>CM057453.1:1386097500-1391097500 GCA_016271365.2 Neoceratodus forsteri
GATGCCCTTAGTGACCATTCACCCACAATCTGTACCTGACCACTCATGGCCAGCAACCCCCCCCTTCAATTTACCTTCCAGAGCCACCTAAAGAAGAGAGTGCTGGGCCATTTCAAAAACTACCTCTACTCCTTTGGCTGGTCACCTATTGACTCCACCCAGTCTGTGGACGGAGCACTCTCCCATTTCATCACTACCTTTAATGATGTTTGTGATCAGCTCACCCCTTTTTCCAAGAAGTTTGCCAAAGACCCCAACACCCCATGGATATCCCAGACCCTTCTTGAGCTCATGCAACATAGGGATAACCTATGGCACAAGGCACTTGACTTTGGTAAGCCCTCTGATAGACAGCAATACAGGCAGCAAGAAATAAGTGCACCTGGGAAATCTGTAAGGCAAAGCTGCCTACTACCAGGAAATGCTGTCCTCTGCTTGGGGAAATGGACACAAGTTCTGGAACAACATCAAAAACTCAACACCAAATGGTGTCCCTCCCCACTCAACTCAACTTAAATGGGAGCATCACTTAAGACCCTACGCTCATCACCGAATCCCTTAATAACATTTTCTCAGACCTTAGCAGTGTCCTCCCACCCAATTTCTTTGACTCCTGATAACCCCCCATTGACCCCACATCCTTAACAGTCCCTCTTTTCACTTCAAAACAGTTTCACCTAGAGAAGCAGACCTTATTTCACCAAAATCCTGGGAAAATACAGACACAGTGGAGACTCTTTGGACCTTTAACTTCTCCTCCTCACCCTTGACATTATGCTGATCCCCCTCACAAAAATCATAAATCTCTTCCTCTGCCTGGTTCAATTCCCCTTCCTCTGGAAGCTGTCAGTCATTAACCCCATCCAGAAGAGTGGTGATAGTAACTCACTGTCTAATTACTGCCCCATCTCCATCCTTCCCCCATCCAAGACTCTCCAAAAAAATTATCTTGGACCAGCTCATTGACCACTTAACCAAACACAATCTCCTTTGCTCCCTGAGCAACACAGTTTCAGGCAGGTCATAGCACCACAACTGTGCTATGTGAATACTCTAGTTTCATCCACTAAGCCCTAGATTATGGCCATTTGTCAGATCTGTTTACAGATCTGACCAAAGCCTTTGATACCATCAGCCACACTCTTCTAATCAATACCCTCAATTCCTTGGGACTTGCCCTGATGCTGCCTCGTGGTTCTCCAACTACCTCAGTGATCGATCCCAGAGAGTCAAGATTGGGACCTCCCTCTCATCCTGTCTCCCAGTTCGCTCAGGGTTCCACAAGACTCTTCTAGGACCATTACTGTTTAGTCTCTTCCTAAATGCCATCCCAAACTCCTGCCTGAGAAAATAATACTTTATGCTCATGACACAATCCTTTTTTGTTCCCACCCACACCCTGTCCCCCCCAACTCGAGCTCCAATAATGCTTCACAGAATCTGAAGCCTGATTTGCATAGCAAAAGCTGGTGTTAAACTATAAAAAAAACAAGGTCATGGTCTTTGCACACCATCAGAACAAGCATGCAACAACCCCCGACTATCCTAAACTCTCTCAATACTATCCTCGAACAGGTCACCTCTTTTAAGTACTTGGGTATCACCCTTGATCCTGTGCTCACTTATAGTATCCACATTCACACCCTCTGTTCAGTCATTAACTCCAGAATTGGCCTTCTATTCAGACACAAGAGGTGCCTTACCTCTGAAGCACTCCATCTGGCAATCTCCTCCTCAGTGCTCTCCCTACTAGATTACGGCATTGTTCCCTATGGTACCACCAATAATACAGCCCTTACCAGACTCAAGGTTGCCCTTAACAGAGCCTGCCATTTGGTGACTGGGTGTAACAGAATGACACATACATGTGATCTCTACCAGATCTCCAGCTGGCTAAATTTTGACGCGGGACTTCGTTAGCATTCTTGCCTTTTCACAAAAAAGGTCCTTCTCAGGCTAACCCCACCTGGCCTTTACACCCTGCTCCAACCTGCCCCCCTTCCAGGACCACCTGCCTCTCAACTCGAGCCCTACTGACAGTTCCCCAGTGTAGTACTGCTCTGGGTCAATGTGCCTTCTACTACAGAGTGCCGCTTTGGTCAGATGAACTACCCACTGAAACAACAACTATACAGAGGATTGGCCACTTCAAGTCTAGTCTCAGGGAAGTGATTATTTCATCCAGTAACTGTGATTGCCACTGAACAACACCTTGGTTCAACATTTCTGCCCCCCTCCAGGATCCCCCTATTCTCTCCATTCTCCCTGTGTGCCTTATTTATGTATCACCCATATATTTCACTGCGCTTATCTATATACTCAATGTTTCTGTTGACACTGCATCTTAATTGTCACAACATTTTTTTATTATATTTGACTCAGGGCAACTTGCTCATTGAAACTTTTCTTCTGTAACCAGTAGAATGTGTATTAGACAGTGCTTTCAGTGCTTTTACTGTTAGTATGTATTTCCCCTATCATTGTTAATATGTTTTATTTTGCCTCATTTGTTGTTATTTCTCACCAAGATGTGGAGCCTTTGTAAATGAGTCTCTGACTCAAAGGGTTGTGATTTTGATCTCTATAAAAAATAAATAAATAAAAATGGAAGGTGAGAGGCTGGCCAGTGGCCTGCTTCAGAAATTTCTATCTCCAGCTTTAAGAGAAATGCAAATCCCAGCTAGTAAGCATTTATTTATAAGGCAGCTGGCAAGAGCGTAGCTAGGTGAATACAAATTCATTAGACAAACTAAAGGGGATCACTACAAATACAGCACTGAAGTCTGGATTCAGGAGGTTGCAGGGGTATAATGTTTTTCTTCATCAAACAATACTAAGATGGGCAAAGTGTGGGCTACTAACAATAGGAGACCTCTACTCAGGAGGCACACTCAAATCCTTTGCTGATCTAAGGCAAGAATATTAGACCATCTTGACTTCTTCAATAAGTGGGGAAACTTATCAAGCAACAGAAGTTGAGAAGGATGGTCCAAAGTCAGAGGTGGCAACCGTACCAGCTATGCTAACAGAGGGTTCCAGTCATGAAGAGAACATGGCCCAGGAACCAGATGTTTCAGTAGGAGGAAGATTCCAACTCTTCGCCCGTGTCTGGGCCAACTCCGTATTAGACAAGTGGATACTGGAGGTGATAAAGAAAGGCTATGCAATAGAGTTCAACCAAATCCCCCAAAACAACAGGTTTATGCAATCATGAATCTCTCCAAATAAGCCGCCACTACCACAAGTGAGGCACTGTTAAATCAACTACTGCTAGACCGTGCCATTACACCAGTCCCATGACATAATCAGTAGTCCTTGATATACTCAATCTACTTTCTCATTCCCAAACAGACAGGGGATCTCTAACCCATCCTAGACCTAAACTTTGTTAATCAATTTGTTTGGTTCAAACATTTCAAGATGGAGACTTGAAGGACCATGACTGTGGCAGTCAGGAGAGAAGACTACCTCACGTCAACAGATCTCAGAAATGCATATTTACATATTCTGATCCATCCAACACATCAAAAATATCTGAGGGTCTGTGTCCTAGATTGACATTTTTAGTACACGTGCCTACCGTTCAGTCTCATCAGCCCAAAGAGTATTCACAAAGATTATGGCAATGCTGACAGCAAACCAGAGAAAAGAGGGAATACACATGGTCCCCTATCTCGATTACTGACTGAGAAGAGCCAGAACTAAAGAAGCAACCAAATGGCCAATGAATAGGGCTCTGCAAGTACTGAGTCAACACAGATGGATAGTAAACAGAATGAAGAGCAATCTCAATCCATCCTGTACTCTGGAACACCTTGGCACAGTGTTCAAAACCACATGAGGAGCAGCACAACCGTCAGATGACCACATTATCAACCTAAAGAGACACTGCAGCATAATTTTAGACCACAAGTTCTTTACAGCATGGTACTTGAGGTAGTTAATGGGGCTCATGGCCTCTTGCATAGATCTCCACAACTGAGTGAGATGGCACATGGTGCCTCTCTAGAGGTTTCTTCTAAACAACTGGGATCACAAGACTCACAGTTAGTAGAGGTCATTACAAGTTCCACTAATGCTAAACTAGTCCATCCACTGCTGGATGCTGGACTGAAATCTAAGACAAGGAGTGACAATGGACAAGCAGATTTCTGTCACCATACACACAGATGCCAGAATGCAAGGCGGGGATGCAGTTCTGGACAGCTCAAAAGTACAAGGGCAATGGACAGTGACTGAATCAAAGCTGCCTACTGATACTCTAGAAACCAGAGACATTAGACTGGTCCTCTCTCCCTTCCAACACAAAATCCGGGGGTGCCACATCAGGATAAGAACAGACAACAGGGTTAAGAGGGCATATTTCAACAAACAAGGTGGCTCAAAAAGCAAGCGGGTGGCCAAAGAAGCCTCCAGTCTGTTGCCCTGGGTAGAATGCCATTTGGTGATCTTATCAGCCATCTATCTGGCAGGGGAACTCAACATTATAGTGGACTATGGCTCATCTGGCAGACCTTGAATCCAGGGGAATCAAAACTCAACACGTAAGTTATCCAAACAGTTCAGTCCCACTGGGGCACATTCAAGGACAACCTCATGGCTACGAAGAAAAACACACAGCTACCCATTTCTTCTCAAGGTACAAGGAGCATGACATGTCAGCAGTTGATGCCTTATCCATCCCATGGCAGTTCAACCAAGCATACATATTTCCCGTGATATTGCTCAAGATTCAAGAGTCCAGTAATGTAGTAGTCCTCATCACCTCAGACTGGAAAAGAAGAATGTTTGTCCACCTCGGTCATGCAACTGTTGATAGACAAACCACTGCCACTTCAGAGCAGATTGGATCTGCTATCATAGGGCCTGATCCTCTACCCAGATCCACAGTCACTGAAACTGACAGCATGGCTGCTCACAGGAGCAGATTGCTAGCCACGGGCCTCTCCAGTAGGGTGATCAACACTATGATTCAGTCCCACAGATTATCAGAAAACCAGACCTACAACAGACATCGGACCATTTTCAACAGATGGTGTGATTCCTACTCTCTGACTGCTACATCCTGTTCTATACCACAGGTGTTGGAGTTTTTGGAGGATGGATTTGATAACGGGCTCACAACAGCCTCTCTTTGAGTACAAGTTGCAGCAGTAGGGGCAATATGAGGAACCATAGATGACTCACTACCAGGGGTACCGACAAGTTCTTACTTTTTTTCCATGGCAACATCAAATACAGTAACAGACCCAGATGGAAAACGCCTGTGGCACCATGGCAGCTAAACATAGTGGTGGACCATTAACCAAACATCCTTTTGAACCCTTGGATTAGGTCTCTCTATCTTTCCTAACACGCAAGACTATATTTCTAATCACCATCTGTTTGGCATGGAGAACAAGTGAACTCCAGGCACTATCATGTAACGAACCATTCCTAACATTCCAAGAGGACAAAGTTACACTCAGGACAGTCCCTGCATCTTTATCCAAGATATCCTCACCTTTTCACATGGATCAAAAAATATCAATGCCATTTTTTGACCCAGGGCTAGATGATCTCCACAGGCACTTTCTCCTTACACTGGATGTAACCAAGGCAGTTAAGACTTATTCAAACAGAAGCAAATTTTGCAGGAAATCGGAAAGGTTGTTCATCTGGGTCCATGAGCGCTTGCAAGGATTACCTGTCTCATGGTCAATGATTGCTAGGTGATTGAAAGTTGCCATACTGTAAACCTACACAGCTTTGAATTTATGGGCTCCAACTACGCTGAAAGCCCACTCCACCTGGGTAATTTCCCGTTCCTGGGCAAAAAGAAACTGCATCCATCATAGAAATGTGTGCTGCAGCTACCTGGTTATCCCTGCACACCACTTTTCAGCATTACAGACTCGATACCTGGGAGTATGATAAAGCAGACTTTGGTCATAGAGTTCTTCAGAAAGTCAGAGAGCTTCTGCTTCCTCTCTCCTCCCAGGTTTTTGTCTGGCACTGCTGTTTAGATCACCCAATATTTATGTTATGGAGTGCTGTAAAATGTGTGATTGGTAGTGGAGGTTTACTCATCTGGTAAATGTGATTATAGGAACACCTTTTACAGCACTCTGCTTCCCACTCTCCAAGTAGGAACCCCAGCTTGAAGGTGTAAATGATTACTGCTATGTTTTTTTCATTTATCTAGCTTAAGTCCCTTCTTCTACTACTTGACTGCTGAATGTATGCTTCATTGCACAATCTTTCATTTGTTTGTTTTGATTTTTGTTCAGTCTTAGAGGGGGCAGAGTGCGTTTAGATTTCTGTGGTGTTAGCTTGTTATGATTTTTTTTCTTTATTCCTACTTTGCCTGGCATTATTCAAAGCATGGGTGCATTAATAATGCCATTGAATATGATAATTTTTCTAGTTTCTGCTGTGATGTTGATGTCTGGTCTGCAAAATGTTTGCCCTCTCTGGCAGTATTTTGTTTTTTCTTAAGTGATGTTAGATTTCATGGGCACAGCTTTGGAAGACTGATAATGAAGAAGATCCCACAGGAAAGGTTGGAGACAGGATCAGATTCAAAAAAGTTTCTGCTTGTGCATCAGCCTATCAAAGGACACTTCTATACCCAATAGTGATTGCTCAGAGTGTTGTAAAAGGTGCTCTTGCCAACTGAGTAAACTTCTACTATAAATTATGTTATTAATTTGTTAATTTTAGCCTCCATACTACCTATGCTCAACAACTGAATATCAAATACAAGCAAGAGAACATTTGACATTGACAAATTCTCTTTTAGTTTATTACCTGTACTTCGCTTTAAGGAGGTGTTTAACACCACCTAAGACTATCACTGCATTGTTGTACTGTAAGCCTCATTTTATCTGTAGTCTTCTTTCTCCTTAGGCAGAGAACAAAATGAAATAATGCAGATAGGGAGGTTGATGCTTGATATGCAGTGCCATGGATGGACGTGCAATATAACTCGTCATGCTGAGCTTTGGGGTGTCAGCTGACCACCAGTATTTTTCCTCATGGGGTCCTAGCACTTTTGGCTGTAAGACTTTAGGTTGAGTAGAGTCATTCTGAGATAACTGACTGAAGATATGTGAGATATGCAATCCAACGTATATAATGTATTTTAAAATGGAAAGCTTTTATATTTGAGAGATTTTACTGTTCCTGCTTGATTTTCTTTGCTCTGTTCTGAGTGCAGCAGAGGACATTGTGATGTCATTAGGCATTGTTCAAGCTGCTCTCCCATTTGTTAGGGGTTCTTTGTGACATATGAATTATGTGAGGATATACTTATTTAGATTTCCTCAGTGACTACAAGAATCCAACTCTATGAAATCTTTAACTCTCACATACGCTGGCCCGCATGTTCAAACGGTAAACATGGAACTATTCATATTAGCACCACACTAACTATGAAAAGCACATTCAGCCAAGGGCCAGTTTCAAATAACCCCAGTGCAAGCTGTTGACCTGACAGCATGATTATACATACTTCACTGCTGCAACCCTGCAAATGAGAGATCCTCCTGCATACAGGATGCAGTGGTGTATTCAAGGGTTTTGGCAACACTAAACAGCTTCCATTGTAGCAGTGTTTAATGCTGCCAAAATCCTATCATGATCTCTATGCACAGCTGCTCCCCACCCTTCACCCTGATCTGTGCTCCCTCAGGTATTCACAGTGGGAAGGTCATGTCAGACAAATGTAATTGATTTCTTTGGGTGACTAAGATCATGGCTCAGGGGGAGAGGTGAATGTGGCTTACCTGGATTTCAGTAAGGCCTTCAAAACCATTCCATATAGAAGACTTGTGAACAAGTTGAGCAGCCTTGGAATGGGTCATACGGTGGTAAACTGGGTTAGTAACTGGCTGAGTGAGCTTTGTTTTAGGGACTGATCGTAGAAAGCACCACTGTGACATCATGACTACCCTGTTTGGCCAGATTGTGACTCAAGGCTACAGTACCTCACATTATGCTTTGTATATAAGCTAGTGAATCTTTTCAATCCACCTTGTCTAAGGGATATTGCCTATTGCAAAGAAGTTGTTCATCCACTCAGGTCTTCCACATTACCTGTTCTAGCAACCTTGAAACCTCACCAGCTTGCTGGGAGGTGATCATTTGCCTGCT
Source organism: Neoceratodus forsteri (assembly GCA_016271365.2). Taxonomy (NCBI): domain Eukaryota; kingdom Metazoa; phylum Chordata; order Ceratodontiformes; family Ceratodontidae; genus Neoceratodus; species Neoceratodus forsteri. The sequence goes on from CM057453.1 coordinate 1,386,105,634, forward strand.
CTGCAACCAGAGATTCAAATGTGCTACTGCCCCATCTTCCCTCTTGCCCCAGCCTATCACTATTCAAAAAATTGCTTGCTACACACCAGCTCAAATCTCCGTCCTGCATTTGTTTTTGCTAATCTCAGCCTGCTCTGTGCCTATCTTAGGTGCATTTTTTCAAAGCATGCTTTCTCTCTGCTCTATTATGAACCTCTTAATCCTACTATTTTTCTGTAGTCTGCTGAATAGATCCCAATTGAATCTACTACATGAACTTTTGTAAAACTGTATATCACTCCATAAATTTTGTAAATCTTTCTGTATATAATTTTTGTAATTTATCTATATATTATGTACTCAATGTTGCAACTTTGGTGACCTGACAATCCTCCTGACTTTATATCTCATTCACTACTGTTTAGCTACCCTCATCAACTGTGCACTGATTGTTTATCTGCTATTCATAACAATTGTTGCCCACTATTTGTATCCCTGCTCTATGTATTGTATTGTATTGCATTGTATTGTATTGTATTGTATTGTATTGTATTGTATTGTATTGTATTGTATTGTATTGTCTGCCCAGGTCACCCCTGAAAAGGGACTACATGCTCTCAGTGGGCTCACTCGGTTACCAAAATTCAAATAAATAAATAAATAAATAAATAGAAGACAGAGGGAGTGGTAAATGGTGCTCAATCTGAGGAAAGGAGGGTGACCAGTGGGGTGCCACAGGGATCAGTCCTAGGGCCAGGGCAAAAGCCAATCAGAAAAGACTTGCCTGCTCCTGTTGGAAGCTGAGAAACTTGCTGTACTGCAGAGAACAAACTAGAATGCATTTGAGGAACTGGGAACTTGGTAAAACTTAATATTGTAAGGGACTAGGAAGGTAAGCTACACTTTCTACAGAAAGTTTCATTATTTTCTTATTGGCATTAAGAATCACAGAATTCCATTAAAGTGTAGTAATTTTATAACCAGAGGGGTTAAAATACAACTGAAGTTGCTTGATTTCTGTGCTAGGCACATAGGATTTGGAAGGATATTTGTGCAATATTATAGAAGTGTGCTGCTAGCTGAACAGTGAGTTCATTTTTATCCCTGGACTCAATAGAGTGGTTTGTGTAGGAGCAGTGGTCTAGTACATTGTGGTGTTGGTTGACTTACTATAAAGGGCAGTACTCACCCGGGTGGTGGAGCAGTGGTGTATTTAATTATTTCTAACAGTCACCAGTGGCTGTGGACTACCCACCCACCCTTCCCCACACCCCACCCCTCCCAGGTGTGGCATTTCCTTTATAGCCAAAGTTCTGACATCACTTCCTCAAAAGGTCTTGGAGCAGAACTGTCATATTCTTAATTACCCAGCACAGTGCATACAGGGTAAGTACACACACACAAAAAAAAAAATATATATATATATATTACTCATTGTGTATTATAAGGAAGAGGGACATGTTGGGAGTGGTGCAATGCACTGGCTGTGGGGCAGCAATTTTCCAGGAGACATTCTGGAACCTGCATTGCTGTCCTATTTGCAGGCAACTGTCAGCTCTGAGGGAGGAGGTTGCCCACCTCCAGGCTGAACTGGCAAGGACTAAGGAGGCCTCCCCCACCCAAAGAGCACCAGTTCCACAACCACTGCCTCAGAGGTTGCCATGTGTGAAGAGCAGATGGACCACAGTAGGTTTGGGGAGGGTGAGGGTGGTGGAACAGAGGTGTAGCCCCCAAGTTGCACCTCTACACAAATCATATGTCAGCCTGGTAAATCAAGGTTCCTCTATGATGACACCCTCATTGGAGACCAAGAAAAATGCTGGGGACATCCACAAGGGAGACCCACAAAAGAGTGGCAAGGAACACCACAGGGGAAAGAAACAGCTTCTGATAGGGGACTCAGTTGTTAGGGGTGTAGACCAGGGGAAGGGAGAAGAGAGGGAAGTAAGGTGCCTGCCTGGTGCCATGGCTCAGAGGGATAGGAAGTGAATTCTCAGGATTGCAGAAGCAGCATCACAGGAGAGGAAACTAGATATCATTGTCCACCTCGGGACAAATGACCTGGCTAGGCATGAGATCAGTGCAGTGCAGGATGAATTTGTGGAGTTGGGGAGGGGCCTCAGACAGGTAGCAAGCACGGTAACCTTGTCAAAGGTGCTGCCAGTCTATGGCAGGTGTGAGGCTATGGCACTGCGCACCATGCAGTTTAATGAATGGTTGCAAAACTGGTGCAGAGCACAGGGCTTTGGCTTCATTGGGGACTGGGGGTCCACCTGGGAGAGATGAAGGTCTATACTGGCATGATGGTCTGCATCTGTCCAGGAAGGGAAACATGCTCCTAGGTGACAAGTTTAAAAGCTTCCTTGGCAAGCTTTTAAACTAGCCAAGGGGGGAGGTGCTGATTAGAAACAGGAAAGTTCAAGCCTCCCCCCACAAAACATGACAGGTAGTAGGGTAAACACTGAGGTACAGAGCTTGACAGAGGGTAGGACAGGGGCAAATGGAAAAATGGACAAGGGCAATAAGAGCAGGGATGGGGTAAAAAAGGATAAAGCCAACATTAAATGGAGGGCAATGAGTACCAATGCCCATAGTCTGGGGAAACAAGCTCCCAGAGCTAGTAGCCCTGATAGAAGAGGAACACTAGGATATTGTGGCAGTCACAGAAACATGGTACACAGAGAACCATGACTGGGATGTCAACATACCAGGGTACACAATCTACAGAAGCATCAGGGAGGGTAAAAGAGGAGGTGGAGTAGCTCTCTACATAAGGGAAGGGATCAAAGCTACAGAACTAAAAAGTAAAGGGGGAGGACAAGAGGAACTCTGGATCACCTTGGAGACAGGGAAGGGCATCACAATCCACACAGGGGTTGTATACAGACCCCCGTCTCAAGGGGAGGAAATGGACAAGAAAATGATAGAGGGCATTATCAAAATGGCTGAAAAAGGGGAGATACTGTTGATGGGAGACCCGAATATGCCAGATGTTAACTGGGTGACATGGACTGCAGCCACATCCAAGAGCAGGGTCATTCTTGATGCCCTACAGGGTGCATGCCTTAGACAGCTAGTGATAGAACCCACTCAGGAGGGAACAATATTAGACCCAGTACTCTCAAATTGAGAGAGGATCACAAACTTAGAAGTCAGTAGACATCTGAGAACAAGCGACCACTGCACAGTGTGCTTCACAAAAACACAACCATGGAGACAAGCCATACAAAGACAAGGATATTGGACTTTAGAAGGGCTCACTTTGGCATAATGGGTGAATACCTGAGGAATGCATTAGCAAATGGCCAGAAAGGAGGGGTGGAAGAACAATGGAGAAAAATCAAAACTGCCATCATGGAGGCAACAAGCCTTTGTGTGAAACAAATAAAGAAAACAAAGCGGAATAAAAAACCACTATGGCTCTCAAAAGAGGTGTCAGGGAAGGTTAAGGAGAAAAAGGCTGCATTCAAAAAGTATAAGGAATCACAGATGGAGCACGATAGGGAACTGTATCAATTAAAGCAGAAAGAAGTGGGGAAGGCAGTCAGAAAAGCAAAGGCCCAAACCAAGGAAAAGATAGCCAACTCAGTTAAGAAGGGGGATAAAACCTTTTATAGGTACATTATGGAGCATAGAAAGGTTAAGGGAGGGATAAGGAAGATTAATGAAGGAGAGGGGAGGTGGGCAGAGGGAGACAGTGAAAAGGCAGAGATACTGAATGAATATTTTTGCTCAGTATTCACAAAAGAAGATGAGAAGGAGTTACCTAAACCAAACAGTAGAAGCACTTTGGATAGTGGGGTGGACACCAGTCCATTTACAGAAGAAAGAGTACTGAAAGAACTCCTAAAACTCAAGGTGGACAAAGCAGTAGGGCCTGATGGGATTCACCCTAGAACTAACCACACTTTTTAACAAATCATGGGAAGATGGGGTGGTACCTGAGGACTGGAACAGGGCAGATGTGATTCCCCTTCACAAAAGTGGGAACAAGGCAGACGCAGGAAACTACAGGCCTGTTAGTTTGCCCTCAGTGGTGGGGAAAATGATGGAATCACTTCCGAAAGAAAGAAAGAATTGTTGAGTACCTAGAGGCCAGCAGGGCACAGGACCCAAAGCAGCATGGATTCACAGCAGGAAGGTCATGTCAGATGAATCTAATTGATTTATTTGACTGGGTGACCAAAGTAATAGACCAGGGTGGGGCTGTGGATATGGCCTACCTAGACTTTAGCAATAGGCATTTGACACAGTCCCGCACTAAAGATTAATAATCAAGTTAGCCAGCCTGGGAGTGGGTCCCAGGGTGGTAGCCTGGGTAGCAAACTGGCTGCACAACAGGACACAGATGATAATAGTGAATGGAACACATTCTGAAGAAAGGGGGGTTACTAGTGGAGTACCTCAGGGCTCAGTACTGGGTCCAGTCCTCTTTAACATCTTTATATGGGACATTGCGGAGGGTCTGGAAGGAAAGGTATGCCGCTTTGCGGATGACACAAAGATCTGTAACAGAGTTGATACACAAGGGGGGTAGAAAGGGTGAGAAGGGACTTGGCAAGGTTGGAGGAATGGTCAGACATATGGCAGCTTAGATTCAATGCAAAGAGTGCAAAGTAATGCACCTGGAAATAAAAATCCAGGAGAAGAGTACACAATAGCAGGGGAGGTACTAACGACAACAATAATGGAAAGGGATCTGGGTGTAGTTATATCAGATGACCTAAAGGTGGGTAAGCAATGTGAGAAGTCAGTAAGGATACTGGGATGCATAGGGAGGGGCATCACAAGTAGAAAAAGGGAAGTGGTTATCCCTCTGTACAGACAGTTGGTGTGACCCCGTATGGAGTACTGCGTGCAGTTTTGGAGACCTCATCTATGCAAGGACATAGACAGGATGGAAGCAGTCCAGAGGAGGGCAACTAAAATGGTGCAGGGTCTACTTCAGAAACCATATGAAGAGAGACTGAGAGAGCTTAATATGTATGCCCTTCATGAAAGGAGGGATGGGTGGACATGATAGAAACTTTTAAGTACCTCAAGGGAATCAACAAAGTCCAGGAGGGTAGCATCTTTCAGAAAAAGAGATGTGTAAGAACAAGGGGGCACAATTTAAAGTTAGATGGGGGATGACTTAGGGGTAATGTGAAGAAATTCTTTTTCATGGAGAGAGTGGTGGACGCTTGGAACCGCCTTCCTGGAGAGGTTGCGGGGTCTAAAACAGTGGGGAAATTCAAACATGCATGGGACAGACATAAGGCAATTATAGTGGTGGGTTGCAGGAAGTAGGCTGTTGGTTAACTAGAATCTGCAGCTTATCCAATAGGTAGGGAAATGGGCAGACGGGGTGGGCCAAGTGGTCCTTATCTGCTGTCAAAGTCTATGTTTCTATGTTTCTATTGTCTTCATAAGTGACATTGTGAAGGGGCTGGAGGGGAAGGTGTGCCTCTTTGCAGATGACACTAGCATCTGCAACAGGGTGGACAGGAGGGGTGGAAAAATGAGGAGGGACCTAGGTAAACTGGATGAAGAATCTAGAGTTTGGTAGCTGAGATTCAATGTGAATACATGCAACATCATGCATTTGGGGCACAAGAACCCAGGGGAGGATTACATGATGGGGTATTAAGAAACTGATAGACACCAAACAGGAAAGAGGTTTGAGGCTAATCATATCTGATGACTTAAAGGTAGCCAAACAATGTTCCAAGGCTGTGGGGAAAGCCAGGGAGATTCTGGGGTGCATAGGAAGAGGTATCACCAGCAGAAGGAAGGAGGTGGTGATGCCACTGTACAGATTATGGTGAGGCCCCATTTGGAATACTATGTCCAGTTCTGGAGGCCACATTTCTGTAAGAACATAGACAGGGTGGAGGCCGTTCAAAGAAGAGCAAAAAAAAATAATGTAGGGCCTGCACCAAAAGTCATATGAGAAGAGACTGAGAGACCTTACTGTGTATACCCTGGAGGAGAGGAGAGACAGAGGAGATATGATAGAAACCTACACATTTCTAAAAGGCATATATAGTGTACTAGAGGGTACTATCTTTCAGAAAAGGAGGTGTCCAGGAATGAGGGGGTATGACATAAGGATGGAAGGGGGTAGACTAAGAGTGGCATGAGGAAATATTTCTTCTCAGAAAGGGTGAAATGGAATAGACTTCCAGCAGAGGTAGTGGGGAGAAATAGAGTGGGAGAATTCAAGCATGCATGGAACAGACATAAGGGAACCATAGCAATGAGAACAAGGAGGTAAAGCCAGAGATCAAGTAGGGTCTGCAGCTTTTACAGTAGACAAGGAAAATGGTCAGACTAGGTAGGCCTTGCAGTTCTTATCTGCCATCATTTTCTATGTTTCTGTGTATTGTAATCTTCCCGTGGGTTCAGTGGTCCTCCCACCTGTGATCATGGCTCCCTTGTGGTATTGCAATCTTCCCTTGTGCCAATGGTCCCCCCTCCCAATCTCCACCCACTCAGGACCCTCAACCCCTCTCATCCCTGGCTCCCACTCACCACCAGTATTCAGTTCCCTGAGATGGTGATCTACACAGCCCTTCTGATGACCACCTTGACCAGCCACTGTATGTATGACAGGGAGAGTTTTAAATCTACTGTAGAAACAGCTGCTTCTACAGTAGGCATGCAATGACTCCCTCTCATTCATTCTCATTTGTAGGTGTGTAAGACGGTCACCATTTTTAATGGTGTGCATCATGGTTTTTAGCCGCATTATAGGAAGTTACAGGTAATACATGTGGATTTGCATGGTCCTCATATCCACCACATTTTTAGTGTACTGTAGATATATGCATATAAAGTGCATAGAAAGGGTTGTTACCAATGGAACACAGGGTTTCTAATTCCTATGCTGCCACTTATGTGTTCATTTGTTTTATTCTACGGGGTATTTTTACATGCGATTCTGAGTAGCACCTTTATAGGAGGCTCACCCAAAACATTACTGAAGAAAGCTAAATTAGAATTATCCTGTAGAGAAAACAGTTTTTCCTTAGAAATTAGAGAGATTACTGTGACACACATGTTTTTTTTTTAACAATTTTTCTTGCTGGCGACACCAGGGCATCTCTCCAGAGTACCCTCTCGACTGTGCCTCTACTCCCAGTATGAAACCTCCTGCATGGTCTCCCACCCAGCCCCCATAGTTCATCCAGTCCCCTGGATTACCCTCCAAAGGAGTGTCCACCCTCCCTTGGAGGCCCTTCTGATATATTAGAGGGACTTAACAGTGAGGTGGGGGATGCAGTCGGGAGATCCATTGGGGCAGGTCCGGGGACGGGATCTGGACACAGCTCTGAGGCCCCATTCACCTCCACTGGCTGCAAGGGTTGTTTCAGTGTGTGTCATCCCCCCGAGTGCTGACATGCCATGACATCAGTGCACATAGCGTGCAGCCATCTGCTGCCACTCCGTTCCTCAACATTCCATCTAGCCTCACTACCTGCAGAGTCATCTGGTCTCCACCAGGTGCCACTATGGTGTGAGGCATACCCCAATACCCACCCCAGGAAGGGAGAGCTATCCTCCAGACACTCAGTCCCTTCCCTCCCCTATCGACCCCCAATGACCCGAGTCCATTCCCAAACCCAGGTCGCTGGTATGGTGTCCAGCACCTCAACCCTCAGTGCCACCAGGCTGACTACTGTGACACACATTAACCCAGTATGGGTGTTGTGCCAGATCAGGTTATCCAGATGAAGTACACATTCAGGCAGGTTCCTCTGGCCATATGCTAACATACCATTTATTTGGCTCCAGAGTGGCAGCTGATACTAAAGTTCTCCAGTGGTGCAAGCCTTTTGATCCATGGTGCACTCACTGGGGACAGTCCGCATAAGTGCCTTCTTTATAAGTTGCTATTTCTTTGGTGGGTTCCTTTCAAGTGGTGTTTTAGGACTACAGAATTTCCATTCACTCTGTAATGAGGCAGCATATATCTTGGAAAAGAAAGAAAACAGCTCTTTAGCATTGGATGTTTGGATAGCAACTGTGGCACCCAACTGGTTTCAACCTTCAATGTGGGGTCTTCTTCAGTTGTACTGTAAATGCCAGGCCATGCTATCTGAGGGTCTTTGTAATAGAACAAAATCCCCACCCCTTACAGGGATAAGGGCAAACCATTTTGATTTTAATTGGCTCTTTTCAGTCCAAGCAATTTCTAGTTGGTTAGCAATCTCAGTCAGGTCAATTAGAAGCTCATAATTCAAATACTGTCCCTTTGAATATTGCCTTGGATATAGCTGGTCATGTCTGGCCAATGGAGGGGTTGAAGGTACCTGTATAAAGAAAGGAATGCTCCTACATCAAATGAAGGGCCCTCCATTTTTCCAGTGCTTCTCATTAGGTTTGTTTTTGTAAGCCAGTTGAATCCAGTTCTTGCATACCAAGGGTCAGCTATTCTAATTTGTTCAGCTAATTTGAGTCCAGGCACTTTGTGTTAGGATAAAAAGTCTTAGCCAGGCCAAGCATGCTTGTAGTTCAGACTCACCCTATGGATAATGCCTGGTGGACAATACATCATATGTGGTCTTTTGGGGGTTGGGGGACATTATACGTAAAGGCTGGTTCCCCCACCAAACCCAAGATACCAAATTCTTATAATGCTTCTTATACAGTATGTCAATTGCTTTATGTTAAGGGGCCACTAGGTATAAACACAAGTTTTATTATAAATGAGATGATATGCCAGTTTGATAAAGTTCATGTTCCTTGTTATGACTAGAGACGCAGTGAATTTAAATTCCACTGGGGAAGTGCCGTGAAGTGGCACTTCATGTTGCCATTCTGCTATGTGGAGTGGTCAACATGAAAGGCTCATTTCGCCTTGTAATTATCACTTCACCTTGATGTTCCTCCTTAACATGAATTAAGGTGGAGTGACAACAATATTGGCAGCCCCCGGGCCCCCACACATCACGGCTTACAGTGCTGTAAGTCACATGCTGTACGGGAACGCGAATGCCTATGGTTGTACTTCCCCAATGAGCTATATCACAAAACTACCCGATTTAATAAAATCTCATATCAATGACTACAGTGATGAAGCCTCAAGAGATGCTACAAAACAGGCTTACATGCAACTAATAAAAAAATTAATTTTGTGATCCGTGATGTGAATGATCATGAATTGTGACTGCATTCATGACTGTGATGATGAAGAATGTGAATTTATTTTTCTCAGAGTTGGAGTGTAATGAGTGTCTGGCGTGGGATAACCAATTATATTAAACTGTATGGGAACAGCGAATGCATATGGATGCACTTCTCCAATGACCTGTATCACACAAAACTCCCCATTTTAAAAACTCATATCAATGACTACAGTCAGTGGTGAAGCCTCGAGAAATACTACAAAACAGGCTTACATGCAACTAACTAATAAAAAAATTAATGTTGTGATTCATGACACGAATGATCATGAATTGTGACTGCATTCATGACAATGATAATGAAGAACGTGAATTTATTTTCCTCTGAGTTGGAGTTGTGATGAGTGTCTGGTGTGAGATAACCAATTATATTAAACCGTATGTGAACACGAATACTTACATCTCTACTTCCCCTATGACCTGTATCACAAAACTCCCCAATTTAAAAACTCATATCAATGACATTGACTACAGTGGCGAAGCCTCGAGAGATACTACAAAACAGGCTTACATGCAACTAAATAAAAAAAAACAGTTTTGTGATTTCTGACTTGATATATGTGAATCCTGATTTGTGATGTGACTGAGGGGCAGTGCACTGCAGTAACAGTCCAGTCCACCACCAGTAAAGATACTACAGCAAAGCAATACAAACAAATCACGCAGGTGCAGTAGATATAGCAGGTTCACACTGCTGCAATTACTGTGTGGCACAATAAAATGTGTCTGATTTGATGGCACACATCACACACACACTTGCACGCATACACACACACTACAAGTAACACGCACGCAGCAAATTGAAAACTTTCTTAATATAACCAAATATTTTAAACACACTGAAAATATGCACTGCTGCACCACAACAATCATCAAAAAAAGTAAAAAAATTATTAAAATATTACTAAGTGTACATTAACAGTTTAACACAGTTGTACAAGAAAAATATAACCAAAACAGAAAGACTGCCTTTTTCTCCGAATCCCAGTTAATCTAACTACACCACAGATATGCCCCTCCCCTAAAGCACACTTCAGTACACAGACTGACTGTTCTAAATTAACATTCAAAATACACACACATACAATAAACACTCGATGACATGAACACAGGAGGGTTTCCAACAATTGATGCACTACATGTGGAGCAAAAAAAAATTACTCAAGAAGGCTTTTTTAACAGCATTTAGAGGGTTTGAATCACAGAGAGTTCTGAGAACAAACTGTCTCCTACAGCAACCTACACACACTACCCAATACTGAGGCTGTGCAGAACAATCTAGAGCCCTTGTGACCTGCAATCCCATGAACCACTGCAAAATTCTCTCTATGTACTTCGCATTAGAGCCTGTAGATGGCGGCTACGCTGGGCTAGCCATCGGACTGCAGCATAGTTTGTCTTGCGTTTCATGTTTGATTTTAAGCTTTTAAGTTCAACAATTTTAAGTTTTCTTTCACAGTGTATCTTTTATTTTATACCTGGATTGTGGAGGAATTATTGTCGGCGTTCAGCCGTTTTGACGTCCCGTGGCGATGTTTTTGGTGTCCGCGGCTGACTCCCTTGATGGTCCGGATCCAGGGTCCGCGGTCGTTGTGTAGGGCTCTTGTGCGTTTTGGGTACTGGACTGTCCTTCGGGACTTTGGCGGCTTGGCGGCCGCATTTTAATCTGTGTCTCTAACTTTGGCCTGGTGCCTGTTTGCTCAAACGTCTTCTCTTATTCCTCGAGGAGGAGCTTATTTTTTGCGGGACCTGGAGAAGACCAGGAGAAGACGGGATTTACTGTGATTGGGTTTGTTGGATTACTGGGCACTTTTTTGGTACTTTCAAGGCCGTGGCTTATTGGGATTTACATCTGATCCATTTGGATTGGTACTGTTATGACAGTAGAGACTACTACGATTTAGACTTTGGCTCCAGCTCTGGTGACCTGCACAGGGGTTAGGGGTCAGGGCCTGTTGGAGAGCTGGCCTTCCATCCTATTCCCCTAGACTCCCGGCGGAGTCGGTCGGAGGGCTGACCCAGCCCAGAGTCGTGGTGTTGGGTCACCATTGTAGCTTGGTAGCTGCTGCTGAATCGTTTTAGTGGAATCTGCGACCTGATGTGTGCCTTCATTTGGAAATTTGGAGTTCCTGTTCCCTGAATCCTATCTGGGAATTCTGGCTTTCTGGATATATTAAGGATTTGGTGCCAGTATCATCGACGTCTTCAGTGTGCCAATTAAGTGATTGGAGAGTGCCTGCAAGATAAGTGACTGTGGAAATATAAACTGTTTATATTATATTATTATTTTTAAGAAATTGTTTTCTCAGTCCAGGTGGTTGATATATATGGTTTATTGTATTTGTTTTGAGGGATAATTTAGCAGTGAGAGTGCTTGTTTCCAGCTTATAGCCCACCCTGCTTGGTTCAGTAAGAGTGTCCTGGAGGGGTCTTTAAATTATTCCCTCTTTGTATTTTTACCTATTTTTATTGTTATTAGTGTTAGTGTTGTGTTATTTTATTATCCCCTGGCCGTGAGAGGGCCTGTGGATATAAAATAGTCTAATTTAGTATATTAGTTGTATTAGATTATTAGTTTATTTATTTTTCCTTTCTGGTGGGTGGTGGTGTTGCCTATCTTATTTTATTTGTGGTTTTATTTTCTTAAGGCAGCCTGATGTGCTGGCCAGCTTTACCTGCTGTTCGTTACTCAGCCTCCACTCTCCATGCCCTCCGCCCCTTTTTTCTGTCCCCCTTGCTGGCCCATGTTTACCATCGGTGTCGGGCATTAGGAAGTGTGCGTAGGGGATGGAGGGATTGGGGGTGTGTGGAGGGTCATGGACAGCGGAAGGACCGGTGCCCTCCCATAGGGGTGGTTAGGCCAGAAGACGCCCTGGGGAAAAATGGCTTCTGGAGCATGGTTGTCCCATTCTGGTTCCCATACCCAAGGGCACCTCCAGTACAGGAGGGCAAGTGGTTGGGACAACTCGTCAACCTCATCTGACCCAGGCGTTGTTGTGCAATGCCAGATCTGTCTGTAATAAGACGGGTCTTATTGTGGACTTTGTTGCAGGGGCAGATCTGGCTTGCATTACCGAGACCTGGTTGAATGGGAATGCAGCCCCATTTCTAGAAGCCGCTGTTCCTACCGGGTTCTCGGTTATACATCACCCGAGATTAGATCGCGGGGGGGGTGGCGATCTGTTTCAAGATCGGATTGGGCCTAACTGGTGTTCCAGTTGAGGAGGCAAGATCATTTGAGTGTACTGTGGTAGCTGGTGTGGGGTGCAGGATTGCTCTCATTTACCGTCCACCAGGGGATGAGAAGCTTTTCCTGCAGAAAATAGCAGATTTTGCCACTGACATGGCCTTGGAATCGCCCAGATTGATGGTGCTGGGCGATTTCAATACGTGGGTCGACGACGAATCTTCACTTTTTGGTCAACATTTCCTCCAGGTGATGACATCGCTGGGCTTCACACAGGTTGTTTCCACAGCTACCCATAAAGGTGGTCACTCTCTTGATCTTGTTTTTCTCCGGAGGATCGAGGCGTCCGATTTGGTGGTGGATCCAGTAGGTTGGTCTGATCATTACTCAGTTGGGTTCAATTATGAGGCCCCCCTGGGTAGGTCGGCCTCTGTGGAGTTGGTCAAGTACCGACCATTGTGGGATGTTGTCCCTGAAGACCTGATGGCGGTCCTCGACTTCTTGTTGTTTGACGAATTGTGCTCTGATCCCGAGTGGCTAGTGGTGGCCTATAATGAGACCATCTCGGCTGCCCTCAATCAGATTGCACATGCCCATGTTCACCCCCTTCTGTGCCGTCCCATCGCTCCTTGGTTTGATGAGGCGTTGAGAGGACTGCGGAGGTTGGGGCGTAGGTTGGAGCATCATTGGAGGAAGACTGCCTTGGATGCCGACCATCTTATTTTGTTAGAGTATTATAAGCTCTATCAAACTGAAATTTCCCGGAAGAAGGTAGAATTCCTGTCCAGGGAAATTTTGGTTGCTCGGAATCGACTGGCTCAGCTCTTCAGAACTGTCGACAGACTGTGCAACCCAGTCTGTCAGCAGATCCATCGAGTTTTTACATAGATTGACTGTGAGGAGATCGCTCGGTTCTTTGTAAATAAGGTGGAAGACATCTGGAGGCAGTGTCCCCGACCCCAGTTTAAGGCTGTTGCAGTTGATCAGTGCTTTGTCACGGAGCCTGGAATTTCCTGGAGTACTTTTGATCTGCCGGATTTCGTTGACACTATGAGGATTGTCTGTGAGATGCGCCCAATGTGCTGTAGGTTGGATCCGGGTCCTACTTCCCTGATTTTGGGTTGTAGCAAGTTTATCAGCCCGGTCCTTGCTCGGATTATCCGGTGCTCCTTGGAGACGGGAGTTTTCCCTAGCTCTCTGAAGGAAGGGGTGGTGACTCCCCTTCTGAAGAAAACTTCCTTGGACCCGGATGACCTAGCTAACTACCGCCCGATCTCTAACCTCCCTTTTGTAGGGAAGGTTATTGAAAAAGTTGTGGCGGCTCAATTAGACAACCATTTGACCATCCATAGTCTATACGAATCTCTCCAGTCTGGTTTTCATAAAAGGCATAGCACCGAGACTGCTCTGGTTCAGGTGCTCAATGATCTCCTGATGGCGAGAGATCAGAGACACCATTCTATTCTGGTTCTCCTTGATCTGTCATCAGCCTTTGATACTGTGGATCATGGGGTTTTGCTCGAACGCCTGGGGTCCATCTGTGGACTTTCAGGTATGGTCCTGAGATGATTTTCATCTTACCTCGAGGGGAGAACGCAGAGAGTGGTCTCGGGATTATATTCTTCTGGGGCTTTCTCTCTGCCCTGCGGAGTACCACAGGGTTCGGTGCTTTCCCCCATGTTATTCGCAGTATATATGCTACCCCTCGGAGACATTGTAAGATGGTATAAGCAGAGGTTTTACTGCTATGCTGATGATACCCAGCTCTACCTGTCTTTTGCACCTGACCACGTTAGTGCTGTCTCAGTGCTGAATAAGTGCCTTGTAGACATCCAAGACTGGATGAATTCCAGTGGTTTAAAGTTGAATCCGGGAAAGACTAAGGTTGGTTGTGGACCCTGGCCGTAGGGTTGGGGGTTTGGGGGTGGGGTCCCCTTCCGGAATAATTCTGGGAGGGGACCAGATCCCCATTTCTGGATGGGTGCATAACCTGGGTGTAGAGCTTGACACAGAGTTGACCCTTCGTTACCAGGTGTCTGCTGTTGTCAGGACTGCATTTTTCCATCTTAGAAACATCTCCAGGATTAGGCACCTGGTTCCTCCTGGCGATTTGCCGGTTTTGGTCCATGCCTTTGTGACATCTTGCTTGGATTACTGTAACTCCCTGTACCTAGGGCTTGCTGGGGTTGATATCCGCTGCTTGCAGCTAGTGCAGAATGCAGCAGCACGTCTGTTGACTGGGGTTTCAAGAAGATCCCATATTACCCCAGTGTTGCGATCTCTGCACTGGCTGCCTATACAGTGGCGGATCACCTTTAAAGTGGGTCTTTTGACCTACAAAGCCCTACATGGGTATGGTCCTGACTACTTGAAAGAGCTTTTGTTGCCTTACACCCCTGTGAGACAGCTTCGCTCGGCTGACGAGGGGTTGCTGGAGATTCCGAGGGTTAATTTGAAGTCTTCTGGAGCTCGTGCTTTTGGTTTCGTGGCTCCATCCCTCTGGAATTCTCTACCCTGTCCGCTCCGAGAGAGTATAACAGTGGATATTTTTAAAAGGGCTTTAAAGTCCTTTTTATGGAATAAGGCTTTTCCATCTATATCGTAACTGATTTTATTCATTGAAATTGTTGTTTTGTTTTATTGTATTTTGATGCTTGGTTTTATGAATTTTTGTACAGCGCCTTGAAAAATTGAAAGGCGCTTAATTAAATAAATTTTATTATTATTATTATTATTAAAGTTAGCGGAAAAGTGGTTGGGGGAAGGCAGAGTAAAGCAAAGTCATGCTTTTCAATGAACTTCGCATTCCTCATTATGACGTGAAGTACTCCGCTTCAAGTTAGATTACTCTGAGGATTCCGTGTTACTCCGAAAATCACTTCAGGGAGCGAATTATGACCACTTCACTCACCACTAATTATGACCCACATTTATAGAAGTGTTTTAATCACCAATCCAATGTACAGCATTTTAATGATGCCCATCAAGGTTTTCAGCTGTATTACAGGAAGTTATATGTAATATACAGTATGTATGGATGTGCCTGCTCCTCATATGCACCACATTTTCAATATAGGTGCACACATGTACATAGAGAGTCCCCCTTCCTATGTTGCCTCTTATTTTTCACATGTTTTGTGCTAGGGGGTCACCTTACATGAGATTCAGGGATGCCACCTTGGTAGGAAGCTCTCCCAAAAAGTTATTGCAGAAAATTGAAGGATTAACAGTTCCCCTTACAAATTAGAAAGACTGCTGTGACTCACATTAACCTGCTGTATGTTTTGTGCTGGATCAAGTTATCGAGACGGAAGCACATCTGACAGGTTCTTTTGGCCATATGGTTGATATTGTCCACTCTTTGGCTCCACTGTGGCAGCTGTTGTTGGACTTCTCCAGAATTGCAAGCCATGGATCCATTGTGCACTCACTGGGGATAGTCCATGTAGGAATCTTCCCTATATGCTGCCATTTCTTTAGTAGAATCCTTCCAAGTGGTGTGTTAGGACAGCAGAATTCCCATTCACTCCATAGTGAGGCAGCAAACTTCTCAAAAAAGAAACAAAAGAGCAGTTTAATGTGGGATATTCAGTCATTATGGTTTCCCACCTCTTAGATGCATAGGGGAAACCATTCTGATTTTAACTGGCCCAGCTGAGTTCAGGCACTTTCTTTTTTTAAGTTGGTCTTGTTTCTCCCAACTAGCATGGCCCCGATATCACCACCTCCCCACAGCCCCATCACCCTGCCTTCCTCCAGAATTTATTGGGCCCCAGTCCCTTGTGGCTTACCTCCCACGGCAGAGTGGTGAGGAGTGCTCTTGACCTGCTGGGTCAAGGATCCAGAGGGATCATGTCTGAGTCACCAGGTGTAGGGCCTGCATGGGGCAGTGGTCATCCTGTCATTCAAGGTGTCTTTTTCCTCTCTTCATGTGTCCCCCATATTGGCAGGAAGGAGTGTGCATGCAATGGCATTAATGGCATTGCTATGCGCCTGCTCCTGTGTGTGGCACACTGGACACCTGTCACTCCTCTGCCTCCAAAGTGCTGTCCTGGAGTACTGTCCCTCCACCACTGTTAGGGGACAGTCTATCTTCACGTGCCATGCCACCCCCTACCTAAATGAGTAGAGCAGTCCATTGGATTTTCAATCCTCCTACCCCCAGCCAGCCCTACAATGTCCTGAACTCATTCCCACACTCAGGACATTGGCACCACAAGTGAAAGCACTACCACTGTGCTGGCAGGCCAACAAAGGCACTTTGTAACATTTCATTTCATTTTTTTATAGGAAAAGAAACATTTGAGTCAAAGGTCATTTACAATAGTGTGCATAGCAAGCATCACTAAACATAAAACAGTTACAACAACATACAGTAACAAATAGAAATAACAAGATGAAATCAAATAAATATCTAAATAAAAACATAACTAGTGATTAAAACACAATAAAATAAAGACAATTATACCATAAACAACTTATCAGTTTATGCTGACACAACAAGATTTTAGAGGGTAATGAGGTGATAAACTCCCTTGAGTAATTTAGACTGCAGGCAAGACATAGTACATAGATACCTGATTTGGAGAGGAAGAGTGTTCCAGAGCACATGACAGAAATCATTAAAGTTGTCCAGCCTTGTTTCAATTAACTTCTTCAAAGCCTTAACCACAAGAAAAATTAAAGTTATTTGCAGCTGTCACAAGTCCTAGCCTTACCCCACAATTTTTCTCTCCTTGGTATTCTCCTATCCCCCCCCAACAGTCTCTCCCTTTACATTGTGTCCTACCCCTCTGCCATCCACTTATTCCCTTCCCCCTCCCTCACCACCCTTCTCCCCCTGTCTTTTCTCTCCCCAAACTACCCCCTCTACTCTGCCCCTTTCCTCCTGATATCTCATCCTCTACCACTTGGCACCAAATTCACCTTCCTCTTCCTCTTCCAAACCTGCTCCCGCCTTGACCCTCCCTTCTCTTCTACTCTACTCCTTTCCTCCTAATATCTCATCCTCTACCGCATAACACCACCTTATCTTCCCCCCTCCTATTCCTCTCCTGCTTCCCCTTTGGCCCCCCCTTTTATCCCCTCATTCTCCCCCTTTCCTCCTTTCCACCCTTCCTCCCTACACCTCCTGCACAGTTCCCTGCTTACTCCTCACTTATAATAGTACATTGTGTCAAATTGTCTAGGCTGGCACCTCTATTAGTCTGCCTTATGCCAGAAGTTGTTGCCCTGTAATATTGTATCTGTCATGTATGTAATATACATTTGTACCCAATGTTAATGTTGTGTACCATGATTGTGTGTACGATACCTTGTTGTTTCTCTGTATATGTTCCTGATGCTTATTTTCAGGACCTCCTTGTGAATGAGCCTGCTCAATGGAGTTATTCCTGCAATAAACTTGAATTGAACTGAATTGACTAAAGCCTTGCTCACCTTTTTTAGTTTTAACATGAGGAACAGCAAATTTGGTGTAGTTAGCCCAGTGTAGCTTGGAGACAGGAGCCCTAAGGGTGACTATGGAAAGCAAGTAACTAGGTAAGTTGCCCTGTATACTGTAGCACATGAAGCCAAAATATATTTATGTAGCAACCATCTGTCTTTGAGGGAGAGTCAACTCAGCTTCATAAATATTTCACAATGATAGGTAAAATAAGGGGCACTGGAAGCAAAGTGAGCTAAACACCTGAAGACAATGTCCAATTTATAAAGTGATCTTTGTGGTGCTTAGTCAACAAGAGGAAAGATTGAAAATGTTACCAATCTGGAATTTGGAGCCAAAGGGATAAAAGATTTGTTTTTGTAAAAAAAACATTTTCTTTTCGGTGGATCTAGAGTGCTTATCAATATGTAATGACCCTGAGGTGGAGGTATCAAGTCAAAATCTTAAATACTTGTAAGATTCGACAGTTCTAAGGGATATTTCCTTGAAGGTGGAAAGAGCCAAGTGAGAAAACTCCAAAAGGTGAAACGGGCGATTAAGAGAGCCAAATAACATAGCCTTCATTTTACTGGCATTTAAACCTACTTCTAATAGTAAAGAAAGGTCTTAACATTAGCAAAATTCCATTGTAAACAACTATTAATGGGCTTCAGACTGGGGGAAGAATGATTAATAATGATGTTGTCTGGATGCAGATTGCATTTTATACAAGATAAAGCTTCACAGAGTTTATTTGCACTGAGAGAAAATAGGGCTAGACCCATAATTGACTCTTGAGGGACCTCCTTAACCATATGGGCATCAAATTGGTGTAGTGCTTGTATATGAAAACTAATTATAGGTAATAATAGGGCAGCATCACAGTCAGGCCAATCAGATGCTCATAATTCAAATACTCTCCTTTGGATAATGATTGGAGGAGACAGTCATTTGTGGCCAATGGTAAAAACATTTTAACTTTATCTGACTCTATTGAATCCAGGCACTTTCTTGTACAGTAGCAGTCTCAGTCAGGCCATTCTGATGTCCCTAATTAAAAGACTCTCCCTTTGAATAGTGATTAGAGAACAGTGAGTCACGTGCATCCAATGGCAGTGTTGCTTATTGGATAGATAGTGTACAAGTCAGCTGGTAAGATACATTATCTCGTGCAGGATTCAGATAACCTCTAGGTGTCACTGTTGGATACTTAGTGACAAATATCAGTTAGGTATTAGCAGCTTCCACATTTGAATCTGTACAATAGAATCTGTACAATATATGTATGCTGGTGGTATCTGCGCATACTAGTATTGTCCATCTGTGCTGATGAAGGTTTCAGAAAACAAGGTTCAGAAATAAATGGAGATATATAGAAAGTTAGGTTCCACCCCCAAATGCACATTTTCTATTTCTTATGGTGCTTGTTACATGCATTGTTTTATGCATGCATGGGGTCATAAGGAATACATATAGATTGTATATTAAATGAAGTTATATGCCAGTTACATTCTATACCTGCAAAATAAGGTCCATGTTCTTTATAACACCACATATTTATGAGTGTGTTTCAATCACCAGTCCAATGGTCAACATTTACAATGGTGCTCATCAAAGTTTTCAACTGAGTTACAGGAAGTTACATGTATACATGTGAATGTGTATGGTCCTTATACATGTAGTAGTAGTAGTAATAATTTTATTTATAAGGTTCCCTTTCCTGGAGGCTCAGGGTGCTGTACAGGAATAGACAGGCAGTATAAAAAAATAACAACTAACTAACAAACTAAACTTAATAATAAGCAACACAAAACATGCATAAAATATAGACTTCCCATGACAGCAGTTTTAACATAACACAGCAGCTGTATCATGAAGAGTTTCCAGGACTAATTCTAGTCCCCAAAAGCCTGAACACATTGAACACCGAACATATACGCATCACATGCTCAATGTACAGTAGGTACAAGCGTGTACATGGAAAGATCTGGTTCTCCACCACACTCAGGGTACTCAGTTCCTGCAATGCCTCTCATGGGACTCATTTATTTCATGTCAGTTTAATTCCCTCTCTACATACCAAGGGCCAGCGATTTAATTTTTTCTGGTTCATTTAAGGTTAGGCACCATTGGACATGGTGCAAGTCATAGCAGGCCAAAGAGAGACTCATGATCTAATGATACTCCCTTTGGATAGTGCCTGGAGGACAACTGGTCATACAGTATGTGGCCAATGGTGTGGGGGATATGTATACAGTATACAGTAGAAAGGACTGTTCCCCCACCAACCACAGGGACCCCAGTTCCTGTGGTGCCTTTCTTGGGATTTATTTGTTTTATGCTAGTTTGATGCAATTCTTACATCCAAGGGCTAGCTATTTTAATTTTTTCAGTTTATTGGCTGCTGGTTCTATGTTATCATTTTTTTCCGCTCATTTGAGCTCAGGCACATTCTGATATGGTAAAAGTCTTAGTCAGGCAAGCCATATGCTAATGATTCAAAGACTCACCCTTTGGATAATGCCACAGGAGGAAAACTGGTCACATGTGACCAAGGGGGTATGAATATAGAAAGAGTGGTCCACCACTAAACCCAGGCTCCCAGTTTGCTATGATGCCTCTTATGTGCCCACTGTTTTTTGCTACAGAGCTGACTAGGCGTAAATCAAGGTTGCTTGGATAGCTCGATTGCCATCCTATAAGTGGTTATTGGTTTCAGACTATCATAGTCCGAAATCCAATCTCCAGCTGGATAAAAGAAAATCCTTTAAAAGACCCCATCCCAAGTACACCCCTCATGCTGCAATTGATAACTCCTCACACAAACCATCCTGTAACCACCAACCTCCTTCCTCCCCCTAGCTCCCTGAGAGGGCATACTTAGAATTAAATTGAGACTTCTTTAATAAAAAAAGGCCCCTCCACCCATGCTTAATCAGGTACCTCCACACCTCACCCCACTCTAGCACAAGCCATGACCCTCCAGTTCAATAAAACACCCCCATCCTGAATTTCCTAGGTGGAAAAACTTTATTTTAAGGAAGCCAATTTAAGCAATGGACTCTGCAGTACTGTATATAAGAGAAGCCACTGCAGGCAGTTCATAGATAGAACAAAACCATGGGGTTTTACCTTGGCCTCTGGTGGTTTAGCTTAATTTACAGTACATGCGCATTCTGATGTCACCACTAAGAGAGACCCTTTTCCATGGCGATAAAGTAAGAAAATAGCCAATTTAGACAGAAAGAAATTGTAATTTTTTTTTAAGATTTGCCAGGGGGAGGGATGTGTACACTGAACTCTTTGTTGTTACTTCCCACAAAAACAGTAGCACCCTTTATGAGAAATGCGATTTGAACTGTGTGAATTAAACAAGGGCAGAGCGTGCTAGGTTTGGAATTTACTGAGCATTTAAGTGTTTGGTACTCCTGCAGCATGCTCCCCTTTAATCAGCTGTGAATTTCTAGGTGAAAACACTTTATTTTAAAGAGACTAATTTAGGCAATGCCCTCTGTATATTAGAGACGCTACTGTAAACAGTTCATAGTTAGGACCAAACCATGGGGTTCCACCTTGACATCTGGTGGTTTGGCTTAATCCACATGAGGGCTCTGATATAAAGCCTACAAAATCCTCTTTTCCATGCAGATAAAGTAAGAAATAAGCCAGTTAAGGCAGAACAAAATTTTAACTTTTATCATGGGGTGGGGGGGTGCACTGGACTTTGTTAGTTGTTACATGCCACAAAACTAGCAACACCCCTCATGATAAATGTGATATGAGCTTTGTGAACTAAACAAGGGCAGTACATGCTAGATTTGAAATTTTTACCACAAGGCAACCAGGAAGATTTGTATTCCACTTAGAGATCTGGAGAAGGGAACCATTATATTACTAGGCGCGTATGCCAAATCCAAACTGACTGATGAATACACAGAACTCAGCATGTATTTTGCTGAATTCCAAATACTTGCTGTATTCAGAGGTATTTGGCTGACATTCAGTGGAAACTCCGGGGGCCCTTTTTTGGGATCTGTTTCTCCTGAAGTACTGCCTTTTATCCTTAGTCATTCTAAATGTAGCAAACCTGGACACTATCCTATACGAGACAGTTCTCATCAATTACTACAGCCCCCCCATCTCTGCCAGCCTGCATGTCTGAATAAACAGATGTTCACAAAACAGTGTATGCTCTGTGAGCTACTGATGCAGTGTACTGGGTCCAGTACTAAGACGTGGTACACCTCCTCAAACCCAGCAGTTTAATGGTGAAGTCCTTAAAATCTTTAGTCTTTTCTTCAAGGTGCCCCTCCATAAAACCTGGAATGCATCAACTGGTTTGACTATGATTACATTGCTTAGGCATAATTCACTTCATTATTTTGCATACAGTGCAGTGACATCCTTTCAGTGACACTCTTGGCCAGCGAGGCAAGGGTTAGTAACTGAGTTTGTACTCAAATACTTCACAAAGTACTTGGTGAGTATTTGACAAATGCTTCATTGGTGTATTCACACACTCTTATATACTATACTACCAGGGAACATTATATTCCACTCTGATATCAGGAGGGAGTGCCACTAGACTACCAGGGAATATCATATTTTACTCAGAGATCAGGAGAAAGTGGGGTATCACTACACTAAAAAGGAAATTTATATTCTACTCAGGGTTCAGGAGGGATGGGTACCACTAGGCTACCAAGGAAAACTATATTCTACCTGGGGATTGAAGGGGTACCACTAGACTACTAGGGAACATTATATTCTACCCGGGGATCAGAAGGGTGGGGAGTACAATTGGACATCAAAAACTATTTTATTCTACCCTTGGATCAGGATGGAGGGGGTACTGCTAGAGTAAAAGAGAACATTGTATTCTACTTCAGGATTTGGAGGGTGTGACACCACTGTACTACCAGGATCATGAGGGTACCATTAGAATGCCAGAGAAAATTGTATTCTGTTCAGGAATTAGGCAGGAGTGGGAATAAATAGACTGCCAGATATATATTGCTAGTGACTGGATGAGTGTGAGGACAACAGCTGAGGCTGTACAAAACACTGATCTGCATCTGTGCATGGAAATATTGTACAGTGCTCCAACTGGCCACATAATGGCATGCTGATATCCCCTTAGTGCCTTGCATGTCATGTGTGGCAGTGCCAGCTGTATATGGCTTCCAGACAGGAAGGCACTCTCTTTTTTGGGATACACTGTTCGCCTTTCCTCCTGGGAGTCTGTTTCCAGTAGGGAGCTGTGATACCTCTGCGCATATGCACTGACCACAACACTAACACAGCTTCATATCATACAGGCAGCATGCACTGGACATGGTGTGTGCCTGTATGAATAGGGCACTGTGAAGGCCACAAACTTTCTGCATGTAACACTATTTGTGGCATGATACTAATGGTTGCCTTTCAATATCTGACCCCATGCCTCTTGGAAACAGTATTAAAAAAGGTTGCCACTCATCAGTTCCTAAAACTGGTTAGAGAGAAATCTAACTTTCCAAAAACTAGTATTTTGGTCTAGAAGCAGGAAGCTTTAAGAAAAATATTTTTAATCAGTTAGAAAAAAAAACAATTAAAATAATAATATATACCATGAAATAAGCTCTATATACTTCAAGATAGTTCATAATAGGAAAAATTATCTGGGGAGGGAAGGGGGTAAGAGAATCACTGTGGGTGCAGTTCATAACCACATCAGGCAAGAATTTGTGGATGGGGTGGTCTAGAGACTGCCAGGACAAGGGAATGAGAGAGATTGAGAACTAGGAGTAGATATTCAGAAGGGGCAGCAAAGGTGGAGTTAGTGGTGCTGGGGCATCTCAATCTACCAGACATAGACTGGAACATTCTAGTAGCTAAGATCCCGATCCTCATGATAAATGGTTCATTTGTGTCTGTCCCTACCTCTGTTAGTGCTCATTTCAACATGTTCTTCATAACCTGCGCCCTCCTTTCTTCTCCGCCTCCTGGCTCCTATCCTTCTACTCCTGTTTCCCTTTCCCTCCATCCATCCCTCACCGCGTTTCCACATTATCCCTGTCACCATCCAGGAAACCCTGCCTGCCCGTTCCTCCCTCAACTAGTCAAAGTCCAGCACTGACGGTCTGGACCTCAAGCTCCTCTACCTCTCAACTCCTGCCATTGCAGCTCCCCTTACTCACCTACTGAATTTTCCTTCTCCCTCAGTGCTGTTCCTCAGTCCTGGAATCTGACCAAAGTTATTCCCCTTTGTGGAGAGGTTGTGGGATAACGGATGGACCAGACACCGAACTTCAGGTTCAACACACAATCTTAGTGCGATGTTTATTCAAAATACAAGAAACAACCTTCTGTAATGGCATATTTTTTCTTCAGTACATCAGTTTGCAGCAACAGACTAAGACTGTCCTTTCTCTGCACATAGCCAGCACCTACTGACACTGATCTCTGACCCAATTCACTAGTTGAGATGTAGCCACCACCCCTATACAAGCCCTATTTGCTTGGGTAGTGGGGGCCAAAAAGAAGAAAAACAAAACAAGCTATAAACAAAGAACCTCAATGCAGAATCACTGAAAGAACAGTTACCCCAAATGGCATTGGCAACAAATCAGGTTTCAAAGAAATACAACATCACACATACTTCCATAATGCAATGCATCATGGAATATATGCAAATCACCATGACATTTAGACATTTTCAGTTTACAACAATATACATGCATTTTAAATAACACAACTAGCTTAATTTCTATAATAGTCACCTAGTACTTTTTACCATTATCAAAACACCAAGTGCCATGGTATTTCCAACATTTGCAGGTTTCGTAAACATAAGGTATATACATTAAGGTATTTTATAACATAGCTATTACATACTAAATCCAACAACAATAAACATAACCTGTTTTACATATGCTTGGAGGTCACCACCATAACCTCCCTGTATGAGGAACTGAGAGGGAAAAGGAAAATTAAAGAGGACACTATAGCATAGTCAAGAAAGGGAAGGGGGTGCCCATAGGTGGCCAACCTTATGGACTAGAACTTGTAAAGGACAGAACAGACTAAGAAATAAAAGAACTGTTGCAACAGATTTAAGAAAAGGTCGGTCCTCAAGAGTGGCAGGAGCTCCCGGTCTCACCCTTCACAAAGGGGGGGTGACTCCTCCTCCCCGGCAACATCTGTTCCATCTCCCTCCACCCCTTTCTCTCTATCTGCTGAATGACCACCCCTCTGCCTGTGCCAACTTTCGCATATCCACATGTATGCAGATGACAGTCATCTTTACCTCTGGCCCCTCCACTGCAGTGGTAGAAAACCTACTGCAGCAGGACTTCAACTACATATATTCTACACTGGTTCCAATCCAAACAACTCAGAGTCTACACTAAAAAATCAGTGTCTGTGACCTTTGGGACCAGTCAGAAACTGACCAGACTCACTGCCCCCTCCCAGTTTTAAGCAGTCTGTATGGCATGCCTCTTGAAGCAGTTCAGTCCTTCAAGTACCTTGGAGTGTGGCTAGACAGTATGCTTGACTTTTCAGTCCACATCAATGTCATCTATGCAAAAACCTGTCCCCTGCTTGGTGCACTGTACCATAACAAAGACTGCTGTCTGCAGGGAGCTTCTTATCAATATGGTGCTCCCTGTCTTTGACTTATGCAGATGTGGTCTATGGCACCACCCCCTTCCACTTCTACTGCCAGACTGGATATCCTCTGCAACTCCTTCTGCCATTTTGCTACAAACTCCCCACCTCACACCCACCATTGCTCACTGTTTTCATCCATGTACATACTCTTTCTGCCCTCTTGTTGCCAGGCTCACTGCACCTCCTTCATATCCAAATACTTGTTTGGCTCACTTCTCTCTTACCTCTCCTCTCTCAGTTTCCTCCTGCCTCCTGTTCCCTCTATTCCAGGGACCATCACACCATTGTCACTCTTCACCCTCCCACTCCTCTGCTGAGCAATCTGCAATCTCATATCAACTTCCCTCACTCTGGAACCAACTCTCCTCCTCCCTCCACCACTCCCCTTCCCCTGCTCTCTCAGGCACCAGTTGAAACTTCAACCCTTCTCCACCTGTTCCTGTTACCCTTCCTCCTAATACCTCCATGGCTGTGCCATACCCATGCTGTTCCGTAGCTGACTGGGTCCCTGCTTCTGCCTTGATTAAGTTCCACACCACTACATGTTCTCTCTCTCCTTTATAAGGTCAAGCTCTAACTCACCCTTCAGGTCAATAGCCAGTTGTCAATATTGTTCTTATTCACCAAGGATTGCCAAAGACTGATGATACTTCTGAATGTGCACCTGTTGGTCATTCTTATTAAGCTGTATTCTCTGCACATACAACTTTTTGTATTTTTTCTACTGTTGCACTAGTTTTTACTGAATGTCATTCAGTGTTTTACTACTATGTATGGTGCTTCTGTCCTCCCACTGTTCCCCACGCCCAGGTCACACCTAGAAATGAGCCCTGGCTCAGTGTGCCTTTCCCGGTTACCAGTTTTCAAATAAAAAAATAAGCACATAAATAACTAACTAAATAAACAAATAAATAGTGCCAGGAGTCAGGCACTGCTAAATACATTGCAGGATTGCCTGCTGGTGCAGCTGGTCAGGAAACTCACAAGGTAAATTGCCATCATCCCGGATTTCCCATTCCCCACTAAATACAGACCACATGTGTGTTGTTGCGCTCAGATTGGCAAATCAATTTTTTAAAATAACCACATTTTTTGTTTACATTACCATTATTGTCATCTTCTATAGTCATATTACACCTCTTTCAATTGTCTTGCTTTTGCGTAATCAATATCAATTCAAGATCTTCCTCTGCTTCTTCTCGGCTCCCCAGGTGAAAACCTGGGAACTTTCTTCTTCTCCTCTTTCTTATAGGTAATGGTGAGAACCGAGACCACTTTCTCCTCCTTCTGTTGCTTCTCCTTCTCCTCCTTTTTCTCCCTCTTCCCCCCTTTCCCCCTTCCTCAATTTCCCTCCTTTCTTTCTACCATCCACCTTTGGTAGGCCTACCTGTCCCCGCTGCCATCCACCTGTGAAGCAGCCCCTCCACTTCACCCCCTTCTTACCCCATCTGACTATTAATCATTTCCAGCACTTTATTTAGATTGGTGGGCGGCAACAAGTTTTTCCAGCAGAAAGAGGCAGACTACCTCAGTGCAGCATATTATGTACCCTGGCTTTTCCCCCCTTCCCTTTGCTCTTACCACCTATGGCTATCCTGTACCTCCTTATGCTTCTCCCTTTCCTGCACCTGCATATTGTCCCTGGGGCTCCCCCCTCACCCCCCCTCAACCTTCTGAGCCATACCATTTCTGCCTGGGGGAGAGGTCCACCAGGACAACTTGGTCTGCCCCTTTAAAGGGGCAAACTCCATTCTTGACTTGGTGCTCCCCAACTCTGAAATACATAAATACACAGTTATTGATGGCAGAAAAGGGCTTTTAGTTCATCCAGTCTGCCTACCCTTCCTCACTATTGTGCCTTGCCGTAGTGGCAATCTTCCTCTTTTCTGCTGTTCCCCTTTTTTCTAACTGAAACCACCTGCCTGTCCCATCCCTGCTTGAAGCTGCTGATTGACTTGGCCTGTACAACTTCTTCTGATTACTTATTCCACTCATTCACCACCCTTTCCATGAATAAGAGGCCATGCACCAACTTAGTTCCCATGTGCTGTACTGCTTCCAACTTGCTGCAGTCTCTGCTCAAGTGTGGGCTCCAGCACCTTGCACAGTAGTCAAGGTTCAGCCTCACCAGAGACCTCTACAGTGGGAAAATTACCTCCTGCCTTCTACTACTTATCCTCTCCCTATGCATCCCAGCATTCTGTTTGGTTTGCTCACTGCTCTGTTGCAGTGTAGACATTTTTAGGGTCTCTGACATCACTACCCCTAAATTCTTTACTTCCAAAGTGCTATCCAGCACTACCCCGTCCATTTCAGATGCACCCTTGCGTTTCGGTTCCCAATGTTCATTACATTTTTTTATGTTAAAGTTCAGCTGCCATACCTTGGAACAGGTCTCCAACCTGCCCAGATCATCCCTTTGTTCCCTTCTCCCTTCCTCCACATGCAAATCCTTGTGTAATCTGCAAAGAGGTAATTGTTACCCTTGATACATTCACCTATGTCTCAGATGAAAATATTGAAGAGGGTCAGTTCCAGTGCCAACCCTGAAGTACCCTGCTGGTCACTTCTCTCCCTTTAAACTTAAAATTGACTACCACCCCCTGTGTTCTACCCCTCAGCCAGCTCTCTGTCCAACTGGCCATCTTTTCCTCTACCCCAAGGTCCCTAATCATTTTGACTAGATTCTTGTGGGGGACAGAGTCAAACACATTGCTGATGACAAAGTACACTATAACAATTTCCTGCCCCTAGTCTACTGCTGTGGTAACCCAGTTGAAAAACTATTAGATTTTTCTGGCAATATCTTCCTCTCTTGAACCCATGCTGTCTGGGGTCCTACAACCTGTTCCCTCTAGGAAGTCCACCAGGTCCTTCCTTAGTAGAGTCTCCATGATCTTCCCCACTATAGATGTCAAGATGACTGGCCTATAGTTCCCTGGCTATCCCCTCTTCCCACTCCTATATAGTAGAGCCACATCCGCTATCCTTCAGTCCCTAGAGATCACTCCTGTGGTTAGTGAGCTATTGTAAATGTCTGCGTGTGGCCCTGCTATAACCCCTGCTACCTCCCTTAGCATCCTAAGATATAAGCCATCAGGTCCCATAGATTTATCTACTTTCAACACAGCTAGCTTTTCCAGCACCCTTTTCTCTATCATTTGGACCTTTGTCTAAGCGTCTTTGCTCTCTCTCTTCCTTCCTAACCCCACAATCTGGCAGTAGTCCATCCCTCTTAGTAAATACCAGACAAAAATAGTTGTTCATTATCTGTGCTTTCTCCTTATCCCCTCCCCCACCCCACATTGCTATTAAGTCTCACTATACCCCCTTAGACCTTGCATTTCTCTTGATATACTGGAAGAATGCCTTATCCCCTTTTTGCCCCAATTGCCAACCAAAGCTCCATCTACACTTTGGCCTCCCTCACCTTCCTGACGGTGTCTCTTGTTACTTCCAGATACTTCACCCTGTTTCCTCCATTTATCTACATTTATGCTTAGAAAATGGTCTTGTTGGTTTTTAACACTGCCTTTACTTTGTCTGTGAACCACATTGACCCCTTAGCCCTTTTACCCGTGAATACTTTTGGAAGGGAGCTATCTGCTGTTTCTATCATCGTCTTTTTAAATGCGGCCCACTTTTCTTCTGTGCCACCTACCTTCACTGTGCCATTCATGCTATTCTCCAGTTTCTCCCTAATTTTACTGAAGTCCCCCCAAACATATTCCACTGCTTCTGCCCCACACAAACTCAGCATGGCAGGCAATTGGCCCTGCCATCCCGACCCTACAGTAACTTGGCATACCATGCTTGGGGAGCTCACACAGTCCGTACCGCTCCACAGCTGGACATATTAACAAGCATAGGCCTCTCCTCAGAGATATCTCTCTCCTCCTACTTCTATCAGGAAACGTACACCCAAACTCGGGACCCAGATCCTACAACACACAGAAACAGACACCAGTCACTGGCCTCCGCATTGGGTCCATGAATATCTGCAGTATACTGGAAAAAAAAACCCGCTGCACTCCAATGCTGGATTACAAGGCACCAACCGGACATCCTAACCCTGGTTGAAACCTGGCTATCCAAGTCCACCCCCGACTTAGCTGTCTCCTTCCCCTGGCTACTCACAGTTTAGACTGGACAGAGTGGGCAAACAAGGCAGAGGGTGTGCAGTTTACATTAAGCACACCCTATTGGCCCAGGCACTGCCCCAACCCCCAGTGTTAGAACATGGAGTGCAAGCGCTATCACTGAAAATCTTCCCTGACTCATCAAAGGCACCCCTTATAGTCACTGCAGCCTATCTCCCACCCTGCAAACAAATGCAAGCCCTCCACTCACTAACAGAGTACTTTGCCAGCCTCCCCCACAAATCAGAACACATACTGCTAGGGGATCTCAACAATAAACTGGCTCAGCAAAGCAGCCACCTCCACCTCGGATGCGCTTACAATCCTTGACCTACATCAGTGGGTGACTAAACCAACTAGGTGTAGCCCAGCCACGGGCACACACCTTGCTGGATGTCATCCTCACCAACCAGCCCCACAAAATCAAGGACATTGAAGTCCTACCAAACTCCCTCAGTGACCACTCCCTGGTAATCTGTTCATGGTCAGGCTGGCAACCTGCACCACCCCTAACCACAACATTCCGACACCAACTGTGCCCAGGCAAACTCTCTGACTTTAAACAGCACCTTACTCAATGGGACTGGTCCCCAATATACCGTGCCCACAGCATTGATGCTGTGTTCAGCTACTTCCAGGACTCCTTCACCCAGGCCTGTGACATCTTTGCCCCTATAAAAAAAGGCAAGCATCAAAAAACAGAGCACACCATGGATAACTCCATCCCTCCTCCAGCAGCTCAAAAGCCATGATAACTTTTGGCACAGGGCCAATGAATCAGGCAAACCTGCCAACAGGCAAGCTTACAGAGCTGATCGGAACATCCGCACCTGGGCTATTCTAAAGGCAAAAGCCGAACACTACTGAGCCACCCTAACTGCCTCCTGGGGCTCATCACACAAGTTCTGGGACAACATAAAGTCCCTAAATGGAAAAACACACGCCCGCCCCGTCCCAAATTGCATCAGAGGGACTGGTCACCACAGACCCTAAGGAGATTGCCAACACACTCAATGAGAACTTTACTGACCTAAGCT
This sequence comes from Neoceratodus forsteri, assembly GCA_016271365.2. Classification (NCBI taxonomy): domain Eukaryota; kingdom Metazoa; phylum Chordata; order Ceratodontiformes; family Ceratodontidae; genus Neoceratodus; species Neoceratodus forsteri. The sequence continues at coordinate 1,386,136,221 of CM057453.1, forward strand.
GCATTCTCCCCCCAAACTTCTTTGACCCAGTACTCGCCCCCGACCCCCTCACCACCCATGGCCACCTTTCTACCTCTGAGCTATCTCCACCATGGAAGCAAAGCCATACCTAGCCAAAGTCCTGAATGGTACTAGCCCCCTGAATGACCCAGTTGACATCAAACTCCTCCATTTGGCACTGGACGTGCTGATTACCCCACTCACCAGCCTCCTGAACTGCTCCCTATGCCTTGGTCAGTTTCCTGCAGCCTGGAAGAATGCAGTTGTTACACTAATCCACAAAGGCAGTGACCCCCTAACACCAGAAACTACCGACTAATCTCCATTCTCCCCCCACCGTCCAAAGCGCTAGAAAAAGTTGTGGTGGATCAACTAACTGACTACCTTAAAACCAATGACCTACTCTGCAAAGAACAGCATGGTTTCCATGCTGGACATAGTACCACCATGGCCCTGCTAAAATTCTCAAACTACATACGTACTGCTCTTGATAGAAGGCACATTGTAGGGGCTATGTTCATAGACCTATCCAAGGCCTTTGACACGGTCAGTTACTCCCTCCTATTAAACTCCCTCTTCCTAATGGGGTTCTCACAAGGGCCCTTCAACTGGTTTACTAGTTACTTGTCTTCTAGGTCCCAGTGTGAGTGGATAAATAACAGTCTCTTGCTCGCGTCCCATCCACTCGGGAGTCCCATAGGGATACATTCTAGGGCCCCTGCTTTTTAGCATATTTTTGAACACAATTCCCACTGCTTCCCCAAAAGATCCTCCTCTACTTGGACGATGACGTCATCTGTGCCTCCCACACCAACCCAACCGACCTTCAGGCCTCACTCCAGAACGCGTTCAGCCAAGCTGAACTATGGTTTGCCAAGCATAGACTAGTCATGAACCTGAAAAATACCAAGACTCTACTTTTTGCACATCACTAAAGCAAATTAAAAAATGCCCAACTGCATATTCAAGTACAGTCACTCTACACCCTGGAGCAGGTCTCGTCCTATAAGTATCAAGAGGTTATCTTTGACTATGCTCTCTCCTTCCACACACATCAACACCCTCACATCTACTACCACTGCACGCATTGGTCTCCTTTATCGCCATAAGGACTGCCTTACGCCAGAAGCCCCAAGACTAGCCATAACCTCCTCAGTAATGCCTCTGATTGACTATGGATTGCTGGTCTATGCTGAAGCAGACGCATTACCTATCGGTAAAATAAAAGTGGTCATTAACTAAGCCTGCAGGCTCTTAACTGCTGCAGACTGCATGACACACACATGCATGCTCTATTCTATTGGCCAGATTCTAAACTTAGACGAAAGGGTCCACTACCAGTCCTGCCTCTTGACCAAAAAATTTCTCCTTGGCTTGACCTCCCCCAGTCCTATCTGCCTCCCTAATCTCCTCTTCCCCCCACAGTGTACACATGTAGCTCGACCAAGGCTGCACTGGCCATTCCCAGAGTCAGAACCACACTTGCCCAGAGGTCTTTTCTGGTCAGGGCTCCCTCCTTCTTCAATGCCCTCCCGCCATCTGTCTCTAACCATCAAAAACTTGGTCCCTTTAAAAAGGAACTCAAGACCCACCTCCTTGCCACCCGCACCTGCACCTGCACACACTAAGTCCACCACCAGTGCCTTCACCAGCCACTCAGAATGGCCACACAACCTCTTTCACAGTCAGTGGCCTGCAATTCTTATTCAGGCACTCGGACAAAGTCTCCCGACAGACTGCTCTAGAATTTGCACTACCTGCCTCCCCTAAGTTACCCAGTTTACTCTGCTCCAGCCAAGCATAGTAGGCATGTGCACTGTCCCTCGATTCACTCTCTGGCCACTAACTGACCTCTTACTGCTAGATTTATCCTATGCACTGTCAACAGCCACAACAATGTATTAGACATTCTTGTAAACTGGTCAGGACATCCTTGTAAAATGGTCATGCTGTAACTGGAAGTCAAAGTACCCTGGCACTGTACCCGGTATCGTACTGTTCACTGTGTTGCCCATAGCCTACAGCCTCAACTCTGTATTAGACATCTCAGTATACTGTTTCATGATGCAACCTTGCCATCAAACTGCCCTGGCATTGTATATTGTATCGTACTGTCTATTGTATTTACCTATGTCTGTATTGTGTATTGACGTGGAGCCTTTGGAAATGAGTCTCTGACTCAAAGGTTGTAATTCCAAGATTTTAAATAAATAAATAAATAATAAATAAATAAAGTATCATGCCCTTGTTCCTTTCGCTCCTTTGCCTGTCTCCACTTGGTCCTCCAATGCTACTGTCCTGTGTTCACTGGATCTGAGTGATTCCAGGACTGACACGTTCTGAATCCTTTCACTGGTGGTGAGCACCAGATCCAGCAGGGCCTTCTGCCTAGTTAGAACTTGAGCTATTTGCTGTGCAAAATTCCTCCTAATAGGTATTCACCAGAAACTGATTCCTAGTGCTAGCCATGACCGGAACTTTCCAGTCCGTGTTGAAATCCCCAAGTACCACCATTTCCCAGACTTGCTACATTCTTAAGCGTCATTCCCAGTGCCCTGTCTATCTCTAGATCCTGGCCCAGTGGCCTGCAGTAAATGGTAGGTGAGGTGAGGGTTGAAGAGCCTCTTAGGTCCAATGACCATACCACCATAAGGTTTGAAGTACCCCAGGATACTAGTATACCTCCATCAAAGGCTGTGGTACTGGATTTCAGAAGAGGAGACGTTGATTGATCAGATTAGGGAACTATTCAAGGGAAAGTTGAGGGGAGTGGAATACATCAGTGGGGTGGAGGAGAGGTAGGGAGCAATTAAAGGGGCCATTCTTTTTTTTTATTTTTTTTTATTTAAAAGCTTTATTAATATTTCAGCACCAGGTAAACAATATCAAGTAAACTCATACATCTGAGAGCATCAGGCGCATATTTTATATTAAAGAAAAAGAAAAGGAAAAAGAAAAAGAAAACCCACCTACCACCATCCCACACCCCAGACTACGCACTATTACTACCATTAGATCCACAAATATACTGCAGCCCCTTTTCGTTAGGATTTCCATATCGTCAGGATAGCCTCTAAGCTTCCCCACAGTGAGGTAAAAGTTTTGCCTCTATTTCGTACAAGAGCTATATGTCTTTCCAACTGTAAGGCCAAAACACATTCCCTAAACCATTCCAATATTAGAGGTGGATTTTCATCCATCCAGTGCCTCATTATTGTTAACTTGGCAGTTGCTGTGACAAGAATCATATGCGCTTTCCTGCTTTTTGGAGTATCCACTGGGAAATAATTTATTAGACAAACTTTGGGCGTAAACAGTTCCCTCAAGCCAAGGACAGGGTCTAAAGAGTTATTAATGGATTGCCAAAATGTCTTAATATGTGGGCACACCCATAACATATGATAAAGGGACCCTATATCCACCTTGCACCTGTTACATGTTGGTGCGTATAATGATCCAAATCTACAGAGTTTGGCTGGTGTCCAGTACATATTGTGCATAATATTGTAGTGTACTAGTCTGAGTCTATCTTGCTTGATAAACTTATACACTGATATCCAAAGTTTCTTCCACACATTAATATCCTCAGGGAGGCCTAATTCCCTTACCCAATAAAAGCAAACTCCCGAGGGTAGTCTATGGTCCCAATCCTGAAGAGTTTTGTACAGATTTGACACTTTATGCGGCTGGGAAGCAACCTGGAGAAGTGCAATAGGATCTTTTTCCCCTATATCTATTAATGGGGAAAGCCTGGAGAACGTGGATAGGGCCTTGCTGACTTGGAGGTGTTTAAAGGAATCCTTACTAACAGCACCAGCAGAGCTGCATAATTGAACCGGGGTGACCACTCTTTTCCACCCTCCATATCTCTGAGACTTTACATCAATTCAACCAAGGCCAAAGGCACAAGGTATTGGTACACCACCAATTTTGAAGTGTGGGTTATCAACAATTGGTTGATCAGAGGACTGGCTCCACTTAACTGCAAGGTATATTTGGGCCTGATGAGAGGCTTTCATCGACCAGCCCATAGGATTGTTTCTGATGGACTTGGGAATATGGGATGGAGAGGCATATAATAAGGCACTCAGCGAGCATCTTTCAAGAGATGCTAGGTGTTTTTCAATAGGTAACCACAAAGGAGAGTATGCTGTATGATCCACCTCTTTCTGCCAATAAAATAGTTTACCTAGATGTTGTGCAATCTAATATAAGAAGAAAGAGGGTGCTGCAAGGCCTCCCCTCATTTTTGACGTTGTCAATTTGAAATAAGACCTATGAACCTTCTTTTTGTTCCACAGGAAGGAGCTTAGCATGCCTCACAACCTGGAAAACCAGATTTTGGGAAGGTACGCACCCAACATTCCCAAGGGGTACAATATTCTAGGCAATAGATTCATTTTGATTATATTTAGTCTACCCCATAATGAGATAGGAAGGAACCACCATCTCTCAAGGTCTTTGGATATTATTTTAATGAGATTGTCTATATTGTTTCTCAAAATGGCGCCGAAATCCCTAAAGATCTTGATTCCTAGGTAAACTATAGACTTCGTCTCCCAGGTAAGTCCTGGGGGGGTCAATTCCGCTTTATTAACTTTGTGATTCAGGGGGATCACCCTCATTTTCTCCTGGTTAAGTTTATAATAGGATATCTTAGAATACTCCTCAATTTCCTCTAGCACAGCAGGAATTTAGGTACTTGGGTTCTCTAAATGTAATAAGACATCATCAGCATACACCGAGAATGCATATCTAATGCTTCCCACCCAAATTCCCGTAATATTGGCATTAGCTGCCATTCTAAGAAGTAAGAGTTCTAGGTATATGTTGAATAGTAGCGGGGATAGAGGACACCCCTGTCTTGTGCCCCGAGCTAGTTTAAATGAAGAAGACAACAATCCATTGCATTTTACTCTGGCTGAGGGACAGAAATATAGTACTTTGATCCATTTGACAAAGTCTCCCGGAAAACCAAAAGATGTTAAAGTGGCAAAGAGAAAATCCCAGGAAACTCTGTCAAATGCCTTTTCAGCATCCAGTGAAATCAGCACCATAGGTACATCAGAATCTCTGGCCGCCACAATAAGATGCAACAATTTTCTCATATGATCTTGGGATGACCTTCCAGCCATGAATCCGACCTGCTCGTACCCTATTAGGTTATCTATAGTTTTAGTAAGTCTGTTAGCCAGTACTTTGGCCAAAATTTTTATATCGGTATTTAATAACGAAATGGGTCGGTAACTACTGAGATTTTGGGGGTCCTTCCCAGGTTTTAAGATTAGGGATATCACGGCCTCTAAAAAACTGGACTCTGACATCCCTTTATTAAACCAGTAGCTAAAGAGATCCTTAAGTACAGGTGCTATCATTGTTTGATAGGTTTTGCAAAAGTTACTGGGTAACCCATCTGGACCATGGGACTTGTCTAAGGGTAACTGCTGGATGGCCTCCTGTATTTCCCCTAAAGTGATTGGAACACCCAAAAGGGCAGCATCAGCAGCTGAGACTTTCGGTAGAGTCATAGACCTAAGATAAGTATTTAAATCTAATTCAGCAAGTGATGAGGACGGGGCCACTGAGTACAGGTCTTGATAAAAGGAACCAAACTTTTCCACCATTTTTTGAGGGTCAGTACAGACTTTGCAACCTTTCTTGGAATAAATTCCAGCAATGAATTGCGAAGCCTCTACTTGACGGATACACATCGCTAGTTGCCTGCTTGCTTTCTCTCCAACATCCAAATATTGTAGCTTGGTTCTGTGTAAAGATAACTCAGCCCTCTGCACTTGTAAACCTGCATATTGGGCCTGCATCTGATATAATCTGGTCCATATCTCTGCTGGAGAGGTACGGGATAGGGTACTTTCTATATTTTTAATACTAGTTAGGAGCCCATCCAGCTGAACCCTTTGACGCTTGGCACTATTAGAAGACATTTTAATACATTCACCTCTCAAGGAGCATTTTAGAGCTGCCCAAACTAAATCGTACTTATCAACCGTCCCTAGGTTACAAGTAAGGAAAAGGGTAATATGCTCCATGATATGTTCATAAGAAGCGGGATCGTTTAATAATTGGCTTTTCAAACACCACTGTGGAGAGCGCCTGCCCCCTGCCCCTAAGCAGAACTCCATGTTGACCGGTGCGTGGTCAGATAAAACCCTAGCTGTGATTCCTGCTTGTGTGACCCCTGAGATTGCATGTGAGCTTATGAGTAAATAATCAATTCGAGAATATGTTTTGTGTGCTGCAGAAAAAAAGTGTATTGTCTTTCGGAGGGGTTAAGAACTCTCCATATGTCCACTAATGCAGCAGTACCAATAAGTTCTTTCAATGCTCTTTGCGCTGGAGATAAGCCCCGCCGTGTTCGATCAGATCTATCGATATCCGTCTGGGGAACTAAATTCCAATCCCCACCCAGTATCGTAAGTTTTGGTGGATTCGTTACTATGGTATTTAATAAGTTTACAAAAAATGAGGGAGAGTCACTATTTGGGCCATATATCAAACCAAGGAGAACCGGACAGGATTCCAGGAATCCGTGTACAATTATATATCTACCCTCGGGGTCCCATATTTCCTGAGTCAGCTTAAATGGTACATTCCTGGCCAATAAAATCACTACCCCTCCTTTGTTTGTGGATGCTCCCGCCCCGAACACCTGACCAACCCATAATTTTCTGAAAAAGAGCACGTCCTCTCTTTTAAGGTGTGTTTCCTGCAAGAAAACTATTTGTGCTCGCAGTAGCTGCAAGTGCTTTAACATGACTTGTCTTTTGACCCTGTCCTTGGCACCTTTGACGTTCCAGCTCACAAAACAATAGTTATTACTTATGTCTTAATCAATAATTGAAAAGGTACCCGAGAATAATAGGCCAACACGCCTTTTTGAGAATGTCCTCCAGATTCTATACTCCAAACCTCTGAGAAGCATACAAAATCAGAATGATATCACCAGCTAAAACAACAGAACATAAGTATGAGCCCTGCATAGTCTTTCCCCCTCCCCATCCAAAGCCATCTACACCCCCTAATCTACATCTACTATCTTTATGCATTATAACAGCTTGTGTAATATAACATCCCCAGTTCCAACACACTGCACTCCCAAACATTATATGCCACATGATTTTACCAAAGCAGACCTAGGTCGAACAGCAATGTCCCCGGAGCCCCCCCCCACCAAGCCCAAGTATTATATCTGACAGCCAAATACAACCTGTATCTACACTATATGCTTAAAAAAAAAAAAAACTTAACACTTGTGCAACCAGTTTTAGGCGGTCAAAATAACTATAGCATCAAACTGTGGGTAGCAGTATACATTTACTACCCAGAAAATTACTGTTAGTAAAGCTATTACTATTATATACTAAAGCGTTATACCCTTGATGGCTTACTAACTTTAGTGCCATTTTAAAAATAAGCAAAATATCAAAAGTATGATTGTTCTACATTTTACACTGTACAGGCAAACTACAGCCCATTAATTATCATATGTCTGGTATAGACGTCGCACGGAATGAGTGAACATCGCAAACCTCTAATTAGTACAAGCTTGAATTTCGTAGAATCAAACTAAACACATTTAACCAGGTAGTTTGGTTCGGCAATGAAACTATATTGAAGTCTGAGTCCAAGCACAAAAGTGAAACATCCAATTCGCGTTGGTCTTGATGAGAAAAAAAAAACGGCAACCTGGTAAACTGCTTCACTTAGCAAGGAACAAGCGGGGCAACTACCATTCAAAGTGCATTTCTGGCAAGGTTCCTTTCTTATCCACTGTATAATACACATTTCCCACCGCAAAGTCAGGTAGATGTAATTAAATATATACCGTATTTGTGGAAAACAAACTATGCAATGTACCTAAATGTTTGTACTAAGGGTACAGGTCCTGCGCTTCCAAGCTCACCAACATTAACAACACCGCTATAATCCCATTAAGACGGTGCAATCTCAAAGAGATACATGAGATTCTGCACAATTCTACCAAAAGTGGTGGTAAGCTCGGTTTAGACTACGTTTTCATTTAAATAAGTCCGGGAAAAGCTCCTTCAATCCTAGTAGCGCTTGCGATGGGGAATCATACGAGACCCATTTATCCTCGTTTTTCACCATTAAAATTGCAGGGTATTTCACTCTGAACTGCTTCGATGCGGCGATTAATTTAGACACCAAGGGACGAAGCTCTTGCCTCCTCAGCCTCACTGAATGTGGAAGATCTTGCATGATCCGCACTTTCTTGCCCTCCCATGTTACTTCACGAGCTTCCTTTGCTTTCGATAAGATGTGTTGCCTGTCCATATAATTCAGTAATTTGAAGATTAGTGGTCTAGGAGACTGACCCGGAGCCGGGGTGGGCGTGGGCTCGAGTGGAGCCCTCCGATAACAAATTCTCCTCCATTGGGGCTATCTTACGCGAGAACCTCTGCATAAATAAAATTGGTGTATTTCCTTCTTCTTCTTTCTCAGGGACTCCAATAACAACCAAATTATTCCATCTACTACACCCCTCAAATCCTCTATCTTTTCCTCTAGTTTCTTCATCCTCGTCCATTACAGCTGACCCCAAATCAGTCTTGTCTTGCCTTTTTCCAGTAGCGTAGTCTTGCCTCCAAGTCCCCAGCTCTCAGCGTTAAAGATTCTACAGAATTTTTAATCTCCTGTAAATCTTCTGTAATGGTAGAGATTGCCACTTGAAGCGGTTGCATGATTTCAAGAAATTTTTCCTCCGAGCGCGGTCGGCGCTGTTGCCATTTTCAACGAGGTCAGAGCTTGTTGTCTGGGCCATTTTGCGGCCTTCTCCTTCTCCAGGGTGAGTGGCGGAGATCGTCTCGGTGGTGTTTATTTCATGTAGATCTCCATCCGAGGCTCAGTTTACTGCTCCCGACTGCTGCTGTTGCAATGTTTGGCTTTTCGTCAAGGTGAATTTAGCATCTGAGTACTGTATTTAGCTTGAATTAGCGGGCGGGGAACGGAGCTCCCATAGAACTGCTGCCACTCACTAGGCTGCCATCATGTGACCTCTTAAAGGGGCCATTCTAAAGGCAACTAAGTTTGCCTGAAATGGTTATCAAGAATAACAGGTGTAAGAAACCAATCTGGTTTTCAAAGAAGGTCAGAGAGGCACTAAGGGCTAAAAATCAAGGCTTCATTAGACACAAAGAGAAATAGAGAGTTGAGGAATGGAGTGACTACCAGTTAAGGATGAAGGAGGCCAAGAAGGTGATGAGGGACTCAAAAGCAGACACAGAACTGCATATTGCAGATAGGGTTGTCAGGAACAGTTCTTTGAATACATAAACAAAAAAAGGAAGACAAAAAAATGATTAGGCTGATGGGGGGGCAGGGTAAAAGAGGAGGACAAGCAGAAGGCAGCTGCACTAAATGGCTACTTTTGCTCTATGTTCACAGTAGTGGATTATAGGTCCCGACTTGAAAGTGGCATAGTGGCATCTGCAAGAGGGATCCCAGAAATGGGACAGATGGTATATATAGGAGAAAGGGTCAGGATCCCAGAAATGGGACAGGTGATGTGTATAAGAGAAAGGGTCAGAAAAAGGCAAACAGCCTTTCAAATAGACAATGCTCCAGGACTGGATAGGATGCACTCAAGGGGCTCATGGCACTGGCATCAGAACTGGCTGAGCCCAAGGCAGTGCTATTCAGTAGCACCCTAAAATCAGGGGTGGTTCCAAAAGACTGGAGGGTAGTGAATGTAGTCCCACTCCTCAATTGACGAGACAAAAAGCAACCAAGAAACTACATCCCCGTTAATCTTATCTCCATAGCAGGTAAACAGAGACACTACTCAAAGAGGATCTACTAAATTACCTGGAGAGAAATGGGCTCAAGGATAGTATGCAGCATGGGTTTGTGGCAGGGAGATCTTGTCAGATCAACCTGATAGTGTTCTTTGACTGGATAACAAGGGCAGTGGACAATGGGCAAAGCAATGTATTTGCTCTAATTTGACTACAGCAAGGTGTTCAACTGAGTGCTACACAGACAGTTACTAAAGAAGTTAGAGGATTTAGGAACAGTGAATGATCTAGGTAGAAGGGTGGGATGCTGGCTGGGGGGAGACAGCAGAGGGTGGTAGTAGAAGAAGAAGAAGAAGAAGAAGAAGAAGAAGAAGAATCACCATTTATATAGTGCTTTTCATACACAGTATCCCAAAGTGCTTTACAAGCAATGCTAGACTGGTAGTGAAGTGACTGAATGTGTGGTGGCAGCCATAAGGCACATCATCACCCACACCCTGCCTGGATAATTGCATGAACCAGTTTATGGGAAGGGAAATGCTGGCCAGAACACTGGGAATGTTCCCTGCTCTTTGCGAAGAGTGCCCTGGGTTCCTTTACTTCCACCTGGACACCCACCAGGTCAACACTAGGATGGGCAGAAGGGACCTCGGTTTAACGTCTCATCCGAAGGACAGCACACCCCAGCAGTACAGCACTCCCCAATACTGCACTCGGATGCCAGCGATTTTTAGGAGCAAGTCCAGTCCTGGCATGGAATGAGAACCCACAACCTTCTGGTCCAGAGGCAGATATGCTACCAACTGAGCCACGCTGACACTGGAGTCAAGTCAGGGGAGAGGGAGCTCATGAGTCGAGTGCCACAGGGTTCAGTCCTGGGACCTGCCCTTTTCAATATGTTTATCAGTGGCAGCAGAAGGAATACCAGGCAAGATGAGTCTCTCTGCAGATGACACTAAGCTCTGTGACAGAGTGGACATTGAGGAAGTAATTAAGGAGCTACAGAGAGACCTGCAAAGATTAGAGAGGTGGTCCAAAGTTTGGCAGTTAAAATTCAATACCAAAAAGTGCAAGGTAATACACACAGGGAACAAGAACACCAGAAACAAATATTGAGCTTACTTTTTGTAACATTAATCTGTTTAGTAAATTTTTCCAATAAAAAAGGAATGAACAAAACAACCAGTAACAAGAATGTACAACTATGAACAAATATAACCATACCCAAATATATATGTATAAACAAAGGCACCGGAGAGAAAACAGTTCATACAGTACACTGGAGAGCAACTGCACAACCAAAAGAGAAATCATATATACAAAGGAATATTGAGTTTAAGTTGGACACTACCACTGAGGAAAGGGACATAGAAGTCATCATAAACATCTCCCTATAACAATCTAGAAAATGTAAATAGGCCTACAGCAAGGCAGCCAGGATGCTGGGATGTAGTGGGTGGGGGGTTGACAGCAGGAGAAAGGAGGTGATACTGCCTCACTATAGATCACTTGTGAGGCAGCATTTGGAATACTGTGCCCAGTTCTGGAGTCTCCATCTAAGAAAAGACAAAGATGAGATGTGGACAGCATGTCCTAGGTAGTGCTGGGCAAAATTTACGAATTCCACCTTTGCATAACTTCCCAGAAAGTTCAAAACTTCCGTGGATTTTTTAGCTCTTTCACCTTGGGCGAAATTCCAAATTTCTGCCAATTATCTGCAGATTTTTGCCCCATACTGTGGCATTTAATGACAAAGTGCATAATTTTAGTCACTAGATGTGGAAATAAATTGCCCTGTGAGTTTTTCCATGGTATAGTGTAATTTTATGCATTGTTCAAGGCATTACTGTGGATATATTTTTCTGCCATCAAAGTAATGCCATGTTTGATTCTGTAGATGTTTTATTATTAATCTTTTTTTTTTTTTTACTTACTATTTTTGCCTCCTCTCTCACCACAGCCCCCCCAATCTTCAGGGTCCCGACACGGCCAGGCTGGCTCCTATGAGTGCCCCCACTCCCCATTCGAATGATGAGCCACTGGTTTATCCCCCGTTTTGGGGTAGAGGAGTCCCCCATCTCCCCCATGCCTCAGGAGGGGAGCGTGCACCTGGAGCTGCTGCACAGGGGCCCATCTACCGGCATGGCAGTGGGGCTTTTTCCTTGTTCTCTCAGCCCTCCTTCAGACATCAGCATGCAAGGAGGACCAAGGAGCTGGAGGACACAGAGACGTAACTCTGTTCGAGTCCTCAGCCAGCATCTGCCCCTCTCTTGATTTCAGCCTCTTCTGCTGCACCGGCATCACCCGTGGTCACCCAAGTGGAGGCGGTATTGTGGCAAAGGGAGCTGCCCACCACTCCCAGAGAGGGACAGCACCCTATTGGGTGCTTAATCCTTCTCCCCCCAGCCAGTCTTCTGATGACCCAGGCACGGTACCGAACCTGGGTCACCAGCATCTCAAGCAGTAGTGCTACCACTGCGCCGGTGGGCCGGTATGTTGTATTGTCAATCTTAAGCTACGAAACTGAATAAAAGCACCCAACTTTAGACCACCTTAACTGTGGTGCCAGATGTTAATTTTATTTTATGTATTTTTTTCTTCCTTTCCTTGCTTTATTGTGGGTTTCTTATTTTAATTCTGCAGAACCTGTGGATTTGCGGGTTTTTGTGTCCGTGGCGTTGTATGTTGTATTCTGCAGTTTAGAACAGTAATTCTGCTGTAAGATGTCATTAACCCACATTTAGCTCACATCATATGATTTTCAACTCTGCAGTCATGTGGGTAGACTAGATTTATCCAGTTTTTAATTAATTCCGCATAATCCCAAATATTGCGGAATACTGTATTGTTTAAGTTCTGCGAGAGTGTTAATTTGATTGGTTGCAGCTCTGCAGAGATCATATGGTGTGCACTGGGCTTCATCATGTGAATCTCTTGAGCTTCACTTCTGAAGTGATTACTGATGAAGAAAGAGCTCTCTTCAGTCTGATGATCCCAGTTTGAGCCTTTACATAGGTTTCATAGGATATGAGAGCTTAAAAAGACTGGGATCTATATTGCTCACCAAAAATTAGTTATAACCTTTTACTGAATTTTTACATAGGTAGATGTCAAGTCTTGTCTTGAAAGTATCCATGCTTTCACTGGTCACCACTGATAAGGGCAATTCATTCCAAACTTTAGCAACTCTAATTGTGAACCATGAACTTCTTTTATTTGTTTTACAGCATTCACTCTTCAGTTGTAAAGGATGCGCCCTGGTTTCATAAACGATATTCCTAAATTCAAGTCCCAGTTGGTCCCATAATAAATCATCATGCAGTGCTCTAAACACCATACAAAGGTCACCTCTCATCCTACGATACTCCACAGTAAAAAGTCCCAGTGGATTTAGACAGTCCTCATAATTTAATCCTTTTACCTCATACCTCCTCCTAGTAGCTTTCCTTTAAATTCTTTCCAAAGCGTTTTTTGAACCCACATCTCCCGGAGACCAAAACTGAGCACAATATTCCACATGTGGCCTCACCAAGGAAGTACACAAGGGCAGCAACACTTTGCTACTATTACTTTGTATTTACTTATTTATACACTGGAGTATTCCCACAGCCTTTTTGATTACTTGTTAACAGTGTAGTTTTGGGCTCAATTCATTTTTAACCCTTACACCCAGGTCCCTTTCATCCTCTACCACCTCTAAGAATCTATCACCTAACTTGTATTTGGCCAAAAGATTGTTACTCCCGAAGTGCATAACTGTAAACTTGTTAACATTAAAAGTAAGTTTGTTTTTATCTGCCCAACTTTCAAGTTCACCTAGTGCAAGCTGTAGGGTATTTACATCTTTGAGGTTATTCACAATATGGCCAATTCGGGTATCGTCTGCAAATTTGGTTAACCAGACTCCAGCAGAAGTATTTAGTGAGGAAATATATATGTTGAAGAGGCATGTGTCAAGCACAGAGCCCTGAGGAACTCCACTAGACACCTGTTCCCATTTTGAGTAAGAACCTTTTATACAAACTTGTTGAATTCTGCCAGTCAACCATGATTCCACCCATCTGGTAATGTTTCCACTTAAACCCATCTTTATTAATGCATCTATTAGTTCACCATGGGGTACCTTATCAAAGGCCTTCGAGAAGTCCAAAAAAATAACATCCACAGCCTCCTTCTTATCCAAAGCCATACTAACTCTACCGTAAAATTCAAGCAGGTTTGTCTGGCATGATCTGCCCTTGACAAAATTGAGCTAGGTAATATCAGACTGTGTCTCTTCCCCTATATACTCTTTGATAATTCCCTTGAGGATTTTACCTAGGACAGACGTCAGGCTAATAGGTCTATTGTTTGAGACTTCCTGCTTAGAACGTTTTTTAAAGATAGGTACCACATTAGCTTGACTCCATGCATCAATAACCTGTCCTTCTTCAATACTTTGCATGAATATTGCTGCAATTGGTCCTGATAAGGGGATAGCTAATTATTTAAGAATACGAGGATGGAGACCATCAGGACCTGCTGATTTATTAGGATCCAACACCTTGTAGTCGCATTTGAATATCTGATGCTTTTACAAAGTGCACTCCAGATATTATATGTGAATTATGCTTATTTTTGGCTAATGTTTTTGGATTAAAAACTGAGGTGAAGTACTGGTTACATAACACTGCCATGTGGGTATTTTCCAATAACAAATTACCAGTCTGGTCTTTTAATGGGCCAATGGTGGGAGTAGCCCCCCTTTTATTATTAACACATTCATAAAAGGATTTATAATTATCTTTGACCCTGGTTGCTAAATTAACCTCATAATTTCTTTATCTTAGCAACTTCCTGTTGCTAGCCTTGCTTGTAGAGCAGAAAGCAGCTAACTAAAAGAAGCTACATTTTCTTATTAATTTAAAACTTGTATCTCAGCAGGAGTCAGTGTGTGTTGAGATTAAGTAGACAGATACTTTATTAGAAGTAGAAGGGTCTCATTTAGGGTTAAAAAAAGAAAAGAAAGAAAGTCAATGTGTGTTCTGTGCTGGGAAGGGTACTGTATCAGCTGACTTTGCTAAACCAGTAGGAGGAAAGAGAGCTTAATTGGGGGTGTGGCTTAGACACTATGAAAGCAGGTGACTCAAATTACAACTTCCTGTTGCTAGCCTTTTTTCTTACTACTTGCCCTCCATCCTACCCCTCCAGCCACCCACCCTAAGCCAGTTCTACTTTTATAGCCACTGGATTTGACTGTCAACAGGAACTTCCTGTTTGGCAGTAGGAAGGGAAGGATCATAGTGAAACACTGGTTTTGTCAACCCTAAAGGAAAAAAGTTGCTCACTCTCCCCCCTAGCTGCTGGTGGTCTGACATTGAGCAAGGAAGAAGGAGGCTACTGAAGAAGATAGGAAGTTGCTGTCCCAGAACAGGAAGGGTGAGAGTTGTAAGGAGAGGAGAGAGTAAGCATACAGAGAAACAGTAGAGGGGACACAAAATAAGACATGATAGGAGTGGTGCAGTGCAATGGCTGTGGGGGCAGTGTTCCGGGAAACATTCTGGAGGCTGCGATGCTGCCATATTTGCAGGCACCTCTCTGGTCTGAGAAAGGAGGTTGCCCATCTCCAGGCTGACCTGGCTAGGATTTGTGAAACCTCCTCCCCACCCAGGGACCACCAGGGCCAATGCCACTACCTCAGAGGTTGCCAAGAAGGAGGAGAGCTGGACCAGGGTGGGCTCAGGGAGGAGAGGGTAGTGGAACAGAGTTGCATCCCTCCAGCTGTACCTCTCCACAATTCATTCACTCTTCTGGTGGATAGTGGTTCCTCTATGGAGGCACCTGCAGTGGAGACCAAGGAGGATGCTAGGAACCTTCACAAAGGAGACCCACAGGAGGGTGGCATGGGACCCCACAGGGGAAGGAAACAACTCCTGGTGGGGGACTCAATCATTAGGGGGGTAGAAATGGGGGAGGAAGGGGAGAGGGAGGTAAGGTGCCTTCCTTGCGCCACGGCTTGGAGGGACAGGAAGCGAATCCTCAGAATCATGGGAGGAGCTGCACAAGGGAGGGAGCTGGATGTCATTGTCCACCTAGGGACAAATGACCTGGCTAGGAATGGGATCAGAGCAGTGCAAGAGGAGTTTGTAGAGTTGGGGAGGGGGCTTAGACAAGTAACGCATAAGGTAACCTTCTCGGAGGTGCTGCCTGTCTATGGCAAGGGAGATGCTAGGGCACTCCTCAACAGGGAATTCAATGAGTGGTTGAAAAACTGGTGTGGAGTTCAGGGTTTTGGCTTCACTGGGGACTGGGGATCCACCTGGAGGGATACAGGCCTATACTGGTGCGATGGTCTGCATCTGTCCAGGGGGGGAACCAGGATCCTAGGTGAGAGGTTTAAATGCTTCATTGGTAAGCATTTAAACTAGCCAAGGGGGGAGGCACTGAAAAGGAGCAGGGAAATCCCAGCCTCCCCCCACAAAACATGGTGATTAGTGAGGTAAACACCAAGGTAGAGAAGTTATTAGGGAGCATAACAGAGGTAAATGTAAAAAAAGGCAAAGGCAGTAAGGACAGGAATGGGGCTAAAAGGGGTAAGGCTATCAAAAAGTGGAGGGTGATGAGTACCAATGCCCATAGTCTGTGTAACAAGCTCCCTGAACTAGTGGCCTTGATGGAAGAGGGTTGCCTGGATATTGTGGCAGTCACAGAAACATGGTACACAGAGAACCATGACTGGGATGTCAACATACCAGGATACACAATCTACAGGAGGGACAGGGAGGGTAAAAGAGGAGGAGTAGCTCTCTATGTAAAGGAAGGGATCAAAGCAACAGAACTAAAGAGTAAACAGGGAGCAGATGAGGCACTCTGGGTCACCCCGGAGACAGGAAATGGCACCACAATCCGCATGGGGGTTGTATACAGACCCCCATCTCAGGGGGAGGGAATGGACAAGGAAATGATAGAAGGCTTCCTTAGAATGGCAGAAAAAGGGGAGATATTGTTGAAGGGGGACCTGAATATGCCAGATGTTAACTGGAGCACCTTTGCTGCAGGCACATCCAAGAGCAGGGTCATTCTTGATGCCCTACAGGAGGCATGCCTCAGACAGCTAGTATTGGAACCCACTTGGGAGGGAGCAATCTTAGACCTGGTACTCTCAAATGGGGACGGAGAAAGAATCTCAGATTTAGAAGTGGGTAGTCATCTGGGAACAAACGACCACCAAACGGTGTGGTTCACGATAAACACAGCCATACAATCAAGTCATACAAAAGCAAGAGTATTGGACTTTAGGAGGGCTGACTTTGAGAAAATGAGAGAGTGCCTCAGAAAAGCACTAGCAAACAGGCAAGAAGGAGGGGGTGGAGGAACAATGGGGAGTAATCAAAACAGCCATCACAGAGGCAACAAGCCTTTGTGTAAAGCAAATCAATAAAATACAACGAAGGAAAAAATCGCTATGGTTCTCAAAAGAGGTGGCAGGGAAGATTAAGGGGAAAAGGATAGCATTCAGGAAATATAAGGAAACACAGAAGGAGCAGGACAGAGAACTTTATCAGTTAAAGCAGAAAGAGGCTGGGAAGGCAGTCAGAATAGCAAAGGCCCAAGCCAAGGAAAGGATAGCCAATTCTGTTAAGAAGGGGGATAAGACCTTTTATAGGTACATTAGGGAGTGAAGAAAGACCAAAGGAGGGATACTGAGGCTTAATAAAGGGGAGGGAATGTGGGTAGAGGGTGACAATGAAAAAGCAGGGATACTGAATGAATATTTCTGCTCAGTATTCACAAAGGAAGAGGAGGGGGAGGTACCTAAACCAAACAAGAGAAACACTCTGAAGACGGGGGTCGATAGTCCACTTACAGAAGAAAGGGTTCTGAAAGAACTAATAAAATTGAAGGTGGACAAAGCAATGGGACCTGATGGGATTCACCCAAGAATTCTAAAAGAACTAAGGGTAGAATTAGTGACACCGCTAACTACTCTCTTTAACAAATCATGGGAGGATGGGGTGGTACCCAAGGACTGGAGGAGGGCAGATGTGATTCCTCTTCACAAAAGTGGGAGCAGGACAGAGGCAGGAAACTACAGACCAGTTAGTTTGACCTCAGTGGTAGGTAAAATGATGGAATCACTTCTGAAGGAAAGAATTGTTGAGTACCTAGAGGCCAGTGGGGCACAGGACCCAAGGCAGCATGGATTCACGATGGGAAGGTCATGTCAGATGAATCTAATAGATTTCTTTGACTGGGTGACCAAAGTAGTAGACCAGGGAGGGGCTGTGGACATGGTCTACCTAGATTTTAACAAGGCATTTGATACAGTCCCACACAAAAGATTAATACACAAGTTAGCCAGCCTTGGCGTGGGTCCCAAGGTGGTAGCCGGATAAATTGGCTAGACAACAGGACGCAAAGGGTAGTAGTAAATGGAGTACACAGTGAAGAAAGGAGGGTTACTAGCAGGGTACCATGAGGGTTCAATACTGGGACGGTCCTTTTAATGTCTTTATAAGTGACATTGCAGAGGAACTGGAAGGAAAAGTATGTCTCTTTGCAGACAACACAAAGATCTGCAACAGGGTTGATACACAAGATGGAGTGGAAAGGATGAGAGGGACTTGGCAAGGTTGGAGGAATGGTCAAATGTATGGCAGCTCAGATTCAATGCAAAGAAGTGCAAGGTAATGCACATGGGAAACAAAACCCAGGGAAGCGTACACAATGGGGGTGAGATACTGACAACAGTAAAAACAGAAAGGGACCTGGGGGTAATTATATCAGATGACCTAAAGGTGGGCAAGCAATGTGAGAAAGCAGTAAGGAAGGCTGGGGATACTGGGATGCATAGGAAGAGGCATCAATAGTAGAAAACAGGAAGTTGTTATCCCTCTGTACAGACAGTTGGTGAGACACCATCTGGAGTACTGTGTGCAGTTCTGGAGACCCCATCTCCGCAAAGACATAGACAGAGTGGAGGCTGTCCAGAGGAGGGCAACCAAAATGGTGCAGGGTCTGCACCAGAAGACATACGAAGAAAGACTAAAGGAGCTTAATATGTATACCCTTGAGGAAAGAAGGGAGAGAGGGGACATGATAGAAACTTTCAAGTACCTCAAGGGAATCAACAAAGTCCAAGAGGGTAGCATCTTTCAGAAAAAGAGATGTGCAAGAACAAGGGGACACAATTTGAAGATAGAGGGGGGACAGCTCAGAGGTAATGTGAGGAAGTATTTTTTCACAGAGAGGGTTGTGGATGCATGGAACAGCCTCCTGAGGAGGTTGTGGAGTCAAGAACAGTGGGGGAATTCAAACATGCATGGGACAGGCATAAGGCAGTCCTAGTGGGGGATAGGAGGAAGTAAGCTGTTGGTTAACTAGCATCTGCAGGTTATCTGTTAGGTAGAAAAATGGGCAGACTGGGTGGGCCAAGCGGTCCTTATCTGCCGTCAAATTCTATGTTTCTATGTTTTGCATGTTTGATATTATTTTTAGTCATTTTCAAAAGATTTTTATATTGTTCCCAGTTTTTTTGTGTGCCACTAAGTTTTGCCCTTTTAAATGCCCTATTTTTCTGTTTAATATATTTTTTAACCATAGCATTTATCCAGGG
Organism: Neoceratodus forsteri; assembly: GCA_016271365.2. NCBI lineage: Eukaryota > Metazoa > Chordata > Ceratodontiformes > Ceratodontidae > Neoceratodus > Neoceratodus forsteri. Next base: position 1,386,155,589 of record CM057453.1, read on the forward strand.
TGTTTTTTGTTTCACTTTATCAGTTTGCTTTATTTGTGGAATATGTTTCATTATTACTGTAAATAGTTTAGTGTTAAATATGTGCCACATTTCGTTTAGGGATTTGTTTTTTAATTCTTTTACCCAGTCCCAATATGTCATTTCTTTATTCAATTCCACAAAATCAGCTTCTGTAAAATTGTAAATGACTGTACTACCAACATCAGAACCTAAGTTACCTTTATAAATATATTAGACAGTGAAAAAAATCATTTGTGTTGGCAAAAGTTCCGTAGATGTACTTTTCCTGCTGAGATAATCATTTTGATGTACTTTTCCTGCTGAGATAATCAGTGTTTTTGAGTTTTGATTAGTGATACTTCTGAGAGACTGTGCTTCTCACAGTTTGTCATTTTTCTGTGAGATTTTTGACAGAAAATTCAGTTCTGTGTTTGTTGAACTGGTATTTCTTGATAGGGTGACTCAGATTAGTGAAGCAACCTGTGAAGTTCTGTCGACAGTAATTAGTGCAGTAGTAATATTTAGTCATAGATAGTTTTGCACATCTCATTTTTTTCATTGTGCTAATTTTGACTTTTTGTGGTGGGGTAATAACTAAAAGCAGCAGAACATGTCTTCTCGAAAGTCAAAGTGCGCTGCAGTCTCTGGGAAGAAAACAGCTGCTGTTTCAGCAAGTAAAACCGTGTCTCCTGGAGGTGCAGAGGGTATAGGAGAGTGTGGTAGAAGTCTTAGCAGCAGCACAGTTACTGGTAGTGCAAGTACTGGAGTGGGCCATGAGTAGGTGTAGTGGTCAAAGCTCAGCAGCTGTGGTGGTATCTCATACAAGAACTAAAAGAAAAACTGCTGCAGATGTTGCAGCCCTCCTGTGCCAGCAACAGGAGTCTCAGGAGGAGGAGGAGAAACAGCCACATGATGATTCTGAGGATTTGTCTCAGGAGCTGATGGGGAGCAGTACACCAGCAGTGGCTGATAGCACCATTAGGCCTGATGTTAGGGGTAGTCCCAAACCAGTAAGTTTCTTTGCTGAGGAGAGGGAGCTTGAGCAACTGGTGGAGAGAGAGGCAGAGGAGGAAGAATGTCCTCAGCGTGAGCCTGTCCAACCTTCTTGGGCTAATGTGGAGGGTGATGTGCAGGGTGCAGCTGAAGATGACCTGGTGGAACTATTCGAATTAGTGCAGGAAATGCCTGACTCAATCATTACTGATGAGACAGGGGACAATGATTCAGTAATGGACCCTATTTGGAAACCTCCACAAGAACAAATTAAAAAAAGTGTAGGGATGGGTAAAGATAGGAAAGGCAAAGGAACATCTGCTGAACCATTGCAGCATAGGGACCAAGTGGATGTGAGAAGCAGGGTAACACTACCTGTTATGGAAAAGCAGCAGCAGGAATAACAGCAGCAGTAGGCAATAGTGTTGTCCACTCCAAACGTTCCAGCCCCATCGACTGTGCCTGCGCCTGCAGCACGTAAAATCCAACGTGTGTGTGGCGGCAAGTCACTGGTGTGGGTTTTTTTTTCTGTGTGTCAGAGTGATGATAGCACTGCCATATGTAACATCTGTAAATCAAAAATCAGTCGTGGCAAGCCAGGATCACATTATGGAACCACTGGAATGCATAGCCATATGCAAATGAAACATCCTATTCGTTGGTCACAGCAGAAGCGAATGGCAACAATATCAACTTCAGAATCTGCTCATGACGAACAATCTGAAGTAGTAGTTTCTGCTTTTGACCACATACTCAGTTCAACCATTATTGATTCTGCAAATACCAGTGGTAGCACTACTCAGTGCGAACTTCATTCCTCTCCTGTTTCTGTCGAAAGTAGGCATCATGGCCATACTGTTAGACAGAGCAGTCAAATCAGTAGACAATCTTATAAACGAAGTACATCTGCCTCCCCCCAGTCACACAAAAGCTGAAGCAGCCAGATATTAGATTGGCACTAACAAAACACATTAAGTACCACCATGACCACCCAGTTGCAAAAGAGCTGAATACAGCCATTGTTCGTATGCTTGCCACAGACCTGCTGCCATACTCTTTTGTGGAGAAACCTGGTTTTCTTCACTTGATGGAAAAAGCGGCACCAAAATATAAAGCTCCCAGCCATACATTCTTTTCCACAAAAGCTGTCCCTGCTCTTTATAATGACTTTTCCTGTATTGTTTCCCATGCAGTGTCCCACTCAGCAGTACCCACGTTCCACATTACCACTGATATATGGACAAGTAGGCCATCCTCTAGGATAAGCTTTATGTGCATTACTGCACACTGGGCATATTTCCCCAGATTTTATGCCTTGCACCCATTTCCATCTTCAACTTGCCAACTGTCAAGTGGTAATAGTACTGTTGGTCCTCATCAGCGTGCCACCTTAAATATGCAGAGCATGCATGGCTGTCATACAGCTGAAAGGATATTGGAATGAATTAACGAGTCCATCACAAGATGGTTTAAGCCACATAGTTTCTCTGCGGGCTTCATTGCTAGCAATAGCGCTTGTAATGCTGTGAAAGCAATCCACGATAGCTCATTTTTTCACATCCTTTGGAATTTGATTAAGGCATTTCTGGAGCATGAGTCAGTAACCAGTATGTTAAATGTGAGCTATAAAATTTGCAACCATTTTACTCGCTTGGCACTTGCTACGGCAGAGCTGATCACTCTACAGAAGGCAAATAGAGTGCCGCAACATTGATTAAAACTGGACACTTTCACATTCTGGAATTCAACCGTGTACATGCTCGAGAGACTATTTGAGCAGTATAAACCAATAAATGACTATGTCATGCAGCTGCATGACCATGACACACAGGCAGCCATGTCATTCAGTGCAGCTCGGTGGATGCTGATGGACAGTGTCATTCAAATACTCCATCCTTTTGAAAATGCCGCCCAAGTGGTCAGCTCTGACAATGCATGCCTGAGTCAGGTAATACCATTGATGAGAGTACTGCAGCAAGCAATGGTAAACATTAGGGAGCAGTTTCAAGTGGCTGCAGACTCAGTAGATGTAGAACTGGCTAACATGATTCTGCAGTTTGATGATGATCCAAGATTGATTTACATAAACACCTCAGAGTCATATGTCCTTTCCACATTGCTGGATCCATGGTACAAACATGGCATTACTCCTCTACTTCCCAGTAGGAAGACTGAGGTTGATCGCCATGTCATTATCCATCATGGGAAGGTAGAAAATTGGATGGCAAGGGACCATGCTGAGAAATGATCACCATTTGAATGCCATCCCTTGGACAAACCTGACAGTGGAAAAGGTAGTGCCCCAATGTCCTCCTCATCCTCTTCCTCAAGTACTGTGCCTGTTGTAGTGCCCTCCTCTTCACCAAGCAGTTCCATAAACCCTCTGTGGTCTATGCTGCAGCAGGTTGGTGTTTCTGTACGGCAACCAAGTCATGGTAAAAGTCAACTGCAGCTCTCAGCCAGCCATATGGTACAGTCCTACTTGGATGACCCACAGCAGCTGAGCACTGATGAAGAGCAACTGTTATACTGGCAAAGCAAGGTAGAAGTGTGGCCAGCCCTGGCATCTCTGGCTGTCTAGTATGTGACTTGTCACTGTGCAAGTGTTAGCTCAGAGAGGGTTTTCAGTGCCTTCAGTGCAATAGCCAGAGGCCGACGCAGTTGCCTGTCTGACAGAAACATAGAGTACCTGACATTTATTAAAATTAATTGTCATTTCCTCCCATCACAGTATAAACTATCATCGGTGTCAAGCTATTATGCAGGTGAAGAAGGTGGTGTTGAGCTGGAAACTGAAGCTGAAGAAGACAGTGTGGTTCTCCCATCTGAGGAAGAGGACACGTCTGAAGGGTTTGAGTTTTCCTAACCATGCATTTCAAAAACGTGCATGTACGCTGAGGTACTCATCACCCCATCACACGCCAGAATATTATACTAAGGATTCATGTGCATTAAAGAAATAAATACGTAAAGTGTATACAACTATAATGGTACTTGTTATTGTCCATGTTGGCCGAAGTTCTTGGTCCTTCCCCCCCAAAAAATTTGAATGGACATATGTTGGCTTGTCCATTACTGCTTATGATTCATATCATGTTGTGCTGTACGCCACTTGCTGGGAGAAACACCGAGCCACATGTTAATGTCAAAGTTGGCTGATGTACCAGGCCCTCTTCACCCCCCAAAAATAGAAATACCAAAAGAATTTAACAGGCACATGTTGACTTGTCTGATACTGCTTATGATGCATATCATGTTGTCTTGTACACCACTTGCTGTGTGAAACACATTAGCCAACTGTTAATGTCCAAGTTGGCTGATGTTCTGGGCCCTCTCCCCCCCACTCCCCAAAAAAATAGAAATACAAAAAAGAATTTAATGGACACATGTTGGCATGTCCGACCATTACTATATCTTTATAAGTACTGATAATGTTTAGTTAACAGGGGCATCTCCAGCACCTTTCCAAGTTTTAGAACATTCATGTGCATGTTCCATCTCAAGCAAAGTACAAAACAAATATGATTATCCAAAACAATGGTTTGAACAATGTCAGACGTTATCCTGAGCTGCATACTATTGATGTTAATTCATATCTATTCCTCTTGAAAACAATGTCAGCAGTACATTCACAAATACTTATACTTTCCTGGACCTGATTCAAGTCACACGGGAATGGTGCATTATAAAAACAGGACTACCACTAAATGTCTGTACCACATTACCACTGCTACACATGCATACAGCAGTAAAATAAACAGAATAACTACTGGTCTCCAATAAATGATGTTGCAGCTGCCACTGAGACATTCACCAAATTAGAAACCACTGCCGATCCTGCTGTCCCATATCACAACTGCCATAGTAAGTAGTATGCTACATTAATTTTGTCGATGATGCCACACCAGCCATTTCCTGAACATGATGAAACCATTCTGTCTTTTGGATGAGATGTTAAACTGAGGTCCCATCTGCCTGTTCTGGTGGTAGTTCGGGTGGATGTTAAAGATCACATGGTACTTCTTGAAAGGAGTAGTGGGATTTTTTATTCAGAGAAAACATAACATCAGGTATTCAAAAAAACTTAAATCAAATGTGTACAATTAAACAGAAATGCAAAAACCAAAAAGAAGAAAGAAATTCAAGATTCACATTCATTTTGATCATACTGTCCCAATGGTTTGATACATTTATCTAACCTCTGTAGGGAGGCTATATACTCTTCTATTGTTAGCTAAGGACTATACATACTTCATTTCATAACAGCTTTACTTTATTGCAATATAATTTTCTCCTAGGTTCTCGGTTAACTAATCCAGGCTATATTGAGCCAATACATCTGAAATTTTCTCCTAGTAAAGTGCAGGCTTTCAGCTAGTTTAACCTTTGAGATGGCAGACCCAGTTTGTTTCAACAGTATTTGGCTTGGTGTGTTCAAGTGTTGTAATGAATTTTGGCACCTGGCCTGCTACATGTAATACTTGATGCATGCAAATATTACGTTAAGTGTACTTAAGTGTACGCACGGAGGATGACAACAATAAAGCTGACATACTGAATAGGTATTTCTGCTCAGTCTTTACTGTGGAAGAGGAGGGTAATGGGTCTGAAGGGAGTACAAGGGGTGGGAATGGTGCAGAAATGGACACAAGTTCCTTTACACAAGAAAGGGTCCTGAAGGAACTGGAAGTAATAAAAGTTTATAAAGCAACGGGGCCAGATGGGGTGCACCCCAGGGTCTTTAAAGAACTAAGAGAAATGCTGGCTGAACCTCTGGCAATCCTGTTTAGTTGATCACTGGAAACAGGGGACGTACCCAAAGACTGGAGGACAGCAGATGTAGTCCCCTTATACAAAAGTAGGAACAAAGTGGAATCGGGGAACTACAGACCAGTCAGCCTCACCTCAGTAGTGGGAAAGATCATGGAAGCGCTACTGAAGGAGAGATTGGTGAAACATCTGGTTGTCAATGGACTACAGGACCCAAGGCAGCATGGTTTCACCAGGGGGAGGTCATGTCAGACCAATCTCATTGAATTTTTTGACTGGGTGACTAGGGAGGTGGGTCAGGGGAGGGCAGTGGACATGGCCTATCTGGACTTCAGCAAGGCCTTTGACACTGTGCCACATAGAAGACTATTACACAAACTGGGGAATATAGGTGTGGGCAGGACAGTAGTGCAGTGGGTAGGTAACTGGCTGGGCAGCAGGACACAGAGGGTGGTGGTAAATGGCTGTCACTCCACAGAGGGAAGAGTGACCAAGGGGGTACCACAGGGATCAGTGCTGGAATTGGTCCTATTCAACATCTTCATCAGTGACATTGCACAGGACCTAGAAGGCAGACTTTCCCTGATTGCTGATGACACAAAGCTCTGTAACAGAGTAGACACACCAGAGGGTGTAGACACAATGAGAAGGGACCTGCAGAAACTTGAAGAATGGTCAGAGATTTGGCAGTTGAAATTCAATACAAAGAAGTGCAAGATAATGCATATGGGGCACAAAAACCCTGGCACAATATATCAGTTGGGGGGTGAGTATATAACATGCACCAAGCAGGAAAAGGATCTTGGGGTTATCATCTCTGATGACCTCAAGGTAGGGAAACAGTGTGGCAAGGCAGCAGGTAAAGCAAATAGGATGCTGGGATGCATAAGCAGGGGAATCACCAGCAGGAAAAGGGAGGTCATAATTCCACTATACAAGACACTAGTGAGGCCCCACCTGGAGTACGGTGTACAGTTCTGGAGACCTTACTTATGTAAGGACATATACAAGGTAGAAAAGGTTCAGAGGAGGGCAACAAAGATGGTACATGGATTACATCACAAGTCCTATGAGGACAGGTTGAAGGAATTGAATATGTACTCCCTGGAGGAGAGAAGGGAGAGAGGGGATATGACAGAGACATACAAGTATCTTACAGGGAGGAACAGGGTGCAGGAAGACATTATTTTTAAGTGAAAAAGATGTTCCAGGACTAGAGGGCATGGGATGAAGTTGCAGGGAGGACGATTCAGAGGAAACGTGAGGAAGAATTTCTTCACAGAACGGGTGGTGGACAAGTGGAACACCCTGCCAGAGGAAGTGGTGGGGGCTGAAACAATCACGGGATTTAAGAATGCATGGGATAGACATAAAGGAATTCTGGAGGTCAGGGTTAAGGGGCAACAGACTTCTAGGAAAACATAAAGTAAACTTACAAGCTCAAATGGGCAGACTGGGTGGGCCGTAGGCCCTTATCTGCCGACACTGTCTATGTATCTATGTACCTACTCTTACATCCAGTGTATTCTCCTAGGATTAAACATTCATACATCATGTGTGTTGCTGGGTTCCAGTTCCATCTAGTGACCAGCTCAGTCCAACATTGGACAGAGTTTGTGCATTGGAAAAAGAAATGTTCCATTGTTTCCTCAATTCTCACACATTCAGCTTTAACACATTGTCTCTCTGAAACTGGTTTGTGTTTCATGTTTCCTTTTACCCCCCAGTTTGCCATGACAACTAAGCCATTGGACATCCCACATTGTTTTCAGATTTCTAGTATCTTTCAACAACACCCTTAAAGCTAAGTTTAGTTTAGTTAGTAGACATCGGGGGAAATCTACCTGTGCTGGAAAAGAGGTTGTCACGATTTCTATATATAATGCATTCCTAGGTTTATCTTTTACTACTGATCTGCTTAGGTTCCAAGTGTATAATTTCCTAACTGCTGGTTTTGTGAATTCTGAGACTCTTGACCTTAACAGGGATCTTGAAGCTTCCACCTCCCATGTATCTAAGAGGGGTTGGAATAATAGCTGTGTCCATTTTTCTCCATGTATTTTGCATCTGTCTAGTTAATTTCTGAAAAGTAGAGGAGAAGAAAAAGGAATGATAAAAGACAAGGGGATGGATCATCCCTAAGCCCCCTTGTCCCACTTTTAAGTAGGTAACATCTCTCTTTATAGGGTTCAGCCTGCTCCGCCATACCATCTGGAAGAAAACACTGAAGAGTCTTGTCTCCAGCTCAGATGGTATGGGGAAGACATGGCTGACATATAAATAAGTTGGTAGTAAAAATGTCTTTGTGATTAAGACCCTTTTTTTGTTTATAATACGACAATGACTTACATTGTTAGACTTTTTGTTCTCCAATATAGATTTGTGTCTCCCAATTGAGTTGGGCAAGATTCCCATTTCCAAATTGTAAACCAAATCTTTATTTCAGTTGTTGATATTTTTATTTACCCTATATTATGGGTTGGGGTGGGCTCCCCTATTTGAACCCCGATGCTTTTCCCCTAGTTTATTGCAGCACCTGTCAGAGCAGAAACATGTTCTAATGTGGCTAATGCTTTTATTCCAGAATCTGGTGTTTTTACTAGGAGGCAGATATCATCTGCATAAGCCATAATTTTTTGGTCAGGTATACTGCGTGAAGGTGTGAGTCCCAATATACTGTCATCATGAAAAATGATCCTAATCACTGGATCCAGGACAAAGGTATATGCAAGTGAACTAAGTGGGCAGCCCTGTTTCACCCTTTTTTTAAAAAGAAGCCCTGCTCCTAACATCCCATTGATAGATGGGTAACCTATTGTGTTTATGTGTAATTCTTTGAGCCAATTCACAAACCTTTGAGGGATACTGTACTTCTCTAGTACCTGAAAAATGAAATTGTGTGAGACTTTGTCAAAAGCCTTAGTTTGGTCCAAAGCAATCAAGAAACCGTGTACTTTTTTTTAATGTCCAAATTCTCAGATGTCTCTTAGCAATAATAGATTTTGTTGGATTGCTCTGTGTGGAACTGAGCATGTTTGAACTGAATGTATGAGTAGGGTAGCAGCTTCTTGAAATCTTTTGCTCAGGACTGTGGTGAGAACTTTGTAGTCAGTGTTTAGGAGGCTGATGGGCCTCCAATTATCCAAATTATGTTTGTCACCTTTCTTATGTAAAAAGATTATTATTGCTGCTGAAAAATTCTAAAGAGGGACTCCATTATGTAATAGTTCATTGTATACATCTGCTAGAATTTTGCTTAAATCTAAGTTCAAGGTTTTGTAAAACTTGTTAGCCCATCTTCTCCTGCAGAAACCCCAGGTTTTAGCTGCAAAACGACTACTAAAATCTCCTCTGGTGTAATTTCACCTTCAAGCTCTGCTCATAATTCTGCAGACAGGTGAGGGGGCAGGGGGAAGCTCCCTATATCTGACCATTGGCCTGATACCGTATGTGCGATTCCAAAAGATTTATTCCATGCTTTCTGGACAATGTCTAGCATGTGTACTTCGGTGCAGTTTAAAGCACCAAATTTGTCATAAAGCCCATCCATCAGTTTTTTCTCTAATTTTTGTTTGCAAGCTGCATATGGGTATGCATACGTTTTTTGTTTTTTTTTAATGCCGAAATTAATTTTGGCCTGTAAGGATGCAGCTCTATCATATTGGTATTCCCTCATTTTTTGCTTATTAATGTCAATTTGCTTTTTTATTCTTGTGTCTGCTGCATTAGGCAATGATAAAAGCTTGTAGAATTGCTTCCCGTAGTTTAGATAAGTTAGATAGTTCTGGTTACTTTTTGATTTTCCATTTTTAATGAAAAATTCTTTTATTTCTAATTTAGTGTCTGTCCACCAAGCTGACAATGTGTCATATAGTTCTGCAACAGATTTTCTGCATTGAAAAAGGTGCAATAGTTCATTTTTTATTTCGGTCTGGTCTAACAGAGAAGAATTTAATTTCCATCGCTGTAGTATTCCAGGAAATTTTGGGGGTACTTGGCATAAGTTTATCTTACAGGTTAGCAGCAAATGATCTTAAAAATTCACAACCTGCTAAGTTGAATTTATGTGGTATCAAGTTTTGTGATAAGAAAAGACAGCCGATCCGAGTGTCAAAAGCACTCTTTTTATAAGTGGCCCCTGTGTCTTTGTGTAAATATCTATATGCATCTTTTAGACTTGCTGTCTTTAGTATATTGATGAGGGCATTTGTGTCACAGTATACTTTTTTGTTCTCTGCATTTTTAGATTTGAATTCCAAACTACAATTCATGTCGCCTCCCCAGATTATCTGTTTTGTAGTGAATAGATAAAGTTTGATTGCATTACAAGTGTCAATCCTGGAGGTTTTGCTTTGGGGCTCATAAGTGTTTATTAATCAAAGCGTATACCCCTTGTATACACAATCTAGTAGCAAGGCCCTTCCTGGTACTATATCTATGAGTCTCTGGGCTTGTAAATGTGAGTGTAAGAAAAATGTGCCTAAGTCATCTGTATCCTCTGGGCCACAGGACCAAAATGACGGCCCCGCATCCAAGTTGTTTTTTTGCCTGAGCTACATCTTGTAGTGAGTTGATCTAGTTTCTTGCAGAAAAAGAATGTCTGCAGCTAAATCCCTACAATAATTAAGACATGCCATCCTTTTTTTAATACCACAGGTGTTCAGTGAGGATATGTGTAAGAGAGACATACCAATGTGTTGAGTGGAGAGAGACAAACATTTATCTTTTTTCCTCTTTCTTCCCTTTTTTTTCTTTGTTTCTAGGACCTGCTCCAGTGTCCCCCTCATATTCCATTTCTGAGACTATGCCTGACCTATGGAGACATCCGATTCAGACCCTCCATCTGTATCTTGAAAAACCTGAAAGGAATTTTGTAGGGTAACCACAGAAGGGGGCCCTTGCTGCTTACTGGAAGATCTGGTTACTCTCTTAGAGGGAGGGATTTGAAACTCTGTCATGGGAGGGCATCACACCTGGTCCCTGTTCTGTTGTTGAGGCACTGGGAGTTACTTCCTGTGCAGTTTCATACCCGTCCTCTGTAGTGGGTATGGTAGTTTGGGCTGCATCAGGGACTCGACTTGAAGGTTCTGGGCCTGCATCTGGGGGTTCATTGTTCTTCTGATAGGGCCTACTTTTGTCCTGGGCTTGATTTACCAAATCTTCCTGGTTGGGGCCTCCTTGCCTATTTTGGCCAGCCCATGGACACTGATGATAGGCGTGCCCTTGTTCATCGCAGAGGTTGCATCTAAAAATATTTATGCAAACAGCACTATTATGGTCAAACTCCTCACATAAGGCACACTTAACCTTGTCACAAACGCTGCTTAAATGCCATCTACTCCAGAATTTGCAGCAGGCTTTTGGCTGGCCCAGATAGAAGCACACACCTCTGTCTTTCCCTAGAAAAAACTATTTGGTAGGTGTGCCACTTCATTTCCAACAATGTGCAGTTTACTTTAAAATGACAACCTCCCATCCAGATGCCTTCAGAATCAATGATAACATCTGGAGGACCCAATCCTGCATCTATGTTCCAACTAAAATTGTATGTCCCCCACATTTACCCCTCATTACGAAACATTACGTTTGTAGTTTTAAAGAGGGGTTTTGTAATTGGGATTGCCCAGAAGGGGGTCCATAATGGCAGTGTCTTGTATGCTTCATATTTTCTCCAGAACCTGTCCCAACCTTCAAAAGTTTTGAAGCTGACATCAAAAGTGTCTTTTCCCCTTATGTTAATGAGAGCATAAATGTTTGAGGCTTGGAAGTTCATAGAGTCTTTTAGAAGTTTGCGCAGTACATACGCCCTGTCTGGGTGTTCTTGCAGTCCCCCCCCCCCATATTGTAGGTTTATTTGTGGAGCTTGGTCTGACCTATTATGTTTAAATAAATCAGAAAAGGTAGGCCCAGGTCTTCGGCCCTTGCTCCGAGGGGAAGGGGGGATGAAAGAGGGGTACTATTAGTGGTTCTTGAGTGCTGAAATGACTGCCCCATATTAGAAATAGTAGCCATAAGCACAGAACCAACCTGGGTTGTGTTACAGCTCTGTTCCATGTGTTTGCATGAGGTAGAAGCCTCAGAGGTCCCTTTTTGTCCCAATTGTGTGGGGGAACAAGCACTCCATTCTTAACCTGGGATCCATTTGCCATCGGGTTACTGAATCTAGCCTGCTTGCATTAAGGCTTTTTCTTTTGACCATTTTGATTTCTGTGCGACTGTAATAATTTGCTGCTGTACCTGACATTTCCACATTCCATCTCTATCCATGTCAGCACTCTGCGTACTTGGCCCAGTTTTTCTCTCAGCTGCTGCTCAGCTGATTCAGCTTGCTCTGTTGTTGAGCTGTCAGTAGTTCCTCTGACTGTTGTCTTCTTGTTTGGACAAACCACGATGTGGTCAGCACTCTGCTTTTGGGAAATTCTGACTTGCGGTGTTCTCTTTGCAGGTGTCGGGTCCTGAGGATTTGAAATAAGGCAGGTCTGTATGGCAGGTACTCCCGCTGCATGAATTCTTTCATGCAAATCTACCGTATCTCCGTTGTCTGACTCAGTGCAGCTCATTTTCTACAGCACTCACAGCCTGAGTCCAGGATCGATCCTCAGGCTGCAACAACACATCCTCCTCAACTTCCAGCTTGGAACCGACTACCGTTCTTCAGACAGCTCAGCAAGTCCCCCTGCAGTGCAGTAGGGGAATTTTCCCAGTGCCCTGCCCAAATCCCCCGCCACCATTCACTATAAATACCACCAACAGCTTAATTTGGTTCAAGATCTGTTGACTTTCATCTGTATCCCCCTCTCCTGGGTTGTGCCTGAAAGTAGGCAGAATGTGTCTAGTGCACTTACCCGGTCAACAAAAATGAAATAAAAAATAATAAAAATCTCATACCCAGTTGATCCTGCTGCACCAAACAACAACAGCCAATGTAGCCAAAGTCAGTACTATGCCCCACGTAATCCTAAAGATGATGATGGATTTACTGAACTCATCACCTCACTTCTGCAACCCAACTGTGGATTATGATGCCGAAGAGAACAGCACAAACAGCAAATATTAGCCAGAGAAATGCTTCTGCTTCAAGTAAAACATTCAGCAAATGTACCAGCAGTGCTGAATTTCTTGATCTTGTTCATACTATAACAAAGAAAAACATAAAGAGAAAGCACGATGGTACAGTAAAGCTGCTGAATCTGGATGCAACTGCTGATTCTGAATCTGAATCAACAACCATACCACAGGTTGGTATAGATCTTACAGTTCATTATTGTAACACCATGTTATGTAGTACCTAAGTAATTGTTTAGAAACATAGAAACAAAGAAGTTGACTGCAGATAAGGACCGCAAGGCCCATCCAGTCTGTCCATTTTTTCTACCTTATGAATGTGCCGTAGTCCTGCATTCTGTCAATGGCAAATCTGTTCATACTCATCTGTATTGCTCCCTTTTGCCTATCCCATGCATGTTTGAAGCCCTGCACTGTATTCATATCCACCACTTCTGAGGTAGGCTGTTCCATGCATCCACCACCCTTCCTGTGAAAAAGAACTTCCTCACATTACCCCTTAATCGGCCTCCCTCTAATCTCATGCTGTGTTCTCTTGTCCTGCTATTTTTCTTATATTGAAACATGTTAGACTGTTTCACCTTGTTAATGCACTTATGATGTTTGAATGTTTCTGTCATATCATCTCTCTCCTGCCTTTGCTCTAGGGTATACGTAGTGGTGTGCAAAGTGGCCGAAATTCGCTCCGCGAAGTGATTTGCAGAGTAAAGCAGAATCTGCAAAGTGCTCCGTAATGCAAAGCGGAGTACTTCGTGTCATAATGAGGAATGCAAAGTCCATTGAAACTAATGACTTTGCATTATTCCGCCTTCCCCAAACCACTTCTCCACCAATTTTAAGGTGAAGTGGATTGAAATCAATGTACTTTGCATCACTTTGTCTTGTTATTGCCCTCCAAGGCGTATTTTGCAGTGCTTCATGGGATTGCAGGTCACACAGGCTCTAGATTGTTCTGCACAGCCTCAGTTCTGTGTAGTGTGTGTGTAGTGGAAGATGGAGACAGTTTCTTCTCAGAGCTCTGCAATTCAAATCCTTAAAAGCTGTTAAAAAAGCCTTTTTGAGCCTTTTTTTTTGCTCAAAATTTAGTACATAGATTGTAGGAAACCCTCATGTGCTCATATCATCGAGTGTTTATTGTTTGTGTGTGGATTTTGAATGTCAATTTAGAACAGTCAGTCTGTGTACTGTGAAGTGTGCTTTGGAGGAGGGGTGTATCTGTGGTGTAGGTAGATTAACTGGGAGAAAAAGGCAGTCTTTCTGTTTTGGTTATATTTTTCTTGTATAACTGTGTTAATGTACATACAGTAATATTTTCAGTAATTCTTGACATTTTTTTGCTGATTGTTGTGGTGCAGCAATGTATAATTTCAATTTGTTTAAAACATTTGGTTATATTACTAATTTGCTATTCATTACTTATAGTGTGTGTGTGTGTGAGAGTGTGTGTGTGATGCATGTCATTAAATCAGACACCTTTTATTGTGCCACAGAGTAACTGCAGCAATGTGAACCTGCTATCCACTGCACCTGCATGAATTTTTTATACTGCTTTGTGGTATTCTTACTGGTAGTGGACTTTTACTGCCATGCACTACCCCCAACCGGCAAAAGGTATTTTTTTCCAGATGTGGATTTGTGACTTGTGAGCACTGGTTAGGTGTTGTTGTGCCTTTGTGTCTGCATCTCTTCAGTGGGCAGTGCAATCTTAATCTGTCTGTGCATTTGCAGTACACCATTAATTCTGGGAGACTTTGCAATTCTTGTGCTCTCATTTCACTTCATCAGCACTGGGGAGGTTTTGGGACACAGTACAGCAGCATTTTGGGGATGCACACTAATTCTGGTGACTGTGTGTAACCACTGCATGCATGATGGAGTGCACCATTAATTCTGGGAGACTTTGCATTTTTTGTTACCCTCTCATTTCACTTCATCAGCACTGGAGAGTTTTATGGACACAAGACAGTAGCATTTTGGGGACGCACATTAACTCTGGTGACTGTGTGTGACCACTGCACACATGATGGAGTGCACCATTAATTCTTGGAGACTTTGCACTTTTTGCTACCCTCTCATTTCACTTTGTCAGCACTGGGGAGTTTTCTGGACACAAGACAGTAGCATTTTGGGGATGCACATTAATTCTGGTGACTGTGTGTGACCACTGCACACATGACTGAGTGCGCCATTAATTCTGGGAGACTTTGCATTTCTTGTTGTGCTCTCAAGCCACTTCATCAGCACTGGGGAGATTTCTGGACAAAAGACAGTAGCATTTTGGGGATGCACATTAATTCTGGTGACTGTGTGTGACCACTGCACACATGACTGAGTGCGCCATTAATTCTGGGAGACTTTGCATTTCTTGTTGTGCTCTCAAGCCACTTCATCAGCATTGGGGAGATTTCTGTACAAAAGACAGTAGCATTTTGGGGATGCACATTAATTCTGGTGACTGTGTGTGACCACTGCACTCATGACGGAGTGCACCATTAATTCTGGGAGACTTTTCATTTTTTGTTACTCTCTCATTTCACTTCGTCAGCACTGGGGAATTTTGTGGACACAAGACAGTAGCATTTTGGGATGCAAATTAATTCTGGTGACTGTGTGTAACCACTGTACGCATGACTGACTGCACCATTAATTCTGGGAGACTGCATTTTTTGTTAAGCTCTTATTTCACTTCGTCAGCACTAGGGAATTTTCTGGACACAGGACAGTAGCATTTTGGTGACGCACATTAATTCTGATGACTTTGTGTGACCACTGCGTGCATGAGTGCACCATTAATTCTGGGAGACTTTGCATTTTTTGTTACCCTCTCATTTCACTTCATTAACACTAGGAAATTTTCTGGACACAAGACAGCAGCATTTTGGGGATGCACATTAATTCTGGTGACTGTGTGCAACCACTGCACACATGACTGAGTGTGCCATCAATTCTGGGAGACTTTGCATTTCTTGTTGTGCTCTCATTTCACTTCGTCAGCACTGGGGAGTTTTCTGGACACACGACAGTAGCATTTTGGGGATGCACATTAATTCTGGTGACTGTGTTTGTGAGGGGCTGCCAATATTGTTGTCACATCGCCTTACTTCACGTTAAGGTGGAATGACAACACAAAGTAATAATTACAAAGCGAAGTGAGCCTTTTGTATTAGTCACTCCACAAAGCGGAGTGACAACGCAAAGTGCCCACTTTGCATTCACTTCGCCGGCAGAATTTAAATTTGCTGCATCTCTAGGTATACATATTGAGCTCCGTTAATCTAATTTAAATGACTATTGTGTGTTTAATGGTAAAGACTATTTCATTAATGTTACTCATCTAAGAGGTTATCCTAAACCAAACAGCATTGTTTGTGTACTGCGTGTGTGTGTGTGTGTGTGTGTGTGTGTGTGTGTGTGTGCTGGAAGTCACACACTGGGAGGGAGTGTGGCGGTGCTAGGGTACTTTGTTTCAGTATGCATTGTTGGCCGTAACTGTAGAGAGATGTTACTAGCAATTACATACTGTTTTAACTGCTGTTAACCAGTCCTAATGTTCTAGCAACATGCATAAAGCCTTATGATGACAGTGCTGATTATTCCCCTTCTAAGACTGTCACACACTGCTGCTGTCACTTCTATCAATACCAGGATCATAACCAACCCAACACCACCATACCTGCTGCTTCATGATATGTCCATCCAAACTCACCAGGTAAGTAATTTTTTTCTTCAAGCAAGATCTCTATTTAATGCCCCCCATTTTGGTTCCCTCTCCCTCTTGGACAACCACCAGGTAATCAAGTAAGTGTAGATGTGTCATTCTTACTGTCATTCATCAAGATTAACAATGTGTTTTACAGATATGCAAGGGAGTGTTTTTGGGGGAGGCACTGAGGGGGCACATCTGGTGGATTTAAGTGTGTGAGACTCAGCTTGCAGTCATAATACTGTTGCTAGCAATTTGCATAAAGCCTTATGATGACAGTGATGGCTTTTGCAAAGCAAAGTTGCTGTTGTTTCTGGTACCTATCTCACTCTGACTTATTCCCCTTCTAGTACTGTCACACGCTGCTGCTGCTGCTGCTGTCACTTTTGTCGATACCAGGATCATAACCAACCTGACACCACCATACCTGCTGCTTCATGATGTGTTCATCCAAACTTACCATGACACCAGGTAAACAATTTGTTTTCCAAGATTTCAATTTTAAGATAGCACCTCGTTTTACTTTTCAGACAAGAAATTGTATGGCTAGTTCATGGTGTAGCTAATTAACATTAATGGCCTGTAGCTTCCATGTATTTTTGAGAGACCAGATAAGTAGTATTTGTTGTTATTCATTTTAAGTACAGCATCATAATCAAGTCAGATGAGTGTACATTGTACTCATGAACTCTATCTACGTTGAGGTTGTCTATGGAAATTTTAGGGGTGGTGGGATTGAATTGGTCAGGAAGCTGCATGGCACTGATATTCTTAAAATTGAAATAATGTAAGGTTACATACAGAATGGCAATCATTTTTTCATCGGCTGATCATGTGATTATCCACTTGTAATTAATAACCAAGCGCTTTCTGATTGCTTTATGTTTACAAATACTCTGATGTTTTAATTTTCAGATCTCCATATAAAATGCTCATCTTATGCTGCTGCTGCTGCTCACGCTGCTGCTAGGCACCAACCGTGGCCCAACAAGTCATAGACCTACTTCCGTGTCCCTCGAAAGTGAACAGGTAAGTAGTTGTTTTTGTTTCATACTGTAAAAGAGGTTGGCATTTCTTCTTTCTGTCACTTTTGGACAGTTGTTCTAAGGTAATGGCCATGGCCTATGTGCAGAGTCATGCATGGGTCAAGAGTTACTTCAACTGGTGGTGGGGGTGGGTGGAAGTGCAATCTAGTACAACAACCCATGTTAATGAAATGACAGTGTCAATATGCTGTGCTAGCAACATGCCCTGTGCATGTTTACTGCAACTGCCATTATTGTTTTGTTTTTTTATGCTGTGTTCCACCATGGCTCACCCTCAGTTTCCCTCCCCTCCCCATGGAGATGCTTGGGCCAATGTGCCTTTAGGACTCATTAAAGTGTCAGTGTGGTAATCAGCACATGACCACTCCTCCTGACAAAAAAAGCATCATTACTTCCCAAATGTTCAACTGCACTTGTCCACCAATACTGTGATGTTTAACAATTGATTGTAATGCTAAACTGACTGTGGGGTGCCACAACCAACATGTCCACCAATTGACGTAAGCTTCACATACCCTTGAGTTGACAATATACTAGTAAGTTTTGAATCCCATCACAAAACAATGATGAATAGTCTGTAATGAAAAATACATTTTTATATTTCAAAATCAAAACAGAACAACATCAAAGTAATGATGAAAAAGAATACATTAGAACATTAACTATTTAAAAGCCGGGTTGGGTAATTATCAACCAAAAACAAGTTACCTTACAAATCAGGCAACGTATTTAAAACTACGTACAAGTAACTATCATACTTTGTTAGTACTTTTGTGGTCCTTCTAGAATAATCAACGTCTGTGGTGGATTCGTGTACGGAGTGCTGACCGTCACTTACTGTGCCAACGTTCAGCTTTCTTCCTCAGCAAGGTTAAAATTTTCTGCAGGTTCTGTTCTATTTTGAGCAGCTGGACCCCCGAGTCCCTTGACCCATTTTTATGATCCTAATGTCCTGCTCCCTCTTCAGTTTACTGCTTGGCTCTGGTGGTGTTGTTTCAGGGGGGAAGGTTGCTGTTCTTCCCCTCGGCTTTGGGCTGCTCACCCTGTGTTAGAGGGTTGTCCTGCACCTTTCCATGCCACAAGCTTGGCAAGTTCTCTTTGGATCTTGAGTACATGGTTTTTACGCAATGTACTTGGTCCCTTCAATGGATCCTGGTCCTGGGCTTCCTTCTCTGAGGTGGTCTCCAATTCTGTAGTGCAGAAAGAAAGGCAGGTGAGGTGAGGGTAGAGACAGAGACTAATTAAGACATGTTATCATGTGCCGAAGGTGGACATTCAAATTGGCAAGAGTTCTACTGTCCAATAATAACTCAGTAAAATAACAGCAGAAAAGGCAGTAGTCCAGAACTGTGATCAACCCCACCAAGAGTAGTAAAGGAATGTAGTGAAGTGCTAGCAGAAACAATGGCTGCCCTTTTCAATGCATCACTAGAAGGTGGGGGCACCATAGGACAGGAGGACAGCAGATGTGGGCTCTCTCCAAAAGAGTGGAACCAGTCATGAGGCAGACAATTACAGGCCTATAAGCCTGACTTCAGTATTGGTTGAAGTTGGAGTGCAGTTGGGAAGTACCACAGAGGAAAAGAACCTAGGAGTATTCATAACAGGGAGCATGAACAACTCAGCCCAGTGGAAGAAGGCAGCAGCACAGGCAAACAAAATGCTAGGGTGTATAGCAATGGTGATCTTTTCCAGAAGGAGTGAGGTTATACTGCCCCTGTACAGATCATTGGTCAGGCCCCATCTGGAGTATTGCATGCAATTCTGGCACCTGTTCCTGAAAGAGGACATCGGGTTATTGGAGGGGGTGCAACGCAGGGCCACAAAGATGATACAGGGTTTGGGGGACAGGCCTTATGAAGACAGATTGAGAGAGTTGAAAATGTACTTGCTGGAAGAGAGGCAGGATGGGGGGATATGATAGAGACCTTTAAGTATCTGAAAGGGATTAACAAGACTAACACAGAAGGGATCTTTCAGCTGAGGAAAGGGAGGGACACAAGAGGGCATGAACTGAGATTAGTGGGGGAAGATTTAGGAAGGAGGTAAGGAAACACTTTTTCACAGAAAGGGTAGTGGACAAGTGGAATACCCTACCGGAAGATCTGATGTCCTGTAAGATGGTGGGCAGTTTCAAAAGGGAGTGGGACAGAGTAAGGAGAAGAGATATGGTGATGGGGGTTGGGAGGGGCTGCTGCAAGATGAAGTGCTAGCTGCACACTCGGGCTGACTTGATAGACCATGTGGCCTGTTTCTGATGATGATTTTGTATGTTCTTAAGTAGTGCATAGTTTGTGTACTGTAATTATTGTGATCATTGACATACGATTGTAGAACTTTCTGGAGGGCAGTGGAGGACAGAAAGTCTCCAAGGCAGCATGGAATATCAGAGGGAACATCTGTGAAGAGTGACAGATCATATGGATTCGTTGAATGGGTCACTGTTGGGTGGCAGATTAGTGAGTGGCAGTGGATGTGGCATGACTAGATTGCAGCAAAGCATTAGACACTTACCCGCATAGACACAGGAGATTGTTAAATAAATTTGTTATCTGGTGTGTGTCGGTAATACGGTTGTACTGTTACACTAGGTGTGGATGGAACTGGTGGTTAAGGGTCAGTACTCAGAGGCACGTGTACACTGCCATGAAATCAGATGCCATCATAGAACAATGTAGTACTGTACTACTCATTGAACCTTTCTGCTCTCAAGTCAAGTGCTATCGGTGTCAGACAGTTAATTACAGTACTGCCACTGCAGCAGTACCTGCCAAGGAAGGACAGTGGACATCTGATTAATGGGGTATCATGACTTACAGGACAATTAAAAACTGGAAAAAATACATCCCTGTGTTCTGTGCTGATTGACTGACTCTTGAAATGTTCTAGGCTAGCCATTGCATTGACAGAGTTCCTCATTGTCACCACCGCCCAAGACTTGTCCGTGACTAGCAACTCACAGAATTCATAAGACATATTTCTAAGTGTCCATGACAATCATGGAAGCAGAATTTACTCATATATAAAAAACCTTGTACTGGCCAAGGCCCTAAAAAGAAAAGTCAATTACATGAAGTCTGTAAATGCTGACTGAGCCACCCCTACGCACATATACCAATGTAAACAATCAAGCAAGCAAACACTATTCAGAGTTTCCATTGATGGTGTTTCTTTCTTTAATGAACATGAAAAAAACCCTTACTATCCCTAACAGCTTGACAAAAACTGTGTGTGTGTGTGTGTGTGTGTGTGTCTCTTTACTTGTATGACAGTTGCGCTCTGAAGCATGTTGTTAAGTTCATGTATTCAATTCCATGTTAGCATTGTGTGTGTGTGGGGGGAGGCATTCTGCTAATAGAAAAATACACAGCTTTGAATAATTCAGTTCCATGTTTAAAAATTGCACAAGTTATTCAGTCAAGTGAAATGGAAGAAAGAAGACAGCTCTTACAAACTGACAGTTTCAAAACATTTGTGGAATGAGTTAAGAAGTATTGACATAACTCAGTTAGCAACATGTCAGTATGTTTTTTGTTAGTTTCCAAAGTTTCATAATTCATTTTCTTTCGGTTTTTGGATCATTTTATAAAAGCAGTAACCAGTATGGCAAGGCTTGGCGTTGTCAAGTGATGACATAGCAGGGCCGCACAGCCAGATGATGACACACACTCTAACTGCGGTGTCGTGCCTAAGTACAACTCTGGGTGTCCAAGTCCAGGTGTCACAGTAACACCAACAACCAGCCATGTCTTATTGCTTATATAACATATGATAATGGATGATAGTCAAGGCCACTGATTTACGGTGATTAAAACAATTAAATTCCGTTTTCAAGACTTAAGATTCCGGAATTTCACCGGTGATTGTTACTCTAATTTCCGGATTTTACCGTGATTCTGTTATCATTCTTTTAGTATGTGCATAAATAATCAGAATTAAAGAAGGCTTAATATACAGAGCATTAAATAAAGCAAACTGAAAATAGTACAGGAAGGAATTAAAAGAAAAACAGACTTTTTATAGATGTACTAATCTGATAGAAAATGCCAGATTCCATGAAATCTTCATTTTTACCGGTTTTCAGGCAGCTCTAATTCCGGAATTTTACCGGATTTTCCGGTAAAAACCGAAAAACAGTGGCCTTGATGATAGTAATTGATAAGACTCATGTTGCGAATGTGATTGGTTCAAGTGGTCATTTACCATGATAATAAAGCTGGCCAACGGTATACTTTGAGTTATCACTGCAACCCACAGAAACTATTTCTGCGAAGTTCTTGTTCAAAAGCCATAC
Organism: Neoceratodus forsteri; assembly: GCA_016271365.2. Taxonomy (NCBI): domain Eukaryota; kingdom Metazoa; phylum Chordata; order Ceratodontiformes; family Ceratodontidae; genus Neoceratodus; species Neoceratodus forsteri. The sequence goes on from CM057453.1 coordinate 1,386,177,460, forward strand.
AAGTAAAATGGGTTTTATATAGTGTATCACATACTACTCATCAGTCATACAATCACCATCATCCAAGGGGGGGGACACAAAAATCACAATGGCCATAACTTTTGAAGGGGTTGCCTGTGAAGCACTAGCCTCTCTATGGAGGGGGAGCTCAGCCTCTCAGTAAACATTAAAAGCTATACATATACATTATTTGGAAGGCAATCCAAACAAACAACTAAAACAGAACATTGTGAAAACTTGTAACCAGCATTGGTGCTGTAGAAAATTCAGACGAATAGAAAACAAAGAGGCAAGGCACCACCGAAGGCGTGAAATACTGAAAAAAATGTTAAGTCAACAATAATATATTTTAGTGTCAACATCAACATCACAGACATGAACACAGCACAGTTTGATGGACAAACATGGCACCATGTGTGTCTCTCAAACTGTGATGTGTTTGAGTATGTGATGGTGATGGTGACAATAAAATATATTGTTGGCCTAACATATTTTGAGTATTGTGGCCTTCAGTGGGCGTTAAGCCTGTTTGTTTTTGTGAACATACACATTATATATAACTAACAATTTGTGCACAGTTGTACACACTCCATTCTGACCCTATTTAATCCTTATCTGTTAAAAAAAAAATATATATATATATATAAATATATATACACGCATCTTACTTACCACCAGAGGGTGCATCCACGGTGTTGCTGCTTGCTCCTTCTTCCACAACATCTTCTCCTGCAACTGTGGTACTGGACTCCCCAGTGCTAGAAGCAATAATACAGCTTGTCCTGGCATCACCTGTTCACAATGAAGTTAGGAATACTATATTGAAAAGCAGTTGTAGCAATTTTGGTATTGCAAACATTGTAAATTGAGCACTCACCACCTCAAATTCATCCGGACACCAAAGATATTAGAATAAATTAATTTTATTATCTAAAACAGAACATGCCTGACACGTTTTGGATCATAAACTGGATCCTTTATCAAAAGCTAAAACACATATCTCAAGACACCACTTAAATACTGCACAAGCAACGTGATGTCATGATGACATTTTACAAACATAAACAAAGTGATTGGTTGAACTGAAGCACACAGCTAACACTAATAATCAAAGAAACCCTATAATTAAACATACATATAAAACACTCAAAGATTTTAAGCCCAACCTTATATGCAATTGTAATATGTTCAAATTCATTCACGTAAATTGTAATTTAGGGTAATCAAGGAAACAAGTAGAAAGTGAAGGGGGGAGGAAGAAATAGAAAAAAGAGAAAGAGAAAGAGAAAAAGAAAAGGAAGAAAATGGGGGAATTAAAAGAAAAAGGGAAGGGGGAAGGGCAAGGCAGTTGATTATTTGAAAATGACTCAAAATCAGCAAGCATTCCAAAATCATTACAAGTAAAAATTACTTTCTTTTTTAAGACATGGCCTTATATCTAGGCTCGCATTCAGCCCTGGTGGTTTGTTAGCACCTAATGTTACAATCCAAAAGTTTTCTCTCTGTTGGACTTAATCATTAAAATGACCCCCTCTCTTGGGCTGGGTAATTTTTTTCTATTGCCTGGAAGCAGAACCTGTGTTCACTATTCTGCATTTTTACAACATGCGCAGCAGGACATATGTACAATCACCTCTCTGGATAGCTTGGACATGTTCACCTACCCTCGTTTTGAAATTTCTAGTGGTTTTACCCACATAGAAAGAAGAACATGTGCGTGTTGCTAGGTATATTATTACAGTGGTGTTACATGTCATAAGGTATCTGATTTCATACTTTTTTGTTGTATTCAGACTAGAAAAGTCTTTACTGGTTAAGATGTCCTTACAATAAAGACATATTTTGCATGTGACACAACCCCTAGCATCCTTGTTTAACCAGGTAAGTGTTGGCTCTGGTTCAGTATAATGGCTATGAACCAAAAGATCTTTTAGGGTCTATGGTATGCCTCTCCGGCTGATTCTCGCTATTATTGCCTTACTGTCTCAGTCCAAGCTACTTAGGTATATCAACATTATGAATGGCATAGATTATCCAATGACATGACTAAAACTTATTAATTCAATGCCCTGTCCTGTCAAGTTCATCTTTTTTTTTTAACTTTTGTTTATCTCCACCACCTGCAGAACTCCTTCCGGCATCCTCAGGGGCTCCCAGCCTCCACCTCCTTCCATGCCTTAATGCCAAAAAGTGCAAGGTGCTGCATTTTGGGATGAAGAACCCAAGGAGGAGTTACCAGCTAGGGGGAGTGCAGCTAGCCCAGACAGAGGAGGAGAAGGATCTGGGTGTGCTCATTACAGGGTCAATGAACAACTCGGCACAATGTAGGAAGGCAGTTGCAAAGGCCAACAAAATGCTGGGTTGTATTGCAAGGGGTATATCCTTGAGGAGGGAGGAGGTGATTCTGCCACTGTATAGGTCATTAGTTAGACCACACCTGGAGTACTGCGTGCAGTACTGGCGCCCGTATCTGAAGAGGGACAGTAAGTTACTGGAGGGGGTGCAGTGCAGAGCGACAAAGATGATCAAGGGGCTGAGGGACTTATCATACGAGAGGAGGTTGAAGGAGTTGAACATGTACTCACTGGAGGAGAGGAGAGACAGGGGTGACATGATTGAAACCTTTAACTACATGAAAAGAATAAACAAGACAGGTACCGAGGGGCTGTTCAAAGTAAGGGAGGGGAGGGACACCAGGGGCCATGATATGAGACTGGAGCGAGGAAGGTTCAGGAGGGAGATGAAGAGACACTTTTTTACAGAGAGGGTGGTGGCTGGGTGGAATGCGTTATCTGCTGAAGTGATATGCAGTAGAACAGTGGACTGCTTCAAACGAGGATGGGATAGGACAAGGGGGAGGGTTAATTAAGGGGAAAGGTGGAAGGGAGGGGCAGCTGCAGAATAAGGGGTGCTAGCTGCACATTCGAGCAGACTTGATAGACCTCTAGGCCTTTATCTGCTGGCAAATTTCATATGTTCGTATGTTCGTATGCCTTCTAAGTCCTCTCCTCTTGTGTCACCCAGCACCACCTCCAAGTCTGAACCCTCTGGAGGTAGGGCCGCCCTATCCATCCAGGGCACTCTATCTATAGGACAAAGTGCTGGGCAGATGAATCGGCCCATGGAGAAGAAGTCAGTCCTGAATTGGGAGTGTGGGCTAGGAGGCCGAGGTGCCTTCATGTATCCCTAGGAGTGGGTTTTTTCTCTTTTAGTAGTTTCTGACCTTCTCAGAGTGCAGCTTAGCAAGGCAATGTAGTGCTGCAATTCCGCCCCTTGCAACTGCAGCATCGCTACACTGGGTGCCTCCGACCACTGCCAGAGGCCACTCCAGGAGCGATTGTGTCCCCAAAACCCTCCCTGGGAAGAGAAAGCAGTCCTATGGATGCTCAATCTCTTCCCCCCCCGCTGACCCTTAGTGGCCCAGGCTCATTCCCGAACCCAGATCACCGGTGTGCGCACGGTGTGGTGTCCAGCACCTCAACCCTCAGTGCCACTGGGCTGGCTCACAAGTTCATCTTAACTGTCATCAGTCCTTCCTGTGATAACTCCATTGCACTGTGGCATTTCGTAAGTGCTTATCGCATGCTGGTAACCATATTGGATCTGTTCGTGTAATCCTCTGACATGACACCTTTGTGAAGAGCCTCAGGTTCAGAGGTGTAGAGGAGAATGCTGGGCTGCATCAGGGGGGATTACTAGTAGGAGGACAGAGGTCATAGTACCCTTATACACTGATTCTGGTTAGACCGCATCTGAAATATGGGGTTCAGTTCTGGAGGCCATATCTCAGAAAGGATGTAGGGAGGCAGGAGCATGTTCAAGAGAGGCAACGAAGATGGTAAAGGGGCTCAGCCACCAATACTATGAGGAAAGCTTAAGGGAACTGAACATATACTCCCTGGAGCAGAGGAGGGAAAGAGGGGGCATGATTGAGACTTTAAAATACCTCAAAGGTATAAACCAAGTGCCAGCGGAGCGCATCTTCCAGCTGAAAGGGCATCAGAGGACTAGGGGCCATGAATTGCTGATTGTGGGTGGACATTTCAAGGGGAACATTAGGAAGTATTATTTCACAGACAGGGTGATGGATACTTGTAATAGGCTACTGGAGGGGTTGGTTAGAGAAACAACAGTGGGAGGGTTCAAATGAGCATGGGACAGACTCAAGGGACTGTTGAAGGTGGGGGGGCAGGACATGTCCTAGCAAATAACTAGGTGAATTGGGCAGACTAGGTGGGCCTGGTGATCCTTTTCTGATGTCACATTTCTATGTATTTATGTATATTTACAGAATTAAGACATAAATTACAGATAAGTATATTTCGGTATATATAATATGATTAAAGCGCCATAGCACACCACCAATCAAACACATGCCAGTGAAACAGTCAAGCATTATTGTGTACTTGAAAGACTATGTGATGGCAATGAGTTACAATAATAAGTAATATACTCACTAGTGCTGTCATCCTCTACTGGAATATTTTCCCCTGGACTGGGTCTGGCACCGATGCTGGTCTCCGGCTGTTTCTTCGACTTCCTCTTCCTCTAGCTATCACTCATTTGCAGGGTCACAGCTCCCCCTAGTGCCTCCACTAACTCTTTGTCATGCCTCTGGATATCATCCCACTTGTGCTTAATTTGTTGCACAGAGTGGGAAATGGCACCCTCTCCCTCTTAATCAAAGATTGCCTTAATGGCAGCCCACAGGTTTTCCCCTTTCTTTTATATGGAGCCTCTCTGGACTAAATAGTTTCCCCACGTGCACCATTATCTCCCTTACTAACAATGTAACCTCCTTATATGTGAAGGCTGGCACCAGGTTTTTAGGGGGTTTGCCTTCACTGGTGCAGGGGTTTGACTGCTCTTGCTGGCCTTGTTGCTTCTGATCACCAACCAGTTCAACCTCCCCTCCCCCCTCATTCTGCTGGTCACCTTCCTCCTCAAGACTCCTGTTGCTCCCCCCCCCACTTCAGCTTCTGCAGTTGCAGACATGATTTGTAGCTGCCAGGTACTAGTGACTCCATCACTGTCTCTCACTGTCTGTCTGTTGTGACTGTGTGAGACTTTTCCTTGCTATTTTGCCCTCTCGTCACAGTCACGGAACAGGAAATGACGAGATGTGCAATTTCTAGTTCTGCTTCTATAGATGCAAAGGTTTTATTCAGCAGCTTACAAATTATCCTGCGACTCTGATTGAAACGTAGTGTAAGAAAATACAGAATTATTTTTTTCTCCCGTGGTAATACATAGACAAAGAAGAAGTCATCTTAGATGCAGTCTTTTAATTAAGAAATGTGGAAATGCTTTTCACGACTTTTACATCCCGCGTATGTAATCAAATATCTGTGATTACAATGATTCAGCACAATTTTTGTCCCGCAACTAATTGGTGTACACTTCCTTGTTTGTAATCTACAGGTGTTGTTATTGATTACAATTTTGGAATAACATACTTATTTAAAGCACACAAATTGTCCCGAGGTGACTCCGAGTCCTGGTATGTTAATGAAAATGTTAATGTGGGAGAGATTTTTTTTTTAATTTAATTGTCAAATTAGATCCTTGGTGGGAGGTGGCATGTAGCCGAACAGGCTAGGTGTTACAAAAGTTGTAAAGACGGTGGTTGAACTTAAAGTAATGAGTGCTGGCAGACTACATAGTGGGAGGAAAACAATGTACAGAATTGTTGTTTTGTTCTGACTGGCGGCTGCACATGTGTGCCATGCCACACCCAGTGTTGTTACTAATGTCTTGTTTATCTTGTGAGTCATCACCTATCACTTATATATATATATATATATATGTTTCTTTTACTTTTCAGGCTTGACCCTGAATTGGTTGCTGCAACTCGCTGGTGATACTTCTGCTCCTGCAGTCAAGAATGTGTACCACTGCCAGGCTCAAGACATCACAGAGGCTTTATTGTCAATGAGTTCTTGTAAGAGCACAGGTAAGTTCTTTAGCTTCACACAATTATTGATCCTGGAGACAAAAGCATTGTTATTCGCATTTACAGAATGTTTATTTGATGGTAGTGTGGTACTTAGGTTGGCGGGTGCGGGGCGGGGGGTTAGTGGTATTTTGCCTACGGCATGCTCAGAACACTTGTCCTTAATATTCAGTAGGTAAAATTACATTATCTGCTGAGTTGACGGTCCAGCCGAACTGCTGCTGTTGTTCATCAACAAAAAACTCACAGTCATGATTGTCTGAGGTGTTTTGGGAACTGTTGTGTGGTTTCCCTTTGTGACTGCTGCTGCTCCTGCGGTGGCAGTACTGCCTTACTGACCACATACTGTGGATTCATGGTGTGGCCATGCCAACGTCCAAGGGAAGTATGTAATATTTCTTTTCATTTTTACTGAAAGCTTGAAATTGGTTTATTTATTCTAGTTGGTGTTGATTCGCACAGTCTGAGACAGGCATTTTGAGTTCAGTATCCACTGTGGGGTGAGCAGTACAGTGGTAGTGGTGGCACTATAGTGGCTGCTGTATGCACAGCACACCACTTGTGCAGAAGTATTATATTAGGTCAGGAGGATAAAGTAGGTTCTTGGTTGTTTTTCATGACCAACAGTTATTGTTCATCCGCAAAATAATGTCGATCATGCTTGTCTTGTGTTTCTGTGACTGCCAGTGAGCTTCCCTTTCAGGTCTGCCTCACTATGGCTTTTTGATTGCTGCTGCCGCTGCTGCTTCTATTGCTGATGTTATCCTCCACGACTCCACAAGGCCTGTGGCTTCCTGATGAATTAATTTCATCATCGACCAACTACCTAGGTAAGTACTTAATAATTTGTTTTAAAAACAAATATTTGTATGATAATGACATAGGTTTAGATGATGATGGTCTTTGAGACAACAGTTGGTGGGGAGGACAGGGGGAAGGTGTGTGGACAGTTGTAGCGGTAATGGTGGATTAGCTGCTTTGGTCCGGATTCATGTGGGTCATGAAAAGTGAGACCATGTTTTGAGTGGGTTTTCAGGTCTGCATGGTGTTTTGAAACTACTAAACTGATTGTATTCCATTCCCTTGTGTATCTGTAACTCAGAGGTGTGATTGCTTTTTCAGGTTTGCAGCAGTAATGCTTTATGGATGATCACGCAGATGCAGCTACAGCTCATATGAATGTACCCTGACAACCAGGTCTGCAGCATCATAGTTTGTTGAACACAAGTGCACAGGTAAGTATCTTTGATTCTTGATTTACTTTGACATTCTTTATCCCCAAACAGGTCAAAAAAATATTGTAGTTGGCTGTTGGATACATTTATTTATAGTTACAGAAACAAGGCCGGGATGGGGGTGGGGTGGGAAAGGGGGACCAGGCACTACAAAAGTGGTAAAAATAAATACTTTGTTGGCACACATTTGGTAGAGACAGGTGGGCGAATAGGTGCTGTAGTGAATTGCTGTGAGGTTCAGCTTTGCTGGTGTAGCCATACGGCACACAGAATCTATTCACCACTTTTTTTTTTATTTATTTATTTATTTATTGAAATGTTTCACCAGGAAGGCATGCTCAGCAACAAGTTGCTTGTCTCCCAGTGTGACCTAGGTTTTAGCAAATACCATGCTTCATAGGTATTTTTGAAACTACTGTATGTCCACAATTTTCACCCCATTGTGTTTCTCAGACAGCCTTATTCAAAAAACATTTACAGCTTTCTGCAAGGCATAGATATGATGTTTCCTGCTCTTCAAATTTTGTCATCTCTATGTAATTATTATGAATAAAAAGCTCACAGTACATGCAGTGTATCAGGGTAAGAGTTTATCTTTAACTTATTCATGACAATCGTCGTTGCAGAGCTACATGGAGGCAGGGCAGAGCTACACATGAAACATAACTGTGCAGTAAGCCACAATGGATCAACCTCATAAATGGAGCAATGCGATTCCTTACATGTCTATAGTTACACATTGAAAACAAAACTGTATTTCACAGTCATGCCTCTATGACCCACCCACCTGGCTCACTGTCAAAAACAATGAGATGGTGTGATTCAGATAGTGACTGATCAAAACAATAACTTTCGATTTGGGAGATCACAACAACTTTCCTAATAAATTCATAATAATCAGTAATGAAAGGGTGGCTGTCTGACAGTGCAGCAGTATCACTGCCACTAACGCTCAACACCAGCCTGACAGGGAATTAATAAGTTCAAGATGCTGGAGGTGCAGCCAGGGGAGGAGGATTGAACACTTAAAGTAGATGCTGTCATCCACCGGAGAGGGTTACCTGTGGCCCACAACATTTTCCCACAGCCTGAACCAGGTGACCACAGGTAGTGCAGCACCAGGGACACACAGCAATGGGGAGGGGGGGACATCTATCGGAAGCAGGAGAAGAGGCATGTCTAGATGGGCCCTGACTCCTTGGGTCCCAGTCTCCCAGCGTGCTGGTGTTCTCAGATGATGGAGATGGAACAAAGAAAATAACACATTTGCATTGCAGTGGCTGTTAGACATGAACAGGCTGCACCACAGATGTCACAACAGAGACCGTGAAAGGGGAGGACCACTGGACCTGACAGAGTAAAACACTGTAATATGCTGAGTGTGGGATGACTTGGGCTCCACGCCAGGGAAGGTATGTCGAGGCAGGATGGGGGAAGGTCCAGCACCTCTACAGGTAGTTACCCGGAGTAAGTGAGGGCCGAAAAGCCTAGGGAGGGATCACTGAAGACAGAGTGGCTAACCAAGAACTAGAAAAGGGGGATGAAAAACATAGAAACATGGACTTTTATGGCAGATAAGGACTGCTTGGCCCACCTAGTCTGCCCATTTCCTTACCTACTGGATAAGCTGCAGAACCTAGTTAACAAACAGCCTATTTCTTCCTACCCACCACAAGAATTGCCTTATGTCTGTCCCATGCATTCTTGAATTCTCCCACAGTTTTAGACCCCACAACTTCCTCAGGAAGGCAGTTCCATGTGTTCAGCACCCTCTCTGTGAAAAAATACTTCCTCAGAGTACCCACACAAAAGAGTAAATAAAAATGTACTCTCACTAGCGCCATTGTCCTCCTCCACATGTATCCTTTTCACTGCAGGGGATCCAGTGAAGGTGGTGGTGGTGCTAGTCTTATCAGCTTTCTTTTTCCTGATGATACTTTCCTTTGCAGTGATGGTCACCACACTGCCAACTGCCTCCAGCACCTTCTTGTCCCTATGTTGTAGGTCATCCCACTTGTGTCTGATGTGACGGATGGAGTGTGGCACTGGTCCCTCTCCATCTGTGTCCAGAGTGGATTTCATGGATGACTACACTTTGTTCCGCTCTTTCAGAGGTACTCTGTTTGGGCCAAACAGCTTGTCAACATTGCTGGTGACCTCCTTCACCAGAACAGCAACCTCCTTGTAACTAAATGGAGGTGCCATGTTTCTTTGGGTGACTTGCTTTATGGTACTGGCCCTGCTGTGCCTGGAATGGCTTCCCACCCAGGTCACCACTATGGACTTCCTGCTCCTGCTGCTGTCAGTCCTCCTGGGCTGACTGGTGCTGCCCAAAGTTAAATCTGAGCTAAGCCTGTAACAGTGACATTTTAGATTTACACTGGCAGTCAAACACAAATTCTGTTAAAAAATCAGCATAAGAAATTCAGCAACTCATGTAAAAGATTTGGAATAATTTTTCCATGGGAAAGCATGAAGCAGGAATAGGTAACATACATAAGAAGTGCCCGCAGTCATGGAATTTTGGGAAAAATATTTCACAAAATATTCCAATTATTCCACATCTATAAAGCAACTGGAACAATTTGGAAATGTGAATTTTTTTGCCGCAACTAAATAAAAAACCTGCATAAAATACAAAAAAAACTCGCTTGTCCGGCTTAACTTCCGTACATGTTTAGAAAAGGTTTTCCAAACTTCCACAGAAGTGAAATTCCAACTTTCATGAAAATTCTACTGGCGGAATTTTATTTTCTCACAGCTCTAGGCCTAGGATAACCAAAATGATTCCGGGTCAGCAGGGAAGATCCTGTAAAGATCAGTTTAAGGCCCTTTACCTGTACTAACTGAAGACCAAAAAGGGGAGGGGAGATATGATAGAGACTTTTTAGTTCCTGAAAAGGAATGAACAATCTAGATTGATAGTGCCTCTCTGTTTATATTTATTGGGATGCTCATGTACTTCTTGCTTGCTAGTACCTAAGTATAGGGCTTAATGAGGAAGGAATCATTGAAATTTTTTTTTGTTTGTTTTTATTTAGGCAGGCTTAGACCAGTTCTCTTTCTATATACTGTGCAAATACCTCTTTTTATGTTTTTTGACTCCCTGGATTTTAAAATCAATTTTGTATGACCCACCCATTGCATGATTGCAGGTGCACCAGTCAGTAAAATCATCAGTTGCAATCAGAGATGTTGTGAAATAAAATTTGTATGGCAAAATTGCTGTGAAATTGGCAGTTTCTTCGCACAAAACATTTTGTGAAATTCTGCTGTTCAGCAAAATTTTTCACTGGGTGTGAAGTTGAGAAATTTCACCCACGAAACGTGGAATTTCACTGCGAAATGCACAGTTTCAACCAAATTGGCAAAATTTCACCTGCTCACAATCAGAATTTTGCCATTTTGCAGCCAAAATTTTGCATTTCGTAGGTGAAATTTTGCATTACATAGGTGAAATTTTGCATTTTACACCCACAAAATATTTTGTGAAATGTGCAAATTTTGCGAAATATTTCACATAATGAAATTTCATAATTTAACATATCTCCATCAGTCAGTGACAACCAGTACTGATGCTGTACCTCATATGGGCTGCTGTATTAGAACGCAGTTTCTCAACATGCTACATTTTCTCCAAAGTACCAGCTTAGGTAAGTGCTGGAGCAATATCAGCACAGGGTGCCACTGACTAATTGCAACCACTGTCACTGGTGGAGCACCTATAATACACAATAGGAGGACTGCATACAGAGATGGTTGTAAAGACCAGGAAGTTAGAAAACAAAAAAATTTAGATGCTCTAATAACATTAAAACAGCAGTATTTGTTAGTAACCATACAGTAGTTTTTTTTTAAGCAGTAATATGTGTCTGGCAAAAATATCAAGATAGACATTTTTCTTTTCATGTTCTTTCATTCTTGAACCAAGATAAAAGATTTTAACATTTCTGAAAGTTCCAACTCCCATGCCATGCTACTATGAAAATCTTAAATATCTTGGTACAGTGCTGTGCTGCTTACCACCAGAAACATGTGGTAGCACCATACCAATACATCCACAGCATGAATCTAGCATGTACACTCAACAGCTAACCTCATCGGAAGAGATATTGAAAACTGTGAGTGACAGCCAGCTTTAATGATGTGAATCATTAATTACAAAATTAATTGTAAAAGCTGTTTTAACAATATCTGATAAAACTAAAAACACAGTGAGCAAGAATCTTAGGATGTCAGAAATACATTTTTGCTAAAAACGAATATGATGAAGTTTTTTGCTAACAAATACTGGTGCTTTAAAGGGTACCTAAACAAGCAGTTTTTTAAAACTACAAACTCCAAAATCTGGCTTCATAGTGAGGTAAATTAAAGGCTGCTGTTTACATTTATGCTAAAACTGCATTTATGTAAATAACATAAATGCAGTTTCATAGCTTTTGAAAAATGTAAACATCAGCCTTTTACTTTCCAAAAACAGACATGGTTTCTCCCTAAGATGTTTGCCAAGTGTGTTAAGTGATGAGTCATGATGACATCAATGGAGCCAGAGACAGATATTCATATAGTGCTAACTAGTTCTTCTTTCCCTCTTTGTTTTGAATTGTTGTACCAGAATGATCAACACCATGTGTTAACTCATGGATTATTTTGATCAGTACACATGTAAGGCTATGATTTTGTTAATTTTGTTTACTTTAACTTGCTGAAAATGTTTTGCAATCCAGCTGACTTTCTCTTTGGCAAACAGCAGTACATTACAACACTTCAAATACCTGATGATCTAGTGGTTATGCGATGCCCTGAATTTTGTTTTTTGTTAACCAGGAGAGACACACTAAGCTGAAAGCTTGTTTACAGGTGTGGCCTGGGAGCACAAGAAAGTTTAATGACTTGCTCAGGGTCACACAGCAAAGTACCAGTTGGGGGATGTGGAAGCCAGGGTTGCCTCCCAGGAAAGGAAGATGGCGACAATAGATCATGAAGTGGTTACTTTAAAAAAACAAGTTCGGAAGTTGGAAGATTGACTCGACGACCAGGAGTCACGCAGTCAGAGGAACAACCTGATAATGGCTGGTCTTCCCAAGTGGACGGAAGGATCTGACTGTGTATCCTTCATGCAGGATCTCCTTATGAAACCGTTCACCCCAACACCTTTTGGAGAGTCCTGCAATATTGAAAGGACACATCGCTGTTTGAGAGAGATCCCCCCACTGGGAGCTAGACCTCGGGTCCTCATCATGTGCTTTCTAAATTATAAAGAAAAAACCCATGTTCTATACAAAGCCAGAGCAAATAGAAATCTACAATGGAACGTGGCATCTATCTGGCTATTTCAAGACCTGACTCTCTTGGTTTGGGAAAAACAGAAGGAATATGCAGAGATTAAGAAAAAGCTTTATCTTGTAGGGGTGAAATTTAGACTCCAACACCCAGCAACGCTGATTGTGAAGTTGCAGACTGGGGATAGGAGGTATGCAATGGTGGCTGATGCTGCAGAGGGCCTGATTTTGGCACTACCAGCTTTGTTTAGGTCTGAGACCTGAAGATTCGAGGTGCCAGGAGGCTCTACTTTAGTATAGTGGTGAGTGAGAGAGGGTTTGACTGGCAAAGCTGAAAATGTATGTCGCACTTGAATTACTTGAACTCTATTTCACTCCACACACTTCGGAGATCGGATTTGCCCCTTTACTGTTTTGACCACCCTGGAACTATTCTGTGTGGAACTGTTCGTAAAGTGCTTATTAACTATCATTTCAAGTGTCAAATGGGCCCAAGTCCGTTAAATTCTATTTTTGACGCTGGGAGTAGAAATTTTATTTTATGCTTGGGTTCTGACAATGGATAGCTGGAATTTTTGAGCAATGCAGACAAGGCTAAACTGGATCAAGGACTTTTCAATGTGGATTGCTGTCCTTTTTTATTTTTTTATTTTAGCTGTTTCAAGGGGAAGAGAAGTGACTTTATCCAGTGGTAAATGGGATGTTGGTAAATCTGTGCTACTGAGCATACCTTCATTGAAATAGTAGTTATATAAGAGAATTCTCCCTATGTTGGTTTTTCATTGGGTTCAAGGGCTCGATGGTCTCTTTCTATTGGATACGCCTGAATTAGAAGAAAGGGGGAAAATGGGGAAACATAGACATGGGGGACATTATTGTAATGGGGGGCACAAGTCTATTGCTGCATTTATCCAAGGTCGGGGGGTATTAAGCTCTTTGGCCTCCAATTATATGGCGAGGACTAGATAGGGATTAGAGTGCATTCTCCCAGCTACTATTTGACATTGTAGAGGGAAAGACCTCTACTGGGGAGAGGAATAAATTCACTGAGCGTCTTGAGTTTATCCAACTCTAACCATAAAGGGTATTTGGTAACTCAAAAAGCTTAGGGTGGGATTTAATGTCTTGGGCGGGGTCTATTGATTTCTTAATGGGATTCAGGGGGTCTGGGAACACTTAGGAGCTAGCTCATTTACATCTCATTTTGATTAAGGAGGATGATCGGAGGATAGGGGGTTCTTGTGGGTGGGTCACAGGAGGAAAAGGGAAGACAGAGAATCCATGGTGTGTATAAGATGGTGGGCAGACTGTAGGAGGGTGGAAAGCAGGGGTATTGTTATAAATAATGGTATTGCTTAAATTTATTTCCTGGAATGTTAAAGGCCTCAGGGGAGGAAGAAAAGATTGGTAATATTGTGGTACATTAATCAACTGGGGGTTCAAATAGCTGCATTACAAGAAACCCACTTATTAAAGGAGGAACTATATCTATTGAAGAAAATGTGGGTGGGCCAAGTAATAGGAGAAGGGAAAGCAAAAGCATTGGGGGGTGTGGCGATACTAGTAGGGAAAGCTTGCCCATATGTAATTTCTCAAATTAAGGCAAGAGAGAATGGTAGAGGGATTTATGTTTCGGGTACTATCTTGGGAAATCCATTTTCATTTGCTTCAATTTATGGCCCTACACCGTCTAAACCAGACTTTTTCACCTCATCAGAGGTGGATATTGATACTCTCCCACCCTACCCACTTATTTTAGCAGGGGACTGGAATCTTTACTTGGATAACTGGGTGGACAGGAACCCACCTTCCAAAAGACCACCTTCTGTGGTACAGGTAGCTTTGTTTAGATTCTTGGAGGTCACAGCATTATTGGACCCCTATAGGGTGTATACTAAAGGGGACACCGACATGACCTTCTATTCTGGAGTGCATAACTCCCATTCCTGAATTGACTTTTTTCTTGGTCAATGGGGCAGCACCAAGGGGTGTCAGGGATCTGACTACTCTGAACAGAATATTATCTGACCATTCCCCTATACAGATGCTCTGGGAAATAGATACCATTCCCCCAAAATCATATAGATAGAGACTTGATGATGCAGTATTAATGGTTGACAGTGCTGTGTCTAAATTAGAGGAAGCTCTGGTGGAAATTATCCAGACACAGTTACCGACACTCCAGGACAAGAGACTTGCTTGGCCTACCTGTAAAGTACTATATGCAGGAGTAGCCCAGGAATATACTGCTAGAAGGAACAGTATGAATAGAGTGCGGGGAAGTATTTGTAAATGGGGCCATTAAGTCACTATTCCCTCTAGAGGGTTCTTCTAGTGAGCTGGACAACAAGCTTAGAGAGTTAAGAGATGAAATGAGAAGTATGATGTATGACAGGATAGATCGCTGGCTTGAAAGATTAAATGCTAAATACTTAATGCAGGGGGATGTGCCAGGCCACTTGTTGGCTAACAGAATCAGGGAATGGGAGGCAGAATGGATGGTTGCTGCAGTAAAATATAAAGGGGACATTATTATAGACCCTCAGGGAATGGCTGATGCTTTCGCAGATTATACAGGGATTTATCAAGGGGGCGATTAGTAGTACTTAAGAAGAGATTAGAGGGTTCCTAGATAAGATACCTCTGCCTAGGTTGGACCAGGAGTAGGTTCAGGCCTTGGCAACCCCAATCCAAGAAGCGAAAATAATGGCAGCAATTAAAGCATTGCCAAATGGTAAGACACCAGGGCCTGATGGTCTTTCAGCTAAATTCTACAAAGTTCATTTATTATCTATACTCCCTCTACTGAAAGACTTATTCTCTCATATTATGCATGAAGGGGTTCCCCACCCTCCCTTGTATCAAGCCTATATTACGCTTATCCCAAAGCCAGATAAACCTAAGGATTTGCCTGGCAATTATAGACCCATAGCTTTAATAAATCAAGACATTAAAGTGCTAACAAGGATCCTGGCTAACAGAGTTTTAAAAGTTGCTCCTCTATTAATTAGTCAGGATCAAGTTGTGTTTATGCCAGGTCAAGGGGCGCATGATGCACTAAGGAAGCTTCATCATATCCTTGGTAGGGCCTCCAATTTCAAGTTATCTATGGCTCTGATTGCACTCGACATTGAGAAGGCGTTTGACAGGGTCTCCCATGCTTGTCTATTTCTTACGATGGAGAAAATGGGCTTCCCTGAGGGCCTTCTCAGAGGTCTTAAAAACCTTTATGCAGTCCCCACTGCCAGGGTTCTGTGCAATGGCTATTTATCTAAAGAGTTCCTTCTGATGAATGGGACCAGACAGGGATGCTCCCTGTCACCAATCTTGTTTAATATTTATTTGGAACCTTTATTAAGAGCACTCTGCATGGAGCCTATGATACAAGGGATTAAGGTTCATGGGAGGGAGCTTAAATTCTCAGTTTTTGCTGATGACGTAATATTGCATTTACAGAAACCAGCAGAGAGCTTCCAAAAGCCCTGGAAATCATTAGGCAATTCTCTGAGGTCTCCAACTACAAACTAAATTTCAGCAAAACACAGGTTCTTCCTCTTACCCCTTATACTTACAAAGCAGAATTTGAACATTTGCAAATCAACTGGGCCCCAACTAAGATCAAATATCTGGGCATCTGGATAATGGCTAAATCAGAGGATGGGGTGGAAGCAAACATTGATAGTCTTTTGTCGGTAATCAAAACTGATATTTTAAGGTGGAATAAACTTCCTCTAAATTTCACTGCCAGACTGGGACTGATCAAAATGAACCTCCTGCCCAGATTGCTATACCTGATTCATTTATTGCCCTATAATATTCCTAAAGGAAGGTTTATTAAAATTCAGAGGGTAATCTCTGCATTCCAGTGGAATTCAAAATCCCCCAGGAGAAAACATATTATTTTACGCCTTCCCCACCTTATAGGGGGTATTAAACTTCCAGACCTACACTTATATTATGTTGCAGAACAATTAGGTTTAATGAGATGATGGTACAGAGGCCTGGAAGAAGGGGGATACAACCCAACCTGGCTGCAAATCGAGAGACAAATTCTGGAGTACCTGAAACTTTCCCCAGCAGCATTGCCTTTCTCAGATCCAGAAGGCTTGCCTAAAAGGGGAAGGCAGACACCAATTTTTAAATCAATGTTGACGTGCTGGAATTTTTTAAATCCCACACAGAGGAGAGACCAAATGAGAGTTCAGGATCAGCCTATATAGGGAAACCCTAATCTTCGCTTGGAGGGACAAATAATCAATACTCATTGGGCTCTGCACTTATCTGACCTAACTTTGGCAGATTTTATAGTAGAGGATAAGGAGGTCCTCCCACCACAGACTAAGGATTGGGAGTTTTTTTTAAAAGATTCAGATCACAAATATGGTGCAACAATTTCTAAGAGATAGTAGAGATGCCAAACAGAGCCCATTTACCTGGGATAATCTGAGGGAGATCAACTATTCCCAACACCCCTCTCAAAAGTCTACAAAGTGTTGTTAGATTTTGTGAGCTCTGGTTCCTCCGCTCAGGTTTCATATTGGGAGAAAAGCATAACCCCACTGAGGCCTAACTGGAAAGATTTGGAAGAGTGTTAAATTCCTACCTATACCTAAATACAAGACTATGCAATTTTTTATTTTCTCAAATATCTACTACACCCCTGCTTAGCTATGTTCCAGGAGACTCAGACAGACAGATCTGTGCTTTAGATGTGGAATGAAACCAGGGCATTTGTTACATGTGATATGGGATTATCCCAAAATACATTCATTATGGGTTCATATTGATCAAAACATGGATCCCTTACTAAACTATTCGGAACATATTAGGCCAGAGATCTGTGTTTTGGGAGATATGAGCTTGGTTTCAATGGAGTCAGCTAAGCATCGTGTAGCTTTGATGGCTGCCCTGGTTAAGGCATTTGTCCTAAGATATTGGAAAAGTGACCTTATCTATAATTACGCTCAGTGGGTGAGGGATCTGTTACACATACTAGATAGACTCAAGAGACAGATGATAGTGGAAGGCAAAAAGAAAATCTATGATAAAAGGTGGAGGACATTAGTGGCAGTGTACTCAATACAACTCTCGAGTACTCAAACCCAGATCTGTCTGTCTGATTGGGATTAGCTAGAAATAGTTGGTTAAGAAAAAGGTAAAAGGGACTTTGATCTTTATACAAGACCTTACTTTCTTGCTTTTTTGTACTCTTCTAAGAGATGTGCTTTATTTTCTCTAGATAGTTTCTATTGTGGTTATATTAGATCTGCCAAGCTAGTGGGTTTAGGGTGGATGCTCTCTCTCTTTCCTAGGGACACAGTTGCAAAAGCCTGGTTTAACTGACTTACAGCCAACTAAAACTTAATTTTGTACTAAAGGGGGATAGTCAACATAAGAAGTTGACTATGTTATTAGTCAACTTAGACTAGACAGATTTAAACTCTACACTAGAAAGTCAGTGAGATATTGGCTAGAATATTATATGAACACTGTGTACGTATATAGGTATGGGGCTGTACATAGTGGCCACAGCCAGTCTGGGGATGTGGGCCCAGGATGAGCCTGGGTTATATGTATGTATGTCTTTTTTGTTTGTCTGATAAATTTTAATAAAGAAGTTAAAAAAAAAGCGGGGACTGTACTACTTGCATTCATGATGCAGAAGGGTGATGAGCTCACCAGTTTTTGGTGTGAGGAGGAGTAGTGAAGAATAAATACCAGAGGGGGACTGAGAAGGCCACTCATGCAAGGTACTGCTATATTCAGGTAAGAGGGAAGACAGAAGGAGAGAAATATGAGCAGATTACTGTGAGAAGTAAGATGTCAGGCTGCCAGCACTATGATCAATACCTGACCCCGTTGTCCTGGCCAACATTCCCCTTCCCATAAAACTAGTTCATGCAATTGTCCAAAGCTGTGTGTGGATATTAATGTATGAAATGGCTGCCACTACATGTTCAGTCACTTCACTACCAGTCTAATGTTGCTTATAAAGCACTCTGGGATACAATGTGTATGAAAACCTCTATATAAATGCTGATTATTATTCTTATTATTATTATTAGTAGTAGTAGTATTTTCCATGGAAAAAGAAGACAAGACAAGCATGTATTTGATTTTCGAGAAAGTATGGACTCTAACATTGGACTGCACAAGAACTTTGCTACAAAAAAGTGGTGGATCTAGGGGTGGTGAAGGGGGTGGGCACAACCCCCACCCCACATTGTAACCTACTTGCTTGATGCTGCTAAATTTCACTTTGTTGAAGAAGTCTGATTTATTGATTGTACAAATGTTTACATTCAAACTATGGATTACATTTGTAGGTTCTGTCAAAAACGTACTAGAAAAGAATAATAGCAGAAAATATTAAGGTTTAATAAAAATGTTGAAAAGTGCATATTAAGTATGTACACCACCCCAGCACCCCCATTGTAGCATCCTGGATCTGCCATAACCACTAGACCACCAGGTTATTCAAGATTTGTACTGCACTTGGTTTGCCACAGAAAAAGTCGGTTGGATTAAAACACAATTTCTGCATATCAAAGTAAACAAAATGAACAGAACCATAGCCTAACATGTGCATTATACAACATAATGCACATGGTTTTGACCATTTAGGTGAAACACTTATATAAAAAGGGAAAAAAGAACTAGTTAGCAATATATCTCTCTGACTAGCTCCAATTATGTCATCACATAACACATTTGGCAGCCATTTTAGAAGCAGATAAGACAGTATTTTTGAAATTGGAAGGCTGATTTTACAATTTTCAAATGCTCTGGAACCACATTTAGGTAAATTATATAAATATAGTTTTAGCATTAATGAATACAGCAGCCTTTCCTTTAGTCACCTACGAAGTCAGATTTTTGAATAGTTTGTTGTCAAAATGTTGTTTAGGTATCCTTTAATATAGTAATGTGTTGGTTGAAGGGACCTGGAGTCAGTTTTGTATGCCCCCTCCTACCACACAGCAGTGACAGTACCATGTTTGAATACAGATATACTGTACATCAAAACATCACTGCTAAAATGTTGCCCCAAATCACATTCAGTAATCCTCTGTGTTTTTGTCACTCAGGAATCTGTCTAGTCCTGCTTTGAAAGCCTGAACAGTTCTAGCTTACATTATCTTACCACCAAGGTTATTTGACATGCTGGCCACCCTATGTATATGTAAAGTAGCAGTGCCGAATCTGTCAAGCAATTTTGTGAGATTCTCTATTTTTCCTTCACAAAATTTAGGGGAAAAAATCATCTAAAATTATTTTTGTTATACCTACAGAAAGAGGCAAGGTCCTATTACAGTACTTAAGTGCCATCTGGTAGACTTTCAACTACACTATCAGATAAGAGCACCTTCTCCAGGTAGCAGTGAACACACTAACAAACACAACAAAATCCCTAACAAAAGATTTCACAATTCTCAATAGGGTTTTTTAAAAATCCTTAAAAATCCCTTTAGTAATTCAGCATTACTACTGTAGTAATGCTTGTTGATATTTCCATTTATCCTGTTCTACATTTTGAGCACAGTCTTTGGTTCTACTTGCACTTACCAGCTCAGACAGTAGTGTCTGCTTCTTCTTCCTGTCTATTTCTTTTAGTTTGTTTATTTATTCAATCTCAGATTACAATACCTTTGAGCGCAAGGTGCTCATTTACAAAGGTTCCACGTCAGTGGGGAGGGGAGGGGTGAACAAACATACAGAGGTGGTAATGCAAAGACCACGTTTAAAAAACAGTAAAGTACATACTTTAATTATCTAGAATTAATAACTTTAATAGTGGAGAAGGAAGGACTGGGGGGGGGGATAAGAGGAGAGATGAAGAGGGGTAAGCAGCCAGAAGGCCTTGTCAGTAGGAGTAGAAAGAATGGTGGGTGCGGGTGGTAGGTAGGAGGGGACGTGGTGGGGGTGGGTGAGTGGAGAGAGGGTAGGAGGATATAACAAGGGTTGGAAAGGTAAAGCTTTGAGGTGGAGAAGAGGGAACTGGAGTGCACACAGGTGGTAGTATCATTAGGTGAAGCAGTTGTAGGAACTGTTTGTCGTAAGATGCTGACAGAGCCTATGCTTGAAAGGGCCTAATCTTGGTATGGATAGGACTTCATTGGGATGTGCATTGAACCCGAGTGGTACTCTGTAAGCTAATGACTGCTGCCCTTGTGATGTCCTGCACCTAGGAATCTTCAGAGATTGATGGGCTGAACTTCAAGTGTGCTGGGAACTGGAGTGAGGGCTAAGGAGGTTTGCAGTTCCGAGGGGCAGAAGACCGAGAAGTGCTTTTTTAACTAACAGGTATGTTTAGTACTGTATCCTTCTGCTTAGTTGAAGCCACCCAGATTGGACATATAGGTCGCATGTGTGGGTAAGGTGTGCAGCACCAGTGAGGAGTCTACACACCTTATTTAGTGCAATGGATAGTCTACAGAGTGAAGAAGTAGTAGCAGCACCATAGATAACCAAGCCATAGTCGACAGTAGGTAAGACTGATAATTGCAATTTTGAGGGCTTTGGGTGTCAAGCAGTGTTCATGTCTGTAGAGCAGCACAGTCTTGATGTTGACAGCCCAGGCAACATTGTCATTGTGCTGAGCATAAGAAAATGAGCTGTCCAGGGTTACTCACAGATACTTAAAGTGTAGGATTTGTTCCAGAGGTACTCCCATGCAATTTCAGATTGTAAGTGGTTGAGATTTGTGCTTGCTATGGGTGCCATTGAACAGCATAACTTTAGTTTTTTGTAGTTCAGGATCAATTTGTGAGTGTTGAAGACAGCCCGCAGCTTCTACAAAACTATCCTGTTGTTGACGTTCCAGTTGCTGTGGGTCAGGGTTACTAGTAAAGATGACAGCATCATCTGCATACAGTAGCATCTGTTGGTGGCAAGTCTGCAGTAGGTTGTTCAGGAAGATGCTGAAAAATAAAGGCCCTAAAATAGAGCCCTGTGGTGCACCTGAGTGGATGGGCAGTTTGACCGAGGTAACAAATGCAATTTTCACCTGTTGGGATCGACCATCCAGGTGACTATTGAACCAAACTAATATGTCAGAGGTGAGACCTATGGAGGTTAGTTGCTAAAGGAGAAAAATGTGGTGAACAGTGTCAAAGGCCTTTGTACAGTCTATGAAGGTTGCTTCCACGAAATTGCCTTTGTCGAGAGATTGATGGATGTAGCCAGTGAATTCCAATAGTGCCATTGTGGTGCTATGACCTTTTCAGAATCCATGTTGCTGCATGCATTAGATTGAGTATTTTTCAAGGTAATCCATTAATTGGTCTGCAACTATGCACTCGAGCACCTTAGATAAAGGCAGGATTATAGATATGGGCCTATAATTTGCATGTAGAGCCCGGTCTCAGCTCTTGTGCATGGGTGTCACTAGGGCAGACTTCCTTATTTTTGGGAATTGGGCCTGCTTTAGCAAGAGATTAAGAATTTTAGTTAAGGGAGGGATTCAGTAGCTCATCTAGTGTGAGGGCAACAATTTTAAGATCCAGCTAGTCTCCACTGAATCTAGACTTCCCAAGCACTTTGCACAGGTATTTCTTGGCTGTTAACAAAGAGACCTTCCTAAAGTAAAAGAGGGGATAATTTATTATCCTCTCCTTAGTACTGTGTGTAGGGGTAGGTGTGGAGTCTTCAAAAAAATCTGGGGGGGAGTACACTGCTCAGTTCCGTGAATGCATTGTTAAAAGTATTTGCTATGGTAAGAGGGTACAAAGCAGAGGTACCATTAATGTTTAGCATTGAGGGTGTGATTTGTGATACTTTGCCAGTGATATCTTTAATGTTGTTCCAGAATTTCTTACTGTCCCCGCAGGAGCTTTGTAAGTGCTTCCTGGTGGAATTTGGCTTCCACATGGCAGATTGCCCTTGTGCAATCATTCCTGACTTTTTATATTCCTGCATGTCTGCCTGTCTGACCATTTCTCTTGCACAGTGCCAGAGGTGATCCCTGTGTTTCATCTTGGAGATAAGCTCAGGGGTTATCCAGGAGTTTGTGGTGCCACAAACTTTCATCTTTTTGTAGGGAGCGTGTATGTTACAGGCAGTATTGAAATGCTTAATGAGATGGTCCGAGGCTAGGCTGATATCTTTAGTAGTGTCCAGCAATGATCAGTCTATATTACTCAGATGCAATTTGAGGGGCTCAATGTGCCCACATTTCAGCACCCTGCAATATATTGTTTGAGGGGATGGCTTGTGGAATTTGTTTGTCCAGCTGCAGGTAATGGAGGAGTGATCGCTTAGTGTATCTGGGTGTACTGTCATGTCTGAAATATGGCTCAGTCAGTTAGAGAGGATCCAGTCAAGGAGGGTACTTGTTCCCATTCTGTAATTTGTCCTGGTGGGTGAGGGAACGAGCTGCCAGAAATGAAGAGTCCTTGAAAGTGCCAATGTCAGGGGAGAGCCAATTGATGTTGAGATCACAAAAACTATGATTTCAGAGTATGGTTTCAGGTTACAGATGTAGTCCATGATGCTGTGAAAGCCAGTCAAGTGTTCTTTGGGAGGGATGTAGATGGATAAGATCATGAGGGCCTTATTATGGGCACTGAGGAGAATTTTAATTGCAAGTGCCTCAGTGGAGCATCCAAGCTTGATTATGGGTAAAATAAAGCCCTTAAGTGTCTCGTTGAGATATATGGCACAGCCACCACCATGCTTAGTTAGCTTGTCCTGTCGGAAAATGGTATATCCTGGTATGGTGACTGCAGTGTCAGGAATCTTCAGGGAGACCAATGTCTCAGCCACTGATAATATATTAAGATTGTGCTGGTTGATCCAGACTTTGAGGCTGTCTAGTTTGCTTAACCGGCTTCAGATATTGACAGATGCCATCTTGAGGGATGCCGTATTTGCTTGGCGCAGTGGTGGGGCAACACTTCCTGGGCCAGGATTGGGGGTGAACATTGCTGGATATTAGTAGTAGGATGAGAATGATCATATATAGGAAAAATTTCAGGAGTTTGTAAGTGACTTAGGTTGACTGTCTGTGGTTGGAGTGCCTCCTCAGGCTGGAATGCATCATTTTAAGGCAGATGGGGAGAGCCAGGACAGAGTATGAGACAAGGACCCCCAGGGATTGCCAGGCCAATGGATGTAGCAGGAGCCAGTGCTGTGACCAGTGGCCATTTGTTAATGTGAAAAAGATTCCTGTATGCATGCCTGGGTCATGGTTAAAATTGTAATTGAAATCAGTTTTTGGTGTGGGTTGCTGTTTGCCTCCAGTTAAGTCATCAAGACAAAGAAAGGCGAAAAGAAGAGGTACTAGGAGGGTGGTATGTGATTTGCCCATTTTGGTAAGAATTGAGTCAAAATCAGGAGAAGGATTAGGTTCACGTGAAAAAACGCTGTATGAGAGAGAGTTAACAATGAAAGATGAATGAAAAAACTAAGGTCCCTCTAGTGGCAGATCTTTATAATCTGCTAATGGGGAAACTGGACAAAAAAAAAAAGTAACAGCAACATCAAACTTATTGCCTTCCTCAACCTTCTCTATGTTAAGTACTGTAAGTATATCCAGTCCTTCCAGAGCAGGGTAAGAGGAGATGTTTCTAGCAGCTTTTGCCCCTCCTCCCCCTGAAGGTAGTAATCAGCTTGGTGGCTCATTGCTGGGCCATCTCAACATCTTCAATGTCCTTTCTGTACTACGCTGACTGAAACTTGATGCAGTACTCCAGCTTCAGTCAAACCAAGGCTGTGTAAAGGGTATCAGTGTCTTTAGTGGAGCACTAATGTCAAAAATTCAAGATATGTTTTCTAGTCTGGCCATTTGAGTCTTTCTAGAGTATACTCTCTGTGCTATTAATAGTGGTTTTGTTTACTGCTTTTTGGAATGAATACCTAAATTTTTGGTGTGGGGAATCTTCATTGTCTTACTGTATCTGCTGCTGCTCTCTGAACCTATTTACCAGGATGCACCAAACCTTGCAGGATTGTGACGTAGGCTTGCCCTAATGGAGACAGCTATTCAGTGTAAGATTACAATAAGCTAAGTAGTAAATTATATCCCTTTTCAGTTACTTTTGTGCATTATCAATATGACCACTAATATTATATGAATTTTTGGCCATTCTCTAAACCTTTATTTGATTTTTGATGTTTGGGTAGGATTGTCTTTTATGCTTGGTTGCACAGCTGAGTCTGTCTCATTGAACTGCTATAACAATATCAGGAAATACACAGTAAATACGATTTCAAGAATGTACTGTCCATGCTCTACCACTAAATTCTGAAACTAACCAAAGGTAACCAGGGTATTTCACACCTTTGCTTTTGCCTAATTTGTAATTCTAGATTATCAGACATGCTGTAAAGACTAATGGACAAAATTATATCATCTTCTCATATACTAATGTAACTTTCAAGAGCCTATTAGCAAATGGAGGCACTCGGGATAAGAATAGTTACAGGGGCTTACTGTTGTCAGTAAAAACAAACCATTTAAACTTCTCATACCCCTAACAACAACAGAAATGGAGCTGAATGGTGGCAAACATATACAATTTATGACACATGTGGGTTTAGGTCTCCTTTATATGTAGAACAAAACAACAAATATGTTGCAGGTGATACCTTTTATTAGACTAACAAAATTGTTTTTGAGACTAACTATCAAGAGTTATGCTCACTTCATCAGGTCAGTGAAAGAACAGCTGCATTACAACCCAGATTTACAGGTTGGATGTGGATTCAAATGAGACATGGTGCAGTCTGTTCAAAGACCAAAGCCATGCAGAAGCAATTCAGATTTGTAAAATGCAGACAGTAAAGACTTGAAGTAGATTTTAATTAGACATGGTGTAGTTTATTTAAAAATCAAAGCCATGCAGAAGCAATTCACATTTGTAAAATATAAGCAGGCAGGACTGGATGTGGAGCAGTGAGACTCGGTGCAAGCTGCACCAAAGGTGACTAACGAATATATGAAATTGCCAGCAGATACAGGCCATTCGGTCTATCTAGTCTGCTCGAGTGTGCAGCACTTCAGTCCATTAGACTGCAGCTGCCCCCACTCCCTCATATGCCCTCCCCCCATCTCGCCCCCTTCCTGGTTTGCACCCACCCCATGAACCTGTCCCACCCCCTCTTGAAGCCCCCAACACTCTGCAGTGATATGACTTCCTCTGTCAGAGCATTCCACCCTGCCACTACCCTTTCTGTGAAATAGTGCCTCCTCTATTCCTTCTTGAACCTGCCCCCTTCCAAGTTCATAGCGTGTCCCCTGGTTTCCTTCCACCCTTCAGACTGAACATACTCCTGGTGTCTACTCTGTTCAAACCCTTCAGGTACTTGAAGGTCTCAATCATATTTCCTGTGTCTCTTCTTTCCTCCAGGGTATACATATTGAGCTCTCTCAGTCTCTCCTCATATGGTCTGTCCCCCAACCCCAGCATCATTTCTCTTGCCCTGCACTGTGCCCACTCCAGTAGTTTGATGTCCCTTTGCAAGAAGGGGCACCAGAATTGCATGCAGTACTCTAGGTGCAGTCTCACCAGGGACCTGTACAGGGTCAAGATGACCTCCCCACTCCTGGAAGTAATCCCCCTTGCTATGCAACCTAGCTTCCTGTTTACCTCCACTGCTGCCTTCCTGCACGGAGCAGAGTGGTTCATCTCCCTGGTTGCAGTTATCAGCACTCCCAGATCCTTCTCCTCCTTAGATTTTGTTAATGGGACATCCTCCAGCCAGTAATTGTGTTCTGGGTTCTTGCTTCCTAAATGCATCACTTTGCACTTCTTGGCACTGAAATCAAGCTGCCAAGTGTGAGACCATTCCTCCAGTTTTGCCAAATCCTCCTGAAGTACTTTTGCTCCCTCCCCCATCTACCTTGGCACAGATCTTTCTGTAATCTACAAAGAGACTGATCTTGCTCTTAATCCCTACTGCAATGTCAGCTATGAAAATGTTAAACAAAACCAGTGCCAGCACCGAGCCCCGTGGTACACCACTTGTTACTGCCTTTTGTTCAGATGCCTCCCCCCCTTACTAGTATCTTCTGCTGTCTACCCTGCATCCAGTTCTCGACCCATCTCACCAGTTTCTTCCCTGTTCCCAGACTCTTTAACTTGCAGGTCAGCCTACCATGTGGCACCAAGTCAAATGCCTTGCTGAAATCCAGGTAGAGGACATCCACCACATGTCCCCTGTCCAGTGCCCTCATAACCCAGTCATAAAAATCAACCAAGTTCATCTGGCAGGATCTGCCTGAGACAAACCTGTGCTGCCTGCTGTCCTGGAGGTTGTTATCCTCAAGACATTTCACCAGCCTTTCCTTGAGGATTGTCTCCATGAGTTTTCCCACAATTGCAGCAAGACTCACTGGTCTGTAGTTCCCTGGTTCGTCCTTGGATCCACTCTTATAGAGATACACCACATGTGCTTCCCTCCAGTCCCTGGGCATGCACCCTGCATTCAAAGAGGTATTGAACAGGTCCACCAGTGGCCCTGCCAGTACCTCTGCCAAATCTCTCAGCACCCTGGGGTGGACTGCGTTTGGACCAGGTGCTTTGTCCACCTTCAGGGACTTAAGGCCCTCCCTCACACTTTCCATCATGATTTCCCCATCTATGGTTGCTTCTCCCATATCCTCTCCCACCTCACCCTTCCTCTTAGATATGGGCCCATCCCTCTCTTTGGTGAAGACTGAACAGAAGTATTCATTAAGTACTTCTGCCTGCTCAGCCCCCTTTTCTACCCACCCACTTCCACTCCTGATCCTAATTTGATCCTTGCTCTTCCTCTTCTCTCTGATATATCTGAAGAAATCCTTTTCCCCTCCTTTAATCCCCTGCGCTAGCCTCCATTCCCTAGCAGCCTTTGCTGCCCATACCTCTCTGTTCACTTCTCTGGATTTCTTCACATATTCTTCTTTGTCTTCTGCCCTGTTGGATTGCTTGTAGGTCCAAAATGCATTCCTCTTTTTCTTCACCTTCTCCACTATCTCTGTGCTCATCCAACTGGGTTACTTGGCTTTCTTGCTCTGGCTCTTGATATAAGTTTTAGTGGCTTCAGCCAGTCCTGTCTTGACGACTGTCCATTTTTGTTCCATGTCCATTTCTGGGCAGATGCTTGACATATGACTTTCCAGTATGTTTCCCATCCTGCCAAAGTCCTTCCTTTTGAAGTCCAGGACCCTAGTTTTTGTAATGGCTACTTCCCTACCCAGGTTGATTGAAAACCACACTGTGCGGTGGTCACTGCGTGCCAGAGGTTCCTCCATCCTTACATCCCTAACCTGTTCCCCATCTTCCAGTACCAGGTCTAGTACATTCCCCTTCCTCATTGGCTCCATTACCCTCTGGGTTAGGAAGCCATCCTGGAATGCATCCAGGAGGATCTGCTCCTTGGCACAGTTGGTTGCTGGGATGCTACAATCCACCCCGGTAGATTAAAGTCTCCCACCACCACTGTGCTCCCTTTGCTACTATGCCTCTGTATCTGCTCCTCCAGTTCCCTGTCAATATCCTACTTCTGGGCCAGAGGGCTATAAACAACCCCCAGACAGATCTTGGTCCCTTTCTGACTACGTAGTTGTAGTCATATTACTTCCGACCTGCCCTCCTCCCTTCCTCCCTATTACATCTGATCCCTTCCCTTACATAAATTGCAACCTTCCCTGCCTTCCCTTTATCTCTGTCCCTCTGGAAAAGTTCATACCCTGGGATAGTTAGGTCTCAGTAATGGTGCTTGGTTGCCCACGTCTCAGTAATGGCAGCTATGTCCGCCTCTTCCTCTGCCATCAATGCCTGCAACTCTGCCAACTTGTTCCCCAGGCTCCTAGCATTTAGTAAAATCATTCTCCATGCTGCACCTATCCTTTCTGCTTCCTTACCCTTCACTGCAATCCTTATTTTGCCCAAAGTTGTATCTATCCCTGTGGTGGGAGGAGGTCCATGGAACCCCCTCTCCTGGTAATTTTCAGCTCCATTGCCTTCCCCCCATCTAGTTTAAATGATACCTCTCATTGATGAAATCCCCCAGCTTCTGCTTCAACATCTGTGAACCTGTCCTGCTGACGTGTAACCTATCCCCTGCATAAAGATCTGTGTTATCCCATGTGCTACCCCAGTGCCCCACCAATCCATACCCCTTGGTCCCACACCATTCCCTCAGCCACTTGTTGAAGTCGTTGATTCTTCTCTTCCTGTCTGTACTGGCCCTTGGCACTGGTAGAACATCTGAGAAGGCTACCATTGTTCCCTCTTTGCTGCATAGTTTTCCCACTTCCTGAAGCTGTCTTGTACCTCCTGTATCCTTCTCCCTTCCAGATAATTTGTTCCCAGGTGCACTACAATGTGCTACTTATCCCCCCATCTTCCCCACATATCTGCCCATATGCTGCCCCACTCTACTCGCTGTCAAGCCTGGCATGCACTCTACCCAGATGTTACTTTTTATGACTCCCCTTCCCCCCCACCTTATACCCTTAAGTATAGAATCCCCTAGAATTATGACTCTCTGATGCTTTTCCTTCTCAAACTCTTGTTGCCCTCCACTCCCCCACCCCTCAACTTGTGAGGCTCTCTTATCCCCCATGTCACGGCCCCCTTTGTCTCCCCTAACCTTTGCACTGACCTCTTCCCCCTTGCAACTATGACCGGGCTACTGATCTCCTCCACTGAACTATTTTCCATCTGCGGAACCTCCCCTTTGCACTGACTTGTTGCTCTGTCCATCACGCTACCACCTCCTCCTCTACTATTATGTCCCTGTGTCTTTCCTGAAATGTGGCCCTCCACCACTTGGACTCCCCTCCTTTCAATATCCTTAGCCTTCCCCATGCTGCCTGCTGCTTCCCCCTTCCTCCTGTCTCCTTGCTCCTTCTTTCCCTCTGGAGAGACTGCATCACCATCACCTTGCTGCCCCCCCCCCTTGCCAATGTGTCTTCTTGGTGTACTGCCTACTGCATCACCATCACCTCGCTGCCCACCCTTGCCAATGAGTCTTTTTGGTGTACTGCCTACTGCCTCCCCATTGTATACCTTTTCCCCTGTAGTGTCTTTTCCCTGCTTCTTCACTGTAGCTCCCCTCCTCCCTGCTACCTGGTCTTCTGGACTAGCCAACACTGGGAATCTGTTTGCAGTTCTAATCTCCTTTCCTCGAAAGAGTCCAGTTCCCCTTCTGGCTGATATCTTTGCTCGGATCCAGTTTTAGTCATGCTCCTGTGCCTGACCCTCCTCCAGTCATCACTTCCTTCCCTTGGTTACATCTGCTTGTATGGCCCTCCTGCTGTCCCACTAAGTTCCCGCTTATTTTTGTCTGTTTTGAGCTCTTTTGGATACCTTGTTAGTTTCCCCTCCTGGCCGTGTTCCCCCCAATACTGTCTCCTCCATGCCTCCAGTTCCCTCCTCAACCACCCTATTTCCTGCCTGAGCGTGCCCACCTGCCAACACACCCTACAGCCCCCTGACCTTCAAGCCACTCCCAGGAATATGGCTGCTCCACATCCTTGGTAACATACAATCCTTCCCATCTCCCACCATATTTGACTGCCCGTGCATATCCTCTCCTCCCTTATCCTGGTCCATAGAACCCTTCCCCCATCTTGAACTTCTCATGTCTGTACAGGAAATATGTGGCCCTCCCAGTTAGGCTCTTCCCTGTCTACCAGTGTGGCCTGCTGCCTGCTGTCCTCCCTGCTGACTTCCTGCTGACGCTACTCAGGATGCTGCACTCCTGCTTTGTGGCACTCAAGCTTTGGGGCCGATCAAGCTTTGGGGTCGCTTGGTCCCCTTTGAAATATAAATGGATCCCAGCCCCGCTACTGGCTGGTCCTAATCAAGTGACCACTCCTCCCCCTCCTGTGTATTTCCCAACCTTTTCCTCACTCAGTTAAATGCCCCCCTCCTCCCAGCCAAGACAAAATCATTAATTTTGTAGTTACACTGTTTAAATCACACAGCACACATTGCAATCTCATTAAATGCTACCTGAATCCTAAAAGAAAAGAAACAGCACAGAGAAAATACTTATCTTCTAGCTTCAGCTGCCTCAGCCTGCATCCCTCAGCAAAGTTTCACCTCCAACTCAATCAGTTTGCGCCAATCACCGGTAAGCCATGGACTCTGCACCCAATTCTCTATTGGGAAGGGTCCCAGTGGCAAAGTCCTGCAGTTTCTGATAACCATAGCAGTGCACCAAACAGAGGGCACACCTAGACAGGTTGCCACAAACTGTGGGCAGCCATGTTGTAATGGCCCCGAGAAGTCCCTGTTAGTCTAGTGGTCCCCCAAGCCCTCATCGCCTGCTATTATTAGTAGTACTCTAGTGGCCCCCACCAAGATCTGATCACCTGCTATTATTATTAAAAAATTCCTGGTACTGTAGTCTAGTGCCCCCCCAAGCCCCGATCTCCTGTTCTAAAAATTAAAATATTCCAGGTGGTCTAGTGGACCGCTTCAGCTCCAATCCCCTGTTAAGTGAAATTCCAAAATACCTGGTGGTTTAGTGGACCCCCCATCCCACCCTGCAGTGCCCTACCACCCTGCTCCCCCATACAATAACCAAGCTGGCGCCTAGCACAGCCCACCACTCATCACCATGGCCAGCCACCGACTGAGCTCTGAATACATGCACTCAGTGATTGACAGCTGCTCCCACTTGCTGCTAGCCAACATGTTATTTCTCCCCCCAGTTGGTAGTGAACAAACACTTACCAAGTTGTAGCCTCCCTGTTTATTTTCCATGATTACTTAGATCCACCTGTATATTTTCCCAGAACTACTCAGATATAAAAGTGTGACTATGGAGGGGCGGGTGGCTGTGGCCATATGCACACTCATTTGTAGTGACAGTGACATTAGGAGCCACTGCTTATTGAATAGGTGAGAATTTGTTGCCAGTCATGAGACAGTAAGTGGGGAAAGCATTGAAGGGGGATTGAAATAAAGGCACAGGAATTACTGTAGTTACAGGAGGGCAGATGGCAGCAGCAAAACTAAGATCAGAGTTACTCCAGTGCTACAGCAGCTAAGGGTGGGAGAAAATCAAATCTGGCCAGTCAAGTCAAAATGGACATCTCATATACCAGACAAAGCCAGCATGCACATAGGTGTCTGTTATAAGTGGGATGCCCTGTATCAGAATTTCCAGTTCATTGAGTGTATGTTCCATGCAGGAGACATTGACAGCAACCCTGGCCCCCCTAATTCCCACATAGCCACCGCCAACAGCACCTGGACAAATGCCCCAGGGCTAAAAATCACCCATGGAAACATATGCAGTCTCCCCTCCAGTTACCAGGAACTGGAAGCATGGGTTGAGCTATATAAACCCCGCATACTGGGACTCTCCTAGACATGGCTAAAACCTCACATTACTGATGCCCCCTACTAGCTACCTGGGTACTCTTCCCACCGCCTGAATAGACCTGGCAAAAAAAAGGGAAGTGGAGTGGCTCTGTTCGTCAAGGAACCCATATCAGCCAACATAGTTCTCTGCTCTGACCCAACCTCTCCCAGTGAATGGCTCCTCACCGAACTCACCCTGGGAACTAGCAAAAAACTCTACATCAGGTGCTGCTACAATCCCCCTACAGCCGGAACCAAGGGTTCCTCTCTGGCCTGGGCTCCATATCCCCACACTGAGACTCAGTTTTCTTGGGTGATCTCAATCTAAACTGGCTCAATTCACACCAGCCTGACTATGCCTCCTTCCTAAAACAATACAACCTGGCCCAAACTTTTAACCTTCCCACAAGGCATAACCCTTGCAAGGGTGCACAAGCACTCCTGGATTGCATTGTAACGAACCAGGAGGACTGTATCCTGCACGCTGGTACCATGGCCAACTCCATTAGCGATCACTCCTCTACATACCTTCTCTGGTCATCCAAACTGAAACGGCCCCCACCCAAATACCTGTCTTTCCATAATCTCAGAAGTCCAAACACCCCCGTCCTTCTCTGAGGCATGGGCACTGGACTGGTCTGCCATTTTCTCACCCAGGCAGCATCCATGCTCACTCAAGCTCTCCTGACTCTAAAGGACAAGCATTTTCCAGTCACCACCAGAAGGGTGAGGGGTGGCTACTTGCGATGGATCTTGAAAGACCTCCTTACCCTCATGAAAGACAGGGATCATGCCCAGTCAACCAATAAAGCATTCCCATCACCTACCCTATGAGATGATTACAGGCATCGGAGGAACCTTTACAAACACCTGGCCAAAGCTCTCAAACAGACACATTTTCGCAATCTCCAGCAAACTAACCTTGGGGACCCTAAACAATTCTGGGCATCCATTGGCTTACTACTAAACCCCCCTCCAGTAAGCTTGTCCCAGGAGCTACACACTACTGCTGGCCTCATTACCGATCCCCTAGAAGTGGCTAAGGCCCTCAATGACAAATTCTCTGACCTCACTATGCACCTGAGCAAACTCCCAAACAACCTGCAAAAAAAACATGTACCCCTGCATGCCCCCACAACATCACCCGCCAGACCTACCTCTCAACCTCCACCTCCCCTTTTTCTTCAGAATACTCTCACACGCTGACATACAGTAGCTAAACTCCTAAACAGCCTCCCAAAACATGGCTCCCTTGGAGCAGAAGGATTATCACCTGTCTTCCTTAGACTTATCTCCCCTGCCATCATCGCCCCTCCTAACATTCATTTTCAACCTAGCCCTGACCACTTCCTTCATACTCGATACATGGAAAACCGTGAAGGTCATTCCTATTCGTAAAGCCAGGGACCCACAATCCACAGACAACTATCGCCCAATCTCCATCCTTCCTCACCTAAGCAAGCTACTGGAAAAAGCTATCCACCACCAACTTGCTGATTACATAGGTAAATATGACCTATTATGTAGCCAACAACACAGCTTCCACAAGAATCGCTCCACCACCATTGCTCTTGCACTCCTAACTGACCACATCCTCACAAACATGGACCGTGGAAATGCAACAGGCACAGTCTTCGTTAACCTCTCCAAAGTCTTTGACCTGGTCAATCGCTCACTCCTCCTCTCCAAATTGCATCACCTTGGCTGCTCTCCGGAGGTCACCACCTGGTTTGGAAGCTACCATACAGGGAGCTTC
Organism: Neoceratodus forsteri; assembly: GCA_016271365.2. Classification (NCBI taxonomy): domain Eukaryota; kingdom Metazoa; phylum Chordata; order Ceratodontiformes; family Ceratodontidae; genus Neoceratodus; species Neoceratodus forsteri. Next base: position 1,386,210,990 of record CM057453.1, read on the forward strand.
CAGTTTGTGTGCATTGGTCCAGCCTGCTCGCCCACCCTGCCTGTCTCTACTGGGGTCCCCAAGGCTCTATCCTAGGAACCTTCCATTTTCTTCTTATTTATTAACTCCCTTCCAGTGGATAGTCTCAACTGTCACTCAGTCCTTTATGCTGACGACCTCATGCTCTTCTCCAGTGGAAAGTTTCCTACCCTCATCTCTGCAGCCCTCTCACAAAACTACACCACAGCCCACAACTGGTTCTCTGACAATCTCTTTCTGGTCAATGCCAAAAAAAAAACCAAAAAACAATGTTGTTCAGATCTAAGCCCTTCCTAACAAAATGCAAATCTAACCCACCCCTAATCATCATGTCCCCTGATGGCCATGCTCTAGAGGATGTCTAACATTTCAAATATCTAGGAGTTGTGCTTGACCCCTTCCTTTCCTTTACAGAGCACATAAACTCCCTGGTTCTAAGATTTCACCAAAAACTAGGGGCTGCCTACAGATACCAGCAATACCTCACCCCCTGAGGCCCGCCATGCCATCCTCCAGGGAGACCTGCTACCTATCCTGGACTACTGCTCTCCCATCTACTCCAGGACCTCCGCATCCACCATGGCATAACTATCAGTAGCATACAACAGTGTCTGCCACTTCTCCCTGCTGGTCCCTTTCTCCACACACCACTGTACACTCTACACTACACTGGGGTGGCTCCCACTACAAGCCCACTTTGACCTTGCACTGTACAGTTTTATTGATTCCGCCATCCATATTGGCCAGAAATCCCCTCTTGCTCCCCTTCTCACCATTCAAACCTCACACTCTGCCTATGTTCCTCCAGTACCCCCTCCCTGAAAATCCCCAGGGTACCTACGAACATGGGTGCTAGAGCCCTGTCTGTAGCAGCCCACACACTATGGAACAAGCTACCCACTGAACTGCTCACCATAAACACTCACCACCAGTTCAAGACTCTCCTCAAAGACCGGCTCCTGTTGGCATCCACCTACCACTGCTTTAAGGACTAGCTCCCCCCCCAAAGATTCCAGGGGTAAGGCCAAATAGGTTATTTTATTTACAGAAACTGTACCATCATGACTTCATGAGCCTTACTTTGCTTTATTATTTGTTGTCTCTCAACTACTGCCACCATGTATTGCCAAATGCAACAACTGTAACCTTTCACTGTGTATTACCTGCTCTTGTTATGTTCTTGTTATTCTGATGTTTCTACTCTGTGCCACTTGACGTGGCCTGGGTCATGCCTGAAAACGGTCCCTGGGATCAGTGCACCTACCCGGTTAACAAAGTCATAAATAAATAAATAAATGTTTTGGAAATGTGACAATTAGTTTTCTTTCAATTCTTTTGGAAATGTCATTGTGGGGTCTCTGGTGAGCTTTCTGCAGTAGGTGCTGTCTGAAAGTTGTCTGTGAACTTCTGCATGTAGTCATTAGTATCCATGATCACAACTCCACCACCTTAACTTGCAAGTTTAATAGTTTTACTTTTTTATTTATTTATTGAAGTCTTGGATTACACCAGTGAGCAGATGCTCATTATGTTTCCTTGCACGCATGTGTAAAAAACATAGTGCCACCATACGAGTTTTTGTAGGTGTGGCACCCCCGCATCCAAGGCCCTAATCTTTTTTGCAGGAGTGGTCGCACTGCACCAGTGAATGTCTGAGCTGTCTATGACAGCATTTCAGATGCAGTGGCATACAGTTGAAAGAGAAAGACTGCTACAATCAGTGGTGGTAACGCGTAGGCACTCTATTACTGTCAAAAGGCCAGCAGTACACAAATTGCTTACAGTCACCACTGCTGATTGTGGCTGTCAAACTGTACACCACTGTATCTCCTGCCACCCATTTGTTGTGTGCTGAGGGTGTGCCCAATCCCCCTCGGCCCTTGCACACTCCACCCCAAGCACACTATATGTCTGATAGGGGTGCCCAATCCCCGTCGGCTCCAGTGGCCCCCAAAAAAACAAATTTCCAGGTGCCATGCTGGGAGCCCACCCCAGCGTGGCAAAAGTACAGTGTCCTCATGTGTTCCCCCCTCGGATGGTCAATGGGGGTGCCCAATCCCCCATTGGCTCCACTGCCCCCCCCAAACAAACTTCCAAGTGCTGTCAGTCTGACCTCTGTGGTAGGGAAAGTGATGGAGTCACTTCTGAAGGAAAGAATAGTTGAGTACCTAGAGGCCAGTGGAGCACAGGACCCAAGGCAGCATGGGTTCACAGCGGGAAGGTCATGTCAGATGAATCTAATAGATTTCTTTGACTGGGTGACCAAAGTAGTAGACCAGGGAGGGGCTGTGGACATGGCCTACCTAGACTTTAGCAAGGCATTTGACACAGTCCCACACAAAAGATTAATAGTCAAATTAACCAGCCTGGGAGTGGGACCCAGGGTAGTAGCCTGGGTAAAACATTGGCTGGACAACAGGACACAGAAGGTAATTGTAAATGGAGTCCACTCTGAAGAAAGGGGGGTTACTAGTGGGGTACCGCAGGGTTCAGTATTGGGTCCAGTCCTTTTTAATGTCTTCATCAGTGACATTGCAGAGGGACTGAAGGAAAAGTATGCCTTTTTGCAGATGACACAAAGATCTGCAACAGGGTTGATACACAAGGAGGCGTGGAAAGGATGAAAAGGGACTTGGCAAGGTTGGAGGAATGGTCAGAAGTATGGCAGCTAGGATTCAATGCAAAGAAGTGCAAAATAATGCACCTGGGAAACAAGAACCCAGGGGAAGAATACACAATGGGTGGGGAGGTAGTAACAACAAAAAAAGGAAAGGGACCTGGGGGTAATCATATCAGATGACCTTAAGGTTAGCAAGCAATGTGAGAAGACAGTAGGGAGGGCTGGGGTATACTGGGATGTATAGGGAGAGGCATCATCAGCAGAAAACAGGAAGTTGTTATCCCTCTGTACAGACAGTTGGTGAGACCCCATCTGGAGTACTGTGTCCAGTTCTGGAGACCCCATCTCCGCAAGGACATAGACATGATAGAGGCAGTCCAGAGGAGGGCAACTAAAATGGTGCAGGGTCTGCAAGAGAAGCCGATGAGGAGAGACTAAAGGAGCTTAATATGTATACCCTTGAGGAAAGAAGGGAGAGGGGACATGATAGAAACTTTTAAGTACCTCAGTGGAATCAACAAAGTCCAAGAGGGTACCATCTTTCAGAAAAAGAGACTTGCAAGAACAAGGGGACACAATTTAAAGATAGAAGGAGGATGGTTCAGGGCAATGTGAGGAAGTATTATTTCACAGAGAGGGTAGTGGATGCATGGAACAGCCTTCCTGAGGAGGTTGTGGGGTCTAAAACTGTGGGAGAATTCAAGAATGCATGGGACAGACATTAGGCAATTCTTGTGGGGGGTAAGAAAAAATAGGCTGTTGGTTAACTAGGATCTGCGGCCTATCCTGTAGGTAGGGAAATGGGCAGACAAGATGGGCCTAGCGGTCCTTATCTGCCGTCAAAGTCTATGTTAAGTGCCATGCTGGGAGCCCAACCAAGCATGGCAAAAGTCCCACATCGTCATGTGCTCCCCCCCAGCACACTGTATGGCCAACGAGGGTGCCCAATCCCTAGTGGCTCCACTGCCCCCCCCAAACAAACTCCAGGTGCCACGCTGGGAGCCCACCCCAGCATGGCAAAAGTCCTGCGTCCTCTTTGTTAAAAAAAAACCTGTAACAAAAGCAAATGGTCCCTCGTTGACTCTCTTGCCCCCCCTCACCCAACCTGCACCCACCCTCTGCATACCCCACCTCCCCACACCCCTCTCACCCCATACTTAACTCCAGAAGCTGACACAATGATCATCGGTGGACCAGGAACACATCTGCACTCTTCAAAGTCGGCCACGAACTGAAGAAATGCTGGTAAGCTGTATAATGACATAAATAGTTTTTTTTCAACTTTGGTGCATATCTCATCATTTTGTTTTATTTTTGCACCAAATTTTCAACATGGGGTTCTTGGGGCCCCATCTCATGAATTCAGGGACTATCATCTGGTTATTTGGTCCTGAAAGCTGATTTTGCGGTCACTGCACAGAATCATATTTTGGGACCAATTAATGAAATGACAGTGTCACAGTTCATAAGGTAGGCCCCCAAAAACTCTATGTTGAAAATTTGGTGAAAAAATTCCCAAAAATGACTGTTTCATGAGCGTGTGTTGCGCAGTTCCTACGCACACTCGTAACTCTGAGAATTTTTAATATTTTCACTCCAGATTTTCAACTTTAGCATTTTTTCACACCTCCTTATGAACAGTACAGCTGTCATTTTTCACATCCTGGTCAAAATGTGTTTTCACACTTCCGGTTCAGAATAGCGCAGTCGCTGTGGGAAATCAATGTTTGGGACAGATTAAGAAAATCACAGTGGCACTATTCATGAGCAGAGGTTCTAAAATGCCTATGTTGAAAATTTGGTGACAAAAGTCCATAAAATAACTGTATTACGAGCATGCATTGCGCAGTTTCTATTCACCCTTGTAACTTCACGAATTTGTAATATTTTCACTCCAGATCTTCAACATTAGCATTTTTTCACACCTCCTTATGAACAGTACAGTTGTCATTTTTCATGTCCCGGCTGAAAGGTGTTTTCGTACTGCTAGCTTAGAATAGCGTGGTCACTGTGGGAAATCAGTGTTCAGGACAGATTAAGAAAACCACAGTAACAGTGTTCATGAGCAGAGGTCCCAAAATGCCTATATTGAAAATATGATACAAACAATCCCCAAAATCATTGCATTATGGGTGTGCGTTGTGCAGTTTCTATGCACGCTTGTGACTTTTATGTTTTTTTATATTTTCACTCCAGATTTTCAACATTTCCATTTTTTACACCTCCTCATGAACAGTACAGCTGTCATTTTTCACACTGTGTTCAAAATGTGCCTTTGCACCTGTGGTGCCAAATGGCGCAGTCACTGTGCAAAATCACCTTTCAGATAACAAACTGATAGTGTCACTGTTCATGCAGTGGGACCACAAAAAAAACATGTTGAAAACTTGGGAGTAAAAATATCAAGAAATGCCCAGGGCATTAGGGTTTCCAACCATAACGCCCTACCCTGTAGGAAATGACAGGCATCAGGGGTGTGACTTGGGATGGTCGACCGTAATGCTCAAGCCATTCCATCCCCACCTCCACCCTGCAGCCAGTGACAGGCATTGAGGTGCAGCTTTGACTCTTTGGCCCCTGAGTTCACACCATTCTCCTATACTGCACCCATTTCAGCTTATTTCCTTATGGAATGAGGTGAGTGTAAAGCCTGAACACCCCAAGGCTCACCTCGACACTTGTCAGTGTCTACAGGGTAGGGGGAGGTGAAATGTTGTGACCGTTATGGGCGATGATCCAAAGGCACACCCCAATGCCTTTCCTCTCTGCAAGGTGAGGGTGGAGTTGGCGTCTGGTTAATATACATCACTGCCATTTCTATACTGCATCTGTCTAACTCTTGCACTTCCACTGCTATTGCCAGCAAGCAAACATTCGGCATTGACAAATGCTTGTTTATAGGTTCCACATCAGTAACATAGACAATACAATACAGGTGACAGGGTTACATATGGTACAGGTAAGTTACAGGGTACAACAGCATTAAACAGCTTAGGCAGTATAGCAGTGGTAGCATGTGAGGTGGGAGCCTAAATCATGGCCCCGTCTGAAACGGCGACATGATATGGGTGAAAGCCTGAAAGGCGAGGGGGCAGGGAGGGTGACCGGATGTGGTGGGTGGGCAACCCTAGAGACAGGATGTCACTATGTGTACATGCACGGGGCGAGTGAGCATGGCGATCGTGGCCTGAGAGGGGGCAGAGGGAATGTAGAGGGTGGTGATGTGGTCAGCTGCTGAGCTGCGCCATGGCATCAGGGGTTGGCCTCCGCTTGTGGTGCTGGGGTTCCAGGTTCATGTCTGGGTCTGGGCACTACTGTGCTTTTCTTGTACCCAGCCCAAAATCGTATTTCTTTTGCTTTCGCACCCCCCCAACATGCACTCCCCTGGAGTTGAGAATCCTTAGGTAGGGGGGTCCTGGGGGGGTAAAGCCCCCACATGGGGTTGGTGTGGGGGGAACAGCCCCCCCACAGAAAGCAAGTATTTTCAGTCCCAGGCACCGTTTTTCCATGCGCCGAGGTTGTCAGGGTGGTGAAATTGTTTTTGCCGCCCTGACGTCACTTTTCTGTGGGTCACCCTTCCGCGATCGCCCATATCACCTAGAACCATAGCAGCTAGCCAGTGTCAGAGGTTAACACCCTACTTGGAAGCTCTCAGGGGTGAGAAGAAGGAGGGGTTGCAAACATGGGTGGAAGGAGTAAGGTAGTTGGGAACATCTGAGGAGGTAGGGAAGTGGCAGCGATGTCATGATTGGTGGGTAGGTGCAACCTAAAGTGCTGGGATGCTGGGATAATGGTGATGCATTTATTGTTTTGTAGGTTACCAATTGTGGTTCTTTCCAAAGGTGAGAGACTGTATTGATTTTTTTTTCTGTTTGCTGTAGAGCTGTGATTTTACCTTTTGCTAAACCTCTTTATATAGTTGTCCAGTTTAGAGTTATGTCCACTCAGTGGAGTAAAGTGAAAGTCTCCTTTAAAGCCCTGCTTATTAACCCCTCCTAATGTATCCTGACACAATATTTGTTCTGTTGACTGTAACAGTACATTATCTGCCTGGATTCAGCTTACCACTGAAAATTACCACGCAGATCCTTTTCCTTTGTTGTTCTTCCTACTTTTGCAGTACATGGCATATGTATGACCAAGATTCCTTGCCCCAGGGTGAAGTACATTACACTTCCCTGCATTAAACCTAAGCCATCATTTCTTATACAAAACACATAGCCACAAGTCAAGGGTGCCAAATGCTGTCACAGTATGAACAATGAAACACTTCACATTACCTAAATGGCTATCATAGTCATTTAATGTCAGAGGAGGTTGTATTAGACTGTAGTCTACACATCTCAGAAAGCACCCAAGGAAAACCTAGCTGCCTCACCTTCTTTCATGTATAGAAAGGGAACAGAGGACAAGCAAATATGAATTAGAAATGCTGTAAAGATTTTCCTCTGATTCTTTTCTGCAGTGAGGGTCCCATGACCAGATTTTTAAAAATCAGTTCAGGAACAAAATAATAATACAACCAGATTGTGAGCCTGTTTCCTTTTTTGTTCTACAACTGAGATTTCAAAAGAATCTGCTGCACTTTGAACATGGACATCTATTTAGTGTCATGCACCTCTGGTAACAGTGATATTGAAATTGTACTTGACAAAAGCAATTGTATTTTTAGTATGTTGGTATAATTTCATCATATATATTATTCATATTTTTTTAGCTAAGATGTCGTATCTTAAATGTGTTTGCTTATTATTGTACCTGTAGTTGTTTGCATTTTTTGTTTTGTTTCTAATATATTTTGTATTTTGTTATATGCCTGTAATGTATTCCAATCCAGGTTAAGCCTGTAAAAGGGTCAAGTGGCCCAGTGCCTTTTTTACCTGGTCAACAAAATGTTAAATAAAAATAAAACAATAAATAAATAAACCACCTGTGTCTATTTGTAACCTTTTGCTGGATAACGGTCCCACAAACTGCTGTAATGTAGCCAGAACTAGCCCACGGTGATGATTCCTTCACACACTACTATATGAGATGGAAAAACACCACCATTGCTTTCCTATGTTATATTACCCATAGTTGCAGCTGATAAAGTTATTTTCAAAGAGATCAAACTAAAGGAAGCTCATAATCTTCTAGTTACCATTGATATTAACAAAGGAAAAGTGCTTGTTAATATAAAACCAAAGCTGTTAAAAGTAGCAGTGAAAGAACTAACCTCCATTATCCATGCTACCTAATGTATCAGTTCAATAAGGCTATTTCTTCAACATTTGGAACTGCACTAAAATAATTCCCAATAACTGACCCCAGTAATTACTACACACGGTTTGCCAAAATCATTAGAAAGAGTTTAATATCAGTTAACAGTGTATTTGGACATAATCTCTTAAATTTAAAACCATCTGGATTTGGTAAAAATGACTTGACATCTACATTACTACCAACATTTTCATACAATATTCTGCTGACTGTACTGTAGATTGCATTAAATATACTGGTGCCATGTTTATGGACCGAAGAAAAGCTTTTGATATGGTTAACCATACTCAATTATTATTCAAATTAAATACAAAAGGATGTGCTAGGGTGTTCTTACTTGTCTGAAGGAATTCAGCAAATTTACCAGTTGGGAAATGTATCTACATCAAGACGCATTATGTAATGTACTGCAAGGATTAATATTGGAGTCAACCTTATTTAGTTTTTTTAAACAATTTGTATACGTGGAAATAATCCATGAAATGGCAGCAAAATGGGAGATATTGCTGATGGGAGACTTCAATTTGCCAGATGTCAATTGGATCACCCATACTGCAGCCACATCAAGGAACAGAAACATCTTGGAAGCTCTTCAGGGGTGGTATTCAGACAGCTAATGGTAGAACACACCTGTAAGGAGGCAGTATTGGACCTGGTGCTCACCAATGGAGGAAGGGTGATGGATGTAGAAGTGGGGGGAGTCACCTGGGGTCCAGCAATCACAGTATGGTATTGTTTAATATGAGGATAGTAGAGGAATCCAGCCACACAAAGGCAAGGATCATGGATTTCAGAAGTGTCAATTTTGCAAAGATGGAGGTATGTCTGAAGAAAGCCCTAGGGGGTGGAGTAGGAAAAGGGGATGTAGATGAACAATGGGCATATCTTAAGGGAGCCATAACGGAAGCCATGAGCCTTTGTGTTAGGCAAATAAAACAAACAGAAAGAAAAAGCCACTCTGGTTCTCACAGGAGGTGGCAAGGAGGGTGAGGGAGAAAAAGACAGCATTCAGAAAATACAAAGAAACACACGGGGAGGAAGATAGAGGAATGTATCTGGAAAAGCTAAAGGAGGCAGGAAAAGCAGTCAGAAAGACCAAGGCACAGACAGAAGAAAGAATAGCCAAGCCAATTAAAAAAAGAGACAAGACCTTTTATAGATAAATCAATGGGTCCGGACAGAATACATCCCAGAATTTTAAAGGAACTAGGAAAGGTGCTAGCAGGACCACTGACAGCCTTGTTCAACAAATCATTAGAAATGAGTGTGGTTCCAGCAGACTGGAAGAGGGCGAATGTTGTCCTTCTCCATGATAGCGGGAGCAAGGAGGAGGCTGATAACTATAGGCCTGTCAGCCTAACCTTATTGGTAGGAAAATTGCTGGAATCATTACTCAAGGAAAGGATTGTGACATACCTTGAATCTAGCGGACAGCAGGGTCCAAGACAGCATGGTTTGATAGGGTGCTTTATATGACAGCACTTTGATGATCATTGACACAGACACCTTCAAGCTTACAAATGAAGTTTAAAATTTTGTAAAAAAGGTTATGGGATAATTACCTGATATCAAATACAAAGAAAATTGTGTTGATGTTCAAACTTAAAATAAACGTTAACATATATCATGCTAATTCATGTAATAAGAACATAAGTTTATTGGATGTTGGTGTCCCACTGACATGTCTAAATTTAAACATCTGAGTTTCTGGATGGATCAAACATTGTATTTCAGTCATCACAATGTTTATCTGATTATTATTTTAATTGCCTAATTTAGAACTCAGGGAGTTTTAGACTATAATTCACACAAAACATACCTGTTTTAATTATTAATCCCTGCCATTAAATGTACTATAGTTTGGTAGTATCCAATCCAAACTGCACATAAAACAGTTCTGGCAAAGCTGGATCCACTCTCCACCATTTCTGTAGATTTTTAACAGTGGGATGTGAAGACACTTGTCATTGCCAATCATATGATGTCTTTGGATGTTTAAGTCTAGACTGGATGTGCTAGAGCATGGGTTCACAGGGGATAGATATTGCCAAACAAACCTGATAGAGTTTTTTGACTAGGTTACCAGGGAGGTGGATCAGGGAGGAGCAGTGGATGTGGCCTACCTGGATTTTAATAAGTCCTTCAACACCGTTCCACACAGAAGACTGGTAAACAAGCTAAGCAGCATGGGAGTGGATCCAAAGATAGTAAAATGGGTACAAATTTGGCTAAGTATCAGAACTCAGAGAATGGTGGTAAATGGATTTCACTCAGAGGAAGGTGCCACAGGGGTCAGTACTGGGACCGGTCCTCTTCAATATCTTTATTAACAATGTTGCAGAGGGGCTGGAAGGAAAGGTATGCTTGTTCATGGATGACACAAAAATCTGCAACAGAGTGGACACACCAGGAGGGTAGACAAAATGAAGGAAGATCTAAAAAAAGTCTGAAGACATGTCAAGGGTTTGGTAACTGGGCTTCAATGCCAAACAATGTAAAATTATGAACATGGGGCACAGAAACCCAAGGGTAATGCATCATTTAATGGGGGGAGGTGTTAACAACAACAAAACAGGAACTGTGTCTGGGGGACATCATATCTAATGATCTGAAGGTAGCAAAGCAGTGTGATTAGGCAATAGAAAGGCTAGTAGGATGCTGGGTTGCACAGGGAGGGGTATCACCTGTAGAAAAAGGAAGGTAGTGTTACCCCAATATAGATCAATGGTGAGGCCACACCTGGAGTACTGTGTCCATTTCTGGAGGCCCCATCTCAGGAAGGACTTAGGATGGAGGCGGTATAGAGAAGGGCAACAAAAATGATGCATGGCCTGCATCAGAAGCACTATGAGGAAAGACTCATGGAATTAAATATGTACTCACTGGAGGAAAGGAGAGAAAGGGGAGACATGATATAAACATTTGCATATATCAAGGGTATCAATAAGGTACAGGAGGGTGGCATATTGCACAGAAAGAGATGCTCAAGGACGAGGAGGCATGAAACTGGAAGGGGGGAGATTTGAGGGGATGTGTGGAAATATTTCTTAATGGAAAAGGTAATGTACACCTGGAACAGCCTCCCAGCAGAGGTGGTGGGTATCTAAATGGTAACAGGTTTCAAACATGCATGGGATAAACACAGGGGGACTGTAGTAACAGGGCTGAGTGGGTAAGGCCAGAGATCAATTAGGGTCTACGTTAGCACAGTAGGTAGGGACTTTAGAGCAGACTAGGTGGGCCAAGAGGTCCTTTTCTGCTGACAGTTTCTATGTTTCTATGTATACTAGATGGAAAATGTGAACATTCATGGTGCAGTTTGTTACTGTATATGTTGTCTCTGGATCTCACCCAGAATATCTATTAGCAATTGTATGTCTTATTTAACAACCTGTGCTCTAAGGAACTAAGATACTGTACACAGATATACAGATGTGTATTCGTGGCACCGGGTATCTAAGGACTACTTACCCCTGCCTTGCTGCCCTAAATGCAGGTTGAGGGACCAGGGGTCTGATTTAAATAGCACAATGGGCTCATTACCAGATATAATGCTATTTGCATGCTGCCTCCACCCAGGGTGACTTTTAAGTGGGTTAAACACTAAACTAGCACAACCCTCTGGGGAGTTGTACCTACCCATACACCCACCCAGTGGCCCCACACATGGAGTTACACAAAACACTTTACATTGCATTCACAGGTACAATTACTGGTGAATGTTAACAATATGCACAGTACATGCACTTACCAACAGGGACTGGACCTCTGGAAAACATCCAATACACCTGTAAGAAATGGTTACCAGCAATAACAATGTACCGCTTATCTTCCCACCATAGACCAGTGCATCAGTAATGACATGCTCATGGACCCTTGTAACGTTCAAACAACAAGCTGATTTATTTAGGGGATTGAACAAGGAGTAGGGGATGCAAATCAAAGTTACATTAATTGGCACTTACTTGGGTTTGGCAATACGTTTTCTCTGAAAACATTTAAAGCAATACAGTCATCCCCTGGACCATCCAGTTAACCTCACTGGGTACCCAGAATATGCTGTGTTGCAGGCCTGAAGCATTGCCGCGGGTTGGAGGGCATTGCAGCTGGTTGGAGTCCTTAAACAAATAAATGAGTATTAATTATTTTCCTTTTGGTTGTTGCAACATTCACAAGCACTTTAAAACCCAAGAAAATTGTAATCCTCAGGTCCAATGGCCAGAAGAAACAGTCTAAACCACAACGAGAACTTGAAAGGCAAATCAGATGGTAAAGCACTTTTATTTTGTGTTGCAGGGTTAAACCCTGTTGTACTCACTGAACCAGGACCTCTGTATCTAGGTTGATTTCAAGGCTGGATCCTCTTGAGGAAGGGGTCTTTGGTTGTCTGCTGCAGTCTGCAGGTCTCCTCTTTCATGACAGGGAAAAGGATACAGAGACCAGGGCTTGCATGGCTCACCCCACGTCAACACCTATCCCAAAAGGGGGCCACAACCCGTGATGATCTTCTCCACAGGAGCTGACTCCCCAAACTGGTCTCTCAGCAGCTTCAGTAGAACAGGCAACAACAGTCTCTCAGAAAAGTTGCTTGGCATCACAAATTAAAATTTTGGCACAGTCTCAAATAGGCCACACAGCTTACCCACTTGCAAAGTGCAGTCCTTGGAGTGTAAGTTGGCAAAACAGAATTTCAGGTCTCCCCTTTGTTAAGTAGGCAGAGAACCATCCGGTAGTCACAGGTTTCACTTTCCACCAATTTCTGAGGCAACTTTTTCTTGCAGAGACTCAGCTTGCCCACTTTCTAACTCTGAGACAAATCAGGCAAAAATTCAGTCTCTCAATCAAACCACACTCCTTTTCAGCTCTGTAGCTGTAGCAGTATCTCTGAAAGATTCAGCAGTCTAGCACAATTCACACAGAATACAAGACTATGGGCAGGTAAGCAGGCCTCTCCCCAATTTCCTCAGAGCTGAGACACAGAGCCTCTTCACTTCTCGGAAGCTCAAGCTGGACTTCCCCTTTCAAAAAGTCCCTCTTATGCTAAAGAACAGAGTTTCTGAAATCCAGTTGGCTGTCCAAGCTGTTAATCACAGTCCAAGTCTTTCAATTGGATAAAATCTGGGCTCCAAGCATTGTCCCTGCTATTTCCCCCAAACATCTCTGGCACTGTCCCAAAAGTCTCTGCACACAATTCTGGCTTTTTGATTGGCTGCTAGGCTGCAAACATGGCTGCTGTTACGCACAGTCTCCAAGCAGTCCATACAGTCCCCCACTTTAAAAGTTCTGGTGCAGCCAGTACATTAACTTTTTATTTACAATTTCCCCACAGTTCAATGATCACCCTTGTGCCCTATTAAACAAGCACATTATTAAACATTCAGTGGAGTCCCTGAGCCTGTTGCTGCTGCCAAAATACAGTGCCCCTGGTGGCAGGCAGGCTTGCTCATTAATATTTTAGAGAGCTCATTAATATTCATTAACCTCAAATCCAAACTCACAGCACGATTGGCGCTCCTTATTTAAAATATCAAGTGGGCTCTCTTGGCCCTTGTTTAGGTCTCCGGTCTCCGATTAGGTGGACTGTGGGGCAGGGAACCCCAGAAAACATCCATTTTTACTGCTACAGTGGCAAGAAAGAGATGTGTACTACCGCGCATGCATGAGCCATCCACCAGCACAGCAAAGCAAAAAAGAAATGTGGCAGGCTCATGGTTCAGCTCCTCAGGACCCATTTTGGGGTGAAAAGTAAATGCAGTGGCCAGATGGTGGATCAGGGGCACCAGAGGACTAGTGCCAGGCACCAATGCACATTGGGGCCAAAATGGGGGAAACACCAGGAGGAACAGGCAGAAGGGAGATACAGGAGATATGGGGCAATTAAGGTAAGCCCCCCACAGGCGGTTTACAGATGGTTTAGGACAGATAATGAATTTCATCCATCTAGTCTGCCCTGTTACTCTACCTAGTTTTACGAAGTTCTCCCCCTCCACTAACATCACATTGTATATTAAACCTTGCTTTTCTGGTCTGACCCAATCTTTGGCTGGGAGTGATGCTACTGTCTCTCTGCATATGGGGAAGGAGGCACTTACAATAAGTCATGATCTTTACCCTACCCCCTAACTCCCTCCCACCAAGTCATAGACTGTCAACAGGCTGGGCATCATGCTGGAAGAGGGAGAGATAGCAAGTGAACCATAAGTCACATCAGTCAGTACAATGACTACAAGCAACGAGAACTGTGTTATAGCACACTCTACTAAATATTAAGAAATTACCTTATTAAGGGTTTAACTGTTAGACAATGAACTTCTTAAAAAAAAACTCTTTTAAAGTTAATATTGTATGGAGACAGCTCTAATGATACAAACCTTTAATGGATACTTGTTTGTGAAAACCATTTCCATGTATACAATAACAGCCCTTTACAGGGTGTTTTGAGAGAGAGAAAGAAAACAGATCAGACATACTGTAATTAAGCCCTTAAGATTAATTTCTGTGGAACCAAACTGAACATAAGATCATTAGTCCATGTAATGTCTAATGTTTGGAGTAACCAGATGAAGTATTGAATAGCCACCTTTGGGCTAATTTTGAGACATCTCGATTAAAAATAAGAACCCCTTTCAGTGCTAATGATTTGGGGAGTCCATGTGCAGTGTTTAACATCCCATTCAGGGCCATTTTATAGTAGAACCACATTGAAAATAAGAAGCCCATTTGCAGTTAATTTAATAGGGAACCAGAATGAAAATGAACCCTTGTTACAGCTAATGCTTTGAGGAAACCAGATCCAGTATTTACACGTAGTAGCCACAAAACAGAGGGGACACACACTTCAACCTAAAAATAAAATAAAGGACACAAGTGTGATATAATGCAAAAGGAGTTTAGTACAGAGCCAGGACATACCAATGTATTGCCATTATAATTAAAGGCATTTGCACTTTTGCATTATATCATTCTTGTGCCACTGTTTTGAGGTTGAAGTGTGTGTCTTTTCAGTTTTGTTGGCTTGATATGTGACTAGCTTGTTAGCTTGAGGGATAGCACCTGCAGACTGCTGGGAGTGCTTTCTTGTATTGTGCTTTGTATATCCAGTATTAAACAGCCCTTTCCAGGCAATTTTTTTAAGGACAAAAGGATTGAGAGTAAGAAGACCTTTCAGACATAATTATTTTGGGGAATAAGACTGGGGATATCATTTCAAATGTTTTACCTGGAAAGACATACTGAATTGATAACAGCTTGTTTCCTGATGCATCTTGGGAGGACAGAGTATGTGAGGTGTACAAGAGGAGAAATAATGAATAGTAATTTGTACAAATAGTACAGTGTTACAAGAATAATAGTTATATAAAAGCAATACAATATATCGAAAGAAGCATAACTATAAATATTGTAAGGCATAATAGTACAGCAAGGTAAAAGCATAAGATAAAAATTGAGTTTGGATAAGCAAGGAGGAAAAACCCTACAGGCATAGTGGAGGGAGGGTGGGGGAGAGCAATATGGTCAGGTCAGTATGGGCAGGGGGAAAGAGATGAAAAGGTAACGGATCATGGACAGCTGCAGGTGGGAGTAGAAAAGTCATGAAGAAGAGACTTAAGGGAGAAGGAAGAAGAGGCAGAGCAGATTGGCAGGTGAAGGGTGGGCCAATGTTTTTTTGAACCTGAAAAAATATTTAATAGGCCTTTCAGGGTCAATTTGTTGAGAAAACCAGAACCAGCTCTAATATTTATTATGTAACGCTGCAGGCCTTTCAGAGCTGTTTTGGGAGAAGGACCTTAGACTGCCAGTCAGTTACCAACTAGTGGTGTGATTGGAGTTGTGCCCTACTAGCCATGGTGACTAATTATCATGAGGGCTAATTGCTATTCAAGCACCTGTGAATTTTTTCATTATCCACAGACATAATAACAGACAGTACAGTATGTAGTAGTGGATCCTCTCAGCCTACCAGTTAGTTGCTACTCCAGTTGCCATTCATGGCATGATGCTGTGTCATGCCACTGCCAGCTAGTTATTCTGTGGGCTAGTTGCTGTTAAAGCATTTGTGCATTTGTTTCTTAATCACACTGTATTATGCTGGCCCAGTGGCATGGAGGACTGAGATGCTGTGTGTCTTATATCCTGCCATGCCAGTGGCCAAGTTCAGGAATGAGCTTGGTTTGCTGGGGGTTGACTGAGAAGTGAGGGAACTGAGCATCCTGAGGACTACTTTCCTCTCCTGGGGTGGGGAGGTATAATGATTTGGCCCTTGCCTGCCCTCAGGTGGAAGCCTGGGGGTAGCGCTGCCATTTGAGTGATACATAGGGAGGAGCTTCAGTTCCATGACATGTGCACACCTCCACATGCACATGTTCACATGCCACCATGGCAGGCGACCTGGAGAAGAAAAGTGGAAAACATGGACACATGCTTCATGGAGTCCTGCCCACCCACCCTGCGTCACCACCTGGACCACTGGATCCCCACGTGTGTATCTCCAGGTGGTCCTCCTCCTCTCCATGGCCCCACTATGTGGGGCAATCTGTGGGGGTTGCTGGATCGAGTGGGTACTGGGGCAGGTGGTGTCCAGTCAAGGGATGACAAGGATGGAACAGAGATAGCTCTATCTGAGTCAGCTGGGGAAAAAAAGGAATATGGAAAAAAAAAATAATCACACTGTTTTATTATACACTAACATTACAGTTTATATTATCAAAATATCATTCTTGGATTCGCTGTTCAATCCCTGGAAGCAGCAGTCCTTCAAATGATAGAAACAAAACAAAAACCAAATGGATTACCAGCTTCCTGACCTACCTCAGCCAAGCACTATGTGCTTAAAACATTTACCCTCTAGTCTAGTTCTTTATCAAAAAAGATTAGATTCATTCACATTTTCAGTTTGATAATTGATAGACAGAGCAGTAAAAAAGCAATTTAGATGAGAGCAGACTTAACTGGTGTCTGGAGCTCTGCCCGAAGGCAGACCAAAACTGATGTGCTATAGTTACTGCAACTTCAAGCAGAAAATAGGTTCTGCAGTTACCCTCCAAACGTCTCCCCCTGCCACCAGTTCCTCGGATAGTATATACTGTAGTAAAACCAATCCCACCAGTCCCAGTTCTGTGACTGTACCTGCTGCAACTCCATTAAGACTATGAGCACATTAATATACTGTACATGAAAATACAGTACCACGTAGGATTACATTTACTCACAAAGTAGTTGCAGGAATTTACCAGGTAATGAAAGTCTGCATTGTAATTTGTAAATGCACTAAAAGAGGTAGAGTATGGGGTCATACAGTGCAAAAACCAAAGGAGACAGCACACCTTCCCAGAAATAAAAAGAAGTACTCACCTTGGGTTGCATGTAGGGGATCGTGTCAGCCATGCTCTTTTTTAGTGTGTTTTTAACCTGTTATCTTGTACCACACCATGTGAAGATTAATTAATAAAGAGCTTGTACATTTTTGGTGAGTACTTTCTATTTCTAGGGAGGTGTGTGGTCTCTTTTTGCACCATGTTTATTTATTTATTATTTATTTGAAAATTGGTGACCAGAAAAGGCGCACTGAGCTGAGGCCAGAGGCATTGCTAGGGCTGGGCCTCCAGGGCTGGAGCCGCGAATGTTTTGTCTGGGGCCCCGAACGTGTTTTGTTGGTGTTCACATTTTTTTTGCACTGCCACTGCCCCAAGCAAAGCAAAAGTAAACATGATTTTAAAACCCCAGCATTGCATTTCACTAGTGCAGCCACTGCCTAGCCCACCCACGGCGCCCAAACTGCCTGATTAGCACACAGTCACACAGTCAGCAGCAGCTTAAATTAAAGTAATAATTATTTTTATTTGCCTGTGGTAGTACTGCTAGTCTCCACTCTGCTAGCTAGCCCTGACTCACCACCCATCGCTTGCTTGCTTGGCTTGCTCGAGTCGCTCGTTTTTGTCCCCGTCTCATTGCCATGGCAACCATCACAGCTCCGTCCTAGTTCAACTTCTCGCAGACATGATTGGTGAGGACTTGTGGTTGCCCTAATGATGGCAGAGCAGATTCAAAGGTGGAGCGGGAGCGATTTGAGTACTGTCGGAGGTTGGTCAGTGAAAATGCTAGTGCCATGTTGGTGAGTCGCATGCTGCATGCGACTCTAAGAGACAGAGGGGATTAGATTCAATCAGGATGGAGGACTGAGACTGAGAAAGCATGAGCATGCCGTGTCCCTAGAGGGTTAGTGGTTGGGAGGGACTCTCGGACTAAGACTGTACCAGGCAGCAGCACTCACAAATTCAGTTGGATCGCGGTTGTCGGTCAGGTAGGGTTGGGAGCCGGGACAGTCACAGGACAGGAGCACAGTGGGACAGGGGGTGTGGGGGATGGACTCTTGCTTGCACTTGAAGGGACTTCTTGGAGCGCCTTGGAGAGGACTGCTGGAGAGACTACATGGTGGATCAGCAGCGCTGGAGGACAGCGAGATGAAGAGAGAAAGAATTGGATGACATGATGATCATGCCTGCCTGCAGTTACTGTGTGCGACTGTGAGGTGAGTCAGTCAGTGAGAGAGACATGGTATAAATGGCCCACCATTGCAAAGTCAAACTGTCAAAGTGACTGCATGTCTGCATTTATCTGTGGAGGCCTGGGGTGTGGGGCGTCATGGGTGTGGGGTGGGGGCCCTTAAGGGGAGCAGAGAAGAGCTAGCCCAGTGCACTAGTCTGCAGATCACTCAGCACCAGTTGACTGGGAGGGGAGAGGGAGGACTGTCTTACTCGGAGATTGTCAAGATTAATGTAATAATGGGTGATTGGGTGCACTGACCACTGCCCAGTGCCCAGCCAGCATACTGACAAGTTTGACAACAGCAGCTGAGCTACCTGGTATGGCTGCTGTGCTGCTTGTTGCTGGCCCAGCAATGAGCGGTAGCCAGCTGCTGTCACATGATCACAGTCAGTCACTGTTATGGGCCAGGGCCACCCATGTGCATTGTGGGATACCTATTTTGTCATCACAGCAATAGAGCCTTGTGAATGGCCAGAGTATCATGTAAGGTGTGGCCTTTTCAGTCAGAGACAGAGAGAGAGAAAGAGTGAAAGCAAAAGCACTGCAGTTGTTCGGTCAGTGCACAGTTCGTCTCTGTGTTTGTGGAATTTGAGAAAAAAGAGAGAAAACAAGTTCTGTATTTTGGCATAAAAACAGTCATATTTCAGCAATTGCAGCTGCTGCTAATTTTGTAGTTCTTGCAACTACTTCTGTAAGGCAAAGAAGGCCTGTTTACACTCTAGGCCTACTAGGCCAGAAGGCCACAAAGGAACATAACTTCTAGTCTAGTCTGTATCTTGTGTGACTGAGAACTGAGTCAGCCTCTACATTCATCAACTCAAGTCAGCACAATCTAGGTGACCTGGCTGGGAAGGCAGATGGAGATTTTGTTAAAAAAAAATTTGTAAAAAAAAAATTGTAGTTGTTGCAGTTTAAATCTGATTTACCTCACCAGTCACCCAGTGTACCTGAGATATTATTTTGTCAGTAGTACCGGGCTTGTGGGAGGGCTGATGGCAGCAGTGTGTGTCGCCATACTTTGCTAAAAAAAAAATTGCAGTTGCAGTTTAAATCACAGCAGCCTCTGATCTACCTCACCAGTGACCCAGCATACCTGAGATATTTTTTTGCCAGTAGTACCGGGCTTGTGGGAAGGCTGAGGGCAGCAGTGTGTGTCGCAGTACTTTGTTAAAAAAATTTGTAGTTGCAGTTTAAATCACAGCAGCCTATGAGTGACAATAAACCTTAGTGTGTCTGTGCCATTGCCTTGCTGAGAGTCCTGAGGTGGCAGTGTGTGGCTCAGAGTCAGTTGTATTGCAAAGAAGTACTGTATATCAGAACTTGTTGGTTTCCACTGTTTCAAAAAAATGGATATCCAACATTTCTTTAAGTCCAAAGAAAAGAATACACATGAAGAAGTGTGAGTAATTGCCAATTCAGAAAGTAATGATAATGTGGCACTTCCTCATTCTACTGCATCATGTACCACTGTGCATGAGGGGAATGCTGAACCAAGCACAGGTCAACAGAACAGTCACAGTTATATTGATGCTGACACAGAAGGCATAAATAAAATGAACAGTGAACAATAATAACCAATAAGGATAAGAAATACGGAACAAATAAGTAATATATAGCTGCTTTGTGTACAAATTTTTTTTATTTTAAAGTTATTCTCAAGGTGTCAGTGGTTCTTTACTTCTTTAAATTCCATTTTCTTGTACTTTCTTAATTTCCCTTAATGCATCAAGTGTCATATTTTACTCAGTCAGATCATGGATCTGTGTGACTGTGTGGAAAATAATTTCATAAGGGTCACACTCAGGGAGGCCGCCTGCTGGCACTGGATGATCCAATGCCACTTGTGGCCTCACTAAGTGTGACCCTTATGAAACTGTATGCCATTGCCCGGTCCTCCTCCTCCGTGCCCAGCATACTTCTTAAATATCAATAGATTTAGCCCAGATCTACTGATATTTACAAAATATGCTATTGATTCTATAACTGTTAATCCGCAACATGTAATTTTTGCCTGTCAAGTGACAAGTCACAAGCCAACCAAAAAAAAAGACCCAAAATAATGAAAAAGGAATGGGGGGAAAAACAAGGCTGAAGTATCAGAAAATGAGTTATTTTGCACGAGAGAGTACCAAAAGTTCTACAGCTTCTGGGGGCCTAGGTGGCCCCCAGACCCCCAGCCTTTTGTTTGGGGCCCAGACCCCCAATGTTTACTCATGCTGCCCACATCAGGCTCTGGCTGAGGCTCATTTCCAGGTGCAACCCAGGGGAGGAGAGCAAAGGATAGAAAACAATACAAAGCTTAGACAAATTTACTGTTGCAAAAGTGAAAAGTCAGGGCACACAAAGACCATATAAAGTGCACAATTAGCAAATAAGTTATATGCAGGCAGTTGAATATTACAGCAAGTGTATGAGGGACTCTAAGGGGAGAAACAGGAGCAAGAGGTGAGGGAGGGAGTTTTATCTGATGTCTGAGGGAGGCAGGGGATGTAGTGATGCAGATGGAAGATGGGAGCTAGTTTCAAAGTAAGGGGAGACAATAGGCAAATGCTGATTGTCCAGCTGTGGTAGGGGGATATGACAAAGCAAAAGTGCGAAGGTCCCCAAAGTGGAGGGAGTAAAAAGTAGAGGGAGCAATGGAGACAAGTGATGAGAGGTACAGGGAAGGGAACCAAACCAGAATTTAGATATAAAGGAGGTACACTGCAGCTGGCGATCAGACAGAAGAGGGAGAATGGATGGTGATGTGTAAAGTGAGCAGTGATGGGTTTGAGAGGGTGAGTTGGTTACAGAGTGACATAAGGAGTTATGGAGGGTATTCAGTCTGGCCAGGGATGCGGAGAGGGTGGACCATAGATCACATCTGCATAGCCAAAGACTGGGAGCACCATTTTGGTAACAAGCTTTCAGCAAACCTGAAAGGAAAAGCAGTCTTTATTTTGGTACAAAGCACCAAGTTTAGGTCATGACTTGGCTTGGATGGCGTCGAAGTGGGCAGTGAAGTCAAGCTTCCTGTCAAGCCACACACTAAAGCATTTGAAGGAATAAATCACTTCAAGTATGGAGCCATATAAGGTGGAGAAGATGGGCACAGATGGGAGTTTGGCCAGTTTTTGGCTGGTGCCAAAGGTCACAGACACTGTTTTTTAGTGTTGACCTGAAGCTGGTTTGACTGGAACCATCGTCAGATGTTGCTGAAGTCTTGCTGTAGCAGACCTTCTATATCTGTTGTGGAGGGACCAGAAGTGTAGATGACTGCATCATCTACATACATGTGGAACCAGTTGACAGCAGGAGCTGAAAGGCTAGCAGATCTCAACTTATTCAGGAGGAGAGGGTGAAATATTGAGTCAAAGGCTTTAGCCAGATCAATGAAGATGGCTGCCATGATCAGGCCCTGATCTATCCCTGAGAAAATATGATCAGTTACACACAGTAAGGAGGAGATGGTGGGGTAATCCTTTCTGAAACCAGTCTGGAACCAGAGGAGGAAATCAGAGGAGGAGAGGAAATTAGATATTCAATTGTAGACAAGCTTCTGTTGCAGTTTGGCAAGACTGGAGATGAGGGAGCTAGGTCGATAGTCATTGGAAGAGGGAGGGTACACTCCTTTGTAGAGTGGTATAACTTTGGCCAGTCTCCACAACTGTATTACTGCACTGAGAGAAAAAGAGAGGTTGAAAAGGTGAGTCAAAGGAGATGCAATGGCAGGAGCAGAAATATGAAGAAATGTGGGAACAAGTCCATCAGGGCTAGACTTACTCAAATTCATGGAGTATAGGGCAGTCAAAGTCTCCTGGGTGGTAACAGTGGACAAGTGGAAGCCCTGGGAGGGGAAGGAAGAAAGAAAGAACATGGTATGATGGAGTTATGGCAGACGGAGGAGAAGAAAGGAGAGGAAGGGAGAGCACAAGTGGTGAAGAACTCCTTAAACTGGGAAGCAACAGAGGAGGGGTCAGATACAGGTGAACCATTAATCAGAAGAACTGAAGGGCCAGACTGGGTGGGAGGATGAAAAAGGGAGTGAATTACCTTACAGAACTCCAAAGGGCTGTTAGGGTTATTCTTAAGGTTGGCCTTGAAATATTGCAATTTTACAGTCCTGACAGCCTTCATGCAGGAATTTCTGCTAGCCTTTTTTATTTTTTAGTCTTTGGTAACCGGGTAAAGCCCACTAGGCACAAGTGCCTGTTTTCAAAGGCAACTCGAGAGCACTGAGGAAGTTAAGTCACTTGCTCAGAGTCACACAGTATGCAAGTGGAGGTTGTGGGAATCAGACTCAGGTCTGTCTGTTGGATGTACCAAGCTCATTCACAGCTCATTTCTCTAACTTCTAGGCTATACTGCCAGCCCACTGCTAGACCTATACCTGAAGAGGTCAGGAAGGGAGGGAGACAGTTTATAGCATGACCAGGCGAGATTATGGGACTTGTGCTGATCAGGCATGGCTGAAAACAGATCTTTTCGATCCAGTCCACCTTCCGGTAAAACAGAAATTAATTAATTATCACAGGACTTACACTGATCAGGTGTGGCTGAAACTGATCCTTTCGATCCAGTCCACCGTCCTAGTAAAACAGAAATACATAAATAAATAAATAAATAAATAAATAAATAAATAAATTCCATGGTAATCCAGGGGTGATGGTGAGATCTGACCCTTGATTTTTTGAGCGGGGCATGCCTATCTTAGATTGAGTAGAATTTGGAGTGGAACATGGAGAGGATAACATTAATATTAGGTGTGGTTAGGAAGGCTGTCCAATCTGATGCAGCAAAGTCACTCAGTAGGTCTTGAATGCTAAGTAACCTGAGGTGCCTGCTCTGTATGTATTCTGGAGAGAAGGGAGGGTGTCTGATCTTCCTGAGGCAGAATGTTATGCAGTGGTCACTAAAAGCATCAGGCAAAATATCAGCTGCAGCAATACGATGTTGATGCGAAGAGAGAACCCAGTCCAAAAGGGTGTGGGTTTGGGAGTGTGGCTTGATCCAAGTTGGACTGGAGATAATTTGTGTGAGACTGAGGGCTTATCTTGGTGGTTGACTGGCCTGGAGGCTGGAGAGAGTAGACTGACATTAAAATCACCTAGAAGAATGAGTTCACCAACAGATGAATGGGAGATGATAATAGAGATAGATTCAACCAGGGAAGAGGATGAGATTTTGGGTGAGGCATACAGTGCACGTATGAAAATGGGTACAGAGAAGGGGAATGACCAACTGATAAGGAAAAACTTGTGGGAGGAAGATATAGCCTCTCTGGCAGCCATGTTGCAGGAGAGTCTTTGATGGGTATAAATAGCAACACCACCACACATTTACCCCTGTCCTGTCTGAAAAGTTGATAGTACAGGAGTGCCAGGCTAGAATCTGGGATCCTGGCAAATAGCCAGGATTCCAAGATACAGAGGAGATCAGGAGAGTATAGTAGCACCCATGTAGACAGCAGGCCGAGTTAAGGAAGAAGGCTCTGAGCATTGAGATGAAAAATGCCCAAGCCTTTGGCAGCTAGGGAGGCAGAGAAAACTGGAGGTGTAGGGCCTGGGTTGAGCACCACATCACCAGACAGGAAAAGGAGCCGGAAGAGAAGCAGCAGAATGGAATGGAACTTCTGACACTTAGAGTGGGGGGAAGGGATTGGGGGGAGGAAGAGGAGAATGCGAAGAAGAAATTCAAGGTTAAGGGAGAGAGAAGATAGGAGACCAGGGTGGATAGGCTCAGTAAGCGGGAAGACTGAGGGAAAGGTGGGCATAAAGGGGGAAGGGTTAGTGAGATGGGGGAGGCAGAAATGCTGGTGATGGTAGTAGAAGGAATGGAATGAGAATAACAAGGGTAATATACATTGTAATCATGGAGAGAGGTGCAACAGCCAGCTGTTAAGCAATACAATACAGTAAAGCTGATGAACTAGTTCAAGGTAAACACTTAAAAAGCTTCACCTATTAATAGGTCTAAATAGTGGGTGGAAACGTACAATAACAATATCTAAGTAGTGACTATAAAGGAGACAGCTGTGTGTCTCTGAAGATTCGGCACCTGAAATGGAACACTGAGCGGCTCTTGTGTTTTAAAAAATATGGGGTCATACACTTCCACATAAGACATCTGGAAATGTACAACAGCAAATAGAAATTCGTCTCACCCTGCACTGGGTCACTCCCTTTTTCTCAGTCCTAGCAGTCCAATTTGATACTAAAAGGGATGTATAGAGATGGCATACTTATGCCACTGTTACCAATGGGGAACACACTATAGTCAACAGACATAGCACCTGGAAGAACTGTGGGATGAATGGATGCTTGCA
The DNA here is from genome assembly GCA_016271365.2 of Neoceratodus forsteri. NCBI lineage: Eukaryota > Metazoa > Chordata > Ceratodontiformes > Ceratodontidae > Neoceratodus > Neoceratodus forsteri. The sequence goes on from CM057453.1 coordinate 1,386,235,739, forward strand.
AATGGACTGTGAGCAGGAATGACAATGACAGACAAAGGGACTGACATAAAAAAAAAAAAAACAGACGTTTAGTGATAATGTTAATACTGTCCTGCAGTAGGCAAATATATGATTGGCCGGCAGCAGTGGTTTGGTGCTAGTTTTGGTGCAAGAGAGAGAGAGAGAGATATCAAAGGGATCACCCTTTGGTGGTGGGAGAGTGTGCAGCAGAGAAATGGGTGTTCATTTCAGAGGGAGGAGCTACAGGAGATAGAAAAAACTTGGACAGGAGAAAAGGAGGAGCCATTGCATCTGTGATGCTGGGTTAGAGGAGTACGGAGAATGGGACTTTGGGAGGTTGGCCCTCAAGGGCAATGACTTGAGGACCATCAGGCCTGAGTAAATGAGTATAGACCCCGCCACACCCAGAGCCCTGGAGATAGAGTCCAGAAAGAAGATGCAGATGGAAGAGGGGAAAAGCTACCAGAGGACTTGGAAGATGGAACTGGCAAGCCCAGATGGAGTGAGATAGGAGGGCCCTTGAGCCCTGGAGGTGCTTGCTGGTATGCAGAGGGAGGAGAACAGCTGGAGCTGGATTGTTCATGGAGAGGAGACTGTAAGCATGACTAAAGTGATGGGGGAAGAAAGAAATGGTGAGGGCACATGGTGTTTTCACATCTAGGTGCCAAGTGAGAGAGAGAGAGAAAGATGCCTAGTTTTAATAATTGTACAGTAGCTGAAGACATACTTAAATTTAAACCTTATGGACCACTGCTGTCCAATTGCCTTTGTATCAAAGGTCTCCAAAATTAATTTAGTCCCTTCTACAAGCGTTCTAAACTGGATTTGCATGATAAACTATCTGATTTTCATGGTAATGGAGCTATAGAATTGACAGAGAGAAATGTAATTAATGCCCATGTGTAGGAGGCAATAGTCATGTGGCTCAGAGTCATGCCAAGAGGAAAGGGGGATGCCTTTGACTAGCTGATATGGGTTATAGCAAGGGTTCCTCATGTTCAAATGTATGAGGCAAATATTATGAATTAATCCTATTGGGGACCCTTGACAGGTGTAGCTGTCATGAAATCATTTCACTTGTCAGTAAGGACACATGTAACCAAGATGGCTTCTGCACAATTTGTGTCAGCACATTGAACTTTGTCCTGGACATTATCACCTGGTTCCTTAGTCCTGGCTAAATGTAAATTTCATAAGTGATGGCACCTCATGAGCTAGTCTCCATGTAGACACCCCCTGAGTGGGTGAGAACTGGGGGTCACAAAAACAGGGTTAAAAGATCATGTCAGTGCCTTGTATTTGCACATACAGTAAATTGTATTGTCTAACTCAGTCTCTGCCTCCTCCTTTTCTATGCTGGTTGAAACAGCAGCATAAAATGCATCACGTTTCCTTTTTGCTTGCACTAATTAAAATCCCCACTGCTGCTGATGAGTTCCTGTCATTCTGTGCTACATCAACACTGTCACTAAAAGCTGAAGTGATGAGCCCTGATGCAAATGAATTCCCATTTGAATTTTTACTTTCAGAGAGATTCTTTTTGTTGTTGTATAGCATATGATGTGTTGTCATTACAATAAATATCAAACAGTGTCAAGCAAAATCAAACAAGAGGCTGCATCTGAATAGAGTGGTTAATGAAAGCAATCAGCAAAAACAGAACGAAAGAACAAACTGACCTACAGTACCAAATGGACCAAGCACTATGCAAAGTTTCATCATTGGTGCAGTTAGGTTTATTGAGTGCATCACAGGCTGGCTATTCCGTGCCAAAACAGAATGTACTAAACAGGTAAGCACCCCACATTACAGGAATGCTGAGCTGCCCTGAGGATGATCCTGACCTCAGACATGATTTGTTTAGTGTGATGTACAGTGTTTGCCAGCACCATCAGTAATTATATTGCTTCTTCTTACCCTGGTTCACCAACTACTTTGCAAGGGTTCCATGTCATAATGGCAATCACAAAACTATGATTGCCGTTAGGGCGAGTGCACATCACCGAAAATAAAAATGGTGATGTACACTCCAAGCGAACACCACCGGATGCACAAACATCTCTATTTATGCAGGGGGCTCTGACCCCCACACCCCACCTCTGCAGGGGGCTTCGTCCCTGCACCCCTTAAAAATATTGTCAACTCCAGGGGGTATGTCGGGAGGGGTGAAACTTAAAAAAAAAATTACTCCTGCCTGCAAAATAGTATGTGCCTCCCCATCCCCGCACCCTGTACCCTCCCACTATAGCCAGCCACCCTCACCACCATGCCACAGGGCCAGCTCAGCAGCCTTTCACTGCATTACCTCTCACATATCTTCCCTCCTCTTCCATCTCCCATCTCCCATCCTGTCCTTCCGTTCACCTTCTCTTTTCCCGTCGCTACCCTTTCAGGGTCTGTAACATAATGAGCGCTGAACTTGAGTCACTCATATGTGAGTTGCTCAAATGCAGTCACTGTTATGATGGGATACCCTTTGTAAGACATCAGCAGCAGTTCCCAGTCGGCATGAGTACGGGGAAATACAAGAACTGGACACAGAAGGGGGGTCGCTGTCTAATCTCATCAGATTATCATGCAAGGACAGCGGCGCCGGACAGGGGACTGCCACAGAAGCCTTGGCCACATGATCTCCTCAGGAGCTATAGGAAGTACTTCAGCACATGCAAGGGGTGGTGAAAAATTTTTTTTTTTTTACAACTCTTTTTCTAGCTTCGACACCCCGGGGAACTCTCTCAGGCATCCACCTGCTCCTCCAGCTGTTCCTCCGGGCCTGAAACTCCTCCTTACTCCTGGCACCAGCCTGGCTAACTCCCCGGCTCTGAGCCCCTTGAGGTGGGGCCTCCCAATCCTTCCAGTGTGCTCTATCTACAATTTGGGCCAGACTGGGCTCGGCCCAGGAGAGGAGGGAGTCCGGCCTGTGGAGTGTGGCAAGAGGTAGGTGGTGCCGTTGCCTATCCCCGGGGTTGGGATTTTTCTGCTTAGGTTTTTGCCCTCACCCCCCAGGTAGAGCCACGAGTGTGCAGTGACACCAGGGGACGTCCATTGTGGCTTTGAGTCCCTCTGTGTGTGCCCTGAGTGGTGCAGTTCCTCCAGTCTCCACTGGAGGCCACTGCAGTGCTGGGCAGCCCCTGGACCCCACCCCCCGAGAGAGAAAAGCAGTCCTCCGGATGCTCAATCCTCCCTCTCCCCTGCTGACCCCCGACAGCCCAGGCTTGTTCCTGAACCCGAGTCACCAGCATGGTGCGAGGTGTGGCATCCAGTGCCTCAACCCTCAGCACCACCGGGCCTGCCGGGTGGCCAAAGACTGAGGGCAGGTGTGGGTGTCGGATGAATGATGCATCCTCCAGGCAACACACGCTGCTAAATTTGGTTGTAACAAAATTAACAAACACATGGCTGTGGCCAGTTCCCCAAGATTTGTGTGTATGTCTTTACTTGGGAAAGGGGGTAGTGGGGCCTACCAGACAATATAGAGGCTGAAAAGTATTCCAGCAGCTGGCAATTTGTCTGGGGTCCCTTTACTCAGATCTGGTCAGTAACATAGGGTGCCTCCTCCTGGGGTAGGAAGCAGGCCCCAGGCAACACTCCAGGAGGAGATACCATCAGGCTACCCTCAAGGAGGTGGCATCTGGCAGGAGGGAGGAGTCAGGGGGTTTATCTTGGGTTGTGGCCAGCAGGTCCCCCTCTTTCTCCTCCTTTCCATTGGATTCCCACCCGCCCCGCCTCATAAAAGCAGGGTAAAGGGACCAGGGTAGGTAGAGTCCCCTTTGACCCAGTATGGGTGACTGCAGTAGGGGATGGGGAGTGACTTTTCATGGTTTTCCCCATAAAAGAGGATTTTGAAAGAGCCACTGATGCCTCAAGAAGAACTTTGGAAAACATAATATTTGGACACAAAGCAGATTATATTTCTCATTAACTCTGTACTTCTTATTCTTATTATTTATTACTGAGGCCATATGCATGAAAACTGGATAGTTATTCCTGAGAGTTCATCCACACCTATTGCTTTTTCCCAACCTGATATCATAATACTCTGATTGTGATATCAGTTATTTCCATGGCAACAGACTGTGATGTCATAACATAGCATTATAATTTCAAGTGGAGAATAATCTATAGAGACAAATGAACTCTGTGCAATAAAGGCCTTGATTTTATGGGAATTTCTTCAGTAATACATAATGGAGAGGAGAATCTATAGAAGATGTATAAAATGCAAGCTGAATTGTCTGTAAATATTGTTTTCCAAAGTTTTCCCAAAGGAGTCAGCTGCTCTTTAAGGGTTTTTCACCTCCTCCAAAGGGATGTAAACTAAGGAAGCCATAATAGAATAGGTAAGATAAAGGAAGACAAAGTGAATTGAAGAACGAGAGTATGAGAACATTTACTCTGCAGCAGCCATGTGAGGTGGCTTGGGAGGAGTGCAGATCAAAGGTATTGGGGAAGAAGGGGGGACAAGGCTAATTTTCCCGAAAGCCTAATCACTCCCCCCCCCAGTTGGCATGAGGACAGGGGACCGCAAGACCCAGACCGGGAAGTGGGGTAGCGGTGTAACCTCATCAGATTATCATGCAAGGATGGCAGTACCAGACAGGGGGGTGACTGCAGGAGCCTTGGCTACGTGACCTCCCCAAGAACTATGGGAAGTACTTTTTCACACAACAGGAGCAGCTCAAGACTGAGGGCAGATATGGGTGCCAGACGAATGTCGTATCCTCCCGATAGTGCACACTGCTCAATTTGGTTGTAACGAAATTAATAAACATATGGCTATGGCCATTTCCTCCAGGATTTGTGTGTGTATCTTTACTTGGAAAAAGGGGATAGTGAGGGGCTACCAGACAATAGTATTGCTTCTTCTTTCCCTCTGGTTCACCAATTACTTAGCAAGATATCAGCAGTAGTTAAAGGTAAAAGGACTTTCCTCCTCTTGCACCCCCATAGCCAAAGGTGTCCGTCTAGGGTCAGTACTAGGCTTGCTGCTCTTTATAATCACTTGCATTTCTACACTGTCAATACTGCCCTAAACATAGCCATACCCAATGTGGCCTCATTAGTTTCTGATTTCAGACTGCTTTTAATACATTACAACCAGTGTTGGAATTACAGGGGGGCTTGCTAGGGCTTGGACCCAGTAGCTCCGAAGTGAGCCCCAGTAGCTTACACATCACTGTCTTTGACTTTTAATGGGAAAGGGGGCTCAATTTAAAGATAGGACCATTATGGGCCATCCTAGCTCCCAAATCTCATAAAGTATCATTCCAACACTGACTACAGCATAAACTATTTCACTTAAATATGACTTAATGCCTAAAAAACTAAGATCATGGTTTTCTCTGGTAGAGGTAATTTGACCTTGAAATCCATTCCTTTCTCCATCTCTATACTATTGTGGGACAAGTTCCAACTAGCAGACAAATACAATTACCTGGTGTTGGTTGGACAGCAAATTGTCCTTCACCCCACATATTAAAACCTTATGTAAAAAAAACTCTGTTCTCGACTGGGATTTTACTATAAGAACAAATATTTTTTTTAGCTGATGCACATAAAAGATTAGTACAAGCCACTTTCCTACCAGTCTTAGACTATGCTAACTTAATCTACTGATGCAGTACTTCTACCTACTTGGTCAAACTGGGTATATACTACTGTAGGGCACTCTGCTTTAAAACCAGTTTAACCCCAGGACCCACCACTGTTCCCTCTATTCCACAATAGAACGGCCCTCCCTGTCCACCAGATGGTTAAAACATTTCTACATTTGGATCATAAGGCACTATGAAATGATTTACTTCCTTATATCACAGCACTGTTCTATAGAACCATCAGTCCATATGAGTTGAGAAGAAGCAATGTAATTCCCCAAGAAATGCCTAGGTAACCTTCTCATTTTGGAAAAGCTGCACTCAGCTGGTTTGTGCAAATGCTCTGGAACAAACTACTGCACACTTAAAGCTAGGTGCTTTGTGTAAGCAATAATACCCAAAAGAGTTGGCGGTATTAAGCTATAATGGACAACCCATAGGGGTAATGAGGCCTGACGTCACAGGCGGAGGGCCTTATAGCTCCTGGAAGGTCAGGTATAGCCAAATATCGCCCACCCTGGAGGGTATTATTGCACCTGGAAAATGGGTTACATGTTGAGTATATTTAAGAAAGTGATAAAAAATGTTTTTATAAGCTACAGAAAATATAAAAGAAGGAATAAAAAATACTTCTTAGTAAAGTAGTCCTTCCACTCTTGGAATAGCTACTAGAGGGTGCTGCTGTATTAGTGAGAATGACCTACATCATTTACCCACTTTTGTTTTCTTGGTCATCTCCCCAGTAGCAGTCTGTTTCTGTTTGATCATTCCCAACTCCCCCCCCCCTTCCCGCCAAATAGAGGTCTATTTTGAATGATTATTTTAGTTTTTTTGTTTTGTGAAGTGTCATCAGCGCCATTGGCAGTGTAAGTAGACTTGGAACCTTAGTAACAGCGGCAGTCCAAGAAATGACAGTATTTAGAAATGTCAGCATAAATGGCAAGCTAATAGAAGGTACTGCAAATAAATATGAGAAGTGTTCATTTTTGTTGAGTCTGCTTCAGAGTTCTGAAGTTGCACACAAAAGTCAGGTTAGCCATGCTAAAGTGAGGCTCCAAGGTGGTGCTGATGAAAACAGTGGCTACCCCATGCTACATCCCAAATGATCAAACACAGTGGCAGCACTCGCAGAAAAGCTGTTGAGTCAGTAAGCACACAGGATCTTTAAGCTGCACACTTCACTTCATTCTCAATTGGCAAAAAAAAACAGACAGCATTCAGAAAATGCCGTGCAAACTAACACAGTTCATTGTTACAGTATGGTGATCCTAAACCCAACTCTTCACTGTAAGGCTTGGTAATAAAGTGGAGTGTGTCGTTTAAAGATCCTGTGTGTCTATTAACTCATCAGCTTTTCTGTGAGTGCTTCCATTTTGTTTGACCAATTTAGTGATCTGGAGTTACTGCACTTGTTGTCATGTGAGCCACAGATGTGTTTCAGAAAGTGTGCTGCCAGTTTGAAAAGTAGCATGTGAGTCCAGCACTAATGTGACTGCTACATTTTGGCACCATAATTAGGGCGCACACAAGGGTGAGAGTGACAGGGGTGATCTTGATTTTTGATCGCCCTGCACTCACATTGTGTTTTGCACCCCAACAGTTTTCCTCTCTTTTGGGGCATGCCTGCCCCAGAATTTGTTAAATGTTTTGCAGTGGGTGCAGGGTGCAAAGCTCCCAGCAAAACAGTAATGTTTTCATGAACGACGCTTTGGCACTCTGGCTCCACGGAGCCACTATGCCTGGTGCTGCGGAGCCAGGCAGCATATTGCCTGCACCCATATCAATGTGGACAAAATGATTGTCACATGGTCACTGTCCCGATAGCGGGGTGAACCTCCAGCACTAATTTAAGCGGCATGTGACCACAGAAATATCGTTACTGACAGCATGTTGTGGTTTGAGAACCTTTTTTCGTTTGTTTGTTTTTTTGGTTTTGCTTTACAAAATGACTAAGGTTTTATTCTGGGGTTTTACTGTGTGGTTTCTGTTTTGGTAGCGGGGGAAGTCAGGGCTATGGCAGATGCTAGCAAAGAAATGATGGGAACCAGTGATCTAATGCCATCTGTGCCCCTGTAGTTCAGACAAAAAAAAAATGAAAAAAAAATTACTTGACTGGTGACAACAATAAAATGAAATAATGTTTTTCATGCCAGTATTGAGATAACTTTTAAAGAAAGTTGGTATAGTTTTATTGTGTGGGTTCTTCAGACTATAGTCAGGTTGAGGTTTTGTTGGGGGGGGCTTGTTTACTCAGTAAGCAAGCAGAAAAAAATGGCTCCTGTAAGTTTTGTAACACTTTATGGTGCACAATGATATTTGTGACAAGGCAGGCTGGCACAGGGACTATAGTTATTCACTTGTCTCTGTTGACTGATACTCACCTGGGTAGAGTGTGCTCTCAGCCAATCAGAAAGCAGGTTTCTATAACTGATTTTCTAACTAGTATTATTGTTATTAAAAATTTCCTGCACACCCATTGTGTTATTAGGTGTAATTGCTGATATTTTCATTGAATCTTACACAAGACTGAAATCATATCATGTGTACACCTTCCACTCCATCTTTCATATATTCTCTGACATACTGTATTGTTGTGGGAACTATGTACTGATGGAACATACAGTACTGACTTTAAGGATGGAGAGCATCCTGGGAGGGAGACTTTAATGTGGTGGCCCAATTGATCAAATGTTGGGCCATTTAGTCACATTTAAAGGCCTGCAAGAACTTCAATTTTCCAGGTACTAACTAAGTATTCTCAAAGCTGCACTGGTTTATTTACATGAATTCTGTTATCTCATCAGTTGCAACAGCAGGTGCCTACCACCAGCTGTGGTTCAAAGTTTCCAAAAGTAGTCTATCCCACTTTAGCCCACCAGTTTGCACTTGGGCCCAAGTGTATGGCAATGTCTCACTAAACTTTGTTTTTCCACAGTCACACCATGCATGAGAAACAAATATCTAAAAATCCAATCCAGACAATAAATATATTAGCTGCACTATTTCTAGATATAATCATGATTTCCTGTAGCTTGAGCAGCTCATTAAGTGTTAAACTGTTTGCATACTATTTACTATTACGAAATGTCGTGCAGCTTCTACTACATTTGTTAGAATGTAGTTTGATACCAAGGCACAGCATTTGAGTTGCCTTAAGTACTCCAGAGACGTGTAATTTTCTTGCAAGTGTTATTATTATATGATGCCATCTACTGTGTTAAGCAGCACTGCCACCGAACAGAAGGTGGCAGTAATGCTGCATAGTTCAGTCAGGACACTGTGACTAAAGAAAGTACTGACTTTCTCCACAGACAGAAAACCTGTATTTTCACTTACTGTAGGTCTGCAGACAGGTGTGTTTTTGTTTAGGCAAAGCAGTAAGTGCTATGCTTTCTGTTGTAAAGGGGTGTTTTCAAGCATGCTTCTTTTATTGTTGACATGCTACCATGAACTGCCATGAAAGGTGTAACGCAATTCTTATTAATGCTTGTTTAAATTTATGTTTAGTGCTTTTTCAAGTCATAACAAATGACAGTAACAGACTGCTGCAGTATCATGTACAATAGTGACACCTAGTATCAACATGAACATTCATTTATTATTACCATACCATTCTCTATTATCAGGGCTTAAGTCTACGTAAAATTGTCTAAGATACTAGCCTTTAATTACTTTCTCAAATTAAATTTTGATTTTTCTTTATTTACTAAAATATATTACCAGGAAATAACAGATTGAGAAAATAGATTCTTGCTTCCTGGTACATCCTGAAATATAAATGAGGAACAAGATGAGTGATAGCAAACTGTGATGTCACAACATATTACAATACTGTAAAATCCTTGTGGATAGATATATTTCAAGTGGTCTCTGAACAACTTTAAAAGAGAACAATGAACCTGGAGGAGTACCTGAACTGTGAAGACTGTTCCTTAGTTCAGAAGCTGTATTAGACAAGCATTTGTCAATGATGAATGTTCACTTGCACGTATTTGCAATGGTGTTTGGTACTGGTACTGGCTTCAGAGGAGAGAGGAGGCAGCAGTGAGAGTGGCAGGTGCTGCATGGTGGAAGCTGGACCGTAAATGGTCCCAGGACTGATCCCCTGTGGTACCCCACTGGCCACCCCCCTCTCCCAGGATTGGATCCCATTACCATCACCCTCTGCCTCCTGTCCGTCAGCCAGTTTCTAATCCAGTTTATCAGCTTGTGCCACATGGCCAGACCACCCATCTTGTTAATCAGCCTTCTGTGTTGAACATTGTCAAAGGCTTTGCTGAAATCAAAGTAGGTGATGTCAACTTTCCCTCCCTGATTTACTTCCTTAATGAGGCATTACTATTTACAGGACTACTTTGAAAATAGGTCCTCGGACCTAAAGTATTACCCTGTCTAAAAATAAATATTTTTACTACTTTTTTTACCACTACATAGCCCCACCCACACCCCCACCCTGCAGAGACTTACAGGCATTGGGGGTGTGCCTTTGGATCATTGGCCATAACGGTCACGCCATTCTATTTGAGAAATTTTGGATTAAGTCAGATTATTTGGGTTTGGGATTTTGTGTCTCTTGTTGTTTCATTTGGTGGGTTAATTGTTATTTTAATTTTGGGGCAGGATTTTTAGCTTTGGTTAGAGTAAGAGGTCATTATCTTGCTTCATGTTGAAGGATGGGGATATTTATTATTACCACCCCCCATAAATGTACTATTCATCCTCCACCCTTCATGCCCTTCGTTCCTTTTTCCCCCCTCCTTTAGCTTTTTCAGTCTATCAGCACTGTTGGGCCTTGGGAATTGCCCGTAGGAGGAGAGGGAGGGGTGGGGGCGTGAACAGTAGAGGATGGTCGAGGGGAACACTCTCATTGGGATTGTTAAGCCCAGAAGACACCCTGGGGCGAAATGGAGGTCTGAACGGGGGTTTCCTTGTTTGACCCCCATACCCAAGGTCACCATCATTAGTAATGATGGGCTGGTGGCCAGGGCATCCCAGGGGCTCTTTCCAACTCGGGCAGTGCTATGCAATGCCAGATCCATTGTGAACAAGACTGCTATCATGGCAGACTTGGTGAGTACAGCGGATCTGGCTTGCATCACCAAAATCTGGCTGAATGGTAATGCTGGCCCCGTTCTTGAGGCAGCAGTTCCAGCCGGGTATTCGGTGATTCACCATCCGAGATTGGACCGCAGGGGTGGGGGGGTTTCGGTTTGTTTCAAGACCGAGTTGGGTCTTACCAGTGTGCCAGTTGAGGAGACCAGATCAATTCGAATGTGTCATTGTGGCAGGTGGGGGCTATAGACTGGCCCTCGTCTACCATCCACCCGGAGACGAGAAGCCATTCCTTAAGGAAGTGGTGGACTTCATCGTTGACCTGGTATTGGAGTCCCCCAGGTTGATGGTGCTGTGCAACTTCAATGCCTGGATTGATGATGAGCTCTCGCAATTTGGACAGCACTTCCTCCAATTGATGAATTCATTGGGCCTCTCACAGGTGGTTATCTCTGCCACTCATAAATGCGGCCATTCCCTTGATCTGGTCTTCCTGCTGGGGATGGAGGCTTCCGGCGTGGGGGTGGAACCCGTCAGATGGTCTAACCATCACACTGTGAGATTCAATTTTGGCACCCCGCTGCATAGACCAACCCCCTGTGGAGATGGTCAAGTACCGCCCTTTACAGGATGTGACTCCCAATGGTCTAACTGCGGCACTTGACCTATCAGAACTCCCTGTGATATGCACGGATCCAGAGGTTTTGGTTCTGGCCTATAATAAGGCCATTACCTCTGCCCTGGATTCCATTGCACCATTTTGTGTGCGCCCTCTCTCCCTTCACCCTCGGTCCCCATGGTTTGATGAGGACCTGAGGGAGATGCAGCATTTAGGATGCAGGTTAAAGAGATGTTGGCGGAAATCCCGCTTGAATGCCGACCATCTTAGACTGCTAGAACATTATCAACTCTATCAGTCAGCAATTACCCGTAAGAAGGCAGTGTTCCTGTCTGGGGAAATTGTTGCCGCACAGAAACGACCAGCTCAGCTCTTTGGAACCGTGGACTGACTGTGCAACCCAGCCTGTCTACAGGTTCATAGAGCCTTTTCACAATCTCAGTGTGATGAGCTTGCTCGGTTCTTTGTGGATAAGGTGGAAGACATTAGGGTTGAGATCCGTGCAACACTGTCTATGGGAAGGGCCGTGGACCAGTCCTTGGTCGCTTTCCCTCCTCATTCCTGGAATCTCTTCAAAAGGCTGGATATTGAAGATGTTATGAGGATTGTCCAAGGTATGTACACTACATGCTGTAGTTTAGACCTGGGCCCTACAGCCCTGATTATGGGCTGTGGGGAGATTATCATCCCAGTTTTAGCAAGGATAGTCTGGTGCTCCTTAGACTCTGGTGAATATCCCAGCTCCCTGAAGGAGGCTGTGGTGACACCAGTGTTGAAGAAGGCTTCTTTGGACCCTGACGACCCTGACTCCCTCGCTAACTACAGACCTATCTCAAACCTTCCCTTTGTTGGGAAGGTAATTGAGAAAGTAGTGGCTACTCAGTTGGACAACCACTTGACCATCCATAGCATCTACGATCCTCTCCAATCCGGTTTTAGAAAGAGGCACAGCACTGAGACTGTGCTGGTTCGGGTGCTCAATGATCTCCTGATGGCAAGAGACCAGAAAAAATGATCCATTTTGGTCCTTTTGGATCTGTCATCAGCATTTGACACTGTAGACCATGGGGTACTGCTTGAGCACTTGAAAAACATCTGTGTGCTTTCAGGTTTGGTCCACAGATGGTTTATGTCTTTCCACACTGGTAGAACACAGAGAGTGGTGTCAGGGGTATTTTCCTCCTACCCTATCTCTCTGTCCTGTGGGGTGCCTCAGGGCTCAGTGCTGTCCCCCATGTTGTTTGAGGTGTACATGCTTCCCCTCTGAGACATTGTAAGATGGTATAGGCTGCAGTTTCATTGTTATGCCGATGATACCCAGCTCTACCTATCTTTTGCACCCGACCAGAATGGAGCACTCTCGGTGTTCAATAATTGTCTCGATGAAATCCAAGGATGGATGAGGTCCAGCCGGCTGAAGCTGAATTCTGGAAAGATGGAGGTGATGGTTGTGGATCCTGGTCGCTGGATAGGGGGGTTGGGGACAAACCATCCCTCAGGTTTGCTCCTGGGGGCGGTTGAGCTTCCTATCTCTGAACAGGTGCGCAACCTTGGGGTAATTCTTTTTTTTTATACTTAGTTTATTGTCTTTCATTTGTCAGCATTTGTTACATCATTTTCATGAATCACATGTTTAGGGGTAATTCTTGATGACTGACTGACACTGCGTGAGCAAGTGTTGGCTGTCGTTAAGCTATCCTTTTATCATTTTAGGAATATCGCTAGGATCAAGTACCTTGTTCCGTCCAGAGACCTACCCACGTTGATCCACGCCTTTGTGACCTCGCGCTTGGACTACTGCAATTCCCTTTACTTTGGGCTTCCTGGGGTTGATATCCGCCGCTTGAAGCTGGTGCAGAACTCTGCAGCCCGGTTGTTAACTGGGATGCCTCATTCTTCCCACATTACCCCGGTGCTGCAGGGCCTGCACTGGCTGCTGGTTCAGTGGCAGATCTCCTTTAAAGTTGGTTTACTGACTTACAAAGCCCTGCACAGTCTGGGCCCTGACCACCTGAAAGAGCTTCTGGTCCCTTACATCCCGGAGAGACTGCTCCACTCAGCCAGCGAGGGGTTGCTAGAGATTCCGAGGGTAGTTTTGAAATCTTCCGGTGCCCGGGCCTTCATATTCATGGCACCGACCCTCTGGAATTCTCTACCCCATTGGATTAGAGAGTGCACGACGGTGGGGTGCTTTTAACAAGCTTTGAAATCCTTTCTGTGGAGAAAAGCGTTTGGGGAGGATATTGAACCAATCTGATTTTATTATTTATTATGAGGCTGATATTATTTATTCTATTGATTTTATGATGTTATTTGGATGTATTTTAAAGACTGTTCTGCACCTTGATTTTTTGAAAGGCCCATTAAAAATAAAGATTATTATTATTCCACCCCCACCCACACCATGCAGACACTGACATGTGTCACAATGTGTCTTGGGGTCTGCAGCCCTAACACTCACCCCATTCCATAAGGAAATAAATTGAGATGGGTGCAGTATAGGAGAATGGGGTGAACGTTAAGGTTGAATACCCCAGACACCCTCCGATACCTGTCATTGTCTGCAGGGTGGGGGTGGAATGGTGTGAGCATTACGAACAACAACCCCAAGGCACACCCCTGATGCCTGTTAGTCTGTAAAGGGTGGGGGAGTAGGGCGTCATGGTTGGAAACCCTAACGCCCCAGGTGTTTGTTGGTATTTTCACTCTACATTTTCAACATGGGCCTTTTGGGACTCCACCTCATGAACAATGGCACTATTATTTTGTTACTCGATCTGGAAAGGTGATTTTTGCATAGCGACTGCACCATTCAGTGCCGGGGGTGTGAAAACACATTTTGGGCAGAATGTGAAAAATGATAACTATACTGTTCATGAGGTGGTGTGAAAAACTGGCAATACTGAATATTTTGAGTGAAAATATAAAAATTTACCAAAGTTACGCACATACATAGCGAAATTTCAACGCCCACATGTAACTCGGGCGTTTTGGAGTATTTTTCTACCAAATTGTCAACATGGCCTTTTTGGGACCCCACCTCATGAACAGTGACACTGTGATTTTGTTAATCCATCCTGAAAGTTGATCTTGCATAGCAGTCATGCCATAAGAGCATGTGTGGCGTGATATTGGTCGGCTGGAATATCTGTGGTGCATTGTCGACCAGTTATTGCTACCAGCTATCACCTGCTATCACTATCTGAGGTTTGATCATCTCTTGAGATTGAATTTGTTGTTGTCTCCTCAGTCGTTATCGCAATAGCGATCCATTTGTGTGACCAGAACCTTTGCCGTGTATAGTGGAGCATATTGGACTGGACCAGAACAACTGCGACGTGTACTACGCACTGGAGCCGTCTGTTGTCGACCAGCTACCGTTATAGTGCTTCTGATTAACCAGCTACTGCTATCATGCTTCTGATTAACCAGCTACCGCTATCGTGCTTCTGATTAATCTCTGGATTATGACTGCTGCTGGTTCTCTGGCTATTTCGATCAATAACTTGGTATTTTTGCTCCGTGTGTCATTGGGAGGCTGAGGAGTGTTTAAGGTTGGCCATATACTGTGAGAAGGCTGGGAAGTATATTTCATTTTTAAGAAGAAGCTGACTGTTAAAACTTGAACTGGCTGAATTACGTTGAATGACTGCTTGATTTGGTGCTGGGTACTGAAGGACCAGTCTGTTGGTGGGCTGGTGTGGGTTTGCAGTGTTGCGGGGGCCTGTATCCTATCTGCTAGGGAGCTGGTGGTTGGGGTTTTCAGCCTCTAGGGATCCCCAAGGGATCCACTTACTGGTGGGTTGTTTGGGGACCCGTGTTGGCTGCTGTGGACTAGCACTGGTAGCACATGGACTTGGGGGGTCCCAGCCCAGAGCAATCTACTTTCTGAAGACGCTTCTGCTGGATTTAATTTTGACTTTTTGGATTATGGTTTGACTCTTTATTCCATTTATTTGGTTGGCAGTGAGAGTGCTATATATTCAGTTTCCAAATCACAGGTGGTGAGAGCACCTGAAGTTTGGAGTTTACTTTTTCATTTGTGGGTGAAACCTTCAAGATACTTTCCATCTGTCTGTTCAGGAGGTGGGAGCTCCTGAAGTTTTCTTGGTATCCGCTGGTGGTGAGAGACTCAGTGGGGTGGGATAATTACATTTTTCCCGAAATACTTTGACTTCTTTGTTATAGTGACTTTTATTATCAATTTGATTGACATTATTTTAATGTTAATTTGGATTTTAGGATCTAAAGTTTAATTTTATCGTTTATTTTTATGGCGGGGGAGGTAAGAATTTTGATTTTATTTTTGTGTTTGGATTGGCTACTGGGTCGTAATTGTGTGGGAATTTGACGTAGGGTTGCACCTTAATGTGTTGGGAAGGTTTAAGGAAGGTCAGGCAATATTCCCCCACTAGGCTCAGGGAGTTGTGTCCATTTAGTTGCCCTCCTTTACCAGCAGAAACATGCATTCGTTGTTGTTCTGTTGGCATTGTTAGGAGGAATGGGAAAAAGGGCAGGCCTGGGCTTGGTGGTGGAATACAGGAAAAGGGGGACATATTGGGGTGGTGAGGACCAGGCATAGCCATGGGATGAAATGATGCTGAGACAGGGGTAATCCCTGTCTTGTTCCCATACCCAAGGGTCAGGAGTTGAGGTCATCTCCAACATCTCATCCAACCCAGATGGTGCTATGTAATGCTAGGTCTATTAAAAACAAGACGGCTATTATAACTGATCTTGTTGAAACAATAGATCTGGCATGCATCACTGAGACCTGGCTGGATGAAAATGTGGGCCCAGTATTGGCTTCTGCAGTTCCTGCTGGGTTCTCGGTGATTCAGCCCCCGATGTTGGATCATAGGGGTGGGGGTATAGCCATCTTTTTTAAGTCTGATCTGGGCCTTGTGGATGTTCCAGTGGAGACTATTAGATCTTTTGAGTGTGTCATGGGTGAGGGAGTAGGTTGCAGGATACTCCTTATCTACCGTCCACCAGGTGATGGGGGTGTATTCCTGCAGGAGATTGCGGACTTCGTCGTTGACATGGTACTGGACTTGCCCAGATGGATAATTCTGGGGGATTTCAATGCCTGGGTTGATGATGAGCTCTCGTAATTTGGTCAAAATCTCCTCCAGTTAATGACAATGCTGGGCCTGACACAGGTTGTTACCTCCGCTACCCATATAGGAGGTCACTCAATGGATCTTCAGTTCCTTTCTGGGTATAGAGATTACTGATTTGGGGGTGGAACCAGTCAGTTGGTCTGACCATCACACCATAGGGTTCAGTTTCGGGGCTCCCCCAAATGGACCTACCCCTTTGCTGTTGAATTGTTTATTGTCATTTTTCCTTTTTTTATTTACAATAATGAACGTCAACTTAGCCAAAAAAGAGAACTGAAAAGGAGTTGTTGGTTACATAGACACCTCAACATCAGAGCAGAAGAAGGATAACTGTTACCAATTAACAGGTACTTACCCCGATACATGCGGCTATTAACTTTAAGATGTTGGAAGGGCAAGGCTTCCATGCTCCATACATTAACAACGTGGGTCTCTTTGTGGGTTCAGGTGTTGTCTAGGCTTCTGACACCCTAGGTAAGAGCAAACACAAAGAATGGACCTACTCCTTTGGAGATGGTTTGGTCCCGTCCTTTGAGGCGAATTACCCCAGATGGTCTATCGGCCGTGCTGGACCTATCGGGATTGTTGGAGGATAGCACAAGTCCTGGTGATCTGGCACTTGCCTATAATAAGGCAGTGGGAGATGCTCTGGACTTGATTGCTCCTGTCTGCGTTCGACCACTTACTCTTCGCCCAAGGTCCTCTTGGTTTGATGGGTCCTTGAAGGAGTTGAGGCGTAGTGGTCGAAGGCTGGAGAGAGCATGGCGGAAGTCCGGCCTGGATGCTAACAGGTTTAGATTGATGGAGCATTACGATGGCTATCAATCAGAAATCACCCGTAAGAAGACAGAGTTCCTGTCCAAGGAGATAGATGGTGTCTATGAGGCTCTCCAGTCTGGATTTAGGAAGAGGCATAGCATGGAGACTGCCCTTGTCTGGGTATTAAATGATCTCCTGATGGCGAGAGATCAAAAAAGGCTCATACCATCTTGGTCCTTCTTGATCTCTCTAAGTGGCTTTTGACACTGTGGACCACGGGGCCCTTTTGGAGACCCAGCAGGTCCTTTGTGGCCTGTCAGGTACAGTCATCAAATGGTTTCGATCTTTCCTAACAGGCAGGTCTCAGAGGGTGGTCACTGTAATTTATTCCTCTGATGCCCTCCCCCTGTCCTGTGGGGTACTGCAGGGCTCCATATTGGCTCCCATGTTGTTTGCAGTGTATATGCTGCCTTTAGGAGATATAATTCGGTGATATGGCTTGAGTTTTGACTGCTATGCAGATGATACTCAGCTGTATATGTCCTTTATGCCTGGACAGGTTGATGCAGTTTCCGTGCTAAATAGTTGCCTCTCTGAGATCAAAGACTGGATGAGTTCGAGCTGGCTGAGATTAAATCCGGATAAGACTGAGGTGTTGGTCATGGAACCGGGTCGCCTGAGGGTAGGCTTTGGAGCTGGGCACATGTCTGGCCTTTGGCTTGATGGTGTCCAGCTCATTGCCTCAGATCAGGTGCATAACCTGGGTGTTGTTCTTGATGATGGCTTGACCTTGAAGTGTCAAGTGTCAGCTGTGGTCAAATCCTCATTTTACCACTTGAGGAACATTGCCCAGGTGAAACACCTGATCCCTCCAGATGATCTTCCAACACTGGTCCACGCCTTCATTACTACCCATCTAGACTACTGCAATGCCCTCTACCTGGAGCTATTTGGGGTTGATACCTGCCATTTGCAACAGGTACAAAATGCTGTGGCTAGACTATTGACTGGTACCCCTAGGTCCAGTCATACTACTCCAGTTCTTCGCAAATTGCACTGGCTGCCAGTTCAGTGGCAGATCACTTATAAGGTAGACTTGCTTACCTTTAAAGCCCTACATGAACAGGGACCTGACTACCTAAAAGATCTCCTCATTCCCTACTCCCCAAATTGCCCTCTCCAATCTACCAACAAGGGATTGCTAGAGATTCCCAGGGTTCATCTTAAAACATCTGGCACACCTGCTTTTTCGTTTGAGGCACCGACCCTGTGGAATTCTCTACCTCATCGGTTAAGAGAATGCCTGACCATTACAAATTTTAAAACGATGTTGAAAACGTATTTGTTCTGATTAGTCTTCCCTGATTAATTATATTACATGACGTTTATTTTAATATTTTTATATTGTGTTTTAATGTATTTATGGTCTGTGAAGGGCCTTGGTTTTGAAAGGTGCTATATAAATAAAGTCTGATTTGATTTGATTTGATTCTGTGCCATGGGTGCAAAAACATGTTTTGGGCAGCATGTGAATAATGACAGCAGCACTGATCATGAGAAGGTGTGAAGAAATGACAATGTGGAAAATCTGGAGTGAAAATATAAAAAATTGAGCAAACTGCACAATGCATGCTCGTAATGCAGTCATTTTTTGGGTTTTCTTCAGCAGACTTTCAACATGGGCTTTTTGAGACCTGACCTCATGAACACTAGCACTGTCATTTCATTAATCAGTCCTGAAAGGTGATTCAATGCAGTGACCAGAAAATCACCTTTCGGGACCGAGTAACGAAATGACATTGCCAGTGTTCATGAGGTGGGGTCCCAAAAAGAATATGCCGAAAATTTGGGGCCAAAATTCAAAATAAATGGCAGATATATCAACATAAGTTGAAACCCCCATTGACAGCCATTATATGGCACTTACTATGATTCTTCAGTTCGTGGTTAGACTTTGAAGAGTACAGACGTGTCCTGGTCTAGAGAAGATACAGTCACCAACCTACAAAAGGTAAGTATGGGGTTAGGGGAGGTGGAGTGTGCAGTGGGAGGGGCGGGATGGGGGAAGGGATGGGAGACGATAGAGGCCATTTTCTTTTTCAGGTATATATATATTTATTTATTATCTATTTATTTATTAAACTCTAGGATTACAAATATCTTTGAGCAGGAACTGCTCATTTACAAAGGTGCTACATCAAAGGATGTAGGGTAACATACATACAAAGGTAAACAACAGTTACATTCTTAACACATAGATGACTAAACATTATATATACAGTCAATAATGGAGAGTCAACATAAGCCAGCTTGAAACAGTTTTAGGGTGAACTGCATATGGGATAGGAGAAGTCAGGAGGAGTCAGCAGGCTAAAGGGCCGTGTCAGGAGGGTAGTGGTGAATGGCTAAGTAGTGTCATTGAAGCTGGAGGCCCCCATGAAAAGCGCCAGCTGAGAGGTGAGGGTGGGGAGGGAGTAATGGGTGAGAGGGGGAGGCTGGTGCAAATAGAGTGAGGCAGTATGGCCGGTTACAGATCACCAATGACTAGGGTAAAAGGAGATGACCGTTGCTTAGGAGAGGCAGTCACATTGTGTGGAAGAGGTGATGGATAGTCGTAGTTGCCTTTTAAAGGGACCTAGCATCACAGCTGCAAGTGTTTCTTTGCAAAGGGTATTGTACCACTGAGGAGCCCTGTGCGTGAATGACCTCTGAACCATAGTGGTCTGGCATCTGGGGACCTGGAAGGTCTGTTGTTGAGCACTCCATGTAAGCTGGGTGCTGCTGTAGGCAGTAAGGAGTTTTGCCACTCCTGATGGCATGAGCCCAAGGAGAACTTTTTTTGTGAGCAGACAGGTCTGGTATTGTATTCTACTGAGGAGTGGTAGTCATCCAGCCCGGGCATATATGTCATAGGTGTGCATTAGGCAGGTGGAACCTGTTAGGAGCCTACAGGCCTTGCTGAGTGTCTCACATATCCTCCGGAGAGCAGTAGGGGAGGCAGAGCCGCAGATGACTAGATATAATATATATATATATATTTATAAAGTTGGGGAACCATTTTCTTTTTTACAAGGAAACAGAAACACAGACTTTGACAGCAGATAAGGACCACTTGGCCCACCCAGTCTGGCTATTTCTAAAGGGGGGGTATAGATATGGGGACACATTGAGTGGGCTTCCCAGTGTCCCTCAGTGGTGGCACTGTTATTTTTTTTAATCGCTGACATGGGGATTGGGCACACTGATGTTGTCTTTAAGAGAAAGTCACATAAAGTCACGTAAATGTTGAGACGGGGGGCAGAGAAGTGAGCACTGGGAGAGGGAAAGAAAGTCGCACCTCAGCTACTGTTGAGTTGGAGGAGCCAAAGTAGAGCACTGGGAGAAAGCTGCACTGCGGCTAACGTTGAAGCCTTTGGGGGGGTCAGAGGAGCGAAGATGGGGAGAGAGAATACAGCAGCCATAACTCTTGCCATGCGCAATAGTGTGCACTCTAATGCATATGGCTGGAATTTGGGCTACAGAAAGAAATGAAGCGCTTCCATTGGAGCGGTTCATTTCTTGCAAGTCCAGCATGTGCCACATCAGCAAAGTTGAACTTCTGTCATGACCACAGTGCCTGGTCATTGGTGTATTCTGCCAAATTCATTGCAGTTTCAGCTGTAATTGGCTTGGCAGTGACACACCTCTCATTTGCCATATAGTCCCAAGACGCTCCTTGTGCAAGTGCAAGTGAATGCAAAAATGAGGCATAGCCTGAGGCTTTCATTTAACATGGTGTCTCATTTACTTACTTACTTACTCTCTCACACTGAATTAGACTGGCAAACTTGGGAGTTGTGCTATGCGAATGCCTATTCATGGGCCATTATATATAATATGTAAAAATGGTAGCAGGATGGAACTTGAGGCTGTCATAAACATTATACAGTTTACTGGTGAACAGATCACTTTTTGCATCTCTTTAGCACAAAACCCACAATCATACTTAGAGATGCTTTATCTGTTTTTCTTCTTCCTCTATACCACATCCAGCTGAATCCTAAATACTACGGGAAATACTTTTAAAAGCATCTGATATGTAAGTATTAACTTCTAATTATGTCAGAAACTGCACTGATATGTCTAGACCACTTTCTATCTTATTTCGGCTATTTTTCAAGGTTGGATTTATCTGCAGCATTTCAAGCTGTTTTATGCCACTTCACATCCCATTTTGGATGCATAATGGCAATAGATATAAATGGTAGACCAGGTTACACTTGCTCCAAGAATGGTGCCCATGTGCAATGCTTTATATCTGAACTTTGGAAACTGGTCATGACTAAGCCGGAGTTTTGAAAATTAGACTTTGCTATGTTAAATGCATGTAGATAAAAGTAAGAAGAAAAAGGTAGTGCACTCCAAAAAGATCCACTTGTAATCCAGAATATACGTAAAAGCTAATTTAATGATAAAACAGGTAAAGAAATACATGGCAGAACCACAGCCTGAGAACTGCCCCAAGGACGTGTTAGATGCAGTAGTTGCACTGGGGCATCGAGAACAAAAAAGCAGCACACTCCAGAAGGATCCACTTGGACTACAAAATATATTCAAAAGTTGATTTATTGATACCATTGGTAAAGAAATACACAACAGTGTAGTAGGCGGTTTTGTATCCATCGTAACATAAGGCCTGCTTATGGTGAGCATTCTGCACTGGTGTGAGTAATGCAGAGCAGCTGATCAGCTGATCAGCTGCTAGAGTATAACTGTAAACATATTTGGGAGCAATGTACTGCGGGGTTGATCCATTTCAGCTCCTGTGAAACTCTGAAGTGGTGTGCACCTGAAATGTTGCAGGAGTTTCAGCCCCATTTACACTGCCACATTTGTACCACAGCAACCCACATGGTTGGACTGCTGCATTGCAAATGCAACTATGTAGACACTTATCTGATTAAGGTAAGTCAGTTGTTACTCCTTCCCCGAGCTGGTTTAAAGCTGGGGACACCATTTGGAGCAAGCAGTGTAAGCAGTCACATGCACAGGCTGCACTGCTTGCTCTGGCTCACAAGGGGATACTCCCAGAATCCTCCTCTGCCCTTTCTTGATGCCAATGAACAGGTCCTGGAAGTTCAGTTTGATACACATTGAAAATGGTCTGCTATCCCTGCATTCTGGGGTGGAGAGGGCATATATAAAATGATGGCTGCCTCATGCCTGTACTCAGTGCTCCACTGTTCTTTGAGCTCACACCTCCACTTCTGTTAACACTAGCCAGGAGCTTACAGAGCAGTTGGAATATTTATATCATGCCATTAATCAAAACTCATATAAATTAGCTTGCATCATGAAATTAACCCTTAGGCTACCGACAGAATTTGAACGTATAGGAATTGTGGACTGATATATCAGTCCACGGTCCTGCAAGGGTTAATACATGTTTTGATTACTGGCATGATAGACATATTTCAATTGCTTTGTAAGCTCACTGGTACATTTACCACCAACCTCCAGACTCACAAGGCCCCTCTGGAGCACGGCTTGCATCAGCACAGAGAGTGGCCCTACAGACCCAACTGTTGGTTGGTTCAGGAGGTGGGGAGAGCTCCAGAGAGGACTTGTAGTTGAAGTAGTGAGGCCGTGTAAACACAACTTTTAAGTCCCTGTCTGAAAGCTCATACCACCTAAAAAAAGTAGGTGAATATAATAAACATAAAGGTGCAGTTAAAGAAACACCAAACTACATATACTTTCATAATGCCAGGCATCATGGAAGTATACAAATTACAATGAAAATTATCTAGGATGATAACTGTCACAAAATGTTTTCCATTGAAAGTGCACATTTGTAACCATACAAAGAGTTGATTTAACTGCCTTACATGCTATTTCATTTTTGTATTTCTTTGCTTATCACCTTCACTGGCCACTCAAGCCCCAATCCTGCTGGCCTCACCAGTCCTATCATCTCATCTTTCCTCAGGACTTACCCTCACCACCACTTGTTCCTCCAGGGCTTGCCCCTCCCCACAGAGTCAGCAGGTTTCCCCACCACTTGCCATGTGTTGGATCCAATTGGTGGTGGTGATGCCTGTGTCCACAGGTTCACGGCTTGTAGGAGGCTCAATTCATCCTGCTGATCAGGAATCTCTGCTTTTCCTCCCCTTGGAGGAACATGTATGTAATGTTGTCATATTGCACTGTACATGTGTCTGCACACCGGCAACAGTGCCCTCTTTTCATGGTAGCTTGCGCCAAAGCTTTGGTGTAAGCCCCTTAAAATGGTACCCCCACAGACACAAATGTACACCAGGAGTAGCTGGCATAACTGTGCTGCATCACCGCAAGATACTTGCAGCAGGGGGGTTGTGGCAAGTGGCTTTCAAAATCACAATTGCCGCAAGGTTTGCTGCCAGTTGCCACTTGTGGCAAACCCCTCTGCCACAAGTCTGTTGTGGTGATGCAGCCCATTTTAAAATTGGGCCCATGTGTTGATGGCCACCACTCCTCTACCACCACCAGGGGTCCTAAACTGCCTGCCCCCCAGCCATCGCTAGGTGCCAGGCTTATGCAGGGTGCCACAGTCCTTTCTCTCTGGAGTAGGAGAGCAGTCTAAGGAATGCTTGATCCCCCTCCCCCTTCCCCTGACTGATCCTCTGATCCTCTGAGCTTCTCCTGAACTCGTGTCATTGGTGCTGCAAGTGGTAGCATTATCACTGAGCCAGTTGCCTGGCTCACCTTACATGCTATTTTGAAAGTTTCCATATTCATTCTAATGATTGTTTATTAGCTATAAGTGCATCCTGATGATTTAAATGATATCAGTCACCTATAAGGGAGTTATGCATTTGGTTGATTTCTTCTATGATAGGAGGAGGCATTTATTTTCCTAAGGGAACATTTTAAAATTGAGATATAAAGTCTGAAAAAATACAGTGAACAAAGCAAAAGTCCTTTTGAAAATCCACTATGGACTTTGTGGACTAGTGGTTTGCAGATCTAAAGTATTGAAAATTTATCCCAAAATATTGGTGCCATAAATCTCATATGGAACGTCTAAATTATATATATATATATAAAATAGATAATCCACTCTTAGGTGTGCGGTCGCATTCTGAAATACGGATGCCTTGGTGTGCGTTAACCACCCAAGGTGTGTGTATATCAGAGCGTGACAGCACACTGTAGAGTGGGTTATCTATCTTATAAAATGGCAAAATTGTTTTGGAGGGGGGTATAAGTGCAGGTGTGCAGTCTCGCTCTGATATATGTACGATCACCTTATGGTGTTTGTCCAATGCCATTACGAACATACGAACATACGAGATTTGCCAGCAGATAAAGGCCTAGAGGTCTATCAAGTCTGCTCGAATGTGCAGCTAGCACCCCTTATTCTGCAGCTGTCCCTCCCTTCCACCCTTCCCCTTCATTAACCCTCCCCCTTGTCCTGTCCCATCCCCTTTTGAAGCAGTCCACTGTTCTACTGCATACCACTTCTGCAGGTAACGCATTCCACCCAGCCACCACCCTCTCTGTAAAAAAGTGTCTCCTCATCTCCCTCCTGAACCTTCCTCCCTCCAGTCTCATATCATGGCCCCTAGCGGCCCTCCCCTCCCTTACTTTGAACAGCCCCTCTGTACCCGTCTTGTTTATTCCTTTCATGTATTTAAAGGTTTCAATCATGTCACCCCCTGTCCCTCCTCTCCTCCAGTGAGTACATGTTCAACTCCTTCAACCTCCTCTAGTATGATAAGTCCCCCAGCCCCTTGATCATCTTTGTCGCCCTGCGCTGCACCCCCTCCAGTAACTTAATGTCTCTCTTCAGATATGGGCACCAGTACTGCATGCAGTACTCCAGGTGTGATCTAACTAATGACCTGTACAGTGGCAGAATCACCTCCTCCCTCCTTGAGGATATACCCCTTGCAGTACAACCCAGCATTTTGTTGGCCTTTGCAGCTGCCTTCCTACATTGTGCCGAGTTGTTCATTGACCCTGTAATAAGCACACCCAGATCCTTCTCCTCCTCTGTCTGGGCTAACTGCACTCTCCCTTCATCTCAAAATGCAGCACCTTGCACTTTTTGGCATTAAACCCCAGTTGCCAGGTGTCTGACCAGGTTTCAAGCTTTGTCAAATCATCCTGCAACCCCTGCCATCCCCCTAGGTCATCCACCACTGCGCCTACCTTGGTATCATCAGCAAACAGACTGATCTTGCTCTTGATGTCCCATATGTCTGCAATGAATATCCCAAACAACACTGGTTCCAACACTGAGCCCTGTGGAACACCGCTCATCACTGCCCCTTGGGTGTGAGAGCTCCCCACCCACCACCACCCTCTGATGCCTTCCCTGAAGCCAGTTCCCTACCCAGCTCACCAGCTTTGCACCTGCCCCTGTGCCTACTAACTTCCTTCCCAGCCTTCCATGCGGCACCGAGTTGAATGCCTTACTGAAGTCCAGATACAGGACATCCACTGCATGGCCCCTGTCCAGTTGCCTAGTTACCCAATCATAGAAGTCCACCAGGTTGGTTTGGCAGGATCTGCCACATATGAAGCCATGCTGTCTGCTGTCCTATAGTCCTTTGGCCTCTAGGAGGGCCACCAGCCTCTCCTTCAGGTTAGTCTCCATTAGCTTACCCACAATGGATGTGAGGCTCACTGGTCTGTAGTTTCCCGGTTCATCCTTGGGGCCACTGTTGTGGAGGAGCACCACATGAGCCACCCTCCAGTCCTGAGGTACACACCCCGAATATAGTGAGGCATTAAATAGGTCTGCCAAAGGTCCTGCAAGGACCTCTGCCGGCTCCTTCAGTACCCTGGGGTGGATGCCATCTGGGCCTGGCGCCTTGTCCACCCTCAGTGCCTTCAAACCCTCTTGAATTCTGCCCTCCATGATTTCCCCATCTGCCACCACTTCCACCCCTGCTTCTGCCATTTTTACCACCTTGGGTGTCACCTCCCTCTTCTCTTTAGTAAATACTGAGCAGAAGTACTCATTTAGTGCTTCTGCCTTATCGCACCCTTCTTCCACCCAACCCCCCTCCTTCCTAATCCTTACTATGTGGTACTTACAGCTCCTTTTCTCCCTGATGTACTTAAAGAAGTCCTTCTCCCCCTTCTTAATGCCTTGTGCCAGCCTGAGTTCCGTAGATGCTTTGGCTCCCCTTACTGCCCTTGTAACCTCCTTCGATTCTGTCAAGTACTCCTCCCTGTCCTCCCCCTTCCTGTTTTCTTGTACTTCCTAAAGGCAGCTCTTTTCCTCCTTACCTTTTCCATGACCTCCTTGCTCAACCAGCTCAGTTTCTTAGCCCTAGCCTTCTTGCTCTGGGCTTTGCAGCAGGTTTTGGTTGCCTCTACTATCCCCAGCTTTATGAGCTCCCACCTCTGGTTAGTGTCCATACTAGATTGAATTCTGGCCATGTACTCTTTTACTACTTCCCCCATCCTTCCAAAGTCGGCCCACCTGAAGTCCAGCACTCTTGTGCCAGATTCCACTCCTTCCTTGCCCATATCCAATGTGAGCCATACTGAGTGGTGGTCACTCCATGACAGCGGTTCCTCCACTGTAAGTTCTCTCACAAAGTCCGCATTTGCTAGCACAAGGTCAAGGGTATTCCCTAACCTGGTTGGTTCACTGACCATTTGCAGCAGGAAGCTGTCCTGGAAGGCATCCAGCAGTACCTGCTCCCTTCTGTTCCTGGTTGTTGGGGTGCTCCAGTCCACTCCTGGCATGTTGAAGTCCCCCACAATCACCACACTACCCTTCTTGCAGGTCCTCCTGATCTGTCCCGCTAGTTCCCTGTCTAACTCCTCCGTCTGAGATGGTGGCCTGTACACCACTCCCATTCTAAGAATCCTATTCTTGGAATCCTGGATTTGCACCCAAAGTGACTCCCTACTACCCTCCAACCCTTCCTCCCTTACACACTTCAGTCCTACCTTCACATATAGTGCCACCCCCCCCTCCTTTCCCAATCACCCTGTCCCTACGAAATAACCTGTACCCTAGTTCAGACAGGTCCCAGTCATTGTATTGGGTGGCCCATGTGTCTGTGATGGCTGCAATGTCCACCTCTCCCTCTGCCATGAGAACCTGTAACTCTGCAGTTTTCCTCCCAAGGCTCCTAGCATTAAGGGTAACCACCTCCTTCCCTTTTCCCCTCCTCCCATCCTGCCCTCCTTTCCTAGCATCACCAATAGTACTTGCCATTTGTCCTTTGTCACTGTTATGGGGGTAAGCTCATATGGTTTCCCAACCTGTGGTCTCTGCATATCTCTTCCCCAACTGTCACCCCCACTCCTACTTTAAATTCCCAACTTCCTCTATGTACTCTTCCATCCTCTGTTTCAACACTTTTTTTCCCTCCTCACTCAAGTGTAGTCTGTCCTTGGCATAGAGACTACTGTCCTCCCAGGTCCCTCCCACCCCCAACAGCCCATACCCTTTAGCACAACACCAGGTTCTTAGCCATCTGTTAAATTCCTCTATTCTCAGCTTTCTTGTTGTGCTTGCCTTTAGCGAGTATCTCTGAAAAAGTTACTGATCTTCCTGCCCCCTCACATAATTGTGCTAGTTCCTCAAACCTCCTCTGGACTTATCTACTGTCTTGTCAGCCAGGTTGTTTGTCCCAAGATGTATAATTAAATGAGGCTTGTCCCTACCCCTTCTAGCATATTTCAGAACAGATTGTCTCACCCTTTCCGCTGTCATTCCTGGCATGGCCTCCACCCAAATGCGACTATGCCTCTCCCCCTTGCTACCCCACCTGACTCCTCTTAGTATTGAGTCCCCCAGCACTAAGATTCCACCCCTCTTACTCCCTGCTTGCTTCCATTCATCTCCCTCTCTCATTTCCAGCTCCTCTTCTTCCTCCTGCACATTATTTACCCCTTTTATCCCTGTTGCAATTCTCTGAGCAGAACTTCCTCCCCACTCCAGTTTGGTCCAGGCATTTATCAATAACTCCTCTAATTTCATCATTTCCCTCCTTCACCTTCTTCCTCTCTAGCAGTGCACAAATATTTTCTGAAGACCCTTCACAAATGCCCGCGCCCTCTCTCTTCATAGTAACCTGTTCTCTCCTTTCCATTCCATGACTTTTGCCACTTCTTCGCCTCCCCTCACAAGTCCCTATCTCCTCCTTCCATTTGTCTTTTGTCTCCTGACCTGGTTTCCCCGGCAATCGTGATGCCATTGATTTCTTTTTTCTTACCCATTTGATATATATATATATATATATATATATATATATATATATATAAACTTTTAGGAAGAGATTCAGCCCTATGGTAAAGAGAGTTCATTGTATATCACATTATTCCAGCTTAGTACTTACTGTACATCTTGAGATTTATGGCATGGGTAACAACAATATACCAGATAGATAGTATAGCAAAAAGAAGACAAACATTTAACCTAATAAAAGATAACATCAACAATAAATTACATGTACCATGCAATGATGTTGTATACATTGCATATTAGAGACACAGTGGGTTGTAGTGTAAGAACACATCTGTCTTCATGAGTGGCAAATGCTTCTTGATTCACTCACAGCTTCACCATTCAAGAATTATGGATACCATCCTGAGCAGTGATGATAGATGTGCTATTCCACCATAAACCATTGCTTACAGTACATTCTGTCTACCTGTCTCTTTCTTTCTCTCTCTCTCTCCCTCCTTCCCTTTCTGTCTGCCAGTACATTACTTCTTCCTTTGTGAAGCTCTCATCTATTCCTCCTTTGAATTCAACTGTTGAAAGTCACTAATTTCGTTCTCCAGAAGTTCTGTCACTCAAACCTTACTTCCCACACCCCTACTCCTGCTTTATTTCCCAGTGGCAAAGTTGGTGATCACAATTCCAAAAACAGTCAAGTCCAATCCGTCTTGAGTCTGGCCACTCAGCTAAACTTGTTATGCATAACAGAAGAAGTAAGACAAATCTTTGCTGCTGTTTGACTTATGTTCAGTTTCTAGATAATCAATAACTAAAGTACATTAAAGTGTGTGTGTGTGTGTGTGTGTGTGTGTGTGTGTGTGTGTGTGTGTGTGTGTAGAGGAGATGATGGCTAATGGTTGGGGAACATGTGGTTACACACTTTAAAATGCTCAACATTTCTTGAAGTAGAAGACAACCCCCATCCCCAAGAATGGCCACGGGGTTTAGTATTGGCTGTAGGTACTGTATTTGAACTAAGCCATTTTTTAATCTTGCTAAAAATGTTTATTATTAAGCCAGAGTTGGCTAGTGTTTTTTGTGATATGTTAACAGGTTTCCATTTGAAAAAAAATGTCTAAAATGGCTAAATGGCTATAATAAAAGAGGTGATGGCTAAATAAATTAGGGGGATTAGCCAAATGGCTAATTATTTTTGGCATTTAGAGTCAACACTTGTGGGGATGCCAGAACATTTAGTTAATCATTAAAAACTTTTATTTTTAAACTACACACAACTGTAAAGAGACACGGGTGCAGGAAGGGAACCAGGGGCTAATTTTGGGGGGATAGGGGTTTCAAGTATTTTTTAATACACTGGACACTCTGTTAAGTCACTGTGATGTGGATTTGTGGCTGAGGTCTGAAGAATGTTTCCAGAATTTCAAGAAGGTGGGTTTCGTGAAATTCCTGTGAAATGCTGTTAAATTTAGCAGTACAAAATGATCATTTCATATGGATGGTGTCAGCAAATGTTTAATTTAGCAACACCTACTGTTTAATTACACACCGAGATTACACCAGTGCTGCTATTTCTGTACACTCACTTCAAGTTAAGGTCTCAAAGTACAACACATTTATTCCTCAAGGGGAAAAAGGTGAGATTGACTACAATTATTACCAGTATCATGTGAACACACATTTTGACTGCCAATAGTATTATATTTCTTCATATCTGAGTTCTGGCATTTTTGCAAGAACAAGTAGACAAATGCTTCTCACATGTATTTATGAAATTATTTTTTTTGTTTGCTGCAAAAGAAAAAAACACTGGGTGGGATATTCAGAAATGTGCCAAAACCAGGCACATGACTTGCACAGCGCAAATCCAGTGCGCCATGGTGCACCGAGCGCGATAGAAACATAGAAACATAGAATTTGACAGCAGATAAGGACCACTTGGCCCACCCAGTCTGCCCATTTCCCTACTTACTGGAAAAGCTGCAGATCCTAGTTAACCAGCAGCCTACTTCTTCCTACCCCCACCACCTAGAATGGCCTTATGACTGTCCCATGCATGCTTGAATTCCACCACTGATTTTGACTCCACAACCTCCTCCGGAAGGCCGTTCCATGCATCCACAACCCTCTCTGTGAAAAAATACTTCCTTAAATTACCTCTGAGCCGCCCCCCCTCTATCTTCAAATTGTGCCCTGTTGTTCTTGCACACCTCTTTTTTTGAAAGATGCTACCTTCTTGGACTTTGTTGATTCCCATGAGGTACTTGAACGTTTCTATCATGTCCCCCCTCTCCCTCCTTTCCTCAAGGCTATACATATTAAGCTCCTTTCATCTCTCTTCATATGTCTTCCGGTGCAGACCCTGCACCATTTTAGTTGCCCTCCTCTGGACAGCTTCCATCCTGTCTATGTCTTTGCGGAGATTGGGTCTCCAGAACTGCACACAGTACTCCAGATGGGGTCTCACCAGGTGTCTGTACAGAGGGATAATAACTTCTTGTTTTCTACTGGTGATGCCTCTCCTATGCATCCCAGTATCCCCCACCCTCCTTGCTGCCCTCTCACATTGCTTGCCCATCTTTAGGTCATCTGATATGACTACCCCAGGTCCCTTTCCATTTTGTTGTTGTTAGTATCTCACCCCCCATTGTGTACTCTTCCCTGGGTTTTGTTTCCCAGGTGCATTACCTGCACTTCTTAGCATTGAATCTAAGCTGTCATACATTTGACCATTTCTCTAACCTTGCCAAGTCCCTTCTCATCCTTTCCACCCCACTTGTGCATCAACTCTGTTGCAGATCTTTGTGTCATCTGCAAAGAGACATACTTTCCTTCTAGTCCCTCTGCAATGTCGCTTATAAAGACATTGAAGAGGACCAGTCTAATACTGAACCCTCGGTCCCCACTAGTAACCCTCCTTTCTTCAGAGTGGACTCCATTTACTATTACTCTCTGTGTCCTATTCTCCAGCCAATTCTTTTACAGGATGTCATCTTGGGACCCACCCCAGGCTGGCTAACTTGTATATTAATCTTTTGTGTGGGACTGTGTCAAATGCCTTGCTAAAGTCTAGGTAGGCCATGTCCACAGCCCCTCCCTGATCTACTACTTTGGTCATCCAGTCAAAGAAATCTATCAGATTTGTCTGGCATGACCTTCCCGCTGTGAATCCATGCTGTCTAGGGTCCTGTACCCCTCTGGCCTTTAGATACTCAACAATTCTTTCCTTCAGAAGTGATTCCATCATTTGCGATATTCAAAGGTTGCGCATGGCGGCATGCACCAGTGCAACCTGGCTGAATATCATACAGATGCACCATAGCGCAACTAGTGCAGGACCGGGGAGCAACCCAACATGCACAACAGCGCAACCAGGGATGTGCAAGGGGAAGAGGTGCCTGCACCAGGACACATATGTACTGGCAACAGGCACAGCAAGGAGCAAGCCACTGGGGCAGGACATCCCGCCACCAGGGTACCGAGGGTGCCAGGAGTGAGGCATGGCAAGCACATGACAGAACACTGCCCAGTGCACATGGGAAGGCAACAGACCCCTGCCTACGTGCACCACAGTGGTGCAGGGAGGCAGGGTGGCACCAATGGCCACTGGTGAACAGCCACTGGCAACTGCCCACAAGAACTCATGTGCCACACCACCGGGACCACAGCTGGCAACACACAGGCAGACAGCACACAATGCACATGCCACACAACTGGAACAGAAAGGCCATGGCCACCCCAGGGCACAGCCACTGAACAATGGGTGAACACCATCAGGCAAAACCTCCTGACCACCCCAGGTGCACACCACAGCCACCATGCACACCACTGCAGCATAGCTCCACATGCTAGTTGCAAAGCAGACCCGGACACAGATGTGTAACCATAGAAAAGTGTATTAACAACATCAATAAAACACAACTATATACAGATATATACAGGGAACAGGGAACAGGGATAATGGGGTAGCTGTTTACAAGAAGGCTAAGCCAAGGAAGGGAGGGACGGGGACAGGGGTCAGGGCAAGACAAGGGGGCAAGGGAGGGCAAGGGAAGGGGGGGACAGGGATGTAAAATGTCATGGGCCAACAGGCCCAATAGGCGGCCATGCCCCGCTGCAGTCTGGCACTGTAGCCTGCGAATGGCCCTCTGCATCATCCTTGCCACCCGCAGCATGGCAGTGGAGACCTCCAGTATCCTCCTCAGAAGGCAGGTATTTACAGCTGGCTGATGAGCACCTAGGACAAAGGAGGGTACACGGAATCAGTGCATGTCCAGAACACCCTAGCCCACCCACCGTGCGCAGCAGACAATGGTGACACGCACCCCTAGGATGGCACACAGCCATCCGCAGTGAGTGCACCCACATGTGCCACCAACATGGCTCACCACAGCCATGCAGAACACAGCACACCACCACCACCACCACCCATGGGCCACACACCACCACCGTGGCAGGTAGGCGGCATGGTTAAGTGGCAGGATGGTAGTGGCACAGCAGGCAGCCGGATGCACAAACAGCCCACCTGTGGCAGCCACACACATGTGCGATAGCCACAGCATGGCACAACGGCCACCACCAGTGGTGCACAGCTGCAATGACTATGTGCACAGGGTGCTGTGTCCCACCCCCATGCCCGCTGCCCACCCTGCACAGCAATGTAGCATGTAACAGTACCTACCTGCACACTGCAGTGCACCCTGCACTGGTCCCGCTGCACCACCCATGCAGCCTGCAGCCTGCATAGGAGCCCCTGCAGTGGCCCGCCCTGGCCCACGGGCAGCGCCTGCCAGTCAGGCTCTCCTCCTGTCCTCAGGGCCTAGGAAGGGAACATAGAGATGAACACATCAGTACCTGGCAACACCAAAGGCTCCCCCAAAGAGCATGCACCCCGGCCCAGTGTGGCCCCAGCGCATTGGCACAGTGCACTCCTGGTGCACCACCCCATGCTAAGGTGCATGCAGCCCCAGCACCCCCCCCTGCAGCATGATGTGCCACCCTGCTGGCCCCACAGAAGACTGGTTGGGCACAAACATGTGTGATGCATGCTTACCTGGCCATGGCATGGCACCCCTCCGGACACATACCTACAGTGCCTGGAGCCTCTCTGGGTCCCTCTGCTGCAGGTCCCTATAGCAGTGGTGGCACTGTTAACTGGTGCGCTGGACACCTGTGGCCTCCTCCAGCCCATCTGCCACCTCCTGCCACACATCTGTACGTGGCCTACTCAGGGGCACCTGCCCAAACAGGCTGGCAGCGTGTGGCTCCACCAGGGCCACAAGGTTCACTAGTTCAATCTGGGACCATTTAGGTGCCCTGGATCTGTTGCAGCATGGCATTGCTAGATCACAGCAGGGGACACCAAAATGGCACCCTGTAGTGCATGAGCCCCACATGCTGGGGATGCCCACCTCACACGGAGATGCACTGCCAACGGCAATCTCGCATCTCCGGAGATGCGCAATACAGGCAATGGCCACACTGGCACGTGGTGTAGGGCACCCCTGAAGGGCAAAGGGGGAACCTGGGGTCAGGGGTCAGCACGCACACCATGCGCAACTGCACTATTGGGAGCGCAATGCAAGGTGCACAATAGGGGCATGTGGACATCACGGGCTACTGGTCAATAACGCCTGTGCACCATATGTCCCATGGCGCCCCTGTGCTATAGGACTCACAGCGCATGAGCACCATATGCCCAACAGAGGCTGAGCGCCGTATGGTGTATTGCGCAGTGTGAGTATGCTAAGCCATTGGCATAGATGCCGGTAGTGCTTGCATGCATACTGCAGGGCCTATTGCGCACATCACAATGTTGCGCCATAACTTGAGCATGCACAAGTCCATTGTGCTAGGCACAATAAAGCAGTATTCAGCTGGAATATGTAGATTAGCTCATCAGCCTATCAGTGGCGCATCGGGGGAATTTGCATCTCATTACAGTTGTGCATCCCGTCATTTGCATGCAATGTGCTATAAAGGCACAGCGGGGTAAGCACAGGACATGGACTAGTACTGCATCCTTCAGAGGTAAGCCACGAGGCTGAGGTGGAGATGGGACAGTGGCCTGGATGGGTGGTGTGGGTGGTAGCAGTCACTGACCACTGTCATATCCCACAGGACGCAACATGACCGATCGAGAGGAAGGTGGGGAGTGTGGGCCTGCATGGAAGCATAGGCCCAACTTTACAAGGTCTGAGATGGATGCCCTGTTTGAGGCGTACCTTGACCAGGAGCCTCTATTGAGTGGATCGACAGGCACCCCACAGGCCAGGTACACAGCATGGGAGGGTATGGTGAGGGCTGTGAATCAGCAGGACAGCCATCAGAGGACTGTGCAGGAGTGCAAAAAGAAGGTCGGCACAGATAGGCACCGGATAAAGGAAAAGCTGGCAGCCATCAGGGCAGCACATGCAGCCACCGGTGGTGGACAGCCCAACATGCCACAGCTCACGCCGCAGGAGGAGATGGTGGTGGCCACCATGTGGCGCAGCGCCATTGAGGGGGTGCCTGGTGGTGGCTTCCAGATGGGTGGAAGCCCATCACTGCATGGTAGGTACACCAGCGTCAGGGGCAGGAGGGCAGGGGGGTGGGGGGCTGGCTGGTGTGACAGCAGCAGTAATGCGACTGCCGCTGTCACACCGGCAGTAATGCGACTGTATTCCCTTTCAGCTCCACAGCATCTGCATGCAGTGGCAGGGGCATAGGTGTCTGCCATGCGGGTGAGCCTGGACCTGGATGACCCTCCATCCACCTCCACCAGTGTCCGGGGGCCAGAACGTATGCACCCCAACACCGCTGACTAGCCAGATGCCCGTGGTGTGGTTGCAGATGAGGCCCTGCCTGTGTTCCAGCATGACATCAGCCATGGTGTACAGTATGCCGAGACACAGATCGGGGTGGGGTCCGGCACCGATGATGATGTGACCATCATCTTGGTTAGTGGTGTTGCCGTCGCGGGGGAGGCACCCATACCACTCACCCACCACGGCAACGTAGATGGTGCCCTGGTGGCAGTTGTCCCGCCACTGGCCACCACCCCCACTGTCACTGTGGGTGTCAGTGGTGTGGCGCCGGCCGATAAGGGTGGTGGTGGAGCAGCCGCACAGGCGCTGCTCAGTGCGCAGCAGCCGGTTGGACAGCAGCGGCAGTTGGACGGGGACGTTGGGAGGTCGGGTGCAGCTCCTGCTGATGGTGCACCGGTGAATGATCAGCCCCAAGAGGGCCCCACTGTGCAGCGCCCACCTGCGCGGGGGGGGGCTGGGCAGTGGGGCCGAACACCACCCATGGGCCGGCACAACTCCCAGTCGCCCCTGGGTGTCAACCTCTTACCCGAGCACACCCGTCTGCTGTGGGCCTCCATGGAGTAATAGGTGCTGATCGTGGCAGGGATGCATGCCCTCCACACCGAGCTGCGCCCGGCTGCAGAGCAGTGTGACAGGGACTTTGCACAGCTCCTGGCCAACAACCATTGTATGAGGGTGGACATGACTGCAGCCCTGGATCAGCTTACTGCTGCAGTCACAGCCGGCCTAGAAACAGTGTCCACATTGGTGCATGGCCGTCCACCACAGACCCTGCAGAGTGCATTCTCCACCCCTCGGTCATGGCATAGAGCGACCCCTTCAGTGTCGATGCTGGGGTCTGCTGTGGGCATTCCTGGCACACCTGGGATGGGCATGTTTGGAGGCCTGCAGACCCCTGCAAGGACATGGTCATGTTCTCGCAGTAATACCCCTGGGGGACTGTCTCAGACACCCCCTGTGACCGTCGAACAGCCTGAGTCTGCTGGGCGGTCTCAGCGGGGCTGCCAACATGTCCGCAGTGGCCATGCGAATGAGCAGTGGTCCTGAACCACACACCACCCTGTCCGCTGTCTGCTACCACCCCATGTGCACATTTGTGTGGCATGTGCATTTCATGGTCATGGCATCCGTGGATGTTGCCGCACACAGGCCGTGTGCACACCCACCCGGCTGCTGGCCATTATGGCATGTGCATGATGATGCCAGCACAGTGCTGGGTGCTACTGTGCCCCGTTGCTCAGTGTCTGTCACACGCCTGGTGCCAGCCTCTGGGTACGTGCCTGCAGGTGCCTGTGTGCATGTGTGTGTGCTTGTGCAGGGGCATGTGGGTGTGCATGGGAGGGTTGTGCTGTGTGTTTCCACAGCGTCCTGACCCTCACCCGTCCATGCTCCCCTCCAGCCGCTCCTGTCACACGGCCCATCCAACAATGCCTGTGCGCTGTGCCATAGTCGCTATTCCATTCATGGGGACATGTTCACCTACCTGCATGCACCGTAGTGCTCCTCTGCAATCATGTCCCAGTGCCGCTGGGCCATCCTGTTCAGCTGGGGTTCCCTTCACCTGGGGGGGGCTGCTCACTGCCAAATGGCCCAGTGGCCATGTTGTCCCCACTGCTGTTCCCCTCTTCAATTTCAACAGCTATCCCACAGTCAGTGGCCATGTTGTGTAGTATACAACAGGTCAGGAATAGGCCACAGACCTTTGAGAGGCTGTACTTTAGGGCACCGCCAGACCTGTCCAGGCAACGGAACTGTGCCTTCAGCAGCCCAAACACATGCTTGATGATGTTCCATGTGCTGGCATGTGCCTCATTGAATCGCTCCTGTGCTGGGGTCGACAAGCATCGGAATGGGGTGAGCAGTCAGGGCCGGAGTGGGTAGCCACTGTCACCTGTGTGGATAGATATATGGTTAGCATGGTGGACCGTGTTGCTGCACTACCCATCTTTCCCAGACGCACCCTGCGGTGCCCCTACCTTGGCAGCCCCCCCCACACCTTTCCCTGTTGTGCCAGGCTGCCTGTGTTCACAGCATACTCACCTACTAGGTGGCCAGTGGGGATGTCCCCACTCTCAAACCTGTGGCACAGTGCCGAGCTGTGCCAGATGAAGGCATCATGTGCTCCCCCAGGGTGTGTGGCACAGACATTGATTATGCACCCCCTGGCATCGCACACCACCTGGCAGTTGACAATGGGGTAGCCCTTTCTGTTGATGTAGGCTACCCTCTCCAGGCCGGGTGGTGTGTGGATGCTGACATGGGTGCAGTTGATGGCCCCTAGCACACCAGGCATACATGCTACCCTGTGGAACTCCTGCATTTGTTCACTGTACGCTCTGCCTGTGTGCTGGGGACGTGGATGTATTCCACAACATGTGGCAGCAGTGCGTTGAGGAATTGTGTGAGGAGCCGTGATGCGGCTGACTGGATTATGCCTGTGGTGTCCCATGTTGGTCTCTGGAAGGTACCCATGGCGAGCAGGCAAATGACAGCCATGACTTTTGTCTCCACAGTCATGGCATGGCTCCATCTAGTGGGTGCCTACATCTCATCACTGCACAGCTCACAAAGCTGCCTCAGAATTGTCCAGTTCAGGTGGTACTAGCCCACAATTTCTGTATCACTGTATTGTTCGAAAGGTGGTGCGGGCACAGTACCACCTGTTCCGGGCATACCACTGACGAGCACTTCCATGGCT
This sequence comes from Neoceratodus forsteri, assembly GCA_016271365.2. Classification (NCBI taxonomy): domain Eukaryota; kingdom Metazoa; phylum Chordata; order Ceratodontiformes; family Ceratodontidae; genus Neoceratodus; species Neoceratodus forsteri. The sequence goes on from CM057453.1 coordinate 1,386,273,560, forward strand.
GCACCCGCTCTGCCTCCTGCCTCCTCACACCCCTCATTACCACCTCCATCTGAAAGATGGCACTGTCCATGGCCTCAGCTGTCCAGATCCTACTGGGTGGCAGACCCCTCGGGTTCCTCCGGCTGTGTGCTGCTGCGTGTGTGTGGCTGTGCTGGGCACACACCTGTTTCGTCTGTTCCCAGCTGGCAGCCTGTGGCCTGTGGCCTCCGCCTCCCACCTGTCTGGGCACCTGTGCCGCCCCTTCTGTGCCAGGTGTCACGAGCGCACACTCTGGCTGTAGCCTCCCTGACTGTCTCTCATGCACACACACACACACAGACACACGGCCACTCTCTCACTCCCTCTCACTCCCTCACAGCCTCTGTTCCTGTCTTGCACCCCTCCTGCTGTTCAGCCTGGCCACTGTATCTCTCCCACTCCTGCTCCCCTCTGGCGCAAGTCTCCTTCCCCTGCTTGCTCCCTCTTTTTATGGGCTCAAGTGTGCTCCGCACATTTGCCATTTGCTCCATGCTTGCGCTGTCTATCGGGTGTTGAATATCGCACTGTGTCTGATATTCATGGCTACGCCCCCTGCACTTGTGCATGCATGCATTACCATTGTGCATTGGCGCATGGCAATTTGTGCTGTGCAGTTGCTGAGGCAGAATATCACTCTCCAGCACATTTTCGTTATTGTGCTGACGCAACCCTGTTGCGCATTGTGCAACTGCTTTGAATATCCCCCACTGTTTCAGCAGGAGTCAAATCTAATAATGTTTGAAACAATTAATTGTAAATTATGGACCTTGCTTTTTATTGCTGAACACAGTTGCCTGAAACCAAGCTGTTTGCCCCATTATACTCTGTTTCTGCTACTTTTCCTACCCTGCAGACAGAATCCTCTGCTTGTTGCATCAGAATCCTTTCCACAGCTAGTTGTGATGTCATGTCATGAGCAGATCATTATGACTTCAATGTGAGCTGATAAAGTCTAGGGGGAAAAAGAGATTGTTGTATCAAAAATGTCTTCAATAATACAAATGTAATGTTCTGAAATGTAAATTTTTGAGAGCATTTTATTCAAAAGAGCCCTGCTGATGCCAACTGAATTATTTTGCAGGACACTGGAAAATCTTTATTATGTTGCATGGACAATGGGCCAGAATTTCGGAAGGGTCAGAATCTGACACAAATGCCTGCTACACCTGCAACTGCATTCACCGGATTCTGTCTAAGTAGCCCTATTTCTATTTTCAAAAAATGCATCAGTGTGCAATAAGAAGTCACAGGCTCAACTTTTCCTACATCTCTGATTGCTGCAAGTCCTGGTTATGCCCAAGGATATGGCACTTCAGGCATGCGGCAATGCAACAGCTGCACTGGTGCTAGGGTTTGATTCAGGGCGTGACACAAGCCCTGCATTAACCTTCACAATCCAGCCCATGATTTGCAGTACAAACAATGCAAATCACATTCATGTCTTTTTCTTCTTCAATAATCTTTTTTAATGCAACATTTGGATGGAGTTCAGCGAACCCATATGTGGGGATTTTCAAAGCCTATGTCCTTGGTATAGTTTTCTATTATGTACAAATATGGACATAGAACAACACTGCTCCAATGGCAAGTTTTCAAAACTAGGAAATTGCTAGTGTAGGTCCAGTTTTTTAAAACTCTGATTTAGTTTTGTCCAGTTTGCAAAGTGTAGATATGTAGTAGTCGTACCTGGAGACAATCATCAAACCATGTGTAACCTGGTCCGCCATTTACCTCTCTACCACTATCTACAGTAGCCATTTCTCATATCCAAAATTGTATGTAAACTACTATAAAATGGTTTGCAATGCTGTAGATAAGTCCAGCCTTTGAAACGAGCTCCAATAAAACAGAACAGGGTCTAGACATGCCAGGGCAGGTATAGACACCGAAATTACTACAAGGAACTGCACCTGTTTTAAGACTTTTGAAAATGCCCCCACCCAACTGTTCTACATCCCAAATGCTGCTTCTTAAATAGCTCAGAGATCTATGTACAGTGAATGACCTTCAATACAAGCCCTGCATCTTATCCACCTACAAATATTTAGTGATTTATATGGAAAACTAATTTGCTGTGAATACAGGGAGGCAACCCTTGATTCTGGTCTCTGTCATCTGTCTGTTACCCACTGTATCAGTGAAGTGTCCTCCACTGTTGCCATGAACTGTCGTTTACAGTGTCAGGAATCTGTGTATACAGTATGTATCCTTTCAGAAGCAGCACTTCTCTATCCAATTGTACAGTACTGCACCACAAACAAAGCACTTTGTGTACACTGCTCTACCAAGGATTCCTAAATGAAAATGAGACATTGTATTTCAAGAGGTTATCTCACCATATGTTTAATGCAAAGTTTGAATCACTAAATAAAGAAATAGGTATGTAATACATGGTTCCAATCGTTTTGCCAAAAGAATGATGCAACATTAAAAACTCATAACAGCATCATCTTGATGTCAAGAAGTCATAATACTGCTGATCTGATGTCAGAACAATGTTATTATGATTTTGAGTGTTGTCTTACCACACACTCTTGTCACTCTTTTGAAACTGAGTGCACAAAGAGAAAGTGAACTGCCTGCATTTGAGGGGAGGGGGCGTCAGATTGAGTGAAAGTGAGCAGTCAGAGTGAGTGAACAGACTGAGATAAAGCCTGTGGTTTCGACTAATCTCAGCAGTATTTTTGTCATTTAAGGTAAGAGAAAAGGTGTGGAGGGATCTGCCAGACACAGCCAAAGTGAGTCATCTGCAATTGGTGGTGGTGGGGGGTGGCAGACTGAGTGAAAGTGAGTGGTCAGATTGAGTGAGCAGAATGAGCCTGTTAGCAGTCATAGCAAGCAACCTGTGAGTGTGTTTGTGGTTTTGGGGCATGGACAGTTAATCTAATCTAAGATACAGAGCCATGTATTACACTTCGTGGGAGAGAAGCTGGGAGCTACAGAGGGGAGAGCAATCCGGAGCGGCAGAGGGGCACCGGGGATCTGGTGGCATTTTTTCACCCAGCAGGATGCAATGGGTGGAAGGATGCCACTTCAGATTTGGGGATCGATGTTCTGGGGAGGACTGAGGGGGGTTGTGAGATTTTAAAACGTTGATTGTGGAACTGTATGTAGGAGGGGAGGGACTCTGTGTAATTCGGTGAACGTTTTTAAAAGTTGATATTGTGAATCTGTCCTTACTTGAAAAGGAGACTCTGGGCTGCTGCACTCGAGTAGCAGAGTTGTTTGTCCCGCCCACCTAAATGATCATTCTTGGTGGGCGGGGACAGCATTAAGGGACAGCACTGAGTCAAAGCTGAGCTGTTAGAGAGTACTGAGACAAGAACTGGTGAGCAGCAGGAGGCGTCAAATTGCTATTGCTAGGAGGAGAAAGGTCTATGGTATTAGAGGGAAGCCATGCAGGGGTTTGCTGAGGACACATTCAAAAGGAAGGTCTATTTACTGGGGGGGGTTGTCAGGGATTATAGCGATGCTGGGGTGGGTAAATGGAGGGTGCTAGGGTAGTGCACACTAAAGGATGGAGGGGTACTAGCAGGGGAAGATAGGGATTGCATGGGGGAGGGAGCAGGGGGCAGCCAGCTGATGGAGGGGGATGGAGCAGTACTAGCGGGGGAGTACAGGGATGGGATAGAGGAGGGGTGCAGGAGGCAGCAGGGTGCTGGAGGGGTCAGTGGGGGGGAGAATAGTGGGCTGCAATGGTTGTGGGGTGGCTGTCTCGATGAATGTATTACGGAAGCTAGGAGGGTGTCTGATCTGTCACTGGCTGAGGAGTCTTGAGGAAGATGTGTAGTGGCTTTGGAGAGAGTTGGGGAGGTTGGGGGTAGGAGGGAAGGCAGCTGGGGCAGAGAGCACTGGGAGGGTGCCTGGTGGATTGATCAACCATTGGGGGTGTGGGATGGGGGAAGGCGGGTGCACTACAAATAGGTGGACTAGCATGGGAAGAGAGGGCAAGGGCAGATGAAAGAAGCCCACTCCAAGCATGGTGGAGGGGGCAGGTAATAGGTTTGCAGTGCTGGTGACACTGGAGGAGCAGGGGGTAAGGGATCTCCAGGAGGGGGTTGGTAGGGGGAAGTGGGAGGTTTCCACATGGGACAGGAATCAGGCCAAGGACTGTGGTAAGGGTATGGGAGAAGGGGGTACAACTGGAGGGATGGGCGAAGGGAACAGAGGTAAATCGGAGGGGAGAAGGGTGAGTGAGGAGAAAGGGAGGGACTTAGCAGAGGGGGAGGAGGAAACCAAGGGAAAGTATGGGGAGGAGAGTGAGGAAATAAAGAGGGAGAGTGGGGATAAGACTGGGATGGAGGGAGGATCTAGATCCATCAGAGGGAAGGGCAAGGAAACAGAAGGAGCGGACTCTAGAAGAGGATACCAAGGTAAAAAGGGAGGGGAGGAGATGAGGAGTGGAGAGGGAGGGGTATTAGTGCTGGGGGATTCCATACTTAAAGGGATATGATGGGGAGACAAGAGGGAATAGCACAGTCACATCTGGGTAGAGTCCATACCATGCTTAACTGCAGGCAGGGCAGGGCAGTCAATTCTTAAATGTACAAGGAGGAGTAGGAGAAAACCACATCTTGCGGTACATGTGGGTACAAATGACCTGGCAGGGGAGATGGTGGAAGCAGTGAAGGAGAGGTTCTAGGAACAAGGCAGGATGTGTGATGAGATGGGGAATTGGTGGGTTTCCCTGAGGTGCTCCTAGTACCATGCGCTAGTACGGTGAAGAAAGTAAGGGTTGGGGAGTTCAACACTTGGTTGAGGGAGTGGAGTAGATCCAGGGGATACTGGCTGGTGGGGGGCTGGGACAGCACCTGGGACAACATTGAACTGTATGCAGGGGACAGGCTGCATTTGAGTAGGGAGGGCAAGGGGATGTACAAGCAGAGGGTAGGGGAATACATACCTACAATGGTGGATTTAAACTAGGTGGGGGGGGAGGTAAGTGGACAGATGGTAGACAGGGATCCCAGAGAGGGGAGCTGAATGAGCTTACCCTCCAGGCTAGTATGGAGGATCTAGGAGTAGTGGTAAGGAGGGGAATAGGAGGGGGGTATATCAGGGAGGGGAAGGGGCAAGGTCAGGTCGGAGGGTGTTCTCACTGAATGTGAGAAGCCTTGGTAACAAATCAGTGGAGTTACAGGCTGTCTTGGCAGTAGGGAGGGTGGACATCGCACCCATCACGGAAACATGGGCCACCCAGTACCAGGATTGGGGTTTGATGATTCCTGGGTATAGGTTTTTCAGGAAGGATAGGGCTAAGGGGAAAGGAGGGGGGTGGCAATATATGTATGAGAGGGAATAAAGTGCCTAACGGAGGAGGGGGAGGAAGGCAGAACAGAGGCCCTATGTATGCTGCTACAGGACACAAGAGGTAGGACGGTGAGACTGGGGGTGGTGTACATACCACCAGCCCAGAGGGAGGATCTGGACAGGGAGTTAGCTGATCAAATCAGGAGGGTCTGTAGGAAAGGGAACACTGTGTGGTGGGGGATTTCAACCTACTGGGGGTGGAGTGGAGCACCCCAGCCACCTCAAGTGCCAATGAGCAGGTCATATTGGAGGCATTTCAGGACAGCTTCCTGGTGCAGCTGGTCAGGGAGTCAACTAGACTGAACAGGACTTTGGATCTGGTTCTATCAAATGGGGAGGCTGTAAGGGATCTGGAGGTGGAGGACGCTCTGGCTGGGAGTGACCACCACATGGTATGGTTCACGCTTAACATGGGCAGGGAAACAGGAGGTACAGGCACCAGGGTGTTTGACTTTAAGGGGGTAGACTTTATTAGGATGGGGGAAATCTTGGGCAGGAATCTGACTGGAAATCAACCACACATGGATGCCTGTCAAAAATGGGAGATTATTAGGAATGGGCTGGTGGAGGCTACTGGGAAGTGTGCAAGAACAAGGAGCAAAAAGGGAAGGATGAAAAAACCCAGCTGGCTGACACAGGCAGTCATGGAAGTGGTAAGGGCCAAAAGGAAGGCATTTCGGAGACTCAAGAAATTGGGGGTGGGGATAGCAGGGAGATGTATATGAAGAAGTCCAGGGAGGTTACCAGGCTGGTTAGAGCGGCCAAGGCTTCCAGGGAACTGATACTGGCACAGGGCATTAAGAATGGAGAAAAGGATTTCTTCAGATACATCAGCGAAAAACAGAAAACCAAAGATCAAATTGTGAGAATTAGGAAGGACGGCGTCTGGGTGGAGAAGGGATGGACCAGGCAGAGGCTCTTAATGAGTATGTCTGCTCTGTGTTCATGAAAGAGAAAGGGGCGGACATCTAGGAGAGGAGGAGTGGGCGGGGGGGGAGTGACTGATATAGGGATTACAGAGGATGGCATGCTAAAAGGATTAAGGGTACTTAGGGAGGATAAGGCACCTGGTCTGGATGGTATTCACCTTAGGGTACTCAGGGAACTAGCAGAGGTCCTGGCGGGATGGGTGGCTGACCTGTTCAATACCTCCCTGGACACAGGATGCATACTGAAGGACTGGAGGATGACCCATGTGGTGCCCATTCACAAAAGTGGTCCTAAGGATGAACCAGGCAACTACAGACCAGTAAGCCTCAGCTCAATTGTGGGAAAACTCATGGAGATGATCCTAAAGGAGAGGCTGGTGGTCTTCCTGGAGAACAATATTCTCCAGGATGGTCAGCAACATGGGTTTGTCTCGGTAGATCCTGCCAGACAAACCTGATTGAGTACTATGACTGAGTAACAAGGGAACTGGACAAAGGCCATGCGGTGGATGTCCTGTATCTGGATTTGAGCAAGGCCTTTGATTCCATGCCGCATGGGAGACTGGGAGGGAAGCTGGAATATATAGGGGTAGGAACAAAGATGGTTAATTGGATCACCAATTGGCTAAGGGGGAAGCAGCAAAGGGTGGTGGTGGGGGGGGGAGAGCTCTCATCACCAAGGGATGTGATGAACAGGGTGCCACAGGGATCTGTATTGGGACTGGTGCTGTTTGGGATTTATATAGCTGATATCTCCTATTGGGTCTGGAGCAAGATCAGTCTCTTCACGGATGACACAAAGATGGGAGCGGTGGTGGATGACAATGATAGGTGGAGGGGGCTGCAGGAGGATCTGACCAAACTACAGGAATGGTCGGATGCATGGCAGTTGGGGTTTAATGCCAAAAAGTGCAAGGCATTGCACTTCGGGGCTAAAAATCAGGGGAGGAGCTACCAGTTGGAGGGGTGCAGCTTGAAAGCACAGAGAGGGAGAAGGGTCTAGGGGTGCTTATAACAGGGAGTATGAACAACTCAGCGCAGTGCAGGAAGGCAGCAGAAAAGGCCAACAGGATGCTGGGGTGTATAGTGAGGGGAATCTCCTCCAGAAATAGGGAGGTGATCCTGCCCCTATACAGGTTACTGATCAGATGGCACCTGGAGTACTGTGTGCAATACTGGTGACCATTTCTGAAGAAGGACATCAGATTGTTGGAGGGTGTATAATGGAGGGTGACAAAGATGATCCAAGGATTAGAGGGCTATTCCTATGAGGAGAGGTTGTGAGAGCTGAATATGTATTTCATGGAGGAGAGAAGGGATAGGGGGACATGATCGAAAGCTTCAAATACTTAAAGGGAATCAAGAAGAATAGCTCAGAAGGGATTTTCCAGATTAGAAGGGGGAGGATCACAAGGGGTCACCAGTTGAGACTGGAAGGGGGAAGATTCAGGAGGGAAGTCAGGAGACATTTTTTCACATAGAGGGTGGTGGATAGGTGGAATGCTCTGCCTGAAGAGGTAGTAGCCTCTAGCACAGTAGATGGTTTTAAGAGAGGTTGGGACAGAGTGATGGGGGTATTTATGAAAAGGGGAGGGGTGAGTGGGGCAGCTGCAAACTGAGGGGCTAGCTGCACAATCGAGCAGACTAAATAGACTGTGAGACCTGTTTCTGCTGGCATTTTCATATGGTTGTATGTAAAAAACAAAAAAAAACAACCAACAAAAAATTCCCCAGATGGCCCTATATCTGTCATGGAGCAACAACTCCATCTCGTGGTCTGATGATGCTATTAACCTCTACCGCTTTGCTCTTGAGGTTTATGATGTCATCAGAATCCCTCAATGGAGTTACTGACCTATAACAGATAGCAAGCCATCTGTTATGCAAGCAATTACACACAACGAGGTGTGTGTTATCTCCTGGTAAGAGCATGCCCAGGTGCATTATGAGGCATGAGGCACTTGCGCCGAGTACCTTATGCACCTGGGTGAGCGCTTATCAGTAGATAACCCACACCTCGGAGTGTGTTATTGCACTTATAAAATGGGTCATCCAAGTAACTATTTAAGGGAAATAAAAGTCAAAAAATAAAAAATTAAAAACACTGAGGTTTAATACCTTAAACAGTAAAAATAGTCCCCCTATTGGTAATTTATGATGGCCAGTACACAGGTGACAGCACCACCCCCCCCACCAACACGCAGACAGAGAGACAAATATTGTCATCCCTCTCCCATGGCACAACCCCATTTTTGTAAAGTGTGTCTCTGTGAGGAACGGGCAGAGCAGCTGTTCATTTGAGCATGAGCATCCCATTTCTTTTACAGTAAGCGTGTCCCTCGCTAGCCACCATTGTTACTGCATTCATAATCGCAGCTGTGTAAGATAGGGCCACTCATTTGGCAACTGTAGGGAAAACTGAAAGTTTTCAATAAATGTTTTACTTTGAAAAACTGGCATATTGAATAGCCAGTCGAGGAGCAGGTCTGGACTTTTATTTGGATGAGGCATCAGAGGCATCATGCTGCACGCGCATGGTACAGCTTTGGTACGATCGACGTTTTTATTGCAGCAGCACAGGTTAGTTTTGTTTCAGAACCTTTGTATCTTCAGCTAATTGTTTATCAGCTAAAGCGCTGTGGTTGCTTGGGGACGGGGGTGAGGGTGGACCGGAGAGTCAGGGGTAGACCGGACTGGCTGGAGCGGGGTGGTGACTGTTCTCCAGCTCTGCCAGGGAGGCTGAGATACTTTTAAAATTTGGATTTTGGCACACTGAGGCACAGTGATTTGTGATGTAAAGCATCCTGACTGGCTGAAGAGATGCTGGTTGGCACAATATGTCCTGATAAGGATACTGCCACAGGTTCCTCTCCGCTAATCATGCTGTTGTATTCTCCACTCACAAAGATCCTGCAACTCTTCAACACAACCTTCAACTTGGTTTCAATTCTGTAGAGACATGGTTTTTTAATCATAAACTGTTCCTCAATGACAAGAAAACCAAATCTATGCTCTTCTGCAGCTCTCATAACCCACACAAGCTACACCACTTGGCTATCTCCACCACCAAGGGGAACATCTAGATCAGGTGGGGTCCTTCAAATTCTTAGGGATACAGCTTGACCCTAATCTGTCCTATGGACTTCATGTAGATAATGTAGCTAGAGCTGCTAATACACGGCTTGGTCTCCTCTACAAACACAGACCACACCTCACGCCAGAAGCTTTGAAGGTTGCAGTTCTGAGCTCTGTGATCTCTGTAATAGACTATGGTCTCATCATGTACGGCTGAGCCACAACCACAACCCTTAGATGCCTCTCAACTGCCTTAAATAAAGCATGTCAGCTCATCACTGGTGCTCACCGTCTCACCCTCACATGTGACCTGTACACTCAGACCGGCTGGCTCCAACTATCAAACCGCATAAAGTTTCTCACCTGCTCCATGGCGAAAAAAATCTACCTTAGCCTTGCACCTTCTGGGGTCTCAACTCTGTTACAACACCGAATTAACAAATGGTGCCTTAGGAGATCCACACTACAGCTACTGAAAGTCCCCCACTGTCACACTTCACAGGGACAATGCTCTTTTGCTTATCGAGCGCCACTCTGGTTCAATGGCCTCAGCCCCACCATCTCCTCTGCTCCAACAATTGGTATGTTTAAAACTAGGCTCCGGGACTATCTCACTACCAACAGCTCCTGTGACTGCCTAACTTAACCTTGTTTCTCCACTTCCCTTCCTGCTCTAGTGGTCCCCCCCCCCCACTGGATTCTACCCTCACATCTTGGTATACCCAATGCTGCACTTCTCACCCTCTCACCACCCTTCCTATGTTCCTTCTCCCCCCCTTCCCTCTCCCTATGACTCTGGCACTTCTTATCTGTTGTCTATTTACTCTGACAAATGCCGCTGGCTGCCTTGTTACAATGCTACTCTTGAATTGTATTAATCTGTACTCTGTTTGCAATGTCCACATTGTTGTAATGTCTATCTTGATGTTCCCCATAATTTGTATTTCTCTGACGTGAAACCTTTGTAAAAGAGCCAAGGCTCAAAGGTATTTGTAATCCTAGACTTGATAAATAAAATAAAAAAATAAAAATCAGGACGTAGAAATCTAGAGACCCATTTTATAGTCTAATTCATACAATGGGGTCTAAGAATGTTGCAATCTCATTGACTGACTGACACCTTTCAGCTGTGGTAAATCCTGGCATTACCCATGGAAAAGGTACTAGTCAGCCGCATCTGCGATCCCCACCTACTAAATCAATGATTCCCCAAACATGCAACTGAAAACTGCCATATTAAGTACCCACTAAAATGCGATGCCAAACCGAGAGTTTGGAAAAAGGACAGCAGATTACTCCCCCCCCCCCCAGTTTGGCACTTGCCCAACATAATTCTAGGAGCTCAGCTGATTGGAAATACATCTCCAAAATGAAAAACTAAAGAAATACTTTTCATTAAATTGTTTCCATAGTTCTACCTGCCTCACCTCTCAAGCAATGCTCAGTGTCCGTGATCAGCTGCCTGCAACATCCATGGTACACTCACATCTTTACCAACAGATAAATGTCCCGGTACCCTCTACTACAGTAGTTTCCAAATCACATGAAAAAAAGAAAAGAAAGAGAAATTCCTCTGAGTCACGCCGATAGGTTTTCATGACCACAAACTTGAACCCGGAAGCACAAACTGAGACACGGCAGCCCGTTAGCACTTGCTCCACACAGACTGTCAGTTGTATGTTACTAGCAGGCTCTCTCAGAAAAAACAGTCTCTCCAAGAAAAAAAAATCACAGTATATTTCCATGTGTGTGTGACATTTTGCCCCCTCGTAAGTTATTCAAGGTGCTGACTGATCACACCAGGCTCACTAAAACACATAGACTGTGATCATCCACTGTCATATACGAGCTGCTCACAGCTCGCAACAAAGTCAGTGTCCCGGGGACATTTAAAGCAAAAGATTGCAGCAGACTCACTGTCCCATTGTCAACTAACCAGCCCCATACTGAAGTAAATAATAATAATAAAAAACATATCATCTCCAGATCAGTACCAGCTGTCCTATTACAGAATGGAGCAGACAAGCTACTGCCTGTTGATCTATTTTATTTAACTAGCAACAAAGAACAATTTTTTTTTTTGAAATTTCTTTTTATAACTCCCCTACTGCCTGCTGGCCCCGACTCTTTGGGGAATCCAAGGAGTCATCCTCCTACCTCTCGATCCTCCATGGAGCTTCAGTTACCCTCCATGCAGGGACAAGGTGGGGTGCCTTCACCCTGAGAATCCTTCATTGCATCAGGTCAAGAAGGTGGTCCAGTAAGCGGCGCATATTGGAGGCATGCTCCAGGAAGCCCGTCTTTCTGGAGCAGGCAGGTGTGTTTCCTCTTTCTTCCATCCCCTACAGCGTGACCCCTGACATCAAGGCGCCAACATCCACTCTGTGTAGCGGCCGCCTATCCCCTACCATTGGGGGCTTGCAGTACTCAAAGCCTCCACTCGGAGTCAGGCAAGTGCTTCAGCCTCAACCCTCCCCAGAGAAGCCTCTCTCCCCCCAGCCGACCCATCAGCGACCCGAGTCCGCTCCCGAACCCGGGTCGCCGGCATGGAGCGAGGTGTGGCATCCAGCGCCTCAACCCTCAGCACCACCAGGCCGGCTAGGAACTATTTTTTTTGTGGTACAACAAGAAGTTAAAAAAAAATATTTAAAGTGGCAAAAGAATTTCTTTTTCTTTTTTTTTTTTTAAAAAAAGTGAAGGGGGGCATTGTATAATCACAATAAACCACTCCAGTGTGTGGGTTATACTGGGATTTACACACTTCTGGTGTGATTTGGTCACTTGGCCTGCAGCGTTGTGACCGAACCACACCAGGCATGGGTAAATCCCAGAATAATCCAGACCCTGTTGTGGTTTGTTGCTTAATTTAAACAAATCAATTCAACAATCAATAAGGCTCCAATGTCAAGATAGATGGCTTTAAAGTTCAGGCTCACATAGAGCCATTCACCATGAGTGGGACTCTGTCACAATGACACAGTCCTGGCAGTGACCCAGAGGTGCAAGAATATCAGCATGATACAGCCACATCATCAAGCATCCACCTTCAGACATGACATGCCAGGACTTCAGGTAAACTGAAGTTTTACCCATCACAGTTTCTGGGGAGTTGGATCTGGTCAGAAACCCAGTTGGCTTTTCAAATGGGTCCAATGCAAATGCAACTAAATGACCCTGACCTATATGTCTCTGTTTGATCATATGTGTCGGCTCTTTGCTAATCTTATTATTTAAACTTGGGTCCACCATAATTGAATGACACAAAGTGCAGTATTTTTCATTACAATTGAGATGTTCATACAACCTGTGTCTAAATTTAGACACAAATTAAGGTGGATGAAGGCAACTCAAGACCATTTGAAAAATGGTCTAGTGCTTACAGAGGACACAGATGAAACTCCAGAATGGCAGAAAGATGTCCACAGATGAAGGGCTTTGACAGTCCTGCCCCAGTCTCCCATATGCAGCCTCCAACACCTGCCAAAGCTTGGTTTTAAATTTTGGACAAATAATTTCTCTTGCTACCATTACAGTGTGCACACCATTGCAGCCCTTTGGCCTGTTATGTTCAGACAGTTTACTCCACATCCTTCAGTTCAACAGAAGGTCTGGCCAACATACTTTTGAATACATGCTACCTTCATTGTTTAGAAAATGACCTCCAAATATCACTACCATTTAAAATCTTAGTGCTGACAAACTGATGCAAATTTCACCCTTGACTGCCTGTGCAACTGATAATCATGCCAATGATTCTTCAAGAATTTTTGATTTCAACAATTACTGTACTGTATGTAACTGTCCATGTTTTTCTTTTGGGGTGGGGGATTTGCTCTGTCCAGTTATTCTTTAATCTTATTTTAGGTACAGTCTTCATTTGAGTTCTACAGGAAGCTGATCCACATAAGCTTGGGTTAAAATAAGACTGCACCAAATTACTTCAAGTAGGTTTTATTTTTCAGCTATAAGCCTTTACAATACACTAAAAACAAATTATTGCACACAATGTAAACATAAAATGACAAAACAGAAACTAAATACAGACAATTCCTACAATTAGAAGCATGAGCACTTCAAATTTCAGATTAAAATGCTCAGCCTTTTGCTGGCCCACCAATGCAGCAGTAGCGCTACCGTTTGTGACGCCAGTGACCCAGGTTCAGGAATGAGCCCGGGTCATCGGAAGACTGGCCAGGGAGGAGGCTCGAGCATCTGAGGGACTGCTCGTCTCCTTCTGGGGGGGAAGGGAATGTACTGAATTGGTACTTGTGTGGCCTCTGGCCGCGGCCGGTGGCACAGCATGCCCGAGTCCAAACTAGGGGAGGAGGCGTTACAGGCACTAGTGTAAGGCCTTGGTGTAAATGCACGTCATCCTTCCAGGGCGGGGGGTGTACACAAGAAAAATGCTCATCCCTGGTGCAACACTGATGAAGAGCCTGGTAGCCGGTCTCACCTGTTGATGCTGTGACTTGCTCATAAGGACCCCAATGAAACAAGAGGTGTGTTACGGGGGGATGAGGAGAGGCGCCCCCACCATGTCCCTGCCTGGGGGGTATAGCCAAGGCTCCATGGGGGGTCCTCGTTGGTCATGGAGTCCGGTAGGGAAGGTCGGGTGGCAGTGCCGATGTAGAGGAAGCATAAACTGCAATTTCAAAAAAAATAAAATACTTAGCCTTAGTTTGTCAGGGTAATAAAGCCATTCTCAAATTCATCAGCCTGGAGAAATAGTTCCTAACTGGTGAATTGTCAGCAGCATAATACTATTTAAAAATAATTAACTGTATTGATTTATAATGTAAACTGTATAATAAAGTAAAACACTGAAATTTAACTTACAAGTGAAAAAAAAAAAAACACTTTTAAGGCCAGCTCAAGCTAAAGCATTTTAACATCAAGAGAGAATACTTAGACTAATTCAATAGAATTGCATGCATGGGAAAGTGCATTTCTTGTGTGAATTGGGGAAATACAAAGTTTAATCAGGGGAACAAAATGTACATCTATTTTAAAGAAGGCTTAATAAACTTCCACAGTGGAATTCTAACTCACTTCTCAACCAGTCTGTCCATCCAACCCCTTGGCAGTCCCCAAAACCCCACTTAGCAAGGGATGGGCCTGGGTCACAGTTAATGATCCCCAAAGGCAACCAAAGGTAAATACTTAGGGTTACTTTGATACATATAATATTCTAACAAGAATTCAATCTCTCAGCCAAAATAGGCTCAAAACATAAGACCAGCTTGGTCCATCATTTTGAATGAACACTCAATAAGGCAAAAAAAATAGCCTCTGTTTGTCATTCATTTGGCACAACACTTATAAATTTGTTACAAATTGCAATCCAGCAGGGACCATAAAGACCTTTTCTGTTTCTATATTTCTGGTAATATATCTCACTTTTTTAACCCTTGGACTGTAAAGGGACAATAAGGTACCCAGTATCTCACCCACAAGAGCAGCAAGGAAAGGCTGTTTACAGAGGGAAACCATAGCATAACAGCACAGGTTAGCAAGCACAAGGGAAGGTACCTCTATTTAACAGCTGGCTCCTCTAAATACAATTGCTCACATATTTTTTAAGTTGACCTTGCCTTATGAGTTCCCACAGTTCAGGTTTAAGAGCAGAGGATCAATCTAATAGTAAAACTGCCAAACTATAATTGTTATTTTTAAGAAAAAGTACAGGTTTTGCTTAAAGACAGTTTAGGGTCCATGTCATTTTGAGCTGGAGCATACTTAACTTTAAACAGACAACATAACTGTAAAGTAATCCTTGAACATACAGCATACAGTATATAAATGAATAACTTTAAAATCCATAGTTAACATATAACTGCAGATAATCAGAAGGATACTAGAATCATATTCATTTTAGAGAGTGCCCCAAATATATAAAAATAAAGTCATCAGTGTCATAATTAGCAAGTTGATATGGAGCTCTATAAAAGAGATTGAAACTCCTCAAATCCTGATAAGCAGTGTGCCTTTCATTTTAGGTGCAAAGTCTAAAAGGGAGAAAGTCTTTTTCAATTCATTTTGGAGTTTTTAGATATCTACCAAATGGCGAGGATCCCAAATCTAAAACCCTCCAAGGCCACAATGAGTTCAGAAGTTCAAAAGAGATAAAAAAATATAGGTAACATACAATTATCCATTGATATTAGGCTACATAAAATGTTATCTTATGGAAGAGAATATAACTCAGGGTATTCACACTTCTCCAAGATCATAGCCAGATTGGGTCGACAAACTATCCACAAATAATATCTATAACTTTAATCTCCTCACAAGGAATTCTTTTCCCTCTTTTCCTAATCTCCCAGTCTTCTGAAGGTTCAAATCCCCCTCTACGTGGCTCATCATCAGTCATGGAACTCACACACACCTATAAAAGAAAAGAACATCACTGCAATTTGTAACAGGTTTATAAGTGTTATGCCAAGAGAACATCACTGAGCATAGCACATTTTATATCAGTGGGTAATTACTGTGTCCCCCAAGTCCCAGGCCATAGTGGCGTACCTTTAATAGAAGCATGTAAGCATATCATTCCTTACATCATACGCAGCACAGTAGTAGCTTCAGCCCTATACTGCTTCTCTTTGATTCTGCCAAGACTCCCCAGAAAGGAAGAAACACCCACATTCAGTCAGCTGCTGCCAAAATTACCTTGAGATGCTCCAAAGTTCAAAAAGCTCAATAATGTCATCAAGCTCCAACAGAGTTATTTGTGCCACTTCTTTCCCATGACTTGGGATTCTGGAACAATACTCGGGTCAGTGGGTCAGGACAGTACATCCACTACACCACCAACCAATGAGGGCAAACTTATGAGAATAGAAAATGGGGGATGAGGACTGCTTACCAGTCTTTAATCACTGGTCACACACAAAAGATATAGATTTATCTTTCAAAATGCTGTAGCCCTGTAACAACCTACAAGTTTAGCAGTGCTACAGTAAAACAGCATGCAACTAAAAAGCCCAGCTAAAACCCAGTGAAAACACTCTAAAAATTCAAAGACAAATGAGAGTCAGAGTGGAGTGTGCCACTAAATTACTTTATAATGAGAATCTTTGGAACTTTGCTCAACTTTGGTAGCATATGCCAATGCTGTAGCGACATTTCGATAGCGAACTACATTACAGCGGCAAGTCACTGTTGCCACTGTAATGTACCCGCGGGGACCCCCACACTGCTTTCTCCAAGGTTTGCCCCTTTCTCGATTCAACTCTGACTTGAAGTTAATAATCCTTAGTTATGGGGGTGCAGGGGACTTTGTCCCCCACATGGGGGGGGTTGGTGGGTGAAGCCCCAGCAAGAAAAACAGACAGTTTCCTGATGGAGTTATGCCGACTGCATTTTGCCGGTTGACATAAATCCATTGCTGTAGTGTTCTGTCACCATCATGTCATGCATCCATTTGGTAGAGATAAAAAGGTTGAGTATGGAAGTTATTCTGTAAAGAAACATGGCTGGTGTATTCTGTAGACTGTCATTTTTATTGTGTTTGTTTACAAAGTACACAAACATATTGCTATTAGTCTGAGCTTAGAGAGGTTTTTTGGGGGCACACCCCTCCTTTACCTATGACAGCTTCAGAATACTGAATGTCCCCCGTAATTCTGCCTCCTCTCCACCTTTCTCCTCCTTTTCCCTTTGAAGTTCTTGCCCAATCACATGCTAGAACTGGAAAACATAAAGTGTCTCCCACATGACCCAGCCACTACACAAAATTGTTAGTGGATACTCAAAAGGGGTAGGCAGACTGTCCTACCATAACTCAGACCCCCCCAGATTTGGTGCTTGCCCGTGGACTCAGTCCAATATGGACTTTGACAAACAATTCCAATTCCAGGTTCGGGATAAGCAAATCTGCCCCACTTCCCAGACACCCCCATGTCATTGGCACACCACCCTCAGCACCGGTGGCCAGCAGCATCCAATTAGCAAGGACGTTTGTCCCGTTGTCATGTGATACCAGAAAGTCAGCTAAAAAAAAAGCCATAAGCCCGCCATGCTGCACAGAGGAGAGATAGTTGAGCAGAGTAGACTGCTCTCTGACAGAGATGGCAAGCAACTGAGCTTTTGATGGCATAGGCAGACAGGAGCCCAAACCACAAAAAACTAAAATAAAAAGAAAATGAAAGGTGGAGCACTCACTGTGCAGTGTCAAATCAGTGTTGCTGCAAAGTGTCAAAATAAGAGGATAGAGAGAGAGAGAGAGAGAGAGAGAGAGAGAGACAGATCCACGCTGGGGCCGGGGAGACTGGGCAGATGGGTGAGCCCACAAAGAAAAGTTAAACTTGTGAGAGGAGATGTGTGACATGAAGTGGTTCATTTTGTGGCATGTCTGAAAAAAAAAAGTGGTTGAGTGCAGTCTAGTGTTGCTGCCTGGCTGCAGTACAACTGTGCACTGCAGGCCAGGGTAGCATATGTGTGTGTGTGTGTGTGTGTGTGTGTGTGTGTGTGTGTGTGTGTGTGTGTGTGTGTGTTGGGGGCAAGAAATTGCTGCAAAAGTAGGACAAAAAAAGAAATACTGTTGAAGAAAAAGATAAAATAAACTACAAGTTGCCAAATGAATTAAAAATTACAGGTTGCCATAGGTGCTGCTGACTGGGGATAGTCTGGGGAAGGCAAAGCAAAAATACAAGACTAAGTTGCCAGATGGTGTAATGTTGCTGGCTGGGTAGGTAGTCCAGAGAAAGGCAAAGCAATCATAAATACAAATTGCCATAGGTCATGGTCACGGGTGGTGCAGTGCTGCTGGCTCGGCAGTCCAGGGGAAGGCAAAGCCATCAGTAATTAAAATACATACAGTTTGCCATTGGTTACCATCATGGGTGGTACAGTGCTGATTGTTGGGTAGTCCAGGGGAAGGCAAAGCAAAGCAATCATTAAGTTGCCATAGATCATGGTCATTGGTGGTACAGTGCTGCTGGCTCATAGGAAAGGAGAAGGCAAAGCAAAGCAATCATTAAATTGTCATAGGTCATGGTCATAGGTGGTGCAGTGGTGCTGGCTGCATAGTCCAAGGGATTTCAAAGCAAAGCAATCATTAAGTTGCCATAGATCATGGTCATTGGTGGTACAGTGCTGCTGGCTGCGTAGTAAAGGAGAAGGCAAAGCAAAGCAATCATTAAATTGTCATAGGTCATGGTCATAGGTGGTGCAGTGGTGCTGGCTGCATAGTCCAAGGGATTTCAAAGCAAAGCAATCATTAAGTTGCCATAGGTCATGGTCACGGGTTGTGCAGTGCTGATGGCTCGGCAGTCCAAGGGAAGGCAAAGCCATCGGTAATTAAAATACAAGCAATTTGTCATAGGTCATGGTCACAGGTGGAGCAGTGCTGCTGGCTGGGCAGTCCAGGGGATGGCAAAACCATTAGTAATTAAAATACATATAATTTGCCATAGGTCACAGTCATGGGTGGTGCAGTGCTGCTTGCTGGGTAGTCCAGGGGAAGGCAAAGCAGGGCAATCATTAAGTTGCCATAGATCATGGTCATGGTTGGTGCAGTGCTGCTGGCTGCGTAGTCCAGGAGAAGGCAAAGTAAAGCAATCATTAACAAACAAAAAACAGTTCTATAATGAAAAAATACAGATTTGGCAGCAAAAAGAGGAAGAAATAAAAATTCCATACAGGCTGTTTTTCTCATCCATTGCTTTATTGAGAGTCGACTACTGACAACACACTGCCCAGTATACAAATGTCATCATCAGTCATATTCCTTACTTTTTAATGTGTTCATTATCATCAATAACAAATAACAATTCACCACTTTACCAGTGTGCTGTGCTCTGGACGTCTGCATCACCAATTTATATTCCAAGGCTGTAGTAGCATAGCATTGACAGGAGGACTTGGAGTCATCTTAGTGAGCTGAGAAAGAAGTGGTACTGGTCATTTGGGCCTGTAGGTGTGGGAGTCATAAAATACAAAAAAGAAAAAAAAATGGATGAAAATGTTCAGGAAATTTCTGACTGTCACATAAGCACTGCAGCTTTATGCAACCGAAAGGGAGGGCCAAAAGACAGGCTGAATGATTGTCCTGCACAGGGCCAAAAAAATCAAACCCCGAAAAGTGTTTCTGGTAAATTTAAAGTGGCATCTTCCAAGTGAGTTCTTGAGCCCAATAAAGATGCATCTGCCAGATCAGTCCCCCCCCCCCAAAAAAAAGGTTCCTTAATTAAAACAAAAGGGTTGATGGCCACTACCCACAGAGGCACTCCCAGGTATGGAACAATTGCATACTATGCTACTGTTAGTCCCTCAACATCTGATTCCTCTGGGGCTGAGCCCGACGTGGGTAAAGAAGATAAAGATGGCAAAGGAGGATGTGATGGGGCAGGTTTACTAGAAAGGATGGAAATTGCTTATCATGAACAAGTAGAAGCAAATATTTCCAATTCTATGGCTGAGGAGGAGGACAATGGGTTAGAGGAAAGGAATAAAGCACAACAGGAAGAGGACCAAGAAAAATCTGAAGAAAAGAAAAACCCTAAGGTGACTGAACTGCAGTGCCTACCTGGCAACACAACTAAAAAGATATAATCTTTTGTTTGGTCATACTTCTCTGTTACTGCTTCTAACGAGATGGTGGTAACATGCACTATTTGTAAATGGGCAATTAGCCGAGGTAAAAAGAAAGGCACATTGGGAATTTCAGTGCCGAAAAGGCACCTAGTAAGATGTTATAACATTAATGAGAAATCCATTTTGAGAATAGAAGAGAAAGTGACGGTGAGGATTGCTCAACATAGTCAGGGGTAACTCCGAAAGATTAAAATAGTGGCAGCCCCTGCAGCAATACAGAAACACTGCTAGCACTTCCATCCAGTTGAAAAATTCTGAGTCTTACTGTTACTGCTAGTGGCCATGCGTTCAAAAGCCCCCCTGCTTCAAGGACACAGCTAACCATCTCAGAAACATACAAATGTAAAGCTAAATATCCCTAAATCCATCCTGTTGCTGTTACAAAAACAAAGACAGTTTCAGAGATGATAGCCACTGACTTGCTTCCATATTACATGGTTGAACATTTAGGATTCAGGCAGCTGCTTGAGTACCTTGAACCTTGATATAATATACCATTGAGGGGATTCCAGATCTCTACAAAGTTGTATGTAAAAAACTGAGATGAGTTTAGGCCAGTGCAGTTGGGAGGGTGGTGCATTTCACAACAGATATCTGAACAAGCTGTTAGCCTGAACCCTTCATGTCTGTCACTGCACATTAGGCATTTTTGATCATTCTTGTGGGGACAGTGAATCCCAGTTTGCTGTTCTAAGAATGTTTTATTTTCCATCTGAACATAACTCCTACAATATCAATGAGGAGCTCCGACAAACAGTACAGCAATGGCTCACATCACAGGGACTGTCAGTTGGCTTTATTGTTGCAGATAATGGGTCAAACATAAAGAAGGTCTTGGAGGAGAGGGGGCTTTTGTTCATATCCGTTGCTTTGCGCACTGCTTGAATTTAATAGTTCACAATTTTATTAATGAGGACAAGGACACTAAGGCTCTTGCTAGCACTACTAAAATAATCTGCACTTCTTTCAGTCACTCAAACAAAGCCCAACACTTGCTTAAAAAAAATGCAAGAGGAGCACAATTTATCATTGCACAGACTGATTCAAGACATTTCTATTAAGTGGAATTCAATCTTTCTCATGTTCCAAAGGCTGCTGGAACAAAATAAATCTGTCAGACAGTACTTCTTGGAAAACAAAATTGGAGATGCAGGTGTCTGTATTACTCCACCATAGTGGGCCATTCTGGAGTTTCTAATTTTCCTGCTCCAGCCTTTTGAGGAAATCACCAGAGAGGTGAGTGCAAACACAGCAGCTCTGAGCCAGGTGATACCCTTAATAAAAATTTAAAAATTCAGATTGAATCTGATTAGGGAAAATTTAGAACACAGCCAGTTCCCTCACACATGCTGCCAGTGGTGCAGAAAGGTTGCCCATCAGAATACAAAAATATAATTACAAGATGAACGATCAAAAAAGTTGATGAAGATGAAAAACTACATAAAATGCTTCGGTTAGAGCACTACATTAAAGCAACAATCTTGGACCCACGATACAAATCAAAAGAACTATTGAGTGATGATGACACTTCTTTTGAGGTCAACAAACAAGAAATAATTGACGATGTGCATGCTGTCATGGAACGGAGTACAGCATCAGATTAACATTCTTCATCCCAACACAGCACAGTACAGCATCAGGTGCCCCTCCTCTGGTATTCTAGCTTTTTTTCCCTCATCTTGTTTAGATACTGCAGCAGGATCTTCTTCTTCACCATCATTCAAAAACAGCAGCTCTGTCCCCCCCATTTCAGCTTCAGGTCTCTGGATTTACTTTCATGATGTAATTGTGATGCTGGCCCGGTGGTGCTGAGGGTTGAGGCGCTGGATGCCACACCTCACGCCATGCCAGCGACCCGAGTTTGGGAGCAAGCTTGGGCGCCAGGGGTCGTCAGGGGAGGGAGAGGATTGAGCATCTGATAGGCTGCTTTCCTCTCCTGGAGGAGGGCGATGGTTTTCCAGCATCCCAGCGACTCCAGGTGGTGATCCGGGGCACTGTAGGATGTGGACCACATGTATGGGTGAGCGTGGTATACATGGGCAGGGATGCCATGTGCCTTGACATCAGGGCTTGTCATGCTTGGGGGAGGAGGAAGCTTGGGGACAAAGTACAGAAAAAGCCCGTCCATTAGGCGATGACCCTCCTAGCATCACTCCACCACATGCCCAATGCTGATTCCCTGCCTCTGCCCATTCAGTCTCCTCGGGCCCATATGCCACCTGGAGCTCGGGGAGAAAGTAATGTTTTTGAAGAAGGCAGGGTCCACAGCAGGTGGTAGAGTGGATCATGCCAGAGGAGAGGTCCAAGAAAGGTCCGGTGCTGGGGGGATAAGGAATATAGTTAATAAAAAAAAAAGTAATTGTGACATCTTCATCCATTTCTTCACACATGGCCTCAGCACAGACCATTGTTGAGATGTACCTGGCAGAGACCAACATTAATTAGAATGCTGATCCTTTGAAATAATGGAAATCAAAGCAAAATATGTAGCCTGCTTCAGTACAAATTGCAATGAAGTACATAAATTTCTCTCTGACTAGCATCTGTTCAAAATTATTCTTTAGTTCAGCTGGTAACATTATTACTGATGCAAGGTCTTGTTTGACATCGGAAAACACTGAGCATCTGACATTCCTGAAAGTCAACATTCCTCACTTTAATTTCAAATATGATACCTGAATGAAACATTTGCATACTGAATCTGAGTAGGCCCTATCCATGAAACACTTTCACATTGTACCTGTGGTGAAAAATCTTTTGTGAATAGGGTCTATTTACTACAATGCACATATGAGATAAGTCCGGTCAGACTCAGGACAGGCCAGAGTAAACCAGGAGTATTACCTGCATGAACGCAATGAGCAGCACAAAAAATAATAACATCAGTGGGTCTGAGTCCATATAATACAGCAAGCTACTGCATTTCATGTCTCATACTTTAAGTTAATGCTTTTTACTGTTTTTCTTTTCAAGAAAGGTTTACAACAGCATATAAGCTTTGAGCAAAACATACAGCCAAACAGTATATGTTGGTACCTGTGGAATGTGTCTGCATAAAGGCTGAGGAAATAAATATCTCATCTGTATATGTTAAGGGGTGCCATATACCATCGTACGTACAAAAAGGCTAACACATACCAGGAATAGCCTGAGATTTCCTCATTAGGAAGTTGCTGTGAAGATTATCTTCACCTTCCTTTTTTTTTTTTGAAATTCAACTTTATTAACATTTTCACTTTAAAGGACGTATCAAAGAAACCATATACAGGACAATAAAAAGTACAATACTATAATGTGTGACAAGACAATCAAAGAAACAATCACATATAACCCCCCCAGGCATCACCCTAACAAAAACCTTGATGGAAATATGATCTTCAAAACTATATAGAGTAAACAGAGATTCCCATATTTCCTTATATCTGTCCATACAGTTACGCATACTGGCAGTCATTTTTTCTATACGTAGATTGGCTGACAGCTCCTGGAGCCATTTCATGTAGGAGATGGCAATGTTATCTTTCCAGTGACTTTAAGAGAGAGGGCAATCATGGCCATATGGAACCAGTGTTGCTTGATATCAATTCCAGTGAAGTTGCCTAGCAAGCAGATTTCATGGGTTAACAGATTCTCTAAACCAAGGAGGGGATCTGCCCTTTGTTTAATGGTTTCCCAGAGCACAGTTATAGAAGGGCATTCCCAGAAGATGTGGTATAAGGTGCCTTGTGCTTGATTACAGCAATTACAATTTGGGGAGGGGGGTTTACCCATTTTGTGCAACTTCACTGGGGTCAAATACATGTTTTGGAGGATTGAGTATTGCATGAGCCACAGTCTATCTTGCATGATATACTGATGACAGGACCTCCAAATTTTTCCCCAATTAAGGGTCTTCTGAGGGAATACATTTGACCAGTAAAGAGAGGTCCCAACTCCCTGGGGATAGACCAAGTCATACTGAGAAGTGTAAATTAGGGAGGTCAGTTGAGACTGCTGAGACAAAGCAATTAGAGGATGAAAAATCTCACTTATTCCTCTATCACTACTCAGTAAGATCTGCTTAGAGACCAGCAGGTGGCGAATCTGGTAATACTTGAAAAAAAACCCTGGTCCTGCTGGGAATCTACACATCATATTCCCTACTGATAGGAAGGAGTCCCAGGCCTCTAAATCTTGTGGGCACTTCCCTTGTATAGACGGAAGCCACCCTTCCAATTGAGGAACCCCCTCCCCAAATGTAAAAGTTAGGGTTCTGCATAATTGGTTGTTTGGGGTCCCTCATGGGGTTATATTTCAAAACTTTACATAACTGAGAATGGATCCACATTGAAATGGAGATTGGGGAGCTGCCCCATGTTTTAGGAAGGTCCTTAACCCGGGTATGTAAGAGGGCCTCACGAGCAATGCCACGTGTGTCAATTAATTCATGTTCAATGGTAATCCAGGAAGGAACGTAGGGAAAGGTGTGCACATTCTCAACTGGCCTCAGCCACCTAAGGTATTTACTTAAGTGGCTGGCCCAATAATACAAGCCAAAGTGAGGTAGCCCAAGACCCCCTCTCTCCTTTGGGGCAGCCAATTTATGGTAGGCTCATCTAGCAGGTTTGCTGCACTATAAAAAATCCGAGATCACCCCATGACATTTCCTGAATCAGGTGAGCGGCAACCACATGTTCAACATACTCAGGGGGTAAAATATTCAGGGTAAAACATTCATTTTGATCAAACTGATACTCCCCACCCCAAAAAGACAGAGGCATATCCTTCCAACGTGATAGGTCTTGTTGTATTGTGGAGAGCGTGGAATCTAGATTGAGAGCTTTTTATTGAGCAGGATGTCTAGCTAATAGAATAACTAGGTATTTAAGGCTGTCTTGGGACCATTGTAGGCAAGAAAGACCTAGTGAAGCCCTATGGGTCTTGTTATTCAGGGGGAACCTGAGTCTTGTCTGGACTGACTTTATAATTAGAAACCGCACTAAACTCTGAAATAGCCTTCAGAGCCGCCTGGATAGAGTCAGAGGGCTGAGCCAGGCGCAGCAGAATATCATCTGCATAAGCTGAGACTGCTAACATGTGGGAGCCTATCTCCACCCCATGGATATTAGGATTGGTTCTAAGATTCCATATTGAGGGTTCCAAGTATAAATTAAATAAAAGCGGTGATAGGGGACAACCTTGTTGGGTACCTGACTTTAATGGGAAAGGGGGAAATTATCCCATTACAATAGATTCTGGCACATGGATTTGTATATAGGGTTTGGGCCCAACGAATAAACTGATCTGGAATGCCAAATTTGGCTAATTCACTGAACATAAAGTTCCAGTCTACCCTATCGAAAGCTTTTTCCGCATCCAAGTACACCAAAACCATTGGGTGAATGGAATCCCTGGATGCAGAAAAAATGTTGGCCAGTTTTCTTAAGTGATCTTGGGATGATCTGCCTGCCATAAAGCCCACTTGTTCAGGACCTATGAGGACAGGAAGCACCCAGCTCAACCTGTTGGCTAACAGTTTGGCCAGCATCTTGATGTCATTGTTAATAAGGGAAATATGCCTATAACTCATGACACTATCTTCAGGCTTGCCAGACTTATGAAGGACTATAATAAGGGCCAGTAGAAGATGTGGGTCAGATGTGGTTTCTGACAAAATATGGTTGAAAAATCTGTATAGCCAAGGAACTATTTGGTCTTGGAACTTCTTATAAAAATTAGGGGAGAGTCCATCTGGACCAGGGGCCTTATCTAAAGGGAGTATTTGGATTATTGCTCTGATCTCTTCTTCTGTAATGGGGGTCATCAGAAGGTTTTTCTCTGCATTTTCCTAGGTTGGTAAAGGAAGAGAAGCAAGATAGGCCTCTATCTCCTGGGGAGGGGGGAGCTGTCCTGGGACTATACAATTCTCTGTAGTAAGATTCAGATTCAGATGTTATTTCTTTAGGTGTGGTTTCAATAGAACCATCATTATTAGATTTTATGGCCTTTACCAGCCTGGCAGATTATTGTTTCTTTATACATAATGCTAATAAATAACCAGCTTTCTCTCCCTGGTCTATGTATGTTGAGCGAAATTTGAGAATGCCGTATTCAGCTTTTTCCCCTCAACAATTCGTTGTAAGAGCACCGAAGTTTTAACAAAGAGGTTTTAGTATTGCTGTTTCCAGCCAAAGGGAAACTACTTTCTAGCTGCCTGATTTGTGCCAGGAGGCCAGAAATCTATTCCTCCTTTCTCCTCTTTCTGGTAGAAGCTAACTTGATCAATTCTCCTCTAAGAGAGCACTTCAGTGCTCCCCGTTCAGTGTCTGACTTCCCTGTAGAATTTAGATTTTATTTTGTATACTGCTCAATAAATCAAGCTATCAGTTTAACCAGTGCATGATCCTTCAGAAGCTGGTTATTAAGCTTCCACAGGGTATCTTTCTGATTGGGGGGGGGGGGGAGCCAGGAAGACCAAACACCAAACAGGAGAGTAGTCTGAAATAACTCTTGCTTCTATACCACAATTCCATACTCCAGGAAGAGAGCCCTTGGCCATTAAAAAGTAATCTAATCTGGAAGAAGAATTGTGTACCAGGGATTGGAAGGTATAAGCCCTAGAAGATGGGTTAAGGGTTCTCCAGGGGTCACACAGTCCCAAGTGGTCTACTAGATCTCATATGGCCCTTTGAGCCAGTGTTAACCCCTGGGTCCTACGGTATGTCTTGTCTAAATCGGGTGTGAATGGAAGATTCCAGTATCCTCCTAGAAACATGGGAAGGCTAGAGAAGAGAGTTAAAATTTGAAGGATTTCAGTAAAAAAACGCAGGTGAATCGACATTTGGGTCATAAAACACCTGATTATCAGCTCAGTTCAATCCAAAGTTCCCAGAATCACCAAGTATCTGCCATTTGGGTCACTTAAGGTCTTCAAGCAGTTCAAGGCCAGCTGACGTTCAATAAGGATAGCTATGCTCTTTCACTATGTGCTAGATCCAGCTGTGAAAGCTTGTCCTACCTTTTGCCTCCAGAAGAGCCCCGATTCTGTGGCCAGCAGGTGGGTCTCCTTAAAGCACATCACGTCTGCCTTTAGGTGAGCCAAGTGCTTCAGGATTCGTGAGTGTTTTGTTTTATTTCTAGCCCCCTTTACATTCCAAGACACAAATTTTATCTGATTATCCATGACTCACGAGAACCTGTATTACCTGAAGAAAATACCAGAACATACACAAGTAATCGTATCAAACCCATTCAAGGTGATGCCAACCCAAACCCTCCCCATCCACCATCTTCAGTAATATCCCTCATATCCTAACTCCAGTCCCTCCAAATCCCCCCAAAAGATAGTTACATATAAAACATTAATCCCTCCTCCCTCCCTTAGCCCTTGAGGTGACTCCAGGTGAGATATGTATTGAACACTATAAAAATCAGAATGGAGTCCCCCCTCCAACTACCAACAAAAAAAGTTTTGACTGTGATGAAAAAGGCTTACCAAGCCACAATATTCCACCCTCTCCTGCTTATCTATACAGTAGTAATTAAACAAGGCATACAGACCACTAATTAATATTACTTATCCACCAGATGCAACTGCATTTGAAGAAAAGGGGGTGGCACTACTCCCCTCTGCTGCCCAACTTTTGTATTGCAGGATAGGTTCCTGAGCAAACAATATCATGCATGCACCTCAACGGCAGCAAACAAAAAACAGAAAGAGAGGGGAAAAATTAGCTCCATAGGGCAGCGCATATAGGGGTTCTCGCTTGAATAACAGAAGGAGACTTTTGAGAAATATCCTCCCTTTGCATGGGTGTGCAATTAAAATACCACGCAAGTCCCCTCAGCCCAAAATAAAACCATGACTGAAATACAGCTCAGATGCCTCCTAGTAGTACAAAATGCAGGAAACTTAAACTTGTTACTTCACACAGAGATACTTCAGAGTTTACTTGGCGCTATCAATACTAAAAAGACAAAGGAACAATGCAAGTACCAGTCTTGGAAGGCTTTACTAGAATCCAACCGGCGCTCTGAGTCTTAATTCAGTTCCAGTGACCCGTGCCATTCTGAGTTGGAGCTAAACGAAGACAGCACATGAGGGAAACTTGCTATACTTAACAGGCTATGCACTCAGGCAGTCATGCTCCACATGACAGAGCCGTGTTCAGGATAGGATACACTAAAAAGAGGCACAACAAAAAGGATAAAATAAGATTAAAAGGAAAGGAAAATATTTAATGTAGTTTTTGCCATGGCAGAATCCATTTAAAGTGTAGGGCTTTTAGTAGCAGAATTCAATATATTCTGTGTGACTTCAAAGTGGTTCGAGTTGAGTCCCCGGTGGTATCTCGGAGCAGCCCTCAGCGCTGCTTGAAGAGATCAGGTAGTGCGGTTGCAGGTCAGCTTCTGCTCCTGAGGGGTCTTCATAACTTTTCCACTGATTGCCCAGATATATTTGAAGGTGGGCTGGGTACATCATTTTAAATTTTATTCCGTCTGGTATTAATTTAGATACACTAGGGTGATATGCTGTATGCCATAGTTGGACCATGACTGGCAGGTCTTGCGCCACACATATCTTCTTTTCCTCCCACTTCACATCCTGAATTTCCTTAATCTTCTCAAGGAAGTGTTGGCACTCCTGGAAATTTAGAAATTTAAAAATTAGAGGATGAGGGGGTGCTTCAGGAGGTGACACCGGCCATGGAACTCTGTGGGCTCGCTCGATACAATAGGTCGTCCCGAAAGGGGAGGGACCTGCCAACTTTCATATTCATTTTTGAATGAATAACACCATATTTGACCCTTCTTCCCTCTCAGGCAAACCGATGATGACAACATTATTCCTTCGACTCCTGCCCTCAAGATCCTCCACTTTCGCCTCAAGTTAAACAATCTGCTGTCTAGTAAGGGCAAATTCAGGGTTGACATGATCAGCCTTCCTCTCTAGGGATTTAATACACACCTTGTTGTCTCCGGTACATTTGGAGATGTCCCCGATGGCAGCCACCATGGATTTTACTTCTAAACTAAGTGATTTGTCTTCATCCCAGAATGGTCTAAATTCCTCAAGGAATCTATCTAGTGTTGATAGATTCGGATCCGGGTTTATACCTGTAGTTTTACTAGAGGCCTTGGGTTGCGGCCTGACTTTTCTTGGGCTGCTTCTCCGGCTTGTGAGGGGGAGTATGCTTAGGCAATGCTTACTTCATTTCCACCTCCATTGCACACCTTGCTATCAGATAATTGAATGCTTCAATCTCTGCCCAGAACGTAAGAGCCACTTGAGTGAGAGAAATTGCAGTTAAAGTTAGAAATTTAGGAGTCTGTAAGTCTGAAAAGTGGGAGTACAGCTAGAAGGCTCCTACTCAGACGTCCTCATCACATGATCTCTTATATTCACCTTCCTGTTGGTGTTGACTTCTCACTCTCTGTAAAAAGGAGGAAAATACCACAAAGTACCAATACAATGGCAGGATTAAAATGTGTGTCTATAGGTGACTACTTATTTATATACTTTCTGGCCAGTAAAAAGAGGGGTTCTATTCATCTTTAGGTGCTGTGATCAGTGAGGGTTGGAGTCAGAGCTTGTGGAGAACGAGGGCAACTCTATTAGCTGCTCAACCAATGCCTGTACTTGGTTTCAGAAAGGTTAGGAAGGGTCTCCAGCAGGAGCAGTAGGACTCCAAGGGGTTCATTATGACTTGGAAAGTGTGACATAGGGAGGCCACCTGGGTGGTGAGTTCAGAAGCTCTGCCATGGTGAGGGGTTTCACTTGTCCTCCATCTACAGAGAGTGAGTCTTTTAACCTGGAGGCTCAATATGGCTGTCCATTTCTTTTGGGGTGGGGTGAGCCTAGGGGTGTCTTGGGGGATGCCAAGTAGCCAAAGTGTGAGGTCTTGTGGGATGGGTGTACCTACTGTTTCTGTGGCAAGTTCCTTTATCTGACTCCAAAAGGGTTGTATCAGGGAGCACTCCCAAAGGATGCATTTTAGGTCTCCAGCCTGTGCCTGGCATCTGCAACAGGTGTTGTTGTCTATCAGTTTGGCCTTATGCAGGGCTACTGGTGTCCTGTACCAGTGGAGGAGAATTTTGTTTTGAATGAGCTTGCTTTTGGCATCAGGGTATGCAACGTGAGCCTGCTTCCAGCACTATCTCCACTGTTTGTCAGAGATGCTAATGTTTAATGCTTTTTCCCACTTGTCTTTCAAGGTATTGGTTTAGGAGGGGATTGTGCATCTGGGGGCCACATAGATTTGACTAGCGATACCTTTCTTGAGAGATAACCACCTGGGGAGTATATCAACCCCCCAGGAGAGGGGTGTTTCCTGGAATACAACTGTACTGAACTGCATAACTGAAGGAATCTCCAGACGTCGGTTTGTGGTATCCCCTTATATTGTTTCAGGGTTTGAAAATACAGCATGACATTACTGCCTTCTATTTGTATATCCTTCAACTGCTTTACCCCTTTTGCCTCCCAGTGGGGCTACAGAATAGGTTTTTGCTCTATTTGTACATCTACATTGCCCCATAGGGGGTCCAGGCTAGTGGAAGTGCTGTGGTTGTGAATTTCCTGTGCACATTGGCCCAGCACCTTATTGAGGGGCCTATGGTAGAGTGTTACAGGGCAGCTTGGGAGGGGCAGTTATAGAGAGGAAGGGTCAGTTGGTGTATACTGCAGTATGATTTTTCCATATCAACGCATTGTGGGGAGGATGGGGCATGTGGGAGGAACCATGTGGGGCTGGCAGTATAGCCTAGAGGTTAGAGTAACAGGCTGTGAATGAGCTTGGTACATCCCACAGACCTGGGTTTGATTCCCACAACCTCCACTTGCATACTGTGTGACTCTGAGCAAGTCACTTAACCCCCAGTACTCCCAGGTCGCCCCTGAAAACAGGCACCTGTGCCTAGTGGGCCCTACCCGGTTACCAAAGACTTAAATTAATAAAATTTGAGTGTCTGGGAGGTAATGAAGGTCCATTTGTAGCCTTCCATCCATGGGAGACACCAATCATCTTTCTTCCAGTGGGCCTGAAGTTTGTTTTGGTTATAATCTGGCTTTTTGTTCTTCCATAGGAAGTTGCCATATATTTAGTCAATTGCCCAGATCCGTTTGTATAGAAGATCAAGGAGGATATGGGAGAAAAAGTATAACAGTTTGGGGGTGTAAATCATTTTGATTACCGATATTTTGCCAGTTAGCGTGAGGTGTAGAGATTTCTGACTCTCCAGCTCTGTTCTGATATCTGCAGTCAGGGGCTTTAGGTTCAACTCCCATATTTTGGCTACGTAGTAGTTACTTGTATGCCGAGGTAAGTCAAGTGCGAGGGGGCCCACCCCAGTCTGTATGGGGCTGCAAAGGTGGGGGTGTCATGGGAGTTCAGGGGTAAGACTTCCATTTTCCACTGAGTCACAGTGAGGCCTGAGTGGGCTTTAAATGCAGTGAGCAGGGACAGCAGGGAAGGTAGAGAAGCGATGATATCATTTAGAGGGATCAGCAGATCATCAGCATACATAAGTGTGGCATCCTGTTGACTTCCTATCACAATGCCCTGTATTCCGGGGTGTAGTCTGATGGCTTGGGCCAGGGGTTCGACCGCCAGGATGAAAAGTAGTGGGGATAGGGGCAACCCTGCCTCATGCCTTCTCCTAACAAGAAGAGAGCCGAGAAGACTGAGTTGGTCAGGATCCTTGCCGCTGGCTGATGGTAAAGGGCTGATACCCATTCCAGAAAGTTGCCCCTAAAGCCCAGATATTTGAACACCTACTCAAGGTAGTTCCACTCCAGGAAGTCAAATGCTTTTTCAAATTCTTACAAAAAATCGTATACTTCAGTATACTATAAATATAAATTTAGTAAACTTATGTAGTCATCATATACTTTTGTTATACTTATACAAAGTATACAAATGTCTTTGTATACTTGAATATACTAAAAATATACTTGTAGTGAACTCCTGTACTTACCTTCTGGTAACCTATGTGTAACCCCCTT
Organism: Neoceratodus forsteri; assembly: GCA_016271365.2. Lineage (NCBI taxonomy): Eukaryota > Metazoa > Chordata > Ceratodontiformes > Ceratodontidae > Neoceratodus > Neoceratodus forsteri. Next base: position 1,386,305,471 of record CM057453.1, read on the forward strand.
GCAAATGGGGGTTCCTAGAAATGCCAGTCTGGGTTTACCTTAGCCCAGTTTGTTCTGTCCTTCTCCCGCTGTCTCTTGGGCTTCTTCTGACTTGGCCTCTAATTTTTCTGGCTTCCCAGGTCCTGTTTGCCCTCATGTGTGCCCCAGCTTGCAGTCAAATGAAAATCCAGCCCCTTGGGGCTTAAACTGCTGACCACAAGCTCCCGCTGCAAAAGTGCTGCCTCCAGGGCAGCGGGAGTCGCCTTGGCGTGCAAAGAGCCTTTGATGTGGAGCCGCTTGTTTTGCAGTTGCCTTGGGGACTGTGCCATGGGTTCTGGGATCCCTTCCACCTATTTGGGACCCGGTGACCATGGACAGCCTGCTGGGGGACTGCTCAGATGGGAATAATGCATAACTGTGTATCTCGCTGCCTCCAGGGTAGCTATGTTCAGCTCCAGCCGAAAATAAAGAATTAAAATGTTTTAAATAATGGGACTGTTCCTGCTTGTTTGGAATATACTGTGCATGTGGGGAAAAGTGTTTAAAGTTAAAATGAGTACTGTTTCCCTGGCAATTCCAGTATCTGGGACTCTGTGTGTCAGCCTGTCAGCTGCTGCAAGGGGAGCTTGCATAAGTGCAGTAGTGACAGGAAAAGTAAAAGAGCCATGTTTTTCATCTGTGCAGCCGACTGCAAGTACAGCCTTTAAGCTATAGAACTGTGGGCATGTGGGGCAAATAATTACTTCTTTCTGGCTGCACCAGGACATTATTCAGGACTGTATCTAATCTGCTATAAGGGACAGTGGGTTAAGCAGCCATTGCCAGCAGTACAGCCAATTGGAATTGCAGCATAGATAGCCAGGACTTGTGGGACATTCACTGCATCTCATGGGTAAGCACCCAAGTGCTTATGGAGACTTACAGGGACACTATTTTGGTGCAAATTCCACAATCCAATTGTGCCTTGAGTGTTCTGATTGACAGGTCCTTCAGCAACTTGGAGAGATGTCACCCCATCCCTGCTACCAATCAGGAGTCGAGCTAGGAGCTCTATAAAGAGACAATGTTGCCAGGTTGTCTGGAGATTCAGAGATGCAGATCTGAGAAAGAGTGCAGCAGAGCAGCCTCCGGCCTGCTGGGAGCCCCCATGTGGGCGGGGCTCAGGCTCCAGCCAGGCCAGCAGGCCTGGGCCACTTAATTCAAGCCCTTTCAGTCTTCAGAGGGCATTTGTTATTTTCTTCAGTTAACAGTTAACTAGTTACAATAATCGGGCTTTTTGCAACAGCTAGTCTGGAGGTTGCCAGTACTGTCCTCCAGAGGCTAGCATTCCCTCCCACGTCAAGGAAAGATGTGGACCAAAGAATCAGATGTCCAGCAGCAGTGAGAGCGCTGACCAGACCAGATGACATCATACAGTGGTGAGAGCACTGACCAAGTACCTCAGCAGTGAGAGAGTTGAAGAAGTCTTCAGGATGCCTTCGATTGCGGATGAGACCCATGGAGGACCAGAGTGAGTACCCTCATACCCCCCGATGCAAGGGAGAAGCTAAGCAAGTAATCTTGGGGGCTCCATGCCCCATTAAGAAATGTGTGCTGTTAAGTGTGAAGTATTGAAGTCATCAGTCTGGGCTACTAACCCCATAAGAGACTGCCTAGTTCAAGTAATGGATGCATCCTGTCTGTGGCCCAAAGGCTAAGTTGCAGGCAAGATGCTGGGCTTAGTGAATCATATAAATGTGTAGCTGTGGGTTAGAGTCCTGCCATCGTGGAGCTGTCTGCCAAGACGCTGCCATTTCATGAGACAGGAGCCCTAGAGCATATTAATATCTAAGATACCTTAAAAGAGAATGTACCTGTGTCTGCACAGAATTTTGTCTAGGCGCTTGGTGTAAGTGTTAAATGGCTAGACATGCTGGATAGGACTCCGCTTGTGGATAATGTTCTTGGTATATAGAATGTACTGGATGTGACTGCCTGTGACTAAAGTATGGGATGCTTGATAAAAGTGTCATTGCCAACTTACTCTGGATGGATGCCTTTTGGTATATAATGTACTGGATGTGACCGTGTTTAACCTGCATTTAGGATGCTTGACAGAAGCATCACTCTCATTGCATTGGATGGGACTTCCAAATATTGTGCTGAATGTTCTGGATGTAAGATCCACATAGTTTGTTCTGGAATGTTCAGACGTCTGCAAGTGCAGGGCAATACCTAATTTGTCTGCAAGTGCAGGGCAATTCCTGCTGTGGCTGTAAATAGTAATGTGCTGCTTTATAAAAATCTGTTTCCAAGTTGCCCCCACCCTCAAATTTATAGCCAGCCACCTCAACCAGCTGCAACTCCATCAGGCCTGCAACATCTTGGACTGTGGTATCTGTTTAACCAGTATGGTATGAGATTGTGGGGTTTCTGCTGTATCTGGGACTGGTACTAGTGTGGGTATTATTAATAATTATGTTTAACATCTGATTTATCAGCAGCTAGATAGCCAGGGCTCTGGATGTCTTAAGTCGAATGGTAAAATGTGATTTATGTCTGCCTGTTAATATGTAGCCACCCAGCTGGAGGGTTCACCAGCAAAATCCCAAATGATCTCTGTACGTGCTTAAATACGGTAAGATAACCTCTACTCTTCCTGTTTCCCTTTCCTAGCTCCTTTATTACCCCCAAAATAAATATCTTGTTGTTGTCGTTGTTTGAAATCCTGTGTGAGCATATTATTAGAGATAGCCTTTAATTCAAAATGTGGAAATGTGGGGAACTGTATCTTGGGGCATGTCTGGGGAAGGTAACTGGTCACCGTGGGTGTTGTAGCAGCTCAGGGGGCTACACCCAGTACCATCTCACCCACGTAAAGCACCCCGAGTGGAGGCACTGCACAAAGGTTTTAAAAAATGTTATAAGTTAGCGAACCCAACCCCCTTAGCCTATGTCCAGGGTAGTAGGCAGGGGTGTAACACTGGGGGGTGGTGCTGACCAGGGGTTACATATGCTTCTGATATACTTATGCAGCATACACTATCACCTTAGTATACTTTTAAGTACTGTATATTGTGAATAAAATAGGGTATTGCACAGATGTCCTATATTGAAAAGCCCTGTTAGCGCAGACAAATAGGGTTAGTGCCCAGGCGATATTTGGATGGGGATGCAATTCAAATGATGGGGCAGGGACATGAATATTTGCACAGTCCAATATTCAGAGTATGTGCACTGCACAAAGTCATTTTGCACAGTCTTGTTACATGGCACAGATACCGAAAATCTATAACATGACTTACTCCCGCTCAACTCTACTGGTTGGTGGAGGAAGTGTGCTGGCCCTCCGACCCCCAACACAGTAGTTCCTGGTGCCTTGTGGTGCCCCCTCCTTCTGATCCCATTTCTGTCTATAAACAAACATGTCCCTGGCATCTAGTGGTCTGTCTCCCCAGCTGTACCCGTGTACAATGATTTTTAGTAGCCTCCTTACCACCCTCCCTCCACCTGAAGGAGGCTGGTCCAACTGCAGAGATGGTAGACAGCTAAGCTGGGTAGGGTGGTGTTGTGAGGGGATACAGTGTGTAGACCAAAAAATAATTCACTCAGATGCATTGGTTGTTGCCATGACAACAGTCATAGAAACAATGTTGTCATCATCCTTGTCCTATGCTCTTAACACAGCTGCCCCCTCAATGATAGCATGTTTACTCAGCCACCACTGCCATGGCAACAATGCACTTTATGGCTCAAGACTGGCATCTAGACCATTAACCTTAACCACACATTCACATTAAACAGACTTTTTTATTTTGCTACCCAGACAAATTTGCTAGCTAGCCAGTACTGAGGTCAGCATGATGTCATGAGCAGACATATACTTTTGCCAACTGTGCAGCTGTTCTTCACATGCCCTCACAGCTCTGCAGCAGTACAGATGTCTTTGAATGTCTGCAAGCTGAACTGGAACATAAACTAACTGTGGACTGATGATCAGACGGTGGAAGGACTATTTGAACATATAACCAGGTATACTTAATAAAAAAAATTATACAGCTAGTATGAATATTTTTTATTTACTATGCTAAAAAAACAACAAGGTACTCCCAGGGATTGCATTATCCAAATGTTCATCACATCCTAGGGGCATGTGGCATTCGGCTTCACCTTGTGCCAAATTACACAAGGGTGTGATTTGCATACGGTCAATGTAACCCCTGGTCATTCCTTATTGCTTGAATATTTCAGGCCTGCCACAGTGGCTTCTTGTTCAGCTGTGACCATATTTGATCTCTCTAGGCTCTACTCAGCTTCTGAAAAATTGAGCAGAAAAAGCAGGACTTCACTGAAAACAAGATCCTTTATTTTCATTTGACAACCCTGGGTAAGTAAATGGTTAAATAAAATCAGTCCTCTAAGATACACCCTTGTGTAATGGTCCTTTTGATCCCCATTTTTTTGTATAAATATTTTGGAACACACTGAAAAACTGACAGATGGTACCTGTCTGTTGGCTTAAACAACTACTCAGAAAAAAAATGTAATTTCCCTTAACACCTTGGCTTCTTGGCAGGATAGGATACTACCAGAAGGATGCACTTCCTTGTTCCCTCCTAGTTTGAAAACATAGCATTGAGCTATGGTTAAAAAAAAAGAAAGAAAAGAAAGTAAGTCAGTGTGTGTTCTGTGCTGGGAAGGGTACTGTATCAACTTACATTGCTAAATCAGTAGGAGGAGAGAGCTTAATTGGGGGTGTAGCTTAGACAATATAAAACCAGGTGACTCAAATTACAACTTCCAGTTGCTAGCCTTTTTTCTTCCTAATTACCCTCCATCCCACCCCTCCACCCACGTACCCTAAGCCAGTTCTACTTTTATAGCCACTGGATTTGACTGACAATGGGAACTTCCTGTTTGGCAATAGGAAGGGAAGGATTGTAGAGAAACACTGGTTTTGTCAACCCAAAAGGAAAAAAGTAGCTCGCTCTCCCCCCCTGCTGCTGGTGGTCTGACACTGAGCAAGGAAGACGGAGGCTACTGAAGAATATAGGAAGTTACTGTCCCAGAACAGGAAGGGTGAGAGCTGTAAGGAGAAGAAAGAGTAAGCATACAGAGAAATAGGAGAAGGGACACAAAATAAGACATGATAGGAGTGGTGCAATGAAATGGCTGTGGGGCGGCAGTGTTCTGGGAGACATTCTGGAGGCTGCAATGCTGCCCTATTTGTAGGCACCTCTCTGGTCTGAGGGAGGAGGTTGCCCGTCTCCAGGCTGACCTGGCTAGGATTGGTGAAACCTCTAATGCCACTACCTCAGGGGTTGCCAAGAAAGCGGAGAGGATGGACCAGGGTGTGCTCAGAGAGGAGAGGGTGGTGGAACAGAGTTGCGTCCCTCCAGCTGTACCTCTCCACAATTCATACACTCTTCTGGTGGATAGTAGTTCCTCTATGGAGGCACCTGCAGTGGAGACCAAAGAGGATGCTGGGAACCTTCACAAAGGAGACCCACAGGAGGGTGGCATGGGACCCCACAGGGAAGGAAACAACCTCCTGCTGGGGACCTGATCATTAGGGGTAGAAATGGGGAGGAAGGGAGAGGGAGGAAGGTGCGCCTGCCTGGCGCCATGGCTTGGAGGGACAGGAAGTGAATCCTCAGGATCATGGGAGCAGCTGCATGAGGGAGGGAGCCGGATGTTATTGTCCACCTAGGGGCAAATGACCTGGCTAGGAATGGGATCAGAGCAGTGCAAGAGGAGTTTGTAGAGTTGGGAAGGGGCCTTAGACAAGTAGATAATACAGTAACCTTCTCGGAGGTGCTGCCTGTCTATGACAAGGGTGATGCTAGGGTACTCCTCACCAGGGAATTCAATGAATGGTTGAAAAACTGGTGTGGAGCTCAGGGTTTTGGCTTCATCAAGGACTGGGGAGCCACCTGAAGGGATGCAGACCTATACTGGCGTGATGGTCTGCATCTGTCCAGGGGGGAACCAGGATCCCAGGTGAGAGGTTTAAATGCTTCATTGGAAAGCATTTAAACTTGCCATGGGGGGAGGCACTGAAAAGGAGCAGGGAAATCCCAGCCTCCCCCTACAAAACACGGTAATTAGTGAGGTAAACACCAAGGTAGAGAAGTCATTAGGGAGCAGGACAGAGGTAAATGTAAAAAAAGGCAAAAGCAGTAAGGACAGGAATGGGGCTAAAGGGGTAAGGCCATCAAAAAGTGGAGGGTGATGAGTACCAATGCCCATAGTCTGTGTAACAAGCTCCCTGAACTAGTGGCCTTGATGGAAGAGGGTTGCCTGGATATTGTGGCAGTTACAGAAACATGGTACACAGAGAAGCATGACTAGGATGTCAACATACCAGGATACACAATCTACAGGAGGGACAGGGAGGGTAAAAGAGGAGGAGGAGGAGTGGCTCTCTGTAAAGGAAGGGATCAAAGCAACAGAACTAAAGAGTAAACAGGGAGCAGATGAGGCACTCTGGGTCACCCTGGAGATAGGAAATGGCACCACAATCTGCACGGGAGTTGTATACAGACCCCCATCTCAGGGGGAGGGAATGGATAAGGAAATGATAGAAGGCATCCTTAGAATGGCAGAAAAAGGAGAAATATTGTTGATGGAGGACCTGAATATGCCAGCTGTTAACTGGAGCACCTGTGCTGCAGGCTCATCCAAGAGCAGGGTAATTCTTGATGCCCTACAAGGGGCATGCCTCAGACAGCTAGTATTGGAACCCATTCGGGAGGGAGCAATCTTAGATCTGGTACTCTCAGTTGGGGACGGAGAAAGAATCTCAGATTTAGAAGTGGGTAGCCATCTGGGAACAAGCGACCAGCAAACAATGTGGTTTACGATAAACACAGCCATACAATCAAACCATACAAAAGCAAGAGTATTGGACTTTAGGAGGGCTGACTTTGGGAAAGTGAGAGAGTGCCTCAGAAAAGCACTAGCAAACAGGCAAGAAGTAGGGGTGGAGGAACAATGGGGAGTAATCAAAACAGCCATCACAGAGGCAACAAGTCTTTGTGTAAAGCAAATCAACAAAACACAACAAAGAAAAAAAACGCTATGGTTTTCAAAAGAGGTGGCAGGGAAGGTTAAGGAGAAAAGGATAGCATTCAGGAAATATAAGGAAACACAGAAGGAGCAGGACAGAGAACGTTATCAGGTAAAGCAGAAAGAGGCTGGAAAAGCAGTCAGAATAGCAAAGGTCCAAACCGAGGAAAGGATAGCCAACTCTGTTAAGAAGGAGGATAAGACCTTTTATAGGTACATTAGGGAGTGAAGGAAGACCAAAGGAGGGATACTGAGGCTTAATAAAGGGGAGGGAATGTGGGTAGAGGGTGACGGTGAAAAAGTAGGGATACTGAATGAATATTTCTGCTCAGTATTCACAAAGAAAGAGGAGGGGGAGGTACCTAAACCAAGCAAGAGAAACACTCTGAAGACGGGGGTCGATACCAGTCCATTTACAGAAGAAAGGGTTCTGAAAGAACTAATAAAATTGAAGGTGGACAAAGCAATGGGGCCTGATGGGATTCACCCAAGCATTCTAAAAAACTAAGGGTAGAACTAGTGACATCGCTGACTACTCTCTTTAACAAATCATGGGAGGATGGGGTGGTACCTGAGGACTGGAGGAGGGTGGATGTGATTCCTCTTCACAAATGTGGGAGCAGGACAGAGACAGAAAACTAAAGACCAGTTAGTTTGACCTCAGTGGCAGGGAAAATGATGGAATCACTTCTGAAGGAAAGAATTGTTGAGTACCTAGAGGCCAGTGGGGCACAGGACCCAAGGCAGCATGGATTCGTGATGGGAAGGTTGTATCAGACGAATCTAATAGAGTTCTTTGACTGGGTGACCAAAGTAGTAGACCAGGGAGGGGCTGTGGACATGGCCTACCTAGATTTTAGAAAGGCATTTGATACAGTCCCACATGAAAGATTAATACACAAGTTAGCCAGCCTTGGAGTTGGTCCCAGGGTGGTAGCCTGGATAAAAAATTGGCTAGACAACAGGTCGCAAAGGGTAGTAGTAAATGGAGTACACAGTGAAGAAAGGAGTGTTACTAGCGGGGTACCACAGGGTCCAGTACTGGGACTGGTCCTTTCTAATGTCTTTATAAGTGACATTGCAGAGGAACTGGAAGGAAAAGTATGCCTCTTTGCAGATGACACAAAGATCTGCAACAGGGTTGATACACAAGATGGAGTGGAAAGGATGAGAAGGGACTTGGCAAGGTTGGAGGAATGCTCAAATGTATGGCAGCTCAGATTCATTGCAAAGAAGTGCAAGGTAATGCACCTGGGAAGCAAAAACCTGGGAGAAGAGTACACAATGGGGTGAGATACTGACAACAGTAAAAATGGAAAGGGACCTGGGGGTAATTATATCAGATGACCTAAAGGTAGGCAAGCAATGTGAGAAGGCAGTAAGGAAGGCTGGGGTGATACTGGGATGCATAGGGAGAGGCATCAATAGTAGAAAACAGGAAGTTGTTATCCCTCTGTACAGACAGTTGGTGAGACCCCATCTGGAGTATTGTGTGCAGTTCTGGAGACCCCATCTCCACAAAGACATAGACAGAGTGGAGGCTGTCCAGAGGAGGGCAACCAAAATGGTGCAGGGTCTACAATAGAAGCCGTATGAGGAGAGACTAAAGGAGCTTAATATGCATACCCTTGAGGAAAGAAGGGAGAGAGGGGACATGATAGAAACTTTCAAGTATCTCAAGGGAATCAACAAAGTCCAAGAGGGTAGCATCTTTCAGAAAAAGAGATGTGTAAGAACAAGGGGGAACAATTTGAAGATAGAGGTGGGACGGCTCAGAGGTAATGTGAGGAAGTATTTTTTCATGGATAGGGTTGTGGGTGCATGGAGCAGCCTTCCTGAGGAGGTCGTGGAGTCAAGAACAGTGGGGGAATTCAAGAATGCATGGGACAGACATAAAGCAGTCCTAGTGGGGGGTAGGAGAAAGTAAGCTGTTGGTTAGCTAGGATCTGCAGCTTATCTGTTAGGTAGGAAAATGGGCAGATTAGGTGGGCCAAACGGTCCTCATCTGCCATCAAATTCTATGTTTCTATGAGCAGTTGGAACTTCCTTGTTAGACAAGGAAGCTGCTGTATTTAAACTGTACAGAGTAAAGACCATGCAGAGATTTTCAGGGTATGTTTTTTTTACAGTTTTGTAAACAGTTTAACACAGAAAGTGTTAATAGTTCTAGATAGTCTGTTATCTTAAAACATTGTGTTTCTGTGTACAGTTTTGTAACTGCTGTTCTGGGTCAGATTGAATTTATACAGAAATTCGTTGCTTGCTGCATATATTTAATGAGAGCATTCCTTGTTTTCACTGCATTTTTAAAGTTTTGTCTAACAGAAACTGGACGTTTTTCAGAGTAAGAATGTGACTGCAGTTATCTGAATGTGTAGCACATAGATACTACAGTAGGAGTTTGTATGGGGAGGGGCGCATCTGAGGCTTTCTCCTACAGATTTTGAGTTCAAATGTAGTATTTGTAAGCCTGCTAGGTGTATACAGTATGCTGCAAGCTTGGAATCTATAAAAATAGACAATTTCTCAACCCATGACACTTCAGCTAAAAGAAATCTGGGATAAAAAGGCTAAAATCAGGAGCAGATCTTAAATATTAATATTAGCTGAATAAATTGTTGTGGGTTGTTACAGGATTGGATAGGACCATGTCCCATATGTGATATAATGAGAGTATTCAAAGCACGACTCTGTTCCATTCTCTCCTTTCTGCTACCTGTCTCTTGTCTGTTTGATTGCACAATCACATCTTTTTCCTGGGCACGAAAGGTGTTGTCCACTCTGACACCCTGCAATCACCCTGTCTTCCCTTGCTGCTTCTCCCCCGCCCCCACACACACACACCTCTGTGGTTGAAGATTATATGTGGATCTTTATAGAAAACTGAGATTTGTACAAGTGTGCAGCTATTTTTTTTAACTGCAGAACTCATTGTTTAATTCGACTGCAGTTGTAACTGAGCCATCAGTTGTGCTTTGCCAGTTTATAAAAAGACTGCAAGCTGCAAGTGTGTGACCTTTCTGTCCTTTTGTCCTCAAGCTTAGACATCTCCAGATAGGCTGTCTACAGCTGCTAAGAGGAGCTAATTAAGAACAATCTAAACAGAAAAAAGCTACCCTGTGAAAAATGACATTATTTTTTATTATATTGTTTTTATAATAAAAAGTTCTACTTTTGGAATTCTGCAACTGCTGCTGGTCTCTTCATATTCTTTCCTGGCCATAAACCTCAATGACACAGTTGAGTATAAATAGCATTTTGTGAAAGAGAACTAGACTATGTCACTAATATCTGACATGGGTTTTATTTTTTTATATATACTGTTAATTTGATAGTGTTCTTTTTAAACTATTTATTTTTTATACCGTGTGACCTTCAGGCAATCACTTAACCTGTATTCCACCCAGCTACAGGAATTAGTGTTTGGGAGCTGGATAGCTCTACAAATTAGATCTATCCTAGGTAAATAAATTATAACATAAAAAAAATATGTATTTGTAGACTCCCCCTTCCCATTGTCTAGGGGCAATCAATCTTCCGGGGGAGGGGGCACACAGACACAGAAATCTCACCAGAAATGCACTTGGGATCAAAGCATGGAAAACAAATTGGCATACCTAGAGATGTCTTCAAAATGGCTGGAAATTCCAGGATGTATGACCTTGAACTCCAAGGGCACCCCAAAACTCCACTGGAGATTCCCGGCTCTAGATATATTCTTTCTTCAGCCGCCGGATCTCTCCCCGACCCCAAAGCCATAGAGGTGCAGAATTTAATTGACAACCCCTGGCAAAATTAACTCACTGAAATGTTAAAAACTTAAGATATGAAATTTCATTAGGATCCTTATTTACAAAATGAAACAAAACTCCCATTATTAATTATTTTATTTTGCTTGCACCCAAATGATTGCAAGGGCTACAGGGGTCCAACGTTCCTTTAAAAAAACTCTCAGCCCCATGGGGCTAAACATTTATACAGACTAAGATGGCAGTTTTAAAGCAGAACAAGGTCTTATGGCAGCTTAGTACACAGCAGCACAGATTTTCTTCAGGGGGGAAAACCTGAACTCTTTAGCCTGCACCATGAAGCTCCAGATGATTTCCACTGACACTGGTAAGTACCTACCAAGGTTCCTACTCTCCACACTGGGGCTGTTCACATTTTCCTTTAACCCGGGAAAGTGTACAGCTTCTCCCAACCCATTCCCTGGCTTCTTTCTTCCAGCCTCTCAAGGCACATGGGTGGTGCAGCACCAGCAAGACCCACCACACCATACGCTATTATCCTTTCCCAGAGGTCACTCTCTGATTATCGCCAGGTTCCCCAACATACTACTGCCTCCCCACCAGCATCTTGAATATTTTGGGGATTGAGAACAAGATGGCTGCTTCCTGATGCTATCTGTCTACTTCACTTTCTGCTGCCCACTCTGAGCAACCGGCAATGAGGAGAGACCTCAAGGGCACTCCATGGCCCCCTCTGCAAAGTCCAGCAGCCCTGAGGCCTGTCCCTCCATACATGAGTAGAGGTTCCCCCCAGTCTCTTCTCCAGTATGCCAGAGCCACCCTGCTACGCCGAGCTGCAGAGGTCCTGCCACAACCTGCTGCAACCCTGGTGACCCAAGCACACTAAAACACCTGTTACTGTGGAAGCCCCGGACCTGGGGGCCTGCCTATCCTGCACCTCCTTTATCCTGCCAAGTCTGTCTCTATCTCACCAAACTCCCAAGGCCCAGTACCCCAAATGGATGGCTGCAGCTGCCTCACTTGTGCCCTCCCACAGATGCTACCCAGAAACCTGGTGCTACACTGCAGTTAAAGCCAGCCTGCCTAAAACAAGGGGGGGGAAGAGTCCCCGACCCTAAACTGCCCTGCAGTGCCTGACAGTGTCTCTCTCTCTCTCTCTCTCTCCACTACAGCACCACCCAAAACTCTCTCTATCCTGCGTATTTATAGCCTAAAACACTGCTCTCTGCTGCCACCAAGTGACGGCAAGTGGAAAATGCACCCCCCCAGAGTACCACCATCCCTAAACTCTGGCAGCAAAAGGTAGAGGGAAAAGAAGGGTCCCTAAAGAGAGCATAAGCTCCTCTCACATAATCAAAATGCATAATCTTAAAGGGCAGCTTCATAGTTCACCCCCCAACATATAAGAAACCCTACCTGGCCCCAAGTTGCCTGCTATTAATAATTCCATTTATTTCTGCCTTGCTTAAAAGATATATTAGATTATATTTGCCTCTGTGGAGCCAACTGCCAAAATGTGGCCACTTCTGGATTTGGCCAACACCCCTCCCCCCACAATGACATGTTTTGTGATGTCAAAAAATGAACTGCACTCCATAGTGTTGAATAGCAGCAGTTTTTGCGTCGATTTTATTATGATTTAGAATTTTGATTATAAGAAGTCAAGGTGACCACTCGACTAACAGGAACCCTGTTAGTCGAATAATTGCCTTGATTTCTTATAATTGAAACTCTAAATCATAATAAAATTGATGTAAAACTGTCCCCATACAACTCTATGGAGCAAGTTCAAGTTCAAGTTTATTGCAGGAAAACTCCATTGAGCAAGCTCATTCACAAGGAGGTCCTGTGACATAAACACTTAAAGTACAAGCAAAGATAGGCAATAACAGTATATACATGAAATGCACGTTACATGATATAGGCTGGATATACATACAAGGGTACCACATAGGGTGACTGCAGGTGGTAAACATTGATATGAAACAGGGAAGCGACTTACAGGTCGCATACTGATAAATGAAACATGATGACTGGTGTGTGCAATACATATATTTTGACAGCTAGAACAAACAACAGACTACCACTGATATGGGGGGGGGGAGTGATTTGATAGAGTAGCAGTGGAGCGTAAGCATAGATAAAGCCAGGGGTAGAAAGGGAAGGGAAAGCAGTTAATATGACAAATCAATTATACCTTACCAGTGGATAAATATGGCACACATGGGGAAGGAAGAGACTTATTGACAGTTACAGGTGTCTTTTATTTTGGCCGAACTTAGCGATTTGTAGAAGTTTATTGAAACTGTGCTAGTTAGTTTCAGTATGCTTTGTAATTGGTTCCAAATGGAGGGAAGGGCATATGCAATAGTACGTTTACCAAAGGAAGTCCAGTCCTTGGTATGTCAAACATAATAAAGTCAGATTTTCTTAACGAGTATGCACTATGTGAGATACTAATAAGGGAAGAGAGATAGCTTGGCAATTTCTGCAGGAGCAGTTTAAGAGTCCATAGCCCAGCATGGAGCAGGTGTCTAGTAGTAAGGGATGTCCAACCAACAGCTGCATATAAGTCACAGTGGTGCGAATGGTAAGGGGAGTTGGTAATGAACCGTAACGCACAGTGATAAAGGATGTCCAGTTTATTTAGATTTGCAAGAGTGGTGGAGGAATAGATTACATCGCCATAGTCGAGTAGGGGGAGAAAAGTGGCCTGTACAAGCTTGTTTCGAGTTTCAAGGGAGAAAGGGGCCTATTTCTGTAGAAGAAACCTAACCTTGCTTTTAACCTTCTAGAGACATCTTCGACGTGGTCATTGAAAGATAATTTATTGTCGATCCAGATACCCAGATATTTAAATTTGGTTACAACTTCCAGAGACTCGTTTAGCGTGGTGACAATGAAGTCTTGGGCAAGGGTATTGGGGGGGTCTGTGACAGCACTGCGGGAGAAAATCATCACTTTAGTCTTCTTAGCATTGAGCAGAAGCTTTGCCTTTATTAGATTACGCTCAAGTTGTGCGAAGTCCGCTTGAAGTACTCCCTTGACTTCAGATAACGATGAGCCAGAAGTATACAACACAGTATCATCTGCAAAAAAGTGCAGACTGGACGTAGATATGTTAGCATCTAAGTCATTAATGTACAAAGAAAACAAGATAGGGCCTAAGATGGATCCTTGGGGGACTCCTCTTGCAATTGGCAAGGCAGCAGAAAAAAAGCCTTCCGCCTTTACTTTTTGGAATCTTCCAGTTAGGTAGCTAGAGAACCACTGGGTAGTATGGTATGTGGCACCCAACTTTGCAAGGCAATTGACTAATACAGGGGTTCTCAAATGGTGAGGCCAGCCTCCCTGGGGAGGCCCCAACCTGTTCCAGGAGAGGTTCATGCAAGTCTGAAAAAGTACTGTATTTAAATTTTGAGTTTTATATATTTTGTGTGAAGAGATGATGCAAACTGAAAGACGATAATAGTAGGTGAATGTAATGTATTTATTTACTAATAGATGACAGGGGAAGGTGAATGAGCCAAGGCTCATTTCAGGTGTACCCAGGGAAGGGTAGGGAGTGAATACATTTCAAAAGGTAACTTCAAAACAATCAAGAAATACACAATGAACAATAGTGCAAACAAATACGAACAATAAACTAATAATGAGTGGTGGTAATTGATCAATTTGTAGCCTGATGGCAGAACAGCCCAAATACAAGGGTTGAGCATAGAAGTGGTAAGAGCAATAGCAGGAAGGAGCAAAGAAATCCCAGAGAAATTGCTTTGGAGCAGGGATGGAGGGGGAGAGGCAAAGTATGTAGGAAGGTTATTTCATATAGAGAGGAAACAGAGAAAGTAGTCTGACCCATGAAGGTACTCAACAAGGGGTAACAATGGTTCAAGAATGAACATAGCAGAATACGTGGGTTGGCCTGTGGGGGGGTGGGGGTTACAATAAGTTGAATGATAATATTTGTTTATTTTGTTTATTTGTTATTCAGATAACACCTTTGAGCACAGGAGCTCCTTTTCAAAGGTTCCATGTCAGTATAAGACAAAGAACTGAATGTGAGTCAAGTACTCAGAGGGGTTTCAATTTATGCATGGTGTACTGCGCAAAGTACAGTATGTTATTTGTCTTTGGGGAGGCCCAAGATTATTTCAATTTTTGGGGGAGGCTCAAATTATTTTCCATGGATTTTGGGAGGCTCACTGTGACAAAGTCTGAGATCTATTGGACTAATAGTTTGTGATCAACAGTATCAAAAGTTTTGCTGAGGTCCAAAAAGACTGCACCAGTTACCTTCTTAGCATCTATAGCAGAGATCCAGTCATTGGTTACTTTTGCTAGTGCAGTGATTGTGCTATGATTAGCCCGGAAGCCAGATTGAGCTGGGTTAATGAGAGAGAAGGTTTCAAGAGAGATTTTAACTGAATATGGATCAGTTTTCGAGAACTTTAGAAAGGATAGGCAATATGGAGATAGGCCTATAGTTGTTTACATCGCATGGGTCACCAGATTTAAATAGAGGAGGATATGTGCTGATTTCAGTAGAACGGCACAGTAGCAGATGTAATGGAAAGATTGAAGATGTGGAGAATTGGGGGTGGAGATGGGCGTAGCCTGACCTTGAGAAAAAGGGTTCCAAGCCATCGTCTCCCTGCGCTTTTTTGTCTAAGTTAAGAAGAGAATCTTCTACTTCTTTATAAGTTATCTCACGCAGTTGGAAGGGGCTGGATGCAGGACTAGATTAGGGGGAGGGGTATGCTGGCTCACCGCAGCACCAGCATAAGGTGACGAGTCAAAAGCTAATCCAGCTGTGGCAAAGTGGGAATTAAGTTCCTCCAGGATTAGGGACCTGTTTTCCACAATCTTGCCACTTGCAACTATCTTTGTTCGGATAGAGGGGGCCATAGGCTGTCCTTCTATAGCTTTGATAGTCTTCCATATTTTATGAGGGTTACCTTTAGCTTGTTTGAGAGTAGAAATATAATAGTTAGCTTTAGCAGAGTGAAGTTTTTTCACACAGTTATTCCTGGCTGTTCTAAAGGTCTGCCAATCCGAAGATTCTTTGGAATGTCTAGCTTTAGCCCAGAGCTTATCTTGAGCTATAAGGCTGCCTTGAGATCCGAGGTGAACCAGGGTTGGAATTGTTATGACTTTTTATGATGAAAGGGCATGCTTATTTATTATTGTAGTGAGTTTGTCATTAAGGATGTAAGCTGCCTTGTTGACATCTTTTGCTAGGAGATCTTGCCATCTGATCATGATCAGGTCAGATAGGAAGTTTACTGCACTGAATTTGCGAAAGGATCTTTTTGTTATAAAGATGGGTTGTGGCCGGGCCTTAATTTGAGATCTTATGCAAGCAACAATTCCATGATCGCTCATATCGTTGTGAAACACTGCCGAATGAGATATTTTGTGTGGATGGGTGGTTAGTACCACATCTAGAATGGAACTGTTGGCAGTATTTAGAGTGTTGTTCCTAGTAGGTTCACTGACTAATTGCCCAAGACCTAGTTCATCACAAAGGGATTTGAGGCTGTGTGATTTAGGTGACAGCCAGTCCATATTTAGATCTCCTAGAAATTTTGTTTCAGTTTTTGCATCTACAAACATGGATTTCAAAAGATTAAGGACTTCATCACCACCAGACAGGGTCTATAGCCACCTAGGATAGTGATACATTCCGAGGAGGGGAGATGAAGGCTCAGCGAAACTAACTCAAATTCCTTGGCTAGAGATTTGCAACTAATATTGGTGACCAAGTACTTAGATTTAGCATAGATAACCACACCCCTGCCTCTAGACTCTCTATCTGCTCTAAATAAATTGTAGCCCTGCAGTGATATTTGTTGATCAGTGTTCGTCTTTTTTAACCACGACTCAGTAATTATGATAAGGTCAGGGTTAACGTGTGCAGCCCAGGCTTGCAGCTGTACAAGTTTTTTAGGCAGGCTTAAAATGTTGACCATCATCATTTTGAGACCTGTAGCCTCAACAAAATCGATAGGCGAGGTAAGTTGTGGGGCGGGGGGGGACCAGGGTTGAGCTCCACATTTCCTGAGCAGAGAAAAAGCAGAAGTATAACTTTCTTTAAGGAGCTTATAAGAATGGAGACTGCTTTTTTATTTCTTTGTGGCAACCCATATCGTGCTGCGCAAGAGGCGGCACCACTGTAATGACAGTTGATCGTGATCAATGTAAGTGCTTGAGTAGACATAGGTGAGGACAGTAGCAAGGGTGTAGGCTAACTGGGGGATAGGCTAAAGGGAGAGGAAAATTACATAGCGTCTGTAATGGTAGACCGTTATAACATTAGGTATTGATAAGGTACATTGGAGAACTGAATTGCATTGAGGTACTTTGAATTGCACTGTATTGCTGAAACTCTGCACCTTAGGAGCAATAAAAACACAATAAGGAGAGCCATGGTCCCAGATTGAGTGGTCTCGTGATTTGTATTAGTGCAATATTTTCAGGCAGTAATTTGCCCACCTAGGTACCCACTTAAAACCTAGATGAGAAAATACAGCAGAAAGGGAACAAGGAGAGCAGGAGCAGCTTGATAGTGGCGGGCTCAAGAGATATTCACACAGGGCAGTCTTATTGGCCACACTCAGATACCAATCATGGGTTGGCAGCAGTGAAACTAGGCCAATGAAGCAGTATATATGAGAGGCAGGTCATGAGTGTATTTAAAGGAGGCCTGGGAGAGGGGGGAGGTGGGGGTGGGAGAAAATTTCAGGTCACAGCGAGAGCTGAGAAGTCAGAATTAAGAAGGGAACACTGTAACAGGCTATAGAGAAGGTGCCGCAATCAGAGCAAAGCAGGCAAGCGGGCGTACCAATCACAATCCACCTATGGCAGTGCAGCACCAATCAAGGGTGCCCAGGCGTGCTGACTCTCTGCAGAGGATTCTATCGGTATCTGTCGGTATGACAGCGCAGCGTAGGTAATAGTAGGGTGCTCAGCATCTATCTGACTTGAGTCTGAAGGGTGGATGGCAGACACTAAGGGCTTCCTGTTTTCAGCTGCAGAGCTGTTGCACAGGCAGTTTTAAGGAAGTTGTCAGCCTGTTGAGTAAAGCTTAGGGGAACCTCAGCTACAACCACTCATTGTAGCAGCACCGGGAAAGAAGTAGAATGATAATGCAGGCCATATTGCCCACAAATGAGTAAAGGGAGTTATGTAGGAGACCAAGAATCCATCTAGTGGCAGGTCTGTATAACCTGCTAATGGAAAACTAGCCACTAGGCAAAAAGGTAGTTAGACTTATCGGCGCCAAGGCAGAGTGTTTGGATGGGGGGGGCGCTGCAGGAAGAGCAGTCAGACAGAAGAGGTGTAAGCACTTTAAAACAGTAGTAGAAATTACATTCCAGCTAATACAGTTGAAAAACTTCTAATAACACAGTTGAAATGTGCTTAGTTATATCAAAACTCTAACAAAGTGCCAGGTGTCTGTAGCAGAGGAAAAGTCCTGGCCAATCAGAGTGGG
Source organism: Neoceratodus forsteri (assembly GCA_016271365.2). Classification (NCBI taxonomy): domain Eukaryota; kingdom Metazoa; phylum Chordata; order Ceratodontiformes; family Ceratodontidae; genus Neoceratodus; species Neoceratodus forsteri. The sequence continues at coordinate 1,386,323,738 of CM057453.1, forward strand.
TTTGCTGGAAGCACTCGAGTTCCGATTGGCTGCGCTGTACCGTACCTTCCAAGGAGATGCAGGTGGGTGTCCTGGTCTTGGTCGGTGGCTGGCTGGGAGCCGGCCGACTGTGGGTGAGCTGAAGCAGCCCTGCTCAGGGGCAGGCAGCTTACAAGGAGCTGCAGGTGGGCATCCTGGTCTTGGTCGGTGGCTGGCTGGGTGCCGGCCGACTGTAGATGAGCTGAAGCAGCCCTGCTCAGGGGCAGACAGGTTCCAAGGAGCTGCAGGAGGGTGTCCTGGTCTTGGTCGGTGCCTGGCTGGGTGCCAGCCGACTGTGGGTGAGCTGAAGCAGCCCTTCTCAGGGACAGGCAGCTTCCAAGGAGCAGCAGACGGGTGTCCTGGTATTGGTTGGTGGCTGGCTGGGTGCCGGCCGACCATGGGTGAGCTGAAGCAGCCTGCTCAGGGACAGGCAGCTTCCAAGGAGCTGCAGGCGGGTATCCTGGTCTTGGTCGGTGGCTGACTGGGTGCCGGCCGACTGGGGGAGCTGAAGCAGCCCTGTTCAGGGGCAGGCAGCTTCCAAGGAGCTGCAGGTGGGTGTCCTGTTCTTGGTCGGTGGCTGGCTGGGTGCCGGCTGACTGTGGGTGAGCTGAAGCAGCCCTGTTCGGGGGCAGGCAGCTTCCAAAGAGCTGCAGGCAGGTGTCCTGGTCTTGGTTGGTGGCTGGCTTGGAGTCGGCCGACCGTGGGTGAGTTGAAGCAGCCCTGTTCAGGGGCAGGCAGCTTCCAAGGAGCTGCAGGTGGGTGTCCTGGTCTTGGTCGGTGGCTGGCTGGGTACCGGCTGACCGTGGGAGAGATGAAGCAGCCCTGTTCAGGGGCAGGCAGCTTCCAAGGAGCTGCAGGCGGGTGTCCTGGTCTTGGTCGTTGGCTGGCTGGGTGCCGGCCGACCATGGGTGATCTGAAGCAGCCCTGTTCAGGGGCAGGCAGCTTGGAAGGAGCTGCAGGTGGGTGTTCTGGTCTTGGTCGGTGGCCGGCTGGGTGTCGGCCGAGTGTGGGTGAGCTGAAGCAGCCCTGTTCATGGGCAGGCAGCTTCCAAGGATCTGCAGGCGGGTGTTCTGGTCTTGGTCGGTGGCTGACTGGGTGCCGGCAGAGCATGGGTGAGCTGAAGCAGCCCTGTTCAGGGGCAGGCAGCTTCCAAGTAGCTGCAGGCGGGTATCCTGGACTTGGTCGGGGGCTGGCAGGGTGCCGGCCAACCGTGGGTGAGCGGAAGCAGCCCTGCTCAGGGGCAGGCAGCTTCCAAGGGGCTGCAGACGTGTGTCCTGGTCTTGGTCGGTGGCTGGCTGGGTGCCTGCCAACCGTGAATGAGCTGAAGCAGCCTGTTCAGGGGCAGGCAGCTTCTAAGGAGCTGTAGGCGGGTGTCCTGGGCTTGGTCGGTGGCTGGCTGGGTGCCGGCCGACCGTGGGTGTGCAGAAGCAGCCCTGTTCAGGGGCAGGCAGCATCCAAGCAGCTGCAGGCGGGTGTCCTGGTCTTGGTCTGTGGCTGGCTGGATGCCGGCCGAACGTGGGTGAGCAGAAGCAGCCCTGTTCAGGGGCAGGCAGCTTCCAAGGAGCTGCAGGTGGGTGTCCTGGTCTTGGTCGTTGGCTGGCTGGGTGCCGGCTGACAGTGGGTGAGTTGAAGCTGCCCTGTTCAGGGGCAGGTGGCTTCCAAGGAGCTGCAGGCGGGTGTCCTGGTCTTGGTCGGTGGCTGGATGGGTGCCGGCCAACCGTGGGTGAGCTGAAGTTGCCCTGTTCAGGGGCAGACAGCTTCCAAGGAGCTGCAGGTGGGTGTCCTGGTCTTGGTCAGTGACTGGATGGGTGCCGCCCGACCGTGGGTGAGCTGAAGCTGCCCTGTTCAGGGGCAGGCAGCTTCCAAGGAGCTGCAGGCGGGTGTCCTGTTCTTGGTCGGTGGCTGGTTGGGTGCCAGCCGACCGTGGGTGAGCTGAAGCAGACCAGTTAAGGTGCAGGCAGCTTCCAAGGAGCTGCAGGCGGGTGTCCTGGTCTTGGTCGGAGGCTGCCTGGGTGCCGGCCGACCGCAGGTGAGCTGAAGCAGCCCTGCTCAGCGGCTGGCAGCTTCCAAAGAGCTGCAGGCGGGTGTCTTGGCCTTGGTCGGTGGCTGCCTGTGTGCCGGCCGACCTTGGGTGAGCTGAAACTGCCCTGTTCAGGGGCAGGCAGCTTAAAAGGTACTGCAGGCGGGCATCCTGGCCTTGGTCGGTGGCTGGCTGGGTGCGGACGACAATGGGGGAGCTGAAGCAGCCCTTTTCAGGGGCAGGCAGCTTCCAAGGAGCTGCAGGCGGGCGTCCTGGCCTTGGTCGGTGGCTGGCTGGGTGCTGGCCGACCATGGGTAAGATGAAGCAGCCCTGTTCAGGGGCAGGTAGCTTCCAAGGAGCTGCAGGCGGGAGTCCTGGCTCTGGTCGGTGGATGGCTGGCTGCCGGCCGACCGTGGGAGAGCTGAAGCAGCCCTGTTCAGGGGCAGGCAGCATTCAAGGAGCTGCAGGCGGGTGTCCTGGTCTTGGTCGGTGGCTGGCTGGGTGCGGGCTGACCGTGGGTGAGCTGAAGCAGCCCTGTTCAGGGGCAGGCAGCTTCCAAGGAGCTGCAGGCGGGTGTCCTGATCTTGGTCAGAGGCTGGCTGGGTGCCGGCCGACCATGGGTGAGCTGAAGCAGCCCTGTTCAGGGGCAGGAAGCTTCCAAGGAGCTGCAGGCAGGTGCCCTAGTCTTGGTCGGTGGCTGCCTGGGTGCCGCCCGACCGCGGGTGAGCTGAAGTGGCCCTGTTAACAGCAGGCTGCTTCCAAGGAGCGGAAGGCGGGTGCCCTGGTCATGGTCAATGGCTGCCTGGGTGCCACCCGACCGTGGGTGAGCTGAAGCGGCCCTGTCCAGGGGCAGTCAGCTTCCAAGGAGCTGCAGGCTGGTGTCCTGGTCTTGGTCAGTGGCTGGCTGGCTGCCACCCGACCGTGAGTGAGCTGAGGCGGCCCTGTTCGGGGGTAGTCAGCTTCCACGCAGCTGCAGACGGGTCTCCTGGCCTTGGTGGGTGGCTGGCTGGGTGCCGGCCGACCGCGGGTGATCTGAGGCGGCCCTGCTCGGGGGCAGGCCGCTTCCACGCAGCTGCAGGCGGGTGCCCTGGCCTTGGTGGGTGGCTGGCTGGGTGCCGGTCGACCGAGGATGAGCTGAGGCGGCCCTGCTCGGGGGGCAGGCCGCTTCCACGCAGCTGCAGGCGGGTGACCTGGTCTTGGTTGGTGGCTGGCTGGGTGCAGACCAACCGGGGGTGAGCTGAGGTGGTCCTGCTTGGGGGCAGGCCACTTCCCCACAGCTGCAGACGGGTGCCCTGGTCTTGGTGAGTGGCTGGCTGGGTGCCGGCCGATGTGGGGTGAGCTGAGGCGGCCCTGCTCGGGGGCAGGCCACTTCCACGCAGTTGCAGGCGGGTGCCCTGGTCTTGGTGGGTGGCTGGCTGGGTGCTGGCCCACCACGGATGAGCTGAGGCAGCCCTGCTCGGTGGCAGGCCGCTTCCACGCAGGTGCAGGCAGGTGCCCTGGTCTTGGTGGGTGGCTGGCTGGGTGCCGGCCAACCGCGGGTGAGCTGAGGCAGCCCTGCTCGGGGGCAGGTCGCTTCCACGCAGCTGCAGGCGGGTGCCCTGCTCCTGGTGGGTGTCTGGCTAGGTGCCGGCCTACCGCGGGTGAGCTGAGGCGGCCCTTCTCGGGAGCAGGCCACTTCCACGCAGCTGCAGGCGGGTGCCCTGGTCTTGGTGGGTGGCTGGCTGGGTGCCGGCTGACCGCGGGTGAGCTGAGGCGGCCCTGCTCGGGGGCAGGCCACTTCCACACAGCTGCAGGTGGGTGCCCTGGTCTTGGTGGGTGGTTTGCTGGGTGCCAGCCGACCGCGGTTGAGCTGAGGCGGCCCTGCTTGGGGGCAGGCAGCTTCCAAGGAGCTGCCGGCGGTTGCCCTGGTCTTGGTCGGTGGCTGGCTGGGTGCCGGCCGTGGATGAGCTGAAGCAGCCCTGCTCGGGGGCAGGCAGCTTCCAAGGAGCTGTCCGCGGGTTTCCTGGTCTTGGTGGGTGGCTGGCTGGGTGGCGGCCGCGGGTGAGCTGATGCGGCCCTGCTCGGGGGCAGACCGCTTTCACGCAGCTGCAGGTGGGTGCCCTGGTCTTGGTGGGTGGCTGGCTGGGTGCCGGCCGACCAGGGGTGAGCTGAGGCGGCCCTGCTTGGGGCAGGCCGCCCATGCAGCTGCAGGCGGTGCCCTGGTATTGGTGGCTGGCTGGCTGCGCCGCCAACCGGGTGAGCTGAGGTGGCCCTGCTCTGGGCAGACCGCTCCACGCAGCTGCAGGGGTGCCCTGGTCTTGGTGGGTGGCTGGCTGGGTGCCGCCGAACAGGGTGAGCTGAGGCTCCTCTCGGGGCAGGCCGCTTCACGCAGCAGTAGGCGGGTGCCCTGGTCTTGGTTGGTGGCTGGCTGGGTGCCGGCTCACCTCGGGTGAGCTGAAGCGGCCCTACTCGGGGGCAGGCCACTTCCACGGATTTGCAGGCGGGTGCCCTAGTCTTTGTCGGTGGCTGGCTGGGTGCCGGACGTGGGTGAGCTGAAGCGGCCCTGCTCGGGGGCAGGCAGCTTCCAAGGAGCAGCCGGCGGGTGTCCTGGTCTTGGTCGGTGGCTGGCTGGGTGCCGGCCGTGGGTGAGCTGAAGCGGCCCTGCTCGGGGGCAGGCAGCTTCCAAGGAGCTGTCCGCGGGTTTCCTGGTCTTGGTGGGTGGCTGGCTGGTTGCCAGCTGTGGGTGAGCTGAGGTGACCCTGCTCGGGGGCAGACCGCTTCCACGCAGCTGCAGGCGGGTGCCCTGGTCTTGGTCGGTGGCTGGCTGGGTGCCGGCCAACCGGGGGTGAGCTGAGACGGCCCTGCTTGGGGTCAGGCCACTTCCACACAGCTGCAGGTGGGTGCCCTGGTATTGGTGGCTGGCTGGCTGGGTGCTGGCCAACTGGGGGTGAACTGAGGCTGCCCTGCTCGGGGGCAGACAGCTTCCACGCAGCTGCAAACGGGTGCCCTGGTCTTGGTGGGTGGCTGGCTGGGTGCTGGCCGAACAGCAGTGAGCTGAGGCGGCCCTACTCGGTGGCAGGACGCTTCCACGCAGCTGTAGGCGGGTGCCCTGGTCTTGGTGGGTGGCTGGCTGGGTGCCGGCTGACGGGGGTGAGCTGAGGCGGCCCTGCTCTGGGGCAGGCCACGTCCACGCAGCTGCAGGCGGGTGCCCTGTTCTTGGTGGGTGGCTGGTTGGGTGCCGGCCAACTGGGGGAGAGCTGAGGTGGCCCTGCTTGGGGGCAGGCTGCTTCCACGCAGCTGCATGCGGGTGCCCTGGTCTTGGTGGGTTTCTGGCAGGGTGCCGGTCGACCGGGGGTGAGCTGAGGTGGCCCTGCTCGGGGGCAGGCCGCTTCCACGCAGCAGCAGGCGGGTGCCCTGGTCTTGGTGGGTGGCTGGCTGGGTACCGGCCGACCAGGTGTGAGCTGAGGTGGCCCTGCTCGGGATCAGGCCGCTTCCACGCAGCTGCAGGTGGGTGCCCTGGTCTTGGTAGGTGGCTGGCTGGGTGCCGGCAGGCCGCCGGTGAGCTGAGGCGGCCCTGCTTGGGATCTGGCCACTTCAACGCACCTGCTGGCGGGTGCCCTGGTCTTGGTGGGTGGCTGGCTGGGTGCCGGCCAACCATGGGTGAGCTGAGGTGGCCCTGCTCAGCGGCAGACCGCTTCCACGCAGCTGCAGGCAGGTGCCCTGGTCTTGGTGGGTGGCTGACTGGGTGCCGGCCCACCGCGGGTGAGCTGAGGCGGCCCTGCTCGTGGGCAGAATGCTTCCATGCAGCTGCAGGCGGGTGCCCTGGTCTTGGTGGGTGGCTGGCTGGGTGCCATCGACCGTGGGTGAGCTGAGGCGGCCCTACTTGGGATCAGGCCGCTTCCACGCACCTGCTGGCGGGTGCCCTGGTCTTGGTGGGTGTCTGGTTTGGTGCCGGCCGACCACGGGTGAGATGAGGCGGCCCTGCTCGGGGGCAGACCGCTTCCACGCAGCTGCAGGTGGATGCCCTGGTCTTAGTGGGTGGCTGGCTGGGTGCCGGCTGACCGCAGGTGAGCTGAGGTGGCCCTGCTCGTGGGCAGGCCGCTTCCACGCAGCTAGGTGGGTGCCCTGGTCTTGGTGGGAGGCTGACTGGGTGCTGGCCGACTGTGGGTGAGCTGAGGCGGCACTGCTTGGGATCAGGCCACTTCCACACACCTGCTGGTGGGTGCCCTGGTCTTGGTGGGTGGCTGACTGGGTGCCGGCCGACCGCCGGTGAGCTGAGGTGGCCATGCTTGGGAGCAGGCCGCATCCACGCAGCTGCAGGTGGGTGCCTTGGTCTTTTTGGGTGGCTGGGTGGGTGCTGGCCTACCGCGGGTGAGCTGAGGCGGCCCTGCTCGGGGGCAGGCCACTTCCACACAGCTGCAGGCAGGTGCCCTGGTCTTGGTTGGTGGCTGGCTGGGTACCGGCCGACCGCGGGTGAGCTGAAGCAGACCTGCTCGGGGGCACTCCGCTTCCACGGATTTGCAGTTGGGTGCCCTGGTCTTGGTGGGTGGCTAGCTGGGTGCCGGCTGTGGGTGAGCTGAAGCGGCCCTGTTGGGGGCAGGCAGCTTCCAAGGAGCTGCCAGCTGGTGCCCTGGTCTTGGTCGGTGGCTGGCTGGGTGCCGGCCGTGGGTGAGCTGAGGCGGCCCTGCTTGGTGGCAGACCATTTCCACGCAGCTGCAGGCGGGTGCCCTGGTCTTGGTCGGTGGCTGGCTGGGTGACGGCCGACCGGGGATGAGCTGAGGTGGCCCTGCTTGGGGTCAGGCCACTTCCACACAGCTGCAGGCGGGTGCCCTGGTATTGGTGGGTGGCTGGCTGGGTGCCGGCCAACCGGTGGTGAGCTGAGGCGGCCCTGCTCGGGGGCAGACCGCTTCCACGCAGCTGCAAACGGGTGCCCTGGTCTTGGTGGGTGGCTGGCTGGGTGCTGGCCGAACAGCGGTGAGCTGAGGTGGCCCTACTCGGTGGCATGCCGCTTCCACGCAGCTATAGGTGGGTGCCCTGGTCTTGGTGGGTGGCTGGCTGGGTGCCGGCCGACCGGGGGTGAGCTGAGGTGGCCCTGCTCGGGGGCAGGCCATGTCCACGCAGCTGCAGGCGGGTGCCCTGGTCTTTGTGGGTGGCTGGCTGGGTGCCGGCCGACTGGGGGAGAGCTGAGGAGGCCCTGCTCGTGGGCAGGCCACTTCCACGCAGCTGCAGGCGGGTGCCCTGGTCTTTGTGGGTGGCTGGCTGGGTACCGGCCGACCAGGTGTGAGCTGAGGCGGCCCTGCTCGGGGGCAGGCCATGTCCACGCAGCTGCAGGCGGGTGCCCTGGTCTTTGTGGGTGGCTGGCAGGGTGCCGGTCGACCGTGGGTGAGCTGAGGCGGCCCTGCTCGGGGGCAGGCCGCTTCCACGCAGCAGCAGGCGGGTGCCCTGGTCTTGGTGGGTGGCTGGCTGGGTACCGGCCGACCAGGTGTGAGCTGAGGTGGCCCTGTTCGGGGGCAGACTGCTTCCACGCAGCTGCAGGTGGTGCCCTGGTCTTGGTGGGTGGCTGGCTGGGTGCCTGCCGGCCGCCGGTGAGCTGAGGCGGCCCTGCTTGGGATCAGGCCACTTCCACGCACCTGCTGGCGGGTGCCATGGTCTTGGTGGGTGGCTGGCTGAGTGCCAGACGACCGCGGGTGAGCTGAGGCAACCCTGCTCGGGGGCAGGCCGCTTCCACGCAGCTGCCGGCTGGTGCCCTGGTCTTGGTCGGTGGCTGGCTGGGTGCCGGCCGTTGGTGAGCTGAGGCGGCCCTGCTTGGGGGCAGACCGCTTCCATGCAGCTACAGGCGGGTGCCCAGGTCTTGGTCGGTGGCTGGCTGGGTGCCAGCCTACCGGGGGTGAGCTGAGGCGGCCCTGCTTGGGGTCAGGCCGCTTCCACACAGCTGCAGGCGGGTGCCCTGGTATTGGTGGGTGGCTGGCTGGGTGCCGGCCAACTGGGGGTGAGCTGAGGTGGCCCTGCTCTGGGGCAGACCACTTCCTCGCAGCTGCAAATGGGTGCCCTGGTCTTGGTGGGTGGCTGGCTGGGTGCCGGCCGAACAGCGGTGAGCTGAGGCGGCCCTACTCGGTGGCAGGCCGCTTCCACGCAGCTGTAGGCGGGTGCCCTGGTCTTGGTGGGTGGCTGGCTGGGTGCCGGCCGACCGGGGGTGAGCTGAGGTGGCCCTGCTCGGGGGCAGGCCACATCCACGCAGCTGCAGGGGGGTGCCCTGGTCTTGGTGGGTGGCTGGCTGGGTGCCGGCCGACTGGGGGAGAGCTGAGGAGGCCCTGCTCGGGGGCAGGCCGCTTCCACGCAGCTGCAGGCGGGTGCCCTGGTCTTGGTGGGTTTCTGGCAGGGTGCCGGTCGACTGGGGGAGAGCTGAGGAGGCCCTGCTCGGGGGCAGGCCACTTCCACGCAGCAGCAGGCGGGTGCCCTGGTCTTGGGGGTGGCTGGCTGGGTACTGGCCGACCAGGTGTGAGCTGAGGTGGCCCTGTTCGCGGGCAGGCTGCTTCCATGCATCAGCAAGCTGGTGCCCTGGTCTTGGTGGGAGGCTGGCTGGGTGCCGGCCAGCTGCAGGTGAGCTGAGGTGGCCCTGCTCGGGATCAGGCCACTTCCACGCAGCTGCAGGCAGGTTTCCTGGTCTTGGTGTGTGGCTGGCTGGGTGCCGGCCGGCCGCCGGTGAGCTGAGGTGGCCCTGCTTGGATCAGGCCACTTCCACGCACCTGCCAGCGGGTGCCGTGGTCTTGGTGGGTGGCTCGCTGGGTGCCGGCCATCCACGGGTGAGCTGAGGCGGCCCTGCTCGGGGGAAGGCCGCTTCCACGCAGCTGCAGGTGGGTGCCCTGGTCTTGGTGGGTGGCTGGCTGGGTGCCGGTCCACCGCGGGTGAGCTGAGGCGGCCCTGCTCGGGGGCATGCCGCTTCCACACAGCTGCAGGCAGGTGCCCTGGTCTTGGTGGGTGGCTGGCTGGGTGCCGGCCAACCACGGGTGACCTGAGGCGGCCCTGCTCGGGGGCAGGCCACTTCCACGCAGCTGCAGGTGGGTGCCCTGGTATTGGTGGGTGGCTGGCTGGGTGCTAGCCAACCGCGGGTGAGCTGAGGCGGCCCTGCTCGGGGGCATGCCACTTCCACACTGCTGCAAACGGGTGCCCTGGTCTTGGTGAGTGGCTGGCTGGGTGCTGGCCGAACAGCGGTGAGCTGAGGCGGCCCTACTCGGTTGCAGGCCACTTCCACGCAGCTGTAGGCGGGTGCCCTGGTCTTGGTGGGTGGCTGGCTGGGTGCTGGCCGACCGGGGGTGAGCTGAGGCGGCCCTGCTCGGGGGCAGGCCACATCCACGCAGCTGCAGGCGGGTGCCCTGGTCTTGGTGGGTGGCTGGCTGGCGCCGCCAACGCTGGTGAGCTGAGGGGCCTGCTGGGCAGGCCGCTTCCACGCAGCTGCAGGTGGGTGCCCTGGTCTTGGTGGGTGGCTGGCTGGGTGCTGGCCGACTGGGGGAGAGCTGAAGAGGCCCTGCTCGGGGGCTGGCCACTTCCACGCAGCTGCAGGCGGGTGCCCTGGTCTTTGTGGGTTTCTGGCAGGGTGCCGGTCAACCGGGGGTGAGCTGAGGAGGCCCTGCTCGGGGGCAGGCCACTTCCACGCAGCAGCAGGCGGGTGCCCTGGTCTTAGTGGGTGGCTGGCTGGGTACCGGCCGACCAGGTGTGAGCTGAGGTGGCCCTGTTCGGGGGCAGGCTGCTTCCACGCAGCTGCAGGCGGATGTCCTGGTCTTGGTGGGTGGCTGGCTGGGTGCCGGCCGGCTGCCGGTGAGCTGAGGCGGCCCTGCTTGGGATCAGGCCACTTCCACGCACCTGCTGGCGGGTGCCCTTGTCTTGGTGGGTGGCTGGCTGGGTGCCGGCCGACCGCGGGTTAGGTGAGGCAGCCCTGCTCGGGGCAGGCCACTTCCACGCAGCTGCAGGTGTGTGCCCTGGTCTTGGTGGGTGGCTCGCTGGGTGCCAGCCGACCCCGTGTGAGCTGAGGCGGCCCTGCTCGGGGGCATGCCGCTTCCACGCAGCTGCAGGCAGGTGCCCTGGTCTTGGTGGGTGGCTGGCTGGGTGCCGGCCAACCACGTGTGAGCTGAGGCGGCCCTGCTCGGGGGCAGGCAGCTTCCACACAGCTGCAGGTGGGTGCCCTGGTCTTAGTGGGTGGCTGGCTGGGTGCCGGCCTACCGCGGGTGAGCTGAGGCGGCCCTGCTCGGGGGCAGGCCGCTTCCATGCAGCTAGGTGGGTGCCCTGGTCTTGGTGGGTGGCTGACTGGGTGCTGGCCGACCGCGGGTGAGCTGAGGCGGCCCTGCTTGGGATCAGGCCGCTTCCACGCACCTGCTGGTGGGTGCCCTGGTCTTGTGGGTGGCTGGCTGGGTGCCGGCCGACGCGGGTGAGCTGAGGCGGCCCTGCTCGGGGGTAGGCCGCTTCCATGCAGCTAGGTGGGTGCCCTGGTCTTGGTGGGTGGCTGGCTGGGTGCTGGCCGACCGCGGGTGAGCTGAGGCGGCCCTGCTTGGGATCAGGCCGCTCCCACACAGCTGCAGGCGGGTGCCCTGGTCTTAGTGGGTGGCTGGCTGGGTACCGGCCGACCGCGGGTGAGCTGAGGTGGCCCTGCTCGGGGGCATGCCGCTTCCACGCAGCTGCAGGCAGGTGCCCTGGTCTTGATGGCTGGCTGACTGGGTGCCGGCCAACCACGTGTGAGCTGAGGCGGCCCTGCTCGGGGGCAGGCCGCTTCCACACAGCTGCAGGTGAGTGCCCTGGTCTTAGTGGGTGGCTGGCTGGGTGCCGGCCGACCGCGGGTGAGCTGAGGCGGCCCTACTCGGGGGCAGGCCGCTTCCATGCAGCTAGGTGGGTGCCCTGGTCTCGGTGGGTGGCTGACTGGGTGCTGGCCGACCGCGGGTGAGCTGAGGCGGCCCTGCTTGGGATCAGGCCGCTTCCACGCACCTGCTGGCGGGTGTCCTGGTCTTGGTGGGTGGCTGGCTGGGTGCCGGCCGACGCGGGTGAGCTGAGGCGGCCCTGCTCGGGGGTAGGCCGCTTCCATGCAGCTAGGTGGGTGCCCTGATCTTGGTGGGTGGCTGGCTGGGTGCTGGCCTACCGCGGGTGAGCTGAGGCGGCCCTGCTCGGGGGCAGGCCGCTTCCACACAGCTGCAGGCAGGTGCACTGGTCTTGGTTGGTGGCTGGCTGGGTACCGGCTGACCGCGGGTGAGCTGAAGCGGCCCTACTCAGGGGCACTCCGCTTCGACGGATTTGCAGTTGGGTGCCCTGGTCTTGGTGGGTGGCTAGCTGGGTGCCGGCTGTGGGTGAGCTGAAGCGGCCCTGCTCGGGGCAGGCAGCTTCCAAGGAGCTGCCGGCTGGTGCCCTGGTCTTGGTCGGTGGGTGGCTGGGTGCCGGCCGTGGGTGAGCTGAAGCGGCCCTGCTCGGGGGCAGGCAGCTTCTAAGGAGCTGCCGGTGGGTGCCCTGGTCTTGGTCGGTGGCTGGCTGGGTGCCGGCCGTGGGTGAGTTGAAGCGGCCCTGCTCGGGGCAGGCAGCTTCCAAGGAGCTGCCCGCGGGTTCCCTGGTCTTGGTCGGTGGCTGGCTGGGTGACGGCCGGCCGCGGGTGAGCTGAGGTGGCCCTGCTTGGATCAGGCCACTTCCACGCAGCTGCAGGCGTGTGCCCTGGTCTTGGTGGGTGGCTGGCTGGGTGCCGGCCGGCCGCCGGTGAGCTGAGGCGGCCCTGCTTGGGATCAGTCCGCTTCCACGCACATGCTGGCGGGTGCCCTGGTCTTGGTGGGTGGCTGGCTGGGTGCCAGCCGACCGCGGGTGAGCTGAGGCGGCCCTGCTCGGGGGCATGCCGCTTCCACGCAGCTGCAGGCGGGTGGCCTGGTCTTGGTGGGTGGCTGGCTGGGTGCCGGCCAACCACGGGTGAGCTGAGGCGGCCCTGCTCGGTGGCTGGCCGCTTCCACGCAGCTGCAGGCAGGTGCCCTGGTCTTGGTGGGTGGCTGACTGGGTGCCCGCCCACCGCGGGTGAGCTGAGGAGGCCCTGTTCGGGGGGCAGGCCGCTTCCACGCAGCTAGGTGGGGGCCCTGGTCTTGGTGGGTGGCTGGCTAGGTGCTGGCCTACCGCGGGTGAGCTGAGGCGGCCCTGCTCGGGGGCAATCCACTTCCACGCAGCTGCAGGCGGGTGCCCTGGTCCTGGTTGGTGGCTGGGTGGGTGCCGGCCGACCTCGGGTGAGCTGAGGCAGCCCTGCTCGGGGGCCGGCCGCTTCCACACAGCTGCAGGCAGGTGCCCTGGTCTTGGTTGGTGGCTGGCTGGGCACCGCCGACCTGCTGGTAAGCTGAAGCGCCCTGCTCGGGGCAGACCGCCTACTTGATTTGCAAGTTGGGTGCCCTGGTCTTGTTGGGTGGCTAGCTGGGTGCCGGCTGTGGGTGAGCTGAAGTGGCCCTGCTCGGGGGCAGGCAGCTTCCAAGGAGCTGCCGGCTGGTGCCCTGGTCTTGGTCGGTGGCTGGCTGGGTGCCGGCCGTGGGTGAGCTGAAGCGGCCCTGCTCGGGGGCAGGCAGCTTCCAAGGAGCTGCCGTTGGGTGCCCTGGTCTTGGTCGGTGGCTGGCTGGCTGCCGGCCGTGGGTGAGTTGAAGTGGCCCTGCTCGGGGGCAGGCAGCTTCCAAGGAGCTGCCCGCGGGTTTCCTGGTCTTGGTCGGTGGCTGGCTGGGTGCTGGCCGGCCGTGGGTGAGCTGAAGTGGCCCTGCTCAGGGGCAGGCAGCTTCCAAGGAGCTGCCGGCGGGTGTCCTGGTCTTGGTCGGTTGCTGGCTGGGTGCCGGCCGACCATGGGTGAGCTGAAGCAGCCCTGCTCGGGGGCAGGCAGCTTCCAAGGAGCTGCCGGCAGGTGTCCTGGTCTTGGATGGTGGCTGGCTGGGTGCCGGCCGACCGTGGGTGAGCTGAAGCGGCCCCGCTCGGGGGCAGGCAGCTTCCAAGGAGCTGCAGGCGGGTGTCCTGGTCTTGGTCAGTGGCTGGCTGGGTGCCGGCTGACCGTGGGTGAGCTGAAGCAGCCCTGTTCAGGGGCAGGCAAGCCCTTGTGCCGTTCATTTTTTTACATCTTAATTTATGTGCCAGAGTAAGGGTGTGTCGATTGATTTAGAAAGTGGGAGCTTTTTGGCTTGTGATTCCATAGAGCCAAACACAATCTTATATATCTTTTAAAGCAGCAGTACTACCTAACCAGGAAGTGATCTGTTATGAGCATTGTAACGCCACAGAAAATATGGCGGCTGCTATGTAGTACTACTGCTGTCAATGCAGCAGGTGGCAGAAATCTATACAAATACAAAGGATAACTGAGCAAATTATGGGGTGATAGTACATTGGTGGCGGGAAAGAGTACCAGGTACATGCTCTGCAAAGCACAGAGAATAAACAGTCGAAAAAGTGTAGATTTTTCTTACGTTGTACTGCTGCTTTTAGCAAAGTCGAAACAAATGGAATTATCAATAGTAGGCAACTTGTGGCCAGGTAAGGAATCTTATATGTTTGGGGGGGGTACAAGATATCACAGGGTCAGAACATGCTCTTTAAGTAGGAGGGAATGTGGATTTTTTTCTTTTAATCTACCCCCGGCCTGGTCCCTGTTTTCTCCTGGTGACCACACACAACCATGATGGGCCTAGGCCACTTTACAGCTACTTAGCCTAAGCTGTGGCTGAAGTAGTGTAGGTCTCCTAGGAGCACTCGCAGATGATGGGGTTTAGGAGGCCATGTGGGGCTCGAATGTAGCTGGTGTTAGCCTGATGACTTGGATTATTTTTTCTGTGCCCCCACCACCACACCAGATGGCAGTGGCTAGCTAGTATATCACTGCATACAGCATATCCAGTTTCCCTGCTCTCTGAAACCTTTCATTTATACTAATCTCTCTCTCTCTTTTTTTTAAACAGGTCTGCAGAGCCCCCTACAACCCAACAGATACTGTAAGTATTATTTTCCTCACCTGTCCTATCTGTCTTATCTTAAGAACTAATGATCCTTTCTGACCACTCTTTTTATTATTTTATAGATGCCCGGTCTACAGTATGTTTTCCAGATCTCTTTCCTATGTTCACCCTAAAGCAGGTAAGCACTACCTTTAATTACTGCCTTTTCTAATCTAGGGTGAACTGTAATGTAGGGACTTTTTCCTCAGGCTCTATGTCTGTTGCTTTTGTTGATCCTCAAACAGTTCTGTTCATACAAATGGTACCTCTTTACAGGTCTGGACAGACATAATACCTTACCTATTAAATAAGTAACACTAAGGTTTGAAGGAACTTTAGGTTCATCCACAGTTTCCTTAGTAGGGATGAATAAGTATGGTTCGAAAATGTGTTCCCTACCCACTGTACTACCCAGTACGGGTGCTCATATTTTGTGGAATTCATTCTGTCAGAAACATAGTGATAGACTGAATAGGGCTGTCACAGGCACAGACAATTTCTCCTTCAGCTCCCTCAGTGTCTTAGAGTGAACCCCGTCTGGCCCCATTGCCTTGTCTGTTTTTAGTTTTGCTAGTTCCCTGAGGATTCTCACCTCTTTAAAAGAGCTAGTGTCCAACTCCCTTCCCTTAATGCCCTTCTCCTCTATCTGTGGCCTGTCACCTAATCCTTTATTTGTGAATTTTGAACAAAAGTACTTATTCAGTATGTCAGCTTTCTTCTGATCCTCTTTCACTCCCCCACTCTCTTTCTGTTTTGCCTCTGACTAAAGCATATTAAGAAAATCTGAGGTGGAATTGGAAGTTCCAATTCTGCATCTCTTGCCATTTAAACATAAAGTAAATCCCCACCCCCACCCAGTAACTCTCAAAAATAAACTACCCCATCCGTGCCACCCTTCCCTTACATTTTTAATGTACTTTTAATATTTTATACTTTTTTATCTGGTTTATCCTGTGGTCCCCTGTCTGCCACATTTACCTACTACATGTCCCAATCTCTCCCGCGGCCAGCCCTGTGATGATAAGACTGATGGACTGATCCGTGGGGGAACTCTGTGTGTCGGGAGGTCACTTAGACCCTGTTCACACTAGTGGTTTTGTAACATTACAGGTAGTCTGTAACATTACAAAAACTGCAAACACAATTCACGTCCACACTACAGCATGATTTTACCGTGCTCTGAACCGTTTTAAGAAACCGTGTTCAAAACCTGATCAGAACAGATTTTGAGCACGGTTTCAGCCTAACACAGTTGCCTTAAACCATCTTAACAGTGGTGTGGATGCAAACCGTACTGTAAAACGGTTTAAGGCAACTTCTGTGGACTTTCTAAGATACATTTTTGCCTCCCAATAGAAAGAGGGATAATGTTACTTACATCCCCGATCTCGCCATAAGATCTAGAATTGATTGGTGCTTTTTTTAATCCGATCGGTTAACATGCCTGTTCCAGAGTATCCCGACATGCATTGTGCACTCATAATGCTTTGCGGTATTGCTGCAAGTATGCATGAGAACTCCACTGGGCAACCTCGGTGTCGGATGTTAGTGTAGATGCAGTGACAACCATTCTGAAAAACGTTACACAGAACAGTTTTCAAATCATTTTGCAAAAGCACTGGCAATATGGACAGGGCCTTAGTATGTATTACTCTGAAGGAGCACATAATCATGCTTATTATACCAGTACTGATTGTACTAAGCTTTGGGGTGCATCTCTGAGTTCTGCTGGATGACACCAGATTGGGGGCCAGATATTCAAAGTTAGTGCTGGGCCAAGGTGAGTTAGCCTGTGTTAACCATATTTTGTGTCTGGTTTGTGGGTGGGGTCTATATTCAGAGACTCTTGTAGGGTGGACTAAACCCCTTAGTGCCCAAGCACTAACATAACATGGTGCCCATGCAAACGAGATGGTCTCCTCTACATGTGTGGGTTGCAGCTGTTTTACAGGTTTGTGTCAGTAGTAAATGGCACATAAAGGGGTAAGGTTACCACCTACTCGGTTTTTGACCGAATTATTCGGTTTTCTAGGTCCAGATTCGGTCCTCCTGTTTTCACCATTGCAAATTCATTTTTTATGGTGGGTCAAGCATCACCTGTTAGATTCCCCACTAACTGTTTCATTTTCTTCTCATCTGACTGTTTTAGTGTGATTGCTTGCTTGCTTTCAGTGCATGCTAATCAGGAAGTGCCTTCAAGAGCAGGGCACTTAAAGATCCAAATGTGTCCCTGTCTGCTCAGTTGTCACCTCTAACTTCACACCAGCAAATTGGAAGATTATTCACAGGAAGGGTAAACAATACCACCTTAATTAACACCTTCATTTTTCTGAAACCAGACAGGCACAACATTAGGGTAGCTTCCCGTCCCAGTATGGACTGTACAATGTGTTTCAGAAACTTTACCTGCTAATGCAGTTTTATTCAGAGGTAGTACTTTTTCAGTCATTTTGAATGCTCAAATGCTTGTAAAATAGATTGTTAAATCCTTCACCATTTTACTTGCATGGTCAGATTACAAACAAATTCTGATGTCATGCAGACCTTTGTTTGTATACTAGTCAGTCTGAGAGGTGTAAAGTAGGGCTATTAAGACCATTAGCAGCAAATCAAACTAATCCTTTCCAGGCTGCACTGTGAGTATGGTCTTTGACTGCTGTGATAAGGAATACTTTTATACCTTTAAATGTTCACTATTTTTTCTTTTAGGGTCTGTCCTATATTTTAATATTTGTTACCCCTTTTGTTGTTAAATTAATAATTTAATATTTTATTTCATTTCTAACAATACTATGCCTCTCTCTCCTCAGTAGTTGTCAATTTTCATACTACTTGGATATTCCAGGAAGACCAATCCAGGCCTTTCAGATGAATGGCACAGAATAATATGGCTAATGTCATGCTAAGCTACAGAAATGAGAAAAGGGAGAGAGAGAGAGAGCAGTAGCCCATGAGATGACAGGAACACAATCTAGATTTGATGGTACTGCAAATTTAGGCAATTTATCAAAATGTTTTCAAAATATTATTTTTTTACCAGAAGAGACACACTAAGCTTAAGCTTGTTTACCGGTGCAACCTGAGAGCACAAGGGAATTAAGTGATTTGTGTAGGGTCACAAAGTATGCAAGTTTGGGCTGTAGGATTCAAACCCTGGTCTCCAGAATTGCAGCTCAGAGCTTTAAACCACTGCACTATACTGCCTCCATGCTACATATCACATATCATGCTATCTGCAATGTATGACTGACATGGAAAACAAAATAGGATATTTAACAGCATAGAATAGTTCTTACCACTTTTAAAAACTTCTCTGACATTACAAATAACTTTAGAGTAGGAGCAATGGGAGGGACAGTAGCACATCTTAAAATGGCAGATGATATTTGTAATTACATCTCCTCCACCATTACTGGTGTAGTTTATTTATTTATTGAAATAGTTTTACCAGAAAAGGCCACCTGATCCAAACTAGCCAGTTGTCAGAGGTGTCCTTGTAGTTACTCGATTTGTCAGCTAAGCTGTGTACACAGGATGGAAACTCCCATGAACCCCCCTCTCTAACCCCACCAAATGTTAACACACACTGAAATTTAAAATATTTAAATCTAAATCAAATAAACCAGAAATAATAATCATGATGTAATTTAAATAAGTTGTACACAATGTTATATCAGCAGCAATTCTGAATAAATCAAGTGAATCAGAGTCCAAGCGATGCCCTCATTAGTCATAAAAGGGGCGGGATTAGGGCTGGAGTTTGGGGGTGTGGTTTAGTATTCAGTTTTCATCTCATCCAAAGGTGGCAACCCTATAAAGGGGTGCTATTTAATGTCTTTGCAAACCTAGTCTTAACCGGGTGCAAAAGCCTAGTGGTGAGATGGCTGTTCTACAGCCACCTGCCACCCAACCTCCAAACTCCCAGCACGGTGAAACAAAGGATGCCCTGGTGTCTAGTTGCACCCCCCCCCATCCTCTGAACTCCCCTCCTGAGTTGTGTATACAATGCCCTCATGTCCATTGATCCTCCCCTTCCCTGACTGCCTATCCCAGGAAATGCAGAGTAGGCCCTGATGTGTAGTGCCCCTACCCCCCCATCACCTGTCCGGGTGAGCATCACCCTAACCCTGGTGTCTTGTGGCTCCCGCCACCTCCCAAGCACCCATCTGGGTGAGCAACACGGTAACCCTGGGCCTAGTGGCACTCCCAACTCTCCAATCCCCCGTCATGGTACTGTGACTGTCTCTCCTTGTGTGTAGTGGCACCACCTCACCCTCCAATCTCCCATCCTGGAACTGTGACTGTATGCACTGTTGTCTAGTGGTACCCCCACCCTCTGATCCCCCATGCCATAGACATCCATCATTGGTGGCTAGTGGCACCCTGCCCTCAAAACAACCATCCCATTGCTGACAAGATAGTCACTGTGGACAAGGGCCCCCCCCACACACACACGCACGGTATGAGTGCTCACTGCAGTTCATATGAGACGACAGAATGGCTATGCAGGTTGCCATAGAGTTGTGCGACACATTCCCATTGTAGAAACAGAGAATTTAATGACAGATAAGGACAGCTAGGTCCAACCAGTCTACCCATTTTCCCTACCTGTATCAGCGGCCACTGATCCTACTTTGCCATTGGCTTTAGCCTCTCTTTCCCACCTCTAGGGTTCCTTTGTGCCTATCCCATGCATTTTTGAATCCCCCCACTGTTTGCGCTCACACCACCTCCTGGGGCAGGCTTTTTCATGCATCCACCACCCTTTCTGTGAAGAAAAACATCCTCCCATTTCTCCTTATCCTGCACACCCCCAATCTTATATCATGCCCCCTCATTCTTATACATCTCCTAAACTGAAAAATTCATCCCACTTGCACCTTGTTGATGCCCTTAAGGTACTTGAAGGTTTCAGTCATATAACCCCCTATTCTCACCTCTCCTCCAGAGTATACATAGTGAGGTCTTTTAATCTCTCCTCATATGCCTTCTGTTGCAAGCCCTGCACCATCTATTGCCCTTCTCTGAACAGCCTCCACCCTGTTTATGTCCTTCTGCAGATGCGGCCTCCATAACTGAACACAGTATTTCAGATGAGGTCTCACCAGTGTTCTGTACAGTGGCATCTGCTAGTGACACATCTTCCTATGCACCCTAGCATACCACCGGCCCTCCCCACTGCCTTTGTTTACCGCTTGGCCACCTTTAGGTCTTCAGAGATGATTATTCCCAAATCCCTTTCTTCCCTTGTGACCATCAGTAACTGCCCCCCATTCTGTAAATCTCTTCAGGGTTTTTGCGCCCCAGGTGAATGATTGTGCACTTCTTCACATTGAATCTTAGTTGCCTTAACTCGGACCATTTTTCCAGCTTCCCTGTGTCCCTTCGCATTTTCTCCATCCCTTCTGGAGTGTCTACTCTGTTGCAGATCTTAGTGTCATCCGCAAACAGGCAAATCTTCCTTTCCAGTCATTCAGCAATGTCACTAATGAAGACATTAAAAATGACTGGCCCAAGGACCGATCCCTGTGGTACCACACAGGCCACCACCATTCCTTGGATTGGACCCCATTTACCACCACTCTCTGCTTTCTATCCCTCAACCAGTTACTGATCCAGTTCACCATCTTTTGGCCCACACCCAAGCTCCACAGCTTGTTTTCTAGCCTCTTATGCGGAATGGTGTCAAAGGCCTCGCTGAAATCAAGGTAGGTGACATCCACCGCTCCCCTCTTTTCCACTTCCTTTGTCACTCAGTCAAAGAAATCTATCATATTTGTCTGACATGATCTCTCGGCTGTGAATGCATGCCACCTCAGGTCCTGTGCTCTACTGGATTCCAAATGTTCCACAATTCTTTCCTTAAGAAGTGCCTCCATAATCTTCCCCACTACTGAGATGAGGCTGACTGGCCTATAGTTGACTTCCTCCTCCCTGCTTCCACTTTTATGAAGCTGGACTACATGGGCCCTCCTCCAGTCCTCTGGAAACACACCTCTGTTGAGGGATTCATTAAACGGGTCTGTCAGTGGTGCTGCTAGCACCATCCTTAGTTCCCTTAATATCCTAGGGTGTATGCTATCTGGTCCCATTGCTTTGTCCACCCTTAGTTTAGTGTGTTCCTCTAGGACTCTCTCTTCTGTAAAAGGTCTGATGTTCACCTCCCTTCCCACCTTGATTCTGGTGGCTAGTTTTGGCCCCTCTCCCTCCCTTTCTTCAGTGAATACAGAACAGAAGTATTTGTGCAGTACTGTTGCTTTTTCTTGGTCACCCTCCACACACTTCCTTTCTTCCCTTCTGAGTCTTACAATCCCACCCTGGCCTTCCTTTTTTCGCTGATATACCTATTAAATATATTGCCCCCTTCTCTTCCCGTCTGCGCTATCCTTTCTTCTGTTTGTGCCTTTGCACTCCTTACTGCCCTCCCTGCTACCCTCTATCTATTTAGGTAAACCCCCAATCTTCTTCCTTCTGTGACTCTTTATATTTTCTGAAAGCCAGCTTTTTGGCCCGTACCTGCTCAGCCACATCCTTCAAGAACCACACTGGCTTTTTCCTTCTTTTGCTCTTGTCTCTCTGCCTAATACACTAGTTTGTTACCTGCACTAGGACTCCTTTAAGGAGTGCCCACTGTTCCTCCACCCTGCCTGGTTTCCGTTCTTTGCCAGGGCTTCTTAGGTACATTTCTTCATTCTAGTGAAGTCCGCCCTCCTGAAATCTAAGATCCTCACCTTTGTGTGCCTTGACTGTTTCCCTATATCCATATTAAACCATACTGTGTGGTGGTCACTGGACCCTAGGTGCACTTCCACCCAGACTTCCTTGACTCTGTCTCCACTGGTTAGCACCAGGTCCAGAACCGCCTTGTCCCTGGTGGGTCCTAGCACTTAATGGCCTGAGGCCCGCCACATTTATTGCTTCCAGGATGTCTCTTCTCCTGGCAGATGCAGCTGCCGGAATGGTCCAATCCACATGTGGCATATTACAATTGCCCAGCAGCAATGCCTCCCCATTTGCTGCCATCTCATGGATTTCTTCCACCATTGCCTTATCCACCTCCTCCCCCTGTGCTGGAGGCCTGTAGATCAAGCCTGTGAGAATTGCTGTACCATTACCTGGCTCAAGGGTGATCCACAAAGCTTCAACTTTCACCTGTCTACCCTGTAATGCAGTTGCTTTTATGCCTTCCCTGACATAAACAGCCACACCCTCTCCATTTTTACCCTCTCTATCCCACCTGAATAGATATTAACTTGGTATAGTTACCTCCCAGTCATGGTTCCCCTTGTACCACATCTCTGTTAGTGCCACTATCTCCAAGTCAGCCCAGTAAAGGGGTGGTCAGGGAGGGTGCTGTCCTGGGTGTGGGTGAGGCAGGTGGGGGAATGCCCAGGACCGCTACTGTGCACTGGTGTGTCTGTCACCCAACATTCCATGGAATGGGGTAGGTGTACCACTGGATGCTCATGACTGTATAGGTGATGCAGGCCAGGAGCTCAGGAGGGTGGGATGGGCTGTGCCACCAGGTTCCAGGGCTATGGGGCTACGCACTTAGATCAGTGAACTGGTGTGGAGGGATGCAATGGGACACCAAGAACCATACAGCATTCTATGGAACAGGTGTTGGGGGAGTGTCCATGATCACTGGGGTACATCCTACCTTCATTGGGACAGGTGTGTAGGGGGCCACTTGTCAATCGTGACTGTCTGCTCAGCAACGGGACGGTCATTTGTAGTGGTGCCACTAGCCAACAATGATAAGTGTTAGGTATGGGATGAGGGCTCAGTGGGTGGGGGGTACCGCTAGACACCAGGGAAACTGTCACACTATCCTGGGTGGGGGATCGGAGAGCAGGAGTTCTGCTAGCCAACAGTGATGATGTCAGGATGGTCACAAACAGGCCACTGCTTCCAATGCAAATTGGTTTACTAATGGCCTCCTTAGCACTATGAATGCCCAAAGGGCTCATTTGCATTTTGCAGCTGAATATTGCACCGCAGCTCCTATCTGGTTTCAGGGCACAATTCCCTATGGGCTGATTGTAGCCCAGGTCCATATCAGAACTGCGCAACTTGACTTAGCACTGCGCTGGCAAGGGATGATATTTGGCCGGTGCACTATCTGACTGAATACAGCAACCTTTGGGTCAGGCACAAGGGCAATGCAAACCTTTGTGTTCTGTTTTTGTGCAATTTCAGTATCAGGCCACAGGCATTACTGTTTGAGTATGCAAAAAACTGAGATCATGTACCAACTCAACTTTATTTTTTGTAAATCAACATGTCATTTACTTTGTTTACTCTATTTCCTGATGTCCTCCCTAAACACTTTAGTTGTATATTTCCTTGTCCCAAAAGTCATATTGAGCCATACATTTTGTCAACAGCAAAGCACGCCTCTCTCTTCTTCAGCCGGCTGCATTGTCATGTCTTTCACACTGTCTTTTTGTTTTGTAAAACATATCACTTACTTTGTTTGTTCCATTCCCTGGTGTCCATTGACTCCCCCTACACCCTTTAGTTGTGTATTTCATCTTCCCAAAAGTAATATCGGGTCACATGGTTTGGTGACTGGCACAGCCCTCCTCTCTCCTCCTTTACCTGCCACCAACCAATGAATGCAAACTGCAAGGATTATCTTCGTGGTTTGAATTTGTTAGTCGATGGCTTGCCAAGGAGGAGAGAGGAGGGCTGTGCATGTCGCTGAACTGTATGACTTGATATTACTTTTGGGAAGATGAAATATACAACTAAAGGGTATGGGAGGGCCCTGGACTCCAGAAATAGAGCAAAGTAATATGTTTTACAAGACAAAAAGACAGTGTGAAAGCCATGACAAGGCAATTAGTAGAGCAGGAGAGAGAGAGGGTTGTGCCTGTCATCCAAGATTTAGGAAATGTAATGTTTTAATGCAAGAAAGGTGGGGGAAGTTCCCACTGAGTATTATATCCACTGTTGCCGATCATATCAGCTCCCCCCAGCACTGTCCTTTCCTTCTCTGGATCTTAAAGAGCAGATTCCTACTGTCGGCATTACTACTGTCCCCCAGCCCGTTTGATTTCTTACCTGACTGGAATCGAGCTACTGACATTTGGCAGAAAAAGTCCATCCGTTCACAAAGTTATATCCCTTGTAATTCTGGAAATTGCAATGCTGCCGAAAAAAAGACTGACTTCCCGGTTAGAAAAACACGTCTTCACATCAACCCACGCAGCACTGTTTTGTGATGTCACAAAACAAAGGCTGCATGAGAGCACCCCATTCAGTTCTATGGGGCTGGTATTTTCTAATATATTTATACCCTTTAGTGTTGGGATTTTATTACATCAAAGCGATCGATCCTTTCCTTCTCTGGATTGTAATCTCCAGGCAGTTCATACAGTGCATGCTACACTCTGACTCAGGAGTCAGTGGCATGAGCATTTCAAAGTTTGACACGTCAACTGCCAATTTATAATAAATAAATAAACTGTCATGAGAATAAGTCCGTGAACAGCAAGGCCAGAGTGATGGGCATAATCTGGAGTGACTACAGCATGACAGACAAGCTGCATGGAAGCAGACTGACTCAGCAACCACACACACACACACACACACACACACACACACACACAGACACACACACTCCTCTTGTTGCTGTTACACAAACCTGACCTATGTTCTGCTACCTCATGCATACCCCCACTGTGCTGTGCTGTCTGATACCTTCTTCATGTTGTGGTCTGTCTTTTGCACTCTCTTTATTTTGTTGTTGTTGTTTTGTTTCTCAACCACACCAGACTTATGTTGCACACTCTTGTGCCCTGGCCAACATGCCCCTTCCCAAAAAACGGTTCATGCAGTTGTCAAAAGGCTGCGTGTGGGTGTTGATGTGTGAAATGGCTGCCACTGCACATTTACAGTCACTTCACTATCTGTGTTCTTTTGATTGTAAATCACTTTGGGATACAATGTATATGAAAAGCACTATATAAATGCTGATTCTTCATCTTCTTGTCTTGGCCTATGTGGTAGGTATATGCACAGAGAGACAGCTGGAAAGGAGGGAAAGAAATTTGGTTTTATAAAGTGCATTTCATACAGGTGATCCCAAAGCACTTTACAGTCCATGATGCCTATTCACGAAGGGCATCTCGCTACATGGGTGTGCAACGTAAGTGAGGGTGCATAGCTGCACACCACGCAGAGCACTATGTATATGCTGCATTCATGAAGATGTGTACAATGCCCCCGACAGGTGGGGGCATAGCCAGACAATGCACGCAGCATTGTGCAGGGGTGGTCCATAGGCAGTGCGGAGGCAAGGGAACGCCCGTTGACCTCACCATATATGGCGAGACGGAACCACAACATGCCCGTGTTATGCACAGTGCAGAACAAGAATGTCTGCAGAAGAGATGGCAATGAACCTCGGCCTGGAACAGCAGGTGGCTCCCACGCCACTGCAGCCCTCACCCTCCGCAGGTAGCAGCACACCAGCTGACAGCAGCAGTAGGCAGCAATGGTCCACCAACTTTATGGGCACACAGGTGATAAAACTAGTGATGGACGTATGGCAGCACTATGATGTGCTGTACAGGAGATGGGTCCTGTGCACCCCCTCAGAGGCGAAGGCCCAGATATGACTGTACCTGCAGGCAGCGATCAATGTTGTGGGACCGGAGGCCTGCACACTTGCAGTGCTCAAGCACAAGCGGCAGGACCTCCAGTCACAGGTAAAGAAGAAGGTCAGCAGGGCATGGCAGTCACAGGGTGTCACAGAAGGAGGCCCACCACTGCCAAACCCACCTCTCACCCCATAGAGAAACTTGCTGCTGACACCATCAGTGACATCCTAACAAATGGCGATTCAGATGGGCTTGACAGCATGCCAGGTGAGCATGACTCACGTGTGGGCACACACAGCACCCATCAAACCATACCTGACCACCTGTCTCCATTCCACCCAGAGTGCAAGAAGAGGACAGTGGCAGTGAGGGCCCCTTAGGTGCCAGTTGAGGCAGGCATAGACGTCAGCCAGAGGCGGTAGGTAATACAACACCCCAGACGAGCCATGTGCCATGGCGTATGGACAGCTGTGCTAACCGCTGTCTCCCCCCCCACAAGGTCACAGGAGCAGGTGTCTGTGCACAGGAGCAGGTCACCGATGCCCTTGCAGTCATCACCGCCCACATGATGGCCCCACTGACACACCCACTTGCACACATGGAGGGTGGGGCACAGGAACAGGCTATGATGGCAGCCACTGATAATGGGGGGCACATCCAGGCCAGCACCCAGATGGCCAATGCTCTGCAACCAGATGGGACACCAGTGCACCTGGGGCAGTGCATACCTCCACCTTGCAATGTTCCTACTGTGGCCCACATCCCCCTGCCACATCACAGCCACGGTCCCCTGCCCATCGTGGTCCAGTGGCCGACAGAGGCTGCGGTTGTGGCACCCAGAGTCAGTAGCCAGAATTGCCACAGTGTCCCAGCATGACAATAACCCCAGACATGCTTGTCTACAGGCCCCCCCAACAACCCCCACACACACACCCCACATGGCACACATGATGTGCACCACACACCACTGGTGGCACGCCATGCCATACAAACACATGTGACAGCCAGCACAGCATGCACCACAGTTGCCACGCAGATGCCCACAGGTTGCCACAGCCATGTGCCAACCCAACCACCCCCCCATGGCCCACACATTGGCCGCCAATGACACATTGGGTGTGTGTGCCCTGTAGCATGCAGCCACCTGCAGGTGTGTGCTCAGATAGCCAGAGTCGTCATTGCCCACATGTGCCATACCCTACTGGCTAAAGGTGCCATTGGCCACATAATGGCGCACCACCCATGCCACCATGCCTTCGGCACCGTGTGGGCCCCGGGACTCCCTCCTGGCCCCCCCACTGCTGCCGGACCATGTGTAGGAGATGGTGGCCTCTCCGGTCGTTCTGGTGGCTGCATATCAGGGGGTTCATGTTATGCAGCATGGCACAGGTGGAGAACACTCTGCACACCATGCCCAGGGCAGGCATCATCGTGCCACTGGTGTGATACAGGCAGTGGAACCATATCTTCAGTAGCTCAGTGATGCATTCCACATTGTTGTGTGCCCTCCTACAGACCTTCTCTGCAGGGTGCTGTGGCACCAGGTATGGTGTCAGGAAGTACGTCCTCAGTGGGTAGCCGCTGTCACCTGTGGGGGGGAGGGGTAACAGCATTAGTATAGTTGCAGTTGCACATAGACAGCAGGGTGTGGCACTGAATGTGGTGGCCACTTACCTAACAGCCAGCCATAACACTCCGGTTGCCGGTCTAGATGCCGCTTCAATACACTGTAGTCGAATATAAATGAATCATGGCATGCCCCAGGGAACTTTGTATAATCATTAGTCAGGATGCCTGTGGCATCACAGATGACCTAGCAGTTGATACTGTGGTACCTCTTTCGGATGTGGTATGCATCCTCGTTCATGGACGCTGTCAGGACTGGCACGTGCGTGCAGTCTATGGCACCCAACATGTTCAGCATGCCACACCTGTTGAGAAATGCCCCCTTTGCCACCTTGATGTTGGCAGGCATTGTGGGGAACCAGATATCTTGCCCGGTGTTGCACCAGGGCATTGGTCACCTGGTGCAGTGCCCATGAGACAGAGGACTGGCTCACACCCGTCACATCTCCTGTGACCCTCTGGAAGCTGCCAGTGGCATAGTACTGCAGGGTGCAAAACACCTTCTTCTCCACAGACATGGCCATGGAGTGCCATGTATGTGGCTGGACCACATCCTTGACAAGGCCACAGATGTACCATAGTGTGTAATGATCAACACAGTAGTGCTGGAGGACTTCAGTGTGCCACAGCATCTGTGCCTCCAGCTGTGACCTGAATACATGGTGTCACCATCACCTCCAGTGGGCACAGTGCTCCATGATGGCATCCTCCCGGAGGACCATGTGCAGCAATGCGCCTGGGTACATGTCCCATTCCGTCCACCAAACTCACTAGCCAGAATACATGCAATGCTTTATGGGTGTGCCATGATCATGTGCCGGGGGCATGTCACCACTGGGGGACACCATACGTAGTCTAGCGGCAATGGCTAAGGCAACTAGAGCCACCAGTGCAGTTGGCAGCAGGTGCGGCCTGCCATGGCAGCTATATCGGGTATCCACATCATGCTACCAGGACGGGGTGCCTATGGGAGCCATATGAGAGGTGACCGAGAGGAGGCAGACTGGCATTTCAGGCCGTATGTACCGGTGTGTGTGTGGGCTATCTGCCATGGGGTCCAGTACTGACCTGTTGCACTGTGTGTTGCAGGAGACCAGGAGGGAGAAGGCGTGCATCATGCTGGAGCTACTGGAGCTGGGCCTGGGAGGCACAGGACAAGTGGTTGCGCCATGGAGGAGATTGCCACATGACATCCCCCATAGATTTGACCTCCACCAGTCCATCAGGGACCTGCTCTACTGGGATGATGCTGGTGACCCGTGGGCCATCCACATGCCGTCACAGATAGGTGGGGCCATAGGCCATGGTGTGTGTGTGTGTGTGTGTGTATGTAAAATTCTGTACACTGTCTACTGGCGGAAACACTGACACTGACAGTGGTTGCCCTCTGTGTACTCTTGTCGTTCCAGCATTATTGGGGTCCAGTGTGCTGGCTTGTCCTAGAGAAGTGGCCTTTCACATCTACCACACCACTTCAGCAGTTCTCCACCCCCACCTCCAGCTCCACCTTCACCACCGCCTCGGAGGACTCAGACTAGGTAGAATTGTTGTGCCACTGTTGTGGACCCTCCCCCCACCATGTTGTTCCCTGTCATGCAGACTATGCTGGCCTCTGTTAGACATGTGTATATTTTGCAGACTTTAGCATTTGTTTTGGTCACAGTAAAGATTATATTTCTGCAGCCACTCTGTGTGTCCCTTATTCGCCCTGGCACGATGATGCCCAGGTGTGTGTGTGTGTGTGTGTGTGTTTGGTGTCATTCTGTGTGGCAGGGTCTTGGTTGTTGCATGTCATGGATACATGCTTGTTACTGTGTGCCTGTCCA
The DNA here is from genome assembly GCA_016271365.2 of Neoceratodus forsteri. Lineage (NCBI taxonomy): Eukaryota > Metazoa > Chordata > Ceratodontiformes > Ceratodontidae > Neoceratodus > Neoceratodus forsteri. The sequence continues at coordinate 1,386,351,783 of CM057453.1, forward strand.
AATGTTGGCAGTGCAGCGTACAGACCAGTTCTGCAGTGGGCCTGACATCCCTGTGGAATGCTCATGGTGCTGGGGTATGGGGTGTGTGCACTGTCATACAGAGGAAACCGCAGTCACCACTGGCACATGGTGGACACATGTTGTGCAGTGGCCAGTGTGCCATGCATCACCCCATGCGTGTGGTGGCCTGCCTTGTTGTGGCGGCCCATGCTGTGCCCTCTTTGGGGGCCCTTTGTGGCCCTCCGGCACTGTGTCTACAAGCACAGGGTTTACAGCTGCCTGCAGGATGTGTAGGCCATCCGTGGGACCACTACGCATCATGCTGACATACGGAGCATAGTGCATGCATGTACTCAGCACTTTAGGTATAGTCTATGTGGCCCTGCCCCTATGCACCCATGTATCTCCAGGGGCATGCATTTTCATGCCATGGCCGTATGCAGCATTCTATGCATGGTATGTGCATGCCGTACGGTGGCTGGGTGCATGACTGTCATGCGTATCGAGCTGCATGCCAGCTGTGCATGCTGTGCATAGGCTCACACAGCATTTGTGAATAGGGCCCCTGAGAGAGAGGTGAAAAATGTATCTGCCATTTCAGATACGCTGGGAGAGCTGAACACAAAAGATAGATTAGAGAGAAAGTGGTTACGTGACTCACTCAGGGTTACCTGGTGAATGTGTGGTGAACTAGTGGAATTAAAAAAAGGGTCTCTAGATTTTTACAGTTCTGTGCCTGCTCTTGTGGGCAAGGGTAACAGGTGGGTGTGTCCTCATAGCCAGGAGACAAGCTGACAGACAGGAGAATCTTCAGCTTTGAGCTGTAACCATAAGACAACCTGCATTCCGACTCTCCTGGTTGAGTTATCATGCACGGCCTACTGGTGGATGACTATAGGCACAGAGTTGGCAGAGACAAGAGGGGGAATGGATTGTCATTGTTAGCTGAAATGGTACAGGCAAACAGATCTGGGTGCTCCTGAAACATCCAACCAAGACAGGTAAAAATTAAAAATGGAAACTTGCAAACGGAGAAGTATTAGCAGCAGGGCTGCAGCTATGAATTTTGGGGCCCCGGACAAGTCACTTGAAATGGGCCCCTGTTTCCCAAACCAGCTAATGCCAGCTCCTCAGGTGGGCCCTTCCTGAGCTTGGGACCCCAGACAACTTCACCACGTCCCCCCATTACTGCAGCCCTGATTAGCAGCAGCAATCTTTAATTCCAGTGGAAAGTACAACAAAGAATCCTTTGTGCTTTCCATTAAGATATGCTGCTTACACTTCTGTATAATTTTTTTTTAATTACCTATCTTGGGCTAGTTGTCTCTGGAGTGCCACATTTTACTTTTTGGTTTGTGTGAAGGTGGTTGCCTCCAGGCCAGCCCAGCATATAATTGTGTTTTTTTCCCCCCCCATATAGGTTTTTATCTACCTTTCTGCCCCAGCTGACTCATTCAGACTGACACCCCATAGCCCCATCATCTGGCTTTTCCGGGACTTACTTTTCCCTGTCATCCTCTTCTATAGGACTTGTGTGTGTGTGGGGGGGCCTAGTCACTGGTGTAGGGCCTGCGAGGGGTTGGTCATCATCCTGCGGTCCAGGATTTTTCTCCTACATTTTCACTCCAGGCCTACAGCACATGCAATGTGTGAGCTCCACCTCTGGAGACACCTCCAGCACCCTGTGTGTTGGATCCCACCCCCAAATATTGCCTCGCATGCATTGACCCCTGGATACCTCAGGTGGTTGACAAGCAGCGAGCCATGTGAACTGCCCTCCACAAGGGAGGAGAGCAGTCATTTGGATGCTCAGTCCTCACTTTCCTGGCCGGCCCCTGAGTGACCTGTGTTCATTCTCAAACCCGGTCACTGGCATGGTGACAGGTTAGGCACTCAGCACCTTAGCCCGCCATGCCTTTGGTCTGGATCCACATGATTAGTGTTTTCTTCATCTGTGATTGGCCCACAAGGTAATCTGCTGCACAGAGAGCAACCAAATGTAGGTGAAGAAAGGATGGATTTATTTTGAGCCTGCATTGTGGGCCACTGTACTGGAGAGGAGTGGGATTATTTTTGATATTGAAGGACGCATCATCAGCGGGATGCTACCCACTAATGAATTTAAATAGGCTAACGGGACTGCCAGTGAGGCTAGCTCCATGGCAACTATAGTTGTCTCCCAAATTATTTAAGTTTGAATAGTCCTTCCTAAATATGTAAATCAAATCACAGATTCAAGTTACTATTTCTTCAACTAACTCTGAAGTTTATCTTAATGTTTTTTCATTCCTGTCCAGATTTTTTAACTTTGAAGTACGCAAGTGAAAAGTGTGCCCATATAAGTGCAAGACTGAACATTCTAACACATTCTGTAACAAAACTGCAGACCGATTGACGCTGAATATTACTTTAGTTAATATGGGACTTGTACTTAACCTCAGGAGTTCTACAAGGCCAGCTTTCATCTGTAGATTAGGAGAACTAAACAGGGCCATAACTTATTGTACCTCATTTATTGTCCACAGCTGACAAACAATGCCAGTGTTAACTGTAGGAGATTCTTTGATACTGCTGGAGCGGCTTTGTTGATATAATGATATGGGACATGTCAGATCAACCAGATACTGTAGAAGTGTAATTCCAGCTGGCAAGTGAGTTAAAAAAAGTCTTCATGTACCAAGTTCTAATCAAAGCTCGGCAGCCCCATACCAGATGTGGGAGACATAAATACTGGGCATTGTATTTTATACTAATGAAACTGTTTTATTTTTATTTACTTTTATAATGAAAAAATAAAGTTTTTTAAGTTCAAAAATGCTTTGGCTACATAATTATTACTAGATGCTGTTCACATGCAGGGTATATGAACAGAAAAAGTTGATGACAGCATACATCGTGTGCGTGTGTGTGCGTGCGCAGACTCCAGAGGTTTCAGAATGCTATTGTACCATACAAGGGTACAACAACATTCCATGCCCTTGAACAGTGGTACAACAGCAGTTTGAAATGGATGGAATTTTATGCAGAACAGTGCTGTACTATGCACTATATGCATATACCTGCAGCATTAGTGAAGTTTATGAGAAATACATTTTTAGAATACTATTCGTATATCGACAGTATGCATTTAGTGTGCTATTAATTAACTATTACTATATTTGAAGTATACTGCACATATATGGCTAGCATATGATCAGTATAATATATGCATTCTAATAGTATACTCTAGTTATAATACGGACACACACTGGTACACTTTAAGTATATTGTCCATATACTGATATAACTGGATTAGTATACTTGCCTTTGGGTAGTATACTTAAAGTAAACAGAAAATGCCTAAAAGTGCATTTTTAGTATATTGATCGTGTATCACTAGTATACAGTAAGGCTACCCATTACAATATTTATCGCTTGAAGTATGTTAATCATATACTGACAGCATATTGGATACATGGGGAAATGAGAGTGATTGTATACTGCAACTATTATATGCATGTACTAAGAGCATACTTTGAGCATTCCTAACAGTATACTGCACAGTATTGCTAGTATACTGGTAGAATACTGAGGTATACTGAACTGGGCCAAAATAGGACACAAATAGTATAAATAAGTAAAGAAGTAGTATGTAAAAACTACACATTTAGTATAAAACAAATCTGTACTTGATATATACTTAATATACTAAGTTCACAAGTATACTTAAACACTAATTACATATTTAATATACTAAAGTTTAAGTATACTAAAGTATCAGAAAAGTATACTACTTTTTCGTAAAGGATGTCTACGGCAATTACTCCCGCTGGAGCGGGAAGGGGTGCCACGTGCATAAGTTGATCAGGGATCTGATATGGTCAGCACTGTATCTCCCAGGGACCAAGCCCACTTGGGAGGGGTGTATTAGTGTAGGGAGGAGGGGGTTTAGTCTAGCTGACATTATTTTAGTGAAAACCTTACTGTCTGCATTAATGAGGGAGATTGGCCTTCAACTAAAGGGGAGAGTGGTCCTTCCCTTTTTTGGGGAGGACTGTCATACCTCTCAACCTCCTGCCTCATAAATCAGGGACATGGCTTAAAAAAATCAGGGACAAAGGACCAAAATCAGGGACACAGCTTCAAAATTTGAGATATCTACCCAGAAAGCTGGTAGAATATGGGGCTTAGTGCAAAATGCATTTTCTAAAGAAGAACAAGTCTGTAACTTTAATGCTTGACATTGTTTTATGCTTACAGTCCCCATTGTTTAGCCACAAAAATACAAATTTTAGGAGGGACAGAGTAAAATTTTGAGGCAAAATCAGGGACACTTGAGAGGTATGAGGACTGTGATGGTAGCTTCACACAGAGTGGGCAGGGAGTTGCCTTTGGTGAGTGCATCAATATAGACTGCACATAGCAGTGGGGAGATAGTGCTAGATAGTGACTGCCAGAGCTTGGCTGGGAAGCCACCCCCCCAGGGGACTTGCCAGTTCTCATATCCTTCAATGCCTGTTCCGCTTCAGCTGTGCTAATTGGCACCTCTAGAAGGACAACTTGCATGTCTGTGAGTTTGGGTAGATCAAGGGAAGACAGAAACCCCTCAGCTTGTACTTTGTCCATCTGCCTGGAGGAGTAATAGAGCTTAATATAAAATTGATTCATAATGGCATTTGTGGCTTGTGCACTGGTTTGTGTCTTCCCATTGTCATTCCTTAACCCAGCGATATAGCGTTCTGCTTGCTGCTTCCTTAGCCTATAAGCTTTATTTATTTATTTATTACATTTTGGTGACCAGGTAGGCCCACTGAGCCCCGAAGGTCCCTTTTTCAGGGGCGACCCAGGATAACAATACAAGTTATAAGAATGAACAAGGACATAAGGAACATTTGAGGCATTGTGAGTTACATCATGAGGTGGTTACAGTAAAGAAAAATAGTGGATACAGGCATGGTAAAAGAAAAACAGTAGATACAGGCATGGGTTACAGGCAAGGTAAAAGAAAAGCAGTGGCTGCAGGCACGGGTACAGGCATGGTTATCAAAATGACATGTAAGCAATTGGTAGTACTTTGCATATAGTTTATTCAGGGGTTACACGTGGCCTCTAGTACCATCCCACTTGTCTCTCCTCCCTCTCAATATCTATGTCTTAGTTTGAGAATTACCACTTCTGCTTTCCCAGATAGCAGGACATTGATCTCAGTTCTGAGACTCAGGATGGTACGTTTTGATCGGACATCAGTTTTGGGGTGGGAGGTGCTTTTAGCCAGTTTTTCCACTCTTTGTAGCCGCACCTCCAGGTTTCAGAGCTGCTGTTCTTGCTTTTTGCACCATCTGGTGGCAAATCCCATTATATCTCCCCTTAGGGTGGCCATAAGGGCCTCCCAAGTGATACCTGCAGAAGTATCAGCAGAGGGGTTTTCTTTTATGAAAAGGGTAACCTGTTTGCTGAGCTAGGGCAAGAAGTCTGAGTCTCTAAGGAGGAGGAGGAGGAGGAGGAGGATGAGGAGGGTGTCTAGACTCCATGTGGGGGAGGGAGGTATGTAGGTCCCAAGAGGAGGTGCAGGTGAACAGGGGCATGGTTGGATATCAGGGTTGTTAGTATCTCAGATCCCAATGCCTGGTGGGAGATATGTGAGGAGACCAGCCAGTAATCCAATTGGCTATAAGACCTATATACTGGGGAATGGAATGTGTAGTCTCAGTCCTGTGGATGAAAAACCCTCCAGATGTCTGAGAGTCCTGTGTCTAGCATAAGCTGTTGAAGGGAGAGTCAGGCTCTAGGATGGGGCTCCTGACCACTGGAGCTGCAGTTCATTTGTGGTAACAGGGCCATATTGAAGTCCCCTCCTAGGAGAATAGGGGCATTTTGCCCTGATAGTTATTCCAACATCTGGGCTTTGTCATAGAAGAACACAGGTGTGTCCTCATTGGGGGCATAGATGTTGCCCAGGAGAAGGGGACCCTCTGGGGTGTCCATAAGGGAGAAAACCCACTTTTTCTGTGTGTCCCTCTTGACTTTTTGTGTGGTCCACCTAAGGGACTTGTGTACCAGGATAGACACTCCCCACTTCCTAGTAGGGGTGGAAGCCGAGGCAGTTTGTCAGACCCATTCTTTTACCATCCTGGCATGGTCGAAGGAGTCCAGCTTGATCTCCCATGCTGTGCGAAACTCTCTGGGGAACGTCTTCCTTAAAAAGTCCATAGAGTTTTCCGGGTGCATAAATTGCAGTCGCTCCCTGTTGTGAACTATCCTCATAGTTGCTGGATGAAATAGGAAATGGTAAATCCAGGGCATGGAGCACTTTGCAATAGTTGGTATAGGCCCTCTGCCAATCATAATGATCCTTTGAGTAGTCTTGATAAATCTGCACTCTTTGTCTGTGCTATACTATTGATCCCTTGTTCCTGGCCACATTAGTGATAATTTCTCTTTTTGACAAAAATCCAGAAATCGAGCAAGGATTAGCCAGGGCTTCTCGCCCGACCTGGGGGGAGGGGCTAGAGAGCAGTGTGCCTGCTCGATGTGGAGCACTGTGTCCTGTGGGAGGTTCAGCTTGCCTGGGAGAGAGCATTGAAGAAAATGGGCCACATCCTTCTGTTCTGAGCCCTCAAGGAAGCCCAGGGATTGAAGGTTATTCCTCCAACTCCACTTCTCCAGGTCATCCATTTTTTCTCTCATGTACTGCAGTGCCTTGCCTTGCTCCTGCACTGTGTGTTAAAGTTCCTGGATCATGGCCTCCTGGATGCTGAGCCACCACTCTGTTTGAAAAAGATTTACCTCTATTGCCTGAACAGTTTGAGTATTGTGATTTGTTGCCATAATCTGTTGCACCATTTGCCCCATTAATTGATTGAACATATTTTCAACTTTTGCAGGGTCCCAGGGGAGACCACATGATGCAGACTGCTGAGTAGAAGCTCCTCCGCCTAGCTCCAGCCTCCCAATTTTATAATCGTTTTTTTCCAATATCGAAACTGCCAAAAATACCCTGTTTTCTACTGATCCTGCTTTATAAAACTCCAAAGCCTCGGACGAGCAAGATTTGGGCCCTGATGGAGGCTTACATGAAGAAAGCCCCACAAAAGCATACTCCTCCAGTCACCCCCAAGAGGGCCCCAAAGAAATCCTGGGCTTCGAGTGGGCCTGATAGACCCAATCACCTCAGTCAAGCAATGGAGCAGGAATCTCTTACCTTAAATAGGTTCCTGGAAGAATTTAAACCTTTTCAAGAGGAGGTGAAAGAGATGGCGACCGACCTTAAAGCTCTATCTAAAAAATTGGATGAGGTCTCGATGCTAGCCTCAGATAACACCACTCATATTGTTTCCCTGGAGCATCGCTTAGACAAGGTGGACCCTGGGCTAATGGCGATTAGGTAGAAGCTCTCTCAAATGGAAGCAAAGTTGGAAGACCTCGAGGGCCGCAGCCGCAGAAACAATGTGGTTATCTTAGGGCTACCTGAAGGGGGAAGAGGGCCAGAATGCTGTAGTTTTTATGCAGAAGCTGTTGGAATGGGTTGCTGGTCCCTCTCTCTTCGGCCCTGCACACATTATTGAGCGAGCGCATAGATCGTTGTGGCCAAAACCTCCACCAGGGGCTGCCCCCCCCCGTCCCATTATTTGCCGTTTCCTAAATTTCTTAGAGAGGCAACATTTCCTGGTAAAAGTGAGAGCTCCACAGGAGGTCAGCTGGGAGAACTCCAAGTTGAGAATTGCACAAGATTTGCCAGGATTGGTCAGGCTGAAACGTACAGCATTTCACCCCATTGTGTCTAAGATTATTGCTGCGGGGTTCAAGTTCAGAATGGGGTATCTCGACAGGCTGCAGGTGCTAGTGAACAGATCCTGGCTTACCTATGAAGACCCAGAAGCAGCTCTCTCTGGTCTTAAGCTCACCTTGCCTGATTTGTTTCGGGATCCATGAGAAGTTCTACCCCTTAGGCGAGGGGGAGTCTCGTGTTGTCAAGTGCAGACTGTTATCTAGTCAAATCTTCAAGAAGCTCGCAACGATGGTTTGCCTCTGGAAACTCCAGTTATCTAAATGGACCTACTTATTACTTAACTGAGTCAATTGTCATGGGACACTTACGCACTAGTGTTAAAAAATGAGCCTGTAACCTAGATTAATGTTTTGTAGGAATGTTTAATTTACTAGTTAGGGGGAAGGTGTTTTTCATATTTTACTTTAGCTGGATGAGCAGACTTTTATTAATGAAGGGAGGAATGCCCTAAATTGTTAAGGAGCAATATTTCATTCCAAGAGTGGCTTAATTTTGGTGCTGCACCGGGCCAATCCCTAACTTTCATGCGAATACACAGGTACGGCTGTTTAGTATCCACTAGGGGGAGCTCAGCGCATGGGAATGCCATTTTAACGATGGTGGTAATGAGGGGATGACTCCCTTTTGGTCATGCTCTCTGTTTCTGGCTTGGGACACTGAAAGACCCTATTTTGTGCTCCTGGGTGTTCGGGCTGGCAAGGAGCCGATGCAATGACGCCCGAATTTAAAATTCAAAGATCAGGGTTTAAGGCATTGGTGTCCCTTTTTGTTAAGCAGGCCACAGAATCCAGGCTAGAAGGGGCAATTTCCCTTCTGTATGATTCCCGTCCGGTTTGTTGTTTGGCATGGATCTCTCCTATAGGGTCACAGGAGACCTATCTCCTTGTTCATTTCCCGGGGTCTCTGGGTGCTTGTTTATGTTTTTTAAGGTGCTTTCTCTCATTTTTTATTATTTCCTTGCAATTAAGATGTGTCTTTGTTCGCAGTCCAGCACCTCTTTTAAGCCACTAGGGGTTACTAATGCAGTTTAATCTCCTTTTCTTTCTCTTCTGGATCTAAGGGCATTTATTTACATGAGAAGACTGTTACTCTTGTTTGAGGCAGTGGGGTTTTCTCGGGAGGCTGGGTGGGTGAGGAAGGGATGCAGTACTGTGCTTAACATTGCTTGTGACAGCTGGGTGGGGAGGGGGGTTTAGGGTTATAGAACTGGTTCGTTTCATGTCAAATGAAAAGGGAGACTTTACGTGGGGATGGGTTTGGGGTAATCATAGATGGGATGGGGAGGGGGGAAGGAGGAGTATACAGCAGTAATATTTGGAACCTGGTTGAATGTTTCTTGATGTACTTGTACAGGGCTGTTGGAACTAAGCTCTTTAACCTTATTTAGATGGCTAACGATGTGGTTCTTGCAACTTGGAATGTAAAGGGGATCAGGAAAAAATCCAAACAATATCAGGTGCTCAAACATTTAAATCTATTGCGTTCCAAGATAATGTTTTTGCAAGAATCCCATTTACTAGAATCTGAAGCTTTACAACTAAGGAGACAACAAGTGGGTCAGGTTTATAATGCTTCAGGTTCCACCAATAGTTGTGGGGTCATGTTAATTATTAATAGAGGAATTCCCTTCATCTCCACACAGGTCATCAAAGATCCGGGGGGCAGGTTTGTCCTAGTTAAAGGCACTCTCTGGTCAGTACCACTTTTACTTTGCAGTATCTATGGGCCTAATATTGACCATCCGAGTTTCTTCATGAGGCTGATAGCTATTCTTCTCCCAATGCTTCCCATCATGATCATTATGGGGGGTGATTTTAATCAGGTCATAGACTCCAACTTGGATAGGTCAGGTAGTGGATTGAGGGGGCTGTCCCCGGGGCAAAGGGCACTTAAGTATTTGGTAGATCAATGCAGGCTTTGCGATATTTGGCGCGTGTTGCATCCTAATTCCAAGGAGTTTACCTTTAACTCGATGGTGCATGGTTCGCAGTCTCGCATCGACTATGAATTTATCTCTCAGGGTCTCTTGCCCGGGGTTATGTCTGCCTCGATCCAGCCTGGCCCTATTTCTGACCACTCTCTTGTGGTATGTAATTTGGCATTTCTCAACTCACCCAGAAGGGAGACCAGGTGGAAGTTTAACGAACAGCTCCTAAAGGATGCCAACTAGTGTAAGCTTATAAGAGAATAAATTGAGTTCTTCTTCTCATCTAACCCTTTAGATAGTGCAAAGCCGGACATTTTATGGGGTGCCTATAAAGCTTATATGAGGGGAGTTCTTATCAGTTTAGAGTCGAAAAGGAAAAGGGCACAGGAGGAAGAACTACTATCGTTATTGTCCCAAATTCGGTCCCTTGAGGCTAATCTCTCTGTCAGCACTTCTAGTGAGGACAGTAAGAAGCGTCTGAAGGCCAAATACAGATATCTAGATCTGTTAAGGGAAAAGGCAGAGTTAGCTATAATCCGAACCAGAGCCAGTTATAAGGACCAGGGAGAGAAAGCGGGGCATCTGCTCGCATTGCATTTAAAACAACAGGAATCTGCAAGATTTGTCCCCCCAATTCGAGCATTGGCAGACAGGTCCCTGAGAGTATCTCCTTTTGAGACAGTGCAAGAGTTTGCTCTATATTACAAACAATTATATAGGGATATGGAGAACCCTCCTTGTCCAGAGATTCTAGAGGAGTATTTAAGGGACTCCCATCTGCCCTCCCTAACAGAGCAACACAAGTGTTTTCTGGCTTCTCCTATATCTCAGGAGGAGATCTCAAAGGTTATAGGAGCACTGCCTTTGGACAAGGTCTCAGGCCCGGATGGGTTCTCCTCATTATTTTACAAAGTTTTTCGTGAACTTCTACTGCCAGTGCTTTATTGGCTATTTCAATACATTTTATCCGGGGTAGAGGCAGATTCCTACCTGTTTGAAGCCCTGATTGTCCTTCTTCCTAAACCGGATAAGGATCCCGAGTTAGTTCAAAGCTACAGGCCTATATCTCTTTTAAATCAAGACATCAAAATCCTTTCAAAGATATTAGCTGATGGGTTAACTGTGGTACTGCCTGACCTAATAGGTATGGCCCAGGTTGGATTCATGAAGGGATGTTTGTCCTCAGATTATCTGCGCATCCTTTCTCATGTCTTCTCGGTCTCCAGGGATGCTGCGTTTCCTGCTGGGCTGGTCTCCCTGGATGCCAAGAAGACATTTGATCATGTGAACTGGAACTTTTTGTTCCAAGTCCTTAAGACCTTCCAGTTTCCTTCTGTTTTTATATCCTGGATTTGTGCTTTATACAAACCTCCCTCAGCAAAGATCTCAGGAAATGGTGTATTCTCCAAGTCTTTCTCATTACATTCAGGTACTAGACAGGGTTGTCCCCTTTCTACCCTTCTATTTAACTTGTATCTGGAACCTCTCATTCAAAATATTCTCAGCAATGTGGGAATACAGGGCATCTGGGTGGGGCGTCATGAGGTTAAGATTACTGCATATGCAGATGATCTCCTTTTGTACTTATCCCACCCAGTATCCTCCGTTCTGGCTTTGCTGGGTGAAATTGCTAAATTCAATGCCCTCTCAAATCATAAACTAAATGCTAATAAATCCTCCTTTTTTCCCCCAAATCACAAGATATTCAAGACTGATATCACCACCTTAGGTTTATGTTGGGCTCCTAGAACACTATAATATCTGGGCAGCAAACTAACTCACAATCCTTCAGTATGGTCCAAGGAAAATCTGATGCCCCTCTCCCAGTTTATAATTCAGGATCTTGACAGATGGTCTAAACTCCCAGTTTCATTATGGGGCCGGATTAACATAATCAAGATGAATATCTTCCCAAGAATCTTCTACCTTCTATCTCTCCTTAATACTTTTATTTCGTTATCCTGGTTTAAGAAACTGCATGGCATTTTTACCAAGTTTATCTGGTCTGACAAATACCCCCGTCTGGCTTATCATAAGCTGGCTGCCTCAAAATCTGAGGGGGGGGGATTGCAGATTCCTCACTTGGCTATATATTATTGGGCTAGCCACCTGGCAAAATGCCTGAAATGGGTATGTCCGGGCCCCGAAAATTTATGACCGACATGACTTAGAATAGAGTTCAATTTAATCCGGTCTATGAATATGGATCCCCTAACACTGTTTTATGTAAAAATGTCCCAGGTGCATGGCGCTGAGAACTGTCCCGTTTTTATGACTTCCTTAAAAGTATATGCACAGCTTTGCTCCTTTTTGTGCTATATCCCCCAGTTAGACTTGGCCCAATCCATTTGGAACTCCTCATCCTTGACTATGAATAAGCAGCAGATTCCCACACTTGGTTGCCCCAATTGGGTGATGGGATAGTATCTTCCTTCTTGGATGATGAGGGGAAATGGCTGTCAGCAGGTGATCTTATTTGGAAATTTAGTATTCTGGCATACTCACACTTCAAAGCAGTGCAGCTAAGGCACTTACTTACAACAGTGATGGGCAATATCCCTCCTAGCCAAACGGTTGGGGCCCTGATCCCAGAATTTTCCTCTCTATTTGGGTCCTCGGGTGTCGTCTCCAAATTATATCAAGACTTGTTTCACAGAAGATACGGGGACTCTTTCTGACCGACGAGGTTCTGGAGTTCTATATTTCCCCAATATTCCCCCAACTGGCAGGCCTTGTGGCGTTCCTGCTATAAATTTGCGTCCCAGGATAGATTGCGCCTTATGCAATATCATATCTTGCATAACATGTATTATACTCCAGTTAAGTTAAAGAAATGGGGTCTCCTTGATTCAAACATATGTGTTAGATGTTCTCAGGGAGAGGGAACACCCCTCCATATATTTTGGTCTTGTCCCAAAATTTCCCTTTTGTGGGATTCTATCAAAGCTTTCCTGGACCCTTTATTGGGTCTGCAGGAGCGTTTCACACCTGACATTTGTCTTCTAGGGGACCTGTCCTCCATCAGGGTCAAAGTAAGAAGGTGTCATATTTCTATGATAGCACTATCTGTCAAGAAGCCTATTTTACGCCATTGAAAAGATAAGACTACTCCGACGTTACAGGAATGGGTGAATGAAATCCTTGCTAACCTGCATACAGAAAAAGCAATTGCCAATCTTCACAATAGAATACCTGTGTACACTCAAATATGGGATCCCCTTCACTCCTTAATACTAATTGCCCAGACATAAGTATTGTTTCAGAGTAGGTAGCCCTGTATACTCATGTATAACGTTTTTGAACCCATGCTGCAAAGTAGCACATTACTGCTGTATGGGGGAGGGAGGGGCAGTTTTAGCAGAATAAGTTGCTGTATTCTGGTTTTATTTTCCATGTTAATTGCCTCTTTTGTTGTGGAAAATTTGTTAATAAAATTTGAATTGGAAAAAAAATGCAACCTTTTGCAGGGTCCCAGCTGGCGGTCTGATTGGAGGCCGTGCTTCGCAAAGGAAATTCGGAAATTCTGGCCCGAAGATGCACCCTGTATTCTGAAGGTAAGCCTTCTGAAATTTCACAAAGTTGATTGAGATAAAGCAGCACCTTGTAATTATGCAGCTGGTGGTGGCAGTATTTTACAGATTTAGGTTCCAATGCCAGATTATGACGGATAGATGTCCAGTGGCTATGAGAACTAGACTAATCTGCTTCCATATTAGATCCAGGCAAAGCTACGCTCCCTCTCATGTCCCATGCTTACTTGGTAGTATGATTTATCTGATCTGGAAGGTAGGTACTGACCCTAATACTACTACTTCTTGTCAGCAACTGTGTAAAAAAACATTGTTTTATTTTACCACCTGACTGTACATAGTATGACATAATACTATAGTTACTGTTTTAATTTTATCACAACTAATGGCTAAGCTGAAGCCTCAGTGCTCTTCTTTGAATAAGTACACTTTTCCATATCCCTATGTCCATATTTGGCTGTGATTATTGGAGAACATTTTTACTAAATTCATTCTTTCATTTCCTTCACTGCTTGTATATGATGCAATACTACATCTAAATTACACTAACTGGACTGAGATTATATTTTATATGTAGGTAATAAGCAACAACAGGGTGTGCATTATAGAATTATAATGACTGGTCAGCAAGTTTTTACACACACTGACTGAGTTATAATCTGCCATTATAACCCGTGGGTTATAATGGCGAGCACACGCTGAGTCACACAAAAAACAGCCAGTCCCTGATTGGCTGTTGCTGTCCTACTCGGTGGGGTAAACACTTTCAAAAACATGGCGGCTCCTTATCCCATCTACCGAGAAGCCGTCAAACCAAGAGTCCTCGTGAGTTTTATTTTCGACGACAGTAACATAAAACTAACATGCAACTCAGTATCAACAAAAGTATCTATCCAGGTGATCCTGCCCTTCGGAACATGCAGTGGACAACTACCACCAATAACTGCTCTGAGTCCGACGTGCCTGAGGTAAGTCTGATCACGATCGTGATCCACGTCTCCAAGTCCACAAATAAAAAACTAAAATGCCAGATTGAACAAAAAAGCACCTCTACAAAAAATAAAGAATGGCAGACAGTGTGGTGTGTGTGTGTGTGTGTGTGTGTGTGTGTATGTGTGTGAGAGACAGTGACAGCAGTAAGACACAGCAATACCCTAATGCACTTTCACAAAAAAAAAAATTGCTCACCAGCAATTATAGAAAATAAAAGATGGGGAAGTGTTCTACTCGAATTTAATGGTCGCTCTTGGTGTGGGATGCTTTAATAAACCCCACGGGCTTTGCCTCAGGGGTTTATGTAGCATCCCGCACCTCAGGTGACCATTAAATTCTTGTTAAGTACACTTCCAAATCCATTGCTGTATATTTAATGTATGCCCTAGGGGTATAGTAAGGCATGAGGCTGAAGGCTAAATGTCCTTATGCCACTGGGAAGTGCACTAAAATCCTATGATGTATACTCTGGAGGGTCTTATTATACTTATAAAATGGCTCTAAGTAGGTTTTTGGGAGGAAAGTGAGATTCACCTCATTGTGCATTTTTAGAGATTTAATGTATGATCAGGGGATGTCTCCTAGATTGTTTCTTACCATTTTATACTTGGCACTGATCAGCAACTGTTGCTTGGAAGTAGGAAAGATGTATTTATAATTGTGTGTTGTCAGGTGCACACAACAGTGGGAGACTATTTTATTTTATTGACTGCACTATACTTCACTGATGTGACAGCCTGAGTGGTGGTCAGTAAGAAGATATTTTTCATTGCTTCGTTAAAAGATGTTGCTCTGCTGAGTAGAAGCAGCAACAGAAAACATTACCAGCTGCTGGACCAGGTGGTGTAATATACCACAGTACACTGGGACATACAATAGAGCTGCATCACATGGGTAGGGTAGGTGGGCTCTTACTGCTGCTCATTTGCTCATTCATTAGCCATTTAGTTTCTTGGTCTGGTCTGCTCGGGAACATCCATAAATAAATATACCCCCTCCTCCACAAGCAGCATTAATAAAAAATGTGTTAGCTGCTTACTGGATGATGATAGGTATACCTTGCATCTGTCTGTCTCTCTCACTCTCTCTCTTGCCATCTCTCTCTCCCAGCACACTCATTGACCCAAGCAGGTATGCCTCCATGGGAGGCCAGAGGCTGTGGCCAGGAGCTACTTATTGTTTTCCTTTAGCACTTTACTTTTCATACAAAGAATTAATTAAATTATTCCCTTTGGGCCTCTGTGTTAAATATTACAGAGTTTGGCCCCTTTTATACATTTTATCACATTTTTAAAAAATATTTATAAATAATCAGAACTAATCAGAACCCACACATGTTCCAGTTCTTATTTAATAAGGGTCAGAATGTCATAGAGTTCTTCCACCCCTAGTACATAACCCCTCTGCCAGTATCCCCCCTCTATCCTGACCCAGCCAGTACAAAAAAGCTGCAGCAGGTGCTCAACCCTGCCACTGGTATCACCACTGTCTAATTCAGCCACTGCAGAAAACCAGCAGTTTGTGCTCAACTCTGCTGCCGTTAACCTCCTCTCCTGTACCATCCAGTTGTTAATTAAAACCAGCAGCTGATGCTCAATCCCACTGATGGTATCAACCATTCCCACTGACCATCTTTTCAATAAAACAGGTTTGGGTTTTCAGTCTCGCCACCAGTGTCCCCCCCACCTGACCCTCCATTAAGTCTGACACCAAGGTACCCAACTCCTGCGGGCTAACATCCCCTGCCAGTGTATGCAACAGAGGGGTGCCCCATCACTGGTGCCGACAAAAAATTTCCTGATACTGAGGTGCCTAACCCCCAATACTGGAACCTGCAAACAACAAAATAAAAGTCCCTCATTGTTAAAACATCCATCAGTGTCTTCTAGTATCCCTAGCACTCTAGCCCCAAAACCACCACTGTCAGCACCTACCACCCCACACCCCTCACTTACCTAATAAAGGTCCCATGATGCAATCTTTTCATGGCCGGTGAAGCTCCTCTTCCTATGGCACCTGACTGCAAACCGACTGAAAACAAGGTCAATTGGGTTAGCAGCTTTTTAATGTGTTTTGAACTCTCACAACAATATGGTTTAATTTTTCAAATGAACAATCACCACTGTCTGTAATTTGCACTGCAATAGCTGAGGGGGGGGGGGTGTGAGTCATGGTTCATACACTTTTGGGTGAACGCAAATGCAGTGTGGAAATGCCAAGTGCACTCAAAAGACCACAAGTAATGACAGCACCCAGCAACCACACTGCAGACATAGAGCGCACAGCTAATTTAGTGTGTGCTTATGTGGGGAGGGGGGGCTCTGACACCGCACCACCCCTGAAATAAATATAATAAATATAATCACCTCTGCACTGGGGCATATCAGGGAGCAGGAGGCAGAGTGATGCCCTCAGTGCACCATGCCCGCAAGTCCTGGACACCCACATGAGGTGCACCCACATTGTAGCGCCCTTGTTCCCACACCCTTTTGATGGGATATCCAATTCGCAGGCTCTTGTAATAGAGTGAAGATTAGTTAAAAATGGAGACAAAATGGTAGTTGATTGGGAAATAAGGGAGCCAATGGTATTAATGCTTGACAAGGCCAAGAGAATGTGCAGAATTCTTAGTATGCTGCTTAAATAATGACCATATGATGTACCAACTGTTTTTTTAAGCTTCATTTTATTAATTGAATGACTTTATGCCATAATGGAACAAATAAAGAAAAGAAATGAAGCAAAAGGTTAGTTAAAAAATGATTTTTATTTAAAGCTGTCAAACGTTTTGCTCACTGCTCATTGCCTTCTACTATAGCGTAGCATCTTTTGCACTGGGTCACAGACAGGCTAGTTTTTGAGATAGACCAGACATTTCTCAAACAGCTCGACTGCCTTCCATGTGTAGGAATCACAACGTTGGGTTTTTCATTTTTGTTATTGGAGCCACATTCATCTTCCTGCTTTTCTGTCTGTTTGTGACCAGATCCTCAACATTGCACCTCACCAGGTCATTCACCTCTTATTGTGTTGAGGGATCAGGAAGCCCTGAAATTAGATGGGTCAACTCAGAATGATTATTTTTAGGTGTAAGAGTGGGTTCAGGGAGGTCAGGGATGTCTGTACGGCTTGTTCATATACCTGATTTTATCTAAGCTTTCTATATGCTTTTGGGTCTCACACAATCCCATGCCTCAGCATCCACATCAGGAATATATTTTAATGTGATGGCCTTAGCAATGTTTTATAGAGGTGTCTGCTCATTTTCCTCAGATAACAATGTTTGAAGAAGCTTTTTCTTGTAACCTTGTTTAAAAAAATATCTAAAATCCCTTGGTCACATGGTTGGAGTCTGGACATGGTGTTGATATGAAGAAACATACACCTCATAACGCTGTCCCTTGTTTTAACTTCAGGAAAGCCATGGAGGTCAGGAAAGTTGTCCACAAAGAGAAGTACTTTGAGAGGCAGACCTTTGGAGCACAATTGGCATTTGGCTTGGGGAACAAATTGTTCATTAAACAAGTGTGAAAATATCAAAGCATCCTTCCATGCACTCAATTGGGATTTCTACTGGATGGGAAGAGATGCCATATTCATACGTTTAAAACATCTTGGTTTCCCAGACTTATTCACTGTCAGCAGCTTCATCTTGTAACCAGATGCACTCACACACCCCAGGACAGTTATCAGATCCTATTGTTTTTTGGAAGCCGGGAGCATCATGCTCAGACCCATAGGCTAGGGTGTGATCTGGCTGACAGCACCTGTAAAGCCTGGTTTCATCAGCACTGAGCAGCTGATCCAGGACAAGCTCCTCCAGTTCTATAGCATTAAGCAGCTGCTCTATGAATGGGGAGAGATCATCATCATCTGTGGTGCTCAGCTGCTCCCAGAAACCTCAGCTGCTGAATTTCATGTTGCTGCTTAAAGTGGTAGATCCACTGCTTGCTCGCCACGAACCAACCTTTGCTGCCAAGTTTTTTTTATGGAACAGTAATGCTTTCTCTTAAATGTCCAGAAATTGGTATCCCCTTCTCCCACTCTTGTCTAAACCAAAGATAAAAAGCAGAGTCACACTGATCATTGTGACAGGTCCACATGTTTTTCCTATCATCAGAAGCAGCAGCAGCAGTCTATAGATAGAGCAAAGTATCTCGGCTTGTCTTTGTACTTTTTATGTCAAAGCTGATAGTGGACTTACCCACTCTGTACTCCCCTGCCAGCACAACCACTTGATCCCCACTCTCAGATTACTTGATTATATGCAGCTTCTGCATCAAGGACAAGGTAATGATCACTTGCTTTTGTTTTCCTGACAATGATTCCATGATAACACACAAAGAAAGCAATCAAAACAATAAGGTATGCTAGGACATTTAGGCAGCATATATCAACTGCTAATTGTTATCACTGTGATTTGTAACAGCCATGATCAACCGCAATTATGATACAATCGCCTACAAACAGCTACTAACACTTGCAGTGGGGGACACAATGCTGGTTCATTAGGTAGGGATGTTAGGTTTAAAAGAGGTCAGATAATTGGGGTTGGTCTGTATGCCTGTCGCTGGAGTCTGCTCTACTTCTATATAATACAATCAAATTATGTCACCCTCTATGCATTGATTAATTTGTGAGTTTTGGAATCTTTATTATATGCAAGAAGCAATAGGGGTTAAAGAGTATGATCATCTTATTTTAGCATACACTGCATTTTAGAGGTCAATATAGTAACCTCTTCTAGGATTCATGAATGCGAAGAGGGATTGCTTTGCTGTGTAGCACCAATGATATATGGAGGTAAATGCCCCAAAAGTAAAAAAAAAATATGTTTCAGAATTAACAGGCTGTTCTCCCCCAAACTTGGTATTCCATCATATATTCAAAGGGTCAGCTTGCTAAACCTCAGCTGTACTGCAGGTAGATGATATCTTTCTTTCCACAGTAATGAGCCTTACAATACAGAGTGGGATAGTAGTTAAAGATGGGGTCTTGACAATAATAGCTGCCTCCAGCTGGAGTGGAATGTTTTATGACTTCCTGGGATAAGCTAGCTAACTTGATTACCTCCTGAATTGTTTAATTCCAGAAGTGGTCAAAACTGGCTGAAGGTTTTAATGGAACTCATGAAATGCAACAGATAAGCCTAATCACTGTGGGCAGTGACACTGACTTTCAGTTTTTCCAAAAAATTTTCGGAAAATTCTGAAAATTTGGTCTTTCTGTACACCGGTAAAAACAAAGCATTTCATGGAATTTGCCTTTTTATTTTACCAGATCAGTTAATCTTCAGAAATTGTATTTTTCTATACATTCTTTCCTGTACTGTTTTCATTTTGCTTTATTTAATTTGATGTACACTTAGCCTTCTTCTTATTCTGAATATTTATACACATACCAAAAGGGTACAAGCATAGAACACCAGTAAAAAATGATTTTGGTATTGCAGATACCGGTGACAATATCGATTTTTGCCATCTGGGAATTTGCCCTTTATCAGTCATAGTAAACCAGTGTCCCTGACTGTTGGTTTTGACATGTCCCAGTCTGCAGCAGTGTGGCATCACAGGAGATTGCAACATGTTTTAATTCTCAGAGCTTGGAGAGAGAGGACTCCAGACTGAGGTTAATGTGTTTATCAAGTGGTGGGTCTCAGCTGTTGTGTGATCAGATAAAAATGGTGTTCTTTCACAAGTTCTTTAAAGTCAGCAGTAAGAGGTGATTCCAACACCAACAAAGTGAACTTTAATTCAGTAGAGAGCAAAGCTAGTCTTCTGAGGTCATGGGGTAAGCTCAGTTTTGTTAGTGTTTTTCTAGTTGTGCTTCTGTTATTTAAACCACATTGATTTTCCTAATGTATTTGTATTCCCCATTAGTTTACTGTATATGTTTACTGTATATCTTGTACATTTTGTATACATATTGAATATTTTAAATTTATATAGAATAATGCATGGGGAAGTGTGTATAATGAGTATTTTATGCACACCCGAGGTGTGTGATGCACCATAAACCCCAAGGCATCACACACCGAGGGTATGCATAAAATCTGAATTTAAACACTTCCCCATGTTTTTTTAATATTTACTGATTCTTTGACTATTGCATTTTTTTCTGTTGCATGGAATAATTACTGAGACAGCAGTGTTGAACTGTTTTCTAACTTTATTGTAATACAAAGAACAGAATGATTTTTTTATAGGAAAGTGTTTAAATAAACTTTTTTTAAAACACTTCTTAACATTTTGTAACACTTTTAAGACATTTACGATAATGTCAGATAATTCTGCATTGACTTTTAGAGTACTAGGCAGTACTGTTTAAAACTAGCATTACTGCAAGTAAATCCACGTTAAATGACACTTGTAAAACTGGTAAAACTTTTTTGGGGGAGTAATTTGAACTGTTTGAGTACTCGTCAGTCCAGCATAACTTTAGATGAAGAATTTTTCTCCCTCTCTCGCTCTCTCTCTCTCTTTCTCTCTCTCTGTTTCTGTTGTCTTTCTCGGCTGCAGCTGAGGTGCTTTCTAAGGGAGTGAGAGAAAAGTTCCTGATTTAAAATAGTGTTAGACAGTGTTATCTGATTGCTAGCTGTGGACTTTAGGGATTGACTTACATATTCTCTAGTCAGAGTCAGAGTTGTAGAGTCCCTGGTGTGACTCAAAATGAGATTGCCATGTATTTTTATCATTTTAAGTTTAGATTTCTTTAAACTGCTACGTTATGGTTTTTCTTTGTGGTGCCTAATGAGAAAGCAGTTTGTCATGCTGGCATTTGCAGATGTGGCACGAGCGAGTTGACAGCATGAGGGAAGGCAGTCCTGTAGGTGTTTACCTGCCATGGGAAGTGTTGGCAGAACCTTTGTGAAAGGAGCTTGGACAAACTCCATTGTTCACAGTTCGTTATTCACACGTATGAATAACAGAGTTTGTCAGCCACTGCCAGCAGTTGTTAAACATGACTAATCAGTAAATATTTAAGCAATAAGACATGACGGTGGTGTGCATTAGACAGTTCTAATGCATGGCTAGGGGGTGTAGTGAGGTATGAGGTCACAGGCTGAGTGCATCCAGCCCCCTAGCTGTGCATTAGAATTGCCTAACACACACCCCAGAGTAGCTTATTGTGCTTATAAAACGACTCTTTCTATATTACATGTATGTTTAAATCAAAACTTTTATGCTTTATTGGAAAAAAATAAAAGCTTTCATGTATTTTGATGTAAAATAGTTCCTCTGCCTGTAATTGATTGGTGTATTTTTTTTGCCTATAGAACATTTGTCCCACTGTGGCCACTGTAGTTTAAGATGGTTGCCATGGTTACTATGTGTCCTTCACCACACACTGTTGACTTCTCCCACTGACACAGACATCCTCAACCCCAGAAACACAAGAGGATGTCTGTGTATTTCTTTTTTTTAAGTTATTTATGTATTTTTTATATGTGCTTGCTGAACTGTTAGTCCATGAGGAGCAGGTAAAGTGACTGAGCGGCGAAGCACGCTTGACTGAAGCACGAGTAGTGCAGAAACGAGTTCTGGTAAGTCATTTTTAGAAGAGAAGGAAATTAAGCAGCAGAAAAAAGAAAGTTAAACCAACATCCTGTTGCTGCCATGTCAGTCGTTCCAGTGTGTGTAATGGCTGTGGTACAGTTAGCAAGCAGAAGACTAGCCAAGGCAGGGAGAGATGGTAAGCAGCTGAGTGAGCAGTCTTACTGTTAGAAAGGAAAGAAAAAATGGGTTGAGGAAAAAAAAACATGTTTCCTGTACTACCACTCTGGGCTGCACAGACCTGTAAGCAGCATCATTCAGTTTCATTTAAACTGGCACCGGGGGAGGTGGACTCGGTGACTGACAGCAACCCTAATACACGTATGATTAAAAGTGAAAGGGAAGTATCAGATTGGAATAGAGTTTTGCTTAATGCTAGAAGTTTGGTGAATAAATTTGATGAGTTACAAATATTATTGGCAACACAAGCAATCCATTTGGCTTTAATTACTCAGACATGGTGGGACAATAATAATACCTGGACAAGATCTATTCAGGGATGCAATCTGTATCACAAATCCAGAGCATATAGAAAAGGGAGTGGCATTGCCATGTATATACATGACTTAATTAAGATTGTTGAAATCGATCATGATGAATCTGAGTCGAAACATTTATGGGTTAAACTACTCCCCCATGTGAGATCTAAAATAATTATGAGACTAGTTTATAGACCTCCTTCTGTTACAGCAGATGGTGGTATGATTCTATTAAGTCAGATAGGTAAATTAGACCCTGCAGATAGAATTATGCTTTTGGGGGACTTTAACCTTCCCAACATACTGTAGTTTGGAAACTATGGCAAGGAGTTAATAAAATGGATTCAATGTTCCTAGAGGTGTTTGACCAAATTGGGCTCCAACAAAAATTATTAAGTAACACTAGGGGCAATAATATACTGGACATTGTGCTGACTAACATGGGGCATTTGATAGATAATGTTAGGATAGGTACCCCACTTGGAAACAGTGACCATTCTATGGTATTATTTAGCATCAAGGAGTCGCACTAAATTATGATGCCAGGTTTAACTAATAAACTGAATTTCTTTAAGGCAGATTTTGCAATGTTTAGAGAAGAATTCTCCACATGGGATTGGGCCAAGGACTTTCAAGGATGTTGGACTGATGGGATATGGAGTATATTGCTTGTTAAATTGAAAGAACTAATCGGTAAATACAGTATTTTTATTTTTTTTTTTTCAATTTATTTAGTTGTTTAACCAGGTATAGCACACTAAGCTGAAAGCTTTTTTACAGGAGCGACCTGGGAGCACAAGGAGGTTAAGTGACTTGCTCAGGGTCACACAGTATGCAGGTGGAAGTTGTGGGATTCAAACCCAGGTCTGGTCTGCTGGATGTCACCAGATTTGCAGCTCAGAGCCTTAGACTACTGCGCTTATACTCTCTCTCTATATATATATATATATATATATATATATATATATATATATATATATATATATATATATATATATATATATATATATATATATATATATATATATATATATATATATATATATATATATATATATATATATATATTCCAAGGTTGTATAAACCTAAAAATGATGATAAGAATAGCCCAGCTTGGATGAATCCATCTATTAAAAGAGAGATTAATAGAAAGAATAGCATGTTTTCTAAATATTCTAAGGACAAAAATGAGCACAATTTCCAAAAAATTAAGGAACTTACTAGGAAGGTGAAATATCCAATCAAAAAGGTTAAAGCCCAATTCGAAATCAATTTAGCAGCCAGGGTAAAGGACAACAAGGAATCCTTTTTTTCCTACATCAATAGTACAAAAAGTAGTTCTAATATTATAGGCCCCTTTAGGAACAGCAACAGTTTACTGGCTTCAGAAAAGGAGGCAGCCAATATTCAAAATAAGTATTTCTGTTCAGTTTTTAACATCAGGGGTTCATCCAGGACCACTTTAGCTATTCCATCATCACCTGGGCAAATTGCTGTTGATTCTAATGATGTTAGGGACAGGCTACATAAGCTAGACATCAATAAATCCCCATGTCCAGATGATATTCATCCTAGAGTGCTGCATGAATTGGCAGACTTGCTGCCACTACCCCTTACTAAGATATTTCTGGCATCCCTCGATAGAGGTGAAGTTCCTCAGTACTGGAAAGTTGCGATTGTGGTTCCACTGCATAAAAAAGGGCCCAAATCCGAGCCAGCAAACTTTAGACCAGTGAGCTTGACCTCACTGATGGAGAAGGTTTGGGAGGGCATTTTGAAGGAAAGGATACAGGAGTTCTTAGAAGAACAAGGTTTATCTGATTCCCTTCAGCATGGCTTTACTAGGTCTAGGTCTTGTCAGATGAACTTGCTTACCTTCTACGAAAAAGTTAATTGTAAGCTATATAGGGGAAATGCAATAGATATGGCCTTTATGGATTTTGCAAAAATGTTTGATAAACTTCCCCATTTGGAGTTAATAAATACACCGGATAAGCTTGGGTTGGATTCTTGCATTATTAACTGAATTTCTGAATGGTTAAGTGGGAGAAAACAGTCATTGTTAAGGGGACTCTGTCGGATTGGGCAGCAGTTTCCAGCGGCGTGCCCCAGGGATCAGTGCTGTGGCCTTGCCGCTTTAACATTTACATCTCCACTCTGAAATTAAAGAATCCGAACATTTGGATAGCTAAATTCGCAAATGACTGTTGAGTGAAAGATACAGTGAATGATACAATTGAAGCTCAGTCCTTACAAGGGGCTATAGATGAAATCTCACAGTGGCCTGAAATTAATAAACTAGAGCTGAACACAGCTAAGTGTAAGGTCATGCATTTGGGCCCTCACAATAAGAATTATGTGTATAAACTTGGAAAGGTCAGTCTTAATGTCACCTTGGAGGAAAAGGATTTGGGAATTAAGATTACTAATTATCTAAAATTTAGTTCCTACTGTAAAGATCAGGTCAAAAGAGTCAATCAGAATCTCAACTGTATCTTAAGGCACATTGCTAGTAGGGATGACAAGGTTTTGATACCATTGTACTGGGCCTTGGTGATGCCACATTTGGAGTACTGTGCACAAGTGTGGTCTCCATATAAAAGGGAGGACATTCTTAAAAGTTCAGGGGGTGCAGAGAAGGGCTACATGATCTGTTACTGGACTTAAAAGCCTGCCATACTCAGATTAGGGGATTTAAACCTTTATTCATTACACTACAGGAAGTATAGAGGCGATATGTGTATGCTTTTTAGAATTATGGTGGACTTCAAACTGCATGAGGATTTGGGTCTTATACTAAAGAAAAACAGGTGCAGTGGGTGGATACACAGCAAGCAACTGTTTTTACCTAGGTGGAATACTAACTTAAGAAGATACTGGTTTACACAGAGGGTTATTTCCTTCTGGAACAACCTTCCTTCCAGTGTAGTGGATAGTACAACTATGGAAACTTTTAAGCATAGGTTGGACAGTTTTTGTAGGGACAGAACTACTAAGTTCTAAACATTGAGGGACTGGCAAGCAGAGCGGATGAAAGTCTATTGCTTGTTATTACCTATTTTACCTATGTTACCTATGTTAGCCATCAGGTACTGCAGTCTGCTTTCTGTAACACAGTTACTTTCATTTTTTTTATTTAAATTTCGAGAAAGATTTTGAGTGTGTGAGCTGGTGGCGAGCAGGCAGTAATGGGGAGAGCAGCAAGCGTCAGACCTCGGCAGACAATCGGTAAGGCAAGTTTGAAAAAAAAACTCAAACAGCTGAATTGGTTTGACACTTCTTACGCATGGCTACCAACCAATCAAAATATGGCATTTTTCCTAGCCATTGTGTAAAATTTAATTATATGTGACATGCAGTATTTTTAAAAGGTTCAGCTAATTTTTTTACTAACTATTCTATTCCACTAACGC
This sequence comes from Neoceratodus forsteri, assembly GCA_016271365.2. Lineage (NCBI taxonomy): Eukaryota > Metazoa > Chordata > Ceratodontiformes > Ceratodontidae > Neoceratodus > Neoceratodus forsteri. Next base: position 1,386,377,446 of record CM057453.1, read on the forward strand.
ATCTCTGAGAGCATGAACCAACTTAAAAGTAAACCTGATTTGATACAGGGAAATGTTAGTTGTATTTAGAGTGACTAAGGGGCATTTTGTTGAGGCTATAAGAAGTAGGTTGTAAAAGTCAGATGACTGGAAGAAATGATGTTTGCAAGCATCTTCATACACATTTTCAAACCTAGTCAGGGATTAAATCAGTTACTGCTGAAGAAATATGCTACATGTGTAAAGTTAAAAACAATGCATATATGAATGTGAGAACAGAGCAATATACTCTTTTTTTCATGGAATCCTAAATATGACATAATAATTAAAAAAAGGATAGTATCTAATAGGAAAACAGTGCTTGAAAGCTTCATGGCTGGATGAATTGGATAAATCTTAAATTTTGCTTGTTTACAATGCATTGTTTTATACCTTTTTTATATATCTTGTTTAATGTTAGGCTTTTATATGTGTTAAATATTAATCTTCCCAATTTGATATTTGCTTTAATTATCTATTCTTTATGCTCCCCTCTCTGACTAGGCCCCACTTGCCTGGGTTGGACCCAAACCCATTCTCCCACATGCCTGGCACTTACCTCTCTGACTTCCAACACCATAAGCATACCTTCATGGTGGAAACCAATCAAGCCAGACTCAAACCACTCCTCTACTTCAGGATACAGAGGCAAGAGAATTCTGGGAGTGGAGAGAGATGAGTGGCAGAAGGTAGGGGCCTCTCTGCACCCTAGGTCATCCCACATTAACCAGGGCTTTTTTCATTTTTTATTATGTTTGCTTGTGCGCATGTGCAAGAAACATAGTGCCACCATACGAGTTTTCGTAGGTGTGGCACCCCCGCTTCCAATGCCCTGAGGATTTTTGCAGGTGCGGTCCCACCACACCAATGAATATCCCAGCTATCTTTGACAGCAGTTCAAATGCAGTGGTGTACAGCTGAAAGCAAATGACCGCTACAATTAGTGATGGTAACATGTAGGTAATTAGCATACTGCCGTGCCATCAGCAGTATGCAAATTGACCCACACGTCACCACCGCTGATTGTAGCCATGGTTGTATGCATGCCCTGCCCCCATTTGTTTTGTGCCGAGGGGGTGCCCAATCCCCCTCTGGTCATGCACACCCCCCAAGTACACTATCTCTGATGGGGGTGCCCAATCCCTGTCAGCTCCAGTGCCCTCCCAAAAAACACAAATTTCCAAGTGCTATGCTGGGAGCCCATCCCAGCATGGCATAAGTCCAGCATTCTCATGGTCCCCCCAACACTGTATGGCCAACGGGGTGCCTAATTCCTGTTGGCTCCACTGCCCCTAAACTTATAGGTACATGCTGGGAGCCAACCCCAGCATGGCAAAAGTCCCACGTAGTCTATTTAAAATTAAAGAAATCCTGTAACAAAAGAAAATGGTCCCTCATTGACTCTCTTGCCCCACCCCAACCTGCACCCACCCTCTGCGTACCCCACCTCCCCACACCCCCTCACCCCATACTTACCTCCAGAGGCTGGCACGACAAACTTCGGTGGACCGAGAATACGTCTGCACTCTTCAAAGCCAACTGTGAACTGAAGAAATGCCGGTAAGCTGTATAATGGCATAAATAAGGTTTTTTCAACTTTGGCGCATATCTTAGTAATTTTTTTGAATTTTGGTACCAAATTTTTAACATAGGGTTCTTGGGACCCCACCTCATGAATCAAGTGACTGTCATTTGGTTATTTGGTCCTGAAAGCTGATTTCATGGTCACTACGTGGATTCACCTTTCAAGACTGATTAATGAAATAACAGTGTCACTGTTCATGAGGTGGGCTCTCAAAAAGCTTATGTTGCAAATTTGGTGAAAACATGCCCAAAAATGATTGTGTTACGAGTGTGCATTGCACAGTTTCCACACACACTTGCAAATTCATGAATTTGTAATGTATTCACTCCAGATTTTTAACACTGGCATTTATTCACACCTCCTTATGAACAGTACAGCTGTCATTTTTCACATCCTGGCCAAAATGTGTTTCGCACTTCCGGCGCAGAATAGAGTGGTCACTGTAGGAAATCAGTGTTTGGGACAGATTAAGAAAATCAGTGACACTGTTCATGAGCAGAGGTCCTAAAATGCCTATGTTGAAAATTTGATTACAAATGCCCATAAAATGACTGTGTTACGAGCATGCATTGCACAGTTTCTATGCACCCTCATAACTTCACAGATTTGTAACATTTTCACTCCAGATTTTAAACATTGACATTTTTCCACACATCCTTATGAACAGTACAGCTGTCATTTTTCACATCCTGGCTGAAATGTGTTTTTGCACTTCCACGCAGAATAGCGCAGTCACTGTGGGAAATCAGTGTTTGGGACAGATTAAGAAAATCACAGTAACACTGTTCATGAGCGGAGGTCCCAAAATGCCTATATTGAAAATCTGGTGCAAAAATTCCCCCAAATAATTGCATTACGGGTATGCATTGTGCAGTTTCTATGCACGCCCATGACTTCACCAGTTTTTTTTATATTTTCGCTCCAGATTTTCAACATTACAATTTTTTTACACCTCCACATGTACATTACAGCTGTCATTTTTCACATCATGTTGGAAATGTGTTTTCGTTAAATGGTGCAGTCACTGTGCAAAATCAGTTTTCGGTTAGCAAACTGATAGTGTCACTGTTCATGCAGTGGGGTCACAAAAAGTCCATGTTGAAAACTTAGAGTAAAAATACCAAGACACGCCCAGGGCCTTAGGGTTTCCAACCATAATGCCCTACACTGTAGGGTCTGACAGGCGTCCGCCCTACCCTGTAGGGACTGACAGGCGTCAGGGGTGTGACTTGGGATTGTCAACAGTAATGCTCATGCCATACCACCCCCAACCCCACCCTGCAGCCAGTGACAGGCATCGAGGTGCACCTTCGACTCCTTGGCCCCAGAGTTCACACCATTCTCCTATACTGCACCCATTTCAGCATATTTCTTTATGGAATGAGGTGAGTGTAAAGTCCAAACACCCCAAGGCACACCACAACACTTGTCAGTGTCTGCAGGGTAGGGTGATGTGAAATGTTGTGACCGTTATGGGTGACGATCCAAACGCATACCCTAATGCCCATCCATCTCTGCAGGGTGAGGGTGGAGTTGACGTCAGTTCAATACATCACTGCCATTCCTATACTGCATCTGTCTAACTCCTGCACTTCCACTGCTAATGCCAGCAAGCAAACATTCGGCATTGACAAATGCTTGTTTATTAATTTACTACACACATAATCTTTTAGGCAGAGCCTATTTTCAAAGGAGAAGTACTGATACATTTACTTACAACAGCAATATAAATGGTACATATTTACAATGAATAGTAGAAGACTTGGTTTGCTGGCCAAAGCACCTAGCTTCACCTGAGCTCTTTCCTTCTAAGACTGCTTGAAAGGCAGAGTAGAGAAATTTACCAGAGCAAGGGAGAAGGATTAAGACTTAGTTTGGCTAAGCAGATTTACTGTGTGGTGGTGTTTTGATTTTTTACTCACAGGGATTGCTACTGTTTGTTGCTAACATTTCATTGCTTTATTTTTTCCCTGATTCAAATTGTTGTTGCTGGTATACCTTCTTCTGCATTATTACAAGATGTGCCTACAGGTGTGTGCTAACAGATTACTCCTGTAATCTTCTCATTCAAATTGTCTTTTGCAAGGTATATCTTCTGTTACTGCTTTATTTTTCTCTGGAGCAAAGTGTTTCTTACAGCGTATATCTTCTCTGAAATTACTGTATTACAGGTGGAGCTTACATTTTTGTGACTTTTTTATCATTGGGCTAAGCAAAATTACTGTTTGACACTGTGTTTTATTTATTCTTGTTTGTTGAAAAGGTTTGTTGTCTCAGAGGTGTTTCAGTCTCCTTCTCACATTGAAGGAGCTAATTGCTTTTCCTCCCACAGCTCTTCCAAAGGATTAGGTGTGTATGTGGGGTGGAGCTGGCAAACTGTCAGTAATTTCAAAAGAAAGAAGGGTTAAAAGTCAGGTTAGTTGATATCTTGTAGGTAGAAGACTTGGTTTGCTGGCCAAGGCACCTAGCTTCACCTGAGCTCTTTCCTTCTAAGACTGCTTGAAAGGCAGAGTAGAGAAACTTACCAGAGCAAGGGAGAAGGATTAAGACTTAGTTTGGCTAAGCAGATTTACTGTGTGGTGGTGTTTTGATTTTTTACTCACAGGGATTGCTACTGTTTGTGGCTAACATTTCATTGCTTTTATTTTTTCTCTGATTCAAATTGTTGTTGCTGGTATACCTTCTTCTGCATTATTACAAGGTGTGCTATAGGTAAGCTAACAGATTACTCCTGTAATCTTCTGATTCAAATTGTCTTTTGCAAGGTATATCTTCTGTTACTGCTTTATTTTTCTCTGGAGCAAAGTGTTTCTTACAGGGTATATCTTCTCTGAAATTACTGTATTACAGGTGGAGCTTACATTTTTGTGACTTTTTTATCATTGGGCTAAGCAAAATTATTGTTTGACACTGTGTTTTATTTTATTCTTGTTTGTTGAAAAGGTTTGTTGTCTCAGAGGTGTTTCAGTCTCCTTCTCACATTGAAGGAGCTAATTGCTTTTCCTCCCACAGCTCTTCCAAAGGATTAGGTGTATGGGGGGTGGAGCTGGCAAACTGTCAGTAATTTCAAAAGAAAGAAGGGTTAAAAGTCAGGTTAGTTGATATCTTGTAGGTAGAAGACTTGGTTTGCTGGCCAAGGCACCTAGCTTCACCTGAGCTCTTTCCTTCTAAGACTGCTTGAAAGGCAGAGTAGAGAACTTACCAGAGCAAGGGAGAAGGATTAAGACTTAGTTTGGCTAAGCAGATTTACTGTGGTGGTGTTTTGATTTTTACTCACAGGATTGCTACTGTTTGTGGCTAACATTTCATTGCTTTATTTTTCTCTGATTCAAATTGTTGTTGCTGGTATACCTTCTTCTGCATTATTACAAGGTGTGCTTACAGGTGGTGCTAACAGATTACTGCTGTAATCTTCTTGATTCAAATTGTCTTTGCAAGGTATATCTTCTGTTACTGCTTTATTTTCTCTGGAGCAAAGTGTTTCTACAGGTATATCTTCTCGAAATTACTGTATTACAGGTGGAGCTTACATTTTTGTGACTTTTTATCATTGGGCTAAGCAAAATTACTGTTTGACACTGTGTTTTATTTTATTCTTGTTTGTTGAAAAGGTTTGTTGTCTCAGAGGTGTTTCAGTCTCCTTCTCACATTGAAGGAGCTAATTGCTTTTCCTCCACAGCTCTTCCAAAGGATTAGTGTGTATGTGGGGTGGAGCTGGCAAACTGTCAGTAATTTCAAAAGAAAGAAGGGTTAAAAGTCAGGTTAGTTGATATCTTGTAGGTAGAAGACTTGGTTTGCTGGCTAAGGCACCTAGCTTCACCTGAGCTCTTTCCTTCTAAGACTGCTTGAAAGGCAGAGTAGAGAAACTTACCAGAGCAAGGGAGAAGGATTAAGACTTAGTTTGGCTAAGCAGATTTACTGTGTGGTGGTGTTTTGATTTTTACTCACAGGGATTGCTACTGTTTGTGGCTAACATTTCATTGCTTTTATTTTTCTCTGATTCAAATTGTTGTTGCTGGTATACCTTCTTCTGCATTATTACAAGGTGTGCCTACAGGTGTGCTAACAGATTACTGCTGTAATCTTCTGATTCAAATTGTCTTTTGCAAGGTATATCTTCTGTTACTGCTTTTATTTTTCTGGAGCAAAGTGTTTCTTACAGGGTATATCTTCTCTGAAATTATTACAGGTGGTGCTTACAGGTTTTACAGTTTTATCTAACATTAGGATAAGCTTTCAGGTTACTGCATTTGTTGTTGACTGATTGTTTCTGCTTACCTCCTTGTTTTTCGTCCGGTGGTTCTTCTTTAGGCAGGAAGGCCCAGCCACCCACCCCCATCCCCAACCACCTCACGCCACACTCCTTTATAGGGTACCACAGTTGTGACATTTCCTGTGGCAGAGCAGGAAGGGCGATCAGTGGGCCTCACAAGGTGATCTCATTTACAGGGCACTAGTAATTTAACTTGTTATAACAAGTTAAACAAAGCACAATTAAACCATTACTTGCATTTTTTCTTTTTTTTCCTTCTAATTACTCTGACTAGGTTACAAACCCAGCAACTTATTTGGAATGGATTTCATTAACTGCAGGTACTGTGGAACAATTTCAGAAGGACAGTCTTACAGGATTTAGGACACTGTCCCACATGCTGGGCCTTTGGAGATCTTCGGTCTCAGCTCCGGGCAGCATGGGCAGAGATTGCACGCCTCAAATTTCATATTGAAGAGGAAATACATTATAAGAACCACCTCGCCATTTCCCCAGCATCCAACAGAAAAACCTGGACCGAGAGGGTAGTTGGTCCTGAGGTTGGCAGGTGGTTAGGAGGAGCAAATCAGGTGCCCCATCACTCTCTGCTCTCCAACACATTACCTCCAAAACCACATAAACGCTATTAAACAGGTATCTGCCTCTATCTCTGAAATCAAATAAAGAGGCAGAAGACACTGCAGAGCAGGACACTGCGGCACAGGAGCTAGCACAACAATACTCACCCAAATCAGGAACCAAAACTAAACAAGCACAAAGGAAATCCAAAAACTTCTGATCATAGGAGACTCCATGATTCGGGAGTTGATACCCATCTCCAGCCAGGGTGATGGCTGATGTCTCCCAGGTACATCAGCATGGAGAGACACTGATCGCATTGCTAAAATTGTTCACAAAGCAGGAGAAAACATTGATGTCCTAGTACACATAGGGACTAATGATCTCGCCAGCCGGTCAGTTGTGGAGACCAAGGAACACCTGACTAAGCTGGGTGACAAACTATCATCTATTTCGTCGGCATCTCCTTCTCTGAGATCCTGCCAGTCTGGGAGAAGGGAGCAGATGGACGGAAGGTCAGAGAAGGGGAGATAGGGAGCTAAACACGTGGCTCAAGGACTGGTGCCAGGAAAAGGACACAGATTTGTAGGAACTGGCAACAGTTCTGGGAGCGAAAGTTCTTAAATTTGATGGACTGCATCTGACTAAAGAGGGAGTCAGTGCATTGGGGCAGAAGTTTGACATCTTTGCAGAATATTTAAACTAGCAATGGGAGAGGGGGCAGCACCCTACACGCCGAATGGAAGAACACCCTCCCTCAGCTAGTGGTCAAACAGGAATTCACGTGTTTGCCTATTCAATTGCATCACCAGGTAAGAAAAAGGTTTGTCTCCCATACGATGCACAGGGTAATGCCAAACTTCACCCAACAACTAACACACCAAAATCTGGCCAATGGAAAATCATGTACACAAATGCTCACAGCCTGGTAAATAAGATCCCAGACCTGCAGGCAATAATGTCAGAGGCTAAACTGGACATAGTAGCAATTAGTGAGACGTGGTTTACCAGTAACCACACTTGGGAGACTTCAGTACCTGGCTATGTATTGTTAGAAGAGACCGAGGTGCAAAAAGGGGGAGAGTGCCTGTATGTCAATGAAAATATCAAAGCTACAGAAATTCAGAATACACATAAGGAGCCAGAAGAACTGTGGGTCACCCTGAAACAGGAAATGGGACAACCATAAGAACTGGGGTTGTCTACAGGCCCCAGACCAGAGGGAGGACATAGACACATTACTGTTAGAAGATATACAAAACATGACAGCTAAAGGGAGGTTCTGATAATGGGAGACTTCAACATGCCAGATATAGATTGGTCAATACCAGCAGGAACATCTGCCAGAACTAGACTCATAGTGGATTCCTGCAGGGAGGGCCTCAAACAACTGGTACAGCAACCCACAAGAGACAGGGCTATCCTAGATCTAGTACTGACTAACAAAGAAGGGATCACAGATCTCCAGGTAGAAGGTCACCTTAAAGCCAGTGACCATCACATGGTATGGTTCAATTTGGCTACTACATCTAAATCATCCCATTCCAAGGCAAAAATATGGGACTTCAGAGGAGCTGACTTTGATAAGATGGCCAACAGAGTTAAGCTAGCCCTGGCAAAAAGAAACACAGGTGGGGAGGTACAGGCAAAGTGGGCAAGCATTAAGATACAATACTTGAAGCAACATCCCATTGTGTTAGACAGAAAAGGAAGTGCAAAAGAAGAAGGAAACCACTTTGGTTCTCAAATACAGTAGCAGAAAAGGTCAGAGCCAAAAGGCTGGCTTTCAGGAAATATAAAGGAACACACGGGATGAAGATAGGAGGCATACCAAACTGCCCTAAGGGAAGCAGGTAAGGCAGTAAGGCAGGCAAAGTCCCAAACTGAGGAAACACTAGCACGAACAGTAAAAGAGTGACAAGACTTTCTATAGATACATTAGTGAAAGGAGAAAGTCCAGAGGGTATTGCTAAGCTTAATGGAGAAAAGGAGCATGTGAGGAGGAGGACCCTGTAAAGGCATCTATCCTAAATAGATACTTTTGCTCAGTATTTACTGAAGAGAAGGTAGGGCAGGCCACAGCTCAGCATCATGGACACAGGGGAGGGAGGTGAGACTACTCCTTCACAAAAGAAAGGGTCCTACAAGAGCTTGCTAAGCTCAGGGTGGATAAGGCAATGGGACCTGATGGCATACATCCCAGGGTACTTAAGGAGCTAAAGGAGGAACTAGCAGAGCCATTAGCAGAATTGTTTAGTGAGTCTCTGAGCACAGGAGAGGTCCCAGAAGACTGGAGAAGGGTTATGGATCCCGCCCCACAAGAGTGGTAGCAGGGAGGAGGCGGGAACTACAGACCAGTCAGTCTTACCTCAGTAGTGGGCAAGATTATGGAGGCACTTAAGGAAAGGATAGTGCAACACCTGGAATCCATAGGGCACAGGATACAAGACAGCATGGGTTTACAAAGGAAGGTCCTGTCAAACTAATCTCATAGATTTCTTTGACTGGGTAACCAGAGTGGTGGACCAAGGGGAGAGTTGATGTCGCCTACCTTGACTTCAGCAAAGCTTTGACACTGTTCCACATAGAAGATTGATAAATAAGCTAGGTAGGCTCGGGTGGGCTGAAGTTGGTCAACTGGGTGGCAAACTGGTTGACTGGCAGAAAACAGAGAGTGGTGGTAAATGGTATACAGTCAGAAGAGATGCAAGTCACAAGTGGGTACTCAGGATCAGTCCTGGGGCCAGTCCTATTCAACATCTTCATTAGTGACCTCGCAGATGGACTAGAGGGTAAGGCTTGTCTGTTTGCAGATGACACCAAGATCTGCAACAGAGTAGATGATCCAGATGGGGTGGGCAGAATGAGAAGAGATCTGGATAAACTAGCAAAATGGTCAGAAGAGTGGCAACTGGATTTAATGCAAAGAAGTGCAAAATCATGCACATAGGGAAGAGAAACCCTGAAGCCACTTATAGGCTGGGAGGAGTTGCTAGCAGTCACAAAGGAAGAAAGAGACTTGGGCATCATCATCACTGATGACCTAAAATCATCCAAGCAGACCTCTAAAGCAGTAGGTAAGGCTAGGGGGTGTTAGGGTGTATTAGTAGGGTATCACAAGTCGTAAGAGGAGGTAATAATCCCTCTGTACAAGACATTGGTTAGGCCCCATCTGGAGTACTCATGCAGTATTGGAGGCCACACCTTCACAAGGACATTAACCAAATTGAGGCAGTCCAGAGAAGGGCAACCAAAATGGTGCAGGGACTGCATCAGAAGACATATGAGGACAGATTAACGGAGCTCAATATGTATACCCTTGAGCAAAGGAGGGAGAGAGGTGATATGATCGAGACATTTAAACACCTTGGGGCATAAACAAGGTGAAAGTGTTCAACATGTTTAAATATAAGAAAAATAGCAGGACAAGAGGACACAGCATGAGATTAGAGGGAGCCGATTAAGGGGAATATGAGGAAATTCTTTTCACAGAAAGGGTGGTAGATGCATGGAATAGCTTACCACAAGAAGTGGTGGCTATGAATACAGTGCAGGGCTTCAAACAGGCATGGGATAGGCATAAGGGAGCAATACAAATGACTATGAATAGATAGGTCACTGACAGAGCAAAGGCCGATGGCACATTTATAAGGTAGAAAAAGAAATGGGCAGACTGGATGGGCCTTGCGGTCCTTATCTGCCGTCAACTTCTATGTTTCTATGTAATAGTGAGCATGGCAGACCGATGCAGGGTAGTGCAACAAGATTGACATAATTAGTGATAGCTGGGTAGTTACATAACATTAGTTCAGGGTACAACTTTGCATAGAACAATAATTTGTGTATTACACGTATGAGAATTGATCACAATACAGTGCAGAGCAGACCAGTCTAAGTAGGAAACAACAGTTTGGGGGAGTTGGACAAGTTAGAGATAACAGTTACAAGGGTGCAGAGGGTTGAGAGAGGCTAGCAGCTGTGCCTTAAACGTGGTAAGATAGCTGGAGGTTTTGAGAAATGGGGTAAGGGAGTTGAAAGGTTTAGGGATGCTAAAGGAGAAGCAGAACTGACCCAGGGAAGTTTTCTTTTTAGGAAGCTTCAGGAAGTTGTGCTGCGCCCTCCCCCCCCTCCCCAGTTGAGTACTTAAAGGCTAGTGGGCTAAGGAACAATAGTGGACCCAGGGACAGTTGACCTAACAGTGCTTTTTTAGCTATGACAAGGGTAGTATAGTGTATGTGGGAGTCAAGGTTAAGCCACCCTAGATTATAGTACAGAGTGCATGTGCTGTATGAGTGTCTCATTCTTAGTTAAGGGCTAGGCAGCATGCCCTGTTCTTTAAACTCCAGACTCTGCCAACCGTTTTGCTACTGGCGGTGCCATAGATCATCAGTCCATCGTCTATAAGACTGAGAATATGGCTCCTGATGAGTTGTTTGATTTTGGGGAGAAATGTGTTTTTGTGCCTGTATAGCAAGCCAAGTATGGAATTTGCAGTTCTCATGAGCATATCCACATGATCTGAATGAGTCAGGCTGGAGTCTAGGGTGATCCCAGGTATTTAAAAGTGGTTACTTGTTCAGCTGGGGCTCCCAGATCGGCAGTGATGTGTAGCACGGAGAGGGTCAGAATTTTGCATCTGGAGTGAAACAGCATGGATTTATTCTTCTTAGAGTTCATGATGAGAAGGTTGTTGGTGAACCATCTACAGATGGCTGTGAAGTCAGCCTGGAGGTTGCACTGGATAGGGGTGAGATTATGGTGTGTAGCCATAATAACTGCATCATCTGCATATAGGAGAATTTTTGTGGAAGAATAAGCATTGGGGAATTCATTTACAAAGAGACTGAAGAGAAGGGGAACAAGAATAGATCCTTGGGGGACTCCAACTGTCACTGGCCCGTAATCAGATAGCGTCTCCTGGCATTTGACGGCACTTGGTCACAATAGCAAATGTAAGAAAAGCACCATGAAGAGCAGCGCAGTACAATCTACACTGTCAGCAACAGCGCCAGGAAAAAAACACCATAAATCAAAACAATGCCAGTGGTAGCAGTCGTAAACTACACCGGTAACCGCTACCATTGCTAATGCAGACTGTGCACTTTTGTTTTGAGGGGGGCCGCGCACACTCCGAAGCAGAGGTGTATGCCATCACACCCCTCTTTAATTTAAATCACCAACTCTGAGGGGGGCGGATTTCGGGGAAAAACAGAAACTTTGGGGAGGGTGGTGGAATTTTTGTTTTGTCTGACTGAAAAAAGATTTTACACTTCGGGCAGTTGGAAGGTGAAACTACACGTCTTGAGCAACCAGGAACACAAACCTGGTCTCCCGCTCTGTGCTGCCCGAGCTGCTGCTGCCCTAACCCTTTCTGCTATGGGATCAGCTCGGTCAGCTACTGCATTTTTCTTTAACATGTGCATCCTTAACATTGCCTGAATAGCGACAGCGGTAGCAGTAGTTGACATATGCTATTCTACTCTTGTTGCTATTCAGGCATTACGCAGTCCTCACAGTGTGGTTTGGATGGCACTCTTCAGGTAATACTCTTCTAACCGGGTAGGGCATTTGACTGCTTGTGTTCGATCTATGAGATAGAATTTTAGCCATTAGGTAGCGTCTGCTGAGGGACAAAGTGTGTTTAATTTGTGGCAGAGTAGATCATGATTAACAAGGTCAAAGGCCTTGGAGAGATCTATGAATATGGAGCTGGCTAGGTCTCCTCTGTCCAGGGTATGATACAGATGGTCAGTGTACTCTATATATGCAGTTGTGGTACTGTGGCTTTTGCTGAAGCCATGCTGTTCAGGTGATAGTAGATTCTGGTTACTCAAGTGTTGAGAGAGTTGTTCATTTACAATTTTCTCCAGTGTTTTTGAGAGGGGTGATAGAATTGAAATGGGTCAGTGGTTAGTGGGTTGTTCAGGGGCACCCCCTTCATGAACTGGGGTTACGTGTGCTGTTTTCAAGAGTCTGGGCACTCACCCAGATGTGAGGGACAAGTAGAATATAAGCTGAAGGGGTCATGTGACCTCACAAACAGTATACTTAAGGAACTTCATGTCAATGTTATCAGGTCCCAATCAAGAAGTTATTTTTAATCAGGGAAGATATTTGTTGGTGTCAACCCATGTTAATCTCTTAAAATAGAACTTCGGGTGTGAGTCGTTCCATTGGGTGGCATGGTTATCCATTGGGGGACTGGAGAGCCCGGTGGTGTAGGCTGTGAGGTCGCTGAATGTACAATTAAAAGTATTTGCTATGTTGATATCACCCTCCTTGTGGGACCCATCAATGAGGATGGAGTGAGGAAGCAGTTTGTGGGAGTTGCCTAGGATATCATTGATGCCCCTCCAGAGTGTCTTCAGTGATTTGAGGGAAGAAAACTATTTATTTTTATGGTAGTTGGCCTTAGTGGCTCTGACTAGGTTTTTTATCCTATTTCTAAGTTCCTAGTATTTTTGGAGGAGTGTGTTTAGGCCAAGCTCATGGTACTGGTACCAGACTTTATCTCATGCGCTTATTAGAAACATGAGATCTGGAGTGAACCAGGGTTGTGAGGTTCCTTTATTGGTAATGATTTTAAAAGGGGCTGCTAGATCACAGACTCTGTTAAAGTGCCTTATGAAGTAATTCAATGCTGCATCTATATTCTGAATGTGTTGTAGGAAAGACCAGTCCATCTGGAGTAGCATAGCTTGTAGCTGTGGGGCCTTATGGGATTAGAACACCTGTACCCTGGCACAGGAGGGAGCTGGGGGGGTTAGCTTCGCAGACCATCTGCTTACAACTGGTGAGTGGTCACTCAGGACGTCAGGGAGGATTTCTGTGTGGAGAATCCTATCATGGTGGCTGATCAGTACCCAGTCTAGTAGTGTGGCAGTTCCAGTTTTGTAGTTTTTTTGAGTAGGAGAGGATATGACTTGTGTCAGGTATTGGTTGGCAATCACATCACATCCATACGAACATACGAAATTGCCAGCAGAAAAAGACTCGCTGGTCTATCAAGGCTGCCCGATTGAGCAGTTTTCGGTTTGATACCACTGCAGCTGCCCCCCCCACACCCAATCCCCTCCCTACATCCCCTCTCCTGGTCCTTCCCTCCTTTGTGTTTTTGTCTCTACTAATCCTGCCCCTGACTCTGTCCCAGCCCCACTTAAAGCTATTTATTGTCCTCAGTTCGATTAACTCCTCTGGCAGCGTGTTCCATCCCGCCACCACTCTCTCTGTGAAGTAATGCCTCCTCATTTCCCTCCTGAACCATCCCCCTTCCAACTTCAGACTGTGTCTCCTAGTGACCCTACCCCCCTTTAAGCAGAACAGTCCTCCCTCTCTGACTTTGTTTATGTCTTTCAAGTACTTAAAGGTCTGAATCATGTCCCCCCTTTCCCTTCTCTCCTCCAGTGAGTACATGTTGAGCTTCCTCAATCTTTCCTCACAAGGGAACCCCCCTAGTCCCATGATCACTTTTGAAGCCCTATGCCGCACCTCCTCCAGTGATCTCACATCTTTCTTGAGATTTGGGCACTAGTACTGTATATACTACTCCAAGTGCGGCCTCACCAGTGATCTACTTAATGGCAGTATGACCACCTCCTTTCTAGAGGTGATCCCTCTGTCAATGCACCCCAGCATCCGATTTGCCCTTGCTGCCGCCCACCTACACTGTGCTGATACCTTCATGTCCCCTGTGACTATTACCCCCGAGATTCCTTTCCTCCTCTGAAGCTGCTACCTGCACTCTCCCCCAGCCGGTAGATGGTCCTGGGATTTCTGGCTCCGAGGTGCATGACCTTGCACTTCTTAGCTTTAAACCCCAACTGCCACTCCTTAGACCATTGTTTGAGTTTATCTAGATCCTCCCTGAGTGCCTGCCTCCCTTCCTCACTGTTCACTTTTGCACAAATCTTAGTGTCATTGGCAAACAGACTGATCTTGCTCTTGACCCTCTCTGCAATGTCTCCAATAAAGACTGAACAAAACAGGGCCCATCACTGAACCCTGCGGTACCCCACTGTTACTGGAATTGGCTTGGATGTTCCCCCCTTACAACTAGCCTCTGTTGTCTGCCCTACAGCCAGCTTTCAACCCACCCCACCAGTTTCTCCCCTACCCCCATGTCCCTCAGCTTGCTCAGTAACCTCCCGTGTGGCACTGAGTTGTAAGCTTTGCTGAAGCCTAGATATAGGACATCCACAGCGTGACCTTCGCCAACCGCCCTAGTGATCCGGTCGAAGAATTCGATTAGGTTAGTTTGGCACGATCTTCCTTTGACAAACCCATGCTGTCTTTCATCCTGCAGACCATTACTATTGAGAAAGATTACCATCCTCTCCTTCAGAATGATCTCCATCAACTTCCACAATATAGAAGTTAAGCTCACCGGTCTAATTGCCCGGTTCGTCCTTGGGTCCACTGTTGTGAAGGGGCATGACATGAGCTATCCTCCAGTCTCTGGGTACATTCCCCATCTCCAAGGAAGTGTTAAACAGGTCAAAGGGATGGATACTGAGGCTGAATAAAGAGGAGGGTAGGTGGGCAGAGAGGGACAGTGAAAAAGCAGGGATACTGAACAAATGCTTCTGCTCAGTATTCACAAAAAAAGAGGAGAGGGAGTTACCTAATCCAGTCAATAGAAGCACTCTGGATAGGTGGATCAATATCAGTTCATTCACAGAAGAAAGGGTTTTGAAAGAACTCCTAAAACTGAAGGTGGACAAAGCAATGGGGCCTGATGGGATTCACCCCAGAATTATAAAAGAACTAAAGGGAGAACTAGTAACACCACTGACTACCCTTTTTAACAAATCATGGCAGGATGGTGTGGTACCTGAGGACTGGAGGAGGGTGGATGTGATTCCCCTTAACAGAAGTGGAAGCAAGACAGAGGCTGGAAACTACAGACCTGTCAGTTTGACCTCAGTGGTAGGGCGAATGATGGAAGCACTTCTGAAGGAAAGAATTGTTGAGTACTTAGAGGCCAGTGGGGCACAAGACCCAAGGCAGCATGGATTCACAGCGGGAAGGTCACTCAGATGAATCTAATTAATTTCTTTGACTGGGTGACCAAAGTGGTAGACCAGTGAGGGGCTGTGGACATGGCCTACCTAGACTTTAGCAAGGCATTTAACACAGTCCCACACAAAAGATTAATAAACAAATAAGCCAGCCTGGGAGTGGGTCCCAGGGTGGTAGTCTGGGTAAAACATTGGCTGGACAAGACGATGCTGAGGGTAGTAGTAAACGGAGTCCACAGTGAAGAAAGGGGGTTACTAGTGGGGTACCACAGGGTTCAGTACTGGGTCCGGTCCTTTTTAATGTCTTTATAAATGACATTGCAGACAGAATGGAAGGAAAAGTATGTCTCTTTGCAGACAACACAAAGATCTGCAACAGGGTTGATACACAAGGAGGCGTGGAAAGGATGAGAAGGGACTTGGCAAGGTTGGAGGAATGATCAAATATATGGTAGCTTAGATTCATTGCAAAGAAGTGCAAAGTAATGCACCTGGAAGACAAAAACCCAGGGGAAGAGTACACGATGAGGGGTGAGATACTGACAACAACAAAAATGGAAAGGGACCTGCAGGTAGTTATATCAGATGACCTAAAAGTGGCCAAGCAATGTGAGAAGGCAGTAAGGAGGGCTGGGGGGGATACTGGGATGCATAGGAAGAGGCATCACCAGCAGAAAAACAGGAAGTTGTTTTCCCTCTGTACAGACAGTTGGTGAGACCCTATCTGAAGTACTGCATGCAGTTCTGGAGACCCCATCTCGGCAAAGACATAGACAGGGTGGAGGCTGTCCAGAGGAGGACAACCAAAATGGTGCAGGGTCTGCACCAGAAGACATATGAAGAGAGACTAAAGTAGCTTAATATGTATACCCTTGAGGAAAGGGGGGAGAATGGGGACATGATAGAAACTTTCAAGTACCTCAAGGGAATAATCAAAGTCCAAGAGTCTTTCAGAAAAAGAGAACAAAGGGGCACAATCTGAAGATGGGGGGAGGGGGGGCGGCTCAGAGGAAATGTCAGGAAGTATTTTTCATGGAGAGGGCTGTGGATGCATGGAGCAGCCTTCCTGAGAAGGTCATAGAGTCAAAAGCAGTGGGGGGAATTCAAGAATGCATAGGACAGACATAAGGAAATTCTAGTGGTGGGTAAGAGGAAGTAGGCTGTTGGTTAACTAAGATCTACAGTTTATCCATTAGGTAGGGAAATGGGCAGATTAGGTGGACCAAGCAGTCCTTATCTGCCATCAAATTCTATGTTTCTATGTTTCCCTTGTGGTATTGGACCATCCCTTTCTTTCGTAAACACCGAGCAGAAGAACTTATTGAGTGCCTCTGCCTGGTCTTCCCCTTTTTCTGCCCATCCCCCTTCCATTTGATTCTAACAATGTCATCACTACAAATCCTCTTTTCCCTTATGTGTCTAAAGAACTCCTTTTCCCCCTCTCTGATCCACTGGGCCAATTTCAGCTCCTTTGCTGCCTTGGCTGCCCTGACTGCCCTTCTCACCTCCCTAGATGCCTTTGTGAACACCTCTCTGTCCTCTTCATGCCCAGATTGTTTGAACTTAATAAAGGCCACTCTTTTTTTTCCTTACCTCCCCTCCACTTCTTTGCTGAGCCAGCTAGGTTTTTTTGACCTGGACTACTTACTTTGCAACTTGGCACACGTGTTCATGGTCTCAATCAGTCCCTTTCTGATGATTGTCCACTTCTGTTCAGCATCCATCCCTGGGCTAATTCCAACTAAATACCTCTCTAGGATGCTGCCCATGCTGGCGAAATCTGCCTTCCTGAAGTCTAACACTCATGTCCTGGTCTTAGCCGACTCCCTCCCTGTGTTTAGGAGGAACCACACTGAGCAGTGGTCACTTTCTGCTTGAGGGTACTGTACTACCACGTCCTGGACTTGGTCACCATGTTTTAGCACAATGTCCAATATGTTCCCCTCCCTGGTAGGCTCCATCACTCCCTGCACTTGGTAGCTGTCTTGGATAGCCTCCATTAGTACCTGTTCCGTGGTGTTTATTATAGTTACCGTCTGCCAGTCAACCCCAGGTAGGTTGAAGTGTCCCACTATAACTGTACTCCCTTTGCCACTGACCTTTCTGATTTGCTCCCCCAGCTCCATACCCACCTTCTCACTTTGTGAGGGTGGCCTGTACACTACCCCCTACACCCCCCCTACTTTGAGCTTCTTACCTCTGGGGGTTTGGAGCAATACATATATGGGTTCTGGTCTCCCATCCTCCCCTTCCTCTCTGGTACACAGTATCCCCTCCATAACATAAATAGCCACCCCTTCCCTTCTACCCCCCATCCGGTCCCTTCTGTACACCTTGTATCTGGGGATCGTAAGATCCCAGTCATGATATTGGGTGGCCCAGGTTTCTGAGATGGCAGCATTATCTACCTCCCCTTCCACCATCAATGCCTGGAACCCTGCCACCTTATTTGCCAAGCTCCTGGCATTCAAGGATACAACAGTCCACCTTGTGTCCTGCCCCTCCTCCCCTGTCCCTCCCCCTTACACTTCCATCTTGGTAATGTCCCCTCATTCTCTTCCACCCTCTCTGAGGGGGTGAGGCCTTCTGATGTCCCCTGGAAGGTGACACCACCTTGCTGTCTGACTCAGCCCCCCTCATTAGTTTAAATCTATTTTGGTGTTAATGTAATTCTCCAGGCCCTGTTTCAATGTCCTTGTACACTCAATGTTGAGATGCAGCGTATCTTTGGCATAAAGCCTCTTATTATTTCATGCTTCACCCAACTCCCCATACTACCCTGTACCCCATTTCTGTGCATCACCTCTTCAGCCATGTATTAAACTCCTGAATTCTCAGCTTCATAGTGGTGCTGGCCCTAGGAACTTGGAGTACCTCAGAGAATGTCACTGAGCTTCAAACCTGATCGCAGATACTCCCCACCTCCTTGAACCTCTCCTGCACTTCATTCACTGTACTACCCTCTAGGTCACTTGTTCCTAGATGCACTATGATATGAAGCTTTTCTCCCATCTTCTCCACACATTTCTGAATGAACCGCCCTACTCTGCCCGCTGTCATACCTGGCATACACTCCACCCAGGTTCGGTTCTTTCTTGCTCCCTTACCTCCCCATCTAACTCCTCTGAGCATAGAATCCCTTAGTACAAGAACTCGATTTCCCATCTTTTGCCCTTCCCCCATGGTTTGCCCTCCTACAAGCCCCTTTTCCTCAGTGTCCTCTCCTCTAGAATCCTGTCCTTCCCCCCTCCCTTCCCCGTCATTTGCACCTCCACCTGCTTTCTTCCTCCACAGTCCTTTCTGTGCTCCTTCCCTTACACAACCACCCCCTCCATTATTTGTATGTCCTCTCACCACCAACATCATTGTGCTTCCCTCTCCCCTCCTCCCTACTTGTTTTGTCCTCATTCCCCCTTTAGTTAGGGTGTTCGTGCTAGCTCGACATGCTTCCTGCCTCTCCCTGCATATACCCCTCAGTCTTCCCTCTCTCCTTGCACCCTGTATTTTCCCACTTCCTTCATGGTCCCCTATCCCTTGTTCTATGCTGCCTTCCCCCTCCTCCTGCTCTGTTTCATCTACCCATTTGTCGTCTCCAACTCCCTACCCATACCCTCCCCTGAAATCCCTTCCTGCCTCCACTTACCCTGAACCTCTTTCCTACTCCCTGTCCCTCTACCCTTGTTCCTTACCTCCTGCTAACTCCCCCTTTTGGCGCTCTCTGGTCCCTGTGGACTTGGCCCCCCTGGCTTCCCTGGCTGAGTGGCCCCTTTCAGCCTTTGATAGCCTGGTCTATCTGGTCTATCCTGTGATGGAGCTCTCCCTGCACCCTTGCCCCATCTTCTCCTCACCCACTCATGCCTGCCCACTCCCTGCAGTTTCCATTTCAAGCTCTCCATTTCCAGTGTAGGCTGTCTGAACAGCCTGCATACTGGACACCTCCCACCTTCCACCAGGTTCCCAGAAGCACTGCTGCTCCACACCCATTGCAGCTCACTACCCTTCCAGCCTCCCTGTGCCCCCAACCCCAGTCATGCCTACCTCTCCACGCTTCACCCCCATTTATCCTCCTGTCTCCTTGCCATGGCCTCCACATCCTCTTTGTATCCCTTAGGCGCTACTAGCCCCTATTCCTTAGTCAGACTGATTCCACTCTGTGTGTTCACTGCTGCCCTTTCCCTTCCCTGTGCCTGCCCTTACCCAGCGTGGCCTGCTGCTTGCTGTCCTCCTTGCTGACATCCTGCAGACACCACTTGAGACACCACACTCCTGCATCTTGGTGCTCATGTGAGGGGTCGCTTGGCCCTCTGGGATATATAAATAGACTCTGGCCACCCTATTGGTCCACCAAGTCACTTGATCTCCGTATCCCCTCTGGTGAAATCCTTCCCTCACCCACCCTCTCTCAGCATCCTCCCTCCTCCCAGTCCCTCTTTCCATCCACAGAACAATTGAAAAGTTGCAGACAGATCAGCACATTCTCCCCCACATTCCCAAATCAACAAAACAGCACTTCCCTCTGCAGCAGTCGTCCATCTGGCTCGGCATCTGGCCTACACTGACGGTGAATTTTAATATTACTAGCTAGCCAATTACAGTTGAAATCAGTGAGTATAATTTTTTCATGGTGGGGGTTTAGTTTAGATATAGTGCCACGGAGATGGTCTAGCCCTGGTGCAACTCTGTTGGGGGGAATGTATGCAACAACGATTATGTTTTTTTCACCCCTTGTACCAAGAGCAAGATTTATGGCCATACACTCAGCATTAGCGGATAATGAGAAGGTAGTGAGCTTAGTAACTTTAGGGTGAGATTTTACATATTGCAGGCAATCCCCTCCTTTTTTGTGGGTCCTTGCTTGCCGAAACATGAAGTATAAATTGAGGCTTACTTCATTATTTGTGGTGTTGGGAGTAAGCCAGGATTCTGTAACAGCCAGGATATCATAGTTAGAGGAGGATATCCATAACTTGAGTTCATCCAATTTAGGTAGGAGACTCCAAGCATTCACATGGGCCACCTCCAAGTATCCCCTGGGATATAGGGCCAGGATTGGGATGTATGTTTCCAGATAGGCTGAGGAGTAGCAGGATAATGTGGCATGCCATTAGGTGGTATTTAACGATTCTAAGTGAGCATACTCGAGGATTTCCTTCTTTATAACTACACAGGAAACCTAGATTCATGGCTGGTGCAAGTAGTAAGTGGGGGGGGCAGGTTTTGGTCTGGGTCATTAAGAAGAAGGGTAGGAGGTGAGCTACAGAGACAACTAAGGAGAATGCAGGTGCCTAGGGTGAGTGGTCTGTGCCTGTGATCTAGCGTGTGGAGACTGGAGGGGAATGGGCATCTTAGGGCTTCCATTCCCACCAGATTTAGAAAAGCTATAATGAGGATTCTGAACATGAGTAGGTTAGTAGAGACCATGGTGGTGGGAGCCCATTGTGAGAGAGTGACTACAATGTTGAGCGGAGAAATCTGTGCCTGATATTCTGTGTTTCCCCCCATCGAAACATCAGCACAGTTGGGGCTTTTAGCCTATGCATGCAATGCATGCTGGGGCAGAGCCTGGCCAATGTCCCCATTGTACCTCTGCTGCACAGCCACCTAACATAGAATTTGACGGCAGATAAGGACCGCTTGGCCCACCCAGTCTTCCCATTTCCCTACCTAATGGATAAGCTGCAGATCCTAGTTAACCAGCAGCCTACTTCTTTCTACCCTCACCCCCTAGAATTGCCTTATGACTGTCCCATGCATGCTTGAATTCAACCACTGTTTTTGACTCCACAACCTCCTCCAGAAGGCTGTTCCATGCATCCACAACCCTCTCTGTGAAAAAATACTTCCTTACATTACCTCTGAGCCGCCCCCCCATCTTCAAATTGTGCCCTTGTTCTGCACACCTCTTTTTTTGAAAGATGCTACCCTCTTCGACTTTGTTGATTCCCTTGAGGTACTTGAAAGTTTCTATCATGTCCCCCTCTCCCTTCTTTCCTCGAGGCTATACATATTAAGCTCCCTTAGTCTCTCCCCATATGTCTTCTGGTGCAGACCCTGCACCATTTTATTTGCCCTTCTCCGGACAGCTTCCACCCTGTCTATGTCTTTGCAGAGATGGGGTCTCCAGATCTACATGCAGTACTTCAGATGGGGTCTCACCAACTGTCTGTGCAGAGGGAAAACAACTTCCTGTTTTTCTGCTGGTGATGCCTCTTCCTATGCATCCCAGTATTCCCCAGCCCTCCTTACAGACCCTGCACCATTTTAGTTGCCCTCCTCTGGACAGCTTCCATCTTGTCTATGTCCTTGCGGAGACTGGGTCTCCAGAACTGCACACAGTACTCCAGATGGGGTCTCACCAGCTGTCTGTACAGAGGAATAACAATTTTCTACTGGTGATGCCTCTCCCTATGCATCCCAGTATCCCCCCAGCCCTCCTTACTGCCCTCTCACATTGCTTGCTCACCTTTAAGTCTTCTGATATGACCACCCCCAGGTCCCTTTCCATTTTTGTTCTTGTTAATATTTCACCCCCATTGTGTACTCTTCCCCTGGGTTTTTGTTTCCCAGGTGCATTACCTTGCACTTCTTAGCATTGAATCTAAACTGCCATACATTTGACCATTCCTCTAACCTTGCCAAGTCCCTTCTCATCCTTTCCACCCCACCTTGTGCATCAACTCTGTTGCAGATCTTTGCGTCATCTGCAAAGAGACATACTTTTCCTTCCAGTCCCCTGCAATGTCGCTTATAAAGACATTGAAGAGGACCGGTCCTAATACTGAACCCTGCGGTACCCCACTAGTAAACCCCTTTCTTCAGAGTGGACTCCATTTACTATTACCCTCTGTGTCCTATTCTCCAGCCAATTCTTTACCCAGGCTATCATCTTGGGACCCACTCCCAGGCTGGCTAACATGTATATTAATCTTTTGTGTGGGACTGAGTCAAAGCCTTGCTAAAGTCTATGTAGGCCATGTCCACAGCCCCTCCCTGATCTACTACTTTGGTCACCCAGTCAAAGAAATCTATTAGATTCATCTGGCATGACCTTCCTGCTGTGAATCCATGCTGCCTTGGGTGCTGTGCCCCTCTGGCCTCTAGGTACTTGACAATTCTTTCCTTCAGAAGTGATTCTATCATTTTCTCTACCACTATCACCTGGGGTCACTCAAGTGGTAGGATTATAATGAAGGCAGCTACCCTCTCTTTCCTCTGGAAGACAGCATCCTCTGAGATGCTCAATATTCTTCCCACAGCCAGCCCAGTGACTGAGGTTCATTTCCAAATCCTGATCACCACCATCACAAGTGGTAGTGCTACCTTTACGCTAATGGCTGGTCCCCAAGTTGACATTTAGGTTTTAAAGTACTTTGTTATTTTCTGGCTGAATATACACTATAGAGCAAAGCACCAGAATCAAACAACTTGCAACCCCTCCTGCAGTGGAACTAGGACCAGTATAAAATTAAGAGACCTTTTTAGAATTACCTCATACATATAACGTTTATTTCATCTCTCCATATAACATATTTTTATCATTTGTCATGAGTTGTTGCAAAGGTATTCCTTTAGGTAGACTGGCGACAAATGATTGCAAATTAACTTTGTGCCCCTCTTAGAAACAAACACTTTTACTACTTAGGATCTGATCAAGCTGTTTTTTTTATTGACCAACTCAAGTATATTAAATCAGACATGCCCCCACATAATTGGAGCATTTCGAATTCCAGCAAGAAAATCTTTCATAGAGACTCAGATGGACAAAGTGAAGCCCACTATAATAATTATAACTTTTGCCTCTCTTTTGGATCAAGAGGTAGTCATAAAAGTGGCAAGAATAAAGGGGACATCCATATTTAAAAAGTGGAGGGTATTTATTTATCCTGATGTGGCACCCATTATGTGGCAGAGGCTACTCTGATTTCTACAGTACTGCAAAGATGTTAAGGAGCTAGGAGGCTGATTATGTACAGAATAATGGATGGGCAGCTAGTTATAACTAGGATTTTATACACGCCCGAGGGGTGGGATGTCACATAAACCCCGAGAGCGAAGCTCGAGGGGTTTATGGAAGGCATCCGACCCCGAGGGGGTGTATAAAATCAGAGTTTTAACTAATTACCCATCTTTTATTTTGTATATTTGCTGGGGATCATTTTTTCACCACAGCAATTACACAAAATAAATGTATGTATCTACGGAATTGAGCCGCCAACTGTTGGAAAGCTCAGACCTAAGCACGGTAGGTAGGTGTCCGTAAATGGAAGCAATGTTTATTTTTTTGTTTTGTTTTTAACTGCCATGATGAAGGTTTGCTGTGCCGAGAGGTTTTTTCTTTAAAAGAAAAAACTTACCACTGACGACTTCTTTCAGAGAACACAGCAGCACTGAGGCATCGCGATGGACGGTGCAGAAAAGGGGAAGTTCATAGTAGGCGCATGTGTAGAAGTAGGGAAACTGGGCACGTGAATGTTGTTATAACCAGCTGGTTATAATGCTGGAATTGCAACCCAGTTTCCCTATGGCAAAAAACTATAACCAGTTATTGTCAGTTATTTACCCTTGCAAGGCCAGAATTAAAATCTCTGACCAAACCTTCTTTGATGAGGAACACAATACAAAATACATATTGGAACTAAACAAGGCTAAAGTTACAAAATCTTCTTGAAAATCAGAAATGGATATAAATTCAGATACTGGCCCTGGAGAACTTATGAGAAATCTGTGCAGATCGGGCTAAGATCCAAACAGCTGAACTACAGTATCTCAAATGTCTGCAGATTCATTAAATATGGATGATATTGCAAATATTACCCAAACTGAGGTAACATCCAAAGCCCCCAAGACCATAGAAGACCCAGCTCCTCATAAATGATGAACAGATAAGTTGTTGTAGTTAGCTAATAGAGCTAGTTTTTATTAATATACACATTGTGTTTTTTTTACATTTGATTTCTTGCTATTTTTTCTCTAACTACTGTTAGTACAATATAGTCCTCTGCTAACTCAATATATGAAGGGAGAAGATATGGTTTTTATTACTGCAACATTAGCCAACATATGGCTACCTCAATGAAGGGACGTTTTTATTATAGAGTAAATAATTGGATCTGTTTATATTATTAGCTATGGTGTTTAATTAATATATTTGTTTTCTTTCATTGCTGGGCATAAATAAAATGAAAATGTATTTTTAGACTGATTTCTGTATTAGCATAAGTGATCATAATCTGTTCAGTGATGCCACATTTGCATAACTGAAACAATGTGGTTTAATAAGATGAATTTATTCAGTGTGTATGGTCCAGATTTACTTTAATAGATACAGATGCACTATTGAAATGTAGTACACCAGTAACTGTAATCTTGGATAATGTATGTCTTCTGTTCTGACATGAGTAAAAAATACCATAGCAATTAATTTCTTTTCTACTGTGTCTTTATATATGCTTTCATTGTATATATTATGTTATTCTGTAGTGGGAATGTATTAATATAAGTCAACAGGACAACTGTATAGGGAAACAGAATGCCTAATTGAGTTAATTACTCTTATTTCAGGGAATATCCGTCCCTTTTATGTGTTAATCTCTACTAAAAGTTGTTTTTCTTTTTTATTTCTGCTTATATTGTTTTGGTTTGACACTGTTAGCAAAATTAATTTGTAGTGTCATGCTAGATGACTGACTATTGCTTATTTCATTCTCGGATCTTGCCTCTCATAGGACACAGCTATGTTGTCTTTGCTTTATGTAATAATAATTATTGTCTGTTATGTGGTACTGAACTGTATAATAAAGCATGTAATTTGTTGTGACCTATTTACATGTAACATACATAAAAAATGTATAAAATAAAATGTTCAATTTATTTCTTTGGGTGAGCAAAGGTATTATGTTATATGGAGAGATGAAATAAACATTATATAATAACTGGTGCTCATTTTTTCCCATAGGAAAACTGGGTTGTAATTTCACCATTATAATCAGCTGGTTATAATGGCAAACACATGCCCAGATTTCCTAGAGCTGAGCATGCGCAGCCACCGCCCTTCCACCTTTCCATTCACTCGAGTACATTTTCGAGCCTTCCTCTCCTGGGTGCTGCCCTCAGCCTTTTGCCATCGCTCCACAGTTCCCTGCACTCAGACTCAGTGGCAGTAAGTAAATTTAAAAAAACAAACAAAAGAGTTCTTTTAAATGGCCGACCGGAGGGTTATCACAGCAGCGGACTGCACCAGTCAATCCACGACTTATCTTTATTTTATATAATTGTTGTGGCGAAACATGAGCACCACCAATTATATAAAATAAAGCTAGAAGGGTGTAAAACTAAAATGTTACATACCCCCTGGGTGTGGGATGCCTTAATAAATATGTGGCATCCCACACCTCGGGGGGGGGAGTGTAAAAGTCCTGTTATAACCCCCCTACCAGGCCATTATTCTCTATTCATACTATATGAGGTGATTCTGAATAAGTCTCTTTAGTGGTAGTTCCACTGCAGGGGAGTGACAGGAGTCTGAACCTGCTGCATTGCTTTGTTTTGGATTCCTGTTGGGGACAATTGCACATTATCTAATTACCCTGGAGTTGGAACTTTGTCTGTTGTAATTGTGAACATATTTCATATTTTATGCATGAAACTTCAAGTTGCAATCTGCACAAATAAAACTCAAATTTAATTATGCTGCAGGAGCAAGAGCCTGGCCAACTACTATGTGAGCAAATGTCTGTTGTGGGATGAAAAGGGAGCAGCCCCAAATAAGTCACAACCAGGATGATGAAGTAAGCAAGCCCTACAGTCTACAACTAGGAGGTCATAGGTGAATTTGTTACACCTACAGTATTTGGACTGATATATTGTCCCCTTTTAGCCTTCATTTCTCCAAGGTGAACATATTAAGGGCCACCAGTTTCTCCTCATAGCTTTTGCCCCCCTACCCCGGATCATATTGGTGGCCCTGCATAGCATCTTCTGGGCTGCGTTAATGTCTTTTTGTATTGAGAAGCCCTAAACTACAAGCAGAACTTCAGTTGGGGCTTGACAAGGGATTTATAAAGTGGCAGATTTATTTCCCTAGCTGGTTACACACTTTAACTCTTCTTTTAATCTCACCACATCCTCCTGTACTCTACCGGTTCTACATCCATATTTTCTTCCCCTCTCTCTATTTTTCTTCCTGCTCTTACCTATCTCTTCATCCTCCCCTGTTCCCTTACTTGATTCTGCCTCCCTTGCTTCTCAAATGAAAGCTGACCTTCCCCTTTGCGCGATTCTAGCATCCCGAAAGGGTGGGTTGGCCCACTAGCCCCCTTCTCCTTGCCACCACTGCTAGTCTCTCCTATGATTACACAGGCTTCAACTCAGCTCTTATAGTGAACTATAATAAGGCTGTACATATTTTAAAATGGCATAGTTTGTAATTAGCATATGGGAATGTCTATTGTTAAATACCTACCCTTTACTTTAGTGATGTGATGTATGCATACCAATATTGAAATGTACTGTCTTAATGTCAATTATGTGTAGTCCATAATTGTGCTGCCACTTCCTTGTTGATTTTTACTATTTATGTATTTATTGTTGCTACCCCCACTTTCCCTTCCCTCTAGGATGCACCGGGAGACAAGCTATTGCAGCTCAGTGTGCCTTTCCTGGTGAAACTTTTCAAATAAATAAATAAATAATAAATATATATTTAGCTGGCCCGGTGGCTCTGAGGGTTGAGGCACTGGACGCCACACCTTGCGCCATGACAGCAACCCAGGTTCGGGAGTGAGCCTGGATCATTGGGGGTTGGCAGAGAAGGAGAGAACTGAGTGTCTGTAGGACTGCTTTCTTTCTCTGGGTTGGGGGTTTGTGATGCCTCGGTGTCCCAGTGGCCTCTAGCAGTGGCTGGGGGTGACTGCAGGGCACTGGCAGACATGGGGAGGACGTGTTGTGGCCAACGCTGGGAAGGAGTGCGTGTGGTAGTGTGCATGCCCCTGTCCCTTGGCATCATTGCATATCACAGACATCATGGGGGAAGAACAAGGAAACAATGGGCACCAGTCGTGGCAGCAAGATGGCTGTCTCCGAGAGGGACTCGCTTGGTGCCGAGGGTGAGTGGATCTACTGGATCCAGTCTGGGTGGAAGAGCATGAGGGGGCTGTCTGCCTCCCCGCCATGGGGGACAAGCTGTGGGGGTATGCCGCGGGCCTGAATATGGAGCTGGGGAGTTCTGGGAACGGCGGCCGGATACCTCAGGAGGATGCCTGGATGAGTGAAGAGGTAAGCAGTTTGGCAGCCAGGGAAAAAAGTACCAACTAAAAAAAAAAATTAATAAATATACAGAAACATAGAAAAAAACACAGAAACATAGAATGTGATGGCAGAAAAGAGCCACTGGGCCCTCGCAGTCTGCCTATTCTTTGAACCATTATTTCTTTATTTTATTTTTTGCTACAGACCTTACTTGATCTACAGCACAATTCCCCCCCCCCAACTTTCTTACCCCTATGACTCCCTTGTGCCTGTCCTAGGCGTTATTGAACCCCACTACCGTTTTCTCCCCCTCTACCTCTGCTGGAAGGTTGTTTCAGGTATCCATCACCCTTTCTGTGAAGAAATACTTCCTTTCATCCCACCTGAATTTACCCCCCCCTTCAGTTTCATAGTATGCTCCCTTGTTCTAGAGCACCTATTTTGTCTGGAAAAATACCCCCTTCTGTACCTTATAGCCCCAACAAGGTATTTAAAGGTCTCTATCATATCTCCCCCCACTTCTCCTCCAGGGTGTACATGTTTATCTCCCCCAGCCTCTCCACTCAGGGCTTCTGACACAGACCCTGCACCATTTTGGTACCTCTCCTGTGGATCGCCTCCACTCTGTCTATGTCCTTCCTGAGATGTGGTCTCCAGAACTGGACACAGTGCTCAAGGTGGGGTTTTACCAGTGATCTACACAGGGTCAGCACCACCTCCCTCTTCCTGCTGGTGACACCCCTTCCTATACATCTCTCCACCCCAGTAGCCCTTCTGACTGCCTTGTCACACTGCCTGGCCACCTTTAGGTCATCTGATATGACTAGCCCTTGCTCTTTTTCATGCTTGGTCTTTGTCAGTATAACTCTGCCCATTTTGTACTCCCACCCAGGTTTCTATGGCCCAAGTGCATCATTTTACACTTTTTTGTATGCAAACCCAGTTGTTGTTGAGCAGACTCGATAGACCATAAGGCCTAATCTGCTGGCAAATAGTATGTTAGTATGTTATGCCCCTGACCACTTTTCCAGTCTTGTCAGATCCCTGTCCCTCCTACCCCCCCCCCGAGTATCCAGTGTGTTGCAGATCTTGGTGACATCCACAAAGAGGCAGACCTTCACTTCCAGTTCCTCCGCTATATCACTTATAAAGACATTGAAAAGCATTCTGATGGGCCTCTGAACAGTGATGACGCAGGGCTTGTCATGCTTCAGTCCAGTTTATTTTGACTTACATGTCCTTTTCCTCCTCTACCAGAGCAAGAGATACATCGACATATTTACTGTAGCTGCATGATCTTTTTTATCTCCTGTTGGATGGGGAATAGATTAAGGAATGCATGTTTTCCATTGTACTGAATATAGGCAATGGATTTTTTTCTGAAGGGTTGGAAGCAAAACAAATAGTTTATCTTGTCCATGATATAAATTAACTGCCCTTTCTTTCCTGCAAGGCTAGCAGTAGAATGCAGAATTGATTGTGCTTCTATGAAATAAATAACTAGATAGTCATTTGTTCTTAACAACTTGGACCTGGAATATGGAATTTATTTTGCCCCTGGTGTACCTGTGCTATATTGGCCCCCTGAGAAAGACTTGGGTAGAGATGAAGCACTTGGGTATACTGGTGTGAGACGGCAGCCTGGGTCTTGAATCTGCAGTTCAGGGGCATTAGCCCAGTTTTTAGCCATGTGTGTTTTTTTACTAAATAAAAAAGTTTTCCATCACAGCTATCTGTTGTGTGCCCAGCTTTATTTTATTTGTTTGTCCTCTTTTTTTTAATCTGAAATTTTCTGTTGAAGTTGCTGTCTGGCCATTGCTGCAGTTGTGGGTTTTGCTGTCTAGTGTGTAATTTTGCACCAATAAAGTTAGACAGAAAGCAATCTTTTATGTTGTGGCAATGACTATTTTCAGTAAGACACTGATTTGTGTGTCCAACAACTGTGGCTTCTGCTATAGCAGTGGATGGCTTTTTGCATCCCTGAAGTAATAGACACAGAACAGAGGATTTATCTTGTCCCAGATATAAATCATTGATAGGCAGACGGACAGAATACATTTCTTATTTAAACAAGTAAACTTCACTGATTTTCAATACATACAGTAACAGACAATGACACAAGTACATACAAGACAGCTCCCTCTATCCCATCCTCCAAACTCAGGCATACTATTTAATACATTCCATTGCTAGTGTAGACTCAGTACGATACAGACATTGATATACATGTGCAGATTTCATACATTAGATTTCCACAGTCCTTACAAGGTGCATAAGCTGTTCCAATGTTTTCTAGACCTGTGGTATATTTTCCTTATGGAAGACAACATCTTTTTCATTCATAGTGACTGTAACACTTCCTGATGCCATTCTGTTATAGTGAAAATGTCACAATCCATCCAGTATAATAAAATGATTTAGGCTTTAGCTTGCCAGTATAATCAGTATAAAATGATACTTCCTTTGTCCCATGAGGGATTCGGCCCCTAAACCTACGAGGCATCGCTCAGGAATAAAAGTATTCTCCAGTCCCAGCAGAGGATCTAAGAGATTCTGAACATCTTGTCATAAAGTGAGGCCTTGTACAATCCCATAGAATATGTCTTAAGGTGCCAGGTTCCAGGCTACATCTACTACATAAGAGTGAATCCAGAATATGCCACTTGTGTAATTCGGCTGATGTGTGGTACATATCTTGCAGTGAAGTGCATACACTGGTGCCAGTCAGGATGCAATGCAGCAGTGCTGTAGTAAGTCACAAAATGCTGCGGTATGCTGCAGGAACAGTGTAATTTAAGAGTAATTAAGACTTTTTTCCAAGCAGTTTTTTGTGATATGTCATTTACTTCAAGTTACTATGTTGCATTGTGGCTGGCTCTGCTGTAAGTCTATCGGTGTCAGATTTAACATATCTGTGTATGTTCTTCCACATTGCCTCCTACTATTTGTATGCAGAGTTCCAATTTATGGCCTCTGGCCAGTAATTAGAGGGTGATCTTAATCTAAGAGGCACTAAATCCCTCAATGCTTGATAACGTTTGGAGATGGCATGTATTGCTCTAGCTAATTCTTGCAGCATCTGTAAGGCTGGAGGCTTTGCCTGGGGCTTGATAGGTTGCCCTGAGGCAGTAGTTAGCATGTGCTGCAGTTACAAGGATGTAAATACATCTTTGTTCTCTATGTGGCAATGAGTTTGTAAATGGAGGATGGCAGCCCACCTGCCCTGGTTGAGAAAATGATTAACTTGTGTTATGCCTCTGTCATTCCATGTCATTTTCCCACTATTATGAAGTTGGTGTTGTGCCATAAGGGCTGAGCCTCCAGCACTCTTGGGGAGAACTTTACTATTCTACCGAGTTGTCTGTATACAGTATGTGCACTGAGGTGCCACTAGGAGTTTGTACCAGCTGTTTAGGCAGTTTCTATGGTATAGCATAATATAGAGAGTCAAGGTTAAAGCCCTGTTCTTTGAAAAGGTGCGCTTCAAAATCCAGCCATTGTGGGACATCCTCCATGTCTGTCTGAGTTCTTAGAGTACCCCACTTCAGGCATTTAGCTCAAAGTGTCAGGTGAAAATGGGTTAGAAAGCTAGGGAGGTTTAACCCTGTGCTGTTTTCACTTCTGCCAGCTTTAAATAAGGTCCCGTAGGCTTTTTTCTTGCCACAGAAAAGGGGAAACCATAGCCTGGACCATCAGAAACCATGAAAGGGGAAGACACACTGCAACCATGCCTAATAGGGACATGATTCTAGGCTAGATGTTCATCATCATTACATTATTGTGTCCCTAGAGTGAAACTGGGAGGGTGATCAACCTATTAATGTCCTGTTTTACCACAGCTAAAATGGATGCTAAATTATCCTGTATCATTCAGGAACATGAAGTGGTAACTCTTATTCCCAAGTAAAGCAGGTTCATAGTGGATCAGTTACAGCTCAGGTGAGCAACTTACTGCTGTCTGATCTTTTGGTTCAGGGGAAGAATAGCAGTCTTTCTGACATTTAATTTAAGGAGAGATACATTTCCAAATTCTTCCACCTCTCTAATATCTTCAGCGAGGGAAGCTGATAGATTTCTGATGTGCACTAAAATGTCATCCACATATTGGGACAGCTTATATTGTTTTTCCCCAAACTTGACACCCTGTATGGTTGGGTTTAGCTAATCTTTATGGATAGGCGTTCCAGATGAGACTGAACAGAAAGGCGAGAGGGGGCAAACCTGATTTGTTCCATTAGATAGTGAATGCATACCCAGTTTATAAACTGTAACTTTCTCATATTGCTCTAATACTCAGAACAAATATTTCCAAGAAAGCCTGTTGAAAGCTTTTTCTGCATCCAGGGAGGGCAGCACCACAGAGGAAGTGGCCTCCCTGGATGCAGAAAACAGTAGGAAAGAGCTTTCTGATGTGGTCAGAAGAAACATGTCCACCAACAAAGCTCACTTGTTCTGCACCAAGTACTGTAGGGATGTCTAAACCTTCTACAGCCATAAAACCAGCAGCTTAGCTTAGATTTTAATATCAGTATCAAGCAGTACATTCGTCTGTAATTATGGACTTTGCTTTCATCATTGCCAGGCTTGGCAAGCACCTAAAAATGGCTTGCTGGATGTATTTACATACATTTTTAGGGCTTTATAAAAAATTGTTGTTAGGCCATCCAGCTCTGGGTTGCTTCTGATATTCCTGATTAAGATAATTTACTGTAGGTAGGTGACTAAGCTAAGATAATCATTAGTTCTCTGCAGAATCACCCTAGTTTCATCATTGTTATATAAACTCTTACACTAAGTCTGGAAAGCTTGTACAATTTCTCTGAGTGTAATAAGGGATCAGTTAGTATTTGGCTCTTGGATGAATCTGTGTGCTCTGGCTGCTTCCAGCTTGTTAAGGTACAATGCAAGAAGCCTCCCAGCCTCCTCCCCTCCCAGATATAACTCACTTTAGCTTGAAACAATGCCAAAATTGTCCTGGTCACTACTTAGCTCATGCTATTGTTCATCCGACCCTGGGTTACTTCAGACATTCCTGATTTTATTTATTTATTAAGTTAGTTTTGGTTAACCAGGTAATGTGTCATAGCCATAATTATGACTATTTTCAGACACAACCCGGGAGGTTACAGACATTTTAGGCAGTCAAACAATTTACAAACATTCGTACAGAAGATGAGCAACAACATAAAAGAGAGAATCTAAAAGACATTTCAGGTAATAACAGTGATGATATGATGCTAGAAAACAGGTAGCAAAAATGTACATAGTTCATACAATCATAGGTACTAGAAATTTTGCATATCATCCATGCTAAGTGCTACATATTACAGTAGTCAGATTCCAAAGAGATATGATCATTCAGTGATAGGAGGCAGAAAGTAAGAGCAGCATATGGAGGGTTAAAACAGGTGCATTGGGAGCTCTTTGCCAGGTGAGTGTAATGCATTTCTTTAAAGGCAGCATGATTGGGGCAGAGCATACATCAAATGGGAGGGAGTTCCAGTACTTTGAGGCCAGGTATGAGAAAGCTGAGGTACCTTTCAGAGTCTTACACCTGGGAGTACGTAGTAGAGAGTTCAGAGGAGTGGAGGCCATAGACGGAGGTTTGGGGCACTAGCATAGCTGGAAAAGAGGTAGAAAGGCCAGTTCTAATGATATTATCTAGTAGAGTACCAAGGGAAAGAAGATTATGGGCAGACAGAGAGGGCCAACTTAGGTCTGAATGTAGCAGGCAATGGTGTTTCAGGTGTGGGAAAGCTGAGGCATAATGACAGACATTGTTATATGTTGCGTCCCATTTACTGAGTATGGTTTTAGAGGCATTTGTATAGGTGATGGCACCATACATGAGGAATGGGAGTAGAATGCCCTTGGCAATAGTCAGTCTAGCAGAAGGAGTGAGCATCCAACTAGTTCTGTAGGCAATGCCTAGTTTAATGGTGACTGATATGTATGTGGTCATGATGTGATGTTCGAAACTGAGTGATTCATCAAGTAGGACACCTAAATACTTAAAAGAGGTTACCACCATAAGAGAGGAGCCATTTGCACAGGAGACATTAAAGAGGTTGTGATTGGCATTAAGTTTGGCAGGGGATCCAAAGAGCATGCCCTTCGTTTTACTTATGTTTAAGACAAGTCTATTGTTGTTGATCTAGTTTTGGATTTTTAGAAACACAGAGGTTAAACGACTATTTATTTCCTTTATATGTGCCGAGGAAGTTTAAAGTACAAGATCATTGGCATACAAAATAGTTGAGCACCCAGGGGTGATTGGAGGTGTGTTGTTTATAAAACTTAAGATGAGAAGAGGCCCCAAAATGGAGCCTTGCGGAACACCTGCACTTGTATATACACAAAGTCAGACACCACAGATTTAAATTTAACATGTTGGCTTCTATTGCTTAAGCAGCTATGGAACCATTTTACAGCTTTTGTAGAGAAGCCAATGAAGCCAAGACGGGTAAGTAGGAGGGGTTGATCAACGAGATCAAACACCTTAGAGAGATCAATGAACACTCCACCTGTCATTTGACCTTGATCTATCGCAGTAAGGGTATCATTAGTGAATTGTAGTAGTGCCGTAGAGGTGCTGTACCCTTTACAGAAGTCCTGCTGAGTAGGTGATAGGAGGCTGTATTTGGAGAGGAACTCAGAGACCTGCATAGCCACTAATTTCTCCAGGATTTTGTTAAGTGCTGAAAGAATGGCAGTGGGCCCATAATTGGAAATGTCCTGTTTGTCTTCTTTCTTTAAGACCGTGGTAACTTTTGCTACCTTCCAAATGTCTGGTACATGACCATGGCAGAGTGACAAGGTGAAGATTTTAGCCAATGGAGCTGCAATAAAGGGAGCAGCTAGCTTCAGAAGTTTAGGCTCCAGGCAGTCAGAGCCTACACTAGTGTTGTCAGAGATTTTGTTGAGTAGTTTAAGGACATCAGTATTTGTAATAACCTTAAAATAGAAAGGTGGATGTTTAGGTGCACTAGTTTCAGCAGAGCGCGGAGGGGTGTTGTTCACTGGAAGATAGGTGGTGTACTTAGAGAGGTCAGTAAAGTATTTATTGAGGGAATTTGTAATGGTAAGAGGTTCATTGCAGTGCACACCATTTAGGATCATATCATTTGTATGCTGTGACTGATATGGTCCCAGAAAAGATTTTATATGCGCCCCAGAATTTCCTAGGGTCCCCGGAAGCATCAAGTAGGAGACCCTTACAATACGAGCTTTTGGCATGCCCAATTTGTTTTTTGCACATGTTCCTCTGTACTTTGTAGGTGTCATAGTCTATTTGACTACCAGAAATTTTAAAAGGGTTCCAGCTTTTATCACGTGTCTGGAGGGAGGCAAGGAGTTCTTTATGCAGCCATCTAATCTATGTAGTCCTAACACGCTGTATACGTTTTGGTGTATGTATGTCCTGAAGGGATAGGAATATAGACATAGAATTATTCAGGGCAGTCTCAATAGTATGTGATTGAAAAATAGGGGCCCAGTTAACAGAAGAGACTGCATGTGGAAAGCTTGCCTGATCAAAATTAGCAAAATCCCTGAAAGTGATATAGTGCAATGATAGGGCAGCAGCCCCATTTCCCCCCATATGCAAAACACAGGGAAGTGGTCACTTATTGAGTCTGGAAGTAATTCTGAGGCAGTAATCTTGTCTGGCTGGTTAGTAAGTATCCAGTCTATAAGTATCCCAGCAGCACACTGCACCAGTCTGGTAGGATCTTCAATCATCTGATGCATATTGTGCCCATGCACCAAAGATTGTAAAGCGTTTTTATATTTCCCCAACCAATTTAGGTTGAGGTCACTGAGAATAATTAATTCATTTTGACCAACAGCAGAGGTAGTGTGCTCAAACAGCTTGGATCAGCCTAATTGAACTCCTTTATGGGGATTGTAGGCACATATTAGGTGAAGCTTTTTAGCCCCAAGGAGAAGGAGAACATGTAGAGAGTCACAAGCAGTGGCAGTCGAATGTTTCACTAGGGACACATTCAGGTGATTTTGAAATAGATTGTCACACAGCCCCGCCAGACATCCTGTCACCTCTAATTGGAGTATAGCTTGGCAGGGAGCAAGAAGAGTCTGGAGTGACAAGATTAAGCCATGTTTCCAACAGACAAAAAATGTCAAGATCATATGTAGCTATCCAAATCTCAAGTTCTGCGAAGTTGCAAAGAAGGCTTCTAATGTTTCAATGTGCTATACAAGGGCCTTTTGCATTTGGCCAGCCCATATTCGAAGTAATAGAGGGGGACTGGGGGCCTGGGTTTATTTCGATGTCCCCAGAAAATAATAAGGCCAGTAGAACTAGATACCAGATTTTATGTGGGAAAAATGGTGGAGCCAGGAGCATATTTAGCCAGAATCATTTAGAGGTAAAGTCAACAGCCAGGTATAAGTGAAATCTAGGGAGTATAGAGTAGTTTCATGATGTTTCACATTTAATATGAGTAGGTTAGAGTAGGTAAAATCCAACAGTGCATAGATCAGTTTTGCACTGCCAAGTGAACCCTGACTATCAAGCAAGCCCTGCCTAGCTGAGAGGAACATTAGTAGAAAGAGAGCAATGCTCAGTATTAACAGGGGTAGAGGCCTTCCTTCCATAGTTAAATAGAGTGATTTAAGCTTAAGATAGTTTACTGTAGGTAGGGTGACTGTGCTAAGATAATCATTAGCTCACTACAGAGTCACCCTAGTCTCATCAATGTTATATAAACTCATATACTAAGTCTGGAAAGCTTGTACAATTTCTCTGGGTGTAATAAGGGATCTGTTAGTATTTGGCTCTTGGATGAGTCTGGGTGCTCTGGCTGCTTCCTGCTTTTTCAGGCACAATGCAAGGAGCCTCCCAGCTTCCTCATCCTCCCAGATATAGCTCACTTTAGCTCAAAACAATGCCAATCTGCCTGAACTCTAATTAGGTCATGCTATTGTTCAGTTAATACTCTTAGGTGTAGTCTGTGTTGGTCCATGGTGTTCCTTGAGGGTGATTTCTTGCTTTCCTTATCTGTCACAGCAAAGGTTTAGTTTTGTTCTGCTTCTGACTTTTAATCTTGGAGGTGAGCCTGATCATCTCTCCTAGTACTGCATATTTACATGCACACCATAGTGTCTACAAATTAGGTCATGTATTGGTAGTCTCCTGCAAGAACCATTCTGAGAAAATGTTGGTATCATTCAGAACATTGCTATTTAATGCTAAATTGTGCCAAGCTCTGCTTGGAAGCCTAATAGCAGAGCAAGTTGTACTGGGGCTTGGTCAGATACTACCTGTGGCAACATTTATGATGAACAGATTCCCAGTACTAAGGGGTGGTTAATGAAAACGTAATTCAGACATGAGCTAATTCCATGGAGATTGGAGTAAAATGTAAATTATTTTGCAGTTGAATGTAATATCTGCTAGGGATCTATAAAGTTATTTGCATACTGCAGTTTCCTTAAGGCTTGCTATGATAAGGATAAGCCCTTTCTACTGTTACCTGACCGGTCTA
Organism: Neoceratodus forsteri; assembly: GCA_016271365.2. Taxonomy (NCBI): domain Eukaryota; kingdom Metazoa; phylum Chordata; order Ceratodontiformes; family Ceratodontidae; genus Neoceratodus; species Neoceratodus forsteri. The sequence continues at coordinate 1,386,414,649 of CM057453.1, forward strand.
AATTAACGCAGATAACTATGTTCCAATTCCCTGCTGCTATGACCAGAATGCTTGACCAGGGGGCTAACTGTGTCATCAGGGTCATGAAAAATGTAGGATAGCCTTTATTTGTACCATACACTGTATACTAGCCAGCACTACCTTGCTTATATCCTTTGCGTTTCTTATTTCTTGGTGTACCTGAAATGGGGGGGGGCCCTTGAAATCAGTATAGCAGCCCCCTCCCTATTGAAGTCTATTCTTGTGCCAAAGGCTTGTCCAACACAGTTCCTGCAAAGAAAATTCACCTGCTGATCTTTTAAATGCATTTCCTGCAAGAACACAACTGAGTGGTGGCATTTCTTGAGGTGGATAAAGACTTGAGAACATTTCTGAGGGAAATTGGCACCCTTTATATTCCAGGTGATCAGCTGGAAAGGAATTTTATTCACTGATCACCCTAATGGTCCTGTGGTATTGTGAGATATTCATGGCATCTGTGTGCTTGGAGGATAACAGTTAGCGAACACCGTACTGTTTCTTTATTTTAAACCATCATATCTTATATGCACCGGAGTTGAGAACCCTGCACTCCTTGTCAAACGCATGTCCAACATTTACCCCCTGCCCTTCTCAAAAAGTACCTGATATCAGTACCTCCCCTTTTGCTTTTGTCCCCACTGTGCTGTGTCTGAGGGAACATCAGCTACTGTTGTGGATAGCAACATCTGCCCTCATCCTTCAGTGCCACCTGGGTGGATCATCTGGCAGTTATCTGCATTCCAGGACCTGGTTCAACAACATGCCATGTTAAACCAGTCACTGTTACATTGCTATGGTCTTCAAGGAAGCTTTATAACAAGGTGCCTCAATAACCATAACTCACAAGTGCCTAAACAATGGCATATTGTAAGTATAACAATAAAACATTTTAAAGTATTTCAAACTTCTACATGTAACATGCAAACTGTTTAATTTCTGCTGAGGTTTATATCTGGGCAGACTTCTAGCAAGATTAAAATAATTGCTGTGGAAGAACTGTCAGGTGCAGCTCCATACAGCCCCATCTCAGCTACAGACCCTTTCACAGCTACTTGGTTGATTTGTTGATTTGTGACTGAACCACCCCTCACCAACCCTCAATTGGCTACCACTTAATAGTAACTTACTCCAGTTGGTTGGCTGGGGCACTGAGTCAGGTGCCATCTAGGTCCCTGGTCTCTCATCCAGGCTATTGGCAAGTCAGCAAGGCACAAGGGGGAGCTATTCATATTTTAGTATATCTCAATGTTTAACCATGGTGTGGCACGAGCTGGTGAATTGAGTTGTTCACAGACTAAGAGGGAAATAGGTTTAGTGGTAAACTGGTTCCAAGTACCTTCAAACATGACCATTCACTCAAATCCCCGGTTGGACTGAAGAATCAGCCTGCAATGGCATCCATCAGCTTCCAGCTGCACTTCTACTTCCATGTCCTTTGGGCAGCTATCTGGAAGATGCCATGCTTCAGAAAATGGTTCATATTGAAATGGCCTGGAGTAGGGCTGGGTGAAAGTTATGAATTCTGCTTTTGCTGAACTTTCATGAAATTTCGCAAATTTCTTGAAATTTTCTGAACTTTCACCATTGGCAAGATCAGAATTTTTTAAATGTTTTTGATGCATTTTTGCCCTGTTTCACAGAATTGTTTTAGCTGAACTGCAGAATAATGCACACGAACTGCAGAATGACAGTTTTCAGGAACTTTATTCCGCAATTTAATGGATTATTCCACACTGTATGTAATTATTCCATAGTTCAGTGATCAGTTCTATAGAATTTCTTTCTGAAGTATAATTCATTAATCCACAGTTCATACATTCATTCTTCAGTTCAGTGACTCACTGAACTTTGGAAATTAACGTATGACTTGTGGATTAATGTATTAAACTGCGGAAAAAAAATTTCCACAGAACTGATCACTGTTTCTTTTCCGCAGTTTAATACAATAATGTACAATTCATACATTTATTCCACTGTTCAAAGTCAGAATTTCTGCAAAAGTTGCCAAAGTGCATTCCAAAATTTTGCAAAAGCAAATTCCGATTTTCACAAAAATTCCACCTACTGAAATTTAATTTTGCACAACCCTAGCTTGGAGAGAAGTTCCTAGCTGGGAAGTCAAATGGAGGAGATAAGTGTCTCTGACTGCAACAGAGCATTGCAACATTCACCATTTTAGTTTCTATGTGGCCAATGAGAACTAGCCATCACTGACGTGCACAGTCTCTTATCCAGGGTTTCCAGATGCTTGATCACTTGGATAAATTTTCCTGGTTTTCTCCCCAAGCTGCTCACTTTTAAGCCCGAAGTTGAAAAACACTCTGTAAGTAAAACATTTAACACAGCTTATCATTTTTCTTTGTGAACTCTATTTTTACTCCCTTACTGAAGGACTCTCTCTGGCAGCCCCCTAACCTGCTCTCTACCTCCCACTGTGACAACCACATCTGCTCCCCTCGCTCCAACCAGCTTCTCCCCCCGGGTCTAAACCCCCATAGGGAAGGGCCGCCCTATCCTCCCAGGGCAATCTACCTACAATGTTGAGTGCTGGCCAGAGTGTGGGATGCAGGGAAAGTGAGGAGTCCAGCACTGGAAATGTGGTGCAGGTTGTGGTGCCATCGCCTATCTGCCAGAGGAAGGTTTTTCTATTTTTTACATCACTCGTCCCACCCCTCCAGAGTTCGGTCATGCAATGACGTCTCAAGATGTCCACCTCAACTCCACCTCTCTACTTGCTACCCTGATGTGTGCACACCCTCTGGTCTCCACTGGGGGACGCTGTTGCACCAGGCAGTCCCTGGATCCCTCCCCAGATAGAGGAGAGCAGTCTACGGATGCTCAATCCTCCCTCTCCCCTGCCGACCCCCGACAACCCGGACTCATTCCCAAACCCGGGTCACCGGCGTGGTGCTAGGTGTGGCATCCAGCGCCTCAACCCTCAGCACCACCGGGCTGGCTAAACTTATCATTGTTTACTAATTAGATCAATGGGTGTTGGTCAAGCAAGGATGCTCTGGTGTATTAGATTTCAATTTGAACTGAGCAATGCTGATTGGTAGCCTTAGGGAACAGTTTAGGGAGATTGTCTGGGAGATGCTAAGCAGCAGCTGCCACTGAGTCAAAACTGTGTATGCCTTTAGGGAACTGGAGTATCAATTTATCTAGGAGCACAACTTTGAACTTGACTCTTCCAGCATGAAGCTTCTGTTTAATTTCCTTGCAGGCTTTCTGCTTATCCTGCACACTTTGGCTGAGATCATTGAAGATATAGAAATGGAATTTTTTCCAGTGCAGGGAGGGTTGGGTGTGAACTGCCTGCCGGATATGGATCTTAGCCATAAAATTAAGAAAGCTACAAATCATAGCACACAGCTGCTCTCTCTTCTGTGGCATCAGCTGCAAGGCTCAGTGAGCCCTTTCTATGATGTATGATTGTCCATTTTCTGGGGGCCAGCTACCTGGTCAAGCAGCTCATTGACATATGTTATTGCATCCTGACCTTCAGCTGACTTGGTATCTGCACTAGAAGCAGGTTGCTCTACCTGCTCCTATTTTCCTGTTCATTGATACAATCTTCTAACTGTGCCACCTTTCTCCAAAGTGAAATAAGCTCTTTTTCCTCCATAGCTGTCCTGTCCTCCAATGAGCTTATTCGCATGTCCACATCTCCAACTCTAATTGTGAGGCTGTTTAGGGAGGAGTTCACAGATTTAACATCCCCTGTTTCTTTGGATACCATCATCTTTATTGGTGTGAGCACCATCAAAAATGTCTCTATTAGTATTGGTTTGTCAGTTTGGCAGGGCAGAGTAGTCTGCAACAAGTTGATTTCATGCTGCCTTGGGGCCTGTATATCACCAGAAGTCAAACAGAATGCATTTCTATAGTCTGTGGTTCAGTTTGTAAGGGGAATTATCTACAGTGGAGCTTGCCATGGTACAATGCAGTACTGCAAAATTCTGCAGCAGAGTTACTACAGGAAACAGGACATCTTCAAAGGCAGTTAATCCCTTTTGTCATCCAGGAATCTGTGACACTGTTCTGATTCCTGGCAAAAGATGTAGCGAATTAAAACTTTGCTGGTGAAGTTACCACAAAGTGGCCAAAAATCACCTTCATCAAGCTTCTCAAAATTTCCACAGACCCTAGGAACATCAACTTTTCTGAATTGTGAAATATTTACTGTAAAGTGGCCTTTTTATTTTAGTGCCAGCTCACACCGACTTCCCCCTCCCTTGCTCTCCAGCTCCCCACCATGCTTCCTGTGCTGTTCCCTATCTTGGTACTGCAGCTGCCCACCCACTTTCTGTACTACTGCAAACCATCAACTCATATCCATCTGCAGAACTGGCAATGAAAAAAGTACCACTCAGCTAATTTCTGATTGCACTCTCACTGCTGCGCTGTAAACCAGCAGCAGTTCCTCTGATTACAAAAAAAGACAACACCAAATCAGGTATGTGAGCTACTCTGCAAATAAAATAAATAACATGAAAAGTTCTTCCAGGAGGTTCAGCCACATTTCAACACAGTCAAAACCCACATGGTCAAAAAATGTGCCGTGAGGAGACCCCAAAAGCACGTGATCAAAAACCATGCTAAAATTATATAACTAAGTCTGAGCCACACACACTGTTTTGATCATGCAGTTTTCAATCACATGGCTCTTTCTTTGCTATCTTGATGGGATACCCTTCTAGGGGAACCCAAGGTGGGGGAGGGGGGAGTGTGGCATTGAAATAGTATAGTAAAAACAGCAGTACCCTCAACTGGCAACTGTACCAGTAGAGGTACTAATTTACAATAAAATATGTTTATATGCATTTCTACAACATTTTAATTTTTTTTTTTTACATTTTTAAATCATTTGGTAAAAATACTACAAATAACCCATTTCCTAAGCACAACAGTACTCTCCAGGATAGGTGGTATGGGCTATACTGGACCTTCCAGAGATGCATCAATACAAATTGGGTTAATATCATAAGTAGTATGAATGATAATACATGGGCTAAGGTGAGAACTGGGCAAAATGGGCAACTGTCACAATCAAGCCAAGTTAACACAGGTGTCAGACAGAGCTGCATCCTGGCACCAATGCTTTTTTGTCTGTACATTAACCAACTTTTAGAATATATGATACAGTTAGAATCTGATTCTCCTAAAATTCTCAAAAAGGCATGTGCTGTCTTAGCATTTGCTGATGACTTTATCCTAGTTTCACTGACAAAGTCTGGGCTATAGAAAAAATAATGTATCTGTTGGATCAGATCTCTAGTAAACTGAGGTTAATTATAAATTAAGCCACATCAGAAATAACAGTATTCAGGAGAGGTAAGAAAGGTGGAAAGTGGAAAACAGGTGACAAACTTCTAAACACAGTAAATGCTTATACTTATTTAGGCTTAAGATACTTGTACAAAGGTATCTGGTCCAAACACATTAAAAACAATTCTTATTACAGCCAATAAAATGCCACTGCCATGGGCAAATTTACTTACCAATATGGGGGATTAACCCTTAAACCCCTTGTGAAAGCTGTGAGGGCAAAATATATGCCTCAGCTAACATAAGGAGCAGAAATCTGGTATTCTAAAGATAAGGATAAACTGATGACTCCCATTTATAAACTAACAAGGAAAATTCTAGCTCTAACTCAGTCCTGTCCAGCTCCCTATGTCAAGGCTGAATTGGGGCTGGAGCATATTAATGCCTTAGTGAACACTAAAAAGCATAACTATTGACTCCATTTAACGTGACAAGGGGAAGATAGATTGCCACGCTCCTGTTTACAAGAAAAAATTAAGAGAATGATGCAGGGATATCATCGATCGGAATGGTGCAGTAACATCTTTGATCTTCTTGAAAAATATGAATTACAATTTTTGTTAGGCTACTTTAAAAAGGGTATAAATGTTAGTTTGCAATATACAAAGTATATAAGAAATAAGATTAGTAACTTCTGGCTAGGCTCTGATTTATTGCTGATTGACAGCTCAAAGTTTTCAAAATGGTATGCGAGTAGAAATTGCATGCACAAATTTTAACCTTATTTAGAAGTTCTAACTGACCAGACACTCAGAAATACCTTTTCTCATTACAACTCTGAATTGTTAGAGAGCAATGTTCTTAATACAAGATATGGAAAACTAAATGATACAGCTTGCAGCTGTGATCGGGGTGGGCACAGAAGACTTAATTCATGTACTATGGGTGTGTCCATGGTATTCTACTAATCATAGAATTTACTTTTTGGAAATCATGCTTTATTTGCCCTACTACCTGCCAACCCTTCAGGGAATCTAAGGGCTCATCATCCTGCCACACGTTCATTAGGACCAACCTCGTAGTCCCCCATGTAGCTTCAGTTTTCGCACCCCGAGCGGTGATGAGTTGGAGTCCTAACCCCATAACCCTTCATTTCGTTGGGCATGGAGAGCTGGCTGGTGAGTAGGGGTAAATCAGAGGCATACCTCAGAAGCCTGTCATCCCAGAGCCAGCAGGTGTATTTCCAATTTTCTTCCTGATGCAGTGAAAGCCCCTGATGTTAAGGCACTACGTGCTGATGTCCACTGCACATCTGGGCCACCCTTCAAATGGGGCTTGTGGTCCCCCGAGCCTCTGCCCGAGGTCACACAAATGTAGTGGGTATCGGCCATCCCACCCACCCACTCCGGAGATGGCGAGCTGTCGTGGGATGCTCAAGCCATTCTCCCCTGCCTGGCCCTCCAGCAACCCGAGTCCACTCCCAAACCTGGGTCACTGGCATCACAAGTGGGAATCCAACTGCTGTGCTGATGGGCCCCTAATTATAGAATTTTGCTGACCTCTATATTGGGCAATTACAGTACTGAGAATTTAGCTATTACTGATTTTACTGCATTGACTCTGATACTAATTAATTCTGAGGATAAGCATATGATAAAGCAGTTGGCAAATTACTTTGTGGCTATTGCAAGGATTAGGAAACAAAGAGCAAAAACACAAAATGCAAGGAGTATATTGGTGCAATAAGAAAGGAATGTTTGAAGAACATCTATTTATTTAAGCAGTGAAATAAATCTCTTGGGTTATATTATTGTATCTAATCTATTACTAAATATCAACATTTCTCGCTGATCTTTGCACAAATATTGTAAGTAAGCAGAAATGGAATAGCCTGTAATGTGTTTTAAGAGAATCTTGTGACTACTGAGTGAACCTTGATCTATGTTAATTGACCTGAATAGATGGCATTATATATGGTACAAATGTTTGAATGAAGTTTACTTATGAAATTGATTGGTTGTAGTTAAGATTTTGTAACATGTAAAAATTGCTGTGTAATATTGTAATGACTAATTTAGTCAATCAATAAATTGATAATGAATACTGGACCTTCCAGGGGCTATAAGGCCTTACACCTGCAAGACTGGGCCTCATTGTACCCATGGATGGTCTGGCATTGCCCAATACTGACCACTCTGTTGGGTATTATTGCTAGCATATTGTTCTGTAGCACACTTAATTGTGTTTCATTTCCCCTGTTTTGAACAGTTTTTTTCTCTTTGATTTCTTCTAGTTGGTCTAATTATTATCTTGGTTCAAACTTAAATGGGGCAGATCTATTCTTTTGAGGAATGAATAAAGTTATCCACTGGTTGCATAATTTTATGAACATCTTATCAACCACAAAAAGCATGGCTGCACTGAAAACTGTACCCCACAGTTTCTGTCACAGATATAGTCTCTGTCTGTACTTGATCTGTTTAATAACCTAAGCCATCAGAAGCTGATATCTTACAGCCATCCAGAATCAACTAACACTAGTGCCAGCCTCTCTGCCAAAGCTTGCCAGTTAATGAAAAGTAGGTAAAATGAAATGATTCAGGAACAACCTTTGTGAAGTTTAAGAATCAGGCAACTACAGGACAGCCTATAAGAACTAATGTAGGAGATAGTTATCAATGAAAATGCTTCCATCCTAGTTCTCAACCATCATTTGGACCAGTAACATTATTGCGGGTGAATGAATTATATGGCCCTTGTGCAGCATAGACAGATGACTGCAGAGTGTAGATTTTTTGGCATTTTGTAAGGGTACTAGGTTTTGTCAGGGGGAATGATGGAACAGATATTTGTACAGCTGATAATAAATTTATGCTGCTTGGATCAAACAAGAGTCTTCTCTGCTGTTACCTGATGAAATGTGCTGCTTAATGAGGCTCTCAAGAAAACTGTGCAGGCCTTTCTCCATGATGATCTGCATATTATTGATGATGATGACTGTACACATGATCTGTGTTCCCTGATGTGATTTATTTCTCAGTAGTATCTTTTCCTGCTCAAGTCTTCATACTGTACCTCGTGGTGCACAACCTGGAGGGTGTCACAAGTTGTGCTTTTATATCCACTTGTGTTGGCGCCAGAGGGTCCTTCAAAAAGTCAGATATATTACTCTGTTTAGATTATTTTAAGGGTGTGGCAGTGTCCTGTTTCTCTGATTGGTGGACCTCTCTATCTGCATGTGTGTGTTGCTCAATGTTGTGTCTCGTGTGTATACCACAGTAATATCACAATCTGTGTGTACTTTACAGTGCCTGGTGCAGTTTCCTCACTGGTTATGGATGGATGTTGTGTATCTAGTAACACTGGTTTATCAGACTATTTGTCATAATTCTGTGGGTGTTATCACAAGAGACACTTTTCTTAAATGAATATTGCCTCAGAGGCAGCGCTGCCTCTGAGACGGAATACTTAATCTTGCCCTCTGCTACGTCTCATTGGTTAAGACCTTATGAAGGACAGTAACTAAGGCTGCCACCTGTTGCTGCTGGTTGATCATACATGCCACTGCCTCAGTGGCAGATCACTAATCCTGTCCTCCACTGTGTCTCATTGGTTAATACCTTCTGATTTCAGTAACTGAGTTTACTGCCTGTTTCCGCTGATTGGTTATTCACCTGGTCTCTAAATGGTCCTCCCAAGTGTTGTTTCTTGCTCTGATTGGGTTGTTCTAGCCTGTCCCTGACTGGTTGACATACAGAAAGTGCCTTCTTTAAAAACACTGTTTTTAAATGAAAGTTGTTCCAAGGCAGATCTGCCTCTGAGGCATCCCTGCCTTTGAGGCAATCAATAGCTGAAGACCTAAGCTTCACTGCTGTGCCAACTTGATGGTGTAGTGTAAAGGTCTACAGCCTGATAATCAAGAGGTTGAGAGTTTGAATCCATACAAGGTCCCTCAGTTCTCCTTTGTCAGAATCTCACTTGAGCGATAATGCATGGTGTTAGAATAGTAAATATATAAGAAAAGGGACTTAGCTGTGCCTCAAAGGCAATATTCTTTTAAGAAAAGTGTCATAGATCTGCCTCCAATGGAAAACTTTATTATTACAGTTATTTTTTCTCACAGATATGCTTCCAATGAAGAACTTTGCTATTGCAATTATTCTTTCTCACAACTACAGTAAGTTTGTTTTCTTATATACTTACTATTCTAACACCATGTTGGCATGGATCACCACTCAAGAGAATTTCTGATAAAAGAACTAAGGGACCTTGTGTGGATTCAAACTCTCAACCTCTTGTTTATCAGGCCGTGGACCTCTCCACTACACCACCAAACTGGCACAGCAGTGAAGCTCAGGTTGTTAGCTATTGAGGTTACAGCCCTGCCTGGGAGACAACCCTCTTCATACCAGCCACAAAGACAAGGCTGCCTCGGAGGTAGATATAACTTGGAGACAACTTTCATTTAAAAAAGTGTCTTTAAAAAGGCGCTTTCTATATTTCTGCCAATCAGGGGCAGGCTAGAACCATCCCGTCATGCAGGGAAAAAGCATGTGGGAGGGCCGTTTAGAGACCAGATGAATAACCAATCAGCAGCAATAGGCAGCAACCTCAGCTAATGCCTTCAGAAGGTATTAACCAATGAGACATGGCAGAAGATGGGATTAAGTGGTCTGCCTCTGAGGCAGATAACCAATCAGAAGCAACAAGTGACAACCTGAGTTACTGTTCTTATAAGGTATTTACCAATGAGACACAGCAGAGGGAGGGATTAAGTAGTCTGCCTCCGAGGCAGCGGCATGTGTAACTAATTAGCAGCAAGAGGCAGGCAACCTCAGTTACTGTCCTTCAGAAGATATTAACCAATGAGACACAGCGGAGGGTGGGATTAAGTCATCTGTCTCCGAGGCAGTGCTGCCTCAGAGGCAATATTTGTTTAACAAAAGTGTCTCCTGTGGGTGTTACCTGTAGTGCAGGCATCAGTTAGGTATAGGTTGCCATCACAATGGCCATGCAGACACAAAGTACAGTGTCATGTCCATTTTAATGTGTTAGCTGTACTGAGGAGCCAAGTTGTGTATTTTTGTGATTGCTGTGGCTATTATGCTGAATGGTTGGAGGGGTGCTAGTTGTATCCTGGGTCTTAGAGAAAGGCTCATCCTCTTGATTGTCAAACTGGGGGAGGGGCTGATCAAGGTCTTGGCCTGCATGACATCTTTGTCATGTATAAATTTAAGGTGAATTTCTCACACACAGCAGTGTATTATTTGGATTGCATATTTTAATTTGCAGGGTGCCCATGCTGTCCTCATCACTGTCCAGTGGAAGCCTAGAACCAACTCTTTACATCCAGTGAACGACTGCTTGTGCTCAGTTGTGTCTGCTTGTAAGCAGGTCAAACATTGGCCACAGGGGTGGGATGATAAAGCAAATGTCTCAACAGCTTCACTTCTAGTGCAAAATAGTATGTTTTGCTGTGCAGTTTTAGCATTCAGAATACTTACAGACATATATGGGATATAATACAGAAAAACTTTGCCCCAATTCTTTTAGTTCTCTGTCTCAGCCCACTAAGACTATTGGTTCTGACTCTCTCCTTACAACCAATCCCTGAGATCTTCCTGTGACTCACTGTCCACATGCTGTGTGAACACAGGTCTACCTTTAGACCCTTTCTTTTTAATGCATCCCAAGCTCAGGCTGCAGCCCAGTATCCTCCTGGACCTGACCTTTTACTATTACATCAGTACCTGGGGGTTGCCCAGTTAAAGGCAGTCTGCAGTTCCATTCTCTCCTGAAATACTGTCTAAGATTTCCATTCTCTCTGGAAATTTGGTTGCCTTTCTTCATCAGTCTCTCTGGATCAGAACTGTGTTTTAGTCTTCCTCGAATATAATAACCTTTGCATCTTTCTTTGGACAGAGCTACACTTATGTGTATCAAACCAGAATTTGCCTTTGCCTCCTCTGTGGATCAGAGCTACACTTTTAATATTCCCAAAGTAGGGATATTCTGTCTCATTTATGAGGAAGAGCCATACTCTCAGAACCCCCCCAACCCCGAACAGTCCTCCTGGCTTGAATTAAATCAGTCCTTTTATACCTCATTAAGTGGGCACTTAGCATTCCTCTATGTCCCATCAGAAGAATGCTTACTAGTCCTGGGAACAAGCCCAATTTGATTGACATTTCCTGTTGCTTAATTTGATCCACAAGGCCACAACAGGTTTTCTGCTGCTATCCAATTAATTGCTAAAGAAACCATTGCATTGGGGGTGTAACCCTGAACCCACATGGATTCTGAGGAGGTTCCTGGAGCCAGGGTGTCATGGTAAAATGTTTGCCCCTCGGATCTTGTAGTGAATGTTTGGAGAATCTCTGTGTCAGGGGACCCTCTGTGGTGCATAAACTTACACTTACGGCTGCAGCATCTTATTGGCCCTTCATTGCACTCACTGGATGCAACAGGTGCCTGTCTTTGACAGGATGATGGAAACAGAGCTGTACAGTGATGAACTAGCAACTGCTACCTCAGCATTTTATTACAGTACATCACAACACAATTGGGAAAACCTGGAAATAATGATTATACTCAACAACAGCAAGATCAAACAGTCACAGAGCAGTGTCAATACATAAACAGAGAACAGCTAAAAAAGTTCCTGATGAGGCCAGCATTAAATTTTCAAAAAATACACTTCACAGGCATAGTCTTGAATGTCAGAGCATCTAAACAAATTAGAGCTGTGCAAACCTCCTAAAGTTTAACCATATGAACTTTGACTATTGAACCAGGTAAAGTTCATATATGTTTTCTTACTGAAGGACTATAGTTTGCAGTGGTTTGATTACTAAAAAGCATTAGGAGATGGGATAAAATGAAATAACATGATACACTGGGCTGAAGTAGCACCCAAAACAGCAGAGTGATGCAATGGCCCTGATTGAGGGGTACTGGTTCCAAAAACTGTGTCCGTTCAGTCAGTGCCAAACTTGGACAGTGTTAGTACTAAGCAAGAGTATGTGGTTAACAATACACAAAATTAAAAGCTTTGTTAGACCTAAGTATGGCCACAAATTAACAACGCAGAATCCTACAGTGTGGACTACTAGATCCAAGAATTGTGTGCCCCTTGGTATAGTGCCACACGTGGACAAGGCTTCTTATTATGCTATGGATATTTGGATATATTGTACACACTGGTTTCATTGGCAGCATTTGCCCCCAAAAAGTATTTATTAGGACTATGTAGATCTAGTAACATTTACAAAAGATTATTATGAAGAAAACTGAGTAAAAACAGTGCAGCATCCCAGAATGTGGGCTACTGGTTCCAAACATCCATCGGGACAGTGCCACAGATGGACTAGACTTCCTGTTATGCTTTGGATAAGTGTTGAACATGCTGGTTTCATGGACAATGTTGCCCCAAAAATTTCTCATCTGGCCTGTGCAAGCCTGCCAAAAATTCACAAAAAATTAATTTGAAGAAGACAGATTGAAGAAAACAGTGTAACATCCCACAGTGTGTGTGTAAGCTACTGATTCCAAAAAGCTAATGGACACAGAAACCCTCCCCATTTACTGTACCTCATCATCTTCCTCTGTCTTTACTGGAGCTGGAAGTGTAGGAGAGTCATCATCCATGAACCATAGTCAAAAGGACTTTGGCAAAAGGGAGCAGATTCATTTAAAAAAAAAGTTAACATCTCAACATTTTGGTTCAAACTGCATTTCTTCCTGTTGGTGACAATATTGCTTGCAGCACTGAAACTTATCTATGGGTATGTACTGTACTTGCAGGTGGTCAGCTAAAATGCTCAACAGCTACCTGTGTCAAAGTGGGGCAAGCAGTCTTTTTGGTGCCAGTGAAGCAGAAGTTTGCCCCCCATGTTAGTGGCACATTCTCATCCAGATAGTCCTGCACCATTTTCTTTGCTGTCATCTCAGCCTCTACTGTGTCAGAAAGTGACTTGTTATGCTTTTTCATAAAGCCATAGTCAGACAGTTATTCCCTTAGTTGTTTATCAATGATTGTCTTTGGGGGCGGCAGCAGCAGCAGTAGTTGGTTGACTTGGAGACAAAATTTATGGCTCCTATGATGTTCACTAGTAGTGGTGGGCGAAGTGCCTAAAATTTGCTACGCGTAGTATTTTGCATAGAACCTGAATTTTGCGTAATACTCCACAAAGCGAAGTGAATTACTACGCATCTCAAAGTAACATGAAGTTGCAGTTGTTCTGTATGGACTTCATGCCTTGTTTTTGTGCTCTTTAAGACACATTTTTCAGTGAATCATAAGATGTAAGGTCATATGGGCTCTATATTGTCTTGCACAGCCTCAGGTCATCATAGTGTGTGTCACGCAAAGCTGAAAACAGTTTGCTTTCAAAGTTCTGAGATTAAAACCCCCAAAAAACCATTAAAAATGCCTTTTTGTCACACAATTTTGTGTCACTATTTAGTAGATCAATTGTAGTAAACTCTTATGTGGTTATATCATTGAGCATTTATTGAGTTTTTGTGAATATTGAGTGTTAATTTAGTTGATTCAGTGTCTGTTCTGAGAGACACTGTTGAAGTGTGCTTTGGGGGAGGGGTGGATCTGTGGTGTAGAAGGAAGATTAGTGAGAAAGGCAGTTGTCGGCTATTGTTTTATTATTTTTGTGTTGAGGTAGACACAGGAAAACTTCACTTAATAGTTTCTAAGTTTTTTCTGTCTGCTGGGCATTTTTTCGGCCATTTTGAAAGACTGTGTTGTACTTTATTGAGCAATTAAAGTTTCTGTGCCTGACTTTTAATCTGTGTTCGTACTGTCAATTGATACACATTTTATTTTGGCACTGCAGTTGCAGTATTCTGATTTTCCCAGCCTGTCTACAGTATTTTTCCCTGCTTCTGTGTAGGTAGCTACTGCTGTCTGCCCCCCCCCCCATCAAAACAAGGTATTGTTTTTTGACTGTCAGATATTTGAAGACTGGTTAAGGATTCCAGGACAGGTCTTGTGTTGTGTCTGCACAGCTGGATTTAGGGTTTTGCTTCCCATCCTCACAAAAGTGCAGAAATATAAAGTTGCTATTAATTTTCTGTGTGATCTTAAAAATATGCCTATGAAAAGACAGTCAGGCAAAGCTGTTTCTGGCTGTGGCCCTGCTGCCAAGAAGAATATTAGCAGTGGAAATTGCGATGATGAGGCAGGTTCATCAGGGGCTAACAAGTCTAGCAGTGTTAAGGGTGGCCGTAGCTGTGCCCGTGGTAGTATGCAGCAGAAGGGAATGTTATTTGTTGGGGCAAGTAAAGGGATTTCACAGTGAAATCAGTCACTTCAGTGCTGGTTTGAGATGTTGTTGTCCCTTCTGGTAGTAAAGTTACTGAGAGAATGGTTGATAACAGCATGAGTATTGATACAAGTTCAACCCTATTAAACACATCAGGTGGAGAAAATGTGATTGAATCTGCAGACTTGAGTGCAGTTGATGCCCCATCCCCACAGTAGTTGAACATGCTTCTGATCATCATGTTGACTCATAGTTTCTTGTTTCCACTAATCTTGATCTTAGACCATCCAATCATTCAGATGTTGATTAAAAAAATGTGGATAATAATATTGAGTCTGTGGTTGGAATATCTCCATAGAAGGACAGCATCCAGATTGAATTTGTGGATGATGATTATGATGATGATGACGCTAGTGACCCCATTTGGGAACCAGAGAAAAAGAAAGTGAAGGTGGCTGTTTGTAAACAGCCTGTACAGTTAGTCAATCTCCCTCCTCCTCAATGTTCAGATGTAGCTGTGTCTGTTTCTGAGCCTGATGTAATAGTCATAGATTCTGATGTTCAGTCAAAGTACAAGTGTGGACAACACCAGAAATGATGCAGTACCCCCCAACACACACACACACATATTTCATCACCAACAAAAGTGCAGTTCCCTATGCAGCACCAGTAGTGACAAATAAAGAGTAGGGCATTCAAATCCCTAGTTTGGGATTTTTTTTGTACAGATGACAGCGATGAAACAGTGGCAATCTGCCAGCTTTGCCAAGTGCGTGTGAAGCATGGTAAAAAGGGTAGCCATTTGGGCACTGGGGCCCAGCATACTCATCTGAAGGGCAGGCACATGGAACTGTGGGCTCTGCACCAGAGGGGAGCTAATGTCATAGCTGGGCATTCACACTCAGCCACGTTAGTGAGCATGGTATCCCCTTCCTTCAGTGTAAGTAGCCATGTCGGTAGAAGTGGTAAAATGTCAGAGGAGGATTACTATAGGCATCAAGAGGAGGAGGAGGATGATTTAGAATATTTTATGTAATAAGTCATGTGGTTGCCAACTGTGCGGACACTGTGTGCTTCCATTTCAGTTGAAATTGTGCCTCCAAAAAGCTGTCTTCAAGACCCTTTTATTGCAGTGTGCATAATGGCATGACAGTTTCACCTGTAATGAAAGCATGCAGTGTCTGCAATTTTGCCAACCATCAGTCATGTAAAAAATAAAGTAAATTAAGTAACAACTATGAAAAACTACAAAGAAAGCATTAACTGAACATAAATGTCATACTTAGTGTGGAGCAAAAGAAAAATATTAATTAAGAAAAAAATTAAAAGCAGAGGAGCCATCTTGGAGGGTGAAATTGTAAGTCATAATAATTGTTTAAGTGGCCTGTGGGGGCTGTTGCTGACCACCATCCCCACCACTGATATTCTGCAGCAAGCTTAGAATCTGTTCATTCTGCCCCTTGATATGACTGAAATGCTGCACGGCCGCCTCCATTACCATTTTCGCTGTCTCTATCTCACCCCACAGCACAGCCAGGTCTGTCTGGGTCACAGGCTGCTGTAACAGGTCTTTCTCGTAGGCAGCTGTGGGAACCACCACCTCTGCCAATTCAGTTTCCCCTCTCCATCAATGACATGCAGGCAGATGATGCTCCTCTGCCACAGCTGCAGGAGTGGCTGCTACCTCCTGCATCTTGGCATCCCACTCAGCACAGTGGTGAACAACCATGTGGGTTCTCGGATTACCAGTGCTAAGGTGCCTACCCTTCCACCCCTGGCAGACCAGCACATTGCAGATTTTGCAGCGCACCACAGAGGGGTCCCCAAGGAAGCTGGTAAAAAATTCCCACATGGGATAGCACCATGCAGGGCCTGGTACAGGCAGTGGGGGGGCACCAGATGATGCCTGCTGTGCTGCCAGTGGTGGAGGGGCAACAACTGGTTGATGCTGCTGCTCCTTCTGCTGCTGTGGCTCCTCTGGCTGCTGCTGCTGTTCCTCCTGCTGCTGCTGCTAGAGGACTACTGCTGTAGGCTGGCTGTGGCTGAAGTGGAGGTCCCAAAACTGGGACAGTTTAATCGAACTGGATGTCCAAGACCGCCCCGCATTCGTGGCCCCCACTAGCCACCACTTTGCCCACCACCATCCATAAAGAAATTAAACTTCTAACACAAAGAACAAAAAAAAAATACTAGTACAAGTACTTCTCAAATAAGAACACTAACATGTAAGGTACAATATCCTGAGAGGCATTATTAGAAATATCGGGATCGCCCAGGGGCGATGAGGTCCGACGCCGCAGGCGGAGGGGCCTATAGCCCCTGAAGTTGTCCGGGTATTTCCCAATAATGCCCACCCTGGAGGGTATTATTGCTCTTAGAAAATGGCCACTGTAAAAGAAAAAATGTAATAAAATACTGTACATAAACTTGTTTACAATCATTTTTGTAATAAAATAGTTCCTCCACCAGCAAGACAGTGCTTTTTTTTTTTTGTGAGGTACCTACCCCCATTTGTCTGTGTTAGGAGGGCAAAAAAGAAAAGGGCAAAGGAGATTACTCATCTGTGGCACTCGCTTCTCTGTGGTAAAGCAGAGACTGCGATATCTCCAGTACCGCTACTGTGTATGAGAACAGCGGTACTGTGCATGAGAACGGCAGTATTTTCTTAATTTTTCATACCGCAGATGGACGTCCGTGAGCGGTATGAAAACTAAGGAAATACTGCTGTTGCTGTGCTCCATGGTTGTTTCGACGATAATACTTTGTATGCCAATACAGCAAGCAGCTTTTACGATCGGAGTGAAATATTTATTATGTAGTGCCATTTAATGGCAAAAGAGTTTTTTTTTTTACCTGAGTCGTGGGAGGAAAGCAGCTGTCAACGCTGAAGGCAGTACTGTTGGGGGCGGCTGTGCTTCTCGCTGAGCGAGACAAAAAAACATGGCGGGTTTTTCAAATTTTCTCGGGTGCTTTCAGCCAATTAGAAAGCAGGCTGGGCACCTCTGGTAAATGCTACACTGTAAAGTGTCACTTGGACTGGCTCTTATTTTTAGCTGGGCATTTGTTGAAAAATAAATGCCCAGCTTGGAGCCTGTGTGAGCCAATCAGCTTTTAGAATTCATTCTTGCCATTTTCTAACCAAAAATAACCCCCTTTAACACAAAAAACTTTCTAATTAACAAAAGCTTCCTGCACTACTCCAATAACTGAATACAAAAACGTTTAAACACTGAAAAATCGCAAGCGGACAATTTTGAACAAGTAGCTAAACCGCACAGTACAGAATTCCTGCACCAGCTCTTTTTTTAAGAGGAAGTGAAAGTAAAACACTGACTTCCTGCCTATTTAACCTCCTGCCTGAATCATGTGACCTGCAGACCTGCAGAGACAGTCAGACAAATGATCAGTGGCCTGTTTCTTAATGACTTCACCTTATCAAAATGGAACTCGAAATGAACTCGAAGTGGACAACGCAAAGTAAGGTGAATTTTAAGTTTTTAATGGACATTTCGCGTAGTGCTATGTGAATTCGAAACGGACCACTTTGGGTTCACTTCATCAGTGAATTAAAACTTTGCTGCATCTCTAGTCACTAGTAGCAGTAGAAACACATTGGGATACTCCTTCTTCCCTCTCCTTCACCTGGCCTGTCAGTGCAGTTGCAAGGGATGATGATAAATGTTATTCTTCTGCTCTGTTTGCATTCCTGATTCGTTTTGTGCCATGTGCATAGAGACCAGATGGATAAGCCAGGTATTATAGCACTGCTGATTCTCACCACAATCTTGTGTGTCAAAGAGGATCTCAAATGTGTCTTTGACCTGAGAGTCAAAGAGAGTGGCCATGATGTAGTGGTCATCTGTATACATTTCCGAAATGCATTATCATTTCTACTAGTGTGAGAGCAGTGGTATCCTTGTCCTCATATTGCGTTTTCATACAAAGACGTCACAAGTTAATGAGGGCAATCAGGGCGAGTACTTGACTTAGACCAATGGTGTCAGCACTTACCACTTTGTGGTCTTCTCATAGGGGATCAGCATAATTCAGATGGTCTCCATCAGGTGCCACTGATATGGGCTGAAGTCTACCTCTTCCTTGACAATATTATGCTCATCGTCATTGTGGTGGATGGCCATCTGTTGTCCTAACATCCATTTGCATTATGTAATAGGTGGAATTCCATCTTGTTGTCACATCTTGTTTCAGGTGGTGGAGGGGAAGGTGGCTCTGCTGCTGAATGTTTCATATCAGCTTCTGTGCCTTGACAGAATGGCTAAAATGACCACAAGCATTTTTGTCCAGACATACACATGTCTGCACAGTGCTGCCTTCCTCATCTAGGAATCCTTGAACTACCAGATTTATACCGTGAGCAAAACATGGAACATGTGTATAATCCCCATCGTCAACTGCCTTTACAATATTCTTTGCATTATCTGATACTATAAAATATGCTGTTAATGACTGTGGTGTCAACCACTCAACAAACTTCTGTTGATGGAAGTGTATCAGGTTTTCTGCATAATGGTCATTGTCAAAGCCAGAAATGCATAAAGTTGCATGTTTGCAGAGGTTGGGAGGCCCCGGTGACTTGCTGCTACTACTACTGCTTTTGCTGACACTTAACCTAGGGGTAGAAGACGAGGAGAACAAAGAGAAAAAACTGGCCAAATACACAGACACATGATCAATAATCTGACCATTGGTCCACATGTCAGTGGTGATGTGAACGCTGGAACAAATTATGTTTTCTGGGCATGTGACACAGTCGTGTAGACACTATGATACAAATCAGGAAAAGCCACTTTGCAAAAGAAGGTAAGGGTGGGCAGTTGCTACCCTGGCACTCCAACTTGTATTACTGATAGAAAACATGCATTGCTCACAAAGAAGAATGGCAGCAAGTTGGTGGTTAGCATTTCTACAATCGCCCTTCTTAACTTTTTTCCTCTGGTCTGTTGCCTTTATATTTCTGGCCCATTTGCAGGGACTGGAGCAGTGAGAATTGAATGCAATTTTCCCTAGTTGTGACACTTGGTTCCTATTTTTGCCACCTTCTGTTGTGGATTTGGCTGGTGATTTGCGGCTCCTAGGAGGTGTGGGAGTCAATGGATTAAAGAACTGATGAGTGAAAGATATTGTGGTTGTACATCAGTTACCACTGAAAGACATTCGTCCTCTTCCTCTTCCTTTCTACCTGGTCTGGTAATGTTTTCCTCCCTCTGGCCATCATTATCATCACTGCTGCTGCTGCTGTTGAACGTTGGCATGCATTCTCATATTGAGATCTGTGGGACTTCAGCAAATTCCTTTTCATGGTAGATGTTCCCAGCCTGTTTTCACATAAAAAACACATAGAAACATAGAAATGAATGGCAGATAAGGGCCTCTTGGCCCATCCAGTCTGCTGTTTTTTGTTGTGCTGCATTCGCTGCAGACCCTTCCAGGTCTACGGCACTTTCTCTTCCACCCCTTTTCTATCCCTTATGATTCCCTTGTGCTTATCCCAGGCTTTTGTGAATCCTACCACTGCTTTCACCCCCCCCCACTGTCTCCACTGGAAGACTGTTCCAAGCATCCAACACCCTTTCTGTGAAAAAGTATTTCCTTACATCTCTCCTGAATCTACTACCCTCCAGCTTCATATCTTGACCCCTTGCTCTAGATCACCATTTCCTCTGAAAAATACCTCCCACCTGTACCTTTTTCACCCCTGTGAGGTATTTAAGCAAGCAATAATACCCAACTAGGTGGGCTGTATTGCCATACCACCCACCTTGGAGGGTATTATTGTGCTTAGAAAATGGGCTATAAGTAGCATTTTTAAGAAAATTAAATAAAAGGTTAAAAGCAAGTACAATAAGTGTTAAAAATAGAATAAAAGTAAATTTTTCTTATAAAATAGTCCCTCTAAAGTTACAGTTGGCCAATTGATTGTGCTTTGCTTTGGGGACCATGTTTAGTAAGACTGCTACTGTAGGTGCCCCATGGTTTTATGGGAGTTGTAGTTTGTACTAGCCTGCTATTTTGGGACTGTGTTTAGTAAGACTCTTATGTGTTCTTCTTCATAGACAAAAATGGTTTGTTGTGCGACAGAGCAGGGTCGCGTGTTTTTTGGCTGCAGCGAGAATAGTGCCGTGTGGTTCAGAATGGCAAGACTGCAGTTGGGAGAGGAACTGTGCCTGTAGAAATAAGGTACTTTAATGTGGTTTTCTATGGCATTTAAGTTGTGGGCTTATTTCTTGTTGACCAAGAGGAAAGAGTTTGTTGAGTGTCAATAGAGTAAAGTGGAGCAGAATGGAGTCGGGTACTGTATTTCAGTCTGTGTGGAGGGAATTCCAATCATGGTTTGGAAGCATGGAGTGGTCACAGAGCTAACTGTAGATGGTTTCATTCTCACTTATTTATTCATTTATTTATTTAAGCATTTTAACAGGAAGGCATACTGAGCAGGCTACTGCTCAATTCCTGATGCATCCTTGGGAAAGGGTATAACATACGCAGTTGAATAAGAAAATACAAAGTCTAAAACTTAATTCATTGGGCATAGTATTCTAGTGGAGGCAGACACAACACATATTTGGTACAAATACAGAGACTCGAATAGTAGGAGATACAATAGATGCTGTCTCGTAACAGGCACAGTTTAAATATATTATATATAGGATAAAGTATGGGGAGAAGTGTGTTACGAGAATTTAACACACACCCGAGTTGTTGGATGGCACATAAACCCCGAGGGCAAAGCCCGAGGAGTTTATGAATGCCATCCAACAACGAGGGTGTGTGTTAAATTCGAGTTTGACACACTTCTCCCCATATTTTATTTTATATAATTGAAGGGATCTGTTTTCTCCAAAATAAAGACGTTTATGCTTACCTTGCAGATAAAAGCTTTTATTTGTGTGAGGAGAACAGAACTGTGGTTAATACATTAAACATAAACATTAACATAACATTAAACAATAAAATAAACTGGCCACAAGTGTTAGAAGTCCGGTATGGAGATTCTTCGTATCATTTCCTGGTTGAATGGTATTTTCATTTGAGCCGCAGAGGAAAGGTTAGGGTTGAAAGGGAGAGAGTTAGGGATCATCATCTAAGTGTTAACTGCATAAGTTAGGTCGAGGAAAAAAAGTTAAATGTTTGCATTTTTCGGGGGTCTGAATACAAGAAAATACCTTAATCGGAGGTGTCTGTAAATGTTTTGTTTTTTTTGGCCGTGGCAGTTGAAGTGAGAGGGACAATTTGAACGCGCTATTTTTACTTATCTCGAGCGCTTTGTTGTTGGAAGGGAGCGCGTGAATGCCGTAACACCTACTCAGGTGTTACGGCATTTAACACACGGTTTTCCCAATGGAAGAAAACGGAGACCAGTAATTATAATTACATAGCAATAATAGGATAGGCAAACAAACATTAAGTGTACAGTGGGATGTGCAAGTAAGACTGCCACACTTTGGGCTGCTATAGGTCTAGTCACATGAGCAGGAAGGGGAGAAGTGAGCTAGGAACATGGCGTTAAGATGCAGGGGGGGGAAGAGAAGTGACGGATGCTTGCGGAGAGAGAGTTCCACAACTTAGGCATTCGGTAGCTAAAGGCTGCCTGGTCCATGGCAGTGGACCTGTGTGGGAGGACTAGGATCTGTGGGTCATTGCTTCTGAGTGAATATGCTTCGATGCTTGTGGCGGCAAGGGCAGAGGTGAGGTAGGAGGGGGAACAACTGGGACCAGTATTTGGCTGAGGTTTTGGCACCGTGGGACTGCCTACGGGTTTCTAGAGATGTAAGATTCATTGATTGGTAGAGGGCACAGTGATGGGTGGAGTAAGGTCAGTTCAGGACAAAGCGGTAGAAAGAGTGGAAGAGGGGGTCCAGTCTGGCTAAGGTAGCCTTGGACCCTGCACTATAGACAACATCCTCATAATCGAAGATAGGGAGGATCATTTTCTGCACGATGGCCCTACAGGCAGAGACTGGGATATTATCACAGTTGTGGTAAAGTGCACCAAGCCTGGGGTGCAGCTTCTTGAGTATGGAGTCAACATGTGTGAAAAAGTTAAGGTGCTAATCAAGCCAGACCCCCAGGTACCTGAAGGAGGAACAGGACTCAAGGGGTGTCCCATCCAGGATATGGAATGTGATAGGGGAAGGGAGCCTCAAGAGTCTCTGCCTAGTGCCAAAGGTCACTGAGACGGTTTTCTTGGCATTTAGGGAGAGTTGATTTGAGTTTAGCCAGAGCTGGACCTTGGCAAAGTCCATCTGCAGTCTGGTCATAACCTCTGAGGCTGAGGGGCCAGATGTATACAGCACGGTGTCGTCTGCATACATGTGAATGTAGTTGTGTGGGCAAGTGGATGGCAGGTCATTAAGAAAGATGGAGAACAGGAGTGGGCCTAGGACTGAGCCTTGTGGTACCCCTGAAGTAACAGGAAGGGGGGCTGAGGTGGCAGAATTGACTCTGACAGATTGGGACCTGCCTACGAGGTATGAGTGGAACCAACTGCAGGCCTTGCTAGACAGCCCAGCATTGGTGAGTTTGGTCAGTAGGAGTGGATGGGAGACAGTGTCAACCGCCTTTGCCAGGTTGATGAAAATGGTGGCTGTGATGTGGCCAGCATCCATACCAGTGAGGATGGTGTTGGTAAGCCTAAGAAGGGAGGAGATAGTTGAGTGGGATTTCCTAAATCCAGACTGGAAGGGGGTGAAGAAGGAAGAGGATTCAAGAAAGCGTGATAGGCGAGAGAGTACTGGCCACTCTTGGAGTTTTGTCAATATAGGTAGTAGGGATATTGGCCAGTAATTGCTTGGGTTGGAGGCATCCCCACCCTTGGGTAGGGGGATTATGGTGGCCTGTTTCCATTCATTAGGGACTTCTCCACAGGAGAAGGATAGATTGAAGAGGGCGGCCAGAGGTTTGGCTATAGTGGGGCTGAGAGGTGGAGCATTTTGGAGTCCAATCCTGTTGGGCATTTGCCCTTATTAGGATTAAGGGAAATCAGTGCATTATATACCTCAACCTCGGTGACATGCTGAACAGAGAACGAGTGGGCTGTGGCTGTCACTGTGACAGGGGAGGTAGGGCTGAGTTGCTGTACCAGGCGACATGAGGGCAGGAGAGTTGCATGGCAACTTGTGAAGTGCAAGTTAAACTGTGAGGCCACAGCTGAGGGGTCAGTGACAGAGAGCTCACCTACCTGTAAGGTAGGAGTGGGGGGTTGCAATGGAGGGCTGATGAGTGATTTTACCACTTTCCAGAATTTGGCTGGCTGATGTGAGGTGGAATCGAATGAGACTTTGAAATAGTTAGCTTTTGCTTGGCAGATTTTCCTTGTGCATGCATTGCATAATGAGCTACAGAGCTGGTGGCCAGCTGGTGAGCTGGAAGACTTATAGGATTTCCAGGCTTTATCCCTGCTCCTGAGGAGGGCTAAGATTTTAGTTGTGATCCAGGGGAAGTGTGTGCCTCTGACTCTGGTACACCTGAGGGGGCATAGCAGTCCCAGATAACAGTGAATTTGTTCTTAAAGAGCTCCAGGGCCATAATGATGGCAGATGATTGGCTGATGAATAACTGGACAGTATTGGCCAGGTCAATTAGTAATCAGGTGAGATCCAGGGACTTGTAGAATCTAGTTATTAGGATTCTGGGGGTGGAGGCTTTAGGCCTGAGGATCTTTCTTACTGAATAAATGCTGCGATAGTCACTTACGGCATTGGGCAGGAGGCCAGAAGCTAGGATCCTATGAGGGTGTGAGGTGAGATACCAATTCAGGAGAGTGTGGTTCAGTGTTTTGTGGTTTAACCAAGTGGATTCTGAGATTTGCTGAGCTAGGTTTAGGGCAGTCACCTTGTCGCGAAGCTTGGAGTTAGCCCCAGTGAGCCAGTTCTGATTAAAGTCCCCAAGTATATGGAGCTTGCCACCTGAAGCCAGAGAGATTAGTGAGTCTAGTTGATCCAGTATAGCAGGAGTGTTGGAGTCAGGAGCACAGTAGGTGTCTGCAATGAATACCGGAGTTGAGTGTGGGAGGGAGAGTTTAATCATTAGTGCATTGATGGATTCTGAAGGCAGAGACAGGGTGACTTGGGAGAACTGGATTCTGGAGGCAATATACATGGCTATGCTGCCCCCTTTTTTATTGCCCTTGTCGTCTTGTCTGATGAGTGAATAGCTGGGTATAGAGAATTCCATGTCTGTGTTATGGGACTTCAGCCAGGTTTCAGAGACAATCAGTATGTCCGGATTAAAGACAGGGCGAGGGGCTGAAGCAGGGTTATTTTACGAAGAAGGCTGCATATATTTAGGTGGATCCTTTTTAAGCCAGATAGGAGTAGGGTTGGCAAGGTGGGGTTAGGGGTGTGATGATGAATGGGGCAGGGGTTAGACTCAAGATCGCCTGCTAGGAGTAGCAGTAACGTGATCAAATGTTTGGTATAGTGCGCAGACCAGTATAGCTTATGGGAGGTGGTAAAGGGCTGGGCAATGGCAGCTGTTTCCCTTCGGGCATGGGACAGTAGGAGTAACTGGCTAATTTGGAAGTTGGGTGGCAGTAAGGTGGGGCCAACTGATATTGTGTGGAAGTGGCAGCCAGGGAGTGTGTCACCCTTGGTAGTGAAGGAAAAAGTGTTGGTTGGCAATGTGATGAATGGTGCCTTTCAGCCCATCGGCTCAGGGTAGGAAGATGGGGGGAGGGACAGCCAGGGGATGAGGACGAAGATAGAAGTTGAGAACAGTGGTAGCATTGTGAAGGAGCAGGTAAGAATGTGGGGGATTAGGATTCTTTTTTTTGTTTTGTTTTTTGTGTTGAGTGTAGTGGCCACTAGTGGTTGTGGGGAATAGCCTGCAAATGGGAATTTAGGCTGATTGGTTTTGACGACCACGTGACTGATGCTATATAAAGGATAGCTTGTCAAGGGTGGTGTTGGGAGTGATGGAGTAGCTGACATGAAGCGTTAGTGGGGAGTGCTCACAGCTGAGCTGCCGGGGAGCAGGTGAGGCTGTACCTGCTTGGTGTGCTGAATGGCAGGGGGCCAGCTCTCTAGTTCAGGGGAAGGCTTCTGCAAATGGCCCTCACAACCTCGTAGTCACGTGGCGAGAGCTAGGGAGAATAAAGAGGTAGCAGATTAAATAAGGTACGAGTGGGGATGGGCTAAGCTCTACTGCTTCACTAGATTGCAATATTACAACAAGAACGGGTCCTAAATACAATTTCAGGAGTAAATCAGTACAGAAACACTCGATTAAGCTTAACTTTTAACTCAGAGAAGTATGGGAGATAAAATCTGTTGCAAGCAAACACTTTACAAATAATCTAGTTGCACAGTAGATTATTGTTGGACAGGCGCAGAAAGCACAAGATGGGCACACTTTTTGAGATAGGACCGGAGAGATTAAATTAGGCAAATCTTACAAATTTAGCAATGTGTAAGCACTCTACTGAGGGTTGAAAGCCTCTGTGTGTAGTGGAGGTTGCTTGGGCCAGATTCAAAATCACTGTTCGTCAGCCGACTCGAAGTGGGCCACAATTCAAATCTGGCAACCAAATTCGGTCTCACAGCTGAGCTGCTGGGGAGCAGGTGAGGCTGTAGCTGCTTGGTATGGTGCATGGCAGGAGGTCAGCTCTTGAGTTAGTGGGAGGGTTTCTGCAAATGGCCCTCACGACCTTCTAGTTGGGTGGGGAGAGCTAGGAAGAATAACGAGGGAGCAGATTAATAAGGTACAAGTGGGGATGGGCTCAGCTCTACTGCATCACTAGATTGCAATATTACAACAAGAACAGGTCCTAAATACAATTTCAGAAGTAAAACAGTACAGAAACACTTGATTAAACTTAACTTTTAACTCAGAGGAATACGGGAGATAAAATCTGTTGCAAGCAAGCACTTTACAAATAATCTAATTGCACAGTAGATTGTAGTCGGAGAGGCGCAGAAAGCACAAGAGGGGCACACTTTTTGAGATAGGACCAGAGAGACTGAGTTAGGCAAATCTTACAAATTTAGCAATGTGTAAGCACTCTACTGAGGGTTGAAAGCCTCTGTGTGTAGTGGAGGTTGCTTGGGCCAGATTCAAAATCACTGTTCGTCAGCCGACTCGAAGTGGGCCATAATTCAAATTTGGCACACAAATTCGTTCTCACAGCTGAGCTGCTGAGGAGCAGGTGAGGCCGTACCTACTTGGTGCGGTGCGTGGCGGGGGGCCAGCTCTCAAGTTTGGGGGAGGGCTTCTGCAAATAGCCCTCACTACCTCCTAGTTGGGTGGGGAGAGCTAGGAAGAATAATGAGGGAGCAGATTAATAAGGTACAAGTGGGGATGGGCTAAGCTGTACTGTGTCACTAGATTGCAATATTACAAGAACAGGTCCTAAATACAATTTCAGAAGTAAAACAGTACAGAAACACTTGATTAAGCTTAACTATTAAGTCAGAGGAATACGGGAGATAAAATCTGTTGCAAGCAAGCACTTTACAAATAATCTAGTTGCACAGTAGATTATAGTCGGAAAGGCGCAGAAAGCACAAGAGGGGCACACTTTTTGAGATAGGACCAGAGAGATTTAGGAAAATCTTACAAATTTAGCAATGTGTAAGCACTCTGCTGAGGGTTGAAAGCCTCTGTGTGTGTAGTGGAGGTTGCTTGGGCCAGATTCAAAATCACTGTTCATCAGCCGACTCGGACTGGGCCACAATTCAAATTTGGCACCCAAATTCGTTCTCACAGCTTTGCTGCTGGGGAGCAGATAAGGCCTTACCTGCTTGGTGTGGTGCGTGGCAGGGGGCCAGCTCTTGAGTTCGGGGGAGGGCTTCTGTAAATGGCCTCATGACCGCCTAAGTCCTGTGGCTACTTTTCTATTAATGTATTTTACTTCAAATAAGAAGGATAGTAGGGGGTTGGGGTTGGTCACTAAGTCGCCCACTAAGTGAGTGGAAAAAAAAATGGTGGCTAGTTACTGGCACATTAATACCAGTTACCTTTTGAAGTACATTCTGCTGGCACTTGCTACTTAGTGGGCTCTAACTGTAAGTTAATGTACCCCAATCTGGCTTGTCTGACAGCCAATCAGAAACATTATATTTGTAAGTCCATTTTCTAAAGGTCTTGATCATATCCCTCCTCTTCCCCTGGCTGTACATGATTAGTTGCTTTAGCCTCTGTACCATCTTGGTAGCCCTCTTTTGAATGGCCTCCACCCTGTCTATGTCTTTCTTGAGATGTCTGTAAAAATGGACACAGTACTCCAGGTGGGGTCTTACCAATTACCTATATAGGGGTTGCACCACTTCTCTCTCTTCCTGCTGGTGATACACATACCTATATACCCCAGCATCCCACTAGCTTTCCCAATCACTTTGTCTGGCCACCTTCAGGTCATCTGATATGATTACCTCTGGTCCATTTCCTGCTTGATTATTGCTAGTATCTCTCCCCACATTAAGTACTGCATCACGGGTTTCTGAGACCCAAATGCATCATTTTTCATTACACCTTAGCTGCCAAACTTTTAATCCCTCCTGCAGTCATTTTAAATCTCTTTCCATCCTTTACACCCCCCTCAGAGTGTCCACTCTCTTGCAGATCTTGATGCAATTCGCAAAAAGGCTGACCTTCCCTTCTAGTTCCTCTGCAATGTCACTAATGAAGACATTAAAGGGAAGTGTCCATGTAGGATTAAATTTATCAATATTGTTACCAATGGAAATCTGCTTTACATAAGCTATTGACCAAACCCGTAACACTTTTATGGCCAGAATTATAACCAATTTAGTTGCCCCTCCCTTTATAGGTGCAGGCATCCATTTTCTAAATCACAGGCACAGGAAATTACATCACATCAGGGGAAAACACATCTAGCTGATAAATTGTTTAACCAGGAAAGGCATACTAAGCTGAAACTGGATTCCAGGTGTGACCTGAGAGCACAAAAAAGTTAAGTGACTTGCTCAGGGTCACACAATAATGCAAGTGGGAACTGAGGGATTCAAACCCAGATCTGCAGGTTTGTAGCTCAGAGCCTTAAATCACTGTGCTATACTGCCTCATTGAAGCTTAGTGAAATGTTTTTTTGCCTGTGTGATTTGTAGAATATTCTGCTACTGTAGTAACACTGTAAATCATTTTTATACCTGTACCTATTTAGTTCCAGTATTTGTTAGCACTGAAGTAGTTGTGTTTTACTTTTTTTGTTGGCATCTGTTCTGTCATTTGTAGGAGTGTGATCCAATGGCTAGAGCACAAGCTTGGAGCCCGGGAGATGAGAGGTTCAAACCTCAGTAAAGTCAAATACTAACTGTGTGACCTTGAGTAAGTCACATAACTTCCCAGTGTTCCTGTCCACCTAGCAGTAGAAATGAATAGCAGGACCCCACTGGAAATGAGTGGGTACATCTCAGCTGGACTATCCTACATAGACACATGGATACATAGATATATAGACAGTGTCGGCAGATAAGGGCCTATGGCCCGCCTAGTCTGCCCATTTGAGTTTGTAACTTCGGTTTATGTTTTCCTCGAACTCTGTTGCTACTTACCCCTGACCTCCAGAATTCCTTTATGTCTATCCCATGCATTCTTAAATCCCGTAATTGTTTCAGCCCCCACCACTTCCTCAGGCAGGGTGTTCCACTTGTTCACCACCCAATCTGTGAAGAAATTCTTCCTCACATTTCCTCTGAATCATCCTCCCTCCAACTTCATCCCATGCCCTCTAGTCCTGGAACATCTTTTTCGCTTAAAAATAGTGTATTCTTGCACCCTGTTCCTCCCTGTAAGATACTTGTATGTCTCTATGATGTCCCCTCTCTCCCTCCTCTCCTCCAGGGAGTACATATTCAGTTCCTTCAACCTGTCCTCATAGGACTTGTGATACAATCCATGTACCATCTTTGTTGCCCTCCTGGGAAACTTCTCTACCCTGTCTATGTCCTTACGTAGGTAAGGTCTCCAGAACTGTACACTGTACTCCAGGTGGGGCCTCACTAGTGTCTTGTATAGTGGAATCATGACCACCTTTTTCCTGCTGATGATGCCCCTGCCTATGCATCCCAGCATCCTATTTGCTTTACCTGCTGCCTTGTCACACTGTTTCCCTACCTTGAGATCATCAGAGATGATAACCCCAAGATCCCTTTCCTGCTTGGTGCATGCTATATCCTCACCCCCCCAGCTGATATATTGTGCCAGGGTTTTTGTGCCTCACATGCATTATCTTGCACTTCTTTGCATTGAATTTCAACTGCCAAACCCCTGACCATTCTTCAAGTTTCTGCAGGTCCCTTCTCATTCTGTCTACACCCTCTGGTGTGTCTACTCTGTTACAGAGCTTTGTTTCATCAGCGAACAGTGAAATTCTGCCTTCTAGGTCCTGCGCAATATCACTGATGAAGATGTTGAATAGGACCAGTCCCAGCACTGATCCCTGTGGTGCCCCACTGGTCACTCTTCCCTCTGTGGAGTGACAACCATTTACCACCACCCTCTGTGTCCTGCTGCTCAGCCAGTTACCTACCCACCACACCACTGTCCTGCCTACACCCATATTCCCTAGTTTGTGTAATAGTCTTCTATGTGGTAGTGTCAAAGGCCTTGCTGAAGTCCAGATAGGCCATGTCCACTGCCCTCCCCTGATCCACCTCCCTAGTCACCCAGTCAGAAAATTCCACGAAGTTGGTCTGACATGACCTCCCCCTGTTAAAACCATGCTGCCTTGGATCCTGCAGTCCATTGACAAACAGATGTTCCACCAATCTCTCCTTCAGTAGTGCTTCCATGATCTTCCCCACTACCGAGGTGAGGCTGACTGGTCTGTAGTTCCTCACTTCCTCTTTGTTCCCACTTTTGTACAAGGGGACTACATCTGCTGTCCTCCAGTCTTTGGGTACCTCTTCTGTTTCCAGCGATCGGCTAAACAGGATAGCCAGAGGTTCAGCCACCACCTCTCTGAGTTCTTTAAGGACCCTGGGGTGCACCCCATCTGGTCCCAATGCTTTATCAACCCTTATTACTTCCAGTTCCTTCAGGATCCTTTCTCGTATAAAGGGACTTGTGTCCATTTCTGCACCATTCTCACCCCTTGTACTCCCTTCAGACCCATTACCCTCCTCTTCCTCAGTAAAGACTGAGCAGAAATAACTGTTCAGTATGTCAGCTTTACTGTTGTCATCCTCCATGCGGCCCCATCCTCCTCCTTCAGTCTCACTATCCCTCCCTTTGCCTTTCTTTTTTCACTTATGCACCTGTAAAAGGTTTTGTTCCCTCTACCCACTGATTTTGCAACGTGCTGTTCTGTCTGAACTTTGGCTTCCCTTACTGACCTCCCTGCCTCCCTTTGCTTCTCCTGGTACTTCTCCCTATCTCCTTCTGCCTGTGTCTTTTTGTATTGCGTGAATGCAATCTTTATGGCTTTAACTTTCTTTGCTGCCTCTTTGGAAAACCATAATGGCATCCTCTTCCTTTTCCTCTTACTAACCTGCTTAATGCATAATTCTGTTGCTCTTGTAATCCCCATTTTAAATACTGCCCACTGTTCCTCAACCCCTGATTCCTGCCCCATTCCCCTTAATGTCTCTTTCAAGTATCTCCCGATTTTCCCAAAATCTGCCCCCCTAAAATCCAGGATATGTGTTTTTGTGTGGTTTGGTTCTGCTCCTTCTGTGATGTCAAACCACAATGACTGGTGGTCAGTGTTCCCCAGGTGCTCCCCCATTGTTACCCCCATCACACTGTCCCTGTTTGGGAGCACAAGGTCCAGTATTGCCTTCTGCCGAGTTGGTTCCATGACCAGTTGCTTGAGGAAGGCACCCTAAAGGGAGTCCAGGATAAATCTGCTCCTAGTTGATGCTGCTGCTGGGATGCTCCAGTCCATGTCTAGAATATTGAAGTCTCCAACCAGTACTACCTCACCCTTGTCTGCCATCCTTTGGATGGCTAGCATCAGCTCCCTATCTGTTTCTTCCTCCTGGGCTGGTGTTCTATAGACCACAACTGTGTGGATGGCTAGCCCCATTTTCCTTTCCTGCTTAACCCACAGTATCTCTTCCCCATTTTGTTCCTCCTGGATCTCTGTGGCCCTTATGTCATTTTTCACACGCAGTGCCACTCCTCCCTTCCTACTTGCCCGGTCTCTTCTGAACATGTTATAGCCAGGAATGGCCATCTCTCAGTCATGGTTATCATTACACCAGGTTTCTGTGATGGCCACAATGTCCAGGTCTGACTGCACCATGACAGCCTCCAGATCTTCCATCTTGTTGCTAAGGCTCCTGGCATTAGCACAAATGGCTTTCCATGATTTGACCTCCCTAGACTGTTTAGCTGTTCTACTCCAGCCCCTTCCCTGGTTGTTCTTTATCCCTGGTTCTCCTTGCTGTCTGCCCTTCTGCTGATTTTTGCCCCTTTTCTGCCTATCCACCTCTTGGGCACTAATCTCCATCTTTTGCACATTGCTTTGTTGAGATAGCCACTCCTCTGGTTCACTGGTTCCACTGCTAGCTGTGGGGGGTGAGCAAGTAGGTACCCTCTTTGATGGCCTGCCACCTCCCTTGGCTAGTTTAAATGCTTGTCAATGTAGCATTTAAACTTATCATTGAGTGCTTGGATTCCCCTCCAGGAGGGATGCAGGCTGTCAGGCTTGAACAAACCTCCATCCCTCCAGGTGGGTTCGCAGTCACCAATGAATCCAAACCCTTCCTCACAGCACCAGTTCTTCAACCATGAGTTAAAGTTCCTGGTGCATGCACCCCTATGTTTTCCATGCCTCTCAGAGGTAGTACTTCTGAGAAGGTGACAGAAGTAGCTACTTGCTTGAGACCCTCCCCAATTTCCTAAACTTTTCCTGAACTTCCTTTGGCTCCCCATTTGCCAGGTCACTAGTACCTAGGTGGATAATGACATCCAGCTCACCCTCCCGTCTTGCCTTCCCTGCGATCCCAAGGATCTTTCTTCCATCTCTCCATGCCATGGCACCTGGTAGGCACCTCACCTCCCTGTCCTCCCCCTCCCCCTCCTGTGTTCCTAGCTGGATCCCTCTTATGATGGAGTCCCCCACCAAGATTTGCTTCCTCTTCCTCTGGGGTCCAATGCTCTCCCCGCTGAGGTCACCTCCTTGGCTAACCTCCACATCCTCTCCTTCCACTTCTCTGGGTACCTTTATTTGGTTGACCCCATTTGCCAGTGTGGCATATGAGTTCTTGAGTGGAATAGGATCTGGGATGTGCCTCGGCCTGACCATCTTAACCTGCCCTGAGCCCACTGTCATCCAAGTACTCCTCATTCTCGGCATCCTTTGAGGCAGCGGCATTGGACTGGGTGATCTCTGGATAGGGGTGATGGTACTCCTGACCCAGTTTACTTCCACTCTGAGTCTGGCTACCTCATCCTGCAGTCCAGAGAGATGCATGCAGATAGGGCAGCACCTCAGTGTCCAGAAGGTCTGCCTGAATATGGCTGCCCCGCAGCTACAATAGGTTGTAAAAAAATAGTTGTTTTGTGTTGCTATATAATAGGATAGATGGCTGTCAGTAGAGTACCCTTCTGAACATAGGTACCAGAACCTATAGGTGTGTGTGTGGACACCCCCCCAGATTTGCCCATGATCATTCAAAATGCCCCTTTAATGCATGCAATGTCAGAAGGGAAGCAATCAGTCTGTTATTACTACAGTGCCCCCCCCACACACACATACACACTCCCTTTTCCCTATGTTGTGACACTACTCTTGCTGAAGGTTGCAAAATAAAAAAAAATCTTTATTTGAACACCATCCAGAAATAGGTTTTCTTTCATCAAAGTAAAAGAAAAAAAAGACACAGCAGATGTTTTTTCATTTCATGATTTCAACTGTTTCTCTCTGTCTTTCCAGCAGGAAATCTCCAGTAGCCCCCTTCTTTTTGAGCTAAAACCTCTTCACTTCCCTGATGCTCTTAGGTGCAATCACTAATTTATTAGGTGGCTGGTTTTGACAGCTCATCAAGAGGCCCAATCCCTTTAGGATTAAAGACAAGTTTGCATTCCCAAGGACTGTTTTTTTCTTTTCCTATTACCTTCAAGGAGGCAGTATAGCACAGTGGTTTAAGGCTCTGAGCTACAAACCTGGAGACCTAGGTTTGAATTCCACAGTCTCAGCTTGCATTAATGTGTGACCCTGAGCAAGTCACTTAACTTTCTTGTGCTCTCAGGTTGCACCTGGAATCAAGCTTCAGCTTAGTGTGCCTTTCCTGGTTAAACAATTTATCGGCTACATGTGTTTTCCCCTGATGTGGTGTAATTTCCTGTGCCTGTGATTTAGAAAATGGATGCCTGCTGCCATAAAGGGAGGGGCAACTAAATAGGTTATAATTCAGGCCCTAACAGTGTTACGGGTTAGGTCAATAGTTTATGTAAAGTAGATTTCTATTGGTAACAATATTGATAAATTTAATCCTACATGGGCGTTTCCCTTTAAAGAGGACTGGACCCAGTACTGACCCCTGCTGTACCCTGCTGGTCATTCTATCCTCCTCAGAGCAAACTCCATTTATCACCACCCTCTACCTCCTGTACCCAAACCAGTTTCTTACACAAGTTACCACCTTATCATCCAACCCATGCTGCCCAACTTGTTTACCAGTCGCCTGTGTTGAATGGTCAGCTAAAGTACAAAGTGTAGGTGGGGTGGTGCATCAATAATAACAAACAGCTGCTGTAGATTTCTTGTTCCATTTATTTTAAATAATTTTTCATATGGCTAAAGTTCCCAGTGTTTTGCCTACATAATATAGACTTGTTCAGGAGAATGCCTTCATACCTATTTGCAAACACATAAGTAAAATTTGCCATGCTGTTCATCAAAGAAAAAAATTAAATAGTAATTTTAGATTTTGAAGTCAAATTCTACTCACTGTTGATGTTTGCTATTGATTTGTAAGGCTTATGTTCAAATCACATCATAAGAAAGCTTAAAATCAACATTAGAAAAACGTTTACAGTTATGTGTCTTAAAACTGATCCAATAATTCTCCCATCACCAATCACCTCTCTCGTGATCAGAAAATCATGTTACATGCATTATGAGATGATAGTCTTCCTGAGTGTTATACTCCTGAATTCATACATTATTCCTTATTACACCAGAAGTTCATCTAGTACTATGTTTGTGCCCATTTGTTCACACAGCACAAGCACTAGAGACTAAAGTCAGACATGTGCATGCTTATGGTAAATTCCAGCATTTCAGCAATTATTCAGCTTTCACTACCTCCAAACCCAGATAATGTATGTGGTAGTTTCCTTACAATTCTAAAACCCATTTGGTTTTGTTTTTTTTATCGGATAAAAAGGATTCTTTTCATAGCAAGTTTCTGCATTTAAGCACTGCTAATCACATTACTACTCACACTCTCTGTTCCACAAATGTCCATTATTTATGAACGATTCCCCAATCCCTCCAATGATTTCTAATTCACCCATTCTGGCCCAGTATTTCTTATTTTTTTACTACCACTCCTTCCTTTGTGTGAATCACTACTAGTCAGTATGTCCATAAACCTGCAATATGTTCTTTACTTCCTATTTGTTCTCTAGCCACACTACACACACTAGAAGCTAATCAATTCACATCTGTTTTATTTAAATCCGCTGCCTTATTGGTCCAGAGGCAGCATGACTTTACAGAGGGGAGGTTGTGCCAAACAAATCTAATAGATTTTTTGACTGGGTAACCAAGGTGTTGGATCAAGGAGTGATGGTGGATGTGGTCTACCTGGACTTCAGCAAGGCCTCTGACACTGTTCCACACAGAAGACTATATACTGTATTTACAGGACATTCTCCACCATACCCACATCAGACTATTGGAGACTAGCAAGCTGACAATCAGGAGGAACTGTTAGTTCTTGATACTAAGAATCCTTAGTCCATGCCCTCCGACTTCATACTGTATTTAGGTCAGTGCAATGTTGTAAGTTGCCATGGCAACCAACAGCATTTCAGAGAATGTGTGTGCACTTTTGATGATGTCACTTAGACTGGCATTACATAAGGGGGGACACAGTGGGGTTTTAAAGTTTTCAGCAGTTGGGTTTGGCCTTCTCTACACCCAGATTGAAAGACGTTAGCACAGAAAATAGCAAGTGTAAATCTACTTTAAGGAAAATGAGAACAACTGTCTAAGAATGAAGTTTGTGGAATGGGAATCCGAGAGGTATCAGCAACAGGTCAGAACCTCTGTTTGGAAGGGCTTTAAACTTTAACAATATTTAAAATAGCATGGAATGTGACAATGATAAACCACAGTGATGAGTTTAAAATAAAATAATGGAAAAGCTGCAGTCCTTTGGTTTCCAGGTAATCTGCAAATCTTTCCTTTAATAGTGTTTCCATCAGTTTCCCTACTAGAGATGTCAGGCTGACAGGCTTGTAATTTCCTGCCTCCTCCTTGCTATCACTTTTGTGAAGTGAGACTATGCCTGCTCTTCTTCAGTCCTCTGGGACCACGCCAGCCCCCAGTGAACTGTTAAACAAGTCTGCCAGGGGTGCAGCTAACACCGTCCTGAGTTCCTTTAGCACTCTTGGATGCACCCCATCTGGCCCCATGGCTTTTTTTTTCACCCTCAGATTAGCAAGTGTTTTCCTGACCCTTTCCTCAGAAGAGGGACTAGTGTCTACTTCCCTTCCCTCCAAGCTCTTGGTGCTTATTTGTAGTCCATCCCCTTCCCACTCTACAGTGAACACTGAGCAGAAGTATTTAAGATGTTTGCCTTTTCTTGGTCCTCCTCTTTACAGCTTCCTTCCTCCTTTTTTACGGCTGCATAGGCAGAGCCTGCAACTGTTTTGTAACAGCTCAAAAAAACAAGCTACTGGAACGGGCCATGGAACTCTTCCAGTGGAGTTTTAGAATGGTCCTTCTGAAACTGCACACCGGTCGTAATGCTCTGCCATGGCTGCACATGCCGCATCTTTAGTGTCCTGGGGAAATTGGGGGCACCACAGAAAATAGGGGATCCTCAGAGATATGAGGGGTCAGAAAGTTATGGGAACCCTGGCAGCTTAATGGGAAACCCTTGAAAAGCCATGGTGATCCTCTGAAACACAAAACAGACCCAACTCCAGCAGACAGTCCTAGCAGTTTAAATTCAGGGTTTTAAAAGAAAACCATTTTTTTCTTTCTTCTTCCTTCCTTGATTCTCCCTTCCCCCTGCTCAAGACCGACACCCAGCCAGCCAAAGCCAAACCAGTTGGGCCACATTCCTGTCCCATAGTGGAGAAGGAAGCCAGGCTGAGCCCTCTCAGCCATTTCCTGTGGCCAGGGTAGATTCAAATGTGGAGACTTTTTTTTAAGACACTGACCCAGCTTCAGGAGGCTGACCTCTGGATGAAGGAGCCAATCCCCTGGCAGGTAGCCAGGACCACCCAGCCTAGAGGAGGCTCTGCACAGGTTGGAGAGGGGAGAAAAAGTTTGACCAGGGAAGGTGAAGGACAGCAAGGCAATGGATGTTGGCTTCCTTGTTAGGAGGTTGAAGCAAATCCCCTGCATCCCTTCAGTGTAACTCCCTCCAGAAGATCCCCAGTAGCAGCCTCAGTAGTTTTTTGCAGAAATCTGCCATCTAGTCGGGTTCCCCAGTGCATCGAGTCAGTTCATTTGGCTGGGAAACAGACCCAGTGAACCTTTCATGTGGCAGTCTCCAGGAGAAGAGGCCTTATCACTCCTTTGTGGTTGTGCATTCCCCAGAGTACAGAAATGGTTATTGAATTCCAGGGGTGAGTAGGCTTGTTGGCCAGCATTTCCTTTAATAATCAGTCCTAGCTAGACCTGCTCCAACCATGGGAAGGATTGTTTGTTTAGCAATTATATTGTTGCACTGTGTAATTATTGTTTAGAATTGTTAAATTGCTTCCATTGTACCCCCCACCGGGTGGAGGAAGCTGCTTACTTTGTCCAATTGCAGAGGGAGAGGAAGAGAGAGAGGGAGAGAGAGAGAGAGAGAGAGAGAGATGAGAATCAAAGAAGTGCTAGGTAAAGCCAGGTCTAAGTATTATTGGTGAAAATGTACATTCCTTGCTAAATTTCTTATTGTTTAGCTGTAAGAAGCTAATTACTAGAAGCCTGGCAGAGCCTTATCGCATTCTTCTCTCAGAGTTCTAGGGTAATCTAAGCCCTAGTAATGGGAAAAACTTAGTCCTTTGTCCATGTATTAGAAGGGCGGGGCAGCCCGTGGCTGGGACAGAGACTAGGTACCCTGGCCTCCATATTCAGAAGGCACACAGAGCTGAGCCATAGTAACAAAGAGGGGTGGGTCATCAAACTGTTTCCAGGCCCATGAAGCAAACTGTATGTTCTTTATCTGCCTGCAGTCTCCTGTTGCTTGCCTACCTCTCAGCTGTTCCTGATTTTCAGGGATGTCCCTGATTTTGCATCAGAAATTTCTTCTGTCCCTCCTAAGTCTCATTTCTGGCACTAAAGAGTAGGGATTGGGATCACAGAATAATGCCAGCCATTGTTGTTACAGTCTAGTTCTCATTAAGAAAGTGCTATTCACACTAAGAAACATGTTGTATACATCTTCTGGGACTTATATTACTGTTTTATCTGATGTGTTTCTGATTTTGGTCATTTGTCCCTGCCTTGTGATAAGGGAGGTTAAGAAGTATGGTTACCTGGACCCACTGCTTGCTGTGTCTGAACTGCTGTATTCAAACAAACTGTTTTAAATTGTTGAACTGTTTGCTGTGCCTGAACTGCTATATTCAATTGAGGAGTTTAAATGACTGCACTGCCTTATTTTCTCAATAGTCCTGTGTGACTGCACTGCCCTGAGGTATTGATTGCTGCACTTGCCTACTGCTACTTCCTCTGAAGACATTTGGGGCCACCCCATGCCAAATGGCAGGGCTCTCTGTCATACAAGAAGGGGGGAATTGCCTTTCAGGTTTTTAATTTTTGTTCTTTTCCAGGCTCCTGCACACACCTCACACCTCATCTAGAATTCCTCCGGTGCCTCTTCTTCAACCCAGGGAGGGTCCCTAGGAAGCCCAGTATCAACTGCACCCACTTCTAACGACCTCCACCAACTCCAGGTGCTCACCATGATGCCCCAGGTTCGAGTTGCGGGTCATAAGTGGTAGCCAGCCAGTAGCTAGGGCCCACCAAAGTGAGTCAGGTTAGGGGCCACCCCAGCTCTAGCTTAAGGGAATTAAGTCATCTGCTGAACTCGGAGTCACATTGCTCATTCTCCTGCATAGACATTGTCCCAAGGTGGCAATAGTAGTGGTGGCCTATATCTAGACCTTGCCGAGGATTGCCAGACTCTGTGCCCCATTCCCTAAAGTGGCATAAGTACCAGTGGCCCTTGCAAGAGGCCACACCAAGGGTTGCCACACTCTTGATTGTACTGCCCATAGATGGCTCATGTTCCAGTGATGCATCAAGAGGTCACACCGAAGATTGTCGGATTCTGAAGCTGCAGGGGTGAGGTGGTAAGGGTTCCGGGGACCTGTCCAGAGGTCATCCAGTGGATCATCGAACCCAGCATCCTTTCCTTGACTAGATATCACCTGCCCGAGGTCACCGCAGCTGACATCCCCAGATAAGGGTCCTCTTCCCCTATAACCTGGAATCAACACCCAACCTCGACCAGACACTTCCCTTTCAATGTTACCTCAGTGATGCCTGGAGTCACCTTCTTCCCAAGGCCAGGAGGCCTACAGTGTTTCACTTGGTTTTTGGTTCACTGGGGGATGTCCCATTTTATGGCCTGCGTATTAAACGCTTCCTTAGGTTCACCTTCAGCAGTCGGCCAACCAAAATACTAAGACTTGAATAACCTGGACTTTTGTAGGACATTAGTGGGGCCAGTTTGTGGTCCTGGTTACCCTATTCACTCTTTTTCATGTGTATAGTGTTAGTGAGTGTTAAGTCTTTTCTGTGTGCTCCAATTGTTGCTAATACACCTTGCATCTTGGCTGTAGAGTATGCCTCCAGCCTCTCCTTCCAGATTTATCTGGCATCACCCTAAACTATAGGGGTACAGACCACCACAGCTCATCCATCACAAAAAACTTGGCGTAGTCGACAGGATCAGAGTCAACAAGGAGCCCAAAGCCAGAGCAACTCCAACCCAAGATGCTTTCAGATACTGAGGGAGCCACAGCATGATCATCACCTTCAGTTCAGCTACCCCCAATAATGATGCCTTATTACTTCGAGGCACCATGGCTACCAAGGTACACAGGGGACTGAAGCTCAGACACCTGCAGCCTCACCGACTTCTGTGCGAAACTGCAGGCTATGTTCCATCTCTACCATGTGCCAGAGCAACAGAGAGTGGAAATCCTGATTGGGCAGCTGGGAGGAGCCGCCAAACGGGAAGTTGAAAGCTGGTCAGATGGACAAAAGGACACTGCTGAACTTATCCTGACCTGGCTAAGTGACATCTTCGGCAAGCAGAGTGTCTCAGACCTCAAAATGAAATTCTTCTCTTGCACATAGGGCCCCTGGGAGACACTGCGGGACTTTGCCTTGAGCCTGCAAGAGGCACACTGGGCCCTGCAAAAATGAGACCCGAGTGAGGACTATGACCCAGACCAAGTATTGATAGAGCAGTTCATTGAGGGGGCCTGGGGAGAGCCTCTACATCAGAAGCTGTGGATGTTGCACCACCAAACCCAGATGCAAAGTTTGTAGACTTCAAAGAAGAAACCATAAAAGTCCTAGGCTCTGGATGACTTGGGGAAGAAATGGTGACTTTCCAGCAGATGGCTGGTGTTGCCGGAGCCATGGCCACTGGGGGTCCAATGTCTGAACCCTGCTTATCTTGCAATGCCTTCACCAGATAGAGGGCAAAGAAGGATTTCAGCCAGGAAAAAGTGTATCTACTGGATCAGCTAGAACATGACTCCTACCCCAGAGGAGATAGAGAAAAAGTGTACCATCAGGTCACTCAAGCCCAGGACCAGCTGAATGACCAGGCAAGAGACAGTACACGAGACATGTCCCGCCAGCTGGAGGCCATGTCGCAAAGACTAGCAGAAGTTTGCTAAGTCGTACAATACCTCCAGGGAAGCTGGGGCCTAGGGTATTCTATGGACCATCCTCGACAGCCAGCAAGACTGGACCGGACGAGTATGAGCGGGTGACCCACTGACCGGTTCGATGATCATGGACGACCTATCTGGAGGCGCTGTGGCATCAGTGGCCATGTGGAATGACAGTGTATCCAGGAAGGAGAAGTTGCCGTGTCATTAAACAGGGTGTCCCCTAGGCAGTGGACCAACCCTCGAGAAGAAAGCTCCTAGGTCCAAACCTAAACTTGGAATGGTCAAAGTACATAGGGAGGTTCCTGACTGTTCCCATCAAACTTAATGGTATCACCTTTACATAACTTCTGGACACCGGCTCCCAAGTCACCACTATTCAAGGCTGCCATTTCCTTAAGCACTGGACCCAAGACCAACTAAGATGCCCTCCAAAGACTTGGCTCAACCTGATTACAGGCAAAGGAATGAGTATCCCTTACTTGGGCTACCAGGAAATGGACATTCAGCTGGGAGTAAAGGTTTACCCACAACAAGTGGTCATCATTTGCAACACTGATGATGACAACCTCCCTCCAGTGATCTTGGGGATGAATGTACTGGACAACTGCCATGAGGAATTGCTGGATGCCCTCCAGAAGCAAGCGGCACAGCTCCCAAAAGCCAGCAACAAGGCCTGGCAGCACACAAGCAATATATTGCAGTGTCACCAGTGGTTTGCCAATGCTGAGGGAGAAATTGGGAAGATCTGGATTCTTGATGTCCAGCCAGTCAGACTGGACCCAGGTACAGAGACCATACTGCTGTGCAAAGCCAAGGTGGGACTGCAAGGCAAAGACTATGTGGGTGTAGTTGAACCACTCAGTGACACAGGAGGGAAGCCAGTGATTGTTGCATAGAGTCTCACAACAGTTACCAAGGGGCAGGTCCCCATCTGCATCTTGAACTATGGCACAACTCCTGTTAAGCTATACCGGAATCAGCCTCTGGCCAGATTGATAAAGATCCAAAGCGAGGACATAATTGAGCCCTCAACAGACCATGGAGAGAATGTCTTTCAACTAAATGGAGCTGTAAGCCCTGAAGGAGCAGATGCCAAGGGCTGGCTTGAGGAAATTGACTTGGGCGCCAAAGAAACTCCTGAAGAAGACAAACAGGGGTTACTGTTGATGCTAGAGAGACTAGAGAGAGTCTTTTCCAAGCACCCCCTTAACTTTGGGTGTACCAAGAACATGCAGCACCACATAGTCACAGGACAGCACCCATCAGAGAACGATTCTGCCCTATTCAACCTGTACTATATCAACCAGTGAAAACCATGCTCCAGGAGATGAAGGATATCAATGTCATCACTGAGAGTCACAGTCCATGAGCTGCTCCAATAGTACTGGTCAAGAAAAAGGATGGGCAAATTCACTTCTTTGTTGACTATCGGAAGCTGAACCAAGTGACACACAAGGGTGCTTACCCATTACCACAGATAGAGGATTCCCTGGCAGCATTGAAATCAGCATCCCTGTTTTCAACCCTAGACTTGGCTAGTGGCTACTGGCAAGCTCCCCTTGCACCAGAGGACAGGGAGAAGTCTGCATTTGTGACCCCCATGGGCCTCTATGAATTTACTCGAATGCCATTTGGATTGTGTAATTCTCCAGGGATCTTTCAGCGACTAGTGGAACACTGCTTGGGGAGCTATAATTTTGACATGGTCCTACTCTACTTGGATAACATCATCATTTACTCTAAAACCTATTCTGAATACCTGCAGCACCTAGAAACAGTTCTTACCCGCCTAGCTGACTATGGGCTCAAGGTCAAGCCACCAAAGTGTCACCTGCTCAAAGAAGAAGTTCACTACCTAGGGCATGTTGTATCTAAGCACGGAGTGTCGCCAGACCCAGACAAGATTCAAGCAGTACATGAGTGGCCAACTCCAGTCACAGTCCAGGATGTAAGGAGATTCCTGGGGTTCATAGGGTACTACCGGTGATTTGTCCCTAAAGTCACCCAGGTAGCTGCCCCACTGCATACATTGCTCAGGGGAACAAAGCAACTGCACAAAAGCAGCCCAGTGCAGTGGAGTTCAGCCCAGCAGGAGTCCTTCAACCGCCTAAAAGCAATGTGGATCCAAGCTCCAGTACTTGCCTATTCAGATTATCAGCTTCCCTTCAAATTATATACTGATGT
Organism: Neoceratodus forsteri; assembly: GCA_016271365.2. NCBI lineage: Eukaryota > Metazoa > Chordata > Ceratodontiformes > Ceratodontidae > Neoceratodus > Neoceratodus forsteri. The sequence continues at coordinate 1,386,457,410 of CM057453.1, forward strand.
CAGCAATCGAGGGCTAGGGGCTGTCCTCTCCCAGGTACAGGATGGAGTTGAGAGGGTCATTGCTTATGCAAGCCATGGGCTCCATGGAGCTGAATGGAATGATGATTGCTACAGCTCCTTCAAGCTGGAATTCCTTGCTCTAGTGTGGGCCATCACTGAGAAATTCAAAGCTTACCTAGCCACCACACTTTTCACAGTCTACACTGACAACAACCACCTCGCTCATCTGAACACTGCACAACTGGAAGCACTCGAGCAGAAGTGGGTCTCAAGACTTGCCAACTACAATTTTACAATCAAGTACTGTGCTGGTAAATCCAATGCAAATGCTGATGCCCTGTCAAGATTACCTGCCCAAGATGAGAAGGAGGAGAATGACAACCACAGAGAAGCTGTAGAGATGCTCCTTTTCTCCAGATCCCTGAGGAGGTGGTACAAGCCTGCTGCTATAGCTTCCCTGCAGTTGTCTGCCCCACTGCAACTGCAGAAGCACTGGAAGACAACATGACGGAGACATTAAAGGAAACCCCTGACCTATGGCAGCAGATCCAAGACCACAGTCCAGTGACCCGACAGCTAAAGGCCTTCATTAGTAACCAGCAGACCCTACCTCTGCAGGACAGAAAGCATGCTGACCCAGAACTTGTGAAACTGTGGTGACATGTGGCTCATATGACAGATGTGGATGGAAGGCTTATCCGCACCAATCACTGACCCAAAGACACATGACAAAATTTGACAAGTTGTCCTCCATCGTGGAGCTGCAGATGTTGCCCTAGAGGCATATCATGACAAATCTGGACACTTTGACTGCAAAAAGACAGAGGCTCATATGAGAACCAGATTCTACTGGGTTGGGATGCGTGAGGAAATCCAAGAGTGGTGTGACAAATGCCTGACATGTACCCTCAAGCGAACACTGGGGCAAGATCAAAGAGCCCCATTACATCCGATCACTGTTCATGCACCCCCTTGAGCTGGTGGCCCTGGACCATCTTAAAGTAGACCCCAGTGGGGATGGCCTAAACTACATTCTCACCATGTCGGACCACTATTCAAAGTTTGTCATTGCTGTGCCTGTCCGCGATCTTTCAGCCCAAACCACTGCTTAAAAGTTCTGGAGGCAGTTTTTCACCCCTATGGTCACCCTACCAAAATCCTGACTGACCAAGGTTCAGCATTTGAGTCATACTTGTTTAAAGAGCTGTGTTCCTTGTATGGAGGGCAAAAGATCCACACCACTGCCTATCACCCTCAGGGCAATAGGCTCTGCAAGATGGTCAACAGGACTATCCTTGACATGCTCAGAACCCTACCAGAGTCTCAGTGACTGCACTGGCCAAGACTTCTCCCAGAGCTAGTGTATCTCTACAATAACACAACTCACAGGAGCACTGGGTACTCGCCATACTATTTGATGTTTAGCCGTCATGGGAGACTCCCCATGGACTTGGTCCTAGATGTAAAATCAAACTCAGTGAAACCCCTCCATACTACTACCAAATGGGTGCCTGAGCACCATCAATGATTATGAGATTCTGGAAAAATAGTGGAACAAAACATGGAGAAAGCGCAGGAATGACAGAAAGCAAACTATGATGTCCAAGCCTATGCAATGCCTCTGGCCATCGGTGAAAGGGTACTATTAAGGAAGACTCGTTGCCACAAACTGGATGTCAAATGGGAGTCAGAGCCATATTTGATTGTTCAGATCCCGTTCCGGACATACCTGTTTACAAGATTCAAGAGGAGTCTGGAAGGAAGCAGCCCCAGATTGTTCATTGCAACAGACTTAAACTCTGCACCTTCGGGGCTGCTCCACCATCTGGAAGTCACCTCATGGACAGTAATCTGGAGTAGATGTGGGAACTACTCCCAACTGAGAAAACCACCCCAGAGTCATTTCCCACCCTGCTACTAACCCCATGGCTGTATCCAATGGTGCCACACCCTCCAGTAGCCACTGCTGCAGATCCCTCTCAACGTAGATCCCCCATGTCAAACTTTGGGGTACCCCTCAGAGGTATGTGACTGAAGCCATACAAAGGGTGTCCCCATATGAGTAGAAAAATGAAAGAAGAGCCAAGACCATTGCCCAGTTGTAAATATGGTTTACCGAAATGTTCTAAGATATAAGTCAGAGTCTTAAAGATGCAAGGACTCATAAATGTTTTCTTATACACCGACAAATCCACTACCATAATGCTTAGAGTGTTAAGAAAATGTAGAATTAAGGATTTAACATTTTTTATCTGTAGGCTGTTAAGAATGTCTTGTTACCATAACATGAGTGAGAAATATGTCATTGTTTATGGATGGAATTGTCAAAGAGTTTAAGATTAAGAAGGTAAAAATTTGTAAAATACATGAGGGCATGTATTGTTAGATGGGCCTGAATCTGAAGTGCCCAGGGAAATTGAAGGCACCACAGAAAATAGGGGATCCTTAGAGATATGAGGGGCCAGACTGTTATGGGGACCCTGGCAGCTTAATGGGAAACCCTTAAAAAGCTGTGGTGACCCTCTGAAACACAGAACAGGCCCAACTCCAGCAGACAGTCCTAGCAATCTAAATTCAGGGTTTTAAAAGAAAGCAATTTTTTTTTCTTTCTTCTACCTTCCTTGGTTCTCCCTTCCCCACTGCTCAAGACCGACACCCAGCCAGCCAAAGCCAAACCAGTTGAGCTACATTCCTGTCCCATAGTGGAGAAGGAAGCCAGTCTGAGCTCTCTTAGCCAATCCTTGTGGCCAGGGTCGATTCAAATGTGGAGACTTTTTTTTTAAGCCACTGACCCAGCTTCAGGAGGCTGACCTTTGGATGAAGAAGCCAATCCCCTGGCAGGTAGCCAGGACTGCCCCAGCCTAGAGGAGACTCTGCACAGGTTGGAGAGGGGAGAAAGAGTTTGACCAGGCAGGATGAAGGACAGCAAGGCAATGGATGTTGGCTTCCCTGTTAGGAGGTTGAAGCGAATCCCCTGGGTCCCTTCAGTTTAACTCTCTCCAGAAGATCCCCAGTAGCAGCCTCAGTAGTTTTTTGCAGAAATCTGCCATCTAGTTGGGTTTCCTAGTGAGTCGAGTCAGTTCATTTGGCCGGGACACAGACCCAGTGAACCTTTCATGCAGCAGTCTCCAGGAGAAGAGGCCTTATCACTCCTTTGTGGTTGTGCATTCCCCAGAGTACAGAAATAGTTGTTGAACTCCAGGGGTGAGTAGGCTTGTTGGCTAGCATTTCCTTAAATAATTAGTCCTAGCTAGACCTGCTCCAGCCAGGGGAAGGATTGCTTGTTTAGCCATTGTATTGTTGCACTGTTTAATTATTGTTTAGAATTATTAAATTGCTTCCATTGTACCCACCCCCCCAGGCTGGAGGAAGCTGCTTACCTTGTCCAATTGTAGAGAGAGAGAGAGAGACAGAGAGAGGAATGAGAATCAAAGAAGTGCTATGTAAAGCCAGGTCAAAATATTATTGGTGAAAATGTGCATTTCCTGCTGAATTTCTAACTGTTTAGCTGTAAGAAGTTAATTACTAGAAGCCTGGCAGAGCCTTATTGCATTCTTCTCTCAGAGTTCTAGGGTAATCTAAGCCCTAGTAATGGGAAAAACTTAGTCCTTTGTCCATGTAGTAGTAGAAGGGCGGGGCAGCCTGAGGCTGGGACAGAGACTAGGTACCCTGGCCTCCATATTCAGAAGGCACACAGAGCTGATCCATAGTAACAAAGAGGGGTGGGTCATCAAACTGTTTCCAGGCCCATGAAGCAAACTGTATGTTCTTTATCTGCCTGCAATCTCCTGTTGCTTGCCTACCTCTCAGCTGTTCCTGATTTTCAGGGATGTCCCTGATTTTGCATCAGAAATTTCTTCTGTCCCTCCTAAGTCTGGCATTTCTGGCACTAAAGAGTAGGGATTGGGATCACAGAATAATGCCAGCCGTTGATGTTACAGTCTAGTTCTCATTAAGAAAATGCTATTCACACTAAGAAACATGTATACAGCTTCTGGGACTAATATTACTGTTTTATCTGATGTGTTCCTGATTTTGGTCATTTGTCCCTGCCTTGTGATGAGGGAGGTTAAGAGGTATGGTTACCTGGACTGACTGCTTGCTGTGTCTGAACTGCTGTATCCAATCAAACTGCTTTAAATTGTTGAACTTCTTGCTGTGACTGAACTGCTATATTCAATTGAGGAGTTTGAATGACTGCACTGCCTTATTTTCTCAATTGTCCTGTGTGACTGCACTGCCCTAAGGGATTGATTGCTGCACTTGCCTACTGCTACTTCTTCTGAAGACATTTGAGGCCACCCCATCCCAAATGGCAGGGCTCTCAGTCATACAAGAAGGGGGAAATTGCCTTTCAGGTTTTAAATTTTTGTTCTGTTCCAGGCTCCTGCACACACCTCACACCTCATCTAGAATTCCTCCGGTGCCTCTTCTTCAACCCAAGGAGGGTGCCCGGGAAGCCCAGTATCACCTGGACTCACTTCCAACAACCTCCACCAACTCCAAGTGTTCACCACGATGCCCCAGGTTCGAGTTGCAGGTCATAAATGGTATCATCTGGTAGCTAGGGCCCACCAAAGTGAGTCAGGTTAGGGGCCACCCCGACTCTAGCTTAAGGGAATTAAGTTATCCACCGAACTCAGAGTCATGTTGTCCATTCTCTCGCATAGACATTGTCCCAAGGTGGCAATAGTACTGGTGGCCTATACCAAGGCCTTGCTGAGGATTGCCAGGCTCTGTGTCCCATTCCCTGAGGTGGCATAAGTACCAGTGGCCCATGCAAGAGGCCACACCAAGGGTCACCACACTCTTGGTTGTTCTGCCCATAGGGGGCTCGTGTTCCAGTGATTCATCAAGAGGTCACACAGATGATTGTCAAATTCTGAAGCTGCAGGGGTTGAGGTGTTAGGGGTTCTGGGGACCTGCCCAGAGGTCATCCAGTGGATTATCACACCCAGCATCCTTTCCTCGACTAGAGATCACCTGCCCGAGGTCACCGCAACAGACATCCCCATATAAGGGTCCTCTTCCCCTACAACCTAGCATCAACACCCATCCTCGACCAGACGCTTCTCTTTTGACATTGCCTCAGCATCGCCAGGAGTCAGCTTCTTCCCAAGGCCAGGAGGCCTACAGCGTTTTACTTGGTTTTTGGTTCACTGGGGGAAGCCTCATTTTATGGCCTGTGTAGGAAGTGCTTCCTTAGGTTCACCCTCAGCAGTCAGATGACCAAAATACTAGAAATCCAAGCTTTGTGCATCGGATTGCTACACCTTTAAGACTTGAATAACCTGGACTTTTGTAGGACATTAGTGGGGCCAGTGTGTGGTCCTGGTAACCTTATTCACTCTTTTTCATGTGTATAGTGTTAGTGAAAGCTAAGTCTTTTCCGTGTGCTCCAATTGTTGCCAATAAACCTTGCATCTTGGCTGTAGAGTATGTCTTCAGCCTCTTCTTCCAGATTTATCTGGCATCACCCTAAACTATAGGGGTACGAACCAAAACAGCTCGTCCACCACACTACTCCATCAGCTGCAAATGGCTGATCTCACAATAGCTTCCGTTGGACTTTGGAAGTAGCCTTCCAAAAGTCCAAAAGAGCTTGAATTCCTCAGCTGCCATGATTGGTAGAAGGTATAACAGCCGCACCATTTCGACTGTTACTTTTGCATTCCGATGTGTGAACTACGCATGCACATGACTCATGCGCATGTGCAGTTCTGTGGGTGTCACCATGTTGGGAATTGCACTATGCCATTCCCTGTCGTACAACCCCCTAAAATGTTATGTCTCTGAAACATAGAAAATGGTCCCTTGTTGTCCCATTTGCTGCGCCCATCCCCACATTATGCCTGACAGCAGGGTGTCCAATCCCCATGTTGGCATCCTATCCAACCCCCTTCCCCATTCATGCACACTGTGAGCCCACCCCAGTGTGCCAAAATGTGTTTCCCATTGATGTGGCATGCTGGGAGCCCACCCCAGTGTGCTGAAATGTGTTCTTTGTTGTTTTTCTCCTGTAAACTGGAAAATGGTCCCTCGTTGCATTCATGTGGCACACTGGGAGCCCACCCCAGTGTGCTGAAATCTGTTTTTCTTCCCTGCATATTATAAAATGATCCCTCGTATCATTTTGTTTCATCCCTGTAAAATTGAAAATGGTCCCTCATCATCGCTGCAGTCCCTCTCCCCACCTTCCCACTGAGTACCCACCTCCCCACACACTCCCCTTACCCCATTCTTACCTCTGGAGGTTGGAGCTGTCATCTTCTCTGGACCGGAACACGTCTTCACTCTTCAAAGCCCAACCATGAACTGAAGAATTAAAGGTAAGTGTCCTATACAGCCATTCAATGGGATTTTAAACTTATGCTGATATACTAACATACTAACATACTATTTGCCAGCAGATTAGGCCTTATGGTCTATCGAGTCTGCTCGAACTTTAGATCCTTAGTTGGGTGCCGAGACCCTCCCATCCCTTGTGCTCCAGAAACCCGTATCATCCATCCCCACCCCCCCGGGACAGGACATCATCTGATACATCCACTTTCTGTGTCTTTCCCATCCTCTCTTGAAGCCCTCCACTGTGGATCTCTGAACTAGCTCACCAGGCAGTGCATTCCAAGGGTCCACCACCCTGTCAGTGAAAAACCTCCTCCTCTTTTCCCCCTTACCCTTCCACCTTCCAACTTCAAACCATGCCCCTGGTGATACCTCCTGCTTTAGTCTAAAGATCCCTCCATGTTAACCCTATTTATTCCCTTGAGGTACTTGAAGACCTCAATCATGTCCCCCCTGTCTCTCCTCTCCTCCAGTGAAAACAGGCAGAGCTCCTTAAGTCTGTCCTCATACGTCAAATCCCCTAGCCCTCGTATCATCTTTGTTGCCCTCCTCTGTACCCTCTCTAGGAGCTGTATGTCCCTCTTTAAGTGTGGTCTCCAGTACTGTACACAGTACTCAAGGTGTGGTCTAACCAGTCCATTGTACAGCGGCAGAATCACTTCCTTGCTCCGAGAGGTGATCCCCCTTACGATGCATCCCAACATCCTGTTTGCCTTGCTAGCTGCTCTCCTGCACTGCTCAGAGTTATTCATACATGCATCCACCATGACCCCTAGGTCTTTTTCCCCTATTGAGGCCTCCAGCGCCTCCCCTCCCAGGGTGTACCTGTGTTTAGGGTTTCCCCGACCAAGATGCAACACCTTGCACTTGGTGATATTGAAATTTAATTTCCATGTGTGAGCCCAGCTTTCCAGGGTGTCCAGGTCCCATTGCAAGGCCAATCTCAGCCATTTTTTGGAATTTCTGGTCCAGATTTTCAATATGGGGTTCTTGGGACCTCACCTCATGAAAACTGTCACTCTCATTTTGTTACTCTGTCTCAAAAGATGATTTCGTGGTGACTGCATGGAATCACCTTTCGGGACTGATTCATGAAATGACAGTGCCACCGTTCATGAGGTGGGGTCCCAAAAAGCCCATGTTGCAAATCTGGTGACAAAAGTACCAACAAATGACTGTGTTACGTGTGTGCGTTGTGCAGTTTCTACGCACACTTCTAATGCTGCCTCTTTTTACTATTTTCACTCCACATTTGTACAACTGCCATTTTTGCACACCTCCTTCAAACCAGTACAGCTGTCATTTTTCACAACCTGCTTGAAACATGTTTTCACTCCCATTGCACACAATAGCGTGTTTGCTCTGTGCAATCACCTTTCGAGACAATTGAACAAAATGACACTAGCACTTTTCATGAGGAGGGGTCCAAAAAAGGTCATATTAAAAATTTGGTGAACACATTCTAAAAAATGACTGCGTTAAGGGCGTGCATTGCACACTTTCTATGCACGCTCTTAACATCACTCATTTTTAACATTTTCACTTCACATTTTTAACTTTGTCATGTTTGTACACCTCCTTCAAAACAGTACAGCTGTCATTTTCCACAACCTGCCTGAAATGTGTTTTTACACCTGTGGCACAGAATAGCATGTTTGCTCTGTGCAATCACCTTTCGGGATAATTGAACAAAATGACACAGGCACTGTTCATAGGAAGGGGTCCAAAAAAGGCCATGTTGAAAATCTGGTGCAACACCTCCACCATATGGCCAAGTTATACCTGGGCGTTAACTGATTTCTATGCACGTATGTAACTTACGTCACTTGGTACTGCTTCACAGCCCTATTGGCTCTGGCTGCCATATTGCGTGTGGCATTTATATGCATTCAGTGGCAGTTGTTCCCTTGCTGCAGTGGCACTCCTACAAGCTCACCACAGCCATATCGGCTCTGGCTAGATTTTGTTAAGTGTGCAATCCCTCCCTTTGTCTTTCTTTTCTCACTAATATACCTGAGAAATGTTTTGTCCCCCTTTGATGCTGTCTTGGCTATTCTTTCTTCAGCTTGCAACTTTGCACTCCTTACTGCTTTGCCTGCCTCCCCCCATTTCCCCAAATACACTTCCCTGACCCCTTTTCTCTGTGTCTCCTTATGCCTTCTGAATGCCACTCTTGTTGCCCTTACCCTTTCTTCCACTTCCCTTGAGAACCATAATGGTCTCCTTTTCCTTCTACTTTTGCTTTATTTGCCTGATATACAGGTCTATTGCCTTTACTATGCCTTCTTTTAATCTGGCCCATTTGCCCTCCACCCACCCATGACATCTCCCCCCGCCAGATCCTCTCAGAGACATTCTCCCATCTTTGTAAAGTCAGCCCTTCTAAAATCCAGAAACCTTGCCCTTCTGTGGCTGGATTCCACCATTGTTCTTATATTTAACCACACTGTGTGACAGTCATTAGTCCCCAGATGACTTTCCACTCTGATGTCTGCCACACTGCTCCCAATTAGAAAGTACCATATCTAGTATTGCTTAACCCCAAATGAGCTCACTGACTAGCTTTCTGAGGAAAGCCCCCTACAGGGAGTCTAAGATGTCTCTGCTTCTAGCTGATGCTGCAGCAAGTAGACTTCACTCTATATCTGGCAGATTAAAAACCCTCACCAGCATCACCTCCCCTTTCTTAGCATTTTTACCTATGTCTTCCAACATTTCTATGCCTAAGTCCTCTCCCTGTGTCAGAGGCCTGTATACCACTCCTGCCTGAATGGTGACTCCGTTTCCTGCCTCCAGGTTGACCCACAACACCTCGACACCCCACCAGATTCCATGTACCTCCATCTCTTTGATGTTTTCCTTAACATAAAGCACCACTCTCCCACCTTTCATTCCTACCCTGTCTCTTCTAAATATCTTGTAGCCAAGTGAAAGAAACTTAGGAGATAGCTTTCTTATTAGGGCTGCAGTAGGCGGAGCCCTGAAGTCCCATTACAATCACTGAGAAAAAGGACTCCACATTCTTTCTGAACAAACAACATGTTGAGGTGACAAAAAAAGGTAACAATCGGGCCTAGGGGAGAGTGGAGGGAGACTCTGTACCACCAAGGCAGAGGGGCAGATGTGAGGGGTTTTTTTGTATCAACTTTCGGGGTTCAGTAAGTGGGAGGCCACTAGACTACCAGGCTAAAGGGCAGATATTTTTATTTATTTATCAACCATCAGAGTTTGTGGAATGGGGGATGGACCACTAGACTACCAGGGCAGAACTGTCACAGCTTGTCCCCAATTGTTATTCCTTGCTCCCCCTACTCAGCCTGGACACTGGGACACTCCCTATTGGTCTATTGATGCATGGGACACTTTTAATTGACTTGGTGTAGCTTTCCTGCTTACTGGGAAAGCAGAGCAAGTTTATCGCAAAGGCTTCCACAGACCAAGGCAAATTGCAGTTCTGTGTACACTCAGGAAATTGTGTTATATGAAAAGGAAATGTCTAGACAAGAAATGTAAACCTAAATAAAGGCTTCCTGATTTGGAAAATCTAACACACTGTATTTTAATCACTTTACATGAGATAACAATATGGTAAGAGACCCACGTATTCTCTAAAACTCACGACAGTCACATGACATTTTTACACCTTCCACAGTAAACTATCTCATAATTTAAAATCTATCAAGCAAATACTTGAATAACTACTTATTTCATTCTGCTTTTCAGAAATTTTTTAAACTAATAGTGTACATATTTTAAATTCAGGTACAAATAATTCAGGTTTCTATGGGTCACCACACTTCTCAGTGAGATACTATCTTTTTTACACTGTTTATTTTGTCTTTTAAGGTATTGCATCTACATAAGGAGGTGGATAGCAACTACTCAGGAATACTGTAGCTACCTCTGGTCACTCATTCACTAAGGAAGTAGTATATTGCTGTGGTCTAGGGCACCCAGATGCAAACATCAAGACATTAGTTTGAATCTCACAGCCCCCACTTGCATACTGTGTGACCCTGAGCAAGTCACTTAAGAACAGTGTATTATTTATAATGCAGTTCTTTATTGCACATCATGCTGCTCCCATCTGGCACTTTGTTGAAAACATGCTGCCTTTTAAATCAAGGATGCCAAAGAAACACAGGAAAAAAAAAAACAGACGCCACCCGTGAAGTTTAGAAAAGTAGAAAAACCCTTTAGTCACATACAAGTGTTCCGAAGCCACCTCGAGTTTTATAAGAACTTTATTTCATTGAGATTTTCATGTGATGTATAATGCCACAGCCCCTCTTAGCTCTGATCAGCCTTTACTCTGAATTACAACTGGTGATGCAAATTCTGACAGCTCCTTTTCACTGTCTGTCTGTCTACCTACCAGAGTCTTCTCACCATTGCCACAGTTGTCTGGTAAAAAAAAAAAAAAACTTAAATATAAGCAAGTTCTCAGAGACCTTTGTATAGTTAATAAAGTAGGACAGTTTAATTTATTCTGTGAAATCTGTAGACTGGTCTGAGGTGACAGCGGTGAAATTTTAGATCTGTTGAAGTGATCTCCTGTAAGAATTTGTAAGTGGTCTTTCATTTGCTTTTTAAATTATTTGGAGTGTATGGTCTAAACAATGTTACATGTTTAATGTTACTGTAAGTGAAACTAGCACTGTCAGAGTCAACCTGACCGTCAAGATCAGTTTTTAGTTCAGTTCATTATTGAAGTTTTTTTTTATTAATAAATAGTTCCTCATCTGAATTACTTTTTTTGTGTTACATGATGGTTAGTTTTAATGTTTTCTGAGCTAATACTTTGGGGTTCAAAAGATCACGTACACATAGTAAATATTGTATCACTTCTACTTGTAAAACTCATTCAATGGATGGAATATGTATATGATAGTTCCTGACACAAAAACCATATAAGGAAATATTTGTTTTAATACAAAAAAATCTAACTGAACTAAAAAAAATTATCTTGTCTGTCAGGCTGACTCTGATAGTGCTAGTTTTACATGTACAGTTACATCTGACATGAAACCGCAGTTTAGTCCATACACTTTCTAAATAAATAAAAAAGCAAATGGAGTGTCACCCCACAAACTGTGACAGGAGATCCCTTCAACCGATCATGGTTGTAACCATCAGATCAGCATACAGATTTCAAAGACTAAGCTGTCCTGCTGTATTAACTATACAAAAGTCCATAAGCAAGTGCTTTAATTTTCTTTTCTTATCTGACAACTATGGTAATAGTGAGACGACTCTGGTAGACAAACAGTGGACACAGCTATCAAAATTCATGTTGCCTTGTAATTCAGAGCAAAAACTGATTGGAGCTAACTGGGGCTGTGTTGTTATCTGTCACATGAAGCTCTACAGCAGGATGGTTCACTCAGCAGATAGCAGTCAGATGGCAGTTAATCAGTACAGGCTTCACTGTATACTGCAATGCACGCTTAATTCTAAAGACTTATAAAGACTTTTGGTCATATACCAATATATTAAATACAGCTGTCACAGATGCCAGAAATCACCTTGGAAATTTCTTAGAAGCCTATCAGCAGAGCACTTACCTAATCCTGAAGACTTATACAGACTTTTGGACATATACCAATCTAATGTATGGAGAGATGTAATTAACCTTTGTTTTCTACAGTTTTATAACATGACAATCCCATCAATATGACATCAACAAGCTGTAAATCTTGCATTGGTATGTCATAGCCATGGGGTTACAGGATAGAATACCACACCCAGTGACAATTCCAAGCATGTAACACCAGTCTGTTAGCATTCAAACTAAAAAGTTAATTATTTCTTTTTTTCCCCTTATTTGCTCAGGTTACCTTGCTCTTTGTGCTGCTCCTCCAGCTTCATGTGTGTATAACTCTGCACACCACAAGAGGTGAAGTCACAGATGCATAGGGTGCCGCCGAGTCATATGACCAATATGGACCAACTAGAAACATGCTGGATGTAGCCTAGTTTGTTGTTAAACTTCCAGTTAGTAAAATGGTGTGTTTCTTTTAATTAAACATGTTACAATTGTATTCGCAGTTAATATTTAAATGCAGTTACCGTGTTAATGTTGCCGTTTTTGAATACTGCTTGACACCCCATCAAGCTTGGATGTACTCTAAATAAATGGCATGGTAAGTTTCTACCCTGGCGAGTCAGAACTGTGGAACTTTGTTGTGTTATTTTTTTCAACATTTAGATATATAAACCAACAAGCTTTTTAGCAGTTTAATGGTTCTGGCTCCATACACTATAAAAGACAATGCCTAATTAGTGGTTGTTAACCATGGACAAAATCACCTCTTGTGGTTGCCAAGACAACTGTAAACCTCTCAAGCTGCACTCTTGAGGTTTACTTAGTTGTCCTGGCCACCACTCTAGGTGATTATAATGTGGTTAACATCCAGTACTTAGGCATTATCCTCTATATACTAGATACACCTGTCACGGATGCCATAAAACACATTGGAAAACTTTTATCATACAATGGGGTATGAAAATCCTGTAACTTCATTGGTCAAAACACATCACAATACCATGGTAAATCCTCCAGTATACCCACTGTAAAAGTTTTATATCACGATAAAAACAAAAAAACAAGTTGAACATTGTATAATAGCAATATACCATGACAGGGAGAGGGTATATGGGTGGATTTACCACTTCTGGTGTGGTTAAGTCACTCAGCTGTGCCTCGTGACCGAACCACACCAGGCCTGGTAAATCCACCAATATACCTACTCCCTGTCATGGTATATTGCTTAAGCAGCCTATAAGTAGAGCACTTTAAGAGCAGGTTAAATTTGAGCTGATTTTGCCATGTGTATCTGGACAGTATTATATGAACTGTAATCTATTCATTGTTTTAATTTTAACAGAAGACCATTTAAATATTTTATGTGTATGCTATGTATGGCACCGTTATTAAATATAGGATCATAGGAGTAAAATTTGGTGGTCTGGTTCTCCCCATGGGACTTAGGTTAATGAATCAAAGGTTTTATTTTTTCTGTAAATGTAAATCAACTTATTTAGACAGGGGACTTTAAATTGCATCCGGTACTAACCTGCTGTCATGGTGGTATACACAAGAAGAAATGAATTCTTAAACTCTGAAGTAGAAATGGTAGAAGGACAAAGTGGAAGTAAAAAACAATGTACAAAAAATAAAAATAATTTGGACCATGAGAACAGTGCCCCCAATACTCACAAACAAGATGGGGTAATTTAAAAAGGGAACAACATAGTAACCTTAAATGAGGGAATGTTAACTAATAATATGGTGGCTCCAAAAAAAAAAAAGAGATAAAACAAGCATTAACGGAAGGAATTATTTATACATTTACTCCATAGACTGGGAAAAATGGAAATAAGGAGGCCGAGAGTGTTAGGACTAGCAGAAGAGATAGGGAAATGATATTGTGTACTGGGGTTTCAAAAAATAGAACTATTTCTATACCCTATTTCCCATATAAAGGTGTGGGCAAGACAAGTAACAACAAGGTAAAAATGGGCCCTTCCAAAGAATCAGACAAGGACCCTAGTCTGATGATAGCCCCCCAAGAATTCACTTGGGAACATATCCCAAAATCAATTACTAAGCTACATATTCCATTAGATCATGTTTCTATAGAAGACTCACCCCAACTTGTAGAGTTTGAGGAGAATCATCAAGAGCCCTGGCAGTTTCAGATTAATTAGTACAGATTTCCTGATTTAGTGGCACATTATCCTGCTCTTTTTCCCCAGGATTTTATTAAGGTGATAACAGATCAACATATGGGTAATGATTTGATATTAGATCAGCCTCACATGCTCAGGGAAGAATTCTCAGTAGTACAATCAACCCTGGCCCATCAAGAGGCTCTGATTAGAAACTTCTTTAATGATTTAATAAAAAGAGGGCTGGAACCAGAATATGATTCTATGGTACTAAATATAACTGAGCGTACCAAGCCTGTTATTTCATTAGAAAACTCATGAAGCAAAACCCAACAGTTCCAGAATTGGTTAAAATACTTTAAAAAGGTGGAAAAAAATCTCAAGAAATGAAACAAAAAATCAAAATGCAGAAAGCACAAGGGTCAGGAAAACAGAAACAGAGTGAAAAGCATGAGAGACAAGCAGTATCAGACATTGGTTAATCATGAATAACCTTGAAAAAAAACAGTGAAAAGAAGAAATATGCTGGACAATTTTCCCAGAGTGTTAATAGATCAGAGGAGACAGGACTAAGGGATAGACAATGCAGAAAATCTCCCTGCAAAAAAAAAAAAACAACAAAAAAACAAGTCAGGGACAAGGGGAAATTAACCAAAACCAAAACCCAAAGAGCAAGGATTAAAAAGCTGAAGAAGAGGGAACATGAATCAACAAAATCTAATCTATTCATTTTGGATACAAACGCCACAGGTGACAGCAATTATAAACAGAAGACAATGGCCCCGATATTCAGAAATACACCAAGGCTTGGTGCAAGTCCAGCGCAGAGCAAATCCGATGCACCATGGTGCAACAGGAGTCATATTCAGAGGTTGTACAGACCAAACTGCACCAGTGCAACATGGCTGAATATGGCAGAGTTGCACCGTGGCACAAACAGAGGTGTGCCATGGCACACACAGAGATGCTCCAGTGTACCCATGGCAGCAGAGCAGCAGAGCAACACAGGGGGACAGGGCACAGAGCACAGACCCAGAGACAGGCCATGGCAGCACAGTGACAGGCCACAGGAGGCCTCCACCAGCAGGGCACACACAGGCACCCTGACACTGGACCCCAGAACACAACAGTGGCATGGATAGCAGATGACAGGAGGTGCCAACGGCCAATGGAAGGCCACCAAGGGAGCCCCCCCCGCAGGCTGCAGGCTGTGCCCCACCCCATCAGCCCAGAGCAGACTATACCCAGGACCATGCAGCCAAGCACACACACACACCACACAGGCACACAAAGATCCCACACAGTAGGCACAGCACAGGCCAGGTGGCAGGCAGCATGGCAGACCACATGGGACAGGCCGAACAATGCCAGTTAGAGAACCCCAACACAGTGCATGGACAGTACCTGATCAATGACCATGGCCATGAGCCACCACCATGCACACACCCGCCACACACCCCTGACCACCACCCAATAGGCACCCCAATGCACAGCAACTGACCCAGGGGATGGACACCACCACCACCACAGTGGGACAGACCACGGCACATAGCAGGGCCCCATGGAAGCACAGCATGCACCTCTCACTTGCACAAAACATGGACAGACACTGGGCCACTGCAGCATAGCTCCCCATGCCACCTGCAAAGCAGGCACAGACACAGGCAGGTGTGCCAGACAATATATATGCATGGAACAACTATGCACGGAAACAGCAGGGGCTGGGGAAGGGTGAGGACAGTGAGGGAAGGGGACAGGTAACAGGGACTATGCAGTGGGAGGGGGGAATTGTAGGGAAAAGCCCTACAGGAGTAACAGGGGACACAGGGCAACCCTAGCAATGTTCCCAGATGGCCACCCTGGCATGCCATCATGCACACCCCTCTGCCGCCAGCATGCCCTGCATGGCCGCCACCACCCCAGGTATGCCCGAGACCATGAGCAAGGGCTGGCACATGAGCCAGCTCAGCATCTGGCCCAGCAGTGTCTGCACTGGCCACTGGACACCCATAGCAAGGGTCATGTCAGGTGCCAAGTACAATGGCCCAAAGGACCATGCCCACCCACAGTGATAGGGAACATGCCATCATGCATGAAGTGCATGTTGCCGGCACTGTGTAGCTTGCACTGTGCTGATACAGCATGCTGGTCACTCAGCCTGCATGACTGCCACCATGTCAGTGCAGTGTCTGCACTGGCCAGGGGACACCCATAGCAAGGGTCATGTCAGTTGCCAAGTGCAATGGCCCAAGGGACCATGCCCACCCACAGTGTGCATGTGCATGATAGGGAACATGCCATCATGCATGAAGTGCATGTTGCCAGCACTGCGTAGCTTGCACTGTGCCGATACAGCACACTGGTCACTCAGCCTGCATGACTGCCACCACGTCAGTGCAGTGTGCATGCGCACTGCATGCCTGACCACCGTGCATGCATTGGTATTGCGCCCCCACTTGCTCTGGCACAATACCATTGCACACGGTGTAATATCTCAATATTCAGATGCTGCATGCAAATGAGCTCATCAGCCAATGTGTGGCATAGTGGGGTGCATTGGTATATCATTACCATTGTGCACAACCTCATTTGCATGCGTTGCACCACAGAATTGCCACCGAACAGCACAGGCCATGTACCAGTATTGTAACCGTGATAGGTGTGGTGGATGCCGCAGCAGTACACTGGGGGCAGGCAGCACTGAAGGGTGGGATGGACCAGGGTGATGCTGCCAGGGCCTCAGCGAGAACGCGCTGTCACCTGTGTGGTGCATGCCATGGTTAGCCCTCTGCTATGCTGTGCTGTGCCCCTTGCCTGTCCCTAGCGCCCACACCACCATGCACACCCTGCCCACCCACATCCCCAGGACTGTACCACCCATCGCACCCTGGCCATGCCACAGACACCCACTGGGTGGCCTGTGGGGTCATCCCCATGGTCATAGCCATGGCACAGCACAGAGCTGTGCCAGTTGTGTGGCGCAGGCAGTGGTGTGTGCCCAGTGGCATTGCACACCACCTGGCAGGTAATACTTGGGTGCCCCTTCCTGTTGATATGCACCAGTCCCACAGGGCCATGTGGCATGCGGATGCCCATGTCGGTGCAGGCACAGGCCCCACACACACCAGGCATGCATGCCACCCTGTGGCTGTCCTGAATTGGTGCTGTACGCTCCACTTGTGTGGTGGGGTGACTGCTGCAGTCCACAGCCAGTGGCAGCACAGCCGTGGGGACCTGTGTGGGGGGGAGGTGGGCCGTGGCCACCTGGGTGCTGACCATGGTGTCCCCTGTTGGTCCTTGGCAGGTGCCCGTGGTGAACAGGCGCATGCCGGTGGTCACTGTTGTCTTCACAGCCATGGCATGGCTCAGTCTGGTGGGTGCCTGGAGCTCCATCTCTGCAGCTCACAGGACTGCCTCAGCATGGCCCTGTTCAGGTGGTGCCCAGCCCACATTCCTGGTGTCACTCTGGTTCCCAATGGTGCTGCAGGCATGGTACCACCTGTGTTGGACATGTGGCTGCCTGGCCCTTTGTCGGTCATGTAGCTGTTTCTCCTGCCACCTCACACCCCTCATTGCTGCCCCCATCAGGATGGGCAAGCTCTCCATGTCTCCTGCTGTCCACTGTCCTCCTGGGCAGTTGGCTGTTGGCTGTGTGCCACCCTGGTACACAGGCTTTGTGTCTGTGTCTGTGTGTATCCCTCTCTCTCTCTCTCTCTGCCCCTCTCTCCCTCTCCCACGCCACCTCTCTGTCCCTCTCCCTCTCCCTCTGTGTCTGGTCGTGTGCCTGTCTCTCTGTCTCTTTGTATCTCTCCCTCTCACTCCCACTTTTGGTGCAACTGTTGTCTGTGTGTTTGTGCCCTGTTTTGCTAGGAACAAGATAGCTCGGAGCAACTTCAATTTGCTCGACACTTGCGTCATGGTGTCATGGTTGAATATGCCACTGTGCTGGATATTCATGAAAATGCCCCTTGCTCTTGCACATGCATTCATTATAGTTGCGCATTGGCACAATGCCTTTTGCACTGTGCACTGGCTCCCACTGAATATGGCTCCTTGGTGCTAGTCCTCACTTGCGCTGGTGCAACTCAGTTGCGCCATGCGCAACTGCTCCGAATATCTGGGCCAATGACCAAACAACAGCAGCAATGGAAGTGGAACATGCAGAGAATACCAGAAATGATGAAAATAAAAAACAAAGTCATAGCTTCAAGCATCTGACTTAGAAACATAGAAAAACTATGGTAGTAAAAGGAGACCCAGGGTCCATCCAGCCTGCCCATTAGATGCCTAAACCTAGCAATTGTCCCAGGGGGGCTACCTTCCCTGTCCTAAATTAGTATATGCTTGCTTCAGTGTCTCAAAGTTTTTTTGTTTTTTGTTTTTTTACCAGGAGAGACACACTAAGCTGAAAGCTTGTTTACAGGTGCAGCCTGGGAGCACAAGGAAGTTAAGTGATTTGCTCAGGGTCACACATTATGCAAGTAGGGGCTGTGGGATTCAAACCCACATCTCTAGGTTTATAGCTCAGAGCCTTAAACCACTGTGCTATACTGCTTTAGCTTGTCCCATCTATGCTTAAAACTTGCCAGTCTCTGCACCCACCACCCCCACCGGCAGACTATTCCATGATTCCACCTAGGGGTTCAGTTAATTTATTTTTAGTGGAAGTCTAAAGTTTACATGAGTCAAAATCTGGAAGTCATTCCAATTTTTTGGGAATCATAATACCTCCAGGATCTCACTTTGGAAGACAGTATTCTAGGAAGGAACAATTTATGGATGTTAATATAACATAGTAGTGATAAATATCATTTCTTTCAGAAAAAAATACATACTTTCTGACTTACGTGCTTGTAATTTGGAAGTCATCTAATCTCTTATTTTGCATCTGGAAGTTAGCCCTTTTATTTTGGAAGTTTTGCCCTTATTTTTGAAAGTCCGATACTCCAAAAATGCAGTTAACTGAATCCCTGGACCACTCTTTCCATGAAATAGTATTTCCTTAGATCCCTCCTGACCCCTCCCCTCCAGGTTCCATTCATGACCTTAGGTTGTTGTGTTGGTGACCCTATAGAACAGCTCCTCAGTGTCCAGCACTTTGGTTATGCCTATTAGTAACTTGAATGTTTCTATCATGTCACCCCTCTCCCTTCTGGTTTTCAGTGAGTACATATTCAATGCTGCTAGTCGTTCCTCATAGGCGAGTCCTTGCAGACCCTGAATCATCTTTTCCCCCATCCTCTGCATTGATTCCAACATGTCCCTATCCTTCTTCAAGTACAACCTCTTAACTGAACACAGTACTGTAGGTGTGATCTAACCAGGGATGTGTAGAGGGTGTGTTCACTTCCCTCTTCCTGCTATCAGTCCCCCTGCCTATACACCTCAACATTTTGTTCGCCCTGCTGTATGCTTTATTATATTGGCTTGTCTGCTTCATGGTGTCTATAATGATGTCTCCCAGGTCTCTCTCTTCCTGCAAGGTGCTCAGTTTAACCCACTGAGCCAATATTCAGTCCCTGGGTTCCCTTTACTGAGATGCATCACTTTGCACTTTTTTGTGTCGAATTTCAGCTGCCACATATTTCACCACCTTTCTTATTTTTGGAGGTCTTCTTGTAGGTCCCTAACACCTTCAAGAGTATCCACCTGCCCTTCGAGCTTGGCATTGTCTGTAAACAGGGCTAGCTTACTTTGGATATCGTTCACTGTCTCAATAGGTGGTTGCACTGCACTATTTTAAAATGATACATATTCCCCACCCAAGCCTCCCTCTCAGCACCCACCACCCCACAACCACCCAGAAACATTATGGTGACATTAGGGGTGTCCAATCCCCTAGTGTCCTGATCACAAAATCCTGTTATTTACCCCATCCGTTCACTACCGTGCTTGCAGTTATTTGTGCCTTTTTTCAAAAATATATTTTTTGTTTCCTCCCCCCACCTGACCCTCCCTATCAGCATCCTTCACCCCACTCCCCCCCAAAATGTAAAAGTGGCACTGGGGGTGCTCATGTGAGGAATCCTCGTAGTGTCTCGATCTGCTGCCCCCCCCACGTCCACTACTCATGTGCAGTTATTTTTGCCTTTTTTTAAATATAAGCATTGTTTCCTCCTTCCACCCAACACTTTCTCTCAGCACCCAGCCCCTTAGTGCAGGAATCCTCATTTGTTTTTGTTGTTTTTAGCCACCCACCCGACTTTCCCACTCTGCACCCACTACACTGCACCCCCGCAAGCCCTTACTTACCCATCGGTGGTCCAACACCATAATCCTCTCTGGACTGCAGACACACCTTCACTCTTCAAAGCTGGACTGTGAACCGAAGAAACAGATATGTGGTTCAATGTATTTCAATGAGGTTTTGAACTTAGTGGTGTAACTTGGGCATGTTTGCATATTTTGGGCCCAAATTTTCAACATGCCTTCTTTGGGATCCTACCTCATGAACAATGGCACTCTCATTAGGCAGATCTGTCAGAAAGGTGATTTTGTGGTCCCTGGGTAGTGGGACAGCACTCATTTTTCAAAACCAGGCCAAAAGTTTGTTGTTTTTTTTACATCCAAAAAGGTGATTTTACAGTCCCTACACAAAATCACCTTTCAGCCAGGAGTTGAACACTTTCTCTGCCCTTGTTCATGAGGTGGGATAATAAGAAGGCTATGTTGAAAATTTGGTGTAACAATATTACAAAAGACAACAATGTTATGGGTCTACATTGAATTTTGTGAACTCAGGCTTGTACATTGGTATTTTTCAATATTTTTACCCCAAATTCACAACATAGCCATTTCTTTGTAACACTTCATGAATGTGACAGCTGTCATTTTTTTAACTCTTTGTGTCCCAAAATTTGATTTTGCAGTCCCGGCGTGAAATCACCTTTCCGGCAGGAGTTGAACATTTGCTCTGCCTTTCTTCATGGGACAGGGTCATAACAAGGCTATGTTGAAAATTTGGTATGCAAATATTACAAAACAACGATTTTATGAGCCTAAGTTACATTTTACTACTGTAGGCTCGTAACATTGGTAATTACCCCAAATTCCTCCTATGTAGCCCTATCAGCTCTGGCTACAGCTTGTTCTTAATTAGTTTTCTCTAGGTGTTTATTTGTCTGTCCATTGCCTTGGATCACATCTGTTATGCTTCTGTCTGCTGCTGCTGCTCAGCTTTCATGTGCACTGCTGTCGCTGATTCCTGCCATTTTGCAGAAGTGATTTCTTAAACTTGCAAACAATTTTTCATTGTTCTGGAGTTTGAGCTTCCCACTGTCGCTTCAATATTTACAGTACCCAATGTGGGATGATTTAAACTGGGTTGACTGAGTCAGCTTGCTGGACTGGACTGCGCTGGGAATGATTTTGTCCTGCGGTTTCCTCTGCTGACCTGTCCCTGCTATATGCTACTGAGAGCTGTTATTCCTCTTCATCCTGTGGGGATGATTTTATCAATTTGCAGGTTAGTTCCTTCATCGCTTTGCTGTTTGGGATTCCAGTGTCTGCAGTCCCCATGGGGTGACTTTTCAATTTGTGTGGATTGGGTTGGAGTACCAGACTGAAATGCTCTGTACTGGGACTAACATCGCCCTGTAGTGTTTTGCCAACTTTTTTTCTGCTAAATGTCCAGTAGGACTTACACTGATAAAATCTGGCAGCAGTTTCCAATATCTCCACATCTGAAGCTGACTTTGTGCCGATTGTTGGGGCCGGTTAGTACTTTCTAGTGGACATCTGACAGTGACAGTGCCTGAAGCTTAGCCATTGAGCACCAAAGTTGTTTTGTTTATTGTACTTTTGTTACATTATAGCTACTCTAGCTCCTGTATGCAGTGAGAGAGCCATGGGTCTAGCGTGTTTGGATATTGTTTGCCCGGGGAGGGGAGAGCTCCCTGTGGCTCTACAAACATTTCAGTTTGTGGGTATGAGCCTGCTCTTTTGACAACTTTAAAAAAAACTGTTTATATTTATGGACCTTGGACTTTGGTATTGCTGATTTTTATTGTTTATAGGCATTCAAGTCTTGTTTTAGATTCTCCTGTTATTGTTTTTAGATTTTGTTGGGTTAGGGTGGGGGGTATATATGTGTTTTAAATGATTTGTGTTGTGTGTGAGTGTGTTTCAGTCTGTGTGTGTGTATTTGCTGTGTGTATGTGTATGGCTGTTTGACTGTGGATAAGTGTGATTAGTGTGTTTGTTTTCTTCTGTTTTGTATTATTCTTTCTTATTGTTTAGTTTTTGTTTGTATTATGTGTACAGGTGTCAAAAGCTTTGAGGCTTACCTACACAATGGACCTCCTCTTAACTTTGTCCTTCCTGGGGCTCCCTTTGTTATTGCTGGCATGGGTGCTCAGCTGCTGTCAGGAGTGAGGGTCTTCAGTCTGGTGATGTGGGGGGCAGGATTGGTGTGATATGGCCCAGAAGATGCCAAGAGAGGTGAAGTTCCCAGGATAGAGGACCATCATCCCTGGCACCTCACCCTGGGGCTCTGCCAAATGTTTCTGGGTAGCAGGTAGTCTGTCTAGCCTGCACGGCTCATTCTCTTCGGGCCATCCTACGTAACGCAAGATAACTGATGAATAAAACCGTGGTGATGGAATCTTTCATTGCTGATTCCTCAGCTGACCTTGTTTGCATTACTGAGACTTGGGTGGGCGAAGATGCTGGCCCTGTGCTGGCGGCCTCTGTTCCCCCTGATTATTTGGTCATGCATTGCCGAGGAGGGACTGCAGAGGGGGTGGGGTGGCCATCTGTTTTAGATCCACCCTGGTCATCACACATTCCCAGTGAGAACACCAGTGTCTTTCAAATGTGTGGTTGCTGAGTGCACCTTGGGAGTCAATGGTAAGATAGTCCTCATCGTCTGGCCTCTGGGGTGGGGCTGGGAGCCTTTTCCTGCAGGAGCTGGCAAACTTCATCACTGAGCAGGTGTTGGAGTCCCCCAGAATTTTGGTTCTGGGGGTCTTTAAAGCCTGGATCAAAGATGAATCCTGTCATTTTGGGCAACAGATCCTCCAGCTGATGAATTAGCTGGGATTGTCTCAGGTGGTTACCTCCAAGATGAACATACATGGCCATATTCTTGACCTGGTCTTCTTGCTCAAACTTGACATTACGGCAGTCAAGGTTGATCCAGTTTGTTGGTGGGATCATCATGCTGTTGAGTTCATGTGTGAGGCCCCCTGTCAAATGACCCCTACTGCGGGGATAATCCAGTGTTGTCCGAAAAATAAATTGGAGCCTCACTAGCTCCAGAAGTCCCTGGATGTCTTGAGCTTGTTGCTAGCCTGAGCACAGGGTTCAGAGGCTGGTTCTCAGGCTTATAGTAAAGCCTTGACTTGATTCTCTGGACCTGATTGCACATTTTCACATTTGCCCCTTGGCCTCCTGATGTCGCTCACCATGGTACTTTGCTGAACTGCATCAGTTGAAGACTAAAGGGCATAGGTTAGAGCATGCCTGGAGGAGATCTTTCTCTGTGGAGGGCAAGGTGGCATTGAGGCTCCACTATTTGGCGTATCAGTGGGCAATCACTCTAAAGAAGACTGAGTTTTTGTCTCAGTCAATTGCTGTGGTAGGGAATTGCCCAGCTGTGCTTTTTTGCACTGTAGACAGTTGGCTGAACCCCTCCTGTCTGCAATCCAGGACAGCATTTTCAACAGAAAAATATGAGCAGTTTGGGCATTTCTTTGCCGACAAGGTGTCATTTGTCAGGGTGAGTATCACCTCCTCTGGTCCAGCCTCTGCTGGAGGTGATCTGTCTGTTGGTCTGTTGGTAAAGATATACAAAATCACACATGCCCCCACAATGCAAAGCATCATGGGCTGCATATGCAAATCACCACAGAATACTATGCTGGTTCAACTTTAAGCAGAAATGCATGGTGCCGAAAGGCCTCTCACACAATTTGCAAAGGGTGCCAACAGAAGACATAGACACGTGTTTCATCCTACCAGGCCTCATCAGTATGCCTCATCTGTTTAACACTCCAGTGTAATGAACTAGCTACCCTAAGATGGTCTCTCTGGGTTATATTGTGGTGAACCCAATTAAAACAAAAAACTATTTAAAAGACAAAGAACCTCTGTGTGCAAGCACTGAGGCAAGGGTTAGCCCAAAGGGCATTTGTCTGGGAAGCCAAGTTTCAAAGAAATACAAAATCACACATGCCCCCACAATGCAAAGCATCATGGGTTGCATATGCAAATCACCACAGAATACTATGCTGGTTCAACTTTAAGCAGAAATGCATGGTGCCGAAAGGCCTCTCACACAGTTTGCAGAGGGTGTTGGTAAAGATGTTTTACTGAGCTGAAGTGAGTTTCAGCCGATTTTGGCAGTTGAGGTGCTTTGTGTGCTTACCAGCTTTTGTCCCACTGGTTGTGCCCTGGACCCAGGCCCAACATGGCTTGTCATCAGCTGCTTGGATTCCCTGGTTCCAGTGTTCATTGAGCTCATAAATGGGTCTTTAAATGAGGGTTTCTTTCCTATGGTCTTGAAAGAGGCTGTGGTGAGACCTCTCCTTAAGAAATCAACCTTAGATCCTGACATTCTCTCAAACTATAGGCCTATCTCTAATCTCCCCTTTTTGGGGAAGGTTACTGAGAAGGTGGTGGTTTACCAGCTGGTTGAGCAATTGGAAGCTTTGTCCATCTTTGAACCTCTCCAGTCGGGTTTTCGGCACAGCACTGAGAAGACTTTGTCCTGAGTGGCACATGATCTCTTTATGGCAAGGGTCAGAGGGCAATGTACCATATCTTGGTGCTCTTGGACCTATCCTCAGCCTTTGACATGGTAGATCACGGGGTGCTATTGGATCGTCTGTGGAACTGATGCAGTTTTGCACTGGTTTAGCTCATATTTAACTGGAAGATTGAAGTGCATTGTCCATGGGAGTTTTTCCTCGGGACTTTTCATGCTGCCTTGTGGTGTTCCTCAGGGTTCTATCTTGGCCCCCCGTTGTTCTCCGTGTACATGCTGCTGCTAGGAGAAATCATTAGAAAGTACAATCTGGAGTTTTACTGCTATGCAGATGAAACCCAGCTGTACCTGTCCTGTGCCCCAGGTGACCTCTCTGCTTAAGGTATACTGAACCAGTGTTTGGCTGAGATTAACAACTGGATGGCTGCAAACTGGCTATGTCTCAATGCCGGCAAGATAGAGGTTATGGTGATTGAGCCTGGTCGTGGAGGTGCTTCCACTGATGGGAGATTGCTCGCTCCTGCAGTTGGTGGGCAGCCCGTGTTGGTGGTAAATGTTGTTAAAGATCCTGGCATCTTTCTAGATGACTGACTGACCCTTGAACAAGAGGTGTCGTCGGTTGTCTGAACTAATTTTTTCCATCTCCAGAATATCACAAGAATTCGGCTGTTCTTGATGCCTGATGACCAGGCTATGGTCATCCATGCCTTTGTCACAGACTTGATTACTGCAACCCTCTATACCTAGGGCTGTCTGGAGGCTTGATGTATTGACTGCAGCTAGTGAAAAATGCTGCAGCCAGGATGCTGAAGGGTGCCTCTTTGAGGGATTATGTCACTACTGTTCTGCGTGCTCTGCACTGTCTGCCTGTGAGTTTATGCATCACCTTCAAGATTTGCTTGTTGACATACAAGGCCTATTGTGGTTCAGGACCTGACTACCTCAAGGAGCTCCTGGTGCCATAACAACCTATCTGCTCCCTACACTCTACTGAAGCTGGCTTGGGATTGGGTGACTGGGTGACAGAGATTTTGGTACTGCTGTATCAGTGCTGTGGAATTCTCTTCCACCTTATATACATGCAGCCTACTTGGTGGAGGCCTTTAAAGGCTCTTTAAAAACTTTTCTTTTTGATAAAGCTTTTAGTATTATTTAAATTTTTGAATTTTAACTCTTGGGGATATTTGTTTCACTATAAAGTGCTCTGAGACCCTTGATAGGGCACTATATAAATAAAATGTGTATTGCCTTGCCTTCCTTTTGGCATCCTTTGAGGTAGTGATATCTGGCTAGGTGCTTCTTGGGTGGGAAAGATGGTCCCTAGACTCCTTGCCAATGTGACTTTGAGTCTAGTGACATTCTCCTGACTCTGTCAGCACCGCCCATAGCCTTGAGACCTGTTCTCTCCACCCAGAGAGACACATGCAGATGGGTCAGTGCTGCAGTCTCCAGAAGGTCTCCCTGTAGACTGCAGCCCCACAACCATTGCCTTGCACCACTCCCCACATTTCATTTTTCTTGTTCTTCTTGTCCTTCTTGTCTTCCTATCCCAGACCCAGTAGGGCTATCCTACTAGCACCCAGTAACCACAAGCCCCTTAACCCTAAAGCTCACTAATACCTAGCAAGCATTTTACAGCAAGTCCCTACACCCTAATATACCTAGCAACTATTTAACAGTAAGTCCCTGGTCCCTCCTAGTAGCAGTTTAAAATAAACACAAAAAAAGGTAAAACAAACAGCAAGCCCCTAAGCCCTCTGACACACTTATCCCAGATGCATAGCTACTGTAGCCTCACAAGTACAGACTCTCTACAATGCAACCCCACAACAGGCTTACCTGGGTAGGGGTCCACCTGGATTGGCAGGGGAGCAGAGTGGCTGGCTGCCTCATTGGGCTGACTCCAGTGAGCAAACTCTGACATCCTTTGTGCATTGGTCCTTCATGCAGGGGGCCTCAGTGTGTACGGGGGTCGACTTGATGGCCTAGTCCTTGAGAAAGCCCCTGCCTACTTCCTACTTCCCAGGCAGTGCCCGGGATTGGCTACCAGTCAGGGAGGGTGGTGCAGCTGAAATCTGATTGACTCCTTTCAGGAGCCTCACAGAGCTTCCAAGCTTCACTCTTCCTCCAGTTCCCTGACAATTGTTTGTGTGGGCTGGTGCTGGGGGAGGCTATGCTGTCAGCAGAAGGGAGATCTGAACTCCCTTTCCTCTGAAATGCCTATGACCACAACATGTGTCTGTGATTCTTTATCCACTCAAAATAAATCTTACACCATGGACATTACCAGTTTAGTCTTTCTACCCGACAATCTCTGCTGTTGGGCGCTATGTCAGTACTGCAGAGTAAAAAACAGCACGGTCCATAACCGTGCCACTTGGTCAGTGCAAAACTGCGCAGTCCAAAACCATGCTAGATTAGATATACTAACTCCAAAACCATGCTAGATTAGATATACTAACTCCAAAACCATGCAGCAGTGTTATGACAGTGCAGTTTTTGACCACGGTCATTTGTTGTCACGGTTTTGACCGGACACCTGCTGTCACCTAATGGGCCAGCTGCTGTGGCCTGTTTTTACATCACTACCCTCCTTTTCTTCCTGCACTAGTTCCTCAGGGTCAGTGAATGGTTCTTCTTCTTAAACCATATGTCCTTAGCCACCAGTTTTGCCTATATCTTCTTTATCTGCTGTCATTTCAGATGCTTGTTGTTGCTGTTGTTGTGTTTCCTCTTGTTGTTTTGTGGCATTTTTTTGGTTTGTTTTACTA
This sequence comes from Neoceratodus forsteri, assembly GCA_016271365.2. Lineage (NCBI taxonomy): Eukaryota > Metazoa > Chordata > Ceratodontiformes > Ceratodontidae > Neoceratodus > Neoceratodus forsteri. The sequence continues at coordinate 1,386,484,902 of CM057453.1, forward strand.
CCAGTTTTTGAACTTTTTTGATCTCTTATCTGCACCTGCTCCAAGTCAATCTTCTACCTGTTCCACCTCCTCCTCAACCCCGGAACTACTGCTGTTGCTATGACAGTATGACAGTAACTTGTCAGCCACTACTGTCATCTTCCCCTACACTTGTCATTCCCACTGTGGCAGAAGGTCTATGACCAATCCCACTCTGCTTTAGTTTTTTTTTGATGTGACTGGATGATCCATGCCACCATCTCCTTGGCCTCTCTGTTGCTTCATTTCCTAATGCTTGCTATAGGACTCAGCCACTTGGGTGATGAACAATGAAGAGTTTTATTGTATTTAATTTTTTTATTGTTTTGTATAGGTTTTCTATTTTTATCCATTTTTTTTAGTTTTGTTTTTTATTTATATTTAGTTAATCAATGGGATGCCACCAAGGACTAACAGAGGCCAGGCACTGGCTCACTGCCAACTGGCACACACTTGCTGCCCACTGCTCAGATCACACTGCAACAGCACAACTCAGGATGACACACACAGGCTGCTTCAGGATTCAGGAGGAAGGACCCACAGCAACTTGAGGGACCATAACGAGTATGAATTTGAAAACTGCCACCAAAAGAAAAGATGAATTTCTCTTTTTTTTTAATTTTTTTATAGGATGCCATTAAGGTGCCAACTACCAAGGCCCAGGCAGCAGCACACTGCCAGCTGGCACACACTTGCTGCCCACTGCCCAGATTACACTGCAGTAGCAGAGTTCGAGATGACACATACTCGCACAAGCCACTTCAGGACTCGGGGCAAGGAGGAGGAGAAGAAAGGAACTACAGCAACTTGAGGGAATATAGAGATTGTTTTAATTTTATTTTGTATGTTATGCCACCAAGGGGCCAACTACCCAAGGCTAGTCACCAGCACGCTGCCAGCTGGGACACACTTGCTGTCCACTGCCCAAACACACTACAACGGCACATCTCCTGATGACAAACACACACAGGCAGCTTCAGGATTTAGGAGGAGGAGGAGGAGGAAGGATTTTCAGCAACTTGAGGAAATGTGGAGATTGTTTTTTTTTTTTAATCTAAACAGGAAATGCACAAGGATGGGGTGCTCATGATTCATATAACTGTGGGACAACAAGCAGTTGGGCACTCAACCCTCTATTCTCAATGAAGACACTGTTCTGTATTGAATCACAATATATAGAATAGTGGATGGGCAACCATCCATGACAAGGCCGTGTTTCCCTCGAGGGAGTTGATGACATCATTGAGACCTCGAGAACGAAGCTCGAGAGGTCTCACTGATGTCATCCACTCCCGAGAGGAAAACACAGCCTTAATTGTGGATGGTCGCCCATCCACTGTTTTATATAGTATATGGTTAGGGCTTATTTCTTTTTTTACATTGCTGGTTACCTCATGAATTTTTTTTATTGGGTGTTCCTGCTCCTGCTCTATGTCTTGCCACTGCCTGCCACTGGTTTCTGCTTCACTGCGCTCCTGCTGGCTGGGGCTTCTCTCCACTTCTGCTCACTCTTTCTGACAGTGGCACCATTTAATTTTAAAAAATAAATGAAGAAAAAATAGTTTCATGACACAAAGCCATCTAAGGCTATTTGTGTCAGAAGCAGGAGTATCCACGGTTCTGCCGCTCCGCACCCGCTTAATCGCGGCACCATGTTTTTACTTTTTTTTTCTCTCTGAAGCAGCCAGTCGAGTCAACCAATCAGGAGGTAGGACAAGGCTGAAAAGTTGTTGTACTATCGATGTGACGTCAGAACGATAGTACAACAACTTTTCTGACCTTTGAACTGTCCTACAACAAGATTTGAAAAGCCACTGATTTCATTGTGCAATAAGCCCTAACCATATACTATAATGGTTTATTCAGTGCATAAAACAGTTAAATAATGTAATCCTACCATGCATGATGCATTTTGGAAAACAAATTAATTTTTCAAAGGCATTTGAGAAAGGAACTGTTTTTCCAAAATGCGTCGGGCATAGTAGGATTATGTTATTTGACTGTTTTATGCATTGAATAAACTCTGCTTGAGATTCAATACAGAGCAGCATCTTCATTAAGAATAGAGAGGGATGTGTCTCTGATATTTTGTTGCCCCATTTTGTTTTTACTTTTTTATGGGATGCCACCAAACTGCCAGCTTTTAGGGACCAGGCACCAGTATGCTGCCAGTGCACGCATTTGCTTCTCACTGCCCAGATCATACAGCAACAGAATAGCTCAGGATCACACACACGCGCACACACACACACACACACACACACACACACACACACACACACGTGCTTTTTCAGGACTCGGGAGGTAGAAACCTCAGCAACAAGGGGAAATGTGAAGAATTTGAATATGAATCCTGCCACAAAAACAAAAAATTTATTTTTTAGATTTTTTTTGTTGAGTGCTACTAAGGTGCAAACTACCAGGGGTCAGGCACTGGCATACCCTTGCTGCCCACTGCCCAGGTCACACTGCAAAAAGCTGCTTCAGGACTCAGATGAAGCAATAAGGAACTGCTGCAAGCAAGCCTGCAACTTGGGTGAATGTAAAAAGTCCAAATTTGAAAACTGTCACTAAAAGAAATGTAAAAGTGAATGATGAATTATTTTAAAATTTTTGTGGGCTACAACCCAGGTGCCAACTACCACTGGCCAGGTAGTGTCCTACTGCCAACTGGTACACATTTGCTGCCCAGTAAAATTAATAAATAAAACTTACCCCCCACCAAAGAAAAAAAATCACATCTCAGGCTTCTGCCAGGGTCTTCAGTCATCAGTTTTTATGCCCTTCCCAAATGGTAGTTCTGCAATGAAAAAAATGTGTGCTGCATTGCTGAGAGTTGGTAACAAGTGAGCACTGGTGGAATGTCACTTCATGCTCCATCTGCACACTGCCTAACCCCAAACTCACTATTCCAGAGTCCAGTCTTTCTGTCCTCTCAGTTTTCTCAAGCAAGCCCCTGGTTCCAGAGGCCTGCTGCAACCAACACTGCTTGGCCTGACATTTAATTTTTTTTCTTTTCTCCTGACAAATGTTCCCTCTTCAGCAGCCCTGCTGTTTGCACCACTAGTATAGGTCCACCTTTTGAAGATTTTCTGATTTTTTTTGTGCTTTTTGAAGAATTTTCTAACTAATCTAAATAGAAGTGAATCACAGCCTTGCCTGAGCTATCTAACAGCCTGAAGACAAGCACGTGAATGAGCTTGTGTGCTGGCTCACATGGTCAAGCTGAGTCTAGCTCCTAAAGGAGGCTGTGACTCACATTGTGCCCTAGTTAACCATTTCAGATGTGAACTGCAGTTCTACGTTTGACTGGTTTGCCTGGTCCACACCATACAGACCAGGGCGAACCAGTCAAACCAAAGGTCCATCTATTAGCCTTAAAGGTCACCAGTCTGAAAGAATTGAATGCCCTATTTTCTCAAAACATGTCTATCAGTGCTGGGTCTCTATCAGAAGAGGAGGATGTTACACTGTGGAAGAAGAGAGATCAGCAACAGCATCCAGCTCCATACCACCCATTACTGAAATATAAGTGTGCTGCGTACACACACCATGCATGCTACATGCTTAAAAATGTTTGAATGTGGTTTGTATACACAAAGTGAACCTAAGCAAAAAAAAAGCAAATCAGGTTTGCATGCTGCAAGCTTCACATGTGTGCAGTAGGTAAGCTGGTGTGAACATCTTCTAAAAATTATATCAGGTTCACTTGTTGTACGCTTGACATACAGTAAGTGCAGCAGTTAAGCTGGTGTGAACATCATTTAAAAATCACGTCAGGTTCACATGCTGCATGCTTGCCATGTGTGCAGCATCTAAGCTGGTAAACATCTTATATAAAAAAACACATCAGTTTCTATTTCTTGTACTAATCCTGGCAATTAGAACCATTACAATACATTTTTCATTGATTTCCCATTAACATTAGGTAGACTCATTAATTCTGATCCTTTTGCAAGTTGTTTAATGACTTTTAATTTTTGTCATTAAATCATCATTAATTTGTAAAGTTGTGTTTGCTTACTGCATTAAATGCCTAGGATATAGTCAGCCAACATCCCCCATTCCAGATGTGTGAAGAGGGGCCTCTGTGTTGTGAAGCCTGACCTTTTTGTTTTTGACCATGCAAATCCCCTTATGCATATTCAGTGCTACAAATGTGTTTCTCCATGACTGTTTCAGCTCACTTACTTTTCCTTTGTCATTCTGTATGGAGCATATACACTATGACCATGCTCAGCAATCTTTGTGCTGGGTAGGGTCTTGGAAGAATGCACCATACCTCACATTTTGTCACTGAAATGAGGGACATGGATACTCAAAATGAGGAACAATGATGGACACTAACCCTCACAATGATCAGGACACATACTGAAACATGGAGATACAGTACCTCAGAACACAGTGGAAACCATTGCATTTACTTGTACTGATATTAGCACCTGAGAATGAATTTCTACCAAAAAGCAGGGGGCCATTTAGGTAGGGCAGAGGGGGGCAGTTGCCCCTCCCATATTTGTGTCTAGGTTGTTCTTATGGTATAGCAATAATGGCATTAAATCTGTATTTAATCTTTTGCACAGTAAGTGCCCCCTGGCCTGTGTGCACTCATGCTGCAGGTGCCCTCCTGACTTGACTGTGTCTGTATTGTGTTGTTCACTCTCTCCACCTATTAGCAGCATCGCCATCACACGTGATGTGTAGGAGCTCCCGCCAAGCAAGATCACATGAGTCATGCTAGTGTGACACTGTCTTTACTGCCACAGAGTAGACAGGCTGCATACTACAACTTGGAGGATTCGGTGAGCACGTAACTCTCAATAGCAGTGTTGTGGTGGCATATTTTTGTTGGTCTACTCTTAGTGAGTCTCTGTCTTTCCTGGTGGCTGAAGGAGCAGAAGTGAGCTAGAAGCTAATTCGAGAGTAGGCTACTTACTTACTCTGCTAGGCTGACCTTGCAAAAATTAACAGTACAGGCCCCCTGTGGCAGCAAGCTATGTCTAGCAGCAGCAGTGACAGTGGTGTGGGTGGCCTTCATAGGCCTTGATCAGTGCAGTGTGGCAACAGCCACAGCAGCAGCCAAGCAAAAAGCAAGCAACACAGGTTGGGTGGGTTTGGTTGGTGAGGTGACTTGGTTGCAGACCACCCTGGGGACCTGGGATGGTCGGTTCTGGTGTCCATCTTCTGGCAGAAGGATGGAGGAGAAGTGGACTGAAAACTGGTCTCGTGGCACACCAGGCTAGGCCAAAGCTTCTGGTCAGATGGCCAGAAAAGTAAAAGTAAATAATTTTCTCTACATGGGGATTGAGGAAGGAGGAAGGACTAAAATATTGATGCGTTTTTCATGTTTCTGAGCTATTGGGCAGATTCATGATGCATATGGGTTGGATACTGAATGGAATGGAGTTGGGGATAGAAATTGGGACACATTTTTGTTTTGGAGGGGGTTCAGAACTTCATCCAGGAAACAAATTGGTTAGTAACTGGGTGGGTTTAAGCCCAAATCTGATATGATGCTCCGGGGTATAGACAGGTGAATCTTATACATTTGAATTTTTCCTGATTTGCCTATCAGTTTTCAGTCACAACAATTATGTTTTTCCTTTTGGAGACATTCCAGACATTCTAGAGCTTGTCACCTAGAGGTTAACTAGCACCTGGCCTCCACTGGCTGTTAGCCCCACCCAAATGAAATATGAAATGGTGCCCCTGCCATAAAGTCTAAATTTGCAGGACATCCTCTGTGTGAGCATCATGTTTTCCATGAGGGATGGATGAGAAGCAGAGCAGTTTTCAGGGGTAAAATGAGGACTGTTCCTTGTATTCAGGGGCAATGGAGTGGTATGGTATGCACAGACTATCAAAGCCCCACTATTGTCAGGCTTATGACCCCCCCGCTTATGAAGCTGACCTCTACATCCCCATGCTCCTGAACATTATAACATAGGGCAAGGGAGACTGCAGGGATGTTCACCCTTGAAATGAATGGGGGTATTTTTTATTACTATTTCATACATTATTATTGGAGAGTTGGAGATTAATGAAGGCCACCACTTGACTAACAAGGGCCTTGTTAGTAGAACAGTGGCCTTCATTATTCCCCAACTCACCATCATAATGTATAAAATAGCAATTAAAAATAACCACATTCATTTCAAGAGGGTACGTCTCAGCACTGTGACCCATGGGCATCATCTCTTAAAGACTCCTGCCTCTGGCTCCTTCGTATTCAGGTAAGAGACTCCTGATGTATATCTATACTTGGCGGGTTGTCTGTAGCAGCATGGCTGCACCTGCTACAGTGAGTGTGCATGGTGTGGGGGGACTTGCCATGTGGGAGGGTGTCAAGTTATTGCTACATTTGTGTTTGCCCCTTAAAGTCTGTTTGCTTGGAAGCATTCAAAACTATGGAGAGAAAACTGTAGGAGTACAGGCCAGAAAGAAGTAATTAAGTAGTTTTGTGGGTAAGTGTGTGTATTGGGGGTTGGAGGAATCACATGTGTTTCCATTGATATGTGTGGTACAGTTCAGCTGAGCAGCTGAGATGAGGGTGGACAAGAAAACTAAAAAGAATAACAGTGGCTATTAGCATGCTGCTTGCATGCTGATGTATGCATATTTGTATTGAAGTACAAGTGAGCCATATGTGTGCAGGCAGTGTAGCTTAGTGGTTAAAGGTACTGAACTGCAGATCAGGAGACTTTGAGACCTGAAGACCTAGGTCTGAAACTCATCAGCCTCCACTTGCATAATTAAAACCCTGGTGTCTAGTGGACACCCCATCCCATCATGTAGTGCCCCACCACCCTGCTCTCCCCAACCCTGAGTGGGGGATCAGCACAGCCCTCTACTCTCCACCATGGCTGGCCCCCGACTGACCTGATATGAATGAGTGTGTGCTTGTACAAGTACCCGCTCATTCATTTCAGGTCAGTTGGGAGACCAGCCATGGTGGAGAGTGGAGGGCTGTGCTGTTTGCCTGCTTGGGGTTAAGGTGGGTGGAGCACTACCTTACGAGGTAGTGGGTCCACTAGACACCAAGGATTTAATTGATAATTATGTATTTTTTTTACATTGGGGCTGGCAATCAGCAGAAGAGAGAACCACTAGACACCAGGGATTTAATATATTTTCTTTTACACTGGGGCTGGCAATCAGGGGGTGGAGGGAGAGACTGCTACACCAGGGATTTAATTTTTTTTTTTTTTTACATTGGGGCCGGCGATGGGTAGGGGGGAGGGCACTTGACACCAGGGATTTGGGGGATTCACAGTTTCTAACTTTTTCTTTTTTTTTTTTAAGTGCAACATGCACTTAAAAAAAGAGTAAGGCAAAGTTACAAATGGCAAATTTTCATTTAACGGGAGAATTTCACAAACTGATTCACAGAGGTGAATTTGGTGACTTCACTGAAAATTTGCAAGTGAAATAAAACTTCACTACATCTCTAGTCATAGCATGCATTAAGAATGCATATGTAACTGCTGTGCTGTTTATGCCCAACAACTACACACTGAGTACCAGCAGGTGAAGATGGTTGATATCGGCCAATGCTTGTTATACATTTGCAGGTTACTTGGTATGTGATCATTCATGTGTTTTGAAGGTCAATGATTAATTATTCTTTATTGTTATTCATGTTTCTCCATCCCCACCCCAGCTGGCTTCTCTCCCCTGACCTCCCCGCCCCATCACTCAACAATCCTCTGGATTTGGTAGCTTCAGACTCCCCACTGCTTACCCCCTGTGGTGAGGTGGCAGACAGCTGAGTTCAACCTGCCATACAGGATCTGGTTAGAGCTGTGCCAGGTCACTGGTGCAGGGTTTGCATAGGGTAGTAGCATCATCCTGCTAGCAAGGGTGATTTTCCATTTTCCTCCTTTCTACCATGGTGTGGAGGAAATCGTATGCAATAACATGCACTCTTCTGTATGCAGCACATAGGCTATCTGCCATGTCTCTGTCACCTGCATTACAGTTCCAGTCATATGTCCCCTAGCTGCCACCAGGGACCTGGCTATCACAAGGCAACACTACCACCCCACCCCAGAGAAGGATAGTAGTCCACTGAATACTCAATCCTCTTTCTCTTGGCCAACCTTCTGATGATCCAGGCTGAGGTATGAACCCAGGTGCTGCCATCACAAGTGGCAGCTCTACTGTTGCATCAGTGGGCCAGCCCTCATGATTGATCATTATCAATCATCAAATGTCAGTAAGGGAGATTGTGAGCTAAGATCATGTAAACATGCAATTATCAAGTCACCAACTGATGATTATTGACTTTTGTTTGTAAGCTTAAATCATTATGATGGTGTTTGATATCCATATATGATCTATTGATCATCATTGAGGACTATATCAGTTTCATGATGTAAGACTGTAAGTCACATCAGCACTGTAATATAAAATACAGTTTTATTTGTTATGTTAGGAGGTCTAAACCTCACTTTCAGATTCTTGGCAATATTGGGAATGCAAGTAATCACAGACATGTTGCATAAGAGTAATAAACAAGTTTATTACTACCAAAATGATAAATCACAGTTGCCCTAAGCAGTTCTTACCAATACGAACCAGGAGCCAGTGCTAAGCGTTCTCTATAACTCAAGGTTTCTCTGTGTCTCCTGGGATCTCCGAGGTACAAGACAAGTGTATTACATGATATACCTATGATAATTACTGTGGTTACTGTAAGATAGAAACATTTCTAGTTATAGAGATGAGCCCTATTGGCTAAATTAGAGGTGGCTCCACGGTCCAAGATAACATTATACAATTTTGTATAGTCATCAGTTTATGAACAAAAGAGTTCTTATACAGAGTCTTACATAACTCAGTGTAGTAGTACAAATCACCAAAAGGTAGCAATGCCAACTTACATATCATAATTACTCCAAGGACACAGATGCCTTGGCATCTTACAAGTAAGAAATACACAGAAAATACATAGAAGAATATATGTATTAGCAAGCAAAGTGTATTACAACAATATGCATTCATATCCTGACATCTACTCTTGTACGGTAGATGCCCTTAGCCCTATATGTTAGTATAACATATACCTAAGTGCTAGCTGTCTATGGTGTACCTCTGAGGGTACCAATTATGGTGCAGGGACCTCAGGTAACATTCCCCACCTTGTTGCCTCCAAGGGCAACACAGGCAAATCTAGGGAAAGGCCAGAGAGCAGTGGTCATTTACAAACCCAACACGCAAGCTTTGTAAAGGAACTCGAGCTGCTCACAGTGTTGGCGCAGTGTGCGCTGTAGGTAGCAGAGCATAGTAATCAAAATAAAGATTAAAAATGCTTGTATAACAACAAAACCTCTAAAAGTAATCTCTAACCAGGTGTTAGTCAATGCATCATTCATGTCACCATCATTATTCTATGAAAGGATAGCTTCATTGGCCTTGGTCATATTATTGCTGATGTGGATGAGGTGTGTGTCTTTTCTGTCTAAAAGTGATTTTAATGTAAGTGTGAGTGGGTCTATGTGTACATTAAAATATGGTAAGTATTCAGACAGTAAGAGCAGATAATCGGGGTTATCATCAATGATGTCTGCATCCAGGAGGGGGACGGGTGTTATGACGGTATGTCCAATGACAGTCTTCTGGTGGGGGACAAAACAGAAATTGGGGTATTCAATAACACATGTAACAGATCCATAAGTATAGCTTTTAAAATTTGTAACCACACAGTACTCTCCATCGGAATTATACTGAAAGTGAACAGTAGGGAATCTCCACTTTTGCAACTGGACAGGGCAGGTGTAGGCCGTCTTCCGAAATCCATGCTGACAGGCAATGAACCTCCTCACTATATGATTGGTAGAGCTTATCTGGAGCCAAAGTCAAATCCAAGATATCTGTGCCATACTGGGTGATGTCATCATCCATGATGAAAGTCCAATCAATGCTATCTGGAGAATAACCACAAACAGGTTGAGTAACATCAAATACATCACATTACCACAAGTAAATGTATTGCTTCTTCACACAGCAGTCCAAGTGCGGAGCCACCCAGGCATCCAGGAAAGGACGGAAAAACAGTAGAGGCGGTAGATCCAGGCATTCTCTGTAGATGTCTTCATCCAAATGCCCAATCGAATGAACCAGTGCAAGCTTGTCGAACAAAGCTGTAGGTGGTTCAAAACGCAGTAAAGAGACAGTAAAAGAAACAAACATGGTATCTGTTATGGAACGTTTCTTGGCAGCAGAACAAGGACCAGTATTAGGGTGTCTGGTCACAAACCTCAAATTCCTAGATGTAGAAAGAGGAATGGTTAAAGCTTGTTGCATGCACATAGCGATACAGCCAGGGGTTTTACATCGTGGACAATACCATTTGGAAATGCGTCTGTCATGTATGATATCAGGGATTCTTCCAGAGTCTAGATCACGGAAGAGATTGCTGATGTTAGTGATAATGTATGAGCCATAGGCAGAGCAAAGGATTTCTCTAGCAATGTATTGTTTATCTGCTTCTTTATTGTTTTTTGTATGAGTGCGTTGATCTTATCTCTTGAATCAGTGAATGCCTTAGCAATATTGTGCATGTTGTATACAGTGTATCTTTCTTCCTGACTAAGGCCATCCACACCATGCAATAATGGGGGTAGCATATCATTAACCAAACCAGTGGAGAACTTGGCAGAATGAGCTTTGATAGCAGCAATGTCTGTTTTATTCCAAATAGACACAGCTGTACCAAAAAGGCCTGTGACAGTACCTGTTGCACCTGTGACATCAAAACTGTCAACTTCACATGTCCTACATTTATGAATTAGATCATCAGGAGTGGGTTTTCTCCTGAAGTTGCCTCTATGTTCAGTAGAATGGACCCCAGCAATAGGGTCTTGAGTACGAATCTGAAATGCAGCTAAACTATCAATCAATAATGAACTATAAAATGCTGAAGTGTTAGTATTGTGACACATACCAAACTCTTTCATATTCCAGTAAGTAAGATTAAACAAAACAGGTATATGCATAAACTGTAAGTTGTTAATCAATGAACCTGGGAGGGCAGTGGCTGTTAGACCACTACGGGGACAAGGGGTATTCTTTGGGCATTCCAAAAGCTGTTTATCAGTAGGTGGTAACACAGAGAGGTACATGGCTGCAGAAGCCATGTGGTGTATAGCACAAAATTTCTGAGCAGAATCTCTAGACAAAGAATTACAGTATGAAGGACCGATTAAGGCTGTAATGTTGTACAAACCAGAATGTCTTAATGCAGTTTGTAACAAGGACAGAGAACCATTTGGGGATAATTTAGCATTGGGCCAATCCTGGAAAGTTCCTTTGGAGAGTTTGGCAACAGGGAGAAATTGTCCTTGCAATTTGGTTTGCCACTCAATCTGTAGGGTAGATTTATCAGGAGCTATAACCGAGGCAGTGAGGTAAGCATTGGAACCTTCCTGGACAGTGATCAGACTATCTGATATATTGATGGATACTCTCTCTGAAGGAGGTGCTGGAGGATCGAGGTGTCATAAGAGGTTTGGTACCATGCCTTGGATGCAGGGCCTTCCGTTTGTATCCAAGACTAGCTTGTTTACAATCCGGACTGGGGCCTGTAATTGTCAATCTCTACTGCTGGAAGCTTGGAGAGGTTGGGCCTGACTCTTGTGAATCACTTCACCATGCTGCACTGCTGCTATATAGTGAGGAGCTTCTGAGTTCAGGCCTGTATGAGCCTGAGGGCCTGCACCACCAGTGTCCCCATGACCCGTTGGAGTCTGGGTCACTGGCTGTACCACCGCAAGCGCCTGGGTGGGAACAGCATCTGCTACAGAGCGCACTTGTCCCAGGAGCTCTCGGAATTTCCTATTCTCTTCAGCTATCTCCCTATATGAAGGGCCAGTTCTTTGCTGTTGTGGTTTATCTTTACCTTTATGCTTTTTATACTTATGCCAATTCTGGTTTCCACTGCACTGCTGTTGCGTTTGTTGTTGATGGTCCTGTTGGGGGTGTTGGTTATCAGCTGGAGGGGCCTGTTGGTGTTGGGTCTGTTGGTGTGGGGCCTGCCCTTTCACAGTGTAGTGCATCATGACCTCTGGAGTAGGCTCCATGGAGGCTACCTTCTTGGAATCGTAGCCCAGATCATGGATACAGAGTTCATAAACTCTCTTGGTTTTCCGAAGGATGTCGGCAAACCTATCCGTACTGGGGTAGGTGGTTGGCTCTACCTTTTCTCGTACTGCACAGGTTCTTACATTCAATAAGATCTACATCCGCAGCTTCTTGTGCCAAGTGCTTTCCTGCTCGGTGGGCCATCCAAAGTCTCTGGTGGTAAGTCACTGGACTTTTCATTTGCATTCTGTTTTACAGGGTATGCAAGCATCATTCCTACTACACCTGGGCTGTGAGCAGAAATGAGCTCAGCTGCAACCTCATCAAAGGTAGCATTCCCATCCTGGCAGATGACATCGGGGAGTTTGGCCCACAAACTAGGGTCAATGGTTTGGCGTAGTATTTGGACCTGGTATTCTGCAGCAAGGCTAAGCATCTCACATTTAGAACGTGCCTTTTCTAAGTGACAGCTGAGGTTATCGGATGGATTCATCTGACCGATGCTGTCAGCTATTTGCTGAACAGAGTAGGCCATTTGTAGGGGATTACTGGGTCGATCAGGCAGAGGTAGATTGTCTCGAGCACCGTCCAAGGCAGCCTGAACTGCAGCCTCGGCCGCAGTGCGGACAATACCCTCCTGAGTGTCAGCCTCCTGCAGAAGCTGCCTAATCTGTGTTTTAATGGCCCATTTACTTCTCTCAGGAAGGGGTAAATTGTCTATTGCAGTTTCAATCATCATTTCTATCTCATGTCTATCTTCCACATTAATAATAGCTATCGGTGGTGTCATCAGAACCACGCCTGGGCCTGCTCCCCCCCATCATGAGGGCCACCATGTTGGCATCTCCCATGATGGGCGTCACTATGTTGATGACGTATGACATGGTGAGGGTGTATTGGGGACCCGCCATGTTGTGGATGGCTGGGTTGGGTCTCTGGGCCATAGTAGGGGTGTGACTGGGTGTTGTCTTGAAAGATCTCATAATCTGACAACTCCTCTTCAGATGACGTATGTAAGGCAGGGGCTACGCCTCCCATTGCCTTAACATGGCCAGCCAGAACCTCCTGCTGATGGCGCAGTTTCGCCATCTCAGTTTGACATTCAGTATGACTCACACTTGCAACATCCATATCAACCTCATCTTGCTTTTGCAACACTCTATACACAGCACTCAATTCACAATTGTCCCTGATAGACACTTCTAAGTCATTACAGGCATTGAGGCAGTATAGTGCAGTGGTTTAAGGCTCTGAGCTGCAAATCTGGTGACATCCAGCAGACAAGACTTGGGTTTGAATCCCACCGCTTCCGCTTGCATACTGTGTGACCCTGAGCAAGTCACTTAACTTCCCTGTGCTCCCAGGTCGCTCCTGTAAAAAAGCTTTCAGCTTAGTGTTCTACTCCTGGTTAAACAACTAAATAAATAATTACGTACCTGGTTTATCTCATCCTGAAGCTCACCCATCTCCTCACTTAACTGAGCATTTGCAGCACTCAGCAAATCATTCTTTTGCAACACTTGTCCCTTATCCTGTCTCAAACTTTCACACTCCTGTTTCAACATACACAGTTCCTGTTCTCCAGCTTGAGCTGAATGATGCAATAATGATTCCTTTTCATTCCGAAGAGTTTGGAGTTCAGACTCCAAGTTCTGCTGCAGTCTAACACATTATGTTTCCTGCAAACCTATCTGTTGCTTAAGAGATGAAATTTGCAGATTAAGGGTTCGAAACCTCACTTCGGAGGCTTCCAGAGCAGCATAGAGAGCCGCGACCATCAACCCTTTAGCTTGTCACTTATTGGCTGATTGTCCCGTCTCCATGTACTGGGTTGAAATCCCAGGTATAGGGTTTTTGGATTGACTTGTGTCCCGCGAAAAGACAGCCCATCCTCCATGGGAGGTAAGGATGTTTGAGACATCGAGTCTCAGTTTTGCCCAGATATTTGATATGGTGGCCATTCTGTGAGAGGGAATGAAAAATCCAACTGTGAAAAAGGTGCTGTGCTGTGTATCGATCCACAGCAGGGGCACTTTATACACAGTCGGGCTACTGTAAAAGTTGTAGACTTACAATTCAAAGCCGTAATGGAGTGGGTCGAGTCGGCAATGGCCACATCCAAAAGGATGACAGCCAGACTTTGTAAGTGACTACAATCTGGTTTAAAATGGGAGAGGTGATACAGGAATGTACACCTACTGTCCCCTTGGGAAAGGGAAAAAGTTCTAGCAACAAGTGAAAACTTACAAACACCAAATATCGCCTGCACACGATTGCCAATTTGTTAGGAGGTCTAAACCTCACTTTCAAGTTCTTGGCAATATTGGGAATGCAAGTAATCACAGACACGTTGCATAAGAGTAATAAACATGTTTATTACTACCAAAAGGATAAATCACAGTTGCCCTAATCAGTTCTTACCAAAACGAATTAGGAGCCAGTGCTAAGCGTTCCCTATACCTCTAGGTTTCTCTGTGTCTCCTGGGATCTCCGAGGTGCAAGGCAAGTGTATTACATTATATACCTATGATAATTACTAAGGTTACTGTAAGATAGAAACATTTCTAGTTACAGAGATGAGCCCTATTGGCTAAATTAGAGGTGGCTCCACGGTCCAAGATAACATTATACAATTTTGTATAGTCATCAGTTTATGAACAAAAGAGTTCTTATACAGAGTCTTACATAACTAAGTGTAGTAGTACAAATCACCAAAAGGTGGCAATGCCGACTTACATATCATAATTACTCCAAGGACACAGATGCCTTGGCATCTTACAAGTAAGAAATACACAGACAATTCATAGAGGAATATATGTATTAGCAAGCAAAAGTGTATTACAACAATATGCATTCATATCCTGACATCTACTCTTGTACGGTAGATGTCCTCAGCCCTATATGTTTGTATAACATATACCTAAGTGTTAGCTGTCTATGGTGTACCTCTGAGGGTACCAATTAGGGTGCAGGGACCTTGTGTAACATTACTAATATTAAAATATGTGAATGTTGGGCAGCAGACTTCAGGGGAGACCTTCTGGAGACTGTGGTACTACCCCACCTGTATATACCTTTCTGGGTTGGCATGGAAAGTCTTTAGACTCAAGGCTACATTGGTTACAAGTCAGGAGGAGGCCTCTAGACTCAGGGCCGGATTGATTGGAAGTCAGGTGACCTTTTGTCCCATGCAGGAGCCATCAAAGTCCAACTCCATAGCCTCCAAGGATCCAAATAGGAGGAACAGCAGGACTACGGTGGGCTCTATTAAGGTGGTGGGATCTGGAAGGTCAAGGTGTTGCAGGCACATTCCTCAAACACAACTGGTATCACTACAAAATTGATATGCCACTTTGGCAGACTGGGATTGCCAAGAGGAGACACCCATGGTAGTGGTTGGGAAGAATGTGGGGGCCCTCCAGAGTTGAGGCCCCAAGATGGGTAGAAGAGGCCCCGAGAGAAGGAGGAAGAAACTTCTGGTGGAAAATTTAATGGCCAGGGTTACAGCATAGGGAATAAGAATGGGGCAGAGAGGGAGGTCAGGTGCCCACATAGTGCCATGGCATGGCAGGATGGTAAGTGTATCCTGTGGATCACTAGGGCAGTAGGAAAGGAGGGGGAGCTGGATGTTATTGTCCACCTTGGGACAAATACATTTTTTTGCCCTAAACTGGGGGTAATTCATTGTGCCACATGGGACATGTATGTCAGATGAATTGACTAAGTAATGATTTATCAAATGTACCGAATTCACAGTGTTTCAGAGTAGTCCTTGTCTCTCTATCCAAATAGTTTTGCAGTTTTTAACTGGAATTTCAAAGGATCTAATGGTCACCCAATATTTTTTGGATTTTAGTTTGTTTTCAATTTTATTTCTATAATAGTTCCATTTCACCTTCTTTATTTGCAGGTTTAATGTATTTCATACTTTGAATTTGTTCCAATCATCTGGGCTGAGTGTTGTATTTGCTATTCTCCAGAGACTTTCCTTTTCTCATATGGTTTTTTTCATTTTTATGTCACTCAGGGTGCATGTACTTTCCTTGCTTTATTTTCTTAAAAAGTGCCAATTTATTGCAGGCAGAAAGGTTCCATGTCAAAAGAGCAAAAGCAAAATGACACAGGCAAAAAAGGATGCAGCACAGTCAAAACAAAATTGCGTGGTCCAAAAACATGCTAGTTTAGATAAACTAACTCTGAAACCATGCATGCTGTTATGATGGAACTGTTTTTGACTGTGTCATTTTGCTTTTGCTCTTTTGATGGGACATCAGGCAGAAAGGAACAGATTTGTAAATTCTTCCATTGCCTTGTCCAAATCAGGAATCAAGAACACTCAATACCATTTTATTTTAAGTAGCTCTTGTTCAAACGTCAATTTACTGTACTTCCTAAAACATCTTCTCTTAATTTGGCCAGGCAGTGGAGGGATTTCACCATCCCCTCCTGTTTGCAGTAGAGCTTAGAGTATTATGATCTACCAGATAGGGAGTTTTTTACTTGCACATATGCCTCAGTTACATTTGTGGATACCAGAATTAAATCTAATTGTTTTCTGGGCTAGTTAATTTGCCCTTTCTTGTTGGGACATTTATTAATCAGTTTATCAAGCTGCCTTCTAGCTTCAGTCCTCTGGGATAAGCCGAGACAGCATTAAAGTCCCTTGTGAGGATGAAGGCATTGTTTGAAGACTATCTCATTAAGGTGTCAGCCAGTTTTTCAGATTCTGGTGTTTTAACTTTAGGGGCTGAATAAACTACCCAATCATAATGTTTTTTTACTGTAAGCATATCTGCATAATCTTGATACTTCCTATAGTTCCACTGAAAATTTCTCTTGTCGGTGCCAAATTCTGATTACTATAAACAAATATAGAACACCCTCATGATTTGCAATTAAAATGATGAAAGTTAGCTGGGCTGGTTGCGCTGAGGGCTGAGGCATCTTGCTTTGCATTGTACTATGCCAGCAACCCAGGTTTGAGAGCAACCTTGAGTCATTGGAGAGATGGCATGGGGGGGAAGGTGAGAGCAGTATAGAGCATTGGCTTTCCTCTCCTGGGAGGGGGGTCACCTGTCTGTAGTCCAGCTGCCACAAGATAGAGGTCTGGTGACTGGTGCAGATGGTAACAGTGACTGGTAGGGTGGGCATCCCACAAGGTGCGATGTACGTGTGCCTCAACATGCATGTGTCATGTTGGGGACATGTGGGTCGGGACTGGGAAAAGCAAAAAAAAAATGAATAAAGTACCTATAAAAAAAATGATTAAAGTTAAGAATTTCCAAAGCTATTTCCAATTTTTTTTTAAATTCACCATTTTTATTGAAAGTGTTCTCCAGGAAACAAATAATTGACAAAGGAAATAAAAGAATACAATGGTACAATAAAAAATCAATCAATCAGTACATAAATACAATAAATAGCATAAAATAAAGAATAACTGCAACAGGGTGTCATAGAGTATGGGAATAGAAAATTATTTATTCATCATGCAACTTAATCCTAGAGGGCTTTAAAGAGATGCAATCTAGCAGGTAAAAACAGTCCAATGTTCATAGTTCTTAGAACTGCTGTTGCATAAAGAATGACCATTCATGTTACGGTGAGAAAACATAACTTTAGAGTCCCAACAAATATCTCAAAAAATCAGAAATGAAGAACCCTCTCTTCTCTGTCTCATACTTCTCCATATCTACAAGAGAATCCACTTAAGTAGTAATACAACCTAATGTAAAATATGAAACTGAAAACCAAATTAAAATAATACTTCAAACAAAGAACACTGATAACTAACAAAACTCAATTAAATAGAAAGAGGAGTCATCATATTCTAACCTCACAAATAGGGCAAGAGGAAGGGATTAAAAAAAGAAAGGTAGCCCAGTGCCCCCATATAATCTACGGGACAAAATCAGCATAATGAGCTAACTGATGCATTACCTATTTACACCAGCAGAGATCAAATATCTCCACATGGCTGACGGCATGGTAGTGCAGAGGGCTGAGGTGCTGGACACCTTACCTTGCACTATGCTGGTGACCCAGGTCTGGGAATGACCTCAGGTCATTGGGGAGCCAGCATGGGGGGAGGGAGGAGAAGGATTAAGCAGCCTCACAGCAACTCTCCTTTCCTGGGGAGGTGGTTGTCCCTGAGTTCCACCTCCACTGGGTGGAGGTCTAGTATCAGGCATGAGCAGAGGGGCAGATCAGAAGGAGGGTGTCTTGGAAGCATGGCGTGCATGTGCCTCCACACATACGTAAGAGATGAGGTGAGGGTAAAAAAGCATACTATATATATATATATATATAAATGCCACCACATGGCCTGACAGCCAGGCTGAAAGCCATTCTAGACCATAGATCTCCTTGACCAATATTTGCTAGGAGTCCTTAGTGAGAATTGTTGTGCACCATACTTGAGTAATAGCCTTATAGTGTATGTTAGAATGCTGTATTGCCTGAAAATCTAGTGTTCTCTAATCTTGTTGTACTATTGATGTGATGTCACAATGTTGTTGCACCATCGTGGGTACGACACATCGATGGTACAATAGCCCTGATCACGTCTGCGCATGCGCAAGTCGTGGCTTCTAGATGTCCTTAAAATGGCCATGGCAGATCAGTTAAGTCACAGGAAGGCATTGGAGGAGGAAGTTCTTTTTAACCAGTAAGTGCCGTTTTCTTTTAATATTACCCGGCACATAGCAGGACACCAGCATATTTGTGGATGCTAGCAGAGTGTTGTCACAGACACGGGCGAGGCAGGGGTCTCCGACATCACCGCATGACTGGGAAAGAAGGCACAATTTTTTTTACTGTTGCCTATACACTATAAAAGGCAGTGGATGGGCAGCAATGAACTCAACTTCACAGTGCGTTAACTTCTGGGGTTTCATGTCGACGAAAACCTCTCGAGCTTCACTCTCGAGGTTTTCTCGGTTGTCATGACAACCTCTCGAAGTGAACAACTGTGTTGTTGTTCACTGTTGCCCATCCACTATCCTCTATATAGTGTATGTTAGAACGCTCTATTGCTTGAAAATCTAGAGTTCCCTAATGGGTGGTTAGAACAAGAATAGTAATTTGTCTATAAGTAACTCTATCAATCAGAGTACCCTCCGGGAGCGTAAAAGTCAGAATATACATAAGCACAACTAAATCTGTGCATTCATAAATAGCCATTATTTCCCATATTGCCTCCCAGCAGTAGTCACCTAAAAGTGTACAGGCCCAAAGAATATATCTTTGGTCCACCAAATCACATCCACACTCCCTTCAGCATCTACCCAGTGCTTCACCTGAGTATCTTGCAAGCTCTGCAGGAGTATATAAAAATCTAATCCTCAGCTTCAACACATATTCTCTACAATATGGTGAAGTGGAAGCCTTATAAGCAGGGAGAGCCACTGCCAACCACCCCTGAGTAGGTACCTCCACTTGTAGCTCACCAGACCATTTTATCCAAAGAGATTCAGTGGAATCCCCCCAATCTCTCCCTAAGGGCCCTATATATAAGACTAATTAAATGCTCCATTGAAACCCATGTCAGATGTGATTGGATCATGAAGACTAGAGGTGGAGGTGTCTCTGCAGCAGAAGTTAAAAATTCTTCAAACTGATACAGATATGATTTTAGTTGCAAATAGCCATGAAAGTGTTCCTGAGGAAGCCGGTAGATCGAGTGTAGGGACACAAATGGGAGGACACCAGTAGGTCTGATGAGTTGAAAGATAAATTTTACCCAATAGTTTAGCCATCGCAAAAAGCTCTTATCTATTAAATTAGGGGGAAAAGCAGAATCATGTGTGAACCCCCTCAAATAAAGAGCCTCTGCTGAGGTAAAGTACTTACATATAACTACAAGCCACTGTCGCAGTTGATACAGTCCCACACAAAAGATTAATACACAAGTTAGCCTGCCTTGGAGTAGGTCCCAAGGTGGTAGCCTGGATAAAAAATTGGCTAGACAACAGGACGCAAAGGGTAGTAGTAAATGGAGTACACAGTGAAGAAAGGAGGGTTACTAGTGGGGTACCGCAGGGTTCAGTACTGGGACCGGTCCTTTTTAATGTCTTTATAAGTGACATTGCAGAGGAACTGGAAGGAAAAGTATGTCTCTTTGCAGATGACACAAAGATCTGCAACAGGGTTGATACACAGGATGAAGTGGAAAGGATGAGAAGGGACTTGGCAAGGTTGGAGGAATGGTGAAATGTATGGCAGCTCACATTCAATGAAAAGAAGTGCAAGGTAATGCACATGGGAAACAAAAACCCCAGGGGAAGCGTACACAATGGGGGTGAGATACTGACAACAGTAAAAATGGAAAGGGACCTTGGGGTAATTATATCAGATGACCTAAAGGTGGTTCAAGCAATGTGAGAAGGCAGTAAGGAAGGCTGGGGGGATACTAGGATGCATAGGAAGAGGCATCAATAGTAGAAAACAGGAAGTTGTTATCCCTCTGTACAGACAGTTGGTGAGACCCCATCTGGAGCACTGTGTGCAGTTCTGGAGACCCCATCTCCACAAATACATAGACAGGGTGGAGGCTGTCCAGAGGAGGGCAACCAAAATGGTGCAGGGTCTGCACACAGAAGACATATGAAGAAAGACTAAAGGAGCTTAATATGTATACCTTGAGGAAAGAAGGAGAGAAGGACATGATAGAAACTTTCAAGTATCTCAAAGGAATCAACAAAATCCAAGAGGGTAGCATCTTTCAGAAAAAGAGATGTGCAAGAACAAGGGGGCACAATTTGAAGATAGAGGGGGGATGGCTCAGAGGTAATGTGAGGAAGTATTTTTTCACAGAGAGGGTTGTGGATGCATGGAACAGCCTCTCTGAGGAGGTTGTGGAGTCAAGAACAGTGGGGGAATTCAAGAATGCATGGGACAGACATAAGGCAGTCCTAGTGGGGGGTAGGAGGAAGTAAGCTGTTGGTTAACTAGGATCTGCAGCTTATCTGTTAGGTAGGGAAATGGGCAGACTAGGTGAGCCAAGCAGTCCTTATCTGCTGTCAAATTCTACGTTTCTATGTTTCTATGTTCTTGGGTATATTCCAGTAATGATGAGGGAGGAGTACACCATGGAGGGTTTCCAAATAAATAAGATGGAAAATCAAACAAATCACTCAAAGTGAGTTCTATGGTCTTCCAATGAACTATGTTGTGTGGGTTGATTCAACACAGGAGCGTTCTTAACTGAGTGGCTATTGCATATTTCTACAGATCAGGGAGCTTAAGACCTCCCTTCACCTGCAGAAGCTGCAAAATAGAATATCTCACCCTATGGGGTTTACCCCTCCAGATAAAGTGTGATATTAATCTGTCCCTGGCTCAGAATTAAAAATCAGGGGGCATTAGTGAAAGTGTTAGCAAAAAAAATAGGATACGGGGCAAAACATTCTGCTGAATAGTTTCCACTCTCCCCAAGAAACTCAAGGAGAGCTGGAACCATCGAGAGAGGTCCTCTGTCAGTTGATAAGTTATGGATTCTAAGTTAAGCAACTCAGCATGTATGGTATTTTAGTTAATTTAATTCTCAAATAGCGCATGGACTGCTTGTGCCATTTAAAGGGAAAACTTCTCTTAAAGCTATTTGAGGGACCTTAATTGTAAAGGAGGTCATCCATCTTTTGTTCATTCACCTTATAGCCTACCAACTCTCCAAATAGAGTGAGCTGATCCTAGACTACAGGAATAGAGTATTCCGGGGAGATCAAAGTTAGCAGAATGTCATTTGCAAATAGTGAAATTTTATGCATGCGAGCCCCCAATGGTATCCTCTCTATATTTGTATTTGCCCGGAAGGCAACCACCAGGTGTTCAAGATAGAGGGCAAAAAGGAAAGGGTACATGGGTATCCCTGCCAGGTACCCTGTGAAAGAGAAATGGGATCAGACAAAGAACCATTAAGTCTCAAGTATGCTTGAGTAGAACTATAAACATTTAGAAGCTGGGAAATAAGTTGAACTGGAAAGCCAAAATGTGACAGGGTCACCCAGAGAAAAAGCCAGACAACCCTGTCAAAAGCCTCTCTGCATCTAGGCCTATAAGGACCAAATAAATTTTTCTGGAGTGGACATAGTCCACCAGCAGATAAGTATGCCTCACTGTGTCCTGTGCCTGCCAGATCTTAATAAAACCCTCTGATCTTGGTCAATGACAGAGGAAAATATGTTTCTATCCTGGCTGCTAGGACAGACATAAAGATCTTGTAATTATAATTTAACATCAAAATTGGGAGGTGCAATGCAAATTATCTGGATCCTTCTGAGGCTTGGGATGGCTGCCATTGCTGCATATTGCCACAGTGGAGGGGGGATAGCCATCTTAGATCACATAATAAGCTGACAGCAATGGGGGAAATAATAGATATTTAAAACACTGATAAAATTAGCATGGATAGCCATCAGGTCCTGGGGCCCTTAAAGTTTTTGCTTTTTTTAACACCTGATCCACCTCTGGTCTTGAAATTGGAGCCAATAAAGATTTCACTTGGACTTGGGTTATTTTAGGTAGTGAAAGGGATTGCAAATATGCATATCTCCATGTTTGTGGTGAACTAGTGTCTGCAGTATGTAGTTCCCTATAGTATTTCACGAGGATATTCCTGATCTCCTGAGGTTTAGTAAGCAATTTTCCAGTACTGGGATCATACATACTGGTCACACAAACCCTAGCTTTACCCTCCCTAAGCCATTGTGCCAAATTCCACACCCCTTTGGGCCCTCTCCCACATGAAAAGTATGCTTAAGATGCAACAGTTGCTGTTTCATCTTCTAATCAACCAATTTTTGGAGCTTTTGTTTAACTAATTAAATTTTATTTTGAAGAGTCCTGTTCCCCTGCACCATAAGTGACTGCAATGTCTGCAGCTCCTCCTGCAGTTCTTTAAAGGAGGCCTCCCATTCCTTTTTCTTCCTAGAGAAATACTTAATAATATCCCGGAAGCACCATTTTTATTGTATCCCATAGTATTGTTGGAGACACCTGTGACTGGAAGTTTTCAGAAATAATTTGGGGGATAGCCTCTTGCACCATCTGTGCAAACTCAGGATCTCTGAGATAAATGAGATTGAGGTGCCAGTGAGAGACCCTAGCACCTGCCCCCAAGACAAATCTAGCATAAACAGGAGCGTGGTCAGATAAAAAGATCACCCCATGCCAGGCATAGCAAAGGGAATCTAAATGTTTGACTGTGGTAAAAAAGTAATTGAAGCCAGTGGCAACTTCAGTATGTACAGCCATATGTGCAAACCCCCAGGTCATGGGAAAACAGTACCTCCATGTATGTACAAAACCCAAAGAAGAGACAGTTTGCCTTCTATATTTCTGTAATAGACCTGTCCTGTGGGCCAGGGGTTTGGAGGCATCCAAAGAAGGATTAAGGGTAACATTCAAGTTCCCACCCATGAGCAGTTGTCCATGCATTACCTGTAAAAAATACACAAAACATTTATGTGCTGAACATTTCGAGGACCTAGGAGGGAAATAAACTGATACCAGAGTAATTGGGTGGGCCTAAAGCATCCCAGTGACAATAGCATATCGGTCCTCTGGATATATGATGCACTCCTACACCTCAAAAGGGATCCCCCTAGGGATCAAAACTGCCACACCTCATCGTCTGTCCAATTTATTAGATGCAGCAGCCACAACATTGAAACCAAACCTCTGAAATTTAACATGCTCCTCAAAGGACAAATGAATCTCCTACAAGAATATAATATCTGGTCTGTCTTTTCAAATAAACTGTTGGAATCTAGAGCGCTTAATAAGATTATGTATCCCATTAATATTTAGGCATACAGATTCAGTTTTTTCAGTATTGGTCCTTGAAAGAACAGATTCAGAAGCAAATGGTTTGATACCTTTTATTGGACCAACATAGAAGTTACAGAAAGAACAAAGTGCTTAAGCTTTTGGACTAACGAAGTCCTTCCTCTGAAGCTTATGACAATTATTTAGAAATTCACATACTATTAACACCCAGATCATACCAAAAAAACCCCAGAAAGAATTCTCATTGGTTTTAAAATACTCGTTTAAACCATCACTGAAGTTAGAAACAGTTGAACCAGACCTCACCAGTTTGCTATTAGCTGATATGCCGTCAAGATCAAATGTCATCTCAATAAGATAACAATAATAAGATAAGCTGGGAAGGTTGTTATCTTATTGAGATGACATTTGAACTTGAAGGCATATCAGCTAATAGCAAACTAGTGAGGTCTGGTTCAACTGTTTCTAACTTCAGTGATGGTTTAAATGAGTATTTTAAACCAATCAGAATTCTTTCTGGTCTTTTTATGTGTGATCTGGGTGTTAATAGTATGTAAGTTTCTGAATAACTGTCATAAACTTCTGAGGAAGGACTTCGTTAGTCCGAAAGCTTAAGCGCTTTGTTCTTTTTGTAATATCTATGTTGGTCCAATAAATGGCATCAAATCATTTGCTTCTGGATCTATTAATATTTAGTGACATTATTAAAGATTGATTAGCCATGATCAATGTTATTTCCTTATTGTCTATTTTTTTCTGACAGCCAAGTCTCGGTTAATGTGACCATAGGCCCAATATTCAGTAAGGTGCAAAGTGTAGTGTAAATGTTTGTGTTGTACTTTGCAACTGCCCAGGGGTCTCATGATGGTATATTCCCTTGGTGCTACCCAACTGAATATAGGACCATGTTGCACAGTTCTAAGTCAGGTAGTGCCTCCCCCTGACATGGGTCCCAAAGTTGGCCTTGAGAGCTGATGGCACCAGAGCGCTACTAGCAATTTTCAAAGGTACCCATTCAAGTGAGCCCATCAGGTATGTAAGGCACTAAGGGGCCATTTGCATGACCATTATGGGTCCATTTGCATGGGTGGTGGAAACAAGTAGCAGGGTGCCACCGTTCCACTGTGCATGTCATCTCTAGCTTTTCCTGGTGCTAGTGGTCTCCCCAATCCCCAACCCCAATCTAAAAATAAGAATCCCTGGTGGTAGTGGTCCTCCCTCTCTCCAATTGCCAGCCCCAATGCAGAAGAAAGAAATCCTGGTGGTAGTGATCCCCCTTTCAATTGCTAGCCCCTAATGTAAAATAAGAATCACTGTTGGTAGTGGTCCCCCCCTTCATCAATTCACCCTCCACACACCTCCTCATCTGGCTGCTGTATGTCTAGACAGGGAGTGTGCCTCTTATTTATAGGACAGAGTGACACACCCTGTCCTATAAATAACAGGCATGATCCCTGCCTGGACACATGGTGGCCAGCTGAAGAGGCGTGAAGAGGGCTGTGCCAGTCACCATATGAACCTGCAGCACCACGGAGACTGATAAGATAAGTGGTGGGGGGCCCAGTACCACGGGGGGGAACCACTGGATACCAGGTAGAGTTGTTTTTTATTGTTGGGCCAGTGATCGGGGAAGGGGACCGCAACCACCAGGGATTCTTATTTTACATTAGGAGCTGGCAATTGGGGGGGGACTACTAACACTAGTTAATAAAAATTATTTTAATAACAAAGTAGAATATAAGCTGCATCTCTGTTTGTCCTGGAATCTAATCAGCAAAAGACCACAATGTAGCACTGTAGCAACTTAAAATAAAAATCATCAACATATGAAGTCTACATCTAGTTTTGTCTGTGTGCTTATCATATATCAATAAAAGTAAATGAAAGTAATACACTCATGATACAAATGCATCGGTTACATCAACAAATGCTCAGCATCAGATCTGGTTTCAGACTCAGATGTTTATCAAAAGTAGAGATGTTGCAAAGTTTTATTTTGCTGGCGAAGTCACCAAATTCACCTTTGTGGATCATTTTGCAAAGTTTTTCTATTTACTAGGAAATTTGCCATTGGTAGCTTTGCCTGTAACTTCTCCTTGGAGTACACAAAGGAGAAGTTGGGTCAAAATTACTTCTACCAACTACTCCTTTTGGGTTTTTAGGTATAACTTGGTCAAATATTTCCAAATTTGAAACTTGGTGTGGTTATAATACGAGAGGAGGTTCATATATGGTGCATTTTTGATGATTATCAGACTTAAATTGTGGATTTGACACCATGGTCAAGTTGGGAGGTGATTTGGGGGTATTGTACACCCCATTAATTTTTCCAGGGGTATTATGTGTTTCAACTGTAGTACACATAGAGACTCTTGTTTGGATGTATAGTGTCCCTTAATTCCAAAGACTGTTGGAGTTATGGCTTGTGAAAGTTGTAGTGTTATCCTATGGAACACTAGGGTTAGGGTTAAAGTTAGATTGATCACTTGCAACCTATTCAATAAACATGTGTCCTGGGTTGCTTTTTTTTATCACCTCCCACATCCCCCACCAGCATGGCTGCCACAGATGTGGCAGAGAAAAATTTAACTACGCTAATACCATTACAGACAACTACTCACTGTGAGCCTACTTGGAAGGGCACCCCATATAAATAAACTCTACTACTACTACTACTACTACTACTCTATTACTACTCCTTTGCTACTACCAGCCCTGGAGCTCACAGAACATGCTGCTGCAGACATAGTTTTTTTAACTGCAGCACTATTGTGCCCCATAGATTTTGAACACTTCTTTAATGCCTTGTCAGCACCTCTCCATTTCGTAGAGCATCTCTTCTTGGTCATTCTTATGTGCTAATTGTAACTGGATTTGTGATGAAAAATTACAAAATGAAAAAAAAAAGCCAGCAGTACAAATAACTACCAGGAGCAGACAACACCTCCCCTTAGGAAATCAGGGATCAGCAGCGTGATCTGTTAAAATAAATACCATAGGGATTTACAGGACACACACAAGAGGGCTAAAAGAGTTAGACAATTTATTAACTGCCAGCAGAACACAACACCTCCCCCTAGAGCAGGGGTGTCCAACCCATAGCTTGTGAGCCATATGTTGCTCACAAAACAGTTTGGTGTGGCTCGCAAGAACCCACTGAAAACACAGAATTAGATAATTTGTTATTTGCACATCAATTACATGTCGTAGTCTCTGGTGGCAACTCTGATTTTCATCCTGATGCTCAAGTTTTGAAAAACAGCACAGCTGCAGTGGGACTGAAGCAGGACCGAAAAGTGGATTCATAAATGGTAAAGTTTGCCTGCAGACACAATGTGGAAATCCTGTTGAGCTGAACAAAGCCGCAGAGTCATTCTGCCCTCCCTAAACAGCCCCCTGACAGCCTCTGTCAATAAGATGCTCAGGCTCACAGAGTCTGCTTTTCTCCCCCCCATCCTATTACTACAAACTTCTGTTCAAACCTTCACTTATTATTGCTTTGAAATCCCCTCTGATTACACATTTGGGGCATATAGGTAACTGGTTGACTGCCTCTACAAACAAGACACTCAGACTCACAGAGTCTACTCTTCTTCTCCAGTCCCATTCTCCCTGCAAACTTTAGTTCAGACTTTTAGAGTGCTGCTTTGAAATCCACTCTGACTACACATTTATGGCATATAGGTAAGTGGATGGTTGCCTCTGCCAGCAAGACACTCAGGCTCACCGAGTAAAATCCCCCCAGCACCCAAATTCAGTAAATTACAGCAAAAAAACCACAAGTGTAAATAAGCTCTTACAACTATACCCTCAGGGTCACAGAGTCAAATCACCCCAGCCCCCTAGAGATGCTGTGAATAACGATTTAAAAAATACATTAAAATTCATAAATTCAATTATTGACTATTGACTATGAGTGTTATTATTTTAACTCCTAAATAGTGGTGTGGTATGGGCCACACATTGTTGTGGCTCACATCTTAGTCAGAAATTTGAATGTGGCTCATGTCCAAGAAAATGTTGGACACCCCTGCCCCAGAGAATCAGGGATCACCAGTGTGTTCTGAAAAACTACTACTACAAACAATCAAAAAAGTGTTTTTTTTTTAAACAGAAGAGGGATTAAAATGACAGGAGTAACAGGGGTAATTTAATATTGAGTATAACAAAATGTGGCAGAACAGTGTCACTTCAAGAAAAATATAACTAAAAGGTTACCAAAAATGCTACAGAAAGACACTAACAAAATATTTTACTTAAACACATCATAGTAAACCACAGAAATAAAAATGAGAAATTACTACAGATCAAAAATGATGAACAACAAAGAGTGAGAAAACCAAACTATAACACAAATCTCCTGCTTAGACAATAAGGTTCTGGCTCTTTCTGACCTGCCTTGCTTTACAGTACACTTACCCTCCCCACCCCAATGCTTCATAGACTCAAAACAGCAACTACTACTTTAAAGTAAATAATCACTGAAAAAAATAAACAAAAAAAATCACACAAATCGAGCAGCACAATGACGTCTAGAACAATTTGATATCAATTTGGATTTAAAAAGCTCAGTTTTGAGATGTATTTTACAAGTTTTTTCCAGAGACAAGTACACACAGACTTCTCTCTTACTCTACCTGCAGAACACTACACTGAAGACAGCCTCCTCATGGCATACACAGCTTGTTTCAACAACATGTGATCTCCAAACCCATAGCACATTGCAACCTTTGCCTCTGTACCAGACTTCACTGGAGAAATCATGACTTTGCATCTTGCAAACTTTGCCTCTGTGCCAAACTCTGTTGGTGAAGTTGCCAGCTTCATATTTCATTAAGTTTTCTGCAAATTTGGATTTGTACGGTGGATTAACTTCATGAAATGAGTCAAGTTTATGAATTAATCTGCAGAGTGAAGTTCTGCAACTTCGCACATCACTAATCAAAAAGAGATGAATCTCAGTTTAGAGTTATAAATCAAAAGACGGGATTAGTGCAACTCATTCTACCTTATAAATTAAATAGCTGTTTCATTGACAGAACATCAGCAGGTGAAGGTGAGACACAAGTGTTCCTGTGAGAAAAGCTAGCTGCAAATGTTCAAGTAGGTAGGGTTAATGGCAATTATTCTCATGGAGGGGTACATGTGGCAGATATTCCAGTAGTAATTCTTTCCCAAGTGGTGCTTGTGCCACATGCACTCATGCCTAGTGCTACTGCCAGAGGGCAGCATGGGGCTTTGAACTCATGTAGCCCCACCCACTCACCCCATCACACATCTGCTGGCTTGTCCTTAAGCCACTTGCCTGCTGTATTTGTCAGAAAAGATATGCTGGCAAACAGAGAGTCACAGTTCTTGTTTGTGGCAACTCAAAGATGTTGCTTCTGCCTTTACAGACATGGCTGTGTCTACTCCTCTGTGTGCTGTTTCCATGGAATGGCCATGCAGTTACCTGGTGGAGGGTGGCACAGCCTTTTGAACTTATGTAGCTCCACGTCCTCATTCTATCACATGGGTGGAAGATCTCAGAGGGTAGTTGTAAATGGTGAACTCTTTTGGGAGATGAGGGTCACTAGCAGAGGATCAATCAGTTTTGGGACTAGAGATGTTATGAGGTTAAATCTTTTCTGGTGAAGTTGGTGCGAAGTGAGAAAACATTGCTTTCTGATACTGCAAATTTCTTGTCTCCAGCATCAACTTTGCCCTTTACCACTTTGTGATGTTAGTCTGAGTGAAGTGACACTTTTTCTGGTGAAGCCATTGTAAAGTGGTAACTTCAATGGTAAATGTTCGTGATTTTGCCGGCAAAAGTTCCACTTCCCCTGTCGAAGGACTTCATGAAGTTGGCACTTCATGCTTTGCCCAGTTTGAAAACTTCTTGAAGCAATAAATGGAGAACAGTTTGACAACTTTACACATCTCTATGTGGAACCGATCCTGTTTAACTTGTTCATCTGCAACATTAGTTAAGAGATTATGGGTCAAGATCAGTCTGTTTGTAAATGATACTAATTTGAGTAGGAGAGATGAGAGCATGGAGGGCATAAAAAGGCATGGAAATGTTAGAATAGTGGTCAGCAATCTGGCAGCTCAGGTTCAATGAGGGGGGGACAGATCAACATGCATTGCCAGGCACCAGGGAGAGGAGGAGGGGGAGTGGACACAAATCCCTTTAGGAATGAGAGAGTCAGCCTGGGACTGGAAGCTGTAAAGGGAAACGAGTCAATTAGGCCTGACAGGATGCACCCAATGGCACTAAATGGACTGAGCATGGTGCTACCCACCCCTCTGGCAACACTATTCAGCACATCTTTGAAGACTGGGGTGGTTCCAGAGGATGGATGGAGGGCCGATGTGATCCCTCTGCACAAGAGTGGCAGCAGGGAGGGGGCTAGCAAATACAGACCAGTCAATCTCACATCGGTGGTGGGAAAATTAATGGAGTCCCTGCTAGAGGAGAGATTGATGTACCCGGAGAAAAATGGACTACAGGACAACCAGCAGCCTGGCTTCACAGAAAGAGGTCATGTTAAGCAAATCTCATAGATTTCTTTGAGTGGGCAACTAGGGAGGTGGATTAGGGGAGGGTATCTGGACTTCAATAAAGCTTTTGACACTGTACCTCACGGGAGTCTAAGAAATAAACTTAGCAGCCTGGGAGTGGGGTAGAAGGTGATGAGCTCGGTATCTAACTAGTTGAAAGATAGAAGGCAGAGGGTAGTGGTAAATAGCAGTCACTTGGAGGATGAGAGAGTGACCTTGGAGTTCCACAGTGATCTGTACTGGGTCCTGCCTTCTTCAATGTCTTCTGAAGTGTAATTGTGGAGGAACTGGAGGGGAAGGTGTGTCTCTCTGTGGATGACACAAAAATCCACAATAGGGTGGACACCCAGGAGTGGGGTAGAAAGAAAGTAATGGGATCTGCAGAAACTAGAGGAGTGGTCTATGGAGTGGCAGCTGAGTTTCAATGCCAAAAAGTGCAAAGCCATGCACCTGGGATGGGGAAACTTGGGGGTTATACATAAGATGGGGGGTACTTAAAGCTACCAAGCAAGGAAGAGACTTTGAGTGATCATATCTGATGATCTGAAGGTGATAGGGCAGTGTACAAAGCAGTAAGCATAGCAGGCCAGATGCAGGGGTGCATAGGGAGGGGGTTTTCTAGCAGGGGAAGGGAGATGCTGTTGAATCTGTATTGCTTACTTGTGAGACCCCTTCTGGAGTACTGTGTCCTGTTCTGGAGGCCGCACCTTCACAAGGATATAGACAGGGTGGAAGCAGTCCAGAGAATTGCTACCAAAATGGCTTGGGGGTTACATGTGAAACGATAGGAGGAGAGGCTGCAGGAGCTCATCATGTACTCCCTGGAGGAGATGAGAGCAAGAGGGGACATGATTGACACCTATAAGTACCTCATGGAGGTGAACAAGGTGCAGGAGGGGAGTCCCTTTCACAGGAGGAGGAACACCAAAACACAGGGGCATGCAATGAAGTTTGGGGGGGTAGTTTAAGAGGAATATGAGTAATTGTTTATTCATAGAAAGTGTGGTGGACACCTGGAACAACCTGCCAGAAGAGGTGGTAGTGGTGGAGACAGTGGGGAGCTTCAACATGCATGGGATAAGCATATGGGTACAACAGGTAGATGTAATGGAGGAGAAAAGGGCACCTGTGACTTAAAAACATCCAGGACATAGTATAAGGTAGGGAAAACAGGAGAGACTAGATGGGCCTACAGGTCCTTTCCTGCCAACACATTCTATGCGCCGATGTTTCAGTGCTAAAAAATCTAAAATTATGCATTTTAGTGGAAACAATCCCAAGATAGAGTATTGTCATGGGGTGTCAAAGTAGCCAAGACACCAGATGAAAGAGGTCTGTGAGTGGTTATAGCATATAACTTGAAGGATGTGGCTTAGTCCATTAAGGTATATGGGAGGGTAAAGTGAATGCTGGGGTGCCTAGAAAGGGAACTCTCCAGTAGGATTGAAAATGTGATTTTGCTCCTGTACAGATCCCTGGTGCAACCGCATGTGAAGTACTGTACACAGTTCTGGAGCCCCCACTTGAAGAAGGACAGGGACAGGCTGGAGTCAGTGCAGAGAAGAGCAACCAAGAAGATTCAGGGGGTAGCAGAAAAGTCTTATGAGATCTCCTTAGCAGCCCTAATATGTACTCGCTGGAGACCAGGAGAGAGTGAGGCAACATGATAGAAGTCAAAGGCAAGGAAAGGCACATTTTATTTATCTGGTGCCCAATCCCTCAGGCTCTGAGCACCTTCCATTGAAAGGTAAGGTCAGTAACACAACACATACATTAAAATATAAAACAATAACTAATTATAAACATAATAAAATAACTATAAAGATTAGTGCAGGTCAGTTGCCTTTGTTGGGAAAGGCCATACAAAATAAATGAGTCTTTAGCCTCTTTTGAACAGCTCGACTGTAGGGACCTCTCTGTTGACAGCTGGCAATGTGTTCCACAGGGTCAACCTGGTGACGCTGAAGGCACAGTCACCAGATGTTTTAAGCCTGACCCTGGGAACATCAAGGAGGCCCCAAGTCAAGGAGTGGAGGGAATGGACTGATGAGGCTGGTATTAGAAGATCAGACAGATAGCCCAAGTTCAGCACATATAGGGCCTTGTAGGTGAGCAAGCCCACCTAGAAGAGGACCCTCCATCTAACTGGCAGCCAGTGCAGAGCTCACAGGACTGGGGTCACATGACTGTACCTTAACAGGCCCATCAGCAACTGAGCCGCTGCATTCTGCACCAGCTGCAGCCAGCAGAGGGTCACTCTAGTGACCCCGAAGTATAGAGCATTGCAGTAGTCAAGCCTCAAAGTCACAAAGGCATGGACCAGTGATGGCAGGTCTGCGGGCAAAACTAGGGGCTTCATCCTGGTGATATTTCTCAAGTGGTAAGAACCACTTTTGACAACAGATGACAACTGAGCTTCAAGCATCAGTCTGCTGTTGAGAATCACACCTAGATCTAGAGGCACCCTAGGGGAAGCCATCAATGGAGCTGATCCTAGGAACAATCCTGTACCCACTCCAGAAACACTCCCATCATGCCTGTGACCAGGCTGAATCACCAGTACTTCCTTCTTGTCTGGGTTCATTTCCAACCAGATGGAGGACATCTAGTCATTGATCTCAGTCAGGCAGTTATTTATCACTTCCACAGTGTTGCGTGTTCCAGGGAGAAAAGACAAATACAGCGGGGTATCATCTGCATAGCAGTGAAACCCCAAATTGTAATGCTGAATAAGCTCTACTAGGGGCAGCATGTATACAGTGAATAACACTGGCGACATGATCAAGCCCTGAGGAACTCCACATGACAAGGGCTTCAGGGAGGAGGAGTAATTCCCCATCACCACCCACTGCTCCCTGCCAGAGAGGTAGGACTCAAACCAGTTGATGAAAGTACTGGCTAGTCCACAAAACTCTTGAAGGTGATCAAGAAGCAACATGTGATCCATGGTACAAAAAGCTGATGAGATATCCAGGAGAACAAGAATTGTCCTGTCTACTGTAGCTCTAACCCTGAGGAGGTCATTATGCACTCTAACTAGTGATGTTTTGGCACTATGCCTGGCCCTGAAACATGACTGGAGTGGCTTATAGATGTCAAAGGACACGAGGTGTTCTTTGACCTGTTGCACCACTACTTTCTCTACAACCATGACTAAAAATGGCAGGTTGAAGACTGGCTGGTAATTTGCCAGGACATCAAGGTTGAGAGATAGCTTCTTCAAGAGGGGTCTCACCGGAGCCTCTTTCAAGGCATCTGGAAAGATTCCCTCTGATATCAAACACAGTGAACAGCAGACCAATGGTCCCGACACATCTCATCAAGAAATGAGTCGGGGCCGGGTCCAGTTCACAATAAGTGTGCTTAAGCTTCGAGATCTCCTTAGTGACCTCGGCCACCTCCACTGGTCTAAACTCATCCCAGACTGATGGAGTGCCTCTGCTCATTTCTGGCCAATCACTGCGAGGCAAAGCTTACCTCACTGACAGAATCCCCACCTGGAGGACACCGTGTCAGAGAAAAACAGAGCAAAAACCCTTCATATAAAGTGGTTGAAAAAGCTTTTTTTGGCTGTAGACAGAGATGATGGAGAAGTCTGTCCACAGTCCAAAATAGCTGAGATGGTCTGTTTTTCCCTGTGGCAGTTTCCCTGGACAGGTATTCTGCATTCTTATGGTTAATTGTCCCTTGGTACTCATGGTAATGAGCACACAAGGCAAGTTTATCCTCCTCTGTCTGGATCTTCTGCCAGCAACACTCCAACTTCTGATCCTTGATCTTCATCCCCTTGAGATCCCAATCAAACTAGGGGGATCTCAAGTGAGAAGATCTGGGTCATATATGGACTGATGCGATAGCACTGAGCACTTTGGAGACCACCTTGTGACAGGTGGCCACCACTTTGCATATGCCAACTGTACATGCAGCGTCTACTCTAGAAAGACCAGCTACCACCAACAGTCCTTCTGGGGAGAATCCCCTTAAAAGGCGATAACTAACCATCTCAACAGGGAAGGACTTCCAGGGGGGCCCTGAACTAGAACTTCACCGTGCAATGATCAGACCAAATGACCTGATCAATCTTGGGGTTAGCTACCTCAAGCCCCAGTGAGAACATCAGGTTGAGCATGTGGCTGTGGTGATGGGTCACAGAAGTAACAACTTGCATCAGGCCCAGTGATTACATCAACTGGAGGAGGTCATAACCAAATTGTGAGGATTCATCGTTGACCTAGGCATTGAAGTCCCCCAGAATTAAACATCTGGTGCACTCCAACACCTCGTCGATGATGAAATCCTCGACCTCCTGCAGGAAATCTACTCCCAACTCTGGAGGATGTTAAATAAGGAGAATCCTGCAACCTGCACCTGGACCCCCACACACACTGCCACACACTCAAAAGATCTGGCTGATCTAACTGGGTGCTGAACCTCCAGTTAAGTTGGTGGTGCACCGCTAAGTCAGGGCTGTAATTCTCATACTCCCTCGGTCCACAGCCAGCCTCCAGCATCAAACCTGGTAATGGTGACTTCCATAAGCATCACAGAATCCTCTGATAGTTCATCTCCAAAGACAGAACTTCAAACCAAGTACCTTCTCCTGGATCACAAGCCACCCTCCTCAGGTCTCACTCCACACCTCTCCAAGTTCCTCCACCACATGTAACAAAGCACTGGAAGATAGCCTTAATGAGAAAACGGAAAAGCTAGCTCCTCTTCTGCATTCACTCATTTCACCCTACCTACCACTTTGCCCTAACCCTAGCATCTTATCTTAATACAAAACAAATTAAAATGTAAAACTTTAGCTGCGATAGTGGCAAGTGAGTGACAACGGCAAAACATTCAAGCTTCTCAAAGGAACAAATAGATTTAACTGAAAGCAGCTCTTCGGAATAGAAAGAGGTCTACCACTAGAGGATATGGGTATGAGCTGATGGAGGGTTCAGAAAGGCTGTGAGGAAATATTTCTTCATGGAAACAGTTATTGAGAAGTGGAATAGGTTGCTCAAGTAGGTGGTGGAAATGGAAGCCATGGTGGGTTTCAACAGAGGGTGGAGGTAGAACAGACACAAGGGTTTGATAAGGAATAGGGAAGGATCAATAGGAGGGATGAAGAGGCTTCGCTGCTGCTGCCACTGGGAGGCCCAGTTGTGCATGCACTGTGCTAGGTGAGGTAACCATGTGTAAGTAGGAGAGACAAAATGGACTCTGGTCTTTTTCTGCCTGAAAAACATTTCTGTTTTTATTGTTAGATAGAACATGCCATAAAACTGTGGGCAAAACCCCACTATCAAGTAGCTTACCTTCTGTGGTTCACATTAGAAAAAATACAGAAATTCCACATTACATAGATCTTTTTTTAAGTCCACAGTTTACTTACTGTTAATCTTTCTGAGAAAAGTTCAGTGGAAATCCTGATCGCAGAATTTTAATTTTGTTCATCCCAAATTTTAATGATGTACAGATGAGAAAGCTGGAAACATTGTTGCAGATCTGGATGGATAAGTACTCCCCTTTCTTGTGCTGAGCTCACCATTTTTATTTTTCCCTTGGACTTATTTATTTATTGAATTTTGTTGACCCAGTAAGTCCACTGGGCCTCGAAGTTCCTTTTTCAGGGGTGACTGGGGATACAGATGGTAAGCAACTGAAACTGAACCAGATTAAGCTGTTGGTGATATTTTTTTAGTGAATGAGGGAAATTTTGGCCAGAGCACCAGAGAAATTCCCCTACTCTTCCAGCAGAGGGCTTGACTTCCTGAAAGCAGAGTGGAGAAGCACAGTTTGGAGCCAGACAGCAGAGGAGGAGGAAGTGCTGATGTGGCAGGGGAGAGGGCCTCCTCCCCTGTCTTGTATACCACTAGAGGCCTGAAAATGAGTTCAGACATTTTTATGGATCAAGAAGATTGAAGTGAGGAGCTAGAAAGGAAAAAGAAAGAATTAAGAGAGAAAACTTCTTCCGTGGAGATGGAGGGAGGAGATGTTGCAAGTGTGAGTAAAAAAAATGTTTTGGAAAATAATCAGCAAAAGAGTAAAGAAACAGGAGGTTTTATAGAGCCAGATAAGTCAAAGTGTCATCACAGAAAGGAAAGGCGAAAGTATGTCAGAAATGGCTTGGCCTGAAAAGGATTCTAGAAAGCAAGACAGAAAGTAAAGAAAGAGCTAAAACAAATAAAGAAAACACAGATTTTGAAGATATTGAGGAAGCCACAGAAAAAAGGGCCCATTAGGAAACAGCAAAGGAGAAAAAAAGGAAGTTTCAGATTCAGAAGAGAGAACTTTTAGATACTTTGCAGACACACCTGAATGGGTAACAGAAGCCTTATTACAAGCAGGTTGGAAAAGAAAGGATGATGGGTCTGGGTGGGATCCAAACAGGCCCAGTACATCAGGAATTAGTAAAAAACAAAAAGAAGACACAAAGGATGTAGAAAGTAAATTTGGGGAAAAGTGGATGAAGCTGAAAAACAGAAAGATGTAACGTCAGAGGCAGATAAAACAAAAGAGATAATTTTTGATGGACTTGATAGCAATAATGAAGAGTCATCTATGAAGCTTGAGCAGAAAACGATATTAACAGATAAAGAAACACAGGAGGAAAGGGAAGGCCAGAAGGAGAAACCCTGGGGTGGGAATACTAAAGAAAGATTATTTCCTAAAGATATAAAACCACAGCAAGCTAAAAGAAGAAACGCGGTACACCTGAGATTTAGAGGGCCCTCTGAGGATGTGCCCAACAGAATTTTTATTGAGAAAGAACTCTTAATGAATAAAATGAAGTTTTAGTCATATGAAATATACACCCTTATTCATGTACTAGGAAGTACAGAATTTGTCATAAGTTTTAAACATGGAGGTGGGTTGGACAGCTTTTGGAAATTATATCAGCAAATGAAATATACAGACTTATGGAAGGATTTCTCAGTTATTTCCTTATCAAAACCTGCTTTTAAGATAGTGGCTGTGTTATTTCAAAATGAAGGCCTCAATGTGGTCGACATTAATTTCTGGATCAAGCAGAGGGGTGTAATGCATGGGCTGCCGGAACCGATATTGGATGAAAATGGTCTCTGGACAGGTGGATGGAAATATAAACTAACATTTAAACAAGTAGATGGGGAAATTCAACATTTGCTGAACTGTTTCTTTCTAGGCCAAGATAGAGGCATTGTTTTTTATGCAGGCCAAGTGCGGGCCTGCTACAAATGTGGAGAGCAAGGTCACTTAAATAGTGTCTGTGGTAAAGTCAAGTGTGGCCTATGTGGGGTTGTCAGGCATTTTGGGGCAGAATGCACAAACCAAGTTAAATGTAGTTTGTGTGAAGGGGAAGGGCACACCTTTGCAAAATGTCCCTGGGCTTCCCATAACAGCCCAGAAACTGGAGAAAGATGAGAGCAAGATGTCTACCTGGCTGTGGCACAGAAAGAGAAAGAGAAGTAAGATAAGGTAATAAGGGAAGCCATTATCAGAGAGGACATGGGAAAAGGAATTAAGGTATAACCTCAGACTAAAGGGTTGGTAATACCAGAGCAAAAAGAATCAAAAGAAAAAACAGGGACTTTTAAAATGGAAGGGAAGACAGAAAAAGAAACTGGATTTACTATGGTTGCAAGATCTAAAAACATAAAGAAGAGTATAGCAAAACAGATAATTTCATTGGAAAAAGATTGTGAAGGTGTAGAGTTAACAAATAAATATACCTTATTACAAGACAAGGAATGGTCCACTATGGAGGAGGGCTCTGATCAGTCCAACACAGATCTTTCTGAAGGTGCAGAAGAGGAAGATGAAGACACAACAGATATGCAGGTGTCAAAGAAAAGGAAAAAATCTAAAGAAGCAGGGGAAAAGTGAGGGGAAAACAAAATGGGAAGTTTAAAATGCCTCTCTCATAATACAAATAGTATTAAAAATAGAAGGAAGAGGCTGGTAACTTTTAAAATACTATATGACTTGAAAAGTGACTTATATGTATTCCATGACACAAGGTTACACACTATAGATGAAATTCAAAAAACTCAGAAAGAGTGGACATGGGGACCATCCTTATGGTCCTTTGGGATAGATAGGTGTACAGGGATGGGGGTAGATTTCTCTTCTCATGATGTTCACATTTTAAAAGTAATAGATTTGGTACCTGGAAGAGCTATGATTATTGATGTTATGTTAAAAAATAATTCTGTGAGAATTATGGTAATTTATA
Source organism: Neoceratodus forsteri (assembly GCA_016271365.2). NCBI lineage: Eukaryota > Metazoa > Chordata > Ceratodontiformes > Ceratodontidae > Neoceratodus > Neoceratodus forsteri. The sequence continues at coordinate 1,386,523,537 of CM057453.1, forward strand.
ATCCACAAAGGAAAAAAAGAAAGGAATATGCTAATAGATCAAATAAAGGGGTATTTGCATACTTCAAAACTTGTGGTGTGGGGGGAGACTTTAACTGTGGGTTATCTAGAGCAGATTGGGGAGGGCAATATCAAAGTTTTTTTGTGATATGACTCACTTGAAAAGAATGTCAGATAAAGCTGGGATGGAGGACAGATATAAGTTAAAAGGGAAAAAAAGAGAACACACATATTTCAAGGGTTCACATTCTACTCATATAGATTTCTGGATGGTACAAAAAAAAGAGGAGGTAGTTGATATTAGGAGTATACCGACTGAGGCATCAGATCATATGGCAGTAGAAGTTGAAATTAACTTGGGGAATAGGATGAGAATAGGAAAAGGCTACTGGAGGATGAATACATCTAAGCTACAAGAAGATACTTGTATAGAAAAGATTAAAATAATACTGGAAGATAAGTTAATAGTTATGGAATTATATGATAGTGGAACAGAATGGTGGGAAGATACTAAAAATGAAATCAAACAACATATAATCAAAGAAGGACAAAAAGTAGAGGCAACAAATTATGGGAAGTATTTAAAATTAAGTGCTAGATTATATAAACTTATGACAAGGCAGGTTAAAGATAAGGGCCTAGATATTCAAAAGGGTTGTGCCATGCGCAACAGGGTTGTGCGTGCGCAACTCCAAAAATGCGCCATTCTGCGATATTCAGAAGGGGCCAGCTGCGTCACCGAAAACATGCTGAGCAACAGCGCAATGGAAATGAAGGCATGCGCAACCGAAGGGGGCGGGTCCATGCATAAAGTGCGCAATGCGATAGTTTGAACATCTGCGCACGCGCAAGAGTGGCTCAGCCGAAGTGCGCAGTAGCGGAATTGAGCCAAAATAAAAAGGCTCAAGGAAGCAGCGCAAGAACCCTAGCAGGCCGCAAACTGGGGAGAGACAGAGACAGAGAGAGAGAGAGAAGAAGCTGGAAGGGCAGACAGGGACAGTGGGTCCAGGAGGACAGAGAGGCCAGTGGGGGTGCCTGTGCAGTGGAAGCAGCAGTGGGGGCAGCGGGGTAACACAGGAACAGCCGGGGGCAGAAGCCAGGGAGATGGACAGTGCCAGCTTCCACATGGAAGCTGTAATGAGGGGTGAGACACCATGCTGCGGGGGACGTGGCGGAGGGGCCCGTCAGCGGTATGCCCCCGACAGGTGGTATCGTGCCCACCTCAGCTTCGAGCTGTACACAGACGTCGAGATCGTGGGCCGGTACCACCTGAACAGGGCAATACTGAGACGGCTCTGTGAGCTGTGCAGTGATGTGATGCAGGCACCCTCACGATGGAGTCATGCTCTGTCTGTGGAGACCAAGGTGACAGCCTGCATGTGCCTGCTCGCCACGGGCACCTTTCAGAGGCCGACAGGGGACACCACAGGCATTACATAGTCGGCCACGTCACGCATCCTCACCCAATTCCTCAGCGCACTGCTGCCTCATGCTGTGGAGTACATCCATTTCCCCAGCACCGCGGCAGAGCGTACAGCAAACATGCAGGAGTTCCACAGGGTAGCATGTATGCCTGGCGTGCTAGTGGCCATAGACTGCACCCATGTGGCCATTCGCACGCCACCTGGCCCTGACGGCCAGGCATATCGGAACTGAAAGGGGTTTTCCAGTGTCAACTGCCAGGTGTGTGTGGCGCCACTGGGCGCATTATCAATGTCTGCACACACACACCTGGCGGAGCACATGATGCTTCCATATGGCACCAGTCTGCACTGTGCCATCGATTCAAGAGTGGGGACATCCCCACGGGTCATCTAGTGGGTGAGTACACATGTATGGAATGCAAACCGTGGGCAAGGGTGGGAATGACACAGGTGCCATGGTAGTGGCACAGAAGGATATGGGCAATATGGACCTGACATGGCACTGCTCTCCACTATCTCCACACAGGTGACTGCGGATACCCACTCTGTCCCTGGCTGCTCAAACCGTACCGGCGCCCCACGACCCCAGCGCAGCTATGCTTCAATGAGGCACATGCCGCAACACGTAACATCATAGAGCGGGTGTTTGGGATGCTCAAGGCACGCTTCCGATGCCTAGACACCTCCGGCGGTGCCCTACAGTACAGCCCCCAAAAGGCCTGTGGGATATTCCTGGCCTGTTGCATCCTGCACAACATGGCCAAAGACCATGGGATAGCCGTACAGGTAGAAGAGGGGGACAGCGATGGGGACGCCAGTGGCGCCGGTGATGTTGGTGATGAGCAGCCCCCCCTAGGACGGAGGGACCCCCGACTGACCCGGCAGGCCCAGCTGCACCGGGACACCATTGCAGAAGAGCACTACGCCCAACACAGGTAAGTCAAGGGGACATGTGCAGGCAACACTGTCCATCGCAAACCACAGGCACACAGGAGAACACACCATGCATGAAGGTCAGGGAGTTGAAGGTTCCAGGCATACCAACACACCATCAGGGAGGGTGAGCACTCATATGGACACACACACACACAGGCAGCGTGCATGGGCAGAAGCACAGCACTGCAGGAAACGACATTGCCAACACACAGCACCACGACCACCCCCACCACCTGTACTGTCCAAGTACGTGTGTCGGGACCTGGGCACCCTTGCACCTTGGTGTACAGTGCAATGCAGGCATCATCATGCACACACACCTGTGGACAGCAGTTGGGAGAGTGTGCAGGTGGACCGTGTGTCAGCGTGGTGAGCAGAGCACCCAGCAGTGCACTGTTCACCATGACACATATTGCACACAGGGCAGCACCAGACAGGGCCCGCACTGGGAGACACCTCAGTCATGTAGCACTGTCCCACGGCCACCACGGATGCGTGGGCAGCCCCACCATGGCCCAGCAGCACTGGCAGGCTGAGCAAGGGCCACATGGGGTGGCGCTGTTGCACCACCAGGGGTCCCACTGCATGAACGCGACCTTGCCCGCACAGGGGTCTGCATCATGCCGAACAAACGTGCACCAGGGGTGCTCGGGATGCCCACAGCAGAACCCGGCGTCGACAGGCCTGGTGTCGCACGACGCCGGGAATGGGGAGTGGAGAGCGCACTGTGTGGGGTGTGTGCGGTACAGGGGCACCTGACAGTGTGCACAATGCGTCAGCAACAGAGACCACTGCCTGGGTCAGCCTGTTAATGGCGGCGGTCACATCTGTCCGCATAAGGACCAGCTCGGCTTGGTCCCGAGCACACTCCCTGCTGTGCCACTCCACGGACACAGACAGTGCCTCACGGACCTTGCAACCCACCCCTGCAGCTGTACTGATTCCTGCAGCAGGCGGGTGTGTGCGTCCAATGGGTACTGTGCCCCAATGGCATCGTGGTGACCCACAGGGTGGACGGTCCCGGTGCACAGCACCCCTTGAGGGTGGGTGCTGTTCACCAGGACCAGGTATGGGCGGATAAAAGGGTGGTGGACATGTGCCACTGCTTGACACTGTACCCCAAGACCTGGTGTTCGACTGCTGCTGCCGCCCCCCCAACTGCTGAGCCCCCAGGTCCACCTGTTCCACCTCCATGCTGACAACAGTGCCGGACACCTGCACAGCCACCAGTGCTGCCCCACCGGTGCTGACAGGCACAGTCTGGGACTATGCCAGCATGCTGGTACACAGGTGTGAACCAGGAAGGCCCAGGGGCATGTGCTGGCCTGCCATGTGTCCGTCATGGAACACACACCTATCACTGCCCATTGCAGGCCTGCTATCATCAATGGTGCAGGTCGCCACTGCCATAGGCACAGCATGCTGGCATACCTGCATGCCGGACTGCTGAGACACAGGCTGTGCACCCCCGCACCCGTATCACTGACACCAGAGTTGTTGGCCAGCGTGCATGCTGCTGCAGTGCCTGCTGGCTGGTGGCGGAGGTGGATGGTCCTCCTCCATGTCCAGCAGGTCTGCATCACTGTCTGGACCCACCACCACCACCGTCTCTGAAGACGACCAGGATCTGTAACAGAAAGAGAGTACATGGAGTGCATGTGAACAGCCCCAACACCACCACCATGGCATACCGTGCAGTGTTGGGCTTCCACCTTCTGGAATCCTCTGCCTGTAGCACCAGAATGGCACTTTCGGCTGCATGGCGCGACCAGTGTCTCCTCCATTGGGGTCAGCTGCAACACCACTGGCGGCCCCCACCAGTGCCAGCACATGCCGCCCTGAAGGCTGCCACCTTCTCCTTCAGCCTCCTGCGGTCAGTCCCCATCTTCTTCTTGCATACCTGCATGGAACGCTGGTGGCTTCCATGCAGATTGACAGCCTGAGCTACCCCCTCCCATGCAGCTGCATGTTCCTGAGGGGTGCCCCTCCATCCACTCAATAGTGGCTCATCCTCCAGGTAGGCCTGGAAGAGGGTCTCATTCTCTGCCACTGTGAAGTTCGGCCTCCTCCTACGCCCGCCGTCCTTACCCTCAGCTTGGCTCTGGTCAGTCATGGTGATCTGTATGGGTGGAAGTGGACACCTGTCACTGTGCAGTCGACAGCATTTCCCCGTGAGCATAGGTGCCGGCCTGGGGGGGCGGAAGCCCCCCACGTTTCTGCTCCGTATGGCACATACTGATAGAAAAGGTGCCCTTTGTCCCTTTCTAAGTGCCCTTTTCATGCTCAGCCCCTCAGCCTTTATCATCCTCCGCACCCTTGCCCATGAGAATTGTCCTGAGCATCACACAGCATGTAACTCCCTCTCACCTGCAGTAACGAGATCAGCCAGCACAACCCACTGTCGCATTTTTATAGTGCAACACATGCAAATGAGGAGTGGCGCAACTTTAATGACATGCTAATCGCGCCCTGCGCCTTTGAATGGCTGATCGAATGATTTGCATATATGGCTGAATATACGCGGATTTGGCGCTTTGTACCATCTGGAAGGGCCAGCTGAGCCAATGGCGTGAGTTGGTGCCTGCATGCTACACTGCAGTGCATGCCCAGACAGCTATGCATGATCTATCACCCTGCAGACCTGCTGAGCGCGATAGGCAATTCAGGCCATGGCCAACATTGTGCCAGTGGTGCTACAGCACTGGGTACTATATGGCGCTGTGGCACTACTGTGCAATGGTCCACTGTGGCACTGGTACGCAGCTTGGCAGTCGCGCAGGATGCCTATACGTCCGATGGCGCTGTGCGTAGCCTTGCGTCATTGCCGTGACCTTGTGTATGCCCTTTGCCCCCTGGCGCGGTTCGCATGCCATGTGTACGTCCCTATTACGCTATCTGGTGACTGCGCTATGTAGAGTGGCGGCGCTGTTCGAACAGCTCGATTGAGCCTGTGGTGGTCTATTGCGCAACATCTCCACGTGGGGTTACAGTGCAGCGGAGCGCCATATTGCCTGCTGTAAACTGGCTGAGATGGCTAGGAGGAGGGCAGTGAGTTGGAGCCCACTGGAGGTGGCCAATCTGGTGGCCCTGGTGGAGCCCCACTGTGAGGCATTCTATGGTGAGGCCCCCCTCACCATGCCTAGGACCCACGTGTGGCAGCAAGTGGCCACTGACCTGGTGGAGGTCACTGGATGGGGCCGGTCTGCTGAGCAGTGCCGGCACCGGTACGGTGACCTCCGCCGGAGGGAGCCGGACATGTTGGCCAGACTGCGGGCACGTGCCAGGCAGGGCGTGGTGCCTAGGCCAGGTGAGTGTACCATCTATGCACCTATATTCTCTGTAGGGGGTGTGTGTGTGCTTGGGTGGCTGTGCATAGGTGCCAGATCGGACATGGTTGGCTGTGTCAGTGTGTGCAGCTGTGCAATGGATGGTTATGGCTGTGTGGGCAGGCACTCTCACTGGGGCAGGGGGCACTCTGCTTTTGAGTCACACTGATGTTTGTCTCAACATATGTCTCCCACAGGCCGGGATGTGGAGGATGCGGGCCGGATGAGGAGGGCCATGCCAGGGACCCGGTGCCAGCAGTTGCTCCACCCAACAGCAGCAGCAGCAGCAGCAACAGCAACAGCAGCAGACAGAGCTGCTTGAGCAGTGTGAGTATCATGACTTCATGGATGCTATTGCATGCTGGGGGGGAGACCAGTAGCCCTGCACAATACAACCATGCAGGACAGGGGAGGTCATGATTCCACTATACAAGACACTAGTGAGGCCCCACCTGGAGTACAGTGTACATTTCTGGAGACAATACCTATGTAAGGACGTAGAGTGGGCAGAGAAGGTTCAGAGGAGGGCAACAAAGATGGTGCATGGCTTGCATCACGGGTCCCATGACGACAGGTTACAGGTACTGAACATGTACTCGCTGGAGGGGAGGGTGGAGAGAGGGGATATGATGGAGACATACAGGTATCTTACAGGGTGGATCAGGGTGTGGGCCACACGTTTTGAAGTGAAAGAGATGTTCCAGGACTAGAGGGCATGGGATGACGATGGAGGGAGGACGATTCAGAGGACACATGGAGAAGGACTGTCTTCACAGAGTGGGTGGTGGACAGGTGGAACCCCTGCCAGTGGAAGTGGTGGGGGCTGACACAATCACAGGATTTCAGACTGCAGGGGACAGACGTGAAGGAGATCTGGAGATCAGGGGTAAGGGGCAACAGACCTCCAGGGAAACAAAGTGAACTGACAAGCTCATATGGACAGACTGGGTTTGCCATAGGCCCTTATTTGACAACACTGTCTATGTATCTATGTATGTAGGCATGACACAGGTGACATGCATCACTGTGCAGTATCACAGCACGTCTGTGTATGCGTCACTGGTGGTCCGGGGCATGCACTGGGCACATAGCTGTGTAACTGGCATCGCACCACATTGCCACGTCACTTGCCAGCCTTGTTTGTACTGTGATGGACGTGGGCAGTGTGTGTGGGCAGTGGTGTGCATGGCTGGTGCTGCCTGTTTGTGATGGCCATGTGCATGTTCACTGTGGGTGGGTGTACGCCATCACAGGTGCAGGACATTGGGCTATATGGCTTGCAGGTTGGGTGGTGTTCAGGGTTGTGGTCAGTCACAGCCATTGACTGTGTTCCCTTTTCCTAGGCCTCATTGTGCTCCACAGAATGGAGCAGTCACTGCATCGGCTGACCCGGGTGTCCCAGGAGAACCAGCACATCCTCCAGGACATACAGCGCCATGGGCTAAGGAGGAGGCGCAGCCAAGAAAGACGGCACCAGGAAGCAGTGGACCAGGCTGCTAGGCCTTAGGCCAGATCCCCCTTCTCTCTCCACCCATCCCTACCACTCTGCCTTCCCTCTCCCAGTTGTTCATCCCTACCCCTTGCCCACCCCTACCTTGTACCCCCCCTCTTGTAAATAGTTGTTTGATGTTGATTTTAGAATTTACACATATTTTTATAATACACATTTATATTTTGTTATGAATACTGTGTTGGCTCTCTGATTTGCAGCTGGCTATGGTTGCTCAGTTGCAGTGGTGTGCATGCCATCTGGGGTGGTGTGGTCCTGGGTATATTGTGTGTGTGTGTGTGTGTGTGTGTGTGTGTGTGCATGGGGAGGTATCACCAGCATGGCATTGACTTTCTGTTGGTCTTGCCGTCTGCTGCCACCCACTGCTGGGTGCACAGGGTGGGTCTAGCTTGTATGCTTCTCTGCAGCAAGGGGTTGACGTGTGCCAGGGGGGATGCATGGTGTTTCCTGCAGTGCCAGTCACTGCACATTGGCGGTGTCTTGGGGTCACAGTGCAGGGTGTGTTGTGCGTACGGGGGGCTGATGTACACTGTGGTTGTCAACCCCCTGTGTGTGGCACTCTCCGCCTGCCAGTGGTTGTGCTGGGGTGTCATGTCCTGCTATGCTTTGTTGGCTTGTCCCCATGGGCACATGGATCATCCGTCCCACCCCAGTGATGCTGTTCTTGTGGTGTGCAGGTGTGGTGTGGGTTCTGCAGTGTGTTCCTGTGCCCATGTGGCATGGCTGGTGGTGGGCCCCAGCCTGCCTCCCTGGATGTGCAGTTCCATTGCTCTGGGGGGGCTGTGCTTGCACTATGGCAGCTCTGGAATGCTCAGCTGAGCTTCCCTGGTTGCTCCATAGCGCAACATTTTGGCTCAGCTTCTCCTTCCTGGTTGCGCGATGGCACAGTATGTGCGATATTCAGATGTTGGTTGCTTGCGCAATTTGCTCTGCTCCATGTTTGAATACCACACCTGTTGCACATTTGCACAACTGGTTTGTGCTTGCTCCTGCTGTTGTGCTAGTTTTGAGCGCAGTTTGAATATCTGGGCCAAGGTGGGTGAATCTAAACAAATTGAAGAAATGAAGGTTAAAATGAAAGAATACCAATATAATAGGGTCATGTCTTTAATTATGGAACAAAAAAGTGGTATCCAGGGAACAAAATATCATACAAATCCTTATGACAGTAGTAAAGAAAGAATAGAAAATCGAGTTATGTACAAATTACAGGATGGAAAAGGGAGGATACATACAGATATAGAAAATATTAAATGTACAGTACAAGCGTTTTTGAAGGAAAAATACCAGCAACAAAGAAGTAGGAAAAGTGAAGATTTTTTTCTGACAATTGAGATGCCAGAGTTGGAGGAAGATGAGGCAGAGGAGATAAAGGGGGAAATTAAAGAAGAAGAAGAAGTGAAAGAGGCAATACAATCTTTGTCAAATAACACGGCACCTGGGGTGGATGGGATTCTGAATATGTTCTATAAAATTTTGGAAAAACAAATAGCTCCTATTTTAACAAGAGTATACAATGGTATAATGAATGGAGACAATTTGGCAGAAAGCATGAAAAAAAGAATAATTATTTTTTTGCATAAAAAAGAAGAAAAAACACAAATTAAAAATTGGAGGCCCATTAGTTTATTGACTTCAGATTACAAACTTTTAGCCAAGGTAATAAATAATAGGTTAAGGACTTTTTCAGAGAAATTGATAATGCAGTCTCAAACGTGTGCTATTGCTGGATGGAGCATACAACAAAATGTAATTTGTATTAGAGAAGTCATAAATAAAGGACAGGAGGATTCGTTGCAAGGGTATTTATATGCCTTGGATCAAGAAACGACATTTGATGTTGTAAAGCATCAATATGTATGGGATACCTTAGAAAAGTTTAAAATTCCAACAGAATTAATTAGTTTAAGAAAAGCAATACATAAGGAAGCGCAAATTTGTCCTATGGTTAATGGGCATCTAGGGACTTCAATGTATATAAGGAATGGGTTCAGCAAGGGTGCTCATTAAGTCCCCATTATATGTATTTTGTTTAGACCCACTTCTGAGGAGAATAGAGGTGGAGAAAGAGATTAAAAGTATTGTATGGCAAAATAGGGAACTGAATAAAACAGTTGCTTATGCAGATGATTGCTTAGTTTTAGTAAAAGATCAGAGTTCAGGGGATAAGTTAATACAGTCAGAAGAGAAGTATAGCCAATATAAAGGAATTAAGATAAATAAAGGGAAAAGTAGAACTTAACCATTAGGGGCAGTGGAGAAAAAGAAAAGAGGAGATTTGGAGATAGCAGAAGGAAGCATTAAGGTGCTGGGAATAAGATTTGGAGGGGATGATGCAATACAACAAAACTGGGAAGAAAAGTATCAAATAGCCCAAATAAAAGTGCATAAAAGGAAACAATGGAGTATGGCATGAGATAATAAAATGTACTTATTAAAAATGTTTATTGTCCCAATATTTTTATTTTTAGCATACATTTTTCCAGTACCATTTCAAATGCAATCCAAAATTCAAAGTCTTTTTTTTCAGTTATTGTGGGGTAGCAAGTTAAATCCTATTAAAAGGGGGATAATGTATAGAACCATAAAAGAGGGGTTTAAACATGATAAATCCAATTATTTTTTATATTAATATTTTTGGGTTTTCAAATATTGTACTATTAGTAAAAGGTGAGAACAAAGCTTGGTCTTGGTTAACACAGCAATAGAATGTACCTTTCATTAAATGTATTGGGAAGAAAGGCCAATATAAGTGTGGAAATTGGAAGGAAGCATTTAACCCAGTGGGGGGTAACAGTGGATGCTCAAATTAGGGGTAACAGAAAACAGATGTATAAAGAAATTATGGAGAGGATTTTCTGGGAAAAACAAGTTTTTAAGGTAGAAAAAGGAATAAAAGAGCAGGAAATTTTAGCTGTTACATTAGAAAAAAGAACTCCAGGAAAAATGAAAGATGTAATATGGATGTGTAGTCATGGGAAGTTAAACGGGAGAGGTAACCATAAACATAAAAGAATGGAGGAAAGAATATGTGGAGAAAGAGATTGTGGAACCAAAGAGGAAAGCATGCAGCATTTATTTTTTGATTGTGATTTTATTAAACCTTTTTGGGGTATGGTTTCCAGTTATTGGGGGATGCAAGCTTTTATGACATACGAGATTTTGATCTATGGTCAGTTAACAAAAGAATGGGAAAAAGTTAATAAAAATACAATCTATGCTATTTTGGCAGTTTTGAAATGGTCTATATGGCAAAACAGATGTTCAGGAATTTTGCAGAATAAGGATTTGACTGTACAGGAAGTTTTTTTTAAGTTTCAAGATGAAGTAGATAACATTTTTCAAGATGAATATAAATTATGGGGAGAAGAGAAAGCAAGAGAGCTGTGGAAAAATGTTACTGGAATTGAGTAGATAATATGGATATCATAATGACTGTGTGATTTGTTGTTGTTTTGGAAATAAAAGGGTGTTTTTGTTTTAATAAAAACTTCCCCTTCTCTTTTTCGATAAGTGCCATGGGATCTTTAGCATCCACCTGATCTACCACCAATCTAGGCAGATGGGACCTCGGTTTAACGTCTCATCTGAAAGACGGCACTTCAGAAGTGCAGCACCCCCCTCATGCTGCACTACAGTGCCAGTATTGGGATATTAACCCAAGTGCCAGATGTGGCAACTGAACTCACAGCTCTCTGATCTCCCAGCCTCAGAAGCGAGTGTGCTACCTACTGAGCCACTGACACCTGCCCTCAACAATTTTTGCATTGATATTTCTAATCAAGCCCTGAGAAAAATATGTCATTAACATCTGGAAAAGGTACTGATAACAGGACAACATGTTGGGATTTGGCACTAGAAATTTAGACATCCCGTTCAGCAGCACGTTATGTATTTCATGGGGCTATTTGTTTTTTTTTTTTAATAAATAGTTTATTTAATTTTTTAATGACAACCAAACAAATACAAGTAGAGATAACAGAAGACACAGCATATACATATAAAGCTTGAAATTAAAATCATGGCTGCAATATAAAGAGACAGGGTAGAGGAAGAAGAAACACACCTTTATCTTCTCGGGGGAGGAGGGTCTGAATTCATTCCATGAAACAGTGGTGATGTTCTCTGTATTTTCTATACTGTGCCATAGTTTCTCATAAATCATGGTTTCTTTAAAGGTGCACCACCATTTAGTATTCCTGAGAGCTGGAAGGATTTGGGAATTCCAATAATTTAGAATTCATCCATTAGTTGCCATAGTGCCAATAGCTTTATTTTCTTGTGGTTTATCCAGTTTTAAGAAGTTAATATGATTAAACATCATTATTGGAAAAGAATCAGGAATTTGTAATTTGTAAAACCTCTGCCAAATTCCCTGCTGTAATTTCCTACCAGAACTGAATATATTTACATTTCCAAAAAGTGTTAGAAAGAGTACCTTGACTAAATACCCATGCCAAAAGAGGTCTTGCTGATATTTACTTATTTTGGCAATCACTGCAGGTATCAGGTAGGCTCTGTCTATTGTGTTCTGCTGTATAGATTTACTTTTTGTGGAGGAATACATTTTATTTGCTTTAATTCTAAAGTTTTATCTCTGCAGATGTGTAACTCTACAGTGAGCTTCCTTATTCCATTTAGCATTTATTTTTTGTGTCAGCATGTTTTAGATGATATAATTAACTTTGAAACTTTAGACATACTTTTTTAACAGTTTCCTATAACTAATTTATCATCTTTGAGGGTCTTTGAATAATCTATTAAATTATGTTTTCCCAAAGATGTACATAATTGATTACATTTTGTCTCTAATGTTAACCCTTGCTGTGCTGCCATGTATACACATCCAAGAAACCTATACATTCTAAATTTTCTGGCAGCCTAAGAGTTAAATAAATAAATTTAACATTGTCAAGAATGATTTTAAAAAGTGTTTACAGTATATGAGAAACCTTCAGTCCTTTAAAATGGGAAGCTAATATTTTAGACTACACTCTAGTTGTTTGTTTTTGATTTTTTTCCATTGGCCAAGTAAGAGCATCTGTTTGGGAGAGTGACCAAGGTAATTTCTGTGCAGGGAATCATTTCAGAGCTTTCCTGAGAGAGAGAGAGAGTAAGTAGGCTACAAAGAAGTTATCCATTTTGTTTTATAGTTAATGTTTGAAAATCAGCTATAATGGGTACCTATATTAGGGTGTACCTACTTATCATACTTACCATATATAATGATCTGATGCATAAGAAGGCCAATTCCCAGTCAGTGGCAATGTGCTATGTATAATAATATTGCAAATGGTCTGTGCAACCAAATCCTCCCAAGTCCCTGGAAACAATCATAGCATTCAAGGCAAGTCATGGCTTTTCTTTCACCAAAGGCATTTTGCATATTTTCTTTTATGTCCAGGAGTCAATTTTCAATAGGTCCACCAAAAATAGCTTGCATTGTATGAATTATATATGGCATTACCATCATCTTGAGAGCTTTGACTGCCCCCCCATAGGGAAATGGAAAGATCATAACATAGCTTTAATCAGTGAGATACTTTCTCCTTGACTACATCATGGTTAAATACTATTTTTTCTGATTGTGTAACATGTACATACTTGATTTTATCTTTTTTGAAATCTTGAAGACATGAGGATTTCTCTATTGTCCTAGAGGACAAATACATTAAAATCAATGTATGTTTGTTTATTATATATTCGGAGATCTTAGAATAATTATCTATTGCCAAATAAATTTCAGGAAACGATTCAGTAAGGTCTTCAAGCATTAAAACACTCGGCATAAGCACTAATTTTTATTATCTCAGTGTCTATATTAATACCTACAATTTTTGTATTCAATTTTATTTTTTTCAATAAAGGCTCTAAGCATAATATAAAGTAGGGAAGAGGGGGAAACCTTGTCTTAACCCATTAAACATTTTAAAATTAACTGCTGAAGTACGATTAACTGAGAACCTAACTGAAGGCGCACTGTATAATTGAGTGATTAGTTTACATAGAGAGGTGGAGATGCCTCAAATCTGTAAATATCCCATCATAAATTCTCAATTAACTAAATCAAAGGCCCTACTAACATCACTTGAGAAAGCATGATATTTACCCTGAAACTCTTTGACAAAATAATTCAGCTTGGACTTTTTGTATGGCCTGTACAATTGTTATGTTTTTAATAAAATCATATTGATTTTGATGGATGGTCTCAAGAATTTTCCCCACCAATCTATTCATGATCAACTTGACAATAGCTTTATAGTCTTGATTGGTTAAGGCTATGGGCCTACAGCTATCAGGATTTGTTTTGGTTTGCTTTCTTTCAAAGTCACTATCACTTTGGCTTTATTCATAGACTGGTAGGTTTTCAAAACTATCTATCAGTTCCTGTATCATATGGGAAAGCCATGGGATTAATTATTCCTGAAACACATAGAAACATCCAGCCACAAAGCTATCTAATCTAGGTGCTTTCCTCTTATGAAAGTTATTAATGACTCTTCTGATTTCTTGCTCAGTTATGGAATATTCATTAGTGTCCAATTTTGAAAAAAAAAAAAACTATTTCATTTAAATAGTTCTCCAATAACCTTTTATCTGGAGAAAATGGTCTTTGATATATCTCTTTAAAATGGTCACAGATGATCTCCCCCATTTTATTACCATGGGATGATTCAATCTGTCTCTTGACTCAACTGAAATTTATATAGTTCCTTTCTACTTCATTTTTAAAGCATGTGCTAACAATTGACGGAGCTAATCTCCTTGTAGATGACAAGCACATTTAAACCCCTTTATGTTTCTTTCCATTTTTTCAATTATGATATTTTGTTTCTTAATCTCTCATCTCCCTATTCATCATAATATTTAGCATGGTCTTATAATATCAATGCATCTAATTCCTTAAGTGTTGTGTTTATGTTCTCTTATTTTTCTTCTTTTTTTTCTCTCTCTCAACTTCAAGCTATTACAAGAGGTAACACACCCTCCTAGTACTGCCCTAAAGTCATCCTATAGATTTAATATTAAGGCTTGACAATCATCATCATAGAACCAATATTCTCTTATTATGTCTTTAGTTATTGTTACAAATGTAGGGTCAGTTAATAAATCAATATTAAAATGCAGATTTCTGGAAATGTTGACTCTAATTTCTTGAAGCTGAATGGGTGCTGAAATCATTGCATTGTCCTATATCAAAACTGACTTCGTGTCACTAGATATTGTTTTCACATTTATGAGTTTTGAGATAAAGATATAATTAGTTCTAGGGAAATACTTGGTCTTGCCATCATAATAAGAGCATTGTTTATTTGAGAGATGATACTGCCTACAAGCAGCAATTTTGTGCTCAGTTCCGGAGTACTCAACTAAGGAAGGACGGGGTGGGATGGAAATGTTACAATGCAGGATGGCCAAGATGATTCAGAGCCAACAGAGCAGATCTTATGAAGACTGCCTGAAGTCACTGAACTTGTACTCACTGGAGACCCAGTAAGAAAGTGGAGATACAGTATGATAGAGACCTATAGGTTCCTAAAGGGAATAAACTGGATAAACTGCAAGGAATTATTTAGCAGAAGTACAGTGTCATGAACCTCGATGTCATAAGTGGAAACTGGAGGGGGTATGGTTTGAGAGAGATGTCAGGAAGTTCTAGTTTATGGAATGGGTGATGAAGCCATGGAATAGTGTGCCAGTGGAGGTGGTGGTTGCCAAGACTGTAAATGGTTTCAAGTATTGCTCGGACAGTGTGAAGGGTTTGGTGGTTGCTCATGTCTGTAGCAGCATGGAGGTGGTTGTGGGAACTGGGTGGGAGAAAACCCTATATGGACAACAGGTCCTGGGGCAGATAGGGAATTCTGAGCAAACTAGATAGACCTTTTTCTGTCATTGTTGACTATGTTTCTATGTAATGAAGTTCCAAAACCGTATTTAATATTTTTTTTTTATATTTTTATATTTTATTTTGTGACTTTTGTAGTTTTATCCAGAACTGGAGTCATCAAGGCATTACAGTGTCCCACTAAAATAAATGTTTTCTGCTTTTAAAGCTATTGGGGCATTAGTATTTTTTGTCAAAAACTCATCATATTTTTCAAACAGTGCGTATACTAAGCCTATGGTAATAATATTATTACTTTCACATTCCGTTGTTATCATTCTTCCTGTTTCATCTGTGAATTTGTCAATTAATTTGAAAGTGATCTTTTTCTTAATTAATATTACAACCCCATAGCTCTTTGTAGCACTGGTGGAGAAAAACACCCTTGAAAAATAATTTCTTTTAAGCTTAATGATTTCTTCTTTGAAGAGACATATTTTTAAGAGACATAACAATTCTATTTTTAGATTTCTCACATAAAATAAAATCCTTGCCATTTTAATAGGTGTATTAATGCCATTTGCAATGAAAATAGCACAGTGAATTACACTATCTAAACACTGTAAAATATAGTGAACAGTTGAGACATCCTGTTTTTCTCCCAATAAGTATATAGTTTAACTGCTAAAGTCAGTATATTCCTGCAATGGTCAGAGCCCCTCACAGTCCCCAGTGAGCTTCTCCCTCTCTCTCTCTCTCTCTCTCAGACCCTTGCCACTGAGACCATCTGGACCAGTGCCACAGATGTCAAGGTCCCTTCTTTAGCAAGAACTCAAATCCCAATCCTTTGATGGCCCTTTTCTGCCACCTTCTACCTTTTAGACTCCCAATAGTTAGGATCTCTGCTCTGGTAGAAGACTTGGTTTGCTGGCCAAGGCACCTAGCTTCACCTGAGCTCTTTCCTTCTAAGACTGCTTGAAAGGCAGAGTAGAGAAACTTACCAGAGCAAGGGAGAAGGATTAAGACTTAGTTTGGCTAAGCAGATTTACTGTGTGGTGGTGTTTTGATTTTTTACTCACAGGGATTGCTACTGTTTGTGGCTAACATTTCATTGCTTTATTTTTCTCTGATTCAAATTATTGTTGCTGGTATACCTTCTTCTGCATTATTACAAGGTGTGCCTACAGTGTGTGCTAACAGATTACTGCTGTAATCTTCTGATTCAAATTGTCTTTTGCAAGGTATATCTTCTGTTACTGCTTTATTTTCTCTGGAGCAAAGTGTTTCTTACAGGGTATATCTTCTCTGAAATTATTACAGGTGGTGCTTTACAGGTTTTACAGTTTTATCTAACATTAGGATAAGCTTTCAGGGTTACTCCATTTGTTGTTGACTGATTGTTTCTGCTCTTACCTCCTTGTTCTTTCGTCCGTGGTTCTTCTTTTTAGGCAGGGAAGGGCCCAGCCACCCACCCCATCCCCAACCACCCCACGCCACACTCCTTTTATAGGGTACCACAGTTGTGACATTTCCTGTGGCAGAGCAGGAAGAGGCGGATCAGTGGGCTCCACAAGGTGATCTCATTTAGGGCACTAGTAATTTAACTTGTTATAACAAGTTAAACAAAGCACAATTAAACCATTACTTGCATTTTTTCCTTTTTTTCCTTCTAATTACTCTGACTAGGTTACAAACCCAGCAACTTATTTGGAATGGATTTCATTAACTGCAGGTACTGTGGAACAATTTTCAGAAGGACAGTCTTACAGGATTTAGGACACTGTCCTACATGCTGGGCCTTTGGAGATCTTCGGTCTCAGCTCCGGGCAGCATGGGCAGAGATTTGCACTCAAATTTCATATTGAAGAGGAAATACATTATAAGAACCACCCGCCATTTCCCCAGCATCCAACAGAAAACCTCGACCGCAGAGGGTAGTTGGTCCAGGAGGTTGGCAGGTGGTTAGGAGGAGTAAATCAGGTGCCCCATCACTCTGCTCTCCAACACATTACCTCCAAAACCATATAAACGCTATAAACAGGTATCTGCCTCTATCTCTGAAATCAAATAAAGAGGCAGAAGACACTGCAGAGCAGGACACTGCGGCACAGGAGCTAGCACAACAATACTCACCCAAATCAGGAACCAAAACTAAACAAGCACAAAGGAAATCCAAAACTTGGGATCATAGGAGACTCCATGATTCGGGGAGTTGATACCCATCTCCAGCCAGGGTGATGGTCAGATGTCTCCCAGGTACATCAGCATGGAGAGACACTGGCCCGCTTATTATAAAATTGTTCACAGCAGGAGAAAACATTGATGTCCTAGTACACATAGGGACTAATGATCTCGCCAGCCGGTCAGTTGTGGAGACCAAGGAACACCTGACTAAGCTGGGTGACAAACTATCATCTATTTCGTCCGGCATCTCCTCTCTGAGATCCTGCCAGTCTGGGAGAAGGGAACAGATGGACGGAAGGTCAGAGAAGGAGAGATAGGGAGCTAAACACGTGGCTCAAGGACTGGTGCCAGGAAAAAGGACACAGATTTGTAGGGAACTGGCAACAGTTCTGGGAGCAAAGTTCTTTAAATTTGATGGACTGCATCTGACTAAAGAGGAGTCAGTGCATTGGGGAGAAGTTTGACGTCTTTGCAGAATATTTAAACTAGCAATGGGAGAGGTGCAGCCCCATACGTCCGAATGGGAAGAACACCCTCCCCTCAGCTAGTGGTCAAACAGGAATTCAGCGTGTTTGCCATTCATTTGCATCACCAGGTAAGAAAAAGGTTTGTCTCCCATACGATGCACAGGGTAATGCCAAACTTCACCCAACAACTAACACACCAAAATCTGGCCAATGGAAAATCATGTACACAATGCTCACAGCCTGGGAAATAAGATCCTAGACCTGCAGGCAATAATGCCAGAGGCTAAACTGGACATAGTAGCAATTAGTGAGACGCGGTTTACCAGTAACCACACTTGGGAGACTTCAGTACCTGGCTATGTATTGTTCAGAAGAGACCGAGGTGCAAAAGGGGAGGAGGGCCCTGTATGTTAATGAAAATATCAAAGCTACAGAAATTCAGAATACACATAAGGAGCCAGAAGAACTGTGGGTCACCCTGGAAACAGGAAATGGGACAGCCATAAGAACTGGGGTTGTCTACAGGCCCCAGACCAGAGGGAGGACATAGACACATTACTGTTAGAAGATATACAAAACATGACAGCTAAAGGGAGGTTCTGATAATGGGAGACTTCAACATGCCAGATATAGATTGGTCAATACCAGCAGGAACATCTGCCAGAACTAGACTCATAGTGGATTCCCTGCAGGGGAGGGCCTCAAACAACTGGTACAGCAACCCACAAGAGACAGGGCTATCCTAGATCTAGTACTGACTAACAAAGAAGGGATCACAGATCTCCAGGTAGAAGGTCACCTGGGTCCAGTGACCATCACATGGTATGGTTCAATTTGGCTACTACATCTAAATCATCCCATTCCAAGGCAAAAATATGGGACTTCAGAGGAGCTGACTTTGATAAGATGGCCAACAGAGTTAAGCTAGCCCTGGCAAAAAGAAACACAGGTGAGGAGGTGTAGGCAAAGTGGGCAAGCATTAAGGATACAATACTTGAAGCAACATCCCATTGTGTTAGACAGAAAAGGAAGTGCAAAGAAGAAGGAAACCACTTTGGTTCTCAAATACAGTAGCAGAAAAGGTCAGAGCCAAAGGCTGGCCTTCAGAAAATATAAGGAACACAGCGGGATGAAGATAGGAGGCATACCAAACTGCCCTAAGGGAAGCAGGTAGGCAGTAAGGCAGGCAAAGTCCCAAACTGAGGAAACACTAGCTACTAACAGTAAAGAAGGTGACAAGACTTTCTATAGATACATTAGTGAAAGGAGAAAGTCCAGAGGGGTATTGCTAAGCTTAATGGAGAAAAGGGAGCATGGAGGAGGAGGACCCTGTAAAGGCATCTATCCTAAATAGATACTTTTGCTCAGTATTTACTGAAGAGAAGGTAGGGCAGGGCCCACAGCTCAGCATCATGGACACAGGGGAGGGAGGTGAGCACTACTCCCTTCACAAAAGAAAGGGGTCCTACAAGAGCTTGCTAAGCTCAGGGTGGATAAGGCAATGGGACCTGATGGCATACATCCCAGGGTACTTAAGGAGCTAAAGGAGGAACTAGCAGAGCCATTAGCAGAATTGTTTAGTGAGTCTCTGAGCACAGGAGAGGTCCCAGAAGACTGGAGAAGGGTTTTATGTGATCCCGCTCCACAAGAGTGGTAGCAGGGAGGAGGCGGGGAACTACAGACCAGTCAGTCTTACCTCAGTAGTGGGCAAGATTATGGAGGCACTCCTTAAGGAAAGGATAGTGCAACACCTGGAATCCATAGGGGCACAGGATCCAAGACAGCATGGGTTTACAAAGGAAGGTCCTGTCAAACTAATCTCATAGATTTCTTTGACTGGGCAACCAGAGTGGTGGACCAAGGGAGCAGTTGATGTCGCTCACCTTGACTTCAGCAAAGCTTTTGACACTGTTCCATAGAAGATTGATAAATAAGCTAGGTAGGCCTGGGGTGGGTCAGAAGTTGGTCAACTGGGTGGCAAACTGGTTGACTGGCAGAAAACAGAGAGTGGTGGTAAATGGTATACAGTCAGAAGAGATGCAAGTCACAAGTGGGGTACCTCAGGGATCAGTCCTGGGCCAGTCCTATTCAACATCTTCATTAGTGACCCGCAGATGGACTAGAGGGTAAGGCTTGTCTGTTTGCAGATGACACCAAGATCTGCAACAGAGTAGATGATCCAGATGGGTGGGCAGAATGGAGAAGAGATCTGGATAAACTAGCAAAATGGTCAGAAGAGTGGCAACTGGGATTTAATGCAAAGAAGTGCAAAATCATGCACATAGGGAAGAGAAACCCTGAAGCCACTTATAGGCTGGGAGGGATGCTAGCAGTCACAAAGGAAGAAAGAGACTTGGGCATCATCATCACTGATGACCTAAAATCATCCAAGCAGACCTCTAAAGCAGTAGGTAAGGCTAGGGGGTGTTAGGGTGTATTAGTAGGGTATCACAAGTCGTAAGAGGGAGGTAATAATCCTCTGTACAAGACATTGGTTAGGCCCCATCTGGAGTACTGCGTGCAGTATTGGAGGCCACACCTTCACAAGGACATTAACCAAATTGAGGCAGTCCAGAGAAGGGCAACCAAAATGGTGCAGGGACTGCATCAGAAGACATATGAGGACAGATTAACGGAGCTCAATATGTATACCCTTGAGCAAAGGAGGGAGAGAGGTGATATGATCGAGACATTTAAACACCTTAAGGGCATAAACAAGGTGAAAGAGTCTAACATGTTTAAATATAAGAAAAATTGCAGGACAAGAGGACACAGCATGAGATTAGAGGGAGGCCGATTAAGGGGGAATGTGAGGAAATTCTTTTTCACAGAAAGGGTGGTAGATGCATGGAATAGCTTACCACAAGAAGTGGTGGCTATGAATACAGTGCAGGGCTTCAAACAGGCATGGGATAGGCATAAGGGAGCAATACAAATGACTATGAATAGATAGGTCACTGACAGAGCAAAGGCCGATGGCACATTTATAAGGTAGAAAAAGAAATGGGCAGACTGGATGGGCCTTGAGGTCCTTATCTGCCGTCAACTTCTATGTTTCTATGTTTCTATGAGTAGGACGCACTGTACTTTCCTACAGATGTTTTACTATGCACCACTTTTATCCAGGTACCTTTCCCTCAGAGCTGCAGTTACAAACAACCAGTTACTCCACTATTTAGAAAATTAATGAATTTATTAATAAACACTGGTTGTATAAATAACAACAGTAATAATCTGGTCTAACACTATTTACATGTAGTAAAACAGTATTTCACATACAGAATTATAAAAGAAAGCATGACCACTTGTGCAGGTTAATGAGTCTAGATTTCTTACAAGTTACAGATTCTTCTTACCTCACTATCCACTAGCCTTGTTACCTCAACCTCTCTCTGCAGGTAAATAGTTTGGCTCCTTCTTTGGATGCACAGGAACCCAGCAAAAAGAGACCAAAAACAACTGGGTTGAAGCATTTATATTCTGTCTCTCTCCCTGGTGTCTTGGTTGAGTGAGGCTGTGATGTCACTTCCCTGTACCCAGGTTATCCATCGGACTAAAATTGCTTCAGGCATGGAATTTTGGATGATGCCTACCTTGCAATTGTATCTGTTCTCTGATTCTAAGACCATCAACCCCCCCAGATTATTTAGCATCTGAATACATGTGCTCAGATGCCATTGAGACCGTCTCCAAGCCTTTGTGTGCTAATGAACCTATCCTCTTTTCAGTAAGCCAGTACAATGAAAGTCCACACCACTTAAGAGAATCTCCCAAATAGACCAGTTTTCTCACCTTTGAGCAATGCCTCCTGGCAGCTCCCCCCCCCCACTCACACACACAGACAGTACTAGCATATGACAAAATATTTCCAACTACCATCAAAATTTATCTGGTCATTGCATACCTCCCCATTTATTTTTATAAAGTTGCATATTCATAATATCCACAAGTAGTGACTTCATGTGGACTAACTGGTCAAATGTTATTCATATTTGCAAGCCAGTCCATCTGCGTTAGCATTTTGCACTCTACTGCAATGCTGTATGGAGAAATTGTAGTTCTAGAGGTAGATACTCCAGTGCAACAGTTTGACATTTTGCCCACTCATTCTATTCAACCACTACAATGGATTGTGGTCTGTGACCTCTGTGAATGACCTTGCATACAGATAGGGGTGCAATTACATGATTGCCCAGACAATGTCTAGACACTCCTCAATAGTATTTTATTTCCCTTGGTAACAGCTTCAGGCTGAGGAAAACAACTGGCCTTTCTACCTATCCCTGGATACTTGAGAGGGCATTGCTCCCACATACCTGTCACTTACATCTATCTGAAAAGTAAACACCAAATTGTAATCTGGGCTCACCAGCAGTAGCACATGTTATATTGCCAGTTTCAGTTGCTGGAAGGCTTTTTCACAGTGCTCCATCCACTGGATCTTCTCTGGAAGCTTCTTAGCTGTGCTCTCTGTTGAAGGGTCTGCAGTGGTACTATAATTTTTAATAAATATGTGATAGAACCCCATAATTCCCAGAAATGCACTCAGTTGCTTCTTAGTTTGGGAGGTGCGCCACTCCTGAATTGCTTCAAAACTAGCTGACTCAAGCCTGATGTGCCCCCTCACACACAACATCCCAAGTATGGCACTTCTGCCACCCTGATTTGGCACTTCTCTAGCTTAATAATTAGTCCTGTGTCCTGTAGTCTGGTCACAAATTCCGGTACATGGGAGAGATGGTTGTCCCATGTCTGGCTAATTATGCCTACATCAACCACGTAGGCTACAATAAAGCACCAAGTCCCGTTCAGGACCTTGTCAACTAGCCTCTGGACAGTGGTTGGTGAATACCTCACACCAAAAGGCATAACAGTGAATTCCAACAAACCAAATGTATGACAAATGATGAAATTTCATTAGTGTTCATGGACAGCAGCACTTGCCTGTATCCCTTCATCAAATCTATTGTGGTCAGGTAGTTAGCGCCTTCTAAACTGTTCAGTACCTCATCTGTCCTAGGCATAGGGTATGCATCAGGTGCAGTGACCTCATTTAACCATCTATAACTGACACAGAATCTGGTAGTTAGATATTTCATTGGAAACAGAACCACTGGGGCTGCCCAAGGGCTGTTGGATGGCTGGACACCTAGGCTCAGCATTTCCCGTTACTCTTTTTTTCACTGTTCTTTTTACTGCCTCTGACATCTGATATTGCCTTTGCCTTATGGGCTTTTCTGCAGTAGTTTTACCTTATGCACTGTACTGTCTCACAGACCACACAACTGTACCTAGCCCACATAGTGCAACTTCACATTGCACCTTCCTACACTGCACCTACCTACAAGTGTGCAGGGTGAATGCGCATTCACCCAATAGCATGTAGACACACACTTGGCAGCATGCATATTGTACCACCAAATGAAACAATGGTGCACATACTACATCTTACTCTGTGTCACCAAAGTGTTGTTATTACCCTGCTATGGCAGGGCATCCCTGAAGTAAATCATATAAATGGAGAAACAGAGAAGATCCACGCTGCATATACCACACAGTGCACCTACCCATACTACATCATCATGCACTGCACTCACACCACACTTCCCCATCTCACAGACCCACACAACACCATGGAGCACCCCCTGGCTGTCATGCAGCTACCACATGCCACCATTGGCAACATACACCCACATGCGGCACCATGGAGAACCACACATCATCCACAACATCATCTGATACTGCACAATCCAAAACTGTACCTGCTCCACACTACCATTACACTACCCATGACAACATCTCACGGAACCAGTCCACTCTGCACATACCCACAAAGAACCAGGTCACACATGGCAGGATTTTCAAAAATAATTCATTTTATGTTGCTTGAAATAAGGAGGCAAAATTTCTTTACTGTTCTTCACCACTCTATGCCTGGAGCACACCAACACACTGAGAGCACACATTATATACTACCATAATGAAGAGTGCACCACTACTCTACTGACATACTAAAAGATATGATAAAATTATTCAAAACACAAAATGGCATAATAAACTCAAATACTGGGATTGCATACGCTGAGCACAATTGCTTTCAGTATGGAATGATACAAAAATATGAGGCACCATGAACTTACTTGCTTACTGTGATACATGACTCTCTAGCAAAAGTACCATGCAAAAAGTTGCTGTTCCTTTGATGTCATTATGTCACGTTCCTTCATGACATTGGAAGATGTACAAGGACACTGGGGCTGGGGGACAAGGGAAAAACTGTGATAAGGCCTATATGACACAGTGCTGAAAACTATGTCTCAAAGGAAATAAAACAGACCACCCTTGACTTCACAAATGTACAGTATGAATACACATAAACACGTATTTATGTGAAAACTAAGCTTGTTTGAGACACTGAGCTTTACACTGAAATTATTTTTTAGGTATCCTTTAAGAATTTTGCAGCTCCTTAGTCAGAGTATATCAGAGCACTCATAGTCCAATGTCACCCTTTTTGGTTTAAAATTCAA
This sequence comes from Neoceratodus forsteri, assembly GCA_016271365.2. Taxonomy (NCBI): domain Eukaryota; kingdom Metazoa; phylum Chordata; order Ceratodontiformes; family Ceratodontidae; genus Neoceratodus; species Neoceratodus forsteri. The sequence goes on from CM057453.1 coordinate 1,386,547,738, forward strand.
AGCTGTTTGCTTGCTAGTAACAGGCAAAGCATATTTCTGAGGCATATCTTGAGGTTTGTAAACTGGAGGATTGGGACCTTTAGTGTCTTGCTCTTTTGGAATCATAATTCCAAGCTTGTAAAGTGCTTTAACAGGCTGTTTTTCTTGCCTTTGTTGCTCTACTTGCTCTTCTATCTTTCTTTGTGAAGGAGGATTCAAGGGTAATGAAATCATTTAACTTGCACTCAAGTTTCAGGATGTGAACATGAGGAGCGTTCTCATATCAGGAAGGCCAGAGAGTGCTTTTACCCCAGCCAGTCATCCACCATCTTGGCTTTCTTGTGGCAGGCTAGGCTGTTGTTTAGTATGTGCTTATATAATTATATCACATTTTCTGAGGATCCATTACTTTTCCAGGAGCCTTTGGCATGCCACTGTTCTTTTCTTTAATGGTGCTTTGTCCTGCCAGTAGCCTTTTACAATGGGTCTGTGTCACTATTATCATCTCTGACTGGGCATTCTCCTAAAATAAGCCTTATTCTAACCACCAACCTTTAAGTATTTATTCTCCTGAAACAAGCCTTATTATGGGGCTCCCACTGGTCTCCAAGTGCTTATTTTCCTGAATGATGAAGCTTTATTCTTTATATAACAAAAAATAAGCTAAAGCTTAGTTTAGCTTGATTTTTTTTTTTTGGGGGGGGGGGCTCACCATGACTCAAACCCATAAGATCAACTTAGCACTCTAGTTCATTTCACCTAGGGTGTCATACATATGAGGCACACTGATGAGACACAGGTAGGACGAAACACATGTCTGTGTCTTCTGTTTGCACCCTTTGCAGATTGTATAAGAGGCCCTTTGGCACCATGCATTCTTGCTTAAAGCTGAGCCAGCCTAAAATGTCATGGTGATTTGGATATACATCCCATGATGCTTTGCATTATGAGGGCATGTGTGATTTTATATTTCTTTATTCTTTATATGTCACTAGTCTCCAATAATGCAGTTTCTTGAAAGCAGCCTGCCACTAGTAATTCACTAGTCTTTGTTTATTCCTTTGAAAGATGTTCACTACTGCTATGCATGTGAACAGTTTGAAAGTGTTTATTCCCCTTACACAACCCTTATTCTAAGCTGCCATTAGTCTTCAAGTGTTTTTCCATAAAATAAGCATTATTTTATGCATGCCAACAGACTCCCAAGTATTCTCCTGAAACAAACCTGCCACTACAAAGCATGTAAACAGTCTCCATTTGTTCATTCTCTTGCAACAAGCTTTATTCAAACAACTGAAATCCATTAATGAGATGCCTTACAAATGGTATCAATCTTCAGTAGTGTGCTGCAACAGAGATAGAACATTATTCAAATTATAGTCTTTAGAATACAAGTTCCAACTCTGCATTGTGGTCCTCCTCCCTCAGTGTTCCAACATTAGATTTGCTTCTGTGCTGAAGACAGCAGTTGCCCTGAAGTTAGCTCTAGCCTTCTGGTCAACAACTTTAAAGTTTTAGCAATCATTTGTTGTTTTGTAATTTTACAGTTAGTTTTCAAATACTCTACATTAGTTTGGGTGTTTAATTTATTTTGTGTGGTTTCTTTGGTTCCTGATTGGTTCCCAGGAACCAGAGAAGGCCACTTCACAGTGTGATACACCAGTGACCTAACCAATTGTGATTTGTGCAAAAACATTTATTGTTTATGTTTTATTTAAAATTAAATGGGTTTTTACAAATGTTTCATAGCTGAGAAAAAAATACATATATAAATATATCTTTCTATATATATATATATATTCTATATATATATATATATATATATAGATATATATATATATATATATATATATATATATATATATATTCATTAAAAAAAATAACCCATTAATGCATCGGTTGGGGTTGATTCCACACCGAAAATCTGGAAATTCGATGTTCGAATTACCAACCCCCCCACCTCCCACCCACACCTTCCATAGATCAACAGGTGTTGGCATGTACCTTGGGGTCGTAGTGCCTAACTCTCTCCCCATACCATTTGTAAGGAAGCTGAGATGGTACAACAAGAGATTGGGGTGAGAGTTAGACCTGACAACCCAAGGCGTACACTGATGCCATATGGTCTGTGGAAGGTGGGGATGGAGGGTGGGGGGTAGGATTGGTAACCCTAATATTGAATTTCCAGACTATTGTTGGTGTGGAATCAACCCTAACTGATGCATTAATAGAGTTTTTTGCAATAAATCTCTCTTCTTTTTGAGAAAGAGAATTGTTACTCATATGGTATCCATAGGTGGGAGTGTGGGCCCTCCGGGCTCTGTGCTCCCACCCACTGATAAGTGTAGAGACAAAGCACCTGAAGATCCTATGTTCTCAGTATTGCAAGATGGTATCCATGGATGGGAACGTGGGCCCTCAGGGCCCTGTGTTCCCAACCACCTATAAGTATAAAGATATAGCACAGCAGGTCTCTGCTTTTAGTTTTCCATAATTATATTCATAGGTGGGAGCCAGGGCCCTGAGCTCCCACCCAACCATGACTGTAGAGGCATAGTGTAGGAGGGGCCCAGTGCTGACATAACACAGCAGGTCCCTCTGCTTTTAGTTTTCCACAATTGTATCCATAAGGGGGATGCACATGCCCTCTGGGCCCTACTCTCCCACCTTCCCATGTCTGTAGTGGCATACCATAGAAGGGCCCAGTGCTCCCAGCTTAGCATAAATACTATGCCCTGTGCTCCCATTCAACCATGAGTCTAGGGATATAGCATGGGAAGCACTAGTGCTCCCAGTTTACTATAAATAATATGCATAGGTGGGAGTGGGGGCTCACTGGGCCCTGAGCTCCCACCCTCCCACAAGTGCAGACACATAGCACAGACCTAGAGACATTTCAAGTAATCTTTGTAATGTTTGTTTGGCAGTATCTCAATAAACATAGCAACTACATAAAGAATTAGTTTGCAGTTGTATTCATGACCTAGCCACCTTCATGCACCCTTAGTATACTTAGTGGTAAAATTTGCAACTTTTTACTGCTGTAACTCTGGAACAGGTGTAAATATTCTCAGTAAACCAGCAAAAGGCACATCTGTGTAGCAATGAGTTGCCACCCTACACATTTCAGCCTGACATTTCTAACCATTGTCTTGCTATGAAGTGGCAAATAAACTGGGCTTTTGGTGTTGTTGTACTGTGGTAATTTCACAAAAGTTCTGTGTAATTTTGCAAAAGTACCATTGGTTTACATGGGGGAGCTTTCATGGATGTTCCATGGAATTCCATGAAAGAACTGCAGAGTTTTGCAAAAGCACCCTTGGTTTACATGTGGGAGTTTTGCAAAAGTGCTGTGTAAGATCACGAAAGAACAGGAAAGTTTTGTGAAATTACCAGTGGTTTACATGTGGTACTTTCGCAAAAGTCCCACATATAAACCAATGGTACTTTCGCAAAAGCTTTCAAGAAAAACATATTTGTTTCCCATATGCTATAATGGAAAACTTTAAATATTTATAGCTTTTGAATGTATAAATATTTTTTCACCAAACCTACAAAAGGCACTTCCCTGACTCAGTCCCCATATATCTTGAAAATTTCACAGCAGAGGGACAAATCATTTGTGCTGAGGAGACAAGCAAAAAATTCCCCGCAATTGAGGTTTTCTCATACTTTTTCACACTCCACAGCTCTACAACCACAAATTCAACCCTAACAATGCCAGCAGACTGCACATGCAAAATTTCAGGCAAATTTTAGAAGTTTTTTGTAATGAATTTTCCTTCTTTTTGAGAAAGTGAAATGTTACTCATATGGTATCCATAGGTGGGAGCGTAGGCCCTTCTGGCTCTGTGCTGTCACTCACCCATCAGTGTAGAGGCATAGCACAGGATTACCCTCTGCTCCCAGTTTTGCATAATGGAATGTATATTTGGGAGCGCGGGCCCTCTGGGCCCTGCTCTCCCACCCATGAGTGTAGAGACATAGCACCTAAGGGCCCCATGCTCCCAGTACTTACTTACTTTACTTACTTAGTTTACTTAGTGTATTTGGACAAAAGAAGGCATGTGCCCATTGTAATTGTTCCCCACACATGTGGGACTTACACGGGTTTACTGATCTCTTAACCAGCAGTCTAATCTGGGCTTTGAATATATTAAAGGATTTAAATACAATGTTATCATTTGAGAGAGAATTCCAGGTTTTTGCAATTCTAATTGGGAAAAAGGAATCTCTTTTGATGGAGTTTGCCCATTCGACTACCAGTTGTTGGTGGTGTAGTCTAGCTACATGCCATCTATTTGAATGTTGCAGACCACATCATTCCATTAAACATTGAGAGTGGAGTATTTTATAAGTGAGAAGCAGGTCACCTCTGCACCTGCAGATTTGGAAAGAAAATAAGCCAGTTTTCATGCGTCTAGCTCCATAATCCATTTTTGATAGTCTGGGTACTAGTTTAGTAACTCTTCTTTAGATGCTCTCCACCAGATCAATGGCCTTCTTATGGTAAGTATTCCAAAATGGTGAGCCGTAATCAAGGTGAGGTATGATATGCACTTGATTAATTGGAATTATACATTCTTTTATTCTAGTGACAAAGGTGCGCTTGATTTGTTTTAACAGATTTTTAGCTGCCCAAGTTACTTTAACACAATATTCAGAAGCTGTTAGTTTGTTATTGACCATAATACTGTGCCTAGCTCCATTTCACAGCTAGACACTTTAATTAATCTGTTATTTAAGTAATACCTACTTTTAATATTTTTGTTCCCTAGGTGCAAAACTGAGCACTTGTCAACATTAAACTCCATTTCAATTTTTTTTTGCCCATGATTCAGTTTCTTGTAAATTGTGAACTAGTGTCAAAATTTCATTTGCTTTTTCAGCACTTCGCCCAGTTTAGTGTCATCAGCGTACTTTGATAACACATTATTATCACCACTGATTTTCATGTTGCTTATAAATACACTAAACAGCGTTGGACCCAGGACTGAACCCTGAGGTACACCACTACTAACCATTCTGTTTTTTGACAAATGTCATTTATTCTGACCCTTTGAGTTCAATTCAAGAGTCATTGGTTAATCCAGTTATCCCTGATTATAAAGTTTTTTTTCTTAGAATATGATGTGACACTTTGTCAAAGGCTCGGCTGTAGTCTAGCAGGTTAACATCCATCTGTCTGCCCTGGTCTAGTCCTTTACTAATATAGTTATAAAATGAGATTAAATTGGTAGTACATGAATAGCCTCTCTTGAATCCATGTTGTGAATTATCTGTTAATCCCAATGTTACAAGTCCCTTTTCTAGGTATGATTTAATAATCTGTTCCATTAACTTACAGATGATAACGGTTAAGCCTACGGTCTGGTAGTTTTGAACTGAAGCTTTACTTCCCTTTTATGGCTGTGGGCAGAGCCTACAGCCATCTTGCTATCTGTAGCTTGAAAATGGAGTATCGTGGAACACATTTTTTTGACTTTTCAATGTATCTTTCCACATCTACAAAACACTATGTCAACTAAAGTAAAATAATCCCTTCTTTCTGTTTAGAATGTTGGAGCCATAGCTCCAAGCTGATTTTCAGATGGCCATTAGGAAACTGAAACAGCTTGTTAAATATTGGTTGCCTATTAAACTGGAGATTTGTTTACCCCCTTCAAAATGCAACAGTTTGCACATTTAAATGCCTAGCATTTAAACATTTTTTTTCTATTAACTTCAGTTGGGAATGAATATCTTTCAAGAAAGATTCACACCTCAGAAATGTTACCCTTTCCCAGCAAATTCATAAACATTTGCACTGTTTTTTAACCTCTCAAGACCTATCTGATAAAATGCCAGGTTTTCAGTGAACTACCCAGACTAAATATATCAATTAATTTTTGACAATAAGGGCTGAGCCGGCTTCCAAAACATAACAGATAAGAGCTACTGAGATCTCTTATAGTGTGTGTGTGTGTGTGTGTGTGTGTGTGTGTGTGTGTGTGTGTGTTTGTGGGAGGGGTGGAGAAACAGTCAAACTGTTGGCAAGGGAGACCTCATCTAATTAGTTAATTGCTGACAAACCATGAGTGAGAAATTCAACTGTGTAATTATCTTATTCCTTATGTTCCCATATAGAGTTATAAAAAGTCAAAGCAACTGAGAAAGTAATGTGTAGGGGACAACAGTTTAGTTTTTCTTGTGTTTTGGATCTCCAACTGTATGCTGTGGAACATAAATATATTATTTGTGGTTGGAATGAGCAATGTAAACAGTAAGAAGGTCTGAACAATAATGCGAACATACGAACATATGAAATTTGCCAGCAGATAAAGGCCTAGAGGTCTATCAAGTCTGCTCAAATGTGCAGCTAGCACTCCTTATTCTGCAGCTGCCCCTTCCTTCCACCCTTCCCCTTCATTAACCCTCCCCCTTGTCCTGTCCCATCCTCATTTGAAGCAGGCCACTGTTCTACTGCATACCACTTCAGCAGGTAACGCATTCCACCCAGCCACCACCCTCTCTGTAAAAAAGTGTCTCCTCATCTCCCTCCTGAACCTTTCTCACTCCAGTCTCATATCATGGCCCGGTGGCCCTCCCCTCCCTTACTTTGAACAGCCCCTCTGTACCCATCTTGTTTATTCCTTTCATGTATTTAAAGGTTTCAATCATGTCACCCCGTCTCTCCTCTCCTCCAGTGAGTACATGTTCAACTTCTTCAACCTCATCTCGTATGGTAAGGCCCCGAGCCCCTTGATCATCTTTGTCACTCTGCACTGCACCCCCTCCAGTAACTTAATGTCCCTCTTCAGATACGGACGCCAGTACTGCACGCAGTACTCCAGGTGTGGTCTAACTAATGACCTATACAGTGGCAGAATCACCTCCTCCCTCCTCGAGGATATATACCCTTGCAATACAACCCAGCATTTTGTTGGCCTTTGCAGCTGCCTTCCTACATTGTGCCGAGTTGTTCATTGACCCTGTAATGAGCACACCCAGATCCTTCTCCTCCTCCTCTGTCTGGGCTAGCTGCACTCCCCCTAGCTGGTAACTCCTCCTTGGGTTCTTCATCCCAAAATGCAGCACCTTGCACTTTTTGGCATTAAAGCCCAGTTGCCAGGTGTCTGACCAGGTTTCAAGCTTTGCCAGATCATTCTGCAACCCCTGCCATCCCCCTAGATCATCCACCACTGCGCCTATCTTGGTATCATCAGCAAACAGACTGATCTTGCTCTTGATGTCCCATGATATGTCTGCAATGAATATCCCAAACAACACTGGTCCCAACACCGAGCCCTGTGGAACACCGCTCGTCACTGCCCTTGGGTGTGAGAGCTCTCCACCTACCACCACCCTCTGTTGCCTTCCCTGCAGCCAGTTTCCTACCCATCTCACCAGCTTTGCACCTGCCCCTGTGCCTACTAACTTCCCTCCCAGCCTTCCATGTAGCACTGAGTTGAATGCCTTAGTGAAGTCCAGATACAGGACATCCACTGCATGGCCCCTGTCCAGTTGCCTAATTAGCCAGTCATAGAACTCAATCAGGTTGGTTTGGCAGGATCTGCCACATATGAAGCCATGCTGTCTGCTGTCCTGTAGTCCTTTGGCATCCAGGAGGGCCACCAGCCTCCTTCAGGATAGTCTCCATTAGCTTACCCATGATGGATGTGAGGCTCACTGGTCTGTAGTTTCCCGGTTCATCCTTGGGGCCACTCTTGTGGAGGGGCACTACATGAGCCATCCTCCAGTCCTGAGGTACACACCCTGAATGTATAGAGGCATTAAATAGGTCTGCCAAAGGTCCTGCAAGGACCTCTGCCAGCTCCTTCGGTACCCTGGGGTGGATGCCATCTGGGCCTGGCACCTTATCCACCCTCAGTGCCTTCAAACCCTCTCGAACTCTGCTCTCCATGATTTCCCCATCTGTCACCACTTCCCCCCTGCTTCTGCCATTTCTCCCACCTTGGGTGTCACCCCCTCTTCTCTTTAGTAAATACTGAGCAGAAGTACTCATTTAGTGCTTCCGTCTATCACCTTGCTTCCACCCAACCTCCCCTCCTTCCTAATCCTTACTATGTGGTCCTTACAGCTCCTCTCCTCCCTGATGTACTTAAAGAAGTCCTTCTCCCCCTTCTTAATGACTTGTGCCAGCCTGAGTTCTGTAGATGCTTTGGCTCCCCTTACTGCCCTTGTCACCTCCTTCGATTCTGTCAAGTACTCCTCTCTGTCCTCCCCCCTCCCTGTTTTCTTGTACTTCCTAAAGGCAGCTCTTTTTCTCCTTACCTTTTCCATGACCTCCTTGCTTAACTAGATCAGTTTCTTAGCCCTAGCCTTCTTGCTCTGGGCTTTGCAGCAGGTTTTGGTTGCCTCCGCTATCTCCAGCTTTATGAGCTTCCACCTCTGATTAGTGTCCATACTAGATTGAATTCTGGACAGGTACCCTTTTACCACTTCTCCCATCCTCCCAAAGTTGGCCTTCCTGAAGTCCAGCACTATTGTGCCAGATTCCACTCCTTCCTTGCCCATATCCAATGTGAGCCATACTGAGTGGTGGTCACTCCCTGACAGCGGTTCCTCCACTGTAAGTTCTCTCACAAAGTCCCCATTTGCCAGCACAAGATCAAGGGTACTCCCTAACCTGGCTGATTCACTGACCATTTGCAGCAGGAAGCTGTCCTGGAAGGCATCCAGCAGTACCTGCTCCCTTCTGTTCCTGGTTGTTGAGGTGCTCCAGTCCACTCCTGGTATGTTGAAGTCCCCCACAATCATCACACTACCCTTCTCACAGGTCCTCCTGATCTGTCCCGCAGTTCCCTGTCTAACTCCTCAGTCTGAGATGGTGGCCTGTACACCACTCCCATTCTAAGAATCCTATTCTTGGAATCCTGGATTTGCATCCAAAGTGACTCCATACTACCCTCCTCCCCTTCCTCCCTTACACACTTCAGTCCTTCCTTCACATATAGTGCCACCCCCCCTTTCCCAATCACTCTGTCCCTACAAAATAACCTGTACCCTAGTACAGACAGGTCCCAGTCATTGTATTGGGTGGTCCATGTTTCCATGATGGCTGCAATCTCCACCTCTCTCTCTGCCATGAGAACCTGTAACTCTGCAGTTTTCCTCCCAAGGCTCCTAGCATTAAGGGTAACCACCTTCCACCCTTTCCCCCCTCCCATCCTGCCCTCCTTTCCTAACATCACCAACAGTACTTGCCATTTGTCCTTTGTCACTGTTATGGGGGTAGCTCATATGGTTTCCCAACCTATGGTCTCTGCATATCTCTTCCCCAACTGCCACCCCCCACTCCTAGTTTAAATTCCCAACTTTCTCTATGTACTCCTCCATCCTCTGTTTCAACACTTTTTTCCTCCTCACTCAAGTGTAGTCTGTCCTTGGCATAGAGACTACTGTCCTCCAGGTCCCTCCCCACCCCCAACAGCCCTTACCCTTTAGCACAACATCAGGTTCTTAGCCATCTGTTAAATTCTCTATTCTCAGCTCTTGTTGTGCTTGCCTTTGGCACCGGAAGTATTTCTGAAAAAGTTACTGATCTTCCTGCCCCCTCACATAATTGTGCTAGTTCCTCAAACCTCCTCTGGACTGTATCTACTGTCTTGTCATCCAGGTCATTTGTCCCAAGATGTATAATTAAGTAAGGCTTGTCCCTTCCCCTTCCAGCATATTTCAGAACAGACTGTCCCACCCTTTCCGCTGTCATTCCTGGCATGACCTCCACCCAAATGCAACTATGCCTGTCCCCCTTGCTACCCCACCTAACTCCTCTTAGTACTGAGTCCCCCAGCACTAAGATTCCACCCCTCTTACTCCCTGCTTGCTTCCATTCCTCTCCCTCTCTCATTTCCAGCTCCTCTTCTTCTTACTCCTGCACATTATTTCCCCCTTTTACCCCTGTTGCAATTCTCCCAGCAGAACTTCCCCCCACTCCGGTTTAGTCCAGGCATTTATCAATTACTCCTTCAATTTCATAATTTCCCTCTTCCACCTTCTTCCTCTCTAGCAGTGCACAACTATTTTCTGAAGGCTCTTCACAAATTCCTGCTCCCTCTCTCTTCATAGTAACCTGTTCTCTCCTTTCCACTCCATGACTTTTGCCACTTCTTCACCTCCCCTCACAAGTACCTATCTCCTCCTTCCATTTGTCTTTTGTCTCCTGACCTGGATTCCTTGGCAAGTCTTCTTCCTGGCCTGTGCCCCTTTGTCTCTGCTTCCCTTCTTCTGACCCTCTCCTCACCACTGTTGGCTTAAATCACCCTCCCTCTTCTCCCCTTCTTCCTCCCTCCAGTATTGGGCTCAACCCACCCCCAATCTGCCTTGCCTGTCTTAGTTCATCCTGCAGACCTTCAATCCCCTTTCTAAGTTTTCCTATGTGGTTGCACACTAAACATCCTCCCACACGCCAGGCAATTTTTAGAAAGATTGGTGCACCACAGTTGTTGCAGCCTACTACCCTACCCATTGCTGTCATTGCCCACCAGTGACCCTCCACCCTTCCAGATGCAGGATACCAAACACTCCCCCAAGTCTCCTCTCTCCCTCTTCTATCCGTGCAAAACATTTTCTTTATTTCCCTTACCGCCTATGTTGCACATGTTTAGATATATTAAGCAACTGCTTTTTATATTCCTATCCTTCCTATCCACACTCAAAAACAGACTTTAAGTAGCCATTGCACAACCTTCTTCAAACTCCTACTCCTCCTTTCCCCAATGCAATATTAATGTGAAGAAGTAGTAATGAAAGCTCCTAGATTTGCATTTACTTCCCTTCCACTGAAAGAGCAGTCACCTTTTCACTTGCTGCTGTTCCTTTCCTGGTATGCCCCTCCTACTCCACACCCCCTACTATACCCAGTGTTTAGCTCCTGTCAATCAGATTTAACAGGGCATATAATCAAGAGTTGGGGAAAGGGGGGTGAAAATTTGCAGCAAACAAAGACAGCAAAGAAATACACCACCACTACGTTTTAAATCCTTAACAGCCCAAAAACAATTCTAAGTAAAGACAAAAAAGAAAGTACAGTGTCACCAAAAGCCCACAATCCAAGTCTAAAAGAAAAACAGCAATTACCAGTTACTGTAAAGCATTGAATTGAATATGCTTCCTTCCCCTTCTGGCTTCTATAACATTCAAAAATACACACATTTCTATCTCAGCTCTTTACTCTTACCATCAAAAGGTAACTACAATCACAATAATCTACCTTCTACTAATACAGATTCTATCACAGAACCAGAGCACAATGTAAAAACATCTGCTGCTTAGCAACAACAAACAGGTGACAACATACCAAGCTGATGTAGCTTTTTTCAAATTGAAAAAAAATGTAATCTTTTAAACCAGTAGAAATCAGCAGTCCCAGCACCTTGAACTACAAGAAAGAACACAGTACCACACCTCTGCCACAATAACGAAACAGTTCTAAAACCTTGGAGAAAGAAGAAAAAATCAGAGACTGCACAAAAAGATACAATGTACTATAAAGTATTAGGCAATAGTATACTCAGTTGTTTAACAGAGAAAATAAAGTACCTACCAAAACAGACAGAATACCCACAAATGACACTTAGGTTCTCAATATCAGACACTACCAAAGGCACACACAGAAAGGGTTTCAACTATAGTATTAAAATTAACCACATCAGAGTAGAAAGATCACACTAAATAAATGTGTTGATCCTTCTGACTTCCAACGAATATCTACCACACAAATTTTATATCTTCCTGGAGCCTACAGGGTTGTCTTTCACAATCACCTAAATTTACATAAAACAAAGCAATTTTTAAATTGAAAATTGTACCAAAAAGCACATAGCTTTGGGAGCTCTTCTCAAACACAGCCACTCAGCTCAGAGTTCTAGAATATTTTAATTTACAGCATTAGTAATGTAATCGTGCATAATTTATGTAAATAAATTTGAGGTCTGATAATAATGTAGCCAGGGTACATGTTAACTTGCTTTGATCTCCCACAATATGTAGTAGCAGCAGTAGTAGTAGTAGCAAATATTATATTCTGAAAATTCAGAAAAGGATAGCCCAATTGAGCTGAGGCCCATTTTCAATGAGGTCCCAATGTATAAAATAAATAGTTACACACAATAAGTACATAAATGCAAGCATAACAAATACAATATACAACCTGTATCAAAAGGCACAACACTGTACATGACAGACATGTAGATATGTTTCAATTAATTACAACAAACTTTAGGCATTTCAGCACTTTTTACAAGCCAAGATCTTATTTGATGCCAAGATGGAGGAGATATTGACTTGATACATAATGTGCTATTTTTGAGAATGAAAGAGATCACATCATTTATTAGGAGGAAAATTATTCTTTAGATACATAGATACATAGACTCCGTCAGCAGATAAGGGCCCATGGCCCACCCAGTCTGCCCATTTAAGCTTGTAAGTTCCCTTTGTGTTTTTCTATATTATTATTTTTATATTTTTGGAAGTGTCATATTATTTCTGAAATGTCAGAGATCTTCCAGGGGAACTTGCAAGATATTGGTGTATAACTATACCATTTACAAAATTCTTGATCAAACAACTGGAAACAGAAGACTGTTTTTGTCATTTTATATTATGATGTACTGAGTGTGTATTTACTGAGTTGCTGGATCAGGGCCTTTAAGAAAATAATAACATTTACTTAACTCATTCAAGATTCCATCAAGTGGACAGAAAAAAGTCTAAGAGAATTTGTCTGAAAAATAACAGCTGTAAGATGCAAACATAGCATGTGTGTGTGTGTGTGTGTGTGTGTGTGCGTCTGTCTGTGTGTGTGTATAGATAGATAGATATATAGATATATATGGAAATATCTATATTTGCAATACATTTGTTTACAGGCATTACTAGTATCTTTTGAAAGATTGTCCAACTTGTGATTACTAATTTTGAGTATAGTTCATGAAATAATGAGCGTGATATGTGTTGTTTCATATAGTCCCCCATTGTACCTTATGTATACCATGTAAATCCAAATCATTCCAAGGCCATCTTGACATGTAATACAGAGCTCTTTTTCTGATAAAAGGCTGCTGATATAATAAATAAAGAACAAAGTCATAAATAAGGAACAAGTGGCCTACGGAAACATCTACAGGGATTTATACTGGGATTTGATTCTGCCACTGTGGGAAAAACTGAAGGCTTCTTACAGGGAAATGGCTATTTGGATCTGGGAGCACTGAATATTTTTATCCTTATTTTATATCCTGGATAGGGCAGGGGAGATGCCACATCTCATTGTTGTAGGGCTCTTCATTTACATATTTTTGCACTGTATTTACTCAGGCTGTCCCAGATTAGATACAATATCTTGTTTTCAGTGGGGTCACGATGTTACCATTTTTATAATGTATTTATTCAGGATACCTAGTCCAGGGTCCCCGTATTCAAAGGAGATGCACAGAATATCCCAGCAGAAAAGGGAGATGTGCTGCATAACTCCAACAATGTGCAGCAGTGCAATATTGAAACATGCTGGATGCACCGGCTGCAAGGGAATGGGCCTGGGCACACACAAATAGTATGCTGTACAAAACAAGAGAGCATTCCCATGCATATGCCATGCTGCAACATATTCAGTAGAAATGAGCCCCTCGCAGTCCAGAGCAGTGCAGCCCAGAGTTAGGCCACGAATAGCTGGCCTAACCTGGCCAGCCACCCACAGGCAGGCTGCAGATGTGCACCCAGGTGCACAGCAGCCTGGCAGCCCTGGTGGACTAGAGGTACCCTCTTTCGATCCCCAATCTATCCAGCTCCATCCCTGAAGAGTTCCATAGTGTAGGGCCCCCCAGACCCAATCACACCAGAGGAAACCATGGTCTGTATCTATAGTGTAGAAGATACCCACCCACTACCCTGTATGCAGACACACACAATCCTCCCATACCTGACCTGTTGTAAAGACTGGCACTTCCCTCCACACCCTGCCATGGCCAGCCATTGACTGCACTTGAACCTTGGCTGGGGACTTGCACTCTGCAATGACCCAACTGGCTGTATGGTGCATTGGGGCACCATGCAAACTGTGGACCCACCAGTGTATGCAGTCACATGTACATCCCTGGCAAACCATAAGAGGGAATTTACATACTTCCAATGCGTGCCTTGCTGATGTTGTATCTTCCTGCTGTCATACACCACTGCAAGTCCACACTCCTCCCCATTCCCCTGTGTAACATGCCACCCTCCATACTGCTGAGGTATCATGGGTGCCATGGGGTGTGGTATCCTGCAATGCCATTTGCAGAGTACACTTCAGGCTATGGATAGTTCATCTGCAGTTCCTCAATTGTGCAGATGAATGGGAGGTCAGCTGTAACATGCCTGTTTTGGGACCTGTGTGAGTGGGTACAGCAACAGCCATCACCTGCACTGATCAGTGCAATGGCACCGGGATGATGGATCTGCATGCGAGTGCCTGAGGTGTATGGCCATGGGGCGTTATCACCCGCACACAGCTTGTGCTTATGTATAACACATTCCAGCATCCTACTGTGAGTGCTCCACCATCCACCGATACAGTGGTACAATCCCATCACAGAGTCAGTCATCACAATGGGATGGACTGGAGAGCAGGGAAGGGGTGTCTGTACACTGTTGAGGGTGAGTGGGGGTAACTACACTATGGACATGGACTGTAGGTGTATTCAGGTGCAATCAGGGATGGCATCAGGGTCCCTACAGTATGGAAACAATAGAGCTTAGACTCCGGTACAATCAGGGCTGATGGAAGGGGGGGGTGCCAATTTACCATCAGAAACTTAAGGCATGTCCCACATGGGAGCGATTGGGGTCAGGGCTTGGGGGCGAGAGCCACTCCAGCACATTCATCCCTATGCCAACATGCAAATGGGCTGGTAATGAGCATGCATAAGGCCCCTTTGCACCCTGCATGCTCAATTAGTTAATTTGTATTCCTGGGCTGAATATCGCCCATGGGAGCTGTGGTGCATACCCATATGTGCCACGTATTCCCCCTTGAAGGTATTCAGTCAGGGTGACCCTGGATGCAACTGACTTGGCAGCCACCTGCACTGTGACTCCCATCCAGAGTCACATTTTCAACAGGTACAATGAAGCCCACTGGGATGAAGCACAGTGTCACAGGTTTACTGCATAACACAGGGGATTAACTCCCATTGAACTTAAATAGTTTGCTGCAGTATCTCAACTACAGAATTCTGCAGTGCTGCACTTCATCCTGGTGGGCTTCACTGTATGCACACCCTGTACCAGTGGCGCATTCTCTTTGAATAATGTATCAGTGGTGACCGGTGCACCCTCTTTGCACAATGCATCTTTCTGCTTGTGCATCCGTCCAGCACTTAATATGTCCCCCCAGAAGTAAAATATTGTTTTCGGTGCATTCTGATTTTACACAATGCAGCATAATATTGTGTAGCTGTAGATCCCCACTGAAAATAAGATGCCATTTCTCCTGTGAACTATACAGGCTAAATACTGTATATAGCAATCAGCAGGCATATTCTAGGAAAACACATTGTAAAAATGTGTAAAAGGAAGACCACATTGAAACTGCCTCTCTACAGATCTGCATTGTGCAAATTCATTAGAAATAATGGGTAAAAGCCTCCCAAAAGCTCTCCACAGAGATATCAGCTCTAACCAGAGTTTGTTACAAATAGGAATCACTGTAGCTTACAGGCAGTCCAAAGGAATACTGTTTCCAACTAATGATTCAATAAACACGATGGAAAGTGGAAGTGTGATTGAATATGCTGTATCAATAAGAAACATTGGATGAATATTGTCTGGTCCAGGACTGGTATTTTTTTTAATTGAACTTAAGACATTTGGGACTTCTTCAGGGGAGATGGTGTACATGTTATCTAAATATTCTCCATATTGTGCATACTGGTTAACAACTATTATTTTTTCTTGTGAAGACTGAACAAAAATATGAATTGAAGAGGTCTGCTGATTCCCTATCCAATTCTAATTCTCTGCCTTCATGTACAAATGGTCCTACTTTTCCATTTGTTAATTTTTCCCATTTATGTAGGAGTATAAAGCCTTCTTGTTATCTTGTGAATGCGCTGTCTTAAAGTCTGTCTTTTGTTGGGCTAGTAATATATTTTTTTTAGCTTAGGTTGTGCAGTTTTGTATAGTTTAATGTTATCCTCACAAGGATTTTTCTTCAGGTTTTTGAATAGTTTTTCCTTCATTTTGATGCACTTTTTATTGAGCAATTAAACCATATGGGGACAGTATTGCAAGACGGTATCCATGGGTGGATGCATGGGCCCTCTGGACCCTGCTCCCCCACCTACATGCAAGTATAGAGACATAGTTTAAATGCTTCATTGGCAAGCTTTTAAACTAGTCAAAGGGGGAGGCACTGATAAGCAGCAGGAAAATCCCAGCCTCTCCCTACAAAACAGGGTACTAAACGAGAAAAAGACCGAGGTAGAAAGGTCAGTGGGGGATGCTGCAACAGAAGGTAAAGCCATCAAAAAATGGAGAGCTGTGAGTACCAATGCCCGTAGTCTGGGCAACAAGCGTCCTGAATTAGTGGCCTTGATGGAGGAGGAACATCTGTATATTGTGGCAGTCACAGAAACATGGTACACACAAAACCATGACTGGGATATAAACATACCAGGATATACTATCTACAGGAGGGACAGGGAGGGTAAAAGAGGAGGAGGAGTAGCTCTTTACATAAGGGAAGGAATAAAAGCAACAGAACAAAAAGGTAAACAGGGAGGAGAAGAAACACTGTGGGTAAATTTGGAGACAGGCAATGGCACCACAATCCACACAGGGGTTGGATACAGACCCCCTTCTCAGGGGGAGGAAATGGACAAGGAAATGATAGAAAGTATACTTAGAATGGCAGAAAAAGGGGAGATATTGCTAATGGGTGATCTGAATATGCCAGATGTTAACTGGAGTGCAGTTGCAGCAGCCACTTCAAAGAATGGGGTTATTCTAGATGCTCTACAGGGGGCATGCCTTAGACAACTAGTATTGGAGCCCACTCAAGAGGGAGCAATCTTAGACCTGGTTCTCTCAAATGGAGATGGAGAGAGGATCACAGATGTAGAAGTGGGTAGCCATCTGGGAAGTAGCGACCATCGAACAGTATGGTTCACAATAAACACAGCAATAGAGTCAAGCCATACAAAGGCAAAAGTACTGGACTTTAGGAGGGCTGACTTTGCCAAAATGGGTGAGTGCCTAAGGAATGCACTAGCAAATGGGCAGGAAGGAGGGGTGGAAGAACAATGGGGAATAATAAAAACTGCCATCACAGAGGTAACGAGCCTTTGTGCGAAGAAATAAACAAAACAAAACGATGTAAGAAACCACTATGGTTCTCAAAGGAAGTGGCAGTGAAGTTTCAAGAGAAAAAGAAAGCATTCAGGAAGTACAAGGAATCGCAGAAGGAGCAGGACAGAGAACTGTATCAGTTAAAGCAAAAGGAGGCTGGGAAGGCAGTCAGAACAGTAAAGGCCCAAACTGAGGAAAAGATAGCCAACTCAGTTAAGAAGGGGGATAAAACCTTTTTATAGGTACATCAGGGAGCGAAGGAAGACCAAGGGAGGGATAGTGAGGCTTAATAAAGGGGAGGGAAGGTGGGCAGAGGGAGACTGTGAGAAGGCAGAGATACTAAACAAATATTTTTGCTCAGTATCTACAAATGAAGAGGGGGGAGGTACCTAAAACAAACAGTAGAAACACTCTGGATACAGAAGTTGATACCAGCCCATTTACAGAAGAAAGGGTTCTGAAAGAACTCTTAAAACTGAAGGTGGACAAAGCAATGGGGCCTGATGGGATTCATCCCAGAATTCTAAAGAACTAAAAGTAGAACTAGTGACACCACTGACTACCCTTTTAACAAATCATGGGAGGATGTGGTGGTACCCGAGACTGGAGGAAGACAGATGTGATTCCCCTTCACAAAAGTGGGAGCAAGGCAGAAGCAGGAAACTACAGACCTGTTAGTTTAACCTCAGTGATAGGGAAAATGATGGAATCACTTCTGAAGGAAAGAATTGTCGAGTATCTAGAGGCCAGAGGGCACAGGACCTAGGCAGCATGGATTCACAGCGGGAAGGTCATGCCAGACTAATCCGATAGATTTCTTTGACTGGGTGACCAAAGTAGTAGATCAGAGAGGCTGTGAACATGGCCTACGAGACTTTAGCAAGGCATTTGACACAGTCCCACACAAAAGATTAATATACAAGTTAGCCAGCCTGGGAGTGGGTCCCAAGATGACATCCTGGGTAAAGAATTGGCTGGAGAATAGGACACAGAGAGTTATAGTAAATGGAGTCACTCAGAAGAAAGGAGGGTTACTAGTGGGGTACATGAGGTTCAGTATTAAGACTGGTCCTCTTCAATGTCTTTATAAGCGACATTGCAGAGGGACTGGAAGGAAAATATGTCTCTTTGCAGATGACACAAAGATCTGCAACAGAGTTGATGCACAGGGTGGGGTGGAAAGGATGAGAAGGACTTGGCAAGGTTAGAGGAATGGTCAAATGTATGGCAGCTTAGATTCAATGCTAAGAAGTGCAAGGTAATGCACCTGGGAAACAAAAACCCAGGGGAAGAGTACGCAATGGGGGTTGGGATACTAACAACAACAAAAATGGAAAGGGACCTGGGGGTAGTCATATCAGATGACCTAAAGGTGGGCAAGCAATGTGAGAGGGCAGCAAGGAGGGCTGGGGGGATACTGGGATGCATAGGGAGAGGCATCACCAGTTGAAAACAGGAAGTTATTATCCCTCTGTACAGACAGCTGGTGAGACCCCATCTGGAGTACTGTGTGCAGTTCTGGAGACCCAATCTCCGCAAAGACATAGACAGGATGGAAGCTGTCCAGAGGAGGGCAACTAAAATGGTGCAGGGTCTGCACCGGAAGACATATGAAGAGAGATGAAAGGAGCTTAATATGTATAGCCTTGAGGAAAGGAGGGAGAGGGGGACATGATAGAAACATTCAAGTACCTCAAGGGAATCAACAAAGTCCAAGAGGGTAGCATCTTTCAAAAAAAGAGGTGTGCAAGAACAAGAGGTCACAATTTGAAGATAGAGGGGGGCGGCTCAGAGGTAATTTAAGGAAGTATTTTTTTCACAGAGAGGGTTGTGGATGCATGGAACGGCCTTCCAGAGGAGGTTGTGGAGTCAAAATCAATGATGGAATTCAAGCATGCATAGGACAGTCATAAGGCCATTCTAGGGGGTGGGGGTAGGAAGAAGTAGGCTGCTGGTTAAGTAGGATCTGCAGCTTATCCAGTAGGGAGGGAAATGGGCAGACGGGGTGGGCCAAGTGGTCCTGATCTGCTATCAAATTCTATGTTTCTATGTTTCTATAGCGCAGCAGGTCCCTGTGCTTTCAGTTTTACATAATTGTATCCATAAGTGGTTGCATGGGCCCTCTTGGCCCTGTGCTTCCACCCAACCATGAGTGAAAAGATACAGTATGGAAGGCACCAGTGCTCCCAGTTTACAATAAATAGTATGCATAGGTGAGAGCATGAGCTCTCTGGGCCTTGAGCTCCTGCCCTCCTACAAGTACAAACACATAGCACAGGCCTAGCAGCATTACAAGTAACCCTTGTAATACTTATTTGGCAATATCTCAGTAACCATAGCAATTGCAGAAACAATTCTTTCACAATTGTATTTATGACCTAGTCACTTCCGCACATGCTTAGTACTCCTAGGCTGTGCTTAGCAAAAAATCTGTTTCTCAAATGGTTTTCAAGATAAAGGCACTGAAAGGCACCACGGGTGCCACAATGTTATCCTATGGGAACATTTGCAAGTTCAGATTACATTAACTCTGGAACCAATGTCATTTTTTTCACCAAACCAGCAAAAGGCACATCTGTGTGGCAAGGACTTACCACCTTGCAAATCTCAGCCCAAAAGTCCTAATCATTGGCTTGCTATGAAGTGGCAATAAAAGGGGTGTTTTGGGATACTGAACTGTGGAACTTTCACTGAACTTCCGTGAATTTCACTTAAGTCTCATTGGTTTACATGGGGGAACATTCACGGACGTTCCACGGTACTTGTGTGAAAGTTCTGCCATTGTAGATCCGGAACTTTCATGCAGGTAACCACTGAACTTTTGTGAAAGTTCACAGAACTTTCACAAAAGTTCCATGGCTAAGAAGGCATAAAAACTTTAAAACCATATGTTTGGGCATCCTGGTGAAAAACTAATGCCAGGGTTGTGTTCCTAGGGCCTTGTTTAGGTAAACCCAAGTGTTAGTGTTTACCTAGGGGCAGTATTTCTTCAACTGCAGCATTTTTTGTGCCTTGCTAACTGAAAACAGGATGGCAGATTTGCGAAAGTACCAAACCCATTTGTAAAGTTAAAAGTGTTTTCGCAAAAGTAAAAAGTGCTTTCAAGCCTGACTTATATTTTTTCCCATAGACTATAATGGGAAAATTTAAACTTTAATAACTTTTGAATGGATTAATATTTTTTCACCAAACCCTCAAAAGGCACTTCCCTGACCCAGTCCCCATATTTCCTGAAAATTTAAGACCAGTCAGTCAAACTGTTTGGCTGCAGAGATGAGCAAAGAATTTGCCAAAAATGGCCAACAAAGTGTTGTTTTGCACTTTTTGTGGTGCTGTACAGTTCCACAACTGTACATCTGACCAGAATGAAGAAACATGCCAGATCCAGATATCTGTGGTAGCAGATGGTGCATGCAAAATTTCAGGCAAATCAGTTGAACAGTTCAAAAGTTATTAAAGTGCAAAATTTGGGGCTTAACATAGAAGTGGCTATTCAATCCTAACTATAGCTGCACTATTGTGGATATATATATATATATATATATATATATATATATATATACACATATATATATATATATATATATATATATATATATATATTATTTTAGGTTTTACAGTATTAGTGTTTGTCATGAGTGACAGACCCAAAAAGAGAACAGGACTCAAAGGTTTTAAAGATTGTATAATGTGTTTCAAAGGCAGACTGCCAAGATCTGTGTCAAACGTTCCTGGGTCCAGATCACAATTTTATTAATTGTAAACTTTGTAAAAAGGTTTTCCTAAAACTCCAAAAAGCGGACCATCATTAGTTTACCAGTATTTGTTTTTCTGAAAGAAATATTTTCCTATTCATGTCATCAGTCTACTATTGTGCATTCTCCTGAAAGAAGCCTACTACTAGCTGTGTTGACATTTCTGAGTGTTTTTTCTTCTGAAACAAGTCATCCACTGTTCCGCAAGTAAACCATCTCTGAGTCTTTATTCTTCTAAAATAAGGCTGTCACTATGAGGCAGGTGAATAGTCTCTGAGTGTTTCTTTTTCCAGAATAAGTCTTGTTCTAGGCTTACCACGAGTCTTCGAGTATTTACTCTCTTGAAACTAGCCTGCCACTAGGAATAGTAATACAAACAGCAATGAATTCAATTCTGGTGACAGTGTGAATTCACAGCCTCCACTGAGGGTCCAGATGGTGAATGAGGCTGCACCTCAGTGATGCAGTCAAGATGTAGGACAAAGCATGGATCATTGCTCTTCAGATGTGATTCAGGTAATAAGCTGAAATTGCTCCTGTGAGGATGAAGATGACTCCATTTACCATAGGAGTGCAACAACCACTGAAATAATAGATGATAGGTGCTCCTGCTGTCTTCCAGATGCCTAGAAAATATCCAGATGCTGATGATCTTCGAGCAACACACTGTGCCCTACCAAAAAAGCAAGTATTTCAGTCTTCTTTTTTTTAATTTGGGGGTGGGTGGAGGATACAGGTGGGAAAGGTTTTATAGTGTATCAGACAGGCTCTTAAGCATCTTAGGCTCAATTTTCAAAGAGCCCTTAGAATGACACAAGTTGAGTCACTCTAGGGCTGCAGAGAACTCTGGATTCATCAGGGACCCAGTGCCCAATTTTATAAAAGGGGGGGGGTCCCTGCATCAAAAATCCAGGAGTGGCCACAGCTGCAGACTAGTGCCAAACATTTGGTGCACCCATGGGAATTGCTGTGGGATCCTTCTCCCCCACCTGGCACAACACTAGAGGGTCCAGGATGATTGTGGTGGTGAATCTTCTTGACAGGAGGTGGCTGGAGGCAGAAGGGGCATGGGGTACCATAGAGGGCATCAGGGGACAGCACATGTGAGAGGGAGTGATATGGCACCTGGCAGTGGTACCATTTGCATAGTCATACAGCCAGTGGGGTTGGACTGCCAAGGGGATGTTCCAGGGACAGAAAGTATCATGGCTCCAGGTTGGCAGCTGATAGGGCAGTGCCCACCTGGGACCATGTCACTCTCTGTCCATGGAACCCCCCTTGGTGGTCCCATCCCATTGAATATATGACTATACAAATGGCACCACTGCTGGGTGCCACATCACTTCTTCTCATGCCTGCTGTCTCCTTGATACCCCTTGTCTCTTTTGCCACCAGCAGCCCACTTTCAGACCCCATCCTCCTTCGCCACAGTGTATGGCTCTGGTACACATTCCTTAAGACCACTTCCTAGCTGTAGACTCCTTGTGGCATTCATGGCAGGGCTTGCAAATTCACAAAATAGGGGATGGTGAGCCCCACCATAGTGCAAGCCCCCTTGTGACCTCGCATACTCTGATTTCAGTTGCATGGCTGATGCAATGCCATTTTGGCACAATGACTCCCCTTTTTGACACAGACCACATTCAGAAATAGGGATTGATGCATCTTTTGATGCAAGGTACCACTTGCATCAATTATATTTGATGCAGGCACATTGTGTCATACTCTGGGCTTTGAAAATTGAGCCCCTTGTTTCACCCCTCTGTTATTCTTCATGCATAGTTTCAGCCCAGATCAAGATGACCAGTAATTAGTGGAGGGTATTAACATATGGAGGATTCATTGATAATGATGTGAAGAGGAACTGATGTGGCTAAGACTGACCCATGATGCAGAAAAAAATTCTGAGGCCCAGACCACATCTATATGATGATGACCTTTGATGCAACACAAGGTGTTTTACTTTTTATGTTGAGTGACAGGTAGCTGCAAGTTCAGAATGCATTGCCAGGTACTGTTGTATTTTGTAAAGATTCATTAATTGTGTGTATCAGCTCCCTCAGTCAAATGATGTTGAAACCCTGTGGGTATATATTCAATTTAAGGGACTACCACAACTTTTGGTAGGCACCTGTTATAGGCCCCCTTCTGCTACTTCTGACTATACCACCCTCCTATATAAAGAAATAGAAACAATGGCCACTAAAAGTAATGTTTTAATTTTAGGAGACTTTAATATACCTACTATAAATTGGAATTTATTAACTGGTAGTACTCATAGTGAAAAGGAATTAGTCTCACTTTTAGTGGATTTGGGTCTTGAACAAGTTAATTTTTAGCCTACTCGGGGGAATAATATTTTAGACCTTGTAATAACCAATGTTGGAGATAGCATATCTAATGTTTACATTAAGGACCCCTTGGGATCCAGTGATCATCGTTCAATTACATTTGCATTTAATCTCAATTCTCTACAAAATTCAAGTCATACAGTATTCGTGAAATATGATAATGCTAACTTCAGAAACATTAATGATTGCTTAAATAAAATAGCCTGGGAGGATATCTTAATCCCTCTTTCTGTTGAGGAAGCTTGGGATTATTTGAAACATACAATTCATCATTTGGAAGAATTATTCGTCCCTATAGTAAAAAAATATAACAACAAGGGGAAGATTCCTCTTTGGTTAAATAAAACTATTATGAAACAAATTAAAAGCAAACAAAGGCTATTTTCTCTGTTAAAAAAAGTGATGGTAGTGCAAAGGTACAGATCTTAGCAAAATACAAAAAAGCAGTTAAAAACTTAAAAAATGCTATTCTACAATCAGAAAGGAACCGGGAGTTTTGATTGGCACACACTAAAGATGGCTACAAGTCCCTCTTCTCCTATCTTAATAATAAAAGATGGAACTGTAGAAATATAGGTCCACTAATTATGGATAACTTTATTATGACCTCTGATAAAAATATAGCTGATACTTTTAATATGCAATTTTGCTCAATATTTTCTAAAAAAAAAAAGGATCCCATCACTACTCAATATATAGATGATACTTTAATACAGTACTCCATTTCTGAAGTCAATGTATTTAAGGCTCTGCATTCCCTAAACAAGACATCTAGTCCAGGACCTGATGGTATTACCCCCAGATTTTTACTGGAAACAGCTGAGGCTTTAGTTAAACCTCTTACCCTCTTTTTTAATAAATCTCTCCAGAATAGTCTTATTCCACGTGACTGGTCTAAAGCAACAGTTTTTCCAATTTTCAAAAAAGGCAGCCACTCTAGGCCAGAGTACTATCGTTCAATAAGTTTAACATCTATAGTATGTAAATTAATGAAGAGAATAATTAAAGATCTCATAGAAACAGAAGTTATCTCCAAAAATCTCATTGATCATACACAGCATGGGTTTAGACAGGGTTTTTCTTGTACAACTAATCTGGTGTTGTTCTACAATCATATAAGTGAGGGACTTGATACTGGTAAACCTATGGATGTAATTCTGCTTGATTATAGCAGGGCCTTTGACAAAGTGCCACATGATAAACTTTTAGACAAAATGATAGGTCTGGGTTTTTCTCAGTCATTGGTTAAATGGGTGTCCTGTTGGTTGCCCAATAGACAACAACAAGTTAGAATAAATGTAGAAATAAAGTAAGGCTTACTGACCTATAATTCTGGTAATCATTTTTTGATCCCCTTTTTATATCTGAGTACAGCACCAGCCTCTCTGCATGACTGTACCACCCTTCCTTCACTTAATGATCTTTCATATATGTACTTTAGTGGATACAAGAGTTCTAAGGAAATTTCATTAGTTAAGAAGTGCAATAGCGAGATCAGAAAGAGTAAAAGTAAAGAATTTATGGCAGCAGTTGCATCCAAGAGCAACTATAAAACATTCTATAAATACATTAAAAGGGTTAATGGAACAAACCTAAGTGTAGGTCCCCAGATGGTTGGCAATTATGTAATAGCTAAAACCAAGGACATGATAACCAGTTTTAATGATTGTTTCTGCTTGGTTTACCATAACAATGTTAAGAATGTTAAAAGGTTTGAGATCCCAGATGCTGACACTAACAAGCAAATAGAAGAAAAGCAGAAATGAAAAGCTCTTGCTAGGTCTAAATGTGAACAAATCTTGAGGACCAGATGAGTTGCACCCCAAGGTAATTAATGAAATTTCCTTAGAACTCTTGTATCCACTAAAGAACATCTATGAAAGATCATTAAGTGAAGGAAGGGTGGTACAGTCATGCAGAGAGGCTGGTGCTGTACTCAGATATAAAAAGGGATCAAAAAATGATTACCAGAATTATAGGTCAGTAAGCCTTACTTTATTTCTAGGAACATTACTTGAAATAATAGTGTAGGAAGAACAAACATAACTGGATTCCTTGAGCTAGTGAGTAAGGCTCTAAACAGATGGCTACCTTGTGGACCTGGAATACTTAACTACAGCAACGTCTTTGATATGGTACCTCATAAAGAACTGGCAAAGGAAATTGCTTATATGGGAATTTATACCAATATAGCAAGATGGAATAGATCATGGCTGTCAGACCAGATCCAGTGAGTAACAGTTCAGGGGGCATGCATTAGGCTGGGGCCAAATAAGGATCGGTACTGGGACCAGACCTCTTTAATCAATATGTGTCAGGTATGAAGGGCACTGAAGGTACTTGGATGGGAAAGTTTGTTGGCAATACAAATGTCAGGGTTATTGTTGATAGTGAACACAGTGTTACAATCATGAAACAAAATCTTAAACAATTGGAAGAATGGGCAATAGGTGCTAAACTAAATTTTAATATTGATAAGTGTACCATCATGCATCTGGTAGCAAAAACACACTAGAAACACATAAGCTGTTCAGGAAGGAATTTTAGGGTGACTGAAGAGGAACGGTATCTGGGGTTCATGGTTATGAATGACATGAAGTTCAGTACCTACTGTAAATATGGGGCAAAGAAAAGTTATACGGTATTGGGCTGATTAAGCAAAAACATCAGCAGTAGGAATTGTGCAGAGATTCTTCCACTGTATAGCTCACTGGTATGACCACATGCAGAGTACTGCAACCAGTTCTGAGCACCACAGTATGCAAAGAAACATAGAAACATAGAAACATAGACTTTGACAGCAGATAAGGACCGCTTGGCCCATCTAGTCTGCCCATTTCCCTACCTACAGGATAGGCCGCAGATCCTAGTTAACCAACAGCCTAGTTCTTCCTACCCCCCCACAAGAATTGCCTTGTGTCTGTCCCATGCATTCTTGAATTCTCCCACAGTTTTAGACCCCACAACCTCCTCAGGAAGGCTGTTCCATGCATCCACTACCCTCTCTGTGAAATAATACTTCCTCACATTGCCCCTGATCCACCCTCCTTCTATCTTTAAATTGTGTCCCCTTGTTCTTGCAAGTCTCTTTTTCTGAAAGATGCTACCCTCTTGGACTTTGTTGATTCCACTGAGGTACTTAAAAGTTTCTATCATGTCCCCCCTCTCCCTTCTTTCCTCAAGGGTATACATATTAAGCTCCTTTAGTCTCTCCTCATACAACTTCTCTTGCAGACCCTGCACCATTTTAGTTGCCCTCCTCTGACTACCTCTATCCTGTCTATGTCCTTGAGGAGATGGGGTCTCCAGAACTGGACACAGTACTCCAGATTGGGTCTCACCAACTGTCTGTACAGAGGGATAACAACTTCCTGTTTTCTGCTGCTGATGCCTCTCCCTATACATCCCAGTATACCCCCAGCCCTCCCTACTGCCTTCTCACATTGCTTGCTAACCTTAAGGTCATCTGATATGATTACCCCCAGGTCCCTTTCCTTTTGGTTGTTGTTACTACCTCCCACCCATTGTGTATTCTTCCTCTGGGTTCTTGTTTCCCAGGTGCATTATTTGCACTTCTTTGCATTGAATCTAGCTGCCATACTTCTGACCATTCCTCCAACCTTGCCAAGTCCCTTTCATCCTTTCCACGCCTCCTTGTGTATCAACCCTGTTGCAGATCTTTGTGTCATCTGCAAAAGGCATACTTTTCCTTCCAGTCCCTCTGCTATGTCACTGATGAAGACATTAAAAAGGACTGGACCCAATACTGAACTCTCATGCGGTACCCCACTAAGTAACCCTCTTTCTTCAGAGTGGACTCCATTTACAATTACCTTCTGTGTCCTGTTGTGCAGCCAATGTTTTATCCAGGCTACCACCCTGGGACCCACTCCCAGGTTGGTTAATTTGACAATTAATCTTTTGTGTGGGACTGTGTCAAATGCCTTGCTAAAGTCTAGGTAGGCCATGTCCACAGTCCTTCCCTGGTCTACTACTTTGGTCACCTAGTCAAAGAAATCTATTAGACTCATCTGACATGACCTTCCCGCTACGAACCCATGCTGCCTTGGGTCCTGTGCTCCATTGGCCTCTAGGTACTAAACTATTCTTTCCTTCAGAAGTGACTCCATCACTTTCCCTACCACAGAGGTCAGACTGACAGGTCTGTAGTTTCCTGCCTCTGTCTTGGTCCTACTTTTGTGAAGGGGAATCACATCCGCCTTCCTCCAGTCCTCTGGTACCACACCATCCTCCCATGATTTATTAAAAAGAGTAGCCAGTGGTTTCACTAGTTCCTCCCTTAATTCTTTTAGAATTCTGGGGTGAATTCCATCAGGACCCATTGCTTTGTCCACCTTCAGTTTTAGGAGTTCTTGCGGAACCCTTTCTTCTGTGAAAGGACTGGGATCGACCCCCCTATCAAGAGTGCTTCTGTTAATTGGATTAGGCACTTCCCCCTCCTCTTTTGTGAATACTGAGCAGAAATATTCATTCAGTATCCCTGCTTTTTCATTGTCCCCCTCTGCCCGCCCACTGTTCATTCTATTCAGCCTCACTATCCCTCCCTTTGTCTTTCTACGCTCGCTGATGTACCTATAAAAGGTTTTATACCCCTTCTTAACTGAGTTGGCTATCTTTTCCTCAGTTTGGGCCTTTGCTATTCTGACTTCCCTTCCTGCTTCCTTCTGCCTTAACTGGTACAGCTCTCTGTCCTGCTCCTTCTGTGTTTCCTTATACAGTACTTCCGGAATGCTATCTTTTTCTTCCTGACTTTCACAGCCACCTCTTTTGAGAACCATAGTGGCTTTTTCTTTCATTTGATTTGTTTATTTGCTTCACACAAAGGCTTGTTGCCTCTGTGATGGCAGTTTTGATGATTTCCCATTGTTGATCCACACCTCCTTCTAGCCTGTTTGCTAGTGCTTTTCTGAGGCACTCTCCCATCTTGCCAAAGTCAGCCCTCCTAAAGTCCAGTACCCTCACTTTTGTATGGCTTGACTCTGTAGCTGAGTTTAACATGAACCACACTGTTTGATGGTCACTTGTCCCCAGATGGCAACCCACTTCTAGATCTGAGATCCTCTCACTGCCCCCGTTTGAGAGTATGAGGTCTAAGATTGCTCCCTCATGAGTGGGTTCCGAAACTAGCTATCTAATACCTGCCACCTGTAGGGCATCAAGAAGTTCTATAGTTATAATAGTAGAAGGACTAGTAAACAGTTAAAGGGACACTCTACAAAACAACCAAAAGAACAACATGGTTTATAGAGAGGATAATAGACATTTGGAATTAATTACCCAATTCAGTAGTAATGTTTATAACAATGGACAGTTTTAAGATACTTATATTTGGATACATTTCCAAAAGAGAACTGTAATCATGGTTACATCCATTGGTAACAATGGCGAGCAACAGAAAGGTTCAAGAAACATGACTGGCTTGTAGCTATTCTATGATTTCGATAACCAGTCCACCTTCTGGTAGAATAATAAAATAAAAATGAAATGAAACAGCTTAATAACTTATTTTTTACTCTCCAAAATGTACATGTCTACACTGTATGTCACTGGCAATCAATCATGACTGTTGATTTGTGCCTGAAACTAGGCAATCTTTGTCCATCGCACTTGCCCGATAACCAAACACTTACTAAATAAGTAGTTTAACTGACTAGCTAGCTAACTAACAAATCAAGTAAATGACCTATCATTCTGCAGCAGCAGAGGTATGCCCCTCAATGACTTTGTTCTGTATTAAGGACTACCTCATTGTCCTTAAGATGCTCTACTGTGCAGAGAGGCTGCCAAGCTTTGCACCACATATAGGGCTGGAGGACACTAGGAATGGATTACCATATCAGATGAGATCAGCTGAAGCTCTACTGATCCACAGATTCTCTCAGTTCTGAAAAATCACCTTTGAAGAAAAAAGAGGTGATGAAGATAAACAGGTTCTCAATTTTGGGCCCCACTAAGCTGGTGGGAAGAAAGGAGGAACTTGACATTGACAATTTGTCTTCTGTCTTCCCCAGCACAGGACTGTGTAGAATGTCCAGTTTAAAATGACTGAAGGCAGATGATTAGGAAAATGTCTGCTAGTGAAAGTAAATCAATGGCATAACTGCATGGTGATGAATGCACTACAGTCTAGGTCCACAGTACACTCAGAATGATCCAAGTAACAGTTGGGTTAGTGACAGGATCTGGGTTTGGAATTGAGGTGAATACACACTACAGCAGGTTCAAAGAGGGAATACTGTTATTAAATTGTATTTTGTACTATTCCATTTTTTTTGCCAGATACTGAAAAACAAATATCAGGGGACCAAATACAAATTCTGTACTTACCAAGTATTCATAAAAATTGTATTTGCAACCCCCTACTGGGAACTTCATCTTTTTAAATGAAAGCTTGGAACAGCTCCAGATGGTCACAGCATGTTATTACAACTTTTACATATCAATAAGTACCAAACTGTACATGCATCAATACATGATGATACAAGCTGTGAATTTAGCCCACTGTTCTGTATTACAATCCCCCTACCTAACGTTTAGAGATTCTGCTTCAAGTAAGCAAACTAAGGTTTCAGACTTAAAATATAATTGGCCCAATTTTCAATGCATTCAAGGCCAGAGTCCATGAGAAAGAAATCTGTTTCACCTGTTCCTGTCTCCAGTCAATTGAGGTGAAGGAAGTGAGTAATGCAGGGTGTAGTATCATAGGATAAATCCCTACATGGACAATAGATTCCAGGGCAGAGAGGGAACTCCATACAGACTAGATGGACCTTTGGTCATTTTCTGCCAGCTTTATCTATGTTTCTCTGGTAATTGCATAATTTCTGTGCAACATGTGAGCATTAACCAGACTTCTGTGAAGAAAATGACATTTTGAAACCAGATGAAATTCACCCTGCCCAGTTGTACTGGTTGTAGCCCATCATACTACTACACTCAGATCTGGGTTCATGTCCCAAGACCAACTTCTGTGGCCTGGGTCAAAGGAGTCTAGATGGCAAAGGCAGTGAGCTCAGACTCTGAAGAGAGGGTGCTGCCCACCTAGCTGTTAAAGCATGGTTTGGCAGAGGAACCAGTGAGAAGAGGTAGACCTGGGGATAAAAAGTAAATTAAAAAACAAACAAATAAACATTGATTATCAATGACAGACTATAGATTTTACCTTGTTTCCACTATGCAAGCCAGTGGCTTTGAACTGTGATGTTAGAATCCAGTTTCCACCTATAAGATCCACTGGAATTGCCCAAGGTGGAATTTGCATGATTTCATAGATACTGTTCTGCCAACAGAATGTTTTAACTCTACACAGTTCCACTGGTAGGAAAAATTAAACCTTATTTAAGATATAGATAGGATACACAATGGCCAGAGTAAGAATATGCCACTTATCAACATGAGTCAGTGGGCACGACCATAACTCAAAAGTGGCAGAGCCATGAGTAAGTAATGAATGTACTATCCCCTCATAAGTGATGATAAATACTCCACCACCAACCTGCTCACCTTTGAGGAGTGTCTGCGCTACCAAACCTGCCTACTCACTAAATAATCTCTTCTAATGTTCCCCCCATGGGTCTCTGCTTCCTTATGGTGCGTGTCCTCATCTGTTGCCACCCATAGCTCTGTCAAGGCCACCTTTCTATTGCCCAGAACCAAGACCTCGCTAGCCCAATGGTCCTTCCATTGCCAAGCTCCTGCTTGGTTCAACTGCCTCCCACCCTGCATCAGAGACATTGCCAAAATTGGTCCCTTCGAAATAGCCCTCCGGAACCATCTCTTTGACGCTCATTGTTGTAGATGCACCTAATTAATCTCACTGTGGGATCCTTCTGTCAGGCCTCCCTGACTTGACAACATCCTCTGGACAGTCTATCCTCTCCCCCTCACTCCCACCCCACTCCCCATCCCTACCGCCACCCTCTCCAGGTATCATCTAGGTATATCCAGGGCTGTAACCCAATGTAACCCTTGGGTACCTTGTATATGACTGTAACCTATTATAAGTAACATAATTATGCAACCTATGTGTACTCTATGTTTATTGTTCTGCACCTGTACTGTTCTCACGGTTGTAACCACACTATTTAACTCTGTCTACCCCCCTGCGACGAGGTGCCTTTGTAAATGAGTCCATGACTCAAAGGGTGTAAATCTGACTTTTCTAATAAATAAATAAATGGCACATTCTGAACGAGGGCATTGTGTGTCCAATTTATAGCATGTATTTTGAACTGTAGCACTTTCAGATGTTTTTATGAAGAAGAAATTGTTTCTGTTTGGTTTCACTGGTCTGTTTTGAGTGCAGAAGCCATTGTGATGTCATCAGGCATTGTTCAAGCTGCTCTCCCATTTATTAAGAGCTCCTGTGTGGCAAGCCTCAAGTAATGATAAATGGTGATGACCAACCTAGAATAATGATGAATGATTAATCATCATTTTAGGTCTTCAGGCCATATAAATAAATTATTTTATTTGTAAGGTTTCATTCTAGCTTACACTGTATGAAAAATATGTAATATGAAATATTAACAGTAAGGAAACGTTTTAGATAAGCACAGCAGTTACTTTATAACATTCTAGTTGTATGCTAAGGGCACTAAATTGTGGACTAACAGACTCAAATATAAGCAAAGAAACTTACTCACTGAATAGCCTTGAACAAGTGAGTTAGCCTTCCATTTCTTCAGTCTTCCCAGCTCTACAACTGTACAGAATCAGAGCACAGTTGAAAATGTGACATTGCATGGAATTTCCTAGATAGATGAACTAGAAACAAAATTAAAGGAATACTATAGTCAAAATTTGCAAAAAACAATATTGGTTCATAATATTTTGATTTGTGTGTGTAGTCCTAGTTTGCCCTTTCATTTCTTTGCTATTATAAGTATTTTTCTAAATTTGCTTGCTGGTTTAATGGCCCCTGGGGATCTCCATATTTCCATTTGTTATTGCTCTTCTTTTTCCTACAGTGTTTCTGGTCCTATGAGACAGTGATACATCTGTGACCATGGAGTCAGCATGACTTATTTAGAGTACAGCAGCAGAACCATGATATTTTTTTTTTCTCACCAGCTCGGGAGACTCTGGCCCCCCACTCCCATTCATCACTTCCCCCATCCCCTGGCTTTGCCCCCTTGGTGCAGCTGCTGGGCGGGCACTGCCTCCCTGGGAAACACAGTCACAAGGCCCTGGCTTGCTCCCCCAGGTGGGGTAACAGGAGTGGGACTCCCAATGGACTTTTGGTCTGCGGCAGGGAGAGAGCTGTGATTTTAAGTAACTTTCCTTATCCAGAGAGCATTGTTAAAAGCACATTTACAGTTCTGCAAACACCTGAGGGATAATTGAGTGGCTTTTTCTATATGTAAACAGCTAGAATCTTCACTAAGTATAGCACTGTTGACCTGTGGTGATTTGTTTGCTTTTTATGACTGCATGTAGTCTGATGAAATGAAAAGCTTTAAAAACAAAACATTTACTCCTGCTGGCTAGACCTAGACACATACCTGAAAAACAGAAACATGGAATTATTTAGTTGAGGTCAGAACATCAGGCTTCTAACAATAGAGGCTTCTAGCAGCAGACTGCTGCTTCATAGGCTTTGCCTCACTGAATCGGTGGTCCTGTATACATTACTGTCACATGAGATAGAAGGCATTATGGGGAAAAAGTGGAATAAACAGTGCTAACATGGAGATCCCCAGGGGCCATAAAACTAGCAGGCAAATTTAGAAAAAACTCTTAATAGCAAAAAAAAAAAACCAAAACAACAGACTAGGACTACACACACAAGTCTGAACATTGCATAGCAAACAGTTTTACAAATTCTGACTACAGTATTCCGCTAACATTTTTTTCCAAATGTCATGCTACCAAAGAAATGTTTGGGGTATAAAAATGGTTAAATATGTCAAGTGCCACAACTGCCTTTCCTTAGAAAATATATGACTGTGTATTAAACTTCACCAAAGGAACTAGTCAGTCTGACATCAACTTGGTTATTTGCACCTTTAGAAGTGTTGTGCCCATCTCTTCCACACATGGTCAGAAAATAGAAAGTAGCCTCTTAAAATCTATCAAGCCATGTTATCTGTAAATAATGGTCTTAAGTAATCAGCATCCACCATGCCATCCCATTGAAAAAGCCATAGTGAACACAGACAGAGACTAATGAAGGCCCTATGGTTATCTGAGCATGATGAATGGAGGGAGAGCATCTACACGGAGGGTGCCAGACAGAGAGGCAGATAAAAGCTGATGTTCTTTGTCTGACATTTGTTTGTTTTCCAGTCTTCAGTAAATGTTGGACAATTGAATTCATTTTCATCAAAGCTATCAGGAAGAGAAAAGGTTGCACATGAATTTACTCACCTTTTTGATTCTTTGTCAGTTTTGAGATAGCAAGACAAATATTTGCTGTATAAATTAAGCATACAAATCCCTAGACCTTGTCATTTTTCACTGAACTTTTCTGTCTCTTCAAGCCTGAAAATGCAGTGAAGCGAGTTACAAATCCAAAGTGAATTGAAAAGACAGGATCAGAAAAAATAATAATCTGTATGCAGTGTGAGTGTGTGTGTGTATGTGTGTGTGTATTAGGTATGGGCAAAACCAGACTGGATTTGGTTTTGAATTTGCCAAATTCATGATCACTTTGAATTCATTTAAAAAAATAATTTAGATTTGGATTTGCATGGTCTGGACATACAGTATACTATATGCATTTGTGATGAAAAAATGCATTATCTAGAAACAAATACTGTGAAATGTAAAGAGATAGTGGCATTAATAGTGCAGAGTATACTATCTGAGAAGCACTGCATCCCACTGTTTAAAGAGAGAGAGCTGAACATGTACTCCTTAGAGGAGAGACGGGACCAGGGGCATATGACTGAGACATTTAAGTATGTAAAGGGGATAAACAAGGCCAGCACTGATGGGATACTCAGGTTGAGGAGGAGGAGGAGGGACATGAAAGGGCATAGCCTTAGATTGGAGTGGGGGGTGGAGATTTAGGACGGAAATGAGGAGACACTTTTAACACAGAGAGGGTCATGGCAGAATATAATGTTCCACCAGAGGAGGTGGTAGCCTGTAAGACAGTGAATAGCTTCAAAAGGGGATGGAACAAGGTGAGAGGGGGTAATTGGGAAGTGGGGGGGCAGGGCAGCTGTAAGGTGCCCTCAAGCATCCCTCCTCACTGCCTCAGCTCCTCCTCCTCTCCTACCCCCCATTACTGGGCGTAGAATGAATCTGTCTCCTTTTCTTTTTCATCCCCCCCCTTTCCTCCTCCCTTGCTGTTTCCCATCTACCACATACCCAACGCAATGCCCTCCCCACTTTTCCCGTCCTCCCTCTCTCTCTCACTCCCATACCACCCCCTCACCACCACTCTTCTTTCTCTTTTCCCACTAACCCAATCCTAACAAAGCTTCACTAAGCCACCTATGACTTGTACTGTATAATTAACTCGCAACACAATTCCTTGACAATGCCTTTGGTTGCTATTGTTGTAACCTTATTTGTCTTTTTTTTTATAAGTTCCTTTGTAATGATTATGTTATGTTTTGTACCTTATTGTCCTTATTGCCTTGATGTGGGACCTCTGTAAAAGAGCCCTCGGCTCAAAGGTGTCATCTGAAATACAAATAAATAAAGGTGAGGGTGCTAGCTGCACACTTGAGCAGACTTGATAGACCAGGTGGCCTATTTCTGCTAGCAAATTCATATGTTCATGTGTAAAAAGTCTTTGTTTAGACCAACCAGAGCAAAAAGCCAAACAGTAGTGTGTGCTTGTTAGTTCAAATTGATGACTGTTCTCAAAAGTGATTGGCTATCTTAACTGGCTTACAGCTCAGTAGCCAAGGGACTCCTGTTTTTCATGTTTGATGAGACACAGAAACATTTGTTAAACAGCAGGATACACAAAATGCTGGTGAGTCTGAAAACACTCAAGACTGTTTTCTGTTTTTGTTCATTATAACTTTTATCAGATAAGACTGTCTGGCCTAACAAACTTACAAGCATGCTAGTCAAGCAGCATTTTGCTTTGCTGGTGGCAGAGACAAGAACATTTTTTTAAACAGAATCATACAAAAAAATGCAGTTTTTTTATATGTTCTATATTTTTTTTTCTTCATTTATTTCACCGTCTGCCATCCCTTGTCTGGTGGCATCCTCCCAGCCTTGTCACCAACCAGTCTTGTGGACTTACAGATATACCACAACTTATACAGAACCATATTGGCGGGTAGCTAGCCACATAGGGTCATGCTGCGCTTATGGGGGATGCTGAGCAAGCCAGGGCATTTTCCTTTGTTTTCTCCCCAGGGCATTCGTAAGTGATGCACACATGCACGTGTGTATTAACGCACATACATGCGTCAGTGCATGCCCCCTCCATGTTTGCTGATCCCACCAGTACTGCCACCTGGCCTCTGTTAGGTGGAAGTCATGTTGCAAAACTACGAATCCCCCCTCCCTGAGGGAGAAGTGCTGTCTTAAGACAGTCAATCCTCCCTCACCCTACTGGCCTCTGAATGACCTTGGTCTGTTTCTCAACCTGGGTCGCTGGCATGGCTGGAGGAAAGGCACAGTGCCACAGCCATCCACGCCACTGGGATAGATTGTATTCTGTATTTTTTATTGTCAGCAGCCCACTTGTGCTTGCACCAGTACTTGTGTTCCAGTACCTGTAGCACAGGGCCAACCCATGGCAGGTGTTTGTTTTTTTTATTTTATCCCTTATTTTTCTTTTCACTATTGTTTCCTGCTTCCAGGCTGCATGCTTGTATGCCTGCAGTAAAGTGCAAGCTGAGGCCCTAACCTTCCCCCTACTTCCTTCTCCCAGACAGACTTCTTTACTGTTATTTCTCTTTATTTTATATGTTTTTTGGTACTGTTTGCTTTTATATTTCCCCAAGCTGCTGCCTAACAGAGTAGATGCCACCAGTAACCTACACCACTCCCTATCCTGCTCCCACAAGTTGTCATCTCTATCTAGTCTAAAAGCAACTTTTTCCTCTTACCTAGCATGCCAGAAATGGTTCTATATACAGCAATGTAAGCAGCTTTCATACCTGTATCTGCTTTGGGTATTGTGCAGTTGTGCACTCTTGGAAGAGTTGCGCTGCCATGCATATTGTGTGGAGTTCATGTGACCTACTGGGAAGTGTATCACCACCAGCAGACAGTCATTTAATGGGCAAGCTGGGATGAACTGCATGCAGGAGTGAGCAGTACTGCCTCTCTGGTGTGCAGGAGCAGCTGTACAAGGCACAATTAAAGGTAAAAAAATACAACTGCGTAATCTGAGCTGAACATGGAAAGTTTGGCTTGGGTCTTGCTAAAACTGGGTCACCAGGTTCTATCTGGCTCAATTTGTCACAGTGAGGTTTAACCAACCCCTAATTTTCATTAAGGACCTTTTATTCTGGAGAAACAAAAACAGTAACCATTCATAAGGTTGTCTTTGCTTCTAAAGCAAGTCAACAGTCAACTCGCTCATTACACACAAACATACTGCAGCTCAGAGATAAAAAAGGTATCTATGCTGAAACATGCTAAGGCTCTATAATTTGAAACTGAATGAATAAACAAATGATGTGGTTGTTCTTTATTGAAAGGTTCTCCTTCTTCTATTCTCAAAGAGTTTTCAAATT
Source organism: Neoceratodus forsteri (assembly GCA_016271365.2). Taxonomy (NCBI): domain Eukaryota; kingdom Metazoa; phylum Chordata; order Ceratodontiformes; family Ceratodontidae; genus Neoceratodus; species Neoceratodus forsteri. Next base: position 1,386,584,833 of record CM057453.1, read on the forward strand.
AAAGAACCAAGGGCAAAACCTGAAATCGTGTCTTGAGCTTCAGAATAGTATTAATTGGTCTGTGGTTGTGTAAATGGTTTAAATCAATTTTTAATTAATTGTAGCTTTATTTTTTGGATGTGGGGGCAGCCATTTGAAAGAGGCTTTTTTTATAGCCTTGGTCTTACATTACCCACAATGCACCAGGCTGTGATGCTTTTCCACCCTGTCCATTCATTGAGTTTGTTTCCTGTATTGAGAGAGCACTGTGTTGCCTTATTTCAGGCTTCTTTTCCACAGCCCTTGAGGTAAGTTTGTTTTACTCCTTTTCAGCACTTACTGTCATTTACTACAGCTTAGAAGCTCAACTATAGCTTTTATAGCCTTTTCTTTGCCTGGGGGTATTTGCGCTTGACTCCTGGGGCTTGCAGCAATCAGGGACTTGGAAAACCGAGCCCAATGTCTGGCAAGACAAGGTTTTACGTGCACACATTAGAGTTTTTTTTTTATAGTAATTCAACATATACTAACAATGTTCAATTTAGGCATATAATGAAAATGCCCTGTTGACTGAATATTTATGTGTGGAACCTGTAACTGACTAATTGGTTGCATACAGTATCTTATCGCAATAGACTGAATTTAAAAAAAGTTGTACATCAACCTCCATGCTTTTACTTTTGTTAATTGCTGGTGAAGTAATTTTAGCTGAAAAACAGGTTGTACTTTAAAAATTAACAAGCAACAGCAGCACCGCCACTGATGTGTTCAGTTTAATGTAGTCATAGTCTCAAACAAAAAGAAATGCACCATTCATTTGAATATACCAGACCAAAGCAGTATGTTTTATTAGAAATAAAGTGCAAAGTGTTCGACTTACAAAGTGCATCTTGAACTGCAAGTCTGTATAAAGAAAATTATGGTGTTAACAAAAAATCCGGAGCCTGATATTCAGTTGGGCGCACACCACAGCGCAAATGTTTGCACTGCACTTAATAACTGCCCAGGAGTCCCAGGATGGTATATTCAGTTGGGTGCTAACTGACTGACTATAGGGACATGTCAGGGCAATGCTGGGCCAGGTAGTGCTGCCCTATCATGGCTGCCAGTGTTGGCCCCAAGAAGTGATAGAGCTAGAGCACTATCTGCAGTTTTCAAAGATACCCATGCAAATAAGCCCATTGGGCATGCAAGGCACTAAGGGGCTATTTGTATGCCCATTATGGGCCATTTGCATGGGTAGCAGAGGCAGGTAGTGCAGCGCCACTCCCTGGCCATGACAGCTGTAGCTATCCCTGGTGTAAGTGGCCACCCCCGATCACTAGCCCCAACTGTAAACCTATAATCTATGGTGCTAATGGTTTCTCCCTCCCTCCAATCACCAGTCCCTTAGTAAAGATAAACCTCCCTAGTGCTAGTGGTCCCCCTCCCTCTGCTCACTAGCTCCGTAGTAAATAGAAACATCCCTGGTGGTGGTGGTGGTCTCCCCACCCACCAATCACCAGCCCCATAGTAAATGTAACCAACCCTGGTGCTAGTGGTTCCCCTCCCTCGGATCACCAGCCTTGTAGTAAATATAACTATTCCTGGTGTTAGTGGCCCCCTCCCACCTTTCGATTGGTAGCCCCAACTGTACAATGAAAAGAATCCCTGGTGGCAGTGGCCCCCCCACCCTTCAATCATCCGCATTTCAGTGGTAAAAAGAATTCCTGGTGCTAGTGACCACCCTCCCACCCAACCACCAGCATGGAATAAAAAAAAAAAAACAACCTTCATGGCATCCAGTGGTCCACTGTGGGACTGGGCACTCCCACTCACCTTATCTGTGTCCCTGGTGCTGTGGGCACCTACAGTGACTGGCACAGCCCTCCTCACACCTCCTTGGTTGGCCACCATATATACAGGCACAAGCACCCCTCATATTTATAGAACAGGGTGCCTCATTCTATAAATTTGATGTGCACTCCATGCCTGCCGCACCATGGATACAGATAAGGAGTTGGGGGATGCCCTAGGATAAGGGGGGAGGATCACTGGATGCCAGGGCTTTTGGTTTTCTTCATTTCAGGCTGGCGGTTGTGGGGGGAACTACTAGCACCAGGGATTCTTTTCCCACTGAAAGGATGGTGATCAAAGGGAAGGGGGAACCACTACCACAAGGGATTCTTTTCATTGTACAGTTGGGGCTAGTGATAAGCGAGTGGGGGGATCACTAGCCACCAGGGATTGTTTTTATCATGTAGGGACTGGTAATGAGGGGGTGCCATGGACCACAGGGATGGGTATGCTCCCTCAGCGGCCAACCAGCTGATTGGCTGCATTACCCCCGGCAGCCACTAGAGTCGAACAGAATAAATGGAAGTTTTCATCAGGGGTATTTGCGTGGTGCAAAAGAACCATTGAAAAACCTTTTGCACCATGCAAACCCTCTGAATATTGACTTGCACCAATATTCCTGTCCCCACACTACCATTTGCATACTCCCCTTTTTGGTTTGTGTGGGTGCTACACCTGTTTGTCAGCACAACAGAGCCCTTTCAATATTGGGCTCCAGTGCAAAGCCCAGTGTACGCCAGCAAACACCAGGTAGCCGCTGTGCAAACTTTTGAATATCGGGCCCCTGACAAGTTTTGTGTATGCATGCTTCCTCAGGGAAAGAAGGGATTTTAGCTGAAACACAGATTGCATTATTTTTAAACTGTAAAGTCAAAAGAACTTTATTACTTGGAACCATATAAATACTAAATTAATGAGTTTCTCAGTGTTAAATTAGACAAAACATTTACAGGATCAAAGCTGGGTGCCATTTATATGGCTGCATGGGTGGAGTTCCGCAGACATTGTGCCATCACTGTAGGAGAAAAGGGTCTGCCGCCAGAACACAACCCTGTATTCTTCTACAGTAATGCGGCAACGTCTTCACAGTGCTCACTCCAATAGTGCTGTCCTCCACCGACTGAGCTCCCTCCACAGCTTGATTGCACCCCTCCTGCAGGCTCACTGCTTCCTGACTGCAGTTCCGTGATAACTGCACATGTGCGACTAGCGTGCCTGTGCAGTTGTGTCGCTGCTGCCATCTTGCAAATGGCACATGGTTGCCATGCTGACAGCTGTGCCATGTGCTCTGAAACCTCCACCACTCCAATAGCCATTTGCCACTCCCACAGCACCAGTACCCTTGCTACCGCCTCTCCGCCAGTTACACAGGTAAGATCCCCATGAAGCCGTATCGGATTGTAAGGTTTTTTTGTGGCAAAATGAAATTTGATGAGGCAGCAATGAACTGAATCATCTGTGAGGGAGTGTTAGGTAAAATCAGGTTCAGCTGTGCAGTGTTGCTGTCACATGTCTGCATTGCAATGTAATTTGCACTGGCCATTACACATGGAAAACCAGTTAAAATAGAAAATAATGCATCTGGTGGTCACCAAAAAAATATTTTACTGTTAATAATGTTGTAGTACAGCAACTGGGCTTTTTAGCACAGCAACTGGGCAGTTGTAGTAGTAGCATTTTTTTTTAATTCAGTGCATTATCCTGCAACCCTTACAGATACAATACATGCAGAAATGTACACCTGACAATCACACTAGCCCCATATTTTAAAATTAATAAATATATAAACCAATCGAATAAGTAGAGCTAACCCCTAAGCAATGTGTACTGTATGTTACTTGGTACTCGGTTTACTTGCTCCTCAAGTCCTCATACAGTAGTTGTGGACCTGACTTAATATTTGTTGCTAAGACAGCCAAGTAGTAATGAATTAGAATGCTTTACCTATGGTTCAGTGGTGCAGCAGACAACCTCACCACCCATCTTATCTAGCAGTACTATACTGTGCGTATCCAAGCATCCTTTGGATGCTCATTTCATTGTGGCAGATGTGTAGCTGCTTATTCCTCCTCTTTACCTATCCTCCTCCTACCTTGCAATAATTGTTTGCATCAACTGCTCCAGGTGCCCCTTCCATTTCTCCTGCTCTTGCTGCTAGCTGCCTTCTGGCTCCCTTCTCTACTCCACACCCCTGGTGCTCTGGGTGCATCCTGGTTAGGGTGCCTCCCCCATTTCTTTCCTTGTTTGCTCACTTCTGCCATAGGCTACTCAGGCTTTCTCTGCTGTGGATTTCCACTGCAGTGGCTTGATTGGATCTCTGCCTTCCTGCTTTTCTTGGTTCTCTGACTTATAGCCTTCCTGCCCTCTTCTTTAGGGTGTTCTTTACTATCAGCATTCTCTGCTCTTCCTCCACTCTTGCTTTCTGTGTGTTACTGATTACTACACCACCCACTGGGGGTCTTTCTTCTCTTCTTCTCAACTTCCATGATTCTGCCACCTTTTTTTTTGCTCCCCACCCCCTGGCCCAACCACTCCTTCGGGCCACCTTGGACCCCACTGCTACCCACCTCCTCCGGTTGCCACCCCCTGCCCCCCCACATCCATCAGTGGATCCCCTGGGTGACCTGATCTAACCTTACATCAGGTGGGTCTCCCCCTCCAGGGGAGAAGTGCTTGTGGGCACAGCCAATTAGCCCATGGGATCAGTGGCTGGGCGGGTCAGCACAGGTGCTAATCCAGCTTCACGGCATGCTGGGGATCGGTGGCCATCATCCGGCCAGACCGGGGCATTTTCCTGGTTTTCTGAAGAGTGTGACATGCCACATAACATCAAGGCATACGCACACCCACAGTGTGATCTGACATGTTGACATGCTGCCGGCCTCTGCCAGGGGTCAGAAACCACCAAACTGTGTACCCTCCTCCCTCCCAGGAGAGTGTGAGCAGTCACTGGACACTCTTAAGCCATCTTTCTTCAAGCTGGCCCTTCTACACCTGAGTCCATTCCCAAGCCTGGGTCATCAGCATTGCAGGCAGGAATCCAACTGCTGTGCCGATGGGCCAGCTCTGGTTCTGCTTCTGTCATACCCTCCCTGTTGCCCTCTGTTCTTTTCATACTGCTGTTTATTATACAGCACCACACACATGCTGCCTGTAGTCTTGGGAGTTACTCTTCCCTTCTTCCCAGGGTGGATTTCCACTGATACTCACTGTAGTGAGCCTTCAACGCCAACTTGTCCTCTTCTGATCAGGACCTCCAACCTGAATGCCCCAACTTTTCTCCCTAAGTCTTAATCTGCCTCAGCTCATCATGATATTGTGGCATACTGAAGGAGCAGACATGGTAAGATGATAGGGAGTCTAAGGCAGCCATGTTATAGCACTTCACAGCCTTATTGGTTCCTTTAGCACATGCACCATTCATTGTAGCGGAGTCTTCCAGTACTGCCAGGAGTTCGTTAGGCTCAGAGTTGTGTTTTGGATGATATTGGACCATCTCCACTGGGGGGGGGCATTAATATGTGGGGCCCTGCACAGCAACAACACAGCATGATTATCTGACCAAATGACTTGATCAACTATGGCCTTCCAAACATCAAGACTCAATGAGAAAACCAGGTCCAAGGCATGACCATGCTCGTGAATAGCAGATGTAACAGTCTGGGCAAGGTCCAGAAATGATTTATTATGTATTTATTTATTTAGAATATATTTTATGAAGAAGGCTCCTTTTCAGTTGTGACCCAGGAGGTGGGGGGTGTAGTTAGGGAAGGAATGCATATACATAAAAGTACAATTCTACAGCTGTGAGACAACGCTTACAGTTATACAATGCAGGTAAAAGGTTCACAGTTCTGAAGATATAGACGTGCAATTCAATGCAGTTCAAGTCACATTTCAGATTCAGAGCTGAGTTCTGTTATCTAGGGGCAGAATGGTTTCAAGAAATAGCAATTATAAGGGAGGATACTACAGTGGGTGCATATGGGTGGGCTATGGGAGGATGCAATGAGAGTTAAATGCTTGAATGTGCAGAGATAGTATACTTTGGTATATTTTTAGTGCATGGGGTACCTCGGGCAGTCCAGCGAACAGTAAGGAGCAATAGTGGCAGCCCTTTCACCTGTGAAGTGGGCCTTAATTAGCTTCTTGCCTGCTTGAAATGATGGGATGGAGGTAGTGCATGGAGGTAGGTTGTTCCAAGTTTTGTGCAGTCAATAGCTGAAGAGTCTTGCCCAAGATTATATCTGTATCATGGGATTCAGAGGATTTTGAGTCATTGACCATCTTCTGACCTTAGTGAATAGGTTAAATTAGATGCAGGACAGAAATAGATTTGCCATATAGTATGGACGTTTGCCCATCCAGAACTTTGCTCCCATGATGGCTCTGTGCATCTATTGTCTTGCCTCCAGTGGCCCCCACCTGACGTCATTGTACATTGAGCAGCAGTGGGTGCTGGGAATGAGACCAGGCCAAGGCCAGTCTGTAAAATCCACAAATGCTGTCATGACACTGACAAGGAGAGTTGGTGCTTCAAACGTGGGTGGTCAGCCCAAAAATCACACAACCACAAAGCAAGCACTCAAGCAAGGAAAAGGTTACAATAAATATAATGCAAAAGCAGATATAATAAAGATTGCTTCGGCCAAAATAACCCTCTCCCCCAGTGCCTCGACAGTGAAGCCTTCTAAGTGGGTATAGGTAACAGACAAAACTGCTGTATAAAAATATTGAATCAGGTAATGACATCATAAGTCAGGTGATCACATTTAACAAATAAGCACACTTCAAAGAACTTTTTCCAAAAAGATTAAACAGCAATCGGGTGCTATACAACACAAAAACCAAAATGTGATACATACAAAACAAAACAAAAGCCAAGTCTGTTAAAGTTCATACATACTTTGTCCTATAAAAAATAAGATTATAGAACAGCGTCTCATTTGAAATTATTTGCTAAAGAAGAAATACTTCATTTAAATAATCACTTAAGGCTTAGAATAAGCATCTAGCTATGAATGAGTGATGAATATATGAACTTTATATGGAGACATAGATCAGAGCCACTGCTAACAATCAGAAAAAAGGCAGAAAGAGTTTGCTTTAGCAATAGATTTAGTGATCAACCTCTCAGGTACACATCCCATCTAGGCCACTGGTTTGGGAATCTACATAAATGCTGCTTGTAGCTTAGATCAAGGTTGATGAAGATCCTTCCTATAGGTAGAGGAAATAAGATACAAAGAGAGAAAAAATTAACACGTTACATACTGTAAATTTTAAAACATTCTTATAAAATCTAATCAGACTGATGCTTTTCTCAAATCATTACTTATTTCTTAATTAGACAATTAACCATAATGAAGATCTAAGGACATCATCTTTCCATAACATTTTCATCTTTTCTTGAGAAATGGTTTCAAGTTCCACTAGTCATTAAGCCCATCTGGCTTAATGCTTACCAGTCTGTAGATCTATTCGCTGAGGCATGGGTTATCCCAGAGAATATTGACCATACAGCCAAATTTTAAAGAAAACACAATTACACATACCCCAATAATGCAAAGCATCACGGGGAACATATGCAAATCCCCATGACAGAATTTGGACTGGCTCTACTTTAAGCATAATTGAATGGTACTAGAAGGCCTCACAGTGCAATCAGCAAAGGCTAAGAACAGCAGACACATACCCATGTTTTGTCCTCATTTGGACTCGTCAGTGTGCCATATCTGTGTCTTAGCCCAGGGAGAGGGAGCCAGCCACCCCTTAAGAGGGTGTGGTCGTTGGGTCATAGGAGCCCATGACCCAAACAAATAACATACCCCTTAAGGGGTGGCTGGCTCCCTCTCCCTGAGTTAAGACACAGATATGGCACACTGAGTCCAAATGAAGACAAAACAGGTGTATGTGTCTGCTGTTCTTAGCCTTTGCTGATTGAACTATGAGGCCTTCCAACACCATGCAATTCTGCTAAAAGTTGAGGCAGTCCAAATTATCTCATGGGGATTTGCATATGTTTCCCATGATGCTTTGCATTATTAGAGTATGTGCAATTGTGTTTTCTATAGATCAATTTGCTTTCTTTTTGAAGAAACAGATTAACTGTGTCACCCCCCCACCAAATTTCACAGGTGGAGCCCATTCAATCTCCATGAATTTAAGTTCCACTGGGTTTGCAGCATGGCATTGTGAAAAATGAGCACCTACAGGAGTGTCCTATTTCCTGTTGACTATATTTATGACATGCTCCTGTTTGCATATTTTCAGGGGTCTGGTAGTGTGGCCTATGTATAGCATGTTACAGGTGCACCATAATACATACTATATACTACAAAGGCTTTATTGCATGTAATAAATTCTCTAACAGAAAACTTTCATGTAGCTTTAGCAGAGTGTTCAAAGGCACACCCCGACTGCAATGACAACAAATGTTGCACCTGTGACACTTGCACACTCCAACAGGCCTCTGTCATAACTAACTGGAAGCCTGATCTCTTATTTCTTGTTTCATGAGGCTATGGACCAGACAGTCTCTAATACTGGAATCTCTGCTAAAGGTAATGTGGGGTGTCTCTCCTACTGCCCTAGCTACCTGTTGATCTCCTAACAAAATATACCAGTTGCGATACGCTATGTTTCCAATTTGCCCTGCCCAGTTATTGTATTCTATAACAAATGTCACAGGGACAGTTTCAGTGGGTTTTTGTTTACTTTGTTTCTTTTTGTCTAATAGATCTGATCTTGAGCTATTTGTAACTTTTTCTTTAGCCTCTGCTAGTAATTCTTTTGAGCAGCCTCTTTTAAGAAATTGGTTTCAACCTCAGTGGCCTGAATTTCAAAGTCACTATTATCAGAGCAGTTCCTGCATAAGTGGAGAAACTGTCCATAGCCGACTGGGTTTATTAGTCTCACTGGATGGGCACTATCAGCTCTTAATACAGAATTTGTGGCTATAGTTTTTCTGTAGCATTTAGTTTTTACCCCGCTCTGAGCATCATTTGGTCTGGAAATGGTGACATTAAGGACATTTATTTCATCTTTATTTGATGTAGAAGTAAACCATAAATTGAGGGTATTAATGTTAATCCACTTTATGAATTCCTCAGTTTCACTAGGGTCACCATATCAGACACAGATGATGTCATCAATAAAGTGCTGCCAAAAATTAATCCTGGAAAAAATGGGTTTACAACTTGGTTAGAAATAACCTCTTCCTCCCAGCAACCTAGAAACGCACTGACAAACAAAAGTGCCATGGCAGTGCCACACATTTGTAGAAAGTGGTTGCCACCACACTCAAAATGGTAATATGTGAGAATGAACCTTAACGCTTAGATAAGAAACTCAGTAGGAAAATTCTTTATTTCAGTGTGTTTTTCCAAAAAATATTTACAGGCTGAAATGCCATCCTCAGGCCTAATGCTAGTGTATAAGGATTCAACATCAACACTAATTCAGGTCATATTTTCATCCCAGACAGGACCTTTTAACTTGTTAATTAGATCAGTAGTATCTTGAATGTGAGACCTGAGATTGTACATACATGTCTGTAGAAAACAAGCATTTGTCAATGCCGGATGTTGCCACTGGTATTAATGTTGTACCAGGTCAGTCAAAGTGCAGATCCCGGGCCATGCCAGAAGACTAAGGGTTGGACCTGGGGGTGGTGGCATTTATTGTGGTGCAACAACTGACACACTGAAGGGAATTTAAAAGAATAAAAAATACAGTTTTCAGCATTCTCTGCTTGGAGTGGGGACTGGGCTCTCAGTGTAGAGGTTCTTCTGCAGCAGTGCTGCTGTAGTCTGGTGTACTTGGATGACTTCAGAAAGGAATGTGACTTCTATTCCTACCAGTCTGGTGTGAAAACATCATAAAATTGAACTGCAGGCTGCGGTAGAGCTATGCTCTATGTCAGAAATAATTGGAGAACCCAGGGACATATTTTTTTAGCCTTTCCTCTTTTCTGTCCTAGTAATCTGCTGCAGCAGTGCCATTTTCCTATCCTATTTATTTCCCATTTTATGCCTTGGTTGATTGGCCACCTACCCAGGTAGTCTCCCCTCTCGCTATTCTTCCTCTTACATTTTTTTCTTTTCTGTCCATAAGTGGTACTAAAGTGCCTGCTGTGCTGAAGAAAATGCTTCATATGCATATGAATAAGAAAAACTGCTTAAGGAAGTGCTTATGGTGCTTTAACAATCATAACGTGCCAAGCATGATTGCTGGCTGTTGATATAAATAAAGTACAGAGGGTACTTTGTAAAGATGTTATATGTCATTTAAAATTCTGATTCTAAAAAGCCTGCAGTACTTGAATTCAGGACAGAAGCAGCCTAGCTGGAAGAAAACTGGAACTTAATGAAAAGAATATGCATGGTAAAAGATAAGCCATTGTATGGCACATACATTATCCTTGCCCTGCTCTGACACAGAAAAAATGAGATCAGCAGTGTTTGCTGAAGGAACTGATTTATGAATGTGTCTGTTACGAACATACGAAATTTGCCAGCAGGTAAAGGCCTAGAGGTCTATCAAGTTGGCACAATGTTTTGAAATCTAAGCACTTCATGCCTCAGCAGTGTCATTATCAGACTAATTATTGGTCAAGCCCCTTGTAGACTTTCCTGTATTGGATCGCTATGACACACCTCTCAGGGCCCTGTGTCATATCAAAATGCTTTGCCTAGCAGCAAGCATAAAATCTATAAACATTCCAAATTTATCAGTTCGAGAATTAATGCTTGCCACAATAGGATGGCCTGGTGGATCAACCACATTTTTGGTAAAATATACAGACTTAGAATCATGTTTTTTTTTTTCCACAGATATTCACAGATATCCATATTCTTTTTTAGTGATACAGATGAATACCTGGTTGAATTTTACAAACAGTTCTTAGACCTCCTTCTCCCCCAGTGCTTACTGCCTTTCAGACCATTCAGACTGATGATATCTCACCTCTCATGGCAATATGGAGTGATTTCAGTGATCCCCAAACCAAGACCCTAGATATGCAGCTTTGTGTAGACTAATATCCATTCTAACCTACGACTGCAAAGTCTTCATGTAGGTCTGGGTGAACCAGCTGGGAAACATTTTTACCAGCCCTGGTTGATGAAGACCAGGTAGGCTTTGTTCAATGCTGTCAGGCACATTATAGTGTTTGCACACTTCGTTACTCTTACACTAAGTGAAGATCCAACAAATCCCTGCAGTGCTCAGTTTGGATTCAGAGAAGGCATTTAACAGGGTGGTCTAGCCATTCATGTGGGCCACCATGTCAAATTTCAGCTTCCCAAAAGAAATTATTCAGTTGCTGCTGGGATGTTATGCTTCCCCATAGGCATTCTTCAGAGTGAATGGCTTTCTGACCCCCTTTCCCACTTAGGAGAGGCACACCACAAAGCTGCCATCTGTCACCACTGCTTTTTGGTTTGTACTTGGAACTGTTGGCTGCCACCATTTGGATTAACCCACTAGTAATGGGAATTCCCATTGGTGGGAAAGAGATAAACTATCACTATTTGAGAACAATATTTTATTCACCCTGGCTACCCCTGATGAATCCATTCCAGTGGTCTAGGACACACTATCAAGGATTGGACACTTGTAAGGGTACAATCTGAATATCCAAAACATTTACGTTTTCTATAATTATATCCCTTCCCCCACAATGAAATGGGTTTTTTCATAAGGGAGCTCTTTGCTATCTAGGGGTTAAGCTGACTAAGTAGCTTGACCATCTGGAGCTACTCAACTTTGTGCTGCTAACCCAACAAGTCACTAATGACCTTTCCAAATGGATCTATTTACATCTAAAATTTGTATAGGTTGGAAGTAATCTGACAAAATATCCTCCCCAAGATCTTATACTTTCTGCAGACCCTACAGACACTACTGCTAATACCAAATCAATTCTATTTTAACTCAAGGGGTAAGATACTATCAAGATTTTTATGGCAGGAGGATGTACCTCAGATTTGTTATTGTATACTCCTTTTGCCCAGGAACTGGGGGTACATCTTTCAAATCTTAGATGGTATGCACAATCAGCTCATCTGAGAACTCTGTTCCTCTGTATATTGGACACCCAGCAACTGTACTGGAAAAAAATTGAATTTACTTTAAACAATATCTATAAATTTTTAATTATTATTTCCTTCCAGTCATGGCCCATGGAACCTTTCTTGGGCATCCTGCCCATGTTCTGCCCGCCTGAGACCCCCTCGAACTAAGCCTCCTGTCTCCCCCCCCTACAGCCAGCATCCCTGTTTTAACCCGTCCAGGGTGGGTCACCCCTTCCTCTTTGTGCACTCGTTTAAGTCAGTCTATGGCTGTGGGTGAGGGTCCCGATGGAGGAACTGGAAGGCCAGTCAAGGTGAACGCGGCAGAGGTCATGGGGGACAGGTGCTGTCACCTGTTCCATGGAGCTGGTGTTCTCTCTGTTCTCATGGTGCCCTCTTCCTTGCATGGGCACACCCAGCACAATGGTGCATGGCAACCCTGCCTGTGTCAGCCATGCTGTACAGTGTGCAGCCCACACACTGTAGCACTCCTGATCTCCACTGGGAGCTGCTGGCATGCTGGGCTATCACCCACCCTCCCCCACAGGGAGAAGAGCCACCCTGCTGGCACTGAATTCTCTACCTGCCCCTGCTGACCCATGGCACATGAGCTCACTCCCAAACTCAGGTCACTGGTGTGGTGCGAGGTGTGGCATCCAGCACCTTAGCCCTCAGCACCACTGGGCTAGCTGATATCTATAATCTTGATTATCACCTATTATTTGGGAATCCTCAGGGCTGCCTCCTTTTTAATACATTTGCCCACTATATGGAAGAGATGTTCTAGCAGTGGGTAGTGGCCAGAAAACAAATTTAACCTCACCTCGCCAATTCCAACTATGGGTTATACCCTATGGTACCACCTGTCCTCAAAACAAACTAGTTCTAGCAGCAAAGAGATGGAGTTGACTAGGACTCCAGTTTTACTCTTGTTTGCTAGACCCTCAGACTATTCTTTCTTTTGCTGTCCTAATATCAACTTTTCAGCCCTCTCATCAGATCACTGTAGGTACTAGCATGTTCACTTGTATTTGCTAGACCAGGGAGAGGCTGTTGCACTTCTTCCTGATATACTCCTGCCTCATATGTATTTGTACTTTAAAAGGGAGCCTTGTACACCTCTCTTAGGACAAATCTATAAAGCCCTTCAAGAATCATCCCCTGAAATCGCAGACTCTGTGCTAGAGTGCTGGAATGTGGAGCTGAATGAGGTGAACTCCCTGGACTCTTGGCACAGATTCACACTTCTTGCCTATATCTAACCTCTGCCACTAGTTGGTGGAAAATCTCATGGAAGTGCTGGTACCATTTCTTCCACACCCCAGCAACTGTTGCCAAACATGCTGGCCCACACAAAGGCCAGTTCTGGTGATGGGAGGGGTATCCACCTTAACTAACCATACTCACATTTTCTGGGGATGCACGCTCTCAAGCTATTCTTTTTTTTTATAATTCATATTTTATTAACACATTTTCACATTACAGGTGACAGAGAGTTACAACATACTCTGCATATATTCAAAGTGTTACATGAGCTGTCCCCATCCCCCCTTCCCCCACCCCATACAGCAGCAGAGTTCATACAGTAATAAGATAAGAGCACTATATAGTGTCACTAATCAAGGTTCATTGATTACAATAACTCATATACCTGATCTGGCCATGATTAGCATGTGAAGGGGATCCCAAGTGTTCTTGTACCACTGCAACTTATTATGGAGGCTCACTATTGCTTTCTCTGTACATAGGTTAGCTAGAATCTCATGAACCCATTCCTGATATGATGGGTTTACTACATCCCTCCAATGCCGGAGAACAGTTTTTTTTAACAGATAATGCAATCATAGAGATATGAAATCTCCCGATTCTCACCTTGATAGAGGATAGATCTCCCAACAAACATATGTCTGGGGTGAAGCAATCTTGCAAACTTAATATAGGATCTAGGTTAGTCTGTATGGTTACCCACAAAGACCTTGTCTTGGGGCATGACCAAAAGATGTGAAGAAGTGTGCCATCCTCCTGACATCCTCTGGTACAAGCCCCCGAACTTATAAGACTCCATTTCCTCAGCTTCACAGGGGTGTAATACATGTTGTGCATAATGTGGTATTGCATAAGGTGAAGTCTATCCTGAGAAATGTATTTATGACAGAACTTCCATAAGGCTGACCAGTTGGGAGTATATTGAGGAAAAAAGGAAACCCAGAGCCTAGTGGGGCCTTCAGATCTCCCATATTTCCAATAAAATAAAACACGGTATATTCTGGAAATAGTGCCTGGTGACCCCAAGGAGGAGGAGAGATCAGATACAAATAGAAAGGCAGGTGGGTGAGGAGGAATGATACCAAATACTGTAGAGAGCAGGTGCTTTAATTGGACCACCCCGAAGTGAAAAACTGAAGGGACGTCAAATTTGCTAATTATATTGGAAACTGAAAGCCATTCTCCTGCATCATCCAGGAAAGAAGAGATTATCCCATCCCCAATTTGGGGTAACCATTTACGAGAAATCATCCTTTTGTTTATTGTGAAAGATGGGGAATTCCAAATAAACTGAGACAAGTCTAAATGTGGGGAGTACCACAAAAATGAACAAAGCTGCAGGTGAACTCTGAGGGACGTTCAAATAGTGGGACAACTACAGGTGTCAGGAAGGGATGCCATTTTAAGATAGAGCATAGTCTGGGGGTCTATGTTCCTGGACTGAATGAAATCTAGCTCAATTTTGAGACAGACCAGTCTTAAGTGTTCCAGACTCGGATTCACCCAACTCATGTACTTTGCAATATGACTAGCCCAGTAATAAATTGCCAGATGGGGGATCTGCAGTCCTTCATCTGTTTTCTGAGCAGCCAGCTTATAATATGCTAACCTGGCTTGTTTATTGGAACAGATAAAATCTGTGAAAATTCTGTGCATTTTCTGAAACCAAGATAACAGAGTGAAGAAGTTAAGGAGCGATAGGGGATAAAATAAGAGAGCAAAAATATTCATTTTAATGATATTAATGTGACCCCAGAGAGAGAGATAGGAAGTTTAGACCATCTATTGAGGTCCTGAACTATCGCTTGGGAAAGAGGCTCCAAGTTTTCTTTGAACCAGAAAGAGGGCTTACACGTCAAATTAATACCAAGGTATCTGAGAACATGAGGAGACCAGCCAAGACCAAAAGGGGACACATCATTTTTGAAAACCTTATGGTTAAGAGGGAAAATAGAGGATTTATTTATATTCAGTTTATAGTTTGAGAAAGTACTGAACTTGGTGATTTCTCCTAATATGATGGGAATGGATGTTCTTGGATGAGATAGATGGAGGAGGAGATCATCAGCATAAGCCGTGATATTCACCACTTGATTACCTATTGGGATGCCACGTATCTCCGAATTATTGAGAATATTTCGCATAAGAGGCTCTAAGTATAAATTAAATAAGAGAGTGGAGAGAGGGCATCCCTGTCTGGTACTGGAAGACAGGAGAAAGGGTTTGGAGAATGCTCCATTGCCGGAGACTCTGGCAGAGGGAGTTTGATATAAGGCCCAGATCCAGTCTATAAATTTAACCAGAAAACCAAATTCTTTAAGGACCTGAAACAGGAAATTCCAGTTGATGTGATCAAATGCCTTCTCAGTGTCCAAGGAGACAAATCCTGCAGGAAAGACAGCATCCCTGGACTCTGAGACAACGTGTGACAAGGTGCATAAATGGTCAGCCGAAAAACGTCCCTTCATAAACCCCACCTGAGACATACTAATCAGATTGGAAAGAACCCATGTTATTCTATCGGCCAATATCGTTGAGAGAACTTTAACATCTTGATTCAATAAAGAAATTGGCCTATAGCTTTGCACTAGCTCTGGATCTTTATCGGGCTTAGGAAGGAGAACAATCAGGGCTTCAAACAGATGTGTATCTATTCTTGCTCCAGAAAGAATGTGACAGTACAACCGGTAAAGAACTGGTAATAATTGTGATTGAAAAGTTTTATAGAATAAAGCAGAAAAAAACATCTGGTCCTGGGACCTTGTCTGAGGGCAATGCCCCAATGACCCTTGATATTTCCTCCAGAGTTATTGGGGCAGATAGGAATTTCTTCTGTGTTTCAGATAAAGATGGTAGAGAAGAATCCCTCAGATATGCCTCGAGCACTTCTAAGGAAGGGGGGTTATCCATATCCATATATAAATGCTCATAGTGTGAGGCAAATTCCTGCACAACCTCAAAAGGGGACACCTTCAGGGATCTGTCTGCCCGGGCTCTGACTGGAGGTATGAATCTAGCAGATTCCTGCTGTTTTAGCCTTAGGCTAGCAAGCAACCTGCTTTTTCCCCCTAATCAGTATAACTTGCTTTGGTGCAAATAATAGATAACTCTGCCTTCTCCCTCAACAGATCTAAATATCTATCTTTAGCTACTGAGAGCCTCCTCATATCCTCTTCCGAGGCATTGGAGGATACCTTGATTTCCAGAGACCTAATTAGAGATAATGAAGCTAATAATTATGCCTCATGGATCCTTTTCCTCTTTGTGGCTAAGCTAATAATAATCCCTCTCATGTAAGCCTTGAAAGCACCCCACTAGAATATCGGGTGCCATGTCCTCAGAGGAATTAGTAGAGAAAAGGAAATCAATCTGCTCTTTTATTAGGTTACAGTATTTGGTATCCTTCAACAATTGCCCATTTAATTTCCATCGGGTTTCTTTATGGGGAATGTTAAGGAAAGCCAGATTGGAAGTCACCAAAGAGTGATCTGACACTGGACCTGGCTGAATTGAGGCAGTTAAGACCCCAGGCAAGAGGACCTGAGAGAGACAAAGATAGTCGATGCGAGACTGGGTTCTGTGCACAGGCGAGTTGAAAGTATACTCCCTGTGCTTAGGATGCAGTACACGACACGCATCACACAGTCTGCACTGATCCAAAAAATCCCTGAGTGCACTCTGCCCGGGTGACTGACTCCATGGCCCACTACCAGACCTATCTACTTCAGGATCAAGAACCAGATTAAAGTCCACGCCCATAATTATACCAATGGGAAGCATGGGAAGGAGTAAGGAGATAAGCTTCTTAAAGAAACCCGGATCATCTGTATTTGGCCCATATATGCTACCAAGTAAAATTGGCATAGACCAGAGATTCCCCTGGACCAGGACATATCTACCATCTGGGACCCTGAGAACTTGTTTAGAGATAAAGGGAATGCCTCTATTGACCAGAATCATAACCCCAAAACTGTTAGTGGACCCCGAGGCAGTAAATACCTGCCCAACTTTTTGCCTCCTAAGTTGCAGAGATTCACTTTCCAGTAAATGAGATTCTTGCAAGAAGGTGATCTGAGAAGATAATAAGCCTAAATGTTTTAACACTTGGTACTGTTTAACTCTTTTCCTTATCCCCTTCACATTCCATGTAGCAAGATTTATACTGCTGGCCATCTTAGTAAAAGAAAAAGTCTCTTATGTAACATCTAAGGATTTCAGCATTCGGGATTAAGTGACCAGAACCCATGTTTGCTGCTGTATTCCCTCCCAACCCAACATCAACTTCCTCCCACCCCCACCCCACCCTGAAATATTCTAAATCCACCCAACGAACAAATAAAATGAGAACCATGAACACAATATCATCCCCCCATCCCAACTGTCACGAGCAACGTTCAGCACAATACCATTTTCCTTCCTCCCCTCCAACCTCCCAAACATGTGCCCAAAAACCCTGCCCTAATATGTGAACCTTGTTATACAAACAATGATCAGCCATATCTAAATGAAGGTAGAGATAATGTAAGTGATAATAGACAACTACTAGGCTCCTGATATCCAGAAAAGCTGAGTGTGAGAATGAGAGAGGGAAGAGACAGCATCCCCCACTTGGGAGTAGACCAGGGAACCTGAATACCTGAGAAAGAAAGGAGCAATATAAAGCATGATAGCAAAATACACTATCGTGGCTGCTGCCACTAACAATATTGAAAGTTTTCCCAGTAACATTTGTTAGCAAAAGAACTAAATGCTCCCAAGTAGCGGATCTCCACCTGTTCCCAAGCCCCCACTGTTATATTCAACCAGGGAAAATAAATTCCCGAGACAAGTAATGGGGATGATCCACCAAATATACTGCAAGTGCACCCTCTGGTGATATTATCACAAAAATGCATGTCCAGCTAAAGCTGACACCAGAAGGTCGCTCTCCCAACTAGTGATCGGGCAATCAAAAACACCAAATCAGAGGGCTTTCGTTATAATAACTAAATCATGAGAAATAATTGGTGTCCTTGTAAAAGAAAAACAGGAAGATGTGATCCATGTGAGAAAAGGGATCTTTCTCCCAGGAATGACACAACCCCCTAGAAACAAACTCCTGGGATATGGAGTTGCTCCAAAACACTGAGCATTAAGATGAAAAATGTAAGAGAGCAGGATTCCAATGAAAGTAGTCCCCTCCGCCATGGCACTCAGGAACCTTCGAGACCAGACAGTTATTCATTCCTCATTTTGTATAGTAGTATGAGAAAAAACTTCCCCCTTCCAGCACAGGATAGGATGAGACCAACCAAAAAGATCAAGTGTCCCAAAACAGATCAGGCAAAGCAGCCTTGAGTCCCACAAGAGCAGCTTCAGGATTCTCGTATGTTGACCAGGTACCAGCCACTAGTACCTGTAATCTAGCTGGGTAACCCATTTTAAAGCGGAGGCCTGCTGTTTTGACTTTTGACACAATAGGGTGAAAAGCAGTGTGCTTCACTCTGACTGACCCTGGCAGATCTTGGGCAATTCTGAGCCTGGCATTTTCCCATTTCACTTCTTGCAGCTCTCTCACTTTTGCCAGAAAATGTTGTCACTCCAGGTAATGTAAAAAGTGACAGATAATGGGACATGGCATTGCTACTAGAAATGGCTTGGGTCGCAGGGACCTATGCGCCCTTTCAATGATGTACTTGGCCCCAAAGGGAGAGGGACCAGCAACCTTTTCCATCAGCTTCTGCACAAATACAAGCATATTCTGGCCTTCTTCTCCTTCTGGAATGCCCAAGATAACTATATTATTTCTTCGGCTGAGGCCCTCTAAATCTTCCAGCTTGGCTTCCAAACTAGAAATCCTTTGCCACAGAGCCACGAGACTGGGATCGATTTTTCCACTTGCTTCTCAAGAGAGGAGCTTCTAGCTTCATTATCTGAAGTTTTCATCGAGACCTCTGAGTTTTTTAGAAATGGATTTAAATTCAGCTGATATTTCTTTAACTTCTTCCTGGAAGGGTTTAAACTCTTCCAAAAATCTGCTCAAAGTTAGGGGTTCTTGCTCAGCGATCAGGTTTTGAAGCTCTGGCTTATCCACTGCACTCGAGGCCCTTGATTTTTCTGGGCCTTCTCGGAAGTAACCGGCGGTGTGTGCTTCTGCGGAGGCTTCTTCATGTAGACCTCCATAGTCGCTGAGAACAAGTTAGCAGGCACCCAGGATATTAAGAAGGCGGTAGTCAGTAATCTTTCTGGTTTTTAAGGAGAAATAGTGACCCAAATAGCGATATTTTACAGATAGGAGGCTGGAGCTATACAGAGGAGCTTCTACCCGGAACCCTGCATCATGTGACCCCCCCCCCGCTGTCAAGCTATTCTTGCAGTGAGTCATCCAGAAACTAAAAACAATCTTTAATTGTCTGTGGGAGATTATATCCTCATTGATCCTATTGGCCATTCCCCCTGAGGGCAACACCCTATAGGGTATGTCCATCAACCTGTTGCTGATCTTAGTCCCGGTGGCAAAAAAAACAGTAACGTGGCTGTGGCACACCATGACTATCCCTACTGTAAAGGGGAAGGTGCAAGATATTTTTCACGATTTACTCTTTGGAAAGGCTGACTCTCATCCTGTCTAATAGAGTAAGTCTCTTTGAAACTAGATGGTGCAAATGGGTGCTTCATCTATTAGAACCTACCCTGACTTTGTTCCATGACGTGGCCCCCCCACACACACACTTTTATCTATTCTCCTCCTTCTTTTCTGACTTATCTTCTCTTCTTCCTGTCCTGGCCTATCCAATGCCTACTGTTTTCTAATCCAGTCTCTTCTTTCAAAGGTATCAGGTGAACTAACTCTATGGGAGCCATTGTCATGAAGTAGTAGCACCCACATGGAAATATTAAAGGCCATACAGACATTGTCAGTATAATAATGACAGGGCCACATAATGGACTACAGTATGTGAACTCACCTATGGCCCTTGGACAATCTGGATTTGACTCCAACTGTGGCACTTGCCACCATATTAGCATGGCTCATTGATCATTTACTTTGACACAGTTAAGCTACTTGCATGTAGAGTTGAAATAATGGACTTTGGACCACACAGAAAAGACATTGCTTTATTGGAATAAAACAGTTTGTTAACATTGTAACAAAGCAGAGTACATTATGACTGTATTATTTATTCCTGTACTTTATCCTGTACCATCCTTTTTTAATTTAGCTTGATACGATTTCTTAATAAAAATGAAATAAAAAAGAATAGTAGTATCTCCAGATAAAGTATTGTGCAGCTGTGAATCAAGGAGCTCAATGGTGGGGGGGGGTGTAATTGAGGTAAAAACACCTGAGTGGTCCTTTTCACCATGCACCAAAGACACAGAACCTCCTCAAACATTTATATGACAGTAACAAAATACTATGTCAACAAACACAATAGTAGGTGAGCTACTTCAGGGACTATAAGTACAGATATGTAATATGTTTTGTCCAAAAGGCCAACAGTCAAAGGATGGAAAATAAAATACTTAAATCTAGAGAAAATGATGAACTGCTGAGGTCCAGTATACTGTTATTACTATAGATGAAAGA
Organism: Neoceratodus forsteri; assembly: GCA_016271365.2. Lineage (NCBI taxonomy): Eukaryota > Metazoa > Chordata > Ceratodontiformes > Ceratodontidae > Neoceratodus > Neoceratodus forsteri. Next base: position 1,386,605,557 of record CM057453.1, read on the forward strand.
CACAGAATGTGTTAAATCCCTGAAGGTATGAACTGTGGCCCTGGGCATATGCAGGATTTGAAAATACTTTGTCATTATCTTCCTTTTGTTCTCCAAAATGGTTGTGAATAGTCCTCAGAGATAAGTCAAGGAGAGACTAGGGAGGGACCTGGAAAAGTTGGGGTGCCTGGACGATAGACAGCATGGATTCATCCCAGGGAAATCGTGTCAGACAAACCTTGTGGAGTTCTATGACTGGGTGAGGAGTGTCTTAGACCTGGGTAGACCAGTGGACGTCCTCTTTCTTGACTTCAGCAAGGCGTTTGACTCTGTTCTCATGGGGGCCTGTTGGATGAGCTGAGAGAAATGGGGGTGGGGAACCAGATGATCAGATGGATAGGCAATTGGCTCCACAACCAGACCCAGAGGGTCGTGGTTGGTGGGATAGTCTCATCCCCAAGGAGGGTCATTAGTGGAGTCCCTCAGGGATCGGTCCTTGGGCCCCTCCTGTTCAACACCTACATCTCTGACATAAGGAAGAGTATCAGGAGTGAGATGAGTCTCTTTGTGGATGACTCAAAACTGGGGGTATGGTGGTGGATGGGGAAGAGGGGAGGGTGGCCCTTCAGAGGGACCTGGAGGCTCTGGAAAGGTGGTCTAGAAAGTGGAAGCTGAGGTTCAATGCAGGGAAATGCAAGGTACTGCACCTGGGAGCCAGAAACCCAGGCCAAGTGTATACCCTGGTGGGGGAATGATACAAGTCTCGATGGCTGAGAGGGACCTGGGGGTGGTGGTAGATGTCAGGATGAACAACTCAGAGACTTGTAGGAGGGCAGCAGCAAAGGCCAACAGCATGATTGGATGCATTGCTAGGGGGCTCACCCCCAGAAGAAGGGAAGTGATACTCCCACTGTATAACTGCTTGGTGAGGCCACATCTCGGGTACTGCATGCAGTTTTGGAGGCCACATTTAAAGAGAGACATTGAACTCCTGGAGAGGGTCAAGAAGAGGGCAACCAAAATGATTTGGGGCTTGGGGGTATAGGACCTATGGGGAGAGGCTCAAAGAGCTAAATATGTACACATTGGAAGAGAGAAGGGACCGGGGACATGATAGAGGTCTTCAGTTACATGAAGGGGTAAATAGGGGAGGAGCAGTCAGGGTGCTCTGAAGGAAGGGGGGGCAACTAGAGGTCATGGGTGGAAGCTGGAGGGGGGAGATTCCGTGGAGAAAGGAAGACATGCTACTTCACTGAGAGGGTGGTGGAGCTATGGAATGTGCTGCCAAGGGGGCTAGTGGAGTCAGAAATGGTGGTGAGGTTCAAGAGGGGGTGGGACAGGTACTAGGGATGGGTTCTGGAAGCAAAAACCAGTGCAGTGAGAATACCTGGGAATGGGAAGGGAGAAGCCAGAGAGGGTGAGGGGGGCAACAAGGTCAGCTCCCAGGGTGGGGGCTGACCAAACGAGCAGACACAAAAGACCGTTAGGCCTATTCTGCTGGCATTTTAGTATGTTAGTTTAAGTACAGTTCCTTTAGGAGCAGGTCAGACTAAATGTGGATTTAATGCAGGACCAAGCATCTCACAGCTTATCAGACTTAGTTTCTAGACTTAGGTTTGCTTGGAATAGCTTCCAAAAAGCTGATTTACAATGAAAGTGCTGATACCTGGTGGTGCTATTTTGCAGAAATTCAGTCCAAGAGACTTTCACATTTGTTGTGTGCAAGAATGACATAGTTACTTCAAGCATAAATCATGAAAATTCATAAAAACTAATCTATTGACACAAATAAACAAAAACAGCCACCCACACAGGTCAAGTGACTGGAGATATATCAGCTGGAAAAACTGCTGACCAAAAGGCAAAAGTTCTTTCATAACCTTGGCATTGAAATCCCCCAGAAAAAGCATTCTATGGACATGCAACACCAGGTCAACCACAAAGTCAGCCAGTTCCTACAGGAATTCATTCCCATATCCTGAGAAAGATCCTGCAATCTCCACCTGGCACACCCATAATAGCCAACCATTTAAATGACTAGGTGATTCCCATGGGGTATGCCTTGAGTCTCAGTGGGGATCGAGAAAAGATGGCCACTGAATCCCACCTGCACTCATGCCTTGGGTAATGCACCAAACAGTAGCCAGCTAGTACTGAGGACTCCAGAACTGGGCAAGCATCATTATTCAGCATGGCTTCCTTGATGCAAACATAGTCAGCCAAGGAGTCTGCAGTGAAACCCTCTTTCATCATGGTTTTATTTCACAGTGACCTTGCATTGTACAGAATGACCCAAAATGGAGGAGCAGAGTCAGATAGCCGGGCTGTTCCTTGCATGCTAACATTTGGCTGAGCCCTGGGTATGAACTCCAGACAAGAAGTACATATGTTGTAGTTCCAATTCATCCAAGGTTGTCTCCATATCTTTACCCTCCTAACCTTACCCTCCACAAAAACTACCCTCATAGCATACCCACAGCTATTGCTCCTCACCAGAGGATCCTCATCTCTGAGTAATGGCTTATGACTCTTGATGACAGACCAGATGGGAATCCCCTAAATGAATCGGGCTGCTGAAGGATGTCCAGGGAGACTATGAGCCTAAAGAGGGACTGATCCATACACATAATGCCTGCTAAATACAACTAAACTAAACAGAAAATAAAATGAATAATCCAAACAACTTTATACTATACAAGTCCAGCAAACAGGCACCTGCTCTCTTACTACAGGTAGTCCCCATGAAAGATGTGCCCACTACCACTAGTGTTGCTCAGATAGTGCTTTTGTGGATCCTACCACTATATGTCAGATAGTGCTGGTATTCCACCTAGGATCTTACAAGAAATCCTACCAAAGACAGATGTAGGATCCAGGGTCAGATAGCAATGGATCCTAATTAAGATTCAGGGATCCTAGTTCAGATTGTTAGGATCCGGGGTCAGATAGTGATGGATCCTAGTTAGGATCTAGGGATCATAGGTCAGATCCAGGGATCTTAGGTCAGATTGCTAGGATCAAGAGTCAGAAAGTGATGGATCCTAGGTCATATCCAGGGATCCTAGGTCAGATAGGATCCATGCTGTATCTGTTGCTAGAATCCACAGGATCCACAACATTTGTTGCTAGAATCCACAGGATCCACAACATTTGTAGGATCCATGCACTGGATCCTAGAGGGTAGGATCCATGGTCAAATAGCACTGCTGTCCTATCACAGCAACTATCTGGCCAAATGGGAGGTATCTTTTGGTATTCTGGTATCTAGGATGCTATCTGAGCAACACTACCTGCCACTTTCTCACCATGGCAGTGGAAATTTTAGGTCGTATATTCTGACCCCCTACCAGGACTGGTCCTTTACAGCTCTGTGTAAGTGATGGGACACTTGAAGTGTGTAGAGATGCCTTGTTATCTTTTTCCATATATATATATATATATATATATATATATATAGGTGTGGTCGCACCCCTATAGTTAAGGTTGAGTAGGCACTTCAATGTTACACTCATAATTTTGCACTTTAATGACTTTGCAACCATTGAATGGATTTACACAGAATTTAGTATGCACCTTCCTGTAGAGTAGATCCCTTGATATGGCACGTTACGTTCTGGTTGGATGTGTGGTCTCTGAGTTATGGAGAGGTGAAAAAATATGTTTTTATCCATTGACTTTGGTGGGATTTTTCTTTGAACTTGCTTAGAGACCAGTGGTTTTGGCTGTTCGGCATGAAATTTGCAGTGTAGAAGAGGATTAACCTACAGATGTGCCTTTTGCTAGTCTGGTGTAAAAAGAATAAGTAGTTTTTAAGTTTTTGCAATTTAAAAATTTGAAAAATCATTTCTGAGCATGCTCAGTAGGCACTTCAATATAGCTATATTAAATGAAGTAGGAATCCTGCTCCATATGGAGAAATTCCTACTTCATATGGCCACCATCTTGCTTTCAGTCCACCCCCCAATTTTTTTTAAACCTCCGAAAATGATATTCTTGGGAGGAACCAACACATGTGGCTTGCTTATTGGGACCTCCTTTGGTGCATTATGTAATTTACAGAATGAAACATGCCTGTAAAATGTGTTTATTTAATCATTTAAATCCTACTTCTATCAGTGTAATACAACCTAGGATCCTAGGTTGTGAGCTGAAAATAGGAAACAATTAATAAAAAACAGTTTTTGCTGACATGGGGTGCCAAATCCCCATGTCAGCAGTAGAGGACCCAACCCCTTAACCAGTATGGGACACTGGGGAGCCCACTCCCCATGTCCCCAACAGAGACAACCATAGCCGACAACGGGGTGCCCAATCCCCAAGTTGGCAGTAGCCTGATAAAAGATAAAGCATGTCCAACAATGGGGTGCCCAATCCCTGTGTTGGCAGTAGTCCCTACAAAACTTAAAACATGTCTGACAATGGGGGGCCCAGTTCTTGTGTCAGCATGTATGCACCCCCACACACTAATATGGCACACTAGGAGCCCACCCCAGTATGCCCAAATATGTATTATTTAAAAAATACCTGTAAATAAAGTAACCATCCCCGACATCTTACATTTTTTTAAACCAGAAAAAAGGAAAATGATCCCTTGTTGTCTCCCCATTCCCACCCTCCCACTGAGAACCCACCTCCCTGTACCCCCTTCTTACCATATTTACCTACAGAGGTCAGGAGCAGCGATTTTCTCTGGACTGGGACAAGTCTGCACTCTCCAAAGCTGAACTGTAAACTGAAGAATCAAAGGTAAGCCATATAATGCCAGTTCATGGGGGGGGGTCAACTTATGTTGACATCTCAACCATTTTTTGAGATTTTAGCACTGGATTTTAAACATGGGGGTTTTGGGACCCCACCTCATGACCAATGTCACTGTAATCTCATTATTTGGTCCTGAAAGGTGACTTCATGGTCACTGTGTGGAATCACCTTTTGGGATCAATTAAGGAAATGACAGTCCCAGTGTTCATGAGGGGAGGTCTCAAAAAACCCATGTTGAAACTTTGGTGCAAAAAAATTCAAAAACCTGGTCGTGTTACAAGCATGTGTTGTGCATTTTCTGGGCACACTTGTAACTTAGCCAATTTTTATTATTTTCATTCCAGATTTTCAACATTGCCATTTTTTCACACCTCCTCATGAACAGTACAGCTGTCATTTCTCACATCCTGCCTGAAATTTGTTTTCACACCTGTGGTGCAGAATGGCACGGTCACTGTGTGAAATCAACTTTTGAGGTAGATTAACAAAATCACAGTGCCAGTGTTCATGAGGGGATTTCCAAAAAAAGCCCATGTGGAAAAATTGGTTAAAAAGGTCCTATAAATGGCCACATAACAAGCATGTGTTGTGCAGTTTCTATGTGTGCTCGTAACTTCACTAATTTTTCATATTTTCACTACTGATTTTCAACATTACCCTTTCCATACCTCCTCATGAACAGTATGCGGTTGTCATTTTTCACATCCTGCCCAAAACAAGATTTCAGTTCTGTGGCGCAGGATGGCAAGTTCGCTGTGCAAAGTCAACTTTTGGGACAGATTAACAAAGAAACCCTAACATCGAATATCCTAGCTTTTTACACTTTAATAAAAACACTAACTGATGCAGTAATGTAGTTTTTTTTTGCAATATATATATATATATATGTATATATATATAATATATATAATCTGAACTGTACAAATGAATTTAAAGTATGTAATAATAGTCTTTATAACATGGGCTGCATGAAGGTGAGCTGTTGATTGGTCAAGCACCAACAGGTGACCATGGATTAAATTTCCTTTTTAATCCACAGTTAGGTGACTCAGACTACTTTTAGTAAACCAAGTATTGTGATAATCCCAGTAAAAGCATATCCCTGCCTGCACAGCTTCCTGGAGTATATGAGTAGAGTCTTGTTTATTTATGTTGTAATGACCAAACTATTTTAATACTTTTTATTTTTAGTGTTCAAAAGACAGGAAAGCAAAGTAACACAGCCCCTTTCCTAAAGTAATCAATGAGTGTATGAACATGTTAGAACATCTGCTTTACTGAGAATATATTACTTCCATGAGTTGCAAGCATTGCATCATGAGTATGTGAGCTACTGTTTAGAAGTTTATTTCTCAGGGAATGACAGCGCTATTACTGAACTCATATTATTTACATATCCATAATGCAGTGCTTACAAGTCATGGAAGTAATGTATTCTCATACATGGTAAAAAGCAAGTAAAACAGATGTTTAAACATGTTTTATTGATTGCTTTAGGAAAGAAGCTGTGTTACTTTGCTCTCCTGTGTTCTGAACACTAAAAGGAAGTACTAAAGTATTTCTGTCACTACAATATAAATAAATAACATCCTATTCATATACTCCAGGAAGCAAGTAAATTTGTTGGAAAAAGTGTTATATAGTTATTCTGCTATTGATTACAAATCAAACCAGTTTTCCACAGAAAGCTTGCCAGTGCATCACAGTATTCCCCCATGGTGTGTTTTACTTAGTTTACATGTTAGCATTAGCACTGATGTGTCTACAATGGTTTTGGACTTTGCAAAAATCTATATCTTAACTATAAAGTAGTTTACCCTCAGTCTACATGTAGAACTAATTTTTTCAAATTGAAGGATGCACAGTAAAAATGGTCTTTTCCAGCCATGAAATCACACTTTCTGAGCATTATTTGTGTCCTTCATGCAACCCATGTTATAAGTGCAGTAACCCACTCCAGGGTGTGGGGTTGCAAGCATTTAATCCATGCCTGGGGTGCTGTGAGGACACTTGGCCTGCAGCTTCATGCACCACAATGCACCCCTGGTGTGGATTAAATGCCTATAACCCCAAACTCTGTCATAGGTTATTGTTAATGTAATCAATAGCTATAAGTATGCTCTTAAACTTAAACTAAAAAACTTAAAAGTGGACTCCCCACAATAATAAATAGTTTTATTGTAACATTCTAGCCTGAGGTACAGTATATAGTAGATGCCAAACTGCCTGATAAGGAACTGCATACCATTATTAGCACAGGTGCTGAATTCTCAAATATTCTGTGAACAGTTTTAAAAAATATTTATACCATGTACTGATTTTCAGATTAAATTTGTCTTAAGATGCAATACTTGAAACCATGGGTTTTAAAAAATAAATGACAGTAGAAAAACAAGGAGAACAAGAAGAAGGAGATTGAAGAATAGTAAGCATGTTTATTTGGGAAAAAGGGAAAAACCTGCTGATAATTGTGACTTATTTATTCAGCCTTCACTTCTGAACTATTTGCTTATTTATTTAAAACTTTTTACCAGGAAAGACATACTGAGCTACTAACAGCTCATTTCCAGAAGTAATCTTGTGGGGTGGGAGTATAGGGGTATGTAAGATAGCACAAGAGGACAGAAAATAAATAGTAATTAACAGCACTACAAAAATAATTGACTTATACAAGCAATACAGTACAGTCAAATGTTTTAAACATTGCAAAGCAAAAACAGTACAACAAGCTGCATGTAGTAGATAAAAACTGAGTTTGCATAGGCAAGGGGAAATTACCCCAACACGCATGGGAGGGGGGAGAGAGCAAATATGGCAAGGGAAAATGAGTGGGGAGAGGAGGAGATCAGCTATTGTATGGGGTCATGGACAGTTGCAGGTGGTGGTTAAGAGAGAAGGGAGAAGAGGCAGAACTGATTGACAGGAGATGGGTAGAACAGAGATTAGGAAGACATTATAAGATAGCAGCTTGACCAACAGTATAGTTCCTTGATAGAATAGAAACAGAATGGAAAACATTGCTGCAGAGAGAGAATGAAGGGGAAGAGGATATGAAGGAGGGAAGGTAGGAGGGAGAGGACCCAAACCTGCATGTTGTATAGAGGTGGCACTGTGAGAAAGGTACTATACCTGGTATCAAGAGAGGGGATGGAGAGGGCAGAGCAGAGCAAACAATGAGGAACTGTCTAAGGCAAAATGACAGAAGGAGAGAAAAGGGAGTCCAGTCTGGCCATGGAGGATTTGGGAGCTCCACTGTAAACTATGTCATCATAGTCAAAAATAGAGAGAATCATCTTTAAAATAATCACACGATGAGCAGGAAGCAGGATACTCATTTTGTTCCTGTATAGTGCACTAAACTTGGGGTGGTGCATATGATGTATAGCATCAATATGGAGAAAGAACTCAAGATCATAGTTGAGTCTGACCCAGAAGTACTTAAAGTAGGATACACCCTCAATTGCAGTATCATCAAGGCTGTGGAATAGTGGAAGGAAAGTGAGTCTGGTAAGCCTCTGTCAGTTGCCTAATGTTTTGGAAACCTTTTTTTTGACATTGAGGGACAGTTGGGTTGACTGAAATCAGCACTGAATATTATCAAAATCCAGCTGTAGCTGGATAATGAGGTCATAGGATGAGGAGTCAGTTGCAAAGAGCAAAAGATGACTGTATCATCAATATGCATACTGTACGAATGGAAACAGAAAAACAGGTAAAAGGGAGGTTGTTCAAGAATATGGAAAAGAGAATGAAGCCCAGGACAGACTCTTGAGGGATGCCTAAGCAGATGTGTAGTGCAGGTGATAGGGAGCTTCCTATCTGGACAGTTCCAGAAACAAATGATTTGATACCTTTTATTGGACCAACATGGATGTTACAGAAAAGAACAAAGTGCTCTAGCTTTCGAACCTACCCAGTCCTTCTTCAGAAGCTTTATGGCAGTTATTTTGAAAATACCATACTATTAACACCAGATTATGTTGAAAAAAGAGAAATAATTCTCATTGGTATAACATTTACATTTAAAACATAACAGAAGATTACATCAGAGAAGCTAATTAATACCAGTATGCTTCTAACTGAGGAGCCTCAGAGGGGCAAAGGTTATCAAGAATTCTCAACAACCAGAGAGTTCTTTTCACATAAATTTTAAAATGACTCAGTATGCTAAGGAAGCATTCTAGTGATAAAAAAACCTACAACATTTTTTTTGTATCTGGACAGCTTCAGACCTGCCCTCAAGGTAGGAGTGGAGCCCTCTGACTGAGGAGGTATAATGGCCTGCTACACTAAGCATATCCAGAAGGAGTGGGTGTGACACAGTGTCAAAGACTTTAGCCAAATTGATAGTGATGGTGGAGGTGATCAGACCCTGGTCCATACCTGAAAGGATGGTGTCAGTAAACCAGAGGAGGGAACTAAAAGTAGACTATGTATTCCTGAAACCAAACAGGGAAAAGGTGAAGAAGGAGGAGGAGTGAAAGAAGGCAGAGAGCTGTGAGAAAATAAGTTGCTCCTGTAGCTTAGCCGCAGCAGGAAGAAGAGAGAGGATAGAAGTTGCAAGGAGAAGAAGGAATACCATCTTTAGGGAGAGGTATAACAGTAGCCTACTTCCAGGCATCAGAGATGGTGTCTGTGGAAAATGAGAGATTAAGGAGTTCAGTAATAGGCAAAGTGATTGCAGGAGCCAGGAGAAGCAGAACCGAAGGATCAAGAGCATTAGGGCTATGTGAAGAGGTGACCTTTTGCAGGTCTGTGACCTCCTCCCATGCTTGTCACCTCCTTAGGGTTTGGGGTCAGTATTTTAGGATTTCTGACCTTATTATAGCTAAAGAGATATTAAAAAGTACTTTCTATATACTACGAGAAAGAATTAGATTACTGAGATGCAGCATTTTTCCTTTATTGTGAAATACTGCCACTGGCTCCATCACTATGTAGAGGGGAGGTGGACCTGCAGGCCTTTAGAGCCTTAATGTTTTAAAAGCTGAATGCCCCTCTTTTCTTTTTGTTTGGAACTGCTATAATTGTATTTTTTGTCCTTTTTCTGCTCCATACATTGGAGCTTTCTTTATCTTGCTCTTTCCTGTTTCTGTTTTAGTGCCATTTCTCCTTTAAGTACAGTGAATTAAACAGCTCAGCTCTGCATAACTTCTACTGAGTGTTATATGGTGTCTGGTTTGAGCCTTAACTCTTGCTGAGGCAAATGCAGGTAAACTTCTCTGAACTGCTGTTTAGTAGTGCTGTGCAGAATGTGGAATTCTGCCGGCAGAATTAGTGTGGAATGACCATTCTGCTGGCAGAATTTCCAGTGGAATTTTGCTTGTTCACCTGCGGAATTCTGCCTACTGTGATCCGAGGAATAATGTTCTGTGGAACATAAATTTTTTTCCACAGGAAATTATTCCACAACAATTTCCATGGTAAATATTGAGATCCACGGAATAATATTCTATGGAACAGTGATTTTTCCATGGAAAATCATTCCATAACTATTTTCTGCTGTGGAATTCTACCATTCCATTTCTGGTGGAATTTTTAATATTCCCTGGAATTCTGTTCTGCCGGAATTTGAAAATTTCACACAGCACTACTGTTTAGTAATGCATTCAGAGCAGCATATAATGTTGCCATAGCCATTCTGGCAGGGAGCCAGAAAGTAAAGGTTGCCTTCTTGTTCGTTTTCCTCTGCAGCTATAAACAAGTCAGAAAACTAAAAGTAACCAAAAGTAACTGCCCTAGCCTGGCTTGCCTTCATGGTTTAAAATATTCATGCAAATTTTTTTCTTCTCCCGTCTGTTTTTGCAAGCCATTTGGAATAGGAGTCTGTTTCAATGACTTATGGAGGTATTATAAAAAGCATTCACTCTCACTCTATCTCCCTTCCTGTTACCCTCATATATCAGAGCATTTTCTTTTTAGCCCCGTTTCATTTTGAAATAACACAAATTTTCAACATTGGTACTGCTAAATGCTAAAAATGCATGTAACTTCAGTGATGATGCTGACATAAAGAGAAGGAATGGCTATGTTTTGTTTAACTTTTATTGTAGACCTCATGTTTACCTGCTGTCCCAGGTGTACTTTTCCATTTCATTGTCCCCTGTTTCCAGGGACTGGCCAGCCACACCTCTCCTAGATTTTTTGCAGGATCTGAGATGGAGGAAACTCCTAGCAGAAGGCAGTGTTAAGCTAAATACAAAAATTCAAATTGTAAATATACTTACCTGAATTACATGTTCCTATGGTATATGTTTGCCTTACCTATACAAACATCTGAAATTAATTTGTAAATGGTTTTAGCACTCTGAACATAAAATATTGTTGTTATTTAGTTCTGTCAATCAAATAATGTAATCATGTGCTGGCCCAGTGGTGCTGAGGGTTGAGGTGATGGATGCCACACCTCATGCCACGCCAGCGACCTGTGTTCAGGAATGAGCACGGGCCACCAAGGGTTGGCAGGGAGGAGATGGATAGAGCATCCGATGGACTGCTCTCCATCTCTGGGGAGGGGGGAACTCAGTGACCGGTGCCCATCTGACCCCTAGTGGAGGTTGGGGCTCAATGGCACAGAGATGCACAGTAGGGGGGTTGGGACGTGGCAGCCACTTGACAGGGGGCGTACACGGGAGCGTGTGTGCACCCAGTCACTGGCAGCATTGCATGACACACTCTGCAATGGGGAGTAAATGAGAAAACAAGCCTGCAGAGGATGACAGGGGGAACTTGCAGGCCCCCACCCCTCTAGCCACAGTGCAGGACCACTGGATCCTACTTTGCGGGTGCCCCTCTCTGACCCTACTGGGGGGCAAGCCCTGGGGGATGGTGCTGTGCTGGATAGTAGATGCAGGGGTGACGGGGCCGGGGTTCCCCCCCAGAATGAGAGGGCTGTAGGGCTGGAGAATAAATACCACATTAAAAAAAAATAATAATGTAATCACTGACAGATCATAAGCCAGTCATGTGACACCTGGATGTATATAAAGCTGACATCTACTGAGACTCATCAGTTTATTCATGGCAGAGCTGCAACCAAGACAGAGCTCTGTTCTAGAGCTAGAACCAGGCATTAGCTGAACTCCTGGTGATGATGACCATTATATTACCTGCCTGAATGTCTTGTATGGACTTTTTCTGTTTGACTTCTGGTTCTGCTTTGTTTTGTGTATTTTTTTTTTGTTTTTTTGTGTGTTTTTTTTATTTGGCTTAATAAAATGTATTGGAAATTGAAGAATGTGCAACTGACTTCAGAATATTCCCTTCCACTTTGAGACAATATGGTGTTAGTGGTGGGATGCTCAGTCCAGTACCCAGCTTGGCAGCACATCAAGTTATATGAGTGGGAAAGGAGGAAAACAGCATATGGATTCTAACCAGATTATAACCAGAAATATGGCTGAGAAGAAAGACCCTGATTTGCATCCTAAAGAGGATGCTGTGGGTAAGCTGGAAAACCCATACACAAAAGTAGGGGAAGAATGGTTTGAATCCCTTCCTGAGTCACTGAAGGACTTCTGATCCTGGTTGTCCCTCAGATAATTAGAGGCAGACAAGAAGAGAGAGGAAGATAGGCGGCAAATACAGGAAAATAAATGGGAGGAACAAAAAATAAACTGGAGACAGATGTTCTAGGCTGTGAGAAGTGGTGCTCCACTGCTTCCTACAGATGAAAGAGATAATTACACCCCTCCTCTGAAAGACATTAAATTAACTAAACTATCCCCTTCAGATGACATCAAGGCATATTTACTGACTTTTGAAAGAGTGGCAGAAGCTTGGCAATGGCCATGTGATCAATGGATGGTCAGGTTAGCTCCATATTTAACTGGAAAGGCCCAAATAGCTTACATTAATGTACAAAACCACAAAGATCACTGACTATGACCATATAGAATGAATGATCCTGCAAAGATATAACTTCAGCAATGAAACATATAGGCAGAGATTCAGGTCTATCAGATTCAGACCTAGAGACCAACCCTGGGACATTTTTGTAAGGTTAAAAGACAACTACTACAAATGGGTGCAACCAGAACAGAAAACCACACACCAAATAGCTGAAGAAATGATTCTGGAGCAATTTATTCAAATACTTCTAAAGGATCTCCAGATGTGAGTGAAAGAACATAGGCCTGAAACTGGGGAAAATGCCAATGAACTAGCTGAAGATTACCAACAAGCTCACAAAACACCCCACAGAAAAGATACTGGAAACCAGAGGGAATGAGACATCAAACTGGTAAGACCTTTCCAACTTTTTCAGAACCCACCTCTTAATAAAAAACACAAGACCCCATGTAATCAAAAACAGAATAGACTACCTTTCCCAAGGTCTGATGTTACCTGTTATGTAAAGGGGGAAAATGGACACTTAAAACTACAATGTCCTAAGAAATGAACAGTTACTCTAACACTGGCTAATTGGGGACCATTTCTAGCAACAGTTAAAGTGGGTTCAAAAACTGTGCAATGCTAATAGGCTCAGGTAACCAAGAAACCCTCATTATAAAAAGGTTCTCAGAAATGCTGCAGTCCGATTGGCTGTTAGGATTCCAACAGCCTTATATTAATTCATGTTATACTGTCATATACAGCCTGATCACAATGGCACATGGATTCTTCCTGTCAGCATTCCATCCTCTAGCACTGCTAAATGACTGGAATGATGCATTCTGATTCTGAACCAGCATTCTTAAACTGTTGGTGGAAGAACTATTTTATTAAAAATCTCCCTCTAAATGAGGAAAACATTCAAAAAGTATTCTTTTAACCCTCTTCTTTTGGAACATTTTTTTATAATAGCAATAAGGCACTCCCAGGAGTTAGATTAACAGTCAGTTAATCACCCCAGAGGCAATATGGCACTCCGGCACCTTCGTGCCCATTACACCCCTAGGGGGTGATTAACAGACTGTTAATCTAACCCCTGGTCATGCCTTATTGCTTAATTAAGGCTAGATTGTTTCCAGCTCAGACTCCAGATGGTGATGTTACTGGTGTAACCTGTTCACATGGGGATACAAAGTGTTAACTGACAGGTACAGTCCCTATTCAGGTACAAGGGAAAAAGACGGACATGAAAGTGGGACTTGTTCCATCACAACCAGTTACAACTGTGTTGGGATGTGATTTATCTTGTTTTGAAGAACTGATTGATACATTGGAATGTTGTAAAATCACAGCAGTCACAACCAGGGCATGAGCTGAAAAAGCAACAGAAGAGAGGCCCATAGGGGAACTGTTTACATTTCATGACCCTGAACTTTCTGAAATACGAAATAAAATAAAATTGACTAAAAGTACTAAGAGAAAAGCAAAGGCAGAACAAAGGAAGATTCATGAAGAACTGAATGGGACTTTACGGGACACTCGGATATAGATAATTGTCTCCTTTTCATTGCTGAACAACAACAGGACACGTCTGTGCAACCTTTGTTTCAAAAAGTTAATCAAACACCTGTAGAGAGAGAACCCCAGGTTTTTTTTCCTTTTAATGGATTATTATACTGAAAGTGTGTAAATTCTAAAACAGGGGATGAGTGTGACCAGTTGTTGGTACCAACTAAGTACTGAAGAGATATCTTACACCTTGCCCACGATATACCTTTGGCAGGGCATCTGGGGTAACAGAAAACCATAGTCTCGATTTTGCACAGATTCTACTGGCCAAAGGTGTATGAGGATGTGGTACAATATTGTCAGACATGTGATATCTGCCAAAATGTTGCCACTATCACAAAAAAGATAATTGTCCCTCTCCAACCACTACCCCGACTGATGAGCCTTTATCCAGGGTGGCCATGGACATCACTGGCCCCCTGTCAAAAGAGGAGCAGAGGGCATCTCTTCATCTTAATGGTAATTGATTGTGCCACCACATACTCCAAAGCTATGCCCATGAGAATGGACATACTGCAACCAAAATTGCAAAACAGCGGACAAAGATCTTTAGTAGAGTGGGTATCCCTAAAGAAATACTCACTGATCAGGGTTCTAATTTCACCTCCACTGTGTTAAAAGAACTTTACCAGCTGTTAGGGGTGACCTCAATATGTACCTCCCCCTATCATCTTCAGAGTGACAGACTGGCAGAGTGTATGAATCCAAAAGTGAAAAAAACTAAATTCAAGAAATATGTATCTGAGGAAGGTAAAGACTGGGATGTGTTTCTGCCATATTTAATGTTTGCATATAGAGATATTCCACAAGCTACAACTGACTACTGTCTCTTCGAACTGTTATTTGAAAAAATTCCCAGAGGACCCCTGGATGTTGTGAAAGAGGTTTGGGAAAAGAAGTCTAAGGCTCCTGTGAAAGTATTATAATACCTAAAAAAAACTGAAAGAAGGATTGGTTAGCTACAGTATGTTCAGAAATCTCATCAGGCTTGTCTTGATATCTAGGAAAAACATAAAGAGTACTATGACTAAAGGGTTAATAATCAGAAGAAATTCTCTCCTGGTGACCAGGTGTTAATTCTGCTGCCCACCAGTGAGAGTAAACTGCTGATGAAATGGTAGGGTCCTTTTACTGTGACTAAACAAACTGGGTCAGTAAATTATGAAATTGAGATTTCTGGCAAATATAAAAGGGCCCAAGTATACCATGCCAATTTATTGAAGTTATCGTCACAGCAACTGGATCCTAAGCCATCCTTAATGGTACTGAATAAAGTGGAAGACCCGAATACTGCCTACAGCAGAATGCTAGATCTTCCTTAAAATTAGGCTGAGGCTAATGTGCTCATACATTCTGATTTGTCTCCTGACCAAAAGAAAGATCTGGAAATGGTACTGTTGAATTTAAGTAATCTTTTACGATGGTGTAAGGAAAAGTGGCATGTATCAAACATAACATTAATACAGGAATGCAAAACTTGTAAGGCAGAAAAGTAATCATTTAGCTGAGAGGTTAAAACAAGATGTTATTCAACAGTTATATTCTTCTCTGGCCTTGTCCCCTTCCCAAGAGGAAACCAAGTATAATTTTTTGGAGCAGGCCAATCTTTCAAGCTTAACTATGGAACAGAATATTCAACTGGGGGGTCCAATCACAGAACTTGAAGTGGAACAGGTTATTGATTCCCTCCCATTCGATAAGGCTCCTGGGCCAGATGGCGCCCTTGTCTTATTTTACAAAACATACCAGAAGGAGCTAATTCCCCTTTTAATTCATCTTTCTAATTCATGGGTTTCCTCTCCTTCTACAGAAACATCGTTATTTGAAGTGCAAATTGTCCTTTTACCTAAACAGGACAAAGATCCTGTCCAGTTGGGTAGCTACAGGCCGTTTCTCTTCTGAACACCGATGTTAAAATATATGTCAAGATCTTGGCTACCCGACTGGCCAGGGTTTGGAAGTCCCTTTTGCACCCGGAGCAGGCGGGCTTTGTGGCAGGAAGACAGGCCAGTGACCACTTATGTAAGCTTTTTCACTTAATTTCTGCATCCAGGGACCTGGAGCTTGAAACAATTCTGGTGTCACTGGACAAAGAGAAAACTTTTAATAGGATGGCCTGGCTCTGTCTTTTTCAGGTGCTCAAAAGGTATGGGCTCCCTTTCACATTTACAGGTAGGATCAGAGTGCTCTACCAATGTCCTTCTGCAAGGATTTTATGTGATAATGAACTCTCGGAACAGTTTTGGTTAGCCAGTGGTACAAGGCAGGAGTGCCCCCTTTCACCCCTTATTTTTAATCTGTTTATTGAACAATTAACCCACAGGTTGAACCAGGCACAGGAGGTAGTAGGTCTCAAGGTTGCTGGGGCTGAATATAAATTGTCCTCTTTTGTGGACAATGTCCTCCTGCACCTTTCCCATTGGAAAACATTGGTACTGGCAGCTTTAGCTATTATAAGACAATTTAGTGACTTTTCAGGTTATAAACTGAACTTCAGCAAAACAGTTATTTTTCCACTTTCCCCCTTCTGTATTAAATCAGAGGTGCTAGAACTTGGACTGCGATGGGAGGACCAGTCTCTTACCTACTAAGGTATTCACCTCACAAATTATTACTTCCAGTTGAAACCATTGAACCTAGACCCTCTCCTCAAAAACTTAAAGAAGATTTTAACTGCTGGCAGCAGTTGCTCATGTCGGTGTGGGGCAGGGTGAATATTATTAAGATGATGGTTTTGCCTAAGTTGTTCTATCCCTTGAACATGCTTAATGTTTTTTTCCCCAAGGTTTTGGTTTGATAAAATCCACTCGCTCTGTTCTTTCTTCCTATGGCAGGGAAAGCCGCCAAGGTGAGCTTACGGGAAACTCTGTTGGCTGAAAGAAAAGGGAAGTCTTCAATTACCTAATTTTTTAAATTATTATATGGCAATTCATGAAGCCCAATGCTTCCGCTGATTTGAGGGGGCTGGGGGAAGGGGATACTTGTCCAGATTGGTTGGGTCTGGAGGACCTGATTGCTAAACGTACTGGTGTATCATTATCTTCCTTGTTGTATACCCCATTCAAATGTTTACCTAAGAAACTGAAAGATACTCCTATAGGATGGGATCTGAGGGTGCTTTCTCAGTTGTGTAAGGAACTGAATGTTTCATGTTTAAGGGATTTGGGTCAACCCCTTCATAATAATCTCAACTGTCGTATATTCGGACGTCCACTGATCCTGACACAGTGGTTAAACCTGCCCATTTCTTCTTTAGGCCAGTTGGTGGATGGAATACGGCTCTTGTAGGTGGAAAACATAAGATGTAAGTTTCCCATTGGGCCTCAAGGATTTTTTAAATTAGTCCAGATAAGGCACTATGGTAAATAATTCTTGGGCCCCGTCTTTGGGTCATATTCAGACACAGACCTTTTTAGACAGTTTCATTTGATTGAGGTAAACAGTAAGCCAATATCTGGTCTCTATAAAACTATTCGTTCTCTAATTTGGAGTAAATTCCACCCCCAGTGTTGTATTATTGGAAAATCAATTGAGTATAACTCTGCCAGATTCCCATTGGCAGACAATTTGGAAGGATATTTACAGAGTAGTTAAGCAAGACCAGTTGTGACTTTTACAGTTTAATATTATGTATAATACATATTATTCACCCTCAAGGCTATTCCAAATGGGGAAGATTCCATCCCCTGTGTGTAAGGGGTGGGGGCAAGAGGAAGGAACCTTGTATCACTAACTTTGGTCATGTCCTAAGGTGCAGTCCTTCTGGTGTCTGATTAAAAGGGATACTTCTTTTTTTTACCTACTGTATCTGCATACTTCACTGAGGTGATCTGCCTACTTGGGGATTATTTTACTATACCCTCACTGAAACAATGTACCTGTATAGCAATGATTGCATTGGTTACAAAATTACTTATATTACGACACTGGAGGGGAGAATGGAATCTGTCATATGCAGAATGGTATCAGGAGTTTCTTACGGCTTTGAATGCCAAAAGTTCTGTGGCAATATTTAATGCCACCTGGTGCAGATTTAATGATTGTTGAATGCCCTTTTACTCCCTTGTTAATAACAAAAGGTCATAATCATGTAGAGGGTGATCAGTTACAGGTCCAGACATATAGCCCCACTTGTTCTTTTGTTCCTTAGTTGAGGGACCTTCTTTGAATATCGATGCATGCAACACCTAGGGAGGGTTGGGGAAGTGTGTGGGGGGGGCATGGCTGTTTTATTTCTTTTTATCTTTTTCTCTTTTTAATTTGTGTATTCATTGTTTTATTTTATTTATTTATTTATGACTTTGTTTACTAGGTAGGTGCGCTGGTTCGAAAGACCCTTTACAGGCACAACTCAAGCCAGAAGGCACAAATATATAAAAGAATCACAATGTAGGTACATGTAGAATACAGTGCAATAAAACAGCAAATATCAACAGAATAAGACAATATAGTCAATACACTGTATACAGTGCAGGTGCAGGTACAGGCGTAGTATGTGCAAATAACACAGCGGTTACATACGGCATTAGTAATATAATGAGGTCAAAGCAGGTATGGTAAACATAAGAAAGGAAGTAGGCAAAAACATAAAATGGCTACAGGTAGGGTATGCAAAAATGATATCTGCAGGCAGGAGTAAGTCAAACATCATGAGGAAAACTAGTATTCAATCTTCTTATGTATTTATTATTCCTGGATATGTTAGTTTATTTATTGCTTTTTTTTATTCAAAAGTTTCAATAAAGAGTGCTTATTTGCAAAGAAAAAAAATGCTCTTATTCTGAAGTCCAAAAACTGAGATCACTGTGAATAATAGAAAGATGTAATAGCCCTTGGTCTTCCCTTACTATGGTACAGTATCAAAGAATGAAGGAGGGTGGGGGGTTTGTATCAAGTTTAGAAAAGTAAATAGCCTTACAAAATTTGATAGCTATCCAATGCCTCACATTGATGATATGGTAGACCATCTGGGGAAAGCCAAATACATCTCCACCTTACACCTGGCAAAAGGATATTGGAAAATCCCCTTGGAGGAATCTGTCCAGGAAAAGACCTTATTTACCACCCCTCAAGGTCATTTTCACTTTACCACCATGCCCTTTGGTCTAAGTGGCACCCCAGCTACATTCAAAAGATTGATGGACCAACTGCTAAGGTCCCATTCTGGGTATGCTGCAGCCTATCTAGATGCTGTAGTCATCTACAGCCCTGACTGGCCCTACCATATGCAACATCTATGTGCTGTGATGCGCATGTTATTTTTTTCTTTTATTCTTTATTTTTAACCAGGAAGTGAAATGGGCACAGCCTTTTTTCAGTCATGCCTGACAGTAAATAACAATACTAGACAAAACAATAAACAACATATGAGACTAAACAAAAGCAATGAACATTACATGAACAGGAGTTAATATTTTCATAAAATTTCTTCAGCAAGATTTTAACATGCTTAATGTTAGTTGCACTTCTAACCAATGCAGACAATCTAGTCATAATGGAAGGAGCATACCAGGTGAAAGACCTTTTACTTAAGGCCAACTTTAGGGTTTAAAGAGAAAAGAGGATATCTCTTTTGGTTTTTGTCTGATGAGGGCATACATTTTGTGTAAATTGTGTACAAAGGGGTGGGATATTCAAAGGGATTGCACATGGCGCAATAGTGTTGCACCATGTGCAACTCACTGATGTGCCCCGGGGCGATATTCAAAAGGGGATGTTGCACCACGCGAATCGATGTGCTGGGTGCACCAGTAATATATCGTGACAGAACGGGGTGTGTGCCCATGCATATTCCGCATCCTGATATTCTGCCTGGGATGTGTGGGCGCATATGCTGGTGCAACCCCAACTTGTGCCGCACATTGGTGCTCAAAGTTGAGCCACAAAGACATAGGAGCAAGGGCTGGCCACCCATAGGTGAGCTGCTGTATTGCATGGCACAACATGGCAGCCGCCAGCTGTGGGTGACCACCCGAGCTCCAGAGCCAGGGTCTGTTGGTGTCTTGCCCCCAACCCTCATGCCTGATCATGGGCATTATACTAGAAACGATATCCTTGGTGGTCCAGTGGACTGCTTCCAGCCCAATCACGGGCATAAGTATACTAAACACAGTTTAAAGTAACTGAGTACAGTACGGCTGTCATGATGGGTCCACAACATGTGACCAGTGAACCTGGAGATCGTGCCATACTACACGTCTGATACATATCTGGACAGTGTGATGCGGTATAGTCTGCACACCCGTAGCTCACACTGTGGACCAATGGGCGTACAACTACTTATGCAGTCAGTTGGCAGGTGGCTGGGCAGCTTGCGGGTGGGAAGCTGCCACCACTGCTGACCGGGGAGCCGGGGTTGCAGGGCTCAGTGGGTGGGTGGGGAGGGGTACCGCTGGACCACCAGAGTTAATTTAAACTGAGTTTAGTATACTTATACCCACGATCGGGCTGGAAGCTGTCCACTGGACCACCAGGGATATTGGACTTCATTTATTTAATACTTAAGCCCCCGATAGGGCTGAAAGCGGTCCACTGGACCACCAGGGATGTTGGACTTGATTTAGTTTATACTTATGCCCGCGATTGGGCATTGCAGCACTTTGGCATGCTGTGCAGGGGGCATTGGTCCCTGATGGTTGCAGCCTGGCAGGGCGCCAGGTGCAAGTTGACAGGGATTGGTGCACCTGCTTGCAAATGGGGCCATAATGACATGCTAATGGACCCTGTTGCACCTTGCATGCACTATGGCCCAATTTGCATATCCACCACTGAATATCACGGTTCCTGCTCCTAGCTCAACTGCACTTCTGCCGGTGCATCCCCCTGCTCCTCTCTTCCCACTTGCACTGGTGCAGTGCCACTGCATCATGCACAATGTGGGAGGCCACATTGCCATATTCAACGGTGCTGAGCCATGGTGCTGCACCATTGAATATCACCCAGCACACTCCCTGGCGCATCCCAGTTGCACTGTTCCTGGCTTGTGCCCCTGCCTGGTGCATTTCTGAATATCCCGCCCAGGGAGTGCAGAGCTGAACTATGAAAAACCCTAAATGCAAAAACAACAACATAGTACTCTTCTTGAATGTGGAGGCAAAACTTTCATCCTTTCATATAGTAAACAAGTGAAGAGTCCTTTTTGGTGCCCTTAATGCAACTCAACAAATGTTGTTTAAAATCATTTGGTATTTTAAAGTAAATAAACTACTTTGGTTCACAAATAGTATAATACCATAATCTACAATCGGAATTCAGAAATGCACCATGCAGTTTAATGAATGGTTGAAGAAATGGTGTGGAGCACAGGGGTTTGGCTTCATTGGGGACTGGGGTTCCACCTGGAGGGACACCAGCTATACTGGCAGGATGGTCTGCATCTGTCCAGGAAGGGAACAAGTCTTTTGAGCAATTGGTTTAAATGCTTCATTGGCAAGTTTTTAAACTAGTCAAGGGGGGAGGCACTGATAAGCAGCAGGAAAATCCCAGCCTCTCCCTACAAAACAGGGTACTAAATGAGAAAAAGACCAAGGTAGAAAGGTCAGTGGGGGATGCTGCAACAGAAGGTAAAGCCATCAAGAAATGGAGAGCAATGAGTACCAATGCCCACAGTCTGAGTAACAAGCTTCCTGAATTAGTGGCCTTGATGGAGGAGGAACATCTGGATATTGTGGCAGTCACAGAAACATGGTACACACAAAACCATGACTGGGATGTAAACATACCAGGATACACTATCTACAGGAGGGACAGGGAGGGTAAAAGAGGAGAAGGAGTAGCTATTTACATAAGGGAAGGAATCAAAGCAACAGAACAAAAGGGAAAACAGGGAGGAGAAGAAGTACTGTGGGTAAATTTGGAGACAGCAATGGCACCACAATCCGCACAGGGTTGTATACAGATCCTTCTCAGGGAGAAATGGACAAGGAAATGATAGAAAGTATACTTAGAATGGCAGAAAAAGGGAGATATTGCTGATGGGTGATCTGAATATACCAGATGTTAACTAGAGTGCAGTTGCAGCAGCCACTTCGAAGAGTGGGGTTATTCTAGATGCCCTACAGGGGGCATGCCTTAGACAACTAGTATTGGAGCCCACTCGAGAGGGAGCAATCTTAGACCTGGTTCTCTCAAATGGAAATGAAGGAGGATCACAGATGTGAAGTGGTAGCCATCTGCGAACTAGCGACCATCGAACAGTATGGTTCACAATAAACACAGCAATAGAGTCAAGCCATACAAAGGCAAAAGTACTGGACTTTAGGAAGGCTGACTTTGCCAAAATGGTGAGTGCCTAGGAATGCACTAGCAAATGGGCAGGAAGAAGGGGTGGAAGAACAATGGGGAATAATAAAAACTGCCATCACAGAGGTAACAAGCCTTTGTGTGAAGCAAATAAACAAAACGAAACGATGTAAGAAACCACTATGGTTCTCAAAGGAAGTACCAGTGAAGGTTCAAGAGAAAAAGAAAGCATTCAGGAAGTACAAGGAATCACAGAAGGAGCAGGACAGAGAACTGTATCAGTTAAAGCAAAAGGAAGCTGGGAAAGCAGTCAGAACAGCAAAGGCCCAAACCGAGGAAAAGATAGCCAACTCAGTTAAGAAGGGGGATAAAACCTTTTATAGGTACATCAAGGAGCGAAGGAAGACCAAGGAAGGGATAGTGAGGCTTAATAAAGGGGAGGGAGGGTAGGCAGAGGGTGACTGTGAAAGGCAGAGATACTAAACAAATATTTTTGCTCAGTATTTACAAAGGAAGAGGGGAGGTACCTAAAACAAACAGTAGAAACACTCTGGATACAGAAGTTGATACCAGCCCATTTACAGAAGAAAGGGTTCTGAAAGAACTTTTAAAACTGAAGGTGGACAAAGCAATGGGGCCTGATGGGATTCATCCCAGAATTCTAAAAGAACTAAGGGTAGAACTAGTGACACTACTGCTACCCTCTTCAACAAATCATGGGAGGATGGGGTGGTACCCGAGGACTAGAGGAGGGCAGATGTGATTCCCCTTCACAAAAGTGGGAGCAAGGCAGAAGTAGGAAACTACAGACCTATTAGTTTAACCTCAGTGGTAGGGAAAATGATGGAATCACTTCTGAAGGAAAGAATTGTCAAGTATCTAGAGGCTAGAGGGGCACAGGACCCAAGGCAACATGGATTCACAGCAGGAAGGTCATGCCAGATGAATCTGATAGATTTCTTTGACTGGGTGACCAAAGTAGCAGATCAGGGAGGGGCTGTGGACATGGCCTACCTAGAATTTAGCAAGGCATTTGACACAGTCCCACACAAAAGATTAATATACAAGTTAGCCAGCCTGGGAGTGGGTCCCAAGATGACATCCTGGGTAAAATTGGCTGGAGAATAGGACACAGAGTAATAGTAAATGGAGTCCACTCTGAAGAAAGGGGGTTACTAGTGGGGTACCCATGGGTTCAGTATTAGGACCGGTCCTCTTCAATGTCTTTATAAGCAACATTGCAGAGGCCTGGAAGGAAAGTATGTCTCTTGCAGATGACACAAAGATCTGCAACAGAGTTGATGCACAAGGTGGGGTGGAAAGGATGAGAAAGGACTTGGCAAGGTTAGAGGAATGGTCAAATGTATGGCAGCTTAGATTCAGTGCTAAGAAGTGCAAGGTAATGCACCTGGGAAACAAAACCCAGGGAAGAGTACACAATGGGGTGAGATACTAACAACAACAAAATGGAAAGGGACTTAGGGTAGTCATATCAGATGACCTAAAGGAGGAGCAAGCAATGTGAGAGGGCAGCAAGGAGGGCTGGGGGATACTGGGATGCATAGGAGAGGCATCACCAGTAAAAAACAGGAAGTTATTATCCCTCTGTACAGACAGCTGGTCAGACCCCATCTGGAGTACTGCGTGCAGTTCTGGAGACCCAATCTCCGAAAAGACATAGACAGGATGGAAGCTGTCCAGAGGAGGGCAACTAGAATGGTGCAGGGTCTGCACCGGAAGACATATGAAGAGAGTCTTAAGGTGCTTAATATGTATAGCCTCGAGGAAAGGAGGGAGAGGTGGGACATGATAGAAACTTTCAAGTACCTCAAGGGAATCAACAAAGTCCAAGAGGGTAGCATCTTTCAAAAAAAGAGGTGTGCAAGAACAAGAGGGCATAATTTGAAGATAGAGGGGGGGCAGCTGAGAGGTAATTTAAGGAAGTATTTTTTCACAGACAGGGTTGTGGATGCATGGAAGGCCTTCCGGAGGAGGTTGTGGAGTCAAAAACAGTGGTGGAATTCAAGCATGCATGGGACAGTCATAAGGCAATTCTAGGGGTGGGGTAGGAAGAAGTAGGCTCTGGTTAACTAGGATCTGCAGCTTCTCCATTAGAGTATAGAAATGGGCAGACTGGGTGGGCCAAGCAGTCCTTATCTGCCATCAAATTCTATGTTTCTATGTTTCTAAACAGTGTTTGCTTAACTATCAGTATTCAAGCATTATCAGTCAAAGCAGTAATCTTTCTATATAAGAAACCAATTTTTTTTTTTTTTTTTTTTTTGCCAGTTTTATCCAAATGCCAAGACAGACTCGAAGCGGAGTCCAAATGTAATCCCAAATATTTAAAAGAAAGCACTCTAGAGAGCTCCTTCCCATTATATCCTAATATTCACAAGTCCTCTCCAACTTGGGACAGTCTCTGCATTGTGCCAAACAGAATCACATTTGTCTTATTTTCATTTGTTTTGATGCAGTCATCCAATTCATTTTGAATAATCTGCCTGTATGGCCACTTGAATCTGCTGAACAGAGAGACCTGAGTTGAAGATGACTGTGTCCTCTGCATACAGCAAACCTTCTGTCATTGAAAAAACTCTTGGAAAGTCATTTACAAAAATTGAGAACAGTAAAGGTCCCAATACTGATCCTTGAGGAACTCTTGCTCTTACCCTCATAAAATCTGACAGAGAATTCCTAATCTTCACCCTTTGTGCCCAAACACTTATATACCTTTTAAACCATCCTAAGCTGGATCCTGAGATACTTAATCTGTCCATTTTTTTAACCATATTTCATAGTCCACCACATCGAAGGCCCTGGCCAGGTCAATGAACTCCACATCCATTAATAAGCCTGCATCGCAGTCAGCGAGTATGATGCTCCTCAACCCAGCCAGTGCCATCGCTGTGCTGTGCCCTTGTCAGAACCCATGCTGTTGTTCAACCAATAAAGCGTGTCTATCTAAATAGGACACTAAGGCCCAGATATTCAAAGCTTTGCCCCGGGGCTAAAGTAGCACTGCCCGGTGTGCAAACATTGCCTGGACCAAATAGCCCGCCATATTCAAAAGGAACAGCCCAGTGCTAAACCTGCTGAATAAAGCATGCAAAGGAAGCCAAGCAAACTGGGCTGGGAGTGCAGGGCTAAAATAGCCTGGGAATAGGACAGCACTGAATATAGCAACATGGAAGTGCACACTGCAGCTCAGGAGACACTTGAGTAAGCCAGTGTTGCAGGTGGAGAACATTGTGTGTGATTGCACAGAGCTGTGTCACAGCTACAGCAAACAACAATGCAAGCGATACACTGCAGAACTGTGCAATGCTGAAGTGTGGTTTGCCTGGGGCTAACCTGATTGTACAGTGCTAACACAGTAGGCAAACTAGTTAGCCCGGGGCAAACATGAGCTATATTCAAAGCTCCCATGCAAATGAGCCTACTTAAGTAATCTGTGGGCAAAGAGGCACATTTGCATCTCATTATGTGCTGCTTAGCATACATTACCATGCAGTTTGCCCGGTGCTACTGCAAGGAGCACAAAGCTCCACCTTTTGGTCAGAATAGAAGTACAGGCTGGACGCTGCAGGCAAAGACGTGCCCACAGCATCCCCTGTTGGTCGGAATGGACTACAGAACAATATAGCCATATATATATATATATATATATATATATATACACATACTGTATATATATATTTATAGACATACTGCCTGAGTCCAAACACACCCTGGAAGACAACCCCCCCATCTCCAACACCAACACTGTCACCCTGCAGTTGTTGTGGGTGAGTAAATGTGTGATGAAACTAGGATGCATGGGACAGGCATGAGGTAAGGGAGAGGCATGGACATAGGCTGTAGGCCCACTAGGCTCCACAGCAGCCCCATACAACAGCGAACTGGGGACACTGGGTGGGACATGCAGATGGTCCCAGCTGTCAAGGCCACTGTTCCCATATGGAGGATAGTCCCTGCAGACTAGCCCCCCTGCCACAATCCCCATCCCCTGGTAGCTGCTTCCATACAAGGGAGGCATTATACTGCAGTATTTGAAGGCTCTGAGCTGCAAATCTTGCAGCAGTGCTTATGCATACTGCAGTCAGTGGCCAGCCATGGTGGTGAGAGGAGGGCTGAGCAGGTCACTGGCTCTGTACGGCTGCAATTTCTGGGTTTGCGGGAGTCACACTGCCGGGTGGGGGGGGCAGCAGACCACCAGGATATGTAGTGCTGTGTGGACAGGATCGTGGGAGGGGGTCTAGAACACCTTAGGGATTATGGCTGGTGCAGCAACTGGGGGGGTTGGGGGCGAGGATTGCCATATGGGAGTGGGGGGACCACTAGACCACCATGGCAGTAGTCTGAATGTAGCAGCTACTGGGGGTTGGGGATTGTACTGGGGGGTGAGGGGATCACTAGACCACCATGGCTGTAGTCAGGCTATAGTGGCTACCAGGAGTGGGGATTGCAATGGGGAGGGATGGCACTGCTGCATTACTGCCAGATTTTTGTTGGCAGTGTTTAGTGCTGCACTACAGGTCACGCTAATGCCTGTTGTGCAGCGTTGTATGTTTGAATATGCCAGCTGTGCCAGTATTCCTGGCCACCTCCCGATCTCCCGCCCCTGTCTACAGAG
Source organism: Neoceratodus forsteri (assembly GCA_016271365.2). NCBI lineage: Eukaryota > Metazoa > Chordata > Ceratodontiformes > Ceratodontidae > Neoceratodus > Neoceratodus forsteri. The sequence goes on from CM057453.1 coordinate 1,386,632,576, forward strand.
TCTGTTAGCATTGGCGCTATCACACAATGCCGGCACTATTCAGTCTTTTGAATATTGCATCCTGGTGCCAATCCAGTGCTATTCCAGCACTACAGATTTGCGCCAGGTGCAACGTTTTGAATATCTGGGCCTAACTGTCTAAACACACATTTCTCTAATAATTTTCTTAAAATTGGCAAAGTCCAACATTTTTCTACACTCCCTGCTTAGACTGCCAAGTCCAAATAACTGTGACCAATATTCTAGCACTGTTAATAGATTACTGTGAGACTTGGTTCCTTTCTAGATACAACATAAACAAAGAATACACTTTTTTTAAACTGTGGGTTCATGCTCTTTCAGTTTAATGATGTTGTTTTGCACTTCCTAGCATCTTGTTGCACTTTACAATTACCTGTAATGTCAGCCAACTGTTGTGGATTACAATAAAAAGAATAGTCCACTGGTTTTTCAAAGTGGTGCTTACCTACTCACTTTTGGTGTTTTTATTTTCCTATCTGAATTATAGTTTGTTGCATTTTTCATTTGTAAGAGCCCTTGGGATCTGCTCTCTGCGAAGAGGGTGGGATAGGATCCCATATCCCATTTCACCTTATAGCAGGCTTAAGGTGCTTGCATGATGTTTTTAAGCTCTGTTGTGCTGTGAGAAAACCCTCATGAATAGGTTTTCTCTTAGCAGGGGAGGTATGTGAGATGGTGACATTTTGCAGGTATGAGGCCTCCTCCCATGCTTGTAACCTCCTTTCAGTTTGGGGTCTGCACTTTGGGTTTTCTGACCCTATTACAACTAAAGAGGTATTAAAAAGTATTTTCTATATGCTAACAGAAAGAATCAGATAATAGAGAAACAGCAGTTTCCCCTTATTGTGAAATACTGCCAGTAACTGCATCACTATATAGAGGTGAAATGGACCTACAGGCTTTAACAGCCTTAACGTTTTAAAAGCTGATTGTATGTTTTGTTTTTTTGTCCCTTTGTCTGTTCTGTGCATGGGAGTATTCTCTATCTTTATCTTGTTCTTTACTGTTTGTTTCTGTTTTAGTGCCATTTCTCTTTTAAGTGCAGTGAATTAAACAGCTCAGCTCTGCATAACTTCTATTAAGTGTTATATGGTGCCTGGTTTGAACCTTAACTCTTGCTGAAGCAAATGCAGACAGGCTTCACTACGCTGTAGTATAGTTATACATTCAGAGCAGCATATAATGCTGCTGGGCCATCAGGCAGGGAGCCAGAAGGTAAAAGCTGCCTTATTGTCTGTTTTTCTCTGCAACTGTAAACAAGGCAGAAGGGTTGCCTTCTAGGTTTAAAATATTCTTGCACATATTTTTTTCCTTCTCCCTCCTCTGTTTTTGTAAGCCATTTGGAATAGCGGTCTGCTTCCAAGACTGAAGGAGATATTATAAAACTCACTCACTCACTCACTCACTCACTCACTCATTCTCATTCTCCCTGTCTGTCTGTCTCCCCCTTCCTGTTACACTCATGTGTCAGAACATTTTTTTAGCCCCCCCCCTTTTTTAAATAACAGACATGTTCAACAGCAGTACTGCTAAATGCTAAAAATGCATGTAACTTGTATCAGGATGCTGACATATGGAGAGGAAATGGCTATTTTTTGTTTAACTTTTGTTTTAGGTCTCATGCTTACCTGTTCACTCAGGTGTGCATCTCCATTTCCTTGTCCCTTGTTTCTAGGGACCAGCCAGCCACACCTCCTATAGATTTAGGCAGGATCTTGGATGGGGGAAACTCCTAGTAGAAGGCTATGGTTGTATAAACAAATTTCAATTTGTAAATATACAGTACATTACTTACCTGAATTATATGTTCCTATTTGTATATTTACCTTACCTATACAAAGATCTGAAATTAATTTAAAAATGGTTTTAACATGCAAAATTTAAAATATTGTTGTTATTTAGTTGTCAATCAAATAATGTAATTACTGAGACATCTTAAGCCAGTAATGTGACTCCTGGATGTATATAAAGCTGACATCTCCTGAGTCTCGTCATTTTTTTATTTCAGAGCTGCAGCCAAGACAGAGGCAAACTCTGTGTGATGCTGACCATTGTATTACCTGCCTGAATACTTTGTATGAACATTTTCTGTCTGAATGCTGGTTTTGCTTTGTTTTTGTTTTCTTTTTTGGTTTAATAAAACTTATTGGAAGTTGAAGAACCTGACATTGACTTCAGAGTCTTCCCTTCCACTTTGTGACAGAGTACCTGCAGTAGGAGGGTTAAGCACAATCAGGGCCTTTCGAGAAGCAGAGGGAGAGCTAGGAGAGAAGATGAAAGAGTGGAGGAGTGAAGGCAGATGGAGGAGAGAGGGAGGGGAGGGGAGCGCAAGGAAGGGACAAAAGAGATAGGGCACAGGTGGTGAAGCAGGTATTAAAGGAAGAAGCAAGAGAGGAAGGATCAGAGATAAAGGAGTTGCCAATCTTGAGAATGGGGAGGAAGATGGGGCCAGAGCAGAGAAAAGGTAATGGGACACTTTCCCGAGCTTGGTGGGAAGATTTATGATGTTCTGGAGTGTGGATGCAAACTAATCAGACTTTGCAAACCTTGTGGCTTTGGTACAGGTGTTGTGCGGGTACTGATAGTAGACCAAAGCAGCCTGGGAGCCAGTGATCTTGCAGGATTGCCAGGCAAGGTCTCTTGCATGGAGTCAATCTAACAATTCAGCTGATATCCAGGGAAGATAGGAGGCACATACTCTGGTTTTCCTCAGGGGTGCATGATGATCCATACATCCATGAATGTGATCTGGAAGTATTGGAGGGTGTGATTAATATTAGCAAATGCAAAGATGTGGGACCAATCAGATTCTCATAGGTCAACTAGAAGGGAGTTTAACATTGAGTACAGGTGGGTCCTCTTCTATGTGTATGGTAGTGTTTTTAGTTGAGGGGCACTTCAGTCAGACATGCTGCCAGAATCCACAATGATCCTGCAAAGGGCAAATGCATTGTAAAATATCAAACAACAAGTCTTAACAGTAGCACAAGCACTAAGAAATTTAAAGAAATTGATCAGAACAAGTGATGCTAACAAAAGACAGGGCTAAGTTTGGGATTCCACCCTTCTGAGGAAGCCCAATGTCAGTAAAATGTTGGGTATGATCAGGCATATTGTGCTGAGTCAAAGTTTGGGAATAAAAGAGTGAAGGTTTTACTACTATATTGCTATATTGCTTTTATTGTGGCTGACAGCCGGAGTTTGACTTGTCAGTTAGGAGGGAGGACAAGTTCAGTAACCTAAAGGATCTGTGGTAGACTAACTTGGGAGGCTTTAGGACAATGAATCCTGTACAAACAGTAAATCATGTGCTAGTCACTGAGGGCATCAGGAAGGATAACTGCATCCACTATATGATGAGGATGAAATGAGAGGATCCAGTCCAAGAAGGAATTGTGTAATGATTTAAAATTTAGGTGTGTGGGTTCAGAAATCAAGTGAAACAATTGGAGAGATTTTACATTCTTGGAAAATGTACTTGTATTGGGGAGAGACAATTTATATTAGTCAGCAATGATAAGCAGCTCACCTCTGGAAAAATTGGAATAGATAGAAAAAATAGCTCAGTAACTAAAGCAAGAGACATACCAAGGCAACAATAAACATCAGCAATAAAGATGGGGACAGAGAAGAGAAAGAGAGTTTAAGGAGTAGCAGCTCATAGGTGGAGGGGGAAAAGACAGCTAGCTCAGTCACAAACTGGATGCCATTGGATACATAAACTGCAACACACCCACCTCTCTTTGTGCAATCTTGCCTTGCTAAGATGTAACCAGTGATAGCCACAGCAGATTCCTGGACCTTAGAGAAGAGACAAGATTCAGATATGACAAGTACATCTGACTGTAGGTTAAGCATGACATGTTGTAGTTGGTCAGTTTATGGGAGGAGACTTTGGATGTTAAATGGGCAGCCCTCAGTCTTGTGGTAAGTTGAAACAGTGGTATTGTGATGGGGCCTGGATTAAGTTCAATGTCAACTACTACCAAAAGCAGCAAGGAAACTAGGAGATTTATGGAACCAATAAGCTGACAGGATAAGGGGGGCTGGGTGGTAAGGGAGGTGGTATAATAAGGGGAGAAAAGGGACAGAAAACCATAGAGAGCTTCAAGGTCAAGACAAGGAGCAGGAAGAATGTGATACTCCAGGATGCCAGGGGCAAATGGGGCAGGGGAGACAGGGGAGATGGGGAGTGTAGTGGATGAGGAGAAACTTTACATGTTGGCAGAATTTATTAGAGGAGGGGTAGAGCTAATTTATATTAAAGTCCCAAGAAAGAGCAACTCACCTTTGGAGGAATGGGAACAGGTAGAGAAAATGAGCTCAGTAAGCAATGCAGGGTATATATCAGGGCAACAATACACCCAGCAATAAAGATGGGAACTAAGAAAAGAAGAAATAGTTTGAGAAGTAACAGCTCATAGGAGTAGGGGGAAGAGACACTAAGCACAGGCATGGACTGGATGCTGGTGGAGATGTAAACTGCAACACCACCACCTATCTTTGTTCAGTCCTGCCTGGCTAAGGAGTAACAAAGGATAGACATAGAAGAATCCTGAACCTTGAGAGGCTTCATCACTCCAATAGTGCCAACAGTGGCTAAAAACTCAAGGAAATGGCAGTTCTGGAGTTAATCACAATACTAATAGTTCCTGTTTTTTGTAACCCATACAAACTCGATTACTATGTTGATGGGTTTTTTTGTTTCTTTTTTTCTGTACTAACTGTAGTCCTGATTTATCCTTTATCAGTTTCCAGAGCAAGTTTTCTTCTTTTGGTTTCAAAGAAAAATTCAAATGGAAATCAGGTCAACAGACTCACACAAATATTAATGAGTGCTGCCTGAGAAATATGTTTCAAGTTTCAGGTTTTATTGTTCAACCATTAGCCATTTTAAAAATTAAAATTTACAAATACAAATTAAAAAGACAAACAATAAACAAGTACAAAGCACCTTTGGATACAAAGTACAAAATACTGCATATAGCCAGACAGGCAAGATTGTTTATTCACTTCTACTTTCTTCAAGACAGCAGTGCACAAGTATTATTACTGTATCCTTATTTGAAGAACATACTGTACTATATCATATCCACATTGTTCAGAAAGATCCCTTGGTGTGTTGATTTTGTTTTTACCTTTCCTTTCATGACAGTTACACACATATATGAAACAGTATGTGATCTAGCAGATGGAGTATAGGCTTTGGAGCTACTTAGAGGTTAATAAGAGGGGGCAAAGGTGGCAGGAGGAGTATACAGAAAGTGGGGTATAATGAGGGAAGTGTTAAAAGTTATTAACCTCTGTGTAAGAAAGGCAAGAAACAGCAAGAATTTAAGGAAGCCTATGTGATGTGCAAAAGAGGTAAGGGTGGCAGTGAGGCAGAAGAGAATTACCTTCAAAAGTTAGAAAATGAATCAAATAGACGGCAACAGAGAGGTTTACTTAATTCATTTATTAATTTATTTTTGTGTGATTGTTTATGTATGTGTGTATGTACCGTATGTATGTATATATGTATGTATGTATTTCAAAGTTTCACCAGGAAGGACCTACTGTATTAAGCTGGAAATAGTTTATTTCCAGATGCCTCCTGGGGAGATAGAGGGAAGTTTAATAAACAATACAGCAATGCTAGCACAGAGGGTAGACTCAGGAGTAAAAATATAACTCAGAAGCATTAGCTGATTTAGTCACAGTTAGCCTATGGGGGAGAGGTAAAATTACTCATAGCTGGGGGCCAAGGGGGTACACCAGCAACATAGGAAAGAGGGAACATAAGGGACAGGTGGTCAGATACAGTTGCAAGATAGGGTAATAAAGTCATAAAGAAGGGATCTGAGAGTGGAGAAGGATGAGGCTGAGCAGATAAGCATATAGACAGGGGAGGAGAGGACCAGAGCTTAGGAAAACAATTTGCGAAGGCAGTTTAGTCCACAGAAGTATTCCTGGAGGAGAGGGAGAGGAAATGGGAATCAGTGTTCTGGGGTGGGGGAGGTAGAGAGGAAAACACATAACCAGAATTTGGTGGTGAAGGTGGAACAGTGGATGAGGCATCTGCTACTGAGGGAAGACAGAGGGTGGGTGAGGAGGGAGGAAGGAATAAAGAGAGCTGTGGTGTGTATGAGGGGGGTTTCCAAGATAAAACAGCAGGAAGAGTGAAAGAGGGGTGCAAACAAACTGTAGCTCATGCAAAATGGTGCAAGGGAGGAAGTACACTGCTGGGCTGCCAGCCTTAACTCCAGAGCACACTACACAAAAAGCTGTGCACTCTCACCTGGTTTCTTGAAGCTCCATTAAAAAGTATCAGACAATGCAGTAGTGAAAATTCACTTTTATTTAGCTGAGAGACAAATTATTCCGGTGCTTATAAAAATAAACTGGTATATTCAGGGAGCATCTAGAATCACATGCTACTCATCCTGGCACTGTGACCAATTGGTCTTCCTCAGGGGTATGGCAAAAGCAGCAGTGGTGATCTCTATTTAATGGAATAGGATCCAGTTACAAAAAAAAGCTTAGTTGTGTATAGCGGTGCAAAGTTAGGTGCTCTACAAAAAGGAGTTTCTATCTACAATATTTACATGTCAGCAATTCTCTCTTAATTTACACATTATTTTAGTTTTATCTCCTTTTCCTACATGCCATACAGAAAGAATTTTTGCTAAAGAATAAGAAAAGTATCCAAAATGTGTAAGGAGAACTGCTACAGAAACTGAGTAGTCAACATTGATATGTATGGCCCAAAGGCACTGTCCTTCACAGTTCATCTCTATTGCACATAATTGTTTCGTTAATAAGGTGCTTAAGTAAGCCTCCTACATAGTACAAAGGAAGAAGACATAAACCCTATGAATACAAATTTATGTTGCTTTTTCAATTCATGTTTCTATCCTGAAAAAAGAAAGAAATTATATACTAAATAGTTATTTCTGTCTTTAAAAACAGAAAGAGTAGAAAAGCCTGTACCGTTCAGCACCTCTACCACATGGCTCAGTCTCTTTCCAGTGGATAGGACAAGAAGACAGATACTGCTTATCAGAAAGTAAAACAAAATACAGAGGAGGTAGGCACAGCTTAAGTCATTTTTATGTTGGCTCATGCTTGCGCGCCAGCCAACATATTGCATTAGTAGCAGATTTGGAGGTGCGGTCGCTGTTGGGTAATTGAAGGGCATGCTTCAGTAGGTGTGTCCCTCATTTCCCAATAAGCCAGCATGCAGGCACAACACTAGGAATGCATAATGTGGCAACCACATCTAAGAAAAGGTCCGTTGTAATGAGTGCCAAGCTCATCATGCAGCAGCACCAAAACACACCCTCCCTACGTGTCTTTCCTGGTGAAGCCCTTCAATAAACATGGCGGCGCTGACTGCCACCACGTGGAGAGCCAACTTCAGGGGTGCCCAATCCCCCTGTTGGCATACCCCAACTCACTTAATTTGCCAATGGAGGCCCACTCGTCGGCATAATGTTCCCCCATTTCTTGTACTAGCAGGTGCCCAATCCCCTGTCGGCTAAGAACCCACCCAAAAAAACACTCATGGCACTACTGGAGCCTACCCCAGCGTGCCAAATGCCTCTGTAAAACAAAAACGGTCCCACAATGTTTTTTTTTATAACCTGCAAAGCAGAAAAGGGTCCCTCATCGAGTCCGGTGGCCCTTCCCCAACCCGCGCCCACCCTCTGTGAACCCTGCCTCCCCATACCACCCTCACCCCATACTTACCTCCAAAGTGTGGCGCGATGATCTTCAGTGGACTGGGAACACATCTGCACTCTTCAAAGCTGACCGCAAACTGAAGAAATGCCGTAAGCTGTATAATGGCATAAATAGGGTTTTTTCAACTTTGGTGCATATTTCGGGCATTTTTGGGAATTTTGGCACCAGGTTTTCAACATGGGGTTATTGGGACCCCTCCTCATGAATTCAGTCACTGTCATGGCGCTATTCAGTCCCAAAAGGTGATTTCGTAGTCACTGCACGGAATCACCTTTCGGGACTGATTAATGAAATGACAGTGCCACTGTTCATGAGGGGGACTCTCAAAAGCCTATGTTGCAAATCTGGTAAAAAATCCAAAAATGTCTGTTTCTGATGCATCAGCAGTTTCCACACACACTTGTAACTTTGTGAATTTGTAATATTTTCACTCTAGATTTTCAAAATTGGCATTTTTCTACACCTCCTTATGAACAGTATAGCTGTCATTTTACATATCCTGGCTGAAATGTGTTTTCGCACGTCCAGCGCAGAATAGCATGGTCGCTGTGCAAATTCAGTTTTTGGGACAGTTTGAGAAATGATGGTAACACTGTTCATGAGTAGAGGTTCTAAAATGCCTATGTTTAAAATTTGGTGACTAAAGTCTATAAAATGACTGTGTTACAAGTGTGCATTGAGCAGTTTTCACACACCCTTGTAACTTCACAAATTTGCAATATTTTCATGCCAGATTTTCAACTCTGGCATTTTTTCACACCTCATATGAACAGTACAGCTGTCATTTTCACAGCCTGCCCAAAATGTGTTCCGCACTTGTGGCACACAATATATAACGCTGTGGAAATCAACTTTTGGGACAGACTAACAAAATCACAGCACCACTGTTCATGATGGGAGGTCCCAAAATGCCTATGTTGAAAATGTGGCTAAAAAAAACCCAAAAATAATTGGGTTATGGACGTGTGTTGCGCAGTTTCTATGCATGCTCATGGCTTCACCAATTTTTCATATTTTCACTCCAGATTTTCAATGTTGCCATTTTTTACACCTCCTCATGAACAATACAGTTGTCATTTTTCACATCCTGCCCAAAATATGTTTTCATTCTTGTGTCACAAAATGGCATAGCCACTGTGCAAAACCACCTTTCAGCTAACAAACTGATTGTGCCGCTCTTCACGAGGTGGGGTCACAAAAAGTCTATGTTGAAAATTTGGAGTGAAAATACCAACAAACGCCTACAACTTTAGGGTTTCCAACTGTATCACCCCACCCTGTACACACTGACAGGTGTCAGGCATCAGGGGTGTGACTTGTGATCATTGGCTGTAATGTTCATGCCATTCCACCCCCAACCCCACCCTGCAGCCAGTGACAGGCATCGAGGTGTGCCTTGAAGTGTCTGGCCCTCAAGTTCACTCCATTCTCCTATACTGCACCCGTCTCAACATATTTCCTTATGGAATGGGGTAAGTATAAGGCCCAAAGACCTCAAAGCACACCACGATACTTGTCAGTGTCTACAGGGTAGGATGAGGTAAAATGCCATGAATATTATAGTTAGTGGTTCCTAGGGAGTATAGGAAGTAGCTTAAGGCCTTAGCCCATGATATACTCTTTTCTGGACACCTAGGGTTCAGCCATACAAAAAAGTTGGATAACAAACAATTTTAACTGGCACAGTATTATTAAAGACATGGCAAACCACTGCCAAACTTGTCTATGGTGCCAGAGGGTGGAAAAGGTTGGGAACAAGGCTAAGGTGGCTTTGATTCCCCCTACCTATTATCAAATAGCCATTTTGATGAGTTGCCATGGACATTGTGGGTCCACTTAGCACTTAAGTTGTACAGTCAAGTGGTACATTTTGGTGGTCATAGATTATGCCACAAAGGTACCCAGAGGCAGTGCCTTTGTCCTTCATTGAGACTGAGAAGGTGATCGATGAACTGCTGGGGATATTTTGCTGGGTGGGTTCCCCCAAGGGGTTCTCTCAGACCAGGGCATTAACTTTTTGTCTGATCTGATGGTTAGTTGTTAGAAGAAGTGTGGGGCAAGGTAGCTCAGGGCCTATCCATACCACCTCCAAACTAATGGTGTGGTCAAGTGAGTCAATGCATCTCTTAAGATCATGTTAATGGCATTCACTGATCAGAGTGGGGCAAATGCCACATGCTTACCCCATATCTTATTCACATATATAGACATCTCCCAGGAGTCTACAGGGTTCTCACCATTTGATCTCCTGTGTGGCTATAAGGTAAGGGGCCCAGTTCCAAAGAAATCATGACTAAGACTATATCTCAGTACCAATTTTTTATTCCATTGACAGGCCTTTATGCAACATGTTGCTTATACAGGCTGATTTATGCTGCATCCTCTATTTTTATGCCATTTGTTTTTATTCTCCTTTTTGCATCATTGTTAACCATTTCTTCCATGCCAGTACTATGATATCCTATAGGTGCATTTCCTCACAGAGCCTGGCTCTTGGTTTCTACTCTGCCCTTGCTCAGGTCTTCCACATTATGTCATTCCATTCAACCAAGAGCAATAGGGTAAGGGACCCCAATGATTTGGAAAGGGATAAGTGGGAGTTAAAGCTTGCTCCCTAAGGGGAATCTGTTGTGGAGTATGTCTTGAATTAAGGTCACAGCTCAAAGAGCTCATGGAGTTTTTCCAGGAGCACCTAGCCACTGCACAACAGAGGCAGAAGACATGGTATGACTGTGGGAGCAGAGCTTAGGAGTATGAAGTTGGGCAAAAGGTGATGGAGCTTGTACACCTCAGGCAGAACAAGTTACAGACATCTTGGGAGGGGCCTTACTTGGTGGTCAGGAGGCTGAATGATGTTAATTACATGGTGGCACTACCAGACCAGGGTGCGAACAGTGAGTTTACCATGTAAACATGATGAAACCCAACTATGTCAGGGATGAGATGGTCCAGGCTACAGTATGTGCAGATATCCAGAGCAGGCAGAAACAGACCTGGTGGTGGATCTTCTGGAAGATGTTAAGGGAGACTCCTCAGTGGAGGCTGTCACCCTCTCAGAGTGGCTGACACCAGCCCAAGTTGCCAAAATGCATGGGATGCTGTGTACCATTGGTGAAATATTCACAGGAAAACTGGGGTATACCATGCTGGCAAAACACCTTGTGGATACAGAGTCCCAAGCCCCACTGAGATAGCCACCTTACAGAGTCACAGAAAGTGTAAGACATGCCATAGAGAGGAAGATCAAGGAGATGCTGGCTCTCCGGGTGATCCAGGAGTCCAGTTGTCTCTTGGCCTCCCCAGTGGTACTGATCTCCTAAATGGATGTGATCAAAAGGTTTTGTGTTGACTACAGCAAGCTCAACAGCTGCATTGAGTCAGATGAATTTTCACATGCCCAGCATGGATGAGATCATAGAAAGTTTAGAGTAGGCCCTTTACCTGTTCACCTAAACCTGACAAAAGGTAGGTGCCCCTGACCCCAGAAGCCAGACAGAGGTCAACTTTCATCACCCTGTTTCAATTATTCAAGTTTAGGGTAATGCCATTTGAGATGAAAAATGTGCTGGCCACCTTTCAATGGCTTGTGGACCACATTCTGAATGGGCTAGGAGACTTCGCTGTGGCATACATGGATGACATCACCATCTACAACCAGATTTGGGAAAATCATGTCAGGCACATGACTGAGATATTCCACAATCTGCAGGCTGCTAGCTGACAGTCAAGGTGGAGAAGTGCCAGATAGGAATGATAGAAGTGTCATATATTGGGCACAGGGTAGGGATTGGGCACCTCTGGCCTAAGCCAGTGAAAAATTGAGACCATCCAGGGATGGGCCATGCCGATGACCAAGAGGAAAGTATGGGCATTCCTAGGGATGGAAGGGTACTGCTGTAACTTTGCACCAAATTTCAGCAGCATGGCTAAACCCCTATACAATCTCACCAGGAAGAAAATGCCAGAAAAGGTTCAGTGGATGGAAACCTGTGAGTCTGCATTCTATCAGCTGAAGGAGGCATGTTGTCGAGCACCTGTGTTCACTAGCCTGGACTACTCTCTTAGATTCATTGTACATGTACAGTAAATATTTCTGATCATGGGTTAGGTGTAGTTCTGAGTCAGGTAACACACTTGAGAGAGGAACACCAATCTTGTACCTGAGCAGGAAGCTGCTGCCTAGAGTGGAGGCCTACACCACAACAGAGAAGGAAGAGAGTCGCTGGTCACACGGTTTCATTATTGTGGTGGACCTCAGAGGAGCAGATGTTACAGGGATTCTATACATCTTATTTTTATTTTTTATAGGCATGACATCATTGCCTTAAATGTTAGAAGATTGTGGTGAGACAGAGTATGCGACCTTTGATGCCTTAGACTTTCTGACTGTCTGTTTATGTTGATTGTAGGAGCCACAAGGAAAATGAAAATGCTGAAATGCTGAGACATTGTGAAGCGGAGTTAGGAGTGAGAGCTGGAAGATATTGCATAAGTTCTCCCCAGAGTAACTACACAAGGAAGTGAATCAAGAAGATATAGTGGACGAGGAGAGGAAAAGAACTTAATCTTGGGACTAAAACAAAAATCAAGACTCTCCTGTTGCATAGAGGTGTGAATATAGAGGACAAAGTGGTGGTCTTATGGTGCAGGAGAAGCAGAAGCTGAAAGAACCTACGGGATATACAGGAACTATGGCACTTATGGATCTATAGGACTTGTGAGAATCACTGATTGTGTGGTACACCAAGAGCTACTGAGAGATTTCCTCCATGATTGTGTTTGAGTTGGGTTTCGGCTCTCTAATTTCCCCCAAAATAATTCCTAAAAAACTCTAAAAATCTAGTCCCCTCCTTATGGTAGTAGTAGGAAACCAGACAGCTCTTCTCCTTGAATGCTCAATATACTGCGCTGCTTTAAGTTTTTTATTACTGTTTTTAAAATACTGTATTGAGAGTTTTTGCCTTGGATGAGTAATAGGAACCTAATTAAATCGTAAGCACATTTGTTTTTAAAATTTTATCAATCAATCCTTCATTTATAAAAGGCGCTTTTCCAGAGCCAAATACATAAAACCACATATTATAACATTTAAAAATGTTCAATATTCATCAAATAAAATTAAATAAAATGTCCATTTTCAGTAAGTTAAAATCATATACCCAGCATGAAATCATGCACTAGAGTCTGGGAACACTTGACTAAATAAATATGTTTTTAAAGCTGTTTTAAAGCTTCGGATGGTCAGGCACTCTCGAATCAGATCAGATAGAGTTCCACAGGGTGGGGTCTGCAAAAGCCAAAGACCGAGCCCCAGATGTCTTTAAACACACCCTGGAAATCTCTAGCAATCCCTCATCAGTGGAGCGGAGTGGGCGAAGGGGGCAGTAAGGACGGAGATCTTGCAGGTAATGAGGTTCTTGTTCATGTAGGGCTTTATAGATCAGTAACCTAACCTTGAAGGTGATACACAATTGTACTGGCAGCAAGTGCAGTTCATGCAACACAGGCATAATATGACTGGTCCTAGAGGTACCAGTCAGATGTCTGGCTGCTGCATTCTGCACCAGCTGCAAGTGGTGGATATCAACCCCCAGTAGCCCTAGGTAAAGGACATTGCAGTAGTCAAGACGGGAGGTCACAAAGGCATGGACCAATGTTGGAAGGTCATCAGGAGGAACCAGAAGCTTCACCTGGGTTATATTCCTCAGATGAAAAAATGAGATTTTGACAATGGCCGATATCTGAGATCTAAAGGTTAGGCCACTGTCAAAAATAACACCCAAGTTCAGCACCTGGTCTGAGGTTGTCAGCTGAACATCTCTGAGCCAAAGCCCAGAGGGCTGTCCTGCTGACAAACCCCCTTCTGATGACCTGGGTCTACAACTAACACTTCAGTCTTCTCCGGGTTCAACCACAGCCAGCTGGCACTCATCCAGTCCTGGATTTCAGAAAGACAGTTATTAAAGACCAAAAGAAGGCTATCCTGCCTGGGCACAAACGACATGTACAGCTCAGTGTCATCTGCATAGCAGTGAAAACTCAGTCTGTACTGCCTAATGATATCTCCCAATGGCAGCATGTACACTGAGAACAACATGGGTGTCAAAATGGAGCCCTGCGGTATCCCACAGGGCAGGGAGAGATGGACTGAAGAATAAATCCCAGACACCATTATATCGCTCCTACCCTCAAGGAATGAACAAAACCCTCTGAAGACCATACCAGTCCATCCACAGATGAACCACAGGTGCTCCAGCAATGCACCATGGTCCACAGTGTCAAACGCTGAAGAGAGATCAAGGAGGACCAAGATGGAATGGGTCCTCCAATCTCTCGCTGTCAGGAGATCATTTAGCACCCAGACAAGAGCCATCTCAGTACTATGTCTCTTCCTGAAACCCAACTGGAGAGAATCATAGACATCGTGGACAGATAAATGATTATCCAACTGCAGAGCAACCACCTTCTTAATAACCTTGCCCACAGAGGGCAGGTTAGAGACCGGTCTGTAGTTGGTCAGACAGTCTGGGTCAAGGGAGCATTTCTTAAGGAGAGGTCTTACAACTGCCTCCTTTAGGGAGTCTGGAAAGTCCCCCCTCTCCAATGAACTCCAGTCTATCTTGGCCAGGACAGGGTCTTTCTCATCAATGTACCCTACAAGAAAGCGTGTAGGGCCTGGGTCCAAACTACAGCAGGTTGGCTGCAAAGTCAGGATGATCCTCACGATGTTCATCAATTCCAGCTGGCCAAAGTCAGACCAAGCAAGCTGGGTGTCTGCATGCCCCTGCTGACCTCTGCAATACCCAATAGAGGGGGCTGCACAGATCTCATACCTGATGGTGGCAACCATATTAGTGAAGAATCAAGCAAACTCATTGCATATCTCTTGCAAAAAAGCTCCACCAGGTTGAAGACAGATTGGATTGCACAATCTGTAGACAGTCTAGAAGAGCTGAGCCAGTCAGTTCTGTACAGCAGCAATCTCCCAGGACAGGAACTCTGCCTTCTTACAGGTGATTGCCAATTGATAGACAACATAATGGTCTATCAGACTAAGCCTGTCACCATCCAGGCCCAATTTTCTCCAGCACCTCTCTAACCTGCATCCCTCTTGCCTCATCTCCTTCAAGGTCCCATCCAACCAAGGGGACCTTGGGTGAAGAGTGAGGGGATGAACCTGAACAGGAGCTGTGGAATCCAGGGCTCCTATCATTGCCTTATTATAGGCTAGTATGAGGTTTCCTGGATCCATGCATTCACTCAATATGCCCAATAGGTCCAACATCGCCTTTGGGCCACCTGGGGTAACACTTCTCAATAGGCAGTACTGGACCATCTCCATAGGAACTGGCCCATTAGGGGGAGCCCTGAAACTGAATCTTATGGTGTGATGGTCAGACCTACCGACTGGTTACACCACCACGTCAGAGATCTCAGTCCCCAGGAGGAACACCAAATCCAGGGAGTGACCACATCTGTGGGTTGCAGAGGTAATAACCTGTGTAAGGCTCAATGAGGTCATTAGTTGGAGGAAGTCCTGACCAAACTGCAAGAGTTCATCATTGACCCAAGCATTGAAGTCCCCCAGAATCAACCATCTAGGGGATCCCAAAACCTCATCAATGATGAAGTCCGCGACTTTCTGCAGGAAAACTTTCCCATCCCCCGGTGGACAGTAGATGAGAATTATCCTGCACCCTACACCCTTGCCCATGATACATTCGAAGGAGTTGGTGGTTCCCACTGGTACATCCACAAGGCCCAGTTCCATTCTAAAACAGATAGCTACACCCCCAACCCTGTGATCCATCCTAGGGTAGTGTATCACTGAGTACCCAGCTGGAACTGCTGAAGCCAGCACAGGGCCTGCATTTTCATCCAGCCAGGTGTTGGTGATGAAAGCCAGATCTGATGACCCAAAAAAATGCACTATTAAAGCAGTCTTGTTCTTGATAGATCTGGCATTGCATAACACCATCTGATTAGGATGAACACTCGAGGAAGGCTGCATCACCTACCTGCATAAAGCAGAGCCCTTGGGTATGGGAACAAGGCAGGGAGGACCCCTATCCTGCACCCATTTCACCCAAGGGTGTCTCCTAGTTCCCACTACCCCAATCCGCCCATCTCTCTCCATTCCCCCACCTCCTCACAAACCCCCAATTCTCACTCCAACCAAATCCCACACACTCACACACCACTTACACTCCAAAATCCCTTATTATTTTATAACTTACACAAATTCAGACTCCCCCAGTCATAAACCCAAGCCCTATATAAAACATAAACTCAAAATACTACCCAAACAAACCTATAAAAATAACCTAACACATATAAACAATTGAACAAACAATGAATATGACTCCAAAGGGTGTATGTCTAATAGTTCACTGCATGAGAGTTGCTAACTCTCAAAATAAGTTCAGTTCAGTGAATGTCCATTCAAACTCTCACTTCAAAAGGACTTATGCATAAAACATTCCCCAGAGATAAGTCCAGCTCCCACCTGGGCTTACAAAGAGTGCTACAGATATTAATGTTTATAAAAATTATCTAAAGGCACTCTCACTGCCTTAACCCAGACAAAATTAAGTCAAATCAAAAGCCAAACCAGCATAAGACAGTAACAGAATCCTCTGGTAGAGTAGATCTAAATGATTTCAGTTCTTTCCAAGAAATTATATTCCCTTGTTTTCCTTACTGGAGACAGCCCAATGCCGTATACGATATGCCATATACTGAGGAGTATAAAACGTATGCCAAGGAGAGAACAACAATTTAGAAGGCAGATCAAATCATTTTCTGGGCACTCTCACCATTCATAGTGGTCTCAACAAGAGAAGAAAAAGAAAATCTGATCTTATAGTTGAGTCTGAGGAGTCTGTTTCAGTTGTTCATCTTCACTTCACATCGAGAACAAAATGGCCTAGAAACTTCGCCTGAGATGGCCACTCTCCCAGCTGATCCAGGAATTCATCAAGCACACTCAACCAGGAAACATGAGAGGTGCATAACTACATTCCCCTAGGTGACTACTGCCCTAAGGCCCAATGACCGCTGCTTCAGCTCCTGGCAAAGTTGGCCCTCTGGCCTGCTCCCCAGGTATACCTAGGAGCAACTTAGTACCATATCACCCCTTCTTCAGTGGACAACATACCTGTGCTCCCATGTGGCCAACAGACCCAGTGATTACCACCCCGATCAGTGGAGCAGGAGCCCTCCCGCCCCCACTCCAGCAAGTATAGAGGAGATACAATGACCCCAGATCTAGGGGATTCCTCAAACTCCTCAGTCCCACAATGAAAGAAAGCTGATGGATAATTCAGGTCCTGTTCCACGACCTTACCATGTCCCTTGGTGTACAGAACTCTTTCTGAGAATAGTTCCCACAGAATGACCCACGGACTCCTCCACTCCTCAGAGCCACCAACTCCACTGAATGCAATGACTTCACCAGACAGGTCAGAACTCTTCTTCTTTCCTCCAACACCTGACCAACAAAGTAATCCAGCCAGGTAGGAAAACTAAGAAGCCCAGGTTGCAAAAGCTTGTTTAGGACCACTAAGGTGGAGAATGAACCAGGAATACTCCTGTGCAAAATACTGAAACACTGGGAGAAACAGAAAAAACAGGAATGAAAACTTGTGACTTGATTTGAATTTGAACTTATTTCATCACTATTCTCTGCCCCTAACTTAGAAGCTCCTGAAGACACTCTAACTCACTGTTTCAACCCTGTCTCAACTGCCACTAAATTAAAACAGACTCAAAACAAAATAAAAATAAAATAAACTACAATTAGCACTGCTCTACCGCTGCTGCTCCTGATAGCTTGCCCAGCATGGCTGACATCTTGAATGTTACCTGCACATAGGTCAAGTGATCTTGCCATTAAAGTGCTTGCGCTGGCCTTCTCCAATGAGAATCACCATTTTGACACACTAACAGCAGCAGTAACACAATAGTGGCATAGTGCTGCAACAAACTATTTGGCCTGCCTGTTTTTCTGCTTGAAAGCTTGAAAGCCTTATCAAAGTAAGTTCACTTTGCCTTTTAAATAAAACCTTTTAAAAAAGGAAAAAGTTAGAGCCAGATTTCCGACATAAAGCACTGATGATTGATTCATTGATTTACTAGTATTTTATTGCAGGGACTTAAAGGAGGAGCTTTTAACTTCCATTTTGGATGCATTTTTGGCTACACAACAGCCCTTACCTGAATACCTTTGAAGCAGGTTACTTATTTCATAATGGAGTAAGTGAGCTTTTTTTCTTATTTATTTTGTTTTATTTATAATCTGGAATATAAAAAAAAAACTAGGTTAAATCCATCAAAGTCTTTTAAAATATATGTCTGTTCAATTAAAGTCCTACTTCAATTATTATTCATTGTTCACTGTTTTAAGCAGATCTTTAAAAGGTATTTTTTTAAACCTATTTTAGTCATCTAGCCTGATTTTAAATAAATACGAATTAGGGTAAAAAAGTGCAACACATGGTCTGGCCTTAGTGTAAGGTTTTAAAACCCTTTAATATTTCTGAATTCTTTAAATTACTCAGGACAAGGGCTTTATAGTTAGAACTCTGTTTAAGCACTAACTTATTAGCTTCTCTTTCCCTTTAAGATCTCCAAGTGCACAATTATTTTTATTTATGTCATCTGCACAAATTGCAATTCCTGTACTAATTAAAGATCAGAAGGCCACCCTAAACTGGAAGGACTTTTTCCCACACAGAAGGGGGATTAAGGAGTGTGATGAATTGAAGAAGAATTGAAGATTTTCTGAACTTTTTAAACCATATAATCTGGTTCAGAGCTAAGTACTGAAAGCAATATTTTTAAATAAACCAAAGTGAAAAGTTCTCACATAGTAACTTTCCACTAGAGATGTTACTATCAAAATTATTATCAAACTTTGTTGAACTCTTGTCCCCTAAAAAGTTTGCTTCACCATTGACAGTCTCAGTGAATACCTCTGGATCTCAAGTATTCAAGAATCTGTGGCACATGGGGATAACCTTTAAACAGAAGGGCCCGATGTGAATGCACTATTGTGATGACTGTGTTATTGAGTTTTATTATGCTGCACTATTCTAACTTTTGTTTTCTTACATGATTTCTTAAGAAATCAGTAACTGAAAGAATAAATGCAAAATGAATACTTAAATCTCCTGGGCCGGATGGCATTCATCCGGGAGTACTATGGGAATTGGCGGACATACTGGCTGCACCCCTGGCGGAGCTTTTCAGCAGGTCACTTGAGACAGGGAGGGTACCTAGGGATTGGCGAGAGGCACATGTGGTACCAATCCATAAAGGGGGGTCGAAGGAAGTACCAGGAAACTATAGACCCATCAGTTTAACCTCGTGGTGGGAAAATTAATGGAGAGTATACTAAAGGAACGATTGGGGTTTACTTGGAGGAGGTGGGAGGTCTGGATAGTCGGCAGCATGGGTTTGTGCCAGGTAGATCATGTCAAACCAACCTTGTGGAGTTCTATGAATGGGTAACATCAGAACTGGACAGGGTAAGCCTGTGGATGTATTATTCTTGGACTTCAGCAGGCGTTTGACTCTGTCCCCACAATGGTCTGGTGGAGAAACTGATGGGGTTAGGAGTAGGCCTTTGATGGTCAGATGGATTGAAAACTGGATAGCTGGATGCACTCAGAGAGTAGTGGTCTGTGGGGAGCTCTCGAACCCTACAGAGGTTGGTAGTGGGTACCACAGGGCTCGGTCCTGGGTCCAATCCTGTTTAATGCATACATATCGGACATCAGGGATGGTATAGGTGTGAAATGAGTCTCTTCGTGGATGACTCCAAGATGGGAGCAGTAGTTGAGGAGAAGAGGGGAGGTTGGCCCTGCAAGGGGACCTGGACACCCTGGAAAGCTGGGCTCACACATGGAAATTAATTTCAATATCGCCAAGTGCAAGGTGTTGCATCTTGGTCGGGAAACCCTAAACACAGGTACACCCTGGGAGGGAGGTGCTGGAAGCCTCAACAGGGAAAAGACCTAGGGGTCATGGTGGATACATGTATGAATAACTCTGAGCAGTGCAGGAGAGCAGCTAGCAAGGCAAACAGGATGTTGGGATGCATCGCAAGGGGATCACCTCTAGGAGCAAGGAAGTGATTCTGCCGCTGTACAATGGACTGGTTAGACCACACCTTGAGTACTGTGTACAGTACTGGAGACCACACTTGAAGAGGGACATACAGCTCCTGGAGAGGGTACAGAGGAGGGCAACAAAGATGATACGAGGGCTAGGAGTTTGACTTACGAGGACAGACTTGAGGAGCTCTGCCTGTTTTCATTGGAGGAGAGGAGAGACAGGGGGACATGATTGAGGTCTTCAAGTACCTCAAGGGAATAAATAGGGTAAACATGGATGGGATCTTTAGACTAAAGCAGGGAGGTATCACCAGAGGACATAGTTTGAAGTTGGAAGGTGGAAGGGTGAGGGGGGAAAAGAGGAGGAGGTTTTTCACTGAGAGGGTGGTGGACCCTTGGAATGCACTGCCTGGTGAGCTGGTTCAGAGATCCACAGTGGAGGGCTTCAAGAGAGGGTGGGACAGACACAGAAAGTGGATGTATCAGATGATGGCCTGTCCCAGGTGGGTGGGGATGGATGATAGGGGTTTCTGGAGCACAAGGGATGGGAGGGTCTTGGCACCCAACTAAGGATCTAGGTTCGAGCAGACTCGATAGACCATAAGGCCTAATCTGCTGGCAAATAGTATGTTAGTATGTTAGTAAGTGGCAAAGTGGTTAATATTAAAGGTAAAAAGGGACATGACAGTGTTTTTGATGAACAGCTACTAATTACTACATCAACTCCAGCTGAAATGAAACAAAAAAAAATGACTTATGCTGAGGCTGCTAAACAGACCTTAAAAGATTGTAATGTTATACTTAATCTAACTGAATGTTGCACTAAACAGAAAGGCACTTTGAAACCAACACAGGAGAATTTAAACATAGAAACTCCTGAAAAAGAAATCTAAATAAAATCTCAAGTTAAAAGAAAGGTAATTAGAGGAAGGAGAAGGAAGTGAACTAGTAAGGCAGACCAATTACCAAATAAGAAAGATATGACAGATTTCTTTCTTGCCAAGTCACCCATTAAGAAAAAAATTGCAGGAATGTCAGCTTCCAATAGAAATTAAAGAAAAAGCTCTCCTGATTGGAAAAGACAGGATTGTTTCTGATCCTTGGCATAAAAAATCAGAAAACTATATTGTATATATTTTAGCCTGCTAGAACTATTGTATCTAACGCCTCCTTACAGTCATTACAGAAGGCACAGATTCAAAATAATTCCTCCATTTTAGCTGGCTCCCCTAATACGGTATTCTGAAAATTCATAGAGTTGGAGGCTGATGTACTTGCTAATTGTCCCAACATATTAGCAAAATACACAATCAAAGCTTTGGCCCATCCAGTTATGTCCAACATAGTACTGGCAGAAGCAATGAATAACCTAAGAAATACATTTGATGTTATCACTAATTTGATTATGAACAGGATGGATGATCTGGATAACAGAAAAGCAGAGGTTGCACAGCTGATAGCCCAACAGAAATTATCCTTCTCAACAGTAAATATTCCTGATATGCCAATAGGTTAAAATGGCAAGAAAAAGAAGAAGCTGTTACAGAATATAAAAAAAGGGAAAAAAAGAATAATAATCAATACAAAAAAGCTCCAAAAAAAAAAAAGACTCACAAAACCAATTAACGATAAATGCTGAGAAAAAAAAACCTCCTCCTTATATTGAGCCAAAGATTGTAGTAGAACCAAGAAAAAGAATAGAAAATAGTAATGAGACAAGCATAGCTGGGGAAGAGGAAAACAAAGAATCTGATATAGAAACAGAGGTGATTAAGCATAAGGAAAAAAGGGATACTGCTTCAATAGACTTTACACTAGTGGCAAGGAGGCCAGAAACTGTGGAAATAAAGGTCAGGGAGGCTGTACTGAGTATTGAAGGTCTTTTTCTGAAGCCAAATAAAACTCAATAATCATTAGCCAAATTGACAGTACACTTAGTTCAGGCTGAGCTACTAATTCCTCAAGCAAAAGAGAAAGTATTGTTGGTCTGTAGAGACACTACTGATACTCTCCTCTCAGTATATTTACTGGTCCTGGATATAGAAACTGCTAAAACAATCTGGTGAAAACAACCCAAACTGGAATATCTAGGCCTTAATATTTTAGCTCTGATAACATGGCTGACCATCCTTAACTGTACATATAATAAAATAAATAATTAAAAAGAGCCATTGGACATAACATACAGTTTACCTCCACTCTTGCTTCACTGAAATGGCAATTCAAAATAGAGTTTGTAGAACCTGAAACTAATGAAAAACAAAATCTTTATACGATGTCACTTTTTGGGATAAGTCATTTCTAGGCCAAAAATGATGAAATGTCAAGATTTGTGTTAACACTATTAACGTCATGCTTGTACCTTGATTGTAATAAGCAAAATGTTGGGAAAATAGAACAAATATTCCTGCCAGATATTGGCACCAAGATAGATCTCAAATGTTTAACTGAGGAGATTTTTCTGTATCAGAAAAAAAAATACTAATAAATTAGGCTTGGCAGGAATTCTGTTAGTAGATGTGAAAAAACCCACAGGTATAGGGAATAATATTAACCAAAATGCTAAGATGGACTGACTGTATAATGAACAAGATGTAGTTATACATGCTGAAGGCATAACAAAAGAGGATGTTACAGTGCCCACTTACTTCCTCTAATGGAATGTCGCAGGGCTGGATGAAAAAATGAATGATGCAGAATGGCATAATTTTATCACCAATAGTGACATAATTTTATTTCAGGAAATGTGGGCTTGTCACAATATTAATATAAATAGCTATCATATGATTTTTTCACCAGCAGTTAAAAAAATGAAATTTGTAAGACACAAAGCAGGATTGGCAATATATGTGAACATAAAAAAGCAAATTGTTATTCTGAATACAGTTAAATAGATCCTGATTATATTATTTTGAATATTATTTGGAATTTGGTCCCTTTCACTTTTTGTAATGTGTATACCCCCCCCCAAAAAAAAAAATCTAAATAATCAGATTTTATGGACAAATCTGAATAATGTTATTGATGAGATAACTAATACATTTCCCAACAATATTTTAATTGCTGGTGATTTTAATGCCAGGATTGCTGTTTATGATCAGGTAGATACTTTTATATTACTGTTAGCTTTAGAAGACCTGAGATGTAGAAAAAGTCAAGATAAGCTGAGAAATGATCAGGGAAAGGAATTTAAGAAGCTGATTGAAGAAAATACCTTATTAATACCTAATGGTAGGATTCCTGGAGACATGGAAGGGAACACCACATACTTTTCATAAAATGGACAAAGTTTAATTGATTATATATTGTGCAATCTGAATGCTTTTTTTAAAAAAAAATATTTATAGTATTTTATCAAATACAGTATACACCATATTCACAAAATACCAATAAAGGACAACAACTTTCAGACCAACTAGGTAATGGACAAACTAGAAAATAAACAGGCCTTTTCAAAATGAATAAATGTCCATAACTTGCTGCAGGTCAAGTAGGTACTTCAAAAGGAGTAAAAGGTGTAGAAAAGTCTTCTCTCACCTTTTCCTTAACTTGTAGGATTTCAGCCAAAATGTCCTGCTCCTCGTAGGATAGATAATGTAAGGTGGGAGGCTAAGCTTCTCATAATGAAGACCAAAACAAAAAGGAAACATAACAAAGCACATACCAGATGGCAATACAGGGATACAGTCATTAATAAGAACTTTTGATAAACAGTTCACAAATTGAGTGGAGCATAGGTAGTTCCAATAAAATACTGAACTCCATCTTGAGAAAAGGATATTATGCATAACAGCCTTAAGGACATTATTAGGGCTACCTCACATGGCTTAACATTTTGTTACACAGTAAGTTGTTACAACTATAGTGAACCCCTACAAAACATTAATACAACAGTGGATTAAGAACATCCAAACAGGTTGAAAAGTCATATAAGAGAAAGACAAAATCCCCTTTAGGGCACTACTTAGTCATTGGGGTCTGAATCTGGGTCGCTTGCCTCCAGTCTCTTCTTAGATGTCTGATGATTGTCTAGGAGCTTTGAAATGGAAGCCGTACAGCCTCAGGGTCCATTAGGATATGGGTTTTGTTCGCATGGTGAATTTACAGCCTAGCAGGGAATTGTAGTTGTGCAGAAATGCCATTTTCTAACAGTAGTTTCTTTGTTTCCTGCAGTGCCTTCTTCCTTGTCTGAGTTTGAGATGAAATATCAGGGAACAGGGTGATTTCATTTTCCTCCCACACAAGATCACCTCACTGCCTTGCAGTTTGCAGCAATGGAATTCAGGCCTCCAGGCTTGAGAGCATCACTATAGCTGTGAGTGAACATTCTCCAATGGTACTCCATGGTTGAGCTCAGATAGGGATTGCAAAGGCCTTGATAACTGAGATGCCTGAGTCTTTGGGCAACAGGGCTAAATCTGTGAAAATCAGGCATTGAATTGCTGGTAACAGATCCATTTTCCCTGCCAGCCGAGGAGGAAAGCCAACGATATGTACATGAGCCTGTCTGTGAGCATTCTCCAGTGTCTCTATTTTAGAGTGCAGGAACTGGAGGGCCTTCATGAAGGCTACATTCTTCTTCTGCTGGTGATCCACCTCCGAGTGTATTTTGGCTATGTGAGATGCATTCATTTGCACCCAATTCTCGAGTTCATAACTCAAGCTTTCACAGCTGCCAGCCATGGGTTTGTGTCCTCCCCTTTTGCCTGGATTTTTCTAGGAGGGCCATGATTTGCAGGTTTGGGATCTCCACAGGCCATGGCTCTGGCAAGTTGTATGGCCTGCTTCCAGCACCTCTCGAGCCTGATGATGATGCAAGGTGGGAACCAATATGATGCTCTGCATATATGTCTTTTTTTGGACCCATAACAAAGCTCTAGAGTTATTAAAAGATTGATCAGTCACAAATTAGGTAGATTTGCTTCCACAAGATCAGTAAAAATCACTGTTTGCAGCCAAAATGATCTACTGTAAATAAGAAAGTGTCTGCCATGTTAAGAACTTCACAGCACCCACTCCCCAATCCAGATGCTTTACATAAATTTAACTACACAAATGAGACCTGAGAGTGACCATGCTCCTGTGTGTTTACAAATATTATTTGATAATGAAATAGCCAGTAATGAAAGAGAAATAAATCTATTGGTTGCTCTGTCCAGCATAGGAACAGATAAACTCAGGAGGGGTAGAATTTAAGGAACAGGGTTGACTAATACCTTACAGAGTAGGTAAGATGATTTGAACAACTAATTAACTCAAATCCACATGTTCCACTTTTGATAGAGCAAAAGATGGATCAATTAAACAGAAAAAAATTAAATAAATTATCTATTATAATTCCAATTCAAATAACAAACCATTAACAGATTGGTTTGATGATGAGTGTAAAAAAGTAAAAAAAAAGAATTAAACAAATTAACATGGATTAAGAAACATTCCTCAAGACTAAATTTTTCAAATTTAAGTAAAGCTTGTAAACAATTTAATAAATGGCTGGAAGTAAAAAAAAATAGAGTTCCAACAAAAACAATGGGCAGGCATGTACAAGGTTATTCTTGATAAAGATAGCCATTCATTATGGAAGATGGTACCAAAAGGTGTCACAGAATATCATCCTTCATTAGCCACACATATATCTCAAAAGAAACATGGATAGATTACTTTAAAACTATTTTTTTCTTAACTAGAACTACAGAATGTAGATCAAACTTTAATTCTTAATCTGAGACACTCTATCCAATCAAACCTCACATTTACAGAACTTGAAGTTGGAGAAGCTATTACCAAACTTAAAAATAACAAGGCCCCTGGGTCAGATTTTATTCCCCCAGAAGTATACAAAGAACACAGAGACTTTTGGGTCCCACTATTAACTTTTTTCTTTAATCTCCGTATCACACATAATATTTTCCCTCTTTGTGGACCAAAAATATTATCGTTCCCTTATTTAAAAAATAATCTGTATATGACCCTTCTAATTTCTGTCCATAAGCCTGTTAAACATAGTCTCCAAGATTTTTTCTAGACAATTATTAAACAAGCTAAACAAATAGACAGACAAAAAGGGAATTCTATTTCCATGGCAAGTTGGTTTCAGACAAGGGTTTTCAACAATTGATAACATCTATGTATTGACTCATTTAATAGAAAAATATGTACATATGAGAAAATACGTGCATATGAGAAAAATTAAACTCTATGCTCTTTTTGTAGACTTTTCGTCTGCATTTGACTGCATAAATAGTCAAAAACTGTGGGAAATCATGCAGGACCTGGGTACTGATTATTCTTTACTAATTATGATTTGTCTTCTATATTCCAATACATCTACTACAATAAGATATAACAAGGGTAGTTTGACTCATTACATTTCAACCCATTAAAGGGTTAAACAAGGCTGCCTATTGGCACCCTTGTTATTTAATATATATGTAAATGAGATCTTAAAATATGAGGAAACATCTACACTAGTTTCACCTAAAATGGACAGGGACCAGGCTACTTGCAAGATCTTCTGCACCCCTACCACCACCTCCACCCACTCTGTTCCACCCATGAGGGCTTGCTAGAGGTTCCCAGGGTCTGGCTAAAGACTTTGGGGGTGTGCCCCTTTGCTTTCTCAGCCCTGACCCTGTGGAATGCTGTACCTCATCAGATTAGAGAGTGCCTGACTGCTGACAGTTTAAAATCTGAATTAAAAACATACATGTTCAGCCAGGCATTCCCTGTTGAGTGTCAAGCCTAGTTGTACAGCTATCTAATTGATATTGATTGATATTTATTAACATGTTTATATTTTGTTTTTATTGATTGATGTATGTATTAATTGTAATCTGTTTTAGCATATAAAGTGCTTTGATCTCATGGAATTGCACTTACAGCCCTTTAAAGCCCTATACGATCAGGGACCTGGCTATCTGAAAGATCTTCTGACTCCCTACTGTAGCCGCTGTCCTCTCCAATCCAGTGATGAGGGATTGCTAGAGATTACCAGGGTGCATCTGAAACCTCTGGTGCACAAGCTTTTTCCTTTTGTGGCTCCCACCCTGTGGAATTCTCTACCTCATTGGTTAAGAGAATGCCTGACCATTAAAAGCTTTAAAGCTGAATATAAAACCTATCTTTTTAACCAGGCCTTTTCTGATGATTTTTAATTTGCTTTATTATATCAATGATATTACTAAGTATTTTGTCTGTGTAATTTTTTTATATGTGGCATTGTTATGTTTTGTTAAAGCGCCTTGGTTTTGAAAAGGTGCTCTATAAATAAAGTTTTATTTACTTACAAATAACATTTTGACTGATTTGATTGATTGATTGAAAATAAATAAGAACTCTTTGCACACACTGGCTTATGCTGATGATATTGTAATGTTTGCCCATACTGAGTCTGGTCTACAACACAAAATAGAAATATTCCAAAAGAAGTGTATACAATTGGAATTATAAATACACTTAAAAAAATGAAGATAATCCTATTTGGAAAAATGGGATATCAATCCAAATAGCCTAAATTATATTTAGGGAACAATAGATTAGGTATAGTTAAATAATATCAATATTTGAGAATTAAATTTACATCTTCTACTAGCTGGGCACCACATCAAAATGAACAAAACATAAAGGCAAGACTTGCAGCTAAAGCTCTTTTAAAAATACCTATAATATAATAATATAATATAATATTGCTCCTACAAATACCTTGGGGTTACCTTCGACTCAGCCCTCACATTCCATGACCACATTGATGCCCTAACATCCGCCACTAACACACGGCCTGGCATCCTCTTCCACCATAGAATCTGCCTTCCCCCAAATGCGCTCCGGCTCACTGTTACGTCTTCTGTATTGTCCCTTGTAGACTATGGCCTACCAGTCTATGGTGCTGCCGACACGACTGCACTCAAAAAAATTCACTTAACCCTGAATAAAGCCTGCAGACTGATTACTGGTGCCCCCAGGCTCACACACACCTGTCAGCTGTATGATGAGGCTAAACTCCTTACCCTGGATGAACGGCTCCGATATCAAACCTGCCTCCTCACAAAAAAAACCCTACTCGGGCTCTCCCCTCCTGGGGTGACGGCATCCATCCACTGTATCCCACCCACTATTGCAACATGGTCATCCAACAAGACCACTCTAATGGTCCCCAGATCAAGAACCAGCCATGGCCAGAGGTCTTTCTGCTACAGAGCCCCATCCTGGTTTAACTCTCTCCCTGCCCCCATCACCAATGCCACCACCATCTCCAAGTTCAAAACCACCCTTCGAAACCAACTCATCAACACTCGTAGCTGCTCCTGTCTCTGAAGGCAGCCTCCACCTTGACTTCTCATGACAATGCCCACCGGGTGGCTCTCCACCTAGCCCACCCCACCACCTCTTCCCAGTACACCGTACCTATGTCTAACCTGGCCAGTGCCTGCTGTTTTATGGTATGCCAATTAGATTGCTCAATTTTTGATACCAACTTGTGTAACACCTGTCTCAATTACTTGTACCCTGTAACCTAAATGTATTTTGTCTGACCTCAGTGTGACGTGGTGCCTCTGATGAATGCCTATTTTTAGCAAACCTGTGCTATGTAACCTAAAACTCTATGTATGTCTTTAATGTGATGAGGTACCTTTGGAAACGAGCCTCTGGCTCAAAGGTTGTAAACTGATTTCACAAATAAATAAAAATAGATAAAATTCAGTTATAACTACAGGGGAAATACAATTACCCCTGCTCTCAAGGCTGGGGAGGCCAAAATAAACCCCATCCTCATATATGGGGCAGAGGTTTGAGGCTCCTTTAAATGAAATAAAATGGAGAGAATCCTGTCTTTCTACTATAAAACCCTTTTGGGGTGCCTAACTCAAACACAAATGCAATGGTAAGGGCATAATTAGATAAGATTTCAATAAATGCAATTAAAGAACTGATACCAGTAACATCCTGGTTAAGACTAATTAATAATATTATTGATGACCTCCCCTTCCAATGTTTAAAGGAAAAAATCAAATAGATTCAAGAGGATCACAGATCAAAATAGTTGGCTGCCTTGGAAAATATTCTTACTAAAATAAAAATGATGCATTTATGGATTGATTTTCAAAAGAAAATCAACATCTCAATGCAATATAGGTTTACTATAAAAAGGAAACTGTTTAAAAAATCAGAAGATTCTGATATGGATATTAAAAAAACAAAACAAAAATGCTCTAGCTGGTTTAAAGAAAACAAAATCAACCACACATTGGAAGAATATTTGAATCTTCCTATCTCCCCAAAGGATAAAAAACTAATCACGTGGGCCCACTTTGAACTTATTACTTCAAAATACACATATTATAAGAATATAGTAACAAAGGAGAAAAATGAATCTGATTACCAATGTAGATGTAATAAAGGACATAAGGAAACACTAGCATATCTAATTACCATCTGCCATTTATATATAAAAGCAAGAAATCAGACTCTTCTCAAATTTCTTAAAATATATGTTAAAAGTAATTATGATATAGTTTTTATCCTTTTGCACCCTAAATTTCCAGAATATGTCATAACGATTGCTCAGTTTATGGCTTCAGTAATTAAAATAAAAAAAAAAACACTTTAGAAGTAAAAACATACTAAAATAGGCTATGGTCTCTTACCCTCCATCTGCTCCTAAATTCTTAACTGGGTTCTATTACTCAGGCTACTGGTCAGTATGAAATATGCAATTACAAACACTGTGATATATTTATACTAATAATAAATATTTATTTTGGAATGCAATACTGTAATATAACTGTTGCGATTAGTCAGTACGAAATATAAAACTTCAAAAATTATGGTATATTTATACTGATCATGAATATTCATTCAGAAAGCAATATTGTAATATACATGTGCTGTTTTTTATATGTATGTTTATTTTTTATTACTTTTTAAAAATACTTGTAAGAACCTAGGTGCTTGTAACGCCATGGTTGACCAATAAACCTGAAACTTGAATAGAGAAGGAGTATCTGGGCATCGTCTTGGCTTTGCAGAAGCTGCAGCCTTATTTGTATGGGAGGGAGTTTGCCCTGCTTACTGAACACAACTCCCTTATATGGTTGCATCAAACCAGCACCCAGAGCTCAAAACTGACAAGGTGGAGCCTGGTGCTGCAGTGCTATAATATGGGCATTAGGCATCACAGTGGGTCACAGCACGGCAGTGTAGATAGGATGTCCAGATAATAGTCTGTGCCCTTGTTTTTCTTTTTTTAAGTAGGAAGAAACTAAGAGAATTTTTATTTATTTATTTATTTATGTATGTCTTTGATTACTGGGTGAGCAAACTGATCCAGAGGATCATTTTCAGTTGTGACCCAGGACACCAGGGCAGCAAACACAACACACATCAGTACAATATAGAGATACAATTAGAACAAAATAGGACTGACGAAAACATTTGGTATGATGTCACATTACATAGTACAAATATTGCAGAGAAATCAGTACATACTGGTGACATACATTAAGTGGCTGTGCAATATAAAAGGTTTAACATAGGGAATATGGTAGAGTATTACATGCAATTGACATACAGTCACTAGGGAGCCAAGGAAATAAATACAGTTAAAACGAAGTTTTAATCTATCACCAGGGGTGGTATAGACACAAGTCATAGGCAGAAATGCAACTTAAGTTAGGTTGCAGGACCTGCTAACAGTTCAGAATAAAACAGGTAGTCATAACCAAATTGAACTGAGGAGCAGAACAGTGCAAGCGGGTAGGGGCACTGGCGGTAGGGTGAGGGCACGAAAAGGTGCTATGCCAGGATACGGGCTCTGGTACCACCTGGGGAACAGCTGCAGGTACAAGCAGCCTCAGTCTGGAGCCAAGCCCTTAAGTTTGCCTTAAAACACTGATGGGAGGGAGATGATCGGATGGAAAAAGGAAATCTATTCCAGAGTGAAGGGGCAGAGACAGAGAAGGCTTTACTACCCATGGTAGTAGTAGTGCGAGGCACTTCCAGTGGGGGAATGGAGGAGGCCCAGAGACTCTGAGAGACCACTTTGTCAGTGAGTAGGGAGGAGAAGGGGGACAGCTGATGGTTCCTGAGTGCACTGTAAATGAGGCTGCCCATGGCAAAGTCAAAATGACCCTGTAGAGAGAGCCACCCTA
Source organism: Neoceratodus forsteri (assembly GCA_016271365.2). Classification (NCBI taxonomy): domain Eukaryota; kingdom Metazoa; phylum Chordata; order Ceratodontiformes; family Ceratodontidae; genus Neoceratodus; species Neoceratodus forsteri. Next base: position 1,386,663,582 of record CM057453.1, read on the forward strand.
GGAACTGGTATAGCAAGCAGTGGTGGGTGGTAATTGGGGCTTGAAGGACAAAGTGGCAGATGGAATTATATGTGATATGTAAGCAGGTCCCATAGGGAGGAGGACGTAGTAGAGTAAATGGGGGAACAGTAGTCAAGGAGGGGCAGGAGGTTTCCCTGAGCAATGGCTAGGTGAGCTTCAGGGGACAAAAATTGATTTTGGCAGTAGACAGCATCTAATGTTTGGTGGCTTTTCATCACAGTGTTGCTGTTGTGTTTATTGAAAGTAAGGGAGGGGTCTAGGGTGACACCTAGATATTTAAAAGCAGGGACAAATTCGAATGGAGGACCGGCAAGGGTAGCAATCAAGAGTGTTTTTTTTTGACCTGGCTACCTTTGCCAGGAATTGCTTAGAGCCAAAGAGCATGGCCTTTGTCTTTTTCTCATTAACGAGAAGTTTTCTGGAGAGGAATCAGTTCTGTGCAGCCCCAGAGTTTGCTGTGAGGGTGGTGGACAAGGACTTCATGGAATTATCGCTGTGGTATATGACTAGGTCATCTGCATAGAGGAGGGCCTTGCAATTGATGCTTTCAGCAGGGAGGTCACTAATAAACATAGAAACGATTATAGGCCCCAGTACTGAGCACTAAGGTACACCAGTGTGGGTAGGTAGCAGAGCAGAGAAATTTTTACCAATTAAGATGGACTGGGACCTGCCTGAGAGGTAACTACAGAACCATGTGACCGTGACTGGTGAGCAGCCAAAGTTTAGCAGGGCAGAGTAGAGGAGATGGTGGTCTACAAGGTCAAAAGCCTTCAAGAGATCCACAAACACTGCACCTGTTGCCCTGCCCTTGTCCATATTTCTAAGGATATGGTTCCAGAAAAGTGCCAAGGTGAAAGAGGTACTATGGTGTTTGTGGAAGCCGTGCTGGAGAGGACAAAGGAGGTGGTATTTTTCTAAATGATCGAATAGTTGGTGATGAATGATTTTCTCAAGTAATTTACTCAGGTGAGGAAGGAGGGAGATGGGCCTATAATTTTCGGGGGAGAGGGGATCCCCAGCCTTAAATATGGGTACAACATGATTGTGCTTCCAAGTGTCAGGAACTGTTGCAGATGACAGAGCAAGGTTGTAAATGTAGGCTAGGGGCTTTACAATAACTGGGGACAGCAGTTTCAGGAAGGTGGGGTATAGCCCATTACTACCTGGGCTACCTCTGGTAGGAAGTGTCTTTAAGAGTTTTGCAGTATTTTTTATGCCAATGACCCTAAAGTAAAATGGAGGCTCATGTGCAGTACTAAGGGGGGGCTGGAAGCATTGAGGTTTGCTGTGTAGGTCAGAGAAAGACTGAGTATGGAACCTGGTAAGATGGGGGAGAGGTCCATAAACATTCTATTGAAAGTGTCCACAATTGCACCAGGTTCAGTGATGACACCTGAGGGTGAGTTTAGCTGTGTTGTCTGCTTGTTAGACTTAGGATTTAGGAGGGACTCTATTGAGTCCCAGAAACTGCACAGGTTACCCGAGTATGTCTTTTTGCAAGTTGGTACACTGTGGTATTTGCGTTTTAGCAACTTAACAGCCTGCTTGGAGGAATTACACAGTTGTCTGTATGTGTTCCAGAGCTGGGGGGAGGGAGACGACTTATAAGCTTTCCAAGTTTTGTCCCTGATTTTCATCTGGGCCAGTAGTCCCTTGGATAGCCAGCAGCTGCTGCCACCTCTGACCCTTCTGGTGGTGATTGGGAAATGTTTGTCCTGAAGTTTCTCTAGGATGTCGATAAAATATGTGACTGCAGTTGAGACATCCAAGCACGAGTAGAGTACAGAGCAGTTTATAGTCCTGGAATCGGTTAGGATGGAGTCAAGATCCTGGCAGTGAAACTTCCTGAAAGACAGGAGTTTTGGGGGAGGCTGGATTGGTTTGGTGGTAAGGACAATGTAAGTAGGGGGTGTGGTCACTGATGGAGTCAGACGTTGTGCCTGCCTGTAGGATCAGTCCACTCAATTTGTAATAATCCAGTCTAAGGTGTTATAGTTGTCTGAGTGCATGTTATATCTTGTGGTGGAAGAGATGACTTGCTTTAACTGGTGTGTTTTTAGAAGATGTGCGTACTCAGGTATTGGAGTGTCAGCCCAGTTAAGGTTGAAATCCCCTAGTAGGATTGTGTCTCTGGAGGGGGAGGTGTATGCAAGGCCACCCAGAAAACTGGATAGGCCCTGGACATCCACATTGGGGATTGTAGCAGCAGCCTAGGTGAGGGTTTTTTTGTGGCCCCCAGAGAGGGAACTGAGGACATAACAGTGGCAGCCAGCTGTCTCACATGAGAATAAAAATCATTCAGTGGGAATAAAAGATTTGTTTTTTTTTCTTTTTCTGGAGGGAGGGGAGGGGAGGATATAACAACATTTGTGTAATTTTTTGTTTTGTTTTGTTTCCATGTTTAAATACCATTATCAGCTAGTCTTCTTGTAAGTATTTCAGCAGAGTTAAAAACTGTCAGATAATGTTAGCTGCCAAGAGGCATGCCGGAAGGTCCTGCTGAGTGACAACAATCTCTTTGGCCAGTAAACAGGAGAGTTGGAAGTAAAGCAACCCTTTCCCATTTCATGAAGGAGTCACTCCTGCTGTATGAGACAAGATGTGGGACAAAAAAAAATCCAGATGTATTTGAATAAGTACAAAGCCCTAATTAGACCAGTTTTCCAAATGGGCTCAGCTCTGAAGACACAAGGAATTGACCTGGGAGTCATATTAGAGTGAGATACAGGGCTACATGTCATGGAGATGCAGCTGAATGGTCTTAAATTCTGGGAGAGCCAAAAAGAGACAGTCAGGTTTGGGACTATGAACAGCTACAGTACCATCCAAGGTTCAAGTCTAGCTTGATTCACCAATGTGTCTTGGGTGGTAAGCTATTCTACATTGCTAAATAGAGAAGAGATAGAAGCGAATTTGTTTCTGTGCATAACCTACCATTCAAATCAGTTGCTTTTTCATTTCTGTAGAATTACTCTTCCCCATAGACTTTCTGTAGCATCCTGTATTATAAGTGTCTTTCTGTAGTATCCTGTAGTATAATTGTAAATATCTATGTATTAAAACATTATGTTTATATCCTTCAGATTTCTGTGACTGAGTCCTTTAAGGAACAGCTGATTTATAGATATAAAAAAAAATGTTTCCACCTCTGAAGAGAAGGCTACCATTACCGTATTCTGTTTCTAAAGTGAGGAGTGTTCAGCTGTGACAGAGAAGGATGGGTCATCTGTCCTAGAGCAAGGAGTGTTGTACTGCCTGAATAGTGATTCTGAAGGGATTCAAACCCAGGGATACTCAGACAGAGTGTCTGTGCTGAGTGGTGGCAGTTACTGAGTACCATTGCAGGCATCTGAAGGGTTTGTGAAAGCTGATAACAGTTACAGGCTGAGTCTGTGATAGACCATCTTGCCAAAGGGGCACTAATACACAGCACAGCACCACGTGGCAGCAGGTAGCAGCATGTCATATTAATTCTGGTAGTTGGTAAAAATTCAGGGATTATAGAAGTTTTACATATTGTGATTTTTCACACAGCTTTCACCAAAATGAATTAGAAGAATGGCCATGGCATTGGAGTGGGGACTGACACACATTGAAGTATCATGTAGCAGCATGACATAGTCAATTGAAAAATTCTGGCAGTACAGAGTTGCAGTCTATTGTGCTTTTTACACAATTTTCACTGAAGTTCATTACAAGAATGGCTGTTTTGGGGGAGTTGGGGACTGACACACAGCTCTGTGTCACAGCATGTAGCAGTAGTAGTAGTAGTAAAAGATTTATTTTTATTCAGGAAAATTCTTACTTCACATCTTAGGCCTAAGCCTTTTTTCAAGAAGGTCCTGACAATAGGACTTTAAAATTACATCCAGTACAGACACAAAACAAACATCACATTCAATCTCTAGGACCTTTAGACATCTAAATAAATATACTTATATTCCAACAAAGTTTATACAACTCATTTCACTACAAAAATACCATTTAAAATCTAAAAAATATCTTCTTCAACCATTGCACATACATCTAACTTTCAATTTCTCTTTCAGAAATTCAGAGAATGACAAGTTTATTCTGGTAGTTAGAACAATTCTGGGAGTGCAGAATTTCTGTATATTGTGCTTTTTTTGCACAATTTTCATTAAAGTGCTTTAAAAGAGCAGTGGCTGGTGAATGACACACACTGAAGCATCATTTAGCAGCATGATATTTGCATTCTGGTACTTGAGAAAAAATTCAGAGAGTGCCAAATCTAGTTATATTGTGCTTTACCACAGTGCTTTTTGCAATAAAAACAGTAATGAGAGAGGAAGACAGTGACAGTGTAAGGACTGTGTAGTTGCACAAGAAAGAGAACAATAGAGAAGAAATCAGAATTTTTTTTCTGTTGGTGATCACATGATGCTTTCCTTCTAGACTGATGCATGGTGCCCTCACTCCTGCCTCAGGTCAGTTAAATATAGTCTATTGTGTCGGATTTGGTGAAACTTTTCATAAAACATTAACTATCTGGGCTCCTACTACTGAAGAGAAACATCCGATCACTGAATTTAAGCCACTCCAGCAAGCAATTGTTCCAAATGGAGGCCGAAATGAAGCCGGCCCTCCCAACACACACGCTGTCCCAAATGCCAGACAAAACTTCAAAATGATCCAAAAGCAAAGGCACCACGTCAAGGAAGGGCAGTCAACTAACTAGTGTAGCAGCACCTCTCTCAGAGGGCAAATTTCTAACAGCTGGCACCACTCAAAGCTGCATTTCTGGATTTTTCCTCTGACCTTCAAGGCCGATCTGAAGGATACAAATAAAAAACTTACAGATATTTCGGCCCGTACTTCATCCCTAGAAACTAGGCAATCCAGAATAGATCCAGAATTCACAATGTTGTGGCACAAAATCTCCAAAATGGAGTTAAAATAGGAAGATTGGAAGGCTGAAGCAGACGCAGTAATCTGGTAATCTGCTTTCCAGAAGAAGCAGAGGGCTCAACACCTCTCTTATTTCCCCAAAAATTACTTGCTAAAGTGGCAGGTCCTCCTATGCACTCTCTGAGTTATATTGGGGAAAGAGCCCACAGGTCACTGAGGCCTAGACCACCTCCAAGGGCTCAGCCCAGGCCTTTCATTCTCCGGCTGCTAAATAACTTAGATAGGCAGGATATATTATCAAAAATTAAGGAGCTTCAAGATACTCAGTGGGAACTCTCTACACTCTGGATCACCCAGGACCTCCCTGCTGCAGTCCACCAGAAGAGAGCGGCTTACCATGACTCAGTAACAAAACTGATCTCAGCAAGCATTAAGTTCCGTATGTTATACCCTGCTCGGTTGTCGGTCACACATAATGGAGCATGGAAAACCTTTGAAAATGCCGAATAAGCAGCTAAAGATCTCCCAACTTTTTTTCCTGACCTTTTCAATCCCTGCTGAAGCAAATGGTTCAGTAAAAGAAGAGGTGCTGGATTAATACTCTAGTGATCAAGCTAGTAAAGAAAATCCGACTGTGTTATGCAAGATTTTACCTGGGTAAATTCCTATCAGTTCCCTTGGGAGAATCCAGTCCCTGTAAGTTAAGTTGAAAAGCCACTGTGACCCCACGTGACTTCCTTCTCTTTTGGATCTCCTAATTCCTCAACCCACATAAGCAGCACCGGTCCCAACAAGATTTCATTTCTCTGTGATCATACGCACCATCACGACCACATGAATATGCAAACTAAAACCATCCTCGTAAAGGTGCGCACACTTGTGAGATCCCAAATGGAGATTATTTTGTTTACATTTAATAAGGACAGACTTTTGGTGGTAACATTCCACTTCTCAAGTTCTTTTCAGATGGAAGGAGAGACTGAACTTTATATATGCTGCAAAATCTGCACTTGTTTTATTAGTTTTTCTTTCGGTATTAGATACAGGCTAATTAAGTGACCTGTAGCAGGAGTTGTTATTACCTTTTGTTTTACTTTTCTATGTATTATGTATGGACCTTAAAAGTACTATATGTCCAAGTAATATAGTCCTGGGTTGAGTAATAATTGACCGCATTTAATTTCACTAGTTAAGGCCAAAGTATAAATCTGGCATGCCATGGCCTGACACATATTTAGCTTATATATCCTCAAAGTGGCATGTAGTAGAAATCTCCTTCCTGCTTTAATTTTATCTGTTTTTCTTGGCCTTCCTCTGCCTCTTGTAGTCCAAAGAGAGCAGAGACTCAGACATACTGTATGTTTAAGGAGAAGAAAAAGTTTCACCAACATTAATTCTTAGTTCTACAGTCCATTACTTCTTTGAATTACAAAAACCAAAATGGAGTACAGTAGCTCTTTCTGTTTCTGTCATATATGACAACTTTAATATGTGTATCCATACTACATAGTTGAAGGTAGATCGTTTTTGTTATCAAGGTAAAAGAATTGTTCTGATATGTTATATGTATCTAGTTAGATAATCAGGACAATCAGTTGGGTGGGGGTGTGGGGCACGAGGGCTACTAGTGGGATAGCCATCATGCATCAATTTTGGGGTTGGGGACCTCAGCAAGGGCCAAGTCCTAATGGGCTATACTGTTGCAATAAAAATATGGTCATCTATGAGGTTCCTATGGGGAGGGGAAGAATGTTAATGGTTAAAGTGTTTAAAAGAATTAAAACCTTCAGGGTGGGGGGTAGGCATAAGGAAGTTAGGGGTAATAAGGGACTGGGTAGTGGGGAGAGTGTTCCATTGGAGACTAAGGTTTGAGTTTTATCTGTTTCCTCTTTCTCTTTTTCTCTATTACCTTAGGTCTTACTGTGCAAGGACTGCATTGAATGCACTTCTAGTAACCACATGTGAAAATGGCTACCTATAATTTTTGCTCCTGTAACATCAAGAGGGGGGCAGTCACCCACTAAAAGAATGAAAGTGTTGTTATAGTTGCAAAAACTGCATATGGATATTGCCTTCCTGCAGGAAACCCCCTTCTCACCCTCCCAGGTTCTTCAGTTAAGGAAAGCCTGGGTGGGACAAGTATATGGTTCAGGAATAGATTCACAAAAAAGTGGGCTGGCTATTATAATTGCATGAAGGTTACCATTACATTTACTTCAGGAAGTTGCAGATCCACTAGGTAGATATATTTTACTCAGGGCAATTCTGGGTCACTTAGAAATAGTGTTAGGCTCTATCTATGGACCGAACAGTGATGACCCATCCTTTTTCTCTACTATAATGACAACACTTTCACCCTGGTCCTCACTGCCTATGATATTGCGGGGAGGGACTGGAACTTGGTGCTGAATAACCAACTAGATAGAACAGGCTGTTCAAGCAAGTTCCAACCCAAGGCCAGAAGGCTTTAGAGGAATTAATGCATTCCCTAGGTCTTGTCGAACCTTGGAGAATTCTGAACCCAGAGGGTAGAGAATACTCTTTCTATTCTACACCCCATCACACACATTCCAGGATAGACTATTTTTTGATGGGGTGAACCACCTTCAAGGGATAGACTCCTGTTCTTACTCACCAAAAGTCCAACTGGACCACCATCATGTGATTGTCAGAATTAATCTAGTTCCCTCACTAGTCAGGGATAGGATTGGGGAAATTTAATAATCAACTCCTTAAATCTAAAAAAATTCAAGCACATCTCAAAACCTTTATAACATCTTTCATGGAAAGCAATGCACCTTCTATGGCTACATTAGACATCTTTATAGGGATCCCTAAAATGTAGGCTCAGAGGGGAAACTATTTGTTGGGCCACTAAATGCAATAAAGCAGATAAAGGCCTCCATGTCCTCAATACTAGAATGTATCCAAGATGGGGAATCCTGCCTATCTCCTACCTCGCCTATAGAAAATTGGGAACAACTAGAATCCTTGAGGGCTCTATACAATAAATTAATTGGGGAAAAGGCAGAGCACCTACTACTCCATTCCAAAGTTACCTACTTCTATCAAGGGGAAAGGGCAGGGAGGTTGCTAGCCTTGAGGCTACGCTCACAAGAAATGAACAGAATAGTCTCCTCCATCTTAAAAGATAAGGAACAACTCTACACTTCCCCCCAGGGAATAGTTGAAACTTTTAAAAACTATCATCAGGCATTGTACGTCCCACCCCAAGTCCCTTTCTCAACCACGTAATTAGACTCATTTCTCCAGGACATTGACCTCTCACAACTTACTGACTCCCAGGTTGAGATATTAAGTGCTCCCCTAACCATCAATGAAATCTATGCAGCCATAGAGTCATTACCAATGAACAAATCCCCTGGCCTGGATGGCTTCACATCTAATTTTTCTAGAGAGTTTAAAGATCAGCTCTCTCCTATACTTCTAGATACCTTTAGGCATATTTTTAAAGAGGGTTTATCAGACCTTTCATTGACTACCACAATAAGTGTTTTTCTCCCTAAACCAGGCCGAAATCCCCTTAGAGTCATAAAGTACAGACCAATCTTGCTTATTAATGCAGATATCAAGATCTTAGGCAAAATCATGGCAAACAGGCTAAATCTTTTTTTTGTTTGTTTAACCAGGAGTAGCACACTAAGCTGAAAGCTTTTTTACAGGAGCAACCTGGGAGCACAGGGAAGTTAAGTGACTTGCTTAGGGTCACACAGTATGCAAGTGGAAGTTGTGGGATTCAAACCCAGGTCTGGTCTGCTAGATGTCACCAGATTTGCAGCTCAGAGCCTTAAACCACTGCACTATACTGCCTCCCTAGGTTTGGTTTAAAGGAAGTCCCTAAACCTGGTCTGGGATTCACTGATTAGCAGAGAACAAGTCAGATTTGTGAAAGGTAGACTCCTGGCTGATCATTTCAGAAAGCTAGCCTACCTTTTCTCTGTATCCAGGGACTCCTCAGTAGCTACTGCTTCAGTGTCCCTGGATGCAGAGAAAGCATTTGATAGGGTCTCATGGGACTATTTTCTATTTTACCCAAATTTCATATTCCCCAAATTTTTATCTGCTAGATAAAGGTACTTTATTCCTGACTATTAGCAAGAGTCTCCTGCAATGGCTCCCTATCCTCTTCCTTTTTCTTATACTAAGGAAGAAGGCAAGGGTGCCCACTCTCCCCATACCTATTTAACTTGTTTCTAGAACCCCTCATTCTCAAGTTCAATAGCTCACAACACATCACTGGAATAAAAGTTGGTGAGAAATAATTCAAATTGTCTGTTTATGTGGATGATATGCTGATGCATATCTCCTCCCAGCGACATCACTCCCTGCTGCTCTATAGCCAGTATCACAGTTTAGTGTGTTTTCCAAATACAAGTTGAATCTACACAAAACTGAGGTGATGCCACTTAATAAATATACTAACAAATCAGACTTGCAACACTTGAGTTTCCTCTGGTAAAGGATAATTTGAAATATCTAGGGATAGTCCTCAGTACTACTCCATGGAAGATCAGGCAGAATAACCTGGATTTGGTGGTGACCAGTATTAAAGCGGACATAAATAGATGGAAACTGTTACCCTTAACACTATGGGGTAGGGTCAGTATAATTAAAATGAACATCTTACCCCATCTATTATATCCTCTCCAGATGTTCAATAGGTCTCTACCTCAGAGCTGGTTTTCCTGAACTAATAAAATTTTAACTGTCTTTCTCTGGCAAGGTAAGAAGGCTAGAAGGGCCTATACCAAGTTAATGCACCACAAAAGAGATGGGGGACTACAAGCCCCTAATCTGTACTTATATTACCTTGCAATACACTTAGTGAGGTCTCTACATTGGTGTACATATCCCCAGGACCCCCCAACAGGCCTATATACCCCTTTATGGGTAGAAATTGAAACTACCTTATGTTCCACTCACGGTATTGATATAGCAGTGCTACCTTTTCTCTTGAAGAAAAAGTTGCCTACTCAACTACAGGACACTTCCCTGGGAGATTCTTTAATGTCTTAATCTCAGCTAAATAAGTTGCTAAAAATAAATCCAAAGCAAGATATTTCCTAGCCATTATTTGGGAACCCCAATTTTCAGATTTCAGGTAAGATTCTTTCCAGAGACAAATTCTGGCCAAACATGGAAGTGGATAGGGTGGAGGACTTAACAGTCCACCAAAAAATTAATGACATTTCAAGAAGCTAGTAATATTTATGGTTGGAACACCGTATCTGTTTTTAAATATTTTCAAATTACTCATATGTTACACGTTGTACTGGGCAAAGGTCCATGGGGATCACCTCTTTACAATGCAATCTCCACCTATCTGAATTCAATTCCTAAAACTCACCTGATCTCATGTTCATATCATTACTTATAGTCATATTTTAAACCCAGAGATATACCAAGATTCTGTTGGTGGGATTGGGCCCCCCCCTCCACTTCTCGCTCAAGAAATTGGCCCCGGATAGGGAAGCATTTGTATAAGGTGATATGCTGGGACCGTTACCAGTTCATGCAATTTCAGATTAACCATGACCTCTGTTATACCCCCTCTAGATTGCATAAAATGGGTTGTTTACCATTGGACCTTTGCACAAAATGTGGCAAAGAAACTGGTACACTTTTACACATGCTATGGTCATGTGAGACAATTTCCCCATTCTGGTCTTCCATTCACAATAGACTAGACCCCTTGCTAGGTGTCTCCCAGAAATTTGAACCTGCAGCCTGTGTTGTAGGAGAGTATACAGATCAACTCATGGGTAATCAATGTCCGCACATGGTTTTGATATTGGCCTGTGCTAAAAAGGTAATACTCAGACACTGGAAAGATCAGATTTCTCCAAGCTTTGTTGAGTGGTACAAAGAAATAATGTTTTCTTTACAGGCAGAGTGAAAGATAGTGAGTATGAATAACAAAATGTTGAGGTACAACTGTATCTGGGAGCCTCTGTATACCCTCCTGTTAACATAGTAAGTTACTAAGGAATATTAAAACCTAAGAATATACCCTTAAGGGAAATAGAACACCACATCTAATACACTAGGTTTAAACATCCAATCAGAGTGTTTTCCATTATAATTTAAAAAGGAATACACCTTTTTGCTGTTTTACTAAGATATCTCCGATGGAATTAAGGGGTGGGGGGAAGAGGTTGGGGAGGGGGGAAGGGGTAATGTTAAGAGTTTTATATATATGTTTTGAAAATGTTTATGGTACAACTCATATCGTGGACCACATGTATATGCTTCATGTTTATCAGCCGATACCTGAAGTGTGTGTTATTCAGTTGACTTTCAATAAAACATATTAAATGATAAAAAAAAAAAAAATATTTTTTTTCTGTTAAGCTGAAGGAGGATAGCCAACAGCAGAATTTAGACAGTAGCAGAAATCAGGACAGTGAGGAATTAAGATGTACAAAATGTTGTTATTCTTTTTTACTTTGTTATTATTTTTAAACTTTTTCCAAACAGCTGAGTACTAGAGGAAACAGTAAGCTAGACAGAAAAGCATATGATGACAGGAGTGGAGAGAGGATAGAGTTATGGCCTGGGGATGGAGGGTGCACCACCACCATGGAGTGCCACCAGCCCCTTGAGGATACTCCACTGGTTGTGTAGCAACATCTGGAATGTTTCCTTAATGGACACAACTTGGTGGGAGACTTCCCCTATCTCATCAATGAGCTGTGCAACTTCAGCTCAGATGGATGTGGGAGGATGCTCTGAGACCAGACTCTCAGGTGACCCCATGAAACTCATGTTTGGCTGCTGTTCCCACTCCTTGTCCCCTCTGTGTCTCCCTCCAGTGCCACATTTTTCACCAACATTGCCTCTTACCATTTTGCCAACCCAGCTGTATAGAATGACACCTGGGGTGCCACTGCCTCCACCCCTCTCAGCTGACTTGGTCTGACTTCTCATACATTGCTCCCACTCCTGATGGTGCCTCACCTTAAGGTGGGTGTGCTGCCCATCTGTGCCCAAATGGCTGCCCAGTTTACCACTCTGAACAATGGTGTGACACAAAGTGAATGTCACCACACTATTGTTGGTATGGTAAGTCTCAAAGAAGTCCCTAACTAGGGACTTATGCTGCTGCCAAGGGAAAGAGCTAGATAGGTATTCTCTTCCTCACAGGGTTCAAGCAGCAAAACCACATGGGTGACCACTGGGGCAAGTGTTGCAGCAACAGGAGGTACAGGAACAGGGTCAATAGGTGGTGGTGCCACTGCATGCTGCCACTGGTGCTGCACTGTGGGAAGTTGAGTGCTGACTGTTCTTTCTACTCCCAGTGCCAAAGCTGTCCTATTTAGGCAGATTGGATGGCATTTCCCATCTGTGGACTGCATATCCTCTCCTTACTGTGATGGCTAACAGTCTCCTCCTCACTGGCCCCACTCATTTTAATAAACAAAAAAACAGTCGAAGGAAGAAAAATAGAGTAAATAAAAGTGGGGAATATAAAGAAGATTACACCTAAACAACAACTAAATAAATCCTCACAAAGATAAAATGACACACAACCCCCCCCTTAAAAAAAAAGCAATTCTTACATTTCAGCTGGGCTGTGATGGGAGATTGTTCTGTAAATAAAAAGAAAACATTACTTGGCCTTGGATCCTCTTGTAGTTGAAACTGAACATAATTCAGCAATGTTGAAGCTCACAGCTATTGTACGCATTTATTCTCCTAATCTTTGCTGAGTTAATAGCTACCTGATCACATCAGGCAAACAGTGACAACAGACGTACCTCTGATTTGCTTCACTTGTACAAAAAGGTGGGATTTAGACTGTCAGAACCCTGTCAAGAAGTTCTGGAGAACCACAACCACTTGCATATCAGTGTGGGGAACTGTTTGACAGACTTAAATTAACTGGTTGCTGCACATTGGATTATGAAATGTGTGCATCCCCATATATAGTAGACCTGTTGGCATCCTGAGATAACAGAAACTTCTCTGCTTCATGCATGTTTATGGGTTTGTAGAACCTCTTTGATGATGGTTTTATGCAAGCTTAATTTTTTTCCCTGAAAAGGTGCTTTTCAGACTTTTCTAATCAATGATATATGGACATTTGCATCAGACAAGACAATGTTGATTTTCCATTAAGCCAAATCATCCAAAGGATGTAACCCTGTGTGACCTTCTGCATATCTCTTGCCTGTACATATAGTGAAGCCACCCAGGATGAAACACAAAACTGCAGCCTACTGCAGCATGGTTACTGCAGTAAACAAGGTAATTTCAAAAGCAATTTCAATGGCAGTTAAAGAGCAGCTGATGCCTCTGAAAAAAACTTTGGAAACCATAATAGCTGGACCCAATTCAGCTTGTATTTCACATGTTGTCTATAGATTTGTCCTCTTCATTACTTATCACTGAAGAAAATCTCACATAAACAGAATCTTTATACCTTAGAGCTCATCCGCCAATATAACCTACTCCCTACTTGACATCATAATGCTCTGTTGTGACATAACAGTCTGTTGCTTTGGGAGTAACTATGATGTCACAAGCACATTATTATAACATCAGGCTGGGAAGAAGCAATAGGAGCTGATGAACCCTCAGGGAACATCTCTTCTGTTTTCAAGCATCTGACCTCAGTAATAAGTAATGGAGATAAGAAATACAGAGCTAATGAGAAATATAAGCTGCTTTGTGTCTAACTATTATGTTCTTTGAAGTTCATCTTGAGGTGTTGGTGACTGTTTACTTTATATTGTCATGCATTGCCACAATATATCATTTTATTTTGTGTTTAGGATGAGACTATTCATGGGACCTAGTCATTAATATGGAAGTAGTTACTGCTGATGACTAATGCAGTATCATGTCTGTACAGGAGAAACCAAGCATCTTCTGTCCATCCCAGTCCTCAGCTGTAAATACGTTTCAAAAACTATGTGAGAAAGATAGAGAGTTACTGAGATGTGAAGATTTTACCCCTAGATACTGTAACATTACAATGCAGGAAAGGAAAGCCATTGAGTCATTAATGAACAACAAAAACATAATAATTAAGCCTTCAGACAAGGGGGGTGGGTAGTGTGGTGACCCAAAATATGGCACAGAGTATGTAGCTGAAATTAGCAGGCAACTTGCAAATAGAGAATGTTATGCACGTGTTAACTCAGATCACACACAACACCTTAAACAGCAGGTGGAAGAATTAATTCAATGGGCACAACATGAGGGACTGATAATGAGAGAGAAAAGCTTTCTTACCACAAAATTCCCCCTCAAAGCACAATTTTATATCCTCCCAAAGGTACACAAAACCCTTGAGAATCCACCAGGAAGACCTATAATATCAAGTATAGGTACGGTCATGGAACCCTTGGCCAGGTTCATTGATGGTAATATAAAGAGCCTGGTCACTAGCCTCCCATCATATCTATTAAATACTGGGGATGTTTTGAATACACTAAGGGACTTAAAACTTATTTATTTATTTGAAGAGTTTCACCAGGAAAGGCATACTGAGCTGAAATAGCTCATTTCCAGATGCATGATGGGGGAGAGGGAAGTGGGATACAGAAGTAGAAAACACATAACACTGTAAATAAACAATTATGTTACATAGAGAATAATGGATGGGGAAGTGTGTGATATGAGAATTTAATGCACACCTGAGGTGTGGGATGCTACATAAACCCCGAGGGTGAAGCCGAGGGTTTATTACGCTATCCTACACCAAGGTGCATTAAATCTGGCTCAACATTTCCACATCTTTTATTTTTATAATTGCTGTTTACCAATTTTTGCAGCCTGACTTCTGTCTCACATGTACACATACTGCAGGCTTACTTCTGTCACACACACACACACACACACACACACACACACACACAGTCTCTCCTGTCCCTCTCTTTCCAGAATTGGCCGTTTGATTTTGCTGTTTATTTTTGAACTAAACTTACAGTTTTCTCTGGGGACCGTGCCAGTCATCCAGGACCCGTTCCTGATTAAGCCGATAGCCTGTGTCTGAGCGAGCGAAGTGCAGAATCAACCAGATAAATATTTTTTATTTACCCTGTTAGGTAGGATCAACCAGATAGACTGGGGAACGTGGTAGAAAATTACAAAGAGCGACAAGTCTGTTTGTGGCAGCTCCTCGGTAACGGAAAGATGGAGCCGCCATGTTTTCTGAACTGTTCGGACTGCCCACCTAGAAAACGGGAGCCAATGAGGGAGCTGTGTATTTTGATGAACACAGAGCGTGAATGCCGTAATAACCAGCGGGTTATTACGGCAAATATCAACCTGCTTTGTCAATAGAAAAAATTGCTGGCCAGTAATTATAGTAATTTACAGACTGATTTGCTATTACACTATTGAAACTTTCAAGGGAACCCAGATTGACAGTGTAGCATGGTAAATGAGAGAAGTTAGTGAGGAATTGAGCTGGAAAGAAGCAGCTGAGACACCAAATAGTAAGAATGTAATAATTTGTCAGGGGCTAGTACCCCAAAGGGCCGGTACCGTAAGGGCACACCTGACCACTATGAGTTACCATGATATTACAACAAAGAGTGAGAGAAATGTGGAATGAAGTGGAAGGTAGGGCATTAGTCCCAAACAGGGGTGCCCATTGTGTCAATTGACTAGATTACTAGGCAGGATAGAAAGGAAGTGGAAAGAGAGGAAAGGGGAGGAGAGAGTTATAGGAGGGGGAGAAGTTATACTCAATAAGGGGGGTGAAGGGAGGAGGAGCGGGGATTGGGGAAGAGGGAGAAGAGAGAAGAGGTAAAGTGGAGGAAAGGTGATGAATAATGTGAGTTAGAAGCAATTGCAGGAGGGAGAGGTAAAATCGACCAGAAGGGTAACAAGAGAGAAGGGGGGGGGGAGGCAGAGCAAATATGTAATGGGAGAGAGTTCCAGATTATTTGGGAAGCAGTAGGAGAATGCAACTTGACCTAAAAAGGAGGACCTAGGTGGAAGAGCAAGAGAACAGAAGGAGGAGTTATGAAGAACATATAGGGTGGGAGGGGGCTGAGAAAGGATAGTGGAAAGATAGGAAGGGAGAGAGCCTAACCAGTATTTGGCTGAAAAAAAGGCACAGTAGGTTAGTAGATGGTCTTCAAGTGCAGGGAAGGAGAAGGAGGTGCAGAGAGTACAGTGGTGAGTATGAGGTGGAGTGTCCAGAGCAAAGCGGCAGAATGAATGGAAGAATGGGTCCAGTCTGGACAAAGTTGTTTTTGAAGCAGTACTGTAGACTATGTCACCTTAGAAAATGGGTGTACGAATTCCAGTATTCTGATTGTCCAGCACACTTGCTTAGCCTGGCAGGTATTTTTCAATATAGCTCACTAAAAAACTAGTACCCATTTGGGGTACCCCATTACTTAGTGTATTATTGGGCATCCCAATTTTGAAATGGACCAGCCACCATGTTTTTTCTCTTGGTAACAGACAACCGAGCTTGGTGATCTGTCCCCCCCCCCCGAAGTCAAGGTGTAGCCAAACTTCCACAAACGCACAGTTTAAAAAAAAAAAAGCTTCCTTTTCCATGTACCCAACATTATCTTTTGCAGACTCACTCAGATACCCGCAAAAACAGCATCTGGACCGCTCTCCTCCTTGCACCCAAGGCAACCAAAAAAAGAAATTTAGTACAAGAAACTAGCATTATCCATTCCAGTTCCCAAAGGGCACACTGTGTTCAGTGACAAAGAGCGGTATCTCTGGCACTGCTACTAAGCACCAGAGCAGCAGGACTTTCTTAGTTTCCTATTCTGCTGATAGAGGTCCATCTGCTGTAAAGAAAACCAAGAAAATACCGTTCCTGTCCTGCACTGCAGCGGGAGATACCGCTTGCTCTTGGCACACCAACAAAACATTTCTGGACCATAATGAATGTAATTGAAACAGATTACATTCAGAACAAGAAGGAAAAAATAAAGCTCCACAGAATAAAATAAACATTTGTAAATTTTTTATTGAAATAAATAGCTGATACCCTGACCACACTCGATCTCCTACACTGCAGCTTTCTTCCCCAATCACTACAGCTCAGGCCTCATTATGCCCCAGGGCACTCTGATATTTCCCAATAAAGCCCACCTGTCATGTATTATTGCTTACATAGTCAAATAATGGAAGGATCATTTTCTGAACAATGGCTCTGCGTGTATTCAGAGGGATGCAGCTGTGGTTATGGTACAGAGCACCAAGTTTGGGGTGTCATTTTTTTCAGACTCCATCAACATGCTCAGAAAAATCAAGGTGACTGTCTAGCCAGACCATGAGATATTTGAAAGAAGGGACAATTTCAGTGGTGGAAACATCTAGGGTATTGTAATGGGGGAAGGGACACAATCCTAGCAAGGTTTTGCCTACTACCAAAGGTCAAGGAGACTGTTTTTTTGGCACTTAGGGACAGCTGATTTGTTTGGAACCAGTGGCAAACATTACCAATGTTCAGCAGTAATTTTTTAAACAAATCAGAGGGGGAGGCATACAGGACTGTGTCATCAGTATAGATGTGTATGTTCACTGAGGTACAGGCATTGGGGAGATCATTCAGGAAGACTGAAAAGAGTATTGGGCTGGGGACGGAGCCTTAACAGACACCTGTACAGATTGGAAGAGGAGGGGAGATAGCGTCACCAATCTTAACTGATTGTGTCCTACCTACAAGGTAGGAGCAAAACCAGTTAGTGGCAGCAAAGGAGAGACCTGCTGCCGCTAGCTTGGAGAGAAGGAGGTTGTGGGCAACAGTGTCAAAGACATGGGCCAGGTCAATAAATATGGCTGAAGTAATGTGGTCCTGATCCATACCTGAAAAGATGGAATCAGTAAGCAGGAGGAGGGAGGATGTGGTGCAATGGGATGTACAGAAGCCAGACTGGTAAGGGGTGAAGAAAGAAGTGGAGTCCAGGAATGGTGAGAGTCAGGATAAAACTAGGTGTTCCTGGAGTTTGAAACTTGAAAAGGATTCAATGCTAGTAACCCTAGACATTGATGCTAACATACTTCATGAGGATAGCCTGAGGGCCATATGATATTATCTTGAAAAAAGAGGAGAAGGAGCAAAACCAGATACTGATTTGCTTGTACATATGACAAGAATGGTGTTGGAAGGGAACTTTTTTCTTTTAGAGATAAATACTATTACCAACAAAAGGGCACTGGAAAATGAGCTTCACCCAAAATTTTGCAAATTTGTATCTTGGGCATTGGGAGGAAAGGATCATTTGGAACCAGCATGCGGATCCATATTTTCCAAAAATCTCCCTATCAAGGCATTTTATTGATGATGTCTTCATGGTGTGATGAGGGGACAGAAGGGAACTGAAAGGGTTTATTGATCACCTCTATAGCTAACCCCAACTTGCAGTTTGTGTTTAATGCAAGTTATACAGAGACTTCCTTTTTGGACCTGAAGATACAGGCTAAAATGGAGGCAGACATAGCTACAGCCCTCTGTAGAAAACCAACTGACTGAAATACTCTGCTCTTGGCCAGCAGTTCCCACCCTCAGCACACCATGGAAAACATCCCCAAAAGCCAGTTCTACAGAGTGAAATGAAATTGCAGTGAGGACACAATTTTAGAAAATGAATTAGGGGCTCTGGAAAAGCATTTCAGTGAAAGAGGGTACGCTGATTCTACCATTAGAAAAGCAAGAGCAACGTGTGATAAGATGGAAAGAGAAACACTTATGAAAAGAAAGACTGTCAACATTAGAGACAATAGCACGCAGGACCAAATAAACTTTATCAGCACCTACAGTATTTGGTCTTGGAGAGTTAAGGAGATCATCTATAAAGATTGGTATGTCCTGGTAGCTGATCCACAGTTAGTGGAAACAGCAAAGGTACCCACCAGAATGGCATTTAGAAGGGTCCAAAACTTAAAGGACATGCTGGTACACTCTTCCCAACCAAAGAAAAGACCCAGAAACTAGTTGCCCCCCCTCCGCAATGGGTGTAGAAAATGTGCTAATTGAAAATGCTCCTCTGTAGTTAAAGAATGCAGCATGTTTAGAAGTCCAAATGATGACAGGATGTTTAACATTTCACAGTTTATTAACTGTGATACCATGTATGTGATTTACATGGCATTATGGAAATGTGGGTCATATTTTGTGGGGAGAATGAAAAGAAAATGGAAAGAGAGAATTGGGGAGCACATGCAGAACATTAAGAATGATAACTTAGAATATACATGGGCTGTTCATATGCTGCATGCAACAAACAGGAAGGAGCATGAGTTAAAGTTTGTGAGACTTGAACATGTGACACTGAGACCAAGAGGGGGAGATGGGGAGGACCTCTTAAGTAAACGTGAGTTCTATTGGATATATACCCTGGGAGCATACAGTATATAGAGAAGGAATTAAACAAACAGATAGGAAGTAAGCCATCTTTGAAGGACAGACATTAACGTCTGTTTTTCTCTTTTCATTTTTCAAGTCAATGGGAAACATATTCATTTGTGAATGAAGTGGCATATCTTCTTAAGGTTTTTCCCGCAATTCTCCATTCAAACACTTTTTAATCCTAATAGACTTGGGGCCCTATGTATTCAGACAGATGATTACATGCTTTAGTGTTTTGTAGTCCACATATACTATATACCTCATAAATAAGGATATCTTCTTTATTGTAAAAGCCCATGCTGCCTCCTCTTATCATTGCACCTGATTGCATGTTTTTTTTAACATTAAACCTGATTTTTCATCCTCATCTTTGTATTTCCTGGTTCCCCCCTCCCCACCCTTTTCTTCCCACCTTCCCTCTATACTAGAACTATCCTTGTAAGTATTCTCCTCTAAAATGGGGCCTGTCCTTGGAATAATAAAAGGATCTCTAAGGTTTTGTCACAGTAAACATTCTTTCATCCCCTTCTCGTGCCCTTTGTATTAGTCTGATTTAGAATATAAGGAATTGTAGTTCTGTTCCAGTCTGTAATTTGAAATAGCTTAAGCTTATACGGGAGTGAAATAAGTGGTAACTTTTAACATGTCTCTTAGTTTAAATATATGTATAGCTAGTTCTGTGTATGGTGCTGCTATTTAAAGTTTTTTAATGTGGGTTGTTACATAAATTTTTTTTTAACTTATAGCACTTTAAGAATGATCAGGTGACACACAGTATGGATATAAAAGGGAATTTTCGCTAGGGGGCATTATCTTTGATAAAGCTCGTGACCAGGTTAAACGTCAGAAGCTTTGTTTTGTCCCTCTCCATGACCCAGGAGGGTCGTTGTATCTTGCAATTCTGAATAAAGTGGAGTTTTAAAAGGTACAGTTACATGTGAGACTCCAGCCTTTTACCACGTGGAGGGTGAGTGCCATGACTCTTTCTGCAGGACTGTATAATTTTGTCACTGAGCACACCTAACTGCCTTGGTGCCACTCTGCTTTTACCACATTGAGATTACTTTTTATCTCTGTTTGGGCATAAGAAGCCTTCAAGATGTCTTTTTTTGTTGTATAAAATACATCTTAAAATAAAATACAGGGCACATGGCAATATGAAACCTCATTCCAAAGGAAGGTTCAGTAACATGGAAGGCAATTCAGTTGTAAAGTAATAATTTTAACATGTAAAACCCACTTAGAACAGACATGCCTAAAGTGGACACTGCCATTAAGCATGACACATTCATGTTTCCCAAGCAGATCTCTTAGACATTCTATTGATTCAGTGAGCGATGTACTGGATTAGTGCTACCATGTATAGTGGACGACAGTCAACCTAGTGAAGCAGCCATGAAGCAGCCTGCATAATTAGAGCAATTACTGTAGTGTTAACTGTTGTACTGGAATGTGTTCAAGCTACTGTAGGAGTCGCTCCCACTGTCTCATCCTGTTTCCCCTATTAGCAGTGCACCATGGCTTCCCATCATAACATGCTGAGTTTGTGGTGTAAAATAGAGATTTTCATTGAAATTGACAAGCTACAAAAAACAAAAATGAGCATCCATAAGATGTCAGTCCACTTTGCCTTGCCCAAATACACAACAACTGCCCTGATAAAGTCATGGAAGAAATTGCTACATAAGTTGCATATTAACCAAAAGACCCTTTGTAAGCACAAAAGGGATTGAAAAGACATTAAAGCTGAAGGTGTATGGTTGAGGTCGTTCACAAATGCTCGTGGCAAGGAAGCACTCATTTAGCCTTTTTATGTAACAGAATGCACTTGTCTTGTTAAGATGCTGAATTCTATGTGGCCAGGAAAAAATGGAATTGTTTAAAACAAAATGACAGTTGGATATTTGCTATAGTATTAGCCATTCTTTGTAATTGAATCATAGATTATAGTGAAAAAGAAATAATATGACCCACTGGGAATTGAACCAAGGCCCCTGGAAGACCATCTCATTTCTCATCCACTAATCTATCTGCTCACATGGTTGGCCTTAGGATTCCTGAACACAGTTTCTTTCACTGGTATTGTATGTCCTGCAGCTTGGAACAACTAAGAAAGACTGATTCTGTAGAAGCTGCAAATGCTCTTGATGACCGCCAGATGACACCAATGGATGTTCTGTTCTGCATGTACTCACAGTTGCTTTGGTGCTGTTTTCT
Source organism: Neoceratodus forsteri (assembly GCA_016271365.2). Taxonomy (NCBI): domain Eukaryota; kingdom Metazoa; phylum Chordata; order Ceratodontiformes; family Ceratodontidae; genus Neoceratodus; species Neoceratodus forsteri. The sequence continues at coordinate 1,386,685,048 of CM057453.1, forward strand.
GACATTTCTACAGTGGACAAGACTGTGCTACACTTCAGGCAGTCATTGGCTATGGTTGGCCAGCAATTCCAGAGACTAGATTCAGACCCATGTCTTCTTGCAGCCATGATCCCCCATAACTGCAATCCTGCTTGGGAGAGAGGTGAACCACCATTGCACGGATGCTATGGTTCATGTACCTAATGAATAGGTTTGCTTCCTCACTCATTTTGGGACTTAGATTCACTATATTGTTGATCCCAAGTAGTTCATGGGAGTACTAAATATCCTGGCTATCAAGTTCTTGCTGTTTAAACCATTGAGGGTGTATGAAAAAGGATGGTGGGTGTTGGGATAAATTACTTCAAGGGGAGCAGTTAGCACTTACAGCCCCACACTCAACTGTGCAGCTGGTGCTAATTTGCAGTTTTTGTGCAAAAACTTTTTTTTTTTACTTATTATTAACTATAGTATAGTACATTATATTGTGCTGATTCTGCTGACTCCCAGGCTGGCCTTTTCCTGAACCAGAAATCCCGGAATCCCCTGCAGCTGATGTCAGACCTTGGGTGCAGCAATGGAAGATTCGATAGCCTGCAGTTCATGCTAGATTTTCCCTAACCTTTGATCTTTTGTTTGCTGGTTCAGCTGTCCTTCTGGGGCCAAGTATAAGTACAGTCACAGAGGACTGTACCTTAGAATACCTTATCTGGAATGTTTGGCAGCTGTCCCCAGCTGGAACAAAATCTACAAGAATTCCTGAGTAGTATGGAGGCTTTGTTCAAAACATCTGGCCTATTGTTAAATAAGAAAAAAACACAATGTCTGTATTTTTAATCTGGTAATAAAAAAAATACAGGGCAGGACAATGGAGGTGAGGTTTAGCAATGGACACAGGATGGACAATGTAACTAACTACAAATATCTGGGGGTTGTGGTGGCTAACAAATTAAATTTTAAAGAACACATAAAATCAACTGTTAAAAAGATTAATCAAAAACTGGGGGCCCTTAGGAGAGTGGCCAGCTGTTTAACAACTGAGACTAGAAAGAAAATTGTTAACCACATGATTATTCCTGTGATAGAGTATGGTTTGATAGTATATAGGAATGCTAACAATACTGAATTAAATAAATTAAACCATGTTTATTACAAATTAGCAGCATGTATAACTAAGAGTAAACATGGGACACACCATTGCAAATTGTATGAGAATTCAGGCTGGTTACATCCAGAAGAAAAAAGAAGTTGCATTTGGCTAAACTGGTTCCATAAGTCAATTTATCCACAGAAAAACACACAGGTTATATTATAAACCTTAATCATAAGGTGGATAAGGGATATAAGTTGAGATTTAATAACGTAAATATTCCAACTGTTAGAACACATAACAGATTTGGGTATGCCATGTTTCAGGTTTCTGTGTCCAGATCCTGGAATGAGATACCTAATGAGTTAAAATGTGTTTCATCTTATTGCACATTCCAAAATGCCTTGAAAAAGTATTTACACCATACCTGTGTCTATTTTGCTTACTATAACGCCTTGTACCTAGGGCTTCCGGGGGTTGATATCTGTCACTTGCAGCTAGTGCAGAATGCTACAGACAGGTTGTTGACAGGGATTTCTCGATTTAGCCATATCACACCTGTGTTGTGCAGACTGCACTGATTGCCTATTCAGTGGCGGATCACCTTCAAGGTCAGCATGCTTACCTATAAAGCCCTACACAGACAGGGACTGAGTTACCTGCAAGAGCTCCTTTGACCCAACTGCCCCCTCCACCCACTCTGCTCCACTGATGAGGGATTGCTGGAGATTTCCAGTGTTCATTTAAAGACCTCTGGAGCCTGAGCATTTGCATTTGTGACTCCTACCCTGCAGAATTCTCTTCTTCATCAGATAAGATGGTGCCAGACTGTGGAGAACTTCAAAGCTGCACTGAAAACATTTTTGTTTTCACTTGTCTATCCTGAATATTAATTGTGGGATCTCTGCTATTATGATGGTGGTTTTAAATTTTGGAATTTTTACAGCTTTTAAGGTTTTATTGTAAAAGCGCTTTGGTACTTGTTGGAATTGTGCTTACAACAAATAAAGTTTATTATGATTATTATTATTATTATTAAAGAATACTCTTCACTAAGGTATTGAGTTGAATGTAACAGAAAAGCTATGTTTAATGTTTGTATGTCTAAATTGTTTTTACATGTTTTGTACAGAAGATTGTTGTAAATAGGGTTACACCCTAACAATTTATTATACCTGTATAAAAATAAATTTCATTCATTCATTCATTCATATTAAATTTGGACCCCAAAATATTTGTGTATTCACGATTCACGATTCATTATTCATTTTATTTTAACAAAAAAAGGAAATAAACAGCCCCCACCTCCTCCTTCTACCAAGACCAGATTCTTTAAAATATATAAGCCCTATCCCCATTCTCAGTTAAACCCCCCAGCAGTTTGATAATTAGATGCTATTTTAATTTTTATACTTCAACGATGAGTGAACAGCACAACCCACCCACATCCATGGCTAGCCACTGACTTTCAAAAATTCCTTTCCTACTCCCCACCCTGGCAGGAGCACCCTCCTCTGCTTCCCTCCTCACATGTGTACCCTGCACTCAGTTATGAACTGCAAGATAAATAGAAAGGCAACTGACACAGCCCACCCACCTCCATGGCCAGCAACATTCTTCTGAATTAAAGCACTCACATGCTTGCTCACATATCGAAACCAACTGGTCATGTGATTAACTGGTTTTGCTATGGTAGCAAGCATGCAAATGCTTTCATTCAGAAGAAGGTGGCTGGCTGTGGAGGAGGGGGAGCTGTTCCAGTGGCCTTTCTATTCATCTTGCCAGTCAGATTTGGGTGTGCAGTGCATGCACAAGTTGGGACATAGGAGGATGCTCCTGTCAGGGTGGGGGGTAGGAAAGGAATTGTTGAAAGGCAGTTGACATCCATGGAGGCAGGTGGGTTGTGCTGGTCATCTATCGTTTGAGTTAAAAATTAAAATAGCATTTAATTATTAAATTGCTCATCCTGGGGGAGGAAGGTGGAACTGGGGCTTTGACCCAGGGTGGGATGATGGGAGTTACCTGTTTTAAAGGATCTGGGCAAAGGAGAAGGGTGGGGGGCTGTTTCTTTTTCTTTTTTCAGGATAGCATTCCTCGAATATGGGACAAATACTGCTGCTATTCATTATTCAGATTCAAATAACAAATGGTGCATTATTTGTGGTATTGATAAAATACTATTTGTTACTTGCACACCCCTACTGTAATTAGCCCCTGGAGAAAATGAGATCAGCAGTCTTCTGATCTGAGCTTATAAAAGCTTTAAGATACACTGCAGGTTATTACATATCCTACTGCTGTTGCCCAGCTCAGTCATCAGCTGCAGTGGGGATTTCTATTTACAGCAAATGGCAGCTTGGGAGTCAGCAGTATCAGCTTGATAAATCTACTAAACTGCAGTAAACTGTAAGTAAAAACTTCTTTTTTTCACACAAAGTGCAAACTGGAATCAGCCCCACAGTTGGGTGTGGGGCTCTTTGTGCTGTCTGTTCCCCTTTAAATATTATTTATAGGAGTTGACAGGACAAAGGAGATTGACTAGGACTCATAAATAAACCCCCAATATTGCTCTTGATTTGCTTCACCAAAGTCTGTATAATTCTTGGTTATTTCATTAAAGGATAGAGTTATAAATTCCAAGCTGAATTTATCGTTTTTATTGATGAATTGTTTGGTTTCATTTGCCACATCCCCTCTCTACTTCAACAAACCATGCATAATTAGATGTCAAGTCACACTTTGCAAGAACAACAGATGGCTAGAAATACACTGTTTCCACCCCAGCCAAAAATAAAAATAAAAAATAAATACATTTGCTGGCAGGACACACAGTGATACTCAAAGCTCATCATCTGGATCTGTGCCCCAAAGAGGCATTATCATTTCATGAGAAATTATCCAGAATTTCTGGTCACTGCAGTTCATCAGGACAAGTGATGAGGTAGGAGACTTGAACAGTAGAGAAGCAACATATTTATTTAGAGAACACAGCTTCTTTTTTTTCTTCATGCAAAAAGTTCCTTACAGGATAATCTATTTGCGTGAGAGTTTCTATACACTAAACGTCACCTCCTAAAGTGTATTACATGAACTGGGTTTGTGGGACTGACACATAGCATTGCACCATGTAGCAGCATACAGCAACCTGCCATAGTTTCTTGTCAATGAGAAACACTCTTGGAGCAGAGAATTTATGTAAATTGTGCATTTCCCACCATTTCTCCTAAAGTGCATTATAAGAACTGTGTTGATGGACTGACACACAGCACAAAACCTGGTAGCAGCAGGCAGCAGCCTGATGTATTTATTCTGGCAGTTGAAAAAATTCTGGGAGAACACAGTTTATGTATATTGTGCTTTTTGCACTATTCCCTAAAGTGCATTACAAGAATTGTGTTGGTGGGGCTGACACACAACATGGCATCATGTAATAACATGTAGCAACCTGACATATTTATTCTGGTAGCTGAGAAAACATCTGGGAGCACACAATTGATGTATATTGTGTTTTTACACAATTTCTGCTAAAGCGTATTACAAGAATTGTGTTGGTGTGACTGACACAGAGTGTGGAACTTTGTAGCAGCATGCAACAGTCTGACATATTTATTTTTCTGGTAGTTGAAAAAAAATCTGGGATCACTTCATTTATGTAAATTGTGCTTTTCATACCATTTCCCCTCAAGTGTACTACCAGAAATGTGATAGCAAGACTGACACAAAGAGCAATACATTGTAGCAGCATACAGCAGCCTGACATATTTAAGTGCATTAAAATAATGTTGTTGTGATTTTCACATGGTGTGGCACCTTGTTGCAGCATGTGGCAGCCTGACATATTTATTCAGGTAGTTGAGAAACATTCTGGGAGCACACACTATATGTAAATTGTGCTTTTTATACAATTTTTCCTGAAATGCATTACAAGAAATGAGGTGGAGACTGACACACAGCTCAGTACAATGTACCAGTGGCAGCAATAGTATATTACCACAATTTAATAATTTCCTGTTCGGGAGAAAATTCCAAGAAGTGAGAAATTTATATATTGTGTTTGAGCACTTGAGTCACCTAATATGCTTGACAAATATTGTCCAGTGACTTGAATAGAGCAGCAGTAGCTACCACCATTTAATAATTTCTTATGCAAGAGAAAGTTTTGGAAACTAAGAAAAGTTAAAAAATAGTGGCTTTGTGGAGGGAGAGAATCAATATGACAGGGCCACAGAGTGATTGCCATAGCACAGCATTACTTGTTGGACTAAAACAATATTTGGGCAACAGACAATTTTTAATATGGTGCTTGTTTTAAATTCTCTATATATGTAAGCAACAGTGCTTTACAACTAAAACAGTACTGAATGAGAAGACAATGATATGATGCATAAAAAGTACCATTAAAGAAAATATAGATAGAAAATAGAACTTTTTGTTTTTTTGTTTGTTAAGAAGGAGAGAGAGTACTGAGACATAAACCAACATAAGAAAGAATGGAGTCAAACAATAAAAGAGAAAAACAGGTAAACAGTTTCAATTTCTTTTTGTAGTTTTAAAACTTTTATTTTTTCATAAACAAAGAGGGGGAAAAAAGACTAAGAAGAGACAGGAAGAAGTATCTGACAGAGAAAAGGATAGGCTATAAAAGAAGGAGGATCAGTGAGGAGGACTGGAGATAAAAGGACTGAAAAAGACAGGATGGAATATAATTCATTACTGCCCAGATGGAACAGATCCAGCACCACCACCACAATGGAGCTCTTTCGTCCCTTCTATCAACACCTGCTGGACGTCAAGTAACTTCTTACATTTTTTACATCAAAGAAACTCTGTGGCAGAGGTCACCCATCTCCACTTTCAGTTTTGCATGGTCTCCCTTGGTCGCTGTTGGTGGTGTGGCATTAGTGCTGTCCCGTGCCACTGTCCCTCACAAAAGTGTGAATGACTGTTGCTGACAAACTGTGCACTGCCCCCTCAGTTGCACATGGGGCCACCGCCACTCACCACCTGCCATTATGTGGCCTCCCACTAGCTCAGGTGACAGATTCTCAAGTGGCTAAATTGCACATTAGTGCCTAGATTGCTGCCCTCTTTTCCCAAGTGACCAGTATGTTGCACTGGTTGCATTTGAAAACAGTCATCACTGGGGTCAAGGGTGAAAAAGTCCCAAATGAGGAAAGTCTGGGGTGCTTTTCAGAAGGTATTGGGGAGTCAGGAGTCAGAAGATGATGAACTGGAATGTGGCTCCCCAGGGGAACAGGTAGTGATGGTGGTTACCACAGAAACACAGGGAGTTCAGGCTGTTCCTGCAGGACTGGGGTCTAAAGCTGCTACAGAGCTAGGGGAACAGGGTGCTGCTGCTGCACTGGGCCTGCTGTTGTGCTGTGGGGTGCTTCTGGATTGCCTCTTCCCTTGCTCCTACATCCTGCATCTGGAATGAGTGCTGTCAGGAGCAGGTGTATGATGCCACCGTGAGTCTGCACATGACCCTACACTCCATCATTAACAAGAGAATGAGAAAGAGAGAAAAGTCAGATAGAAACCAATGGAAGCAATGTCTTTCCAGAGCCAGTAGGGCTGTAGGTGAGGAATTTGGGCCAGATTAGTTCCATTGTAGGATGGTGGTCCCTTGTGAGGCACCACAACGAGCAAATTGCCAAACTTGAGCAATAGGAAGGAGAACAAAGCCAAAGATCAAGTGGGGTCTGTGGATTCTGCATCAGGTAGAGACAATGGGCAGACTGGGTGGGCCTAGCAGTCTTTATGTGCTGTAAATTTCTATGTTTAAGGGTGGCTCTTGTGATATGCAAAATGCAAGGATCCTGATAAAAAAGTGAAATGCAATCATATGGTTAAGCCTGCTTGTGTGACTATAATTGAAAGCAAACTTAATGCACACAAACTTGATTAAACAGTACTATCCAATAGCCTCCTTTGTAAAGCAAAGCAACATAATAAAGAATATATTCTCAGAATGCTCCTTTACTCACAACATTGGGGCTATGTTTTAAAGGTTTTAAGGGAGCCTCTTTTGTGCAATCCTCAGGATGGATGGATTGTTTACAGCCTAAACTTCCTTCTACAAGGGAAGTGTGAGGCAGGAATGCAGCAGTTGGTGTTCATCATATTTAGATATTTTCTATGGCAACCACAGTGCCAAGTGTCTGTTATATTAACCAGGAGGTGTCACCTGAAATCATGGTTGGACAATTTTAAGTCTTAATTAGGTTGCTATATGAGGAGGCATTGCTAATAATAGAGACTGAAGCATTCCATAACTAATGGGAAAAACCTGTTGATATCCCCATAATGATGTCACTAGAAATATTGTGTAGCAGAAATTGTGTAAAAGAAGGGCATATAATAAGGGGGTGGGTTCTAGGGGTAGGGAATAATGACATGATAAATTTATGAATATTGTATTATAATGTGCTACCTGATTTTAAAATAACAAGTTCTTTGACTTTTGCAATACGTTCCATGGGATCTTTAACTTCCACCTAGACAACCACAAAAGAAGGACAAAAGGGACCTTGGTTTAATATCTCATACAAAGGCTAGCACCTCAACATCAGTGTAGTGCACCCCATACCCAGGTGCTACACTACATTATCAGTACTGGATATTAGCCCAATTTCCTGGTGTGGGGCACCAACCTATAGTATATCCTTCTGGCCTCAGATGCAAGCATTCAACCTATTGGATCAATAACACTAAATATCTAACGTTCACAGAAACAAAGAATTGGATATTTATGAAGATTGGATGGCCCCTCAAGTCCCACCCCTTCCACTAATCTAAAGCCAGTGTTCATTATCTCTGCATAAGTGACAGTAATGACTATTAACCATTTGTTCCTGAGCAAGAAACAAATTCAAGTTATAAAAGAGCAGTTTCTTTGTTCCTCCATTAAGAAGCTTGATTACAGTCATTAGACATTAGGTTTCAGAGCTATGATTTGAATCTGCCTCAAATTAGTAAGTGTCTAAAATGTGTATTTCCTTGATTTTTATTATGAATGTAATTTCTATGAAAGAGATCAGATTAACGGCACCAAAGCATTGAATGGTCATTGAGTACGAATGACCCCCTCAACCACTACAGGTGGTATCTCCCACAAAAGATTAAATTCTTGCACCAGACTCTAGGCTGCTGGAGGTATTTGACTAGATGGCAGCTGGTAGTGGCTACAGGCTGGTGGGTGGAGGGTACCTACTGCAAGCTTCTTTTACCTGGATCATCAATCCTCCCTCACCCTGCTTGCCCCAGAGCAACCCGAGTCTATTCCCAATCTGGGTCACTAGTGTGGCAGGAGGAAGGTGCCTAGTGCCTCAGCCCTCCATGCCACTGGCTTAGCATGTTAGGTGCACCTTGAGGATCATCGAACTTAGGCTTGATTGCGAGATGGACCACGAGTAATCCAGGATACTAGCCACAGAACAAGAGAAGGGGTCGAGCTCCATACCCTGGCACCAAATGGAACAAGCGTTCCCATTTGAAGGCATAGCACTGACAAGTTGACTCCTTTTGAGAGGCCTCTACAACATGGAGGACCTTGTCAGACAGACCCAAAGGCTGGAACTTTAGTCACTTAGGAACCAGCACAAATGGTAAAAATGGCAGACTGCAGGTAATTGCAAAAGATGCAAATCATGTGACATACTCCTATCATCATCATCGTTGTGTTACTTTGTCGTCAATAACAAGAAAAACTAGTGATATTTGGTGTGTATGTTCCCTTTAACTAAATTAACTCTGTTTTAATGTGGATCTGTAATTTGCAAGCTATAGTAAATCGTAGCACTCACTATCTGAACAAAAGGGATTACAAGCGCTTACTTCTGTTATTGCAAATCCCAGAATCTCCAGCAGCTGGCCTTAGAACAGTGTGCAGCAGTGAGAGGTTCAGTAGCCTGCATTGTATGTTAGAGTTTATATAAGTTCATGGAGTGGGTCCAGCCCAGCCAACCTCGGTATAAAGGAAATGTAGTTTAAATGGGAGAAGCCCAGTATCAATCAAGACAGCCTGGAGGTGGATCCATAATTAAAGGGGTATGCACTAATGGTGGGTCAGGCACTCCTCATAGGAGTGTGGGAGGGGAGATGAAAGTTACACTGCAGTTTGTGTATGAAAACAAGGCTAACCAATGATGCTTAGTAAAATAAAATGTATAAAAAGTGCAACAAGGGTGTTACCAGAGTATATGTTCTTTAACAGGTACATTATGGCTTCTGTCTAGGGAAAGTGCACAATCCTATATGAGATAAGTTGCCTACCTATTCCTCCTCTGTTGTTTGCACTGTACTGTGTGATAGTTGATGTGTTTGTTTCCTTCAACTGAATTAGCTGTTTTAGTGTGGATCTGTAATTTGCAAGCTGTAGTAAATCGTAGCAATTGCCATCAGAATAAACTCTGGTCAGAGTCAATGTGGCTGTGGACAGCTTTTAGGAGTGGCAAGAGCAGTGCAAAGAATGTGCGGTGCTCTCACTGCACCGGAGTCAGCCCTAATGCTGCAGCGATTACAGTACTGTGCATGTGTGATACTCGCACATGTGCATTTTGCCCTAGAGTCAGCCTTGTGCAACATGGTGGTGCTGACATAACTATGTGTAACAACCCAGTCCCCTCAGGTTACTTGAATCCCATTAGTACTAGTCTTAGGCAGGTAGGAAAAGGCAGCTGGTGGGGAGCTCATTAGCGGCTTTCTACATAATGACATCATTGTTTACTCAGCTAGCCAGAGAAGGATGATTATGTCATTTAGAACTCTTACAGCAGCATAACCATTTTACAGTCAGCTGTCTCGGAGATCTTAGAATGATCATCAGTAAGTTCAAGTGTGGCAGTCAGAGTGGCAGGAGGCCTGCCATTGGGGATCTGTCAAAGGGAGCTCTGGTATTTCTCACCCTAGTTTGGTAAATTTTTTAGCTTGTCTGCAGGACTTTTTAGTTTCACTCCAGGGGGAGTGGGAGAGATGGCAATTCTTGTGGATCTAAGAAGAAATCCCCTGAAGTTCCTGAAGTTCATAGCTGCCTTAAGGAAGAACAATGAGTAGAATCTGACAGCTACCAGGGAAAGAAAGGTGCCTTTTGTTCTTTCCATGACTGCAAGGAAGGAACAACTAAACTGTGAGTACAGAATTTGAGACTGTTCTCTGAGGTGTGTGTGTGCCCTAGATAATTCTAGATCACACCGGTCAGGACCCTTTTCACCACAACTATGCTGAATTTAAAGTTTAAGTTAGGAGTCTTTAGCAATTCATTGGGATTGGAGACTCATTTGCTGTAACCATGAATGAATGGCAGAGGCTGTTTGGGGAAAAGGGTGGGAGGAATGCCATCTGGAGTTTCAGGCAGGGCTAAGTGGTTCATGGATGGACACCACTGTTCCCTGGGCAAAGACCATGCACGAGGAGGATTTTAAAGTGTGTGACACATTCCACAGAAACATAGAAACATAGAATTTGACAGCAGATAAGGACTGCTTGGCCCACCTAGTCTGTCCATTTTCCTACCTAACAGATAAGCTGCAGATCCTAGTTAACCAACAGCTTACTTCCTCCTACCCCCCACTAGGACTGCTTTATGTCTGTCCCAAGCATTCTTGAATTCCCCCACTGTTCTTGACTCCACAGCCTCCTCAGGGAGGCTGTTCCATGCATTCACAACCCTCTCCATGAAAAAATACTTCCTCACATTACCTCTGAGCTGTCCCCCCTCTATCTTCAAATTGTGCCCCCTTGTTCTTGCACATCTATTTTTCTGAAAGATGCTATCCTCTTGGACTTTGTTGATACCCTTGAGGTACTTGAAAGTTTCTATCATGTCCCCTGTCTCCTTTCTTTCCTCAAGGGTATACATATTAAGCTCCTTAAGTATTTCTTCTTATGTCTTCTGGTGCAGACCCTGCACCATTTTGCTTGCCCTCCTCTGGGCAGCCTCCACTCTGTCTATGGCTTTGCAGAAATGGGGTCTCCAGAACTGCACACAGTACTCCAGATGGGTTCTCACCAACTGTCTGTACAGAGGGATAAAAACTTCCTGTTTTCTACTATTGATGCCTCTCCCTATGCATTCCAGTATCCCCCCAGCCTTCCTTACTGCCTTCTCACATTGCTTTCCCACCTTTAGGTCATCTGATATAATTACCCCCCAGTCCCTTTCCATTTTTACTGTTGTCAGTATCTCACCCCCCATTGTGTACTCTTCCCCTGGGTTTTTGTTTCCCAGGTGCATTACCTTGCACTTCTTTGCATTGAATCTGAGCTGCCATACATTTGACCATTCCTCCAACCTTGCAAGTACCTTCTCATCCTTTCCACTCCATCTTGTGTATCAACCCTGTTGCAGATCTTTGTACCATCTGCAAAGAGACATACTTTTCCTTCCAGTTCCTCTGCATTGTCACTTATAAAGACATTAAAAAGGATTGGTCCCAGTACTGAACCCTGCAGTACCCCGCTAGTAACCCTCCTTTCTTCACTGTGGACTCTGTTTACTACTTCTTTTTGCGTCCTGTTGTCTAGCCATTTTTTTATCCAGGCTACCACCCTGGGACCCACTCCAAGGCTGGCTAACTTGTGTATTAATCTTTTGTGTGGGACTGTATCAAATGCCTTGCTCAAATCTAGGTAGGCCATGTCCACATCCTCTCCCTGGTCTACTACTTTGGGCACCCAGTCAAAGAAATCTATTAGATTCATCTGACATGATCTTCCCATCGTGAATCCATGCTGCCTTGGGTCCTGTGCACAGATATACTGTACACTTTGGAAATGGAACTGTGTGGAAAATGTTTAAAGTGTGTTGCACATCCTACAGATATACACTTTGGCAGAGCGATAGAGATGTTTTTGTGGAAAACAGTACAGCCTAGCAAATTGTCCTGCAAAATTGAGTGTGCCTGTATTGCAATGACAAACCTTTGGGGGACCACCGTTGCTTTAAGTAACATCTGTAAATAAAGCCATACTGCAAAATCCCAGTTACAGCTTTGGACATTTCGCTTGTTGCTTCTAGTGTGAATGTTATTGGGGCCCCTCAGCAGTTAGGTCTAATATATGCCTAGCATCCTCTCCCCTGCACTTGGTTGTAAATAATAAGGTTCATTTTAGTATGCATCCTGCCCCTGTCCTATAGATAATGAGCCTGGTATGCACTCCAATGCTAGGGGTGGTAGCATGAGTGCAGTTCTGCCAAAAGAAAATTATATGCCGTGTAGTTGGCAGTAGTTCTTTTAACGGGGTGCCAACTAGCCAACGGTGGCATGTGGGTTACATATGTATGCATGATACTCATGCATGCACACTTTAAGTCAGTGTCACCATGTTGAATACGGTGACTGTCACTTCTGCATTTAGAGAAAGGAAAAGTAGTGCACCAGGAAGTGGGTATGTTTATGCAGTCCATAGAGTGGAAGGGCTGCATAAACAGAAACACTGGAAACTATGCTGGAGCACTGTGGCACAACATCAGATAGTGGTCCAGTTTCATTCAACAGTGCTGCTATACAAATCTGATGATGGCATAACATCTGTGGAGTTTGGCCCACACAGATATAAAAATTAGACTCAGAAGGAAACTATTAAACTAGAGATCTGGTCTGCGATTTGCTCGTCATCACATTCACTTTTTCATTCTTTTCTAAGCAGTAATTTCTGGTAAATGTGACTTAACCATATTGATCTCAGAGCTGGTAGACTACTTCAGATTTTCCCTGATTATATTAAGTGAGGGTAGTAGCAGTCTTGAAGTGGTAGCTGCTGGTGGTGGCATGCTCTGAAAAAAAGTGGTCCCCATGCTTGTCTGCACATTTTAGAAATGACCCATTTCCTTTTTTTTTTGCTGTAAAAACTGACCCCTTTAAAACAAATACAAGGAGCCAGTTATGGCCTCCACCCCCATCCCTTTTGGTCCAAGTGATGAATGTGATTATGGGTTTGCATCAGATATACAGTGGCAGCCATAGATGCATAATATTGTTAAACAGTAATCAACTGTATATAAAATGTTTTTTTTTTGAATGAGTGTTTTCTTAATGTTGACAATATCACTCCACCCATTTTGTACTCTGTCCCTGGATTTCTGTGCCCCAAGTGCATTATTTTAAATTTTTGTGTTCATGACAAAAAGGCTTTCAAATGAGGGCAGTCACTAATCTAAATTCTTTACAGTTTTTTTTTTAAATTGCCATCAGAAATGTGAATTTTGTAAAAACAAAAATGGAAATACAGGTAATGAGATGACCATATTTTACAAAATATAAGAAATTCAGATTAGTGACTACCCTCATTTGAAATGTCTTTTTGTCCTGAACAACTTTCAGACTGGTTATTTTTGTGCACCTGGAATCGTTTTAAAGATATTTAGATTTGTTTGGAATGTGTGCACATTTACTAAGAATTCTGCACAATGCCTTAGGAAGATTCTTAATGAAAAGCAGTTTGGAGTTCTGTCTCCAACATTCTAAACACACAGTGGGTTTGAATGAGTTAAAGGGGGCAGGAATTGATTACTTATGTGCAGGTGTCTGAAATGTCTCTATTTTCATAAGTTATATTTGTACCTAGATTCATAGACATGTGATGGCAGACAAGGGCCTTCCTGGCCCATTGACTCTGCCCATTCCATCTCTCTTTACCTGTCACCCCCCCAAGATTCCCCTCATCTTCCCCTTGACAACCCTCTGTATTTGTCCCAGGCCCTCTTGAATCCCTCCACTGTACTGGTGCTCACCACCTCCTCTGGCAGTATGTTCTAGGGCTCATCCACTCTCTCTGTGAAGTAGTACTTCCTAATGTTTCCCCTAAACATTCCTCCTCCACCTTCAGTCCATGCCCCCTAGTTCTTGTATCTACCTTCCCTATAAATAAGCTCTTCCCCACTTTATTGATTCCCTTCACATACTTGAGTGTTTCAATCATGTCTCCTCTTTCCTTTCTTATCTCCAGAGGATACAAATACAGTTCCCTCAACCTCTCCTCAAATGCCATCCCTCTTAGCCCATGCAACATTTTAGTGGCCCTTCTCTGCACCCTTTCCATGCCATCTATATCCTTTCCTAGCTAGGACCTCCAGAACCATACCCCATACTCCAGGTGTGGCCTTACCATGGAGCTGTAAATCATCATATCCCTCCTTCTGCTGGTTATCCCTCTCCCTATGCATGCCAGCATCCTATTAGCCTTGCTCACTGCTTTGCTGCACTGGGTCTTCACCTTAAGGTCATTTGCAATTATAATCCCTAAATCCTTCTCCTGCCTGGTTTCTGCCATTTCCCCCCCCCCTTCCCCTAGTGTGTATGTGGTATTTGGATTCTTCCTCCTCAAGTGCATCACTTTGCATTTCCTGTCATTGAATTTCAGCTGCCATGATTCCAACCACTCTTCCAGTAATCTTATATCATTCTTCATTGCCTCCACCCCCCGGGTATCCACCCTGTTACTGAGTTTTGTGTTATCTGCTGAAAAGGCAGACCTTCCCCTGAAGCCCCTCTGCTATGTTGCCGATGTAAATGTTAAACAGAATGGGCCCCAGCACTGACCCCCATTTGACACCCCAGTTTCCCCAGAGTGCACCCCATTGACCACCACTCTCTGGCTTCTCCCCATCAGCCAGCTCTCCACCCATCTTCCTATTTTCTGCCCCACCCCTAGACTCCCCATCTTATTAACCAGCCTTCTGTAGGGCACTGTGTCAAAGGCACTCCCGAAACCCAGGTAGGTCACGTCCATTGCCCCACCCTGATCAACCACCCTCATCACCTCATCAAAGAATACCTCTAAAGGATTCAGATTTAACTGTACCTGAATAAAAGCTGAAACTGTCAGTTGCATTTTGTTTTGGTTTTAGATTTATAGAACTGTTATTTAATACAACAGCAGATTAGGTACATATGGACACGTGTTGATACATGGACATATTAGGATAACAGTATCTCAATAACAAGGGGGTCTGTGTTAGGTTTGGGTTTTCAATATACCCATACACTAGTCAATTGTTACAGAATTGCAGATATATCACATTTAAGACAGTATACGTTTGACTATTCATGAGTAATATGGACTTATTGTACACAGAGTTTAAGAAAAATGTATCTGAACAGTACACTGTGTAAAATGTGATTGACACCACTGTGTGAAACAGCTGGTGAATGCTTTATTTACACTGGTGCAGGTTGTCTTCTAACCTATTTTTTACTTAACACATAGATACTTTCATATGTATAAGACTTTTAACATTATTTACTATGTATTACTGAAAGAGCTACTGACACCTGTAAGAAAACTTTGAAAAACATAATAAGAAGGTAAAATTCTGTGTGTATTCCATACATATTCTAGATTTCTCCTCACATTGTTTATTATTGAGGAAATGTGCATGAATACATGGTTTGTATCTCTTACAGTTACTTTAAAGTTAATCTGCCTCTATAGCTTACTCCCTACTTCAAATCGTAATGCTCTGTTGTGACATCCCAATCTGTTGCCATGAGAGTAACAGTGATGTCACAAGCAGTGCATTATGACCTCAGGTAGGGAGACAACAACAGAAATAGATGAATTCTTCAGGAGCAAAAATCCTGTTTTCATGCAGTTGACCTCAACAATAAATAATGGGGAGGAGGAATAAAAAAACTAATGTGAAATACAAGCTGAACTTTCTCTAAATATTATGTTTTGTTAAAGTTCTCCTGAAGTTGTCAGCTGCTCTTTAAGCTTATTTATCCTTGTGGTTTTTAATCATTGTCATTTACTAAAACTAGCACAAACACACACACAGAGGGTTTTAAAATGAAGCTTCATTTGGTTTATAGCTTTTCTCAGAGAGTGAACTTTCAAGCTAGTGTCATTTGACCTTGGGATAGCATTCTTTTGATGGAATGTTTGCTGTCTTTACATGGGTATGTTGTGTTTTTGAATGCAGTTTTAACTAATGGGATCCTTAACAACTTTTCATCTTTTTTTTTTGTATGATCTGGGTTTCTAGGAAGTATGTTCTTCTAAAACAACTGCCAGTGTTTTCTGATGAATTCTGTGTAATCCAAAAGCTAAAAGCACCTGTGCTCTTTTGTAACAACTCTGTTGGTCCAATAAAAGTTATCAAATCATCTTTTTCTGTGGATCTTGTGTTACAAGGACCAATAAGGCAACAAGTTTTTCTGTGGCTTCACAGTTTCAGAAATGTTAGCAGGAACTTATCAGTACAGTGCCCACATATCTGAAACCATGAAGTGACATAGTTAAAACTCCAAATTATTGGTTCCATGAAAGGAACTGCACAGAATGTTGTCCATACAAAGAGAACAATACAAAACACAACTGACAGCTTTGGCTTTTATTTAGGCACAGTTAAATTGGGATCCTTTAGAGGTATAAATGTAATTTATGAAAATAGAGACATTTCAGAGAGCTGCACATAAGCAATCAATTCCTGTCCACTTTAAATTAGGCATGTCAAGAGATGAACAAGTTGGTCTGGTTTAGAACTTCACTTAAGTGGCATAGTTATTTGCAAAATTGAGGCTGTTTAGAAGTGCAATAGGAGCTATGCTAAACAATTGTAAATATCTCTAAATGTTTACAAGTTACAGATAAACAATCAATATAAAAATTGTTCAGGACAAAAAGATCTTTCAAATGAGCATATTCATTAAGCTGCACTAATATATTTTTTTATTTATTTATTGAGATCTTGGATTAACACCTTTGAGCAAAAAGCTCTTTCATAGATTCCATGTCAAGTATGACACAAACAAGAATACAGATATGTTCCACAGACACAGATACAGCATGAAACAATTGAAAACTGTATCTAGGCATAAGTTCTAACAATAGTTACACAATCTATACAAGTGCAGGGTGCAGAGTCAAAACAAAGGCGTGTGTTTCACTAGGTAATGGTAACATAACATGAGGACGCTTGTTTAAAAGAAGAATTGTGCAACTAACAACATAGGCAGATAATTGGATTGTGCCTGAGTCAAAGAAAGAAGGAAGGTCTTGTACCAGTAGAGAGGGACAGGGGAGGGAGGAGGAAAGTGCGGGGAGGGAGAAGGCAAGTAGATGTGGGGTGTAGGAAGGGTATAGATAGAAGGGAAAGGGAAGAAAAGCTATGTAGTCAAAGTGGAATAAAGAGAAGGAGGTTGGGGAAGGAGGGGTGGAGGAGAGTAGGAAGGACGAGGTGGTGTAGGTAGTGGGGTGATAATGAAGATGTATTAAGGTGGTAGGGAAGAAAGAGGTATGGAATGACAGAAGGGCAAAAATGGAAGAGGAGGTGGAGGAAGGGAGGTAGGAGGGAAAATAAATAATTTAGGCAGAGGTAGAAAGCCCATGAAAGTGTTAACTTGACTGGGGGCCCAAGAAATGAACAAGAAGTGTAACATTTTACTAATCATAGAGATCACAGAGATTACAAATGGTAGGAGCAAGGTAAAGGCAAATTAGTGGTAGCAGTCACAGGTTGTCAGTGAGATTAGATGCTGCCAGAGTCTTTTCTTAAAGGAGCCCAGCAAAATAGTATTGATTATATCAGGAGGCCGAGAGTTGTACCACTGCGTAGCTCTGTATGTGAATGCACATTGTCTAAAGGCCGTGCTGCACCATGGGATTCTGAAAGCCTGTTTGCCAGAGTTTCTGGTACTGCATGAGTTATGAGCAGAGGAAAGAAGGGCCATTACACCAGGGGGTAGCAGTCACAAGGTGACTTTTTTTGCTACCAGGCACGATTAGTATTTGAGCCTGCTGTCAAATTGTAACCAGCTAACCTGGCATAAAGATCGCAGGTGTGTGTGTGTCAAGAGTGCAGCACCAGTAAGAAGGCAGCATGCTTTATTTAAGGTGATTTTCATATTTTGAAGGGCAGTGTCTGTAGCTGCACCATAAATGACAATACCATAGTCCGCGAGAGACACCAAAGAACTGTGGATGGCCATGTTCAGTGCTTCTGGGGTGAGATTATGTTTGTTCGTATACAGAACTTCTAAGCGCTGGTTAATAACCTTGGCTGTTCAGTCAATGTGCTGGGTGAAAGACAGGGTAGAGTCAGCAGTTATACTCAGGTACTTGAAATGGTGAACCAGTTCAAGAGGGGAGACAGTGTCATTAATGATGGTAAGTGGGAAGGTTTTGTGTCTGCTTTTGGAGGTTGAAAATAACATTGTCTTAGGCTTGTTATAATTAAGGATGAGTTTATTAGCCCAAAACCACTTCTCTGCAGATGTAAAGGATTTCTGAAGTTGGTCCTGGAGAAGGTGAGGATCCATGTTGCTGGTAAAAAGTACAGCATCATCAGCATATAAAAGTATGTGGTCACAGTAAGCTCCTGGTAGTGAATTGAGGAAGATGCTAAAAAGCAATGGACCTAAGATAGATCCCTGCAGGACTCCTGAGAATACAGGCCTACTATCGGACAGGGCGTTACCAATTTTTACCTGCTGCATTCAGCTGCATAAGTAGCTGGAGAACCAGCTTGTATTGTTGGAGGAAAGACCAATGGAGGAGAGTTGTTTGATGATGAGATAGTGGTTGAAAGTGTCAAAGACCTTGGTGAGGTCTATGAAAATTGCCCCTACCTAGAACCCTTGTTCCAGAAAGTTATTGATAAAGCCTGTAAACTCCAGGAGCACAGCGTTGGTATTATGTCCACACCTGACCCGTGCTGTTTGGGACATTAAAGTTGGTAGTTATCCAGATACTCTATGAGTTGGTCAGCCACAATGCACTCCAGGGCCTTAGAGATCAGGGGAAGAATAGAGATTAGGTGGTAATTTCCCTTCAGAGCTTTGTCACCACTTTTGTGCATGAGGGTGACCACTGCTGATTTCCAGAAATGTGGAAATTGTGACTGAGAGAGTGACAGGTTGATTATTTTGGTAAGAGGTGTGAGGATTTCCTTGAGGGTAAGGGCAACAAACTTTAAGTCTGAGGAGTCCCCACTGAATCTAGCTTTCCTCAGTACCTTCTTAAGATAACGTCTAGCTTCATTTATAGACACTGCTTTGAAGTAAAATAGTGGGTGGTCTCGGGGTGGGTTCTGGACTGCAGTGTTCATACTTGAGGGGGTAGCCACGATATACCCGGGGGAGAAGAATATAGCTAAGGTCTGTAAATGCTTTGTTGAAAGCATTTGCGATGGCTTTTTGGTCCACGGTAAGGGTGCTCTCGATGTTCAGTATGTTCAGGATAGTTTTGGGGTCTTCACCAGTAATGTCTTGGATGTTCTTCCAGGATGTTCTGCTACTGTTCCAGGAGGTGGAAAGGGCTTCTTTGAAATACTGGCTTTTAGCAGAATGGATAGCATGTGTACACTCATTTGCAACTGCTTTGTACCTCTGTAGGTTAGCTTGTGTCCCCAGTGTTCAAGAGATGTGTCAGAGGTAATCCCTGTGTTTTAGTCAATCAAAAAGAGCTGGCGTGATCCAGCAATTATGGGTTCCCTTGATTTTTGTAGTTTTGAAGGGGGCATGGTTATTGTAGGTTGCATTAAAGAGGTCAATGAAGAGTTTCAATGCAGTGTCAATGTTGCTAGCTGTATATAGACCAATCAGTGAACCTCAGGTCAATTTTCAGTAACTCGAGGTGTCTCGGAGTGAGTACCCATCTAGTGACAGTTCTGGCAGGAGGCTTGCGGTAGTTATTGGACCCGTAAAACTTGACAGGGGAGTGATCACTAATACAGTTGGGTAAGACAGAGGTGTACTTGATATTATCTGGCTGGTTAGATAGCACCCAGTCCAGTAAGGTATTGGCCCCAGTTTTGTAGTTCCTTCTGGCTGGGGCTTAAACAAGCTGGCAAAGCTGGATAGCAGATAATATGTCATTGACATCAGTGGTGTCAGGGGAAAGCTAGTTTATATTAAAATCTCCAAGCTTAGAAATTGTGAGTGAAGACTCATCGCTCTTCATGTGTTTATGAAGGATGCAAAGCCAGGTTTAGTGTGCCTTGGAGGGATGTAAACAGAAAGCACAGTGAGTGTTTTGGTGTGTTCACTGAGAAGCAACTTAATGGCCAGCATTTGGATTAAATCACCGCAACCAGGGGTGGGGATCCCCAGGCCCTGCAAAGCGTCCTTTATGTAGATCACACATCCACCACCATGCTGAGAAAGGTGATCACATCCAAATACTGTGTAGCCAGGAAGTAGGATTGCTGCATCAGGGACATTAGGAGTGAGTTAGGTTTCTACTGTGAGAGTACATCTGGATTATGCCTGGTGGTCCATACTTGTAGTCTGTCAAGTTTTGGAAGAAGGCTGCAAATGTTTAGTGACGCCACTCTTAGACCACCAATATTTTTTGGTGAGTGGTTAGAGCAGTGCGGAGGTCCAGGATTAGGATGTATATTGTGCAAGAACAATAAGAGCAGCACTATTAGTCTTTTCAGGAATTCCTTAAATAGTTTTTTTGGAGCGGGTGTGTAACCTGCTGTTAGCATGGCATTACGTGGTGGTTCCCTGCTTAAAGGAGATTTTATAGAAGGCTGCCAAGACATCATGCTAGTGGGGATGACAGAGCCAAGACCCATCGGCATACAGTGAGACCCCATGTAGCTCATGTGTGGAGGAGGTCAGATTTAGGGGGGATGTTATGGTACTGTAAATATCGATCATGGCACTGGTTGGTCCTGAGGGGGCAGTTAGACACATGCATGCAATTAGGAGTTCTGAGACTGTGAACAGGGCCAATATGGTGGTTCCACAAGGTATGAGAATAGTTGGGTAAAACATATTTGAATGGTGTAACAGGGAAGGAGAGGAGGATAGGATGACAGTTCCTTTAAGTTAGCTTCCCTGCTAACTTAGGCCCTTAGAGACAAAGTATGTGTAAAGTTGATTTAAAGTGAAAATGCTGATGGTAAATTCATCCAGAGGAAATGATGGACTGTTGAGATTCAGCATCACATACTGTGTTAAGATTCCTGAAAGGTGATAAACTGTGGCCTGAGCATATACATGATGTGAAATCATTTTGTCTGTATGTTTCCTTTGATCTTCAAAGTCCTCAGAGACAAGTACAGTTCCTTTAGGAGCAGGTCAGATGAAAATATTGATTCAGTCACAGGACCCAGCATCACCAAGTTTGTCAGACTTATTTTTCTTTGGGATAGCTTCCAAAAAGTTGATTTAAATGGAAAAGATGGTGATACCTGAAAAAAATGATGAGCTGCTGAGGTCCAGCATCACAGAATATGTTACAGTTCCTGAAAACTAACAAACTGCTGCATGGGCATATGCAAGATGTGAAATCCTTTTGTCTGTATGCTTCCTTTGTTCTTTAAAGTCCACAAGTACAGCTGCTTTAGGAGTAGGACAGATGAAAATGTTGATTCAGTTGCAGGATCCAGCATCACCAAGTTTGTCAGACTAGTTGCAAGACTTATGTTTTCTTGGGATGGCTTCCAAAAAGTTGATTTAAAATAAAAAAGCTGATACCTGGTGGTGATGTTTTACAGAAATGCAGCCCAGGAGACTTTCACAGATGTGTGTAAGAATGACGTAGGTACTCTATGCAGAAAAACATGTAAATACACAAAAACTAACCTACAATCTAATCTTCCAGCCTTCCCTCTACCCAGTTGTTGATGTAGGTATATATTTTAAACTATGGTCAGCTGATTACCTCACTTTTCATTTTTCATCGGAGTTATGCCAAACAAATGCAGATATCTCTAAATGTATGTGCTTTACACATAAATCATCAGTAT
This sequence comes from Neoceratodus forsteri, assembly GCA_016271365.2. Lineage (NCBI taxonomy): Eukaryota > Metazoa > Chordata > Ceratodontiformes > Ceratodontidae > Neoceratodus > Neoceratodus forsteri. The sequence goes on from CM057453.1 coordinate 1,386,706,818, forward strand.
GAAAGTTGTTCAGGACAAAATATACTTTTCTAATGAGCCTATTCATTAAGCTGCACTAATTATAGATTTTAAACTATGGTTATCTGATTACCTGAATTTTAATTTTTCTTCACAATTTTCACTTTTCAGATGACTATATTTAAAAAAATCTAATGAATTCAGATTAGTGACCGCCCTAATTTGAAAGGTCATTTTGTCCTGGACAACTTTTATATTGGTTGTATATTGGTAACTCGTATACTTTCCAATATATTTAGATTTGTTTGGCACAACTCCTGAACAACTTTCACAATCTTTTTTTTTCCTTTTGTGTGTACCTTGACTAGTTTTAAATATATTCAGATTTGTTTGGAATGTGTGTGCACATTTGCTCTCAGAGAAAAACAGCTTGGAGTTCTGTGTTCATCATTCTAAAAGGAAAACGGTGGGTATTTTTTAACTGCCATAGGGATTTGCAGTATTATGGAAGAATACACTGAAATCTGCTAAGAAGTGTATTCCACGGAAACCCCTTTTCAAGCTAAAGTAATATGGCTGTAGGCTCCACTCACAGCCATAACAAAAGGGGTTATTAACAATTTTTACATCTTCTGTTACTACTGTACAAATCCCATAATCTCCTGCAGCTGGCCTTAGAACAGTATGCAGCAGTGAGTGATTTAGTAGCCTGCATTGTATGTTAGAGTTTATATAGTCATGATATTTTATTTGTTGGTCCTGTCATCCTCCCTGGGCCATGTACAGTCACAGAGGGATGATCTAACTGGAGATTAAACAAAAGATCTGTCATGCACTATGGGCTATTGAATCTCCCACTGCTGCCTACTGTTCTGATGTAGTTGATAATGCAACCCCCCAACACACACACATTACAAAGCCATTCATAGCAGTTGTTTTATGATCAGTATACTTGTTGGTGTTACTTCAAAGAAACAGGACTTGAGTCTGTATTTTTTCTTTTTTCCCCACTTTCTACTTGAAATGAATGGTAAAAAAGTCACAATTCAAGCAAGACAGTCAGGCATAGTGGGCAGAACAGTGGGGGAACTTAGGAAGGAATGTGGAGTCCCTTTACTCATCCTAAAAGGCAATCAGACACAGTGGGCATAACAGTGGGTGGCAACTTAGGATGGAATGCAGAATCCCTTTACTCATCCCAAAAGGTCTGCAGGGCTATGACCACTGCAGCCCTAAAAAGGGGAAATAGTGCTCTCTAAGTAAAGGTAATAACTAAACAAATAGGCAGAATATAGAGGAAGCAAAAACTAAATTACTACTTAGAACACAAAGAATTAAATAAGAATGAAAAAAGAATAAGAAGACAGATTTAAACTACTGATATCCATTGTTTAATCAAACCATTTTCTCCACTGAAAACTGGTGAGGCTCCTGTTCTTTCCTCTGACTGACTAACACTGCAAAATTAAAAGTAAAGCAGTCATACTGTATAGTGATGTACCATGTGACCTGCAGAAGCACTTCCATGGGACCTTCAGACATTTGTTTACTAGTAATCTCATTTTGACAAAACATCACCCAAATGTACCCAAATGGTGAAGTTACAGCCAAAGTTGCAAAAGGTGAATTTCCTACTAAACAGCAAACACATGTGAATTAATTCATGAAGGCAAAGTTGGCAAATTTAACTTAACTTCATTATCAAATAAAACATTTGTATAATCTCTACTTGTGGGGGAAGGGGGTTGGAGGTTAGGACTGCCATCCTTGCATAACCTGAAAACCAGTTTTCACACATGTAGCATCTGAGTGGGTACAATTTATTGTGTCACAGGGCATGGGTATGCAAAGGTCAATGGAGACAGGAAATAAGATGCAGCAAATTGCATCTTGTGTGTTCTTTGAAAAGCAACAAAAAGGAAAATAATAAATATGAAGTATCACAAACCTAGGAGGAGCCAGATTGGACCAGAACTTGATGCAGTTCTTGCAGTATTTGCTTCTTAAGCTAGTAGTATAGATTACATTCAGAACAAATACTAAACAGGACTAAGCCAGCACAAACTTAGTTCTGGAGATTGAAAACAAACTTATCTGCCTCTTCGCTCTATCAATACCTCAGCAGTACTGAGCTCTTCAGTCCTGAGCAGGCTGATCTAATTACTTTTTATGGCTTACGTTGGAATCACATGGTCCATTCATTAACCAGTTGCATAGTTATAGGTTAAATCAGGTTTATTCTACATTGATGCTCTAAGGACCACCTTAACCCCACCACTAACTCCTCATTTGAACAGTTTTATTTGCATGGTCACATAAAAAGAGAAATGGCTAACAGGCACCTAAAGAAAACCTATAGGATGACCACAGGACCCAACTATTCCATGTATGCAAAATGATTATTACTATATCATTGTACTTTATTTCTTTTCACTTCTGCCCCTTTTATAACTTTAACTAACATTTGGCACTTTTTATCACTATTCTATTTCGTGAGGGGGAGAGGTATTTTGAACATAGCATTTTTCATATTTCTAGTACATTAAATATATGCTGTTGTTGCACTGAGCAAAATTTTATTTTTTTCTCAAGCTTGATGCTTGACATGCTAACAGTCTGCTGTCTGTGGTGAAAGGGTGAGCCAGCCTAACTGTAAGCATGTTTCAGAACTGTAGTCGTAGTAACAGTTTGTTTTTTCAGTTGCAGCTGGGAAGAGAGTGGAAGAGAGAGAGACAGCTGCCTGAGTGGACATAGCTGTGGAGCAGCAAAAAGAGAATGTTCCATGAGCACATTAGTGTGACGGCTATAGAGACTGCCCAACTGTGTGACTTAAATTTGCATTTCAGACTTAAGTGAGTCATGTCTGCTTCTGTCAACTGACATTCTGACAGGCTGGTGTTAGCAGACCAAAGAGAACTGGCAGGGGAGGGCAGACAGATGACAGCACTTGCAAGTGCCGTGAGTCAGAAATAAATAATTAAAAGACTACTGCAAGCAGTTTGTGCCTATTAAGCCAATACTGCTCAGCAATATGGAAGCAGTCCAGCTTCCTCTGTCACTGTATTAGTAATGCTTTAGGCTAGTACTGAAAGGGTCCTCCAGCACAAAACTTCTACAATGTTTAAATGATTATAATTCACAGAAAAAAACAAAGGTTGATTACCTACACCTCAGTCATGCTGAATGCTCCAAGATCACATAGTGGGGGGCGGCACAGAAATAGAACACGATGGATGCAGGACTCAGGAGAGATGAGGCACACTGAAGCTTTACTAAAGCACAAATGCAACCAAATGTGTTTAACCCCCTTGTAGAGAGACTGCATTAGCTGTGCCATTTTCTGTTTGTAAGTTTAAAACCCATTTCCCTGTGCAGGAACTTCAACGGCTGAGGTTAGATATTAGTATCTTACTGACAGGCAGCATAATCTAGTGTAAGAAAATTGTAAGAAGATATATGTAAATGTTTATTAGAGGAACATGCAACTGCTAACAACTGCCATCCTACAGGAAAGGAAAAAAAACATATATACAGTAAAAGTAGACAAAAAAATAAGAAAGAAGAGAAGATATAGTGTTGCACAGCAGATGAAAACTGCTAAGTGTTTATTAGGTGCCAGAGCAAGTTTATCTTGAGAAGTGTCTCTTGTGGCCATGCATGTTCTTTTCCTCATTTAGTCAAGTTTAAATTTATATTCAGTCTGAGTGATGTGACTGCATGATGTTATTGATGTCACTGATAAGGCTTGTAGGGCTTGGCATTGTGTTTCAGACCTACACAAGCCAGGGTTTGATCTTCTGTATGGCCCATTTATTTTTCTCACTGCAATTTATGTAGTATGAGAGATATTGTTAGATATAATTGCTGATGCCAGTGGCAGTGTTTTAGCAAGGTTTGAATCTGACTTTTAGAACATTAAACCGTGACTTCTATGCTACAGTCAGCTTAGTTTTAACTAACACTTTGAGGCATGTTTGTTTATTTTATTTATTTAAGATTAGGATTTACACCTTTGAGCTGGGGGGGGGGCTCCTTTAGAAAGGTTCCAAGTCAGTTTAACACTGGACAATACATATGGTACAGGCAAGTTCACACGGGCAACAAGACAGTAATAAACAGAGATCCAGATCATTGTCAGTTACAAAGTGCAAGAAGCATACTGCAGCACAACAATAGGTGTGACACAAAGCTTGTTAGGTGCAGTACATAGCTTAATTAAGAACACTTGAAATACATAAGTGCAAGGTAGATAACAGCAGGAAGATATTGCAGTATCGTGTGTGGTATAATGCTTCTTTAGGTGCTCATGTGTTAAATAGGTGCTAGTTAAATAAAGCAGCAGCATAGCAGTAGGAGCTGTGAAACTCATATAGTACTAAGATCAGGACATTCTATAAAGATGCAGACCAGGTATCCTGCATTCCATTACTAGGCATGTCTAGTAGAGATGCTCAGATAGTGCTTTTGTGGCTCCAACTCTCCTCCATCACATAGTGCTGTTATCTGATGTAGGATCCGACCATAGGTCTGGCCTAAGCTAGATGCTGGAACCAGGGTCAGATAGCAATGTATCTAAAATTGGATCCAAGTATCCTAGGTCAGATCCAGGTATCCTAGGTCAGATCCAGGTATCTGAGGTCAAATCCAGGTATCTGAAGTCAGATCCAGGTATCCAAGATAGGACATTTGCAGCCGCCCTTGGATATGAATGTTGTATATGTTACAACCCTTTTTTAAGCATTAATATTTCAAGCATTCATAAGAGCAGCAGTCTGTGATGAGCTGCCATTAAGGTAAAGATATACCCCCATGATAGCAGCATGTAGTATTTATGTTCTGTATTCACACTGTCACTTATCTTAAGTTACTTTAATGTCTTTATTTGTATCACTTACTTGACTGTGCTGCTGTCAAGGTGTTCACTAAATGATGAATAGTTATGAATACCTCTCTGTCTGTTCTTTGAAGACCCTTATAGGAACAGTGGCTGATATGTCACCATGATGACACAGCAGCAGTTGTTTTCAGGCACCATGGAGTGTTCTTGTGGTGATGATGTAGTATAGCAGTTGTTCTCAGTTACTGTACCAGTATGCAGACAGATGGTGTCCTTATGTCATTTTTCTTTTGTTCCTTATTCAGATCAATGGCAGTGAAGAAGGGCCTCTAAATTTGTTAATTTGTGAAAAAAACATTCCTTACTGGGTAATGCTGCCACTCTTTGAGGATAAGAAGTAAATCCTTGTGTTGAACTTGCCTTGTACACTGGTTCCATAGGCCGGGCTGTGCTGCTGGTGCTTGAGGAGAAGGTGAAGGAGGAGAGTCTTTTAGCCATTTGGCTTGTACTCTGGTGCCAGAAGTTGGGTTGTGGTGCTGCAGCTTGAGGAGAAATTGGAGGTGAGTTTTTAGTTATTTGTCTTCTACAGTGGCACCAGAGGGTGGGTTGTGCTATGGGTGCTTGAGGAAAAGTTGGGTGAAGAGGAGAATCATTTAGCCATTTGCTTGTATGCTAGTGCCAGAGGCTGGGTTGTGCTGTTGGTGCCCGAGGAGAATTTGGAGGAGGAAAAGAGTCTACAAGCATTGGGCTTGTATGCTAGTGCCATAGGCCAGTTGTGCTGCTGGTGCTTGAGTAGAAGTTGAGGAGGGAGGAGGAGAGACTTTTAGCTATTTGGATTGCATGCTAGCACCAGAGGCTGTGTTGTGCTGCTGGCACTTGAGAAGAAGTTGGAAGAGGAGAGGAGAGTCTTTTAGCCACTTGGTTTGTATGCTGGCACCACAGAGTAGGTTGTGAAATCATGTGAAGATGAATCAGGACTAGTGGCTATGTATGATGCTGCATGCTGGATGTGTTAACAGTTCATGCCTATTATGACAAAAGAAACTAGGGTGTTACTGTACTGTGTTTACAGTCATGGGCTGTGATGAGCTCCAGAACTGAATGCCTTCATCTCTTGGACTTCTTTTTTTTCACCTGAACTGTGTCCTGTTGGGAATAGGAATAAAGCAAGACATTATCCCTATTTTGTGCTTTGGCAGATGCTACACTGGCCCCCCACAGACTGAAGTAGAGAGCAGGGAGAACCTGAGAGGAGAGGAATCCCCCAGGTTGCACATTAATGAAGGAAGAAGGGTGCTAGAAATGAAGGGTGATGGGAATTGGAGCATTAAAAAGTGAGTGGGGAAGGAGGGAGGTCAAATGAAAAAAAGGGCGTAAAAAGCAGGTGGTAAGAAAATCAGAAAGCCATGTGTGCAAATGCTAGAAGTGTAAGAAATAGGATTCCAGACCATCATGGTAGAGGCTGACCTGGATATTGTGGCCATCACTGAGTCATGTTGCACTGAAAACCATTGATGGTCAGGGGATATGGCCATATCAGATTACCACACTATACTCTGTTCAGGAAGGACAGGGTGGGAAGGAAAAGAGGAGGCATGGCACTTTATGTGAGGGAACATGTGAAAGAGGCATAGAGACAAGGAATGGGGGTCAGAGTTACTGTGGATTATCCTGGAGATAGGGAAGTGAGCCACTATTCCCACTGCCTCAAGATCAAGTAGAGTCTGTGGTGATACTGTAGGAAGGGAAAAATGGTCAGACTGTGTGGATCGAGCGATCCATATTAACTGTCAGATTCTTATGTTTCTATGTTTATGTTTCTTACCTTAGTAGCTGAAAGGGATAGCTGTGAGGATGCAAACTCAGGCATGGTGTTGATGATGTGGTCTCCAAGACTCCAGATGGTGGTTTGCTGGAGTTGCTGCCAATGATGGAGACAAAATGAAGTGTGTTTTATTAAATGGCACTGCAAGCGAGTTTGCCAAGTGCCCATTAGATGATGCTCTCATCTATGACACCACATCAGAAAAAATGGTTGGGACCAGAATAGAACCACATTCCTTAGTCAGGACAGTAGAGTTTGAGTGCATGCAGAATGGTGGTCTTACCATAGCAGCTGAGGATAAACAGTTATGCAGGACACTGGCAATAGCAATACTGGTTTTCTGGGTGAACTTGTTGCCTCTTATGGAGAAAGAAGAAGAGAAAAAAGTGCACTTTACTAACAGTAAGTCCAAAAATATGAAATCATTTATCAATGGGTGTGTTGCATGCAAGTCTTACCTTTGCTGCAGATTCTTGAATCAACTGCCTCAGCCCAATAAAGATGTAAGGAACTCTAAGCAGGGAACTTCAGTTATCATCATCACCACCACAAGACAGTCTGGACTTAAACATCATCACTCTGATCACATTTTCTTTCAGATTCCTTAGACAAAACTTTAACAATAGTTAATGCACAAATACATCACATGAGCCAGTGAAAGACATTCACTCTAAATACAGATCCAGCTCATTCTACAAAAAAGTGGTTCAAAAGTTCAAAATAAGTTTGCAATTTGTACTGCACTTTGTGATGAAAGGGATCAGCAGCAAGCCTCAAGTAGCATTTGTCAATGCTGAATGTTGTCGCACTGGCATTGGCAGTGGCGGAGCTAGAGACAACTAATAGGAATGGCAGTGAAGTATTGAAGTGAAGCCAACCCCACCCCCACCTTGTAGAGAGCGACAGGCATTGGGGTGTGCCTTTGGGTCATCAGCTATAATGCTTATGGCATTGTACCTCACACTACCCTGTAGACACTGACAAGTGTCGTGGTGTGCTTTGGGGTCTTTGGGCATCATATTTACCCCATTCCATAAGGAAATATGCTGATGTGGGTGCAGTATAGGAGTGTGGGGTGAAGTCTGTGGCTGAGTAGTGCAAGACACACCACGATGCCTGTCAGTGGCTGCAGGGTGGGCGTGGGGTGTGGAAAGGCATGAGAATTACATCAGATGATCCCAAGTCACAGCCCTGATGCCTGTCAGTCCGTACCGGGTGGGGTGCTACAGTTGGAAACCCTAACACCATAGGTGTGTAGTGGTAGTTTCACTCCACATTTTCAACATTGGGCTGCTTGTCAGGCCACCTCATGAAAAGCGGTACAATCACTTTGTTAGCTGAAACATGGTTTTGCACAACGGCTGTGCCATTTAGCAACAGAGGGACGAAAACACAGTTTTGGGCAGGATGTGAAGAATGACAACTTATTGTTCATGAGGAGGCATAAAAAATGGCAACACTGAAAATCTGGAGTGGCAATATGAAATATTGGTGAAGCAATGAACATGCAAACAAACTGCGCAACAGATGTCCACAATCCAATTGTTTGTTGGAGTATTTTAGAGATATTTTCAACATAGGTATTTTGGAACCTCCCCTCATGAACAGTAGCACTGTGATTTTGTTAATGTGTTCCAAAAGGTGATTTCCCACAGCGAGCATGCCATTGTGCACCACAGTTGTGGAAACACGTTTTGGGTAAGCTGTGAAAAATGGCAGCTGTACTGTTGAAAAGGAGGTGTGCACAAATGCCAGTGGTGAAAATGTGGCATGAAAATATTGCAAATTTATGAAGTTACAAGGCTGCATGGGAACTGTGCAATGCACGTTTTCCACACAGTCATTTTTAATGGACTTTCGGCACCAAATTTTCAACATAGGCATTTTAGGACCTCTGCTCATGAACAGTGTCATCGTCATTTCCTCAAACTGTCCCAACAACTGATTTCGCACAATGACCGTGCAATTCTGCACCAGACGTGCGAAAACACATTTCAGCCAGGATATGTAAAATGACAGCTGTACTGTTCATAAGGAGGTGCAGAACAATGGCAATGTTGAAAATCTGGAGTGAAAATATAAATTTGTGAACTTACGAGAGTGCGTGCAAGTTGCACAATGCACGCTCATAACACAATCATTTTAAGGAGTATCATCACCAAATTTTCAACATAGGCATTTCAGAACCTCTGCTCATGAACAGTATCACTGTCATTTTTGTAATCTGCCATGAACAGTGATTTCCCACAGTGACTGCACTATTGTGCTCCGGAAGTGTGGAAACACATTTTGGCCAGGATGTAACAAATAACAGCTGTACTGTTCACAAGGAGGTGTAGAAAAATGACAATGTTGAAAATCTGGCATGAAAATATTGTGAATTTGTGAAGTTAAGAGCTTGCGTAGCAACTGCACAATGCATACTCGTAAAACAGCCATTTTTTTGATTTTTCCCACCAAATTTGCAACATAGGCTTTTTGAGAGCCCACCTCATGAACTCTGCCACTGTCTTTGCATTAATCAGTCCCGAAAGGTGAGTCCATGCAGTGACTGCAAAATCACCTTTCAGAACCGATTGACATCATAACAGAGACATAATTCATGAGGAGGAGTCCCAAAACCCCATGTTGAAAATTTGGTGCAAAAAGTCCAAAAAATGCCCGAGATATGCATCAAAGTTGAAAAAACCTTATTTGTTCCATTATACAGCCTACAGGCATTTCCTCAGTTTACAGCCATCTTTGAAGAGTGCAGATGTGTTCCTGGTACACCGAAGATCATTGCGTCGAACTCCAGAGGTAAGTATGGGGTGAGGCAGGGGTGTGGGGATGCAGGGTGCACAGTGACTGGGTGCAGGTGGTGGGTAGGGAGACTACGAGGGACCATTTTTTTGTTCACAGGGTAAAATAAAAACATTGCAGGGCAGTTTTTTTTTACAGGGTATTTGGTGTGCTGGGGTGGGCTCCCAGTGTACCACCTAACTGTTTGGGAGTGCTGCAGCCCGGCCAGGGATTGGGCACCCTCATGCGGCACAACAAAGGGGGTAATTTATACCAATGGGATTGGACACCCCATCGGCATGACAAGGAAAGCTGAGGGGCCTAGGAGCACAGGGGATTAGCACCCCTCCCTTGGCATACCCTGTCGGCACATCATTGGGGCCACAGTAAGCCAGCAGGGGGATTGGGCACCTCCGAAGTTGGCAGTTGGACAGCTGCCTGCCATGCTAACAATGTGGCTGAGCATGTAGGAAGGGTCCGCTGCATCTGACAAGCTTTGCTTGGATTACAGCAGACCTTTCCTTAGATGCGCTCACCACATTAGTATGCATGGTGTGGCGCTGGCATGCAGGCTGATTGGGGAATAAGGGATGCACCTACTGATGTGTGCCCTGCAATCGCCCAACAGTGACTGCACCTCCAAATCTGCACTACCGCAAGATATTGGCTGTGTAAGCGCGCCAACATAATAAATGACAATAAATTTATTTCCAGTGTCCAGTAATGGTAAGTAAAAACTGTCATTTGGAAAAAACAGACAGTAGTTACATCCACTGTATAGTCTGAATATAACATATTGGTAGTTGGAGTTTGGCCAAGTGAGTTTTATAAACTACAAAAGACAGCAATGGCCAGAGCAGGACAAAGTTTAACTGCATTGTATGTGAGTACACCCGCCATTGGCCGCTGTCCAGTTTGGGGTACATGTTACCAAGACTATGTTACCTGGTTCTGTTTAATCTACCATCTGGTTTGGATTTCATTTATTGGAGTGGTGCAGTCAAGGAAAGCAAAAGCAGCAAAACACACACTGTACTGGTCTGTTACTATATGACATGACATTTTCTTTCTTTTTTTTTGAAGGATGGATCGGTAGGGTTGGGTAGATAACTTCACACACATGAAAACCAAGACAGATACATACACATTTTTACCTATGTATTTTTGTGGGGGAGGGATGAAACACTCACAGTCACACACATAGCTCTATGCCCTATCCTATATAATCATTTCTTTGGGGGGCACAAACACATTGCCAGAAGCAATAATTCAATCACAGTACTAGCTGCCATAAGCACATTAATGTGTTACGAATGTTGAAGGGGAAGGTCAAGCATAACTAGATGTATATAACCATGTATATAAAACATCATATAGTGGTGGAAAATAGGAAGCATGGTGTTAATGTACCAAATTCTTATGAGAAAGACTATATGAAAATATGCACTTCAGTAACATTTTGAGGGTCACTCACAGCTGGTTGTTTGAAGTCATCTAGTGGTCTGTACAAACCATATTCATAATTATCTCACTCTCAATCCCATGAAAGCAAAGTATGAAAGTGGCTGTGGAAAACACAAAAAACATAGTGATGCAAGAAATACAGTCACACAATGAAGAGATAAATAATTTCCAAGGCCAGCAATGAAACTGTATTAGTCTTAAAACTGGTTTCCAACTGGGATCAGCAGATTGAAATTTCTTGGAAAGAAAATAGCAAGCTGTGTTTTCTGAATTGATATTTGTGGGTTATGGGTGAGTAATGTAACACCAAAGTAAGATGTGATTGAACAGTGCTTGCAACTGCTGGTCATGCCTTTCTCTCCAGATTCTTTCCCACCCACCTGGCCCTCTCCCCCCTCCCTATAGTCTGCTCCACTGCACTTTGCTTATTGTGGACTGTCACAATGAATTTTTAATATCCACTTGTTTGTTACTTGATTTTGTTATAGGTGTGCCTTTTTGAAATTGCACTTTATATGGTTTACCTGATAATTTGTCACCTTACTATATTATTCTCCATGTTCCTGTGATGATGTACAGTATATGGACTTGTTGCTAGCCTACAACTTCACCTAGTACCTTATTGCATTCTCATTTTTGTTAATATCCTCTGTACTGTAATTCCCTGCACTTCATTGTTAATGGCCTGCATTGTGGCCATGTTACTCCTCCTGTATTCTGTTTTGCTAAATGTGCTATTGTTTATGGCCCAGGTCATGTCTGAAAATGTTCCCTTGGTACAGCGCACCTACCCAGTCACCAAAGACATAAATAAATAAATAACTGTTATGGATTTGGAAATATGTCCACTACAATTTATGTTGTCAGCATGCATCCACAACCCTGATGTTACTTGCTGTTGGTGGAAGGGGGTTAATGTTTTCTGGTGGCAGGACTGGGCAACTGACCACTGTACTTTAATGGAGGTTATATTTTCTGATAGAAGAGTTGGGCACCCAACATCTGACCTTTGGAGGAGTTGTGTTTTCCAGCAACTGAGCTGGGCACTCATCTGCCAGACTTTTTAAAAGCTGTCTTGGGCAGGTGGGGATAGACTGGCAGCAGAATTGAGCACCCGTCACTGTAGATATTGCAAAGCTGGGTTGGGCATAAGGGGATGCTGTTTTGCTTTGTTGATGATACTCATAAAAGGATGCAGCTGTACTGTGATAGGTGCAGCAGCATCATTTCATTTGGAAGAAGTTTCTACCCATCAGCCAGTGAGGTAGTGTCAGCATGAGCTTTGTCAGAACTAGGTGTTCACTTGCACACCTCCTGCAAACTCAACTGTATTGGCTACTACAGAACTCAACTCCCTGGCCCCTACACTGCCACAGCAGCAACAATATGTTTGCTTTGAGCATGCACCAAATAAATAAATAAATACTAATGTCACATCCTATCTCCGGAGATGTTTGTATAAGTGTTTTGAATCATCTGAGGCCATAGTAGGAAATGTTTCAAGACTTTTATCCAACATCAACAACTGATACTCCATTCTTTATGCCATGTTGTTCTCACTGCTGCAATTAGGGATGTGTGAAAAAATATTTCTGCCGGCGGAATTTCAGCGAAAGTGCGAATTTTGCTTCTGTGAAAGTTTGGAAATCATTTTCAGAACTGTCACGTAAATTCCACCTAAAAACTGCAGAAAAAATGTATGCAAACTGCGGAAACAAAATCCGCAGAAAGGATCACTGTCAGTGGTCAGTTCTGAGGCTTTTTAACTACAGTTTAATTCATTAATCCACCCCCCACTGATCAGGGGTTCCTCAATCCCTTCCATGGACCCTCCTGGTTTATAGTGGCCCCCCCACCCAACAATCATGGCCCCCCAAACATTTTGTTTCCCTGATGTCTAGCAGACCACCCTCCCTATCCTGGAGGGCATGCCTCAGACAGCTAGTTATGGAACCCACTCAGGAGGGCACAATCTTAGACCTGGTACTCTCAAATGGGGACAGAGAGAGGATCTTTGATCTTGAAGTGGGTAGCCATCTGGGAACAAGCGACCGCCAAACAGTGTGGTCCACGATAAACTAAGCTGTAGAGTCAAGCCACACAAAAGTGAAGGTGCTGGACTTCAGGAGGGCTGATTTTGTCAAAATGGGAGAGTGCCTCAGAAAAGCACTAGCAAACAGGCAAGAAGGTGGGGTGGAGCAACAATGGGGAAACATCAAAACCACCATCACAGAGGCAACAAGCCTTTGTGTGAGGCAAATAAACAAATCAAAATGAAAAAAAAAACACTATTGTTCTCAAAAGAAGTGGCGGGGAAGGTAAGGGAGCAAAAGATAGTATTCAGGAAGTATAAGGAAACACAGAAGGAGCAAGACAGAGAACTATACCAGTTAAGCAGAAGGAAGTGGAGAAGGCAGTCAGAATAGCAAAGGCCCAAACCAAGGAAAAGATAGCCAACTCGGTTAAGATGGGGGATAAAACCTTTTATAGGCACATTAGGGAGCAAAGAAAGACAGGGATACTGAGGCTGAATGAAGAGGAAGGTGGTTGGGCAGACAGCGACAGTGAAAAAGCAGGGATACTGAATGAATACTTCTGCTCCGTATTCACAATGGAAAGCAGGGGGGGAGACCTAATCCAGTCAATAGAAGCACCCTGGATATGGGGGTTGAATGCATCTACAACCCTCTATCTTCTAATTGTGCACCCTTGTTCTTGCACATCTCTTTTTCTGAAAGACACTACCCTCTTGGACTTTGTTGATTCCCTTGAGGTACTTAAATGTTTCTATCATGTCCCCCCTCTCCATCCTTTCCTCAAGGTATACATATTAAGCTCCTATAGTCTCTCTCTTCATATGGCTTGTTGTGACAGCAGCAATTACAAAAGTCATAAAACCAATTAAAATAAAAACTCATGGCACAGTGGCCACAATTTGGGAAATGTGTGTGCAAGCCCAACTAAAGTTTTTGAATCTCAATGCACTGCAAAAGAATACGGCTTTTATTTCATCTTGATTTTAACCCCACAGTCTGGGAGCAGTGCTAGACTATTTGCCCACATTCACTTCCTGCAAGTTGCATCCTCCACTTGTTTTTGAAGCAGACAGGGACAAACAAATCTGTTTTAATTTGCCTTTCTATAGGGACACAATCTGATTGACAGAAACTCTACTTTGGACGTGTACTTTACATGTCTCTGCATGTTGATTGGTAGGAAATTTGTGGTGATTCCTCCAGCCTACAGTTTGCCCACTTTGTGGTGAGTGGCAAGCTGTTCAGTTATCCACACCACTGGCATGTATTCCTGCTTCAAGAATGCTTCTGACTGGTAGCAGTGTGTTTGAATGGCACTCTTTTGAGCTGAGTAGGACAGATGCATGGGGGTTAGGTTGCCACTGCAGACTATGAGCACACATCTCCACTAAAAATTTTAACCTGTATCAATGGGACAGCCAGGACATAGCAAAATCTGAGGACTTAAACTCGAGCACAAGGAGCAGCAGCAACAACAAAAGTGCAGCTCAAGACTGGGAGAGAGAGAAAGGTTTGAGACTGTTAAAATATTTTACATCTTTCCCTCACCCACTCTACTTGCTCAGCACCATTGTATGACCCTGACCCTGGCTACTCTCCACAGCCTTCATCAGCACTCAGAAACAACCTGGACAGCTTCATGTGGTAGCTGCAGAGAGGAAGACAGAGTGGCCCTTCCTTCTGGCCATTGTCTTATCCACAAATGGAGCAACACATAAACATCTTTCTTTCTTTCTTTCTTTCTTTCTTTCTTTCTTTCTTTCTTTCTTTCTTTCTTTCTTTCTTTCTTTCTTTCTTTCTCTCCTAAAATATACCTCATATACCTAGGTGACATTACTATATAAACTGAATTTGCCATAGTCGCCTATTGTGTAACCAGTTATATTTTGTGTATATGAAATTCAATGCTTATGATGATCTAACCTCCTGTAACCATGGATTTTCAAAGTTTTATGCATTACCTTTTGTAGCTACTTTTTTTTATGTTGGCGCGCTTGTGCAGCCAACATCTTGAGATAGTGGAGATTTGGAGGCGTGGTCACTGTTGGGCAAATGCAGGGCACACACCAGTAGGTGCATTCCTCATTCCCCAATCAGCCTAGATGCTGGCGCCACACCACCCGGGTGAGCACATCTAAGGAAAGGTCCATTGCAATGTAAGCAAAGCTCGTCACATGCAGCGGACCTTCCTATGTGCTTCACCAGCTACAAATATGGCAGCACAGTGGCCGCTAAACTGTTGTTTTTGGTGGTGCCCAATCCCCGTCAGCTTACCTTGCCCCTCATGTACATGCCAATGGGGCAGCCCACTCCCCGTCGGCATAATGTGTCCCCCTCCTTTTTTTGTCTGCCGGTGCCCAATCCCAACAGCTCATGCATCCCCCCTCCTCATTGTTTGCCAACGGGGTGCCCAATCCCAGTCGGCATCTGTCCCTTCCTTTCCCACTTTAATTTGCTAATGGGGGAGCCCACTCCCCATTGACATGATGTCCCCTCCTTCTTCTGTGCTGAGGGGGTGCCCAATCCCTCTCAGCTAGTGTCCCCCACTCCCTATGTGCTGACAGGGGGTGCCCAATCCCCCATCAGCTACTGTATCCCCCCCCAAATAAAAACACCTGTAAAAAAAGAAAACTGTCCTCAATGTTTTTTTTCTACAGCTGTAAACAGAAAAGCAGTCCCTCGTAGTCTCCTGCCCCCACCACCAGCACCCACCCACTGTGCCCTGCCTCCCCACTACCCCCTCACCCCATACTTATCTCCAGAGCTTGCACGATGATCTTCGGTGGACCGGGAAGACGTCTGCATTCTTTAAAGCTGTCTGCGAACTGAGGAAATGCCAGTAAGCTGTATAATGGAATGAATAGGGTTTTTTCAACTTTGATGCATATCTCGGGCATTTTTTGGAATTTTTGCACCAGATTTTCAACATGGGGTTTTTGGGACCCTTCTTCAGTGTGCAAACAGGGCCAATAGTGCAGTGCAAATATAACCAGGCACATTAGACAGTTCTGAATATAGCAACTGGGCAATGAGAACTACAACAGCAGCCCAGTGCACACAGACATGGAGTAAGGCAAAGGTGAACTTTGTGACCAATGTGTGTGCTAGCAAAGAAGTGGATTCACAAAAACTGCAAACAACAGTGCAGGCCAAATACTGCAGAACTGTGCTATGGTTCTGACAGTTTAGCATGGGGCAAACTTATTTGCATGGTGCTAGCATGTTTGCTGTGCTCTAACACATTTGCTTGGCTCAGAATTTTGCTATATTCAAAAGTGTTACGTAAATGAGTCTACTTGGGTAATCCAAGGGCAAACAGCCTCATTAGCATGTCATTATTGGCTGATTTGCATGCAGTTCCATGTGGATTGCCTGGCATTATTGCAGGGTATGCACTGCTCCACCTATAGGTTGGACTAGAACTTCAGGTCGATAGCCACAGGCTGGTTCTCTCCACATCACCACCTTTATGTCACACTGGAGAAACATATCAATAGCTGCAGGCCATGTCTTTACCCAGCAGAAGAGTCTAGAGTGCCCCAGTGAACTAGTACCATAGCCACAGGTGTTGGTGCTGCATGCCACTGACATATTGTAGTCCCTGCTACAGTGCAGAGCAGACACTACAGTACCATAGTGGCCAGTTTTGTACTGGACACAGCAATGCCTACAGTTTGTCAGGCATCAGTGACTGTTGCACTCCACACAGTGACAGGACCAGCTGTCGGTTGTGTTCAGATAGTGGACACCACCGTAGTGCCATCCTGTGTCCCACATATGCTGTGCCACTGGCATGGGGTACTCACAGTAACATACATATGGCTGGCCGTGTGTGCCATGGTGTCTGTACAGATGTGAGGTATGCGCTGGGGGGGTGACACATAACATCAGACATGCATACCAGTTTCAGGGAATTCCTGACATTGGAACATGTGCACTGTGGGGATGGCCCTAGCCTTGTAGCATAACCCACTATATGGTGCAGCCTGACCAACTGTGCATCCTCCCCTCAACACCATCCAGTTCCATAGTGCTGCATGTGTGTGCTGGATTGTTTTGGTGTACCCCAGTGGTGGGACTGGAGGTGTGTGCTGTATGGCCGCACTGCCAGTTGTTTAATGCTTTCATATGTATTTATTGTTGTGTTGACTGGGTAGCCACAGTGGCCCATGGCTCACATTCAGGAATGACCTGGAGCCACTACATGTGATGATGCAGTGTAAAATACATACATACAACGTACAACAACACACAATGCACATATAGCAATGGAGCTAGTTTGGTGCTGCAAGTGGAGTTTTAGCTCTGTCGCATAATGTGCATGATTGTTAGCATCCAAGCAATGTTGAGGCATTGAATTCCATAGTTTTGGTGCCTATGCACCTGGAGTAGCCCAAGGTGGCTGTCTGCCCTTGCTGCCTCCTCATTGGTTGTATACAGCCTTGTTCACTCTTGCTGCTGTGTCCACTCCCCCATCCATGGTTTGCCTGTAGTTAAGATTACTTTTCATAGGCAGTAATTTGCACCATGCTACATGTTGCACTAGCACACATTGCATGGTGCTATTGTTTTGATCATACTGTTGCATCTGTATGCATGTCCATGCCCCTCATTTTGCACCATGCATACATTATCTTTTAGCACTGGTGCTAACATGTTGCATTGGTGCTATTTGGCCTTTTGAATATAGCAATCCGGCACTAATGTGGCACACTCGCGGCACAATCGAGTTGCGCCTGGTGCAAAATTCTGAATATCTGGCCCCAGATTTTCAAAACTTTGCACTGGGCTCAAATTGTTTGCACCAGGTTTGAGCTGGGTTTGCCTGGGTCCCCTATATTCAAAAGGCCAAATAGCGCAGGCAAACTGAATTAGCTCTGGGCAAAATTAAAATGTATACACCATGCAAAGAGAAGGGGCGTGTACATGAATATAGGCATTCTGCTATATTCAGCTCATTAGCACTTGCAAAGTGTGTTTGCATGACTTTGTGCAACACTTCATGTGGTGCAAATTACTGCCCAGAAAGAGGTAGTCTTAACTTTGAGCAAAACAAGGATAGGTGGCATGGACAAAGAAGCAGCAGGCAACATGGCCATAAGCAACAACAGCATCATGGTGCACCTGATGATTACAGTTAATGAGGAGGCAGAGAGGGCAGATGGCCTCCCTGGGCCATTCCATATGCCAAGAAGAGACATGTTGCACAGAGATGGCACCATGCATGCCCCATCATCTGGTATTGGTCCCAATCCTGCCAGGCATTTGTAGGTGCCCCAGTGCCCAGTGGACACCTTGTCAGTGCATTCATGCAGCACACACATCCAGTTCTCCTCATAGGGGTACAACACCGCAGTCCAGCACACACATGCTGCAGTGGTGGAATGGAGGGTACTGAGGGGAGAGTGTACAGGTGGCTAG
The DNA here is from genome assembly GCA_016271365.2 of Neoceratodus forsteri. NCBI lineage: Eukaryota > Metazoa > Chordata > Ceratodontiformes > Ceratodontidae > Neoceratodus > Neoceratodus forsteri. Next base: position 1,386,725,140 of record CM057453.1, read on the forward strand.
GCTGCACCACATAGTAGGTGCCACATGGCTGGGGCCATCCACACAGTGCATATGTGCCAGTGATGGGAATGCCCCTCACATCAGTGTGCCTGTATGATGGTATTTGTCTGCCCCCCTTCAGGGCACATGCCACACACCTGTCCAGGATCCCCATCACACAAGGCCAGCCATGTGTATGTTAGTGTGGGAATCTCATACCACTGGCACAGTGTATGTGTGTCACAGGACAGTATGACTGTGGTGTCCACTGTCAGAACACACCTACCAGCTGTGCATGTCACTGAGTGGATAGCAGCAGTCATTGTTGCCTGACACACTGTAGGCACTGCTGTGTCCCTCACATTACCAGCTACTATGGTACTGTGCCATCTGATACACACTGTAGCAGGAATAACAATATTTCTATGGCATGCAGCACAACCACCTGTTCCTGTGGTGCTAGTCCCCTGAGCCACAATAGCCTGTGCTTCTGTGTTCAAATCCAGCCTGCAGCTGCTGAGCTGTTTATCATGCCTGACATACAGGTGAAGCTGCAAGCGCACCCAGCCTGCAGCTACCGACCTGTAGTTCCAGTCTAACATACAGGTTGAGCTATGTGCACCATGCAACAGTGCCGGGCAATCTACATTGTAATGCATGCAAAGCAGGCCATAATGAGATGCTAATGTGGCTGTTTGCCCACAGATTGCCTAAGTGTGCTCATTTGCATAGGAGCTTTAAATATGGCAAAATTTAGTGCTGGGCTAATGTGTTGGCACTGGGCAAATGAGTTAGCCTTGGGCAAACCTGTCAAAATCATAGGACAGATCTGCTGTGTTTGGCCAGCAATGTTGTTTGCAGTTGTTGTGCACCACTTTATTGCTATCACGCACACTGGCCACCTGCTGCAACTCTGCCTTACTCCACCTCTGTGTTCACTGAGCTGCTGTTGCAGTTTGGCCTTCCAGTTTGCTATATTCATAGCTGTCTCATTTGCACTACACTCTTAGCCCTGTTTGCACAGCTTCATTTGCACTCTATATTCAGCTGATTTAGCCCTGGGGCTGTTCCTTTGAAAATAGCATGCAAATGGTTCTGGGCTAATTTTGTATGCCATGCAGTGCTAATTTTGGCCTGGGGCAAAGTTTTAAATATCTGGCCCAAGAAGTCTTAAAAATGGTCAGTTATGTGTATATTCTTCGAAAACCTCTATTTCAGAATGCAATTTAATCAGGTTCATAGCCTTCAAACATATGTGGAACCAGTTCAAGGTGTTATTAGATTGTCAAAGTTTTGTAAGATTTGTAATGCTGTTATTAAGACCAGTTTGATCAGACTTGCAGTTGTTGAATAAATAGCAGTCTGGAAAAATAAATGTTACTAATGCCCTTTGTGGTCTCTGAAGAGATCTATAATTGTTAGTTACTGTCCCCCTATATTTTCCTAGCCTGTGAAAAAAGTTTTTCTTTGCTTACCAAGGGCTGAATATTTAATATACCAAGTAGTTCTATATCTGTGTAGCTCTTCAGTTCAATTACGTGCTTTTTGAACTATTTTTATCCTTTCTTGTACTAGTGAATCAAAACAATTGCAGTGTAGCATAGGATGAGCTCCTGAGTTTGAAAATAAAGGTTGCATCGCTGATTAAAAGTGCTTTGATGACAGGGCATTCTTCAATGTTATTTGCTTTGTGCTGTAGTAAACACAGTGATATGCTAGCTGATTGTCAGGCCAATTGTCAGTAAAGGTATTCTCCAGAAAACAAATTTGTTGGAGATGCTGAAATCACTTGACTTTTCTTTCTGCATTGCAACGGTGGAGACTGCTGAGTTAATCTTCCACAGTTTGACATGTTCTGCCTGATTCCTAAAGTACTGGAGTAATTGCTGAATGATGATCTCAAGTTGCACATCTGGATGATGAGGCCTCGACAGAGCTGACCCGAACAGGAGTCCTGTGGAGTGCCTCTAGACTTGGAGCTTGATGAGGAGTAGGCGTCAGCAGGTGATGAAGCAAAGGTGGGAGCTTGAAGACAATGGGGGTGATGGTGACAGCATCTGAAGGGAGCAAGCCTACCACAACCAAAGAGAATAAACACCTTTTCTAGAATAAAAATATTTAAATACTACTTTGTGTAGTTTTTTTAAGCTAAAGTATTTTTGCTTGTGGCTTGTATTAAAGGGCAGTTTGTATTTGAGGGCGGCTTGTTTTGTAAAATCAAATTTCTAAATGCTAAAAATAAAACAGTACGCATCCTGGGTTTGACCAAGTTTATTGTTATTGGTCTGCTTAATATTAATGTAAGTAAAAGATACATCAACTAAGATAATCAGTACAAAAAATAAAAAATAAAACTACACATATAAATCTATTTATGGAGTTAAATAGCAGAGTGCCGCCTACAGTGTCTAACCTGACATGACTTCAACCCTGACTAGAAACTGTGGCTTGTATTTGAGGGTGGCATTTACTAAAAGTATTCATATTGACCTGCAGCTTGTTTTTGAGGGTGACTTTTATTAGAGGTTGGCTTCTATTTGATGAAATACGGTATTTAGTTTTTTTTCCAGTGAACTAAGCATGTGCGAACTATAAATCATTAATAATTTCAAAATGAATTAACATTTTTTTCATCAAACACCAAAAGGATCTATAGACGACACAAAGATCTGCAACAGGGTTGATACACAAGATGGAGTGGAAAGGATGAAAAGGGACTTGGCAAGGTTGGAGGAATGGTCAAATGTATGGCAGCTTAGATTCAATGCAAAGAAGTGCAAGGTAAAGCACCTGGGAAACAAAAACCCAGGGGAAGAGTACACAATGGAGGGTGAGATACTGACAACAACAAAAATAGAAAGGGACCTGGGGGTAATTATATCAGATGACCTAAAGATGGGCAAGCAATGTGAGAAGGCAGTAAGGAGGGCTTGGTGGATACTGGGATGCATAGGGAGAGGCATCAACAGTAGAAAACAGGAAGTTGTTATCCCTCTGTACAGACAGTTGGTGAGATCCCATCTGGAGTACTGTGTGCAGTTCTGGAGACTCCGTCTCTGCAAAGACATAGACAGAGTGGAGGCTGTCCAGAGGAGAGCAACCAAAATGGTGCAGGGTCTGCACCAGAAGACATATGAAGAAAGACTAAAGGAGATTAATATGTATACCCTTGAGGAAAGAAGGGAGAGAGGGGACGTGATAGAAACTTACAAGTACCTTAAGGGAATCAACAAAGTCCAAGAGGGTAGTATCTTTCAGAAAAAGAGATGTGCAAGAACAAGGGGGCACAATTTGAAGATAATGGGGGGACTGCTCAGGAGCAACATGAGGAAATATGTTTTCATAAAGAGGGTGATGGATGCATGAAATGACCTTCCTGAGGAGGTCAAGGGGTCAAAAACAGTAGGGGAATTCAAGAATACATGGGACAGACATAAAGCAATTCTAGTGGAGGGTAGAAGGAAGTAGGCTGTTGGTTAACCAGGATCTGCAGCTTATCCATCAGGTAGGAAAATGGGCAGACTAGGTGGGCCAAGCGGTCCTTATTTGTCATCAAATTTTTGTTTCTATAGCTCCAAAACCTGTAAGTTTCAAAACATATCTCTTTGTAGATTTTGTTAGATTTTTTGGCAAACTTTGCATGTGCGAATAAATATTGTTAATAAACACAAAATTAATTTACATATTTTCACCAAATCACAAAAGAACCTATCCCTCCTTAACACCTAACAAACATCTAAGTTTCATTACATGCCTACTTGTAGTTTTTTCTCTATCCATGAGCAACATATGTAAGTGATATATATGATATGCAGGGGGGACCTTACTGTATGTACACGAGTGCTGTTTGCTCTTGGGTAACCTCACAAGTGGTGCAAACCATGAGTGAGGTGTCCAAGGGCAAAGAACACAATTGGACATAAATCATGTATTACACAAGGTCCCCCCTGCATATTTCATTTATGCAATAGGGTTGGACCTTATGAATTGGCTTTTAATTTATGTTTCTTTTTGTTTTAATGTTGTAAAAATGAGAAAGTTTGGTGTTTATTTCATTATCAGAAGCTGCTCCACTTCTGGTGAGTGCCGTTGCAACGGGTGTTGCCATGGATGTGAAGGCATGACACCTCTCTGATGCCTCAATGCTGCCACTGATTGGTGGATTAAGTGGTCTTTTCAAAAACAACTCAGGGTAATATGGCACTAGTAGTAGCTGTTTTTTCATTTAAACTTTTGTGTTCTTTGATGGAAAGCAGACTTGAGTGCACAGTGAGCTGGTCAATGGGTGAGTGTTTGGTGTGCAGCCAGGGAGCGTGAGCGGGAGTGAAATTTGGCATTTTGGGACAGTTGAAATTACAAAAGGGAAGTAAAAAGGTATGTTTCTCTTTTTCTTAGGTTACGTGTGATCATACTGTAGACATAGCAAGGCCAGAAGCCAATCGGAATGGCAAATGAAAGTGGAAGCTCTGAGAGAGGGAAGTAGCATGAGGCTGCAGACTGTATTACTGAAACCAAAACATGAAAAAAACAATTAAGTGCATTTTTGTTTGCATCCAGTTTGTGTGGGGATTTCTGTGATGAGTGTTTAATGCCACAATTAAGTGTTAAAAGAGAAGGTTGAAATGAGGAGGGGAGCCTCTGCAGACAGTGTAATGGGTGAGGGAAGTTGTTGACGCTGCCCGCTCTCAAAATGGCCTGGTCGGATCAGGGCACAGCTCCACCCCAGCAACAGCCTGGAAGGGAACACATATAATCCAACCATGCCAACCACCCAGAGGTGGATTTTTGTATGATGCCAGGCCAGCAGGTGTCACGGGAATTTTGAGGAGGGGGGCCCAATTTCAATTACTACTATTGGGAACACAAGGAGAGGCGTGAAGCTGACTCAAATGCAAAAACAAGGTACAAGTCTGTTGAACTAACAAAATAATAACATTACACTAAATATCTAAACTCTAAAAGACAAAATAACTATAATATCACTAAGTTATTACATTATATTCTATACTGTAAATCAGTCGTGGACACCCTCAGTCAGCCACCTCTTGCATGTCTAGACAGGGAAAGGAAGGAAGCAAGATGGGGGAACCAGCTGTCCAGGGCAGGGGGAAAACACAGAACAGGACACAGGCCAGGACTATTCCGAGGCTGGTGAATCATTGACTGAAGTCACCCTGGACCACCGGAATCGATCACCCCTCTAGGTACAAGTTTGCAACCATCACCTAGCCACAGCCCCTCCATGTACTGCTTGGACATCAGGATAAACAGGCAGACAGGACAGCTGGTCTGGGGAAGACAGGGTCAGAGCACTTGGGACCACATGCAAGCAGAAGGGTGGTGGCACAAATAAAACATTAAATACTAAACGTGGTGTTGGTGTCTTTTTTCTAGCAAAACGTTACTATGTTTGGGCACTTAACGATAAAACAGTTCAGGTCATTAGACGAAATAAAATCACAGGGGCACTGTCTCTTGGTGACCATCTCCTGATGGCACACAGATACTGGCACAAGGACAGTGTCATCACAGGGGCTCTCAAAGCATTGCAATAAATCAATTAGGTACATTTATATACAGTTTATTTTGGAGGGTGCATTGGACCTTTAACTCTGGCCCCTGGCACAGTTCCTTTCTAACTTTTGCTTTCTGGTTAAATCCATATTTGTTTGAACATGGGCATAGTCTCTGTCCCTTAAAATTTGGCTGTCAGGCATTAATCCCATTCGTTTATTTATTTATACAGTTCCTGCCCCCTTCTGTTTATGTCAATGGGACTCTGTGTTTTACTCCACCCTGTGGGCAGACTTAAGGTGGGGTCTTACTGCCCCATAGTCATTTAGCTCAATGGAGCCTTCCTCTTCTCTGCCCCATGGGCGGTGTTTTGCCAGGCATTGCCCGCTCCCACATATCACTGGCTCATACAATCCCTGCTGAAGTTCAGCCCCATGGGTGGTCCATTTGCTGGGGCATGCATGGCCCAACGGCTCCTGTGGCTGGCTTCTGGAAGCACCCAGGGTTTATTTTTATTTAAAAAAATAACAAGTTCCTTTCTGGACCATGCCCAGCACCTGAAGCTGGTGCTGCCGCCACTTACCCTGTCACCCTCCATGTGCTGGGCCTGGATCACTGCTGCTGGGATGCCTTGACCCGCGTCCTCTCACAGGCCTCCACTGCTGCTGGGCTGATAGAAGCAGGAGCTGCTGTGGGGAGGCCTGGACCTGCCTCCTCCCATGGACCTTCCCTAAAGCTGAACTGCTGCAGGAGGGACAGCCTTCCTTTGCTGCTGCCACCCCTGCCAAAGAACCTCCTTCTATTGGGCTGCTGATGGAGGGGAAGGCCTGGACCTGCTGCCCCTCCCGACAAATATCTGCTGCTGGGCTACCTTAGTGAAGGGGATGGCCTTTATCTGCTGCCGCCATCCCTCCCGATGACCATCCTGATGCTGCTGCCATGGAGGGGCCGGCCTGGACCAGCTGCACCTCCTGACAGGATATCCTCACCACCGTGGCACTGGGACAACTGCTGGAGAGCAAAGAGGAGGAGTCGCCAACATGCTGGACTGGCCTGAACTCAGGAGGGATGCAGGAACTTAAGGTGAGTCCCTCCCTACTGCTCTGCCCTGGCTGGTCGATTGCTTTCCCTCTCACTGCTGCTGCTCCCTTTTCCTCCTTCTAAAATGGAATAAACGGCTGTTGCCATTCAAATAGACTGAGGATTCTATTCAGAATCCTCTCAAGCCTGACCTTGCCTGCATACCCTCATGACGGGACCCATGAGGGCAGGTGCCCGGAGTGAGGTAACTAGAGGGGGGTCTGAGAGAGAGAGCTGCAGGCAGGAAAAACAAAGAGAACAGCAATATTTTTTTAAACGCAGCCCGCTGGGACTTGCTTGGTAGTGGGGGTTCCTAACTGGGACCTATTCTGAGGCACAACATTGGACACCTCCCTAGCTCTGGGTACCTTCCCAACCTAACCAGCCCTAGAGCATCTGGATGCCCATTTTTGGAGGGTGGTGATGAGCATCAAGGTTCAAAAGAGTAAGGGTGGATGGAATTTACCCCAGAAGGAGAGGCAGGAGTCTCCCAATGAGTTTGATGCCCGCTGGACTTTATTCAACAACAGGGGTAGGATGGCACAGTCACAGGAGGGGATAATACAGAACTAGTAAACAAACGATTTTTCACAAAACACTACAGTGTATCTACTACATTGTTATGAAGCTATGGTAGTAAACCAGTCAACTGAATCAATTCTCAAGAACTGTTGAGGTGCACCTCGGCCTAGTGCCACTATACTCTACGTCGACCATTAGTAGGCTGTATGGTACCATGGTACGACAACTACCCATTGGGAGACTCTAAACCATCACTAGTTTAGGTCAATTACATCCATATACATTCAAGAATACAACAGAGTCCAGTCAGAGCTGAAGTCTTCATGCGCACCTGTCGAGTAGAGTTGGTAGCTATAGAAAGAAGAAGAAAGAAATTTCCTGTGACACTTAGATGATGATGACCCCAGTACAGACTTAGCTAAGGCCACTGGGGTGGTGAGAGGTTTTTTAGACAGATCATATGTTTCTTGGCATAAAATCCACTCTATCCAAGGCTGCCGGCATAAAGGAACAAGTGAACAGGTTTCTGGAATGAGCCCACGGGAGGGCGATCAAAATCAAACTATCTGAAGAAAGCTCCCTGGCCAAAACCCACTTTGCTGCCACCAAGAATGTGAAGGAAAAATGAAGATTCTTGGTGATGAACCCACTGGAGGATTACCAAGGACTGGACGATGCTGTGGAAATTCTGATGAAACCAGGAACCAGAAGAATTCAAGGTGAAGATGGATGATCCTAAAGTGTCTGCACAGGAGACTGAAACAAAACAATAAAACAGTGGACACATCCCGAACTGGACTTTGACAGACTCAGTTTGCAGTGAACTACCATGGGACACAGACAAGGTTCTTCCAAGATTAGCACACTCTTTGGAGGGCAGCCAACTTTGGGACATCTGGATCAGGAACCAAGAGACGATAATGAAATGGCAGAAGCAATGCACCTGGGCTTTGGCGTACTCGACTTCGAACTGAGAAAAACAAGAAACAGCAGGCGTGACTTGCATGGGCTTTGACGTACTAAACTTCAGCGGATGACAGGAACTTTGCTGAGGATCTTCTGGATGTACACCTTCTGGGAAGAAAGATTTTGAAGGACGTCTTCCTCTGGATTGAGATTGATTCCATAGAAGTAGGATGGCAAGCAGCACCATAAAGCAGTATCATGGCAGAAGATGGAGTCCATACACATATGTTGGCACCAGTAAAGCTGGCAGATACACTTTCACATTGCACCAAGGGAACTGTCCGTTGCTGGGGTAATTGCTCATTGCAGGGGCAATTTACCAGAGTCTAGGGCAATTGTTCATTGCAGGGGCAAATAACCAGAGTTCCAGGGCAGTTGTTTGTTGCAGGGGCAAATAACCAGAATCCCAGTAACAACACAGTCTTGGTGCTTTGCAATCAACACAACAGTTCAGATACTAGTAAATACACATTTTCATCAATTGACAGTCACTAGATGGCAGTTGTGTGCTAAGCACCCTTTTTTCACTGACCCTTAACAAAGTACTGCACTTGTGGTTCCTTTCTTGTACTAGCACTTGGCTACCCCTGAACACCTTGGGATTAATGCCCTTCTTTTCCAATGGGTCCCTCTATCTGCTATGTGCTTACTGCTGGCCTGAAGTGTTGTCCCTTTTTCTATACTTGGGCCCTTTATTAGCTGTGCCTCTTTAAACACTTGGGCTTGTCTTGTTGCCCTTTTAAATTACCTGAGGCCATTTGTGGCTGGGACCCCTTCCAATCCTGGGCTTAAGGTTGCCCCTTTGAGCACTCTGGGCCTTGCTGCTCCTTTAATTACTTGGGGACTGTGCTGCCTCTTTAATTACCTAGGGCCTTGGCTACCCCTTCCAATCCTGGGCCTAAGGTTGCCCCTTTTAAACCATTGGGCCTAGTGCTACCCCTTTAATTCTATAGGACTGCTCAAGGCTTTGCTACCAGTCACTCAAGGCTTGCCCCGCCTTTAATCTGCCCCAAAATTAGTCCCCTACGAACCTTAAGGCAGGCCCCTCCCTGTGGGTGTCGCCACACCATGAATATATAATTAATTAGTTGGTCCTCCCACTCAGCCCTACGGTGGCTCTCTGGGTGCCCAACAACAACTAGAAAGAAAGCTGTTCTTATTTTTAAATGTTCATGTGGCCAACACTCTTCTTCGAGCTGCTGCCAACTCTCCACCCCAGCCCGGGGTGAAGGAGCTGCTTGAGAGAGGTGGGAGGAGTTCCGGCAGTGGGAGGTACTGTTGGGAAGGCAGCAGGCAAAGTGGTGGATGGCAGGGAGCCTCTGGAAGGCAGATGACTCCTCGGGAGCAATGCTTGGCTTTTCAATTCCGCTGACGAAGGACCAGAACACACAGGCTCCAGAAAATGAAAAATGGGGCTGAACAGAGACCACACCTGAGCACTGGGGACAGGATTCTTCTTTTCCTTCAACTGGACTGCTGGTCTTGACCACAGGAATGGAGCACAGTAGAGCAGGAACATCAGTATTCTTCACTGGCTGGAGGAGGACACCAGCACAGAGTCTACAAGACCACTTCAACTTCTAGGTAAGCGCACAGTCTCCATTGTACTCTCTTGGTCCCTCTTCCTCAACAGCCCAGCATGATCTACCAAGAGGAAAATGGTTTTCTCTTTTAAAAAGATGCTCAGGGTTCTGATTCTCAAACCCTGAGCCCGTGCCCAAGCCAACGTCCAAAATTTTGAAAATGGGCACCATGCGATGGCCAGGGACAGCAGTCCAACGATGGGTGTCCACTCTCGGCTGTCTGTCTGGGGCGGATTGAATGCAGTAGAGCAGACAGCAGGAAAGAAAACTTTTACTTTTTTTCTTTTTTACTTGTGCCCTGCCTGGCTATTCTGAGGGGGGAACCACTACAAGGGGCCTTATCTACTGCCCCATACACACAACAACAATGGGGACCCCTGGGCATATTATTTACATTGAAATCTCTTATTTTATGTGGTGCCCCTATTCTTTACCCCCTTACTTTGGGGCACTACAGATTCGGGCCCACCTAAAAATACATGTACCCATGTATTTCCTCCTAACACTCTATAAAAACAATTATTAACTATTATTTCTGTAGGTGTTTATAACATTTCCTAACACTTTAATGTTCAACTTAAATCTCTATGCAACCTTACTTTAGCTAAAAACACTCTTAAAACATCTACAACTAGCTTATTTGTTACTATAACTTTCAGTAGAAACCTTCTTATTTGCTAAATTAAGTAATCGTGTCTTTTAATTACTCTTAACGGGACTATCTATGAAAGGATGGTACAACTTAAGAGGCTTCCACTATGTATCTTCTAGGAGGGATACCAGCATTAGATCTTTGGGATCTATGAGGTTGGAAACCTACAGGTTCTGGAGAAATGCATTCTGGTTCTAAGAAATCTGGAAGTTCAGGATTCACTTCAGGTATGATGACTAGTTGGTGAAAGGAGTTTATGTTGGAAGTGCGGATCCAAGGCTCTATACACCAACTGATTGTCGATTGCAGCCCCAGCATTCCATCCTTTTTATACTCCTGCCTCTCCTTGGGCATGAAATTTTTCTTGTCTTTGGTTTGGTTAGAGCAGTGTCTCTAAAAGCACAGGCTTTAAGAAGATTATGGTGTACGATTTTGGTAGCATTCGCTGTTTCTTTTTGAATTTTGTACACTGGTAACTCTGGATAAGGGATTTTGATCATGCTGTAAGGTTCAGATTCCCATTTTGTAGCCAACTTGCTGTGTTTTTGAGTTCTCTTTAACACTACTCTCTCTCCTATTTGTTGGGGTGTAGCATTAGCCTTAGCATCATAATTTGCCTTCTGTTTCTGGTGCACTTGTTCCACACTCTTGCCTACAACTTGTCGAGCCTCTTGCAGTCATTGGTTATGCTCTTGCACCCAATCGGTGATCGACTGTTTGACCATGACTTTGTCAGGCTGTATCTCTAAGATTAAATCCATAGAGAGTCTTCCATGACCTCCGAACATTAAATAGTGAGGAGTATACCGAGTGGAGCAGTGAATAGTGCTATTGTACAAATAAGTGAGTTCAGGGAGGAGAGCTGGCCAGTTGGGATGTTTGTACTTGGCTAAGGTTCATAAAATGCCAAGCAGAGTCTGGTTGGTTCTTTCGCAAAGTCCATTACTTTGAGGGTGATAGGCTGTGGTTTTCATTTTGTGACTTCCATAAGAGCTCAAAGTTCATGGGAGATCTGGGACTCAAAAGTGGTTCCTTGATCTGTAAGGATTTTAGTTGGGTATCCATATGGTCACACAAAAAATTTCCGGAAAGTTTCTGCTGTCGTCTGAGCGGAGAGATCCTTGACTGCACTAGCAACCCCAAATTTGGAAAAGTGATCAACCATTGTGAAGACATACACGTATCCACTTATGCTTGGTTCTAACTTCAAATGATCCAAAGCAACTAGCTCCAAAGGTGCGCTACTGATAATGGGGTGAAGATGGTCTCTCTGGTCACTTTTCTCATTATGTTTAAGGCTACAGGCCAGGCACTCCTCGCACCATTTCATATCATTCCTCATTCCGATCTGGTAGAACCATCTTGTAATGACAGCCTCTGTTTTTTTATGTCTTAAATGTCCAGAATTGTCATGGTATGCCTCAAGTACCACCAGTGCACTAGTTTTGGGAACAATTATATGAGTCAATTTGCAGTGGGTAGTGGTGTCTTAGCTACGTTTAACAAGGCGAGAGTCTTCTACAGTCAGGTGGGTTCTATGCCTCGACAGTTTTATCACTTCAGGGTCAAGTTTTCTTCATTCTTGTGGGGCGAGACTCTGTTGCTTTAAAACAAGGGTTTTGACTTGTTTGACAGTGGGATCATGATCCTGTATTTGAACCCACAAACCTTTCTGGTCTGTGATTGTGTCTGTTGGTTTGGGTTTGCTCTCAGTGCTCATTTCTGGAGAGATTTGGCAGCAGGCTTGCACGATTTCTACTGGCACTTGGAGGAAAGGTGGCATCTCTACATTTTCTAAGGAAGTATCGTCTGTTTCTGTTTTGACCTATTCGGGCACTTGGGATAATGCATCTGCATTGACATTTGTTTTGCAGGAGTGGTACTTTAAGGGGAATTGATAATTTGCTAACCTAGAGGCCCATCTCTGTTCAAGCACTTCTAGTCTCATTGCATTCAAGTGTGCTAAAGGACTGTTGTCAGTGAAAACTGTAAAAGGGGTTGTAGCCAAGTAGTGATGGAACTTTCTGGTGATGGCCTAAATCAATGCCAAGAATTCAAGTTTAAAGAGCTGTAGGAGGCATTATTCCACTCAGAGTCTCTCAGTCTGCGGCTTGCATAGGCTATGACCTATTCAACACCATCTTGCTCTTGCACCAGTACTGCACCCAATCTTTATTGCTGGCATCTGTATACGAAAGGAAGGGGTTTGTGTAGTCAGGATAGGCCAGGATGGGAACCTCAGTCTGCATCTTTCTCAGTTTGTCAAAGGCCTCTTATTGCTCGGTCACCCACCTGACAGGATGGTTCTTAGACCTCCAACATTCCATCGATCCTCTCAACAGTTCATGTAAAGGCAGAGCGATTTCAGAAAAGTCCTTGATGAATTGCCTGTAGAACCCCACAAAGCCCAAGAACTTTCTGATGTCTCTGACAGTGACAGGAACAGGCCAGTCCTGTACAACTTTTATCTTTTCCAGATCCAGTGATACACCTTTTGAGGAAACTATATGTCTCAAGTAGTTTACTTCTGACTGTAATAGATGACATTTGGAAGGCTTTATTTTAAGCCCATATTGGATCAGTCATGTGAATACCTTACCCAAGTTCAGCAAATGTTCCTTGTGGGTCTTAGAGTATATGATAATGATATTATCCAGGTATAGCAACAGGATATCAAAATGTCGGCTCCCCAGGCAATGCTCGACCAGTCTTTGAAAGGTTCTGGGAGTGTCACAGAGTCCAAAAGGCATCCTAGTAAATTCAGAAAGACCCATGGGGGAAATTAAAGCTGTCTTCTCCTGATCCTTGGGTGCCATTGGGCCTTGCCAATACCCACTGGTTAGGTCTAGGGTAGAAAACACGGCAGCAGATTGAAGAGCTGTGAGTGAATCCTCAATTCTGGACAAGGGATAAGCGTCTTTATGGATGATGGTATTTAGATTTCTATAATTAACACAAAATTGAATTTTGCCATCTTTCTTTTTTACTAGTACAATAGGAGCTGCCCAAGGACTGTGACTTTCTCTGATTACTTTGTCCTCCTTCATTTCCTTGATCATTTCTTTAACTGGCTGATGCATTGCTGGCAGGATCGGCCTGAATCGTTCTCTGATTGGAGGATGTTGATTCATGCAAATATGATGTTGTACATTGTGTGCCAGTCTGAAGTCCAGCAGATGTTTGCTGAAAGCTTCTTCATGTTCTATGACTACCTGGATTACATCTGCCTTTTGCTCTTCAGTGGTTTCGGGGTTACCCAGGTTGATCTCTTTGGCCCTCCGGCATAGCAGGGCTACCAGATTCTCTTGCTTTCCTTCTCTGTACAGCCTGTGGTTCTTCAGACATGCCCATATCCTCTTGTGCCTCAACAATATCCTGGAGGCATACTGCATGCAGCTGAGCAAATGGCTGGTTGCAGTAGAGTTGCACCTAATTTAACACTCTAACAGGAATTTTCCCTTTAGTCATGGTAGCCACACTCCGAGCCACTATTATGGGTTCCTCTTTCCCACTAGGATATGGCTCCACCAAGGCATCATAATCTTGACCTCTTGGGCCCACCTTCGACTTGCACCACAAGGTGGTCTCCGTTCCTGGCTTTAACATCACTGGCTTGGCATCTGTCATATGGACCTTACCGATCTCACCATCAGCATAATTATCTGATTCTGCAGATTACGCCAAAAATTTCTGTGGTGCTGCGGTGGTGATGAGCACCAAGGTTCGAATGAGTAAAGGTGGATGGAATTTACCCAACAAGGAGAGGCAGGAGTCACCCAAAGAGTTTGATGCCCGCTGGGCTTTATTTAACAACAGGGGTAGGATGACATGGTCTCAGGAGGGGATAATACAGAACTAGTAAACAAATGACTTTTCACAAACCACAAAACACTACGGTGTATCTACTGCATTGTTATGAAACTATGGTAGGAAACCAGTCAACTGAATCAGATTCTCAAGAACTGTTGAGGTGCACCTCGGCCTAGTGCCACTGTACTCTACATTGACCCTTACTAGGTTCTATGGTACCATGGTATGATAACTGCCCCTCAGGAGACTCTACACCATCACTAGTTTAGGTCAATTACATCCATATACATTCAAGAACACAACAGAGTCCAATCACAGCTGAAGTCTTTGTGAACACTGTCGAGTAGAGTTGGGACCTATAGAAAAATGAAAATAAAGAAATTTCCTGTGACACTAAGATGATGATCCCACAGGCCCACCGGTGCAGTGGTTGGATTTCCGCTTGCAGCGCCAGCGACCCGGGTTCGGGAATGGACCTGGGTCATTGGAGGGCCAGTCGGGGGAGAAGGATTGAGTGCTCCATGGGCAGCTCTCCTTCTCCAGGGGAAGGGCGGGGCACTGTCCAGCGCAATAAAGACCCCTGGCGGAGGATGGGAGTCACTCATGCTACCGGCACTCGGTATCAGGGAGGCAGGGTGGACGCTGGTATCACTGCACATCCCCGCCTCCAAGAAAACCAGAAAAAAGATGGCGGGCGTGTCTGCTTTCTATGTGAAGCCCTCCCTGGGGCTTCAATTAGCTTCCATCACTGCATCCCCGACCAGATACAAATTTCACGGCACAGATGAAGGGGACCGATGCTGTGGCCACGCTCTCCAGGGGGTAAGCCGGGGATAACTGGGGATGGTGGCAGTAGATGACAGTGGAAGTCCCAGGGGCCATGACCAGGGCTGATAATGCGACAGCGGAACCGCAGGATAAAGAATAAAATAAAAAAAAAAATATGATGATCCCAGTACAGACCTAGCTAAAACCACTGGAGTGGTGAGACGTTTTTTAGACAGCCCATATGTTTCTCAACATAAAACCCACTCTCTGTCCGAGGCTGACAGTATTAAAGAATAAGTGAACAGGTTCCTGGAATGAGCCCATGGGAGGACGATCAGAATCAAACTAGCTGAAGAAAACTCCCCGGCTAAAACCCACTTTGGTGCCACCAAGGAAGTGAAGGAACAATGAAGATTCTTGGTGATGAACCCACTGGAGGATTACCAAGGAGTGGACAATGCTGTGGAAATTCTGATGCAACCAGGAACCAGAAGAATTCAAGGTGAAGATGGATGATCCAGAAGTGTCAGCACAGGAGACTGGAACAAAATAATAAAACAGTGGACACATCCCGAACTGGACTTCGATGGACTTGATTTGTGGCAAACGACCAGTGGACACAGGCAAGTTTCTTCCAGGATTAGCACACTCTTTGGAGGGCAGCCAACTTTGGGACATCTGGATCAGGAACCAAGAGATGATAATGAAATGGCAGAAGCAATGCACCTGGGCTTTGGCATACTCGACTTCAAACTGAAGAAAGCAAGAAACGGCAGGTGTGACTTGCACGGGCCTCAACGTACTTGACTTCAGTGGACAGCAGGAACATTGTCGAGGATCTTCTGGATAGACACCTTCTGGGAAGAAAGATATTGAAGGACATCTTCCTCTGGATTGAGATTGATTCCGTAGAAGTAGGATGGCAGGCAACAACATAGAGCAGTAGCGTGGCAGAGTATTGAGTCCCTACACATATGTTGGCAATAATAAAGCTGGCAGATACACTTCCACACTGCACCAAGGGAACTGTTCATTGTTGGTGCAATTTACTAGGAACAGCGGCAAATTATCAGAATCCAGGGCAATTGTTCATTGCAGGGGCAATTTACCAGAGTTCCAGGACAATTGTTCATTGTAGGGGGAAATAACCAGAGCTTCAGGGCAATTATTCGTTGCAAGGGCAAATAACCAGTGTTCCGGGGCAATTGATCTTTGCAGGAACAAATAACCAGAATCCCAGTAACAACACAGTCTTGGTGCTTTGCAATCAACATAACAATTCAGATACTGTTTTCATTGGTGTGTGATTTTTAAGTTAATATTATAGACTCTTATCCTTCCCTTCTCAGCAAAGTGTCCAAAGGTACATGTCTGGCCATATATTTTAAGATTTGGAATGTATGTTATTTGTTGTACACTTGAGGTGTTTATAAATCAAAATGTATGTTTTGTTTGTAAATGAATACATGACATATGAAACACAATTGTTCACGCTGTAACATCAAACAGGACTGTCTTGTAAACAGGGATTTTTATCCCTTATGACATGTATTCATCCTGTATAAAAATACATTTTATCTGTCTATCTATCAATTATCTTCTTTTCCAATGGGCCTCCTTGCCCTGTTTACCACTATGCCCCTGTATCTACTATGGCCTACTGCTGGCCTGAAGTGTTGCCCCTTTTTCTGTACTTGGGCCCTTTGGTGGCTGTGCACCTTTAAACACTTGGGCTTGTCTCATTGCCCTTTTAAATTACATGGGGCCATTTGTGGCTGGGACCCCTTCCAATCCTGGACCTAAGGTTACCCCTTTGAACACTCTGGGCCTTGCTGCTCCTTTAATTACTTGAGGACTTTGCTGCCCCTTTAATTACCTAGGGCCTTGGCTACCCCTTCCAATCCTGGGCCTAAGGTTCCCCTTTTAAACCAATGGGCCTAGTGTTGCATCTTTAATTCTATAGGCCTGCTCAAGGCCTTGCTACCAGTCACCCAAGGCTTGTTCTGCCTTTAATCTGCTCCCTTAATGAATATTATAATTAGTCCTCTATGAGCCTTAAGGCAGGCCCCTCCCTGTGGGCGTCACCACACCCTGCACATATAATTAATTAGCTGACCCTCCCACCCAGTCCTACGGTGGCACTCTGAGTGACCAACAAAAACCAGAAAGAAAACTTTTTTTATTTTTAAATGTTCAGGCAGTCAGCACTCTTCTTCGTGCTGCCACCGACTCACCGCTCCAGCTCAGGGTGAAGGAGCTGCTTGAGGGAGGCAGGAGCTGTTCTGGCAGTGGGAGATATTGTCAGAAAGGCTGCAGGCAAAGCTGCAGATGGCTGGGGGTCTCTGGAAGGCAAACAGCTCCTTGGGAGTGGTGCGCGGCTCTTCAATGCCACCGATGAGGGACCAGGAAACCGGGGCACCAGAAAACAAAAAATGGGGCTGAACAGAGCCCACACCAGAGCGCCGGGGACAGGATTCTTCTTTTCCTACAACCAGACTGCCAGACTTGACCGCAGGAACAGAGCACAGTAGCATAGGAGCAGCAGTATTCTTCACTGGCTGGAGCAGAGCACCAGCACAGAGTTGATGAGACAGCTTCCACCTCCAGGTAAGCGCACAGTCTCCGTCACAGTCGCTAGGTCCCTCTTCCTCAACAGCCCAGCATGATCTACCGACAGAAAAACTGTTCTCTTTTTTAAAAAGATGCTCGGAGTTCTGATTCTCAAACCCTAAGCCCGTGCCTAAGACAATGGCCACAATTCTGAGAATGGGCACCACACGATGGCCAGGGACAACAGTCCCAGTGCATGGGTGCTCACTCTCGTGCTGCCTGCTCTGGAGAAGGATTGGAATGGGGGAGAGCAGGCAGCAGAGAAAGAAAAACTTTTACTCTTTTTTTTCTTTTTTTACATGTGCCCTGCCTGGCTCTTCCTCCTTGTTTGCCTCACCTTGCTTGCTCCCCTTTCCTTCCCTTTCTGCTGTGCTTCCTCCTGCCCACTTCATTCTCCCTTTCTACGCTGTTTGTTTTTTCATTTTTTTGGGGGGCCCTGCTTGTCATGCCTGAGTTCGTCGGCCTGTTGCCTTACCTCGCTGATTGTACATGCTGCCCGCATCCCTCTTGCTGGTGTTCTAACTCCTTCTTTCACATCACCGCTTCCGACATTGGGCCGAGGCACTGCCGCACTCCTCCCACTGCCTTCTGCCATTTACTTCCACTTGAACATCGAGTTCCTTCTGGGCATCTAGGAAGCTGCCTGCACTGCTAAGTGGGAGGCTTGAATCCTTGCCAGCATTACGCACACCTAGTCCGACATCCAGCTTTCACTGGGACACCTTTCAGCTGTCTGCCATTCCCGCCTCCTGGGCTCCCTTTCTGTTGCTGCCAAGATGACTGGGCCTCTTCGGCAGCCTGTTTCCTGGATTCACTGTTGCCATGGCTGCTGTTACAATTTTGTTTCTCTCCATCGTCCTCCTCAATGCTGTTTTGGCAGCCGTACATTCCTAACTCAGCCTGCTCTGCTTCTCAACATCTGCTATGCTCCAGTCACTATAACACCTGATGCTCAATGAAGGGCCTCTGCGCATTGCTACCATGCAACTGACATTGCACCTTTGACTCGTTCGCATTCCTTGCCATCTCTATTTATGTTGCTACAAGGCATGATTTCTTTCCCCCTGGAACTGCTGTGCATTGTATCGGTCAGGATTGCCTACCACCTGGAACCCTCGCTTCCATTGAACTACGCGCCAATGCGCAGGTGACTGGTTTGGAACCTGGTTTCCTTGTATTTATGTTCACTCTTGTCTTCATCTACATGTTACCGTGCTTCCATGTCTGGGCTCTAGACATTTCATTGCAGGGAGTTTATTGAAGCACTCCTGACTCTATCTGCACACTTAGCCCTCTTGGCTTGTTCATTGTTTCAGTGTCCACATGCTGTAGCCCACTGCTGGTACTGCAGGTCGTATTTCCCATCTGGAGACTGTTCAGAAACTGCTATGTTGGCTGCTCTGTGACATTCAGGATGCCTGCAAGCCTTCCATGCCAGGCTTCTATTAGTCTCATTTTACTATGTAACCTGTAACTCACCCTGTTTAAAATGTATTGTACACTCTCCTTCCTCCGGTAACCTGGGAGTGTTTATGAGCACTGCTTCCCTTCTTCTGGCAGCTCATGTCTGCTCCAGTCCTGAAACAAACCACATCCAGTCTGCCGGTTCTATTTTGAACATTAGCGCTATACCTTGGACTTCAGTTCTTATGATTCATTATACTCCTAGACTGGATGCTTGCCATAGTTCAGCTCCTGACGTACAGCTTCTGTGGAGCTCACTTTGCCCAAAGCTGTTTGGTGGTTGACCCTGGGACAGGATGACTGGCATTCGATTTTATCAGGCTTCCTTGCCTGTGCCTGTTGGCCTTCTGGTCATGTCCACCATGCCCTTGCCTTCCAGTATTCTGATCTCTCATTTCTCCATCATGGACACGCCAGTGTTTCTTACTCCTGCAGCCGTCGCTGCTACATTTTTCCTTCTCCGTTATGGTGGTTCTCCTTACTTTTTCGGCTATTGGCATCATATACTCTGGCTGCTGGACGTCATCCAGGGGATGTCTCTTGCTTCATCAGACCCATCTTCCAAGAAGGAACAAGTTTGCATTTAGTGGTGGTCATTTATTTATGCTTCCCCATTTGGTCACCAAACATACAACTCTAGGAGGGTCAGATTACTACCCTTCTATTTACACTCCTCATCGATCCCCACTAGGTACCTTCTGCATATTATTCAGTATTACTACTTGCTACTTCCACTGCATCTGCATGCCATGCAAACCTACCAACTACTACTACTACTGACCTACATGCAGATCCCTTGCTTACAACTTATTACCTACTGCTCACACTATTCATCCGCAGTCCTACTTCCTGCTTTTCCCTAGCTGCCTGAACTCTGCCACTTATGTATATTCAGACTTGCAAGGGCCTCACATTCACACTCTTTTCAGATCAGCTCTCAGTGCTCATTCGGTGGCTTCCAAGGTTGCTCACTCCACCTGCCTAGCTGCGTAGTGGCCTGGAGGTTTGACTATTCATACACTATGCCTGCCTTATCCAGCATCGGGCACGGAGGTTCGTAACTTCTGTCAGCCTGCCATGCCCAGTTCTGGGCCTGGAGATTCGTATACTCTATCTTGTACCTGCTTCGCCTTCAAGGCCTGGAGGTCTGACTATTCATACACTGTACCTGCCTTGCCCAGCATCGGGCTTGCAGGTTCATAACTTCTGTCAGCCTGCCACACCCAGTCTGGGCCTGGAGGTTCATATAATTCTACCTCGTACCTGCTTCACTTTCAGGGCCCAGAGGTTCAACTAGTCGTACACCATGCCTGCCTGCGCCGCATCCGGCCTGTAGGTTCATACATCTCTCAGCCTGCCACGCCCAGTCTGGGCCTGGAGGTTTGTATACTTCTGTCTCATACCTGACTTTTCTACCTTACTTGGCATTGACTCGAAGAGCATATTCTCCTACTGGATTTCAGTCATTTGTTCAAGCTCCTCTCCTCCTCAGAGAGCATTCCTCATCTGCTAGAATTACTCGACAAGTACACCTCTACCTAAGTGGATCGCATATGCTCACCTGTGGATTTCACTGTTTCTCATTGTACTTGCCCCGGATATGCTCTACACCCTCACAATCCATTCATGCTAATCAGCTAACCTACGTGGGGACCAACTGCACACACTAGCCTACTAGGGCTAGATGCCACTCTACTTACTTAGTTACCAGCAGACCTAAGTGTGTCTGGCTGCACTTACATGTTTACATAGAGCTAGTCACCACTCTACTTACCATACCAGCTGACCTACGAAGGTCTAGCTGCACATCCTAACCGTGGGACTAGCTGCCACTTCTACTACGTATCAACTGACCGACCTGGTCTGCATTATCTCCTACTGACTTCCTCATATCTTAACCTATGCGGTCCATCCACACATTCTTATCCATTTGGGATTGCCGATATATTCCCCAGGATGCTTCCTACCCTCACACTGTATCATTTCAGATTACTACCTTCAAATCCTGCCAGGATTCAGCTCAGCTGTACTTCCATATGCCTCCATATCATGTCGCAAGCATACATTCTACTCTCTTCATCCTATTACCTGAACTGGGTTCGTCAGTTCTCAGCTTCATCAAGATATTCTGCCTTTCCATGAAATACATAAGCCTTCTATCAGCAGAAGCCGGAGTTTGGATTACGTCTACTTTATCTCTGCCGCCAGCGTCAGTGCCTGGATATATATATATATGTACTCTATATTCATCTGTTTATCATGTACTAGCCTGAGGAGCTTCTCATCTTTGCCCTATCCTGAATCTGTTGGACGTATGCCAACAATGCTCATCTCAGTGCAATCTACCTGGATGCTTCACGTGTTCATACAGCTACCTGCAGCGCTTACGCAAGACTTGGAAGTCTGTTTCTGACCTTTCATTTCTTACTACAAACTGTTCTGCTGGATCATCTGTAATCTGCAATTTGGATTAGCCCATCATTTAATTAATTTAGGATTATGCTCCTTTAGTATGCCCAGAAGGATGGGCAGGTTGGTAGCCATGGGTCCTCAGAGGTTTCTCCCTAAGGGGGGTTTTCTTCTCCTGCTTGGTGCTGGCCATACTCTCCGGAGTTGGAGGAGATAATCATGGATATCATATTTTTCTTTGGGGGTGTTACATCCTAATCAACTAACCTTCCTTCCTATGGTGGGGTACAGAGTAAAGCCACATCATCAACTCACACAGAATAACTCATTTGTTCCAGTATCAGCACTATCTTAATATCAGTTCATCATGAACTATAATCACTGACTTATTCATGTCTATGTCCAAGTACTTAAGCACTATTCATTCATACAACTATACCTTGGAAGCACCATTCTACTTACTGGTCTGGCCTCTGTATCCAAAGTCAAACCTACATCATGTAGATGCAGTATGTAACACAAGCACTGAGCTGTGAACCACATATAACCCTGTGACATGACCCAAAAAATTCCCTGTCATGAGAGCTTATTGGTTTTGCCCGAATTGCTTCTCACAAGACAAAAAAATGTTTTTCGGGTTGTGGCAACCGCCATCTTGTTTTTTTCCCCTGAACTAAAAACCATAGAAAATACACTAAAATTATTTATTTTTCAGAAAAGAAAAACCTGAACCTAGACAAAATGGACCCATAAAGTTATATTCTGGTGTCTTTAAGACATCCAGAAATACCTTTTCTGAGCACCCCAAAATCCAGGATGCCCAGCTTAGTGAAAGGAGCTGTTCACCCACATTCTCTGTATTAGTCCAGTGGGAGTTTCTTGACATCTGCATCCACAGATGGAGACATGCTGCAAGCTTCTGTACTAGCAATAAGCCAGCAATCAGTCTTGATCTCTTTATCTATCTATCTATTTATCTATCTATCTGTCTCTCTCTCTCTCTCTTTCTCTCTCTCTCTCTCTGTCTATCTAATGTTAAAGTTTTTCATTCCCTCCTCATCCCAGCTCAGCCAGCCCTCCCTCATGTTTCCCCGTTACTGTGCAGTATACAGTAGTATTATGAAGTGTTAATGTGGTGCCCACCCAGTACCACCTGCCACCCCCCTTTCATCCAGGTTACCTGCCCTCCAGTGGCTAGGTGGTGAAATCAGGGTTACCACCACTGATGCCACAATACAGTTAAGTCAACACTAAGGTGCCCAATTCCCAGTGTTAAATCCAATTTATAATTACCCCTCAAAAAAGAAAACAGTCCCTCACTGTTTTATTTATTTATACTTGGTTTATCAAGACAAAGTAGGCTGTCAGCCCATTTAACTGTCTTCCATTCCTAGTGAGGTTATTGACCCTGCTGGGTCAGAACAAGGAATTCATCAAGTTTATTCTTGAATTGTTCAAAATTTGGTCCCTGAACAATGTAATTTGGTAGGTTGTTCCAGACTCTTGCTGATCTTACAGTGAAAATGTTATATCTCTTGACTGAGTTAACCTTGGCACATTAAGTTGTTTCATATGGGATCTCATGTCATTTTTTGTGTTTGCTTGCACGCATGTGCAAGAAACACATTGTTTCAGCTTCCTTCACAAGTGGGTTGTGGAGATGCAGCAGTGTTGTGCCAAATGGTACTTCTTAGCCAATCAGGATGCAGAAAGTTCTCGGCCAATTTTATAAAGAAACTTAGCAACCTGGCGGTTGGGGGAAGGTGGTGAGCTGGGTTTCAAAATTTAGTTCCTAGAAGAACCTCGCCATGAAAAACAGTTTTGGGGGATTGAAAAGCAAATAAACAATTAGCATATTCTTACCCTAGGATTGTTATGCAAATGTATGCTTATTACCAGATTTAAAAAGAGGGATGACAGCAAGAACCTTTTAGCACTTCTTGGGGCTAGAAATAAGAAATGTTCTCTCCCTCAATATCTACAATTGTACCTTCCTAATACAAACAGATTAATATGGAGTAGACTAACAAACTAAGTAGAAAGGGGGCAGAAACAGTTCTAAAAATGTGTCATTTTGGACCCAACTGGGTCTGATTGTTGGACCTTTTCAACTGGGTTTGAAGTGGTCTTTAGCACCTGTGTTTGTTGGACTGCCCTAGCTGTTGTTTTGGGGTTTAAAACAGCACTGTATGTTAACAGTGAACATTCTGACCTAAAATTCTATTTATTTAAACTCCTCTATCTCTCTGCCCCTGCTATTGCTCTTCCACACTCCTCTTTTCTAAACCTCTCCTTCTCCATTGCCTCTGTTCCTGAAAATTTTGTTGTCATACACCCTTCCTAAAGGTGGTGACCTATCCTGTCTTCATAATTACTGTCCTGTCTCCCTGCTTCCCACCCTTGCTAAACTGCAAGAACAGTTCTTTCTCAGCTCTCCCCCTTCCTTGACACATCCTCCTTCTTCACCCCCTTCCAGTCTTGTTTCCATAAATCTCACTCCACTTCCTCTTTTCTCCTATGGTTTACTGACTCCATTCTTCCAGGCATGGATCAGGGCCTTACCACTTCCACCATATTTGTCAACTTGGCCAGAGCCTTCAACACTGTATCTCAGCAACTTCTCCTTGACAAACTTAACAGCAGTGGGTCTTTCTTCACCTGTTGCTAACTGGTTCTGCTCCTACTTTGTTGGTAGGTCTCAATCAGTTAGAATTTGTGATTCCTTATATGCTCCAATCCCAATCACCACTGGTGTCCCCCAAGGCTCTATACTTATGAACATACAAAGAAGCCAGCAGAAGGTAATTTGGTCTATCAAGTCTACTCATATTGCAGGGTCCACAGCTTGAGTTAATGTTCCTGCCCTCCCTCCCCACTCCTCCCATCCTCCCTACCCATGATCCTTACCTTCCCCCTATGCCTATCCCAACATCTCTTAAAGCTGTCCACTGTCTTCAATGAGGTGACCTTTTCCGGCAGCGCATTCCAAGTGTCCACCACCCTCTCTATGAAGAAGTGCTTCCTGACCTCCCTCCTAAACCTTCCCCCTCCAGTTTAAGACTGTGCCCCCTCATGGTATGGTTGCCACTCAGCTTAAAGAGACTCTCCTCATCAACCCTATTTATCCCTTTCAAGTACTTGATGGTCCCAATCATGTCCCCGCTCTCTCTCTCCTGTCTTCCAGGGAGTACATATTCAGTGCCCTCAATCTCGCCTCGTATATCTTGCCCTGCTGACCAGCTATCATCTTTATAGCCCTCTTCTGGACCTTCTCCAGCAGGTTAATGTGCTTTTTGAGGTGTGGGCACCAGTACTGAACTCCATATTCTAGATGCGGCCTTACTAGTGACCTGTACAAGGGCAGTATAACCTCCTCTCTCCTACTACTGATCCCCCTAACTATGTATCCCAGCATCTTGTTTGCCTTTGCTGCTGCTTTCTTACACTGCGTGGAGTGCTTCAGGTCACTGGTGATCATCACTCCCAGGTTCTTCTCCTCGTCTGATGCAGATACTCGAACTCCACCCAGGTAATACTCTGTCCTGGGATTCCTGGCTCCAATATGTATAACTTTGCTTTTCTTGGCATTGAAGCCAAGCTGCCAGATCCTAGACCACCTCCCCAGCTTTTTCAGATCTTCATATAGGTCCTGTATCCCTTCAGCTGTGTCCAGTCTCCAACAGAGATTGGTGTCATCTGCGAAAAGGCACATTTTGCCTTTAATGCCATCTCCAATGTCATTGATGAAGATATTGAACAACACTGATCCCAGCATGGAGCTCTGTGTGACCCCACCGGTTACCTCTCAGGTGCCAGATAACTTCCTCCCCCACCAACACCCTCTGGGTTCTGTCCCAGAGCCAGTTTTCCACCCATCGGGCCATCTTTTCCCTACCTCCAAGATCCACCAACTTCCTGATCAACCTTTTGTGGGGCACAGAGTCAAAGGCCTTGCTGAAATCAAGATAGAGGATGTCTACTGCTTGGCCTTTGTCTACTGTCTTAGTGACACAGTCAAATAAGTCAATCAGATTTGTTTGATATGATCTCCCCCCCACACCATGAACCCATGCTGCCTCTCTTCCTGGAGACCATGCTTCTCTAGGTATTCCACCAACCTTTCCTTTAGTATGGTTTCCACAAGCTTGCCCACAATGGAGGTCAGACTGACTGGTCTGTAATTCCCTGGGTTATCCTTGGGGCCACTTTTCTGGAGGGGCACTACATGTGCTGTTCTCCAGTCCTGTAGTACCATGCCTGACTCTAGTGAACTATTAAATAGGTCTGCTAGTGGCCCTACCAGCTCCTCAGCAAGTTCCTTTAGTATCCTTGGATGTACTGTGACAGGGCCTGGTGATTTGTCCACTTTCAATGCCAGCAGACTTCCCTCACTCTATCCTCCTCTAGCACTACATCTGTGTTCCCCTCCACCTCTGCTCCTCTTTTTCCTCCTGAAAAGACTAATCCGTACTTCTCCCTGGTGAAGACAGAACAGAAGTATTCATTTAGTATCTCTGCCTTTCCTCCATTATCCACCCACTCCACCCCTTTCTTAAGCCTAACAATCCCTTCCTTCTTGCCCTTTTCTCATTTATGTAGTAAAAGAAAGCCTTCTCCCCATTCTTAATTCCTTCAGTTATCTGCAGCTCCTTCTGTGCCTTTGCTCACCTGACTTCCTTACTTGCCTCACTTGATTCAATACTCTTTTCAGTTATCCTGAATGACCTCCCCACTGCATGCATCTCTGCATCTATCCATACGTACACAGATGATACAGTTCTTTATGCCTCTGGTTCATCCCTACAATCTGATGGCCAAGCTCCAACAGGACTTTGACAATGGGCAGGACTGGATCCATTCAAATCAGCTGTCCATCAATGTAAAAAATAAAAGATCTCCATGATATTTGACACTAGGCAGAAGCTCTCTAGGCTTACTGACCTCCCTTCCTTCCACACCCTAGATGGGACCACAATTGATGATGTTCCCACCTTTAAGTATCTAGTTTCTCTGGCTTGATCATCACCTCAGCTTTTCTGAACACATGGATGCCATCCACAAAAAACTGCAACCTAAACTAGGTGCATTATACAGGAACTGTGGTTGCATCCCCACCTCACCCCCGCCATATCATAGAGCAACTGTCCAACAAATGATTCTTCACATTTTTGACTATGGAGACATTGTTTACAGCCTTGCTTCTAAGTCTACCCTGTCTAGACTGGATCCCCTCTTCCACTCCTTCAGCGGCTTTCTTTGGACTGCACATCCCACATTCACCATTGCTCCCATTATATCTCACTCTCCCTTCCCTCCCTTGAAGCAAGGAGCGTCTCTCATTGTTCTTTCTTTATCAGTAAATTCTGGCTGTGCTCTCTCTCCCCCCCCCTCTAATCTCACCTCACTCATCTCCCTCCCCCCTCCTTCCCACTACTACGTTCATAACTCTGTTTTTTGCTCCCTCACACTCCCTACTGAGACATCTTCAGCTGGCCAGACTGATTTCTCCTACCGCTTCCCCAAACTATCATCCCCTTCTTCCACACCCTAGATGGGACCACTAATAATGATAATAATAATAGGAATAATAGAAGTTCTCTTCTTACTCCTGCAAATGCTCCTAACCTCCCTTTACTTATCTTCCTCTCTTTCCACTCCCTCCTCCTCTCCCTCACCTTCACTTACCTTCTCTACTCTAACTCCTTGCCCCATATCCTACTGCCAATTCTGTTTTCCCCTCCTCTAAATAGACTATTACTGGTTAGCTTAGCTGCTTTCTGCTTGCATTTCTGCAATGTGCAATTATTACATCCTCCTGTTTGCTTTCAAGTTGCAACCTTCTATTTCTATCTTTGCCAATGTACATAATTTGTTTAAATTGCCTAAGTGTTGCTAATGCGCTTATACACTACTGTCCTGCTCTTAGCCTCCACTGCTCGGTAATGACTGTGACTGCCTGTATAGTACCATAGTCCAAATTTTTGGCATTCCTAATTATCTGTTGTATTCTTTTGTACTATTGTCTTAATCTCGGCCTTCACCGATCTTATTTACTGAAACTATATGTATTGTACCAAAGTTATATTGCTGTCAATCCTGTTTACTGCAATTACTGTTGTTGCTCTACTGCATTAAATCCCCTGCCACTGTAATTCCCTGTTTTGTACACAATTCTGTTCATCGTAATGTTCTTGTTCCCTGTAATGTACTCTTCTGGGTCGTGCCTGAAAATAGGCAGGTTTTGTCAAGTGGACTTAACTAGTTATCAAAAGCAAATAAATAAATAAATAAATATTTGCCCCTTGAGCATTTAGTTCTAATTATTTTTCTGTATCTTCGCTACTGCTTCCCCTCAGGACGCATCTAGAAAAGAGTTGTCATCAGCTCAATATGTCTTTCCTGATGAAACCTTTAAAACAAATAAATAATTTTATTTCAGATTGCCACTTCTCTCCTTCCTTGAAATATATCACTCCTTTGAGTTTGCTTTAGTGCTTGTTTCTGTACACTGGAAATAATAACAAGGATGTTGGGGGGTGGCTTAGCAACTGTTCACGATTGTGATAGACATAGATCGACACTCCCTGATGGTCTAGTGGTAACCACCTCCCTCCCATAACCCCGATTGTGGGTAATAATAAATCAATACAATCCCTGGTAGTATAGTGGCACCCCCCTCCCTTCCCGTAGCCCTATCATGGTAAAAATGCATAAAATGCAGAACTGGCAGTCTAGTGGTACCTCCTCCCTTCCCGTAGCCTGACTGTGGTAAAAATGCATAAAATGCAGCCCTAGCAGTCTAGTGGTAACCCTCCTCCCTCCCTGTAGCCCAATCATGGTAAAAATGCATAAAATGCAGCCATGGTAGTCTAGTGGTAACCCCCCCTCCCACCTGATGCACTGATCACCATAAAATAACATATTCTCCCTTCTCTGGAAGTCTAGTGGTCCCTCCACCCCACCCGATGCACCGATCACTGGTGCACCGTATTGACAATTATCCCTGGTTGTCCAGTGGCACCCCCCACCTCAACCCACACAGGACCCCCTGCCCACCCAGCTCCCCTCCTCATCAGTGGGCAGCTGCTACGCACCCGCATACCACCCAACTGCCCGCCAAATGACAGCTTATAGTATGAGCTGTAAGTGCATTGGTCTACACTGTGGACCAATGGGCTTGCAGGGCATACTGTACGATACAGTCACAAATATGTGAATGGGGAGATGGTGGTAATGCTCCATATACAGAAACCATGCCAATGTAAACCATACAAACAGAGATCGGATTACAAGTAACTGAAAATACCGATATATACCCTACTATGGTGTGAACTGTTATTTTTGTGTTTGCTTGCACGCATGTGCAAGAAACACACTGAGTCAGCTTCCTTCACAAGCGAGCTGTGGAGATTGGTAGTGTTGTGGTGAATGGCAGCAGTCCATTCTGGGTCTGGTCTCTGCTGCGGTAAATAGAGGACCATGCTGTTGATGACAGCAGTTAATGAGCATGCCATCATGCTCAAAGAAACTGGCTGCTGCAATCAGGGAGTGCCTCATCACTACACAATCAGCAGTGTTTGAGGGCGGTCCCTGACTGCAGCAGCCAATTACAGCTGCATTGTCTGGTGTCCCCTTTCAATAAACATGGTGACGGCTGCTCTGTTGGCTTCTCACAGTCCCCATGAAGCTGATGGACAGCTGCCGCCCACCTCTCCCAGTCTGTTAACAATGACGAGGTGCCCAATCCCCCTGTCAGCATGCCCCCTTCCCTGTTCATTTGCTGACAGGGTAGCCTAATCCCGGTCAGCATGATTCATCCCCCTGATTTGTTGTGTGCTGAGGGGGTGCCCAATCCCCCTCAGCTCATGCACACCCCCCTAATCACACTGTATTGCTGGGGGTGCCCAATCCCAGTCAGCTCCAGTCCCCCCAACAAATACCCAGGTAGCATGCTGGGAGCCCATCCCAGCATGCTTATGTACTCCCCCTGCACACTGTATGACCAAAGGGGCTGGGTTCCCATTCCCAGTTGGCTCCAGCCCCTCCCAAAAGAAGCACCCCAGTGTGCTGGCATGCTGGGACCCCACCCCAGCATGCCCAAAGCATCCTACATTGATGTAATCTGTAAAAACAGAAAACGGTCCCTCGCGTCTCTCAAGCCCCATCCACAACCCACACCCACCCTCTGTGCACCCCATCTCCCCACACCCCCCTCACCCCATACATACCTCTGGAGTGCAACACAACGATCTTCGGTGGACCGGGAACACATCTGCAGTCTTCAAAGCAGACCGTGAACTGAAGAAATGCCAGTAAGCTGTACAATGGCATACATAGTTTTTTTTCAACTCAGGTGGATATCTCAGCCATTTTGGGGGAATTTTTCCATCAAATTTTCAACATGGGGTTCTTGGGACCCCACCTCATGAACTCAGTCACTGTCATTTTGTTATTTGGTTCCAAAAGGTGATTTTGCGGTCACTGCACAGAACCACCTATCAGGAACAATTAATGAAATGACAGTGTTACAGTTCATGAGGTAGGCCCCCAAAAACCTTATGTTGAAAATTTGGGGAAAAAATTCCCAAAAATGACTGTTTTATGAGCGTGCATTGTGCAGTTCCTACGCATGCTCGTAACTTCAAGAATGTTTAACATTTTCATTCCAGATTTTCAACATTACCAGTTTACCACACCTCCTTATGAACAGTACAGCTGTCATTTTTCACATATTGCCCAAAATGCATTTTCATACATGTAGCGCACAATGGCGCAGTCGGTGTGCAAAATCAATGTTTGGGACTGATTAAGAAAACCACAGTGACACTGTTCATGAGCAGAGGTCTTAAAATACCTGTGTTGAAAATTTGGTGACAAATGTCCATAAAATGACTGTGTTACAAGCGTGCATTGCTCAGTTTCCCTGCACCCTCGTAACTTCACGAATCTGTAATATTTTCACTCCAGATTTTCAACGTTGGCATTTTTTTTTTCACACCTCCTTATGAACAGTACAGCTGTCATTTTTCACATCCTGGCCAAAATGTGTTTTCGCACTTCTGTCGCTGTGGGAAATCAGTGTTCGGGACAGATTAAGAAAATCACAGTGACACTGTTCATGAGCAGAGGTCCCAAAATGCCTATGTTGAAAATCTGGTGTAAAAAATCACCAAAATAATTACTTTACAGGTATGTGTTGACCAGTTTCTACACATGCTCATGACTTCAGTTTTTTTTTATATTTTTACTCCAGATTTTCAACATTACCATTTTTTTACACCTCCTCATGAACAGTACAGCTGTCATTTTTCACATCCTGCTCAAAATGTGTTTTTGCACCTGTGGCGCCAAATGGAGCAGTCACTGTGCAAAATCACCTTTCGGCTAATGAACTGATAGTGTCACTGTTCATGCCATGTGGTCACAAAAAGCCCATGTTGAAAATGTGGAGTAAAAATACCAAGAAACGCCTAGGGTATTAGGGTTTCTGACCATAATGCCCTACCCTGTAGGGACTAACAGGCCTCAGGGGTGTGACTTGGGACTGTCTACAGTAAAACTCATGCTATTCCCCCCACACCCCCAACACCACCCTGCAGCCAGTGACAGGCATCGAGGTGCACATTGGACTCTTTGGCCCCAGAGTTCACCCCATTCTCCTATACCACACCCATTTCAGTGCATTTCCATATGGAATGAGGTGAGTGTAAAGCCTGAACACCCCAAGGTACACCTCGACACTTGTCAGTGTCTGCAGGGTAGGGTGAGGTGAAATGTCATGACCGTTATGGGTGACGACCCAAAGGCACACCCCAATGCTTGTCCATCTCTGCAGAGGGAGGGTGGAGTTGGCATCAGTTCAACACGTCATTGCCATTCCTATACTGCATCTGTCTAACTCCTGCACTTCCACTGCTAATGCCAGCAAGCAAACATTTGGCATTGACAAATGCTTGCTCTTACTTTGATTTTTATCCCACATAATCCCAATAATGTAGGATTTTACATAATCTTGTATGTGAGAAGCATATATCTCCTCTTCCTTCTGGTTTCTAGAGTAAATAGTTTTAAACTACTAATCCTTGCCTTGTATTCCTTTGTTTTTAACCCTTTTATTGACTTAGTTTCCTTTGAGTTTTTTCTATGAGATGTATGTCACATTTTAAGTAAGGGTTCCAAAGAGGTGATCCATAGTCAAAGTGTGGTATGACATAGGATTTATATAATTTCATTATACACTTGTTGTCCCTTGTTAAGAAGGTTTTATTTATTGTTCTTAACAATCTATTAGTAGTCTGAGATATATAACGACAGTGGTCTGATGATGCTAAGTCAGTATTGACCCAGCTGCCCAGATCTCTTTCTTTCACGGAAGACTTTAATATTTTACCATTAAGTTTATATTTATAACATGGATTTGTTTTGCCACAATGCAAGCCTGTGCACTTGGATTCGTGAAATTGCATTTTATTAAGTATTAAGTATCCCCCTACCTCTCAATTGTTTCCAAGTCCTGACTTAGGACTTTATGTTTCTCTAAACAGTCCACCTCACCTCTAACCATGGTGTCGTTCACAAATTTAGAGATAACACTGCTTAGGCCATTTCCCATATCTCTGATGTACAATGCAAACAGAATTGGGCCTAGCACTGACCCCTGAGGCACACCACAGGTTACAAGCCCTGCCTGTGACCAGGCCCCATTGATCTTAACCGATTGCTTTTGGTTTGTAAGCCAATTATTTAGCCATCTTACAACATATTTATTAATTCCCATAGATTTTATTTTTGTTATTAATAAATCATGGTGTACAGAATCAAAAAGTTTTTCCTATATCCGGAAGGATGACATTGGTAGGTATTTTCTTATCCAAATGGTCACTCACAAATTCATAAAATGACAATAAATTGGTAATACATGAAAGTCCCTTAAGAAAACGGTGTTGTGAGTAATCATTCATATTCAGTGTATCCATTTCCTGATCTTTTATTGTTTTAATTACCCTTTCCATAAGTTTACAACATATGGAGGTTAGGTTTATTGGCCTATAATTTGTAACAATGGACCCATTGCCCCTTTTGCGGATGAGAATCACAACCGCCCTTTTCCAGTCATTAGGGACCAGTCCTGTTTGTAGGGATTTATTAAACAGCAAGGTAAGAGGTAAACTAACACATTAGCTAGGTTTTTTAATACCACTGGATTCAAATTGTCAGGGCCAGGGGTAAGAAGAGGTTTTTAGTTTTAGTAATTCATCAAGAACTTCTTTAGTCCTTATTCTGATTTGGGGGTTCCTTCTATAGAAAATTCAGAGATGAAACTGGATTTCAGATTGAACACTGAGATAAAATACTGGTTGAAGCATTGAGCTATTTCTTTAGTATCAGTAATTAATTCCCCATTATTTAATATTGATGAAATTTTGTTTAGAAACATAGAAACATAGAATTTGATGGCAGATAAGGACCGCTTGGCCCACCTAGTCTGCCCAGTTCCCTACCTAACAGATAAGCTGCAGATCCTAGTTAACCAACAGCCTACTTCCTCCTACCCCCCACTAGAATTGCCTTATGTCTGTCCCATGCATTCTTGAATTCCCCCACTGTTTTTGACTCTACGACCTCCTCAGGAATGCTGTTCCATGTATCCACAACCCTCTCTGTGAAGAAATGATTCCTCACATTACCTCTGAGCCATCCCCCCTCTTTCTTCAAATTGTGCCCCTTGTTTTTGCCCATCTCTTTTTCTGAAAGATGCTACCATCTTGGACTTTGTTGATTCCATTGAGGTATCTGAAAGTTTCTATCATGTCCCCCCCTCCCTCCTTTCCTCGAGGCTATACATCTTTAGTTCCTTTAGTCTTTCTTCATATGTCTTCTGATGCAGACCTGCATCATTTTGGTTGCCTTCCTCTGGACAGCCTCCAACCTATGTCTTTGCGGAGATGGGGTCTCCAGAACAGTACACAATACTCCAGATGTTGTCTTACCAACTGTCTGTACAGAAGGCCAACAACTTCCTGTTTTCTACTGGTGATGCCTCTCCCTATGCATCCCAGTATCCCCCCAGCCCTCCTTACTGGCTTCTCACATTGCTGGCCCACCTTTAGGTCATCTGATATGACTACCCCCAGGTCCCTTTCCATTTTTGTTGTTGTCAGTATCTCACCCTCCATTGTGTACACTTCCCCTGGGTTTTTGTTTCCCAGGTACAGTACTTTGCACTTCTTTGCATTGATTCTAAGCTGCCATACATTTGACCATTCCTCCAACCTTGCCAAGTCCCTTTTCATCCTTTCTACCCCACCTTGTGTATCAACCTTGTTGCAGATCTTTGTGTCATCTGCAAAGAGATATACTTTCCCTTCCAGTCCCTCTGCAATGTCACTTATAAAGACATTAAAAAGGACTAGCCTCAGTACTGAACCCTGCGGTACCCCACTAGTAACCCTCCTTTCTTCACTGTGGACTCCATTTACTATTACCCACTGTGTCCTGTTGTCCAACCAGTGTTTTACCCAGGCTACCACCATTGGACCCACTCCCAGGCTGGCTAATATGTTTATTAATGTTCTGTGTGGGACTGTGTCAAATGCCTTGCTAAAGTCTAGGTAGGCCATGTCCACAGCACCTCCCTGGTCTACTGCTTTGGTCACCCAGTGAAAGAAATCAATTAGATTTGTCTGACATGACCATCCTGCTGTGAATCCATGCTGCCTTGGGTCCTGTGCCCCACTGGCCTCTAGTGCTCAACAATTCTTTCCTTCAGAATTGATTCCATCATTTTCCCTACCACTGAGGTCAAACTGGCAGGTCTGTAGTTTCCTGCCTCTGTCTTGCTCCCACTTTTGTGAAGGGGAATCACATCCACCCTTCTCCAGTCCTCAGATACCACCCCACCTTCCCATGATTTATTAAAAAGGGTAGTCAGTTTTTCCCTTAGTTCTTTTAAAATTCTGGGATGAATCCCATCATGCCCCACTGCTTTATCCACCTTCAGTTCTAAGAGTTCTTTCAGAACCCTTTCTTCTGTGAAAGGACTAATATCAACCCCCCTATCCAGAGTGCTTCTACTGACCGGATTAGGTATTTCCCCCTGCTTTTCCATTGTGAATACTGAGCAGAAGTATTAGTTCAGTATCCCTGCTTTTTCATAGTCGCTCTCTGCCCAACTACCTTCCTCTTTGTTCAGCCTCAGCATCCCTGCCTTAGTCTTTCTTTGCTCCCTAATGTACCTATAAAAGGTTTTATCCCCCTTCTTAACTGAGTAGGCTATCTTTTCCTCAGTTTGGGCCTTTGCTAGTCTGACTGCCTTACCTGCTTCCTGCTTTAACTGGTACAATTCTCTGTCCTGCTCCTTCTGTGTTTCCTTATACTTCCTGAATGCTATCTTTTTTTCTCTTACCTTCCCCGCCACTTTTTTTGAGAACCATAGTGTTTTTTTCTTTCATTTTGATTTGTTTATTTAATTCACACAAAGTCTTGTTGCCTCTGTGATGGCGGTTTTGATGTTTCCCCATTGTTGCTCCACCCCACCTACTTGCCTGTTTGCTAGTACTTTTCTCAGGCACTCTCCCATTTTGACAGAATCAGCCCTCTTGAAGTCCAGTACCTTCACTTTTGTGTGGCTTGATTCTTCGGCTAAGTTTATCATGAACCACAGTGTTTGGTGATCGCTTGTTGCCAGATGGCTACCCACTTCAAGATCAGAGATCCTCTCTTCACCCCCATTTGAGAGTACCAGATCTAAGATTGCTCTCTCTTGAGTGGGTTCCAAAACTAGCTGTCTGAGGCATGCCCCCTGTAGGGCATCAAGAATGGCCCTGCTCTTGAATGTGGCTGCAGCATGGGTGCTCCAGTCAACATCTGGCATATTCAGGTCCCCCATCAGCAATATCTCCCCTTTCTGTGCCATCCCAAGGATGCCTTCTATCATTGTCTTGTCCATTTCTTCCCCCTGAGACGGGGGTCTGTATATAACCCCTGTGCGGATTGTGGAGTCATTTCCAGTCTCCAGGGTGACCCACAGTACCTCCTCTCCTCCCTGTTTACCCTTTAGTTCTGTTGCTTTTATCCCTTCCCTTACATAGAGAGCTACTCCTCCTCCTCTTCTTCTTCCCTCCCTTCTCCTCCTGTAGATTGTGTATCCTGGTATGTTGACATCCCAGTCATGGTTCTCTGTGTACCATGTTTCTGTGACTGCCACAATATCCAGGCATCCCTCTTCCATCAAGACCACCACTTCAGGAGCTTTTTACCTAGACTATAGGCATTGGTAGTCATTACCCTCCATTTTTTTATGGCTTTATTTATTTTTGACCCACCCCTGTCCCTACTGCCTTTATCTTTTTCTCCATTTACCCCTGCCCTTCTTCTTACTGACTGCTCTATTTTGGTGTTTACCTCACTAATTACCCTGATTTTGGGGGGGGGCTAGGATTTCCCTTCTCCTCTTCAGTGCCTCCCCCCAGGCTACTTTAAATGCTTGCCACTGAAGCATTTAAACCTATCACCTAGGATCCTGGTTCCCCTCCAGGATAGATGCAGACCATCAGGCCTGTATAGGCCTGCATCCCTCCGGGTGGAGCCCCAGTCTCCAATGAAGCCAAATCCCTGAGCTCTGCACCAGCTTTTCAACCAGTCATTGAATCCCATGGTGCGGAGTGCCCTAGCCTCATCCATGCCATAGACAGGTAGCACTTCCGAGAAAGTTACCATGTGTGCTACTTGTCTAAGGCCCCTCCCCCAACTCCACAAACTCCTGTTGCACTGCTCTGATCCCATTCTCAGCCAGGTCATTCTTCCCTAGGTGGATAATGACATCCAGATCCCTCCACCTTGCCGCTGCTCCCACGATCCTGAGGATTTGTTTCCTGTCCCTCCTAGGCTTAGCACTGGGCAGGCACCTTTCCTCCCTTTCCCCTCCCTCCCCCAGTTCTACCCCCCTAACAATTGATTCCCCCACAAGGAGTGGTTTCCTTCCCCTGTGGGGTCCTGGGCCACCCTTCTGTTGGTCTCCATTGTGGAGGTTCCCAGCATCCTCCTTGGTTTCCACTGCAGGTGCCTCCATAGAGGAACCATGCTTCACCAGAGTGGCGAATGAATGTGGAGAGGCACAACTGGAGGGATGTGCCTCTGTTCCACCACCCTCACCCTCCCTGAGCCCACTGTGGTCCAACCACTCCTCTTTCTTGGCAACCTCTGAGGTAGTGGCAGTAGACTGTGTGGTCCCAGGGTGGGGGAGCAGGTTTCACGAATCCTAGCCAGGTCAGCATGGAGATGAACAACCTCCTCCTCCCTCTGACCAGAGAGAGGTGCCTGCAAATAGAGCAGCAATGCAGTTTCCAGAATGTCTCCCAGAAGACTGCTGCTCCACAGCCAGTGCATTGCATCACTCCCCACATGTCTGTGTCCCTTCCAGTTACAGATGCTTTTTTGTTTTTTGTTCTTGTTTTAGTGTGTGCAAGCGTGTGAGTGTCTCTACCCCTTATTCAGTGTTCTGTGCCTTTAAGGATATGAATAGGTGCATGTTGTTAGCAGTTTTGAGGAAGTGATGTCATAGCCCCTGCTATAAAGGAAGTTATGCGCTTGTGGTGGGTGGGGTGAGGGGAAGGGTGGGTTATTTAAACAGGTCCAAACATTAATAATTCAGTTCAGGGTAGTCTATAAAATAACCTCCCTGATTCAAGGAAGCTGTGGCTGCTTTCTCACTCTCCCTGTCTTCAACGTGAGAAGGAGACTGCAACACCTCTGAGACAAAAAAACCTTTTCATCAAAAAAGAAATAAATAAAATAGGGGCAAACAGTAATTTTGCTTAGCCTAATGATAAAAAGTCACAAAGATTTAAGCACCACCTGTAATAATTTCACAGAAGATATACCCTGTAAGAAACACTTTGCTACAGAGAAAAATAAAGCAGTAACAGAAGAGATACCTTGCAAAAGACAATTTGAATCAGAAGATTGCAGCAGTAATCTGTTAGCACACACCTGTAGGCACACCTTGTAATAGTGCAGCAGAAGGTATACCCAGCAACAGCAATGTGAATCAGAGAAAAATAAAGCAATAAAATACTAACAACAAACAGTAACAATCCCTGTGAGTACAAAATAAAAACAACGCACAGTAAATCTGCCTAGCCCAAAGTCTTAATCCTTTCCCTTATTCTGGT
The DNA here is from genome assembly GCA_016271365.2 of Neoceratodus forsteri. Lineage (NCBI taxonomy): Eukaryota > Metazoa > Chordata > Ceratodontiformes > Ceratodontidae > Neoceratodus > Neoceratodus forsteri. The sequence continues at coordinate 1,386,762,669 of CM057453.1, forward strand.
AAGGTTCTTAGTTCTGTCCTTTCATGCAAGCTAGAAGGAAATAGCTCAGGTGAAGCTAGGTGCCTTGCCCAGCAAACCTAGCCTTCCGCCTCCTTAATGCTTGTTTGTTACTATTAATGTAAGCATAGAAGCTTTTCATATAATTTTTATGGGCTAATCTTTGTTCTAGTTTTCCTTTTTCCTTCCTTATCATTTTGTTTAATTTTTGCTTGTTCATTTCTATATAATATTTGATTACTGATATTCGGATTCTTTCTGTACCTTTTAAATAACTTGTATTTTTTACGTATCTGTTTTTTTATTAATTTATTGAACCAAAGCAGAATAATTCCTTTTTTGTTGTATTTTGTCCTCATTGGAACATATAATTTCATCACATCATGAAGAATGGAGTTTATTTTATGCCACATTTATTCAACCTCAAGCCCCTTAAGTTTAGTATCCCAGTGATTGCATTCAGCTCATTGGCCAATTTGGACCAGTCTGTGTTTTTGTGGTTGGGTGTTTCTGTTGTATCTTTTACTTTAGTCCTAAAACATTTTAGTGTACAGTCGACCATATTATGGTCACTTGTTCCCAAATTACTAATAACCCTTGGAATGGTAGTACGTTCCAAGTTGTTTGTAATAATGAGGTCCAATAAGTTTGCTTTTCTAGTTGGTTCTGAAATTAACAGGTCACAGCCACATGATGCAATAATGTCCAAGAGATCTTTTTCAAATTCACTGTGAGCTGATAGTGTATCCCATTTTATGCAACAGGAATGGACATAAATCCTATGTGATAAATCTGAGCTACTGTGTGATAAATGTTAACTCTCACATTTATACACATAGTAGACACATCATCACAGATTTATTCAAATAGTAGATATGTCACAAACTCATTTAGAATGTTTGGCCTCAGTACCAGTACTAACTATATTCAAATGCAAATAACTTTAAAACAAAAAAAGATAGCATAGTGCTGTGAGCATGAAAGTTGTTCAGCATAAAATTATCTACAAAATGAGTGGTGTTTCATTTATAGATACCTTATAGATTTATTTATAATTAGCATAAACAGTAGAAAATTCCATTTTTTTGTTCACTTTTTCACAAATAAATGCAAATAACTTTAAAATGAAAAATAATAGCATAGTACTGGGAGCATAGAAGTTGTTCGGCTCAAAAATATCTACAAAATGCATGGTGTTTTATTAATAAATATATTTTAGTTTTTTTATAATTAGCAAACAACTGCAGAAAATTAAATTGTTAGCCACTTTTTGACAAACAAATGCAAATGACTTTAAAATGAAAAAAGTAGCATGGTAATGTCAGCATGACATTTATTCAGCACAAAGTGCTCTACAAAATGAGTGGTGTTTCATTTAACAACCACTACAGTAGGCAGACATACACTAGGAAAGTTAACCAAAAGTCCCAGAAATTATCATTTAAAAAGAAAGATAAACAGTTAAAAGCAAACGTCCCTTCTCTGACAGAAAGAATCCGTATTACATAAATAAAATATAATATGTTGAGCTGTCAGATAAATGATTTATCTACACTTGTGCTGTTTGATCTCGGGCACCTCACTCATGGCTTACACCACTCGTGAGGTCACCTGAGGTCAAACAGCACTTGTGCAGATAAATCATTTATCTGATAGCTCACCATTGTATATCCCTTATTTCTTCCTGGCACGTTGAAGTCCCCAACTACCAAAACATCACCTAGATCCGAGGCTACTTCAATTTCATGCAATAATGCATTATTGATGTTCTTATTGAATGAAGGATGTCTATAGCAAATACCCAGAATTAATTTGGGGGAGGGAGATAAGTTTAGATTAAGCCACAAGGTTTCTGATGGAGTATTATTTTGTGAGCTTAAATGTAATTCCCTTATGTTTTACTGAATCTGTAAACAAGAAAGCAGACCCTCACTGATCTGACCCTCCCACCAACCCCTCACTAACCCTACCCCATCCCTCCACTCAGCACTAATCACCCTATCCTCCCATACAACCTCACCACTTTCTACTACCTGTTTTTTTTTTGGGGGGGGGTGGAGTCATAAGAACGGTATGTTGAAAATATGGTAAAATGACCAAGTTATCAGTGAACTATGAAATATTTCATGTTCACTCATAACTTTGTTAATTTTCAGTATCTGGGTTACAGGCTTTCAATGTGGCCTTTTTGAGATCCATCTCATGAACAAGGCAGGTGAGATTTTTCCAGTCTGTCCCAAAAAGTGATTTTGTGATTAATCTACAAAATCTCATTTCAGGCAAGATGTGAACACTTTCACCTGAGCTCATTAGGTGGGGCTATAAGAAGACTACATAAAAAATCTGGGGCAGGATTCACATAGCTTTGTCAAGGTGCAAAAGCAGTTTGCCTGGGGTAAACAGGGCTTTGTGAACAGCTGGTATTCACAAAGCCCAGTTAGCCCCCGCAAATTTTGTTTGCACTTGGGCAAAGTAGGGAGGGGGTGGCAATGCAAATGAGTGGGAGGGGACCTGCATATCCCCACAATCCCATTCACAAACATTTGCTCCATGAAATGGCCATTCACAAAAGCTATTGTGTTGAACAAATCACCAATTGGAAAAACCTTGCAGTACTCCTCACAAGCCCTAGAGAGTTGCAGAGGTAATGCATCCCCCCTCTCAGTCCCGATCACCATTAAAATAAAAATAAAGGAATTCCCCTTTATGTTGTGTAAGTGGCCCTCCCCCTTCCTAGTCCCTGATCCCCGGTATAATAAATAAGAATGTAGTCCTCTTTTCTGTATTGTAAGTGGCCCTACCCCCTCCCCAGTCTCTAATCCCTGTTATAATGAAAAGAAAGGCTTCCCCTTTTCTGTAGTGTAAGTGGCCCACCCCTTTCTTCAGTCCTGATTCTGTTATTAAAAAAGAGGCAAATCCCTTATCCATAGTTTAGTGGTCCCCAACCCCCCACCTACTCCTTGATGTGCACACCTCCCCGCTCCCCTTCCCCACCCCAGTAGGGTTCTGGACAGCAAGCAGCACAGCCTTCCACACACCTCCACGGCTGCCTGCTGACTAAACTGTCACTGAATGGGTTCCATGTGATAATGTCTATCACAGAATAGTGATCACTGTTTGGGCAAGTGTATATCACTGAAAATTAATTATGGTGATGTACACTTGTGGTGAATTGCAACAGGGCACCAGTTTCTATGTTATACCCCCCACACCCCTACTAAAGGATTCTCAACTCCAAGGGGTGCATGTTGGGGGAGTGTAAAACATATAAAAAAAATTAAGATGCAAAAACAGTATCACGCCCAGAACTGAACCCAGCACCCTCCCAACCCCATCATGCCACCTACCCGCCATGCCACATGGTCAGCTTGGCAGCCCACCACTGCACTACACCCCACAAACCCTCCCTCCCCTTCATCCCATCACACAGCATAGTCCCTCCCCCCCATGCACGTGTATACACATAGCGACATCCCGTTGCTATATTCGCCTACCCTAGTACCTGGTTGCCACCCTGCCAGGTAGCCCTGTGCACAGGCATCATGATTGAGCCACCCTTTTTGAAATTGTTCAATCACGGTTGCCTTGTACATGGGATACCATTAAATGACAGTTTACTGTACTCACTGGAAGCTGATTGGTTGACACTGTGAACCAATGAGCTTGTAGTGTGTACTGTAGGCTGTCCTTCACAAAGTTGTGTCATTCACAACTTTGTGAAAGACAGTCTACAGTACACACTACAACACCATTGGTCAACATTGTCAACCAATCCGCTTCTAATGAGTACAGTAAGCTATGATTCAATAAGAGTTCAGTTGGCGGGCATGGTGTGTACATCACAGAGTTTGTGGGGTTTGGGGGACCACTATACTATAGAAATGGGGTTTGTCTCTTTTTTAATAATGGGATCAGGACTGTGGAGGGCCACATATGCTACAGAAAAGGGGAATTCCTTTCTTTTTATTATAATGGGGATCAGGGACTAGGGATTGTCCACTACTCAGTGGCACAGTCTTTGTTTGTTTACCATTAGGTCAGCGATTGCATTAAGGATGGCCACCACTATGCTTTGGGGACTGCGACTGTGTGGGGCTTGGACTGGTGGGGGGAGTGCACCTCACTAATGGCATGAAAATGAGCCCACAATGGGCATGCTGATGGCCACTAGCACCTTGCATGCCCAATGAGCTAATTTGCATGCCTCTGTATGTGAATACCACAGTAGCGCCTGAGCACTGTTAGCCACAGGGCTATTTTCCTGGCTGGCTATGGAGGCAGTGCTACCATGCATTACATTGCTTTTGTTTGGATGGCGCTGCCCCACCGGCCCCCTATTCACTGATCAGATAGCCCACTGGGCTATCTGACTGTGGGCTATTCACTGTTGCCCACCAGTGCAACCACGGAGCACAGTGCAGTCTTTTGTACTCACTTTGTGCAATCTTTGTGAATCCTACCCCTGGTGTAAAACTATGTAAAAATCACCATGTTATGAGTGAATATTGGAATATTTCAAAGTTCACTCATAATGTTGCCAATTTTCAGTATTTTAATTCCAAACTTTCAACATAGCCATTTTTTACACCACCTCATAAATGTTACAGGTGTAATTTTTTTTTAATACTGGATGAGGCATGAGTTCATGCTTGTGGTGCAAAAAATTAGTTTCAGCCATGTTCTATAAATGCCACATGTCATGATTAAAAGAGGGAGTCATAAAACAACTATCATGAAAATAAAAAATAAAACATTGGGAAGGACAGGTGCATGGTTTCTCACATGGGCCTACATACCATACAGTGAATAGCTCTTCTCTTGGCAAAGACCCCAACACCTCTGCACCCATTGGTGTTAAAGGACCCTGTGGTTCAGCATAGAGATGGATTCTTTTCCCTATGCATCAGTGTCTGTCACATGGGCCCAGAGGGCCCTGTGTTTTCACAGACCACCAGACAGTGGCATGATTTCTTGACTTTGCTGCACAAAAGGGTCATGCACTTCTGTAGGCAAACAGAATTTTCCCTTGGTGCAGGGCCTAGTCTGCTCTGCACATCTGCATAGAAACATTAAATTTGATGGCTGATAAGGACCACTTGGCCCATTCAGTCTGCCCATTTCTCTGTACCTACTCCATTACTGCAGACCATGCCCAATCTGCAGCTCTTTTTTCCCCCTTCCTTTTCGCTATGATTCCCTTGTGCTTATCCCATGTATTCTTGAACCCCACACCTGTCTCCCCCTCACCTCTGCTGAAAGGCTATTCAAGTAATACACCTCTCTTTCTGTGGAGAAGTATTTCCTCACATCTCTTCTGATACTACCCCTTCAGCTTTATAGCATGCCCCTTCTTCTTGAGCACATTTTCTTCTGAATAATACTCCTCTCCTGTACCTTATTTACCTCTTGAGGTATTTAAATATCTCTGTCACATCTCCCCTTTTTGTACTCTGTTCCAGGGTGTAAATATTGAGGCCCTTTAGTCTTTCCTCATAGGGCTTTTGATGCAGACCTTGAACTATTTTAGTTGACCTCCTCTGGACTGCCTCCACTCTGTCTATGTCATTTGAAAATGTGGTCTCTAGAACTGGACATAATACTCTAGGTGGGGTCTTATCAGAGATCTATACAGAGGCAGCTAGGGATGGGCGAAAGTTATGAATTCTGCTTTCATGGAACTTCTGCGAAATTTCAAAAATTTCACAGAAATTTCAGAACTCTCGCCATTGGCGAAACTGTGAGTTTCAGCAGATTTTAGCAGAGTTCTGCAGACTTTTTTGTGAACTGCAGAAAAATGCATATAAACTGCGGAATTTATTCTCTCCACAGTTTAATGAACTGTCAGTGAATGAGCATGTGCTTGTACAACCACACAGTCATCCACTGACAATTCAGAGGGTCACCAGTAGTGGAGGAGAGAGAAGGGCTGGGCTGGCAGCCGCTCAGGGGCAGGGGTGGGAGGGGGCGGTGGCAGATGAACTGCAGGGGTGGGAGGGGTGGGGTGTCCACTAGACACCAGGGAATTGGGATTACAATTTTATAAGGGATCAAGGATGGGGAGTCCACTAGACACCAGGGAATACTATGAGTACAGGAGGATGAGTCAGTGGACTGCTGGTTGTTTTCTTATGGATTAAGGGAATCCAGGATAGGGAGATGGGTCTGCTAGACACCAGGCAAATAAAATGTTTTTGGGGGCCATGATCAGTGGGAGAGGGGTCACTAGACACCAGGGAGGGATAAGAGTTTTTATTTCTTCTTTATTGGGACCCATGGGCCATGATCCCTGGGCAGGGGGGTGGGAACCACTAGACACAAGGATCAGGGATTTTTTACTTGGGACCCATGATTGGTGGTTGGGGGCCACTAGACACTAGGAGGGTCTGAAGGAGGGATTGGAGGTTTTTAATTATTTATTTACTGGGACCCCTAATCAGCAGGGGGTGGATTAATGAATTAAACTGTGGTTAAAAAAAGCCTCAGAACTAACCGCTGGCAGTGATCTGTTCTGCAGATTTTTTTCCCAGCAGTTTAATAAATTAACCCACAGTCTATATATTCAGTCCACAGTTTTAAGGTGGAATTTCCATGAAAGTTGCGAAAATGATTTCCAAACTTTCGTGGAAGTGAAATTCACACTTTTGCAGAAATTTTACCAGCAGAATTTATTTTTGCACACCCCTAGAGGCAGCACTTCCTCCCTATTTCTGCTGGTGATACCCCTCCCTATGCACCTCAGCATCCTACTCACCTTCCCTACTGCCTTGATGCACTACCTGGCCACCTTTATGACATGGTATGGTAAAATTTTATTTATACAGTGATAAAGCCATTAGGGTTCCAAAAATCCCTATTCACAAGGCTTACCTGTTTACATTATACAAAATAGTCACAACTATATATTTATAGCAATACAAATTACAAAAAATACAAAAACAATACATCACAATTTTTACAGAATCATCAATAACAGGCGTGTAGTATTTTAACTTTTACATTATTTTCACCTATTACAGCAACAATGAAAGCTAAGTTCATGATTCAGACCATTTTTAAAAACATGATCAGTGATTGTTAACTCTCGTAAAAAAGCAGGAAGACAATTCTAACTTTTGGCTACCTGATATTGAAGGGTCATTCCACTAAATCAATTTTTTAACTTTGGTATTATTAAATCTCTAGCACCAGTTTTTCTTAAATTTAAACCATGTTTTGGTTTTTGTAATTTATTTTTTAAATTATCTAAAGATTGATTTTTAAATATATTACGAACCTGATTTAGCCAGATTCCCCTAGCCCACAAGTCTAATGGAATCCATCCTATATCTGTATACATAGTAGAATGATGAGTTTTAAAATCACACCTTAACACAAATCTTGCAAGCTTATTATAAAGTGTATCTAAGTTATTTAAATATTTTCTTGCTGTATATCTATAAATGTGGCTTCCATAATCAATAACCGGCATTATTAATTGATTAATCATAATCATTCTTGTTTCCCTTGTCATGCAATTTGATATTCGTCTCATAGCTCCAATCTTAACATTTGTTTTCTTTATTAAATTTGTTATATGATATTGAAAGGTAAAACATTGATCTATGTATACCCCTAAATACTTACATGTTTCGGTTTGTTCTAGAAACTTGCCCTCTTGTGTCTTTATTTTTTATTTTGAAATACCCTTTAGGTCTAATGCAAATGACATAACCTATATCTTTTTACTATTAACTAATAAACCCAGAGATGAAAAGTGACTTTACATAGTGCTAAAGTCACTCTGTAAATTTAGTTCTACTTCACTTATAGTTTTTCCCTCTGCTACTAAAACTGTATCATCTGCATAGAGACAAATTTTTGAATATCCAATATTCTTTGGTAAGTCATTTAAATAGACTATGAATAAGAGGGGGCCCAGGATAGATCCCTGGGGACCCCCTCTTGATACATAGTCTATTCTTGACTGTTGTCAATTTAGAATAACAAATTGTGACCTTTTATCAAGGTATGATAAAAAACAATTGCAGGTTTCTTCCTCCACCCCTATTTTCATTAATGAGTTTATCAAAATGCTATGGTTTACTAAATCAAATGCTTTAGATAGGTCCACATATACCGCAACCATGGACTTTGCTTCCCCAGGTGGGGTTGCTATAAGATCCAAAAAGTCCATGAGTGTGGTAGCTGTGGACCTACCCTGCCTAAAACCATACTGTTGTTGAGTTAATTTGTTATACTTTTCCAAATTGTCCATTAACTGATCACGGGCAATTTTTTTCAAATAACTTGGATACTGTGGACAACAGGGCTATTGGACAATAATTTGAGACATCCTCTGGATCCCCTTCCTTATCTATTGGTATCACTTTAGCTAATTTCCAACTGGAGGGAAATTATCCCTCCCTAAAACTCCAACTAAAAATGTCCTGTAATATAAGCGACAATTCCAAAGCAGCCTTTTTCAATAATTTATTATCTATTCTATCTGGGCCACTTGCTTTATTTATTTTTAATCTATTTATATTTTTTTAGAACTTCTTTGTTAGTCACTCTCTTAAACCTGAATTTGGGTACTTTCTCATCTTGGAGACTCTCACCCTTTATTTCACTCAAAATGTTAGTTTTAGTTATAGGATCTAATTTCAGATCGGGGAGGTTTATAAAATAATCATTCAAAATTTCCACAGCTTTATTTGTTTCAAACACTTTTCCATTCTGACTCAATTTTATCTCACTTTGTTTACTATTTGGATTCATAAGATTTTTTATAACAGACCAATAGGCACCAGGATTTGTTGATTCTTTAATTTGCTGTTTGTAATAATGGGCTTTTGATGTCCTGATTTCCTGTACTACTTGATTCCATAACCTTTTATATTGTTCCCAAATTTCACTATTTAATGTTTTATTTACTTTTTTCCAATAATGATTTCTAGTCCTAATTATTTTTTTTAATTTTACAGTTAACCATGGCGAATGTTTTGATCTTTGATTTACTTTTTTATATGGGGCAAATTTATCACAGGCATTGTTGTTGTAAATTCTTGTACAGCCAAATTTAAATCTGGGATAAGAAAAATCCTATACCAAGGGAGTTCCTGAAGCTACTTTCTAAATGATAAGCTATTAAATTTTAGATAACATCTTTTAGATATCTGTGGTACTAATTTTATGGGAATATTATTTTTAATCGTAGAAAACACACGATTAACTATATTGCGGTCTCCTAAACTAGGAGCACATACACTTTTCTCCAAGATTGTCAATTCAGGTGAAACAAACATCAGGTCCAAAATATTACCTTTACTTAATAAGGAACCTTTCCTTGTAGGAGTATCTATAATTTGTATCAGGTTTAAACAGCCCATTGATTTTTACAACTTTTGACCCCTGGAACAACCCCAAGCTGGGTTGAAGTCACCAGCCAAAATTACTTGTAATTGACCCAAATATTCCATTAAAACATGTGAAAATTTGTCAAAATGGATAGGGTTTATTTTAGGTGGAGAGTAAACTACTCCAATAGCCAGTTTCAAAACTTGTATCTCAATTAACAGACATTCAATGCCCTCAATTAACCCAGAGAATAAGATCTTGGAATTACCAATTGAATGATTTATTTACATCAAAACTCCCCCCCCCATGTTCCCCAATCCTTCCTAAAATGGTAGAAGTCCCTTAATTCTATTTCTTTGTATTCAATTCCCTTTTTTAACCAGGTTTCTGTTAACATTATTATGTCTGGCTCTTCATGTTCTACCCATGTTCTAAAATAGTCCATTTTTTTATCATACTTCGAGCATTATCTAAGACCATTTTAATTGCAGGACCTGGGTTCAATTCAATGTCTCCACAAAGAGCCAAGGACAATAATAATGCCCAGTCACTTGAACAAGTATACCCTATTTGAATTACCATGTCCTTAACATGAAGTGCTTCCCTGATGAGGTTGAAAGGGTTTCGTCGCGAGGTCAGCTTGGGTGTTTGTAACTTAAAATTATTAGAACAATTTACACAAGCACTTGATATTTTCATCAGAATATCAGTTCCCATGATAACAAATAGCTGAACCATGTGACCAAACCCACTATCAACCCCATCATCTTAGGTAGCAACTTCCTTTTCATTTTTACAACTGTGTCCAAATACAAAAAATACTCTACAAATGCCTGTTTTATATAAATTTAAAACAAAACTATAAAACAGCAAGAAAAAAGAAAAAAAAAAGAAAAACCTATCACAACATTAAAATTTGTATTTAGGTAATAGTGCCCTACATAAATCAGTGTTAGCAAAGTCTAGTCCCTAATCTGGAGACTATGTCATCTTATATGTTTACCCCAGTCTCATTCTTGCTTGATGGTTGTGAATACCACTCCATCCATCTGGTGCTCCATCTCTGCTTTTGTGTGCCCTACTGTAAGTGCATTATTTTGCTCATTTTTACATTGAAACCCAGATTCCATGCCATTGACCACTCCTTTAGTTTTCCCAGGTCTCTGCTCATCCTTTCCACCTCCCTGAACTGTCCACCATATTGCACATTTTGGTGTTATCTGCAAAGAGGCAGACCATATTTTTTTGTTTAAAAGTTTGGTGACCAGGAAAGGCACACTGAGCTGAGCCTCGTTTCCAGGTGCAACCCTGGAAAAGGGGAACAGGGATAAAAACAAGCAGGCAGTTATAAACAAATGAAGTGCAATATCAGCAGTTTCAGGAACAGCGCATTGTTTTGGCAAAAATAGCAGTAGGAATACATTGAGGTGTATGGCAACACTACTGTACATAGTTGTCATTAATTTTTTTTTTTTACAAAGGTATGTGGTGGGGTATCAAGGCAGATTTAATTCAGATTACATGAGTCCTCATTCAAGAGGGAGAGGGTGAGGACAGTGTGAGGACACATATGGGGGGTAGAGCAAGCAGGGAGGAGTGGTCAGAAGTGGTATTGGAAGAGGGCGAGGAAGGAGGTTTAGCGAGATGTGTGACAGGAACAAATAGGGAAGAGAGGGGCTTTAGAAGACATTTTAGGGATGGTAGAGCTGGGGCTTAGTGAAGAAGAGGAGGAGCCAGTTCAAAGAGAGGGGGCAGGTATGAGAAAGCAGCCTGACCAACGCTAGAACAGTGTGAGGGATAGAGAAAGAGTGGGGTGTGTGGTGTGAAAGGGCTAAGAGGAAGGAGCAGGGGGGGAGAGGAGAGAAGATAAACAGGAGGGGAGGGAGGCAAACCAGTATTTACCAGTGAGGTCAGAGCAGTGGGAATGTTGAAGCGAGGGTAGGGGGATGAAGGAAATAGAGCCATAAAGGGATCAGTGCTGGGTGTGGGGAGGAAAGTTTAAGGCAAAGTGACAGAAAGCATTACAGAGGGTGTCCAACCTGATGAGGGTGGAGGAGGGGCTGCACTATAAAATACGTCCGCATAGTCAAAAATAGGAAGGACCATTTTGACAAGCAGGTCCTTATGGACTTCAGTGGGGAGACAATCCTTATTCTGGTGAGGATGCCTAATTTAGGGAGAGAAGCTTTGAATGTATAGAGTAAATGTGGGCTGAGACATCCAGGTTACTATCAAGCCACACACCAAGGCATTTATAAATGTGGACTACCTCCAGTTGGGTACCATCAAAGGTGGAGAAGATCGGAGGAGGAGGAGGAGGAGACAGCCTTGTTAGCTTTTGGCTAGCGCCAAAGGTTATGGAGTCTTCTTTATGTTTACTTTGAGTTGGTTGGCTTGGAACCAGCAAAGCAAGTTGAGGAAATCATACTGGAGTGGGAATGCAACTGTAGATGTGGAAGAACTGGATGTGTAGATCATTGTATCATCAACATACATATAAATACAGTAGGAAAGACAGACAGACTGGAGGTCATTTAAAAAAATAGAATATAGTATGGGGCCCATGATGGAGCCCTGGGGACTCCTGCAAGTGTGTGTGTGTGTGTGGGGGGGTAATGCACCACCTACATGAACAGACTGCTGGTGGTTAGTAAGGTAAGAGTAGAACCATTTAACTGCAGGAGTAGAGAAACCAACTGAGGCCAGCTTGTTTAAAAGGAGAGGATGGAACACAGAAAATAATTGCCTTAGCAAGATCAATGAAAATAGCTGCAGTGATGAGACCCTGGTCCATCCTTTAAGGATAAATTCAGTGATGGAGAGAAGGGAGGTGATTGTGCAGTGATTTTTTCCTGAAACCAGACTGGAAAGGGGACAGGAAGGAAAAGGAGTCTAGGAAGTCAACTAGTGACTCTTGTAGTTTAGGCAAGGGAAGGGAGGCGTGAGATAGGTCTATAGTTTCCAGGAGATGATGGATCACCCCCTTTGTGGAAGGGAAGTACCTTGGTGGTTTTCCAGATGAGGGGGACAGCACAAAGGGAGAAAGAGAGATTCTAAAGATGTGTGACTGGAAGGAGGATAGCGGGGGCAGATATGTGGAGGAGTTTGGGGTCTAGACCATCAGGGCTATATTTTGAGGGGTCGAGAGACTTGGGGGCAAGGAAACTTCCTGAGGGGAGACAGGAGGGAAGTGAAAACCTGTGGAAAAGGTGAGTTGTGGTAGTGGGGAGTGTTTGAGGATTGGTAAGGAACTGTGCAGGTTGTGAAGAACTTGCTGAAGTGGGAAGCAACAGAAAGGTGGTCAGGGAACAATGAACCATCTGCTTGGGGGGGGGACGGGTTGGGATGGCAGGCCAAAAAGGGAACTTTCCAGAAGCTGGAGGGATAATTTAGTTTGGATTGTAGGTTGGCTTTACAGTAGTGGGCCTTGGCTACTCGGATAACCTTTATGCAGGAGTTTCTAAGGGACCTGTAGTGCTGATGGTCAGACTGAGAGATGGCAGCTTTAAAGCAGGCCTATGCAAGGTCCCTAGATTTGCAAAGCTCAGTGATGTCAGGTGTAATCCAGGGGTGGTGGAAGCATCTCACTATGGATCTTTTGGGGGGGGTTCCAGGAGCTAGTGAGGATGGTGGTGAAGTTTGAGAGGGCTGTGTTGATGTTTTGGGCAGAGTAGACAGGAGACCAGTTTGCAGAGGCCAGGTCCCTTAAGAAAGCATTTGTCTTAAGAGACCTGAGGGGCCTGTGCCAGATGTGTTTTGGTGTGGATTGAGGGGGCAGGAATTCTTAATACAATAGGTAAGGCAGTGATCCCTTAACACATTTGGGAACATGCCAGCAGCAGAGATGCGATGGGGGTGGGATCATAGTACCCAGTCCAGGAGGGAGTGATTTGAGGAGTGGGGGTTAAACCTGGTGAGTTCTGAGATTAGTTGGGTGAGATTCAAGGATTTCATAGAGTGCAGGATAGTCTTACAGTCAGGGGACAGGCAGTTTACATTGAAATCACCGAGTAGGAAAAGTTCACCACAGGCAGAGAGAGAGACAAGTGAGAAAAGGGAGGTAAAAAGAGAGGAGTGAGGGCTCTTAGGGGGTATGTAAAGTACACAAGCAAAGATGGGGAGGGTGTAGGAAGGTTTAAGCAGAAAGAGCTTGCGGGAGGCCTCTTTGAGGGAAACAGAGCAGGAAGTGTTATGTCAGATATATATATATAACAACCCCTCCACCACATTTACCTTTGTCTTGGCAGAAATGGTAGCATTCTGGGAGATCGAGGTGAAAGTTTGGGACCCTAGAGGAGACCCAGGTTTCAGATATACAAAGAATGTCTGGGGATTGTTGTGAGACCTATACCTTGAGGGAGTCTGCTTTTGGGAGGAGGTTTCATATATTGAAGTGGAAAACAATAAGACCTTTGGGCATATCAAGGGATTGGGGATGTAGATGACCAGGATTTGGTTCCACATCACCAGCCAGAAGTAGGAGGATGAAAAGGATGGCAAGAAAGGAAGGTGTGTTACCTGTTTGCCTTTTTGTAGCCTAGGGGAGAGAGGGTAGAGGAGTAGAGGAGTAAAGGAGTGGTGGAGCAATTCAACATTTAAGGAGAGGACTGGCCGCTAGGGGTGCAAGGAAGATGGCTATCTAAGACTTTCACTCTCCAGCCTGAGGGTTATCCTAGCAAAATCTTCCTTAATCCAAGGCAAGAATCGCATCACTTCAGGGCTCAGCTGTGCAGGACACACTAGGGATCTGGTAAATATCAAAATTTTCTGACATATATATCCTGTGCTGTGGATTTTGAACCAGATAAATTCTCCAATTGTACAGGGCCCAAAGCCACCAGCATGGCTCAAAGTCCTCAGCCTTGGGCCTGGGACCACACATCAGTAGAAGGCATGTTCACCCAACTCATCTCCCAAATGGCACAAGTTACCTTCGCTACCAATCACACAGCACATGTTATACAGTCCTTGGAGACCTGCATATTTCAAAATGAGTGTCAGTAAATGTTATGGAACTAAAAACTCAAGAAATATCTGTGGCTCTCCAGGAACAACAAAAAAACATCATTAACATGCAAAGCAAGATAGATGACCTAGAGAATCAAGGAAGGAGGAACAACATCCAGTTCCTAGGCTTTCCCAAATGAGCCGATGACCGCAATACAGAGGTCTTTCTACAAAAGGCCCTCATGGAAATGCTGCATCTTGACCCAGCCCACCCTCTCCAGGTAGATTGAACACATCAAACTCTTGCCCCAATGCCAGGGCCTCAGAACAGACCATGTCCCATCATTGCTCAATTTACGGACTGGAGACAGAAAGAACTGGTCCTAGCAAAGGCCAGGGAGGCATAGCAATTGAGCTGGATGACCAATCTAATAAGAATATTTCAAGATTATTCTAAGGAGTTGTCTGACCGGAGAAGAGCCTACATACTGGCCAGACACATGATGCACAGAGTCAGCCTGTCCTGCTCATTGAGGTACCTGGCTACATTGCATGTAGTTCACAATGGAGTTCTGCTGCAGTTGCCACCCTAGAGACCCTGGAAGATTTTCTTAGGGTCACATGGCCCCAGGAGTATCCCTCACAGCCACAGCAAGACACAAGCATGGAGGAGGGCCCGATCGGACTAGATAGGCACTCCCCCAGCCTCTCACCTCCCAGAATGTATGGCAAACAGCAGAGGACAATGCAGGAGGATCTGGCGCTACCACCAAAATCAAACAGGAAAAGGCATACCTCCAAGAAACACAGCAAAAGAGGACATCCATCACAGAGGCCCCTCCTGGGTGAAAGGGATCCTTGCCAGATGGCTACATCGACCCCCCAGTAGTTTCTGGCACTTCACAAATGGCAACTGATATGAGGCCTTGAGGTCTCCATCCCCAGAGCAGCACCTGAAGACCTCCGGGTCGCTGCCGGAGACCCTCCTACATCAGCAGTCTCTCTTGGGCACCAAATCCTCATCATGGGAGGTGCAGGTGGAGGCTGCTAAACCATCAACTCCCTGAAGAAACCACAGTGGCAGGAACCCTCTGACAAACCAGCTCCTCGATCCAGCCAAGTGTCATACCCAGATCCAGAGGGCAAAGAGCAGCACCGCACTGATCTGCAGACCAATCCAGGAGTCTCAAAATCAGATAAATGTTGCTAGAAGTCATTCTGTTTCTTGATGTTAAGGCAAAGCATGGGGGCTGGTCGGAGAGTGGGTAGTGGGATGCTGAGCTAAAGGGGAAAACAAACTGTTTCCCAAACATCTAGGCCAAATCCATGATTCTTGAGTTCAGGATGGGCTGCTCACCCTCCCCCCCAGAGGCTCCTACAAATTAAAAGAGTGTGAGCCAAATGATGGACCTTCATCTCATCTGCTTACCTCACTCCTATACAGGGAGGGATCCGAGGAGGCAGCAACTGACCCACACAACATGAATTATAAGAACTTGGGGAAGGGATCACTAAACCATCAGCAGCAGAGGCTGCCTTTCTTTTCATTCTCTTATTTCAAGATGGAAGCGATCCCACCCCATGAAAATTGATTGTGCGGAGCTTGAAGTGGTGTTTCCTGATTGTGGGCAGGAGGGGAAAGAAAAAAGGTGAGGGGGAGATGAAGACCCCCTTGCAAACCCAGACATGGCAAAGGGGCTGCTGATAGGCTGATATGCCCAGACCCCCTGCAGCGTCCCCACACTCAGTGTTTAAGGGCACCCCCCATCTCAGTGTGCCAGCTAAGGGTCAGGGAACAGCAAGGGCAGGAAAGAACTTGAGCCCCCCTCACACAAGGGCAGTATATCGGCTGATCCCCTGCCCAGAGCACCATGACCTCCCCCCCAAGGGTTCTTCACTGCCCGTACAACTGCAGCTCCACCCTCAATGATGAACGGGACTCATTTTTCATGATATCTCTTGAGCTGAAGCCTTCCCCTCCCAAAGTTGCCCCTGCTGGCAGTGAGGAACACTTAGCAAGGTTTCCTGTACCCACCCACCAATACCCTCCCTCTGAATGTGATGCTATACCCCAAAGTTTCATGCCTTTCCTCAGGCAGGGTGGGGCTCACCTTACTCAGGTAGCCCAACTCCAGTCTAGCCCAGGGGACTAAACCCCCCCCCACTACAGCCGAGTACACATGGTCTGAACTCCCGGCCCTTGCGCCCAGGGAGCAGAGAAGGGTCTTCATCTCATAGCTGTGGCAACTAGATCTCCTCTGTATCCCCCCAATGTACACAGTGTTGTTGTATATAGTTTAATCTACAGAGCATGTTTGGAAGTAGGTTACAGGTGTTTCATACTACAGAAAGTGAAGACATGCATGCTCATCTGTTATGTTCCAAGTCGACTGTTTGTAGATTCTGTTCTATGTCAGGCCTGGTGGGAAATGCTTAAGTCTCTGGGAAGGGGTGACCTCCTATGCATAGCCAATAGCCTAAAGTGTGGGGTGCTGAACTGTATCAGACTGCATACCAAACCCAATGGGTGATATGACATATATCACCTGGAATTTCAGAAGGTTAAACACCCCCAACAAAGGAAGACAGGTGCTGTCACACCTCAAGAGGCTACGTGCAGGGGTTGCCCTCCTCCAAGAGACCAAACTGCTGGCCATAAATCACCACTGACCAAAAAGGGATTGGGTGGGAGAAGTTATCCATGCCTGCACCCATTCCAAGAAGAGAGGGGTAGCAATACTAATTCATCAAAATTTGAGATCAACAGTCAAAAGGACATCCAAAGACTTAGAAGAGAGGTGGGTAATAGCTTTAATGAGTACCCCAGAAGGCCCGTTGGTACTAGCAAATGTATACTACCTCAACGAGGATTCACTGGCCTTTTTTCATGTGCTGGCCCAATAAAATAAGTGCACTAACAATGGGAGACCCCCCTCTTAGTGGTGAGGGATTTCAACCTTATGCTTGACCCCTTTCCTGGATAGGTTCCCCATCAATGTAGAACCCCATCATCGGAGAGCTCTAGCGGTAGCCCAGATGCAACAGGACATGGGTCTCATGGACATCTGGAAGGTATTCCATCCCCAAGATCAGGATTACACCTTCCACTCCCCAATCCATAACTCACTCAGCCAAACTGACCTGTGGCTTACCTCCCCCAGTATCACCAAGGATGCCCTGGAAGCTACCATCCTCCCTCTGGTAATTTCAGATCATGCCCCTATTCGGCTGACAATCTCCTCCTCCTCCTGGAGGCTATACCCCCTCTTACTGTGTGACCCTGACTTCATCCCATGGCTCCAGTAGGAGGCGACACAATTCTTTGAGCTGAACCCGGTTTCTGACACTTCAGTGGGTAACATGTAGTAAGCCTGCAAAGCCACGTTAAGGGCGGGCCATCATGGGATATGCTCATAGGAGGAGGAAAAAGAGGGAATAGCACCAGCTTGAACTGGAAACTTTGTTAAAAAAGGCAAAAGGGGCCTTTAAAGCACTCCCCAAGCCCTCCGTCCAATCACGGGCAGGTCGGGAAGTGGCAACCCTCAGAATGAAGCTAAATGAACTGATCTCCAGGAAGGCCACAATATCCATCTTATGGCTTAGACACAAATATTGGGAAGAGGGGAAGATCCTGGCATATTGACTGAGGAGGCAGCAGGTGGAGTGGCACATAGCTGGCCTGAAGGACATGAAGGGTAAGGTCAGGACCAAAACTGAGGACATAAATCAAATTATGGTGATCTACTACACCAGGCTGTATTCCTCCTCCAGAAACCCACCCCAAGGATGCCCTCTCATTACTACATTGACTCCATCTTCCCACTTTCTCACACCAGCAAACTCTGGCACTCGATGCCCCCCTCACAGCGGAGGAGGTGGCCACGACCCTAGCGGCCTTGAAGAAAGGGAAAGCATCTTGAGGAGACAGCTTCCCACTTCAGGTATGGCAACTGCTGAAGTCTATTGTGTCCCTCATCCTTCAACAGGTATACACGGAGGCTCTGGAGAAAGGTGCCCTCCCCCCTCCTTCTGGGAGGTGATCATTACTGTTCTGCCAAAAAAGGGGAAAGACCCCCTGCAGGCAGCCAGCTATAGACCCATCTCACTGCTAAATGTGGACAGCAAGAGCCTGGCACAAATTTTAGCCTCTAGGCTCAACCCCCTCCTCCCCTCCCTCATTCACCCTTCCCAAGTGGGCTTCATGGCAGGGAGATACAGTGCGGACCATATCAGGTCTCTGGTGAACCTAATTCATAAGCCCAGATCTCTACATACCTCAGCAGCAGCGTTGGCGATTGACTTTGAAAAAGCATTCAACTCCATCAGGTGGGACTATGTCCAACAAGTCCTGACTGTGTTGGGGGTCGGAGAGGGGTTCCAAGCATGGGTTGGAGCCATATACCACCTCCAACTGGCAAGGGTTCTTACCAACTCCATGCTCCCCCTCCCGCTCGGGAGAGGAACATACCAGGGGTGCCCCTACTTCCCACTATATTTTGTGTTGGCAGTGGAACCCCTGGCTATGAACATCAGGCAAAGCCCCCAGATCAAGTGGGTGAGCGTGGGAAGGGAGGAATATACCACCTTAATGTATGTGGACCGAAGAGGCCGCCCCAGTCCTTCTAAAGACTCTCTCCCACTTTGTCTCTCTCTCTCTCTCTCTCTCTGGGCTGAAGCTGAACCAGTCCAAAACCGACATACTCCCTCTAAATGATAAATGTACCCACAGAATGGCTGCAGCGCATGATTTATGATGGGCACTGGGGGGGGTTACCTATCTAGGCATATGCATCACCCCAGATCTGACCAAAATTTGGGAACTCAACCTAAAATCCCTGCTGACCACAATCCAATCAGAGCTAGGCAGATGGAAGACCCTGCAGCTCACACTAGCGGGCAAAGTCTCCATCATAAAAAAGATCATAGCACTGAAGGTCATGTACCTCCTCTCACACATTCCCCTAAAGCTACTGCCCTGCTGGTAAAGGAAACTGGACACAGTGCTGGGAGCCCTCATATGGAAAGGGAAAAAAACACAGTATAACTGGAATAAACTGCAAGCACACTGGACTGAGGAAAGCTGGGGTCTCCCTGGTTTGAATGGTACAAATGGGCTTTGCAGGCATCCCAAACACTTAAATGGTTCGCAGAGCCAGCACAAACATCTCCACAATGGCTTGGTATGGAGCAGGAATTTAGTGGAAAGTGGAACTTAGCACTACTGCTGTATAATCCACCCCCGAAAGGGTCCCACATGCACCCTACAATAGGCCCCTTGATAGAAAATTGGACACAACTCCACAAGAAATTGAACATGGACCCTGCCCCTCTCTGCCTCATCCTCCTATGGGGAAATGACTATATTACAGTTGGCAAAAAAACCATCAGATGGGTAGACTAAGCAGATGTTTATACACCGGGGATCACCATAATAGTCTCTTTTAAGGGGTTAAGGGATAGAAGTGGCATCCCCCCAAGGACTTCTGGAAATATCAACCGCTCAGGAGTGCAATAGGGGAATACACCCGGAGGTGTCACCCAGATAAACCTAAATCCCCACTCCTGCAATGGCTGTCCCTGCCCAAGGGCCAGACCAGTGTGATATATGCCAAACTATGGGCAGGTATTTCATCCCAGTCCTGGGAGGCCAAAGGTAAATGGGAGGCTGCACTGAACTGCCAGATCACAAACCAGGAATGGTCTGTCTGTTTGAAACTGGCCCACAAAGGCTACCCTCACACCAGAAGTACTTTAATCCAAAACAACATTTTGCAGTCCTGGTACGGAACTCCTGCAGTGCTGTATAAGGCCAAGTTATCCCAGGATGATCTATGCTGGAGGTGTCAGTTTAGAAAGGGTGACCTCGCACATATACCGTGGTACTGTCAGGAGATTCAGTCCCTATGGCACCAGGTATGTGAGTGGGGATCCCAGATCCTCTGAAAACCATTGCCCAACACACCAGAGATGCTGCTACTAGGTGTTTACTCACCCATTCCTGGGTATACCCACCGAGAAAAAACATGACAGCTATCCTAATTATGTAGGTCAAGAGGCTCTTACTGTATAAGTGGAAGATGAGGGCAGTTCCTTTGACTACAGAAGTGCTTCATGCCCTAACTCAAGAGGCTAATCTGTCACGTATGACACATGGTGGCCAACACCCTCCCGCAATATGCAGACTTATGGGACCCCCTTATTACATTTTTAAAACCCAGAAAGGGTATCATCTGAATGGGCCCAAGTGGCCCAATGGTCTCCCCCTTCCCCCATAGCCTGTTAACGTGAGCAGGACTAAAGGCTGGAACAAGAAAACAAACAGGTGGTTATCTGCAACTGAAAATATGTGTGAGCTACATACAGTTGATCTTTCTGGATTTCTGTGATAGACATTATTACTGCTAACTCCCTTGAAGGTATTAGATGCTTTGTGTGTGTTGTGTTTGTTCTGTTGCAGGCTGGAGCCTAGTAATATCAGATAAGGCACCCTGCACAAAGGTTGAGGATCGCCTCCTACAGCCGACACTCCAGGTAATAGAAGGTAAGTCAGATTACAGTCCCACTGTAGCACCCATGATATCATGAAACCCCCCACAGGATAGAAAGCTGAGACAGAGTTTAGAATAACATTAGAGGAATGGTAAGAAGGTACAGCTAAGCCTGCAACAAAGTTTGGTTCTTTGTCTATTTACTCTAGCAGAAGTTCAGACAGTTCTTGAATGATGGCTATATAAAAGCAGACCTAAGGCCACTGCCGGTCTGTATGTAATACATGGTCTTGACTTTTAATTTTCTTGTATTGTGGATTATGTGTTTTGAAAATAAAAATGTTCAACAACAAAAAAACATTTAAGGACAGGGTAGGAAGGAGACCGGGGTGGATAGAATCAGTTTGGGGTGGGGAAACAGGGAGGCAGGCTGAGAGAGAGAGGTGGTGAAAAAGTTGGTAGGAAGGAGACAGGGGAAGAGGAGGGGATGTGGAGAAGGGAGATGGCAAGAGGACTGCGAAGAAGGATGATTTAGGGGGTAGGGGAGAGCTTGGGGAGATAGACGAGGAAGGCAGGTAGCCAGGAGAGCATGGTGCAGAGGAGTCAGAGAGAGAGAGAGAGATAGAGAGGAAGACAATAGAATGAAACCAGAGGGAGAGTTGGTCAGAGTTTGGGATAGAATGGTAGAGAGTCTCAAGAGTAGTCAGGGCAGACTGAGGGCGTAAAGATGGAAGGAAAGTAAAATATGCGAGAACGGGTAGAGAGCAACACCAGTTGTGGGAATGGGGGGTAGGTGAAAGATAAAAGTCAAGGGTAAAAATGGAATAGGAGCTAGGGTAAATGGCAGCTGGAGCAGGTCTGATAATGTAGTAAAGCAAAATGAGAGAAAGCACAGCATCTGAATGTGTGCTATGCAGAATCAGGTGGGTGAGAAGATTAGAGCAACCAATGTAGCAGAATAAAAGTAAAAGCACAAATAATGGGGCCCTATGCACGATGCCTATGCGCTGCAGAAACAGGATGCGTAGGCATCGATACACAGGAATGCCATGGAGTGTGGTCCTGCAGACCCCTGAAGGCATTATCTAATGGGGCGCAAAACAGTTACGCACTCGATACTCCAGCCGCGCAGACAGCAACATGCTGGGGGCGGGCAGGCACATGTCTACACTACGCGCCATTTACAATGGTGCATAGTGCAGCATGCAGGTGACAAAGGGGAGTGCAGATTATGCAGTGGGGGAACCTGCCATTACCACTGTACATGTGGACCCACACGTACAGAGGACCATCACCCCGGTCCTTGCAGCAAGCCAAACACGCACCCCACCCCACCCCCAGCACAAGACACACCTGCCCAGTCCTGACACATGTTGCAGTCCCAGAGCCCCCATCTGGACCTGAAGGAGGCCACCACACACACACCTGTGTGCCATCTCCATCCAGTAGGTCTGACCCCCCCATACACACAACACTACCCCATCCCCCAGCTGCATGCAACAGGATGGAGGGGGATGTACACTATGGTCATATTGGTATGGTTCATGCACCAACAGACCAATGGATCCCATAGTCCAGTGGGGTATTACCCACTCCCAAGGCATGTTAACACAGTTGTACCGTCCTGGTGGTGCTAGTGCCGACAGTGCCAGTGGATGACTCAGACTGGCAGTACCAGCTCCACATGCATGGTGGCTATGGGAGGGAGTTGCCAGAACAGGTTGTCCAGCAGTGGGAAACACATGTGGTATACATGCCATGGCCCACCACAATGCCGGACTGGCAATAAAATGTACAGAGGGCCTGGGGCACATCACACAATACTCAATACTCTGTACCCAGTCTAGACAAGCCAGACCAAGACTACCCCTAATCCATATCCACTCTGAAAGGGAGTCCTAATCAGGCTGTAAGCAGTACACTGACATACCACCACTGGGCCTCGGACTGTGCCATCTGGATACAGCAGCTGACACACCATGGCTGCCTGACAATACCCTAAACCATGTGAATGCCACACTGGCCACACTATACATACTGCTATGGTATAATCACAATGACTGGTGGTCACACAGAAATGAGGGGCAATGGATACAATTCTGCACTGGTGACATTCATGCCCATGGTATGCAAATCAATGGCCATCACACACTGTAGTAGCACTGCTGTCCACCGCAGTGTCTTCTCCGCTATCTGTTCACAACTATCCTGTCATAGGTGTCTTGGTGCCCTCTCTTCTTACCACATCACAGTCCATGCTGTATTATACCAGTTAGGACATCAACATGGCAGTGGAGCATGCCCTCAGCATCAGTGGTACAGCCAGCAGCCATGGAGTTGTGTGGCGAGTTGCACCACAGGCCATCCAGAGTCGTGCCAATGACTATCAGGTATAGGGGTCAGGGGGTGGTGTTGGCAGTGCTGGGGGTGCTGTGGGGCTGTGGCCACCATTGCTTGGGCAGGGTTGCTGGGATTGGGGGGGGGGATCACAGGCATGTGGTCAGTACCAGGGGTGTGTGTGTGTGTGTGTGTGTGTGTGCTGGTATATGGGTCTGGGTGCTGTAGCTGTTGGAGGGGGTAATGGGAACCACTGAGAGATGGGGCATGGCCGCGCAGGTCTGGGTGCCTGCAGTACTGTAGCTGTAGCTGTTCATGCACCCAGACCCATGCCATGTATCACAAGTGATCCACTGCAGTACCCAGGCTGGGCATCCCATTGGATGCCCAGCCTGGGTCAGCAATCCCACCTTCAGCCACCCTGCAGAGTTCTGTGTGCTGGGGAGGCAGAGCCATGGACAGGTGGTGGCCATTAGTGCATACTGGCCTGTGCACACCTGACCACGGGTGTGGAGCTACATGGGTGGGGTACGTGCCTGAGGTGCATACTTTCCACCCATTGGTGCATAGACACCAATAATATAGAAACATAGAAACATAGACTTTGACGGCAGATAAGGACCACTTGGCCCACCCAGTCTGCCTATTTCCCTACCTATTGGACAAGCTGCAGATTCTAGTTAACCAACAGCCTACTTCCTGCAACCCCCCACTATAATTACCTTATATCTGTCCCATGCATGTTTGAATTCTGCCACTGTTTTAGATCCCACAACCTCTCCAGGAAGGCGGTTCCATGTGCCCACCACTCTCTCCGTGAAAAAGAATTTCCTCACATTACCCCTAAGCCATCCCCCCTCTAACTTTAAATTGTGCCCTCTTGTTCTTACACATCTCTTTTTCTGAAAGATGCTACCCTCCTGGACGTTGTTGATTCCCCTGAGGTACTTAAAAGTTTCTATCATGTCCCCCCGTCCCTCCTTTCATCAAGGGTATACATATTAAGCTCTCTCAGTCTCTCATCACATGGTTTCTGATGTAGAGCAGTCTGAGTAAATACAGTTAAAAACAATAGCTATATTTGAGCAACAAGCAAGCCTGGCTGAAGCAGCTAAATGCAAAATTCAGCAAAAATCTACAGTAAGTTGAGCACAAGCAAGCCTAGCTGAAAACAGTTGGTAAGAGGTAAGCACTGTAGGCAGTCAGCATAAGCAAACTAAGTAACAGGGGCATGAGGTAAGAGTTGAGGAGAAAAACAAATAATGGAGGAGTCTAAATTGGGCAGCATGGTCGGCTGACCGGCTGACTCAAAGTTGACTCCAGGCAGACTCCTCAATGTCCTTAGCATAATGGTCCTTTGCATGAATGGGCCACTGCATGGACAGGGTGTTTGAGCAGGCATCCTGAAGTATAAAGGACAACTTGTGGATTGTCTCAGAGTGAGCTAGGGGTGGATGCAAGTCCTGACTCCCAGCTGAGCTTTTAAAAGAGTCCTGGCAGTGTTCTTTGGGGGGAAGGGATGAGGCTGGACAATGAAGCCCCCTCATGACCCCGGTGGTGGCGTCCGCTGTTTTGCCACATGGCAAGAGTGGCTGAAGATCTGTAGATTCCCAGAGGAGAAGCCTGGGATGTGTAACTGTGACCTAGTAGTGGCATCATCTGCACTTTCCCTTCACTTCCCTTCCAGCTGCTGTGCAATGTCACTTATAAAGACATTAAGAAGGACTGGTCCCACCACTGATCCCTGAGGCATCCATCTGGTCACCCTCTGGCCTCCCATCCTTGGAGTAAACTCTGTTTACCAGCACCATCCATCACCTATCCTCTAACCAATCTGTACATGCAAGTCCTGAGGGGACCTACATGAATGAGGATATAATTTCACTGTCTCAGGAAAAAGGGAAATTCTTAGCAATACACTGTGTTAATGCACCAGTTAGGGTTCAACTTAACATTTCCCTACTTTTGTGGCATTAATTTAAACCTTAACTGGTTCATTAATATACAAATATTTATATGTAATAGATATACCACTCTGAGGTGTGTGGTCACGCTCTGATATACGCACGCCTTGGTGTGCATTGTACGCACGAGGCCGCAGGCCAAGTGCGTTAACCACCCAAGGCATGCATATATCAGAGCATGACCGCACACCTCAGAGTGGTTTATCTGTCTTATAAAATGTCAAAACTGTTTTGGAGGGGGGGTAAAAGTGCAGGTGTGCGGTGGCACTCTGATATCTGCGGTCATGTGATGCTCATCATCCAATAAAACTACAACAATTTCCCTACCCATTTTATAAATAAATAAATATATATATATATATATATATATATATATATATATATGTACATGTATATATCATTAAAAACTCCATTAATGCATCAGTTAGGGTTGATAATAGACAGACAAAAAAGTTTGGAAATTCAGTGTTAGGGTTATCAACCTCTACCTCCCCACTGACAACCGCATACTCCACACACCAATAGGCATCAGTGTGTGTGTTGGGGTCATCAGGCCTAACTTTCACTCCATTCTCCTATAGTGCACCACCTCAGCTTGTTTACACATGGAATGGGGTGAGAGTTAGGCCCATGACCCCAACGCACACCCTGATGACTATTGGTGTGTGTAGGTGGGGAGGTATGTGTTGGTAACCCTAACACTGACTTTCCAAACTATTGTTGGTCTACTATCAACTCTAACTGATGCATTAGCAGAGTTGTTTGCAATGAATTTCCCTTCTTTTTGAGAAAGTGTAATGCAACTGGTATGTGGTTGTGGAAGCGTGGGCCCACTGGGCCCTGCACTACCTTCAGGCTGCCCATTTTTGCATAATGGTATGTGTATGTGGGCATGCAGGCCCTCTGGACCCTGCGCTCCCACTTACACATATGTATGAAGACATACAGTAGTCCTATAGTACTGAAAAGAGACCCTTGTAACACTAATTTGGCAGTGGCTCAGTAACCATAGTAACTATGAAAAAAATTCCACTGCAGTTGTAATTATGACTTGGAAACCTCCATGCAAGCTTAGTCCACCTAAAGGTGGACTAAGCAACCCAGGGCGAAAAATCCATATCTCAAATTGTTTTCGAGATGTGGGTGCTGAAAGGTGCCACGGGCCCTGCAGTGTTACCCTATAGGAAATTTCTCAACTTTGAAGTGCCATAACTTTGGAACTATTGTAAATTCTTTGACCAATCCACCAAAAAGCACATCTGTGGGGCCCTGGGATTGCAACCCTGCAAATTTCAGCCCAAAAGCTCCAGCTGTTTTGATGCAGTGAGGTGGCAAACACATGCTGGTTTGTGGGCCAGTAGTGTTGCAAATGGTGACACTCGCAAACATTTGTGAAAGAATGGGTGCAAAAGTGTTGTATTTTCTCAAATATGACAGGGTGTTCGAAAATAAGACACACCCATTTTCACACACATGCGATTTACAAAAATACAGCCGGCACTGTAATGTTATCCTATGGGAAATTTCTCAGCATTGCAGTGCTGTAACTTTGGAACTATTATAAATGTCTTGACCAATCCATCAAAAGGCAAATCTGTGTGGCCAAGGCTTGCCACCCTGCAAATTTCAACCCAGAAGACCCAACCATTTTGATGCAGTGAGGTGGCAAAGAAATGCTGTTTTTGGGGCCAGTAGTGTCACAAAATAGAATGGGTGTGTGTTGTATTTTTGCAAATAAGACATGGTGTTCGAAACTAGGATACAACTATTTTTGCATACACACCATGGTTTGCACAAATATGGTACTTTCATGCTGAACACTTAACTCTTCCCATAGGAAATAATGGAAAATTAAAACTTTAATAGCTTTTAAATTGATTAATATTTTTTCACCAAGCTTTCAAACAGCACATCTGTGAGGCAAAGGCTTTCTACCCTGAAAATTTCAGACCAGTATGTAAAGCAATTTCTGAGATACAGGATGACAAAAAAATGACAAAAAAATGAATTTTTCTGTTTTTTCAGCAATTTGTATGTAGCAAAGTAGTAGTAGTAAAATTGTATTCTGAAATTTTCAGAAAAGGATAGCCCAGTTGAGCCAAAGCTCAATTTCAATGGGGTCCCAAAATATAAAACAAACAGTTATGCAAAGTATGTACACAAATACAAGTATGACAAGTACAGTATAAAAGATGTATCAAATAAGACAAAAAGTATAACAAGCATTTAAATATTTTTATATTAATTTCAACAAACATTAGGCATTTCAGCACTTTTTATAAGCCAATATCTTATTTGATTCCAAAATGGAAGACAAATTGATTTTCTCAAGTGACCAGGCAAATTTTTCCATCATTTTCGGGCCAAGCAAATAAACGATGACTTGCCCTTTAATGTTCTCATAATAGGTACCTTAAATTAAATTAACTCAGCTATACGTAGACCTACGTAGACCTGCCCTAGTTATCTTGAGTTCTAACATATCTGTTAAGTGGGACCCTTACTAAAATAGCTCTTGTAAGCCAGATGTTGTATCTCAAAAACTGCGCAACAGATTTGCATAAAATTTGCCACATTAAGTGACCTTCCCCTGGCCATTAAGCACATTAAATGTCATACGAATCCATTCAATGGTTCCAAAGTTATTAAGCTTCAACTTTTTGAGTTTAACATTGAAGTGCCTTTCCACCCTAACTATACTGACGCGGTAGTACACACACACGCACACACACACACACACACACCAGATACAAACATGCACACATATTCAGAGGAAACACCACATATGCTAACTTGGTGCACAAAAACTTGTATATCTGCTTTCTAATTAGCTATAAACAGGCATTGGCTTATACTTTTTTTTTTTACAGTGCAGCAATGGTTTAGTATGCATGTCTCAGTATAGAGGTACTGTAATTAGCATTTAATTAATTTAAACAGTGCACATAAAATCAATAACATTTTTATTTCCTCACATCAAAGTCAACAAGTAGAATAGATCCACAAGTTCTGTCTCACTAAGCAGTAGATAGCATTTGAGATAATAACTGGAAAAACATATAGTTTGTAGTGTTTGTTTCAGCCTCTTTAGGTAATTAGGAATCCTATAAAACCAAATATTGTTGCTACCCAAACCTCTAATGTGCCTCAAATATTAGTATCTGTATCTTTTCTCTTAGTATACTAGTGGGCCTTGTCCAGATACCAAACAATATACATCTAACCTGTTGCCTGCCTGAAATACTGTCACAAGAATGTTTTTAATCAAACAGACTCTGTTCTTAAAGTGGAAGGTTGAACAACTCCAGCCTTACATTTAGTGAGCAAAGATTCAAAACCCCTTTATTTAAAAATTATTGTACAGTAAGGAAAGTCTGGGGATAGAAATATGCCTTCAGAAATAGGCAAATCAAACAAATAAGAGAGGCCACGATCATCCTTACTGGCTAGCATTCAATACCACTGTCATGCGATCCTAGTACAAGGATGGCTGTGTATATCTTGACATGTGCAACTATGCAAACTCTCAACCTGTAATGAATCAAACTTGTTTGAGCACACAGTGCTTTTTAATGGTGGGACAGGGCCATAAAGCAATAAATAAGCTTCTGGACTCCCAGTTCAAGGTGTTTTTATTCAGCTTCCATTTCTGTACTATGTGACAAAGTGTACCATCATCGAAAGGTACAGGACCTCAGACATACAGATAGCAAGCTGTGAAAATCAATGCAAGTGAGTTAATGGACTACCACACTGTTTATGGAAAATGTGAACTCATCTCTCTCATTGAAAATGTCATGCAAAAAAGCCATTTGTCTTTTATGTCTTACACGCTCTTGTTGGGGGCTAACACTACCAGATTTCTTTGTGTAGTATCAGTTCACTTCTGCTGAAAGAAATACACTCAAGCACATTGCAATTAACTTGTTGATGGGCTGCATCAATTCAGCTCTGCAAGGAGTGCCCAGCAATGATTTCTTCTTTGCAGTAGCAGATTGGGCAGGTGCCAGCCACCCTTTGTCTGATATTTAACATTTTTCTCATACACAAATGGCACATTTACTGACTTAAGCAAAAACTATATAATTTGACCTTTACTTTCATTAAGAGGTTTTCCTCATCAATTTGTAGGACCTTGCAGAAGGCTAAATTGTGACAAACTACTTCAACAAATTGAACAGAAGACATTAATTAATTGTCCTTTTGTGGACATGTATTGCGAATGCAGAAATGATTAGCATTAAAAAGGTCAGTGAAGGCCTAAGAGACATGAAAAGGAAAACTGCTGAAGCTCTGAATCAATACATTCTGTCTGAGCAAGTTTTCCTTGAGAATGACTGAGATCTTCATTTCATTTAGCAACTTGCTTATCAAGTTGAAATGTTAACAGTGCAACATACATCCTATTTCAAATTACTTAACCCCCTTTACTTTTGTATACTCATTGATAAAGTCAGAGAGAGAGAGAGAGAGAGACTCTGCTGGGGGGACAATGTAGCAGAAATAGCTGTAAACTACGTCCTATCCTTCCAGCTTCAAAATACAACAGACGTATTTACTGTAAGTGCATTGTAGTAGGTTTGTCTGCTGAATAGTTTGATGTATAAACTTTGGCAATACCTGTATATCTTGTCATGCCAATAAAGTTATTTTTGAATCAAAATTTTGAATTTGAGACTGTGTGTGTGTGTGTGTCTGTCTGTCTGTCTGCCTGTCTGTCTCACACCAGGCACTTGGTGGAAATCCCACTACTGACAGTGTAGTGCAGCATGAGAGGGTACTGCATTTCTGAGGTGCTGTCTTTTGGATGAGATAGTAAACTGAGGTTCCATCTGCCTGTTCAGATTACATTAAAAATTCCATAGAAAATGGGTAAGTTCAAATCTGTATCCTGACTGGCCAAAAGCACTAAGCAGCCGGCCTGGTATGAGACAATACAGATGGGGAAATAACTAATCCCAGTCTCAGTTGCCTCATTTAGTTGTGATAGCAATGGACCAGTAGAATGTTCAAAAAGGCAACTGCCGCCATGATGGTTGCCTCGCTGACAGAGCCCCAAACTGTTGGCCAATCTCCCTCTGTCCCCCTTGCAAGAGCATCTGTAGCACATAACAGTTAGCAAATATAAAAGTACACACAGTTGCAGCTAAAATAAACCTGGGCTGCAAAATCTTAGTGAGAGTTCAGGTACAGTGAGACTGCTAGTTCCGGTAGCACAATTATGTGTGAGAGCAGTGGTATTTTCTTCATTTTCTATAGTGCAGATGCAAGTCTGTCTGCAGTAGGGAGAACTAAGTAAGTACCACTCCTCTCACCAACAGTAGCACTGCGAGAGCTAGCTGTGAGTCTCTCTCGCTGAACTTAGTGACTTTTTTTCAAAGATATTTTCCCATATCAAGCAAGCTCTTTTTTCTCCTGCTGATTCAGTCACATAAATAATTTTTTTATCCCACTTAATGAGACAGCACCCCCCCATGAAACAAATAGTTATCCATGTTAAAAAATGCAATCCCACTCTCAAGTACAAGCCACAGAATGACAATATCATGAGTAAATGGACACACAATTTTGAATATTTAACACCATTTCAAAAAAATCAGTTTCTGACACTTCCACACTACCCTCCTGCCTGAGCACTTACCTCACACCTTCCAAAGCTGGGAGCCCCTAATCCTTCTCTACTGGCTCTTCTCCTAAAATACTCTACTCGGGTAATTGCGACGCAAGTGTTGCTCTGGCTCTCCCCTATTGTTTCACTTTTGCTAATCACAGTAACCTGTTATGTAATATGTCATTCTATATGTTCACCTGTACATGCTATAACCTACATCTGTACTAATTGTGTATCCTACTAGTCCTGGAACTCCCAGGTCACCCCTGAAAAAGGGACCTCCGGGGCCCAGTGGGCCTACCCAATCATCAAAACTCAATAAATAAATTAATAGTAGTGGAAGCCCATTGCATGCTAACCGCTGCTCCAACACAGACTGCTCATCTGAACTGCAGCCCTGCTTGCCAAAAAGAAAACTAACAATCTCTTTTTTCATGTTAAAAAAATAAAACTACCTTCTAGTAGCTTGTAGGTAGCAGAGGTACCATGTTCAGACCTCCTGTCACCATACTAAATCCTGATGACTGCTACCGCCTTCATATCAGAAGTCCACATGCCCAGTTCCACTACAGTTCTTCTTGATCTCCCCTTCCGATAGCTGTACAAAAAAAAAGACACTCCCTGCTATGCTGCCAAAATGATAAACTGAAACCGACAGCAGCAGGGTGCAGCGGCGAGTGTGTTGGGGGTGGGGGGGTTAAGCATGATAACCAACTCCAAAAGAAGACCTATAGATGCCCTACTAGAACAAAAGACCATAGCTTGAAAAAAACAATACAGTATCATAATACAGGCAGAGGAACTATTTTACTGCAAAATAAATGAAATACCTAATGATTAATTTTTTTTTTCAAACATAAACAATACAGTGGTCCATTTTCTATGCACATTAATATCCTCCAGAGTGCACAATATTGTGCTATACCAGACCTACTAGGGGCTATAAGGCCCTCTACCTGTTGCACCAGACCTCATTACACCCCTGGATGGTCCGATATAGCACAATACCACCCACCCTGTCATGTATTATTGATTACATGGCACTTCTCAAAAACAGTTGGAGAATTTTATTAATTGATCAAAAACTAAGGGAACCTTGGCTGGAAAATATCCTTAAATTCAGGTTCATTAGTTCCTCTTTTTGCCAAAATCTCCTCATAGATATGCCTCCTGGATGGAGTCTCCAGGTATCCTGTGATAATAGTGATTGAATATGGGCGACTGTCAAAACAGCGACTCATATTCAGTGCTATTATCATGGGTGATATGTGAGGGCAGTGATGCACTGCTACTGCGAAGGGAGGGGAGAGTGACTGGAAAGAGAGGATAGAGATGGGAAGGGGAGGGATAGGGAAAAGGGTTATTGCTGTGAAGTATGCATGCTGCCACCTAGCCAGCCATGTGGTGTGGTGATGAGGGAGGCTAGCTCCGGCACAGC
Organism: Neoceratodus forsteri; assembly: GCA_016271365.2. Lineage (NCBI taxonomy): Eukaryota > Metazoa > Chordata > Ceratodontiformes > Ceratodontidae > Neoceratodus > Neoceratodus forsteri. The sequence goes on from CM057453.1 coordinate 1,386,794,787, forward strand.
AGGTACTGGATTCAGGGCTGGGGACAGGAGGGTTTGAATTCTGCCACTGCCTCTGGCTCCGGGACGTAACCCTTGCAGGGCTGCAGACTGATATATCAGTCCAGAATGCCTATAGGTTCTAATTCTGTTGGCAGCTTAAGGGTTAATTTTTTTGGTTTTTAGTGGCAGACTGTGCTCCCTTCCTGACATGTACCCCTTCTGGAGTTATAAATCTAAAATCAGGGAGGTGCGGGTGGCATAGCCCCCAGCGAGGGGGTTTGGGAGGTACAGCCCCCCCCAAAAAAACACTTATTTGTTTGTGGATGCCAGGTCGCCAACAAGTGTATATCGCCAATTTGCTTTTCAGTGATCTACAGTCACGATAATAGCAATCGCTGCTTCACATTTGCTATTATCACATAGAACCAAGATTCTACCTAATGTTTGGAGAAACCCTATTCAACAAGCATCTTTAATGCCCAAATGCTACATTCAGGAATGTTCATAGATGTTTGAACTTTTGGTAGAGATATCTGCCAGTTTCTAAGGTAAAGATCAACATTAGCCTGAGTCCAAATACCAACCAAAGAAAGAGCAAACATTTTGTGAGTGTCCCGTGTATAACAATAGAATAAAAGAAATCTGTTGGATTAAGCATATGCAATCCACCTTTCATTCTAGGAATATACATAAATTCCTATCGAACTTGATTGAGGTGGCTACCCTAAAGTATCTGTAAGAAGGCACTAAAAGTTCTGGGGCTCAGTTTTCAAAGAGCCATTAAACAGCCAAAATTTGTGGTGATCTAGGGCTGCAGCAATCTCGGGATGCAACAGGGACCCGGCACTGTATTTAAACAAAAAAATGAGGGTCCATATGCCCAAGATTCAAGATTTGCCATATCTACAGGGTTACACTGAATAAGTGGTACACCTGCAGAATTTGATGGAAGGCTCTGTGAACCCCACAGTGGAACACTCGAGGGGCCACAAAGGTGGGGAAGTGAATATGGCTGCATGACGGGGACTGGGGGCATAAGGAGTATGGGGGGTGGCATACGGAGTGACGGGGACCTGGTGGTAATGGGAGGGTGCTGAGGTGGCAACCTGCATGGGTGCTCTGCAGGCATGCAGGCAGCTGATCAGCCTGGGTACAAGAGGTTGGCAAGAAAGGACCAGGACCTGGCCACAGATGCAAACAGCCCAGTCACCTGCCCAAGAGGTGCCACTTGCCAAAACACCATAGGTGGGCAGTAGTCTGCCTCAGTGGAGGGGGCTGAGTACCAGGGCACCCCACTCCCTGTAGCCACTTCTGTCCACCTATGGTGTTGTGATAAGTTGTACCTGTGGGGCAGGTGCCCAGGCTGCATGCACCTGTGGCTGGGTCCCATTCCCTTCTTGCCAGCCCCATGTACCTGGGCCAATCAGCTGTAAACAGGTCTGCAGGGCACCCCCTTAAGGTGTGTAGACTCCATAATGGTGACTACCTGGCGTTGTGTTGGCAATTGTGTGTCCCTTCCTCTTGAGCCTGTTTGGAAAGGGCACGGTGATCACACATTTTCACCCATTGGTCTCGCAATGCAAGACCCGTTGCTATGCAACTGAATGCTCAGTCTCTAAGGACTGAGATGGCCTCTCCTAACAGGCTCTGTTGCTGTGCAAGAGTAAGTACCAGTGCCAGCTTGCCGCCCAGGATGTCAGGACTTGAAATCCAGTCTGGGTCTGGAACCCACTGCTCTACTTCTGAACATTTCCATCAAGCTCCGAGTAGAACCTTTCCTGAGTACCAGCTTTTTCACTTATTTTCTCTGAAGTAGTAATTGGAGGCTTAAAATCTGGCAGTAGGTTGCATCTGGGAGATTGCTATTTCCCCAGCTGGTTCACCTGCCTATTTTTCCAAAGCTTGTCTGTCAGGTAGCATTCCCACGGTTAGAGACCATTCTGTCTCAGCTTTGTGCAAAGTTTGTGAGGAGCCCAGATGCTTCTTCAAGGTAGTTTTACATTTACTATATCTCTCTTTGTCCTCTGCTAGCACTTTTAAAAGATGTTGCTTATGATCTTGCAATTGAGGCTAAAGACATGGCTGAACTGCATCTCAATTTTTGTAACATGGCTGATTTAATTTCAGGACTGGACTCTGCTGTTGCTACAACCGATGTTAACCCTAACACACCTGTACATCAGGGGTTAACATTTCAGTCTATCTCCCTTGAAGATATGGTCAAATATCTAAAAGGCATGAATGTAAAAGTCTGCAGTGGGGATGATCAAATTGATGTTAAATTACTGTCACTGGTAACAGACATAATGGTCTATCCTTTAAATTGACTATATAACTTCACTTCAACCTCCAGATCAGTTCCTCGCCTATGGAAACAAACAACTGTCATACCCATATTTAAACTGGGTGATAGAACTTTGATCAAGAATTATAGACCTAGTTCCTTATTACCCAATTGTCTAAGGTCCTTGAGAGAATGGCGATTGATCAACTAAAGTAGTACCTCAACCAACAGAATATCCTCACACTGCATCAACATGGCTTTAGACATGAACATAGTACCCTGTCTTCCTTGACGTTACTCACTGACTTCCTACATGAGGCACTGGACAATGGACATATGGTTTCTGCTATGTTCCTAGATCTAGAAAAGGCATTTGTCCTAGTTGATCACAGCTTACTTTTCACCAAACTTAGGTTCATTGTTTCTCTGACACTGTAAACTCCTGGTTCTTTAGTTATTTTTTGGATAGAAAACAAAGGGTTGCTCTAGGCACAACTAAATCACCCCTTAGAGTTGTAAACATTGGTGTACCCCAGGGAACCATCTTAGGCCTGGTCCTCTTTAGCTTGGTTATAAATTATCTACTAATGGTAGTTACAGTACCAAGACCGGTACTCTCCAGTATGTGGATGATATAATAGTATTTGTCAATGACTCTTGTGACCTCTCACAGACAAACTCAAGACTGATTTCTTCTTAGTAAAAAGTGGTTAATCAACAATAAGCTGGTCCTGAATTTTGAGAAAACCAAACTTGTGGTCTTTGGTCAAAACTCCAAACTGTCCACTGGTTTTTCAGAGCTAATAATCAATGATATCCATAACAATGCAGTAGAGAGGGTAAATAAATTCAAATACCTTGGACTCACATTGAGCAGAACTCGATCATTTAATCACCATATTGACCTATTGATTAGGAGTGCTCACACAAGACTGGGTTTACTATATAACATCAGAAACTGCTTAGCCTCTCACACATAGAGAGTCTTAGCCCAATCTATGCTGTTATCCCTCATAGACTATGGCCTTCCAATCTATTCTGCAGCCAGTAAAACTCTGGTAAAAAGAGATAAAGTTCTCTTTAACCAGGTCTGACAATTTGTCACCCTCAACCAGCGGTGTACTTACCACTATGAGCTTCATGCTAACTTCAACTGGCCCATGTTAGAAGCAAGATGTTTCTACCATAGACTACTAATGTTTTGAAGGTTCTACAGAGGCCCTGTCATCTTCCACTTCAAGGCTGTTTTATGTCCCTTCTCCTCATGGTATGCAACCCACCTGTCTGAAAAGGGGAGTATCAACCCCCCCTCACTATTGAACAGCTGCAAGTAAATACTGCCTTTTATACAAATCCATTGTAGCCTAGAACTCATTGCTCGACAAACTTTGACAAATTGCAACTTACTCTAGATTTAGACATACACTGAAAGCACGTACTATGAACCTGACCAGATGCTTGTGCTTTTCTTGATAGTATTTACTGCTTGCATTTACTTGACTGTGTAAAGAGTGAAGATGTACATTACTGTGATCCTACCCTACCCTATGTGATTGTACCTTGTACTGGAGTTCCCCATGGAAATAGGCATCTAATGCTCTTGTGTTCCTACCTGGTTATCAAATCTAAATAAATAAATAGTTTTTCTGCTAATAAAGTATCTTCAGGATCTGTTTCAATAATCAGAATATCCACTTCCACATCCATCATACTCTTGCTCACCTTCCAAACTGATCTCTACAGGAACACAGGCTGAGGGCATGGACTGAGCCCCAGTCTGCAATATACTATCCTTCCCCACTGTTCCAGGATCCTCCATCTTGATAAAAGGGGCCAACAGTGCCCACTTCCAAGAATAGGGGACTTTCCCTACTGGCCTGGTGACATTTCTCTCATTCACCAAAATACCACCAATAGTTTAACCTAATTGAATATGTCAGTTTGCATCTGTACCCCCTCTTTCCGGGAACAATGCTGAAAATAAGAAGACTTGCCTATCCCTCTTTTCCTAGTCAACAAAAACTAAATGAATAAAATGTATTCATGTATGTGTTTGTGCAAATAAAAAAGATTTCTGAGATGTCAGTCAGTTTTTCTTTACAAACACAAACACTTGTTGGTTTATAGTTATGGGGCACCACTGGACTCTAAGGATATTGCAAATATTATCACTTGGGATGTTTAGAGGGTGGGGGACCACTAGATTCTACAGTATTGGTATTTCAGACTGGTAGGGATTTTTTTGGGGGGGGGTGAGAGGCACTAGACCACCAGTGAGGCAGGCCCTAACAGCTGCTGTGGGGAAGTCACAAACATTGTTTGCTCCTGGCATGTGATGCCCTTATGAGATGCAAATCACCCCATAGTATATTGCATCAAAGTACGAATATGGCAGTTTAATCAGGTGGAGCAATTGACATTAGTGGGCCCTAACAGCCCAATTGTGATCAAAATCCCTATAGCATCCTATTGACTACATAGATCCTGCAGCCAGTATGGGGTTGGGGGTTTGCCATCACAGTCCACTTAGTGCTTGGCAGGTATATTGGAATGTACCTTTAATGATTTCAAACTGCAGTAGCATGTTACAATATACAGTACCACTGGTTTGCTGTAGGCACTAATTAGCTCCTGGAGCCAATATTTAGTGTGCCTAATCTGGATCTAGGAATATCCTAGCCTACATTCAAAGGAAGTTATCTATTTACATTTTGGCCATGCTTTCATTTCATTTGGGTTTCAAAGAACTCTATTAACAGTGTTAAGATGGTGGAGCACTAACTATGTGGATAGAGCAGAGGTGATGGACTGCTGTCATTTTCTGCCTTGAAAATGTTTTCTGTTTCCATGTTTCTGTGTTACTCATCAAATTGCCATTTGCCTTTTAATAAATTGTCCTTTTCTGATATAATTATTATTATTAACATTAGAGGTGTGCATCAAATTAGAACCAGCCATCGAATACCGTGAATAATGAGCTTATTTGATGAATACCTCAATAGCTGAATACTGGGGAGTATTAGAGGCATCTGATGGTCCCATATTCAACAAGACTTCGACACTTTGTGAGATCTCCTTAACCAATCTCCAGGCTGCTCAGAGAGCTTTCCAGATCTTAACCATGTGTCCTTGCCAGTGCACAGAGAAATGCAAGCTGAGAGGAAGCTGTTTCCTTCTGTGAAAGAGCATTTTTCTGAAGCAAAGTAGAGAAATATAAGTTTTTACAGACTTTTTTTGGACTCCTCTGTTTCATTCTGTTCCAAGGCCTGGATCGACAATGAACTCTAGCATTTTGCTCAAGACTTCCTCCAACTAATGACTTCGCTGGGCTTTACACAGGTGGTTACCTCTGTGACTCACAAACAAGGTCATTCACTGGATATGGTGTTTCTGCTGGGGATGGAGATCTCCAACATGGAGGTGGAACCCATTGAGTGGTCTGATCACCACACAATAGGGTTCAGTTTCTTGGATCCCCAATAGACCTGCCTCTGTGGAGATGGTCCGGTACCACCCTTTGCAGGGTTTACACCCTGATGGTCTTATGTCAGTTCTAGGCCTATTGGGGAGTTCAGGTGTTAGCAAGGATCCAGAAAATCTCCTGCTAGTCTATAATAAGGTGGTGGGGGCTGCTCTGGATTCTATTGCTCCTGTCTGGGTTCATCCCCTCACCCTTCACTCTCATTCCCCTTGCTTTGATGGGACTTTGAGAGAATTAAGGGGTATGAGGAGAAGGTTGGAGCAGTGCTGACAGAAATTGGGGTGTTGGAGGACAGACTTAAATTGATATCCTATTATCAGGATCATCAATCTGTGGTTTCCCCTAAGAAGGAAGAGTTCCTGTCCAGGGAGATTGCAGCTGCGTGAAGTCGACCAACTCAGCTTTTCCGAACTGTGGACAGGTTGTGCAATCCAACCTGTCTCCAGAATTGGGGAGCTTTTTCACAGGAAAAGTGTGAGATAAGTTTGTTCAATTTTTCACAGATAAGGTTGCCACCATCAGGTCCGAGATCTGCATAGCCCACTGAAGTGGGCAGAGTAGTGAATGGTGCAAGGTGGCAAGCACCCAGTGTATCTGGTCAGACTTTAGCCAGACAGCAATCAAGGACATCATGCAGATGATCTGGAGTTTGTCATCAACTTACTGTAGTCTAGACCCAGGTCCAATGCGCCTCCTGATGGGGTACTTGGAGGTAATCGGACCAGTCCTCACTGAGATAGTTAGGTGTTCATTAGAGACTGGGGTGTTTCTGAACACCCTGAAGGTGGTCTTGGTTCACTCCCTTTGAAAGAAACCTTCTCTTGTCCCTGACTGTCTCACAAACTACAGGTCTGTCTCTAACCTGCCCTTTGTGGGTAAAGTTATTGAGAAGGCAGTTGTGTTGCAACTCGAGGAGTATCTGACCAACCATGATATCTACAATCCTCTCTAGTCCAGTTTCAGGAAGAGGCATAGTACTGAGACCACACTGGTTTGGGTATTTAATGATCTCCTGACAGCAAGAGATCGGAGGAGCCACTTGATCTTGGTCCTCCTTGATCTCTCTGCAGCATTTGACACTGTGGACCATGGAGTATTACTGGAGCACCTATGGTTACTCTGTGAGCTGTCTGGTGCAGTTCTCAGATGGTTTCATTCCTTCCTCAATGGTAGGACGCAGAGAGCAGAGTCAGGAATTTTCTTCTCAGGTCCTCTCTCTCTGCCATGTGGGGTACCTCAGGGCTCTGTGCTTTCCCCCATGTTGTTTGTGGTGTACATGTTGCCATTGGGGGACATTATTAGGTGGTACAGACTGAGTTTTCACTGCTATGCAGATAATACTCAACTGTACATGTCTTTTGTGCCTGAACAGAGCAATGCTGTTTTGGTCTTTAACAACTGCCTAGCTGAGATTCAGGGTTGGATAAGTGCCAACTGGCTTAAGCTGAATCCAGATGAGACTGAGGTGTTGGGGGTGTATCCAGGATGTCAGGTGGAGGGGTTATCAGCAGGGAAGCCATCTGGTCTTTGGCTAGGTGGCAGTCAACTGATGACCTCTGATGGGATGCGGAATCTGGCGTTATACTTGATATAGAACTGACGCTTAAGTCTCAGGTGTTGGTCATTGCCAAGACCTGATTTTACCATCTGAGGAATATCACCCAGATAAAGCACCTGGTACCACCCAATGACCTTTTGATATTGGTCCATGCCTTTGTGACCTCGCACCTCAATTACTGCAATGCCCTATAACTAGGGCTACTGGGGGTGGACCTTCATCACCTGCAGTTGATGCAGAATGTGGCTGCGAGGTTGTTGACTGGCTTATTAAGATCTTGCCATGTCACACATGTGCTCTGTGGACAGCACTGGCTGCCAGTATGGTGAAGGATCACCTTCAAGGTCAGATTACTGACCTATATGGCCCTACCCAGTCTGAGACCATGGTATGCGCAACATCTCCTTTGTCTCTACCACCCCTTTTGTCCTTTCTGCTCCACCAATAAGGGATTGCTACAGATTCTCAGGGTCCATTTAACGATTTCTGGAGCCAGATCATTTGCATATGCTGCACCTACCCTGTGGGATTCTCTACTTCGTTGGATTAGGACGTGTCCTTCCTTCGAGGCCTTTAAATCTGTCTTAAAAGCATATTTTTTTGATTAAGCATTCTCCAGTATTTAAAAGCCTGCTGAAATACGATTTACTTCTATGTTATAATTTTGTAGTATTGCTATTTTATGTTTTTATGTACAACACTATGATCTCACTGGAATAGCATTTTATAAATAAATAAAGATTGAGAATGAGATTGAGATTCTGAGACTGTGGCGTTCCACGTCAGTGAGAGATTGACTGCTAAAGTACTTTTTCAAAAGAAAAGCATGTGTCAGTGTTGAATGTTCACTGCCGGTATTGCTTTTGTACTAGGTCTTGCTTGTACACATTTTTACTATATATTCACCCAGAATACAGCAGATGAGATGCAATTTCTCATTTTCAGTGGCATCCTGCTTCAACACATTGTTAGCTTGTAATTACCTAGGATAGGGCAGCTGAGAAGCAATACTTACTCTAAGTGGGATACCACATTTTGATCTAAAATGTCCAGTGGTCTTTTTGTGGCCTGACCTTATGATTAACACAGGTGAAATTTAAAAAAAAACATCTAAAAGGTGATTACATTGTGCAACTGTGGAAATAAGTTTCGGGGGAGAGGGGATTTGATAAATGACACCTGCCATGTTCAGGAGGTGGGGTAACACAAGGGATATGATAAACATTAAAGGTCAGATTTTGCAAAAACTTAAGTTATGAGTAAATGCTGGAATAATTAATTTCCTCATAACTTAGGTTTTTTCGCATTTTAACCCAGATTTTCAACATAATCTTTTTTTGACCACTCCTTCTGAACATGAGAGGTGTAATTTAATAAACAATGGTTGAAATATAATTTTGTGTCAAAAGTGTTAAAACACATTTTGCGTAGAGGTTGAGAAATGACAGATATCACATTCATGAGGTGGTCTGAAAAAATGGCTATTTTGAAATGTTGAGGCCAAAATATTTAAAATTACTCATGACTTTGTTCTTTTCTCATATTTTCACCCCAGAGTTTCAACATAGCCTTCTGAGGAACCCATATAGTCTTCTTATGAGTGGAGGCAGTAGAGCGCAGTGGGTTAAGACTCTGAGCTGCAGATCTGGAGACCTGGGTTTAAATCCTACAGCCACCAAGGTGCATACAGTGTGATCCTGAGCAAGTCGCTTAACTTTCTTGTGCTCTCAGGTCACACCTGGAAACAAGCTTCAGCTTAGTGCGCTATTCCTGGTTAAACAATGTTCCCGTTCTCTTTCTTTATGAGCCCACCTCATGAAGAAGGGTGGAGAAAATGTTTAAATCCTGCCCAAAAGGTGATTTGTGCCACGAGTGTGAAAACACATTTTGGCCAGGATTTGACAATTGACAGCTGTCCCATTCACGAGGTGCTGTGAAGAAATGGCTATGCTGAAAATCTGGGGTCACAACATTGAAAATTACAAAAGTTACAAGCCTGCATTCATAAATTTTAATGTAGGCTCATAACTTTCTTATTTGTTAGTAGTTTTTTGCCCCAAATTTTCAACATAAATGTGTTATGACTCCACCTCATGAAAAAAGTGCAGAGAAAATAAATGTGGTTTTACAGGTTTGAACGAGGATTTAAAAATTACATCTGCCATGTTTATGGGATGGAGTAAAAAAAGAATGTTAAAAATGAAGGCTCAAGAAGTAAAAAAAATGCAACGTTATGAACAAATGTTGAAAAATGTTAATGTTCATTCATAACTTTATTGTGTGAGATTTTGACCTCAAATTGTCCACACCCTTTTTTTTTAGGACAAGACCTTATGAACATTACAGGTGTCTTATGAAATCTTGGCCAAAATGTTATTTTGCAGCATGAGCACAAACAGATGTTTTGGGTAGAATTTAAAAAAAGACACCTGACGTGTTCATGAGGTAGGTCAAAAATGCAATTGTGAAAATTTGGGGTCAAAATGTGGAAAAATAGCAAAGTTATGAGTAAGTAATTGAGACTAAAACACATTTTAGACAGGATCTTGAAAACGACAGTTGTCACATTTATGAGGTGCTGTGAAACAATGGCTACGTTGACATTTTTGGGTCAAAATATTTTAAATGTCCAAAGTTATGAGGCTGCATTCACAGATTTCAATGTTGGCTGATAACTTGTTTTTCAATATTTTTATGCCAAATTTTCAACATAGTCTTGTTATGATCCTGCCTCATGAACAGGCACAGAGAAAGTGTTCAACTCCAGCCCACAAGGTAATTTCAGGAGGCAACCACAAAATTACCTTTTTGGAGAGATTTGTCTAACTTCACTGCAATTGTTCATGAGGTGGGGTCCCAAAAAAGGCGTGTTGAAAATCTGGGGCAAAAATAGTCATATATGGTCAAGTTATTGATGCTTTGTAATGATCTCTCTAACAGTTGAATTCAACAAAAAAGTGTCAGCCATTGGTCATATGCTTTCTCCCCTTTCTGACTTCCGTGGCTTCTAGGTGACCTTCAACCACCCGATTATCATTATTTCTATAGCTTATTATGTTAACCTAATCCAGTTTATTAACAGACCAAAACATGCATGAAAAGATTTCTATCATTAATAGATGTTTTCCATATCACAGGCAGACTTAATCTGCAGTTTGGGCATATGACAAAATGGGTTTACCTATGCAGACTTGACAACAGTGTTGTTGAGGTTCGGCATAGCGTGATCCCTCATGTCCACAGGTGAAATTTCATCTGCTAGACATTGGGTCTTTTTCTATCTGGGGGCTGTGCCCCCGAACCCCCCCCTCCCCAATGCAGGGGGCTGCACTTCCCCTCTAAAGATTGCAAAAAAAATGTTGTAGGTGCCGTATAGTATATTTGACCCTGGAGTTGTGGGTAAACTCACTGAATTAATTCTGACACATAACAACTTCAGCTTCAATGGTAAACATTATGTTCAAACTATGGGAACCACAATGGGAACCAGGATGGCTCCTCAGTATGCTAATCTTTTTATGGCAAATTTGGAGGAGGATTTTCTAAGGCACTGTACATATAAACCACTCGCTTATTTCCGTTACATTGATGATTTGTTTATAATTTGGACAGAGGGCATTGACACACTTAAAGATTTTCATCAGGAACTTAATAACCTCCACCCAACTATAAAGCTTTCCCTAGAATATTCTGCCACAAGTGTACATTTTCTGGATACCACTGTCACTATTAAGGATGGAACCCTACATACCTGCCTTTACAGGAAACCAACAGACAGACAGAGATACTTACACAAGAAAAGTAATCACCCGAGCCACACAAAGAAATCTGTCATATATAGTCAAGCACTTCAGTATCACCACCTCTGTTCAAATGAGGAAGACAGAGACACACATCTGGCAATGTTGAAAAACACCTTTATTGAGCAGGGACACTCATCCAGAGAAATTGACAGAGCAGTGGAACGTGCAACACAGGTCCCAAGAGAACAGCTACTGCAATATAAGGAACAGATGACTACCAACAGAATACCCTTAGTAGTCACATACCATCCTGACCTTGAACTCCTACGAATGATTATTAAGGATCTCCATCCAATAATTAGTGAGCATGAAACCCTTAACTGTATTTTTCAAGAACTACCACTACTATCTTTTAAACAACACCTAATTTAGCCAACCTGATTATTAGGAGTCAACTTGAACTGGAATAGAATACCATGACATTATATGGTACATGACCCTGCCATCAACGCACATGTAAGACATGTAACCTCATTTCCACTTCAGACTGTGTGGTTACATCACAAAACAGACTATTCAGGATACAGGGGAATTATACATGTGCATCAAATTATATGGTCTATTTTATCCATTGCAAGAAATGTCCTCGCACAGGTTATGTGGGGGAGACAAGCCAACAACTCTGCACTAGAATGAATTCACACAGACATTCTATTAATCACAAGATGATTGAGAAACCAGTAGCCCAGCACTTCTCCCAGGATGACCACTCAATCTCAGATATGTCTGTGATGGTCTTAAAAGGACATTTCAACAGTACGCAACAGAGACAGGTTTCTGAAATTAGATTTATTTTACTTCTCAATATGGTGGCGGATGGACTGAACATTGATGTTGGTTATATGACACATTATTCCACTTAAACTTACACAGACCTTTACTTTAAAAGATGGACATAAACACTTTAGTTCTTCAGCGGGCCTTTGATTTTGTAAGTTTATGGTTATCTACATGTTGACTTCTCACCTTAACACTGTGGTGAGTGCGTTTGAGTGTGTGTGTGTGTGTGTGTGTGTATACTGATGTATGTATGTGTGTGTTTTGTGTGTGTTTGGTGTGTGTTGTGTTTTTGTGTGTTGTGGGTATGGTGTGTGTGTGTGTGTTTTGTTTGTTGTGCGTGGTGTGGTGTGGTGTGTGTGGATTGTGTTTGTTATATGTTTTGTGTGTTGTGGTTGTGTGGGGTGTGCAGGTGTGTGTGGGGGGTGTGGTGTGGTGTATGTACACACTTATGTGTGGGGGGAGCATGGCATGGGGCAATTGTTATGTGGCTAGGACACTTAGTTTTCACATATAGTGTACATTTACTTCCTTCTATTAGTTGACAGTGGTTGGATTATGCACTGTCACATTTTTAACTGCACTTATTAAGATGCATATCTCATTTACTTGGGGGTTCATAAAAGGTGTAATTCCTTTGGGTTTTCATTTAGATTGCTTAGACTGATTCTGTGCATTTTTGTTATACACAGACTCTGTGTTGAAATCTGCCCTTATCAGGCTCATGGTCTTGTTTTCTTGGGGGTCCTTGACAAGTATTTTTTTATTTGGCACTTACACTTACAAATGATACTTTCATGCATCATGTATATATGTGTAGGTTAATTTGAGGCTTGTTTTCAACTTGCAGTTATACCTAATTTCAGGATTTTGTCTCTCATTATCTGTTCTTTAATATAACAGGACAATTGGAATGTAAGTTGTAAACTCATCTTACATGTATTAGAGAGAATGCCACTCCAAGGTTTTTTTATCACTAGAATGCTTTCTTGGCATACTGAGACATTTTAAAATTTATGTGACAAGAACTCTCTGGCTGTAGAAAATTCTTGATAACCTTTGCCCTTCTGAGGCTCCTCAGTTAAAGGCATACTGGTGTTAATTAGCTTCTCTGATGTAATCTACTGTTATGTTTTAAATGTATATGTTAAACCAATGAGAATTATTTCTGTTTTTTCAATATAATCTGGTGTTAATAGTATGGGATATTTGAAAAAACTGCCACAAAGCTTCTGAAGAAGAACCTGGTTGGTTCGAAAGCTACAGCACTTTGTCCTTTTCTGTAACATCCATGTTGGTCCAATAAAAGGTATCAAATCATTTGCCTCTAAAGATTGTTAATTCCAAGTCAGAGTTAGCCCAAAGGGGTGGCCAAAGTTGGTGAAAGGGTGAGATTTCACCCACGGGTCCTCTACAGTGACAATTTTGAATCTTGTTGAAATTGTTGGTGTGGGGGATTTCGCGGTTCGGGGTTTTGCTCACCAGTTGGCACACTAACAAAAAATATCTGGATGGTTCAGTTTTGAAAACCAGTCTCAATATAACCATCAACACTGCAAAACAAAAGTAAGCAATCTTGAAAAAGAAATAAGGAAATGAGTTAACATGGCTTGAGGAGTAACCCTCTGTAAAGAAGACAACATGTTTGAGATGCTTGCAAAAGTTTTAAACTACTATAACGAAAGACTATGAACCTCATGAAACAGTTCCCCTTTAAATAGTTCTAGGCACATGTTCAGACACTGATGTCCTACCTATCTTGTTTAAAATCTGGATCCAAGGGGTTGGGAGCACCCTTCCTGACAGGTGAGGTGTTGGTTGCCATCAAACAACCCCTCTCTGATCCACTATTGGCCACAACACCTGTGACCTCCTGGGTCAGCAGTTTCTGCTCTGCCCCTTGTCCATGCATTATATAAGCCACTGCCACAGCAAACACAGTGCAGCATGGACACTACTCCTGAGTACTACAAACACGAGTTGACAACTCTGGGTAAGAACTCTTGGACTTTTCTCCACACAGAGATTCAAAAAATGTTTTAAGTTAAGTTTATTGGCAGGAAGACTCCATTGAGCATGCTCATTTTCATGGAGGTCCTGTAAGGACAACGTTAAACAACAGTGTACAATGAAAGTGATGACATAGCATATAGATACAATAATTGGTAGAAAAAAGTGCATATATGGTCAGTAATAATAATAATAAAACAGATAGGAATCCAGTTTCTGGTTAACCAGCAGTGACATACTATAAGGTAACAATTATTGGTAGGAAATACATAAGGGTAACAACAACAGTGAAGCATATAAGAGCCAATTCATATTAAGAGGGAGAACAAAAAATGGTATCAGTAAAAACTTAAACAATTGCTGCAAGTTAAGGGCGGGGATGGACTAGGGAGGACAGGGGCCGGGGTGGATAGAGAGACCAGGGAGAAGGATACAAGAAGTCAGAGGGTACTCACTTGATAGCAGTGGCAAGAGACTGGCATGATATGCTAGGACCTATGGCAGTGACAGACTACTGGGAAGAATTTGCAGGTCAGGGCTCTGAAAAAATTTAATGAGACAGTGCTGGTGAGCCTGAGTGAGGTTTTGATGAGATTCCACACCGATGGGATGGCATAGCTAATGGCACCCTTTCTGAGGGAGGTACACATCTGGGGTACGTCGAGGAGGATGTAAGCAGATTTCCTAAGGGAGCAGTAGCAATGGGAAATATTAACAAATCAAGAGATATAGGTTGGTAACTTGTTTAGTAGACTTTTGAGGATTCAGGTACCTAAATGGAGTAGCCTCCGGGTGGAGAGGGCTTTATATAAGTTGCAGTGGTGCGTTCTGAATGGTACTTTAGTAATGAAGTGCACAGCTCAATGGAACAGTATATCGAGCTTGGAAAGGCTGCAAGCAGTGGCACAGTTGCAGATGATGTCACCATAGTATATGAGTGGCAGGAATGTAGCCTGTACTTGTCTACATCTAATGTTGGGGGAAAGAGCGCACTGTTCCTGAAGAAAAATCTGAGTCTTGTTTTCAACTTACTAGAAAGGTAGTCGATGTGCACACTGAAAGAAAGTTTTCTGTCTATCCAAATGCCCAGATATTTGAATTGATCAACGATGTCTAGTGATTCAACTAGGATAGTCATGATGGGTACAGGTGACATGATGTGCCGAAAAGAGGGCCTATTGCTACTAGGAGCAAAATAAAGGACCTTGGTTTTTTCATATTGAGTAGTAGCTTGAAGTTTATTAGGTTGTGCTCTAGCTGTGTGAAGTCAGCTTGGAGTACACCACATACTTCAGATGAGGTTGGCTTAGAAGTATATAAAACGGTATTGTCAGCAAAGAGATGATTTTGGAGTTGCTCATATTGGAATCTAGTGGGTTTCTGTAAATAGAAAATGGTACAGGGCCTAAAATGGAGCCTTGTGGAACACCTTGTTTCATGGGGAGGGAGTTGGAAACCTGACCACTCACTTTGGTTTTCTGAACTCTACCTGTAAGGTAGCTCAAGAACCACTAAAGTGTGGTGTCACTGTGCCTAGTTTACTGAGACCACAGAGGATGAGTTTATGGTCAATGATATCAAATGCTTTGCTGAGATCAAGGAATATGGCACCTGTAACTTGTTTGGAATCTTGTGTGGTCAACCAGTCATTGGTGACTTTAGCTAAAGTGGAGGTGGTACTGTGTTTTTCTCTGAACCCAGACTTGGCAGGGTTGAGAAGTGAAAACTTTTCAACAGGGTCTTTAGGCTGGTGATGGTTGAGTTTCTCTAGCAGTTTGGATAAGACAGGGAGGATGGAGATGGGACTATAACTGTTTAGGTACAGGGGTCACCTGATTTGAACAAAGGCAAGATATGAGCTGATTTCCAACAGGAGGGAACCGTGGCTGAGGAGATGGAGAGATTAAGGATATGAAGGTTTGGTGTGGCTAGATACTAGTAGCCTAGCTTGACGAAGATGAGATTGATGCCATCTGCTCCACAAACCTTTAATGATGTTGAGTTTACTAAGATGGTCCTATACTTGTTTGTAGGTCACAGGATGAAGCTGGAAGATATGAGGAGGTAGAGACTCAAGGGTGGTGGGGTGGGGTGAAAGGTGTGGTAGCCCTGCATATGGGGAGGAATCAAATGTGAGACCAGCGGTGACGAAATGGGTATGCAATTTTTCTAGGATGAGGTTACACTCGACATTTTCTACTCCGATAATGAGTAACTTGGTGGGGATAGAAGGTGCTGCTTTGTGGCCCTCAACTGTCTTGATTGCTTGTCAGATCTTGGCGGAGTTGCCTTTGGCATTTTCAAGGGATTCTACATAGAAGTTTGTTTTGGCAGATAGTATTAGTTTAACACAAGCATTCTTGGCAGTTCTAAATGCCTGCCAGGCAGCCACATTCTTTGTGTACCTTGCACAGGCCCAAAGTTTATCACAGTTGTGCAAAGCATCTTTTAGGTTTGGAGTGAACCAGGGATGGGAATGTTTACGGACCCTGGATCTAATGAAAGGGGCATGTTTATTGGCGAGCTGTGTCAGTGTAACGTTAAGAAAGCTGACTGCCTCCTCCACTGACTTGGCGAGATAGAGATCTTGCCAGTTTACATATTTTAGATCTGAGATATAGTTTTCATTTTTGAATTTGTGAAAGCTGCGCTTGGTGACAAATGTAGAGGAAGAGGGGGGTTGTATCCTTTTTTCTGGTGCATGCTACGATAGTGTGATCACTAAGATCATTATGGAATATGGCTGTATGACAAATTTTGTGGGGACTGTTTGTGATAATAATGTCCAGGATGGAGCTATTTGTATGATTTTTGGTGTTGAGCCTTGTTGGTTCTGTAATGACTTAGGACAGTCCAAGCTCATCACAGAGTTCTTTTACGACACATGCCTTAGGAGTAGGGGTGTGTGAAAAAAGTTTTCTGCTGGAGGAATTTCTGCGAAAGTGCAAATTTCACTTCTGTGAAAGTTCAGAAATCATTTTTGGAACTTTCTCGGAAATTCCACCTTAAAACTGCATAATAAATATGCAAACTGCAAGTTAATTTATTAAACTGCTGGAAAAAAATCCACAGAAAGGATCACTGCCAGTGGTCAGTTCTGAGGCTTTTTTGACAGCAGTTTTAATTCATTAATCCACCCCCCACTGATCAGGGGTCCCAGTAAATAAATAAATACCTCCAATCCCTTCCTCGGACCCTCCTGGTTTCTAGTGGCCCCCACCCACCGATCATGGCCCCCCAAAACATTTTATTTCATTGATGTCAGCGGACCCCCTCCCTATCCTGGATTCCTTAATCCACAAAAACATCCGGCAGTCCACCGACTCATCCCCTCTATTCCCAGTATTCCCTGGTGTCTAGTGGACCTCCCCATCCCCAATAAAAAAATAATCCCAATTCTCTGGTGTCTAGTGGAGCCCCCAACCCCCCACCCTGACAGTTCATCGCACCTCTCTGCTCCCCCACCTTCCCTGAGCAGGCCACCAGCACAGCTCTTCTCTCTCTCCTCCACTACCAGTGGCTCACTGAATTGTCAGTGAATGACTGCATGGTTGTACAAGCAGGCGGTCATTTACTGACAGTTCATTAAACTATGGATAGAATAAATTCTGCAATTTATATGCATTCTCCACAGTTCACAAAAAAGTCCATGGAACTCAGTGAAAATCCATGGAAAATCCCAGTTTCACTAATGGTGAAAGTTTTGAAATTTCCACAAAATTTCAAAAATTTCACAGATATTTTGCAAAAGTGGAATTCACAACTTTTGTCCAACCCTACTTAGGTGAGAGCCAATTGAGACTGAGATCACTTAGAATGATGATCTCTTTGTTGATGGGTGCAATCAAGCTTTTGAGGGTTGAGATTAGGTCAAGGCCCACTGAGGGAGGCCTGTATCAACCTATGATGCTGAGAGCTTCAACTGTGGATATTTGGATTTTGAATGCCACACACTAAAATTCTTTGGGTTTGAACATAGCATTGGTGATGGAGACGTTTAAGTGGTCTTTCATGTAGATGATCACCCCCCCCACACACACCCCTTGTGGGCCTGTCTGCTCTGAACAGGTTATAGGAGGGGAGTGAGATCTGCTGTTCAGAGATAGTACTTTTAAACCAGGATTCAGTAATAATTATCAGATCTAGGTTAGTGTGAGTGGCCCATATTCTTAACTGGTCTAGTTTGTTAATCAGGCTCCACATGTTAATCAGCATAAACTTTAAGCCTGAGGTAGTGGCAAAAGTCTGAGGGGGATACAAGGGGGATTTGAGGACCAGGATTCACTTCAACATTACAAGAACATATAAATAATAGCAGGATAAGTTTTTTCAAATTGTTTCTTGCTGCAGTAATCTGTTTCTTAATGTGGTGCTTACACCTGGAGTCCCGATGGAAAGGGGTAGCCAGAGGGGGCATGTGACCCAGGGGACAGACCATAGCTACAAGGGAGAGTGTCCTGATTGAAAGAGGGGTTGTTAAAATACTCAGAGAGGCCAGAGTAGCCCAAGGAGGATAACTTATAATTTGACCATGTGTGAGAGCTGCTGTAACCCACTGCACAGGGTGGAATGATGGGCAGGGGTTGGTTAAAGATGCTAGATTAATCCATGGTATAGCCAAAGGGGGGGGATTCTTAGCTGTACATTAGAAGAAAATGAAGACTAGTGTCAGGTGAGGAAACATAGCTGACGTCGAGTAGGAAGGAAGGAAGAAGGGGGAATGGTTGAAAGGACTGTTAAGGTAATTGATAAAGGATGAAAGATTTGAGGATAGCCAGTGGTGAAAGGTGAGGGGTGAGTGACTAGGGTGGAGAGAAAGAATAGGAAGTAAGATGAATATGAGAGCAGGAGAGCTATAGAGTAACAGATTACAGTGGATGACAGGCCCTAAGGGATATGCAGTTACTAGTATACTTGATAGTAAGCCAGATGGATGGGTCTCCTGGTCACAGTAGCAGAAATTGTGCTTGTGTTTTTCAGCAAGATGAGATGCAACTGGCCCTTTAAGCTGGGTAAGGATAATTATTGTAATTGGCTCAGAAGGCCAAGCAGGGTGGTGCTATATGGGCTTAAAGACTATTTAATAAGGTGTTGAGGTGGGGGGCAAAAATTTAAACCGAAGAAGGAGCTTGCACAAGCAGAGTAGTTAAAATGTGAAGCTGCTCCAATTAATTGAAGGTGGAACAACTGCAAAACTGAATCAAATTAATCCTCTGCGCACTTGGGATTTTGAAAATGGTGCCAGGTGCCTGAGTTGGTTCAGCTGGCTACCTTTTACAGATGAGCTGCCACTGGGTCCAAGAGAGGAGCTTCCAAATGTGCCCCGAGGTGTCAGAATGGGACCTTTTTACAGATGAGCTGCCTCTGGGTCCAAGGGAGAGGGCATGCAAATGTGCCCTGTTTTGAAACCAGACCAGTGGTGATGCAGTTGACTAAACATGTTGTGAGTGCATACAAAATCTTTTATCTATTTAAAAACATCACTGAATAAGCATATAGATAAAACTGCATGTAAAATCTTTTTTCTCTCATTTGCACAGAAGCATGCCTTAATGAGCTTCCACCCAAACTTTGAATTAAAATATAAGAAGCACAGTCAAGAGGTTAGAACTGTTTGCACATTATAAGTTAACTGTGATAAAGCTGTTAATCCTTGAAAAAAACATTACTATACAAATATTTAATTACTCTACATGGAATTCTTTTCAAACTAGCACTGAGTTCTGCTTCTATCAACTATTTAAATCAAACTTCGAGTTATACCATGAGAAGTTCCCTTACAAGGTCAGCACTGCATATGTGTTATAGACAATTGTGGCAAAGCCTTTCTTTTTCAAATACCATTTTGGTAGATCTATATTTAATTACCTTATGTGAATTTCCTATAGAAACTGTTTTGGATATGAGACAGCAACACTAAACATATGAATACAAGTCTCAAAAAATGAAAGTTAGCAATAAGTACCACTATTACAGTATCTAGTCACTAATGCTGTGCAGAATTTTCAAATTCTGGCAGAAAGAAATTCTGCTGAAATTCAGCCGAATTTCACCAGGAACAGAATGGTGAAATTCTGCAGTAGAAAATAGTTGCGGAATGATTTTCCATGGAAAAATGCTGTTCCGCAGAATATTATTTTGTGGATCTCAATATTTTCCATGGAAATTGTTGCTGAATAATGTTCTGTGGAAAAATTGCTTTTCCTCAGAATGTTATTCCACGGATCACAGTAGGTGGAATTCTGCTGAAGAATCAGTGAAATTCCTGCAGAAATTCTGCTGATGGAATGGCTATTCTGTGCTAATTCTGCCAGTGGAATTCTGCATTCCACATGGCACTACTAGTCATCATACTAGAATTTAACAGAAATGAAAGCCTGACTATGTTTTCATTTATGAATACAGTGCATTATTAAGGGCTACTACAAAGAAAAGAGGAATACAAAAGAATGAAAAGCTAGAAGCTTTTTCTAACTAATACAGAGACCAATGTCTGTATAGGAATGAACTATTTTAACTGGCCCAGTGGTGCAGAGGTTTGAGGCACTGGACGCCACACCTCGCTCTATGCCAGTGACCAGAGTTTGGGAGTGAGCTCGGGTGCCGGGGCTCAGCTGGGGCAGGTAGATGACTGAGCACCTGCTGGGCTGCTCTGCTCCCTTGGGGGGGACTGGGGATGGCCCACATGCCAGCAGCTCCACTGCAGCATGCAGGGCAGCATGTACTTAATGTGACTAATGTTTGGCAGGGTTGCTGTGTGCCGTTGCATCAGGACGTGCATCACGCATGGGGATGAGAAAGCACCAGAACACGAAGAGCCCGGTCTGAGTGTTAGGTGATGGCATCTGCCCCCAAGCCCATGGCCAGGTCCATACTGCCTGGCCTTCCAGGTTCCTCAGCCCGTGCCCTCACCCACAGCCAGAGACTGACTGTAAAAAGCACCCAAGAGGAGTGAAGGCCCCACTCTGGAGGGGTTAAGCTGGGGGTTCTGACTATGGGATGAGGAGGAGGAGAGAGGAGGCACAGGTTGGAGGACTTCAGGCATGGCAGGAACAGGCAGAATGCCTGAGAGAGGCCCTGCAGACTGTGACTGGAGGGAAAAATAATTGAAAAAAAAAAGAATGAGCTATTTTAAAGCATGATACTCTAAAAATACTGTATGAATTGACACATTAACCATAACACTAAAGAACTGATAGGATATATCCTGTGTGTAAATAAGTGATATAATAATGGAGAGTGTTCAAAGTTTTCACTGTAGAGCTATACGGGGTCTGGACACTAAGTTCTGGCCACTGTATGGTTGTTACAAGTACCGTAGACTGTGAATTAACAGTAATATATACACCAATAATCCTTTAATATGAACATTAGAACCTGGTAGTAGTGGTAGTTAAAAATACTTACCAGTGATGTGTGGCTTTCGACCCCTAGTGGCATACAGTATAATTACAGTAACAAACTTTCTCATTTTTATTTTTAATTTAATATACTTCATTCATTTTATATTTTTTACCGTACAATCAGAACAGACAGCTTAACATGTTGTTAGAGAGAGTACAACTGGTGATAAACAGTTACATAAAATACAGTTAAGTTGCCTGCCACCCCCTCCCACTTCTCCTCCCACCCCCCCCATCTGCCACATGGTCTTGAAGGGAACTATTGTAAAAACTATGGATATGACAATACTGGCTTCAGGATTATACCCAATGGATACATCTTACGCTTAACACACCGGTACAAATTTAAGAATAGTGGTAATTATTGTACTGATATGAGAGTGTGTAATGTAACCCATCTATTCTTATAACTTCCCAGTCTATTATTGAGTCCAGTGATTGTGTGCTCTGCTTGTAAAGCAAACATGATTTCCTTGAACCATTCTAAGTAAGATGGTGTGGATGGATCTAACCAGTGCCTTAATATTACTTTCTTAGCACACATAGAGATTAAAGCAGTATGGGCTCTGTGCTGCAACCCTGGAACCTGCTTGAAATCACCAAAATACATACTTCAGGGCTGAAGCTATCGGCAAGTGTAAGTAAGGGATTAAGACGATTTCGTATATCCATCCAGAAAGAGTGGATATTCTCACAGGCCCATAACATATGGAATAAGTCAGCAGAATTTTTTGACATTTTGGACATTTGCTGGAGGATAAGGCCCCTATTTGATGCAGTTTAGATGGTGTATAATATAAATTTTGATTAATGTAGAACTGCGTAAGTCTGCACCTATCCCACTTAATGTATTTATGTAGGTTTTTCCAGATTCTGGACCAATTCCTTTAAGGGGGTTCGGATTTATAATGTTGTCCCAACAGTAAAACTGTTGACCTTCTAGAACAGCAATTTTCTTGAGGAAAAATTTATATGAATTGGGAGTAAGGAAGACATTAGAGAGCTGCTCCATACCCCAGTGCCTAAATGGGAAACTAATAGGTGTGACACTTGAAAGAATTTAAACACTTGATTCACAGGCCATTTAAAAATGGAACTTGCTTCTGTAAAGGAGAGCAGCTTTTGATTTTGAACCAGCTGATCTACAGTTTTCACTCCCATATGTGGCCAAAAAAGGTGTTGTATAACTGTTTTACCCACTATTAAAAGGTTAGGGTTAGAGAACAGGGGCTGAGCTATGTCTCTATTTGCATCTACTTTAAGGAATTTATTTAACTGATGCTGGGTGTTAATTACGGCATATAATGGCGTATCCTGCAAGGATTTGGGGAAATTCTTCCCAGTGATAAAAGGAAGAGCCTTAGGGTCAAAACCATTCACCAAACATAGATCCTGTTCAATTCTGACCCAGGAGGGTCAACTGGGGAGACTAACGCGACTTCTGAGGGATGTAACCAGAATCTAATCCTTGCCAAATGCATGGCTATGTAGTATATATAAAAATTCAGGGCTTGAAGACCACCATCAATTTTCTGACAAGTAAGTTTAAGGTAGTTTCTTCTAACTTTCTTCCCCGGCCAGATGAAAGTACTAATGATTCTGTGTATCTGTGAGAACCATGACATCGGGAGGACCCCATTGAACATTTGCAAAGGGTATAAGATTCGGAGTAGCACATTCATTTTTATTATGCTCAAACGGCCCCATAATGAAGTGGGTAATTTTGACCATCGCTTGAAGTCCTCCAATAGGGTCCTAATTAGAACATCTAAATTAAGTTTTTTCATTGCTCGTGAAAGGGGATGCAGTAGGATTCTGAGGTATTTAAATTTTGCCATGTTCCATCTTAAGCCCAAGTAATCGATTTCACTCTTGAGAGTAAATTTATTCAGGGGAAATACTTCCGTTTTTCCGATATTCAGCTTATAGTTCGAAATAGTCCCAAACTGTGCTATAACGTGAAAGGCTGCTGGAAGAGATTGGGTTATGTTGGTAATATGCAGAAGTAAATTGTCTGCATAAGCTGATATTTTGTATTCCGTATGGTCAATTAGTATCCCAGATACCATCTCTGAGTTTTTTATTTTCCGAATAAGTGGTTTCAAGTACAAATTAAAAAGATATGGGGAGAGTGGGCAATCTTGTCAGGTACCCTGGGATAATGTAAAGGACGGGAAAAGAACACGTTACAGTAGATTTGAGCTTTTTGTAATGTATATAATATTTTAAGCCATTGTATAAATTCCTGTGGAATATGATATTTTGCCAATAACACAAAGAGATAGTCCCAAGAGACCATATCAAAAGCCTTTTCTGCATCCAGGGATACAAGAGCTACAGAAGTGTTGAGATCCCTGGATGCAGAAAAGAGATAGGCTACCTTTCTAAGGTGGTCCGAAGATAGTCTCCCTTTAACAAATCCAACTTGTTCTATATTGATTAGGGACTCCCAGACCTGGTTTAGTCTAGATGAGAGTATTTTAACTAAGATCTTAAAATTCACGTTGATTAGGGAGATTAGTCTATAGTTTGGAATAAGAAGAGGATCTTTGTCTGGTTTAGGAATGACAATTATGAAGGTCTGATTCAGAGAGGTATCCGAAACACCTTTGCTGAAAATGTATTGATAAGTATCAAGGAGAATAGGTGCAATCATTCCTTTAAATGTTTGATAAAAATTGGTAGTAAATCCTTCCGGACTAGGTGATTCATCCCATGATAAGGAATCTATTGCTTCCTGAACTTCTAATAGAGTAATAGGGGCTTCCAGAATTTTACTCTGGGCCTCTGATAACACTGGAAGATCAATATCTTGGAAAAAATTATCCATTTGTTGGGGCAGGGAGGGATGGACTGGGGCTGAGCAAAGATGCCGATAGTATTCGTGGAATGCATTCACAATATCTGTGGGAGAGGTTAGTAAAACCCCTGAATCCGAGTAAACTTGAGATGACTATCTTGTCAGCCATTTGAGTAAGGTGATGGAGGGCCATAAGCCTCCTGGCCTTTTCTCCCTGATCAAAGTAAGATATTCTAGACCAAAGCATGAAAAATTCAGCCTTTTCAGCTAGCAACTGATTATACTGTGCATGAAGAGACTCTACTTTTACCCAGTCATCTATTGGGGCAGATGGTGAAAGGAGATCCTCTTGTTTCTCTGTTTGGGCCAGAATTGTGGTTAGAGCTGCCGCTCTCTGCTTTTTTGTTTTGATGCCAGCTGAATAAATTTGCCCATCAATGCGCATTTCAATGAACCCCACAAGAAATCTTTTTTAGGCATTGTAGAGGCATTCATATCCATAAAATTAGATATGAAAGCCTGAAGGAGTTGAATTTGATCCTCAGATTTTAAAAGTTGACTGTTTAGTTTCCAGATTTTGTCCCTTTGTATGTTAGGTGAAATATCAAGAAGTATATGGGCGATACAATGGTCAGAAATTACTTTGGAGGAGTAGTATGCCAAAGAGGCACCCAGTATGAGGTCTGTTGACATAAGAAAGTAATCCAATCAGGAGAAGGAGTGGTGAGGAAGGGAGTGGAATGAAAACTCTTTACTGTCTGGGTGTAATAGCCTCCAGGGATCTATAAGGCCCATGGAACACATTAGCTCGTGAAGTGCTTTTTGCCCTGGGGTTAGGTTTTGCTTTGCCTGGGTCATTCTTTCTAGCTGATTGGACAAGACCAGATTCCAATCTCTCCCCAACAATGTTGGAATTGTCGCTCAAGGGACAAAGGTGGTCATAAGTCCAGCATAAAATTCTGGGTCATCGACATTGGGACCGTATATGAATCCTAATATTAATTCTGAGTGACCTAATATGGCCCTAAGAATCACATATCGGCCTCCAGGATCAGCAATTTGGTGAATGAGATGGAATGGGACCCTCTTAGATATTAAAATAGCCATCCCCCTTTTACGAGAATCAATTCCAGAACCAAATACTTGGCTCACACAATTTCTCTGTAAATAATTTGTTTGATTGGGCAACAAGTGTGTCTCTTGCAGAAAAGCTATATCTATTTGCAAACTTTTCAGATGTAGTAATACTTTGGTTCTCTTGTCTGGGGTCTGAGCTCCTTTTATATTCCAAGAACAATAATTAAGACCCATCATGACTGAGACTAAAACCTAGCAAGGTGAAATATGTTCCACCAGGAAGGAACCAATACAGAACATCTGTTTTAACTATAGTACCTCTCAGAACAGTGGCAGCCTTCCCCTGTATTATCTCTCTATCCCCTCTCCCAAGCCACCTTTACTTAAACCCTGACTTCCAATTCTCTGGAAGTACTCCCTTGACCGTCCCACCATACCATTAGTCCTTAGTATCTTAAGGGGCCCAATCAGGCAAACTGGTGTGGAAAGATCAAAACTCAATATATGGCTCATGACTGCTTCCAAGTTACAGACAATCCAACTCCTGCTCTGCTCCCCCCTCCCAGACTAAGATTACAAAGGGATTTCTATAAAAATTAAACCCTACTATGTTCCGAAACCAATTAAAATAACAGTGTGCAAGTACCCCCACACAAGGTTACGTTGAAAACTTTTGTGACAATTTTCCCTATAACATAGCATTACACTCATATTTAGTTATGGTTTCCACTAAATTAAAGAATTTAACACCTAAAATTGTATATATGCAGTAGTGGAACCTATCCTTACCATAACAAAACTAATAAACATTGACAGTGTATCCAAAAGGCATTTAAATCTGCTATAACTAGGAATGATAGTCCCTTGATTATAATACACAGGTGTATTACACAGACACCCTTTCTATTTAGATCAATTGTATTTAAAACCGAAAATCGAAAAAAAAAGATTAAAGATATTGTCCAGCCCACTGATTTGAAAATGATTCTGGCCATAGCCAGACTGATTTACATGATTAGGCTGCATATATATATATATATATATATATATATATATATATATATATATATATATATATATATATATATATATATATAAAACAATAAAAGAAAAGGAAAAAATGAAACAAAAAGGGGCAAAAGGAAGGAAACCCCTACAGTACTTCCACAGAACTATTGTACTGGACTTAATTATATTTACCTAGAAGAAAACAGAGGAAATGGGTGACCATTTATTACCCAACATAACTAGTTTAACCTAGAAGTCCAGATAATATTCTCTGGACTGCAATAATTCGCACCCTCTAGCGAGTCCTCCGCTGAGGTGTAAACCAAGAGTACTTGCTGGAAGTCAAGTGAGCTTCTCAGGAAAGAAACCGAGGAATACACAAACCGGAGCTCGCTTCCACTAAAATAAATAGAAGGAAATGTGATCTCTCCTTGGGGCTCCCTATATAATTCAGGTAAGGATTCTGTAGGGGAGCCAACCAACATGAGGCAATTTTTAATTAAACAAGAAAAAACAAATGTAACCATCCCCAGCTATCAGTGAGCAAAGTCCAACTATGAATTTGCCAGAGTTCCTTATTGCATTCGTTTCTTCATTCCCATAGAGGAACAGGAACCACGCTGAGCACGAAAACCTGATGCGGTATTATTATATCGCGACCGGCTTGCTTGGCTTTTTTCAAGAGTTTTACAGGAACGCTACTGTAATACTGAGCACACTAGTCAGACGTATCCTTCAGAATTGGCCGCTTACCACAAGTAATTTAATGGTGCCAAGCTAGTGATGAATAGGCCGATTATTTCCTCGAATGGTAATTCTAGCCCGAATGATCGAGTGGTGATTAAAGAAATACGACCGTGTTCCGCCTCGCGCTGCTCTTCCATGGTAATATTTTCGGAGGCGTTTTTGAAATTCAGAGGGGCTCCTTGGGACCATTCTTCACACCAGCAACCTCCCCATCTCCCCAGAATCAAAGAACTGAGACAAAATGGGAGATTGTCCGGGAATCACTTCCACTATAGAAAGAAAATGATGAGTGCACATTCTTTCGGGCTCCACAATTAAATTCAGGGATAAGTCAGTGAGATTTCCTCCCCTCCAAAGCCAGATCAAAATTTTGTTCAGTTGTCACTACACCAAACATTCAGCCTGCAAAACCCATCCAAAAAAAAAAAAAAGAAATTTACCATAGCTCTGCATTGAGGTCGAATCTTCTTACCCCACTGATATCTGATATCTGGATCAGCATTCAGCAAATAAATCAGGAAACAGGGTAGTTAGGTCTTGGGTAGCCTGCTCAGCATTTTCAAAGGTTTTCCACGTACCTTGGTCTAGAACCAAGAGCCTAGCTGGGTATAACATCTAGAACTTAATGCTAGCTGCAAGCAATTTTGTGACACTGGAGTGATATTCAGCTCTTTTCTGGCAAGTAGTTACTGAGAGATCCTGTGTGACTCGTAAGTCAGCATGGTCCCATCTGATTTCTTGTAACTCCTTGGTTTTGGCCAGTACATGTTGTCGGTTCAAATAGCTTAGTAGCCGCATAATGAATGGTCTGGGTTTGGATCCAGGAGAAGGTATTGGTCGAAGGGATCTGTGGGATCTCTCCACAATGTATGTGGCTGAGTGAGGTGGGGAGCCAGCTATCTTCAGGAGTAACTTCTGTGCGAAGATTATAGGCGAGTGACCCTCTGCTTCCTCTGGAAGGCCAAACACCACCAGGTTGTTACACCTGTTTCAGCCTTCCAGATCTTCTAGTTTTAGCTCTAACTTGCTCATTTTTTGCCACATAGATGCAATTTTGGGTTCCATTCAGGATTGCCAGTTTTCTAATGAGGATGCACGTGCTGCAACATTGGCTACCACCTGGGTAGTATCTTTTAACTCTTCCTTTATAGTTTTTAGGTCGGAAGTGAAATCTTGAAAGGCAGTCTTTAGCGGGGCCAGTTCTGCCAAGAATTTTTCTTCAGACAATGGGACAATGGCGCTAGGCACTTGTGAGGGCTTGGCTAATGCTGCAATTTGGGTCTTAGGCCTCTTAGCTTGCTTGTCGGGAGTCATAGGTGGCATGCGCACAGGGAGGGCCTGCTTCATGGCGGCGCCCATTCTTCCGAGTTTCTCCCTTTTCTAAAAATTTGATTAACACTCTGTAGCATTCCTGGAGGTTTCTGCTGATGATTTAGTCATTTTTTGCCACTTGATTAGCATGAATTTTTTTTTTAAGTTTTATAGCCGTGAGATGAGAGTGGAGTACAGAGGTGTCCATCTACGTGAAGACATCACGTGACCCTAACAAACTTTTTCTGAAAATATTGTGAATTTAAAAAAATTATATGATTCAAAATTATATTAAAACAAACTTGTACCTATGTTTATAAACAGATCCTTTTCCTGAAGAAGACTTCATAGGTGAAACGTTGGGCATTAAGGAACTTGGAAAGAAAAAGAAAAACTACAAACTTTTGAAACATTTGAAGGCATTGCTGGCCATTCTTTCCTTTTCTGTATGATATTTTCCACTCACCAGCCCTGAACTGAGAAATATATGGACTTTGGGAGGGACCCACATGTCTTGAATTGCTTTGCTAGTTTAAATGCTTGCCAATGCAGCATTTAAACCACTAAGGACCATAATTCCCCCTCTTGATGGATGTAGCCCTTGTACAGGCCCTCATCCCTCCAGCTGGGGCCCCAGTCCCCAATGAAGCTGAATAGATTAATCTTGATGTAACATATCTTTAACTGTATATTTGGAATTCTTCTTACAAGTAACCATTTAGATAATAGTAGAATTATCATTTAATGATGCACCATTACCGCAGACTTACAGATTATACATTTACACTTACACATATGATGTACCTCTTGATCTCACAGTCAATAATGTATAGTCAATATTTGGGATTAAAATATTATAAAATGTCCAAGTCAAGAGTAAAAGTATGCGAGACACAAAAATTAAATTTTAGTGCAGCACTAAAATGTGTGACACTAAAATGTTAGTGTCGCACTTCAGTCTGTGATACTAAAATCATTTTTACCCTATGTCATGAACATGGTTGCTACAACATAGGGTCATGTAAAACAGGATGTCCAAACTTTGGGACTCAGATATTGTAAAATGGCCAAGTTATGACTCAAAATTGAATTTTAGTGTCACACACTTCTTTGTTACTCTTTAGTGTTTCACTTAAATGTGCAGCATGAAAATTATTTTTACCCAAAGTCATGAACATGGTCACTGAAATGTGTTAAATGTGCCCCAAAGGTGGTTTTGCAGAGTGACTATAATCACCTTTCAATCTGTACATGAAAATTCCCACCATCCCTGTTCATAAGGGAGGGTCATGTAAACAGTACATTCAAAATTAGGTACTAAAGTATTGTAAAATGGCCAAATTATGAGTAAATGTATGTTAGACACAAAAATGGAATTTCAATGTCACACATTTTACTTTTGCACATTTATATGTGACAAAAAATGCAACACTAAAATTTTAATGTCGCAAGGGCGGCATGAGTGAAGATCCCACGCATGTACAAGAGCAAGCTGTTCTTGTGCATGTGCAGGATTTCTGACCTGTTTAAAAAAGTAAATTGCTGGCCTCTTGGTGCTCAGTTTTTTGTTGGTACACCAACAACAATTCAGGGAATCACAATGCTCCAAATGAAATTGATTTTCTACACTGCATGTCCCAAAACTGCACTTCAGGACTGTGCTTGTGATAGATGCGCGGTCTTGTCCAGCTTGTGCTTCCAGGGGGGGGGGGTGAGTTTCTGTTGGTCTGACCGACAAACTAATCTTTTGAACATAAGCAAAACTGGCAAAATTAACTCAGCCTGTGTTGTACAAGGGTATTCAAGACTCAGTCTGTGATACGTGTGTGCACACTACTTGCATTTAGAGAGAAATGGATGAGAAAAGCTGACAGTGCTCCTTTAAATGTACAACATCAAGATTATTTTGACCCTACACTATGAACATGGTCACTAAAATGTGCTTAATCTCACCTAAAAGGTTGTTTTGCAGAGTGACTGTAAAATTTCCTACCACCTGTACTTGAACATTTTCACCATCCTTGTTCATGAGGTAGGATCGTGTAAACAGTACATTCAGAATTGGGCACTAAAATTTCATAAAGCAGTCAAATTATGAGAAAAGTATGTGAGACACAAAAATTGAGTTTTAATATCACACATTTTACTGCTGCACATTTATATGAAACAAAAAAAGTGCAACACAAGAATTTTAATGTCGCAAATTTTAGTGTTGCATTCAAAAGTGAGACACAAAAATTACTTTGACTCTACATAATGAACATTATCACTAGGTAAGCAATAAGACACAATGAGGTATGCACTGTGCCAAGATAACCGTACACACAGGGGAGTAGTAGGCATGAGGTCATAGGCCGAGTGCCTTCAGCCCCTGGAAGTGTGGTTATCTCAGCACAATGCACACCCTGAAGTGACTTATTGTGCTTATAAAATGGGTTTTAATTTTTAAAATGGGTTCAGCTTTTAAAAGATATATTTTTTCAACTAAAAGTTGAAATAAATGTGTGTTTTTTCAAATATAGTAGTCCTTCTATCTACTGGGACTACATTCAAATTACTGCCTTTGATTTAGGTGTTTTGACCTAATGTACATTCCATAGTTGTAGTTCTGTAGCCCTTCCTCCATAATGATTATATTACTTTAACACACATCTATATATATATATATATATATATAAATGACAGATAGTGGCACTTTTCTGGAAATTAATTTAGGCTTTCTTTGTTTTTTTGTGGCAAAAGTATCACACTGAAGAACACTGCAGCAAGGAAGAGATAGAGAGAGAGTTATAACTGTTACTAGGGAGAAAGTGAAACCATTTAGTGACAGCAGCTGTCAGTGCTGTGATCAAGTGTTTCTCTCTTTTTTTATTGCAACAATAAGTTGAAAATGTGTCTCTTATTGTTATTTTAGCCGAATGCTGTTTTGGCACACATATGTGTATAATGTACATATCACTTGTACATCTGTCTATTGCTTGTTTGCCTGACTGCACAATGGCCTCTTGTCTGCTTGCCTGCCTGAAGGTCGCTAGCTCACATGGCTGGTCACTCACTCCCTTGTAACTGAAAGGATGCCATAGTTTCAGCTAAGAGTCAGATTAGTGGTGCAGAAGTTAGTTTCAGGAAGATGTATTTAATGTTCACTATTTCTCTTAATCCTAGTTGTTGAAGTGAGACAGACATGGACAATGGTGATTTAGCAGGCATGTTATTTTGGCAGTTCCATAGTGTGGTGTGGACAAGACAGCAAGTGCTGCTACATTTTGGCAGGTAAATTAAACAATATGAAAGGGAAAGGCACATTGCAAGCATTGTTTATTTTTTTTATAATTCAGACTGATCAGATGTAAAAGGCTGGGGGGTTGGGATCTTTACTGAGGGGAAAAAATGATGGCCAAAAAATGCAAACAGGTGAAGTGATTTTTTTATATGGCTAGGTACCAGAATAAAAGTGCATTGCTGGGGATTAATGCATGGCCACCTGACTGATGTTGACCAATAAGGAATAAGAAGCTTACTTGCCTGTTTTATAAAATGTGTTTAATCCCACCCAAAAGGATGTTTTGCAGAGTGACTATGAAATCACCTTTCATCCTGTTCTTGAAAATTCTCACCACCCTTGTTCATAACATAAGTCAGATGAACAAGATATTTAAACTTTGTGACTAAAATATTGTAAATAAATTGTAAATATTGGGGCTGGCAGTATAGTCTAGAGGTTAGAGCAATGAACTGTGAATGAGCTAGGTACATTCAGCAGACCTGGGTTTGAGTCCCACAAACACCACTTGCATGTTACATGACTCTAAGCAAGCCAGTTAACCTCCTCAGAGCTCCCCAAGTCACCCCTGAATAAAAGCACTTGTGCAAAGTAGGCCTTTCCTGTTGGTTACCAAATACTAAAATCAATTAAAAAAAATGGCCAAGTTATGAGTAGAAGTACATAAGACAGAAAAATGTAATTTTAATATCACACGTTAGCTGGCCATGTGGTGCAGAGGGTTAAGGTGCTGGATGCCGCACCTCATACCACACTGGTGACCCGGGTTTGGGAACATGGCTGGGTTGTCAGAGATCAGTGGGGGGGACAAAGGATGTGAAAAGGCTGCTGAATGGCAGCTCTCCACCTCAGGAGGAGTATCACATATCCTCGGAGCATGGCCACCCCCTGGTGCAGGCCAGTGTGGAGGAGTTGCTCCGAGGAGTACTGGCACTAGGCTGAGGGAGGGTGGAACAGACTGGCACTGGGGCTGCAGTGTGCATGTGCACCTCCATGTGCATGCATCACTGCTTCTGGGGTCTTGGAATTAGGGTACACCCAGGGGAGAAAACGGAGGATGACACGGGGGCCACCCAAGGATGAAGCCTCTCAGCTGGGCTTTGGGGTTCTGCCAGATGTGCAACAGTGCTACAAGCCCCTGAAAGACCTCAAGCTCTGGCAGGGTGGCAAATGACTGGGGAACCTGCCTTAGGAGGATAAACGGAATTGTTAAAAAATATATATATATATCATACATTTTAGTGTCACACATTTAAGTGCAACATTAAATGTGTGACACTAATATTTTACTGTCACAAATTTTTGTGTTGCACATCAGTGTTGTACTTAAATGTGTGGTACAGAAATTACAGTGGCCCGGCATCGTGAATATGGATGATGGTTATTATTATGACCCTGCATTATGAATATAGATGCTAGAATGTGTTAAATCCTGCTCAAAAAGTAGTTGCCCCGAGAAACTACAAAATCATCTTTTGACCTGTACTTGAAAATTCTCATCATTGCTCATGAGTTAGGGTCATGTGAACAGTACATTCAAAATTTAGGAATAAAATGTTGTAAAATGGCCAAGTTATGAGTAAAAGTATGTAAAACACAAAAATGGAATTTTAGTGTCGCAAATTTAAAAGCAACACTAAAACTTCACTTTCCTACACTTTTGTGTTGCATTTTAGTGTTGAACTTAAATGTGTAACATGAAAATGATTTTGACCCTGCGTCAAGATTCTGGTCATTAGACTGTATTAAATCCCACCCAAAAGGTGGATTCACAGAATGACTGTGACATTATCTTTTGACCTGTACTTAAAAATTCTCACCACCTTTATGAGTATAACAGTACATTCAAGATTTGGGACTAAAATATTGTAAAATGGTCAAGTATGAGTAAAAGTATATCACACAGCAAAATGGAATTTTGGTGTTGCACATTTCAGTGTCACACATTTAAGTACAACAAATAAATTGTGTAGCATTCAAATTTTAGTGGCACTCTTTAGTGTTGCACTGAAATGTGAGACATGAAAATTATGTTGACTGTACATCACGAACATTGTTGTTAGAATGTGTTAAATCCAGCCCAAAAGGTAGTTTTGCAGAATGACTGAAATCACCTTTTATCCCGTACTTGAAAATTCCTACCATCCTAGTTAATGAGGCAGGGTCATGTAAACAGTATATTCAATATTTGGGACTAAAATATTGTAAAACAGCCAAGTTATATGTAAATGTATGTGAGACACCAAAATTGAATTTTTGTGTAGCACGCATTTTTGTATTGCACATTTAAATGTAACACTAAAATGTCTGCCACTAATATTCATATACCATGTAGCCAAAGTCCCCAAAAGGTATTTTAGCTTATTGTGGGAAAGAGAATCTTGCTTAGCAGGTCCTGCCTAGCTACGTTCAGGTGTCTTTTTTTTTTAAATGATGTACATTGTGTTTAGGTGTTTTCCATGTTTTATAGATAAAACAAATTGTTGGCAGCTGTAACAACACAGAAAGCCATTTTTAATGTTGTAATAACTAAATGGTGTGAAAGCAACATGCTTTTGTGACACTAAAATTCTCATGTCATATCAGTGGGTTATTCATAAACGTCTACTGACCATGCTCAGAAAAAAAACATTTCAATCCTTATAACGCTGGAAAGGATTTGTATTTTTTCATGAATCCTTTGAAAGACACTATCTTGGCATAGGCCACTTCTACCCTAAAAGTTTCAGAAAAAAATCTGTAATGTCTAGGCTGTAGGTGAGAGCAAATAAAAGTGTAGTAAGTATAAGGAAAATGTCCCTTGATATTTAAAAATCAACATTCCGCATCTCAGAACCTGCACAACTTGCCATGAAACTTCTCACATCTTGAGAACTTGCCTACAACACAACAAATAACAAATTTAACACCCCCAAATTTATTAAGGTGTGTTGGACCGAACGGCTGCCATTTTAGGAAAGGACACATGGTTGGGACAAAATGGCAGACAGGGCCACCACACGGCCTAGGAACAGTTTCAGAGAGATGAGCAAGCTGGGGGGTTTGGTTGGGGGAAACATCAAATGCAGGGTAATAGGCAGATATGAGACAGGACTTTTGCTAAATGTGTGGCAGATGGATTGGTGGGATTGATAACCTCAAAAGACAACAAAAAAATAAAATAAAATAGGGGCTAGCATTATATGCTAGTGGGGGGGTGCAGCATTCTAACAATGGGGGAGTTTCAACTTGAAGGATTACAAGCTGGGCACACTTAACGGGTGCTGGAGGGGCCAATGGACAGGAGAACAAATGGGGCTGTTCTTCCTAAGATGCAAGTAGAAGCATAACATATGCATGAACACAGACAGTGCAACAAAATGGGTGAGCAGGATGATCCAAGGGGACAGATAATGAGGAAGAGGGAGAGCATGGGGAGGGCCCATTTGTAGCTGCTGGGGAGATTGCAGGCACTAGAAGGCTGTGCGGGGACAGCAAAAAACAAAAACAAAAAGAAAACAAAAAATGATAGATAGATAGATAGATAGATAGATAGATAGATAGATAGATAGACAGACAGACAGAAAGACAGATGTATTTAAATAAACAGAAGGAGATAAGCAGAAGGGAGAGGAGAAGTTTGGCTCCCAGGGTAGCTAGTGTCCACATCAGGGGAAGAAGGAGGAAATTGGGGAATATGGAGAAAAGACAGGTGACAATGCACATCTGTTTTGTAGTCATTAAGTTGCAGGATGACATTAAAGAAAATACAGTAGCCAAGACTGCATCTGCTGGGGAGAATTTGACTCAACAAGCAGCAGACTTGATGGGGAAAATGCAGGAGTTGGTGGACGAGGACCAGTAGGTCACAGACCTGGAGAAGACAGAAGGGAAACAGAAAGCCTAAGAGGTGGAGGGGGAAATAAGGCAGGAGGGCCATGCCCCCAAGAAACCAGGGAACAAACAAAGCATGGGTAAGGAGCCGGATGTGGATTTGACAGTAGATGAAAGTTTGAGGGACTGTCTGGCAGGTATGATAATGGCAAAAGGTGATATAGAGTGGGGGAGAGCTTGAGAAAGTATTGCTAGAATGGATATAAAAGAGGAGAAAAAGCAGAAAAGAATGGACTCACAGGGGGGAGAGCAGGGGGGAGTGGGGGGGGGTCCTGGGGATAACACTGGGAGACCACATACCTCAATCTATAAAAGAAAAGATCTGGAAGGGGAGTATGTGGACATGTTAGCTTTGGTGGATAAGGAAGCGGCTAAGAGGAATGAGCAAAAGGAGACAGTAGGGAAGTCAGAGATGGCAGTTGCACTGGCAATAGTGGGAAAAATAGTGGATGAAGCCACATACAAGGGCAACTCTTTTGATGCATGGTTGGTGGTGTTCACCCATTTCAGTGATATTAAACTAGTAAAACAACCAGAATTGGCCATACCTCTGTTGACCTGTTCAACCATAATCAGGGAAGCATATAAAATAAAAGGGAGTTTTGGATGGCTCCACTATGATGAAACATTTTGGCAGAGGATGGCAAATCATGGGGATGTTTGGTGGGATTCCACGCATGCAGATTTGAGGCTGAAAGCCATGTCAGGTCATGGAGGTGGGTTTTCTGAAATGGCTTGGAGTAGCTCAGGGGGTGAGGGGTCAAGGCCTGTTGGGGATATAATAAAGCCACCTGCAACTGTGCCAACTACAAATTCAGGCATATATGTTCCAGATGTGGGACCTTCCACCCAGTGTTAAGGTGCAGATCACAAAGTGAGGGGGGCGCACATCAATATGGGGGCAGCCCTTTCATGGGAGATTTGGAGCAGCCAGAGGACATGGAGCAAGGCCCAGTTTCAGAGGGAGTGGTTTCAATGGGAGATGGAACTTTGGACAAGGGTCTGGGAGCAGATTAGGTAGGGTGGGAAGCCCAGGGGATAAGAAGAGGCTTCAAGATGGCCAAGATGCCAGTTAAGGGCAGGGTGGTATGGGAGTGGACAGAGGGATACCCGAATGAGGCAGCTAAGATGATGCTGTGGGAGGGTTTTCTAGATGGGTTTAATCTACATTTTTTAGGGGCAGGAAACTCATGGACGCCAAGAACTTGGGATCAGTCCAGGAAAGGAGGAGATAGCACAACACATAATAAAGAAGGAGGGAATGACTGGAAGGGTGGAGGGCCCTTTTCTGAACCCTCCTTTCCCAGAGTTATGGGTTTCTCCCTTGGGTTTGGTCCCCGAGAAACAACTTGGGGAGTACCGGTTGATACATCACCTGTCATATCCTGTGGGAGAGTCAGTGAATGTTGTCATAGTAGAGGAGCAACTGGTAGTATCCTACACCACCTAGGAGCTGGTAGTGGTACTGATCTGAGCAGAAGAAGGGGCGTGGTTGGCTGATTCTGGTGCAGGCCAATGATTAGGACCTGTTACAATTTCAGTTTAACGGTGGTTATTGTTTTGACAAGGCAATGTCAATGGGCTGTTCAGTGGACTGTTCGGCTTTTGAGGCTTTCAGCACCTGGTTACAGTAGGTTTTCAGGGAGAAATACAGGCACAGGAGGGTGGTGCACTACCTCAACAATTTGTTTTAGTGGGGCACAGCCAGGAGAGTGTGGAGTAAATACTCTGGGATTTTCAGGGCATATGCAAGGTAACAGGGGCACCCCTGGCCCCAGACAAAACCAAGGGCCCAGTGCAGAGATTGGAGTTCCTGGGTATAGAGGTAGATGCCACAGAAGGGGTATTTAGGCTACCACCTGCCACGGTGGAGTGGCTCAAGGATCTGATTAGAAGCGTAAAAGGGCAGTGGAGGATGCAGCTGAAAGTGGTGCAACAGCTCCTTGGCCATCTAAACTTTGCTTGCTGGGTGGTGGGGGGTGCTTTCACCAGCAGGCTGGCAAGGACCATGGTGGGGGTGTGGCTCCCCCACCACTGGGTAGATAAATCAAGGTTGGAGGGAGCCAAACAGGTTCCCTGTGGTCAGGAGGATGGTGCAGAGGTGGCAGAGGCTGCAGGGGAGGGTAACAGATCAGCATAGACCCATTACAGGGCAACTTATGGGGGGGTTAGTGTGCAGCCCAAAACACATCTGTCCCTCAGCATATGAAGCATGTTTCATTACAGCAGCTTTCTTGATACTGCAGAGGGGAGCATTCAGAGTAGGGGAGGTGATGGAGAAAAGTGGGAGGGACAGGGATGGGGGGACATCTTGTGGGGGGTGAGGAGGTTGGATGTAAAACTTTGCAGATTTATGATGGATCAGTCTGGTTGGGGAGCAAAGGTGATTTTTCATATGGAAGAGTCAGATGTGATGTGTGTAGTAAAAGCATTGGAAGCATATAAGGCCACCAGTGGGGGACAAGATTTTTGTACACAGCAACAGAGACCTGGTTACCATTTATCAGGTGTCCACAGTGTTAAAAAAGGGAATGGATTTTTCCGGTGATGACACCACTCGGTTTGCCCTATATTCCTTCAGGATCGGAGTTGGTGCCAGAGGAGCCTCCCCTGACAGCATAAAGAAATTGGACAGATGACTATCCATGTGTTATAAGAAATAAATAAGGAAATAGATGTTAACCATGTCTTGTCATTCCTCAGATGTGGCTTGCAAAATGAATGTGTGGATCCTGGGGCACTCCTTCATTTACTGGGTAGAGTGGAGAGCTGCTATCAAGCCTGGGATAAAACAGTTTCGGAGGACACCAGGATTTATTGGAAGGGTGTTCAAGGGCAGTGATGGATGCAGATGCTGCCATTGACAGTGGAGTTGAAATTAAAATGGCCAAAGTTAGTGTTGTACGCAGAGGGCAATGATATGGGAGATCGACCGTAGGTGGCCTTGCTACAGCACATGAAATCATTCATGATTGTGGGGTGTTCTGGTCCCGGTGGCCAAGAGTGGTAATTTCCTGTTCATCCATTATACTTAGGAGAGTTTGGAGACAGGAACATCACATTAAAGCCATAGAAAGGGAAAGGAAAAGGTTGAATAGGAGGATGGCAGCCTTGATAGCAGAAACAGGGGATACTTATATAATGCATGGGATAGCCCACAATCACCCAGTGGATTACAGGGCTGATGGGGACCACTTATCTGACATAGGGAATGCCCTCTTCCTACTAAAAGTGGAAGAGGCAATTAAGGAATAGGAGGCCAGGGGAGCAAGCCAAAGGGGAAACCCATTGTCCTTCACAAGAGAGGGAGATGTGCTAGTGGAAGATTGAGGAAGAAGAAAGGGGAGATGAGATAAGGGGGGAAGGGGAGTAGGAGGTTACTCAGGGGTGCCAGGCACCTCATGGGGTTAACACCCCAGGGGGCATGGAGCAGAGATGGTGGTCGAGTGGTACACCTGAGCCCAAGAAGAGGAAGAAGAGGAAGAAAGAAGCACTCTGAGGGTATCAGGTGACACACCTGAGCCCAAGAAGAAAGAAAGAAAATAAATGTGATATTGGACTTTGATAAATAATTACAATGTGGATACTGATGAATGTTTTGACATTGATGTATTAAGGAAGTTATTCAGATTTGTAAATAGGGAATTTTGTAAATAAACTTTGGCCAATTGATGAACCACACATATGGTTTGTGAGTCTTATTCCTCAGGGAAATCACTATGACAAAGGGGCTTGCCTGATAATCTGGCAGACCAGATTGTCAGAGATTGCCCTAGGGAATGGCCAAGGTATAAGGGTGAGTGATGAAGGAAAAGAAGCAGCCAGCCACTCCATGTAAAATTCAAAAAAGTTTCTTTTTTATATTTTTCTTCTCCGTTTTCAATCAGATTCTCATTAAAACAATGTTTCACCTGTTAAAGGCTTCTTCAAGGTAGAGGATCTATATTTAGGCATATGTAAAATGTGCATTAATATATAATTATTATATTTTCTTCATAATTTGCTTTCAACCAAAAATATAATCTGTGTTATATGTCACTCACTCCACTAAGTGGCCAGGATACACCATTTATCTTGCTAGAGTTCTCACATTTGTGTGTAGACATATTTAAACATTTTCTATGTTCTATAATCTATCCTAATACAAACCTAGGTTACCAAGGACTAGTCTTGCTTGGCATGGTGTGCAGAGATGGTAACCCTTCCCTGCCATCCTCGAGTA
The DNA here is from genome assembly GCA_016271365.2 of Neoceratodus forsteri. Taxonomy (NCBI): domain Eukaryota; kingdom Metazoa; phylum Chordata; order Ceratodontiformes; family Ceratodontidae; genus Neoceratodus; species Neoceratodus forsteri. The sequence continues at coordinate 1,386,834,403 of CM057453.1, forward strand.
TGCTGCTGCAGCCAATATAGTTAGAAAATGTTTTTACAAAAATAGCCACTGTTTTCTTCCTGTTTCTGATTAACTACTAAAACAATAAATTACATTTAAATAAATGTCATTTATGTGAGGACATAATCCTAGGAATTCACAAACAAAATGGGCCTGTTTCCAGGATGCCTTACGCATGGCGCAAGGCGATTTATGCCAAACCCTATGGTGCAAATCGCACCTTGCAACCATGCGATACGCAGGTTGTGATTCTGAGTCACAGCTTGCGCCAAAGGTGGGCTACACCACCCACTATGCCTGCATCCTGCTGTGGTATGGTGCAAGGGTGGGTTACGGCAGCACCCGCACCCTATTCCATAGAGGCAGCTGCCATAACCTGGATAAGCCATTCCAAGTCCTGCAATGGTGCTGCAGGTTAGGCTAGCATGGAGGTGGTCTAAGAGGCATCTATCCTGGCAAAATGATCGATGCCCCTCTGCAGTGGCATGGAAAGCACATTACCATGCCCCACGGAACCCCCAGGGCAGTAATGTCCCCACCCCAAATCTCGGGGTGCCACCCAATGCTGTTATGCCCCTTGCCCCCTTGCACCTGTGCCGCCCAGCCTACCCTCCAAGGCCTCCAGAGAATTGCAGGTGTGTTATGGGGTGAGAGGGCTCTGGGAGGGCAGCTACATGCGGTCTATGACTTGCACCGACCAGGTCAGTTGTGCCATTCCCATGGTGCAAGCCTGTGGCTGCTGCAAGTCACAGGTTGTAGGTGCCGGGAACCCTGCCTGTCCTGGAATAGGGTGCAGGGTCCACTGCATAGCATCGCATGGTGCAACTCGCATTTGCCAGCGAGTTGCGCCATGTGTTCTGGAATCGGGCCCCATAAGTTTTTATCACAGTTCTTGTTTCTCTCAGTAGACTGTTTGTTATTAGAACAATAAATTAATTTAGTCGCTTCTTTATATATAGAGAGAAACAAGGCTTTTCACTTGCCTCCTATCTAAATTATTACCTGTTCGTTAATGGGTAATTCAGTTCATAGCATTTCAAAATATTGTTATATGTAGGAAAGCAACACGTTTCACATTTCTCCTGTCTGGATTATTATATATTTGTTAGTTTAAACAAAAATATGTTTTTTTTATATTAAAAAACATTTTAAACATTTTTTTTGCAGTGTGGGCCTGGTCTTTACTAAGCCTTCATGTTCACTTTCATAGGTAATGCAGTTCTTTACAAACTTCCAAATTAATGCTGTGCCCAGTTTCAAGACTGAGGGTAAATCTAATATAAAAGTAACGTTTAAATATCAGTACTGAGATTCATTCCTTCATTTTATATAATTTATATTATCTTGACCTAGTATGACCTCAGGGTGTGCACTCATGCTTTATCTGCTCACATATTCAGACAAGTGGTCTCCAATGTGAAGTGTTGCACATCTTCAGAGGCCTAAATGAGAACATTAGGTGTGTGTGTGTGAGTCTGTTGTTAAGCATGAAGCATTATTCATTAGCTGTTACAGCTTTAAGAGAAACTTCTTACTTATTTAAAGAAAACTTCTTACATGCTGTGTCACTATTTATGGTTCCTAGGTAGTACATTTTTAGGGCTGCAGGTAGGCGAAGCCTGCAGCCCTCTTGCATCAGCTCTAAAAATGAGCTACTGGATTCAGACCATGGAACACTTCCTTTGGAGTTTTCAAATGATCCTTCCACATCTTTAAAGCCCTTAAATTTAACCCTTACAGTGCTGCAGATTGAATATCTGTCCAGGGCTCAATCAAATAGATTCATTTTAGTTCTTTCAGCAGCCTAGAGATTAGGAAACAAATGCTCTGGATGATCACCTCTCCTCCCCAACCTTGCAGTGCTTCAGTGAGTACAAGAAATATGTTTTCTTTTGAATCCAACTTGGTAAACAGGAATTTTAACACTAATGCAAGAGGGTTGTTGAGTAGACTATTCCAACACTATTTTCTCAGCTTTTTTTTATTGGACTGTGACTTGCTATTTTTGGAGTCTAATACTTTTCTGACATGACTTTCAACAGATAGCAGCATCTAACTGCAGAGTAGTGTCAAATTATAGTCTTAGTCAACTCTCCCAGTGCGTGTGCGTGTGTGTGTGTGTGTGTGTGTGTGTGTGTGTGTGTGAATGATTTACAGCATTTCCTCTGAATAGTTTATTTATATTAACCCTTTCTGGACCTAATTAGTGGCATTGGATGTAGGAAGGGTTTTAAATGCTAAGCAGCTAATATTTTAGGGATTTTCAGAGGTTACAAGGGGCATCCCTATGGAATTACAAAGAATGATAGCGGTGCCGACTGCAGTGTTCCCAGATTGAACAACGCATTTCTCTGTAGGGCACCCTCCTTTTCCCTGTATTTTCCATGTAAAACTGGGACAAAACTCTTGTACATTTTTCTGTATGCTCAAATCAATACATGTACACAACTGACTTAATTATGCCTACCTGTAAAATCACTATAACAAATGTTAAGGCTCTTTTTATTTATTTTAAATGGTAAAACTCACCTGCAACATATCACAGAGGCTCTGGAAAAATGTTGAAATTTCTCAAGCTTTGCTCTCAATGTTCACATGTCTCCAGAACCTTTGGATGGTATTATAGCATTGTTACAATGTATTGACACAGCCGGATACCCTGGCAGAGATGCTGTACAGTATGTCATATTCAGTGGGTCATACTTTTATCCATTTTGGCAATATACTGACACAGGATAGCTTTGATGAGATGCAGGATCTCATTTTCAGAGGGGGTCTTAATTTTACCCACTTCTACAATGTACTGATACATGTTAGCCTGGCTAAGATGCAGTATCTCATTTTCAGTGGGGTCTTACTTTTACTAGTGATGACTTAAACTATGCATATGTGAGTATGGAGCATAAGTAGTCATGTCAGTGCTTCCATGATATGGCTGACTATGGGGCAAACTGTACATGCATGAGTATCATGCATGCACAGTTCTGTAATCACAGCAGCATCAGTTACATCTGACTCTGGTGCAGCAAGAACACCTCATATTCTTTTCAACAATCTTGCCACTCCTGAAAGCTTTCCATAGCCATATCAGCTCAGTGCTGGCAAAAGCTAAGGGATGGTCAGCACTGGGTACTGCTCTACTAAATTCATGTCCACAGTCTCTATTGACTTATCCATTTAGAAAGCCATCACCTGCCAACCCGGTGGCACAGAGGGTTGAAGCATCTAGCCCTATCTTGCATCATGCCAGCAACCCAGGTTTGGGAATACTAAGGTTCATACTAAGGTTAGAAGAAAGAGCTAGTAGGCCAAAGTGCATAATGCTTCTAAGCTAGGCCATAGAGTAGAATGTTAAGTCATACCCAGACATAATTAGTGTGTCGAGATGATATTTAAAAATCTCTTAAGTATTACTTGTTACTACATCAGATGGAAGTCTATTCCAAGGCCCAATAGTTCTTACAGAAAAGAAAAACTTGTGATTATTGTGTTTAAAAGATTTACCAGTTAACTGGAGGACATGACCTCTAGTATTATGTATTGATGACTTAAAAGAAAATCCTAACTCAGTCATGATATAGGGGTCATGAACAATATCATATAGGAGGAGAAGGCCACCTCTAATGCGTCTGATAGTAAGAGGCATTAGTTTCAATGTCTCCAACCTAAACTCCTAAGATGAGGATTCGAGACCAGATATTTTTTTAGTGTATTTTCGCTGAACTCTTTCAAGAGAGTGACTATCTGATTTTTCAAAAGGACACCACAACTGTGAAGCATATTCAAGATGGGGACGGACATAGGACCTGAATAGGGGTAACAACACCTCCTGATCTTGAGATCTAATATTATGCAAAATAAACCAAATAATTTTATTAGATGTACTAATAACCGACTGCATATGCTCGGGTCATCGGGGAGCTGGCCTGGTGGGAGGGTAGGAGCAAGATTGAGATGCCTATCAGCAGCTGTCCTTTCCTGGAGTGGACACTATCCCCTCTATAGTCCCATCACCACTGGGTGGAGGTCCAGTGTTGATGCAGGCAGAGAGGGGGTGGCTGGTATGGTGGGGTACGCTGCAGTGCCTGACATGTGTGCATCTCCTCACATGTACATCAGTGCCCTGGATGTACGTGGGGTGGGGATGGGAAGAAAACAAGAAAAAGGCATACAAAAATGTAAAAAAAAAGAAGGCCATCACCTTCTGGTACAAAATATGCTTCCTAATGTTACCCCTTAACTTGCCATCTGTGACCTTCAGAGCATGTCCCTATGTCCTGCTGGAGAACATATCTATATCTTCAATCCTGTCAATACCCCTGAGAATGGGAAGACTGAGCTCATGTTCCATCTCAGCCTGCTGTTCCACAGGGACAAGCATAAGGATGAGGAGCACCCACATACTGTATGCAGAAAGCACCAGGACCACAAAAATATTATTCAAAGTCCTTTATTTAACTAAAGTGCATAGTGTACCCACATGTAGTGAGCATAAAAAGTGGCAGCTGAGCTTTTCTACAACTAAAATTTCTCCTGACCCCTGCCAGGCATCATCACAGTGATTCACTTTGATGACGCCTGGCAGGGGCCAGGAGAAGCATAACTTTCAAAGCAGCTCAGCCATCACTTTTTATGTTGGCGCACTTGCTCAGCCAGCATCTTGGGACAGTGCAGCTTTGGAGGCGCGGTCGCTGTTGGGCTAATGCAGGGCACACATCAGTAGGTGCGTCCCTCATTCCCCAATCAGTCTGCATGCTGGCACCACACCATACATACATAATGTGGTGAGTACATCTAAGAAAAGGTCCACTGCAATCTGAGCAAAGCTCATCAGACACAGAGGACCTTTTCTTGCCGTGCTCACCACCATTATGCACATGGCGGTACACCGGCCTCCGAACTGTCGACTTTGGGGGTGCCTAATCCCCTGTTGGTTACCCCTGCCCGCAGACATGTACTGCCAGGTGAAGTTTACCCCATTGACATAAATAACTTCCCTTTGTTAACATGCCAAGGGGTGGCTAATCCCTTGGCTCTAAACCCCTTTACTTGTGTGCCAACAGGGAGCCCACTCCATCGGCATAAAGACCCTCCTCCCATTGTGAAATGGTGAGGGGTGCCCAATCCCCCCCTTTCTTTGTGTACCGATCGGTGCTTCCAATCCCTGTCGGCATAAATCCCAACCCCCCCGTTGTGTGCCGACGAGGGTGCCCAATCCCCTGTCGGGTGCAGACCTCCACAAAAAAAGAGTTAGGTGGCACACTGGGAGCCCACCCCAGCATTACAAACCCCCTGAAATACAAAAAAGTGTCCCACAATTTTTTTTTGTTATTTTACCTGTAAACGGAAAACGGTTCCTCGTAGTCTCCCTACCCACCACCTGCACCCACCCACTGTGCACCCTGCCTCCCCACACCCCCTCACCCCATACGTACCTCTGGAGCTCTGCACATCGATCTTCGGTGGACCGGGAACATGTCTGCACTCTTCGAAGCCAACCATGAACTGAGGAAATGCCAGTAAGCTGTATAATGGCACAAATAGGGTTTTTTCAACTTTGATGATATTCGGCATTTTTGACGCACCATTTTCAATATGGGGTTTGGGACCTCCTCATGAATTCTGTCACTGTTATGATGTTAACAGTCCTGAAAGGTGATTTTGCAGTCACTGCGGGAACCACCTTCGGGACTGATTAATGCAAGGACAGTGGCAGTGTACATGAGGTGGGCCTCAAAAGCCTAGTTGCAAATTTGGTGAAAAACCCAAAAAGGCTGTTTTACAAGCATGGTTAAAGTTGTGAGTTACATGGCACGCCATAATCCTGCTGAATTGTAATATTTTCACAACAGATTTTAACATTGTCATTTTCTACATCTCCTTGTGAACAGTACAGCTGTCATTTTTCACATCTTGGCCAAATGTGTTTCCGCACTCGTGCACAATAGCGTGTCACTGTGGGAAGTCAGTGTTCAGGGCAGATTACAAAAATGCAAGTGACATGAGCAGAGGTTCTAAAATGCCTATGTTGAAAATTTGGTGACAATACTCCACAAAATGACTGTATTACGAGCGTGCGTTGCGCAGTTTGCACACACACTCATAAGTTCGCAAACTTATAATATTTTCACTCCAGATTTTCAACAGTGCCATTGTTCTGCATCTCCTAATGAACAGAACAGCTGTCATTTTTCACATCCTGACCAAAATCTGTTTTCGCAGTTCCAGTGCAGAATAGTGCGGTCGCTGTGGAAAGTCCATGTTCGAAACACATTATGAAAATGACAGTGATACTGTTCATTAGCAGACGTCTTAAAATGCCTATGTTGAAAATTTGGGGACTAAAGTCAATAAAATGAGTGTTTTACAAGCGTGCGTTGTGCAGTTTGCATGCACACTCGTGACTTTGTGACTTTGTAATAGTTTCACTCCAGCTGTTCATCACTGGCATTTTTCCATACCTCCTTATGAACAGTGCAGTTGGCTGAAATGTGTTTTTGCATGTCCGGTGCAGAATTGCACGGCCGCTGTGCGAAATCAGTTTTCAGGACAGTTCCAGGAAATGACGGTGACACTATTTATGAGCAGAGGTCCTAAAATGCCTCTGTTGAAAGACTGGTGCCAAAAGTCCCTAAAATGACTATGTTGCAAGCGTGCATTGTGCAGTTTCCAAGCACTCTTGTACCTTTGTCAATCTGCAATATTTTCATGCCACATTTTCACCACTGGCATTTGTGCACACCTCCTTATCAACAGTCCAGCTGACATTTTTCACAGCCTGCCCAAAATGTCTTTCCACAACTGTGGCACACAATGGCATGCTCGCTGTGCAAAATCACCTTTTGGGACACATTAACAAAATCACAGTGTTATGCGTCTCTAGCTCCGCCACTCCCACTGCCAATGCCAGCATGACAACATTTGGCATTGACAAATGCTTGTTTATGCTCACTATGTGTGGGTGCGCTATACACTTTGGTTAAATAAAGAACTCTGAATAATATTTTTGCGTTTCTGGTGCTTTCTGCATATGTGGGTGCACCTCATACTTTTGCTTGTTTAATTTTTTCCATTGCTGAGCACCATATTACTTGTCCCACCACTCCAAATCCATTTTGCTTTGTTCCACAGGGAGAAGACAATAACAACTACTAGTAAACATAAATGTGGATATTATCAGCTAGCTCCTTCCAGGTATTCCTGTTTTGAAAATGCAGCTTCCCCTTAATGGTGGTATCTAAACAGAAAGCCCACCAGTAAATTTATTTTTATTTTCAGTGCTGAACACATTCTCTTTACTGCTACAGTAAATGTAAACACTGGAGGAAATATGAAGAAACTGATAGAGGGAAGCTTACTAAGGATGTCAGTTGGCATTTTATGCAACTGTATAAATATGCAGAACTAAAAATTGCTGCATAAATTCACTGCCACTAACCAAGTGGCAGATTAGGAAGGGGGATTTGCCAACACAAAAAGGGGGCTTGGTTTGCACTCAGAGAGGAGTGAGAAGGTCAGTTTTCCTCTGTGGGACAGTGACCCACAGGGTGTAAAAGGTTAGAGTTATTGAAACTATGGTGGATCATAATGGTCTACATAGCCCATTTTCTTAAAGCAGCAGTTTTGTCATCAAAGAAGAAAAAAGGTGGGTCAGGATTGACAACCATCTGACATTTTTTCATAATCCCCCACTCAAAAATGAATATGGACACGATTTAACTTGCTGCACTATAAGACTGCACCAAAGAATTCAGCATCTTTGCCAAGCTGGTGTTTCTCTGTTTGACATATGTGTTTCATTCTTTCAGCAAAATCTTGACAGAGTATAGTACCACCATAAATTTTATTTACATAATTCTCACTTCCATTGTAATGCACCCTAATCCCCTTTCTGCCCTGATATCATTATATTTAGGGCTTGATTAAGTAAAGATGTATCCACATTTCCTCCCGGTGGACTAAGTTAAACTTTTTCAATGCCCCAAAAAAAAAAAAAATAGCAATGCACTCCCTGACTTTGAATAAATTTTATATGGGGTGGTATTATACTTCGCATATTCTTGTGTTGATTGATTCTAGTATGTTCATCGATTAAAATAGCTGTGCAATAATCTGGTTACAATTTTGACCAATGCTTTTTTACGGTATTTTAGATTGCCACTTACCTTCTGACTAGTGTGATATCCTTCTTTCCACAGTCTGAGTCTGCTTTAGTACTTCTTTCATGTCAGAAATAATAAAAGGAACACTCCTTTTAACCCTTGCTATGCTGTGGACTGCTATATCAGTCCAAAATTTCTATATGTTCTAATTCTTCCGGCAGCCTAAGGGTTAATACGGTGTGGCCCAGATCTTCGTTAGTATTTTCATCTAGTTTTGACCATCTGCTGTTTATATATCACTTCTGTTGTGACTCAAATTAACTATTATGCAGTAGACAGTGCTCTCTGACCTTACAGAACAATAGTTGTCCAAAAACAGCTACAAATACTGATGAAAACATGGCCCAAGCCATATTAAAAGGAGTGTTCCTTTTATTATTTCAGACATGGAAAAAAAAGTATTCAAGCAGACTCTAACTGTGGAAAGAAGAGTATCATACAAGTCAGGAGGTAAGTGTCAATCTAAAATAGCATAATAAAGTATAAGTCAAAATTTTCACCAATTGTTGCACTGCTGCTTTAAGTTATAAGGCTATGCTGAATTTTGCAAATGCAGGCTCATAACTTTGGTAATATTCAATATTTTTACTACAACATTTCAACATAGCCATTTTTGTACAGTGACTCATTAATGTGACAGCTGTCAATTTTCAACTCCTGCTCAAAATGTGTGTTTGTAGCCCAGAAGTTGATTTTGCAGTCCCTGCATGACCATCTTTAGGCCAGGACTCGAACCTTTTCTCTGCCCTTCTTTATGAGACTGCTTCTTCACAAGACTGTGTTGAAAAGTAGATGCAGATATAAAAAGAAGAAGAATTTTCAATATTTTTAACCCAGATTCCTCTCCTGTAGCCCTATTGGCTCTGGCCAGAGTTGATTTTATCTCGGGTGTGTAGGCCAAGGCCATATATATTGGTGAGCTCTGAGTTTTAAATAAGCAGACTTGCATTAGTGTTTACAGTTATAGTGGTTGCTTAGCATATCTAGTAAACAATGGCCGCTCTTACCTCCTAGTTAAGAGCTTCACAGAGTAAGGTACAGCATGTCGGGTGGTCAGTGCTACACTGCACTTTTTCAGTTGCTGGCTTAAGTAACGGGAGTCAAGGAGTGGAGCCATAAAAACTTAGGAGGATCACATGACCACATGATCCCAGCACAGGTGCTGACACTGCTGCTGAGCAACAGAAAACACCCAACCACTCTGGAACAGAGTGGTCGGTGCTTTCCTCCCCTTAGCTTCCCAGGTGTGTTTAATTAGTTAGCTCTAACAGAAACAGGATCCCTGCCCTCTAATAATGCATTTCAATCTGGAAGGCTCTTATCCCAAAAAATGTTTCTTATATGCACATCTTAACCCACTGTAGTGAATAAGTATCTGTGTTTTTGTGGGTTTTTTTTGTGTTTCTTTTATTGTTATGTTTTTTAAAGGGCAGTGCTTGTCCCTAGGTTGCTAACATTCTTGTATCTCTGTTGGATCTCGTTATCTGAATAAACACTTGGGAGATGGAAAACATTTTTTTTGTTTTTTTCAGTTTAGGTGTACAACACAGTCATCAATAAAGGGGAGCGGGATCTAGAATTCCTGTTAGGGAAGAGCTACTTATTCTTTTCTGTATCATTTCTAGATTCTAACTGTTGTCAAAAGTCATAGCCGTATCCAAATTCATTTGAAGCTTGTATTGTATCTAGTACCATGGTGAAGCTAGGAGGTCAAAGAGACATGAAAGGTCACCAAAAGCAGGGGCAAACTATATAGTAGTTGTCTTTTGCGGATGTTACATAGGTACATACCTCATAGTTAATTCCTTTCGCATGAAAGATTATGGTGACAACATTATTGATGGGGAGAGATACAAGGATGGAAGGGAGTCATGCAGGGTGGTGGGTATAAGGGAAGAAGGTACAGGAGAGATCACTAGTATCACCTGGTTTGTGCCATGTGTATTCTCTCAATGCCAGCTGGTGCTCAAGTTTTCTTCTTCATTTAGGCCAAGCTTATCGCTGCTGGTATTTAGTGTATAAATCCAAAATAGTTGTCGGTGTTCAAGTGCCCATGTCCATTCCACACACCTGTTGGGTGGATCCACATGTTCAATGCCCCAAAATTTTATGGATGAGCGGTTGTGACCAGCTTGTGTAAAGTGTATTGCTGTTGGTGAGGTGTTGTTTCTGGATCTTATATTACTTTTGTGTTCCGTAATCCTCTGAATCAGTGGTCTTGTTGTCATGCCAATGTAGTACTTGGAGCAAGGACAGGTAAGCAGATATACAACATGATCCGTGTTACACGTGATAGAGCTATGCATTATGTATGTCCGGTTGCCACTGGGGTGTTACCCAACTGCTCCTACAAATTTCTGAAGTGACCACAGCATTTCAACAAACAACCCAGGCCATTAATAAAGTAGATGCCAGGTTATTCCAAATGGAGAGAAAGATCGACTCACAAGATGTGGCAATTTAGGAACTCATGGCCAAAGTTCAAGAACAAGACCATGCCATTCAAATGCTACAGGACAAGGTCAACAACCTGGAAAACCACAGCCGGCGGAATAACCTCCCTATACTGGGCTTTCTGGAAGGTGTGGAGCTCTATGACACTGTTGTCTTTCTCCAACATGTCTTGTCAGTAGTTCTGTGACCAAAGAGAGGTTGTTTCGGTATTGAAAAGGCTCCTCACACCCTAGTGCCAGTGCCTAGAAACAGGGAAAAGCCCAGGCCTATTCTGGTAAAGTTTTTAAGCTAAAATGCAAGACAGGACATCCTGGTGAGGTCCAGAGAACTGGGGCAATTATACAGTCAAGATCACCCCCATCTATATTTACCAGGACTTCCCTAAAGATCTCTCCAACAGATGGCAAGCATACCCAGAGGCCTGACATGCTATGCATTACACTGGACTGCAGTTCTCTCTCAGATATCCAGCTACTATGCGTGTGGTGCATAATGGTGTATCATTGTTGTTTTCAATGCCAGAAGCCTTAGGGGATTTCCTGCATAAGTATTGGCCTCAGGATATGTGGAACACCAGACAGACTCCTCACAGATCGAGTACCACACCCGCCGCAGCACATGAGGACAAAGCCCCACCACAACAAGAAGATGGGATGGACTACCACAAGGGTAGCATGGACAATGGCTGGGCCCTTCCACCTTGGAGCTGCAAAAGGAATCCTCACTACAACCATTACAAAAGAGATCATCCAAGTACCAGATATTGCTCCTGCGGTGACAGCGGTAACAAAAACTGTGAGAACTCCCTGAATGACTTGGGCCCACTTCTATGCATAATCGACATGCTACTCTCTGACTCATTTCCCCAGATCCACCCCCAGACTGTTCCGGCTGTTAAAGAAGACCTCACAGAGAAGACTCCCATGATACAAGAGCCCACTCCTGCAGCATCCTGGTTGGGAGTCATGCCTAACAGCACTTGGGAACACAGCACCAGCAGCTGCAGTGACAGATACCCTGCTTTGATTTAACCAGAAGGACAGAGAGCAACTACTGACATGGATCAAACCCAAGAAAGCCATTTCAAAGGACAAGGAAGAATGTCAGATAAGTGGAAACAATTTTTACTGATTTTAGGAGGGAGGGGAACAGGGCTTGGGGGGGCATAGGAAACCTGACAGTGAAGAATGTGATCTGCCCCTAGAGATAGTGATGTTAAAGGGTAAAATCTGTTTTATACTACAATCTCCTCCCTCCTGAATAGCTGACTGCCCAATAAGTACATACTAGGTGAGGCATCTCCTCCCCATTTCCTCTTTACCTAATCTGCATAACACTCCTGTAGATGACTAATGTTTGTCACAGACTCCGTTGTTTTTGTTGGTGTTCATTCTATCAGGGAGACTATGTTCAAATGTTCTAACTGTTTTGATTGTAGTGATGCAGTAAGAGTAACATGGCACTGACTGCATGACCGAGTGACATCTCTCCCCCCTCCACCACATACACTACTGTATCCCTCTTGGCTCAGTCTGGTTCTAGCAGACTGAAACTCATGCTTCAGCACTCTACCATGCAAAAGCTGCTAAGCTGGCCATGTAATCACAGTGTGTTCTTATAGTCCCTTTGTACGAGAAGCTGCCTGTGGAACTTTGGTGTTCAGGTCCTGCTTTTCAACACTCTCTCATGAACCACATCAAAGCCTGCATATAATTTTCTCTCTCTCCTCAGCACTGCAAAGACCTTACAAACAGAAAGCTAATGGTTTCATGACCCAAATGTTCCCTCCCTTAGAAACAGAAACATAGAAATTGAAGGCAGGAAAAAGACCGCAAGACCCATCCAGTCTGCCCATTTTTTCTACCTTATGAATGTGCCATATGCCTTTACTCTGTCAATGGCCTATCTATTCATACTCATCTATATTGCTCCCTTATGCCTGTTTGAGCCCTGCACTGTATCCATATCCACCACTCCTGAGGTAGGCCGTTCCATGCATTCACCACCCTTTCTGTGTAAAATAACTTCTTCACAATCCCCCTTAATTGGCCTCCCTCTAATCTCATGCTGTGTCCTCTTGTCCTGCTGTTTTTCTTATATTGAAATGTTAGACTCTTTCACCTTGTTAATGCCCTGAAGATGTTTGAATGTTTCGATCATATCACCTCCCTCCCTCCTTTGCTTTAGGGTGTACATATTGAGCTCCATTAATCTGTCCTCATACGTTTTCTGATGCAGTCCCTGCACTATTTTGGTTGCCCTTCTCTGGACTGCCTCCATTTTGTTAATGTCCTTGTGCATGTGTGGCCTCCAGTACTGCACTCAGTACTCCAGATGGGGTCTAACCAGTGTCTTGTAAAGAGGGATTATTACCTCCCTCTTACGACTTGCGATACCCCTACTAATACACCCCAACATCCCTCTAGCCTTACCTACTGGTTTAGTGGTCTACTTGGATGATTTCTGGTCATCTGTGTTAATGATGCCCAAGTCTCTTTCTTCTCTTGCGATTGCCAGCAACTCCCCTCCCAACCTATAAGTGTCTTCAGTGTTTCTCTTCCCTATGTTCATGATTTTGCACTTCTTTACCATTTTGCCAGTTTATCCAGATCGCTTCTCATTCTGCCCACCCCATCTGGATCATCTACTCTGTTACAGATCTTGGTGTCATCTGCAAACAGATGACCCTTACCCTCCAGTCCATCTGCAATGTCACTGATGAAGATATTGAAGAGGACTGGCCTCAGGACTGATCCCTGAGGTACCCCACTTGTGACTTGCATCTCTTCTGACTATATATTATTATTATTTAACTTCCTTCTTGGGGTGGGGTGGAGATACTGGCTGTAATATGAATGGGCTCACTGTAAATATGATTTGATGTTATTATAATGAATATGAACATTATAGTTGTAGCCCTGTCCTAATGACCTTTGCAATGCAAGTAACTGTATGAAAATGCTGTCATATTAACACCGTGTGATTCTGGATGCACAGCTTTATTTGACATTGACAATTTGGGGACTGCTCCACTACCCATATCACAGAAGCCTTCCCTCTCCTTATCTCACTTTTCAAGGCAGACACTTCAAGAAAGCTTGGTACAGGGGTGAGAGGGTTATAGGGGATGAATATCCCAGGCTGCGGTATTATTTTCCAATTATCTATATGAGTGGAGGGCATGACCCACTTAGAAATTATCAGACATTCCTCAAGAAGAGGAGTACCTGTAAAATGTGCAGTGCTCTCTTCTGCATTGGAGATAGAAGCTCTATACTGTTTAAAATATATTTTCAGGCAGCTGTCTCTATGGCACCAATAGCAGGAGCCAACCTGCACAATAGAGTATCCCCTTTTTGGAATTAAGACACCTCGAGAGGTAGCAGGTCACTATGAGCAGTACAAGTGGCTAATTGGTTATCTATGACTAGCATGGATAGATCTGTATCCTCACCTACAGCTGGTCTTTGTAACACAATCTCAGGAATAAAAAAGTTGGCCTTGTTCAGCTTGATATTGCCACTGGCCAATAGTCTTTTATTGCCGCACAGGTTCCATTTTCTGAAAACTGTAAACAATGAGGTAAATAAGTTTCTAGCTGGTTCTATTGTTCCCCACAGAGATTCAAATGCAGGTCTAAAACTTCCTCCTCCAAGTCTGTATCCAAACCATAGATGCATGAAACAGGGCAGTAACCCCTTTGTATCCCTGATGTCAATAGCATCAACTTTTAGTACTACTGTATATGTGATGATAGAAATTATTGTTGCCAGACCCTTTGGCTGCACTCTGATGGTTCAAGGTGACATAAAAGGGGACCATGTAGGTATTATCTCAGGTCAACATGTAGCCTGGAATACACTCATCCCTATACAAAGCCATGTGCCATATAGTACCAGTCTACCCTTACATACGTTCCTGTAGCTGGTATTGATCTCTTATAAGTTAGACATAATTTTTAAGCTCATCACACACCCCTTCAGTGACCATGGGTGAACTTATATGCCACACATGGACAATACAGGGACTAAACACACCAGTGAACCAGAGGAAGGTACTTTCCCATTTAAAGAAATCAAAGTCTCAGCTGGCTTTCTTGCAATAAACCAAATTGACCTCAGTGGACTATGCAAAACTGGTTAGAGACTGGGTGGTGTCACAGGCCCATCCCTGTGGGACAAGATTCACTGGACTCACAGTGAACTCCCAAGAGTGCAGCCTGTGTGGTGTGGATCAGGAAACCCCTTTCCTGTCCTACCAGGGCACTTGCTGGATTTACCAATGATTGTCCACCAGCAGATCCTTGGATTTTCTTGCTCTGCATGAAGGGTGAAAATACAGCCATGTGTCTGTGTTCCTGGGAGAGAACCCTCTTGACCACTGCACAGTGAACCAGAAAACCACAGGCACGTATAGGCCTTCGGGGATGCCCTATTCACCCTAGATGAGTCTTTTACAGAAAAATGCAGTTTTGGTTTGAATCCCACAGACTCCTTCACGAGACCTCATGTACGCCCACTCACACTTACAGAGTCCCTTCTCACATTTCATCTGGTAGTGTTTGGCATTTTAGCATTAGATCAGGCATGGTATTGTTTGAAGAAAACCCTCCAAAATTTACATATACAACAGACATTATCTGCCTGGTCTCTGATGACACTGCATCATGTCAGATTCCCCCAGCCCTGTCTCCCACTCGCAGCCTACCCTTCCAGCTGCCCTATGGCTTGTCCCCCATGGTGGGGTGGTGGGGATCCCTCAACCTGCCTAACTCTGGATTTGGTGCTGGAAGGATTACAGTCCATCGTGGGGGTGGCACCTGCTTGGACCGACCTTCATTCTGCCGTGCCAGTACCCATTTTTCCTCCTACAATTTTTTGCTTCCCCTAGACGAGGTGTGCAATGATGCCCAAGGAGCGAGCGTGCATGCTCCCGTACACTGTCCTTCAAACTTCTGCCCTGTCTACCCACACTCTGTACCATTTTGGTGTGCCAGCCCCTAGCCTCTGCCAGGGGCAAATTGTGCGCTATACAGCTGGTGTCCCCCCTTCCCTGAGAAGGAGAGCAGTCTTACGGATGCTCGATCCCTCTCCTCCTCCACCAACCCCCAGTGACCTGTGCTCATTCCCGAACATGGGTCGTCGGCATAGCGTGAGGTAAGGTGACCAGTGCCTCAGCCCTCAGCACCACCAGACTGGACAGGTAAGACAAATTTAACATATCAAGAGCATTCAATGATCTGGTTACAAGATATAAGAAAATAAAAGCTGGACAATATACAAAAGCAGTACACTTATCTTTCCTAAATCTAACATATAGTTCTACCTTGTTCCAGTGCAGTTGGTCAAGTAGTTTGAGTCCAGTAAAATAAAAATGTCCTTGTTACCTGTTTTGTGATGGAATTCAAAAGAAGGGTCCCATCTGATCAGTTGTCTCCTCATATACAGGACTGAATTTCAGCAAACCTTCCCAGGCTTTTCAAAGGTAGATTCAAAAAGCTGTCTCTGGATTTCCATCCTATGAGTAGCTGACCTTTGTCACATGACTGCAAAGAACCAACCAACACTCTGTTTTTTTTTAAAAATTCCACTGACCAACTGGCTTGCTATGTTTCACTTTAAAATAACTCAGCTGCTGAGTTTCTTAGCTGGGGGAGTCTCCTCCCCCCACTCACCCAGTTAGAAAAAAAAACAGGTTCACTCCTGGCCTGTCCCTGGAGATAGGATGGCCCCATCCCTTGCACTGAGAACTGCCTCAAGGCCTATTGCCAAGCTCCAGTTCCGAGCAGAACCTATTCAGGCCCAAATGGTCGGCTTTTAGCTTTTAATTGGTCTCCCATTAGCTTGAAACTGCCTTCCCCCAGCACAGCTTTCTGAGACAAAGGAACCAATTCCAGCTAGCAAAGCTTTTGTCTTCCCTTGGCTCAGATGCAGAAAAGAAAAACATGGAGATATTCCATGTTAAAACAAGTTATAAAAAACAGGTTTGATCAACACCATACAACATAGGGAATTTTAAATACTAAAACAGAAATATGTAATGGTGCTACTCCGCCATACACCTCCCTACTTTTTTTATATTTAAATATGCTTTATTGAATTTTCAACAACCAACAATAAAATGAATGAACCGGTAAACAGAACATTAACATCAACAAACAGTAACTAACAAACAAACACAGCCCACCCACCCACTCACACCGTCTCGTTCAACCCTTCCCCACATGTACAGCATTGACAAAAGCACCCCATGCTGTAGGAAATCAGTTAAACGGGAAAAGAGATCTAGCAATAAGGTCACCTAAAGGAGGGATAACATAATAACTATTTAGCTCTTGACTGGGACATAAGAAGTAACAGAGTATGCAAAGTATCCCAATGGGATTTGTAAAGAGGCAATGTACTGTATGGTAATAGCTAGCAATAGTCTTTTCAACATTGAGGGTGATCAACATCTCCCTAACTGAGTGAGACCTGGCCAGACCATTAGCATCCTTCCCCCACCCTGCACTAAAACTTTGCAGCTAGTGAAGCCAGTAACAATGAATCACAATTCTACTCAAAGCCCCCCAAATAGGTTTGCTACCCAAAGAAACAGGACTCCAATTCAAACAGCTTCAACAACACATCAAAATAGGCTTGGAATTAGAAGATATAGGTCTCCAATTTAAAGAAACTGATACAGTTAAATCACACCAATTATATTTTAAAACAGAAGAAATAGGCCTCCACAAATGCAGCCTGCCACACAGTGAATCATCAAACAAATGAGCCCACTTATAGCTACCAAAACAGGTTTCAAAATTCCAGCAGCCCCAAACAATGCCCTGCTAGCCCCTTAGTAGTAAGAAAGGAAAGAAATAACCTTCTACCAAGGAGAATCCACAAGAAACAATGTAAAAAAAAACAAGAAGAAGCTACTGTACTGTAGATCTGATCCTGTCCCCCTTCTAGTTCCTTCTGAGAAACCAAAGCACTGACACCACACCTGATTCAGCTCTGCCTCCCTAACTGAGTGAGACCTGGCCAGACCATTAGCACCCTTCCCCCACTCTGCACTAAAACTTTGCAGCTAGTGAAGCCAGTAACAATGAATCACACTTCTACTCAAAGCCCCCCCAAATAGTTTTGCTACCCAAAGAAACAGGACTCCAATTCAAACAGCTTCACCAACAACACATCAAAATAGGCTTGGAATTAGAAGATATAGATCTCCAATTCAAAGAAACGGATCCAGTTAAATCACACCAATCATATGTTAAAACAAAAGAAATAGGCCTCCACAAATGCAGCCTGCCACACAGTGAATCATCAAACAAATGATCATCATTTGATTGTAAATCAACTGTTATTTTAAAAGTTTTTTAAAGTTTTCTGTATTAAATGTTGATGGATTATAATTTATGTACAGGCACCTTGATCACCGGAAAGGCACCTTTTAAACAAATAAAGATTGATTTGATTCGATCTGAGCTGGAGTTTTCACTGCAATTTTTTCTAACCACATTATAATTGCTTCTTACATAAAACTGAGTAGACTTCGAGTGTAATTTACTACACATTCTTGGTTTATGGTTTAGCTGTCCCACTTACTTTTAAATTAAAGTGGAATAGGGGGCATGGCTTGGATGCTGAGGAAGATGGCCACTTAAGCCTTAAGCTTGGCCCCCAGCTATTACAATCTGAGCCAATATGCTGACATTCAGAGACAGTTTACCTCCCTGAGGCAAGAATATGCCTTTCTAGCCCCTGTTTATTCGATCGTCGCGGGTTTATTGTGGTAAGGATCTGGTAAGTTGTCTTGTGGCACCGGTCCTCATGAGACCCAGACTGGACCTGGACAGGCCTCATAACTCTGACCCTGCTTAGCGGGCCTTTTATTGTGTCCATGTAGCGATGGACTCCTCATCGTTAACTGTAGCCGTCTTAGCAGCTGTGGTGCTAAATCATCTATCCCATTGCAGAAACTTGAATACAGGCTCGCCCTAGCCGCCACATGACTTCCTCTATCCACCCTCTGGATGGCCTGGCTACAACCTCCATGGAGCCCCCCTCTCAACCATTAGACATGGGCAGCTCTCTTCAGCATATCACAGCTCTGCTAGAGACGCTGCTCACGAGGGTGAACTCCATATCAATGACTCTGGCAGGCACAGTTGCTGAGGTACGTGTGCTAAATGATAGAATGAATGTAGCGGAACAAAAATGGAGGACCTGGAATCCAGCCAGGCCAGAATCTTGCAGTGACTCCAAGAACACAACAATAAGCTGGCCACATTCTGGCGAAGGGCCGAGGATCAAGAGAACCGTGGGTGACACAATAACATCAGAATCCTTGGTATCCCAGAGGGTTCAGAGGGCCAAAACACTGAATGCTTCTTAAATGAGGAAATCCCTAAAATGTTAGGGAACAGGTGGCATGGTCTGATAGAAGTGGAATGGGCACATCGAATCCCCGGTAGCTCTCGATCTACTAATTCATCTCCATGACCCATTATAGCCTATATACTCAAGTGCTCCATAAAAGAAAAAGTTTTAAGGGCAGCTCGGGACAGAGGAAAAATTTTGTGGCATGGGGCCAAGGTGTCTTTCTTCAGAGACTTTTCCACCAAAGTGGCGGCTTGCAGGAAAGCATTTAGTCCCACTGAAAAACTTCTGGCAGAGCAAGGATTCTAATATGGTTTTTGCAACTTGCCCTACCTGTATGTATCCCATGAAGGCAGGGACATAATTGCTGAGACACCTTGGGAGATAGAAGAATGGGTCTCCAAACACTGGCCTCAGGTGCCTTTTAAAGCTACCTCTCCCAAAAGGCTATGGGTCCCAGGGCAATGTGTAATTGGGAGGGGGAACCATCCTTCTGGCAGTAGCTTTCAGGAGGACCATAATAGTGTCCGGACAGTCCCACAACTAACTGCATCCCCCAGGCCTCCCTACCCCACAACTTCATCAGGACCTGCAAATAATAATCCAAATGCACAGTCCCGACCAGTTTGCACCTCCTCTTCTCCTCTACCACAACGGGGTTCAGGCCAAGTGACCCGCGTACGCCAACATTCCTCTAGCGACCACAATCCATCCTCTGAGGGTCCAGAAACAGCTCCACCTGCCAAACAAACCAAGGATGAACTCCACACAGCAAACCAACTCACAACTGCTGATATTCCAGACAATCTCATTATGGAAGTAGCGGATATAAACTCCTGGGCAGATTTTCCTTCGGACTTGGATGACTGTCAAGACCCCACGACTCTGCCAATCAAACCTGTGCTGCTGACTTTTGCTGAAGTGCTCTCCAAAGACCCATCATGCTCAACAACCTGTCTCACTGCCACTGGGAAGATTACTCCCCTGGACTGACCCCATTGTGCCCATCTTAGTTCTCATTTTATCTTTGCCCTGCTCTCTTCCTAATGCTTCAATTCTACTTACAGGCACCCAGGATGGTGTTTGCAGTGGGTGGGACCTGCTACCCACTGATACCACAGTGGATGCACATGTTAGGTCCCCTGTATAT
Organism: Neoceratodus forsteri; assembly: GCA_016271365.2. Lineage (NCBI taxonomy): Eukaryota > Metazoa > Chordata > Ceratodontiformes > Ceratodontidae > Neoceratodus > Neoceratodus forsteri. Next base: position 1,386,854,535 of record CM057453.1, read on the forward strand.
GATGCTAGAGGGAACCCACTCCACAAACCTAAGGGAAACTACCTGGAACTGTGCAATGTAAGAGGGTCACCTCACTCGTGTGACAGCACCTCATGCACATGAGCCCCCCCCTTCCTCCTGGGCAGATGACCCTACTCTACTTGAGTCAAGTCCCCCTCTATTGCCCCATTGGGCATCACTATTCTCCCTATCGCTCAACTTTGAGAGACCATAGAGGGCACCAAATTTAATCCTGTAAACTGCAGCACTGCATGTAATGCCTGAATTGCAGGCCAGTTTTTCTTTAAAGGCTTTAAGGCAATAAGTTACTCCTCCCTCCCTTCCTCTTGACCTCTCCCCCCGGTTTTCCCTTTACTTCCTTAGCTCACCCCACCTACCTTCCCCCTACCCCTCTTCTTTCCCCCCTTCTTCTCTGTCTGTCCCACCTGTGTTTTGTAGATGTGGAAATTAGTTAATGATTGGCATGTTATAGCTGGGGACGGAGTTATGCAACACTTGTTAGTTTAACTCCTTATCTCTCCACACGGGTGATTGGCTAGAGCGGCTGAGCGATCCTTTCCTTAAGTGTACAAGATAAGCACCCTCGCACACACCCAAATCACCTTTAGCTTTTTGATCACTTAATCACTTACTGACTTTGTTAAGCTAGTAGTTAATAGATTCATAAATATATAGTTTGGCTCACTTCTTAGTGGACATACTTTTGAAATTGTGGTCCAGCATTATATATAGTGGTATTGATTGTTATTTGGTACATTTAACTTAACAACTCTTGTTTTAGAAATAGGTCAACTCTGCTACACCTCTCACTGGCCAGCCTGACTTGTTCTTTCTTCTCAACTGATCCTCCTTCCTATATCCCAGGCAATCTGTCTGCTCCCTACTGTCTGTCCTTACTGGATCCTTTTGGTGAGTACCTACATGCCAATTGACTTCAGGGATAAAGATGGAGAATCCAAGGGCGGAGGTCAAACTTATATCATGGAACATAAAGGGCCTGAACCATCCGACTAAATGCTCTATGGTCCTTAAGCACTTACACTCCTTGCATGTGGATATTGCATTTATCTAAGAGACACATCTCACTGCAAGAACTGTACTGTGGCTCAAGAAGTCTTGGGAGGGTAGAGCGATAGCTTGCTCGGCAATGAACAAATCTAAAGGGGTAGGTATCTTAGTTCAGAAATCATGTCCCTGGACAGAGGACAAAGTGACCTCTGACTCTCAAGGCCGCTGGATAGCAGCTAGGTTCTCTTACACTGGGGGCACGCTGTGCTGGCCAATGTTTATGGCCCCAATACAGAAAACCCATAATTCTTCCTGTATCTTAACCAGGCCCTTGAGTCTCTCACTGTAGGATACCCCAACATCCCGATCATGATAGGCAGAGATTTTAACTTAACTTTAAACATATTCCTGGACAAATCCAAACCCAGTCCTCAAACACACCCTAAAGCGTTGCTGGCCCTGCAAGATGTGATGAAGGAGTGGGAAATGGCCATCATATGGCGGAGGGACTATCCCTCATGGAGGGAGTACTCCTTTTTCTCCTCAGTCCACACCACATATAGCCAAATAGACTTCTGGCTGGCTAACTCTCCTGCAACCCAGGATATAATTTCCTCCAGGATAGACAACATTCTTGTCTCAGACCATGCCCCCATTTCTTGCACTTACATGCCTTCAGGACAGGGTGGTTCAGGTACCAGATGGCACTGTAAACCCTTACTTCTCTGGGATCCCAAATTTCAGGCCATGGTACAGAGTACAGCCAAAGACTACTTCATGAACAATCTCACTATGGACACATCTGCTGCCATAGTCTGGGAGGCATTTAAGGCTGTCCTACGTGGGCACATTATTGCATACGCAGCCCAGAAAAATAAAGCTAGAAGGGCAGACCTGACCCTCCTCCATACCAAATTGTCAACCTTGGAGGCTAAGTTCAAGGCCTCCACAGCTGCAACCCTGACCCGATGATTCTATGGGAGACAGTTGGGTTGAAGTACTGCATAAACACAGTGCTTCAACAGCAAGCTGAATGGATGCTGGCTAGGACCAAACATGCCTACTGGGAGGGGGAGACAAAGGAGGTAAACTACTGGCCTTTCACTTAAGGAAGCAACAAGCTGCCTCCTGTATTTACACCTTCAGGAACTCAAGAGATGATGTGGTCACTGATCCTAAACAGATCAATGAATGCATGCAACAGTTTTACCAGCAACTATATCAGCCACATGCATCACTTGATCAAAGCCAATTGGAGCGTCAGCTGAAGGAATTTTGCTCCACTGTTAGCGTCCCCCAATTATCTTGGCCTATGAAGGCTGCTTTAGACAAGCCCTTTACAGTGCCAGAGCTACAAACTGCCATATCCCAGCTTGCTAAAGGCAAGTCACCAGGGCCAGATAGCATGACAACGGAGCTGTATCAGCTCATGAGCTCAGAAATTAGCATTCCACTGCCATCAACCCTTCAGGAGGCCCATGAGACCAGCATCCTTCCACCCACTATGCAAGAGCCTCTGATCACTCTCCTTCCTAAAAAATCAGATGATCCGCTAAACTGTGCCAATTACAGTCCCATCAACCTCATATCTGGCGATAGTAAGATTACAGCTAAGATACTTGCCAGTTGGATGATGGACATAGTACTTTCTATTGTGCACTCATCTCAAGTTGGGTTCACCAAAGGCAGGGCTGCAGCTGATAACATTAGATTGGTCTTCAATCTTAAATGGCTGGCCCTGCATTCCCCCATCCCTATGGCGGCAATGGCAGTAGACTTCTTGAAAGCTTTTGATTCCGTAGAATGGCCTTACTTGCATGAGGTACTCTGACTTTATGGGTTTGGCCCATACTTCAGGCAGTGGATCCAAGTATTATACAATGCACCATTAGCTAGAATCTTAACCAATAAGGAGACCTCCTCACCCTTCTCTTTACAGCGGGGCACATGACAAGGGTGCCTGCTTTCCCCCCTATTATTCTTGGTGGCACTAGTTCCCCTCACCCAGAAACTATAGGCCACCAAGGAGATTAAAGGCATACAGGTGGGGGAACACTCATATCTGACTGCCCCTTATGTGGATGACTTACTCATTACTCTAACCCATCCATGGGAATCCCTCCATACAGTTTTGGAGATCCTGCAAGTATTTGCTCAAGTGTCCACGCTACAAATTAACCCAAAAAAAAACAGTGTCACCCCCCTAAATGCGGCTTGCACCAAAGCTTGTCTACAAGGCTTAGGGCTATCCTGGGCCCCCAACAGTCTATCCTATCTGGGCATAATTATACCCTTCAATTGGAAGCAGATGGAATCCAGAAACTTCTCACCCCTTATATCCCAACTTTCAGTCTAAATATCCCGTTGGAGCCAACTTAACCTCTCCCTCACAGGAAAGTTGCCGCAATCCGAATGCTCCTCCAACCTAGAGTAGCATACCTTCTCAACAACCACCCCATCACCCTGTCAGATAGGGTATTTCACCCCCCTAGACAAGCTAATCTCGTATTTTCTCTGGAAGGGCAAAAAGCCATGTTGGAGCATCCACAAACTACAGGCCCACTGGTCCAAGGGGGAGTGTTGGACACCCCTGGCTACAAGACTACCATTGGTCCTTCCTTTCGGTGCAGACCACCAAATGGTGATCAACATCTCTTGAAGCCACTCAGCCCGGTGATGAAGTATGGCTAATTTTGCAATTGTAGAGACAAGTGGCATATTACCTCTGCTGTGTCCTGAGAGGTATTGTTTGTTTGATGCCAGTGCTGGCCAATCAGTCACTTTGCTGCTCTAGTGCAGGAATGGCTCATCAGTAATGCCAAGGTGCCTTGTGCCACCCATATAGGCCTCTACCATTCATTGTGCTGCCCTGAGTCTGGTTGCCTCATCAGTCTCCTCCTTCATTTCTTCAATGGCTGCCACTCCCACCTGATACAGAACATCCCAAATGGGATTACTTTCTATTTTCTGCTATAACCTGGAGGATTTCTCAGATGGTTTTACCTATGAGCTTCTGTTGTAGCAACACCTTGTCTTTGTGCAGTTTGCACCTTCTGTGCCTTTTGCTTCTGTGCACCATATACTCGTCTAATTAGGTACTCGGTCAACTTTTGCAGCCAATCATTACCTCCTTCAGTTTCAAGTTTCAAGTTTTATTGTTCAATCACATTGAAGATGCAATATGATTATTACAACATATCAAATAACAAGAAGAACATGCACAGATAAAAATAAGTACCTCATCAAGAGCAAACAATTTGAGGTAATGGCATGATATTTTATGTGCAGATAATAATTTTATATTTTCACACCTTCAAGCTAGAAAAAGAAAGAATCACCAAGTAATTTAATTTTTATTCTCATTTTGGTTTGTGTTTTTAGTTGATCTATGCATTATTTTTTTTAATTTTCTGGGCAGCAGCCAGGAACTTTGCCATTCTTACTGTATCTTCTAGGCTTATTGGATGGAGTAAAATAAACAACAGATCATAACTGGCATCCACATATATAGTTAGAGTATTAGCTAAATATTGTGTCCTAGTTTTACTGTAAGGAGGACATATTTTAACAACATGGTTAATTGTATCCAAACATCCATTCCCACGAGCCAGCCCAGTGGCTCAGAGGATTGAGGCACTGGATGCCTTACCTCTCATCACACCGGGGACTCGGGTTCAGGAATGGACTTGGGTCATCAGGGAGCCAGCATGGGGGGATGGTGAGAGCAGGATTGAGCAGCCATAGGGCATATCTCCTCTCTTGGGGTGTTTATGCCCCCCTGTAATTCCACTGCACCGGGTGGCGGTCTGGTAGCTAGCACTGGTGGGAGGGTGACAGTCTCTGTTGCGTGTATCGAGACAGCATGCACGTGTTTCACTATGCCAAGACTTATTGAGAATGGGGACTGCTGAAAACAGGGAGAAAAAAACACACAAAAAATGTATTACAAAAAAAATCTGTTCCCATTTGGGCATAGATTTTCACTATAATTCTTAGTTACAGCAACCCTTTTATTAAAATATATATATTTCGATGTGAGGATCTTGAATCTGGCCCATGTTATGACATTCCTATGCTCAGGTTGAAGCTGCCATGTTAAGTATTCTTCAATTGCATGATTAATTTTGTTATTTTTTTATCACTGTGTGCATTTTAAATTCCTTATTTTATTCATATCCATGTCTTGTACAAATAGAAACAGCTTCTTTTTTTATAAAAGAACTAAAAGATGTAGAAATAGCTATGTTTCTATTGTAATCTTGCCACAAGTGAAGCATATTAATTTTTGAGAGTATATTTAATAAAAAGTTTAGTTGATGGCAGGCCACATTTGTAGCATTGATCCAGCATGGTAGCAATTGCAAATTCATCTGACTCTAGAATGCCAGAAAGATGGGTATTGCTGTCCAGCATATGTAGCACGTGTTCCATTAGTTCACAACTTCTACCATCCACACTTGCCTCCATCTCTTGCCGGACATTAACCAGTGTCTACCTCAGCATATGTACAAGGGGTATGGATTTACTTATACAGGCAGTGTCCTCACTCACTGTCTGTGTTGCATACTCAAATGGATAGAGAATGTGTATTAGGCCCTCCATCTGGTGCCACTGCTCTGTTGTTAGAACCATGGACACTCCAGAACTGTCCCGGGTAGTGTGTGGCACCAGATAGTCTGAAACTGCCTTATATTTTTCATGTATCCTGTCTCTCATATGCAGCGTGGAGTTCCACTTTGTCACAACATCCAGCTTCATACGGTGCTGAGGCAGATGGTTTTTGAGCTGGAGCTCCCGTAGCTGATCATGGGCCTTTGCAGAACAGACAAGTTACACACAGATGTGATGGCCAGCTGTCAATATTTCCTTAATTTCTGCATGCTTAAAAAAGCGCTGCACAACCAGATTAAGGCCGTGTGCCAGGCAGAGCACCCTCAAAAAAAACACCATCACTAATGCACTTAACAACATTGGAGGCATTATTGCTCACAATAAACCCTGCTGAAATCTCATTGATACTTGTCCATCAGTGAGCACTCCAGAAAACGGCAAGAGAAATCTCCAAGGTTAAAGTAAATGCAAAATAGCATTTTATTCACAAATAACATCAGACATATAGCCAGGACCCCTGTGCTTCGGCACTCAGCCTTCAAAGATACCCAGCACTTCAGCAGTGGCTGCATTTAACTCATGTATAGTAGCATGATTGGGGTGGGGATCACTTTGAGTGATGCTCAGAGATGCTCTCTAGTGTGGGCTGTGTCTTTGGAGATGGTCAATCAAAACATGACAGCATTGTTGTTCTTGTTGGGGTACTAGTTGACCCTTGGAGATGTGCAGCTCACATGCAACCAGCAGTTTGGGAGGGGGGGGTTGGCTGTTGTGGTGTACTTTTCTGACTTAAGGGAGTGGCCCCACCACTGCTACTATGCCCACTGCTAGAAAGAACAAAGGATTGCTCCTCCTCCTCCTCCTCCACCTCCACCCACCCACTCAGCCCTCCCTCCTCTTGCTGTATTGTGCTGCTCTCAGTAATGTTCAACTTAATGAGGGAACTGGCACCCCTGGCTCTGGTTTCCTTCTGGTGTTGCTGCCAGTGAAACAGGTGCCTGCTTTTCAAGTATGAGTGTTGGCCACCGGTGCCTAGGTGGGTGCTCTTTTTACCTCAACTAACACGTGCTTGACACAGCTGACATATTGCAATGGTCTCATCAGCTGGATCAAGCAGATAAAAGTCCAAAGCTAGGGACTTTGCACATCTGGACTTCATATGGTGATTGAACTGTGAGAGCAGAGCTAAAGGTATGGAAGTTTGTGCTGTTTGTGCTGCTTTTATCACTTCCATAATATTACTTTTAGGAGGGGAGATGACTTGAGTAGTGCTTGAAGACTTGCTGATTCCACAACCCTCAGCATCTGAATGGGCTGCATAATCCTTGCATCTTTTCACCTCTGGCTCCCATAGGGGCTCCAAAAGGTCATCATCATCATCAGCACTGATGATGAAGATGTCCTCCTCTTCCTCGCTAGCATTCTCTTCTTCAACAGCAACTTTTTCTTGCTCTATAACTATAACCCTCTCCTCAAGAGGCTGACTTTCCTTATCTCCCTGATGCACTGACTCCAGTGCAACACTATCACCCCCACCACCACCAGAAATGGGGACAGTCACACCAACAGCTTTCTCCTCCTCCTGGATGACTGTTCCTGTAGCGGTGTCTCCCTTATTCTCACATTTGTCATCCCCCACCAGCATGGATACAACAGATTTGGCTGAAACAATTTCACCACACTTATGCCACTGCTGCTAACTATTCCTTTGCTGCTGGTACCAGAGACAACAGAAGACATTGATGCAGCCATATTTTGGGTTTGGGGAAGTGGAACTGCACTACATTCCTCCACAGACTCCATTGCTGCCTCCTCATCCCCCCCGGCAGTGGCACCTCTCCCTTTATTGGATCATTTCTTCGCAGGCATATTTATATGCTTACTTCATTTGCCTTGCTGTCAGATGATCTATAACAGTACTAACTATAAAGTCTGCAGTACTGCCAATCAGGACAGGTATCAGCACTCTGCAAAACTACTACAGTAGCCTATTCTATTAATACAACACAATTTTGTTTTCTGTTTTTCTTTCCCCAAACAGGAATTAAATAACACAGGGTAAGAGGGCATGAGTAAGCAAATTTAAAGGAAACAACAATGGACAAAACCTCCTCCAAGAGGGATCAGCAGTGGCTGGACAAGTCAACTACTGTAATGTAGTAGTACCTGGTTAATACAATCTTTTTATATATACTGTGATAGGGCAGGGGTAACAAAATTTAACACGAACAAACCCAGACACCTCCCACAATCAGGAATCAGGACAGGTATCAGCACTCGTCGCTGCAGACCCCTATATCTCTACACCCGACACTACCTCCACAATCGCTCCACCATTCCACCTAAAAATAGTGAAAGCGCACGAAGTTTACAGATACGTAAAGAAGGCTATATCTAATAAAAGGGCAAGCAGTGACTCTCTTGACCTCAAAATTCTATCCCTTACCATGGATACAGTACTACTCCCCCATACCAGAATATTCAATCTCTCCCTCTGTTCTATCAAATTCCCTGGAATATGGAAGGCCGCTATAATCACTCCGGTGCACAAAAGTGGGGATAAGTCCCTACCTGGCAACTATAGACCAATTTCTATACTACCTCCATTATCAGAAGCCCTTGAACATATGGTAGCTGACCAGCTTACTGACTACCTGGAGAAATATAACATTCTCTGTGACCAGCAACATGGATTCAGACAAAGGCATAGCACCACCACTGCCCTGCTCGAATTCTCAGAAGTTATCCACAAGGCCTTGGATAAAGGACTCCTCACTGGAACTGTGTTTATAGATCTAACAAAGGCATTTGACACTGTCCACCATGGCCTACTTGTCAATCAACTACATTCGCTTGGGCTCTCCATAGGCACTGGTGCCTGAATAAAAAGCTACCTTGCACAACGCACCCAGGTGGTAAAAATATCTGGTAACCTCTCAGACCCTAAATCTGTCCTCTCAGGAGTTCCTCAAGGATCAATTCTAGACCCACTACTTTTCAGCGTTTTTCTAAACTGCCTCCCTAAATCCTGCCCGGAAAAAATCATACTTTATGCTGATGATGCTGTGATTCTATCCACCCACAGAGACCCTAACTGTTTACGCCACAGCCTACAACAGGCGTTTACTAGTGTTGAGGAGTGGTTTGTTGGACACAAGCTAGTCCTAAACCAAAAAAACAAAATCTATGCTCTTCGCTAGTCCACAGAACAAAACAAGCAGGCACCACTTACTATCAACACCTCACTGGGAATTGCCCTTGAACAAGTGGCTATCTTTAAATATCTTGGAGTCACATTTGATCAAGGCCTTGTCTTTTCATCGCATATTGATGGTATCTCCAAAACTATTAATCAGCGGCTCGGAATACTCTACCGGAACAGACAACTTTTCTCCCATCCAGCACTGAAGCTAGCTATTCAATCCTCGATCATCTCAGTCATCGACTAAGGATTAGTTATTTATGGGTCCGCCCCCTCAAGTACATTGAAACGGGTCACAACCTCCTAAACAAGGCATGTCGGCTGCTCACTGGTGCTCATCGACTTACTCATACCTGTGAACTCTATACTGAGACTGGGTGGCTACAGCTATCAAACCGGATCAAGTTCCTCACCTGCCTAATGGCCAAAGAAATCCATCATGGGCCTCACCCTCCCTGCATACAAGGCCTACTATGTCAGAACCCTAGTATACGATCCACAGAAGATCAGAAACCAGTTTCTGCAGGTCCCCACTGTCGGACCACACAGGGTCAACAATCTTTTGCCTACCGCGGCCCAACTGGCTAAATACCATTCTGCACCATAACTGCCTCTGCTCATTAGGAGTTTTTAAATCTTGACTATTCTCTCACCTAACCACCACAAACTCCTGTGACTGTATCTGATAATCCCATAATCTATTCTTTCCTATCCTCCTTGTCCTTCTACTTGACAATGGCCTAGTCATGGGTCCTCATCCCTTACTTAGGTCTGCTCCTGTTGTCCTCACCCTCTGCCCCTTCTCTTCTCTCTCTTCTCTTTCTTCCTTTCTCCCTTGTAATTCCTATGCTGCCACCGCTCTCCTCATATCTTACTTCTTTCGGAACACAGGGTAGGGAGGATTGAGCACATGTGACCTCTGTACCGATGATAGTGCTTAAGTTATTTATTCTGCTGTACAGCTATATCAATTTTTATCTATTTTTTTTCTCTTTGTTACCTAATTGTGCAACTCTGTACCTTTGTCTGTTCTGTAAATGTAAATGTCTCGACGCAGAACCTTTGTAAAAGAGCCTTGGCTCAAAGGTATTAATTCCTAGATTTTACAATAAACAATAAACAATAAACTACAGTAGCCTATTCTACTAAAACAACAAAATGCTTTTCTTTCCCCAAACAGGAATTAAATAACATGGGGTAACAGGGTAAGGGTAAGCAAATTAAACTGAATAACAGGCACGCTGCCTAGAAATGTTCAAGGATCAGCACGGCAGTGTCTCTGGACAACTACTCAACTAGAAGTTACAATACAAAAATATGTATATAATTTCTTGTCACAAAAAAATCATTAAACAACTGTGGTAACAAGCATGGCCAGGGTAAGAAGTTTTTTTTTTCCAATTTCTTTTTATCCTGCCTTACTACCCTCTTAGTCCACTCCTTTAGACCTGATCAATCCCCGTCATCCCTCCCATGGTGTCTGCCCCTAGAGTGCCAGGCTTACTCCATTATCCCCCTACCTTACTCCTCTCTTCAGAGCTCCTGCACAATGGGGTCTGCTCATGGGTAAGTGATCAGGGCTAGGATCGGTTATCATCTTGGACCGAGAAGTTTTTTTCCACTTTTTCTTCCCTTGGTCCCTCCTTCCCCTGAGGGCATCGGCACGCAGGACTGATGTCCAGACAGATGGTGTGCTGATGTGCATCATTGTCAAATGCCCACAATGTCTTCTCCATCCTGACTCTGGAGAGCTGCCTGTGTCCCGATGCCTGTGCTTCCACAGGCATAGGTGTGTCGGGTGCTCAAAGCACCCCAGGAGGAGGAGGAGGAGGACATCCATTGGGACACTCGATCCTCCTCCCCCTCCTCCCCTCTGACCTCCAGCGGCCACAAGTCTGCTCCTGAACCTGGGTTGCCAGCATGGTGTGAGGTGTGGCATCCAGTGCCTCAACCCCCAGTGCCACCGAGCAGGCCAAGGGGTAAGAAGTTTTAATTGACACAACTCACACCAAAACCACTGAAATAAAAATGAAAAATCACTGACAAAGACTTAAAAGAAATAACAGTAATTCACTGAGAATTTGTGAGAAATCTGCTTTAAAAGATTAAAAACTTGCCTGACCTGCTTTTACACCTACCGTCCCCCACTCAGCTACTTCACAGACACAGACAGAAATGAAAACACTACTTAAACTAAATATTATGCAAAGATCTAAACAAAAAAAAAGTCCCCTAGCAGCACTAGGACAAACTGACTATTTTTGGGAGCAATTAGCTCTCAAAAAGATACTTTAAAGAGGTTTTAAAGGTTTTTTTTTTTGGCTGTGGTGCACACCACAAGACTGCTCACTGACTCTCCAGATGACAGACTGTGCTAGAAACTGCTCTCACGTGATATTTGACTTATTTACCCATAATGCATTGCAAGATTCACCCTCTGAAACAAACTTCACCATCTAAATTCAGCAATATATATTCAGCAAAGCTTTCACATGCCCGTGAAATTTGCATCAGTGGTGAAGCTGCGCTTTCTAACTGCATTCTGTGAAGTTTTTGCAAATTCTACGAAATTGCCATCGATGGCAAAGCTGAGCTTCGCATCAGTGGAAATTTTCATTGAATGCGGAGACTCCATGAAATTTTTCGTGGAACAAAGTTTTTGAACTTCACATACCACTAGTTCCAGCTAGCAAAGCTTTTGTCTTCCCTTAACTCAGATGCAGAAAAGAAAAACACAGAAATATTCCACGTTAAAACAAGTTAAAAAAAAAACCAGGCTGATCAACACCATACAACAAAGGAAATATTAAATAATAAAATAACAGAAATATGTCATGGTGCTATTCTGCCACAGGTGGGACAAGAATTCCACTTCTCTACTCCTACTTGGAAAATGGGGTTAGTGATCCTAGTCCGCAAGGCTCTGGGATAGACTTCCAATTGCATAGAAAGTGATCCTCAAGGTATATGGATATTTGCAATAATTTATTCCTCCACAGAACCCATCCTTTTGGGCAACATTTATGCACCTAATGAGGATGAGCCCAATTTCTTCCACACTTGCTCACACACTGGGGCAAATGGCTACAGGTAATATACCTGCGCTCTTGGGAGGGGATTTTAACCTTACTCTGACTCCCATTTTGGACAGGAGTCCCACTAGTACAGAATCACATCTTAGAAGCTTGTAAGTGATCCAACAAATGATACAAGACCAAGGCTTAGTAGATATCTGGAGAACCTTCCATCCTAGAGACAGGGACTATTCATACTACTCAGCAGTTAATGGTTCCCATAGTTGCCTTGACTTATGGTGAACTTCTCCCTCCCTAACCTAGTAGGCCCTAGACTCAAGCATCTTTCCAATAGGCATTTCTGATCATGCCCCAGTGCAGCTTATCCTGTTATGGGGCTCCCCCTGACTTACTTACTTCTCTCACTTGGAGACTAGACCCCCCTCCTGAATCCTGACCCACATTTCTTCCATGGACCCAAAAAGAAGTTACCTTATTCTTTGCTGAGGATCCTACAGCAGACATATCAGCTGGACATACATGAGAGGCCTTTAATGCAACCATTAAGGGAAAGATTCTTGGGTACTCTGTGCACAGGGGTAGGCAAAAAGAGAAAAGCAATTCCACAAGCTAGAACAAGAGCTGCAAATTGCAGAACACAGTTTTAAAATTCTTTCTCACCCTGACCCACATTCCCCCCTTGGCTGTACTATTTTAGTTCTCTGTCTAGAAATTAATACCCTTCTTTCCAGAAAGGCAGAAATATCTATCTGTCATAGGGTGTTGTTTGACCATGTTTGCTGTCTGAAATCCACATTTCATTTTCTCCTATTCTAAGTCTGTTACAGCAGTATTTCTCCTAATTACCCTTACTTATACTTGTCTGTCCACTACTTTTTCACCCTTTCCCAGTTAGGCCAACTGGGAAGGTTCTCCTTGCTATCCCTGGTTGGTTCCAGAAAGCACTGGTCTACCAGCCCTGATAACCCCCCCCCCCCCAAAATGTTCAGTATAATTCTTTGGAAACAAGCCTGGAGTCTCGTTTAATAGTGCAGAAAAATAAGACTAACAGGCAAGATAGAACAAACATTTATACGGGAGTAGCTATGGAGTAAAGACATTATTTTCAAGTTTTCCTATGTATAGTAGGTGAATTGTAAGAGTAAAGAAACGATAAAAGCACTTCATTTTTGTAATGAGTAATTTTTGTCTTCCAATACTCTCCTTGTCCTTGGCTACCAGCAACCAAATATTAAAGCAAGGTATTAGGATGGTAGCAACAAGGTGCAGTATGCAAACAGAAGTACAATCTGTGTTGGAGGTAACCTCTTTATTGTTCTTGTTTTAATGTAAGCAACTGTGTTCAGACTGGGTATAGGCTTAAGTGCAGGAAGTGCTGAATTTGCTAGCACTTGCATTTCAGGTATAAAATGTGCACTAACGTTTTTAGAGACAGTTGCCAACACTTTCTGAGTTAAAATGTGTTTTTCCACAAAGACTAATGAATATAAGGAATATTATTGTTTGAAATGTGTTTTGTGCTTCATAAACAGGAGAGCCTATCAGTCTGGGTGTGGCTATCAAGGCAGCTAACATACTCAGTCAGTAAATCAGATGATTCAAATGAATTTGTTTGTTGTTTCATGCACCAGTACTTACTTCTGTTCCAAATAAAGCTGTTATATAGTGAATTCTAGGAAACTGTTTGTAAGAGAAAGCTATACTGAACCATAGAGGAATGGTAGTAAAAACATAAAACATACATTTACCTTCTAGCTGGAGTACCTCTTCCTTGAGCTTCCCTTTGTTTCTTAGAGCCGGCCTGCCTTGTTTCACATAATTAAATACTGGCTAACTCAAAGGAAGGGACCTGCTTCTAGAAGTTATTGAGCAAATCCATAAACAAGCTAGGAAAGTAGATTCTAAGAGTACTACTGTAAATCTTTTTGAAATCATGATGTTCTATTGTATTGTTTACATAGAAATAGTTGTTATATGATGATTTAAGAATTACAGAACCTAGTGGGCGGGGCTTCAGGTAAACCACCTGACCTCCACTGATATAAAAGGACCATATTGTCTACACTACCTCAGACTAGTGGAGAGATTGGTACTGTACTGACCTCAACTGGTGTTCCAGCTATCTACTGGAGAATTTATGGACTTCTGTTTAAGTTATGTTTCTGTTTTATTTTTGCTGTTGTCAGTCTGCCTTTATTATTTTATTTGGCTGTTAATAAGATATTTGCCTAGCATTTGCTTGGCATTCTAAACTATTATTGTCTCTGCGTCCATCCATTACCAACGCTCTTTGACACTATCCTTCATTTAAAACATAAGTACTGGGAGGGAGGTGAATGCAGGGGTAAAGTACTGGTGTACCGTCTTCAGAAGCAGCAGTTAGAAAGGAATATAGCCAGCCTTAAGGACAGTGCTGGAAAAGCCCAAACTAAGCCCACAGAGGTGAACAACATTATCAGAACATATTACACCACTCTCTACACCTCTTCCCAGTGTCCAGACCCCACAACCATCTAGTCATTTCTGACCTCTATTAATCTCCCTACCCTATCCCCCAACAAGCAGTACAGCTAGATGCCCCACTGTCTACAGAAAAAGTGACACAAGTTCTCCTGTCTTTATGCTCTGGCAAAGCTCCTGGAGGAGATGGATTTCCTGTTGAATTCCCACAGTTCTTAGCTCCTATTGTATCCTCAGTCCTCAGACAGGTCTATCTAGAGGCCAAAACCTCCAGCATATCCCCCCCACGCTTAGAGAGTCTACCATCACAGTGTTGCTTAAAAAAGGGAAAGACCCCACACTGGCAAGTAGCTATTGGCTAATTTCCCTAATTAATGTTGGTTTCAAGGTATATACAAAAGCTTTGGCCAGTAGACTCAACCCACTCCTCCCACATCTAATCCATCACTCACCGATAGGGTTCGTACAAAGACATTATAGCACAGACCATATCCAATCCCATATAAATTTGATGCACAGGGCAAAAAATATATCCTCCCCCACAGCAGTGGTGACAATTGACTTGGAGAAAGTGTTTGACTCTGTCAAATAGGACTATTTGCATTTGGTACTGACACACATGGGATTTGGGAACTGTTTTCAGACATGGATTCATTTTTCGTACTATTCCCCAACAGCACGTAGCCTTGCCAACTCATTGCTTTCTGACCCCTTCCAGCTAGATAGAGGCACGAGCCAGGGCATCCCCCCTGTCCCCACTCCTTTGTGTCCTGGCAGTAGAACCTCTGGCTCCAGCTACAAGACAACATGAGGTAATTCAAGGTCTACAAATGGGAACACAAAGGTATAACACTCTTTTGTAGGCTGATGTACTTCTTGTCCCCCTGACAGACATAACCTTGTCTCTAAAGTCTCCCTACAATTATTTCAGCAATTCCCCATACACTCTGGTTTAAAAATACACCAGCCCAAAACAGAGGTCCTTCCTTTGAACCCACTATGCAAATGCCTTACAGCAATAGAGCTGGGGTTGTGTTGATCCCCAGAGGGTATGGCATATCTTGATATGGTTGGCCACCCTGGCCCTAATTATTATGGGAACTTAACCTACAACCACTGCTGGCCATCATCAAACTGGAGTTTGACATCTGGAAATTGTTGCAAGTTCCTATAGTTGGTAAAATCATGGCCATTAACATGGAACCTGCCCCAAAAATGTTTTATCTGCTATCCCATCTCCCACTAGAGCTCCTGACCAGTTGGTGTATGAAAATTGACACAATTATTGGTAGCTTTTTATGAGAAGGGAAACAGCCAAGATATAGCCATAACAAACTAAGAGCACACTGGATGGACGGGGATTGGTGCCTTCTCTGGTTTGAGGGCTATAAATAAGCTTTCCAGATGGTTCAAGTCTTACAATGGTTTATAACTAGGACAACTAGGACTGAAGGTTCTCTACAATTGGTTTTCATGGAGCAAAGTCAGAGTAAGGTATACTCTATCCTACTATTATTATACAACCCGACACTCAAGGGTTTAACAACCCACACTACTATAGGCCCTACCGTTGAATATTGGTCCAAGCTGCACCACAAATTAGACATAAATCTAATGGCTCTATGCCTTACCCCCATGTGGTGCAATTCAGAAATATATCTGTAGATCACAAAACCCTCCTTTGGCTACATTAGGCAGCCAAAAGGATCTGCAGTCAGGATGATCTACTGACACCTGGGTCAATGCTGATTGACACTTTCTAAGGCTTGCAAGCTCACTCAGGTCTCCTAGTAGAAGATGTTTGGAGATATCTGCAACTCTGACCTGTGGTATAGTCCTTTGTCTGCAAAAGACCTCACTCTAGCAAATCAACATTATTGCCCACATGTTTGTCCATCTCTAGATGCCTGGCTAGTAAAATTTACTTGGTCATCTAAGATACTTTGCCTAGTCAATCTCTGTCCTCCAAGGCCAAGTGGGAGACTGCCCTAGAATTAACTATTTCAGGCCAGTGATGGCATGGGTGCTGGACCTTTGGGCACAATGCTTTTAAAGATACCAGAAGCAGATTTATCAAAAATAAGATCCTTAATTCCTGGTGCAGGACCCCAGCAGTGCTCCACAAAGCAGATGTCCTTAACATGGGCAAATACTGGAGATGTCAAATGTACAGGGGATATTTACTGCGCATTTTATGGTCTTCTCCTAGGCTTCAACCCCTTTGGAGGCAGGTATGCTGACTAGGGACCAAACTTTTTATTGAAAATGATACCACACTCCACAGCCCTGTTGATATTAGGGTTGATAGCAGAAGCTCCCCACCTTACTGTGCAGGAACATAGATAGCTGGCACTCCTACATATGCAGGCCAAATGACTTCTTCCATGCAGATGGCACAAGACTGAGGTCCCAACAAGTTGGGAACTGCTAACCTCTCTCTCCCAGTCATCCACACCAGATCTCTTAACCCACTTAGCGGCCAACACCCTTCCTATCTATGACAACTGTTGGAACCCATTTCTCAGTTATGTATGACCTAGAGCAGGAATTGTATGACTGATTCCTGTGGAAATCCCATCCTACCATCTCTTGCTACTCATGTCCTGCTGCAGCTAAACCCAGGTATTACTGAGCACTACTTAGCCTGTTAATGAATCTCTGTAGTGTAAATACTTATGTCAGTTGCTCTGGTTCTTTGTGGTTGTTTGCTTTTATATTCTTTTAGGGCAGAAGGTTTCCTTCTACTTTATATGCCTTGATTCCATGACTTACACAATGTCAGGTGGTTATCTGGGTGAGTCGTGTATACCCCAGTTATTCTATCTCTTCTTTTTGTATGCTCACCACTCTAATTGATGTGCATTCATTAGACCTGATTGTCCTGTAGCTGATGAAAAATGAAAAAACAATTTAATAAAATGTTTAACTGCAAAAAAAAAAAAAAAAAGAAAAGATTACTTGGATTACTGGAGCTCTGAAACTTGTGGATCTTAAGTGTTTTCATGGTAAGTTTCCCAATTTTGCAGTGACAATAGAGTTCTATCAGGTATATAGCTGATTGAGTCCTCAGATGTAATTATGATGCCCATATCATTTAATGACTGGTTGAAGGCATGTTGCATGGAGGAGGGATTTGGCTGCATTGGGGACTGGGGGACAAACTGGGAGAATATGGGCCTCTATAAGGGAAATGACTTGCATCCTTCTGGAAAGGGGACCACAGTCCTTGGCATGAGGTTTAAATGCTACTTGGATGAACATTTAAACTAACTGGGGGGAGGCAATAAACAAAGTGAGGCAAAAATTGCCCCCTGGATGATGGAGCAGGAATAAGGGAAAGCTCAAGGGGAGAAGTGCCCCTGAGGCATGGATGCAGAAAGGAGGGATAGGGACAAGACAGAAATAAAAAGAGGGTAAAACTCAAGCAAGAGTGGGTATATGATTGAAGAAGACAAGTAGTGAGGACATAGGAGTAAAATCAGAGGACCTTCAGAAAAAAAAATAGTCAGGAATGGAAAGGAGAAGCAGGGCAGTGGGTGGGGAAATGAAGGTGTGGAGAGCCATGTGTGTCAATACAAGGTGTCATGGAAACAAAATTAAAGACCTGGAAGCGATTATGGCAAACGCTGACTTGGACTGAGTGGCCATCTTGGAGTTGTGGTGCACTGAGCATCATGAATGGGATATGGCCCTACTGCGCTACTCTGTGTTCAGGAGAGACATAGCAGTAAGAAAGGGAGCAGGGGTACATGTGAGGAAATGAATCAAAGTCTTGGAGGTAAAGGGGCACCAAGATGAAAAGGAAAGGCAGCAGGTGCTGTGGATCACCCTGGAGACAGACTCCAAGGCCATGATCCACACAGGGCCACTGGGGTAGTGTACAGGCCTCCAGGACGAGGAGAGAAGTTGGATCAGGCACTTGGGGAAGCCATCATCAGAATGGTGAGTAAGGGGGATGCTGCTAGTTAGTCACTTCAGTCTTCCAAATATGGAGTGAAGGCTTCCAACTGCAGCTTCTATAAGAAGATCAGCCACCCTTGACTCCCTACATGTGGCTTTTCTCTGGCAGCTAGTCAAAGAACCCACTAAGGACAGGCAGTGCTGTAGATGAGGGGTGCAAAGGTGCATACAGAGGAAAGAATCACCAAAGGGGTCACTAAGGAGAATAAGATTTGTTCAGATACATACAGTAAGTGAGAAGGAAAAGCAAGAAGAGGGATAGTGAGGATTAGAAGAGCATGGGGGGGGGGACTTTGCAGAAAAGGACCAAGAAAATGCAGATATCCAGAACAGGTACAGTAGTTCTGCTCAGTCTTCATAGTGGAGGGAGGGGGGACAGAAAGCTAGGAACTAGCAGGAATGCAGGGAGGTTGACAGATGTCCTTTTACAGAAGAAAGAGTCCAGAAGGGACTGCAGCACTGAAGGTGGACAAAGCTATGGGACAGACAAGATACATCCAAGGGTTCTAAAACAACCCAGGGAGGTGCTAGTTGCTGCATTGACAAGTCTTGTTCAACAGCTGACTTGAAATAGGCAGGTTCCAGAGGACTGGGAAACAGCTGATGTGGTCCCTCTACATGAAAGTGGCAGCACGGACAAGGTTAGCAACTATAGGCCATTGGGGAAATGATAAAGGGACTTAATCCAGGTCCAAAAGACCTTAGGGAATTTAAAGGCTTTCAGCATCTGGAATAAATATTGCCAATTAACTCTGTCGAAAGCCTTCTCGGCGTCCAGAGAAATTAGAGCTGCAGGATATGGGGCATCTCTGGACGCCGAGAAGACATGAGCCAGGGTGTGAAGATGGTCCGAAGAAAATCTGCTTTTCATGAAACCTACTTGTTCAGGGCCAATAATAGAGGGGAGAATTGGGTTGAGATGACAAGCTATTAGTTTGGCCAGTATCTTAACATCCTGGTTCAGAAGGAAATTAGGCAAGTTTGTGACTTGCTCAGGTGCCTTGCCGGGTTTAGGGATAAGCACATTAGTGCTTCAAAAATAGAAGCATCTACTTCCGCTCCACAGAGTATATACTGGAATAAGGGGAGCAACAAGGGGATGACGGCAGTTTTGAACCTTTGATAAAAGTAAGCTGAGAAGCCATCCATCCCTGGGGTTTTATTTAATGATAAAGTACTTATCGCATTAGATATTTCATTACATGTGATAGGCGAGATTAATACCTTTTGCTGGTCTTTAGTAAGGTTCAGCAAAGAGGTCTCCCTAAGACAGCTATCTAACCGATTCTGAGCTGGGAGGTTTGACATAGGGCCATATAGATTAGTATAGTAGTTAAGGAATTCCGAAATGATATCATTCGGGGAGGTCTTCAGCAATCCATCCGTTTGGGATCGGATAGAAGCAATATACCAAGAGGATTCTATTTGTTTAATTCTGCAATTCTGCTCCCCCTGATCAGAAAATAATGCTTGTGTTTTTAGAATGGCGTGTTCCGCTTTTTCTCGGAGAATCTCCAAATAGGCTGCCCTTAATTTAATAAGCTTCTGAAATGTATCTTCTGAAGTGGCAGGAGACAGGTCCTTTTCTATGGCCCTTATCTAAGACAACAGCTGGGACATTACTTGCTCCCTAGCTTTCTTCCTATTAGAGGCTAACCCAATAAGTATTCCCCTTAGGTAGGCCTTAAAGGCACACCAGAGAATATCTGGCCTTTGGGTTGTCCCTTGGTTAAACTGAATGAACTGATCTATATGGCCCTGTACTATACTTGCCAGTTTAGGATCTTTGATAAGTTGGTCGTTAAGTTTCCACCTTCCTCTGCCTCTTCGCGGTGGCTCAACATTCAAATGACAGCCTACAAGGGAATGATCAGACGGGGGACCAGGGTGTATCGAGGAGTCGATAACTTGTGGGATGTAATCCTTTGAAATAAGCAAATCTATTCTAGATGAAGTTTTATGGACTGGGGAGGTAAAAGTGTAGACCCGGATGCTGGGATGTAGGACCCTCCAAATGTCACACAGTCCAACCTGGTCTAGTAAGTCTCGGAACGCACGTTGGGCAGGGGATAATCCCCTCCTTGAGTGACCAGTTTTATCTACCATCGGGTCAAACACCAGGTTGAAGTCCCCACCTATTATCATCGGAATTGCAAGGAAAGGAAGTAGAGTGGTAATAATTTGTGTGAAAAAATTAGGGGAATCCTGATTTGGCCCTCTGCCTTTCTTAGTCTATCACCTTTTTGGATTTGCATTTCTCCCTTTTCAGCCTAAAGAATTATTTACCCACCTTCATCATTCCTTCCGCTATCCTCAACTTAGTGTTCGACTTTGCCCTCCTCACTATCGTGCTGACCTACTTAGCCTTGTTAAGATACTGTTCTGTGTCGTCCTCCCCTCGGCTTATCTTGTACTTTTTGAAAGCCATCCTTTTCACTCAAACTGCTCTCCCCACTCTCCTTGTGTGCCACAGTGGCTTGGTCTCTTGTTTGCCCTTTCCTACCACCCTTACAGAAAGTGTAGTAGCCTCCAATACCCCTTTATTGAATAAATCCCACTTGCTATCCACCCTCACTGCTGCTCCTCCCTCTTCCTGTTTCTCCCTCAGCATTTTCTGCATCCTCTCAAAATGTGCCCTTCTTAAATCCAAAACCTTTTGTCTGGGTATGTATTCTATATGGTTGTTGCTTGACCTTACCACATAGTCTAATGATTGCTCAATGAACTGTGAACTCTGACCTTCCCTATACTGTCCCTATTTGCAAGGATCAAGTCAAGTAAGGTACCGTTTATTGCAGGTTCCTCTACTGTTTTTATCAGAAATTATGTTTTGTACCCTTTATAATACTTCACAGTCAGAACCATCTGGTATTCCTCATCCATCATATAGGTTGATGCACAATCCAATCAAAAAACATTCTGACTGAGGCCAGTCCCCCGTCCCATCTGAGACTCTCCAGTTCATGCATCCAGAGAGGTCCATCCAGATCTACTCCCAACAACTATTAATTACAATAGAACACTTTTACAAGGTGGCTGAAATGTAGTAGGCAGGTGTCAACAGAATCAAGACAATACTCACAAAATAGATGGCAGCACGAACTCTACTCATGTAGATACAGACCGAATCACTATCATCAGATGCGCTGGACACGAACCGTGGATACCAACAATAAGTTCTTCATTGATCCAGAAAAATAGAAAACATCCATGGTAAAAATGGTCACAGGCCACAAAAAGGTGAACCCCTTCCCACACAGTCTCACTCAGAACCAAACGTTTTCACACAACAGCGCTTTCTCAAGGTTGGCAAGACTTGATATAGCAAGATATTTAAAGATCAGATTTAAAAAGTATATGGTAACCATTTGACTGCTTCGTAAAACTGATTGAAGTGCCTACACTGAATAAAGTATTAACACTAAATAAGAAATCAGGCTAATCTCATACAATGTAAAGTGTCACATGCAAAAACTGAATGCTGGATAAACAATATAGTATCAAAAAAGAAGAAAGAACCCCCCCATTATAAATATATAGAGGACCTAAAAGCATGTTTCTAACAGAGACAAAAACTCTCTGCAGTATGGTATCCTATAGATGAAGGTGTATATATTTTTTTGTTAAATACACAGTGTGCTATATTACACCATACTCCTCAGGATAAACTCATCTCACAAGAGACTACCAATTAATAAAAAGTAGGGCTGTGCGAATACCTTTTCCCGATTATTCGGCTGAATATTCGGTATTCGGGTTCCAGGTATTCGATATTCGTTATTCGGTATTCGGTATTCGGCCAGAAAAGGCGTTTTTTTAAGGACACTTTAAAAAAGCACTTTAACAAAACCATTAATCACCCATTAAACCTGGTGTAGCATGTACACTTCAATGAGACTTCAACCACCAAAGCAGAGCTCTCATTAATGCAACACAAGCTACATGCAGCACACTCGATCCACCACACCACGCATATAGCACTCCGAAAACGATATCAAGCATTGCATTGGGTCAGCACTGGAGGGTGTTCATGGTCACAGACACAGTAGCCCATGACATGGGGATCAGCAATTGAGTGCTTGCAATAACGGCAACTCAATCCTGGTGCAATGTCAAAGGGGCTACTGCTGAGGAAGGGTGACCGGATCGGGGGAAGTGGGCGCATATAGCGACAGGACATCACTATATGTGAACGTGTGCGGGGGGGGGTCCAGTGTGATGGAAGGGGGGGGAAGGTTGGCCTGCTGTGGTTGGTGTGGGGCTGCTGAGCTGGCCCCATAGCATGGTTGGTGGTTGTCAGCCTAAAGCTGCAAGGGTTCCGGGTTCGGGTCTGGGTAAACCTACATTTTTGTGTGCCCAGCCCCCAATTTTGTTTTCTCCAAATTTTGCACCCCTCCGACATGCATCCCCCTGGAGTTAAGAATTCTTTAGAAGGGGGTGTGGGGCAATGCAGGGGCACAGCCCACTGCATGAACAATCAAAATTTAAGTCCCTGGCACTGTTTTCCTGTGCATTGGGGGTGTACATCACTGAAATAGATTTTCCGTGATATATACTTGCCCTGCCACCAATCGCAATTGTGCTTTCATGGTTATCACATAAATCCACAGACACAGGGTAGATGGTGCTTTGGCCATGGGCATAAGAATAGTGGTAACAGTTTCTGCCATAGTGGTGACAGCTGAAAGGGTGGCTGCTGCATGAATGGCACCAGTGGTGGTGGGAAGCACACTGACTGTAGATGTAGCAGCCATAGTGATAGCAGTGGGAACACTGGTGGTGGTGTCTGCTGCTTCCTGCACAGAGCATGTATGCACTAATGCCCTCCTACTACTGCACAAAAGGATGTGACAGTGAATGTATCGATGGAACAGGTGGTGACACCAGTAGTAGTAATAGTACTGCCAGTGGTATTAGTAAGAGTAGTACTATTCCCAATGCTACAAGAACTAAAAGGCTTGCTTGGGGAGAAAAATATTTGAGACTATCTAATAAAGAGACACCTGTCTGTCATTGTCCATGTAGTCTATCTCACCACCTTCTCCGGAATTGTATTATGTATCAGTAGTATACAGTGGAGCAAGACAAGATGCAGTTCAATACTTTGCAGTAAATGACATGCCACAAAATATTGGATGATTAGAGGGCTTAATTGCCATTGAATTACACTACTCCTTGCAGCATACTGCAGCACTTTGCAGTAATTTTGCAGGCATGGAAAATAATTGAGACTGGTGATGCCACACTGGTAACCGGAATATTTCAGGCATGTGAAATACTTGGGACTGGTGATGCCACACTGGTAATCGGAATATTTCAGGCATGGGAAATACTTGAGATGGGTGATGCCGTACTGGTAACTAGAATATTTCAGTCATGTGAAATGCTGGAGACTGGAGATGCCATACTGGTAACTGGAATATTTCAGGCGTGTGTAATACTTGATAAAGGTGATGCCATACAGGTAACCAGAACATTTCAATCATGTGAAATACCTGAGACATGTGATGCTATACTGGTAACTGGAATATATCAGTCATGTGAAATACTTGAGACAGGTGATAACATACTCATAACCGTAATATTTCAGTCATGTGAAATACTTGAGACTGGAGATGCCACACTGTTAACTGCCATATTTCAGGCATGGGAAATACTGAGACTGGAGATGTCACACTTGTAACTGCCATATTTCAGGCATCAGAAATACTGAGACTGGTGATGCCACACTAACTTCTGTATTTTATGCATGTGAAATACTTGAGACTGGTGATGCCACACTTGTAACTGCCATATTTCAGGCATGGGAAATACTGAGACTGGAGATGCCACACTAACTGCCGTATTTTATGCACGTGAAATACTTGAGACTGGTGATGCCACACTTGTAACTGCCATATTTCAGGCATGGGAAACACTGAGACTGGTGATGCCACACTTGAAACTGCCATATTTCAGGCATGGGAAATACTGAGACTGGAGATGCCACACTTGTAACTGCCGTATTTTATGCACGTGAAATACTTGAGACTGGTGATGCCACACTTGTAACTGCCATATTTCAGACATGGGAAACACTGAGACTGATGATGCCACACTTGAAACTGCCATATTTCAGGCATGGGAAATACTGAGACTGGAGATGCCACACTAACTGCTGTATTTTATGCATGTGAAATACTTGAGAGTGGTGATGCCACACTTGTAACTGCCATATTTCAGACATGGGAAACACTGAGACTGGTGATGCCACACTTGTAACTGCCATATTTCAGGCATGGGAAACACTGAGACTGGTGATGCCACACTTGTAACTGCTATATTTCAGGCATGGGAAACACTGAGACTGGAGATGACACACTATTAACTGCCATATTTTATGCATGTGAAATACTTGAGACTGGTGATGCCACACTGGTAACTGGTACCTGGAAAGCTGTTAAAGGGATCAATTGAATATGGGCACGAGCAACACAGGGGATGAGAGATGTAGCAACACCAGTTGAGGATTTTGTAATGGGAACAGCAATCAATAGGTGGGTGGCAGTTTTAGGCACTGGGAACTGCAGGGCATGCTCGTTCAAAAGAATACACCATGACAGTGGAAGTAATAAAGGAAAAGGGTGCTGGTCACAGATTTGTGTTAGCGTGACTTTGAATATGAATGTTAACATGTTGTGCTTATTTGCTAACAGAACTGATGGTTAACACAGAATGGCTTGTGTATGGGTCAATGCTACAACACACAAATGTTGTATCCAGTACAAGCCATTATTTAATGAAATTATTAGTGGCCATATGTGTACCCAAGGTGAGGTAGATTTATTTTTATAAACACAAGTTGTTCCACATGTGCTGGGTCAAGTGAGGATCAGTGAGGTTCCATCACATCCCCAGCAGTGCTGAACATTCGATCAGATGGTACGCTGGTGGGGGGGGGGGCAAGAGATATATTTAAGGGCCAAGTGTGCTAAATGTGGAGATGCTTTCATCCTTTTGATCCAGTACTCCACTGGATTTATGGAGAATGACTTTAGAGGCTCATTGAAATAAATGTTCAACAGATTGGGTATCAACTGTGGCTGCAGTTCTGTTCTCTTCCACTGCTCAGCCTGTAGTGATGAGCTGAGTTCAGTCCAACAGTCACCCTCCTTCTCAAGGTTTTCTATACTGCTTTCAGTTTGTGATTCTGAGACTGGCTCATCAATAGGGTTACCTGCTGGTCTCATCGACCCAAGGATGTAGAAACTAAGTTCTGAGCACATCTGCGTCTGAACGTCTGTAACCCTGTGAGTGGGCATTATAAGTTGTAGTACCTCACACTTGAAACATGGATCCAACATAGTGGCAAATATGTGCTTTTTATTGGAACAGAGATCAGAAAATCTAACTTCTAGTTCTGTGGTGAGGTTTTCCACAAGGGATATCACTGTTCCTGGTGTCTGGTTTTGGATCTTTCTCAGCATTTTCGCTGAATCTCCTCATGGCTTTTTTCAGGATCTGTACAGTAGGAATTACCTGACTTAGCAGTGAAGAATCAGAGCTAAGGTTACGAGTGCTCCTTTCAAATGGGGCTGAAACCTTTACCAAGCCCTCAATCACATCCCAGTCCTGATGTCCGAGGACTCCCCCTATATCAGTTTCCATTCCATGCTCATCTCATGAAGGGCCCGCTTTTGCTCCAGAAGCCTCTGCAGCATGTAGAAGGTGGAATTCCACCGTGTCTATACATCCTGGATGAGATGATACTGCGGCATTTGAAGATGCTCTTGTAGCTGATGCAGACGGTTTGTGGCTTTCACAGAGTGGTGGAAGTGGCTGCATATGCTTCTGGCTACTTTGACTGTGTGATCTGCCTCCACTGTGTTTGCCAAAGCCTTTGTCAGCACCAAATTTAGTGTATGAGCAAAGCAGCGTATCCCCTCAAAATTGCCATCTCTAAGTGCTTTTATCATATTTGTGGCATTGTCTGTGACCACAAACCCTACCTGCAAATTGTTGCTATCAATCCATGGGCTCAACATCTCTTGCAGGAATGATAGTATGCTTACAGCCCGGTGATCCTTTTCCATAACACTGATATTTAGCAAAGCAGAGCTGCAGGGAGAGGGGGAAGAGACAGAACCAGCACCAGTACCACCATCACCACCAGTGACTACCACATTTGCAACACACCAGTGCACTGTCAGTGACATATATGCATGATTTGAATTCATGCTGGTCCATATGTCAGTTGTGCAGTGGAAAACTCCACCAACAGCCTGTGCTAGTAGTCTGGCAACTTCTTTTCTCAAATCATGGTAAATGTTGGGTACTACAGTATGTGAAAATATGTTCTGTGATGGTATATTATACCTAGGGTGCAGATGCTGCAGCAGCCTATGGAAACCTGTGTTTTCCACAATGGAAAATGGCTGCAGATCCAAGGCCATCATCTCACCAATTAAATTGGTGATCTGTTGTGCTGTTGGGTGTGACGCCTGGTATTTGGTGAGAGCATGGAAGGCTTGCATGATGGGTGTAGTCAAAGTGGTACTGCATCGCATTGATTTTGACTTTGAACCCATGGTGGAGGGTGTTACAAATAGTAGATGATCGCGCAGAAGAAGGCAGAATGGGTGACGCTTCTGTATGGGGATGCGTTATAAGTGGTATAGGGGGAGTTGAGGGCACACTGTCTGTCTCAGTAATAGAATTACTAACAATACTTTGTGCATCTCCTGGACCAGTACCAGAAGAGGGGCTGACAGGGACATGTTGTGGAAGGGGAAAAACAGCTGTGGATCGTTGAAGTGCACTGGGATGCTTCAATCGGAGATGGCTCATCATTGATGTTGTTGTTAGATTTGAAAGATTTTTACCACGACTTATAGTACAGTCACACACACAGCATACTGCCTTTGTTGGATCATATTTTACAACACTAATGTACAGCCACACCAGACTTTTCCTTGCACTGACAGTGGAAGTACGGGCCCTAATACAGCGACCATGGGAATGTTTTGGCCCTTTCCCTTTTTCAGACCTGGGTGCAGTGGATGCAGTTGTTCTACCCCTTTCTTTCTCCGCAACAGATGTAGTTGTAAAACTACTTTGTGTATCAGATGGAGTTGAACTTGACACAACTCTTTGAACGGACAGGGTGGACTGTTTTTTTTTTAGGAGGAGGAGGAGGAGGGTGGCCCTGACCAGCCTGCTTGCCATGACAAGAAGCATCACATTTTTTGGCAGCTGCACGTTCACGCTTCTCACACAGATATGCTGCATATTCTGCCTCATCGCCAAATTCGCTAAGGTGGGTATCACTGTCAGATGATGTACTTAGCAAGTCTTGTGGCTCTGGTAAATATTCAGAACCAGATGAATGCTCTTCTTTGGAATCCTCCACTTCAGCAAAAGGAAATGTGGTGAGAGGAAACCTGTGAGGCTGAGCAACATTATGTTTTGGCAACACAATTGGTGCAGTCATTGTAACAGTGTCATGGCCAGTACTAGTCACAGTACCTATGGTCATGGGCACAGTTGGCGAGGTAGTAGCACTGTTGACAGTAGTCCTGTTGCCAGAATTACAATCAGGAGTTACAGTTGAAGAAATTAGCATCATATTACAGCTAGTTGTAATACTGGCAGCAGTAGTCATGGTGACAGCAGAACACTCAGGACTACTAATGGAGGCAAAGATTGTGATGGCAGTGACTGTGCAAGGAGCACAAATAACAGTGCACACTGTTATGGCAGTGGTGGTGTCAACAGTACAAAAAAGGATTTGCTCTGGTTGCTGAAATCATGGCACTGGTGATGGTGGGGAGAAGCATACTGATAGGCAATGCTGCCTCTATGGGGGCAGTTGTGTGAATAGTACTATCACTGGTAGTGGGGGTGGGTTCTTGTTCTTGTATGACTGGAGATGTCAGCTGTAAATCCCTCCTACGTTTATAAAATGATGGTGCTGCAAATGCAGTACTAGTAATAGTAGTAGCAGCAGTTGTAGTTATAGTAGTACTAGTACTATCCCCAATCTTACTAACACCAGAACCTGAAGGCTTATCGGGGAGAAAACTATTTTAGAGCGGTGAATACGAACAGACCTTCTTTCACCCTGTTCCTCACTGCTTACGACCGGTGGTAAAGATGACTTGCTTGGTCTGGACCATGCACCTTTACAGGTTTGAGGAGACATGGTCCATAACTTACTGTGTATATTATTTGTGATTAGTGTTTTTTGTTTATGTTGGTGCTTCTTGCAGAAAACAACAATAGCAACACTGCTTATGTAGCAGCTAATAAAGACAGGCTGATACTAGAGAGAGATGCAGACAGCAAACAACTTCTTACTTGTATGGTGTCAGTTGTGCAGTCATACAGTACAGCAATTCAAGCTTTAAAGGTGCACCAAACAACTTACAACACACAGAACCCAGTGAGTCACGCCTGACACACAGAAATACTAAAGCAGTTCACAGAAAATGTACGTGTACACACTCACAGTAGTGCACACACAGGGGGCGAAAACACACAAAAAAGAAAAAACTCACATGCACAGGAGGCCACTCAGGTGTAGTGAACTGTGAAGGGAAGAGTCACCTGCAACACCCTCCTTACTCAGTTGTACAGGGAACTGAGCCAAGAACCAGTACAGTCAGTAACAATTCAATGGGCCAAGCCTGACCCAGTAAGAAAAAAATATGCTGCTTTATAAATCACAAAAAAAAAATGCGTGCAGACAACTGTGCATACACTTGCAGGATACAGATTACAAGAACAACAATACAATGCACACACAGATGATGTATGTGCCACGGTAAGCTGCAACGCAGACAAGAGGGAGTCAGATGACAATCACACCTCACTTATGTAGGGAACTGAGCCCGGAACCTGATTACAGCAAAATACCAATTTGCCTCACAAAAGAAATAGAAAATACCACTGGGGCTGTGTGTGGATTTGGAACAAAAAGCTAAGCAAGCACAGCAATGGGGATGAGGCAGTCAGCAACAGCTTGAGCCACTCACTGTTACTGAGCCCAGTAACAGTTACTCACTACATGCAAAAGCCAAACTGGACTTTGTTGACAATAAAAAAATCCTGATAAGAACTAACTACTGGTTCTTAACTATTGGTTCTTAAGCAAACAATCAAACCACACCGCTTCAGCTGAGCTGTGAAACTGTAAGCAATGGGGGAAGGGAGTCAGCATGCAGCAGCACACACACAGATTCACTCACACATAGACTCTCCTTTTCCTTGAAACTGAGCCCAGTTTCAAGGATGAAAAATAAAACTGCAGTCAGATGCAGTCACAAGGTGATCAGACGTAAAAACTGGATCACACACAAAACATTTTTTAAACAGTCATAAAAGTTACAAGAGGTAAACTAAACAGAGCTAGCTGTCTGAGAAACAACTGTCTCCTCTCATCTACACACTCAGAGTGAGAAGATCACATGGTGTTCCTGGATCTGAGCTCCAAAAACAGCCTCTGATTGGCCAGTGAAGTTGTTTGAGATTTTGAAGTCTCACCCACCGAATAGTACTTCCCAAATTGCAGCCGAATAGTGAACTATTCGGGACGTCCATCCGAATATTTGGCAAGCCTACTATTCATGGTATTTGGGAAATACTATTCGGACCATGCACAGCCTTAATAAAAAGCATACAATATAATAAATGAAGGAACTAATAATTCCCAGCAGAACGGCAACACCTGTGAAAGGAAAAACAATAGAACTATAATAATGCATCTCTGAAACTGATTTATAAATAAGGTACAAACTGAAAACGGTCATTAAGACCTGGCCATTCATAGGATTTTAAACAATAGTACCGAAAGGTCTTTCTTTTCAAAGTTTTAATATCCAAATTTTCCCCACAAACAGACAAAGAAACCTTCTCAATTCCTTGAAAGGAAAAGGAATGGTTTTGTCCTGCAGACTGGCAATGTTGTGATAAGGCGCTGATGCCATCCTGCTTTTGGATGCTACGTAAATGCTGTCCAATTCTTTCCCTCATTTTCCTTTTGGTCTTGCCAATATAGAAGGCTGGACAAACAGTACATTGGGCTAAATAAATGATATTCTGGGTACTACAGGTCATAAAATGGTTTGTCTGGTACACCACTTTAGTGACAGGCTGTTGAAAGGTGGAACCTGAAAAAATATATTTACAACAGGAACAGTTCCCACACTTGTGAGTTCCAGGGGTCAAGCTCCTCCCTACATTATTTTCTGTACTCATCCAATAAGTGCTATGCACCAACATGTCTTGAATGTTCTTTCCTCGTTTATATACACTACTCGAGGCATAACAGCAGAAACAGCATCCAATTTGCATTCAGATTTTAAAATGTGCCAGTTTTTGTGCATGATATCTTTAATCAGATGTGCCTGTGGGGTGAAGGTGGTAATGAAAAGAGGAACATCACTATCAGCATAATCTGTCCCAGACTTAATGATTCTTGTTTGCAACAGGGTCTCTCTATTCGTCCCATTGGCTTTTTCCTTTGCCTTCTCCAAAGTCTTCATACTATAGCCTCTGTTCTTAAAATGTGTTGTTAATTTCAGTGCCTGTTCCTGGTATTCAGAATCCATCGTGCAATTGCGTTTGTACCTTAAAAATTGACCCACAGGAATATTTTGCATCACATGGGATGGATGACAGTTTTCAAAGTGCAACACTGAATTTCTTTCCTGCACAAAAACTGGCGCATTTTAAAATCTGAACGCAAACTGGATGCTGTTTCTGCTGTTATGACTCGAGTAGTATATAAACGAGG
This sequence comes from Neoceratodus forsteri, assembly GCA_016271365.2. Lineage (NCBI taxonomy): Eukaryota > Metazoa > Chordata > Ceratodontiformes > Ceratodontidae > Neoceratodus > Neoceratodus forsteri. The sequence continues at coordinate 1,386,885,583 of CM057453.1, forward strand.
AGAGAACATTAAGGACATGTTGGTGTATAGCACTTATTGGATGAGTACAGAAAATAATTTATTTATTTATTTAGGTTTTGGTAACTGGGTAAACCCACTGAGACCAGAGATCCCTTTTTCAGGGGCGACCCAGGATTAGTTACAATGAATACATACATAGGTGTAAGATACAGTAATTTGGAATGAATACATATTTAGTTACAGTGAGTACATACATAGATATTAGGGTACAATGGATAAGCTGATACATTTTGGGGAGTAGGTATCAAACGTTAGGCATGAAGAACAGCAGGTATCACAGGTTAAACAGGTACATAGTTCATTTAGCATTTTTCCATACGATATTCGTGAGGTGGGAAGGCATGATTCAGCAGATGGTAGCAAGGGAGTAGGCCAGGCAGAGGCTAGCAATTACACCCACAGAGGTTAAATTCCAGGAGATATGCTTTGAGGCCTGATTTAAACCCTAGGAGAGTAGGCTTGTCGAGTAGACTTGCTGGGAGGGCGTTCCATAAGAACGGAGCAGCATAGTGGAAGAAGCACTTGCCTAGGTTGGTGCGAACACGAGGGATATCAAGGGGACGACTTGTGGTGGATTGCAGGGTTCTGCGCTGGACTTTTGGAGTGAGCAGCCCATGCAGGTGTGGCCGGGGGCCAAGGGAGGTGAATTTAAAGGCCAGACAGGAAGCAGAGTAGGTCAGCTTGAGCCATAGGGTGGGGCAGTTTAGGTCTGTGAGGGCCTCACAATGGTGTCTTCTAGGAGAGGAGTTTGTTGCAAAGAGAGCCACCCAGTGATAGAGCATGGAGAGTTTGTTGCGCTTCATCTCCCGGAGGAACTGTAGTATGGGGGAACAATATAGGATGGAGGGGAGGAAGTTACAGATGGCTATGGCTCATCATGCCTCACCAGAGAGGGAGTTTCCCAGACGGTAGGGGAGACCAAGCCGCTGGTGGGTGGATTGAGTTAAGGAGTCATGTGGGGTTTATAGGTCAATTCCTGGTCAAGGAGGACCCCAAGGTACTTGAATTGGTCTATGACCTCTACTCTCCTCCCTTTGGCTGTGTTGAACAGGACCAGCTTGCTTCTGTTCGTGCCTAGGCATCTAGTCCCAAACAGGATGGCCTTGGTTTTGTCCTCATTCAGCTTTAGGGAATTAGTGGTGAACCAGACCTCAAGAGCTGAGATACAGGCCTGAAGTTTGGAGGAGATGACAATGGGTTGTGGGTCACTGCAGTAGACAACGGTGTCATCCGCATAGAGGATGAGGTTGCAGAGCTTGCAGTCACTCTCAATGTTGTTGAGAAAGAGTGAGAATAGTAGAGGGCCTAGGATTGAGCCCTGGGGTACCCTGGAGGTCATGGGTCTAGAGCCAGATAGTGTTCCTCTCCAATGGACTTTTTGAGATCTGTTAGTCAGGTAGTTCTCAAACCAAGAGAGTGAGTGCTTATCCAGGCCCAGTTGGAGGAGTTTGAAAAGGAGGAGTTTGTGGCTGACCAGGTCAAAGGCCTTGGATAGATCAATGAATAGGGCGCCCATTGGGGAGCCTTGGTCCATGGCTCTGAGGATGTTGGATGTAAGCCTGATGAAGGTAGTGTCAGAGCCATGGCCTTCCCTGAAGCCGTGTTGTACGTTGGCGAGGAGGTGGTGCTGCTCAAGGTAATCCTGGAGTTGATTGTATACAAGCCTCTCCTGCACTTTCCCAAGAGGGCTGAGTAGGGAGATAGGCCTATAGTTTCCCACTCTGCCCCTGGGTCAGTTTTTGTGGATGGGGACAATAGTCGATACCTTCCACTTATTTGGGACTCTTCCTTCGAGGAGGGACCTGTTGATGAGCAGGGTGACAGGGTAGGCAATAGCCGGGGCAGCGACCCTCAGCAGCCAAGGTTCTAGCAGGTCATTTCCAAGGGAAGAGTTAGGGTTTATTTTGAGTAAGAGAGGAAGTACAGCGGACAGTTCAACCAGTTGTAGGGAGGAGTTTGACCCCTGGAACTCACAAGTGTGGGAACTGTTCCTGTTGTAGACATATTCTTTCAGGTTCCACCTTTCAACAGCCAGTCACTAAAGTGGTGTACCAGATAAACCATTTTATGACCTGTAGTACCCAGAATGTCATTTATTTAGCCCAATGTACTATTTGTCTGGCCTTCTATATTGGCAAGACCAAAAGGAAAATGAGGAAAAGAATTGGATGACATTTATGTAGCATCCAAAAGCAGAATGGCATCAGTGCCTTATCACAACATTGCCAGTCTGCAGGATAAAAGCATTCCTTTTCCTTTCAAGGAATTGGGAAGGTTTCTTTGTCTGTTCATGGGGGAGATTTGGATATTAAAACTTTGAAAAAAGAGAGATTTTTTGGCAGTATTGTTTAAAATCTTATGAATGGCCAGATCTTAAGGACCGTTTTCAGTTTGTACCTTATTTATAAATCAGTTTCAGAGATGCATTATTATAGTTCTATTAGATACATAGATACATAGACAGTGTCAGCAGATAAGGGCCTATGGCCCACCCAGTCTGCCCTTGTAAGTTCACTTTATATTTTCCTAGAAGTCTGTTGCCCCTAAACCCTGACCTCCAGAATTCCTTTATGTCTATCCCATGCATTCTTAAATCCTGTGATTGTTTCAGCCCCCACCACTTCCTCTAGCAGGGTATTCCACTTGTCCACCACCTGTTCTGTGAAGATATTCATACTCACTATTCCTCTAAATCGTCCTCCCTCCAACTTCATCCCATGCCCTCTAGTCCTAGAACATCTTTTTCACTTAAAAATAATGTATTCCTGCACCCTGTTTCTCCCTGTAAGATACTTGTATGTCTCTATCATATCCCCTCTCTCCCTCCTTTCCTCCAGGGAGTACATATTCAATTCCTTCAACCTGTCCTCACAGGACTTGTGATGCAATCCATGTACCATCTTTGTTGCTGTCCTCTGAACCTTCTCTACCCTGTCTATGTCCTTATGTAAGTAAGGTCTCCAGAACTGTACACTGTATTCCAGGTGAGGTCTCACTAGTGTCTTGTATAGTGGAATTATGACCTCCCTTTTCATGCTGGTGATGCCCCTGCCTATGCATCCCAGCATCCTATTTGCTTTACTTGCTGCCTTGTCACACTGTTTCCTTACCTTGAGGTCATCAGAGATGAAAACCCCAAGATCCCGTTCCTGCTTGGTGCATACTATATCCTCATCCCCAACTGATATATTGTGCCAGGGTTTTTGTGTCCCACATGCATTATCTTGCACTTCTTTGCATTGAATTTCAACTGCCAAACCCCTGACCATTCTTCAAGTTTCTGCAGGTCCCTTCTCATTCTGTCTACATCCTCTGGTGTGTCTACTCTGTTACAGAGCTTTGTGTCATCAGTGAACAGGGAAATTCTGCCTTCTAGGTCCTGTGCAATGTCACTGATAAAAATGTTGAATAGGACCGGTCCCAGCACTGATGCCTGTGGTACCCCACTGGTCACTTTTTCCTCTGTGGAGTGACAGCAATTTACCACTACCCTCTGTGTCCTGCCGCCCAGCCAGTTACCTACTCACCACACTACTGTCCTGCCCACACCCATATTCCCCAGATTGTGTAATAGTCTTCTATGTGGCACTGTGTCAAAGGCCTTGCTGAAGTCCAGATAGGCCATGTCCACTGCCCTTCTTTCACAGGTGTTGCCATTCTACTGGGAATTATTAGTTCCTTCATTTATGATATTGTATGCTTTTTATTAATTGGTAGTCTCTTGTGAGATAAGTTTATCCTGAGGAGTGTGGTTTAATAGGAATATGTATTTAATAAAAAAATATATACACCTTCATCTATAGGATACCTTAATGCAGAGATTTTTTGTCTCTATTAGAAACATGTTTTAGGTCCTCTATATATTTATAATGGGGGAAGGGGCTTCTTTCTTCTTTTTTGATACTATATTGCTTATCCAACACTCAGTTTTTGCATGTGGCACATTACATTGTATGAGATTAGCCTGATTTCTAATTTAGTGTTAGCACTTTATTCAGTGTAGGCACTTCAATCATTTTTATGAAGCAGTCAAATGGTTACCATGTGCTGTTTTTTTAAATCTGATCTGTAAATATTTTGCTATACCAAGTCTCGACAACCTTGAGAAAGCGCTATTGCGCAAATCGTTTGGTTCTGAGCGAGACTGTGTGGGGAGGGGTTCACCTTTTTGTGGCCTGTGACCATTTTTACCATGGATGTTTTCTATTTTTCTGGATTAATAAAAAACTTACTGTTGGTATCCACGGTTCGTGTCCAGTGCGTCTGATGATGGTGATGCAGTCTGTATCTACAACTTAATTACAAGGTACACAGCCTTCTTTGAACTAATCTTAACTTTACAGATTTGGTAGTTGACAGGATTTAATTCCTGTTTAACTGTTCACCTTGAAGAAATGCAGATTATTTGCATCTATTGTACTGGCTTCATGAAGCTTAGGGATTAGAGATATATTAAAAAAAAGTTTTATTCTGCAATATGCTTTCCATAAGCACATCACACCATATGGTAGGGCCCAGTCCTTTCACAGAAGAAAGGGTTCTCAAAGAACTCCTAAAACCGAAGGTGGACAAAGCAATGGGACCTGATGGGATTCACCCCAAAATTCTAAAAGAACTAAGGGGAGAGCTAATAACACCACTGACTACCCTTTTTAACAAATCATGGGAGGATGGTGTTTTACCTGGGCACTGGAGGAGGGTGGATGTGATTCCCCTTCACAAAAGTGGGAGCAAGACTGAGGCAGAAAACTACAGACCTCTCAGTTTGACCTCTGTGGTAGGGAAAATGATGGAATCACTTCTAAAGGAAAGAATTGTTGAGTACCTAGAGGCCAGTGGGGCACAGGACACAAGGCAGCAAGGATTCACAGCAGGAAGGTTGTGTCAGATGAATCTAATAGATTTATTTGACTGGGTGACCAAAGTAGTAGACCAGGGAGGAGCTGTGGACATGGTCTACCTAGACTTTAGCAAGGCATTTGACACAGTCCCACACAAAAGATTAATATACAAGTTAGCCAGCCTGGGAGTGGGTCCCACGGTGGTAGCCTGTGTAAAACATTGGCTGGACAACAGTACACAGAAGATAATTGTAAATGGAGTCCACTCTGAAGACAGAGGTGTTTCTAGTGGGGTACTGCAGGGTTCAGTATTGGATCCAGTCCATTTTAATGTCTTTATTAGTGACATTGCAGAGGGACTGGAATGGAAAGCATGCCTCTTTGCAGATGACACAAAGATCTGCAACAGGGCTGATACACAAGGGGGACATGGAAAAGATGAGAAGGGAATTGGCAAGGTTGGAGGAATGGTCAGAAGTATGGCAGCTTGGATTCAATGCAAAGAAGTGCAAAATAATGCACCTGGGAAACAAAAACCCAGGGGAAGAGTACACAATAGGGGGGAGGTAGTAACAATAAGAAAAATAGAAAGAGACCTGAAGGCAATCATATCAGATGCCCTTAAGGTTGGCAAGCAATGTGAGAAGGCAGTAAGGAGGGCTGGGGAGATACTGGGATGTAGAGGGAGAGGCATCACCAGCAGAAAACAGGAAGATGTTAGCCTCTCTACAGACAAATGGTGAGACCCCATCTGGAGTACTGCATCCAGTTCTGAAGACCCCATTTCCGCAAGGACATAGACAGGATGGAGGCAGTCAAGAGGAGGGCAACTAAAATGGTGCAGGGTCTGCAAGAGAAGCCATATGAGGAGAGACTAAAGGAGCTTAAAATGTATGTCCTTGAGGAAAGGAAGGGGGGGGGCATGATAGAAACTTTTAAGTACCTCAGTGGAATCAACAAGGTCCAAGAGGGTAGCATCTTTCAGAAAAAGAGATGTGCAAGAACAAGGGGATACAATTTGAAGATAGAGGGGGGATGGCTAAGGGGCAATGTGAGGAAGTAGTGGATGCATGGAACCGCCTTCCTGAGAAGGTTGTGGAGTCTAAAACTGTGGGAGAATTCAAGAATGCACGGGACAGACATAAGGCAATTCTTGTGTGGGTAGGAAGAAATAGGCTGTTGGTTAACTAGGATCAGCAGCTTATCCAGTAGATAGGGAAATGGGCAGACAAGGTGGGCCAAGTGGTCCTTATCTGCTGTCAAAGTCTATGCTTCTATGTTCTATGCTTCTATGACTCCCTCCTGTAGCATGTCTTTCCCACACCGTCACCTCTGCTTTTCAACTCTAGCTCTAAATGTGCAGAAACCCCCATCAGAGTTTATCTGCAGTTCTCTTATGCAGCACCTTGTTCCCATGGATATGTGGGCCCTCACGGAGCACCCTCTGGTCTGTAGCCACACATGAAAAAGTGGCTGGGCATACTTTTAGTGAGGTGCGTCCTGGAGCACTGTGACAGGGAGCTCCTGCCACTCTTGAGGACTGACCTTTTCTTAAATCTGTTGCAACAGTTCTTCTCTATCTTAGCCTAATCTATACTTTACAATTTCTAGTCCATAAGGTTGGCCACCTATGGGCAACCCCTCCCCTTTCTTGACTATGCTATAGTGTTCTCTTTAATTTTCCTTTTCCCTCTCAGGTCCTCGTACAAGAAGTTTATTGTGGTGCCCTCCAAGTGTATATACAATAGGTTGTGTTTATTATTATTGGATTAAGAATGTAATAGCACTATGTCATAAAATACCTTGATGTATATACCTTATGTTTATGAAACCTATAAATGTTGAAAATTCCATGGCACTACGTATCTTTGATAATGGTAAAAAGTACTAGGTGACAATTATAGAAATTAAGTTAGTTGTGCTATTTAAAATGCAGGTAAATTGCAGTAAACTGAGCAAGTCTGAAATGTCATGGTGATTTACATATATCCCGTGATGCTTTGCATTATGGAAGTATGTATGATGTTGTATTTCTTTGAAACTTGATTTGTTGCCAGTGCCCTTTGGGGTAACCCTTCTTTCAGTGTTTCTGCACTGAGGTTCTTTGTCTATAACTTGTTTTTCTTTTTGAGCCCCCACTACCCAAGCAAACAGGGCCCGCATAGGGATTAAGGGTTTTCACTGAAAAGTGGTTAGATATGACATCAGTGTCAGTAGGTGCTGGCTAAGTGCAGAGAAAGGACATTCATAGTCTGTTGCTGCAAACAGATGTACTGAAGAAGGGATATGCTATTGATGAAGCTTATTTCCAGTATTCTGAATAAACATCACACAGAGATTGTGTGTTGAACCTGAAGTTTGGTGTCTGGTCCATCTGTTATCCCACAACCCCTCCACAGACTTGGTGTTAGAAGTGGGATAACTTGCTGGAAGCATTTGGAATGGCTGAAGAGAGACATTTTCTGGTGGATATCACCCAGATATCCCAGGTGGACCGATGCACCAGGAGTTGCCAGTGGAGAACCCGGGGAAGAAAGTCTGTGGGGTTCTGCCCAGAACCATGGATGACAGAGGGAGAGAAGCTGCTGCCTGGACTGGACCTGGGAGCTTGGAGGAAGGCCAAGCCTGAAGAAGACAAAGATTTGCAGGTCAAGGCAGACTGGAGGTGCGAGAGACAACACCCAGGAGGTGGAGACCCTGATAAGGATGATCCGCTGGATGAGTGGGCAATGGGTGGAGGCAGATTGACTATGCAGACAGGTGGAACACTGGTGCCAGGTGCTTGAGAGATTCCTACCAGAGAGTTTGGATAAAGAGTCAGAGGAGGACTTTTCATGAGCTCAGTTTGAGGAGGACCCCCTGACTGAACGGGATATTCCTTTGTTTCCTGTGTTCCCAGTATGTTACCTGTTGGAGGTCAGAGATGCAAGTATGGAGCTTGAATGTGAGATGCCAGGTAAGACTGTGCCTAATGATATTGTGCTGGGGTTGAAGACTCCAAGCAAGCAAGAAGAAGCCTATAAGGCTGAAGGGACTTTTTCTTGTATTAATGCAGCTAAATATATTAACAGTATTGACTAGGGTATAATGCAGGCTAAAGATGCTAATGTTGCCAAAATGTTACAATATGTTAAGAGTCTGAGGTGGCACATGTGTTTTATTTTTTGAGGGAAAACCTACCAAGTAGGAGGTGGGTGGAAAATGGTTTGGAACCTGTGCTGGGGTAATATGAAAAGAGTATCTACTCTCGGGTGTCTGTATCAGTAGCAAGTGAAATGAATGAATCAAAAGACATAGTGGATCTTTGTAGAGGGGATGAACCTAGGACTGGGCCCCTGCTTAAAACCAACATGTCTGGTGGGGGTGAAGCAGGTAATTACTCACCCCAGAGAAAGTCCTTCTATGGTACTGGACTTTACAGTCATCCAGATTTTTGGTTAAGAAATATGACAGACTTTCCCTAAAAGGAGATGGGAAGGTACCATTAGTCTCTTCTGAGAAATGTGTTAATGTAGCAGGGTAAAGAATGATGATATCCACTATGTTTATGGTAGAATGTTTATCGTTAACAGGGACCCTGAGACAGAGCTTTTGAAGATGGATGGGTGGGTGGAAGCTCCATCTGTTCCAAGGATAGGAAGGTGGTAAGCAGTCTGCAATAACTGCTTCCCCCTTAAAGTGGGGGATATGTGACAGGGAGCTCCTGCCACTCTTGAGGACCGACCTTTTCTTAAATCTGTTGCAACAGTTCTTCTATTTCTTAGCCTAATCTATTTTTTGCAATTTCTAGTCCATAAGATTGCCCACCAATGGGCAACCCCCTCCTCTTTCTTGACTATGCTATAGTGTTCTCTTTAATTTTCCTTTTCCCTCTCAGGTCCTCATACAGGGAGATTATTGTGATGATCTCCAAGTGTATGTACAATAGGTTGTGTTTATCGTTGTTGGATTTAGAAAGTAATAGCACTATGTCATAAAATACCTTGATGTATATACCTTATGTTTATGAAACCTGTAAATGTTGAATACCATGGCTCTATGTATCTTTGATAATGGTAAAAAGTATTAGGTGACTATTATAGAAATTAAGTTAGTTGTGCTATTTAAAATGCATGTAAATTGCTGTAAACTGAACAAGTCTGAAATGTCATGGTGATTTGCATATATCCCATGATGCTTTGCATTACGGACGTATATATGATGTTGTATTTCTTTGAAACTTGATTTGTTGCCAATGCCCTTTGGGGTAACTCTTCTTTAAGTTCTTCTGCACTGAGGTTCTTTGTCTATAGATTGTTTATTTTTCTTTATGAGCCCCCACTACCCAAGCAAATGGGGCCCACATAGGGATTAAGGGTTTTCACTGAAAAGTCATTAGATAAGAGATCAGTGTCAGTAGGTACTGGCTAAGTGCAGAGAAAGGACATTCACAGTCTGTTGCTGCAAACTGATGTACTGAAGAAGGAATATGCTATTGCTGAAGCTTATTTTCTGTATTCTGAATACACATCACACAGAGATTGTGTGTTTAACCTGAAGTTTGGTGTCTGGTCCATCTGTTATCCCAAAACCCCTCCACAAGCACCCTCCCCAGCCAGCACAAGTAGATTCCACCACAGTCTGCCTCACTTCTGCTTACTCGTGTGGACTGAGGACCTGCATAGCTCCTCAGTCCAATGCACAACATATGGCAGCAAAGGGGGAGTGATTCTTAACAAAACAGCAGTGCCTGATAGACTTGCTCACCGCTGACCATATTCTCAGCAGATGCGGCCAAATTCGACTCCAACAAGTGCTCTGATTCCTTCTTGCATGGGTCGCTCCATTCTCACCAGTGCTGTAGACCTTTGTCTCAGTGAAGTTCTCCACCCACTGAGACTGCTGGAAACCATACTGTCCCCCTTGCTCCTCTCAGTCAGCCCCAGATGGCCATGCACTCCCATGAGAATAAGCACCACATTGCAAGGCATACAGCATTTGCAAGTCTTGTGAGAGCTCTCGCAATAGTGAGGCAGCCATCTTTGCTGGGACCCACAATGGGAATAGATATGTCTCAAATCTTGCCAGATCACGTGAGACTTATGGTGGCCATCTTGCCTGGGACTGCAGTAAACCACAACACAGGGACAAAGGTGCCTCTTAGAGTGGCAATGCACTTTAAAGTGGTGATAGACTTTTAACTCAAAAGATGGGAAATCAATTAGCTACTAAAGTGAGCAATCAGACTGGCATTTAGGGGCAATTTCTCATGCAGAGCCCACACCTGATGCAGTTTCTCTTGTCCCAAACCAATTATTCATGAATAAATCAAACATCATGAGGAATGCAGGGACTGTGGACTGCTCTTCCCAGAAGCCAATGAAGGGGACACGGCCTGTGCAGTATGAATGTTAATGCCCAATGGGGCTTAGGGGAGATGGTTGAAGGGAGGTTGGGCTCCGAGGTTCCCCCTCCACCACCAACCCCCCAATAGAACTGGATGCCAGCCAGGTGCAGCTATTGTTCCAGCTTCTGGAATCATTTTTTAATTTTTATTTAAAATTTTGATGACCGTGAAATGCACACTGAGCTGAGGCTTGTTTCCAGGTGCGACCCGAGTACAGTATGTACAAGGAGTAACAAGAAGTACAGGCAGTAATCACAATCAGTTAATTTACACAGTACAGTACTCTTAACAAGATGTAACATCTGGACAATTAGGAGTGTGAGAGAGGTGAGGAGAGGTCTACTGGGGGTGGCGTCATTGGTGAGTTGGAAGGGGTTGAGTGGTGCCTCTGTAGTGCCATTGGACCATTTGAGCATGTAGGACAAAACAGGTTGGGTAGGAGCCTGAGGAGCTGGGTAAAAGCTGAACAAGAATGGGCCATGCAAAGATATGAGAGCAAAGAGTTCCAGAGAAGGGGGAGGTGGTACAAGAAGGTGAGTTGGCCAGAAAGGGTGCAGGGGCAGGAGAGGTGGAAGATACGAGGGTCCCTGTGGCAAAGGGAGTAGCTGGGGGGGAGGTCTGGTTGAGCAGGGACATAAGGTATGGGGGAGGAGACCAAACCAGAATTTTGCTAAGAGGGAGGCACAGTGGATGGTATGCCTGTGGGAGAGTGGGGTGATGGAGAGTAGGGCATAGAGCAGGCAGTGGTGAGTGAGAGGGGAAGAGGCAGTGGCCAATCGGCAGAAGGTGTTTAGCAGGATATCAAGTCTGGTGAGGGAGGATGTTGGGGCCATATCATAGACTACATCTGAATAGTCTATAACTGGCAAGATTGTTTTGCGTACGAGCTCACAGTGGGTGGGGACTGTGCTACCCATTAGGCAGTAGAGGATTGCGCAGTTTTGGCTGGAGTTTAGTGCAGATTGCCCTGACATGAGTGGAGTAATTGAGGTGATAGTCCAGCCAAACACCCAGATATTTGAAGGCTGAGACTTGCTCCAATGGTGAGCCGTCCAAGGTGGAGAGTGCTGGGGGGGCTGGGAGGGTAGCCAGCTACTGTCTGGAGCCAAAGACCATGGAGACTGTCTTATTACAATTAAGAGTGAGATGGTTCTCGAGGAGCCAGGACTGGACTCTGTTGAAGTCTCTTTGAAGAAGAGGGAGGACACTGTCGTGGAATGGGCCCAAGGCAAAAATGACCGTGTCATCTGCATACAGATGCATATTGGAGGAGAGGCAGATGGAGGGAAGGTCGTTTATGAAGAGAGAGAAAAGGATGAGGCCCAGGATAGATCCTCGGAGCTGGCAATCCCATACCAGCTCCTAATTTACTGAATGGCTCAGACTGGAAACCACAGTACTATGTCATAGACCACAGTGGATCCAGATGAGACCTCCATAGACAAACCCACGGCAATAATTTCGACAAGCTCATAAAAATTGTCGGCCATCAGAATAGAGGAACAGCCAGAATATCCATCCATAGCAGCTATAAGAAGTAGTGAGGTGTTGCTGCAGGATTAATTTAAATTTGTTTGTCTGGATTATTTTTATTTATTTGCATTACTTTATCTTCATGTTGTTTTATTATTTAGTCGTTTTTTAACGTTGTTTTATCATTCCCAGCTGAAATTTGGTGGATTCTATTACTCTGGCTGTAAACTGGTGGACTTTTTATCTTGAGTCTGTTGTGCGTTTGTTTACAGAATGAGCTGAAATGTGAAAAAAAGCTTTCTACCTGAGGCATTTTGGAGTTTGGCTGCAGATGGGACTGTAGTGAGCAAGAAATGGTGTCTTGATGGTGGAGTGAAGGCTGTCGGAAAGAGAAGATGGAATCGACAGCTGGTTTGGTGCGGGCTGAAGGAGAGAAGAAGTTGAATTGGTAGAGGTCCTGTCCGGCAGCAGCTGTTGGGCAAATTACTGGAGAGGAGTTTTTCCTGGCCCTGACCCAACCTAGTGGTGTGCTGTAGGTCTGCTGCTGTTGGGTGGCTGTCTCTGCAGCACTTCTGCTCAGCTGCTCAGCAGCTGGTTGGTCGCCTTGGTGTCAAACAGGTCTGGGGAGAGGTCTGGGGCTGGGTGAGATTCTCCTAGCACCTGGCTGTGGATCCAGTAACTCGAGTGCCTGCATTGCGATATATGCCCAATTTTTGCCAGGTGAAGAACTTATTGAAACAGGGCATTGGTCCTTTGGCTACTCTGTTACTCTGCCCTATTCCCTTTCAGCTTGTGCATTGACGGTCAGTGTGAGGAGAGACTGTGTATGATTTAGCCTGAAAACCTAGATTGTGGAGTGGGTTCTTTGTTGCAGAATTGACTGCTCGTTGAGACCTGTGTCTGTTCGTTGGTCATGGGTGGAGGTGAGAGCCTATGGGAGAGACTCAATGATAGTGCTTTTGGTCCCTGGAGGTGTGAGCTCCTGGGCATATCTAAAACTTGACTGCAGCAAAGAAGTGTTGGACAAATTCAATTTAAAAATGAACTAAGACTTTAGTTGTTTTATTTTTATTGTTTTATTTATTTGTTTTCCCCTTTCTGTGTGAGAGACAGTGTGTGGGATTACATTTGTTGACCTCTCCCTCTCTTCTCTTCACAATGTGAGAGAGAGCTGAGGAGGGAATTATTTGCTATCTGAGACTGGATTGTTCTTTGTTTTGTTTATTTAGTTTATGTTTATTATTTTATATTATTTTTATTTATTTTTATTGAGTATCAATACATATTTAATCCTGCAGTATTATTAAGATTAGATTCACCTGCCTAGTTCGGTTGGTTTACATAGATACATAGACAGTGTCGGCAGATAAGGGCCTATGGCCCACCCAGTCTGCCCATTTGAGCTTGTAAGTTCAGTTTGTTTTCCTAGAAGTCTGTTGCACCTTACCCCTGACCTCCAGAATTCCTTTATGTCTATCCCATGCATTCTTAAATCCCGTGATTGTTTCAGCCCCACCACTTCTCTGGCAGGTGTTCCACTTGTCCACCACCCGTTCTGTGAAGAAATTCTTTCTCATGTTTCCTCTGAATCGTCCCTCCTCCAACTTCATCCCATGCCTCTAGTCCTGGAACATCTTTTTCGCTTAAAATAGTGTTTTCCTGCACCCTGTTCCTCCCTGTAAGATACTTGTATATGTCTATCATATCCCCTCTCTCCCTCCTCTCCTCCAGGGAGTACATGTTCAGTTCCTTCAACCTGTCTTCATAGGACTTGTGATGCAATCCATGCACCATCTTTTTTGCCCTCCTCTGAACCTTCTCTACCCTGTCTATGTCCTTACGTAGGTCACTCCTCTGGTTCACTGGTTCCACTGCTAGCTGTGGGGGGTGAGCAAGTAGGTACTCTCCTTGCTGGCCTGCCACACCCTTTGCTAGTTTAAATGCTTGTCAATGGCATTTAAACTTATCATTGAGTGCTTGATTCCCTCCAGGATGGATGCAGGCCGTCAGGCTTGAACAAACCTCCATCTCTCCAGGTGGGTCCCCAGTCACCAATGAATCCAAACCTTCCTCACAGCACCAGTTCTTCAACCATGAGTTAAAGTTCCTGGTGCATGCACTCTATGCTCTCCTTGTCTCTCACAGGTAGTACTTCTGAGAAAGTGACAGAAGTAGCTACTTGCTTGAGAACCCCTTCCCAGTTTCCTAAACTCTTCCTGAACTTCCTTTGGCTCCCATTTGCCAGGTCATTAGTACCTAGGTGGATAATGACATCCAGCTCACCCTCCCGTCTTGCCTTCCCAGTGATCCCCAGGATCTTGCTTCCATCCCTCCATGCCGTGGCACCTGGTAGGCACCTCACCTCCCTGTCCTCCCCCTCCTGTGTTCCTAGCTGGATCCCTCTTATGATGGAGTCCCCCACCAGGATTCGCTTCCTCCTCCTCTGGGGTCCACTGCTTTCCCCGCTGAGGTCACCTCCTTAATTATCTCGTTTTATTATCTCTGTAGTACTGTAATGTGTTGGGGAGGCTTAGTGATGGTTGGGCACTACTCGCCCACCAGGATCAGGGAATTATGCCCCATTGAATGTCCCCTTTGTCATCTGACACCAATTTTAGGTATCTAGCCCTGGGCATACTTAGAAAATGGAAAAGAAAGGGGGGAGCTGGGCCTGATGGGGGACAGGAAGGGGGAAGGCACATTGGATTTGTGAGATCCAGGAGAAGCCCTGGGGCAAAATGGATTCAAGATAGGGGTCCTCCCTGCCTTGTCCACATACCCAAGGGCTCCGATGTTAGTGGGCAGGCGCCAAGGTCTTCCTCGACAGCTCATCCTGCCTTGATGGAGTTATGCAATGCCAGATCTATTAAAAACAAGACAGCTATTATAGCTGATCTTTTTGCAAGAACTGATCTGGCTTGCATTACCGAGACCTGGCTGGATGAAAATGCAGGCCCTGTATTGGCCTTGGCAACTCCAGCCAGTTTCTCGGTGATACTTCATCCAAGAGTGGTTCGTAGGGGCGGGGGGTGGCCATTATGTTTAAGACTGAGCTGGGCCTTGTGGATGTGCCATTGGGAAGTACCAGATCCTTCAAATACATCCTGGGTGAGAGTGTAGGTTGTGGGATTCTCCTCATCTACCGTCCACCAGGAGATTATGGAGAATTCCTGCAGGAGATAGCAGACTTCATCATCGATGCGGTATTGAGGTCCCCCAGATGGATAATTCTGGAGGACTTCAATGCCTGGGCTGACGATGAACTCTCACACTTTGGCCAAAATCTCCTCCAGCTGTTGATGAAGCTGGGCCTATCACAGGTAGTTACCTCCTCAACCCATGTAGAGGGTCATTCATTGGATCTGATCTTTCTTCTGGGTATGGAGATTGTTGATCTGGTGGTAGAACCAGTCAGTTGGTCTGACCATCACACCTTAAGGTTCAGATTCAGGGCCCTCCCTAATAGGTCTGCCTCTACAGAGTTGGTTCAGTACTGCCCTTTAAGGGGGGTTAACTCCAGTGACCCTTCGGCAGTACTGGACCTCTCGGGCTTGTTGAGTGATGCATGAGTCCAGATGATCTTGTTCTAGCCTATAATATAGAAACATACAGTAGAAACATAGAATTTGATGGTAGATAAGGACCGCTTGGCCCACCTAGTCTGTCCATTTTCCTACCTAACAGATAAGCTGCAGATCCTAGTTAACCAACAGCTTAATTCCTCCTACTCTCCACTAGGACTGCCTTATGTCTGTCCCATGCATTCTTGAATTCCCCCACTGATCTTGACTCCACGACCTCCACAGGGAGGCTGTTCCACGCATCCACAACCCTCTCCATGAAAAAATACTTCCTCACATTACCTCTGAGCCATCCCCCCTCTATCTTCAAATTGTGCCCACTTGTTCTTGCACATCTCTTTTTCTGAAAGATGCTACCCTCTTGGACTTTGTTGATTCCCTTGAGGTACTTGAAAGTTTCTATCATGTCCCCTCTCCCTTCTTTCCTCAAGGGTATACATATTAATTTCCTTTAGTCTTTCTTCATATGTCTTCTGGTGCAGACCCTGCACCATTTTGGTTGCTCTCCTCTGGACAGTCTCCACTCTGTCTATGTCTTTGCAGAGATGGAGTCTCCAGAACTGCACACAGTACTCCAGGTGGGGCTCTCCAACTGTCTGTAGAGAGGGATGACAACTTCCTGTTTTCTACTATTGATGCCTCTCCCTATGCATCCCAGTATCCCCCAGCCTTCCTTACTGCCTTCTCACATTGCTTGCCCATGTTTAGGTCATCTGATATAATTACTCCCAGGTCCCTTTCCATTTTTACTGTTGTCAGTATCTCACCCCCCATTGTGTACTCTTCCCTTGGGTTTTTGTTTCCCAGGTGCATTACCTTGCACTTCTTTGCATTGAATCTGAGCTGCCATACATTTGACCATTCCTCCAACCTTGCCAAGTCCCTTCTCATTCTTTCCACTCCATCTTGTGCATCAACCCTGTTGCAGATCTTTGTGTTGTCTGCAAAGAGACATACTTTTCCTTTCAGTTCCTCTGCAATGTCTCTTATAAAGACATTAAAAAGGGCTGGTCCCAGTACTGAACCCTGCAGTACCCCACTAGTAACCCTCCTTTCTTCACTGTGGACTCCATTTACTACTACCCTTTGCATCCTGTTGTCTAGCCAATTTTTTATCCAGGCTACCATCTTGGGAACAACTCCAAGGCTGGCTAACTTGTGTATTAATCTTTTGTGTGGGACTGTATCAAATGCCTTGCTAAAATCTAGGTAGGCCATGTCCACAGCCCCTCCCTGGTCTACTACTTTGGTCACCCAGTCAAAGAAATCTATTAGATTCATTCTGACATGACATTCCCATCGTGAATCCATGCTGCCTTGGGTCCTGTGCCCCACTGGCCTCTAGGTACTCAACAATTCTTTTCTTCAGAAGTGATTCCATCATTTTCCCTATCACTGAGGTCAAACTAACTGGTCTGTAGTTTCCTGCCTCTGTCCTGCTCCCACTTTTGTGAAGAGGAATCACATCTACCCTTCTCCAGTCTTCGGGTACCACCCCATCTTCCCATGATTTGTTAAAGAAAGTAGTCAGCTTTGTCACTAGTTCTACCCTTAGTTCTTTTAGAATTCTTGAATGAATCCCATTAGGCCCCATTGCTTTGTCCACCTTCAATTTTATTAGTTCTTTCAGAACCCTTTCTTCTGTAAATGGACTGGTATCAACTCACATCTTCAGAGTGTTTCTTTTGTTTGGTTTAGGTACCTCCCTCTCCTCTTCCTTTGTGAATACTGAGAAGAAATAATAAGGCTGTCAGAGATGCTCTGGACAAGATTGCTCCTGTTTGTGTTCGGCCTCTCACCCTTCGCCCAAGCAGCCTGTGGTTTGATGGCTCCTTGAAGGAGATGAGGCGAGTTGGACAAAGGATGGAGAGAGCTTGGCGGAAGTCCGGCCGTGATGATGACAGGCTTAGGCTGATGGCACATTATGATAGCTATCAATCAGAAATCACCCATAAGAAGGCAGAATTCCTGTCCAGGGAGATTTCTGCTGCACAGAATCGACCGGCTCAGCTCTTCCGGACTGTCGACAGGTTGTGCAATCCAATCTGTCTCCAACCCAGAAAAGCCTTTTCTCAGTTAAGATGTGAGGAGTTTGCTCGATTCTTTGCAGATAAGGTTGCCAGCATCAGGTCTGGCATCAGTTCATCCTCTCCTATGAGCAATTGCAGTGGTTGACGGGAAGTGACTGGCACCTTGTCTGTCTGGTCAGATTTCCACTGGCTGGAGTTCAATGACAATGTGAAGATCATCCAAACATTGCATCCAACCAGTTGTAGTTTGGATCCGGGCCCTATACCCATTTTAGTGGGTTGTGTAGATGTTATCTGCCCGATCCTTGCTGACATTGTCTTGAAGTACTTGGAGAGGCGAGTCTTTAACGGCCCCCTCAAGGAGGCAGTTGTTCCACCACTCCTTAAAAACCCTCCTTGGATCCAGACTGTCTAGCCAACTACTGACCTACCTCTAACTTGCCATTTATTGGTAAAGTTATTGAAAAGGTGGTTGCATTGCAATTGGATGATCACCTTACAACTCACAATGTCTATGATACTCTTCAATCCGGTTTTAGGAAGAAGTATAGCACTGAGATGGCTCTCGTCCAGGTATTGAATGACCTCCTAATGGCTAGAGATCAAAAGGCATGTACCATTCTGGTCCTTCTGGATCTCTCTGCTGCATTTGACACTGTAGACCATGGGGTGCTATTGGAGCACCTGCAGCTTTTATGTGGGCTGTCTGGCACAGTCCTAAATTGGTTCCATTCATACCTCACAGGCAGGTCTCAGAAAGTGGTCACTGGAATTTATTCCTCTGGCGCTCAACCCCTGCCTTGTGGGGTGCCGCAGGGCTCTATATTAGGCCCCATGTTGTTTGCAGTGTGTATGCTGGCATTGGGAGATATCATCAGGTGATACAGTTTGAGTTTTAACTGCTATGCAGATGATACTCAGCTGTATATGTCCTTTCTGCCCAGAGAGAATGATGTAATCTCCGTGCTAAATAATTGCCTTGCCGAGATCAGATCTTGGATGAGTTTCAGCGGGTCGAGACTAAATCCAGACAAGACTGAGGTGCTGGTAGTGGACCCAGGTTGTCCAAGGGCAGGTTTGAGGGTTGGACAGCCATCAGATTTATTACTTGGTGGTATGTCACTCACTACCTCAGACCAGGTGCGTAACCTGGGCATTACTTTTGATGATGACTTGACTTTAAAACCTCAGGTGTCAGATGTCATCAAATCCTCTTTTTATCATCTGAGGAATATTGCACCAGTGAAACACCTGGTTCCTTTGGATGATGTTATAACATTGGTCCATGCCTTTGTCATGACCCATCTTGATGACTGCAGTTCCCTCTACCTAGGGCTACCAGGGGTTGATATCCACCGCTTGCAGCTGGTGCAGAATGTGGCAGCCAGACTTTTGACTGGGACTTCCAGGACCAGTCATATTACACCAGTGCTCTGCGAGCTGCACTGGCTGCCCATTCAGTGGCGGATCACCTTTAAGGCTGGCTTGCTAACCTTCAAAGCCCTACATGATTAGGGACCCAGCTGCCTGCAAGATCTTCTGGTACCTTACAGCCCCCTCCATCCTCTCTGTTCCACTGAAGAGGGATTGCTGGAGATTCCCAGGGTACAACTGAAGATGTCTGGTTCTCTTGCCTTCGTTTTTTTAGCTCAGACCCTGTGGAATTCTTTACCTTGTCAATTGAGAGAATGCTCAACCATCAGTAGATTTAAAATTGAGCTAAAAATGTATTTATTTGATTTGGCCTTCCCTAGTTATGGATAATTTAAATTTCATGTTTTAATGTTATTTATATTGGTTGTTTCTGTTTTTATGTTAAGCACCTTGGTTTTTAAAGGTGCTATAAAAATAAAGTTGATTTGATTTATCAGAGGATCCCCTTCTGTTAATGAGGAAGCCAGAAGATAAGACCCACTGTCCAACATGCAGAACCATTAAGACTATCCTCAACAAAGAATATGGTGTGCCTGAACCCACCAGAATGCCTGAAAGGAGCATAGCGGGTAACTGATACCCCTATCCCAGTCACAGAGAGAACACTGGGGAAAAGCACCTAAAGTCTTCCAGCCAGAATCGGAACTCTCCAAGTGTACCACATTCCCATGGAGAGCACAGTGACACTTAAGGATGCCATGGACAAGAAAAAAAACACCTCAAAAAAATTCACGAGGTCTTGGGCATGCTACACTCAGCCAATATGGCAGTCTGGCTCTCAAGCAGAGTCTTTCATTGATATTCTAACTGAGAATGTCCCGGAGGACCCTCCGCAGGTGAATGCAACTGCGTGTGCAATTCAGGCCATAAAATACATAAAGGTTGCAGCCTCTGACATCCTCAGATTCTGAACCAGGATGGCTGCCCTACCAAAACAGGGCTGGGAGGGCATTACACTTCAAGTTAGGGCAGACGGACAACAAATCCAAAAGCTCCTTGATGAAGTTGCCATTCAAGGAAGGTACCTTATTTATTTATTATTTAGTGGTGGCTTGAACCCATTCCTCAAAAAAGAGGGGTCAAACAAGAACAAGGGGACAATGAGGTCTACCTATTCTTGGATAGGTCATTTCATCCTAAAGGGAAAAAATTAAACCCAGAAACCAGACCCATAACTCCCAGGAATCTGGACAATGGAACCAAAAACCAGGATTACAGCACAAGTCTTATGGCAACAAAACAAAGAACAACACCGGCGGACAGTACAGCAATGGTGGGCACAAGCCAAACTTCAAAAGCCAAAGGGAAAAAGCAATGAAGGCATGGGGGCCCAGGCAAATCCACTGACAGCAGGGGAAGAGACAGTATAGCGTAGTGGTTTAAGGCTCTGAGCTGCAAATGTGGAGACCTGGGTTTGAATCCCACAGTCCCTACCTGCATTATTGTGTGACCCCGAGCAAGTCACTTAACTTTCTAGTGGTAACAAAGGGATATATCATCAAACTCAACAAAAGACCTACTAAGCATAGATGGCTGCATTCTCCAATGCCAAAGTGCTCAGAAAAGACACAAGCAATACAATTAGCGATACTGGATCTTGTACAAAATGGGACAACTTCTCCCATCCCTGCAGAGGAGAGAGAGACAGGGGTTTACTCCTTATTCTTTGTAGTCCTGAAGAAAATTGGGGAAATGCATTCGGAGTCACTTTACAAGTATCTGTGATTCAGCATGCAGGGGAACCACCATCAATATATCAGCCTGCCATTCGGTCTGACCTTAACTCTACCAAAACACGAGTCATGCTGGCTGCACACCTGTGGAATAAGGAGTGCTTGTTATCTCCTACCTGGATGACTGTTTTTTATGGGCAAGAACAAGGGAAATGGTTCAGTTCAACACCAACATGCCAGCACAAAGTTTGCAGGAACATGGATGGGTAATCAACAGGGCGAAGAGCCAGCTTATACCTTCACAGTCCCTTGCCCACTTGGGCACAATAATAATAATAAACACCAGGAAAGGGAGCATCCGCAGGCCCAACAGGGCAGTCTGTGACTACTTCCAGATGCTAGGAGTCATGGCAGCTCTAATAGACAGCAGTGGGTCAGACTGCACATGAGATTGTTACAGAGATACCTGATTGAAACATGGGATCAGACCACTCAAAATTGCAGACTTCAGATAACACCACCTGCAAGGATACTCTCCAACCTGCGGTGGTGGATGCTAAGAAAGAACATACTACATGGCCACCCTCTATCACAACCATCCACAGTGGTCATCACCACAGATGCAAGCCTGGCAGGCTGGGGAGCAACTTGCCTGAACCATGTCACTCCGTGACTATGGTCACAGAGCAAAGCAACACTTCCCATAAATGTCCTGGAGATGAGGGCACTATGTCTAGCACTGACATTCTTCAAACTCCTCACTGCAAACAGTACAATTGTAGTGAGATGCAACAAACAAATAAATGTAGCATACTTAAACAAGCAACGAGGCATGGGAAGCAGAGCCATGATTGCAGAATCATTCAGACTACAGCATTGGGCAGAACGAAACTTGCTGTCAATCACAGCAAATTACCTGCCAAACTCAGCAAACACAGAGACAGATTGACTGAGCAGAGTACCCAGAATGGAAGCTCAATGAAAAAATCTTTCCTAGAATTCAAAAGAATTGGGGACCGCTACAAGTAGACCTCATGGCCTCCCAATAGAATGCGCAGCTACTGAGATATCACTCCAGATTCTCAGATCACAGGACACAGGAGGTGGACACACTGTCAGCACCATTGAAATTAAATTGAACCTATGTGTCCCCATGAACCACCATGTTGTACATGGTCCTACACAATATATGAGCAACACTGGCAACAGTAGTACCAGTAGCACCGGACTGGCCCAGGAGACCATGGTACTCATTAATTCAAGCAATGACCGCGGGTTCACCAATGTCATTACTTTGTTGGCTGGACCTCATGAGCCAGAGTCCAATACTGCACCCAAACCCAGCAACACTGAAACTGATGGCTTGGTTGCTGAAAGGAACAGACTGTTACACCTGGGCTACCACTCCTGGGTAGTGGATTGTTTACTGCAATCCAGGATACAATCTATTGTATCAACACAACATATCAAAGACAATGACAGATTTAAAAAAAAAATGGTGTACGGAGAAGGAAATCTTCACTCCTGTCACAGGACTGCCACAAATCCTCGACTACCTCAATGATGGCGCAAATAAGGGACTCAGCCCGGCATCACTCAGTGTACAGACTTCTGCCATTTTCCTCCATAAGGGCCCATTACCTGGGATAGATTCAATAGGGTCGTACCCAAATGTAGTCTGGCTACTCAAAGCAGTCACGTTGGCATCACCCAGGGTCAGATCAACTTGCGTACCTTGGCAACTAAACATAGTGCTAGAACCACTCCAAGATCACACTCCAATGGGAGTCAGTACACTGGTGTACCCTAAAAACAGTATTCCTTGTAGCTATATTCTCAGCTAGATGGATAGGAGAGTTACACGCACTATCATGCAGGGAACCCTTCCTCACTTTTCACAATGATAGGGCAACACTCAGAACAGTCTCTTTATTCCTCTCAAAGGTAACAACTTCATATCACATATCTCAGGAACTCAAACTACTCTTCCCAGGAACAGGGTACAAACCTGACACAGGGGCACCTCACCCCCTGGATGTCAAACACCAGCAAAATAAATACCTCAGTATGACTGATAGTTCATTGTAGAACAGACAGGCTGTTCATTCCTTCCACAGGAAAGAGGCTGGGGCAGGCAGCCTCCAGGGATACTATAACTAGGTGGATAAAACAAAACATATCCACAGCTTACAGAGAAGTAGGTCAGAAGCCTCCAGAAGGAATAAAAGCTCACTCTACAACAGCAAGTGCCACATGCTGAGCAGAGAGGGGAGGAGGTCTCAGCATCAGACATATTCTCAGCAGCGATATGGTCCTCCACATACACACACCTTCACCCAGCATTATCAACTGGTTGTGGAATCTGCTGAAAAAAAAACATTTTTGCCAGGCCAGCACTAAGGGCAGGTACTCAGCTTTTATAAAAGACAATCAATCTGCTTTGACCTTATCCCACCCAGAACATACACTATAACCACACTCCTACTAAGGTCCCGATGGTTCTGACTGCAGAGTACTATAAAGGGTACTAAACATAATGGTATTTACTCACCTAGTAAAGGTGATTATTTGAGTACCCTTTATAGTACTCCACAGCCCCAACCAGGGTGGCAGATGTGATTGTACTTTGGTGGTTTATGGGACACTATAAATCATTCAAGTGACAACACAGTAAATGTAAATGGATATGAACCTATTTTGCATTTTGTAAGTACCAGACACAATTGAAATGTCTATAGCAGTGTTTGTTCCTTGTTAAATAAAAAGATGAAGTGACATATTACTATCTCTAGGGTTATTCACTGTTACTATGATTTGACAGTCAGGGCTACCAGGCAATATCCAGTGAAAGCATCATACTGGAAGATACTGTTGTTCTCTCTGTCTGTTTTTTCAGTGTGTCTTTTCCATTTGTGTCTATCAGTGTACCTATGATTGCTAAGGAAGATTCACACTGGAGATTCTCAAATGGCCTCAGTCAGCATGTGTTTTCATTGGATCATGCATCAACCTATACGATGGATGAGGAATACCCAATGGTTCTGACTGCAGAGTACTATAAAGGATAGTCAAATAATCACCTTTACCAGGTGAGCAAATACCATTCCTCCTGAAATGCCTTTTCTCAGCAAGTGGTTTGTTGTACTGTGCTACTACCACTGGGATGCTCCAGTCTATAGCCAGCAAGTTGAAGCAGTCCACACAGAACCTTGCAGCATTTCTCCAAAATGCTGCAATATGCACAAAGGAACACTGTTACACAAAAGAAGTTAAGCCCCTTTGTCCTGCAGTATTTTGTGACATGTCATTTATTACAAGTTACTGTGCTGCATCCCGACTGTCACCACTACAGTACCACCCCTTTCCTGATGTTCCTCCTCCCCATCCATGCCTAGCTGTATCCACACTGCTTCCATACCATTGCAACCTGCTATGTCCTGGGCTTCTATGGCTTTTATGTTGCCCCATATGTATAATGCCATCCCTCCCTTCTTGCATGCTTCTTATTTGTCCTGCATAATTCATAACCAGAAATGTTTTTGCCCCAGTCCACATGTCCATGATGAGACCACCAGGTTCATCTGGGCTTCAGCCACTAATGCCTCTGTGTCACAGATATTATTTCCAAGCCTCCTGGTATTTACACACATAGGCTTCCAGGTCCCCTGCTTATACCTTCCCTCAGCATTTTTCCTTCCCCTTGCCCCTGCCTTCTTCCACTTTTTCAACCACAACCCTTCCCATTGCAATACTATGCACCTATGGGCCCTCTCTCTCCATATGAATCCTTTCCTCTCATAATCTCAGATCTCACCATATCCTGCTGCTCCCCACATCACTCCGTACTGCTATATCCACCTCCCCAGTTCTATTTTCTGCATCCCCAATTTCCCATTTGTTTCTTGCCTTGTAATTCCCTCTCTCTGCATTAGTGCTGGAGAAGACCTGTTAGGCCCACCCTTATGTGTGTAGGTGTGCCTAACTTCAACTGTACTGCCTTTCCTCTTCTAGTTTAAATGGAACCAAATGTGCTCTTCAAATCTCTTCACCAATGGCCTGGTGCCCTTCTTGTTGGGGTGTTCACTATCCCACTTAAACAGCCTCCAGCGACTCCAGGTGTGACACTAATCCCCTTCGACATTAAAACCCTCCCCCTCACTCCAACCCTTCAGTCACACATTAAACTAGTATATCATAAACTGCTCCCTACCATTATTATGTGCCCACAATGTGACCTCAGAAAAAGTTACCACCATAGCTTTTCCATCATTTAATTAGAGCTCTAAAACTGTTGAGTATCATTTGCAAGAACAGCCATTGGAAAAAATTGTAAACTTTATTATCAGCAGTTTCTTGCTTTAGGCCTGCACAGTATGTTCTTGGATAACCCAGGACAAACATTTACTTTTTAATTCTTATTTTTAGCTGCAAAAAACTCAATTTTTACAGTACTGTACAGTATGTGCAAAATAATTGCAAATGTTATCAGTAACAGTATTTGCCTTGCAAATGTTCTATACTGTAGGTGTTCATTATGTTTGTTAGAAATACAATAAGTCATAGTAACACAGGTGTTACAAGTTTTAGCATACTGTGTATGCAGTGTGTTTTTATTTTTTGTATAATGCTTTCATAGACAAGGTCTGCAATACATAGCTTTCCATATTTCATTTTAAATGAATAGGTTTTCAGGGGTCCTTTCTGTGACATGTTTTGGAAAAAAATGATCTCTTTTTTATATTTCAGGCTGTGTATTACAGACACATGACCAAGTACCAATAAAGCATTGCTACCAATGAAAATCCCAGATTCCAGTGTTAAACCATATGTTTTGCCTCTCTACATTTGCTTGAAGGAAACATAATATTTTAATTTAAATAATATTGCACCAAAAAAAAGCCTGACACAGGAGTGTAAAATACTCCAGTAAGAAAAATGATAAAATGTAAATGTTTTACTTAACGTAATTGTTTTTGAAACTGCTAGCACTGGAGACAATATCAGCAAATTATGATATACTGGAATATCTAGATTAAAGCAATCCTATTTGGTAAATATGATTCTGTCATTTATACTTGATAAAACACTTGTGATTTCAACTGGAAGAAGAACATTTATAAAACAATGTTTTAAAGCACAGAGTTGATAAAATAAAAGAGCATGGGACCATTATTTTGTAAGTATTTATTGTCATTTGAAATCATTTGCAATCCGTGGAGACAAGAATTTCTTTAGGAACTTTTACTATTTTCAGAAAGGTTAGGAATTTTCACAGAGTCCCTAAACTGCACAAAACAGGAACTGCTTGCTTTGTTTGTCTCCCTGTAGCTTTCTGAGTACAGTTCTTGCTAGGAAAGACAGAAGCCGGTTTTATAACTTCAGACAGCAGGAGCCCAGAAGAAAATAGTTTATTTTTTTCACCAGAATTTCAGTATACATGACTGCTTTCTTCAGAGGTAAGGAGACAAAGAAAAACAACATAGAAAATCTTTCAGTAATACTTGTTATAGAATGAAGTAATAGATTCTGGCATGAGTGAAAATATTTGTTTCTTTTAGAACTGTAACAAAGTTAGATATATTTTGAAAATCACGTCTCTTTCAAAAGACTGAGCTCTAAACAACTGAATTTCATCAGGAATTTAATTAAACCTAATAGCCATTACTGCCGAGGCTGGGAAATAACTTAGACTAGTAAGATTTTATGTGTGTGTGTGTGTGTGTGTGTGTGTGTGTGTGTGTATAGTGCTGGCTGGTAGAGGTTTTTCTGGGAGACTTTAACTTGCAAGTATTATTTTCAACTTCTAAGGAGGGAATCTTGTACTTAAATGCACTGCAGAAACTGAGAGCGACTTTCAAACTCCATATTAGGAATGCCTTTTACTGTTTAATATTTTGCTGCTTTTTGGAGTATAAAACTGAAATCAGAGAATTTATAGATTTGTAGATAATCCTAGAAAATGGGATTCTGAAATAGCAATGGGATCAACTTCTTCAAATTAAGATGTCATTTTCAGAAGGTGATAGCATAAAAACATCAGCGTTTTAAAACACCTTGGCCCCATTCTCAGTTGCAAGTAAAATGGAAGAGTTCCTTTAACCCCATTGCACTGCATCCCAAAGATGAGGAGTCCCTCCTGTAACAACATCACAGTGCAAATCAGACATCCAGTTGCTAGCGGGTACTAATGTGGTTTTCACTCGCTAACATGCTGGTATGCACCAGCAACTGAATCACACCATGGCATACCCCAGTCATGTGATAGTATGCCATGCTGCACGTGATTTCATGTCATGACAGTGATCGCAAAACAGTGATTGCTATCACAGTGAGAGTATATCACCGAAAGGCAAAATGGCAATGTACACTTTTCGGTGACACCACAGCTGGCAACCAAAAACAACAGTTACGTGGGGGCTGCACTCCCCACACCCCCTCCTCATGGGGGGCAAAGAGCCATTACTCAGTCCTTGCCAAGTTCCCATTCTCCATGGGATCCAGTGGTACCCGCAGTTGTAGTCAATGCTCTCCACTCATGACCCTGTTCAGCAGCTTTCCCCTCAAATTCATCTCTCCCACATTTCTGGTTCTCTCATTACATGCTTGTTCTAGTTCTATGGGACAGGGGCAATTGCAGGAGGATGCGACCAAGGCTGTGAGAACCATCAGCATTTGTGAATTACAGACTCTGTAGTCCATATACAGAAGAGTTTATGACTCCTTTAGCTATAGCTGAATGGGAATGAAAAGTAATGTGTTGCACTAATTGGTTAGTGTAACTATTTAGTGCCACCATTTGTGACTGAAAACAGGGACCCAACTTCCACACAACTTTGCAGTGCACCTGTCTTGTTTTGTGGGGTTTGTCTTTTAAAAAAAAAAAAAAATTAGTAAATCTTGATATCTATCTTCATTATAATGATATCCATACATGTGCAGTCTGGCTGGCGAAAGCTCTTTATCTAAAATTTCTACTCAGATTGCAAAGTTATATACAGCCAGATGGCTTAGTGATAAGCACTCTGAATTTACACATGTTGCATACTGTAAAGGACATGATGTGACTCCTCCATGGAGGAAGCACAGCAGTAGCTGCTATTGAGTATTGTAATATTTGTGGAAATTATCACAATACATTATTACAAAAAAAATGTTTAGCTCTTTGATTTGAAGAAAATAACAGTGCAAATCAGGTAGCAAGCTATACCCCTGCTCATTCAACAAGTTTCACTCGCATGTCTTATAAGTTTCTACATTTTCTAGGTGTACTGCTAGTGTGTGGCTTACATAAAAAATCCAATAGAAATTAATCTATTCTCCTCAAAAAGCTGCTCAAAAGAACCTGCAATCGTTTACATTTTTTTTCTTCTTATTCTTTTTTTCTCACTCTATGATTTTCAAAGTAGATTTTTGGGTTTTAGACTTCAACAGAGATAAGCCCATCCACCAGTGACAAGGTCACTTGATGGCTGGATACCTGCTGTAACATTTTAACCAAAAGATTGGAAAGTTGTGAGTTCTAGCCCTACGCCAGGAACTGTGGGTACATTCCAGTACTGACACTGTAGTGCAGTGTGAGTGTTTGTGGGGTGAGGAGGCTGCACTCCTGAGGTGCCAACTTTTGACGAGACATTAAACTGAGATCCCACCACACCTCACATCACACCTGTGACCCAGGTTCAGAAATGGACTTGGGTTGTCGGCGGTCGGCAGGGGAGGGAGGGGACTGAGCATCTGGAGGACTGCTCTCCCCTCCCAGTGTTGGCACTGGGGCATGCCATGCTCCTCAGTGGCTCCTGGTGGAGATCAGGGACCCTGTAGAGAGTGGCACTGGATTTAGGGGGTGGAGCAGTGGTGGACGCCCACATGTATGCACACCAGCATCATTACACGTCTGTGCTCCAAGGGGGGAAGAATATGGAAAACACCCTGGAGGACCAGGGAGGTGATGGAGGACTCAGGGACCAAGACCCACTTCCCATCACCAGACAAACCCTTTACCAGCTCTCCCGAGCTCCCCCGATCTGGCCCAGGGACTGTTCCTCTAATCACAGACAGGCTGCCAGGTAGGTGGGGTGGGCTCCCCCAAGGGGTGATCTGGGGGGCTGAATGAGTCCATGGGTCTGGGGTGGGGTTGCTCAGCAATGTGTTTCTTGGGGAGGATGGTTTCAGGCCAGGAGAGGAGGCTGAGGTCAAGTGGGTACTCCTGAGAGATGCCCTGGCCCCCACTGGAGAAGAAATAGAATGTACAAAAAAAAAAACAACTAAGGTCCCATCTACATGTTCTGGTGGTTGTTCATGTGGATGCTAAAGATCACATGGCACTTCTCTAAAAGAGTAAATGAATGTTCCTTGTGTCCTTGCCAGATTCCCCCATTCACGCCACATACCACCAACAACTTAACCTGATTCAATATGTCTGTTTGCATCCCTCCAGGACAGGGCTGAAAATAGACAGAATTGCCTAGCCTTCTTTTCACAATCAACAAAACCTAAATAAATAAATTTTTCCCACTTATCTGAGATAGAGTTTTCACTGTTATACTCCGTTTTTAGTGTGAGACTAACCTCAAGCCTCTCAATATTCATTTTATATACTGTATATTGTACAGACACCTGTAGACTCACAGGTGGCAAGTGGAGAGCATTAACAATATAGACAGCTACATCTCTCCCAGTCATTATGCAAAGCAGGATGTAGCAAGTTTGCTCCCTGCTCATTCACCATGCTTCAATCACATTTCCTTTAAGCTTCTGTTTTCTAGCTATGATACAGTACTTGTGTGTACTGTAATACTTGTAAAATATTACCATTTCAGGGCTTACAGAGCTTATATAAATCCCTCACCCTTTGGACTAGTGGCTTTGTTTGAGTTTGTTAGTCCCTCAATGGCAATATTTCCTTGTATATGGCACTTTGTTAACAGACATGCTGCTGTGTCTTTGCCTTTAATAAATGACATAAAATACACAATTTATTTTCACAAGTAAAAGGGTAGGGCCTTAACTTGCAAGTGACAAAGCTAAAAGTGAGTTATGAAAACTCTGTTCCCTCACCAGTATTGATGAATTATGCATTTTTAGTCAGGTCATTTTGTATTCACTATATACAACATCACGTTTTAAAGATATGACTTTTTAAATATTTAATTGGTTCTCTGAGTTCAGCAGCTGGCTTTAGGGCAGTAGAAGCTATTGTGATGCCATCAGCATTGTAAAAGCTTCTCTCTGATTGGTCCTGAAAAAACTTCAGCTGCAGAATGCTTGTAAATGGCACATGCAACCTCTAACATAAATGATTATAACATATGTATTGTCTGTCTGTCTGTCTATCTATCTATCTATCTAACTATCTATCTATCTCTGAGTCCTAACTTACTTCACACAGTGTCCTTCAGTCAGTGTGTAAAACAGGACCTAACTCATTATTTGTTTCCTGCAGGGCCTGGAATGCACGAAGTGCAGGGGCCTTCTGGCCCTGCTTGAAACAGTACGTGACTTCTCACTTGCTTTGAAGAGGGCTCATCAGGCCCTGTGTGAAATAAAAGATGAGTTCTATGTTGCTTAATGCAGGGCCCTTTGCTAACATGCATGGTCCAAAAAGCAGGATTATCAAGTGCCTTCAGGCCTTGTATAAAACAAGATCTGACTTCTAATTTGCTTCGTGCAGGGTCCAAAAAATGACCCAAGTATTAATTTACATTGTACAGGGTACTTCAGGTTTGGGAACCAGACTGTGCTTTGCCATTCAGTTCAGTGGTGTTCATAGGGGTGATGAATTTGGGTAGGGGAAGTTAGGGTTCAGAAAATTCCTAGAATTGTATGTCATTCTTTTTGATGTTTCAAAAAACCTAACTGATGCATTAACACAGGCAACCTGGCTCAAATCAGTAAAAGGAGATATGTGTGAACTTGCTTTGTTCAGGGCACTTCAGGCCCTGTGTGAAGCAAGATGCACAGGGCAATTTGGGTCATGTGCAAATCATGGGGTGCTGTAAGTCCTAACTTGCTTTGCACATGGCTCTTTGGGCCCTGCAAAAATCATAAGCCATGAGGTAAGTCTTAAGTTGCATTGTGCAGAGCCATTTGAGCCTTGGAAAAATGAAGTAAAACAGGAGTTGAGCCCTGTGACATAGACAGCCAGTTCTGAGTGCTGTATCATTTCTTTTTAATATAAAATATATTACTGAATGTCTCCTGCTGAAAATCAAAATGCTCTAGGAGTGACCTCACTCATCACCCCCAGATTTCAGCTGAGAGATGGAAGCCATGAGAAAAATGCTGACAGCATGTGAGTTCACACACACTCAGTTTTTAGAGACAATGTGTTACATGTAAGGCTTTAATCAAGGATCCTGTTTTTCTGAGTTAATTACAGATGTGTTTAAGTTAATTTTGTTAAGAGAAAATCATAAACAAGGTATATGATATTAGAAGGGGAACCTAAGTTGTTACACAGGGGTGCAAGGTTGTAAATGTCCCTGTGAAGCCTGTGTGAGGGAAAATACAGCATGAGATCAAAATAAGTGTCATTTGAAGGACATGAATTATGCTGAAGTTGCAGAATGTAATACTTTTGTATAAGATATATATTTTCATATATCCTGACAGGGAGGAGCTAGGTGACCTCCTGAAAAGAGGTGGGGTAAAAGCCAGCTTTTAATTTAGTATGTTTTACTTCACAGAGTCACATTTTTACCTAGACTCTGACCACGAAACATCTCGGGAGGACTTTTAAGCAAGTATTTAGAGACTAAGTACTGCAGTAGAAATTGCACTGTTTAAAATCTTGTTCTTTTAAAGATTTGTATGTCTGGTGATATAATAGTTCTGTATTTTGTGTTTTACATATTTTTAAATATTTTTGTAACATTCTTTTTAGAACTTACTTGATCTGTCTTTGACTTCTTTTTATTTGAAAGAAAAGTACATGGTTATTGCAGATACTAAACATAAGCCTGTATGGTGGTACCAAACTGGAAAAAGAAGCATTTTAAATCTGAGGTCTTTATTAAAGTTTTAAAGGATTCCTCTCTGTATACCTGTCTAGGTGCTCATAGGCAAAGATATCTGGTCCCCTGAAGACAGATATATCTGACCCTGTACATTGAGTATGCTAACAAGAGGTTAGCAGTTTGAATCCCTCCAGAACTTGAGACCTAAGGTTGATCTGAACTCACAAAAACAGACAAGAGGGTTACCTTGTCTGTTATACTGTTCACAAGACTGCGCTCAGAGGTTGGCACTTTGCGGGTAGAGGGCCTGACCTGATGAGTGGGTTTGTGACAAGTCCTACCATTGTGTTTTGTTTGTTTGTTTTTCTGTTGAGATTTTGATGCCAAATATTTAACATGGTCTTTTTTCTCACTCCACATAATGACCATAACAGGTGTTTTTCAAATCATGCCCAAAATGATGATTCAAGGTCATTCTGAAAAATGATGTTTCAAGTGGGAATTCAGAAATAATAGCTGTCATGTTTATAAGTAGGGCGAAAAAAAGGCAATGTTGAAAATCTGGGGTCAAAATCTGAAAAAAACAACTAAGTACTGAATCAAAGTTGGAGAAGGTATTTCACTGTTGTCAGTAGCCAACTATAGTTTTTCTGACTTAGAAACATAAAAACATAGAAGTTGATGGCAGATAAGGACCTCAAAGCCCATCCAGTCTCCCCATTTCTTTTTATACCTTATTAATGTGCCATCGGCCTTTGCTCTGTCAATGGCCTATCTATTCATACTCATCTGTATTGCTCCTTTGTGCCTATCCCATGCCTGTTTGAAGCCCTGCACTGTATTCATATCCACCACTTCCTGAGGTAGGCCGTTCCATGCATTCACCACCCTTTCTGTGAAAAAGAACTTCCTCACATTACTCCTTAATCGGCCTCCCTCTAATCTCATGCTGTGTCCTTTTGTTCTGCTATTTTTCTTATATTGAAACATGTTAGACTCTTTCACCTTGCTAATGCCCTTAAGGTGCTTGAATGTTTTGATCATGTCACCTCTTTGCTCTAGGGTATACACATTGAGCTCCGTTAATTTGTCCTCATATGTTTTCTGAAGCAGTCCCTGCACCATTTTGGTTGCCCTTCTCTGGACTGCCTCAGTTTGGCTAATGTCCTTGTGAAGGTGTGGCCTCCAGTACTGCACACAGTACTCCAGATGGGGCCTAATCAGTGTCTTGTAAAGAGGGATTATTACCTCCCTCTTATGACTTGTGATACCCCTACTAATACACCCTAACATTCCCCTAACCTTACCTACTGCTTTAGTGGTCTGCTTGGATGATTTCAGGTCATCGATGATGATGATGCCCAAGTCCCTTTCTTCCCTTGTGACTGCCAGCAACTCTCCCCTCCCAGCCTATAGGTGGCTTCAGGGTTTCTGTTCCCTATGTACATGATCTTGCACTTCTCTGCATTAAACCCCAGTTGCCACTCTTCTGACCATTTTGCTAATTTATCCAGATCTCTTCTCGTTCTCCCTACCCCATCTGGATCATCTACTCTGTTTCAGATCTTGGTGCCATCTGCAAACAGACAACCTTACCCTCCAGTCCATCTGCAATGTCACTGATGAAGATATTGAAGAGGACTGGCCCCAGGACTGATCCCTGAGGTACCCCACTTGTGACTTGCATCTCTTCTGATTGTATACTGTTTACCATCACTCTCTATTTTCTGCCCATCGACCAGTTTGCCACCCAGTTGACCAGCTTCTGACCCACCCAGAGCCTACCCAGCTTATTAATCAATCTTCTATGTGGAACAGTATCGAAAGCTTTGCTGAAATCAAGGTAGGCAACATCAACTGCTCCCCCTTGGTCCACCACTCTGGTTACCCAGTCAAAAAAATCTATGAGGTTAGTTTGACAGGACCTTCCTTTTGTAAACCTTTGCTGTCTTGGATCCTGTGTTCCTATGGATTCCAGGTGTTGCACTATCCTTTCCTTAAGGAGTGTCTCCATAATCTAGCCCACTACTGAGGTAAGACTGACTGGTCTGTAGTTCTCTGCCTCCTCCCTGCTACCACTCTTGTGGAGCGGGATCACATGTGCCCTTCTCCAGTCTTCAGGGACCTCTCCTGTGCTCAGAGACTCACTAAATGGTTCTGATAATAGATCTGCTAGTTCCACCCTTAGCTCCTTTAGTACCCTGGGATGTATGCCATCAGGTCCCTTTGCCTTGTCCACCCTGAGCTTAGCAAGCTCTTGTAGGACCCTTTCTTTTGTGAAGGGACTAGGACACACCTCACTCCCCCCCTGTGTCCATGGTGCTGAGCTGTCGGCCCTGCCCTACCTTCTCTTCAGTAAATACTGAGTAGAAGTATCAATTTAGGAGAGATGCTTTTACATGGTCCTCCTCTTCACATGCCCCCTTATCTCCTTTGACCTTAGCAATACCCCCTCTGGACTTTCTTCTGTCACTAATGTATCTATAGAAAGTCTTGTCACCTTCTTTTACTGTTTGTGCTAGTGTTTCCTCAGTTTGGGCCTTTGCCTGCCTTACTGCCTTCCCTGCTTCCCTTAGGGAAGTTTGGTATGTCTCCCTATCTTCATCCCGTTGTGTTCCCTTATATTTCCTGAAGGCCAGCCTTTTGGCTCTGACCTTTTCTGCTACTGTTTTTGAGAACCAAAGTGGTTTCCTTCTTCTTTTGCACTTCCTTTTCTCTCTAACACAATGGGATGTTGCTTCAAGTATTGCATCCTTAATGCTTGCCCACTTTGCCTGTACCCACTCACCTGTATTTCTTTTTGCCTGGGCTAGCTTAACTCTGTTGGCCATCTTATCAAAGTCAGCTCCTCTGAAGTCCCATATTTTTGCCCTGGAATGGGATGATTTAGTTGTAGTGGCCAAATTGAACCATACCATGTGATGGTCACTGGCCCCCAGGTGACCTTCTAGCTGGATATCTGTGATCCTTTCCCTTTTAGTCAGTACTAGATCTAGGATAGCCCTGTCTCTTGTGGGTTATTGTACCAGTTGTTTGAGGCCTTCCCCCTGCAGGGAATCCACCGTGTGTCTAGTTCTGGCAGATGTTCCTGCTAGTATTGACCAGTCTCTATGTGGCATGTTGAAGTCTCCCATTATCAGAACCTCCCCTTTAGCTGTTATGTTTTGTATATCTTCTAACAGTAATGTGTCTGTGTTCTCTCCCTGGTCTGGGGACCTGTAGACAACCCCAGTTTGTGTGGCTGTTCCATTTTCTGTTTCCAGGGTGATCCACAGTTCTTCTGGCTCTTTATGTGTATTCTGAATTTCTGTAACTTTGATGTTTTAATTGACATACAGGGCCACTCCACCCCCCCTTTTTGCACCTCAGTCTCTTTGGAACAGTACATAGCCAGGTACTGAAGTGTCCCAAGTGTGGTTACTGGTAAACCACATCTCGTTAATTGTTACTATGTCCAGTTTAGCCTTTGTCATTATTGCCTGCAGGTATGGGATCTTGTTTCCCAGACTGTGAGCATTTGTGTACATGATTTTCCATTGGCCAGATTTCAGTGTGTTAGTTGTTGGGTGAGGTCTGGCATTTCCCCTATGCGTCGTACAGGGAGCTGGACCTTGTTCCTTACCTTACTTAGGTTTCTTTCATGTTTATTTTCAGCTTTGCTCATAACTTTGTAATTGTTTTTGAACTTTTGACAATGCAGTTTATTAACATGGTCTTTTTTTACCCCATCTCATGAAAATGACACCTGGTGTTTTTCAAATCCTGCCCAAAATGTTGTTTCTCAGAATGATAGCAAAACAACATTTTTGGAGGTGTTTATTAAAAAAAATGACAGCTACAGCTATCATGTTCATGAAGTGCAGTAAAAAAAAGGCTGAATGTGTATTCTGTTAAGTTGAGTGTTGGATGCAATCATTGTAGATCTATAGTTGCTTAGAGGATTAAGACATGGAACCCTAGACAGATAAGTGGGTGACCTGGGGGGGGGGGAGTGAAGGATGGCATATTTACTGGAGGGAGGTTAGGGTAGAGTTTGAATGTATTGGGGGAGACACAGGTATTGACAATTTTCATTTTATAAAGGACACTGTCAACCCCCATAAGACTCAAATTGTCCCTAGTTTAAAAATCATATTTTATGATTGCTAAGTTCTGTAGAGATTGTTGATGTAGCTGGTAGCTTGATTCTGATTCATTTTTTTTCTATTTAAAAGTAAAAACAGACTGCCCACTAAACTGGTGTTACCACACAAAAATGTGTTTGTTTACATTCCTTGACCAATTCTTACTGTATCTTTCCTGGACTAGGGAAAACTCTAACACAGTCTAGACACTCACAGTGCAATGGGGGAGAGGAGACTATTTCTTCATTAGTGGTTGCGCTGTTTGGGGGTGTTTGTAATTTTTAAAAGTGTGCAATAAGAGTTGATCAAGGATTTGAAACACAACAAGGTAGGGTATAATTATACCATTACAATCCATTTCACTTCTAGTAAGAAAGGAAGTAGATAAAACAACCAGCAACATAAATGAGCTTTAGAGAAGGTAAGTAATCATAAAATGTGGGTTGTCATCTAGAAATAATATGATGCAAAAATTATTGACTGTGTCCCTTTAACGAAATTAGAGGAGACATGATGATGAGCAACTTTCTTTTTTCAGGATCAATATATGAACATACAAAACTAACAACAGATAAAGGCTATTGTGGTCTATCTAGTCTGCTCGAGTGTGCAGCTCAATTATGAGATTTTGGTAGAGCTGCCCCCCTCCCCACGCCTCAGAATTCCCTCTCTCCCTCATCTTCCACCCCAGTCCTCTGTGAATGTCCCAGTAAGCCTAGCCCACCCACTTTCAAAGCCTCTCACAGTCTTGGCTGAAACCAACTCTTCCGGAAGCTTATTCCATCCCGAGACCACCCTTTCAGTGAAGAAATGCCTCCTTGCATCTTTTTTCAAATTCCCTCCCTTCAACTTTAGATGATACCCCCTTGTTATCCCCGTACCCTTTGCATTAAACAAGCCCTCAGTGTTGACCTTGTTTATGCCCTTAAGGTACTTAGAGGTCTCCATCATGTCCCCCCTCTCTCTCTCTTCTCCAGTGCATACATGCTAAGTTCATCTAGTCTCTCCTGATAGGGCTTGCATTGTAGGCCCTGACCCATCTTGGTCACCCTACGCTGCACACCCTCCAGCAAGTTTATATTCTTTTTTTAGGTAAGGAGACCAGAATTGGACCCAGTACTCCATTAGCAATCTCACCAGTGATCTGCACAGGAGCACTATGACCTCCTTCCTCCAAGATGTGAACCCCCTGGCTAAATATCCTAGCATTCTTGTAGCTTTAGCCACCACATTGCTGTACTACACCGATTGTTTCAAGTCTTTGGTGATGATAACCCCTACGTCTCTCTCTCTCTTCTTCTGTCTCTACCACTTTCATCCCCCCCAACCAGTACTCCACCCCCTGGTTTCATGTGCCAAGTGGCATAACTTTGAATTTTTGGGTGTTGAAAGACATTTGGCAGGTATTTGACCATCTCTCCAGTTTAGCCAGGTCCTCCTGTAACTCCCTTATCTGATCCTCTGTATCCACTGGTCCACAGAGTTTAGCATCATCTGCAAAGAGGCAGACTTTACCCCTAATCCCTTCTGCTATGTCCCCAATGAAGACCTTGAAGAATATAGGGCCAAGAACAGAGCCCTGTGGTACTTCACTGGTGACCAGCCTACATTCCAAGATTCTACCCCCTACCACCACGCACTGACTTCTAGTCTGTAACCAACTCTTAATCCATCTGGTTAGCTTCCTCCCCACTCCTGGCCCCTGTAGCTTACTGACCAGCCTTCTGTATGGGACAGAGTCAAACGCTTTGCAAAAGTCTAAATAAAGTACATCCCCCGCCTGTCCCCATCCACTGCCCTTGTTACCCAGTCAAAGAAGTTGACCAGATTTGTCAGGCACAATCTTCCTGACTCAAAACCATGTTGTTTAGGGTCTTGGAGCCCACTTGATCCCAAGAAATCATCAGTATTTCTTTAAGGATGGACTCCATCAGCTTACCCACAATAGAGGGCAAGCTGACAGGACGATAGTTCCCCACATCATCCCTAGGCTCATTCTTGTGGATCAGCACCAAGTGTGCCAGTTTCCAGTCCCTTGGTACCTTTCCAGTCTCTAGAAAGGTAGTGCACAGGTCCACCAGTGGGCCAGCTGGAATGTCGGCCATCTCTCTTAACACCTTTAGGTACACTTTGTCCGGTCCAGGCGCTTTGTCCACTAGGATGGTCCTGAGACCCTTTAACACTGTTTCTACCAAGATGGGCACTTTCAGTCCCTCCCTTCTCTCTGAAACAGCTTTCCTTTTGCCCCTAGGTACTAGTCCCTCTTTTTCCCTTGTGAAGACCGAGCTGAAGTACTGGTTTAATACCTGCTCCTCACTACTGTCCACCCATCCCCTGCCTTCTTCAGTTTCATAATACCCTCCTTCCTCCTTCTCTTTTCCTTTACATACTGGTAGAAGTCTTTTTCTCTCACCTTGATTCTCTCAGTGAATTGGAGCTCCCGCTTTGCTTTTGCTGCCCTGACAATTCCATTTGACACCTTTGACTTCATCAGGTAAACTTCCTTATCCTCATCCCTCTGTGTTCGCTTATATTTATGAAAGGCTATTTTTTTCTTCTTCACCCTGTGCGCAGTTTTGGCAGTGAACCAGCTAGGCCTTTTTTTGTCTACTGGTCTTGCTCCTGATTTTGGTACAGGACTGTGTAGCCTCTGTGATACCAGCCTTTATTGCTTCCCACTTCTCCTCTTCCCCCAACTCCAGCCTAATCCTAGAGAGATGTTCCTTCAGGATTTCTCCCATCCTTCCAAAATCTGCTGTTTTGAAGTCAACTACCTTGGTGTGAGTCTTTGAGATTTCATGTCCTACTCCCAGAATGAATCATACCATCCTGTGGTCACTCCCCACCAGATGATCCTCTAACCTAATATCATGGACATGGTCCCCATTCGCTAAAACCAAGTCCAGAACCGCATCCCTCCTAGTGGGAACTCTGACTCGCTGCTCCAGAAAGCCATCCTGGAAGGCATCCAGGACATACCGTTCTCTGTAGCTGGTAGTTGACAGTGTTTCCCAGTTAACTCCTGGAAGGCCGAAGTCACCAGTTAGTACTATTTTGCTTTTGCCTGCCTGAGTTCTAATCTGTTCACTTAGGTTCTTGTCTTCCACTGTTTCCTGTGAGTGTGGTCTATTGACCACTCCCATTCTGATCTTCTCCCCCTTGATGTCTGGAGCTGCACCCAAAGGGCTTCAGGTTTCCCTTCTGCTTCCTGATCCCTTGTGCAGGTAATGTCTTCCTTCATGAACAGTGCCACCCCCCCTTCCCTGCATCCTTATGCTTTCTGTACAGCTTGTAACCTGGAACCTCAAGATCCCAATCATTGGGACTGGACACCCACATCTCTGAGATGGCTGCAATGTCCACCTCACTCTCCATCATCGGATATACTGTATTATCTGGAAACTCAGAATTCTGACACTCGGGATACCGAGTCCAGATAACCAAAATTGAAAAACCTCATGGCACCACTTGTCTGACGTAATGTCGGGCAACATAGCAACAAATGCCCCCCATGCCCCCCAAAAATAAAATAACTAACTCTGAGGGGAGCGGACCCCAGAGGAAAAAAACTAACAGTTATGGAGGGCAAACGTATGTGGCCAGACCAGAACCCAGGTCCAATGGTGCACGCTGGCCAAGCTGCCTGTGCTCCTGCCCTCCATATCATGGGGGCAGCTCAGCCAACTTCCAGATCTACTGGTGTTTTCAGAGGTAAGGTAGCAAGCCATTACATTCACTACCTTACCCCATCCCATAACACTGTTGAGCATGTATCCATTGGCATGATTGCTATCAGGACACTGCACCTGTCAGGCAATAGTGCCTGGGCAGATGCATGTCAGGATAGTGCGCCATGGGTTGACATAAGGGTACCCCACCATCAGCACTTGCAAGTCATCCATTTTATTTGCTAGGCTTCTGGCATTTAGGACACAACCTTCTATCCCTCCCAATGTATTTTCCTTGCTTCTTGTGCCCTTCCCCAGTATCCTGCTACCTTCAGTATCTCCTTCTGTCATGTTTTCCTGCCCTCCTTGCTCCATGCCTGTTCTTCTGATACTCTTTCCCCTTTAATTTCCCCCTATGTTGTGTTTACCTGCCCTTCATGCCCCCCATGTGAGTTCCCCCATTTCCTTTATCCCCAGCGGGGGGGGGGCAACTATCTCCCTCTCCATGCATCTCAGACTTCTTTCCAACCCTGAGCCCCCCTTTCTAGTTTAAATTACAAGAGGTAGCCAAAAACTCACTCAGCCTCTGCTTCTGGATAGCTGAGCCTTCTTTGCTAAGGTGGAGTCTGTCCCTGGCGTACAAGTTTTTGTTTACCCACGTGGGCCCCCATCCCTCCATCAGCTCAATCCCCCATAGCCACCAGCCCAATCCCCATAGCCATGCACCATTCTGCCAACCAGGAGTTAAACTCAGCAATTCTTTGCTTCCTATCTGAACTTGCCCTAGGAACTGGTAGGACAACAGAGAAGGCCACTGTATTGCCTTCATTACTGCATATCCTGGTCCACTTCCTGAACCTTGCCTGTACCTCCATCACACTGTTGTCCACTGAATCATTTGTGCCAAGGTAAACCACAATGTGAGGCTTTCCACCCTGCCCCTTTACACATGTGGGAATAATATGCTTCACTTTATGTGCTGTCATGCCTGGCATACACTCCACCCAGATGGAACTCCTCTCTTTCCCCTTGCCCCCCAAGCTGATTCCCTTTAGTATGGATTTCCCTAACATGATGACTCTATTGTCCACTCCTTCCTGCTCTCCTTGTGCTTCTTCCCCTTCTGTCCCTTGTCAGGTTCATCACTCCCTGTCACCATGCCCTTTTTCTCCATTGCCTCTGGTTGTTCTTTCCCTGTGCTTCTTTCATTACCCACTATGCCTCTAACAGTCTCTGTAGTAGGCCCTGTATAAAAAAAACACATGACAAAGTTTTCTTTCTTTTTTTTCAGGCATTTTGGTTTGGTGGGGGTGGGTGGGTGGTATGGTAGCTAAGAGGGTGGGAGACGGTGGTTGCTAACTGCATTGGAAATGTCTTCCAGGCTTGAGCACTCCAGTAGTCACATTATTAGAGATGGTCACTGGACTCAGAAATACAGTAGTCAAATAAACTATAAAGATGGTGACCAGGCTTGAGTACATCTGTGGCTTTATAAAGAAGATTAATGGCCACCTGGCTTGGGCACCTTGCTGGTCAAATAAAGAACAAGGTGGTTTAATTATCAGTATTGCCCACCTTGCTTGGGCACCCCAGTGGCCAAACAAAAGGGTTTTGGTCAATGCATAAGGAGCAAAAAGTGTGGGCACCTTGGTAGCCATATACTTTTTTCCAGATTTGTTTTCATAAGCCAAAACAGCAGTTTCCACTCATCAGACCGATGGTTTGAAACAATTGTTTTTGTACTTTTTGCCTTTTTCTAATGTTTGGCCATGGCTTGGTCTTTTGGGATCCAACTGCCCACAAATTATCAGGGTGGGCATATCAGCACCGCTCCTCATGGACACATATATGTCAAGGGCTGGCAGTATAGCCTAGAGGTTAGAGTAATGAGCTGTGAACGAGCTTGGTACATCCAGCAGACCAGACCTTGGTTTGATTCTCACAACCTCCACTTGCATACTGTGTGACTCTGAGCAAGTCACTTAACCACCCACTGCTCCCAGGTCATCCCTGAAAACAGGCAATTGTGCCTAGTGGGCCTTACCCAGTTGCCAAAGACTAAAAAAAGAAATATATATATGTAATTTTGTTAGTGAATCCCAAAATGTATTTTAGGAGGTTAAGCCTAAAATGCTTTTTGAGGTGCATTAACAAAAGGACACTTATGTTTCCATGAGGTGGGGTGGTAATATGCCAACCCTGATCATCTGTGGTCAATTTGACCCCAAATGGTCAAGTTACTGTATGGTCAAAGTTATAAAAAGAGGCAAAGAATGAAAAATATCTTTCTTTTTTGTTCCATCAATCCTGGTGACACAAAAAAATCTTAGAATTCTGAGAAAATATTTTGTGCAATGGTAGCAAATTATTTTAACTCTTAGGCTGCCAACAGAATTAGAATGTATAGGAATTCTGGACTGATATATCAGTCCGCAGCACAGCAAGAGTTAAAACTTCAGTAATTTAAAAACTAAAAATTTTGGATTGAAACCACCAATTATGGGCACTTCCTTGGGTAACCTGTAAGAAACCTGATAATGTCTGGTTTCAACTGTCTGCTCTTTTTGAGCTACAGTAGAGCAAAAAGGTTTTATTTGACAATTGTTTATGTATTTTCAACCTTCTTGAACTTTTTCAACACTTTTTCAACTCTAAACCTATAGTAACCTGAAGGTACTCAGCACCAGAATGTGCATGCCAAATTTCATGCTATTCCATCAAGAGATGACCACATTAGTAAGGTGCCAAAATTGGTTTAACATAAACATGAAATTAAACCATACTGTAACAATAGGAGCACTACCTTGCCCTATAATTATAGTGGCACAGTAGCACCGCTGTAGTTAGAGTTGACCAGGCACTTTAAAACCCCTATTTCTGGCTGCTCATAGCTCAGCAATCCTTTACACTTAGGGACCTGAAGATTTACATGCCTCCTACTTGAAATAGGATCACAGAACTCTGAACATTTGGTAAATGTCTTTACATTTAACATTTTTACATGTTAATGCCCTAAAATATATTGTGTTTACATCTTGTTTGCTTAACTATAACTAAAACAGCAGTAGAGGTGTATAACCCCCACCATGACAAATGAATAAAATTCAGACAATGCATAACCTGTACTGTAGTTCCACCAATGTGATCTATTTAATTCAATGTATTTGTAACAAACTTCATATAGGTCAAACTGAAAGAGAAGTAAGATGAAGAATTTCAGAGCCCTGATCAATGATTAAGAGAAGAGACACTGCATCTAGCTTGGCTAGGCACTTCACTAAGGTTAATGGTCAGATGACATTCCTAAAATTGCTGGGGATAGAGATGGTTGAACCACACAGCACGGGTGGAAATGGAGCTCAACAACTTTTGATGAGAGAGGCTTACTGGATTGAGAGATTTTGTTCCTTAGGTGGCACCCATGGTCTCAATGAAGAAATAGATTGGTTATCACTACCATAAGAGAATAATGTTTCCTGCTATCATTCCTGAAAAAAGTGAGACTGTATTACGGATGTGTCACACTGAACATTAAACAGTTAAAATGTAGTGTTTCTAAGTACTTTAGACATAGAAACACAGAAAAACAGAATTTGATGGCATGATATATTAGTGTTGCCTGAACATGACTATACAACCTTAAACTTGGTCAATTTGCCACATGAGATCTCTAGATCTTAGCCACGAGTACGACAAAGCGAATACTACTTTACTTTGCAGATCATTAAATCAACCCTTAGATAGGTGGCTGATGAGGAAGGGAGTGTTTTTTTTTTTTTTTTTAGAAAAGAGCTCAGCTGACGCTAGGTGCCTTGGCCAACAAACCTAGCTATCAGATTCACTCCCTGTAGCCTCCATGGATTCAGTCAGTGCTTCAAATTTACTTGTGAGAGATAGAGCTGATGTTTGGGGGACTTTCGAGATGGGTGGTGATCATGCCTGTCTGCACCGAGTGGTTGCTTGATTTTCTACAAATGAGTTAGATATTTATCCCCCCCTTTTTTTTTTTAAAGGCTGATATGACGACGGACTTGGGGGTGGAGAGGAGGGGGCTGGAATGGGGCTGTTCACGTCCCAACCGCCGCACTGGAGAGAAGGGGGATTCTAGCCTACCTCCTAGGAGGGTTCACTCTTTCTTGCATGGGAAATCAAGATCTCAGCCTACCAGAAATCATTGGGGGTA
The DNA here is from genome assembly GCA_016271365.2 of Neoceratodus forsteri. NCBI lineage: Eukaryota > Metazoa > Chordata > Ceratodontiformes > Ceratodontidae > Neoceratodus > Neoceratodus forsteri. The sequence goes on from CM057453.1 coordinate 1,386,928,952, forward strand.
GTTGCCATAGGTGCCATCAGCCTACATTTTATTTTGATTAGTGTTGGTCCGATCTAGCCCAAATACGGCTGAGAGGGGAATGTGCTAGGCTCTAAAAGAAATAGTCTTAAACATAGTTACTATTAAGGGATTATTACTGGGGATCAAAAGCAGGGAATTTATTGTATATAGTTACAAATGGGTTGAATTTGAGGGAGGGGGGGAGAAGGATTTCGACTCAATTTAAGATATATTGTTGACTTTCTTATGGGAACCTCTCGGTCCGAGAGGCATGTTTACGGTTTTGGGGATTTGTTAATCATTTGCAAGATGCAATTGAATTTCTATAATGTATTGTCAAACGGGTACAATTATGGGGGGGAGCACTGTGGTGCATACTTTGGAGTCATCTAGGGTACAGGCTATACAAACCAGGATAGGGAATGATGGCATATAACTTTAAAAAATTTGTTACGTGGAATGTGAGAGGGGCCCGCACACCCACTAAGAGAGCACAAATACTTAAGCATTTGGCCCTGTTGCAAACCAAAATCACTTTTATTCAAGAAACCCATCTTCTACCGAATGAAGCTACTAGCTTGCGTAGAAAAGAATTCGGACAAGTTTTTGCCGCGGGTATGTCGTCCAATAAAGGGGGAACGGCTGTCCTTATACACCGTTCAATAGCATTCCAAGCTAAAACTACTATTACAGACTCCGAAGGGAGATATACGCTAGTACACGGTATTTTAGACCACACTGATGTAGTACTAGGGAGTATATACGGTCCTGTTGGGGGGGGAGCCCAGATTTCCTTATAACACTACTAGATAAGCTACGAGGATTTATGTCTACTCCAATGATACTTGGAGGAGACTGGAACCTGCCCCCCACGCAAGACTTAGACAGATCTAATTCTCCACTTAAACCCCCTTCTATTGCTCAAAAAGCACTTTCAGACTTCATGGACTCGCTCGGGCTATGTGATCCGTGGAGACTACAAAACCCGTCCGCCTGCCTTTTCACCTTCCAATCTATGGTTCACTCCACATGGTCCAGACTAGACTATATATTATTTAGCAATCCTCTTTTGCATGGTATGTACAATTCTGGTATAGAGCCTATGGTTCTATCGGATCATGCAATAGCATGGGTGGATATGGAACTGGACAACAACCATCACAGAGACCCACTTTGGCGGCTAAATAACCAACTCCTGAAAGACGACTATACGGTTACTAGAGTATCAGATCTGATTCAAACATTTTTTATCCACAATCAAGGTTCAGTTGCACGAGCTGACCATGAATGGTGTGCATTAAAGTGTTATTTGAGAGGAGAATTTATCCGATTGGCTTCCACACGTAAAAGGAAGAATGAGGCCAAAGCCCTCACACTCCTGTCTCAGATTAAAGCACATGAGCACTCCCTTTCCTCCTCCTCCTCGCAGGATACCCTGAAAACACTTCTGCATCTAAGAAACCAATATTCCCTTTGCTCCAAGAAAAGTCGAATTTGCCATTTTATGATCTCACAAAGAAAATATATTGAGCAGGGCGAAGGGCAAGTCATCTTTTGGCCTTGGCGGCTAAGGAAACTAGAGACCTCTAGGCTTATAAATTCGATTGAGGACTCCACTGGGAAATTAAGACCCACCCCAGAGAGGTAGTGTCGATACTTGGGCACTATTTTTCCTCATTATATAACAAAGCCACCCCCACCCCTTCTTGAAATGAGATGCTGAACTACTTAGCAGCAACCCCCCTGCCATCTCTTTCTCCTGAGCAACAAACATCACTAACTTCCCCCATCTCTATCCAGGAGATATTATTGGCTATCAAAGATTTAGCTCCAAACAAAGCTCCTGGTCCTGACGGACTATCCTCAAACTTTTACAAGCAGTTTGCTAAAGATCTAGCACCGGGTTTGCTCCGCCTATAACAGTATTTGCTTTCAGGGAACATACAGGACCCAACGGTTTCAGAAGCCCTTCTTATTCTTCTCCTTAAACCAGGTAAACCTGCACATCTCCCATCAAGTTATCGTCCCATCTCCTTATTAAACTGCGATATTAAAATCCTTGCCAAAATCTTAGCCAAGAGGGTGGAAATGGTCTGGACCTCTTTGCTTAGCCCTGAGCAGATAGGATTTGTTGCTAACAGGACTCCGGCAGACCATCATCGTAAGCTTCAATACATTATTAATACAGCAAAATCTTTGCTCACTCCAATGGCCCTGATTTCCCTAGACGCAGAAAAGGTGTTCGACAGGGTAGATTGGATGTTTCTCTGGACAACACTGCAAACCATGGGCTTCCCCCCCTTATTTATTAGTTGGATCCAAGCGTTGTACTCTTCACCTAGAGCTAGGCTTTACTGCAATGGGATCCTATCTGACTTTTTTCCTCTCACCTCAGGCACTCGACTGGGTTGTCCACTTTCCCCCCTTTCTATTCAATCTATACCTTGAGCCCCTTCTCAGGCGGTTAAACTTATCCCCATTAATTGTCGGTATTCCCGTAGTCAATTGCACTGCCAAAATTTCAGTTTTTGCAGATGACATTCTTCTTCATCTCTCAAACCCAGTTTCCTCACTAGGAGAAGCTTTGACAATAATCAAAGACTTCAGCAAATACTCGAATTATAAACTTAACATTAACAAAATGGAAATCTTCCCCCTTAATCATTTTACGCACAGTTCAAATTTTGGCGCACTTTGGGATGAAGTGGGCCTCACGATCCATAAAGTACTTGGGGATCCACATTACCTTAAGCACTTCCCTATCGCGAAAACTAAATCTGGAAGATCTATGGCACGACATCCAACAGGACTTAACAAGATGGAGCAAACTTCCACTATCGTTCTGGGGCAGAATTAACGCCATCAAGATGAATGTGCTTCCCAGAATTTTCTACCCCTTGAATATGCTGGACATGTGGTTACCAATATCTTATTTTCAATGTATACACTCAAGAATTAACTCATTTATCTGGAACAACAAACCCGTCAGAAAATCCTATTATAAGTTATCCCAACCTAGGGACAATGATGGTCTTCGTCTCCCTAATTTTTCTACTATATTATTGGGCCTCATGCCTGTATAAATGTGGGAAATGGTTATCTTACTCAGATTCCCATACCCGTCAGGCATACACTCCAGTATGGTTGCAGGAAGAGTTAGAGCTCTTGAAAATCCATAATATAGCTCCAATGTCTCTCTTCTTTTATATACTGAAGAAAAACATACCCAAAATATTTCAGCCCCTGCCACTTGGGACCTCTCTTAGAGTTATCTCACAGTTTTTTAGATATTGCAAGGTCTCCCCAGCTCTTGATTTTTCCCAACCTATCTGTGCAAATCCTAATCTGCGGATAGGTAACTCTATGATAACCAGAGGATGGATACTTGCTCTCTCTGAGTGCAAAGTGGCAGACCTCTACTCATTAGATCGCATGTTAACCGTAGAGGAAATCTTAGCAAAATTCGGATGGCCGGCGATGACTGCTTTTAAAGTCACTACATCTGTTGAATAGAGTGTTTGGGCGTGAAACCAAAGTCTCCCAGCTGGGCGATTTTCTTTATCAAATTTCTACAATAGTCAACAAGCCACATGGCATCTCTAAAATGTATAGTCTACTTCATACATTCCCAGAAACTCCGCCAGCTACTGGCGCCAAAATCTGGCAAAGTCTTTACCCGAATGAAAATATCAACTGGCAGAGTATATGGAGAGACCTATATATTTACCATACTCAAGATAGATATAGGATAACACAGTATAATATTCTAAATAACCTTTACTACACCCCCGTTAAACTGGTACAAATGAGACGCATATCCTCGGCAATATGTTCCAGATGTAACAAAGAAGAGGGTACACTATTACATATCATGTGGTCGTGTGAGTTGGTATCTCCCCTATGGAAACAAATAGAATCAACTCTAGATCCAATATTAGGATTGTATGGACTTTTTTCCCCCAAAACTTGCATCTTTGGAGATTACTCCACAATCCAGGTAAAGGAAAAAAGGTACCACCTAGCGCTATTATCAATGGTGGTCAAAAAGTTGGTGCTCAGACATTGGAAAGACCAAACTAATTTAACATACACGGAGTGGTTACATGAATTGTCTTTTGCGCTCCGTGTCGAACATCTAATAGCGCAAGTGAACTGTCGTCAATCCTCTTTTATGACAAAGTGGGGAAAACTATATACCCTCAACTTGAATTGACGCTCGGACCTGGGGTGGGTTGCGGGCCCCTCTACACCTCTCACTACCTTTAATCTGCCTCTTCCTGCACTATCCGGAGCAGGAGGAGAACATCATTATAATATCTGGTTTTCTTTTCCTTTCTTTTTTTTTTATCTTTTTCCCTTTTCTGCATGGCCCATTACATCTTTTCTACCTGAACAATACCATAATCATGCGGTGGCATCATCTATGCACCACAGCGGGGGTTAGGGGTGAGGGAGTGTAGGTAACTGTTAACCTGCTTCTAGTATGCTCTTAAGGTTTTGGGATGTTGTCTTTTCAGTTCTCCTCCTTCTACTTTTTTCTATCTAAAATGTTTGTTAAAATATTGTCAACATTCTTGTTATATTTTAATTATGTTGTGACTCTATCAAGTAATAAAATATATTAAAAAAAAAAAAAATTTGATGGCATCTAAGGACCTCTTGGCCCATCCAGTCTTCCCATTCCTCCCTATGCTGTTATTGTGGACCATACCTAATCTACAGCTCTTTCTCCCTCTCTCCCTTCCTTTCCACTATGATTCCCTTGTGCTTATCCCATGTATTCATGAACCCCACCATCTCTGCTGGAAAGCTGTTCCACAGATCCATCACTCTTTTTGTGAAAAAGTACTTCCTCACATCTTTCCTGAATCTACCTCCCTCTAGCTTCATAGCATGTCCCCCTGTTCTTGAGCACCTGTTCTTCTGAAAAATTCTTGCCTGCTGTGCCTTACTTACCCCATGAGGTATTTAAAGATCTCTGTTATATTCCCATCCCTCCTCTGTTCAGGGTGTACATATTGAGGTCCTTTAGTTTCTCCTCATAGGACTTTTGATGCAGATCCTGCACCATTTTAGTTGCCCTACTCTGGACCGCCTGCACTCTATGTCCTTCCAGAAATGTGGTCTCCAGAACTGGACACAGTACTCTAGATGGGGTCTTACCAGTGATTTATACAGAGGCAACAACATCTCCCTCTTTCTGCTGGTGATACTCTTCCCTATACACCCCAGCAACCCAGTAGCCCTCCTGACTGCTTTGCTGCACTGTCTGACACCTTTAGGTTATTTGATATGATTCCCCCAGGTCTCTTTCCTGCTTGGTAGTTGTCAGTACCACTCCACCCATTTTATACTCCACCTCTGGGTTTCTGTGCCCTAAGAGCATTAGTGTGCATTTTTTCACATTGAACCCCACCTGTCATACTGTCATACCCTTGATCACTCCTCTAGTTTTCTCAGGTCTCTGATCATCCTTTACACTCCCTGGAGTGTCCACCTATTGCAGATTTTGGTGTCATCCACAAACGGGCAGACCTTCCCTTCCAACTCCTCTGCAATGTCACTTATAAAGACATTGAAGAGGACCATGTCCCAGCATTGATCCCTGAGACACTCCACTGATCACCCTCCCTCCCTCATAGCAAACACCATTTACCACCACCCTCTGTCTCCTGTTCCTAACCAATTTCTTATCCAGTTTACCACCTTTGGACCTACTGCTAAACTAAAAGTGACATTAATGACACAAGGCTGTGAGTGAGATGAGAAACTGACCAAAATCCCACATAACATTGATTGGTATGTCACCAGTTTTCACTACATTGTATTATACAAGTTACATAAAATTTAATGGGTATTATATTTTACTGACTTTTGTATAGTTTTCAATATGTCACTTTTGCTTTTGGGTTGTTAATGAGTTTTGTACTGTTTTCATGATTTAGTAAAACAGTTTTTGTAACATAGATGAATTTATTAAGAAGCACTTTAAGCTTGAGTAAATTTTCCTTGTAACACCTCATTTATTCAAGGATGAATTCACAGAGTCCTGTGCTGCTTTCTGATCAGGACCTCCCAGAAACCCAATTATGTATTTTATTATAAGATGAGAACTTAAACCACTTACTGGCAAGTAATTTGCTTCTATTAAAATATATGAAATGCTTAAGAATCTGGTGATGATGAAAAGCTATCTAGTCTGCTTGAGTGTGCAACTAACACCCTACTTTGCAGCTGCTCCTGCCCCCTTCTCCACCTTCCCAAATACCCCCCCTCACCCTGTCCCATCCCCTCTTGAAACTACCCACCATCATAATAACACCAGTTGGAGTGGGAGGGCCAATATACCAGTAACACAGAGTAGGGGTATGGTGTCATGATGTCCTAGACAGCAGCAGCTTCAAAAGCTAGCCAGGAGGAGTGAACAGTCAGATCCTGCACTGTAATGGCTGTGGTGCTCTTAACAGCTACACACAAACCAAGTGAGCTGCTGGCTAGAGATAAAAGCTAAAACTAAATACTGAGTTGGTAAGCACTTTTTCTTTGTGCTTAAGAGGTAAAAGCTAAAACTATATACTGACTTTGTAAGCACATTTTCTTTATGCTTTAGAGATGAAAGCTTAAACCATATACTGAGTTGGTAAGCACCTTTTCTTTAAGCTTTAGAGATGAAAGTTAAAACTATATACTGAGTTGGTAAGCACATTTTCATTATGCTCTGGAGATGAAAGCTAAAACTATATACTGAGTTGGGAAGAACCTTTTCTTTATGCTTTGAAATCAGATGAAATGTGAAACAATGTACATACTTGGGGTAATCTGTTTTTAAAGTGTAACAGGTACTTACCACGCTGAATTATCTTTTCAGGCACGACCCGGGGGAGGGGGATACAGATGAATGCCAACTGACCTTGAACCAGATTAAGCTGTTGGTGGTATTTTTACTGAATGAGGGAAATTTGGCCAGGACACCAGGGAAATCCCCTACTCTTTTCGATAAGTGCCATGGGATCTTTAACATCCACCTGAACTACCACCAATCCAGGCAGATGGGACCTCGGTTTAACATCTCATCCGAAAGACGGCACCTCAGAAGTGCAGCATCCCTCTCATGCTGCACTACAGTGTCAGTACTGGGATATTAACCCAAGTGCCAGATGTGGGAACTGAACCCACAGCCCTGTGATCTCCCGGCCTCAGAGGCGAGTGTGCTACCTACTGAGCCACTGACACTGTTCACTGTATCTGAACATATATTGTACATATTTTTACAGCTGCATGGTTGGAGCCTTGCAGGCATTTTGTGATCACTGTAGGAGAGAAAAGGGACCCTGACCAGATATGATCCCAGTGCTGTCCTACAGAGATGCTGTATCCTGTCCACAGAGGTTGCGTCATTAGTGGTATGTGGTGTTTCCTCTACCCTCCACTCCGTGGAAGGAGCTCCCCTCTGTAGCACACTATTTTTGATGCAGTACTTCCACATTTAGTAGTGCGCATGTGCACAGAGTTCATGGCAGAAACAGTTGCCGTGCCCAAGATGGCCGCTGAGTGTCAGTGAGCATGCACAAACTATGGTGGCCAGCTTTGGCATGGCACACTTTTCTGTCATGAGCTACGTCTTCACGGAGCACTTTCATGGCAGCATAGATTATCACAGGATGTGCCATCTGCTCCTCAGAATATAATTCTGGAGTTAAAAGCCACCCGAGTGTAACATGGCAGCTGCGGGAGACTTGGTAGCATCTCTCTAGACAGAGGTGAATCACTCTTGACAGAACAGCAATTTTAACAAGGCACTCAAATCTGTCAACAAAAGTAAGTGCCTGGTGCTAGGGTTGCTCCTGGTCTTTATTTGTATTTATAGCCAGAGATTGTTTGCACGGGGTCTCATGTGTGATCCATATAGGACATTCATTCAAACAGTCTGAGTGGAAATTTAAGCTGATGGTGATCAACAGTTTATATAAAGAATGCTTTCTGTGTTGCTTCACATTGTCAATGTGGAAATTTTTATTACTTCTGATATGGCTACTGTCACGTGCACCCAGACTAGAGCTCACTGGTGTAGATATGCATACATCTCAATCTCCTGTTGTGCAAAATTGGGGATAGGGATTAACACAATCAGGGATAAATGACAAAAATCAGGGGCAAATCCCAAGTGGCAGTATCAGCTCAGTAAGCATGCTACAATGTTTGGCTTTATATAATACATTTGCTGATGTACTGTACTGTAACACATTATGGCATAACTTTTGTTTTATACCCTACTTTACAGTGACAAAAACATGGAGGGATTGAGGAACTCTTACTACTTGACTGGTCTGGGTAAAATCTAGAACTAAGCCAGAACAGTCACCCTGACTGAGGGGAAACCACCTACTGGTTGGAATAGCTGACCTGACTCCCAGAATGAAGCCCACCCACCACAATGGCTCCCTACCTCTGGAACTGGTCACCTTAAAACAAGAATGTCCACCCTAAGACTGGAAGGGGTGGGATGCTCACTGTAACTCACTATCCACCCACCCACCCTGGGGCCAGATGCCAGAATGCCACATACTCACCCTGTGGCAGTAATGCCCACCCATTATGCCATAATGCATATCCAAAAGATAAAATGCCCACCCTAGGGTCAGAGTGGACAGTCTGTGTGTCAGAATGCCCACCCTGTAGCTGGAATGCCTGCCCACTCTAGAATGACTATAACCAAGATGAGGGCCACAATGCCCACCATAATACCTGTCCTGGGATTGGAGTGCTCACCCTGTCAGTTTCCTATGGCCACCCTGGGGTCAGATAACAGAAAGCCCTCCCTGTGTGCTACACTGCTCCTCCCTTTGTGTTCACATAGAAGGGCGGAATATCCACCCTGAGAAATGGAATGTCCACTCTGTGGGGAGGTATGATCACCTAAGGGACACAAAGGCTGCCCTGAGAGCTAGAATGTCCAACCTCTGTGCCTTAGTACCCCCTCTAGTGCTGGAGTACCCACCCTTTGTGCCTCAGTGCCCACCCTCTGTGCCTTAGTACTTCATGGAGCACTTTCACCGCACAGTTAATGGCTGTATGCAACCATGTCTGCATTGACCAGAGTTTGTTAATTCATAAGACCACTCCCCTTGCAAAAGCTGGCAGGAGGCCAGCAAAACTGTTGGGACAAACAAATTCGGAGGCCAGTATGAAAATAAAAATTGATTTTTTAAACCAAATCTAAGTCTAAAACAAGCTTTATTAGATCCTGACCAAAGATTCTATGTGTGTGTTTTATTTTGATTAAAATGTTTTAAAACATTTACAGGTTTAAACAAGAGACAGTGTGCTGCCTGACCATGTCTAGAATATTTTTTTGGTTGCTTGGCATAGGCTGTAGACTTCTTGTGGGCACTGTAAAGCAGGTCTGTAGAAAGGAGGCAGGAAGTTGGCATAGTGAATTTTGGACTACTTTTTTTGTGCTCCAGATATGGCAAGATACATGATGTTACTATTACGATTAGCATACCATACATATATGGAGAGCAGCATCTGGATAGCACTATAAAATCCATTGCTAGTGAGACTGTAACCGGCAAAGTTAATGTAACATTTCATTCCTACACAAAGCAGTGTACCAGTACCAGTGGCAGAGTGTACAGCTCAGCTAAAAACTACTCAATATGTAGGAGGACAGCACCACCCTTAAACTCTGTTCTAGTTATATCAATGGAATATTATTCTCTTACAAGCAGTGAGTGGTGCTGTGCAAGTGTTCTGATACATATTTAGTAAATGTTTTTTTTTTACACTTAATCTTTTGTTGGATGCATATGGTTTACATATAGCATTTTTCCTTCTTACATACAGTGCATTTAGATGTATCTGATAAGTTAAATATTAGTACATTGTGCAGAACTTATACAGTATATTGTATGTACAGAATTACATATATAACCTTCAAAAAAGAAATCCGATTTGCTTGAGACCTATGCATTGTATTGAGACTAAATGATATGAAATATACTTATGTGGTTATCAGACACTAGAAGAGACACAAGGGATACTTGTCTGCTGATGCCTTATGGTTTGTCCTAGAAAAGTTTCCAACCCTTAGACACAGTTATGGTGGCCTAAGCATGTCCTTACTGTAAGGGACATTGGCAAGGTTAGCTCTTTCATTAATGAATTGTAAGTAAGAAGCCCATACTTTTTGGAATTTGAAGCCTGTATGAGAAGAAAAATGTGACATTTTAGCACTGGTGGCTAGGTTTTCCATGGCCAGTCGCCATTCCGGCAGTCCAGGTGCTTCTGTTGATCTCCACCTCCTAAGGAATAGTCTTTTTGCTTCCACTGTAACCAGAAGAAGCCACTGTTTCACTGAAGTACTGAGGCTAGGCAAATGTATCATGACACCTAGCAAAATCATGTCTGGAGCCATTGGGATGGGCCTTTTTAAGTACTGTCGAGCAATACTGAGTTACCTGTCACCACAAATGGCTGAATGAGAGTATAGCACCATAAAAATATGCAATAGGTCTGCTCCTGCGCCATCACATCTCCAGCATCTATCGTGATTTAAAACACCAAATTTTCTGAACTGCACCAGCGTGTGGTACTAGTGATGAAATATGTGTGGCACTAGTGATGAAATATTTTATTCTGTATCAGTAGACTTCTCTGGTCCATACAGGCATTGTGAGCTAGCCCCCAACATTGTGCCTATTCTTGATCTGAAATCTGTATGTTTAGTGTCTGTTGCCATTTAGCTTTGGCCAAGAAGGTAGGGTCAGGGGCTGCATCTCTAAACAGTTTTTGGTTGTTACCTGCCAAACCTTTAGTTACTTTTATCCATTTCTGAATTGGGAGCCTGTTATTCTGCCCAGGGGTCACTTCAGATTGAACAGTTACACCCTACTCTTGACATTGAGTATACAGATTTCTGATTTGGAGATATTTCCAAAAATCTGATTTTGGGAGCGAGTATTTATGTTGTAAGTCTTGGAATGATTCTAATGTACCCTTGTCTGAAGTTGGCAGATCTGTTATTCTATAGATGTGTTTGTTTTCCCACTCCATCCACAGAATGGGGCTTTGTCCTATGCAAAGGAAGGAGTTGTTCCTTAGATAAGTATAAATCTCCATTTTTTGACAGGATTTGATAACTAGGCCCACTTTTCTCCACGCCACGTGTGCTGCTTTCAGGGTAAGCCAGCACTGGTATATTTTAGGGAGTGGATGTCCTAAATATACAGAAGGGTGAGACCTGTGCAAGACAGCAGTTTCAATCTCTTCCCATGCTGGTGGATCAGGTCTATAGGGCTGAAATACTTGGCATGTTTATGCTGTTATGAAAGCATACGAGTAATGCAAAAAATGTGTGAGGTTCCACCTCCTCTCCCCCAATGGGCCTTCAGTTTCGCTCTATATCTTGGGGGGAGTACAAACTTACCTATAATTGAAATCAGCTTTGGAAACCACTTTACTTGTATTTCCACTAGTAGATGAGCCAGATAGTAAAATACTTTGGGAGCAAGCATCATTTTGATTGACACAATTTTTACCATCAATAAAAGACTTAGCTGTCTAGCTGTGTTCATCTATCCATGTCTTTCTGGATATTTTCTTTTCTTTTTTTTTACATGATTGTTTCTCCTGGGGCCCCCAGTCAGCTATTGCGTCCTCGCATCCTAATCCTCCAGCCACCATCTAACTCTGCTCCGGTCCACCACAGAGGGTGATCACCTTTATTGCCCCATGGCTTACCCCCCATGGCGGGGTGGCAGGATGCAACCAACTCCCTCACCGAGTAGGGATCTACATCGTGATCCCCTCCAGGAGCTGAAGTGGGTGCTCACAGACAGGCATCAAGCCGCTGTGACTGGGGAACCCATCTTTCTGCCTTTCTCCCCTTACGGGAGGGTGGTGTGCAATGATGCTGGTGATTGTGTTCACGCATGCTTCTGTGCGCATCCTCATCCGGTGTCTGCCATGTCCCCACCCCCCATGTTTGTGCTGCTCTGTGCTGTTGAGCCCCAGCCTCTGCTAGGGGTCAAGTGAGCACCGGCCGCTGGAATCCCCCCTCCTCGGAGATGGAGAGCAGCCCATCAGATGCTCGATCCATCTCCTCCCTGCTGAGACATGATGACCCGTTCTCATTCCCAAACATGGGTTGCTGGTGTGGTGTGAGGTGTGGCGTCCAGCATCTCAACCCTCAGCACCACTGGGCCGGCCTCTCTGAATATTTTCTAATAGGGGACTAAAGTTCAAAGGAACCAGGTACTTCAGGTCTGAGGTGATTTTAACCCCTAGGCATTTAATTTCTTTAGATGGCCAAGCTAGTTCCATGTTATATATTAGGTCAGGTGTAGTTATACTGTTTAGTAGGAGAATTTCTGACTTATTTTTATTTATGCGTAATCCTGAGAGATGCTCAAAAGACTCCAGGATAGCCAAAATGTGGGGAATATTGGTCTGAATATTGCCGGTAGGGATTAGACAATTGTCTGCATAGAGTTTGGTGTGAAACTGGGTGTGCCCAACTTTAATCCCTGCTATTTGTGTGTGCGACATTATGGCTGCTACCAATGACTCAATGGCAATTATAAATAGCAAGGGAGAGGGGACAACCCTGTCTAGTGCCTCTATGTAGCGAGAATGCTGGTGACAAAGTGCCATTGGTCAGAAGTCTGGCGATAGGACTTTTAAATAGGACCGGTATCCATGCACTGAATTCAGGGCCTATATTAAAGTGCTTCAGGGCAGCATGCAAATATTCCCACTTCACCAAATCAAATGCTTTCTCACAATCTACTGCGATAGTCGCAGCTGGTGTGGGAGGCTCTGCCGCAGCTTGAATTAATGCTACAAGGGCTCTTATGTGGTCCAAACTTATTCTGCCCCTCATAACTCTTACTTGTGAGGGATGGACTACGGATGGCAAGGCCTTCTCAAAACAGCTGGCAAGAATCTTGGCTAGTATTTTCGCATCTACATTTATTACCAAGATAGGCCTATGACTGGCAGATTGAAGAGGATCTTTACCTTCCTTTGGCGGAACCATGATGATGGCTTCATTGAGGGTGGTACGGAGGGTGTTCCGGCTGTACAAGTCCTACAGCGTTTGCAGCATTGGTTCAGAAATGTGCTCCTGAACCAGCTGATAGAAGCTGGCCAGGAAGCCGTCACTGCCCATTGATTTATGTGGAGCCATATTTTTGATGGCGTGCAGAATTTCTCCCTCCATGATTGGGGCCTCTAAGTCAGCTTTCTGAGATTCAGATCATTTAGGGAGAGTTCGCTGAGACATATAGGAGGAAAATTTGTCCCCATAAAAAGAAGTATGAGACTGGTACAAATTTTTGTAAAAGTTCAACATTGTTGCATTTATAGAGTCTAGGGTAGTGTGTAAGTTCCTATTAGGGTGCTTCAGCTGAGCTATATATCTAGTCACCTGTTGCTTACGAAATCAATAGGAGAGGAGCTTGCTAGCTTTGTCACCATGGTATCAATATTGTACCTGATTCTAGGTATTTGCAGCTCAGCTTTTCTAGTGGCTAGTATGTTAAGCTGAATCCTTAGTGCAGTAATTTCAAAGACTAAGTTTGGATTCTTCAACTGACGGGGGTCCTTTTTGTATCTGGCTTCTTTTTGCTTAAGCTCTTCCTCTAATTGTTTGGCCTCCGTATCATGTTGGCGATGGCGATGTGTGGCAAAACTGATAGTTTTTCTCTTTATGGTGGCCTTAAAAACATCCCATATCATAGCTGGAGGCAGTACCTGGAGAGTTGTCCAAAAATAAATTTTCAGCTTCTTTATTAAGCAATTGTTGGAACTCCTGATCTTGGAGGAGCAGGAGGTCCAAATGCCACATTGGTGACTTAACTTTCAAGGGGTCCAAGGAGGTGCTCTTCACTTAAGGGGCATAGTCAGATAAGTATATGGCTGCAATAGTAACATCTGACACTATAGGGGTGAGCCTAGCAGATGTAAACCAATAATCCAGTCTACTTGCTATTGCATGGACCTCTGAAATATGTAAAATCTCTACTTGAGGGATGGTTTAATTTCCAGACATTTGTAGCTGGTGCAATGACAGTAATTCCTGAATTGTATGTAAAGCTTTAACATGAGGTTCCAATTTGGCATTTGACCTATCCATGAAATGATCCAGTGCTATGTTGAAGTTGCCACCTCGTATAATATCTGGGTTATCATATGCCATGTCCGTGATTTTCTGTGAAATATGATTGAAAAATTCCGCCCTATCCTCATTAGGGGCATAGACATTCCCTAATACAGTATTACCGAGCCTTATGGGGTAGAGAGTTTGACTAACCCTCACCTTCCCTCTGTGTCCACCTTCTGTTCCATAGGCTTCTATTGTATAGCTTAATGAAACAAAGGAGACCCCATGCTTAATTTTTCCTGAGGTACTGTGAACTTCCCACCCCACCCACTTCCTTCCCATTTGTGGGGCTTTGGTCTGATTAAGCGTTGTTTCCTGGAGAAAAGCAGTTTGAGTTTTTAGTTGTTTCAAATGGGACAGTACCCTTTTCCTCTTCATCAGTGAATTTAGCCCCCTCCTATTCCAGGATGTTAGTGTTATTGGTGTGGGTATAACCATAGTGAGTTTTTAGCAAACAGTGCTGGATACATGTGAGTTACTACCCTATACAGATATGGACATAGAGAGGGCCCCTGTTCCGCTTGTGTACATCACACCTTCTCTTATACTCCCTATAACCTTTTTCTCTAACCTTAGATTGCTTAGTTGCTCAGCAGTTATACTTTTTTTTTGCTGCTATATCCACATGACTCCAATTTTCTTTTGACCAAATATACACACAAATATGAAAATAGCATGAACTTTCAAAATACCTTAAACCCCAGGTACGTTAAACATTATATAACACGAAAAACAATACATGCATTTGTACAAAGACAAGAGCAAATAATAAGTAATACAAACATGAGCTCTGAGCTATGTTTTTTGACATCAGTTCACCCTGTAGAGTCAGAAATTCCTTTCTGGCCCAAGAAGCTGTTAATGTTATAGCTTCAGTGCATTTAGGATAACCCCATCCGGGGAGGGAAAAGTGATATTATTCTACTTGAAGTTCTGTTGCTCTGTTAGGGAACAAAGGTGTGTTCCTTTAATGCTTCACTAGGGGAACCGCCGAGGAGAATTTGATACAATTCCCTTTATGAGTTAGTGTCATAAACTTCTGGGACCATTCAAGCTTAAACTTTGCTTGGTTATGTTCATATGTGTGTGTATGTGTGTGTGGGGGGGGTGGAAGATATCATTTGAGTGCCCCTCCTGTCAGTGATGGCTGTTGGGGAGAGATAGTCCATGAGGTCTGTGGTACTTAGCTGATTCCCCCCCCCATTCGTACAGAAATTGGCAGTGCCATGGGGAGGGGGGTGGGAAGGTAAATGTCCCAGCACTAAACAACCATTGGCATTCCCTTTACCACCCGATTTCCCGAACAATAAGATTCCTGTAGTCTAATAGGATCTGTTTACATCCCATCAATGTCCAGCAGCCTGTTCTGTGGATTGCACCCCAGAATGTTTAGAAAAAGTATCTATGAGAGATTGGGGGAGAGTACTTATGTTCATATCCCTATTCTTCCCGCCAGGCTTCCCATATCATCCCCACTGTTGATTACCTGGTACCCAGTTTTCTTAAATGACTATTTTACTTCACTTTCCTCAGCATAAACATTTTAATCCTACTAACCAATCCTAACATATTTTCCTAAAGTGAAGACACCATTAACCATTTTTATAACACTCTTTAAATAACTGTAACCAATTTTATCCTAACCAAACACAGTACACCTTATGGTGCTGTCTTGTTTAAGACCCCCAGCCAAGCTGGGAACATTTTAGCCCTCTGGGCCATGTGGAGGAAGTTGTATCCATTATGAGTGCAGCACCTTATTTATACTACTGCTCAGCCTGAAAGCATTTACCTTTGAGACTGCTTTGTAAATGCCCATAAGGTAAGAGCAGAACATCCAAGCCATACATGCACCCTGCTGTTTATATTACAAAGTCTGAAAAAGGAGGTTGAGTGGCATCTTATTACTTTTGTCAATTTCATCACTTGGAACCTCCATGACACTGCTCTTACCTTTTGTTCTCCTTATAAGTGTAGTTTCTGACTGTCAAAGGGAAGTTCAGTTTACATGCTTGCCACACAGGTACTTTTAGTGACTAAACAAGTCCATTGCGGCTCAGCAAATTCAAGTTAGTAGGTCCTCCATTGGTTGAATGTCTTTTGGCTCCTGTGGTGAGGAGAATGGCCACGTGACTTCAGCTGCTGCTTCGTCGATGCATTTTGCTCCATCTTTACATACCAGGGTCCAGTCCATTGATGACAGCATCGATGTTTCGAGGTGTGGATCAACTTTTTCAGCTGCCCCCAACAATTCCAGCACTGCTGGTGTTAAGTCCCTAAGTGCCACAAATCCATTACTTGTTTTGTGTGGCGTGTCACCAGGGGAATAGCTGCTGGCATCCGAGGGAATGTAATGGCACTGTCTGCTTCTGGATCTGTGTCAAAGGCTTTTGTGGGATGTTTTGTTTATTTCACTTTTCTGTCTACCTCTGGTGACTTTTTGCCAGTAAGAGGTCTGGGTAGTGTTAAAGAAACTGTTTGCTTCTAGTGGAAGACTTTCAGCATGAGCTGTATCCATTGCCTGGCAGGCCTTGTCACGTAGTTCCAAAGGAGACTGAGTTGGCATATTTTTGCCATGCTAGTAGTCATCCAGAAACTGTTCCACTTCTCCAGAGGTATTAAAAAATGATATATTCCCCATTTAACTGAATCTGCAATAATGCAGGGTACCTCAGGGAAGTGGGGATGTTTAGCTTGTAGAGTTGTTGCTTTACCTCCACATAGGCTTTGCAACATCTGGAGCAATCTGGGAAAAAGTCTTGGAACATCTGTATGTCATGGCCGTTCCATTTTAAATTGCCATGTTCCCTTGCCACTTTCAGAATTAGCTTCTTAGTGCAATATCAAAGAAATTCATACAAAATCAGCCGAGGTTTCTCCCCCCGTGGTGGCTTGGGTGCCAGAGAGTGGTCAGCCCCTTCAGTGTCAGGTAGGGGGCCCATGACTTAGCTGCAGAGTGGCCAGTAGGATTGGCCAAAGAAATGCCACCATGTTCTGACCCTCTGAGCCCTCTGGGATGCCAATGATCCTTATGTTGTTTCACTGAGCTCTGTTCTCTAAATTGTCCATCTTGCATAATAAGTACTGTAAGTGACTGCAATACTCTCTTAGGATACCATGATGGTATGAAATATGTTACATTATTGGCTTTTCTTGTTGCTTGGTAACTGTCACCCTCATGGCTAGGGTGGTAAGGTCCCTGTTGGTTTCTGCAGTGGTAGATTTCAGCTCTGTGGTGTTGCTCAGTATCCTAGTATGCGTGGAAGTAATATTGTCCATTTCTTGTGAATTTGGTGCTGTGGTTAGAAGTGCCATAATGTCCAAAGATTGTCAGGTTATGCCCTCCTTTCTGTGCATATCCCTGATCCCAAGTGCAAACTGGCCTTGTTATTCAGCCTTGAAGTGTGGAACTCCTTTTCTATTTTCTGTCCACAGTCAGGGTCACAGACTGGCTGAACCTAGACAACAGGATCAGGTACCACACCTGTCTAGTGGCCAAAAAGATTGGACTAGGTCTCTCTCCCCCTGCTCTCTCCTCCCTTATGCACCCTACGTCAGCAGTCATATCCACCCATAGCACTGGCAAGGCATTGTTCCAGGTACCCCATGGCCAGCCCTCTCAATTCCAAAGGACTGTCAGTTACAAGGCTCCTTCCTGGATGAACTTGCTCCCTAGCCATATAACTCATGAAAGAAGGCTTGGCCTCTTTAAATCCCAGCTAAGGGAGCACCTTCAGACCTCCAACCCATGCAACTGCCCCCCCATGGCTATGTCTCAGCCTGTTTCCCACCCTTCCCCTTCACTTTTCCCGTCATCAGCACAACCCCTAGTTGACTGTTTTATTTTGCTTTATACTGAATTTCTTCTTTTTAGGCTCTTACACCTGAAGGTTCTGAAACTACCTCCAATATTGACCATCAGCCTACTGCAGAACCAACTGCTACACTATGGCTGTACCAAAGTACTGAAACTCCTGTTATGTCATGTTGTGTACCGACTTAATGTTCTCCTTTGTACTCCAATGCCTGTATTAATGTTTTTAAGCTGTAATTCTGTTGTCTCTGTACTCTATATGTCTAACGTAGAGCCTTTGTAAATGAGTTCTTGACTCAAAGGTCTTTCTGAATCCTCATTAAATAAATAAATAAATACAATGCTATGGCGGTAACAAATCCTTTCGCAAGAGGTATCAAGGAAAAGCTCTGACTCTGCTCCTTGGTACATAAATCCCTAATCGACCAAAGCAGATCTAAATCACCTTCTGAATCCAAAGCCAGACTAAAAATGATTCAACCATCTGTTTGTGAAATATGGAATAAAAAGTAGGTTTGTACATTAAGGGATCAATCATGGGGGACCCATGATACAGCCTCAAAGGACATGGGGAACTAGTTGCTTAAGTAAAATAGGCAACATGGATTTAGGACATGATTATGATCAAGATACTCTAAAAGTTGGGGATAAAACTAACAACTGGTCTGTATTACAGAATGAAAGTTTATTGGTAGTGGTTAACAATGAAGTAAGTAAAACAATTGAAAGTATAAGAGAAACTATTGGTACCAATAATAGGATATAAAAGAAGATAAAAAGAAATTAGAGACATGAAATATGGATATGGTTCCTATTGTGACAGTATAGATGGTAAGGAATATGTTAGCAAATCTAACTTTTTAGATAAACAACACACAGAATACAATGATGAAGTGACACAACTGATGAGTCCTCAAGATTTAACCATGCCCCCCCCCCCGGAAACTCTCACAAGAGAATGTATTAATGCTTTAAGAGATCCTTTTTTGGCTAACACAATGATATATGAATAAGTGGTAATGATAAAGACAAGATGTGTCTTTTTATTAAGGGAGTGGCGATTGAAAATAAAATGAAGATTGAGTCTATCTCAAGTAAAATATCATAATGGGAACCACTTGAACATAATCAGAGTAACATATTTAGTCTGTCTAATAAACAAGTTAGTCAAGCAGGTTTATTGAAAGATGTAATTAACTTGGCTCAATCAATGATAACAGTAATACACCAGACATCTTTCATTCTACAGTTATTGGGTCAGAACTTAGCAGATAAGTAGGCAGTGAGCTAATCATGCTTCCTGACTGATATGATTAACAAGATAGCATAATGAAAGAATGAAGGGACAGAAATCCAGAACTTTGTGATAAGGGAATTTCCCAAGAAAGAAAAAGAAAGGAAGAAGTAGAAGAAAGTAGGCAATTTAATACTGAGGATGGGTGACAGGAAGCAAACTGCTGCCAGAATCACAGACAGTAAACATAAACAATTTATTACAGAATAAAAATCAAAGTAAAAATGAAATTGGAAAGATAGCATTCAGAAAGGTAGAGCATATCCTTAAAAAAGGAAATAATGAAGGACAGAGGAACACAAACAAATTGGGTAACACAAGGAGAACAAGACCAAACAATAAAACATTTTTATAAAATGTGGGAACAACAGAAAATGAAAGAAAGATTGATAAGGGGGTACATACAAAAAAGAAAGCTGGTAAGTCTAAAATAAAGGTAAAAGAGAGCAGAAAGCCAAAGTGAGACGTAAGAAAGAAGAAGATCATCTGAAGCAAAGAAAAAACACACTGAAAGAGGAAACAATGTTAGTGGACAAAGAAAAAGAAGAAGTATTGACTCAGGAGACAGTGAAAGGGAAAGATGATAGCAAAAATGAAAGTAATTTAACAGTGATGCTAAGAACAACTCTGGAAACTGATGTTGTTCTACCCTTGTATAATGTGCCCATAATTCCAAAGGAAACAAAATTGAAATTGAATACCCATTTAAAACAATTCTTTGGTCAATTTTTCAAAGGAATACTAGACATGATAAGCTCTTAAATAAACTAAGTGTAATTAGGCCTCCTTTTAAATGCAGAATTGGTGTTTTTATTATCAGACGAATATTACGCTTTGAAAGTGATGCAAAATCAAAAAGAAAAGATTAGAGAATTGGGATTTGAATTGGACTGTGTTGTCCCTATTGGAATGCTATTTCCTGAATATTGCAAAGAGATTAAAAAGTGGGAAACTAAAGGAAGGGATTTCCCAATCTCTATTTATGGGATGGGTAATTTCTTAATAGAATCTAAAAACAACTTAGAAATGAAAGTGGTTGATTTGTTGCAAAGCCTCTCCAGAGACAATATTTTATAGGGAAGGATTAAAAAAGGTAAAAGAAGGGAGAGAGATGTGTAAGTGACAGTATGGATAGGAAATGAAACAGACTACTGGTACATACTGGGAAAATTAGAAATAATGGACAGATATGATATAAACATGTACGGTGAAGTGGTCTTAGAACCTAATAAGCTGAATGATTTAGGTAGAAATCAGTGGTGGAATCTAATAAAAACAGCTAATAGATTCCAAGCACTACAGGATAATAGCTATTGACAGCCAATAAGGTAAAGTCATTTTACATTGGGGTCCACAGATATAAAAAAACAATAGGAATGTGCTATCTTGGAATGTGGCAGGCATTAGGGAAAGATTGGCAGATGCATTGTTTCTGACTTATTTAACATCATTCGAGTGTATCTGTCTATAAGAAACCTGGACAAATGAAAGAATAAATCTAGATGGATATAAAATGTTTCAGACAAAAGCAATTAAATTCAAACATTTTGGAAGACTGTCATGAGGTTTAATAACATGGTGTAAAATAAATAATAAAATCAACTAAAAGAGGTAAAAATTAATTCAGAGTGTATCCTACCAATTTTT
Organism: Neoceratodus forsteri; assembly: GCA_016271365.2. NCBI lineage: Eukaryota > Metazoa > Chordata > Ceratodontiformes > Ceratodontidae > Neoceratodus > Neoceratodus forsteri. Next base: position 1,386,949,871 of record CM057453.1, read on the forward strand.
ATTGACATTTATGAAGAAGAATATTACAACTATTAATGTATACTTACCCCCAATAGGGTCCAGACATTCGGATCATGATGATATAGGAAAACTTATTAAGTTTTTAGATTAAATTATTCAAAAAGACCCTGTATGTGGGTTAATAATAGTAGGGGATTTTAATGCCAGGGAAGGGCACAGTCTGGAGCCTACACTAGAATTAATTGGTGCATGTGCAGCTCTGAGTCCAAATGTTCTGTCTGACCAAAGGAGGTCTAAGGATCAAAAAGAATGTACAAGAGGCAAATACACAGTTAAAGAATTAGAGAATAAAGACTTCTTTTTAATTAATGTAAGATCTAGGGGAGACCCTCTTGGGGCATTTACATACATAGGCCCAAGGGGTGCTTCAATTATTGATCATTGCTGGATCTCCTTCAAACTAATAATTTATTTTTGGGATTTTAAAGTGGGAAGGAGATCAGAAAGTGAGCACAATCTCTTAGAAATAAAAAATAGAGCTTTGGCCAAATATAGTAACAAAAACAAACAATAAACTGGACATTATTAGGACCAGGAAAGGGGGTAAAGTGCTAATCAATTGAAAACTATAAATATATTAAACTCTTAGAGGAATATGGTATTAGGGATATAATAGAGGATCTAGCTCAGCAGGAAACTTCAGATGCCTGCTTAGAGATGTTTGAAGGAATAATGAAAAAAATATCTGCAGTACTTCTCAAAGTTTCCTTATGGAAAGTTAAAAAAGGAAGCAAGTGACTTGATAGGGAATGCAGAAGATGTAACACGGAGATTAATAAATGCACTAGAAATCTGAAAATTAAGATAACAAAGTATAATAAAACCAGATTGAACAAATTGAGAAAGGATTAAAAAAAAACTATTAAGGAATAAGAGGGAATTATATAGAAAAAATATCTGGGAGCAATTTGAAAAGACAGTAAAAGAAAAAAATGATAAAAATGTTGGAAAATGGTGGCATATGGACGGGACCATTTACCAGAAACCATTGAGAATCACTTATACCCCAGACCTTAGAACTTAACTTTAGAAATTTGTTTTATGATTCAAAGATAAATGAAGGCACTCCAGATAATTGAAAAATGGGAACCCATTATTGATTTAATTATAGAACAGGAAATACGATTAGCCATATATTCTGCAAAAAGACATAAGTCTCCTGGACTGGATGGTGTCCCTGTGGACATACTAATGGATGACCCTGCTCTATGGATATTAACTTTAAAATCCCTATTTAATAATATAATTCAGTCTGGAAAATTACTGAAAACATAGAGAGAGAATATTATTATCATACCTATCCATAAAAAGGGAGAAAAAGATGATCCACATAATTATAGACTCAAAAACCTTTTGGACACATCTTTAAAATTATTCACAAAGATATTACATATTAGAATAATGTCCTGGATAGTAGAAAACAATATATTAAATGAAGCTCAAGTAGGATTTCTCTTAGAGCATTCCACAATTGACTAATGTTTCATACTTTCACATCTTGTTCACAGATACATTAATATTAAAAAACAGAAATGATACTGTGTATTTATAAACCTAAAAGCAGCGTTTGATAGAATTAACAGAAGAAAATTGTGGGATGCCCTCGGAAGTTATAAACTAGATAATTCAGTCCTTAATATATTGAAGACTTTATACAAAAATAAGTACACCTCAGTAGGCTATAATAAAGAGGGAGATTGCACATCTAAATCTGTGATAAATATTGGATTAAGACAGGGCTGTGTGCTTTCTCCAATACTGTTCAATGTATTCTTAAATAAGGTCTTGGAAGCATTGAGCGACCCATAGCTGCACATGTCGAGTCTGGGCTCTGGACGGTTGCTCTTTCTGGCTTATGCAGATGATGTAGTTTTGATTTCTACTAGTTATTTGGGAATTTGAAGAAGCATAAATAAATTCTATAAAGAATGCACAAATGCAAGTCTGGAGATCAATTTTGCTAAAATCAAATATACGATCTTCAATTGACAACGAGTTACAAAGGGAAGAACAACAATACTAAAATGTAATAATTATACAATAGAGTATGTGAAAAGTTTTACATACTTAGGGACTGAATTTGCTTATAACCTAAACTGGCAGGGGCATATTCAAGCAATGGCTTGCAAAATAAATAGATTGTTGTCAACTATAGAGAAGTTTTCATATAAATACGGGGACAATCTGTCAGGGGTACAATGAGGGTTTTTAATGCAAAAATTAAAAGTCACATTCTCTTTGGGGCTGAAATCTGGGGACAGGGAAAACTAGACCCACTAGAGATAGTCATGAGCAAAATATATAAAAGACTGTTGGGATTATCAATAAGTGCAGCCTCTGGACTTGTTAGACTAGACCTAGGACAAACCTCGATAAAGTGTAACATGGATTCAAGATTAGCAATGTATTGGATTAAAATATATAACATGTCAGATAAAAGATTACCCAGAATATACCTATAAGAGACATTGAATTATAGGAGAACTGGATTTGTCTTCCCAAGTTTGTACATTGCGGAAAAAATTATAAAACAAAATGAGTTGTTGGAATGTATACTTGAAATTTACAGTACTCCCCCAATTGATATACAGAACAAAATTAAAAGTAGAATTAAAGATGCCAACATCCAAAGAGAAATTAGTGGGGCAAGAAATTATAAACTAAGCCAGTGGCTTGCAGAAAATACTAAGAGATATTTTGGTATGGAGAAATATTTAAACAGACTAAAAAATCCCTCACATTGGAAATCATACACTAAATTCAGATTTGGATATGTAGATAGTCAACATTTAAGACAACAATATGGCACTTCTAATTCTGGAAGGTACATTTGTAACTCGGATTTGGACAATCCAGCTCTTCTACTTATGTTCTGTCCCATTTATGAATTTGAGAGAAGATTATTTTTTTCAGATATTCTAAAGACTCTAGATATGGAACCTCGCTACCAATATAATTATTTACTAAAAACCTTTAACCCAATACATTTGGAGTCTATTGCATGATTATGCAACTGTATAGTTAGGAAAAAAGCACATTCACCCTAAAATAATTCCTGTATAAGATGTAAACTTTTATGAGGGTTTGAATTATGATTGTAGGATAAGTTTTTAAAAGAAAATATATTGTTCATGACTTGCTGCTAAGATGTTTACCTGTTTTTTTATATACGGATATTATCTATGTATCTATTTAAAGAAGTTTTGTGTACAGAGAATTTTTATATGTATGTCAGTATTTAATTGTATATTTATTTTATATGGAGATATAAAAATTGTATTTTATTTCTGCTTTAAACAAAATTGTAATGACTTTTTCTAAAGTCGAACAATAAACATTTACTTACTTACTTACCCTCAACACCATCCATGCTCCCAGTGCTGCATGTGTGTGCTGGATTCTGTTGGTATCCACTGAAGGGTGGTCTGCAGGTGAGTGCTGTATGGGCACACTGCCATGGTATTCACTGGGTGTTGGGTCATCAGTTAATGCCTGGCATGGCTGGGACCAGTGACTGATGATGGCAACATAGGAGGTGCCATCTGTGTACAACATGTTTCTTCCATATGTGGTTCCTTTCTATGTTTAATATTTACTGGTTAGGATTGTGCAAAGCTGCACAAAAGTCACGCAAAGCCATAAAGTTACACAAAGCTGGTTTACCCAGAGTTAAGACTACCTGAGCCCTATATTCAAAACTTTTCCCAGGGGCCAAATTAGCCCAGAACCTATAGCCTGCTATATTCAATAGCTGTGGTGCTAAACCTGCTGAATATAGCATGCTAAGGAAGCTGGGCAAACTGTGCTGGGAGTGCAGTGCAAAAATAGCATGGGAATAAGACAGCTCTGACTATAGCAACCAGGAAGTGCAAACCACAACGGCATCCCAGTTCACAGTGACCTGAAATAATGCAGAGCCGAACTATGTGGCCAATATGTGTGCTAGCAAAGGAGTGGAGTCAGTAAAGTCACAAGCATCAGCACATGTGAAATTACATTGTGCAGAAATGTAAAATGTTTCTGAAATGTTTGGGAGGCATACACACATTTGCACAGGTCTCGCGCAGTGCTAAGCCATTTGCCTGGTGCTATCACATTTGCCTGGGGCAAAACTTTACTATATTCAGAAGTGACATGCAAATGAGCCTACTTAGGCAGTCAGTGGGCAAACATCCATTTTAGCATCTCATTATGTCCTGATTTGCATGCAGTTTGCCCAGTGCTATTGCAGGGTCCCACATCTCCACCTGCAGATCAGTCTGGAAGTACAGGTGCTGGCTGGGTCTGCCCACAGCTCCACCTGTAGGTCAGTCTGGAAGTGTATGGTGGTAGCTGCAGGCTACATATGTACAGAACTTCATAGAGTAATGTGCTCCAGGGGACAACACAGCACAGGCACTCGTTGTGGGTCTGGATGCAATAGACAAACTGTAGTTCCTGCTGTACAGTGCACAGCAGACAGTACAGTGACATAGGGGCCAGTGGTGTGTGGGACACAGCACTGCTTATGGTGTATTGGGCAGCACTGACTGCTGCACTGCACACAGTGACAGCCCCATCTTGCAGGTGTGTACCGACAGTGGACATTACTGTTCTGCTGTTGTGCAACTCACAGACGCTGCACCACTGGCATGGGATGCTCACAGTGACATATGCATTGCTGGATATGTGTGCTGTGGTTTCTGTACAGCTCTACGGTAGTGGCTGGGTGTCTTTTACCATCGGTCAGACACACAAGGTGTTCGGGAATTCCCTACACTGGACCATTTGCACTGCTTGGCTTGTCCTAGCCATGTAGCAGCACCCAGTATGTGGTGCAGACTGGTCACCTGTACACCCGCCATTCCATGCCCCCAGTGCTGCATGTGTGTGCTGGGTTCTGTTGGTGTCCACTGAAGAGTGATCTGCAAATGTGTGCTGTATGGACACACTGCCATGGTGTCTACTGGGTGCCAGGTCACCACTCACAGTATAACATGGCTGGGACTGGTGGTAGATGATGGCATCATAGGAGGTGCCAGCCATGTGCAGCATGTGTCTTCACTATCTGGTTTCTTACCTTGATTAACCTGTACTGAGTATAGTCACGCAAAGCAGCACAAATGTTGTGCAAAGCCACAATATCATGCAAAACTGGTTTGCCCAAAGTTAAGACTACCTTTTCCTGGGTGATAATTTGTACTGTACAAATTGTCATGCTAAGTCACACAAAAACACTTTGCATGGCACTAATGCACTGAATATAGCATTGCGCCTCTATTCATGTACATGCCCCCCTCTTTTTGCCCCTTGCATACATTATACTTTTTCCCAGTGCTAATACAGTTTACCCATACTATTTGGCCTTTTGAATATAGCAGACCCACGCAAACCCGGCACAAACCAAGTGCAAAACAGTTTATGTTGAACAGTACAGTTTTGAATATCTGGCCCTTTATTTGATTTACTTACATCTACTGCATTACAACACTTTTTTTGACAGGTGGGGTGGTGCAAAATTGAGATGTCAGGTTGAGTACTGACAATAACTTCAAAACCAAAGGTGTAATAAAAATCCTGTTGTTCTTTAAGTTGAAATAGTGCTTGTTGTCATTATATGTTTATAATTACTGGTGACCCCCTTTAATGCACGGAACTGCTGCTGTTTTCAAACGCCATAATAACCAGTAGAAGGGGTTATTATGGCATTTTGTATCAGTCTTTATTAGTGTGCCACCTCATTGGCTTGCATTCTATGTATGGGTAGGCTAATCACTTGCTCAAAAATGGTGGCTTCAATTCCTTTAAGCAGTGAACCAGCAGAGCAACGCAGACTTTCCCTGTAAGTCTGCCTGAAAGTTATTTATTTACTGTAAATTCTCTAATAAACAGCGTGTGTGTGTGTGTGTGTGTCAGAATTCCCTGCACCACCATAGAGTACCACAACTGCCTCACTATTACTTCAGGAGGTGAAGGAAAAAATTTTCTGCACCAGTAATTATAAAAAATAATGGCCTGGATATTCAAACTGCACCAGGCATTGGCGCAAGCCTGGGCACAGCTCAACTTTGTTGCACAGGGGTGTGGCCTGGGCGATATTCATTGGAGCTGCACTATGGCTCAGCAGCTTTGAATATCGCACCCTGGTCACCCTCACTGTGCATGGCGCAGTGGCACTGCGCCAGCGCAAGTGGCCAGAGGGGAGCATGGAGATGCGCTAGTGCCAGTGCCATTGCACCATGCACAGCACCTGCGATATTCAAAAGGGGATATGCAAATGGGCCATAATTTATGCAAGGCGCACATGGGTCCATTTGCATGTCATTATGGCCCCATTTGCATCATATTAGCATGCAGGTGTGCTGATCCCCGACGACTTGTGCCTGGCGCCCTGCCAGATAGCAGCCGTCGGGGACCAACGCCCCCTGCAGCCCGATCACGGGCATTTGTCTAAAAGAAAACCCCCCCTCTAATATCCCTGGTGGTCCAGTGGACAGCTATGTGTCAGATCGCGGGCATCGGTATAATAACCCCCCATCCAATATCCCTGGTGGTCCAGTGGACCGCACTCTGCCCAATCGCAGGCATCTGTTAAAATCACACACACACACACCCCCACCAATATCCCTTGTGGTCCAGTGGGCCGATCGCTGCCCGATCATGGGCATCTTTAAATCACCCCGCTAATATCCCTGGTTGTCCAGTGGACCGCACTCTGCCCAATCACGGGCATCTGTAAAACATAGAACAGTCCTATTACCCTGGTGGTCTAGTGCCCCTCCCCACCTGCCCACTGAGCCCACCACCCGCTCCCCCAGTCAGCTGGCGGGCAGCACCACCACCTGCCGCCCGCCCTGCCGACTGACAGCTCGGTAGGGCTGCGCCCATTGGTTCACAGCATGAGCCAACGGGCGTGAAGCCCATACCAGACATACTAGTTCCAGATATGTGAATGAATCATCTCACATATCTGGACTGAGTAGTATGGTATGAGCTTGCCCATTGGCTCATGCTGTGAACCAGTGGGTGCAGCCCCATTGAGCCGTCGGGCGGGGCAGTGGGGGTGGCAGGTGGTGGGTGCTGCCACCTGCCAGCTAACCTGGGGGGAGCGGAAGGTGGGGCTCCAGTGGCGGTGGGGAGGGGGTACACTAGACCACCAGTGTAATAGGACTGTTCTGTGTTTTACAGATGCCCGTGATTAGCAGAGGTGGTCCACTGACCACCAGGATATTGAGCGGGTGTGGATTTTAACAGACTCGCGATCGGGCACATAGGGCCCACTGGACCACCAGGGATATTGGAGGGGGTGTCTTTACATGGATGCCCGTGATGGGGCATGGGGGCACCGCGAGGTGCAGGCAGGAATCGGTGGCCACCCACATGGTGGCAGCTGCCGTGTTGCACCCTGCAGTGCGGCAGCTCACCTGTGGGTGACCATCATTTGTTCCTTTTTTGGGGGACTTAACTTTGTGCAGGTGCAGGTAGGGGTTGCATATGCATGACTCTGCACATCCTGGGCTGAATATCGGGCTGTGCAGGCTATGCATGGGCATGCCCCCCCCCCCATCTGTGCCTGCAGACATTACTGATGCGCTCCAGCGCATCGGGATTTGTGTGTCGCACTTTTCCTTTTGAATATCATGTCGAGGCGCATCAGTGGGTTGTGCATGGTGCAACACTGTTGCGCCATGCGCAACCTTTTGGAATATCTGGGCCTATGTCTATTCATCTGTGGTGTTAAGGATTGTTTTTTACACACCCTCAGTGTATAATGACCTCATAAACCTCTCGAGCTTCACTCTCGAGGGTTATGGGTCATCACACACACATCGGACGTGTAAAATAAATCCATAACACAGTTGCATAGCCATTATTCTCTATTTTATAGTCTTTGCTATCAAAGTAAGTGCATATGAGTTTGCCCTTCACATGTTCTATCTGGAGTGGCAGTTCTAATTCGCTTAGTGGATCCCATTTTGATATTTGTTCATAATGCAATTTAATATACAAATCAGAACAGTTCATCCTGAATGAGAAAAACTCATGGATTACTTCATCTGACAGTGCTATGTGACCCGTTGATTCATGGATTGCCATTATCAGTTGCAGCAGTAGAAATACAGTATGTGAATTCATAATTATTAGAATAGTCTATTGATGATCTTGATGGCAATATAAATGGGAAATAATTTATTTAAATACTCTCCTACCTTATTAATGAACAATTCCTTCATCCAGTGATTTTCATTTGGGGGGTGATATGTGAGTTTAGAAAAAGACCTACTCAATACCAGTATTTTATTTTTGACATCAGTCTTTCTAGCATTTTTAGCTCTCTTTGCCAGCACACAAAATGATATAATCAAAGGTAAAACATGATATCTCCTTTAATAAATTAATCCACAATTCATACATTTATCATGTAGTTCAGTTAGTCACTGAACTGTGGAATAAAGGTATGAATTTCAGATTAATGTATCGAACAGTGGAAAGCAATTCTGCAGAACTGATCACTGAACTCTGGAATAATTACATATATTGCAAGTTGAAGCATGAAACTGCAGAATGAAATTCCTGAGGACTGTCATTCTGCAGTTGATGTATATTATCTGCAATTCAGTCAGAAAAGTTCATGGAATGGGCCAAAAATTCACCAAAAACATTCAGAAGACTGGGATTTTGCCAAAGTCAGACTTTCAGAAAGTTCTGTGAAATTTGTGAAACTTCAACAAATTTGTATGAATACAGAAATTGCAGATTCTGCACAGCTCTAGTTGTAGCCATCAAGTTGTCTGGATGTTTCCAGATATTTTGCGGTATTTTTAAAGGAAGTCTCTGATGGCTCTTCAGTGGCACTGAGATATCACAGAAATATCAGGAAATATTCAGACATACCTGTGGCTGCCACTGCAAAAGAGGTTCAGTGTACAGTATTTATGCAATTGCAAGTGTCTGACACATTTTCCAGATGCAGTCCAACTGTGGAGGTGAGAGGAAGGGTTTACCAACTGCTGTCTGGAGGGGGAGATGCTTGGATTTGAACATGGTGTAGAAGAATGTGTCACTGGATGATCAGGATACTTTTGATTTGGGCATGGCATGGGAGGAAAATTCCACTAGACAACAGGGAACTGCTTATACTAGGGCCATTTGGATTGAAGTAGGGAGTGGAAGGGGGTACCACTGGATTCATGGAATGTTTAGATTGAGGCAGGGGTATGGTAATGTTTGTCACTACATGCTAGAGATGTTTGTATTGGGGCAGAGTGGGTGAGAGGGTTGTCACTGGATGTAACAGATGCTTGTATTGAGTCAGAGTGTGGGAGGTGGGAGGAGTTGTCTCTGGATGCTAGGGATGCATGGATTTGAGCAGGTTGTGGGAGAGGTTGCAAACGGATGCCAGGAACTGCTTAGCATAGGGGCAAGGAGAAGCAAGGGGTGTCACTGTATTTCAGGAACTAATTTCAATTAATTTTGTTGGCCATGCCAGACTTGGTTGTGTTAATCTTTTTTTAAAAATCATTAAAAAGAGGAAGGCAATTCATTGGCAAAAAGCATGTTTAATCATCAGTTAGGGCTGAACTACAAAGCCTTAAAAGTTGGGAAATGTGGTGTCAAGGTACAAAAAAGTGCCCTAGCTCTCGTTGAATATTTTGCCTGACGTGCCTTGGTCTTAACAGTTACTCTGAGTAGTGCTGGAATGATTATAACTTCAGCAAATATCTCTCAAGGAACTGGTGCATAAGTAAGTTTTACACATCTTGAAAGATCATGCTGAATTTAGGGCAGTGCCAATGCTGCACTGAGCAGTCTTTGAAACTCCAAGGAATACCATAACGCATATTCACCAAGACCTAGAGCACTGTTTTACTCTAACATCCCATATCCCATCAGTTGAGGATTTGTGGTTCAACTTTAAATAAGGATGACTAACCATAGTTGTTTTTGCAATGAATATAGTATACTATATATGTACTGTAAGTAAGCAATAAGAAACTACAAGGTGTGTAATTATGGTGAGGTAATTGCATGCCTCAGGTGCATTGCTGTAGCTTCTTATTGCACTTATACAATGTGTGTGTTTTTTTTTAAATATGTCTGATTTAAAATTAATAAAAATAAGAAGAACCTATGTCAAACATAAATAATTTTGTAAAAATGAAAATATGTTGTCTTAGTGTGCTTCCATTTTAACTTTGATGACACAAAATAGTCCCTGTGCTAGTAATGAAGTGGGGATGGCTAAAAACAATAAAAGTCAATGCGGGTGTTTGCATGTGATTGCCACAATGTATAAAATAATATATGTGGAGTTGTATATCATGAGTATTTTTAAAAACATATGAGGTGTGTAGTGCATTTTTAACCCCAAAAGCAAAGCTCGAGGGGTTTTACTTTGAGGCATCACAAACTGAGGATATGCGAAAAAATGTGAAGGTTCAAATCCCTATATCTTATTTATATGGCTGCTGCTTTAGACACTCATGCCTGATACCTGCCACCTCCCTGTTGAGTGGTTCATGCTTGCTTGCAGTTGTTTGCTTGCTGTATCCATCTGGCTCCCGGCATTGCTTGTGCCGGCTTCTTACACAAATCACAAAGTAAGAAAAAGGAGATTTTCACAAATGATGATACTACAAGGAAAACCAAGTATTACAGCAAGTCATAATACACAGTTTTCTGTGTATTATAACATGAGTTGGTTATTATGGAGTTTAAAACTGAGACACCGGTTTGTATGTAGTTGGCATTCACTGAGTACTGCAGTTACTCTAGTGTTCTACTAAAAAAGGGTATCCAAACACTCCTCATAGGATCTTCTCTGCTGCCCCTGTATCATCTCAGTCATTCTATGATGTACAGACTTGAGCCATCCCTGTCCATCTGTAGACATGGGTTCCAGAACTGGGCACAGAACTCCAAGTGTGGTCTAATCAGTAATCTGTACAAAGGCTATATTACTCTCTTGCTCCTGCTGAGTACCCTCTCTATATGCATCAAAGCAATCTCTAATCCTTACTATATGACTTTTTGTGTTATACATTGACTTTAAGCCATTGACTATGATCCCAGGTAGCGGTTAAATTAGAAACATAGAAATATAGACTTTGACAGCAGATAAGGGCTGCTTGGCCCACCCAATCTTCCCATGTCCCTACCTACTGGATAAGCTGCAGATCCTAGTTAACTAACAGCCTACTTCTTCCTAACCCCCACCAGAATTGTCTTATGTCTGACCCGTGCATTCTTGAATTCCCCCACTGTTTTTGACCCCACAACCTCTTCCGGAAGGCCATTCCATGTGTCCACCACCCTCTCCATGAAAAAATACTTCCTCACGTTGCCCCTGAACTGTCCTCCCTCTATCTTCAAATTGTGCCCCCTTGTTCTTGCACATCTCTTTTTCTAAAAGATGCTGCCCTCTTGGACTTTGTTGATTCCCTTCAGGTACCTGAAAGTTTCTATCATGTCTCCCCTCTCCCTCCTTTCCTCAAGGGTATACGTGTTAAGCTCTTTTAGTCTGTCTCCGTATGGCTTCTAGTGCAGACCCTACACCATTTTAGTTGCCCTCCTCTGGACTGCCTCCATCCTGTCTATGTCTTTATGGAGATGGGTTCTTCAGAACTGCATGCAGTACTCCAGATGGGGTCTCATCAACTGTCTGTAGAAAAGGATAACAACTTCTTGTTTTCTACTGGTGATTCTCTCCCTATACATCCCAGTATCCCCACAGTCCTCCTTACTGCCTTCTCACATTGCTTGCCTACCTTTAGGTCATCTGATATGAATATCCCCAGGTCCCTTTCCATTTGTTTTTGTTGTTGTTAGTAACCTCTCCTCCCCCTCCATTGTTTACTCTTCCCTTGGGTTTTGTTTCCCAGGTGCATTACTTTGCACTTCTTTGCATTGAATCTAAGCTGCCATACATTTGACCATTCCTCTAACCTTTTCAAGTCCCTTCTCATCTTTTCCACCCCCCCTTGTGTATCAACCTTGTTGCAGATCTTTGTGTCGTCTGCCAAACAGGCATACTTTTCCTTCCAGTCGCTCTGCAATGTCACTTATAAAGACATTAAAAAGGACCATTCCCAGTGCTGAACCCTGAAGTACCCCACTAGTAACCCCCCCTTTATATAAATTGGGCAAGAACAAAGAGTAACTCTATTCTACCACCTCTTAGACAGTTGCATGAGAGTTCCTGTACTTTTTTTAGGGCTGCAGTGGCACTCAAATCAGAGAAGGAAGAGTAATGGAGGGGCTAAGGGTGCTACAAATAGACAGACCAATGGGTCCAGATGAGATGCATCTAAAATTACTAAGGGGAGTTATACAAGTGTTTGCAGCACTGCTAGCAGACATAGTCAACTGCTCATTGAACACCAGGTTGGTCCCCAGTGAGTGGAGGATAGCTGATGTTCCCCTGCCCAAAAGCAGTAGTAAGGACAATCCAGGTAACTGCAGGCCTGTCAGCCTGGCATCTTTACTGCAGAGATGATACTGTGGTCTAAGCCTCTGGAACAAAAATCCATGCTCTGCAGACCACTCTTCAAAAGGGATTTCATGGTGTGCAAACCTTTCTCCTCAACTCAGAACTGTCTTTGAATGTGTTAAAGATCAAAACTGGTATCTGGGTCTGTCCCATGACTGAAGAGGTATCACAGCTCTGCCCGCTGCTCATTGTTACCACAGACAAATCTACCTTGAAGTGGTGAGTGAAAATACATGTTTGGGTTTCTAGGGTGACTCACTACTCACAGGGAACACTTTTGTTAACAAACTCATCGAAACCTAGGCCCAAACAATGGAATCCCGTTTAGAAATAAACCCTTGTTGCCCCAGGACTGCATCGAGAGACTACTCCAGTCTGTGATACTCTCTTCTCTTGACTACATGGGCATCTTCCTTCATGGTGCCTCCAAGTCCAGACTGGCCAAATTAGATTGTTTCTACAACAGGCTAGCCAGACTGATGCTCAGCTGCCCTTATGATAGTCAACATTGTGTGCACTACAGTGCGTTAAACTTGCTGTCCCTGGGTGACAGGAGGGAACTGCACTTCATTCTGTTCTCCCTGTAGTGTGTCAAAGGCATTGTCCCCTCTTACTGTATTTGCACTCAAGGCTTATTCGCAGGTCCCATACTAGATCTTTGTATTCCATTAGATCAGTCAAGCTGTTCGTCCCATACATAAATACAACTTGCATGTCCATTACCTTCAGTCACAGATACACAGTTGCATGGAAAACCTGCCATAATCCCTACCTCTGGTAAACTATGCCTTGTTCTCCAGTACAAAAGTACTGGAATTGTTATTTTCAGTCTTCTCTATGCATACGTCTTGCTACTATCATTCCAGAAGCATACTATAGGTAGGAACAACTGTGAGCTTCTGTCTCTACATACCCTGTACTGGGCCTTACCTTGCACTTGAAACTTTATTATGCCCATGTAAACCTACAATGCCTTGTAAGTTGTACACTGTACCTAGCACTATTTCTGTCTATAACATGTTCATCTGTCATCAGAGGTTCTGCCTTAACAGGACACCACTGTAGATAAGCTCTACTCAGTTTTTATTCTGACTAAAACTGAATCAAATTAATTAAATCTACTAGAGGCTATACTAAGAGAAAAGTTGATAGACTTTATAAAGGTAACAATCTACAAAACAGTAGGCAACATAGGTTCACAAGGGGAAGGCATGCCAGATGAACCTGATTAACTCCTTCAACTGGCTAACTAAAGTGGCAGGCCAAATTCAAGCAGTAGATAGACTGTTCCTGTACTTCAGTAAGACCAGTTACTCGGTCTCCCACAGGAGACTAGTCAAGAAGCAGAGGGTCCTAGGGCATACCTCTCAACCTCCTGCCTCACAAATCAGGGACAAGGCTTAAAAAAATCAGGGACAAAGGACCAAAATCAGGGACACATCCTCAAAATTAGAGATATCCTCCCAGAAAGCTGGTAGAATATGTGGCTTAGTGCAGAATACATTTTCTAAAGAAGAACAAGTCAGTAACTTTAATGCTTGATATTATTTTGGGCTTATAATTTCCATTGTTTAGCTACAGAAACACATATTTTTGGAGGGACAGAGTAAAATTTTGAGGCAAAATCAGGGATGTCCCTGAAAATCAGGGACAGTTGAGAGGTATGTCCTAGGGGTTGAGGGAAGGGTAACAAAATGGTTAGAAAACTGACTGATGGGGTGGACACAAAGGATGATGGTGAACGGGGAGCACTCTAAGGTTAAGAAGGTAACAAGTGTGGTACCACAGGGCTCAGTCTTGGGGCCCATGCTCTTTAACATAATCATTTTTAACATACGGGTCGGATTTCAGGGAAAGATCTTTCTCTTTGTGAATAACATCATGATCTGTGAGAGCGTAGGCAGTGAGGATGGGATCAAAGCAATGAGGAAGGACTTGGAAGTGCTTCAAAAGTGGTCCAGAATATGGTAGGTGAGATTCAGTTCAAAGAAATGTAAGTTAATATACACTGGGAACAAGAACCTGAAAATGCAGTGTTGATGGAGGAGAAGGAATAGAGAGCACAGATTAGGAAAGGGACCTGGGTTTGGTAATATCAGAAAGCCAGAAATATAGTACACAGTGTAGCAGGACAGTGGGGGAGGGCAAACAGGTTGCTGGGGTACACAGGATGGGGATCAGTAGTGGAAGCAGGGAGGTGGTCCTTTCTCTGTTCAGGTCTCTGGTTTGCCCTCACTTAGAGTACTTTGTAAGGTTCTGGAGCCCACACCTGAGGAAAGACTGTGACAGGGTGGTGACTGTGTAGAGAAGGACAACCAGGATGATCCGGGGGATGGGAAAGAAAGTGTATAAGGAAGGATTGAGGGACCTAAACACGTACACCCTGGAGATGAGATGACATGATAGAAATATACAAATACCTACACGGAATGCAATACGTTTTTCACCCTAAGTACAAACATAAGCAGAAGGGGAACTCCACTAAAGCTGGCTAGGGGAAGGCTCAGGAGGGATGTCTACAAGTACTTTTTCATGGAATGAGCTGTGGGCAAGCAGAACTGACTGCCAGAGGAGGGTGTCTGTGCCAAAACAGTAAGTGTATCCAAACCAGTAAGTGCATTCAGCAGTGCTAAACAGAAATAGCTTTGCTCAGGTTGCTTTGTCTTTCTGTTGGTAACTTTCTGAAGGTTTTTGAGCTACCCTCAGCTATGATCACATTCCAGGTACTTGTGTTGCGTTCTTGCATGCTCTTTCTTCTGGCAGTAGTTCCTGAATTTGTTTAATACAGTTGTTTTTGTGATTTTTATTGTGAGTTTGGGATTTATATGTCAACAGGCATTGTTAGCAACCTTCTGGAAGCTTCTCTGTTTTCCCCCTCAGCTAGGATCAGTTTGCAGCTAATTGTGTTTAAATATCTGTGTGTTCTCTCACATAGCAGCAGTGCTAAGCAGAAGCAGCTTGGCTCAGGTAGCTTTGTCTTTCTGTTGTTAACTTTCTGGAGGGTTTTGAGCTATCCTCAGCTAGGATCACATTCCTGGTACCTGATTGTTTTTGTACAGTGTATGAGCAGGAAAGGAGACACCCTCTCTCCCATCCCATTCCCGTAGACATTGACAGAGACCCACCTATTTAAGGGCATGTGGAACATTTGGCAGCACCCTACAATATAGGGCCTATCTGAGAATACAGGCAGCAATACAAGGGAAGAGCTGTCAACTAGGTTAGCAAAGGCACTTGAAGCAGAAAACAGAGGAGTAATTTAGTTTTAAAGGGGAGAAAGGGAAGAGAAAAAATTAACTGAGAAGGAGATGTGGTAGTAGTAAACAGGTTTAGGATGATGCAGGGAGTGGTGCAGTGCTCTGGGTGTGGTGCAGCAGTCTTCAGATGAATATTTTGGGTACTGTGGTGCTGCCACATATGCAAGCACCTCTCTGGACTGAAGGCAGAGGTCATCAGTGTCCAGGATGAGCTGGCAGGAGTACTGGAGACCCTCGCCCCACCCAGCAACCACCATGTTTTTAGCCTATGCCACAACGACCACCCAGGCAGATGGCAAGGTGGACTACGGTGAGCTCAGGAAGATTCAGGGGAGGGGGGTAGAGACACTCCACCATCCAGTCCAGCTCAAAAAACCCTTCACTGTATTTTGAAATTGTCCTTAGCCCAGGGATCAGAAACTGTATGCCAAAGCAACATTTCTCCGGACCCTTTTTCTTTGGCTAGCAGATTCATATTATGCCCCCTTGAAATCCCTGGAATTTCATATAAATGATGTTTGACATTAAAAAAATTCTCTTCTTCTCAGATGGAAAAACCCCATCATTAAAAGATTTTACCAATATCACAGCTAACACACTTAGACTCTGGATTAGGATGAGAAGGGGAAAAAACCTTAAATTGATCTTTGAATACTGTAAGCTAATAGCAGAAGATGAATCCTTCTACCCGGCACAAACAGATCTCAACTTTTCTAGGTGAAGACACCAAGGTTTATCACGTGTTCCAATTCCTGACTCCTGAAGGAATTTACTCCTTGGAAACACTACATGAGTGATACAAACTCTGGCATTCTGATCTCTACAGATATTTCCAGATTAGAAATCACACCCTTCATAATCGACTCATCCAAGCTAAATTACCCTCCCCTATTACCTCATTATTAAAAATATCCATAGACTTTATACAGGGAAACACAGGGAATCATCTTATAGGATCCTTATACAAAGCTGTGAGGGAAGCGTCAGTAGAATCTACTGCAACAATTCTAGAGATTTGGAATAAGGACCTAACCCTGGAAATTTCAAAGGAGGAATGGCTAAAAACAGCATTGCCGGCAGGGAAGATCACTTCCTCTCCACACTGGCAGGAATTTTCATGGGAGTGCAGATCCAGATACTTCTGTTCTCTAGAGACATTAGCTAAATATCTCCCTGAGAGATACGGCTACTGCTGGAGGAACTGTGGCTGCACCTCTGCATCTTTAGGTCATATTTTTTGTCAATGCCCGCTGCTTATGCCTTTTTGGATCACCTTACAGGCAGAAATATCCCTCTGTCTTGACAAACCTATAGAATTAACAACCGAACAGGCACTGCTGGCTATATATCCGGATCACTGTCCACCTTGGTCTTGAACTCTACTTCCGGAATATTTAGGCAGCTCAGAAATCCCTAACTAGAAGATGGATGTCACCTATAATTCCAACCTTAGCAGATTGGTAAGTAATAATTCAAGACATCTATTGTATGGAAAACCTTTCTGCCAAAATACACAATAAGACTCAAACATTTATAATGAAATGGCAGAAATGGGTTCGAAGACGAGCAGAAATAGATTAAGAATTCTCCCCATTATATCTGCTACCATCTGAGAGAGGTGCCGGGGGCAGAGTAGAATATAGGGATACAGAGATTAGGAAGAGCCAACTGAAGTCTTGTTGGGAGTTGACCAATTATTGATAGAGATGTCTGTCAATCTTAATTACCATTGAACTAAGATGGCTATGTAGAGGGGATAGTGATGGTTCAATGGGAGAAAAATTTTAAGTAGTGTTTAAATCTATCCTGTAAATAAGAATCTGCTTTTGAACTGCTATTCCTTTCATGTTGTGGAGATAACATGCATACTATTTGTTTGAGTGTAAAAAACATTAACAATAAAAAGATATTTAATAAAAAAACTTCACTGTTTTGGAGGAGCAGGAGAGTCCTATAAAGGAACCTGAGGCTGAAACCAGGGAGGATATGAGGGTCCTCCAGCAGGAAGACCCAGTGATGGGAGGAAGAGAACCTCAAAGAAGGAAGATATTACTCCCAATGGGGGACTCAATTGTCCAGGGAATGGATCTGAGCATAGATAGGAGGGAGGAAAGGGAGGTCAAGTGCCTTCCAGCAGGCACAGCTCAGAGGGAGAGGGAGAGGGAGAAGATCTAGAGGATCGCTGAAACAGTGGCGGGGGGACTGGATGTCATTGTCCATCTGGGAACAAATGACCTATCCAAGGACAGGGTTAGCTTGGAACGGGTGAAAGAGGACTTCATAGGTTTTGGGGGGAGTCTGGGGAAAGTAGTAAGCTCCATGACATTTTCGGAGGTGCTGTAAGTACATGGCAGGGAGGGGGGCAAGGAATTTCCACATTAGTAGCTTTAACTCATAGTTGAAGGCCTGATGCAGTGAGAAGGGGTATGGCTTCATTGGGGACTGGGATCCTACCTGGAATGATGTGGCCCTCTGCAGTGGGGATGGAGTGCATCTGTTCAGAAAGGGGAAAGCAGCCCTCAATGAATGGTACAAATGCTTCACAGAGGAGCATTTAAACTAGCCGGAAAGGGGGCCAACAAGAACGGTCAAACTCTAGCAGCCCACCCCCACATGGTAGACACACCAGAGTGATGTTGCCAAGGTCACCTGGACCAGGCGGAAGGGGAGAAGCAAAGACATAGGGGACACATGTTAAAGTTAACAGGGAGGGGACGAAACTTCAGGGGACCAAAACCAGGAGTGGAGGCAGGACAGGCAGTAATACTTGGAAGGCCATGGTGACAAATGCCTGCAGCTTGGGAAATAAAATCTCAGACATGGAGGCTGTGATAGTAGAGGCAGACCTGGACATAGTAGCAATAACTGAAACCTGTTACACTGCCAATCATGGGTGGGAAGTAAATATACCAGGTTATACTCTGTTTAGGTGGGATAGGGGAGGCAAAAAAAGGGGATGGGTTGCCCTGTATGTCAAGGAGGGTATAAAAGCAATGCAGATACAGGTTAGGCGCGGGGGGGGGGGGCTGAGGCACTGTGGGTCACCCTTGAACCAGGAAATGGCACAGCAATATGCACAGGGGTGATATGCAGGCCTCCAGGTCAGGGGGAAGAAGTGGACAGGGACCTTGAGGATGACATACATGAAATGGCAATGAAAGATGAGATTCTGTTGATGGGGGATTTAAATATGTCAGCTGTGGAATGGACCACCCAGGCAGCTGCTTCAGCCAGAAGCAGAGGCGTCCTGGATTCCCTGCAAGGGGCAGGACTCCGGCAGCTGGTGCTTGATCTCAGCAGAGATGGGGAGATTCTTGTTCTAGTAATGACCAACGGGGAAAGAATCACTGCTGTCCGTGTGGAGGGGCAACTAGGATCCAGTGATCACCACATAGTGTGGTTCAGCATACAGACAGGGATTCAGTCAAGTCAGACTAGGGCGAAGGTTTTTGATTTCAAAAAGGCAGACTTTGCTCAAATGGGAAGTGTTATCAAAAGTGCCCTGGAGAAAAGGGGGGGGGGCAGGAGGGGGGG
Organism: Neoceratodus forsteri; assembly: GCA_016271365.2. Taxonomy (NCBI): domain Eukaryota; kingdom Metazoa; phylum Chordata; order Ceratodontiformes; family Ceratodontidae; genus Neoceratodus; species Neoceratodus forsteri. The sequence continues at coordinate 1,386,969,152 of CM057453.1, forward strand.
TGGAAGAGCAGTGGGAGAACCTAAAAGGAGCCATAGTGGAAGTAATAAATAAATGCATCAGATTGGTATCAAAAAGCAAGAGAAGGAAAAGGCCGCTGTGGTTCTCAAAAGAGGTAGCAGAAAAGGTAAGGGCTAAAAGGAAAAAGTTCCAGAAATATAAGGAGACCCAAAGAGAGGAGGACAGGGAGGTGTACCAAGAGTGTCTAAAGGAAGCAGGGAGGGTAGTGAGGAGAGTAAAGGCACAGACTGAGGAAAGTTTAGCACAGACAATAAATGTTAGCACATTTTAGGAGGTTCTGAACCTGTCTGAACTGGATATCCCATCTGTACATCAAGATTTGACTCAGACATCCCAATAATCTTGAAGTGAGAAAAAATAAAAATACAAAATGCATTTTTATTGACACCTGCACCTTTCTGCCATGTAACAAAATCACTTGGCTTAATAAATTTGGTGACAGTAGTGTGCTGCACTAATATAACAATAATACACACCTACAGAACATTCTACTGGCCACGATACCTTAAGCTGTTTTGTAGCCTTTCAAACATAACACAAAACAAGCAAAATAATGTATCATACTGTGTTTTTCTGCCCCTGACAAAACCACCCCACCCCCATTCAGATTATAGAATTTGGTGCCAGCTCCTGTCTCTCCTCTGTACTACAATGATATGCTAATAATACATACCTACAGAAAATTCTGACCACCTTTATTTGACACCAGAATGTTTCGGTGCCCTTTCAAGCTTAATCCTCCAATTTCTGTGTCACAGTATACCATATACAGTAATTGGTGCTCTAGGAGCTTTTGGAAAAGTTTTGGCTGGGATGACATAAGCTATTTTCTCACTACTGGTCCTTTATTCTCATTTCCAGCTCTTCCTGAATGTGTTGTCTGCACAGGTGTTGTGTTACGTACCGTAAGAAACTGGTCTCTTCTGTTTTACAGAGGTTCTCAGAGCTTCTCAAATCTGGTAGAAAATTGCCTTTTACTGTACATCACAATCATATACTTTGTCATAGGTGATTAAACAAAAAACAATCAGTTTCTTTACAGGTACTTGGAATAGGTACAAGATGACATACAGTAGGTGTGCATGATGATGATATATATATATATATATATATATATATAGTACAGTATGTAATTATAATGCATGATTGGATGATTTTTTACCATTTTAATCTTTTTCTGATCACAGAATCACTCTTTTTGAAAAATAAAATGAACTGCTCTCAGGAGATAATCATTCTCTTAAGAAAAAGTGGCACTGAGACATCCACAGCACTCAGAAATCTTAGGATTCAATGTCTCTGATTGGCTGCTGCTGGTCATGTGGCTTGCCAACAGCTTGCATTTGCTTAGCACAGTACAACACACACTAAACATATTCTGCAACCAGTTAGAAATGCGTTCCCTTTTAACTGCAATAGAAACATACAATCCATCACCAGAAAAAGGCCTTTTGGTTCGTTATATCTGCCCATTCTTATATAACTAATGTTGAATGAAAAAGCCGTAGGGGCTTCTAACCCCCTCTCCTTTTCTGGTGTGTTTTTACCAAGCCCTTGTATCTGCCCCATCTTTATTTGAATCACCCATAGACCTCCCACTGACAACCTCCTCTAACAGTGTATTCCATCCCTCCATTAGGTTCTTCTTGAAAAAGTACGTCCTGGTAAGTCTCTTAAAGCTGCCCCTGCCAGTTTCATGGTGTATGCTCAGTGGCAGAAATCCATACATGCCAATTGCCTACTGACATATTCTCACTCAGAGAGAGAGAGAGAGAGAGAGAGAGAGCTGGGGTTAGATTTCCAAACCCCCAGAAATCAGTGCAGCTGCAGGGAAAAATTGCCAAAAGTGGGGCTTCACTTGCGGAGCCACAGTTTTTTCTGCATGCACCGCATTCCCTAAGAGGGAGCTGATTTATAAAGGTTTTGCTGATTTACAGCTGCTTGGGCCTGTGTTATTTCATTTTATGAATTATGTTTAGACAAATACTAAAATTTAAGTCATCCAAAGTGCAGCGACTTGGAGAGTTGCTTGCCAAGCCAATGAGCTGCATTTGTGCCCACAGTCTGAGATAGAGGAGGAACCCCAAGGGCGCACTCCATCTCTGAGGAAGTGGTATCATCACACCCCTTATATCCCTGATGTATAGTGGCCCTGGAGTGCAATTACAAACAAACAAATAAATAAAAAGTGAATGCAAACAAAAAAACACAGCACACAAAAAGTGAATGTAAACAAAAAAGCACAGTAGAACTAGTAAGCACTGATCAGTGCTTTAATGTTTGCTTGCATGCTTTAGTAGTGCAATAGATAAGGTTAGTTTATAGTGAGGTAAAAGTCATAAACATTAACAAGTCATAGTGCAGTGCATCGAGTAGGAAGTGGCACCATTTCACACTCATTGCACTGCACTTCCACTTGTTAAAATTTATGTATTTACCTGTCTAATTAACCCCACCTATTGCATCACTACAGTAAAACATGCAAGCAAACAATAAGGGATGGCCAATGTTTATTAGTTGTGCTGTGCTTTTTAGCTTGTATTCACTATTTAGTTGTGCTGTGCTTTGTTGTTTGCATTCCATTTTCAGTTGTTCTGTGCTTTTTTATTTGCATTAAAATTCAGAGGCACATCATTTATTTATTTAGTTTATGATTACTGGGTTAGTGCTCTCGGCAATGCAATTGCCTATTTTTTTCAGCTTAAACATATGCTTATTGGTTTACAAGACCCTACATGATATGTGACCTGCTGTAGGTACGAAAGCATTCCTGACCCCCCCCCCCATACATCCACCCACCCTCTCTGCCCCATTGATACTGGCCTACTAATGATTCCCTTGTCAAGGCTGAAATTGTCTGGGGGTAGGGCACTTGTGGTGGATCTGCTACTGCTCTAGAACTCCTTGCCTTGCTTCTTCAATCTGCTAGCACAACAGAGGCCTTTATAGGGTCTCTAAAGTTCCATCTGTTCAAACTAGTATACTGCCTGACCTGATTTAATACACTGATGTGTCTTTGAACTTGCTGCTTATAGGCCTATTTTGTTTTCTGGATTTAGTTGTTCATTTATTTAGGTATGTTATGTAGTTAGTTTAGTTATTTGTTTATGCAGTTATTTTCTTTTATCAGCTCTGGTTTGTGCTTTGTATGGCATCCTAAACCACTGAAGAAAGGCACCTAAAAACAGTCTTGCCTTCCCTTCACTTTTTAGTGAGGATGTGCTTTTTATTTGCACTCACATTTAGTTGTGCTGTGCTATGTTGTTTGCATTCACTTTTAGCTGTGCAATGCTTTATGTTAGCATTCACTTTTTATGTTTGCTTGAGCACATGCACAAAAAAACATTATGTGGCAGCTTAGGAGAGAAGCAGGTTGTGGAGGTGCGGCACTGTGGCAGCCAACAGCGGCATTGCATTTGGGGACTTGGCACTGGTGGACCAATGCAGGCACACTGTGCTGATGACATTGGTTTCCAAAAGTGCCAAGTTGAAACGATTTCGCCGCTGCAATGAGGGGCCACATCGTCATTGCAGCATCAGCCATTCTGCTGCAATGAGGGAGTGACCCATCATTGCAGGGCAGTACCATGCCTAGTGTAACATTTGCCGACTGGAAGCCCACTCTATCGGCATAATGCCCCTCCATTTGCTGTGCCAAGGGGGTGCCCAATCCCACTCGGCATCATGCGTGCCCCCAAAACAGTCTTTCCTTGCTGATGGGGGGCCCACTTCCCATTGGCTTCAGTCCCCCCCTTTCCAGTTTAATTTGCCAATGGGGGACCCCAATCCCCATCAGCATAATGACCCCATGGTCATGTTTTGCCCGTGCCGTGGGGGTGCCCAGTCCCCACTGGCTTCAGTCCCCCCTTCCCCTCTTCCAGTTGCCGAGGAGGTGCCCAATCCCCCTCAGCATCATGTGCCCCCCACCCATTTCTGTGCCAATGGAGGCCCAATCCCCATCAGCTTCAGTTCCCCCTTCCCACTTCCAGTTGCCGAGGGGGTGCCCAATCCCTCTTGGCATTATGCACCCCTCAATTGTTTCTGTGCTGACAGGGTGCCCAAACCCCTTCAGCTTTGGTCTCCCCTCCCCACAAATGCAGGTAGTACACTGGGAGCCCACCCCAGTGTACCAAACAACACCTGCAAAAAAAGAAAACCGACCATCGTTGTCCTTTTTTGTTTCCCTGTAAAACAAGAAAACGGTCCCTCACGGTTTCTCCTGCCCCCTCCCCAAAACCGCATCCACCTTCTGTGCACCCTGCCTCCCCACAACCCCCTCACCCCCTACTTACCTCCAGAGCCAGGCACTATGATCTTTGGTGGACCGGGAACCCGTCTGCACTCTTCAAAGCTGACCGCAAACTAAAGAAATGCTGGTAAGCTGTATAATGGAATAAATAGGGTTTTTTCAACTTTGGTGCATATCTTGGGCATTTTTGGGAATTTTGGCACCAAATTTTCAACATGAGGTTATTGGGACCCGTCCTTATGAATTCAGTCATTGTCATGGTGTGATTTCACAGTCACTGCACGGAATCACCTTTCAGAACCGATTAACGAAACGACAGTGCCACTGTTCATGAAGTGGGATCTCAAAAAGTCTATATTGCAAATCTGGTGAAAAATCCAAACAATGACTGTTTTACGAGCATGTGTTGTGCAGTTTCCACGCTGCTTGTAGCTTCTCAAATTTGTAATATTTTAACTCCAGATTTTCAACATTAGCATTTTTCCACACCTCCTTATGAACTTGCTGTTTGAAATAAGTTTTCAGGACAGATCAATAAAATAACAGTGACACTGTTCATGAGCAGAGGTCCTAAAATGCCTATGGGGAATATTTGGTGACAAAAGTCCATAAAATGACTGTGTTACACGTGTGTATCATGCAGTTTCCACTTACCCTTGTAACTTCACAAATTTGTAATATTTTCATGCCAGATTTTCAACACTGGCATTTTTTCACACCTCCTTATGAACAATACAGCTGTCATTTTTAACTTCTTGGTCAAAATCTGTTTTCGCACTTCCGGCACAGAATAGCGTGGTCGCTGTGGGAAATCAGTGTTTGGGACAGATTAAGATCGAGCGAGTGAGAGAGGGGGAGTGAGCAAGCTCAACTGAGCTCTGTTGGGACTACTGCAGATTTCTTTGTGGGCAGAAAAAGGCACCAACACAGGCAGGAGCCCAGTAAAAAGGGCAGTCTGCAGCGCTGGGAGAAACATAACGAGTAAGTAAGAGAGGAGGAGTGAGCGAGTTCAACGGAACTCTGTCAGGACATCTGTGAATTTCTTTGTGGGCAGAAAAATGTGCCAATGCAGGCAGGAGTCCAGTACAAAAGGGCAGCCTGCAGTGCCGGGAGAAACAGAATGAGCAAGTGAAAAGGGGGAGTGAGCGAGCTCAACAGAGCTCTATCTGGACTGCTGCGGATTTCTTTGTTGGCAGAAAAAGGCGAAAATGCAGGCAGGAGCCCAGTACAGAAGGACAGCTTGCAGCGCTGAGAGAAATAGAATGAGCGAGTGAGAGAGGGGGAGTAAGCGAGCTCAACGGGGCTCTGCTGGGACTTTAGAGTTGCCCACCCTCACACCCAGCTTCCTCTGTGGTTCTATATTACAGCAGGGTCTCTGGGATGGAGACAAAGCAATGATTGAATACTTTTAAGATTGCTGTAATAATACAGATTTAGTTGTTCTGTTTCTTTCTCTAACAGATCTAAGTACTGAGCTGTACTGTTAGGATTGCTGTAATAATGCATATTTATTTGTCCTGTTTATTTCTCTAACAGCTGAGTAATACTTGGAGTGCAATAGGATTTCTAACTGGGCTAAGTGAAACTATATGACAGCTGAGAACAAAAAGTATGGTAGCTGAGGGGTGAAAAACAGACAAGGAGGCTTTAGGATTACTACAGTAATACAGTATCTAATGGATGAGATTTGAGACTGAATTAACCCGGTCAGCAAGGGGGCTGTAGAAGGACTAGTGTGGAGGAGACCAGGAATTTGAGTAAAAAGGGGTCTAACAGTTATTGTAGGGTACAGAACCTAGGAGTAAGAGCCTGTAACATAAGATGGGGGAAAAATGAGGCAGCTGCCAAACGTCAATAGGGTGGGCATCTTTGGAAGGGTGGTGGGGTGTACAGGGTGTGGGCCCGCCATGATCCTGGACTGGGCTTGGAGGATGGGGGGTATCTGGTCTGTAGATGACTTGCTAGTTTGAGGGAGGAACTGTGGATGTTAGGGAGGAGTCTAAGTGGCAGGGCAGATGAGTATGGTAGGCATCCTGGCTGGGGGGGGTACAGGATGGCAAGAGAGGATGAAGAAAGAACAACTAGGGGCTGAAACTGACCCCAGTATCACAGGCACTAGCAGAAAAGAGAGGAGAAGGGAGGTGGTGCCTGAGGCGAGGGGGGGAGGCCTCCTGATGGGGGAGGAAGAGACCATGAGGAGTACCAAGGGAGAGAGCAGATGGCTATGGGTAGGGAGGGACCAGGGGTGGCACGGAGGAGAACAAGTAGGAGGGGGGAACCGATAGAGGGAAAAGATGTAGGAGGGGTATTGACTAGGAATAGATTCAAGCCTCTGCTATGGGAGAGAGGGGGGAGCAGGAACATACTGAGGGGGAAGGATAAGCAGGGCATGAGAAGGATGGCAATAGGTAGGGGAAGAGATAACGAGGACAAAAGGGTAGAAGGGGGGCTAGGAAGGAAGGCTATGGGAAGGGGGAAGGATAGGAGGGGCATCACTATCACGGTAGAAGGGAATGGGAGCTGTAAAATAGATTCAAGCCCTGCTATGGGAAGAGAGGGAGCAGGAACATACTGAGGGGGAAGGATAAGCAGGGCATGAGAAGGATGGCAATAGGTAGGGGAAGAGATAACGAGGACAAAAGGGTAGAAGGGGGGCTAGGAAGGAAGGCTATGGGAACGGGGAAGGATAGGAGGGGCATCACTATCACGGTAGAAGGGAATGGGAGCTGTAAATCGACAACAACGGGGATAGGAGAGGGGTTGAAAATCAGCAGGGGAGGAGGGGAGGTCGACTTTGGGAAGCCCAGTAGGAAGTAGGAAGTAGTCAGGCTAGGAAGGTGTTCAAGGGGGATGGGAGGAATAAGGCAGAGAAAAGGGGTGAGGTGGAAGTAAGGGGTACCGATACAGAAGTCACAGAGGGTGCAGCTGGAAGGGTTAAGGGGCAGGGAAGAACTAATACTGGGGTGGTGGAAGGGGCATTAGAAGGGAAAAGGGGTAAGGGATGGGGGGTACTCATCCTGGAGGATTATATACTGAAAGGGGTGAGATGGGGCAGAAGGGGGGAAGGCATAGCCATATTTGGTTTGAAGCTATCTCCAGGTTGACTGCAAGAGGGGCAGGGCTGGCACTGCTCAAGTGGGCAGCAAGGGGGAGGAAGAAATCTTTTATAGTATTGCATGTGAGTAAACACGACTTGGTGGGGGAGACTGTGGAAGTAGTGAGGGGGAGGTTTGAGTAGTTGGGTAGGCAGTGTGAGTGGGTAGGGGAGTCGGTGGCATTCTCAGAGGTACTACTGGTACCATGTGCAAGCATGGGGAGGAAGGGTAGGATTGAGGAGTTCAACGAGTGGCTGAGGGATTGGTGCCACACCAAAAATTATGGGTTAGTGACTAACTGGGGTAGGGTCTGGGGGAATAGTGACTTGTACGTGGGGGACAGGCTACACTTGAGCAGGAAGGGGAAGGGAGTATTAAAGGCAGGATTAGAGGGGTATATTTCTACTAAGGTGGATTTAAACTAGTTGGGGGGGTGGCCAAAAGACTGAGGTTGGTAGAAAGGTCCAGACAGGGGAGCCTAATGAGCTCACCTCCCTAGATATAGGTAAAGGCGGAGGTGTAGTAACCCTAGGAGGGGGCGGGCAGAGTGGTCTGAGTGTAATACAGAAGGCACCACCAACCGGTAAGAATAAGGAGGAGAAAGGGTGCGCACTTCTGGGAGAAGGGACACAGGCCAAGGAGGAGAAGAGCAAGGAGAAGGCAGGCTACGGGTGGAAGGTGGTCTCTCGTAATGCAAGAAGCCTGGGGAACAAAATTGCAGAACTTCAGGCACTCCTTTCAGAGGGGAAGGTGGACATTGCTGCAGTGACAGAGACTTGGGCCACAGAGTACCGTGATTGGGACTTGGCAATCCCAGAATACAGGATATACAGGAGGGACCTGGTGGTTGAAAGACGGGGGGGTGCACTCTATGTGAGGGAAGGGATTAAATGCATAAGGGATGAGGGAGAAGAGGAGAGGATAGAGTCGCTTTGGGTGCAGCTCCTGGACTCCAGGGGCAGAAAGCTGAGGCTGGGAGTGGTGTACAGACCACCAGCCCAGTCCAGGGAACTGGATGGGGCATTGGCAGAGCAGATAAGGAGGGTGTGTAGAAGGGGGAGTGTGGTGATAGTGGGGAATTTTAACCTACCACGGGTTGACTGGAGCATCCCAGCCACTAGCAGTACCAGAGAGCAGGTGCTCCTTGATGTATTCCAGGACGGCCCTCTGACACAATTATTAAGCAGGCCGACAAGGATTGGTAGCACTCTGGACCTAGTACTGGCAAATGGGGAGGCAGTGAGGGAGGTAAGGGTGGAGGACCCACTAGCAGGTAGCGACCATCAAACAGTGTGGCTCGTAGTTGCACTGGGCAGGGAGACAGGAGGCACAGGCACTAAGGTGGTGGACTTTATTAGGGTGGACTTTGGGAGGATGGGAGCAATACTGCAAGGGAGACTCCAGGATATAAGGCTGGGGATGGATGCAGAACAAAAGTGGGGAGTCATAGAGACTGGGCTAACAGAGGCCACAGTAGCCTGCACCAGAACCAGGAGTAAGAAGAGCAGAGCCAAGAAACCATGCTGGCTGAACAAGGAATTGCTGTAAGGGGTGAGGACAAAGACGGCTGCATACCAGAAGTACAGGAGAACAGGGAAGGGAGAGGATAAGGAAGCTTTCGGGAATTGGTCAAGGGAGGTTGCCAGGAGGGTGAAAAAAGCTAAGGCCTCCAGACAGTTAAGGTCTATACAGGGCACAAAGGGAGGGGAAAGGGACTTATTTAGGTATGTCAGGGAAAAGAGGAAGTGCAAGGAACATATTGTGAGGATAAAGCAGGGAAGGGATTGGGTGGAAAAGGGGGAGGAGCAAGTGGAAATTCTAAATGAGTACTTCTGCTCCATTTTCACTAAGGAGAGGGATGGTCCACTACCAGAAAGGGCTGGGGGGGATGGGGAAAGGGGGTGGAGGTGACGGACAAAGTGATCACAGGGAGTAGGGTGCCAAGGGGGATGAGAGCAGTAAGGCTGGACAAGGCATCAAGTCCCGATGGCATCCCCCCCAGGGTGCTGAGGGAGATGGAGCTGTTGGCTGAGCCACTGGCAGATCTGTTCAACACCTCCCTGGAAATGTTGTGTGTGCCCCAGGACTGGAGGGTGGCCCATGTGGTGCCCATACACAAGAGTGGGCCTAGGGAGGAGACAGGAATTATCGGCCAGTAAGTCTCACGTCAATAGTGGGTAAACTTATGGAGGCAATACTTAAGAAGAGGCTGGTGGCATTCCTAGAGAGTGATGGCCTCCAAGATGGGCAGCAACATGGGTTCATCTCAGGGAGATCATGTCAAACCAACCTAATAGAGTATTATGACTGGGTGACAAGGGAGTTGGACAGGGGCCATGCGGTACATGTCCTGTACTTGGACTTCAGTAAGGCCTTTGATGCAGTGCCTCATGGGAGACTGTGGGGGGGAAGCTGACAGCAGTGGGGGTGGGAAAAAAGCTGACTAAATGGATAGAGAACTGGTTACAGAGGAGGGTGCAGAGGGTGGTGGTGGTGGCGGAGCTCTTGGCACCCAGAGCAATGACAAGCGGGGTGCCGCAAGGGTCAGTGCTGGGCCTGGTGCTATGTGGGCTCTTTATCTCTGATATAGCACATGGAGTAGGGAGCAGGGTTAGTCTGTTCGCAGATTCTACCAAATTGGGGGTGGTGGTGGATGAAGAGGACAGATGGGAAAAACTGAAGGGGGACCTAACCAAACTAGAGACATGGTTGGTGGAATGGCAGCTAGGATCCAATGCAAAGAAGTGTAAGGTGATGCACTTCGGCGCTAAGAACCAGAAGAGGGACTATTGGTTGAGGATCACAGAGGAGGAGAAGGACCTAGGGGTGTTGGTAACTAGAAGCATGGACAACTCGGCCCAATGCAGAAGAGCAGCAGCAGCAAAGGCAAACAGGATGCTGGGGTGCATCGCAAGGGGGTTCTCATCCAGACACAGGGATGTGATCCTACTTTTCTACAGATCATTGGTCAGACCACACCTAGAGTACTGTGTGCAATACTGGAGGCCATACCTGAGGAGAGATATAAAGTTACTGGAGGAGGTGCAAAGGACAGCAACAAAAATGTTAAAGGGGATGGAAGGAAAGGAATATGAAGTTAGGCTGAAGGAGCTGAACATGTACACACTAGAGGAGGGATAGGGTGGATATGATTCAAATGTTTAAATACCTGAGGGGATAAATAAACCTAGCACCGAGGGGGTGTTTAAACTGAGGAGTGGAAGAGAGACGAGGGGGCATGGACCAAGGTTGGAAGGGGGACATTTCAAGAGGGAAATGAGGAGGCACTACTTCGCTGAGAGGGTGGTGTCTAGTTGGAATGTGCTGCCAGAAGGGGTGGTAACATGTAGAACAGTCAATAGCTTTAGGAAGGAGTGAGATAAAGCAAGAGGAAGAGTCGGGGACAGGGGCTGGGACAAGCGGGGGAGGAACTGAGGGGGAGGATGCTGGGGCAGCTGCAATCTAGGGTGCTAGCTGCACACTCAGGCAGACTTATATAGACCGATTGGTGTGTTCTGCTGGTAGATTCATATGTTCATATGTTCGTATGTAAAATCACAGTGACTTTGTTCATGAGCAGAGGTCCTAAAATGCCTGTGTTGAAAATGTGGTGACAAATGTCCATAAAATGACTGTTACAAGCATGCATTGTGCAGTTTCCATGCACCCTCGTAACTTTGCAAATGTGTAGTATTTTCACTCCAGATTTTCAACATTGGCATTTTTTCAGACCTCCTTACGAACAGTACAGCTGTCATTTTTCACATCATGCCCCAAATATGTGTTTACACATCTGGCGCAGAATAGTGCGGTTGCTATGGGAAATCAATATTTGGGACAGATTAAGAAAATCATAGTGACTGTCTTCATGAGCAGAGGTCACAAAATGCCTATGTTGAAAATTTGGTGAAATAATTCCACTAAATGACTGTGTTATGCGCATGCGTTGCGCAGTTTCCACGTATGCTTGGAAGTTTGAGCATTTTTAATATTTTCACTACAGATTTCCAACATTGCCATCTCTTCACACCTCCCTATGAATGGTACAGCTGTCATTCTTCACATCCTGCCTGATCTGTGTTTTCATACATCTGGCGCACAATGGCACGGTCACTGTGGAAACTCAAAGTTCGGGACACATTGACAAAATCACAGTGCCACTGTTCATGAGAAGAGGTCCCAAATGCTTTCATGAGGTGGAGGTCACAAAATGGCCATGTTGAAAATTTGTAGTGCAAATACCTACCAATGCCCAGGACATTAGGGTTTCTAACCATAATGTCCCGCCCTGTACAGACTGACAGGCATCAGAGGTGTGCCTTTGGATTGCCAACTGTAATGCTCATGCCATTCCACCCTCACCCCACCACCCTGCAACCAGTGACAGGCATTGAGGTGTGCCTGGGACTTTACAGCTCCAGAGTTCACCACATTTTCCTATACTGCACCCATTTCAGCTTATGTCCTTATGGAGTGGGGTGACTGTAAAGCCGAACAACCCAAGGCATACCTCAACACGTGTCAGTGTCTGCTGGATAGGGTGAAGTGAAATGGCATGAATGTTATCGGTGACAACCCAAATGCATACCCCAGTGCCTGTCCATCTCTGCAGGGTGAAGGTGGGGTTGGCGTGAAGTTCAGTACTTCACTGCCATTCCTATTCTGCATCTCTCTAACTCCTGCATTTCCAATGCTAATACCAGCAAGCAAACATTCAGCATCGACAAATGCTTGTTAGTTGTGCTGTGCTATTTTGTTTGCATTCGCATTTTAGTTGTGGTATGCTTTTTGTTTGCATTCCCTTTTTGCTTTTGATGTGCATGAACACCAAACGCTTTGGGACAGTAATGGGAAATGAGAGGTGTGCCACTGTCATGCCTATTACAGCTGCATTTGCAATAGGTGTAGCAGTGTACATCAGTGACCAGCCACTCTGGTCTTGACAGCAGTTCAGCTTTGCTGACATGGCTGCCACAGACTTGAAACAAATGAACCAATGGGAGAGCTTCATTTGTTGCTTGAACTCCTGCCATACACATTAGAGTGCACACTAATGAGCATGGCAGGAGTTATGGTCCCTGTATTCTGTCTCCATTTCTGTCCTCGGTCCTCTGAACCCCCTAGCCCAAGATTCAACTATAGCCATGGTGCAGACTTCTCGCCCCCCCACCTCAACATTAGTGGTCATGCAGCTTTTTGTTACAGCCTACACTGGGGTTCCCAACCCCTGTGTCAGCACACCTCCCCCCCCCATATTAATGTGGCACAGTGGGAGCCCACCCCTGTGTGCGAAATAATTTATTGTACTTTGTTTCTTTGTTACTGACTCCTGGTGTTAGATGCACCCCCAACATGTTTCCTGAAACCGACATTGGGGTACCCAATCCCCATGTTGGCATCCCCCCCCACACACACAGTATTATGGGTCACTGGGAGCCCACCCCAGTGTGCCTAAATGTTTTTTTTTAATCTGTAAAATAAAGAAAACCATTCCCCTACAATTTTATTTTACCTGTTAAAAATGAAAATGGTCCCTTGTCATCTCCTCAGTCCCCACTTCCCCATCTCCACTATGCACACCCCACCTCCCTGCACCCCCTTCACCCTATCCTTACTTCCAGAGGTCAGGAGCAGTGATCTTCTCTGGACTGGGAACATGTCTTCACTCTTCAAAGCCGGCCGGCAAACTGAGAAGTCAAAAGTAAGTGCCATATAATGGCAGTCAATGGAGGTTTCAAGTTAGGTTGATATCTCAGCCATTTTTGTGAATTTTAGCCCCAGATTTCTAACATAGGGTTCTTGGGACCCCCCCCCCCCCCATGAACACTGTCACTGTCATTTTGTTACTCAGTCCCAAAAGGTGATTTCATGGTCACTGCGCAGAATCACCTTTTGGGACTGAGTAATAAAATGACAGTGCCACTGTTCATGAGGTGGGGTCCCTAAAAGCCCATGTTGCAGATTTGGTGAAAAAATTCCAAAAAAATGACTGTGGTATGAGCATGCATTGTGCAGTTTCTATGCACACTCGTAACTTCACCAATTTGTAATATTTGCACTCCAGATTTTCAACATTGCCATTTTTTCACACCTCCTTATGAACAGTACAGCTGTCATTTTTCACATCCTGCCTGAAATGTGTTTTCGCACCTGTGCCACAGAATGGCGTGGTCACTGTGCGAAATCAACTTTCTGGATGAATTGACAAAATCACAGTGTCACTGTTCATGAGGTGGGGTTCCAAAAAACACCATGTTGAAAATTTGGTACAAAAATACCCCCAAATGCCGAGTTACGTGCAGTCATTGAAATTTTGCTGTGTATGCACATAACTTTGGCAAATGTTTATGTTTTCACTCCAAATATTCAACATTGCCAGTTTTTCACACCACCTCATGAACAGTATAGCTGTCATTTTTCACATCCTGCCTGAAATGTGTTTTCGCACCTGTGCAGCCGAATGGTGCAGTCGTAGCACAAAATCACCTTTTGAGATTAAGTAACAAAATGATAGTGTCACTGTTTATGAGGTGGGGTCCCAAAAAGCCCATGTTGAGAATTTGGAGTGAAAATACCAACAAGAGCCCGGGGCATTAGGGTTTCCAGCTGTAGCAACCCACCTCCCCACCCTGTAGAGACTGACAGGTGTCAGGGGTGTGACTTGGGGTTGTCAGTCGTAATGCTCATGCCATTCCACCCCCAACCTGCAGCCAGTGACAGGCATCAAGGTGTGCCTTTGGCTCTTTGACCCTAATATTCATCCGATTCTCCTCTAGTGCCTCCATCTCAGCTTATTTCCTTATGTAATGGGGTAAGTGTAAGGCCAAAAGACCCCAAGGAACACAATGACACCTGTCAGTGTCTGTGGCATGCTGTGAGGTGGAGTGGCATGCTGTGAGGTGAAATGGCATGAGCATTATGGCCGATGATACAAAGGCACACCCCAACACCTGTCAATCTCTGTAGGGTGGGGGTGAGCATTGGCATTAGGGTTAGAAACCCTAATGCCTCAGTAGGGAAGTAAATCAGGGAGGGGCGCAAGAAGTCACCTACCTTGATTTCAGGAAAGCCTTCGACACCAACCAACATAGAAGGCTGAGTAACAAGATGGGTAGTCTGGCCACAGGGCACAAGCTGGGTTAGAAACTGGCTGACTGACAGGAGGCAAAGGGTGGTGGTAATATGACCCAATCCGGGGAGAGGGTGATGACCACTGGGGTACCTCAGGGATCAGTTCTGGGACCAGTTCTATTCAATGCCTTCATTTCAGACATTAAGGAAGGTCTAGAATGAAAGGTCTGTCTGCCTATTTGCAGATGACACCAACATGTCTAACAGAGTGAATTCTCCATAAGGGGTGGAGAACATGAGCAGGGACAAGGGGATGCTTGAAAAATGGTCTGAGGACTGGCACCTGAGGTTCAATCAAAAAAGCACAAATAATGCACCTGAGGAGAATTACAGGATGGGGGAGGTGCTGACATTCACCAAGGAAGAAAAGCACCTAGGAGTTATCAGTTCTGATTACCTCAAGGTGTAAAAACAGAGCACAAATGTTGCAAGGAAGACCAGTGGCATGCTGGGGTGTATAGGGAAAGGTGCCACTAGCAAAATATGTGAGGTGGTGATGTCATTGCATAATGCACTAGTGAGGCTTATCCTACAGTACTATGTGCATCTCTGGAGGCTGCAGCTGGACGTGGACATTGACAGGGTGAAAGTACTCCACAGAAAGTCAACCAAAATGCTACATGGATTGCAATGCAGAACATATCAGGAGAGATTACAGGACCTCAATATGTACTCATTGGAGGAAAGAAGGGAGCGGGGAAACATGATACATACATTCAAGTACCTCAAGGCCATAAACAAGGTGCAGGAGCAGACATCTTCCAGTGCATCAAACGTTCGGCATTGACAAGTGCTTGTTAGTTATGCTATGCTTTTTAGTTAGCATTCACTTTTTAGTTGTGCTATGCTTTTTGTGTACATTCCCTTATTAGTAATGCTATGCTTTTTAGTTAGCATTCACTTTTTAGTTGTGATAACATTTTGTTTGTGTTTATTTTCTAGTTGTGTTAATACTTTTAATGCATCATTTTAGATTAATTTTTCTGTGTTGTTTTTTTTATTTGTCATTTTCTTTTGTTTGCACTTTACATTTATTTTAGGTTTGGCACTTTGTTTTTATGATATTGCACATTACATTTGGTTTTGTTGCTTTTATTTTTTGTTTGCATTCCATTCTTTGGTCGTTGCATTACTTGTGTGATGGCATTTTACATATTTTTGTATGTTTCACACTGTAGGACCACCATAGTGAAGAGATGTGTTGTGTGCACTTCGGTATTGGGGGAATCATATCTGGTGATGTGACCATGCTCATGACCATGCTCACATCACCACCAGGATGGTGGGAGAGACAATGGGAGAAATACAGTATGGGGGAGGGGAAGAGTCAAATTACTTCCTCTCATGACATACTGGACGAATCAGAGGCTCGGCAAGTTGAAGAAAAAGAAGTTCAATATTGGCATTTTTAATGCTGATGTAATTTGATTTCAGTTGTAAATGAACATTTGCTCTCAGTCTTGCTTCTTACTTTGGCAAATCATCTAAATCTGAATTGTTCCATGTGTCTGTAGAGTGTCCAGATCTTTGAAAAATTGGCCACATATGGCAGAAAAATTGCCACCATAAAAAGAACACCATGCTGTCTGTTGTAATCTGGCAATGGTGATGTGATGAGCTCAGGGGGTACTTTGACATTTTGGCTCTCAAAATTAATCTCACTACTTTGTGAAGAACTGTCAGATTTTGCATATGAAAGGTGCTCCATGACTCCAACTCTGTTCTGTTTTTAGCTGCAATACTGGCCAATCCAGTATGTGGGATGCACTGTAGCAGACACCATCCATCACACAGTGAACCAATAACAAATCAAAGAATCCACAGCCAGTCGGGTACTGGCTGGTTTTACCAAGTCCTTATTAAGGTCTCTTTATGTCAAATAGATTGATACAGACCAGACAGAAACACCTGGAGAAAACGCCTGAGAAAAAGAATACACCACATTCCATGCTGAACATGGGAAAGTAGACATGGCACGGCTGAAGATTAAAAAACTCTGGATCTACTGCCTTTGCTTTACAGCCTTCTTATTTCTTCTCATTACTCTCCAGGTAACATTGCGTTATACTTCATGCTTGTAGCTGTCAAATACTGAGATCAGTTGTCTGCTATAAAGGAACACAGTTCATGGTAACAGAAGTGAATGCTCTGTCACTCAAGAAGCCGTTTGCCAAGATAGATGAAGTTAGGAATCATATAACTGACTCCAGAACAACCAAGTCTTGTAAAATACAACACAATGTCCAGCAGTGATGGGGACAGTACACATCTTGATATAAGATAAGGCGTTGAAAACAACTCCTTATACAATGTATTTGTTCCTGCAAGTTTTAAAACTCTTTTTGTGTGGCAGAGCAGTTCCTCTTCATAATGTAGGGATATCGCTAGAATGTATAATAGTTGGAAATTCTGATTCTCTGCCAAAATAAGTGTGATAAAATTTGTTGGAGCAATCAAACTGCATATAAACATGCTCTGAATATCTGACCCTTGGCCTGGCCACAAAGTTCCTTTTTAAGGCTGCTTGTCAAAACCAAAAGCAGGCTTTTTGTTATGGTAGTGGTGAGTATGACCAAAACAGGAAAAGATGAATTACCCTATTTTGTTCCCTCCAATAAATAGCAACTCAGCAAGAGGCAATCTGCGTGCAATTGTAATGCAATGGTAAAGCCAGCATAGGGATTTATAGCATTGCACAACAGGATGATAAGCAATTGTTTGCAGTAAAAATGTTGCTAGATACCAGATACTACTAGCTATTTTCCGTTATAACCAGTTGTACTATACTATTCCCAGAATGATGCTTTTTTTTGTTACACAGGCTATAATGTGCTCCTGTATTAGTCTGGACTTGCTTAATTGTCCTGGCAACTTAATTACCTAAATAGCCATGTTTGTCACCTCTTAAGTGCTGTTTTCCTCCTCAGCATTTTGAGATTTAAGTGCTGGCTTGATAGATAACTGGCTATTGGTATAATAATAGCCACTGCTAATAACTGAAACACAATTATGAGAATGAAATAATGAAAGAAATATTTTCCCATTAGGTTCCATTATTTCTTTCTCATTGCAGTTTGACCAACAAGAAAAACATGCACTCATCTGTTGAAGTTATAAACTCAAACAGTGATTAACCTTATATTATACAAAATAAAAATAGTCAAAATGTGCTTTGTGCTCATGGTTCTTTATGTCAGTACAATCCCTCAATAGAA
The DNA here is from genome assembly GCA_016271365.2 of Neoceratodus forsteri. Classification (NCBI taxonomy): domain Eukaryota; kingdom Metazoa; phylum Chordata; order Ceratodontiformes; family Ceratodontidae; genus Neoceratodus; species Neoceratodus forsteri. The sequence continues at coordinate 1,386,986,861 of CM057453.1, forward strand.
ATCAGGTGCTAAAATTTGCTTTTTCAGAGCCACCGGTCAAGAATGATAATGTTTTACAAACTGCAAATCCATGTCAAATTTGGTTGTGATACCAATGCTTTTATCAAATGACTTGCTAAACTCCTTTTTGTCCTGCCACTTTTGCTCTTAACATAAGAAAGTTTTTTTTTTGTTTTTGTTTTTTAGGCTCAGAAAGCTTAAAAAGGTTTCTTTTCCAGCCCTCCAGTTGCACACTATCCTACTCCCCCCCACAGCCTGACCAGTACTGTGATAAACCACCCTCTTCCCTCACCCAATTAGCAGCACCCAGTTCCACCTTTCACCAGCCCTGGCAAAATATTCAATAGAGCATCCCTTCTCTCACCCACTCAGCAACACCAAATCCCCCACATCCACTTAACCCAACCCAAAAAGACAATGTCACCTTCCCTTAACCCACCTACTTAACACCAACCTCCATGCCACACAAAACAAGCATTTGTCAATGCTGAATGTTTGCTTGCTGGTATTTGCATTGGTAGTGCAGGAGTTAGAGATATGCATAATAGGAATGACAGTGAGTATTGAAGTAACACCAACCCCACCCCAGCCTGCAGAGACTGACAGTCAGTGGGGGTGTGCCTTTGGGTCACTGGCCATAACACTCATGCCATTCTACCTCACCCCACCCTGCAGACACTGACAGGTGTCGCAGTGTGCCTTGAGGTCTTCGGCCCTTATGCCCAGTCCATTCCATAAGGAAATAAAATGAGATGGGTACATTATAGGAGAATTTGGTGAACATTAGGGTTGAAGACCCCCAAAACACACCTTGATGCCTGTCAGTGGCTGCAGGGTGGGGGTGGGGCTGGAATGGTGTGAGCATTACAGCCAACTACCACAAGTCACACCCCACAACACTTGTCAGTCTATACAAGATGGGCGTTAATGTTGGAAACCCTAACACCCCGGATGTTTGTTGGTATTTTTGCTCTAAATTTTCAACATGGGCTTTTTGGGACTCCACCTCATGAACAGTGGTAGTATAGTTTTGTTACTAAATCCCAAAAGGTGATTTCACACAACGAGTGTGCCATTCAGCACCACAGGTGTGAAAACACATTTTGGGCAGGATGTGAAAAATGACAGCTATACTGTTCATGAGGAGGTGTGAAGAAATGGCAATGTTGAAAATCTGGAGTGAAAATATGAAAAAGTGGCAAAGTTACTAGTATGTGAAACTGTGCAAAGCATGCTCTTAATGCAGTCATTTTTTGGAATGTTTTTATAAAATTTTCAGCATTGCCTTTTTGGGACCTCCTCTCATGAAGAGTGGCACTGTGATTTTGTTAATCTCTCCTGAAAGTTGATTTCGCACAGTGGCCACGCCATTCTGCACCACAGGTGCAAAAAAACATTTTGGGAAGGATGCAAAAAATGACAGCTGTACTGTTTATAAAGGAGTGTGCAAAAATGGCAGTGTTGGAAATCTGGAGTGAAAATATTAAATACTGATAAATTTACGAGTGTGCGTAGAAACTGCACAATGGGCACTTGGAATGCAGTTATTTTTTTGAAATTTTTTAACAAATTAAAAACAAGGGCTTTTTGGGACCCCACCTCAAGAACAGTGGCACTCTCATTTCATTAATTGGTCCTGAAAGGTGATTCCGTGCAGTGACCAGATGATCCAGACAACAGCCTTGCCACAGCGTTCTGCACCAGCTGCAGGCAGTGGATATCAACCCCAGGAAGCCCTAGGTAGAGGGAGTTACAGTATTCAAGGCATGAAGTTACAAACGAGTGGATCAGACAGAACCAGGTGTTTAATCTGGGCAATGTTCCTCAGATGGAAAAAAAGAGGACTTAAAGACGGCTGACACCTGAGAATGAAGTGTCAAATCGCCATCAAGAATAATCCCCAGATTTTGCACCTGATCAGAGGTCAGTAACTGGAACCCTCCAAGCCAAAGTCCAGAGGGACAACCTGTCCCCTGACCCCCCAATCTGGTGACCTGGGTCCACTACCAACACCTCAGTCTTGTCTGAATTAAGTCTCAACCAGCTAGTGTTCATCCAGTCCTGGATTTCTGCCAGACGGTTATTAAAGACTGAGAGTGCACTATCCTGGTTGGGTGCAAAAGACAGGTAGAGCTGTGTATCATCTGCAAAACAGTGAAACCTCAGCCCCATACCATCTCACAATGTCTCCTAATTGAAGCATATACACCACGAACAACATGGGGGACAGCACAGAGCCCTACGGTACCCCACAAGACGGAGGGAATGCCTCAGAGGAATAAACCTCCAAGACCACCCTCTGAGATCTACCAGTAAGAAATGAACAAAACCATCTGAGGACTGTACCAGACAGCCCACAGATGGCATGCAGGGGGTCCAGCAGCACCCCATGATCCACGGTGTCAAAAGCTGAAGAGAGATTAAGAAATACCAAGATGGTGTGGGATCTCTGGTCTTTCGCAATCAGGAGATCATTGAGCACCCGCGAACCAGAGCAGTCTTGGTACTATGCCTTTTACGAAATCCAGACTGGAGAGGATTGTAGATGTCATGGATGGTAAGATGGTTCTCCTACTGTAGCACCATGACCTTCTCAATAACCCTCCCCACAAAGGGAAGGTTAGAGAACAGATGATAGTTGGCGGGGCAGTCGGGGTCAAGAGAAGGTTTCTTGAGAAGGGGAGTTACCACTGCTTCCTTAAGGGAGCAGGGAAACTCACTCTTCTCCAGTGAACACCAGACTATCTCCCTCAAGGACTGGGTTTGGCTATTCACTAATCCTTTTTAAAAAGAGCATCATCTTAAGTGTTAAATATTCAAGCAAATACTGCTTGATAGGCAATTGTAAGATGCTTTAGCATTTAAAAGTTTGACAAAGCCATTGCTTCAGAGCCAGACTCTGAAATCATCTCTTTCGCTTTTTGTTCACCTTGTATTTGTGACATTGTTCTTTCATCAGCAATAAGCTGAGAAACCTAATCAGTCACAAAGCAAATACTGAATGAGAATGACAATCAGATATTACCCTGGATTTAGCAGTGGACAGAAAATTTTGCACCCAAATTTTGCCAAGTCAGTCATAAATATAAAAAAATCTGTTTTCCTGGGTTGCAAAGAAGACAGCAACAAATAGGTGGAATTTTGCTCCTTTTAGGGGGAAACACATGTTTCTTGCCAGTTAACAACATCACAATACGTTTCAAATGCAAGGATGATTAATATACAGTAAATGATTATGGGAAAGGACCACTCCAAGGGTGTGCTATGCTCCTGATTATGAAAATACAGTACAATATCAAACACTGTAACAATGGCACTCACTTCCAACCAGCTGAAAGGTATGCACATGTCACAGGAATACAAACAAATGCTTACTTTTGCCAAAATTGTAATTCATTATTTCCACCTAATTTAAACACTTATTCATCCAAATTGCACTACATGTGGTAAGGTGCATTTACTATTCCCTATGGAGAAGTGTAACAAGTGTCAGAGCTCTGTCTTTAAAGGTAACTCAGTTAGAAGTCTCCAAACTTTTAGAAATTTTAAAATGACATTTTACAAGTACTGTATGTAAACTGAAAAATTGTAAGCACCTATAACTTTAAAACTAGAGAACAAAATATCTCCGGTTTTGTTAGGTTCATTGACCCCAAAAATGAGATTGTGTGTGTGTCAGCTTTCTAATTTCTTGCTCGAAGATTGATCAAATTATAAGCAGCCAAATATTGCAAAGTAACATTAGTAATTAAACAAAGGAGCTGAAACTGGTTCAGGGGATTAGAGAAGGGGAAAAGGGGTTCTGTCAATATATAAGGGAAAAGAGGAGTTGTAAGGATGAGATTGTTAGACTCAAAAGAGAGGGGAGGACGGGCAGAAAAAGGGGAAGACCAGGCAGAGGCACTCAATGAATATATCTGCTCAGTGTTCATGAAAGAAAGGGATGGTCCAGTACCACAAGGGAAAGGGGGCAAGGGTGGAGGGGGACAGAGATAACAGATGGGGTCATCCAAGAGGATAGCATTCTGAAGGGCCTTACAGCCTTGCGAGTGGACAAGGCACCTGGACTGGATGGTGTACATCCAAGGGTCCTGAAGGAACTGGCAGAGGTGTTGGCAGGCCCTCTGACAGACCTGTTCAACACCTCCTTAGAGATGGGGAATGTACCCAGAGACTGGAGGATGGCTCACATGCTGCCCCTCCACAAGAGTGAACCCAAGGATGAACTGGGCAATTACAGACTGGTGAGCTTGACATCTATAGTGGGGAAGTTGATGGAAACCATTCTGAAGGAGAGATTGATAACCTATCTTGATAGTAATGGTCTACAGGATGAGAGACAGCATGGGTTTGTCTCGGGAAGACTGTGCCAGACTAACCTAATAGATTTCTTTGACTGGGTCACTAGAGCGGTTGATGAAATCCATGTTGTGGATGTACTGTATCTGTACTTCAGCAAGGCTTTAGACTCAGTGCTGCACCAGAGGTTACTGAGCAAGCTGAGGGACATGGGGGCAGGGGAGAAACTGGTAGTGTGGGTTGAGAGCTGGCTGCAGGGCAGAAAACAGAGGGTAGTTGTGAGGGAGGAGACATCCAAGCCAAGGCTAGTAACTAGTGGGGTACCACAGGGTTTAGTGTTGGGCCCTGTTTTGTTTAGTGTCTTCACTGGAGACATATCAGAGGGGATCAAGAGTATGATCAGCCTGTTTGCCGATGACACTAAGATTTGTGCAAAAGTGGACTGTTAGGAAGGGAGGCAGGCACTCTGAGAAGATCTAGCTAAACTCGAACACTGATCAAAGGAGTGGCAGTTGGGGTTTAACACTAAGAAGTGCAAGGTCATGCACCTCAGAGCCAGAAATCCCAGGACCAGTTACTGGCTGGGGGGAGGGCTGGTAACAGCTTCAGAGGAGGAAAGGGACCTGGGAGTACTAGTCACAGAGGACATGAAGGTATCAGCACAGTATAGGAGGGCGGCAGCTGGGGCAAATCGGATGCTGGGGTGCATTGCCAGAGGGATCACCTCTAGAAAGGAGGTGGTCATCCTGCCCTTGTATAGATCACTGGTGAAGATCCACTTGGAGTACTGTGTACAGTACTGGTGCCCATACCTCAAGAAGGATGTGAGATTACTGGAGGGGATGCAGTGTAGGGCTACAAAAATGATCATGGGACTAGGGGAGTTGCCTTGTGAGGAAAGATTGAGGGAACTCAACATGTACTTGCTGGAGGAGAGAAGGGAAACAGGGGACATGATAGAGACCTTTAAGTACTTGAAAAGCATAAACAAAGTCAGAGATGGAAAATTGTTCTGCTTAAAGGGGGGCAGGGCCACTAGGGAGCACAGTCTGAAGTTGGAAGGGAGAAGGTTCAGAAGGGAAATGAGGAGGCACTACTTCACAGAGAGAGAGTGGTGGCGGGAAGAAATGCATTGCAGGAAGAGTTAATTGAACTGAAAACAGTGGATAGCTTTAAGCAGGGGTGGGATAGAGTCAGGGGCAGGGTTAGTACAGACAAGAACACAATAGAGGGAAGGACCGGAAGAGGGATGGAGGGAAGGGATTGGGTGGGGGTGAGGGCAGATACAGTAGTATTAAACTGAGAGCTGCACAATTGGGCAGACTTGATAGACCGGTGAGCCTTTTTCTGCCAGCAATTTTGTATGTTCGTAAGTTAAATGTCATGATCTTTTGTGAACATTGTGGAAGTTTATGATACTTTTGTTGAAGCCAAAACCCTGCATTTTAACCAGCCATACACTTGAGCTGCCATTGTGAAGGAAGGAAAAGGCTGGGTAGAGTGGCAATAAGATAACAGTCATAGGAGGTTCCATAGTAACAGGATAGTGTTGCCAAGTGTCAGGTCAGTGTATTAAGTGAAGAACTATGAAGAATAGTCAGGGACAATTATGTGCACAAGCTTGTCATCTTGCAATATGCCAGCTAACCTCTAGAGCTCACTGACCAAATGACTGGTGGAAGCACATGCAGGCACATCATTGTTTCTGTACAATGCCACCTGCTGGCACTTTAACAATACATATTTTTAGCATTTGAAAAGAGTGGCACCAAGTGATGCCAAGCATTACAGCTAGCAGTGACTGAGGCCATCGTGACAGAGGTATCTGAATATTAGTCATGATGGAGCGTGATGCTGGGCATCACTGTTATATTAGTGTTGGAGGGACATTGCAGGGCCATGATGCTAGTGTAGGTAAGGAGACTTGCCTGCCTGTAGCACAAATCAAATGATTGTGATCAATAACCTACCCAAGATGGTCTGAAATTATACAGAAAGGAACGGGGAAGGGTGATGTCAATGGAAAGCGAAGTTGAGGAGATTTGAACTATAGGCTAGGGGTGGTAACTGGTGCAGGAGTCACCATTAAAAGGACTTAGATGTATGAATTCCCCATGGGAAGGGCAGTGGGGCTGAGTAGCAAAATAATAGTGCACTACCATTAGGAGCAACAAAGCATTCAGGGAGAATTCTCACTTGAAAGCAGGATATATGACCATCACACCCCACAGAATTGAATGGTCTGAGTACAAAATACAATTAGAAGTCCAGAACTTAAAAGGAACCCACAGAGAACTGAAGGGGGAAGAAAATGACTGAAGAACTAAGGCGGTGAAATCCTAGCTGTTCTATAGGGATAGGCATTACATGAAATGGAGTAGGTGGCTTTCTTTTGAGCAGAGTTTGTCTGTTGAAAACAAGGAGAAAATCAGTGTGATGAGCATTTCCCAAAGTCCATCTTGTCAAACTCAAAGGAAAATCAGGTAGGGGCAAACTAGTCACACAGGAAGAAGTACAGGACAAGAAACGGCTCAGCACAGTTAAATGGATTCAGGGGTGATAGGTGCTTTGTAAATGTGAAATTCCACAAGTGGAATTCTAGTGGCATTATCTATTATGCATCTACAAATTTTTGAGCACATTTTGCCTATCAGTAATTTTTGAAATTTCCACAATAAATTGTAACCTACTAAACCACATTTATCCAGCTTTATCACATGGGTACCTGAAACCATGCAATTCAATTGGAGGAGTCAGCTCTGCATGGCCACGCATTAAATTCTCTTTTTAATGTATGGTTCCATGGAGGGACTGACCTCACTAGCTGTCAGCTCTAGTTTCTCGCTTGAGAAAGTGAAGACAGAATGGCAGCCATGTCTGAATGTGCTTAAGTGAGAGAGAGAGAGAGAGAGAGCACTGCAGTGACTCACATACTGTGTAATACCCCTTCACTTCTCATACTGTGACACCAGTGTGTCACTATTGTCCCTGATCCATGTGCCACCGAATGGCAATGCTGACAGAGCATGGAAAAGACAAACTGACAGATCAGGAGTTAGGTTCCTTCAAGTTCTGTCCCTCCCCCCACTACCACCAAGGAGTCAGTCCGCTAGTGCCACGGGGAGAAAGAGAGAGTGAGCAAGCAATGCTTTGGCTCTGTGTCACATCTGTCCCTTGCCTTGTTGCCACCACTATGCTGTGTCCCTGTACACAGTCCCCGGTGCAGTCCCCTTATGGCAGGGAGAACCAGGTTGCTTGCAGCACTGTGTCTCCAATCCTGTTTTCAGAAACCCATCCTGCCCAGCATTGCTGAACCCTTGGCTGCCCAGTATCACTGAACCCCCAGCAGGCTAGCATCACTCAGTCCCCAGCCACACTGCATCACTGACGTGTCTAGCATCAGTCACCAGCCACAGTGGATGACAGGAGAATGGTAGCAGAGCATGTGTTTGCCACGGTAGATTGTTTCCTGTCCCATCATGTGCACCGCCAGTGAGGAGTCAGTCCGCTAGTGCCATGGGGGAGTGAGAGAGTGAGCAAGCAATACTGTGGCGCTGTGTGATATCTGTCCCTTGCCCTGTTGCCACCATTATGCTGTGTCCCTGTAGAGAGTCCCCTGGCCCAGTCCCGTTATGGCAGGGAGAAGCAGGTTGCTTGCAGCATGGTGTCTCTGATTTTGTGTTCAGAAACCCATCCCACCCAGCATCACTCAACTCATAGCCACCCAGCATCGCTAAACTCCCCGGCCACCCAGCATTACCAATGTGCCCAGCATCACTCACCAGCTGCAGCAGGTGACAGAGGGGGAGGGCAGCAGAGGGTGTGTGAACTATTGTAGGTTATTTTCCATCCTAACTCCACCACCACCACCGAGGATTCAGTCCTCTAGTGCCACTGGGAAAGAGAGTGAGCAAGCAATACTGTGGCTCTGTATGAAATCTTTCCCTTGCCTTGTTGCCACCGCTATGCTGTGTCCCTGTAGAAAGTCTCCCAGTGCAGTCCCATTATGGCAGGGAGAAGCGGGTTGCTTGCAGCATGGTGTCTCCAATCCTGTGTTCAGAAACCCATCCCACCCAGCATTGCTGAACATCTGGCAGCCCAGTATCCCTCAACCCCAGGCCACCCAGCATTGCTGACATGCCCAGCATCACTCATCAGTCACAGCGGGTGACAGGGAGGGTAGCAGAGCATGCACAAGTTGTTTTGCTGGCATGGGCCCCCCCTTCCAAGAGAGAAATCACAAGCGGGCAGCTCACCCAGTGAGAGGAAGAGACAGTGGCATGCAGACTTCACAGGTGAGGCAGATTTCTGTCAACTTTGCTTAACCATGGCAGAGAAAAAGACAGGGAGACTGCGCCATGTGGAGGGAGAAGGTGACAGTAAGACAGGAGTGTGGCAGAGTGAGATGCAGCAGACAGACGGACAGAGACACAGCAATTGAGAGACAGCAACAGAGAGAGAGAGAGAGAGAGATTGGGACAGTTGCTGAAGTGTCCTCTGTCTCTCACTCTTTTTTTTTAAATATGTTTTTATTACATTTTTCACAAGTTATACATAAAAACAGTATAAGTTTCAATACATATAAATATCTTATACGTAACACCCTGTGAACAACTAACTCTGGTTTATAAATAACATTAACAATGACAACAAATTTTACTTGTGTTTAATTTGAAATGAAATGATATGACTCTTATGGTCACCTTCCACACATCCCAGTTTACTGCCATTGACAGGTCTGGGGAGTTATTTAACCTCCAGTATTCCTCTAATTGACCTTTTATTAATGTCACAAATTCCAAACTATTCAGTAAAGAGTTATCAAAATGCCATTGTTTAACAAAGGTCCTTTCCCATGTTGGGGTAGGTTGTGAGGACTCCATTGCATGGTCAGATACCAAAATGCTATGAATATAAACTGTCTTAATTGTATTTGCAATATTTTTATTAATCAGAAAAATAATCCTATCTACTGTACATTTTTAAGTATGAAGACTTGTAAATATATTCCATTTTTGGGGTGTTTCTTTCCCTCCAAATATCTATTAAACAGTTCCTGTTAGTAAACTCTTTAAGTATTCTTGCACAATACATCTCACTATTTGTCATTTTAGATGTTTTATCTATCTTAGGGTCCCCTAACACGTTCCAGTCTCCTACCAGGATGGTGTACTGGCAAGTCAGAGAAACTAAATCTTTTTCGAACTCCAGCAAACATTTTTCATACGTGACAAAAGGCCCATAGATAGAACCAAACAGTATTTCTGTTCCGAATAGTTGTCCTTTGACCAATACATATTGTCCTTCCATGTCCATAATAACCTGACTACTATTAAAGTTAATGTATTTGGATGTCAGGATTGCAACTCCTTGACTGTTATTTGTACCTGTAGAATGAAAAACCTGTCCTACCCATAACTTTTTTTCCAATAAATGTGTCTCCTGTAAGCACAACATTTTAATACAATTAAGTGTTGCATACTGTAAGATCTTGTTTATTTTTTTATAACTATTTAACCCATTTGCATTCAAGGAAGCAATCCTGATGTCCAAAAATTTATCAACAGTACCCATCCCTACTTTTTAAGCTTTGACTTGCCCTTTTGTCCTCATATTTCCTTACTAATATCCATTATATATTAAACCAGAGATAAGTAATATCTTTAGTGCAAAACCCTATCACCCACTTATCATATTTTGAAATAACAAAAAAACCCAACTTATGATCACTAAATAATATAAGAAATTGGTATCCTGACCTACCCGGATACCTAGCGTTTTCCTGCTTTCAAGGTGTATCTGCCCCCCCCCCCATGCATTATCCTATTTCTACTATAACATATCCTGTTAAGTAAACAAATCTGGGATAAGAACACACAATTCCTTATCTGCTTGGTCCACTGTCAAGAAAAAATGAGGTTTAAAGTTAACAATTACATGCAATTTTGTTAGAATTATAAAGAGGATTTGTAGCTCTTTTGTCATAATGTTCTTCTCAAGAAATCATATTTTCCCTTTCTTCAATGACCTCATAAGGCAGATCCTGGTAAATAACAATGTTTGCCCCATCCATAACAATTCTCTTTTTCTGGTATGCCTCATTCATAATTTGTGTTTTGTCTTCTGACTTAAATAGCTTAACAATATCAGATCTAGGTGGCAGTCCATCCTCTGGTTTTGCTTTCTATGTTTTTTTATTTTTTTTTTTTTTATTTTAGTCTTTGGTAACCAGGTAAGGCCCACTAGGCACAAGTGCCTGTTTTCAGGGGCAACCTGGGAGCACTGGGCAGTTAAGCAACTTGCTCAGAGTCACACAGTATGCAAGTGGAGGTTATGAGAATCAAGCTCAGGTCTGGTCTGCTGGATGTACCAAGCTTGTTCACACCTCATTCCTCTAACCTCTAGGCTATACTGCCAGCCCAAAGGACTCTATTTCAATGTTAATCTCTTCTCTAAGGATATCTAAGTAGGTTGCAGATATTTTAAGAACAATTTCTTTTAAGTTCTGAGTTTGTTCCCATGATTCTGGGATCCCTGTGAGGCATAGTTGTTGTCCTTCTGGCCCTCAATTCCATATCAGCCACTTTAGTTGTTAAATCTGATAGTGTTTTGTCTTGATGGTTCAGGTGTCTTTTGCAGTATAATATTTTAGCTACTGCCTCTGATATTCTGTTTTCTATTTGGGGTACTTTTTGATTAATAACTTTTACGGATGTGTCCAGATGTTGAATAGTATTTTTGATCTCCTCCATTTCTGAAATTATTTTGTCCATTCCTTCAGATTTCACTTTAAGAAAATTCATGTCTTCTTTTATATCTCTAATGCTCCCCATCAAAACTTTCTCCCATGTAGGGATACATTCATCCACCATGGGTTGTTCCTGTAGCATTTCTAAACCACTTTCCTTTGCATTCGGTAGGCTCAGTGATTCTTGTGCTATAATATTATTTTGTGTATCAGCTTCCTTCCCTTTTTTTTGGTCAGTCCTCAGAAAATTCCATTTTATTTTTCTTGGGCTGGAACTCTACATCTGATTCTGCGGACAAAAATTCACATTCCTGATTATTTGAGACTGTCAGGTGAGCAACTTTTGAAGAATTATATTATCTCAAAGAGATCTGATCCTGTTTGTGGTACACCTGATACACCTGATGTTGTTGCCCTATTAAAGGTTTGTGACTTTTGTACATCAGGGTTTGTTATCATAGAATTTTTTTTCTTCGCTTTTACCTTCTGAGCCTTCTGCTTTGTCTTTCACTTAGCAGGCAAATGGAGAGCTAATGGGGCTGAAAGGATTGATAATGTTAAGTGTAGGTACCTTCCCAAAGAAATTAAACAAATATTGTTCTGCTTGTGGCTTTTGTTGCTGTTTTCCTTTTATTTTTGTTTCTCTGTATATTTTCTCCCGTTTTCAATTTGAAAAGTCTACTACATTACTTTTCTCCCATCTTTCTCATCTTGAAGACATATTCTAGTTTACTCAAATAAAAGCAGGCCAGTTCTGAATTCTCTTCAAGCAGGAGTGTTCAGAAACAGTTGCTTATCCACATTTAATAGCCCCCAAATATAAAGCCTCTTTTTTTCTTCTTTTTTTTTTTTTGTTTGTTTGTTTGTTTTAATCAAAAATGGTATCTTTCCCTCTAATACCTTCTCAGGACACTGTTATTCATTTCTAGTAAATCAGACAAGGCACTTGCATAATCACCCCAGAACTACTTCAGCATTGCAAGCTACCAGCAGTCAATTAAATGAAACCAAAATGGAGCTCCTACAGCCACATGCTTTTCAATAATCGTTTTGAGATTAAATTCCAATCATAAAGTCCACAAACAAGCTAGTAAACTTATACATCTGTCAGAATTCTTTTTACTTCCCTGGCTTTTTTGAAAAAGATTACTGCAGAGAGTTCATACCTTTCAGTTAGAAGGTCGTTGTGACATTCCCATTTCAGCATCTTTGAGAAGCAGGTTAGTTTCCCGTATGTAGACCTTCAAAGTTATGACAACTCTGACAGAAAAATTTACCTTGAAACTCTATTTTACAGGACAATTCTTATGGCATCTTCAGGAAAAAAAATTCCACAGACAGACCTCTGTCTTCCCTTGTCAATATCTTATAGTATGTGGAGTTCAGAACAAAGATGGCAGTTAAAAGCCAGTTTGAAGCCAGAATTATTTCAGTCTCATGCACTTTCCAACACAGCAAGTTTAAAGGCAAAACTCAGGTACTCTGTACTTTTCTTTTAGCAGAGGTAACCTTAATTTTGTATAAAACACCTTTGCTTCATAAGTCTCCAGAGCCCAAAAGTTGGCATGGTTCTCTTGGGGAGATTGAGCTATGTGTGCGCCTTCAACTCCTTCTGAATGCTGATCTGCGCATGTCCCCCCAAGTGTCCTCCGTCTCTCAGTGTACACAGAAAGAGAATTGTTGTGTTCTGAGAGTTGCTCCATCGACCTTCCTCCCCTCCCCAAGAGCTGACAATACACTGTATAATGAAAAGCGCTGTCATTGGCCACCTGTCCCTGTACACACAGACAGAAACCAAGATCAGGAGAGGAACTGCAAATGGCAACACTGTTTGTGTGCATCTGTGTTCTATAGCATATGTGTGTGTGTATTGAAGGGGACAAAGGACCTGCTGTAGGCAATGAATCTGAGCATATTATTCACCAGAAATGTCACAGATCATGTCACTACTGTATGTGTGATATTTGTGTGTGCATAACAGCAAGGAAATTTATAGATTTTCTTAGGAACTATTTTGCAAGGTGACAGGATACAGTACATTTTGGGGGGGTTTAAACAGGAGCAAAAACAGTTTTTGTGGTGTTCTCCTGCTTTTGACATAACCCATGTTATAAGTGCAATAACCCACTTCAGGGTGTAGGTTTATATGCATTTAATGCATGCCTGGTGTGCTGTGAGGACACTGACCTACAACCTCATGCCTCTGGCAGCACCCAGGCACATGCATTAAGCAAAAAGCAATAATACCCGACAGGGTGGGGCTGGTATGGGCAATACTGGGACCACCCAGGGGGCATATGAGACCTCGACGCCACAGGCGGAGGGCCTTATAGCCCCTGGAAGGTCTGGTATTGCCCATACCGCCCACCCTGGAGGGTATTATTGCGCTTAGAAAATGGGCACCATGAAAAAAATGCTTAATTAAAAAATTTCCTTTCAAACCTAGTTCAAACTGAGTTTCTTAATAAAATAGTTCCTCCGCCTGTATTTTTCATGGTCACACACACACATATTGACCCCCCCTCATGTGTTTGCTTGTCATTGAGACAGGCATGAAACAGCACTGACAATCATCTGCTACCCCCCCACACCCACACACACACACACTTCTAACAGCAGAAGTCAAGAGACACTCCAGAGTTTTTTGTTTCCTCTTTATTTGATCGAGGAAATCCATTACTGAAGTGGCCAGTCTGCAGCTGCGGTTATCTGTGCACCCTGGTAACATTTGAATATAGGAAAAGGTTTTTGGCTGGTGACCGTAGAGTAAATCTAAGCACTTTAGGTTTTGTTAGTGCTTTTGTAATCTTGGGAGGTCCAGGAAGCAGCAATTCTGTGTTTAACTGCTGTGAGGTGTTTCGCACTGCATGTAAAACATCGCAGTGACATCGGGTCATTACGTGAAGCCGATTAGTCTGACTGCTTCTATTTTGTTGTCCTTTTTTTTATTTGTGGCTGTTAGTTTCAAATTCTTAAAAAGGAAAGGTAGACTTGGGGGGGCACTTGACTGACTGGCTGATGAGGGGACAGCATAACTTTCGGAAGTGAGTGAGCAGGTAGCCGGGTGGTTGGCCAGAGTAGGAAGGAGAGAGAGAGAGAGAGAGAGTGTCATTGGCTCTAGAAATGTTTTAAACTGATTTTTTAACCTGTACACTGGGACAGCAGGTGGGGGAAGGTGGCGCATGAGATGCTATGGACTAACCGACATCTAGGTGATCTAGCAAGGGCAAAAAAATGGCAGCTGGTCAGTATGCCAGTTTGGGGTGTCCAAGGAGATTCTTAGGTAATGGGGCACCTCGAATTGGTACTTCTTTCAAAGCGGGCGTCTATCGTAACTTAATGTACCCCCCTGTTTAAGCTCTCAGCCAGTCAGAGAGCTGATAGTGTTTTGCCCATTTTGTAAATGCCTATACACCCACATCCTGTTGTAGTGTATTGCTTACTTATTAGATACCAGGACCGATTTGCATTGTTTATGCATGCCAAATTTTGGGTGCATACCTGCAGTTAAAGATGATGCAAAGTTTGAATTCACTGGTGAAGTTAAGATGAATTCACTAACTTCACCTTCAGTAATCAAGTCGTGAATGTTTGCTATTTAGTAGGAAATTCACCTTTGACAAATTCACCTAGCAGCTTTGCCTGTAACTTCACCATTGGGGTACATTTTGATGAAGTGTTGTCAAAATGATGCTACTGATGAACAAGTGTCTCAAGGTCACATGGAAAAACTTCAGCAAATCACACGGTACATCTCTATATAGTAAGTCTGCTTCATTTTTGGTTTTGTAGAGTTACTCATTGGAGGAGATAGGAGCCTGACAACCTTTCAAAACAACTTTTTTGATCTAAATCCACATCTGACATTATTTTAGCAGCTTTATTTTTTTCATTCTGATTGAAATCTTTGAATCCATAGGAATACTTTAGTTTTTGTTTCCTCTATAGTTTGTCTAGGTTGCTTTAGTTTTCCTCTGTTTAAGGAAGCTTCCCAGGTCTTCCCTTGTGTAGGAATTTTTTACCATAGAACCCAAAATGATGGCAGTGTTGCCAAATGTAATCTCTGCAACACACTTGTTAATCATGGAAAGAAGAGCAGTCATCTAGGCATCCATGGACAACATACTCACATGAAAATCCTCCACCTGGAACAATGAGAAGCCAGAAAAAAAGAAGGTGATGAGTGGTGCTGATGGTGATGGTAGTGGTTCTTCTGTGCCACTGAGTAAGTCCATGTCCATGATGGTCACATGGGCCTGGGAACAGCAGCCATAGTGAGGGGCAGGATCATGGGAGAGCACCTGCTCTGGCATCGGCAAAGCTAATAACAACCACTAAACTGTTTACCGATTGTTTGTAATACTGTCTATCATGTTTCTGTACTTTTATGACGTGGAACCTTTGTAAAAGAGCCTTGGCTCAAAGGTATTAATTCCTAGAACACTAAACTAAACTAAACTAAAACCACTAAAGGAGAGCTGGTACAACTGCGAGCAGAGAGGGGAACCTCCACCACAGAGTTTATTAAATGGAAGAAAATCTACAGAAGCTGCTTGACAATCAGCAAGAGCTTCTCGAAATAATGTATGAGCTCTGTTGTAGTGGTGTGGTGCTCTTCCCTCTGGTCCTTAAAAATATTCCTGAAATACTAATTCTTTTCAATCCTTTCTTCTCCTGTCCTCTTCATTGATCTTCCCTCAAATTTTATACCCAGTTCTTAGCTCTGACTATTAGATATTCCCTGATGTCTGCTCTTAGTCTTTCTTTACCCCACTTTGTTTACAAAAAAAAATAGTTTAGAAAAATACAAATAAAAATAAAATAAACTCTTTTCCTGTATTTCTTTCTTACTGTTTGACTCCATTCTTTCTTGCCTTGATTTCTGTCTGAGTGGTATGCTTCTTAAACAAAAATTTATATTTTCTTTACTGGTAGTGTTTGTACGATGAGCCATGTCATTCTCTTATTGCTTACCACTGTTGTTGTTGTAAAGCACTGCTGTTTACATATACTGTAGAGTGTATTTAAAAAGCACCTATAAAATATCATCTAGTCCCTGAATAATTTTTTTCATTCCAAGAGTTGATGCTGCGCACGATCAGTAACTCAATTGCCCTGTTGGACTGATTCCCTCACTCCACACAATGCACTTTTTTAACACTTTTCGTTTACTGAAATTTTCTCCCAAACAAGAAATTATAAAACAGTGGCAGCTACTGCTGATCTGTTCAGGTTGCCCTCTTGGACATTCTATATTGTGAAGCACTTTAGCTGATAAAATTGCACAAGCCGAATATATAAATGTCTCACTACTTGAAATTGTCTTCTGAACACGAAATTATTAAATAGTGGTAATGTACAGTACTGCTGCTACATAGTCCTGTGCTGTGTGTCAGTCCCAGTGCCACAGTTCTTGTAATACACTTTAGGGGAAATGGTGCATAAAAAGCACAATATGCATAAATTCTGTGCTCCCAGAATCTTTCTCAATGACTAGGAAAAACTACATCAGGTTGCTGCATGCTGCTACATGGTGTTAAGCTGTGTGTCCATCCCATTGCCACAGTTCTTGTAATGCACTTTGAAAGGGACAGGAAACGTGTGCTAACTGGCAGTAGTTACTAATGTTCCTAGTAAGAGAAATGAAGACTTGCCTCCAAATGAGCCATATTTAACTGTACCTTTATAAACACAGATGGGAAAAACTGTGTTTTCAATTGTTTTCTTTCTATGGACAACATTCTGCACAGTTCTCTTCTTGGAATCAATAATTTGGAGTTTTTACCATGTCACGATTTGTTTACAGAATGCTAAACATGAGCTAGTGTCCTATCAGAACCATGCTTAAAGTTCTTTGCTCAAACCATGACATAGTTGAAACGTCAGATAACAGGTTCCATGAAGAGAACTGTAGCAGAATGCTGCCCATAAAAACAAAACAATGCAAAATACAGTTTTTCATATCACTTTATTCAGGTACAGTTACAATTAGATCATTTAGGCTTATTGATATCATGTCTGTAAATGGGAGCGTTACCAACAGCTACCAATTAGAAATCATTTCCTGTCCACTTTAAGGATTAATGTTAGTGCCCAGATATTCTCAGTCTAATAAGTTGTCCAGGAGATGGTCCTTCGATGCAGCGATAGTGCTATTGCTCATGATGCTAGTGACCCAAGTTTGGGGAAGAGCGTGGGTCATCGGGGTGCAGAGGGAGGAGGATCGAGCATTCCCAGAAGATCCTGTCCTCCTTAGCAAGTTTGTTTATTTGAACAAAATTTTGTTTAATTGCAGTGAGCTCCTCCTCTTGTGACTTTTTTTTCCAATTATTTAACCAGGAGAGACACACTAAGCTAAAAACTTGTTTACAGATGCGACCTGGGAGCACAGGGACATTAAGTGACTTGCTTGTTTTATTTTTCAACAATGAACATCTAGTTTCAGTGCAAAGTTTTGAATGGTGGATTGTGAGACTGTGAATGTCCTTCGTCATTTCACCAACTGAGCCATCTTAGTTTTTTCTGTGGGTCTGTAGTCACTGGTCTAAAGGCAAAGAGTACAGTCGTGGCAGTGGGCCAGTCCAGGAAGGAAATGCCACAGCCGTCACCTCCTGACAGTTCAACAGCTCTCCCAGGGTTGGGCTCCCCTTAAATCAAAAATCTGACCCACTCTTAATGATTTTTATGATGAGAAAGCTTTATTTCTCTTCCCTTTTCTTGCATGTGTGGTGTCAAGAATGTTCTCACACATTCTAAAGGATAAATACTGTAGAAATTTAGTATATAGGTTATTAAATATTTATCAGCAGCGTGTTCTAGCAATAGAGACAATGAGCTCAATTCTAAAGGTTAGAGAATGACACAAGGTGCTTGCGCCAGAAAAAGAGTGGCGCAATGAGCAAGCTGCATCAAAACTTGTAGCAGTTCTGATTTTCTAATACTGCTTGAGTCAAAAGCAGAACTGCCTGCACCAAAGTGACTTGCATCAGGCTTGCCTCAAAAAATGGATGTGCCATGTCGCAATGGGGCTTGCATCAAAAAAATGATGCACCATCACTTTTTTTATTTTAACAGGTGGAAGCTGTTGACACTGCACTTATTATGCATGCCACTCTTAGACCCACCAGAGCTGGTCTAACCAACACGGAGCATATGAAGGTACGGATAGATTATGTAACAGGCTGGTTATAGAGTCGATATTCCCCTGCAGGACTAGTTTAGACAGTTTTGGGGGCTTGACATGCCATTGCCTTGGCCATTTCATCTGCAGTATTTTGTGAGTCAGCTTGAGTAAAATCTCACCCCATGCACAATTTTTTGATTCAGCTTGAGTCATTTTCACCCCATGTTTAACTCAGCTTGCATCACTCTTTCCACGTGCAGCATATTTTTGACATAGTGGACCTCTTGCATTATTTTGGGGGACTTTGCCATAGAGAAGGCTTTTCTTGCAAAATACAGTGTGCGGTATTTGGTGCACCTGGATTTGATACAAGGTGGTTGTTTGACGTACCTTACACCAGTCTAAGGGCCCTTTGAAAATATGGCCTGTTGTGTTTATGGGGAAAAGTTCCTAAGACTTACCATTGGATTGTGACAATGTGCTTTTTTTAAATATATTAATTTATGCATGTATTTATTTTTAATTGACCTGGAAAGGAGGGCTCATCATTACTGCCTATTTTCAGCATTGTCCCAGGGAAACATAGACGTTGATGGCAGATAAGGACCGCAAGGCCCATCCAGTCTGCCCATTTCTTTTTGTACCTTATGAATGTGGTCAAATTAACCAGCCTGGGTGTGGGTCCCAGGGTGGTAGCCTGGGTAAAACATTGGCTGGACAACAGGACACAGAAGGTAATTGTAAATGGAGTCCACTCTGAAGAAAGGGCAGTTACTAGTGGGGTACCGCAGGGTTCAGTATTGGGTCCATTCCTTTTTAATGTCTTCATCAGTGACATTGCAGAGGGACTGGAAGGAAAAGTATGCCTTTTTGCAGATGACACAAAGATCTGCAACAGGGTTGATACACAAGGAGGCGTGGAAAGGATGAAAATGGACTTGGCAAGGTTGGAGGAATGGTCAGACGTATGGCAGCTAGGATTCAATGCAAAAAAGTGCAAAATAATGCACCTGGGAAACAAGAACCCAGGGGAAGAATACACAATGGGTGGGGAGGTAGTAACAACAACAAAACAGGAAAGGGACCTGGGGTAATCATATCAGATGACCTTAAGGTTAGTAAGCAATGTGAGAAGGCAGTAGGGAGGGCTGGGGTATACTGGGATGTATAGGGAGAGGCATCAGCAGCAGAAAACAGGAAGTTGTTATCCTCTGTACAGACAGTTGGTGAGACCCCATCTGGAATACTGTGTCCAGTTCTGGAGACCCCATCTCCACAAGGACATAGACAGGATAGAGGCAGTCCAGGGAGGGCAACTAAAATGGTGCAGGGTCTGCAAAGAAGCCGTATGAGGAGAGACTAAAGGAGCTTAATATGTATACCCTGAGGGAAAGAAGGGAGGGGGGACATGATAGAAACTTTCAAGTACCTCAAGGGAATCAACAAAGTCCAAGAGGGTAGCATCTTTCAGAAAAAGAGACTTGCAAGAACAAGGGGACACAATTTAAAGATAGAAGGAGGGCGGTTCAGGGGCAATGTGAGGAAGTATTATTTCACAGAGAGGGTAGTGGATGCATGGAACAGCCTTCCTGAGGAAGTTGTGGGTCTAAAACTGTGGGAGAATTCAAGAATGCATGGGACAGACATAAGGCAATTCTTGTGGGGGACAGGAAGATAAAAGGCTGTTGGTTAACTAGGATCTGCGGCCTATCCTGTAGGTAGGGAAATGGGCAGACTAGATGGGCCTAGCGGTCCTTATCTGCCGTCAAAGTCTATGTTTCTATGTTTCTATGTTGCCATCGACCTTTGCTATGTCAATGGCCTATCTATTTACAGTATACTCATCTGTATTGCTGCCTTATGCCTATCCCATGCCTGTTTGAAGCTCTGCACTGTATTCATATCCACCACTTCCTGAGGTAGGCCATTCCATCATCCGCCACCCTTTCTGTGAAAAAGAACTTCCTCACAGTACCCCTTAATTGGCCTCCCCTCTAATCTCATGCTGTGTCCACTTGTCCTGCTATTTTTCTTATATTGAAACATGTTAGACTCTTTCACCTTGTTAATGCCCTTAAGGTGTTTGAATGTTTTGATCATATCACCTCTCTCCCTCCTTTACTCTGGGGTATACTTATTGAGCTCTGTTAATCTGTCCTCATATGTTTTCTGATGCAATCCCTGCACCATTTTGGTTGCCCTTCTATGGACTGCCTCAATTTGATTAATGTCCTTGTGAAGGAGCGGCCTCCAGTACTGCATGCAGTACTCCAGATGGGGCCTAACCAGTGTCTTGTAAAAAGGGATTATTACCTCCCTCTTACGACTTGTGATACCCCTACTAATACACCCTAACATCCCCCTAGCCTGACCTACTGCTTTAGTGGTCTGTTTGGATGATTTCAGGTCATCTGTGATGATAATGCCCAAGTCTTTTTCTTGCCTTGTGACTGCCAGCAACTCCCCTCCCAGCCTATAGGTGGCTTCAGAGTTTCTCTTCCCTATGTGCATGATCTTACACTTCTTTGCGTTAAACCCCGGTTGCCACTCTTCCGACCATTTTGCCAGTTTATCCAGATCTCTCCCCATTCTGCCCACCCCATCTGGATCATCTACTCTGTTGCAGATCTTGGTGCCATCTGCAAACAGACAAACCTTACCCTCCAGTCCATCTGCAGTGTCACTGGGAAGGAGGGATACAGATGTAAACCAACTGAAACTAAACCAAATTAAGTTGTTGGTGGTATTTTAGTGAATGGGGAAATTTGGCAAGGACACCAAGGAAATTCCCATGGAATCTTTAATGGTCTACTTGCAAAGCCACCAGAAAAGGGGTAGGCAGTGCATCAGTTTAATGTCTAATTCAAATGATGGCACGCTATGACAGTACAGCATCCCCTCAGAGATGGATTCAGGTGCCATAATTTGTAGCATCAGTCCAATTCCGCTGTAAGACTTGAACCTATGACCTTCTATCCCAGAGGTGGATGTGCTACCAGTAGCACCACACTAAACCATTGGTTATTCTTTACTACTCCACAATGCTTTGAATATATAATTTATTCCTTATTTCCTAGTTTTTTCTACCTCTAGCCTTTATGAAATAATAAAAATATAAAAAAATTATAGTGATATAATTCATTGCTCTGCACCAAGTTGTTTAATTTACCTGTTTCTAGCACGAGAGAAACTGTGCTAACATTAAAATGACATCATGCTGTTTCCCATGGAATGATGCGACTCAAAGAACATAGGTGAGAAACAGCAGTAACAGAAACAAAATTATCCAATGGTTGAAATAAATACTCAAACTTGATTGGCTAACAGCCATGGGGGCATCCCTGCCTATATGCACAGTAAAAAAGGGGCCAGCCATCTTTCATTTTACTTGCATTCATAGTACTCCACACAAAATATGGCTGCACTGACATCCATTCCTCACCACAGTGTTTTAGAAAGCCCAGATTAAGCCAGTATAACAACTGCTGCACATCTCCCCAGTCCCATGTTTCCATCACACCATACCTGTTTCTGCTGCACTCTTAGCCTCTGGGTGCTCACCACACAACAAAAACCCGTTGGGTGAACTACCACCCAAATTCAGAGGTATTCCTCCTCCTACCGTTATCATACAATTTCTTGTTCTGCCCAGTGGAAACTAATACAACAGCACCACCCATGGACCATATAACAGAGTAAGGGAATTATTTATTTTTAAAGGTACCCCTGTACTGTAAATAAATCATAATTTTTTTAAGTTTATTTTATTTTTATAGCCCAGAACCACATTGGATAATTATGCTACACTTCATGGAGTGGTACTGTGTATCATGGGATATTGCCACATCTAAGTGTATAAGTCACTCAGTTTGTGGCCCTGTGCCTCACAATGCACCTGATGCAAAATTGCAATATTCCATGATATGCCACATACTGTTGTGTATTGCTCCTTAATTATAAAATGAACCATAATAATCCTCTGATCTGATTAGTAAGTTTGGGCCATTTTTTGTTGAAAAAACCTGCAATGGCACATATGGTAAAAGGACCTGTATGGCCCATATGGTAAAAGGACCTGTGAGCCTTGTTACCCACATTAAAATGTATACACCTACCTATTGGAAAATTAAACTTTCAAGTGGCAGCCATTCCCCCTTCCACTACCACTAAAACCCTTAAAGAAGGCTTAGAAAAACTAAACCCCATTAAAGTAACAAAAAGTAATTCAATGCTAAAGTACTTCCCATCATGACACACATACTCTAATGTTAAAATTTAAGTACTGTACTACCCATAGTTTAAATTTCTAGTATTCCTTTACTTCCCACAAAACATTGAAACATAAACATAGAAACATAGAATCTGATGGCAGATAAGGGCCTCTTGGCCCACCTAGTCTGCCCATTTCCCTACCTAATGGTTAAGCTGCAGATCCTAGTTAACCAACAGCCTACTTCCTCCTACCCCCCACTAGAATTGCCTTATGTCTGTCCCATGCATTCTTGAATTCCCCCACTGTTTTTGACTCTATGACCTCCTCAGGAAGGCTGTTCCATGCATCTACAACACTCTTCGTGAAGAAATACTTCCTCACATTACCTCTGAACTGTCCCTCTTCTATCTTCAAATTGTGCCCCCTTCTTCTTCCACATCTCTTTTTCTGAAAGATGCTACCCTCTTGGACTTTGTTGATTCCCTTGAAGTATTTAAATGTTTCTATCATGTCCCCCTCTCCCTCCTTTCCTTGAGGCTATACATCTTAAGCTCCTTTAGTCTTTCTTCATATGTCTTTTGGTGCAGACCCTGCACCATTTTGGTTGCCCTCCTCTGGACAGCCTCCACCCTGTCTATGTCTTTGCAGAGATGGGTTCTCCAGAACTGTACACAGTACTCCAGATGTGGTCTTACCAACTGTCTGTACAGAGGGCCAACAACTTCCTATTTTCTACTGATGATGCTTCTCCCTATGCATCGCAGTATCCCCCCAGCCCTTCTTATGACCTTCTCACATTGCTGGCCCACCTTTAGGTAATCTGATATGACTAACCCCAGGTCCCTTTCCATTTTTGCTGTTGTCAGTATCTCATCCCCCATTGTGTACTCTTCCCATGGGTATTTGTTTCCCAGGTGAATTACTTGGCACTTCTTTGCGTTAAATCTAAGCTGCCATACATTTGACCATGCCTCCAACCTTAGCAAGTCCCTTTTCATCCTTTCCACCCCACCTTGCATATCAACCCTGTTGCAGATCTTTGTGTCATCTGCAAAGAGACATACTTTCCCTTCCAGTCTCTCTGCAATGTCACTTATAAAGACATTAAAAAGGACCGGCCCCAGTACTGAACCCTGCGGTACCCTACTAGTAATCCTCCTTTCTTCACAGTGGACTCCATTTATTATTACACACTATGTCCTCTTGTCCAGCCAGTGCTTTACCCAGGTCACCACCCTGGGACCCACTCCCAGGCTGGCTAATTTGTTTATTAATCTTTTGTGCAGGACTGTGTCAAATGCCTTGCTAAAGTCTAGGTAGGCCATGTCCACAGCCCCTCCCTGGTCTACTACTTTGTCACCCAGGTTTAAGAAATCAATTAGATTTGTCTGACATGACCTTCTCACTGTGAATCCATGCTGCCTTTGGTCCTGTGCCCCACTGGCCTCTAGGTACTCAACAGTTCTTTCCCTCAGAAGTGATTCCATCATTTTCCCTACCACTGAGGTCAAACTGACAGGTCTGTAGTTTTCTGCCTCTATCCTGCTCCCACTTTTGTGAAGGGGAATCACATCCACCCTCCTCCAGTCCTCGGGTACCACACCATCCTCCCATGATTTATTAAAAAGGGTAGTCAGTGGTGTTACCAGTTCTTCCCTTAGTTCTTTTAGAATTCTGGGGTGAATCCCATCAGGCCCCATTGCTTTACCCACTTTCAGTTTTACGAGTTCTTTCAGAACCCTTTCTTCTGTGGAAGGACTAATATCAACCCCCTATCCAGAGTGCTTCTATTGACTGGAAGAGGCTTCTTCCCCCTGCTGTTCCATTGTGGATACTGAGCAGAAGTATTCGTTCAGTATCCCTGCTTTTTCACTGTCGCTCTCTGCCCAATCACCTTCCTCTTTATTCGGCCTCAGTATCCCTGCCTTAGGCTTTCTTTGCTCCCTAATGTACCTATAAAAGGTGTTATCCCCTTCTTAACCAAGTTGGATATCTTTTCCTTGGTTTGGGCCTTTGCTATTCTGACTGCCTTCCCCACTTCCTTTTGCTTTAACTGGTATAATTCTCTGTCCTGCTCCTTTTGTGTTTCCTTGTACTTCCTGAATGCTATCTTTTTCTCCCTTACCTTCCCCACCACTTCTTTTGAGAACCATAGTGTTTTTTTCTTTCATTTTGATTTGTTTATCTGCTTCACACAAAGGCTTGTTGCCTCTGTTTGATTTTTTGTCATTGTTGCTCCACCCCACCTTCTTGCCTGTTTGCTAGTGCTTTTCTGAGGCACTCTCCCATTTTGACAAAATCAGCCCTCCTGAAGTCCAGTACCTTTACTCTCTAAAGCTAAGTTTATTGTGAACCACACTGTTTGGTGGTCACTTGTTCCCAGATGGCTACCCACTTCAAGATCAGAGATCCTCTCTTCGTCCCCATTTGTGAGCACCAGGTCTAAGATTGCTTCCTCCCAATTGGGTTAAAAAACTAGCTGTCTGAGGCATGCCCCCTGTAAGCCATCGAAAATGGCCCTGCTCTTGGATGTGGCTGCAGTAAAGGAGCTCCAGTTAACATTTGGCATATTCAGATCCCCATCAGCAATAGCTCCCCTTTCTCTGCCATCCCAAGGATGCCTTCTTTTCATTTCCTTGTCCATTTCCTCCCCCTGAGATGGGGGTCTGTAAACAACCCCTGTGCAGATTGTACAGCCATTTCTAGTCTCCAGGGTGACCCACAGTGCCTCCTCTCCTCCCTGTTTACCCTTTAGTTCTGTTGCTTTGATCCCTTCCCTTACAAAGAGAGCTACTCCTCCTCCTCTTCTTCCCTCCCTATCCCACCTGTAGATTGTGTACCCTGGTATGTTGACATCCTAGTCATGGTTCTCTGTGTACCATGTTTCTGTGACTGCCACGATATCCAGGCATCCCTCTTCCATCAAGGCCACCATTTCGGGGAGCTTTTTACCTCAACTACGGGCATTGGTACTCATTACCTTCCATTTTTTTATGGCTTTTTCCTTTTGCCCCATCCCTGTCCTTACTGCCTTTATCTTTTTCTCCATTTACTCCTGCCCTTCTCCCTATCGACTGCTCTATCTTGGTGTTTACCTCACTAATTACACTGTTTTTGGGCGGGCTAGGATTTACCTTCTCCTTTTCAGTTCCTCCCCCCTTGGCTAGTTTAAATGCTTGCCAATTAAGCATTTAAACCTATCACCTAGGATCCTGGTTCCCCTCCTGGATAGATGCAGACCATCACACCTGTATAGGCCTGCATCCCTACAGGTGGAGCCCCAGCCACCAATGAAACAAAATCCCTGAGCTCTGCACCAGTTTTTCAACCAGTCATTGAATCCCATGGTGCAGAGTACCCTAGCCTCATCCATGCCATAGACAGGTAGCACTTCTGAGGAAGTTACCATGAGTACTACTTGTCTAAGGCCCCTCCCCAACTCCACAAACTCCTGTTGCACTGCTCTGATCCCATTCTCAGCCAGGTCATTCGTTCCTAGGTGAATAATGACATCCAGCTCCCTCCCCCTTGCAGCTGCTCCTATGATCCTGAGGATTCATTTCCCGTCCTTCCAAGCCACGGTACCAGGCAGGCACCTTACCTCCCTTTCCCCTCCCTTCCCCAGTTCTACCCCCCTAACAGTTGAGTCCCCCACCAGGAGTTATTTCCTTCCCTTGTGGGGTCCTGTGCCACCCTCCTATTGGTCTCCATTGTGGAGGTTCCCAGCATCCTCCTTGGTCTCCACTGCTGGTGCCTCCATAGAGAAACCAAGCTCCGCCAGAGTAGCAAATGAATTGTGAAGAGGCACAACTGGAGGGATGCACCTCTGTTCCACCACCCTCACCCTCCCTCAGCTCACCGTGGTCCAACCACTCCTCTTTCTTGGCAACCTCTGAGGTAGTGGCGGTGGTCTGGGTGGTCCTGGGTGGGGGAGAAGATTTCCCGAATCCTTGCCAGGTCAGTATGGAGACAAACAACCTCCTCCCTCAGACCAGAGAGGTGTCTGCAAATAGGGCAGCAATGCAGTCTCCAGAATGTCTCCTGGACATTCCCAGAAAATCCTCCTCCTGTTCTTACCTGGTTAACTGGGAAATCGCTGCTGCTTACCCTGCCACAGGTAAAATTGAGGTCCTGGCTGTGTATTTGGCCTGCTGTTCTGAAGTACAGTAAGTGTGTGGGGTGAACATTTTGTCAGAAAAATTATGCAGGATTTTAAATTCTTGTATTTCATGGTAAGCATTCTACAGATGGGATGTGTGGTGGGAGTTAACATTCTATCATCAAACTTATGCAGAATTTCACATTCTTATATTTCATGTAAACAGTCACTCCATCTGTAGAATGAGGGGAAAGACAAAATCAACAGGGTGGGGAAGGCAGGAGCTAGTGAATGCCCAATGGCTGGTTAAAGGGGTAACAAAACAGTTCATGGTCCAGGACAGATCTATCTGCTGTTGTCTCCCTGGAATCCCGCTTCAGCTTGAATCAGTTTTCAGACCAAAATCTCAACCAAAGGTGAGCCTGAAAATGTCACTCACAGTCCAGCCTCTGGCTCAGTGAAAGTGGCTAGATATGTGATAATGACTTTTCACTCTTTGCAAGGTGAGGCAGATCTTAAGTACTTTAAAAAAATCATGTAGTTTTTAAAGACACAGGCATTAGAACCATGGATAGGTGAACCCGTCCAGTAGCAATTGCCTTATGTTTCAAAAATACTCTATTGCCAGATGCACATAGTTGCAGCCACTGAATGTGACCTGTTTTATGCATCACATCATGATATGTTGTATTTTGACTAAAACAAAATAAATTAACAATTTATTAATGTTGCATTTGTATTTCTTTACAGATATGTCCATTTTATAGTAACAGTAAGACACTTTAAGCCATTGGTCCTTGTAGGATTACCTACTTAGTATGGTTCAAGGTACTCAACAAAGCCTCGTGCCACACCACAAAAGGCATTGGTAAATGCCACATTGACCCATGCTCTGTTGTGCCTTATTGCTTCATTTAAGGTCGCACTTCAACATAATGGTTTATTTTTAATTAAGAATATTTCATTACTAATACACCTCAGTTGTGAAAATAACACTATATACTCACTGATTGTTAAGTAGCAGCTGATGTCTCCAAAAATACTTTTACAACATAATATTTAGACACAACTCAGATTATAGTTCTGTATTTCCCATTATTCATTACTGAGGTGATTTTCATGAAACTAGGATCTCTGTACCTTATGAGTTCACATACTTCATCTGCATATTTCCCACCAAAGTCAAAATACTCTTTTTATGACATCACAGTTATTCTCATGACAACAGATTGTGAGGAATATGACATCAAGAAGGGAACCAGTCACAGAGGCAGATGAACAGTGAGTGATTAACATCCAGTTTCATGTACATTTTCTCAGTAACAAGTAATGTGAAGGATACATAACATACATAGGAGCATAGCTATTTAAGTGCAGAGGTGAGTCAAGGTCCATTATTTTTTCTCCTCCCCAATCTCCCCAATGCATCACAAGCAGAAATTAAGTAAGCATGCTGTGAATCATGTACTGATTTATAGGGCTTCCCCACCCAAACTACTACCCATAGTACCCTGTGATTCCCTTGGTAACAGGACATTTACCCTGGGTTACGTTGAAGAACCTGTACTATCTTCATATCCACTGTCCCCACCAGTAGTCTGTTCCAGCGCTTCACCAGTCTCTGGGAGGTGTATGTCCAAATGGTACTTTTGAACTGATTACTTTTGAACTTCAGAGGATGTCCCCTGACTAAGATCATGTCCCCTTATAGCATTCTTTTCTCTGGGGTGTACAAGTTAAGGGCCTCCAGCCTCTCTTCATAGCATTTATCCCCTATACTGCTGATTCTTTTGGTAGCCATGTGTTGACCCTATCAGCAGTGGTGGAGGAAGAGAAAGATGGGCCCCAGTGCAGGTTGTAATTTTGGGCCCCCACCCCTACGTCGTCTCTCAGTCGTGCTTCAACCCCGCCCCTGGCCCCCCACAGCACACACGTTCATGTTTGGGGGGCCCCCCCCCCGAGGACAGAGGGACTAGGGAGGCTGCGAGGCAGTGGGCATAGCAGCAGCAGGCATCTTGGGAGCCACAACAGCAGCATGAGCTTTTATTATATCTTAATTAAATAAAACTGCCTTGCCTAACAAACAGCAGAATGGCTCTCTCACTTTGATCTACACACTTTATAACTGGATGTTAGACAGCCGGCCACTGCTGCTTCCATACCTTTTAAGTGGTCGGCATTACATAGAAACTGACCATTTTTTGTGTTGGAGCTATTTCTATATATAATATACACAAAATATGCAACAGTCGAAAGACACTTTACAGAAACATTGTCTACTCATATGCCGCCCATTTCCAGTTGGAATACAGTATAGACTTAAATTGTGCCCATTTGTTTCGCGGTACAAAGCCCAGCACCGTGCTATACCTTTTGTGCTTGCAGAACGAGAGAGATACGCAGCCACATCGTCTCACCAGAAAAACAAGGATTCCTAATTCAACCCAAACCTGCTGTTTGCACACGCTACATCCATTCTTGCTGCAATCCCATTCACAAAATGACTGATAAGCGCACGTGAGAGAAAGAGTAGAGCTACCTGTCACGATCATGGTTTTCCCTTGCAAAGTTTCAGTGCTGTTCTCTTGCAGCTCACCCCTTTGATCAGGATGTAATAAATTAAACATACAGTCCTAGCACTACACCAGCTATCACCAGTGGAGTGGGCATGGCTCCACCTCATTCCACCAACCTCTGAGCAGAGGCTAAACCCAAAGCAAACTCTCTGCCGAGCTCCGGGGGCTGAGCTGCTGCAGCACTGTCAAAGCTCAAGCCTTCCTAACTTTCACTTTCCCACTCCTCCTTCCTGCTGCCCTGGCCTGGACAGACGGCAGTCCAAAGGGGCCAAGCCAGCTCTATGACTGGGAATCCAAGGAGGGGAGAATGAAACACGTTGCGTACACTTAGTTTACAAGCATATTAGTTACCTTCTTGTTCCGGCAGCCTCTGAGACCCTCTCCTGTTTTTAATTAAAAATGCATTTTATTTGATTCTTCGTACATTTATACATAAAACATAACTGCTACAGAAAAAAGGCACATCTTTACAATGGAGCACTTAAGTATTACTCTGCAAAAAAGGCACACACCCTTATGACGAACACTGACTTGTAACTTTCCAACTGGATACACCTTTTGTTTATATAAATATAGTTGCTTCTGACATTTCTCATTCTGAATATGTTAAGTAGCTCATAACATATAACCATACTTGTTTTCACATCCTCCGAGACTGTTGTTCATGCCAGCTATAGACTTTTCTGCAGTGCACTACTTGACAGAGACACAGTGACAGAGACTATAGAAGAGTGCGTGCTCGCCACGCTGCACTGCATGATATGTGAGGACCACCGTCTCATCCACTGGCTTTGCCTGCCTGCGCGGCGCACTTCTGACTCCTTCCTGAGCCGCAACTCTGTCAGTGCTGCCATCTGCAGTATGGAAATAGTGGCACTGGCCACAGCAGGCTGTGGCTGACAGCTCTCAGTTAATGAGTCAGCTAGGGCTGTCAGACAGTCTACACAGACAAGTCAAGTTAGCGATTGAGAAAAACTTGATTTATACAAATGGGCCTGTAAGTGTGTTGGGCCCCTGTGCCACTACACCGGCTGCACCGGCTATTCCTCCGCCACTGCCTATCAGCTATTTCAATATCCTTTTGGTACCGAGGATCCTAGAATAACATACAGGACATGGTGCTGGTCAAGACCTTGTAACTTGGCAGGAATACTTCTTTAGAAGATATAGAAAATATAAATGGAATATTACCTAAATATTAGGTTTTTCACTATTGTCTCAGATGCATCAAGATATATTTAAAGTTCTTTTTAGCTGAAGCCACATGAGGACAAATGAAGTCAGCATCTTTTCAGTTGGCAATACTGGAACTGGCCTTATTTTGCCTTTCTACTGCACCATCCCACTACTGTAGAATCCCTAGTTCAATAACCAATAGTGCAGTCTTAATAACAAAACGAAATTGGTTCTGAAATCACTATTTGTTCAACAAGAAAAATCCATGAGACAGTCTTGTTTACACAGATCTAGAGTTATGTGGGCTCTGCGACTGAATTGACCCTTTTTTAATGTTGCCTCCTGTTTACCATATAGGTCAGTAGATGCCTGAAATGAACCCTTCTGTAGGACAGTTTTGATATTTGATCTTACTTGCTTGCTTATAGTCATTTGCTGAAGCATATTCAAAAAGAACATGAAAAATAATGAAACTGCATGCGTTTATGAGGAGCTCCCCACATTCTGTCTGAAAAGTTTATAGTTAAACTTGCTTTTCAGCATTAAACACTGTTTCATTCTGAAGAATAAAAGCAATATTCACTGTTCAAGTGAAAGAACTTTTCAAGTACAGCCATAGACAAGTTTGTATCCCAAAAGTGCTGCGAGGAGCTCTGACCTGGGGGATGCTAAATCCTCTCAAAGTCATTGGAGCAAGGACCTTTCCAGTGGTTGCTCACCCAGATTCGAGCATTAACCCAAAGCAATCCAAACTGACTGTTATCCATCCTAACTCTGCTGGTGGGATTCCAAACAGAAGTTCCGTCCATGACTCAACATATGGAATTAAGCTACAAGAAACTTCTCACTACTGTGGTGCTATAGAATCAAGGACCACGACAAACAAACAGGCCATAAAAGCTAACAAGTCAGAGATCAGTGCATCAAATGCCCATATTTTTACTTTGCAAACTGCAATTAATGCCATGCTACATGAATAAATAGCGTAAACAACCAGGGTGGAAAAGTTGGAAAATATGTTTCTATTACGGAACTTGAGGCTCATTGGATTTCCAATGTCAGTCCATGAAGCCGTGTTAAAGGCCCAAATAGAAGTGGCTCTATCTGCTGTTGTCTCCCTGGAATCCCCCTTTAGCTTGAATCAGTTTTGTGACCTAAATCTCAACCAAAGGTGAGCCTGAAAATGTTACTGACAGTCCAGCCTCTGGCTCAGTGAGTGGCTAGATATGTGATAATGACTTTTCACTCTTTGCATGAGACACAAAATCTTACAGCTGGCAAAGCAGAAAAAAAAGTTGTTTTTCTCTAGGACACATATTGTTCCAGACTTCTCGCAGACCCATTGCAGAAGAAGGAGATTTTTATAGGAGGGCTAGCCCAAGGTTCAATGTGGGGGAATAAACTCCTCCCATGAACAGTATTAAAACCAGCCACTCCCAGCAACTGCCACTCTAGTGTTTGGAAAAACTAGTGTTCTCCAGCCTGAGGTCCTGCATACATGTGTGCTTGTTTGCTTTCTGCTTCATCTGGTTTCTTTGCTTTTCCCCTTCTTTTCCCTGTGCCCCCCCCCGCATTTTTGTACTTCGGAATCTGCTTGTTTAGTTTGTGCTGGTCTGTTATTGTGCTCGCCTGCTTTTGTATGTATTATTTTACAACGGCCCCTGCAGTGTTCTTCCTTGTGTGCTTATTTTATCTGTTTCCCAGTGTTTTATGCTTTTTGTCTTGTCCTTGGGGTTTCCAGTTTTCCTAGCGTCTTGTTGCCCTTTGTTTGCACTGTTTCTCTTGTGCCTTTCTCAGTGTTTCTGTCCTTGTTATTGTATGTTTCAGCTCCTACTGCTGTTGCTGCCTCATGAGGTTGGCCCACTTAATTTAGTCCACCTGTTCCTGGCTCTGCTTCCTAGCTTGCTGACACTCCCTATTTACAGCCTGTCTGTCCACCAGCTTTGCTGTTTCTTTCCCCTATGCTGGCTTTCATTCATTCAGTATTGGAGTTTTACAGTTTTGGATTTCCATGTGCTCTGCTCAATTTATTCCGTGTTTGTTCGGCCTGTTATTCTTGCTGTTTGGTCTCCTATGCTCAACCAGCATACCACCCTCTTGGGATTCCAATTGGCTCACCCATGTTATTTGCACACTGTGGGTCTCAAACCTGACTCTTCCTCCAGGCTCCTACCAACCGTCTGCTTCCTGCAATTGTTATTGTTTGTTTTAGCTCACACTGTGGTTTGCTGCCTTTTGTGGTCCTTATCAATTAATTGCACCTGGTTCTGGCACTGCTCCTCAGCCTGCAGCTCCTCTGTTTCCAGCTCTTTTCATGAATTACTCAGCCCTAGCCCCTCTAAGACATATGCTGCATTGCTATGCTGCCCATTTCTGCTATTACAATGGCTGCCTGGCCTTCTACACACAAGAACAAAAAGGTGCTTGTTCCCTGCTACTTGTTTTTCCTATAGTGGAGGACTGCAGTGTCTCAGTGGTGCTTCACAGCCTGGGCAGCCGAAGCATGCTTGAGTAAGTTAATCATCTCCCTTGTTCCTTTGCTGCTCCTTGCCTTCATGGCTTTCAGTTATCTATGCCCTGCATATATCCTTACACCTTCCGGCCTTCATGAACTCAGTCAGCAGTTCATGCATTCCATTAAAGCACTACCTGCTGGTTACTGGATTCCCTTATTTCTGCCCTACTGGCTTTTAAAGTATTCCTGCTGGATCATTTCAGTGTCCTATTCCTGCTGACTCCACAGCATCTTCAGTTTGTTATTTGCTATGTTTTGCTCCTTCACAGACCTAATTGGCTGAGCATATCCATTATTTGGCTTCTCTACTCTGCATTGCCACGTTGGTGACTGCTGGATCATATGATAGCTCTGAGTTCAGTAATGTGGCTTCCCTAATAGCAATTAAAAAAAAAAAATGAAAAAAGTATGTTGCCCTTCTGGGTGCATCTTGATCTTTTTCCATGGCCATTTCTCTTGTTCTGCTTCCGTTTATGATTCACGGTGCCTTCCCTTGGCTTCCTGATTATTCTACAGTGGCGGACATGGATGTCTTGGTGGGGTGCTGTGGCCCCTGATGGTCATCCCTTTGTTTTCCCACCATCCCCCTGGCTCCTGCCTTTCTGCCTGCTCTCTCCTGTTTCCCCTTCTTTTGTGCTTATACATGTTTTTTCTGCTATGGTTCTTCCAGCACACTCCAGCAGTCTACGGGCCTGTTCCTAACTCTGCTTTTGGGGTATTGAATGCAGGTAGCCTGCCATCTACTTGGAATGGGGGTCCCATTGTAGCTTGTCATGTATATAGATCTTCGTCCTCCAGTTGCTGTATTGTAGCTTCGCAGTGGATACCATTGGATGGGAGTCTTGCCAGCAGTTTTATTAGTCCCTAGTTTAGTTCAGGCAGTACTGGGTTAAGTTGTACTGAGAAGTTTCCTTGAGGCAGCCTCACCTTGGGAGCCAATCCTAATGCTTGTGTGCCTAGTTCTTTTGGTCAGACTCTGTCCCTGTGTTTTGTTGCACATGCCTGCCATCTGGTACCATGGGGTCGGAAGTGCCTGCCTTTGTTCTGCTCTAGTTGGCCTGTGTCTGAGTTAAGTCAGACCATGTGTGTCTAGTTTTCTTTATTGTGTTTGGCCTGCACCTGATCCTGATTGGGCAGCGTGTTGCCTCTCCTGTTTCTCCCTCAAGTCTGGTTCCTTCTTGTTCCTGGACCTGCATTCATGTGGCCTCCTCCTCTGAGATGTTCCAGTGCTTGATCCTAATGTTGTCTCCACATCATCGACAGCTGCCCTTCCATCAAGTCCACCTGGCAGGTAGCACTCAACACACTCCATCCTTTCATTTCCACTTGAACTGTGCCCTGTCTGGCAGTTGGACTTCCTCACCATGGCTTTGCTTGCTCTGCTTCTGCTCACCAGTTGGGCCTTCTGACCTCCTCTTGACCAGTGTGCTTTCTACTCCAGTTCCAGTGCCCACTACAAGTGGCTCTGCAGCCTACCTCCCATCTCAGGGTGACATGATTTCCTGGCTTCGGTGGCTTCTTCCTGTCTCACATGTCCTCCTTGTGGCCCATTTGGCATCTCAGCTGCCTCCTGTCTGCCATTCCTCAGCTGACCTTCCTTCTCCAAGTGACCTTCTGCCTCCTCCAGTTTGCCTGCTCCTCCTGCAGTATTATGGATTTCTAGCCCACTTCATTATCTCTTGCTGCACTGTTTCAGTAGACGTCAAGTCCAAGGATCCCAGTCTTTCCTTCCACAGACATTTCAGGATTTTTTCTGGCCTAGTCATCATGTGGTGATCTTTGCTCTGTTGTTGGACCCTGAATGTACTTGGTTTTAACCCTGCACCTTTTGTTGTATCTTAGTACCTGTTATGGCACTTCCCTTTCTATGACTACCTCAAGTCCTTCTCGTCAAGGCAGCAGTTGCCTTCCCCCATTCTGATACCAGGCAGATTTGGGCTGTCCTGGACCATGAACTGTTTTGTTACCCCTTTAACCAGACATTGGGCATTCACTAGCTCCTTCTCAGATCCCAGGCCTTCTGCTCCATCTCCTCCTTCTCCTCATTCTGGATCCAGTCATATCTTGTGGACTCTTGGGCTCATCCTGACCCTGGTCTCTCTCTGGATTTTGGACATTCATGAAGTTTGTTGCAGCTTCCCCACCAGTACCATCTTCACTCCACCAGTGACTTTCTGCCCATCTGCAGCTTCAGCCGTGGTGCCCACACACCTCAGTGTTTGTCCTCCCACCCTTTCTTTTCCAGCTGGACATTTTTCCATCCATCCATGCCTCTCCACATTCAAGGTTAGTGGCTGCCTTTTGCTTCCCTTCTCCTGGTACTCCTTCAACATGGACCTCATACTGGCATAGCTGACATTTCATCTGAATCTACATTTGCCACAATCTGCAAATCTGCATTACACTAGCCTGATATTTTGAAGCAACTACTTCAGAAAGACCTCCAATAGAAACATCATTATTGGTCTTTACCAACAGCTGCCATTTCCTATATCCAGTATCAATACCATTGGCATAGCAACCAGTACGTTTTTTGGAAAAGCGTCACTTCATGGATCTCTCAGCTCCTCATGCTGTTCCACTCTATAGTATCAGCTCCTTAATTCCAGACAATGACTATTCCATTCTACACCTGCATAGGCAATGCCAGTACACTAGTTAAGCATCTGGGCTCAGGAGCTTGGCTTCCAATGCTGATGTCTTGGAAGCTTTTTAACTATTGCCACTCCACCCCAAGCCTTGGCAGCAGTATGGCACATACTGGAAAACCATTTTGTTGTCCGTCTTTCTTGGTTGTAGGAGCAGCCCCAAGTTGTAAGATTACCTTGCTGCAGCCCTCTGTTGAGCCTAACCTAATGATTATCATAGTTCAGCAGAGTTCTACTTCTTGGACAATACTCTTCTCATGAACCTTGGACTCCTTTCTGAAGAAGGTATAACTACTCTTGATCAGTTTTCACATCCTTAAATATTCCATTAGCCTAAGGAAAACCTCAAGCCCAGGATTCAGCACTTATGACAGCTCATCTACCTGCAGTCAGACTTCTTCATCTTCAATAATAAGGTCCATTTCTTTTCAACTCAATCATCATTTACATGCAGGAGATACTTCCTTGCTAGGTTACTGCAAATCAGCATTGAGTGTTATACTGCAAAGCAGTTCATTTATCTCTTACTCATTAAACCTAGCTTCATCATTGACAACTCCACAGCTTCATTCAGTTATCAGCCACTGCAAAATCTGATCTAGTTATGTGGCCCATATTTGTTGCCCATTAGAACATTGCTCCATGTTTATAAAGACCTTACTCTGGGCTTCCACTCCAGTATTCATACAGCTGCATTACCTATTCATGGATTTGCTGCCATTTTAAACTCAGCTTGGTTTTCAGCCCCTTAGCTTCCAGACATTCAGTCCATCCCAGATTTGCCCTCCACTGCTTCATTAGTCTACATCTATCCAATTGTAGTTGCTGCCTCCTATGGGTTCAGTCCTGAACTTGCAGGTCAGTTTCCATGTTTTCAGATAACTGAAGTACCAGAAACTTTATAAATAATGGACAGTCTTCTTCTTTGATCATAATGATGTTCATGTGGAAATTGACCTGCTCTCATCATACATAATCTCACTCTTCAATGTTTCACGTGCCCTATCATGTCAGTAAAGTAGCTGGTGCTTGTCCGCTTCCAATTCCAGACACTCCATGGATCATTTCTGGCAGTGGATCCAGAGATGGCATCTCCACCTTCTTTCCAGGATCTATTCATGCACTAGCATATTATCGATGCTGGGCATCCCCATCATGTAAAAACATAGCCCTATCCACCAGATTGACATATAAAGCTGGACTAATTATAAAGCTTTGTACCTCACAACAGAGAGCTATTCATATTTACATTGCTCATGTTCTAGCTTTCATGACCTTTTGCCATATGGCCTTACATCTCTCTCTGGTAGCATACAACAATTCACTGCAGAAATCAGTGTATCCATTCTCAACATGCTCCTTCCTCTCCATCAATCTGTCTAATCTTTCTGTTAAAACTTCACTTGATGGGTTCAGAAAGTGGCTTCCCCAAGCTCCTCAGAGACTGCCAATGGAAGGCCCACTAACGATGCATCTCTTGGACTTATTAGATTCCAGGCCTTTTGATTCAAAGACTAACTTGATGATTTCCACCACTATATGCCTGGCATTCTAAGGATTTCTTAGACCCAGAGAATTTTCAGTCCATACTCTTACTTCAACAAATTCTCAGGATATCCAGTCTCTCTGACAACAAGACCTCTATACTCTACAATTGTCTTCATCTAAAACAGACCAAAGAATCTGAGCAGCATCTTCAGCATCCATATATAAACTCCCTAGCCATATCATCAAGAATATGGAAGGATGGAAGTCATTGGCTTATGAAACACAGATGCCAAATCAAATTAAAGTTAGTTTATCTCCTGCTAGAATGCCCAGAGGATGGACAGATCAGTAACTATGGGTTCTCAGAGGTTTTCCCTCTCCTGTGTGCTACTTCTCACACTCTTTATGAGTTTGAAAAGATGAGCAACACCTTCTTGGGGTGCTCTATTCCTACCAGCTATCAAGCTCAAAGTGTCTAAGGAATAGGAATAGAGTACAGATACAAACAGAGTTGCACAAGCATAAACATGTATTCCACAAACATTGTACAATATGGAAGGTTTGCAAAGACCAATATGGCTGGAATCTCATTTTACATTTCACAAACATTAAATTGGAGGGCTAGCCCAGGGTTCAATGTGAACGAATAAACTCCTTCCACACACAGTATTTAAATCAGCCTCTCCCAGCAACCCCCATTCTAGTGTTTGGAAATCACCCACCAGCCTCCCCTTCCTCCTCCTTCTTTTTCACCACCCACCCATGCAGAGGGAGCTCTATTCCTACCAGCTATCAAGCTCAAAGTGTCTAAGAAATAAGAGTAGAATACAACCACAAACAGAGTTGTGCAAACATAAACATTTAGTCCACAAACATTGAAACCATCATGTCTGAATTCAGGGAGGCAGGAGTTCCTGCTGTATGTCATGGTCTGACTAGACTTAATATTACCTTTCAGAAGAAAGATAAATATTTCAGGGACCTGGAATGAGCCAGAGACTTCTCTGAAACAAATATACTGTACTGATTCCAACTGAAATATGGTTCGATTTTGAGCAGGATGAAGCTGAACTAATTGAATATCATTCTATGCTTCCTGGACCTAATGCCTGATTCTGATTCAAACCTTTGATTTTTCTTTATGTTATACATATTCATTTTGGATGAAAGCTCCAAATAACTAGTCTAGGGTTTGTATGATGTTGATAGAAACACTTCAGTGTATTTGAATTGCTATTATATTTAACAGTTACTCATACTGTAGTCTTATAATTGGGAAGAATAAGCATGGAGCACTCCAAATATTTTCCTTCATTATTGGCTATATTATTTGAAGCTGTACAAATAAGCTTTATGAATTTTTTCTTCTGACACCAACCTTGTGGTGCTGAGGGTTGAGGCACTAGGCACCACACCCTGTATCATGCTGGCCATCCAGGTTCAGATGTGGACTCAGGAGGACTGCTCCTCTCTCCCAGAGAGGGAGGGTCTCAGTGCCTGACATATACCTTGCCCCTAGTGTAGACTGTGGTGAGGAAGACAGGGCTGTCAGCATTGAGGGAGGGAGTGTCAGGTGCCTGCACTCCAAGCATGCATGGAGACATTTGGGTGGCATTGTATGCTGCCCCTATAGGAAGAAACCTAGAAAAATGGCTGTCTGAACTGCTGCTGATCCTGACCACGTGGTAGTCCTGCATCCTGTTAAGCACCCAAGTCATACTGCCGTTGCATGAAGGTAAGACCTGTCAAAAAGCAGATAAGTGGGGCTGGGGTGGTCAGTTGTCTGGAGGCAGCTTGGATGCCTGAGAAACCTAACAAACTGTAAAAAAGATAAATAATATTTCTTCCTTTCTAACCCTCAGAAATGAAAAAAAAAAAAGAACCTGTACTCTAGTTAGTTAAAATGAATTACTTTTTAGTGCCAAGAGCAAGCACAGACAGGAAATGCAGAATGATGGACTTCAACAAGTGGCTGAGAGAATGGTGTGTGTCCATGGGGTATGGATTGGTGGGATAGTGGGGTAGCACATGGGAGACCCCAGATCTATATGCAAGGGACAGGCAACATACCAGCAAGGAGGGTTCTGGGATGTTAAAGCAGAGACTGAGGGAATTTATCAGTGAAAGGTATAATATAAACTTGCTGGGAGGGGCTATGGAGGTGGATTGAATCAGGAGAGGAGGTCCAGAGGACCTCCCCCCACAGCAATGATAGAGCCTAATTTGACTAGGATAGGGGGTGGATGGGAGGGTAAGGAGGCATCTGGGAGAGGTTCAGGGTGGAGGGTGGTATCACTAAATGCTAGGAGCATGGGGAACAAGATGGCTGATTTGCAGGCATTGATGGCAGAAGGGAAGTGGATATAGCTGCCTTCACTGAGATGTGGACAACCCAAAACCACAGCTAGGACTTGGCCATCACAGGATTTGAATTATTCAGGAGGGACAGAGAAAAAGGTAAGGGGGGTGAAGTAGCCATTTATGTAAGGGAAGGGATTCGATATATTAGGGAGGAAGAGGGGAGGAGGGTGGGTCAGAAGTCATTTGGATGCAACTCCACACTCCCAAGGGGGATAGACTCTGATTGGGGGTTGTTTATAGGCCCACAACCCAGAAAGAGGACATGGATAGGGAGCTAGGGGAGCAGCTAAGGAGACTGTGTGGCAAAGGGAGCACCATGGTGGTGGGACACTTCAATCTACCAGGGGTGGATTGGAGCACCCCAGCTACCACATGCGCCAGGGAGCATATCCTCCTGGAAGCAATCCAGGATGGCTTCCTGACCCAAATGGTAACAGTGCCAACAAGGGAGGAGAATATTCTTGACCTGGTGCTGGAGGATGGGGAACATGTCACAGATGTATGGGTGGAGGAACCACTGGCAGGTAACGATCACTACACGGTGTGGTTCTCTATCAATATGGGTAGGGAGATTGCCACTACAAAAACTAAGGTCCTGGACTTCAGAAGGACAGACTTTGGCAGGATGTGGCACTTACTGAGAACACACATAGATAACGTCCACCCTGACATGGACGCAGAACAGAAATGGACAATCATAAAACTAGGACTGATTGAATCCACTAAAGCTTATGTCAAGAGCCAGCAAAAGAAATCAAGAATCAAGCAACCAAGCTGGATGACTAGGGAGGTAGTGGAGAAGGTGAGGGATAAGAGAAGGGCTTTCCGGACCTACAAGAGAACCAACAGGGCAGAGGACAGAGAGGATTATGTGAGGAAATCCAGGGAGGTGAGCAGAGCGGTAAGGGCTATGAAGGCAGCCAAGGAAAGGAGATTAGTGCAGGGGATTAAAGAAGGGGAAAAGGATTTCTTCAGGTATATCAGGGAAAAGAGGAAGAGCAAGGATCAGATAGTTAGGATCAGGAAAGGCAGTGGGTGGGTGGGTAGATAAGGGGGCAGAGAAGGCAGAAGTACTTAAGGATTACTTCTGTTCAGTGTTCATAAGGGAGAGGGGTTTGCCTGTACCTGAAGGGTAAGGGGGGAACGGGAAGGAGGGGGAGACAACCACAGATGGGGTTATCATGGTGGAAAGGGTGCTGGATGGCCTTAGGTCCCTGAAGGTAGACAAGGCACCTGGGCCAGACAGAGTTCATCCCAGGGTGCTGAGGGAACTGGCTGAGGTCCTGGCAGGGCCATTGGTGGACCTGTTCAACACCTCGCTTAATATGGGATGTATGCCCAGGGATTGGAGGGAGGTGCACATGATACCTCTCCGTAAGAGTGGACCCACGGACAAACTGGGGAACTACAGATTGGTGAGCCTTACCACAATTGTAGGAAAACTGATTAAGTCTATCCTCAAAGATAGGCTGGTGCAATTTCTTGAGACTAATGATCTACAGGATGACAGGCAGCATGGGTTTGTCTCTGGCAGATCCTGTCAGACAAACTT
Organism: Neoceratodus forsteri; assembly: GCA_016271365.2. NCBI lineage: Eukaryota > Metazoa > Chordata > Ceratodontiformes > Ceratodontidae > Neoceratodus > Neoceratodus forsteri. The sequence goes on from CM057453.1 coordinate 1,387,027,659, forward strand.
GGTTGACTTTTTTGACTGGGTCACGAGAGCACTGGACAGGGGCCATGCGGTGGATGTACTCTATCTGGATTTCAGCAATGCTTTCGATTCAGTGCCACATGGTAGGTTGACCTGCAAGTTGAAGAGTCTAGGAGTAGGGTGGAAACTAGCCAGATGGGTTGAATCCTTGGCTGGGTGAGAAGTAGCAGATGGTAGTGGTGGGGATGAGGCATCAGAGCCCAGGTCAGTGACAAGTGGTGTCCCATAGGGCTCAGTACTAGGACCAGTCCTGTTTAACATTTTCATCACAGACATGGCAGTAGGGATCAAGAATAAGATCAGTCTCTTTGCTGATGACACCAAGATCTGTGCTGAGGTGGATAGGAGGGATGGTGGCAAATTACTTCAGGAGGATTTGGCAAAACTGGAGGAGTGGTCGCACACCTGGCAGCTTGGGTTCAATGCCAAGAAGTGCAAAGTGATGCATTTCAGATCCAGGAACCCAGGATACAGTTACTGGTTGGACAGTGTCCAATTATCCATATCCAATGAGGAGAAGGATCTGGGGGTGCTGGTGACCAGGGAAATGAACCACTCGGCTCAGTGAAAGAAGGCAGTAACAAAGGCAAACAGGATGATAGGGTGCATAGCAAGGGGGATTACATCTAGAAGTAGTGAAGTCATATTGCCCCTGTACAGGGCCCTGGTGAGGCTGCACTTGGAGTACTGCATGCAGTTCTGGTGCCCTCACTTAAAAAGGGACATTAAACCACTGGAGGTGGTGCAACAAAGAGCAACAAAGATGATCCTGGGGTTGGGGGATAGACCTTACAAAGAAGGACTAAGAGAAATCAACATGTATACCCTGAAGGATAGAAGAGGGAGAGGGGACATGATTGAGACCTTCAAGTACCTGAAGGGGATGAACAGAGTGGGCTTCATGGGTGGGTTCACTCTCAAGAGTGGAAGAGAAACCAGAAGGCACCTCCTGAAGTTGAAGGGGGGCAGATTCAGGAGGGGAATGAGGAGGCACTGTTTCACTGAAAGGGTGGTAGCAGGGTGGAATTCACTGCCTGAGGAACTTGTATCATTGCAGACAGCAGGGAGCTTCAAGAGGAGGTGGGACAGATTCAAGGGGAAAGTACATACTGGGAGGGGGCAGGGTGGGGCAAGGGAGGAGATGGAGGCTGGGGGGAAGCTGCAGTCTAATGGACTAATGTGCTGCACACTCGAGCAGACTAGATAGACCTTAAGGCCTGTATCTGCTGGCAATTTTGTATGTTCATATTTAAATTCAGAATGCTAGCTTAAATGGAAGTATTTGAATGCAATGTACTTTCACACTCTATGAATAAAAACAAAGTATAAAAAAAGAAAAAAGGATACTTGCATATGGTCAGATCCATCATTGTGTTATTGATCTAAGGCTTGACTCTGAAAGGGTGTGGGAGTCTACTGAACCTGCTGAGTCTGCATCAGTATGAAGTGTGTTGTCCTGAGCCTGGTCCCCCCTCTCAGCAACCTGGCTTGGGTCTGTGCTAGACTTTTCCATATATGGTCTGGTAACAGGGAAGGGAATTTCAAATTATCATAGGGATTCTGGTATCTTTTTTTTTTTAGTTATTTAACCAGGTGAGACACACTAAGCTGAAAGCTTTTTTACAGGTGTAACCTGGGAGCACCGGGAAGTTAAGTGACTTGCTCAGGGTCACACAGTATGCAAGTGGAAGCTGTGGGATTCAAACCCAGGTCTGGTCTGCTGGATGTCACCAGATTTGCAGCTCAGAGCCTTAAACCACTACACTATACTGCCTCCCTTCTGTAAGCAGTTTAGAACTGTCATGGTAGGTGGCGGTAAGGGTGTGCATAAGTTTCACAGATGAGTAAGGGGACTGTGTGTGATCACAAATGTCCTAATAAGTCATGTTCTGCTGCACACATTTTCCTGGTATCCTAGTGGGGGTTGGGTCACAAAGGTGGCCTGAAGGACAACTTGACAGACTAGCTCCTGCTGAGAAGGGGACTGGCTGAATCTATTCAGAAAAACAATGTTTAGGGCTGCTCGATGGGCAGACTGAAGCATAGTGTTCTGCCATCCTGGTGACCCAGAATCATGAGCAGAGTTGGGAGGTGGTACATGGGTGGCAAGACTGAGAGAAGCACACTACAGGTGGGAGCATGTCCCAGCTGGGGGAAGACAGGCAGCATGCTTTGGTGCTAAAGCTTCTTGTGCTCATAGGCCAGGGAGATCGCTTTCCCAGAAGGAGCATGTTGCATGCATCCAAAAAGCCCTGTTTGAACATTGCTCCCATCTTACCTACAATCCTGACCCTGGAGGAGAAGGAGGATAAAGTACCACTCCTGCTAAGGCACAGTCTGTTGAGGCAAGGTATGTCCTGGTCTGGAAATGTTAAATGTGAGGATTAGGATCCAGGCATGGCCCAGACCAGAAACGCAGAAGCAGGTCAGGAGTTTTCTTGGGACAGCATGGTACTATAGAAAATTTTTACCCAATTACAGTGCCCTGGCTGCTCCCCTATCTGACCTGGTAAAGAGAAGGATGCCAAAGAAAATTACCTTGGGACCAGCCTGTGAAGAAGCCTTTACCAGATTGAAGGAGGCACTGTGCAGTGCTCCTGTTTTGACAAGTCCTGACTATAGCAGACCCTTTATAGTTCAGACTGACGCCTCAGACATGGGTATTGGGGCAGTACTGAGTCAGACATCCAGCCAAGGGAAAGATCACCCGGTAGCATATCTGAGTAAAAAGTTACTTCCCAGGGAGCAAGCATACTTTATCATGGAAAAAGAGTGTCTTGCCATAGTGTGGGCCCTAAAGAAATTGGAGCCATACTTGTATGGGCAACATTTTGTGGTACAAACTGACCACAACCCCCTGGTTTGGCTAACACAAATGGGTAAGACTAATGGTAGATTGTTAAGATGGAGTCTTGCTTTGCAAGGGTATGACATGGCAATTCTACATACGGCTGGAGTGAAAAATCAGAGCTCAGATGGGTTGTCTCGTGTCCATGAGGAGTGAACTGATTTGGGAAGCTCATCCCATGCAGGGGATAGAGCCCCCAAATTCGGTCTAGGTGGGGAGAATTGTGACACTTGGACAGCTAGTTCTGATTATTCTGTGATTTTTGTAACATAGAAATATAGTGTGATTGTCTGTCATGAGAAATGCTGTGCTCCTGGATGACCCCCCAGGTTTCACTTCAAAAGACAGGATATGTTAAACAGTAGATCTCAGTAAGGTGATTAACCTACAAAGACTCGCATTTTATGGTCTTGTTGTTGAGCTGTGTTTTCTTTGAAGAAAAAGGAGACTAACATATCCATTTTATGGCGTCTTCAGAGGAAGCCCAGTTAATTTCATCTGGTGTTACAAAGCATATCACACCTCAGTGAGATCTGACAGTTAGTCATAAAAAGCCCTTTGATGTCTTTGTGAAAGCAGGAAACTGCTCCTGGATGAAAGAAGATACTGGAAAATCACATACTTGATTGGGAAGTCATGTGGGGAAATGAGTTTTTGCTGATGTCACCTATTTAATTTACCTTCTGAAGTATATGACATCCTGATTGTATAATATTTAATAAACAGAGGAGGAGCTGGGTGACATCATGGAGAAGGCAGATTCAAGACAGTTTTTTTTTTAATTATGCTGTGACTGACCTTTAGAGACATTCTTGTTTGGACTCTCTTGAAAACAACATCTGTTTCATGCACTGTTAGAAGATATACATTAGAGAGACAAGTCTAAGTGTACTGTGGTAGGAATTTGCACTTTTAAACCTTATTCTTTTAAAAGATTATATGTTTTGTGATATATTGTTCTGTATTTACATTTTTACATATTTTTATCTATTTAAGTAAAACCTCTTATTTTAAGAGACTACTTGGTGTGCCTTTGAAATTCTTTCTTTGACAAGTGAAGCATATTTGGTTAAAGCTGACACTGTGCATAAGCTTACAGGTTATATCAAACTGGGAAAAAGGTAAGAGTTTATCTGAGGTCTTTCACAGAGTGCTAAGGGTTCATTTTGTACACCTGGTTAGGTGCCCGTAGGCGAAAGATATCTGGCATTTCCCCAAAGAGAAGAATTATCTGAGCCTGTACATTTGGGTACAGTAGCAAGAGGTTCACAGTTTGAATCCCTCCAAAACTTGATACCAAAGGTTGATTCGAACTCACAAAATAGACAGGAGGGTTACCCTGTTCAGTTCCTGTTCACAATACTGCGCTCGGAGGTTGGCACTGTGGGAGCAGAGGGCCTGACCTGCTGAGTGGAGTTGTGACACTAACTAGTCTGGATTGTTGGTAAGGAAATTGCTGTAGATTTCAATGTTACCATAGTTGTATTGCTAGATGGTGAGAGGAGAAGGTAGGAAGGAGGGAAGCTATATATTATTAACCCATGGATTGAATGAATGGCTTTTACAATACAGTTTGACCAAGGGGCCAAAGGCTAGGTCGTATACTACATAATACTTCTAGTAGTTATCTCTTGGACTGGCTTTCCATTTACAGGCAGGGATGGGGGGGCTCCAGTCTATGCAGGCTCCTGGAAGCTGCTCAGCATTCCAGTTAATGGGGGTTTCAGCTCGTCAAGGCATCCTCAGACCTTCTTATGTTGGGTTAGTTTTCTGGGGTTAATTCACAGAGAAAAACCTGAGTTAACCTCTGGAAATTTTCACGTTGGTTTTCTTATTATCAATCAGACTTCTTATGGGGAACTTTCAGGAGCTGTCAGGGATAGGACCTTCAGGCCTTTTTGGGATCACAAGCTCTAGACAAGGTCCTATGTAAATAGTTGCTGGGGTAGGAAGGGGGTGAGGGTGAGGATGGGATGATAGGTATTAGATCCCTTATCTGTTTAATTATATTTCCTAAGGAAGACATCTCGTCAGTTCTGATTTTGAGCACGCTAGTGAAAGTGGGGATTTCTATCAAGTGGAGGGTTTTGTTTACATATTGTGATTCATGGGTACCATGGGGAACTGGACTGGGAGGGGGGAGGGCTGAAGTGTGCAGTAAGGATTTCTTATTATTCATAGATAGTATTGGAGTTTTACATATATTATATATTACATATGGCAACTCTAATGATTAAAATTATAACATGGAACATCAAGGGAGTTAGAGACCTTGTTAAAAGACTTCAGATTCTGAAACACTGTGCTTTGCTTAATGCAGGAATTATTTTGCTACAAGAAACGCATTTATTGGAGGATGAAGCCAAATGGTTACTCAGACAAGGGGTATCTCAAGTCTTCTCAGCAGGAGATTCCACTGCCAGAAGGGGGGTAGCTGTGTTAATTAAACATAATGTTCCCTTTCAGGCACACTCTACTGTTGCAGATCCTAATGGTAGATTTATACTAGTTAAGGGCACCTTAATGGGTAAAGAGGTTACTCTGGGTTCAATATATGGTCCAGTAGGAGGGGATCCTGCCTTTCTCATAGCCCTAGCTAACACACTTGCTCCCAATCTAACAGCTCCTCTGGTTTTAGGGGGAGATTGGAATATTCCCCCTACTCAAGATCTAGATAAATCTTGTTCAACTCTAAAACCCCCATCCCTGTCTCAAATTGCACTGGTGGATTTTATGGACCTCTTGGGGATTTGCGACCCGTGGCATATCCTCAGCCCCTCCAGCAAGCTCTTCACTTATTTCTCAACAATACACCAAACCTGGTCCAGGTTAGATTATATCCTAATTAGTCTCCCTCTTCTTATGGATTTGGTCAAGCAGGTCTGGAACCAATAGTTTTATCAGACCACTCAGTAGCTTGGGTGCTTTTAACCTTGGATCCACTAAATCAGAAAGACTCAACATGGAAGCTAAATACCCAACTATTAAAGGAGAAGCCCATAGTTTCCAAAATTCAATCTCTTATCAAATCCTTCCTGGAAAACAATAATGGCTTGGTTCAGAGGGAGGATATGTTTTGGGGCCTCTAAAATGCACCCTTAGAGGGGAATTAATAAAGATTCCCTCCTACTGGAAGAATAATAGAGAGAAAGAAGCCACTTCTCTTCTGGCTCAAATTAGGTCAGCAAAACTTTCTCTTTCCTCGAACACCTCCCCAGACTCTCTCTTACGGCCTTAATCTCCTTCAGGAACAAATATGCAGACTTGATGTGAGAAAAAGTTGAATATGCTCTAGTAAAATTAATCCCAGTATGTGGATCAAGGTAAGAAAGCTGGTAGGCTCCTCGCCTTGTGACTGCATAAGATAGAATCCTCCAGATTCATTCCCTTTATTAGGGCTCCAGGTTGTACCACCAAAGTTACCCCTCAGGAGATATCTGAAGTTTTTGGAACTTTTATCCTTCATTATATGGTAAATGTCTCAATACACCAAATATTCCAGACACAGAAGCATATCTGTACTCAGTGGGTCTACTTTCTCTCTCAGATCTTCAAATGGCCTGTATCTCGTCTCCCTTGACCCTATCTGAAGTAGAAGCTGCAATCAAAGATTTAGTATTAAACAAAGCCCCTGGTCCAGATGGATTTCCCCCCAATTTCTATAAAGTATTCTCTTCTGATCTGGCTCCTCTTCTACTTAGGTTATACAAATATATGTTATCGATGGATTCTCTTGACCCATCATTACTAGAAGCAACAGTAGTCCTTCTCCTTAAACCAGATAAACCGCATTCTCAACCATCTAGTTACCGCCCGATCTCTCTTATGAACTTTGATATCAAGATACTCACTAAGATTCTCTCTTGGCGTATCAAGTTGGCATGGACTGGACTGTTAAGTCCTGAACAGGTTGGTTTTGTCCCTGGACACTCCTCAGCAGACCATTTATGGAAATTGAGTCATATTTTTCAGGCTGCTCAAGTTTCTCATTCTCCCATGGGTCTAGTATCACTAGATGCTGAAAAAGCATTTGATAGAGTGGACCGTGAGTTTCTATGGCTAACCTTGAAGAAATTAGGCTTCCCCCTTCTTTTAATACAATGGCTCCAATCTATTTATTCATCACCCTCAGCTAAAATTTATTGTAACAGGGTTTTTCCTCTCCATTCCCCCTTTTTAAGGGTACCAGACAAGGTTGCCCACTTTCACCTTTTCTTTTTAACCTCTACTTGGAGCCCCTTCTTTGTAGTATTAAATCATCACCTCAGATACAGGGCATCCCTATTCTAAACCACACTTTAACCATATCAGTCTATTCAGACAATATTCTTCTTCATTTGGAGTCTCCAGTATCCTCCTTAGAGGGCACCCTAAAGGCAATAACCCAATTCAGTCGATACTCTAATTACAAGCTTAATCAGTCCAAAATAGAAATATTTCCACTTAACCACCTCACCCACAGACATAGCTTCAATAGATTTGGCTTGAAATGGTCTCTGCACTCCATTAAGTGTCTAGATATTTTTCTAACCACAGATCCCACAAAAATAAAGAAATTAAACCTAGATGACTTAGTTTCTATTATCCAACAAACCTCCACAGATGGGAATCACTTCCGCTCTCTCTATGGGGGAGAATTAACATTGTTAAAATGAATATTCTTCCCCGAATTTTCTATCCTCTAAATATGCTACACATTTAGCTTCCTCAGTCATTTTTCAAATGGTTGCACTCAATTATTTCCAGCTTTATCTGGCTAAATAAGCATCCTAGGCATTCTTATCACAAGCTAAGCCTCCCTAAGGAACTTGAGGGTTTGCGCTTACCTGACTTCCTCATGTATTACTGGGCCAGCCACTTGTCAGAAATAGGTAGATGGTCGACCACAACAAATGGGGACTATATCCCTAGTTGGCTTCAGATTGAAAACCAACGTTTATGCTCACACCACCTACATATCTCCACCATTTTCTTTTCCACAGGGAAAGCTCTTCCATCTGGGCTACATACTATGGTGATTGGTACTTCCTTAAAGATTTTCTCCCAGTGCTGCTTATTTCTCAAATTGTCTCCACCCCATGATATGGCTCAACCGCTTATCTCTAACCCCAATATCAAAATTGGGTATTCTAATCTCACACCGGGCTGGCTACCCCAATTAAAAGACATCAGGGTTATAGATTTATACTCACTTTATTCCCTTCTTTATTCCACTGATATTCTCATAAAATACAATATATCCCTCTACATATCTTCAAGATTTTTCAGCTGCAATACTTAGTAGGCCAGCTGTTTGGTACCACCCCTCAGCTACCCAAGCTGGATATGTTACTAACACAGATGTGGTCCCTCTTTCCCTTGCCTCACTGTGTCTCTCTGATTTATAAGAATCTCATTGCTTTCACATGTCCAGAGCCAGTGAACAGGGCCAAGGTATGGTCCTCCCTGTTGCCAAATTTAACTATCAGTTGATCACAAACTTGGAAAGATCTACATATCTACAACACTCAGGATCAATTCAGGCTTACCCAATATAATATACTAAATCATATGTATTATACCCCGGTCAAATTAGCTAGAATTGGACATCTTCCTAATCCTATTTGTTCTAGGTGTGGCAAGGTGGAGGGAGACTTGATACACATTTTCTGGTCTTGTGAAAAAGTAACTCCCCTATGTCAAGCTCTCCAGTCCAAATTGGATCCCCTGTTTGGTCTGGAAGATCTGTTTACAGTAGAGGTCTGTCTGTTGGGTATCTACCAGGATATAGTGATCAAGGAATGCAGATTCTATATGGCTTTAGTCTCCATGGTGGTCAAGAAACTTGTACTTAAACATTGGTTAGACCAGCTGTGTATAATATATGTTGAATGGCTCAATGAGATCACAGTTTATCTTAAGATTGAACGTTTGACTGCAAGTTCAGGTAATAAGCTTCCCCTCTTTGTTAAAAGATGGGGTAAGGTATATGCCTTATACTTACATTAAGCAGTGGTTTTGTATTGACTCCCCAGTAGGGGTTTTATCCTAATCACTATTATCTCCTATTTTATAAAGGTTAGCACACTCCAGGGGGAGGAAGTGGGTAATTGGGGGGAGGTGGGAGGAGGGTGGAGATATGGAAAAAGGAGGGGATGGGGAGGGGGCTTTAGGGGTAGTTATTTTAAGTTATCCAGTGTTGTCTGATTGTTTATATTACAGTCACTGGCATTGTATGTAATGAAAATGTAATGAAGAACTTGAATTTCAAAAAAAAAAAAAAGCATAGAAGCTGATAGAAAACAATGTTCAGCGGGAGAAGGTTAGAGACATTGGTATCATAGTAAATGGTATCACCATAATCCAGTATAGGAAGAATGGCTTGATCAATAATATTTTTATGATCCATGATAGACAAGCAATGCCTGGCACATTTTAAGTGACCTGAGTATTGTTGAACTTTTGAAACAGTTTTGTCAATGTGGGGATTTGAAAGTTAGTGAGGAATCAAAAGTAAGACCAAGCTATTTAAATTCACTCACAAGCTCAAGTGGGTTATTGTTTAGAGTAATAGAAAAGGAAGATTTTGACAGAGAACTTAAGGCAGCTTGCAGCCCAAGGACATATCTTAAAGTATGGCTATGCAGAAACTCAGTAATATATGCTATCAATTTTCTGTGGCATATTTGTACATTAAATCAAGTCATGTGAGGCTTACACCTTTCCCCTGAGAGCTCTATACCCCCCAGTCAGTAGATCACAGTGATGGATTTCCCTTGGGGCATTTAGAGTAAAGTTGGCTGGGATATGGTATATGGGGTCTAGTTTTTTTAGGGTGGGCTTATTTGTGCTACCATATACAATATCCCATAGTCCATTAGAGGAAAGTAACATAGCATCTTCCAGCTCAACCCAGACCATTAAAAGGTATACTAAACATTTGTCTGTACAGAAATCCTGTTTTGAGCGTGTTCAGTGTATCAGTTATATGGCTCTCCCATTTCAACAGGAAGTTAGAAACATAGACAATGATTGCAGACAAATGAGCAAAGGGCCATCCAGAATGCCCTTGTTCATTTACACTCCCTAATATTTATACCCGGGTCACAATTTTTCAAGGTGTGTTCTCACATGTAAGTACCTCTAATAGTGACTGAATTGATTTTAGCATGTGGGGGTTCCAAACATCATGCTTTGTGTTTTAGCTGAGTTTAGAACCAATTTGTTAGTTCTCAAAAATAGTTATATTTGGTCAAACCCTCACAGCAGATTTAATTACAAACACACCATATCATCTTCCTATCCATCAAGGACTGTGTCATCCACATGCATGTGCATGAAAATGCCATATTTGCCTCTGTCAAGGTATTTTATGATTGAGGAGAAGGATTGTAGTCCCAGCACCAAACCTTGGGAATGACCCTCCTTCACTACCTTCAACAGACTGGAGTGTACATCATTCACTGCTACCAGTTGTCTCCTGCATGTTAGGCAGTGTTCCACCTATTTTTGGGAGGTGGGGTTAAAGCTAAAATGGCCATGTTTCTGTATCAGTGCAGAAGCCCATGGTCCACATGGTGCATCCATCTATTTAGTATGAAAGAATGATCCATCTCCTCATGCTGTGTATTTGATGCACTTGCTCCTGTATCACTGTACTGAATTTCAGAAAATCCAGTAATCAGCATTATCTTTTATACAACAAAAGAAAGTGCTTTTAAAATTATTATTTTTTTATAAAAACCTATGGCCTCTGCACAACATGCCATAATCCTACTGCATCCACCCTGCTGTGCCACACCCAACACTCTATGGTCTCAGCACCACTATGCTGAAACCACAAGGACACCAGCATGCCACCTGCATCAACACCATCTCACACACAGGATGTTGGGAGATACTTAGGGCATGAAGTGGGAATTAACATTGTAAAACAAACAGAATTTTACCATACAAACACTCCATTTACATATTGTAGGCATTCCATTGCCATATACCCTCCTATTATCCACCAACTTGGGTGCACCAGCGTTTTGGTGCATCACTGGGGGATAATAATGGCGTGTGATGTTGCATTAGTAAACTCTGGGAAAATTAGCACAAAGCTACATTTGGGTATTAACTATTCAGATTCTTTATTTGTATATAGTTTGGTAAAAAATACTTAAAAACCATGGTATAACTATGACTATTAGAATCTTGTTTAGTCCATTTATAATGTACCACAGATCAACATTAATCAGTGGTGGGCTCTGCTTGGTCATACTTAATTTCATTTTAGCTTCTAAGTCTTCCTCTATCATTGGCCTACTCTGCTGCCTAGGAGGGAAAGTACAGAGCTGGGAGATTGGAAAGGGAGAGGGAAGGACTGTGGGCAGGCTGGGACAAAACCCACCACCTGCATGACAGACCCTGTATACCACTTAACACTTTGTCACTGAAATTTTGGACACCAACTCTGAAAATGTAGGATAAAAAGGGATGTTGGCCTTAAACATGTGGGGCATATCAACACACACATGGAGACACAAGCTCAGAACACTCTGAGCTAGTGAGTTAACTGCTCTCCACCATTGATCACAACCACAGCTCTAGCTGGAAACCCTAACAGTGGGGTGATAACAGCTCACATTGAGTCTTTTGTTGGGTGCCCACCTTACACTTCTAGGTGCCAGGTAAATGCAGCTCCTAAAGAGTTGTTAATCACACCTGACCTTTTAAAAAATGAGGAAGATTAGCATGAGGACAAGAGCTAATTAAAGTAGATCCTTTTTTAACTTCACTAACAGCCATGATTGGCAAGAAGGTTAGTTGCATTAGTCCAGGTCAATTTATACTATGCCCCAGATAAATAAAACAATGTTAAAAATTGACTCTTGCTTCTAATATGAAATATTCATTTTCTTCACCCCCTACAGATTCAATAATCTCTTTTTTAATGATGTTGTTAAAACTTCAGTCATTCTCTAACATAACATAGTTCTTAACCTTGTATTGAGAAAGATTTCTTATTAAGACATTTACAACAACCATAAAATCTAGGCCATAATGCACTGAGTAATGCAGGTGATGTAGCAGATGACAGTCAGAGAAAACCATGAGAAAGATATAGCCTGCACACCAGAAAGAACTGGCAGAGAGACAGGGTGACATAAAATAGAGAGAGTTCCATTGAGAGATCACAATATAGGTAGAGATGCTGCAAATTTAAACTGTTCCAGCTAAATGACTGAAATTTGTATTCAACAATCTTCGTGAAGTTTACATGGAACTTAGGAATTTTGACATTTTTTCTGCAAAGTGGCCACTTCACAAGTGACTTCTGGTCAATTTGCCAAAAAAGGTAACTTCACCTAGCAAAACACTGTAAATTCTATGGAATTCAACAAATAATTTGAGAAGTGATTTTTGGACACTTCACTTGCCCCTAGATACATGAGGTCAGGCTGCAGATAAGGAGGAGCATGGATAATCAAGGGTGCACTGTAATATGTTTATACTGCTAGTGGTGTGTCTCCTATGCTGTAAGAAGAGTCTATCACACTGGTTGGTCAGACAAAACTGTTCAGCTTTGGTACGTGGACCTCCTGTCCATCCAGCACAATTGACCCATCTTGCACAATAAAAGACATATACTATTAGCCCCATATAAGCAGTCTGACACACAAACGATTTCAGAAGAATCTCTTTTAAATATAAGAAACAGAAGAATTGTGCATATATTGTCAGTCATGAGGAAAATTTCTGTTCTTAAAAATGCAACTTGGATGTAAAATAGACATGTTTCACCTTGCAGAAAACCAAAGAACCACTTGGTGGGAAATGGACTGTGTCAACTGAATGTAGATATTTAGAATTGTAAAACTATTAGCGTGAGAAGTAGTCTTATTATTATAAATGCTTGGAATGTTTAGTACCAAATAATTCTGATTAACTACAAGCAATTTCATGATATACAGTATATACACACACACACATTAATAAGGCCTGGGTGATAGAACCACAAAATTAAGCTGAGCTGTTCTATCTGCCAAAACGTATGAGAGGAGTCTCTCATACTGTACCATAAAAGACAATATATGGATGCCCTGTTAACTTATTATAAATCACTCAAGTGAGAGTGATTTATAATAAGATCTGAGTATTTTTTTTTATTTTTAAAGTTAAATAAAGCTGCCCTCCCCATGGATGTAAGGTGAAATGTATCAGTCCTAATGCTTCTGTAACAAAGATTATAAGAGGTACAGCATCTCTGTACATTGATTTGCTGAAATCATAAGTGACCCGTAATCAGTACTGTAACAGCTTTGCAGGCCAAGTGGCACAGTCACAGCACTTTATGCTACTATCTGGAAGACCTTGGTTTGTATATGATCCCTGGAATCCTAGGATGATGTCAAGTGAGGAAAGAGAACACCTTTGAGGTGAGATACTCGACTCCCAAAGAGGGGACATAGGCCACCCAGCATTCTCTTTTATTTATTTATTAATCAAAGAATCAGAATTACAAACTTTTGGCCAGCCCACTGGAACAGCGGTTAAATTTCTACTTGCGATGCCAGTGACCCGGGTTCGGAAATGAGCCCGGGAGCTGGTGGGCTGGCTGGGAGTAGAAGGCTTGAGCATCCTATGGACAGCTTGCCTTCTCTGGGGGGGGGGATCCTGACTTGGCATCTGTGTGACCTCGAGTAGAGACTCAAGACACAAGTCCGAAGTCAAACAGGGGGCAGGTGTGCTGGACGTCGCCACTTCTATCACCTTGACGTCAGGGCACATGGCATGCACAGTACACCAGGAAAAAACACCCTTAGCACCTCCAGTACATGGAGCACCTAGGTCCTGATCCTCAGTGCCCCTACCAGCACCAGAGACAGCATCCCGATGAAATCCAGACACATTGGGGGTGAAAGGGCCCTTACCCCATACCCGCCTGGGGAGAATAACTAAGGCTCAATGGGGGATGGACTGCACTGGATGACAGACATGTGAGCAAGGGTGAAACAGACCGTAGGTGTCTCCCAAAGAGTGTGAGTGCTGAGGACAGAGAGAGGAGGGTAAAAAGAGAATATAAACAAAAAGAATTGCAAACCTTTGAGCTAAGAGCTCGTTTACAGAATGTCCTCATCAATCAAAGGAGGGGAACAATTATGAGTTGGGAATAGCAAATGCAGCTAACAGGCATTGTCAAAAATATATTAGTAGCATATTAACAAACTAATATAATACAACAAATTGAGTATAAAAGACAGGCAAATTGTAAAGTACAGTCTTAACACAGAGTACATAAGGAACAAAACGCCAGCAGTAATAACAAGGTGCTAACAGTTCAGTTAGGTACTCACAAATAGCAGCTAAGAAGCCTTGTCATAGGCAAGAGGATGCTAAGTTAGAAACATATCAGTGAATGTGTAGTGGGCAATTGGTAAGAGAGTGGGCAGGGTGATTCAGCAGATTATGTATGGTTATAGTCTAGTAGGAAAACAGGTAATGCCCTGGGGGTTAGGTAGAGATATAGCAGTGTATAGGTGGAGTGATGGAAATTTGAAGTTTGGATTTGAGGTGACTAATGCTGGTGAGGCTTGTGATGGCTCGAGGGAGCTCGTTTAGCCAGGTGGGTGTCTGACTGCAAAGGCATGACTTCCTAGGGCAATTCTTCTGAATGGCACCGCAAGCGCGTGTTTTGTAACACTTCTCATAACATGTTTAGAAGGGGCAGGGCAGAATAAAGCCTGTAAAGAAGGTGGTGCAAGTCCAAATGGGGGTTTCTTCCCCAGGAGTGGAGTTGGATCCAATCCTTGAGAGGAAGCCATTTTGTTCTAATGTACAGATTGCAAGTGTGCATAAGGTGATCAGCATCTAAGACATGTCTGCAGGCTTTGTTTAGGGTGGTGTGGACTCTGTGCAGACTGGTGTTGGAGGCTGTGCCATAGACCACAATTCCAAAGTATAGGATTGGTAGGATTGTACCTTTGATGGCCTGATACCTGGCCTCTGGAGTGAGGCAGGACTGAAGCCTGTAGAGGGCCCTTAACTTCCTGTTAGTGGTGGTGGTAATAGTACGAATATGTTCATCGATGGCAAGGAACTCATCGATAGTGATCCCCAGGTACATGAAGGAGGACACTTGCTCGAGGGCTGAGTGAGAGCTGTCATTTATGATGAAGGGTGCAGTAGTTCTTCTCTTTTGATGCCAGCAAAGAGTATTGTCTGTTTTTTGCTGTTGAACACCAATAGGCTATCCTTAAACCAGTCCTGCAGCATGTCAAAGTTGTGCTGCAGGTGCCTGGTGAGAGTCTCTTGGCATGAGTCCTACAGAAAGACAACTGTGTTATCTGCATAGAGCAGGATCCTAGCCAAAAGGCATGTCTCTGGGAGAGTGTTCACAAAGAGGCTGAACAAGCCCAGGCCCAGTATAGAGCCCTACAGTGACTTCACAAGCCTGGGAGACTGCTTTGTTAATTTTTACCCTCCGGGAGTATCCAGTTAGGTAGCTACCGAACCACTTGACTGTGCCCAAAGACAGCCCCAGACAATCTAACCTATGTAACAGCAGCTGATTATCCACGAGGTCAAAAGCCTTGGTAAGGTCTATACATATAGCTCCAACTAGCTGGCCTTGGTCAAGTACTTCATGTACATAGCCTGTGAAATCAACTAAGGCAGTATTCATGCTCTGCATCTTGTGAAAGCCATGTTGCTGTGGCAGATGAGGTTGTATTTGTGCAGATGGTCCATGAGTTGGTCAACTATAATTCTCTCTCTTACTTTGGAGAGTGGGGACAGTATGGAGATAGTTCTGTAATTAGACACAGTTGCCTTATCAGATCCTTTTAGCACTGGGGTTACAGGAACAGATTTCCAGATGGAAGGGAAAGCAGATAAGTGGAGAGACAGATTAAACAGCTTTGTTATTGGTACGACGACCTCAGGTAGAGCAATGGCTACCAGTTTCATATCAACACCATTGCTGCCCATCCTGGGTTTGCCCAGAACTCTAGTTAGGCATTTTTTTGTTTCCTGAGCAGTTACATGTTTGAAGTAGAAGTTAGTGCTTGTACTGGTGTCAGGTCTGGAATTAGGAAAGGAGGTAGCTGGTATTCCAGTGGGGTACATTGCCAGTCTGGGGGGGAGGACTGAGCTGTAACCTGAGAATGCTGTATTAAAGATATTGGCAATGGTATCATCATCTAGCATTATCTCACCATTATGCTGAAGCATGGAGGGGAGCATCTGTCACCTGACTGTAGGAGGTTCTTTATCAAAGTCCAGAACTTCTTCCCATCACCCCAGCATTGAGCCTGCTGGTTTTTGTGGCATGTGACCTTTGCCTGCTGGATTTCCCACTTACATCTGTTATGGGCTGCTTTGTACCTTTGTATATCTGCAGTTGCCCCCATCTCCCTGGCACAGTGCCAGAGCAAGTCTCACTGCCGCATTGTACCGAGCAGTTGAGGGGTGACCCAATCCATATTGCCTCCCTTTATCACTTTCTTGAAATAAGGAGCAAACTTGACTGCAGCTGTGTTGAAGTAGGAAATGAATAGCTGGAGTGCTGTATCAACAAAGGGATGAAACTCCAGTCTATGTCTGTGAGGTAGTTCTTGAAGTGAGTCATGGTGCATTTTTTTATAACCCTATTCTTCACCAGTCTTGGGGGGGCCTAGCCTGTTTGGCTGACCACTCGCATTGGACCGGCAAATTATCACTCATGGCATCAGGGAGAACCTTGACATTAGATAGTCTTTCTGGGTGTGTTGTTAGGACCCAGTTGATCAGGGTGCTTGTACCTGTGTGGTAGCTAGTCCTAGTGCTGCTTGAGACCATCTGCATTAGGTAAAGTCCAGACACCAGATCCCTGTGTATGGCACTGGAGCTGGCAAGCCAGCTGGAGTTAAAATCCCCAAGGATGATAGTCTCCTTTTCCTTGTTGACTTGGGAGTCATAATTAGCAAAGGCTTCAAGCCCTACTTTCTGGTGCCTGGGAGGGATGTAAATGACCATGACATTTAGACACTTACGCCCTTTGCCAAGTATGATTTTTGCTGTCAAGCATTTGCAGTCATTGCTGGTCAGAGCCAGTGGGACTTTGCGGCATTGCAGGTGGCTGTGAGTATAGATTATGCACCACCCCCACCTTTACTAGTTTGGTCCAGCCTGTGCATGTTACAGTCAGGAAGGGAGACTACAGAGTCTGCATTACGTGGGGAGAGCCAGGTCTCTGTTAGAACAGTGACACTGGCTGGGTGACGTTCAACCCAAGCTTCAATCTGAGTTACCTTAGCTAAGAGACTACAGATGTTCAAGACCACAATCTTTAATCCACCCCCTTAGTAGCTGTGGCCTGTGGGTTAGTAGGCAGTGGTCTGGGGTTAAGGTTGATGTTACTCGAGATCAGTAATAGGATTAGGATATGTTTTCTGCATAACTTTGGGTAGATGAGTTTTGCTTGTGGCCTCAGTGGATTCCTGGAGGTGTATTTTGCAGGTTGGCCTAATGCTAGATGAAGGCCAGGGGAATAGACTTAAGGCCAAAATAGGGCTCATCCTTAGAGTACAGGCCCATATGTATGGTAGCAATGGGTGCGTAGGAGAAGGTGGAGTATTATGGGTCTCCCATTGAGCTGGTTTGCTGCACCAGAAGAGGTATTATCAGTGGCTGTTGGTGTTGGTAGTTGCTGTGGCAGAGTATCTGGGATATAAGGCAAGCAACAGGGTTAGGATCAACTGTAAAGGGATACCTCCTAGTGTAACGTATCTGCTAATTTTGGCATCCATTTTGAATAGAATAGTATGCTAGGTAGGAGGAAATAATATGTTAGGCGCAAGGGCCAGCTCAACCACCACCTATACTCTGGGTTTGCCAACCTGGTGTTAGGCCTGACCTCAAGAGATGCAGGGTAGCCTGCTGACAGTAAGCCATAAAGATTTAGGACTGTCCCTTTAAGGTGTGTCTGCTAATGAGAAAGTATACTCCTGTAGGTGGTCCACGAGGGGGGGAGGAAGTCTATCTAATAAAGGCTGGGGGTGGGGCAGCGTGAGTGGGCCAAAAATTCACCCCAGAATATTACTTAATCAGAAAAGTACTGTAATCACTTAGTTATAAAGCACTATAAAAGCACAGTCAGAGCAGCACTGTTCTACTGCCTAAGACAGTATATTATCAAGTGCTTTTGAAAAGCTTAGTACCACCAGATTCTAGTGCTAATTTAAACAGAAGTGCTACTTTTCAGTGGTAAATTAAAGCTGGACAGGCAGCTTTTAAAGTAGTTTTACAGTTTAGAAGACTCCGTGGATCAGGCTTAAAAAATTGGTGCCAGACGAAGAGGCATTCCAGTGAGCCAGTGAGGAGTCAGTAAAGTCCTGAGTGGCCCTATGGAATCTGCAACTTTCAAGCCATGCTTGTACCAAGGCACAGGCCATACCTGGGTCTATGTGGGCTTGCAGGAGGGATTGCGTGGCTGGCCTGAGCATGGGCTGGGGCAGCTGGTCAGCAAGAGCTTCAAAGAACAAAATGGTTCTGGCACTCACAAACTCCTCAGAGAAACGCGTTAAAATCAAACATTTTTTAATAAAATACCATCCAAAATAGCACCTGGCATGTTTTGGACTGACCAGACAGTCCTTTCTCAAAGGTTACTGATCAGCAAGAGCCCATTCTGAGCAGAAGCAAATCCTGGAAAGGAGGGAGTGAGACCAAGAGGTTGGTCTTAAAGGGCAAACAGAGCAGGGCTAAATCAGTGGGAGTGGCAGGGGAAAAAACAATGGGCTGGGGGAGTGAGTGTAAAAGTAGGAGAGGGTAGGGGAAGGCAACGGTGAGAGAAGCAGTTGGGGAGTCTGGGCTTTGCCGCCAGGGACTCCGAGTATAGACAATGGTAAGAAATTTGCCCCATGATGGCCAACTATTGATGATAATTGGTGTCATAGAACCATAGAAAAGTGACAGACAAAAGACCTGAACACTTCATCTAGCCTTTCCCAAGATTTCCCTAATTAGGGATGCTATAATCTCCACCCTCCCTCCCAGTCACCCTTTCCCTCTCCACTTCCTGTTTGATAACTCATTTATATTTTTCCCACTTCCTTTTGAATCCTGCTGTTGTGTTTGGCCTCACAACTTTGTCAGGAAGTTTTTTTCCACCATCCACCAGTTTTTCAGTGAAGTAACAATTTCTAATACCCTTTTTGTACCTTCCCCCTTCAGCTTAAGCACCAGGCCCTGAGCACTGTTTTTTTTCTAAAGAGCCTTTTCTCATCTGAGTCTTGGCCAGCAGCAACTCTTCTTCCTGTCACCAACCTTCTCACAGATGTATAGGTTATCCACCACTTACCAAGGCCACAGCATGCTGGGTCGTTATCTGTGTCAGTCATGAAAGAGCCTGTGGGTTGAGCCAAGTGGGATGGCTGGTATTTTCCTTCTTCCCTCCTGGTTTTCTTTCTGGGAAGCCATGGTGCAATGATGTGGGCTTGCAACCTTCCCCATATGCAACAAAGCATCCAGTAGTGACCTGTCCCCTTATGGTTCTGCCGACTGTGCTGCCAACTGGTCTCCACCAGTTGGCAGTCATGCAGTGGGAGCAATGTCTTCTCCCCAGCTTACATTGTTCTACCAGCCCAGCAGATCACTATTTCTTAATCTGAGCGGACATGCTGTGTGCACTCAGTTGAACCCTTTCATAAACTTGAATGTCTGTATCATGTCCCCCCTCTGTCCTCTAGTAAATACAGTACATGTTGAGACTTTTTAGTCTCTGATCACACACCTTGCCTTGCAGACCATGGATCATCTTCATAGCTATTTGTTGTATTGTCTCTGCTCTATCCCTGTCCTTCCTTAGGTGTAGGCCCCAGTATCAGACATAGTATTTCAGATGCAGTCTCACCAGAAATCTATAAGGTGATGACATCACTTCACTTTTCCTGCTAGTGATCATCTCCCTATGCACCCCGGAATTTTGTTAGCCCTCCTATATACAGTAGAGCTAACCATGATGCAACACAGTGTCCCGAGTTACTCCACGACAGAAGGGATTTACTGTCATTGGGACTGCCTTCTTTGCCGCAGTATTGCATTGCAACTTGGCCGGATCCAGTGGACCTGTTACACTGAGCAGCCTTTTTTAGGTTATAGCTGATTACCACTCCCAGGTCCCTTGCCTCCTCAATGTTCTCTACTGGTGTTCCATTAATATATCCGGATTTTCCCTCCTGCTGTATGTGCATCACTTTGCACTTTTTAGCATTAAATTTCAGCCGCCAAATACCAGACCACTTCTTCAGTCTCCTCATATCCTTTCTTATAATGCTAATTCCTTCATCACTGTCAACTCTCCAGCAGAGCTTGGTATCATCAGTGAACAGTCTAATCTCATCCTGGATATCCTCTCCTATATCACAAATATATACAACATATTAAAAAGGAGTGGTTCCAGGATCAAACCCTGCAGTACCCAACTAATAACTGCACTATCCTCAGAGAATTTACCATTTAGGATCACCCTGTGGGATCTATCTGTGACTCATTTTTAACCCATTGAGTAATTTCTTCACCTATCCCCAGATTGCTTACCTTCTTAACCTGACACCTATGTGGTACAAAGTCAAAGACTTTGCTAATACCCAGGACTAGTATGCCCACTGCCTGGCTCATATCTGCCATTTGTGTAACTACATAAAACAGCCAATTAAGTTAGTCTGCTGGCTGGCCCAGAGGCATGGAGAGTTGAGGTGCTGGTTGCCACACCAGTGACCAACCAGTGTTACTGGAGGTTGGACAGGGAGGATGAGGATTGATCATCCAGAGGACAGCTCTCCTCTCCTTGCGGGAGGAATTTGGCACCCAGTGGAATGCTTGCCACTAATGATGACAGCGGCCAAAGCAGCCAGGGACCATTAAACAGTGGAAAAGAAGAGTAATGGATGTTGATGTCCTGTGCACAGGAACATGTGCAGGGCCATCTTTGGTGACACTGCACACCTGCTCCACTGGGGAGAAGAAACACTGGAGGAGAAAAAACAGTTCCTGGCTGGTGGGCCATCTCCAGCCACCCACAGGCCACACACCAGGTGAGCACCTGGGTCACACAGCAGAAGCATCATCTTAATTACTGGTGTAAAGTCAGGCTGATGGGGCAGGGGCAGCCAGATGCAATGAGCCAAACTGGAGACTAGTGGAGGTAAAAGAAATTAACTGCAAAAACTTAGGCTAGTCTGACATGATTGGCCCTTAATGAATCCATGCTGATTACCATTGCTTAAAGAGCAGCTGATGGCTTCAGGAGAACTTTAACAAAACATAATATTGAGACACAGTTTGGCTTGTATTTCACATTAGTTCCGCATTCCTCCTCACCATTATTTATTACTGATGTAATCTGAATGAAAACAGGATCTTTGCTCCTGAAGAGTTCATCTATTTCTGTTGCTTTCTCCTTACCTGAAGTCATAATATACTGCTTATGACATCACTGTAAACCCTAGATGGTGCAATACAAAGGGCTACTACCCCTGCCTTGCCAACCGAAATGAGGTTGAGGGGCATGGGTTCCTAAAATGAACTTTAATCTAGTTCTTTCCCAACATAGTACATTGCACAGTGCCTCCACCCAAAGTTGTTTTTTTTTAGTAGGCTAGAGCTTAGTCTATTACAGCCCCTGGGAAGTTGTACCCACTTACCTTGCCAGGATGCCACTCCAAGCATGACTCAACAACATTTTCCCCAATTCAAACCATTCTGGTAATTAGTGACTTACTACTAATACTATGCTCATGTGACAGATATCTACAAGAACAAACAACAAGTTTATTTACATGGGGAGGGCTAGGAAGGTTGAGATGGAATACAGGTTAAGCTATTTACAATTGAGGTAGATTGGTTTTGATTAGGTGTGGTTTGAATCAACATTTTGCAGTTTAAAACAGTTGCAAATCACAGTGGCCACCCACCAACCTCTGAACTAGTCTGCTTCCTGACTAACTAGCTAGCTGCATTAAGGCAAAACATTTATCATTAATGCCCACACTGGCACTAGTTTCCCATTTAGTGTAAGACCCCATAATCCCACACAACCTGGGTACCCAGTAATTACAGTTCTTATAGTGCAGACCCATTGTTCTGTGCAGCTATACATTAGCTGGATAGTTGGGGCCCTCGTGGTGGTGCAGAGCTGGTCCTGCATTACTTACAGTTAGATGTCTTCATAGGCTTAGGCAAGTCAGGATCAAGTGTTTTCAGCGGGCAGCTCTGTCCCCGAAGTCAAAAATGCTGGCAAAGCTAACAGTCAGCCCCAAATATTGACTGCAAAGGTCTTTTTGCTCCTGCAGGTAGAAAATAACACTTTAACATTCTGAAGGCTGTTGAGCCCCTCTTTTAGGCCGAAATCACTCTTTTAACCAGACCAGCTGGTCTGAGTAACTTAGTCTTTTACATTCAGCACATTTATGAACTTTAAGTCTACATCTAGCACATTTATGCATTCAGCACATTTATAGTTTAGCCACAGTTTCCCTTCCATGTGTCCCAGTTGGACATGGAAGACATAGTCCTCTTTCCATTCAGTTAGAACTTGATAACCAGGTGCATTCCCAATGATTTTAGGGGCAAGCACCCACACGCCTGCATGGTGTGTGCAACCAGAGCCCAGGTTATGACTCCCACATGGATGATAGGACACAGTAATTAGATAAGTCTCATCTTCTTTGTCCATTAAAGCCGGAGCTTAAAGAACAACTTTTGTTACCACACTGGACCACACTAGAGGCTGGGCTCACCACCAATTAAGATACGTTGACTAGATTGGGTTTGTGGAAAGGCCCACTACCATTCTCCAGACTTTGCTGGATAGCAACAGACGCAGTAGTCTTTTTTTGATGCAAACACTTGTTTTTGGCAATAAACTGTTTACTGTAGCTCTCTAGGCTCTCTTAACACCAAACTTGCAATTGGCAGCAAATGGTTTCTGTACCATAGCTCTCTAAGCTCAAATACAACATGCAGTCCCTTGTGGTACACACCTGCACTTGCAGTTTCCATTGACAAAATACTGGACCTTCCAGGCAAAGTTAGGAAGAGCCCCAGCTCTGAGTACTCCTCTTCCAGTCTTATAGGCACTTTCAAATCGGACACATTTATATACTTCACTTGGACCCTTCCTGATTACTTGACAGATGTCCACCCTCTGAGTGTTGTTGTGAATGCAGGGTGAAGACAGGCTGACAGCCACTATTGGTAGGCTTTGGGCTTCTCTGCCCCTTAAAGACTTTCTCAGAGTTGCATGTGGCAAAAATAATTTACTCACTTAGGTGTCTTGCAAAAATTGCATTTCTCCTTCCGAGGTTTCAGGCTTTTATCAATGCTCTCACCATTGAGGTAGGTTCAGCTCTTTCATAGTTGGCTTTATCATGTTACTGGCCCATGTTTTCCCTCAACATGAAAAGAATCTGGCTAGCCCTGGAGGACATTTTCTGGCAACACTCAGACCAGCGACCTTAACTGCTAGTGATCACTTGTCTCTTTCTCTCTTGGCAGGAGAAAAAGCCCCCTTCCCCATGGAGGGGCTTGCAGTGGGTCACTAGGTCCATTTTTCTTAGCTGAGAGCCTAAGCCCCCACCCCTGTGGGGGGGGCTCCTGCTCGAACTGCTCACACAGCCAGAAAACACTGTCTTTCATGGAGACTTTCTGGGGCTCCCTATTGGCTGAAGCTGTTTGCTGCTCCCACTCTAATTGGCTGATCCTGCCTGTCAAGTCCAGAAAATGATATAGTATTTCTAGTTATACACATACATGATGTATTTTCAGACAAAAACCCTTAAAGAACTGAATTTTATAAGTGCATACAGTACATGTTCCTGAAAAAGCAGAGTGTGGTAGACACGTTTGTCCATCTAACATAAAAGCAAAATTGTTCTCACATGAACATATTTATGGAGGCTACATCAGACACACACGCTGCTTCTATGACTTGAGAAAATTTAGATTTATTTTATATCCATTGAACAACACTGTGTTACATAGCCAGAACTGAATGCAGAATTTTTATGACAAAGAACTGACAGCTGTGATACAGACAAGGTAATTTCTCACAGACATTCATTCATGCCGCTTCAGTTGAGAACATTTTTTTTA
Source organism: Neoceratodus forsteri (assembly GCA_016271365.2). Lineage (NCBI taxonomy): Eukaryota > Metazoa > Chordata > Ceratodontiformes > Ceratodontidae > Neoceratodus > Neoceratodus forsteri. The sequence goes on from CM057453.1 coordinate 1,387,051,624, forward strand.
AAGATTTTAAGCTAATCTATCTAAACCCAAACCAGATGGATTAGTAACAAACTTTGAGTGAAAACAATTCGTTCTACAAACTGTTATGACTGGGGACTGCAACAGCTGCTTCAGTCAATCAGGGACTTAATTGCTGAAGCAGTAGGCTACACAAAAATTATGTCATCACTCACTGATAGGGACAGAAAAATCTTCACTGTTTTCAGTTACTGCAGAGCACATTTACAGATTCTGATTTAAGGAAAACCACAAACCCAAACAGCATGATATTTTCAGGAAACACTAATCATGACACAGGGACATGAATTCAAGTAAATTCAAGCTTTTTATGAAATATGTGCACTTTATCTTTAAATTTTCTTCTACTATTAGAGAGTGTGCTTGCCTCCTTGACCATGAACACCAAACAAAAGTATTCAGTTGATAGTCCTGCCTTCTCCACATCATCTCATGTACTCATCCAATCCTTCCTTATCTTTTCTATGTTATCTTTTGTCTTTTTCCTTTTACTAATGTACAGTATCTTACCAACTGTGAAGGCAGCATTAGCCCATCCTCCTTGGTGAATGGACAGTCGTGGTGACCCAGATTGTTGGCAAGGGGGTAGGAGGTAAAAGGGATAAACACCTAAAACAAAAAAATGACTATAGAGAATAATGCATAGGCCACTGTGTGTTATGATGTTTTTTTACATACCTGAAGTATGTGATGACCAACAATCCTCAAGCAAGACAGAGAAGCTGATGAGGTTTCTGTTATCATGCAGCAAGTGTACCTCACTGATAAGTATTGGTCACAGCTGTATTTCTGTTCTTTATGTTCAAACTGAATGCTTTCCTCCTTATTGTATTAACTATATTGTATACCAACTTAATGTATCATATCCTGTTGTACCACATTATCTTTACCAGGACCGCCTTGTAAATGAGTGTGCTCAATGGAGTTTTCCTGCAAATAAACTTGAAACTGAACTTGAAATTGAAATGTGTGTAAAAAGAACATAAATAAAAAAAAAACAACATGAGCACACAGTCACTTATGTATTTTGTTCCTTATAATAACTGGTGCAGGAACATGAGCACAACAAATCAAGTTTTCCAACAGGGAAAGTGAAGCGTGAGTGCTCCAGGTGTTATCATAACTAGGTACATCATCAAATCTGGTTATTATGGTGTTTGGCCCCACTGATAATCAGTGTGATAAAGGAGTTCACCAGTTATTATAATGCAGTACAAAACAAAAGTAACAACTAACCATTTTCTAGAAATTCTTGCACAATTAGATGACTATGTTAGGCAATGTTCTAACTTCAACAATTCCTAATAATGAACATCTATACTAATTTTGAGAAAGAATAGACATTTTTCTCAAGACAGACAAAAATATAGTAGAAAACAGGCCAGAACTCATGGTTAATCAAAGCAATGTGGTAGATATTGTTATAGCTTGACAGATTTATATTTAGAATAAGGCCGTTAACTACCTCACAGAAATCTAGGAGTGGATGGATTCGAGCTGGTTGAAGCTGAACTCAGGAAAGACTGAAGTGCTGGTTGTGGACCGAGGACACCGGATAGGGGGGGGTCAGGGGTAGGTTCTCCCTTGGGGCTTTTTCTTGGGGGTCTATCATTCCTGGCCTCTTAATGGGTGCGAAACCTGGGGACAATTTTTGATGAAGGGCTGACGCTGCATGCGCAGGTGTCAGCCGTCATCAAGACCTCTTTTTACCATCTGAGGAATATCTCTGGGATTAAGCACCTTGTTCCTTCCGGTGACCTTTCCAAGTTGGTCTATGCCTTTGTGCCCTCGCGCTTGGATTATTGCAACTCCCTTTACGTAGGGCATTCTGGGGTGGCAACCTGCCATTTGCAGCTAGTGCAGAATGCGATAGCATGGCTTTTGAAAGGAACCTCTAGGTCCTGCCATATTTCCCCAGTGCTGCGCGGTCTGTACTGGCTGCCAGTACAATGGTGGATCATCTTTAAAGTCAATCTTCTGACTTATAAAGCCCTACATGAACAGGGCCCTGACTACCTGAAAGAGCTTCTGGTTCTCTGCCACCCCAGGCGATCGCTTCGTTCAGCTGACAACAGGTTGCTAGAGATTCCAAAAGTGTGTTTAAAATCATCTGGAGCCCGGGCATTTATGAATGCGGCCCCACCTCTCTGTAACTCTCTACCCACCAGTTACATGAGTGTGCGACTGTGAAGCGATTTAAAAGAGCTTTAAAAACTCATCTTTGGCACCAAGCTTTTGGTGACTGATTTATTTGTTTTAATTTTAAATGCTTATTTTTTTTACTTAAATTGAGTAGATGTCAGATTTGTTATGTTTTAAAATTGTGAGGTGCCTTGGTTCCTGGAAGGCACCATAAAAATAAAGTTTTATTTTTATTATTATTATTATTATTACATTGTAGTACCATCAAACACTCATAATTTGCATAGATACATTACACCCATGTTGGTAACGGTCAGATAAAGATGCTTTTCAAAATATAGCTACTGCAAAATTGGATAGTAGGTAGAACAAACACATATGTAGATGCATGCCGGCCCGGAGGTGCTGAGGGTTAAGGTGCTGGACGCCACACCTCACGCCACACTGGCGACCCAAGTTAAGGAACTGACTCGAGTTGCTTGAGGGTCAGTGGTGCAAGGAAGGATTGAGCATCTGTAGACAGCTTGCCTTTCTTGGGGGAAGGGGGATTGCACATCATGCTGTAGACTGGCACCCAGCAGTGGCTGGCTGTCAGCACAGGCACACTGCCAAGAACAGGGAAGGGCTCATGTCCTGAGCGTTAGGCTACTACTGTGGAAGTGGAGACAGAGGGCCATCCATTGCATGGTCATGGGCTGGAGGTAAAAGCAGCATAAAAATTGAGAGCCAACAGTGTCCATGATGACCCAACTACTGGGTCAGAGAATGAATCCCACCAAGGAAGGGAGAGAGCTCCCTGTCAGCATTCCCCCAAAAATAAAAAAAAATTAAAATTGTATATGCATCACAAAAGTCAATCCTAAGCTATAACTCCCATGCAATTAGGTTACACTGGAGAATATTCCAATGTCTTGAAGAACTCACAGCACAAAATGCCAGCACATATTTTGGTGGCAATCTGATAAGCAGTTCCCAGGATATAGTCAAACACCTGTAAGTCTGTCAGATGTAAAGCCCTAAATCTTTACGTACACATGTATGGGCACCTTCTCTATATCACTGTCACAGGGCTACCACCCTGTGTAGGTGTTAGTAATAAACTTCCTAATACCTCTGACTGACCACTTGAACCATGCTTCCTGCATTCTTACATTTAGGCCCTGTACACACTAGGGACCAATTTTAAAACATTTTTAAAAATGTTTTATAAACCGGTCCCTAACATGCTTGACAGAGTGTCCACATTAATTCCGACAACCCTGCTTGCTTGAGTGGGTTCCCAGGCATGATTGCAGCACCAACTCAAAGCATTATGGGTGCCGGTTAGTGTCACAGTACCTAACAAGATACCCATGACCGGGCACCAAAACTGATCGGGGGGGGGGGTGGAGTACACAGTGAGAACGGGAACTTTTTTCCAGCTCGACAATGACAGCATGGTATTTTTTACCACTGCAGTCTTGGAAAAAAGTGGCTTTTCTCTGAGGATGGGTTGTCTTAACCCATGTTACAGCACTTTTTGCCTACACACTGCTGTTAATACTGATTAAGGCAACAATGTTTATCTAAAACCATGCTAAAAACTACCTCTCTAGTAGGGTTTTAGCATGGTTTTAGAATACGGTTGTAACACGGTTTTAACCTTGTTACAGTGTGGTTGCAAATTGTGTTCTGGAAGCTTAAAATTGTTTAAGGCAGTTGAACCATTTTAAGCTCCCTAGTGTGTACGGGACTTTAGAGAAGAGTGTTTGTCTACTACCTGTCACCTGATGTTAATTGGATATACACTGCAGCCCATTTATTTGGCAAGCACACTACACCTTGATTGGATTGAACCAAAAAGTAATGATAATCCTGTTTATTCCATTGGGTGTTTAGGGAACTAAAGTTGATGAATGCTTCATGACTGCCTTTGGGTAATCATTATGCTCTTAACATAATGAGAGAGGTATTCTTTAGTGACTCTTCCTACTGTATATTTTTTCTTTGATTTTGTTGATTACAACTGAGGTGAGGGATCTCCGCACTAGGAGCTTAAACTCATGACTGAAGGAATGGTGCAGCAAGGAAATGTTCAGCTACACTGGAGACTGAAGACCAACCTGGGAGGATAACAGCTTATACAAGGGTGATGGCACACATCCATATGGGAGGGAACCATATTCTTCAGTGGACAGTTTATTATGTTGATAAACATTTAAACTAGCCAAGGGCAGTGGTAGAAGGAATCAAGGAGGCAGAAATTGCCACCCCACAGGTTAAGTAGAGAGAAAGGAGAACCCAAGGGATAAGGAATCCACCAGGGTGCAAATTAATAAAAGAAGCAGGGTGGTAAAGACAAACTGGGAAAGGAATGGAAACATTAAAAAGAGAGGGGGAAGGAGGAAGGGCAATAAAGAAAACAGGGGTGCAAAAAGTAGAGTGCAGATAAAACCTGGAAGGCTATGTGTGCAAATGCTAGAAGAGTACGAAATAAGATTCCAGACCTAGAGGCCATCATGGCAGAGGCCAGCTTGGATATTGTGGCCATTACTGAAAACATGGTGCACTGAAAACCATGACTGTGATTTGGCCATACCATGCTATACTCTGTTCAGGAAGGACTGGTGGAAAGGAAGGGGGGGACATGGTGCGTTATGAGAGGGTAGGCATACAGGTGCTTGAGGTACAGGGAATAGAGGGAGATAGAGGTACATTGGGCTACCCTAGAGATGTGGAATGGAGCCATTGTTCACACTGGACTGATCTACAGACCTCCAGTAGGGGTAAGAATTAGATAAGGTACTGATGGAAGCCATTGGCAAGATGGCAGAAGGGGGAGGTGCTGCTTGTGTAGGACTTCAACCTGCCGGATGCAGATAGGAACCTCCCAGCAGCAGTTTCAGCTAGAAGCAGGGACATCCTGGACTGTCTGCAGGGGATATTCCACAGGCAACTAGTCAGTGAACCACAACTGATGGGGCAGTACTGGACCTGGTACTCACTTAAAAGGGACAGTGTTATAGTCATTAAGTTTGGAGACCACTTGGGGACCAGTGATCACTGTACAGTGTGGTTCAATATAAGAATAGCTGTGGAATTGAACCACACAAGGGCGTAGGTCCAGGAGGGCCAATTTTATAAAGATGGGGGAATGCTTCAGGGATGATTTAGCAGGGGGGATGGCCAGGGTAGGGTGGAGGAACAGTGGGTGAAGCTAAAAGGGAGAATGGTAAAGGAGACAAACCTCTGTGTTAACCAACTGAGCAAAAGCAAGAGGAAAAAGTCTGCTATGGTTTTCAAAAGAGATGGCAGAAAACATAAAGGCTAAAAGTGTAGCATTATAAAGGTATAAGGAGATACAGAGGGAACAGGGTAGGGGAGTGTATAAGGAGACATGGAAGGAAGCAGAGAAAGTAGTAAGGAACACAAAGGCACAAATCAGAGTGAGAATAGCCCAGGAGGTAGCAAAAGGGGACATTACGTTTTACAGGTATGTAAGTGAAAAGAGGAAGACCGGGGTGGGATTGTAAGGTTAAAAAGGGAGAGGAGGGAATGTGAAGAGGAGGACCAGGAAAAGGCAGATATCCTGAACACACACTTTTGTTCAGTGTTCAGTTTGTTCTGTGTTCACAGAGGAAGGAGAATGGGATGGACCATAATAAAGAAACAGAACATTTGGAGGGAGAAAGGTGGACACTAGTCCATTTTTGGAGGCAGATTCCTGAAGGGACCCACTAAGCTGAAGGTGAAAAAGCAATGGGGCCAGATGAGGTTCATCCTAGGGTATTGAGGGAGCTCAAGGAGGCACTGACAATACCTCTGACAGTCTTATTTAACAGGTCACTGGAAACAGGAGTGGTTCTGGAAAGCTGGATGAGGGCTGATGTAGACCCACCACTAAAAAGGGGTAGCAGGGATAAGGCTGGCAATTCTAGGCCAGTCAGCCTGACATTGGTGGTGGGAAAGTTAATGGAATCACTGCTGAAGGAAAGGATGGTGTAATATCTTGAATTCAGTGGGTTACAAGACCCAAGGCAGCATGGGTTCAGAGGAGGGAGGTCATGTCAAATGAATCTGATAGAGTTCTTTGACTGGGTGACAGACTAATTGGATCACAGTGGAGTGGTGACATGGCTTACCTAGAAGTCAGTGAAGCTTTCAACACCATTACACTAGGAGACTAGTAAACAAGCTGCATGGCTTAGGAGTGGGTCCAAAGGTAGTATACTGAATAAGAAATTGGTTAGTGGATAGACAACAGAGGGTGGTGGTAAAAAGAGTTCACTCTTAGGGAGGGTGACCTGCGGGGTGTCTCAGAGATCAGTACTCGAGGGTGGAAAGGATAAGCAAAGACCCAAGAAAATGTGAGGAGTGGTCATGAGCATGGCAGATGGATTTCAATGTGAAAAAGTGCAACATAATGCACTTGAAGCACAGAAACTCAGGGATAGACTACAAAACAGAAGGAATGGCATTGAAGGCTACCAAGCAGGAAAGAGACCTGAGGGCAATCATATCTGATTACCTAAAGGTGGCCAGGCAGTGCAGCAAGGTAGTCGGGAGGGCTGGTGGGATGCTAGGGTGCATAGGGAGGGGCATCACCACCAGAAAGAGGGAGCTGGTGTCAGTTCTGGTGACCACATTTGTGGAAAGACATAGAGTGGATGCAGTCCAGAGGAGTGCAACTAATATGGTGCAGGATCTGCATTACAAGCCCTATGAGGAGAAACTAAAGGACCTCAATATGTGCACCCTGGAAGAGAGGAGGGAGATGGGGAATATGAAAGAGACCCTTAAAGTGATTTTATGAGCTTTCACAGATGCCATTTTTACATAGTATGCCATTGCTGCCCATGCTTCAGATGTTGAAGCTGCAATTTGTTTTGTAAAAAAATCTTTCATAGACATTCTTATTTATTTTTTAGCAGCACTGTGTTCTCCATTTTTTTATGTGTAGCCACACCCTCAGAATGATGCTATGCAAGGGAGCTGTCAATGTTTTACATACAGAACCAAGGAATTCTGGGTAAATTAAAATGTTGATGTAAATGTTAGTTACTCAGAGGAGCAGTCCCTTATTGTGGTGGTGGTGACTGCACCTAATATGTAGATGTGCATAGCAAGGCATTGTGGGTACAATAAGAAGTTGTTTTTCAGTTCCCTTACTGTGAGGTGCAGTCTCATATTTCTGTAGTGGCTTCAACAATAAAAGCTCTCGTATGTTTATTTGCAAAACAAGGTATTGGTCATATAGTATCTAGTTGACAAGATTTCTTTAGTGAGAAATATAGTCTCCTATGCCGGTAGTATAGATGTCTGCAATACCAAGACAGATCAGCAGAGGTCTGTTTCAAAACAGTGCTTAAAAACTTTATAGTATATAGTTATCTTTTGTTATGTATAAAAATCAGCCTGTTCAAAATCCTTGTTAAGCACATTCTAAACCGTTATGCGCATTCTAAAGTGTTGTTATGCGCATTCCGAACAGTTGTTCTGCACAGCTCAAAGGTCATACAATTTTAAATTTCTCATTTATTCTATACCTAGCTACTTACTAACCACCCAGTGCCCAAAGTCATACATTTTACCTTTCAAAAGTCTGGAAATTTGATTTTGTTATGTGAGTAGAACAATGAAATGACAAGATTTTTTGTTTTTACTTTAGTGGGGGTATGTCACTCTAGTGTAAAAAACTATATACTATAAAAAATAAAATATGGTTAACCACACACAGCTAGGCATGTGTTTTCATCTCGGGGTTGAGATGACAGCATGGACCTCTCAAGCTTCTCTCTCGAGGTTCATATGCTGTTATCTTAACCCCTCGATGGAAACACAGCCTTGTTGTGTATGGCTGCCCATACATTATTGTCTGTTTCCCTTGCATGATGTCATGTTTGGGGGTTGCAGCACTGAGGAAAAAAAAGGGTCTGGTTATGCAAATGAAGCAGAGCATGGAAATAAAAGCATTAATTTCACGGAAAACAGCACTTTTTGACAGTTTGAATAATAGGAGATTGGATAACAGCTCCTACAGGTTACTACATGTTACGAATTCCATTTGCTGTGGCAAAGCTCACAAAATCACTTTAAATACCTCATGGGGTAAATAAAGTACATGAAGGAAGTATTTTTCGGAAAAAAGGTGCTGAAGAACAAGGGGACATGATATGAAGCTGGATGGGGTAGATTCAGAAGATATGTGAGGAAGTACTTCTTTACAGAAAGATTGGTGGATTCCTGGAACAGCCTTACAGTGTAGGTTGTGGGAACAAAAACAGCAGTGGGGTTCAAGAATGTGTGGTACAGGCGAAGTAAATCATAGAAAGGATGGGGGAGGGAGAAAAAGCTGCAGATCAAATATGGTCTGTGGTAATAATGTAAGGAACAATGAGCAGACTGGGTGGGCAAAGTGGTACTTATCTGCCATCAAATTCTGTTTCTGTGATTAAGTGATGATATTTTATTTCAGTCAACTCTGTAACTCATTTTGAAGTTCTTAACACAATATGACACTTTCAAAGCATTAAAAAGCATTAGTTATATATCAATATAATTTTGTTGCCTAAAAATGTACAAGATGAAATATCTGTGCAATAATGCATTAACAAAAGAGCCTGTGCAAATTAACAATAAAATAATTCCTCAAATAAGTGTTTTTTGGGGGGTGGAGGGTGGGGAAGAGAGCTTAAAACTATAGTAATCTGAAACAAAAATAATTCAGTATTTTATGACGCATAGGGTTTGGCTATGATAGAAACCTACACAAAAAGCACAGTAGATAGAAATACATATTGGATGAGACAGCCAATAGCCAAATAGTGTTTTAATAAAGATTTCTGCATTTAGCTGCATAAACCATTGTTCATCTAGCCAAATAGATCCTCCAGTTCCACAGACTGCAGGTAAAAATTGGACAGTTTTATAAATATATTCAGTTTTTTATATCCATTTCATGTATTTATTGAAACATATTTTACCAGTTTAGCAAGCAGTTTAGTCATGTGACTAAAAATGTTCAGGTGACAAATAGTCAAAATGCTACTGAGTTTTGACTGGCTGCTTAAAACTGACATTCATTTATGCAACTGTAATTGTCCTCAATGTTACTGAGTAATTGAGACAACACAATCAAGAATTAATTAATGTCTCAAGTTCACATCAGATGTTAGTAGACAGAAATGACACAAAGCTAGGTCCACCCCTGTCACCCAAATGTTTTCTATGAACCATGGAATAAACTATGACTGAACCATTTGGTTTTATGAACTATGGTTGTTAAAATCAAACTACTATAAATCAAATTAGCTATTAATTCTTGGGTGCTGACAGAACACATTTAAATTCTATGGTGCTACAGTATATCAGTCTGCTGTACAGCAGGAGTTAAAGCTGAGTAATTAGTTCATACCAGAACAGCAACAATATGTTAGTCGAAATAATTCATCATATCATTTTGTTTTGTTCTTAGCAAAAATGTATTTCTGATAACATAAGATTCATTCTCAGTGTATTTTTGTTTTCTCAGATGTTGTTAAAACTTTTTTACAGCTGATTTTGTAATTAATGACTCACATCATTAAAGATGGCCATCATTTGCCATGTTTAAAAATCGCATCCCCTGGTGTTACTTACATACTAACATACTATTTGCCAGCAGATTAGGCCTTACGGTCTATCGAGTCCGCTCAAACCTCAGATCCCTAGTTGGGTGCCGAGGCCCTCCCCCCCCCCTTGTGTTCCAGAAACCTCTATCATCCATCCCCACCCCCCTGGGCCAGGCCATCATCTGATATGTCCACTTTCTGTGTCTGTCCCACCCTCTCTTGAAGCCCTCCACTGTGGATCTCTGAACCAGCTCACCAAGCAGTGCATTCCAAGGGTCCACCACCCTCTCAGTGAAAAACCTCCTCCTCTTCCTCCCCTCACCTTTCCACCTTCCAACTTCAAACCATGCCCTCTGGTGATACCTCCCTGCTTTAGTCTAAAGATCCCCTCCATGTTTACTCTATTTCTTCCCTTGAGGTACTTGAAGACCTCAATCATGTCCCCCCTGTCTCTCCTCTCCTCCAATGAAAACAGGCAGAGCTCCTCAAGTCTGTCCTCATACGTCAAATCCCCTAGTCCTCGTATCATCTTAGTTACCCTCCTCTGTACCCTCTCCAGGAGCTGTATGTCCCTCTTCAAGTGTGGTCTCCAGTACTGTACACAGTACTCAAGGTGTGGTCTAACTAGTCCATTGTACAGCGACAGAATCACTTCCTTGCTCCAAGATGTGATCCCCCTTATGATGCATCCCAACATCCTGTTTGCCTTGCTAGCCGCTCTCCTGCACTGCTCAGAGTTACTCATACATGCATCCAACATGACCCCTAGGTCTTTTTCCCCTATTGAGGCTTCCAGCACCTCCCCTCCCAGGGTGTACCTGTGTTTAGGGTTTCCCCACCCAAGATGTAACCACTTGCACTTGGTGATATTTAAATTTAATTTCCATGTGTGAGCCCAGCTTTCCAGGGTGTCCAGGTCCCCTTGCAGGGCCAACCTCCCCTCTTCTCCCTCAACTACTGCTCCCATCTTGGAGTCATCAGCGAAGAGACTCATTTCACACCCTATACCCTCCCTGATGTCCAATATGTATGCATTAAACAGGATCGGACTCAGGACAGAGCCCTGCGGTACCCCACTACCAACCTCTCTAGGGTTCAAGAGCTCCCCACAGACCACTACTCTCTGGGTGCATCCAGCTAGCCAGTTTTCAATCCATCTGACCATCAAAGGGCCTACTCCCAACCCCATCAGTTTCTCCACAGACCATTGTGAGGGACAGAGTCAAATGCCTTGCTGAAGCCTTGTTGAATTTGCATGCTAGATTCATGCTGTAGTTGTATTAGGATGGTTCTTCTGTATGCTTCTGATAGTAAATGCATAAAATATTTTTTTTTTCATGGTGGGTGTGGCATGGGCATGGCATAGATGTTGGAACTTTAAAAACTTCAAGACCCCATATCTTGGTTCAGGGATGAAAGAAAACAAAAATAAAAATGTGTATCTTGATATTTTTGCCAGACAAACCTTATTATTGAAAAATGTGTATGGTTACTAACAAATACTGTTACTTTAATTTGGATTCTGGTACACATTGTTTTTAATTCCATTTCCCCCTTGATTGTCTTTTTCGGATATCCCTCTTCCCGCCATTGATATTCAGGTACAACACATCTGCAACTTTACTTCATGTGGGAGGGTAGATGTGCTGCTGCCTTCACAGCCAATACCAGTACCTATCCATGGTTATCTGGTAGGGTATGAGCATGTGCCAGGCAACTGAAGCCCTGAGAACTGAGAGCTGAATGAGTAATGCACTTAATAATAATACTTTATTTGTTTTACGCCTTTCAGGTATCAAGGCGCAGTACAATAAGAGAATAAAATCCAACAGATTCAGCCACATAATCAATACAAATCAATAAATAGTACATCCATAAGATTTTTCCCAGAGGAAAGATTTCAGATCCTGTTTAAAAATCCCTACGGTCGTGCACTCCCTAATCCGGTGGGGTAGAAAATTCCAAAGGAAAGGGGCCTCAAACATAAACGCATGGGCCCCAACTGATTTTAAAGTCACCCTTGGAATCTCTAGCAACCCCTCGTCGGCAGAGCAGAATGGTCTCACAGGGTGGTAAGGAATCCGGAGTTCTTTCAGGTAATTAGGGCCCAGTTCATGCAGGGCTTTAAAAGTCAGTAAGCTGACTTTGAAGGTGATCCACCACTGAACTGGCAGCCAGTGCAGTTCCTGCAGCACCGGTGTAATATGGGAGGATCTAAAAGTTCCCACCAACAACCGTGCTGCAGAATTCTGCACCAGCTGCAAGCAGCGGATATCAACCCCCAGAAGCTCAAAGTAAAGCAAATTGCAGTAGTCAAGGCGTGAGGTCACAAAGGCATGGATTAAAGTTGGCAGATCACCAGATGGAACAAGGTGCTAGGTCCTGGCGATGTTTCTTAGATGGTAGAAAGATGTCTTAACCACAGCTGACACCTGAGGCCGAAGTGTCAGCCCAGCATCCAATATCACCCCCAGGTCTCGCACCTGTTCAGAGACCCGAAGCTCAACAGCCCCAAGACACAATCCAGATGGGGAGCCAACCACTGGACCCCCTATCCAGCAATCTGGATCCAAAACCAACACCTCTATCTTCCCTGAATTCAACTTTAACCAAATGGACCTCATCCAATCCTGGATTTCATTAAGGCAGCTATTAAATGCCGAGATGGCTCCTTCCTGGTCTGGGGCAAAAGACAGGTATAGCTGGGTATCATCGACATAGCATTGAAACCTCAGACCATACCATCTCACAATGTCTCCGAGGGGAAGCATATACACCACAAACAACATGGGGGACAAAGTAGAGCCCTGAAGAACCCCCTCAAGGCAGAGAGGTGGGATCAGATGAAAAGACCCCCGAAAACACCCTCTGAGTTCTTCCGGTGAGGTATGAAGTGAACCATCTGAGGACCACCCCAGAAAGCCCACATATATGTCTCAAGTGCTCAAGAAGAACCCCATGGTCAACGGTGTCAGATGCTGAGGACAGATCTAATAGTACCAAAATGGACTGTTTTCTCTGGTCTCTCGCCATCAGGAGATCATTGAGCACCTGAATCAGTGCAGTCTCGGTACTGTGCCTCTTTCGAAAACCTGATTGCAGGGGTTCATAGATGCTATGGATGGTCAAATGGTTCTCCAACTGGGCTGCCACTACTTTCTCGATCACCTTCCCCACGAAGGAGAGATTTGAGATAGGCCTGTAGTTGGCAAGACAGTCTAGGTCCAATGAAGCTTTTCAACAAGGGTGTCACCACCGCCTCTTTCAAGGAACAGGGGTATTAACCCGAGTCAAGGGAGAACCAGACTGTCTGTGCAAGAACTAGGAAAATGGCCTCCCCACAACCCAAAATAATGGATATGGGACCTGGATCTAAACTCCAGCACGTAGGGCGCATCCCTAGAACAATTCACATAACATCTATGATTTCTGGGTGGTCTAAGGGTACTCCAGGAAAACAAAGGGGTAGCGACCAAGTCCTGATCACTAACAACTCACATAGAATGTGTCAAGAGGATCTCTGACCTGATGCCCATCACCTTATCAGCAAAGTAGTGAGCAAGCTCATCACACTGTAATTGTGAAAACGCTCTTCAGAGCTGCAGACAGGTTGGGTTGCACAATCTGTCCACGGTTCTGAAGAGCTGAGCTGGTCGGTTCTGGGCAGCAGAAATTTCCCTGGACAGGAATTCTACCTTCTTAAGAGAAATTTCTGATTGAAAGAATTGGTAATGTTCTAGCAGTCTAAGATGATCGGCATCCAGGCCAGATTTCCACCAACAACATTCTAACCTGCGTCCTAGTCACCGCAACTCTCTCAAGGCCCCGTCAAACCAAGGTGCCCGAGGTCGAAGGGAGGGAGGGCGCACACGAACTGGAGCAAAAGAATCCAGGGCAGAGGTGATGGCATTATTATAGGCCAAAACCAATGCCTCTGGATCATTGCAATGCACAGGAAATTGTGATAGGTCAAGGACCGCAGTAAGGCCATTGGAAGTAATATTCCGCAAAGGGTGGTACTTGACCATCTCCACAGGGGTCAGCCTACAAGGTGGGATGCCAAAATTAAATCTCACAGTGTATTGGTTGGACCATCTGACTGGTTCCATCCCCATGTCAGAAGCATCGATCCCCAGAAGGAAGACCGGGTCAAGGGAATGGCCACCTTTATGTGTAGCAGTGGTAGCCACCTGTGTTAGGCCCAGTGAATCCATCAATTGGAGGAAGTGCTGTCCAAATTGTGAGAGTACATCATCGATCCAGGCATTAAAATCACCCAGAACAATTAGTCTGGGAGACTTGAAAGCCAGATCAACGATGAAGTCCGCTACTTCCTTAAAGAATTGCTTCCCATCTCCGGGTGGATGGTAGATGAGAGCAATTCGATAGCCCACACCTGCTACAACAGCACATTCAAAGGAGATGGTCTCCACAACTGGAACACTAGTGAGTGCCAATTCAGTCTTAAAATAGACTGCAACCCCACCTCCCTGCAGTCCAACCACGGGCGATGTATCACTGTATACCTGGCTGGAATTGCAGCCTCCAATATTGGGCCTGCATTATCGTCCTGCCACGTCTCAGTGATGCAAGCCAGATGTGCCAAACCAACAAGATCGAAAATCACAGTTCCGGACAGATCTAGCATTGCACAATGGTGCCCAGGTTGGACAAAACTCCTGAACTGCCCTGGCTACCAGCCCATCACCAATGATGGTGCCCTTGGGTATGGGGACCAAACAATACGGTCCATGCTTCAAGCTCCACTTCGCCCCAGAGCATCTCCTGGGCTTAACCACTCCTATGGGAGCACCCTGCTCCTCCAGCCTCCACTGTTCGCTCCCCCACCCCATCCCCCCCTCCTACGGGCAATACCTAAAGCACAGCAACATTGATAAATAGAGAAAGCCAAAGGAGGGGGATGAAAAAGGCAGAGGGAGCCTTATGTTTGAACCACCTTATGTTTGCTTGCAAAATGCAAAGCAAATACTTTGGAGTTATAGCTGGCTCTGCAGGTGTGTCAGACTGCTAGCCAGCAAGGAACATGAAACCAAGCCTTTCTCCCTTCCCAACCAGTGGTCCTGTTTGCATGGGCATTCAGTTTAATGCACAGATGTTATCTTTTATAAACATCCATAGGCTAGTTCATTGTAGAATTATGCCTGTTGCTGCCCAACAGACTTGCTTTAGTCATGCTGATTGATTACTGGTGATGTCAGTTGTTGAGTTCATGCTATAGTAGCAGAACACATCACTATGCAAATCTTGTAGCCTTCCAGCATTCCTGATCAGCAGCAGCCCTAAGCACCACATTTGTTTGTCAGACACTTACTGAGCTGTGCTAAATAAACTACTGTAATTGCCCTCTGATCTATTCAATTCATTTGCATCATGTTCAGTTGAACACTGTTTGAACTACAGAAATAATGTAATCCTGACACTAGCTTGTAATTCCTTAGTCTGTCAATTGCACTAAAATGAAATTCAAATTGACTTCTCCACTCCGATGCATCCCTCTGCCATTTCCTATGTCATAATTTAGTCTTGTATGCAACCAAAGCTTGTTTTACAACTCTTTTTGTAACATTATAAGCAGATGCTCATACTCACTAAGAGACATCCACCAACAACCTTTGCAAAGTGTTATCTCCAAGAAGATTCTAAATTACATGGTTGAAAACCTTTCCTGGTCCCAGTGACATGGAATAGATATATGAAAATTTAAACCTTTGGTAATTGCAGGCCTCAGCATTCTTCAGTTGATCAGTACATTTCTAAAGCTAGTGTAAGCAAAGCACTAAGCATTAAAACATGAGTAAAAATGCAAAGTATATAAAACCCAAAATTGTTAACACTACCCCTACCTCAAAAAGATGAGGCCTTTGACATCTAATTAAGCTTTCAGACATTCTGTGAGAAAACAGATTGTTACACAAAGAAAACATACACACTGCAGATACTTTGTCATTTAAATCCCACTAAATTTTAGCGCCCAAAGCACTTAGGAATATGCTAGGGCCTCTGGACCACTGCAATGGGTTGTTTGAGCCAGCTACATCTGATGCCATGGCAGCCTTAATCTGATAAAAACCTACAGTTGTATTGACAGTCCCTACTGTGTCATGAGTTCCAGCCGCTGCTGGCTTCTGTGGTGTTTCTCCAAAATCTGTCCCTGTGGACCATCTTAGGTCTCAACCATAGGCCCTGTGACAGTATTCTACATATTGCCAGCACTGTACCTAGAAAATTTCCCTGTCACAAAAGGTAGGGGACATACTTCCGAATAAACTGAACATTTTTTTTGCCATTGTTACCTTTTCATATACAACTTTCAGACTGTTCAAGCAACAGAATATTACACATTATCACTAACAGGAATATATTTTAAACTCTGTAGGTACACATATTCAATGCATATAAACATTTTACAATGTCACATGCTTACAGCATTACTAATCACCTCCAAAACATTTGAAATGAATTTCTGTCTCATACCTCTAGTGGTTTTCCACAGTTATAGTTACCACATTTTCCACTGACAGCTTGCTGCATGTAGCCTAACTAACTAGATGAGGTACTTAGTCACTTGGTCACAAGGGTTCCAGCTTCTGCTGGTTCACTTATGGTTTCCATTTCTTGGCATAACCAGGTTGTTTATCTGTTTCCTTGATAACTCCCAAATCTACCTTTTTGGTTTATCCAGAACTTTGTTTTTTATATTCTGCAGGAATTATTAAAACAAAGTCAAAATTGTCTCTTCATTCTGTCAGAGACTGTTGGAAATCATCATAGTCTTTAAATTGTATCTCCTTACTACTGCTTGGTCATCCCCCATGAGACTGACTCTCTCAGCCCCATCACCTGCCATCTGCAGCCCTTTGTTCCCCCTTAGCATGCCCCCCCCCCACACTGGGACTCTGGGCAGTGCAATTTCCCCAGCTGGGTCAGACATCAGTCCAGGAGGCAGATACATAGCTGGTGGGTGGTTGGTTGCCTCCTGCTGTTTAGGGCCTTTCTACCATTTTCTCTTCTGGGCTTGCCAGCATGCAATTACATGATGTGATGTGATATGCATGTGTGCAATGGCGCACTGGCACTTATTAATTAAAGGTCTCAGTTTTTTCCTATAGACAAAACCATGTGTTAAATAATGTTAACACCTGAGTAGGTGTTACGGCATTCATGCGCTCCCTTTCCTTACCAAAGTGCTCGAGACAAGTAAATAAACAGAGCGCGAGCTTCCAACGGTCCCTGTTACCTCAAACAGTACTGACGAGAAAAACACTTACTTCTCGGCGTTACCTCCATCGCAAACATTCTCCAGCAGCCTCACATCACCTAGAACATAAAAAAAAAAAGTTAAGCAAATTCCAAACAGCTGACGCAAACGAAAGACAAAAGTTTGTTCAAGAGCAGGAAAACCGCAACACCATTCGCAAAACAAAAAGCGACCTCAGATTGTTCACAGCCTACTTGTCTGAGGTAGGGCAGCCACAAAATTTCGAAACTCTTGAGATGGTACAATTAGAGAAACTGCTAGCTAATTTTCTGTATGTATTAAAAAAGCAAGATGGCTCAGAATACGAGCCAGGCACCATACGAGGCATAGTAGCGAGCATCGAGAGGCATTTGTCCTCACATAAGTACCCTGAATCCATTTTCAAAAGCCCTGACAACATATTTGTGGATACTAAAAAAAACCTAGCAGCCAAACAAAAGCAACTGAAAAGGCTGGTAAAGGAAACTGCCCAAATAAAGCCCAAGCATTAACTGAGGAAGATGTTGAACTAATATACAAATCCCAAACACTAAACATGACCACACCAACTGGGCTCCTAAATTTCTTCTTCTTTAATCTGGTCATCCACATCGCCCTCTGAACAAAAGAACATTATGGCCTACAGTGGGGAGACATTAGGGTGAGCACAGAGACAAACGGAAACACCTTTCTGGAGTATTGTGAGCGCCAGACTAAAACCAGGACAGGAGAAACCCCCCGCGATGTGCGCCCAACAAATCCACAAATTTACAAAAACACACAAAATCCAGAAAGAGACACTATAGAAGCATACCACATATATAAATCACAGAGGACACCTGAAATGCTAAAACCTGATGCTCCCTTTTACATAGCACCCAACAGCAACAAAAAGCATTTATCCCTCTGGTTCTGAAACATGAACATAGGGATTAATAAACTTAGAACAATGATGCATGCAATGAAAATGGACTCTAGTATTCCTGACAGTAAAAGAATTACCAACCACAGCACAAGAAAGACTACCATACAGCGACTGGTAGATCACAATATACCACCAACTGACATGCAGCAGATATCAGGCAACCGCAATGTACAGTCAATCAACAATTACTCCAGCCTTTCTGAACGAAAGCAGCATGAGATCAGCAAGCTGTTAACTTACTCAGATCACCAGCTCCCATCTACTTGAAATGCTCCACACCGACAGCAAGAGAGATCTGCACACCTCAGTACCCAGCAAGACGAAATGGTGTCTGGAAACATGCAGGCAATGTTTGGGACCGGCTGCATTTTCCACAGTCCTGTAACAATAAATATATACAACTCCAACCAAAAATCTCAAAACAGGAAAAGAGTCAGAGTCGTCGAGGATTCAGACACCTCCGATTAAAGTATTTTCTCATATTCAGTCGCCTAAAACATACATAAATAACATTTTATTCTCTCAAGCCTAGGTTATGCAGTTAACACTTTTGCCACGATCCCTAACTCTCTCCCTTTCAACCCTAACCTTTCCTCTGCAGGTCAAATGACTACAACAACGCAAAACAGCCCTTCAACCAGGAAACTATACCGAAGAATCTCCATACTCATGCACTTCTAACAGTTGTATCCACTTTATTTTATTAACATTTTAAATAATTAAAGTTAATGTTCAAGCACAGTTCTGTTTTCCTCACAGAAATAAAAATGTTCATCTGCAAGGTAAGCCTGCACGTCTATTTTTGCAAACTCAAGTCTCACCATAGAAAAAACGGAGCCCTTCAATTATATAAAATAAAATATGGGGAGAGGTGTGTCAAACTCGAATTTAACACCCACCCTCATTGTTGGATGGCATTCATAAACCCCTCGGGCTTCGCCCTCGGGGTTTATGTGCCATCCAACAACTCGGTTGAGTGTTAAATTCTCGTAACACACTTTTCCCCATACTTTATCCTATATTTAATATCCAGCAGCTTCCCCATCCCTTGGCTTTCTCTGCTGTGCTACCTCCCAGCCTCCACTGGGTGGCAGATGAACAGTGCAAAACAGAGTCCCCCATCCCAAAGGAGAAGAGCTGTCCTGTGGAATGCTGATCACTCCTGCCCTGGTCAGTCTCCAGCAACTGGAGTCCATTCTCAAACCCAGGTTGCCAGAATAGTGAGTGGAAGTGCTACCACTGCACTATCTGACTGCCATTTAAAATAATCTCTGCACAAACTCTGTTTCTAAGGTCCCGTTACATGTTCCCACCATCCCATCAGACTGTAGTCTTACAGAAGATGAGTTTATGCTCTAACATTATAAAACTCAGTGTTCACACTTCAGACTCAGAGTTGACACCTTGGTGTAAATGTAATTTTCCAGTACTCTAAACCCAGAAAGATTATTTAGTAAGGTTTCTTCAACTACAGCAGCCTCCTGGCCCTTTCTGGGATATGCTTCTGACCATTTAGTAACATGATTTATGGTAGTCAATAAATACTAACTACTAGCAGTTGGTGCCCCCGACAAGATATTAATGTACATTTGCCTAGTCCCTTTTAGGGAGAACTTCTTTAGCAGTACAAATAGCCCTTTGTGCTCCATCAATTTGCTATGTGTAGTCCAAATTTACCCACCAAAAGTTTCCTCAGTTTGGCTAATGTTTGCATTCGATTCACATACAGTCTGTGCCTCCCTTTCAATTGAAATGCTGACAAGGATTAAAATAAAGATACACAAAATGAGAACAAACAAATATCAAAGCCACTTGTTCAGTTCCTTCATTGAACTTTTGCATACTGCTTGATGGAACCTTGGTCATTCAGTTCAGTGTAGTCACTTCTGAACTACCAAATACTTGACTGGATTGATGTGACCACCAGTCCTAACAAGGTCTCTGGATAACTGTTTCCTTCAGTGCCAGCTGATAAAGGAATTGTGTCTTCTTGTCACAGATCACAGACAGGGAACATTTCCTTAATACTGCAGTTCTGACTCCTCAACACCAAGAACTCAAGTTTTGCTGTGATGTTACAGATGAACTAGAATGTTGGCACAGTATATTAGAAATAAAAATTCAGTAATTCCAGTCTTTTTATGTTGACTTGCACTTGCGTGCCAGCCAACATCTTGCGGTAGTAGCAGATTTGGAAACTGATCACTGTTGAAATACAGGGCATACATCGAAGGTCGACCCTCATTCCCAATCAGCCAGCAGCAGGCGCTGACCTCACGTATCCCTAATGTGGCCACCAGAACAAAGAAAAGGTCCACTGCAGTGAGAGTGAAGCTCTCATGCAGCATGACCACAACACACCTCCCGACGTGAAGGCAACATGGCGGACCACCTGTCACAATGCCGATGGGGGAGCCCACTCCCCATTGGCATACTGAACCCCCTCCCATTTAAAATATATGCCGAGGGGGTGCCCAATCCCCTTTGGCATCATGTGTCCCCCAACAGTTTTTCTTTGCCGACGGGGGGCCCAGTCCCCATCGGCGTTTATCCCCCATCCCTGTTCATTGTGCCGACAGGGGAGCCCAACCCCATTGGCATAATGTCCCCCCCACTTTTGTTGCATGCCAAGGGGGTACCCAATCCCCCTCAGCTACAGCATCCCCTCAAAACACTTAGGTGGCATGCTGGGAGCCCACCCCAGTGTGCCAAATCCCCTGCAAAAAAAAACTGTCCTGAGATGTTTTTTGTTTTTGTTCTTAAAACTGTAAAAAAGAAAACGGCCCCTCATGGTCTCCCTACCCCTCCCACAACCCGCGCCCACCCTCTGCGCACCCTGCCTCCCCACACCCCCCTCACCCCATACTTACCTCCGGAGTCTGGCGCGATGATCTTCAGTGCACTGGAACACGTCTGCACTCTTCAAAGCCGACCACAAACTGAAGAAATGCCAGTAAGCTATATAATGGCATAAATAGGTTTTTACAACTTTGTTGCATATCTCAGCCATTTTTGGGAATTTTGACACCAAATTTTCAGTATGGGGTTCTTGGGACCCCTCCTCATGTATTCAGACACTGTCATGGTGTTAGTCGGTCCAGAACGGTGATGTTGCGGTTACTTGCGGAATCACCTTTTGGGACCTTAATGAAACAACAGTCCCACTGTTCATGGGGGGGGGGGCTCTCAAAAAGCCTATGTTGCAAATCTGGTGGAAAAAATCAAAAAATGGCTGTTTTACAAGCGTGCATTGTGCAGTTTCCACACACATGCGTATCTTCATGAATTTGTAATATTTTCACTCCAGATCTTCAAAACTGACATTTTTCCACACCTCCTTATGAACAGTACAGCTGTCATTTTACATATCCTGACTGAAATGTGTTTTTGCATGTCTGGTTGCCATGTAAAATCAGTTTTTGGGACAGTTTGAGGAAATGACGGTGACACTGTTCATGAGCAGAGGTCCTAAAATGCCTATGTTGAAAATCTGGTGCTGAAAGTCCGTAAAATAACTGTTACAAGCATGCGTTGCACATTTTCCATGCACCCTTGTAACTTCACAAATTTGCAATATTTTCATGCCAGATTTTCAACAATGGCATTTTTTCACACCTCCTTATGAACAGTACAGCTGTCATTTTTTACATCCTGCCCAAAATGTGTTTCCGCACATGTGGCGCACAATGGCGTGGTTGCTGTGGGAAATCAGCTTTTGAGACAGATTAACAAAATCACAGCACCACTGTTCATTAAGGGAGGTTCTAAAATGCCTATGTTGAAAATGTGGTTAACAAACTCCCAAAAATAATTTGGTTACAGACTTGTGTTGTGCAGTTTCTATGCATGCTCATGACTTCAACAACTTTTCATATTTTCACTCCAGATTTTCAATGTTGCCATTTTTTTATGCTTCCTCATGAACAATACCGTTGTAATTTTCCACATTCTGCCCAAAATGTGTTTTCATCCGTGTGTCATCAAATGGCATAGCCACTCTGCAAAACACCTTTCAGCTAACAAACTGATTGTGCCGGTTTTCATGAGGTGGGCTCACAAACAGTCCATGTTGAAAATTTGGAGTGAAAATACCAACATGCCTATGGTGTTAGAGTTTTCATCTGTAGCACCCCACCCTGTATAGACTGACAGGCATCAGGGGTGTGACTTGGGATCATCGGCTGTAATGCTCATGTCATTCCACCCCAACCTGCAGCCAGTGACAGGCATCGTGGTGTGCCTCGCACTGTTCTGCCACAAAGTTTACCCCATTTTCCTATACTGCACCATGCCCAAAGACCGCAAAGCATACCACAACACTTGTCAGTGTCTACAGGGTAGGCTGAGGTACAATGGTATGAGCATTATAGCTGTTGACCCAAACGCACACCCTAATGCCTGTCGCTCTCTGCAGGGTGGGGGTGGGGTTTGCGTCAGTTCAATACTTCACTGCCATTCCTGTTATGCGTCTCTACCTCTGGCACTATTAATACCAAAGCAAGTGAGACAACATTCGGCATTGACAAATGCTTGTTTAACTCATCACCTTTGGATCAAGATATCTGAAAATTAGCAAGTGTGAGCTTTTTGTAAGGATCATAGAATTTGGTTAATATGGAAAGATTTGGTTTAGAAATTTTTATTGTACTATATAGTAGTTCAGCGTTTTACTATGTGGTTATTTGTGACATTGTGCAAAAAGTTTCCAAAAAATATGAATGTTTATCCCTTCTCTGCTCTTGCAGATATAGACCTGACATTTGCCATGTATACCCAATGTCAATATGCAGTATCCTGGTAGCTAACAAAACTAGAAATAATTTTCCGGCCCGCCAGTGCAGCAGTTGGATTTCCACTTGTGGCGCCGGTGACCCGGCTTCGGGAATGGACCAGGGTCATCAGAGGGCCAGCCAGGGGGAGAAGGATAGAGCATCCCATGGACAGCTCTACTTCTCTGGGGGGAGGGTTGGGAAGTGTCCGGTGGAGGCCAGGAATCACTTGCGCTACTGGCGCTTGTCAACAGGGAGGCGGGGCAGACGCTGGTGTCATTGCATGTCCCCGCCTCCAAGAAAACCAGGAAGAAAGGAGTAGGCCTGTGGGTCAATTGTCTAAGTGAAGCCCTCCCAGGGGCTTCGATTAGCTGACATTGCCGCATCCCTGACTAGATGCTTGTTCAGCAGCGCAGATGAGGGGACCGATGCCATGGTTCCACCCTTTGGGGGGTAAGCCGGGGTAACTGGGGACAAGCAGCAGTATATGGCAGTGGAAGCCCCAGGGGCCATGACCAGGGCTGATGGCCGACAAGTGGACCAGCCAGGATAAAGAAAGTAAAAAAACAAACAAAAAAACTAGAAATAATTTGATGTAGTGGTCTTAAATTTACAGTGGAAACACCAAAAATTACTATTGCATCATTTCTCAACTGATTTATGGTAGTATAATAAGTAATGCCACCAGAATTCTGCTTGCAGAATTTTTCATTCCCAAAGCACATGCCACTACTTCATTTGATAAGATGAGCTATTTGTAGTCCTGTAGTTCCTTCCTGGGCGACTATTTTGTCCTACTCCCTTTTTTCTTTCTTATCTTAACCAGATAGACTCAGTAAAACTGCTAGTCCTCCTAGCATCCTCCATGTTCTTTAAAGTGACACACTCCAGTCACCTACTCCTTTTCGTATTAGACCTATCCCATTAGAATAGTCAGACCTTCTTCTTGGTGCCCCAGACTTCTAAGACTTAAAAGTACATCATGCTCTTTGGATGGTTAATTTTACTAACTGTGATTCTTTCATAACCTGCTTCAAGTTGGAATTGTCACTCTGATCTTCATTGTTCCAACTAGAAGTCTACAATACTTATGCAAGAAACACTGTTCTTTAATGACTATTACCTCTAAGGCAGTGCTGCCTTGGAGGCAGATTATTCAATCCCACCCTCCATTGTGTCTCATTGGTTAATACAGCCTGAAGGACAGTAACTGAGCTTGCCTGCCTCTTGCTGCTGATTGGTTACATATGCTGCTGCCTTGGAGACAGACTACTTAATCCCACCCTCTGTTGTGTCTCATTAATACCTTATGAAGGACAAACATTCAGGTAGCTGCCTGTTGCTACTGATTGGTTATACATGCCACTGCCTCGGAGGCAAACCACTTAATCCCACCCTCCGCTCTGTCTCATTGGTTAATACCTCCTGGAGGCTGTAACTGAGGTTGTTGCATGTTGTTGCTGATTGGTTATTCATGTGGTCTCTAAATGGTCCTCCCACATGATGGTTCTAGTCTGACCCTGATTAGTTGGCATACAGAAAATGCATTTTTTAAAACACTTTTTTTTAAATGAAAGTTGCCACTGAGGCAGATCCACCTCCAAGGCAGCCCTGCCTTTGAGGCAGGGATGGATAGAGCTGCCTCCTAGGCAGGGCTTTATCCTGTATAGCTAAAGACTGGAGCTTCACTGTTCTGCTAGCTTGGTGGTGTAGTGGAAAGGTGTACAACCTGCTAAATGATAGTTTGAGAGTTTGAATCCACATAGGGTTCCCTCAGTTCTCTTTTGTCAGAATTTCACTTGAGTGGTGATCCATGGCAGCACGATGTTAGAAAAGTAAGTATGTAAGAAAAGGGACTTAACTGTGCCTCAGAGGCAATATTCATTTAAGAAAAGTATTGCAGATCTGTCTCAGATGCAAAACTTTATTGTTGCAATTATTCTTTTTCACAGCTACAGAAAGTCTCTTTTCTTATATACTTACTATTCTACAACAATGCTGTTATGGATCACCATTCAAATGACATTCTGACAAAAGAGAACTGAGGGGACCTTGTGTGGATTCAAACTCTCAACCTCTTATTTATAAGGCTGTAGATATTTCCACTGCACCACTTCATCGCCAAGCTGGCATAGCAGTGAAGCTCATGTTTTTAGCTATAGAGGTTAAAGCCCTGACTGGTAGGCAGCCTTATCCATTCTTGCCTCAGAGGCAGGGCTACCTCTGAGGCAGATCTGCCTTGGAGACAATTTTCATTAAAAAAAATGTGTCTTTAAAACAGGCACATTCTGTATGTCAGCCAATCAGAGGAGAGCTAGAACCACCCTATCAGAGCAAAAAAAAAAAAAAAAAACATGTGGGAGGTCCATTTAGAGACCAGATAATTAACCAGTCAGCAGCAACAGGCAGCAACCTCAGTTACTGCCTTCAGAAGGTATTAACCAATGAGACACAGTGGAGGGTGGAATTAAGTGGTCTACCTCTGAGACAGTGGCATGTGTAACCAATTGGCAGCAAGAGGCAGGCAAACTCAGTTGCTGTCCTCCAGAAGGTATCAACCAATGAGACACAGTGGAAGGTGAGATGAAGTCATCTGCCTCCGAAGCAGCGCTGCCTCAGAGGCAATATTCATTTAAGAAGTGTCTCTTGCCTATAATTATGCTACCCAGTTCAGCTGTTTATTACTTGGTGAACCTATGTATATAACTAAAAGAAATATGTTTCTAACTCCTGCACTAGCTGTCTCTCTAACCTCTGTATTTAATTTCAATCTCCAGACTTCATTTCCCTTAACAGAAATAGTACTCCTTCCCTCTTGGCACAACAACAGCCCATCTGGAGCATACAGGTATTCCTTGCCATGGAATAATATCTAACTTGCCAGAAAAAATGAAGATTCCACCTATTTTAACTGAATCTCAGCAATAGTGAAACCTTGAAACCTTTAAATACCTAGGATTCTGGCTGGATAATAAGCTTAACTTTCTGTGCCACCTGAATGAAGTCTCGAAGAAACTAAGGCAGTGGTTAGGCTTATTCTATCATATTAAACATCTGCTTACCTTGGAAGCTAGAAAGAGACTAGTATAATCCACATTCCTACCTGTCCTGGACTATGCTGACTTTCTCTACAATCATTGTCCCTCAACAGTGCTCAACAAACTTGACACTCTTTATCAAAGGGCTTTAAGATTTATCCTTAACCTACCCCTTCGTACTCACCACTGCCTACTGTACCAGGAGTCGGGATGGCCCTCACTTTCAACTAAGAGGAAAAGAAATGCTCTCCTCTGGCTCTTTAGAGCACTGTCTGATAATCTTCCTGCATACATTTTTAGCCTCTTCGAATGGGCCAAGGGATCTTATGTCCTGAGACGCTTCTCCATACTTTGTTTCCAGATTCCTAGAGCGAAAACAACATATGGCTTGGCTGCAATCAATTTTTCACTCCATCACTTTGGAACACCATGCAAAGCTCATTAAAGCTTTCCTCACTTCCAGGTCTATTCACATTTAAAGCTCTAATAACTGAATATCTGAAGGAAACATGTAGTTGCTTTAGGAGACTCTGAGCTGTTAGCCTCTGGTTCCTCCCACGAATCCTACATTCAGAATCTCACTCACCTCACATCCCTAGTAAGGGATACCCAGCACTTAATAGCCCATCCCCTCTAATCCTGGCCCTCTTCATCTTATCCCCTCCCACTAACACACCCTTTCTCCCTTCTTATCCTCTCCCTACTTATTACCAAGAAGGTGGAGACAGCCTAGGATTGTCAGCTCTTCTCTCTCCAGTGAACTTTTTATGAATTGTAACTGCATGAACCTATATCAGACCTGTATGAATAGGCCTATATTGACCTTCACCTGCACAATGTTTTTGCATTGTTGATTACCGCATCTGTGACTATGTATTGTATTGTATTAATGTCTAGGACCACTTTGAAAATGAGCTTGCTCAATGGTGTTTATGCCTGGTTAAATAAAGTTGATTGATTGCTTGATTGAATAGTTATTGTAGCTTGGACAAATGATGCCACTGTCATTCCTCACAGGCTCCCGAACCAAAAGGGACTTGGAGAGGATCCCTCTGGATATCTTCACCCTTAAGAACATCTCTAATTCAATAAGTGATCTCTTCATGTCCTCAGAACTTGTGGTCAACATCACAATGTGCACAACAGTCAGCTATCCCCTTTACATGCAGTGCTTAGCTATGGATCTCACTCATTTGATCTGCACTCTAGGTAGGAAAATCAGCTGACTTGCAATAGCAAAATGGTCCTGCAATGACCCTCTGATTCTCCTGCCACTGTTGCAAAGCAATTCCCATGAATCTAACTTTATTATCACCGACACAATTCTTTTCCTTTATTCTCCATGGCAAGACAGGTGTATGGCTTTGCAGTTTCCATGGAGATGGGTTCCATAAAATTGTTTACTTCCGCAAAACTCATGGAATTCAACTTTAAATACTGATGTTATTTTACATTTATGGTAGCTTATAATATGGGCAGCCATAAAGTAAGAGATTAATAAAATTAACATTTTCAGCCTGCTTATTAAAGTCTATGAACCTGTCTGATTTAATTGCATTTCATTATCTAGTTTGTCAGTGTCAGTGGCTCAGCAGGTAGCACACTCGCCTCTGAGGCTGGGAGATCACAGGGTTGTGGGTTCAGTTCCCACATCTGGCACTTGGGTTAATATCCCAGTACTGACACTGTAGTGCAGCATGAGAGGGGGGTGCTGCACTTCTGAGGTGCCGTCTTTCGGATGAGACGTTAAACCGAGGTCCCATCTGTCTGGATTGGTGGTAGTTCAGGTGGATGTTAAAGATCCCATGGCACTTCTCAAAAAGAGTAGGGGAATTTCCCCGGTGTCCTGGCCATATTTCCCTCATTCACTAAAAAATACCACCAACAGCTTAATCTGGTTCAAGGTCAGTTGGCATTCATCTGTATCCCCCTCCCCTGGGTCGTGCCTGAAAATAGGCAGGATTTGTCTAGTGCACTTACCCGGTCAACAAAAACTAAATAAAATAAATAGTTATACAGTTACAGAGGCTTAAATTGTGTAAGTATGTAAACTGCAAAACTATCATTTAAAATTTTCTGAAAATTACTGTGCACTATAACTTGGACCCCTTTAAAACTAGAGATGTGAAACTTGACACAGATATCCATCTTGTATAGAAACTTAAATGTTTCAGAGTTGGTGAAAGTTGGCTAAGTTGTTTTAAAATTAAATGGAAATAACTGAAATTTACATTTTGGCAAAATTAGTGGTTGCCTATAACTCACCTTTGACACTTGAGACTTATAGTACATTTTGATACTTGTAGCCATGTTGTTTGGTTCTTTAGGTCTTGAAACTATGAAGACATTTTGGTACGCTCAAGACCTAAAACATAGCATAACCACACATGTTTTATGGTTCTTCAAATACTGAAACTGTGAAAAAATTTGGATAAGAAATGCTAAAATGATATAAAAATAACTGAAAATTAAATTTTAATGAAATGTTTCAGTTCTTGTAACAAAGCCCTCTTGAAAGATAGGAATCTAAATCTTGGTGTACATATATATGCCATGTGGATCAGTAAACATGCAATGTTTGGTGACATTTGAATCAGTGCTGTCAAAAGTATATCAAAATAATTGAAACGTAACAAAATTAGAATGGTAATTCCCCAGATTTCTGCCGGCAGAATTCTACATTCTATACAGCTCTACATACCATTTTTAAAATTTCACAATTCTGCCCCACCAAATGCCAGTTCCATTTCCATCTTTTCTGTTTTTAAACTTTATTTTTTAATATTTTTCATGTATAATATGTAACCAAAAAAAAAAACCAACATACATATAGGATGGCATCTTATCCATTACATTCAGTGAAAACAAGATTATAAAATAATATACTGATACTTAGTTTTCAAAAATACATGAGGCAGTGTGCATATATAATTATAACAGATCATAAGGAAATATTTTAACTACTTGGATAACTTTAACCCTTCTTCTGGAGTCGGAGCTTTAAATTATTTATAGAAAACACAAAGATAAAACAATTTGAACTGTTTAATTTGTACTTACTGTTCAAGCTTTAAGGACTAGGATACAAAAATAACATAAAGAAAATATTATGAAAAAATAGAAAAAGAAAGAGAAATAAAGAAAATAAGGATTTTGAAATTCCGACTACTAGAATAAGGGCTTCTCCTTAAATCATTCCTTCCGTTACATCTTCAGTGCAGCAGATTGATTCATATCTGAGTCTTTTGAAGGGTCTTCTTCAAACTGAGCTCTAATAAAGGTCAGAAAATGTGTCCCTGTCAATAAATACATATTGTTTTCACTTTAAGGAACCCTCACCTTTGTTGGTGTTAACAGCTGTAAAGTCCCACCCATCTCAAGGACCTCTTCTGTATGATGACAAAGTTCTTCTTCATCACTAGGTTTGAAAGAAAAAGCCTGGGAATTTTTAAAATCTTTGTAATTTGTACTGTATGCCTTTCCCTTTTGATAATTTTATAAGTAAATCCCAGTCTGAATCAAATGGAAAGAGGATGAGAATAGTTGATTTCGTACTGACATCTGACACCTGAGTTTCTGTCATGAATGTAACTTAGTTATCTTTAAATCTTTAAATCTTACTATTAACTTTTTATGTAATCTAAATGCTTTAGTAAGGAATGCCAAATTTTCAGAAGGCAACTTGAAAACTTCCACAAAAATGTCTGAAAAGGTCTTTTACACTTTCAAAGTCGGAATCCAAGGAATTTGTTAATCCAATAATTTGCAAGTTTTTATAGCGAATTTAGTCTTCAAAATGTGTAGATTTTTTTAATGAAAATCAGAACTCTTTCATAAATTCTGTATTAGTGGTTTTGAGAGATTGCAGTCCATTTTCAAATATGGGTATATGATCATCATTTTTCTTTATTTGTGCAGTAATATTCTTACATTTTTTGCTAGTTGTTTTAGTTTCTTTCTGCAGAAAATCAATGTTTGCACTCAAAGCATCCTTGATTCCACTCTTGCCATTCCAAAATTGCTAGCACTCTGTCAGTAGACTTTCCCAGTGATTCCAATGAGCATTTTAGTAGTTTAATCTTGAAGGGTGATGGATTTAGTGCCTCAGGCTGAGGATTATCAGCACTAATATCCCTCAAAATATGCATTGCTATTGCCATTGCAGTCTGATCTGATCTGGTTCAGTTTGTAAAACAAGGTCAAAGTTCAGAGTCAGTTCTTTGTAAATCACCCTTCTCAGTACAGAGTGAAAACCACTCTCTTTGTTCATTTCCTTGCTTTCACTTTTCCCTATTTTGCTGATCACATGGGTTTGCAGCCTTATCCCAACTGCAGACTCAGTCCAGAGTACAGTATTTCAGACTTGAGCTTATCATCAGACACCAGCAGAGATGTTGGCTTTATCAAAAGAAACAGCTGCACTGTTCCAGTTGAGGAGAATGCTGATGGAGCGACTGAACCAAAAGGCCCTCTGATCCATGGGCTGAGTCCTGGCCAGACAACTTTCTTTTCTAAGGAACACACTGAAGGCGAGGCAAACGTCTCACTTAAGAAGTTGCTGTTTTTTTCTCTTCTCAGACATCTGTTGCAACAAATGTAAGATTTATAGAAAGCTTTTGTAAACTACTTGTAGCTTGCCATTGAGAGAGCTCCCTCACAATACTGTTGCTCTCACTGTGGCCATCTTGAATTTCTGGTTTTGATAGAAAATTGGGGTCCTAATGGGAATTTCCATGTACTAGCCCATACCAAATTTATCAATATTCACAAAGACTCATGGAATTTAACATTAAATCCTGATGTTATTTTGAATTTTTTGGCAGCTTATAACATGAGCATCCTTTGAGCAAAAGATTAATAAACTGAGACTCACAGTTTGCTTTCTAATGTCTAGGAACCTGCCAAATGTAATGCCATTGCTTTTTCTAGTTGTAAAGTTACAAGGGCTTATACATTTGCAGTTTACATGCCTGCAACATTTAATTAAATATTTTTGAAAGTTAGTGTACTTATAGTTCAGTCACTGTTAAAGCTAGAAGTGTGAACTATGACAAACACATCCATGTGGTATAGCAGCTTAAATGTTTCAGATTTGGCAAAAGTTGGATACGTTGTTTATAATGTTTGGCTGCCTATCACTCAGCTTCATTTGGAGCTTGAGACCTAATGTTTGCTATTCATAGCCATGTTGTTTGATTGGAGAGCAAGATGTTCAGGTCAAATGCTATGAGACAGTAAAAAACCATGCATACTCTGCATTGCCCCTCTCCAACATTTCTTTTAATAACAATAACTGATCTTGTATCACCCTGCCTCGGACCAAACAAGCCTGGGTGGGGGCTATCAGATGTTTCATTACTTGACCCATTCTGGCCACCAAGATTTTGGTCAACAGTTTCTTTTGAACCTTCCCCTGCACCCCTGACCTGCCACTCCTTCTTGCTGCTCAACATCCCAATCTATCAGTCTCGCCCTTCACTGATACTTCCTGCTACCTTGCTCCCAAGGCTGTTTCTGTGTCCTTGGAGGGTCCAGCACATTCCTGATGGGGGCACCCCCTCCCTAGAGGAGGGAAGTAGCATTCTCAGGGGCTCCTTTGAGGTGTACAGGGGTGGGGCGGCAGAAGTGGTGCACTCGGGGGACTGTGGTGTGAGAAGAACTAGGCAGCCATCATTTGGTAGGCTGATATGGGTGTGATTTCCATTTTCTGGGTCCCTCCCCACACCCCAACAGTGTGCACCATGGTGACACCCTGGAGGTAGAACCAGCTAATGTGTTGTCACCTATGTCAGCAAGGCTCTACACATCACTGGGTGCAGCTCTCTGAGCAGTGCTCTTTAACACCCTCCCCAGGAACAGAGCATCTGTATGGATGCTTTATCACCCTCCTTGATGGCCTCCACTCCTGACATCCCGGGCTTGGGGCTTGAACCTGGTTTGCCAGGATGTGAAGCAGGTGCCACAGCACTCTGTGCCACAGAGCCTGGTGGTTAGACTTTTTAAATCTGTATTATGAAAACAGATCAGTGTCCAGTTGGAGAGATCCTCCTTGTCACTCATCTTATGGTACTGAGGATCTTCTCCACATAATGTGGAGTTGTTCTTGGTTTATCAATGAATGCACATACTAGATAAAATGTTTTTTAAGCTCCACCTTTGATATAGACACGCCAACCTTGACTTCCATTTTGATGCATACTGTGGATATTTGGACTATTAAAAGACTGGCCAAGTTTTTTGTAGCTATAAATAAGGTTAAAAGTAAGATAGATAAGAGTTTATTAGACTACTAATTCTAGAATCCAAACATTGAATATGATTGGGAACCGAACATAACATATTTCTGAGGTTTTTATTAATGTTTTAAAATGTACTTTTTGTGTTGCTTGCTAGCATGTGCGAGAAACACATTGCATCGAAGTTTTTTACATGCAGGTTGTGGAGGCGTGGCAGTGTTGTGCCGAATGGCAGCAGCCCATTCAGGGGCAAGTCTCTGTCTGGCCAATAGAGGAGCATGCCCTGGATCACCGCAGATAACAAGCAGGCCACTACATCAAAGGACTTGAACCACTGCAATCAGGGAGCACCCCGTCAGTACGCAATCAGCTGTTCAGTACACTCCCTGACTGCAGCAGCCAATTATAGTGCTGCAAGCCACCAGGTCCCCCCCTTTAGTGTGCCTTCTTGGTGAAACACTTCAAGAAAATAAAAAACAACGGGGTAGCCCACTCCCTGTCAGCATAATCATCCCCCTTCCAGATTTTTCCTGTGCCAAGGGGGGTGCCCAACACCCCTCGACTCTTGCCACCACCCCCGCACCTCTATATGCCAACAGGGATGCCCAATCCCCCTGTCAGCATGCCCCCTTATTCATCATTTTGCTGACGGGGGAGCCCACTCCCCATCAGCATAATGCTCACCTCCCCAATGTCTTGTCTGCAGAGGGGGGTGCCCAATCCCCCTCGGATTTTGTCTCCCCCCCAACCCCAGCATTCGACAGGTGCCGATGGGGGTACCCAATTCCCCGATGGCTACAGCCCCCCCAAACAGTCAGGTGGCATGCTGGGAGCCCACCCCAGCATTCCCAAACAAAATGTCCCTGTAAAAAATAAAACCTTCCCGCAATGTTTTTTTTTTTAAATAAATCTGTAAAGTAGAAAATGGTCCCTTTTCAATTTCTCCCACAACCCGAGCCCACTCTCTGCATACCCCACCTCCTCACACCCTCCTTACCGCATACTTACCTCTGGAGCCCAGCGCGACAATCTTTGGTGGACCGGGAACACATCTTCACTCTTCAAAGCCGACCGAGAACTGAAGAAATGGCAGTAAGCTGTATAATGGCATAATTTTTTTTTTTACTTTGGTGCATATCTCATTCATTTTTAGGATTTTTTTCACCAAATTTTCAACATGGGGTTCTTGGGACCCCACCTCATAAATTCAGTCACTGTCATTTTGCTATTCGGTCCCAAAAGGTGATTTCACAGTCACTGCATGGAACCACCTTTCAGGACTGATTAACAAAATGACAGTGTCCCAGTTCATGAGGTAGCCCCCCCAAAATCCTATGTTGAAAATTTGGTGAAAAAATTCCCCAAAATGACTGTTTCATGAGGATGCATTGCGCGGTTCCTACTCACACAAGTCAGTCTGAGCATTATTAATATTTTCACTCCAGATTTTCAACATTGTCATTTTACCACATCTTCTTATGAACAGTATAGCTGTCATTTGTCACATCTCACCTGAAATGTGTTTTCGCACATGCAGCGCATAATGGCAAGGTCAGTGTGCGAAATCAGTGTTTGGGACACGTTAAGAAAATCATAGTGATACTGTTCATGAGCAAAGGTGTTAAAATGGCTATGTTGAAATTTGGTAAAAATATTCCCCAAAATGTTTTACGAGCGTGCATTGCGCAGTTCCTATACACGCTCGTAACTCCGAGCATTTTTAATATTTTCACTCCAGATTTTCAGCATTGCCATTTTACCACACCTCCTTATGAACAGTACAACTGTCATTTTTCACATTTCACCCAGTACATGTTTTCAGACATGTAGCATACAATGGCATGGTCGGTGTGTGAAATCAATGTTCAGGATAGATTAAGAAAATCACAGTCACACTGTTCATGAGCAGAGCTCTTAAACTGGCTATGTTGAAAATTTGGTGACAAAAGTCCATAAAATGACTGTCTTACAAGTGTACATTGTGCAATTTCCACACACCCTCATACATTCACAAATTCATAATTTTTTCAGTCCAGATTTTCAACATTGGCATTTTCCACACCTCCTTATGAACAGTACAGCTGTCATTTTTCACAACCTGTCTGAAATGTGTTTTTGCACTTCTGGTGCAGAATAGCATGGTCACTATGGGAAATCAGTGTTCATGATAGATTAAGAAAATGACAGTGACACTGTTCATGAGCGAAGGTCCCAAAATGCCTGTGTTGAAACTCTGCTGTAAAAAAAATCCCCAAACTAATTACATTACGGGTGTGCTTTGCACAGTTTCTATGTACACTCATGACTTCCAGTTTTTTATATATTCATTCCAGATTTTCAACATTGACATTTTTTATACCTCCTCATGAACAGTACAGCTGTCATTTTTCACACCCAGTGCGAAATGTGTTTTCACACCTGCAACGCCAAATGCTGCAGTCACTGTGCAAAATCACCTTTCAGCTAACAAACTGATTGTGTCTCTGTTCATGTGGTGGGATCACAAAAAGCCCATGTTGAAAACTTGGAGTAAAAATACCAAGAAATGCCCAGGGTGTTAGGGTTGTGACTTGGGATTGTCGACAGTAATGCTCATGCCATTCCACCCCACCCACACCCTGCATCCAGTGACAGTTTTTGAGGTGTGCCTTGGACTCTTTGGCTCCAGAATCCATCCCATTCTCCTATACTGCACCCATTTCAGCATATTTCCTTATGGAATGGGATGAGTAAAGCCCGAACACCCAAGGCACACCTTGACACTTGTCAGCGTCTGCAGGGTAGGGTGAGGGGAAATGTCGTGACCATTATGGGCAGTGACCCAAAGGCACACCCCAGTGCCTGCCCATCTCTGCAGGGTGGGGGTGGGGTTGATGTCAGTTCAGTACTTCACTGCCATTCCTATACTGCATAGGCCCAATTCTCATAGGGGTCTACATCTAGCACAAGCTGCGGCAAGTGGCACCTTGCACCAATGCCTGGTGCACCAGGGACCCTGCACCTGATTCAGGCACAGGAGTGGTCCCAGCGGCTAAGTCCCCACGCTAGCACAGACTGGAACCCTGCAGCAAACCCCTGGCACACTGTACAGGTCCACCGCAAGCCACCAGAGACAAACACAGGACCCCCGCCCCACTAGGTAATGGGCATCTAGACCCAACCTGGTGTGTCGATGTCCCCTCACCATGTTTGTTGCAATTGGTGCCTGGCCATGGAGGTGAGAGGTGCACTGGGCACTGGGGAGCAGTCTGGACTGGTGTATAGGGAGTTTGGGCACCACCACCTGGGGCATGGGTGGGCACTGTACCACCATACATTGGTGCTGCAATAGCACTGGTGGGGCAGGCATCGGGGATCAGGAGAGCCACATCAAGATGGGGGTACCAACATGGTACATAGGTGGCATTGGGGAGATGTGAGGGGTGCTATTGAACCACTAGGATGGGGGCCACACATAAGGGGACACACTCTGGGGTGTATAGTGGGTGGACCTTCACCCATGGTGTGCAGCATGCAGGCATGTCACCCAGGGGAGAATGTCTAAGTCCCCTTACGGCTGCCCTGGTCTAAGGACAATTAGAAATTCTCTTGCCAGATGATGTCTGTGAATTGCAGGATACAGCTTGCATCAGCCACAGTCCCCCTACTGCTGTGCCACAGTGCATTGCAGGTACAAGCCCTGTTTGGGGCAGGTGAACTGCGGTTGATGCAGGCCACCTTTGTGAATCGCATGGAGGGCAATCATGGACACAAGGTGCACCTTGGACCATATCTGTTCACTGCAGGCACCTTGCGTCCGACAGAGGGCTTTGATAATCGGGACCCTATCTATTTAACTCGTACACTTCCACTGCTAATGCCAGCAAGCAACCATTTGGCATTGACAAATGCTTGTGTAGTAAGCTCTGGCCCATAAGAGGCTCACAGGTGACCAGTGGGATGCTCATTAATTAGGAACAGACTGCATCTCCTTTTTAATGTCTTTATAAGTGACATTGCAGAGGGACTGGAAGG
This sequence comes from Neoceratodus forsteri, assembly GCA_016271365.2. Classification (NCBI taxonomy): domain Eukaryota; kingdom Metazoa; phylum Chordata; order Ceratodontiformes; family Ceratodontidae; genus Neoceratodus; species Neoceratodus forsteri. The sequence continues at coordinate 1,387,087,613 of CM057453.1, forward strand.
AAATGTATGCCGCTTTGCAGATGACACAAACATCTGCAGCAGGGTTGATACACAAGGAGGTGTGGAAAGGATGACAAGGGAATTGGCAAGGTTGGAGGAATGGTCAGAAGTATGGAAGCGTGGATTCAATGCAATGAACTGCACAATAATGCACCTGGAAAACCAAAACCTTGGGCAAGATTATACAATGGGGGGTTGTAACAACAACAAAAATGGAAAGGGACCTGGGGGTAATCATATCAGATAACCTTAAGGTTAGAAAGCAATGTGAGAAGGCAGTAGAGAGGGCTGGGGATATAATGGGCTGTATAGGGAGAGGCATCACCAGCAGAAAACAGGAACTTGTTATCCCTCTGTACAGGCAGTTGGTGATACCGCATCAGGAGTACTGCATCCCGTTCTGGAGATCCCATCTCCACCAGGACATAGACAGGATGGAGGCAGTCCAGTGGAGGGCAACTAAAATGGTGCAGGATCTGCAAGAGAAGCCATACGAGAAGAGACTAAAGGAGCTTAATATGTATACCCTTGAGGAAAGGAGGGAGAGGGGGGGACATGATAGAGACTTTTAAGTACCTCAGTGGAATCAACAAAGTCCAAGAGGGTAGCATCTTTCAGAAAAAGAGATGTGCAAAAACAAGGGGACACAATTTGAAGATAGAGGAGGGACAGCTCAGAGGCAATATGAGGAAGTATTTTTCAGAGAGAGGGTGTTGGATGCATGTAGCAGCCTTCCTGAGGAGGCTGTGGGCTCTAAAGCTGAGGGAGAATGCATGGGACAGACATAAGTCAATTCTTGTGAGTGTAGAAAGAAATAGGCTGTTGTTTAACTAAAATCTGCTGCTTATCCTGTATGTAGGGAAATGGGCAGACTAGGTGGGCCAAGAAGTCCTTATCTGCTGTCAAAGTCTATGTTTCTGTCTTTCTTGTCTGCAAGCTCAGCCCAGGTTAATGTACAAAGACTTTATCACATTTATTATGAGTCTTTCTTAAACATGTTTTATTTGTTTACAGGCGTGCACCTGATTTGAGGCCAAAATCAAAAGCTTATAGTTATAGTAGCAGAGCCCCCCCCCACACACACACACATACACACGCCCCGAAAAGCTGCGTAAAAGCCTGCAATTCATTCAAATCAATTCCATTTTCTTACTTACTTGGGGTTCAGTGCCAACAAGTGTAAAATCATGTACATAGGGCATAGGAACTCTGATGCTAAGTACAGGATGACAGGAGGTATTGATACTCACTAGACATGAAAGGGTCCTTGAGGTTATTATATCAGAGGACCTCAAGATGGCAGTACAGTGTGACAAGGTTATGGGCAGGGCAAATTGGATTCTGGGGTGCATAAGGAGTATCATCTCCAGTAGGAGTAGGAGGGATGTTGTGCTGCCATTGTATCACTCTCTAGTATACCCCCAGCTGGAGTACTGTGTCCAGTTTTAGAGTCCACACTTCAGAAAGGACATAAGGTGCAGATTTTCCAGAGGAGGGCAACTAAAATGGTTCAGGATTTTCACAGGAATCTCTACTAGGAAAGGCTGAAGAATCTCAACATGTACACTCTGGAAGAGAGGAGGATGAGAGGTGACATGATCAAGACCTACAAAGTACCTCACAGGGGTAAACCGGGTACAATTGGAGATTTTCCTTTAAATGAGGATGAGCACCCAAATCAAGGGCCATACAGTGAAGCTGGGAGGGAGGAGTTCAAGACAGATTTGAAGTAATATTTATTTACTGAAAGGGTGGTAGATGCCTAGAACAGACTGCCAGGAGAAGTGGTGGAAGCTAAAATGGTAAGAGGCATGAAGCATGCATGGCATAAACATAGTATTATAAAATGGGGAAGGAGGGGGTCAACAGAGATCAGCAGGGCTATGGAGGTGGAGTAGGTTCAAGTTCATTGCAGGAAAAATCCATTGAGCAAGCTCATTCACAAGGAGGTCCAGGTGGACATAGGCAGAATAAGACATGCAGTAACATATGCAGGCAGGAGTTAAAAGTAGGTAGAGAACACCTGGGCAGATTGGGTGGGCAGAGCAGTCCTTTTCTGCTGACAAATTCTATGTTTCTATGGCATCATGTGTTCATTCAGGTGCGGTGTTATTTAAAGTTGGGCCTACCAGACATCCAGATGTAAGGTACAGTAAATTACCGAATTAGATGCAGCCCACTTACAGTACAATAAACAGAACCCCAGTGCTTTGAGAAGCCTTTAGTCTTCATAAGACTGCTTAAAGAGTTGGGGTTCTATTTGCAGTGTCCACATCAGTATGCTGATCTTAAAATCAATGCTGCATCTGAATGAGTACTTGATTCTTGCTCACTCCATTTCTTCTCACTTTGAAAGCTGCTTGTCCTGAGTTAGTTTTGGGCTGGCAGCGCCTCGCCTGTGTTGGAAGATGACCAGTAAGCAGCACTGAAAGATGTCAGACTTCACAGACTATGAAGGCAGCTGCCCACCCACCATCTTGGCAAGAAGAAAGCTGCAACTGACTAGGTGGCCCAAGTGGTCTTTATGTTCCGGCAACGTGTATATTTCAATGTTTCTCACCTACCATCTTGGCAAGAAGAAGGCTAAAGCTGTGGCCACTGATGACTGTTGGGGTGTGGGGATGGGGGGACCAAAGCGGACAGACATAAGGAGATAAAATCATAATGAAAACTGTGAGACCTTCACCAACTTTCCAAAATCTTACCAGTAAAATAACAATCTATGAAGTTTTTCAAATGGCAACATAATCTGGTGAGTCCTGTGTCTGCCATCTGACACCAAGCATCAACCACTATAAAATTGCCTAAAGAAAGCAGTGTGGTTATGTGGTTACTGAAATACTGGACATTACAGATGTACAAGAACAAAAGAATATCACACAGAAGGTTGCACATGTCTCTATAGCAACTGTCTGCTGCTTCTCAGTAGTTATACTTATACCCTTGAGGTTCTTGAATGTTTCTATCATATCCCTTCTTTCCATCCTCTCTTCCAGTGAGTACGTATTGAGGTCCCTTAATTTCTCCTCATAAGTCTTGTGTTACATGCTCTGTACCATCTTATTCAACCTTCTCTGGACCATTTCCAGCCTGTTAATATCCTTATGAAGGTGCAAACTGCACACAGTACTCCATGTAAGGCCTGACCATGATTTTATGTAATGGCATCACTACCTCCCTTCTTATGCTGGTGATACCCCTGCCTATGCACACCAGCATGTCACTGGCCCTTCCAGCTGCCTTACCACTTTAACATTTTCAGGTCATCTGAAATAAGAACCCTCAGGTCCCTTTCCTTCTTTGTGACTGTCAGCAACTCCCCCATCCTGCAGCTTTCCCAGGGTTTCTGTGTCCCAGTTGCATAATGTTGCACTTTTTTGAATTAAACTTCAGTTGCCAGTCTTTGGACCATTTTTCAAGTTTCCCCAGGTCCCTCCTCATTTTCTTCACCCTCTCTGGGGTATCTACTGTGTTACAGATCTTGGTGTCATCGGCAAACAGGCAGACTTTTCCCTTCAGCCCTTCTGCAATGTCACTGATGAAGACATTGAACAGGACTAGCCCCAGGACCAATCCCTGTGGCACCCCACTGGTCACCCCCTCTCCCCAGACGGCACCTCATTTACCACCAATCTCTGTCTCCTGTCTGTTAACCAGTTTCTAACCCAGTTTGTGACCTTTTCCCCTATGCCCAGCCTACTTAGCTATTTTATCAGCCTCCTATGTAGGACGGTGTCAAAGGCTTTGCTTAAATCAAGGTAAGTGTTGTCCACTGCCCCAACCTAATTTACTTCCTTTGTCACCCAGTTCAAGAGATCAATCAGATTTGTCTGACATGACCTCCCCACTGTGAATCCATGTTGCCTATGGTCCTGGTCTCCAATGGCTTCTAGATGCACCACTATCCTTTCTTTAAGCAATGTCTCCATAATCTTCCCCACTACTGAGGTGACGCTTACCGGTCTATAGTTTCCTGCCTCCTACCTACTGCTGGATTTGTATAGAGGGACCACATGTACCCTCCTCCAATTCTCTGGCACCGCCCCTGTGTTAAATGACTCAGTGAACATGGCTGCCAGAGGTACTGTCATATCCCTTCACAGTTCTCTAAATATCCTTGGGTGTAAGACATCTGGTCCCATCACTTTGTCCACCTTCAATTTAGCCACCTCCTGCAGGATTCTTCTGCCTGTGAATGGACTATTGTCCACTTCTTCATGCCTTTGCTACTGCTGTACTGCTGTGGCCCTTGCCCCTCCCCCTCTTCTGTGAATACTGAACAGAAAGACACATTGGATGTTTTGGGGGGAGCACATGACAGTTCTTAGGCATGGCACTATCACTTCCAAATACCGAAATAGCACATATAAGCAAGCAACATTCGGCATTGACAAATGCTTGTTGAAATGTCTGTTTTTAAACATATGTAAGTGCCTGCATTTATTTTGTAAAATTTGTATTTATTTTGAAAAATTGGTATTCGTTGATGGCTTTTAAGTCAAACAACAACATTCTACTACTACTACTATTATCCTTCTTATGCAGAAAAATTTAAAGTACTTATCTCATACTAGAGGCAATACTCCCCATCTGAGGCATGAAGTTATATATACTTGTGCTAACTCTTGTGAGATAGCTGGGGTAATGAACTTGTACAGTTCAATCCTAAAGCCATGCTGTCTTGAGGCAGTGTCTGTGCTCAAGAACATAATGGTGTCCTTGATTTCACCATCCAGAATGTTGGCAGTGAGTATCAGGGCCAAATTCTCCTGAACCTGAGGGAGAGGAAGACGTGTGAAACTGGGTCCAAATTATTTTTTTAACAAACTCAGTCACTATAGACATAATGTGACAAGGGTCAATATGAACCATCCCTTGTTTATCCCAGATTCATGTAATTGTGTTCTTGTCTATACTTTTTTTTTTTTTTTGCTGTTTCCAAATGGACAGAGTTGCATTTTTTTTCCCTAGGTACAAAATTGTTGGGCCTTTTTGATGGAATGTGAGCTCTATTGGTGGTAATGTGTGAAGCTCTCTTTTAACATTGGTATTTGTGAGGTATAATATTGTCCAGTTTTCACTGCCAGAGAGAACCAATTTTTTAACTGGTTACATTCTGACAAATTCTGAAAATGTTCAGTCTTGGCTCAATGTTTCCCCTGAAACCTGAAAAATGTCCCCAGTTCTATCTTAGTGTCCTTCCACCAGCATATAAGATCATCATAAAAAAGATGGTACTTTTGTGGGCCACAATTAAATCTCCTAAGGCATTCAGAACTGTGGGGTCTGTGGTCAGCATACAGTTAAGTTTCTAGACCCTCCCATTCAAACAGTAACCCTGAGGAATCTCCTCCCGTTATGAACACCATTACAGAATATGGTCCAAGAACTCCAAACAGCTTATAGATGCCCAGTGGATTTGTATACAAGAAGGCACAAATATCAAATCAGTCCATGTCGAAAGGTGACCTTTAAAGAAAGTAGGATCTTTTTTTTTCCTTTACAACAAAAATAAGCATCTACTAGCCCAGTCGACTGAATAAGTTTGGCAAATAAGGACATGTCATGAAAGACTTTCCTAGTTTTTGCACCTCAGTCTTTTTGATATTCTTAATGCTGTTCACATTGGCAGTTGCAATGGCAATATAAACAGTTAGCAGCTACATGGCCCCCACATAACAGCTTGTTCCTTTTCCCTATGACCACTCTCTTACTCCTGCTTTTCCTCTTCTTTCTACTAGAGGCATCAGATGTTGGCTCCTCTGACATTGATGAGGGGTCAGGTTTGAGGAGGGGGTTTGAAGAAGTATCTGACTCCTCCTCCTGCCTCTCACCCCATTGTCTGGCCAATTGCAGAGTGCCATACCTATCTGATATAGATATCAGATCTTTTTTCTCTACTTTCACCTTGACTGGCTCCATGTCCGCCTCCTTCTAATAACCATCCTGATTCTGTTATATCGGAGTTTAAAGGGGGGTTGCATCATGTCCATAGGCACATCATTGACCACAGTCTCTTATGTAAATGACTCCTCTTCAGTAGGCACAACCAGGGGGGTAGAAACTGAAGTTCCCTGGTAGCTGCCTCCTTGTTGCTTCAGCAGAGAGAGGACCTGCAACTGGTGACCCAATTTTCATGGCTAGAGGGGTGTTCCATCTGGGGGATGGAAACAAAAGGGCATGGTGGACTGTGCTGTGGCACTGCTGAAGAGGGTGATTCACTCACTGGGGCTGTATATGAAGCAGAGGTCAGTCTGGTAGATTTAGGTTGGTGTAGAGTTTTTTGGGACAAAATCTTAGTCAGGTTTTGTTCTGCTTGATCATCCTTATCTGGTTGGTTATGTGCTGTCCATGGATAGCTTCAACATGAATGGCCTTGCTTTTTACATAAATCACATTTGAGCTCACTTACACAGTCCAAACTCACATGACCAATTTTGTCATGTAGGCTATATTTAATGTGGTTGCAGACACCATTTAAATGTTCTTTCGAGCTGCACCTGTAGCAGGCATAAGGCTGCTCAACATAAAATAGGACTCCTCTGTCTCAGCCAAAGTAAAAACTGTTGGGGAAATGTATTCCTTTGCTGGTCTACCTCAGGTGCTCCCTCACCTTCCACCACCAGTCAAGATGTTCTCTGAATCAGTTATACCTTCCGGATCCTGCAAAACATTACAGTTTTGCTTCAGTCAGTACAAAACATCAGTAATGCTGACTCCTTCATTACAGAATAAAATAGTCATGGTCTTGTGGACTGGTTTAGTGAGAGGAATTGCAATGAAAGGAGTCCAAAGGGGAGTGTTTTTCAGTGAGTGAACTTTTTACCAAGAGTGTTTCAATGCTCCAGCTGTCTTAAAACTAACATCAAAGGTTTCTCCCCCAGCTACATGGATAAAAAGCATAGATTTCACTGGCAAAGAACTTCATGGAGTCCTTGAGAATGGTGTGAGTCACATAAATCCTGTCTGGATCTTCTTTCATTTCACCTTCATACTGCAGCCTTACTGCAATGTGCTGTATTTCAGGGAGGATAGGGGCATGAAATAATGCAGCATGTGGCTTAGGTTTATCCTGTCTTAGGGGTGCAGATGATGTGGGTGGGGGCTCTTTCCCAGATTGGTCAGGTTGGTCTCGACTATTGGATGGTAGTTCATTATCAGCCTGTGCCTCCTGTGAGGAGTCAGATGCTGACTCAGTGTCCGTGGACCCATCTTGCTCTGTATCATATACTATAACACAGGGCTAGTAACACTACTTATGAACAGATGGAGTCGGACGAGTGTATGGAACATTCCTTTCATTGTCTAACCCTTCCATAAATGTACCCCTACTCCCATTCCTGGCTGTGTCAGAGGGTGGAGCAGTGGGCATCTCTGTTTCAGCAGGTGTTTGCAGTACAAGATGCAGCAAATTCATTTCAGGATTTTGTGTAAATTCTAAATCAGATGGCAGCTCTAAGGTAATCTCCCTTCCTCCATGTTTCTGCTATATCTCCCAAAATTGCCTGACTGTGCTATCTTAATAGAAGTTACACTTCCCTGTGGAAGAGTCCAGACTGATAGGTATCTCCCAGTTTAGGTATTCAAATGGGGACAAGTCAGAGATCCACTTTTCCCAGTCATTTCTTTCTCGCGTCCAACACCAATGAGTGTTTTCTCCCCAGTCCAGACTTCCTCCATAATTTTCATTGGGGTCTGGGAGCTCATTCTCAGTTTCTGATGAGTTCCTTGTAAGGCACTGGAATCTGATTGTTTGACAGTTCAGCCATCTAAACAGGCCGGGAATCAGCTGTTGACATGGCCAACTGTACAGCTTCTGCAGTTCCCTGACAGCTGCACAGTCAGCCATCTCTGGTTGTGAGTTGCTATATGCTGTTTGAGGAGCATTTTCTATAGCTGTTCTTCCATCATTGGCTCTCTACTGTGACCATGTTTACTCTAGGGAGTCCTCCTCATCAGGATGTGGTGAATGTTGACCAGGAGTCACTCAGATCTCTAGTCTGTTAGTCAGGACCTCCACCTTTTCCACTTGTGCTGTTGTTTCCCACTCTGCATTACTCCAGCCATAAGGTGCAGTTGACAGGTTGATTCTTGTCATCCTGTCAGCCTGTTGCAGCTCCATAGTTCTACACTGACATAGGAAAAATGAACAGACTAGATGGGCAAGGCAGTCCTTATCTGCCGGCAAATTCTATGCATCTGTGTATTGACACAGAGCTTTATTTGTTCTCCTGTGCATTTTGGCAGTCTCAAAACAGGTTTCTTCATCAGCATTGCTGCTAGAAGATAATTCCTTTTTGTTCCTGCAGCTGTCTCGCCATCCTTCCCTCTTCCTCAGCTATAGAAGTTACAGCAGTTCTGGGATTCTCCATATGCTGTTCACATGGCATCCCATAAAATCAAGAGATAAGTCTATCATTACCATCATTATTTTTTTCTCCAACTCCTTCATGTACATTCTGCTGCATTGCTGCCTTTACTTTCTTGGTACTCCAGGTGGGGAGGAAATCATCCTCCTCCAACTGTACAGACACTTCCATTACCTGCACTCCAGGGACTCCATTCCCCGGCAAGAAATGGATTGCTCCCTCTGACAAACAGCAGGGAAGTTTTCCCGGCGTCATGTTCAACATTTCCCCATCAGTAAAACAGGTCAATATTCCTCCCCACCACCACCACAACGCATGTGGAAACCGGCTGTCACAGCTTAGTGTTCCTTTCCTTTTCAAAAATTACAAACAAATAAATAAAACCACAGAAGGCACCTAAACAGAGGGAGGGGGAGCAAAACCCTTCCTCCTGAAGTCTGAACACCCTGCTTTTGCATCGTGTCACAGACTCCAGTTGTCTATGGTGTGAAAGTTAGGCCACGAGTAAAACCCAGGTCTACTGCACTGAAGCACTTCATGCCCTGCCTGCACTCCAAGCTGGGTTCTTTATGGTAATTTGTAAGTTACCAGTTTAAGGGAAATATTTTTGCTTCATTAACTTCTTGCAGGAGGCAGTAATACAGTACATTACCAAATTAACACATCACAAGGCTGAATGTGATTTTATCAAATATGTAATTAAACTGTTGCAAAAAAAGAATACTTGAAAATGACCCCTACACCTTTATGACACTGCATCAATTAGGTGACTACTTAAGAATGATGATTCCTTTTTCCGAACCACTTGAGTGCTTGTGGTAGAAGTCATGCTGCTAATATGTATTAACATAATCCCCTTAAAGACTTAATATGTCACATAATTCCACTTTCTCAGCAGCATATACAAATTTATGCAGTTCCTGTTTTTACTCTAGATTTTTAAAAAAAACCTTTGTTTCAGCTGGTCTATTCTTTAATTATAATCAAGAAGAGAATACTCCTACATAATTGAGGGTACAAAGGGCCAACCCATGCTAGCTTCAGTAAAATGGCTTTCAAAAACCTGTAACTTGTTTTTTTAGTTTTTGTTGACTGGGTAAGTGCACTAGACAGATTTTTGCCTATTTTTAGGCACGACCCTGAGGGAGGGGGATACAGACATGAATTCACTGTAGGATTTACTTCTTACAGTACAGCATACCTAAAGTACATGAAATATACTGTACTATAACACTGATGCTAACCCCAGAAAACCCCTCTAGTGCAAAGGCAATAAAAAAATGGAAATGTAATTTGGAAACTCAATTTCAAATAATAATAGGATTTACATGTGGTGTATTATAGAGGAAATGAAAAGGATGGATTACCTTCAGCAGTCACATTCTCCTGTCCCAGGTCTTTCCCTTTGAACAGCATGAAACAAATCTTACAGGGCGATTATGAGAAGGTAATACGCCAGCAGTTTGCAGTGTTCTGGTCTTTAAATACTTCAGGTATCTTGGAGTCCTGAGAAGACTATTTAATATGATGGGTATTAACTTCCTAGGCATATTTATTTGAAATTTCTCTAATGGAGCTAACCCCATGAGATGCAGCATCTCATTTGCATGTGGGTCACAGGGAGGACAACTGGAGGCAGCAGTATAACTGAACACAGCAGTAAAGCAGTTACATGCAATATGCTGTTCAAATAGAAGGTAGAAATTGGCAGTGTATAGATCTGGGGAGGTTCTGGTTTGGTTTTGCCAAATCACCCCGAGTTTTGGTTTTAGATTTAAAGAGCTGCTGATGTCTCAATTAAAACTTTGAAAAACATAATATTTAGGTACAATTTAGCTTACCTTCTATATGTATTCAATAGATTTCTCCTCGCCATTACTCATTACTGAGAAATGTGATTGGAAACATGCTTTATATCCCTTAGAGTTAATCTGCCTCTGTAGCTTACTCCCTATTTCATGTCATGGTTCTCTGCTGTGACATCACAATCTGTTGCCATGGGAGTAATTGTGATGTCACAATCAAGCTTTATGACCTTGGGTAGGGCGAAAGCAAGAGGAATAGATGAACTCTTCAAGAGTAAATATCCCATTTTCATGCAGCTGCAGAATAAGGGGTGCTAGCTGCACATTCCAGCAGACTTGATAGACCTCTAGGCCTTTATCTGCTGGCAAATTTCGTATGTACGTACGTTCGTAAATGGCCTCAATAATAAATAATGGGGAGAAGAAATACAAAACTAATGTGAAATACAAGCTGAACTTTGTCTAAATATTGTGTTTTGTTAAAGCTGTCCAAATGGTGTTAGCTGCTCTTTAAGTACATTCCCTTCTCCTAGACACCAATTTTGTGTATACATACCTGCTCCATCTGTATATAGCTTTGGTTTCTGATATGCATTTCCTTGCCCTTTTATGCAGAAATACCAACCATGACCCAGTAAAACCATGCTGCTTTGATCTCCTAACTTTTACCCTACCAAAGGTTACACATCCCTTCCTCCTTTTTTTGAAATGCACCCAATACAAAGTATACAACCCTACAATCACCCTCAGTCCCTGCTGACACACCACTAACCTTCAAAATGTGGGATACTGATATTTGTAATGTGGGACATACAGTATATTGTAATCAAATAGGGTGATACAAGAAACATAGAAACATAGACTTTGATGACAGATACGGACCACTTGGCCCACCCAGTCTGCTCATTTCCCTACCTCTTGGATAAGCTGCAGATCCTAGTTAACCAACAGCATACTTCCTCCTACCCCTCACTATAATTGCCTTATGTCTGTTCAATGCATTCTTGAATTCCCCTACTGTTTTTGACCCCATATCCTCCTCAGGAAGGCTGTTCCATGCTTCCACCAACATCTCTGTGAAAAAATACTTCCTCACGTTGGCTCTGAGCCATATTTGTTGATGACTTTTAAATCAAACAGTACGTTCTACTACTACTACTACTACTACTACTATTATCCTTCTTATGCAGAAAAATCAAAAGTTATTTTCTCGTACTAGAGGCAATACTCCCCTGCTAAGGCATGAAGTTTTGTATACTTGTGCTAACTCTTGTGAGATAGCTGGGGTAATGAACTTATACAGTTCACTCCTAAAGCCATGCTGTCTTGAGGCAGTGTCTGTGCTCAGGAACATAATGGTGACCTTGATTTCACTAGCTACAGCATTGGCAGTTAGTATCAGGGCCAAATTCTCCTGAACCTGAGGGAGAGGAAGACATGTGAAACTGGGTCCAAATTATTTTTTTAACAAATTCAGTCACTATTGACATAAAGTGACAACAGTCAATATGAACCATCCCCTGTTTATCCCAGATTCATGTAATTGTGTTCTTCTCTATACTTTTTTTTTTTTGCTGTTTCCAAATGGGCAGAGTTGCATTTTTTTCCCTAGGTACCAAATTGTTGGGCCTTTTTGATAGAAAGTGATCTCTGTAGGTGGTAATGTGTCAAGCTCTCTTTTAACATTGGTATTTGTGAGGTATAATATTGCCCAGTTTCCACTGCCAGAGAAAACACATTTTGCAACTGGTTACATTGTGACAAATTCTGAAGATATTCAATCTTGGCTCAGTGTTTCCCCTGAAACCTGAAAAAAGTCCCCCGTTCTACCTTAGAGTCCTCCCACCAACTTATAAGATCGTCATAAAAAAAGATGGTACTTTTGTGGGCCACAACTAAATCTCCTAAGGCACTCAGAACTGTGGGGTCTGTGGTCAGCATACAGTTAAGTTTCTAGACCCTCCCATTCAAACAGTAACCCTGAGGAATCTCCTTCCATTATGAACACCATTACAGTATGTGGTTCAAGAACTCTAAACGGCTCGTAGATGCCCAGTGGATTTGTATACGAGAAGGCACAAATATCAAATCAGTCCATATCGAAAAGTGACCTTTAAAGAAAGTAGGATCTTTTTTTTCCTTTACATCAAAAATAAGCATTTGCTAGCCCAGTCAACTGAATAAGTTTGGCAAATAAAGACATGTCATGAAAGACTTTCCTAGTTTTTGCACCCCAGTCTAAAGTAAACAGGCACAGTTCGAATTCCTGCTAAATACCATAGGTTTTGTTGTGAAGAAGTATGACCATATAAGTTTTAAGATGTATATCCTGGTGACTCTGGACTCGGGTACATAAATATTTAAAAGTCTATATAAAATAGTACCTGAAATTTGACATCCAGTATTAAGACCCTGCCAGGGAAAAGGTCTATCAGCTTGACTACGTACACCCCAGGAATGGTAAAACATTTACTTACCCTTGGTGCAAGGTTCTGTGCCCAAAGACCAATAGGTGGGACATAAGTGCCAAGCTTTTTTGGCAGAGGAGATGTTTGAGTATGTACACAATCCGGTGTCCTGCAGGATCATTACCTTACATTCTGAATGCTGTAAACAGAAGGCTATTATTCTTTTTTTGATATTCTTATTGCTGATTACATTAGCAGTCGCAATGGCAATTTTCAGAGTGTGTACCAGAACAAAAAGAACAGTTAGCAGCTACATGGCCTCCACATAACAGCTTGTTCCTTTTCCCTATGCCCCCTCTCTTACTCCTGCTTTTCCTCTTCTTTCTACTAGAGGTATCAGATGTTGGCTCCTCTGACATTGATGAGGGGTCAGGTTTGAGGAGGGGTTTGAAGATGCATCTGACTCCTTCTCCTGCCTCTCTCCCCATTGTGTGGCCAGTTGCAGAGTGCCATACCTATCTGATATAGATATCAGATCTTTTTTCAGTACTTTGGACTTGACTGGCTCCATGTCCACCTCCTTCTAATAACCATCCTGATTCTGTTATATCGGGGTTTAAAGGAGGATTACATCATGTCCATAGGCACATCATTGACCACAGTCTCTTATGTAAATTACTCCCTTTTCAGTAGGCACAGCTGGAGGGGGATATAAACTGAAGTTCCCTGGAAGCTTCCTCCTTGTTGCTTCAGCAGAGAGAGAGTGCCTGATGACCCAATTTTCATGGCTAGAGGGGTGTTCCATCTGAGGGATGGAAACAAAAGGGCATGGAGGACTGAGCTGTGGCACTGCAGAGGAGGGTGATTCACTCACTAGGGCTCTATATGCAGCATAGGTCAGTCTGGCAGATTTAGGTTGGTGTAGAGTTTTTTGGGACAAAATCATAGTCAGGTTTTGTTCTGCTTGATCATCCTAATCTGATTGGTTATGTGCTGTCTATGGATAGCTTCAACATGAATTGCCTTGCTTTTTACAGGAAGTACAATGGCTCTTCTCTGTCTGGTATAGAAACCTCAAATCTCTTTAATAAGTACTTTTGTTCTGTCTTCTCTCAAAAATCACCTATTAGTACATTTAAAGTTTACCACATAGATTATCATTGGTTCTATCCAACTGACATTATACATGCTATCAAAAAAACTAAAAAAAAAATACTAGTCCGGGCGCAGATGGTATTCATCCATGGTTTCTGATCGAAACCTCTATAAATATTTATATACCTTTGTCAATTATCTTCAACAAATCCTTACAAGAAAGCATTGCACCAAATGATTGGCATTCAGCAACAGTTACTCCCATATTTAAAAAAGGCAATAGAGGTTCTGTGCAAAATTATCGTACAATTAGCCTGACCTCAGTGGCTGGTAAATTAATGGAATGAGTAATGAAGTCTCTAGTAGATTAAGGTTGTAAAATATTAGAAATTTATGATTCAAATCAGCATGGGTTTACTCCCAAGTATCCCCCGTACCACCAATCTGATATCTTTTTACAATAATATAAGTACTCTACTAGATGTGGGTATCCCTACTGATGTAATCCTTTTGGACTTTAGTAGAGCTTTTGATAAAGTCTCACATGAAAAACTCATTACTAAAATGCACAATCTAGGTTTGTCACCTGATATTGTCAACTGGACTTTAAATTGGTTGACAAATTGTTCCCAGAGAGTCAGAATTAATGATATCTTGTCTGATTCGGGTAGTGTGACAAGTGGTGTACCACAGGGGTGGGTCTTGGGACCAACATTGTTTAACTTCTTCATCAGTGATTTACAAACAGGGCCAAATAACTTCATGGTTCAATTTGCAGACAATACTAAATTGGGGGGCAAGGTTAATAATCAAAAAAATATTTCTGCATTAAAGGAGGATTTGGAAAAATTAACACTTTGGGCAAATGAAAATCATATGCAGTTTAATCAAGACAAATTTTAGTAGTGCATTTTGGTGTAAATAATCAAAAAATGATATATCATATAAATGGACTACCACTTCACTCATCACATTGTGAAAAAGATTTTGGGATATATGTTAATAATAAACGTACATCAAATGATCATTGTGATAGAACAGCTTGCATAACCAACAGAATTTTGAGGCAAATAAAATGCACTTTTGTTAATTGCACTGAACAATGCCTTATTCCATTGTATAGGGCATACATTAGACTGTATCTAGACTATGGCTCCTGAACAGGTTCAAAGGAAAGTAACTAGAATGATTCCAAGATTAACAAATTTGGATTATCAGAACAGATTAAAAGCTACTGGTCTCTTTTCTCTTTAAACTAGAAGATTAAGAGGTGATATGCTTATGGTTTTTAATTTAATACATACACCAGATCTAATGGAAAAATGTGGTCTAACACTCTCCAAAAGGAGACGTGTTCAGAGACTGCATAATAAACAGGCTGAAGTAAAAACTTATAAAACCAGCAAAAGGGGAAACTTTTTTCCAATAAGAGCATCCATTGTATGGAACACCTTGCCACAAGAATTGGTAGAAGCAACTAGTGCCACTGTCTTTAAAAACAAATTAGATGTTTGGTTGAGGGATAATAGATAAATAAAGTCCCACATAGTGTGGGAAACAGTCTTGATGGGCTCTGGCCTTCTTCTGTTCTTTCATACCAAGTAAAGTAATACATTTGAGCTCACTTACACAGTTCAAACTCACATGACCAATTTTGTCATGTAAGCTATATTTAATCTGGTTGCAGACTCCATTTAAATGTTCTTTTGAGCTGCACCTGTAGCAGGCATAAGGCTGCCCAACATAAAATAGGACTTATCTTTCTCAGCCTAAGTAAAAACTGATGGGGAAATGTATCCCTTTGCTGGTCTGCTTCAGGTGCTCCCTCACCTTCCACCAACAGTCAAGATGTTCTCTGAATCAGTTATACCTTCCGGATCCTGCAAAACATTACATTTCTGCTTCAGCCAGTACAAAACATCAGTAATGCTGACTCCCTCATTCCAGAATAAAATAGTCATGGTCTTGTGGACTGGTTTAGCGAGAGGAATTGCAATGAAAGGAGTCCAAAGGGGAATGTTTTTCGGTGAGTGAAATTTTTTACCAAGAGTGTTCCAGTGCCCCAGCTGTCTTGAAACTAACATCAAAGGTTTCTCCCCCTGCTACATGGATCAAAAGCATAGATTTCACTGGCAAAGAACTTCATGGAGTCGGCAAAGAACTTCATGGAGTCCTTGAGAATGGTGTGAGCCACATAAATCCTGTCTGGAGCTTCTTTCAGTTCACCTTTATACCACAGCCTTACTGCATTGTGCTGTTTTTTGGGGAGGATAGGGGCATGAAATAATGCAGCATGTGGCTTAGGTTTATCCTGCCTTAGGAGTGCAGATGAGGTGGGAAGGGGGCTCTTTCCCAGATTGGTCAGGTTGGCCTCGACTATTGGATGGTAGTTCATTATCAGCCTGTGCCTCCTGTGAGGAGTCAGATGCTGACTCAGTGTCCGTAGACCCATCTTGCTCTGTATCATATACTATAACACAAGGCTAGTGGCACTACTTATGAGCAAATGCACTCAGATGAGTGTATGGAACATTCCTTTCATTGTCTAACCCTTCCATAAATGCTCCCCTGCTCCCATTCCTGGCTGTGTCAGAGGGTGGCGCAGTGGATGTCTCTGTTTCAGCAGGTGTTTGCAGTACAAGATGCAGCAAATTCATTTCAGGATTTTGTGCAAGTTCTAAATCAAATGGCAGCTCTAAGGTAAATTCCCTCCCTTCCTTCGTTTTTCTTCCATATCTCCCAATATTGCCTGACTGTGCTATCTTAATACAAGTTACACTTGCATGTGGAAGATTCCAGACTGCTAGACATCTCCCAGTTTAGGTATTCAAAGGGGGGACAAGTCAGAGATCCACTTTATCCAGGCATTTCTTTCTTACGTCTGACACCAAAGAGTGTTTTCTCCCCAGTCCAGACTTCCTCCATAATTTTCATTGGGGTCTGGGAGCTCATTCTCAGTTTCTGATGAGTTTGTTGTAAGGCACTGGAATCTATTTGTTTGACAGTCCAGCCATCTAAACAGGTTGGTAATCAGCTGTTGACATGGTTGACTGTACAGCTTCAGCTGTTCCCTGACAGCTGTGCAGTCAGCCATCTCTGGCTGTGAGTTGCTATTTGCTGTTTCAGGAGCATTTTCTATAGCTGCTCTTCCATCTATGACTCTCTACTGTGACCATGCTTACTCAAGGGAGTCCTCCTCATCATGTTGTGGTGAGCGTTGACCAAGAGTCACTTGGATCTCTAGTTTTTTAGTCAGAACCTCCACCTTTTCCACTTGTGCTGTTGTTTGCCACTCTGCATTACTCCAGCCATAAGGTGCAGTTGACAGGTTGATTCCTGTCATCCTGTTGCAGCTCCATAGTTCTACACTGACATAAGAAAAATGAACAGACTAGATGGGCCAGGCATTTCTTATCTGCCGGCAAATTCTATGTATCTGTGTATTGACACAGGGCTTTATTTGTTCTCCTGTGCATTTTGGCAGTCTCAAAACAGGTTTCTTCATCAGCATTGCTGCTAGAAGATAATTCCTTTTTGTTCCTGCAGCTGTCTCGCCATCCTTCCCTCTTCCTCAGCTATAGAAGTTACAGCAGTTCTGGGATTCTCCATATGCTGTTCACATGGCATCCCATAAAATCAAGAGATAAGTTCATCACTACCGTCATTATTTCTTTCTCCAACTCCTTTACGTACATTCTGCTGCATTGCTGCCTTTACTGTCTTGATACTCCAGGTGGGGAGGAAATCATCCTCCTCCACCTGTACAGACACTTCCATTATCTGCACTCCAGGGACACCATTCCTTGGCAGGAAATGGATTGCTTTCTCTGACAAACGGCAGGAAAGTTTCCCTGGTGTCATGTTCAACATTTCCCCATCAGTAAAACAGGTCAGTATACCCCCCACCACCACCACAACACTTGGAAACCGGCTGTCGCAGCTTACCGTTCCTTTCCTTTCCTTTTCAGCACCTAAATGGTGGTGGGGGGGGGCAAAACCCTCCCTCCTGCAGTCTGAACACCCTGCTTTTGCATTGTGTCATAGACTCCAGTTGTCTATGGTGTGAAAGTCAGGCCATGGCTAAAACCCAGGTCTACTGCACTGAAGCACTGCATGCTCTGCCTGCACTCCAAACTGGGTTCTTATGGTAATTTGTAAGTTAGCAGTTTAAGGGAAATATTTTTGCTTCATTAATTTCTTGCAGGAGGCAGTAATACAGTACATTACCTAATTAACACATCACAAGGCTGAATGTGATTTTATCAAATATGTAATTAAACTGTTGCAAAAATTAATACTTGAAAATGCACCCCACACCTTTATGACACTGCATCAATTAGGTGACTACTTAAGAATGATGATTCCTTTTTCTGAACCACATGACTGCTTGTGGTAGAAGTCATGCTGCTAATATGTATTAACATAATCCCCTTAAAGACTTAATATGTTGCATAATTCCACTTTCTCAGCAGCTCTTACAAACCTATGCGGTTCCTTTTTTTACTCCAGATTATTCAAAAACCCTTTTTTTAGCTGGTCCATTCTTTGATTATAATCAAGAAGAGAATACTCCTACATAATTGAGGGTACAAAGGGCCAACCCCATGCCGGCTTCAGTAAAATGGCTTTCAAAAACCTGTAACTTTCTTTTTTTTTAGTTTTTGTTGACTGGGTAAGTGCACTAGACAGATTCTTGCCTATTTTTAGGCACGACCATGAGGGAAGGGGATACAGACATGAATTCGCTGTGGGATTTACTTCTTACAGTACAGCATACCTAAAGTACACAAAATATACTGTACTATAACACTGATGCTAACCCCAGAAAACCCCTCTAGTGCAAAGGCAATAAAAAAATGGAAATGTAATTTGGACAATCAATTTCAAATAATAATAATAGGGTTTATATGTGGTTTATTATAAGGAAACAAAAAGGATGGATTACCTTCAGCAGTCACATTCTCCTGTCCCAGGTCTTTCCCTTTGAACAGCATGAAACAAATCTTACAGGGGAATTATGAGAAGGTAATACTCCAGCAGTTTGCAGTGTTCTGGTCTTTAAATACTTCAGGTATCTTGGAGTCCTGACAAGACTATTTAACATGATGGGTATTAACTTCCATAGCATATTTATTTGAAATTTCTGTAATGGAGCTAACCCCATGAGATGCAGCATCTCATTTTCATGGGGGTCACAGGGAGGACAACGGGAGGCAGCAATATAACTGAACACAGCAGAAACGCAGTTGCATGCAATATGCTGTACAAATAGAAGGTAGAAATTGGCAGTGTATAGAACTGGGGAGGTTCTGGTTTTGATTTTGCTAAATCACCCCGAGTTTTGGTTTTAGATTTAAAGAGCTGCTGATGCCTCAATTAAAACTTTGAAAAACATAATATTTAGGTACAATTTAGCTTACCTTCTATATGTATTCAATAGATTTCTCCTCTCCGTTACTCATTACTGAGAAATGTGATTGGAAACATGCTTTATATCCCTTAGAGTTCATCTGCCTCTGTAGCTTACTCCCTTCTTCATATCATGGTTCTCTGTTGTGACATCACAATCTGTTGCCATGGGAGTAATTGTGATGTCACAATCAAGCTTTATGACCTTGGGTAGGGAGAAAGCAAGAGGAATAGATGAACTCTTCAGGAGCAAATATCCCGTTTTCATGCAGCTGCAGAATAAGGGGTGCTAGCTGCACATTCAAGCAGACTTGCTAGACTTCTAGGCCTTTATCTGCTGGCAAATTTCATATGTACGTATATTTGTAAATGGCCTCAGTAATAAATAATGGGGAGAAGAAATACAGAACTAATGTGAAATACAAGCTGAACTTTGTCTAAATATTGTGTTTTGTTAAAGCTGTCCAAATGGTGTTAGCTGCTCTTTAAGTACATTCCCTTCTCCTAGACACCAATTTTGTGTATACATACCTGCTCCATCTGTATATAGCTTTGGTTTCTGATATGCATTTCCTTGCCCTTTGATGCAGAAATACCAACCATGACCCAGTAAAACCATGCTGCTTTGATCTCCTAACTTTTACCCTACCAAAGGTTACACATCCCTACCTCCTTTTTTTGAAATGCACCCAATACAAAGTATACAACCCTACAATCACCCTCGGTCCCTGCTGACACACCACTAACCTTCAAAATGTGGGATACTGATATTTGTAATGTGGGACATACAGTATATTGTAATCAAATATGGTAATACAAGAAACATAGACTTTGATGACAGACTTGGCCCACCCAGTCTGCCCATTTCCCTACCTCTTGGATAAGCTGCAGATCCTAGTTAACCAACAGCATACTTCCTCCTGCCCCTCACTATAATTGCCTTATGTCTGTTCAATGCATTATTGAATTCCCCCACTGTTTTTGACCCCATAACCTCCTCAGAAAGGCTGTTCCATGCATCCACCACCATATCTGTGAAAAAATACTTCATCACCTTGCCCCTGAGCCGCCCCCATCTTCAAATTGTGCCCCCTTCTTCTTGCACATCTCATTTTCTGAAAGATGCTACCCTCTTGGACTTTGTTGATTCCCTTGAGGTACTTCAGAGTTTCTATCATGCCCCCCCCCTTTCATCAAGGGTATGCATATTAAGCTCTTTTAGTCTCTCTTCATATGGCTTCTGGTGCACATGCTGCACCAATTTAGTTGCCCTCCTCTAGACTGCCTTCATCCTGTCTATATCCTTGAGGAGATGGGGTCTCCAGAACTGCATGCAGTACTCCAGATGGTGTCTCTCCAACTGTCTGGACAGAGGAATAACAACTTCCTGTTTTCTACTGGTGGAGACTCTCCCTGTGCATCCCATTATCCCCCCAGCCCTTCTTACTGCCTTCTCACATTGCTTACCTACCTTTAGGTCATCTGATATGACTACCTCTAGATCCCTTTCATTTTTTTGTTGTTAGTACCTCCTCTACATTGTGTACTCTTCTCCTGGGTTTTTGTTTCCCAGGTGCATTACTTTGCACTTCTTTGCATTGAATCTAAGTTTCCATACATTTGACCATTCCTCCAACCTTGACAAGTCCTTTCTCATCCTTTCCACCCCCCCCATGTATCAGTCCTGTTGTAGAGCTTTGTGTCATCTGCAAAGAGGCATACTTTTCCTTCCAGCCCCTCTGCAATGTCACCTAAAAAGACATTAAAGATGACTGGTCCCAGTACTGAACCCTGCGGTACCCCATAGTAACCCCCCCTCTTCAGAGTATACTCCTTTTACTATTATCCTCTGTGTCCTGTTGTCCAGCTAATTTGTTACCCAGGCTACTACCCTGGGACCCACTCCCAGGCTGGCTAACTTGTTTGTTAATCTTTTGTGTGGGACTATGTCAAATGCCTTGCTAAAGTCTAGGTAGGCCATATCCACAGCCCCTCCTTGTCTACTGCTTTGGTCATCCAGTCAAAGAAATCTATGAGATTCATCTGACATGACTTTCCTACTGTGAATCCATGCAGTCTTTGTTCCTGTGCACCGTTGGCCTCTAGATACTCAACAGTGCTTTCTTTCAGAAGTTATTCTATCATTTTCCCTACCACTGAGGTCAAACTAACAGGTGTATAGTTTCCTGCCTCTGCCTAGCTCCCACTTTTGTGAAGGGGAATCACATCTGCCCTCCTCCAGTCCTCGGGTACCACACCATCCTCCCATGATTTGTTACAAAGAGTAGTCAATGGTGTCACTAGGTCTCCCTTTAATTCTTTTAGAATTCTGGGGTGAATCCCATCAGGCCCCATTGCTTTGTCCATCTTGAGTTTTAGGAGTCCTTTCAAGACCCTTTCTTCTATGAATGGACTGGTATTGACCCCCCTGTCCAGAGTGCTTCTATTGTTTGGTTTAAGTACCTCCCCCCTTCTTGTTTTGTGAATACTGAACAAAAGTATTCATTCAGTATTTGTGCATTTTCACTGTCACTCTCTGCCCATCTCCTCTCCCCATTATTAAGCCTCACTATCCCTCTCTTGGTCTTTCTTTGCCCCCTAATGTACCTATAAAAGGTTTTGTCCTCCTTCTTAACTAAGTTGGCCATCTTTTCCTCAGTTTGGGTCTTCAACAGGATGTGCAGTGGTGGTCTAGGTTACCCATTTCTCTTTGGAGATGTATTAATGTTATTAAAATGAATGTGTTACCCCACATACTATACCTGTTGGGTATGTTGAATGTCCACCTCCTGAAAGTGTGGTTTATCCGATTGTAGTCAATAATTAACAGGTTTCTTTGGAAGTCAGGGGCCATTCGATGAGCTTATTTCAAATTATTGATCCCTAAACAGCACGGTGGCTAACAGCTTCCCAATTTTTCCTATATTACGGTGCTCTTCACAGCAGCAAATCTTTGTTGTGAGGGTACAAGAAGAAGTCTTCACAGACAGGTCATATATCACACTCTGGTAGAATCTTAAATACTCTCTGTCATCTTGCTGGCATATGACTCAACCGTCTACTTTATATAACCAGTACTCAACTCCCTTGCCCTCTCAAGTTTATGCCCTAACATTGGTCATTGAAAGCCCATTGTCAATTGGGGGTATTTTTAGGACATTCTTGGACTAGGGCTATAACTCAGCCTCTTGTAGGTAATCCCAATCTACGGATTGCTGGGCAGCCTATTTTGACCACTTTTTGCCCTCAGTTCAGTGGTTTCACAATTGAATCCCTGCCGGATGGTGATAAATTTGTTTCGTTTACTTCACTAAAGGAACGTTATCACCTTCCTAACTCAGCCAGCTTTAAATATCTTCATTTGACTCATGCAATCTCTATTTTTATGAGTCTGAGACCTTGGTCTTGGTGGGACTCTTCAATGTCGAGCACATTCAAGCAGACTTGATAGACCACTAGGCCTTTATCTGCTGGAAAATTTTGTATTTCGTATGTCTCCAGCCATTTGCTGGACATGGCTGTACAGCCCCATTCTGTGTCCAAGTTATATAAACGTTTTCAGTTTATGGACTCAAAAGTCCCGCTGGTATTTGTTTTTACTGGGCGCAGACATTAGGACTTCAGGAGTACACTTTAATGTGGTGTTCAGTATGGCGAACCCTTTACAAGTATATAAAACAGGATAGATTCTGCTATATACAGTTTCATAACTTACACAATATGTATTATACTCTATCCAAGTTATACAGAATGAAAAATCTATCCTCTCCTCTCCTCTATGCTCCAGATGTGGCCTTGTGGATGATACTCTTAAGCACGTATTTTGGGATTGTGAAAGTATAGCTCCATTTTGAACTGCTATAAAAGCCTCACTGGATCCTCTTTTGGGTTTGGAAGACCTTTTGTTCCCCAGAAATCTGTTTAGTTGGTCTTTTTCACCAGGTCTACCCAGTGTTCATAAGCCTCACATAGCCTTGATATCTATGGTAGCAAAGTTAATCATATTACGTTACTGGAGAGACACTTCCATTCATTCTCTTGAAGAGTGGCATCAGGAGATTTTGTTATCTCTAATGGTGGAGAAACCTATTGCTTCATTTCAAAAATGCCCTCACCAGTTCTGGAAGAAATGGAAATCATTACATAAGCTGCTTACGCTATCATCCATAAGGCCATGCTCAGCATAGTAAAGTATACGATTTATACAGTATATTGCGGTGTTGTCCTCCCCTCTTCTATAAGTTACTTTAATTGGTGTTTTAGCATTTTGTTGAATCCCTCTGTGTCATTCATTCTATTTGCTGAGCTCCAGTGAGTGGTTGGGTGGTGGTGGTGGGGGGGTGCATATTTCTTTTTATTATTGTTGTGGGTGTAAATTGTTTGTTTTTGGTGTTGTTCTGTTTCTTGGCTATGATGTACTGCTTGTGGTTTTATTCATTATGTTGATTGTGCCCATGTGCAAGAAACATATTGCGGCAGCTTTCTCCACAAGCAGGTTGTGGAGGCACGGCACTGTTGTGGCCAATGCTCTCACAGCCTTTAAAGACTTGTCCAGCATCCTCCAATGCCGTGGCATGCTGCTGCTGACACTAGTTCAGCCAGCGTGCCACCAACTTGTAAAAAATCAGCCACTGCAATCAGGAGCTGCCTTGTCATTGCAGCATAAGCCATTCGCTGCAATGATGGAGCGACCTGTCATTGCAGGGCGGGATCATGACACACTGATATTGTTTGTGAACATGGTGGTGGTTTGCTGCCATATTCACAAACAATATTAACCCCCCCATCATGTTTATTTGCCGATGGGGACCCCAATCCCTGTCGGCTTCAGTACCCCAATGTGTCTGTTGCCGACAGGGGACCCCACTCCCCATCGGCATTATGGAAAGCCCCCTGCTTATACTGTTTGCCGACGGGCTGCCCAATCCCCGTCGACATAATGTCACCCCCCCTTTTGTTGTGTGCTGATGGGGGTGCCCAATCACCCATTGGTTACAGCTTGCCCCCCCAAAAGAAAGACTCCACATGCCCCTGTAAAATAAAAAATGGTCCCGCAGTGTCTTTAGTTTTTTTTTAACCTGTAAAAAAGGAAACTGTCCCTCAGTGATCTCCCTGGCTCCCTCCAGCAACCTGTGCCCACCCACTGCGCACCCTGCCTCCTTACACCCCCCTCACCCCATACTTACCTCCGGAGCTCAGCGCAGTGATCTTCGGTGGACTGGGAACATGTCTGCACTCTTCAAAGCCGACCACGAACTGTGGAAATGACGGTAACCTGTATAATGGAATAAATGGGGGTTTCCAACTTTAATGCATATCTCAGACATATTTTGGAATTTTGGCACCAAATTTTCAACATGGGGTTTTTGAGACCCCTTCTCATGAATTCAGGAACTGTCATGGTGTTAATCAGCCCAGAAAGGTGATTTTGCAGTCACTGCGCAGAATCACCTTTCAGGGCTGATTAACGAAACGACAGTGCCAATGTTCATGAAGTGGGCTCTCAAAAAGCCTAATGTAGCAAATTTGGTGGAAAAAGCAAAAAAAATGACTGCTTTACAAGCGTGCATTGCGCAGTCGCTATGCACACTCGTAACTTTGCGAATCTGCAATATTTTTAAGCCAGATTTTAAAAATTGATATTTTTTCACACCTCCTTGTAAACAGTACAGCTGTCATTGTTCACATCCTGGCTGAAATGTGGTTTCGCATTTCTGGTGCAGAATAGTGCAGTCACTGTGGGAAATTAGTGTTTGGGACAGATTAAGAAAATGACAGTGACACTGTTCATAAGTAGAAGTCCTAAAATGCCTATATTGAAAATTTGTTGACGATACTCCATTAAATGACTGTGTTATGAGCGTGTGTTGAGCAGATTGCACTGAAGCTCGTAACTCCGCAAATTTGTAATATTTTCACTCCAGATTTTCAACATTGCCATTTTCCCACACCTGCTTATGAACAGTACAGCTGTCATTTTTCCCATCCTGGCCAAAATGTGTTTTTGCACTTCCAGCACAGAATAGAGCGGTCGCTGTGGGAAATCACTGTTCCAGACAGATTAAGAAAATAACAGTGATACTATTCATGAGCACAGATCCTAAAATGCCTATGTTGAAAATTTAGTGATGATAGCCCATCAAATGACTGTGTTACAAGAGTGCGTTGCGCACTTTCCACGCACCCTTGTAACTTCGCAGATTTGTAATATTGTCATGCCGGATTTTCAACATTGGCATTTTTCACACCTCCTTATGAGCAGTACAGCTGTCATCTTTCACATCCTGATTGAAATGTGTTTTCACAGTTCCGGCACAGAATAATGATGTCACTGTGGGAAATTAGTGTTCGGGACAGATTAAGAAAATGACAGTGGCACTGTTCATGAGCAGAGGTCCTAAAATTCCTATGTTGAAAATTTGGTGACGAAATTCCACAACATGACTGTGTTACAAGTGTGCATTGAACTGTTTCCACGCACTCTTGTAACTTTGCAAATCTGTAATATTTTCACGCCACATTTTCAACAGTGGCATTTTTTCACACCTCCTTATGAACAGTACAGCTGTCACTTTTCACATCCTGGCTAAATTAATGTTTTTGCACTCCTGCCGGAGAATAGCACAGTCACTGTGGGAAATCAGTGTTTGGGACAGATTAAGATCGAGCAAGTGAGAGAGGAGAGTGACCAAGCTCAACTGAGCTCTGTTGGGACTGCTGCAGATTTGTTTGTGGGCAGAAAAAGGGCCCAACGTAAGAGCCCAGTACAAAGGGGCAACCTGCAGCACTGGGAGAAACAGAATGAGAGAGCGAGTGGGGGGGTGAGCGAACTCATCGGAGCACTGTCAGGACTGCTGCGGATTTCTTTGTGGGCAGAATAAGGCATCAATGCAGGCAGGGTCCCAGTACAAAAGGCCAGCCTGCAGCGGTGATAGAAACAGTACAAGTGAGTGAGACAGTGGGACTGAGTGAACTCAATGGAGCTCTATCAGGACTGCTGTGGATTTCTTTGTGGGCAGAAAAAGGCGCCAATACAGGCAGGAGCCCTGTACAAAAGGGCAGCTTGCAGTGCCACGACAAACAGAATGAGCATGTGAGAGAGGGAGACTGAGCAACCTCAACAGAGCTTTGTCAGGACAGCTGCAGAGATCTTTGTGGACAGACAAAGGTGCCAATGCAGCCAGGAGCCCCGGACAAAAGTGCAGCCTGCAGCGCCATGAGAAACAGAACGAGCGGGTGACAGAGTGGTAGTGAGCGATCTCAATGGAGCTCTATTGTGACTGCTGCAGATTTCTTTGTGGGCAGAAAAAGGTGGCAATGCAGGCAGGAGCTCAGTACAAAAGGCCAGCTTGCAGCGCCGGCAGAAACGGAATGAGTGAGTGAGAGAGGGGAAGTGAGCAAGCTCAATGGAGCTGTGTCAGGACTGCTTCAGATTTATTTCTTTGAGGCCAGAAAAAGCCACCAATGCAGGTAGGAGCCCAGTACAAAAGGGCAGCCTGCAGTGGCGGGAGACACAGAATGAGTGAGTGAGGGAGGGGGAGTGAGTGAGCTCAACAGAGCTCTGTTGGGATTGCTGCAGATTTGTTTGTGGGCAGAAAAGGGCAGCAATGCATGCATGGGCCCAGTACAAAAGGGCAGCCTGCAGTGGTGGGAAAACCAGAATGCGTGAGTGAGAGAGGAGGAGTGAGCGAGCTCAATGGAGCTCTACTGTAACTGCTGCACATTTCTTTGTGGGCAGAACAAGGTAGTAACGCAGGCAGGAGCCCAGTAGGAAAGGGCAGCCTGCAGTTCTGGCAGAAATGGAATGAGTGAGTGAGAGAAGGGGAGTGAGCGAGCTCAATGGAAATTTGTCAGGATTGCTGCAGATTTCTTTGTAGGCAGAAAAAAGTGCCAACAGAGGCAGGAGCCCAGTACAAAAGGGCAGCCTGCAGTGCCACAAGAAACAGAATAAGTGAGTGAGACAGGTGGACTGAGCGACCTCAATGGAGCTTTGTCAGGACAGCTGCAGATTTCTTTGTGGGCAGAAAAAGGTGCCAATGCAGGCAGAAGCCCAGTACAAAAGGGCAGCCAGCAGCGCCTGGAGAAACACAATGAGCGAGTGAGACAGGGGAGTGAGCGAGCTCAATGGAGCTCTATCATGACTGCTGTGGATTTCTTTGTTGGCAGAAAAAGGTGGTAATGCGGGCAGGAGCCCAGTACAAAAGGTTAGCCTGCAGCACTGGCAGAAACAGAATGAATGAGTGAGAGAGCGAGAGAGAGGGAGTGAGCAGGCTCAACAGACCTGTGTCAGGACTGCTGCAGATTTCTTTGTGGGCAGAAAAATCCACCAACAGAGGCAGGAGCCCAGTACAAAAGGGCAGCCTGCAGCGCCAGGAGAAACAGAATGAGTGAGTGGGGGGGGGGAGTGAGCCACCTCAACAGAGCTCTGTCGGGACAGCTGCAGATTTCTTAGTGGGCAGCAAAAACTGCCAACTCGGGCAGGAGCCCAATACAAAATAGCAGCCTGCAGCACCGGGAGAAACAGACTGAGCAAGTGACAGAGGGGCAGGGAGCGAGCTCAACAGACCAACACAGTCAACATTCAACGTTGGCAAATGCTTGTTTTTGGTTTTGTTCTTAAAATCAATAAAGCATATTAAATAAAATATAAGAACATCACGTAGTTGCTAAAGATAGTGAACCAGCAAGCATATTGTCACCTATTATGCTTCATGTGTCTGAAAACAACTAATGGTACTGTGTTGTTTTTTATCAATGGCTAAGCTTGTGGTAACTCAGCTCCACCCTCTCCCAGCACTGCACTTGTTTACAGTTGCTGCTGTGAGAGCAGACCAATCAGAATCTAAAGTACTATAGGATGATGATGCCACTACTGTCATTTTATTGTCAATAAAATAGCTGTTCTGAGCCCATAGCAGTCAAATGACTAATGTGAAATTTCTGTGAAATAAATTGTTTGTAACTCTGGACTGTGACTGGAGGAGAGGGTCCATTGGTAGTATAGTACACTGCAGGATAACATACTGTAGGTGGAATGATAGTGGTATGGAAAACTGGGCATTAAATATATTAAGTAGTGAGACATGGTGCGAGTGATACTGGACCATAACAGGTACTTGGGGGTTCAAACTGGTGAGAGAGGTTGATTTTGATCATTTGTAGGCTGGGGCATTCCTATGTTGGGGGGGAAGGGCTATTCCAGAAATGCCTTTCATCCAGAATCTCCAAGAGTTGAATTGCATTTGGTAACATTGTTGTTTACACAAATCCAGCATGGCCTCAGACTCTGTAATACAAAATCACAGCAGGGGGAGTCTGTCCACTACAAGGACAAAACAAGTCAAATCCACAATGCACAGGACGATGGCCCTCCTCATAGCACAAAGATAAAATCCTTTTAAGCCTTTATTTAGAAATCACAGCATCCACAAACTTTCCTCACTAACATTTCTCTGTGTCTACTACTATTGCTTTGCATTGCGTGGTAAGTATTTTTATGTTTTGTTTTTTTTCATTGATCAGGGGTACATGTGATTGTGCATCACTGAAACTGACACACACTGTCATTTTTGAGACATCAGTAGGGTTAGAAGCTCCATTCAAAAATCTAGCAGGCTACCACCCCAGCTTAATGACCTACAGTCCAAATGATCTTATCAAGTATGTTAAAAAGCACTCTGTGCGTCCCTGATCACAAATGATCCATTATGGCCCATTCATGTGTTGCATTGCCAGCTATTTCCAGATATTTCAAGAAATTTCTGAAGAGTCTCTCCCTGCTGCCCCTACTGTGGAAATGCAGAAAGCAGGAGATATTTCTGGAAATATCACAAAAATTTCAGGAAATAGCTGGCAGTGTCTGTGGCTGCTACTGTAGTATCAATGTTTTTTTAGGGATGGAGTAAAACCTACAGTGCACACAGGTTATGTCAGTGCTTTAGTAGAGTAGGACTGAACATTGTAAAAAAAATAAATAAAAACACATAAGGAAGTGATTCATGGGGTTTTATTTTCCAAGGTAGATGCAGGGTTTGCAACAAGCCTTGCATCGACTCTGTTTTTTTGGTGCAGCTGCACCAAACTCCTTTGACACAGTTGTACCCAATTTTAGTACACCGGGTGCAGTTGGGACATTTTTCACACTTTACAGCAGCTTTTGCCAAATATTTGGCTCAGGTCCTTTAAAAAGAGTCCCCCAAATGGCACAAGTTAGACCAGGGAAAACCTGGTCTAACTTGTAATATTTGACACTCAGGATTGATAATCCTGATGGGAGGCTGGGAGAATACTGCAAGCCCTGTGCACCAAACAATCTGCACATCAGAGGCTTGTGGCATTCTTGGGGCTCAAAAAATCGAGCCCATGCCGTTCTACTAAACCTATGATCTGGGTCCTTTAATAAAAACCCTTTACAGGATCCTTGTTAAGTATCTCACAAAAAATACTCATATTGGATTTAATATGTAAACAACAACAACAATGAAAAATAGTGCATGACTGTTGCTTGCATGCGTAGGCAGATACCAATAACAGTCAAATATGTGGATGACTGTTTGGGTACTGTTGCCTGCACAATTAACCTGTACTTATAGTAGAAGGAAACCACTTATTTTTTTATTTATTTATTTTTTATTTATTGAAATGTTTCACCAGGAGGGCACACTGAACAATACGTTGCTCATCTCACGGTGCAACCTGGGGGAAGGGTTACATAGGGTTGTGAAGGGAGATCAGCTACAATAGTATGTGGGTAGTACAAGCAATACAACATTGTGAGATTGTGCAACAGCTGGAACACAAGGTATTGTACAATAAACAGTAGTGGAACATTGGATAAATTACAGTTCATGTCCAATATTAATTTATTTATTTGAAATTACACAAGCTGGAATAACCCCATGGGATGCTGAGACTCATTTTCACAGTGGTCCCAGGGAGAACAGCACCAGTTAGTCGAGCATGTACAGTAACATACAGGCTAAAACATATAGTACAAGGCAAATGCATACCATTTGTTAGGCTACAGAAGTGAGAAAGGTGATTCTCAGTGGTTAGGTTTAGTTCCTACCACAGCCCCTGCTGAGTGAGCTTGAGAAAGTTGCTTGACTAACCCATGGGCCAGTCCTCCCTAGTGACAATAGGCTGCCTTAGTTATAATTGGCGTAGTTCAAAAAATGCAAGCAAATAATTCTGCGAAGCTAATATCTTCAGTACGGCAACTGTACAAAAGAAAAATAATTTGTTTTTTGTTATGATTCTCATGCACACTGCATCCCAAAGCACTTTAAAATCCATGACAGTCAGTGCTAGCCATTTGGCAGGTAGAAGGAATTTAACTAAGATATAGGGAGGTTGAGGAAACTGGGTGTGGGGTGTAGACGAGGAGTAAGATGGAGAGGAGGGAAGGAACAGGAAGGTTACATTACATGTTTAAGGTCACAAAATGCATAAGTGATTCAGACTGTGGCTGTAGGTACACAACTATGTGCTCTACCCACTAGGCTTGCATGGTCATAGCCTTTCTTTTTTAAAATATATTAGTGGGAAGTGAGAAGATGAAAATGCAGTTTATACAATAACAGTAGTGCTGATTTGGCTTGATATATTTACAGTGCTGGATTTTTAAAGGGGAAGACTCAGATGTAATTTCTGATTTTGGCTGCACCTGGATCATCCAAAATGTGCCAACATATTTGAATGCTAGTTTCAAACATTTAGATGTATTTGTGACAGTTTACCTGCTTTACTGTAGAATAGTGACACATATGCCATTTTATTACACACATCATTTACTGTGTGCAAATTGCTGCAACTGTGTCAAAAAGTTAGACCGTGTTTTATGTGGTCTGTTTTTTTTTTGTCACAAGTTGCGCAATTGTGCTAAAATGGTGCCTAAAGTCCTGAACTCTCTTTAAAATCCACTCCCATGATGTGTAGAGGAAGAAAATACAGATTTAAAATCAAGTAGGTTCTAGCTTTGTACTTCCATCTTCTATACGTGTCACCAGGTAGTTCTGTTTACCTGACCACAACATCCTTTTCATGTTGCCCTTCTGCCCACATCATGGAAGAACACATCAACAATAGGATTTTAATAGTAGATTTTTTTTTATATTTCAAATGGTCTGCAGCTTTCAAGAAAGTTGCTATGAAGTCTTTACTTATCCTCAACATCTGCATATTGATAGTCTTGCCCATGAAGAAGCTGACAGTGGGGCAGGGTAGGGGTTTAGCAGCCTGTAAAGTAGTATCCCAGAGGTTATTTTAATGGGGAACAGTTAGCACTAAGAACCACATTCCCAAGTGTGAAGCTGATCCCAGTTTGCAGTTTTTGTGCAGAAACATTCTTTTATTTACTGTTTACTGCAATATAGTGGATTGTATCGGTCTGATTCTGCTGACACTCAAGCTGGCATTTGCTGTAACCAGAAATACCAGAATACCCTGTAGCAGATGTCAGAGCTGGGATGCTGCCATGGGAGATTCAATAGACTGCAGCACATGTGAAGAGTTTTTGTAAGCTCTGAGGCCAGATGTTCGAACCACCCTGTTTGCCTGAGGTGTGTGCCTGTGCACAATATTCGAAGAGGGCTATGATACACACTTAAGGTGTTACCACAGGCAAAAAAAAATAAAAATAAATAAATAAAGTATGCAGTGGGAAAAGGGAGGGGTGGGGACCTGAATATAGGCACAGCACAATATTCAGTGTATTTGCACTGTGCAAAAGGGTCAGCGCAGGCCACTGTGTGCAGTGCAAATATCACTGAGAAGAGGCCTGAGTAATCCGGGCAATCCTAGTGGCCAGTGAAGGAACTGCAATCAACAACCACATTAGCAGTTGGAGGAGCACCCCTGCTCCCAGATGTCCAGTGGCACCCCTACCCCAAAACCCTGGCCCTGTTGCAATAAAGTAAATCCCTGGCATTTAGTGGTCCCCCAATCTCCATCCCCACTAAACGTAAGAAATTCCCTGGTTCCTAACAGTTCCCCCACCCTGCGATCGCCAGCCCCAGTGTAGTATAAAACATTCCTGGTGTCTAGTGGTCCCCCCCCTCTGAACGCGAGACCTGGTACAGTATAAAACATCCCTGGTGCCTAGTGGTCTCACTGGCCTCTGATCACAATCCTGGTAGATGACAAGACTCTCCCTGGTGTCCACTGGATCCCCCCACTCTCTGATCACCAGCCCCCTAGTCAATCACATATTTCCTGGAATCTAGTGGCACCCCCCACTAACTGATCCCCATCCCCATACTAGCCAAATCCTTCTCATGCCATCTAACAGCCTCCATATACCAGGAGCACTGGCCAACCCACCCTGCCACCCTTCCTCCAACTTACTGGTGTTGCTGGTGCTGCAGGAGCCCATATGGCAAGCGGCACAGTCCTCATCTCACCACCTTGTCCAGCCACCATATGTGATGACAGGGAGTGCATATTCCACTGAGCTGCAAAGGAGTGCAATGCATTTCTCTACATTAGACAGTATGCAGGTTCCTTTACAGTACAGGGACGTGAGTGCTCCCCTGTCATCGCAGATATGGCAGTTGGTCAAGGTGGTGAGAGAAGAGCTCTGTTAGACACCAGGAACAGTCTTCTCATTTACTGGGATGGCAATCTGAGGCTGGGGGGACCACTAGATGCCAGAGATGTTTTATATGACACTGGGGCTGGTAACTGGAGGGCAGGGGGGACCACTAGGCACCAGGGATGTTTTGTACTATACCAGGGCCAGTGATCAGAGGGCAGGGGGACCATTAGGCATCAGGGACAGTCTTGTCATCTACCAGGATAGTGATCAGTGGGTGGGGGTACAACTAGGCACCAGAGACATATCTGTAATCTACCGGGACAGCAATCAGAGGTTGGGGGTGTCACTAGACACCAGAGGATTCATACATTTTATGGGACTAGACAATCACAGTAGGGGTGGAGCCAATCACAGGAGTGCATCTTCCCACCATTTCCCATGCAAATGTACCCATAATGAGCATGCAAATGGTACCTTAGTGCCTTGCATGCCAAATGGTCTCATTTGCATGGTGCTGTCTGAATATCATGCCACAAGCTACCAGTGCTGTAGGGTCTAGTGGTACTGTTCCCTTCTGTTACATCTGATTGGGTCTTATAAAAGCTCTAAAGCAGCCCGGTGGTGCTGAGGTTGGGCGCTGGACGCCCACCTCGCTCACGCCCGGCGACCAGTTCGGAAAGAGCCGGGCGTCAAGGCAGGAGGGAAAGGATTGAGCATCCGGAGGACAGCTCTCCTTTCCGGGAGGGAGGGGACACACACTCAGTGCCTGACTGGCCTCTGGTGGTAACCGGAGGCACAGCAAGCGCATGAGAGTACAGAGAGGGATGGGGAGTGGTTGATGTCGGCGGTGACGCCTTGACGTTGGGGCATGCACCACTGTCGTGAGAAAAAGGGAAAATCACCCCGCAGCGCTCCCTGTAGATGGAGCACCAGGCCCCGATCCCCAGTGCCCCTGCCTGTCCTGGTACCAGCGTCCCAACAATAACAAGAAGGACTTCGGGGGATGGCCCGACCCCGTGCCCGCCTGGGGGATATAGCCACGGCTACATGGGGGATGGACTGCACCGGGCTTCAGGTAAGAGGGTGGGGACTAGAAGGCCATAGGTGTCTCCTGAAGAATGGGAGTGCTGCGGGCAGGGGGGAGTATAAAGAATAAGTAAAAAAAAAAAAAAAATTAAAATAAAAGCTCTAACTATTAGGGATGGGTGGGTAGGACCAACAAGAATCAGACCCCCCCCCGATCTCTCAATGTCCATCAGACTTGGGTAGCTCTGAACTCCTTGAATCAAATCCTGTACCTCTGCCCTCTCAATCCAGAGCCCAGAATGCTCCCCCCAGAGATGGTGAACTCATTCAGGTATCTCAGGATCACACTTGACCCATCTCTTGATTTCACCCTTCACATTGCAGCCACGTGTAAGGCAGTTAACATAAAACTGGGGCTGGCCTATAAAATCAGGTCCTCCCTCAGTTCTGCTGCCAGGCTTGCTATAGCTCAAGGTATACTCCATCCTCATCTTACATATGGTTCTATGGCCTATCTTGATGCGAGCAAAGGAGCTTTCCAAAAAGGGAGCACATGCTGCAATAGCATATGCCGATTTGCACTATCTGCACCCAGACTAACTCATCACTGCCAACTCTACTCCCATCTAGGCTGGGTCTCCCCATCCATATGTCTGGTTGTCTGATTGATAACATAGTCAGAACTGGAGCTCCAGGGTCCCTTTCCAATATGTTAAATCATCCCACTGTAGCTTACCCACTGAGATCTTCTGACCAATCTACTCTTAAAATTCCTAGAAGTTCCACAAAAAAAGGGGAAACTTTTCTTTGCGATATCTGTGCCCAAAACTTGGAACTCCCTTCCTCTAAATGCCAAACTCTCCAAATTCCACCAAGCTTTTAAAAAGGGTCCTTGATCCTTCCTTAGGGACTCTGACATTTGCTCCAGCTCTGACATTCTTGTGCCTCCCAATTAGTTGTCATACCTGCTCCACTAAATGGCACTTACTCTCATATCTGCACTTGTATCACCTGCCTGAGTACTGCCTCCTCAATATTGGTATGCCGATGGAAGGGTGAAATCCCGTCGGTGAAATCCCCCACAGCAACATTTTCGACAAGATTAAAAAATGTCGCTGTGGGGGATTTCACCCCCCCTTTGCGTTAACTCCGACTGGCGTTAACAATCCTTAAGTGGGGGGCACGGGCACAGCCCCCTGCATAAGGGGTTGGGGGGTGCAGCTCCCCGATAGAAACCAGACCAATGTCTGACCGGTGAAATTTCACCTGTTGACATTGGGGATGTCTCTGTGCCGCATGTCGATGACAATGTTGTCGCGTTGGTATAGGTAAATCCTCAATATTATATCAAAATGTTATCTGACCCACTGAATAAACTGTCTTGTGGACCCACTGCTGCATAAATCAGTTTGTGACTTGGATACTGTACTCCTGCCAGTACCACCGCATGCCACTCTCACTGGCTGTTGCCTGAAAATAGTTAGCATTCTTGTCTAGTGTACTTAATTAATGTATTTTTCTGTTCTTCTTGCCATTTTAACTGTCTTTGTTCCAACTGTAAACACTGCTTTGTTCAAATTTTGCTTAATTCCCTAGTGTGATATGCCCATTGTACTTCCTGTCTGTACAATGTTCCATTGTTTGTAACTCTCCCTGGTCATTCCTGAAAATAGGCAACATTCTTGTCTAGTGCACATACCCGGTAAACAAAAACTAAATAAATAAACTCTGGCTGGTGGTGTACTGGTTCTGACTACAGTGCTTTGCTATACAAAAATGACTTCCATTTGGTAAAAAAAAAACTCAATCCCCTATCACATCTGCCAAACACACCCTCCCTCTGTATCCCACAATGACACACACACACACAAAAATAGTTTTTTATATTTTTTTTACATTCACCTGCTGCTTGTGGCTCCATGGTCGGTCATGCAGGGATTCAAGTGTGCATGCTTGAAACACGAGTGAGTGAGTGAGTGAGTGAGTGAGCAAGCATGAAAACAGTCAGACTTATTGAACTAGCAGAGAAGTAACAGCATGGCACCACAGCCGCACACAAAACATAAATATTCTGATCAGTGCATGGTGAGGTAGCATGGTGTTAGTGACTGTGACAACAGCAATGGCAGGTATCTTCTGATGTGTGAGTCGGGGTTGGTATCAGCAGATGGGAGGGGTATTCATTTACTTATTTTTGGGAATGGGTGGATCAACAGATGAGAAGGGTATTTATTTTATTCTGGGACGGGGTTGGAGTATCACTAGCTAGCTAGGAGGGAATAGGGTGTTCATTCTGTGACATGATGGGCTTCAACACATGGAAAGTGGGGGTAGGGGTATTCATTCTAGAACAGGGTGAGTACCACAGATAGGAGGAGGGGCAGTGGTACTAATATTGGAACAGGGTTCATATCACCAGATGGAGGGGGGAAGGGCAAGATTATTTGATACTGGTATATCAATGAGGAAATCAGCACCATCCACAAGCAGGATACATTTATAAGTTATTACTGCATACACTCAATGAGAAAAGCAGTAAACAAATGTACAATACTGGCCCCAACATAAGACGACACACCAGGCAGGAGCTTAAGGTCCTCTGACTGTTTCTGTGCTATAACACACATCAGGGGAAGGGTCAGGGTGTTTAATACTAGGGTAGGGGTAGAGGTAGAGATATTAATTTTGGGACTGGATGGTTATAAACTGATGGGAGGAGGGGTAAAGTATTCATTGAGGCAAGGTGGGTAACAGCAGAAAAAGGGGCAGGGGGTTGCCTACTGGGGCAGGGTGGTTGAAGGCAGATGGAAGGGGCAGAGATGTGTATACTAGGGATGTGTGGGTGCCTGCAGATAGGTGGGGGGATTAGGGGTGTGCTGCATATTTGGGGGAGGTTGTCATCAGATGGGGCTGGCTAGAGATACGTATAATTAAAGGAGCAGAATGGGGGAATAATACCATGCACTGGCTCACACAGAAAGTAAGGAACACAAGTACCTCAGCTGCAGCCAGTAGATGAGCACACAGAATAGAGTCAGAAACAGCCCAAGACACTCAGATAAGAAAAAATACATTATTTTTTTGTGTGTGTGTGCTTTTAAGATTGTTGTTATGTATTATTAATTTTCTTAATGTTCTGATCTGAATCAAAATGAAACCAAATGCATCAGGACTCAGACATGGATCCTGGTCCTGATCATAAATGTCATGACTGTTTCTGTCTGCCCATCTCTAAAGGCTATTGAATCTCCCACTGCTTTAGTCTAACTCTGACTTCAGATGCAGGGGAGTCTGGCATTTCTGGTTACAGCACGTGTCAGACTGACATTCAGAAGAATCAGTCTGATACTGTTTACTACAATATAGTAGATTGTAAGTAAAAAAAAGTTACAAAGAAGGTGCTCATTTACTAATATCATCCATTATGTTTTATCTTAGAGTGAACAGTGTCATTAGACAAGCATTTGTCAATGCCGAATGTTGGCTTGCTGGCACTGGCATTGGTGGTGCAGGAGTTAGAGAGATGCATAATAGGAATGGCAGTGAAGTATTGAACTGATGCCAACCCCCAGAGACTGACAGGCATTGGGGGTGGCCTTTGGGTTGTCAGCCATAATGCTCACACCATTTCACCTCACCCTACCCTGCAAACACTGACAGGTGTTGCGGTGTACCTTGGGGTCATTTGGACTTTATATTCACCCCATTCCCTAAGGAAACACACTGAAATGGGTGTGGCATAGGAGAATGGGGTGAACATTGGGGCCAAAGACCCCAAGGCACACCTACGTGCCTGTCAATGGCTACAGGGTGGGGGTGGAATGGCATGAGAATTACGTCCGACGATCCCAAGTCACACCCCCAATGCCTGTCAGTCTCTACAGAGTAGGGCGTTATGGTTGAAAACCCTAATGCCCCAGCCATTTGCTGGTATTTTTACTTCAGATTTTCAAAATGGGCATTTTGAGACCCCTTCTCATGAACAGTGGCACTATCATTTCGTTACTCTGTCCTGAATGGTGATTTTGCACAGTGGCTGCACCATTTGGCACCACAGGTGTGAAAACACATTTCTGGCAGGATGTGAAAAATGACAGCTGCACTGTTCATGAGATGGTGAGAAAAAATGAGTGTTGAAAATCTGGAGTGAAAATATGAAAAATTGGCAAAGTTACAAACATGTGTAGAAACTGCACAATGCACGCCTGTAATGCAATCATTTTTTGGAATTTTTTCACCAAATTTTCAACATGGGCATTTTTGAACCTCTCCTCATGAACAGTGGCACTGTGATTTTGTTAATCTGTCCTGGAAGTTGATTTCCCACAGTGACCGCGCCATTCTGCATCACAGGTGTGAAAACATGTTTCAGGAAGGATGTGAAAAATGACAGCTATACTGTTCATAAGGAGGTGTGAAAAAATGTCAGTGTTGAAAATCTGGAGAGAAAATATTAAAAATTGTCGAAGTTACAATTTTGCATAGAAACTGCGCAATGCACGCTCATAACGCTGTCATTTTTTGGAATTTTTTCACCAAATTTGCAACATGAGCTTTTTGGGACCTCCCTCACGAACAGTGGCACTGTCATTTCGTTAATTGTTCCCAAAAGGTGATTCCGTGCAGCAACCACAAAATCACCTTTCAGGGCCGAGAAACTAAATGACAGTGACATGTTCGCAAGGTGGGATCCCAAGAACCTCATGTTGAAAATTTGGGGCCAAAGTTCCAAAAAAATGGCTGAGATATCAACCTAAGTTGAATCCCCCCCCCATTGGCTCCCATTATAAAGCTTACTGTCATTTCTTCAGTTCGCAGTTCGGCTTTTAAGAATGCAGATGTGTGCTGGTTCAGAGACGATCATGGATCCTGACCTCTGGAGGGTAAGTTTGGGTGGGGGGTGGGGTGGTAGGTGTGCAGAAGGAGGATGGGGATGGGGAGAGAGACAAGGGAGACAACAGTGGACCATTTTCTTGTTTGCAGGGGAAAAAAAGACCATGAGGGAAGGTTTCTTCATTTACAGGTTAGACACACACACAAAAAAAAGGCACACTGGGTTGGACTGCCAGTGTGTCACAATTCAGGGGGGATGCTGACACGGGGTTTGGGCACCCCGATGTTGGCAAGGCATATAAATGGGTTGGGGGGGTGCATCTGACTCCTGGAGTGGACGTCCCAGTGTCAGAAAGGAAAGGGGAAACTGTTTAACCAGAAAAGACACATTAAGGGGGGGAGGATGCTGACAAGGGGACTGGGCACCCAGATGTTAGCTTTTCAGGAATGTGTGGCTGGTGGCAGGAGCCACCATATTATGGTGTGCTGCATAATGTGGGGGGGGGGGCATGCCAACACTGGGATTGGGCACCCCGATGTCGGCTTTGTGGGGATTGTGTAGCAGACGGCAAGAGCCACCACATTTATTGAAATGTTTCGCCAGGAAAGGTACGTAATGGAGTTATGTCATCTGCCGCTGCAGTGACAAGAAATCCTAAAAGGTGGTGTGCACACTAAGGCTCCAAATGCAGTTCATGAAATAAAGAACACTCACAGTCTAAAGTAAGTTTGGGTAGATACTTTACTCAGTTTCTTTTCATGCTGCGTACACTTGGTACAGAATCTAAACAGGTCAAATGTGCCCATAGAGCCTCGACTCTAGTGAGTCTTCAGAGGGAGTGCTGCTTGAAGGGAACACCAGAGCATTTAAACAATGTTTCATGACTATTAATCAAATTCAGTAATGTCACAACTAATTAGTTTTCAGTCTTTTTTTTTTCATTTCTGGCAGTGATATCTTAATCAAGAACCCCACAGGGTCAAACAATACATATCATAATAACTGAAAGAATAACATTTCAAAATTACATAATGGGAAAACATCCCAAAAAGAGCAATGTAGTCATAAGGTCCTGGAGAGATTAATAACAAGCATTTGTCAATGCTGAATGTTTGCTTGCTGGCATTGGCATTGGTAGTGTAGAAGTTACAGAGCTGCATAATAGGAATGGCAGTGAAGTACTGAACTGAAGCCAACCCCACTACCACCCTGCAGAGAGTGACAGGCATTGGTGTGTGCCTTTGGGTCGTCAGGCATAACGGCCATGCCATTTCACCACACCCTACCCTGCAGACACTGACAAGTGTCACGGTGTGCCTTGGGGTCTTTGGTCCTTATGCGCACCCCATTCCATCAGGAATTATGGTGAGATGGGTGCGGTATAGGAGAATGGGGTGAACTTTGGGGCCGAAGAGTCCAAGGCATACCTCAATGCCTCTCACTGGCTGCAGGGTGTAGAATGGTATGAGCATTACAGGCAAGATCCCAAGTCACACCCCTGATGCCTGTCATTCTCTACAGGGTGGGGTGTTATGGTTAAACTCTAACACCTCAGGCATGTTAGTATTTTCACTCCAAATTCTCAACATGTTTTTTGGACCCCACCTCATGAACAGTGGCAATATCAGTTTGTTAGCGAGCTGCTTATGGACAGCGACTACAGCATTTAGCACCACAGGTGCAAAAACACATTCCGAACAGGATGTGAAAATGAGATCTGTACTGTTCATGGGGAGGTGTAAAAAATGGCAATGTTGCAAATCTGCAGTAAAAATATTACAAAAACTGGTGAAGTCACGAGCATGCATAGAAACTGTGCAACGCACACCCATAATGTAATTAGTTTGGGGATTTTTTACAGCAGATTGTCAACACAGGCATTTTGGGACCTCCGATCATGAACAGTGTCACAGTGATTTTCTTTATCTGTCCGAACAATGATTTCCCACAGCGACCACGCATCTCTGTGCTGAAAGTGTGAAAACATATTCGACCATGTTGTGAAAAATGACAGCTGTACTGTTCATAAGGAAGTGTGGAAAAATGCCACTGGTGAAAATCTGGACTGAAAATATTACAAAGTCATGAACTTATGAGGGTGCGTGGAAACTGCACAATGCTCACTCATAACACAGTCATTTTATGGACTTTTGTCACCAAATTTTCAACATAGCCATTATAAGACCTCTGCTCATGAACAGTGTAACTGTGATTTTCTTAATCTGTCCCAAACATTGCTTTTGCACACCGACTGCACCATTGTGCGCTACATGTGAGGAAACACATTTTGGGTGACATGTTAAAAATGACAGTTGTACTGCTGAAAATAGTGAAAATTTGTGAACTTACGAGCATGCATAGGAACTGCACAATGCACGCTCGTAAAACACTCATTTTTAGGAATTTTTCTACCAAATTTTCAAAATAGGCTTTTTGAGAGCCCACTTTATGAACAGTGGCAGTGTCATTTCATTACTCGGTCCTGAAAGGTGATTTCGTGCAGTGACTGCGAAATCATCCTTTGGGCCCGATTAACGCCATGACAGTGAGAGCATTCATGAGAAGGGGTCCCAAAAACCCAATGTTGAAAATTTGGTGCAAAAATTCCAAAAAATGCCTGAGATATGCAGCAAAGTTGAAAAAAACCCTATCTATCCCATTATACAGCTTACCGGCATTTCCTCAGTTCCTCAGTTCACGGTCGACTTTGAAGAGGGCAGACATGTTCCCGGTCCACAAGATTGTCGCGCCAGAGTCAGGAGAGTAAGTATGGGTGGGGGTGTGGGAGGCAGGGTGCAGTGGGTGGGCGCGGTGGGCTGGGTGAACACCGAGGGAATATTTTCTTGTTTACAGGTTTTTTTAACAGGAAGGCGGCAGCGGGATGTTTGCCACTGGGGTGGGCTCCCAGCGTGTGGCAGCTAGAAGGCTGTTTGGGGGCTGGAGCCGACGGGGATTGGGCACCACGGCCATACGGGACTTGTGCCACGCTGGGGTGGGCTCCCAGCGCGGCAGCTGTAAGGCTGTTTGGGGGTCTGGAGCTGACGGGGATTGGGCACCCCGCCCCCATATCGGATGTGTTGCCACACTGGGGTGAGCACCCAGTGTGGCATCTGGGCTTTCCTGTTTGGGGTGGAAGCACAGCACAGCCGATGGGGATTGGGCACCTGCCGGCTATACAGTGTGTGCGTAAAGGCACACAGTATGCATGCGCAGTGTGTAAGGGGAGCAACGATGAGCAGCGAGCATCTTATCACTGCTCACTGAAGCGTAGCTCCCTCTTTCAACTGTATACCACTGCATTTTCAACTGCTGTCATAGACAGCTCCAGCAGTGATTGGAGAACTGCGACCATGCCTGTAAACACACTGACTGAACTGGAAGACGCTGACACACCTCCAAAAAACTCAGATGATGGCACTATGTTTCTTGCACATGCGTGCAAGCAAACATAAAAATGCTTCCAATCAGAGCTACAAAAATAATTCATTCCAGGTAGGATGGAGTTCCAGGACCAGAACTGACAACATAACATGGGATCCTAAAATTAAAAAGAGAACATATTAGGAGGGGACTATGATAATACAAAATCAAGCAGTATTCTTAATGGTTAAGTCCAAAGTTGGCATAAATGTGTTATTTTCATCTTTTTAATTTATAAATTATTTTTTAGTAAATGAACCCTTTAGACTATTCAGAAGTAACCTTATTTCTGGAAAACATTTCGTGAATCTAATTTCAACCATATTCAAACATTATTAAATAAAAAAATGTAAATACAGCATATATCTGAAAAGTGTCTTATTGTTCTTTTTTCTTTTCTTTCTCTTCATTTCTTTTTCAAAAAGGGTTTTATATCCCATTTGTTGTTCAGACCTATCGGCTTGATGCTTTTAAGTTTAAATATCCAGGTATTCTCCTGTTGTAGCAATATGTTAGCTCTATCCCCACCCAAAAGGGGCAGTGGCACCCATTCGATGCCTATGAATGGCAAATCCTCAGGGGAAGAGTTATGAAAATGGGTAAAATGTGTGCCCACTGGAGTGTCTTGACGATTATTTGTAATTGACCTGGCATGCTCCTGGATATGTTACTTAAGAGTTCAAACTGTTTTTCCAATATACAGGAGATTGCAAGTACACCAAAGGTCATAAATGACATAAGAGGTGTCTCATGTCATTAGTTACTTAATATCAACTTTCAGACCCTCTATCTTGGGATGTTGAAACTTCCTATCTGGGTTGGCAAATGTACACACATTGCATCTTTTGCAACAAAAAAAGCCACTGGTCCTTTTTGGTTGCCACGACTTGTCACTTGTAGTCGTACTTTTCTTTAAACGACTATGGACTCATTTATCCTTCAAGTTACAAGCCCTGTTACAAGCTCAGGAGTAAGGGGAAATAGACTTCTAGGAAAACAAACTGAACTTACAAGCTCAAATGGGCAGACTAGATGGGCCATAGGCCCTTATCTGCCGACACTGTCTATGTATCTATGTATCTATGTTAAAAGTTACCCTGGGTTTATTTCCAATGGCTTCTCCCACCTCCTCATTCTCTAATAGAATTGGCCAATTTTTATATATAATATTGCCAATTCGACCTGCAAGTTCATTATATTCTGTAATGAATGTACAGGGGATGTTAGTGACTGAGTTGTCATGTTGTTTAGTGAATAGACTTTTCCTGTTCATCTTTCTTACCCTTTCCCTGGAGTTTTGTAACAACCCCCAATCATGGCCCCTTTTGTGGAACATCTGCAAACGTTCCTCTGCTTCTTCTTCAAAATCTGAATCTGTACTGCAATTTCTCCTGATGCGTATAAGTTGGCTATAAGGAATTCATTTCTTTAGGTTGGGGGGGGTGAGCACTCTCTGAGTGGAGTACCAAATTAGTGGCTGTATCCTTCCTATATGTTCTTGTTTTAATAACATACTCATCATCAGACTCCTGATGTATAGTCAACTGTAAGTCCAAAAAGCTAAGTGCAAAAAAACTAATTATCTTAATAGATGCCTTAAGAAGTTTGTGTAAGACTACATCACATAAAATATTGCTTTTCTGCAGCCAGATACAAGACCGCCATTTTAAAGAGTGGTCACAGGGTTTAAGGAGCAGTGAATGGCTCATCTTTGATATTTTGGCAATTGGTATTGTATTGTGTGATGCAGGGAGTGTGTCACTGGGCAATATTGGTTTTGCAATTTTTTCATAATATAGCATTTGACTTAAAATAGTTATATTTGTTAAATCCTGATAGCAGCATGATTTTTAACAATCAAAATGCTTTGCATAATGAAATAAGCAAAGAACAAGTCAATAAGTGGAGCACAATGTGTTTCAAAGACCTTCTGATCTTTTATGTGTGTGTAATTCTTTTTTTTAATATGAATTTTAATTATAGGGAGCACTGATAGCTTGTTTAATTTTTTCTAAAACAGTTAAAAAGGTGGTCTCCTGAAGAAGCCACACATGTGGGGTGAAATGCATAATGGAACACTGCTACATTGAATAAAAACACCGGGGATGTGAATACTGTTGACTGAGAAGTCTTTTTTGGTCCCATCACCCCATTGTCTTCCTGTAAAAGATTGCATCTGGGATGTTGCAGCACACAAAGACTACACTGAACTTGCTCTGCATTGCCTGTGTTACCTCCTTTCTAGTGGTGGGTGCAGTGGCCTCAATTTGCTCCGCAGAGTGATTCATGGAGTGACGGCATATTCGCTAAGTGCTCCACAGTGCAAAGCGGAGTACTTCAAGTTATAAGAGGCAACACGAAGTCTATTGAAAATGATGACTTTGCATCACTCTGCC
Organism: Neoceratodus forsteri; assembly: GCA_016271365.2. Classification (NCBI taxonomy): domain Eukaryota; kingdom Metazoa; phylum Chordata; order Ceratodontiformes; family Ceratodontidae; genus Neoceratodus; species Neoceratodus forsteri. The sequence goes on from CM057453.1 coordinate 1,387,131,909, forward strand.
TTCCCCAAACCACTACTCCACAAATTTTAAGGCGGTGTGCTTCGCCTCACTTCACCTTATTTTAAGCTCCAAATGCAAATTTTGCAGTGATTCACAGGATTTCAGGTCACATGGGCTCTAGATTGTTCTGCACAGCCTTAGTTCAGGGTAGTGTGTGTAGGAAGCTGTTGGAGACAGTCTGCTCTGAGAGCTCTCTGCAATTCAAACCTTGTAAAAGCTGTTAAAAAAGCCTTTCTGAGGCATTATTTTGCTGAAACTTTAGTTTGATTGTAGAAAACCCTCCTGTGCTCATATCATCAAGCGTTTATTGTTTGTGTGTGGATTTTGAATGTTAATGTACAACATTCACTCTGTGTACTGAGAGACAGTAAAAGTGTGCTTTGGGGGAGGGGCATATCTGTGGTGTACGTAGACTTGAGTAGGAGAAATAGGGAGTTCTTTGTTTTTTGGATATATTTTTCTTGTATAACTGACTGTGTTAATGTACACACAACAATATTTTCAGTAATTGTTGACATTTTTTGCTGATTGTGTGTGTTGTGGTCTGGACCTGGTGCAGCAGTGCATAATTTCAGGTTGTTTAAAATACGTTGCACATTACTGAAGTTTTCAATTTGCTATGCATTACTTGTAGACAAAGTATGTGTGTGTGTGTGGTGCGTGACATCAAATAATACACCGTTTATTGTGTCACAATGTAATTGCAGGCACTGCAGTGTGCACCTGCTATCCACTGCACCTGCGTGATTTTGTACTGCTATTGTGGAATCTTTTCTTGGTTTTGCACTGCTGTAATCTGTAGTCAGTACTCACCCCCCACCCGAAAAAGGTATTCTTTTCCAGATTGAATTGTTTGTGACTTGAAAGCTCCACTGGTTAGTTAAAATGTTGCTGAACTTGTTGAGACTTTGCATCTGTATCTGTTGTTGAAGCCACAGTTGTTTTTTTGGCTTCACATCCAGCGTCCCCACCCAGAGTGAACATTCCAAAATCTAAATTTGTTTAGAATATTCTTATTGATCCCCCAAAATGCCCACAAAGAGAGGTGCAAGCAAAGCTGTTTCTCGCCATGGCACTGCTGCCAGTGGTAAGATTGTCTGTGGGCATGGTAGTACGCAGTGGCAGAAGTGTATTGCTGATGTGAGGAAAGGTATTTCTCCTTCAGTGTTTTTTACAGCTCAATCAGTAGCTTCACTCATAGTTGGAGATGATGTTGTCCCAGCTGGTGGTGTTAGTGCAGTTGCTGGTGGTGGTATAAGTATTGCTGCCTCAAGTTCCACTTCTGACCAGTTTACCATGTCCAAAAATATAGTGGAAAGTGAAGCAGTGCCAGTGAGTGACTGTGCAGATGATGTCACACTCCCCAATAACATCCCAGTAACTGAATATGAGGATTCTGATCATCATGTCAACGACAGCACACAATGTGACATTTCTTCCACCGAGGTTCAGGTCATGCATTTGCCATGCAGTGATTCACAGTGTGGTGAAAAAATTTTGGGTGATGGTGGCGCTGATGATGATGATGATGATGTTGTTGTGGTTGCAACTTGCGCTCCATATGTCAACATCCAAGCAGAAGATGTGGATGATGCTGATGAATATGATGATGATGTCAGTGACCCCAGTTAGGAACTGGAGAAAAAGAAACTCAAGGTGGCTGTGTATGGGTCTGTTTGCATCTCCCCCACCATAAAAAGTTGTGATTTACCAGTTTCAGTAGATGATGATGATGACCCAGTAATAATGATAGGTAGCCGTGGTGGTCAGGTGCAGTCCAAGTGTGTCATGCCTGAAAAATCATGTAGCACCCCCCCCACTTCATGGCTTAAAAAAACAGAGTCCAGTAAACAGCTTCAGGGGGCACATGTTAAAACTAGAGCATCACAATCACTTGTTTGGGATTTTTTTGTACAAGATGCAAATGATGAGTCAGTTGCGATCTGCCAGGTTTGCCAGGTGTGTGTGAGTTGAGGTAAAAAAGGGAGCCATCTGTGCACAGGGGGACAGCATACACATCTTAAGAACAGGCACATGGCACTGTGGACCCAGCACAAGATGGCAGCTAATACCTGTACCACAGTGGTGTGTTCGCTCTTGTCATCACCCATAACAAGCATGTTATCCCCTTCCATGACTTTAACATCAAGTAGAAAATTAAATGTGTGCAGTAGTGATGAAATAACAACAGATGATTACTACAGGCATGATGAGGTGGAGGAACAGAATTATTTTGAAATCTTGTCCAGTGGTGGTGAGTGCAGCAGTTTTGGTGGTGGTGGTGGTTAATGTAGTATGTCTAGTGCAAGTGGTACATCAACCCCTATTGGTAGATCTGGGAAAATAACTGCATTTCTGGGTTTGTCATCACCTGTCCAACTATCTTCATCACACGTCCACACTCCACCCCCTGCCATTCGCAGAGCAGAACCATTTGTCATCACATCCCATGTAAAATGTTTAAGTCAACCCATGTTACAGAGTGTTTTTGTGCATAAGCTGAAGTACCCACCCAATCATACAGTGTCACATGAACTTAATGCTGCTGTAGCTGAAATGCTGGCAATTGATCTTTTGCCCTTCTCCTTTATGGAGAATTCTGGGTTCCTGTAGTTTGCTGCACGTGCCTGTCCAAAATGGAAAGTCCCATCCAGGACATACTTTTCAACCCATGCCATCCCCGAGTTGTACTGTACTGTGTCTGACTCAGTAAGACATGCCCTTCAACAGTCCTCCTCTCCATTCATCCATTTAAGTATGGATATGTGGACAAGTGGCAAAACAGCAGGGAATTCATATCTGTGTATAACTGCACACTGGGCGCAGGTGCCAGGGGTTATTTGTGCTCTTGGTAGTGTGAATAATCAGTGTTGTAAGGCAGTGTCTTGATAGCAATCTTCCAGGAATTCAACAGCATGCAATGATTGCTATGCGCAATGTGGCCTGTTCACACACTGGTGAAAACATGTTAGACCTGGTACTCACTGAAACTGACAAGTGGCTGAACCCCCTGTCCCTGCGAGCTGGGTTCATAGCAAGTGACAATGGGTCAAATGTGGTGAAATGCTTCAGGAATGGTGGCTTTTTTCAGGTTCCATACATGATCCACTGTTTAAATCTTGTGGTGCAGGAGTTTCTGCAGCACCCTGATATAAAGGAAATGCTGACAGTTGCACACCATATCTGTTCTCACTTTTCACACTCTGCAGAGTCCCGTGACCAACTTCAGCAGTTGCAGATCCAAAACAGCCTCCTGCAGCACCATTTGAAGTTGGAAGTTGTCACCCGAAGGTTATATGAACAGTACAAAGCCATATCAGAATATCTTGTTATACACACTAGCTGTGACAGTTCTGGGGCCTCCATGTCTATGATGACTGAATGGTGGCAACTCATGGACTTTGTAATAAGAATCTTGAGGCCTTTTGAACATGCCACACAGGCAGTGAGTGGTGAGTCTGCCTCCATTAGCCAATCAATTCCACTGCTGCAGGTAATGAGGCAGACATTTGTGAATGTACAGCATAGCCTTGATGTTGCCGGAGACAGTGCTAGCAGTGTGTTGCTCATCACATCTTGAGCATTCAGCTTAGTGACAACTTTACAATAGCAACAATGCTGGACCCATGATACAAATGTGGAATTGCCTCAGTACTGGCGGGTGGGCCTGAATGGGTAAAAACTGTCAGTGGGCAACTGGTGCGCTTGGTTCATGGGGCACAGAAGTCACGTCCCAAGGTCAGCAAATCTCAGCAGCATAATCAGGCTGAAGGTGAACCTGGAGGAGTAGTATCAACCATATCCTGTAAGGGGAAGGGGACTGCAGTTCCAGGTGGTCTGTCATCAAAAGAGGTTGGCATTAACCCACTTTTGAAGTCTTTGTCCCATGTGAGGATTTGTGACATAAATGCTTCCAGTGAAGTGGATGATGCATCAACCACTGGACTTAGAGCAGCACAGCGAATGGTTGAGTGTCTGAAAACTGGCATCTGTCAATCACTGATGATCCCCTTTTATACTGGAGTAGAAAGGTTAGTGAATGGCCAGAGCTGACTGCTGTGGCACTGAAGTACCTGACTTGCCCACCCTCCAGTGTGAGTGTCGAGAGGGTATTCAGCTCAGCAGGTGCAATAGCTTGGGATCATTGTAGAAACCTCTTTCCTGCAAATGTCAGTTTGCTGGCACTAATAATAATGAATGAGAGGCACATACCAGCTCAGACTGCAACCTCAGTATTTGTACCCCAGTGTACTCATGGTTTTGCTGATGTTGTAGAAAGGGATCATCCTGGTGGTAGTGGCAGCATGAAATGGTCTACCACTGATGTAGATGATAACACAGTGAAGAAAGAATTTCCCAGTGGTCAGAATTCAGACATAGAAGACTGCGAGGGCAACTTTCTTTATGAAGATGATGATGAATGATGATGAGGTTAATGTTGACATGTTTTAACTTAAGTGGTTAAAAGGCTGTCACATTTCTTGTATGATACATGTTTTCTTTTTCGTAAAGTTAAATCAGTGTCCCACTCATAGTGACTCAAATTCCATATATCACGTGGTATTTATAACACACAGCACTGTATATCCTGGTCCCTGGACTACCACCACCATAAGACCACTGTTACCTGTTTGCCACTGGCACCATAGGGAATGTGACTGTGTGTCCCCTGGACTACCACCACCATAAGATGGCTGTTCACCACTGCCACCATAGGGAATGTGACTGTGTGTGCCCCTGGACTACCACCACCATAAGACCGCTGTTAGTCACTGCCACCACCACCAGATGCAGGAAGATGTGAGAGGGAATGTAATCATGTGCCTTAGCTATGACCACCACCACCCACCACCACCATTGTGACAATGTTTTCCATTACATGTCTTGACCATGCCAAGGCAGAGGGAGATGAACAGGAGACCGCATCCATCAGCCACAGGCACAAGGCTTCTTACTATTAAAACTATAAAGTGAGTATGTGTACTAATGTTTTTCATGCTATTCAACTTCCTTTAGCTGTGTGTTTTGTTTTCTGTTGCTTTTCTGAGCTGCAGTGGTCAAACACATATAGTCAACTTATTTTGTTTTTTTTACAGGTTAACAACAAATGACTCTCCTTCGCTGAAGGTCTGTATCAATGGTACAGTAGCAGTACTGTCTACAGGAACCTATGGGATATCCATTTCCAATCCATACTGGTAAACATATCAATTTTATTTTATGTGTTCCTTTTGTTTTCATAAGAGTGAAACAAATCTGACTGATGATTCATAAACTAGGTGACATGCATGTCACAAAGAATATTTCTGCAACATATCATGCACTGTATTCCAAATCTGCAGCTGTGCAGCCATGACAGTGTTGAAAATGCTGGACCCAGGTTGTGTTACTTCACAAGATGTGGTTTGAAAATGTAACTTGAGTTGAGATGCAGGGACACTGACACAGTGCATTTGTTATACAGCCTGGTACTAAATTAAATTGTGATCTGATGATTGCAGTGGGGCAGCTTGCTATCTGTGTTAATCCAGATACCCTTGGTAGAACAACCATGGCTTAAACATAATGTCTTACTGCTGCAATCAAGTTGTAATAAGTCCTTCATTTCTTTTTTAGGAAACTTCCAGATGCTTTGTTGTGTCATAGTTCCTTATCCAAAGAACTTCTTCAACATCATGCCCCCCCAGCCGGGCTGGGGCAGACATGCAACAAGCAGAAGTCTTTTCAATCAATGACCATGACCATCATTACCGGACTGGAGAAGGATGCAGATGAAATCTGTGAAGAAGTAACCAAATAATAAACCATTAATGAGACCTATTTGCAAATATGCTCCTCCCCCAAAAATACCTTCATTGGCTTGAGAGTATTTCATTTCCAGTTTCAATGCCAAAATTTCTCATCAAGCACTGGAATGTGAACACCAACAGTATGTGACCTGTGATACAAAATAATACAATGAGTACATGTGTATATATGTGTCAAACCTCACCTAGAAAATACATATATATATATATATATATATATATATATATATATATATATATATACACACACACATTTATATCAACTCACCAATGCTACAATTAGTGTGCACAGAAAGGGCACCCTTCCATCCAGTTGAGGTGATTGCATCGCATTTGCAGGAATCCCAGCACACTTTGGACCAGCAACAGTTCTCTCATGGTCATCATTTCTGATGGAACACTGAATGAATTCATGTCATGTTATCCCTCCTTCACACGGTTTGGCAAGACACTGTGCATCATGATATCATCATCACAGAGTATGTAAATTTTCTGGACACAAGACCGTTGCATTTTGGAGATGCAGAAAAATTCTGGGGACTCTGTGTGACCACTGCATGCATGACTGACTGTGCAACCCATTCTGGCGGACTTTGCATGTGGTGTAATGCTCCCATTTCACTTTGTCAGCACTTGGGAATTTTCTGGACACAAGACTGTTGCATTTTGTATGTTGTGAGCACATAATGTCATAATTAAATTATAAATTAAAATAGCAGTGCAACAATGTGGTGAAAACTTTGACCTATACTTTTTTATGCTATTTTAGATTGCCAGCCACTTACCTCCTGACTTGTATGATACCCTTCTTTTCACAGTTTGTGTCTGCTTTAGTACTTTTCTCATGTCTGAAAAAATAAAAGGAGCACTTCTTTTAATATGGCTTGGACTAGGTTTTCATCAGTATTTGCAGCTGTTTTTGAACAAATATTGTTCTGTGAGGTCAGAAAACACTGCCTGTTGCTTAATTCTTGTATAAACAACTGATGGACAAAAACAGTGGAAAATACTGATGAAGATCTGGTCTGCACCGTATTAAAAGAAGCACTTCTTTTATTATTTCAGACATAAAAAAAGTACTAAAGCAGACTCAAATACTGGAAAGAATGGTATCATACAAGTCAGGAGGTAAGTAAAGTGGCAATGTAAAATAGCATAAAAAGTATAGGTCATAATTTTCACTAAATTGTTACAGTGGTGCTTTAATGTCTATTTCAAAAAATAAATATTTCTGCAGCCTCAGTAATGTTTACTTTGCGTCGGGACTCGTGAAGTGTTTGTCAAAAAGCAGGACTGAGCAGTGCAAACATGCTGTGCTAAACTGCATGTGTGCTGTCAGTGTTCTTTCCTGTGTGTGCAGACATTGTCCAGCTTTGTGCAGACATATATATGGTGTGACTTGTTGCAGTATGTAAAGAATAAACATAAGAAAGAATATATGACATATATTTTATATGTGCCATCGGCACCGGCTAAGTAAGTGATATGGTATTTTTTCAGAGGTCTCTGGTCACTGTGCATCTCAGTTACTCACAGTGCACACATAACTTTGAGGAGATAATAGCACAAAAAAACACATGCTCTCCTAAAAGTCATGTGTGCAGTATGTGATTAAGGTGCACTCTGGCCAAACACCTCTGAAAAAATATCATATCACTTAGTCCGCTGATGATGATGGTGACAATAAAATACACAACATATATTCTTATCTCTATTCTTTATACCATAAACACTGCAACAAGTCAGCATATATATGTTTGCAAGAAGCTGGACAATGTCTGTTGTAACACACACACACAGGACACAACATTGACTGCACACATGCAATTTAACACATTATACTTGCACTGCTCAGACTTGCTTTTCCACAACCACTCCACAACAGAAAGTAAACATTATTGAGGCACCGTATTATAATAACAGGGCAATAAGGAGCATGTATGTATGTACGTGTATGTATATTTAAAGGAAGCAGTCAGTAATAGAGGAATCCCGCCCCTGAAGAAGCTTACCCTCGGTTAAGCCTTTTAAGTATGTTATGACATTTTCTAGTGCATAACAAATTTCATTAAGAAAAGTTCATGACCTGGAAGTATGGTGGATGCTATGGATCCATTATGTAAAGGTGCTGCGACGCACATTTATACATAATGGAGCCCCTATAGCGTCTGCCATACGTCCGAGTCATGGACTTTTCTTTATTAAAATAAAGTATGTTGCAGTGCAAGAAAAATGCTGCAACATATTTAAAAGGCTTAATCAGAGGGTAAGCCTTGCAGGAGGTGGGAGCTCCTGTTACTGACTGCTTCCCTTTAAACTACTACTGTGGCCTTCCCTCTGTCTGTTATTAAACAAAAGACAAAACTCTACAGTGGTAGGGGGGGAGGTGTGCTGCATAAAAAGCTAATGGGGGATCCCCTGATGGTCCAGCAGCAGATAAAGCATCGACACAATCTGTAACTGCTGTTGCTCTATCTGATCCAACTGCTGCTGGACAGCACCCACCCTCTCATTGTTTTCTTACACCACAGCCCACAAAAGCACTATGTCTCCCTGAGTTGCAGGATTGTGGGGTCCACTGGTGGTGGTACACCAGGTAGATGTGGTGGTGAGGATGGTGCTGGTGGCAGTAGTGGAGCAACTGCTGCTGTGGCCCTCCTCCTGCTGCGATGATGCACAATACAGCACCCACTGCCACAGAAGGTTCAGCAGGTGGAGGCCTGGCCTGTTTGGTGGCAGCCTGCCACTCCACCTTATGGTGGTTCAACATATGGGTGCGCTGGCCCCCAGTCCACAGATGTGTCCCCGGGGGCCATGGCGCACCTGCACCCCACAAAGTAGACATACCACAAAGCTGCTGTCCCCCCAACACAATTGAAAAACTGCCAAACTGGGGAGCTGTGGGGGGAACCAGGCACGGGAGGGGCAGATGCAGTGCTGGCAGTATGGTCATGGACCTTGGGCTCGACCTGCTGCTGTGGAAGGTGGTGCCGCTGGAGCTCCTGCAGCTTCCACTGGTGGTGGTGGTGGCAAACTTGGTGGATGTGGCACTGGTGGTGCTGGTGCTTTTGTGGGGGAGGACCAAAGACTCCTGAGTGGTCCAACACCACCTGGCTACACCCCCCACACATGTGCACTACTCCCCTCCTGCCACGGGCCAGATCCTGTCCCTGTTCCATTGCAAAAACAATCACACCTTCCCTCTCCAACTACTTCACACACACTCACACAACACAGGCACATGCACAGTCACACACACACACACACACACACACACACACACACACACACACAACAAAACTTATAAAATAAAGAAATCAGTCACCACAAGAAAAAATGAATTGACAAAACAGTACAAAAAAAAACTAAACAATTAGCTTTTAAAAAAGCTTCTGAGTTTTGAGCGAGTGTTTCAGAACAAGAACAATCCTCTCCTCTGCTACACAAAATGCCTCCTCTCTCTAGCTCTGCAAAGGAGAGAGTGAAAGTATCTGCTTGTATGACTAATTTCCTTCCTACCTGGCTAAACCATGTGACTTGCAGTATTGTAAGCCATGTGATGTGTGGGGGGGCTGCCTATATTATTGTCACTTTGCCTTACTTCGCGTTAAGGTGGAATGGCAACGTGAAGTCATAATAACAAAGCGAAGTGAGCACTTTGCAATGGTCACTCCGTGTAGTGCTAGGACAATGCAAAGTGGTCACTTTGCATTCACTTCGACAGTGGAATTTAATTTCACTGCATCTCTACTCCTGTCCGTATATGAACCTTCTCCCCATACATCTCTGGGTCACCTTGAAAATGGGCATATAATGGTCTTGAGCGTTACCCGATTAACAAATTACAAAATAAAAAAATATTTTGAGAAAGTCTATTGTATTTCCCCGTATTATACCATACCTGTAAGGATATATTTCACCAGATTAATTGTATTTTTTCATTGATGTCATTAAAACAAAATGTCATGCAGATGTCGGATGTATTTCAAACAAGAATAGCATGTTACATGTGCTACAATGCCGCACTTAACCAATAGGAGAGCAATTTGACTATCTTTGATGACATAAATGAAGCAAACGTGTGATACATTTTAATCAGACCAGTGAAGTAAAAATATACAGATAAAGTTGAAAAAAGAGCTTATGTGAAAACTGTATCAGCGGTGTTTGTTAGTCTACAAAAAATGAGCATAGTTTTTTCTTAAATGATATAATGGCAAAAGTATCAATATTAGGACTGTGCGAATACCTTTTCCTGAATATTCAGCAGAATATTCGGTATTCGGGTCCCAAGTATTCGGTATTCATTATTTGGTATTCGGCCAGAAAAGGTGTTTTTTTAAGGAAACTTTAAAAAAGCACTTCAGCAACACCATTAATCACCCATTGAGCCTGGTATACCATATACACCTCAATGACACTTCAGCCACCAACACTGAGCTCTCACTAATGCAACACAAGCTTCATGTGGCACACTCGATCCACCACAACACACACACACACAGCACTCTGAAAACAATATCAAGCATTGCATTGGGTCAGTAGTAGAGGGTGTTCATGGTCACAGACACTGGGTAGAAGGTGCTTTAGCCATGGGCATAGGAATAGTGGTAGCAGTGGCTGCAGTAGTGGTGACAACTGAAAGGGTGGCTGCTGCTGCAAGAATGGCACCAGTTGTGGTGGGAAGCACACTGGCTGTAGATGTAGCAGTCATAGTGGTAGCAGTGTGAACACTGGTGGTGGTGTCTGCTGCTTCCTGAATAAAGCATGAAGCATAGAAACATAGACTTTGACGGCAGATAAGGACCGCTTGGCCCACCTAGTCTGCCCATTTTCCCTACCTGCAGGATAAGCTGCAGATCCTAGTTAACCAACAGCCTATGTTTTCCTACCCCCCACAAAAATTGCCTTATGTCTGTCCCATGCATTCTTGAATTCTCCCACAGTTTTAGACCCCACAACCTCCTCAGGAAGGCTGTTGCATGCATCCACCACCCTCTCTGTGAACAAATACTTCCTCACATTGCCCCTGAACTGCCCCCCCCCGCCATCTTCAAATTGTGTCCCCTTGTTCTTGCACATCACTTTTTCTGAAAGATGCTACTCTCTTGAACTTTGTTGATTCCACTGAGGTATTTAAAAGTTTCTGTCATGCCCCCCTTCTCCCTCCTTTCCTCAAGGGTATACATATTAAGCTCCTTTAGTCTCTCCTCATATGGCTTCTCTTGCAGACCCTGCACCATTTTAGTTGCCCTCCTCTGGACTGCCTCTGTCCTGTCTATGTCTGCCATGTATGCTCTAATGTCCCCCTACTATTGCACAACAGGATGTGACAGTAAACGTACAGATGGACAGGTGGTGACACTAGCAGTGGTAGTACTGCCAATGGTATTAGTAGTAGTAGTACTATTACCAATGTTACAAGAACTAAAAGGCTTGCTTGGGGAGAACAATATTTGAGCCCACCAAATAAGGAGAGACACCTGTATGTCATTGCCTATGTAGTCTATCTCACCACCTTCTCTGGAATTGTATTATGTATCAATAATATACAGTGGAGCAAGATAAGATGCAATTCAATACTTTGCAGTAAATGACATACCACAAAATATTGGATGTCTAGAGGGCTTAATTGCCATTAAATTACATCGCTCCTTGCAGCATATTGCAGCATTTTGCATTAATTTTGCAAGATACTGCATTGTGTACTGTCTGGCACCACTGTATGAACTATGTTTTCTAATCTTGATGCAGTGTTTCATCCTTGGGTATGTTAGTTGTGGATTGTTTTGTTACAAGGGCATCTCAGTCTCATTCATTTTAACTTCACTTATTTATGTGTGTGTTTCTTTAAGGGTTATATAGTCATAGTGTGTTTGTATGTTCCCGACATCCTCACAAAGACCAGGTTCTGGTCAATGCACCAGGGCTCTATTGGCATCTTCCAGCCTTAGCACAAGCACATGTATTGGCAACTTTATGCTCCACTGCTCTTAACTGTATTTTGTTACTGCAATCCCCCCCCAAGTGCTTCCTTTGTTCTACGTAGATTGTTTGGGGGTTTGGCAGCCCAGGGACAGAACTAGTAGTAATTGTCTGGATGTGCTGCATGTTTGTGGTCTATCATCTTGTCCCTCACCACTTTGAGCCAGCGGTGCAGATGCTTTCCTGGGGCTGGACCAAACATTTTTGCAAGATTGTTAAAGACATGATGGATAAGGTCACTAGTGGTTACTGTGTCAAACATGAACTATTACTGTGCAGTACCTGTGTGTGTGATACTTTACTTAATGCTTGTGGAACTACAGTAATACGCCAACCTTACCAGTTATACTGCACCACAAAAAAGTAGCAGCAAAGAAAAACACTGCTGCTAAGAAGGGGGAAGAAAAGGGCAACCTATTTAGTCAAACATGGAACCGAGCAGGGAACAGACAGATGACATTCAGTCAACTCAGTGAGACAAGTCTGCCCCACTAAGTGCAATGATTTAATTAACAAAACAACAACAAACAAACAAAAAAAATGCATGTGCACAGCTGTGCACACACAAGGCACAGACTCACGGGGGGGATATTTCACAAGCACAGGTTAATTGTGTGCAGTGGCCTGTGGGGGGGGGGAGTCAGCCAACACACTCCTCATGTGTACAGGGATCTATCCCCAGAACCAAAGGACTAACAATAATAATTCAGTGAGTCAAGCCTGACTGGCTTAGAACTGAAGAAGTTTATTTCAAAATCTGTATGCACACAGCTGTGCACACGTGTGGCCCTACCTCATGAAAAAATATATTAAGCACACACATGCAGGGTGTAGCCTCACAAAATCAAATATTATGCACATATACAGCAAATCATAAGCAGTGACCTGCAAAAGGGGGAGTTAGCAGACACCCTCATCAGTTATGCAGGGAACCAATCCTGGAACCAGACAACATCAAAAAAAAACACAAAAATAAAATGTGCTTCACCCAAAAAAATCACACTGGAGCTATGTTAGACAGCAGCAGAGAAGGGGTGTTAGCAGAAAACCCTTCTAGTCCCTGTAACTGAGTACAGCAATAAGGACAAAATACCTGTCAGAAAGCCAAACATAGCTTTTCTGACACTGATCAAAAAAACTATACTGACCCAAAAAAGCCTGTGAAGCAAAAATCTATTTCTTTTTTAGCAAGTTTAAGGTCTCAAAAGTACTGCAGAGCAGCTCTCAAAATCCACTGTCTCCTGTCTTCTACCAGCTCAGCGTGAGAAAGTCACATGATGTGCTTGCCTTTAAGTTCAAGAAACAGTTTTTGATTGGCCAACAAAATCTGTGAGACTTGGAAATCTCACCAAATAGTAGTTCCCAAATAGTGGCCAAATATTGAACTATTCGGAAAATGCATCGGAATATTTGGGAAGCCTACTTTTCATGATATTCGTAAAATACTATTCGGCTCATGCACAGCCCTAATCAATATGACTATTTTTTTATTTTTAGCGATAAGGAATGACAGGGCATATGCTGTGGTTCATGCCTTCAACCACCACAAAATTTTCATTATTCAGCCTAACACATGCATGGATCCTGTGAAACCAAAAAAAACAAAAACAAAAAAAAAGCAGGCTTTTTATACAAGTTTTTCTTTGGGCAAGTTGCAGACTGTGATGCTGTACTGTGACATGAATAGAGCTGGAATTGTCTTTAGACTAATTAACTTTCAAGAATCTGTGCTATGCATTTTATCATTTTTTTAAATTCCTAATCTAAGGATGGTAGTGTTGACATTTTTAACAGTTCCGTTCTCTTGCCACACCCACAATGAAAATAATTAAACATCTTGGTGTGGTGCTGCTGTCCTGTTTACCATGGGGAACATGTGCTACCACCATCCTAATACACCTCCACTGGATGAATCTAGTAGTTTAATTAAAACATAATGCTGTATTTAATGTGCTCGCTGAACTGCACTTATAAAATGAGTAGGGAAAATCCTGCTACCTGATTGGTGCAGAAAGCTCCAAAGCAGTGTGATTCAGGAATGGTAACTACACTGCTAAACTTATGTTAATGATTTTTACAGTAGACCCATTTTATAAGTGCAATAAGACACTTCAGGATGTGGGTTACAATTCTGAACTGCACTTCCAGGTGGTTTAAGGCACTCAGCTTACACATCTTGTGCCTCACATTGCACCTGGACATGCAGTTCAGGAATAGTAACCCACACCCCATTGTGTCTTATTACTTACATACTGTACAACCGTCTGACTCAGTGTGTGACATCTAGCACTGCTTATAAGGGATAGGACATTAATAACTCACTTGTAGCTTTGCCACTTATGGGTTATGGCATTGTTCCCTCACTCAAACTGATTAAAGACATTCTGAATTGGGTAATTGTCTATCCCCTATACACTGTATGTGGATCATGCATATCTTTTACTGAAGAGGCAAGTGCATTTTCATCTAAAAATAAACATTCAAAAAATAAAATGATTTGACAGGACTAAACCTACGTTTACCATTTTAAGAGCAGTTCTAACTATTTTGGGGTAAATTTTTGAAATGATTGTTTTAATTAAGACATTTATTTAGTTTCTGTTAACCAGCAGTGTCAGTGGCTCAGCAGATAGCACACTCGCCTCTGAGGCCGGGAGATCAGAGGGCTGTGGGTTCAGTTCCCACATCTGGCACTTGGGTTAATATCCCAGTACTGACACTGCAGTACAGCATGAGAGGGGTGCTGCACTTCTGAGGTGCCGTCTTTCGGATGAGACGTTAAACCGAGGTCCCATCTGCCTGGATTGGTGGTAGTTCAGGTGGATGTTAAAGATCCCATGGCACTTATCGAAAAGAGTAGGGGAATTTTCCTGGTGTCCTGGCCAAATTTCCCTCATTCACTAAAAATACCACCAACAGCTTAATCTGGTTCAAGGTCAGCTGGAATTCATCTGTATCCCCCTCCCCCGGGTCGTGCCTGAAAATAGGCAGGATTTGTCTAGTGCACTTACCCAGTCAACAAAAAATAAATAAAAACTAGGCAGGAACTGCCAGTTTTCAGGTACGGCCAGGGAGAGTTACAGCAAAAGGTGTTGCAACACCAGACAGTTTACAGTATACAGGAATGTACAACATATTCTTCAAAAAAAAAAGGTAAACTCCATTTGTAGTATACAATAGTTGTAAAACCTTACTCATTCCAGTACATAAGTAGGTAGCTTCCAAAATATAATTTTCATGATTTGGCCACTTGTGGCTGAAGTAACAAACCTCTGGTGAGAGGTGGTACCTTTAAATAATCATTGGATGAAACATTTTATGATTGTGTACTGTCTTGGTTGCCTAGTCAGGATAAAACAGCCTGATTGAGGGAATATCCTTGCTAGCCCATTTAGACATACTGTAGCTGATTGTGAGGCATTGTGGGACACTGAATGACTGTCCTAGCCTCTGGTTCAACGTCTGCCTCTTAGCCCTAATGTTTTTATTGTGGGGCACTTGCTCTAATTTCCAAGCAGTAAATACTGCTGATTTTGGAGAGGGTGTATTGAAACAGTGTTTTTAAACACTATTGTAACACATTTGTTGGTACACTAAACAGGAAGTGACTCCCCACTGCTTCCTGGTACTACGGGTCAAAAGGGCTCTCCTAGCAAGCAGGGGCTGTGCGTGGAGACGTGTGCAGAGACATGCATGTCTTACATGTCTGGCGGGACTGTTGGATTGGTGCTTTACTCTATAACCCTGAAAGGTAGGCCACTAATAGTCATCTGTGTACTCAAGGAGTGATAAAATACAGCCACAATCCAAAATTGTATTTAATAGTGCTACAGTAGTGCTATACTGCATATTGCTTGTTGATATAATCTATAAAACCATAAGGACTCAGTGTGGTGCAATGGCCCATACAATTATGACCCTTGAAGGGGAGGTTGGGATTAAATGTACTACATGTCAGATGTATTCAATTGTGCCACCACCAGTCCTAGATCCCCCATTTACTTGTATGAAATGTATTGGTTACCAAAATCTCCTCAGGGACATATCACTTTTTAACTCAAGATTAACTAATCTTGAGCAAAGTCAGACTGGTATGAGGTCATGATTCAACAACATGATACAGACCTTTCTGTATCAGAAGGTCAAGAAACATGTTTAACTACCACTAACGACTTAATCAGTAGTGGTACTATTTCCCTGCCATCGACTTCTAAAGATTCTGATCCTTCTTCACTAAACAAGGAATCTGAAAGGGAACAACCAAATATGCCCATCTCTAACTTAGGATGTACAAACAGAAAAAGAAACAGAGAGAAAGCACAGTTAAATGATGTAAATGAATCTTGGTACACTGTACAGAATTCTAGGGCACATAAAAAGGGAAGAAAGGCTAACCTACAGTATTTACATTGCCTGTTCACACTAGTTTGATCCCCTTATTCAGCTTTCTGAATCTACTCCACTTATTAACGATGGATACCCCCTATCTTATTAACCAGTGAGTCAACTACTACTACTGATGCTATGAATCAAGAAACACAACATAACCCAGGGTGCAATATTACTGACACTAATCAATCTTCTAAAACATGCACTAGTACTAGGAACAAAAAGTGTTAATGTTGCCAAGACACAGTTACAGAACACCAGTGGGGGGGGTAACATATGTAGTAGATACAGAGAGCAGCTCCAATTCTAACAATGAAGAAACTAGCATGGAGACATCTAATGATGTCTCTAATACTAGAAAATAAATATTTGTTCTTGGCAACTCAATCATAAAACATCTGGATCGGGCAGTTTGTGATGAGGACTAATCTAATCATACCTTATCATGCTTTAGAGGAGCAAGCATTTCTCACATTACTAAAATGTCTTAAATTCTGAGAAATGTGGGAGAAAGACCATTAATGATCATTCATTCAGGTGCAACAACATCTTGCATGATAATATACAAAATGTCAAAAAAAGAGTTTGTGGCTCTAACAAATACTCTAGTTGATCAAGGCTGTGACATTGCAATATCAGAAGTACTGCCTATAAAAACAACTAGTTCTGAACATAATTATAAGATTAAACTCCTCAATAAAAGGTTACGATATTAGTGCCTTAGGCAAGATATAGGTTGCATAATGCATTTGGAGGAATTTGACGGTAGGTACAAACTCTATAACTAGGGTGGATTACATACTAGCAGAAGGGGTACTAACCTTCTAGGGCAACAAATTAATGCATATATCAACACTCATTTAAACTAGTTTCTGGGGGTGGGGGGGGGGCAAATATAATTTACTGAGCAGGCTACCAATATTAAAGACATGAATAAGAAACTGATGGCCATTACTAATGGTTCAACTGATGCAGTGAGTGATTTTCTGCAGTATAGCATAAATGAAGTGACCATGAATAGCTGTCCCAGAATTCAGCCAGAGAACTCTGAGTTTTTAAACTTCTGCTTGCTAATGCTAAGAGTTTAAAAAATAATATGAATGAATTAGAACATTTTCTGATCTGAAGTAGTATTGATGTATGTGGTATAACTGAAACCTGGTACACCAGTACTGATTGGTGTACTAATATACCTGGCTATACTAAAATACTTAAAAATAGAACAAATCAACTAGGAGGTGGCATAGCTTTATACATAGCTGAAGAATATAAGAGCTATGAAATTAAGCCTCATGACAATGAAGATATTAGAAGTGAAATTATCTGGGCATGACTTAAAATGGTAATTACCAATATGACAGTTGGGCTAGACTATAGATCTCCAAGCCTTGACAAACAGGAAAATGCAAGATGATTTAGCTAGTATAGATATTAGTGGTGATTATTTCCTAATGGGTGATTTTAACCACCCCATATTAACTGGGTTACCATAGAAGCTAAAGGACAACTAGAACAAAGATTTGTGGACTTTTCAATTGAATAGACTCTAGAACAAATAGTTTTAGAACCAACAACAAGGAGTAATCTGCTAGATCTCATACTCACCAATATAGATGTTGGAGGATTAACTCCTTGGGTACTACCTCCTTTAGGAGATAGTGACCATAATATGGTCTTATTCTATTTTAAATGTGATACTAGGGTTATTCAGGGTAAAACAATAATAAACAAATTCTGGTCAGATCCACCATGGCTGCATAATGAAGGTAGTGAAGTTGTGTGGAATTGTTAAGGAGGTATGGAGAAACAACATAATGATTTGTAAGTAGTAAGATTTTTTTTTAAGTTTCTGTTCTAAGGAAGGCATACACATCATTAGGAAAAGATATGGAGGTGTATGTGACGTAGACAGCCAGTTCTGAGTGCTGTATCATTTTTTTAATATAAAATGTATTACTGACTGTCACTGCTGAAAATCTGATGCTCTTAGAATGACCTCACTCATCCCCCCCCCGTTTCAGCTAAAATATGCAAACCTGAGAAAATACTGACACAGCATGTGTATCACACATACTCAGGTTTTAGAGACAATGTGTTACATGTAAGGCTTTAATCAAGGATCCTGTTTGTCTGAGTTAATTACAGCTGTAGTTGCTATGTCATATCCATTTTATGACATGGAGGAAAACCCCAGGTTATTACAAAGAAGTGCAAAAATCATAAAGATGCTTTCATGTCCTGGAAGGAGGAAGCTTATTATGAGATCAAAAGGAAGTATCATTTAAAGGACATGAATTATGCTGAAGTTGCAGAATGTAATACTTTAAAAAAAAGACATCCTGTTTTTGTAAAAAATATAAATTTTTTTTTATATATAATCTGACAGAGGAGGAGCTAGCTGACCTCACACAAAAAAGGGGTTGGCCAATACAGTTGTTAAGGAATACTCTGTTTTACTTAGACAGACTTTTACCTAGACTCTGACTAAGAAAACATCTTTGGAGCACTTGTAATCAGGTAGTTAGAAAGAGAGTCAAATCTAAGTACTGTAAGCAGGAATTTGCACTGTTTAAACTTTGTTCTTTTAAAAGATTTGTATGTCTTGTGATATAAGAGTTCTGTATTTTTGTGTTTTACATATTTTTGACTATTTTAGTAAAATTCTTTTTAGAACTTACTTGGTCTGTCTTTGGCTTCTTTTTAGTTGTAAGAAAAGTATATGGTCATTGCAGATATTAAACATAAGCTTGAATGGTGATACCAAACTGGAAAGAGAAGCATTTTAAATCTGAGGTCTTTATTAATGTTTTAAGGGTTCATCTCTGTATGCCTGATTAGGTGCCCATAGGCAAAGATATCCGGCCCCCAAGAAAGAAATATCTGAGCCTGTGCATTGGGTATGCTAGCAAGAGGTTCACAGTTTGAATCCATCCAAGACTTGAGACCAAAGGTTGATCTGAACTCACAAAACAGACAAGAGGGTTACCTTGTTTTGATAAACTGTTCACAAGACTGTGCTTGGAGGTTGGCACTTTGGAGGTAGAGGGCCTGACCTGCTGGGTGGGTTTGTGACAGTGTACATTTTAATGGAAGGAACAGGAAGCAATGTAGGTTTACAAAAGAACACCAGAGCAAATGCCACTGATGTATGTGTTATCCTGGATGATATTGGCTGGACAGCCACATTTTAAAGAAAACACAAATGCACATACCACAATAATGCAAAGCATCATGGAAAACATATACAAATCCCCACGATGGTACAGAAGGTGGCAGTACATAAAAAAGTAATGACTGGCATATGTTCAGCCTTTGGATTATTTACACAGGTTTTTTTTTTTTTAGAGAAACAGGATTTTTGTCATGAGGTGATATAAGTTATATTTAAGCAATGTGTTGATGTCAGGAAGTCAGGTGTAATGATGGACTGTTAGCACAGAAAATGTGATAGTAACTTTCAGAGGGGGGCACTTTTAATAAGGGCAGGGTAGTTATGCTTATGATAATGGGAATATTAGGAAACTATGAGATCTATGCAGAAGTGGAGTACAAATATGCACAGTTTCAGTATGTGCTCATAGTGCAGGTAAATGTGATATGCAGGTTTGTTTTAGAAATAGGTAAAAATAGTGATACATGCTATTGATAGAAAGATAGAGAATTACAGACATATAGACAGAGAGAGAGAGAGAGAGAGAGACAGACAGACAGACAGGCAGAATAGGAATGGCAGTGAAATATTGAAGTGATGGGAACCCCAGCCCCCCCACAGACATGGACAGGCATTGGGGTGTGCCTTTGGGTCATTGCCCATAACGCTCATGCCATTTCACCTCATCCTACCCTGCAGACACAGACAAGTGTCAAGGTGTGCCTTGGGGTGTTCAGACTTTACATTCAACCCATTCCATAAGGAAATACACTGAAATGAGTACAGTATAAGAGAATGGAGTGAACTTTGGGGCTGAAGAGTCAAAGGCACACCTCGATACCTGTCATTGGCTGCAGGGTGGGGATGGGGGTGGAATGGCATGAGCATTACTGTTGACAATCCCAAGTCACACCCCTGATGCCTGTCAGTCCCTACAGGGCATGGTGTTATGGTCAGAAACCCTAATGTCCTGGGCGTTTCTTGGTATTTTCACTCCAAGTTTTTATCATGGGCTTTTTGTGACCCCACCACATGAACAGTGACACTATCAGTTCATTAGCCAAGAGGTGATTTTGCACAGTGACGGTGCCATTTGGCACCACAGGTGCAAAAACACATTTTGAATAGGATTAAAAAATGTCAGCTGTACTGTTTATGAGGAGGTGTAAAAAATGGTAATGTTGAAAATCTAGAGTGAAACTATAAAAAAATTGAAGTCATGACACTGCTCCTGCTAATGTATACTTTTTTCAGATTCCCATGAATCCCATTGTTTTCATCTCTATTGCTGATAATATGACTTCTTAATCTAGCAACAGCATTTAATGTATTACATTATAAGGACAAGTAAATGTTTTTAATTCATTTACAGAGAGTTACATAAACTTAATTTCCTTCATAGAATAATTTAAATTTAGCAACAGTGGTAGGACAACGCAATTACTCAGACAACTTGAAAACTATAACTACTTTATATTGTCCATTGACACCCCATAAGGACCTCCTTGAAATTGAGATGCAAATGTCACACATCAGGAATATTTTACAATCCTAAATACATTTCTTGCTTTAGTAACTGCTCAGCACATCTGTTGCATGACCTACTTATTGACATTTTACAACAGCTATGCAATGTATTGCTGCTTACTACACCAACATCATGAATCAAAAAACAGATGACTGCCATGACTAGGGAGGCAGTATAGTACAGTGGTTTAAGGTTCTGAGCTGCAAATCTGGAGATTTGGGTTTGAATCCCACAGCCCCCACTTGCATACTGGGTGACCCTAAGCAAGTCACTTAACTTCCATGTGCTCCAAGGTTGCCCCTGTAAACAAGCTTTCAGCATACTGTGCCACTCCTGGTTAAACAATTAAATGAAAAAAATCACAATATGTTATTTTTCTTGCTTTATTTTGCTACTACAAACTTTGACTAATACAGCCATCCTTAAATGTACTTTTTATAGCTCATGTGTCTGTGATCTAGGCAGAACTACACTTAAAATCTTACACATACATATATAAATCATCAGAATAGCATTTATTTTAGTAGTATCTCCTTCCTTTTCAGGTGCCTATGACACTATGTATATATATTTATATCTTTTAACTTCAAAGCACTAAACCTATTCAAATGCACAAAACACAAGACTTTATTCTCTTCACACATTACTGTTAAACTTCAGATCCCAGAATGGCCAATAAATAATTTAGACTTCACTCTTGCATGCCACTGTCACGTCCACTTCTCATGCAAACAATAATCAATTACAGAAACCCTTTCATTTCTGTGCTATGCACTCTTACATCAGAGAGATATAAATCTTACAGAACTGCTAAAACAACAAATTTATCAAGATTGGATTTCTGAATTAAAACCTGTCATTTACAGTACCTATGTAAATAATAGTTTACTGGCTACAAATGATGCTACAGACATGACATTAACAAAATTTCTGTTTTACATGGAAAACATCCATATAATGAACTTGGCATACAGAATTTGTGACCTTCTATCTGCATGTATCTGACAAAGAAAAGGGCATCTGCTTGATCCCTTTTTTCTATTTTAATTTTATGACCAACTTGCTCATACTGTCAGAGCCAAATATTGACATGCTTACAGTAAAAAAAAAAATCATGATGTCTATGTGTGTGTGTGGGGGGGGGGATATGCCTAGATGCAATTTCAGGTACTCCTTAATTACTTCCCCAGGCAGCTCTGATAGTCAGTTGTTCCAACATGATAGATCCACCTCATGCCCCTCCCACATGAACCAAAAAAAGGTGGGGATGGATCTTTAGGAGCTTCTCAGGTGGAGGTGGGGTGGATCATACTCCCCATAAAAAACAAAATCTGGCTTCCAATTACTCAGGTTCTAGTTCTTGTACCTCCCATTTAAGAAATAAAATAGTGCCCTGCAACCATTGACTAACATGAAAGCGTATTTATTTGAGGGCAGAAAACATTTCTTGGAGGAGGGTAAGGCAGAGGAGACTATTTACACCTTCAGTCAGTTCCACAGACAGAAAACATGACATCACTCCTTTTGTACATGCAAAACATCTGCAGGCTCCACCCACTGCAGTCGTAAAAACTACTATAGAGCTGATTATACTAGTATGAAGCAATTTCTTACCACATGGAATTGGCAAACAGAGCTACAAAATCTGGATTTAAGTGGAATTTGTACTCTATCATTAGATAAAATTAACATTTGTATTCAGAAATGGGTTCCAGAAAGGCCAAACTATAATAATAATAGACGTCTGCCAGTATGGTGGAATAATCATATAAAGAAAAATATATGGAAAAAGAAGAAGGCTTATATAAAATATAAGAAAAATCAAACAATAGCAAACTGGGATAAATTGAAAAGATTAGCAAATAAAACTAAAAACTTGATCCGTAAGGCAAAGAAAACTTTTGAAATTATGCTGGATAAAACAACTAACGATAATAAAAAGCATTTTTACAATTACATATGATCTATAAAGGTAATCACAATAGTGTTGGACCTCTTCTCACTAATAAAGGTGTAGTTAATGAAGAAACAGATATGGCTAGGGAACAAAACAATTGTTTTCTAAGTGTTTTTCAAACTAAAGAAGACACTGATATAAACCATATAGTAGAGTCACCGGATTCAATTATCATTTCTGAATCTGAAGTCTTAACAGTGTTAAAATCAATTAAGTCCAATACTTCTGCTGGTCCAGGTGGGGTACCATCAAAGTTTATAACTGAACTGGTACAAGAATTAAAGGGACCACTTACACTTCTTTTTAATGCCTCTATAAAAGAGGGTAGGATTCTACCATTATGATATTTGTCTACAGTTACTCCATTATATAAGGGAGGTAGCAGGCAGATAATAAGTAACTATAGACCAATCAGTCTAATGTTAGTAATTTCAAGATACTGGAATGGATATTACAACAGAGGCTTAACCAGCATATGATAGCTAATGGACTTGTTGATATATCTCAACATCTCTTCTTCCAGGGAAGATCTTGTCTAATGAAATTTATTGAATTTTTTTGAACCTGTAAGTCAGGCATTAGACAAAGGTATGCCAGTCGATATCATATTTCTTGATTATGAAAAGGCATTTGACAAGGTTTCTCATAAGATCTTGGTTGAGCAACCTGTTGAACTCAATGTTCACTCACAATTGATCAAATGAATAATTTCCTGGCTCAGTCATAGAAAAGAAAGAGTAACTATAAGAGGTTGTGTCTCAGCCTGGGGTGAAGTTACAAATGGAGTCCTACAGGGCTCTGTCTTGGGTACAACACTTTTTAATATTTTCGTTTCATCAATGCAGCCTTCTAGTAATGTCTGAGTAGGAAAATATGCTGATGAGTATAAAATAGGGGTCACTGAACATAACACACAAACAGCTACAAATCTGAAAAGAAAACCTGGATAAACTAAATGAATGGGCCAACAAAAATAAAATGTCATTCAATATGGCTAAATGTAAAGTAATGCATTTGGGTCATAACAACTTAAAATTACCTTACGCTCTTAAAAATAAAACTTTAGAGATTACATCACATGAAAAGGATCTCAGAGCAATTATAACAGATAACTTAACTCATGATATGCATACCATAAATAAGGTTAAACATGTTACAGTACACTGGGGTGTATTCTCAGGCATGTAAAAAGCACAGAATCTGAGGTTCTTAATCCTCTGTACTCCAGTCTTTTGAGGCCTCGCCTGGAGTACTGTAATCCATTCTGTTCTCCTACTTCAGTGAAAGGAAAAATGATGGTTGAAAAAGTTCAAAGGAAGGTAACTAAGAAAGTAAAGAATATACTGCAACATGATTATGAAGATAAACTGAAATTACTGGGATTATATTCAATGGAATACAAGGCTATGGGGGGGGGACCTGTGTCTAGCTTTCAAAGCATCTAGAGATGAAGCTATTTTAGAAACCATAGGACTCACAAAACAACTCGGGCCTAATAATACTTGGTTGCATAAATTGAAACTGAAAAGGGAAGTGAGTAAAATTACTAAGAGATCTAAATGGTTTATTCTAAGAGTGACTACAATATGGAACTCTTTACCTGGTTCTATAGTGGAAAGTGATAACCTTTACCAATTCAAACTAAGACTGGATAAGTATATGGGAGAGAGGAAATTTGCTTTCCACCATTAGTGATTATTGGTGGTAAGTTCATTAGAGGTCTCTGACCTCCTGAATGTGAATCATTCTATGAACCTATTAAACACCACCAATTGGGCATTTACTTGCAGATCTAAAGTAATGGGATTACAGTTACTGTATTTTTTTGTTTTTTTGTTTTGTTTTTTAAAGCTATGTCTATTGCGTGTACCTGTGCCATGTTAATTAAAAATCTGTTTCCAACAAGGTACCCCCAAAAGGAATTCTGGGTATTCTAATTATCCCTGATGTTAGAGTAATATTTATTAAAATATATATATAACATGGCGTGAAGCTCTCATTAGTGGTAATGATTCTGTTCTGAAATTAAAGTTCTAGTACTTAAATTACCCCAAATATTTATGATAGAGAGGATGACCTGTTTTAAAATATGCAGGAACTCCTTATAAACAGTATCACAAATATGGTAAGTTCAGCATAATGATCTGCACATGAGGAAGTAGAGGGAACAGGCATCAGTCATGTGGTATTAATACAAATCTGGAGCCTTCAGTTCTAAAAATCTCTACAGGACTTTGCCTAGCAAAGTCCAGAACATTATATACAGTAGGAGCCACTTAAACAGGACAGCCTCGTGGCAGCCTTTTTGTCCTGATTAAGCAACCATCACCTTTATCAGAAGTTCACTTTATCTTTGTAAAATACACTAAAATGACTCTACAATTGAGGAGGGGGGACATGCACAGCAAGAAGAATAGGGAGTGAGAGAGAAACAGTGTTTTTTTTTCCTTTTCCCAGCAAGCGAGTCAGCAAGAGGGGCCAGGAGACAAGCACAGCAGGAAGAACAGGTAGCAAGAGAGACAGCATTTTTTTTTCCAGTGAGTGAGGCAACAAGAGCAACTGCCAGTGAGAGAGAAACTGTGTTTTTTTCTTCTTTTTAGCAAGTGAGTGAGTCAGTGAGAGCAAGCAACAGCAAGAGAGAAACTGTGTGTTTTTTTTTTCAAGTGCGGGAGTCAGTTAGAGCAATCGACAGCAAGAAAGAAATACCATGTTTTTTTCCTTTTTCCCAGCATGTCAGTGAGAGCAACCGGGTGGGTGAGAAAAAAAGACAGCTGCCTCTCTCTCCTACCACTAAACAAGGAAAGCACTCTTCTTTTTCACCATGTGTTCTCCTATGGGTAATTGGAGTTCAGGAATGTTGTGTCACGGTCAGAAAAGGGTGTTGGAAACCACAATAGAAAAGCTGCAGAGGGAGGGAGGAAGGTGGGACAGATTAACATCCCGGTGAAAAGAAATTCACACATACAGATCTGTGTGAGATGGATGTGTGAAAAGTGATTAGTGAGTGACTTTCAAGGACTGTAAGGGATTAGTGATGGCTAAATCATCCTGTTTAGGCAGCAGGGGCATCCCAATTAAACAGCAATACCTCCCATAGAATAGCATTGCCACTTAATCGGAGCCTGGTGAGGCTTCCCCATAAATCAGACATCCCGTTTATCTGCATTCTGATTAAGTGGCTTTTACTGTAATCTGAAATATTCTCAGCACTAGTCAGTGGCTAGCCATCCTTCTGATGGAACTTCCACCACAAAACCAGTTTCCTCATTTTTAGGGCTGCAGTAGGCAGAGCCCTGCAGACTTTTTGCTTTGAGAAAAAGGACTCCGCATTCTTTCTGAATGAACAACATGTTGGACTTGCATCACAGTTACCTCCATGCCCATGAAGCAGTCTGCCCATGTTGTCTCAATTGACTCAGCACTGCACTATTTTACAGTGCCGATGGTCATGATAGAACATGGCTTACTTCATTGTGTCCAAGATGGCCACAGCACTCTACTACACATGCACTAGCAGTTGTGCATGTGCAGCAGGCATCATAGTCATGGCAGAGTGGGCTGTGTTTTGCTATGACTGCCTATTGTATTTATTTATTTTTATATTATGAAAATTCCCCCGACCCTCCTTCTCAGCACCCCCTCCCCCCAAAAAACATAACTGTGACACTGGAGGTGCCCAATCCCCCAGTGTCCTGATCAGGGATTGCTGGCCTTTTGTTTTTAACCTGTAAAAAAAACAAAAAAAAAAGGTGTCCATTGATGTCTTCCCCACATAACTGTGACACTGGGGGATGCCCAACCCCCCAAGGTTGTGACTGTGGATTGTAAATCTCTTTTTTTTCACCTGTAAAAAAAATGGTCCATTGATGTCTTTTTTTATTTATTTTATTTATTTGGAATTTCGGATTAACACCTGTGAGCAAAAGCTCTTTTACATAGGTTCCACATCAAGGTACAGACAGACAAAGGAATAAAGCAAATTCAAATGATATATAGTATACGAGAATATGCAAACAAGAACAATAGTGCACAGCAAAAGGAAGAGCAGCCATGGTGGTCTTGTCAGATTAGGACAAAGTTAACATTGTTGCTCAAACTGTCTTCAGGCACTGTACAATGTATGCCTGACTATACAAAATTATACGAACATTAGAGCCAAATTATGCAGGTAAAGTAAATCAAAAATAGAACAGTGCAAGTTTATGTGTTACCTGGAATAGGTAAAGCAGCCCAAAATAACAGTGAGGCTAGGACAGTGGTGTGGGGGGGGGGTATAGGAGGAGGAGGGGGATGGTTTGAGGGGGAGGATACGAGTTAGAGAAGGGTATTGTGAGAGATAGTGGAAGGGTGGTGAAGTGGGGTTAGGAGAAGTTAAAAGGGGTGTATATAGTGAGTGTATGTACAGTGGACAAGTCAAGTACCAATATTGTGAGAAGCAGTCACAGGAGGCATGAGCAATGAGGAACTGCTGCAGTTTATCCTTATATGTGGCCATTTCTTTTGTGGCCGTTCCTTACCCCCACTCGACCCTCCCACTCAGCACCCACCACCCTAAATTAATGGCGTGCCTCATCAAAACCAAATTAGAATTACATTTAGAAACTATAGAAAAAACAGATAGAAACCAACATGGTTTCACCAAAGGTCGGTCTTGTACTACTAATTTGATAATGTTTTATAATAACATCAGTAAAAGTCTGTATAAGGGTTGTCCTTCAGATGTAATACTACTTGATTTTTCTAAAGCTTTTAATAGAGTGATTCATGAAAAATTGATTAACAAGCTTATTAATTTACAGATCTATAGTCTACTCATTAGATGGATTTTTAATTGGTTATTAGATAGAAAACAAAAAGTAGGTATCAGTAGTACTACATCTGAAGAAGGGAAAGTAGGTAGTGATGTACCACAGGGTTCTGTGCTTGGCCCCATCCTGTTTGATATCTATATTCAAGATACGGATAATGATATCAAAAACTGCATCAGTAAGTTTGCTGATGATACCAAACTGGTTGGGGAGGTTGACACTAACATACTATTTGCCAGCAGATTAGGCCTTATGGTCTATCGAGTCTGCTCGAACCTAGATCCTTAGTTGGGTGCCGAGACCCTCCCATCCCTTGTGCTCCAGAAACCCCTATCATCCATCCCCACCCCCCCGGATAGGCCATCATCTGATACATCCACTTTCTGTGTCTGTCCCACCCTCTCTTAAAGCCCTCCACTGTGGATCTCTGAACCAGCTCACCAGGCAGAGCATTCCAAGGGTCCACCACCCTCTCAGTGAAAAACCTCCTCCTCCTCTTTTTCCCCCTCACCCTTCCACCTTCCAACTTCAAACCATGCCCTCTGGTGATGCCTCCTGCTTTAGTCTAAAGATCCCTCCATGTTTACCCTATTTATTCCCTTGAGGTACTTGAAGACCTCAATCATGTCCCCCTCTCTCCTCTCCTCCAATGAAAACAGGCAGAGCTCCTCAAGTCTGTCCTTGTAAGTCAAATCCCTAGCCCTCATGTCATCTTTGTTGCCCTCCTCTGTACCATCTCCAGGAGCTGTATGTCCCTCTTCAAGTGTGGTCTCCAGTACTGTACACAGTACTCAAGGTGTGGTCTAACCAGTCCATTGTACAGGCAGAATCACTTCCTTGCTCCTAGAGGTGATCCCCCTTCGATGCATCCCAACATCCTGTTTGCCTTGCTAGCTGCTCTCCTGCACTGCTCAGAGTTATTCATACATGTATCCACCATGACCCCTAGGTCTTTTTCCCTGTTGAGGCTTCCAGCGCCTCCTCCCAGGGTGTACCTGTGTTTAGAGGTTTCCGACCAAGATGCAACACCTTGCACTTGGTGATATTGAAATTAATTTCCATGTGTGAGCCCAGCTTTCCAGGGTGTCCAGGTCCCCTTGCACGCCAACCTCCCTCTTCTCCCTCAACTACTGCTCCCATCTTGGAGTCATCGCAAGAGACTCATTTCACACCCTATACCCTCCCTGATGTCCGATATGTATGCATTAAACAGGATTGGACCCAGGACCGAGCCCTGTGGTGCCCCACTACCAACCTCTGTAGGGTTCGAGAGCTCCCCATAGACCACTACTCTCGAGTGCGTCCAGCTATCCAGTTTTCAATCCATCTGACCATCAAGGGTCTACTCCTAACCCCATCAGTTTCTCCACCAGACCATTGTGGGGACAGAGTCAAACGCCTTGCTGAAGTCCAAGAATAATACATCCACAGGCTTACCCCTGTCCAGTTCTGATGTTACCCATTCATAGAACTCCACAAGGTTGGTTTGACATGATCTACCTGGCACAAACCCATGCTGCCGACTATCCAGACCTCCCACCTCCTCCAAGTAAACCCCCAATCGTTCCTTTAGTATACTCTCCATTAATTTTCCCACCACCGAGGTTAAACTGATGGGTCTATAGTTACCTGGTACTTCCCTCGACCCCCCTTTATGGATTGGTACCACATGTGCCTCTCGCCAATCCCTAGGTACCGTCCCTGTCTCAAGTGACCTGCTGAAAAGCTCCGCCAGGGGTGCAGCCAGTATGTCCGCCAATTCCCATAGTACTCTCGGATGAATGCCATCCGGCCCAGGAGATTTGTCTTTCTTTAGGGCCTTGAGGGCAAACCACACCCTTTTGGCGGGGATGGCATCATCCGTCCCCTCCACCTTACTGGTCTTTTTATCCTTATCCAGATGTGACACCCCTGGGGTACCTTTCCCTCCCTTTTGCTCCATTTCTGTTGCTCCCCTGATCCCACTCCCTGCCGCTTCTATCCCCTTTGTGCCTTGCTTTGTAGATATCCCATCGCCCTCCCTAGTGAACACAGAGGCAAAGTACTCGTTAAATACCTCTGCCTGGTCCCTCGCCTCTTCCACCCACCCTCCTTCTGATCTCAATCTGCTGAGATGGCCCTTAGTTTTCTCCGCTCCCCAATGTGCGGAAGAACCCTTTTCCCTCCATGTATCCCCTGTGCAGCCGTTGCTCTTTACTGGACTTTGCTCCCCTCACCATACGGGTGACTTTTCTAGATGCAAGCTGGTACATTTCCTTATCCCTATCCCCTCTTGTTGTTTTATATTTTTTGTAAGCCGCCTTCTTTTCTCTGACTGCTACCTGGACCTCACTGGACCACCAGCATGGTTTATGTGACCTTGCTCCCTTACGTTTCAACTTAGCGCAGATCCTGACTGCCTCATGAAGTCCTCGTTTTATGACCTCCCATCTCCTTTCCACACTTGTCGTTGAGGTAATCCCCTTCAAGTGATCCTTGAGAATATTTCCCATGCCCATAAAGTCTGCCCCCCTGAAGTCCATTGCCAGTGTCCTAGATCTCACCCCCTCTCCCAATGCTTATTTGAAACCAGACAGTATTGTGGTCACTCCCAGTCAGGGGGTCCTGTACAACCATGTCCCTTACCAGATCCCCATCTGCCAGAACCACATCCAGGACATGCCCCTCCCTTGTGGGCTCCATCACATGCTGTGTTAAGAACACATCCGGGAAGCCATCCAGCAGCCTCTGCACCTTGGCCACCTTAGAGGACATGGTTCCCAGTTGTGCCTGGCAGTATGGGTCCCCCATCAACACCACTCCTTCCCCTTTTGGACCACACTGGGCAATGATGTTGTCCAGCAAACCATCCTCTAGAACATCACTCATCCCGGGGGGCCTATATGCTACTCCCAGCTTGACCTTATCTCCTGCTGGGGATCGTAAGGTGACCCATAAGGCCTCCACGTTTCCCTCTGCCTCTTCTACCATAGCAAATTCTATGTCATCTCTAATGAACATAGCCACTCCACCTCCTCTGCCCTCCTTTCTATCCTTCTTAAGCATAGTGTACCCCTGTACATTTAGGTCCCAGTCATGGTTTTTGTTGGCCTACGTTTCCGTGACTGCCGCCACATCCACCCCCCCCCGAACAGCATGGCCTGGAACTCTGGCAACTTGTTTCCCAAGCTCTTGGCATTTACTAACACTAACCCCACCCCTTATCCCTGATCCTCCTTGTCGAACCCCACCCAGATTCCTTATACTTCCATCCTCCCCTGAAACCTCCACCTCCAGTCTGTTCTCCCTCCCCTTGGCTTGAAGGCTACTCCCTCATCTGGAGGGAGGGCTTCTGGTCAGCCCTCCCTTATCCCTTCCCCCCCTTACAAGTTTAAACCCCACCTTTCTTGTATGTAGTCTGCCATCCCCTGTTTAAGGACTTCCTTCCCTAATGGGGCAAGATGAAACCTGTCCTTGGCATATAGTCCCTTATCCTCCCAAACTCCATTCCAGTTCCCACTATTCATAAACATTTTCAACTGATTTCAGACTTGGCTAAAATTGAAACCTGGGCAAGGGAAAATGATATGAAGTTCAACACTGATAAATGTGTGGTGCTTCATATTGGAAAAAAAATCCTGGGTATTCATATATTTTGGAAAAAAACCTTTTGAAATCAGTTCCTTGTGTAAGGGATTTAGGTATAGCTGTTAATGATTCCCTTTCTTGTGATAATCACTGCATAAAAGTTGCAAAAATAGCTCAGTCTTTAATAACTAAGATTACACAGGCGTTTGTCAACAAGACTGAACAACTTATTCTACCCGTATATACGACCTATGTGAGGCCCATCTTGGACAACGGCTCTCAGTTCTGGGCACCCTATTTGAAAAAGGACATTAAAATTCTTGAAGGGGTCCAGAGAACAATAACTAGACATATCCCCCAATCAGTATTAAACTCTCTATTGGTCAACAAAATAAGGTCCTTGTACTCTCAACAGTATATCTACCCCCTGGTAAACAGGGGCCTGGACTGGATCACTTCTTAAGTAACCAAGGGCTCATCAGTCAAAACCAGGAAGAGCTCATAGTCAGAGACTTCAATGTCAATTGGCAATCCCAAGATGCAGCAGCAGCTAGAGACAAAATATCTAGCCTCTACCTCACACAATTGATCACACAAACCACAAGGATAAATCATAGGACTGGCTCGAGTACACTTATCGATTGGCTCCTATCCACTGGCCCTGACCATATCATGGAGATCTCTGTTTTACCAGACTCCCTAAGTGACCACTCCCCAGTTATGTGCACGTGGTCCAATAAGTTCATAAAGCATTCACCTCAGATCACCAGAACTCGCATGCTAAGACCCAGTCTGCTGGAATATTTGCAACAGCACCTAAGGTTAATTGATTGGTCACCTCTTGACACCACCAGAGATAGTAACCAAGCCCTAGATTACTTCTGCTCAGTCTTTACAAATGCCTGTGATATTATTGCCCCCTACAGCTCAAAAAAGTAAGAGGGGTCAGTAACCCTTGGCTCTCTGGAACCCCAATTGACCTTATGCGACTCCGGAACAACCTCTGGCATAGGGCCAGAGCATCAGGGAATATGGTCGACCTCACTTCCTACAAAGCAGTCAGAAATAAATGCACAAAACTTATCAGGCAGGCCAAGGCCTCCTACTACAAAGACCTTCTAAACAGAAGTTGGGGAAATGGAAAGGAATTCTGGAAATCAGTGAAATCCCTTACGGGCAGGACCAAAAAGGCACACCCTGATCTTCTAGTTACCCCATCAGGGGCACTCCAGGATCCAAGTAGCATTGCGAATGCATTTAATACTGCTTTCACTGACCTAAGTGCTGTGCTCCCCGGGGAATACCTCTCCTCCACCCAGTCTGGACAGCCCCCCTAACTTAAGCCTGCTTCCTACTACACCCAGTGGTCCACTGCCTTTCTACTTCAGACACCTCTCCAAGGCTGACACCAAATGGCATGTCAAGCGGGTACTGGGAAAGACCAGGATGGGGAGTGACAACGTCAACATGAAGCTAGTAGCCCTAACACTAAATGAGCTAACTGGACCACTTACAAAAATCTTTAACACATCCCTACGAATGGGTGTATTCCCAGACAAGTGGAAGGCTGTGCACGTCACGCTGGTCCACAAAGTGGAGACT
Organism: Neoceratodus forsteri; assembly: GCA_016271365.2. Classification (NCBI taxonomy): domain Eukaryota; kingdom Metazoa; phylum Chordata; order Ceratodontiformes; family Ceratodontidae; genus Neoceratodus; species Neoceratodus forsteri. The sequence continues at coordinate 1,387,164,703 of CM057453.1, forward strand.
GAGCTTGCCTCCCTAACTATCGCCCCATCTCGATTTTACCACCTCTTTCCAAAGCACTGGAATGTGCAGTATCTGGCCAACTTACTGAGCATTTTGAGAACTACAACCTGCTAAGTGCGCAGCAGCATGGTTTCCATAAACATCACTCCACCCAAACAGCCCTGATAGACTATACTACACAGATCTATGAGGCTCTGGATAATGGAAGAGCAGTAGGATCTATATTCATTGACCTCACCAAGGCATTCAAAACCATTAACGACCTACTCCTACTTCAGTGTCTCCTCTCCATATGCCTTTCATCTACAGTAGCACTGTTAACTGGTTTGAAAGCTACCTCTCACGCAGAACACAATGTGTGAAGATTCTTAACATTCTCTCTGAGCCTAGGGAGGTCAGCCTTGGAGTCCCCCAGGGCTCCATACTGGGTCCACTCTTATTTAGCCTATTTATAAACTCACTACCTGTTACCTGCCCAGCAAACATTGTGCTTTATGCTGATGATGCGGTCATTTCTGCATCTGGTAGGGACATCACCACTATAACCACTGACCTACAGACCAGTTTTAAATGGCTGGAATCATGGTTCTCCCACCATAAACTATTACTCAGCTACAAAAAAAACAAGTGTATGCTCTTCACAGTGCCACAATACAGGAAAAAGCATGGGCCCCTACACACAACAAGTCAAAAAGGTGAGCTGCTAGAGCAGGTCAGCACTTTAACATATCTTGGAGTGTACCTTGATGACATGCTTTCCTTCACAGCACACATTAAACACATTGTCAAAATAGCTAACACCAAACTGGGAGTTCTCTACCGACACAGACACCCTATGCCCCTGGAGGCTCTTAAACTGGTTACATGCAGCTCTGTGTTATCTACCATTGACTACGGTCTAGCGATCTATGGTGCTGGCTCTGACACTGCCCTGAAGAGGATCATAGCCCTCTTCAACAAAGTCTGCTGCCTAGTCCTGGGTGCTGACTATCAGATGCATACATGCAACTTGCATTCGGACACCAGTTGGCTTCCCAGCCATCACAGAACCAAATACCAGGCTTGTCTACTTTGGGAAAAAAGCATTGTTCTGCCATATACCTGAGTCCACCTCCAGACTATACAATTACACCCAACCAACTGTGAACACCAGAAGTGCTACCAAAGGAGTGTTCCTAGTTTAAGCATGCCACATTCGCACAATGATCCCTCTCCTACAGGGGCCCTAAATGGCTTAATGACCTACCTACTGAACTCCTTGGGTCTAGCAAAATCAGCCATTTCAAATCCGGACTCCACAACCTGCTGACACATGAGACCACCTGCAACTGTTAGCCCTTATCAATGCCACCAGAGGACCTTCCACATTCCCCAGCACCCCATACTGCCCTGAAGAGCTCCCCTTACTCCTTCTCCCACTTACCCCCCACCTGACAATGCCTTCCTAGCTGTACCCCCCCAACTTACATCATCCTTGTCCTGGATCTGTCTAGACCCTCTAATTCCCCTATGTGGCAATTCCTCACTACCGCAGACAAGTGGTTGCTTTGCCATGCACTCTCTAATTGCTCTGCCTGTTTCTGCCCAATTGCACTTAGAAACCTGTTCATTGCACTTAGTAACCTGTATGTTTTGTTATGTAGCCACCAGCTGTTTCACTTTTGTATGTTTATTGTTGTCTAGTGTCACCCTTGTTCCCTCTCTCTGTACAATATTTTCACTGATGTAACTCAATGGCTCTGTATTGTGTCACCTGACTTGGAACCTTTGTAAACGAGTCTCTGGCTCAAAGGTATTAATCTGAATCTTAAATAAATAAATACAAATAAAATCATTAGACTACCATACAAGATTAAGAGAGTCTGGATTACATTCATTAGAGGCACATGGGCAAAGAGGATATTTGCTGTTACTCTATAAATTAACCCTTAACCCCGTGGGTATGAAATAATTTAATTTACACTACAGTAATACAAGGAACAGTTTATGGTCACATAACAAAAAAATGTTAATAGAACAAGCTAAGACAGTTAAGAGGGACCACTTTTTTACAATTAGAGCACCAACAGGTTGGAATAGACTGCCCCAGTCAGTGGTTGAGTGTACTAGTTTAGTTTCCTTTAAAAATTGTCTCGATATAACCTTCTATAACAATTTCAAGTTGGTATGATTCACCCACATATGTGGAAGACATATAATATGGGCCAACTGGCCCCCATATGTCTTGAAAAATCCTCATAATCCTAGTAAAGTTATGAGCCTACATTGACTTTTGTGAACACAGGCTCATAACTTTGGTACTTTTGCATATTTTTCCCCAAATTTACAATATAACCATATCTTTATAGCACCTCATGAATGTGATAGCTGTCATTTTTCACATCCTGTGCAAAATATTTTTTTACATCCCGAAAGGTGATTTCACGGTCTCTGCATGAAATCGCCTTTCAGGCACCAGTTGAAAACTTTCTCTGCCCTTTTCATGAGGTGGGGTCATAAGAAGGCTATGTTGAAAATTTGGTGTTAAAATATTAAGAAACAATCAAGGAATGAGTCTACGTAGCATTTTGTGAATGCAGGCTTGTAACTATGGTACTTTTCAGTATTTTTATCTGAAATTTACAACATAGCCATATCTTTACAGCACCTCATGAATGTGACAGCTACCATTTTTAAAATCCTGACCAATATGTTTTTTTTACATCCTGAAAGGTGATTTCATAGTTCCTGTGTGTAATCACCTTTCAGTCAGGAGTTACATTTTTTTCAGCCCTTGTTCATGTGGTGGGCTCACAAGAAGGCTATGTTGGAAATTTGGCATAAAAATATTAAAAAAACAACCAAGTTATGAGCCTACACAGAATTTTTCAGATGCAGGCTTGTAGGTTCGGCAATATTCAATATTTTTCATCAAAATTTTCTACATAGCCATTTCTTTACAGCACCTCATGAATGTGACAGCTGTCATTTTTCAACTCCTGTCTAAAATGTGTTTTGCATCACAAAAGTTGATTTCACAGTCCTTGCACAAAATTACCTTTAAGCCAGGAGTTTATTTATTCATTTTTTATTGATTTGTTTCCAGATTATAATACTGTTGAGCTTGAGGCTCTTTTACTGAGGTTCCATGTCGAAAGAAAAATACAATAAAATATAACATTATACCATATAATATAACAATTAGCACCAAAGTGTTACATAACAAGGGTACAATGCTCTGACAGGCACTAAAGGGTAGACAATAAAAATACATTTTAGAATTAAGTATGAAATAGGTGAACATAGAGCAGTCAACAAATGGCCTTGTTTGAGAGTGAGGGAGAAAAAAGGAATAGGGGAAGGGAATGTCAGGGGGGATCAGGAAACAAAAGGAAAGGCGGTGGGAGTGGGGCCATGGGAGAGGACTTGTCTAGTGAGGCATGGGCAGTGGAGGGGGGAGAAATGAGAGCGGAGGAGGGACAGGAATGGTGGACAGGATACAAGTCTATGTTTACAGGGGTGTGGTATGGTGGACAGGATACAGATCTATGTTACAAGTGGTAGGGAGTTAGGCAGCGGGGCTGCAGTAGCATAGAGGGGAGGGGTAGGGGGCACAGAGAAATAGAGGGTGGCCTTAGGCTATAAAGGCAACAGGGTAAGGAGTTAAACATTTTGTCTGTCCATCTTTATGAGGCAAGGTCATAATAAGGTCATGTTGAAAATTTGGTGTAAAAATATTACAAAACAGCACATTTATGAGCCTATGTTACATTTTGCAAATGCACACTTGTAACTTTGGTTATTTACAATATTTTTACCCCAAATTCCTCAGCTGCAGCCCTATCAGCTCTGGCCAGAGTTTGTTACTTCCTGAGGTCAGTGCCATCAGGAAACTTTGAGTGTTGCCTGCTTAAAGAGCAGCTGATGCCTCCTGGAAAACTTTGAAAAATACAACAGTTGGACATAGTTCAGCTTACATTTCACATTAGTTCCGTATTTCTGTTGTCCATTATTTATTACCGAGGTCATTTGCATAAAAACATGATATAAGAGTTCATCACCTCCTGCCTTTTTCTCTACCTGAGGTCATAATACACTGCTTGTGATATCACAGTCATTCCCATGACAAATGACTGTCTCTCACAACATTGGATAATCACATTTAGCAGGGAGCGTGCAACTGGGACTAATGAACCCTATGGGATTAAGTTGCTCTGCCCATGCTACTGTAGTCACAATAAGTGGGAGGAGAAGTCTACAGAGGAATACAAGCCAGATTGTGTCTAAATATTATGCTTTTCTGTTCTCCCAGAGGTCTCAGCAGCCTTTTAAGGAAAAATCACCCCCACTTAATCTGACTGCCTTATTATACAATTATAGATTTCATAAATTCCAACAGTTAGGTCTATAGTTGAAAACTGAAGCACCTTATGCTGTGAATGAAGATATCTAAGTTTACTAACCAGAACTGGATTCATATATAGCAGCAGATCTCATGCTGAACATGTTTATCATGCCCTGCAAATTAAGAAGTTAACTGAAGAACAAGAGGCATTCAACTACATGTCAGATAGCTGGTGTTTGCAACCAGATTTCATAAAAGAATGAGTCAACCATAAAGAGAAGGTGTTTACTTCTAATAAATAAGCAAAAGACTAATGCATTTATTGCATATTGATGTGTTAGTAATTACTTTCTACTTTTATAATAAAATATAGGTGCAGTAGAAAAGTGATTTTTCACTTTTGCTTTTCACAGTGCTGGTATTTTTTGATTTTATAATAAAATATCTGTGAAGTAAAAACTTGGTTTTTCACATTTGCTTTTCACACTACTGGTAAAAAAGAACTCAATAGAATTCTGGTATTGTGATGTCAGAAACTGCCATCTACTTAGGAACTCGATGTATTTTAATGAGAACTGAAGTATATTTGTCTACCTTTTTCAAAAGAAATAGATCTTTTCAGCAACAAACTTCACCTTTAATATGTTTGTACTGCTGTGGTACATCTGTATGAGTTTATCATTTTTAAAACAGTAATTGTTTTTTCTTCTTCCCACGTATTTATTTATTTATTTAGCTTTTGTTAACCAAGTAAGTACACTAGACAAGACATTTGCCTATTTTCAGGTACAACCTGGGAGAGTAGAAGGAAATACGAGTTCAAATACATAGGACAACATGATACAAATTAAGACAGTTTCACAGAGTCAGGGAAAGCATAACATATTCAGTAGGTACACACAGTTAAAACATTAACAGAACATATGCATAGAGTCACCAAGGCTGTGAGCAGGGCATTATATACAATTATGAACTGAGGAGCGTAAATAGAGGAATCTGATTGGCAGAGAGCTCTTTGAAGCCATGATGATATCGGGCTACATCATCACAGCTTCAAAAAAGTTCCAGCACCACCAGCCTCCTTGCTCTGTTCTGTCTGAGAACTATTTTTTGAAAATGTACTCCTACATCACCCAAAAACTTGTTCATAAAATGTTTAAAAACCTGTTTGTTTTATTTTTTTTATTTATAAAAATTCAAACTCAGTTCATAATAGCAATAAGTCACTCCAGGGTGTGGTATATCATGGGATATAGTCACTTCTCGGGTCATTGGATGCACTCGGCCTGCAGCCTCATGCCCAACCACCCGAGGTGTGACGATATCCCATGATATACCACACCCTGTCATGCCTTATTGCTTAATTATATACAGTTTAGAACCCCAACAAAGTGGAGCCACAGTCAGAGCCACACCTGATACATAGGGTGGAAACATTGTATGCAGGGCCAAACCCAAGCAGGCAGGCTACACCTTAAGAAAGTGGGGTTCAGTGCCAGGGACCAGATGAAATTATACAGGTTTGAGACAACCACACACTGAAGAGAGCTTCAAGTGATTCCATAGGGAGGTTCGGAGGCATGCATGGGAGGGGGAGGAGTTGACCTGGACAGGAAGGGAGTTCCATAATCTGGGGGCACATGAGGCAAAATCTCTGTTCCCCCATTTGAGTGCGAGTGGCAGGAATCTTAAGAACAGCAGGACCCAGAGACCTAAGGGAATAAGAAGAGGAGACAGCCGGTACGAGGAGCTCTGCCAGTAACATCTGGTTATAAGAAACGTCACCTGCTAAATTATAACAAAAGATCACAGGTTATCAAAAATCACATATGGTGATAGTGTTACTTCTCTATAAAAATCTGAAAACAGATTTGCAGTTTCCCAATAAAATGCCTTGCCAGTAAAACTTTTCTGACTTCATAATACAAGAATTCCATTGGATTCTTTTTATGTTTGCTTGCACGCATGTGCAAGAAACATAGTGCCACCATACAAGTTTTTGTAGGTGTGGCACCCCTGCTTCCAAAGCCCTGATTGTTTTTTGCAGGTGTGGTAGCAGGGCACCAATGAATGTCTGAGCTGTCTATGACAGCAGTTCAGATGCAGTGGCATACAGTTGAAACAGAAATATCGCTACAGTCAGTGATGGTAACGTGTAGGCAATTTGCATACTGCTGTGCCATCAGCAGTATGCAAATTGCCTAAACATCACTACCTTAGCAGTCGTTCTCTTTCAGCTGTACGCCACTGCATCTCCCGGCATGATGTGCCCCCAATTTGTTGTGTGCTGAGGGGTGCCCAATCCCCCTCACGACTCCTTTACTCCCTAGCCACACTGTATGTCCGATTGGGTGCCCAATCCCCATTGGCTCCAGTGCCCCCCAAAAAAACAAACTTCAAGGTGCCACACCGGGAGCCCACCCCAGTGTGGCAAAAGTCCTGCATCATCATGTGCTCCCCCATACATTGTATGGCCAACGGGGGTGCCCAATCCCCCATTGGCTCCACTGCCCCCCAAACAGACTTCCAGGTGCCATGCTGGGAGCCCACCCTAGCATTGCAAAAGTCCTGAGTCATCTTTTTTTTAAAAACCCTGTAACAAAAGAAAACGGTCCCTTGTTGATTCTCTTGCCCCCCAACCCGCACCCACCCTCTGCTCACCCCAGCTCCCCACACCCCCTCATCCCATACATACCTCCGGAGCCCAGCACGATGATCTTCGGTGGACCAGGAACACATCTGAACTCTTCAAAGCCGACTGTGAACTGAAGAAATGCAGGTAAGATGTATAATGGCATAAATAGATTTTTTTCAACTTTGGTTCATATCTCGGTCATTTTTTCAAATTTGTGCACCAAATTTTCAACATGGGGTTCTTGGGACCCCAACTCATAAATTCAGTCACTGTTATCTGATTATTCAGTCCCAAAAGGTGATTTTGTAGTCACTGCACGGAACCCATTTTTGGGACTGATTAATGAAAAGACAGTGTCACAGTTCATGAGGTAGGCCCCCAAAAACCCTATGATGAAAATTTGGTGAAAATATTTCCCAAAATGACTGTTTTACGAGCGTGCATTGTGCAGTTCTTACGCACGCTCATAACTTTGAGAATTTTTAATATTTTCACTCCAGATTTTCAACATTTCAATTTTACCACACCTCTTTATGAACAGTACAGCTGTCATTGTTCACATCTCACCCAAAATGTGTTTTCACTCATGTAGCACACAATGGCGCGGTCAGTGTGGAAAATCAATGTTCAGGACAGATTAAGAAAATCACAGTGACACTGTTCATTAGCAGAGGTCTTAAAATGGCTATATTGAAAATTTGGTGACAAAAGTCCATAAAATGACTGTTATGAGCATGCATTGTGCAGTTTCCATGCACCCTCGAAAGTTCACAAATTTGTAATATTTTCAGTCCTGATTTTCAACATTGGCATTTTTCCATACCTCCTTATGAACAGTACAGCTGTCATTTTTCACACCCTGGCCAAAATGTGTTTTTGCACTTCCAGCGCAGAATAGCACAGTCGCTGTGGGAAATCAGTGTTCGGGACACATTAAGAAAATCACAGTGACACTGTTCATGAGCGGAGGTTCCAAAATGCCTATGTTGAAAATCTGCTGTAAAAAATCCCCAAACTAATTACATTACGGGTGTGTGTTGCGCAGTTTATACACATGCTCATTATAATTTCACTCCAGATTTCAACATTGCCATTTTTTACACCTCCTCATGAACAGTACAGCTGTCATTTTTCACATTCTGTCTGAAATGTGTTTTTGCACCTGAGGCACCAAATGGCGCAGTAGCTGTGCAAAATCACCTTTTTGCTAACAAACTGATAGTGTCATTGTTCATGCGGTGGGGTCACAAAAAGCCCATGCTGAAAACTTTGAGTAAAAATACCAAGAAATGCCCAGGGCATTGGGGGTTTTGACCATAACACTCTACCCTGTAGGGACTTACAGGTGTCAGGGGTGTGACTTGGGACTGTCGACAGTAATGCTCATGTCATTCCACCCTCACCCCCACCCTGAAGCCAGTCACAGGCATCGAGGTGTGCCTTGAAACCTTTGCCCCCACAGTTCACCTCATTCTCCTATACTGCACCCATTTCAGCGTGTTTCCTTATGGAATGAGATGAATGTAAAGCCCACACACCCCAAGGCACACCACAACACTTGTCAGTGTCTGCAGGGTAGAGTGAGGTGAAATGTTGTGACCGTCATGGGCAATTCCCAAAGCCACACCCCAATGTCTGCCTATCTCTGCAGGATGGGGGTGGAGTTAGCATCAGTTCAGTATTTCGCTGCCATTCCTATGCTGCTTCTGTCTAACTCCTTCACTTCCACTGCTAATGCCAGCAAGCAAACATTTGGCATTGACAAATGCTTGTTTAGTTCTGCAGTGGGTGAAACCCTGCAGACCTACTGCTTTCAAAAAAGGACTCCACATTCCTTACATTCTTTGCATCAGAACAATCTGATGAAGTATCACCACAGTTGCCTCTGCATCTGTGGAGCACTCCTGTCACACAGCACTATAAACAAATTGGGTAGTCCTGATCGGGACACTGGGGAATTGGGCACCCACAGCATCACTGTTATGTTTTGGGGGGGGCTGAAAGGGAGGTTTGGATAGGGGACATATTCCTAATTTTAAAGGAAAACAAATGGCAGTCACAGTGGAACACAGAACACTCCACCAAGCCCAACATAGCCACCACACACCGCTACGCATTCACCAGTATTCACGCATGTGCAGTACACTGCGGTGGCCATGTTGGGCATGGCACATTGTTCATGACTGCCATTTTTTTCCTTTTAAATTATAGATATCAACCACCTGACCCTCCCTCTAAGCACCCACTACCCCACACCCCCCCAGAAACATAAGAATGACACTGGGGGGTGCCCAATCCCCCAGTGCCAAAATCCTCAGTCTGTAACACTGGGGGGTGCCCAATCCCCCAGACCCAAAATCCTCTATCTTTTTTTTTTGTTTTCCCCACCCAACCCTCCTTTTAGCACCCCTAGTCCAGGAACATAAGAGTGACACTGGGGGTTGCCCAATCTCCTAGTGTAGAAATCCTTGGTCTTTTTATTTTGTTGTATCAGTATAAAGAAAACTGTCCATCAATGTCTTTTGTGGCAAAAACTCTGCCCACCCAAACCTCCCACTCAGCATCCACCACTCCACCCCTCAAGCCATTTTACTTACTGATCAGAGGTGCAATGCCATAATCCTCTCGGGACCGCAGACACATCTTCATTCTTCAAAGCCAGACTGCAAACTGAGGAAATCAGGTATGCGCTTCTATGTATTTCAATGGGGTTTTGAACTTAGTGGCATAACTTGGGCATTTTTGTATATTTTTGGCCCAAATATCCAACATGCCTTTTTTCAGACACTACCTCATGAACAATGCAAGTGACATTAGGTAACTCTGTCTCGAAAGGTGATTTCACAGTCACTGCACAAAATCTCCTTTCAGACAGGAGTTAAACATTTTCTCCACCATTATTTATGAGGTGGGGTCATAAGATGACTATGTTGAAAATGTGGTGTAAAAATATTAATAAAACAACAAAGTTATGAGCCTATGTTGACTTTTGCGAATGTAGGCTTGTAACTTTGGTAATTTTCAACACTTTTATCCCAAATTTACAACATAGTCATATCTTTACAGCACCTCATGGTGGTGACAGCTGTCATTTTTCAAATCCTGGCCAAAATGTTTAGTTTTTTTTTTACATCCCAAAAAAGTGATTTTGTTGTCCCTGCACAAAATCACCTTTCCAGTAGGAGCTGAAAATTGTCTCTGCCATTGTTCATGAGATGGGGTCATGAGAAAGCTATGTTCTAAATTTGGTGTAAATATATATATATATATATATATATATATATATATATATATATATATATACACACACACACACACACACACACATATATATATATATATATATATATATATATATATATACACACATATATAAAACAATAAAGTTAGGAGGCTACACTGAATTTTGAAAATGCAGGCTTGTAACTTTGGTAATTTTCAATATTTTTACCCCAAATTTATAACATAGCCATATTGCTTCAGCACCTCATGAATGTGACTGCTGTCATTTTTTAAATCCTGGCCAAAATGTTTGTTTTTTTTACATTCACAAAAGGTGTTTTTGTGGTCCCTGTGTAAAATCACCTTTCAGGCAGGAGTTAAAAATGTTCCTACTCTGCCATTTTTCATGAGGTGGGGTTATGAGAAGGCTATGTTCTAAATTTTGTATAAAGATATTTGAAAAAAAGGAAGCTATGTTGAATTTTGCAAATGCAGGTTCATAGGTTAGGTAATATTCCATATTTTTAACCCAGATTTTCAATATAGCCATTTCTTTACAGTACCTCATGAATGTGACAGCTGTAATTTTTCAACTTCTGCCTAAATTGTGTATTTGTGTACCGAAAGTTGATTTTGCAGTACCTGCATGAAATCATCCTTCAGGCAGGATTTGAACATTTCCTCTGACCTTCTTCATTAGAGATATTGTAAAATTAAATTTCACCAGCGAAATTCCCACAAAACCAGCAATTTCACCATGCAAAATATTTTGCATAATTTGGCCATTCCGTGAAATATTTCACAGGGTACTAAGTTGCAAAATTTCACCTGTGACATGAGACATTTCACGCCAAAACAGTGAAATTTCACCCACAAATGGCGAATTTTGCCATTTCACGGGTGAAATTTCATGCTCTGCAGGTGAAATTTTGCACTCTGCGGGTGAAATTCCACATTTAACTTCCATGAAAAATGTTGCAAAATGGACGAATTGCATGAAATATTTCATGTAATGAAATTTGGCAATATCACACATCTCTATTCTTCATGCGGTAGGATCATAACAAGGCTGTGTTCAAAATTTGGTGTACTAATATTACAAAACAACAAATTTAGGAGCCTATGTAACATTTTGCTAACAAAGGCTCATAACTTTGGTAAATTTCAATATTTTTACACCAAATTCCTTGCCTGCAGCCCTATCAGCTCTGGTCAGATCTCTTTTACTAGTAGGGAAAGGGGAAACTGTTTAACCAGGAAAGGCACACTAAACCAGAACTTGTTTCCAGGTGTGACCTGGGAGCACAAAGAAGTTAAGTGACTTATTCAGTGTTACACAGTATGCAAGTGGGGGCTGATGGGATTCAAACCAAAGTCTCCAGGTTTGCAACTCAGTGCCCTTAAACACAACACTATACTGCCTCCTCTGTAGTAGTAGTAGTTGGCAGAATGCAAACAAAATGATGACAAAGTAATAAAAAGCAAGCAAAATGATTACAGAGGCATCCGAAGGCCCACATCTCCATTCTTTAAGATATAAATCCTTACCAAGCATTTGCTTTTAACCAGCTGAAAGGGACACTGTTTAATTAGTTTCACAAACCATTCAGCTTTTTTCTGTAAGCTGTAATGCAGCTTGCTTTGTTTAACTTGACTTTGATTTTATTTGATGTGTAGTCTTGATGCATCTTATTCATGTCAACATGTATACTGATTAGTTGTGGCTTTCAATTGCCTGGAGAGAATTGATCACTGACTGATCAATGCCAGTGGCTCAGAAGGTAGCATGTTTTTCTCTGGGGTCAAATGATCTGGAGATCATGTATTCTGGTCCCACACCAAGACATGGGCTAAAACCAAACATAGATAGTACAATGCAATCCTCTGGGGGTTATGCACTGTTCATGTAACCTCCTTTGGAAGAGACATTATATCAAGGCATGTTTGCCCACTTCTGGTAATGGACCAGTAGGAAGTTGCTTATTATATAATGAGGGATTTCTCCTAGTGTTCTGACACATTTTACCTGTCATTAAAAAGAGGTTCACACCCAGGACAGTGTGCCTTCCCTTCTCACAGTTTGCAAATAAATACCCTGGTACTGCCTTCTATTTTCTAATATACTGTAGGTGAATACAGCATACTTAGTACAGTACAATCATTTTTATGTTTGCCTGCACGCATGCACAAGAAACATTATGTGAAAGCTTAGGAGAGAAGTGTGTTTGGGAGGCGTGGCAGTGTGGCAGCCAACACAAGCAGTGCATTTGGGGGCTTGGCCGTGGTGCAGCAATGGAGGCACAGTGTGCTGATGACACTGGCTTCCAGAAGTTGCACCAAGTTGTAACGTTTTCACCACAGCAATCATGGGTCACCACATCATTGCAGCGTCAGTGATTCGTTGCAATGAGGGAGTGACCTGTTATTGCTCGGTGGAACGTTGCTAGTGTAATATTGTTTGTGAACATGGCGGCACCATGCCGCTGTGTTCACAAACAATATCAAAGCAGCCATCAGTGCCAAGGGGGTGCCCAACCCCCCTCGGCAGCATGTGTCCCACCACACAAAAGTGTGTTTTTGCTGATGGGGGCCCCAATCCCCGTTGGCATGCATCCCCATGTGATCTGAGTTGCCGATGGGGGAGCCCACTCCCCATCAGCAGTATGGCCCCTTCCCTGTTTGATGCACCAATGGGGGAGCCCCCCCAAAAAAGACTAATGGGAGAGTCCGAGGGGGTGCCCAATCCCCCTCGGCTCTTGAGCTCCTCTCCCAGCTTTTGTAGCGAAGGGGGTGCCCAATCTCCCATCAGCTACACACCATCCCCAAGAAATAGTCAGGTGGCATGCTGGGAGCCCACCCCAGCATGCCCAATGCCCCTGCAAAGAAAAAAATGTCCTGATGTTTTTTTTTTTTCCTTTTTCTTAAACCTGTAAAACAAAAACGGTCCCTCGCGGTCTCCTTGGCCCCCCCACCCCCACAACCCGCGCCCAACCACTGTGCACCCTGCCTCCCCACACCCCCCTCATCCCATACTTACCTCCTGAACCCAGTACAACGATCTTCGGTGGACCGGGATCATGTCTGCATGCTTCAAAGCTGACCGCAATCTGAGGAAATGCCGGTAAGCTGTATAATGGAATAGATAGGGGTTTTCTAACTTTTTAGCATATCTCAGGCATTTTTTGGAATTTTTGCACCAAATTTTCAACATGGGGTTTTTGGGACCCCTCCTCATGAATTCACTGTCATGGCATTAATCTGCCCTGAAAGGTGATTTTGCAGTCACTGCACAGAATCACCTTTTGAGACTGATTAACAAAATGACAGTGCCAGTGTTCATGAGGTGGGCTCTCAAGAAGTGTATGTTGCAAATTTGGTGGGAAAAATCCAAAAAATGACTGTTTTATGAGCGTGCATTGCACAGTTGCTATGTACGCTCATAAGTTCACGAATTTGCAATATTTTCAGTCCAGATTTTCAATATTGCCATTTTTCCACACCTCCTTATGAACAGTAGAGCTGTCATTTTTTACATCCTGGGCAAAATGTGTTTCTGCACTTGCAGTGCAGAATAGCGCGGCCGATGTGGGAAATCTGTGTTCGGGACACATTACGAAAATGACAGTGACACTGTTCATTAGCAGAGGTCCTAAAATGTCTATGTTGAAAATTTGGTGACAAAAGTCTATAAAATGACTGTGTTACGAGTGTGCATTGCGCAGTTTCCATGCACACTCATAACTTCGCACATTCGTAATATGTTCACTCCAGATTTTCAACATTACCATTTTTGCGGCCCTCCTTATGAGCGGTACAGCTATCATTTTTGACATCCTGGCCGAAATGTATTTCTGCACCTGCAGCACAGAGCAGCACAGTAACTGTGGGAAATCAGTGTTGGGGGCACATTAAGAAAATCACAGTGACACTGTTCATTAGCAGAGGCCGTAAAATGCCTATGTTGAAAATTTGGTGATAAAACTCCATAAAATGACTGTGTTACAGGCGTGCATTGCACAGTTCCCAGTCATGCTTATAACTTTGCACATTTGTAATATGTTCACTCCAGCTTTTCAACATTGCCATTTTACTGCACCTCCTTATGAACAGTACAGCTGTCATTTTTCACATCCTGGCCTAAATATGTTTTTGCACTTCTGGCGCAGAATAGCGTGGTTGCTGTGGGAAATCAGTGTTCAGGACACATCAAGAAAATCACACTGACACTGTTCATGAGCAGAGGTCCTACAATGCCTATTTTGAAACTTTGGTGACGAACGTCCGTTAAATGACTGTAATGCGCATGCGTTGCGCAGTTTCCATATACTGTATGCTCGGACGTGCGAGCACTCTTTATATTCTCAGTACAGCTGTTCAACATTGCCATCTCTTCACACCTCCCTGTGGATGGTACAGCTGTCATTCTTAACATCCTGCTTGATATGTGTTTTTGTTCATGTGGCGCAGAATGGCACTGTCACTGTTGGAAATCAATGTTCGGGACACATACACATAATCACACTGCCACTCTTCACAGGTAGGGTCACAAAAAGGCCATTTTCAAAATTTGTAGTATAAATACCAACAAACGCCTGAGGCATTACAGTTTCTAACCATAACGTCCTACCCTGTACAGACTGACAGGCATCGGGGTGTGCCTTTGAATTGCCGACTGTGCTGCTCATGCCATCCCACCCCCACCTCCAGCCACTGACAGGCATCGAGGTGTACCTTGGAGTCTTCGGCCCCAGACTTCACCCCATTCTCCTATGCTGCACCCATTTCAGTGTATGTCCTTATGGAATGCGGTGAATGTAAAGCCAAACACCCTAAAGCACACCTCAACACATGTCACTGTCTGCAGAATAGGGTGACCTGACATGGCATGCCCGTCATGGCCGATGACCCAAACACTTACCCCAATGCCTGTCCATCTCTACAGGATGGAGGTGGGGTTGGCATGAACTTCAGTACTTCACTGTCTTTCCTATTCTGCATCTCTCTAGCTCCTGCATTTCCAATGCTAATACCAGCAAGCAAACATTCGGCATTGACAAATGCTTGTTTCTGTTTATTTACAAACCAAACATACTTACAGTATATACTTGCAATATATGCTTTGCTGCTGCTCACTTCCTGGAACTGTGTGTCAACCAAAATGAGGCTGTCCCAGTGTGACACAGTTAATGAAATAAATCCTTGGGGCCCAATTCCAAAAGCTATGTCGCAAGTCAACACCAAAGGCGACTTGTGACATATGCCTCTGCGACATGCACCCTGTGCCCAATTCCAGTACTGGCAAGGTTCCCACAACTATGCCCTGTAGGTTGTGGCACACCCAGTGGTGTGCCACAGGAAGGGCACACCTGAACAGGGTGTTGCAAGCCGCAGACTGGCCCACTGACATGGTGCAGCCACCACCACCCCAGCCCCATGCCCAGAGCTGAGCCTGCAAGCCCCAGAAGGCCATACAGGGGGTTAGCAGCAGTTCACCAGCCCAGGGGGTGGCACCGCACCACATTACTGGGAATTGGGCCAGGGTGACCCCAGTATTAATGGGGATCAGGGTCGGGTGGGGGGTTCCTTTTATGCATTCTGGGGCCTGCAGCAGTGTGTGGGGATGGGGATGGGTGGGAGGCATTGGGTTTCCATGCATGGCAACCGTCCCAAGTACGTACACCAGCACATTGCTGGTCTAACCATACGTTGATGGAGATCCTCCCCAGAACCTTATGGAACTGCAACTGCAGGTTACAGCAGCTGCCCTTTTGGAATAGGGTACATGTGCTGCCGTAACCCCCCTTCTGCCTTTCTGCTGGGTGATCAGATGGCATAGTTCCACCTGGGCACAGGCAGCCTATGACTTGCCGCAGGCAGCCTCTTGGAATCCCGAATGTTGGAACCCATGGCGCAAAGTGCTACTTGTGCCATTTGTTATGGCTCAAGTCACTTTGCAACATGCATATTCTTTTCAGAATCGGGCCCATAATTGCCATCCTGGTTGTTGAGAGTCCTTTTCTTAGCCCTAACTCAGTAGTATTAAAAGAGAATCCCCACCAGTGCTGGAACTTACTGCTTTGTACTGTGTTCAGTAATCCTGCCTGTTGAGTAGCTTTAATTGTATTCTTTTAAAGGTTGTGGTTGAACTGGGCCAGTTAGAAAAAGAAGAAAGTCAAAGGAGGAAGTTTCCAGGATCACCATCTGAAACTGGAGCAGGAAGAGCAAAGACCCTTATATAATCATTTTCTTAAGAAACATGAACTCCTCAGCAGCAGAACGAGCATTTCTGATGCCAGTAACACGTACCCCATCATGCTCTGGTGGTCACCACTGACAGGTGAAACTGGCAGGTTAAGCAGTTGTGGAATGGACACTTGTTTGTTCACAATTAACAGGACCTATCAGCATCATCCCATGACTAAAGCATTCCTATTTTATGGTAAGAAAATGCTGTTTATGATTGTCCATGTCTCTCTTTTTTATTTTTAAACATTATTTTTTATTGATTTTCAAATATTACTATATAGAATATTAACACAGATTACACTATAAATAGCACACTGTGGTTGCCGTCCTAGTCTTCCATTTTTACTACAGAAAAGATTGCCAAATTAAGCTACCGTGTCTGCAATACAGCACTTCCCCCCTTACAGCAGTATTATTCAGAGTACCACATTAGCTGAAGTGCTTTGTTATTGCACTGACTTAGCACTATAAGGTAACACTTCAGCCTGTGTGGTATCTTGAATCATCATTAATACCTTAATGTGTAACCTTTTCTTTGGTAAAGCAGAAAATTAGGATGGCTACTACTCTACATGAACAAAACTTTATAATGCTAGTATAATTTAGATAGGTCCAGACCAAAACATACAGTACGGTAATAGTACAGTAGTAGTTTTATTTATTAGGTACCCACTCCCACAGGCGCTGGGTGCCTTACAAAACATATACAAATACAGCAGCACTATCAATAAAATACACATTTCAATGTGAAATTATTCACTGATACAGTAGTTTAGTGTAGGGGAGGGGAAACTGGAAGAAATAATTTTAAATCAATATACATTTGTACTGATCACATTCTGTTTGTATTTTATGGTAAAACAGCTCATCGTGTACAGCACACATATATAATTCAATATACATTGGCAAACAATTTTGTTGTACTTGTTACAGCCTTCTAAATCTGTTTGGTAGTGATATGTAATGAAATCAAAACTAAACACATTGTAATCTTTATTGCTATTCTGTTATTACTGTTAACCCTTAGGCTGCAGACAGAGTTAGATTGCATAGTAATTCTGGACTGATATATCAGTCTGCAGCACAGCAAGAGTTAATATTCCATAGAGTTTAAGAAAATATTCAGGAACTACTTATCTAAGTCATCTAAGTTATCATGAGTGGCCAACTTCATTGAATAATTTTGTTAGAGTAAACTACAATTTCAGATCAAAGCTAAGGTGTTAAATAAAAACAACCATTTTTGCAACACTCATAAAACAAAAGAATACAACAACATAAAAAGTAAACATTTATTAGATGATGAAGCTAAGATAATTATACAATAAATCATTATGACTTTGTTCCTAGATACTGTAGATCAAGGAGAAACGGTATACAGTTAACCTCGATAAGCTTTTTAATCAATAAAGTTTGTGATTATCCATATTTTGCTATATCAAACTGTGTCCTCTGTGATGCAGCTTAAGAATATGAATAATCATATTATTGAAAACCTTTAAATCACAGTCTTAAATGTCTTGGCCAGCAAGGCAAAATAATTTCTCTAAGCTGATCATAGGATCTACTGGATAATACTGGATGTGTGTCCATCCCAGCAGTCAAAAATTATTTCAGAGACTTAAATAAGGTAGGTGATTGTCAGCACACTATAAAAAGAGTCAACCTCTCGGGAATGAAAAAAGAAATCAAATAACAATAAAGGTTGCACTTTAACAATAAACAACCATATGCCCGAAATTCAGTAGGGTGCAAAGCATGGTGCACATGTTTGTGCTGCACTTTGTAATTGCGCAGGGGTCCCAGGATGGTATAGTCAGTTGGGTGCTAAGTGACTGAATATAGGTCCATGTCAGGGCAGCACTAAGTCAGATAGCACTGCCACAACTTGATCTCAAAGTTAGCCCAAGAGTTGATAGCACTGGAGTGCTATCTTCATTTTTCAAAGGTACCCATGCAAATGAGTCCATTGGGCATGCAAGGTGATAAAGGGCCATTTGCATGCCCATTATGGGCCGATTTGCATGGGTAGTGGAGGCAGGTAGTGCAGCACCACCTCCCCAGTCAATGATAGCAGTAGCTATCCCTGGTGCTAGTGGTCCCTTCTCCACCCTTTTGATCTCCAGTCTGCAATGAAAAATTAATAGTCCCTGGTGGTAGTGGTTCCCCATTTCTGATCACCAGCCCTGAACAAAAATTAATATTTCCTTGTGGAAGTGCTCCTCCCCTCCCTCTGATCACCAGCCCTAGGGAAAATTGCAATAATCCCTGGAGGTAGTGGTCCCCCTTCCTTGATTTCCAGCCCTGAAGAAAAAAATAATAGTCCCGGGTGGTAGTGGTCCCCACTTTGATCACCAGCCCTGAAGAAAAAGTCAAATCCCTGGTGGTAATGGACCCCCCTCCCACTGATTGCAAGCCTAGAATGAAAAAAAAACATCATGATATCCAGTGGTTCCCTCTGCAGCACTGGGCACCCTCCATACTCACCTGATTGGTATTCGTTGTGCCGAGGGTACATATGGTGAGTGGCACAGCCCTTTGCACACCTCCTTGGCTGACTGCTATATATCCATGTAGGAGCTTGCCTTTTATTTATAGGACAGGCCATGTCACCCTGACCTATAAATAAGAGGCGTGCTCCCTGCCTGGACACATGGCAACTGGACAAGGAGGTGTGCAGAGGGCTGTGCTGGTTACCTCATGCACCCGCAGCACTATAAATATCAGTGCCTGGAGCTGTGGGGAGGACTACTGGATGCCAGTGAGTTGTTGTTTTTTAAAGTCTGGGCAGGCGATCAGTGGGAAGGGGAAACACTGCCACCAGGGATTTGTCTTTTCACATCGGGGCTGGCAATCAGAGGGAGGGGGGGACTGCTACTACCAAGGATTATTATTATTTTCTTTGGGGCTGGCAATTGGAGGGAAGGGGGACCACTACCACCAGGAAATATTATTTTTTCTTCTGGGCTGGTGATTGGAGGGAGGGGGGACCACTACCACCAGGGATTCTTTTATTCAATGAGGGGCTGATGGTTGGTGGGGACTACTACCAGCAGGGTTTTTTTTTTACATTAGGGGCTAGCGAAAGGAGAGTGCCATGGACCACAGGGATGGGTGTACTCTACCAGTGGTCAACCAGCTGGTTGGCTGTATTACCTCTGGCAGCTGCTAGGTTTGCATGGAGTAAAAGGAGGTTTTCTTAGGTGCAAAAGGACCATGCAAAACCCTTTTGCAGCATGCAAATCCACTGAATATCAGATTGCTCTGATATTCCTGTTCCCGCCCCACCATGTGCATACCCCCCCTTTCTAGTTTGCACTGATGCTACCCCTGTTTGCTGGCACAACAAAGCCTTTTCAACATTGGGCTCCAGCACAAGATCCAGTTTGTGTGGGCAAACACTGGTAAGCATCCACACAGACGTCTGAATATCAGGCCCCATATCTTGCAGTATCAAGCAAATCAGTGAACAATCCTTGCAATCTTTTTTCATCATAAAATAAGCAAATTATAAAAAATGAGATGCTGCAATATCTTAAAATTTTAAACCAAACACTGGATCTGATAATGGTTGTCTGGAGCTTACTAATGAAAATTATTCCCCATTTTAAATGGAATTAAATAAAGGCATTCCACCTGTCAGGAATAGGTTAATTGCAAATACAACTCATCACTATAGACATAAAAAAGAGAAACAAGTAAAAAGCAATAAAAGGGAAACTAGACAGAATAGAGGTTTTATAACAATCTGTTAAATTTTGTTAAGTATAGCCTTAGCAGCTTCTAAAAAATATTTATTTATTTATTTTGAAAAGTTTCACAAGGAAGGACATTATGAACTGTAATAGCTAATTTCCAGATATGTCATGGGGGGGGGATACAAAGGAGGGTGCAGTAAGCATAACATTGCAGAATGAGTACAGAAAATATAGTACACTTCATCAGTTTGGAGACCGGTAAGAATAATACAGTAGCATACAACTTAAAATAGAGCATCTACAGTTGTGTTACAAAGAGACAATCACATATCCACTCACAGAGCAGGTTATGCATTTCCAGGTAAATAGTATTAAATAAGCTTAACCTTTATTATAAACACTAGATTTGCAGTGAACTCAAAAACACTACACACAAAGTGCTAAATTATACATTGCAATGACAGAAACATAGGACCCGATTCTGAAAGGAACCCTTCGAGCGACACAAGTTGTGCTGTTCCAAGGGCTATGGCTATAGCAGGTACACCAGGAACCCTGTGCCATATTCAGAGAAAAAGCAGGGTTCCTGCATCAAACTCCCTGGGATTTCCACAAGTGTGGGACTGCACCTGACTAGTGGTGCAGCTGCGGTACATGCCACAAAGACTTGGCACCCCTTCCACCAGCACAACACAGGAGGAGCAGCACTGGTGGTGATGGTAAGGAGGTACACATGTACCCAGCAGCTGTGAGGGGGGTGGGGACATAGGGTGGTTTGGTGTACCAGCAGGGTGGTCAGGTATTGGTTTGGTGCCCAGCAGGGTACAAATGCCCATGTTATACCTATACAGAGGCATATGCACTCCTCAGGTGCCAAGCAATCTCATACATCATAGCTGCCACACCAACCCTCCCTATGTCCCTCTGTGCCACTCCGACCCATGGATCCCACTTGTAGCCCACCCAAAACAGTGTTCCAGTCAGTAGCAAGGGGCTTAGACCACCTCCTGGAAGGTCTAAGTGGAGCTCCTTGCAATAGCCATTGCAGGGCTTTTGGAATTGGAAATGTGAGCCCCACCATGGCACAAGCCCCCTTCTGATCTGGCGTACCAAGATACAGGTCACAAGGGTGGTGCAATGCCTATTTGGCACAGTGGGTTCCCTGCTTGGCACAACCCGTGTTCCAGAATAGGGAATGCCGCAAAGGGGAATGCAGGGTGCGACTTGCGTCTTTGGTGTTTGGCGCAAGCACATTGCATCCAACGGAACTGCTTCTGGAATCAGGCCCATAGTCTGTAAAGTGCTAAGCCAACCAATTTAATTGTAGCTGTACAGACACAAGGTTGCAGTGTGGGATAGCTAGAGGAATGAGGGTTGGGAGGGAGAAAGGTTAGCCAAAGGCCTTCTCTCCTTCGGGATACTAAGAATCCCACAAGGGGACAGGAAACTGGCATGAGAGAAGGGATTGATCAAATTTGCTGCACTTTGTAGAAGGGGAGAGTAGAACTAGAGGAGAATTAGGTGCAGTTGCAGGAGGGAGCTATGTGTTGACAGAGGAGGAGGGACTGGGAGCAGGGGGTCTGATTGGAGTGGATTTCTAATGGGAGGGAGATCCAGATACTTGGGAATTGATACAAGGAGGTGGCATGCCCTGATGTGGTACGCCGGGGAGGAGGTCAAGAGCCCTGTAGGCAGAGTTACGGAAGGTGTAAAGGGGGTGGGTGGGACCGAGATGAGGGAATGCAAGTAGGGTGACAAAGAGCCAAGCCAGTACTTCCCAATTAAAGTAGTGCTGTGTGTAAGGCACCTGGCACTGAGGGAAGGGAATGAGAGTGAAGTGTAAAGGTCACAGTGGTTTATCCTGTGATATTGGAGAAATGGTAAATTCAGAATCTTCCTGTTGTGCATAGTAGGAAAGAAGGCATTCAGCAAGTTGCTCTGTTTAAAACATGTGAACTTTACCATCCTTAATGACAGGGACCTTAGCTAGACTGAGAAGATTAAATTGGGCCCCGGTCACTAGTATATCCTAACAGTACTGTAAAAATCTCCTGCAGTGTTGCTGTGTCTGAAATGAATAGACTGAGCATAAGAAAGTTCTACGATTTTCATGCAGAACTCCTTTCAATGGGAAAAACTAGACATACTCTAAGATCTCTGTGACTTTCAGAAGTAAAAGTCACAAGGATAGTGGACATGATGGAAGAATAGAGAGTGTTGGAATCTTCTGCAGAGTGTTTTCTTACTGACACTAAAACCCCTTATAAAGAGCAACAGAACATCTGAGGGTGGATCAAAAGTAGAAATGAAAGCATGTTTTACCATGGTATTTATCATGTTTTGGGAAGGCCTACAATCCTCATATTTTCCTGTTGAATCTGGTTTTCAAGTAGCGCAATTTTTCTTGTTAAACTGTAGCTGTCTTTAACACCAGACGTGGCTATTTGGTTTAAGAATTTGTAAACGAGATTTCATTTTTTCCATCTTTTGAGCTGCTGCTTTATTTTACTTTTAAGATTCCAGAAGCCTTGCTTTTGTAAATTTCACCTCTGATTGCAGGAAATGCATATATGCTAATAATGCATCAAATTTTCTGCCACACCTCTCTACACAGATAAGGACTGTAAGGATTGTATCAATAGATTGGAGTATGCTGGATAAAGAGTCTTCTAAAGACTGGGTTGTTGTGAGGTCGATGTTGCAGTTGAGTTAAACCTTGTGTTTGTCTCTGTGAATAAAGGTGTACCTCATTTACACATGTAGCCAATGCTGATATCTGCATTTGCTTCAGATCTCTGACAGGCACAGGTTCAATATTAGACTGGGTTCCCAAAGCAACAGCGGGGGCAGAAGTAACAGGTTGAGATGGTGATGTTGAAAGCTAAGACGTCTAAGCTGAGAACTGGGCAGGTGTTTATAACGTAGAAGTTCTTGTGGTAATCTGAGTTGGATTTGAATTGCAAGAACTAGTAGCTCACAGACCCATACACACACTGGGGCTCAGCAAAATGGAGCGACGGCAAGTGGGCCAATCTTTGGAGAAATAAACTCCTTTGAAAAGGAGGAAATACATTTTTTCGTTATTCTACCATACCTCAGTGTTGCAGACAATCTAAATGTAAGTTTTTTTTATATGCATCAGCTTTAAGGTTTTATTTTAAGTGTTCCCAGTTTTTTCAATCATGTGTACTCAGAGCAAATTACAAAACAAACAGCTTGGTAACGATCTTTGTACCTTATATTTTTCCATGGTTCTCTTATGATTCCCTTCCACTCCATTATCTGCTGGTGCATCACCATGAAATAATGTTAGACTCATGAAGGTATCTCAAAGTGATAAAAACTGATTTTTAATGGCAAGCATCCATTTCAAAATATTTCTGACATGCCCTCTGTTCTCCAGGGGTAAATTTTGTTTTTTAAAATGTCTTGATGCAGGCCAGCCTGGTGGCGCTGAGGGTTGAGGCGCTGGACACCACACCTCATGCCACACCGGTGACCCAGGTTCGGGAATGAGCCAGGGTCGTTGGAGGCTGGCAGGGGGGGGAAGGAGAGGATGTGAGATGCTGCCTACTGGCAGCGCTCCGCCTCAGGAGAAGGAATCCAGCTCTCTTGGAGCATGGCTGCCCCCTGGTGGAGGCTGGAGGGATGGTGCCACTCATAAGGTGCTCTGACATAGGTCAATGGGGAGGGCAGAAGGGACCCAGTCTGGAGCAGTGGTGCACATGTGCACCTCCACGTGCATGTGTCACTGCTTCCGGGGGTCCTGGGTAGTACAGGGAGAAAACAGAGGAAATATTGGGGGGCAACATGGATGATGCCCCCAGACCAACTCTGGGGATCTCCCGGGGTGCATATGGTGCTAGAAGCCCCCGAAGGACCCCAATAGGCTCGGCCGATGCAGAAGTCAATCCACCACAGGAGGATAAAAATAGTTGACAAAAAAAAAATGTCTTGTCTCTCATTTTGCTGACAGGAACAGTAAATGTTATCAGTTTAACCCAATAAATTCAGAATCTCAACTCACGAACACAAATTTAAATGAGACAGCATGATCATCCCTGGTCACTACACACCCTTATGTTGCTGAGGGTTGGGTGCATTTTGATCAGGAGAGAAGAATCACACTTCATATTCTGATGCACTTCTTCACCTTCTCCTTGAGGATACTTAACTTTGTGTGAGCATTAGAAAAAATCTTTTTTTTTAACAAGGGCCAATGAAAATCTGAATTGTGGCCCAGTACTCAGTTGTGCAGCCAGACACAATGTAGTTGCAAAGATTACCTTGCACCATTGACATATCTGTAACCCTGTTGGGCCATACTCCATTGGGCTTACAAACATTGCCTGGGTACCTGTAACATCAGTTTGCAGTGCTTAAGAAAGGGTCAGGTCCTGCAATAATAATGACTCCAGGAGTCATTTATAAAACACTGCAACCCTTGCAACCATACAAGGTGAGAGTTTGGCCAAGGGATGGTGACAGAATGAGGGGAGGTACCATTGGGTACAGTGTATGCTACACCAAGGAGTTTCCCATTGGTAAGTGGCAGAGGGGCATCTTCATTGGTACTGTAGGGTTATGCATCAATACATTGGAAGTAGTTGAGGTGATAACTATCAGCAGTGGGAGATGGATTGCACTGGGAGATAGAAACTCAGCTTTCAAGTTAGATTTTTTTTTAAATGTTAGGTTTATTAGGGTTGTCATTGCTTTTTGACAAACCATTATGCCCATTACATGTAGAGCAGTAGAGTGGTCCCAAGCAAAAGCAGTACCCCGAAAGAAATGAGATATTGAATCTGAGCTAGGATATCCTGTGTAAATACTGTAAGTTGCTTTTGGGATACAGTGTATGAAAAGCACTAAATGAAAATGTTATACTCTTCTACTGGTCAAACACTACAAATATTTGTTTAAAGCAACAGCACTACCAAGATGTGCAAAGCTATCCTTCTCTGGTTCTCCTAATTCATTCGATCTCAACATGTTTTCTAAACCTTTCCTCTTTGACATCATCTGGATTGCAGGAACATACTGAATGTCAGTTTGCTTGATCGGCAGAATGGGAAAAGCTGAGCAATCAGCTTGTGTAATCACTGTAATCACACTCATCAGTATCTCTTACCTCGCCTCAGGTGAAGGAGAAACCAGCCTTCCGATGGTCTTACACTTAGGGGTCATGGTGAGCACTAAGAAGGAAAGCAATCTACAAGACACAGGGCCACAGCATAAAAAACGAGGCAAGCTCTACCAGGGAAGGGCACTGGCAAAAAGCCAGGTTTCAAAGAAATACAAAATCACACATACCCCAATAATATAAACTAGCATGGAAAGTAATGTATATGCCAGTCACTATACAAATTTAGACTGGTTCTGTTTTAAGTCAGATTGCATGGTGCCAAATGTCATCTCACACAATCTGCAAAGGTTGAAAACAGAAGACACAAACGTGTTTCATCCTACTCAGAACCCATCAGTGTGCTTTATCTGTATCTCAGCCCAGCTGAAGCAGGAACCCTACTGTATGATGGTCTCAAGGTTTTTGGTCATGGTGAGCCCCAAATAGGAACATAATCTAGTAGACAAAGAACTTAAGCACAAAGTCACTGAGGCAAGGGTTACCAAGGAAGGATGTTGTCAGTAAAGTCAGGTTTAGAACACTATTAAAACTTTCTAATTTTAAATTATAAAATGAGCCATGCAAATCCTGTAACCTCATGGTCGAAGCATGTCACATGACCATTGGTTCTGTTTTGACAACTGCACATCTAACCTGACCTACATCATTTTTTTTTTTATAAGTGGAATAACATACTCCAGGATGTTCAGTCAAAAAGAGATAATGCACTTTTTGGGTGGATGTGGCACTCACCTCATGCTTAACAACCCCCAGGGTGTGCATTATGTTTTTATTATGGCACACTTATCATTTGTTATCCCTTATGTACAAAATCAGAAAACAGCAAAAACAATACCTCTGTCTCACTTTCTGAAGAATCTGAAAGTCTCAAATTTCAGTTATTTATCTTTTTCAGTTTTTGTTTTCAATAATTTATTTGTCTTTTTGCTACCTGGCCCCTTTCAGGCTTTGGTATACCAGCCCCATTACCCTACATCCCTAGGGTTTACCTCCTTCTCAGGTGATCTCCCACAAACTACCCCTCCCATCAGAACTGGTCAGGACCCCTCCAGTGCACAGTACAGACTCAGATCCAGAGAATGGCACCTAATTGGTGGGTGTGGGTCCTGTAGAAGACTGAGTCATCACCCTGTTTGGTCAGCTCTAGCGATTTTCCTCCTGTTTTCTCCCTAGCCACCAAGCATGCAGTGATGCAAGTGAGAAGTAAGCACACACTCACTTCATTCCTGATGGTGGCCTGTGCCTAGCACTGCTCCAGCTACCCTGTTGCCCAACCTCCCTTAGGTGGCAGGCATAGACTAGAGTGGCTGCCCCCCCCAAGAAGAGGAGAGCAGTCCCTGGGACACTTTATTCTCTTGGCCCGGCAGAACCCTGTGAGACCTAGTCCACTTCTGAACCCAGATTTCTGGCATGGCAGGCAGTAGCACAACTGCTAAGTCACTGCACTGGCATATTGTTTAGTTTTTCATTAGAAAATAAGTGTCTTAAAAAGTGTTACCATAGTCCAAACACATGTGACTACATTTTTGTCATTGGCAGCTGTGTGACTACCCTTTCTGCTATTTCTGCTGTGACTACAATAGGTTTTCAACTGGCACGTGAAAAAACATTAAGGGAAAATAATATACGTGCTTTATGCATGTGCAGCCACAGTAATTGTTTCCCTCAATAGCACTACTTTTGGGACAAGATCCAATGAACCTGGAAGTTTCAGGTCTTTGCTGTTTTTTTAGTTATTGATGAGCAAAAAAGCAGCAGTGCATGGTAACTGTGAACATATTTAACTATATTTCTTCATTCTATTTTAGACTGCCCCTTGTTTCATGTCTTGTATGATAACCTTTTTTCTCCCATCAACGCTCACCCCCATTCCATAAGTAAATAAGCTGAGATGGGTGCAATATATGAGAATGGGGTAAGCGTTAGTGCTGACAACCCCAAGGTACACCCCCCCATGCCTGGTGCTGGCTGCAGGGTGGAGATGGGGTGTTAGGGTTGGAAACCCTAATAGCACATTTCCCTACTTTTGTCACTGGAACCCTAACTAGTGCATTAATAATGATTTTTGCACAGAATTTCCTTACTTTTTGAAATAGTATAATCGTATTCTTATTTGCCTGTGGGAGCACAGGGCCCTTTGGGCCCTGCCATCAATTCATAATTTTTGAGATAGTGTAATTGTATCCTTATATCCCTGACCCATCAATCCATAGAAACATAGCAACATAGAAGCTGACAGCAGATAAGGACTGCAAGGTCCATCCAGTCTGCCCATTTCTTCTTCTACCTTATGAATTTGCAATAGGCTTTACTGTGTCAATGGTCTATCTAATCATACTCATCTGTATTGCTCCCTTATGCCTATCCCATGCCTGTTTGAAACCCTGTACTGTATTCATATCCACCACTTCCTCAGGTAGGCGGTTCCATGCATCCACCACCCTTTCTGTAAAAAGAACTTTCTCACATTACCCCTTAATCGGCCTCCCTCTAATCTCATGATGTGTCCTCTTGTCCTGTATTTTTCTTATAATGAAACATGTTAGACTTTTTCACCTTGTTAATGCCCTTAAGGTGTTTGAATGCTTCAATCATATCACCTCTCTCTCTCCCTCTTTTGCTCTGGGATATTCATATTGAGCTCCATTAATCTGTCCTCATATGTTTTCTGATGCAGTTCCTGCACCATTCGGTTGACCTTTTCTGGACTGCCTCCATTTTGTTAATGTTCTTGTGAAGGTGCGGCCTCCAGTACTGCACGCAGTACTCCAGATGGGGCCTAACCAGTGTCTTGTAAGGAGGGATTATTACCTTCATCTTATGACTTCTGATACCCCTAGTAATACACTCCAACATTCCTCTGGCCTTACCTACTGCTTTAGAGGTCTGCTTGGATGATTTCAGGTCATATGTGATGATGATGCCCAAGTCTCTTTCTTCCCTTGTGATTGACAGCAACTCTCCTCCCAACCTATAGGTGGCTTCAGGGCTTCTCTTCCCTATGTGCATGATCTTGCACTTCTTTGCATTAAACCCAAGTTGCTACTCTTCCAACCATTTTGCCAGCTTATCCAGATCTTTTCTCATTCTGCCCACCCCATCTGGATTATCTGCTCTGTTGCAGATCTTGGTGTCATCTGCAAACAGACAAACCTTACCCTCCAGTCCATCTGCAATGTCACTGATGAAGATATTGAAGAGGACTGGCCCCAGGACTGATCCCTGAGGTACCCCACTTGAGACTTGCATTTCTTCTGACTGTATACCATTTACCACCACTCTCTGTTTTCTGCCCGTCAACCAGTTTGCCACCCAGTTGACCAACTTCTGATCCATCCTGAGCCTACCCAGCTTATTAATCAATCTTCGATGTGGAACAGTATCGAAAGCTTTGCTGAAGTCAAGGTAGGCGACATCAACTGCTCCCCCCTTGGTCCACCACTCTGGTTACCAAGTCAAAGAAATCTATGAGATTAATTTGACAGGCTCTTCCTGTTGTAAACCCATGCTGTCTTGGATCCTGTGCTCTTATGGATTCCAGGTGTTACACTATCCTTTCCTTAAGGAGTGCCTCCATAATCTTGCCCACTACTGAGGTAAGACCTGACTGGTCTGTAGTTCCCTGCCTCCTTCCTGCTACCACTCTTGTGGAGTGGGATCACGTGAGCCCTTCTCCAGTCTTTTGGGACCTCTCCTGTGCTCAGAGACTCACTAAACAGTTCTGATAATAGCTCTGCTATCCATAACTGTGTTCTTATTTATTTATTAGCTTTTGGTAACTCGGTAAGTGCACTAGGCAACAGTCCTGCCTAATTTCAGGCATGACCTGGGAGAGTACAACATGAGTAATACAGTCAAGACAGCAGCACAGTAACAACAAATCAATTCAGTCACAACAGTATGGGAGAACAAATAAGATAAAATACTAAGCAGTAGGAAATGTGTTAAGCAAAATCAAGATGCAGCAAGATATGTAATGCCTCGATGTCCCCAAACAGAAGAAATGGGGAGGAGACACACAGTTAATTACATTTACAGATTCCAAGTGCATAGAGGTGTGAGAACAGCGATCGCTTAAAGGAATGGTGGGAGGGGGAGTGTTTAACCTGGGGTAGAAGCGAGTTCCAGAAGTTAGGGGCAAAATAAGCAAAGGACTGTTCCCCCATTTTAGTCACACACGGCTGGACTGATAGCATGGGGACAGATGAGGACCTGAGAGAGCGGACACGTGAGATAGGGGTAAGCAAATCCATCAGGGAGGACGGGCTGGGGGGTCTAGCAAGTGAATCTATAAAGCAACCTAGGGAGTAAGAACAAAGGTCTTTGGGAGATAGCCAGTGTAAGCCGGAGTAGAGGCGGCAGTGATGCGTCAGTCGAGGGGCAGATAAGGCAAGCCTACATATATTGTTGTAGGAAGTGTCCCATTTGCTGAGCACACTGGTATTGATATTGAAGAGAACAGGGAGGGCATAAAGAAGTTGCGGGAGTAACACACCTTTAGCTACTGCTAACCTAGCTGAGGGGGTGCGTGAGTGCCGTACACGATAGGCTGCACCTATTCTGGTGTTAACGGCCCGGCACATCTCACTGATGTGCAAGGAAAATTCGAGGGCAGGGTCAAGCATGACCCCAAGGTATTTGATAGTCACTGCATTAGTAACAGGTGTCCCCTCCTGACAGAGGACAAGGAGTTTAGAAGATTCCAAGTGCACTTTTTTTAGAAGATCCGAACAGCTTGGCCTGAGTTTTACCTATATTAAGGATTTGTTAGTTAGCAGAGAGCCAGGATTGGAGAGATTGAAAGTCCTGTGTGAGATTATGGTTAATATCAGCAACAGTTTTGGCAGATTGGTAGAGCACTATATCATCTGCATACATGAGGAGGTTGCTGTGAGGGGACGTACACTGAATGTAATTTTGGAAAAGGGAAAAGAGAAGAGGACCAAGTATCGAACCCTGAGGAACCCCACAAGTAATTGGGATGGGGGATGAAAGAGTTTTGTGGTAGGAAACAACCTGGGAGCGGTTGTCCAGATAGCTACTAAACCAGGATAGGGTGGATTCAGAAGCATCAATGTCACTTAGTTTGGACAGCAGGAGCGGGTGGTGAACCATATCGAAAGCTTTGGGCAGGTCAATGAACACTGCACCAGTGAGCAGTCCCTTATCCATATTGCTTTTGATATCACTCGTGAGGAGGGTCAGTGCTGTGGTAGTACTATGCCCCACCCTAAACCCGTGTTGGGAGGGGGACTGAAGATTATGGTGACAGAGGTGCTCAGAGACCTGTCAATGGATGAGTTTCTCCAGAAGCTTACTAAGAGTGGGGAGTAGTGAGATGGGGTGGTAGTTGGTCAGGAGTTTAGCATCATCCTTCTTCTAGATAGGGATCTTTATGGCTGATTTCCAGATGAGGAGGACAGTGGCCATGCTAATTGAAAGTTGAAAAGCCTTGTTTTGGGCCTGGCAAGCCAGGCCGTAAACAGCCTGATAATCTGTGGGTGTAATCCATCAGGGCCAGGTCTGCTGCTAGTAGGAACTGTTTTGAGTAGGTCCAGAACTTGCTGGGAGGTGACCTGAGCCAGAACCAGAGAAGGTTGAGTAGAGGAGCAAGTAGAAGGGACCAACCCAGGATTGGGGAGCATAGGAGAGGCTAAAGTAGGTAGAGAGGAGAAGAGGGAGTTGAAGGCATTGGCAATGGTGAGTGGGTGGTTGCAGTGGACATCATTGATGTGCATATTAGTAGGAGTAGAGAGCTTGTTGTTCCCAAGAATTTACTTGATTTTGGACCAGTATTTTTAGGACATGTGGTGGAGGCACTTAGGAGGTTCCTGAGGTAGTAGCTTTTGGCAAGACGAATCTCCTTTTTGCATTTGTTACGCAGTGTTCTGTAGGCATCAAAATCCATGGGAAGATGGGAAGACTTCCAGGCAGACCACATTTTATCCCTGAGTTTCAGAAGGTGAAGCAGGGGGCGTTTAAGCCATTTGGTGGTTTTCCCTTTAACCCTTCTAGTGGTATCAGGGATATGTTTATTTTGAAGCGAGAGTAGGGAGCTGTTAAAGTAATTTACATCCCTCCATAGATGAATACATGTATGATGCCATGGAAGCATTGCAGCTGAAACAGCAACTGAGGGGGTGCCCATCCTGTATAAGGCTGGGTAGGTTAGAGAAAGAAGTACTAAGTCTAATTGGGGAGGTGTCAAAGAAGATGAAGAGGCATATTAGGTCAGGAGGAGAAGGGAATGTGGAAAGCACAAAAGATATCCAGAAAAAGGAAAAATATGGGGGAGATAAGGGAGATGGGGAGTGGTAAGGACAAGGGGGAAGGGAGGGTGACACAGGTACTGGAAACAAACACGCAAGGAGAATAAGAGAAGGCATACAGGGAGATGGTAACACAGTAAGCTCAGATGGGGGCTGACCTCTAACAGAGGGGTCAAAGGAGGAAAAACGCGGTTCATAGGTACAAAGAACAAAACAGCTGGGGAGGGTGATGGAAAAATAGGTGAATTGGGGCAAAAAGGGTTGAGTACAACAGAGAACATTGGGGAGAAACAACGACAGTAGGAGGGAACATTGTGCAGGAGGAAGAAGAAGAGGGTGGTAACACTAAATGTTAGGAGTCTGGGGAATAAGGACCAGAACTACAGGCTCTCGAGGAGGAGGGGGAAGTGGATTTGGCAGATATAACAGAGACATGGGCCACCCAAATCCATGACTGGGACATGACAGTTCCGAGGTACAGATTATACCGGAAGGATAGGGAAAAGGGGAAGGGGGGAGGCAGGGTGGAGCTGTATGTAAATGAGGGATTAAAATGTGTGAGGGAGGAGGGTGACAAGGGAGATACAGAAGCACTGTGGGTGCAACTACAGGATCCAAACAATAGACCACTAAGACTGGGGGTGGTGAACAGTCTACCCTCTCACTCTGAAGGGATGGACAGAGTACTGGCAGAACAGATCAGGAGGAACTGCAGGAAGGGAGAGATGGTGATAGTAGGGGACTTCAACCTGCCGGGGGTGGAGTGGGACATACCTACCACAAAGAACAGAAGGGAGCAGGTAATGCTGAATGCCTTCCAGAAAAACTTTCTAGTACAGTTGGTCAAAGAACCAACTAGTGAAAGAAACACCCATGACCTCGTACTTATGAACAGGGAGTGGGTGAGGGATGTAAGGGTAGGGGAACCACTGGGGGGCGGGTGACCACCGGACAGTATGGTTCCAGTTACAGATGGCTAAAGGGGGGGGCATCTGGCACAAGGGTGCAGGATTTCAAAAATGCCAAATTTAAGATGATGAGGGAAGTGCTACAGAGGTTCCTGTGCAAAATTCTACCTGGTAATGACATACAATAAAGGTGGGAACTGATAAGACAGGGGATAGTGGAGGCAACAGAAACTTGCTGTAGGGCCCAGACTAAGAAGGTTAGGGGAAATAAACCCAGCTGGATAAGCTAAGGGGTGTTAGACAGGGTGAGGAGGAAAAGGGCAGCTTACAGGAGTTACAGAAAATTGGAGAGAGGGAGGATAGGGAGGAATATCTGCAAGAAGCAAAGGAGTGACCGGGGGTAAGGGCAGCCAAGACAGCAAAAGAACTCAGGCTGACACAGGGCATAAAAAAAGGGGACAAAGACTTCTTTAGGTACATCAGGGAAAAAAGAAGCTGTAAGGACCAAATTGTAAGAATAAAGAAGGAGGGGGATGGGTGGAAGAGGAGGGTGAAAAGGCAGAAGTGCTGAACCACTACTTCTGTTCGGTCTTTACAAATGGAAGGGAGGGGATGCTATCCATAGTAGGAGGGAGGATAGAAACAGATGGGGGGATGACAGACAGAGAAATCATGGTGGGTAGGGCTCTGGAGGCATTAAGGGCATTGAGGGTGGACAAGGCACCGGGACTGGATGGAGTACATCCAAGAGAGCTGAAGGATCTGGCAGAGGTCCTGGAAGGACCCTTAACAGAATTATTTCATTCATCTCTAGTCACAGGATGCATACCTCATGACTGGAGACTAGCTCACATGGTTCCTCTCCACAAGAGTGCATCCAAGGACAAACCAGAGAACTATAGGCCAGTAAGTCTAACGTCCATAATGGGGAAGCTAATGGAGACCATCCTAAAGGAGAGGCTAGTGGCACTACTGGAGGTGAACAGGGTGCAGGATGGGAGGCAGCATGGCTTCGTCAAGGGCAGGTCATGCCAGACCAACCTGGTGGAATACTATGACTGGGTGACTAGACAAATTGACAGGGGCCATGTGGTGGATATCCTGTACCTAGACTTCAGTAAGGCCTTCGATTTGGTACTGCATGGGAGACTGGGAAGTAAACTATGGGGCACAGGGCAGGAGCAAAGCTGGTGGGGTAGGTGGAGAGCTGGCTACAGGATAGACAGCAGAGGGTGGTGGTCAGAGGGGAAGTTTCATTCCCTAAGCCGGTGACAAGTGGGGTCCCACAGGGGTCAGTGTTGTAGCTGGTGCTGTTTGGCATATTTGTTGCAGATATCTCGGAGGGCATCAGCTGCAGGATCAGCCTATTTGTAGATGACACCAAGATGGGGCAGTGGTGGACAACCAGGATGACCAGGAGGTGAGGTGGGGGCTGCAGGGGGATCTGGAAAGGCTTGAGGCATGGTCTCACAAATGGCAACTTGGGTTAAATGCAAAAAAATGCAAGGTGCTGCACTTCAGAACAAAGAATCCGAGGAGAAGGTGCCATCTGGGGTGTGCGTGGCTAGAAATAACAGAAGAGGAGAAGGATCTAGGGGTGCTCATCATGGGGGAAATTAACCATTCTGTGCAATGCAGGAAGGCTGCAGCAGTGGCTTACAAAATGCTAGGATGCATTGCGGGGGCATAACCTTGAGAAGAAGGGCAGTGATTCTGCCGTTATACAGATCATTGGTTAGACCCCACTTGGAGTACTGCATGCAGTACTGGCACCCATACCTACAGGAAGACATTAGGCTGTTGGAGGGGGTGCAACGTAGGGCAACAAAAATGATTCAGGGCCTGGGGGATTTGCCACATGAGGTCAGACTGAAGGAGTTAAATATGTATTCACTGGAGGAAAGGAGGAACGGGGAGACATGATTGAGACCTTCAAATACATGAAGGGGATAATAAGGACAGGCACAGAGGGTCTATTCAGGAAGAGGGTGGGGAGAGACACTAAGGGCCATGACATGAGATTGGAGGGGGACAGATTCTGGGGAGATGAGAAGGCATTTCTTTACGGAAAGGGTGGTGGCAGAGTGGAATGCACTACCAGCAGAGGTGGTGGCATGTAACAAAGTAGAATGCTTCAAGAAGGGGTGGGACATGGCAAAGAGGAGGGTAATGGTAGGAAGGGGGAGGTGCAGCTGCTGAATAAGGGAGCTAGCCGCAAACTCGAGCAGGCTCGCTAGACTGGATGGCCTTTTTCTGCTGCAAATTTTGTATGTTTGTACTATAAACAGCTGTTTACAGTAGGCACATGATCATGAACTGCCAGTCAGTGGCTGGCCATGGAAGTTAAAAAGGGTGAGTCTGTGTCAGCTGCCAACAGTGGGTGGGGTATCCATTGAAGAAGGGGGCCGAGGGTTGGGTGGACTGGATGGGTAGGTCAGGTGGGGTGATTTGAACCAGGGTGGGGGACTACTGGACACCAGGAACATTTAATTCCTGTATAGTCAGTGTTTGGGGGGTGACTTCTGGAGACCAGAGAAATGTAATTCCTGTATAATGGGTATTCAAGGGTGGGTACTACTGGACACCAGGGACATTTAATTCCTATACATCAAGTGTTTGAGGGAAGGGGGTTACCACTGGATGCCAGGGATAATCACTACAACTGTTGTAGGGTTGTTCAGTGGCAGAGAGGGGAACCACTGGACACCAGGGAAATACTTACTCTTTTCAGTTGGGGTGCTCAGGGTGGGGGGGACAGTAGACCACCAGTACAAACAGCCCTGACAGACATGACGGGGGGGGGTCACAAACTCTGTTTGCTTCTGGCCTGTAATGAGGCCCTAATGAGCTACAACTGACCCCATAGCACCTTGCAAATGCTGTGGTGTCATTTGCATCTTGAGGTATGAATACTGCCAAACCACGCCTCCTTGGCTTATGTCGCTGACTGTTTGTGTTTGTCTCTGTCAGCAGTTTAGTTTTTGTGGATTTTCATGTGTTTCTGCTTGGAGTAACTATGCCATTCTTGGACATGACATCTATGAAAGTCTTTTAAATTGAATTACTGCAAAACATCACTGCCAGGTATTAGCATTCTCATAAATAAACTTTTTGGAAGACATCACAAGCAAAACTAAGGCCAGCAACTAAGTTTGACAAGCTCTGAGTTGAGTCCTGCACTGAATTCATGTTTTTCTCTGACCTGTTCCTAAAGGATCTGTACTTGTCACTAAGGTCTGTTCACAACCATTTTGGAGAACAAAGGGAAGATACTGACAAGGAGTTTTCACATCTTGCATATGTCCCAGGCCTTAATTCATCAACTTCAAGAATGTAACACGTTCTGTGTCTGTGACCTACAGTTATAGCAGTTTACTGGTCCCCAGCAGTTCACCATTCCCTGTGTATCTGACTATTTTTCATCATTTTATTCCTGGTTTCTTGAACAAGATTATTATACTACATATCTGGACTTACAGTAATTCCCTATTAAGGGTATGTCCATTTCTTACTTTCTTCTTCCAATTGATACCTGCATACAGTGATACATACCTTCACCTACTGTCCTCCAGGTCACCAGGGCTTTTGGAAGGATCCTGCCTACCATCTTTTGTTCTCCCTCCCCCCTGCCACTGGACTTTCACCTGAGCGGAGCCCCAACTGCCTTTTCACAGGTCGCCTGATCACCCAATCATGTGGATTTGAGGGCAGGACAACTGAGGATCAGCACGATTGTCAGCTGTTGCCCATCTTCCCAGGTTGACACATAACTTCACCTGCTGCTCTCTAGGACACCAGGGCTTTTGGAGGGAGCCTGTCTACCATCTTTTGCTCTCCCTACCCCCTTCCACCAGACTTTCACCTAAGTGCAGCCGAAACTGTCTTTGTTCACCGGAAGCCTGATCCACCAGTTGGGTGGATTTGATGGTGGGAAAATAGAGGATGGGCGTGATTTTCAACTGCCGTCCATCTTCCCAGCTACACACATCTTCACATGCTGCTCTCTAGAAAACCAGGGCTTTTGGAGGGAGCCTGCCAAACATGTCTTGTTCTCCCTTCCCCCTACCACTGGGCTTTCACCTGAGTGGAGCCCCGACTGCCTTTGTTCACTGGCAGCCTGATCCACTAATCAGGTAGGATTGAGGACAGGACATCCCCTCTTTCTCCCTTCTTCTTTGGAACAGTCCAAATGGCCCTTCTGTACAGCGGCCCGTCTGTGCAAAGAATCATAGCACTAAGGACATCAAGGAGTCCACCTGGAGTCCGCCTGAGGTCAGCCGTCAGCCTTAACTCTGCTCCCCTCATGTTCCACCTGGTTCCTGCCTCACTGGAAACCTGGACACTATTCGACTACCATGCTACAAGGTGACTGTACATCCAATTATGGTGTGCTACTCTTAGGCTCCCTCTGCTTAATCCCTAATGCCAGTTCTCAAGACACGGCATACTCCAGCTTGCCATCTGTCTCTCTGTGCTCATTACTTGTACTTTACAGTTGTGTCAATTTGACCAGTTTTACTAAACTGTTGTCTGCTGCTTGTTGAACCTTGTCCTTGCTGATCAACTGCTGCATGTAATGTGCTGCTTCATCATGTAGCCTACCACTTCATCTGTGTTGCTACCTATTTGCCTTGCAGTTTTAGTTCATTAAAGTGAAGCTTGCTAGGATTAAACACAATTCTGAAGCATGCTGCAACAGAGTTACTGCAGTAAACAATGTAATTTCAATGAGAATCAGTCCATTTTGTCATTCATGAAACTGTGACACTGTACTTTATCCTGGTGGGCTTCACTGTACCTTAGTTTATTCACTTCACATGCTATTCCATTTAATATTGTTGCATTGTTGTTTACTAGCCTGTTTTGGTGCTCTGTACTACAGTGATGTTCTGATTACCATTGTACTTTGTTCAATCACAGTAGTCTCTGTTTAGCTAGTTACCTTCCTCTCCCCTTCAACCATAATATTCCAGGCCTTATTCTGCTTCTTCCATTTTCCCCTTCCCTTCCTTCCACCCTCTCTGATTCAACTCCCTTTCGCTCATCCTTCTCTCCACCCACCCCTTGCTATGCCTTCTTTTTCTCTTCCTTCCTATTCACCCTGATCTCGTGCCTTCACCATCGTTACCTGGAGTTCCTCTACCATGTCCTTCTTTTCCCTTGCTACCCCTTCTCACCTTGCTCTCCTTCCCACTCCAAGTATACCAAGCCCCACTGCATCCTTCTCCTCATTCTCCTCCTCCTCCTTTCTGGTAATGTGGAGACCGATCCTGGATCCCATTCCTCCTCCCTTCCTCCCTCTGCACCTGCCCATCCTCCAGACCTACCATTCACAAGACTGAGTCACCTAATTTGACACAGGATATTTCAGAACCCACCTGGCTCAATCCCCACTCTGCTAACCATTCCCTACTGGACTGAGTTCTAACCTCCCCTCCCACCGCATGTGGCTGCTGGTATTTTTGCCAGATGCCTTTAGCAACCATTGTAAGACTTTTGCATCAGAAAATCTGATGCCCCCAGCTATCTAAATATATCTGTGCTAAGTCTCTCCAATCTCTAAATATCAACGTTCTACTGAGCGACCTTACTGCTACCATCTGGTCAGACATCGATGTTGCCTTTGCTCTTTTTCATTCCAAATTTTCTACTGTCTGGGAGAGGCATGCCCCCCTCAGAAAAATCAGAGTAAAAACATCCCACCACCCCTGGATTACCTCTGATATTATAGAATTGTGTGTAAGTCCTGGGACCATGCTTTGGCCTGTTACAAATTATCCCGCTCCTCCTCTCACATCTTCTAAATGGGTCTGAGGAACAATTGCCCTGAGGCTGTCAGGTCAGCTAAATCACAGTGTTGCAAAGCCAGCCTTCAGTCACACCTAAGCTGCCCATATACATTTTGGAAGATTATACACTCCCTTTTTAACCTCCCTGCCCAGTCAGCTCCCCCCCCCACACACAGTTTGCATAGAAAATGGTTCACCTGTGTCTGACTATGTCTGTATTGTGGCTGTCTTTAACAAGTTCTTCACAACCTGTGCCCTTCTGTCCTCCTCCACTACTAACTCCCACCTCCCTCTACCCCGTCCCTCCTCAATACACCTCTTGGTTACCACTTCCCCCTGTCACAGTCCAAGAAACCCAATTTTCTCTTTCCTCCCTCAACCCACCAAAGTCCAGTCTTGATGGTCTTGACCCTACTGTAAATTACTGTACATCTCAGCTCCTACTATTGCAGCTCCCCTTACTTACTCACCTGCTTAACCTTTCCTTCACTCTCTGCACTGTTCCCTAGTCTTGGAAGATTGCCAAGGTTATTTCTCTTCACAAACTGAGTGACCCATCTTTTCCTGGTAACTATCATCCTATCTCTCTCCTTGCCACCTTCTCTAAACTGAAAGAGAAACTGGTCCATGCCACACTTCTCCATTTTTTCTCATCTGCTAACTTCCTGTCACCTTTCCAGTCTGGCTTGTAGAGGCACCATACCACAGTCTTCTCCCTGCTGCGTGTCACTGATGCCATCTTCTACGGGATGGACCAAGGGCTCATTACCACATCTATTTTTGTCAATTCAGCCAAAACTTTTGACTGTGTGTTCCTCCCACTTCTCCTGAACAAGCTGAAAAGAGGTTGGCCTCTTTGCTCGGTTCAACTCTTACCTAACTGGTCATCTACAGTCGGTACAGGTTGGTGGTTCCCTCTCACCTCACCATTCTGTCTAATCTGGGGTTCCACAGGGCTTCATCCTTGGACCCCTCCTTTTTCCAGTCTTCCTCAATGACCTCCCCTCTGCCTGTGTCAACTCACATATACACATGTATGTACTGTAGATGACACAGTCATCTTCACCTCTGGTCCTTCCTCTGCAGCTGTAGAAAACCTGCTCCAGTGGGACATCAACAATATCCTCCATTGATTCCGTTCTAGCCAACTTTGAGTTAACATTAAAAAGACAGCGTGTCCCTTGATTTGGGCAACTCAAAAACAGTGTTCCCAAAATGAGCGAAGACGAAAGAGCACAGCCACAAAGGGCGAGGGGTACAAGTCAGCGAGCACCAAAACAGCGACCTACTGCTTTCTCCCCTCACTGAGTGGCTTCCTCATCGGAGTTGGTTATTTTAGTAAGGGGGGGCAAAGCCCCCATCAGAAAAAAACTTTACTTTTTTGTTGCCATTTTGGCAATCATTGACTTTTACCCATAACGCTTTGTGGCTGTGCTGTTTTGCCTTCTCTCATTTTGGGCTCATTGTTTTTTGAGTCACCCTAATCACACAGAACCAAAATACAGTCTCCATGACCTTTGGTACCAGTCAGAAACTAGGCAGACTCACTGCCCCCCATCTTAACCACTCTGGATGGCACCCCACTTGAAGTGGTTCAGTCCTTTTAAGTACCTGGGTGTGTGGCTTAACTGTAAGCTTTACTTCTCAGTCCACATTGATGCCATTCATACCAAGCTCCGTACCAAGCTTGATGCCCTCTGTCATTACATAGACTGCCTATCTCTGCATGTCTGCAGGGAGCTGATTACCACAATGGTGCTCCCTGTCTTTGACTATGAGGATGTAGTCTATGGCTCTGCCCCCTCCACTTTCCTCACCAGACAGAATGCCCCCCCTCAACTCCTTCTGTCATTTTGCATCTAACTCTACTCGACGCACACATCATTGCTTGCCTAACTCCTTCCTTTCCATTCACCCTCTGCCATCTCACTGACAGGCCCATTGTGTTACATTGATCTCCAAATATTGGTCCAACATCCTTCCCTCCTACCTTTCCTCACTCTTATACTGAATCCCCTCCCTCTCCCTCCCTCCGCTCTGGGGACCATTGCACATTTGCCATTCCTCACCCATGCTCCACTGCTGGATTATCTGCATTCTCTTATAGGCTTCCCTCTCTCTGGACCAAACTCCCCTCATCCCTCTGTCTCTCCCCATCATTTAACTCCTTCAGATGCCTGCTGAAACTTCAACC
This sequence comes from Neoceratodus forsteri, assembly GCA_016271365.2. NCBI lineage: Eukaryota > Metazoa > Chordata > Ceratodontiformes > Ceratodontidae > Neoceratodus > Neoceratodus forsteri. The sequence continues at coordinate 1,387,205,134 of CM057453.1, forward strand.
CCCCCACTTGCTCCTGCTACCCTTCTTCTGGTTATTCTAGAAGTCTTGATTTTAACCCATAAAAGTTTTTTAGTCATGATTCTAAGCACTGCTAAAGTTCACTGCACTTTGTATAATTGTGGTACATACAAATTATCTTTATTTATTTTATTATTGTAACACATTGCTCATCTGCCTGTTCAAATGTTGTTTTGCTATTGTCTCATGCTGTTTTGCTCCATCTCCCCCTTCCTCGGGTCATACCTGGAAATGAGCCTCAGCTCAGTGTGCCTTTCCCAGTTACGAAATTTTTAAATAAATAAAAATTAAAAAATACAGCAGATTGCTCCAGAAAAGTAATTGCCATTAGTCAATTTTCAGGTCGTACCTGAAAATAGGCATTTACTTGTCTAGTGTACCTTACCTGGTAAAATAAGTAAATAAATAAATTAGTGGGCCCTAATATCCCAATTGTGATCGCAATCCCCATTGCACACTATTGGTCACATACCTCCTGTGGCCAGTAGGAGGCTGGTGTTTGTGATCGCAGTTGGGATAGTGACTGTCTGGTATATCGGAACGTGCCTTTAGTGCTTGCAGATTACTCTGTCATGTTCCGATATTCCTCTAGTTTGCTCCAGGCACTAATTTGCTCCTGGAGCAAACATTTAGAGGGTCGACACCATGACCTACAAATATCCTGGCCCAAGTGTACAAAACAACTGAAAATACAGGCAAAAACCTGGCTCCATTTATTGTTTCAAATATAAAAAAAATGCTGAAGCACACTTAAGATGGGCAAAGAAGGGTACTGTATAGGACAGGATGTAAGGAGCCATCTAAAATGGAATAAAAATGTATTGTCAAAATTTTAACCATAGTTTCATTTTTTATGCATTCTGCATACTCAGAAACTCTTGCACAACATTTTGTTAGCAGGTTCTCAGATCCTTCCACAAAAAGTGTGCATACCAATTTCTGGTACATAGGTCTGAATAAAGCTAAATTCTAAGCAACTGAAAACTGGAGTTTTACATTAAAGTGGTAGTCACCATTACTATTGTATAATAAGCCTCTAATAAGCCTCATAAAGACATAAAGATACATTTAAAAATATTATAAAGCCTTTAAGAATTGCTTACTACCTTAGTTGTGCATATTTCTTTTAAAAGTACAATAACAACACATACAGTGATCTTTATAATGTCAGTATCTACCATTTGCCCAGCAAGGGTAATAGACTGATATGGTCACAAGTGATTCCTCTAGTCAATGTCATTGAGGGTCTTACACAGGTGGTTGCCATAACTACCCATGACCATGGCCACATCATGAAAATCATCTTATCACTGGATCTTGATATCTGTGATATAAGGACTGTTCCTGTCACTGGTTTAATCACCATGCTGTGCAAGTACTTTTTTGTCCTCCTTGATGATCTGTGAAGATGGTCCAGTATTGTCCAAAATGGAATCTAGATCTATGTATGCTAAAGGTGGTACTGGACATCTCTGGCATGGTACCAGCTTGTGCTGACAGTGCAGGAAATGCTCTTTAGAGTTGCAATGCAACTCTCTTGGGTGGTTTAGACTCTGGTATATCTCTATGTCCACCACTTGCCCTCCTGCTGAAGCTCACTACAGTATAGCAATGGGTTGAGGTGGTTGGAGGCTAAGGAGAATTTGTGGGGAAAGGGTCCGATCCATGGATGACAAACTGGCTATAAGGGCTCACCACAGTGAGTATCAGAAAGCAATATCCCTGAAAAAGACAGAGTGCCTGTCACAAGTGGTTGCCTCAGCTAAGAAGCAGCCAGCTCAACTCTTCCATACTGAGGACAGATTGTTTTATCCCCCTGCATGCAATCTGGGAGAGCATTGTTTGCAGAAAAGTACAAAGAGTTTGTCTGTTTCTTTTTGGATAGGGTGTCATTTAGTAGGGCTGAGATCACCCTAAGTGCTCTACCAGGTACTGGCAATAGTTCCGTGAAGTAGGACAAAAGCCATCCATGGACCTGGAATGAGTTTCACCTAGTTGAGGCAAAAGATGTGCTCTGTATAATATTTGGGCTGTGTTACATCCTCTTTCTGTTGGACCAGGAACCTAGCCAGATAACAGTGGACTACCAGGAGGAGGCCCTGGACTGGATTTTCAAAGCTGCCAGATTGCTGCAAGCCCTGGGTGCATTACAGAAATGATGCACAAGGCTTGCAGCAGTCTAATGGGATATTTCCATCCTGTGTGGCAATTGCTGCACATTAAACCAGCCATTTGTGGTTTCGCTTGCATCAACCCAGGGGCCCTTTTTATGGTGCTCATGCCAAATTTTGGCACCAGCTGCTATAAATCAGGAAAACTGTCACAACTGTGTCCGAGCTACTAAAATCAGTTGCAGTTGTGTCAAAAAGCATTTGACACATTGCCAGATTCAAAGTGTTGTGGTGCACGGCTTGATGCCAGCCCTGCACCACCATTTAAAAATCCAGCGCTTTGTGTCCAATTTTTGTTGACATTGTCTGGTGTTCTCTGGGGTAGGGCTGTTAGACCTGTCCAAAAATACCATTGTTGGACCTGGACATATTGAGTAATTGCAAGCCAGTTTCAAAGCTCCTCTTTTTGGAAAAGGTTATTGAAAAGGTAGTGGTGGTACAGCTTGAGGCTCATCTTGAGGAATTAAACACCTACTGTAATGGGGGAGCATTAATCTGGTTTGAGTTCTTCTTATCTGGCAGGTCCTAGCAGGTTGTTTTGAGAACGTGTTCCTCTTAGACTGCTGTGATTAGCTTTGGGGTGCCTCAACATTAGGTCTATCCCCCATCTGATTCGCAGTAGATATGCTACCATTGGGATGACTCATTAGATGAAGCATAGAAACACAGAATTTGCTGGCAGTACAGGAACACTTAGCCCACCCTGTCTGCCCAAATGGTCCCTACCTAGTCTGCCTCCACTGACCCTAACTGGTCTCTGGCAGGGCTCCTTGCTTCCTGCCTGTTTACTAATATGCCTCATGTCTAACCCATCCATATTTGACACTCCTTTCTGTTTTCACTTTCACAATTTCTGCTTTCAGTCTGTGCCAGATGTCTGAAACTGTTTCAGTGAAGCAGAACTTCCCCACATACCTCTTAAACTTCCCTCCCCCTGCTCCATCACATGCTGTCTGGTCCTGGTGCTCTTTTTTTTTTGTTCAGCTTTCTTTTGTCACCTCTATCTGGTGGGGAATGTACCCCCTTTCTGTACCCAGACCCCTCACCCGGCATTCCCCACCAGGCCTGCCATGGATTGGAGAGGTCAGCAGCATGCCCCCTGCAGTGGGGTTCCCCTCCCAGGGTGGCACAAAGGGAGAGAGACCAAGATCCATCAGAAGCCCCAGGCATGGCCACAGCCTGAGGAGTAATTCAGACAGAGGTCCGGGGGCATCACAGTGCTCAGCCAGAATGGTTTTCCCCTTACATGTTCCCTGGAGGCATGGATGTGCAATGACATCTGCTCAGGGTTGGCGTACTCCCACACCCACACAACAGACATCTGCCATTGTGTCTCAGCTTCTGAGTGGTTCCAGCTACTGCACACACAGACTCCGCTGGTGTCGCTGGATGCCAGAGAAACCACAACCCCGGAGCAGGATAACTGTCCATGGGACACCTATTTTACTTCCCATTGGTCGACCCTCTGATGTCCTGTGCATGGACCCAAACACGTGTCGTCAGCACCACAAGAGGTAGTGCTACTGCTGTTCCAGTGGGGCGGCCAGTCTTGGTGCTCTTTGTCATTGGAAAGTGACTCCCTTCCTGAGCCATGTTTCCACTTGTGACGTACTTGTAGGTTTCTATCATTCCCCCTCTCGCTCTCCTCTCTTCCAGGGTGTTCATGGTGAGATTCCTCAGTCTCTCCTTGTAGGACTTTTTGTTCAAATCCTGCACCATTTTAGTTGCCCTCCTCTGGACTGCCTCCACCCTGTCTGTCCTTTGTGAGATGCGGCCTTCTGAACTGGATGCAATACTCCATGTGAGGTCTAACCAGCGAGCAATATATAAAAAGGCACCCAATGTGTGTGTTCTAAAAAGATATTTGTCCTTTCTTTCCAGACCCTGTAACTGCTTTTAAAAAGATTTGTTTTTATATGTATGTGTTCTGATGTGTTATATTATTGTATTATGTTTGTATTTTTGTCTTTATTATACATTTTATATTTTGTGGTGTATATTTTGTGTATGCAAAGGTCACCATTGTAAACGAGCATTGCTCTATGGTCCTAACCTTTAAACAAATAAACAAAAATAAATATAGTGGCAACACCACCTCCCTCATCCCGCTGTAGATTCCTCTCCTTATGCATCCCAGCATCCCACTGGCCCTACCAATTAATTTGTCACACTGACCTGCCACTTTGTAGTCACCAGATATGATAACCCCAAGGTACCTTTCTGGATTAGTGCCTGTCAGTACCAACCCCTATCCTATGTGCAACTCCTGGGTTCCTATGCCCTAGGTGCATCATTTTGCACTACTTAGCATTGAACACCAACTGTTATGCACTTGACCACTCCTTAAGATTCCCAAGATCCCTACACATTTTCTCTACCCCCTCCTGAGTGTCCATTCTAGTACAGATTTTGGTGTCATCTGCAAAAAGGTATATCTTCCTTTCCATTTCTTCTGCAGTGTTGCCTATGAAGACATTGAAGAGGACCGGTGCCAGTACTGAACCCTGCGGCACCCCGCTGGTCACTCTCCCATCAGTAGAGTAAGTGCCATTAACCCTCACACTCTGAATTCTATCTATTAACCAGTTTCTAATCCATATCACCACTATGGATCCCACCCCTAGGCTGCTCAGTTTCTTTATCAGTCTCCTGTATGACACAGGTGTTGAAGGCCTTGCTAAGGTGCAGATAGCCCATGTCCACTGCCCTCCCTGTTCTATTTCCCTGGTGACTCTGTCGAACAAATCAGTCAGATTTGTCTGGAATGACCTATCCCCTATCCCATGAATCCATGCTGCCTCTGTTCTTGCACCCCACTGGATTCAAGACACTCTGCCAGTCTTTCCATGAATAGGGTTTTCATTCATGAGACGGTGCAAGCTAGAGATTGACAGTTATGCAGATGACACCCAGCAAGGCCTTTATCTGCTGACAATATCTGCTTCTATGAACTGCTGATAGGGTAACATTTTGGGAGCCATGGTGAACTGCAGGCTGACATTAGAACATCAAGTGTTGGCAGTAGTCCACTGTGGCTTTTTATCATTTGAGAAATATTGCTTGCACTAAACCCTACCGGGGGTATACGGATTTGATGTGTGCTTTCATCATATCTAGACTAGGCTTCTGTAATGGTCTATACCTAGGGTTATCTGAGAAGTTGTTGCAGTGCTAGAAGCTGGTGTAGAATGTTGCAGCCCAGCTAATTCTGGGAATAACAATTGTCAAGCCTATTAGCTCAGTGCTGTGCAAATTTCTCTGGTTGCCAGTTCAATGATGCATCGCTTTTAAACTTATTCTGCAAAAATATAAATCCCTACATATTTTGGGTCCTGACTACCTTAAAAAGCTTTTGGCACTATTTGCTCCAGTTGCCATCTCCTCTCTACCAAGGCAAGTCTATGAACTAACCATTGGTCTTGCTGCAGTCTGGGGATAGAGCCTTCTCTGTTGCTGCACTTTCTCAATGAACTCACTTCTTAACCAACTATGGGTTTCTCTCTCACCAGAGACTTTTGAAAAGTGTCTAACTTTTTATGTGTTTTATATGGTGATAGTTTGTTTCATTACCAGTTCCACAAATTAGTTTTATTAGTACTGTATACTGTTGAGCTACTGTAAAAGCTAGTGAAATGGCTCATTGCTTTTGTATCTGTGTATTCTTTGAAATAAGCTTTGTAATGTGTTGTTATTGTATATGATTTGTAAAGAATCCAGATCCCCGAGCAAGAGCTTTATAGATATACAAGTTGCCTTGGCTTAACCACCTTATCATAATGGCACCTCATATAGCAGACTTTTATTTGTTATTATTTTTTTTTTTCTTATTTTATTGTTTTATCAGGATTTGGATGGTGTTACAAAAAAAAATTCAGTCATACCTGCCATGTAAACACTTGACAACAATAAAAACAATACAGCACAGCACAGCACAATATATACATCAAGACTTAGGAGTAGGTCTGGATGTTAGGGTAACCCCATGCTTGTCCAGTGTGCTGTTGTTAGGGTGCCGTGTTTAGGGTGCCATAATGTGGGCACTGCAACAGGGGCATGAGTGACAGGGGCAATCTGGATTTTAGATTGCCCCACACTCACACCCTGTTGGACATCTCCAACATACACCTCCCCTTCATGGCATGCCCAGCCTGGAGCTAGTTATATTTAGTTGAGGGGTGCAGAGAGTGCAGCCCCCACAAAACCTATGTGTTTTAGGGGACGGTGCTTTGCCGATGCGACTGTTGGGTGGTGCAATGTCACCCATGATAATTCTGGGCAACATATTTCCTGCACCTCAAACTATGCCACCCACATTGTTCACACACAGGCATGGGTGAACCATGCTGTCCTGCTTCTCCCTAAAATAGGCTAACATGATAAACACAATCTAAGATAGGAAAGAGGGAGGAGTTAAATGGACAGACGTATGTGGTGCTCTGATGGTAGTGTGTGCTGGGATCCACTAAGATAAAAGAGTCACTAGAGCAACAGTGTCGTGATGACCCAAATAAATCGCTCACAATTTACCAACACCAGTGCCGCTCCCTGCAGGTGGAATGGCGGGAGGACACTTCAGGTTCCCAAGAGGTGGATGTTGTCACCTAACAAAGAGAGGCAAGAGTAGGTAATAGGTTTCAAAAACTTGACAGGCTTTATTCCTCAAACAAGGAGAAGGGAAGACACGGTCACAGGGAAAAGAGGTGACCTATTGTCTCTAACCTCCTGTAAGAGGATAACTGTAAAGCAAAATTGGCTGTAACGGCTATGCAATAAGAGCATCTTTAACTCTAAAGTCCCTGTAAGAAGGCGACTCTATGGCAGAACTGGCACAATTGGCAAACTGACTGTAACAGCTACACTATAACATCATCTTATGCAAATCCTTCTAAGTCACCCCCAAGGTGCACCACTAACTAAGGTCTATTACCTGGAGTACTCCACCCTATGAAACATACAGCATACTATAACAAGACTCTATACATGTTACTAATGGCAGTTCATGCACAGTCATACTTCCTTTGTCATCGGGAAGAGAACAGGACCAAAGAAACTGGCGTAACAATGAACAAGTTGACTGGCTGACCAGTGCGACTCTGGGGACTTCTTGAGAAACTAGGAAGATACAGAGAGGGTTTCTAAACAGACCATGAGTTCCTTGGCCACACCCACCTCTCCTGGGTTGCTGGAGTTTAAGAACGAGCACTAAGATTTCCTCGGCTAAGAACTCACTGAGGGCCACCGGGATTGAAGCACAAAGGATCTGGCCACAGTCTGCTGGTGAACAGCTGGGTTGAGATGACCAATACAATGGCTACCCCATCACAGCCCACTTCTGGACTGCTGGGTACCGACGATGCAGAACACCCCTGCCACAGCCTGCTGGTGGACTGCCAGGTTAAGAAAATGCTGAACACCCTACCACAGCCTGCTTCTGGACTGCTGGGTAAAGAAGGTGCAGAACACCCTGCCACAGCCCACTTCTGGACTGCCAAGTGAAGAAGATGATGCAAAACACCCTGCCACAGCCTGCTTCAGGACTGTCGGGTAAAGAAGATGATGCAGAACACCCTGCCACAGCCCACTGGTGGACTGCCGGGTAAGGAAGAAGATGGGAAAACCCCACGGAAATCAGAAATCAGGATGAAGAAGTCTTCAGACATTGGAGGATGACAGAGTTCTGGGCACCAAGGCAGGACGAGCCAAGTACTGATGTAAAACAATAAACAGGACGTTGACTAGGGTAACTGGAACTGAAGATCTGGACGGCACTCCAGTGTGGATAACAAAACAATAAAATGTTCGGCAGACTCTGCACTGGGCCAGTCCGTACACTGGGGACTGTTAGAGAAAAATAATAAATATGACTTTGCAAAGGTGCAGCTACAAACATGGCTCTTCTCTTAAGGAATACTGCTGCAGACTGGCTCTGGAGTGTACTTGTGGAATACCTCTTTGAGGGCTGCTGAAGACTGATTCAGAAACACACTGGTGAAATATCTCTGAAGGATTGCTGAAGACTGATTCAGAAACAGACTAGCATATGATGCTGGCACAATGCAATTAAATGTCACAGTTTCAAACGTTTTGCTCAATATCACAGCCTCTGAATGCACAGACCACAGTAAATAACAAGCACATGGTTGCTTCTATCAGGGCACTTCCTTGGTGAAGCCCTTGCTAACTGTGGACCTAACTGAAGTGGCATCCCTCTAATTAAAATGCACTCTCCTACTACAGTGGGTAGACTGGTGACTTAACACTGGATGGTCTCCTTGGACTGTGAGGTACATTAAAGGGGTGTGCCCCCCTGTAGATATGCTGGGCATCTTTTAACTAACTGACTTACTGTGACTGGCTTAGCCCCTTTAACACCTGTAGGCCTATTGTGGCTGGCTAGGCCCCTTTAACACCTGTGGTCCTATATGACTGGCTAGGCCCCTCTAACACCTGTGTGCCTATATGGCTAGCTAAGCGCCTTTACCTTTCAGGCCTACTGTGGCTGGGCCCCTCTGAACTACCTTGGGCCTAACATTGCCCCTTTAAATATCAGGCTGAGTTGTCACTTTTAATAACTTGGGCCTGGTTGCCCTTTTAACTTATGGGCTTGGATGCCCCTTTCATTAACTTGGGCCTGGTTGCCCCCTTTAGAACTGCTTTGGCCATTGTCGCCCCTTAAATATTCGTTAGACCTATGCAGGGCCTGTCTATCACTATGTACCTACCCCACCTTTGCTCTGCCACTGTTTTAAATATTTATACAATTCCCCTTCTGGACCTGCAGGCTGAGACCCTTCCCTGGGTGTTGCCATGCCCCGTATGCAAATTCTGTCCCCTCCTGCTCTCGGCCATCACTACTTTAAAAAAAATAAACAACTTTCTGTTTGTTTCCTGGCTGTCAGCACTTTGCTGGTGTGCTGCTGCCGACTCACTGCCTTGGTCTGGGGTGCAGGGAAGCTGGAGGTGGGAGGAGTTGCTGGCAGAGGGAGGGCTTTGAGTAGCTTGATGGTCAACCGGGGACCTTGCGAGGTCCTGACCTGGTGCAAACGATGCAGCACTGCTACTGCTGCCACCGGGGGACCAATAATTTACTTTTTAAAATAAAAATAACAAAACGGCGCACCAAGCCCTTCCAATGGGGAACAGGATGACCCCTCTTCTTTCAGCACATCTGACAGTACTGCAGACCATGCAATACAGCAGGAGGACAGTCTTCAGTAGCTGGAGGCAGAAGAGGCACACAGACAAGCCCTCAGGGACAGCTTCAGCCCTCCAGGTAAGCTCTTCTCATCTCTCCACACTTTCTGCATCCTCCGTCCTCCACAGCCACCACAATTTTCCTGTAATAACTTTTTAATTTTTAAAAGGCAACACCCTGGGTTCTGATTCTGGATCTGGAAGCCTGGCATGTGCAGCTCAGCACAACATTTTATCTTGGGCACAATGCTTTACCTATGCCACGTCCTGGCATAGCACATTAACTTGGCATTTCCTGAGTTTATTTACACTATTTTTCTGGAGCTGTGCTGCTGGAGGGGATTCATTATTTTTCCAAGGCATTAGCTGTATCTGTAACCTTGGCACCTGGGCATTTGTGGGGTACCTTATGTTTGCTGGGGCACCTTCTATTGCTTTCTGTTGTGCCCCCAACTTTGGGGCACTACAGATTCTGGCCTGCCAAATGATACATGTCCCCATGTATCCCCCAACATTTTCTTTGTCACCTACTGCATTTGAACTACCTACTATAATACTACCTAGATAAGAAACGTTTCTGAGACTTTTAAACAGATTGTATAACAGCTTTATTAACTCTACTCCTATATAGGCTTCAAAAGTTTGAATGCAATTCTTTTTATTACAATCTAGAGGTACTGTGAACTAGAACTGTAAAATGAATTATCAATACTCTAAACACCTCCTAACCTCCAAGGTGACGCTTGTAACTTTAAAGAACACACTGTAAATCTAAAGTGACCATGTCTGGTTAACTTATGGATGGGTGGTACTTAAGAAAGGTAGGTTTAAGGACTTTCTAGGAGGAACCTTTTAGGAGGGATCCCAGAATTTACTCTTTGAGATCTGCAGGGTAAAGGAACTGAAGGTTCTATAGTAACAGTTGAGATCTGCCAGGTAAAGGAACTGAAGGTTCTATAGTAACAGTTGAGATCTGCCAGGTAAAGGAACTGAAGGTTCTATAATAAAAGGTTCTGTCTCTGTGGTAACTTCAGGTGTCAACTTTTCAACACAGTCTGAGTTAGCAATATATGGGTAACTCCAAGGACTGATGAACAAGTCTGTAGCAGCTTTTAATTCAGTAAAGTCAAGGTTGCTGGAAGGACTCTCTCGCCCCCTCTGTAGGTTTTGAGTCTGTGTCAACTGGTAGGTCTGATCCGGCTCGAAATATGACTGGTTTCTGCAAGTTTGGTGTACAATTTTGGTATTCTTCCAAACTTCTACTTGGATTTAGTACACTGGGAGTTCTCTTTGTGGAATTTAAACAATGAGATACAGCTCAGGTTCCCACTTTGAGGATAGCTTAGTCAGTTTCTGTGTTCTCTTTAGCAGGACTCTGTCTCCAACTTGTAATTGGCTTGCATTAGTCTTGACATTGTACATCGCCTTTTCAGTCATACTTGAGCCATATGTTTATCTAGAACTTGCTCTGCTTCTTGTAATCTGTTTCTATGTTTAGTAACCCAGTCTGTGCACTGGATGCCGGTAGGAGTGTCTCCTAAGTCAACATGAAGTACAAGATTCATAAGAAGATGACCATGGCGCCCTAACAATAAGTAGTAAGGGGGGTACCCTGTTGAGCTTTGTACAGTGTTATACATAGATAAATAGATGTTGTTGGCAGATAAGGGCCTTGTGGCCCATCCAGTCTGCCCTATCCTTTTTTCTACTAGTTAAGGTATCCTAGGTGCTATAAGCCCCCCTTCACCCTAGCTTGAGAGTTCCCATGTACCTATCCCACGCATTCTTGAATCCCTGAACTGTGGCCACCCTCATCACTTCCTGGGGGAGACTGTTCCATCTCTCCACCAACCTTTCAGTGAAGTAGAATTTCCTCAAGTTCCCTCTAAGTTTTCCACCATTTAGGCTCATGCTGTGCCCACTTGTTCTGTTATTTCCCTTCATGTGAAAGATGCTCCTCTTTGGTAATCTGTTGATCCCCTTTAGATATTTGAAGGTCTCTATCATGCCCCCCTCTCCTTTCCTCCAAGGAGTACATATTTAGAGCTCTGAGCCACTCCTCATACAATTTATGCTGCATCCCCAAGACCATTTTTGTCACCCTCCTTTGTACCGTCTCCACCCTGTCTATGTCTTTTTGGAGATGGGGCCTCCAGAACTGAACACAGTACTCCAGATGAGGCCTTACTAGGGAGTTGTACAATGCTACCACCACTTCCCTTATTCTAATTGTTATACCCCTTCCTATGCACCCTAGTACTCTGTTAGCCTTTCCAACTGCTTTGTCACACTGTTTAGCCACTTTGTGGTTGTCTTCTGAGACTGCCCCTAGATCACTTTCCTCTCTGGTGGCCTCCAGTGTTACCCCATCTAGTTCATACTCAGCCCTAGGATTACCTCTCCCTAGGTGCATAATCTTGCAATTTTTTTGCATCGAAATCCAACTGTCATTCCTTGGTCCAGTTTTCTAGCCTCTTTGGATCCCTCCTCATTTTTTCTATACCCTCCTGTGTATCTACCATGTTACATGGCTGTGTATCATCTGCGAACAGGCTAACCCTCCCTTCTAGACCCTCTGCAATATCTCTTATGAAGACATTGAAGAGCACTGATCCCTGAGGTACACCACTTGTTACCCATCCCTCCTGTGAGCTAACCCCATTTACCACCACTCTTTGTGTTCTATTATTGTAGAGGTAAGTGAGTTCTGATAAGATGGTAGGTCAATAAGGGCATCGGTGCTCTGGTAATGCTCTTAGTATGTTAAAGTCGAATTAACACTTTCACATAGTCCGTTGTCTGTGGATGGTAGGCCGTGGTGTGGATTTTCTGACTTCCATACAAGCTGCAGAGTTCATGGAACAGTTGTGACTCAAATGACGGTCCTTGGTCAGTCAGGATTTTGGTTGGGAAAACCATACAGTTGCACGAAGTATTTAAGGAAAGTTGCTGCTGTACTTTTGGCAGTGAGATCTCTAACTGGTGTGGCTACAATGAACTTAGAATAATGATCCCCATGGTTAGGACATAATCAACCCCATTTCAACTAGGTTCAAGTTTGAGATGGTGACCAATTCTAAAGGAGCATGACTGACGATAGGCTGGAGAGAAGCTCTCTGTTCAGTTTATTACCTTTTTTAAGTTGCAGGTTGGACATTCTTCACACCATTTCTAAATCTGTGATTTCATACCTGCCCAATAAAATCTTTTCCTTGTTAGATTCTGTCTTTTTACTTCCGAAGTGTCCAGATGTGTCGTGATAGGCTTCTAAGACTACTGGTGCATTGTTCTGTGATACAATTATTTATGTGAATTTGCAGTGGGTGTGAGGATCTCTGCTTTGCCTAATTAACTTTGAGTCTTGTACAACCAACCAATTGTGGTGTCACCACCATTTTGTAAGTTCAGGAGCTGCATCTTTTCTGACTGTAGGCCCAAGATCTTGGTTAGTTTCTAAAAGAGTTTTGATCTGCTGTAACATGGAACTCTGGTTCTGAAGTTGGATCCAAAGGTTATTTTGTTCTGCCACATAAGTCGAGGGATCAGATTCTGGCTGGTTTATGTTTACAGGATTAGTTTGATAGCATGCATGTACCATTTCTGCTGGAACTTGTAAAAATGCAGACATTTTTATATCCTCCAGGGTTGAATCATCATTTTCAGGTTCCACTTGGTGAGGTAAGCTGGATAAGCCATTGACGTTACTCTTCTCTGTTCTGTATTTTGATGTAAACTGTTAGTTGGACAGTCGAGAAGCCTGTCTTTGTTCCAGTGCCTCCAATCTGGTGGTATTGAGGTGAGTTAGATGGTTATTATTGGTGTACACAGTGAAAGGTGTGATGGCCAGATAGTGTCAACATTTTTCCATGACTGCCACACTAGAGTCAGGAACTCTAGTTTAAAGGAACTATAGCATTTGTCATTCTATTCCAAACCTCATAGGCTGTGACTAGCATACACAATGACTTTCTCCAGTCCAGACTGTTCTTGTGTCAACACGGCACCTAGACCTTGATTGCTGGCATCTGTGTACACTTTGAAAGGTTTGGTGTAGTCTGGGTAAGCCAGAATTGGAGCTTCTGTTAATGCTGGTTGTAAGCTGTCAAGAATGATCTGGTGTCTGGAGGTCCAAATATCTGGTTGATTCTTAGGTGTGCATCCTGCTGTTGATCCATGAAGTAATTCATGAAGGGGTGCATCTAATCGGGTGAAATTCAGGATGAACCTGGGGTAGTATCCAGCAAATCTGAGAAATTTTCTAACATCTCTCATCGTACTAAGTACAGGCCACTCTTGTACAACTCATAGTTTGTGTGGGTTTGGTGACCTTCCATTTGCCGAAACGACATGTCCAAGATAATTAACCTGGGATTTCAGAAGGTGACATTTGGATGGTTTGAGCTTTAGTGCATACCTGGTAAACTATTTGAAGACTTCTGCCAGATGCTTCAAGTGGTCCTTGTGACTCTTCGAATAAATGATCATGTCATCCAGGTATAAGAGTAGTATGTCAAAGTTATGGCTCCCTAGACAGAGTTCCACAAAGCGTTGAAAAGTACCAGTGGGGTTACACAAGCCAAAGGGCATACGAGTGAATTTAAACAATCCCATTGGAGTGATGAAAGCTGTCTTCTTGATATCTGCAGGTGCAACTGGCACTTGCCAGTAGCCACTGGTCAAATCCAAGGTAGAAAATGCAGCTGCCGATTGCAGTGTGGTGAGAGAATCTTCAATGCGAGGCAGAGTACAGTATATGAATTCTTATGGATGATGTTGTTAAGCTTTCATTAATCAACACAGAATCAGATTTTTCCATCCTTCTTCTTTACTAGCACCACTGGTGTGGCCCACAGACTGTGGCATTCCTGAATAACATTAGCCTCTCTCATTTCCTTGAGCATATCTTTCACTGGCTGATACATAGCTGGTGAAAGTGGACGAGATCTCTTCCAGATTGGTGGGTGCTGATTCATGGGAATATAATGCTGAACCCCTTGAGCCAATCCAAAGTCTAGTGGATGCATGCTGAAGACTTGGTGGTGCTGAACCGCTACTTATCTGAAATCTTCTTTCTGGGCATCAGTGGTGATGGACATGCCAATGTCGAGTTCTATCAACCACTCTGGCAAATCTCTGCTTTTCAGGTCTGGCTGTCACTCTCTGGCTGCTGATTTTGATTTGGTCCTCCGGCCCCTGAATATCTTGGATATTGATGGTGTGTAACTTGGTGATGGGTTGGTTCCTATAGAACTGCACTGCATAGTCTCCATAGTTGAGAACTTGGATGGGAATCTGTCTCTTGCTGACCATTGTGAAGCTGCATGCGATGATAACAGGTTCTTCTTTAGCGTCATGGTATGGCTCCACCAGGGCATCATAGTCTTGTCCTCTGGGACCTACATTTGCTTTGCACCATAGGGTGGTTTTAGTTCCAGAATTTAAGGTTATGGGATAGGAATCCATCACTCTGACCTTCCCAATTTCTCCATCCACATTAACAAAATGCTGGTGGCATTGTAGCGACTGGATGGTTTGCTGTAGCGCTTACTTGTCTGCTGTGGGTAGCTGCTTAGCACATTGATGCAGAATATGAACTAGCTCTTCAAAACAGTGCTGCATCACATTCATTCTTAAGATGAGTGGTGGTAATTCACTGCTGTTGGCATCATTGACTATTATACCTTGTTGAGCTTGAATATCACTTCTCAGTTGAACATCAGCCTCAATATATCCAAGGTATAGAACTTCAGTACCATTGCTAGGTATCAGTCAAATCCAGGATCGAGGTGGAGATCATAAGTCTTGAGGGTTCCAGTACAGATGGAAATATTTCTGTTGTAGGGTAGTCACTTGAGAACTTGTGTCCAATAATGCAAGGAGGTCATGTCCATTTACCTTCACTGTCACAGTCGTGCACTTTCCTATGAAAAGGGATTTGTCCTTTCTTGCGGCTGGACCTGGTCCATTGCTCTCTGAGAATCAGTCCACATTCCCAAGGATTCTCTGTTTAAAGCTACAGCACTTGCGGTACCTTGTCTTTCCACGTATTCTGCAATTCCACATCTTTGACTGATGGGTCTCCCTTGACTGTCAAAACAATCAGTTGGGCATTGCCCTTCTCCTCATCATGGTTGGGACATCATCTTTCTGGATCCTTGATTTCTTTCCAGTTGGTCACCTTTGGGTCCAGGTACCCAACTGCTTATAAGGTCTCTCACCTCTTGACACACCTCTGTAACTTTCCTATTAAGGGCAGCAATTTGTTCAGTCCATTCAGTCCCAGATCCTGGACTAGGCCTGTGAAATGGGATCTGCGTTTGGGCCATCTGTGTATAGGCCTTTCTGGTACCTGAGTAACTATTTGGCTGAAATGGTCTTTCCAACCATGGTCCAGGTGTCCATTGATTTTCTTGTCTCCACCCTCCAGTGGGGTATTCTGGCCATGCAACACCGGGGAACATCATCTGTTGCTGACACACGGAAGCCTCTTCTTCTGCCCGACTTGGGCCAAGAATGCGGATTGCCATTTCCTTAAAGTCTAAGAAGGGGGCGTCTGGATCCTGCAGGTGAAGCATTTGTGATTCTCTCTGTACAGCTTCACTATGCACTCCATCAATGAACCTTTCCTTGAGGGTCCTGTCCGGATCTTGCACCTCTCGAGGATCCACCTTTTCTATGGTTCGGAGTGCCTTTTGCAAACTTAGGGCGTACTTCCTTAGCATTTCTTGAGGCTTCTGCATTCAAGAGAAGAACCTCATCTTTAATTTTGATATGGTCCAAGTATCAAAGGTGCTGTAACCTGTTGAAAATCTGGTCTGCTATCACCTTCTCTCTCTCTCATGCCGTGACTGCACTTTCTGTTGGGCAGCTCCCTTTAACTGTTCCAATAGGATCTCTACCCGCAGATGCTTCAGAACTTGGTAGAGCTGGAACATCAACTGCATCTTGGCTCTAAATTCTCCTAAATTACTGGAGTCTCCACCACCTAACTCTCCTGTGTAGCTGGGAAGCCATGGCACCCCAAAGTAGTATGCCATGGTCAACTGGGAAGGTTGCATCTGTCCTGGGCTTTCTCCTTCTCCTCCTTTGATCTTGCTACTACTTCCAGCTCCTGACAGCATCTGGACTTTATTCCTTCTTGGCTTTGGATTCTTTGGAGAATGCTCTACACCCTGCTCACCGAGCCAAAAAGTTATGTGGTGCCCTGATGGTAGTGTGTGCTGGGATTCACTAAGATAAAAGGGTGACTACAGCAACAGTGTCATGATGATCCAAATAAATCACACACAATTTACCAACATCAGTGCTGCTCCCTGCAGGTGGAATGGTGGTAGGACACTTCAGGTTCCCAAGAGGTGGATGTTGTCACCATACCAAGAGAGGCGAGAGTCAATAATAGGTTTCAAATGCTTGACAGGCTTTATTCTTCAAACAAGGAGAAGAAAGACACGATCACAGGGAAAAGAGGGGAACTATTGTCTCTAACCTCCTGTATGAGGAGAACTGTAAAGCAAAATCGTCTGTAACAGCTACGCTATAAGAGCATCTCTAACTCTAAAGTCCCTGTAAGAGGGTGACTCTATGGCACATGTAACCCCCCTACAAATGGGGGTTCCCAAAAAGTCTTCCTTGAGCTTGCCTAAATGCTCACTGCCAGGCTGGTGTCCTGCATTTTTGCAGTTTAAATGTGATTACCAGAGCCTGTATAGCCTCTGTGTACTGTCTCTTTAAGAGCTGCCTGATTGCAGCTTACATAGAAACATAGAATCTGATGGCAGATAAGGACCACTTGGCCCACTCAGTCTGCCCATTTCCCTACCTGATGGATAAGCTGCAGATCCTAGTTAACCAGCAGCCTACTTCTTCCTACCCCCACTCCCTAGAATTGCCTTATGACTGTCCCATGCACGCTTTAATTCCACCACTGTTTTTGACTCCACAACCTCCTCTGGAAGGCCGTTCCATACATCCACAACCCTCTTTGAAAAATACTTCCTTAAATTACCTCTGAGCCGCCCCCCCATCTTCAAATTGTGCCCTTGTTCTTGCACACTTTTTTGAAAGATGCTACCCTCTTGGACTTTGTTAATTTCTTGAGGTACTTGAAAGTTTCTATCATGTCCCACCCTCCCTCCTTTCCTTGAGGCTATACATATTAAGCTCCTTAAGTCTCTCTTCATATGTCTTCCAGTGCAGACCCTGCACCATTTTAGTTGCCTCCTCTGACAGCTTCCATCCTGTCTATGTCTTCATGGAGATTGGTCTCAAAACTGCACGCAGTACTCCAGATGGGGTCTCACCAGCTGTCTGTACAGAGGGATAATAACTTCCTGTTTTCTACTGGTGATGCCTCTCCTTGCATCCCAGTATCCCCAGCCCTCCTTGCTGCCCTCTCACATTGCTTGCCCACCTTAGGTCATCTGATATGACTACCCCAGGTCCTTTTCCATTTTTGTTGTTGTTAGTATCTCACCCCCCATTGTGTACTCTTCCCCTGGGTTTTTGTTTCCCAGCTGCATTACCTTGCACTTCTTAGCATTGAATCTAAGCTGCCATACATTTGACCATTCCTCTAACCTTGCCAAGTCCTTCTCATCCTTTCCACCCCACCTTGTGCATCAACTCTGTTACAGATCTTTGTGTCATCTGCAAAGAGACATACTTTTCTTCCAGTCCCTCTGCAATGTCGCTTATAAAGACATTGAAGAGGACCAGTCCTAATACTGAACTCCTGTACCCCACTAGTAACCCTCTTCTTCAGAGTGACTCCATTTACTATTACTTCTGTGTCCTATTCTCCAGCCAATTTTTTACCCAGGCTGTCATCTTGGGACCCACTCCCAGGCTGGCTAACTTGTATATTAATCTTTTGTGGGACTGTGTCAAATGCCTTGTTAAAGTCTAGGTAGAGTCATGTCCACAGCCCTCCCTGATCAACTACTTTGGTCACCCAGTCAAAGAAATCTATCAGATTCATCTGGCATGACCTTTCTTGCTGTGAATCCATGCTGCCTTGGGTCCTGTGCCCTCTGGCCTCTAGATACTTGACAATTCTTTCCTTCAGAAGTGATTCCATCATTTTCCCCTACCACTGAGGTTAAACTAACAGGTCTGTAGTTTCCTGCTTCTGCCTTGCTCCCACTTTTGTGAAGGGGAATCACATCTGCCCTCCTCCAGTCCTTGGGTACCACCCCATCCTCCCATGATTTGTTAAAGAGGGTAGTCAGTGGTGTCACTAGTTCTACCCTTAGTTCTAAGCTTAGCTTAAGTAATCTGAGAGGGAGCTCTGTTGAAAGATGTAACTATTACTGAAAATCAGAGTGATGATAATGTAGTTTGTCTAACCGGCTTTCTTTGTAGCAAGAACTGTTTTGTTTGTCTCTACTACATTGGTCCTGGACTGCAAATTGGACCAAACAGTACTGGTGGGACCTAAAATGTAGCCAGACTACAGGAGCTGTCTGAATTCAAAATCTGTAAGAACTTTAGTTTGGAGCTTTTTTGCACCTTTTTTTGCAACTGAAGGGGAAGCTCTTCCTTTGACTGACAGCCAAATCAGCCTACCAAATCTTTTGGATCTTGGGGAAGTCCCAGGCTGCTTGCCGTTTTCAGTTAGTTCTGAGCTGGAAAGTGAAATGAGAGGAGCTGAGGTAATTCTGAGCAGCAATCCTGAGTGGATTTGCATGGGAAAACTATGAAAAGGCTGAGTTTTTGGCTTACTTGTCTGCCTGCTGCTCCTGAGAGGGAGAGAAAATAATTGTTGTGGACTAAATCCAAGTTTGTGTGACTAAAGTAAGCTACTGAGGTGGTCCAGGCTCAACCTGAAGAAATCTGAAAATTTTGCTGAATGTGATCAGCCTGTCAGGAGTTCCAGCTACCCCTAAGCTCCTGGTGTGTGCAGAGACTTTGCGATTGTGACCGGGGAGCACTGTGCCTGGTACAGTAGAATTCCCGTACATGTAAATGTGCTATGAGCTGCTAGTGGGTTGTGAGTTAGTTCCCCACTGCGTGAACTGTGTTCTGCTTGCTGGAAGCTGCATCCAGCCCAAAATGGACTGCATCTGAATTTGTCTCCAGGTGGTCTGGGCCTTGCCAGACTAGCCCAGCCAGACTACCCACTGCACAGCAAGGCCATCAACTAGAGACCTGCCTGGGGATCAGCCCCCTGCTCCCTGCTTGAACAGGAATGATGCCTCTGCAACTCGTGTGGGCCTTGATTCTCCTGGCATTCCAGATCAACTACCTGCAGTCTCGATTTTCATCCAGCCTGTGTCCAGTCTTGGGTATCGTGAGTAAATATCAGGGTAGCTCCCTGCAACAACAGCTTAATCTGAGTGTGTCATCTGATTGTCTTGTTTTGTTTCGTTTATGAACTGAGCCCTCTGGCTCCGGATTACAAATATTGTGTACTGTGCATGTTGTGTTTTCCATCACAGGGCCCCAACCAGCTGCAATCCCGGGCAACGGTCCTGACTAGCACATCTCTTCTCCACCTGGGTACCCAGGGGTGGACTGTGTGGGGCGGACTCAAAGCGTATGCATAACTGCTTGATTGCTATAACCTTTAAGCTAATTAACCTGATCTTGCCCCTCCCTTGTTCAAGTCCCCTGAATAAATCAGATCTAACTTTCTCTGCATGTAATCTGAATGTGATTCCAGTTTGTGTTCAAAGTACTGTACTGTTGCTATTTGCTGTGCATAGCCTTGTTTTACATGGGGTCCCCATGGTCAAGCCTAGAGGAACCAGCCCTGGTGGTAAGTGCAAACAGTGTGGGTACTTGTGTAATGTACCATGGGTATTGTGAGTGATTATTGTACAGTGTTCAGGCCACTAGAGGGGAAAGAGGGGGGTTACAGTGTCCCGGAGGGCTGTGCCCAGATTAGCTTGACCTCTACCAACCCTGACCACCAGGTGGAAGTACCCATTTCAGAACTCAGGCCCTTAACCTGCTACTAGCCAAGCAGGCAGGGGTAGTAGCCCTTGGGATAGTGCCACCTAGGGGTTACCTCTTGGATGCTCACTGCTGGGATTTTGTTCTTCTAGTGGCTGAAACTACGAATTATTGTCAAACATAAATGGCTACCCCAACAGAAGTGGCTGTTCACCAGTTGGTGGGGTGGTGTACAGGGCAGAAGACTGATCCTCACAATGCCCTGCTTGTATTGGATATTCCCCTGAACATTGGTAAAGACGCTGTAGAAGGACTACTTTCCAAAGTTGAATGTTTAACAAACGCTGTGGTGGTGGGGTTGACAGGCTGATTTGACTGCCCAAACTTTCATGGCATTAGTAGAGTGTAGTGATCCAGTGGACAGTTCCAAAGTGCCATGGACTATTGCCCCAGAAGGGACCCCAGCCACCTGGAGAGTGATAACTAGAGACAGTAAAAACCCCAGGGAGGATGAGCTCCCCCTATTGTCTGAGACTTTTGAGGAGAAATATGCTAAGTTGTTGCTGGAGGAAAGGAAAACTATAGAGGACTTTAAGAAACTTTTCCTGTCACCTGGGGGTGTTCCCTCCCCAACATCCCCTCCCACTCCAGCACCTGTTACTGCCCCGCCTTCTGTACCTGTGACAATGCTGGCCCCTATATCTGTACCTGCCATTAGTCACGACTTCTACCAAAGGTTAAGAATTTTCTCGGGCACCCTTCCCACCCCAGGGGGAGGATGACTGGGAGACCTGGATAAACTATGTTGCCCCTCTAGTACTTGAATGGCAATGCTCAGAAGCAGAGAAACGAAAGAGGTTGAGTGAGAGCCTCTGAGGTCCTGCCCTGGCTACCATCCATGCCAAGTGGGCCAATAACCCCAAAGCAACTGCACAGGACTGTCTTGATGCATTGGAGAATGTGTATGGGAGCACAGATTCAGATGAGAACCTGTGGTGGAGAGTAAGAAATGCCCAGCAGTACTCAGGGGAGCCATTGTCTGTGTATGTACCTCGGCTTGAAAAGCTGCTACAAGAGTGCCTCAGAAAGGGTAGTTTACTGTCAAATGGATTAGATCGAACTAGGCTGGACCAGATTCTTAAGTCTGCTCCATTTTTAGAATTGTTACTGCTTCAGTTGCACCTCACTAACCGACTGGAATTGCCCCCCTCTTATGATGAGCTAATGAAAGAAATTCGGGGGGGTTGAGCAAAGGTGACCCCAGGGGGGAATTTCACCAATATCTGCTGCTACTGAGCAAGTGACAGAGAGTGATCATCCAAGTGGGGTTCAGGGGCAAACCTTGGCACCTAACAAGCACTCTGAGAATGCAAAGGACTTTCTGCCCTGGGCCCAGTTTTTGAAAGTCGAGCTATTAAAGGAAGTCTGAGAGTTGAAGGCGGGCACCTCTACAAGGGTTCCGTCCATGGAACAAAATTCTTGTTCCACTCAGGAAGTTACTGCCATGGGGGTGGGGGTGCACCCTCAGGCATCCTCTACCAAGGATAGCTCCCAGGCTGAAATCAAAGAATTGACTGCCACCCTAAAGAAACTATTGAGACACGTTGCACCCCTCTCACCACTGCAAGCAGATATTGGACCCCGATCTCTGGCTACTACTTCAGTTCCTCATGCAATGTTCTCTCCAAGAATGACCCAGGAGTCTATCATTTGTCACCACTGTGGAAAGGATGGCCATATGAAAAGGGAATGTCGGTCTCAGAATGACTTAGAGAAAGTGGTGAACCGGCTTCAAGAGGAGATTTGGAAAATGAATCAGTGGTCAAGGGGGGTGCACAAAATGATCGCAGTGAAGGCTTCAGACATCCTAACTCAAACCACTTTGTGGCTAAATAGTCCATCCAGGCCCTTGCTGCTGTCCCCCCAGACTGGTCCAAAATAGTGGGCACTTCAATGGAGACTACCGTGGCTGTGAATGATATTCCTACTCAGGCTGTGTTGGACAGTGGGTCACAAGTGACCATTGTATTTAAGGACTGGTATGATAAACACTTATCTGCTGTGCCCTTACAATCCCTGGAAGGCCTACATGTGTGGGGACTGAGCGACAAGTCTTATCCCTACCTAGGATATGTGCACCTCTGGTTGTCATTTCCTGCAGCTGTAACTGGTGTAGAGGAGCAAGTCGAAACACTGGCCTTAGTGCGTCCCCCAACTTGACTGTATGATGGGGTTCCCCTGTAAATTGGGACCAATGCCCATATGTTTGGGAGACTGACACAACTCTGTCACGAGAAACAAGTTTGATGGACTGGGAGAGCCCTAAGAATTCTCACTCTGATCAAGAGGGCCTATGATTTGCAACAGAACCCCAGGGGAGTGGACCAGGATGAACCAGTAGGAGTCGTGTGGAAGAAGGATCCCGATTCAATGATACTGGCCCCTAACGCCCAGTGTACTGTTCAAATGGAGGTCCACCTCTGCAAAGATGTCAAGAATAAAATACTGATGTTGGGCATGCCAGGCAATGGAAAATTGCTGGAAGGATTATTGGTTAGGTCCAGAGTCTTGCCAACTCGTGCTCATGCCTATGCATGAAGAGTGATGGTCCAGATTCATAATGTGTCAGATCGGGAGATCCAGGTGAACAGAGGATGCACCCTAGCTATGGTACACTGTGCAGACATTGCAGTGTTGCCCAGCAACAAGCACTCTGGCAAGACAGATAGAGTGACTCCTGACTTGTTTGATTTTGGTGACTCCCCATTGCCAGTTGAATGGAAGACTAGAATTAGCCAGAAACTTGCCCAGAGAGATCAAGTGTTTTCATTGAAGGAATGGGACGTGGGATGTGTCCAGGGTGTGGAGCATCACATATGCCTGCATGATGAACGGCCATTTCGAGAGAGGTCATAATGCCTAGCCCCTGCAGAAATAGACGATGTGAGAAGACACTTGCAGGAAATGCTCGAGGCTGGTTTGATACAAGAATCCAGGAGCCCATATGCTTCTCCCATTGTGGTTGTGCATAAGAAGAATGGATCTGTGAGAATGTGTGTTGATTATCGAACTCTAAATTGGTGGACCATCCCTGATCAATACAACATGTCCTGTATACAAGATGCTCTGAATTGTTTGAATGAGAGCAAATGGTTCTTGGTGTTGGATCTTCGCAGTGGATATTACCAGATTCCGATGGCTCCGGAGGACCATGACAAGACAGCCTTCATCTGTTCTTTTGGGTTCTACGAATTCCTAAGAATGCCACAGGGGATCTCGGGTGCCCCAGCCACCTTCCAGCGACTGATGGAATGAGCAGTGGGTGACATGAATTTGCTAGAATGCCTGGTGTACTTGGATGATGTCATTGTGTTTGGGAGTTCCCTAGAGGAACATGAGAGTCGACTGTTCAAAGTACTAGACTGACTGGAAGATTTCAGCCTCAAGCTGTCCATCGACAAGTGCCAGTTTTTCCAAACCTCTGTGAAGTATGTGGGGCACATAGTGTCTACAGAGGGGATAGAGA
Organism: Neoceratodus forsteri; assembly: GCA_016271365.2. Lineage (NCBI taxonomy): Eukaryota > Metazoa > Chordata > Ceratodontiformes > Ceratodontidae > Neoceratodus > Neoceratodus forsteri. The sequence goes on from CM057453.1 coordinate 1,387,228,936, forward strand.
CTGACCCTAGTAAAGTTGAAGCCTTGACTACTTGGCCCCAGCCCCACAATTTGAAAGAACTACAATGTTTCCTGGGATTCTGTGGCTACTACCGCTGGTTTATAAAGGACTATTCCAAAGTGATTCGGCCACTCTTGAATCTTACCCATGGTTACCCTCCTGCCAAATAGGAAATACAAAAAAGGGTCCGACAAAGAACCAGATAAAGCATATTTCTGCCCAGGTGAACTTTTTGGGTCCCACTAGATGCATGACTGTGAAGCAGCTTTCCACGAAGTCATATACCAGCTCACCCACGCCCCCATCCTCGCTTATGCTGATCCCACAAAACCTTATGTGCTGCATACTGACGCCAGTCTGCAGGGTCTAGGAGCTGTACTGTATCAAGACCATGAGGATGGTTTGAGACCAGTGGCATTCGCCAGCAGGATCTTGACCCCATCAGAGCGAAACTACCCTGTGCACAAGTTGGAGTTCCTTGCGTTAAAATGGCCATTGTCGACCAGTTTTATGATTACCTCTATGGGGCAAAAATATGGTGAGGATTGACAATAACCCATTGACTTATGTACAGACTTCAGCTAAGTTAGACGCCACGGGGCACCGGTGGCTTTCTGCATTGTCAACATATGATTATGCTGTTGAATACAGACCAGGCTTGAATCATATTGATGCTGACACCCTATCCTGGTGACCCATTTCCAAGAGTGACTGGGTCAGGCTGTCTGAACCTGACATCCAAGCATTGTGCCAAAAGTTTGATAGAAATGAACAGATGTCTATGGACACAGCGGACTGCTTAGTAGATTGCTTGGGCCCCTCTGACACCTGCTTACCAGCTGCATATTGCCACATCTCTGCTCTAGATATTAGTGCACTACCTCAGTTTGACAATGACAGCATTCAGTGGGCTCATTCCTAAGATCCTATGATTCAGCCAGCACCTGACACCCTTTGTGCAGGAAAAGATCTGTCCAAGTTGCATTCCTCTGATCTGTGAACCGCTTTACTATTTAAAGAAGGCCCCAGGTTGAAGCTGCTTAATCATTTGTTGTATAGAGAGACTGTAGATCAAGGTGGCCAAATAGACAAGCAACAATTGGTCCTGCCACACAGCCTTCAAAGATTTGGTACAAAGGTCCCTCCACAATCATATGAGCCACCTCGGTATCGACTGGACCCTTGACCTAGTACAATCTCGATTCCCACCGGCCCAAGATGGGGCCAATGTTGAGCACCATGTAAGGATCTTGTAGTTGCTGCCTGCAGAAAAAGTTCTGTTCTCAGAGGGCTGCCCCCTGTCAACATTATACCAGCACCCCAATGGAACTAGTCTGCATAGACTTTGAGTTTAGAGCCTGATCAGCAAAACATTGGCAATGTGTTAGTGGTTATGGACCATTTCACATGGTATGCACAAGTTTTTCCCACCAAAGATCAAAAAGCATCTACCGTGGCCAAGGTGCTAGTGGAAAATTTCTTTGTCCACTATGGTGCCCCCCAGCGAATTCACTCTGATCAGGGCCGGGACTTTGAGAGTCAGCTAATCAAAGAAATGCTCTCTCTATGGGGGTTGCAAAAGTCAAGAACCACCCCTTATCACCCGTAGGGGGATCCTCAACCAGAACACTTTAACTGCACTCTACTAGACTTGCTAGGTACCCTCCACCCAAAAGACAGGCATAAATGGAGTCAGCAGATTAGCACCTTGGTTCATGCATACAATTGCACAAAGAATGATGCTAACATAAACTGAACTTACTAGCTCAAATGGGCCGACTGGGTGGGCCATAGGCCCTTATCTGCCCACACTGTCTATGTATCTATGTATCTATGTACCAGGTTCTCTCCCTACCGCCTCATGTTCAGGAGAGAGGCCCGATTGCCTGTTGACATCTGTTCTGGGGTTTCTCCTGATGGGGTCTGAGCCAAAGATTACCTGCAATATGTACAAAAACTGAAAGCTCAATTGAACCATGCCTATCAACTGGCCCAGACAATGGCCGCTAAAAGAAATCTAGCCAACAAAGATAGACATGATAGAAAAGTAAACGCTCAAGAACTTAGGCCTGTTGACTGTGTGTTGTGAAATTTAGGATTGCATGATAAACACAAAATTGCTGATTAATGGCACCATCTTCCCCATGTCATAGTTGGAAAGTTGGATGATTTGCCAGTGTATAAAGTGCACCCAGAAAATAACTCCAAAGCTGTCAAGACCATGCACCGTAACCACTTGCTATCTGTTGGTCAAGTTATAATTGAGGCTGAACCTGCCGAGATTTCTTCCCCTGAACCAATGACTCGTACTGCTGCAAGAAAGAAACAAAGTCAGCCTGTCCCCATGGTTGCCGATCTAAGACTTTCCCCGCAGCAGGCCCAGAATGATAGTGACTGCCAGTCTAACTCAGATGACAGTAAGTGTGATAATGCCTATTACCCCTCATATGAACTGAGTCAGTTGTTTCGTGGAAATCCTATGTTGAATTATGGGGATGAAGCTGGGCCTTCTGGACTGCCTAATGCCCCGGCATCATCCTTGGAGCCAATGCTCCCTGAAGGTGAAGTGCAAAGTATTACATCTGAGGATGACAAGTCTTTGTGTATCGTGGAACTGTATGATTTGCCTGAAGGAGAGGTTGATGGTATGAGTCTTTCTGGTGACATACCAGAACTTGAGGAACACTATGAGAGTGCTGACAACCCCCCTTCAGTGCCAGAGTGTCTTCAAAATGAGTCAAGTGTCACAGAAACACAGACTACAGAGCAAGGGGCTGACAGTGCTCCCAGCTTGGACATTCTCCTTCATGCAGAGGCACCCCTCACAAGTGATGAAAGCTCCAAGACCATTGCTGAAAGTACAGAGACTGTGGTTGTTCACCCCAGAAAGACTGGCCAAGCTGTCAAGCCAGTGGTGCACTTCAGTTATGATTCCCCCGGGAGGCCAGTGGATTTGCCTCTCAATGTAGTCCACAAAGGTGTTTATGTCTCTCAGAGCTCACTGCCCACATTGAGCTTGATGGCCCATTCCAGGTTACTTGTTCTGCCCTCTCACCATGGTGCCCCTGTCCCATCCAGCCCCAAGTTAGCTGATAGGGAAGGGCCCCCTCTAGCATTGTTTAGAGTGCAAGTAGTTATTACATGATTCTGTATAGTAATGTTCAATTTACCTGTGTGAAATATGCATAATGTATTGTCAGAATGAAAATGATATAATGGAGTACATTGAAATGTATACTAAAGTGACAATTTATGCCAATTGATGAATCAGATAGTACTTGTATAGCATGCTAATGGTATAAATATCTTGTATATGTTGCATTTTCAATGTTATGATGGTACAGACTTGACGACGATGCCACATTTTCCCAGGCAGGATGGGTGTAACCCCCCTACAAATGGAAGTTCCCAAAAAGTCTTCCTTGAGCTTGCCTAAATGCTCACTGCCAGGCTGGTGTCCTGCATTTTAACGGTTTAAATGTGATTGCCAGAGCCTGTATAGCCTCTGTGTACTGTCTCTTTAAGAGCTGCCTGATTGCAGCTTAAGTAATCTGAGAGGGAGCTCTGTTGAAAGATGTAGCTATTTACTGAAAATTATAGTGATAATGATAATGTAGTTTGTCTAACCTGTTTTGTTTGTAGCAAGGACTGTTTTGTTTATCTCCACTACCTTGGTCCTGGACTGCAAATTGGACCAAACAGTACTGGTCGGACCTAAAATGTGGCCGGACTACAAGAGTTGTCTGAATTCAAAATCTGTAGGAACTTTAGTTTGGAGCTTTTTTGCAAATAAAGTGGGAGCTCTTCCTTTGACTGACAGCAAAATCAGCGAACCAAATCTTTTGGATCTTGGGGAAGTCCCAGGTTGCTTGCAGTTTTCAGTTAGTTCTGAGCTGGGAAGTGAAATGAGAGGAGCTGAAGTGATTCTGAGCAGCAATCCTGAGTGGATTCGCATGGAAGAACTATGAAAAGAATGAGTTTTGGCTTACATGTCTGCCTGCTGCTCCTGAGAGGGAGAGAAGAGAATTATTGTGGACTAAATCCAAGTTTGTGTGACTAAAGTAAGCTACTAAAGTGGGCCAGGCTCAACCTGAAGAAATCCGAAGATTTTGCTGAATGCGATCAGCCTGTCAGGAGTTCCAGCTACCCCTAAGCTCCGGTGTGTGCAGACTTTGCAATTGTAGCCAGGAGTGCTTTGCCTGGTACAGTAGAATTCCCATACATGTAAATGTGCTATGAGCTGCTAGTGGGTTGTGAGTTAGTTCCCCACTGCGTGAACTGTGTTCTGCTTGCTGGAAGCTGTATCCAGTCCAAAACAGACTGCATCCAAATTTGTCTTCATGTGGTCTGAGCCTTGCCAGACTGGCCCAGCCAGACTACCCACTGCACAGCGAGGCCATCGACTAGAGAACTGCCTGGGGATCAGACCCCTGCTCCATGCTTGAACAGGAATGACACGACACCACTGTGACTCATGTGGGTACTGCTTCTCCTTGCATTCCAGATCAACCACCTGCAGTCTTTGATTTTCGTCCAGCCAGTGTCCAGTCTTGGGTGTCGTGAGTAAATACCAGGGTAGCTCCCTGCAGCAACAGCTTAATCTGAGTGTGTCATCTGATTGTCTTGTTGTTTCGTTCTCTTTACGAACTGAGCCCTTTGGCTCCGGATTACAAATATTGTGTACTGTGCATGTTGTGTTTTCCATCACAGGACCCCAACCAGCTGCAACCCCGGACAATGGTCCTGGCTAGCCCATCTCTTCTCCACCTGGTACCCAGAGGTGGACTGTGTGGGGGGACTCAAAGCGCATGCATAACTGCTTGATTGCTATAACCTTTAAGCTAGTTAACCTGATCTTGCCCCTCCCTTGTTCAAGTCTCCTGAATAAATCAGATCTAACTTTCTCTGCATGTAATCTGTCTGTGGTTCCAGTTTGTGCTCAAAGTACCATACTGTTGCTATTTGCTGTGCATAACCTTGTTTTACAGGGGGTCCCCATGGTCGAGCAATGGAACCAGCCCTGGTGGTAAGTGCAAACAGTGTGGGTACTTGTGTAGTGTACCAGGGGTATTGTGAAAGTGATTATTTTACAGTGTTCAGGCCACTAGAGGGGAAAGGGGGGGTTACAGTGTCCCGGAGGGCTGTGCCCAGATTAGCTTGACCACTACCAACCCTGACCACCGGGTGGAGGCACCCGTTTCAGAACTCAGGCCCCTTAACCTGCTACTAACCAAGCAGGCAGGGGTAGTAGCCCTTGGGATCGTGCCACCTAGGGGTTACAGCACAGTTGGCACAATTGGCAAACTGAGTATGACAGCTACACTATAAGAGCGTCTTATGTAAATCCTTCTAACCCACCCTCGATGTGCACCTCTAACTAAGGCCTATTACCTGAAGTACTCCACACTATGAAACATACAGCATACTATAACAAGACTCTATACATATTGCTAATTGCAGTTCATGTACAGTCATATTTTCTCTGTCATCATTTGAGAAACTAGGAAGATATAGAGAGGGTTTCTAAACAGACCATATGTTCCTCAGCCACACCCACCTCTCCTGGGTTGCTGGAGTTTAAGAATGAGCACTTAGATTTCCTTGGCTAAAAACCCACTGAGGGCTGCCAGAACTGAAGCAGAAAGAATCCGGCCACAGTCCGCTGGTGGACAGCCGGGTAAAGAAGATTCCAAACACCCTGCCACAGCCCACTTCTGGACTGCTGGGTAAGGAAGATGATGCAGAACATCCTGCCACAGCCTGCTTCTGGACTGATGGGTAAAAAAGACGATGCAGAACACCCTGCCAAAGCCTGCTGGTGGACTGCTGGGCAAGGAAGAAGATGGGAGGACCCCTCAGAAATCAGCAATTAGGATGAAGAAGTCTTCAGATGTTGGAGAATGACAGAGTTCAGAGTTCTGGGCACCAAGGCCGGATGAGCCAGGACTAACATAAAACAATAAACAGGACGTTGACTCGGGTAACTGGAACAGAAGACCTGGATGCCACTCCGGTGCGGATGACAAAACAAGAAAACAGACGCAGACTCTGCACTGGGCCAGGCCATACACTGGGGACTGTTAGAGGAAAATAATAAACATGATGCTGCAAAGGTATGGCTACAAAAATGGGCAGACTAGGTGGGCCAGTCCTTATCTGCCGTCAAATTCTATGTTTCTATGGCTCTTCTCTTCAGGAGTTCTGCTGCAGGCTGGTTCTGGAGTGCACTTGTGGAATGCCTCTTTGAGGGCTGCTGAAGACTGATTCAGAAACACACTGGTGAAATGTCTCTGAAGGATTGCTGAAGACTGATTCAGAAACGCACTAGAGCACAAGATGCTGGCACAATGCAAATGAATGTCACAGTTCCAACAGTTTTGCTCAATATCACAGTCTCTGAATGCACAGATCACAATAAATGACAGGCACTTGGTTGCTTCTATCAGGGCAGTTCCTTGGTGAAGCCCTTGCTAACTGTGGACCTAACTACAGTGGGGTCCCTCTAACTGAAACGGGCTGTCCTGCTACTGTGGGTATACTGGTGGCTAAATGCTGGATGACCTCATTGGATTGTGAGGTACACTAGTGGGGTGAGCCCCCTATAGATACGCTGGGTCTCTTTTAACTAACTGATCTACTGTGACTGGCTAAGCCCCTTTAACACCTATGGGTCTAATGGCTAGCTAGGCTCCTTTAACACCTGTGGGCCTATCGTGGCTGGCTAGGCCCCTTTAACACCTGTGGGCCTATAACACTTGTGGGCCTATATGGCTGGCTAGGCCCCTTTAACACCTGTGGGCCTATATGGCTAGCTAAGCCCCTTTAAATTTTTGGCCTACTGTGGCTGGGCTTCTTTGAACTACCTTGGGCCTAACCTTGCCCCTTTAAATATAGGGACGAGTTGTCCCTTTTAATAACTTGGGCCTGATTGCCCTTTTAACTTACAGGCCTGGATGCCCCTTTCATTAACTTGGGCCTGGTTACCCCCATTAGAACTCCTTTGGGCCTTGTCACCCCTTTAAATATTCATTAGGCCTATGCAGGGCCTGTCTATCACTCTGTGCCTACCCCACCTTTGTTCCACCTCTGTTTTAAATATTTATACAATTCCCCTTCTGAGCATGCAGGCTGGGACTCTTCCTGTATGAATTCTGGCCCGTCCTGCTCTCGGCTGTCAGCTACTTTGGTCTGTGCCTAACGCTACTTTAAAAAAATAAACAACTTACTGTTTGTTTCCTGGCAGTGAGCACTCTGCTGGCGTGCTGCCGCCAACTCACCACCCCGGAATGAAGTGCAGGGAAGCTGGATTGGGAGGTGGGAGGAGTTTTGCTGTCAGAGGGTGGGCTTCAGGCAGCTCAGCAGTCAACTGTGGACCTTGTGAGGTCCTGACCTGGTGCAAACGCGCCACTGCTACTGCCGCCTCTGGGGGACCAGTAATTTACTTTTTAAAATAAAAATTACTATAAGGGCACCAAGCCCTTCCATCGGACAACAGGACAACTCCTCTTCTTTACATAGATACATAGACAGTGTCGGCAGATAAGGGCCTATGGCCCACCCAGTCTGCCCATTTGAGCTTGTAAATTCAGTTTATGTTTTCCTAGAAGTCTGTTGCCCCTTACCCCTGACCTCCAGAATTCCTTTATGTCTATCCCATGCATTCTTAAATCCCGTGATTGTTTCAGCCCCCGCCACTTCCTCTGGCAGGGTGTTCCACTTGTCCACCACCGCTTTGTGAAGAAATTCTTCCTCATGTTTCTCCTGAATCGTCCTCCCTCCAACTTCATCCCATGCCTCTAGTCTTGGAAGATCTTTTCACTTAAAAATAGTGTACTCCTGCACCCCGTGCTCCTCCCTGTAAAATACTTGTATGTCTCAATCATATTCCCTCTCTCCCTCCTCTCCTCCAGGGAGTACATGTTCATTTCCTTCAACCTGTCTTCATAGGACTTGTGATGCAATCCATGCACCATCTTTGTTGCCCTCCTCTGAACCTTCTCTACCCTGTCTATGTCCTTACGTAGGTATGGTCTCCAGAACTGTACACTGTACTCCAGGTGGGGCCTCACTAGTGTCTTGTATAGCGGAATTAAGTATCAATATACCTTAATATTTGGTTACATACAATTATGACTTGACACTAATTACTAAAATCTTCCATAGAATCCCCAATTGACTTCATGGGATGAAGTCCAAATCCACCTCTAATTGATACATCACCCATCTGCACCAAAATTCTTCACATCTTGCCTGACTGCCCCGAATAGATGCTGTCATGCTTTCCATTCTATATATGGCATTAACTGTTGAAACCTATTTTGTTTTTGTTGGGGCTGTTTTTAATAACCACATTCTAGTTACAACTTTCTTGGCTGCTAATATTAGTATAAATTAGAATGTCAATGTATTGATTCTTATGCCACTTGAAGGGATAGACATAAGAACCAATGATGGGGTTAAGTAAGTCCTGATCTGTGAAAATCCTGTTAAGAGAAATCTGAATATCTTGCCAGTATGTGGTGAGTACAGGGAAGCCCACAGACTATGCATATGATTTGCTTTCTCCTCCCCATACCCTCGCCAACAAAAACCCATTTGAGGACCCATAAATGTGACCTACTGTATACAGCTGCGGTCCTGAGCAATCTCATTCAACATTTTCAGCAAAAATCCTGCTATTGTGTTGAAGATGTAAATCTATAATTAGCAGTAGTGTATTTATTCCATGTGTCCACTTGATGAGTTGTTTTGAGTTCTGAGTTCCACCTGTGAAGAGCATCTGCTGTGGAGTCTGACAGAAGTTTTATTACACCCTTATAAAGACTACCAATTAAATGGGACCAATACATACATTGTTGATGATCTTTAATAATTACACATATGGAAGGAACTTTTTCAGGGAGTCATTTAAATGTGGAACCCAGCCCCAAGAGATAGGGTCTTATTTGCAGGTACCTGAGATGGGCTGGCCTGGGAAGGCTAAATTCCTGTTGTAAAGCCCCAAGAGATAGGGTCTTATTTGCAAGTACCTGAAATGGGCTGGCCTGGGAAGGCTAAATTCCTGTTGTAAATCCCAGAAAGTTCAAAAGCTATGAGCTGTGTAAGACTGGTGTATATATTTAAGGCCCCTAATCCCCCATTCATGTAGAGTAGCATCAAAAGAATTAGGTGGAAAAGCTTTGTTGTGTTCCAGAGACCTCAGCCAAATTTTTTTTATTTGGAATATGTCTAATGCAACACTGTCTCCAATTTTTCAGGGGAATGGCTGTATACCTTATAAAGTAAGACAGAAGAATAGTGGCTAGAATGTTGGAAAGGAGATATTTATCGGCATTGAATAAATCATTTATTGTTAACTCTATTATAATAACTGGCTTCCCCTTTTTGCCATAGGGAAACTGTGACTTAATTTGCCCTTATAAAGCAGTGTTTATAACAGCAAACATGCGCGTGGTTTCCGCCATAGCTTGACTGCTCCTGACCGCTCACCACTTCTGTCTCACCTGAAACAGCACCACCAGAACTCAAGAACTCAGCAGTAAGTTATTTTTTTAAACCTCTTCAATACTAGAAATTTTGGAACCATGGGGGAGAAAAAGAAAACATTTTTAAAAGACAGCTGATTCAAATGTGGGCACTGGACTAAAACTAAGCTGAACCACGGCTGCACTGGAACGTCTTTATTTTATATAATTGCTGAGGCAAAAAGGGAAACCCAGCAATTATATACACTAAAATATGTGGTAGTGTGTTTAAACTCGAAGTTTATACACACCCTCGGGTTTAGATGCTAACATAACCCCCTCTAGCTTTGCTATCTGGGTTTATGAGCATCTAATCCCTCAGATGTGTGTAAACCTCAAGTAACATGCACCACCCCATACTTTATTCTATATGTTTCCCAATGTGCAAGTAGTATGGAATTAACCAGTAGCATATAACATGCAGTTGAGCTGCTATTGAATATATGTATAGACTGGGTAGATTAAGGCATCTATTTTCTAAGTGTAATTGTAAAATACTATATTTAATGTGAGGGCAACCTACTTCCCATAAAAAAACAAGATATCATGGTGTTGCAATATTGAAAATATGATTTATCTGGGACCAATGGAAGGGTCTGAAAACAAAGAAGTCTAGGTAGAATGTTTTGGCTAATGACTTCCACTTTAGATGAAAAAGAAAAAGGTAGTGCATGCCTTGTTGTATATCCTTACCAATTTTTGAGTGATTGGTTCATAATTAAGTAATTCAAGGTGTGAAAGGTCCTTCATCAGTTGACCACAAGATACTTATGCCCCCACCCATTCCACCTAATAAGAAATCTAGATTTCAATTCAAAGAATGGAATACAATTGATTTTTCTTTTACTGTTCTACTCCTAATTGCAACTGTCCATGACCCTCTACCTCTTGATTTCATCCCCCTCATTAATATTGCCATTTTACTTCCCACATACTCAGGCAATACCTGTATGAGTAGTTTCCACCTGCCTATCAAAACTCAGTTTTGTCTACTACATGTACAGTATCTGTTGCACTGACTTGTCTTCAGTGTTTATGATTATGCTCCTCTGATATATGAATGATTTAATGATACATGATATTAGGGCCATGTGTGAAAAGGAAGATGTGGGCATGGTAGATCTTAATCTAGCTATTATAAATTGTAATACACTAATTTCTAGCATGCCATTGGTAAAGAACTACTAGGAACTATGAGTACAAATAACTTCTCATAGCATGTTACTAAGGGTACGAAACAAGAACATACTGGATCTGGTGATAATTAACATAACTAGTGAAATAAGTAACTGTATCATGGTAGATCCACTGGGAAGCAGTAACCACAGTATGGTCCATTTTAAAATAAATAGGAAAATTATAACCGAAAAGGGAATCACTGTTAAAAAAAATTGTGCCAAAGCAAGATTTCAAGAAATAAAAGATGCCATGAATGACTAGACTGGGAATGTGAATTCAGTAGGTGAGGAAAAGTTAAAATGTGCAAAATTTTAAGAAAATCAAAAGAAAATGCAGGAGTCAAAATATATCCCAGATGTTAGAAAGGTCCATCATGGTTAAATAAACAAGCATTTGTCAATGCCGAATGTTGTCTCGCTGGCATTGGCATTGGTAGTGCCAGAGTTAGAGACGCATAATAGGAATAGAAGTGAAGTATTAAAATGATGCCAACCCCACCCTGTAGAGACTGACAGGCATTGGGGTGTGCCTTTGGGTCATCAGCTATAACACTCATGCCATTTCTCCTCACCCTACCCTGTAGGCACGGACAAGTGTCGTGGTGTGCTTTGGGGTCTTTGGATGTTATACTTACCCCATTCCATAAGGAAATACACTGAGGTGGGTGCAGTATAGGAGAATGAGGTGAAATTTGTGGCCAAACAGTGCAAGGCATACCACAATGCCTGTCACTGGCTGCAGGTTGGGGGTGGGATGGAATGGTGTGAACATTATAGCCGATGATCCCAAGTCACACCCCTGACACCTGTCAGTCTCTACAGGGTGGGGTGCTACAGTTGGGAACCCTAACACCGTAGGTATGTGTTGGTATGTTCACTCCAAATTTTCAACTTGGTCTTTTTGTGAGTCCACCTCATGAAAAGCGGCACTATCAGTTTGTTAGCTGAAAGTTGGTTTTGCACAGCGGCTATGCCATTTGGCGACACAGGGATGAAAATACATTTTGGGCAGGATGTGGAAAATGACAACTGTATTGTTCATGAGGAGATGTAAAAAAATGGCAACGTTGAAAATCTGGAGTGAAAATATGAAAAATTGGTGAAGGCATGAGCATGCATAGAAACTGTGCAACACACGTCAGTAACCCAATTATTTTTGGAATTTTTTTAACCACATCTTTAACATAGGCATTTTGGGACCTCCCCTCATGAACAGTGGCAATGTGATTCTGTTAATGTGACGGAAATGTTGATTTCGCACAGTGACCACGCCATTGTGCGCCACAGGTGCGAAAACACATTTAGGGCAGGATATGAAAAATGACAGCTGTACTGTTTATAAGGAGGTGTAAACAAATGCCAGTGTGTTGAAAATCTGGCATGAAAATAGTGCAAATTTGCAAAGTTACAAGGGTGCGTGGAAACTGCACAACGCATGCCTGTAACACCGTCATTTTATGGAATTTTGTCGCCAAATTTTCAACACAGGCATTTTACGATTTCTGCTCATGAACAGTGTCACTGTCATTTCCTGAAACTGTCCCGAAAACTGATTTCACGCAGCAACCGTGTTATTCTGCGCCGGACATGTGAAAACACATTTCAGCCAGGATATGTAAAATGACAGCTGTGCTGTTCATAAGGAAGTGTGGAAAAATGGCAATTTTGAAAATCTGGAGTGAAAATGTTACAAATTCACGAAGTTACGAGCGTACGTGGAAATTGCACAACGCACTCTCATAATCCAGTCATTTTGGGGATTTTTTTCCACCAAATTTGCAACATAGGCTTTTTGAGAGCCCACATCATGAAAACTGGCACTGTCATTTCGTTAATTTTTCCCAAAAGGTGATTCCGCGCAGTGACCATGAAATCACCTTTTGGTGCTGAATAACACCATGACAGTGCCAGAATTCATGAGGAGGGTTCCCGAAAACCCCATGTTGAAAATTAGGTGCCAAAATTCCAAAAAATGCCTGAGATATGCATCAGAGTTGAAAAAAAACCCTATTTATGCCATTATACAGCTTACCGGCATTTCCTCAGTTCGCGGTCAGCTTTGAAGAGTGCAGACGTGTTCCCGGTCCACCAAGATAATCGTGCAGACCCTGGAGGTAAGTATGGGGTGAGGTGTGGGTGGAGAGGCAGGGTGCAGTGGGTGGCACGGGTTGTGGGAGAGGGCAGGAAGACCGCGAGAGACCGCTTTTTTTGACAGGTAAAAAAAATATTGAGGACCGTTTTTAACAGGGCATGTGGCACACTGGGGTGGGCTCCCAGCATATCAATGGACTCTTTTTGGAGGCTGCTGTAGCTGATGGGGATTGGGCACCCCCATTGGCACACAACAAAAGGGGGAGGTTACATTATGCCGACAGGGATTGGGCACCCCTGTCGGCACACAACAATAGTGGAGAGGGTGACATTTTGCCAATGGGGATTGGGCACCCCCATCAGCACACAAAAAAAGAAAGGGAGGGTGTTACATAATGCCGACGGGGAGTGGGCTCCACCATCTGCAACATCAATTGGGCACCGAAGCCGATGGGGATTGGGGCCCCCGTCGGCAAAGAAAAACTGTTGGGGGGTACACATGATGCTGAGGGGGATTGGGCACACCTTCAGCATACATTGTAAATAGGAGGGGGGTTATTATGCTGACGGGGAGTGGGCTTCCCCATCGGCATTCTGACAGGAGGTGGCGGCAGTGTTGTGTGCATGTCTTGTGGTCATGCTGCATGAGAGCTTCGCTCTCATTGCAGATGACCTTTTGTTAGATCTGGTGACCACATTCCAAATTGCTGATGTTGCGCCTGCATGGTGCCTGATTGGGGAATGAGGGATGCACCTACTGATGCATGCCCTGCATTCGCCCAACAGTGACCACACCTCCAAATCTGCTACTGCCGCAATATGTTGGCTGCACATGCGTGAGCCAACATAAAGAAGTAAGGAGATGTATAAGGGCAATGAAAAGGTTATATACAATAGGTTTAAGAACAAATGATAGGGAGGATTGGGTAAACTTTAAGACATTACATCAAGATTAAATTTAAAACCAGAGCAGCAAAAAGAGCCCAAGAGAATACAATTGCAGAAAAAGCTAAAGATAACCCTATTTTTTACTCATGTGAATTCAAAAAAAATTAAAAAAAAATAAACCACTAGGAAAGTTGGACCATTGTTGGTAAATGGTAGAGGTGAGAGGTGAGAGTGACATGTTTAACCACTTGAATCAGTATTTATGCTCAGTGTTCAATACTGAAATGCAGAACACTAACATAATAAATGCTGGTGAGAAATATTTTCAATTAGCAGAGAGAAGGTCTTGGAAAAACAAAAATAACTGGACCCAAAAAAGTCCCCAGGGACAGATAAACTGCACCTGAGGTTACAGAAAGAGCTGACACATACTTTTGCAGGGCCAATTTGTGAGGTCTTTAACAATAGCTTAGGAGAAGGACTACTGTCAGTGGATTGGGAGAAAATGTTTGTAACCCCCCCTAAAAAAAAAAATATATATATATATACACGGTATATAGGGTCACAGTTGTGCCCCTATAGTTAGGGTTGAGAAGCACGTTTAATGTTAAACCTTAAATTTTATACTTTCATAACTTTGCAACCGATCAATGGATTTGCACAAAATTTGGCACATGCTGTCCCATGGGGTAGATCTCTTGACGTAGCAACGTTTGTTCTAGTTGGATTTGCAGTTTCTGAGATCCAGATAGTGCAAAAACCTTAAGAGTCACCACTTTTTGCAGTTTTTTGCTCATTACCTTGTGCCCAGATGGTGTGGAATTTTGTTGTGACTCTTTTATGATAGAAACAGCATGGGTAACAGAACTGCCATGTGTTTGGTGAAAAATATTAATCTGTTGCAAAGTTACTCACTTTTTAAATTCCCATTATTTTCAATGGGAAGATCATTCTTCAGGTAAAAGGTAAAATGTCCGATAAAGGATTTGGCCTCATGAAAAAAAGATTCTTTTTCATGAGGGGCAAATCCCTTTCTGACAGAAAAATTCATTTTTTATGAGCAGCCATCTTGTTTTTTTCCCGACACAAACTAAAAAGTGTGGAAAACACATAAAAATGTTGTCATTTTAAAAATAAAATACCAGAACATAGTGAACCAGGCCCTGTTTAGCTAGAGTCTAGTGTTTGTTTTTCACAGTTATGGCCAGAAATACTTTGTCTGTGCACTCAAAATCCCAGATGCCCAGCTTAGAGAGAGCAACACTCCCCCTCCTCCATATTCTCTGTATGACAACAGTGGGAATTCCTTGATGTCTGCAACCACAGCTAAACTCATGCTGCCAGCTGCAGTGTAAACTGTGAGCCCCATTGGCACCCCTCACTCCTCAATCATTGTTCCCTTAAATAGAACAGCTATATTCCCTAGTGTCTAGTGGCACCCCCACCCTGTTTTATTCCTTGGTGTCCAGTGGCACCCCTCACCATCTGATCACCATTCCTCTTATTTCAATGTTATTCTCTGGTGTCTGGTTGTACCCCTCCATCCACCAGTCACCATCCCCATTATTTTATTGTATTCTTGGGTGTCTAGTGGCACCCCCCCACCCTCTGATCACCGGTCCCCTTATTTCAGTTTTATTCCTTGGTGTCTAGTGGCACCCCCACCCTCTGATCCTTTATTTATTCCCTGGTTCTAGTGGCACTCCCAATCTCCCATTATAGGACAAAAACAGAAATAAAGAAAATGGTCCCTTGATGTTTTTTTTAACCTTAAGAAAATGTCTCTTGACTATCAGCCCCCCAATCCCATCTCCCACTCAGCACCCACCACCCCACACCCTCCAGTACACCCCCATTGACCCTCACTCACCTAAACAGGTCCCAGGTTCAAGACTCACTCTCCAACTGAAGCATGTCTTGCAGCTGGGACTGGCAAATGCAATATGAGAAACTGAGGCAAATGTGGTTCAGTGTATTTCAATGGGGATTTCAACTGTTATGCATAACTTAGCTGTTTTTTGAGATTTTTACCCAAAATTTTCAAAATGGCCTTTTGGTGATCCCATCTAATGAACAATAGGACTGTCATTATGCAAGTCCCACCCAAAAGGTAATTCAGGGGTCACCTGGTGAATTCATCTTTCAGGAAGGATTTGGAAATATTTTCTACCCTTGTTCATGAGGTGGGGTCATAAGAAGGCTATGTTGCAAATTTTGGTCAAAATATGTAAAAATGCCAAAGTTATGACCATGCATTGCAATTCGCTATGCACGCTCATAACTTTGGAAATTTTAAATATTTCGACCCCAGATTTTCAACATAGCATTCTTATTACCCCATCTCATTTAAGTCACAACTGTCATTTTTCGAATCCTGTTCAAAAATGTGTTTTCACACTTGTGGCATGAAATGGCTTTGCAGTTGTACAGAATTACATTTTGGCAGGGATTCAAATATTTTCTGTACTGGGTATATGAGGTGGCGTGATAAGATGGCTATGCTGACACTTTGCTGCCCTTCCACAGCTGCATACATATACAGTATGCATCTATGGAGGGATTTCGGACCCTGTGCTCCCACAGTAAAATAAGGATACTATTATACTAGCTCAGAAAGTAAGGAAATACATTGCAAAAAACTTTGCTAATTCTCCAATTAGAGTCAAAGTGTCAAAAGTTGGGAAATGAGGCATTAGTGTTTCCAGCCTAACACCCCACACTTCCAAAAGGGAGAATCATAAGATAAATTTCCTTGGTTGTAGATCTCTATTGTCCTGTGCCGAGCAACATTTGAAATCCACCCCGATGTCATACCTCTTGTAGTGTGCACGTATGGCTCAATAAGCTTGAATAACTGTACTAGCTTGGGGAGATTATATATATATATATATATATATATATATATATATATATATATAAGAGTAAAAACTCTGTTTAATGCATTAGTTAGGTTGTTCCACAGTGACAAAAGTGAGGAATTCGGGTGTTAGGGTTGAAAACCCCTTGACCTTTACCCACCCCCCAACCGGGCATTGGGTGTGCATTGGGGTTGTCAGCCCTAACTCTCACCCCATCACATGTGTAAAGCAGCAGAAGTATAGGAGAATGAGGTGAGAGTTAGGACCGGCGACCCCAATGCACACCCCAATGCTGGTTGGGGGGGTAGGCAGGGGGTCCAAAGGGGGTTTTCAACACTAACACCAAATTTCCTCACTTTTGTCGCTCTGGAACAACCCTAACTAATGCATTAAATGGAGTTTTTTGCCTCTAATTTCCCTTCTTTTTGAGAATGATAACTAGAAATAGTGAATGTAATGCAGCGGTGGGAGCGGGGGCCCGCCACGTAATGCAGCAGCGGGAAGGGCCCCGCACTCCCGCCGCGTGATGTCTTGTGGCATAGTAGCAGGAACAGCAACACAAACAGAAGTGCTAACAGTGGCGCACATGGTAACGCAAGCGTGAATGAGAACAGAAAGGGTAACGCACACAGTGGCTTAGACGGGAACAGTCTGCCGCGTAATGTGTTGTCACATAGTAACATGCTGCCTGCAAATGGAAATGTCAATGGGCATGGTGACGCAAAGTGAAACAGAAAGAGAAACAGTACTGTAGACACAAATAGCAAAAAATAACAGAAACGCAAGCGCAAATGAAAACGCAAAGGATAACGCACATGGTGGCGTAGACATCAACAGTAAGTGAAACGGGTACGGAATCGCAAGCGGAAAGGGCAACGTTAACAGTAATGTAGGTGCACAGGCTGGTTTTCCCCAAAACCTGCATAAAGAAAGACAGTGAGTACAAAGAATGTATGCATAATAATGGGTATCGGAGCAGAAAATGAGGACTTGGAATACTAAATAGGTTATATATCAGGAACTGTACGACATAGAAAAAAAATTTAAAAGTCATATGATTTATGACTGTCCTGGCTAGTTTTATGCTTAGCCCCCATTAGGGGGCTAAGCATTTTTGTGACAAAAAGTCCGTATCTCGCACCGTTTCCGAGATACGGGCCCTGAAAGGCACGGCGAACGCCGTAATGTTATCCTATGGGAAAAAAGAGAAGTTCGGATCACCATAACTTTTCCTCCCTGTAATATTTTTTCACCAAACTACTGAAAGGCACATCTGTGGGCTGTTGGCTGTCTTCCCTCCAAATTTCCGGAAAAAAGACCAAACCGTTATTTTGCAGCAGGGTGCCAAAGGATTCCTGTACTGCGTCGGGCACCATAATGTTATCCTATGGGAAAAAATGTCAACTTTGCAGTGCCGTAACTTTGCCGCCGTGTAATATTTTTTCAACACAACACTGAAAGGCACATCTGTGAGATGTTGGCTGCGTTCCCTCCAAATTTCAGCCCAAAACTCCCAACCGTTCTTTTGCAGCACAGTACCAAAGAATTGCTGTCATTTTCCCACAGACTAGAAAACTACTGTAGCAATTTGCGAAAGCTTTCGCAAAAATTTGTGACACTTTCATGAGCATGAAAGTACTTTGTGAAAGTACTTTTTCCAGAAATTTGAAAAACATATTTCTGGGGTGTTTTAACCCAAAATAAAGACATGGCTAGCATCCTCAGGGTCCGATTAGGTGAATACAAAAAGAATTAGGTTGCTAGAAGGTCCCAAATTTAAATGCCAAGCATTTTTCTGATCACCAACTGAAAACAAAATGGTGGATTTGCGAAAGTAACAGGCCCATTTGCGAAAGTAAAAATGCATGTCGAACTTTTTGTTAACTTTTCCCATTGACTTATAATGGGAAATTGTTTTTTGAATAACTTTTGAACTGTTTAATATTTTTTTGCCAGATCTTCAAAAGGCACATCGGGGTTCCCGGCCGGACATTTCCTGAAGATTTTTGGCCAGTTGCACAAACCGTGCGACCTGTATGCGCGACAGTAGAATTCCAGAAAAAGCGTAAATGCGTGCACAGATCATGCTTAATAACTCCACAGCTGTGTATCCGACCAGTACAAAACTTGGCAGATCCCAAGGCCTATGGTTCTTGATTGCGTATTCCAAATTTCAGGGAAATCCATCAAGCAGTTGCAAAGTTATTAAGGTGCAAACTTTTGGGGTTTAACATAGAAATGGCTCCTCAACCCTAACTATGGTAGCACTACCATGCTACCATAATATAAATATATATATATATACAGTATATATATATTTATTTGCTTTTGGTGACCGGGTGGGTACACTAGACATAGGACTGCCTATTTTCAGGTACGACCCAGGAGGGTACAAATGAAATACAAAACATCAGTGTGACGCAGCACACATAAACCACACAGTAAATAGTAAGCCAGGAGAGTACAAAACATCTCAAACATTAATAAGACTATAATAATACATGATCAAGCAAAGTAGGTAGTAGAAAACATGGATAACAGAATCATAGAGAAGAATGAGATAAGTGCAACACAGGTTAAGAGATTCCTGTAGGTCCTTAGCAAGTAGCTAGTTAGCAAGTCTGAGATAGAACAGTGACTGGGGGAGGCGGAGGGGAAGGGGTAGAGTAGAAGAGGATAGATTGGGGAGTAGAACAGGTAGGGTGGAAATAGGAAAGGGCAGGCAGAGCCGGGTATTGGTTTATGGTGGCTGGAAACAGGTACAGGGACTTACTGTGAGTAGGTGTTGATGGTGGAGCTTCTTAAAGCAAGTATGCGTTGGGGCAAGATGAATAGCTAGAGGGATAGTATTCCAATATTTAGGGGCAGCATGGGAGAAAGCTCATGTACCCATTGAGGTCCTACATCTAGGGATGTACAGAGGTGTCTGGTCAACTGAAAGGAGACCATAGGAAGGGGTTTGAGGATGTAGTAGCAAAGCAAGAGATTGAGGGAGGCCTGCTCTTATCATTCCGTCAATTAAGGTGCCATAAGATAGGACGTGATGGGCCACACTACTAGGCCATTCTAGGTCCGCATAGAGCAGACAGTGATGTTTGAGCTGAGGACAGGCAGACACATAACGGCAAATGTTATTATATGTAGTGTCCCATGCATGGAGGGAGGTCTTAGTTGCACCTAGATAGATGACAGAGCCATAAGCCAAGGATGGGAGAAGAAGGCCTTGTGCCATGGCAAGCCTAGCTGATGGGGTAAGGGCATAGTTAGTGTGGTAGGCTCCTCCAATCTTTGCATTGACTGATTTACCAGTTGTAGTGATGTGAAGATCAAAGTCCAAGGATTCATCAAGAAGAATACCAAGGTATCTAAAGGATGAGGTGTTGACTAACTGGGAATTATCGGAACAGGATATTTTGAAGGAGTTCTGATTTACTTTTAGTTTAGCTGGAGAGCCAAAGAGCATTGCCTGAGTTTTCATTTCATTGAGAACAAGACGGTTTGCAGTAAGCCAGGATTGTATGTTTTGGAACTCTTGGGATAGAGAGTTAGTTAAGTCCGATACGTTACTGGCACTATGGTAGAGTACAAGGTCATCTGCATAGAGCAAGGGAGAACAAGTAGACACTTGTTGAGGGAGGTCATTTATGAAAATCGAGAAGAGCAGTGGACTGAGTATGGATCCCTGTGGGACACCAGCTTGTATGTAAGATAGGTCTGATAGGGCTGAGTTAAAAGCGACAGCCTGCTGTCGATTAGATAGATAACTCCGAAACCAGTTCACTGATTCAGCTGAAAAACCAAGGGAGGTAAGCTTTGTAAGGAGAAGGGTGTGATCAACAAGGTCAGAAGCCTTGGTGAGATCAATGAAAGTGGTACCTGTCAAGAGACCGGAGTCCATGGCTGTGTAAATATCATTAGTGAGTTTCAGAAGGGCAGTGGAAGTACTATGGCCTTTGCAAAATCCATGCTGGGATCCGGAGAGGAGGTTGTGTTTAAGGAGATATTCAATAGTTTGCCTTGCAACTAGTTTTTCAAGAATTTTACTGAGCACCGAGAGAATGGCAATAGGCCCGGTAGTTGGCTATCTCTTTAGGATCACCTTTCTTTAGGATTGGTGTTATCCTAGCTATCTTCCAAACGTTAGGAACTACACCATGACATAGTGACAGGCTGAAACGTTTAGTTAAGGGGGAGGCTATGAGCGGGGCAACGGCTTTCAGAAGCCTAGGTTCAAGACTATCAGCTCCAGGGCTAGTATTGTCAGGGATAGTCAGCAGCAGCTTTAGGACTTCAGATTTAGTGACAGTTCGGAACCTGAAAAGTGGACGGGAGAGCAACGGAACCTTGGCCACAGGAGAGGATGCCAGGTGGCTGGGGGGGAAGGAGGCTAAATAGCGTGACAGATCCAAGAAATGATGGTTGAAAGAGTTGGCAATGGTCACAGGGTTGTTACAATGTACTCCATTCAGCAGCATATCATTGGAGGTGGAAGGTTTATCAGAACCAAGGAGAGTTTTGATGACAGACCAATATTTACGTGAATCTCCTCCAGCATTAATAAGTGAATCTTTACAGAAAGAGTTTTTTGCTAGATGGATGTTTCTTTTACAGGAGTTTCTCAAAGCCCTGTAGTGACTGTAATCTGCTGGCAGTTCTGAGGCCTTAAAACAATGCCAGCTTTTGTCCCTGTTTCGAAGCTGAGCCAGGAGATCCTTGGTTAGCCACTTTGTTTGTGTGCCTCTGATACAGCGAGTGACACAAGGCGCATGAAGGTCCTGGGAACCAACAAATTTTTCAAGGAAATAGTCTAAGGCAGATTGAGCATTAAGAGAGGTAAGGATAGATGACCAGTCAATGAGTGAGAGATCGTGCAGGAACTGTGTCAGATTAAAGTTAGCCATGTTACGAAAGGTGATTAATTTCAGAGGGGGAGATGATTGTCTGGCAGCACGCCAGGTGCAAAAAACTGGGGAGTGGTCACTAATTGAGTCAGGAAAGGTACCAGCTGAGACGATGTGGTCAAGACGGTTTGTGAGGGCCCAGTCAAGTAAGGAACTGGTTCGGGAGGGTGGGGCCATGATCCTGGTAGGGTCACTGATCAGTTGATGGAGGTCATAGTCTTGTACAATAGTATGGAGGTATTGGCAGGTATAACCTAACCAGTTTAGATTTAGGTCCCCAAGGATGAGGACTTCATTACGTCCAATAGCTAGGCTCACCTGGGAGAGGAGTTCAACTAAGCCTGGGGTACCACACCTAGGAGGGTTGTAAGCACATACAATGTGTAGCCGCTTAGATCCAAGTTGGAGAGTAGCATGAATAGCTTCACAGTGTGAGAGAGTGAGGGAGATATTCCGGTGTACCGAGAGGTAGGGTTTATATAGGATTGCAACCCCACCCCCATGTTTAGATGAGGACCTATCTTGTCTTATCATTTTGTAGTTTGGCAGACGGCATAAATGATCAGATGTAGAGGGCTTGAGCCAGGTCTCTGTCAAACAAAGAATATCAGGATTATATTGGGTGACCCAGGCCTCAAGTTCCGTTATATTATGGGGAAAGCTTCTGATATTCATCTGAACAATGCGCAGATCCTTCGTATTGGTCCAGTAGGTGTCAGAGATGGGGATATTACATCCAGGTCCTGGATTCAGCACAATATCACCGGCTAATAGTAGTGCCAAGAGGAGCAAGTACCACAGTTTATGGTGAGTAAATGTGGTAAGTAGGGGGGCAAAGCACTGAGAGCGATCTTGCAGTAGAGAGATAACATAGTAAATGATCCGATTAGGGACTAAAAGTGGTGAGGTGGCTGGTGGCATATGAGCCAGGATAAGCATGTTTGAGAAAGTATAGTCTTTGGGGTGATGGTAGTGACCATTTGGGGAGAGAGGGCTACTAACCGTCGGATCCACATAATGGTAACTAGAAGTGAGGCTAGTAGCAGTAGTACACCTAGGTCGAGTGCCCAGGGATATGAGTGCAGGGAGGGCATTTTATGTAGGTATGTTGCAGTGAGCAGGAGAGAGGCCAGTAGAAGATTTTGAGTAGAGCCCAACTAAAAACAGCCAGAAAAAGGCTAAGAAACAGGAGAGATAAGCAGTGTTGTTAGGACTGTAGATGCCCTCTAGTGGTAAAGAGATATAAAGTGCGAATGAGAAAGTAGGAAGATAGTTAGAATTACACTCCCACTGGGAGTGGCATCAGGATTCCGACACTATTTAAGTAATGCCGGACAAGGGTGGGGTGGTGGTGGGTAGGCTGCGCAGCAGCTGGGGAGTCTTCTGAATGAAAGGCGTCCCTTCTTGAGTCCCCGAGATGAGGAGGTAAAGTCCCGAAACCTATGCCGAAAACCCCCTGCGGTAGCAGTCGCAGAAAAAGGCACGAAGATTTGAAACGCCAAATGAGTGCTCCACCAGCAGAAACAATTACCTTCAAGTCCTTTTACTTGAAACAACGGCTGCAGCGAGCTCCAGGGCTGTGTGCCCTTTGGGGGCAGGGGCTAGGAGAAAGGAGAAAATCCAGCTGTTAAATCGGGTCAGAGACTACAGGGCTCGGCTGTAATTGGAGAAGGCTAATTAGAGGAGGAGGCAGAGAGGAGAGGCGTGAGTGTGTGGGCGAGTAAGAGGGCAGGGGAGAGAGAGGAGCACAGGGAAAGAAAAGATGAGAAAGCAGTATTTCACATTAGGTTACTTCAGCTAAATAATATCAAGCTACAGTCGTTTAAAACAGTACCTTTGCAGCACAAGTCAAAACTAACTGGGCTACGCTACGGTTTTTAATTACATAGGTTAAGGAAGGAAAGAAACAAATTTTAGCCGCTACACAACAGTTCTGACTGGGAGGTAATTGTAGGCAGGTTAAACAGGGCTGAGTTAAAGCATTTAACAGTGTAAACTTTTGGTTAGATATAGAGTCTCTTAAACAGTTATCTGAGCTGCCCCAACAATCTGGGAGTCCTCTGAACGAAAGGCATCCCTTCTTGAGTCCCTGAGATGAGGAGGTGAAGTCCTGAAACCCATGCCGAAATCCCCCCGCGGTAGCAGTTGCAGAAAAAGGCGTGAAGATTTGAAACGCCAAACGAGTGCTCCACTAGCAGAAACAATTACCTTCAAGTCATTTTACTTGAAACAATGGCTGCAGCGCGCTCCAGGGCTGTGTGCCTTCCAGGGCAGGGGCTCCAAGTCCTTTTACTTGAAACAACGGCTGCAGCGCACTCCAGGGCTGCGTGCCCTTTGGGGGCAGGGCCTTCAAGTCCTTTTACTTGAAACAATGGCTGCAGCGCACTCCAGGGCTGCGTGCCCTTCGGGGGCAGGGGCTTCAAGTCCTTTTACTTGAAACAACGGCTGCAGCGTGCTCATATATATATATATATATATATATATATATATATATATATACAGTATATGTATGTATCTATTATACAATGAAGTCCTAGAATCACGCATTCTGATTGGCTGACTGGCACCTTTTACCCGTGGCAAATCCTGGCATAACGCATGGGTAAATGTGCCAGTCAGCCTCATCTGGACCCCTCTCTTCTTAAAATCACTCTGACCCCCAGTATCAAAGGCAAAACCTGCCATATTGGGTCACAGGTACCTCATGTCAGGAAACCCAAAAATTAGAAAATACACTGCAGTTTTGTATACTCTCTAAACAACTTGCTGAAAATAGACTATAAAAATTAAAAGTACTTTCACTCGTGACTGTTGCTTCCGATGGTCTCTGTTCTAGTGATGATTCCTCCTCAGACAGTCACTCCGTCTACCATCTGTTGCGAGTGCTTCATCCTGCATAAGGAAGAATTTGTAAGCAGAGACAGGAGGGTGGTAGTACCACTGTTCAGGTTGCTGGCAAGGCCCCATCTAGAGTATGGAGTCCAGTTCTGGAACCAATATAGGAGAACGGATGTGAAAAGATTGGAGACCATACAGAGAAGGGCTACAAGGCTAGTATGGGATATACTGTAAGTAGAATGAGATACAAAAGCAGGTTGAACTAGAGATGGGTGAAGTGGCCTCAATTCACTTCGTGGAGTAATTTTCAGAGTGAAGACAAATTCACGGAGTGCTCCACAACACAAAGTAGAGTACTTCACATTATAACGGGTAATGCGAAGTCCATTGAAATGAATGACTTCACATTACTCCACCTTCCCAAACCACTACTCCACCAATTTTTAAGGTGAAATACATTGAAAACAATGTACTTCGCCTCATTTGCATTGTTTTAAGCTCCAAAGGCAAATTTTGCAGTGATTCATGGGATTTCAGGTCACATGGGCTCTAGATTGTTCTGCACAGCCTCAGTTTGGGGTAGTGTATGTAGGATTCTGTAGGAGATAGTCTGCTCTGAGAGCTCTCTGTGATTCAAATCTTGTAAAAGCTGTTGAAAAAGTCTTTTTGAGTCATTTTTTTTTGCTTAAACTTTAGTTCATCAATTGTAGAAAACCCTCCTGTGCTCATATCATCGAGCATTTATTGTTTGTGTGTGGATTTTGAATGTTAATGTACAACATTCAGTCTATGTACTGAGAGACAGTGGAAGGGTGCTTTGGGGGAGGGGCGTATCTGGTGTAGGTTGATCTAAGTTGCAGAAATAGGGAGTTCTTTGTTTTTTGGTTATATTTTTCTTGTATAACTGACTGTGTTATTGTGCACATAGTAATATTTTCATAATTGTTGACAGTTTTTTGCTGATTTTGTGTGTTGTGGTCTGGAAGGACCTGGTGCAGCATTGAGGTTGTTTAAAAAACCTTGTATATTACTGAAGCTTTAAATTTGGTAGGCATTACTTGTAGATAAATTCTGTGTGTGTGTGTGAGTTTGTGTGCGGTGCATGACGTGACATCAAATACACCTTTTATAGTGCCACAGTGTAATTGAAGGCACAGCAGTGTGAACCTGCTATCCGCTGCAGCTGCGTGATTTTGTACTGCCATTGTGGTATCTTTTCTTGGTTTTGCACTGCAGTAATCTGCAGTCAGTGCTCCCCCTCACCGGCAAAAGGTATTCTTTCCCAGATTGGATTGTTTATGACTTGAGAACACCACTGGTTAGTTAAGGAGTTATTGAACTTGTTGTGACTTTGCGTCTGTATCTGTTGTTGAAGCGACAGTTGTTTGGCTTCACATCCAGCATCACCCCCCCCCGGCCTCCACCCAGAGTGAACATTCAAAAATCTGAATTTGTTTAGAATATTCCTGTTGATTCTCCAAAATTCCCGCAAAGAGATGTGCAAGCAAAGCTGTTTCTTGCCATGACACTGCTGCCAGTGGTAAGATTGTCTGTGGGTGTGGTGGTAGTAGTACACAGTCACAGCAGTGCATTGCTAATGTGAGGAAAGGTTTTTCTCCTTCAATGTTTTTTACAGGGCAATCAGTAGCTTCACTCATAATTGGAGGAGATGATGTTGTCCCAGCTGATGGTGTTAGTACAGTTGCTGGTGGTGGTATGAGTATTGCTGCCTCAAGTTCCAGTTCTGACCAATTTACCATGCCCAAAAATATAGTGGAGTATGAAGCAGTGGCAGTGAGTGACAGTGTAGATGATGTCATGCTCCCCAGTAACATCCCAGTAACTGAACATGCAGATTCTGATCATCACGTCAATGATAGCACACAAAGTGACATTTCTTCCACTGCGGTTCAAGTCATGCATTTGCCATGCAGTGATTCACAGTGTGGTGAAAAAATTCCAGGTGGTGCTGATGATGATGATATTGCTGTGGTTGCAACATGCAGTCCATATGCCAGCATCCAAGCAGAAGATGTGGATGATTTTGATGAATATGATGATGATGATGCCAGTGACCCCTGTTGGGAACCAGAGAAAAAGAAACTCAAGGTGGGTGTGTCTGGGTCTGTTTGCATCCCCCCCCCATAAAAAGTTGTGATTTACCAGTTTCAGCTGCTGCTGCTGATGATGATCCAATAATAATGATAGGTAGTCGTGGTGGTCAGTTGCAGTCCAAGTGTGTCCTGCCTGAAAAATCATGTAGCATACCACCCATTTCATGGCTTAAAAAACAGAGTCCAATAAGCAGCATCGGGGGGACATGTTAAAACTAGAGCATCAAAATTCCTTGTTTGGGATTTTTTTGTGGAAGATGCAAATGATGAGTAAGTTGCAATCTGTCAGGTTTGCCAGGTGCATGTGAGTCGAGGTAAAAAGGGGAGCCATCTGGGCACAGGGTGGCAGCATACACATCTTAAGAATAGGCACGTGGCACTGTGTACTCAGCACAAGATGGCGGCTAATACCTGTACCACAGTAGGGCGTTCACCCTCGTCATCAACCATAATGAGCATGTTATCCCCTTCCATGACTATAGCATCAAGTAGGAAATTAAATGTGTGCAGTAGTGATGAAATAACAGCAAAGGATTACTACAGGCATGATGAGGTGGAAAAGCAGAATGATTTTCAAGTCTTGTCTAGTGGTGGTGAGATTAGCAGTTTTGGTGGTGGTGGTGGTGGTGGTCAATGCAGTATGTCTAGTACAAGTGGTACATCAACTCCTGTTGCTAAATCTGGGAAAATAACTGCTTTTCTGGGTTTGTCATCACCTGTGCAACTGTCTTCATCACACGTCCACACTCCACCCCCTGCCATTCGCAGAGCAGAACCATTTGGCATCACACTCCATGTAAAATATTTAAGTCAGCCCATGCTACAGAGTGTTTTTGTGCATAAGCTGAAATACCCACCCAATCATACAGTGTCAGAGAATGGAGAGAATTCTGGGTTCCTGTGGTTTGTTGCATGTGTCTGTCCAAAATGTACAGTCCCATCCAGGACATACTTTTCGACCTGTGCTGTCCCCGAGTTCTACCGTGCTGTGTCTGACTCAGTAAGACATGCCCTTCAACATTCCTCCTCTCCATTCCTCCATTTAAGTATGATATGTGGAAAAGTGGCAAAACAGCGGGTAGTTCATATTTGTGTATAACTGCACACTGGGCGCAGGTGCCGGAGGTTGTTTTTGCTGTTGGTAGTGTGAATAATCAGTGTAGTAAGGTGGAGTGTCACAGTAGCAATCTTCCAGCAATTCAACAGCATGCAACAATTGCTATGTGCAATGTGACCTGTTCACACACTGGTGAAAACAAGTTAGATGTGGTACTGACTGAAACTGACAAGTGGCTGAACTCCCTGTCCCTGAGAGCTGGGTTCATAGCAAGTGACAATGGGTCAAATGTGGTGAAATGCATCACGAATGGTAACTTTTTTGGGGTTCCATGCATGACCCACTGTTTACATCTTCTGGTGCAGGAGTTTCTGCAGCACCCTGGTATAAAGCAAATGCAGACAGTTGCATGCCGTAACTGTTCTCACTTTTCACACTCTGCAAAGGCCCGTGACCAACTTCAGCAGTTGCAGATTCGAAACAGTCTCCCGCAGCACTGCTTGAAGCTGGAAGTTGTTACCTGGTGGAACTCCACTTTATACATGGGAGAGAGGTTGTATGAACAGTACAAAGTCATCTCAGAATATCTTGTCATGCACACTAGCCGTGACAGTTCCGGGGCCTCCATGTCTATGAAGACTGAACAGTGGTGCCTCATGGACTCTGTAATAAGAATCTTGAGGCCTTCTGAACGTGCCACTCAGGAAGTGAGTGGCGAGTCTATCTCCATTAGCCAATCAATTCCACTGCTGTGGGTGCTGAGGCAGACATTGGTGAATGTACGGCATAGCCTTGATGTTGGCGGAGACAGTGCTAGCAGTGTGTTGCTGAAATGCATGCTGACAGTATTTGACCAGTATCATCACATCTTGAGCATTCAGCATAGTGACAGCTTTATAATAGCAACAATGTTGGACCCACAATATAAATGTGGAATTGCCTCAGTACTGGAGGGCGGGCCTGAACAGGTAAAAAATGTCAGTGGGCAACTGGTGCGCTTGGTTCATGGGACACAGAAGTCATGTGCCAAGGTCAGGAAACCAGAGCAGCATAATCAGGCTGAAGGTGAACCTGGAGGAGGAGTAGTTTAAAGCATATCCTGTAAGGGGAAGGGGACTGCAATTCCAGGTGGTCTGTCATCAGAAGCAGCTGGTGTTAACCCACTTTAGGATGCTTTGTCCCAAGTGGGGATTTGTGACATAAATGATTCCAGAGAACAGGATGATGCATCAACCATTGGACTTAGAGCAGCACAGCAAATGGTTGAGTCATATGTGTCTGAAAACAGGTATCTGTCAATCACTGATGATCCCCTTTTATACTGGAGTGGAAAAGTCAGTGAATGGCCAGAGCTGACCGCTGTGGCACTGAAGTACCTGACATGCCCACCCTCCAGTGTGAGTGTCGAGAAGGTATTCAGCTCTGCAGGTGCAATAGCTCAGGATCATCATACAAAACTCTCTCCTGCAAATGTCAGTTTGCTGACATTCATAAAAATGAGTGAGAGGCACATACCAGCTCATACTGCAACCTCAGTATTCATACCCCGGCATACTCATGGTTTTGCTGATGTTGAAGAAAGGGACCATCCTGGTGGCAGTGACAGCATGAAGTGGCCTACCACTGATGTAAATGATAACACAGTGGAGAAAGAATTTCCCCATGGTCTGAATTCAGACATAGAAGACTGTGAGGGCAGCTTTCTTTCTGAGGATGATGATGAATGATGATGAGGTTATTGTTGGCAGATTTTAACTTAAATGGTTAAAAAGCTGTCACATGTCTTGTATGATACCTGTTCTCTTTTTCATAAAGTTAAATCACTGTCCCACTTATAGTGACTCATATTCCATATGTCACGTCCTCACATTTATAACACAGAGGAAGGAGCTGCTGTTATAACTATACTTCTCTATTGGGACTAAAATAACTAGAACTCTACTACTGGGACCTTCAATTTAGGGTAAAAATAAAACAAAAAAGTTAGTGTGTTTGAGGTGGCTGAAGTGAATTGTTATTTGTGCAGTTATCTAGGTGTTTGTCTCAGGTGGCTGAAGAGAATTGTTATCTGTGCAATTACCTAAGTGTAGAAAGAGCTGTAAAGTAGGGGGAGTGGCTTAGCTAGAAGGAAGCCAGGTTAAAGCCAGATTTAAAAACTGCCCTAATACAGCTTCTACCAGAGAACAGGCAGAGAACACCAAGAGGAAGGAGCTGCTGTTATAACTATTCTCTACTGGGACTATATTGCACTCCTTCCCTCCCCTCCACCCCCCCCCACCCTAAGCCAGTTCTACTTTTATAGGCACAGGATTTAACTGACAACAAGAACTTCCTGTTTGGGAGCAGGAAGTGAGTGATCCAGAGCCACCAAAGACTCACCGTCCTAGAAGGAAAAGAGTAGCTCTCCATCCCCCTAGCTGCTGGAGGTCTGACTCTGAGCAAGTAAGGAGACTACTGAGAAATATAGGAACTTCTTGTCTCAGAACAGGAAGATCAGGAGCTTAAAGGGCACAGAGGCAGTAAGTAAGTAGGGAGAAAAAAATAAATAGAGGAAAGAGTAAGTATTCCAAACAACAGTTAAAGGGCCAGAAATAAGACATGATGGGAGTGGTGCAGTGCAGTGCAGTGTCTGTGGACCAGCAGTCTTCTGGGAGACATTCTGGAGAATGTTGTGTTGTCCCATCTGCAGGGACCTCTCTGGGCTGAGGGAGGAGGCTGCTCATTTCCAGGCTGAGTTTGCCAGGATTTGTGGGACCTCTTCTCCCACCCAGGGACCACCATGGCCACTGCCGTTGCCCCAGAGGTTGCCAAGAAAGAGGAGCAGTTGGACCACAGTGGACTCAGGGAGGGTGAGGGTGGTGGAACAGAGGTGCATCCCTCAAGTCGTACCTCTCCACAATTCATATGCCATTCTGACAAAGTTTGGTTCCTCTATGGAGGCACCCACAGTGGAGACCAAGGAGGATGATGGGAACCTCCACAAAGGAGACCCACAGGACGGTTACATGGGACCCCACAGGGGAAGGAAACAACACCTGGTCAGGGACTCTATTGTTTGGGGGGTAGAACTGGGGGAGGAAGGGGAGAGGGAGGTAAGGTGCCTGCCTGTTGCCATGGCTTGGAGGGACACAGAGAAAATCCTCAGGATCATCAGAGCAGCTGCATGGGGGGGAGCTGGATGTCATTGTCCACCTAGGGACAAATGACCTGGCTGAGAAAGGGATCAGAGCAGTGCAGGAAGTGTTTGTGGAGTTGGGGAGGGGCCTTAGACAGGTAGCATGCATGGTAACCTTCTTGGAGGTGCTGCCTGTCTATGGCAGGGGTGAGGCTAGGGTGCTCCACACCATGGGATTCAATCAGTGGTTGAAAAACTGGTGCAGAGCTCAGGGATTTGGCTTCATTGGGGACTGGGGTCTACCTGGAGTGATGCAGGCCTATAGTGGTGTGATGGTCTGCATCTGTCCTGGAGAAGGACCAGGATCCTAGGTGATAGGTTTAAATGCTTCATTGGCACCCATTTAAACTAGCCAAGGGGGGCAGTGGAAAGGAGCAGGGAAATCCTAGCCCCTCCCAAACAAATCAGGGTAGTAAGTGAGGTAAACACCAAGATAGAGATGTCGATAGGGAAAAGGGCAGGGGTAAATGGAGAAAATGACAAAGGCAATAAGGACAGGGATGGGGCAAAAAAGGGTAAGGCCATCAGGAAATGGAGGGTAATGAGTACCAATGCCTGTAGTCTGGGTAACAAACTCCCTGAACTGGAGGCCTTGATGGAAGAGGGATGCCTGGATATCATAGCAGTCACAGAAACATGGTACACAAAGAACCATAACTGGGTTGTTAACATACCAAGATATACAACCTGAAGGAGAGATAGGGAGGGGAGAAGAGGGGGAGGAGTAGCTCTCTATGTAAGGGAAGGGATAAAAGCAATGGAACAAAAGAGTAAACAGGGAAGAGAGGAGGCACTGTGGGTCACCTTACAGACTGGAAATGGCACCACAATCTGTACAGGGATTGTATACAGACCCCCATGTCAGGGGGAAGGAGTGGACAAAGATATGATAGAAGGCATCCTTAGGATGGCAGAGAAAGGAGATGCTGTTAATGGGGACCTGAATATCCCAGATGTTAACTGGAGCACCTTTGCTGCAGCCACATCCAAGAGCAGGGCCATTCTCGATGCCCTACAGGTGGCATGCCTCAGACAGCTAGTTTTGGAGCCCACTCATGAGGAAGCAATCTTAGACCTCATACTCTTAAATGGGGACAGTGAGAGGATCTCAGATCTAGAAATGGGTAGCCATCTGGGAACAAATGACCACCAAACAGTGTGGTTCACAATAAACTCAGCTACAGAGTCAAGCCATGCACAAGTGAGGGTACTGGACTTCAGGAGGGCTGACTTTGGCAAGATGGGAGAGTGCCTTAGAAAAGCACTAGCAAACAGGCTAGAAGGAGGGGTGGAGCAACAATGGGAAAACATCAAAACTGCCCTCACAGAGGCAACAAGCCTTTGTGTGAAGCAAATAAACAAATCAAAATGAAAGAAAAAGCCACTATGGTTCTCAAAAGAGGTGGCGAGGAAGGTTAGGGAGAAAAAGATAGCATTTAGGAAGTATAAGACAACACAGAAGAAGCAGGACAGAGAACTGTACCAGTTAAGGCAGAAGGAAGCAGGGAGGGAAGTCAGAATAGCAAAGGTCCAAACTGAGGAAAATATAGCCAACTCGGTTAAGAACGGGGATAAAACCTTTTATAGGTACATCAGGGAGTGTAGAAAGACAAAGGGAGGGATAGTGAGGCTGAATAGAATGGTCAGTGGGTGGGCAGAGAGGGACAGTGAAAAAGCAGGAATACTGCACGAATACTTCTGCTCAGTATTCACAAAAGTGGAGGAGGGGGAGGTGACTAATCCAATTAAGAGAAGCACTCTGGATGGGGGGGGGTTGATCCCAGTCCTTTCACAGAAGAAAGGGTTCTGAAAGAACTCCTAAAACTGAAGGTGGACAAAGCAATGGGGCCTGATGGAATGCACCCCAGAATTCTTTTTTTTTTTTAATTCAAAGTTTATTAAGTTTTAACAGTATTGAGAACAGGTCCAAGAGAACAATATACATTTAACATGGAGTACATAATGTATTGGATCCGTTCCCACCCATCCCCTGCCCCATTCCCTCCACCCACAACCACTAAATTCCACTCCCTACCCTGTCCAACACAGTCAATTAACAAGACCAAGTGGGTCTAGAAGCTGGATACATACTGGTATGAAAATATTAGAGAGAATACAAAGTATGCAAGGGGTCCAATATTTTTACATATCTCTCAAGCCTATTGTTGAGACTTGCTATCGCTTTCTCTGTCCTGAGGTTTGCAAGGAGCTCATTAAGCCATTCAGAATAGGAAATATCATCACTGTCCTTCCAGTGGTGTAGAACTATTTTTTTAACAGACATGGAGATAATTGGCCATATGATATCTTCTAGTGGGCACTGAGATCTCGGTATAGTCACCCAATAGACAGATTTCCAGGGTGAATAAGTCATTTAGGCCCAATGAGGGATCAATTTTTTGCTGAATATTAGTCCAGAGTGGAGTAACTTTGGAATAGGTCCAAAATATGTGGTACAGAGAGCCCTCTTTTTGCTGGCAATGATTACAAATGGGTGATGGGAGGAGACCAAACTTAAATAGTTTTTGTGGGGAGTAATACAAGTTGTGCAATATATGGAATTGGATAAGGCAGAGTCTGTCTTGGGTAATATATTTATGACAGTTGTACCATGAGGTATTCCAGTCTAACTCACGAGTGGAGAAAAAAGGAGTCATGTAAGTTAAAGGAATAAAGCAAACCGGGTAGGCCCAGCTGTATAAAATCTTATAGAATTTAGAGATAGATTTTTGGGAATTGGCTAGAGGATCTAGTTCACTTAAGAAGGATTTGTCACCCTGCTGGGGGGGGGTACTATTTCAAAAACTTTCACAACTAAATGTAATTGAAAAATTTTGAAAACATAGTTTGTTGGGATGCTGAGATTATTTAAAATCTCAGTAGAGGAGAGCCAAGAGTTCTCTTTTGTCGCAAAAAGGGAGAGGTGTACATCCGCCAGGGGAGGTAACCAACTAACAGTAAGTAATTTGTTGTCTATCTTTAAATTTGGATTACCCCATATGGGTTGTGTTAAATCCTGAATATGACTGTATTTAAGGAAAGTGCATAGCTGAGTGTGAATTTTGATGGAAGTTGCAATGGGGGTTGATTTCAAACTCAAGGGAAGTGCACTAGGTTTGATAAAGACAAGAAGTGCAGCTGGAGTTAAACCATTGGCTTGAATGAGAGATAGTTCAATTTTAAGCCATTTTGGAGTGGAAGGAGAAGTGAGTACCTCTTCTCTGGGAGACATCCATCAAAGATATTTGGCAGAGTGACTAGACTAGTGATAAAAGGTTAAATGAGGAAGACGTAAGCCCTCTTTATCTTTGGGGGTGGCCAGCTTATAATAGGCTAGTCTAGGTTGTTCCTGGCCCAAATAAATTCTGTAAGAAGATCATGAACTTTACTGAACCATGAGAAAGGTAACCACGTATTGAGTAAATGAAGAGGATAAAAGAGTCTAGGGAAGACGTTCATGTTAATTAAATTAACTCTACCCCAAAGGGAAATAGGAAGTTTGGACTATCTATCCAAGTCTAAGCCGATGGTTTTCACCAGGGAATCCAGGTTTAATTTCTGGATAAGGGCCGAGCTTCTGGAGATAGCAATTCCCAAGTATCTTAAGGAGTCTTGTTTCCAAGAGAGACCCTGGTCTGTGATGGAGTCTTTAGTTACCTTATAATTAAGAGGGAATACCACCGTTTTATCTATATTTAATTTGTAGTTAGATAGTTGACTATATTTTTTGATGAGTGATAGCATGGGAGGGATTGAAGTGGTTGGGTAGGCTAATTGTAAAAGAAGGTCATCGGCATAAGCAAAAACCTTGATTTCTTGATCTGAAATGAATATGCCCTGGATCCTTTCTCAGGCTGTTAATTGACAGATAAGAGGTTCCACGTATAAACTGAAAAGCAAAGGGGTAGGGGGCATCTCTGCCTGGTGCCAGATTGTAAAGGGAAAAGGTTGGATACCACTCCATTGGCAGTAATCCGTGCCGATGGAGCATGATATAGTGCCTTTATCCAGCTTTGGAATTCTAAAGTGAAGTTATAAGCATTAAGAGCACGAAACAAAAAGTTCCAATCCACTCTATCAAAGGCTTTCTCGGCATCCAGAGAGATCAAAACTGCAGGGTAATGAGCATCTCTGGACACTGACAGAACATGCAAGAATGTTTGAAGATGGTCTACTGATGAGCACCCTTTCATAAACCCAACTTGTTCTGGTCCAGTGAGATCCAGCAGGATAGAGTTAATACAGTCAGCTATTAATTTAGTTAGGATTTTAATGTCTTGGTTCAATAAGGATATTGGGCGATAGCTTGTAGTTGATTCTGTATTCCTATCAGGTTTAAGTAAAAGAACTATTAGTGCTTTGGATAAGGTAGGATCTACTATTGCACCTGATAAAATATATTGGAATAAGGGCACTAATAGGGGAATTAGCTGCTTTTGAAATTTTTTTTAAAAGTTAGCCGAGAAGCATCCGCCCTTGGGATTTATCAGAAGGTAGGTTTTGAATTATTCTAACTACTTCCATAAGAAAAATTGGAGTTATGAGCAATTTTTGTTGTGCATCGGAAAGTAAAGGTAGTTCGGATGTAATCAGATAAGCATCTAACACTGAATCCGAAGGTGGATCGGACATAGAACTATATAGTTCTGTATAGTAGCTACTAAATTCGGATACTATGTTCAATGAGGATGTTTTTAATGTACCATCTACTTGAGAACGAATAGATGGAATATACTTGGATGATTCCTGTTGCTTAATTCTGAGTGCTAATAAATGCCCCGCTTTCTCCCCCTGATCTGTGTAAGATGCCTTTGTTCTCAAGATAGCAAATTCTGCCTTTTCTCTCAGGATCTCTAAGTAAGCATCTCTTAATTTGGCTAAATTTTGTTGAATGGCATCCGAGAAATTGGGAGTCAAGCTTGCTTCAACTGAGCGAATTTGAGTGAGCAGGTTCGATAATTCCTGCTCCCTTTTCTTCTTTCTTTGAAAAGATAAACTCATTAGTATCCCTCTAATATAAGCCTTAAAAGCACACCATACAAAATCAGGTCTAGAGGTGGAGTTAAGATTAATGTCAATAAACTGTTCAATATGTTTGGTAAGAGCAGTGACCACTACAGGGTCCTTCAACAGCTGATTATTGATTTTCCATTGTGTAGTTCTTTTGGGGAGAGATGAAAGGGAGAGGTGACAAATTACTAGAGAGTGATCAGAGGGCGGGCCAGGTTGTATGGAGATGTCCAAGACACCAAGCAGCAAGGTTTGAGATAGAAGTAAGTAATCAATACGGGAGGCAGTGTTATGGACTGGGGAGGTAAAAGTGTAGCCCCTCTCAGTGGAATTAAATACTCGCCAAACATCGCATAGGCCAATGTGGTCGACAAGCTCCTGGAAAGCCTGTTGAGCTGGTGAGAGCCCTCTATTAGGACCTATAGTACGATCTAATGTGGAATATAATACAGTGTTCATATCACCGCTGAGAAGTATTGGTAGCGATAAGAATGGGGTTAAAACATTAATCAGCTGTGTGAAGAAGCCTGGCGAGTCTACATTAGGCCCATAAACACTTCCCAACAACATCTCTGTTGTGGACAAGATACAATGAATAACAATGAATCTGCTCTGTGTATCTCTGAGTATTCGAATGAGTGAGAAAGGAACTTTTCTAGTTAACAAGATCAGGACACCACAATTTTGGGTGGTACCCCCCTGCAGAAAATACATGTCCCACTTGTTGTTTCCTCATTCGAATAGCCTCAGAGTCCAACAAATGTGATTCCTGTATAAATATAACACCTATTGATAGTAAAGCTAACTGCTTAAGGACTTTATATTGTTTCAGTTGTTGTCTGACAACTTGGACATTCCAAGTAGCAACCTTGATAACGTTAGCCATAGTCACAATGATAAGATTAGGCAGGGCCTTTAGATTAGCTCCCAGTTTACCAATGACATTACCCACCGTGAGACTGTGTTGAGAACCCACCCATTCTTCTTACCCTTATTTAACCCCCCCCACACCAAACATCAATACCCCACAGCAGAGAGTCAGGGTTATTTAAGAGAACAGACCCAACCCACCCAATTCCCAAAACTATTGTGGACTGCATTCTACAGAATACCTTCACTATAGCTCCCTCCCTCCAGCCACCCTTAGTTAACCCCGATTATGTCCAATTTTAGAGGTAGTGAGGGAGATAGCAACAAGGTAGAAATGGAATTAGTACTACAAAAAAGGAACTAAACCCAAGTGATTAATATTGGCTGCATATGCATCCTAACATGTGGGATAAGTCATTAAAACCTATTCGGTTTAAGCCTAACACCACACTCTAAACTACAAACCACGAATCAAAAGCTATATTTAACATCAAGGGTCACTCAGAACCTAAATTCAAGTAAATGGTCCTATTAATAAAGCTGTTTGTACTAAATGTAAATGAGTGTATGTAGTTTTTTAGAAGGTAGGAGACAAGCTCTCTCTAGTGGTCGCTATGGAACACTGTTCATGCCTAAGTATACAAGTGAAAACTTAAACTTGTAAGAAACAAAACAATTAGGTCAAAGTAGAAAATGAAGCAGGGAAAAAGTTTGTGTTTCCCACTGGATAGCTGACTAGTTATGTCCCATAGCAACCACGTACTTCAAAATATTAAGTCGG
Organism: Neoceratodus forsteri; assembly: GCA_016271365.2. Classification (NCBI taxonomy): domain Eukaryota; kingdom Metazoa; phylum Chordata; order Ceratodontiformes; family Ceratodontidae; genus Neoceratodus; species Neoceratodus forsteri. The sequence goes on from CM057453.1 coordinate 1,387,266,221, forward strand.
GAGCGGTTATTGATCTACTAGAATAAAAGCTTACTGGAGAGCCTGGTTGAACCGTGAGGGTAACTAGGCCAGCGGCACCACGGCATTGAGCTACATTCACCCTGTGTATACACTATATTAGGCATGCTCTTAAGCACATACAATGCTCTCTTGCTCTTAATTAGAAAATTAGACAAACTTTAGGCAGGCGAAGTCAAGTGCCATGGAAAAGATTAGGTAGACTGGCCTTGAGTTCAATGTGGGCAGCCTCCGGATCTTCATAGCTTTGCCATGTACCTCCTACTAAAACCCGCAGTCTCACTGGATAGTTCATGCGAAAACAGACTCCCGCAGTGATAAGTTTAGAAACAAGTGGATGAAAGGCCGTCTGGCATTGCCGAATGGTAGCAGGCAGCTCTTGTGCAATTCTCACCTTGGAACCTTCCCAACGGACCTCTTGTACCTCTTGGACTTTGGATAGAAAATGTTGGTGCTCTAAATAGTTAGGAAATCTGAAAATTAGAGGTCTCGGAGGAGATCCAGCCAGAGGGGGTTGGTCTAAGAGCCCTATGTGCCCACTATATCACGTATTTGGGGCCAAATGGTGAAGGCCCAGCTACTTTCTTGATAAACCTCTAAATGAATAGGATAGCATCTTGCTCCTCTTCGGTCTCCGGTAACCCAATAAGGACCGCATTGTTCCTGCAGCTACGACCCTCGAGATCTTCTATTTTAAGCTCCATTTCTGCAATTTTTTGCCTAGTAGCCACTAGTTCTGGGTCGACCTTGTCCAGGCATTTTTCCAGGGAGAAGACTCGAGCCTCAAAGTCGGAAGTGCAGCTAGAAATGTCCTCCAAGGCTTGGGAGACTGATTTTATCTCAGAGGTGAGAGATCTTAATTCTTCTTTAAATGGTCTGAATTCCACCAAGAATCCAGCCAAGGTGAGGAGTTCCAATTCTGATGGAACGCTGGCAAGCCCCACTGTGTCAGCAGCACTGGCGGCCCTTGGCTTTTTCGGGCCTTTCTCGAGCATTGCAGGCGGTGTGCATTTCAGCAAAGCTCTCCGCATCTCAATCTCCATTAGATATATCTCAGTAGCAGATATTAGGTAGGCACTTCAGAAGTCTTCTGAGCAATTTTATTGATTATAATATGTATTTGAACTCAGAAAATAGACTGAAAAGGTGATCGGGTGGCTGGAGCGAGAAAACGGAGCTAGCACCAGGTTGCTTGCATCACGTGGTCTAACCCCAGAATTCTAAAAGAATTAAGGGGAGAACTAGTGACACCACTGACTACCCTTTTTAGCAAATCATGGGAGGATAGTGTGGTACCTAAGGACTGGAGGAAGGTGGATGTGATCCCCCCTTCACAAAAGTGGGAGCAAGACAGAAGCAGAAAACTACAGACCTGTCAGTTTGACCTCTGTGGTAGGGAAAGTGATGGAATCACTTCTGAAGGAAAGAATTGTTGAGTACCTAGAGGCCAGTGGGGCACAGGACCTAAGGCAGCATGGGTTCACAGCGGGAAGGTCATGTCAGATGAATTTAATTGATTTCTTTGACTGGGTGACCAAAGTAGTAGACTAGAGAGGGGCTGTGGACATGGCCTACCTAGATTTTAGCAAGGCATTTGACACAGTCCCACACAAAAGATTAATAGTCAAATTAACTAGCCTGGGACTGGGTCCCAGGGTGGTAGCCTGGGTAAAACATTGGCTAGACAACAGGACACAGAAGGTAATTGTAAATGGAGTTCACTCTGAAGAAAGAGGGGTTACTAGTGGGGTACCGCAGGGTTCAGTATTGGGTCCAGTCCTTTTTAATGTATTTATAAGTGACATTGCAGAGGGACTAGAAGGAAAAGTATGCCTCTTTGCAGATGACACAAAGATCTGCAAAAGGGTTGATACACAAGGAGGTGTGGAAAGGATGAGAAGGGACTTGGCAAGGTTGGAGGAATGGTCAGAAGTATGGCAGCTTGGATTCAAAGCAAAGAAGTGCAAAATAATGCACCTGGGAAACAAAAACCCAGGGGAAGATTACGCAATGGGGGGGAGGTAGTAACAACAAAAATGGAAGGGACCTGGGGGTAATCATATCAGATGACCTTAAGGTTAGCAAGCAATGTGAGAAGGCAGTAGAGAGGGCTGGGTGGATACTGGGATGTATAGGGAAGAGGCATCACCAGCAGAAAACAGGAAGTTGTTATCCCTTTGTACAGACAGTTGGTGAGACCCCATCTGGAGTACTGCATCCAGTTCTGGAGACCCCATCTCCACAAGGACATAGACAGGATGGAGACAGTCCAGAGGAGGGCAACTAAAATGGTGCAGAGCCTGCAAGAGAAGCCATATGAGGAGAGACTAAAGGAGCTTAATATGTATACCCTTGAGGAAAGGAGGGAGAGGAGGGACATGATAGAAATGTTTAAGTACCTCAGTGGAATCAACAAAGTCCAAGAGGGACAGCGTCTTTCAGAAAAAGAGATGTGCAAGAACTAGGGGACACAATTTGAAGATAGAGGGGGGGCACAGGGCCAATGTGAGGAAGTATTTTTTCACAGAGAGGGTGGTGGACACATGGAACAGCCTTCCTGTGGAGGTTGTGGTGTCTAAAACTGTGGGAGAATTCAAGAATGCATGGGACAAACATAAAGCAATTCTTGTGGGGGGTAGGAAGAAATAGGCTGTTGGTTAACTCGGATCTGTAGCTTATCCTGTAGGTAGGGAAATGGGTAGACTGGGTGAGCCAAGCAGTCCTTATCTGCTGTCAAAGTCTATGTTTCTGTGTTTCTATGAGTGACTGTGCAATACATTCAGGGGGACTTTGCATGTGGTGTAATGCTCCCATTTCTCTTCCTCAGCCATTGGGAATTTTCTGGACACGAGACAGTTGCATTTGGTGTGTTGTGATTGTGAGCACATAATGGCGTAGTTAAATTATAAATTAAAGCAGCAGTGCAACAGTGTGCTGAAAATTCTGACCTATACCTTTTTATGCTATTTTACATTGCCAGCCACTAGTTACCTCCTGACTTGTATGATACCCTTCTTTTCACAGTTTGTGTCTGCTTTACTACTTTTTCTCATGTCTGAAAAAAAAGGAGCACTCCTTTTAATATGGTTCTGACCAGGTGTTCATCACTATCTGCAGCTGTTTTTGAACAAATATTGTTCTTTGAGGTCATAAAACACTGCCTGCTGCATAATTGTTAATTTTACAGCAGAAGTAATATATAACAACTGATGGAGAAAGACAACAGAAAATATCAACGAAGACCTGCTCCGCACCGCATTAAAAGGAGTATTCCTTTTATTATTTCAGACATGAAAAAAAGTACTAAAGCAGACTCAAATACTGGAAAGAATGGTATCATATAAGTCGGGAGGTAAGTAAACTGGTAATGTAAAATAGCATAAAAAAATATGGTTCAAAATTTTCACCGCATTGTTGCACTGCTGCTTTAATGTCTATTTCAAAAAATAAATATTTCTGAAGCCTCAGTAATGTTTACTTTGTGTAGGCACTCATGATTTGAAGTGTTTCACAAAAAGCATGACAGTAGTATAAGTTCATATATCTCGTCAAATGTTAAATTTCAGCCAATCAGCGCATGCCACATCATTTTACAGGTGGGCGTGGCCTAAAATGGACCAATCAGAATCGCCCCGTGTTAAACCGGAAGTCCCTCCCTAAATTGCGCTAGCCCCGGCCCTTCTGGCGGAAATGACACGTGTTCGAACCCGTGTCCCGCCCCTTGCGCAGGAAATGACACGCGTTCAAACCCGTGTCCTGCCCCCTTGCACAGGAAATGACCTAACACCACCATCTTGTAAGTGTCTTACGCCCCTCCTTCTCGTACACTCCTCGATCCCCTGCCAGACCATCCTGGCTCGAACCTGAGTCCCACCATGCTAGCTTAAACTCCTGAGTCCCCTCCTTTCTCCTGCACCCCCACCAGCCTGACTGAACCCCTGTACCCCTTCTCCTGCACCCCCACCATCCTGGCTCGAACCCCTGTCCCCCCTTTCTCATGAACCCCACCATCCTGGCTGAACCCCTGTCCCTCTTCACCACCGTGCTCCTCCCACCCCAAAAAATCAGTTAGTGTTTATGTAGTGGTATGTGCCCCCCCTGTAGGCCTGGTGTATAACTGCAGGGACATGTGTGTGTTTTTTGATTAGGATATTTTCAGAAAGAAGTATCTAGGAGGGGACCTGATCGTGCAGAGGTTTCACAGATCTGTGTGAGACCCCACACCCAGGAAATTCATCTGCCTGTGAGTACCCCTTTTCTGTTTTTGTAACAGTATACAAAATTATTTAACATGCATCTGTAGGACTGTGTCAAACTTGCATCAAAGGATAGCTTTATGTATACATGTAAAATTTATAAGCTAAAGCAGGGGACCTCTGTGTAAATAAGATGGTTCAGCAGTTTTCTCTGGATAGCATTGCAACAATCGCAAAAAAATAATTATTTATACTTTTGTCATGAATTAGAAAGAATAAAAATATATCAGAAAAAAGGAATACACATACCTATAGTTCACCCCCCTCAGCTCTGTGTAGTATCAAGGAGAAGGCTAAAATGAAATGTGTGTGTGTGATATTTATAATGTTTTGAAAAAGGGGGGTGGGGGCTACAACAGATGTACCTCTGACACGTTACCATGTATAGTATGATGGGGTGTGGTGATGGTTTTACCAAGGGGCAGTCCATCTTGCTAAGCGTTATATAAACCCTGCATTTGAAGCCAGAAGGCACAGCTTTTGAGAGATTTCTCAGATTCTGTTTTATAGACTTGGAGCAGATTATCAAAAACATCAAGCAAGAAGATGGCAAGCGCTTCTCATTTCAACATCCCTGTAACAGGTCAGATTGTCATACCACCTAATGAAAAATTCAACCTCCCTGTAACAAGCCAGATTGTCACATCACCTAATGAAAAGTCTGGAGATGAAAAGCCAAGCAAGAAGATAGCTGTCGGGGCCCCACAACCCAAGCCAACGTATGTGTACTACGTGAGGTGTGAAAATGAATGCCCCACACAAGTCTTATTGAGTGGAAGAGTGTCTGACATAAAAAAGGAACTCGCTGAACAGTTTGGTGAATCAGAAAATCCTAAACCTGACTGTCCTTCTGAAGAGACACCACTGCAAGACCTTGAAGAGTTGCTGGGGTGTGAATCTGATGCAGAAAAAGAAGTTACTATGAAACCAAAAACAGAGAGTAACAAGAAGGGGGAGCCAGAGATGATGGTCAGTGAGACACTGCCAAAAAAAGCATCAGAGAAAGTTGTGAAAAAGAAATGCAAGACAGAGCCAAGAGGGGACTCTGACCAAGAGGGTGATGATGATAATGCAGCCACAAGCAGTCAGGCCCAGGCTAAGAAAGAGAAAGATGAGAAAAATGAAGAAAAGAGTTGCCTTGATGAGGTAAATGCATTTTAACATTTAAAAAAATGTGAGTGGTGACATGGTGTAACTGAGGGAGATGAGTTAGCAGTAGAACTAAATCTTACCTATAATGAGTCAGAGGACCAATGCTGTTTTTTGTTTTACTTTAATAGACTGAAGGATTTGCGATGGAGCAGCAGTCATATTTGGACAGCATGGATTCTCGACTTTCCACAAATCTACTGCTCGACTGTCTTTGCTGTGTGAAAGATACAAATGTGGTTGTTAATGAGATGTGTGAGAACCAGTATGTTAGAAATACAGAGAGCGATAGAATGTTTCAAAATGTCACAGAACAGGCTGTGATCACTACACACCCTCTTCTTCTACTGAGATTAGACAGGGGACCTCACGTGAAAACCAGGCCTTGTATTAAACCCCCAAGACTGACAGCGATATGTATTGTAAGTACGTTATGTATCATACCATCCAGTGGCGCAATTTGCTTCAGTGATACAGAGGTAATACATTGTGAATTGGTCAATTCCTGTCCTGGTGTGAGATAGATGATCCGAAGTCAGAAAACCATTCTATGTCCTTGATGACTTAAGGTCTAAAGAAGCATACAGAAATGTTTCTGAAGCCATACATATAGGTCAGCTCATGCCCGTGATCTTGGCAATCGCTATGAAGCATCAGGGTTAAATATGACCAATTGTACCCTGGAAACTATAAGTCATGTTTTAAATGATGTGAGAAAATCCGATGACCCCATGTGGTTAGTTATGCAAATGTTACAGCAGACAGACGGTGAAATTAAAAAGATGCCTGCGTCTGGTCAGCAAAACTCCTTTAAAAAATTTCTAAAAAGAAATTCAGGAACACTGTTAATATTGTAAAAAATTACCCCACCCTGCCCCACCCTCCCCAAATTACTACATGGAAACATTTCAGTACCAAAATGTGTCATATTTTATTTTTACAGATAATCATGCGGGATGCAAGTACAGAGAATCCAAAGGTTTATGTATCTGATCCTAAGCCATTACTGTCATCCATCACTGTTTGGTTCACCTCAATATGACATTTGCCTTTGTGAGATACATGCAGCCTATGAACTGATGATGTTTGCCCTTCCAGAGTATGGGAGGATACAGATAAATATATAAATGAATCTGTGTTACCACTTGTAGAAAATGTCAAAGTGATTGCGATATATTCATGGAAGACGATGAATGTCTTTGTGGACTTTATATCATGGTCATCATAGCCATGTGTGTGTGTACTACAAAGCAGAAAAACCTTGTGATATTGTGCATGTTGTTAACCTGGCTCTCTGCTTGCTGAAATGATCCACTGCTCAAAAAAGGACCCTTTAAAAATGATATAAGGAAATTCAGGAACACTGTTTTCATTGTTAAAACACCCCACCCCACCCACCCTCCACCCCAAAACTGCTACTTGTTACCATTTTAATATTGTTCATATTGTTACCCTGGCTTTTACCACTTGCTAAATGTATGTTTTTCCAGAGTATACAACGATGGAAACACCCTGTCAGTGCATCCAGAGGCTTATTTACCAACTAGTCAGACACAAAGCTAAACAACCTGGTTTAAATCTACCTACAGGACAAGCACCGTCTGTACTTTTAGAGACATGCCAAGGTCTTTTGATGGTCTCCAGAGGGACCCCAAAAGGAAACTGTGGATTATTTTAAGGATGAGAGGGCTACTCTTGAGGAAGCAATGTTTAAAATTGCTATAGAGTTTATGCATAACCCTTATGATGTAATACACTTTTGTGGTTTCATCTGTACTGCTGTTGACTTTTTAGTGTTTAGTTTGCAGAGCAGGGGTCTGAGTCTGACATCATAAATTTTGCTTCTTTTATCGCTTTTGTTGTGTTTCATAAACCAGATTTAGCTATGCTTTTCCTAAATAGTGTATTATAATGTACTTTCAGATGGAGCGTACTGGCATGCTTCAATATTCCAGACAGTCTTGATGTCTACAATGTACCGTGTTGATAAAGACATTTAAGGAAACTATATACTTTGGAAAGCAGCCTGCATTAAATGTCTGCTCTGAAAGATGCTGCTGCTTCACTGGCAGAAAACACACTGACTCTGATTAAAGGTTGCCACCCTTGTATGGAGACTCTATGTTGACGTAATGGAAAACAGTAACCATAGAGCAGTATGCAAGGTGAATGTCATTTAGATGTAACAGAATGTCTTCAAAATCAGCCTTGTTATTTTGAGTGGTGTATGGCATATGTGTATGTATTGTGCATACCTCATCACTAAGGGGAAGTGGACGATGCCAATGCTTGTGTAAAACATGCAGCTCAAAAGTTGCTGTTTCAGGGATTGTGAAGCGTGTAAAATTGAAGAGTAGAAAAACAAAAATTATTATATAATCTGTTGCATGCTTACCATGTGTTATGCCTTTTGTATGTAGAACCTATATGCATTAGTTGATGTATTATAAAGTAAATATTCAAATACTGTTATAGCGTGTGTATTTATAAATAAAATATAATCATGCATTGCACTTTGTGGTTGTCATAGTGTTATGCCTTTTGTATATAGAACCTATATGCATTAGTTGATGTATTATAAAGTAAATATTCAAATACTGTTATGACGTGTGTATTTATAAATAAAATATAATCATGCATTGCACTTTGTGGTTGTCATAGTGTTTTTAAAAGAACAAAAGAGCACATACTTTATTTTACTGGTGACAAGAGTTTTGCTAGCTAGCAGATGTGTCGGAGTGTTGATGAAAGGAGATGAATGATCACCTGTTCCAGAATATATATTTTAATGCAAAAAAAGTGGGTAGTTTCACAGGGTGACTCAGCTGTATAAGGCTGCAAAAAACTTGATAAAGAGGTCACCAGGAAAGGTGTTGCAGAATGGCTATGCAGCAGGAGCCCTATTCATTACACAAAGCCAGAGTCCGATTTAGAGAAATCCTGTCATTGTTTCTGACATAGACAGACAATGGCAAGCTGATTTAGTGGATATGAGTCAATATGCAAAGTACAATAATGGGTTTAGTACATACTGATGTGCATTGATGTGCTGTCCAAGTATGCCTGGGTAGTGACTTTAAGAGACAAATCAGGCAAGGCAGTGATCACAAGCCTTTAAAACTATTTTTAAAAGTGGGCGCACACCTCAGAAGCTGCAGACTGATCAGGGTAAAGAGTTCTAAATGCTTCCTTAAAGAACCTATTAAACAAATAAAATACACCATTTGTATGAATAATGAAGTTAAGGCCAGCATTGAGAAAGATTTAATAGGACACTGAAGTCGCATGTGGCGTTACTTTACAGCCCAGAATACTTGGAAATATACAGATGTGTTGTCAGACCTGGTGCACAGCTATAACCATACTTATCACAGAAGCATTAAACACAGACCTGTGGATGTTAACCCTTCCAATGCCCTGGGTGTATGGAAGATCCTATACGGTAATTCTGTTCTTGGCAAAAAACAAAAGGGTACCCTTCAGAAAGATGATCACGTGAGACTATCTAAGCTAAAAGGAGTGTTTGAAAAGGGATATGAACAGGCGTACACAGATGAGATATTTATTGTGTGGCGGTCTTAAAGACCTGAGGCCCACCTATAAGCTAAAAGACTATCAGAGGAAGACATTAAAGGTACTTTTTATGCAGAGGAGCTGCAAAAATTGAACCTGATGAGACGCGTGTGTGCAGGGGTGCAGAAAATCCTGAAGGAGAAAAAGCGTGGCAGAAAAACTTGGTATCTGGTAAAGTGGAGAGGTGGCCCGATAAATTTAATAGCTGGGTTGAGGCAACACAGGTTTGGGACATTAGAAGCAGATAAGGCTTAATATGCTCAAAAATGGATTTTATATCACAATGCCCAGCAATGCATACGTCAACATTTCCCCAACAATACTATATCCACTTTTACTGTAAAGTTACCACAAACACTTGAACTACCTGGTGAATGGGAAGTGGGCTTAGCAGAAATTCAGTACCCTCATACCTGGGACAATGTGCCTGCACAGAAAAACAGGTTCAGTATGTTCTATCAGCCTCTAAACATAGCCCACAGTAAAACACCACCAACTGGACCCTTTACTGAGTCAGCAGCATTTAAAATCCCATCGATATTATCCTAACATGGCTGGTGTTATGCTCAAATTAATAAAGCATATTTGAAGTAAATGAACTGCCAGTGGTTTTGGAACAACAAACCGTCGGAGAGAAATAAGCGTTGACAGTGACATCAAATGTATTTTGTTTATGCATGGGCAGTTACAGTACCTTTTGGGTTTTAGCAGACTCGGGTAGGTGTAGGAAAGAATCTAGCAAAGAACCCTCCAGATATTAATGGGCTTTTACATTATATATACACACTGACATTATCACACATGAAATAGTGGGTGACAGTCTAGTGCCTTTGCGAGATGCATACCGTCAGGGGCCAAGACAATGAGATAGTGACCGTGACCTACAATAAACCCCATTATCAAACAGTCAGTAAACATCAGATCGATACAGTCACTATTGAAAAAAGAATGATCAAAATGAACCTGTACCATTTCGATTTGGAAAGGTGATGAAGTTGCATTTTAGCCCCAGAGAGTGCTCTAAAATTTAAACAAGGATGGTGATTGTTCGAATTATGGGGACCCTGCCTTGTACAGAAGCTATTACAAGGCACAGGCAGGATCTGGTCTGCCAGGCTTTCATGGACTTCCTACTATGTATGGTTCTGGTATAGGAGGGATATTTAGTAGTCTGTTCAGAAAAGCAGTTCCATTTTTAAGAAGGGGTTTGAAATTGCAAACCACATCTACAGACAGCTGCTAAAAATGTTGCAAAAGGATGTTGTGGGGCATGTGACTAGTGCTGTTGCTCAAAAGATGTCAGGGGTGATAAGCCTACTCAGGTGGCTCAGGGCTGATTGTATTCAGAGAGGTAAAGAGAAAGCGCAGAGTACACGCCTCGCTTCTCATCGGCCCCCGGCTACTTTAAAAGAGGTGTTTCAAAACACAAAACTTCACATAAAGAAAACGCTCAAAGGCAAAAGGATCTTCGAGGGGTCGTAAAAAAAGCAGAGACCTGTTCTAAAAAACATGGCTTTCGTGCACTGTGGTTCTGAAGAATGCACAAAATCAGAACTTGACTTGTTTGCCGTTTCTCCCACACAGACAAGCATTGAAAAAAGCATTTATGTAGAGATACCCCCTCTGGCTGCCCTTTCAGAAAACTCACCGATTGAATTTTATATAGCAGGGACTGGTGAAGACTATTTGGATCTAAACAACACACTTCTTTACCTGGTTTGCAAAATCACTGAAGCGGATGGTAGTGATATACCTGCAGCAGCCAAAGTGTGCCTTATAAACTACCCAGTGGCAACCATTTTCAGTCAGCTGGATGTGACTGTCGGTGATCGGCTCATCAGTCAGAGCAATAACTGTTACCCCTACAGGGCTGTCATAGAATCTGTGCTGAACTTCAGTGAAGAGACCCTTTCTACACAATTTACCGCGGGTTATTTTACAAAGACACCCAGAAACATGAAATCACAAACAGAGATGGTGATAATGGTAGTTTTAATAAAAGCTCCTTCACACATCTCAGTAGAGGGTAGAACTTCTGGGACACTTACACACAGACTTGTTTTTCAAGAAAACTGATGCTGAATGGCGTGGATATTAAATTAAACTGACACGCAACAGGGACAGCTTTGCCTGATGAGTGGAAATGCTGAGCCTTATAAGCTAAAAGTCATGGCCACCTCTCTGTTTGTCAAAGGGTTAAAGTGACCCCCGGTCCGTATGGGACACTCAAACCCTGCTCACCTCCACGCTAAATACCCTATAGACAGAGTGGGTGTAAGTGTTCAACCTCCCTGCAGGCAGCAGGGTCTGCAACCAAGATAATTTGTTTTTGGGACAGTTACCAAAAATGATGGTCATGGGATTTGTTGACAATGATGCTTTTAGTGGTTCCTACACTAAAAACCCCTTTAACTTTAAGCATTATAACATTAATTTTGTGGCTCTGTATCTGGACGGTGAACAAATTCCCACTAAACCTCTGCAGCCAGATTTTAGAAATGGGAATGCTGTGAGAGAATATTTTAATCTAGTACTAGCGGCGGGGAAATCTATGAAAGATCGACCGCTTTTAGTTAACTGTCAGGAATTTACCCAAAGGTACACCCTGTTTGCCTTTGATCTCCTCGGACCAAGAATGTGCTGATCATTATTCTTTAATTAAAACTGAGAACCTCAGAGCTGAGATCAGATTTAAGAAGCCCTTCCACAAACAGTTAATCTCATTATCTATGCAGTGTTTGATAATGTCATTGAGATAAACCAGAGAGAAATGTCATTTTGATTATATACTGATAAACCATAAAATGAACACAAAGCAACTGGAAAAAATTGTAACCAGTGACACCACATCCGTGACTGCTTTCTGGGTGTGTTTCCCTGTGATCTGCTACCCAAGGAGGGCAGAAACTTCCCGCAGCACTAGTCATCAATACTGACCCCCATGACCTCCCTGGACAGCACTGGTTAGCCAGTATACATTTCAGAAAATGGGACTGGGGGTTCTTGACAGCTACGGTTTTCATCCTGACAATCATGCACAAACTATTGGGTTTTTAAACAGAAATGCAAACAACATTTTGTACCAAAACACACAGTTACAAGATACCTTTTCTACCACCTGTGGATTTCACTGCATATTTTTCTTACACCACAGATGCAAAGGACTTTCTTATGATCAGATTTAAAAATATACTCTAATGATTTGCTGAAAATGATGCCATGGTAACTAGTTTTATGTCGTCACTTTTCAGACATCTAGACATGTCAGAGGCGCGTATCAGTAGGTGGCAACATGTTCAGACTTATTTGTCTTGTAATGAATTTAAAATATACAGCAGCTTGTAATTTTATTCAAAACCAGTCACTTATAAAATCAAATATAAACACTCATAATTGTGTGTCTCTGTTTGCTGTGTTTAAACTGTGGGGGCTGTGTTTAACGTTTTCAGATATGCAATGTCTTCAATAATGACAAAAATATATAAAATATAAAAGGCGTTTATTGTAAAACTGCCAATAAAATACAACATACATTGGTAACATCATGGATAAGATATGCAATGTCTTCAATAATGACAAATATATAAAATACAAAGGCATTTATTGTAAAAAACTGGCAATAAAATACAACAAGCATCAGTGGTGACATCATAGATATGATATAATAAAACAAAAGCATCTCCTGTTAAAAATGCACACTATATACGCCCATAGCACTGAGGTAGAATTATAAGCACATCTTTCTAAAAACATGTTAACATATTTAACTATAGAGTAGGCTAACATGCATCAATATAAACACTTTTTGTAAAAACAGGATTACTATATTCAGTATGAGGTAAATGGCTAACATAGGTTGTACACAGCAGTCACTGAGTAGGATTACATATTTAATATGAGGTAAAATGTTCAACATATACTGTACACAACAGTCACTGAGGTATCTAACATTCATACATAAGATTGCATTTAAGTTTACATGGTGAGCCACACAGGTTTCTTAAAAGACTTTTGTCTTTTAGGCGTCCTCTCCATTGGCTAACTGGAGATGGCTGTGGCTGTTTGCACCAGCTACCGATTTCAGCCTTTCACATAGCTCCTGTTTGCTGAGTGAGCAAACACTGAGGTGGGTATGTTAGACTCTGCCATTGCTTTGACAAAACATCCCAGCCCTTTGGCTTTCTGTGGTCAGGGATTGCGTGGTGGCTTAGCCGCTCTTACTAAATCGACCATGTGTGACCCAGAAACAACAGTGCCTTTATACATTAATTCACCCTTATCACTCCAAAACACAATATCCTTGTTCTTGGCCATATGCTTTAACAAAGTTCAGCATTGGTTTAGACCGATGAAAACACTACTTAAATGTATTTTTCCATAGTACTAGGTACAGAAGCTGTCTCTGCCATGACCGCAGGGGGTCAGACATTGATTCATTTCAGGCATGAGTAATGTCAAACTGGTTTTAGCTTGTTCTCCTTGTCTTACCAAAGTCAGATGGCAGCACGCAACTGCAGCAGGTACATTTTGAGCTTTGTCATGAGTCTGATAAATCAGTCCGGGACAGTATAGCTCTCATGTCAGTGTCAAACTGTTAGTTGCAACTGTTCTCATATCCTGATCAGGGTAATTAGTTTAATGTGATCCATCTGTTGCTGAGTACCAAATACATTTTCTGTGTAAAATCCATTATCTGTTAGCCAGCAGGCCTGTGATCAAAGGGATGGCAATTCTAGCAGCGTTCCTATAAAGCCACCAGTCTGATTAACTATTTTCTTTTTCCTTTTAAGGTTATTTGTTTATCGCTTAAAGTTTTAATGACTCTCCGTTTTTTTCAGTACACCTAACTGCTTTGCTGACATGGAATATTTCCTCTGAGATGTTTAAGGCTATCTCAGCTATAGCTGATATCAGATCATCAGAGGCTGAACATAAAATAGCTTTTCTTAAGCTGGAGGCCCTTTACTAGTAACTTTAAAACAGACAGGTTTCTCTGCAGTCTTTTGACATAATGACAATACAGTATCAAATATTTTTAGAAGCAGAATGTGTTTTTTTCATGACATATACCACAGGCCAGTCAGGAAACACCCCTCATGATCTATATTCGTCTGGTGTATTGGATCTTAAATCAACCAGTAAATAGCCATGAGGCTTTCTTGTGGCATCTTCAAAAGCTTCTAAGAAAAATTTTGTCTGACCAGGATACATTTGTCTAGCTAGTGTTGTGATCTGAAGCTTGTCTCTGGGGCTTTTAAACAAAATCATGTATTTGGCATTTAGTGTTATGGTCCTGCTTTTTTTACCTTGACAGAACACATTCTGGACAATTAAAAATATTGTCAATTGTTTATGATGACTGTACTTGGTAAACCCATATTCCACTTCACTATTTTGACAGGCAGAGTCCATCAAATCATCTATAACGACAAAATTTACCTTTCAGGGGTAAGAGATCATTGTCAGCTATAGTGACATCGGTAGCCCTCCACAAATTTAATCTGAGGAACTTTAACAGCAATTCATTATACAAAGGTTGCCAACAGCTGTAGAACCAGACAATATTTTCAGGCTTGTGTGATAAAGTGGCATCAGCATGTTCAACAACTGTTTTATAAAGCTCTTCCCACTAGTGGGGCCAGCCAACAGACAAGTAAAGGGATGCTGCAACCTGATATCATTTTTCACAATCAGTATCACTGAGAAGTGTTTTAAATTGTCTTGTAAAACTCCTTGTCATAAACTATTCTCTGTGTCTTGGACAGCTTTTTTGTTTCAAAGGACCACTGCTTTTTATTCCTAACAATGCTGGGTTGACTCACGGTAATTTCTTTAGAGATCTTGACCCGTATAGTCAAGACCAGGTCCTTTCAGACTTTCAAAATTAATGTGTTTACTGCTGGCTACATTAAGGCTAAACCTTTCACTTTAGAACAACCTCACCACTGGACAGCCTGTAACCATAAGTTTTGGGCCTGCAGAAACGAACTCTGTAATGTGTTCATCAGCAGGAACTTCACTGGTCATCTCTAAATAATCACCCAGAGGTGGGGCCCAGTCACCGGTCTGGACACAAAAAATGACAGAGTATGTATGCGTGGTAAAGGCACCTGTCTGTAACCTATCTAGCAGGTTGTTAGAGTTCGACTCTGGCATATGCTGTTGTAAAACTAGCTATAAATATATTGATATTATTGGAATTTGTATAATGGTGCTGGTATATTTCCAGCTTAAGCATGCTGTTTCATCATCAATGAAAAAGCACGATGAGATATCGTGATATGGAGCGAAAACATATTGAAATAATTTCTGTGGGTCTGTTACTATACTCGTTGTCAGTAAATTAGCTCTCTGCCCAAATTTGCCCCAAAGAGAATTAAAAACAGTTTAGATATCTGTCTCCTTGCAGGGTTAACAGTTATGGCTGCAGGGTTCAAATGTACTTTCCCTTTCAAAATACTGTTGTATGTACCTGACTTTATCCTCTTCAGTTTTGACCCATGAAGAAACCAGATGCCTCTTGCTTGCCTTTTAGATGCAGCTTGATGTAATCTGCAAAAAGCTCTGTGCATGACTCTTTAAAATGCCAAACTTCATAAATGTTAATGATTTTGTAGCCTTTTTCCAGTGCCAGGTTTAGTTCTACGGTTTGTTAGGTACCTGTAAGTGACCCGTTGCTCATCATCAATGTGCATGATGTTGTTTGAAGATCTATTTTCAAGCGCATGCACGACATAATGTAAACACAAGCTTTTACCAATCCTGGATGGCAGCACTGGAAAGAAAAGACCTCTAGGGGGTAAGACTTTACTTTTGCAAACCAAAGTACTGAGTGAGGTCATCAAAATTGTCATAAATGATGTCAGGATGACCGACTGGATACTGTTTGGTTTTGTTAACAAAAGGGTAGAGGCTGGTAAAATCATAATAGTGTATTTTCTCATCAGGCTGTGTCTTATAGTACAGACAAATGGCATTTGTTCTCCCCAAACAGTGACTGCCTAGGTTGAGTGGCTGTGGTAGCTGCCTGTCCCTCAAAAATTATTCAAACCCTGATCCGTGGTCAGCATTGCTTTCATTCATGTTCCCACAATACTCTAACTGCAAAACCCT
The DNA here is from genome assembly GCA_016271365.2 of Neoceratodus forsteri. Lineage (NCBI taxonomy): Eukaryota > Metazoa > Chordata > Ceratodontiformes > Ceratodontidae > Neoceratodus > Neoceratodus forsteri. The sequence goes on from CM057453.1 coordinate 1,387,282,330, forward strand.
GTCTTTTTAGAAAATGAAATTTGTGAGTGGTCCTATTGAATAACTGTCCAAAACTAGTCCCTGTCCGTAGTTTCTATCTTTCTCACAGTAACAGATGTTGCAGCCATAGAAAAACAACCATTAAATTCAAATGCTGTAGGTATTCCATTTATGACTAATACACATCAAAATCTGGACCCACCTTAAATTCACCACCCCTTAGCGCATGCTGAATAGAAATATTTTCTTTCTCAGATATGTACATAAGCCTGAATAGCAGGTGTGGAGTACCTCTTCAATTGTCTGTAGTAGTTGTCTGGGGAGAACAGCAACAGTGCATTCTTTCAAAACAGAAACCTGTACATACGCCATAGAAATTGAGGCTATGGTGATGTACTGGAAGGGTCTAAGGATACTGTTTCATACTCCACTGTATCACCATCAGCTGTTTTAAAATACTTTTCCTAGTCATCTCTGTACTTCATTTCTAAATCTGACAGGCTTTTGAAGAATTTCAACATCTAACTGACAATAGTAAGGACTCTCTTTTCAGATTAAATTCTCTATGTCTGTTAGCTAGGTACCATTGCAAAACTCTTGCTTTTGCAGGAACATATATTCAGAACCATAAAACTGAGCATCGGGCAGGGGGCCTACATAATTTTCATTAGCCTAGGATTGTTAAAAATGGGGAAGTAACCTTTAGTAATCTCATTCTCAAATCCAAGGGCTGCAGGGATTTTTGCTAGTTTAAAGGAAAAGCAATGGCTGTCAATAAATCTGATGTGGGATGTCACTGTGACACAGAGTACTTTTCCTCCTTGTGTGAGCAATTTAATATCAATTCTTTCCTTGACTAGCTGGCTAATGATAAAGTAACTGTCATAACTTGGCATTGTGTTGCTATAAATGTGTAGTGTCTAAATGGGGCATCAATAAAATGTCCTACAAAATCTTTATGCAATCTTCACCTTGAATTCCAGGACCTCTCCCCCATCTAATTGCTTAGCATACACAAAATTTGGTATGTGCACCCCCGTTTCTTGTGTGGCTTCAAAATCAAACACTATATATTTCTCAGTGCTTTTTACATCTGTGAGTGGTGACATGTAACACAGATGCTTGTCTGCTGTCATGAAAGAACCACATCTGCTACACTGAATCAATTTACATGTATGAGATCCCTTGTAAAAAACAAAACATTGTTCACACAGTTTCATGGATTTACAAGACCCTGTATCACCATCAGCTCTAGCTAAATGTCTTTCTAGACACGCTGAAGACCTACAAATCTTCTTACATTTGTGACAAGATACTGTGCCAATTCCTTTTCGAGACAACACAGGTAGAAACAAACTTTACACTATTGTGCACAGATATGATTTCCCATATGGCTGTAGGCTACATCACAATATTACAGAAGTACCATGCACCTATGAATTTGTTTACATTAGTGATGCCATAAAAATGGTTTCATGTAATAATACAAACAGTGTTTTAGGAAATCTTTCTGGACCTGTTGAAAATGTTTGCCAGTTTCCTTCATTATGATATAAAATCTTAATTTTGACTCTAAAAGCGTTCAAACTATGACACATCACTAAAAGTGACAGGTCTTTGGTCTGACAAACCTAGCTCAGCATACAATATTTTAGCCTTGTTCAACAACTGACTGTCACTCATATGTGGATTTAAGAGTGCGAGAATGGAGCCACCAAACACAAACTATTGTCTCTGTTATTTAAATCAATCCGGTATCGTCTCTTTTTGTAAAATCCTGCTATACAAAGATGGAGCTCAGTGTCCGTCTCCCCCACCCCGACCCCTGGTGGTTTCTGATGGTCATTACCACAAGATGTATAGAGAATCAGTAATTACTTCAGTATTGCTCTGTAGCATATCAGCTATCTGATCTAAGAAGGTTGCAGCATTTAGTTCATTTGGTCTTGTCTTTCTTGAGAACAAGGGTGATTCAAAGAAGCATTTAATCTTACCTGTATAAATCCCATTTGTGTTTTCTCTTCACACTGTCTAACAAACTTTCTATAGCCTGGTGCATTGCAGCAATAGCCTCTGTAAAGATTTTATTTTATCTAGATTTATAAACTTATATCTTTGATGAAATTCTGTAGCATTAAATTTTTAAACTGCATTCATATTCCTGTACAGCTTCTAAATACACTGTAGGGGGCATCCTGTTAACCTGATCATCATCATGGTGGTTTTCTAATTCAGACTGTAGACCATTTGTAGCATTCTGTAACAACCTACACTGTAATATTTTCCTGGCATGTTTTACTTTTCTTATCAACTTTTCACTGATTGTTTTATTTTTTACCCAGATTTTTCCTTTTTGACCCCATTTGTTATTTTTTTTCATTTTGTTAGTGATGCAACCCTTTGTACTCAGTTTATGAGAGCTTCTGTGCTTTCACTTTGTAATTTGTTCTTTGTTTTGACCACTTTTCCTCCAAGCCCCTGTACTTTTCATACATGTGGCGGCACCAGCCATCATCCTTAGATCATTGCATGCCTGCTTTGAAATATGCAATAAACCAAGCACACTGTTCAGTAAAGTAGCTGAACTTTTAAAAAGCTCAGATTTAAGCAGCTGATGATCGTAATCCTCACTAGATAATCTGCCCTCAATTACCAAGGCATTAACAAACTATCAATTGTTTTTAAAATATAGGCTTTCCCAATATTGATCATGTCAATGTCACTTTCTTGAAACCTTTGGGCAGAAACTCTTGTGCTGCTGCTGCTCCTAAATGGCTGTACATTGTTTATTGTCACATTTGGTTCATTTACAGCTGCAGAGACTCTTGAGCCACTGCTCCTAGATGTCTGTACAATGTTTATTGGCACATTTGGTTCATTTACAACCACAGAGACTCTTGAACCACTGCTTCTAGATGGCTGTACAATGTTTACTGGCACATTTGGTTCATTTACAGCCGCAGAGACTCTTAAGCCACTGCTCCTAGATGGCTGTACAATGTTTATTGGCACATTTGGTTCATTTACAACTGCAGAGACTCTTGAACCACTGCTCGTAGATGGCTGTATATCTTGTTCAGTTATGCTATATGTATTCTGGTCACTGACACCAGCAGAAATTCTGGCATGTCTTTGAAAAACATCACATTCATGTAATGATCTCTTTTCCCCTCTCACACCTGTAGGGTTTGTCTGTGGGGCTGTTTAAAAAAGAAAATAAACCCCTGTCACTACTTGGTATTTTAAAACTTTATAAGACATCATTTAAACTCTAAAACATACAACATCTACTATTTCTAGTTAAAAATACACACCTTCTGTAGTGTTCAACTGTGTATTAGCCAGCCTCTCCCTCCAGGGTTTCTCTGTAGTGCTGTTTAAAACAGAAAATAAACCCCTGTCACTACTTCGTATTTTACAACTTTTATAAGACAACATTTAAACTCTAAAACAGTAGCATCTACTATTTCTAGTTAAAAACACACACCTTCTGTAGTGTTCAACTGTGTATTAATAAGCGATTAAATGTTTGGATAAGCTCTTCATCAGAGTCACGATTCCATGGCTAATTGTTGAATATTTTTAATTTTTAGCTCAAGACAAAGGACAGAGCGAGACTAACACAACTACTACTTGAGCTTCCAGTATCTTGAAATGCTTATATAAAAAGTAACAGCCCGTACGTGGCAAGTAAGTGAAAAAACATCTGGCACTGTCCATCAGACCAGCACCCCACCCCATTCTCCAAAGGGTGGGATATATAAGACCCTATGCTAGTCAATGTAGGCTTTTGTTTCTCACTTCCTCGACAGCTGGAAGGCATTAAAATTCCTTTCTGCTAATAGGTTGGTCACAGTCTAATTAAAAACAGATGCTTTTTTAAACAGCTGTGTCCTTTAAATTAGTAATTCAGTAAAACTGCTTGCATACCACTAATCAGAAGATAAAACTTATTTTGTTAAAAAGTTAATCATGAGAAACACAAGTTTTTCTCATTTACAATGTAGGAGAGTTCAAAAAGAAATGCCATGCTGCTAATTAAAACAGATGCTTTTTATCAATCTTAAAACACAGAGAGGCAGTGGAGTGCCAGCTTAAGTTATGTTTTTAAAAGTCAAAACAGAAATTCTGTCTTTTTTAAACAGCTGAGTCCTTTAAATTAGTAATTCAGTAAAACATAGCACACACACAAAGTGTGTATTCTTTTGCACCGACTCTAAGCAAAATTGTAGATACATTTTAAGAAGACTGTGTGCTTTGAAATTATTCTGAAGAAAACATTATCATTTTACATTCTATCTTTCTTTGTAACATATCATTTATTTTCTATTTAGTACTACATGACTTTTAATTTTTGATAATGTAACTATAGACATTTATTTTGCAACAAAAGCATAAAAGCTACTTTTTACAGACCCGAAATCCAAAAATCTTGAGACACACATGTTTCAAAGAGAATCAATAGGCCTTTGTAGCCATGGCTGTGTAAATGAACAACAGATGTTTTGTCACGTCTTAACAGACAAAGACCCCTACCACACAACCAACAGGACCGTGAGCTCAAAAGTCCAGCTATATTTTAAACATCCATAAAAGGCATTGCTTTTCCTCATGCCTAATGAGGACGGACACACATACACACACACACAGCCACCAGGCTCCAAAAACCCCACCATCTATATTTAAACATACATAAAAGACATTGCTTTTCTATGTGTCTAATGAGGGACACACACACACACACACACAAAGTGTGTATTTTTTACAACAACTCTAAGCAAAGCTGTAGATACATTTTAAGACTGTGTGCTTTAAAATTATTTTGAAGAGAAACATTATCATTTTACATTCTGTATTTTCATTTGTAATATATCATTTTTCAAAACATTATAAATATCACACACACGCATTTCATTTCAGCCTTCTCCTTGATACTACACAGAGCTGAGGGGTGAACTATAGGTATGTGTATTCCTTTTTTCTGATATATTTTTATTCTTTCTAATTCATGACAAAAGTATAAATAATTAGTTTTTTTGCGATTATTTGCCAATGCTATCAGAAAACTGCTGAACCATCTTATTTACACAGAGGTCCCCCCGTTTTAGCTTATAAATGTTACATGCGTATACATAAAGCTATCCTTTTGATGCAAGTTTGACACAGTCCTACAGATGCATGTTAAATAATTTTGTATACTGTTACAAAAACAGAAAAAGGAGTACTCACACAGGCAGATGAATTTCCCTCGGGGGTGTGGGGTCTCCACACAGATCTGTGAAACCTCTGCACGATCAGGTCCCCTCCTAGATACTTCTTTCTGAAAATATCCTAATCAAAAAACACACACATGTCCCTGCAGTTATACACCAGGCCTACAGGGGCACATACCACTACATAAACACTAACTGATTTTTTGGGGTGGGAGGAGCACGGTGGTGAAGAGGGACAGAGGTTCGAGCCAGGATGGTGGGGGTTCAGGAGAAAAGGGGGACAGGGGTTCGAGCCAGGATGGTGGGGTGCAGGAGAAGGGGACAAGGGTTCAGCCAGGCCAGTGGGGGTGCAGGAGAAAGGAGGGACACAGGAGTTCAAGCTAGCATGGTGGGACTCGGGTTCCAGCCAGGATGGTCTGGCAGGGGATCGAGGAGTGTACGAGAAGGATGGGGCAGGGGACAGGGGTTTGAGCCAGGCTGGTGGGGGTGCAGGTGAAAGGAGGGGATGCAGGAGTTCAAAGCTAGCATGGTGGGACTCGGGTTGAGCCAGGATGGTCTGGCAGGGATCGAGGTGTAGAGAATGAAGGGGCATAAGGCGGCTTACAAAATGGTGGTGTTAGGTCATTTCCTGCGCAAGGGCGGGACACGGGTTCGAACGTATGTCATTTCCTGCTCAAGGGGCGGGACACGGGTTTGAGGTTGCATCACTTCCGCCAGAAGTGGGCGGGGCTAGTGCATTTTAGGGAGAGACTTCCGGTTTAACAAGGGGCGATTCTGATTGGTCCGTTTTAGGCCACGCCCACCTGTCAAATGACGTGGCACGCACTGATTGGCTGAAATTTAACATTTGACGAGATATATGAACTTATACTACTCATGACTGAACAGTGCAAGTATGTTGCACTAAACTGCATGTGTGCTGTCAATGTTCTTTCCTCTGTGTGCAGACATTGTCCAGCTTCATGCAAACATATATATGGTGTGACTTGTTGCAGTATCTCAAGAATAAAGATAAGAAAGAATGTATGACATATATTTTATTTGTATCATCAGCACCAGCGGAGTAAGTGATATGATATTTTTTAAGAGACCTCGGGTCACTGTGCACCTCAGTCACTCACAGTGCACACATGACTTTGTGGAGATCATAGCACAAAAAACACATGCTCTCCTAAAAGTCATCTGTGCAGTATGTGACTAAGGTGAACTCTGGCCAGACACCTCTGAAAAAATATCGTATCACTTGGTCCACTGATGGTGATGGTGACAATAAAATATACGTTATTCTTATTGCCATTCTTTATACCATAAACACTGCAACAAGTCAACAATATATGTTTTCAAGAAGCTGCATAATGTCTGATGATACACACACACACACACACACACACACACACAGACAGGAAGCAACACTGACTGCACACATGCAATTTAGCACATCATACTTGCACTACTCACACCAGCTTTTCCACAACCACTCCACAACAGAAAGTAAACATTACTGAGGCACTGGATTATAATAGGAGAGCAATAAGGAGCATGTATGACTATATGTGTATGTATATATTTAAAGGGAAGCAGTGAGCAACAGGAGCTCCTACCCCCTGCAAGGCTTACCCTCCAGTTAAGCCTTTTAAGTATGTTGCAGCGTTTCTCTCGCACCACAGCATACTTTATTTCAATAAAGAAAAGTCAGCAACCCAGTAGTATGGCGGACGCTATGGGGGTGCCATTATGGGTAAAGGAAAGGTGTGGTGGAGACGCACCATGCACTTCAATGCTTTTGTATTGAAGCACATGGTGCATTGCCGTTGCACCTTTACACACAGTGGAGCCCCCATAGCATCCACCATACTTCTGGGTCACTGACTTTTCTTTATTAAAATAAAGTATGTCGTGGCGTGAGAAAAACACTGCAACATACTTAAAAGGCTTAACTGGAGGGTGAGCCTTGCAGGGGGTGGGACCTCCTTTTGCTGACTGCTTCCCTTTAAACTAATACTGTGGTCTTCCCTCTGTTTGTTATTAAACATGAATAAAAGAAAAAACACTACAGCAGTGGGGGGAGCTGAAAATAAAGCTAATGGGGGATCCCCTGATGTTCCAGCAGCGGATGGAGCATTGACACAATCTGTAGCTGGTGTTGCTCGATCTGCTCCACCTGCTGCTGGACAGCACCCACCCTCTCATTATTTTCCTCCACCGCAGCCCACAAAAGTGCCATATCTGCCTGTGTTGCAGGCATTGTGGCGGGGTCCACTGGTGTGGGGGAAAACCTGATAGTGGTGGTGGTGGTGCTGGTGGCAATGGTGGGGGTAGTGGTGGAGAAGCTGCTGCTGCAGCCCTCCTCCTCCTGCTGTGGTGATGCACAACAGCAGCATCCTCTGCCACTGCCACAGAAGGGTCAGCAGGTGGAGGCCTGGCCTGTTCAGTGTCAGCCTGCCACTCCACCTTGTGGTGGTTCAGCATATGTGTGCGCTGGCTCCCAGTCCCCAGATGTGTCCCCTGTGGGCCACGGTGCACCTGCACACCACAAAGCAGACACACCACAAGGTTGCTGCCCCCCCAACACAGTTGAAAAACTGCCAAACTTGGGAGCTGCGGGGGGACCAGGCACAGGAGGGGCAGATGTAGTGCTGGCAGCATGGTCATGCACCTGGGGCTCCACCCGCTGCTGTGGAGGTGGTGCTGCTGGAGCTCCTGCAGCTGCTACTCGTGGTGGTGGTGGTGGCGGGCTTGGTGGATGTGGTGGTGCTGCTGCTTCCAGAGGGAGGCAGGACCAAAGTGTCTGGAGTGGCCCAACACCACCCGTCTATGACCCCCATGCATGTTCACTCCCCTCCAGCCATGGGCCACATACTGTCCCTGGTCCATTGCACAAAAAAACACTCCTTCCCTCTTTTACTCAATGAGTGACTTCACACACACACACACACACACACACACACACACACACACACACACACACACACACACACACACAAAACTTATAAAACAAAGAAATCGGTCACCAAAAAGAACTGACAAACCAGTACAAAAAAATTAAAGAATTAGCTTTTAAAAAAGCTTTTGGGTTTTTGGAATTTGCTCAAGAAAGAAACTAACAATGAACTCGTCTCTCCTACACAAAATGCTTTCTCCTTCTACCTCTGCAAAGGAGAAAGGGGAAAGTATTTGATTGTATGACTCACTTCCTTCCTGCCTGGCTAAAGCATGTGACTTACAGTACTATAAGCCATGTGATGTGTGGGGGGGCTGCCTAAAGTAGCTTTATTGTGGTCATTCTGCCTTACTTTGCATTAAGGTGGAATAACAACATGAAGTCATGATAACAAAGCGAAGTGAGCACTTTTCAATGGCCGCTTCACGTAGCATTATGATGACGCAAAGTGGCCACTTTGCATTCACCTCGTAGTCAGAATTTAATTTTGCTGCATTTCTAGTTGAAACAGCTCAAACAGTATTCACTAGAGTGGAGAAGAGTCAGAGGAGACATGATATTGGTATATGTGTCTTGGCCAAATTTCCCTCATTCACTAAAAATACCACCAACAGCTTAATCTGGTTCAAGGTCAGTTGGCATTCATCTGTATCCCCCTCCCCCGGGTCGTGCCTGAAAATAGGCAGGATTTGTCTAGTGCACTTATCCGGTCAACAAAAACTAAATAAATAAAACTACTTGAGATAAGCAGAAGAGTCGTTAGGTCAAATCTTTGGGGGGGGCAATCATTTTACTGACCAGTTTATCGATTTTTACTGACCGACTTATTGATTTTAACTGACCAACTGAATGAACACTGTGACATGTCATTTTCTCCCATCAGTTTTACTGCAGTCCTACTGACCATTTGGCATCATTGGGGGGGAGAATCCTCCCCCCCCCCGGGAAGCGTCACCCCTGGAGATAAGGATTTCTTGAATTGTATTGGGTTAAGATTGAAAGATGGAGAATCAAACTTGAGAGGACTTAATTTCCAACTAAAAGGAGATTTATACAGGACATAAATGAGGGAACATTGGTTCACACAGAGGGTGGTAAAAACATGGAACAGACTGCCAAAAGAGGTTGTGCATAGTGAGACCCTGGATATATTGAAAAGGAGAATAGACAGGTACATGGAGCTAAAAGGTATGACTTCTGTCTACTGAGCAGGTGGTGGACAAAACTGTGAGGGGCTTTGGCCTACTTTTCTGTCTGGAACACATATTACCCTAATATGAATATATTACATTGCTGTATATGACTTTTGTTTTTCTAATGTTAATATTATTCAGATTTTGTACCTCTGGATTTATTTCCATTTTACCTTACCCCAGGATGTGTCTGGAAACAAGCTCTTAGCAGCTCAGTAGGTGTTTCCTGGTAAAACTTTTGATAAAAATAAGTACTGACCCAGATCTTATCAGGCCCCCTCCTCCTAATGACCATTACCGATCACCAGTGTTGCATTTTACAGCAGGTTATACATTACTTTCAGGTATCTGTTCCTATTCTCCTACAGAGCATATTAATGAAGGTTCACTTACATATTTGCTCTCTCTCTTGCATATGGTTCATGGGCATGGATCCACAGGGATCCCATTGACCTACCTTGAGGGATGGCCTGCAACTACTCCCAGGTTCCCACTAGGTCTCGATCTTTTCTTTCTCCCCCAGGCAGGACTTCTTATCAGGTCCTACTTCTACCGGCCATCATTTGTGGTGGGTTCCCTTCCACACACAGACCCTGGCTAGGTCCTCAGCTAATGGAGACCTCACCACAGGGGGCTGGAGCAACCAAGATAGAGGGACCCTGCCACCATTCCAGAGCCTGCAGACTCTCTCAGCTTGGTCACAGCCATAGAAGCTGGACTTTCTCCTTGTCTTTCTGGAACCTCTGTGGGGACTGGGCTCTCAGCTTTTCTTCCTGTCATATATAGTGTAAAGGAGAGAGCTGGGCCATCAAAATTCATGCCCAAATTTCTTGCATCTGGTTGAGTCAGGAAACTCAGAGCACAAACTTCAGGCACCCTTGCTAACCGCTGTGGCCCAACAGAGAACAGATCACAGGGTGATGCTTAACCCTTCTAGTGTTCTCTTGTAACCTGCCGTGAGTGTAGAAGAAGAGAGAGAGGCTGGTTACAAAAACTTAACTATTTAATTGTTAACTTAAAGTTTTTAACCAATTAACTTAAAGTTACAGTTGGGACTATTTTGTTCTCAAATAAATTCTATTGAATTGAATATTATGACTGTTTCAAGACCTCTTTCAGCATTGTATAATAGCAATAATATACTTCAGGGGATGTCATATGGGATATTGTTACTTCTTGAGTGTATGAGTCACTCGGCCTGTGGCCTTGCAACTCACAATGCACCCATCTTGTGATGATATCCCATGATATACCACACCCTTTTATGTATTATTGCTTAAATATGAGTTTTATTATGGCACTGTGACATCCGCAGCACCGACATCCCTGACAGCGACAACCGCAATGCCAAATGTCGGCATTGCACTGTCGGGGATGCATCTTTGTTTTATAGTGGGGGGCTGCACCCCCCTGACTCTAGATTACTAACTCCAGGTCAGGGTTGTCTTGGGGAGGGGGCAATACACCGGCCAGGCAGTCCCGGTGCCAGCAGAGACCATCACAGTGACACGTGGCTATCGGTCAGTTCCTGTCACTGTGATGGTCTTCACGCACAGGGGCTCACTGTACCATCGATGGACCTTAAATATGCATACTGTAGATAAGATATAATTGCCGGATACAAGACAAATACTGTTCATTGATTTTTACATTCAAAACATGTGCATTGCTTGACTGTCTAATATGAACTGGCAAATTGTTCCAGAACAGAGGCTGGTTACACAAGGATGCAATAAATGATCATGTTATTAGTGCTGTGTGGAATGTTCAAATTCTGATGGAACAGAATTTCATGGAATTTTCAAAATTCCGCCGAATTTCACCAGAAATGGAATGGCAGAATTCAGCAGCTGAAAAATGCAGAATGAGTTTTCTGCAACATTTATATGGAATTCTATTCTGCAGATTTCAATATTTTCCTTGGAAACTTTTTCAGAATGATTTTCTGCAGAAAGAAATTCTGTTCTGTGGAATATAATTCTGCAGACCACAGCAGGTGGAATTCCACAAAAGAAACAGTGAAATTCCAGTGGAAATTTTGCCGGAAGAATGGTCATTCTGTACTAATTCCGCTGGCAGAATTCCACATTCCGCACAGCAGTAACTAGTACTCCCCCTTCCCCAAATCAGGTCATAAACAACAATATATGAGATTTCCATTTTAAAATGATTCTTGCAGTGCTAGAAAATGAAGTGCATTATCCATTTGAGTAATACCTGCTACAGTACATAAACTGGAAATGTGCAACCCAAATTACTTCAAAGTCATCAGTCATTTTTTAATATGAAAATAACACATTGATTGCTTAGACTGGAGACATTGCTTTGCAAAAAATAGTTTCCTGCACAATACTAACCTGAAAAGAGGGACGACACACTAAAATTCTTAAGGTGCCAAAAATTTACATTTTATTTAAAGTGAACACCAGCTCCACAGGATGAGAACGCGTGACCTGTTTCAGACACTAGTCCTTTCTCAAACCTTTCTCAAAAGCTTTTGGGAAAGGACTTATTCGAAACATGTCAAGCATTCTCATCCTCTGGAAACTTAGTGTACTAAATAAAATATCAATTACACTTAAGAATTTTAGTGTGACGTCCCTCATTTCAGGTTAGTGTTGTGCAGGAAACTGTTTGTTTTTTGTATGGTTCTAGTAGTTTCCTTGCACCACGTCCTTGTGCATAGTCCTTGGTTGGTAGACATTGCTTTGCCTCTGAGACACTGTTACCAGTGCACTTTTAACATTTGATTCCAATTCTTTTGTTACTGCATAGCTATCTGTTGTTGTACCATAAGGAACTGAAAGAGGTGTACCTTTTTAAGCCTTACCCAAAAGACAAGTTTTTTGACTGTAAGAGTTGGCATTAGCTTTTACAGAATCTACCCTTGTGGCTCCAGGTGTCTTGCACAACTGGTGTGTTTTATTTTATGTATGTATGTATGTGTGTACTTGGTAACTGTGTAAGTACACTGATCCTAGGGACCATTTACAGGTACAACCCGGGCCACATAGATGACACATACAACACTGGTACATCATCATACAGAAAGAGGAACATACTGTATACAGCAGAGTAAATAACAATTTGTTACATTATCTAGCATGTAGTGGAAAACAAACAGACAGGGTCATTATGATAGAAAAGAAACCAAAAAGTAATATACAAAAATACAAGTATATCCTGTGCTCACCTCCGAGAATGACCTAGTTTAGCATAATAAGACAGTGCAACAAGTAACCATTCTGATTTGCATCCCTGCTAGCAGTTACAGGCCGATGACCGTATAAGTAGGTCCTTAAAGTGCTGTTTGAATGTCATGGGTGATTTAAGAGTTTGAAGTTCATCCGGAATGGCATTCCAAAATTTTGGAGCTGCACATGAAAAGGCTCTCTGACCCACGTTTGTGGAAATCCTGACACATTCTGTGTTTGGCAATGAATCACAAGAAATTAAAAACAATCTGCTCTCTGTTGCCTGTTTCTGGATACAGTGGCACTTTCAGCTGTAGCAGATAGGCTTGTAATTACATAAGTATTTTAGAATGCTCCTGTTGCTTCAACAAATTAAGACCCACACCATAGCAGATGCACCCTTGCCAACAACCTCAATTTAAATAGATAACGGCTTTTTATAATTTATGAGGAGAATTCAATCCCTTAATCACAGACTTACAAAGTTACATTTTAAATTGGGTATTTATTAAAAGCTGGCATGCTGCCACGACTGAGCAAACTGATCTTGTCAGCATGCAAGCAAAGACAGAATTGGCTTGCATAAGTAATTCAATATGAAATATTGAAAAAATAATCTAGAACTGAAGCACACGCTAAATGCAAGTTAAATTCCCAAGACAATTTAAAAAGGTTGGCCCTTGTTTGTAATGTAGCTCCTACCATCAAAATAGCCAGACTTGGCAATGTCAAGCCTGCAGAAATGAGGCTCAGGTGTGGTGAACCATGTGGATATGTAACATTTGGCATTCTATGCGTAAGACAATTTTATTTATAAAGCACCCTATCCTAATGTCTCTGAGTGTTGAACAATCCAGTCCAATTGCATAAATACACAGGAAGACATACATAAATAAAATATTTCATTTAGCTAACAGCAATATGAAAGCAGGGAAAGTAAAATCCTACTTAATACCCCAAACTCATAAAATAAATTGACTCCTGAAGATAACACAGCATACTGCAAAATGTCAACAGTTTCTAAACACCTCTGTTGAGTCATCATTGGTTAATAGGCAGGGCATTGTAAACAAATGGAGCTGGAACCAAAAAAGCCCTGCTTCCTGATTGCTTTAAATGGGATCTCAGGATAAAAAGCACATTTTATTTTGTTTTATTTTATTGAAGTATCGGAATTATAAACCTTTGAGTCATAGACTCCATTACAAAGGCTCTATGTCATGGTATACAGAGATACAGTAGACAATGTCATACATGGAATACAAAGGTGTGGAAACAGAGACAGTCAAGATACAGTGAAGTTGGGTACAGGCAGTGCAATAAGTGTATAAACAGTTCAAATAAAAGTACAGAAAAGCAAAGATATGCAACAAACAGAGCAGTAAGGATACAATACTAGCAGTAAATAATCAATAAACGGTACAGTTTATATTCATTTAAAAAAAAACAGGAGCATACCTACCAGAAGGCATACAGCTAAGTGCGAAAGTAGGCAGGGCATTGGTCCATTGTCAGAAGGGAGGGGGAAGGAATAGACAGTAGAAGGAAGGACTGGAAGGCATAGACTATGGGCAGCTACAGCTGTGTGTGGTGCGGGGGTGGCGCTGTAGTGATGACTTGAAAGGCCCAAACCTGTTTTCATTGTTGATGGAAGCAGGGAGAGAGTTTATCCAGGTTGGGGCTCTGTAGATGAAGGACCTCTGGACCAGAGTGGTCCTGACTCTGGGCACGTGGAGCATAGTCTTAGTGGTGCTGTGGGTGGAGGGGGCTGGTGGGGCAGGTTGGAGTAAGGAGGAGAGTCTGGGTGGGGCCAGACCAACCATACTTTTTTGGGTGAAGAGGCAGGACTGGTACTGGAGGTGCTCCTAAAAGTTGAGCAGATTGGCTAGTGTGAAAAGGGTGCAAGTGCGGGTGAGTTTGGCACAGCCTGTAAGAAGACATTTACCTAAGTGGAGTGGTGAGGGTGGTCTGATTCATATAAGACTAAAATATCTTGTAGGTAGTCAGGACCCAGACAATATAGGGCTGAGGTAAAATATTTCTTTTCTGGTTGCTTTCATTCTTAGTATTATTATTATCCACTTTTTTGGTAATTCCAAACAGGATGGGGTCCTCCAAATCTCTACAAACCATTTTTTTTGGTGGGGGAAAAGTATTGTAGCCTTCCATTACAGTGACTCAGGGGGTAAGCTTTGGTGGCAGAGGATTCTGGCCTCACTCAGCTCCAACCACTTCATCCTGGCTGCTAGTATGTTTGAACATTACAATCATTCCTGAACACTACCCACTGCCACCATAGAATCCTTCAGTAAGAAAGGCAGGAGAGCAGGTCATTTCAGGACCAACTCCAGTGTTAGTACATCAGGTGTGGTACAAGAGCAGTACAGTCCATCTTCTACAATGTTGAAGGCCAAATCGATCACTGTTGTGACAAATGACATCTATCAGCCTATAAAGTTAAAGTAGGAATGGGTGAACTGGTTCAGGAAAAATCCCACTTCCATGCTGAACCAGTCTAGTTTGGAAATGTCATACTATTTCAAGCCATATGAGCCAAATTGGCTCAAAGGGTTTGAAAGAGTTTAAACAAAATTAGAACTGTAAACAGGACACAACCAGCAGAGAAGCGAACATTACAGGAAACAACAAAGAGTGCCAACCTTGACATAAAAGAATATGTTCAGTGCATGCAAGTCTACCTTCTGGCTGTGTCTGTTTTTCTAAAACCTGCTTATCCAGGATAGCCCAGCTGTGATGTGACATCTTATTTTCAGTGGGGTCCTTCCTTAACCTATTTCTACAGTGGGGCAAATTAGAGCACTGGGAAAGTACAGTCAATGGGATGCTCTAGATCACACATTGAAGGTTTTGCTCTGGTGGCATTTGAACCTGTGGTTTTGCTCTGGTGGGGTCTATGGGTTCTCAAACCTTTGCTCTGACCACTAGACCACACTTGATCACATGTCCTTGGATCAGCAGAGGATGCTCACACAAGCGGAGGTGTCTAAACTAGTCAGATTGGTCAGTGGTATCAGGGAAAATAGTAATGCTGCGTGGAATGCTGAATTTTGCCACATAATTCATGCAGAATGACAATTCTGCTCTTGAAATGTTGTTTTGAAATTTCGGTTTCAATTTCATAGAATTCTGAAAAGCATTTCTATATAAATTATGAAATAATATTCTGTGGATTACAGCATGCGAGGGATATTATTTGTTGTTTTGCAGAAACTGAATCTGTAGTGTATGTTAACCACAGAGTGCTATTTCACGGTTTATGTAAATGGAAGATTACAGATCAATAGTGTTTAAAAAAATTCCACTTCCGGAATCTCAGAATCCTGCTTCCAAAGGAATTTTGCAGAACTGGGCAGAATTTTTGGAATTTTCCAGAACTTTCACTGAAGACGTCACGTGATGTCTGGCTAGCAATTAGCAGTGTAGCAGCTTTCCTCCCATCCTCCTGAGACATATTTTGGATATAAACACATATCTACAATCACTATTTCAGCAGAAAAATGCTCCGGAACACTCCACCTGTAATCTGATCATCGTAAAGAACTCCAAACCGCATCATGGAGGTAATGATGTGCCAGGAATTACCACGCCGTACTCCTCCTCCTTTGCCAGACAAGGCTGCCAAAAAAGCCAAGCAGCAGACTACAAAAATAACCCCGTCTACCTCAGGCAAGGCGGCGCCTACTCCCTTATCTGAAGAGTGCTTCCTGGTTGAAATGAAACCGCTGCAAGAAGCCATCGCTCTTCTTACAAATGAAATGTCTTCACTGAAAACAAACTTCTCAGAGGTATCCAGACAGGCAAGTGACACGGAGGCAAGGGCAATCTCTCTGGAGAAATGGTGGGCTTCCACCGATCCTGAACTAGTAGCAATTAAAAAACAACTCACCAAAATGGAAAACAAGCTGGAAGACCTGGAGGGTCAGAGCCATCCTAACAACCTAGTAATAATTGAGCTACACGAAGGGGAAGCAGGTACCTCTCCCATAGCATTTACTCAAAAATTGCTCTAGCAAATAGCTGGTGTTTCTCCCAGTGGACCATCCTATGTAATAGAAAGGGCCCATTGGGCACTGCGACCAAAACCTGAACCCAACTCTCCCCCTCAGCCCCTCATCTTGCGGCTCCTGAATTTTTTTGGACAAGCAGCATATCTTACTAAAGCTCAAAGAGGTCCAAACAGTGATGTGAGAGGGCAACAGAATTCGTATAGCATAGGATTTACCAGCATCTGTGCGACAAAAAAGGGGCTCATTGCATGTCACAATATCCCGACTGATTTCCGCTGGAATATGTTTCAGGATGATGTACCCAGCACAACTGCAGGTCAGGATTCAAGACATGTGGCACACCTTCGAGTCCAATGAAGAGGCAGGAAAGGAACTGTGATGTCTCTTGCCAGACTTATTTCAAAAGTGACATCTCGTAGGAGAAAAGGTCTTGGGATGTAAAGCTCAAGTGAGAAGAAAAGGTTTGGACTAATGGTGAAAGAAAGACTAAACATACAGTATGGGTCATCAGAAAGCCTTACAGAAACTACTTTAAAACAAGCTGTGAGACTCTTGTAATACCTTTTCTGGATCAGGATTAATGAGGTGGACCTGTGACTGAAACTACAGGACACTCAGGGAAGAAAAACCCATTTCCTTTTCGGGCTAATCGACTACCATTATGAGAATTAAGGTGTATTGATGCCTTGGGTTTTCCACTAAATCACTCCTCCTCTCACGCCTTGATAACTGGGATGGCACTGATCTGGGGATAGGGAGAGCTCTGGGAGTCCCACGCCAACAAAAACGAAGGGCAAAATCTGTAAGGGCATCCATATGGTTCTGATGCTCCTCGAGGATGTGCATGATCATATGGCAGCAGCAGCAGCTGCAACTCTGATACTGGTACTCAGTGAAGATGCGCAATGCCACTGTGTTGCAGATGAGCTGGGTGCTCACTGCCGCCTTGTGGAATTCCGAGAGAATTACTTTTTTGTTACTGTCTGGGGTTACTCTGCACCGGTTGTGCATTTGTTTGCTTTGTTGTTGATGGGAGTTTAAACTATTAAGTCTTAATTACAAAAGATAGAAACTAAGTTTAGGGGCTGGCTGGCATAATAATGTTAAGCGTGTTAAGCAAGGACAGATGATTATTACTATATTATTCACTTTGGTCTTGAACTGGCTCAACGGGGGCCAGGATGGAAAGTTTTTTCGTTGTATTCTGTAGATTCTTTCTCCCCCCCCCCCCATTTTTTTTTTTATTTATTTGTTATTTTTTCAGGCTACAGGAGGAAGAACCCTATCGGGAAATGGAGTATTTCTTTCCAGATACAGTCCCTTTTTTCTGTGTTCTTTTTTTCTCTCACATAGGAAACCTGACCTATTCATGTTAAAGTATATCGGTCATAAGTTTTAACAAAGGGCCTGGAATTGGATGAGGCTCATTATGGGAATATTTGTATTACAGAAGGAATGTATTATACCCACTACTCATGACGGGATCAAGGAGGAATGGGAGGGAAAGGGATAAGCTGAACCTGGCAGCACCATGTGCCATATCGAGGGAGGGAGTCCTTAGGTTACCTGCTAGAGATACACAGAACAGAACAGTAAACAGGCAGGCTAGGATCAGTCTCAGTTATCTTCTTGCTCAAAAAATAAAGATTAAAAGCTGTAAAGCAGGAGAAAGGGCAGGAAACAGGGTAGGGAGGGTGGCAGAACAGAAATGGGAGGGTGGGTATGTGTTTGTTTTGGTAAAGTGTGGGGGGGTGAGGGGAGGGACACCATGGCATCAGCAAGGGGGATATCTATTGTTATTGTTTCTCAGCCAATTATTGTTGAATGTAACAATAAAAAATGGTGAACAGTTATAAAGCTGTTACCTGGAATGTGAAAGGACTGCGCAGTAAGAAAAAGCACTACAGGGTGCTTAAGCACCTACAAGTACTCAAAGGTCAAATAATCTTTCTGCAAGAGACGCAACTACTAAACACTGAAGCCTAGCTTCTACGCAGGATGCAGATGGGTCAAGTCTACGTCGTAGGATCATCTACACAGAGGAGAGGAGTAGTGATATTACTATCAAAAAATTTGGGATTTCAATGTAGCCACAGTATTTGTGATCCATCAGGCAGATATGCATTTGTAAGAGGCACTCTGGAGAGATCTGATGTCATGTTGGGTTCTATATATGGTCCTAATATGGACACTTCATCCTTCTTCATGGAATTGCTTAACACACTACTGCCCTTTTTAGATGTACTGATGATATTAGGAGGGGATTGGAATTTACAGTTCTCTCCCAACATAGATAGAACAGGTAAATCTAAGAAAGGGTTATCTCCAGTGCAAAGGGCCATCAGGGACATGACGGACAAGATAGGATTATGCGACCCCTGGAGGGTTTTACATCCGGGAGGGAGGGATTATTCATTTCACTCACCAATACATGGTACCTTGTCCCACATAGACTACTTCTTGATTAGCAAATGCCTATTACCTGAACTCATGGAATGTCAGATCTCCCCAGAAGTGATATCAGATCACTGTCCAGTGATATATACGCTATCCTTGTCTCCTAATGCCAAGACAGAGACAATCTGGAAGATCAGTAGTTGACTAATGAAAGATAAACTTATAATAGAGGGATTAAGGAACAGTATTAATAATTATTCATGGCATAAACGGAACTCCACCGGGCATGCGGACATGGAATGGGGGGGCTAAAATGCTTCTTAAGAGGGGAATTAATACAAATTGCATCTAAATGCAAAAAACAAAGGGAACAGCAACAAATTAAACTACTTGAAAATATCAGGAACTTAGAAAAAAACCTAAACCAGTCAACTAATGAAACTCTACGACAGGAACTTAATCGGTTGAGGGCATGTTATAATGACTTGTTGGGGGAAAAGCCAAATATGCTATTATTAGAACAAAATGCACCTACATACATCAGGGGAACAAGGCAGGGAAGTTGCTCGCTGTCAGGGTTAAACAGCAGGAAACGTCGAGGGTGGTCAACATGGTTAAGGCAAGGGGAGATTGTACCTTAAAAACGAATCCTAAAGATATAGTAGGAATTTCAGAAGTTCTATACAGACCTATATAAGGCAGGGACCAAACCCCCATCATCACACTGCATTGATGCATACCTGGACACATTACCACTACCTAGCCTCTCCGAGAAACATAAAGTACAACTGATTTCTCCAATTACAGAACAGGAGATACAGCTAGCAATCAATACTCTGTCCTTAGATAAAGCCCCAGGGCCTGACAGTTTTTCCCCCAGTTTTTACAAAGCTCTGGCGAAAGAATTGTCCCCATGGATGATATCATTATTTGATACCATACTGAAGGGAGAGAGCACTGATCCCTATTTATCTGAAGCCCAGATAGTGGTATTGCACAAGAAGGGGAGGGATCCAGAATTAGTAACAAACTATAGGCCAATCTCCTTGTTAAACTATGACGTAAAGATTCTTGCCAAAATCTTGGCTACTAGGATGGACCGGATAATACATCTCCTAATCTGCACAGAACAAGTGGGTTTCCTGAAAGGCTGATCTTCATCAGATCATATCAGGAAATTAGATCACATACTCTCTACATCCAGGGATAATTTTACCCCTGTGGTGCTGTTGTCACTGGATGCAGACAGGGTAGACTGGGATTTTCTATTCAGTGCTATACAAATTTGGATTCCCTCCTCTCTTTGTGCAATGGATACACTCCCTTTACACCACTTCCAGTGCTTGTATATACCGTAATAGAACCTTTTCACAGAGATTCTCCCTCTTCTTGGCTACCAGACAAGGTTGCCCATTATCTCCCCTGCTGTTTAACCTATATTTGGAACCCCTTCTATCCCGAATTAAAACTGATCCAGAGATCCAGGGTATAACTATTGGGACACTGGAACTCAAATTGTCAGCTTACATGGACGATATAATATTACATCTGTTATACCCGAAGCAGTCAATATACAAAGCCCTGCAAGTAATACAGGAGTTCGGAGCACTATCCAACTACAAGTTAAATTTAGAAAAAAACAAAGCCTTTCCTCTAAATATGGTCACTAATAAGAAGGAAATAGAAGGCTTAGGAGTGCAATGGGAATATAAACAATTAAAATACCCGGGCATCAACCTAACGAGGAGTTTCAAAACTTCCAGAATAAGTAATCTGGAAGCACTAATGCAGGTTATCAAACAAGATCTAAACAGATGGAGTAAGTTACCATTATCCCTTTGGGGAAGAATCAACTTAGTTAAAATGAATATAATATTTTACCCCAAATATTCTACCCCATCAACATGCTGAACATATGGTTACCTAAATCTTGGTTTTCTAAATTACATTTCCTACTTACAGCATTCATATGGAAATGGAAACAAGCACGGTTGGCATACAACAAATTAACAGTCCCTAAATTTAAAGGCAGTTTGAGACTTCCGAACTTTAAACTGTACTATTGGGCAAGTCAGGCAGCCAAATACTTGAAGTGGACTAACCCAAGCAAAGATCCAGGACCATTCCAATACACCCCCACCTGGCTATCACTAGAAATAGATTTGATAGAGGCTCAAGGGCTAGCTCCCACAGCCCTTTTACATATTACACCTAAATTACTTCCACCAATCCTCAGGGATAACCAAATAGGAATCTCGATAAAGGTGCACACTCAAATGTGCAATTCATTGTCCTACAAACACTCTCAGGATCCAAATCAACCAATTCTAGGGAAACTGAACTTTAAAATTGGAAATCAATTGATGAAAAGCAATTGGCTTATACAACTAGGGGGGGAAATAGCAGATTTCTGGGCCAACGGGAAAGCCCTGGCATCAGAAGATATTATTAAAAGTAACAAATTGGACTCCAGAAATAGTTTTAAAGTATCACAGCTGAGGCACTTGATAAACAAAGCCCAGCTGACCAATGTATCTGGAAAGCAAGGGGAATTCATAATCCAGGGTGGTAGGATGGCTAAAGATCAACACGCAGTCTCCCAGATCTATTCCACCCTCCTAGAAGTAGCTTTCCCAAGAATAGTAGGTACTTCCAAATATAAGGATAAACAATTCTCAGAGGCAACATTTAACTGAACTAAAATCTGGCAAGCTACACATAGGTATGTTTCCCAGGACAGACTACGACTCATGCAACACCACATAATTTACAATTTATACTATACTCTGGAGAAACTGGCCAAAATGAGTAAAGATTTAGATGCTACATGCAATCGTTGTAGGGTGGAGGTGGGATCCCTGTATCACATTCTTTGGGAATGTCCAAAAATAGCCTCACTCTGTTCCCTAATTAAGCAAAGGGCTGATCCATTATTAGGCATATCGGACCACATAGAACCACGAGCATGTCTGGTAGGGGACTATTCTCTGATAGAGGTAACAGAAAGAAAATTTCACATAAGCATGATTGCAATGTCAGTCAAGAAATTGATACTCAGACACTGGCTAAATGGGGAGGAGATATCCTATACAGAATGACTCCAGGAGCTACTATTCAACCTATAGGTAGAAAGGATTGTAGCCAGTATAAACAACTGCCTGCCCAGGTTTGAGAAACATTGGAGTAAATTACACACTTTATACTCAGTGTGAACAACATCTCTGGTTGAAAGGGCTGGAACATATATTTCGGTTAAAGTGATGCCGTGGAAGAGGGAGGGTTGGGGAAGGGCAGGGGGTTGTTATGTGTAATGTGTCAAGTGTGATATAGTGCTGTATTGTAAAGTGATGTCTTGTACTTTATTTGTTTGTCATGTTCATGTGATAAAAAATAAATAAAACATTTAAATAGTAAAGAACCTTCACTGAAACAAAACTTTAAAATTCCAGACAGCTCTACAAAACAGGCAAGAAAAATATGAAAATGAGGTGAAACTAGGAGAACAATGCAACAACAATTTTATGAACAGTATGCAATATATCCTTGAGTAACAATATTTTCTGATTAGCTAAGTTGGTGGATGTGAGGATGGCATGAGTGTTCTTTCGTGGCATCAGGTAGCAGTGGCAACCAGCTGTGCCCAGCAGCAGCATTTGTTTTCATTCAGTACTGCGACACCCATGGGCGTCTGAACCTTTTTTACTTTTATGAGTTACTATAGGAATCAAGGACTTTGGATGAATGTTTTTAACTTTTCCTCTTTAGCTTGGTCAGACTGGTTATAAAAATCCCCAGTTTTTCTTTTTCATCTATCAATGACTTTCTTACTTTGGGTACTGCCAGTGATCCATGCAGAGTGGTTAATGTCTTATTTCAAAATCACCATGTTTTAGGAAATATTCTTTCAATTTTTTTCTAATGAGATCTAATACACGTATTGACATTTGGAAATACATCATACCCAATGAAACACTATTGCTGCTTCAAAAAAAAGTTCTTTCCAGATTTAAGAAGCTTTTACTCACCAAAATTATAATTTACTCACATAATTTGAAAAATGGATGACCACAGTAAACAATTCTTACCTGCCAGTATATTATCTAGAGCAATGGGTATTGCAATCAGGGCAGCTCTAGTAGGCTATACAGGTGAGGGAAATAGAATAGACCACCTCACCACAGTGTGCTCTGCAGCAAAAGAGCATATAATTGCACTGTTTTATGTGAATATTTCTTCTTTCCACAAGATGTATTTAATTGAACCATAATATTTCCATTTAGGGTTGGGGTATAGGATACATAACAGGTTTCAAGTGCAGACACCAAGGAGAGCATTAAAAGTACAGAAAGACCAATGTGGGAAGATTAATTTGTAAACAGAAAGCAAAAGCTGAAGTAGTTAACAAGCAGAGTACCAGTGCTATTGAGAGGCTGAAACTGCCCAATGAGAAGCAAGATCACAGTGGAAATGATATGTAACACTTCAGCTATGCTATGCTGTTTAAATAAATTGCTTTTGAAGCACTTTGGTAAGCAGTGCATGAACAGTACTACATGCATGTAAACACTATACTATTTTTCAGACCAGACAGCAAGAAATGCATTCCTAAAGGGACACTGTCAACCCATTTTTCATCATATTATTTCTAAATGAAAACCCACACTTTATGATTGCATACCTTCTCTAAAATTCATTGATGTTACTGTTTGTTTTATCTGCTTCCTTTCTTAGTAGAATTGAAGTGCATGGTAGTAGTGTAATTATGCCCAACCTTGTTTTGTTTCAAATCGTTGATCAACTCTTATTGCATACTTCCTAAACATTACAAACTCCTCCAAACAGTGTAGCCACTCAAGATGCAATTGTCTCCTCTCCTCCAACTGCATCATGAGTGACTAGACTGTGTGTGGGGTGTTTAAAAGTCCAGGAAAGATGCAACAGACATTGATCAAGTAATGTAAACAAACATGTTTTAGTGTGGCAACACCAGTATGGTGGGCTGTCTGTTTTCACTTTTAAAACCAAATATTGAATCCAAATCAAACAACCAGCTCCATCAGCAACCTTTACAAAATGTGGGCAATCATAAAAAGTGCTTTTTAAACTAGGGACACTTTGAAGCCTAACGGGGTTGACAGTGTCCCTTTAAACAAAAAAGTTGCCCCCAGGACTGCTTTGCCTTGACACAGACATTATGCCTCCCAGGCAGGCCTTTAACCTCCACAGCTAAAGAGCTAATCTTCACTGCTGTGCCAACTTAGTGGCATAGTGGAAAGGTCTACAGCCTGATAAACAAGAGGCTATTCATTTTGTAACCCCTGTGCCATGTTTAGCAAGTATGCACTCCCCCCATTAAAAGAACTAGTACCAACATATGGCATGCCATTTACTTTTAGCAGAAATACTCAGATTGGTACCATCCCTAACTTTAGAGTGTATACCAGGCTCATTATCTAGAGGAAGGGGGTGGGGTACAATTACCAAAAATGAACCTTTGTAAATACAACCAGGTCCACAGAAGAGGTTGCTAGGCATATGCTAGACCTAACTGCTGATGGGGCCCCAATAACACCACACAGAAAACAATGAACAGTGGTTCAGGACAGGGATCCTGCTTCAAAAGGTCTTCATCACTTCACTGGTAACTGTAGATTTAATCCAAAGTAGGGTGAGAAACACAGGGATCCCTGTGACAAAGCCCCAACTGACAGACCTCCTGCCACTCTGACTTCCAAACTCAGACTAACTGAACATTCTAAACTTCCCCTGAGCAGCTGATTCAAAAATGGTTATGCTGCTGTGGGAGTTCTAAATTACATAACACTCCCCACTCAGGCTAGCTGAGTAAACAATGATATCAATATGTAAGAAGCCCTTTAATGAGCTCCTTACCAGATGCCCTTTCACCTCCATATGGACTAGTACTAATGGGATTCTAGTAACCCCATGGGACAGTTTAAATCCAGACAAGATCCTCTCAGTTTTTTTTATGTCAGAATTACACTAGAGTGGTGATGAATGGTGGTGTGGAGTTAGAATAGTAAATATATAGAAAAAGGGACCTCAGACTATTCACCCTTGAGAATACTTTTCTCCCTCTGCTTTAGCAGCAGCTGTGACTGCTAAATGACCTTGAACTCTTTACCCTCAAGACTGCTTTTCCCCCCTGCTTTAGCAAAGCTGACTTCACCCCGTCCTTATCTCAGGGACCTTTAATTAACCCTTTTACATCCCCCTCATCTCCATGCCACCAGCCTCCTCTTTCTACTTCCTCTTCCTTACTGCCTACCCAACCTCTACTGCACACCTTTAGCCCTGTACCCCCCCATGGAACCTAATCCCCCCATCTCACCTAACCACTTTTACCTATCTCTCACTTTCTGGCCTCCCATCCTCACTTTACTGATACAAGTGTGACAATCCCACATCTCTGGGTGCTGGCCTATGGACCTCCATACTCTCCCTTATTTTTTATAGTTCGTTTATGTGTCATATTTTTATCTTATTGTATAGTGTTACTTGTACAGTACTTAGTTTGACTACTGATGTTATATGCTCTGTAAATTCATACTTGCTGCTTTATACCCAATATGCTTGTCTGCCATTGTATTGTTCTCCTTGACATAGAGCCTTCAAAAACGAGCTCTGAGCTCAAAGGCTGTATCCAAAAATTAAAATGAATAAATAAATATGAGAAAGAATGAGTGCAACAGTAAATTACTGCCTCCAAGGCAGAGCTGCCCTGGACGCAACTTTCATTGGAAGAATGTGCCCCCTGCATCCAGGCACTACCAGTAATTGAGTACCAGTGCTACTGAGATGTACCAAGGACAATGTCACCGTACAGACTGCACTATAGCAGAGCACTGCACATGGAAACATAACATTAGTCTTCGTTAGATCCACACCTTCAGCTTCAAGAAAGGGGTGAAGTCTAACAATGGTAAAAGCAGCCGCAACCATTGTATATCCAACATCTGGGAGGTCAGATTCAGACTTTTATGAAAAATTACTCCCCAATTGCTGACATTTTATCTTGACCACAAGGTGAATGGTGTAATTATTAACAGCTAATATTGCTTCATTGCTGTAGTAAGTGAATGAAAGAGGTAAAGTAATTAAAATGCTGATGAGAAAGAAGAATAAGATGTACTGTAGGATGCATAAATGACACAAGAAGACAGACAGTTTCCAATTTGTGTGGTTTCTGTGAATGCATACAGTATACTGTACAATTCAATGCCTCACACCACCTCAATGTTTCATGGTATGCAGATATGTGTGCCGGGGGGGAGGGTAAACAGATTTGAAACTTATTCAGTTTGACATGTCACTACTCAGGCCTCACCAAGGCCAACTCACAAAAACAAAATAGAACAACAATCTTTAAAATTTGCAGAAACGAGTGTGCATAAAGATAAAAGCTATCACATACCACCTAAGAAACAAACATGTAGAACATATAACATGGCAGTCTGAGTGTCTACCATGGTGTACAGTGATACAGAAGTCCTTGATTTTTATAAGTCCTATGTCAGCAGCAGGACTCAATCCAAACCAGAAATAGTGATACCACTAAGACTATGCAAACTAGAACTGTGAAATTTCTACACTTCACTTGCTTTACTTCACAAAATGCAGGGTGTCCTCTATCCGATCGGGGATCTTGTCAGTGAGACAAGTTATGCCTCACAGTGACCAGCCTGGTAGGAGCAGAGGCACCCCTATTGTCTGGAAGAAGTTAAGAACAGTGGAGGTGGCTGAGGTAATTGGGGTGATCTCAAAGCTGAAGCACATTTACTATGAACAGGACTCGGACCCAACCTGATTCTTAATGAGAGATGTCGAGACCATTGTTCGCCGGGATTATCCGGTGTTCACTGTCAGAAGGAGTCTTTCCAGATACCTTGAAAGAGGTACTGGTGAAACCCTCTTGAAGAAGTCATCTCTCAGCCCTGAAGTCCTGGCGAATTATCAGCCGATCTCCAACCTTCCATTTTTAGGAAAGGTTGTTGAGAAAATAGTGGCACAGCAGCTCGAGGAGCACCTCATGACCGTTGACATCTATGAGCCATTCCAGTTGGGTTTCAGGGTTAAGTACAACACCAAAATCGTGTTGGTTAGGGTGCAAAATGACCTCCTCATGGCACGAGATAGAGGACATAGGTCAATTCTTGTCCTCCTAGATCTCTCATCAGCATTTCACACTGTGGATCATTTGTACTTCTAGATCTCCTTAGAGAATATTG
Organism: Neoceratodus forsteri; assembly: GCA_016271365.2. NCBI lineage: Eukaryota > Metazoa > Chordata > Ceratodontiformes > Ceratodontidae > Neoceratodus > Neoceratodus forsteri. Next base: position 1,387,309,524 of record CM057453.1, read on the forward strand.
TGGACTCACCAGTACTGTCATCAACTAGTTTGAGTCCTAGCTCTCAGGCAGAAAGCAACAGGTGGTGATGGGGAATTTCTCCTCCTCCCCGGAGCTCCTGCCATGTGGAGTGCTTCAGCATTTGATCTTGTTGCCAGTGTTATTTGCGGTGTACATGCTGCACCTGGGTGAGCTCATTAGGCATTACAGTTTGGTTTTTCACTGCTATGCAGATGATACCCAACTGTGTATGTCCTTTGTGCCTGGAACACATACGAACATATGCAATTTGCCAGCAGATAAGGGCCTAGTGGTCTATCAAGTCTGTTTGAATGTGCAGCTAGCACCCTTATTCTGCAGCTGGCCTTTCTCCACCCTTCCTCCCTTGACCCTCCCCTTGCCCTGTACCAGCCCCTTTTGAAGCAGTCCACTGTTCTACTGGATACCACTTCTGTCGGTAATGCATTCCACCCAGCTACCACCCTCTCGGTAAAAAAGTGTCCTCTTATCTCACTCCTGAACCTTCCTCCCTCCAGTCTCATATCATGGCCCTGGGTGTCCCTCTCCTCCCTTACTTTGAACAGCCCCCCATACCAGTTTTATTTATTCCTTTCATGTACTTGAAGGTTTCAATCAAAACCACCTATCCCTCCTCTCCTCCAGCGAGTACATATTCAGCTCCCTCAGCCTCCTCTCATATGGTAAGTCCCCCAGCCCCTTCATCATCCTTGTCGCCCTGCACTGCAGCCCCTCCAGTAGCTTAATGTCCCTCTTCAGGTACGGGCACCAGTACTGCATGCGGTACTCCAGGTGCAGTCTAACTATTGATCTATACAGTGGCAGAATAATCTCCCCTTCCCTCTCTTCGAGGATATACCCCTTGCAATGCAACCCAACATTTTGTTGACCTTTGCAGCTGCCTTCCAACATTGTGCCAAGTTGTTCATAAACCTCATAATGAGCAATCCCAGATCCTTCTCCTCCTCTGTCTGGGCTAGCTGCACTCCCACCAGCTGGTAACTCCTTCTTGGGTTTTTCACCCCAAAATGCAGCACCTTGCACTTTTTGGCATTGACCCCCAGTTGCCAGGTGTCCAACCAGGTTTCCAGCTTTGCCAGATCATCCAATAAAAAAAAAAAAAAAATCCTGCAACCCCTGCCATTCCCCTAAGTCATCCACCACCACTCCCATCTTGGTGTCATCAGCAAACAGACTGATCTTGCTCTTTATGCCCAATGATATGTCTGCAATGAATATCCCAAACAATACTGTTCCCAACACCTAGCCATGTGGAACACAGTTCATCACTGCCCCTTGGGGATGAGAGCTCCTCACCCACCACCATCTTCTGTTGCCTTCCCTGAAGCCAGTTCCCTACCTGTCTCACCAGCTTTATACCTGCCCCTGTGCCTTCTAACCTATTTCCCAGCCTCCCATGTGGCACTGAGTTGAATTCCTTACTGAAGTCCAGGTACAGGACATCCACTGCATGGCCCCCATCCAATTGCCTAGTTATCCAGTCATAGAATTCCTCCAGGTTGGTTTGGCAGGATCTGCCACTTATGAAGCCATGCTGTCTGCTGTCCTGTCATCCTTTGGCCTCCAGGAGAGCCACAAGCCTCTCCTTCAAGATAGTCTCCATCAGCTTACCCACGATGGATGTGAGGCTCAGCACTCTGTAGTTCCCTGGTTCATCCTTGGGACTGCTCTTGTGGAGGGGCACAACATGAGCCATCCTCCAGTCCTGAGGTACACACCCTAAGTGTAGTGAGGCATTAAATGGGTCTGCCAAAGGTCCCACCAGGACCTCCTCCAGCTCCTTCAGTACCCTGGGATGGATGCCATCTGGGCTTTGCACCTTGTCCACCCTCAGTGCCCTCAAACCCTCCAGAACCCTGCCCTCCATGATTTCCCCATCAGTCATCCCCCTCCTTGATTTCTGCCCTCCCACCTCCCTAGGGTATCACCCCACCTTCTCCTTAGTAAATACTGAGTAGAAGTAATTATTTAGTGCTTCTGCCTTATCACCTCCTACTTCCACCCAACCCCCCCTCCTTTCTAATCCTTACTATATGGTCCTTACAGTTCCTTTTCTCCCTGATGTACCCGAAGAAGTCCTTCTCCCCCTTCTTAATGCCCTGCACCTGCCTGAGCTCAGTAGATGCCTTGGCTGTCCTTACTGCCCTTGTCACCTCCTTCAATTCCTTCAGGTACTCCTCCCTGTCCTCCCCCCTCTCTGTTTTTTTGTACCTCCTTAAGGCAGCTTACCCAGCTATGTTTCTTTGCCCTAGCCTTCTTGCTCTGGGCCATGCTGCAGGTTCTGGTTGCCTCTACTATGCCCAGTTTTATGAGTTCCCACATCTAGATAGTGCCCATACTAAATTGCTTTCTGGTCAGGTACCCTTTTATCACTTTTCCCATCCTCCCAAAGTTGGCCCTCCTGAACTCCGGCATCCTTGTGCCAGATTCCACTCCTTCCTTACACATATCCAACATGAAACATACTGAGTGGTGATCACTCCTTGCCAGTGGTTCTTCCACCTAAGTTCACTCACAAACTCCCCATTTGCCAGCACAAGGTCAAGGGTATTCCCTAACCTGGTTGATATGCTGACCATTTGCATCAGGAAGCTGTCCTGTAAGGCATCCAGCAGTACCTGCTCCATTCTATTCCTGGTTGTTGGGGTACTACAGTCCACTCCTGGCATGTTGAAGTCCCCCACAATCACCACACTACCCTTCTCACAGGTTCTCCTGATCTGTCCCACTAGTTCCTTGTTTAACTATTCTGTCTGAGAGGGCGGCCTGTACACCACTCCCATACTGAGAGTCCTGTTCTTGGAATCATGGATTTGCATCCATAGTGACTCTGTACTACCCTCCTCCCCTTCCTCCTGTACACACTTCAGTCCTTCCCTCACATATAATGCCACCCCCTCCTTTCCTAATCACTCTATCCCTATGAAATATCCTGTACCCTAGTATCAACAGGTCCCAATCATTGTATTGGGTGGCCCATGTTTCGGTGATGGCTGCAATGTCCATGTCCCCCTCTGCCATGAGAGTCTGTAGCTCTATAGTTTTCTTCCCAAGGCTCCTAGCATTCAGGGTGACCACCTTCCACCCCATCTCCTTCTTCCCTCCTTTACTAGCATCAGCACTAGTACTTTCCCTTTGTCCTTTGTCACTGTTATGGGGGGGGATAGGCTAATATGGCTTCCCAACCTGTGGTCTCTGCATGTCCCTTGCCCACTTGCCACCCCCCACTCCTAGTTTAAATTCCCAGCTTCCTCTATGTACTTCTCCATCCTCTGTTTCAACACTTTCTTTCTCTCCTTGCTCAAGTGTAGTCTATCCTTGGCAAAGAGACTAATGCCCTCCCAGGTCACTCCCCACCCCCCACACCCACAAGCCCATATCCTTTTGCATGACACCAGGTTCTTAGCCATTTGCTAAAATCCTTTATTCTCAGCTTTCTTACTGTGCTTGCCCTGGGCACTGGAAGTATCTCTGAGAAAGTTATTGATCTTTCTGCCCCCTCACATAATTGTTCTAGTTCCTCAAACCTCCTGTGGACTATATCTACCATCCTGTCAGCCAGGTCATTCGCCCTCAAGTGTATAATTAAATGAGGCTTCTCCCTACCCTTTCTAGCATATTTTAGAACAGACTGTCCAATGCTTTCTGCTGTCATTCCCAGCATGGCCTCCACCCAAATGTGACTATGTCTCTCCCCTTTGCTACCTCACCTGACTCCTCATAGTATTGAGTCCCCCAGCATTAAGATTGTACCCCTCTTACTAACTGATTGCTTCCCTTCCTCCCCACCTCTTGCTGCTGGCTCCTCCTCTTCCTCCAGCACCATAGTTCCCCCTTCTGCTGCTGTTGTAATTCCCCCAGCAGAACTTCCCCCCACTCCAGTTTCATCCTGACTTCTATCAGTTACTCCTCCAATTTTATCACCTTCCTCCTCCTTTCCCCTCTAGTACTGCAAAACAATTTTCTGAAAACCCTTCTCCAATGCCTGCTTCCTCTCTCCTCATTGTAGCTCATTCCATCCTTTTGACTCCATGACTGTTGCCGCTTCTCCTCCTCCCCTCACCAGTCCCTTTCTCCTCCTTCCTGTCATCTTCTTTCCCTTGATCTGGTTTCCCCCAATGCTGATCTTCTTGGCCTGAGCCCTGCATCTCTGCTTCTCTTCTTCTGACCCTATCCTCCCCCTGTTGACCCAAATAGGCCTCCCTCCTCATCTCCCCTCCTCCATCCCTCCAATGTTAGTCTATAACCTCCTCCAGTCTGTCTTGTCTGCCTTAGCTCCTCCTGCAGACCCTAAATCTCCTTTTTAAGTTTCTCTGTTTGGTTGCACACTAAACATCCCCCACCCTCCATGCAATTTTTAGAAAGACTGGTGCACTGCAGTTGTTGCAGCCTACCACCCTACCCATTGCTCTCTTTGCCCACCAGTGACCCCCACCCTTCCAGAGGAAGGATACCCAATGCTCCCACAAGTCTCCCCTCTCCCCCTCTATCATTGCAAATTTTTCTCCTTTTCTCAATTTCCCTTACCCCTTTTGTCATACACTTTAGACAGATTGAGCAGCTGAATTTTAAGTTCCTATCCCTCCCGTCCACACCCAAAAAGAAACTGTAAGCAACTATTGCACAGCCCCTTCTAACTCCTAGCCTTCCTTTCCACAATGCAAATAGGTAAAAGTGAAAGCTCCTTGTGTCACAGTTACTTCCCTTTCATGGAGATAGCAGTCACCTCTTCACTCGCTGCTGTTTCTTTCCTGAACATCTGCTTCTGCTCCTGCTAGACAGGTGTACGTCCTTTGCCCTTTTGGGGAAGTGATGTCAGACCCCCCAGTATAAAGGAAATTATGTACCTGGGGTGGGTGGGGTGAGGGGCAGGAGGAGGGGACCAACCAGTTTGTGCCTTCCAAAAACAGGTAACTGAGGCCCCTGGCCAGACAATTAGCACCCTTCCCCCACTTTGCACTAATCTTTGCAGCTAGTGAAGACAGCAAAAAACAACCATAACTCCACTAAAAGCTCAAACAATAGGTTTGACACCAGAAGAAACAGGTCTCCACTTCAAAGAACCTCACCAACACACAAAAATAGAATTAAAAGAAAGAGCCCACCAGAACAGCTCCAATAAAAACACACCAAAATAGGTTTGAAATCAGAAGAAACAGGCCTCCAATTTAAAGAAATGACAGCCCCACCTATAGCACACCAAAATAGGTTTCAAAGTTTCAACCGCTCCCAAACAGTTCCCTGCTAGCCCCTTTTAAGAAGTAAAAAAAACTCAAGCCTGCTACAAAGTGAAACAAAACAAATCAGCCAACTTACAGCACACTAAAATAGGTTTCAAAATTCCAACAGCCCCAAAACAATGCCCTGCTAGCCCCTTGGAAGCAGTAAGGAAAAAAAAATAACCGCTACCAAGTGAAATCAACAAGAAGCAATTTAAAAGCAGCAAGGAGTAGCTACTGCACTGAAATGGATCTGATCCCTTCCCCTTCTAGTTTCTTCTGAGAAGCCAAAAACAACTGTTACCACATGACACCATGGAAATGCTTAAACGGAAACTCTGGAAAAGGCACAGCTTTACCCAGGCGCTACAAAGATGCCTGATTAGTGCTTTCAAACAGTAACATTTTTATAAAAAAAAAATTACCTCTAATTGCTTTTTTAGTGATTTAGACACTGGCTTTCAACTTCCACTTTCTATTGCTGGCAGCTACCATCTCATGAGCAGCAGAAGAGAGCTTCCTGAGCTCACTTTATGCTAATATGTCCTGCCAACCAATAGCAGAGGCCATGCAGACATATTTGCAAGCAGTGAGCTCAGGAATCTCACTGCTGCTCATGAGACAGTGGCTGCCTGCAACAGAAAGTGGAAGTTGTGGGTAGCTGTTTTAAATCATTAAAAAAAGTTGTTACTGTCTGAAAGCACTAATTGAGAGTTTATGTAGTGTCTGAGGAAAGTTGTGTCTTTTCCAGTGTTTTCCTTTAACAACTGTCTGGCAGAGATCACTGACTGGATGACAAAACAGAGGTCCTAGTGATTGAGCCAGGTCACAGGCTGGATGGGAGCACTTCCAGAGTGTTGACTGGATTGGTCCTGGGGACCACTCCATTGATGTCGTACCCTAGGGTGAGAGATCTTGGCATTATCCTAGATGAAAGATTGACACTTGAGGTTCAGGTGTCATCTGTGGTCCAAAGTGGTTTTTACCACTTAAGGAATATCTTCAGGATTAAACCCCTAGTTGCACCTGAGGATCTGCCATCACTGGTACATGCCTTTGTTACATCCAGGTTTTATTGCTGTAATGCTCTATACTTTGGGGTCAGTGGATGGACCCTCCACTGGCTGCAGTTGGTGCAGAACACAGTGGCCAGATTACTGACAGGCCTATCTAGGTCAAGTCATGTGACCCCAATCCTGCAAGCTCTGCACTGGCTGCCTGTTAGGTGGAGGATTGTCTTCAAGGTGGGCTTGCTCTTCTACAAGTCCCTATATGGATTGGGCCATGGCTACCTTCTTGATCTCCTGCCACCTGCCACCTCAGTCCAATCCCTACGATCCTCCACCAGGAGCCTCCTTGTGGTTCCAAGAGCCAGTTTAAAAACTTCTGGTGGCCAAGCCTTTGAAGTCACTGGACTGGCCCTTTGGATCTTGTTTCCCATCTCTGTCAGGGAGGCCCTGATCGTGGAGGCATTTAAAGGGGGCTTAAAGATTCACCTTTTCTGCCTGGCATTCCCAGACTAAACAGAGCTATTATATTCTTAAGACTATATTTATTGTTTTATTGTCGTATTATATGTTATATGTTGTATTTGTTTGTATCTTATTTTATATGCACTAACCCTGCCTATTTTTATGTAAGGTACCCAGACCCTCTGGTATTGGGTGCCATTTAAATAAATGTGCCTTGCCTTGCCATGTGCCTTGAATCATCTTGGGGCTAGCCTGCCTCCAAGCAGTCTGTTTCTCAATTAGGTGTATCCCGTATTGAGCATTGTTTCACATCAGCCTCTTTTACACTGCCTGTGGGTATTAGAGCCCTTGGGACCCAGCATATGGCTGCCACTGTTATCAAATTGCTGAATTGGAAGCCTTTAAGATTTAAATAATGTGGCAATTTAATTTGATCCTGGAAACCTGTCTGTTCTAAGACAAAAACCTTGATAACTCTCATCTGTAAATGTCAGATTCGTATCTGGCTCACAGGAAGCTTTTTAGGGTAATGGATTGCTTTTTGGAAGATAGCCATACCACATACATCAGGAAACTGTTAAACACAAGAGTTAGAAATAATCAGTTGGCTTGCACTGAATTGTTTGTTAGTATTTAAAGGGAGACAGGCCAAGTACAGTAAAAATAGTGCAGGGTAGTATATCTGGGTGGATGAAGGTCACATGTGGCATGCTTCAAGCGTCAAAGCTGAAGCCCTCCTTTATTATTATACTGGTATGGTAGTGCCACTGCAGTTCGGGTTGGGGCACTTCAATGTTAAATTACATTTTCAGATGCATATATCTCAGCTGTTCCTTGACAGATTTTATGACATTTTAAACATTGCGTATTCTGGCCCAGGATCTCTTGATCTTACATTTCTAGTGGCTTTTTTGGCTTTAATGGGAAAACACATGAAAATTAAAGTACCCATTTAAAAAAGTAATAAGAGCAATTCACATGCCATGGCTTCTGAGCTTCAAAGAACAGTCTGAGGTGTATGAATTGTTCTTATTGGAGCTCTGATGCTAACTTTGAAGCAGTCATTATTGCACTTGAATTGATCAGTGGATGGAAGCCCATTCCTACCACCAGTACTGTTGCCACTGATGATCTCTCTCCTTCTCTACAAAGGTGTGTGTGTGTGCACCTTTTTATTACAAGTAACTTGGGGTGGTAATCAATCCCTAAGCCACTCCTGTTATCCTGCAGTGTAAGCCTGTATGTTTCCCTCACCCCCTGTAAAATAACCCCCCACCATACCACAGTTTGCCTCCAGCTCATCCTGTAAAAATATCCCTTAGCGGCAACCCGCATAGCTGTGGCACAAGCTCGGCCTGCCGTCATCTACAGAGTGAAGTCATAAAAGCCTGAAACAATGGCAAGTCTGAAAAGCATGAACTGCACATACATTAACTTTTATTATATATATATATATATATATATCTATAGATATATATATATATATATATATATATATATATATTTTTACTAAAATGTCACTGATTCCCAAGTTAAAACCTTGCATGACCACATATATGGAAATGTGGACATTTTTGAATCCTATCTGAAATGTGTTTTGAGGGTTTTAGGCTTAGTTTTTTTCCTCCTGAATTTGAGGCAAGCTACAGTACATGTCCTGGAAATGCTGGGTGATAAAGTTGATTTACATATGGCCCATCAGGTCATATGCAAGCAAACTACAGGTCCAGGGCAGTGCCCATACATTACGACCATATGAAAAATGAGTTACTGTACAGACATGCGATACTATCTATCTGAAAGGAAAGAAACTTTATTGCAAACAAATAAAAACTGTAATGTACAAGTTAGGGCTGCAGCACAAAGCGTAAAAAGTATAGAAATGCAACATTAGGGTAAAAAAGACCGCTAAGCCTTATTGAATCTGTAGCATCACATTCCTTGGTGTTTGAGCAATTAGATGATGTATAGTAGTGCTGGTGTTGTTCTAAGTTCAACACAGACTTTGCTGATGTTATGGCAACACCAGTGCTGCATCGTGTGATTATTATTCAAACCCCAAGGGATGTAACACCACAGATTCAACAAAGTTCAGTGGAATGTTTACCGTAATATTCCATTTCACAACGTTTTATGTTTTGCGCTGCTGCACTAACCTGTGCATTAACCTACCTTTTTTTTTTTTTTTTACTATAAATTATTTTGACTTCAGGATCGCAAGTAGCATGATTAAAGTTGTAGATGACACAAAAACAGAGGGGGTAATAGACACTGCAGAAGAAGGAAAGCTTGTAATGAGACCCAGATATGCTGGTGGACTATTAGATTGCAGTGGACAGTCTTCTGTCTCCAGAAAGGAAATAAATGATTGCTGTTTTGCTTCTAGTAATTTTTGTTCTTACCCCAGGAGTCCTTCAGCATCAGTAACTTTCTTGCACTTAGCTGGCTAGGTGCAACTTCCCTGGAGGTGTGCCTTTAAGAGATATTTAAATGAGTGTAGGGCCAAGCCAATCAAAAGACAGGAGGGGGTGTGAGCTGAGTGAGAGCTGTTGAATGCTTCAGAATTTTTTTCTCTGCTGGACTGAGCAATATTGCCTCCGAGGTGTCTCTCAACTTTCCTTGTTGACAGCCTCCTAGTGCTTATCTGAGTAAAGTTTTCTTCATAAATTATTTCCTTTAGTGTGCTGAGTGAAAGTTTTACTTTTTCATTAGTGCTGCGTAAATTTTTAATTTTTAGAGTGATGGCACTATTTTGACTTTATTTTTACCGTGACTATTTAGTTTAAATAATTTTATCATGAGTGCTTGTTTTCGATGGTTTCCTTCATTTTTGGGGCAAATTCTTGTGGGAACCATCGAATTAGGGACAGTTGCCTTGTTTTTTTACCTCAGACTTCGTGGGGTTTATCTCGAGGCATCTGTGGTAGAATTCAAATTTAAACAGTGCCGGGGGGGGGGTTCTCTCTAGATTGGCAATTGCGAGGAAACCTTTTTTGTTATATTACTGGACCTTGGTATCAGCTGTGTCAGGACTGTCTGTAAGGGTCCAGCAGTCACCTGTACGCAGTTGAGTATTACTGGGTTTCAGTTAAGATTGGCACTGGTATAGATCCCAGTTTTACAACCAAAAAAAAAAGGCACTAGTAATAGACAGTTTATTAACTGGGTCAGGACTTGCCGGTGGCATTTTCACAGAAACCTGCACTCAGTTCGTAGGTCCAGAACTGGTTTGCTTTGCTTAAATTGGCAAACATAGCAGACAAACCTTTGATTATTATGGCTGAGGATAAATCAAAGGCTTTTGATGAGGGGCCAATCAAAAGTACTAATACCAAAAGCAGAAGTGCTGAGGAACCCTCCAGATCCCAGCTAAAAAATAAAGCTTCCAAAAATGAAGTTCCTCACAAATTAAAAAATAATAAGAATGATGAAAAAAGGAAGCTTGATCAAGCCTCTGATGAAGTGGATAAAAAGAAACTCTGTCAAGACAGATGTGCTCTCTTTGCTCCTGGGAAAGCCAGCAGTGAGACAACAGGCAGCTTAAAGCATATAGAAAAAATAAAACACAAACTGTGCAGGTTCTTCCGTTAGTGCAAGATATGGAAAAAGCATGGCAACTGTTTCAGGCCCTTCAAATGATGGGTCCTCGATTTACTAGGGCTTGCAAGCACTCTTCCACAGTTCTCTGTTCTGTATACTGTGAGGGTGACGCAGATGATGATCAATTTTATGATGCCCCTGACATGGATTTTGAAGGCCTTGAGCCCCAGGAGTCCCCGGACCCTCACCTTGGGGATCCCCCGGGTGGCCACGAGGATCCTTCCTCTATGTTTACATTCATACAAAATATGCTGGATACCCTGGACCTCCCTACGCAGGAGCCCAACCAGGATGTTGATGAAGATTATAGGGAGATGAAGGGTCTTTCATCCTCAAAGACCTTGGTCGCCCCCTGTTGTCCTATCTATAATGCATTTAGAAAAAATACCATGAAGGTGCTTCAACACCCCACTTCAATATCAGGGGTTAATAAGCAGCTTGAGAGAAAATATAAATTGTCTAAAAATGGTACTGAGTTCCTGTCTGCACACCCTAGCCACGAAAGTATAGCGCAGCAGGCAGCTTGTGAGAAAGCTGGAGTCTCCTTGTCGCCCTCTACCCCTGAAAAGGATTCCAAGAAAATTTATTTTATAGCAAAGAAAATGTATGCCACAGCTTTCCTGCTGCTCAGGCTTTCTTCTTACATGGCATTCATAGCCAAATATCAGAAAGCCCTTTGGAAATCTGTCCAGGCTATTGCCCACAGCGGATCAGATTCTATGGTGCAGGAGCAGGTGGATACGTTAAAAACTGCCCTGGAAGCTACTGTGTACCAATTCCACATGGCAGATGACAACAATGATACAGTCTCTAGGGCAATGGCCCATGCCATCTCTCTGAGATACTTTGCCTGGCTTAGAACAACCAGTCTGACCAGACACTCAGAACAAGGCCATGGATTTTCCCTGTGATCAAAATATGTTGTTTGATTACAGAACCACTGACTACATGAAAAAATTGATGAGTACAAGGCCTCCTGGCAGAGCCACTCATCCAAGCTTAAACCCACCACCCTTCAGAGATCCTGTCCCTGGGGCGGTAGGGGCAGAAGTTTTGTTCCCAGGCCTTATAGTCCCTCTCCCCAATCTGACTTTAGCCAGTGCAGGGGGTCTTTCAGAGGCAGGGGCAGAAGGGGCCAAAGAAGAACCACCTCTACCCAGCCATCTGCCTCTCAGTCTAAGTCCTGATGTGAGTGTCCAGGTCACCTCCCCATTTCCAGCTGGAGGTAGACTCTCTCACTATCTTCAGCACTGGTCCCTCATCACATCGGTCAAATGGGTGCTGGAGATAGTGGAGAAGGGTCTGTCATTACAATTCAAGCAGCTGCCAGACCTCAAGTGTACCCAGGTGTCAAGACCTCTGTCCCCAACACAGACACCGCTGTTGGAAATGGAGGTACAAAACCTTCTGGCTTTACGAGCAATGGAGAGGGTCCCCACCCACGAGAAAGGCAAAGACCTCTACTCCAGGTATTTTCTGACACAAAAGAAAACTGTGGAGTGGCGACCTATCTAAGATCTCGGATATTTAAACAAACATCTGAAAAAAACAGATTCAAAATGGTCACTCTGTCATTGGTCATACTGTCCTTACAGCAGGGAGACTGGCTAGCCTCCCTCAACTTAAAGGACGCGTACTTCCACATACCCATAAGGAGATCTCACAGGAAGTTCCTCAGGTTCAAACTTCCTTTGGATCACTATCAGTTCACTGCAGTGCCCTTCGGTCTGTCCTCAGCCCCAAGAGTCTTTACCAAGTGTCTTGCCGTGGTAACAGCACATCTCAGGAGACTAGGTGTTGCTCTCTACCCCTATCTGGATGACTGTCTCATAGTAGCAAAATCTCCTTGCCAGGTCAAGGAATCTCTTTCCCTCACAGAACACACTCTGGAGTCTCTGGGTTTCCTGGTAAATCTAAAGAAATCTCACCCGGAACCCACCCAGCTGCTCATATTCATAGGAGCCCAGCTGGACACTCAGAAGGGATGTTTTCCTCCCGCAGAAAATAATTCAGAGTTTCCTTTCAGTGGCAGATTCTTTCACCCAGGTGCAGCCAAGACCAGCCAGACATTTCCTCAAACTTCTGGGACATATGGCCTCTTGACTGCAGTAGTCCCAGGGGTCAGGTACAGGATGACACTCCTGCAAGCCTACCTCAGAGCTCACTGGTCTCAGAGAAGCAACACATTTTCAAAGTTGATACCTGTGTCAGAGCAGTTCCTCCAAAACTTGCTGTGGTGGAAGAACCCAGCAAATTTGCAGGCAGGGGTTCCCTTTCAAGTTCCTCTTCCCACAAAGGTGATCACCACAGATGCCTCCCTTTTGGGCTGGGGAGCTCATTTAGACAGTGCCTCAGTAATTGCCAACTGGACTCCTGAAGAGTCACAGTTGCACATAAATCTTTTGGAACTCTGAGCAGTCTTACTAGCTCGAAAAGCTTTTGTTCCCAGCATAGAAAAGCTGGCGGTTCAAATTCAAACGGACAACACCACTGCAATGTTCTACATAAACAAGCAGGGTGGTACCAGATCAGGAATACTCTGTTTGGAAGCTCTGAAATTCTGGTCTCTAGCATTCTCCCTGGGAGTCAGCCTCTCAGCTATTCACCTCCCAGGCAAACTCAATACTCTGGCGGATGCTGTAAGCCACATCAGTCAAGGTCATAGCGAATGGACACTGAACAAGCAAGTACTAGCCACAATGTTCAGGCAGTGGGGCACACCAGACGTGGATCTGATTGCCTCTTCTCTCAATTTTCATCTTACTCAGTACTGTTGCAGGCTCCCAGTTCCAGGAACACTTCCTCAGGATGCCCTGATCCTGGACTGGTCAGGGAGGTTCCTATATTGATTTCCTCCCTTTCCCCTGATATTCAGGGTTTTGCTGAAACTCGGACAGCAGCCTGCATTGATGATCCTAGTGGCTCTGGACTGGCCCAGGCAAGCCTGGTACCCTCTCCTTTTCTTAATGTCCTGCAACAGGCCCATTCACCTGCCTCTGACTTGTTACCTGCTGACCCTTCCTCAGACAGGAGTGCAGTACCCAGACATATACTCTCTTCACCTCAAGGCCTGGTTCTTGAAGAGTTAGAGTTTCCATCCTCACAATACTCTGAACAGGTCCTTAAGATACTGAGGATGGTTAAAAAACTGAACACTAAGAAGACGTATGCAGCCAAATGGAAAAGGTTTTCCCTCTGGTGCAAGATTGAAAAGGTCGAACCCCTATCAGCTTCAGTCCCTCAGCTGCTAGACTACCTGGTACACCTACAGGCGTCAGGCTTGAAACCATCTTCACTCAAGCTACACCTGGTGGCAATTTCAGCCTACCTTTTGGTGGGAAAGAAGAAATCATTTTTTTCCCATAACATTTTTAAACAGTTTTTCAAAGTCCTCTTGCATCTCTAGCCTCCAACCAGGGAGCCTTTTCCTCCTTGGAGCCTGAACCTTTGCATAGATGGGCTCATGAATCCAACTTTTGAGCCTATGTCCACGGCCCACATCAAGTTTGTAACTTGGAAGACCGTCTTCCTGGTAGCCATTACATCTACTAGGAGGATTTCAGAGCTACAGGCCCTGTGCACTGAGCTGAATTACATCATCCCTCACAATGATAAAGTTCAGCTCAGGACAAATAGGAAATTTCTGCCAAAGGTGGTTTCAGAGTTTCACTTGAACCAGTCCATTACTCTGCCTATCTTCTTTACTGAGCCATCCACTCCAGGTGAGCAAAAGCTCTATAGCTTGGATGTCAAAAGAGCCATTTTTTACTACCTAGAGCATACTAGATAGTCCAGAGGCTCTTCCACTCAGTTGTTCCTCACCTATGGGGATGTAGGCAGAGGAAGATCGGCTACCAAGAGAACTAGTTTTCATTGGTTGGTCTCTTGTATTAGATTCTGCTATGAGAAAGCTGGTCAACAACCTCCATGGAGGCTCAGGGCCCATTTCACCAAAGGCACTGCAGCAGCAAGGGACATTCCCTTACTGGATGTCTGCAAAGCAGCTACCTGGAAATCTGTGCACACCTTTGTGAAACAGTACAGTTTGGATGTGAAGACCAGATCTGATGCCAAATTTGTCCGGGCAGTTCTGCAGAGCCTATTTCCTAAGTAGGTTCTCTGCCCACCTCCCACTTGGTACTGCTGGGTAGTCTGCAAAAAAGTTACTGATGCTAAAGGACTCCTGGAGTAAGAAGAAAAAAGTACTCACCACAGTAATCTTCTTTCTTCCAAGGGGTCCTTTAGCATCAGTAAGCTTCCACCCTTCATCCCCGGTTCACCTGTCAGAGAAGAGCTCTTATGTCACCTTTTACCAAATTTGGAGTTTCTCATTGATGAGTTTTTAGCTCGTGTTGCTGTTGTTTCTGTTTCCACTTTTGTGGACATTTGCATGTTTTTTGAATCCTGTTGATTCTTTTTCGGGGCATTTGCCCTTGTTTTTCCTTGAAAAAATTCTGAAATATTCAACAGCTCTCACTCAGCTCACCCCCCCCCCCGTCTTATGATTGGCTTGGCTCTACGCTTATTTAAATATCTCTTAAAGGCACACTTCTGGGGGAGTTGCACCTAGCCAGCTAAATGCAAAATAATTACTGATGCTTAAGGACCCCTTGGAAGAAAGATTACTGCAGTGATTAATTTTTTCTTCTGTGTTATTTGAGACATTGTCTTGTTGCTCCACTTTGGGACACATTTTCAACTACTGTACTATAGCTTTGTTTTAATTGGCACTTTTCATTTAATCTTAAAGCAAATGTTGCCATCCCACTCTTCTTTCTAGTCTGGGCTACTTCTCCTTTCTCCTCACCAGGCACTGGATAGGTGTGTAATGTTACAGCCAACTTGGTGGATTAGCTTGTTACTGGGGAAAATACAACTTGTTGGAATGCACTGGAATACTAATTGATCAGACATACTGTCATACTGACTAGTCACGTGCAGTTGTCAAGAAATAGCAGACTTGTATATCTGACACTAAGGTAAGAGAAGTGAGTCAGTGTGGCGACTTCTGTTCAGTTTTGAGTTGGACCCCACAGATTAGTTTGACTTTGAGAATTCATCCAAACCACGTCAGATTTCAGTGTAGTAATTGGCATGGGGTAAAGCATACTACAAATAGGGGATAAAAAAAGTCTTGACATTATCATTGACTGTGGCAGGCAATGTTGGCCTGCTTCTGCTGTGGATTACTGTCTGTGGTGTCATGACAGAGTCTGCAAAATGCATGCAGACCACCAAGGCCTATGTCTGCTATAATAATACTTACTACTTATTGCTGACATCAAGACATATACAGGGGTGGTGGAGTGTATGAAAAAGTGGGGGGTCAGAACTGCCAAGACTGGAAGACAAAGCTATGCAACATTTCAGTCCAAGTCACTGGGAAAACAGGTGCCTTCTTGAATATACTTTAGGTAGCCTACCTGGCTTTTTATAAACCCAAGTAATTCACAAATGTTAAAAAAATAATCCATTGTTTATTCACATAAATTTATTTAAGAAATGAGCCAGTCTGCCAGTGCAGTGGTAGTACTACTGCTTGCGATGCTGGTGACCTGGGTTCAGTAATGATTCTGGAGCACCAGCAGGCCGGCCAGAAGGAGGTTGTATGAGCCTCCCATGGACAGCTCACTACCATCGGGGGGTGGGGTTGGTGGTGCCCAGCATTAGAAACATAGACTTTGATGGCAGATAAGGGCCACTTGGCCCACCTAAGCTGCTCATTTCCCTACCTATCGGATAAGCTGCAGATCCTAGTTAACCAACAGCCAACTTCTTCCTACCCCTCACAAGAATTGCCTTATGTCTGTCCCATGTATTCTTGAATTCCCCCACTGTTTTTGACCCTACAACCTCCTCATGAAGGCTGTTCTATGTGTCCACCACCCTCTCTAATAAAGAGACACCTAGCAGAAGTTGGGTGTACAAACATTTCCGACAATGTTACAAGGGTGGAGGCAGTGGTGGATGTCTACAGGGTGTGTGTTGGAGCATTTACACCCACTGGCATCATTGCATGCCTAAGTCTCCAGGGGCAACCACACAAGGAAAACTCTATGCAGCAGCAGCAGCATGAAGCCTCTGCTTACCCAGCTGAATGCTGCCGCAGCCTAAGACTCAGATGGACAAAAGGTGGAGCTCAGTCTCTCGTTAGGGAGTCCTGCTGTATGAGGTTAGTTATGGGCCCTCAGTCCTGGGCAGCTGTTGGGTGATTCTGCGAGGGTGGGACAGTGGTGGACTGATATAAAGTATATCCCTACCTGTGTACAAAGTCAAAGCAGAACAGGATCAAGATTAACAACTTTTAGAGGCTTTTGAAAGAGGCAATGAAACCCAGATAATGACAGAGTGCAAACCAGTCAACTGTAAAACAAAATTAAATTTCTTTTAAAAATAAACTTTCTGTTGTCTGGATTCTCTCTGCATATAGTGTACAAAAATTGCTAAAGCAATGTGCTTGCTTTCCTTGCAATTTCAACCAATCTTATTTCTTCTGTATTACTCCAGCTCCATTTATTGAAATGTGGGGGTCAAAGTACATTGGCTGATCCCACAGTGAAAAAAGTGAGGAGTCTGCTGACCCCATTAACCCCATTGGTCCTCTGCCTATGAGCATATATTCCCTGAAGCCTTTACTTTACCTTCATGCACATTATGATCTTCAAATTACAATTACAAGCCCTACATTTTTTTTCAACCCAGAAGACATTCATGTGGTGGCCAGATTCCATGGCCTGTAACTGACTTTGCCAATCTCAAACAGGCTTACTCAATTCAGGACATTGCCTTGAGTTCCCTGAGTAGCAGATGTTGGCAAGTCCTGAACTGACTGAGTGTTTGTTCGGCAGAATAAAATAAAATCCCTAATCTATAAACCCTGGGCCAGATATTCAAACTGCGCCATTCTGTGGTGCAAGCCCTTGCGCTGCTCAAAAAAGTTGCGCAGGGGTGTGGCCAGGGCGATATTCAACGGAGTTGCGCTATTGAGCAACTTCTTTGAATATCGCCCCCTGGCCACAGCCACTGTGCATGGTGCAGTGGAACTTGCGCTACCACAGATGGTCAGAGTGGAGCATTCAGATGCGGTGGTGCAAGTTCCATTGCGCCATGTGCAAACCTACGATATTCAAAAGGTGACATGCAATGGGGCCATAATTTATGCAAGGCACACGGGGAGCCATTTACATCTAATTACTGACCCATTTGCATTCCATTAGCATGCGGGTGTGCCGATCCCCGACGACTTGCGCCTGGCGCCCTGCCAAGCAGCAGCCATCGGGGACCGACGCCCCGTGCATCCTGATCGCGGGCATACAGTTAATGTCCCCCCCCTCAGCCCAATCATGGGCATAACGTTCAGTACCCTTAGCCCGATCAAGGGCATCAGACTTCCTCCCCAAAGTCCAATATCCTGGTGGTCAGTGGACCGCGGAAGCCCGATCATGGGCATACAGTCAAACCCCTCCCCAAAGTCCAATATCCCTGGTGATCTGGTGGCCCCACTCCCACCCACGGGCCCCACCACCTTTTCCCCCGTCAGCGGTGGCGGCAGCACCCACCAGCTGCTGCCCGCCCACGCCGACGACAGTTGGTAGGGCTGCGCCCATTGGTTCAGAGCAAGAGCCAATGAGCATGCAGTCTATTCTTCAGATAGGTAGTTCAGATATGTGAAATGAATGAATTCATCACATATCTGGACTGCCTTAGGAGGCTGGACACCCATTGGCTCTTGCTCTGAACCAATGGGAGTGCAGCCCTACTGAGCTGTCTGCTGGTGGGCGGCGGGTGGCAGGCGGTGGGTGCTGCTGCCCACCGCTGACGGGGTGCGGGTGGTGGGCCTGCGGGGTGGAGGGATGGAAGCTACTAGATCACCAGGGATATTGGACTTGGGGGAGGGGTTTGACTGTATGCCCGCGATCGGCTTCTCGCAGTCTACTGGACCACCAGGGATATTGGACCTGGGAGAAGGGGACATCTGATGCCCGTGATCGGGCTGCTGGGAATACCGCCTGCCCGTGATTGGGCTAATGGGGGAATAACATTCTGCCTGCGATCGGGCTAATGGGGAGGTAACATTATGCCCGTGATTGGGCTAATGGGGGCGGGTACCGCAGCCCATGATCGGGCATGGGGCGCTGCCGGAACGAGTGGAGGGCCACCCACAGGTGGCAGCTGCTGTGTTGCACCTGCAATGCGGCAACTCACCTGTGGGTGGCCCTAGATTTGATCCTATTTTTGTTAGAAGTTGTGCAGGTGCAGGTAGGAGTTGCGCCTGATAACTCCTGCACTCGCCCGCTGACTATCGGGCAGTGCAGTTTATGTGCATGGTTCCTCCTCTTCGGTTACATGCCTCATTAGCATTGCTGTTGTTCAGCATGATTTGGGGATGCAACTGCCTCCTGCTGAATATCGCAGAATGGCGCAATTCGGACTTGCGCAGGTGTAACCCTATTGTGCATGGCTCAACTCTTTTGAATATCTGGGCCCCTAAATTGGTTTTGATCAGAAGAGTGTGTGGTGGCTATGTTCCATGGTCTGTAACTGATCCCAAATTCAAATGGGTTTACCAAATTCTGAAGCAGGCTATAGCTGGGGAGGGTGGGCAGAAGTCCATGTGGCAGCTCGGGCATGTGGAGTTTGGGCATTAGAAATGATAGACCAAAACATGATTTGGGATATCCTGAATAGCTGCGTATAATGGACAGATGGGGGTTACACACAGTAGTCCATTATTTGTACATCAAAAACTTAGCAAAATAACAAGAAATGAAAAGGCTTAAATGAATGGTATTATATTGCCCATCACAATATTTTCCATCTATGGATGGATACATATTTTTTGTTTTATTTTTCTTCTTATTTTTTGTTATTTTACATTAATTGGACTTAATGTGAACACAATCACTGTGCACCGCAGCCAAAGTTGTAGTAATTAACTAGCGACTACATGAGATCAGCTTGGAGAACTGTGCATTGCTGTATGCAGTCAGTAGGTCACTCAATCCATTTCCTCCCATTCATGGTGGGATGGGTGACAGATCTTGTTTTAGTGATCCTAACTCTTTGTGCTCAGTGGCACACCTGGTCATACTGAGCTTGTTGGTGATGACAGTGTGAGAGTTGTGTCATCAGGAGGAGGAGTTGCACTGTTATTACTGGAAGTGGTGAGCTACACTGTGGTGCCACTGAGTGCCAGTGGGACTCTGTAGAGACCTGCCTCCAAAAGATATGGGATTGGGAATAGTAGTAGATTTCATTTGTTGGACATGAACTGTAAATAAGTTAACAAATAGTTAAAGTTTATCCATGACAAGTTGAGGTTAAGAAAGGCTGGAATTCAGGACTCACTGGATCTAGTCTTGAAAGGTGTGATGAGGTAAAATCATCAGTCCAACTGAGATATTTATCCAAAATGACTAATGTCAGTGTTTATCCAAGAAATTATAAAACTGGTTTGGTCAATACAGGCCAAATGACTTGCCTGTATTTCCAGAACGATATTGGATTATTAATACTGCTAGACAGTGACCCAGTAGTCTGGTTATGTATGCTGGTACCTATTTTTGTTTGATATTTTGCTGCACTTAAGCACTTTTAAAAGAACACTACCTTTTTTGTTCTTGCCAATAGTGGTGTATAGTATATTAAGACTTTAGCTTGCCTTGTACTTTGCTCTGGTATGAACTTTGACTCCTGATTGCTGTCTTTTCTCATCATCTCTTTATGTCTGGGTGAACCTCCTTGAGATAGTATTGGTTTCTGTACCTGACATAGCCCATTTTTGCTAAGGGTCTGCAAGATAAGCATGCTTCATGTACTACGGTAGAAAGTCTGGGTTTTCAACTGAAATGTCTGGCTCATGTCTCCATTCAGTATGCAGAAGTTTCCAGTGTCCTTGGTTGTCTCAGGATCATCACTGTTCAAGTCTTTGATTTCGTCTCACGTCTGACACTAGCACTATGAGAAGACAGCAGAAGGGAAGGAGCAGTATGACAAGGAGATGTGTATGCACATTCTTTGTTTGACATTGTATGCAAAAAAAATAATCAGAAGATGAAGTATGTGACTGTGATATTTTAATAAATAGCACTATGAAAATATCGTAATATGATAGCAATATAACTTGTACAAGTATTACTTTTTATTCATTATTTTTTATCATTTGCATTCTGAGAAAACATAATTTATGATGGAGGGATGAGGAGTATGGAGAGAATGTGTTGTTTTCAGAACCATCAGTCTATAGTTTTTACTTTAATATAGTTGTTATTAGTTACTATGATCCTTACATTTTGCTTTATTTATATACTGAGAAAATGTGATTTGTGAAACATGATGGAAGAAAGCAGAGGATGTGGAAGTTAATGTATTTTTTTCAGAATCAGTTTCTATGGTTTTTATTTTAATGTAATTATTATTTCTAGTTATTATTAAATTTTTGCTTCATTCATATGCCAGCCTCAAGACGCAATATCTCTGAAACTGTCATCACTTGAAGATGCAAGAGCAGAGTTTGGAAGTTTAGTGTGGGCATGCAATGAGTCAGGCAGTGTACCATGATGTCCATCAGAATAAGATGACTGATGCTGCAGACTTCTGCAGAATTTTGCAGATTTCTGCAGGACACAGTATAATTCAATGGCAGTTGCTATGCAGGAAACTGACACATTGGGCCTGATTCTTCCTTGGGTGCACCCAATGCAAGGGAGTTGGGGCAAACTTGTTTGACGCAAGTGGCGATTTATGCCACAACTTGTGTCAAATGGGATTCTGGAACACAGCCTGCATCAGTGCCTGACACAGCTGCGTCCAAGCCCACTTGCACCAGGGTTGTGTCCAACAACCCGGAGCACCAGGTTGCAAGTGGGCTTGTGCTATGGTGGGGTTTCCACATCCCCTTGAATTGGATTCCAGAAGCCCCATCATAGATGCAGGAGGGGCCATCAGTTAGACCAGTGAAGAGGTTGTCTAACTGTCTTGCACTGCTGGAGTGCTGTGGGATAGGGGCCTGTAAGGGCCCACCAGGGGCTGACGATGTGGTGGCAGGGGCAAGGATGGGGGTGGCAACCCAACCCCGGCAGGCTCCATGATGGTACCATCCCAAACATGCATGCCACACAGTGAGTACACTGATGCCCAGGCCATAGGGCCCCATAACCATCAGCCCCCCTATCCCCGTGGTGTTCCAGATCCATTGGTGGTCTAGTGGCCCCTCATCCCTAATACCCCCATGGGATGACTGGCACATGCCCCTGAGCCCTGCCCCTGGCCCTCATCCCTTGGTAACCGTATCCACCATGTTATATTCCCTGGTGGTCTAGTAGCCCCCCAGCCCAACAGGCAGTGGTTGCCACCCTGCTGCTCCCCTGTCCCCAATATGCATTGTCAGCTGGCACAGCCCTCCTCACACCACCATGGCCAGCCACACAATGTGATCTCACAGATACCGTATGCATACTGTGCATTTATGTGATATGTGAGATGTACATATACGTGGTCTGTGAGATTGCATTGTGTGACTGGTTGTGGTGGTGTAGGGGCTGAGCCAGCTGTCAATGTTTGTTGGGGATGGGGTGCAGTGAGGGGGCAACTACACTGCCTGTCAGAGTGTGGATGGTGGGGGGGCCACTAGACAAGCAGGGTGTAGTACCTGCAGTGTCCTTGGCCTTGCTGCCTTCCCGGGGGATCGGTGATGGGGGGTGGTGAAGGTACACACCTGGACTGTGATGACACTACTTTTGTTTTCCAATTGTTTAACCAGGAGAGACACACTAAGCTGAAAGCTTGTTTATAGGTGCAACCTGGGAGCACAGGGAAGTTAAGTAACTTGCTCAGGGTCACACAGTATGCAAGTGGGGGCTGTGAGATTCAAACCCAGGTTTCCAGATTTGCAGCTTAGAGCCTTAAACCACTGTGCTCTACTGCCTCCCTACTGCCACTGGACTTGGGGGGGTTCTGACCATTCAACCATGGGTTGTCAGTGGCCTGGCACATTCCCTGTCATCAGTGGCAGCACATGGGTGCCCATGGTGGTTGCAGGACAGTGCACTTTTGGGGCGACATGACTCATGCCAGTTTCCTGTGTTGGCTGCCCCTTCCCTGCCCATGGTCAGGGCTTCCCACCTCTTCTGATAACTGTGGTGTCCTCCTGTGCACCTGTTTGTGGATACATCCGTGGACTAGTGACAGGACCCCCAGTTGTGCCATTCTGTTCACCACAGGTGGGATTTTGAGGCTCTTCCAGATGGCCTGGTGCAAATCACCAACCTTCTGGAATGGCGTTTTTGTGTGTGCCGCAACTGCGTCGGGTGCAGCACTCCTTTATGCTGCATTGTGCACCTGACACAGGCAGCTTCTGGAATCAGGCCCATTGTGTCTGACACCACTGTATTTTGTGATTTTGAAAACAAACTCAGCCTGGCTAGGATGTGTATGCTGGTCCCCATTCTGACTAGTAGTTGTTGCACCCTATGTGATGCAGTGCCAGCCTGGTACCAAGGGATGAATCAGTTGGCTCAGGCTGCTGCTAAAGTATGCTGGCTGGATTACTTGAATGAGCTGTCATGTCCAACCACTTCCCACACCCCACCTGCCTGTCCCAGTTGCTGCTGCTACTCGTCCATCTGACTTGAGTCGGGATTGGGTGTGGACTTAGCTATTAGGAGGATATCACGCTAATGTTTTAAAGCATCTATAAGAACACTGATTCCCAAAATGTGAGTGAGATTCATTATCCTGGAACAATATTTTTACCACACTGATTGCAATATGCTTTTAGTGGCTTCAGTGGGCGACTGAAGTGGTCTGGAGCTAACTTCTGTTGAACTTTGACTAGGGACCTGAAAATCTGGTTCAGCTTTACAAATCTGGTCAAACCACATTGGTTCACAATGTAGTTATTGGCATATGGTAAAACAGACTACAAATAGGGGAGGAAGGTGCCTAGAAGTCAGCAGTGAATATGAATTGCTGATGCTTACTCATGGCAGGTGCAATTTGCATGCTTCTGCTGTGGATTACTGTTTGTGGAATTGTGACAGTCTGCAAAAGTCACTAAGACCACCAAGACCCAGTGTGAGCTGCAGTAATAACTAATGACTACTGACTCTGGGTGTATACCCCCATAGTCTTGGACTCTTTGCTTTACCTCATGCCAGCTACAATATTCCCTCTTGCAGTGCCATAGATTCTACAAATTATGTGTATATTAATGATTATAAGTTAATATTATCTATTCTATTCTATTTGTCTTTATCTTATATAACGTATTTATTACATAAAAAATATAAAATCTTTTTTTATTCATTTTATGTAGTTTTTTTCATTTATATGACAAGACAACATGATTTCTGCTAATGAATATTTCATGTTCAGAACAACTTGTCAACTTCTATGTTTTTTAATTCTAATGTAATTGTATTTTTTTTTCATATGCAAAGAAAAATAGTTGTATGATTGTACTATAGTACTCTTCATTGGGTTGCTGTGGATCATAAATAATGGCATGTGTGGCATTCAAGTAGACTCACCATAGGAAGACAATAGGAAGTGTTGCATATTGTGCTAGTACTGGCAGAGGAGAACAACAGAATGTGACTCCATGATGTGAGTGGCATAACAATAACATTACTGGAGTAATTTAGTGATGATTGTCAGCTGTGGGCAGAAGCTGTTAAACTCCGTTATACACAGGTGATTATATACATATGTGTATAATGGAGTTTGATTATACACATATGTTTATGATCACCTGCGTGTAATGGAGTTTGATTATACACATATGTGTATAATCACCCGTGTATGATGGAAGTTGGGTTAAGCACCTTTTGCAAAAATTCTAAAAGTAAAAAAACAAAAATCAAAGGAACCAGTTATTATAAAAAATAAAACTTGGAGAAATGTGTGTCAACTCAGATTTTATGCACACCCTCAGTGTGCAATGCCTTTATAAACTTCTTGAGCTTCGGTTTATGGGACTTCACACCCCTCAGGTGTGCATAAAATCTTTGTTATACATACTTGCCCATGCATTTTTCTATATATAATAGTTTTTTTTAATAATGTATCTATGTTTTTTACTTATATTACAGGGAAACATGAGTTATGAATGAACATGATGAGTTATGAAGATAGTAATAAATAGCACTGTGTATAATGCCTCAAGGCAGACAGGCAATTGTCCATTCCCACAGTGCAGAGGTGGCTGTGGTGGCACCGGCACAGGCAGCTGGTGTCATGTTCATAATAAACATGAGTTAGGAACATGATCTAGCACACAAAATGTTTGAAGATGTTGCATTCTTATGTAGGGAATAGTGCATCATTTTAACAGAATCTTATGAGGTGATGTGGATACCAGTCATACTGTACCATTTCTGTGCACTGTGCAGGCAGGGAAGGTGGTTTCAACCACATGCCACAGTGACATATATTGAGCAAAACATGATTCCTAATAGATAGAGAATAAGAATGATGAAAAAGGTGCTTTTCTTTTGGAACCAGCCAACTTTTATGACTTTTATTTTAATGCAGTTATTATTCGTTATTATCAGTATTAAATTTGACTTTGTTCATAAGCCAAGAAACTGAGAAATATGATCTGATATGTGAGTAGATAATACAGTCTGATATAATCTATGATATATGATAATGTACTCTGATGTACTGTAATATGCTATGTTATGTAGTGGTAGTATTTTATTGTTTACACCTTAAAAACATTCATTAGTCATGTTTCATGAACTCTCCAGATCACAATATTAATTAGAAGCAGATAAGAAGAGTAATAATGTGTATGCAGATATAGTTGATACATCATATAATATTGTTTGTCTTTGTACATTCAGTCCAAAAATGTCATGATGTTAAATCCCACCGTATTTTGAGGCAGGAGGGAGAAGGCACATTAGCAAATGCCCTTCTCTGGGCTTGTAAATTGGTAATACAGCCCTGGTACCTAGGTGTATAACCAGGACCAGTATTAATATAATCAATAATCCCTTAGCAAATAGATGCTTCAAAGAGCATAAAATGCCCCTTTATTCTCCAAGAAAATATACCTTATGCCATAAGTTTCTTCCTTTGTTAGATATATTAATTCAGAAAATTTGCAGTTGCATTGGCCTCTTCAATATGCATTGGTTATAACAAAATAAATACTAAATCCTATCATTATACTGAATAAGTATTCAGTTTGTTTCCCAAGTACCGTAAATCACCCCCCAATTTTTTGTAGAATAAAGACACCTAGAAGTCTTTCTTACTTCAGCACCAAACATCTACAGTCTCTGATTTATTTCGACTGTAGTGTATCATAATAATTTTAGTAGGAAGAAGTTCACATCTTGCAAAAGCAATTGCTCTTCTGTTATCTGGAGATATTAGTAAGACTGCATAATCTTAAAGAACATGTGGAACTGCATATGTTCCATACCATTTGGCTGTTCTTGACTACCTAATAAAGGACATGTCCTGCTCCTGGGCACTATGAAATTATTTTGCTTTAATAACTGCACTATTCATAGAAGAAATATTAATATTTTGCATGAAATCAGACTAAAGATGTGTTAAATTAATCTCTGCAAGATAGGCTTTAAGCAATGATAACCATTCAGAGGGCCTACTTGTATTAGACCACCCTTTTTTCAAACACTGAAAGGCAGGAAATTGTTCTCATTATTAATCAATCTTAACCAGTTTGATAGTAATCTCAACTACAGTATGTGTGTGTAAAAATGAGGGCCTTTCAATTAAGTTCGATAATAAATAAGAAACCGGATTTCAAATTATTTATTCTCTATACAGCCCCATACTTCGGCAGCATATAATAAGAGTGGATTAACCTTAATTTACCTGCTATGTGTGCTTAATTAAGGGGTCTACCACTGAATTGTTGATGATGGTTCAAAATTGCTTTGGTCAGTTGTTTTGTTTCACTTTTTAACCAGGCAATATATTTAGTTTGCAGTTATTTGCCATTTTTATCCCAATAAATACATACAGTATGTGGTGCCACTATAGTTAGGGTTGAGCAGACTGTTTAATGTTAAGCCCTTAACATTGCACTGTAATAGCTTCACCATTGCTCAAAGGATTTGCACAGACTTTTGCATGCATGATATCAGGGCCATGGTCTCTAGACTTGCCAAGTTTTGTTCCAGTTGGATATGTGAATTCAGAGATCTGGATAGCAAAAAAGTGACAAAATCATTTTTTTTTTGTTGTTGTTGATGTTTTGTCATTGTCTAGTGCCCAGATGGTTTGGAATTTTTCTCTGAAACCCCAAGGAAGACCCCACCCCTGAGTTGCCAAGACACTGTACAGCCAAAACCATAATGATGTTTTCCTTTTGCTGCTTGTGGAGTGGTGATGGGGTTTAGAGTTAAATCCTAATGCCACATTTCCCTACTTTTGTAGCATTATATTACCCTAACTGGTGCATTAACAAAGTTTTTTTGCAAATAATTGTTGTTCTTTTTGAGATAGTGAAAACATAGCCTCATTCATGCAGGTCTCTTCAGGACCTCCATGAACAAGATACAGATGTGCAGGGCCCTTTTGTCCCTGCACTATAGGAATAATGTTTCCACCTACAGAAGTACAGGGCCTGGCACATTCACTTTTCACACATTCACTCTACACATTAACTCTTCACACATCCACTCTTTATTTTTTTTTATTTGGACCTCAAACATTCAAGATAGTCATTTTATGACTACCCTTATAAACATTACATGTAGCATTTATAGTATATTTGCCAACATGTCATTTTGCACCAGAAATGCAGAAATACATCTCTTCCAGGATTTTCCTAACAAGTTTATGAGGTGGGTTAGAAAAATTGATATGTTGAAATTTTGGAGTCAAAATATTGAAAATTAGTGAAGTTATGATTTAACATTGAAATACTGCAACATTCAGTCATAACTTGGGCATTTTACTGTACTTGTACACCAACATTTCAGCATAGCCTTTTTGTTACCCCACCTCATGAACCTGGTAGGTGAAAATGTTCAAATCCACATTGAAATGTGATCTTGTGCCACCAAAATGTAATTCTGCATCACAGTTGTGAAAACACACAGTTTGGTGAGGATTTGAAAAATGGCAGTTGTTACATTCATGAGGTGGTGTGAAAAAATGGTTATGTTGAAAATATGTCATCAAATTATTTAAAATGATCAAAGTTATGTGTGATGAAAGGCAAATTTCAGTGTACAATAATAACTTCACCATTTTTACATATTTGTACCTCAATTTTTCAACATATCCTTCTTGTGACCCCATCTCATGAACAGTGGCAGTGAAAATGTTCACATCCTGCTCAAAAGGTGATTTCATCAAACAACCACAAAATAGCATTTGGGGCCTGATTAACATAATTCCATCACCACTAGTCATGAGGTGGGCTCCCAAAAAAGGCCTTGTTGAAAATTTGGTGTGAAAATACGTAAGAATGGCAAAGTTATGCATTAAAGTTCAAAACCTCATTAAAATACATTGAACCTCACTTAACTTAGTTTCTCATATTGCAGTTATCAGTTCCAGCAGCAGGTTGTGTCTTCAGTCAGAGAGTCGATATACACCATGGGACCTATTCAGGTGAGTGAAGGTGTGTGGGGGTGTAGTAGGGGTGTTGGGTGGTTAGTGCTGAGTTGAAAGTTGGGATAGAAGAGTCAGATCGGCAAGGGACTGTTTTCTTTTTTATAAGTTTAAAAAAATTGAGAGACTGTTTTCTTTATTATAGCTGACATTTTTGGGATGGTGATTGGAAGGTGGGGAGCACAAGACACCAGGGAAACAACATACAATGTGGGATGGTGATAAGAGGGTGGGGGCACCACTAGACACCAGGATAGCATTGTAATACATAAGGGGATGGTGATCAGAGGGTGGGGCATGCCACTAGACACCAGGGAAGCATTATAATACATAAAGGGATGGCAATCAAAGGATGGGGGGAACCACTAGATACCAGAGAAGCATTATAATACATAAGAGGACAGCTATCAGAGGGTGGGGGCACCACTAGACAGCGGGAAAACATTATATCACACAAGACGATGATGATCAGAAGGTGGGGGTGCCACTAGACACCAGAAAAACATAGCATATAGAAAGGGATGGTGATCAGAGGGTGAGGGTGACACTAGTCACCAGGGAAACAGCATGCATAAGGGGATGGTGATCAGAGGGTGGGGGTGTCACTAGACCCCAGGGAAACATTGCGTACATAAGAGGACCATGATGAGATGGTGGGTGGGTGCCACTAGACATTAGGGAAATGGTGGCTTACTGCTCTAAGAGCAGCCCACAGCATGAGTTGCAGCTGTGGCTGCCGAACTGATGAAAGTCCCACTGTTCTCATATGGACAATGCAGGTCAGTGGCTCCTCTCACTAAGCTGAGCACCAAGGAGTTTGGGGTGCCCAGAAAAAGGTATTTCAGGCCATTAATTTAGGAAACAGACATCAGATTCTAGCTAAATGGTTCCTGTTCAGCTAGGTTCTGGTGTTTGCTTTTTTAAAATGGTGGAATTTTTATGTATTTTCCATGTTTATTTGTCTGAGTAGAAAAGAAACAAGATGGCAGCTTTTACAGCGCAATAATATATTTTGTGCTGTGAGAAGCAAATGGTGAGAAACCAAAAATGGCCCTGTGACACAGAATTTTTGGTGTCATATCAGAATGCTATCCCAAGAACACTAGTGAGCATGCTCAGGACAGAAAAAAACACAATACTTTGAAGCCTTATAACTCTGAAAGCATTTATTATTTTTTCATGAAACCTTTCAAGGCATTACCATAGGATATAATGTCTATAGCCTGAATGTTTGAGGCAAAAATTCAATTCCATATAGACTGTAGGGGAGAACAAAAAAAATGCGATGTTATGTATAGGAAGAAAATTAGAAATCTACAGAAGAATGACATATGCAGATCTTGGAAGCTGCATAAGTTGCTGTCACAAAACTTTCCACAGATTTAGATCTTGCCACCTAGATCACACACGCAAAATTCCAGCTGATTTTGTAAAAAGCTGCTATAGCTATTGAGGTGCAAAGTTAGGTGTTTAACATTGAGCATCATACTCAACCCTAACTAAGGGGGCCTGGAGCATTACCATGCTCCTGTAATACTCATTAATAGATCAGTTTTTTTGTTGCAACATACTGCATAATATTCTGCATCTGTCAATCTTTCTTTGTAGTTCTAGTGCTGAAAGAAAGAATAACACCATGGCATTAATTTAAGCCAGAACAGAATATGGTTCTTTTGAATTCATTATGAGTAAATGAAATCTTGGATCCATAAAATCCTCTAATATATAATTAATGTAAATGTTAAAAAGACAAGGGACTAATAAGCACCCCTTGTTAAACCTCTTTCACAAAAGGAAATGAAGAAGATATAGAGGGTTGTGTATGAGCAGTCAGTCATACACAACCGGGTTATTCTTGTTTCAAGCCATTTCTCTAGTAACAGTAGACCTCAAGAGCAAAGCTCAAGAGGTCTCCTGTTACCAAGGAAATGGCGAGATTCAAGAATAACCCGGTATGGGTATGACTGCTCATACACAATCTTTTATAGTGTATGGGCAGTTATGCTTACAATTAGAGTGCAAAGAAAACACAACATTTTAAAATGGGCTTACTAAACACTTTACTCTGTCTTTGAACACAACAGGTTCGGCTATGGTGCTGGGTGACTGATGACACAGCATAACAGTTTTTTTTTTAATTAGGAACATTTCTCAGCAGTAAAACAACAACATGAGAAACAGAAAAACATGTCCATAGTTTCAGAAATAAAATAGTGTTCCTATCTGCCACTGCGCAACTTTCCCCCTCACGGATCTCACTGCTGTCCTTGGAACGCAAACATGTGAAATCTCCCTTTCTTCACGTCAGGACTTGAAAATGGAAATAGTATTCCTTTTATGAAAAAAAAAACAACAAAGACAGATTTAGGTCATAGGAGAAGCCTTTTGACTGTTAGCATTTTTTTTAAGATAGAAAGCTGAACAGGGAGGATCTTCACTCATTGCTCATCGCTGGGGGGGTTCATCAAAGGAGAGGTCAGGTCGCATTGCTCTTCCGGTTCTCGCATCCGTAGTTGTTGATGATCTGGAAACTAAAAGGGTGCTGAAATATGCAGCTTGGGCCAAACAGGTGGATGATTGTGAGCTCTCTCAGAGGGAACTTCACTTTCTTTGAGGATGGGCAATTGTTTTCTTCACTTGAGTTAACAACCGTTGCAGAGCATACTGTGTGACGAGGGTTACTTGTGCTGGCTAAGATGTCAGGGTTTCTTTTCTGTTTATCTTTGGACAGACAGCTGTAATTGTTAATTGATTGCAGATATTGGTGGCCGGACACTTGCTGGACCTCTGTTGGAGGGACATCACTGTCCACCAGTCGTTGCACCGCTGTTTTGTGGGTGGAATGGTTCGTTATCCTTTTTTGTTGGGGTAAGCCTGCTTGTGCCTTTATCCTCTGCATCATACCGCTTATTTTATTTTCTCCCACTGCCATAGAATGGAACTACAGGGATACCCCTGGTTTGTAGTTTATTTTGGGCACCATTTAAAATGGGGAGTCTGGTGTAAGAACTGAACTTGGTCTTTGGGAAGCATATTTTTCATATGCAGCCACAGGGTCATGGTCACTATCCGTCAGGTTTTGGTACATTCTGGATTTGATTGTACGAATGTCCCTTGGGTTCTCACCTGTGCATGTCTTGGTCTGCCTTTCATTGTACTCTGTGTACTTTCATCCATCTGAATCCAGTAAGAGCTGAAGGTCGCCCCAACACAGGGCATATTGCTCTGCTGTCCTTAGTGTGAAATATAACCCATTATTAAAGAATACCATGTTTAAAAGGCTTGTGGGGTTATTGAGGCTGAGTGTGCTGCTGGAGTACAGCTTGTGTATCTCTCCAATGGACAATGCCTCTGACTGCATTGGCTTATTACCCTTGCCTAACTTTTTTAGATATTTCTGCTTGGCGACCATGGTGGCTACTGTCTCTTTAAAATCCTCTTGGTTGCTGTGGAAAATAGAGTGGCCATTCTTCCTTTTAATTAGGTGCCTGTCAATGCTTCCAAGTATTTCACATATGGTACTAGGCTCGTACTGCTCCCCATCAAGCCTTTCCAGTCTAAAGATAAAATCTGCTACCAGGATATCTAGCTCTTTTGTAGGTATCTCGGTTATGCTATTTATTTCTCCATTGCTACAGTAGCTAGGAAACTTTTAAATATTCTTAGGTCATTTTCTTTTTTTTTTAGTACGGGCATTTTCTTGTTCCTGTATAAACCGTTTGCGGTCGGATTGTGACTTGTTGGTGGATGCTGATGTCATTTTTGTATTTACCGCTTTGTGGATGTTCTTTCCTTAATACTACTTTTTTTAAAGCCCCTTTATACTGTTGTCTGCTGCTGCTGCTGTCTCCTCATAAAGCCGTGAGGTGACAAGGCAGGCAACGGTTGCCACTTCTGGACAGCTTTGAAGCGTGAGACAGCATTCCATTTTGTTGTGCTGCGCTACTGATGTACTTAGTGTAGCACAACAGCCAGTATGATGGAGTGAGTGAAGAACAACAACACTATTGTTGGCATGGATTTTCATGCTGAATAGCATTCCACCATACACTATAGAGTTCTACTGCTGTCATATCTAATGACAGCATTATTACCTGAATAGAGTTGGATAATTGGAATGATAACAGGATCGAGCTCCAAATCTTACAATTTTTGCCATATGATGACTCTATATAGGAAGTCAAATGATGCATCAAAATCTAAAAAAGGGCATATAATTTTATCTTCCATAATTTAATAACCCAAGCACATTGTAGCAGTTTTGACTAGACATACTGTACTTTTCACTAGACATACCATGGTCATACATATTTATGTTAATTTATTTAACCTTGTTTATTTGTAAGAGATATGCAAGAAGGACCTGAGTGATGTATCATTTATCTGGACAAGGGCAATTTGACCACAGGTAACCTCATGAATGGCATAAGCCATGAGTGATGTGACTGAGATCAAACTGCCAAGTGCAGTTAAGTGATATATCACACAAGGTCTCTATTGCATACTCCATTTATGCAATAAGTAGGAAGTGTGTGCTATTTTAAATTATTTTGTACTTATTTTTAAATAAATATCTTTTCTACAATTTGTGTAGGTTTATTTTGTTGTCTGCCATTTCAGTGGGACTTTGCGAGCCTGGCTGCCATGGCCATTATTATGGACACACCCTCAAGACGACATACAATGTCATGACATAGTTGGTCATTGTTTCAAGAAGGGGCAGTTTCAAAAAAGCTGCAACAATGATGTCAGTGGTGTTTAGTAAGCAAGAAGTTGGGGGGGTGCAGTGCATTTAATGGAAGAGAGAAGAGCAGTAAGTGTATGGTGGTGTTTGTTGTGCTTCAAGAGCTGGACAACAATGGAAGAATGCACCATGTTTTTGGAGGGGGTGCTGGGTTTGTTGGGTCCAGGTGTAACTGTATTAGCCAAAATGAGGAG
The DNA here is from genome assembly GCA_016271365.2 of Neoceratodus forsteri. Taxonomy (NCBI): domain Eukaryota; kingdom Metazoa; phylum Chordata; order Ceratodontiformes; family Ceratodontidae; genus Neoceratodus; species Neoceratodus forsteri. The sequence goes on from CM057453.1 coordinate 1,387,342,372, forward strand.
TACGGTCATTCCATTTTGATGCACAGCAGGAGTTTTAATTTTATTTATTTTAGAGAAGCAGTTTTATTTATTTATTTAAATTATACTGTAATATGTTTGTAGAAAGTGGGTTGTCAGTTTAGATTGCATAAGACAGGTCATTAGCTACTCTGCAAGCAGGAATTCAATGAGCTGAGCTATGCCAGTAGTCCAAAAGAAGAAACAGAACTGCAGTCGTTATGTACTGGTAAGGAGAGTGCAGGGAGAGCAATGAGACACAGCAATGTGTAACTGTAAAACTAAGCATCTGACAGTAAAAAGAGCAGACAAAATGGAACGAGTGTGTGTGGGGGGACATTTTAGGAAATATTGATAACAGGGATGTCTGAAGGGAGCTTTCTAGGAAGGTGTGAGTGGCTAGTGGGCACTGTGTGTGGGGAAAATGAAAGTTGAAAAGTAGTGCTGGTGGGGAAGTGGCTGGCATGATCATGAATTGATTATATGTATTAATCAGCCATGATGTAGTAACTATGGGGGGATTTTCAAAGCACTATGATAGATGCAAGATGCTTGCATCAAACAGTCATGATGCAACTTGCACCTTGTATCAAAAAATGCAGCATCCACAGTTCAGAAACATAGTTTGCATCTGAATTGGGAGCTGTTGCATCCTTGTGGTGCTGCACCACCCTTGTGGCCAAAATGTGGGTGTGCCATGCCGCAAGGGGGCTTGCACCATGGAGGGGCTGCATCATCCCCTTGTATGGGATTCAAGAAGCCCCACCATGGCCTCTGGAAGGGACCAGAGATAGACCAGTGCAAATCTGGTCTAAGCCCCTTGAGGCACTGCAGACATTGGGGCAATATGTGGGTGGGGGCTCTAACAGGCATGTATGTGGGTGACATGGGATGGTATTGTGGCCTTTGGGGAAGGGGTGGGAAAACATGGCAATGTGGTTGCACCCATCGGGGGTTTTGCTTATGGCACAATACTGGCAGCAACTCCACAGGACAAATGGGGGGTATAGCAACACACAGTGCTGGGCCCTATATGGGCACAGCCCTTGCAGCAGTCCCCAGGGCCACATTAACATGGGGCCCTGGCATTGGGTCATGATATACCCCCATTCACCCTGTGGAGTCCATGTCAGTATTGTGCCATAAGCAGAATCCCTGATGGGTGCAACCACATTGCCATGGTTACTCACCCCTTCCCCAAAAGCCACCATGCCATCCTGTGCCTATGCAAGCCCCAAACACCACTTGCCAGTCATGTGTGTCCCCCCACCCCAGCCATCCTGGCAGCTACTCCGTTGCAGTGATGTGAGGCAGCTGGATCCCTGTGGCATGACCCATGGGTGTGCCAATTGCTTTGGCACATGCCTGTGGGTGTGGCACATCCTGGAGTTCAGGCACAGGGACCCTGTTGTACCTGAATATGGTGCAGGGACCCTGACTCAGTCTGGATGTGAAGCCCCTAGACTGCCCCAACTTGCAGTGATCTAGTAGAGCATTGAAAAGCTGGCCCTATATGTACAAATGTAAGATTTTACATTTATAAATATAATTGCTCTGATAAATGGATTTATCTGGATTCATCATCAGTTATTTCTGTCCATGCCTATTGCATAAATATATATGTGTTATTTTATCTTTTTTAAGACTTTTTATATATATTGTATATTATGATTTTATGAACGTGATATGTGTTGTATATCTTTCATACATTTTTGTATTCTGTTAAACCCCAGGTCACACCTGAAAATAGGCCCTCAGCCTAGTGTGCTTACCTGGTTATCAAAAACATAAATAAATTGTTCATATTTTTCAGTAGGATATGACATTAAAAAATATAGTCAACAGTGGAACCTCCTTTGCAAAAACCAGCTTGAAACTGTGACAAGATATTCTTATTATTTATCCATGCTTGTATTCTTGCTAGTAATATTTTTGAAAACACTTTTAAAATAATGTCCAATAATCTTATGGGTCTAACACTTTTGGGTTTGTAAATGAACCCTTGTTGTGCATGGAAACAAAAATATTTTTTCTCTCTTAGCCTACAGGTAGATCAGAAACTTTTGACACAAGAGAAATATGTTACTAAATGTTGTGAAATGGAGAACGGGGCTGTGGCTCTAGAAAATAAAATGCAACGAGTTAAGAAGTTAAAAGAGTGGAGCATAATCTTTTTCAAGTGTTGCCTTAAAGATTGTATTAACTAGCACTACTATTCATAAAATGGTGCCCTTAAAATGTATACCAGAATGCAAAGTGATTTTTTTTTTAAATAGAGAGACTCTGGGAAAGTTAATGTGTTGCTTCCTACAGCAGTATCCATCACCACTTTCAAAAACAGTGCACGATGGCTTGAGACAGCAAGTCCCAATACTGAAAATGCTGCATTCATATGAATGCAACTTTGGACAATGGTATCAGGCCATGGCATGCCATATCCTATGACACAGTAGCACTGAATGTGAAGGTGGCTACAACTGTATGAACTAAAATAGGCCATTTTAATGCATTAATAATAGGAAAATAAACTGTGTAGTGTTAAAAGTGCAAATGCAAACTGGGGATATTATTTAATTTATAATATAGAAATAAACCTGAATAAAAAATAAGTGAAATATATATAAGACCTAGTATAATATGTCTTTAGGCTGCCCTGAGGAAGTGACTGGAAGTCACGAAATGTGGGTATGTGGAGTCTGAGTCTATTGTTTGAGCAGATTTATTTAAATAAAATAACTAAATCTTCAGTGAGTGGATCTGTGTGTTCCATGTCTGGTTTTATGTTGTATTTTGCCTGCAGAATAGATTCCCCTAGAGTCTGATTTTTCTTTACAGGAGTAGAGGACTATCCCAGCTTTCCATTTCACTTTGTACATTTCTTCCAATAAATGCTCCCAGTATATTTTTTAACTTTTAATACTCACAAGATCGTTTTCTTGCTTTATCTAGATTATTAAAATGTTATCTTGATGGGTTCCTTTTAGGCCATACAAAGAGGGGAGCTGTTAGGCTGTGTCCCATATTACACCATTAGTTATAACATTTAAAACACTACTCAGCTCTAGGTACATATCTAGTCTATTTTTGAACTCCATTTTGTTAGGGGTTTGCTACTTTCGAAGTAAAGATGTATTGCCTTTTTTTGTATTAAAATGTTTTCAACACATTTGTAGTGGATGTGCCCTTGTGTTATTTAAAGACTTAAATTCAGAATCCATTTAGTTGAACAAATATTGGTCTCTTATAACACCAAACATAAGTAATAGATCACCCCATAGCCTTCATTGTTCCAGGGATGTATGATTTAATTAATTCAATCTGTCAGTAAATGTAAAATTTTTACTGTGTTTTGGTTTCACGTCTTTGGATTTTTCCACACAGTTTATATCTATATTTTTCTTAATATGTACTCCCAAACTGGGTGGCATAGTTGAGATGGAGCTATATGCAGGGTCCATACAAAGGGAAGATCCCCTTTGTGTCTCACTACAGAACCCCCCAGATCTTTTTCATTTGCGGTTGTAGAAAGGATTACCTAGTATACTTCGGGTGCGTGGGTTGCAGAGCTGTGTGAGAAAAAACTTCCACTGGCAGAATTTCCATGAAAGTCAGACTTTTGCTTCTGCAAAAGTTCAGAAATCTATTTCTGAAGTTTTGAAGAAATTCTGCTTGCACCCTACAGTGCGACCACCAGTACCAAAATTTCCCTGGTGTCTACTGCCCACCCTGCTGGTTGCTATTCACCACCTGATATAAAAATAATTCCCTGGTGGCTAGAGGTCCCTCCTCCAACATGATCACTCACCCATATGTAAAAAAAAATCCCTGGTGGCTAGTGGTCCCTCCCCCCTCACAATTGCCCACCCCACATAATAAAAAAAAATCACTGTTGGCTAGCAGTTCCTCCCCTCCCACCCAATCACCCACCGACCTGGATGTCATGCCCTGGTGTCCAGTGTAACCCCTGTCCCATCACGATCCCCAGCATAGTCAAAAATATAAGCAATTTTCCCTGGTGGTCTAGTGAACCTCCCCTTCCTATCCTCGATCCCCAGTCCGTGAATTTGAATTCTGTTCCCTGGTGGTCTAGTATGCCCCCTGCCACCCCACCCTAGCAGGTAGTGTCCTACCACCCTGCTCTCCCCATCCCAAACCTGAGGGAGCAATCAGCACAGCCCTCCTCTCTCCTCCATGGCTGGCCATCCACTGAGCAGTCGATGAATGAGCGTGTGTTTGTACAAGTTTTTATTTGTATTTTTATTGCCACTGTGCAGTGGACTCAGAGGCTCCCTGTTAAGAAAACTTGTTTTAAAACCTTTTAAAGATAAATAGCACTAAGGTTAGCATGGATCATGCACATGCAGGGACCTGTACTTTGGGGTCCACTAGTACGTAAGCTCTGCCTCCTGCGCACGGCGCTGAGAATCTGTTGTGTGTGTAATACTGTTGTGAGTGCCTGAAAATCTCCTTTCCCCAAAAATTCCAAGTGACTGTGGTGTGATATTGAAAAAACAAAAAACAAAACAACCATGTTTGAGGGTTGCTTGGGTGTTGCATAGTGACCTGCACAAGGAATCCTGAGGAGTGTAGTCTCTAGCTGGTGACCTGTGGGGACTGCCTTGGAACAAAGCAGTTTTTATTTGCATTTTTATTGCCACTGTGTAGTGGATTCAGACACTCCCTTTTAAGAGGATCCTGTTTTAAAACCTTTTAAAGATAATTAGCATTAAATTCCACATGCAACATGCATATGCAGAGACCTGTACTTCCGGATCCATCAGTGCTTAAGCTCTGCCCCCTGCAAGTGACACTGAGAATGAGTAGTGCCATTCGAGTGGAGGTGTCATGAGCAGAGGCAGCTGCATCTGCTGGTGTCAGCTGGGGAAGTAGGAAAGGAGGCCAGATCCACTGTATGTTTGAATTAAAACAAAAATAATACTTTAGCTTGATTGCAAATAATAGTGAGTTTGTTTTTAGCGTACTGTTTGAGAATAGTAGGAGAGGTAGGCACCTTGTATTTAAGGGGCACTTACTACAAATCCACCTTTAGAACAAAGTAGCAGCTTCTCATGTAAACTCTCTCTCCCTTGAATTCACCAGTGGAAATACTGGTAATTTATGTCTAAACTGCAATTACTTGCACATAAGAATGATTGCAGATTGTGAAAAAAGGCAGGCTAGGGACTGTTCCAAATTCAGGAAACTTACTTGCTTATGAGGTAAAATACTTAAATATTGATCTAGAAAGGGTTAGAGAAGTCAAAAATCTGGAAACATTTGCAGACAACATGATACATAATTTTAATATAGGTGCATTAACTACAGAGACCATTAATGAAGCTAGTACCAATTCCTACTGAGGAAAATATTGGCACTAGCAAGTGTAACTCTGCAAAAGGAAAAAAGGGACAAGGAGGAGGAAGATATAGAGACTACAGGTTGGACTATGGTGCAACCCAGAAAATCTAAAAAGGGTAGAAGAGCAAATATTTATAATCAAGAGCAAGTATCATGAGATTCCCTTGGTCAATAAGCCCCCCCCCCACACAAATAAATTTGCACCATTGAAACACGAAAATAATTCAGACCAGTTTAGTATGGATATTAGGCTGACACAGAGACGTTTTATTGGGGACTCAATACTCAGGTTTACAGATAGTCATGTATGTCAACAAGATAGATTTACTACATCAGTTATGGGTTTACTAGGGAGCTAGGATCCATGATGTGTCAGTTGAGCTAAAAAAAAAACTGAAGTCACCCAAAAATTCAGCTATTATTATTCATGGAGGGAGTGATGATTTTAGGAAGGCACATTAAAAGGATATTTGTATAGACCCAACTGACTTGGGAATAAGATTAAAAGCAGATGGCCATCAGTTCACCATATCGGGCATTTTACCCATACCTAGAGCCCATCCAGAAAAGAACTGTACAAATGACAGAATAAACAGCAGACTGGCAAACTGGTGTAGAAAGCTAAGACTGTTATTCATAGATAATTGGACATCCTATAAAAATAATAATGAACTATACTCAAGAGATGGGCTCTACTTAAAAACAGAGCCAGAGTTCTAGGTGAAAAGCTAAAATATTGTTTAAATTTGCCTAGTTCAGACTAATTGTGATGGGGGAACAGTTGCAGTTAATTTCTAAGAATTTGAAATACTGTTTAAATTTACTTAGTTTAAACGAATTGTGATGGGGGAACAGTTGCAATTAATTTCTAAATATTCAATAAAAAATTAAAAATAAATAAAAAAAGGCAGTAAAAATAAATCCTTATAACAATTAAGTGTTCTTTTAATAAACGCCAGGAGTCTGAATAGCAAATTAGATGAATTACATGCTAATGTAAGCACTAACCCATATGATCTCACAGCTATTACGGAAACATGGTGCACAGAAAAGAAATCGTACACAGTGAATATGCCACCAGGATTACAGTGCATAAAAATCTGTTCTGCAAAACTAGTAACTGACATGGCAGCTACAGGGATAGCATAGTGCAAGTCAGCTAACACGATCCCTGTAGCTGTCATCAGATGGGAGAAAGAGGAGACTGGTGAGCTGCAGGGCACTGTGCCAAGTTGCTCCCATGATGCAGGGGGCTAAGGCCATGAGCAGCTAGGGTGGTGGAGCATCCCAGAAACCAGTGTTCTGTTTTTGATCTCCCATCTGTTCTCCTTTTCCTCTTTCCCCCTCCCAAGTTTTATTTTTCATGACTTCTCCACCCACCCTGCACTGTTGCACCCCACCTTAGTTGATAGAGTCCCCCTGAAGTTTGTCCCCATCCCTGAGTTGCCCACCCAATGGAGTTTGTTATTTTCAGTTCGGTGGGTGCGGGGGGGGGGGGCAAAGCTCCCCCCAAAATCACTCAATTTTTGTTAGCAATGGTAGCGGTCGGTGTGTTTCTTGACCGCTTGGCTTTTTCATTGAGGTTGGTGTTTTTGAGCAGCACTACTTTTTGCAGCACTGTATTTCACACACAGTTTTTTTTTATTAATTTCTTTCTCTCCTTCCTTACTGGCCCCCTTCCACCAGCCCTCCCAGCCCTGTCACCTTGGCTTCTACCAGACTCACCTCTGCTTCCACAAGGTGTCAGCTGGCCAGGTGCGGTGCCTATGGGGGTGGCAGGGTTGGCATCATCTCGCTGGTTAGGAATTTTTCCAGTTTTTTTTTTTTTTACTTTTCTGGCCCCAAGCACAGAGAGAAGGCATGCAATATTGCCAATGGCCAAGACGTGTATGGTTCCACATGTGTCAAGCTGGGCGTCTGCCCCGCATCCACCCCCTATGTTGTGTGTCCATCGCAGCAGCCCACAGCCACCACCAGGGGCCATTCAAGCAGCGGACACCATCCCCACCCCTCCCCAGGAGAGGAGAGTAGTCCTTCCGACACTCATCCTCTCCTCCCTCCCTCCCTGGCTGACCCCCGCAGCCTGCTCACACTGCTAACATGGGTCACCGGCATGGCAGGAGGTAAGGCACAGATGCCTCAGCCCTCCACACTACTGTGCAAACTTTCACACACAGTTTTTGACCATGCTGTAGTTGAATTCAAGTTTTTAATCTAGTGCCCAAGGAACAAAAGAGAACAAATCGAGATGACTATAGTCTTTTATCCCAAACTAGAACTAACAAAAGAGGTGATGGAGTTACACTCTATATTAATAATAAAATAAATACTGAAGATATTTCCTACAAAGTGAAGAATAACACTGTCGACACTGAATCATTATGGGTCAAAATTCTTGGAGGTCTAGGGTGCCCATTTACAGCTGGAGTTGTTTAAAGACCCCCTGGGACTACAACTAATATTACTAATAATATCATAACTGAATTTGAGACTGCAGGGGAACTGGGAGATTTAGTCATAATTGATGATTTAAATCTGGGGGAAATCGACTGGAACTCAAAATTGTCTAGTAGTGCAATTGGGGACACCGTTCAAGAAGCTTGTGAGAGAATGAATCTAATGCAACACATGAAAGAACCAGCTAGAGGTCCCTATATACTTGATGTTGTTCTAGGCTCTTATCACATTTATATGAAAAACTGTAAGATCAGATCACCATTAGGCAATAGTGATTACAACACTATAACATTTCAAATTAGATACTGTATGAACTATTGGTCCAAGATGGTTGCACTGAGATACTGTGTATCTATACAACAAAGCAAATATTAAAAAAATAAAAGAAACACAAGAAAATATTAATTGAGACAATAATCTGGAGGGAAAACCCGTAGATGAAATGTGGCAGATCATTAAAACAACTATACTACAACTAAGTAACAAATCCATACCAAAGACAATAAAACATTAATGTAATAGAAAAAGACCAAAATGGTTTAGTAAAAGCATAAAAAAATGAATAAATAAAAAGAACAAATCATACAAAAAAAACTTGTTAAATAGTGAAACGACCTTGGTCAAGCTTCATGCAATAAAAAACTGCAAAAATGAGATACGTAAAGCAAGGTGACAAGCTGAGCACTATCTAGCACAAAATACAAAAAAAATAAAATAAATAACTGCAAGACCTTTCATGCTTACATAAACTCCTTAAAACAACCACAAAACAATGTCGGACCACTAATGCAAGATGAAGATTTAGTGAAGGATAACAAAGAGATGGCAACCATTTTTAATAATTACTTTTGTGGACTTTTTGGACCAAATAAGGGTTCCATTAAGAAATTAGATGTTAACAAGTATGATACGATACAGATTATAACAGATAAAATCAAGGAAAAAATAAGTTAACTTAAAACAAAAGCATCACCAGGACCAGACCTTGTTTCAGCTCACATGTTGTAGATTATGTCAGGGTCCCTTAGCTACCCTTTAAAACTTCTATTTGAAAAATCACTGCATAGAGGGAGATACCCCAAGACTGAAAAATGGCACAAGTAGTGACCTTGAAAGAGAGCATAAATAGTGATGAACCAGGCAATTGATGACATGTCAGCCTGGTATCTATAATGTGGAAGGAACTAGAGACTGTAATAAAAGGAGAGGCTAGTGAGTTTTCTGGAAGCAAAAGAACTTCAGGGCATTAGACAGAATGGATTCAGGTGAGGAAAGTCATGTCACATGAACCTGATCAACTTCATTGATATGGTAATGAAGGGGGTGTAAAAGGGTTAGGCAGTGGACAAACTGTATCTTGACATCATCAAAGCTTTTGACTCTGTCCCACATGGATTGTTAACCAAGAAGGTCAGTGACTAGTATTGTGGAAAACTGAGAAGTTTCGTTATGTGAAATATTTTGTGAAATTTGCGCATTTTGCAAAATATTTCACAGGTGTAAAATGCAAAATTCTACCCAAAAATTGTGAAATTTCACAATTTTCAGGCAAACTTTCACAATTTTTGGGTGAAAGTCACAAATTTTTGGTGAAATGTAGGATTTTGCACCCGTGAAATATTTTGTGCTCCAAAATTGTCTATTTCATGGCAATTTCTGTGGTGAAATTTTATTTAGCAAAATCTATATCAGTGACCTGGGGTGGTAGATTGAACTACCTGATGGGTAAGAAACTGGCTAAGTGAAGAACCTAAAAGGGTTGTCCTCAATGGAGAGCACTCATTGAGGTCACTAGCAGATTGCCACATGGATTGCTCTTGGCATCAGTTCTCTTTAACATCTGCATTTGCGTCACTGAGGTAGAGAGCCAGGGTAATATCTTCCTCTTCCCAGATGATGCCAACATCTGCACAGGCCGGGACAGTGACTGAGTAAGAACTAACAGGGAGGATCTGGAAAGACAAGAGAAATGGTCAAGGGTTTGGCAGTTGAATTGTAATGAAAAACATGCAAGGTAATGCACATAGAATCAGAAATCCCAAAACAAAATATAGGATGGGGTAGCAGTGGACAGAATAACAGAGAAGAGAGTTCTGGGGGTGATAATAGTGGACAATTTAAAAACATTAGCTCAGTGCATTAGGGCAATGCTGCGTAACCAAAATGATGCAGGGATAGCAGGGAAATCCTAAAATGAACCAGTCAGAGGACCTCAATATGTACACATTGGTGAGGGAGGGATGTGATCAAGATATGCAAATACCTCCATGGGAAAAATAATGTAGATAGTACAGAGTTGTATATACCATGTGGGAAAATGATGGCTGGGGGAGATTTAGAAGGGACATCAGGATGTATTTCTTCACAGAAAGGGTAGTGAATGTGTGGAACATACTACCAAGACATTTCATCTGTGCAAAATCAGTAGGGGATTCAAGCATGGGTGGGACAGAAAATGGGATAGGTAGGGCAGCAGCAGAAAGGGAGGAGGGAAAACAGGAGTGAAGGGTCACTAGGGTCTGCATCACAAACAACAGTATGTAGGGCACGGTAGACTGGATCAGTTGTAGGGCCATTTTCTTCTGGCAACGTCTATGTTTCATTGTTTCTATGAGACATTGTTTTGTTAATTTTGTTATTTCAACAACGGCCTTTGCTAACTAAAAAAGAGCTGCAAATCAAAGACTCACAGATAAAGTCTTTATCCATTTTGTGCAGGAAAGTTTTTTTAATATAGATACCACAAAATGGTATATCAGTATTGTTTTCATTACAGTAGAGTTCTTGTAAGAGGCCACAGAGAAGGAATACTGCATTTTTGTAAATATTTAATTGACATTCTCTAAACCTGCAGTTGTTGTGGACTGGGGTATCAAGCGCAGAATCAGCAGTAAAAGCCTTTATATTTACACGGCATAAAACTGTTAGGGCACAAGGCACTATTTACAAAGTTCAAGAATGCTTGGGATAAGCACAAAGGAATCATAGTGAAAAGTAAGGGGGAGGGAGAAAGAGCTGTAGGTCAGGCATGGCCTGATGTAATAGTGTGGGTAGGGAGAAATGGGCAGATTTGATGGGTCAAGTGGTCCTTATCTGCCATCAAATTCTATGTTTCTATGTTGTCCTGTTAAGGTAAACATCAAAAGTAATCAAAAAGACATAATAGAAGCTTTACATCAAGACAGATAATATGGAAATAAATAAAATTTACATCACTACATAGCACATCAAGTTACATTTAAAGCAGAAGCTCATGATAACAGTTTTTTTTTTTATATTACTTCATTGTGCACTCCTGGATAACCCTCACTGGTGATCCCTGCTGTTCATTTTTGTTTCCTAATCTGTTTATATGGGGCCATATTTCATATTGTGTTCACCATGTTAAAGCAGCAGTATTTGTTAGCAGAAAATACATTTCATCAAATAGTTTTTGAGTAGAGATGTATTTCTGCAAAAGTGTCAATATATCCATTTTTCATTTCATTGTATTTCCATTACTAGTCAGAAATGAGAAGAGGAATGCAAGGGGAGGGATAAAGAGAAGGGCCACAGGGGGAGACTGCACAGAAGAGGTGCTAGAAAAGGCTGCCATCTGAACAGGTACTTCTGCTCAGTCTTCACAGTGGAGTGGGGGGGTGGTTTACCTTACTGCAGCGACAGCGGTTATGGAGACATCCCTGACAGCGACAGCCGCAGTGCCGAGTGTCGGCAGTGTGGTTTCGGGATGCCTCATACAGTGGGCTAGTCTCAACCCCAGTGGAGAGAATGTGCAAGGATCTGGGAAATTCTAGGAGTGGTCAAGAGCATGGCAGTTAGGGTTCAATGTCAAAAAAATGAAAAATCATGCACCTAAGATATAGGAACCCAGGGGGGTTGGGTACTGACAATTACTAAGGAAGAAAGATACCTTGGGACTAACAGAATTGAAAGCCTCAAAGTGTAGGACAGTGTGACAAAGCAGTGGACATGGCTAGTGGGATGCTGGGGTGCATAGGTAGGGTTATCTCCTAGCAGGAGGAGGGAGGTGGTGTTGCCACTGTATGGCTTGCTGGCGCAGCCCCATCTATAGTACTACGTCCAGTTTTGGTGGCTGCACCTCAGAAAGGACATAGACAGGGTGGGAGCCATCCAGAGGAGGGCAACTAAAAGAGTGCAGGGGTTGCATGAGAACCCTTATGAGGAGAGACTGAGGAATCTCAATATATACACTCTGAAAGAGAGGAGAGCAAGAGGGGACATGCTAGAAACTTACTAATACCTTACATGGTAAACAGGGTATAGAAGGGGAGTCTCTTACAAATAAGAAAGAGCATCAGGACCTAGAGGCATGAAATGAAGCTGGTGGGGTTAAGAGTGATGTGAACAAGGGCTACTGTATTGAAAGGATGGTAGATGCCTGGAGCAGACTGCTAGCAACAATGGTAGAGGCAAAAATGGTGGGGGCTTCAAACATGCATGGGATAGACATAGGGAGTATTTGTAAATAGGTAGACTGGGTGGAGGGTCAACAGAAACCAGTTAGGGTCTGTGGAGGCAGATTAGGCAGGGAACATTTAGGCTGTCCACGTGAGCCAAGTGGTCTTCTTCTCCCAAAAAAGTCTGTTTCTACGTTCACTAGAGAGATTTTGGTTTGCATGCAGAATTTGGAATGCCACTCTGGGGATGGCTTGGAGCTGAACTCATCACGGAGGTGAGTTGCTCGACTCCCAAGGAGGAGGGCATGAGCCGCAGAGTGTACACATTTAACAAGTGGACATGGATTTGCCATCAGAAGCAAAATGCAGGATCTGGTCCTCAGAGTTTAAAGTCTGTTCTAAAACATTAAAGTACACAGGAGCAACATATAAAATGCTGTGCAGTGGATAAGAGGTATAGAGTGCAGGTGTTGAGAATAAAACATTTAAATATAAGAGGATGGATTTTCTGTCACGTGCACACAGCAGGACATTCAAATTTGTCCACAAATTGTTGCCTGTGACTATCCTGATGACAACAATTTTCTCTGTAAAACTGGTGCATGCAGGATAGAGTAAGTGCTAATGCATCCTTTGAATGTCCTAGCCCTCCAAACATAGCAGCATGCTTCCAAACGTGACTATGTTGTAGTTGTGCAGAATGTTTAAGTTCCACTTCTACCAGAATTCCACAAAACTTTGGGAAATTCTATTTAATTCCACAGATTTCTGTTAGAAGCTGAATATTAGAATTCCAAAACAGAATGCTTTTTCAAAATGGCAAATTAGTAGTCTGTGAGCTGTATAAACTGTGGAATATTATTCAGCAATGGGGTGAACACTCCAGAGGGAGTGAAAAGGATAAGCAGAGATTTGAGAAAACTAGAGGAGTGGTCAAGAGTATGCCAGGTGGGTTTAAATGCAAAAAAGTGCAAAACAATGCACTTTGGACACAGAAATTCAGGGACAGAGTACAAAAAAAAGGGAAGGGGTGGTACTGATGACCACCATCAAGAAGGAGGCGTGGTGGTGACCATATCAGATAACCTAACGGTGGCCAGGCAGTGTGGCAAGGCACTTGGAAGGCAAATGAGATGCTGGAGTGCATTGGGAGGGGTATCACCAGCAGAAAGAGGGAGGTGGTGTTGCCTCTGTATAGATCACAAGTAAGACTCCATCTAGAGTACTGTGTCAAGCACTGGAGATCACATCTCAGAGAGGACATAGAGTGGAAGTGGACCAGAGGAGGGCAACTAAAATGGTACAGGATCTGCACCACAGACATTAAGAGGAGAGATTAAAGGACCTAAATTAGCACATCTTGGAAGAGAGGGACGGGGGACATGACATAGACATTTAAATACCTCACAGGGGTAAACAAGGTACTGTACCAGAGGGAAGTATTTTTCAGAAAAAAAAGGTGCTTAAGGACAATGGGCACAATAAGAAACTGGAAGGGTGTAGAATCAGGAGAGTTGTGAAGAAGCACTTCTTCACAGAAACAGTGGTGAATTCCTGAAACAGTCTTCTAGTGGAGGTGGTGGGGGCAAAATCAGTGGTGGGATTCAAGAATGTATGGGATATGCATCAGGAAATCTTAGGAAAGGGAAGTGTGGGTGAATGGGCTGGAGAGCAAGTAGGCTCTGAGGTGATTCTATAGGCAGGGAAAAATGGGCAGACTAGGTGGGCCAAGCGGTCCTTACCTGCTGAGAAATTCTGTTTCTAGCTGTTTATGTAAACTGTAGATTCATTTTCTGAAAACTGTGGAATACTATTCTATACATTACATATTTCACAAAAAATTATTCTACAATTTACATAGAAATACTTTCTGGAATTCTGCAGAATTAAAAATGAACTCAAAAGCATTTCGGCAGCACAGTTGCCATTCTGCATGAATTCCCATGACAGAATTCCATGATCCACACAGCTGTGTGGCACATACTGCAGCAAAGCTCTTCAGACTGTCATAATCATGCTGACCCATTGCTGATCCAGCAGAGTGGCATGGGTGGCCAGAAGAATGCATTTAGGAAATGCAACCCCATCCTGCATTTTAAAAATCCAGTCCAAGAAGTTCATGAGCACATTTCAATTGATGGTTATTCTATTTTTATGTAAAATAAAATGGCACAAAAGAAGCAAAGGTATATGGGATACACAATGGCCAGACTCAAAATATGCAATATATCTCCAAGTAAGAGGGGGCATGAGATAACCTGCAAGAGGCAAAGAGACAACTTAGTTATGAAAGTCTTGTCTCCTCACAAGTGCAGATAAATTGTGTAGTTTGAGTTGAGCTATTGTGTATTCGATTTATACAATGTCAGTTTAACTGTTATAACTTTTTAAATCAACTTTTTGTGCAAAGAGTTTACTGGTTTTCTATTATTTGAAGTTCTTTCTTCTGCGCTGCGCAGGCCTATGATGATGTCCCCCACATTGCGTTAGCCACTCTCTGATTGGTTCTGTTCTCTGCAAAGGTCAAGGAATGTGACTGTGACATATCTAACATCTAGGTACATTTTCATCTGGAGTTTAGATAGCATGATAAACTAATTTATCAGGGAAAATTTCCCACCACTGGTGTTGTATAAATACTGCTAACCTATCTTACGCAGCAGCACCATGCTCAGGTAACCTTTCTCCAGAAGCTGAACAAATGCTGACAGCATGATTAATACTTGACGCACCAAATGATAAGCCCCTGTACACCATCAGTTGTGTGCATTTGTCCCAGGGTCCAAAGATTATTTCCAGCCTATTGTGGGACAGCATATTCTGAAAGTCAGCAGTCTTGATGAGCACATAGTATAAATCTCATTGGTTATACAAGGCAAATAAAACTAGTAGGTAAGAAATTTAAGAATGTGGATTCATCTCCATCTTGCTCAGTCTGGTGCATATGCATACTGTGGAACAGTCAGTATGATTCTCAAAAGTGCCTTTATGGGGAACTTCTGAGAAAGGCTTTTTTTGCATTCTTGGAAAACAGTGTTGCCAGTTCTATCCTCTGTGGCAGGCAAGAGGGACAACTTCAATAATTGATGTCATCCTTTGAAATGGAAGGAGCAGCCCTCTGCAACTACTTTTCCCATTGATTTGGTCATCCAAAAACTCCTATCAAAAGCATGTGATTATGATCCTAAAAATCTGGTAATGGACATGACAGAACCTGATTTTTAAAATTGCTGACAAATCAGGCTGCTCTTTTGGCACAGCAATAGGGCTACCACGTGCAATGCTGGTGGCCTTGGGGCAAGGGAGAGGTGGATGGTGCAGCATAGAGGACACTCTTCTCTGGGGAGGGAAGGGGATTTCCTCCATCATGATATGCCCAGCTGGATGACTACAAGTGGTAGTGTGGATGGAGGACTCCAAATAAAGTAGAACCCCCAAAATGCACAAAAAGCCCCGCAGGGCTAGGTCACGCCCCCAATCTCCGATCCCCAATAGTTACACAAACAACAAAATACCTTTATCCCTGGTAGTCTCAGTGGCCCCTCACCGCAGTGCCAGTCCACTCCCACCCCACCTGACAGCGCATCGGCACAGCTCACCATCATTGCCAGTTACTCAATCGAGCTCAGGAGGAGTGTGTACTACTGTAAATAGTACCCGCTCAATGAATGAATTGAGCGATACTGTTTACAGCATCACACACGCATATGGAGCTCCAGTCGGTGGCTGGGCCATGGTGGTGAGAGGCAATGTGCCAGTTGGATGACCAAGTACAGGTCAGGGGTAAGGGGTGACTGGCACTGCGAGGTGGGGGGTGGGGAGCCACTCGACTACCAGGGAGAATGGTATTTCATTGTTTGCTTAACTATTGGGGATTGGGGATGGGGGGCATGACATAGCACTGTGGGGCTTTTTGTGCATTTTGGGGGATCAGTGGGCATGAGCAAGCCCTGTGGGGCTCTTTCTGCATTATTGGGGGTTGGGGGCATGACCTAGCCCAGTGGGGCTTTTTACATAAATCTGGGTATGGGAGCATGTGCCTGCCCTGTGGGGCAATATGTATTTGGGGGATGGGACATGTGTAGCCCTGAGGGACATTTCCACTAACAAACTGTGGATCAGAACATGCTGGGGACACATGTCTTGGGAGTTGGCCCTTTGGCAGATCTGCACAACCCCTGGAGGGAATAAGTACACTTGCACCGGCTAAAAGCTGGTGTAACTGTACTCTGACAAATGTCATCTGAGGGGGTTTGTAGAATATCACCCTGGGGACTTTGTTGCTGCCCTTACAGAATAGGGTGCAACTGCTGCTGTAAACCCCCTAGCGCCATGTCACAGGGTGTTTAGGGCATAACTGATGGCCTAAGTCCACTTTGGTGCAAGCAGCCTGTGACATGTCACAGGCTGCTTTTTAGAATATAGAATGTCACATCTCCTGGCCTAACTTGCTACTTGCACCAATTTTTTCTGGCACAAATCAGGTTATGCCAGGTGTATCCCTTTGATGATCTGACCCATCTCCAGAAGGGAGAAAATGTGAAAATGGACCATTCTCCAGAAACGATGGACCTCAGTATGGCTGAGCACAGTGCCATGACCTGAGATGTTGCCTGATGATATGATTTGGGGGTGCATCCCTCTACACCAACCCTGCCAGGGGGACTATAACCAAGGCTTTGTGAAGGACAGCATACAGATAAGAGATAAAGAGTGACTGGGGATGCCATGGTTGTCCTTAAGGGAGACCATAGCTACAGATGGGAAGGGGACATAAAAGTAACATTTGAAAACAAGCTTGACAACTGATTTTCCCAATTGTTAATGCTGGTACTAAGCAGCAGAACAGCCCACATAGCATTGGTACAACCTTTGCGATGCTATTGAACCATAGTGAATGGGGTCTCACATCTTTTCCTTGAACCCACAAATTTTGGTATGAGTGCTCAGGAAAGTGATTGCCAAGAAAAAGTGTGACAGGGCTAACCTTGTAACATGGTAGCCCTTGCAGATCGGCTTGCACATTGCTGCAACACCCCATGATAGTAACATGGTCACTGTGTGCTGAGCAAGTGCTACTGTTGGCTGAGCAGTTGTTGAGTTGGCCAATATTGCAAAGCAGGACCACAAGGAGCAAGAGGATCCAGGGTTAGAGAGGAGGAACTGCTGGACCACCATGGATCATGATCACTGGGAGTGGGAGGACCAATGGACCACGAGGGACTGCTAAGATGAAGGGGTTTGGAAACACAACTCAGCTGGATGACAGTGCCAGCTGCTACTGAATGGGCACACTGGCTAGACTGCTACAGAAAAGCATTCTGGGGGCATTGAAATTGAGGCAGGGTTACTACATAGGTGTCTCATGGGGCTGTACAGTACATAGCACTTAATGTCCCACACAGGCTTATTGGCATACCACTGCACCTACTACTGGGAGAGACAGGCATACAAGCAGGTGCAACTATTGGCTGTCTGCCTATGGAGTCAGACAAAATCTGTGGAGAACCACAGGACCAGCAGAGATAATCTGGGTTTAGGTAAAAAGAGAAGGGGGGGCTGCTAGATCACCAGTAAGTATGTACTTGTAGTTGGCATGAGGAAGAGCATTGGACTACCACAAATGTCTTTTCTGGGGGAGGGACTAGATCACCAGGGATTCAATGACTGGGAGTAAGGAAGTTTGGATGCTACTCAACAAGATGGTTGTGTACCCTGTGCAACTCTCTAGCATTGTAAAATATACTGTGTTTGCAGGTGCAAGCTGGATGTAATGGTGCCTAATAACACATGGAATGGTGATTTGCATTAATCTTCACTAGCAGGAGGGACTCCTCCCCCCAGTAACCTGTGCCTACCCAAAGTATGACTGTATCAGGTGGTGGTACAAATTTCATGGTGTAAACTACTAATTTTTGCGATCCCTACAACTCAAACTGGGCTCCAGGTGTGTAAGATTTACCCTTTTACAGTAGTTAACTACATTGTAGAAGCATACCAAAGAAATACAGGTTGATTGTGAGCCACCTAAATTCCCAGGATCCTACCATTCAGGAAATCACCACTTCTACCAGTTTAATGTTTCTCCACGGACTACCTTTTGAAATACAAGGCCAAAGTGCTGCTGAACAGTGTGTTTCACTATTGAATAAATCCTCACAATTCATATTTTAAGATCAAATCTCAAGTGTAACTACTGCTTTATGAATTTGGAGACGCTGAGGAGTTACAGTTGTTTTCAGATTAAATGGGCAATAGAAAATTCAGCCTCTTTTTCTAAATAAGAAACAATATTTATTAGGAATGTACTGTAATTTACTGAACTTTACAGAATAAAGGAAAACATTTGCATGTGGAATTTCATTAAACTTGAAATAATGACAGAAGATAAAAGTTCAGAGTGCTGGAAGGGGACAGGATCAGTTGTGTTCCAGGACAGTAGCTGCTTCATGTTGTTTTCACAGGGTTTCTTGTGGATTTTACTTGGTAGGTTATTTCTTTTCTTTCTTACTTCTAAGGGGCTAGCAGGGTATTGATTTGAGGGCTGTTAGGAGTTTGAAAACTGGTTTGGTGGCTGTAAGTGGGCTCATTTGTTAGATGTTTCAGTGTGCAACAGGCTGCGCTGGTGGAGGCCTATTTCTTCTGATTTAAAACCTATTTGGTGGGATTTGCTTTGGGATGGTTATTTGAATTGGAGACCTATATCTGTTAATTTCAAGCCTATTTTGATGTGTTGTTAGTGAAGCTGATTAAATTGAGACCTGTTTCCTTTGGCAGCAAACATATTTTGGGGGCTTTGAGTTGAATTTTGATTCCTTTTGCTGACTTCACTAGCTGCAAAGGTAGTGCATAGTGGAGAGGGGTGTTAATGGTCTGGCCAGGTCTCACCCAGCTAATTGACTGGAGGCAGAGCTGAATCAGGTTTGTGGTGTTAGCTGCTTTGGCTTCTCAGAAGGAACTGGAAGGGGACAGGATCAGTTGTGTTCCAGGACAGTAGCTGCTTCTTGTTGTTTTCACAGGGTTTCTTGTGGATTTTACTTGGTAGAAGGTTATTTCTTTTCTTTCTTACTTCTAAGGAGGTAGCAGGGTATTGTTTGGGGGCTGTTGAAAGTTTGAAAACTGGTTTGGTGGCTGTAAGTGGGCTCATTTGTTGGATGTTTCACTGTGTAGCAGGCTGCACTGGTGGAGGCCTATTTCTTCTGATTTAAAACCTATTTGGTGGGATTTGCTTTGGGCTGGTCATTTGGCTGCCGGGCTTGGAGGGGCATACACAGGGCTGATACACTCTCTCGAGAGTCGGGTGTAGGCCAAAACCCACCCTCCCTACCTCCCTCCCCAGAGTTTTGATAATTTATAGGGAACACCTGCCCTGCAATTGGAGGAAAAGGCTGCAGGTGCAGCTCATGTAGTTCTAGCCACTGGGGGTTGGATTTAAAGGCTGGGAGAGAGGAGCTTAGGGAGTTGTTCATTTCCCTTATACGTTTACTGTGTGTACTGCACCTAGCAACAGGGTTACCAGTTTACTGTGGGACTGTATCTAGGTTAGTGGGTGACCTGATTAGGCAGTAGGGGTGTATCTTGGACTAGTGGGGGAACCTGGTGGCTCACCCAAGGAAACCTACTTGCAGGGGGATGGAACCACACGTCATTAGGGCCGGCATCTTTGGGAGGGTGTTGGGGTGCACAGGGTGTGGAGCAGCCATGATACTGGACAGGCTTGGAAGTTCAGTGGTTGCCCAGTGTGCTACCAGCTGGCACAGCTTAGGAAGGAGGTTGCAGGGATTAGGAGACAGCTGGGGGAAGGGAGGAGGTGTGGTTGGGGAAATGGGCAGGGGATCTCCCACGGGGTTGCACCAAACACTGGGGGTGGGGGCATAGGGAAAGGAGTGCAGGAGAATACTCGGGGGTCACTTAGGGACCCTGGCAGAGGGGGCCCAAAAGGAGGACACTACCAAGGAAGCAGGCAGGTAACTGGGGACCCTCACAAAGGGGGGGCCAGAGGGACAACATTCTCAGGGAAGTAGGCAGATGGTCGGGCTGGACAGAAGGAAGCAAGATGGGGAGGTGGATTGGACCTTACGCTCAGTAACCATTTCAATTCTCTTCTTCTGCTTGAGGATGAGGGGGGTGATGTAGCCATGACAAGGGTGGTTATAAACAGAAAGGGAGTGGGGGGCAGGAGGCAGGGCCGGATAGCAGGAGGAACAGGGGGTAACCTGAAATGCAGGAAAATGGGGGGAGCAGTGAATCAGAGCAGGAGGGGCAGGGGGAAGAGGGAGGGAGGAAAGCACAAGGAGAAGGACCAGAAGTACAAGGAGGATACAGTAAAGGGAGCTGAGGGTTTAGGCCAGGGGAGCACGACAAGCAAGGAGGGACTAAACAGAGACAGGAAGAAAGGGAGGATGAGCCAGGCTAGTTTAGTGGATGGGGAAGAAGGACCAGTTGCGAGCAGTGAGATGGGAGATAGTGAGGTACAGAAGGATACTTGGGAGGAGGAGAGGCATAGGATCAGAGGGGAGGGGGTGGCCAGAGTAAATAAGGAGGGAGTGGCATGTGGCACCCAGATAGGGGGAGGAGCAAGAAACCGGCTTGGTGGAGGAGCCGGTAGAAAGGATGAAGGACATGGAAGGGCAGGAAATGGAGGAGAAGGAGCGGTCAGAGTGCTCCTGTTGGGGGATTCTATGATCAGGGGTATCAAATGGGATAGTGAGGGAGAAGCCTGGTCAGTTAGAACAAAATGCTTCCCTGGACTAATGGTGCACAGGGCCAAGCACAAGGTATATCAGCTGGCAAAGGATTGTGGGGGTTCCCCAGTCATACTGGTCCACCTGGGTGCAAATGACATTGAGGGAAATAGCAAGCTAGAGATACAGGCAAGATTCAGGAAGCTTGCCAGGGTCTGTCATGACATAGGATGCACAGTTTCCTTCTCAGAAATCCTGCCGGTGCCAAGGGCTAGTGGGAAACACAAAAGGAAGATTAGGGAGATAAATCCTCCCTCAGGGAGTGGTGTGAGGCCAGAGGGTATGGGTTGATGGGGATTGGGGGAGACCTGGGAGGATAAGGAGCTGTATACTAGAGATAGTCTCCATCTCAATTTGAGGAGGGAAATCTTGGTTGAAAATAGAGGGATTCATTGGTGAAAAGTGGGTTTAAACTTGCGAAGGGGGAGGGATGGGAGAAAGGCTGTCAAGGGGTGCTGATAAAGGAGGGACTCTGTCTCCACCCCCCTGGGGAGCTGGAGGATTGTGGAAAAGGCCGACTGGTAAAGTGCAGACCAGGGGAAAACAGAATCCCCATGGGAACACGAGCAGGAGAAGTGGAAGTATAGGGAAAGGGTGGAAGATAGTCCTGCTAAATGCCAGGAGCTTGGGCCATAAAATGCCTGCGCTCCAGGCAATGCTAACTGAGGGAGCGGTGGATGTGGCAGCAGTCACTGAGACCTGGGCCACCGCAGGACACGACTGAGACCTGAACCTGGAGGGTTACACTATGTTCAGGAAGGGCAGGGTGGAGGGAAGGGGAGGAGGGGTAGCAATGATAGTCAAAAACTGCATTGGCATAGGGGGAGTAGAGGAGGTGGAGGGAACCATGGAGGCAATTTGGGTCACCTTGATAACAAGGGGGGCAAGAGAGTAAAAATAGGAGTGGTGTATAGACCCCCTGCACTGGCAGAGGAGTTGGAGTAGAGTCTTGTGGCAGATGTTGGAAGACACTGCAGACTGGGCAGGGGAAGGGTGGTGGTGGTGTTGGGGGGCTTAAACATGCCAGAAACAGACTGGGAGACTATGACATCCTCGGTGACCAGGGAACAGAGGTTGTTGGATGTCTTTCAAGACACGTTCCTAACTCAGCAAGTGGGGAAACCGACCAGGGAGGTGCAGGTACTGGATGTGGTTCTGACAGACAGTGACCAGATTGGGGGCCTGGAGGTAAGGGACCTGTTGGCGGGGAGTGACCATGCCATGATCTGGTTCTGCCTGGACCTAGGAGGGGTAGAAGGCTGCACAAAGACGGAGGTAACTGACTTCGGGGGGGGCGGATTTTAAGGAAATGGGAAGGATCCTTAAGGAGCATTTGGATTGGATTGGGTCAGACATGGACTCTGATAGTAGGTGGGAAATCATCAGGAGAGGGGTGTAGGATGCTACCAGCACCTGTGCAAGAGTAAGACGAAAGTACAGTAGGGCCCGAAAACCCTGCTGGTGGACCAGGGAGGTCCAGGAGGTGGTGCGGGGAAAGAAGGCAGCCTATAGGCAATTCAAGTGCTCAGGAAGTGAAAGGGATCAAGGGGAGTATGAGCTGATGGCTAGAAGGGCCACTAGGGTGGTGAGGGCAGCTAGGGCAAGGAAGGAGCAGAACCTGGCCAGGGACATTAGGAGAGGGAAATAGGGGTTCTTTAGATACATTGGGGAAAAACGAAGGGTGAAGGGGCAGATTAGCAGGATTAAAACAGGAGAGAGATGGGCACAAGACCCGGGGGAGCAAGCTGAGGTACTAAATGAGTACTTCACCTCAGTTTTCACCAAGGAAAATGGGGGTGCTGTATCATACATGGGAGGAGACAGTGATATTGAGGAGGGGGGGCCCTTACTAATAGGAGGGTCTGGGGAGAGGGGGAGGCATCACTGGCAGGAGGGGGGAAGGCTACAGGTGAAGAGGTAGCAGAAGTGAAATCACAGCAGAGAGAGTGAGGGAAGCCCTAGGTCCTTAAGATGGAGAAAGCACCGGGGCCAGATAAATTACATCCCAGAGTGCTGAAGGAACTTGCATATGTCCTGGCGAAACCCCTGGCGGAGCTTTTCACCATCTCTCTGAGGACAGGGTGGGTGCCCCAGGACTGGAAGGTGGTGCATATAGTGCCTATCCACAAGGGGGGTATCAAGGGAGGTGGCAGGGAACTACAGGCCTGTCAGACTGACATCAGTGGTGGGCATGGTGATGAAGGGCATTGTCAAGGAGTGGCTTGGGGGGACCTGGAAAAGTCAGGGTGCCTGGATGACAGACAACATGGATTCGTCCAGGGGAAATCATATCAGACAAACCTTGTGGAGTTCTATGACTGGGTGACAAGTGCCTTGGACCTGGGTAGACCAGTGGACGTCCTCTCTCTAGACTTCAGCAAGGCATTCCTCATGTGGACCTGTTGGATAAGCTGGGAGAAATGGGGGTGGGCAACCAGATGATCAGATGGATAGGCAATTGGCTCCAGGACCGGACCCAGAGGGTTGTAGTTGGCAGGATAGTCTCATCCCCAAGGAGGGTCATTAGTGGGGTACCACAGGGATCAGTCCCTGGGACCCTCCTGTTCAACGCCTATGTCTCTGACATAAGGACAGGTATCAGGAGTGAGATGAGTCTCTTTGCGGATGACTCAAAACTGGGGGCGGTGGTGGATGGGGAGGAGGGAGGGTGGCCCACAGGGGACCTGATGCTCTGGAAAATGGTCTAGAAAGTGGAAGCTGAGGTTCAATGCAGGGAAATGCAAGGTACTACACCTGGGGGCCAGAAACCCGGGCCAAGTGTGGCCCTGGGGGGGGGAATGCTACACGTCTCAATGGCTGAGAGGGACCTGGGGCAGTGGTGGATGTCAAGATGAACAACTCGGAGACTTGTCGGAGGGCAGCAGCCAAGACCAACAGGATGCTGGGATGCATCATTAGGGGGATCACCTCCAGAAGGAGGGAAGTGATACTCCCTCTGTATAACTGCTTGGTGAGGCCACACCTTGAATACTGCGTGCAGTTTTGGAGACCACCTTAAAGAGGGACATTAAACTCCTGGAGAGGGTCCAGAGGAGGGCAACCAAAATGATTTGGGGCTTGGGGGACAGGACCTATGAGGAGAGGCTCGAAGAGCTAAATATGTACACATTGGAAGAGAGAAGGAGCCGGGGGGATGTGATAGAGGTCTTCAGATACATGAAGAGGGTAAATAGGGGATGAACAGTCAGGGTGCTTAGAAGGAAGGACGAGGGGCCACTAGAGGCATGGCGGAAGCTGGAGGGGGAAGATTCAGGGAGAAAGGAGGAGGTGCTACTTCACTGAGAGGATGGTGGAGCCATGGGAATCGCGCTGCCTAGGGACTGGTGAGGCAGAGACGGTGGAGGGGTTCAAGAAGGGGTGGTACAGGGGAAGGGTTCTGGAAGCAAAATCCAATGCAGTGAGACTATCCGGAACTGGGAAGAGAGAAGCCAGAGAAGGCGAGGGGGGAAGCAAGATCAGCTCCCAGGGGGCTGACCAAACGAGCAGACACGAAAGACCGTTAGGCCTATTCTGCTGGCATTTTAGTATGTTAGTATTTGCTTATCAAACACAGGGTCATGTGTGACCGTTCTCCCCCAACATAAGTACGAGAGATTAAAATGTGCAAATGACTTTCATCTCATTTTTGAGAATGAAGTGCCTGTTCCAGTCATCTTTCAAGATACTGTATGAGACTGTACTTTTGCTGAATAAAACAAAAACCAAAAGTAGCAGATTACACTTAAAGCATGCTTCCAGTCATCTCACTTGCAATGCCCATTTTTTTTTTGGTAGGCCTTTCTTTGGGACTGGGAATCATAGTTAACTAGTGACCCGGCTCCAATTTAGTCATAAGTTTTTTGTCTTATCAGTTTAGTTTCTTTCATTTCTTTTTTCTATTAAGTTTTATATATGCACTACTATATTTCCCACAGTATTAACAGTATTAATGTTATTTATAGTACTAATAAAGTATATCAATTTCTATTGGACCCAAGCCCTTCCATAGCACTCACATTTTTTAATTATCAAAAATACAACTTCATGAATCTGTTCCACCCATATATTAACCATAGAAGATCCAAACTGAATAACATATCAGCACACTGTGAATTGATCTGCAGAATCAGAGGGGTTATTCACTTGTTTTACCAAGATTTTGACATCCTATGTCTCAGTAACAAGCTAAGAAATTAAAAACAATAATAATTACTTTTATCTGTATAACTCTGTTTGCTACATTATTATTAGTATGGTTTATTATGTTGGGCCATTTTCTCCAAATATGCATGCCTCTTAAAACTGTAAAGTATTCTGTCATACTGGTATGAAAGACAATAAGAAATAGTTTAAAAGACTAGCACCTCAATGCAAAATGAAGCAAGGGTTACACAAAAAGTGCATTAGCAGTATTCATAAAATGAAATCATATCAGTTGAGTGTCCTCATTGGTGAGGACTCCCTCACATGATACTGCTTTAACACAGCACAAAACTCTCAGATTGCATGAGGGGTGCATTAATGGACACCTAAACCTATCATACTCAGAAGGTTATCATCATGCAAATAAAATCAAGATGCAACAAGAATTTCCATGAAGTACACTCACAGAAATCATTTTGCAAATAAGACAACCACATGACAAATATTTGTTTTAAAAGGACATGCAGAAGGTCTGCAGGTGTTGATTACCACTTACTCTTAGGTAAGTTAAAGACATTGGAAATATAAAGGCAGCACACACTTAAGGTCCCTAATTATGAAGCATTCATTAAAATGCTCAACAGTGCTTACAAAATAAGTCAAACCACATGGCAAATATTATTATATCCCCAAGACATATATTTCCTTTCAAATCACACATTGCGAAGCCTAACATCAAGAAATACTATTAAAAAAATAAGTCAGCGAGTCATAAGCCAGACCTCTCCCGATCTCCCACTGCAACACTGAACATCATATACTGCAAAGTGAAACAAAAAATACAGCTGAAAGAACAAACAACATATTTAACTAAATAACTATGGAATTCATCAAAAAAGCCATATCTTACAGAAAAATCAATCCCCCTAATGCTTCAGTGGTTCCTCATCAGTTGAAATGATATCAAACAAAACAACCACATGACATGGTAACGTAAACTGCATTAATGTTCAGGCATTCTTCTTAACAGTTCATGAATTTAGCTCATTAACCTTCCTCAAGCTATCAGAAAATTGCTCATAAATATTGATTAATTGAGTATAAACATTGCCATGTAATGTCTGTTTTGTATCTGATTTCTGTGGTGTGGAACCTTTGTAAAGGAGTCTCTGACTCAAACGTACTTTTCCAAAACCTCAATAAATAAATAAATAATTAAATCATCAAATCAATACAGCATATAGCATAAATCCTCCCAATTTGTGAATGGCGCATGATGGCAACCCAGAAACTGACTCTGGTACCTCCCTGTTTAGGTTGTAAATTTGGGTTAAGCACAGGACTTGAATATTATCATATTTCTCTTTTTGTATTTTGAAGTTTGTATTTGTTGAGCTGTCCCCTTCTCCTCATTGTGCATCTGAAAATGAGTTGTTACCAGCTCAGTATGTCTTTCCTGGTAAAACTGCTGAAATAAATGAATGGCACTCCTGTGTTCATGAACGTTCATGAACATGAAGGTTCATAAAGGCACATGAAAGTTCAGGAAAACTCGTTTACTGCATTTGTATGGACAATTTTCATCAATATTTTTTGTTTGCTAGCAATACGCTTCTTTTATAATTGTGGTTAATTCATCAGGCAACCCTGTTTTAGTTATATGCTTAAAGGATTTTTGACCTATATACAGATAAGAGGCAGACCCCTTCAATTGTTAGTTGCTTGCACACAACCTAAGAGATATGCCATGATAACTTAATTATATTAAAGTATTAAGTTTTTTAATGAATGGCTTTTCTTACCATCCATCTTATAATTAGCAACCTACCTCATACGGAATTAATTATGTTCATCTGCTTTTAAATGGAATAACTGCTTACCATCTTTTCTTAAATAGAAAGGCAGAATTTCTATTTCAGCAGAAATCCGAAACTCTGGGGGGGCATGGCCTGACCTGGGACAAGATGACTGCTTGATTGTTCAGCTCCGTCACCTCAATCCTTCATCTGCAGCCATCTGCCCACTACTGCTCTTAACAGATAATTGCAAAAGTCCCCTCTTAATTCCTGAGCAGTCGGCATTAGAGTGGTGTTTTTAATTTTGTAATCAGACTTACAACAGCTGAGTTCCATCCAAGTTTAGTGCTTCTGAGTTGCAGACCACCTTCACACCTGAATCTGTAAACACTTCGGCAGTTTCACTACCCATGGACTGTGTTGGAGCAA
The DNA here is from genome assembly GCA_016271365.2 of Neoceratodus forsteri. Lineage (NCBI taxonomy): Eukaryota > Metazoa > Chordata > Ceratodontiformes > Ceratodontidae > Neoceratodus > Neoceratodus forsteri. Next base: position 1,387,369,714 of record CM057453.1, read on the forward strand.
TGTTTAGCCAACTTCTGACAGAAATAAAAGAAATGAAGTCAGTGACATTACCGAACTCACAAGCCATCTCTCAGACCAAGTCTAGACTCTTCCCTACTGAACAGAAAAACCTGCTCACTAAGACAGCCTGTCACAATATGCAGGCCAAGCATTGGGACCAGGAGAGAGAGAGAGAGATCATCACCCTGCAAAAAAAAGAAGTAAATTTTGAGAACAGGGGCTAGTAAAACAACTTGCATTTCCTGAGCTTCCCTGAAAAGGTGGATCTTAAAGACACTACTGGCTTTCTATGTCATGCAATGCCTTCACTTCTCAAGCTGCTGGGCTACCCCGATTCAACATCGGATGGGCACACCACTCACTGATAACACTGCCGAAGAGAGGGGAAAAGCCACTACCTACAGTAGTTCATTTCCTGTGCTTTCATATAAAGAAATACATATTTTGCAGAGCCAGAAAACTTGCGCTCCTTGGAATGGCAAGTACATCCTGTTTTGATATTCCAAGAATTTTCTCAGAATCTCACAAAGTTCATTAAGCTTACATGGAGGTCTGGCAGGCCCTCCATCAACTGAGATTTCCATGCAGTCCTTCAACAGATTGTCCACAATGGGATACTGTTAACATTCAGTGCCCCTAAGGCTGCCCTAGGCTTTATCCCTAAAACTCGGTGCTGTGCTGCCCAGCACTGACCCCAGTGCCCTGAGGTCATGGCAGCAGGTCTGTCATGCCAACTGCCTTATGACACCATTTGGTGCCTCAGCAGCTACAAGCTCACCCTCCCCCAACTGCCTGAAAAGGAGAAGGACAATGCTTGGCTCTTGCCTCCCAAACCTAAGCACCAGAATCATAAAAGGGTCCTAGTGCATAAGGAACATCTGCCCCAACTACAATCTAGAACTCATAACTGCAGCAGCACTCTGCTGAAGGAGAAGATGACATGGGGGGCTCTTGGGCTTGAATCACTATGCTGCCTTGTGCCTCATCTGTCCGGGTGTGGAAAGCACCACAGATCTGAGCATCACCAGCCAGCCTGAATCAGATGAGCAGCCCTTGCAACACCCAAAGGCCTCTCCATAGGATGGTGCAGTACTCACCACAGTCACAATCTCATAGGTGAGCATTTTGGCAGTAACTGTCCCGCTACTGTCCTCAGGCTCCACATGTATAGACGTCAATGGCCCAAGGGCTGAACAGCTTTTTCCATATAGTGTAGTGGTACTGGTACCACCCTGAACTTGCAGTGTATGGTAACTTCAGTACAGTTTTTTTGGGGGGGAAGGTACAAGGGTTGAGTGCAGACACCTTTCCTATATTTGGATGAATATTTCAGACTGACTCAGTGGGTCTTGCTCCTCCTGTTGTAATGCTACCCCCACTTCTCTCCCTCTTTTCCTCTTCTACCTGCATGTTGTGTGGCCTTCACACTCTTTTGGGACTGCTGCCTTAAAGAGACTCAGCCATAATCATTGGCACCTGGGATTTGCACAGCAACTGCATTGGGACATCAGGATGCTATTTCTTTTTCTTCAGTAACTTTTTCTTTTCACTAGGTTGCTGCACCCCAATATCATTTTTTCTAAATGTACCTTAGCTTTGCTTTATTTGCTTGCTGTGACAGGGTGGAATAGGACCCTGCCCCAATTGTTATGGAAAGAGTCTGAATGCAGGGATCTGTTCTATTCTTTCATTTCCTGCCTCTTGTCTGTCTGGTTGTGTAACCAGATTTTCTCATGAGACCTAGGACTTGATCACCCCGACAGTCTCGCAATTATTTGCCTCTTGCTATCTCTCAGTCTTCCCTTGCTATTTTGTCTTTTCCTCCCTTGCATATTGGCTGGTATAAGAATATATGTAACTCATTAGGTGGAAATGTAACTGATATTGGGATCCCTTTGTTTAGAAATGATAGATTGTTAATTTTTGAAATGTATACAATTATAGCTTGAGATGATTGCAAAAAGCTTTTGGAAACTAGTGCAATTTTAAGCCTTTTGCAAAAGCTGTGGAGATGGGGCCTCGGTTCTGGGATAGTGTGTTCCTGCCAGTACCTGCCTGAAACATACAAGAACACTTTGGAAGATGCTTGTTAAGATTGGGAGGTTGGAAGGGCTTATAAGACAGAGCTGCAATTGCTTGCAAGATGGACACAGAGACTGAAGGAAAACTGTAATGGATCTCCTTTATTTTACTTTGCCTTTGTAAATAGTTATACTGAACAATTTTATTTTTTATGTTACTGCTATTACAAATAAATACGTTTGGTGAATTCTACAACTGCTCCTGTTTTCCTATGCTTCCTGACCTGTGCCTCGATGACACTTACTACCATACTGAATGCCTGTCCACCCAAAGAAGGTATATAGCAGAGGTGAATTTAAAGCTCAGCCCACATCTCCCACAGTGAGGGACACGGGTCTGTTTGAGCCCTCATCCCACATACATGCTGCCCCCCACTCCCATCTAAATAGCTTCTAGCTCGGTGAAATTATCAGAAACAGGACCCCTCTTATCTCAAAGCATTTACACCCAGACTAGTGTGGAAAGAGCAGCTCTCAAACTGGCCTGTCCAATACGAAACCATACACTGTTGGTTCCATTCCTTTCTGACTGTGGCAGCATGGTTATAGTTTCATCCCTTACCCCCCCCCTCTCTGGAGTGGCAAAGTTGCTTGAATGCAAGTGGTGTAAGATCTCCCAATAACAGACAGACTTCATTTCAGGGTCTTGATCACAAAACATGCAGCTACACTCTATAACAGCTCAGGACATTGACTTAACTTTACCAGTGCACCCAGTAAGCAATGGTATGAGTCCCAGGCCCCCTTGCTGAATGACCCACATAGAGCGGGGGCTGCAGCAGTGACTGGTGGGAGTCAAACTGCTTAGCCTCAGTAAACAATCTGCCTCAAGAAACATGTCATGCTGAAGGATGCAGTCCCTCTAATTGCATCCTAATGTGCAGGGCTGATCCTTGGGGTGCATCTTCCACAGGAGGGTACCTGTAGCTTCAGTAATACCTACTTGCTGCAGTGACACTGCTCAGCTGCCACTTATGTAGCCTCATGAGTCTGTAGCAGTCTTTTGCTGCTGAGGTGGGATATCCTAACAGCTCAACTACTACTTACATACACTTCGCAGCTATAACTTGATCTCCTTGTTTGAGAAAGCCACAATGCCTCAATTGTTAATGGTTATTGCTCCACCCTCCAACCCCCTCCCCCACTTACTTTCACCCCTTTACTTTGCTACCCAAATTAAATCTAGGTCTTCTTATATCTTCCTGTGAGAGGGAGTGGCCATTAATAATTCAGGGTGTATGATGGATATTTTGTACCACACACCACCTGGCAGAGCTCAGCAACAGCTAGCATACCCCGGTGATATCAGAATACTAAAGAAAAGTATGAATGAGGAGTTTAGTTTATCTGCTTATAACGGCAGGGTTTTTTGGTAGGAGTGATGTCAATTAAGCCTTTCCTACTCTCACTCCTGACCTTTTAAATGCCCACAGGAGATGGTAGGAGGGCCTGGGGTAGGAATCTCTACCCAGTCCATATCCTACTGCTTCACAAAGTTTTACCACTGCATATAGTTCCTATGTTTTGTTGTTGGCTGATTAGTACTGTTAATAATGTGCCCCAATCATTATGCTTAGTACAAAATAATTAGAAACTGTGTTAGTGCTGCTCCTAGGGTGCCTGGGTGCAAGGGATTCAGCCCTGAACCCAAACCTGTTGCGGAGAACTCCCATGGCAAGACTGGTAACCTCATGGCCATCATCTGGGCACCATCACTAAACCCGTGATGACATAAGTGTTGGAATATTTGGTATTATGTCCAGAAAATGTGTATTATCATGCCTGTAGATTACACTCCCAAGTTACTATCCTTCAGGAAACAAAGGTAATGTCCTCTGAGGCTACTAAATTAAATAGGGAATGAGTGAATATAGAACTCCACAGCCTGGCTCAGGATAAACAAAAAAAGAGAGATATTGATTTTAATGCTTTGCTGTGGAAGGTGTTACAGTACAATGAAGACGCAGATGGGAGATGGATCACAGCTCATGTTGTTTTTGAGCTACTGCTGTTTGTGCCACTACATTTCAGGTCAGCCCCCTTCTACTCAGCTGCCATAGACCCATCACCCTGGCATTCCCCATGACATACCCCTACTTCCAAAGTTCCTCCAGAGCTTAACCCCCTCTGGCAGGGGTGATGGAAACTGACCAAAACTCTGCTGCAGAACTGATCTGATCTTGTGGAGGTGGTGCCTGGGTAGCCAGGTGCAGGGCCTATGAGCTGTCAGCATCATCCTGTCAGCCAGGGCTTTTCCGCTTTTTACTGCCTATCCACTAGGACATCAGTGGCAAGGGTACACAAGCACCTGAGCATTAATATGTGTGCTGTGTGGCATCGGCCAATGTCCTTCCACTCATAAAATGCTCCTGACTGCACTGCTACCTGTGGTCACCTTGGTGGCAGTAATGCAATGGAGCTGGCTGTCCTCCCTCCCTGGAGTAGGAGAGCATCTCCTGGGAGCTCAATCCTCCTCCCCCCCTCGCCAGCCCATGACAACCTAAGCTTGTTCCCAAACTCAGGTCACCAGTATCGCAACTACTACTGCTCTGATGGGCTGGCTATCATGGCTCATTTTGAGACACCAATTGGACCCTTAGTGGTAGGCAACATTTTCTTTATTTATTTAAGCATTTTACCATGCAGGCATACTGAGCAGGGTACCGCTCGATTCCAGCTTCACCCTGGGGGTGGGGGTAGTGGGAAAAATACAGTAAAAATATAAATAGCAATACAATCAAATGTACAGTTAAGCAACAGTAGTAAATACAATGGAATAAATGTACAGTATGTACAACTTAGTTTTGCCCTGAGGAAGAAAAGGCAATAATGCAACATGTATCGACAAACTCAGAGGGTGCAATTGTGCATAACCACTAGCTACTAGATGAGGGGCCTATGTGCATAGCAGTATTCACATTTCTGAGTTGTAAGACAGCAAACATTGTGTTATGCACAGATAGGGGTCTGTGAAATGCATGTGTGGAGCAGTGTTGCTTATAAAAATTGGACAGAAATTGGTGATGGGCATGATACTAGGCCCTCAGCAGTGCAAGTTGCATGAGCATGTAGTGGAGAAGTGCGTCTTGAGGAGGGAGTTGAGATGTTGTGTGCTGGAGGTGTGCCTAATGTCTTCCGGCAATGAGTTCCATAATTTTGGCATGCAGTATTTAAAGGCAGCCTGGCCAGTAGTGGGTGACATGTGAGGGATGTGGAGAAGCCGGGAATCAATGTTCTAGAGCAAGTACGCAGGTGGGGGTAGAGCTGCTAGGGCGGCCGCAAGATAAGAAGGGAGGGACTGTGCCCAAAATTTCGATGTGGTCCTGGTACAGGGGTTCAGTCTCTGATCATGGAGAGAAGGGAAGTCTAAGGACCAGTATAGGTCACAGTGATTGGTTGTAGGGGATCAGTCCAAGGCAAAATGACAGAAAGAGTGGAAGAGAGGATCAAATCTGGCTAGTGAGGACTTGGAAGCTGCACTATAGGCTACGTCCCTGTAGTCCAATATTGGGATGATAATTTTTTGGACAATTGCCGAGTGTGTTGGCAGGGGGATGCAACTTCTGTTGCAGTATAAAGCACCCAGCATGGTGTGCAGTTTCTTGCAAATCACATCAATATGGGCTGAAAAGTCAAGGTGCTGATCTAGCCAGACCCCAAGGTATCTGAATGATGTACAAGCCTCCAGGGGGGAGCCATCAAGGGTGCAGAAAATAGGGGTGGTGGTAAGTCGGGAGAGTTTTGCCCTAGTGCCGAAGGTAAGGGAGACAGTTTTCTTAGGATTTAGAAAGAGTTGATTAGCACAAAACCAGAGTTGGACATTGTTAAAGTCCTGCTGAAGTCTGGTTGCTACTTCAGAGGAGGATGGACCTGAGCCATACAGTACTGTGTCATCTGCATACATGTGAATGGAAGTATGTGGGCAGGCCGAAGGCAGATCATTTAGGAAGATGGAGAACAACATTGGGCCAAGGACTGAGCCTTGGGGGACCCCTGTAATGGCAGGGAGGGAGGTGGAGGTGGAAGCGCCAATTCAGACTGATTGGGACCTGCCTGCCAGGTATGAATGGAACCAGCTGGTGGCAGATCCTGATAGTCCGGTGAGGGAGAGCTTGGACAGTAGCAGGGTGTGAGAGACCATGTCAAAGGCCTTTGCAAGGTCTACGAAGATAGCCGAGGGTGATACCCCGTTATCCATTCCCATGAGAATGGTGTCAGTGAGTCTTAGAAGAGAGGTGATGGTGGCATGCAATTTCCTAAAACCAGCCTGGTACGGAGAGAAGAAGGAGGTGGAGTCCAGAAAGGAGGAGAGCTGAGAGAGCACGAGGACCTCCTGGATTTTGGCTAGGGTGTGGAGAAGTGAGATAGGGCAGTAGTTGCCCAGGGAGGAGGGATCACCGCCTTTATGGAGGGGGATGACTGTAGCATGTTTCCAAATAGATGGGATTGATCCATGCATGAAGGAGAGATTAAAGAGAGTGGCCAGTGGGCTGGCAATGGCTGGGGCAGATAGGTGAAGCACTGTGGAGTCCAGTCCCAAAGGGGCATTTACCTTTGGAGGGACTGAATGACCATAAGGCTTTTATTATCTCTGTCAGAGTAACTATGTGAAAGGAGAAGTGGGGAGACAGAGGTGTGGCTGGGGAAGAAGTGGGTGGCTGTATGGGGTGGAGCAGAAGAGAGAACATGAGAGAGGATGCGCAGCTTGTGATAAAGGAGTTAAGCTCAGTGGCCACAGTGCTCAGTGCAGTGACAATATTGCCTGACACGTTGAGGGTTGGTGTATGGGGTTGGACTGGGACTGGAGGGGAGAAGAGAGATCTAATTGACTTCCAAAACTTTGCTGGGTGATTGAAGTTAGTGGAAGGAGGCCTTGAAGTAATTAGTTTTGGCCTGATGGATAAGCCTCATGCAGGCATTCCACAGTGAGCAGTAGTGTTGTAGTGCCACTTGAGAACCTGTTACCTTATAGGTTTTCCAGGCTTGGTCCTTGACTCGAAGTTGATCTATGAGATTGGTGGTCACCCAGGGCAAGTGGGCACCCCTTACTCTGGACCTTCTGAGTGACGCATAGTAGTCCCAGATAGCAAGGAATCTGGACGTGAAGAATTCAAGGGCAGCGTTGATGGAGGGTGCCCATGGGATGTAGGACCAATCAATATTATTCAGGTCAGTTAGGAGCACTGTCAGATCAAGGGATTTGTAGGACCTGGTGAGTAGAGTACGGGGGCAGAGCCTTAGGTCTGAATATTTTCCGCACCTTGTAAATCATGTGTTGGTTGCTGATCCAGTAGGAGACCAGTGTCAAGTATATGATGTGGGTGGGAGGTTAGGACCCAATCCAATAGTGTGTGGTTCTTGGATTTGTGGTTCAGGTGAGTGGGTTCTCTTATTTGCTGGGAGAAGTTTAGTGCATTCACTTGACTTCATATTTTGGAGCTAGCACTGGAGAGCCAGTTCAGGTTGAAATTACCAAGTATATGCAACTCTCCACCAGCCACAAGGGATTTTAGGGTGCCCAACTGGCCCTGCATATGCACTATAATGCATACCGGAGGGCAATCAACCATAACAAGGCAGTGTTCCTGTCCAGGGAGATTGCTGCTGGGAAGAATCAAACAGCTATACTTTTTCGGACTGTGGACAGGCTACTTCATCCTGCCTGTCTACAGCCAAAGAAGTTTTTTCTGATGCTGAATGCAAAGAGTTTGCTCTATTCTTCTAGGTCAGAGTGTCCAGTCTTTGGCAGGGCGTTTCTCCACTCAGCAATATCATAGCTGGCAGTGGTCACCTGAAGTGTTCTGAGAGCAATCTGCCTGTTTGGGGGGAGTTTAGACCAGTGGAAGTAAGTGAGGTCATTGGTGTGGTGACCAATCTGAAGAACATCTTTTGTGAACTGGATCTGGTATCAAAGTGTTTCTTGATGAGATGCATCAACATCGTTGGCCTGGTGTTTGCTCTGATTATCCAGTGCTCCTTATCTGAGGGGGTTTTCCCTGGTGCCTTGAAGGAGGCATTGGTGAGACCACTCTTAAAGAAACCATCATTGGACTCGGAGGTCACGGCAAATTACTGACCTATCTCTAATCTTCTCTTTTTGGCAAAGGTAGCGGAGAAGGTAGTGGCACTTCAGTTGGAGAAGCACCTCGTGACCCATGAGTTATATGAACCTTTCCAGTTGGGAATTTGGGTGAGGCATAGCACAGAAACCATGCTTGTTCTGGTGCTGAATGATGTCCTCAGGGCGAGAGATCAAGGAGATAAAGAATTCTTGTTCTTCTGGATCTCTCCTCAGCATTTGACACTGGACCATTGTGTGTTGCTTGACCACCTTAGGGATCTCTGTGGACTCACCAGCACTGTCATCTGTTGGTTTGAGTTCTTTTTAACCAATAGAAGGCAATGGGTAGTGATGGGGAATTTTTCCTCCATCCCTAGCCTCCTATCCTGCGGAGTCCCTCAGGGATCGGTATTAGCCCCAATGTTGTTTGCAGTGTAAATGCTACCCCTGGGAGGGCTCATTAGGAAGTATGGTTTGGGTTTTCATTGCTATGCTGATGATACCCAGCTATATATTTCCTTTGCCCCAGGAACATCCAATGCGGTAGATATGCTAAACAACTGTCTTGCTGAGATTAACGACTGGATGGCCTCCAGCTGGTTGCAACTAAGCCCCGGTAAGATGGAGGTATTGGTGGTGGACTCAAACAGAGTGTGTGATAGGATGGCCTCTAAATCAGAGACTGGACTTGTTCTAGGATCTGCTTCATTGAAGACCTCCGCTAGGGTGCGAAATCTTGGTGTCATTCTGGATAGGAGTTTGACTGCGGAGGCGCAGATGTCCTTCACTGTCCGCTCCTGTTTTTTCCATCTTAGAAATGTCGCCAAGATAAAACCCCTTGTTCCAACTCCAGACCTCCCCACTTTGATGCATGCCTTAGTTACATCAAGGCTTGGCTACAATAATGCGGTCTACCTCAGGGTTGCAGGAGGATCTCTACGTAGACTCCAGCTAGTGCAGAATGCAGCTGCCCTGTTATTAACTGGGCAGCCAAAATTCTGCCATATTACACTGGTGTTGTGTGAGCTGCACTGGCTGCCGGTCAGGTGGAGGATCCTCTTTAAGGTGGGTCTTTTCACCTATAAGGCCCAACACAGTCAGGGTCCTGGTTATCTGTCTGACCTTCTTGTACCTGCTGTCTCTGTCTGCCCCCTCTGTTCCTCTTGTGGAGACCCCCTTGTGATTCCAAGGATGAGGTTGAAATCTGCTGGTGACAGGGCTTTTAGTGTCGCCACTCCCATCCTTTGGAATTTGCTGCCCTTCGGGGTTAAGGGGGCCTCTACTTTAGAGGTACACAAGGCCCGCCATAAGGCCCTCCTATTTGCTCAGGCATTTCTGGACTGAATGGTTAATTTATTGATCTGATTAGATTATTAATTTTTATATGTTGTATTATTATGCTGGGTTGTTAATTATTTTGTATCTAATGATTCTATTTCTGAAGATGTGTTTACTGTTTGTACAGTGCCCAAAGCCTCTGGGATTGAGTGTTTTTAAATAAATGTTGCCTTGCCAGGATGACGGGTAGTGCGGTATCCAGGGAGCAGTAGGAATCTGCTACGTATAAGGGAATTGAGTGAGGGAGTGAGATTTTAATTAGAAGGGAGTTTATAGATGGCGTGGGCATGGAAAGCCTGATTGGGGTAAACTGGAGCTTGGAGGAGATGAACATGGCAGTGCCTCCACCCTTCTTTTTACCCTGATGGTCCTGCCAAATGAGGGAGTAGCCAGGGATAGAGAACTCAGAGTCCAGATTATGGGGCTTCAGCCAGGTTTCAGTAATGACTAGGATATCATGGCACAGGAAAAGGATGCTTGGAGAGATTCTGCATTGTACTCGGGGGAGGGCAGGAGATCCTGTTGGCCCTCGCAATCACTGGAGAAACATATATGCCTAGAATGAGGATTCTCCTCATTTTTGTGATGCCTTCACCAACCTCCTATCCCAGTTTAATTTAATGATCCAGTGCTGGTTGTGGGGGGCCTTTAATCTAACCCTGGACCAGTAGATTGAAGCCATAGGAATCCCAAGTTTGAGGACTGTGCAGGTGTTTAAGCTCTAGCTCCATGAGCAAGCTCCAGCAGATGTGGGGTGTCTGCACAATCCCAGGGTAAGAGAGTACTCCTGCTACTATGCTGCACGTGTATCTTATAGTTGGATAGATATGTGGCTTACCTCACATCAGTTAACTCAGATGATATGCATGGTTTTCTTAACCTCCCTACTGATCTCTGACCACGCTTCTGTGGAAATAGACATAATTTGGGGCCCAAGAACTCCAACTTTCAAGCCTGTTGACTTGATCAGCTGTTACTCCAAGACCCCACCTTCCAGCATGGTTTAAAGCAGAAGAGGAAGCATACTTCCACCTGAATGACACAGGGAATACTACAGCGGCCACCCTGTCAGAAGCCCTTAAGACTACTCTGTGAGGCCACATCATAGGGTATGCCTCCCGCCACAAGAAAGAATGAGTAAAAGAGTTAGTGGACTAGGAAACTTGCTTCCAACAGCAGGAAGCTAAGTTCAGTGCACAGCCCTGAGGGAACTCTAATTCCATTCTGCACAACTCTATTCATTGCCTGTGGCTAGAGATAAATACTTTGACAGCACGTAAAACAGAAAAAGCCCTGCTCCATTTTAAGCATAAGTACTGCAATGAGGGAAGAAAAATAGCAAGCTCCTTTCTTATCCCTTCAGGAAACAGCAGGTGGAGAAGAACATAGCCAGCATTCAGGATGGCATAGGCTATCTCTGCACCAAGGCAGAAGACATCAGTACAGTGACAAGAACATTTTATGCTACGCTCTATAGCTCTGACCAACCCTTAGACCACTCACATATAGATGTAATTCTAACACTCCTTCAGTTGTGGAAACTCACCAAAGAACAGGCTGCAACCTTTGAAGCCCTGCTGTCCTTGGCTGACACAGATGTTGTACTGAAAGCCATTAAACACTGGCAAACTTCTGGTGAGGATGGTTTCCTCCCTGAAGTTTTTCAAATGCTCTTCCCTGTGGCATACCTCATTTTACAAAGGCTATACAACACACTTGCATCTACAGCACCCTTCCATCCCTCCATGCATACTGTCACTATCACAGTCCTCCCCAAAAGGGGGGCAAATTCTATCCTCCTGACCACTTACCATTCTATCTCACTAATCACAGTTGACCATCAGATGTATGCCAAGGTTCTGGCCATGCATCTGGACTTCCTTCTTCCAGTTATAATCCACTCAGCATAAGTTGGTTTTGTGCATGGCTATTTGAACACTGACTATCTGAGGTCTCTGGTGAATATAATGCATGCAGCCCACACTCCCTGCACTCCCGACAACAGTGGTGGCCATAGATTTTGAAAAGGTCTTTGGCTTTTTATAGTGAGGGTACCTGTATAAAGTTCTGGGATTTGGAAAGTTATTTTTGGGCAAAGTCAGAACCCTGTGCACTGAGCTCCAAGTCAGAATCCTTACTAACACCACATTGTCTATGTGTTTTCCCCTGGCCAAGGGCACAAGACAGGGCTTCCCATTATCCCCCCTCCTCTTTATCGTGGCCATAGAGCACTGGCAGCTGCCATATAGTGCAGCCCAGAGAGTCTCAGTATTTTGATTTGCCAACAGAAGCACAAAGCATTATTGTATGATGATGCCCTCCTGGTTCTACAGTACTAGATCAAGCAACTACCTGTACATCCATAGCTCTGCATATCCCTTTTACAAACATTTTCCCAGATTTCTGAACTGTGTGTCAGTCATTCCAAAACAGAGATACTTCCTCTCAACCAACTATGTACCCCTCAAAGATTCCAAACCTGTGGGCTTCTGTGGGCTCCTGACTACATCACATGCACCAAAATAAAAATAATGCCAAAACTTACCAAGCTCTTCAAGCTGAATTTTACCTTTCTGCTCACAGATCTTTGGGTAGAATGTGATAGGTGGAAGCCTGTACAATTATCTATGGCCAGCAAAGTTGAAGTATTGAAAATGGTAACCGCCTCAAAACTGTTTCACATCATATCACATTTGCTGGTACCTATTCCCAGTCAATGGTCTGAACAGATGGAGAAATTAATAGGTAATTTCCTGTGGGAGGACAAAAAAAAACAGATATAGCCAACACAAACTTAAGACCCACTGGCTTACTGGGGGACTCCTATGGATTAAGAGCTACTACTGGGCTTTCTGTTTGACCCAGATGGTGAAGTGGTTTCTGGCTCCTGGCCACACCCCAGGCATAAAGTAGAGACCACATATTTGGGTGGCATCTCCCTTACAGTCTATCTTTGTGCCCCCTCTGTCACTACAACTGGAACTCACCTGAGTCAGCTTCAGAGACAGCTGGATACAGATCTATCCCACCTGAATCTAATACACCTGTGGGGTAATCCAGCTATAGCCATGGGGGCAAACCTGTCACCTGAACTGAATGGCAAGCAAAAGGCATCCATACACTGGCAGATCTTCTTATACCTTAGCAGTAGGTTGTACACTCTTTTACAGGATTGCAGGAGTGTTGCACACTTCCTCAAGCTGACTTCTGGAGGATCCATCAAATCTGAAACACCCTTGCATCAATACTCAAAAAAATGAAAAACCCTCCCACCACATGCACCCAGCATCCATTGCCCATTGACTTAACCAGCTCATGGGTAGAACTGACAAAATCTATTTCCTTATCAGGGATGGTATCCTAGAGTAGTCCACAAAACCTAGACTCTGGTGGGTCAAGATCCTGGGTCCACACAACTCAGATGACAAGTGGACAATCTGCTGAAAATTAGCACATACAGCATGTCGAGGTTCTAGAAGTAGATTGATCCAGAATAAGATTCTACATCTTTGGTACCATACTCTAGTGGTCCTGCATCAAGCCAAGCTACTACATGACAACAGTTGTCGGAGATGCAGGCAGTCAGGACCTGATACATTGCATGCCCGTGACTTACACAATACTGGACACAGGCCCACTACATCCTCAGTGAGTAGCCAATCACTGACTCCCCCCTCCAAATCTTGGACTTCTCTCAGGACACATCAAGTTTAAACCCCAAGGAGCAGAAATGGCTACTGCAGGCTATTATGGAAGCCAAGCACCAACTACTGCTTAAATGGCGCACACCTGAGATCTCGTCCATTAGTGCATTCACAGCCTGCATTGCCCAGTTGGCACAATTTCAGCACCTGTCTCACCTAGCTTGTGGTACTCTACCCAGATTCTGGGAAACCTGGACCACCTTTCTAAGATTCTTGGGAAAGCCACTACAGTGCCTCCTCCATGGCTCCTTAGCTACCCAAAGTAGGAATTAATGTATGCTCACCCAGTGATTCCATCACCCTCCCTTAATGCCCTAGAAAATGAGAACCCTTCCCACTCTCTGAAGTAGCAGGGGCCACCCAAGGAGTAGCACACTAAAGAAAAGGATATCTTAGGACACATAACTCTCTCATATGTCTAGCTAGGTACCGGTTTTCTCTTCCGTAAATAGGTTATCTAGTTATATCATTCAACTAAAGTAGTCATGGTCTGGTTGGTCTCATCCTGAGATGACCATACTATGTTCTGCTTATTATTCTCATTGCCATTTGTACTTTCAGTCATTATATTGGTTTGTATCAACCACTGTTATGCCAAATCTGCTTCTCAGTAGGCCCTTCCTGTACTCCTGCTTAACCTGCATTACTGTTGTATGGATCCTGGATGTATGGCTGTGCATGCCAGGTTGTATTTCTCTGTTTTAAAATGTTACTAAAATGTTTAACCACAGCCAGCCCAGTGGCACTGAGGGTTGAGCACTGGATGTGACACCTTGCACCACGCCAGCAACCCAGGGTCAGGAGTGACCTCGGGTGCTGGGGGTCAGTTGGGTAGGAGGAGGATTGAGCATCCCAGGGAATGCTCTCCTCCTCTGGGGAGGTGGGAGGGATGACCCTGGCAGTACTGGATCCTGGCGGTGGCTGGGTGCTGGTGCAGGGCACTGTCCACAATGGGGACAAAGCAGGCTGACGCTGTATGCACCAGGCATGGACGCGTGCATGGAGAGTCCTTGGCGTCATTGCATGCCTGCGTCGTGAGGCAGAAATGGGGGAAAAAATTGTAATCATCCCTACTAGCATGAGGACTGTGGGATCTGGCACCCCTGCAGCAAGACACACCCATGTAGCTCCCTTGGTGTGCCTGCCCCTGGTCTTCCATGGTGAGTGGGGTACATACCCACTGCGATGTGATCAGGGAGGGGCAGGACATAGGGGTTTCAGAGCTCTAGCTGAGGTTGGGGCAGTGGTGAGGTGACAGCTGGATGGATGGATGGGAAGCCATAGGTACAACCCCCTTCCCCCAGCTGTAGGAACAGGTATACAAATAAAAAAAAAATGTTTAACCACAAAAAAAGAACAAAAAAATAAAAGAAATCTAAAACTCTTCTAAAATGAGGTGAGTTAAAATGATAATTTATTTATTTATTTATTGAAATGTTTTACCAGGAAGGCATACTAAGCAACAAGTCGCTCATCTCCTGGTGTGGCCTCGGAGGAAGGGGTACAACTGGAATGAGACATTCAACATTCAAGTTACAAGATCAACATTAACATACAGTTGTAAGGCAGGTGTTACAAACAGTGTTACAACAGTGTTAAGCATAACACGTAGAAAGAGTGGACAATAAGTGCCAGGTTAAGAAGGAAACAAGTGCTTTCGTGAAAGAAAAGGGGTAAAGGGGAGGGAGGGGGAAGGGTCATGTCCCTGGAGACCCCTTCAGGATGCGAGGAACCCTGCAAGGGGGCTGGAGGGACCAGAGAGAGAAGAGGATAAGGCAGTGTCTCCGAGAGACCCATTTAAGATGGCGGGGGAAGGGAGTAGATGAGAGATACAAGCCCCTTGGAGGGTAGGAGAGTGACCCATGGAGAACATTCAGTGTCCTTTATATTCTATGAGAGATCAAGAGAGGCCAGTGGGGGGGGGGAGCAATTATTGGGAGGGGGAGGAGGGCTAGATATTTGGGGAGTGGGTGTGCACAGGATAAAATGAAGGTGAGGGTAGGGGCATAGGGTTTGTCCAGGGCTTAGAGGAGGGAAACATTTGGGGTGCCCAAGTAGTTAAGTGGGAAACAATGTATTCTGATATGCTGTGAGGCATGGAATGCCATCACTGCTGGGGTCATGAACCAGGGCTGTTTAGGCTCCCCCTACCACTCTCCTGATTCTACAGGCAGAAAGTCATCTGAACTAGCAGGAGCAGAATTTGTGACTTATCTCCCAATGTTTCCACCCACCTGTCAATGCTTATTGTGCCTCATTGAAGGAAGGCCACACTCCACTTAACTCCTGGTCCACCCAGTGGCCCATGCATGTATGGTCTCAGTGTGAGTGAAACAGCAGGAGTAGGAGTCCTGAAGGGGAGTCATCACAGGAAAGACATCAGGTAGCCAGGAGACTTTGCCCTCCTGCTGCTGTAAGTTATTATGGTTCCTCCTTTGTCCTCTCTGCAGAGTGTCTATCATAACATATTAACCTAGGAAGTTAAGGCCTGTTTCTGCCCTGCAGTAAGTGTTGATAGGTGTAGTCCCATTAGTGTTACCTTTGACTCTGTCTGTCTTGCCAGGGAAGTTAATTCTGTCTTTCTGCAATAATCTTGTAGAGTGGGCTAACCCTGCATTTTGTCAAACTTGGGGAAGGTGGATTAAGCTATGTTGCATTTTTTGTTTTCCTTTTTTCTCCCTCTGTAAGAGACTGTTAAAACTATTTGCCTTACTCAACTTGATTTGCTTGGTACTTAGGGTTTCGTAAATTTTTCAATCAGTGTAGGTTACTATTAAAAAGCTAGTGCACTGCCTAAAACTAATATTCATTTTTAAAAGCAGTCAACCATTACCTTTTATATCTGAGGTACCCTTTCTTTTCCCTTTAGTCTTTAGTTAATTAGAAGATTGTTTAACTGATGTTAGTAGGTGTGCTGTGTGGAACAGCACTCTGTCTGGCAGCTGACATATCCAGCTCTGTTATCCCATGACTACATCATCAGCATTGTGAACTCACTGACTGTGACATCACTGCTGCTTAGGAACAGCCACTTACTAGCTGCCAGGTCAGTCATCTGTGATGTCACTGTCAGTGAGATCGCAATGCTGATGATGCAGTATGGAAGATAGAAATAGATATGTCAGCTGCCAGAATGAGAGCTACTGCACTCATCCAGCACAATATTATCACATAAAAAACTTTCTAATGAGCAAAGAGAAAAAGAAAAATACTTCAGAATTAAAAAGTTACTACTTCTTAAAATGTGTATAATTTTCCTGTCTTGCCTGTTTTGGTTCCACTACCTCTTTAAGAACTATTATACTGTACAATGTAGCCTAGCATAGCAGGGTACTCATTCCTACAAAATGCTTTGCTTCTAGAATGATCTGTTTAGGGTGTTTACAATTATTACTCTATAGCTACGATCTGTAGTACATTTCTGAGCTTTTTGAGGGGCTTATTCTTACCACTTCTCAGCATGATTCAACTTCCCTTTGTAATTCACCTTTCCAGGCCCCTCCTCCACTCCCTATTTCCCATTTCCCTTTCATCCCTCTATTCCACTTCAACTACTCTTATCCTCTCTTGATCCTCTCACCTCTTCCTATCCACCCAGGCTATCTTTCTTTTACTCTCCTCTCCTTTTCCTCATTTAACATTGAAGCCTTCCATATCACAATCTCTTTTCCATCACCTCCTTCTCTCCCTTCCTGACCCCCCTAGCCATTGCAAATCTTATTCACCTCTGTTGCAGTTTACCTTATTACTTTTCTAGTGTGGTGACACTGAGCTGCTCCACATCTGTTTTGACTCTTTGTCTTCACTTTTTGAACAGCACAGATTATTTCTGCTTCTTTTCTGCTTGTGCACTGAAACATAATATTATTGCTGCTCTGACAGGACAAGTTTGCTTTTAGTTGTATTTTTCTTCTCTCAGTAACTCTCTCTCTCTCTCTCTCTCATTTCTCTCCAGTCTTATACACAAATAAGCTTGATTTCTAAAGATGATTAGAAGTATTTCAAAAGTTCTAGACCAGAATCCAGAACACCAGTGGGTTCTGACAACCCTACCAGGTTGGTCCCCTTCAATTGAGGAATTTCTCTTGGCTAAGTTCTCCTTTCTTTCCTGTATTCCTATTCTGCATCAGGGGTGTCTATGCTTTCTCTAAAATCTCTTCCACTGGGTGTCTGACGCTAATTCTTCACTTGCCAGTCTTTCCTCTCCAGGTGAACTCTCTCTTCATGAGGATTTTAATATTTATTGGCTCTTCCCTCTGCCAAACTCACTATCCAAATGACTGCGTATTTTAGCTTAACCCAGTTCATAACTGAACTGACTCTCCTAAATCCCCACTCTACAATCCTCTCCCTTATCAACTGGGTGCTCCCACTACATTATTGCTTCCAGTACCCTACCTAATGCCTTCAGTGATTACAGCATGACCTACTGTGTTAGAAAAATGTGACTTTCCTCTACCCATCCTAAGTGTTATTTGGTCAAGGTCATTCAGCTATCTCAGTCTAAACTCCTCCCTCTTGACCTCTCTTGTGTTGATTGGTTCTTCCCCTTATTACTGCCACTGACAATGGTGAGTCCCTCTCCTTGTTCCACTCCAACTTCATTAGTATTTGGGACAAACATGCCCCCCTTAGGAAGTCCTGTGTAAGAGGCTGTCACTTCTCCTGGTTTACTGCTGACCCTATTGACCTATGTAGAGCATGTGATGCCTGGTTCCGATCCAAACTGATGCACTGCCCTTGCAGAGATTCTGAGCTATAAGCAGTTCAGTCTCTCAGGTCAGTTAAAATGAATAATTTACC
Source organism: Neoceratodus forsteri (assembly GCA_016271365.2). Classification (NCBI taxonomy): domain Eukaryota; kingdom Metazoa; phylum Chordata; order Ceratodontiformes; family Ceratodontidae; genus Neoceratodus; species Neoceratodus forsteri. The sequence goes on from CM057453.1 coordinate 1,387,387,701, forward strand.
CTCCAACATCCAGAATAATCTTAAGTACCCTTCTAAGTTCTGGAAGGTGATCAACTCCCTTTTTGATCACCCTCTTATTCCTCCTCACCATTTTAGAGGGTGGTTCCTTATTCTCTTACCCCTCCAAGCTGCTTCTCACTTTAACAAATTCTGTATGACCTGCACCTCCTCACTCCTTCCTCAGAGGAGCTTCCACCCACCCTGTTCTCCCTTTTCTCAGCCCTCAGCTGGACACTGTTGCTCCTTCCCTCTTATCTCTCCTTAGAAGACCTTAGTGGTCATCTGATACTCAATTTCTCCAAAGGACTCAGCCCAGATAGGTTGTCTCATAAATCCTTTTGCTGTCTGCCCTTACTCTCGCTACCTCCACACAATTACCTTCTTAAACTCTGTTTCAACCTTTGCTCTGTTCCTCAGTCTTGGAAACCTGACAGAGTTCTCCCCTTCCATAAAGGGAGTGACTCTGCCTCACCTGGGAAATTTTAGCCTACAGAATCTCATTCCTTTCTGCTCTTGCAAAACTCCAAGAGAAGTTGGTATACTGTCAACTACTTTATTGGACTTCCTGTCTTCTTTTTCTAACTTTCGCTCACCATTCCAGACAAGCTCCCACAAAGGCCACTCTACCCTTTCCTCACTTCTCCATGTCACTAACCCCATCCATAAGGGGATGAACCAGGGGCTCATCACTGCTGGCATCATCAATGATCTTACCAAGGCCTTTGGTTTTGTGACCCATCCACTCTTCTTGAAGAAGTTGAGAGGTGCTGGTTTCTCTACTTCTACCATCATATTATTTAGCCTCCAATATTCAGAATAATCTTAAGCCCTCTGCTAAGTTCTAGAAGGTGAACCACTTTCTTTTTGATCACCCTTTCATTCCTCCTCACCATTTAATTTTCTTTCCACATGCATTTTTTCCTCCACATGTCCAGAAGGGCAGCACTTCAGGCCAATCCCATTCCCCCCAAACTGACTTCCTTACCACCCCAGCCACCTACCTGCTCATGTGATTTCCCCAAGAGCTTCCCTCTCAATACAGGGCCAAGGAGGGAGGGCCATCCTTCTACTCATTCAAAATATCCAAGGTGCGCCAACATGGTGACAAGTGATGGAGCAGGTACAGAGTGGCTGCACCAGGCTTCATTTAGCTCTCTGATGCCATTTTCATGTTTTTCTCCCACCCCAATGTGAAGCACCATACTCATGTGTGGAGGCACACCCATCCAGCATGTCCCCACAGTTCCCTCCCTTACATGCCTCCCTATTACTGCTGTACCCCCCAGGCTTCCACCTGGGGGTAGCCTAGGCCAGGCCAACATGCCATCCCTCCCTGGTTGAGGAGAGCAGTCCCTTGGAAACTCAATTCCCTCCCGCCCCAGCTGACCCTCAGTGACCCAAGTCTGTTCCCAAATCTGGCTCACTGGCATAGGAAGAGGTAAGGTGGTAGGCACTTCAGCTCCTTGAACCACCAGGACAGCTTCTACTCACAATTTTTGAGGGTTCAGAGCACACTTCTCTGGCCACCTACAATCAGTCCAGGTTTGTGATGCCTTGTTTCTCCCTCCATATTAAGTCTTGGGTTTACCAAGGTTCCATCTATGGTCCTGCCCTGTTTTCCATCTTCTTAAATGACTTCCCACAGACTGTGTTGCCATATACATTCACATGTACTGCATGTGTATGTTACTTTACTTTATGCCTCTAATGCATCAATCTCTACCCATAAAGTGTCACTAGAGCATGACTAAAGTAACATTCAATGCTGGTTCCAATCTCACCAACATTTGGTTAATGCCAAAAAGATGGTGTTAATGCTGTTTCCCAATTAAAGATCCTTGATGTGTTGCTGGATGGTACACTTGACTTTTCTGCCCCCATCAGTGCCATTCACAAAAAACTGTGCTCCAAACTCAGTACCTTTTATCACAACAAGGACTCCTCTTCACTCCCAGTCTGTCAGGAATGTGTCAATAAGATGATCCTGCCATTTTTTGACTATGTGGATATGGTCTATGTTGCCAGCCCCCAAATCCTCCCTACTTAGACTGGATGTTCATTTCCATTCCTTTTGTTGATCTGCATCTAATGCCCTTGCCATATGTATCTTTGTTTCCTCTATATCAACCTCTCTCCCTCTTCTTGCTTCCTGCCACTTTTAGAACTGTTCCATTTTTACCTCTAAATTGTGTTTCTCCTCCCTCCCTCATTAGCTCTGCTGTGCTCTGTCAACTCTACCTCCTATCTGCTCTGCTCTAAGGACCCCCACATCTTCTCTATTGCCCACTCAAAAACTGCCACTGAACAAACACTTCCTCCTGTCATTTCCCCACCCTCTGAATAACCTTACCCCAATGTGGCAGTCATTTTCCAATCTCTCCCTCAAACATCAGTTAAAACTCTCTTCCAGTTCCTCCTGTTCCTAGTCATATCCTGACAAGGCTATTTTGTCTGCCTACTCCCTGGACATACTCATCCTACCCATAAACCTTGTGTTACTCCAACCTGACCATTTTATTAACTTTTAGTTTGGCCTTAGAGCCAGTACATGTCATAAAATGGTGGTTGTTTTTTGCTCATATTCCTGCTGGTACCATTGGTCTGAATAATGTTTGCTCTCTATGGTGTATATTTTGTATATTATGCTTGTAAACCATATACAGTATTTTGGATTTATAGTCCTGTAAAACTCCCCAGGCTCACATCTGGAAATAAGCCTTGGCTCAGTGTTCCTTTCCCAGTTACCAATTTTCAATAAATAAATAAATTAGTTATGCAAATTGATATTTGTCTTGGCTCATCATAGTCCTTTAAATTTTTAGCAACTTCATGAACTTGGTGCAGATGAACAGTTCATGAGCATGGTTCATGAAATAACTTAAAGAAGTTGGCAAAATTTGATGGATGTTTCTGAACCACTCAAGAAAGCTCATAAATTTGCTGGCCCAGTGGCACTACAGGTTGAGAAATCCCCCCCCCCCCGCAATGACAGCTACCTGAATTTGGGAACAGACTCAGATCGCTCAGGGGCCTGGCTGGGGAGGGAAGACTGAACATCTGCAGGACAGCTCTCTTCCCTCATGGAGGGGAATTCCATGACTCACTGCTCAACTGCCACATGGCGGAAGCCAGGTGGCGGTGCAGGTGAGTCCCATAGCTAAAGGAAAGAGCCAGCATTTGGAGTGCTGGAGCACCTCCTTGGAGGTCAAGTGCACTTGTGCACTCATTACACATCTTCCGAGCCCCAGGGAGAATACAGGTGGAAAATATTGAGGTTGGGCTTAATGAAGCCCTCCCTGCCAGCACTAACAGCCCACCTGGTCTTGGGAGGATTGAGGGAGACACAGGACAGCTGGTGACTAAGGGATGGGATGATAGACACAAGGGAGCCCTGACTACAAAGGGCAATGAGAGTGTCAAAATAGGTCTAAAATAAATGAGCAGACTAGCTGGACCTAGTAGTCTTCTTCTGCCATCAACTTCTATGTTTCTATGATTCAGCCACCCAGCCTCCCAGGGAGTCCAGAAACACTTCCATGGAAAAAAGAAGGTTCATAAAATTTTATGACATGATGAACTTCATTTCACCTGGGCCTGCTCACAATACAAACCAAATTAACAGGTACAAATCCCTTATAAAAATTCACCCAAAATAAAATGCATGTAAACAAGGCAATACATATGTGACCAAAAGTCTTCATATAGTGCTCAAAAATGAAGAAAATAACAACCTTTCATGAAACTGAAGAGAGTCAAAATGAAGGTAGCACATCCATGCTCCATCAATAGCTTTGAGCTAATTAATAGTATGCATTGCTTCCCATCTGTGTCCAAAGTAAATGAATCTTTTCTTAAAAGGGTAAGTTTATTAAGAGAACAAAGTAAATTAAGATCCAATGAGAGCTATTAGGATAAGTGGACCCTACAGCTCAATTGTAAACCAGGACCAGATTCTTAAAGGGGTAATAGTTGTCAAACTGCTCTTAGAAAGCATGATTGATTTTTCATGACAAAAGCATTTCAGAACAGACTTGTGACATTGTAGTCATTTTTCAAATGAAATAAGATATTTATAGGAGGAACAATCTTTTGCCCTTAAAGCCCCAGCCTGTGTAATTAATTTCCCCCAATATCCAAGATTGTAACACATCTGTGACTTTTAAAAAGTTCCTTAAGGGGCTTTATTTTACTTGCAAACACTAACTGTTTTTGCTGAAACTCATGTCCCATGTCTCTGTATTCCCTCATGCTTTGTTTTGTGTTATTCTGTCCTGTATACATTGACCAATGCAACTAATCCTAGGTATTACATTTTTAATCACATTGCATCACTGTAGCTTCCCTTTTGTCACTGTTATATTCTTTTTAAATCTCTTGGTTAATCGTATTTATTGTCTTTGTATTACTTGTGTGTAATTCTGGGTCACTCCTGAAAGAGGGAGATTATGTCTCAGTGATCCTACCTGGTCATCAGAATCTAAAAAATAAAGAACTATGCTTGTTAGTGCACCTTCTAATGATATAGGTTACCAGTTAGTGCATTAATACTGCATAATACTCCCACTGACGTCCCATTCCTTATGTACTGCATTGTATAGTTTGAAAGCCCTTATGTTCTACTTTTTAATATAATGCACACATGGATACATCTATTGAGGTATGATGCTTTAGAACCTCAAAGCAGAAAATAAGTCTGGATCCTGACAAAAAATGGGGTTCGCATTGTGATGCTCCACCCCCTTGCTTATGATTACTGTATGATATCTGTAAAATTAATAAATGGTCTCTTTATGAAATTGTCCCCCCCCCCCAGTTAGCAGTGTGTGAGACTTGGCCTTTAACTTTCAAAGTGTCAGTGAGGATGTCATTAAACAGACCAGGGAAACCTGATTAAAGGTTTTCTGTTTTTGTCTTAATTATAACTTCTGGACCAGCTGCCAGGATAGAAGCATCATACACTTTTATGGTTCCTGCAGGAAAAGGCCAATTTGGTCAAAGAACTATGTCATAAGTCATAAAATCTGAGATCACACTAGCAACAAGTAATCAGCAGAACGACATCAAAGAGAGATGCTCGATCAAAGGATGTCATATGTGGGAAATGGTTTCTGCTGATGTTCACATTATTTAAAATACATCCTTGTAGATAATTATGTTATGAATTAACTCTAAGGGAGGGTCTAACTGACGTCACAGAAGGGAAGGGGAGATGCCCCTGAAATGAAACATTGTATCTGGGGAATGTGTCATGTCATCTTGGGCTCTGAGACAGAAAGTTCTCTCTAACTTAAACACACTTAAAAAGATAATACTTAGATTGCAAAGATCTTAAGTACTGTGGTAGGAGTTTTGTTCTGTAATCTTCTTGTTTTCTTTTGTGACTGTGAGCTCATGCTATTTGTTCTTTATTTTATTTTACTTATTTTACTTATTTTATCATATTTTAGTAAACAACCATTTCTTTGAAAGACTGCCTGGGTGTCTTCTCAGTTTCTTTTTGCATGTGAAGTACCTGTATTTAAGTCTGACAGCTGTTGAAAAAAACCTTGATTGTGTTACTGAGCTTGCTTAAAAAGGCAAGAACTTCCTAGGTCTCTTACAGAGTTAAAAAGGGTTCATTTTGGAAGCCCGGCTGGCTGCCCCTAGTGAAAGATTGTACTGCAGTCCCAAAAAGGGTACATACAGTATCGGAGCCTGTATATTTGAGAATGCTAGCATAAGGTTCACTGTTTGAATCCCCTGAGAACTCAAGGCTAAAGGTGATTTGGACCCAAAGCAGACAGCAGGGTTACCCTGTCTGTTACCAGTTTACACTATTGCACTCTGAGGTTGGCAGTGTGGGAGCAGAGGGCCTGACCTGCGGAGTGCATTAGTGACAGATTTGGTGGTAGCAGTGGGATTTAAGTATTTGGTTACCCAAGCTTTACCAGTTCAGTGTGTCAGCTTAATTCTGTACAGCTCACGTGCAAAATAAGGCAGTGATGTTTTTTTAAAAAAAGTAAACAGAGCTGTATCATTTTGCTTATAATCAAAGTTCCTACCTGTTTTATTTATTTTTTTCTAAAGTGCAAGTTAGAGTAGCCATAGTTAGGGAAAAAGATGGCTTCCAACTACAGCAGGTACACTGCAGACTACTTGGGGCAGTTGTGCAAATACAGAGGAGTTTAGTATGAGGGGAAGCCAACAAGCAAAACCTTATGGATGCTCTGATGGCAGCAGATGCCCAAAGCCTCAAGTCATAGTCTGTGACTAAAAAGGACTGAACCTTGGGCATGGAGGGGCAAGAGTCCACTACAGTGTCTGGATCCAGTGAGGAGGGCAGCAGGTGCAGTGCAAGCCAAGGGCCACAGCAGCAGGGGAAGGTCACCAGCATTCTGGAGACAGAAGCAATCAGGCTACAGATGGAGTTGCAGAGAATGGAGCTGGAGTTCCAGAGAGAAGAGAGGTGAGAACAGCAAGCCGCAGAGAAGAGGGAGCAAGAACAGTGAGAAGCGGAGCGTGAACAGCAAGAGACTAACCTTGAAGAGCGTGAGTGCCAGAGGCAACATGAACTGGAGAAGCTACAACTCCAACCCCCAGCACCAGCACAGGTAAGTGTCTTGGGTTTAACTGGAACTACAGGACTTGGTTACAAACTAAATTCTAAATTGATAGCCAAATTTAAAGAAGGGGGAAGATATGGATGCCTTTTTAAATTCCTTTGAAAAAGTTTGCATTCAGGAAAATATTCCCAGAGAGTCCTGGAGATTCCAGCTTTCCCTGCTACTTACTGGGAAAGCTCAGGATGCATTGGGTCAAATGGACAATGAGGACAGTAATGATTACAGTAAACTTAAAACTGCACTTTTACAATAGTATGATTTAAATACAGAAGTATACAGAGACAAATTCTGTAAGCTCAGGAGAAGCCCTGACATGAGCTACAAGAAGCTAGACATGAAACAACATCAGTTTTTAAAACATTAGTGGGAAGGAATTGAAGCAAACTCTATAGATAAAATTGAAAATGTTGTATTGTTGGAGCAGTTTTTTTGGACATGCTCAGCAGAGCTGAAAATGTGGCTGGAGGACTGAGATCCAAAAACAGTGCAAGAAGCTGCTGAACTCTCAGACCACTATGCCAGGAGCAGACCTGCTCTGAGAGCAAATGAAGCAGGGGAGGAAGTGCAGAAAGGGCAGCTAAAATCCTCACTGCCTCCACAGAAACCAGTTAGCCCCAGGTTTCAAAGAAAATATTTTTCTGAGAAAAAAAATGAATGTTGGGTTTGCAGAGAAACTAGGCATATTGCCAGACAGTGTCTCAAAAGGATGATCAATATGCAAAGTGGTGCTAGGAAAAAAGTGAGTTGTTTGTGTGTCCCTGAAAGCATGCCTGTAAACATGAGGGGACACATGCACCCAGTCACTGTGAATGGCGTACAGAGACAAGGGTTAAGAGACACAGGGGCATCCCTGACATTAGTAAAAGAGGATCTGGTAGAGCTGGTCCGCTTATACCCAATAAATTTGTAACTGTACAGGAGTTCAGTGGGGAAGAGAAAACATTGTCTTGGTGAGGCCACATTTGGATTACTGTGCGCAGTTTTGGTCACCAAGTGGAAGAGCCGTGATAGCTGCACTAGAAAGAGTCCAGCAGAGAGCAATCCGCCACATACAGGAGGCAAAAGGACAAAATTATCAAAGGAGGCTAAATACCTTGGGCTTATATTCCTTGGAGTTTAGGCGGTTAAGAGGGGATATGTGCTTGATTTATAAATCACTTATTGACCCAGGTCTATGGGAGCTTTTTGGATTGAGATTTAGAGAATCATTGTGTAATACTAGGGCACACCCTCCACAACTGATAGTGGATTGTCCCAAAACAAATATAAGAAAGTCCTGGCTCACCTTAAGAGTAACTAACATCTGGAATAAATTATCATTAGAAGTAGTAGCTAGTGATAATATTAATACCTTTAAGAACAAATTGGATAGTTTCCTTATTAAACATAAGATTCAGGGGTATTAATAAATAGGTGAGCAAAAGGACTATTGTCTACATAACTGTTTCACCTATGAAACCTATGAAATTACCACTCGCTAGCGTTCTCCTAGACTGGGGTGAGACAGGGGTAACTGTGCAACAGGTTGCTGTAGCAGAAGCTTTAGCAACTGATATAATTTTTGGAAACAATCTCAAACAGGGGATGGTGTATGCAGTTACCCATAGCCAAGTGACAAAGGAAAATTGTGGTGCCCCGGAACCCAGAGAAGCCACTGTGGAAACCACTGGGAGGCTGGTTCCCCAGCACCCAGACTGTGTCTGCTGATATGGAGACTAATGAAAGGGGGTAGAAATTTCCCCAGTAGCATTTAACCAAACAGCTATGGAGGGTTACTCTGAGGAAGGAAGGTTGACCGATTGCCAGAGGGTTAGTGATTCTGAGTGCCCTAATGCTAGCGCTAGGGACCTTAGTTTAGATAATGAAGGGGACCTGTCCCATGCCTTGGGAATGTGTAAGGAGTTTGCAGCTGCTCATAAGTGACCCTAGTCTAGAGAAGCTGAGGGCTTGGGCAGACTCTGATGGAGCACAGGGAGGTGATGGGAAATATAAGGTTTATTGGGAAAATGGACTGATGTATACACAGGATGCTAAGACAGAGGGAAGGATGATAGGCAGGCAGCTTGTCATTCCCCGGGGTACCGTGAGCAGTTGCTCAAGATCACACATGATATTCCCATGTCTGGTCACCTGGGAATCACATGCACTATGCAGCGATTGGCTCAGAATTTCTATTGGCCCAACTTCACCCAGCAGGGAAGGAGTATTGCAGCTCTTGTCACCAGTGCCAAGAAATAGGGAAGGCAGGTAAGAAAACCCAAGCAACCCTAATTCCTTTACCCATAGTGGAGGAGCCATTCCAGAGGGTGAGAATGGATATTGTGGGGCCTTTAAATACCCCCAGCTCCTCCCGGAAGAGGTTTATCCTGACTGTGGTGGATTATGCCACCCACTATCCAGAGGCAGTTGCCCTATCCTCACTGAGAAAAGACAAAGTGGCAGATGCCTTACTTGGGATTTTCTTCCTTGGTGGGTTTCTGCAGGAGGTTATCACCGATCGACGGGGTTCCTTCATGTCGGACCTGATGAAATGTTTGTGGGAGAAGTGTGGGGTGGTGCAGAGATGCATGACACCTTATCACCTGCAAGCCAATGGGCTTGTGGAAAGATTTAATGGTACCCTGAAGTCAATGCTCCAAGTGTTTGCTGAACAGCATGGGAGGGACTGGGAGAAATACCTTCCCCACCTGTTATTCGCATACAGGGAGGTGCCCCAAGAGTCAACAGGGTTTTCCCCCTTCAAGCTCATACTGTGTGTGGACGCTGGGTACGTGGGCCCCTAGACTTGATCTGGGAGGACTGGGAAGGCAAGCACACCACCCAGGGAACTCCCATAGTGGATTATGTCCTTAGGTTTAGGGAAAGGCTGAAGGAGCTTATGGGAACAGCCCAGAGCAACCTGGCAACTGCCCAACAAAAAGTGTGGTACGACCACAGAGCCAGAGCTTGCTCATACATGGTGGGTCAGGAAGTCATGGTCCTAATCCCAGTCCAGAAAGACAAGCTGCAGGCTGAGTGGGCAGGACTGTACAAAGTAGTCAGAAAGGTAAATAACGTGACCTATATCATAGAGTTACCTGACAGAAGACATACAGAAAGAATGTACCATGTCAACATGATGAAGCCATATGCAAATAGGGCTAACATGGTGTTTGCAGTGTGTAGTCCTGGGGAGGGGACAGATGAAGGAGACCCCCTTCTGGACTTGCTGGAAGAAAGCAAGTGGGAGACCTCTGTGGAGTCAGTTAAATTGTCACCCCCAGCTGGCCCCAGACCAGATCCAGGAAGTAAGAGAGGTTTTAGCAGACTTTGCCCCAGTGTTTAGCACCAAGCCTGGACTAACCCTCTTAGTGGCACATGATGTGGAGACAGGGGCACAGACACTGATACAGTGGACAGCAGATCGGGTATCAGAGGCTGTCCGAAAGGACATTAGGAGGGAGGTAGAGGAAATGCTGGATTTAGGGGTAATCCAGAGATCCCGCAGCCCCAGGGCCTCACCCATAGTCCTTGTACCCAAGCCAGATGGCTCTACTCATTTTTGTGTGGACTGTCAAGGACTGAATGCAGTCATGAAGTCAGATGCCCACCCAATGCCATGGATGGACGAACTCCTGGACAAGTTGGGAGGGGCAACCTACCTTACGACTATTGACCTGACAAAGGGGTATTGGCAGATACAGTTAACTGCCAGAGCTAGGGAGAGGTCAGCCTTAATCTCTCCAATAGGGTTATTTGAATTCAAAGAAATGCCTTTTGGAATGAAGAACGCCCGGCCACTTTCCAAAGGTTGGTGAACTAGGTGTTAAATGGTGCTGAGGAGTGCACTGTGGCATACCTGGATGACATTGCCATCTTTAGTGCCAGCTGGGAGGAACACCTGTCCCACCTTAGGGAAGTTCTGGGAAGGATACAGAGGGCTGGGCTTACTGTCAAAGCTGAGAAGTGCCAGGTGGCCATGAGAGAGGTGGCATACCTTGGTTATGTGGTAGGTCGGGGACAGCTCCGTCCTAACCAAGTGAAAATATTGGTGATCTAGGTGTGGCCCAGACCAGAAATGCAGAAGCAGGTCAGGAGTTTTCTAGGGACAGCAGGGTACTATAGGAAATTTGTACCCAATTACAGTGCCCTGGCTGCTCCCTTATCTTACCTGGTAAAGAAAAGGATGCCTAAGAAAATTACCTGGGAACCAGCCTGTGAAAAAGCCTTTACCAGACTGAAGGAGGCACTGTGCAGTGCTCCTGTGTTGACAAGTCCAGACTACAGCAGACCCTTTGTAGTTCAGACTGATGCCTCAGATGTGGGTATTGGGGCAGTGCTGAGTCAGACATCCAACCAAGGGAAAGATCACCCCATCGTGTACCTTAGTAAAAAGTTACTTCAGGGAGCAGGCATACTCTAGTGTAGAAAAATAGTGTCTTGCCATGGTGTGGGCCCTAAAGAAGTTAGAGCCATTGTTATATGGGCAGCATTTTGAGTTACAACCTGACCACAACCCCCTCGTTTGGCTGACACAAATGGGTAAGACGAATGGTAGATTATTAAGATGGAGTCTTGCCTTGCAAGGGTATGACATGATGATCTCACATAGGGCTGGAGCAAACAGTCAGAATGCAGATGGCTTGTTGTATCTATATGAGGAATGAACTGACTTGTGGAGCTCAACCCATGCAGTGGATAGAGCCCCCAAATTCACTCTAGGTGGGGAGGAGTGTTACACACTGCTCACTTGCTTATGATTACTGTATGATATCTGTAAAATAAATAAATGTTCTGTGTATGAAATTGTCTCTCCCCACCCCCGGCAGCAGTGTGTGAGACTTGGCCTTTCACTTTCAAAGTGTCAGTGAGGATGTCATTAAACCTGATTAAAGGTTTCCTGTTTTTGTCTTAATTAGAACTTTCTGACCAGCTGCCAGAATACAAACCTCATAAACTTTTATGGTTCCTGCAGGAAAAGACCAATTTGGGCACAGAACTTTGTCATAAGTTATAAAACCTGACATTACACTAGCAACAGGCAGTCAGCAGAGTGACAGCAAAGAGAGATGATTGATCAAAGGATGTCATATGTGGGAAATGGTTTTTACTGATGTTCACATTATTTAAATTACATCCTTGTAGAAAATTTTGTTATGAATTAACTCCAAAGGAGGTTCTAACTGACGTCACAGAAGGGAAAGGGAGATGCCCCTGAAATGAAACATTGTATCCGGGGAATGTGTCATATCATCTTGGGCTCTGAGACAGAAAGTTCTCTCTAACTTAAACACACTTAAAAAGGTAATACTTAGATAGCAAATATCTTAAGTACTGTGGTAGGAGTTTTGTTCTGTAATTTTCTTGTTTTCTTTTGTGACTGTGAGCTCATGCTATTTGTTCTTTATTTTATTTTACTTATTTTATCATATTTTAGTAAACATCCATTTCTTTGAAAGACTGCCTGGGTGTCTTCTCAGTTTCTTTTTGCATATGAAGTACCTGTATTTAAGTCTGACAGCTGTTGAAAAAAACCTTGATTGTGTAACTGAGCTTGCTTAAAAAGGTAAGAACTTCCTAGGTCTCTTATAGAGTTAAAAAGGGTTCATTTTGGAAGCCTGGCTGGGTGCCCCTGGTGAAAGATTGTACTGTAGTCCCAAAAAGGGTACATATCTGAGCATGTACATTTGGGAATGCAAGCATAAGGTTTACAGTTTGAATCCTTCCACAACTCGAGGCTAAAGGTGATTCAGACCCAAAGCAGACAGGAGGTTTACCCTGTCTGTTACCTGTTCACATTATTGCGCTCTGAGGTTGGCACTGTGGGAGCAGATGGCCTGACCTGCGGAGTGTGTTTGTGACAGGCAGTTGTGCAGATCTTCATTTCAGCATACACTTTCACAAACAAAATGTTCAATCTAATACAGTTCACCAGAGAATACATTTTTTATTTATTTTCTGTATTCTTTTCCACATCTAGAACATATCTTGGTAGCTAATCCATGAAGTCCGTGTGAAAAACATTTTAATGTGCCCCAGCTGACCTCTTAGTAATCTTGCATATGACACCATAATACTTTACATGCAACAGACTGATGTCACAATTGCAAGTTTGAAGTCATTTCAGGATGGTCAAAGGAATTTTGGAAGACAGAGTCAAATAGGTACTGCCTTACCTATAATGTCTAGAAGACCAGTAACAAGACATAAACAAAAATAGGAAACATAAATGTTAAACATAACTGTTATGAACATAATAATTACAATCATAACTTTTATAAACATAATAATTACAATCCTTTAATATAGTATTTGGCATGCTCATTAAAATCTACATTTTGTAGTACTTCACAAATAGATCATTTTTTGGAAATGTTCAGAAAAAGAATATATAAATCATCCACCCAACTGTAATCAGAGTATCGGTGGCAATAAAAAGTGCAAAAAGGCTGCTTTTGTCAAATTTAAGTTTGTTTTTTTATTTACATTTTTCTGCTCCTCCATGGAGCGGGAAAGCAGCTCCAGACCCTCCCACATAGGGGACTCATCTCTCCGGCCAGGCTTCCCCTGCACCCATCCTACCTGGCTATCCCCCGAGGAAGGAGAGCTGTTGGTGGCTGCCCAATCCTTCCTCACCCTGGCCAATCCCCAAGTGACCCGAGTCCATTCCCGAACTCAGGTTGCTGGCGAGATGCAAGGTGTGGCATCCAGCTCCTCAACCCTCAGTGCCACAGGGCCGACTTAAGTTTTTTTTTATTTCAATCAGCATTTTAATGTTTTTATGAAGAGATTTTTACAGGGGAAAAAAATGGATACACTGTACATACGATGTAAGACAGAATTGTTGGCACACGATAAATATCACAATACATTTTGTATTTGATAAAATACAACAAAAGCATCTCTCAGATATTATCATAAATATCACTGTATCACAATGTAACAAGAGACCTTAGGCCTAGAGATGTTGCAAAGTTTTAATTCACCATCAAAATTGGTGCTAATTAGGGAAATTTGCAATCCACAACACTTTGTGAATTTCCCAATGATCAGACCAACTTCATTGGTAAATAAACAAATAAATAATTTACCTCCACCACCAACTGCAGTGGAATTCCTCTTCCTCCCAAACACTCTGAAATCTTAAAACCCACTCCCATCCCCTAGCTAGCATCCTCATCCCACCTCCCTCCTACCCCGGCCATGCAAATTTATGAATATTAACATACCCTTCCCCCACCTGCACACCAAATAACTCCTTCCACCTCCCCCCACATGACCAAATCCTATTTTACAAGTATTGCCCCACCCAAGCTCCCTCTAGCCCATGCCACCCCCCACAGTACCCAGAAAATATCTTTTAATGTAGTGCCGTAATAAGGAAAACAGTCCTCTGGTGCCAAGTGTCTGCTCTATTTAGTGTCCCTCTTATTAATGGTGCAGTAACATGAACAAATGATGGAATTTTTATTCATAGTAAAACTTGATTGACTGAATTTTTAGCCAGTTAGGTTTTACTAGAAGCAAAGACATCACAATTCATCTACACAACCACGTCATTAGCCACTGGGACAAAAAACAATAGCATGCCTTAACTGTCCAACTTTTGACTTTTGTCTAATAGTACTTGGGCCAAATGTTGGAATTTAATTGTTATATTAAACTTTGGAAAATTTGTAAAACTTTTATTGTGTTCAAAGTCAAAGTGAGGGGAAGAAGATAGGGGTCCATACATAGAGCATGGCAACCTTCACAAAGGGCACAGCAAAGTTGTATAACACCCCCTACCCTTAGGACATTTAATAGTCAATGGTCAGGGATGGCAGACTTAACTGAAGCTAATGAGAGACAGAGATTCATGAGAGAGGGGAGACAGTTGTGACAATGCTGAATAAGACCTTGTCCCATTTGTTATGCAGAGACAGTTAAAAGCAAGGATCTGTTTTGTCCTCTCCTATTTCTGTCACTTGTCTGTCTGTCTCTCTCCTCTCTGATTGTGCAATACTTTTCTTGTGGCACTGATAAAATGGCCACTCCATAGGTCCCTTGCTTTCCCCCTGCTGTCTCTCTTTCTTCACTGCCTGTTTCTTTTCTTTCTCCCCCCACTTGCTTTCTCTGTGGTAAAAATATATATGTGAAACTGTTTATGGGAAATTGGGATCCCTTGATTTGCAAATGTATGTACAATAACTATCTTGTTGACATTTTGCAAAAAGTTTGGGGTTCTTAGAAACTATACCAAGCTATAACACAGGGATTTGACCTTGAGAAACCATTTGACCATCTCCAGCTTATTTGCAAAATTTCAACAGCAGACCAGCCTCAGACAGACTGTTCTATTTTATTGTACCTATGGAGCCTGGATGTTCTTAGTTCCATGTCATAATGGTGATCACTAAATAGCGATCACCGTTACAGCGAGTGTACATCACTGGAAAACTAAAATGGTGATGTACACTCCCAGCGAGGCAACACTGATGAAAAAAAAATGTTTTTATGCAGGGGGCTGCAGCCCCCACACACCCCTTGTGTGGGGCTTCACCACCTGCACCCCCCTTAATAAAGATTCTCAACTCCGGGGGAGGGTGCATGTCAGGGAGGTGGAGAAACTTGTCAAATAAATTTACTCCTGCATGCAAAACACACATTACTGTGCACCTCCCCAGACCCAAATCCTGCACCCTCCCCACTATAGCCAGCCACCCTCACAAGCACACGACACGGCCAGCTCGGCAGCCTCTCACCACACTATCTCCCACATACCTTCCCTCCTCTTCCGTTCCCCCTCCTGTTCTTCCATTCATCTTGTTGTTCACCACTTGCTACCCTTTCAGGGTAGCTCACTTAATGAGCACTGAAACTGAGTCACTCATATCTGAGTAACTCAATTTCAGTTGCCATTTTCACAGATTACCGATGTTACGAATATACGAATATACAAAATTTGCCAGCAGATAAAGGCCTAGAGGTCTATCAAGTCTGCTTGAATGTGCAGCTAGCACCCCTTATTCTGTAGCTGCCCCTCCCTTCCACCCTTACCCTTCATTGACCCTCCCCCTTGTCCTGTCCCATCCCCTTTAGAAACAGTCCACTGTTCTACTGGATACCACTTCTGCAGGTAATGCATTCCACCCAGCCACCACCCTCTCTATAAAAATTGTCTCCTCATCTCCCTCCTGAACCTTCCTCCCTCCAGTCTCATATCATGGCCCCTGGTATCCGTCCCCTCCCTTACTTTGAACAGCCCCTCTGTACCTGTCTTGTTTATTCCTCTCATGCACTTAAAGGTTTCAAACATGTCCCCCCTGTCCCTCCTCTCCTTCAGTGAGTACATGTTCAACTCCCTCAGCCTCTTCTCGTATGATAAGAGACCAGATGTTCTCTGGTCTCGGTAAAGCAGCTGACAAATGTGTTACATTTTGCAAAAAACAGATGCAAAGTTAAACTGCCAGAGAAAGCGATCTTATATACAGAGCAATGTTTTTGTTTTCCAGATTTAGATTTAGACTTTCCCTCATATGTATGACTTTATGTAATCCACCTGTATTAAAAGCCACCCTGCACAATATTTATTTTATTTTTTTATTGATAATAATAAAACACTACTTGTGAATTTTATAACTGCTCCTGGTTTGCCCATGCTTCCTGACCTTTTCCTCTATGACAGAAGTAAGTAGGGGTGTGGGACAACTACGATTTGTAGGGGAGTGCAATAAATGCCAGGGGCTGTTTAATGTCCATGGAGTGGAAGAGGATGCTGGATTACCATGGATGGACCATGGAATTTGTGAAAATTATCAAGTACAGTGGCCCAGCAGCAGGCCTAAGGGTGTGGGTCAGTGAGGAAGAGGAAACAGTCTGGTAGCACTTATTCTTATAAACTCCCGGTATGGCATTGCCACATGCATGATGTCACACTCCAATATGTTAGAGGGTGCAATGAAACAAATTACTTACCATAGTAATTCTTCTTCTTCTAGAGGGTTTACTAGTGATTCCTACAATCTGAAATATATGTTAGCGGATGCAAACTCAATCTGTGCCCACTAAAATCTGGCTGCCACATTTGGATGTCTGACTCTCCTCCCTGTGACTAATTCAAGGTGTTTTGTAGTGGAGTTTGGATGTAGTGCAGTGGAGAGTCCATTGCATCACCTTCAACTGCAATTGTTTACAGGACCCTAGGATATTTTCATGCCATCTACAAGTGAATTCAATGCCTGCTTCTTTTATTATGTTTTCCTGTGTTTACTATGTCCTTTACTATGGGTTTTAGTGTCTTTTTAATAATATATTTTTATTACAATTTTTGTTAGAAACAAAAGTGAAATTTTCTATTTTTCAGGGAGTGCCACTACTAAAACAAATGAAGGTCCAACAATTTAAAACGAAAGTGCTATTTTACAAGGGGTGTATGTTTTATATGACTGTAGTCAGTCAGCACAACCAGTTTTTCCAAAGGATACTCAAACAACTATGTACCCTTCAGATGCTTGTTGAAGTTTCATCACAAAACATTTTTTTTTGGGGGGGAGGGGGGATTATTGATTGCTTGGCCATAAGTATTTCTGAGTGCATAAAGAAGTCATCGCTCCTTGGCTGATGTGCAAAACCTAGTGCAACTGCCCCACAAGCGCACAGGGTCTTGTGCAATCATAGGGTATCCCCCCATGCATGTGTGCAACACCCCATGGCATGATGAAAGGCATACATATCCATACCATACCTGATCTCTGGGCCAAACACTGGTCTCAATGCATGGCCAGAATGGGGATTTAGTGCTGCAATGTGCCATTCGTTAAACAATCCCTGCAGTGCAAAGGGGCCAACAGAGGGAACTCAGGCTGTGGGGATTGAGAATCTGTTTTAGCACTTATGCCCCCCTTTGGTCCAGCTGCAAGACATCACTTAGTAAATAAATAAATACATGTCACCACTCGGTGCCTGATTAACCTCCCCCTTAACTTGGCTGTAGCACTCTGAGCAGGCATGGAGGGCTGCATGTCCTTCTGACACAGTTCCTTTAAAAAAATAGAAGATTTGTGTACACTATGGGGATATATCAGTCCCTGGAGAAATGCCATATCCCATGATCCCATGTTCCATCTTGAATGGGGATCCAGTGAAGTGCACACTGAAGCATCCAATTTTATGTATTTTGTTTGACACTGCTTGGCCTCCAGGCCCTGTCATTACTCCCACACTAAGTTCCACACTTGCAGAGAGTGGCAGGTAGGAGTCATGACAGGTAATGGGGGTGTTGAATACCGCAGTTGGGAGATGTACAAATACCATAAATGACTGTCCGTTTTATGTCTTCTGTTTTTAATGCAAGCGTAGTGACATATGATGTAGTAGTTTTAAATCTGTTAGGATTGTTGCAGTTTACAATATACTGTACTTCAAAAATGGAAGGCACGCTGCTGTACAAGAGGCTTTATGAAACAACATTTAATCATTTATTTATTCAGGACTCGGGATAGCCCAAATGAGATGAGATGAGATACATTTCCGGGGCTGCTTCTACCAATTTCTGCAGCTAGGTGGACTGCAGCACAGAGAGATGATATGACATTCTCAAGGACATACAGTGAATATTTGGCTGTACCAGGGTTTGAATATATAAGCTACCAGTTACGAAGCCAGTGTTCAAACCGCAGGGCCACACTTCCTCCTAAGATATGTGCAAAGTGTGCATATTTTTTTACAACCTTAAGATACTGTGGGCTCAATTCACAAATGGCCCTTAGACTAACACACGCTGCTGCAAAAGGCAGCTTGTGCCAAAGAATGGTACGCCAGGGACTCTTCGTCTGATTCACTATTGGGTGAGGTCCCAGTGGCAAAGTCAAGTGGCTTGTGACACCATGGTGATGCGCCAAACAGATAGCGCATCTGGAAGATTTTCCTCAAGCTGTGAGGTGGATGTGCAGCAATATAACCATGGTCAGCATTCCCTGGTGGCTAGCGGTCCAACCCAGCCCCGATCCCCTGTTTACATACAGTAGTCACATCGCTGGTGGTATACAGGACCCTCTCCCTATCCCTAATCTGCTCATGTATAACTGCTCTGGTGGCCTAGCAGATCCCCCTCCTATCCCTGACCTGCCCATGTATTAACATATAACTGTTCCTGGTGGTGTAGCGCCCCCCCAGCCCTGATTCCCTTTTATTACAAACAACCACATCCCTGGTGACCTAGCGACCTCCCAGTCCCAATCCTCTTTTATTAAAAAAATATATCCCTGGTGGTCTAGCAGCTCCCCACCCAGCCCTGATACCTTTTATTAAAAACAAAATGTCTTTGATGATCTTGCGGACCCCCTCCCTATCCCTAATCTGCCCATAAAAGTTACAGATACCTGTATATGTCCATGGTGATCTAGGGGACCCTTCCACTCTGACAGGCAGTGCCCCACCACCCTGCTACCCCCCCATACTGTCCCAGAGCTGGCACCCCGGCACAGCCTTCTGCTCTCCACCATGGCTGGGTGCCACCTGAGCTGTCAAGGAGTGCATACTGTATACAGTACATGCAAGCTGCCAGTCAGTGAGCACATACTGTATACAGTACATGCTTCTTGACAACTCAGTCAGTGCCTGACCATGGTGGAGAGTGGTGGGCTGTGCCGAGCACTGGCTCTGATATAGGATGGGGAAGCAGGGTGGTGAGGCACTGCCTGCCAGGGTGCAGGGGTCCACTAGATCAACAGGGCCAGATATCTGTAGATTTTATGAGCAGATCGGAGGTAGAGAGGGGGGTCTACTAGACCACCAAGGACGTGTTTTTTTAATAAAAGCGATCAGGGCTGGGGGGTCCACTAGACACCAGGGATGTGGAATTCTTCTCTTGAAGCACCAGGGAATGTTTTATGGCACCTCACAATAAATTTTGATAAACTATATGTTCTCCTTGGTGCATCACTGTTTTTGTGTTTTTATGTGGGTTTTTTTTTAAATAAAAGGGGATAGGAGTTGGGGGTCTGCTAGACCACCAGTGGCATGTTTTTTTTTTAATAAAAAGGGATCAGGGCTGGTGGGGGTCCTTTAGACCACCAGAAATGGGAATTGTTTGTACAGTGGGGGATGGGGATGGGAGATTGCAGCACATTGGTGCAAGGTTCTCAACCCTCCCAGTGGATACATTTTTAAGTTCTGTTAGACTAGCCCCAGCTGGTGTAACGGTACTTAGAAATTTGCCCTCTGGGAAAGTTTTATGAATCCCAAATTAGGGGATATGGTAGTCTGTGTCTGCTGCAAGCCACCTAGTGCCATGTTACAACCCATTTTGTGCTGCAAGGATGGCATAAGCCTCCTTTGATGCACGCAGCCTGCATTTGATGCAGGCTACTTTTGTGAATTGCTCCAGGGTGCATCTTGTGGCACAAGCCATACCTCATACTATTCAGGGGGCTTTGTGAATTGGGATCTGTGTGTGCAGTTAAAAAAAAATCATGCTGTATAGATGGAGAAAAATTTAGCCTTTGTTGCTGTTTTTTAATAAAAAGGTTTTCAGAGTTGCACATATAATTGAGGTTGGTCTCAGTTCTAAAGTCAATTGCTTGCATTATTAGACAAACTCTGTGGCAGAGAAAAAATAAATAAATCACTATCCTCGACAGTGTCACCACCGGAATTTCCAGAAGTTCAAATTATGGTGGCCTTCTGGAGGATTCCAGTGAGGGATTGTTCTTGAAACAAAACAATGAGTGCTCTGTGCAGTGGTCCCCATAGCAACTATCACTGAATGCAATGCAGTCAGATTCAGTTTTGTCACAATATTCCCTCCATATAATGCTACATAGCTGAGCACTGTTGGACGTAAGAGTGATCTTTTATTGAGTGTGATTACAATAGGCTTCAGTGGAAAGAGGAGTTCAATTATAGCAGCCTTGTGTCAGAGTTAGTGTTATAAAGATAGCTTTATATGAAGCGACCACTGTGCTTACAATGTGGTGAGAAACTCATAATAATGAATCCAAACCACTTTACAGTACATGGTGTTGTGCACTCAAGGAACATTTCTTTGCTCTGTGCTGCTGATTGTACCAGCATACTCCATGTCTGCTTTTTAATTTACAAAGTACGGCTTTGATTATGCAACTGAAACCAACCTTAAACTATCTTGGTAACACTGACTTTTAGTTTTTGCTGTTGGAGGTCTGGTCTAGACCAGCCAGCACTGCAAATCCCATTTCTGATAGGTGGGCTATTATGCCTTGTAAACAGACAGGGATGCTGATTTGCTCAGGATACAGTGCAACATAGTTTAGGGAATGTGTGAAAATTCCCCGCTGAGCGAAAAAAAGCTTGAAGAACATATCAATCAGTTACTGAGGTCAGGGACAAATCTGCAAACTGGGAAAGCTCAAATGACAGAGAAGATACTGTACATGTTGGAATGCTGGGTCACATATTTGTGCAGTATGTTTGCTTTAGAATGCTGCAGCAAAGTTATTCACTGCAGGTAGTATATACTGTACCAGTTAAATGCTGTTTTAAATATTTGTTTGATGTTTTTGAGTTATTCTTTTGGGAGATAAGTAAACACTGAATGCAAATGTATTGTACAGAATATCAGAAAATATATCACAAAATGTCAGTTAAATTACCTAAATGTGATATTTTTTAAAGCAAACCCATAGGCTGCTACACTATTTAAAAAAACTAAATATCAGCTTTTGGGATACCCATAAATTTATCAGCATAGATCTGTTTCAGGTTGATTGCATAGGTTGTTATTATTGGGATCATGTTGGATACATATAGCGGGGACATTTCTCAGGCTATTTTGAGGGTTCTGCAAGGGATACAAATGTGAATTTTGTTGTAGATGACACCATAACATTTATCACTGTCTTTTATTAGTCTGTTTATGCTCTTAACCTGCAAGCCAGTGCTTGTCTCCTTCAAGCCTTCACCCCATGGACCCTTCCTGCAGCTTGCGAGGCTCACTGTCTGCTACACAAGCCCCCTTATAGCCTCCCTCCCAGTCCACCACAAGTCTGACTTTACCCTCTCAGGGGCTCCCTGGTTCAGCCACCTGAGATGGACCAGTGTGTTGAAGTGGGAACTGTGCAGCTGAGGGCAGTGACTCTTGTACACTGCAGGGCAGGGTGTGTGTGAAAGAAGCATCTGGAAAACCATCATCTGGTGCATCATGGGCTGCTTTCACAGTTTTAATTAGCCTCCATATGTGTGTGTGCATCACAGCAGCCTGGTAGGGGAAGTCCGGCAGTGTGTGGTTATCCACACTGCCAAGGAAATCTCTATCCAGCTGCCCCTAGGAGCCACTGTTGCCTGAGAGAAAAACATCTGCCCAGATGGTCTATGCTATCTTTGCTACCCTCTGTTCTGGACATCTTTGGCTCAAGGCACAGACCTACGTTGTCAGTAATGTTTATCACTTGTTTTCCCTCTTGCCACTACATATTCAACCATGCCATAAGTTTCTCTTTTATCCTTCTTTTGCTTTTCAGTTTTTCCTTTAAAAGTCTTCTTTTTGTTTTGCCTTTTTCATTGTTTATTTTCATTCTTCAGTCATTATTTTTATTGTAATGTTTCTCACACTGCTGACACTAAACACCAAACTGTACAACATGATTAATTCACAGTATTCTAAATTATGGCAGAAATTTCTTACGATCCTATCATTATTGATGTGTACCTCCATTTGAAGCAAAAAAGAGACCATTATGATCATATCTGTTAAAAAGTGCCAAACAAAATCTTTCCTGCTCTGAAAGAAAATAAAAGTATATGCAACAAAGTTTTCATTACAGCAAGTTACCAGAACCCAAAAGTGCCCTTATAGGGTTACATAAGCCCAGCTAAATGTTCTGAAATGTGCTCTGAATATTTATGATATGTACCCTGTTTCCTGTTTTGCAATGTGTGTTCGTGCTTAGTGACAATAAATCTAGGTGCCAGCAATATTCCTGCATTTGCCAGTTGATTATGAGAATTCCTGGGCATTGTTTTTCCACTTTCTAGGGAGATGTAAACAGTTCCTTTGGTTCTGCCAAAAGCAGTTCATGGTGAGCATCTCTGTCCAGGGTGCTGCGTGTAGTGTCCCAGTTAACATTTCTGGTTGTGCATCTCTGGCTGCATCCAGCTGGAGGGGATTGGTGGGCCCAGGGATGGTGACAGGGTTCCTTGGTCTGGGTAGTGCTGGCTCCTTCCAGTACAGGGCTGCAGGGGTTCTTCCCCCTCAGCGGGGGGGGAGGGTTGTTGAGATTGGGGATGGCAAGGACCTTTTGGGGACTCACCCTTAAGGAGGGTCTCCTGATGGCTTTTGTCCATTTGTGTCAGGTTCCTGTTAATTTTGAAGAGGTGGCAGATGACAATCCTGTGCTGGCAAGAGACTTAGCCAAGAAGGGCTGTGTGAGTGACAGAAAACCAGGTCAGGCTGGCCCGGTGGCATAGAGGGCTGAGGCGCTGGACATCTCACCTCATGGCACGCCAGCAACCCGGGTTCGGGAACGAGTCTAGGGCATCGGAGGTCGGCACGGGGGGGAGGGTGGAGCTGAATAGAGTGGCCGTCAAGGCAGCTCTCCTCTCCGGGGAGGTGAGAAGGCATCCCTTGCTCATGGCTACCCCCTGATGGAGGCCAGTGGGTCACGCAAGCAAGGGGGTGCTAGTGTTAGGCCAAAAATGGGGCGGGTAGGAGGAAGGCCATTACTGGGGCTGTAAGGCACATGTGTGCCTCCACACACATGCGTCCTTCTCCTGGGGTCCTTGGGTAATCTGGGTAAAAAATGGAAAAACAGCTGGTGGTAGGATGGTGACCGACTCTCCACAGGCACTGCTCCCAGGACCGGGCGTAAGATAAGCCCCGGTAATTCCGGGTGACGGAGCTGGGGAAATCGGTCAGATGGGGGCTGCACAGCAATAGGAGAAATAAGGAAGTGATAAAAAAAAGGAAACCAGGTTAGCCCTTGCCCAGGCTACAAATTTCAGGGGAAGGAATGGACCCAGTCATAGTGGTGAGCGATTGTTTGCTGTGACCTAGTTAAGGTGATGACTGTGACCCCTATGGAGGCACGGGCCTTGGGACAGACTGCAAAGGTAGCTTATACCTTTATTTTTGCTGTGTGAGCGTGTGTTCAGAAGGGTATATCACTTCATTAGTCCCTTGCCAGAGTCACTGATTAGTATGTATGTGCCATGCAGGACCAGGTACAACCCAATCCCACTTGCGGTAATGAATGGGCACCATATAATAACTGCTGGTATCCCAAAGTGTTACCTTTAAATAAATGGGGAAATGTGGTAATGAAAGAAATGTGCTTGAGAGAAATGTAACTGAACTGTATATATGCTGAAAGTAATGATGCTGCTTGTGATAATTGAACCGCTGACTGACTGACTGACCTGGGGACATTGTACAGCAACTGGGGTTATGCCAAATGATGATTGTGATTTAATGTGCTAATCTGATCTGGGCCCAAACTGTGAGTTGCAGCTGTTGACTACCCACTACCTCTTGCTGCGTGTGCACCAGCTGATAATTAAATGTTTGCCATTTTTGCAAAAGAAGTTAAGTCTAAAGTCTCATGCCGTGTGTCTAAGTGATTGCTGCAAGGGTATACTGTAGTGTTACATATTCAAATGTAACTGCTAAAGCAACCAAAAGGAAGCTATAGATTGCATTTTAAATGAGTTAAGGCCTATCCCAAGTTGCCATGAGGGGACCATTTACAGTGTAAAGTGAAAGCAAAATCTGTTTTTTGACCAACAAAGGTGATGCCATCTTACTCCCAGAGTCAAAGGGAATGATAACGAAGGCAGAGATGAAGACAAGGAGGAGGTCTTGGCACAAACACCACAGAAACCTTAAATATACAAGCTGGGTCCTTGTCCATAGAGCATGTGGGAACCAGTTAAGTAGTTCACCCTGAAGGGGCACAGGCTGAGGCAGGGGCTGTTGGTGTGCAGGGACATTTATAGCCGCTCCATAGTGGGCCACTCTTCCAAGGGTGTGGTCTAAGTATCAGGCATGGGAACTGTACAGTACTCTGGGGGTGGCTTCCAGTGAGACATAACATCACAATACCCCTAGACATGTGAGTTACTCTGAGGTCATTGCTCACCCCTTTCTCACCAAAGGGACTTTGTGTAGGGAAGGCCTGAAGTGGGGGTGCTGTAGCCAGCCCATTATCATGGCAGTAGAGCTTAAGCCAGCTATGCTGGTGACCTGGGTTTGAGAATGGATGCAGGTTGCTTGGGATCAGCAGAGGGGAGGAGGACTGAGCACCTAAGTAGATGCTGTCCTCATCCCAGGAGGGAGGGCAGCCAGCTCTGGCACTCTACTGCCACCTGGTTGACCGCAGGTGGCCATTTGCCTGGAGCAACTCAAGGGAGGGAGGATGCTGATGGTGATGCACTCAGCACACTTAGCATGTCTAGAGTTGCATGCACCCTGAAGTCTGTATCCACAAGGGGAAGAAAAGGGAAAATGCCAGGAGGCTAGATGAGGGTCTGACCCCTTGCAGGCCCTACGCCGATAACATGGCCCACCACCAAGGAACCAAAACCAGCGCATGGTGGGTAACAGGAGGACCTACTGACCCTGCCATGGGGGTAAGCTATGGGTGAAGAAACAGGGATGCTAAGTAACCCTACAAAAAGCCATGTGACTGAACTGGATTGGCTGCACTAGAGAGAGAGCCTCAGCAAATGGGGTAATAAACAGAAACGGAAAAGAAAAAAAAGGAAAGTCGGGGTGCCATAGTGTTTTCTTACTCCACTAGACTTTCTGTCAACCAGCAAATTCTGGCAGTTCTAATACAGTGTCATCATAAAATTAAGGCCCCCAGATTCACAATCTGCAATTGAGCTATGCAGTCAGTAGTTCTGTGCCAAAAATAGTGCATGACCAGCTCTGAGTTACTGTATATTTAGCCAGTTAGCATACCCAAAGGAAGCGCACTAACTGACTGAATATGTGGCCATGCAGGCACAACACTTAGTGAATATGGGCTGTACAAACAAGGCCCAAAGCTGCATATGATCCACAGGAAATAGTGTGCACAAACAGGGATAGCGCCTGGGGTCCTGTGGAACATATTCAGCCCTAGCATGCAAATGAACTCTTTGGGTATGCACAGCACTAAGGGTCCATTTTCATGTCCAGTATGGGCTGATTTGCATGTGTGCAGCAGGCTCCTCTACTGCCTATTCTGGGTGGTAGATAGAAGGAGTTCCTGGTAGTCTAGGGGACACCCTCTCCCCATTGCCCCTGTAATAAGACAGTCATCTCCCTGGTAGTGCAGTGGACTCACCTCCCCCCAATTGCTCCTGTATTATATGACAGTCATCTCCCTAGTGTCTAGCACCCCCCCCCCCGAGTACAGTCCCTTCCTGATTGAGTGTCACCACCCATCCGCCACCCTCTGAGGACCCCCACCCCACATCCTTACTCTGGTCACCAGGTCTGTAGCTATGGACAGTGGGTCAGCACAGCTCTCTGCTCACCTCCTCAACTGGCCAGCATCTGCCATTCAAAGAGCACAATTATAAGTACTGTAGAAACAGCTGTTTCTACATTACTTGCAATGGCGATCTATGAATGGCAGATGGTGGCAAGTCAAGGAGCTGAGCAGAGAGCTGTGCCAGTCATCATCTGTAGATGCAGACCTGGTGACCAGGGTGCAGGGCAAGGGGTCCTCAGTGGATGGCCAGGTTGGGTGGTTGACACTCAGTCAGGAAGTCAGCACCTGAGGGGGGCTAGACACCAGGTAGACGACTGTCATATATTAAAGTGGTGAATGGGTGGTCCACTAGACTACAGAGAGAGAGATGATTGTCCGTATAGTACAGGAGCACATAGGAGGAGGGGGGTCCACTAGACTACCAGGGAGATAAATGTCATATTTTTGCAGGGGCGATCAGGGAGGTGTCCCCTAAACTGCCAGGATGGTCGGATGCAGTACAGCTGCCCTGCCTTCTGGGGTGGGGGTGCAGCCCTAGCACCTAGTTAAGACCATGTTTAGATGGTGTTAAAAAGTGTCACAGTGGAGGCTTTTTAGTGCTGCCGAAAGCTTTTGAACATACTGCTGCACTGTTATGCATGAGGGATCCCTCATTTGGACAGGTACAGCAGTATTGTTAGCACACTTGCACTGTCAACTAAGTTTGGTGCACTGGGAGCCTCTGAAGATGGTCCTGCCCAGAGCCCAACAATATACCAGTTTAGTGAGGCACTAACTCGGTTCATGCCACACTAACCTTTTGAATGGAGGGGGTGGGCGTAAAGTACTGATTTGTGTAAATAGATTTATTAAGGCTTTTATAGTAGTAGTAGTATATGGTTAGGTTTTATTATGTATGAAAATCAGTTAGTACCTCTCAAATGTTTTTGTATACAAAAGTTGTGCACATTTTATAACCATTGCCTTCAGCTGTGTTCTGCCTCACGCTGACTGCTGCCATTTTCATTCCGACAAGGCAACTCTACTCATGATATGCATTCCATAGTGAACAGCAAGTTTCCCTGCTACCCTGCAGTGGTAAGAACAGCCATGGTCGAAGCAGGAACGCCATCTCGGTCAGGTCCTGGAGACCACCCACTGAGACAGCAATCCTACCAGCCAGAGAAAATTTCCTGGATGGTGCAGTGAGTCTCATAATTGCTTATAAAAAAAGTATTTTCTGATTAATGGTGCAGCAAACCCTGCTTGAGGCTTCAAGGGCAAACTACGGTCCCACATTAAAGACCTCTGTAACTGAGGTTAAAAACCATATACTATTAAAAAAAATCTATGGGCAGCCTTACACAACTCACTCTGTGTTTCTGTATGAGGTTGATAACAGCAAGGAGCTCTTGAGGTCCATATGCTGTTATCTTAACCCCTCAATAGAAATATAGGCTTGTTGTGTAGAGTCACCCCTACCCTACCCTATTCCTTATGTATTGTCAGCCACATCAGGAAAACAATGTTTTCTTCTTTACCTTCCTACAGATGGAACAGCCTTCCTGAGGAGGTCGTACAGTCAAAAACAGTGGGGAATTCAAGAATGCATGGGACAGACATAAGGCAATTCTAGTGGGCGTGTAGGAGGAAGTAGGCTGTTGGTTAACTAGGATCTGCAGCTTATCAATTAGGTAGGGAAATGGGCAGACTAGGTGGGCCAAGCGGTCCTTATCTGCCATCAGATTCTATGTTTCTATGTTACAGATGCATTGGCCATCTGCAACATATTCTTGTAGTGCTGTTTATCTTTCATCAGTTGCCTCCTATGTGAAATGGAACTGAGCAGTCTGCATGGTTGTTGCTCTGTAAAAGCCTATATCTGATGTAATTTAAGTTTGTAAAGCAAGACAAGTAGCATTCTCAACCAAATAGAATATAATTTGCTTTTATAGGAAACAGATAATAGAATAAGATATATCCCAAATAACATTTTCGGCTAGTGCAGGACAATATAACTACAATGCATGCCCTGATCTTGGGGTGGGTGGTGGTGGTGGGGAGAGGGATAGTGTCATTATGTTTGCTTGCATGCATGTGCAAGAAACATAGTGCCATCATCCGAGTTTTCGAAGGTGTGGCAGCCCTCTTCCAATTCAGTCAGTGTGTTTGCAGGCGCGGCCGCAGTTCTTCAATGCCTGCTGGAGCTGTCTATGACAGCTCCAAAATGCAGTGGAGTACAGTTGAAAGGGGGAGCTACGCTCCAGTGAGCAGCGATCAGATATCACCTGCTCATGCGCGCTCCCCCTAAACACACACACACATGCACGCAGGCATGCTGCGTGCTCGCCCCCCACGAGCACACTGTGAGCTGGACGGGGTGTCCAATCCCTCGCCGGCTGTGCTGTGCCCCCCAGCAGAGTTTATATGCCACGCTTGGTGCCCACCCCAGCGTGGCCGCACATTATAGCTGACGGGGTGCCCAACCCCCGCCGGCTCTACTGTCCTCCCCAGTACAGGGTGCCACGCTGGGAGCCCACCCCAGCGTGGCAACAGATGCTATGTGCCAATGGGGGTTCCCAACCCCAGTCAGCTCCACGCCCCCACCCCCACTCAGCCATCCTTGTGCCATGCTGGGAGTCCACCCAGCGTGGCAAACGCCCCTAGGCCATGTAAAGAAAAACCTGCAAATAAAAATGTCCCTCGGCACTTCTCCCTGCCCCTCCCACAACCCGCACTCCACCCACTGCGCACCCTGCCTCCCCACACCCCGACCCCATACTTACCTCTGACCTGGCGCCGACGACTGTGGACCAGAACACGCCTGCACTCTTCAAAGCCGCATCACGAACTGAGGAAATGCCGGTAAGCTGTATAATATAATGAATAAGGTTTTTCAACTTTGTTGATATCTCAGCCTATTTTTGATTTATATTAAATTTTCAACATGGTGTTTTGGGACCCTTCTCATGAATGATCTCACTGTCATGGGGTTCATCGGCTCAAGGGTGATTTCGCAGTCACTGCGCCAAATCACCATTTGGGACTGAGTAATGAAATGACACTGCCACTGTTCATAAGGTGGGCTCTCAAAAAGCCTATGTTGAAAATTTGGTGGAAAAATTCCTAAAAATGACTGTTTTAGGAGCGTGTGCTGCGCAGTTCCTACGCACGCTCATAAGTTCGTGAATTTTCAATATTTTCACTCCAGATTTTCAACATTGCCATTTTACCACACCTCCTTATGAGCAGTACAGCTGTCATTTTTCACATCTTGCCCAAAATGTGTTTCCTACCATGAAGCATAATGGCGCAGTCGTTGCAGCGAAATCAATGTATGGACATTGAAGAGAAAATCACAGTGACACTGTTCATGAGCAGAGGTCTTTAAATGGCTATGTTGAAAATTTGGTGAAAAATTCCTAAAATGACTGTTTTATTTAGCTATGTTGTATTAAGTTCCTAGCACGCTAGAAGTTATGAATTTTCATATTTTCACTCCAGATTTTCCACATTTCCATTTTATTACACTTCCTTTGAACAGTACAGCTGCCATTTTCACGCTGTCTCTAAATGTGTTTCCACACATGTAGCGCACAATGGTGCAGTCGGTGTGCGAAAGCAATGTTTGGGACAGAGTAAGGAAATCACAGTTACACTGTTCATAATCAGAGGTCTTAAAATGGCTA
The DNA here is from genome assembly GCA_016271365.2 of Neoceratodus forsteri. Classification (NCBI taxonomy): domain Eukaryota; kingdom Metazoa; phylum Chordata; order Ceratodontiformes; family Ceratodontidae; genus Neoceratodus; species Neoceratodus forsteri. The sequence goes on from CM057453.1 coordinate 1,387,417,383, forward strand.
TGTTGAAAATTTGGTAACAAAAGCCCATAAAATGACTGTGTTATGAGTGAGCATTGTGCAGTTTCCACGCACCCTCGTAAGTTCATGACTTTGTAATATTTTCAGTCCAGATTTTCACCAGTGACATTTTTCCACACTTCCTTATGAACAGTACAGCTGTCATTTTTCACAACATGGCCGAAATGTGTTTTCACACTTTCTGAGCAGAGATGCATGGTCACTGTGGGAAATCATTGTTCGGGACAGATAAAGAAAATTACAGTGACACTGTTCATGATCAGAGGTTCCAAAATGCCTGTGTTGACAATCTGCTGTAAAAAATCCCCAACCTAATTACATTACGGGTGTGAGTTGCACAGTTTCTATGCACGCTCCTGATTTCACCAGTTTTTTAATATTTTGACTGCAGATTTGCAACATTGCCATTTTTTACACCTCCCCATGAACAGTACAGCTGTCATTTTTCACATCTTGTTCAGAATGTGTTTTTGCACCTGTGGTGCTAAATGCCATAGTCACTGTGCATAAGCAGCTTTTGGCTAACAAACTGATATTGCCACTGTTCATGAGGTGGGGGTCACAAAAAACCATGTTGAAAATTTGGAGTGAAAATACCAATGAATGCCTGAGGTGTTAGGGTTTCCAACCATAATGCCCCACCCTGTAGAGAATGACAGGTATCAAGGGTGTGACTTGGGATTCTTGCCTGTAATGCTCATACCATTCCACATCTTGCAGCCAGTGAGAGGCATCGAGGTATGCCTTGGACTCTTCGGCTCCAAAGTTCACCCCATTCTCCTATAGCGCACCTATCTCACCGTATTTCCTGTTGGAATGGGGTGCGCATAAGGGCCAAAGACCCCAAGGCACACCGTGACACTTGTCAGTGTCTGCAGGGTAGGGTGTGGTGAAATGGCGTGGCCGTTATGCCTGATGACCCAAAGGCACACCCCAATGCCTGTCACTCTCTGCAGGGTGGTGGTGGGGTTGACTTCAGTTCAATACTTCACTGCCATTTCTATTATGCAGCTCTATAACTTCTACACTACCAATGCCAATGCCAGCAAGCAAACATTCGGCATTCACAAATGCTTGTTTTTATTTATTTTTGGTGGCCTTCTGCAAGTAATCAGAGCCCCTTACAAATTAGTTTCCTGTACAATATCACACTAATAGTATGACGAAGCATGTTTTCGTCTTGAGTCTTAAACCTATGGTAAAAGCTTATAAAGGGAGTATTACTGGTAGGCAGTGTTGAATCTTTCAGAATTAAGTTGGATCAGATCCTCACTGAGAATAACACTGCTAGGTACAGTTTGTAATATTGAATTCATTGGGGGAAGGCAGGATTCTTAGAGGTTTCCAACAAGGCATGTACAATTGAATGAAGTAGCTGCCTGAACTGCAGGAGACAAACATTACTGACCCTTGGCTTTTTTTGTTTGTTTATTAATCTAGCATTTCCTATATTCCTGTACAGTTTAGGCCTTGCATATACACACACAGTCTCAAAGTGCCTTACAAAGCAATGAGTTACATGCTGATACTGCAGGGACTGCATGCATGCAAACTGTGCTGTCTTTATACAATTACAAACAGTATAGTGCTTTTCACATTTTATTGTCTATAGCATCTTTCATTCACAGTATATCACAAAATGCTTCACTGGTATGCCAAAAACTTGAACACAACTGGTAGTCTTAAAAGGTACAAAACCCATACAGTTATGACCAATAGCAATAGAGAATGGTTTAATGAGAGAAGAAATACTGACCAGAACAGCCTGATAATCCTCCACTCTGTACAAAAACTGCCATATAGTAGATGGTTAGCATGTTAATTCAGTTTTTTTTCCAAAAGTTGTCCTTAACATAGAACTATTAAGAACAACTTTTTGAGAATGTGAAGAACACTGTTGAATGCTGTGTGTGAGGCCCTCTATAAACAACAGCAGTGCATGATCAGACACTTAGTGATTCAGTTTTGCAGAGCGGCACCAACAGGAGGAGGTGCAACTCATTTCCACTTGTCAAATTGCCACTAGCATCTTTTTGATGGGCACGGCTTTCATGTTTCTCCAGACATTCTTCGGTGCAAACTGCATTTTCCAACATCAGGGTTAACCTCACTATCGAAAACCACAATATCTGCAAGCCATTAAAGCAAAGTTTTGTTATGTAATAACAAAAAACAAGGTGCTGCATTAGCATGTGGTCTGAAAACAAAACCAAATGGTAATTTTAAATGCACACTTAAAATAGTAAATAGAGTTAGAATCAATGTTTTGACCATAGGTCATCTTCAGGAATTATCTAAAAGAGAAAAAAGCAAAGTTAGTGAAGAGGTAAGGGGAAACAATGGATATACAGAATATGTAAGGAAAGAAAATAGGGGGAGGCTCTAGGAGAAAAAGTGATAATATGCAAGACAAGACAAGAATCTGGAAAACAAAAAGGTGGAGATGAGTATTAAAAGGCATAGTAGAAATGAATGAACTGAGGTGTCCTCAAGTGTGGACTAATTAATAGGGCCTAGTAAGAAAGCTGAAGGTGACAAATGTGGGGAAAAGAGACAGAGATAAAGACATCTGTGGAAAATGAAAAGAGATGTGAACACATAGCTGGAATGTTAGAGTCAGTCACTCTCCCCCTCTGACTGAAACTACAGCTTCAAGTTAAAATGGCCACTAAGACCACCCGCCGCCCCTGAGTCAGCCACTCTCCCCTCTGACTGAAACTGCAGTTTCAAGTTAAATTGGCTGCTGAGACCACCTGCCATGCCAGAGTCGGCCACTCTCCCCCTCTGACCGAAACTGCAGGTACTGTTGAGAAACACAGCAGAGAGCCCTCCGAGGTCCTCTAGCCAGCAAAGCTCTGTCTACCTTTATAAACTTGGTGCCTTTTCTGCCCAGGGACAAGAATTTCTCAACTTGGATAAAGTGACTGTGCTGTTTAGTTAGTTAGCTACTGCATAGCTGTTTAATTAATTTTACTGCTTAGGATTCCTTAACTGAATATGTTTTAAAATGTTGTATGCCTTTTTTTTTAAACAAAAGAGTTTTTCTGCAATTTCACTGGAGACACTGTCTGGGCAGGGGAAGCCCCAGTCTCCAGTAAATCCTCTTTTGTGCTAGTACTCTGTTCTCACTCCCCCCCCCACCAAAAAAAATGTATCTTACACAGCTCCCTTTGTATTTCCCTTGCAGGTTCAAGTGAAATTGGCTGCTGAGATCACCCGCCATGCCAGAGTTGGCCACTCTCGCCCTCTGACCGAAAGTTGATAGTCCAGGTCAGACCAAAAGTAGAAACCCTATTGCACAGTATCATGAGGCCACAATATATCTGGCTCATTCTTACTACAGGATTGGTACCTCCACCACTTGGACATATTGGCACCAACTAACATAGTAACACCAACAAAGTGACCCTGTCACACACTGAGCAGTGCCTCAAGATTACATCTACCCCAACGATCTCAGACTTCTGTGTTAAGATACATATGCAAGGGTGGGCATTGTAACAGGGTCACATCACACACCACCTACCTCCCTCTGGTATAAACATGATCATATTCACTGGCGAAAATATCAAAAGCAGAGCAAATAGGCATAACCTCTCACAGTCCCTAAAACAGCTAAAATGGCAAGCAATAAAGCTAGCTTGGTTACTACTGCTACTGTCAGGCAACATTCATCCCAAATCTGGCCCTACACCAAAAGCAACTGAGCACTTGAAGAAGCATGGAGCATTAACAATTGCCTCCATTAATATATGTAGTCTTATGTCTAAATTTGACTCACTACAGGTCTGGGTAACCCAACATAATCCAGATGTATTGTCTGTGGTGGAGATCTGGCTCACACCAAGGGTCTCTGACATGGCAATCCAATTAGAAGGGTACACCTCCTTTAGGCTGGACAGGTCTGGAAAGCAAGGTGGAAGATGTGTCATCTGTATCTAGGATACCCTCTGGGGTGTGCACTGCCTCACCTAACCACTGGCAGTAATGACCAAATACTGGCAGTAGAGCTACTGCTAGGAACATGTGGTAAAGGCTTAACACTAGTCTCTATACATACCCCCAAATGAGCAGTCAGGTGGTTTTAAAATGATCCTTGACTACCTCACTGATCTCTGCCACAACTCCGAGGTACTAATGGTAGCGGACTTCAATATAAACTGGTTATCCCCCGAGGTGGTACCCTACAAAGATGCCATCTCCTCTATTAACATAGCTCAATTTAGTAGATTCCCCCACCCAAACTACCACACTGGGACTAGTATATTACTAGACTGGCTGATAACCAACTGCCCAGAGAGAATAGCCCACACAGTCATCCTCCCTGACTCCGTCAGTGACCACTCTCCGATCCTTTGTACCTGGTTGGATAAGTCTCCCAGAATCCCTGCAAAAACACTCATATCAAGAGTACTAAAAAAGGGCAACTGTGCTCATTGAAAGCTTACCTCTGTCAACAAGACTAGTCAGCCATAGACATGGCAGATTTTTTTTTATCAATACGACTTTTTATTAGGTAACCAGATCAATACATTAAGTAGCAATACCAATAATAGAACATATTGAAATATCTCAGTACAAAGAAACAGAGTACATTATAGTCTTATATATGAATCGCAAAACAATTCATCAAGAGCTCATCAATAACATACTGTAAACATGTAAATATTTGCAAGAATCATGAGATAAATCAGTATAAAATATCTATCAATTAAATAAAAAGATGAATTTCTTATAAAGCAAAGACAAGAACACTTGTCCCTATGTAGCTATTTTGATTGCCTATAAAATATTTAAGAAGTTACTTTTAAGAGCCATATAACATACAGTTTTATGTTTTATATTATTACTATTAACAGCTGGCCTAAATAATCCTTGCTCTCCTACTATATAAGAACTGATTAATCCAGGAATCTTGGGCCAGACTGAAATAATTACTTTTAATAAATGTCTATTGTAAAATTATAATACTATTTAACATAAGATCTTTAATAAAGAGGGAAGAGAATAAGTGCCTAAGGATAGATATAGCATGAATTAGAATAACACTTGGAGAAATTGAATGTTCATCTGACTTGTGTGTTTTTAATTATTTTTAAGTATTGCTTACAAATGTGCTATTTATCTATTTTTAGTAGTTTGACCTCAGAGGGACTAATTCATCTATACACAGCTTTATTAGATGTATTTGATTTGTCATTATATTTCAGATATTATATTATTATTATCTCAGCCATTATCAGCTCAACTCGCTGGTTTCCCATCCATAAATAGTCTATATAAGTTACCAAATTTGTTATCAAACTTATGGCTAATACCTCTCAATTGTAGGGTCAGTCTCTCTATTCCGAGAATCTCTATGAAATTATTCTTCCACTCTATAACAGAGCAACGTTTTTCCTCCAGCCAACTTTTAAAGATAGACATAGCAGATGATGTTGATATAGAGCTTGAACAATTCATCAAGACCTTTAATGCAGTGTGCAACATTTATGCCCCCTACACTAAGCATAAAGTAAATGGGTCATAAAAGTCTAGGATCGCACCAGCCCTCCTCAAACTAATGAAGCTAAGAGACAACCTCTGGCATAAGACAAGAAGTACTGGTTCCCACATAGATATATAAAACTACAAAGCAGCCCATAATAAATGCACCTGAGTTATTCGATCGGCAAAAAGCCAAAATTTCAGTAGTGAACTACCAAACTCCTGGAGCAACAGCCACAAGTTCTGTGACAACATCAAGACCCTAACTGGGAAACCCAACAAAACACCACCATCAATGCTTAATGTAGAGGGAATAATAACCCAGGATCCCAAAACCATCGCTAACACCTTCAATAGGGTCTTTATTGACCTTAGTGGAGTGATTCCCCCAGATTTCCTTGAACCCCTAAATGCCGCTGAATCACAGGACCAATGAAAGCTCACCCATCAGTCCAGCTCCTTCCTTCTACTTCAAGATTATCACTAGAGCCGAAGCCAAAAAATACCTCTAACAAGTATTAGGGAAAAACAGAATCAGTGGAAACTCTCTAGACTACAAGCTTATTGCCCTCACTCTCAATGAATTACTCTTACCTCTAACTAGAATTCTGAATCTTTCTCTAATAACTGCAAAATTCCCCCAACTCTAGAAGGCTGCAGTGGTCACACCAGTCTTTAAAAGTGGGGACAGGACTAGTCACACTAATTACTGCCCAATTTCTATACTCTCCCCGCTATTGAAAGTGTTTGAACATGAAATCTACGATCAACTTGTCAACTACCTTGACAAATACCAACTGCAGTGCCCACAGCAGCACGGGTTCAGGAAACAACATAGTACAACAACTGCACAAGTGGAGTTCACAGGCTATATTCATAATGCACTAGATTGGAGCTTATGGTGGGACAACCTACATAGACCTCACCAAGGCCTTTGACATGGTCAGTCATGAACTACTACTAAACCAGTTAACCTGTATTGGGCTATCCTCGGAATAAGTAGGGTGGTTCTAAAGCTACTTCTCAGGGAAGGTGCAGCAGGTTAAAATCCTAGAAATTATTTCTGAACACCAGAATGTCAGTACTGGGGTCTCCCAAGGCTCAGTCTTGGGCCCCCTGCTTTTTAGTTTGTTTATAAACCACCTGCTGCTAGCATGTCTTGATAGAGTCCTATAGTACGCAGATGATGGGGTGCTATACTCTAGCCACACAGACCCCGCAACACTGGAAAAGCAAATGCAGGAAAACTTCTCAGAAGTAGAGGCCTGGTTTCTTAACTCAAAGCTCTTGTTAAATTACAAAACCAAAACTATGTTACTCATATCCTCCCAAAACAGGCACAGGTTTCACCAACTATAAATATTGAACAACCAAAATGCTGCATTAGAAATGGTCCAAAGCTTTAAATACCTAGGGGTCACTCTAGACAGCTCCTCACCTTCTCACAACACATAGACCAAGTAGCAAAGTCTGTGATTTCCAAAATTGGCCAACTCTTTAGCCACAAACACTGCCCAATTGACATGGCCCTTAAACTCACTGTTAGCAGCTCAGTCCTATCAGTAATTGACTATGGACTGGTAGTCTATGGTGCAGCAATAGACATAGCCCTAAAGTGGCTCAAACTAGCACTAAACAAAGCATGTGGGCTGGTCTTAGGAGCACACCACCTCATTCATACCTGCAAGCTCTATTCTCATTCCAGGTGCCACAATCTCCTCAACTGGATTCAGTACCAGGTGTGCCTGCTTGCAAAGAAGCCCACCCTTGGCCTAATGCCCATTGGGGTCCAGGACCTCCTTTGCCCAACCGACAATTCCAGACAAACAGGAGAAGCAAATAGTAAGCTGCTTAAAGTTTCTTTTCACCACACCTCTCAAGGACAATGGTCTTTTGGGTACTGGGCACCCAAGTGGCTAAAATCCCTTCATGTTGACTTAATGGCAGAATCTAAACTTGGCACCTTCAAATCAAAACTGCACCCTCACTTTGCTACACTCAATGGGTGTGACTGTAGCTCCTTACTCCTCCAGAGTTACACTGGCATTTCTACACAACCTCACAGCTTACCCAGTACCTGTAACGTCTGTCCCATATCCCTGGTCTTTGCCCCTCATACTACATTCTTTCCAATCCTTTCCCACTCCCTCCCCTGACATATTTGTTGCCCCCTGCACCCTGTCTCCTTTCTACATCTATCCCTCCCAGCTACCCTGCTGCCATCCCACAAACATTTGACAAGGTTCTGCAGGTTACCCCCAAGAATCCCCCCTATCTCCCGCATGTCTTCCTACCCACTGGTAGGGTTCTAACTGCCCTCACCACCTGTTGCGTCCTAGTCTCCTATCCTGTCAAAACTGCCTTACTGCTTTGTTCTACACTGTGTTGAACCAATTTCTGATTCTTGTTTGATATCCCATGAATGAAAAAGTGAATGTAATTACTGTATTTTTGCAACCATTGTTCTGATGTCTGTATTTGTTGCTGAAATATTGTTTACCTTATGACGTGGAACCTCTGTAATATGAGCTGCTAGCTCAAAGGTGTTATAATCCAAGCCAATAATTAATAAATAAATAAATAAATGTTCAGCCTAGATAAAGAGTGGCGAAGGGGAGAAATGAGTTACCAGAGGAGGTGGTGGCAGCAAAGACAGTGGCCAGTTTCAAGGGAGGGTGGGATAGGGTGAAGAAGAGGATTAGGACTAAAGGAGGCCCTACTGGGAAGTGACTAGGGGAAGGGAACGGAATGTTGGGAGATGACTCCAGGAGGAGTTTGGGGGGGGCAGCTCCAGGGAACTTACTGAGTTGCATACTTGAGCAGACTCGATAGACCATTTCAGCCTGTTTCTGCTGGTAATTTTGTATGTTCATATATAAAACTGTCGGTTCAGAACACTGGTCTGAAGATATCAGATTATTACAAACCCACTGACTTACAGAGCTTTCTCCTCCACAGCTCCTTCCATCCCAACATGTTAAGAATGGTTTGCCATATTTGCAGTTTCTTAGACTTTACAGGTTATGCATTGAAGCAGGCTCAAATAATACACAGTTTTAGTATTAACAGGGATACCCATAATGTGTAGTGGACAGAGCACTACCCTGGGTCAGTAATATGCCCCATAACCTTGACCCTCTCAGGAGGGATACTCTCATACAACAATGATGCATTCCACTAATGCTTCCTTTCCATCATAATACACCTTCTCTTCACAGGATCATCACTAGGAAATTCTCTATTCTACAAACTGATCCTAATATACAGTAAAAGCTTCCTTTACAGAGCCACCAATTGCCTCCTACCACTTATCACCAGCCAGCCAACCTGCAGAATCTCCTGGTACAAAGCAGTTTACATTCTCCTAACAATTTCCTCTCTACCAGGTACCAAAGCTTGCAATTGAACTCGCTGTTATACCTGCAAATTTATTTCTAGTGTCACTGAAATTCAAGGTCCCACAGATATTTTTCACATCACCAAGGAGTTCTTACACACTTCCAGTAAAGTGATTTATTGTATTCTTTGCAGGAAGTGTGAAGCTATCTACATCAAGAAACTGGCAGGCACCTGGCTGACTGATTCAGAGAACATTACAGGGCAGTCAGGAATGGAGACACTGATAATCCCATTGTATCCCACTTTATCTCCAGGGACCATAGTGTCAGTGATCTTTCTGTCTGTGTTCTTCAGCAGGGTTTCTGGGATGCTGACCAAAGAAAAAACATGGAAACAAAGCTGAACATCTGCCAAAGCTCCCGGCAGCCCTTTGGTTTAAATGACAGACGTATTTTCTACTAACACCCTTCAGCCACCTTATGGTTTACCATCAAGTCTATCTTTTTTACCCCTCTCCCTGTTATATCTTTGCTTGCATGTATGCATGGTACATTTGCATGTGTGGGTATGCCTGCACACACTTCAATCCAGTGTGTATGTGGGGGAGGGCATATTCACACGGGCTTTCCAGCTATGTGTGCACACCTATTTTCATTTTCCACAGATGTCTCTATCTCTATCACCTTCCCCCACATTTGTCATGTCAGCCTTCTTACTAGGCCCTGTTTCAGTCCCCACTTGAGGACTCCTCAGCTCATTCATTCCTACTATGCCTTGTCACACCCCTCATCACCTTTTTGTTTTCCAGATTCTTTTCTTGCCCTTGGCTAGTATCACTTTTACTCCTAGACTCTCCGCCTATTTTCTTTCCTCACATATATATCCCTTATTTCCCCATGCTTCTCCACTAACTTTGCTTGTTTCTCTTTTACATAATTCCTGAAGATGACCTATGGTTGAAACATCAATTCAAACCCAATTTTCTATTTTCAGCATGCATTTAATATTACCATTTTGTTTTGTTTTTTATCAAGTACTTGGACAAGTAAGACTGACAGTAAACAAACATAAAAAACCCCACTAAGACTCAAATAACAAGAAAAAAGGAACAAAGAAAGAAATAGTAACAAAGCTTTTACTTTTTTAATTTACATTTTATGCTCCTTATTCTGCCCCTTGGCTGCCCCTTCAGACGTTGCTCCCTAGGACATCCACTATTTCTTGCCTCAGTGGAGGAATGGGTGGTACAGAGCCTGTGGGGTCACCAGATTTATCCTGCTGCAGGATGGTGTTTTTTGTCTAGTATTCTCCCTCACCAATTGAGGCCAGCCTTTATACAATGACACACACGCAAACCATTTGTACCTCTGCCATCAAACAGGGTGACCACTTGCTGTACCACCCAATGGCACACACTGTCTGTCCCCCTTCCTCAAAGGAGGAGAGTCATCATTGGATGCTCAATCCTTCTTTCCCCTGCTAGCCCCATGTGACCCTGGTCCAGTGGTCTATTCCCAAACCCAGGTCAGTGGTGTAGAAGGAGGTGTGGGACCCAGTGACTCAATGCTCTGCATCACTGGACCAGCAAGACTTTTACTTTGTGAAACTGCTTGCTTTGAATCATTACTTTTTTGTGAGTTTCAATTGAAGTTTAGTTTCATGTTGGAGCCAGTTGGACCTTTAAACAGTGTTAAGGTTAAGGTACAGTAAGGGGTAAAAAACATGCTATCCAACATGTGTTAAGGCTAAGATATGAGGTAAAAAACATGCTATCTGACATGTGTTAAGACTAAGATATGAGGTAAAAAAACATGCTATCCAACAATGTAAGTCTAAGATATGAGGTAAAAAACATGCTATCCAACATGTGTTAAGGCTGAGATATGAGGCAAAAAACATGCTATCCAACATGTGTTAAGGCTAAGATATGAGGTAAAAAACATGCTATCCAACAATGTAAGGCTAAGATATGAGGTAAAAAACATGCTATCCAACATGTGTTAAGGATAAGATATGAGGCAAAAAATGCTATTAAACATGTGTTAAGGCTAAGATATGAGGTAAAAAAGACATGCTATCCAACATGTGTTAAGGCTAAGATATGAGGTAAAAAAACATGCTATCCAACAATGTAAGGCTAAGATATGAGGTAAGAAATCATGCTATCCAACATGAATTAAGGCTAAGATATGAGGTAAAAAAGACATGCTATCCAACATATGCTAATGCTAAGATATGAGGTAAAATAAATGCAAGCCAACATGTGTTAAGGCTAAGATATGACGTAAAAAAACATGCTATCCAACATATGTTAAGGCTAAGACATGAGGTAAGAACAACATGCTATCCAACATGTGTTAAGGCTAAGATATGAGGTGAAAACACATGCTATCCAACATGTGTTAAGGCTAAGATATGACGTAAAAAAACATGCTATCCAACATGTGTTAAGGCTAAGATATGAGGTAAAAAACATGCTATCCAACATGTGTTAAGACTAAGATATGAGGTAAAAAAACATGCTATCCAACAATGTAAGGATAAGATATGAGGTAAAAAACATGCTATCCAACATGTGTTAAGGCTAAGGCATGAGGTAAGAACAACATGCTATCCAACATGTGTTAAGGCTAAGATATGAGGTGAAAACACATGCTATCCAACATGTGTTAAGGCTAAGATATGAGGTAAATAAACATGCTATCCAACATGTGTTAAGGCTAAGATATGAGGTAAAAAAATGTGCTAACCAAAATATGTTAAGGCTAAGACATGAGGTAAGAACAACATGCTATCCAACATGTGTTAATGCTAAGGTATGAGGTAAAAAAACACGCTATCCAACATTTGTTAAGGTTAAGATATGAGGTAAAAAAACATGCTATCCAACATGTGTTAAGGCTAAGATATGAGGTAAAAAACATGCTATCCGACATGTGTTAAGACTAAGATATGAGGTAAAAAAACATGCTATCCAACAATGTAAGGCTAAGATATGAGGTAAAAAACATGCTATCCAACATGTGTTAAGGCTAAGATATGAGGTAAAAAATGTGCTAACCAAAATATGTTAAGGCTAAGACATGAGGTAAGAACAACATGCTATCCAACATGTGTTAAGGCTAAGATATGAGGTAAAAAAACATGCTGTCCAACATATGTTAAGGCTAAGACATGAGGTAAGAGCAACATGCTATCCAACAATGTAAGGCTAAGATAGGAGGTTAAAAACATGCTATCCAACATGTGTTAAGGCTAAGATATGAGGTAAAAAAATGTGCTAACCAAAATATGTTAAGGCTAAGACATGAGATAAGAACAACATGCTATCCAACGTGTGTTAATGCTAAGATATGAAGTAAAAAAACATGCTATCCAACATTTGTTAAGGCTAAGATATGAGGTAAAAACACGTGCTATCCAATATGTATTAAGGCTAAGATATGAGGTAAAAAACATGCTATCCCACATGTGTTAAGACTAAAATATGAGGTAAAAAAACATGCTATCCAACAATATGAGGTAAAAAACATGCTATCCAACATGTGTTAAGGCTAAGATATGAGGTAAAAAAATGTGCTAACCAAAATATGTTAAGGCTAAGACATGAGGTAAGAACAACATGCTATCCAACATGTGTTAATGCTAAGGTATGAGGTAAAAAAACACGCTATCCAACATTTGTTAAGGTTAAGATATGAGGTAAAAAACATGCTATCAACATGTGTTAAGGCTAAGATATGAGGTAAAAACATGCTATCCGACATGTGTTAAGGCTAAGATATGAGGTAAAAAACATGCTATCCAACAATGTAAGGCTAAGATATGAGGTAAAAAACATGCTATCCAACATGTGTTAAGGCTAAGATATGAGGTAAAAAATGTGCTAACCAAAATATGTTAAGGCTAAGACATGAGGTAAGAACAACATGCTATCCAACATGTGTTAAGGCTAAGATATGAGGTAAAAAATCATGCTGTCCAACATATGTTAAGGCTAAGACATGAGGTAAGAGCAACATGCTATCCAACAATGTAAGGCTAAGATAGGAGGTTAAAAACATGCTATCCAACATGTGTTAAGGCTAAGATATGAGGTAAAAAAATGTGCTAACCAAAATATGTTAAGGCTAAGACATGAGATAAGAACAACATGCTATCCAACATGTGTTAATGCTAAGATATGAGGTAAAAAAACATGCTATCCAACATTTGTTAAGGCTAAGATATGAGGTAAAAACACATGCTATCCAATATGTATTAAGGCTAAGATATGAGGTAAAAAACATGCTATCCCACCCACATGTGTTAAGACTAAGATATGAGGTAAAAAAAACATGCTATCCAACAATATGAGGTAAAAAACATGCTATCCAACATGTGTTAAGGCTAAGATATGAGGTAAAAAAATGTGCTAACCAAAATATGTTAAGGCTAAGACATGAGGTAAGAACAACATGCTATCCAACATGTGTTAATGCTAAGATACGGGGTTAAAAAACACGCTATCCAACATTTGTTAAGGTTAAGATATGAGGTAAAAAAACATGCTATCCAACATGTGTTAAGGCTAAGATATGAGGCAAAAAACATGCTATCCGACATGTGTTAAGACTAAGATATGAGGTAAAAAACATGCTGTCCAACAATGTAAGGCTAAGATATGAGGTAAAAACATGCTATCCAACATGTGTTAAGGCTAAGATATGAGGTAAAAAATGTGCTAACCAAAATATGTTAAGGCTAAGACATGAGGTAAGAACAACATGCTATCCAACATGTGTTAAGGCTAAGATATGAGGTAAAAAAACATGCTATCCAACATGTGTTAAGGCTAAGATATGAGGTAAAAAAACATGCTATCCAACATGTGTTAAGGCTAAGATATGGGGGCCCAATCTTCATCTATTACTTAAGTCACATTTGTTTTTTTGGCTTCCCTGCAGAGTACTGGTGTGGAGCACACGATTCACGATCACATCACAAATCACAAAATTAATGTTTTGTAGTATCTCTCCAGGCTTCACTGCTGATATGAGTTTTCAAGCTCATGAGTTTTGTGAACAGCCAGGTCATCATGGAAGTACAGCCGTAGGCATTCATGTTCCCAATACGCTCGTCAGCTCCAAGTCCGAGAAAAATAAATTCATGTTTCATGGTCACGAATGCAGTCACAATTCACAATCACGTCACGAATCACAAAATAAATTTTTTTACTAGTTACATCCATGTAAGCCTGTTTCATAGTATCTCTCCAGACTTCACCACTGTACTCATTGATATGAGTTTTCAAATTGGGGAGTTTTGTGATACAGGTCATCGTCATTGGGGAACTACAGCCATAGGCATTCGCATTCCTGTACAGCATGCGAGTTACAGTACTGTAAGCCATGTGAAGTGTGGGGCCCTGGGGGCTGCCAATATTGTTGTCACTCCACCTTACTTTGGGTTAAGGCGGAATGACATGAAGAAGTCACAATCAAAATAACAAGGCAAAGTGGGAATTTCATGCTGGCCACTCTGCATAGCAGAATAACAATGCAAAGTGCCCACTTCACGGGCACTTCACTGGTGGAATTTAAATTTTCTGCATCTCTAAGATGGGAGACTTTGCATGTCTTGTTACACTCTCATTTCACTTCATCAGAACTGGGGAATTTTCTGGACACAAGACACCAGCATTTTGGGGATGAACATAAATCCTGGTGAATTTGTCTGACCACTGCCCAGATGACTGAGTGTGTCATTAATTTTTGGAGACTTTGCATTTCTTGTTACAATCTCATTTCACTAGTAGCATTTTGGGGATGCACATTAATTCTAGTGACTGTGTGTGTTGGGGGCTGCCAATATTGTCACTCCTCCTTACTTCGCGTTAAGGCAGAGTGACAATGTGAAGTAATAATAACAAGGCGAAGTGGGCATTTCATGCTGGCAGTCCGCGAAGCGGAGTGACAACGTGAAGTGCCCACTTCACATTCACTTCTCCGGTGAAATTTAAATTCACTGCATCTCTAATCTTTAGCAGCCATTCAGGTGAGGGAGGGACAGACAAGCACATATTAGTTTGCTCATTCTCTCCCCTCCCTCTCGTGCTGTTAGCTCTAGATTTTTCTGGCTGTTGGGCAGCAGAGTGGTAGTGTATTGCCCTTATTATACAACCAAAGTATTGGGAGACTAGTGGAGGAAATCAAATTTGTGTTCATCACCTTAGTGGAATATTTCCTATCTTTTGTTCCCTAATTTTGGGGATGCATTCATCGACTACCTCCTAGTTTTAGTAGCTTGAGGAGCCATAGTTGGCTAACGTCTCTTATGTTTCTACAGGTTTGCGTGGATTTTTGATGTTATTACTGCCAAGCTGCTTTACCCATTGTTTTAATAGTTATAGATGTTAAGGACTGCTGAGATCTTGCCAAGGAGTATGGCAGTTGTTGTTACCCTCAGTGGTAATTGGGGAGAGGCTTTCTTTGCTTTCTCTCTTGCCAACATTTCAATGTACGATAGATTTCTGGTAGTAGTTGGGCTGGCATCCAATTCATTCTAATTTGTTAGCTTTATTTTGTAACTAACTTGTCATCAAATTGTTATTATTGGTATTCATTAATATGGTACTTCCTTTGGGGGACAGAGTCTGGGAGGGGGTGGGTAGTTTTATAAAGTATGATGTCTCACAGGAGAGCCTCATGGCCTCTGGCTTTGCTACCCTGATATGAACTGCATATTATTGTATGGACTTTATTATTATCCCTGGGAGTTAGCCTATTTCAGAGTTGATATTAATTACCCTACGGCTTTGTTGTTATCAAAGCCCTGTTGGCTTATTGTCACTGCCTTTGCAGTGGGTGGGGTACTGGGAGGGGCTTCAGTTCATGATTCATCTGTAGGATGATGTACAAGGTCTTGTCATGGAATATCTGGGGCATAAATAGCCCAGTCAAGCAGTGTAGGATTTTTCCCATATTAAAAAATTGGGGTCTAAATTATTTTATTGCAGGAAACACATCTTCTAAAAATGGAGGTCGAGAAGATGAAAAGGGGGTTGGGAGGCCAGCAGTTTGAGGCTTCATTTATAAAGAAAAAAAGATAAGTTATGATACTATGTACCAAAGATGTAAATTGGATCACTTATCAGGTGCATAGGGATACCCAAGGGTGCTGATTACTGTTTGTTTGTACTCTAGATGGTTCTCCCCTTACTCTGGCCTCAGTCTATGGTCCAAATGAAGAGGGCTCTGCTTTCTTTCTCCATTTCTCCTAAGCTCTTTTGGATCATTGAAGAGCAAGGTCATAGTCAAGGGCAACATGAATGAAGTACCAAATATCCTTGGTGACTGTAGTGGTCAGCCTTCTCCTCTGG
Source organism: Neoceratodus forsteri (assembly GCA_016271365.2). NCBI lineage: Eukaryota > Metazoa > Chordata > Ceratodontiformes > Ceratodontidae > Neoceratodus > Neoceratodus forsteri. The sequence goes on from CM057453.1 coordinate 1,387,433,587, forward strand.
ACACCCCTGGTTCTAAAACATTGCGACACCTCATGACAGACCATGAGCTGTAGGATATATGGCATTTGGGTCATCCAGAAATGTGAGATTATATTTACCACTCCCCTGCAGAACACCTACAACAGGATTGATTTGTTTCTTGTTTTTTTTTCAGATCGACAGGGAGACTCTTGAGACTTCCATAGAACCCATAGTAATTTCAAATCATGCCCCTATTACATTTACCTTCCAATTGACCCCACCTCTGGGCCTAAAAGATGGTGTTGTAATGATAGTCTATTGAAGGATCTGAAGTTTAAATCCTGGTGTCAGCAAGATGGTTGACTGCTTCCAAAATAAAAGGCAGCTTCGGAGCCCTATGGTTTAAAGGGTACTACTCTAGTAGCAGGGTTGAAGTAGATATGGAAATGGTTTCACTCAGAATCAAACAGGGCTATGACCTGTTGATCAGACTTAGAATGGGATATATGTGGTGATTCCCACACTGAGGCAGTGTTATGGGATCAGGGCCAAAGGGTGCATTGTACACCTACGCAAGCATATGCAGCTCATGTCTGGACAACAATGAGGGCTTTCCTGGGATCTGTTTGGGATATCCCAGTCTCACACTGGCCATTGTGGCATAACAACCAGTTAAAAGTGGGTGGTCAGCTACTCTCTTGGCCTGCCTGGTCAAAAGAAAGGTTGCATGAGGTAGGAGACTTGTTCTCCAGCAGCAATAAATTCATGAAGGCTTTCTCTGACCTCCAGCAGGAGGCCTGTCTCTCAGCCTCCCATCACTAGAGATATTTGCTGTTGTGGCATTTATTGTCTCAGGTACTAGGTACACAGATTCAACTACCTGAAAAAGGTAAATGGGGTGAAATTGTAGGTGGACCAACCAATAGAAAAATGACTGATTCTCCTCCTGCAATTGGGTGTATTTTGAAGGCTCTGCCGGATGAATACATCCCAGACACAAGCCAGCTAAAATCTCACTAGGAAACATTATTTGGTCATACACTTTCAGAGGATGAATTGGACAGAGTTTGGAGTAATGCGTATGGGGCTTTTAAGGACACCTTGGGCAACCAATGCAGCTTTAGACACTACATTTTAGGTATCATACTCCAGTTTTACTTTACAAAATGCACCTCTTGCAGTCCCCAGCATGTTTGCAGTGCACTTCCTCGGAAGGTACCCTCCTTCATTTATTATGAGAGTGCCCCAAAATCACCGATGGTGGACTCAGATATTATCTTTGATGAATTACATTTTAGGCTGCTCAATTCCTAAGGATGCATCCCCAATAGTTTTAGGGAATACAGCATGGTTTCTGGTACAGCATCAGCTGCTTCTTGATTGGTTCATGGTTGCTATTACTGAAGCTAAAGGATTAATGTTGTACTGCTGGTGAACAGAGGATGTCCCTTCTACTGCAGATTGGCTGGATGGGATGTTTGAGCTAGCCGGTATGAATGTCTGGCCTATATTGTAGCAGGTAACTCTTATAAATACAAGTTCCAAAAAGTACAAAGCCTGCGCTCAAGGAACAAGGGGTGTGCACTGCTGTGGGGTGGCCAGCCCGAAAGTAACAGGTTCCAAAATTGCTGCGCTCAAAATACTAGAAAGGAAATATGGCAATAAGATATTTAAATAACAAATTGTTGAAGTTTATTGCACCATTTGTGAGCACAAATGGTGGAATAAACTTCAACAATTTGTTGTTTAAATATTTTGTTGCTGTATGTCCTTTCTGGTATTTTGAGCACAGCAATTTTTTTAACTTAAATCTTATAAATATCAACAAGTTTGGGGTCCCTTTCTTGCAGTATACCAAGCCTTGGTAGACCCAGGCTGGGAGTCTCCTGGACACTCCTGCGACTATATGGACATATATAGGTGGATAGGCAATATCAGCATGCCTTCATCCTCTCTTAGAAGTTCATGGCCTGCTTGTGATATGCTCCTCCCTCCCACCCCTCCCTGGCAACAACCTTTAGTTTTGGTTTTAGTTGTTTTATTAGCTGTTGTTAATTTTCCTCGTTGATTATCCTTTGATTCAATGTTCAGTTATATTGTTCCAACTTGTGACAAGCTTTTCATTTGTAGAAGGCAATTAATGTGTTCTGTTCATTGAATTGCCTAATTGTAGGGTTTAAAGGTGGTGGCTTGCTACTTTGTTTAAATGGCAGTCAATTGGGCATCACTTGATTCTCTTTGTTGTGATTATGTTTAATCTGTAATCCAAGGAGCTGATTTGCTCCACAGGGTACTGAGATTGCATGTTTACTGTTAAATGTGTACACTGTTGTTCTATAAAACCTCAATAAACTATTAACTATAAAAAAAAAAGAAAAGTGGGACATTCTTTGGCACTCTTGGTTGAGGTACTAGTGGTCTTCTTGAGCTTCAACTGCCACCCACTACCACAAAATGAGTTGCTGGGAGGAACCTAGCAGAATCTCCCCACCCCACCTTAGAAAGAGAAATCTGGGGTAATGGTGGACAAGAGTAAGTGAAACAGAAGGAGTGGGTGCAGCTAGGAGGTCTCCAACTTGGTACTGATGGGAACAGTTAGGGGCTTTAGAAGTACAAAAATGTAAAGAAAAAAGCAAAGTTAACCCCCCCCAAAAAAAAACCAAAGTGAATGCCAGAGAGCAGTATTGACAAGATATTCTGAGCAGTAAGTACTCCAACAAGACTTTTCATTGTCAGTGGGGCATGTTGGCAAATACCTGAAGTGCTGTTGCAACTGCTATTTAATTTAATGTACATGCTCCCTAATGCTGAGTCAAATACTACCCCAGACAAATGTGTCCAGTGTGCTATAATGCACATATAAGGGCTACCAACTGTTTTCCCACTATGTCACATATCCATGCTAAGGTGTATGTTTGGGGATGCAAAATGTTGCAGGACATGGATTACTGTGCATGATGCTGTCCCATACAGTTCTAGAATGGCATACAGTGAGAAATATGTCCATGTCAGAATCTACCATTTGGGACATGCATGGGCCATCAACCACTAAAGCCCTTATTTTCAACAAACACAAACAAACTGCCTCCTCCCTCAAACACCAACATACTGCCTCTTCCCTTCCCGTCCCCTCCCATCTACAAACTCCCCCCCCCATGTATTTCACACTTACGTCATTTCTGTCTTAATCTCTTATTGCCATTCTCAGCATCTGCCTCCTCCCTCCCTTCCTCCCACTACCCACCCTCTATCAATCCTTTTATCCTATTGTATTCCCCACTATCTCCTATTCTTTAATGCTTGCTGCTTGATTGGGCGCTGGCACTGGCTCTCACTTCTCTATGCTTCTAGCACTAATTTATAATAAGAATTGTTTTATTGTGCCTGTCTGTTTGAAATGTAATTTTGTTTGTGTATCCGGGTCAAGCCTGTAAAAGGGCCATGTGACCCAATGCTTTTTTAACCAGTTAACAAAGTTTTAAATAAATAAAATTGTAAATCTATCTTCAAGGCGAGGTTACGTGATCACCTCCAAAATCTCAGCTCCTGCGTATGTCCGGAAGGCTAGCTAAGTCACGCACCTGGCATCTAATTACCACAGCTGACCTAGGGTACTCCCCCTGTAAATAGTTGCCCTCTCCAGCTGCTACGGATGTTGTGTAGTGTTACAAAACATTGTATACTTGTATGCTATGTACTACTATGTATCTATTGACTGTTGTTGTCCAATTATTGTTGTACAAAAACATTGTACACTTGTATGCAATGTACTACTCTATACCTATCAACTGTACTTGTTCAACTCTATGTAACTAACTCCGGGTCGTCCCTGAAAAAGGAACTTCCAGGGCCCATTGGGCTTACCCAGTTAACAAAATTTAATAAATAAATAAATCTGCACTATATTCATCTCAGTGTATATACATCTCAGGTACTCTGTCTGTGCCCTGTTTTAGGACCACTTGTGTATGTTTTAGTCTCATAATGGTCTGTTGCAATGATAATACTGTGCTTTGTGTATATGTGTATACTCCACTCTCCTTTCCCCTGGGTTGCATCTGGAAATGAGCCCCGGCTCATGGTGCCTTTCCTGGTTACCAAAATTTTAAATAAATAAAATTAACAAGAATGGTAGGTGGTCAATGGCCAATATTTTAGCACTTGTGGCATTCAGCTTGCTTGCTATGGCATGACTGGGTGGATATTTTGCATGTCCCTCTAACATTCTTGGTAGTTAAGGCTGCATCTTTCTTGGGGTAGAGTTTTCAAACAGCTAGACTCATTGTGGCTGCAATGTCAGTGGTTAAAATTTGACTCCTGGTGCCACACATTTTTTGGTGTTCAGAGGAAGACAATGATTTTTGGGGGTCTTCCTCGCTGGTGTGATTGTTTTACAGTGCTGGGGGTGTAATACTCTACTTGCTGATACTGTATTCAGTATTCTTTTTATTGTTTGATCAATTTTAAAAGATCATTACAAAGATATTACAACATTGTATTACAAAAATGTCTAAAAAAGCAGAATATAAAAAAGTTACAATAATCACATTCATACAATACAGGTATCCAGGGTTTATGGATTAATAAATATAACATTCATACAGATACAATAGACCTAATCATTTTCATTCTAATCCTCTGAACAGAAGAGACATAATTAGCCATTCTCTTTATGATAAAGTCATCTTCTGCTGTCAGCAGGATTCTTAATAGCTCATAATCATCACATCCCTGTATAGAGCAGATGATTGGACCCAGTCATTTTTTTCTTACATTGTTATATCATTTACAACTTAATATGACATGCATAAGACTTTCATCCTCTGTCCCCTTACAGTAAGAAAGAGATGTGGTAGCCATGTTAGTCCAGTCAACAATGTAGAGAAAAAAAACAACAAATATGCTGCAGGTGATACCTTTTATTGGACTAACAAAATTATTTATTTTAGCTTTTGAGAGATAAAACCCTCTTCCTCAGGTTCTCTTCTTCAGAGTTTCTTTTTAAACACTCACGTCAGCACCCTCTGGCTCTTTTAACAGGTATCTTCTAAAGACAATGGTATGTATTTTTTTTCCTGCCTTGATTTTTACAAATGTTAATTGATGGTCCAGAGCCAGACTAAAATGAAGCTGCCCTTTGATTTTACAAGTTGAGCTCTTCAACAGACACACTCCAATGACAATTAGAGTCTTCCTGTTTGTAAAGAGTGTGGATTAGCTGTAATGCTTTGATGTGTAAACTACTAGCCTATGTTTTGAATCCACATCCAACCTCTGTATCTGTCATGCCGTTCAGCTGTTTCCACTTTGACCTGAGGAAGAGGGGTTTATCTCTCGAAAGCTAGTCTTAGAAATAATTTTGTAAGTCCAATAAAAGGTTATCACCTGCAACATATTTGTTGCTTTCTTTCTCCTCCCCATACAGTAACAAAGTGAAAATATTGGATCACTGATTTTCTGCAGTTTTGCTTTTAACACAATTGAGTCAAAAAAGCCTATTCTAAATCTTGCATACATTTTCCAGGGCAGGGGATTTTCCAAGAGATCTTGATAATTAAAAAAAAAATGTGCACAATCATAAATTGTATACCATGTCACATTTCTGGGCAATGCTATCTCCTCCAGGTCACTTGATTTATATTTATCAATCAATAGATTTTATAGATAATATTTATATTGATACTCTGTGGATGTATCCTAAAGGGTTAATCTATACAGGTCCGGACAGCCCACTGATTCAAGTATATTCTTAACCAGTAATAAACACCTCGATTTTCTGCAATCTGTCTGTTCCCAGTATATTTTTTCAGCCAAGCCCTCCTTACCCAATCTTACCTGAGGCAATTTACTGATTTTTAACCAAAAATGTATAGTTCTCGCTTCACCTAACGCTTATAATTTGAGTAAACCCAATTCTGCTTATACAAAATGAGCTGGAATTGTTTTTGGAAAACCATCTGCCGATCTTAAAGTCTGAATAACAGGTTTTCCAGTTGGCCCAGATAGTTATGATACTCTACTTGCTGTTACTGATATGCCCACTATTAAAAAGCCCATATACTCCTCCTCTCTATATTCTTCTCAGCTACCTGAGTATCATCCACCCCCCCAAGTTTGGGGTATTTCCAGTCTTATACCTTCCCTGCATATACAGATCCCCAGTGCCTGCACCAGCTAACCTCTGGTGTTGAGTGCAGTGTATAAAGTGCCATGACTTTAAGTGCTTGTTTTGCTCACCAGTGTCTGTGTGATTGCCATTTTTTCCTTTGCTGACACAGTGTTGTCAAAGCTAATAAATTGCCCTTGTCTCATAGTCTCAAGCTAGGGATTTGAAGGCCCTTGCTTTTACTTGGGGCAGAGTGACAGTGGTTGGAACAGTCTGGGTTTTGTGTGATGCTTTGCAAAATTCTGCTTGCTATTTTGAGGCACTGAATGTATTGGTCTCAACTCCAGGAGGACAAGCAGGTATGGAATTAGGGGTAACTTTAGGATTTGGATTAGACAGTACAAGTCTCTGAACTGGACCTTCTGCCTCATCAGCACCGGTTACCCCCCCCAACAGCAACATTTCACCAGCGAGGTCCCCCACAACAACTACAGAACCATGCCACTATGGGAAACCTGCTGGAACCCGGCGCTGTCTGTCGGGGGTCCTGCACCCCCCCAATCAGCTTCAACTCTGAGTTGATAATCTTTAAGTGGGGGAGTGTGGGAGGTTTGGGGGGCAAAGCCACCCGAAGAAAACAAGGATGGACAGTGTGAATCGGCAGCTGACTGCAGAATGCAGTCGACATGCCGGTGTCGCTGACAGGGCGTTTGACAAAAATTTTGTCTAGCTCCTGTCATGGATCCATCAGCACCAACCTACTCTATTTTCTTTTGAGGGGGGGGTTCCACAGGAGATCCATATTGTTAGTGCCAGCATCATCCATACCCTCCTCTTTGGCTGTGTTATCCTTTTCTTCACCCTCCTTACCAAATTCTTTCATTTCCAACTGGTCCTCCTCCTCCTTTTCAATTCATGCTTCTATAATTTGTACAAGGACATGTTCATCAGCATAACATGACTCCTGTACAACAGGGTCCATGCCAGTGGTGCCAGCAGCCACAGTAATACCCACATTATCCTCCTGAACCACACCTGACATTTTTCCACCTTGTATACTGCTTTTCTTGCTGCCACCTCCTCCAGCCCCATACACCATGGATGCCACAGCTGCTGTTGAAAAACGTTCTAACACTAATGCTGCCAGTGCCAACTACTGCTTTGCTACTACCTGCCGACCTTGAACATGCTGTTGCAGTTTGTTAGTTTACCTGCAGTAGGTGCAGTACAGCCTTTTAACCCCACCAAGGTCCCTGCCATCTTTTCCACCTGCCCTGCACCTCTACCTTTAATTGGGTGCCTACTGTGCCCACTCATTTTAATATCACACAGATGTTCTCACAGTTGAGCTCACAGTCATGTGATTCAAATTATTGTAATTGATTCACTCAGATCAGATATATAAAAGTGGATAACACACAAAAATCCAGCAAAAATAATTACATAAATGAGAAAATAAAGTCAAACAGAAAAATGCACACACACTAAAAAAAAAAAATTAAAGTGATGCAGAAAAATTGAATTCAGACCAGCAGACAACACCACTACTGAGGAGTCAGCAGTGCTGCATAAAACAAAATGAATGAAAAAGAACTAAGTGAACAAGTAAAAAACAAATATATAGGCCCAGATATTCAGAAATGAGTCAAAGGCAAGCGCAGGTCCGGCGCAGTGCAAAGCTGATGCGCCGTGGCACAGCAGGAGCCATATTCAGAGGTTGCGCTGGCTGCACTGTGCCAGCACAACCCGGCTGAACATGGCACAGGTGCACCATGGCAAACCGTGGATGCACCATGGTGCAACCAGAGGTGTGCCATGGCACAAACACAGGTGTGCTATTGTGCAGACAGATAAGCCCCAGGGCAACTGTGGGAGCAGAGCAACAGAGGGGTTCATGATACAGAAAGGTGATCCAGTGACAGAGCCAGGGAAGCACAGTGACAGGCCACAGGAGGCCACCACCAGCTGGGCACAGCAGGACACACAGGCACCCAGACCCCCACCCTAGAACACAACAGTGGCACAGACAGTAGGCAACAGGAGGTGCCATTGGTGAATGGAAGGCCACCAAGGGGCCCCCCCCGCAGGCTGCAGGCCATGCCCCCCTACAAACCCAGACCACAGCAGGCCACACCATGGGCTATGCAGCCAAGCACACACACCTGCTACACACCCCTGACCACCACCCCATGGGCACCCTAAGGCATAGCCACCGACTGAGAGGAGAGACACCACCACTGTGGGACACACCTCAGCACACAGCAGTGATCCACAGAAGCACAACAAGCATCTCAACACATGCACACCACAGAGACAGGCACTGGGCCACTGCAGCATGGATCCTCACGCCACCTGCAAAGCAGACACAGACACAGGCAGGTATGTCAAAATATATATATATATATATATATATAGATAGATAGATAGATAGATAGATTGAAAATTCAACTATGTACAATGAAGGGTGTGGGGGAGGGTAGGAAAGTGAGGGAAGGGGATAGGGAACAGGGACTGTACAGTGGTAAGGGGGACTGGAGAGGGAGGTACAGCTGGGGAAACAGGGGAATTCAGGGCCTGACTAGCGGTTGCCATGGCCTGCGCCCCTTGCAGTCTTCGCTGCCTTCTGTCCACCAGCAGCATCCTACGGACCTGCAGCTTCACCTCCATGGTTGTCAAGGTGATGAGGATGAGCTGGCATAGTAGCCGGCAGTAGACAGGACTCCTGTGCCACTGCTGGACACCTAGGATGAGGGACAGGACAGGTGATCAGTGCAATGTCCCAAGGACCCATGCCCATCCACAGTGCGCAATGGGCAGTGGGATCACACACCCTTGGAGGGCCCATATAGGCCACCCGCAGGGGGGTGGGCCAACGCCTGCCAGCAATGCGGCACACCACAACCATGCACAGCTGTGGTCCCCACCTCATAGTGTCCACCTGACTGCGCTATGGCAGTCACATGGCACAGTACTCCGGCAGCACCACAGCAACATCAGTGGCAGCTGGGTGAACACCCACCATACCAACAGCTGGGACATGTGTCCAATGGATGCACCACAGTGGCGGGCACCACGCACAGTGCGACACACACAGCTGCCATGGCACACGGCACAGGTGGCCATGCCCGCACCCAGGCCCTGCCACTCCCCATGTACAGTGAGAAGGACTATGTCAGTGCCTACTTGCTCTCTGTGGCCCCACTGGTGCAGGAGCCGCTCCTCCACTGCCACTCTTGGACACTGCGGCCTGCCTTCCTGCCACCGCTGTGTTGCCCTTCTCCTGTTTTCAGGCCTTGGGAATGGAACAGAGACAGGTACACATCAGTAACCAACTACAGCAGCTTCCCACCACCCCACCCCCATCCCTATGCCCAAGGTGAGCCCCTGCCCAACATGTCCTGCACAGCGGCATCGCAATGCAAGCATCAGAGGGTGATGCCACCCTGTGATGCGCACAATGGCAGTACACCACCCTGCAGGGCATGCCAGGCAGCCTAACCAACATCACAGTACAGCACCAGGGCACACATGCATTATGGGCCTACTCACCTGGCTGTGGCACAACCTCACACATGCCTCCAGACTTCTGAGACACTCTGGGTCCCTCCGTGCCAGGTCACCATAGCGGTGGTGACACTGCTGTTCCATCCTGGCCTTCCCTCTGTGCTGCAGTGGTGTTTCAGCAATGTTCTGTGGCACCTGCCCAAATAGTTGGGGTCCGTGGGGCTGGACACAGGTGACAAGGTTGACCAGATCAACCTGTGTCCAGTTAGCCACCCGTGGTGCTCTCTAAGCCACTGAGCAAAATGGCAGCAGTTAGCACATGTGGCCACAGCATGCACCAGATGCGTGGGCCGAGGGGACATTCGCTGTGTCCACCAATCGTGCAGTCATGGAGATGCGCTGCATGGGCATGGCTAGGTGGGGTCAAGGGTGCGGGGGTCACCCAGGGGCAGAGGTCAAAGAAGGGTTCAGGTTCGGCTGCTGCATGGTGCGCACATGCGCAATAGCAGGCCAAGCGCACCATGTGTCATGCCGCACATCATGCAGTCAGTGCACAGTGCACAATTGGTGACATTACACCATCCAGTGGATGCGCACGGCAGTCCTGCACACTGCACATGCGTGCCGCAACTTGCTCTGGAGCAAACTCATTGCACATGGAGCAAAATTGTGATATTCCGCAGCCACATGCAAAAAGCTCATCAGCCAATGCATGGTGCACTGAGGGAATTAGCATGTCATTACCGTTGCACCAAAGCTCATTTGCATGTGATGCACTATAAAAGCATCACAGATCAGCACAGACCATGGACCGGTATTGCATTCTTTTGAGGTAAGTTGCACATCCTGCAGTAGCACACAGCACAGCAGGGGGGATGGAACAGGGTGCTGCTGCCACTGACACACTGTGCTGTCCATGTCCACAGGAAGTGACATGTTGGAACATGAAGAGGGTGAGGAGCGTGGGCCTGCTTGCAAGTGCAGGACCAATTTCACTAAGGTGGAGACAGAGGCCCTGTTGAGTGGTATCACTGGAACACCACAGACCAGGGCTATGGCCTGGGTGGAGGTAGCGGCATGTGTTAACCAGCAGGGCAGCCACTAGTGCTCAGTGCAGGAGTGCAGGAAGAAGGTGGGCATGGACAAGAGGCACATCAAGAAGAGGGTGGTGGCCATCCGTGCCTCCTGGAATGCCACTGGAGGGGGGCCTACAGCTGTGCCACCCCTCACGGAGCAGGAGGAGTTGGTGGTAGCCACCATGTGCTGCAGCACAATGGAGGGTGTGCCCAGTGGTGGATTCCAGACTGGTGGCAGCCCATCACTGCATGGTAAGTATGTCAGCCACACAGAGCTAGGGGCGTGGAGGGTGCAGACACAGCCATGCTGGTGTGTGTGCCGCCAGCATGCCTGTCATATGCATGTGTGCACACCCACATGCATGCCACGCTGCAGGGCACAGGCAGTGGCAGTAGGGGGGCACATGTGGGCAATGCATCACTAACACGCCTCTCTTTCTCTTGCAGCAGCAGCACACCTCCATGTGGATGATGGGGCACAGCGGCGGCAGCAGCATTCATTGCCACTGGACCAGCCCCCGGAGGACCAGCCTTCCACCTCCATGGGCATCCGGGGGCCTTAGAGGCTGCAGCTCACCACCGCTGTGCAGGCAGATGTCCTGGACCTGGGGTCAGACGAGGCCCTGGATGTGTTCCTGCAGGATGCAAGCCTTAGGATCCTGTGTTCAGAGGCACAGATAGGGGCGGGTTCCTATACCGATGAAGACATAACACTCATCCTGGACAGCAGGGCCACCGTTGTGGGGGAGATGCCCCTGTTGGCCACTGACACAGGCAGCATGCCCAGTGCCCTGCTGGTGGTGGAACAGCTGTCCGCCACCACTGCAGGTGCAGCAGTGTGCACTGCCCAGGCTATACCCTGCAGTGGAGGTGGTGCTGCCACGCAGGTGCTGGGTGGCATGCAGTGGCCAGACAGGCAGCAGCAGTGGGCTGCGGGTGCCACCGGGCAGCCAGACACAGGGTCCGACGCCAGTGCACCTGTCGTACACAGTCCCCCTGCAGGCCCCACTGTGCAGCGTCCACCAGAGAGGGGGGCTGTGCAGCATGGCCAGTCACCAGATGGAGATTGGCATCCAGCCTGGGAGCCCCAGGACACCAAGCCACTGGCTGAACACACCCATTTGCTGCGGGAGTCTGTTCAGCAACAGGTGCAGCTCACCAACTGGGGTGCTCGTACTGCACGCAGAGGTGCACGTTAGCCGAGCAGCAGGAGCGGGGCACTGCGCAGATCCTGGCGGGGATGCAGCACATGACCGCCTCCCTGGATCATGTTGTCACCGCGATCTTGGATGGCCTTGCACTGCTGGCTGCCACAGGGCATGGCCGGGCACAGATGTTCCCCAGCAGTGTGCTATCCACCCCACATACCTGGCATTGGGTGACCCCTGCGCATTCGACGCTGGGCTCAGTTGTCGGCACCCCAGGCACGTCCAGGGCTGGGCTGTTTTGGCGCCTCGACGCACCTGCGTGGACACGGTCATGGTCCCATGGTTCCAACCCTGGGGGGGGCTGTTGCACACCCCCATGGCCGATGCACAGTCTGTGGCTGCCGATTGGCCCAAGCACAGCTGCCCCTGTAGCCGTGGTGGACATGGTTCCGCACGAGGCCCTGATGTGTGGCCCACCCTGCCTGCAGTCTGCAGCTGCTGCCCAGTGTGCACATGGGCGGTGTGCATGTGTGTCTGCCGCAGGCATGGCACCTGTGTGTCGTGCCACATGCTGCCTGTGTGCATGCTTGCCAAGCCACTGGGCCATGTGGCATGGACATGATGGCAGCAGTCATGCACCAGTTGTGCCTGTGCACCGGTGTGATGCATCTGATCCACACCGCATACCTTCACCTGTGTGTGTGTGTGGGTGTGTGTGTGTGTTTGTGTGGGGGGGGGCTGTGCGGGGTGCTGTGTGTGGTTGTGTGTGGGTGTGTGCCCATGTCACCCATACCCCTGCTTCCCACCTCAGTGTTTGCATGCCCATTGCCATGCACACCTATGCATGTGTGCTGTACCTGTTTGTGTGGCCTAGTGTTCCATATCACCTACCTGTCTGCACCAAAATGCTCCGGTGCTCTGGTGTCTTTGTGCCATCTTGCCTGCTGGATCAACCGGGGATCCCTCCACCCAGGGGGTGGCTGTCCACCTCCCTCCGGCCCATTGTCTCTATTGTCCCCACTACTGTCACCCTCATCAGCCTCGACAGCTATCCCACAGTCAATGGCCATGTTGTGCAGTATGCAGCAGGCCAAGAACAGGCCACACTCTTTTGAGGGGCTGCACTGTAGGGCACCGCCTGACCTATCTAGGAAATGGAACAATGCTTTCAGCATGCTAAAGACTCTCTCGATGATGTTGCGTGTGCTGACATGTGCCTCATTGCAGCGCTCCTCTGCTGGGGACGACGGGCGCTGGTAGGGGGTGAGCAGCCAGGGCTGCAGTGGAAAGGCACTGTCCCCTGTGTGGATAATGACATGGTTAGCCCTCTGCTATGCTAGGCTGTGCCCCCTACCTGTCTCTGCCACCTACGCCAACATGCACACCCTGCCCTCCCCCATCTCATGGTATGCTCTGCCCATCGCCTCTTGCCCATGCCATACTCACCCACTAGGTGGCCCGCGGGGATATCCCCATGTTCAAATCTGTGGCACAGCGCAGAGCTGTGCCAGATGAATGCATCATGTGCACTCCCATGGTGTGTGGCACAGACATTGGTTATGTGCCCCATGGCATCGCACACCACCTGGCAGTTGACACTCGAGTTCCCCTTCCTATTGATGTATGCCACACCCTCAGAGCCAGGTGGCATGCAGATGCCCACCTAGGTGCAGTCAATGGCCCCAATCACACCAGGCATACGTGCTACCCTGTGGAAGTCCTTCGTGGTTGCTGTGCACTCCTCCTGTGTGCTGGGGAAATTAATGTATTCTGACTCACGTGGTAGCACAGCATTGAGGAACTGTGAGAGGAGGTGGGACATGGCTGACTGGGCTATGCCTGTTGTGTCCCTTGTTGGTCTCTGGATGGTGCCTGTGGCAAACAGGCACATGACGGCTGTCACCGTCATCTCCACAGACATGGCGTGGCTCTGTCTGGTGGGTGCCTGCATCTCCTCACTGCACAGCTCACAGAGGTGCCTCAGAATGGCCCTGTTCATGTGGTACCAGCCCACAATCTCCATGTCACTGTACTGTTCGAAGGTGATGCAGGTGCGGTACCACCTGTGTCGGGCATACCGCCGACGGGCCCTTCCAAGGCCACATCGCTGTTCTTGCTGTCCCCTCAGACCCCTCATTATGGCCTCCATCATGAAAGTTGTACTATCCATGGCCCTTGCTGTCCTCTATCCCCCTGGGCAGTTGGCTGCTGTGGGTTGTGTGCCACCCTGGTGCACTGCCTGGCAGTGTGGCTGCCTGTCTGTCATACTCTGTCTGTCCCTGTCTCCCTCTCCACTGCCACCTCTGTCCCTCTCCCTCTGTGTCTGCCTTGGTCTGTCTGTCTGTTTGTCTGTCTGTCTGTCTCTCACTCTCTCTCTGTCTCGCTGTCTTTCTTTCTCTGTCTCTCTCTCTCTCTCACTCACTCCCTCTTGCCTGGCACAAATGCTTTCTGTGTGCTTGCGCCCTGTATTTATAGGAACAAGTCTGCTCAGCACATCTCTGATTTGCTCCGCACTTGCGCCATGGTTCCGCAGTTGAATATCGCACTGTGCTGGTTATTCATGGGCACGCACCCTGCACTTGGCCTGCTTTCATTATAGTTGTGCACTGGCACAATGGGATTTGTGCTGCACACCGGCTCCCACTGAATATTGCACCTTGGCGCAAGTACACACTTGCGCCAGCTTTGAATATCCGGGCCATAATATTTTTATAACCCTTCAGTTACAAGTCACAACTTTTCTGTCAGCAGCTATGCAACAGAGCATTGTCACTTTAAGAACTCAACAGTTGTAAAAGATATATATAAAGACAGAAATGATTGCTTAACTGTAACCCAGTCAAGTCACTATAACTGACAAAATTAAAAATTAATGCATCAAGTTTGACCGATCCCTGTCACATGAACAGCAGGAGCTTTGACATGGACTAAAAAAAAAATTAAACTACATATTTTTCCAGCTTCAGTACAGAACCTTCAGTCAAGCTGTATCTCCTGACCCTGACAGCAGTGGTACTCTGACTGGTAAATATGCAGTGCAAGCAAAAACAGTTTTACATTAATTAATATTGCAAAACAGAACAAATGACCACACACCAGATACGTAATGCACTGTAGATCTTTGTTTTGATGGCTAATTCTAAGTGGTCAGCTGGCTTTTTCTGTAATTTTGAGGAAGTGACCTGAGATTCAGGCTATTGACAGTGGCAAAGCCACTTTTTTTTCTTCTTTTTCCTTGTGAGAACAGTATACTATATGTATTTATGCAGTGATGTGACAGTAACAGCCCTGCACCACAGCTGAGATAGCATTTCTTTCAAATATAGAAATTAATACAATATTTATAATAATATTTATTCAAATACATGAAAACAATCTGCTTTTCCTGTGAATATGGATGTCTGGATATGAAATATTGATGGCATGATTACTATCATATGTTATACCATGTTTATTGTAATACTGGCTTATGGAAGTAGTCAAGTTTGCTCCCAGAAATAAGACTCCTCAAACCCATGTTAGAGAGAGCTGGAGTGGAAGGGACATGCACCCCTGTGAACACTAGTAAATTAGTTGGATGACCTAATAAACCTAAACCATGCTATACCATAGGTTATTGCAATATTGGTCAGTTACGTGACCTAAGGCTGAAAGCAATGGGCCAGCCATGTATTGGGTTTGGCTTCAAGTTTGGTCCATGAATTCAGTTTGATTTCAAAAATTTAGCTGAAAAATGCCAGCTCTCAATAGAGTAATTGAAACATTGTAAAACAGAGTACAAATAGAAAGGTATAAAAGCCTTGTGGTCAGCAAAGAATATTGGTTACTATAACGTACTTGTAACAGGTGGTATTGGCCTTCCACTAGAATGGGTTGATGTGCTTGTCAGGCTGCAGCCCACTAAAACTGCAGCTGCCCAGTGCTGTGCAATAGAAATTAGTAATATTCATTGCTGAGCTCAACGCTGATACCCTGTGTAGTCTATGCTTTACCTCCTGATGACCTGTGTAGTCTATGCTTTAACGCCTGATGCCCTGTGTTGTCTATGCTTTACCTCCTGATGCCCTGTGTAGTCTATGCTTTACCTCCTGATACCCTGTATTGTCTATGCTTTACCTTCTGATGCCCTGTGTAGTCTATGCTTTACCTCCTGATGCCCTGTGTAATCTATGCTTTACCTCCTGATACCCTGTGTTGTCTATGCTTTACCTCTTGATGTCCTGTGTAGTCTATGCTTTACTTCCTGATGCCCTGTGTAATCTATGCTTTACCTTCTGATACCCTGTGTAGTCTATGCTTTATCTCCTGATGCCCTGTGTAATCTTTACCTCTTTGTCTACTACTATATTCTTCCTGAGAGCTCCATAGACACTCCAATGCTATTTTTATATAACTATTATTATGTTACATTATTATTTATTAGATTGTGTTTTATATTTTACTAGTATAAATTCTATGAGTATTTTATTTTTTATATTGAACATAACAGAACAGCAGATAGTTATAGGGAGGGAGGAGGAGGAGGTGCAGAAGAAGACAATTAGATAAAGTGCAGTAAACTAATGATGTGAGAAGATGTGAAGCATGTGTGGTGACTCATCCTCTTCCCATGAATTTGTATGAATGACATACAGTACTGGTCTGGTTGGAGATGACAATGCTACACCTCACACTGGCACCATGGAAAGACAATTGAGGTAAAGAATTAACATGACCAAGTATGCACATTCCTTCATTTAACAATATTTACCAGAAAATCATGCATTCTAAGTGTGACTATGGTGTGCCAGGATAATAAATAGCACTATGGTGATATTATTATAATATTAAAATCATTTTATTACATTTTATTTATCATTTTTGTTTGCCAAGAAAACATGATACAGGATGATGATGAATGCGCTGTTTTACAACCAGTTGACCTCTGTGGTTTTTATTTTAATTTATTTTTATTTATATTCTGGGAAAATATGAAAGTGATTTATGATGATGTGGATGGAATAGGACAGGAGTGGAATGTTGTTTGAAGAAGCAATATGATGACATAATGCAGCTACCACCAGGAGCTAACTATGACTCACAATAGTCATTGATGATTTTTACATACCCAGCCCCTCAAGTGTTACAATGCCATGATAATGTATAGCACTATGATAATTTATTAATATGTTTTATTATGTTGCTGTAGAGGATCATAAATAATAGCATGTATGGACTTTGAATACAGGCAGACTCACCATGGGAAGGACTATACTATGGTTTGCTTATCTATATTTACACTACACAAATGCCACAAAAAAGTGATTTGTGATGGCCATCCAGTGGAGTGGAGGGCTGAGGTGCTGGACACCTTACCTTCTCCCATGATGGTGACCTGGGTTCGAGAATGAGCCTGAGTCATCGGGGATTGGCCGGCGGGTGGGGCAAGGAGCTGGATTGAGTGGCTGCAAGGCAGGTCTCCTCTCCTGGGGAGAGACGTGGGTTTCCCCTGCTCTTGGCTGCCACCCGGTGGAGGCTAGTTGGTAGCACCAAGCCACAAAGGAAACCAGGCATTAGGCCGAGTGGGAGGAATGCAGAAAATGGTGTACCGAGGCAGAATGCATGATGCTCTGAAGCCAACAGGGCAGACTGAACTCCTACAAGGGAGGACCGTAGCCATGCCTGCCTCAAAGCCCTGAAGGGAAAAAAGATATATACAGTATATATATATATATATATATATATATATATATATACACACACATATATATGCAATTGGTGTAAACATACTTCATGAAAATGTGATTCATGACAACGTGATTCATAATTCATGAAAACGTGAATTAAAGGAAAATCAATAACATATTTATGAGATCTTCTTTAAAAATGTCTCCCTTCATTAAGCCACACATTTGGAACCACAAGCCATTGGTAGCAGCACCTCTTGGAAACTTTTGTTAGCTTTTAATACTACTAAGTATTATTGTACGCCAACATTGAAGGAACCTCATTTCCATATGTATGTCTTTGAGACAAAGTTAAGATTTACAGGGGTGATGCTCACAATTTATATGTTTGCTGCCTCATCCTCTCACATGATGTGAAAATTGTTACCATTTGCAAAGGCTTTAACTAGACCAAGACTAGGCATCATCTGAAAGCCTTTGTGGCATTCCTGTAGAAAATGAAGTTTTTTTTCCCACATTCGATGCCGGCCTAGATGCCAGTTTCACAGTCCTGTTCCACTGACACTGCTATGGGCTGGCAGTATGGCCTAGAGATTAAAGGAATGAGGTGTGAACGAGCTTGATACATCCAGCAGACCAGACCTGAGTTTGATTCTCAGAACCTCCACTTGCATGCTGTGTGACTCTAAGTAAGTCACTTAACCTCCCAGTGCTCCCAGGTCACCCCTGAAAACAGGCACTTGTACCTAGTGGGCCTTACCTGGTTACCAAAGACTAAAATAAAAAAAAAATATGCATAACCTGTCTGTCATCACAGTGGTCAGAAATGGTAGAAAAGTCCCGACTGCGGATGTTGAAATTGAAAAAGAAGTTTGAAATCTGGTTCCTTAGATAAAGAAAGGCATAAACACCAAGGGAAATACAAAGATACACAGTGTGCTTCTTCTGCCTATTCCAGGTCTCTACTTCATAACTCCAGGCTGTGGGAGGTAAGTCTACTACACAGTCACAGGCTGCAGCTGTGATCTTGGTTCTGTTGAGCCCTCCCCGCCCCCAATTGTCTCTGTGACACAAAGGTTTGGGTTAGGCTCTGGCTATACTGCTGACAGTGGTTCACAGCCTATTCCACCACTGTGCTTTATCCAGTCAGTAACTGTGCTGTGTACCCCAATACAGGTATTATTGACCCTCAAGTGATGCTGTAGACCATGTGTTGTTTTTACGACTATTGCCATACATACCATTGATACAAACAGTATCATTGCTGCTCCCAATTGGTCAGTTGACATTGTCAACATTGATTTTGGGTACTGCAGGTTTGACTCCCATCTTTAGCCTGATGCCTCCTCCATCAACACTCCTGTCTTTGATGAAGCTTTCCCAAAAGATGATGAAGAGGAGTATGATCCTGACTTCCCACATATGGGGATTATGCTGAGGAAGAGGAGGGTGATCTGCCCTTGCCTGAGGGGAGTAGCTCTATGTACACCCTGTTTTCCTGTAGCGAGGGGTGTGTAGTATGTACTCCATGCTCCCAACCTCAAGGCTCTTCTAAAATTAATGCAGACTTCCCTGGGCTTCACAGCTGGGATATAGAACTCCACCAAAAGGAACCTGCATTGGTAATCATGCAAAAGTTGACCAGTAGCACTGTATACCGAGCAGTTCACAAGCACCATACCCATTGAATAACATGTACAGGGTACCATGCAATGACATTCACTGCACGGTACTGGTCAACTTTTGTCCGATTACCACTGTATATATGTTTCTGGAGATCCCTACTGTGTCTACAGTTCTCATCTCACAATTCACCCTGTTCTGGAGGATGGTACTTTGGCTGCCTGGCATAGGCCTAGTGCTCATCCTACTATTCCTCACAAGGCAGACAAGCAATATCTGACGCCTACCTCTAACTCCTTTTTCATCTCAGTCCGAGACTGACTTTGTCATCATTATTGATGGACACAATCAGTTTAATACATCTAGGCATATGAGCTTCCCTCTTCTTAATAAAGAATCCAGGAAGTTGGACATCATGGGTAGGAAAACCTATGCTTCCATGTCTCTTAGCTATTTTACAGCTATATGGCCTATGTGATTAAATATCAAAATATCCAGTTAAAATCCTTATCTTACATGGTCAACAAACTGCCTGTTGTACCTGTAAAAAGTGGGGTCTGGTGGACAGATGCCCATGGCTTGGATGCTGGAAAGCATCTTTTGTGCTCAGCCTATGACACTTCTGAGGTGTTCACCTGTGCGTCCGCCTCATGCATTTGTCTCAGGTGCTATTTGCAGCTCAAGGCAGTGTTTTTTTTCCTTAGATTTATAGCAATTACTAAATAATGCCTCTTTCCATAGCCAAAAATGATTCTGCCATGATGTTGGGATGATGTTAAAGGACCAACAGTCTTTCAAAATTATCCTTCATTCCTTCAAGGTTCTGACCTCTCTTTTCATAGGCCCTCCTCTCACCCTGCCCATAGCTATTCCTGTACCCGGAAGCATGAGTCTCAGTATACCTCAGTCTCTCCTCTCTTGCCCCTCGTGTCTACTCCAGGCTGCATGGGTGCAGATACAGACACCTTCCCTGCTGTCTCTACAGCATACCGAATCCCTTTTATCTCCCCTGGTCACTCAAAAAGACCCAGGGATACTGGTGGTGAATATGATCTCCCTCTTATAGCCAAAATGAAGAGCGATAACAGTGGATGCATTTGTCATCAGAGGGCATACTCAGAGTTGCTATCTAGCTCTCCAGTGCATCCTCCTCCTCTTCCTTGTCACTACCTACTGGTCACCTGCTGATATTTTAGAGGATGTTCAGACTTTGCTACTTAAATGGATGCTAGAATACATTCCTCCTGCAGAAATCAACCATGGGTATTATTCCCTGTACTTTCTGGTTCCAAAATAAAAAGAGGAATTATGTCCTGTCATAGACCTCAGGGACTTGAACATTAACATTGCATACAAAAAGGTTTGCATGTTTTTGCTTCTGTTCCCCCTTTTCCTGTTAATGCAAGGTGAGTAGATGTGCATGCTGGATATGAAGGGTGCTTATCAGCATAACAAAGATCTTCGCAGACATCATTACTTCCACTTTATGCTGGAGGGCTGTCATAGCCAGTTTCATGTTTTGCTCTTTGTGGCTAATCTTCAGTGCCACAGGCCTTCCCCAAATGCTTAGCAGTGGTGGTCCCGGCTCTCCAGGGGGGAAGTCTGTATATATTTCCCTATGTGGATGACAGGCTTCTAAAGACTGCATCTGAGGCTGCCGTCAGGCAAACTCTGTTTCTTACTTACCAGCTGTTCAACCAGATGGGCCTTCCAGTTAATTAACTGAAATCGGTCCTGACCCCTTGTCAGCTCATCCAATACATAGATTCTATACTAGACACAATGTCGACTCAAGCCTTCCAGCCAGAAACTTGTATCACTATCCTGATTGCTTAGGCAAAACTTGTCTTCCCAAGTGCCTATGTCTCAACAAGATGCCTCCTTGGACTTATCAATTTGATAGCTGTTGCCATCATGACCATCCCCTGACATTCTTGCACATGAGGGTTCTTCAGTCCCTACTACATGTTCAGTGGGCTCAGCATTATGATAACCTAGGATGGCTAGGATCCAGTGATACCTCCTCTGTATTGTGGCCTCCTCTGGTCTTTGCATTGCTCCAATCTCCTCATGGGGGCTTCTTTTCCTCTATGCAATGCTCCTAACTTTCCTGACAATGGATGCATCTGGCTTGGGGCACCCATCTAAGGTCCCTTCAGACACAAACTCCATGGTTTCCCCCCCAACTGCTCTCTCCACAGCAACAGTCTGGAGAAGAGGGCTGCTCTCTTGGCCTAGGGGTCTTTGCTGTCAGTCTTCTGGGTCAACCCCGACTGGTGCAGACAGACAATGTTTCAGTGATTCATTACATCAAGAGACAAGGGGGTGTTCGCTCATATACCTTCTGCAGGAAGGTGATGCACATTTGGGTATTGTGCAATAGATCACAACATATTTCTAACAACTATATTCCTGCCCAGCTCCATAAACATCCTGGTAGACCATCTCAGTCAATTCCAGGCTCAATACAATGAGCTGGAGTTTCTGGACTCTTTCATGGATGACATATTTGAAAGGAGGGCATCTGGAACTGGATTGTCTGTGTCCCTACTCAACTCAAAATTGCAGGAGTTTTGCTTACTTGCTCACTTCTCATCCTGGAGTTTTCTGAAGCCACGTTGTCCTGTCGTTGGAAAGGGGGGGTGCTCCTTTACCCATATCCTACATTAGATCTAATCTAGAGAGTTACTGTCAAGCTTAATATGAAAAACAACACAATGATTTTAGTGGCTCCATTCTGGCACAGGTGACTTTTGTTTCCCCTGCTGCAGAAGCTGCAACTTCCTGTCCTGATTCCCTTACAAGCCAGACTTCTGTCACAGGAGCAGAACTCTCTGGAAAATCAGGACTTTCTATCCTGATATCTCCATGCCTAGCTCCTGAGGATGTAAAATTCTCTCTTTCCTGTTTTTGAAGGCTTTCTACTGGCAGCTTGTAAGCCTAGGCACACCTATTCCAAGATATGGAAACATTTTAGTATCTAGTGTGCCTCCTGTATTCTGGACCCTTTCTCACTTCCAGTGAGACATGTTCTGGATTACCTTTTATCCTTCTCATAATCATGCTTCAAGAGCTCCTGTGTGAAGTGTACTTAGCCTCAAGTTTGACTTTCCATGCTGTCATAGTTGGCAAGTGAGTCACCCAACATGAGGAATCCTGCAGATTTCCGAAAGGTATCCTGCGTATTCATACCCCAGTCCATGGGCTGATTCTGGTGTGGGGCCTTAAAATTTGTCTGAGTGGTGTTGCTGTATGTGCTGCTAACTTGCTCTCCTCCTCTGGCTCATTTGCTACTTGTTCCCATTGAGTCAGTAGAAAATGCAAACACGTGAACGGTAGTAAACAGTTTCCCTATCTAATTTAAAACAAATATTAGCAAAACCTTTCACTTCTCGGATGACATTTCTAAGCATAGCATTTTTACAGTTAACAGTTTAGTCCTGGTCCCTGGTAAGAATCTTAAAATTAATCCATAAATGCCAGATTAAATTGGTGAAACTTAAGGCCTTTTTACAGTGCTCCACTGAAGGGACCTCCCTCAAAGATCGAAGCAGCGGGTTCCACAGCAGTGTGGCAACCACCAAAACAGGCCAATTCACTGTCCGCTTTAGACATGACCAGGAAACCATTAACAGGCCTACCTCAGAGAACTGCAGAGGGCAACCAGAAGCATAACGACACAGAAGCTCTTTTAGGCATCCCAGGCCCAGACTGTGTAGGGCTTTCTATATTAACAAACATATCTTGAAACTGTTGTGCCACCACAGAGACAGGCAGCCAGTGCAACATCTGCAATTCCAGGAAATATGCTCAGAATGAGAAACTCCAATATTCAACATGGCTGCAGCATACAATACCAACTGCTAGTGACACATCAGACCTCCTGATAACCTGAGGTAAAGAGCCTTACAATAATCCAGCCTAGACATAATGTAGGCATGCACCAGTGGATTCAGGTCCTCAAGTCCCAAATAGCGTTTGATCTGGGCAATGTTCCTAAGATGGAAGAAGCTGCCATGGACTATCATTGACACCTGATGTTCTAATATCAGCTTGCAATCTATGATTACATCTAGATTGTTCACCTTATCCATGGACAGGAGAGGGGTGGCATTTAGCTTCAACTCAGCCACAACTTCATCTAACCATGCCATCCTCTGAGAGACTGCATCCATTGGCAACACCTCCATCTTGTCTGGACTCATCCCATACCGGCTGGATGCTATCCAGTCATTGATTTCAAGTAAATAGCTGTTTACAAGGTTGACAACATTCCCCCTCTCCAGGGTCAAACAAAAGCTACAACTGGGTATCTTCAACATAGCAATGAAACCCTAAGTTGTACCACTGAATAACCTCCCCTAGGAGAAGCAAATACCACAACTAACATGGAAGATAGCATCAAACTCTGGGGCACGCCACTGTCAGAGACATAAGTTTATGAGGAAACATTTCCCAACACCACTGGCTGCACCATGTCAAATAGGAAGGACTCATACCGTCTGAAAACAGTGCTGGTGAGTCATTCAGTGCACCTCAGACAATCTGTTAAAATCTCATAATCTATTGCATCAAAAGCTGCAAGATATTTTAGCAGAAAAAAATATTGTTCATTCCCCTCTATCTCAAGCAAGAAGAAAGTAATTTTGCACAGTAGCAAGTGCGGTCACTGTGCTTTGCTTTTATCTGAACTCTATGCCCATAGATGTTAAATCTTTTCAAGTGTGCCTCAGGCTAAATCATCACTACCTTCTCAATCATCTTCCTCAAAAAAGGATGTCAAGGTCCAAAGACTTTTTTTTCTCAATTCTTTTACTCACTTGGGCTATTGGTGGTGGATGTATCCCTTCATCGGTGTCTGGATCAACCACCCGGCATCCCCCAAAGCTGCCCAGACTGGGAGGCCCATAGCTTGTCCCCTGCGGTGGAGCTCCCCAAGGGGAGAGACTGAGATACACCTGTAGCCCCAGCCAAGGCTTATGCCTGGGGTGTCATTCGGATGGCGGTCCAGGGGCTTCATGGTGCAACTGACCCAGGGGTTTTCCCTCTAAATTTTCCCTTTCCTCAGGAGATGCAGACATGCAATCATGTCAATGCAGGTCAGGTGTACTCCCACACCTGACCCACGGATGTCTGCCATCGCCTCTGCCCACTACCCGGTGGACCCAGCAGTTGTACACTCAGTCTCCATTGGGTGTTGATAGCATGCCAGGAAACCACAACTCTCCCCTCAGAGGAGGAGAGTTGTCCATAGGACACTCATCCTACCTCCCTCGGCTGACCCTCTGATGCTCCATGTTCATTCCTGAACAAAGGTCATCAGCACTGCAGGTGGTAGTGCTACAGCTGTGCCAGCAGGCTGACCTAAGAAGTCTTTTGAGGAGGAGTGTCTTTTTGTAATTTATTATTTATTGAGGTTTTGTAATACATAAGTACAGCTTAAACAAGATGCATCCAGAGTGACTCTTCAAGCCTAGCCATAGCATCTGTACCCCAGCTGCTCCTTGGATCACAGACTAACCAAATGTCAACAGAGATTTTCCCACATTGAAATAATAATGATTACAATCTACACGTTAGTATCCATGCAACCACTTCTACATGCTACTATTTAACAAAGGATTGACTTGTCAGCTGTCCAGTCACTGAAGAGAACCCACCCCTCCAACAAGTAGGCACCAGAACTAGAAGCTAGATAAATCTGATAACCATTACTGAATAGTACAAAATGAAAAACTTTAAGATTAACATCTAAATAGGTACAACTATAACTAACCAATAACTAAGTAATTAGATAACGCAACCAAGAAACTACAGTAGTTGACTAATTTCTCCTGTCTGGTCCCACTACAGTGGATTATAACAACCCAAAGGTGGCTGGTCAGGTGTGGAGCTCTAACAATCCTCAACTCAGCGAGTCACTGACACATATTCCACCAAAACCACATGGTATTAGGAGGCTCCGGAACTGATTCCTTGTAAATGGACAGCATTATCAGTGCCTCAAACCACCAGCTTTTATTCACTGCCAAATATGCAAGCCACTCATATCCCCCCAGCTTATATATATTGTCCTCCCACTCACTATGTGAGGGGGACAGAGGCCATCCTCCAGCATCTAAAAAACAGCCTCTATTCCTCTGTAATGGCAGCCATAAACCAATCCAGGAGGGGTTTATGAGGTGTGTGGAGGTGCATGGAATTTTCTAGGAGAATGAGTGAGGCATCGTAGGGAACAGGCACTGCCAGCAGTCACTCTATCGGGGAAAGGGTTTGGCACCACCACTCTGAAAGTTTTGGGCAAGCCCATAAAAAGTAGGGCAAATTGCCTTCAGAGGAGTTGCAACACTAGAGTTGAGAAGATTGAGACAATTTCATCTTGTACTAAAGCACCATCATTTGATACCATAGGTGCAAGGTTTTAAGCACATCCAGCAAAGCTTTGTACACTAATTCAATGTGTGGGGAGGGGCACCCCAAGTTCCCCTCCCCAGCAAGGCCCAGTACGTCACCCCTTTTACCTCAAGCCAGAATCTGGAGCTGACTACCAATAAAAGATGTCAAAAGATGATGAATCTGAAATTATTTCCAATGATGCATGTTGGAGAGAAATGTTTGCTGCTGGAGATCCCCGAAAACTTTAAGGCAATAGTAGGTAGAGGAGAATAAATCTCCTACTTGTAGTATGCCACCTTTTTTCTAAGTGGCCCAGACAAGGAGAGGGGGTGTCTCCTATCTGCAGGCAAGGGTTTTTCCAGAGTGGACAGAGGAAAAGGGATGCATCCCATGTCTGCCCAAGATACCTTTAAGTACTTTCCAAACCTGAAAGGCAAATTCTTGAGTAGGAGTATGGCATGCTTTAGATGCTGTCTTGCAAAGGGCAAGTTCTTGAGGTTCTCTCCCTCCATAGTCCTCGCTGTATCTACCCATTGGGCAATTGTCCATACTGGTTCTACTTGGAACCACATCCAAATTTGGCAAAGCCTGGAGGCCAGGTAATAACTTTTAAACCATGGCAATTGGAAACCCCTTTACTCGGTGGAGCAACCAAGCACAAAATTGATAACTTAGGATTTCCCCCTTCCCACAAAAAGTCATTAACAATAACAGACAACTGCTTCCCAATAGTATCAGGAAACCCCAGAGGCAAATATAAGATTAAGTATAGTACTCCAGGGAGCACCATCATTTGGAGCACTTGAGTTTTGCCCCACAGAGAGAGATGGAGATGTTTCCACCAGGCAACATCCTCTTTCAGATGTTTAAACAAGGGGTTAAAATTGAGCAAGGGCCAATCATTCAATCTGTGAGAAATCATCAACCCTAAATATTTAATGTGGTTGGACACCAAATGCAATCTGGTGCTCACCAATATATGATATGCATATTTGGAGTTTAGAGGGATAACTTCTGTCTTGCCCCAATTGTTTTTAAGGCCAGATAAGGCCAAAAAAATGGTGTAATAAAGTCACTAAAGTGGGTATAGAAGTGGTTGGGTTCTGAATAGTCAAAAGAATATAATGGGCAAATAGCATAGGCTTTTAAGATTCCCCCAGCTCTACAACTTGGATATCAATAGATTGTTGAAGCTTTTGAGCCAAGTGCACAATAGCCAAAATAAATAGAGCCAGGAACAAGGGACAGCTTTGCCGACTGCCTTTACCAAGCTGAAAGGTTGGGGAATATTCTACCATTGGCAAGGACAGCAGCTTGTGGAGAGGAGTTAATGATATAAACCCACCTGATAAAGGTCTCCCCTAGACCAAATCTCTGCAAAGAGCCTATGAGGTAAGGCCATTCAACGGAGGCAAAAGCCTTCTCTGTATCCAAAGGCACAGCTCCCACAGCATCCAGTGAGGATGCCATGGCCCACATTAGGTTGGCCAGCCTCTGAATGTGGTCCGCCCCATCTCATCCTGCCACAAACCCAACCTAGTCAGGTGGCTCTATTGTGGCAGCACTTTATTAAACCTGTTCACCAGTACCTTTGGCAGGATCTTATAGTCCACGTTTAAAAGTGGTATGGGATGTAGTAGTAGTAGTAGTAAAAACATTATTTTTATACAGGAAAAAACAAATCTTTAGGCTGGTTGGCCTAGTTTACAAGATTGTCCTGTTTTCTACAAGTTGCCTATACATATAAGAACACTGGAACAATGGAATGGATCCTTACCTGGTTTAGACAGCACTATGATAATGGCCTCATTCATAGTGTCTAGTAGCGCCCCTTCCTGCCATGCATCCTGCAGCATCAAGGCCAACGAAGGGCTGACCAGATCCTCAGTGACTTCATGCACATCCACAGGGAAGCTGTCCAGTCCCTGGACTTTGCCTCCTTGCAGCTGGGCAATAGCAGCCATCATCTCATGTGAGGCAATGGGGCCTTCAAGCCCTTTAGTCTGCTCTTCTGTCAACATGGGCAAAGTAACAGAGGATAAAAAAAATTGAATTTCCCCAGCATGAGGCATGAGCACCCCTCCCCCCCAGATTGCAATTTGATAGCATAAAGATCACAATAAAAATCCTGGAAAGCTGCATTACCCCCTGCCTGATCCAAGAAGACCTCTGCTATCTTCCGAATACCTGGGATTTTACTATCTGCTGCATCCACTTTAGGCAGTAGGCAAGGAGATGTCCCACCTTCTCCCCTCCCTCCCAAGATGCCTGTCTCATTCAGCACAGGCCAATTTTGGCTTGCTGTGTATTAAGGGTATGAATATGATACCTTACCGACTGTTGGGAGTGTAACAATTAAGCATCAGGATCTCCTGCCTTATGTTACTTTTCTAAAGTAACTAACTGGCTCTCTAAGTATATCAACCTAGACTCTCGCTCCTCTCTACGGGTGGATGCATATGCATTTATCTGGCCTTCGAGGTAGGCCATCAGGCTTTCTCACACCTATTTAGTATCCACCTCCCCCGC
This sequence comes from Neoceratodus forsteri, assembly GCA_016271365.2. Taxonomy (NCBI): domain Eukaryota; kingdom Metazoa; phylum Chordata; order Ceratodontiformes; family Ceratodontidae; genus Neoceratodus; species Neoceratodus forsteri. The sequence goes on from CM057453.1 coordinate 1,387,461,596, forward strand.
AGCATTATTGCACAAAACTTCCTGCACTGCTTGTCAGAGCCACCCTCTAAAGTTAGCATCTCCCAATAGGCCCACGTTATAGTGCCAGCGAGTCCTCACACTACCTGGGCCCACCTGTTGAAAAGTAAGTGTAACTAGGGAGTGGTCAGAAGAAAGAATAGGCTCTGTAGAGTACTTAATGTGCCTTTAACTTTGCCAGAGGAAGATAAGAGAAAATCAATTTGACTACAGGTATTGTGTATTGGGGGATAATATGAATAGTCCCTATCAGTGGGATGACTTAACTGCCACACATCTTGCAATCCCTGATCTCCCATCAGATGACGCAAAGCCTTAGACCCAGAAGAATCCAACTGAGAACAGTTTTCACTTCTACCTCAGAGGTGGTCAAGAACCTCATTCATATCTCCCCGTAATAAAACTCCCCCCTCCCCACATCCAGAATAACTTGGGAAAGATGGTGGAAAAAAGGCATCTCCTTCTTCATTTGGGCCATAAACAGAGCCTAAAAGCAGTGGGGTGCCATCCAAGATACCCTTAACTAAAACCCACCTACCCTGTTTGCCTTTATAAGTCTTCTGAGGTATCCAGTTAACCCCATTACTGCAGAGAATCAAAGCCCCTCCTCTTTTTGTTAGAGTACAAAGCTTCAAAAACTTGCACCCTCCAATATTTTCTCAGCTTTTCAGCCTCCTGCTTAACCAAATGTATCTTTAGGAGGAAAAATAATCTGTCCCCCTAATTTCCTTTAATGAGCCAACACACGCCTGCATTTGATGGTGCTATTAAGCCCCCGGACATTCCATGAAATAACCGTGTACAGCAGATTAAAAATCAAGAGACTCTAGACCCATAAGCACTGCCACCTAAAGGACCAGGCAGCAGCTGTTCAACAACAAAATTAACAGAAGCTAGCCCAAGAACCATGTAATAACAATACAGAAATTGTCATGATAACAAAGTATTAGTCAAGGGGCATAGCTATGCAGCCGAATAGAGCAGACATGTTTGCATCAGCTCCTGAGAAGGGTTTAAGTTTTTTTTATAAATTGCGCTAATTATCGACCTTCTATCTCTGTATTTGCTACCATCCGTACTGGTATATGGCAGAATGGGTCATCTGAAAGGTTCTGCAGCTCAATCGGACTTTTTCAAGCCTAAAAACTCTCAACCCTCCATGAGCAAGCAGGCCAGAGAACAATCACTGCAGCAATAGTTTCACCCACCAGGAAAGGTGACTTTGACCAGGGTCAGTCATACACTTTCCCAATTTTGTTGCACAGTCATTGACATGGACAAAAGGTTAACTGGACTGATGGGTAAAGTAGCAACCCTTAAGCAGAGTGAATGCTGTACAGACAACTACTGAAAAGGCAGATGTAAATGCAGGGAAGGCCCATGATGTAACGGCTAAACTTATTCAAGAAAATCAACTGCTGTAGCAGCAAATTGAGGCAGTGGAAAATATGTTCCGATCTTGCCATCTCCGATTGGTAGGCCTCCCGGAAGGTGCGGAGGGTTATAATCCAATGATGTTTATTCAAGCATTGCTGGGTGATGCTCTGAATATAGTGGAATCACTCCATTTTGAAAAAAGTTTATCGTATTTATTTATTTAAAATTGGTAACTTGGAAAGGCACACTGAGCCAAGGCTCGTTTCCAGGTGCAACCCGGGTATGAGGTGTACACAGAAAGTAAGCAGAGAAGTACAATTTCTTGTTACATATGTTAAGTACAACAGCAGGGATCTTTCACAGAGGTATGCAGAACAGTGCAACTAATTCCTGTTCGGACGTGAATTACAGCATCCAGGACAGTTCATGTCTGAAAATTGCGTAAACAGCATGATTCAAAAGTTTTTATATACAGCGTTTACAATTTGTATCAAGATAGTGTGAACTAGCACTGAGATTGGACAGTAGATTAGCAGTGTATGAAATATGGGGCTGTCTGGTGTAGAATATTGACCAAAAGAGGCCACCCAAGGTAGGCTATCATATCGTTCTATGGTGAGCAGCGATGTCACAGGGATTGACAACCTTATTGGTGGTGTTTACCAGAGTCAACATGAAGGATATTATTTTAAAAGCAACTCACCAACAGCAGGGTGAAATGTGGGAGGATGTGAAGATAGCGATCTACCCGGACCTGTCTTACAGCACTAGGATTCTGCGTAAACAATTTGATTCCATTAGAAGGGATGTCAAGAGGGACCTCCAGGAATTTAAAGTGCACCATCAAATGCTGCTATCAGACAAATGTTTGGTAATAGAAATCGCATGTACATTCTCTCAGATCCAAAATATGCTGCCCAATTTGTTACAAAAGTGCATGAGGAGAGAGAGAGAGATAGCCATGAGAATGGAGCAATCGTTTCCGATGAGAATGACTGAAACCTGGCACTATTATTCCCCAATTGGTAATGTAAGTACTGTGGGCTGGAGCCACAGAGGGTGTATAGAAGGGCCAGCCACGGCTCTATGTTTATAATTTAAACCAGACCAAACATTACTGTGCTTTTTGATCTTCGCCACAAGTTAAAATGCTGCATTTCAAGGTTTGAAGTGCTGGGTCCAACCCTCTCTGTCTTTCATGTGGGAACATACTTTTCATCACAGACTGAAGGATCTGAATAGTCTACATATTTTATGACATTATGGAGATAATTGTTTTATATTCATGTTATTTACATGCTTGCTTAGTTTAGGGAGTTTTCTTCTAATATGTTCAGATAGCCTGGCTTCAACTTTCTTCCTAAAGCACAAGTATGATACCATGCTTTGCAGTTATTCACATTTTGATTTAGTTACTGTGTTTTCAAACCTTAGAACTATAGTACTATCATCACTGTCTATGGTGTAACAGTCAGTCATTCGCACCTTTCATTTAGTAAAAGCAATGTGTTGGTTTAGCTTTAATATTAATATAGCCTGTCTCAGGAGATGATAAATATGTACACAGCTTAGTTACAGGTTTGGTGCCTGTTCTGACCAATAGGTTGAATGGTTTGATGGAAATCTATTAATTTCTGAATTGCTCAGGTTCTTAGAGATCTAAGGCTGCTGTTAGCAACATGTTTTGATTGTAATGTGTTGCACTGCCTTTATCTCCCTCCTTGTAGCAACATTATGAAAAGATCTAACTATGTACTTTATTATGAGATTTCTTGGAAGAAGTTGCTGTTAACTTCCAATGCTATTGACATGTATGCTTTTTATGTATAAAATCAATATAGAAAGTTGAAAAAAAAAACAAAGCATTAGTCAATCTGTATAGAATGGTGCACTATCTGCAAGAATATAGTGGCTGTGCGAGAGACCACTCAAGCTCGCACTAGGGATATGCAACATGTCATAACACCCCCCCCCTTCGATCTTGCATCCACAGATAATAAACCAGATGATTTTAAAACAACACAAGCTCATAACAAATCACAAGAAGTCCTCTTAAACCCCCCTCACAAAACCATTGCACAAGTTGTGTTGCTATCCCAAGTAAGAAAAAAAAACAGTTGTGCTCTATCAAAGTGATAAGCAGGTAACCCACCAGATTGCCCAAAAGCAAGTGCACAAGAAGATCATGCAACCAATAACATCTGTTATACAAACTGTAAGTTCTGTAACTCAAACTGACACTGGGAGCAAGCAAATAGGTATGACTCCCAAGACCCTTTTACCCCACCCCCGTATGCTCCTTCCCAGAGTGAAACCCTATCATCAAAAGCACACATCCCCATCCCCAATTGTAATCAACATACATGCTTATGATGTTTGCCTAAATACAGGCAGCTAGGACAAAAAACACTGTTCCACATAATGACAAGCTATATGAACTGGAACCCAAAAAGCCACAGGGCAACCCAAGAGCGGGGGCACAAAAAAAAGAAAGAAAGAAAACAAAATGAAAGTGAATGGGCTGGAAAGGGTGTGAGCTGCAAATAATGCCACTAACTAAGATACAGGAAAACCATAAGGTCAGTGATGGCAGAGAGTGCACAGTGCAGCTCTGAAATCCCACAATTAAACACCAACCAGGCAAACTTGCAGGGGGAAGCCTAGACTGAGCATAAACATGAAGGAGATGGGCATAAACTGCCATCACCCCTCCACCCTCCGGCAAAAGAGCCGGGGTTGGAGAGAATGGGTGAGTGTCTAAGGATGTCTTAGAGATTCAATAAAAAGCAGTTTGCTGTAGATTGTGAATCCACCCCACAACACTGCAAGGGAGGCTTACAAGAACAAGGTACCAACTCGTACCACCTTAAAAAGAGATCCAAAGCCGTGGACTTAAAAAAGAGCACCATTACCCACTACTACGACCTCAGTGTCAGTCTTGCGCTGCAGCCCCCATAAGCAGCTCACAGGCCCCAAAACAGAAAGTGAAATCCAGCCCCCCAACCACTTAGATTGCCACTGCTCTTGTCACCCCGAGTTGCTAAATAATTAAACTCCCTGTAGCCGAAACTCCACACCAGGGAGCATAAATTAGCATACTAGCCAGCAACAGTCCAACCCAACAAAAATAAGAACAGCATACCACACACAGCTAACAGCATCCTGTGACAGGACCGTTGGGATCAGCCTGAAGAGGTAAAGAAAGCCCTCCCTACAGCTTGCTTGTTCTGAGGGTGTTGCTGCTCTAATTCTTGTGTACATTTAGAGTGTTTTTAGGTAGTACTTTAAGAGTCTCACAGTTAGCGGCTTAGCTGAGCTGTGGGTTCATACCTGATGAAAGTTCTAGTGAGTTGCTTTATCTTCTGAGCTATCTGTTTGTGGTGCCTGCTGTGCTAGTAACTGAATCAGTGCTTACCTGTGGTCTGCCATCTTGGCTCCTTCTCCACTGTTCCAAGCCCTGCAGTCAGTGCATGCTCAGTAGGGTCTAGCCTGAGACCAGCTTCCTGTCCTGGACTTAAGCCCTAACTGATTCTTTTGTTCTTCCCCTCTGCTACTCTAGGTGTCCTAACCAACACCCCCCCAGCTAACAGCTCTTTGGGAGAGGACAGTTTGGTTCAGCCTAAAGAGGTACAGCTAGCTTTTTCTGTCGACATCCCACTCAAGGCCAACTCTCAATTTATTAACCGGCCCATGTCACTTCCTGTCTACTTTTTTCTAAGTCTACCAACTCCCATTTGCAGGTTATAATTTCTGGCCACTGGGGTTCAGTAATGTGCCTATTCCTCTCCCCTAACTCTGTCCTCTCTATGCTTTCACCAGCCTCACTAGCCCAGTTTGCCTTGTCCTCCCAGTACCCCAATTGCCTCAGGCTCCCATTTAGATAAGTTACCTTGCTGGGTCTCGAACCCCCTACCCTCTGCTCCAAAGGTGAACACACTACCCCTGTACCACTAGCTAGAGTAATTTGCTTCCTGCTTTTCTATATCCTGTTCCCCTTATCCTGTCCATTCCCTCTCTCCACTTTTTACTTCCTGTTTCCCTGATCCTGTCCGTCTCTCCCTTTTATTCCCCCTCTCTACATTGTTTACTTCCTATTTCCTTTCTGCCATAATGAATCTCTTTACTCTGTTCCTTCCTGTGCTCCTCCTTCTGTTCTCTCTTCCATCTTCACGCACCCTCCCCCCTGGTACTCCTACAATTACGTGCCACAGTACCCCTCCTTTCAGCATCACATCCTGCCTCCCTCATTTTGCTGATGTTCCCCCATGCACCCCTGTAGTGTATCTGTTCCAACCGAAGCTCCTCTGGGGCCCTGAAATCCTGGTCTTCATCCGATCTCCTACTGTAAACCAGCTCAGCCGCCCCACCTCTAGGGGCACTCAACTCACCTGAAAGAAGCTTCCTAAACATATACTGTTTAGGTTCTCTTTCATTCTCCTGCTCCTGTCTGGAAATGTTCATCCCAATCCAAGCCCTATGCCCCCCCCCCCTCGAAAACTTAAGCATACTGGTGGCCTTCTACTGGCTACCATGAACATTTGTAGCTTTCTAAAGAAGCATGCCCAACTCCAAGCCTGGGTATGACACCACAACCCAGATGCTCTTGTGGTAGTTTAAACCTAGCTACCCCACCATACCCCTGACTCTGCTGTCATGCTATCTGGTTACACCCTATACAGATCAGATAGAATGGGAAAAGGGGGGGGGGTTGTGCCATCTATCTTTGTGATACACTACAAGGTCTTGTAATTCTGACTACCCTCCCCACTGCTAAAGCCCAATCTATTACCCTTAAAATTGCCATAGGGACCTCTGGTAGAACTGTATACCTGATGTCTATATACATACCCCCCCCCCGTAACCAGAAAGAGGCTTTAACTTTGATTCTAGACATTGCAGCCCAACTCCACAAAAACTCTGAGATCATTGCACTTGGCAACTTTAACAGAAATTGGCTTGCCCCTCAATCAACCTATTTTGGAGATGCCACTTCTACCCAAAACCTAACTCAACTGGTCCCCTCTCCAACCAGGCTTAACCAAAACATGGACAACAGAACCTTTGTTGACCTCATTGTCTCCAATCACCCTGAACGTACCTCCGATGTCCAGGTCTTATCTGATTCATTTAGTGATCACTCCCTAGTCACCTGCCGCTGGTGAAACAGTTGGAAACCACCCCCCCCCCGGATCACCAGACACCGACTCCTTAGGAAATGCGCTCTAGGGCATTTCCACAATTATCTTCTCAATTTTGACTGGAACCCACTCAACTATATAGCATCTGTTGATGATGCGCTGTCCTTCTTTATTAGTTCCTTTAACTCCAACTGTGATATCTTTGCCCCTTTGTTAAGCGGGTGGTAAAAAATTGCTTCTCTCCCTGGGTCAACCAGTCTATAATTGACCAAATGGCTGCTTGTGACAACCTATGGCACTGAGCCCTGGAATATGGCTGTCCCATGGACTGTCAACTATACTGTGCTGCCCAAAACTACTACACCTGGGCCATTCGCCAAGCGAAGGCTGCTTACTACCAAACTAAACTCACCACCTCCTGGTGGCAGGGATGTAATTTCTAGGAGAATATTAAGGAACTCAGTGGCAAATTCTCCCCCCCCCCACTGATCATAAACAGGGGTCCCTACCCAAGATCCTGATCAGATTGCCAACATCTTTATGGGGGTTTTTACTGACCTTAGTTCAGTACTCTCCCCAGACTTCTTCTCCCCCTCCCCTGGGCTGTGCCTCCCCTCCTACTGGTATCCCACTGTTCCACCTCAAGATGATCTCCCCGAGTACTGCCCGCTTCTACCTCTCTAAGTTCCTTGGCAAATCCTGACAGAGTGGTGATCCACTAGACCTTTAGCTGCTTAACCTGACTCTAGATGCAGTTCTAACCCCCGACCAAAATCTTGAATATGTCGCTATACCTTGGTCAGTTTCCCTTCCCAGTGGAAATGGGTGGTGGTCACCTCCATCCACAAGAGCAGTGACCAAACCTCCCATAATAACTACAGGCCTATCTCCATTCTGGCCCCCCCATCTCAAAAGCATTTAAAAAAATTGTCGCCGACCAGCTTACTGACTACTTGGAAAAACATAACCTCCTCTGCCAGTGACAGCATGGATTCAGGAAGGGCCACATCATCACCACCACTGCCCTCCTGGAGTACACCTTATACATCCATGATGACCTCGACCAAGGGGCCCTTGGTTGGGTCTGTTTACATAAACCTCACCAAGGCCTTTGATACGGTCAGTCATTCCCTATTATCAGACTCTCTCCTTTCCACTGGACTATCCCAGGAGGCCACTACCTGGTTCACCCACTACCTGCAAGGAAGATCCCAGCAAGTGAAGATAAATGGCACCCTATCCACTAGTCTGCAGGTTTGCTCTGGGGTATCCCAGGGCTCCATTCTTGGCCCACTCCTATTTACTCTGTACCTGAACTCTCTCCCCTCGGCCTGCACCAGACATCTCCTCCTCTATGCGGATAATGCAGTGATTTTCAGTCGCCTCCCTGACCCCACCCTGCTTCAACAGGACCTGCAGTTCTCTTTCAAGGAGGTTAAATCCTGGTTTTCAACCTATAAACATATTCTCAGTTATAAAAAGACAAAGGTAATGCTATTCTCCCATCACCAAAATAAGTACAAGTCCTCCACCCTCTCCATCCTCAATTCTCATGGCACCCCCCTGGAATCTGTCCCCCATTTTAAATACCTTGGTACCACCCTCAATCCTACCCTCTCCTTCCATTAACACATTACTGCTACCTGCTCCACAGTTAATGCCAGAATTGACCTCCTTTACAGAATTAGGTCCTGCCTTCCCCTTGCTGCTTTTAGACTGGCTATCTCCAGCTCTAGTCTATCCATGGTAGACTGTGGTATAGTCATCTATGGGTCTGCCTCAAACTCTGCCCTGAGAAAAATGAAACTTGGCTTAACAAAGCCTGCTGCCTGGCCACTGGCTGCAACAGGTTGATGCATACCTGCAATCTCTATCGATGCTCGGCCTGGCTAAATTTATAAAAAAGGCATCTCCACTATCAGACTTGCCTACTAGCAAAAACAATCTCAATGGGCCACTCACCCTCTGCTTGTAACCTTCTCCTCTCTCCAGGGCAGCACAGGTGGGTGATCAGACATACTGACAAAACTGCTTTCCAGGTCCCCTCCTATAGAACTACCACCGATCAAAGGTTCTTCAAATATAAGGTCCCTTTATGGATGAACTCCAATCCTGGTTCCCTCCTATCCATACCCAAGTTGGGCCCTTTCAAAAAAGAACTGCAGGACCACATCCTGGTTTCATCAAATTTTGACTGCCCGTAACACTGTCGTAACCCTCTAACTATTTTCTCTCCTGCACCTTAGCCCCACGTCAATGCCCATTGAGAAGCTTTCTGGTCTCTACTACATTTCCTGCTCTCCTTTGGTCCACTTTCTGTGCCTGTTTCTCACTTCTTCCTTATAGCTCCATTGCTTCTGTCAACAATATTTATTTTTACTCCTCTGACTTATTTCAACAATTTTGGTTACTCCTATATCAATTGACAATGCTTTTTGTATTGCATCGTTAATAGATAACTCCTTGTATAATTTTCTCTCTGTATATAATATCTGTCATTGTCCATGATGTCTGTAACATTACCTGCGAAACTTTGCACTAATGTGGAGCCTTTGCAATAGCTCATATTATATAAATTTTTTCTTTGTGTAAAACTACTGTCATTGTTCATGATGTCTGTAACACTTGCCTGCCACACTTTGTACTGACGTGGAGCCTTTGAAAAAGAGTCCCTGACTCAAAGAGTTGCTAGACTTCAATAAATAAATAAATAAAGTGTACAATCCACAAATCACTGAACCCAAATAAGAAAACATTTAATTATATATTCCATAGGTACCAGGAGGAAGACTGCTTCAGCCCTCTGCCCCCACTCCCAAGTCCATTCCATTTTCAGGCTGATGCATAGAAGAATTCCACAGTTGCTGGTCTCCTGGTGTAGTGACCACAAGTTTCATCTTTGGTGAAGGAGAGCTACATGTATGGCTTGGGATCCTGCAGAGACCAGGAGACCAGGAAGCAATAGTGCTAGTAAATTTAGACAGAGCAATGTTGTCCAAAATATATTAGAAGGCAGCTCTCAGACAAGTGATAGTTTCAGTCTGCTTCCCAATAGTAAGGCAGAGAACAGCTGATGGCCCAGGAGAATATTTCAGAACCTGCTCCCTCACAGAGTCTCTGACCTGGTTGAAGGATTTATGCTTGTCTATAACCCACTTCAGGAAATCTTTTCACTATGACGATTTTATGCCTTTCCAGTTTAAATCCTTAGTTGATCAGGTTCTGGAGAGAATGTGTACTTGGTCCTGATAATGAAGCAGATGAAATATCATGGGCCTAAGATAGGCAGCTGAGTGTCCTGGTGGGAGGCCTGAAGGAACATTATGGGCCCAGTCAATTTCCATGAGGGAGTCCCAGTGATAACTAACAGCTTAGGTAGGAGGATCTGAAGAAAAATGGCCAGATCTGTGGCTTATAATTCCTACAGAAGCCCATACAGCCTCACATTATTTCACCTATTGCAAGGTTCTTGGTTATCTAAATGTCCCATAGCTTCACCAGGGCAAAGGGTCTCTCAGCTGGACGGGCCCAGTCTTCAAGTCGGTTGGCTCTCATCTCTGCTTCTTCAACCTGGGCTATAAGATCTTCCACAAAAATCTGAACATCAGCTAGGGTGACTGTAATCTTGATAAGCTCGATTCAGATGCCCTTTATAAAGGCTTTGATCTCACAAAACTCCCTCATAATGAGATCTGACTCTGATTCCCACATGTACTTTGGGTCGGCCAACTTGATGGTGTCTTTTGCCAGGCTGCCCAGAGAAGCTGATAACTTATGCTTTTTCACCAATAAAAGCTTAGCAGATTCTTCATGAGCCATGTCACGAGAGGCGTAAGATGTTCAATACAGATGCAGGGTAACAAAAATCCAGGGTGAGGGGTATGAAATACCAAAAAACAGATCCACCCTCTGCAAAGCCTCAGGGCCAGACTGCATCTAATGACTTCTTTAAAAAGGAGTTTCAACATTTTTCCTTTTAGTGCCATCGGGGAAAATACCCTCAACTAAAGAAGAACTGACCATCGACTTCTGGTTGGATGGCTGCCGAGTAGACATGCTGTGCACTGCTCCGCTAACTCCCCCCTCACCTAAACTAACTTAAAAAAACCTCTGCATTAGCCAATTTACATTCAGAGATGTTGTGGTCAGTTGTAGTCAGTGAACAAACTCCTCTGCCAATTTATATCCACATATCGTCCCGTTTTATGGACATGGAAATGCAGACACAGAGGCCCAAGCATATGCCACCTCCATCTCTGGAGAAAGACAAGCCGGTGAAGATGAACAAAGCAGGAGGATCGGGTGATGCAGCCCAGCCTACTTCCCAGGCCTTGCTAACAGAAATAACCTTTTTCAAGGGCTTAGCCCCTATCAAAGAATCCCTCCAAGCAGTAGTGGGAGATCTGCAGTCCGTAAAAGCCTCCCTAAATCAGCTTACCATTAGAAAAGGGGATAACAGGCTGGCCCGTTGGCACAGCGGTGGGATTTCCGCTTGCAACACCGGCGATCCGGGTTCGGGAATGGACCCGGATTGTCAGAGGGCTGGCCGGGGGGAGAATGATGGAGCATCCTAGGGACCGCTCTCCTTCTCCGGGGGGAGGGTGGGGGAAGCGATCGGCTCACTGAGGACTCCTGGCAGAGGCCCGGGGATCTCAGGCGACCAACGCATACAGCTCTGGGAGGCGGGGCCGACACTGGCATCATTACATGTCCCTGCCTCCATAAAGAAAATGGCAGAAAATCGAGGCGGGCAAGGACCACCGTATACATGACGCCCTCCCCAGAAGATCTCGATGCACCACCGTCGCTGCAGGTCCCCCGACCAGACATTGGTTCCGTGGTCACTGAAGAAGGTGGCCATGGTCCCACCCTCCGTGGGGCAAGCTGGGGGTGACTGAGGGACCTCAGCAGCCATAGACGGTGGTGGAGGTTTCCAGGGGCCGTGACCAGGGCCGATTAAAGACAGGGTCCTGCCAGGGAAAAAGATAAAATTGAAAAAAAAAAGAAAAGGGGATAATGAGGCATAAATCTCTTCCCTGGATGACTGGAAGGCCCACCTAGAACCTGAGCTGGTAAACATGTAGCAGTGGCTACGTAAAGCTGAAGACAAGGAGGAAGACCTGGAGGGTCGTTCAAGAAGAAACAATCTGGTGATACTAGGCCTTCCAGAGAGAGAGAGAGAGAGAGGAGGGGATGAATCCCATCCTTTTTGTACAAAAACCGTGCTCCAAAATTGCTGACCCCTTGCTGAACGGCTCTACCTACATAATAGAATGGGTCCATCATTCTGTCCAGCCCACTTCTCCACAGGGCTCTCCCCCACGTCCCCTGATCTTTCATCTACCTAATTATCTAAATGTAACCCCTCACTCTTGCCTTTTTAGCAAAATGACAGGTGGTATGCTGTTGAAGCTGACAGCAGTACCTGGTGGGGACTGGGTTCGGGGAGGATGAGGTTACTTGGCACAGGGGACCTAGATTTGGCTACTCTGCACAGGGGCACCCAAGTAAATCTGAACACAGGAAGCAATAACTGTAATGTCCAGAACCAGGAATGGGATTCTCCAGTGTGGCTTTTATTCACATCCAAGCTGAACAAACAATGCATAGATGGACCCCCATGGGGCTACATTCCTGGTAATGCAGATTAGAGACAACAGAACACTTCATCACTATTTCCAGCCCTCAGGCTCTAAACCCACGAGGCACACAACCCGGACCTGCACGCAACTTTGGGTACACAGTCCGACTTGTACACTACTTGGGTTTTCCCCACTGGCCCGGCTCCCCCGCTGGCCACTTGATCCACGGTCCATTTTGGGAATGAACCAATTATCCTGTTGTGGCTCCCCAAACCACACTAGAGCCTTCGACTCCTGGAGAGAATTTTACTTCCAATCCCATGTCTGGGTACTTCCCTCATCACTGGCCAAGTGCCTGAGGTAAAGTAGAAATCCACAGAGCAAATCCGTAGAGGTGTACCTGGTCACTAAAGATGGGGGGCCTCCCACCTCCAGCTCCCACAGTCCATAGCTGGCCATTTCTCTGGAAACTAAACAATTCCTTTACTGAAAACTTGCAAATGTAGATTCTTGGGTACATATCATTTTCATCCCAACAAGCTCTGGACTTGAACCTACTTTTACTTGTTGCTTAGCCCATTACTCTAGGCTTCCCAATATTTTAGTAGTTCAATCCCCACATTGTCACACAAGTCTCAGGGTGAAAAACATAGGCCCTTTCAGGAAGAGCAGACACTCACCCTCCAGTTGCAGGTGCCCCACAGGTGACTCACAAGTCTTCTTGTTCTCCCAAATAAACTCTGGAACAAACAGGCAGCTTTTCCTTTACAAGCAGAACTAGGGGATTGCCCCAGGAATCTGCAGGGAACCCTCTCCTGCCCCCCATCCCCGAAAGGAGGGGGCACTGAGACCTGAAAACAGCGGTCTCCACCACTTCAATTATCTTCTGTGTCTCTCTTTTGGTGGAGACACACACCCTTTTAACCTAAAAGTAGCCCTCTGTCAGGGCTGAGGCTCCAAGAGCCTACACTGAGCTGCTGTGCTGCTTTCACAGCAAGCTCCCAACACCAGCTCCACCTTGAACTGACTGAAACTGTTCAAACACCCCGACGTTCTATACCAACTCTCTTGCTGCAGATTCCAATGTGGCTCATGCAGCTGCAATAGTTCTATTGGTGATGTCAACCCTCAGTCTCAGCTGAGACTGAGAACAGAGTGAGACAGTGTGAAACCCATTTAACTGGAGTTTCACAAGCTGCCTTCCCTGTCTACCACTAGGTCTTACTGGGATTCTAGTAACCCCGGGTAACAAGGGGGTTACACTCGCCCTTGACCAGGAAAATGACTGTCCGTAGTCATTATTTACCCGGCCTTAGGCCATCCCACCCTATGTGCTACCTGTGGAGGGGGTGATCAGGCCCCCTCCTACCATGTGCAAGCACAGGCAGGCAACACTAAGGGCCTAGAGGCCTTTAGCTGACATATCAGCCCCTACACTATCCACTTACTATGGACACCTAGTGGATCTGGTAGAACTATCCAGAGCATAGCCCTGATAGATCAGCACTGCGGTCCCAAAGGCCATTCAGGACCACAGCCTGTCTATCCCCCCTAACCCTCTAGGGAAAACCTATCTGCCTTTAACCTAATACCCCCAAAACAAAAACAACCCTGGGACCTCCTCAACCTTGGGCAACCTGCAACCACACACCATTGAAATACCACATTTTATACCATTTTACTGTCTCCTCCCTACCCCCACAACCACACCTGTGGAAGGAAAGGGTTAATACAGTAACAACAACAATAACACCACAGTACTTTAAATTTCTACACACTAAAGTACTGATGAGGAACTCCGATGAGCCCCTCCTCCTCTTCTTGTCTTCTCTTCTGTCTTCCCAGGAACACCTGTAAGAAAAAGAAAGACCACACACACTCCTTATCTGCATACACAGTCTACCTAAACCCCTACCATCAAAACACTGAAGAATCCCAAAAGATTTTTTTTTTTAAAAAAGGTAGAAAACAGTATTTACATTAGAAAACAACAACATTATTTACAATACACCTTTGTGGGGGATGGAGTGCCCTAAAAGTCCCAACTAGTGACCACAATGCCCGAAGGCTAGTCCAATAAAGAGTCTCTCCTGGGCTGGAGCCTGGTGAAGCACAGTTCTAACAGGCCAAAGTCCCGAAGGGGAGAGTCTTTGCGGACAGTTCACACATTTGGAGTCTGCTAGTGTAGGGTGTGTACTGCAATGTCATAAAGATAGAAAAGTTTGGACTTACCAGCCCCTTGTAGTATGGAAAATTCTGCACTGACCTGCACCTCTGACGAAGACTCTCCCTGGCAGCATTTCTTCCGATACAGCTGGGCGGACATCTTCTGGGAACCACAGGAGGGCACATCTGGGAACTGCTGGGCTGATGTCATTTCTGGAGATGGAACCTTAGAACAGGAACAAAAAAGAAAACAGCTGGTCCGGCGTCATCCGATTACCAGGCGATGGCTCAGGATACAGCTGGGCTGGTGTCCTCTCTGGATCTGAAGTCATCTGGTGGGCCAGTCGATGGATTCTGGAAAGGCCAGTACACTGTAGAACTGATGAATGTGGGGCACCTGAGTCCTGGATGTCCATATTGGCGAATTAATAAAGGCACTTCACAGTCTGGTGTGGCAGTATTGACTACCACTGCTCGGCTTTCCATTTAGTAGGCACGGGCACATTTGATGAGAGGTCCTTGCACTGAGACCAATAGTACTGGGGGTCAGGAGCTTGAATTATTACCCCATCTGGGTGCACATAATTCACACAGTGGGAGATTTCACGTCCCCTCTCCATCCACCACTCTCACTCTGTCTATAAACAGTGTCCTTCCTCTCTTCCACTGGGTATACTTCTCGTGAAACAGTCTGTTCTTTACATGCTTGTTGGCCCCAGGATGCACACTTTTCATTGCTTCATCCCAGATGCAGGATTTCCTGCTGTTCTCAATCTCCTCCCAGACTTTTCGAGGAAAGGTAGGAAATGTCATACCATAGATCTCATTTGCCTTCCTACGAACCAGTCTCTCCACTTTACTTGCTTTGGTCAATCTAAGACCGCTGGCCTGGCTTGGGGATGGCCAGTCCTGGTTCTGCCAACTACGCATCCTTAAAGAAATTAGAAATGGATCCCTAACTTCTTCCTCTTGCAAAGTCAGGGCAGTGGCATCACCACTTTCTTCCATGCATTCCTCCGAGGCAAGATCTTGAGGCTGTGTACCCGTTCCTTTTTCACAAGGCCACATAGGTTCCTCCTCATCTTCCTCTTCACTGAGGATCTGAGCCCAGGAGTGAGCAGTCATCCTCACTCCTGAGACTATCCACTCATCACTAGGCGCAGAGGTCGACACCTCCCACTCAAAGGCCTCCCGCATCTCATCTTCGCCTAAGAGACTTGGGCTAGCCCCCCCAGGGGTCTATTGATGCTTTATCCAAACTTTCCTTCTGGGATCCAGCATTCGAAACTTCAACTTCTGGTTCTGTCTCTAACTCTGCACCCTCTAGATTTGTGTCACACTCCCCCGAGGGGCCTTCCTCCACAGGCTCCGCCTGGTGCTGTGTGCTGCCAACTGCAGATTCCTGAACCTTTGTCCATGTGAGAGCCAAACGAATTTGAGGCACTTTATACAAGACATGTTCTTCTAGGCATCCAGCACAGTGAGGAATCATGAAGACGTCCCTTCCAGCTCTCAAGCATATTTGACATACATGCACTGGATATCCAGGAACCGCCACATGAGGAGGCAGTTGTCCTCCATAACACCACTTTTCAATATCCCTCAGTCTATTTACTGCTGCTGTTCCTGCAACCCGGGCATGATCCGGGTAACGAGCTGGTCCTGAGGCCATAACTGCAGAAAAACAAACAAAAGTTCACTGTAACTGAAAGTCCCACTTTATTGAACACACTCTTCAGTTGTAAAATGGCTTATGTGCTGCTGTGTTTACTTTACTACCCCACCCTGTAATGGCGACGGCAGCACTCCTGTGCATCAACATTCAGAACCTGGGTCAAGCCACTGCACACCCGATTTACCAAAACTACTGATAACTTTTGCTCAAACTGCACAACTTGCTCTGTTCTTGCTTTAAACACATTTACAGGATTTTCCACTGACTTTTTACTTGCTGGTAACATTTCTTTTACTACAGTCCCTTAAAGCTTCAGGTTTTTTAAGCACAGAATTGCCTGTATAACTAGTGCTGCACTTTGGCTACAACTCACAGTCTCTCTCTGGCTTTAAAATTTAAACTGAGGCTGAATTCATTACTATGCACACAGTCAATGGCTTAACAGACTTGCACTTGCTGGCAGGACTTGACACAGTCGTTACTTGCAAAGCGACTACCTGCTGCACACACATTTATATGGCATAGGGTTGAAAATCACTGTTTGAGCAGTTTTTAGGTTGTTATTTACTGTTATCAGTAGCAGTTTGCTGCGATGGGGAAAAACGGCCTGCAGCCAGTTCTTGAAGGCCTCACAACAGAAACGGGTTGGCAGTCCTGCCGATCGTCTTCTCGACCACCACTTTTGCAATTCCGACGATCGATTAGCGGGTTGAGCCCGATTTTAAACAAGATAGTCTATTTTTACAAGGTTTACAACGATTTTAACACTCCGCGATGCTCCTCCATTAGCCAGTACATGCACTCCACTCACACTCCCTCTCGAATGCTGGGGCAGTCACGGTAGAGCTGGCTGAGGGGGCCGGACTGATCGCAGCCTGACCAATCACACGACGCCATGCAAATGAGCCTCTTCTTCCTCGCGAGAGCTCTTCTCCTCACGGCGATCGTCGAGCAGGCAAATTTAAACGGCAGAATGCAACTTTTTTTTTTTTCAACTGACTCCACGGCGGGAGTCCATTTCAGCCATTTAACATAGCCATTACACCTGCAAGTCTCTCAATTCATTCAGAAAGCATTTCCAACGTCCAGGGCACAATTTTCCTGTTGCTACCCCTAGTCTTTGACACTTTTCTTTACAACAGTTCATTTTAAAAGCATTTCAAACGTCCAGGGCACAATTTTCCTGTTGCTACCCCTAGTCTTCCACACTTTTCTTTACCACAGTTCATTTTTAAAGCAGGCAAAAATGCTGTAAACAATTGATGCAGAACAAGGGCACACTCTTTGGCTTTACTGCTGCTTGGTAAACAGTTGGAAATTTTAAACAGCAGCAAAAGATCCACAGCACACAGCAACACACTAGTTACTTGCTTCAGCTTTTGGGCTACCCTTGACAGATAGCCAAAACACTACCCCTCTTGCCCAAGCACCTTCCTTCCCAAACAAAATCCAAAGTGGTGCCTCCATTTTTGTAACCCCTCACCCCTGCCTTTTTAGCAAAACGACAGGTGGCATGCTGTTGAAGCTGACAGCAGTACCTGGTGGGGACTGGGTTCGGGGAGGATGAGGTTACTCGGCACAGGGGACCTAGGTTTGGCTACTCTGCACAGGGGCACCCAAGTAAATCCGAACACAGGAAGCAATAACTGTAATGTCCAGAACCAGGAATGGGATTTTCCAGTGTGGCTTTTATTCACATCCAAGCTGAACAAACAAAGCATAGACGGACCCCCATGGGGCTACATTCCTGGTAATGCAGATTAGAGACAACAGAACACTTTATCACTATTTCCAGCCCTCAGGCTCTAAACCCCTACCAAGCACACAACCTGACCTGCACGCAGCTTTGGGTACACAGCCCGACTTGTACACTACTTGGGTTTTCTCACTGGTCCGCTCCCCGGCCACTTGATCCATGGTCCATTTTGGGAATGAACCAATTATCCTGTTGTGGCTCCCAAACCACACTAGAGCCTTCGACTCCTAGAGAGAATTTTACTTCCAATCCCATGTCTGGGTACTTCCCTCATCACTGGCCAAGTGCCTGAGGTAAAGTAGAAATCCACAGAGCAAATCCGTAGAGGTGGACCTGGTCACTAAAGATGGGGGGCCTCCCACCTCCAGCTCCCACAGTCCATACCCGGCCATTTCTTTGGAAACTAAACAATTCCTTTACTGAAAACTTGCAAATGTAGATTCTTGGGTACATATCATTTTCATCCCAACAAGCTCTGGACTTGAACCTACTTTTACTTGTTGCTTAGCCCATTACTCTAGGCTTCCACTATTGTAGTAGTTCAATCCCCACATTGTCACACAAGTCCCAGGGTGAAACACATAGGCCCTTTCAGGAAGAGCAGACACTCACCCTCCAGTTGCAGGTGCCCCACAGGTGACTCACAAGTCTTCTTGTTCTCCCAAATAAACTCTGGAACAAACAGGCAGCTTTTCCTTTGCAAGCAGAACTAGGGGGTTGCCCCAGGAATCTGCAGGGAACCCTCTCCTGCCCCCCATCCCCGAAGGGAGGGGGCACTGAGACCCGAAAACAGTGGTCTCCACCACTTCAATTATCTTCTGTGTCTCTCTTTTGGTGGAGACACACACCCTTTTAAACTAAAAGTAGCCCTCTGTCAGGGCTGAGGCTCCAAGAGCCTACACTGAGCTGCTGTGCTGCTTTCACAGCAAGCTCCCAACACCAACTCCACCTTGAACTGACTGAAACTGTTCAAACCTCCCAACGTTCTATACCAACTCTCTTGCTGCAGATTCCAATGTGGCTCATGCAGCTGCGATAGTTCTATTGGTGATGTCATCCCTCAGTCTCAGCTGAGACTGAGAATAGAGTGAGACAGTGTGAAACCCATTTAACTGGAGTTTCACAATCTGCCTTCCCTGCCTACCACTAGGTCTTACTGGGATTCTAGTAACCCCGGGTAACAAGGGGGTTACATAAATAAACAAGTTATTCTGGATAAAGTGAGGGAAATCAAAGAAATCCAGTGGGAGAACAAAAAAATCAGAATTGCGCAAGACCTTCCCCTTACTGTGAGACAAAAACGCACAGAGCTATATCCCCTGGTCACAAAGCTAATTGAGGCAGGCATTAGGTACAGAAAGCGCTACCCAGCTACACTTCAAGTACACCATGAAGGCAATTGGTTATCATACAAATCCTTAAACGAAGCTACTACTGATCTTTTTTTTTTTATCATTCGCATTTTATTAAAGATTTTCCAATATAGAGAATAAACCCACCAAGTAATATACATTGTACAAACTGTTTGAGTGCCATTACTGTAATGATTCCTTCTCTCTCTCCACCCCTCCATCCCCTACTACCCCCCTATTCCCAGGACAGCATCAGACTCCGAAACCAGAACCTGTAGTTTGATAAGAAAAAGGCCCTTAAGCTTGTAACGAGTATAAAGCCTATAGCGGACCCCAGATCCTATTGAAGAAGCTACTACTGATCTTGAGAAGATGTTTCCTGACCTGTTTAAGTGACTGAATGCCCAGGATCATAGGAGTTAATGAACCAGATACAGCTACAGAGGAACTTTTCATTTTAAGGTTGGCCCGTGAACCGAGGGAACTGAGGCAAAAGGCACTGCATATGATTGCGTTGACCCAGAGTGCACAATGATCGAAGGAACTACAAGCACTGGTTGGAGTGGATCTTGGTTTTAATTTGTTAAAGTTAAATAAGTGTGAGTTCTTATGCATGGGTCTAGATAATTGGGCCCCACTGGAGCAATGAGGGAATTGCTCGCAGATTACTGTGCCTGCAGTGCCCTTTCAAGAAGAAAGACAACACTCCCCATGAACGCTAAGGACTCAAAATGTTGTTACTGTTAATCATTCTACAAGTTTAGTTAAGTGCTAATTTGCACAAAAGTGCAAGGTTATGGGATCTAATAACTAAAACTTTAATAAGGGGTGGGGGGAGGGAGATAGAAGTGCTGCAAGATGCCTGGTGGTTGGAGAAATTTGCAGCTGAATAATTGAAAGGAGGTCAGTCGATCAGACTGGGGAATTTTGGATATTTAGTTAAAATGATTTATTGTTGTATAAGGGGAAGGGGTATTTACTCAAGACTATAGATCATCCATGAGGAGGGGAAATTGGGGGGAGGATATTCTATGCAGCAGGCAAGTTGGGCCTTATCTGCGGTTCTAGTAGCACATGATTCACTGACACCAAGAAGTGCTCAACTTATTGTAACTTAAGAAGTGGTTCAGGTTATCTCCCCACTGCCATATCCATTTCCCGTTCCCAGCTACAAATCACTCTAGCAATAGCTACGAGATATGTATCCTGGAATGTGAAAGGAGCTCGGAACAGGGTTAAGAGGTATCAAATTATTAAACACCTCGAGTCTCTGCACAGTAATATAGCTTTTCTCCAGGAAACGCACCTATTGGAAAAGGAAGGGAACTTATTTAGAAGGTGCCAAATGGGACAAGTTTATGCCGCTGGAAACGCCACGGCGCAAAGAGAGGTAGCAATCCTTTTCACAATAGGCATGTTATTTCAGATGCAGCAATGTCACTCTGATCCACAGGGAAAGTACATATTCCTAAAAGGGCTCCTAAATCACATACAGATATTACTGGGCACAATATATGGCCCCAACGGCGACTCCCCCCGATTTTCTTCCACCTTATCACTCACTTTAAGCTCTTTTCCAAAAATTCCCACCATACTAGCTGGAGATTGGAATCTAGTTCATTCCCCAGAGTTAGATAAGTCTTTTCCCCACAGGAAGAGGACTCTTTCCCTGGCACAAATAGCCCTCAGGGAGCTCATAGCAGACCACGGTCTTAGTGATCCATGGTGGCTGTTAAATCCTAACATCAAACAATACATCTTTTATTCTCCTGCTCATAGATCCCTCTCATGCATAGACTATTTTCTGGTGAACAATCTAGTACTATCAGGGATAAAAGGCAGTGGTATAATCCCTAGGACCCTCTCAGATCATGCCCCGATCTGGTTAGAGGGAACCCTCCCACTCACTTCACCTAAAGAAAGTAACTGGAAACGTAACATCCAGGTGCTCCAATACTCAAAAATAGTACAGGTCCTCAAGGAAACTATTGAACAATATCTTCGTCACAACCAAAATTCTATACAGCACATAGACAAGATTTGGAGCACACTAAAATGTGTAATTAGAGGTGAGTGCATACGGCTGGCTACAATTAGAAAGAAAAAGAGAGAGGCCCTCTCCTCTTCCCTTCTAGCCCAAATCCAAATCTTGGAGGGGCAACTACCCTCTAACCCGAGTGAAGACACCCTAACCCAGCTGACCCTGGTATGGAACCAGTATTTGGAAACCATAAGAGAACAGGCCCAATATGCATGGTTCAAGACACAGGCCCGATACATCGAGCGAGGAGAAAAAGTCAATCACCTGTTAGCCCTCAGGCTAAAAAAACAGGAAGAATCCAGGACTGTAGCAGTCCTGAACTCCCTTAAAGATAATTCACTTCTTACCACTCTGAAGGACATAGTTCAAGAGTTTGAAGAATATTACGAAGTCCTATACTCCCCCCTAATAATGCCCCACAGATATCGGACATACGGGACTACCTAAACCGCATCCCACTCCCATCATTAACGCAAACACAAAAATACTTCCTTTTACATAAAATAAGCCAGCAGGAACTGTCAGAGGCCATTCGCTCCCTCCCGGAAGATAAAGCTCCTGGCCCTGATGGCCTCCCACCTCTGTTTTACAAAATATAGGAGGAACAAATTTCCCCCTTGCTTCTTCAAATGTTCAACTACCTCTGTGAATCAGGCATATCAGACCCATCCTTATTAGAAGCACTCATTATTGTACTCCCCAAACCAAATAAACCCAGAAACAAAGCAGATAACTACCATCCCATATCCCTAATGAACTATGATAGTAAGTTTTTTGCCAAAATCTTGGCTTCCAGGTTAGCGAAAGTGTGAGTCCCTTTGCTTAGCACTGAACAGGTGGGATTTGTGTCAGGTCATTCCTCAGCAGACCACCTAAGAAAGCTGTTCCACATCTTCTCTATGTTCAGGATGGCACCACACCCGATGGCACTGGTGGCCCTGGATGTGGGAGAAAGCGTTTGACAGAGTTAGCAGGGCCTTTCTGTTTGAAGTGATGGATAAGTTTGGATTCCCAAGTAATTTCATACAGTGGGTTAAAGTTCTTTATACAGACCCCACAGCCAAAATATATTGCAACGGGGTCTACTCAGGCTTGTTCCCTCTATATTCAGGGACCCGACAAGGATGTCCACTCTCCCCAATGCTTTTTAACCTTTATCTAGAACCACTACTCTATCACCTTCAAAACTCTCCCCTCATAATGGGTATCCAGGTAGGTAACCTGAACCTTTGTTTGTCAGCCTATGCAGATGACATCATGTTGCATATAACAGACCTGGAAACCATGCTCCCTGCAGTGCTAGACATTATATAATCCTATGGGACACTCTCTAATTGTAAGTTAAATAGAGAAAAGTCAACAGTAATGCCCTTAAATATTCATGCATGCCGCTCCCAAATTGAGGATCTACAGTTAGACTGGGCACCCCAACTTAAATATTTAGGACTTATATTATCTCAAGATATGTCTCAAGTTAAAAAACTCAATTTGGATTCTCCCTTTGGGACCATAAGCCAGGAACTAGAAAGATGGGCCCCACCAGGTGTCAGCATGGCTCAGTTGGTAGCACATCCACCTCTGGACCAGAAGGTCATGGGTTCTCGTCCCACACTGGGATTGGACTTGCACCTAAAAATCGCTGGCATCCGAGTGCAGTATTGAGGGGTGCTGTACTGCTGGGGTGTGCCGTCCTTCGGATGAGACGTTAAACCGAGGTCCCTTCAGCTCATCCTGGTGTTGTCCTGGTGGGTGTCCAGGTGGAAGTAAAAGAACCCAGGGCACTCTTCACAAAAAGAGTAGGAAACATTCCCGGTGTCCTGGCCAACATTCCCCTTCCCATAAAACCGGTTCATGCAATTATCCAGGCTGTGTGTGGGTGATGATGTGCGATATGGCCACCACCACACATTCAGTCACTTCACTACCAGTCTAGCATTGCTTGTAAAGCACTTTGGATGTATGAAAAGCACTATATAAATGCTGATTCTTCTTCTTCTTCTTCTTCACTATATCTCTTTTTACAAGGGAGAATAAGTGTAATTAAGATGAACATCCTACCAAGGGTGTTCTATCCCTTAAATATGTTTAACTTTCATCTTCCCCAATCTTGGTTCCAGAAACTCCATAACATTATTTCCCAATTTCTCTGGAACAAGTAGCCCCCGAGAAGATCTTACATCTGGCTAGGAGCAGCTAAACAACAAGGAGGTCTTAGGCTTCCCAATTTTTATCACTATTATCTGGCAAGCCACATAGCCAAGTATCTGCACTGGATTCCCCCCATTTCCAAGCAAAATGACCCCCCCTTTATTCCGGCATGGCTGCAAATAGAGTGCCACCTAATTAATCAGAGTGGTATCTCCCCTCTTAGCCTGTTATATACCCTCATCAAAACTTGCTCATCCACCCTTAAGAATGAACTGATCCAAATGTCTGTTAAAGTACATCTCCAGTTCTGCAGGGCACTTAAACACAAATAAACAGTAAAGACAGCGTGCAACCTTTGTACCTGAACCCCAACTTTAGATTAGAAGGGCAATGCTTGAAGCCAAAGGAAAGGCTTCCCTCCATAGAGATTAAAATCTCTGATCTATTAGAAAATGGCAAACTGAAACCTACTTTAGAACTCCTACCTTACCTGAATCTTCCAGGGAGGCAGATATTCAGAGGGTTCCAGATTAGACATCTACTGATTACTATATTAGGGTCAGGAACATGGGATGTGGACCAATCTGATCTTATTATCTTACTTCACAATCTGGCTTAGCAGCCTCATGCAGTGTCCCAGACAACATCAGCCCTGTACCCTGCCATTTACTCAGAGACACAGGGAAGATCTACATACTGGGCAGAACAGTTCCCTAACAGGGAGCTCCACTGGGATAAAATCTGGCAAGCAGTATATTCCCACATGTCTAATGATAAACTTCATGTCATGCAATTCTATATATTGCATATTATTTATTTTACCCCATCCAAATTGGTCAATATGGGCAGACAACAAAACTTAAAATGTAATAGGTGTGGTAACGGTGAGGGCACCTTGCTCCATGTTCTCTGGGACTGTTCCATAATCAAGCCACTGTGGAATGAGATAAAAGTCAAGACAGATCCCCTGCTGGGGTCAAAGCACTTTTTACACCAGAGATTTGCATATTAGGAGACTATTCACAGGTGTCAGTCAGAGAAAAGAGGTACAGCATGTCCCTTATCTCACCCTCAGTTAAAAAAATGGTATTAAAACATTGGAAAGATTCCACAGTAATCCCATACTCTGAATGGTTAAATGAACTACTATTTAATCTATGGGTAGAGAAGATGATAGCGTCCCTTAGGCATACTCCATCCAGCTTTGATAAAAAATGGGGCAAATTGTACACACTGTATTCCATTTCCAAACATTAACTGCTGAATCCTTAGTAAGGCGAATCAGGTGATGACAACCACAATGGCCACTAGATGGAGCACAGCAACAACTCCATCAGTTAGACTATGGAGAAAGCCATAAAAGGACCTGTAAGTAGTTGAGTGCAGACTTTTTTATATAGCCTGATGCATATATCAGGACACTACGAAAAGATCCTATGTAGGGGAGGGAGGGAGGAGGAATGGTGGGAAGGGCTTTTTGGTTAGTATTAGTAGTTAGGAATGGGGGGGAAGAGGGGGGAAATTGTGATAGTAGTAGTTTTGATGTAATAAGTGAGCTGATGTAACCTTAAGGCTCCAGTTCATAATCCATGTATCAGCAAATCCTGCTAATTGCCTTGTATACCTTAATGCTGAAATATAAATGCAATAAAGTATATTGAATAAAAAAAAAAAGAAGAACTGACTGTCGTGGCAATAATTGCACCCATCTGTTCCTGGAAGTCCACCAGCAGCCGAAATGGACCTGGATCCAGCCTACAGTAAGTGGGGTGCAGTTCAGAGACCGGCTGGAGCACCTCTACAACTAGTAGTATCTGAAACGCACTCCAAATGCACTTTACTCAGAGTAGGCTAGATCATGATGGGCCATAACAACTTGTTTAGCGATAGAGGATCTGATTGATGATATTTTATCAAAGAAAAATGGGCCATCTCTTTGTACATTTCTGCAGAAGATACACTGCTGGAATGTAAACAGACAGAATGTGGCAATCTCGTCACAGTGCAGAAGAGTTGAGCAGTCCTATTGCTCCCAGCAGCAATCATTTGTGACAGTAACTCTGCTTTTCTTAGGGTTATTGCCCCCTGAAGCTTTATAATGGGATTACAGGGTAAATCTATCATCCACTGATCCTAGCGCCCTTCATGAATTCTCCAACCTCTGTCCTTTGGCCATCAGCCACCTCTGCTCATCATCATACCTATGAAAGCTTTAATGAGAGATCCTGGAGAATACACAATATGTGCAAGGGAGTCAAGAGCAGCCATGAGATCATATTAAATCCCTAAATGAGCTCATCACTCAAAAATCATAAACTGTAACATGCTTGAGTGATGCAATACTTCCATGAGCTTAGATAGCTCAAAGCTACTCTTTGTATGGCACTGGACCAACTCCAGAGGAGGAGACTATTTATTAAGGGGACGCTGATAAGAAAATCACAGCATGATGAACTGATCAAGTAACTGGATGAAGTTTGACATCAAAGACATCAAGCCTCAGTGGATAAAAACATGTTCAAGGTGTTGTATTATTGGTGAGTTACAGGTGCAACAGTCTATGAAAGCCTAGGAATTAACCAAAAAATGAAAATTCATCATTGACCAAGGCATTGAACTCCACCAGCACTAACCGTCTGGCAGCCTCCAGTGTCAAGCCAGTGACAAATTCCACAAATTCCTGCAGAAATGCATTCTCATGCTCCCAGGGATGATAAACAAGAAGGATCTTACCCTCATATCCTCATCAGCCCTTACAGCCACGCATTAAAATGACCCAGCTTCCTTCACTGGATGTTCTGCAAGATTTAAAGAAGATCTAAATCAGTGGCCAGTGGGCCAACCCCCTGCAATTCCACCTCAGGCAGTGCACCAAAGAGTACATGATGGATTGACATGTCCAGCACAGGGCTGGAGTTATCTGCTAGCCAGATTTCTGTGATGCACATTAGGTCCACTGAGGAATATGCAATACAATTTACAGCAACTGTGGTTTAATTTCTAACAGACCAGGCATTATATAGAAATTTCCAAATGGGAGAAGCCATTGTGGTTGGACCCTGGCTACATGATATGTTGACATATCATAAGTCCCCATGATGGGAACAAGGCAGGGAGGACCCCTTTACTGGTTCTTCTTTTTCTCATGGCATTTCCTTATCCTTCTCCTGACCAGACTTCTCCCACTCCAGTCACTGGGCCAAGTCTACACAGATAGCCACAACCTGACAGATCCCAACTTTCCCCAAGTGTGAAAAGCTGCTGATGGGATTGTGAGATCAGTGAAAGGGCAGAACTGAAGAAGCTGGTCAGGGGAATTGGAGTAAAGGGGGCACTGGGTTGCAAGACAATAAAATCAGGGCCTTAGAAATATGTAACACAAAACTCACAAAGAAACCACCCACCTTCCTGTCTGTGCATTAACAGTTTGTTTAATTTGATATTAACCTGGGATTCTGTCGGTTAAATTCCTTTAAAATCTGATAGCTGCTGATCTCATATGGTTATTATTTATTAAGCAAATCACTTTCTTTTGTGACTATGCAGCACAGCTGGCTGATAAAGCATGCAGCTACTGCAGGAGTAGCTCTCTGATCCACCGAAGATAGAAAAGTACTAATACACCCTTATACATGAATAGATGTATTGATGAGCCTGGTGAGAAACTGTTCTCATTTAAACAAAGCCACTTTCCTTCCTTCCCCATGAACAGAACTGATTTGCACTAATACTGTATTCTACTCATCCATTCCTTTCTACTTCCATCTGTTTGCAATCATTAGCTCAGCAAGATGTCCGGGAAAACTAATGTGACTCAGTCATTAAAAACAAAATTAAGACTTTAGTAGAGCTGAGAGTATTCTGGCTGAGGCATCAGATTGATTCTGTAGAAAGAAAGTGTAGCTTTTTTGCAATTCATTTACATAATGAGTAAACGCAGAGGAGCCATGTAAAATCATATGGTGAATGAACTCCGAAAGCCAAGAAAGGAAATGTTCAGTTGTCAGCATCTGCAAACTTGCAGCTCTGAGAAATGAGTGCATTAACTCTCCCACATTGCAGCAGAGCTTATGGTGACAAAGCATTTGGCTAACAAACTGATGGTCACTAGCTATCTAACCGAATGGATACTTCCAATGCAGCACTTGTTTTGAATAGAGTGATCATTATTTTAACGCTATAAGACAGCATTTCACTTAGTATCAGCCTTTTAATGTGGCAGAGCAGAAAGCTGCATTAGTTCAGTGAGTAGTTCTATCTGTCCAGTTCAGTGACAGTTATTTTGTTATGAAAAGAGATTTCCGTAATTTGTGAGCTCTGTCCTCTGCATGTGTTATTTTCTTTGAGGCACTGTGACTTTCTTTCTACTCACATTCCCATCCATTATCCAGTATGTACAAATACTTTGCAGTAGAGTTTATAGCTAGAGAAATTAAGTGTTTGAATTTAGGACATCATTTGATCTAAAATGATACCTGACATACAGTATGTATAGTAAACAGAAAAGCTCACAAGTATCTTTATTCTGTTTATTATTTATTTTTCCTCCAAGATTTGACAAGCTGAGCTGACAACCAGCACATTTTGAGATGTATCCTGGAGAAAAGGGTACCAGAAAGGAATACATATAATTATCAGTTGAGAACATTAAAGCACTTATTTTTGAGAGTTTCAAATCCCATAATGCATGAGTGATAATACACATATGTGCATAATCACTGTGTATTATAGGTTTTGCCTCACACATACTTAGTTGATTTTCATTAAAAAGTTTCCTCACTCTCCAAGTGACTACTGTCACTTCCTCATAAAACCACAACCCAGCCATAGCTACTACTACAAGTGTCACTGCCCCCTGTCCATGCCACTCTCAAATAATTCTTTTAATTCCATGATTTCATGCCCCAGGATTTACTTAATTAATAAAATAAGAGCCACTCCTGCCATTACCCATTACATCATCTCTTTCATCACTGAAGCCCCATCTATCACTTACTCTTCTTTGAACTGTCTACTGTCAAGGATGATTCCATGATCCAGCCAAGTGGCATGGAGGGCTGAAGCCCTGAGTGCCTCAGCTCTTGCCGTACTGGTGACCCAAGTGTGGGAATGGATACAGGTTACTCAGGGGCAAGTTAGTAGAGGGAGGATTGAGCATCTCAAGGACAGCTCTCCTATTTCTGGGATGAGAAGTAAGGGCATTCTGCTAGGTTGCTGCCACCTGAAGATTCTACATGGTAGTGCATCAGGATGTCAGGAAAGGTGTTGCACCAATTTTCTGCCAGGGGGCATCTCTGCAGAGGCAGAGCTCGCTCAATGTATCATTGCATGTGCTGTGAACCCAGGGAGAACAAATGGGAGAAAACTCTCAACCATGTCAAGATAAAGGCCCGGTCCTCCATAAAACCCACACCTGTAACTGGGCTTTCCAGGATCCTCAGGAAGAGGATGGAAGGGAAGAAATGGATAAGTCACAGAGAAGCCAAGCAATAGGGCTGGGTGATCTAACCAGAATGGGGCTTGGCAGGCTGCTACAGGAGATAAATACAAATTGGACAACATGATGGCTCCCTCTGCCTCGCTCTTCACCCATCTCCCACACCATTCCATTCACTTAATCTCAGCTGCTCCAGATCTTGGGCCACAAACAACTCTGAAACAGTAATTATAAAAAATAAAATATGGTGACTAATGTTAAAATAATACTTTTGTTCACATCCTTAGTGTGGGCTGTCTACATAAACCTGTCATGCATTTCTCTCCAAGCTTATGGACAGTACACACCCCAAATGTGTAAAAAAACTTAATACACCTGTCTCACATACATTATCCCCGATATAATACATGCATTTTGAGTATAAAAGGAAACTAGTACTGTACATTTAGAGGAACACAGATTGAAGAGAGGAGATTCTGGGTAATCCAAGATGGTCACCTAATGCTAGCTTCTGTCTGTTCTGAGCAGTTTACTCTGGACAAAACAACCAGTACAGTATGGACTCTAGATCCTCATGAAAAGCTGAGAAAGAAACATGGAAAGGTGTTGAGGCAAAATGATCAATTTTATTATTTTATCATTTCTAAAATACTACAACCTGATACAGAGAAGGTAACCACACCATGAGCCACAGCCTTGGACACTACAATATTGTCATCTGCCTCGCCAAGTCAATGCCTTGATCCAGGAATAGGTGATAGTGGGTACCATTGCACTGTACTCGCATCCCTGGAATGGCCACAACTGGAACACAAAATCCTTTACTCCTCGCTATGCCTCACATTTAAGCTCTCACATATCTACACTCCACCAAGCCTATCTGATATTATTGTAAGAAAGCAGCCCAGAAGGTCTCTCCACTCCTCCTCCTCCTCTCTTCCACTACTAGATGTACCAAAGTCTCATCTATCCACTGGCAGAAGACCCTTTGGTTATGCTGCCCCCTTGGCTTGGAACTCCCTCCCCCATCTATCCTCTCCAGCACTACCCTCCCTAGGTTCAAGCATGCTCTTCATAACTAAGTTTATGTTCCAGGAACCTATACCTGCCTCACCAGACTTACAGGTGCCTGTTCTTACCATAATCTTCCTATAAATCCGAAGCCTATTCACCTATCTTCATATTTCTACTGTACAACTATTTCTCGTGCACTCCTGTATAGCATATCAGTGCTCCACTATGCCCCCTTCATAGCTGTTCTCAAGATAGTACCCTATGTCAAAACAAAACTGTGTACTGCATTTTAGGATACTGCCTTAAATCGAGCTATGACACTGTGACTCCCTAGATGTATATGATGTATTATAACCTTGCTTATTGTACCATTCTTGACTCATTACTTTTGCTTATTTAATTTTTCTTGTATAGCAATGTATCTCCTTGCTGGACAACAGGACACAGAGGGTAATAGTAAACAGAGTCCACTTCAAAGAAAGGGGGGTTACTAGTGGGGTACCTCAGGGTTCAGTACTGGGACTGGTCCTCTTTAATGTCTTTATAGGTGACATTGTGGAGGGACTAGAAGGAAAAGCATGCCTCTTTGCAGACTACACAAAGATCTGCAACAGGGGGGTGGAAAGGATGAAAAGGGACCTGGCAAGGTTGGAGGAATGGTCAATACTTTGGCAGTTTAGATTCAATGCGAAGAAATGCAAAGTAATGCACCTGGGAAACAAAAACCCAAGGGAGGAGTACACAATGGGGGGGAGGTATTATATGTATAATAGGATGCTACAGACCCCCCATCAGCTGGACTACAGTTGTTAAAGCATCTTGAAAACATCCTGGGTTCAGCATCTTCAGAGTGTATCATACTAGGGGACTTCAACTTAGACTGGCTCTCCAGTGCATCCACCCTCCTTAAAATGTTCTGTGATTCCCTTGGGTTGTCACAGCTAATAAATGAATCTACTCATCCTAACAAGCTCAACCCTAATAACAGTACTGTCTTGGATATCATTTTAGTTAACAAACCCCATTTATTCTCCCATGCTGGCATCCTTTTCTCTGATATTAGTGACCATTGCTTCATCGCGTGTGTAAGATCCACTCTTAAATCCACAACTGTACCAAAATTCTCCTTTAAAAGGTGCATATGCAACTTTGATCTCCATGGGTATATATCAGACCTAAGAGACTCCATGCGATGGCAGGACTTCTATCTAGCCAAGTCCCTGACTATGGCTTATGATATTTTCTCAGAAATTGTGCTGGGGCTCTCAAGAAGTATGCTCCCATAGTAAAAGTTCATGCCAGAAACAAATCCTGTCGGTGGTTTACAGAACACCAGAAAGATGCTTTGCGGAGTAGGGACATACTCTGGAGAACTGCTAGGAAAACTAGTTTAATAAATGACTGGAATTCTTTCCGGAGGGAGAGGAACCTCTGCACCAAAATGGTCAGAGAAGCCAAAGCTAATTTCTACCGCTCTCAGCTGGAGAGCTCCTCAAGAAATGCCTCCAAATTCTGGAAGACTAACAAAGACATTGAAGATCACACCACTGTAAATTCTCTACCTACTAAATTATTGATTGATAATACTGTCATCTCCGACAGACCGTCTATCCTTGATGCTCTCAATAATCATTTTGCCACTGCAGGGTTAGCCTTTGACTCTTCTCCCGCGAATATCCTCTGCCAACAACTTAGATTGGATACACAAGAAAAACCCATCCCCAGTCCATCCTTCTCTCTGCAGACTACTTTCCTGAAAGAAGTCAAAGTTATTCTCCTTCAGCTGGACACTAGGAAAAGTGCTGGGGCCAACCTCATTGACCCGTACTTCTTAATGGTCAGCTACAGTGTCCTCGCAGTCCCAATTACTCATCTCTTCAACTTATCCTTGTCCCAGGGTGACCTACCGCCCATTTGGAAAAATGCACTTGTGGTCCCTTTGTTTAAGTCAGAAGATCCTAGTGACCTCAATAACTACAGGCTAATCTCCCTACTTCCAATCCTGTCAAAGATGCTGGAGAAAATAGTGAACTCCCAGCTTCGCGAGTACCTGGAATCAGAAAAATTGCTCAACCGGTTAGAATCCAGTTTTAGAGCACAGCACAGTACAATCTCTGCTCTAGCCAAGGTGACAAACAACTGGCAGCTTGAATTAGACAAAAAAAACTTTGTCTGCATAGTTTTCTTGGACCCAAGGCTCGACATCACTGATCACAGACTGCTTCTGTCGCTCTCCAGAACATTGGTTTGGATTCCCTATCCCTTAAATGGTTCTCCAACTACCTCTCAGGATGACTTCAACAAGTAAAGGCAGAAGGGGCAGTTTCTCCACCAAAACCCCTATTAAGTGGTGTACCACAAGGTTCCATTCTTGGTCCCTTGCTCTTCACCATTTAGATTAACAATGTAGATGCCCCCATCAAAGAAGCACAAATACACCTATTTGCGGATGATACAGTACTCTATGCTAGTAGCCCCACACCTGAAGCGGCCTGTAAAGCCCTTCAAAATGAATTTAATCTGCTGCAACATCAGCTTATAAACCAGAAACTGCTCCTAAATGCAAAAAAAAACCAAAGCAATGTTCCTCTCACCCCTTCAAAATGCAATAAATCCTGCAATTGCTGGGACACTCCCGCAGATCACTACCATTCTAGGTAAGCAGTTGGACTATGTACCAAAGTTCAAGTACCTGGGGGTCTGGTTAGACCATAGACTTACTTTCACAGATCACTTAGAAGAACTGGCAAAGAAACTTAGACAAAGACTTGGTCTGCTCTTTAGGATTAATAATCTCCTCACAAGAGATGCTAAACTGAAACTGGTTCAAACTACCTTTCTTTCCCTACTGGATTATGCAGACTTTCTATATAGTCAGGGACCTGCAGGTACCCTAGCCAAACTCGATACACTTTCTCACAGAGCCATAAGATTTATCACAGGTCTTCCATACTCAACCCACCACTGCATTGTACACAGCAGTGGGATGGTCATCCCTTGCTTACAGATGGCAAAAAAATGCTGCAGTTTGGACATACAAAGCTATCTCAAATAAGCTGCCCCAGTATATCTCTGTCTGTTTACCTTTGTGCACTCTGGGGAAGTATGCCCTGAGAAGCACCTCATATATCTACCTTTATGTTTACAAAGCAAAATCTCGCATTGGCAGAGCAGCCATTGGCTTTGTGCTCCCTGAACTGTGGAACAGGCTGCAAAAAACTTTGAAATTAACTCACCCCATCAGCCTAGCAGCTTTTAAATCTCTATAGCTACATCATAATAAGAAGTCCTGTGCCTGTCTACCCTAAATAGTGACTCCTATAAGTCCAAGCACACTCTAATTACTACTGTTAAAAGACTGATCACATCTATAATTGACTCTTCCCTCTCCCCTTTTTCTACCCCCATATCTGTCCCTTCCACATTTCTTTGACCCTGGTTCCAGCTCTAAATCCTCCATGCCGTATCACTATACTGTATATCTTTTTATATTAGGTTTTATTTGTGTTCAGTGCACCTGATATGTATATTTCTTTATTTTTATGAAAAATTGTGTCCTACCCAAAACTAGCTGTATCTTCTGTTCCAAACATACTGTATACTACCGTCAATGCTACCTTCTGATACTTTGTATATACTGTATTATTGTATCTCACTTTATTTGTATTATTACTATTTTCTTGTGTGTTGCATCCGATGTAAATTGTCCCTTGTTCCTTGTTAACAAACCCAGGTCCACCTTGAAAATGAGCTTGCTCAATGGTGATCGCATGGTTAAATAAAGACTTTGATTGATTGATTGATTAATGACAACAAAAATGGAAAGGGACCTGGAGGTAGTCATATCAGATGGCCTAAAGGGAGTCAAGCAATGTGAGAAGGTAGTAAGGAGGGCTGGGGGATATTGAGATGCATAGGGAGAGGCATCACCAGCAGAAAACAGGAATTTGTTATCCCTCTGTACTTACAATTGGTGAGACCCCATCTGGAGAACTGCATGCAGTTCTGGAGACCCAATCTCTGCAAGGATATAGACAGGATGAAGGAAGTCCAGAGAGGTATCCAATGATGATAATGATTATAAATGAGCAACTGTAAAAACAGTGACTTATTTATAGCACTATCATCATCAGCTACCCTGCAAGGGTAGCTATGGTATAGCAAGGAAAGCAACCAAAAGGGGAGGAATAGGAGGGAGGGTTTAGATAGGTAGGGGATCCTGCTGCAGCTGAGCCAGCCCTGTGGTGTGGTGGTGAGGGTGGCTGGCTACAGTGCAGTAGGCACTGAGTTCGGGACTGACTGGGAGTGATTGTTTTGCTGCTGCTTGTGGTGCCTGTTTTTTTTTTCACCACTGTGTTTTGCCCCCTCTTTGACATGCACCTCCCCTTGGGGTTAACAATCTTAAATTGGGGGTGCGGAGGTGACACCCCCCATGAGGAGTGGTGCAGGGGGAACAGCCTCCTGGCAAAAACACATTAGTATGCCGGAAGATGGGTCACCGAGCTTTGTATATTGCCAAAATGCTTTTCGGCGATATACATCCACTATGATAGTGCTTACTGTATTGTGATCGCTGTCATCATATGGAACTGTCCAGAGAAGGACAACTAAAATGTTGTAGGGTCTGCACCAGAAGCCATATGAAAAGAGACTAAAAGAGCTTAATATGTATACACTTGAGGAAAGGAGGGAGAGGGGGGACATGATAGAAACTTTCATGTACCTTGAGGGAATCAGCAAAGTCCAAGATGGTAGCATCTTTCAGAAAAAGAGATGTGCAAGAACTAGGGGGCACAATTTGAAGATAGAAGGGGATGACTCTGGGGCAACATGAGGAAGTATTGTTTCATGGAGAGGGTAGTGGACAAATGGAACACCCTTCCTGAGGAGGTCTTGGGGTTAAAAACAGAGGGGGAATTTAAGAATGTATGGGACAGACATAAGGCAATTCCAGTGGGAGGCAGGAGGAAGTAGGCTGTTGATAAAACTAGGATCTGCAGCTTATCCAAAAGGTAGGGAAATGGGCCGACTGGGTGGGCCAAGCAGTCCTTATCTGCTGTCAAAGACTGGGTTTCTATGTTAACTTGTCTGTCCTTGTACCCTCCCCTGGGTCACCCCTGAAAAAAGGACTGCATGGTCTCAGTGGGCTTACCCAGTTACCAAAATTCAAATAAATAAATAACTATGGCAAATATGTATGCACTGTCTACAGGGTTACAGGAAGAGGCCAGGTCTGTGATCAGTAGTCTGACTAAGAAACTGTTTTATTAACTGAGCAGGATGTGTTGTGCTGAAAAAATTCAATGGGAGAAGAAAACACAGTCTTACATCTCACGTCTCCAAAGAAATTTGCAAGTATCTATTTGTGAGCTGTAATGTACTAATGTACACTACAAAGCCCAGCCTATCTATCTGGTCATCTACCTATGGCATAGGGTATTCATGAAAATCTGCCACCTAATCCAGTTTATGGAAATCCAGGCAGAGACATAACTCTCCTTTTCCTTATTAACTGCCATCTTTGGGGAAGACCATGTATTCTGAGATGGTTCTGTAATCCCCACACCTTTCATGATTTTAACTTCTAAGTTTACAGTTCTGCAGGCAATCTGGACACCTTTTGTCTGATAGAATTGAAGGGCCTAGTCTCATTTTATGTTCAATAACTTTAGCATGACCCAGCACAGTGGCCAATGTGCTTATATATATATTATTTTTATTTAAAGACCACATTTTTGCAGACTGCTTGGAAGATAAGGATGATTTAATTCTAACTGAATTTTCATTCTTTGTCAATCTGTTATATGCAGTTTTTATGTGCTTTCTACTTCTCTTCAGGTAACACCAAGCAAAAAATTGTAACTTTGCTTTCAACCAATTTTTTAAACAAATATGCATGATAAACCTTTCATTTGTGTTTTCTACCTGTAGTTTCTATGCATGTAGCATACTAACAGATAACTAAACTAAATACTGTATGTTGCCTTTCCTACTTTTTTCAAGAGGACCAACAATATCTATTGCAATATGTTGAAAAGGAGTACTTACAAAGGGTAAAGTTGCCATTAGCGCTTTATTCTTACGGGTAACTTGAGTCACTTTTTGGCACTCAGCACAGGACTGAAAATGTTGCCACTCCATCATACATGCCTGGCCAATAACAAACAATGCAACAACCTTGCCAGGGTTCATTCTTTGCTAGAATGACCTATAGGTACATCATGTGCAAAATTTATCAACTTCTGCCTGAATTTCTCAGGGATCAACATCTGTTCAGAGCTAATCTGATTAATGCTTACTCTGTATAAAATATCATTTTTAACAAGCATCATAAGCTTCCCTGTCTCAGTTTTATATCTACGCCCTGAAAACATGACTTTAAACTTGGATCACTCTTTTGTTGATTTGCAAAATCACTTGTATGTACAACAGAATGAAGTAAAGTAGGATCTATAGTATAAACCTTCAAACATTAACATGCTTCAGAGTATGTTGCCCTTTTTTTTTCTCTTTCTCTGGGATGGTTTCTGACCTTCTGTGGCACTTCAAAGTAATCCTCTTCAGGATATGGAGAAATGTTGATCTGTTCTTTTTCCTTCTTCCCTTCAGACCTGGTTACTATCAATGTCCTGCAAGAAATTCTGAAAACCAAAAACATCATGTCCACTGATGACCATACCTCATAAAGTAGGCACTATCCCCACTGTTGTTTTTTCTTTCATCCCATTAATGGGTGTAAATAAGGTACAAGAGGCTATCGTCCTTCAAAAAAAAAAAGATTTTGAAGAACAAGGGGCCATGATATTAAAATAGAAGGGGTAGGCATAGTAGCAATGTGAGAAAGTATTTTTTCACAGAAAGGGTGGTAGTTCCATGGAACAGCCTTCAGGCAGAGATTGTAGGGGCAAAAATGGTAGAAGAATTCAAAAATGCATGGGACAGACATAAAGGAACTCTAGCAATAGGAAAGAGAGTGTAGGCTGCAGATCATTTAAGATCTGCAGTATATGAAACAGGTAGGGAAAACTGGCAGACTATGTGGTCCAAGTGGTCCTTATCTGCTGTCAAATCTCATGTTCAAGCACAGTAGTTGAATAACACTTTTTATCCCCAAGGACACAGAGGACATTTGTCCCAGGTACTTATACAGAACCAGTTCATACACAGCATCTATAGAGGCTATAATGAACAGGGAGAAAGGGTTTGCACTGCTCATAAAATAACAAATTATATTTGGATTAATTGTGAGAAATTAAAGGATCTAACTCTGTGGCTTACATATGTCAACAGACCAGACTTTGGTAACTCTGAAAGAAAGATGAGAGACAACAGAAATGATAATGTACTGAGTATATTTGTTTTTGGGAACCTTTATAAGGAAAATGAGACAAAATTAGCATATGCAATCTGTAATATGAGAAAACACTTCTCATAAATAGGAATAGGGAGAAGTGGTGTGAGTAAAGTAATTAGGAGGAAGAGTGGTATGGAGAAGGTCAAACAGACCTGCTGTTTAAGGAGCCAGTAGTGCTAAAACAGATCATGAATAACGCACCACTTCTACATCCACTAGGAATACATGTTATAGATCATCAAGAGCAAAAAGGTCAAGAACAGAGAAATGGTTAGGCAGACAGAAAGTAGTTAGTAAACCTACGCAATGTAATGGTGAGCCCCCTTTACAAAACAAATTTTCTCCATTGATACTCCTGGAAGATAATAATTGATTGGAGAATTCAGTAAGGACAGTATCTGCTCTGGCCAAAGTAACTAATGACTGACAAATTTCCCTTGATGCCAAAAAACATGTCTGTGCTCTTTTTTTTAGACTTGAGTAAGGCATTTGACATGTGGACCATTAATTATTATTAACCACGCTAAATAACATTGGGTTAGACGACATCACTATAAACTGGTTCTCCTGCTACCTCATGGACAGACAGCAACAGGTATAAGCCCACAGCTTCTTTTCTCCCCTTAAAACACTACAGATAGGAGTCCCACAGGGGTCCATCTTGGGACCATTGTTATTTGTTACATACATCAGTGACATTGATTTTAACATTAGCTCTGTAAGCGTCCACCTCTTTGTGGATGTCATCGTACTCTATGTTGCTAGGCCCTCCCCGCAACTTGCCTGCTTTGAACTACAGTGCGAATTTGACCACCTTCAACAAAATATGCTCCATTTGAAACTGCTACTCAATACAAAAAAAAACCAACAAAGTTATGTTCCTTTCCTCTCACTCTAAAGAACCATTACCCAACCAATTGAGTACCAATTACCAGATCAGGACCATCCTGGGAGAGCTACTCAAACCAGTACAGAAATCTAAATACCTAGCATTCTGGTTTGACTGTAAACTTTCATTTGTCTCCCACATCAAGGAAGTAGTCAAAAAAAATGACATCAAAGACTCAGACATTTTTATCGTGTTAAGCATCTACTTACCTATAAAGCTAAATTAAGATTGGTCCAGATGATCTTCCTCCCCTTAATTGTCTACACAGACTTCCTTTACAGTCACTGTCCTAAATCAGCCTTAAGTACCTGGACACGCTTTACCATAGAGCACTACGATTTATCACAAATGCCCCATCTAATGCACACCATTGTTCCCTTTATTCACAGATTGGCTGACCCTCCCTCAGTACTAGGAAATGTCATAATGCCTCCCTCTGGATGTACAGAGCCATTACTAAGAAACTCCCTCCCTATATCTGTAACTTATTAAAATGTACCCCCTGTGTGTATTCTCTCATAAAATTCTCATACATTACATTTGATATCCCTAGGATAAGAACCCACTATGGTTCCTCATTGATAAGCCATGCCTTATCCATCCTATGGAATACCCTACAAAATACACTTAAGCTCACACATACTGTTGGGATGTATACCTTTAAATCTCTGATTAGACTCACTCCTGAAAGACAAGTGCAATTGCTATTCATAACTTCACCTGCCTCAATAAAGATACCCTTCCCATGGTCATTACCTTGCACTTACTTGCCACCTTGGCTTGCTGGTTTTGGTGTTCTGTTTGTATTTAATCTTCCTATGAGGATCCCTCCAGATTCCCTTCTTACTCTTTTACTACCACTGCATACCTGACTCACTGCAACAACTTCCTTATATTCTGTAGCTCTATCTCCCAGCCATGTTGCTTTCTCTACTACTTCACCTCTTCCCTCTCTCTACTCCATTCCACCAACTCTACCACATGCCTTGTCTCATTTAACTCTAACCCCTCACTTTCCATGGGTCCTATTATATATATATATATTGAGTAATTACTGGGTCTTAATATCACAGATGATACTGTGCACAGAGAGACCACACTGCTACTACTGTGTGTGGGTTTACAGCAACAGAGGAATTACATTGATAGAAAGTATCACTACCCCCTGACGCTCACCAGCAACAAGGAAGTGGATATAGTCACTGCCGGTCAGGTGCTCAGTCGAGCCACTCCCATGGTGGAGTGGCTATAGTACCACCCAGCAGTGGATGAGGCTAGGGTAGTGGTTTGATTCTCTAGGGAATCATTTTTTACAATTATATTTCTTGTCTCGTGTCCACACCCCCTCGGAGTTGATTATAATAGTTCCGGGGGTGTGGGGGCACAAGGGGCAAAAGCCCCTGCAAAATGCAAGAAAAACAAGTGGGTGTTGCCCAACACT
Organism: Neoceratodus forsteri; assembly: GCA_016271365.2. Lineage (NCBI taxonomy): Eukaryota > Metazoa > Chordata > Ceratodontiformes > Ceratodontidae > Neoceratodus > Neoceratodus forsteri. The sequence continues at coordinate 1,387,500,984 of CM057453.1, forward strand.
GTATCATGCTGCGTGGTCTTGATGTGCGCAGTTTCGTCTGTGACATTATGACCCCATACCTATTGTGTATATTATGTATATAGTGTGCTGCATTATTTGATGACTCCACATTGCTTTGTTATTCTCTGCTACTTCATGTGTTGTGTATTTTGCTCTGTAATGTTTACTGACTCCAAATTGTTGTTTCATTGCTGACATATGTGTACCTTATCCAAGTCCACCTTATAAATTAGTTCCTCTCAATGGTGTCTTGCCTGGTAAAATAAAGATTGATTGATTGAGGTCAAATTTAAATCATTTATGGCCAATCAGTGTGCTACAGCCATGTGTAGCTTAGAACATAACAAATTCTCCAGTACTTATGTAGCTGCAGAATTAATTCTTCTTTACCGAAAAATAGTAAGTATAGACAATAAGTTAGTGGGTGCTGAGTGGCTGTGCTTTGTATCTAAATGTCACACTATCTGTTTTCAAGAAACATGACATGTAGTGAACTATGACAGATTCATGAATGGTTATGAAATTATTCAGAATCCAGCAAGAAAAGTTTAAAAAATGGGCAGGAGGGTGGGTGGGCTAATTACATTGGTTAAAATAGATCCTAAGTTAAAATGTGAAACAGCTGAGGTGGATGAATTTCTCATTGTGGTATGGCTAAAATGTGTGACAGACTCCAGACTCTATAGTACTAATCAGTAATTATATTCCACTACATAACTCTACATATTACATTAGTTTAATATGGAATATATTAAGAAATAAACCGTTAACATATTAAGACAGATTTCCAAGGTCCACCATTATGGCTGTCAGTGATATACATGCATGTATAGGGAATTTTGATGGCTCTGTAGATTGTACAGTAGCCCATTGGGTAGCAGAGGAAGCAAATAGATGGAATATTATAGGGTTATAAAAATAAAACAAGCAGGAAGACATCTCATAGAGTTAATGATATAATTCCCATACTTTCCTTTAACTGAAAGATTAGTAGGAGATGAAATGGGACACATTACGTAGCTTCTTTCCTCATTGTGGAAGCTCAGTAATACAATAAGACCTCTGGGCAGGAGATCTGGGTTGGTGGGACACACTTCAAGTACAAAAATTGAGGGGACAATGACCACCTTCCAGTATTACTCTTTAAAAATAAACTAGGTAATATAGAATCAATCAGAAAAGTGGAAAGACCATCGAAATGTAACAGCATTATTAATATAAGAGGAATAACATGGGATATCCATCTTGAAGGAGAGGTTGAAACAAAATGAATACTCTGTCTGTGGAACTTTAGACATGCAAACATCCTATAAGAGTATAATAGCACTCTGGAAGATATATTTCTTGCTATTAGATCTCTTTTGTATAAGACATGTAGTAACATTTTACCAGTGAAGGTTAGGTCCAATAAGGCCTGTAAAAAAGGAAAACATTTGCTGTAAGTGTTAGTAAGAAAAACTAAGAAACATCCTATGAAAGAAAACTGTAGGCACCTTAACCAGTGTAGAAAACAATATAGAGAATACTTAACAACAAAGAAGAAAGACTATTATAGTGCACCATGGAAATTAATGATAGAGGTTCTGGAACAGAGAGATATGAAGAGTTTTTGGTTCTAGTGGCTAAGGGATTCTCTAATTTTAGTTCTAAAATTAACAACAACATTACAGTTGAAAACTGGATAATCTATTTCATAAAATATATGCTATGATTAAGAGCAGGATAATGCCTGGGCTGTGTCCCTACTAAACTTGAATGAAGTTGGGGGGGCTTTTATCCATTGAAAGTCGCAGAAATATCTGCTGTATTGCTATTAAATCTTTAAAGCAAAATAAAGCCCCAGGCCTAGATAGTATACCTACTGATGAGTACAGTATGTACGTCTAAAAGATTCTTATAGTGTCATTCTCACCATTTACAGTACTTTAGCAAGTGTAATACTAAAAAACTTGGTCCTATTTCTTGGAAGGGAGCTGAAATTGTCCCAATATACAAAAAAGGGGACAGGTCAGATCACAGTATGTACAGTCCCATAAGCTTCCTTAATATTCAGCTCAAAATATTCTTGAAAGCAATATTGGTGATGTTAATGGTGCAAATAGAAAATGGTCACTAATTATTAAGGAGCTTGACAAACTTAATGCCCATTATTAGCTCTGTTTTGATAGTACTATACAAATTCTGATGTCTTTGATGCAGTATGCTTGTCTAGTTGGTTTAACTTTACCTTTGTATCACAAATGATTACATTGTAGGAGGTCTTTCTCAGTTTCAATTCGGGCTTTGAGCAGGGCAAAGTACTATTGACAACTGCTTGTATTACATCACCTTATCCAGCAATATGTTTCTTGAGATCTCAGAAATGATATGTGGCCTTTATAAATTTCAACTTATCATTTGATTTAATATCACAAAACCAACTGTGTGAACTTATGTATGATTAGGGAACAGAACCTGAACTAGTAAGTGTCATAAGAGATCTGTGTGTAGGAACTTGGGACAGGGTTTGAGTTGGGGTCAGGGACCAGCTTTCTGGAACCTTCCCAATGAATTGGGGGGGGGGTTGACAGGCCTATATCCTGACTCCTACACCATTTTTTATTTTTAATAACAAACTACTTGAGATCTTGGATACACTTCCCTCTGACTTGCCAAAAACTGGGATTCAGCCTTGTCTGGTGTTGGGAAACACAGATAACTTGATTCTCTTATCATTACCACATATTGGATTACAAAACAAAAATCAATATTTTAAGTGCTATCTTGAAAAAAAATAGAACTTAAAATTGATCCAAATAAAAGTGAGATCATGATTTTTGGTACAAACAAAACATTATAAATGGAGAGTAGGGGCAGAAACTCTAGGTATGGTAAGAGAACGTGTGTATTTAGGTTTAACATTCTCTGACAACTGTCACTAAAAGAATCATATCAGCAATACAGAGGCAAAACTAATAAAGATTATTGTGGATTTAAAGAGGTTTAATTTTAGCTATGGGACGTTTCAGTAGCTCCTGCATGAACCGGGGAACTACAGACCGGTGAGCTTCACATCCATTGTGGGTAAGCTGATGGAGACTATCCTGAAGGAGAGACTGGTGGCCCTCCTAGAGGCCAAAGGACTACAGGACAGCAAATAGCATGGCTTCATATGTGGCAGATCCTGCCAAAACAACCTGGTGGAGTTCTATTACTGGATAACTAGGCAACTGGACAGGGGCCATACAGTGGATGTCCTGTATCTGAACTTCAGTAAGGCATTCTACTCGGTGCCACATGGGAGGCTGGAAAGTAAGTTAGAAGGCATGGGGTGAGTGCAAAGCTGGTGAGATGGGTAGGGAACTGGCTTCAGGGAAGGCAACAGAGGGTGGTGGTGGGTGGGGAGTGCTCACACCCAAAGGTAGTGATGAGCGGTATTCCATAGGGCTCAGTGTTGAGACCAGTGTTGTTTGGGATGTACATTGCAGACATATCATTGGACATCAAGAGCAAGATAAATCTATTTGCTGATGATACCAAGATGGGAGTGGTGGACGATGACCTAGGGGGATGGCAGGGGTTGCAAGATGATCTGGCAAAGCTGGAAACATGGTCGGACACCTGGCAACTGGGGTTTAATGCCAAAAAGTGCAAGGTGATACATTTTGGGGTGAAGAACCCAAGGAGGAGTTACCAGCTGGGGGGAGTGCAACTAGCCCAGACAGAGAAGGAGAAGGAGAAGGATCTGGAGGTGCTTATTACAGGGTCAATGAACAACTCGGCACAATGTAGGAAGGCAGCTGCAAAGGCCAACAAAATGCAGGATTGCATTGCAAGGGGTATATCCTCGAGGAGGGAAAAGGTGATTCTGCAACTGTATAGGTCATTAGTTAGACCACACCTGGAGTACTGCTTGCAGTACTGGCGCCTGTATCTGAAGAAGAACATTAAGTTACTGAAGGGGGTGCAGCGCAGGATGACAAAGATGATCAAGGGGCTGGGGGACTTATCATATGAGAGGAGGCTGAGGGAGTTGAACATGTACTCAGGTGGAGGAGAGGAGGGATGGGGGGACATGATTGAAACCTTTAAGTACATGAAAGAAATAAACAAGACAGGTACAGAGGGGCTGTTCAAAGTAAGGGAGGGGAGGGACACCAGGGACGATGACATGAGACTGGAGGGAGGAAGGTTCAGGAGGGAGATGAAGAGACACTTTTTTACAGAGAGGGTGGTAGCTGGGTGGAATGTGTTACCTGCAGAAGTGGTATCCAGTATAACAGTGGACTACTTCAAAAGAGGATGGGACAGGACAAGGGGGAGGGTCAATGGAGGGGAAGGGTAGAAGGGAGGGGTAGCTGCAGAATAAGGGGTTCTAGCTGCACATTGGAGCTGACTTGATAGACCTCTAGAGTCTGTGCCTTTATCTGCTGCCAAATTTTGTATGTTCATATGTTCATGCAAGCACTTCATGCTAAATATAATGACCAAGCTCTGTATGGGGTGGAGCTACTGTATGGGCTGATGCAGTTAAAAAAAATCTTGATAAACCAGTAGCTCAATTTTTTTAGCCTCTGCTACTGTAGGTGTACTGAAGTCAGTTCCATCAATTTATCATAGAGCTGAATTAGCCTGTACAACTATTGAGGCTTTGGCTAGTGCTCAGAAAATTAATTATTGGATCATGATAACTGGAATGCTTGACAATAGACTTCCAAAAACATGTCTATGTGAGAAGTTATAATGGGAAGAAACATGCAGTAGTAATAACATTTATTTATACAGGCATCATTTAGGATAAACATGCACCATTAGGGCTATAAATACCCTGTTTACAAGGTGTTCCTGTTTGATGTTTCTTATTAGATTCCAAGTTGCACATAAAGACATTACAACACATAGTTAAAACACAGGTATGGGACATAGACAATACTCTATGCAGTTATTAAATATACAGCAAATTTTATATCTTGCTTTAGATTCAACACATCTATTACACATACATCTGTAACAGTTCTTGTTTCATTGCAGTTTTGAATGCATTTACAGACATCTCAAGCTTACATAATTTGGTGGCAGCTCATTCCAAGTATTAACTGCTTTAAATTGGAAAAAACATGTTTCCATAGCCATTTTTTACTTTTGGCACCACCAGTTTCCTTAATCTTTTAGTTCTTAACTGGAAGTTGTAACTAGGCCTAATCAGTTTTTCCAGTAAACCAGAGGGTCTACCATTTTTTAATATCCTGTACACTGAAATTGCCCAAATCCCTTTTCTTTTTTGTTCTAGTGAATTCCAATCTAATCTTTGGAAATTGTATGTTCACAACCCTCTTGGTGGAAGATCGTGAAACAATGTCTTCACCAATTTAAGCTATTTCCATTATGAAACTATTTGAAAAATAATATCATGATTAGTAATGGATATAAAATATATGTGAATAACTCCATTCAGTGTGTACATGCCTGTAGGGATCTTGAATTGCTAATTGGCTCCCAATTTTCTTCATGGCTCATAGCCAGTGATAACAGGCACATACTGAGATATTATCTTCACAAATTCAGGGATGAAAAAAAGTGAAAATTATTTACCAATTTCAGATTTGAAGCTCTTCCAAGAAAAACACTTTGGGCATGAAATAATAAATCCAAAATCCATCTGATAGTAAATGCACTTGTGAGAAAGGTAGGGCTGATAACCTGAGTTATATAATGCTGGAATGTTCCTGGTATGAAGAAAAAAGGAAGGTTTGGCTTGGGCCATTTTTATGTAATAATGAGATTGAGAATTGGGAATTATTAATAATTCTCATGACAACTCAAGAGTTATGCTGTTTAGATTGAGTCATAAACTATCTCTGTGCAGTAACTAAATGTAGGAAGTAAAAACTGTACTGCCATATTTATTTCATTAGTTGTACTGTGCCTATAATTCCCCCAGTGTATGAAATTATAAGATCTGTATAATAAAATAATGTTCAAAGCTGTAAATATTTAAGTGGTTAGCTAATATTTATATTATTATTGGTATTTTCTTGGACTAAATTTATCAGAAGTTCTGATGCTGCAAGGAGCTATTAAAAACAAGTAGAAGAGTAGAAACGAATTGCACCTTTATTGCTCAGAGGTGAGCAGCCTTCTTTTTATAATTTCTGGTTATGCAACATTTCAGGCTGTGTAAAAAAAAAAAAAAGACCCAAACCCCAGAATGTCCACTTTATATCCTGGATACTGGGTTAGCTACTGTATGTAAAATAAACTTTTTAAAATTTTTACTGACCCAAGGTCTTTCACAAAAACTGTGTATTAAAGTGCCTGGTTTCAGTGATAAAACAAAAAGAGCTGCACTCAAGTGAGGGGTGATCTGTGATAACAATTTCAAATACAAGAACAATCACGGCACTCCCGTCCCTGTTACAACAAAATTAGGCCATACACCGCACCTCACCATAATGTCCTTTATTGCAAATGGAAGCAATGGCCCATGGTCATGAAAAGCAGCATACTCACACAAACAGAAGTCTCTGACGTTGGGAGTACTGTGAGTGTTCTTGTGCCTGGTTTCAGTCTTAACCTATGTATTTTAATATGTGTGTCTCTAATGTGTTATTGCATTCTTTTGTAAAGTGTTTTAATCACATTGTTCTCAATCAAATAAACTGAAGTGAAGCAGAACCAGTTCTTTTTGACAACTTAATCAAAATTGATGTTTGTTTGCTCTCTGAATCAATTAGTCATGGAGCACTTTTATGCCCAGTTCCCTCTGTGGCTAGGTGAACACCTCCATTAACCAACATTGAAGTAGCTATTTTAGCTTTAGAGCATTTTCTGGCTGTATGACCCTTCCTATGATAGTTATAGCAAGTAATTTCTGAAAGAATTATTCCAGCAATTCCCTAAGTCTATGACCTGGATTCCTAGGAGATTTGAAATAAAAAAGGTAGTCTTACAAATCCTTTGTTGTTATTACCTAAGGTTGAGGACTTCTTTGTCATCTGAATGTCTTCAACTAAGGAAATGCTTTTTATCAAAATCAGGGTTGTGTTGGGGGGAGTGATTTAGCTGCTGGTCAAGATGGCTGCTTAGGGCTCTAGCTCCATTCTGACCCTGGTATAAATGTGACCATTTTATGGTGTTTGCCCACTTGCCCTGTTCCTAACATTGGCTGTCATTAAGAAATAGTACTTGGCGCTTAGTGATGCAGGGCTGAGCACCTCCATAGCACCAGAAGACATAGCACAGTGGAGAATGTGAGTGACAGTACAACCATGAGATTACTCTTACTCTACCTTGCCATGTTTGTAAGATGGATGAATATAGGGTTTGGGTCTCTGGAATACCCTGTGATATTTTAGTTACTTCTGAGACGTGGTTGCACTCTGGTATACTGAATGAGGAAGTGGAATTAGTAGGATATAGGTTGATAAGGCAGGACAGGGGTAAAGGGGGGGAGTACTGATTTATCTGAGGAATACCTTGGGTCCATATCAAACATTATTTGGGAAAAATGTGGAAGGGATTGATTGTTTGGTTATAAGGTTGTTAAAATTAAAATTGATAGTGGGAGTTTTTTATGCCCCTCCAAAGACCAAAGTAAGTACATTTGATACTTTGGCTGACACCCTACTGAAAATACTGAAAGATCAAAGTGTGGTGTTAACTGGAGATTTAAATGCAGATTTGGGACAAACAAGAAGTAAAAAACTTAAATCTAGTTTTGAAGTATTAGGATTACAACAACTGATTCATCACCCAACAAGAAGTTTAAACATTAGAACTACTGGAACTATATTAGATTTATTTTATGTCTCATATGATTTGAAGGTTGAAGGGTGTAAAGTGTTACCATTGAATTTGGGGGATCATAACCCTATTCAATGTCATTTGCTCATGCAAAAAATTTGGAGTAATGGAAATCATGATTTTTGAGTACATAATCTAAGGCATTTTAATGAATCATTATTTAGGGATTGTCTTAAAAATTTTGATTGGTCGAGGGTATTCTTGATTCCAGACTTAAACTTGGCTATTCAAGAATTTACGGATTCTTTTTTACATATAATCCAAATTCATGCCCCTAAAATAAAAAGAGTGATAACGTTAAAAGTCCATTATGGCTTAATGAAAAATTGAAAACTCATTTGAGTATTAAGAACAGCATATTGAAAAAGCTAAGAAATCAAAATTGGAGAGTGACTGGGATCTTTTCAAACGATGGCGGAATAAATGTAAACAAATGGTAAAATTAGCAAAAAAAAAAATTATTTCAAAATTCCTTTAGTAACACACATGATCCAAATAAATTCTGGAAGGTTATTTCCAATTCAAAAAGTCCAGTGAAAACTCAAACCTCTATTAATTTAGTAGTGGGAGAAAATTTGATAGATAACCCTGTAAAGGTAGCTGATTTGTTAAATCATTATTTTAAAGATTTACCAGATTTGGAGATACCAAAACTTGGGATCACTGACCCAAAACATATACATTCTGTTGCTCCTGTTGCAAATATTAGGGGTTTTAATTTAAAAAATGTTAGGGTACAGGATGTAGTCAAAGAATTAAAGAACTTGAAAATTTCAAAATGTGCAGGAATAGATGGTATCGATCCCAAATTTTTGAAATTGGGGTCTGATATCATAGCCCCATAGTTACTTATTTTTATAACTGGAGCATACAATCTTCACTTGTCCCTGATTACTGGAAAATAGGTGAAATTATCCCCATTTATAAAGGTGGTGACCTTATAGCCCCTTCTAATTATAGACCAATCACTTTGCTCCCAATTTTGTCAAAAGTATTGGAAAAGCTGATAAATAATCAGCTTAGACAATACCTTGACCATTTGGGACTATTAACAAATTGCCAGCATGGATTTAGAGAAGGTAGGTCCACAAATACTGCCCTACTTGATTTTGGTAACCTGGTGGCAACATCATTGAACCAGGGCAAACAAACTGGGGCAGTATTGTGGATCTAAGCAAAGCTTTTGATTTGGTTCATCATGAAACACTTTTGCTTAGATTACAGAATATAGGGATACATTATAATACTTTGCAATGGTTTAGATCTTATTTAACGAATCGTAAACAAAGGGTGGTCTGTGGTGCTGCTGTCTCGGGTCTCCTGGATTTATATCGAGGTGTAACCCAGGGCTCAATTTTGGACCCTATGTTATTTAATATCTACATAGATAGTCTTCCAGATTATGTAACCAATACTGATGTCAGACTTTATGCAGATGACATAGTACTGGTTGCATCTGCTAATAGTCCTGGAGACCTGAGACAGCGGCTCCAAACAGATTTTTCCAATATTGAGACCTGGATAACAGATTCTGGACTCTTAATGAGTACTGGGAAGACACAGAGTATGATTTTTTCTGTGGGATTACATTCAAAAAAAGATTTTACTGATTTGCAGATTAACTTTCTGGATGGGACAATGGTTCAAAAGGTTAATACTTATAAATATTTGGGGGTTCTTGTTGATTACCATTTTTCTTTTTCTGAACATATTTTGTCACAAATAAAAAAAAGTGAATCGTAGACTGGGCGCTTTAAGAAGGGTGTCAGGGTGTTTGACTAGGGATATTAAGATCAAATTGGTAAAACAATTGTTATTACCTGTATTAGATTATGGACTTCCACTATACATGCATTCTTACCAAAAATTTTTAAATAAACTGGACCAGACTTATTACAGATTGGGGAATTACATCTTAAAAATAAATTTCGAGTCCGTCATTGTTTAGTTTACCAGGAACTTGGTTGGTTACATCCGATAGTTCGAAGAAAGTATTTATGGTTAGTGATATGTCATGGTTTGATTCATTCAAAAATACACTCTTTAAAACACTTAATATGTTTGAATTTTAATTCAACATATTTGGATAGGCTTAGGAAAACAACTAGAAAATTACCTATGACTCGAATTTCAAATCGTATGGGGGACATAGTTCTACAGAATAGTTTAGCAAGGACATGAATGAATTATCTTTTCACATAACTGAGATTTCTGATTTGCACATGTTTAAACTTGAATTACATAATTATTTAAATGTTTGTTGTAGTTGTTTTTAGGTTAATGTGATTTTGTATTGTGTGTATTTATTTATAGTTTTTGTTTTGTTGTTCTAACTATGTTCCACAGGAATTTGTTGTAAATGGGGATTTATTCTCCAACAAACTAACATGTATAAAAATAAATTTTAAACAAACAAACAAGTGCTGGCATGACTAAACAGGCTGCATTGAGTGGAAACTGTGAGACACAGCTACACTCTTCTTGCTTCTGTTAATTGTGGCTGAATAACTGCAGATCGCACCCTGCACACACTTCAAGTTCTCTGGACTTTTCTGGGCAGTGTCCTTTTATATATTGGGGCTCTTTTCCTGGCCTTACCTTGCATCAATGGGTCAGCTCTAAGGGTTCCCCTTCCTCATCATGGCAGCTTCTGACCATGGAGCTTACACCAGCTTGACTGCCGACTCCCTGAGCTATATTACTCAACTGTTGGAATCACTGTTGGTGGATATGACTATCCTTAAGTCATCTGTTACTGGCACCATGGAGGACATTTATAACTTGCAGGATAAAATGAATGTTACTGAGCAGAGAGTGGATGAGATGGAACACCAACAGCATGCTATCCTGAGATGGCTGGAGGAACATGAGCAGCGGCTAGAGAGACTGTGGGCCTGGGCTAAGGATCAAGAAAACCAGGGATGCCATAACAATATACAGATCTTAGGCATCCCCAAGGGTATGGAAGGCCCTAATATTGAATGGTTTTTCAATGAGTTTCTGCCATGACTCATGGGCCTTGCTGGCAGGGAGCTGTGGCTGTGGAGAAGGCACATAGGATACAAGGCTCCCCCTGCTGCACCTGGATCAGCCCCTCACCTTATATGTGCCTATCTGTTGTGGTACTCAGTTAAGAAAAAGCTTTTAAGGGTGGTCGGGGAAAAAGAGGAGCTTAACTGGGATGGGGCTTGGATCTTCTTATATTGGGACTTTTCCCATGAAGTGGCCATGAAAAGAAAAGAGATAGGTAAGTTCAGAGAGGAAGTGACGAAAAACTAGAGTGGCCACTAGTGGTGAGAGAGCATAAGCTGCTAATGGGAAAGTGGGCACTTACTCATGTGATTGGGGAGGTCCTATAAACTGAGGGCCATCCTTGGGTGGCTGGGGCAGTTGACGCACAGCTTTCATGGGCTAACACCCCTCCTGAAACAAGCCAGAGAAGAGGTAGACCTCTTAGCCCTCTGGAGCTTGTCGTTCTGTGGCCTGGATTCAGCGTGCTGCTTCAGGCAGCAGGAGAGGACTGGGATAGGGGGCTTCTGAAGGGTCTATAAGGGAAGCAGAACAAAAAAACAAACACATTAGTATGCAGCAGGACAGGCCTGGGTAGTGCTGAACATGCGCATGCTATTGTAATCACTGTCGGGATATCCGACAGTACTATGCATGTGCAAGAATGGCTACAGACAGTGGCAAGATAGCGAGGAAAGGCCTGGAAACAGATGCCCCCATGGAGAGGAGGGTTGGACCTTAGCCAGGTAAGTTACAACAATGCAGGTATTAAAAGCAGACCCTCACTAGCACTGTACTAACAGTCCCTAGAACTAGCATTGAATCCCTTAGAACAAATACACTATAGACAGGATTGGGAAACAGAGCTAGTGACTACTGTATGTACATTCCCTTTTAGGAGTACTTTACTTGCCATGCTTAGTTAGTACAAATTGAACAGAGCAATGTCTACTAAAGCTTCTGCCCTGGGAATTACCTTACAGAATACCCCCAGAGTACCCCTAAGTTTGAATATCACTGCTAAAAACCAAATTGTAAAGAGGAGATGTGAGCATGAAGGAAAGAGATTTCACAACCAATTTTCATGCTTTGAATACATTTAGTTTTAAATATTTATGCATAAATTTTAGAGTTTACAGAAAGTCATAGTTTCAGCATTTCACAAATACTAGGCCTTATGCACAACACCAGCACACCTGTATAGACTGGGCACGTTGGCATCATGTGTGTGAATGCTGTGGAGCAGTGGCCATGTGGCACTCACAACATCAGTGCGCAGGGGTTACATGCCTGATCCCCCAGCCGTGCGAACAGCAGCACACTGGAGGCAGGTGGGGGGGTGTTCCGGGGGCATGCCAGCACTATGTGGTATGCATGAACCCATGTAGTGCTGGCTGCATAGGTGCAGAGCAGGACACAGGTTATGGCAGGGGGGACCCTGCCATAATTCACTGCGAGCCTCCATGGACACAGGCTGCCAGTCAGGGGACTGGGACAGGGCTCTCCATGCTGTCGCTAACCACTGGGCAACTGGAGACAGCAGGGACAGCTGACAGGATGAGTGCCTGGCAATAGATGGGAGTGACAGCACTAGGATGGGATGGTGCCACGCAGATCCGGGTGCCTGCAATTGGCATGCACAATGCCGGACACGCACCTCCCTATGTGAGGGATCCAGTAGGGGTCACAGGGGGGCATTCCATTGGATGCCTGCCAGGGACAATGACTCCTCCACCGGCCACCCTGTGGAGTCCTGCATGCTGGGTGTCTGGAGCCATGGACAGGTGGGTAGCTTTTGTGCATGCCAGTATAGGTGCATTTGTCTGCAGGTGTGCTGCTGTGCAGGTGGGGTATGCGATATTTTCACTTACCTCTGCCCAAATAATGCACAGCGCCCAACATACGTATTCATTCAGTTTTATCAGGATTTGGCAATTCATAATAACAACCATGTTGGGACTGGCAGGTTACAGTTTATGTTGCAGGCAAGAATAAGTCTTTTGAAACTATAGAACTGGTCATTTACAAAGAAACTCTTCATTTGGCATACTGTATTTGCTCAAAGAGAACATATTGGCCCCATATTCAGAAGGCTAGCATGGTGCTAACATGAATAGTGCCACACTAACTGGATATAGTGTGTCCAAATGAAGTGGGGCCATATTCATATGGCTGTATAGTGTGACACATAGTGGACAATGTGAGCATGCTCAATACACCCCTGCATCTATGCCGATAAGAGAACCCTCTGGCATACAGGGCACAGTGGCATGTTTAATAGATTTTGGAAGCACTATAAGTCTATTGAGGCAAAACTATTTAATGCTTACACAATCTTATTCTTGTCAACACACACAGTGGTGAATGGCCCTTCTGCCTGTCACTGGCAGTACTGGTGCCAGTGACACCCTCCACCTCCTGGCCAAATTCCTGATATTAATGAAGTAACCCTGGTAGTCCAGTGGCACACCCCTCCTGTTCTGATCCCTGTTATAATTGTGAAAGAAACCCTGGTTGTCTAGTGGCACCTTCCCTCCCAATCCAATCCATATAATAATTGTTAAAGAAACACTAGTAGTGTAGTGGTACCTTCCTCCCAGCCTGATCCACACTGTGAATTAAAATGACTCCCTGATAGTCCAGTGTAACCCCTCCCAGCATGATTCTCATTGTGCATTAAAACAGATCCCTGGTACTTCAGTGGTTCCCACCACCACAATCCCCAAATGCACCTTGAGAGAAATTCCTGGTAATTCAATGGTAACCCCTCCCACCCCATCAACATTGTGCATTAAAATAAATCTGTGGTAGACCAATGGTACCTCTCCCATCCAATCCACCTTGTGCATCAAAACAGATCCCTGGTAGCCCATGGTTGGTGGTGTTTAGCTGGTGCAGTGGGAGTGTGTATTATTTAGGATGGAATAAAATCTATTTTTAACTACAAACTCTGCCATGGTTTGTCTTTTTATCCACATTAGTACTTGTTAGCCTCTAATCCTAGTGGTGGTTAATGGTTATTTTTAGTAGGCTCCAAGTGTGGACTCCCTTAGTCACCTTTTGTTTTTGTTTTACTTAGTGTTTTGGGAATAGCTCAGCATTTTATTTGCAAGCCAGCTCTAGCCACTTTTCTGGGCTGCCACAGTTACTACCACAGCAGTGCAGAGAGAGGCTTATATCCCCCTCCTCTTTGTGTATGACATAAAGGGTCACAGTTAGAAACAATCACATAAATTGGTCATTTAAACCACTTTACATGGGTAAATGGTGACTGTGTATGGGGCTCTTGGTATTTCAGCTATTCTTCTCCATGTTGCAATGATGATGATGATACCATTAGGACACAGACATATTTTTGAATAATCTGGATATAACTGCAAATTTTTTGTATTGCCAGTGCCCAAATGAAAACATGGGGCTGGGTCTTCAAAGGATGACACAGGACTTGCAGCAAGCCCCATGTCAAAGCCTTTTGGTGCAGCTGTGCCAAACACCTTTGCCACAACTGCGACCAATTTGACTGCATCTGGCACAGTTATGACAGTTTTCCCACTATAGCAGCTTGAGATAAATATTTGGCACAAGCCCCAAGAAAAGGGAACCTGAAAGTGATGCAAGCTAGACCAGTAAGAAGCTTGTGTAACTTGCAGCAATTGGTACATGGGACAGAAAATCCCAAACACCGGCTGGGAGAATGCCATAAGCCCAGTGCACCAAACGACTGGCATACCAGGAGCTTACGGCATTTTCAGGGCTTTGAAAATCTGGCCCATTGACAATAGAAACTTCTAGAACTGGACTCAGACCAGAAGCATAAATTCATTCGGTGTAACAGAAAACCCTCCTATTCAAGGAGATAGCTGATTTGCTGGAAGAATTTGAAATCTTGCTTAAGTATGCCTGGATTTGTTCTGATTTTGACCAAAAACATTCTTCAAACTACAAACATTTGTTCTCCAGAACACTGGTGGACTGTTTAGCAGCAGTGCATGATATGGTGAAACTTTTGTGCCTTTACTTTTTTATTCTTTTTTAAATCTCCAATTTTCTCTTGTCTTAGAAGTGTCCCTTTAAGTATGGCTATTCTAAGGTTTTTATCAGCATTCTCAGCTGTTTTAAAATCCATTTTCTTGTGACTATGGTAAACTGTTATGCACCAGATACTGCTCATGAAATGTGTGGAACTATGGGTGTTCAACAACAGCTAAGAATACTGGTGAAAACATAGGGAATAGCCATATTAAAAGAAGTGCACCCTTTAATTATTTCTCATCTAGCAAAAAAAGCTAATGCAGATTCAGAATGGGAGAAGGTATTTTGTAAGATAGGAGGAAAAAGCTGCTCCAGCGTGGAAAAAAAAGTGTACAGGGTTCAAAATTGTCACTATAACATGCACTGCTGCTAAGCTCTTGTGTTACCAGCTGTTTTTTGTAGGCTTTCTATAGTTTTGGTTAAAGGCACCCTATAAAAACAACATTGCACAAACTAAGGGATTATTATGTACCTTCAGCAGATAAATACAAAAAGATGGGAAAAGGTCAAGTTTCCTAATGTATAGGGTGGTAATTTATTTTTTATTTTGTTTTAACCAGGAGAGACACACCAAGCTGAAAGCTTGTTTACTGGTCTTACCTGAGAGCACAAGGAAGTTAAGTGACTTGCTTAGGGTCACATAGTATACACATGGGGCCTATTGGATTCAAACCCAGGTCTTCAGGTCTGCAGCTCAGAGCCTTAAACCACTGCACTCCTGCCTCCTGAAGAACATGTAAAGAACATCAAAGCAAAACATACAGTAGGTCCTATATGCATCTTATACCTACTAATTCAGATAAATCTGGACAAAACTACAAATGTATAGTAAGAAAATTCATGAAACAGGAAGGTTAAATTCTGCATCCTGTTTGGATGAGAGCTATGCATTGTGCAAGCACAATACAGAGGTAAAATAAGTCTGCCCCCCCCCAGTCAGAGCACATTGCATGTAGAATATCAGTGACCAGCTTAAGAAATTTGGCATTTCATACAGCAGCCATTTTTCTCACTCTCACTAACTGCAGCTAGAGACAATGGTAGAACTACCAGCTTCTCATTTTAAATGACAGACAACGTGATGTGGAAGAACCTCCCAAAAGGAAAGAAAAAAAAACTACTACTTCTGTAAGTAGACATCTGAAACTGTCATCAAGGAAAACTGACAGCATTTAAGAAAATGTTATTGAGCTAAATACCAAATGAAACACTGAGCAGTTTCTGTGTTTGAGGACTGACTATCAACATGTAATCATGAGATAAATTACAAAGTAATATATGAGAGTGAATGTTACCATAAGAAGAGTTTATGCAGTGGTGAGAACAACAGGAAGAGCACAGTACTCAATTTCAAGTTACATATGCCTGCAGTCTGGGTTAAAGAGACTCCTGCACTCCCCACTGATTGCTTGACAGATATATTTATTTATTTATTTCAATTGGGATTAATATCTTTGAGTCAAAGACTCATTTTCAAAGGTTCCAAGTCAGGGACAAAACAGAGCAATATAAATACAATACAATACAATACAGAAGTACAAATTAAGATAACAGTGAAAAAAGAAAACATGGTAGGCATCAAGAAAATCATTAAAATGGCACATGAGGTACAAGACTTGTTAGTTTCAGGTACATCTTAAAAATAGAAATAAATTACATTACATCAAGTTGTTGCAGGGTAGGGATACGCTGGGTATAGTGAGACACGTCAATAATAGGTCCATATTAAGTTATGGAGATGATGGGGAAAAAGGTAAGCAGCCAGGTTGGCATTGTCAAAGTAGCTAGAGGTGGTGTGGGACAGGAGTAAAGGGGAAAGGTGGTGTAGGAGGGTTGTAAGTCGAGGGGGGAGTGGGGAGGGGAAGAGGTGAAAAGGTGGGGGATAAGGCAGGAGGAAATATGTGGAATTATTTTCTTGCACAGTTACAGGTGCAAATTTTCTCTCACACTGTTGCAAGCCTGTTACAGTGTCTTTCTTTCAGTGGTGAAATTCTACAGATGCTTACATTTCTCTGTACAAATGATTGTAACTACATGTGTTTGCTAAACTTTGTAACCCGTATGATGTAACAAAGAGTTTGTAATGTATTTGTCCTCAATGTGACGAGGTAGCTTTGGAAATGAGCCTCTGGCTCAAAGGTTGTAAACTGATGTACAAATAAATAAAATAAATAAATAAATAAGATAAAAGTAAACATCACCTTGCTCTGTGAGATTCTGACCTAAAAAAAACTGAAATCCTTACCTACAATTTTGTCTTTGAGAGCACCAGGTTTGCTACATAAAGTATAGCTTGATGCATATCTAAACGTGACAAGACATAGAAAGGAAGGACAGAAATCTAAAACCAGACTCATTTTTTGTGTAAGGCCTGCTAGGCACAACTACCTAGATTCAGGGGTTGCCCAGGAACAGTGAGGTGATAAGTGACTTGCTCAGAGTAACACAGTATGCAAGTGGAAGTTGTGAGAATCAAATTCAGATCTGCTAGATGTACCAAGCTCATTCAAAGATCATTACTCTAACCACTTGACTATACTGCCAGCCCCGTCCCCAACATTTATCATTAAGTGGGATGAAAACAGTGAAGAATATATCACCATGACATTTAATGAATCAACTAAAAGTCCTAATGATTCCTCGGAAATAAAGCAGAAGCAGCACAATTCCCTGTCCAATCCTTCAAAACATAACTGAGCAAAATTCCAAAAAATGTCCCAGCACTGTACCTGCATCCCTGGAGGTAGCATTAGCACATCCTAGATGAGATAGACACTCAGTACACTCTGAAGCCCCTCAGTGTGAACTTCCTTTCCGGCTTAAGGTTCATACTCTCTACCAAAGCCGGCCTGGTGCATCACTATGTGACTCATTCCTTGTGTGTGACGGCCGTGCAGTTGCTGATTTGAGCAGGACTTTTGTTGAGAGAAGTGATGGCCGATATCAGGCACTGGAGCAAAAGCAGCCTTTTGTCCTACTGGGCTGCATCCCCGTCCCCCCACAAGGAGTGGAGCTGAATCCTGTCAGCCAGAGAGCATCACAAAGAAAGTTCCCTGTCATCATGTGGGCCACACAGCATCACCATGAAGGAAGGCCTCAGTGTCCAAAACAGGAGAGGAATGCTGTCTACTGAAGAAATTCAAAACTGATACAGAATTTCACTTTCAAACAGCCCATTCAACCTCATGAACTACATTGTTGGAGGTTAAGAGCAGTTCATGAACTACAGTGTCAGCAAATCCAAGGTTTTTTCAAAATGAATTGTGCTTAAGAGAAAAATGATTGACTGAACTAACCATGGCTTCCCTGATGGATTACAAGTGCAACTTGAAGTAAATGACAAAGGGGAGGGGGTGGGGCAGCTGCAAACTAGGGGTGTTAGCTGCACACTCGAGCAGACTTAGATAGACCGGGTGGTCTGTTTCTGCTGGCACATTCGTATGTTCATATGTTCGTAAATCCCCATTTGTTGTTTTGACCCCACCAAGTTTGGGACTACTTTCCACACTAATTTAAATAAATATTTGCTGTTATTTAAAATTCACATCTGAGTCAGTGTGATATTTTGTAACTTAATCCTAGTAATTTTGTGGTCCATTTCATAAGCACAATAAGACTCTCCAGAGTTTGTGTGTTGTGCTGCCACAATGCACACTTAGGGGCAGAAGGCATTTTGTCTGTGGTGTCTTGCCTATCAATGCCCCTGTGTGTGCATTGTCACAGCACAACACATGCCCCACCATGTCTTATTCCTCAGATAAAGCTGCAATTAGATGGGCTAAAAGTATTTAATAAAAAGGCTGGCTAGGTCCCAAAACAAGAATCATGAGTAGTTATTGAACTAGATTAATACAGCTAAAATTATAGCAAATCTGTTTTCCTCATCAAAGTACAGTACATTAGGAAATAGTGCTCAATAACTTTGAGCTAGTAAACATTTTCAGTGGCTATTTCTGCTTAGTTTTCAATAACGTGTATACCAGCTCATGTCAGTGTGAAACTCTAAATGGAACATGGGGCACATTTGTGCACACCCAAGCGAAGCATATTTCCAGCAGTTAACTGGAAATGGGTGACATACTGAAGCAATGGAAAACTCAGTGATGGTGCTTTTTTTTTTAAAGATAAGATCACAGAGTCATTCATAAGACAAAATGAAAAAATCATTTAAAACCATGTTCACACTAGACCTTTAAACCATTTTAACTTTGTTAAAACATTTTAAAAGGTTTGTGGCCAGACAGCAGCACAGTAAAAATCATGCTTCAATCTGTGTTCTAAAACTGTGCTCTAATGCTGTTAGAATGTAGGCTACAACACGGTTTTGGAGTAACATGGTTACCTTAAGCTGCACCACAAGGAGTGAGGCATACCTCACCCTGAGCAAAAAAGCAATGTACTAACAATTGAGCTACAATTATAGTGGGGTAACCAGCATGATATCCTGTGAATAGAGCGACTCAATTATAGAGAGTCAATTTGGGCGAGGTCAAAATAGTGAGTGGTAAATGAGGCATTTGATATTAACAGCCCATTTTAAGTTCAACGCTTTCATTTCAGCAGGCAGCCATAGATGTACTTACTGTTTCAAGCATGTAGGTAGTTGTTTGGAGGGCCAGTTCTGAGTGGGCCACATAGCTCTCATTCTGCCCGCCCTCTCAACTTTGTTCCACTCCACCCCCAGGTTGCCACATCAAACGTTCTCCTCCTCCTGACTTGTGTCCCTCTGTAGAGTTGCCCCCCCCTCCTGAGTTCTTCCTGTCCCTGAATTTAATCCCTCTCCCTGGTGAAAGTTATCTTAGGTAAGGGGGTGAGAGGGCAAAGCCACCCCACAAGGGGGTGCAGAGGCAGACCCCCCCTTGCAGAAAAGTAAGTTTAGCTGTGCTGATCTTGGAGCATGCTGTAGTGCTCTTCGTTGTTTTGCTTGAGGCTGTTGTTCCTTCGCAGTTTTTGTTGTTGCCATTTTGTAGGTGCTATATTCACATGGAACCTTCAGGCACCAAGCAACAGCAAGCCTGTGGGCTGTAAAGTAGTGTCAGTTGTTACAAAAAAAGCACCCATTACCATTGAAAGGCAACAAACCACAACCACATGACCCAGTACAGCCCACAAAGGAGCCCCACAGGCAGTAGAGGCAAAGCTGGTAACAGCTACAAGTGAGTGCTTACTGAAGCAGGCTACATAAACACCTCAGGGAGAGGCACCGACAGTTACAGAATGCCACTGTGGTGCAAGGTCCTACTGGTACTGGTGGTGCTGCTGTGGTGCCAGTTGTGGGACTGGCTACTGGTCTTGCTGTGAATACTTTCTGTTGCATCTGTGGTAGGACTGTCAAATTATATGGCTCCAATTAATATGGATCACCTGCTGGTCTGGATGCTGAGCCGTTTCCACAGCTGTGGATCCGCACATTTGCATTTTCCACAGTTGTGGAATTCCATACCTCACCTTTATTGTGATTTTCTGCAACTGCAGAACTTTTGACAGAAAATATGCCACACTTGCATTTCAACAGTGTTGCAAGCCATTTTTCCGCAGGTGTGGAATTTTTGGCTGTCTTTGAGAATCCAGCCCATTGTGTACACTGCTTAGAGATCACAGGAAAGAGGGGTTAATAAACAGCATATTTTTGTAAAGGGTAAACCATGTCAATCTAACTCACACATGTTTTCATGAGGCATTCAGCAGGGCTATGGATCACAATATACCAGCAGAGGTACGTTTTTTTCATTTCAGCAAGTCACTTGATAAAATGCCTCACAGGACTCTGCTGGAGAAGATGCGACAGGCATCAACACACAGATCATAAGGTGGGCATAAATGGTACTTTGTAAGAGCAGGGGAAGAGTGCCCACTAGTGGGCCACAGGGTTTGGTGCTGGGGCCAACTGTGTTTTCACTAAACATAGCTAACTAAACAAAAATATAAAAGAAATGGTCAACTAAGTTTGCTGATGGCACCAAATGAGGATGGGGGTGGGGGAGGAGGTGTGAAAATTGTGGAAGACTATATGCTATTGCAACTGTATCTAAATGTGATCTAAACTTGGGTTGAAAACTGGGGGATGACCTTTAACCTAGATAAGTGCATGGTCATGCAAACTAATATTATATTGATGGTGTTAGGCTAAGAGATTCAAAAGAAGAGACATAATTTGGGGGTTATTATATCATTACAGTTATAAAATAAGGCAATTTGCATAATAGCAGCCACCAAAGCAAAATATATTTTGGGGGGCACTCATGAAATGCCATCAGGACATCCAGTATATTACTATGTCCTTCATACAGGGCCCTGACTTGGTGAGACCATTGTTGAAGTACTACATGCAGTTCTGGGCACCACAACTGTGGCAGGAAGTGGACAGACTAGAGGAGATTCAGAGATGAGTCACAAAAATGGTCATGCGAGTGGGACACAAATAATATGAGGAGAGACTGAGGGACTTGGGAATGCACAGTTTATGCCAGCAAAGAATCTGGGGTGACTTGTTTTTACTTTTCAGAATCCTGAAGGATGAACCAATGAGGCTGGACCTGGGTGTAGCTTTTAAGCATGGACAACCTAGGTTAAGAGACCATGCCCATCCACTGCTGACAAAATATTTTAAGAGAAAATACATTTTTTTAAATACAATTTGGGTAGTAGAATCATAAGATTTTGAAAGCTTCAAGAATGCATTCGATGAATACATGTGTGTAACCCCTAGGTGGCACTATCCCAAGGGCTACAACCCCTGTCTGCTTGGCTAGTAGCAGGTTAAGGGGCCTGAGTTCTGAAACAGGTGCCTCCGCTCGGAGGTCAGGGTTGGTAGTGGTCAAGCTAACCTGGGCACAGCCCTCTGGGACACTGTAACCCCTCTCTTTCCTTACTAGTGGCCGGAACAATACACAATAATCACTTTCACCATATCCCTGATACACCACACAAGTACCCACACTGTTCGCACTTACCACCAGGGCTTTCCTCTGGCCTGGCCTTGGGGACCCCTGTAAAACAAGGTTATACACAGCAAATAACAGCAGTACAGTACTCTTGCATAAACTGGAACCACAGTCAGGGTAAATGCAAAAAAGAGTTTGATCTGATTTATTTAAGGGACTTGAACAAGGGATGGGCGTAATCAGGTTAATTTGCTTAAAGGCTGTATCAATCAAACAGTTATGCATGCAATTCAGGGTCCATAAACAGTCACACACTCTGGGTACCCAGATGGAGAATGGTGGGCTAGCCAGGAACACTGCAGCTAGTTGGGGCCCTGTGATGGAAGAAAACAACATGCACAACACACACTATTTCTAATCCAGAGCCGGAGAGCTCAGTTCGTGAAAAGAAAACAACAAGACAATCGGATGACACACTTTTAGATTAGGCTGTTGTTGCAGTGAGCTACCCTGATGATTACTCACGATACCAAAGACTGGACGCAGGCTGAACGAAAATCGAGACAGCAGGTGGTTAATCTGGAGTGCCAGGAGAAGCAGGGCCCACACAAATCACCGAGGCATCGTTCCTGTTCAAGAGTGGAGCAGGAGGCTGATCTCCAGGCAGGTCTTTTGTCGATGGCTTTCTCTGTGCAGTGGGTAGTCTGGCTGGGCCAGTGTGGCAAGGCCCCGGCCAAATGGAGACAAATTTGGATACAGTCCGTTTTTGGGCTGGATACAGCTTCGAGCAAGCAGAACACAGTTCACACAGTGGGGAACAAAATCACGACCCACTAGCAACTCACAGCACATTTACATGTAAGGAAATTCTACTGTACCAGGCAAACTGCTCTCCGGTCACGATCGAAGAGTCTCTGCACAAACCGGGGATTCAGAAGCAGCTGGAAATCATGACAGGCCGATCGCAATCAGCAAAATCTTCGGTCTTCTTCAGGTATGAGCCTGGAAAAAAATCAGTGGCATACTTCGTTCTCACAAACTTGGATTTAGCCCGAAATAATTCTCTTTTCTCCCTCTCAGGGGCAGCAGGCAGACATGCAGGCCACAACTCAGGCCTTTCCACAGTTTTCCCACTTGAAACTACTCAGACGGCTGCTTGACTGTCTCAAGCCATTGCCTCTTCAGCTCCCAACTTAGATCTGACTCAACTGCCAGCAAACCTGGGACTTTCCCCAGAATCCAAAAGGTTCGGTTGGCTGATCTGTCTGTAAATCACAACAAAGGCTCCCCCTTCAGGTGCAGAAAGGCGCCAAAAGCCCAGGACTACAATTCCTATAGATTTTGACTCCAGACAGCTCCTGTAGTCCGGCTCCATTTTAGGTCCCACCAGTACTGATTGGTCCAATTCAGCAGTCCAGGAATAAGATAGTGGAGATAAACAAAACAGTCCTTGCTGCAAAGAAGGCAGGTTAGACAAACTACATTATCATTATCACTCTAAATGATTTTCAACAAATAGTTACATCTTTCAACAGAGCTCCCTCTCAGATTACTTATGATTGCAATCCAGGCAGCTCTCAAGGAGACAGTGCACAGAAGCTATATATAGGCACTCTCTGGCAGTCGCATTTAAACTGCTAAAATGCAGGACACCAGCCTGGCAGTGAGAACTTAGGCAAGCTCAAGGAAGACTTTCTGAGAACTCCCATTTGTAGGGGGGGGTTGCACGTGTATGGGAACTCTGGCAGATTGTTACCACTGGGCAGTGGGAGGGATGGTCCCAATGGGGAGTAGCTGCTTTCTTCTTTCTCTGTCTTTGGTGTTGTATCATCCATTGTGATATGTCAGCTCTCTTCTGCTGTCCACTTAGGACCCCCAATCAATAAATAAATATTCAGTTATTCAATTACAGCTTTATGATTCACAGTAAAATATTTCATATTGGATATTTTGTATTAGAAAATGGGCAACTGTGAATCTGTGAAGAGTCTCTGTTGCTTCATATCGTTCCAGTAGTACTGTGCTGTAGAATGTTGAAAAAAACAAATACTGCCATGTTTTCTTTCTTGCTTAGCGAGCAAGAGACCCCCCGACTCAAAGTGGTGCAACAATAGTTCATAGCACCGATTGGCTGACCGGGTTTACATTAGCAAGTTTTTTTTTTTTAACAACAACATCAGACTGCTCTTTTTATGGCTCACCTTTTGTTCAGTACTCACACTGGCGCTTCCCCATTTGGCGGTTGCTATACCACCCATGTCCATTTACGCTGCCCCTTTGGATTTAAAAAAAAAGACCTCTTTTGAATATAGCACCATCACATAGCACTGTCGATTCCACTGCCACTTCAGTTGCTCATCAGTTCCCCAACCTCCACCCGGCAGACCGCTTCCTCTGCTGTCGCAAGCCGGCAGTACATTTACTCTTTAAGTTTTAGAATTTTTTTTTTTAGTAAAAACAACAGCATGGTTTGGAAGCTTTATCACCCACTCATTCACATTCACTGAATTAATCTGAAGTTGGAGTGGTGAAAAGAAGTGCCCCATTTATCTTTCCTTCGAATGGAGGCATGCTTACTTCTGTTAGTGACTGATTTAAATGCCGCCAATTACACCGCTGTAGTGGCTGTACACTTGATGCCTTCCAATGCCTACCATCATGGATTCAAGGTTTTTCTGTGAGCCCTGGCTGCTGTCCGTTTCTGGAAAATGTGTCCCCACTGCCAGCTTGCTCTTTCCTGCTGTTTCCTTCTGGGGACACTCAACTAGCAACAAGTTGGAGTTTTAAAAGTAAAAAGCTGACATCCAGGCATCATGCTAGCCTGAGGCTTGATCTAACACACAGTTTGGGTGGGTGGGGTGGGGGAGACAGACCGATGGCAGCATACAAAAAAACAATAAAAGCTCACAGGTTGTTATGTCTTTTGTGTGTGTGTGTGTGTGTGTGTGTGTGTGTGTGTGTGTGTGTGTGTGCGCGCGTGTGTGTGTGTGTGTAACCATGACATCCACTCCCAATCAGAAAACTAATATAGGTGGAACAACTATTTTATTACCAAACTTATTGTAAACTAGGTATTATAATTTTTTAGTTAAACAAATTTTTTTTACATATCCCATTTTCTAAGTGCAATAATACTCTCCAGGGTGGGTGGTATTGGGCTATATTGGACCTTCCAGGGGCTATAAGGCCTTCCGCCTGTGGTATCAGGCCTCATTGCACCCCTGGGCAGTGCAGTTTAGCCCAATACTACTCACCCACCCTGTCAGGCATTATTGCTTACACATACTACCCCCAAAACTGACATTGTTGAAGTTTGGGTAAGATTCTGGTGTTCTTTCTTTGTGTCTGTTTTTCTGTCCTGTTCAATTCAGCTAAACATTTTTGGCAAAACTCACTCATTTATATAAAGTTTGACTAAATCAATGATGATTCATTATGTGATTCAAATAAAAAATACTTTTTTTTCTCTTGTATGCAGGTACTGACTTCAGCATTGGGAGCTTACCTCTACCTAGGGAATCCTCCCATGAGTGGGCACTCTTCCATGAAGAATCTCCTAAAAATAATTTTAAACTCTTCCATGAAGTAGTCATTACCTTGTTTAATCACACAGCCACATTTAGTCAAAACTCTCACCTTCCACTAACTACCCAATATCTCGAGAACCTAGATGTGCTGCAGTCTAAAAAGTACTTGATCCCAGTGTCTCAAAAAAATAGTCTGAGGCAAAGACTTGCCCCCCTAGTGTATGTACAGTCTGACTGCGACCCTCCTTCAGATAGGGACAGTTATGTACGAGAGCTAATGAAATACATTGAAGTGGACTCCTATGGTGCATGTCTGAATAACAGAGACCTTCCCCAGCATCTCAAGGATCCATCCAACATGGATGAAGACAGCTTCTATAAGATTCTTGCTCAGTATAAGTTTATTCTGGCTTTTGAGAATGCAGTCTGTGAGGACTACATTACAGAAACATTCTGGAGGCCACTAAAGCTAGGAGTGGTTCCGGTATACTATGGATCACCTAATATTGTGGACTGGTTCCCCAGTAACAAAAGTGCAATCCTAGTGCAGAGATTTTTGCATCCCAGCGAGCTAGCTAGGTACATCAAAGAGCTGGATAGGAATGATGAAGAGTATGAGGCTTATCTCAAATGGAAATGGAGTGGTAAAATCTCAAATGAGAAACTGATAACTGCTGTCAAGGAACGTAAATGGGGTGTTCAGGATATTACACAGGACAACTACATTGATGCTTTTGAATGCATGGTGTGCAACAGGGTGTCAGAAAATATAAGAAGAAAACAAAAGGTAAAAAACAGTTGTCATTAATTTAATAGCAGCTATAATTTGTTGTAGAAGCATGGGCTGAAATACTGCGTCAACTGTGCTAAACTTAACTTCATTTTGCAAGAACTTTGGGAACTTCTTTGTACTTTATGAAGTCCAACTTCACATCTTTTAGAACTTTGTGAAGTTGCAAAGTTGGAACTTCACCAGAAAAAGTGTGAGTAAAGTGTCACTTTGCATAGCTTAAGCTGGATGACGTAGCACTTCTTTGGGGAAAAAAGTGTTTCTATTTTTGAAATAAAAACTTGTTGCTAAATGTTAAACACTCCCACCTACTGTGCTATGCTGTTCCCATCCCCCCACTCACTATCGAGATTCTTTAGGACAAAGAGCCTCCCACTCATTAACACCCACTTCCAACCCCCTCCACATACACACAGTCCCAGGAAAGCTTTTATTTCAATAATTTACATTCCTTTCCCCCACTCACACCACATCAGTGAAACACACCACCCACCTCCCTCTACCCCATGCCTGTCTCTTGAATCAAAGAAATAGTAGCCACTGCCCCACCCTACCACCCTCTAGCACTCAACTTCCCTCCACCCCAATCCCAAATTAGGCAAAGAATGAGGATACATTGACCTGTAAATAGAGTGAGGAACACTCTTTAGTGTCCTGCTGACAAGCAGTTGATCAGGTGTTACTATAGGTGAGTATCTCATCGTTCACTCATTCTGCAGCAGGACACTGTATGCAGGTCTTTCCAAATGCTGGAAAACTCTAGATTGGGGAGCCAGGAAAGAGATACCAGTGGCAGGATTTTGCACCAGTCACTGCTAAGTACTGATCTGGGGCTGAGATGGTAGAAGTTACTAGCAGCAGGATTGGGCTCCCATCGCCAACCACATTAATCAACTAAGTTGATGGTTGGAGAGGGTTGCCAACTGCAGGACTGGTCACCCACTGCATGTGTTTTATTATACTTATCGGGTGGCTGGAAGTTTAGTACCAGTGAAGGGATCAGGCACTTCCAATAGCATTTCTATAACTGTGAGTCAAGTGGGATTGGGCACTTGCCGCTTCTTGTTTTGTGTAGTTATGGGGGGGGGGGGACATTTTGTGTGGTATTTTTTTGGCAGGTGACTTAAACAATGTCACTTTTTGTTTTCTACTGTTGAAACTGACTTCATTCATCAGAGAAAAAAATATTCACGATGTTTCAGCAATTTTTTTGCTGTACCATGCTTGCACCCAATTTTAAGACCTTTATACCTTATAAGGTTCACATAGGATTGGCTCAAATCCTCAAAATAATCTTTTTCTGAAATGAGATCTAATGAACCTTTAAGTTTCATGGTTAAATCAGTCTAGTTTTGTCCCTGCCATATGCACGGAATAAAGAAACATGGAATATTATGGCAGAAGAGGACTGCTTGGCCTACCTAGTCTGCCCAGATGTTCAGTACCTCTCCTGTCACTGCAGATAATATCTGACCACTGGTGAACCTTCCACCTCTCTACCTCTTATCAAATATACCCCTATGTCTATCCCACGCATGCGTGAAGCTCCCTCTGTTCTACCTCTACCACTTCTGTGGCAGTCTATTCCAGGTGTCCACTACCCTTTCAGTGAAGAGATACTTCCTCACATCACTCCTGAATTACCCCGTCCAGCTTAATTTAATGCCCCCTGGTCCTGGTGTTTGTTCTCATTTGGGGAGATTCCCCACCTATACCCTGTTCACCCCTTTGAGGTACTTGCACTGTAGGTCTCTATCCTGCCACCTCTTGCTCTTCTCTCTTTCAGGGTGTACATGTTGAGATCCCTCAATCTCGCCTGGTATGACTTTTCATGGAAACCATGTTTCATTTTTGTTGCCCTCCTCTGAACTGCCTCTACCCTGTTCATGTCCTTTCTGGGAGGCAGACTCCAAAACTAAACACAGTACTTCAAGTGTGGCAGCACTAACAAATAATGTAATGGCAGCACCACTTCCTGCCTCCGGTTGGAGTTATCCCTGCCTATGCAACCCAACATCTCACTGAAGCAGAAAATGACTTCTTAGGTGAATATTACACAATTGAAGCAATTAATAACTTATGAACCACCAGGCCAGTTGTCCCCAAACATGCCACAAGATTATCCCCTAGGAGTAGGAAGGTGTATACCAAATGTCCCAGTCTCGGAATCTAAGGTCACTGTGATATGAGCTGTCAAAACTCCCTGTTTTGACACAAAGACTAACTCAACTCTAACAGACATGTGATACTGTGCAGGTATAACAGATAAGAAAGACTGTAAATCATGAATGGTAGAACCAGGAGTGAGTTATGAAAGTCCTGCCCCGCCACAGGTGAAGGTAAACTGCATATTTTCAGTCAGACCATTGTGTATTCAGTTTATAAAACATTGAACCTGGACATAGCAGCAATAAATGAGACTTGGTGCACTTCAAATAATGGGTGGGACATAAGTGTACTAGGCTATGCACTGTTCAGGAGGGATGGGGGTAAAAAAGGAGGGGGGGTCACCTTATACTTCAGGAAGGGTATAAAAGCAACAGAGGTGCAGGGTAGGCAGGGGAGGCTGACACACCACTGTGGGTTGCTCTTGAAACTGGCAATGGTGCAGCAATACACACAGGGGTGATCTACAGGCCTCCGGCATAGGGGAGGAAGTGGACAGGGAGCTAGTGGATGACATACATGCCATGGCAATGAATGGTGAAGTTCTACTGCTGGGGGATTTCAGTATGCCAGATGTAGACTGGACCACCCAGGCAGCTGCTTCAACCAGAAGCAGAAGCATCCTGGATTCCCTATAGGGGGCAGGTCTCAGGCAGCTTGTGCTTGATCCCACAAGAGACAGGGTGATTCTGGACCTAGTACTGACCAACAAGGACAGAATCAGAATCGCAGATGTCTTGGCAGAAGGACAACTGGGATCCAGTGACCACAACATAGTGTGGTTTATCATGGGGACAGAGACTGAATTGAGTCACACAATGGTGAAGTTTTTGGATTTCAGGAGGGCAGACTTCGCTGAAATGGGGAGATGTATCAGGGTAGCCATGGGGAATGGGGAGGAGGGGGTTGAAAAGCACTGGAGGCAGCTAAAAGCAGCCATAATGGAAGTGATAAACCAATGCATCAGGTTGGTGTTCAAGGGGAAGAGAAGGAGGAAGTCACCATGGTTCTCAAAAGAGGTGGCAGAGAAGGTAATGGCTAAAAGGATGGGTTTCAGGAAATTTAAGGAGACCAAAAGGGAGGAAGACAAGGAGGCATACCTAAAGTGTCTAAAGGAAGTGGGGAAGGCTGTTAGGAGAGCAAAAGCATGGACTAAGGTAGGATTAGCACAGATGGTAAAAAAGGGGACAAGACATTCTATAGGTACAACAGCAATAGAAGGAAAAATGGAGGGGATTGTAAGGCTCAAAGGGGATGAGGGGAAGTGTAAGGAAGGAGATCTAGAAAAGGCAAAAATACTGAATAAATATTTCTGTTCAGTATTCAGTGAAGAGGAGGAGGGTCAGGAACCACAGCTAAGTGACAGATGCCAAGGGGAGGAGGTGGACACCAGTCCATTCACAGTGGAGGTAGTCCTGGAGGAGCTCACAAAACTGAAGGCGGACAAGACAGTGGGACCAGATGGCATACACCGGAGAACACTGAGGGAATTGTGAGAAGAGCTAGCAGTGCCTCTGGCAGCCCTGTTCACCAAGTCACTCAACACAGGAGAGGTTTCACACAACTGTGGGAGGGCACATATGGTCCTGCTACACAAATCCAGCAGTAGGGAGGAGGCGAGGAACTATAGACCTGTCAGCCTCATCTCAGTAGTGGGGAAGATCATGGAGAAACTACTTAAAGAGAGAATAGTGGGACATCTGGAATCCAGTGGTGCACAGGATCTGAGGCAACATGGATTCACAGTGGGTAGGTCATGTCAGAAAAATCTGATAGATTTCTTTGACTTGGTGATGAAGGAAGTAAATCAAGGGGTAGCAGTGGACATTGCTTACCTGGATTTCAGCAAGGCCTTCGACACCGTCCCACATAAGAGGCTGCTAAACAAGATGGGTAGTCTGGACATGGGGCACAATGTGGTAAACTGGGTTACTAATTGACAGGAGGCAGAGGGTGGTTGTAAATGGGATACAATCTGGGGAGAGGGACAGGCATAAGAGAACCTTGGAGGTAGGGCAGAGGGAGGGGAAACCACTGACCAAATAGGGTCAGAGGCCAAAACCAAGTATAGGGTTTACAGACAGACTAGATGGGCCTAGCAGTCCTTATCTGCTGACAATTTTTATGTTTCTATTGGTTTACTACATTAGTTACAGCTATTAAACCTGATGCTTATTTTAAGGTTGGACTGTTTCTCTTTGATTTTAACTGCTAGCTTTACTGCTGCTCTAGGCGATTGTGATGGTATCAGGTTTGTGAAAGCTGCTCCCTGATTTACTCAGTACTCCACAACATATACTCGCTGGAAGGCAGAAGGTAGAAAGATGACATGATAGAGACCTTTAAGTTCCAGAAAGGAATAAGCAAGGTAAACTGCAAGGAATTATTTAGCAGGACTAGTGGGTCAAAAACAAGGGGAAATGAAGGTAAGATAATAGGTGGTGAGACTCAGGATGGATGCAACAAAGTTTTACTTTGCTGAAATAGTGGTTAAGCCATGGAACAGCCCACCAGCAGAGGTAATGGGTGCAACAGCCATTGCTTGATTCGATCACGGCTGGGCAGAGTAAAGGGCTTAACGGTTTCTCAGGTGGGTAGCACTAAGGCAGAGAGCAAGGGGGTGGGAGAGGAGGGTGAAAACCCCACCTGGACAATAAATCACAGGATAGAGTAGGGTAAAACTGGGCAGACTGGATGGACCAATGGTCTTCTTCTGCCGATATTGTCTGTGTTTCTCAGTTTCCATTGTAGTGAAATTAAACTTCAAGATATCAATTATGACAAAACTATCAAGAGATCATGACCTTTTGAGGTTAGCTACAAAGATATCACTTGTTATATTGCCATTCATATCTCCACAGGTTTTGTATAACTATAGTGTAAATATTTAGAAGCCAGACATGCAGAACCTGATGAAAATGTGCCCTAACTTTGTTTTTTTTAAAGATGGTCCTTTTTTCAACCCCTATGAACATGGCATGAGTGCTCACACCAAAACACATTTGAGGGTACATTAACAAAATTTCACTTATGTGTCAATGAGGTGGGGTGACAATATGCCCACTCCTGAATACTTGGGGGTAAGTCAGATCCAACTGACCAAGTTATGACTAAAAGTTAAAAAGCACAGAACTGTTTTTTTTTTTTACTTCACTCCTTATAAAGCCAGCGTTATTACAAAAAAGCCTTATGAATAGAATGTAAAAACAAAAAAAAAATTATTTGCAGCCTTACAATGGCAGTTTCAAATATTCATTTAAAAACAAAACATTTTCCAGTGAAACCACCAATCAAAGGCATCTCCTTGTGTCAAGCTCTAACAAACCTGAAAGTTTTAAGTTTCAATAGTCCACCTCTTTTTTAGCTAAAGGTGAGCAAAAAAGTTCTTAATTTGGCAATCATTATACATTTCAACCTTCTAGTACTTTAGCACCACTGAGCTGATCATTGCCATAATGTCAGGATCCAAAATGTGCATACCAAATTTCATGCTATTTTGTTCAAGCATGGCTACATTATTAAGATGCAAAAGTGGAGGTTTAACATAAAAATGCATTTGCAACCCTAACAGGGCATTATACTTAGGGGTTGAGGAATGCAAAGTGCACAAAATAGTGAATTCAAATCCTCTTTCTCCAACCCCTAGCCTCCAGTCCAAAGAATAAGCGCTAGCTCCAAGCCAGTGCTTCTTAATGACATGTTCTTTACAGGTAGAGAAGTATGGCTTGCCACATGTTGCCAACAGAATCAGTCATAGCCTTGTAGCAGCTGCATAAAGAAAGAAGATCATGTCTGACCTTGTTTGTCAAGGGGAGGGCATTAAGGTTATCAACCCCAAGAAAGATCCCCCCTCCCCACTGATTTGTCAAGGCTCTGGAGACCAAAAACCATAATACTTGTTTAATTTCCCTACTCTTTGCACTCTGCATTCTTCAACCCTAATGTCTACATTAACATAGTTTTTTTGTGATGAATTTCCCTTTTTTTGTGGTTGAGAAATTGTATCTTCATTTGCCCAGGTCCCTTCAGGATATGCATGAAACAGAATAAACAGAATTGTGAAAATACTTCAAGGCCCATTTTTTTCTTGTCAACCCATTTCTCTAGACACAGTATGTGGCCCTTTCAGGCACTGACATGCATATCAGTCTTGTGAGGGAAGGCATCCCAGCCCACCACAAGGTGTCATCTGTGCGGCAGAACACTGCACAATCTCTTCCCAGGCTTGGAGCAGTGGTGTGTAACTGCCCCAGTTCTC
Source organism: Neoceratodus forsteri (assembly GCA_016271365.2). Lineage (NCBI taxonomy): Eukaryota > Metazoa > Chordata > Ceratodontiformes > Ceratodontidae > Neoceratodus > Neoceratodus forsteri. The sequence continues at coordinate 1,387,533,432 of CM057453.1, forward strand.
ATCCTCATGCTGCCAAGCTGGCTTCCTGAGCGCAACTCTGAATCTGAATCACTGGTACAGGAACAGAACACGCTACCTGCTGGGCCAATGGCTGGCCCTGCACAATGTTTCTTCATACCTTTTTCTTTTTTGACATTTTCACCTCATATTTTCAACATTGCCTTTTTATGACTCCCCCAGAACATAACAGATGTCATTTATAAAATTCTGGCTGAAACTTTAATTTTTACCACAAGTATGAAAACACATTTTGGGCAGGATTTGAAAAACAACGGCTGTCATATTCATGAGATTGCTTGAAAAAATGGCTATGTTGAAATTTTGGGTCAAAATAATGAAAATTACCAAAGTTATGAATGAGTATTGAAAGATGTCAACATGCCTTTGTGACTTTGTTGTTTCTTAGTATTTTGACCACAAATGTTCAACATAGTCTTCTTATTACTCCATCTCTTAAATGGCAGATGATTTTTTTGAAATCATGGCTAAAAGGCGATTTCAAAGAGCAAATGCAAAATCACATTTTGGGGCAGATTTGAAAATGTTCATCTCCCTTGTTCATGAGGAGGGATCCCAGAAAGGCCATGTTGATAATTTGGGGGAAAAAAAATATATATATATATATATATATATATATATATACACATTAAAAAAATGACGTAGTTGTAAGTAAAAGTTTAATTGGTGCTTACCTTATTTCCTCAGTTCACAGTTGCAGTTCCAGGAGGATGACATCTTTCTGCTTCGAGACTAGGTCCATAACATTGGACTATTTTTAGATGAGTGAGGGATATGGGGGGTGAGGGGCGGTTAGTGCTGAGTGAGAGGCTGGGGTGGAGGTTCAGGAATGCAAAAGATATTAATGGACAGTTTTCTTAGTTTCAGGGGGAAAAAGGAAGAAAAAACAACATGGGACTGTTTTCTTTATTACAGGTGTACTGGTCAGCTGTTCTGCGACAGCAGGGGTGGACACCCCAGTATCGTTACAAATTGGGGGAGACAGTGATGGACATGCAGAGGGGCATTCAATTATGATGGCACCAGAGGTAGACACCTTGATACTGCTCAGTACTATAGGGGTGGGGGAAGATAATAGGCAGATATCGGGGGTTGGGCACACTGGTGTTGGAAACATGTTTATTTATGTATTTTGATTTTGTTAACCAGGTAGGTGCACCACAGAAGAAGATATCCATTTCCTGGCACAACCCGGCAGGTTACAAAACATGAGTCAAAATTAAATAAAACTTTACAGATAAAATCATATAGTGTGGAAGAATAATAGTAAATTTGAAAATGTGACAAGAGTAATATTGTTGTAACAGCAGGTAAAGTGCATAAAAGTACAGATAAAGCAGGCAAGAGTACACTGCAAAATACATAATGTACCAACATACACTTACAAGAAGTTGAGGATAATTAATGCAAATGTGGACAAAAGTATGAGAACAGTATAAAGGCGGGTTCCTTACAATACCAGTAACATAAATAGTGAGTAAACCTGTGATGACAAACAGTCAGATTAGCAGTACAGTACAGAGTATCAGGTACAGGAACATTTATTGGTGGAATTGAAAAACTTGTGTAGTTCTTTCTTGAAACCAGTGTGGGACTGGTATACCCTTAGGTTAGGTGAAAGGAAGTTTCATACCCTTGGTGCAAAGATAGCAAAAGGTTTGCTTACCAATTTTAGTGGAGCACTTGGGAAAAGTCAGGAGTGACAAATCATTGACCACAGGGTGTAGACATGGTCAGAAGGTGTTACTAGAGTGGCTAGGGTGGCAGGTTTGGATAACTTAATGATATTGTCAATAACATTACCCAGGGTATAGGGGCGGCATTAAGAGGAGGATAGCCAACCAAGGCTGGAGTACAGCGTACAAGGGTGGGTCAGCTGGATAGTGGATAAGGCAAAACAGCATATGTTATTGTAGGTGACATTCCACTTGGATAGGTTTCATACATTGACCTAATAAAATGAGATGACCCATATGTAAGGCTAGGTCGCAACACCCCTTGAGATATAGCCATCCTTGCAGCAGGAGTTAGAGCATATATGATTCTGTAAGCAAGTCCCAGTTTAGAATTTAAAGACTTGCAGATATTTACAGTGTACAAGGTAAAATCAAGTGCAGGCTCTAGAGTCAAGCTGAAATATTGAAAGGAGTGAATCATGGAGAGAGGGGAACCATGTGACAAAGGTGCCACATATGAGGGATTTTCTTTTCTTTCTTCACATTACTACAGTCTGTTGCAACAGCATTGAGCTATTTCTGTTTTGTAATTCTCTGTCAATTCATGTCTACCACATATACAGGCAGGCCACCTGTATAATGTTCCCTTGCTATCCCTCTAATATTTCTCATTTTGTGAGCCCTGCGTTGCATTGCATTATGCTATGCTTTACTGTCTTACTGATCTGGTGTTCTGCTAGATAGCATAACATATTAAAGCAATATTCTGTTTGTCTGTATAGTAGAAGTCCGCTTAGGAATGGACTGTCTTTTGAGCTGGTTTACAGGCATTGCATAGAAAGTGCAGCTCGTAGACTTCAGCCTGAGTTGTGAGACTTTTGTTTTGATTTTCTTGTCCAAAGCATTTCCTTTTGCTGTGCTGTCGTAGAGATACCTGTGGGAAGGCAAGTTGCAGAAATAGGACAATGTGCCTGCAGTTCTTGTTTTCTGCTGTGCAATCCCCGTTTTCTCAGAATGCGAGCTCGGGAGCAAAGCTTTTTGCTCAAACATTTTGCAAGCCTGCAGCTTGCAGCCACCTTGCTCCATTACCTCCAGTACTAATACTAGCCTTGGAACTAGCGATAGATTACCACACCCGAGACAAGACAATTTTAATTAATTTCCTACTCACGTGCAGTCATTGCGACTGCATAAGTGATGTTAGGAGATGGACTGAAGTCTTGGTTTATTTCCTTGTTTACTCTTACTGCAGTCTCAAATGGGAGCTGCCCCACACTACTAGGGCTTTAGAAAAATTAAACTGAATAACAGACTAATAAGAAAGAGAAAGCACAAATATAAAAAGAAAGTATTATGCCATTTTCTGTATGTGCTATTGTTGTTCTTACCTCTGGTAATTTTCAGAGTTGTGTAATTTTGTCTGCCATAGTCTCCCAGTGGAAGATCCTGCTAATACCTGTGCCTAGCTCTATAGAGCTGGCCAGCCCTCTGTCTTCCATAATTATAGGACAGGCATCAGGTAGGCAGAGCTTACACTTGGGACCTCATCTGTTTTCCCCTATTTTTCATATTATTTTATTGCTAAATAGAACCATATGGATAGTAGCACTGTAATGAAAGGCACTGTTATTTCAGTTAATTATATTAAAGCTTCTATCTGCATTTTGCTGAATTTTCTAAGTTGGGAAGGAGTCTCCCTTGTCACATGTCTAGAACAGGTATATAAAAAGTCATGTAATTCAGTGTCTAGCAGAGTGCTGTAGGGAACAGTTGTATGCTGACCTAAGGAGAGCAAGTACTAGCTTATTTCTAGTATATCGGACTTTTGCTTTGTTAATGATTGCCTTCTTTTGATTTTCTTATTATTTTATTTGTCACTAAGTACGCCTTATTATTATTTCCTAAGTCAAATAAACCTCCACTACTGAAGCTAATCTGCTGTTGGTGTCCATCTTTATCCCACATCCTCACAAACCATCTAGGCAGGGGAGGGATAATTCAGTGATGTACTCCCTCAGCCTAGGTGCAGACCTAAATAGCATGGCATGAGTCTTACTTGAATTTAGCACAAGCCTACTTTGAACAAGCCAAATTTGTACACTATAGAAGTCAGCATTAAGCCGTGCATTGATGTCAGTTCAATTCTTGGAGCTAGTGTATTGCGCTATGTCATTAGGATTTAGTAGAGTGGAACAGAAGGATGGGGCCATGGGTGTATCATTAATGAAAATGGAGAATAGCAAGGGACCCAATATGAGCCTTGAAGGAGACCAACATTAATTGTGGTCAAGGCAGAACTGGCCTGATTACCTTTGATGAATTGCTGCATATCAGTAAGATAGTTGGAGAACCAGCTGGTGACTGAGAAGGAAATACCTAGCCATGATAATTTGGGCTTGAGTAGGGTGTGATTCACAAATTCATATGCTTTAATAAGCTTGATAAAGATAGACCCTGTATACAATCTCTTATCCACAACCGCCCTTACTTAACTTGTGAGTTGAACAAGTGCTGTTGTAGTCCTGTGGGCCTGTCTGAATCCAGGGGACAGCAGATTATATTTATGAAGGTGATCCATAACCTGAGTAGCCACCAGCTTTTCAAGCAGTTTACTAAGTACAGGTAGTAAAGTTATGGGTCAGGAGTTTTCTACTTTTAAGATCACCTGTTTTGTAGACTGGGATGATCTTGGGAACCTTCCAGCATTTTGGAACAGCACCTTAGCTAAGGGACACATTGAATAAATGGGTGAGGGGGAAGCTAAAATGGGGAGAGCAACACTAAGTAGTGGAGTTCAGAATCATCGGAGTCAGTGCTCCCACATGCAGAGAGAGTTTTTAGGAGCAACAGTAGCTCTCTGCAAGTAACAGCTTGAAGGCAGAGTGGCAGGAAAGTAGGATGAACAGGTGAAGAATTCTAAGGGATGGTGGACATCAGGACCTCAGACTTGGTTAGGTCAGAGAAATGAGCATTAAAAGCCTTGGCAGTTGTGTCAGGATGGTTACAGTTAATACCACTTGAAGTTATATGAGACAATGTGTGTTTATTACCACTACCCATGAGCCCCTTGATGTGACTCCAAAAAATCAAAGAGTCACTAGCAGAGGTCCACAAGAGCTCCTTGCAGTAGTTGCTTGTGGCTCTACAAATGTTTTTTTTTTTTACAAGCATTCCACAAGGATCTATAGTCTAACTAGAGTAGAGAGGTGTAGCTTTTTTTTGTCCAAACACTTATTTCTAGCTTTTAGCATGGCAAGCAGGTCATGGCAGCCACCTAGTAGACTTCCCTCTCACCCTACATTTGATGTGTGGAATGTGTGTATCCTGCAGGGTCTGGAAGTTGTAGGTAAAGTAGGCTAGGGCTTCATCAGTATCAATGAAAAGATAAAGTGGGGACAGTCAAGCAGATGAAGGTCAGCAAGGAAATCCACCTGATCTAACTTGGAGAAATCCCAGAATATTAACTCCTTTGGGGGAGGCAGGAGGGAGAGTGAGCATTCCACATACAAAAGATGGGGGCATTGTCACTAATGACATCTGCAAGAGTACCAGCAGCTACAATCCTATCCTTCCTGTTGATAATAGCCAGTCAATGAGAGAATGGTTGCCTCCTTTAGTAGAAAGTCTGGTTGGGTCAGTGATAAGCTGAGAATGACAAATTTTACTTAGTAGTGACTCAAATGATTTAGAGCTTTTGCTGTGCCAATCAAGTTTGAAGTCACCCATTAATATGATTTCATTCTTCCCAATGACAGAGGACAGATAATCAATTACAGCAGACAGACCAGCCCTGCCACCCTTGGGAGGATTGTAGATGCACACTCTGTGAAGCTTCCTAGTCCCCTATAGGACTAATAGGAAATAATGGACGTCACAGGAGAATAATGTGACACCAGGCTGGGTAGTCAGCTACAGGTGATTCCTATAATATAGAGAATACTGGATGGGCACCTATGCACAACCACTGTGTTCTGCCACATGGGGTTCTGATTCCCTTGGACCTCAAGAAAGAAGCTTGAGAGGTCTGTGGGAATCAGAACCTGGAGGTGGTAGAACACACTGATTATGCATAAAGTTGCTCATCCTGTATTCTCTATAATGTATAGTATTATGTGAAATGTGTGCATTTTGGTTCTTTGTCTTTCAGAATGAAACTGACTTGTGCAGTCTCTAGAGGTTTTAGAATACTGTTGTACCACAGAGGGTACAATCATATTCAATGACCTTTGAACTGTGCTACAACAGAATTTTGAAAAGGATAGATTTGTATACAAAACAATATTCTACTATACACTATAAATAACTATACCTACACCTCTTCTGGGAGAGGGGTGATCAAGCCGCTGTATCCTGCCAAAGAGCACTGACTCAGGGACTGAGCAGGATTTCAATACCATCCTGTGCTGGTTCCAATCGGACCATCTCCAGGTCAACTCCAACAAATGGTATCTATGGCCTTTGCTACCAGCCAGTAGAGTTTGCGAAACTGAAAAATTATGGTTTGCAAAATATTTCACGTAATCTACGTATTTCATGAAATATTTTGCAGAGTGCGAAATATGAAATTTTGTCCCAAAACGTGAGATTTTGCCCATGAAATGGCGAAATTCACCACTTGCGGTCACAATTTTGTAATTTTGCTGGCAACAAAGACTCCCTAGTGTCTAGTAGCTTTGACTGATCACCAGCTCAAATTGAAGAAGTGCCCTGGCGGAAATTAACATTAATTGCCTATCCCCAATTTCCCCATCCCCAAATTTGTATACAGATAAAAAAAAATTCCAATTTCCCAGAACACTGTCATCTAGTGGACCCCACCACCCCACCCACCCTGTCATCACATAATGCCCACCCACTTCCCCAGTACCCGAGCGAGCCACCAAATTGAAGCACCCCCGATGGTAACATTAATTTCCCCATTCCCAATAAATTTCTGTACAAATAATAATAAAAACATTCTGACTTCTCACTGCCTGGTGTCTAGTGGACCCCCCACCCTGTCATCATAGACCACCTCCCCCAGTACCTGAGTGCACCAGCACAGCCCTCCACTCACCTCCATGACAGCAGCCTGACTGAGCACTTCAATGAAGGAGTGTGTATGCACCTTCATTGAAGCATTCAGTCAGGCTGCCAGCCATGGAGATGAGTGGAGGGTTGTGCTGGGTGGCCCACCCAGGGTAACTGGGGAGGGTGATGCTATGTGATGACGGGGGGTCCACTAGATGCCAGGGAGTGGGAAATTGGATTTTGTTTTAATTATTTGTACCGAAATGTAACAGGGATGGGGAAATTAATGTAAATATTGGGGAGTACTTCTTCAATTTGGTGTCCTGCTCAGGGTACTGTGGGGCAGCCGGGTGGGGCATTATGTTATGACAGAGTGGGGGGGTGGGGGTCCACTAGACTCCAGGGAGTGGGAAATTGAAATGTTTTTTTTTATCTATACACAAATTTGGGGATGGGAAAATTGAGTATGGGGAAATTAATGTTAATCTCTGTGGTGGGGTGCTTCATCAATATTGGACGGTGATCAGTCGAAGGGGGCCACTAGACACCAGGGAGTGTTTTTTAATCAATTTGTGCTGGTAATCGGCCAGGGGGTTGGACCATTAAACAAAATTTGCTCTGTGAAGTGATTGGCAGAGTAATGTAAAATCCGCAAAGTAATCCCACGTGAAGTGGAGTGCTTCTCATCATAATGAGGAACGTGAAGTCGATTGAAACCAATGACTTCACATTATTTTGCCTTCCCCAAACCACTTCTCTTCCAATTTTAAGGTGAAGTACATTGAAATCAATGTACTTCACATCACTTCACCTTGTTTTTGCGCTCCATGGCGAATTTTGCAGTGACTCATGGGATTGCAGGTCACATGGGCTCTAGATTGTTCTGCACAGCCTCAGTTCTGTGTAGTGTGAGTGTAGTGAAAGATGGAGGCAGTTTCCTCTCAGAGCTCTGTGATTCAAATCCTCTAAAAGCTGTTAAAGAAGCCTTTTTGAGCCATTCTTTTTTGCACCAAATTTGGTAAATCGATTATAGGAAACCCTCCTGTGCTCCTATCATTGAATGTTTATTGTTTGTGTATGGATTTTCAATGTTAATTTAGAACATTCAGTCTGTGTACTGACAGACACTTGAGGTGTGTTTTGGGGATGGACATATCTGTGGTGGAGGTAGGTTAAAACTGGGAAGAAAAGGCAGTCTTTCTTCTTTTAGTTATATGTTTGTTGTATAACTGTGTTAATGTACACATAATAATATTTTCAGTAATTCCTGACATTTTTTTTTGATGATTGTTGTGGTGCAGCAGTCCATAATTTCAGTTTGTTTAAAAGATATGGTTATATTACTGAAGTGTTCAATTTCCTATGCATTACTTGTAGTGTAATGTGTGTGTGAGTGTATGTGTGTGACGCATGCCATCAAATCAGACACATTTTATTGTGTAATAGAGTAATTGCAGCAGTGTGAACCTGCTATCCAACTCACCTGCATGAATTTTTTGTACTGCTTTGTGGTATCTTTACTGGTAGTGGACTATTACTGCCGTGCACTACCCCTCCCCCAACCAGCAAAAGGTATTCTTTTCCAGATTTGGATTTGTGACTTGTGAGCAATGGTTAGGTGGTGTTGTGCCTTTGTGTCTGCATCTCTTGAGAGCGCACCACAATCTTAATCTGTCTGTGCGTTTGCATCTCCTTAGGGCCCAATCTCCATCTGTAACTTAAGTTACAGTTGTTTGTTTGGCTTCCCTTCAGAGTACTGGTGTGGTGCATATCTCGGCGTGAACATTGCACTCATTGATGTGCATTTTTAAGTCAGGACGATCATCACAAGTCACTCACAGTACAAATTGAGTTCTTCATTTTCACGGTCACGATTCATGAATCACAAAACTGTAAGTTTTTTTGTAGTTAGTGCCATAGAAGCCTATTTCATAGTATCTCAGGTCTCAGCTTCAGTCACCATTGTACTCATTGATATGAGTTTTCATATCAGATAATTTTGTGTGGTCAGGGAAGTACAGCTGTAGGTATTCACATTCCTGTACAGTTTATTATCATTGGTCATGTCACATCAAACACTCATCACAAGACTAATCATGTTCTTCTTGAATCACAGCAGTTATTTTCTTTTTCAGTTCTGATGATAAGCTGAAGACCTGTAAAGATGACCAAAATACTGATGAATCTTTTTAACTTTTTTTAAATAATGCCCCCCCAAAAAAAATACTTACCTTCACTGACTTGACAGTATTCCAGTGCAAAAAATCCTCATCAAGCCAATAAATGCACACCCCAAGTTCAATTATATAACCTGTGATACAAAAAAAAAAGCAATGATTACATGTATATGTAACCCCTAGGTGGCACTATCCCAAGTGCTACTACCCATGCCTGTGTGACTATTTGCAGGTCAAGGGGCCTGGGTATAGAAAATGGGTGCCTCCACCCAGAGAACAGGGTTATTGGTAGCATTGCTGACCTGAGTCCAGCCCTCTGGGACAATGTAACACCCCTCTTTCCCCTCTAGTGGCCTAAGCAATGTACTACAGACACAGTTACAATAACCCCTAATCAGCATACAAATCCCCACTTGGTTTGCACTTACCACCAGGGCTGGTTCTACCAGTCCAACCCTGGAGACCCCTGTAAAATAAAGTTAGACACAGCAGGTAACAACAGTACAGTGCTTCTGGTACAAAATAGAACCACAGTCAGGTTAAATACATAAAGAATTAGATCTGATTTATTCAGGGGGAATGAACAAGGAAGGGACGTATTTTGGCTGATTAGTTCTGTTACTGATTCAATCAGGCAATCATGCATGCTCTTTAGAGTCCCCGTCACAGTCACACACTCTGGGTACCCAGTTGGAACAAAGGTGGGCTAGCCAAATTCATTGCCTGGGGTAGGCTGGCATTGCAGCTGGTAGGGGCCCTGTGATGGAAAGAAGAAACATGCACAACCACACACAATTTTTAATCTGGAGCTGGGAGGCTCAGTTCGTGATAATTTGACAAAGCAATTAAATCAGGTGACACACTTTGATTGAGCTGTTGTTGCAGGGAGCTACCCTGGTGTTTACTCCTCCTACCCAGTACAGGACAGAGGAGTGATGAAATGGAGACTGCAGGTTGACAAGCTGGTATGCCAGGAGAAGCAGGGCCCACACAAATCACCGAGGTGTTGTTCCTGTTCGAGATGGTTGAGCAGGGTGCTGATCCCCAGGCGAGCCTCTTGTCGGTGGTGATCTGTGCGGCATGAGTAGCTGACTGGGTCAGGATGGCAGGGCCCAGGCCAGGTGGAGATGAATGCAGATTCAGTCCGGTAGGTGCTGGATGCAGCTTCCAGCAAGTGTGACATAATTAGGCAGTGGGGAACCAAATTACGACCCACTAACAGCATTCAGCACACTTATAGTAAAAGAAAGCAATACCACAGTTTGGATGACAATCTGGTTGCAATATCAGCTTTCCTGAGCAAAACCGTGATCTCTGTGGTGATTCAGACGTCCTGATAGGCCGATTGCGAACAGCAAATTTTCGGTCTTCTTCAGGCAATGGTTCAGTCACAATTCGGTGGCTTTTGTCACAATTGGTTTGGATACAGTCCATTTATTTAAGCACTCTCTAATGATGCCTTTCAAGGGACAGCAGGCAGACATGCCAGACTCAGCCTTTTCACCAGTTTCCCACACGACTATGCAGGAGCAGCTGCTCAAATATCTCAAGCTGTTCACTCTCTCAACTCCAGTCTCAAACTGATTTACTGCTGCAGGCAGCTTGGGACTTTCCCTCTGATCCAAAAGGTTTGATTCGTTGATTCATCTGTCTGTCACAGCAAGGGCTCCCCCTCCAGGTCCATTTAGGTGCCAAAGTGAAAAAACTACAATTCCTGCAGAAATTCACTCCCACAGGACCCCTGGGGACAGACTCCATTTTAGGGTCCCCAAATGTACTGATTGGTCCACAACAGCAGTCCAGAACCAAGATGGTGGTGATTTATAGCACTGTCTATGCTGCAAAGAAGGCAGGTCAGACAAACTGTGATATCATTACTTTTATAATAGATAATCAGCAAATAAGTATAGCTTCTAACAGAGCTCCCTCTGCGCAGTTAGCAATGGTAGAATGGATCGATTATCTGGCAGCCCAGGTGGGACTCGAGCATAGAAACACTCAGACCCCACTCAGATTAATTGTACACTGTGATATAGGCAGCTCTTAAAGAGATAGAACACAGAGGCTATAAAGGCACTCACATGAAATAGCTTTCAAACGATTAAGACACAGGACACCAGCCTGGCAGTGGGCATTTAGGCACACCCAAAAAAGATTTCAGGAACTCCAATTTGTAGGGGATTACATATATATATATATATATATATATATATATATATATATATGGATATGAACATTTAAGGTCAACTCAGGTTCTGTGGAAAACCATGATGATGCCAGGTACATTAACTTACCAAGGGTAGTATTAGTGTACACACAGAGGGCATCCTTCCTGTTGGGGGGCAGTGGAGCAGACATTGGGCAACCAACAGCATTATCACATCATCACGTACGGTAAACTCAATGGTCGGGTTATCTTTCTAGCATATAATTTGGCAAGACACTGCATCAGCCCAGTCATGTCAAAAAGCATTACATGAAATTCCAAAAGCAGCAGCAGGGGACATACTGTAGTTCTTTTTTTTTTTAATTCAATAAACTTTATTCAGTTTTTTAAAACAAGTTACAACGTAGTATACAGCAATATAAAAGCAGTCATAGCCATAGTTTCAGTGATCAATTACACTTATTAGACTGTATAATGATATTATGCTTATCTAAAAAATCTAAAGTATATACAGTCTTAAAGTAGAAGTATACTACAACAAAACAGAGGGTTTAATTAAACCTCCAAACAAAAATCCCCCATAAAGATATCACTTATATAGGTTTTCCTCACGAAAAGCCATAAGCAATTGATAATATGCTCAGACAGTGGGTTAGGTAGTCAGGGTTTCCATGCAGCTAATAAAGCATCTAAAGTGCCCCACCTATCTAGGTAACATTGCAACTGATTATCCATGCTGGCAATATGCTTTTCTAACTGTAGGGCCTGCAACATTTCTCTATGCCATTCCAATGTTGTAGGCAAGGAGTCATCGATCCAGTGCCTCATGAGTATAAGCTTAGCCACAGCAGAGATGAGAGCCATAAAGTATTTCCTAGATTTTAATGTTCCTGTTGGATAATGATTAAGCAAACTAACTTCTGGAGAGAATAATGGGCCCAAGGCCAACAGAGGTTCAAGGGAATTCTTGATAGTTCTCCAAAACAATTGGACTTTAGGGCACATCAATAACATATGATAAAGGTCCCCATTTTCAGCAGAACAACGGGGGCACTGAGGAGAAGATATTTTACCAATTTTGTAAAGTTTCTGGGGAGTAAAATAGAGATTGTGCATAATATTAAATTGTACAAGATGCAAGCAATCTTGTTTAACAAATCTATATAAGTTAATGCACGTTTATCACCAGAAATCAATTACGGATGGGAGTGATAGGGCATTAACCCAATAGTAACACATACCAGTAGGTAGTTGAGTGTCAAGGGTCTACAGTTCTTTATATACATTGGAGATAGAGTGTGGTTGACCAGCGACATTGAGGAGGGAGGATAAATCCATGTTGGGTGAATCAGATGTTCCCATGATGGTTAAAAAGGAGGCAACCACATGTCGAACCTGCCAGTATTTGAAGGGGTACCCTTTTAAATCAGGGAAGCTTTGCGGAAAGTGATTATATGAAAGTACTCTGCCATTGGGAGCAACATCAATGAGCCTCTTTCCCCTCAAAGAGGGCTATTGAAATAGGTTTCTGTTTGATTCTAAAATGGGGGTTATTTAGAAGTGGTTGTTTCCCATCTATATACCAATTTAGATTCAGGTGACACTGCAGCTGACTCAGGGCTCTCAGTGACCATCCTACTGGAGTTTTCCAGAGCTCTCTGGGAATGCATTTTGGAGAGGAGTATATTAAAGTCAGTAAAGAGCATAAAGTAGGGGATACCAGGTTTTTTTTGATATCTAGCCAAGAAGGGGAATAAGATCCAGAATGTCCTTCAGGCAACTGGGACGTCCAATGTACTAGCTTAGTGAAATGGATAGCATCATAATAATTAAAAAAGGATGGTAGAGAAAGACCACCACAAAGTTTTGGTGCAGTAAGTTTATGATATGCCCATCTTACTGCTTTGCCTTTCCAGATAAACTTGTTAAGTAAGTTTCTAAGAATAGAAAACCATGATTTAGGGCGGTATGGGGCCAACATATTAAGAGGGTATAGGATTCTGGATAACACATTCATCTTGACTGTGCTGATCCTACCCCATAGGGAAACTGGTAATGTATTCCACCTTTCCAAGTTCAATTTTATTATCTGAATTAAATTAATGAGATTCTCTCTAATGATAGAGGAATATTCTTTGAAAATTTTAATATCCAGGTAGGTTAGACTTTTAGGTTCCCAGTGAAGTCCAAATTTTTCTACGTCTGTACGTAGTAATTTCTGGTTTAAAGGTAAAATATTGGATTTTGCTAAATTGAGTTTGTAGTAGGAAACTCTTGAAAAGGATTCAATTTCTTGTAGGAGGATTGGTATACCGTCGACTGGGTTTATCATATGTAATAATAGGTCATCTGCGTAAGTTAACAGAAGATGTTGTCGAGTTCCTATTTGAATTCCTTGCAAACCCTGTGTCGTAAGTAATCTCCTAATAAAGGGGTCCAAATAGAGATTAAAGAGGAGGGGGGGGATAGGGCACAGCCTTGTCTAGTGATGCAAAGCAATGGGAATGAATTAGATAAGTAACTGTTGCACCAGACCTGGGCAGTAGGGAACGTATATAATAACCTAACCCAGTTAACAAATGCTTGTGGAAAGCCATAACAGGATAATGCAGTGAAAAGGAAGTGCCAAGAGACATGATCAAAAGCTTTCTCCACCACATCTAAAGCAATAAGGGCAATTGGTACAGCTGAGTTACCAGCTGGGGGAATGAGGTGCAAAAGTCGGCGCATATGGTCACTCAAGGATCATCCTGACATGAAACCAACCAGTTCATTACTGATTAATGTGTCCATTAAGGGGCCCAGATGATTAGCTAATACTTTTGCCAATATTTTGACATCAACATTAAGTAAAGAAATAGGGCAGTAGTTTTCAATATAGTGTGGATCTCGACCCAGTTTAGGAATAATGGTAATTAGAGCTTCAAGATATGTAAGGTCTGAGAAACCAGTCTCATATCAAAATGAAATACTTTTGTCAGAAGGGGGGGGGGAAGTTCTGTACTATATAATTTGTAAAGGTTAGTTGGGAAGCCGTCTGGTCCAGGTGATTTGTCTATGGTGAGTTGTTTAATTGCTTGTGTGACTTCCCATTCTAGAATAGGGGAGCTCAGAGAAGTGTAATTTTATCTATGGGTAAGGTCGGGAGAGTCAGCTGGTCAAAATATGTTTGAAGTTGTTCACTTGGGATCTCTTCCTCTACACCATTGTACGGTTCCCCATAATATTGTACAAAGCCAGAGGTAATTTCTCTCGGATTTGTGACTAATGGGCCATCTCTGGCAAGGTATAGTCCTGGCATGAAACGGGTAGATTCAGCTTGTTTAATATGGACAGCCAACAATTTGCCAGCACATTCCTCAGATTCCAAATATTTAATATTGATATGTTTTAAAGAGAGTTCAGCTTTTTGGGACATGACTCATGAGATATGAGAATTGGGAGTGTAATGTATGAAGTTTAATCCATTCAGTTTCTGAGAAGCACTTGCTGATAGTTAGTTCCAAAGCTTTGATATCTTGCAACAATTTTTCAGTCTTCAATTTAAACTTTTTAAGCCTGTTAGAAGCTAAGCGTATGCATTCCCCTGTAAAGCACATTTCAGGGCTGACCAGACTATGTCAGTACAAGGAACTGAACCAACATTACTTTCAAGGAAGGAGATAATGAAAGTTTTGAGATGGGTCTGTATATTGGGAAGCTGGAGTAATTTCATATTTAATCACCATAAGGAATCCCTTTTAATTCCAGGCCCTAAGATGTATGTACTAGAAACCGGGGAATGATCAGATATAACCCGCGAATGGATTGTTGCCTCCATTATTCCTGGCAAAATATGGGAACTTATCAAGAAATAATCTATCCGTGAACAGGTGCGATGGGGGAAAGAGAAGAAAGTATATTGTTTTTCAGTGGGGTTGAGCACTCTTCATATATCAAGGAGACCCAACCCATTTATTAATTCTTGTAAGGCTTTCTGTGCAGGGGAGAGACCAGACCGTTGAAAGTCTGATCTATCTAAAGAGAGCTGAGGAGTGATATTCCAGTCTCCTCCAAGAAAGATTGTCTTGGGGGGAGTAGACAAAATCATTTCCATTAAACTTGTAAAAAATGCTGGGGAATCTACATTTGGTCCATATATACAACCAATTGTAATTTGGTGAGAGCCCAAGAGTCCATGTAGTATTATGTAGCATCCTCGACTATCCCAGATTTCATGTTCTAATCTAAAGGGAACATTTTTGTGAAATAGAATAGCAACACCTCCTCGATTTGTAGATAATCCTGCTCTGTAAGCTTGCCCTACCCATCCTTTATGCAAGAGAGGAATATCCTCTCTTCTAAGGTTGGTTTCCTGTAGACAAACTATATTAGCCTTAAGATTCCATGAATGTTTCAAGATGATTTGTCATTTGCATCTGTCCCTGGCCCCCTTTACATTCCAGCTTAAAGTGATGTATGGACCAAACATTATTTATAAATTGAGACTAAGCCTAGATGCGAAGTGAAGCATATAGAATAACCGAGAGAAGTACCTGATGTCTTTATCTGTATCAAAAAGAAACAAAAAAATAAAATAGTCGAAGAGCCCTCCCCCCTCTTCCCATACCAAACCCCCAAAATCCCTTGTTAACTACCCCCAGTTCTTACAACTGCACTTCAAACCTAGTCTGTCAGGTGATGTATATAAAACAAGCCTAAAAGTACATATATTCCCCATAAACCTCTCCCCTAACTAGCTTTTAGTCATTTAGCAGTAATAAAACCTTCAAAAATCAAATAGCTGACCCTAATATTATAAATAAGGCATAATGATTTATCTGAAGGGGTCTATTCCCCTTTCTTAAGAAATGTTATCTCCTATTTTGATGGACTAAGATATAATATTATGGTAGTTGGTAAATACTAATATAAAGTGGACATAGCACATAACATAATTGTAAATTAAATAGTCAGTTCTCACATAGTTGCCTTGTTACTTCACAGGCAGCCCTTAGAGGCAAACATCAAATATTGTAAAGAATTGACTGTGGAGCCAGGTGTAATTCTGGGAAAAATGTGGGATCTTCATAAAGAAAAATGAATCCTTTAGAGCCAGCATTACTGCACAGGTAGTCTCTAGAGGCAAACACCAGTAACATTGTTTAGGATTGACCGTGGAACCAGCTTCATATTATAAAAAATGCGGTTTCTTCATTGAAGTGAGTGAATCTTTAAAGCCAGCGCCGAAAGGTTTTACACGGTAAGATCCATCTACTTGAAATAACAAAACTGGTAACTAGCAGGAAAAAACGTCAGCAGTTGACTGTGTCGTACATTATGCTCTCGTCCCAATATTCAAGGAAATGAATATCTCGTAGCATTGGCACAAAAAAGCTGCCGCTACTATTTTAATAAAATATCTACACCTCATCCAAGGGCAGGTTCGTTTAAACAGATCTGGAAGCGCTGTTTTTAACTCACTAAGTACCTGTTCCTGGGAGTCATAGGTCTGCCAGTGGTCTCCCATTTTAACTTGTAAAATTGCAGGGTATTTTACACGGAAAGGCTTACCAGCTGCAATCAACTTGGATACGAGTAGGTGTAACTCTTGCCATTTTAGTCGGACCGACTGTGGCAAGTCTTGAGTTATTCTAACTCATTTTCCCTCCCATAAAACTTCTTGTAGAACTTTAACTTGTAAGAGGATGTGCTGTTTGTCCAGAAAATTGAGTAATTTAAAGATTATTGCCCTGCGTGGGGAGCCGGGGGGTGGAGGTGGGCGGAGTGCCCGATGAGCTCTCTCCACAATATAGGAAGAGCCATTTGGAGAGGGGCCTACTATTTTTTCACAGAATCTTTGAATGAAAAGAATGGGTGGCATGTCTTCTTCCTGTTCAGGAATACCGATTATTAAAAGATTATTCCTGCGACTCCTCCCCTCCAGGTCTTTTAATTTATCCTCCAGCTTTTTAATTCTCCGGTTAGTAAGTGCATGACCCAGGGCTGACTTATCTTGTTTTTTCTCCACCATTGTAAGGCGAGCTTCTGAATCTGCAACTCGGGTCGTGAGGGAGTCTGTTGCTACTTTAATCTGATGCAACTCATCAGTAATGGCGTCAATAGATTCCTGCATCAGTCTCATGCTCTCTAAAAAACGTTCCTCTGTCAGTGGTGTAGATCCAGTAGATGCCTTCAGCGTATGAGATTTAGGCCATTTGGGGGCCTTGTCCTTTTTGGGAGATGGTGGCGGCGAGAGCTGCGGCGGCGCTGCATGAAAATGTCCATTATTGGTGATTACAATGAAGCAGAGAGAGTTTATAAATTGATCCAGTCTGAAATCCCTCTCCATTGCCTCTGAAAAGGTGGTTAAACAGTAATTTTTTTGCGAGCAGGGAATGGAGCAAATGGAGTCTGCTGCCTGTCTTCTAGGCTGCCATCACATGACCTCCATACTATAGTTCTTATTGGAGTTTGAGCACACATGACTGAGTGTGGCATGGATTAA
Organism: Neoceratodus forsteri; assembly: GCA_016271365.2. Classification (NCBI taxonomy): domain Eukaryota; kingdom Metazoa; phylum Chordata; order Ceratodontiformes; family Ceratodontidae; genus Neoceratodus; species Neoceratodus forsteri. The sequence continues at coordinate 1,387,550,967 of CM057453.1, forward strand.
ATGGAGACTTTTCTTTCCATTTTACACTCTCTTTTCTCTTCATCTGGAGACCGGAATTTTCTGGACAAAAGACAGTAGCATTTTGGGGATGCACATTAATTCTGGTGACTCTGTGTGACCACTGTGCGCATGACTAAGTGCGCCATTAATTCTGGGAGACTTTGCATTTCTTGTTACGTTCTCATTTCACTTACTCGGCACTGGGGACTTTTCTGTACACAAGACAGACAGTAGCATTTTGAGGATGCACATTAATTCTGGTGACTGTGTGTGACCACTGCATGCATGACTGAGCGCACTATTAATTCTGGGAGACTTTGTGTTTCTTGTTACGCTCTCATTTCACTTTGTCAGCACTGAGGAATTTTCTGGACACAAGACAGTAGCATTTTGGGGATGCACATTAATTCTGGTGACTCTGTGTGTGGAGGTTGCCAATATTGTTGTCACTTTGCCTTACTTAGCGTTAAGAAGGAATGACAACGTGAAGTAATAATTACAAGGTGAAGTGAGCCTTTCATGTTGGCCACTTAGCATAGCAGAATGACAATGCAAAGTGCCCACCTTGTGGTCACTTCACCGGTAAAATTTAAATTTACTGCATCTCTACTAGACTCCAGGGATATAAATATACAAGAAGCACATTTTCTGGAGAAAGTGCGAATTTTCGCCACAATTTCATGAAAAATTTCATACTGTGAAATCGCTGATTTCATGGCAGTTTCACTGGTGGAATTTTATTTTGCAACATCTCTACCAGACAGACACTGGACAGGCTCTCAAGACATCCAGTTTTTTCTACTCTGGATGGCCATACTTGAAGCACAGCAGTACTTCAAGTACCTCAGTGTGTGGCTGGTCAACAAGCCCAACTGCTTAGCCCACATTGATGCCCTTCATGCAAAGGTCCACCCCAAGCTGGGTGCCTTTTACTGCAATAAAAACTGCTTACCCTCACTTGTCCACTGGGAGCTGGTCACCAAAATTTTTATCCCAGTTTTCAAGTTATGCAGATGTGGTCTACGACACTGCCCATCCACTTCTTAAGCTAGACTGGACACCCTCTGCAGTGCCTTTTGTCACTTGGCTACAACCCCCCCACACACACCACTGTTACCTATGTTCCTCCCTATCAATCCTTCTCCTAGCTTTCATGTCACAAGTCACTCTGTACCTCCTTCATTTCCAAATAATGGTTTAATTCCCTTCTCCCATATCTCTCCTCACTCCTATCTCTAGTTCTTCCTGCTCCATGTTCCTTCTGCTCCAGGGACCATCAAACTTTCTCCACTCCACATCCCCACTCCTCTACTGGGCAGTCTTCCTTCTCCTAGCAATTTCCCACATGCTGGCACCTGCTCCCCTCTTCCCTCTGCCATTATACCTCCACAGGCTCTCTCAGGTGTCAGCTCAAACTTCTCTCCCCACCTACACCTGTTTCCCACAGTTGGCACTCCCTGGTGGCAGAGATGGTACAAGGGGAAGGCACTCCTCCCACCTATCAGGTTCGTAGTGTCTTATGTGCCTTGTCACAGCACTTCTGCATCTACTTATGTGTGCCATACTGTGCTGCAACTGCACTTTACTTTGCACTAAGTCTTGCATTAACTTTTGTAACTGTGTAGCATGTGTTACTGGAATGTGCCTGCACGTTACTTTGCACTGTCTTGCATTAACTTTTGTAACTGTGTAGCATGTGTTACTGGAATGTGCCTGCACGTTACTTTGCACTAAGCCTTGCATTAACTTTTGTAACTGTGTAGCATGTGTTACTGGAATGTGCCTGCACGTTACTCTGTACCAAGAAATGTGACTGTATTATGCTCACTATTTCTCCTGTACCCCTTCCCACAGGTCACACCAGGAACTGAGCCTTGGATCAGTGTGCCTCTCCCAGTTACCAATTTCAAATAACTACACAAATAAATAGAGAGCTTAAGTGCAGATTAAGTGACACCAAGCATATGTGGACAGTAATGAGTAACCCAGGCTTTAAGATCATGTCCTCCTTGAAAATGAGCATCTGATGCTCTTGAGACTACCCAGTCAACACATTTTGAATAAAAAAAGAATTAAAAAGTTCATGAAGGTAAGCCATAAGGCTCTAAACATTCAGTGAGCACACCAAGTCCCTTAGCACTAACCCATAGGGAGTGAGCTTTAAGAACTTGAATGCAAGTGGGACCAGGGCAGTTTTTAATATATCCCTGTACATTTGTTGAAATAATTAGGTACTGTAGGTGAGACAGGTCTTCTGCCTAACAGTCCAAAAATGGCCAATAAAAAGAATACGTAGGTGCCAGTGCATAAAACACAGATACATGGGTTTGATGTACAGCTTTTTATTTGGGGAGGGGGGCAACCAGTGAATTAGAGAACTGGAAGCCAAGGGATTGTGTAGTGTGGAACCAAAGTGGGTAGTCAGGAGCAGGCACTAGGTGTTCAGTAATGGCACTAAGACTTACAAGAGTAAAACCGGTTAAAATGAGCTTAGAGACTACATTCTCACAGTTATATGAGAAACAGTCAGAAGTTGAAAAATATATATCACATCTAAATGGTGAAGCGGTCAGGGTAATTATTGGATCTGGTTCCCTGACCTGACTTATAAAGATTGTTCCGTGTTCCAGGAATAATCTCTCGGAACTGGCAGGAACAACTACCCATTCAGAAATTTAGCTTGAATAGAGTGAAGTCTAACCGGGTATGCTGATGGCATGCACATGGCTGCGTGTCCAAATATAATCACCCTACCTCAATCAATCATGTTCTAATCTATTTGCCTAATTAAAATAACCTTTTCCTAAACCTTTGTAGTTATTTTTTAATATTTTTGTACAACTTATATATACCAATAGTCACAATTTTTACACCTGCATTGTTAGTCAACAACTTTATAAATAAAAATATTTAATCGAAAAAAAAATACCAGGAAATGTCATATTGCCTTAATTTTTTGCTTAAAACTTGTATACAGAATTAACATCATTTTGATCAGCAGTGCAAGCAAACACTATATCTTTAACTGGAGAGGCAGGCTCTCCTACCTTTAGATACAGTCATACCAAAAATAAAAATAAAATAAAATGCAAGGATCATTCTTCTATGTTCCTAATGTCAGAGATAAAAGCAATTCTCACCATGCAGAGCCATACCTTGAAGTCTCAAGTGAAGTCCTAGGCAGAAGGATATGCTGTCACAGCTCCTTCCTCTCTTCTGCTATATCTTAACTCAGATGGGTATACCTCGTGTTACACTTCTTGTAGAAGTGTTTTTTTATATTTATCGTGATATGTTGTCATTTCAAATTATGCAAGGTCTGATGGACCTCGTTCCTCATGCTACACTTCTTGTAGAAGTGTTTTTTATATTTATCCTGCTATGTTGTCATTCCAAATTATGCAAGGTCTGATGGACCTCATCTTACATTTCTTGTGGAAGCGTAAAAGTATGTTGCAAGGTGGCAAAAAATGTCTTATTTTACAAGTGAAATGTCATATCAGATTCTTACTTCATTGGAAATATGTTTGTAACATATTAAACCTTTGTAACTAGCTTTGAAATCGTATTGCTATAGAGAAAGTACCTTGTGGTCAGGCCTGCATTCTGTTTAACAGGAAATGTGTCTTTTTACTTCCTCAAAATAAATTTCACCATTTCTACGCAAGTTCCAAACAATATATTTTTTTTAAACTGCAAAATGTTAATGTTACAACTAAATATTGCAAAGAAGCTATAATCATTCTTGTTTTAAATGTATCTTTAAATTATTTCAAAGTAAGGCATACTTAATTTATTATTGACTAAACAGCAATTTAAGTCTAAATTATACTTGGCAATTAGGTTTTATTTATTTTTATTCTGGAAAAGCAGTAGTAAAGCATTTTTCAATTGTCATTGTTTAATTTAGAGACGAGTCAATAAGTCAGATCGATTTGTTGATTTGTCTCTGGGAAATAGAGGGTTCTTGTTCCATTATGTCCTCTGTTTCTACGAAAAGATGCTTCTCTGCAATATTTGGATCAGGTAGTCCAAATATGGACTTGGGGCAACTGCAGATTCTGCAATGGACTCCAAGTTGGGAGAGATGGTGGCCAGCAAGGAACTACCATAAACAAATCCATTTTGCATTTTATTTGTTGGTCTAGTTCTGGGAGCTGGCTATATTTGCCTCTTTTCTAGGGTTTATTTATTCATCTAGCTCCTAGTCTGGGTTGAGTACTATATAAGTCTAACTCTGTAACAGTGTTGGGTAAGTTACTTTAAAAAGTAATCAGTTACAGTTACTAGCTACTCTGAAGTAATTGCAATCAGTTAAAGTTATTTATTACTTTTGTATAAAAAGTAATTTGTTACTGAAATGCCTATTGCTTTTCATATTACTTTATATTACTTTTGATCAACTGGTTATGCACAATTAAAACATAGAGTACTGTACCTACAGTCTGTGTTCAAGAAACTCTCCCAAAAAGCTTAAAAAAATAAAATAACGTATAAAGGCACTGTTACGTCAGTGGTAGTCAGTGGCAGCTCCAGGAATTTGGACAGCTAGGAGGGACATGGCCGTAACAAGTCTAAATTAAATAGCACATTGATACCTGTATTGCTGATGTAACTCCTTCTCCCCAGGGGATACCCTAATGTTTCCAGGCAAGGAATTGAGGGAGTATTCCAATCTGGAAGTTTTCCCCAACTCTGGAAAGAGATGCAATGTACAATGGCCTTGCACTCAAACCACTTGCAATAGTAAAACAAAATTAGTTCAATGTGTTTACGCAACTAGATGAGATGAGATAATGCTTGTGTAACTTGATTTGCTTTGTGGCTTTCTGCCTCTCTATCCATGGGATATACCACCTGTGTAGGGGTACTACAAGGAACCCCTAGAGGAGGGTTCCCGCCACAGGTGCCGCGGAATGATTGCGTCAGCTAAAGGTAGGTTACAAAGAAGGCCACGGGTAAGAGAAATGAGCCACTGGAGGAGGAGGGGTGGATGGTGGGGAACAAAAAATGAATCCTGGAGGTACCCAGGATGAATGACCTTTTAATCCTGATGGGGGAGTGGCGTTGTTGCTCTGCTCATTGAATCTCAGGCTTAAGCCCTCCCATTCAATGTGCTTACGCAACTGGATGAGATGAGATGAGATAATGCTTGTGTAACTTGATTTGCTTTGTGGCTTTCCACCTCTCTATCCATGGGATATACCACCCTGTAGGGGTATGAAGCAAGGAACCCTAGAGGAGGGTCCCCCCCCCATAGGTGCCACATGAATGATTGCATCGGCTAAAGGTAGGTTAGAAAGAAGCCCAAAACGAATACCTGAAGGTGTTGAGCACTGAAGAGGTGAGGATGATGAATGAATGAATTCTGAGAAGATGATAAGGGCTGACTTCCTAATGAGAGGGGAAAGCCAGAGCCACGATCAGCCTCCATCCAACAGTTGAACCTTACTAATTAACCAAGAATAGCACTAACTCTAATTAATATTATGACCATTGGCACGGAGGAGAGGAAAAATCCCTTTTGAGGAGGAAACCTCTGGGGATACAAGGCCTAGGTCACCTTCCCTCCAGGCTGACGACATTTGATTTGAGGATGTATGTCATTAAAAAGAAGGGTTCAGTAATGAGAGGGATACGAGTAGGGAGGAGGAGGATGATGATGGAAAAGGGAAAATCCCCCAAAGAAAGCACAGATTGAAGCAGGAACATGAGGCTACACGTAGATAAAAGAAGCAATATGAGGCAAAAACGAATACTGATGGTGATGATCACCACAGGAGGGTGGCAGGTTGATGAGGTAGCAGAAGATCCAATGAGAGGTATGACTGATTGAGTGAGGCGAGTAAGTAGACACTGATGCTGATAAAGCATGATTATGCGATGTGAACAATTAGATCCTGATGTGGTTTATGAGTAGCATCAGATTCAATGATGGAATGCTCAAGTAAATTATGTAAATAGATAAACCTTGAGGCAAGGATGAGTGAATGATGCCTGGAGTTATGAATTCGATACATGCAGCAGGATGGCCACGGGTTAATAAGGTGGCATAGGAGTCATGATAGGCATAGCCCAAAAGAATATCAATAGCAGACCATGAGTGGAGTGAATCCTGGATGGCTGGTAGGGAATTGGAAGAGGAGGAGACAGGAATGATGCAATGATAATGATGATTGCCGCAGGAGTGAAGTGGTTCAAATTAAGCAGATCAGGGAAAAGGAGACTGGAAATGAACTTGAAATTGAAAGAAAGAATGAACTTGAAAAAGGACTTGTACGAAGATAGGATGCTCAATAGAGTGATACGAGTAAGGAGGCTTCTCGAAAGGAGGTGGACTCGAGGCCAAGAAGGTATGACTAGAACCAGAAGGTAGGCTAACCAGAGCATACATTCAGGATGAGCGATCAAGAGCTAGATGGAGTCAGCTGAGGCAGACAGAGTGAGTGATTGAAATATATGAGCAGGTCGAGGCGAGGTATTGTGGACCCGAGAGGGCTATGCTCGAGTAGTTGATGTGACCGAGTGGACCCATTTAGAGGTCAGATAAGCGAGGATTCAATGAAAGCAGGGTAGTAGAGCCCCAAAGAGATGAGGCAGGAGAGGGAAACTACCAGCAACTGGAGTGCAGCATGCAAAGCTAAAGGTGGAAGGAGGGGGCACAGACATGAGGATGAATAGGGGCAAAGTGCAGGAGAAGCAGCAGTGAGCCACACAGTGGTGCTGCTGAAATGCAGGGCTAGGGTGCCAGACACAGCACAAACTGTAGAACAACAGGACATGCATACTGAGAAAGACCATGCAATTGGATATGTGGTGCCATCTAGTGGAGAAATGTAGGAGCACAGCATAATCTGCAGTGTGCAGAGGAACAATCGGTGGAAGACAAGGAAGGAAGCAATGGTTAGCAGTGGCTTCCAGCTAAGTTACATTCATAGCAGCTAATAAACAGCAGAAAGGTATTTGAATGTCGGACAGTGCTAAGTTATGAATAGCAGATCAGTAAGAAGCACGGTAGTTGTACACCTACCAAAAAAAAAAAAAAATAATTTTGCTAGGTCAAAACAGGGAACATCCCCTCTGAGGCATATGATCGATGTCCCCGTTAGCAACATGTCCCATTGTTTGCCTCCCCTGTTGCTGTGCAGCTGAATAGCAGTGGGTAAAGTCAGTATGGAAATCTGAAACAGATGAGGCACAAGCTGAAATCGATTATGACTTGGGGAAGACTGGAATCCCCGTAGATATGGGAGTCAAGCAGAAGCGAAGGCCAAGGACAGCAGCACTCCAAACAGAGACAGGCGGTACTGAGGGTCGTAACAATGAAAAGGTACAGTGTCAGCAGCAGCTGAGTGAGGCACTAGGCAGTACCAAGGAGGGAGAACAGTGATGCAAGTGAGCGATGGAAAACGAGGAGCAAGAGAAGCGGAGGCACACCAGCACCAGGAGGAGGGAGCACTGAAAATGATGGAGGCTGTGAGTGATGGGAGACAAAAGGTGAGTATGCATAGCAAGGGACAGGCGGGCCCAAGCTGGAGACAGCATTGGAAGCCAGAGAGGAAACTCAGAGCAGGAAAATAGAACATGCTAGCAGCCCCCAGAAAGCAAGCCAGAAAATCCAGCAGGGCAGGCCAGCACATAGGAAGGAAGCAGACCTCCAGAGCCAGCAGAGGAAGGGTGAGTAAGGGACAGCCCCAGATGACAGGTGGCCAAAAAGCAAGGCAGCAGAGGTGCACGGGATCGAACTGCAAAAACCGATAGCAATGGAGCACAGCGAGGAGAAGGGGGGGTGAAGAATGAGGGAGAAGGAACTGGCAGCCTGAAGCGCCAAAGAGACAGATACGCAGAACAGGTAGGAATGGGGCAGAGGGAGGCGAAAGCTGAGGGCAGGAGGCCGACAGAGAGCAGCGCCTCCGGCTGCCAGCGAAAAATTAATCCTGAGGGTACCCAGGATGAATGACCTTTTAATCCCGATGGGGGAGTGATATTGTTGTTCCGCCCATTGAACCTCAGGCTTAAGCCCTCCCATTGTCCACAAATTAAATCATTATCAAAGCTGGGCAGGAATTCTACAGTTCCACAGAGCCCAGTTAAACTCTCAGCAATCTATAAAGCATGGTTGGATCTTGTCCTCCATTGGAAAATTGCAGACTTACCAACCCGTGACAGACAGTCACAAAACTATGACATCATCAATTAAAATCACCCTATCCAATTGCACATTTGCAGCACCGTGCCAAACAATGTTTGATCTTTCACAGCTCACATAACCTCCTATCTTGTGCTGCAGTCCAAATAGCTGATAAATGAAATTTAAAGCAGGCCTTCACTGAAAATAGGGTCTTGTAAAGCAGACCCAGTGGCGCTGAGGGTTGAGGTGCTGGATGCCACACCTCATGCCATGCCAGGGACCTGGGTTCAGGAATGAGCATGGATTGCCAGGAGGTGGCCAGGGAAGGAAATGATTGATCATCCAGAGGACTGCTCTCCTCTCCCAGGATGGGTGGATTGTCACTGCCGCCAAATGACTGCCACCAGGTAGAAGCCTGGAGGGTAGTCTGGGACTGGGGGCAATACGAAGGGAGGGTGTTGCAGGACTGCATTGTATGCACCTCTCTAAGCATGTACATGTGTCCACATCTGGGGATAGAAGAAAATGGAATATGGATCTGGCAGACTCCGTGACAGTCCCTGCAGCAGCAGGGTGCCAGAGTGTAAATGGTCCTGCCTGCCAGCCCCGTGTGGGGAGTAAAAAAAAAAAAGGCAATAGGGTCTTGCATCTCAGTAGGGCTTTCATAGATTACAAACAACAATTAAAAAAAAAATACACTGTAAAACATGGCAACACATGTTACAAAAAGTTGAATTCCCCCCTCCCCCCATGAGCAAATTTTATAGTGCAGCTGACGGGGGATAACAGAAATCATTCAGTTCCATTCTGTTGGGTGTCAGGTTGCTTATCAGAAACTCCTATTCAATGTCTGATGGCAGATAAGCCATTAGAATCATAACTTCTGATTCCACATCCAACTAACTGTAAAAACTCTCCCATCAGGTTAAGCTATAGGCTCCTTCATGCCCTTCCTTACAATTAAAGGCATCCCCCTCCCTGCACCCTCTTAGAACCCATTCTACCATCCCTTGCACTATTACTTGTTTTCTGAATGCAGAAACTGTGCTAGTTCATGTGCATAATGACCTTCTTAGGGCTAGAGATCAAGGGGAAGGGACAATTCTTGTTTTCTTTGATCTCTCTCTTCAGCATTTGACATGGTGGACCATCGAGTGTTACTTGACCACCTAAGAGAATTCTGTGGACTTGCTGGCACTGTTATCTGCTGGCTTGAGTCTTTTTTATCTAACAGGAGGCAGAGGGTAGTGAAGGGGAATTTCTCCTCCTCCTCTGTCAACCTGTCGTGCGGAGTTCCCCAGGGTTTGGTCCTGTCACCGATGTTGTTTGCCATGTACATGCTACCCCTGGGAGATATCATTAGGAAGTACAGTCTGGGTTTTCACTGCTATGCGGATGATACCCAGCTGTACCTTTCCTTTGGCCCTGGAACATCTTGTGCAGTAGAAGTGCTTAACAGCTGCCTAGCTGAAATCAATGACTGGATGGCCTCCAGCTGGTTGCAACTGAACCCCAGTAAGATGGAGGTACTGGTGGTGGAGTCAAACAGAGGGCATGATAGGTTGGCCTCTGGTGCAGAGACAGAACTTTGTCTTGGCTCTGTACCATTAAAGGTCTCCTCTGGGGTGCATGATCTTGGTGTTATTCTTGACAGCGGTTTGACACTTGAGTTTCAGGTGGCGTCCGTTGTACATACCAGTTTCTATCATCTGAGGAATATCGCCAGGATAAAGCCCCTAGTTCCGCCACTGGACCTCCCCACTTTGGTGCATGCCTTCATGACGTCCAGGCTTGACTACTGTAATGCACTCTATCTTGAGGTCTCTGGGGGTGCCCTGTGCCAACTGTAGCTGGTACAGAATGCAGCAGCAAGGCTGTTGACAGGACAGTCTAAATACTGTCATATTACCCTGGTGCTGTGTCAACTGCACTGGCTGCCAGTTAGGTGGAGGGTCCTCTTTAAGGTGGGTTTGCTCACCTTTAAGGCCCTACACAGTCTGTGCCCTTGCTACCTAAAGGATCTTCTTGCACCTGCTGTCTTGGTCCGCTCCCTCTGCTCCTCCCCTAGGGGCCTCCTAGCGATTCCCAGGACGAGGCTAAGAACTTCTGGTAACAGAGCATTTAGTGTTGCCTCCCCCGTCCTGTGGAATTCGCTTCCTCTAGCTGTTAGGGAGGCCCCATCTTCTGAGGTTTTTAAAGCCCGCCTCAAGGCCTTTTTGTACAATCAGGCCTTCCCAGACTATGTTTTATAGTCTTTACCTGTCTTTTTTAATAAAGGTAAATTTGTTGCTAATTTAGTCTTAGAGACTTTAAATGCAGCCGAAGTTGAGGGTAGTTAATTGTATAGCAAAGTTTGTTTTAATTTGTTCAGAGTATTGTATTTAATTGATCATTACTTTGATGTGTTGTATTTATTAATTGATGTACAGTGCCCAGAGCCTCCGGGATGGGCGTCTCTTTAAATAAAATGTGCCTTGCCTTGCCTTGTCTCCATGAGGATCTTGATGCCAAAAGGAGACTGCACTCTGACGGCTACAGATACTAGGAGAAACATCTCAAAGATTCCAAAATTGGCTGATGAAATAAATGAAACTCCTAGTGAGCCAGTGGGCAGTTCTTCCCAGGTGACTGGCTCATTAGGAGTTTCATTTATATCACTTGTGAATAAAATGTATAGCAGCCGATTTTAGAGCCTTTGAGTCATTTCTCCTAGTATCTATAGCCATCAGAATGCAGTCTCGTTTTGTTTTTCTGATTGTGTGTGAGGGTTAGTTGCCCCCGAGCCTGCACCTCCTGTTTCTACTGAATGTGGTCAAATCCATTAGTTGCCCCTTAGGATCTTGATGCCACTTAAATGCCACCATTCCACCTCCATCCTCTAGTTTTCTATCACCAAGCAGTCCTCATCCACTAGTACTTTGGGTGGACTGACGATCCTTTTGCATTAATGCTTGCCAAATTTTGTCATCTTCTAAGCTTCCAAATGAAGCTCATACCAGCACACCAAGTGCTGCAATCCACTGCTGGGTAAGCCAGCCTCTCCAGAAACTAGTAGTGCCATTGCTATCCCGGCAGCAGAGCTGCCAACTCAGAAGGTGTCCGGTGGTGTTTGCCACCAAATGTGCATTGTGCTGCTGGTGTGAAACTGTGTGTTGGCTTGGTTCACACAACAGTGTGGCTGTGACTCATCACTTGGGGCCTCCAGACAGGCCAGCTCAGTTCTTCTCCACTCTGTGTGCTCCACCGTGACCTCCCTTCTACCTCAATCTCTCTGGCTATGGCTTGGCACCCCATGGCCTCATGCAAGCCTGTCCTGTGGCCACCTCAAAACAAAAATCTTTTTTTAACAACTTTTTATTTCATTATGTATTTTATGTGCTTTTTTCCATTTTCACTACCCCCAGTCCCAGTACCACATTCCGAGATGCCTTCCCAATTTGCCGCCTCCTCCCCCCCTGTGCTGCCACCAGACCTAGTAGCAACAAAACTACAGGGGGATGACAACCACCAGGAGAGGAGAGCTGCATTTAGGCTCTCGATCCTGCTCTGCCACTCTCACCCATGCCAGCACCCTAACAACCTGAGGTAGTTCTCAAAACCCAGGTCACCAGTGTGACCTGACGTGTGGTGTCCAGCGCCTCAAGTCTCAGTGCCACTGAGGTGGTTTTAACAACTTTTTTAGACCGACCCTGTCCTTCCCTCCTCCTCAGTTCACTTCTCCTCATTCTGGCTGCTGCTGCCTTCATGTCCTTTCCCTTTGCTGCATTCAGAGCCATGAACAGAGCTGCTACCTCTGGATCTGATCTGCAATGTCCTGACAACAAACAATTTCACAAAAAAAGCCGCTCCTAGAAAAACAGAGAGGGTGTAGGTTCAGTAAAGCAAACAACAAGAGAAAATAGAACCCGCTCTATGTCCAGAGGGAAAACAAACTGAGACCCAACTCTTGGGTTATTCGTTCAGTTAAAAAAATACATTTTTATTACAAAATCTTGTTAAAATACACAAGTACTATACACCCCACCCCGGTGTACTGAAAATGCCGACAATCATTTCACACCCCTTCAGGTGCTTTTTGAAGGGATCCCTTTTTGTAATAAAAATGTTTTTAACAGCTCACAAAGATAACCTACTGGTTGGTCCCCAAGGATGAGCCCACGGAGGCTCCAAGGGCCAACACCTGACCTCTCAAGGTGCTCAAGGCCAAACATTTTCCACTCCTTCCTGCAGAAAATCCCAAACCTGTGGAACCATGGCTTCAGAAGGTCTGATACCTTTCTCCCTGTCCCAAGCCAAAAAGGTGGTCCATATGTGGGCATAAGCTGCCAACATGGAATTCTTTCTACTGGCCATCAGGGTGCCCACTACCTTTTTTGAGAAGCCTTGTTTCAGGAGTTTCCTCCTTTCAGAAGCCAGGCTGCAAGCTGCATTGCCTCCGGATTCGGATGCAAAATAGCACCTAGGGAAAGAAGGTCCCCCAGTTCTGGGAGGTGACACGGTGCGTGTTGAACTAGGTTCACTAGGTCTGAGAACCATGGTCTTCTGGGCCTTTCCAGAGGTATCAGAAGAAAGTTTACTCGTGAGTGCTTTATTTTGCATATCACCTTGGGAAGGAGCAGCAGAGGGGGAAGGCATATTCCCTGGTGAAATGCTATGTCTGTGACAGACCATCCACTGCCTCTGCCTGTGGACACTGATAATGGCTGAAGAACTGCTGCACTTAAGTATACTGACTGGAGGCAAAAAGGTCAATCTGTGGTCAACTGAATCTCTTGCACAGGTCAAACACCTCAGGGTTCAGCATCCACTACCCTGGCTGGATATTCTCATGGCTTAGCTAATTGGCCTTAATGTTCAACTACCCCGCCAAGTGAACTGCTGACAGAGAGAGAAGATTCTCCTCTGGTGCAACAGAAGCTTGGTTGCTTCTTTTAGCATCTCTCTGCTCTTTGTGCCCCCTTGATTGTTTATGTATGTAGCCATGACAGCTTTGTGTAACTGTACTGTCACTGCTCTTGAGTATACCTAACTTCAAAAGTGAAGGAGAGCAAGGCATACAGCCCTCATCTCCAGAATGTTGATGTGTAGGAGCTGTTCCTGTGCAGACCAAGTACCCTGAATTGGAATGTGGTCAGCACTGCCCCCCAGCCCAATGGGCTGGCATCTGTAGTCAGAATCGGCTCGGTAGGGGCTTCCAAGGGAGACCCTTTGATCAAATTCTCTAGACTCACCCAGCTACTCAGGAACTGCTGCAGGAGTGGGGAAGTTGAAATCCTGGCCTGATAATTCTCCGAGATTGGATCCCAGGCCAACAGCAACTTGATCTGGAGGGACCACATGTGAAGGCAAGCCCAAGAAACCAGTTCTGTTTTCCCCATCATGAGACCCAGAATCCATAAAAGGCTATAAGCAGATGCTCACAATTGGCTCCCCAGCCACTGAACCTCTCTCAACAAGGTCTCCTTCCTGGGGAAGACCTTTCCCTTTTCTGTCTTGAACAGTGCTTCCAGGTGCTCCAGGTTCTGCAACTGTTTGAGAGAGCTTTTCTCCTGATTAACGACCCAGCCATCCATGAGACTTCAAAACCTCCTGAGTCCTGACCACTAACTTCCTCACCAGTGGAGCAGATGGCACTCGAATGAGCAAGTCCTCCAGGTACAGATAGACATGATGTCCATCCTGTTGGAGATGAGCCACCAGGACTATGAGTACCTTCGAAAACACTCTTGTGGCTGTTGACTGCACAAATGAGAGTGCCCTTACTGGAAGTGTTACCCCAGGACCGTCAACCTGAGGAACCTCTGAGAAGACTGCCAGATGGGAATGTGGAGATATGCATTCCTCAGGACAAGATAATCCCCCGGCTGAACAGCCTGGTTGATTGATTGTAAGGATTATATTTTGAAGGGTGTGTGATGAACAGACTTGTTTAGGTGTTTCAGATCTAGAATAGGTCTGAACCCCCACCCCCCAACTTCTTGGAAACCAGAAAATAAATTGAGTAGAATCCTTGGCCTTGTTCGGCAGGTGGCATCAGGACAATTGCCCCGATCTGTGAGAGATGATCCAATGTCTGTGACACTGCTTGTTTATTTACAGGGTCTTTTGGTAGAGGGGATGGCAGAAAACATCCTTTTGAGGAAACAGTAGAAAACTTTATTGTGAAACCTAACACCAAAATCTCCAGAACCCAAGCATCTGATGTTATCTGGGCCCATCTTGTGTAAAAATTGTGCAGTCTTCCACCAAGGGAAGGGAGGCAGAGGTGTGCCCATGTACCCTCATTGAGAGGAGCCACCTCTTCAGCCCAGGCCTCCATTGCATCTGTGGGCCAGGGCTCCTCTGCCACCATTGCTCTTGAATCCAGCATAGGATCCTTTACTCCTCTGGTTCCCGAAGTTTCTAAAGGGACAAAATCCCCTTCATACTGCTTCTGGCTGCTACCTTCTTGGCCTTTTGAGGTGGATCTGACCCTTTGCTGTTGTTTTGACACCGGAACATGACCCTTTTTATCCTGGATATCCTTCAAAATGTCAACTAGGCCTGAACCAAACAATAAGCCTCCTTCAAAAGCTAAGTTACACAACTTGGTCTTCGACACCTGGTCAGCAACCCAATGCCAAAATCACATGCCTCTCATGGTGGACACAATATGATAAACAGATCAAGTGGACATACGTACAGTATATTCTCCACTGTGGCATCCCCCAGAAAGGTGAAGGCCATGGATACCAACTGCAAAATGCTGTACCCCGAGAATCTGACAGAAAGAAGCTGACCAGCATGGTAACCCACAAGTTGGGGGTATTTTCTTCCATAAACGGGAAACACCAGACTTCCGGCGATGCAACCTGAATGAGTGGATGCTAGCTGCTAGAGCTCCTCTCCCACAACCAGAAAAACATATTCCAAATTAGTATTGCAGACCAGAAACTTAAAATAATAAGATCAGAATAGCAAAGTAGCAAAGCAGTGAGACATAATATGGACTTGGAAGATAAATATACCTGCAATCTCGAGGTGAATAAATCAGAAGCAAAAAGGTGCAAAGCAGACAACGAGACTAGTAACAGCAATGAGGGCTTTGGAATGATCGCAAAGCAACTCTCCATACTCTTGTCGGAGATGTCTGCACTACACACAACCATAACAGATGCAATTTCCAAAATTAAAGACCTTAAAACAAAAGCAGAGGCACAAGAGATCAAAATTTAGGATGCAGAAGCCAGGATAATAATCTTTGAAAAGACAGGAGTGGGAGACAGAAAGAGCAACGCCTTAAAAACTCCTGAAAAATTAAAAAAACTAGAGGAAAGAATGACATATATGTAGAACTATTTCAGGAGAAACAGGCCCACATATTCAAAGCGTTGCGCCTGGTGCAAATCCATAGTGCTGAAATAGCACTGGATTAGAGCCAGGCTGCAATATTCAAAAGGTCGAATAGCTCTGGTGCTGTGTGGTAGCGCCAGCACTAAGAGACACTGTAGGCAGGGGCAGGGGATAGGGGAGTGGCCAGGAATGCTGACACAGCCGGCATATTCAAATATACAGTGCCGCTCTACAGGCATTAGCACGACCTGTAGCGCTGTGCTAAACACCGCTGACAAAAAGCTGGCAGTAATGCGGCAGTGCCCCCCATCGTGATTCCCTCCCCTGTAGCCACTACAGCCTGACTACACACATGATGGTTTAGTGGTCCCCCCAGCGCAATCCCTGACCCTTGGTAGCTGCTACATTCAGACTACTGCCATATTGGTCTAGTGGTCCCCCACCCCACATCGTGATCCCGACCCCAGGTTGCGCAAAAAACTGTAAACCCCAAGGTGCTGTAGAGGCCCCTTCCCCATGATCCCATCCACACAGCACTGCATATTCTGGTGGTCTAGTGGCCCCCTCACCCATCCAGCAGTGCGAGTCCCACAAACCCAGAAATTGAAGCCGTACATAGCTGACAACCGGCTCAGCCCTCCTCTCACCACCAAGGCTGGCTGCCGACTGCGGTATGCATGTGCACTACTGCAAGGAATGAGCATGGCCTTGCACGAGAACATACTCATTCATTGCAGTAGCGCACATGCATACCGCAGTCAGCAGCCAGCTGTGGTGGTGAGAGGAGGGCTGAGCCAGCTGCCAGCTCTGTACAGCTGCACTCCGGTTTGCGGGAGTCACACTGCTGGTGGGTGGGGGCCACTAAACCACCAGGATATGCAGTACTGTGTGGACGGGGATCAGGGGGGCCTCTAGAACACCTTGGGGTTTACGGCTTTGTGCGCCAACCGGGGGGCAGAGGTTGGGGATGAGGGATTGCGATGTGGGGGGGACCACTAGACCACCATGGATATCTTCATACTGTCATCATAGTATGTTGTCATAGCCAGATGTTGCACACTATGCTGAAAGCTTGTTGACACTTGTGACCTGTGAGCACAGGGAGGTTAAGAGACTTGCTCAGGGTCACACATTATGCAAGTGGGGGCTGTGGGATTCAAACTCGGGTCTCCAATTTGCAGCTCAGAGCCTTCAACCACTGCAGTATCCTGCCTCCCTTGTATGGTAGCGGCTACCGGTGGATGGGGATTGTGCCGGGGGGGAGCTAGTCTGCCAGGGACTGTATCCCCCATATGGGAACAGTGGCCTTTACAGCCAGGACCATCTGCATCTCCCACCCTGCATCCCCAGTTAGCTGTCGAGCCTATTAGGCCTACAGCCTACATCCACCCACCCCTTCCTTGCCTCATGCCTGTCCCATGCATTCTAGTTTCACCACACAGTTACTGCACCCACAACAGCTGCGGGGTGACAATGTTGGTGTTGAGGGTGGACGGGTTGTCCTCCAGAGTGTGTTTGGACTCAGGCAGTATGTATACATATAAATATACATATACATGTCTATATATATCCATATATATCTATACAGTATATATACTGTATATATATATATATATATATATATATATATATATATATATAGCTGTATTGTTCTGTAGTCTATTCCAACCAACAGGGGATGCTGTGGGCATGCCTTTGCCTGCAGTGTCTGGCCTGTACTTCCATTCCAACCAAAAGGTGGAGCTGTGTGCTTCTTGAAGTAGCACCGGGCAAACTGCATGGTAATGTATGCAAAGCAGCACATAATGAGATGCAAATGTGCCTTTTTCCCCACAGATTACCTAAGTAGGCTCATTTGCATGGGAGTTTTGAATATAGCTCACATTTGTCCTGAACTAACCAGTTTGAACTGGGCTATTGTGTTAGCACTGTGTAATCGAGTTAGCCCCGGGCAAACCACGCTTCAGCACTGCACAATTCTGCAGTGTGTGGCTTGCATTGTTGTTTGCTGTAGCTGTGACACAGCGCTGTGCAATCACACGCAATGTTCTCCACCTGCAACACTGGCTTGCTCAAGTATCTCCTGAGCTGCAGTTGCAGTGTGCGCTTCCCTGTTGCTATATTCAGTGCTGTCCTTTTCCCGGGCTATTTTTGCCCTGCACTCCCAGCCCAGTTTGCCTGGCTTCCTTAGCACGCTATATTCAGCAGGTTTAGCTTTGGGCTATTCCTTTTGAATATGGCAGGCTATTTGGTCTGGGCAATGTTTGCATGCCGGGCAGTGCTACTTTAGCCCCGGGGCAAAGCTTTGAATATCTGGGCCACAACCTCCTAATGTTTGGGCTCCTGGAAGGGAAAGAGGGGACACAAACTGTAGAATTCACCCAGCAGCTACTAATATCCTTGTTTCGATCCCCCAAGGGTGCGTCTGAGTGTTCTGTTGAATGGGAATACCCTAGCTCAGCTCCCAAACCACCCATGGAAAAAACGAGAGTCTTTATCATCTGCTTTACAAATTTTCAAGAAAAGATCCACATCCAGCAACAAGCAAGAGGATTGCTGAAACTGACATACTCAGGATCTGAAATCAGTCTATACAGTATAACGACTACAGCCAAAGCATCCACGAGAAAAGAGACAAGTTTGGCATTGTTAAAGCAGGACTGCACTGTCTGAATATTTGGTTTCATCTGATGTACCCAGCTAGACTGTGAGTGTGGCTTAAAAACGTAGCAGAAGTTTATAACACACCAGAAGCTGCAGAGACAGAACTGTCAAGATCACTCCCAAATACCTTCCCTTACAGATGCCCAAACAGCTTGGCAGCTGGACCCTGATGCAAAAATGAAGAAAAAACAGCTGTTATCAGGGAGACTACAAGGACAGTGAAACTCGCAAATATCAGCCGCAAACATAGGAAACTACTCCACAGTCTACCACTCCTATTATCTACAAGATTGATCCCTTTACTGAACATCAGATAGAGACTAGCAGACCACCAGCTCCACTAATGGCCCCCCACCCAGCAAATAAAGTAACTAGATGCAGAATGCCATCTTCTTCACCACCACTGCCACACACACCAAACACTGAGCTACTCAACACCACATCACCAAAGGACTCATGCTGCAACACCACAAGAAACAAGTCCCCCATGAAATCCAGCATTAACACGCCCAACTTAATGCAACATAGCTGAGCAGCAACTGTGACTCAAGAACAAAGGTAGCAGTCTGTAATCATACATGGTGACTACACAGAAGAACAATGGCTGGAGAGTTCCAAAATGGGCTGTGTTCAACTAAACAAATGTAAACACTAACACTAGATTGACACTTTTTGTGTCAGGACCCTAGTAGTAACACATATAATATAGCCATCCTTGCACTGTCCCCACTTTTTTTTTCTCTCTTTTTCTCACTGGCCGACCAGCATAGGGCTTTAGGCATACAACGCCTCCCATTTGATTTGTACCATGAAGCCCTGCTAGTAACCACCAAGCTGAGTGCACTGGTCTAATACCAGCCAACAGCAATAGTCTGATAGAGACAAAGCAGGTGGATGTGGGCTAGGGAGCCTCGCAGCATGCCCCTATGGTGGGTCCGAGTGGAGTTCCAGTGGTTCACAGGTGTGTGTGTGGAGGGTGGTGAGTTTGTTTCTTGACATCCCAAGGTCATGCACAGTTAAGTAAATCACTTATCACAGTCCAGTTATACTCACCAAGCAATCTAAATTTAAACTAGCCAAGGGGGGGAGGTACTGAAAAGGAGCAGGGAAATCCCAGCCTCCCCCCACAAAACATGGTAATTAGTGAGGTAAACACCAAGGCAGAGAAGTTATTAGGGAGCAGGACAGAGGTAAATGTAAAAAAAGGCAAATGCAGTAAGGACAGAAATGGGGCCAAAAGGGGTAAGGCTATCAAAAAGTGGAGGGTGATGAGTACTAATGCCCATAGTCTATGTAACAAGCTCCCTGAACTAGTGGCCTTGATGGAAGAGGGTTGCCTGGATATTGTGGCAGTCACAGAAACATGGTACACAGAGAACCATGACTGAGATGTCAACATACCAGGATACAATCTACAGGGAGAGACAGGAGGGTAAAAGAGGAGGAGGAGTAGCTCTCTATGTAAAGGAAGGGATCAAAACAACAGAACTAAAGAGTAAACAGGGAGCAGATGAGGCACCTGGGTCACCTGGAGACAGAAATGGCACCACAATCCGCGTATGGGGGTTGTACAGACCCCGATCCCAGGGGAGGGAATGGACAAGGAAATGATAGAAGGCTCTTTAGAATGGCAAGAAAAGGGAGATATTGTTGATGGGGACCTGAATATGCCAGATGTTAACTGAAGCACCTTTGCTGCAGGCACATCCAAGAGCAGGGTCATTCTTGATGCCCTACAGGGGCATGCCTCAGACAGCTAGTATTGGAACCCACTGGAGGAGCAGTCTTAGACCTGGTACTCTCAAATGGGGACAGAGAAAGAATCTCAGATTTAGAAGTGGGTAGCCATCTGGGAACAAGCGACCACCAAACAGTGTGGTTCATGATAAACACAGCCATACAATCAAGCCATACAAAAGCAAGAGTATTGGACTTTAGGAGGGCTGACTTTGGGAAAATGAGAGAGTGCCTCAGAAAAGCACTAGCAAATAGGCAAGAAGGAGGGGTGGAGGAACAATGGGGAGTAATCAAAACAGCCGTCACAGAGGCAACAAGCCTTTGTGTAAAGCAAATCAATAAAACACAATGAAGGAAAAAAACGCTATGGTTCTCAAAAGAGGTGGCAGGGAAGGTTAAGGAGAAAAGGATAGCATTCAGGAAATATAAGGAAACACAGAAGGAGCAGGACAGAGAACTTTATCAGTTAAAGCAGAAAGAGGATGGGAAGGCAGTCAGAATAGCAAAGGCCCAAACCGAGGAAAGGATAGCCAATTCTGTTAAGAAGGGGGATAAGACCTTTTATAGGTACATTAGGGAGTGAAGAAAGACCAAAGGAGGGATACTGAGGCTTAATAAAGGGGAAGGAATGTGGGTAGAGGGGGACAGTGAAAAAGCAGGGATACTGAACGAATATTTCTGCTCAGTATTCACAAAGGAAGAGAAGAGGGAGGTACATAAACCAAACAAGAGAAACACTCTGAAGACAGGGGTCGATACCAGTCCATTTACAGAAGAAAGGGTTCTGAAAGAACTAATAAAATTGAAGGTGGACAAAGCAATGGGGTCTGATGGGATTCACCCAAGAATTCTAAAAGAACTAAGGGTAGAACTGGTGACACCGCTGACTACTCTCTTTAACAAATCATGGGAGGATGGGGTGGCACCTGAGGACTGGAGGAGGGCAGATGTGATTCCTCTTCACAAAAGTGGGAGCAGGACAGAGGCAGGAAACTACAGACCAGTTAGTTTGACCTCAGTGGTAGGGAAAATGATGGAATCACTTCTGAAGGAAAGAATTGTTGAGTACCTAGAGGCCAGTGGGGCACAGGACCCAAGGCAGAGTGGATACACGATGGGAAGGTCGTGTCAGAAGAATCTAATAGATTTCTTTGACTGGGTGATCAAAGTAGTAGACCAGGGAGGGGCTGTGGACATGGCCTACCTAGATTTTAGCAAGGCATTTGATACAGTCCCACACAAAAGATTAATACACAAGTTAGCCAGCCTTGGAGTGGGCCCCAAGGTGGTAGCCTGGATAAAAAATTGGCTAGACAACAGGACGCAAAAGGTAGTAGTAAAAGGAGTACACAGTGAAGAAAGGAGGGTTACTAGCGGGGTACCACAGGGTTCAGTACTGGGACCGGTGCTTTTTAATGTCTTTATAAGTGACATTGCAGAGGAACTGGAAGGAAAAGTATGTCTCTTTGCAGATGACACAAAGATCTGCAACAGGGTTGATACACAAGATGGAGTGGAAAGGATGAGAAGGGACTTGGCAAGGTTGGAGGAATGGTCAAATGTATGGCAGCTCAGATTCAATGCAAAGAAGTGCAAGGTAATGCACCTGGGAAACAAAAACCCAGGTGAAGGGTACACAATGGGGGGTGAGATACTAACAGTAAAAATGGAAAGGGACCTGGGGGTAATTATATCAGATGACCTAAAGGTGGGCAAGCAATGTGAGAAGACAGTAAGGAAGGCTGGGAGGATACTGGGATGCATAGGAAGAGGCATCAATAGTAGAAAACAGGAAGTTGTTATCCCTCTGTACAGACAGTTGGTGAGACCCCATCTGGAGTACTGTGTGCAGTTCTGGAGACCCCATCTCTGCAAAGACATAGACAGAGTGGAGGCTGTCCAGAGAAGGGCAACCAAAATGGTGCAGGGTCTGCACCTTAAGACATAGAAAAAAAGACTAAAGGAGCTTACTATGTATACCCTTGAGGAAAGAAGGGAGAGAGGGGTCATGATAGAAACTTTCAAGTACCTCAAGGGAATCAACAAAGTCCAAGAGGGTAGCATCTTTCAGAAAAAGAGATGTGCAAGAACAAGGCACAATTTGAAGATAGAGGGGGGACGGCTCAGAGGTAATGTGAGGAAGTATTTTTTCATGGAGAGGGTTGTGGATGCATGGAACAGCCTCCCTGAGGAGGCTGTGGAGTCCAGAACAGTGGGGGAATTCAAGAATGCATGGGACAGACATAAGGCAGTCCTAGTGGGGGGGTAGGAGGAAGTAAGCTGTTGGTTAACTAGGATCTGCAGCTTATCTGTTAGGCAGGAAAATGGGCAGACTAGGTGGGCCAAGCGGTCCTTATCTGCCATCAAATTCTATGTTTCTATGTTTCTAAATAATCCATCCATCATCTTCCTATTTAAAAATAAGGTCACTATAATCATTCATCACAAAGGTATCCCCCACCCTCAATGGCTCTACAGCAAGTACTGGATTTTATTCTAAGTTACATAAAATATGGCAAAGAACCAAAAGCAAATAAGCACTATATAGAGATGAACTGCCTCCTAGATCAGATAATAATTTCACTGGGGACAGAAAAAGTCATGTTTAGAGCAACTACACCTCACAGTCCAAGGTCATACACAAGTTCCATGCTAAAGATCTCATTTTCAGGATAGTCCCCAATGTGTTCACACGTCTGATGTTCATAACTTGTTGCTAGGCTTCAGTGTATCTTGTAAATCCTACGGTGCCCGGTTATAATAGCACTGCAAGAATAGCACCACACAACCCAGCGCTAGTCTGTACAGCACTACTACGGACAGCGAGCAGGGATTATGAGTGCAAGGCAGTAAGTGCTCCCCTGGTCGCTGTCTGTGGTGCTGACACAGGACAAGGGAGTCAGAATTCCAGAGGCTGGCTGAGCTGCTCCCATGGCGTGGAGGGCTGAGGCATGAAGCAACTTAATCAGGTGGCAGTGAACACCAAGGTTTTAATCCTGATCTCCCTAGATTTTGGCAGTATCGGGACTTTACTTTTTCTTACAAGAGGCCATGGAAACAATATTCCATGGCCCTTACAAGTTTTATTTTTCCCCACGGTCTGTTTCCCCTTGAGTTAGGATCTATTAGTACGGGAAGTGCAGCAGAGCAGAGCCCCCCAACAAAAAAGAAAGTGACGGCATTTTTACCACGTGGTTCTTGACCATGCTGTTCAGACTAGAGCTGTTATGACCCAGTGTCAATCCTACTACCCATATTTCTTCTCTTACCTTGAAAGCCATATAAGGAGTTAAAAGTCAGGCAGTCCACACAAAATTGTTCCAATGACACACAATCCTTGAGCCTGATCAGTCTAGTACTCTAGAACAGAACAGGACCCACTAAAGTAAAGACAGGACTTAGGGGGGAGGTAATGAGACAACATATCTGACAAATCACCAGATTTAATAAATATAACATTCATTGTTCACAGTATTCCCTATGGCAAAGCCCTTCATAGGCATTTGATTTTATTTAGTATAAAAGGCACTTTACACTTTGCAAATGGACCCAGAGCTGGGTTAATATTTGGACCATTTCTGCATTGTTGTGCAATAACATGATGCAGTTTAAAGTATAAATTAGGTGGAATCTCTAGTCTAGTGTTTAAACCCAGGAGCACAGTAGCTCGGGTAACTCTAAGAGGTTAAGGACAGAAAGTCTTCCCATTCTAGTATCTGGCTTTTAATGTCCCCACTCCTGGGCCCTAACTATGCTAGTTAAATGCCTACAAAAGCCAGACATGTTCCCCTTGCCCTCTTGTGAACCTGACTGGTGCATGGGTCTGGTGAGTCAGTAGGTGGACTTGTTACTTTTTATGTGCACTGGTGTGCTGTTTGGGCTCTGTTTGGGCCTGTCATGGGGATGCCATTGGGGTACTCCCTGGTTTACATCTGGTTTATGTTTTCTTTGCCTAATACAACCAGGGCAGAGGGTGACCTCCTTTCTGGAATGGACTACAATACAGATAATCAAGGTGTTGGACAGTCCTTTCAGGGAAACACATTAATATGGTCCCTACAATGAGTGACAATACTCGCCATATTGTTACAGCTTATGATCTGGTACAACTAATTACAAATACCACCCCTCTGCTTCTGCTCTGCCAGACTCAACACTTGGGAGCTCACTGGGAGACTGCACTGAAATGAAGTGCTTAAGACAAACTTCGACGTAATTGGGTAGAGAAGACAGGCACTCAAGCCTGTCTATGGGGAGGGGTGGCTCCTGGGGCTGCACAGTGACTAGTGTGGTGGTACTGGGGTGACCCCGCTGGGGTTGAGGGCACCTTGGGGAGTGTAGGGGCTTGCCCGCTACCAGGAGAATGCTCCAGAGCAGCACTAGAGAGTGAAGGAAGAAACCATTATGTGAGGTGACCAAGAAAGGTTTTCACTACTGGGCTAATGTCTCTCAAATGCACTCGGAAGTGAGAACTAGTTCTAGTAACAAATGGGCATGTGGGACCATCAATGGATCTCAGCATTTTTCACTGCCACAACTGTTACTGCTGTCTGCACTTCTGACATCATAACTGCAACTGGGGAGAAACAAGCTGTGGGTTAAGGATAGTCTTTTGGTGATGGGTGGAACAATTCGGCATGCATTTTGGTTTCCTGTCTGGTGGTGTTGCTTCGGTAGAGCTGGCATGGGTCGGTGTGTGCCCTGGGGGGCCTGCATCTCCTTCTGTATTGGCGGGTGTATGCCAGAATCCCCCCTAGATCAAACTCACCTCTGCCATATAACAATATTAACCCTGATAAAAAGCATGCAGTATCTCTACTGCATGCAAATAGGATACTAACCCACATAGCTGGAGGTCCTATCATCCATCTCTGGGAGTTGGAACCTGATAGCACTCCTCTACTGCAGCTGTCTAAGACCACTAAAAGTCTTAAATAACTCCCTCCCCACATAGCTACCTAGCCTTTTCAACAATCCTGCAATCAGACCGAAGATGGCCACTGGACAGATTGCAACCCAGCACTACTGCCATATACCACAACTGCTTTCTTGCAATGGCCACCGATATCCTTGTCCCAACAAACAGAGTCTCCAGACTGAATCTTGTTAACTCAGAATAGGATCAAAATGAGAAAGGTGAGATGGAGACTGGGAGAAGGAAACAGAGACCGAATTAGAAGAACATAACAGTGGAGTAGCAAAATGGGATTCTTGTTCTTCCCCTCAATCCACCCCTCCCCCTCTTCCCAGAGGCACAGAACTGTGGAGGAAGAGGAAGGAGCAAGGGATTAATAACAATGTATGCAACTGTCGCAGAACACACGCAAATGTACAATGCTGCCAAACACAACTAGATATGTACCTCACAAAGACATTTCACAGTGAACTACTCACAACGGTTACCTTTATGCATTGTAAATACCAATGTTGTATGATACAGGAAGTGACTTTAAAATAGCAGCACATTCCTTCTTACAGTGTAAAATGAGGCATACTAGGTCTCTAACAATTGGGTAACTTCTTCTCACAGTTCCCTGCCTCACTAGGGCCTCTACTGCTTTCACTCATTTGCATGATATAGAATAAGATAAGGTAGGGGGACCACTGATATCCAGGTAGATTGTAACCATCCCAACCTGAGAAATGCCCCCCTTACAGCTAAGCCTTAGAACAGAACTGCAAGGCTAACACCCAGCCAACTAGAAGTGGAGCCTAACGCAGCAACTGACACATATTTCAGGTCATCACTGGTACACATAGGTATTGTAGGGAGGGGAGCTTGTGGAGTCAGTGCTATATATGCATAGCACCTTGGTTCTCCGGGCACACAAGCACTACAAGAGGGGTAACACAAATATTCAGATGAAAGTAGACTCCAGACCAAACACTGTACATGGGTGATGCTAACTAAAATGCATCACCTGGAATTTAAAGGTGATGCAAACACAATGAAAAAGGCTAGAGGTGCTGCAACACCTCAAAAGAAAAAAATGTCCATGTGGCATTCTTACAGGAAACCCATATGAGGCGGGAAGACACTATCATGATGAGAAGACCCTAGGTGGGCAAAGCCTTCAGTGCAGGAGAAAACAAGAAATTAAGGCGGTACACTGATCCTCATACAAAAAAACCTAGCATTTTAAGAGGAGTACAACTGGCAACAAGCAGAACGCCGGATACTAGTTGTGGCTGGCAGGATGGGACCCATGAAACTAGCCTTCATAAACATCTATGGATTCAACAGTGATGACCCCAAATTTTTTAAGGAAATATCAAGACAACTCACTCACATCACAGACTACACTACAATAATTGGGGAAAACATGTATCTGGTCTTGGACCCAGTCCTAGACGTCGCCAACCCAAGGAAAATGATGTCAAGAAGTGCACAACTCCTATCAGGGATTCTAGAAGAGAAGCACTACCTATAGACATGGAGAATCATGGATCGCAATGAATGTACACAGAACAGCATCTTGCATGGACTACTGGTTCACACAGCATGACGGCTTAATGAACATCGTGGAAACAACCATCTTACTGACCACCATCTCCAACCATGCTCCC
The DNA here is from genome assembly GCA_016271365.2 of Neoceratodus forsteri. Classification (NCBI taxonomy): domain Eukaryota; kingdom Metazoa; phylum Chordata; order Ceratodontiformes; family Ceratodontidae; genus Neoceratodus; species Neoceratodus forsteri. The sequence continues at coordinate 1,387,577,398 of CM057453.1, forward strand.
TTCAGTATTACCCTAATGATAGATACCAAAGGATCTAATCACCATCATGGAAATTCAACAACCATTTATTACAAAAGGCAGGTTACAGATTAGACATCAAGGAGACCATTCAAGAGTTCCTCCAAAATAAAAAGCCCGAAGACACAAGCTGGTCCACAACATGGGAAGTAATGAAATGCTACATAAGAAGTAGATGCATAGCTTTATGCACAGCAAAAAAAAAACAAAAAAACAAGAAACTGCTGAGAGAGCAAGGCTGCTGGAACTCATCAAACAAGCAGAGGGAAAAATCCAACACAAAGAATCAGAGGAGGCATAAAATGAATGGGTGTAGACAAAAGCAATATAAAAAAAACCTTAGACAAGCCACAGAAATGGCCTACAGGACAGCCACAACCAATTACATCTCCAATTGCCCCAAAGCTACCAAGATATTAATTCTATGGTGCAAACAGGAATGAGCAAAATCTCAAATAGCAATCATCGAGCAACCGAACACAGACACTATGATATTGGATTCATGTAGCATAAACACAGCATTTGGCAAATATAAAATACTATACAAGGCAGAGAGTCAAGGGACCACAGAGGACCTGGACAATTTCCTGGACAACGCAGCCATCCCTACGGTTATGCAACAGTAAGCAAATCACCTACAGGCAGAAGTTTCTACAGAGGAGCTAAAAGCGGCAATACAAAAACTACCCATGGGAAAAGCACCAGGAGAAGATAGCTTTACTCATGAGTTCTACAAAACCTACTCAGAAGAACTTGTGTCAGTACTAAAGGAAGTCCTTAAAGAAACTATGGGAAAGGAAAAGCTCCCAGACTTCACTAAATTCATTAAGTTCTGTAGGAGCAAAAAAGGCATAGCCCATAATAGCTCCTATTAGGACAAGTTGTAATATTTCATAATCCTCTGTGTAGAGATATATTTATCGAGATTTGTTTGAAAGTTTTCTTTAGTGATACATGAAACAACTTCAATAGGAAGTCTATTCCAAAGGGGTGATGTTCGTAGTGTGTACAATTATGTTTTACTTTTGGTTTTAAATCTCTCAAGCTTTATCTGTAGTGGGTGACCCCTGATATTAAGTTGGTCATTCCGATATTCAATATCAAGATCCACCATCAATAAAGGATTGTTTAGTATACTGAAGAAGAATAGGATATCCCCTGTCTGTCTTCTGACCTCCAAGCAATGGAGTCCTAGATTATTTAGTCTGTTTATGTAAGAATATTGTTTTAGTGAAGCTATTGATTTGGTGTATCTTCTTTGTACCTTTTCCAATTTATTTGGGGACCATATTTGAGTTCTATAATCGAAGATAGGCCTCACATATGAAAGGTACAGTGGCATTAGTACTTTAGCTTCTCTTCTCTTAATATTTCTTTTGATTGCCATTATTACTCTGTTTGCTTTGGCACGATGAATGGAGTAATAACACTGATACTGAAGCTCAACAAAAGCAAAGAGAAATTCAAAAACTACCAGGCAATCATGCTGCTGAACCTAGATGCAAAAATATATGCAAAAATGTTGCCCACCAGAATATGTCACATAATCCCCAGTATTATCAGCCCCATACACCACCTTATGCCATCCGATATGACTACCCCCAGGTCTCTTTCCTGTTCGGTGATTGTTAATACCACTTCACTCATTTTCTGCTCCATCCCTGAGTTTATATGCTCCAATAGCATTATTATGCACTTTTTTTGCATTGAAACCCAACAGCCATACCATGGACCACTCCTCTAGTTTTCTCAGGTCTCTGCCATCCTTTCCACCCCCCCCCGAGTGTCCACCCCATTGCAGATTTTGGTGTAATCTGCAAAGAGGCAGACTTTCCCTTCCAGCTTCTCTGTAATGCCACTTATAAAGACATTAAAGAGGACAAGTCCCAGTAGTGATCCCTGAGGCACCCTGCTGGTCACTATCTCATCCTTGGAGTGAACTCCATTTACTGTACCATCACTCTCTTTTGCCTATCCCCTAACCAATTTCTTTTTGACTGAATCAGATTATGAATACTGGTTACAAATTAGCAGTTTGCTTTAGTGGCATGGACTTACTGTTAATATGGGAGTAAATGACGTCATTTTATGAATCAGCTGTAACACTTAAATCACACTGACCTGAGTCACTGCACTGTTGCAACAGTCAAGTACACAGACTGCAATCAGTATGAAAAGCTAACAATTTAACTTCATAGTGTTACCTCACACTATAAAAAAATACAGAGGTCACAGGTGTGATATAGTGAAATCTATTTTATTTACAGATTTATTTCCTATCTCCTTTAAATGTCAACCAAAAATTATTTGATTGCAGCACTTTATATGAGATCAAAAAACTCTCAGCTCATGCTCCAGAAGATGCTTGGGGTGCCCAGAAAAGGTATTTCTGGACCAGTTTTCCAAAAGACAAACACCGGAATCAAGCTGAGCGGGTCCCACTTATCTAGATTCTGGTATTTGTTGTTTTGAAAATACACCATTTTTATGTATTTCAAACTTTTTTAGAAAAATAAGATGGCAGTCTTCATGTTCTAAAATCTTTTTCTCATAACGCAAAAACACATTTTATCATGACCTAAAAATGTCTCGCGAAAGAAGAATTCTTTGGCCATATCAGAAAGTTAATGAGAAAAACCTATAGGAAATGCTGAGAAGACAAACTTCAAAACCTTATACCTGTAACTCTAGAGCCCATTAATATTTTTTCACAAAACTTTAGAAAGGCACACTCTTGAGACGAACCCCTTTTGTCCTGAAGTTTTAGAACAACATTCTAAACATCTCTGCTGCAGGCAATAGTAAAAAAAAATCAAAAGTGTGTTTTCAAGTTATTTTCATGTTCCAAATCTTAAACTCCAGATGATGATCATTAACAAAACTTCCCAAGTCTCTTGACAATTCCAAGTTTCATGCAATTTTGAGAACAGCACCTAAGTTATTAAGGTGCAACATTTAGATTTAACATTAAAATTCTGCTCAACCCTAATTATATTTGAGCTACCATGCAAAGATATATATATATATACATATATATATGAGGCAAAAAACTCCATTTAATGCATCAGTTAGGGTTGTTCCACAGCGACAAAAGTGAGGAAATTCGATGTTAGGGCTGAAACCCCCTTTGCACCCCTCCAGCCCAACCCCCAACTGGAATCGGGGTGCGCATTAGATCATCAGCCTAACTGTCACCCCATCATATGTTGAAAGAAGCTGAGGAATAGGAGATGGGGTGACAGTTGGGACTGATGACCCCAGTGCGCTGCCGCATTCCAGTTGGGGTGGGCTGAGGTGCAAAGGGTTCAACCCAACATCGAATTCCTTGCTTTGTCGCTGTGGAACAACCCTAACTAATGCATTAAATGGAGTTTTTGCCCTAATTTCTTCTTGAGAATGATAACGAGAAATAGTGAATGTAATGCAGCGGTTGGAGTGCGGGGCCCTCCGGGCCCCACGCTCCCACCACATGATGTCTTGTGGCATAGTAACAGGAACAGCAATGCAAACAGAAGCACTAACAGTGGTGCACATGGTAATGCAAGCGAGAATGAGAACAGAAAGGGTAACGAACACGGTGGCGTAGACGGGAACGGTCTGCCACGTGATGTGTTGTCACATAGTAACATGGCGCCTGCAAACGGAAATGTCATTGGGCATGGTGACACAAAGTGAAACAGAAAGAGAAACAGTACTGTAGACACAAATGGCAAAAAATAACAGAAATGCAAGTGCAAATGAAAATGCAAAGGATAACGCACATGGTGGCGTAGACGTCAACGGTAAGTGAAACGGGTATGGAATCGCAAGTGAAAAGGGCAACGGTAACAGTAATGTAAGCGCACAGGCTGGTTTTCCCCAAAAGCTGCATAGAGAAAGACAGTGAGTACAAAGAATGTATGCATAATATGGGTATCGGAGCAGAAAATGAGGACTTGGAATACTAAATAGGTTATATCTCTGGAACCGTACGATGTCGAAAAAAAATTTAAAAGTCATATGATTTATGACTGTCCTGGCTAGTTTTGTACTTAGCCCTGAGTAGGTGGCTAAGCATTTTTCTGATGAAAAGTCCGTATCTCGCACCGTTTCTGAGATACGGGCCCTGAAAGGCGCGGCGAACGCCATAATGTTATCCTATGGGAAAAAAGGAGAAGTTCGGAGTGCCATAACTTTGCCTCCCTGTAATATTTTTTCACCAAACCACTGAAAGGCACATCTGTGGGCTGTTGGCTGTCTTCCCTCCAAATTTCAGGAAAAAAGACAAAACCGTTATTTTGCAGCAGGGTGCCAAAGGATTCCTGTAATGCGTCGGGTGCCGTAATGTTATCCTAAGGGAAAAAACATCAACTCTGGAGTGTCGTAACTTTGCCACCATGTAATATTTTTCAACACAACACTGAAAGGCACATCTGTGAGATGTCAGCACGTTCCCACCAAATTTCAGCCCAAAACTCCCAACTGTTCTTTTGCAGCAGGGTGCCAAAGAATTGCTGTCATTTCCCACAGCCTAGAAAAGTACTGTCGAATTTGCAAAAGCTTTGCAAAATTTGCGACACTTTCGGAGCACGCACAGTACTTTGAAAGTACTTTTTCAGAAATTTGAAAAACATATTTCTGGGGTGTTTTACCCCAAAATAAAGACATGGCTAGTATCCTCAGGCTCCGACTAGGTGAATACAAAAAGAATTAGGTTGCTAGAGGGTCCCAAATTTATAGGACAAGCATTTTTCTGATCACTAACTGAAAACAAGATGGCAGATTTGCGAAAGTAAGAGGGCCATTTACGAAAGTAAAAATGCATTTGCGACACTGTCGAACTTTTTGTTAACTTTTCCCACTGACTTATAATGGGAAATTGTTTTTTGAATAACTTTTGAACCATTTAATATTTTTTCATGAAACCTTTGAAAGGCACATCAGGGACCCCAGCTGCACATTCCCGGAAGATTTCAGGCCGGTCACGCAAACTGTGCGACCTGTAGGCGTGACCATAGAATTCCAGAAAAAGCGTAAACGCACGCGCAGATCATGCTTAATAACTCATCAGCTGTGTGTCCAACCAGTACAAAACTTGGCAGATCCCAAGGTGTATGGGTCTTGATCGTGTATTCCAAATTTCAGGCAAATCCGTCAAACGGTTGCAAAGTTATTAAGGTGCAAAATTTTGGGTTTAACATGTAAATGGCTCCTCAACCCTAACTATGGTAGCACTACTGTGCTACCATAATACATTTATATATATAGATATTCATTTAAAAAAACTCAGTTAATGCATCAGTTAGGGTTATCATTACAGTGACAAAAGTTTGGAAAGTTGATGTTAGGGTTGCCAACCCTATCACCCCCCCACCCTCCACACACCAAAGGGCATCGGGGTGTGCATTGGGGTCATTGGTCCTAACTCTCACTCCATTCCATTTTGTAAGGAAGCTGAAATGGTACAGTATAGGAGAATGGGGTGAGAGTTAGGACTAATGATCCCAAGGTACGCCCCGCTGCCTGTTGGTGTGTCGAGGGTTGGGGGGTGTAGGGGGTGGTATGATTGGTAAACCTAACATTGAATTTCCAAACTTTTGTCACTGAAATGACAACCCTACTGGATGCATTAACAGAGTTTTTTGCACTGAATTTCCCTTTTTTTTGAGAAAGTGTAATGTTACTCATGTAATTGTCTCTGATTTTCATGTGGGAGTGCAGGGCCTTCCTGGCCCTGTGCTCCTATCTATACATAAATGTAGAGATATTTTAATAATCTCACATGTCCCTGTGGGAGGGCCCTGTGCTCCCACTACTGCATAATGTAGTGCCCTGCACTCTCAGTATTGCATAATAGGATCCATATGTGGGAGCGCAAGGCCCTCTGGGCCCTGCGCTCCCATATACCCATAAGTATACAGACATAGCACAGGCCTAGAGCCATTCTAGGTAGCCCTTGTGCTGCAAATGTGGCAATATCTCAGTAACTATAGGAACTTCAGAAAAAATTCCACCGCAGTTGTAATCATGACCTGGGAAACCCCACTCATGCTTAGTACACCTGGTGTACTAAGCTGCGCTAAGTGAAAAATCCATATCTTGAACCATTTTCAAGATATAGCTGCTGAAAAGTGGTGTGTACACCAGTGTTATCCTATAGGAAATTTCAAATCTTCAGAATGTTATAACTATGGAACTGTTGTATATTTTTTCACCAAACCAGAAAAAGACACTTCTGTGGTGCAAGCCCTTGCTGCCCTACAGGATTCAGTTCACCAAAAGTCATAACCATTGTTGGGCTATAAAGTGGCAAACAAACTCTTGCTTTGGAGGGTGTAGTTGAGCGAACATTCCACATAATTGCATGAAAGTTTCGTAAATTTGCAAAAGTTACGCGCAAACTTTCACGAATCTCCACAGTACTTGTGCGGAATTCCGTGGAATTTTCATATGAACATACGAAGAAGCCAGCAGAAGAAGGCCATTTTGTCTATCAAGTCTGCTTGTGTTGCAGGGTCCACAGCTTGCGCTACTGTCCCTGCCTCCTCTCCCCACTCCTCCCATCCTCCATACCCATGACCCTTACCCTCCTCCTATACCTGTCCCAGCCTCTCTTAAAGCTGCCCACTGTCTTCAACGAGATTACCTCCTCTGGCAGTACATTCCAAGTGTCCACCACCCTCTCTGTGAAGAAGTGTTTCCTGACCTCCCTCCTAAACCTCCCACCCTCCAGCTTAAGACTGTGCTCCCTCATGTTATGGTTGCCACTCTGCTTAAAGAGACTCTCCTTATCATTATTATTGTGAAAGTTCTGTGGCTAAAATGGTGGAAAAAGCTTAGAAACCATATTTCCAGGCATTATTTTTAAAACTAATGCCAGGTTCATGTTCCTAGGTCCCGATTAGGTTAACACAACTGTTGGTGTTTACCAAGGAGCAGTATTTTTTGAATTACAGTGTCTTTTTGCTACCGTTAACTTAAAACAAGATCACAGCAGCAGGAAAGTAAAAAACCCATGCACAACACTAAAAGGGATTTTTGCAAAAGTTTTTGCACTGCACATGTAGTTTTCACATAGGCTATGATGTGAAACTAAAACGTTTAATAACTTTTGAACAGATTAATATTTTTTCATCAAACCTTCAAAAGGCACTTCAGTGACCCAGTCCTCATACACCCTGAACATTTCAGACCCTTACCACAAACCATTTGGCCTGTACAGACAAGCAAAGAATTTGCAAAAAAGTGAGGATTTTTCACACTTTTTGACACACTGCAGCTCTACAACTGCACATCAGACTGGAACAACACTTGACAGATCCAGAGATCTATGATACCAGACATGGCATGCAAATTTTCAGGCACATTGGCCAAATGGTTGCAAAGTTATTAAAATGTAACCTTTGGGGTTTAACATAGAAGTGGCTGTACAATCCTGACTATAGTTAGGCAATAACTATACCTTGGCAATATATATATATATATATATATATATAGATATATATAGATATATCTATATATATATATATATATATATATATATATATATATATATATAGATAGATAGATATAGATATATATATATATATATATATATTACAGGCAAAAATCTCCATTTAATGCATTAGTTAGGGTTGTTCACAGTGACAAAAGTGAGGAAATGTGGTGTTAGGGTTGAAAACCCCCTTGGACCTCAGCCCACCCCCAACCGGCATTGGGTTGCGCATTGGGGTCATCAGCCTAACTCTCACCCCATCACATGTGTAAAGCAGCAGAAGTATAGGAGAATGGGGTGATAGTTGGGACCGATGACCCCAATGGCACCCAATGCCGGTTGAGGAGTAGCTGAAGGTCAGGGAGTTTTCAACCTAACACCAAATTTCTACTTTTGTCGCTGTGGAACAACCCTAACTAATGCATTAAATGGAGTTTTTTGCCTCTAATTTCCCTTTTTTTTGAGAATGATAACGAGAAATAGTGAATGTAATGCAGCGGCTGGAGTGCGGGGCCCTCCGGGTCCCACGCTCCCACCACATGATGTCTTGTGGCATAGTAACAGGAACAGCAATGCAAACAGAAGTGCTAACAGTGGCGCACATGGTAACACAAGTGCGAATGAGAACAGAAAGGGTAACGCACACGGTGGCGTAGACGGGAACGGTCTGCCACGTGATGTGTTGTCACATAGTAACATGGTGCCTGCAAACGGAAATGTCAAGGGGCATGGTGACGCAAAGTGAAACAGAAGAGAAACAGTACTGTAGACACAAATGGCAAAAATAACAGAAGCATAGCGCAAAGGAAAGCATAAAGGATAGCACATGGTGGCGTGAGCGTCAGCGGTAAGTAAGGGCAGATCCCGAATTGCAAGCCGGAAAGAACGCATGGTAACAGTAATGTAAGCGCACAGGCTGGTTTTCCCCAAAAGCTGCATAGAGAAAGACAGTGAGTACAAAGAATGTATACATAATATGGGTATCGGAGCAGAAAATGAGGACTTGGAATGCTAAATAGGTTATATCTCAGGAACCATACGACGTAGAAAAAAAAATTAAAAAGTCATATGATTTACGACTGTCCTGGCTAGTTTTGCACTTAGCCCTGAGTAGGGGCTAAGCATTTTCTGACAAAAAGTCCGTATCTCGCACCATTTCCGAGATCTGGGACCTGAAATCTTGGCCATGACGCATAATGTTATCCTATGGGAAAAAAGAAGTTCGGAGTGCCATAACTTTGCCTCCCTGTAATATTGTTTCACCAAACCACTGAAAGGCACATCTGTGGGCTGTTGGCTGTCTTCCTTCCAAATTTCAGGAAAAAAGACCAAACCGTTATTTTGCAGCAGGGTGCCAAAGGATTCCTGTAATGCGTCGGGCGCCATAATGTTATCCTATGGGAAAAAACATCAACTTTGGAGTACTGTAACTTTGCTGCTATCCAATATTTTTTCAAAGAAACAATGAAAGGCACATCTGAGAGATGTCTGCTACGTTCCCTTCAAATTTCAGCCCAAAACTCCCAACCGTTCTTTTGCAGCGTAGTGCCAAAGAATTACTGTTATTTTGGGCATAGTGTCGCAAAGTAGTGTCGTGATTTGGAGAAAGCTTTCGCAAAAATTTGAGACACTTTCGTGAGTGCGACACTACTTTGCGAAAGTACTTTTTCCAGAAATCTGAAAAACATATTTCTGGGGTGTTTTACCCCAAAATAAAGACATGGCTAGCATCCTCAGGGCCCGACTAGGTGAATACAAAAGAATTAGGTTGCTAGAGGCAGGGTGTAGCCAGGAATTTCAGATGTATACACCAAGTTGACACACTGCTACCCCCGTTGTCTGTGCCCAGCTAACCCACCCACTGTCCACGCCCTTCCACCAGATACAAGCGTCATTTATTCTGTAGCATATGCTATAAATATTAAGGCATATACCATAAATATGGTATATAAAGATGTAACACATATGCTCCCATTTGCATACAGCAAGAAGGCCTTTTAGTCACCAGTGTCAGACCTACAGACTGGCTTTTAGTTACAATGTTGCATTGTGACAAGGCTCTGTACCACATCCAGGTCCCACAGGTGACTCAGATTTAGTGAACAGGTAACAAATCTTACATACATAGCAATGCCTTAATACAGCCAACATAAGTAGTCTGTCAGAGCAAAGGGTGGTGAGAATGCATCTGAAACAATAAAGGAAATCAAAAAAGTCATAGTGACAGACATCTATTCCCAAGCTGGAACCCCCTTAGCTTGGTAATACAAATACCTTACTAGAAGCTAGTGTAGGTCTCCCAACGGGCAGCAAAATCCCTAGTAATTTTTTCTTTCTGCTTAGGATTGAGGGCCCCTGCCACTTGCAGGGCATCTGTTACATAAAGAGGAACACTGGATAAACCACCTGAGCCAAATCACATAGGCAGAAGTCCCCTAAAATAAAAATAAAAATGGTTCTCTGGTACCTACTGTAATAACTAAACATATTTCCCATTATTTAAAAAGTGCAATTGCTTGAAATGGAGGGATGGGCGAAGTAAAGTTGCTTAAAGTAATAACTCCAGCATAGTTATCCAGTATGTACACAAAAGGAGTGACCCTATGTGTTTCTAGGATTCTTAACATACACAAACACACAGACCTTCACCAATTAAACCATTTGCAACTCCACCTTCATTACATTATTTATTTATTAAAGTCTCAGAATTACAACCCTTTGAGTCAGAGACTCATTTACAAAGGCTCTACGTTATAATAGAAAACACAGACATACTACACTGACTAATACAGTACTGGTGAAACATCAGGAGCACCTTAGAAGTAGGAACAGGCAGGTTATTTGCTTATTGTATAGTTCCTATATATGTTCGCTATTGGTCCATTCGTCACAGCTTTGGGCACCCCACAAAAATTATATATATCTACCCTCAAGAATACAAGAAGGGTAACAAAATCCATTAAAGAACTATGAGCTAACTTGCTAACCTGTGATCACAGGCTCCAACAGTCAAAGTCACAGTCCCTGGAAAAGCATTACATGGGGGGGCGATATTTGTTATTTCTATTTGACGCCATTAACAGCCCAGAACTGATAATAAATATGAACTTTGAATTAAAATGAAATGCCCAAGTCACCAGAGGGCATCCCCTACAGATTCAGAACAAGCATTTTAGGAGCCAAAAGAGAGGAAACTTCTTTACACAAAGGGTGGCTGGGATGTGGAACAACTTCCCTCTGGAAGTAGTCATAAGCAAAATATAATTATATTCTTATCTGGAATCTCTTTTCTGTGAGGGAGTTCCAAGTCATAAAACTGGAGCCACTGGCATAAATGACATTATTTCTTCCACAAGAGGTGGGCTCAAACAGTAACCGGACATGAAAAACTTCCAAACTTAACATTTATTTAAATGAAGGTACAATAAGCAGCATACTGCCTGGCTGCTGCCATCAACCAATGCACACTCACTCATTACATAGTTGTGCTTATGCCTGAAAAGCACTGTTGTGTGAAATGTGCATTGGTAGATGGCAGGCAGACAGTATGCACTTGTATCTTTATTTAAATAAATGTTTTAACTTTTACCAAGTTTGAAAGTTTTGTTTTTATGTCCAGTCACTGTGTCCAACTCTTGTGGAAGAAAGTCTTATTTGGAAAGAACTGATTTAACCTACCACTAAGAGAGGGCATGGTTAACATACATCAATGGCCTTTATCGACTCCTTACAAGCCGTAGTATAGGTGGCACACAGGTTCCACCAGTTATTTCAGCCCCCCCCCAAGTCAAACATGTTTACCTTGTGCGACCCCTTCTCAGTATGGTTTACATTCTAAAGAACAGCAGACGACAACAATTCTGTCTGATGAGGCAAGGTTCAGTACATCTGAAGAATTATATAGTGTGTTTATTCTGCACAGGGGTAGAGGAAACAGAGGTCAACATGGGGACTAACATTTATACTTGACTTTTGGCTCACCTACACACAACGCATAGCACAGTAACTGCATATAGTGAGTTACATGGGGAAGTTTATTGCAGGTAAGGGTGTTCACCTGATCACACACACACACAAAACATAGTACAGTAACTGCATGTAGTGAGTTACTTGGGGAAATCATAGTTTTACAAGTGTCAACCTGATGTTTTTAAAAAGTAGATATGACAGTAGGTCTTGAGAGGTAATCATTTTACCTGATCTTTTATTAAAAAAGAAGCATTGTGATTCAAACAAAAAGCCTAGTTTCCTCCTCATATGTTGCATTGAAAAGCTAAGCCTTTAGTGACTGGTCTGGCACAGCGTAATGTGCCTGGCTGACACTTCCTTACCCCCTTCCAGACAATCATTTTCCTTCGGTCCTTAAATCTTAAATACTTTCATGTTTTGCACACAGTAAGCATTACTGGTTTTCTTTCAGCATACCAAAAAATACCTCAGGGCTCACCAGATTAAAAAGAAGTGGGTACATTATGTGGGCCTTACTAACTCATAAAAATGTGGGCAAAACAAAGCAGTATACTATCATACCCGATTTTAGCTTGCTTCACTAAGTGGAATAGGACTGAAACCTAGTCTGAAACGTAGGCTCCCAACCCCTTTCCTTGCAGCTTTCCAAAAGCCCTGATGAAATTTAAAAACTGAACACACCCCTCTTTGAAGCTGGAGCCCAGTACTGTTCAGTCATGCAGCATGGAGGGCAGCATGCAAGGGGCCAGTGTATTGCTGCCACTGTTTATTTTTGCACCAATTCTGGTTGATGACCTCCACACCACCACATGGCCTCCGACTGAGCACACAACAACAAAGAAGCGACTGGACACCAGGGAGACACAATCGCAATCCAGCAGCCCAAAATGCAACTTTCAATTCTGCAGAACATGTGGGTTAGAAAATGGCTATAAATCCAGCAGCCCAAAATGTAACTTTATTTAAACAGAAGACGGGCACATTGGGAAAAAAAAAAATATAATTCAAACAGCAGCACAAATGTAACTAGAAAAGGGCAAGACTTCAAACATACACTGTCTGGCTGATTTTAAATCAAATCGAAATGGAAATAAAAACAGTGCAAATACCTGAGTGCTTGCTTGTTTTTCTCTCAGTTTGACTCCACACTCCAAAGCACTCCCTCCACTACTGACTAGATGAAAGGCAGGATGGGCAGGGTCCAGACAGTTCAGAGAAGCGGCACTCTAGTCTTTTTGTTGCCACCAACCTGCCACCAACAGTGACGCCAATGCCACCAATGCCAAACAGTGAAAGTCCAAACATAACTGCGGTCACCAGATCACAGTCAGTCCCCTCACACCTGCTGCTCCTCTAGTCTCCAGTCTCTGTAACAACTCGAGTCCCCCAAGACTCCTCCATGTTCTGCAATTCACGACTTCTGGGCTGGCATGCAAAGCTCTTGATCGACTAGTGGCACTAGCTCAGCGGCTCCAATTCCTTGCTCACTTGGCTCTCTAAATAACCACACAGCCACACTTCCCGATTGAATCCTGGCTCAGCTTTCACAAGAACTGTCCACACACAGAGTGACTACAGCTCTTTCACTCCCAGTGTGAACAACCGGCAGCCAGCTGTCTTCTTTGGTGTCTCACTGACACACAACTGGAGGGACCATCTATGACTTCTGCAGTGCTGATGTTCTAACTCCTCGTCCCAACTTCTCCTCCATGGTCAAGCTCCAAAAGTGCTCGCTCCACGCCGTTGCCTACCCCCACTTTTCAGTTTCAGAAGGAACAACAATGGGCATTTAAAGAGCCTGCAGACCTGCCCCTTACTAGCCATGCCTACTTTCTTAGCAACTGGACCTGACTGAGACGGCAAAATATATCTCAATCAGGTCTGCTGGGGTCACGTCAGAGATTTAGACCCCACCCCCACCCCTCCTCTCTCTAAAAATAAATTAAAAGGTTGACAGTGGCTGCAAAAGCCCACAAAAAAAAAAAGAGAGAATGAAACAAAGAAATGTGGAGACACCAGCCAGCTCCCACTACCCACCCGCTGATATTTAGCATGCCAAGCATTTTTCTGATCACTAACTGAAAACAAAATGGCAAATTTGTGACACTAACAGGGCCATTTGCGACACTGAAGAGTGCATTTGCGACACTGTCGAACTTTTTGTTAACTTTTCCCATTGACTTATAATGGGAAATTGTTTTTTGAATAACTTTTGAACCGTTTAATATTTTTTCACAAAATCTTCAAAAGGCATATCGGGGACCCTGGCCGCACGTTTCCTGAAGATTTAGGGAAGGTCGCACAAACCGTGCGACCTGTAGGTGCGACAGCAGAATTCCAGAAAAAGCGTAAACGCACACGCAGATCACGCATAATAACTCCGCAGCCGTAAATCCGACCAGTACAAAACTTGGCAGATCCCAAGGCCTATGGTTCTTGATCATGTATTCCAAATTTCAGGTAAATCCATTAAACGGTTGCAAAGTTATTAAGGTGAACAATTTTGGGTTTAACATAGAAATGGCTCCTCAACCCTAACTTTGGTAGCACTATCGTGCTACCATAATATATATATAAGAGGCAAAAAACTCCATTTAATGCATCAGTTAGGGTTGTTCTACAGCGACAAAAGCGAGGAAATTCGATGTTAGGGTTGAAACCCCCTTTACTTCAGCCACCCCCAACTGGAAGTGGGGTGCGCATTGGGGTCATCGGCCCTAATTGTCACCCTATCACATGTGGAAAGAAGCTGAGGAATAGGAGAATGGGGTGACAGTTAGGACCGATGACCCCAATGTGCACCCCGATTGGGGAGGGGGGCACTGCCACGCTGATCCGGCCATCCATACCGCCGGTAGGACTGGCCTGCAACCTGATAGAGGGGGGACAGATGGTACCCTAGGGGAGAAGTGCAGACTGACGTATGAAAGATCTGGGGAGCATATGGTAAAGAGGGGTAGGGACAAGGGTTGGAGGGTGGCTTTAATAAATGCCAGAAGCCTGTGGAATAAAATGCATGAGTTCCAGGCCACGCTGTTTGAGGGTGGGGTGGATGTAGCAGCAGTCACTGAAACTTGGGCCACCCCTGGCCAAGACTGGGACCTTAATCTGAGTGGGTACCTTGTGCTAAGGAAGGACATAAAGGTAGGCAGAGGGGGAGGAGTAGCAATGTTTATTAGGGATAACATCAAGATTATGAGAGTGGAGGCATCAGAGGGCAATGTGGAGGCCCTATGGGTCACCTTGCAAAACCCCATGGGAGGGAAGATTAAGTTGGGTGTGGTATATAGGCCCCCAGGACTAGCGGAAGACCTGGAGGATTGCCCGTTGGCTAACATTAAGGGGCAGTGTGGACTGGAAGGGGGAAGGAGTGGTGTTGATGGGGGGGACCTTAATATGCCAGCTACTGATTGGGGTACTATGACATCCACTGTAACCAGGGAGCAGAAGCTGCTGGATGGCTTCCTGGACGCATTCCTCAATAAGCAGGTGATGGACCCAATGAGGGAGGGTCATATCCTGGATGTGGTTTTAGCAGATGGGGGTCTTGTATGAGATCTGGTTGTGGAAAAACCCCTGGCTGGGAGCGACCACAATAGTCTGGTTTTGGCTTAAACTGGGGGGGAGGGGGATTGTTCAAACACAATGATAGTTGATTTTAGGGGGGCGGACTTTCAGAACATGGGTGAAATTAACAAGGGGCATTTGCGGGAGATGAAACCAGGTTTGGACATGGAAGGTAGGTGAGAGATCATAAAGCGGGGGCTACAGGAGGCCACCAGGACCTGTGCAAGAGTGAAGTGCAAGGGGCGGTAGGTTTCATAAACCATGCTGGTAGGCCAAGGAGGTCCAGGAGGTGGTAAGGGAGAAGAAGGCTGCCTACAGTAGGTACAAAAAAATGAAAGGAGAGAGGGATAGAGAGAACTATTGCCTTGCAACCAAGAAAGTCACCAGATTAGTGAGGGGGACAAAGGCCTGGAAAGAGCAGAGTCTGGTGCAGGGGATATGGGTTGGGGAAAAGGGGTTATTTAGGTATATTGGTGAGCAGATGAAGGTCAAGGGCCAGCCCAGTAGGTTGAGGACAGCTGGGGGGTGGGTGGAAGGGGCTGGAGAGCAGGCAGACGTACTGAATGAGTACTTTGCCTCAGTGTTCACTAGGAAGGAGGCTGGGGAACTTCCAAAAAAGTGGTTGAAGGACACAGAAGGCACAGCAGACCTGACTATTGGGGTACCTGCTGAAGAACAAGCCGCTGGGGGAGGTAGGCCAGGGGTGAGATATCAGGCTGGTTCTGCTGAATGGGGGGAGAGCAGATGCTGATATTCCTATCGGTTGGGTGTGGGAAGCCCTCCAGTCCCTATAAAAGGATAAATTCCTGGGGCCTGATGCTATTCATCCCAGAGTACTGAGGGAGTTGGCGGATGTTTGGCTACACCATTGGCGGATCTCTTTAACTTGTCACTCCAGACAGAGAGTGTGCCAAGGGATTGGAAGCAGGCGCATGTTGTGCCCATCCATAAAGGGGGATCGAGAGAGGAGCCAGGAAACTATAGACCCATCAGTTTGACGCCAGTCGTCGGGAAGGTAATGGAAAGCATACTTAAGGAAAGGCTGGGAGGTTCCTTGGAGGAGATGGGTTACCTGGATGACTGGCAGCATGGGTTTGTGCCAGGTAGATCATGTCAAACAAACCTTATAGGGTTCTATGAGTGGGTGACATCAGCACTCAACAGGGGGAGACCAGTGAATGTACTGTTCCTGGACTTCAGCAAGGCATTTGATTCAGTCCCTCACATTGGCCTAAGGGAGAAGCTGTGGGGGGATGGGGTAGGCCCATTGATGGTTGGGTGGATTGAAAATTGGCTTTCAGGTCGCACTCAGCGGGTAGTGGTCAGAGAGGAGGTCTCATCTCCTAGGGAGGTCATAAGTGGGATCCCACAGGGATCAGTCATTGGCCACTCCTGTTTAACGCCTACATCTCCAATATCAGGGAAGGTATCGGGTATGAAATAAGTCTCTTTGCAGACAACTCTAAGCTGGGAGAGGTGTTGGAGGGGGAGGAGGGGAGATTGACCCTGCAAGAGTATCTGGATACTCTGGATAGGTGGTCCTGCACCTGGAAATTGAAATTTAACTCCTCCAAGTGCAAGGTGCTACACCTAGGGTGGGAAAACCACAACTATGTGTACACCCTGGGGGGATGAGTTGCAGGCCACGGCAGGGGAAAGGGACCTAGGGGTCTTGGTGGATGTTAACATGAATAATTCAGAGCAGTGCAGGAGGGCTGTGGTCAGGGCAAATAGGATGCTGGGATGCATCACTAGGAGGATTACCTCAAGGAACAGGGAGGTGATTTTGCCACTGTACAACAGCCTGGTTAAATAACATCTTGAGTGCTGTGTGCAGTTCTGGAGGCCGCATCTAAGGAGGGGCATCCAACTCCTGCAGAGGGTCCAGAGGAGAGCAACCAGAATGTTCTGGGACCTGGGTGATATGACATATGAGGAATGACTAGGGGAGCTCAACCTGTTCTCGCTGGAGGAGAGATGGGACCGAGGGGACATGATTGAGGTCTTCAAATACCTCAGGGGAGTAAATAAGGTAAGCCAAGATAGGATCTTTTGACTGAAGGAGGGTGGAATCACCAGAGGACACAGTTGGAAGATTGAGGGTGGTAGGATTAAGGGGGGAAAGGAGGAGGAAGTACTTCACCGAGAGAGTTGTGGAACCGTGGAATGTGCTGCATGAGGAGCTGGTACAGGCAGCTACGGTGGAAGGATTCAAGAGAGGGTGGGACAGGTATAGGCAAGGGTGAAGCAGAGGCTGGTTTGCCCTGGGGGGCAAGACTGGGGGATGGAGTAACAGTGGAAGGAGACAGACAGAGGGCTACTTTACCCAATCAGGCTGCTGAAGCACAAGCAGACTTGATAGACCAATAGGCCTACTCTGTTGGCATCTAGCATGTTAGTATGTATGTTAATATTTTGACTACAGATATTCAGTATAGCCTTCTTATGTCCACACCTCATGAACAAAGGTGGTAAACATTTTCAAATACTGCTGGAAAGGTGAATTCACAAAGTGACCACAAAATCACATTTTGGCTAGATTTGCAGAATACCACCAACTTTGATAATGAGGTGGGATCCAAAAAAGGCCATGTTTAAAATCTGATGTAAAAATATTAAGAAATTGACAAAATTATGAATAAAAGTTCAGACCCCATTGAAATACATTAAACGGGACATACCTTATTTTCTTATATTACAGTCACCAGTTCTAGCAACAAGATGTGTCTTAAATTGAAGAGTGGATCTATATCATGGGACATGGGATTAAATTTCTGGTTGAAAAACTGGTGCAGAGCTCAGGGATTTGTCTTCATTAGGGACTGGGGCTCCACCTGGAGGGATGCAGGCCTATATAGGTGCGATGGTCTGCATTTATCCAGGAGGAGAACCAGGATCCTAGATGATAGGTTTAAATGCCTCATTGGCAAGCATTTAAACTAGCCGAGGGGGGAGGCACTGAAAAGGAGAAGGGAAATCCTAGCCTCCCCCCACAAAATCAGAGTAGTTAGTGAGGTAAACACCAAGATAGAACAGTGGATAGGGAGAAGGGCAGGGGTAAATGGAGAAAAAGGCAAGGGCAGTAAGGACAGAGATGGGGCAAAAAGAAATAAAGCCATACAAAATGGAGGGTAATGAGTACCAATGCCTGTAGTCTAGGTAAAAAGCTCCTCAAAATGGTGGCCTATATGGAAGAGGGATGCCTGGATATTGTGGCAGTCACAGAAACATGGTACACAGAGAACCATGACTGGGATGTACACAATCTACAGGAGGGACAGAGAGGGAAAAAGAGGAAGAGAAGTAGCTCTATATGTAAGGGAAGGGATCAAAGCAACAGAACTAAAAGATAAACAGGGAGGAAAGGAGGCACTGTGGGTCACCCTGGAGACTGGAAATGGCTACACTATCCTCACAGGGGTTGTATACAGACCCCCATCTCAGGGGGAGGAAATAGACAAGGAAATGACAGAAGGCATCCTTGGGATGGCAGAGAAAGGGGAGATATTGCTCATGGGGAACCTGAATATGCCAGATGTTAACTGGAGCACCTTTTCTGCAGCCACATCCAAGAGCAGGGTCATTCTCAATGCCCTACAGGGGGCATGCCTCAAACAGCTAGTTTTGTAACCCACTCAGGAGGGAGCAATCTTAGACCTGGTACTCTCAAATGGGGATGAAGAGAGGATCTCTGATCTTGAAGTGGGTAGCCATCTGGGAACAAGCAACCACCAAACAGTGTGGTTCATGATGAACTTAGCTGTAGAGTCAAGTCACACAAAAGTGAAGGTACTGGACTTCAGGAGGGCTGATTTTGTCAAAATGGGAGAGTGCCTCAGAAAAGCACTAGCAAACAGGCAAGAAGGTGGGTTGGAGCAACAATGGGGAAACATCAAAACCGCCATCACAGAGGCAACAAGCCTTTGTGTGAAGCAAATAAACAAATCAAAATGAAAGAAAAAAACACTATGGTTCTCAAAAGAAGTGGTGGGGAAGGTAAGGGAGAAAAAGATAGCATTTAGGAAGAATAAGGAAACACAGAAGGAGCAGGACAGAGAACTGTACCAGTTAAAGCAGAAGGAAGCGGGGAAGGCAGCCAGAATAGCAAAGGCCCAAACCAAGGAAAAGATAGCCAACTTGGTTAAGAAGGGGGATAAAACCTTTTATAGGCACCGTAGGGAGCAAAGAAAGACTAAGGCAGGGATACTGAAGCTGAATAAAGAGGAAGGTGGTTGTGCAGAGAGAGACATTGAAAAAGCAGGGATATTGAACGAATACTTCTGCTCAGTATTCACAAGGGAAAATCAGGGGGAGACACCTAATCCAGTCAATAGAAGCACTCTGGATAGGGGGGTTGATATTAGTCCTTTCACAGAAGAAAGGGTTCTGAAAGAACTCTTAAAATTGAAGGTGGATAAAGCAATGGGGCCTGATGGGATTCACCCCAGAATTCTAAAAGAACAAAGGAAAGAACTAGTAACACCACTGACTACCCTTTATAATAAATCATGGGAAGATGGTGTGGTACCTGAGGACTGGAGGAGGGCGGATGTGATTCCCCTTCACAAAAGCGGGAGCAAGACAGAGGCAGGAAACTACAGACCTGTCAGTTTGACCTCAGTGGTAGGGAAAATGATGGAATCACTTCTGAAGGAAAGAATTGCTGAGTACCTAGAGGCCAGTGGGGCACATGACCCAAGGCAGCATGGATTCACAGCGGGAAGGTCATGTCAGACAAATCTAATTGATTTCTTTGACTGGGTGACCAAAGTAGTAGACCAGGGAGGGCTGTGGACATGGCCTACCTAGACTTTAGCAAGGCATTTGACACAGTCCCATACAAAAGATTAATAAACAAATTAGCCAGCCTGGGAGTGGGTCCCAGCATGGTAGCCTGGGTAAAACACTGGTTGGACAACAGGACACAGAGGGTAATAAATGGAGTCCCACAGTGAAGAAAGGGAGGTTACTAGTGGGGTACCGCAGGGTTCAATACTGGGGCCAGTCATTTTTAATGTCTTTATAAGTTACATTGCAGAGGGACTGGAAGGGAAAGTATGTCTCTTTGCAGATGACACAAAGATCTGCAACAGGGCTGATATGCAAGGTGGGGCGGAAAGGATGAAAAGGGACTTGGCAAGGTTGGAGGAATGGTCAAATGCATGGCAGCTTTGATTCAATGCAAAGAAGTGCAAAGTAATGCACCTGGGAAACAAAAACCCAGGGCAAGAGTACACAATGGGGGTGAGATACTGACAACAACAAAAATGGAAAGGGACCTGGGGGTAGTCATATCAGATGATCTAAAGGTGGGCCAGTAATGTGAGAAGGCAGTAAGGAGGGCTGGAGGGATACTGGGATGCACAGGGGAGAAGCATCACCAGTAGAAAACAGGAAGTTGTTGGCCCTCTGTACAGACAGTTGGTAAGACCACAGCTGGAGTACTGTGTACAGTTGTGAGACACCATCTCTGCAAAGACAGACAGGGTGGAGGCTGTTCAGAGGAGGGCAACCAAAATGGTGCAGGGTCTGCACCAGAAGACATATGAAGAAAGACTAAAGGAGCTTAAGATGTATAGCCTCAAGGAAAGGAGGGAGAGGGGGGACATGATCGAAACTTTCAAATACCTCAAGGGAATCAACAAAGTCCAAGAGGGTAGCATCTTTCAGAAAAAATATTGCAAGAATAAGGGCACAATTTGAAGATGGGGGATGCTCAGAGGTAATGTGAGGAAGTATTTCTTCACAGAGAGGGTTGTAGATGCATGGAACGGCCTTTCTGAGGAGGTCATAGAGTCAAAAACAGTGTGGGAATTCAAGAATGCATGGGACAGACATAAGGCAATTCTAGTGGGGGGGTAGGAGGAAGTAGGCTGTTGGTTAACTAGGATCTGCAGCTTATCCATTAGGTAGGGAAATGGGCAGACTAGGTGGGCCAAGCGGTCCTTATCTGCCATCAAATTCTATGTTTCTATGTTTCTACATGTTCAGGTGAGTGAGGGTGTGTGTGTTTGGGGGGTGCTGTGTGGGAGGTTGGGTTGAGTGCATGGGGTGTGTGTGGGGTCAAATCAGTGAGGGACTGTTTTCTTTTTTACATTTTTTTTTTCTTTTAAAAAAGCAACAATGAACAGTTTTCATCATTTCAAGAGACATTCTGACAGTTGGGATTGGGCACCCCAGTGTTGGACTACTGTTTTGCAGCACTGGTGTGGGCACCCTGCTGCTGCCATGTATATAAAAGGAAGGGTCGGGTGACCTGGAGGAGAGGAGTGAAGAGAAGTGATACCAGGGGTGGGCACCCCATTTGGCTTATACAATAATATATATATATATATATATATATATATAATTCTTTAAACTATTTTAACACTTAAGAGGACACTGTCAGCTTTAAGCTGACTTTTAAAGCCCCAGTTAAAAACTATGCCAGAACATAGTTATCCTCCATATTATTGTCGCAGTCCCTGCTTAACTCAAAATGCACATAGCATTTACTTTGCTGTGTGAAATGCTGGATTGTCTGCACTGATCCCATGTGTGCACTTTGAAAACAGTGCATGAGCAAGTTTTGATTTTTTAATGGCATTCAAGTTAAACAGAAATTTCAATAGCGGACATTATTTTGAGACTTACAAAGTGATTAAGCTTTGAAACAAGTGCTCCAACATGCTAAAATCAGTAATTTGAAATACATGTTCAGAGTCATGGCTTTGTATTTCAAACTACTGATTTAAACATGTTAGAGCACTCGTTTCAGAAGAACAATCTCTTTTTAGGTCTCAGGATAGTGTCCTCTATTGAAATATCTGTTTAACGTGAAGGTCTTTAAGAAAATCAAAACTCATTCATGCGCCATTTTAGAGCTGCACATGTGTGATCAGTGCGAGCTACCCAGAATTTCACATGGCAAGGTAAATGCTGAAATTAGACACAAAAACACATATATTTGCATTTTGGCATTTTGAGTTAAACAGGGACTGTGACTGTAATAAAGAGGATAATCATATACTGTATGCAGGCACTTTATTTAACTGGGGCTGTAAAAGTCACCTGGAAGCTGGCAATGTCCCCTTAAACATGGGAAGGAGAGTGACCTGAAAAGGATGAGAGAAAGAAGCAGTACCAGGGGGTGGGCACTCATTCTGCTTGTGAAATACAGTAGATACGTAAATACATAACTAATGCAAGAAAGAAAGATAGATAGATAGATAGATAGATAGATAGATAGATAGAAGGATGGATGGATAAAAAGACAGATAGCTAGACAGATAGACTGACAGACAGACAGATAGATAGATAGGGTTCCACCAAGCCTCATCGACATGAAATTTATCGATCGGCATTACAGCGATGGCACAATGCTGACAGTCGGCATTTTGCTGTCATGAGCAGAAAGTGTTTGCACCCCCCGCATGTTAGATCATCAACTCTGTGTCGGAGTTGTTTCAGGGAGGGGGTGAAATCATGGAAGATAGCAGTGTTGGCAATACCGCAGACCATTACAGCAAACTGCATATTTTGTTGCTGTAATGGTCTTCGCGGTATTGCCGTCACTGTGTCAATGGTATATGGATAGATAGACAGACAGACAGACAGAGACAGAAAAGAGAGAGAGTGTCCCAGGTGAGTGAAAGATAGACAGTGATTCAGTTTGCATAAGGTACAACATGCTTGCTGCATAATTTTATTTCAAAAAGGTTACAAAAACCAAAAAACACAAAAATAAAAATAAATAAAAGAAAATAATTCATTACATAGTATTTGTCAGGATGCAACTGTCAGGATCACATAGCATTGCTGGGATCCTTTTCTCATCTGTGCTTCAGATTGCTTTGAGGACATGAAGGCTGCATGTTCTTCCCTCTCCCAGGCTCTTTGGCAGACTGAAAAACCAAGACTGCCTGCAACTGCTGTCAAGGCTCCAGACAGACTGAAAAACCAAGGCTGTTTGCAACTGGCTCCAGGCAGACTGAAAAACCAAGATTTTTTATATCATCCTCCAGCCTTTCCCCTATTTAGGGAAATGTTTCATTTATACTACTTCTGACTTTCTCAGATACCAAACCACTACGTATTATATCACATTTTCAATATACTTACAGTAGGTAATCAAACATATTTTATCCTTTATGTGCTGCATAACAACAGTGCATCTAAACTGGCTCATATTGTAAATGTACAAATGTTTAACATTAGGAATTTGTTTTTATATTGGGAAATGAAACTGTGTTTGCTAGCTACTACACTGTTTGGTCACTTTGAGCCAGGCAGGATGCATTTTAGAGGGACTTGAAAAGGAAACATAGAGCAAAGAAAAAAAAAAAGGGGGGGGTTCTGTAGGTGGCTAACCTGACAGAACAGGGAGAGGATAGTACAGTATAGAATAGTTACAATGCTATTGCAACAGGCTTTAGTAAAAGAAATTAGAATAGAGTCCCTCTAATTCCAAGGTAAGATGACCAGCCCTACCACACTCACCCCTGTTGATGAGGAAAGCAGTGACTTTTTAGTTAACTGGTTTTCATACACTCAGGCATAATGGAGCAAAGGGAGCGTCCACCCACCCTCTACAGAAGCTCCACCCCAGCATCCCTATTAAACAGTATAAAAACATTTCTTCAAGTCTCTCTCCCTCTCTCTCTTTCTCTCTCTCTCTCTCTAGTCATGTATCTATATCTATCTATCTATCTATCTATCTATCTATCTATCTATCTATCTAACTATCTATCTATCTATCTATCTACAGTATATCTATATTTATTAATACTCATATATCCTGAGGTTATATTTGTTTTTTTAGTCTTTGTTAACTGGGTAAGGCCCACTAGGCACAAGTACCTGTTTTCAGGGACAACCTGTGAGCACTGGGGAGATTAAGTGACTTGTTCAGAGTCACACAGTATGCAGCTGGAGGCTGTGAGAATCAAACCCAAGTCTGCTGGATGTACTGAGTTCATTCACAGCTCCTTACTCATCTTCTAGGCTATACTGCCAGCCCTAATAGTATCTAACATCTGAGATACCTTACACAACATTATTTTATACATATCTTACATCTGCTCCATGCCTAGACAGAAAATCTACATGTCTGTGTTGGGCACCAGGTCTATGTTGCGCAGTAAAATGATAGGGCTACAAAGCAAGATACCATCTCATAATTTGTGGATTTTTATCCTTCATTGGTTCCATCCAGCAAATGGGGTTATTGTTTTATCATTCTTTTGTTCAACCCCAATATCAAATCCTTCAAACATTTTGTCTGAGTGAACCTCAGACAGTTCATTATGTTCTTTGAACCATTTCTTCTTCAGTCTTTTCTTTTCTTTTGTGGAATGTTTATCCTTTCCTGGAGTCCCTATTACATCTCATTCAAAAGGAAAGGTGTCATTGAGTGCCTCTTTCTGCTTAGACTGGGCCCTGGTAGTCACTGCAGACACGGTGTCATCCCTTTTTATCAAAGTGCCAAAGTCTGGGAAATTATGCCCAATAACCACAGGTACAGCGAATCTAGGCACAAGTCTTGCAGTTACTCTAGCTAGGTTACCTTGTATGGTCATATTTACAACAGTGGTAGGGTAATGGTATGTGTCCTCATTAATTACAAATGAAACCTGTACAAGGATCTCTGCTTGACACATT
Organism: Neoceratodus forsteri; assembly: GCA_016271365.2. Lineage (NCBI taxonomy): Eukaryota > Metazoa > Chordata > Ceratodontiformes > Ceratodontidae > Neoceratodus > Neoceratodus forsteri. The sequence goes on from CM057453.1 coordinate 1,387,602,065, forward strand.
GTCCAGGAGATCCAATCGGATCAACATCTGCTTACTGCCAGAGTATATGAGCCCCATATCTTGCTTGTTACCAAGGTTAACATTAGTTAAATGATGACACCAGTTGACTAAGGCCAGATGTGTTGGTTCCAATTTCTTTTTCTGGCAATAGCTAGCGATATGGTCCACCCCTTGACAACTGTGGCAGATTAATGTCAGGTGGAAAACTTCTTCCTCCTTTTCCTGGTTTCCCCTCAGGTTTCTCTGAGGTTTTAACTGGGGTCTGATTAGGTGTAAAAGGGGGTTTCTTATCATACTAGACATGGTAGAGTTCGAAAAACTAGTATCTCTGTACCCTCTTGTGCTAGACTGTTGATCAGAAAGGAAATTCTCTGCCAACATGCTGGTTGTCTCCGCAGTTTCTGGTTGATGTTCCCTCACCCACACCTGGACAGCTAGAGATAGTATTTTTCAGAATTGCTCAATCAAGGTTTCCAAGATCTCAGCAGCCATCTTCCCCTCAGGTTGAAGCCACTTGGAGCACAGCTCCTTCAGGTGTGTCTACACTTCTCTTGGAGTGTCCACATTTTGATAACGAAGTGAACAAAACCATTGTAGGTTTCAGTGCTAATATCAAATCATCTTAAGGTTTCCTTCTTTACTAATTCATAGTAATCTACATCTCTGCTCTCTATATAACTGTATACTAACTGGACATGGCCAGTTAAATATGGAGCTGATCATAATATCCACTGGGCTTGAGGCCACTCACAACCTCTTGCAGTTTTTTGGAAGGTATTCAGGTAGGCCTCAATATGATCTGTACCAGTCATTTTGGTAAGTTTGATGTCTTTTGGGGATCTACCAGTTCCACCAGGAGGACGACTGGTCCCAATGACCTGGAGCACTTACATTGTATCAGCCCACCTCTGACCCTGCCTTCTGTACTCCATCTCCCTTTCTTGACTTTCTCTCTCTCTCTCTCTCTCTCTCTCTTTTCTCCATCTCCATCTGCTTCACAGCCAACCACCACAACAGTTCACTTGTATTCTCTGGGGTTTCATTGGCCAGTTCTTCACTTGTCTCATCTATACTAACATCAGATAAGGGATCAGACTTTGTCTTCCTTCTGGCTCCAAGCTCCAGACAAGTCAATGGGTTTCTTCAGCCATGGCCCTTGTTAATACCCCTTAGGTACTTAAGGCTCCTTTTAGGCTGTTTTCCTGGTCTTGAGACATGTACCTTAGGTCTATTATGATACCAGGATTGGTACCTGATAGTTGACATTCCCCTGACCACCTGAAAGTCAATCAATATCCCACTTCTAAAACCATGTGTCCCAGGGTGTGGGTGTAAAAGATAGACCACTGATTCAGTTTGTATACGGTACAGCAAGCTTGCTGTGTGATTTTATTTCAACAAGGTTCCAAAAGCAAACAAAACAACAATGAAATAAAAATAAACAAAAGAAAATAAATCATTACATAGCATTTGTCAGTATGCAACAGTCAGGATCATATAAGATCACTGGGATTCTTTTTTCATCTGTGCTTCAGATTGTTTTGAGGACATGAAGACTGCATGTCCTTCCCTCTTCCAGGCTTCTGAGCAGACTGAAAAACCAAGCCTGCTTGCAACTGTTTTCAAGGCTCCAGGCAGACTGAAAAACCAAGGTTGTTTGCATCGTCCTCCAGCCTTTTCACTATTGAGGGAAACTTTTCATTTATGCTAAATCTGGCTTTCCCAGACACCAAATCACTACACAGTATATACCATTTTCAATATACTTAGGCAATCATACATATTTTATACTATATATGCTGCATACCAGTGCAGCAAAAATGACTCAAGTTTTAAATATGTAAATATTTAACAATGCATATCTATTTTTATATTGGCAAATGAAACTGTGCTAGTTACCTATTACATTGTTTGATCACTTTGAGCCATGCAAGATGCATTTTAAATGGACTTGAAAAGGAAACATAGAGTGAAGCTGGCCATCCTGACAGAAGAGTGAGAGAATAGTACAGTACAGAAGTGCTGCTGCAACAGGCTTTAGAAATAGAGTCCCTCTAATTCCAAGGTAGGAAGCCCAGCCCTATCACAGAGAGCTGGGGATTACCAGCTCACTGCTTCGACTGAAGGCAGCAGCATGACTCCAGCTGCAGCTTCAGCATTCAAGAAAGTCCCACTGTTCTCATACTGAGAATGTGAGTGAACAGCTCCTCTCGCTAAGCTAAGCACCCAGTTTTTTCGAGTTCCCAGAAACATTATTTAAAGGGAAATTTTCAAAAAAACAAATACCAGAATGGAGCTATATAGATCCCATTTACCTAGGTTCAGGTGCTTGTTTTTTGAAAATGAATCATTGTTATGTATTTTCAATGTCTGTGAGTTAAAAATTAATAAGGTGGTAGCCGACTTGATCTTTTTTTTTTCCACAACAAGTAAATCGTAAAAATAAGTATTCACAGTCAATGTTTTTTTTACTGGTCAAGCTTGATGGTTATCAAAAAAATCTTTATAACACTGGAGCCATTTAATATTTTTTCACAAAACCTTCAAAAGGCACTACATTGGTATAGGCCACTTCCACCCTGAAAGATTCATGAAACAATTCCACACCATCTAGGCTGTTTTGTTTTTGTTTTTTTGCATTTTTTGTCAGTCAGTGCCTTGAAAACCAAACAAGATGCCATCTCAGAATTGTTCACATCACCATGCTAGCCTGACCATGCATGCAAAATTTTGGGCTATTTCGTCCAATACTGCCAAAGTTATTAAGGTGCAAAAATTGTGGCTTAACATTAAACAGCCTACTCAGTCCTAACTATAGGGGTGCTACCGTGCTCCTGTAATGTATACATACATACATACATACATAAACAGGAATGTAAACTCTCTGCAGTAGCTGCCACCTTTATATAGGAACTGGGACTTCATCCCCAAGTGCTATACCACATTAACACAGGCTCAATCACTGCCTGGTGCATGGGCCCCAACACTTATAACAGGTGTACCTGTATGCAGTACCAGATGGACTTTGGAAGGCCCCCAGGGGCACATAAAGCTATTTTTCCTCCCCATAGTCATCAGCTCTTAACTTCATCCCACCAGGTTGGAGTAACTCTCAGCCTCCTTCACTGAAGCTTCCTCCTTCCCAGCAGACAGGTTGCATGCAACTGCCCAAACACTTGAGTACATTGACTAGCAAATATGACTATGCAGACTATGCGGATCTATTACCATTCCATTAATCCTACAGTTGTTACACATTTCTCAGCATGCCCACCATCTAGGATACCTTTGGGCTGATGCTTTTTCTCTCCCCCAGGAGGTCTGCTGTTAATTGGGTACCTTTCCATAGGCTTTCAGACACCCTACGCTCAGATCCAGCTCACTGTGGAGCAAGTTCTCTTGCACCCCCTAGAGCAGAGATACATATCTGATGTGCCACCCTTGGCACATATGTGTGTCCTCCTCAGTCAAAATAACTCAATGGCTGTTTGATGGAGAACTCTGTCTTATGATCTAGAATGCATCTCTTCTTCACCACAATCCTGGAGGTTGGCCTTAAGAACCCCAGGAAACTCCCTTGAGTGGAGCCAAACACCTGTCCACCTGAAGCACCCTCCTTTGAATGTGAGATCATCAGTCCTCTGGATTCTCTGTTGTATTTTCTTCCTACCTCTACACTCTCTTAGGTTGGTTCTCTCTGTCTCTGTCTCTCTCTCTCTCTCTTCTCATCACTCTTCTCTTATCCATACAGTACTCCAGCTTGTTTCCACTCTGTTTCATCATATATGCTGTCTCTGCCCAAAAGCACCTCTACCCCACTGAGAGAAGGGGGAACTGCTGGTCTCTCTTTGGTCTGTGTCTTTTTTCAGGCAAGGCTCTCTGAACTCCTGGGAGCTGTGCAAACTCAGCTCAAGAACTCTCAGGACTCCGAGTGGTTCACATGCCCTCCCTTTTATGCAGGATGGTAGGGGCAGACAGCTCCCCAGCATTTGCACAGGCCTCATATGTACAGCAATGTGCATGCTGCAATAGCCCATCAAAGTGAAGGGGGAAGGAGAGTCTGGAATCTTTCAGGATTCATTTTTTCTGTTACCTTTTTAACCAGTTGGTAACCAGGCTTGAACAGTCAGTGTGAGGAGCCTGGCTATATACAACTGAAGTACCCTACCTTTAACACCCATGTTTGAGGCCAGTAGTTCTTATGGGGGGGGTTCTTTCACGATAATTACAGGCCATAGTAGTGCTGTTATTATATGGTATTATTATATATATATATATATATAATATATTTATATATATATATACTGATTGTGTTCTATGTGTAGTACTTCATGATTCAGTGTATGATCTATCACTGCTTGCAGCACTTTATTTATTGATTTATCTATAAGTTTTGATCATGACAGGCACACTGAGCTGTGACAGCTGATTTCCAGGTGCATCCTGGGTGGTGGATAACAGACCTCTCTTATTGACAGGTGGAATGTTGGCCATGACACTGGGGAAACTTCCCCACACTCCTCTTCAATATGCACTATGGCATCTTTAACTAGCACCTAGATACAGTGTTCTGATCTTTGGCCCCAGAGGTGAGCATGTTACCTAGTGAGGCACTGACACTTATCTTTTCAAGTATTTTTTTATACATGGTAACTGGGTAAAGCATCTCCTTGTACAGGAGTGGCTCAGGTGTTATGGATGGTTATGCAACTCAGATGAATCATGGAGTCAGAGTAAGGTGAATCATGGAGCCAGGGTAATACAATGCAACAGTCCTGTCTTTAAAACTATGTTAGATTTAGTTATGATGAAAATTATAATGTGTTTTCCATTTTAACAGGGTTTGGCACCAGTGAGATGGCAAGCAGAGGCCAACCATCTAAGGTGTCCCCAACCAGAGGCATTCACCTTCTCACCAACCAGTACTCATTGGACATCTGTGCAAGATATTTGGATACCCACCTATGAACAGTCCAAGAAAGAGGCCCAAGCCCTGAGACACCTGGTGGAAAGGAATAAAAACTTCACTTCCGAAGAGTTTTGGAAACTTGTATTCAAAGATGTGGTGTAAATTGCAAAATGTCTCTTCAGAAGACACATGATCCTTCTAGTATTTCACTTCAGATCACTTTAACATGAAAAGTAAGATACATAAAGTATGTTTTAGGATAGAGTGCCTAAAATACAGTAAATTTACATTAAAATTATTGTGCTGCCAGGTGGCAACCAATTATTTTTATGTGACTGCAATGAGTTGCCGGCTAGCTGGCTTGTTTTCCCCCTTAAGCTGTAGAATGTGGCTTTCAACAGAAAGTATTCAGACACCTCATTCTGAGCAGAAACCAGCTAACAACCAGATATCAGTGACTGAGAGATTTCCTACACAGAGCCTTAACAGCTCAAATGTTAACAGGCTCCAGAATGGTTGTACAGTAAGTTTAATGTGAATTGTACTGTACTCTATTGTGTGCTTATAGGCACCTATTCACAAAGGTGTGGAGTGCCCACATGCCATGTATTTGTGGCGCATAGCCACCCCACAACCATTGTGCACCTTGTGCAGGATTCACAAACGGAATGTACGTACCGTATGCACCCGATCCCCCGACCGGCCGTGAAACACCACATGGAGCCAGTCCGGGAGTGGTGCCGGGGGCATGGCTGCACTCTGCACCATTCACAAAGATGTGGAGTGCTGGGCGTGGGGGGAGACCAGCTATGCCGGGTGACCCCAGCCATAAAGGATACGCGTGCCCCAGTATGCCGCCGCTGACTGTGGCAGAGATATAGGGGCACAGTTCACCCCTCTGACATGCCACCTGAGCTGTTGTGGATCACAAGAAGGGCTGATGGTGGCTGACTGGGGACCCACCTGCCACAGTGCTACAGGTGCACTGCAGCTGCTTGCCACATGTGGTGCCCCATGAGCGCAAGGGATCCAATGGTGGACCAAGTCCAGGCATTCCACTGGATGCCTACTCATGTTCACCGAACAGCCCCCATGCACCTGCATACCCAGTGGGTTGGGCCATGGACAGCAGTCATGTGTTGTCTGGAGTCAATGAATGCGGCCACCGTGTATCTTTCCACAGGTGTGAAGCTATGGGGACAGGATACATGCCTTTGGTGCATTCTTCTCACCTGTTAGTGAATAGGCCCCATAATGAGTATGGAAATATGTTAGGGATTTTACACTTGCCTCAGTTGTAAAACCTTGATTGCAATGGGTGCTGCTGCCCAATGTTTATATTCTGTTTTTTATATACCAGATCTTCAATTAATAAGTTTTTATTCAGTACATACTTTACATTAGACTAAGCAAATGCTGATCATTGGGTAGATTACAACTCAGGAATAGTTTTTTGTATTAGTTGCATATCCAGAGAAAGCATCATAGATAGTTTTTGCACTTTAACTTACCTGCAGACAGTATTTGGAAACATAAATCTTTTTTGAGGATATCTCCCTCCATTGAGCCATATCATGGAACTATAAGCAATCAGAGTCAGGACAACCCAGAAATGTTTGCAGACTACGCCCCCCCACGTTGATATGCCTCATCAGTGCCTGTATAACACAGGCATCCTCAGCATGCCTCAGTTGATTGTTTTGCCGTCAACCACTCATCAGTCCATCGATGCTGAAGAATGCTGTCAGCCTTTTGCAAGTATTCATTAAGCCTGCTACTTCTTTCAGTTATTTTACATTTTCTTTTATGCCACCACTGAAAGACAAGAAACTACGGTTCCATTATTGCCAAATATGGTGACAGTAACATTTATAAAGGAGACCACTCCATTTGTATCCATTTCCTTTGTACAAACCATGATGTAAGTCCTGCTTAATTTGTCAAATCTTTAATCAGGCAACTAGGAGAAATTGCAAAAGGCTTTGGAGGTTTTTCTAAAGCTTCAAGAGATGGAGAAACAGGTTGTGGTGAAGGCAGTTTAACCATTGTCAGCTGCTTCTGTTCCTGGTTCACTGTTGGCCTGTTGCTACCCGTAGTTGATGGCAGCCATTGCTGACTCAAAGAAGAAGGATAACTCTTCAAAACTGGCAGAAAAACACCACCATCCTAACAAGGACAAGAGCCAGAAGGAAGCAGGCACTTCTTCAGACTGTTTCTGTTCACCTATTAGATGGGGTAAGCCTACTGAAAAAGATGGGTCCATCCTACCACCTCCCAAAACTGTCTCTCAGACACCAAGGTCAGGGTACAGTATCAACTTGTCCCCACTGCTGGGGGACTCACAGCTTATTCCACCATCTGACACTGTCTTGTCAATGGCTCAGCCATAATCAACCCCTTTGAGGCCTGTCCACTCTGAGATGTTTTACCAAACAATGTCAGAGTTGTTTCAGCTGCTGGTACCACCATAGATGCCTGCTCCATTAGCACCTTTGACTTATCTGTCTTCAATGTTACTGTTGATGCTCCAGTTCCCTGTCCCTCTCTCAGTACCAGGCCCAGAAAGTCTGCTTTTTTATATTCTTTCTATTTTTGTGCCCTACTGCAGTGCACTGGTGGGGACATCCAGCCGCCGCTGCCCCGACCCCAGAGGACCACAGGCTCACTCGATACGAGGGGGTCTGGTACAACTATTCCAACCCACCAGAGTGTCTCCCCTTACCTCTCCATCATGGGCTGGCTGGGACCCCACGACGTGATTCCATGAACAGGCCTCCTAGGCCGGTGGGGTGCAACCATCAAGCTGCATGGTCGCACCCAGCCATTTTTCCTCCAATTAGTTCCCCTGCAGCCAGCAGTGCAATTACGCTCACTACATGTGTGAGGCATCTTTGCCATGCTCCACCCCTTGCTGGTGTCGTGACTTCAGTCATCACCAGGGGCCGCTCAAGCTTGGTGAAACCCCACAGACCCACCTCAGTGGGAGGAGAGCAGCCCTGGGGACTCAATCCACCCTCTCCCCTACCGACCCCCAGTGGCGGGAGTCCATTTCTGAACCCGGGTCACTGGTGTAGCGCAAGGTGTGGCGTCCAGCGCCTCAACCCTCAGCACCACCGGGCCAGCTAGAAAGTCTGCTTTTGATGAGATTCCCATTGTTGGCTCCTTCTTATCTGTCTCTTCATCCCATCGACCCTCAGTCAATGTCGATTGATGTTGATGACAAACTGGAATATAATGCAGAATACATGGAGGAGGAGGCCATGGATGAGGAAGAAGAGGTGATAGATGTGGTTGTCACAAACTACACTCTATCTTCTTGCTCAAATGAGAGTGTGAAAAAAACACCAAGATCTCCCCCTGAAGATGCCTCTTTTCAAGCCTTCCTTAAACAGGATCAAACTAAGTTGGGGTTCCAAGCTGAAGAGGAGGATTCATCCAAGAAAAATCACTGTGAGTTCTTGGAGGTTTCTGCCGCTCCAACTGTGATTATTCATCCTGTGCATTCTGTACTTGAGGATGCTATGTTGGCAGACTACCACAGGCCTCCTCAACTGCCTGCAGTTCCCCAGAAAGGCTGATAAACAATATCCAGCCCCTAATGCAAAGTGTTATTATTCTTCAGAGCCTGAAACAGACTCTGTAGAATCATGGCTGCTCATGATAGATCCAAAGCTCAAAAACACATGATCTCTCTTCCTCCTGACAAGGAGTTGAGGAAGCTAAATGTGACTCTTTGCAGTTAAAGTATTTCTTAAGATTATAAGAAAAGGACAACCAGCATCACTCCAACATACACCATCAGAATACAGAAGCTTTAAGATAAGATGTTAACCCCGTGGTCCTATCTACTTGCTCTGGTGGTTGTTCAGGTGGATGTTAAAGAGCCCATGGCACTTTTCAAAAAAATAGGGTAATTTCCCCCATTCCCTTAAAATACCACCAACATCTTAATTTGGTTAGTATCAATTGGTTTATCTCCATATACCCCCTTCCCTGGGCCAAGGCTGAAAATAGGCAGAATTGCCTAGTTTTCCTTTCAGATAAAAAAAATAAATAAATGACTAAATATATAAATAAACTCTATAGCCACATACAGTAAAAATGAGAAAATACATAGCATAAACAACTACAAAACATTTGATGAAGTCCCAATCAAAAAGAATTCATGGATAGAACCAGAACCAGGAGCTACGCAAAAATCACATCTAGGAAGGCAAAGCATCAGCAGTGGCAAAGGAAGATAACAGAAAGGGAGTCCAAAGGAGTGAGACAATGAGGAGTTCTTCCCAGCAAAATGGGGCATCCTGTCCAGCATTGCTAAATTCCATACTGCTGACAGCCATTGCTTTAAGGAGGGGGGATCTCCTCTATCCTCCATCTTTGGAGGCTGAGTTGCTTGTCTTCTATACTAACCATCAGCCATTGAAGGGGGAAACATAAATAAGATGGGAGAGATAGGAGGTAGACCTAGCAAAACCATCTGTGGGAGAGAGGGATTTGGCACCCAAAATGTGGGAGCAGACAGCTTGAATCTTAGATCACCAAAGGAGGACATTAGGACATGTCAACAGAATATGAAGGAGGTCTGCCCTGGTAGAGTGGCACATCCAGCAATAGTCATGAATAAGGAGCTGAAGTGCCTTGAACTTCACTGGAGTATAGTACCATAAAGGGATCAGCTCATTTTGGATCAACAGGCTCCTAGAGTCAAGACTAGCCTTCTGGGCTGTGAGCCACGGCTGCGGCAACTGATCAGCTGAGATGTCTGAACCTCAAGCCTGCACTCATTGGACTCGAACCTTGCCTGAGGGGTCCAGCTTCTCCTTCAGAATAGTCTTGTAGATAAAACTGGCAGAACCTCTGGGAGTGGCCAGACATGACTGAAGAAGCTTTCAAAATCAGTGCAGATATCTGCTGAGATAGATGTTTTGAACCACCAGCAAGTGCACTCATGAGTTGAAGATATCTCCAGAAATCTGCACAAGGAAGTTGGAAGTTGGTTTGCAGATTCCCAAACAGGTCCCGATGAGTGTACCCAGGCTGCCATAGGTCAGAAAGGTACATGATGCTCTGGTCTGCCCAAGAGGTCCAGGCCACCAGCTGCTTATCAATCTGAATTTATTCTGCTACAAGTTGACATGAGCATGGGAAAGCAAGGATTTCCATAGGCAGTGTTCCAACAATCTCCAGGAGCTGATAGAAGTGTGCACTGTAGGACCTTGTTTGCACACAGTCACATGGTCAGCATATAAGCCCACTAGAGGGTTCCACCAGGATTCAGACCCTGCTCCAAAAAGACCCATAAGGGAAAGCCAGCATGTGAAGATGGAATTTACCACCTCAAGATCTGGGTGCAGCAAAAACCTACATAGTAAGCATGGAACCAAGGGAGGTTCCAACCACCGAGGTGCCAGTGTGCTTTTAGTTTAGGTTTGCTATAATGAGGGGGTTTGCCTTTCTACAGAAGAGCACTAACCAAGTTATCAGTTTTTGCAAACCAGGACATGGGCACCAGGATTGACAAGAGGGCCAAGCAAAGGAAGATCTTAGCAGCCAAAGTCATCTTAAGTGCCACCATCTTCCCAGCCAGGGATAAATTAAGGGTCTTTAACTGTTTGCAGTCCCCTTTATGCTTCAAAAGCAATGGGTGAAGATTTTTTGAAATGACCTTGTCTAGGTCAGACAAAATATGAATGCCCAAATAATTAATGCCACCCAGGATCAATGGAGGCCATAGCTAGCCAGTGCCTGGGAGGTACATGCTCCAGACAGGGGAAAAACATACATCTTAGATGGATTAGTCTTGAGCCCAGAGTCCTCCTGAAAGGCCTGCAGCACATTTAAGAGGATGGGGACCCTGACTGGAGCATTGTTCAGGAGCACTAGGCAGTCATTCTCATAAAACAATGTGCAGAACTCAGTTGTGCTAACCGTAGGCCACTTAAGGTCAGGATTATGCTGCAGAGAAAGGGTGAGTGGTTTGATCGCCACTATAAAAAGCTTAGGGGAAAGAGGACACACCTGCTGCATATCCCTATGACGGGAAAGGATCAGAAAGTGCAGGGTTCATCAAAATTCTTGCAGTAGGAGATGTATATAGTGTCCTAATCCACTCCCAAAATTGCAGGTCAAATCCCATCTTACCCAAGATGGCATGAAGGTACCCCAATTCCACTGACTCATAAGCCTTTTCAAAATCTATAGCAACAGCCACCACTAGAATGGTGGCTAAACAAATTGCAGCCATGAGTAAGAATAAGTTCTATGATGGTCTGAGCTTAAATGGCCTTTCACAGAGTTCACCTGGGAAAGATGAATTAAGAGGAGAAGAAACCAATCGAGCTTGGTGACCAAGGGCTTTGCAAGAATTTTTTGTATCCACATTGATATGTAAAAAGGGTCTATAACTGTGTGGCAGGACGGGATCTTTCCCTCCCTTGGAAGGACCATTATGGTTGCCTCCTACAGTGAGGATAGTAGGTGAGACTGTGCAAGGGATTCCTGGTATAGCAACAGTAACACTGGAGCAATCAGATCTGTGATCCCCTGATGGAAATCAACTGGGATACCATCAATACCTCAAGTGTTATGGGTAGAGAAGGTGACCAGGGCTTTATGTACCTCCTGGACCATAGCGGGGTCCTCCAAGACATCCCTATCTGAGCTGGTGAGGGTTGGAAGGGGCAAATCATGTAAAAAGGCCTCATGTTTGGGTACACACGGGGGGCCCTTAGAAGAATAACGCCCCTAATAGAAGATGCGCATGACCCGATTCCCCAAGGCAGGGTTGGTGTGAAGGGTAACAATCAACAAATTGAAGGGATCACTGCACTAAACATGTAACATGGTCTGGTGCTTGGAGTACTAGAGCCCAAAGCAACACACACAGTGGTGAGATGCAACTATACAGTCCTGCAGCAGAGACCCAGAGCATAAACAGTCTCATAAATTACAACAGAGACATGCCTACCAATGTAATCTTCTTTTATTCAAAAGTGTTCCTGTTTATGCTCAGGGTCTGTGCTGCAGGTTTGTGTTGGAGCATCTTGCCCCTGTGAGCGTTGGTGTAAGGGGTGCCACTGGGATCCTGTAGGCTATGTATAAACCTGTCAGCCTGCTATTTGCATAAGCGATAGGAGAGAAGCTTACCCACCCTTCTTGCCTCTGTCCCAGTAATGGTGCTGCAACCATAAAACAGTGAGTTCAGACCTCCTGGTCAACAAGAGGTTGAGCTGTATATGCAGGTATCTAATGTCATCAAAAGGGAGGGTCTGGATATGATGTGGAAGTTTCATAAACTTTCTCCTAGGAAGTGAGATCTGCCTCAGGCTTCTATTGTTCAGCATCACGCTTTTGCATGCGGGATGCTGCATACCCAATAATCCTGCCCCGTAGGTATGTCTTAAAGGCATCCCAGAGGGTATATTTACTGGTGGCCCCATTAACATTAGACAAAAAAAAAACTTTGTTTCTTCATGCAACCAGGGACCAAACTCCTTATCCTGAAGCAGATGAGAGTCCAGGTGGCAGGAGGTGGAATGAGGGGCAGGGGGCCCCCAAACCACTATGAGTACTATAGCACATGATCAGAAAGGTACACAGGTGCAGTAGCAGATGAGTGTACCATTTGGGATGCCAGTGGGGATGTAAGCCAGAAATCCAACCTACTAGAGGTATTATGGACCAATGAAATAAAGGAGAAATCAAGGAAGGTAGGATGCTACAACCACCAGATATCTTGGAGGGTGTGGACAGTCATCAGCTTATGAACTGCAGCCAGTGCTGTGACATGAGGTTCAGGCTTACCTGAGTTCCTGTCCATGTACCTCTCAAGGGTAAGATTAAATTTTCCAACCAAAAAGATAGGAATAGTGGGCCCAGAGTAAGACAACAGGGCTCCCTGTAAGAGCATGGAAAATGTCGGGCTCATCCTGATTACAACCATAAACATTTGCTAGCAGCAGAGGACCCTGAGGAATACAAAATTTGACCCAAACCATCTACCATCAGTCTTTCTCAGTAAGCTCCATGGTCCAGTGGAGAGATTTATGAACCAGGATGGGCACCCCTGCTCTGGACGTGGGGGCACAACTGGGCACCTCAATCCCAACCCATTCTCTATGAAGCTTAACTGCCTCTGCAAGGGAGATCCTAGTCTCTTGCAGCAATGCCACTCAAGCCTGCATGCCCTTCAGCCTTGTGAGGATTCTCTTTTGCTTCAAACAGAGAGTTGAGCCCACTCACATTCCGGAAAACCCACATCATGGAGGCCATAAGGACACCAGGCAAGGAAAGCAAATTTCAGGAGATGGAAAAGTAGAGTTCCAAGTGGTGGGAAGGAAGGACATGAGTAGGGCCCTCCCAAAGATGCAGGAACCTCCAGGAATCCTAAAAGAGAGGGACATCAGTAGCACTTTAAGCAGTAACTGCAACAGAGCAAGCAACCATAGCAAAAACAGCAACAACATTTTAACAATTTCAGACCACTGCAGAGTAAGTAAAACAGCAGTTGCCTGACATTGGCAGGTATGAGCCATAATAAGACCCATGAAGAATGCTGGGAACCACATCCTAGCTCCACAGACAGAGGTCCCAAGAGTCTTCCATGCCTCAGATAAGGTGAAGGGGTCCAATACCTACAGAAAACAAAAAGACCAAACAAGTCAGTACCATAGAGAAGAAAACCTGGTCAGAGGGCTAGGTAGATGCAAGTGAACACTGTAATGTTCACCAGCAAGAGAGAACCTCCATACTAAGACTGGAGAGGGGGAAAGGTGAACACCTGAGCAGGGCATGGAATGGGGAAACTGCCATTCTCAGTCCCCCACTTAGCAGCACGTCGGCTAAGGCAAGGGTCCATTACCTATGGAAAACACAATCACCAAACGAATCAGTAGTACCACAGAGGAAACAAGCTGGTCAAAGGTCCAGTCAGACCCAAGGGAATGCTGTAGTATTCACTAGTGAGAGAGGCCATCCATACTCCAGTATGACTGGGGGGGGGCAAAACTGTGGGCAGGCATGAAATTAGGAAACTGCCATGCCCCATCCCCCCTCTCAGCTGCATAACTCTGAGTTAACTAGTAAATGCAGAGACTGGACCACTGATATTCAGTTGGATCAGCCTCCCATGGTTGATCTTTGGGGGGGGGACTTCCAGGCACAAAGCAAAAGGAGGAGACTGCCACTAGAGAGAAAGGGGAGCCATGCCTTCCCGACTACCACCCAACCGGGGGGGGGACAGGAGCAGAAGGAAAAATCCTCACCAGAAACACAACACCAAGTCCTCCCAAGAACAAGCACCTGTAGGTACAGACTACTCCAGCAATGGTGGAGAAAGCTGAAGCACCGAACTACGTTGCAAAGAAGTGACGGCTGCTGACTGACTTGGTATTTGAGAGGGGCAGAGCAAGGCAAAGCGATTACTGGTTGGGATGGCAACTTCAACTGTCGGGCAGCTGGAAGGGTCTGAGGGAGGGGAACCACTATGGTGGCTAGTAGATTGGTGTTTGTCTTTCCTTCCCCCTACATGACTCTCTATCTTCTGGCACTTTGGACCCCCACCCTATCTCTTCTGAATCCACTGGGATTCATCCTTGGCAGATAGGGTAGAAGCACCTGCAGAAGCAGCTTCTAATGGTGGGGCTGTATCTCTAGCTGTCATTATAGTGGGGAGAGGACAATGCTCATAGGGATAGACAGGAAAAACATAGTCTAGCCACTGTTGGACATACAGTTCTTAACCACCTCCAGAGATTCAAATTGATATGAGGCTCCATTAGCAGTGTCACAAAGGTGTGTGGGGTATCATAATGCAGTCCTAGCACCCAGAGGACAAAGCTTCCATTTAACCACACAATAGGCTGTTCTACACTGGGAGAGCTCCATTGAAAAGTCTTGAAGAAAGGATAACATGGGAGTTTGCTCAAAATAGGCTGCAGCTGGGCCTCAGTTGGGGAATCAGGGATCTATGCACCCGCTTTATTTCAAGTGGTGGACAATGAAGGCCATTGGGGATGTCTACAATAAAATGCTGCAAAAACAGGATCAGGTAAGTACCTTCAGTACCATCCAGCAGACTGACCAGGTGAGAGGTGTTCTGCCTGGATTTATTCTCTAGGTCATCAACTTTCGAGAGCAAGTACAGGATGGAATGACCCTGCTCTTGAAGTCGGGCATGTAGTTCATCCTCGCTAGATTCACTAGACTCAATCCAGTGCACATGGTACTCCGTGTCATCCATCCGACAACTCAAACTAAGAAGATCAGCATTAATCTTTGCTGCCACTTGTTCCAGATCAGCCATGTCCTACAGGATCTGCTGAATGAGGACCATAACCTGGGTTAAATTTGGGATAGATGCACTGCTTCAGCCATGCTGCTGGGGAGGATGTAGGTGAGGAGGATTAAACAAACAGTCCAAGCCATGCTGGATGCACTTTCACTTTCAGCTGTCCCATTGTGATGCAGTCCGTAGGTAAGAAGTCAAGTATTGCTGACTCAAAAATCATGTGGAGAAAGTGCAGGGAGGACTCAAGCAACTCCTGAGAGAAAGGGGTATTACATCCCATCTAGAAATGGACAAATGCCTCTTGTACTGCACGGATGAGAGATGGTTCCCCAGGCCAAAAAGCTCTGGCTTAGAGTTAGCCTTGCCATCTTGAAGGTGGCTAACCATGTCCCTTCAGGAAGATGGATGTGATGGGGAAGAGAACTTTTGCTTCTACTTCCCTGGGCCTAAGAATTTCCAGCTTGCAGGCAAATATGATTAAATATTAGAATTGCTTTTGGAAGATGATGGTCTCCCTGGCTGAAAAGTTTCCAGATGGTCAGGATAAAATACTGGCTCAGCAAACTGCAGCTAATGGCAAAGAAGCCAGTAAGCACCTTCTAAGATTGATCTATGATGCCTCTGATGCTGCTCCCATGGCTGCTGCATCTGGGATATGCCTGCATCCCCACTCCTGGTTATGGGTACCTGGTTTTGCCTCAGATGTGCAACGATTTGTGATGAATGCTTCTTTCAGTGCAAACAATTGTTTGGCACTGACATTGAAAATACTTTAAGGGATGTACAGTCTTCTAAAATGACCCTTACATCTCTTCATATTTTGAACCCTAAGCTCCATGAAAGGGGTCATGGTTCTTTTTGCAGGGCTTATGCCTGTCTAAGCTGTGGCTACTCAAGGGGCCCTGCTTGTGGTTCCCAGAGACCTCAGCCTTCCACTTCCCAAGCTACAAACTTGCCCTTGGGTGCCCATGCCTTACTTACAAAAGGGAAGATCATTACTGGCATCCCCACCGCCCCATGTCTTCTGACTTCTCTCTCATTCCTCCAGCCTTACTGCCTCAGGATGTTGTTATGGGAGGCCACATCTCCCTCTTTCTTCAAAAGTGAAGGGATATTACTCCTGATGCCTGATACTGGAGGTGGTTCAGCACGGATATGCCTTAAAGCTCCTTACAGTTCCTTCAGTTACCCCAACATTGCCCAACAGATATCCTCCAGGACATCTTGCCCTTGTGCCGGAGGAGGTTCAAACCTTCTCCATGAGAGGGTGTGGAATTAGTCCCAGTTTCAAAAATAAACTGAGGGTGTAACTCCCCTTACATTCTGGTTCCAAAATGGACAGGGGATTTAAGGCCAGTACACTACCTTCAGGGTCTGAACCTGTTCATATAATACAAGAAGTTCAAAATGGTCTCCCTGCAATCCCTTCTGCTCCTACTACTGAAAGGGGTTTGACTGGTTGCTCTGCACCTGAAGGATGCATGCCTTCATGTAAAGATCCTCAAGTCACACAGAAAATACTTTTGTTTCATGCTTCAGAGCTCACACTACCAATTTAGTGTTGTGCAGTTTGGCTTATGTTCTGCACTGTGTGTCATTACCAAAGTGTTTGGTGGGGTGGCAGCTGCCCTCCAGCTGCCCTCCGCAGGAATGGCCTGTATGGCTTTCCTTACATAGATGGTTGGCTTTCAAAGACCTCATCTTGGGCAGCCATTGTCTACTCACTGTTTTGAACTGACAGTTGTTTGGCCAGCTGGACATACTGGTCAGTGACCTGAAGTCGATCCTTACCCCATGCCAGGGGCTCTACTACATAGGGATATTCCCGGACACAGAGCTGAGTTGGACTTCTCTGCCTTCCGACCATGCCACAGCACTGGTGGCACAGGCATGGCTGATTTTTTCCAGTGATTATGTGTCGGCCAGCTGTGTTCCAAGATTGATTGGCCTGATGGTGGTGGCCATCCTGATTGTATTGTTGGCCCACCTCCACATGAGGATCCTTAATGGTTTCTCAGGACACAATGGGCTCAGTATTTAGATGAGCTAGAGTGACCCATACAGGTAATTCCTCCTCTTGGTCATCTGTGCTCTGGTGGTTGGAATACTCCAACATTGAGATGGGAGTCCCCATTTCTCAGGCCATCCCCTCTTCTGATAATGACCACAGATGCCTCAGATTCAGGCTGAGGTGCCCAGCTGGGTTCCTTCAGAACCCAGGGGCAATGGGGCCCTCTAGATACAGTGCTTCACAGCAACACTCTGGAGATGGTGGCTGTTCTACGTGGCCTACAGGCCTTCAGTGTCCTACTTCCAGAAGATCAGCTGTTCATCCAAATGGACAACATGTCAGTGATGTACAACATCAATCGACAGGGTGGAATCCATTTGTATTCTCTCTGCAGAGATGTAGAGATGGTTTGGCACTGAGTAGTGGAATGCTACATATACCTGTCAGCAGTGTTACTCCTCAGTACCCTGAACACACTGGTGGATCACCTCAGTCAGTCCAGTACACTCTGCCATGAGTGAGAACTCTCAGGCTCTGTCATGGCTGACCTCTTCAAAAAATGGGGTCGTCCAGACATAGAACTGTTTGCTTGTCCATACAATGCAAAACTGCCATGTTTTTGTTTACTTGTTCCAGGGCTTGGAGGTTTTTGTCAAGACATATTGTTCCTTTCAGGGATAGGGAGGTTTCTGTATGCTTTTCTCTCATTTCTTTTTATACAGAGGGTTCTGGTTAATGCTGTGCAGAATTCTCAAATTCTGGGGGAATGAAATTCCACAGAATATTCAAAATTCTGCTGAAATTCCTCTGAATTCTGCCAGAAACAGAATGGTGGAATTTCACAGCATAATATAGTTGTAGAATGATTTTCCCCGGAAACAAATCACTGTTTCACGGAATATTATTCTGCAGAGCTCAATATTTTCCATGGAAATTGTTGAGGAATAATTTTCAGCGGAAAAATTACTGTTCTGTGGAATATTATTCTGCAGATCACAGTAGGTAGAATTCTGCAGGTGAACAAGTGAAATTCTGGTGGAAATTCCACTGGTGGAATGGTCATTCCACACTAATTCTGCCGGTGGAATTCCACATTCTGCACAGCACTAGTTCTGGTGAAACTGTGTGCTG
Source organism: Neoceratodus forsteri (assembly GCA_016271365.2). Lineage (NCBI taxonomy): Eukaryota > Metazoa > Chordata > Ceratodontiformes > Ceratodontidae > Neoceratodus > Neoceratodus forsteri. Next base: position 1,387,620,407 of record CM057453.1, read on the forward strand.
AGCCTGTCTCCCTAATTTTGGTGGTTCCTCACTGGAGCAGACAAATTTGTTTTTCACTTCTCCTAAAATTGGATGTGGAACTTTCTGTCCAGCTCCCTCTGCAAACTTGACTTCTAATGAAGGAACAGGGTGCTCTAGTGCACCAGGATCTTCAATCGCTGTATCTTCATGCCTGGTTCCTGAAGACATAGAGCTCTTCAGCTTTGGAATTTCCCTAGCAGTAGCAGATGTTCCCTTTGCAGCTAGAAAGTCAACTATCCAGTACACTTATTTACAAAAATGGAAACCTTTTATATTGTGGTGTACTCAGCATGGCCTGCATCCCTTGCCGTGTTCAGTTTCAAAAGTGTTGGACAACCTCTTGTCCCTTAAGAACTCAGGACTCAGTTATTCCTCTATAAAGGTCCACATGACTGCCGTGTTGGCTTTTCAAGCCCTGACAGAGGGCAAGACAGTGGTCCAGCTGGAAGGTTCTTGTAGATTTCTAAGAGATATTCTCTTTCTGTCACCCCCATCCTGTCTGAGATCCAGTTCTGGTGTGGGACTTTAATTTGGTCCTGGAGAACCTGACTGCACCTCCCTGTGAACCTGTGATTACTTATGAGCTGCTCTTCCTCTCTTGGAACACACTGTCCCTTAGTGAAAATGACATCTGCTAGGCACATTTCTTAGTTACATGCTCCAGTTGCAGTTACCCTCCTTTTCTTATTTTCTGCAAGGATAAGGTTACATTACAACCAGTCCTCATTTTCTTCTGAAGGTTGTGTTGTAAAGAACATTAAATCACACTATAGACCTTCCACTTTACTTTTTTGTCCCCACAGACTGGGGATCATCATTTACATAGGCTTGACATTCATAGGATACTGCCTTGGTACTTGGGTCATACAAAGGATTGTAGAAAATCCTCTCAACTGTTTATTGCTTTTGCCCCCCCCCACCAATTTTCAAACAGGACCTGTCCAAATGGCTGCCAATTGTATTATGTTCTGTTACCAGAAGTATGGAAAGCAACTTTTTTGTCCTGTTTGTGCACATTCCACCCATGGGTGGCTACCTCAGTGGATTGTTGTCAGAATGTGTCCACCACTGACATTTGCGCTGCTGCCACTTAGATCAATCATCATACTTTCACTAAACACTACAGTCTGGACATTGTCTCTCATAAATATGCTAGCTTTGGCCTCAGTATTCTGCAAGGCCTTCTTACTCAGGACCATTAGGTCCTGCCATCCTCACTCAGTGCTTGGTACGGCTTGAGAATCATTCCGTGATGTGGCTCAGTGGAGGGAGATATCCTCGAAGAAGATAAATTAGTTATCTACCATAACAATAGATCTTCCAGAGAATTTCCTCAATTGGGTCACAGCTGTACCTCTCACCTTCCCCTTGTTGGATGATGGGTGACTATCCTGCCTGCTCTTGCAAGCTGGTTCTCCTCTGATGCCTTCTATGGCATCTATAATCAGATTTCCATATCCTCTCGTGTGTGCCTAGTTTGGTCTTGGTTGCTTTGGTCCTTGCCAGTTTGATGATCCTCTGCCTGGGAACCGAGGCCTGCTGAGGATGCCCATGTTATACATGCACCAATAATGCATGTCAGTGTGGGTAACCCCCACCTACAAACATTTCCAGGTGGTCCTGATGCTGATAGCTTACAATTCCATGATGTGGCTTAGTAGACGAGATTCTGTTGAAGATCTACTATTAACAGTAGGTAACTGTTCTTTAACTAAAGTTATCGCATCTTGAAGTGTCTTCTGTTTGTAGAACAGCAAGTTGAAAAGCTTAGTGACCAATTTTTTAACAAAGTTTCCATGGCGGTTTTATTGGAGACAGAACTTGATTGCTAACAAAAATATTGGTATTTTGTAGTAGAGTTTCAGGCTTGAAAGTATGATGTGCTGTTTTTACTAAAGTAATAACTTTTGTGGGAGCACTTTGTAAGTTTTTTTTTTCCGTCAACTAAGTTAAAGGGCATTGTTACAAAATCATGATTATTTTCTTTTAAAATGTCCTGCTTATCTATAGGGCAAGTTTTGCTGCAACTCTGCTGCTATCCAGCCTTGAGGTGAAGGTTCTGCACTTCTCCTGAAGAACAAGAACTATCTGGGTTCTCAGCTTGGCTACATGTCAATTCATTATAGGCTATTTGCCACCCTCCCCAACAGTTTGCTCCCTCTAGATACTGGGAACTGTTATAGGAAAGTGAACATTTCCCAATGTAAGGAAAGTTATTAATTTAAAGGGTTCAAAAAATATAAAAAAAATTGTGCTGCTGTGTTCCATTTTGGAGGGAGAGAGGGAGCAAACTATCATAGGGCGAATTGTCCAGAGTGAATTGACGTGTCTTCTCAGCTTGCTCAGTCATGGGCATTTTTCTTATTCTGTTTTTCATTTGGTGCCTGTCACTCACCCTCACCCTGACACTGCATTTGCGGCATCTGTACCCTTTTCAGCTGGAAGAGTAGGTGTGTGGCTGTCATCACAGCTGAAAGCAATACCACTCAGTAATCGAGCGAAGGAAGAGGGAATATCAGGCAGAACACATTTTCCTTCCCTTGGGACTGAACATCTTACCCTGAATCACCATGCATCTGGCTGTAGCACAGGATTCCAGTCATTATGAGCAATATTTGTGTAATGCAAAGCCTTTTATCTTTTTAAGATACATAATATGCACTTTGTGCATGCACACATGCGTGCATGAGCACACACACGCACACACATACACTGCAGCAAATGTAAAACTTTCAAAATGGGGCTCTGATTGCCAGTAAGTAATCTCAGCTGACCTCAGCAGGAATTTATTAAGCAGAATTCCAAAGAAAATTGGTATTCCAAGCCATTCCCGACTTTGTGAATACAGGGGTTTGAATTAAATCAGGATTTTTGTCCTTTATAGTTGCCCATTATGATTATTTACTTAGGCCATAGTCCCTCACCTGTGACATCATGATAAGTTCCTCAGAAACAGACTGTGATGTCATAAGCAAGAAATTGTGTCTTCAGCTAGGTAACAAGCAGAGCAAGCAAATGAACTAAGAGACAACTATCCTGATTTGCAAATGTTCTCTTTAATGGAGTGGCTTTCTAATCCAGTTTGAATTTAGAATTTTGTGTAACTGAATTTTGCTGATGCCAATTGGGTCTTTATATTTTTATATTGACCAGAGCATGCCCTGAAAGGCTTTAGATATACACATGATAATGAACAGAAAAAGGGAAATTTAATGATGGCATGCTCTGTGACATGCTGTGATATATTATGATATTACAAAACGAGAAAGTATTTTAATCACCGCTACTATTTCTGTAGTCAATAAATTTTACTCAATTTATATTAAAATCCAGATTGCTTCCTCTGTGTGTAAATGGTATGCATGCTCCATTTTGATTGGTATTTAGCTGACCTATTCATGAAACCAAATTACATTTCTTGTAGACTAAAGTCCTGTCTACTACTAACCACCACGTGCATCAAGGAGAAACAATAAGATTGTCCAGTGCTGTTATCAACCTTTTCTTATTCAAAAAAGCTCCAATACACCAACAGTATTTTTTATTTGGTTTAATAGTTGAGGTGTCCCCTAGCATATACAATCAGCATGTGTTTAACTGATCCTAGAGGATAAGTGATCCTAGAATTTCTGATATCAGCTTTACAACTTCCCACAAAACTGTAGCAACCTGTGGAGATTAACATAAAAGATGCAGAGAATTGGTCTAATGATAAGTATGCATGCTTGCTGTGCAGAGGACTGAGTTTCTCTCCTCAGCTAAGGTTCCAATCAGGCTCCTGAAAGCTGAGTTCCTTGGGAACATAAAATACTTCCAGGAAGAATTTGTGGTATTTGATGCTGCTTAGCTGACCACTGGTGTCCTGAGTGGGGTCAAACTGGACAGTCCCCTCCTGACATTCTGTAAGTTTTGTTATGGAGTGCAGAGGAGAAGTGTGCTCAACCTCATAAGCATTATGGCCCGATATCAGATGTGTCTAACTGACAATCAAAGGTTAACCCCATTGTCATTTCCATGGCCTTACTTCACCTAGAATTAGGGTTGCCACCTTTGGATGGGTCAAAAACTGGATCCTAAGCTCCGCCCTTAGCTCCACCCCTTTTCATGACTCCTCATGCATTGTTTCTCCTAGAAGGCCATTTGTTATATCAATAAAGGACAACACTTAAAGCAGCAGTTCCACAAAAATGTTAAGATGCTGTACTGTACCTGTTAAAGTTACTTTCCTAGGTTCTTCCTAGTCATCCATTTACTTATGTATTTATTTATTGACACTGGGTTACCAAATAAACATACAGAGATAAAAGAAATATCATTTACAGATATGATCTGGGGGGAGACAAGAGAAACACTGTAAACAGCACACAACAGTATACATGGTCTATAATAATACATAATAAATTGTTTCCTGTAATGTGTACGTTATATCTTTTTCTGGCACCTTTCCCTGTTCATGTCCACAGTACTATTTAAAACCAAAGAAGTGACCATACCATTTTCTTGAGAAAAAATAATAATTTAAAACATTTAAAGATGTCTACATTCTGTTAGAGATGAAAATGTTTACCAGCAAATGAAACTGGAAGACAACTGGCTCTGTTACTGTTACAAAAGGTGGGGGCAGTTGTACTGCTATGCCACTTTAAGGTGTAGAGGAAAAGATTAGGTAAAGGAAGTGCTAATGGTGTTAATGGCCATAGTTTACACCTCCCAGGCTGACTGCTTTCACAAACAAAGGGCTATACTGACAAGAGAACTTGTCTGTAACCTGAATATGTAGCTGAAACAATGAATGATATGACAAAATCCGTTTCAAAAGTATGTGAGCACTCAAAATGGCTCAAAAACCTGACCGGCACAGAGCAAAACCGGATTACCTGATAGGGACCCTGAAAACCTGATCACCAGGTAAAAAACCTGACAGGTGGCAACCCTACCTAGAATAGGAGACATTTGGATTTGTTAGGAGGAGAGCAGAAGTGTCTGATGCGGGGGTAATCTGAAACAGAAATATGGGGTCTAGGAATGGGAGATACCATGAAGGGAGGTGGAAGAACTTTAAAGGTGATCAGCCATGCTTTTGTATCATATCTTAAATGGGTGGTTAGGAGCCTGAATCCTAATTGTTCATAATATTATCTGCTGGTTGGCATTAAATGCTAATTTAGTTGATTTTACTGATCCTACAAGAGAAAGACAGTACTGTACCTACCAATCATATAGTTGCAAAGACACTTGGGTAAATCAGCTAATGTAGTGACATAGAGCCCGATTCCAGGATGAATGCTTCAACTCACTGGTGTATGCGAGTTGTGACATTTGCCACTATGCCAGGGACCATGCGCCGCATTCCAAGAGTGGCAGGGTCCTGGCATTTATGACATGCAGGTTGCACCATGTGGAGGCTAATGCCAAGGGCATGGCATAATAGCCCTGCATGTCGTATCCCACAACTGATGGCCCCCAGAAACCCCCCCGCCCCGGAACACCACGACATGCACCAGAGGGTGGGGGGGCAGGACATGTGGCACAAGAGTCTGGGGGGCACAACACAGAATGGACCTCTGGGGGTCCCCGACATTCAGGAGGATGGGGGCATGGCAGCTTTTGTGTGGGCATGGGGAGCAAATTGGTACAAGTGCCGCAGTGCTGCGGAGTGGGCATCCGATGGCTGGCACCATTGGATGCCCCTTAGAGCAGCTCTGAGCTGCTCTAAGTTCACTCCACCAGTGTGGCTCCTGGAATTGCTGCAGCAGGTTACAGCGGCTGCCCTCTTAGAACAGGGCACGGTTGCTGCCATAACCCAACCTTGCGTCCATTTCGTTGTGGGTTGCAGTGTAGTGGGTGGAGTAACCCACAGTTGGCATAGCCCACAGCTGACATGGCACAAGGCACCTCTTGGAACTGGGGCTGGCATAACGCCTGGCACAAGTCACGGGTTATGCCAAGGGATTTGTCGTATCTCGGCTTGCGCCAGCGTAAGCTGACTTGGAATCGGGCCCTTATATGCCAACAGCACTTGCAGTGAATTAAACTGTTACTTTTACTTGTGTCAACAGGGGTATAAGTGTTCAAAATTATCCTTGCAGCAAGGAGCAGTGTAGGTCAAACCTTGTTACTATTTGTGACATATCTAAAGTTCCATAACCAATTTATTACAGCAGTACTGACAGCAAGAGACCTTAGATGGTGTACTTAAATGCATTGATTAACAATGACAAAAGCTTTTACTTCAACAGAAATTACTTCTAAATTCAACTTATATCCTTTACTGCTGGAACAATATCCGTGAATCTAACCAATGTCAGTGAAGTACTGTAGAAATGTGCTCTAAATTCAATTCCATGTTGTGTCACTTTCCAGTATCACTTACCATTACCAACTGTGTCATTCCTCCACCTGATAGACTAACAATGCATGTGTACTCTTTTTTTTGGGGGGTGGGTGAGCCCAAGGGATATCACCGATCTTGATTTTGTAATAAAGTTTCTGATGTGGAGCAGACCAGCGTCTCCATTGTTCAAAAGTCAGTATTATGTTAGACTGGTCACTCTTTCAGAGAAAAATTCTCCAGCACAGTATTTTTCTTAAATTCTTTTTTATTTTCTTTCTTTTATTTTAAAAAGTCCCCAATGTTTCACCTTTAAGTAGGTTGCTTCTGGGGAACTGTTGAAACATAACTAATATTTAGTACAGTATATATCTTAAACAATATTTTCACACAGTGTTTTTATCCATTTTTATATACTGTACATTCTACATGTTTCTTTCCTAAAGAATCATTGTTCTCTAAAATATATATTTTCAAGGTCATACATTAACTTATATTCTTCTGATTACATATTCATCATCTGCAACTATGCAGCCACCTGTATTAAATTGTGTTGTTATTGTCTACCCATCTATTCAACCTGACTCAAAGGCTCCTCATTCCGCTACCATTCTCTATCCACTTAATAGTATATAGTAAGGTGTTGTTGTGCATAGAAATCAGAGCTTTTCCAAATGTTGTTGTACCACAGTTCAGAAGGTAATGGAATGTGATTGTACTACAGTGTAGTACAACAACATTTGGAAAAGCTCTAGAGGGCCACACACTACATTCTAATCAAACCACCAGCCTTTGGCCTCAGCTGCTACCTCGCGCTATTCAAACAGTTAACACCATTTTCACTACGGCGGTGGCTTTTTCAAAGGTGGCCAATGAACACAAGACATACAAGAAGCAGTCATACAAGCGCATAGCACAAAAAATGGTACATGACCCGAGAATAGTTACAGTACCTCATATCTACAGAACTACAAAGTAAGACTTTATGTCTAAATTTCCTCCGTTCACAGTCCTCTCGCTTAGCGAGACATAGAGCCGCCATGTTTATTTTTTTAAAAGTCCCTCCCAGATGTGACTGCTGACCAGTAGCAACCTGCAGACTAGACGCAGGCATGTTTGCTCCCTAGCAACCACACAAGTGCTCTGGAAACCAAGCTTTTTAACAGCAGCAAAAGGCTTCTTTCTCCTCAAAACAAAAAAAAAAACTACATTTCTTTGAGACTATACACTATAAAAAATACTGGATGGGCAACTCTATGCCCAACCAGTGTGTTGTGCCACCTCGGGAGTTTCGATTCCTAGAGACCTCCTAGGCTCGCTCTCGAGGTCACAGGGAATCAGAACCCCTCGGTGGCACAACACACTGGTTGTGCATAGTTGCCCATCCAGTATTCTCTATTTATTCATCTCTTTTACAACATTTACAACAACATTTTTTACATTCATTAATAAACAAATTCATCTGTGCATTTCTTTTACACTTTATTTATTTACCTTTTCAGTTTGCTAATTTTGCACTCTGCTTGCATAGTTCTTCCTTATTTCTAAGTTCCTTCAGTGCTTCTACACATAAAACATTGCTTTATTAGTTGCTATTTGTTTTTATAAGCAGTTTCCAACGATATTAGCATATCTCAATTTATAGTATCGTTACCTTCTCAGTGCACGAATTTCACATTGTGCTATGTTTTCGTGTTTCTTTTCTGCTTCACAATTTCTAAATTTGAATAACATTCAATTTGTTTAGTGCTATTGCTAGTCCTTATAAAGATTCTTCAAACATTTTTGTTTTAATGCCAGCATTTTTACCTTTCCAAAGTGAGAATTTCTCCTTGCGCTTTGTTTTCTTGTCAGGTTCTGATAGCCGTCACGCTTTCTGTATATAAAATGTGAATGAGCTTGCTCAATGGAGTTATTCCTGCAATAAACTTGAACTTGAACAAAAGAGTATGCAATTATGTTCTATATTCAGTCTGTTTTAATCTGAACTTGAATTGGTGTTTTATATTTAACTACCTGCAAAATGCTTTCCCCTTCTCTTCTTTGTTAGATAAGTAGTTGCTACTTTGACCTGTTTTCTATGAAGCATACCATCTAAAGCCTTCTATAACCTGTAAACAGATTAGGTGCATTTAAGTTTGAAAGCATTCTCCAGTTTTGTTTTACGCTGTTGACTCCTTACTACACAGAGTTCTACTGTTAGCAATGAATCATTTTTATCTTAATAGTGAAACTTTCTCTTTGTTTTATCATTTTCTTGGTAGTGTTCAGACTGCATTAAGGATTCGCTTACTTCCCAAGCTTTTTCTCTCTATGGCGCAGCTCCTGCTCATTGTGGTGGTCTGGCTAGGCAGCAAGCTGAGGGCTATGGCCAGCTTCCTCTTGTACCCATGGGAAAGTCATGTGATGCTGATCGTCATGCATCACATTAGTTACACAGTTGCAAAGTGCAACCAATATCTTCCCATGGGTATTTTCAGGCGAGGATGGGGTGTTTTTATTCTTGTCATGTTGTTTTATTTCTTTTCCTTTCTTATTTTTATTTGATCCTTGTGTTTACCTCATGTTGTCTATCAATGGTGTTATTTATATTGGGGTATGTTCAAGTTCTGTTTCATCTTAAAAGCCACTATGCCTCTTCTAGTACTCATTTCCTTGGTAGTACACATGTTTTTCCTTTGTCTATACATTTATATGTGTGTTTATATATATGTTTTGAGCCTATATGTGGTGGGGTGTTCAATTTGCTATCCATTCTATACTGACACAGAAACTATTTACCTATATAAGGTGATATATGTTATAAATAAAAACATTGATTTTGTGTTTTTCTTTTGTTATGGTGAGACTTACTGTATGTGCTTGGGGTATACAGATTCAAAACACAGGTGGGCTCAGTTTTCTAAAAAACAAAAATCATACAGGGTGTAGAGACATCAAGCTAGACAATTACCAACAGGCTTGCCAATTAGTGTCTTCATTTAAACCCCATATCCCATTGAGGGTTCCCATCTCATGAATCCACCACATTTCCCGGTGTTCCACAGCTTTGTTATAGTCCCCACCTCTTTCTGGTTTTGGGACTTGTTCCAGTTCCCAGAATCTTATCTGAACTGCTGTATGGCCTCTTTCTCTGTAATGTCTGGCTATTGGTGATCTGTCATCATTGTTTCTCATTCTACTCTTATGCTCTGAGATCCTGTTTTTTAGAGCTGACAAGGTTTCACCTATATATAAACTGTCACAAGAACATTGAAGAGTATAATATGGCTCCTTCTGTATTACAGTTCAAGTGAGAGCAAATGTTGTAGTTTTTTCATGTGTGGATGTTTAAATATGATTTTGTTTGATGTGTGGCCTGCCACATGGAAACATGCCATGTTTTAGTGTCCAAGTAGTAACTGTGAGCTCTGTGGTGGGTTTTGGTAGTTCTGTGCATGAACTAATTTGTCCCTGACGGTAGGGGCTTTCTTTGAGGTTACAAATAGCCTTGATGTGAATACTCCTGAAGATGTGGGGTTCTCCTGTAGGATATTCCAATTATTCAGAATTACCTTTCTGATCTGTGGCATATAGTCTGAGTGTTGTGTACTAAAAACAATCTTTTGTGTTTGTTGTTCTATTTTTTCTTTTTGTATTACAGCCTAGTCTCTAGAGATGTTGCTAACTTTTTCTTGTGCCATTTTTAACATTTTTTTTGTTGTATTTCCTATCCTTGAACCTGTCAATTATAACCATCTGCTTTTTTTATAGTCATTCTCTTTGCTACAATTTCTTTTTGCCCTTAACACTAGTTTCTCTGGATGAAAACTAGTGGCATGTAAAGTGGTATTCCTGTCAATCAATTTTCTAAATAGTGTTGTCTCCTGCTAACAATGGCACAAGAAAAAGCTACAGTGGCAACATCTGTAGAGAACAGACTCTAATACAAAAAGGAAAAATAGAACAACAAACACAAAAGATTACTTTAGTACACAACACTCGAACTATATGCCACAGATTAGAAAACTGAAGAAAACCATGTGTAAACATCCACACACAGGAACAAAGTACACAATTCATTCTCACTTGAACTGTAATACAGAAGGAGCCATATATATACATATACATCAGTGTCCTTGTAACAGTTTATATATACAGTAGGTAAAACCTTGTGAGTTCTAAACACCTGGATCTCAAAGCATAAGAGTACAATAAGAAATAATGATAAGAGATCACCAATAGCCAGAAATTACAGAGAAAGGGGCCATACAGCAGTTCAGATAAGATTCTGGGGACTGAAACAAGTCCCAGAACCAGAAAGAGGTGGGAACTGTAACAAAGCTGTGGAACACTGGGAAATGTGGCGTATTCATGAGATGGGAACTCTCAATGTGATATGGGGATTAAATGAAGACACTGATTGGCAAGCCTGTTGGTAATTGTCTAGCTTGATGTCTCTACACCCTGGATGATTTTTGTTCTCAAATAATTGAGCCCACCTGTGTTTTGAATCTGTATACCCCATGTACCATAAGTCTCACCATAACAAAAGAAAAACACAAAATCAATGCTTTTATTAATAAAAAAAAAATATCACTGTATATAGGCAAATAGTTTCTGTATGAATATAGAAGGGATAGGGAATTGAACACCCACCACTTATAGGCTCAAAACATATATATAAATACACATATAAACATACAGACAAAGGAGAAACATGGGGACTACCAGGGAAATGAGTATTAGAAGAAGCACAGTGGCTTTTAAGATGAAATAGAACTTGAACATTCATGATATAAATGACCACATTGATAGACAACATGAGATGAACACAAGGATCAAATAAAAATAAGAAAGGAAAATAAATAAATAAATAAAACAGCATGACAAGAATGAAAACACTCCACCCCATCCTGAAAGTACACATGGGAAGGTCTTGGTTGCACTTAGCAACTGCATCACCAAGGTGATGCATGATGATAAGCGTCATATGACATCCCACAGGTACAAGAGGAAGCTGGCCACAGTCCTCAATTTGCTGCCTATTCAGAGCGCCACAACGAGCAGGAGCTGCGCCATAGAGAGAAAAACTTGGAAAGTAAGCAAACTCTTAATGCAGTCTGAACATTACGAAGAAAATGATGAAACAAATGAGAAAGTTTCACCATTAGGATAAAAGTGATTCATTGCTAACAGTAGAGCTCTGTGTAGTAAGGAGACAGCAGCCGCAAAACAAAACTGGAGAATGCTTTCAAACTTAATGCACCAAATCTATTTACAGGTTATAGAAGGTTTTAGACGGCATGCTTCGTAGCAAACAGAGTGAAGTAGCAACTACTGTACTTATTTAACAATGAACAGAAGGGAAAGCATTTTGCAGGTAGTTGAATATAAAACACCAATTCAAGTTTAGATTAAAATGGACTAAATATCTAAAATAATAGCACACTGTTTTGTCTACAGAAAGCGTGTCGGCTATCAGAACCTAGCAAGAAAACAAAGTGCAAGGTGAAATTCATGCTTTGGAAAGGTAAAAATGCTGGCATTAAAACAAAAATGTTTGAAGAATCTTTATAAGGACTAGCAATAGCACTAAACAAATTGAATGTTTTTCACATTTAGTAATTACGGAGTACAAAAGAAACAGGAAAACATAGCGTAACATGAAATTCATGCACCGAGAAGGTAAAGATACTGCAAATTGAAATATGTTAATATTGTTGGAAACCACTTATAAAAACAAGTAGTAGCAACTAATAAATTAATGTTTTATGTATAGAAACACTGAAGGAAATTAGAAATGAGGAAGAACTATACAAGTAGGGTGCCAAGTTAACAAATTGAAAAGGTAAATAATTAAAGTGTAAAAGAAATGCACAGATGAATTTATTTATTAGCAATTAATGAATGTAAAAAATGTTGCAAATGTTGTAAAAGAAATGAATAATAAGTAGATAGACAATGGTAGTGGACTGAGGAGCCTTTGAGCAATGTTGAATAGATGGGTAGCCAAAAACAGCACAGTTTATTACAGGTGGCTGGATAGTTACAGATGATGAACATGTAATCAGAAGACTATATACTGAATAAGGTATGGGTTGATGTGTGTAACAAGAAGTTTACACACACCCGAGCGGTTAGATGCTACATAAACCCCGAGAACAAAGCTCGAGGGGTTTATGAATAGCATCTAACCCCGAGGGTTACACACACTGACGCATATTTTATTTTACATAATTGCTGGGTTTCCCTTTTTTGCGCCTCAGCAATTGTATAAAATAAAAATGTTGCTGTGCAGCCGCGGTCTGGTTAAGTTACAGTGTGGGCCACAGTTACCTTTATTTATTTATTTAAAAACATTTTTTACTCTTGTGGGCAGCTGAACCTCAACTAAAGTCCCTGTTGTAGATTTCAATTTTTTTATTACTTACAACTGACTGGGGTGGTGGTACAGTTAAGTGTCCTAAGTTACCAGTACAGTGAGAGGTGAGCAGTTGGGAAACGAAGAACTGCTGTCGGCTCATGAGCAGAGTAAGGAAAACCGTGCGTGTGTTTGTAGTAATAAACACTCCTTTATTATGGCAAATTATGGTTTCCCTATGAGAAAAAAGGGAAACAAGTTATTATAACTTAATAACATATGACCATGAACAATATATATTATAGAGAACAAAGATTCTTTAGGAATGAAACGTGTAGAATGTATATTAATATGGATTAGAATACTGTGTGAAAATACTGTTTAAAATATATACAAAATATGAATTATCTTTCAACAGTCCCCAGAAGAAGCCTACTTATAGGTGAAATGTTGGGGCCTTGTCAAAATAAAATAAAAAAAAATAAATTAAGAAAAATACTGTTTTGGAGAATTTTTCACTGAAAGAGCGACCAATCTAACATATTATTGACTAATAATGCACTTGACCAGATCTTTGCAATCCAATCCACTTAGACTCCCATCCTTCCTGCAGGGTCTATTTCTCTCACGTGCATTGCCTAGGCTACATACACAGACACCTGACTCCCAATACTAAGGTTACCAATTACAGTAGGTAAGAATCAAGCAATTTTCTTTTAAAATGTATACATTACTTAATTCGGTGACCTCTGAGACTTACAGCATTTATAAGCAATTTCATCACAGTTTGGTCATGTTTATGGATCAGAAAGCTAAATCTTGTCAGGGCATCTCCCTGGGACACACCCTGAGGCAGTCCGATGTCTTTTTTGTTTCCCTAAATAAGGAAGATGTTAGATATTGGCCAGCCTTGGATTATATAGTTTTCCTTGGCTACTATGTGTTAATTTTGTTTTTGAGCTATATCATGTGAATGGTATACAGTTCTAGCTACTACTGAGTTGAATTTTCCTAGCTCTGTTGCTGTTGCTGTGTTTTCTGATTGAAAACTTTGGGGTTCCACAGCAGAGAGCTGTCATTTAAATTTGTTGTTTAGCAAAACCAATTATGTTAAATCTACAATGCTGACAATTTGCTTTCCTTTTGGCATGGCACTTTGATCTTTGAATTTGGGAACAAGCATTAATGTGCTAGCCAGAACAGCTCAAATATGGTGCCTTATCTATGAGAATGATGTTCTGAAGCACCTCCTCACACATATTTACACCATCATTGCTCAGCCAATGGCTACATAATCATGTAGTGATTACATGATCTTGTAATAATCTATATGATTTCTCCTGAGGTCCCTTCTGAGCAGCTCTGGTTAAGGTAGGTGAGCAAGACAGACCGGGGAATTCAGTGTGACTACCCATTGTATGCTCACTCTCACTGAAGCTCCTTCTGCACAGACTCAGTACAGGCTCCTATGCAAGATGGTCCCCCTTATGAGCAGGTCTGCCAGCTGTAGAAGTAGGCACAGTATATGTATCTGCACACTTAACCGGCAAATCAAAATAATTTCCATTATGATACCAGGCACATTAGATTATCCATGCTGGTGATCCACTGGTTGTGTCTCTCCATCAATAAATTCAGGTACCTTCTGTCCAACTCAGTTGACTGAGCAGCATTTGCCCCCCCATAGAGCAGTTCCACTCTACTGCATCATGTTGCAAGTTCCTCCAGCTATCTTGCTGCACAAGGGCTCCTGACCACAACCTCTTTGCTGCACACAGGGCATGCACATGCCATGTCTTAGGCAATCATACACAAATGCATGTGCCACCAGTGCCTAATATGATGTCAGTCCCAGAGCGGCCTTCATTCATAGCTAATTCACAGCTGCCATTATACAGTTCAAAGCATGCAGCAGCAATACACTATATGCATGGGCAGCTGACATTTTACAAATTTAGACCATGTGGCAGCAATACGCAGAACCCATTCCTGGCGACCTCATAATACTTCCACCATCTTTGATGTGACAGCTTAAACTCTACAAGATGGGCTAATTCACAGATGTTTTATAGCCAAAACAGCTATGAATGTGCCATATATGACATGGTACTGTGCTTCTAAGTACTATGGTCACCAAATGTATCCACTGTGTCAGACAATAGTACAACAATAAGCAAATATGTAATGTGCCATAATATGATGAATTAAAACACATCTAATTTTAGTGCTCCTTGGGTATCTCACACTCACCATATATGTGACAATGCTCCACTCCATCACCTTTCCTAAAATAAATACCACACACGTTGTGTTATTGTCTTACTCTGTTCTTCACTGTGCACTACAGCAACAATGAAGGTGCATAGTGCATATTGCACTCCACACCTTGTGCAGCGTGTGTCAGAACATTAATTACTATGTGCAATGTGGAGGTGACTACAGCCCAGGACCTGACATTAAATAGCATCCTCTACCTTCTTGTCACCCACAGGTCACCAGTTATGGGGAAAACAAGGAAATGCAAATCATGCAACCTTACTCTGCTCAGCTCATAGACAAGACAACTATGTCCAGGCAACCTGAACCCACTTGAAATTCTGCGTAATACAGACATGGACATTCTGTAGGAAACCAATCCATAGAACATGCCATTAGAAGAACTGAATACAAATATAATGACCTTTATCAAAGTGCAGCAGGCTGTCATGCTACACATACTCAACTGAATGGTGGTGATGTCTAAGGCCTTGAAAGCCTCCCATCATGGAACCTCTATCCTCCACTTCGGGGCAAGAGACCAGGAAAGATACTTCAACCTCCCATTGAGACAACTCCAGTGGCTCAAAAAACACCAGTGCAGATATTGAGAAAACTGACAAATCAATGGAAGAGGAACAGAGGGATGAAAACTCTGATGGAGAAGAGCAGGAGGCAGAAGATAAGGAACCAGAACTAACCAAGAAATTGTTCATGGAAAACATAATTCCAGAACTAATAAGGTCAGTGAAGGAGTCCATGGGGTTTGACATCCCACTGCCACAGAAACCATTCAAGTTCAACCCTTTGCTCTGTTCTAAGCAGAAACATTCTGATACTTTTCCTATATGTGACTCCGTCAATGAAGTAATCACAAAGGTATGTGAGTCATCTGACAATTAAGGATCTCAGAAAGAAAGACCTCCAATAGGTTTTGCCCCATTCAGGAGGACATCAATAAAGCAAGGTGCTCCACTCCAGTGGTGGATCAACAGCAGCCCTAACCCACAAAACAGTGCTACCCACTGAGAGCAAAGCCCCACTAAAGGATCACGTGGGTTAAACAAAATGAAAGAAATGATGAAAAAGAACTCTGAAATCTCAGGTGTAGCATGCAGGGCAACCACAACAGTGATATGTACCTTGAGGGCACATATCACATGACTTGAGAAGATAGCTAAATTCATTACAGCCAAATTCTAAGCAAGCAGACCTTGCTGACTATACTATAAATAAGTTAAGTACCTAGGCAACACATTAGTGGATTCACTGAAAATGACTGCAAGAATGGCTGCAGTCTCAAACAGAGCCAAACACTCACTGTGACTCAAACTATGGCAGCTTGATACCGACTCCAAAACTTTACTCAACAAACTTCCTTTCAAGGGCTGAATTCTCTTTTGGGAAGGTCTAGAAAAGTTCCTCAAGAAGAAGGAGTATGGCAAGAACCTGATGAAAGACAAAATGGGTTGCACTACATTTCTACTGCCCTTTTGTGGAAGACTTTGTTCCAACAGAGCATGAAGAAATACAGTAGAAGACAAAACAATTTTCCCTACTCACAAGGTTGTCTGTGCAAGTTTAAGTGTTACTGCTTCTCACAGAACAATTGAGGCAGAGACCAGAGCAGAAAACCATCCTCCAGTGGCTTCTGTGAAAGGCAGAACCACTCATGACTACCTAATTGAACACCAGATAGACACCCCAGTAGGGACAAGACTGTTACAGTTTTGATACCAGTGGGAGAAAACAGTAACAGACAAGTGGGTGCTCGAAGGTATAGTCTCAGGTTAATCGATAGAGTTTGCAGGGAGACCCACACCAAACAGACTAATTACAACCCCTGTGTCAATACGATCACTGAAAACACAGGACATCAAGGTGACATGCGACAGCTTACTGACCAACAGAGCAATAGTCCTGGTACCTGTGGAGCAAATGGGTCAGGGAATATATTTCATATTCCTCATGGTACCCAAGAAAACAGGGGATCTATGCTTGGTACTCAATCTGAATGCATCAACAGCTCAAAATACTGTGTCAACACCATCAGTACCAGCCACTACCCTTCAGCCTAGCATCGGTAACCAGGGTATTCATAAAAGTTACAGTAACAGTGGTGGCATTTCTTTTTTTTTTTCTTTTTTTTTATTTAATATGCTTTATTAAAATTTTCCAATACATACAAGAAAAACAGTCAGAAAAGCACTTTTCAAAAACAACATAGCAAACATAAAACCTCAACCCCCCCCCACCACCCTGTAGGGCATAAAACCAGGGCAAAGCTCTAAGTACAACAATACAGTAATGTCTGCACCCTACCCCCAGCAATACCCTCACACACAGTGGTGGTATTTCTAGGATAACAAGGCATCCACATAGTCCACTACCTGAATAACTGGGTCATTGGAGACAGGACCTTCCGTCAATCTCAACAGCACAACAAAACAGTCATGGAAACACTAACAACACACAGCTGGATATTAAACATCAGCAAAAGCAGCCTAACTCTCAACCATCAAATGGAACATCTTGGTGCACTCATAGATATAATTCTGGCATGGTCAAACCATCCCCCAAGAGAGCCAACAATGTAATGGAACAGGCAAGATCACACTTATAGAAACAAAATCTGACACTAGGATGCATACTGCAAAGAGCTGAGTCCATGTTGTCTTGGACAGACATCATACCATGGGTGCTCTGAAACATGCAGCCCTGACAGATGATGGTGATTCAGGTGGGGGAAGCACTAGTCATGAAACAACAAAGACCATCTTCATGGGCAACACAGTCAGCGACTTACTGATGTGGTGGATGAAGCCATCCTGCATCCTCAGGATCATCCAGATCCACCTCGAACAATGACAAGAAAATAGACATGAATGCCAGTATGCAAGGCTGAGGGGCCGGGGAACCATCAATTGGCTCAAGTATAATGGCCAAAGACAGAGTCAAAAATGACAGTCAATGTCATAGAGATGAGAGCAGAATATCATGCACTAAGACACTTCTACAAGGAAATATGAGAATACAAATCAGAGCAAACAAGGTCACAATTGCGTATATATTAAGACAGGGAGGAACAAGGAGCAAACAAATTCTCCGAGAGGCCACAAAATGTTTTGAAATGGGCACAGTCCAAACTAACAGGCATCACAGCAACACACTTAGTGAGAACACTCAATGCACAAGCAGACTGGCTAAGCAGACAGTCCATAGCCCAGTGGAATGGTCATTATACCCCCAGGTGTTCAGTCAAATTAGCAGGAGGTGGGGCCCTTTCTAGATCCACCTAAT
The DNA here is from genome assembly GCA_016271365.2 of Neoceratodus forsteri. Taxonomy (NCBI): domain Eukaryota; kingdom Metazoa; phylum Chordata; order Ceratodontiformes; family Ceratodontidae; genus Neoceratodus; species Neoceratodus forsteri. The sequence goes on from CM057453.1 coordinate 1,387,638,658, forward strand.
GGGCTCCAGGAAAAACAGCCAGTTAACAATGTTCTCTTCATGCTTCAAGGAACCAAAATTCAGCAGAGTGAATGCACTCTCACAGCACTGGCACATTCACAAAACATATGTCTTCCTGGTCTTACCATTGATTCAGCACACAATGAACAAGCTTCAACAAACAGAGTCAACGGTGGCACTCATAGCCCCTTCTGGCTCACAAGTCTATAATTTGCCACAGTAGTAGTGATGGAAATAGACAAGCTGTGGAAACTACCACATAGGCCAGACATATTTTCTCAAGGTCTGATCAGACACCCCAAACCTCAGGGACTTTAACTAGCAGCCTGGCTCCTGATTACTGAATAAGGGCCACAACAACAAAGTGGTGGACACCATGTTGCAATCCAGATGCCAATCAAGAACCTTCACATATGTAAGCAATATGACACAATAGGGTGTGCGTTACACAGTTCTAATGCACAGTTAGGGGCTGTAGTGAAGTATGAGGCTGCAGGCTGAGTGCGTCCAGCTCCTAGCCATGTATTAAAACTGTTTAAAGCACACTTAAGAGTGGCTTATAGTGCTTGTGAAATGGACATCTACATTTTAGATGCATGTCAAAATTAAAATTATTAGGCTTAAGTAATGAAAAAGTGAATTTTTTTGTCTTTCTTTTCAATAAAATTGTTTCTCTGCCTGTGTGTTTTAAAACTTGAGGACCTTTGTCCTACTGTGGCCCCCATAGTTGTACATTTTGTGTGTGTGTGTGTGTGTTTGTCATAGCTCACCTCACAGAGATGCACACACACACAAATACTTCTATTGTTTGTTCAGCATTACTTAGTTGAAGAAATAGAGTTTTTTTACTTGTTGGTTTGGGAACGAGAAGAAAGTCGGCGGCATGGTAGCAACTGTCAGCTACTTAATAAATTTGTCAATCAGCATTACAGTGATGGCACACTGCCGACAGTTGGCATTGTGCCATCAGGAGCAGAAGGTGTTTTTTGTGGGGGTCTTCCATCCCCGCACCCCCACATTTTAGATTATCAACTCCGAGTTGGAGTTGTTTCAGGGAGGGGCTGAAATCATGGCAGACAGCAGTGTCGGCAATACCACGGACTATTACAGTGTACTGCAGATTTTGTCACTGTATTGGTCTTCATGGTATTGCCATCGCAGTGTGAATGATATACCTGGGAGCAAAGTGTCACAAAGTGTGCGTGCTGTTGAGAGAACGGAGCAGAGAAAGAAGATGTTATTTATTTTTATAGTTGGAGTAACAGAGGCTTTTTTTTTGTTTTGTTTTGGGACCTTGAGGAAAGTGAGAGTACAAAGTGCCATAGCAGCAACTGTGTTGCACTGAATGGAACGGTGTGGTCCAGGAGCAATTGTGGTGTTGTGAGAAGATGAAGGACCACGGTACTTATTTTTAATTATTTTGTATTTTAAACTGACTCTGAGGTGTCTGTGTGTGTGTGTGTGGGGAGGATTTATAGTTTGTGTGGTGCCTGGTTGTGGTTTCTGTTAGCTAGGTGACAGAGAGAGCATGCAAGAAGGCTGGAGGGCAAGGGAGACTCTGACAGAAGGATTTTTAAACTGGGTACTGCATCCTGTTTGCCAGGACTAGTTGTAGCTGTACGTTAGACACTTCTAATGCATGGCTATCTACCAATCACAGGGCTCAATAACTTAAGCCCATTTCATAAGCCAGACATTGTGCACTGTTCAGAAGATGATGCAAAGACAGGTGCATCTCAGGCAGTGAAATCACCACTGCTAACATCCTTTCATTTTTTATAACAAGGGGTGGACAAAGGACTACTGGTCTCAAGGGTTCAAGCAGCCACAATTGGAGTAGCTACTACTCAAATAGATAATAAAACACCCAGGTCACATCCAGACATAATACAATTTCTAAAAGAGGCCAACAAACTTAGACCACAGACAAGAGTATTAGTGCACCATGGGACCTCAACACAGTACTTGACTATCAGCACCACCATTCAAACCACTCCAGTCCACCAACATGCATTGGGTGTCATTCAAAACCACATTCCTAGTGGCCACCTGCTCGGCCAAATGGATCAGACAGCTGAGCACACTGTCACACAGGGAACCATTCCTAATATTCCACAAAGACAGAGCATCATTCAGAAAAGTCCAGGCCTTTACTCCTAAAATATCAACCACTTTCCACATGTCCCAGTCACTGGAACTACTAACATTTCATGACCCCAAGTCAAACAATCAAAATAAATACATTTCATATGCTCGACCCAAAGCAAGCTATCACAATCTACTCAGATCATACCAGAGATTTCAGAAAGACAGACAGACCATTCATACTAATGAATGGTGCAAAGAGGGGGTACACAGCAGCAAACTCCACACTGACCAGGATAAAAAAAGATGATTATGGAGGTGTAGATGTCCAAGAACCTAGAACCCCCCCAACAAAGTGAAGACCCATTCCACCGGGGCCATTTCTACCACTTGGGCTGAGACAAATTAAGTGTAAATCCAAGAGATATGCACTGCCACCACTTGGGCCACAATCCACACCTTTACAAGACATTGCAGATTGGACATTGGCAATATTGAAAATTGGCATTTGCCAGAAAAGCATTAAGTACAGCGGTGGCATGGTAGTCTGAAAGTTTTCCATGCTCATACTCACCCTTTTAAGGAATGCTGGGTCTTATAACCCAGATGGTAATGATAAAGGATGATGGAATGGAATGCAACATGTAATTGTAGTTTACTCAACTGGTGAAGGTGATTGCATGAGCATAACTTTACAGCACCCCTAGTCTACCCTGATCAGAGACCACACATTGACAGGACTACAGTCCTACAACCAGTTTTTTTTCTGGTAGGCCATATGGACTGGTTCATTCCTTAGATTGTAGCATTATAGGGCAATAAACATCAGCCATCATTCTTATGTTATTATACAGCAGATTTATTTAATCGTCGTCATTTGAATGCCATGTGATCATATTTTCCAGAGTTCACATTATAGGCATGTATTAGCAGGATGATACAGCACTGGAAGATTCAAACTGAGATTCCTTAGAAAGGATAGGAGTCTAGGTGGATCACATTACAAAGATCTGGTCACATGTGCATTATTAGCCTATCAGGTGGGCAAAACCAAGCTGTAATGGTAAGGGATGCTGTAAAGTGGTGTTCATGCAATCCCATCTTCCAGGTGAGTAAACCGCCTATATCAGTGGCATTATATTTTGCTTGGTAAGGTTTTATGCCGGCTCCTTTTGGGACTGAGGTTTTCAAGTTCCAGTTTCTCTGTTTTGCTTTGGAAAGGATTGGGGGCTGGGATGAGGGTACTGTTATTGTGGGTCATATGGCTACTGCCTCAGTTTTGCTTCTGGGTATGAGGGAGTCCTGGTGGATCCCAGCATGGTGTTGGAGGAGTACCCTACTTGCTGGGGATGTACCATCAGCACGAAAAAAGTGCAGTGAACCCCACCACAGTGACAAACCTCGCCAGGTCACTGTGGTGGTCTGCTGTACAATGATACTGCGATTCCTGGTGTTTTGCCCCCACCCTGAACAAACTCTGACTCAGAGTTGGTTATTTAGAGATGGGGGGTGCGGGGGGCAAAGACCCCACAAAAAAACACTTTGTCTTAATGGGAACAATGCTTACAGTCAGCATTATTCCCGTTGCTGCCGGGGATGTCGACAACATTGTTTTCCATATCTTGACATGGAACCCTTGCTGGGGGAGACTCTGTCTGATCAGATTACTGTTCTCACTGTGGGGCATCTAGCAGAAAGAGCTTCTGTCATGCATAATTTCTGTTATGGGGGTCCATGTGTAACTACATGTGTAACTTATCTCATTCAGCAGGTGGAGTATTTTATTTATGATATCACTCAAGCTCCGGTGTCTTACATTATATGTACATCCCCTCAGTGGGCTTGGATGATGAGTTTGGGGATGGCTTTTTACTGCCTGGTATTTCTTTATTTCAAATGTTTTACCAGGAAAGATATACAGTATTGAGCTGATAGCTGCTCATTTCCAGATTTGTCCAATGGATTAGGGGGTAAGGGAGTACAATACAATGATGTACAATAAATGAACTAACAGTAATAGTCATGCAAACGGAAAACATAAAATTCCAAACAGGTACAGTTGCCATGACTGGTAAAACAAGCTACAGTGTTCACACTAGTCAATATGAATATACTAAATACTATAATAATCAAGGTTTTAATAACTTAGGCCCAGATATTCAAACTGCACCCAAAAAGTGCGCAATAGCAGGAGCCAGCGCAAGTCCATTGCGCCCATGCGCAAAAGGCGCGATATTCAAAAAGTGAGCCGGCCAAACTGCGCCTACAGCCGACGACTGAATATCGTACCACCTGCGTCGCAGCGCAACTAGGGAGGGGAAGCTGAGCAGATCTGATGTGCCATAGCGCAACAAGGGATGTGCAGCTGAGCAGTCCAGAGGCACCATAGCGCAACCAGGGACGCCCCCCAGCAGCAGAGCAATGCAACTGCACAACCAGGGAGGTAGGGACCCACCACCCATGCCACAGATGGGCATAGGAACACACAGCAGAACAGACTTCGTCCCCCCACACCCCATGCACTGCACAACTGGAGAGGGCTGGAATAAGCACCGGCCCATGGAGACAAGCAAACAACCCACAGCTGGCCCATGGTGCCCCATCACACCCCCCGGCAAGCTGTGACTGGCACACAAGGAGGGCTGACCACCCCATGCCACACCATCCCCCCAATGCAGAGCACACCCTGCACCGTGACCCCTAGACACCCTGCCCAGGAGCAGTGACCACCACTGCAGGAAACCCCATGCATGCCACCACCCCCACTGTGACACTGCAACCCTGTGCACCACAGAACCATGCAAGGCAGCCCCATCACGAGCACCCATCAGCGGGTGGCAGCACACAGCGATGCAACAATGGCATACACAGTGCCACCATGCACAGTCCCCGAGAGGTACTGCTGAGACCAACCATGCGTAGGCACGCAGGGTACCCTACATGGGACGGGGCATGCCCAGTATTCACCACCAGTGGTACAGCACCCTGCACAGTATCCCAATGACACACCCTGACCCAGCACTGACCACAACAGCCAGCACAGACACGCACAGTGGTGTGTGGAAGCATGCACCACATCGGATGCCCACAGTGCATGGACAGACACCACCCATGCCCAAGGGCACAACAACACAGGGAGCGCGGTGGTGAGGCAGCAAGCCCCAAGTGGGCCCATGTAAACTGTGCACACACAACCCATAGTCCTCCATGGCACTGGAGTGCCAGCCACCCTGCGCAGGCACTGTGGACCCATACGCCACCAGCATTTCCCGGAGCACAAGTCACAGACAGTGGTGCACATCCCCTGCAACACACACAAGGCACAGCATGGAGGTGGGACAACAACTGTGGAGGCCACAGTGTCACCTGAGGCAGACATGCACCACACCAGTGACAGGAGGCAACCCAGCAGTTTGACGGGTACAGTGGCTGCCCTGCAGGGACTGCCACCACTGACATGCCAGCGGACCATGCAGGTCACAGACATGCATGTGTGTCAGCTGCACAGGCTATGGACGGGCTGATAGGGGTGCCATGGACACAGAGCACGCACCATGGACCACTGCACACAGTCATCCAGTGCACAGGGAACAACATACACACCACAGACACTGACTGATAGCTACCCCCACACCATAGTCACCTCCACACGGACACACTCACATACCCATGACTGCACCACCCCTGATGCCATGCACACCACTGCAGTTGAGCACCTATAGCCCACTGCAAATCAGAGACCACCACAGTATTCATATCAAAATAACTGTATTGAAAAAATATATAAAAGTTAACTATTTACAAAACTATTTACAAAATATATACAAGGTGGGGTGAAGGCCACAAACAAGGTGGGGTGGGTAAGGGCGGGATGGACCAATGGGGCAGGAAAGGAAGGTGTGAGGGTGGGTCCACAGGGAGGGATTTCAGGGCTGAGGACTCTAGTGGGAGCGCCGCTCCCCACTCTGGCTCCATCTCTGTCGGTGCCTCTGCAGGACCCCGGTGTCATCAGTCCTGCGGAGGATGTCCAGTGATGCTCTTGCCACCTGCAGGATCTCCCAAAGAGCCTCCCTGATCTCTCTGAGATGGCGTGTACCTAGGACAAGGGAGCACAGTCAATAGGTGTGAATGCACAGCCCCATACAGCCCGCCCCCTGTGCATGGCATAAGGCCATGGGACATACCTCTGTGATGGTGTGTGACCACCCACAGTGATCACGTCCACATGACCTGCCCACCCAGGCGCATACAGCCATGCGGAACGCTGCACACACCCACCGGCCAAGTCACGCACAGCACCACCGTGGCCATTTAGTGACATGGCTATGTGGTGCAAAGGCAGTGGCACAGCCATGTACCTGGTGCACGCATGGACCACCATCGACACACTCCCAGACATGCATTGCCCCTGGACAGTGTTGACTGTAACAAGTTGCGTGCATGGCAGTGGTGTCGATGGATGGTGGCCATTCCCCGCTGCCCACCCTGTTACACAGCATGCAATAGTAATCATGGAGTTATGGCACTCACCATCATTGGGCCGGTCCATTGGGCGGTGTGGGCCCTCATCCCGCCTGGCTTCCCTCTGTTCCTCCTGCCGCCGAAGATCACGGGCAAGGCGACATTCCTCCGGGCCTGTGGTGCAAACATGGAGACAGGAACATCAGTACAATCCCATGGCAAAGCCCCCCTGCCCCCAAGTGTGTGTCCTCCCACCCAGCCAGACCCACCCACCCACACCCTGATAACACCACCACAGCCAACCCCGGACAGTCCCTCCCCATGTGCTGGACACATACAACTGTAATACCCATATGGAAGATAAAAGTGTGTTGAAGTAACACCTACCTGGCTGTGGCACCGTGCCCCTCCTGGCACGTGCCTGCAGGCGGGCTAGCAGCTCTGGCTCCCTCCGCCACAGGTCCCCATACCTGTGGTGGCACTGCTATGCACTTCTCCCCCGTCCTGTGGCCTCCTCGAGTGTAGTGGCCACCTCCTCCCACACCTGGGTCCTGGACCTGTCCAGGGGTGCATCCCCGAACAGTGGACCATGGTGTGGCTCAACAATGGCCACTAGGTTGGCCAGCTCTAATTGCGACCACTGAGCAGCTCTCCTGTGCGCCATGCTCTCTGCTCGATCTGCAAATATGGCACTCTGCAGCACGGCTCCCCACATGCAGATGCTGCGCGGTACAGCACTGCCATTCCCTATTGCGCTGTCACCGAACAGGGCAATAGAGGTGCACCCATGCCTGATGCATGGCGCCTAGGGGCAAAGGTCGGGCACAGGGTCAAGGGTCTCTGGTGCATGGACACACACAGCGCCATTGGAACCCAATGCATGTAGTGTGATTGGCTGCCTATGTGCTACCGCCAGTAGCGGCCTACCGCGCAGTTGCCCCAGCGTGCCTATGATGGCCCAGTGCCACAGCGTCATGTAAGTGACCATCGCTATAGCACCAATGGCACAATGGTGGCCATGCCCTGCATTGCTTCCCGTGCACAGCACGTCAGCAGCACGGCAGATGTCTGTGTCAGCAACCCGGGCATGCGCAGTGAGGTGTGTACTACACATGTCACAGAACTGCGCCATTGGCTCAGCATGTTCAACACAATTGCGCAAGGTGCAATAGCGCGATATTCAGCCGTCATATGCAAATCATCTAATCAGCCATTCAATGGTGCAGCACTGCAATTTGCATCCACTTAAAGTTGCGCCTCGCCTCATTTGCATGGGTTGCGCTATAAAAGTGCGACATTGGGCTACAGTGGCCATAGTCAGTTACTGCAGTCTATTGGTGAGTTGCATGCTGTTTGGGAGTGTGAATTGTGGATTTAGGGACATGCATGGGACTGCACAGTCACAGGTAACAACTGCCATTCTTACAGGCTACATAATGACTGAGCAAGTTGTGGGAGAGGAGGAACACAGTGGTGGGAGGAGGAGGAGGCCTAATTTTACCAAGACCGAGACCGGAGCCCTGTTTGATGCCTACCTGGAACAGGAGCCACTTCTCAGCGGACGGCAGGGAACACCTCAAGCCCGTGCTGCTGCATGGGAGGAGGTGGCACGTGCTGTGAACCTGCATGGCAGCCACCAGCACTCCATGCAGGAGTGCAAGAAAAAGATGGGCACGGACAGGAGGAGGATAAAAGAGAAGGTGGCTGCCATCAGGGCAGCACGAGCTGCGAAAGGTGGGGGACAGCCGGAGGTGGTACACCTGACCCCACAGGAGGAGAGGATTGCTGGAAGCATGCAGCGTAGTGCCATTGAGGGTGTTCCAGGTGGTGGCTTCCAGACGGGTGGTGGCCCATCACTGCATGGTAAGTCATGGTCTGTCTATGGGGGGGTCAGGGTAGGTCACATGCAGTAACACGACTTTGCTTTCCCTTACAGATCCTAAGCATCTGCATGGGTCAGCGTTGGTGGGTCTGTCCACTGAGGGCAGTCAGCTGGAGATGGAGAAGGGCCCATCCCCTTTCAGGGTTACTGCATTTGTTGTTGACTGATTGTTTCTGCTCTTACCTCCTTGTTCTTTCGTCCGTGGTTCTTCTTTTTAGGCAGGGGAAGGGCCCAGCCACCCACCCCCATCCCCAACCACCCCACGCTACACTCCTTTTATAGGGTACCACAGTTGTGACATTTCCTGTGGCAGAGCAGGAAGGGGCGGATCAGTGGGGCCTCCACAAGGTGATCTCATTTACAGGGCACTAGTAATTTAACTTGTTATAACAAGTTAAACAAAGCACAATTAAACCATTACTTGCATTTTTTTTCCTTCTAATTACTCTGACTAGGTTACAAACCCAGCAACTTATTTGGAATGGATTTCATTAACTGCAGGTACTGTGGAACAATTTTCAGAATGACAGTCTTACAGGATTTAGGACACTGTCCTACATGCTGGGCCTTTGGAGATCTTAGGTCTCAGCTCCAGGCAGCATGGGCAGAGATTGCACGCCTCAAATTTCATATTGAAGAGGAAATACATTATAAGAACCACCCGCCATTTCCCCAGCATCCAACAGAAAAACCTTGACCACAGAGGGTAGTTGGTCCAGGAGGTTGGCAGGTGGTTAGGAGGAGCAAATCAGGTGCCCCATCACTCTCTGCTCTCCAACACATTACCTCCAAAAACCGTATAAACACTACAAACAGGTATCTGCCTCTACCTCTGAAATCAAATAAAGAGGCAGAAGACACTGCAGAGCAGGACACTGCGGCACAGGAGCTAGCACAACAATACTCACCCAAATCAGGAACCAAAACTAAACAAGCACAAGGAAATCCAAAAACTTCTGATCGCAGGAGACTCCATGATTCGGGAGTTGATACCCATCTCCAGCAAGGGTGATGGTCAGATGTCTCCCAGGTACATCAGCATGGAGAGACACTGACGCATTGCTAAAATTGTTCACAAAGCAGGAGAAAACATTGATGTCCTAGTACACATAGGGACTAATGATCCCGCCAGCCGGTCAGTTGTGGAGACCAAGGAACACCTGACTAGGCTGGGTGACAAACTATCATCTATTTCGTCGGCATCTCCTTCTCTGAGATCCTGCCAGTCTGGGAGAAGGAGCAGATGGACAGAAGGTCAGAGAAGGGGAGATAGGGAGCTAAACACGTGGCTCAAGGACTGGTGCCAGGAAAAGGACACAGATTTGTAGGAACTGGCAACAGTTCTGGAGCGAAAGTTCTTTAAATTTGATGGACTGCATCTGACTAAAGAGAGTCAGTGCATTGGGGCAGAGTTTGACGTCTTTGCAGAATATTTAAACTAGCAAATGGGAGAGGGTGCAGCACCCCATAATCGAATGGGAAGAACACCCTCCCCTCAGCTAGTGGTCAAACAGGAATTCAGCGTGTTTGCGTTCATTTGCATCACCAGGTAAGAAAAAGGTTTGTCTCCCATACAATGCACAGGGTAATGCCAAGCTTCACCCAACAACTAACACACCAAAATCTGGCCAATGGAAAATCATGTACAAATGCTCACAGCCTGGGAAATAAGATCCCAGACCTGCAGGCAATAATGTCAGAGGCTAAACTGGACATAGTAGCAATTAGTGAGACGTGGTTTACCAGTAACCACACAGGAGACTTCAGTACCTGGCTATGTATTGTTCAGAAGAGACCGAGGTGCAAAAAGGGGAGGGTGGCCCTGTTTGTTAATGAAAATATCAAAGCTACAGAAATTCAGAATACACATAAGGAGCCAGAAGAACTGTGGGTCACCCTGGAAACAGGAAATGGGACAGCCATAAGAACTGGGGTTGTCTACAGGCCCCAGACCAGAGGGAGGACATAGACACATTACTGTTAGAAGATATACAAAACATGACAGCTAAAGGGAGGTTCTGATAATGGGAGACTTCAACATGCCAGATACAGATTGGTCAATACCAGCAGGAACATCTGCCAGAACTAGACTCATAGTGGATTCCCTGCAGGGAGGGCCTCAAACAACTGGTACAGCAACCCACAAGAGACAGGGCTATCCTAGATCTAGTACTGACTAACAAAGAAGGGATCACAGATCTCCAGGTAGAAGGTCACCTGGGGGCCAGTGACCATCACATGGTATGGTTCAATTTGGCTACTACATCTAAATCATCCCATTCCAAAGCAAAAATATGGGACTTCAGAGGAGCTGACTTTGATAAGATGGCCAACAGAGTTAAGCTAGCCCTGGCAAAAACAAACACAGGTGAGGAGGTACAGGCAAAGTGGGCAAGCATTAAGGATACAATACTTGAAGCAACATCCCATTGTGTTAGACAGAAAAGGAAGTGCAAAAAAAGAAGAAAACCACTTTGGTTCTCAAATACAGTAGCAGAAAAGGTCAAAGCCAAAGGCTGGCCTTCAGAAAATATAAGGAACGCAGCGGGATGAAGATAGGGAGGCATACCAAACTGCCCTAAGGGAAGCAGGTAAGACAGTAAGGCAGGCAAAGTCCCAAACTGAGGAAACACTAGCACGAACAGTAAAGGAGGTGACAAGACTTTCTATAGATACATTAGTGAAAGGAGAAAGTCCAGAGGGGTATTGCTAAGCTTAATGGAGAAAGGGAGCATGTGAGGAGGATGACCCTGTAAAGGCATCTATCCTAAATAGATACTTTTGCTCAGTATTTACTGAAGAGAAGGTAGGGGCAGGGCCCACAGCTCAACATCATGGACACAGGGGAGGAGGTGAGCACTACTCCCTTCACAAAGAAAGGGTCCTACAAGAGCTTGCTAAGCTCAGGGTGGATAAGGCAATGGGACCTGATGGCATACATCCCAGGGTACTAGAGAGCTAAGAGGAGAACTAGCAGAGCCATTTGAGAATTGTTTAGTGAGTCTCTGAGCACAGGAGAGGTCCCAGAAGACTGGAGAAGGGCTCATGTGATCCCACTCCACAAGAGTGGTAGCAGGAGGAGGCGGGAACTACAGACCGGTCAGTCTTACCTCAGTAGTGGGCAAGATTGGAGGCACTCCTTAAGGAAAGGATAGTGCAACACCTGGAATCCATAGGGGCTGGGATCCAAGACAGCATGGGTTTACAAAGGAAGGTCCTGTCAAACTAATATCATAGATTTCTTTGACTGGGTAACCAGAGTGGTGGACCGAGGGGAGCAGTTGATGTCACCTACCTTGACTTCAGCAAAGCTTTGACACTGTTCCACATAGAAGATTGATAAATAAGCTAGGTAGGCTCGGGGTGGGTCAGAAGTTGGTCAACTGGGTGGCAAACTGGTTGACTGGCAGAAAACAGAGTGGTGGTAAATGGTATACAGTCAGAAGAGATGCAAGTCACAAGTGGGGTACCTCAGGGATCAGTCCTGGGGCCAGTCCTATTCAACATCTTCATTAGTGACCTCGAGATGGACTAGAGGGTAAGGCTTGTCTGTTTGCAGATGACACCAAGATCTGCAACAGAGTAGATGATCCAGATGGAGGGCAGAATGAGAAGAGATCTGGATAAACTAGCAGAATGGTCAGAAGAGTGGCAACTGGGATTTAATGCAAAGAAGTGCAAAATCATGCACATAGGAAGAGAAACCCTGAAGCCACCTATAGGCTGGGAGGAGTTGCTATGCATCACAAAGGAAGAAGAGACTTGGGCATCATCATCACTGATGACCTAAAATCATCAAGCAGACCTCTAAAGCAGTAGGTAAGGCTAGGGGGGGTGTTAGGAGTGTGATAGTAGAGGTATCACAAGTCGTAAGAGGAGGAATAATCCTCTGTACAAGACATTGGTTAGGCCCCATCTGGAGTACTGTGCAGTATTGGAGGCCACACCTTCACAAGGACATTAACCAAATTGAGGCAGTCCAGAAGGGCAGCAAAATGGTGCAGGGACTGCATCAGAAGACATATGAGGACAGATTAATGGAGCTCAATATGTATACCCTTGAGCAAAGGAGGAGAGAGGTGATATGATCGAGACATTTAAACACCTTAAGGGCATAAACAAGGTGAAAGAGTCTAACATGTTAATATAAGAATAGCAGGACAAGAGGACACAGCATGAGATTGGGGAGGCCGATTAAGGGGAATGTGAGGAAATTTTTTTTCACAGAAAGGGTGGTAGATGCATGGAATGGCTTACCACAAGAAGTGGTGGCTATGAATACAGTGCAGGGCTTCAAACAGGCATGGGATAGGCATAAGGGAGCAATACAAATGACTATGACTAGATAGGTCACTGACAGAGTAAAGGCCGATGGCACATTTATAAGGTAGAAAAAGAAATGGGCAGACTGGATGGGCCTTGCGGTCCTTATCTGCCGTCAACTTCTATGTTTCTATGTTTCTATGTTTCATCCACCTCCACAGGTATATGTGGCTCAGTGTGACAGTGGGGCTGCCTGGTTGTCCACACTGATATTGTTGTAACAGGTGCGGAGGAAGCCCTGCCTGTGTCCCAGCATGCCGGCATCCACGGATGCCAGCATGCTGTGCCTGTGGCTGGTGCCGAGTCTGTCACCGATGATGATGTCGCTATCGTCATGAGCAGTGACATGTGTGTGCCACGGGATGGCCACACAGCAGGAGACATCGCGGTCATGGCTGTGGATGGTGCTGCCATGGAGGCCTGCGTGTCAGCACAGTCCCAGCCTGTGCCTGTCAGCACCAGTGGGGCATCACTGGTGTTTGTTCAGGACAGTGGGACTGTTGCAGCCACTGAGGCAGCACCACTGAGCCCTGGGGAGTGGCAGCCGGGGGGGCAGCATCAGCAGTCGGCCAATGGGCTTGGGGGTACAGGGTTCAGCGGCGGCATCTGTGCACCGCCTGTGGACATGCCCAGACCTGGTCCTGGTGTGCAGCGCCCACCCTCAAGGGGTGCTGAGCATCAGGGCAGCGCACACCCTGAGGGACAGGATGCCGAATAGGCAGATGACCTCTTGGACGAGCACACCCACCTACTGCAAGCATCAGTCCAGCAGCAGATGCAGCTTGCGACGTCGGTGGATGCACTGCGTGCGGCTCTGGAGTGGGCAGAGGAGCGTCGCAGCAGGGACACCGCTCTGATCCTGGCAGGGATGGACCGGTTGTGGGAGGATGTGACCACTGCCATTGACAGGCATGCACAGTCATTCAGTGCTGTCATGGCCACAATGGGCATACAGTCATGTGCCCATGCTTTGCGGACACCACGTAGTGCACTGTCCACCTCCCATTCCCGGCATCATGCGACACCCTCCCTGTCAACACCGGGTTCAGCTATGGGCATCCCGAGCACACCTGGCGCAGGCATGTTCGGTGTGCTGCAGACCCCTGCGCTAGCATGGTCACGGTCATGCAGTGGAACCCCTGGGGGACCATCGGTGCCACCCCATGAGGCCAGTGGTCAGCCTGTCAGTGCTGGCAGGTCTCAGCAGGGCTGGCAATGCATCCGTGGTGGCCGGGGCACTGTGTTGCGTGACTGACCTGTCTCCCAATGTGGCTACTGTCTGGTGCTGCCCTGTGTGCATTGTGTGTTTCAGTGGGCAGTGCACGGGTGGGTACCCAGCCCTGCACACGGACACACAGTCCATCTGCACATCCTCCCTGCTGCTGTCCGCAGTTGCATGTGCATGATGATGATGCCTGCATTGTGCTGTACACCAATGTGCAATGGTGCTCAGCATCTGACACATGCACATGGACAGGCAGTGGGCATGGTGGTCTATGGACATGTGTGTGGCTAGGGTTGGCATTCTGGGTCAGTGTGCCTCCTGCCCTTTGTGCAAGTTTGGTGTGTTGTGTGTGCATGCGTCTGTGTGTGTCCGTCTGTGTGGCATGTTAGTCCTCACCCATCCCTGGCTGTGTGTGTGGTTCCATGCCCTGCCACTTCCCTTGACGGCATGCACCCCTAGTGTGTGTCCATGCATGTTTGTGGGTTGTGCCTTAGCCACTGTTGGCTGCACATGGCCCCATGACTTACCTGGGTTGGCTGAAGTGCTCCTCTGTGATGGTGTCCCGGTGCAGCTGTGCCAGCTGGATCAGTCGGGGGTCCCATCGCCCAAGGGGGGGGCTGCCCATCACCATCATCACCGGCATCCTCATCGTCCACATCGCTGTCCCCCTCTTCGACTTGTACGGCTATCCCACATTCATTGGCCATGTTGTGCAGGATGCAACAGGCCAGGAATAGCCCACAAGCCTTTGAGGGGCTGTACTGTAGGGCACCCCGGAGGTGTCCAGGCAACAGAAACATTCCTTCAGCATCCTGAACACCCGCTCGATGACATTACGTGTGCCTCATTGTAGCGTTGCTGCAATGGGGTCGCGGGCCACCGGTAGGGTGTGAGCAGTCAGGGACAGAGTGGGTATCCACTGTCACCTGTGTGTAGAGGGTGGAGGTTAGTTTGGTGATCAGCATCCCCCTGCCCCGGGCCATGTAGGCCACTACCCATGTCACCTGTGGCCATGCCCCCCCAGGCCCTATGATTGTCCATGTGGTTTGCATACTCACCCAGTAGGTGTCCAGTGGGGAATGTCCCCACTCTCGAATCTGTGGCACAGTGCTGACTGGTGCCAGATGAAGGCATCATGTGCTCCCCCAGGGTGCGTGGCACAGACATTGATTATATGCCCCCTGGAATCACACACCCCTGGCAGTTGATGCTGGCATAGCCCTTGTGATTGATGTATGTGGCCCCCTTGTTGCCAGGTGATGTGCGTATGGCCACATGGGTGCAGTCTATTGTCCCTAGCACGGCAGGCAAACGTGCTACCCTGTGGAACTCCTGTATGTTTGCTGTGCGCTCCGACGGTGTGCTGAGGAAATGGATGTACTCTGCAGCATGTGGCAGCAGTACGCTGAGGAATTGGGTGAGGTGGCGTGATGAGGCCGACTGGGTTATGCCTGTGATGTCCCCAGTTGGTCTCTGGAAGGTACCCGTGGTGAGCAAGCACATGCAAGCTGTCATTTTAATCTCCACTGACAGAGCATGGCTCTGTCGTGTGGGTGCCTGCATCACATCACTGCACAGCTCACAGAGATGCCTCAGAATTGCCCTATTCAGGCGGTACCAGCCCACAATCTCAGTATCACTGTACAGCTCGAAGCTGGCATAGTCTCGGTACTGCCTGTTGGGGGCATACCATCGACGGGCCCTTCCACAGCCACCCCCCCTGCTGTCCACCTTCTCACCCCCCTCATAACGGCCTCCATCTGGAAGGTGGCATTGGCCATGTCCCTGGCTTGTGTTCACCCCACCTGGCAGCTGTTACTGTATTCCCCCCGCTGTCCTCATTGCTACTTCCCCTGCACCGGGAACACCTGCCTGTGGTGGCCTCTGTGCTGTGTGGCACTTCCCCCTTCTGCACTGGCTGTGGCTCCCCACACCTTCCCTGTGCCTCTGTGTTCAGGGTGCCCTTTCCCTGGCCTGCCCTGTGTGTCCCTCCTGCCCTGTCTGTGTGGCTAGAGTTCTGCCTCATGTGCCTTCCCTGTAGCATTCTTGCACATCTCCCTTGCTCCTTTTTATTTTGGCTCATTTCCGCTATGGCACAACTTCCGCTTGCTCTCCTATTGCACATGGCGCAAGTTGTTGAATATCGCACTGCACCATTTATGCATGGTTCCTCCCCCTTCAGTTGCACATGCCTTCATTATCATTGCGCTGTTGTTCAGCGTGATTTAGGGGGCACAACTGCCTCCTACTGAATATCGCAGAATGGTGCAATTTCGGACTTGCGCAGGCGCAACCCTATTGCACATGGCTCAACTCTTTTGAATATCTGGGCCTTTATCTTTAATATTATCCCACATCATTAACTTTGTGTTTGAGATCCAGGGAAAATTTTATTTAAAAATGTTGTGTAGTAATTGCAGTGTTGCAAAACTTTATTTGAGTAGCAGTAGAACAAATATGCATAGTACTTGCAGGTAACCTTGTGTAAAGCAGCTGCACAACCAGTTTTGTGTGAACTCAGATGTGTAGCAAGTGACTGCTATACACTGCTATACATAAACAATTTTGTGTAACAGTTGATGAAAATTGTGTATTTTTTTTTTGTTTTGTTATGCTTTACCAGGTAAAATATTAGCAGCTGAGATCTAATTTTGCTGTCATAATCCATAGGTGTCTGTCATGGTATTAAAAAGCACACTTTGCAGTGCCTCATGTATATCTTTATATATATGTTACTTCTGTTTTATTAGAGTATTTGTTAGCTGACTCAACAATTTATCCTCAATCAACTAATGAAGCTGAGTCATATACTAATTTATTTGCTTATGTAATTCTGAATTACAGTTGCCTCATGCAGTTAGTGATTTAAAAAAAAGACTGGGTTATTTTTTTGTTTATTTTTAGTTAGTTATTTCAAAAGTTTCACCAGAAGAGACACATGGAGATGATAACAGCTCATTTCCAGATGTGTCCTGGGGTAGAGGATAAAGAAACTAATGTATCAGGAATATCAATATATCAACATATCAGAAAATACAATATATCATGAAGAATATTCAAAATGTAAAGACAAAAGCAGAATAACATATGTGCAGGTAATGAAGGAAACATTGCCAGGGCAAAACTAGTAGAGTGGGTGGGTGGGGGACAGTCAAAAACAGTTGCAGGAGGGAGAAGAAAAGTTCAAGTTTATTGGCAGGAAAACTCTATTGAGCACGCTCATTTACAAGGAAGTCATGAAGGAGAGAGTTTAAGGAAAAACCTGAGAAGACAGGGCACGGGGTCATTCCACCACAGGACAAAACAGAGTAGCTTAAAATGTTACAGCCAAACAGTGTCAAACAAAAGCAAAGTTTGGCAAAACACCCACCTGTTTTGAACACCATGCCCATTGAAAACAATGGGTCTTTATGTTTCTTTGAAAGGGCTTTGCCCACCGCACCCCCTGTATGAGGGGCTTTGACTCCCACACCCCTGGAATGTAAATAACAAACTCTGGGGGGGCCCTCAGGGATGGGGAGAAACTCAAAGGGGGAGTTTTTTTAAAATCATCAGGAAAAGTTGTAGCATGAGAGACCTGGGGGGAACCGAACCATGGTCCCAGGTCTCCCAACTGTGCTGTGTGATGGTGCCCTAGCCACTCCTTCACTGGAGGGGCTCAACCAGGTACCCAGCACATGGCAACTTGTCCACTCTCCCATTCAGCATGCAGCAACAGGGGTAGCGGTATTCTCCTACCACTGTTCTACCCCTGTCACTGTAAACCCAGGCACTGTCTATGCAGCACAGTTAATACCATACTGTCTTTTATGCATGGTATTGACCTGGTACTGATGGCAGAGTGAATTGACAAGGGAATGGAGGACCAAAGTTTAGGAAAGCGGTATGAGAAAACAGATTGACCAACAGTAGATTTTCTAGAAGGAATAGTAAGGGAATGGGAAGTATTATTGCGTAGAGGATATTGAGGGAGTGATAAGAGGGAAGTATGGTAGGAGGGAAGGGAACCAAACCAGAATTTTGATATAAAGGAGGCACAGTGGGAAAGATGCCTGGCATCAAGAGAGGGAAGTGAAAGGGCCGAATAGAGACAGTAGTGGTGGGTACATGGGGAACAATCTAAAGCAAAATGACAAAAGGATTTGAAGATGGAGTCCAGTCTGAAAAGGGAAGATTTTGGAGCTCCACTGTAGACTATGTCACCGTAATCAAAAATAGGGACGATCATCTTCAAAACAATTTCACGGTGGACAGGAAGCAGGATACTCACTTTGTTCCCATAGAGTACACCAAGCTTGGGATGAAGCTTTTTGTGTATGGCATCAATATGAACTGAGAAATCAAGATGATGGTCAAGCCATACCATGAGGTACTTAAAAGAGGATACATCCTCAATAATTGCACCATCAAAGGTGTGAAAAAAAGGAAGAGGCGTGAGTCTAGAAAGCCTCCAATGAGTGCTAAAAGTCATAGAGACTGTTTTTTTTGGCATGGAGGGATAGAAAGTTGGACTTGAACCAGTGCTGAATATTGTTGAAATCCACCTGAAGCTATGAAGTAAGCTGATGCAAAGTGGAGCCTGATGCAAAAATAACTATCATCAGCATTCACATGAATGGACATAGAGGAACAAACAGAAAGGAGGTCATTTAAGAATATGAACAAGAGACTGGGACCCAGGACAAATCCTTGAGGACACCTGAGCAAATTGGGAGTAGTGATGGAGTGTAGCTGCTTATCTGGACAGTTTGTGACCTACCCCCCCCAGGTAATAGCAAAACCAGCTAAGTGCAGAGTCAGAAAGATCAGCTGCTTTTAGCTTGTCCAGAAGGAGGGGATGTGCCACTGTGTGAAAAGCTTTAGCCAGATCAACAGTGATTGCAGATGTGATCAGACCCTGATCCATACCAGTGGGAATAGAGTCCTTGAGCCGTAAGAGGGATGTGGAGGTGGAATGAGATTTTCTAAAACCAGACTGGAAGGGGGTGAAGAAGGAGGAGGAGTCAGGGAAAGCTGAGAGCTGCGATAGTATAAGGTATTCCTGTAACATAGCTAGGATAGAAAGGAGGGAAATAGTATGATAGTTACAGTACCAGGAAGGAGGAATCACCACCTTCAGGAATATGAATGACAGTAGTCTGCTTCTAGGCATCATGAACAGTAGCACAGGAAAAAGAAAGGTTGAGAAGCAGGGCAATTGGTAGTATAATGGCAGGGGCTGAGAGAAGTACAAGTTTGGGATCAAGGCCATCTGGGCTACCACATTTGTGAGGATTAAGAGCAAGCAAGGACTTAAGGATAGAAGAGGTGGTGGTGGTAGTAGAGAAGGAAAAAGAGAGGTTTGAAGGAGTAGAAGGTAGAGGGAAGAAAGGGGGAAGAAGTGGAAGGGATCAAACAGAGGCCACATGAAGCAAAGTAGGAGTTAAAGGAAGAAGCAACAATTGAAGGGTCAGGGAGTCATCAACCCTGAGAACAGGAGAGGGAGACTGGTTCAGTGGGGTGATCAGGGAATTGAAAGCCTTCCAGAACATCGATGGATGATTAATATTATTCTGAAGTGTGTATGCAAAATACTTAGACTTTGTAAGTCTTATGGCTTTGGTACAGGCATTACAAAGGTTACAACAGTTTGCCAAAGCAGCTGGACAGCCTGTGATCCAAAAGAAATGCTAGGCAAGGTCTCTAGTGCAGAGGCACACTAAAACTTCAGCTGTAATCCAAGGAAGATGACATCCCCAAATGTTGTTTTTTCTCAGGGGAGCATAACAATCCATAAATCTGGACTGAAAGTAATGCAGGGCAAAATTTATATTATTGGATATTGATATTGGGGACCAGTCAGTTGCCTGTAGGTCAGACAGAAGAAAGGACAAGTCCAGAAACCTAAAGGACCTGAGATGAATAAATTTAGGGGGACCTTAGGATGATGTATCTTGAGCACACAGTAAACCATATACTGAGGGCATCAGGAAGGATTCCTGCATCCTCAATACGATGGGGATGGGAAGAAAGGACCCAGTCTCGCAGTGAGTGATTTAAAGTTTAGATGAGTAGGTTCAGAGATCAGCTGAGTCAAATGTAGTGACTTAACATTTTGAACAATTTTATTTTTATTGGGAGAGAGCAAATTTATATTAAAATCATCGAGAATATAAAGCTCGCCTCTGGAAGAGTTAGAACAGATACCTGTAGTTGAAAAGAGCTCGGTAAGTGAAGCAATGAAAATATCAGAGCAACAATAAATCCCAGCAATGAAGATGGGGATAGAAAAAGGAACAGAGTTTGGGTAAGAGCAACTCATAGGAAGAGGGAGAAGAGACAGCAAGAACAATCATAATTTGGATGCTTGTGAAATGTAAGCAGCAACACCACCACCCTTCTTTGTGTGATCTTGCTTAGCTACAGTGTAGCCAGGGATAGTTACAACAGATTTCTGTAACTTAGAGGAGAGTCAGGGTTCAGATATATCTAGGCCATCCGGCCAAAGGTTAAGCATGACAGGCTGATAGGTCAATCTTTGGGAGAAGGCTACAAATGTTTCAATGGGCTACTCTCAAACCTTTAGGAAGTTGTAAGGATGAAGTAGTGAAGGGACCAGGATTAAGTTCAATGTGACCTGCTAATAAAAGTAGCAAGGTAACAAGGAGCTTCAAAGAAGGAAGACAGATACAGTAGGGAAGTAAAGGAGGGAGAAGAAGGGATAGAAAGTGCCAGAGAGCCTCAAGGTGATGCCAAGGAGCAGGAAGAATTTTACACCAAGAACATTAGGGGAAGTGGAGGAGAGAGGGAAGCAAGGAAGAGGGGAAAGTAGGGGTTAAAGAGAGAGACATGACTAAAATAGGGGGAAGGAAAAGATGGAAGAAGATTGTGGAGAAGAGATGAAAGGAGAGAGGGAATGGTAAGAAATATCAAAAAGTTAACAGCATAGTGGAACAAAAGTGCAAAAATAAATTACATAAATAGTTAAGTAAAATGGAGAGAGACAAAAAGGGCAGAGAAGAACAGATAGGGAGATGACACCATATGGACTTTACAGACAGTGAAATAAGGGGAGGTAGAAAAATAATTGTGTGAAATAAAGGGAAAGCAAATAAAACATAATAAAAATGTAAGTCTTACAGTTCAGCAGGCACAGTCAGGCTCAAGGGATAGCCTACTGAAGCCCTTAACTGCAGCAGTTACAAGTTAAAATAGTTGGGGGGGGGGTGCAATTTAAACAAATAGGTGTGACAAGGAAATGGAATTAAACTATGGGAGAAAATAAGAAAACTAAACAGGTAAAAGTAAAGAAATTAAGATATGGGTAAAACCCAATAGATTGTCTGAAGAATTTGCAATTTAAATAACATAAGCACTTAAAGAGACACTGACAGCATGATGAAAACTTTGGAAAAAGTAAGATTTATATTCAGCTCCATCCCATTTTCTTTCTTACTTCATATATTTTCAGTAATTAATTCACCATCTTCTTTAGTACTAAAAATAGTTTTATGAAAACAATATCCCTGTCCCCTAGACCATATCTACACTGTCTGTGTCTCTACACATGAC
Organism: Neoceratodus forsteri; assembly: GCA_016271365.2. NCBI lineage: Eukaryota > Metazoa > Chordata > Ceratodontiformes > Ceratodontidae > Neoceratodus > Neoceratodus forsteri. The sequence continues at coordinate 1,387,660,185 of CM057453.1, forward strand.
ATCACAATCCCCCGTTTATGACATTGTAATCATCTCCATAGCAACATATTTCAATGTCATAAACAGAATTATGATGTCAGGTGTAGGCAGGCAGCCAGAGCTAAAAGGGCAAATATACTGTATTCATGCAAATTACCCTTAGTAATAATGAAATAATTGTAAGAATTAAAGAATAAATATGAAATATAGGCTGCATTTATGCTTGAATATTCCAATTTTTCAAAGCTGTTGCAACTGCATCAGCAGATCTTTAACAAACTAAGTTACACTTAACAGACTAAAAGCAGTATAGAAACAGTACCTTAACTAATTACCCGGAAAATATTCTAAGACAATAAAACAGGGTTCTGCAGTAGGATTTAATCTTGACTCTCTCCCACTAATTCCCTTGTCTATTTTTGCTATTTATAAGGAGCTCTCCTCAGATTGTCTCTGCTCTTAATATCTGAGTATGTCAAACTAAATCCAGGGCCCTTGCAAGAAAATTACCTTTTTACAGAAAACAGGCTAAAAATTGCAAACTTAAATATCTGCAGTATTCTCCTTAAAAGAGCTCAGCTTGAATCCTAGATTGCTCAATATTATACAGATATACTCTCCTTGAGTAAACCTGGCTATCACCCTCAATCTTAGACTGCAAGCTTGTCATTTTCAAGTATGTCCATGTCAGGAAAAATATATTAATTAAGGAAGGTGGAGGGATTATGTTTTATATTTGTAGGAGCCTGAAGTGCACAGTACTGAATACTGAACCAGACTTTCAGCATAGTTACAAATGATTAGCTATACAATTAACCCTTGGTAAAGTTAAAAAAGTAAACATGTTTTTGCATTTACAATCCTCATATGGTTGGTGTGCCAGGACTTGTTGATTACATAACATTGATCTCACTCTTATGTCCATCTGAAATACTTGCCTTTGGTGATTTAAACCTTAATTGGGCCAGTGATTCAAGGTCATTTTATCAAATTATACTAAATGAAGTAAATGTACACCAGATGGTTCAAAATACCACTTGCTAAAAATTATTTAAACACACATTGCTTGACTAGATCTTGGTTAGAAGGGCAGAGAAAGACACTGAGACTCATAAATCAATTAATGGATTTCATGAGCGATCACCAGCCAAGTTATTGTGTTTGATATAATGGTTCTGGTAATAAGCCCATTCCTAAAGTAATGGAATTTCATGACTGTTCAGGCTTTAGTCTCTCTTTCTAGTAACATAATATGAACCTGATTGATTGGTAGGGCTGGAAAACATTAGCAAGTTCTGATTTTGATGAATTTGTGTGAAATTCTGCAAATTTCATGAAATTGTGTGGAATTTTCTGAAATTATTTAATTGATGATAACTCGATTAGTGTTAAAGTAGAGATCTTACATGTGGCATGCTTATTGGCTGGAATATGACTGAAAAGGACACCAAGTTTAATGACATGTGCATGATGTGTGGGGAAGTTATAGGGGCTCAAAGTCTGGCAATTTTTTATTTGTGTGAAAATTTCTGAAAATATTTTCTATGCTTACAACTTAACCATCTTTGGCGCTAGATAATTGAACATTTATATGCATACATTTTGGAAGAGTTGTAGAAACTACTAAATAGAGTGGTACAGTAGCTGGTTACATAAATTATAAGTTACTGGAGTTAAAAATGTCACAATTTAATTATTTGTTAGCTTTTGTGAACATTTTCAAAATATTTGGAAGTTTATAGCTCCATTGCTATTACACGTATACACTCAAAATGTGTCATACATACAAAAGTAATTATTTCCTGAAAAATTAAGCTAGATAAATATGGTTCAATATGAAAAAATTTATTGTGGATACTTTTGAAATTACTAATAGACAAAATGTGCTCATAAATTTATGGACGTAGAATAGGTAATGCCACTAGAGTTCTACTTGTGAAATTAATCTTTCACAAAGTACTTATCACCACTGATCACCTTACCTGCACTGGCATCATGGCCCTGAAATGCCCCTCCAACACTCCTGCAGCAGTGATGCCCAGCATCATGATCCATCATGACTAAAGTTATCCAGATACTTTTGTCACAGTGGCCTAAGTCACAACTAGTTGTGATGATTGACACCACAATTTTTAAATGGTAAAAATATACATTGTTATCTAGAGGGTTGTTAAAGAGTCAACAGGTGGGCATTGTACAGAAACAATGCTGCACATGCATGTGCTTCCACAAGTCATTTAATCTGTGAGCTGTAGTGAGTATCTTGCATATTGCAAGAATTATGGCTAATACACAGTGTTGTCCATGACTATTCTTCATGGTTCATCACTCAAGACTATGGAGCCTCCTATGAATGCTACCTTATTGTGACTTTTCCCAGATTTTCCTTCCCCCTACAATGGCAGCTCAAGAGTATGGCTGGCAAAATATATGGACATAGCTTCAACAAAAGAATCACAAAATTCCACAATTTCGCAAAAGCACATGAAATTCAACTATAATTATTAATGTAATTTTGGAATCTGCTGCTTATAAGTTGTCCAGCCTTTGAACAAGAGTTTAGGGAGTTAACGCACGCAGCCTCATTTTTTTTCTTCTCCCAGCTGGCAGCCCATTTCTCAGCATACGTGCTATTCATAGGTATATATCTGGATCAGGCTGAACCCAGATGGCTACTGGGTTTTCTCCCACTTTTTTCCCCTCCCACCTCCCCTTGTGGATTCAGTGCCTCTGTCAGCCTTGCAAGCTGCAGCTTCCACTGTGGCAGGAGCAAGCTCCCTGGTCAAGCTGCAGGGGTCATTGTGCTGATGTAACCTTCTATCCACCCTCCTCAACTGAGATGCAGTGCTGAGCAGCAGCTGCCTCGGCAATGACTTGCCTCCCACATGACTTCCCTGGCTTGCTTTGTAATCCAAGTTGTCTGCATGGCAGTGCCACGATCTGCTGCTGGGTGATGGGGTGGTGTCAAAGCCTAATATTTAATCCCTGAGAGATCCGCTGCTATCTGGGAGAAAAATCAGTATGAAAAAAGAGGCTGTGCGTGTGTCAGCTCTCTTATCTCTTGCTCAAAGGCTGGCCAAGTCATAAGCAGCTAACGATTCCAAAATAACATCAATATTTAAAGTTATAAAATGTGTAAATTGAATGCTGCACCCCGATTGGACATGACCCATGTCCTTATAGGACAACAACCCCATGACTGGCACTTTTAATGCAAAGCAAGATGCAGCACTGCCCCCAATATCCATGCCTGCCAGAAGTCAATCATCGCTAACAACTGCACATACCTCCCACAGTGATCTAAAGCTCCTGTTTGCCCCATCCTCCTTTGGAGCACTGCCGTTTCTCTGGTCATCATTCCTGCAGTCTCCAGTCCTCGATCTTCCCCTCCCTGAACAGTACTCCACAGTACCAGACTCCAGTGATTTGAAAATCAAAATTTACAGCAAGTGGGGTGAAATACCTACAGTACCAGATTGAATCAGTTAGGAAACCTGCTCACTCATACTGCAGCTCACTATGGCAGCTGCAGAGGAACACATTCACTTCCAGCACACTTCTGCAGTACTATTCAACTCTGCATTAAAAACAATAAATAAAAATAATAAAATATATGTCTGTGTGTGTGTGGGTGGGGGCCTGACACAGAAGTCCATCACTTGCTCACCGGGCTCACTTGGCTACAGTACATGCATCCTATTCAAACTGCTTCTACAACTGGTGCATTTCTCTGTTGCCTAACAACTCTACAAGAAAACACTCATAATAAAAAATTAAATGTGTGTATGTGGGGAAAGGGGTACACAGACATAAAGAAACATTAGAGAGAAGCCCTCCAATGGCACTCACTACACTATTCTATTTTCTATGGGTAGAGATGCAGCAGTTTAATTTCACCAGCGACGTTCTGGCAAAATCGTAAATTTGCCCTGAGGAATATTTTGCAAAATATTTTCTGGGTGCAAAATATGAAATTTCACCAGCAAAATGCAGAATTTTGTCCACAAATGGTGGAATTTCACTCATGAGTGGTAAAATTCTGCCATTCATGGGCAAAATTCTGCATTTCACAGATGAAATTTTGCATTTCGCACCCACAAAATATTTTGCAAAATGCACAAATTTCACAAACTATTCTGCAGAGCAGAATTTGCTGATTTCACACATCTCTAACTATGGGACCTCAGTATATCCAGGGACTACTTAACATCAGATTTCATTACAGTGGTTTACAAACCAATTTTACCATTTTTTATAAACTATATTCCTTTTTCTATTATTTTTTAGTACCGAATCCCATTTCATAAGAGCAATAAGACATTCTGGGGTGTGGGTTGTTGCCTGATAAGAGTACTTCCCAGGTACTGAAGGCACTCTGCACAAGCACCTCACGCCTCACTATGCACCTGGGGCATGCTCTTATCAGGTAGCAATCCCACTCCCCATTGTGTCTTATTGATCTGAATTGCATGAGTTTTTGTGATATAGTCTGATGTCGTAATACTTTTGTCAAAGACGTGTCCTACATTTTGCCCAGTCATACACTTGAGGTGCTATTGTAGAGGAAGGTAAAGGCTGGGTAAAGTGGAAATAAGTTAGCATTCATAGGAGGCTCCATTAAAAGTATAGTGGTGCCAAGTATCAGGTCACTGTCTTCAGTGACAAACCATGAAGAATAGTCTTGAACATCACTGTGCGCTAGCCTGAATTCCTGCAGTATACTAGATAACCACTGGAGCTCACTGACTTAAAGAGCTGCTGACGCTTCAAATAAAACTTTTAAAAATATAATATTTAGGTATAATTCAGCTTGCATTCCAAATCATTCCAAATATATTCTATAGATTTCTCCTCCCCATCTTTTATTACTGAGGAACTTTGCATGAATACATGATCTTTATCTGCTAGACTTCAAATGCCTCTATAGCTTGCTCCCTTCTTCAAGTCATAATAAATTAATGAAAGCATCATGTGCTGTTGGAGTCTGGTGGTGCTCTAGCAGAGTTTGCCAACTCACAGAACAATAGCAAAAGGAAGGCTTGGCACACAAATTACTGATAAGCACCAGTGCAAAATTTTATTTTTGCAGAACGCCTAAAGAGACCAAGTCCTGTGCTTCAATCCTAGAGTGGGTCTTCCTTAGAGGTGGATCCACCCCTAAGGAAGATCCATTCTAGGGTTGAAGTGCAGGGCTTGGTCTGTTCGGGTGTTCTGCCAAAATAAAATTTTGCACTGGTGCTTATCAGTAATTTGTATGCCAAGCTTTTCAAGTCATAATACTCTGTTATGACATCATAATCTATTGCCATGGGAATAACTGGGATGCCACAAGCAGTGCATTTTGATCTCAGGTGGGGAGAAAACAACAGGAATAAATGAGCTTTTCAAGAGCAGAGATCCTGATTTCATGCAAATGGCCTCAGTAATAATAATGGGGAGGAAAAATACAGAAGTAATGTGAAGTATAAATAAAACTGTGACTAAATATTATGTTTTGTTTAAGTGATCCTGAAGGTGTCAGCTGCTCTTTACTGACTTGTGGAAGCACATGCACTTGCAGCATTGTTTCAGTACAATGCCACCTGCTGACTCTTTAACAACCCTGTAGATCAAAATATATGTTTACTATTTGAAAACAGTAACCCCAAGTGATGCCGTGCCTTACAACTAGTTGCCACTTAGGCCATTGTAACAGAAGTATCTGGATATCTTTAGTCATGATACCACATGATGCTGGGCATCACCTTTGCAGGAGTGCTGAGGAGTATTGCAGGACCATGATGCTAGTGCAGATAAGGTGATACAGTGATGATAAGTACTTTGTGAAAGTTAAGTCACAAGTGGAATTCTAGTATCATTACCTATTATGTGTACATGAATTTATGAGCAAATTTTGTCAATTAGTAATTTCTAAAGTCTCCACACTAATTTTTTTTTTATTATAATTATTCTTTTAGTAACCTAGTAAGGCCTACTAGGCACAAGTGCCTGTTTTCAGGGGTGACCCAGGAGCACAGGGGTGGTTAGGTGACTTGCTCAGAGTCGTGCAGTATTCAAGTGGAGGTTGTGGAAATCAAACCCAGGTCTGTTGGATGTACAAAGCTCATTCATAGCTTATCACTCTACCTTCTAGGCTGTACTGCCAGCCCCCAAATGTTAACCTGATAAACCACATTTATCCAGCTTGGTTAGATTCTAGAGCATATTTACATTGGGCATGCATGCCAAGTCTTGAGTGTATACCTGCAATAGCAGTGGAGCTATAAACATCCAAATATTTTGAACATTTTCACACACTTTAACAAATAATTAAATTGTGAACTGTTGAACTCCTTTAACTTACAATTTACACAACTAATTACATCTCTGTTTAGAAGATTCTGTGACTCTTTCAATAAAGTATGCATACAAATCTTCAATTATCTAGCTCCAAATGTGGCTAAATTGTAGGCACAGAAATATTTTCAGAAATTTTCTCATGAATAATAATAACTTGCAAGATTTTGCAAGATTTTGAGCCGCTACAACTTCTGTGCTCTTCATCCAAATGTCATTAAGCTTGGATTCCTTTTAGGGCTTCTTCCAGATAGTATGCATGTTAAATGTCAGATATCTATTTAAAATATGAACCAAACTATTACCCATTAAATAAGTTCAGAAAATTCTACAGAATTTCACCAAATGCCATGAAATTGTGTAGAATTTTACAGAATTTTGCAAACAATCCTTGAAATCAGGATTTGTTAATTTCACCCAGCCCTAATTATAATACACCTATGGTCTCAGAGTGGCAGATGCAGACAGGTATATCCAACTGCAGCACACAATCACTCAGCACTAGGGGTTCCACCACCAAGAATCTAGCGTCAGAATGGGAAGTAACCCTCCTGAATTTACTGATGAATCTCTCCTCTGTATCAGCTTGGTATAATACTCACCTCCCATATACATGGGGAAGCTAAAGAAATGCTGGATTAATGGAGTAGAGAGTTAACCACAGACACCTCAGGTTGGGACTGGAAAAAATCTGATCTTTCTCAAGGACACAGTGGTTGACCATGATCGAAAAAGGGCAAAATCTGTTTTGCTGAATAGAAAATCTAGTATTGTTACCAGTGCCTGTAAAGCCAAAATTCATTTTTTTACTGGTGTTTTGTGTTGTGAGCTTTGTTTAACAATTTTTTTCTCAGCTGCCATGCATTTTAATAATTTTGCAGTCCACTACTGTGCATTAATCATTGTAGGTTTTAAAATAATAACTCTATGATAAGCTCAGCCTGTACCTAATTTTGGTTTTGTGTCTTGTATGTATACACAGTTCTCCACTATTATCAATGCCTATCCACTCACTAATCTGAGTGTGAAGATCATTGAGGTGTGTGTGTGTGTGTGTGTGTGTGTGTGTGTGAACCTGACCTCATGTTTGGTATCTCGAGCTGATCATCCCTCGAGTGTGACAGCAGCAGCACTATGGCCCCCATCCCACGGTGGTGACGGCAGCAACAATAGTACAGCCCCCATCCCTGAGGGATGACAGTGACAGGAGTAGGAGCAGTACTATGGCCCCCATCCCTCAAGGATAATAGCAGCAGACTAATGGTGGCCCTCACCACTCAGAGGTAATGATAGCAGCACTACGTCCACATCATTAAGGTGTGATGAAAGCAGCACTGCAGCCAACAATTCTTCAAAGGTGACTGCAGCAGAAGCACTATGGCTCCCATCCCTCAGGGGTGATGGCAGCAGCAGTACTATGGCCCCATCCCTTATGTGTGATGGCAGCAGCACTATGCCCCCCCATGTGTGATTGCAGCAGCAGCACCACAGCTCTCCACCTCTACAGCTCTCAGGTGTAATGTCAGCAGTAGCACTACAACATCCAGCTTTCAGAAATTATGGCTGCAGCAGCACACTGGCTCCCATTGCTCAGAGGTGACTGCAGCAGAAGCACTATGGCCCCAACCCTCATGTGACAGCAGCACTATGCCCCTCATCCTTCAGGGGTGATGGCAGCACTATGGTTTCTCTCTGTTAAGCATGATGGCAATGGTTTGCCATCACTATGACAACAATTTTACCATGACTGACACTACAGCGACAAAAGCTCCAGATCACTGTAGTGTCGGCGCAGGATCCCAACACTGCTTTCTGGGGATCTTGCACCCCCTACCTGAATCAACTCCAGCTCAGAGTTGATTAATTTAGTTATGGAGGGATCGGGGGCAAAGCCCCCTGAAGAAAACACAGTCTGAAGTGACTGCCTTTATGCCAACCCCAAATGCGGTTGACATAAAGGTGTCGCTGTAACATCAGTCGACAACGAATTTGTCGACCGACTGTCATGGATCTGATGGCAGTATCAGAGCTACAGCCCACACCCCTCAGGTGTGATGGCAGCAGCAGCACTATAGCCCCATCCCTCAGGTGTGATGACAGCAACACTATCACCATAATTTGGCTTCTACCATCACACCTCAGGAGTGACAAAATCAGCAGCAGCACTATGGCCCCCATCTCTCATGGGTGACAGCAACAGCACTATGGCCCCCATCCCGCAGGTGTGATGGCAGCAGCAACACTAAAGCCCTAATCCCTAAGGAGTGATTGTAGCAGCACTACAGTCCAAACACCTTGGGTGCAATTGCAGTAACAACAGTGCACCCCATCTCTCAGGGATAATGGCAGTAGAGGCAGTGCTACAATCACTTTCTTTCAACACCAATACCCCACTTGCCCAAATTACAAATTTCTTGGTCTCTTATCTTGTCAGAAGTCAGATGTGAATTAAGCCAAACTACTAGACGCCAAGGTAGACTCCCTCAGTTTGGTCCTGTCTAACATTAAACTGTCTGAATTGTTGTTTTTTTTAAATAAAGTGCCTTCACCTAACAAAATCCACAAGTGATTAGTGGAGGGGCTTCTACTGGAAAATCATGCATCTTCCAAACTTCTGGATACTTTTCATTTACTTTGTCTCCATGAAAAGAGGGTCCATTATTTTTCATGTCTGAGCTCAGATGTGAACTGAGCACCACTGTGTCCACTTGCATTATACAGTACCTGAATCTCAACCCTCTTTGTGTCCCTGAGTGTGCTGCCTGGCTTGGGTGCTGTTGCAACACATCACCAAACCCTGTGCGTATCATACAGTGGCAGACAGAGTAACAACAATTGGGCCATATAGCAAACTCAAAGGCTCACAGATGCTATTGCCCCCAACTTACTTGGGGGAACACAACAAGCAATGACAGCCCCACTCTTTGCACTAATATCATAGAAACAAGGAAACATAGAATTTTGATGGCAGATAAGGACCACTTGGCCCACCCTGTCTACCCATTTCTCCCTACCTACAGTGTCACTGCAGACCCTGACCAATTGCTGGCTCTTTCTCCCTCCACTCTTCCTTTCCACTAAGATACCTTTGTACCTATACAATACATTCTTGAACCCCTCCCCGCACTGTGTTCTCCCCCACCAGCTCCACTGGAAGGCAGTCCAAGGAATCCATGACTTTTTCTGTGAGGAGGTACTTACTCGCATGTCTCCTGAATCAAACTTCATAACATGTCCCATTGTTATTAAGCTCCTTTTTTCTGAAAAAAATACTTCCCTCCTGCACCTTATGTACCTCCATGAGATATTTAAAGGTCTCTCCCTTCCGTCTTCCAGGTTGTACATATTGAGGTCCTTTAGTCACTCCTCATGGGACTTTTGATGCAGGCCCTGCACAATTTTAGTTGCCCTCCTCTGGAGCACCTTCACTTTGTTTCTGTCCTTCTGGAGATGAGTTCTCCAGAACTGTACACAGTACTCAAGGTGGGGTCTTACCAGTGATCTATACAAGAGTAACAACCTCCCTCTTTCTGCTGATAATCCCTCTCCCTATGCACCCCAGCATCCCACTAGCCTTAGAAACATAGAAACAGAAATTGTTGCCAGATAAGGACTGCTAGGCCATCCAGTCTGCTGGTAAGCCCTATACTTGTTTGTGTCATAGGTCTTAGGTAATCTGATACGATTATTCCAAGGTCTCTTTCCTGCTTGGCTGTTGACAATACCACTCCACCCATTTTGTATTCTACCCCCGGGTTTCTGTGCCCTTTGTGCATTATTTTACACTTCTTTGCATTGAAACCCAGCTGTCATACCCTTGACCACTCCTTGAGTTTTCTAAGGTCTCTGTTGATCCTTTCCACATCCCTGGAGTATCTGCCCTGTTGCAGATCTTGGTGTCATCCACAAAGAGGCAAACCTTCGCTTCTAGCTCCTCTGCAATGTCACTTATAAAGACATTGAAGAGGACCAGTTCTAGCACTGATCCTTGAGGTACCCCACTGGTCACCCTCCCTTCCTCAGAGTGAATTCTATTTACCACCACCCTCTGTCACCTATTCCCTAACCAATTTCTTACCCAGTTGACCATCTTTTTTTTCAACTTCTAAGCTACATAGATTGCTTACTAGTTTCCTATGTGGAATGGTGGCAAAAGCCTTACTTAAATCTAGGTAGGCCATGTACACCACTCCACCCTGATCTAATTCTTTGGTCACTCAGTCAAAGAAATCTGTTAGATTCCTTTGACATAACCCCCTCCCCCCTGTGAATCCATGCAGCTTTGGGTCTTGTCACCTGCTGGATTCAAGGTATTCCATAATCCTTTCTTTCAGCAGTGTTTCCATTAACTTTCCGACCACCGACGTCAGGCTGACTGGCTTATAATTGCCAGCTTCCTCCTTGATACCACTTTTGTGAAGTGGAACTCCATTCGCCCTCCTCTAGTCTTCTGGAAACACTCCAGTTTACAGTGATCTGTTAAATTGGACCTGTCACAGGTGCAGCCAGTACCTCCCTGAACTCCCTCAACACCCTTAGTACACTATCTTTATTCTTTGGCATTTATGTACATTTGTGTAACACTTGGATATAGGGTTGTTTGTTCTCACTCAAATTTTCTCAATTGCTGTTTAAATTTATGACCACCAATGACAGCCTGACATCTTACATTAGGGACATATGATGTGACTAATCAGATTGTCTAGCCACCTGGTCAGATGGTGTAAAAGAATTGAGCTCTGTCCACCAGCCATCCCCCCTGAGGAAGGTCTAATGACCAAAGCACAGAGGTAGTGGGTCTACACTGTCTCACACTGAGGAGTATGTTTGTCACCACTTTGCAGAACTAAATAAACCTGCAACTTGCTATAAAGTGACCCATTCTGGTTGTGTCACTGTTGGGCAGTGTTAGGTGTGTGACTCGTATCTGGAGTGAGTGTGGCACTGCTTCTCTACACTGTGGGCCTTAGTGGGCTTGGTTAAGCCCTGCACCAGCACCCAGATCTGTACCACAGAGCACGCATCTACCCAGTGTTTGCCTTGTGTGGTATCTTATCGACTGTGTGCCCGTGAGTATGCAGTCCACCCCCTACACTGGCATCACACAGTGGCAGGTAGGGCAACAACAGCACCCAGGTCAAATACAGAAAACTCAGGGGCACACAGATGCTAAGCCCCCCACTCAGGGGCACACAGCTAGCAACAGCAGCATGGAGAACTGCCAATGTTTTCAGCAACAGCAGCCCAGCCCAGCTCGCCCACTTACTCAGCTTTAAAAAACACTACCAAAATTAAAAACAAAATAGTGGCACAAGCTGATGGTGCACAACACTGCAAAGTGGGAGATCTGGATTTGTGAGCTGAGGCAATTCAGACTCCCCTGCCCTGGGCTGGTGTGAATTGGAGCATTATGCAGAGGCTTTGCATGCTAACCTGGGAGACCATAACTCAGGGGAAAGTGGGGGCTGCCTTGATGATGTGGGTGACCACACAGTGTTGAGAGATCTCCTCCAAAGACACCCAGATCAACATGAATCCCTTGAGCCTCTTAGCTCAGCAAGACAAGCAGTTCAAACTCCCAGAGACACACATTTAAATAAATGCAATTAAGGGCACCCAACTGAGTCACCCACCCCGCCTAATTCCCCAAGTGTGCTGATACTTCGCTTTTTTGGTGATTTAATTATGCGGTGTAAAAATGGCTCCGACCCATACTTTTTTCTACATAAAACCTGTACTGTCAGGATTGAGAGCAGTTTCATCAGCTGATTAAAGGGTTAGATGCTGAGCAGTTAAACTTTAAACCTGACAACCCCAAGTCCTGCCACCCTGCCTGACTCCATGAGTGGGCTGATACTTAGCTTTTTTTTTGTTTTAAATCATCCAGTGTAAAAAATGTTTAGGCATATACAGTACTTTTTCTACCCAGAAACATTACTTTCAGGTCGGTGAGCAGTCACATCAGCTGATTGAATGAAAGATTAGGTGCAGAGCAATTAAACTATAAACCTGACTCCCTCCGCCCCACTGCCTAGTCTGATTCCCCAAGCATGCTGATACTCAGCTTTTTATGTTTCTTTATATCATCCAGTCTAATACAAATAATAAAAGAAGTTTAGGCACATACTAAATGAAAACTGTTTTCAGGATGGAGAGCAGTCCTCAGCTGACTGAAAGGTTAGAGGGAAGCATGGGTGGTTAAACAGAAGCATGGGAGGTTGCAATAAAGCAGTGTGGGTGATATTCTTACTGAATCTCTAAGCAGGAGAGTAGAAAGAACATGCAGCAGAGCAGCATCCATTTAAAGATTCTGAAATCTCAGGGATTCTGTGCAGTGATGCGAGATTTGTGTGTGGCACCGGTGGGAGAATTCAACTCTGCAAACCAATCAGAATTCCTTGACTTCTGCATTTTTTCCATGGAAACAGAAAACCAGGGTCCTTGGTCTTTCTCAAGACAAACAACAGGAAAAACCAGAACCAAATAGCAAGGATTTCTGAATCACTTAATATTTATTAAAGTGCAAAACAGTGTTCAAAGTGCAATTATAACTGTGCAAAAAAGTAAGATAAGGCAGTATTTAGCTTACCGGATAGTGGTATCTGTGAAAAAAAAGAACCACCCATGCTAGCAACTCAAAATAGGCAACTTCTCTGCTAGACCTCAAACTAAAGCAATTTAAAGTCTGAAGTAATATGTACTATATCCCCAAAAACCTACACAAAATGAAGTAAATACGTTCATCTAAATTTTATAAGTAAGACTACACACAGGGCTCCCTGATCCAACTGCTCTGGCAGTGTCCACTAATTCAAACATTCTGGCAGGAAATAGAATCCAAACTCAACCCTCTTCTGGGATACAAAGAACTCTTTGAACTGGATGTATGTGTGGCTGGAAAGGCACGGGCTCATAATGTCACAGATAAAACCTTGCATATACACGGCGCCGCTGACACAACAGCATGCGCTCTAACAGTGTCATGACAAAATCTCGACCAAAACAACAAGCATGCACACCATCCAAAAAACAAGTCTCTTTCTTTTTGTGGGGGGGCTTTGCCCCCACAACCCCCAGACTTACCATAATCAACTCTGGGGGTCATGGAATTCAGGAAAAGGAGAAACCTCTGAGCTGGAAAAATTATTTTTTTTTAAACAGCATTACAGTGGGACTTGGGGAGAACTGAACCACAGCCCCAGGCCCCCAATGCCACAGGAAGCAGATGCTCTAGCCACTCCACCATGGGAACGACTTGGCCAGGCACTGCCATGGCAGCGTCATCCACTTTCTGTCATGGCAGCCTACAGTGACAGGGGTAGCAGTTCTTACTGCACACTCAAACAACCCCTGTCACTGTAGAGCCATTCATGCTTCCTACAGCACGTCATTCCATGCACAGTTTTGTCCGCACTATATTGAATCGGTACCGGCTAGAAATATGGAACACTCCAGAGCTGCACTTAGTAAACAGCATGGCATATATCTAATAGCTACTATAGACTGTGGGAGCATCATGTGATGCTCCCTGACCAATCACTGTGCTTCTTTCAGTTACACGTGAGGTACTCTTATTGCCATAAGAGTACCTCACACACTCAGCAATGTAATGGGCTTCTCAATGACCACCACTAACACCACAGAAAGGGCAGCAAAAAAGGTGTTTATTTTAAAACCCATGGCATGATCTATAATAAATTTATAGGGGCACTAGGAGGGCCCCTTATGGATATAAGATTGTCACCTCTTGCATCCTTAGGGCACCAGAACTGCCCATCAACTTCGGTTCGCAGTTGTCTTACACTAAGAATGTGTGAGGTGACACTATTATATCCATAAGAAGCCCTCCTAGTGCCCCTATGAATAACACAGACAGAACACAGATATTGCAATTACGGCTTGATGCCTGACCCCCAGTGTACAAAGAATGGTTAGTAGATGCTCTGGAGTGCGTAAGACTAGAAAGACTCTCACATGGTTTATGCAGTGCCATGCCTGCTTACCTGAAACAGTTTGGCCCAATAGAAACCCTTCTTACTATCTCAGAAAGGTAGCAATTTTGCCTCAACAGACCTCACCCTGCATGCCCTTAAAGCTTTTACCCCAGCTGTGGATAACCACTTTTTCCTTTTAGTCACCTCTGCTATAGTACTGGACTCGGCACCGTTCTTTACCCTTGAAAATTAGATATTCAATGTGTAGGAACCATATGTTAATAAACATCATAATTTCACAGAGCCAGGCCCAGTTGGCCATTCAGAATGTGTTAAGTAAAATATGAAAGTTGTTTCCTGATGAACTTTTTTGATGTGTGTGTTTAATGTTTACATGTTACACATTCCACAATCCCTGGGCCTCCAAGTCAGGAATCAGTGAGGCTCCACAACCACACAGGGGTCATTTACCCATGAACAAAATAGTTTGTCAGGCCCCCCTGGAAAAATATTTCTATACCTAAGGGTGTGGGGTGTACAGCTACCTGTTATGCTAAGTTAGCAAATCTCCGGAATATATGGCCAATTTTCACAGTAACAATATGCCTGTTGATTGTCTGATAAAAATACCAGTTGCACAGAGAGGGGCTCGTGAATCACTCTTGTAATGCACATAATCTATTGAAATGTTGAATGTGTATGTCTGTATGTATGTATATATGTATGTATGTCATGAATGAAATTTAATTAACTAAGTCACAAAAAGAAAGGCCTTTCACTTCATCAACTGTCTGGTGATGTGTGATGCAACAAGGTGCATCACTGATGTCTTTGCATGGTTCCCTGCAGTGCCCATGATGCCTCCATCTGGCACAACTCCATCCTGTGCCAAAAAATGTGAGGGTGGGGACATACCAACTGGGCACCTTGTTGGTGAGCATAAGCTCAAGGCTCCACCACTGACCACACCTGCCACTGATGTCACTAACCAATGACCTTTTCCTACAGAAGGGACAATGCATTCCCCCTGCATCCCTGGCTTCTAACACCTGCCTACAACCTACATCCAGTGCAGAGAACAAGTAAAACATGGCACACATTGTAACCTGTAATGTCATCAAGCATGTCTTTGGCATGCTCAAGATGTTGTTCAGATGCCTTGACCATTCAGTGGTGCTCTATAACACAGATCTCAAAGGCCTGTGCCATATTCCTTGCCTGCCTCAAATTATATAACATAACACTGAGTGCTCAATTATGCCTGATGGTTCAAGAGGATAACTCAGCAGCAGATATGGAGGCAGTAGACCAAGGGAAGAAAATAGCCATCCAGACAGGGGGCAGGCTTGAGAACAAATAATAGCCATCCAGGTAAGGGGGAGAAGAGGTCTTGAAAACAAATAATAGTTATACAGGCAAGGGGAAAGGGGCACCAAACACAAATTATACCTATCCAGGAAGGGGCAAAAGGGAGTTGGAAAACAAATAATAGCAAACCAGGTGGGTGGTCTGTGAGAGTGGGAAACATTGTTTGGTGACAACTGGGGGTGGGGTGGGGAGCAAACGTAGAGTAGGGAAAAAGACTGACATGCACCTCTACCTGTGGCTTCTGCCCTCACCATGGGCATGGGGCTGGTGCAGGTGATGCAGTATGTCCTAATGAGCAGCAGGGAGGATATTGTCCACTAAATGGGAGATGGATGTCAGTATGATGTGAGATGCCCACAGCCATGGTCCCACAGGGTGGTGGCCCCACCAAGGAAAGGATCACAGCCAGGAATGTGATGCACATGGTCCCCATGGGCTAATGTGCATGGGGTTCTGGAGGTGCCAGGCATAAGGCTGCCTCCTGCACTATGGGGGGGTGGACAGATGCTGAGGTGTTTGTCATGGGGTGGTCATACCCCAGGATGTCTGCTGTGGAGTGACACTCCCCCTATTAGAATGGGCAGCACCGTGAATAGCCTTGCATTCCCAGAGGCCATGGCAGTAGTATCCAGCATGGTGGCAGCCACCACACCACAGTGGCTGTCAGGAACTGTTCTAGTCTCTGGAAGCCAGTGACCAAGCTGGCCAACAGAGACTGCTCCAGTCTGTTGATGCCTGCATCCAAGGCCATCATATGCGTCACATGTCAAACCTCAGTGTGTTGCTCTTGGGCCTGCAGCATGCCCTGCATGTAGCTGTCTTATCCTGCAGGACCTCCTGAGCTCTGACAGTGACCTGCAGCAGCTACCTATTGGCTGCCACCTACTGCTGGTGTGGACTGTCCCAGGAGCAGTGTCAAGATTCACCATGGCCTGTAGTGTGGGCTGAGGTGGCACCACAGTCAGTGCTGCACCTTGTAGAGTGGCCTGGGCTGAGGGGGCAGTGCTGGGAACATTGGCCTGGAGCAGCACATCAGTGACTGAGCTGGGGAGATTGTCCTAGGGTGGCACAGCGGTGGCTGTGCCAGGGACACTGGCCTGGGGCAGCACAGCAATGGCTGTGCTGGGGACATTGGCCTGGGGTGTTGCAGTGATGGCTGTACTTAGGACATTGGCTTGTAATGGTGCAGAGATGGCTCTGCCAGGGAGGGCTGTGGCTGGGCTTTGTTGGCAGGAGAACAGGCAAGGACAGTGATGACAGGTGGCACTGCTGTGATGGAAGCCATCAGAAGGCCCTTCTTCTGGCACCTCTAGTCTTCCACAAATGTGCCTCTTTCACTGTTCATGTCAACATCATCAAGTGCTATGGCAGATTTTGACTTCAGGGACAGCAGCTGTCTGGATTGCCCCAGTGTATTCTCTACTAATGTGCCCAACACAATGGACTGTGCTGTTAAGAGACTAGAAGGACATTGCTCAGTAATACATGTATGAGTATCTGGAAAATGCCAGCATGCTGGCCTAGTGTACTGTGTATATGAACACACATGCCACCCATGCAGTGAAGTGCCCATATGCCCTTGGTGCTGTACACATCATATACACCATCCATTACCAGTGATCACACTGTATACAACACCCATGTGACACAGTAGGGGATATCACCACAAACGTCCATACCACCAGGCAGCCTACTCCTAATGTGTAGCCCATCCAAAAAGTACACTATTACAGACACTTTATGTAGCAGTTAGGGCCCAGGTATGAGTTGTACCATGGCCCATGTAGGGACATGCAGGATGCATGCATAGTGCTAGTGTAGAGAGCGTCAGAAGAACACTGTTATGTGCAGTACATCCTGTGTGTGCCCTCTGTGCTTGGTGCAGCTGTGGCCCACATTAAAATAGCATGTGTCATTCCCAGACCCATGACAAGCATGCAACACACAGCACCACTGTTTCATGAGCCCCCACCCCCAAGTCAGTGTGCTGGTGTTATTGCAGTCACTCACCTGGCTGTGTTCTGTTTGCCATAGTATGGATGTTCATACATGTATGATGGATATGTGCATGGTATTCCTGTCATTGTTTGTCAGGTCTCTCATGCTGCATGGTCTGGCCTAGATACGCATACTTATCTGGCAGTGGTAGGCACTGGTCACTGTTGTACCATTACACTCTGTAACATGCCATGTATGGCATATGGCTTGCATGTGTGTTCTGCTGCAGCCTGGCTATGTCAGTGCTTTCTCCACTGCCATCTGCACTGGGTGCCATGCCATTGCATCTCACTAGAGACAGCCTTATGTGGCATGGGGTCAACAGCAAAGGTGATTATTGATGGACCTTGAATGTACCTTAGCATGCATTCATCTAGCATTGAAAGGGCCTACATAACACAGTAATGTCCATTGTTTGATCATTCCAGAGTATACAGGGAGTGACATGCATACATTACCGCACACACGGATGTCTCCAGACTGATGGCCTGCACAGTCGCTGTATGGGTGGGGGGCTTCTGTTGGTAGGGTGAGCCTGGCATCCATTGGGACAGAGGGTGCCTACCGGCAGCTCTGCATCTCACATTGGTGTCACGGTGACTGCAGTATAGTTTATCTGGCAATCACATACCTACCACACTGGTACACTCGCATGTAACCCTGTTGCACATGGTGCTGCATGATAGTCTCATCTGTATACAGCTGTACTTTGTATGTACCACTGCTGTTTGTGTCTGGGCACCACTGCTGCTGCTGGCCAGGGTGGCTGCTGCATTGCTGGTGTCTTATACACCTGTGTGGGCCTGTGTGCTACATGTCTGGTCTGCAGGCCACTAGGTCTGTGGCCATAACTCACAGCCATTGGGGCTGATCCACTGCCTATGGCACTCTGTCTTGGTGCTGCTTTGGCTTGTGCTGCATTTTCACAGCTGGCTTGTCTGCCCATGTTGTGTGTCCCTTGAACAGCTGAGTCCAGTTCTGTTGCAGAACAGCACACTCATTCTATGTGCAGTCCTATACTGTTCAGGTACGCAATGCTGTCTCTGATAAGCAACACGCATTCCACTGTGGCTGCATGACTCTGTTCTTCTGTGTGTGGCATGGCAGCCAATGTGTCATCAGACTGTACATTTATTATGCATATTTTGCCACTTGTGTGTCCCTCATCCTGTATGCACAGCTTGCTGTGTTATAAAGTCTTTCCTTTCATAGGTGCCTGAAGTGCTGCAAGAAGGTGCAGGAATGTGATGGCAGCTGAGGGCAGGGATGAGTGCCTGTGGCACCAGATCTGCCTACTATGGATGGTAGCGAGGAGGCTGGAGGAAAATACACAGGCCATCAGGGACCTGACAGCAGCCATATGGCAGCTGGCCAGCAACACCAGCAGCAGACGCCACCACCATCACCAACCCCACCACCTGCAGACCCATAGGTGGACTGAGCATGTGCTGCCCTTGGACTTTTCTTTCTGTTTATGGACAACTGCCCTTTATAATTTGATTTTGACTTCCAGGCTGTTACCGTTCTTTTTGCTATAGTTTTATATGAGCCTTTGTCCATTTTATTTCTGAGTAAACATTTGCTGCTGTGCTGCCTGTCTTTCATTGGTGCCCACCTCTCCTCACCCCCACCCACCACAGGCCCCTTTTGCAATGTCCTCTATGCTACTTTCCCACACCTGTGTACAGCAATATATTCAGTGCTGCACTTGTGCCCCTATACTGTGCTGTAGCACTGTGCATGTGGACTGCGCTGTTACCCAATACTCAGCCATGTTAACACAGGTGTGCTACTTCAGAATACATAGAAAAACAGAATTTGTCAGCAGAAAAGGACTGCTCAGTCCACCCAGTCTGCCCCAATGGTCCCTGCCTAGTCTGTCTCTGCAGACCCTAACTGGCCTCCAGTGACCTCCCTACTCCCTGCCTAGTTACTAAGATTTCCCTATGTCTGTCTTATTTTTGCTTAAAGCCACTTACTGCTTTTGCCCCCACCCCTTCTGCTGAGAGTTTGTTCCAGGGGTGCACCACTCATTCAGTAAAGTAGTGCTTCCTCACTTTCCTATTAAACTTCCCACTTTCTGCTTCTCTGCATGTCGTATGATCGTGGTGCTCTTTCTTATTTAAAGAGACTCCTCTCCTGTACCTTGTTTATCCCTGTAACATACTGGTACTATACTGAGTTGTTAGGACTAGCAGAAGGCTCGTGGCCCATAGAGCAAGTCCCCCACTCTAGCGGACATTATATACCCTTAGATTTGAATAAACTCATATCTAGCCTGTTTTTAAATGTCAGAATACACTCCTCCTCCACAACATGTCTAGGGAGACTATTCCATACTGTTACAATTCTCTGGGTAAAGTTCGTTCTCCTCAAAGTAGTCCTAGGACAAGTAAGCTTGAGTTTTTTATGACTGCTCAGTCCATCGATTCCATTAAGAGAGGTAAGACCCAGATTTTCAGCTAGAAAGCTATCCTTTGTAATCCTAAACATTTGCAGTAGGTCTCCCCTAGTGCATCTCATCTCCAAGGTATATAGATTCAGGGACTGGAGTCTATTTTCATATGTTTCATCCCTTAAACCTTCTAACAGCCTGGTCATCCTCCGCTGCACCCTCTCAACCCCATCGATATTTCTTCTCAGGTGGGGGTCCAGAGAAGAGTGCAGTAATCTAAATGAGGTCTCACAAAAGTGCGATACCATGGGATCAAGCAGGCCCTGTTTTTTTGATACAAATGCCTTTTTAATAGATTGAATGGTTCTATTAGATTTATTTATAATTTCATTACAATGAAGACTAAAGGACAGGTCATTGCTAATGAGTACACCTAGGTCCTTTTCTCTACCCACTGATTTCAGACATATACCGTTTAATTTATATACCTGTCTGGTGTTATTTTTACCAACGTGCATCACTGTACATTTATTCAGGTTAAATTTCATACCATTCTGGTTTGCCCACTCTATTTTCGCAAGATCTTGCTTTAGAGCCTCTATCTGGTTCTTTGTCCCCAACTATGCTCCCAGTTTGGCGTCATCCGCAAACTTGGTGCACATACTTCCTACTTCTTTATTCATATCTGATATGAAGGTGGAAAAAAGCACGGGACCAAGTACCGACCCTTGTGGCACCCCACTTACCACGTCACCTCTGTCTGAGAGGTATCCCCTAATTCTCACTCGCTGGGTTCTACCATGGAGCCATGCTTCCACTCATCTGAGTAGGTATCATAGTAGGCCTCACCTATCCAGTTTCTGAACCAGTAGTTCATGGGGGACCTTGTCAAACCCCTTTTTATAGTCTAGAAAAACAATGTCAACTGTTTTTTTCATATCCAGATGTTTGCTTACCTATTCATAAAACACCAGTGTGTTAGTTGTACACGAACACTGTTTTTTTAAAACCATGCTGAGTATGATCAGTTTGATGTAGTTCAAAATGGTTCTGTTGTATTATGTCCTTGATTATAGTTTCCAATATTTTACCTATTATTGTAGTTAGGCTTATTGGCCTGTAATTGGGCATGTCGGTCCTAGCTCCCTTTTTAAAAATAGGGATCACAATGGCTGTTCTCCAGTCCATCAGAACTATCCCGGTCCTTAATGAAAGGTTGAAAAGTTCCAGGAGGGGCTTTACTAGCCATGATCTGACTTTCTTTAATAACCTGGTGTGCAATCTATCTGGTTCAGCTGATTTGTGCAGGTCAGTTCTGTCTAGCACTACTTTTATTTCTTGCTCTGTTATTTCTATATATTGGCCCCTCCCATGCTCCCCATCCACACCCTCTGTTTGCTGGACTAGTGCTTTACCCTTGGTACTATTCTCAAATACGGAGCAAAACTATTTGCTAAATTCATGGGACATCAGCGTTGGATCGTTGCATTCATCGTTTTCCAATTTAATGGGCCCTATTGTTCTATTGACTTGTTATTAACATATGCATAGCATTCCTTGCAGTTATCCTTAATGTGTGCTAGGTCTTTATCTTTTCCCCTCTTGCTCTCCTCTGTTCTAGGGTGTACATTTTGAGATCCCTCAGTCTCACCTTGTAGGGCTTTTGATGCAACGCCTGCACCATTTTAGTTGCCTCCTCTGGATCGCCTCCACCCTGCTTATGACCTTTCTTCAGTGTGGCCTCTAGAACTTGTCACAGTACTCCAGGTGGGGTCCTACCAATAAGAGATACAGTAGTAACACCACCTGCCCCCTTGCTGTTGATATGTCTCCTATGCATCCCAGTATCCCACAGGCCTACCCATGTAGACATGTCCCAGCACTAGTACAAGCACAGTGCATGTGCAGCTGACTGAAAATGGGGGCCAGGGTATGTAAATAGGGAAAGAGTTCTGAAAGGTCTGCAAGACCTCAATGTGACAAAGTCCCTAGAACCAGAGGAACTCCCTCAAAGATGCCAAAGGGGTAAGTAATGCATCTCTATTTTAGTCAGTGACTTATTAACTAGATCTGCCAAGGTGCTGCCAGTGACTAAAAACTAGATGGGTGCAAATACGGTCCTGATGCACAAAGGTGGGGAAAGAGAAAACCCAGGTTAGTAGAGACCAGAGAGCTTGATGTTGATGGTGGGCATGTTGATATAATCAATCATAAAGTAGCAGATAGCAGTCTTATTGGAATAAAGTCCTACAGATAGAAATAAGCATGGCTTCATGAGGGGACAGTCATATCAAACAAACTTGATTGACATCATTAACTCATTAACAAAGCTTATGAATATGGGCCAGGCAGTCGACATTCGGATTCAGTAAAGCCTTTGATTTGGTGCCTTACAGAAGGTTTAGCCAGAAGGTAGGAAAACATAAATGGTAGTATGACTGACTGGCTTGGCAACTGGTGGTCAGAACCCAGAGAGTAGTCCTTATTGTTCAATTCATTGATGTCAGAAAGGTCACAAATGAAGTTTCCATAGGAGTTTGTCCCAGGACCAGTACTCTGTAATATGCATAGTATAGCAGTGGCAGTGGGAAGGGCTTAAAGAGTAAAGATGTTGCAAATTCTCCTGCAAAGTTCTGGTGAAGTTGGCAAATTGGCCTCCGCAGAGCAATCTGCAAAAGTTTTGCTATAAGCCTCAAAATTCACCTATGCGACTGCCTTTTTTTTTGCAGAATTTCACTGCAAATGGTGGAATGTCACCCACAAATGGTGAAATTCTGCCATTCATGGCAAAATTCAACCATTTGCAGGTAAAATTCCACCGTTCATGAGAAAAGTTCTGCACTTCACTTGTAGAACTTCACGGATCATAGAAACATAGAAACACAGAATTTGATGGCATATAAGAACCGCTTTGCCCACCTAGTCTGCCCATTTTCCTACCTAACAGATAAGCTGCAGATCCTAGTTAACCAACAGCTTACTTCCTCCTAACCCCCACTAGGACTGCCTTATGTCTGTCCCATGCATTCTTGAATTCCCCCACTGTTTTTGACTCCACAACCTCCTCAGGGAAGCTGTTCCATGCATCCACAACCCTCTCCATGAAAAAATACTTCCTCACATTACCTCTGAGCTGTCCCCTCTATCTTCAAATTGTGCCCACTTGTTCTTGCACATCTCTTTTTCTGAAAGATACTACCCTCTTGGACTTTGTTGACTCCCTTGAGGTACTTGAAAGTTTCTATCATGTCCCCTCTCTCCCTTCTTTCCTCAAGGGTATACATATTAAGCTCCTTTAGTCTTTCTTCATATGTCTTCTGGTGCAGACCCTCCACCTGCACTAATTATGTTAAATTTGCAGATTAATTCAAAGAGTGAAGTTCCCCAACTTCATCCCTTTCTATTAAAGAGTGAAGTAACTCTTTTCACAGATGACACAAAGCTATGCAGGACAGCAGATAATAATGACAGAATCAACAACACAGAAAGGGATGTACAAAAGTAGAAGCAGTGGTCCAGGATATGGCACTTAAAATTCAATGCCCAAAAATGTAAGCGATGCACATTGGCAGCAAACATCTGTAGATGGACTATAGCATCAATGGTGTCATGGTAGATCATTCAAAAGAGGAAACAGAATTAGTGGTTACAATAAACTGCAGTCTGAAATTCTCTTCTCAATGCAGGACAGCATGTAGGAAAGCTAAGAGGATGCTGGAATATATCAGACTGAGTTCTACTATTTGAAACTAAGAGGTGATACAGTATTGTTAGGCCACACCTGGAGAACTACATGCAGTTTTGGAAACTCATCTGAAAAAAGGATAAGGAAATGACTGAAGCTATTCACCCTTACAAAAATATAGGTGTACTGTGTACATGCAGAATGCATGCTACATGCTTAATTGTGCAACGTTTGCATGCGGTTCGCATACACTAAGTGAACATATGTGAGCCAGGTCTAAAGGCAAATCAGGTTTGCATGGTGCAGACTTGACATGTGCGCAGCAGGTAAGCTGTCCTAGTCACCGGATCCAATGAGAGTCCATGGAGGTCACGAAGGCCAGATTGCAGGCGCCCTCCCCCAACCCCCGAGACGACCATCAGTCTATTCACCAGATCCAACGAGGTTCCATTGAGGTCGCGAGGCCAGATTGCAGGTGCCCTCCCCCACCCCCCGAGACCACCATCGGGTATGGAATGGAGCACGGACACATTGTGGAGACAGATGACTGTGGTGCAGTTTGGACTTGTTTGCTTTGGCGCCTTTTCTTTAAATATTTCTGTCAGCTCAGCAATACAGCTAGTTTTATTTTTTAAACAGTTTCATTGCTTCTAGCACTAGCCTTATGCATCAACTAATGTACCTTATGGACCTTTAAGGAATTTCTTCTCTTCTTTACAGCCTGTTTGAAAGTAATTGTTAGTAAACTAGTAAAAGCGGTTTGTAAAAGATTACCACACTGGGGGGCATAAATACCACTCCTCAATGCAAAGGCTTAACAAAGTTATTTACTTTACATTGGGGGCCAATCGGAGAGTGAAAAAAGCAAACATCTGTGCAAACCTCTCCTAAAAGTTATTTATTTTACATTGGGGACAAATCAAAGAGTGAAAAAAGCAAACATTTGAGCAGAGCTCTACTAGGGGCATAAATACCACTCCTCAGTGCTAAGGCTTAACTTAAAGTTATTTACTTTATATTGGGGGCGAATCAGAGAGTGAAAAAAGCAAACATCTGTGCAAACCTCTTCTAAAGGTTATTTATTTTACATTGGGGGCAACTCGGAGAGTGAAAATCAAATTCTGAATAAGCCTTACTTAAAGTTTAATTTTTGTTTACATCGGAGACTGAAAAAACAAAAACAAAAAAAAGGTTAACTCCCTAGAAGCATTGTGTTTCTGTTGAGAACTTCTCCCCTAGCAGCTCTGTCTATATAACCATCTTACCTGTTTTCCACAGCCTATTCACCGGATCCAATGAGGGTCCATTGAGGTCTCGAGGGCCAGATTGCAGGCACCCTTTCCCACCTCCGAGACCACCATCAGGTACGGAGCGGAGCATGGACACACTGTGGAGACACAGGACTGTGGCACAGTTTCTGTTGAGAACTCCTCCCTTAGCAGCTCTGTCTATATAACCATCTTACCTGCTTTCCACAGCCTATTCACCGGATCCAACGAGGGTCCATTGAGGTCTCGAGGGCCAGATTGCAGGTACCGTCCCCCACCCCCGAGACCACCATCAGGTACAGAACGGAGCATGGACACACTGTGGAGACACAGGACTGTGGCACAGTTTGGACTTGTGTTTGCCCCACTGATGCTCCGCATCAGCTCCCCTCCACCCCCGCCACTACCCTTGGTCGACACGGCCTTATGAAAGGGTGAGGAACCAACAGTGCTAAGGCTGTGTCTGAACCAATCAGCCCACTTTGCCATTAGCAGCCTATAACTTTTCACCACTTGAGGCAGTCTTGTCCTGCATCCCCAACCACTGATTCCCCTGCCTAACACTTTAACAGTTTCCAATGGTTTCTTGCTTCTTACTCTCCCTCCAACTCTCTCTTCTAACAACCCCCTTCCTGTGACACCTGAGACAGTGTCCCCTTTGCTTCTCAATCCGTAGCACCTCCTCCTGGTATCAGCTCACCAGCACTAGAATGCTAGCTTTACTCCTCGCCTCTGTCACCCTCTTCCAGGGGAAACCCTAGTTCCTTGCCCATGGCCCACCCCTCTGTCACCCCCTCCACACATCACCGGCTCCCACCTACTCTCCCCTTCTCTGTAACCCTACTGCCCTCCCCTCCTACACACCACCCAGCTATCTCCTCACAACACCTCCCGCCATGTCCTCTCGCGTTTCTCTCCTACCCTACCCTCTGCTCCCTGGCCATCCCTTGCCCAGGCGGCACATCAGCAAAAAAGCATCATGTGAACACCAGCAAACAGAGAGTACTGGCCCTCCTCAGAATCTTTGTGCTAGTGCTCCTTATGTCAGGCAATGTCCGCCCCAACCCAGGCCCTATCTCATGCAGTCCTAGCACACCACGCCTTGGGCTAAGTATAGCAGCAATGAATATCTGCAGCTTACCCAATAAACTAGCACCATTACAATGCTGGATGCTGCAGCATCAACCAGATGTGCTAGCCCTCACTGAAACCTGGCTGTCAAAGAAACCCCAGACTCTGCTGTTGCGCTCCCAGGCCTCACCCTTTATAGAGCCGACAGAATTGGCAAACGGGGAGGGGGGGTGTGCGTTCTACATCCGAGACTCTCTGCTATGCCAAAACCTACTGACACCCTCCCTGAAGCACGGGGCCCAAGCCCTGACAATAAAACCCACACCTGACCCATCCAGAGCCACTGTAACCATTACTGTGGATTACATCCCAGCACGAAACCAAGCCTCAGCTTTTCAATCCCTAATCGACTATATCTCCAACTTCTCTCCTAAAACAAAACACATTATCCTGGGGGATTTTAATGTGAACTAGTTATCAAGCTCGGCCGCCCCTATCAAAGACACCCTTTCAGTACTAGATCTAGCCCAGTTAGTTAACCAGCCAACCAGGGTTAATCCCAGAAATGGCTCTAGCACCCTGATCGACCTCCTACTCACCAATCGCCCAAACAGAATTTCAAACCTAACTGTACTCCCAGACACATTAAGCAATCATTCCCCCATCCTCTTCACCTGGTCATGTCAATGGCAACTACCTCAACAAAACAGTTTCACCTGACGCCGTTTTCGACCGGGAGGCCTCACTAAGTTAAGGAGACATCTCACCATGTGTGATTGGTCACCCATCAGACATGCCCCTTCCATAGATGTAGCCCTTGACTATTTCACCTACACATTCAACAAGGCTTGTGAAACATTTGCCCCCTCACAAAGGTTCAATCCAAAAAACAAAATGCCCCCTGGGTTACACCAACGCTGCTTCAGCAACTGAAGAACCGTGACGACCTCTGGTACAGAGCAGCTGCCTCTGGTGCTCAGGTGGACAGGCTTGCCTACAAAATGGCTCACAGCAAGTGCACCTGGGCAATTAGAAAGGCCAAATCTAGCTACTACAAATCCACTCTTGCCTCCTCCTCCTGGGGGAATGCTAAGCTGTTTTGGGACAACCTAAATGAACTGAATGGAAAATCCAGGATGCCTCCCCCCTCCCAGCTAACTGTCAACAATGATATTACCTCAGACCCACTCACCATTGCCAGTGGCCTAAACGCTGCATTTTCTGATCTAATAACAGTGCTGCCAAACAACTTTTTTGACCCCACCCCTGCTACCCCAGAGCCAAACTATACATACCCCCCTTCAACCTCAGGGTTATTACTAAGAATGAAGTGAGACTATACCTAGTAAAAACTCTTGGGGGCTCAAACTACTGCAAAGACTCCTTTGATATGAAAATCCTTAACTTGGTACTTGACTTGGTGCTCTCCCCCTGACCGATCTCCTTAACCTCTCCCTATGCCTAGGGCAGTTCCCAACCGACTGGAAGGTGGCCACCATCACACCAATACTAAACAGTGGAGACCCTACCCTACCCAATAATTATCAGCTCATCTCCATTCTCCCTTCCCTCTCAAAAGCCTTGGAAAAAATCATTGCCACCCAACTTACAGACTACCTGCTTACGTACGACATACTATGTAGGGAACAACATGGTTTTAGAGCAGGACACAGCACAACTTCTGCCCTCATAGAGTTCTCCAACTCACTGCATAATGCCCTAGATAAGAAGCAGCTAATGGGAGATGTATTCATAGACCTTTCAAAAGCATTTGACACAGTTTCCCACACCCTGCTCCTAAATACTCTTCGCCGCACCAGTTTGTCCCCAGGACCCATTGCATGGTTCACAAGTTACCTTATAGATTGGTCCCAGTGTGTGAGGATAAACAGCACCCTCTCACCCACTCTACCAGTCTGCTCAGGAGTCCCTCAAGGCTTCATTCTCAACCCATTACTATTCAGCATCTTCCTGAATACCTTGCCCAAATCCTGTCCATGTAATCTTCTGCTTTACGCAGATGATGTGGTAATGCATATTTTCCACTCAGATCCTACAATCCTTCAGTCCTCCCTTCAACTTGCCTTCAACCACATTGAAACTTGGTTCACTGACCACAGACTGGTGGTCAATGTAAAAAAAAAAAAAAATCAATGCTCTTTGCCCACCGCCAGAGCAAGGAATACAATGCCCAGCTTATAATCCTTTCCAAAACCTTCTGGAACAGGTTTACACCTATAAATATCTGGGCATTACCTTTGATCCTAACCTCTCATTCCACCCACATATCAGTACTCTTTCATCTGCCATAAATACACGCATAGGACTACTGTATTGGCACAAAGACTGCCTACCTTCAGAGGCCCTAAACATTGCTATTACCTCCTCTGTTCTCTTCCTTGTAGACTATGGGCTAACCATCTATGCAGCCGCAGACCACACTGCACTAAACAAAGTCCACCTAACTATCAACAAAACCTGCAGGCTCCTTGCTGGAGTAGATAAGCATACCCACAGCTGCACCCTGTATGCACTAACAAATATCCTCACCCTAGACAAACAAGTACGCTATCAAACGTGTCTCCTAACAAAGAAAAAACAACTAGGCCTTACCCCCCAGAGTCTCTGTCTCCCTCCGCACTGCTCACATCACAGCAAACACCTGAATGGCAGATAAACTAACATGGACTGTACCCAGGGTCACAACCACCATTGCCCAAAGGTCTTTTCCCTACAGAGCACCAGGCTGGTACAATGAGCTCCCCCTGGCCATTACCACCATCTCCAGACTAGGCTCCTTCAAAATAGCCCTTAAAGACCACATACTCTCCACCTGTCACTGCCAATGCACCAACTAGAATAGGAAGCTGCCTACGCACGGCAAGAACTTGGGTTAAATTTCTCTTTATTCCACTGCTGTTATTGTAATGACTGTGTGTTTTTATTCCACTGCTACTATTGTAATGACTGTGTGTTAATGACAGTGTTGGTATCCCAACTACTCGCACCACCTGCTAGTGTACAGGCCTCACCATCACTTTGATTCTACTGTTCCCTGACATTCACAAGCTCCTCTCAGGACTTGTATAGCTATACAACTGTTTAGGACTGATAGCACTGCTCAATTCCTGTTGTTTTCTTTTCTCTAACCTCACTGTAATAATACATACTGTTAGTCAATTGATGTATTGTACTCTGACGAGGAGCCTTTGTAAATGAGTCTTTGACTCAAAGGTTGTAATCCGATATTCTCAATAAATAAATAAAATAAACATCTTCTACAAATTACATCAGTTTTGTGTGTTGCATGCTTGACATGAGTGCAGCAGTTAAGCTAGTGTGAATATCATTTAAATATCACATCAGGTTCACATGCTGCATGCTTGCCATGTGTGCATGGTACAAATTTCATCTAAAAAATACATCAGTTTCTATTGCTTATACTACTGCTAGCAATTAGTCATTAAAGTACATTTTTATTTGAATTCCCATAAAAATTAGGTAAACTTATCAATTCTGATCCTTTTGTAAGTTGTTTAATGGATTTTAATTTTTGTCATTAAATCACCATTAATCTGTAAAGTATTGTTTGTTTACTGCATTAAATGTCTAGGCTATAGCCAGCCAACATCCCCCATTCCAGATGTACGAAGAGGGGCCTCTGGGTTGTGAAGCCTATTCTTTTTGTTTTGGACCATGCAAATCCCTTATGCATATGTAGTGCTACAAATGTGTTTCTCCATGACTGTTTTATCTAACTTACTTTCCCTTTGTCATTCTATATTGAGCATATACACTATGGCCATGCTCATCACTCTTTGTGCTGAGTAGGGTCCTGGAAGCATGCACCATACCTCACATTTTGTCATTGAAATGAGTGACATGGACATTCAAAATGAGGGACAATGAGGGACACTAACCCACATGATGATCAGGACACATCATGAAACATGGAGATACGGTACTTCAGAACACAGTGGAAAACATTGTATTAGCACCTGATAATGAATTTCTACCATTAAGCAGGGGTGCCATTTAGATAGGGCAATGGGGCGCAGTTGCCCCCCCCCCCTCTGTATTTCTGCCTAGGTTGTTCTTATGGTGTGGCAGTAATGGCTTTAAATTTGGATTTTATCTTTTGCACAATAAGTGCCCACCTGGCCTGTGTGTGCTCATGCTGCAGGTACTTTCCAGACTTGACTATGTCTGTTCTGTATAACAAAAAGAGCTGCACTCAAGTAAGGGGTGCTCTGTGATAATAATCACAACCACATTAAAAAAATCATCACGGCACTCCCATCCCTGCTACAACAAAATAGGTCACACATCATTTTCTCACCACGTGTATCCACACCAACAGAAGTCTCTGACATTTCAACCAAAAGACCTCAGAGACTTCTATTGCTGTGGACATGCAGCCTTTCCAGGCCATGGGCCTTCACTTTCATTTGTAATAAAGGATACCCGTGGTGAGAAATGGTGTGTGACCTAATCTGAGAATGAAATCCTGTGTTATGTGGTTGTGTCTGTACTGTGTTGTCCACTCTCTCCACCTATTAGTGGCGGCACAATCACATATGATGTGGATGAGCTCCAGCCAAGAAAGAGTGCATGAGCCTTGCAAGTGTGACACTGTCTTTCCAACTACAGGGTAGACAGGCTGAACACTACAGCTTGGAGGAGTCAGTGAGCACTGAACTCTCAATAGTAGTGTTGTGGCAGCATATTTTTGTTGTTCCACTCTTAGTGAGTCTTCATTTCTCCCGGTGGCTTAAGGGGCCGAAGGTGAGCTAGACGTTAACTCAAGACTAGGCTTCCTGCTTACTCTACTAGGCTTGCCTTACCAAAAAAAAGACAACACAGACCACTACGGCAGCAAGCTAGGCTTAGCAGCCGTGGTGACAGTGGTGTGGGTGGTCTTCATAGGCCTTGATCAGTGCAGTGTGGCAGTAGCCACAGCAGCAACCAAGCAAGAAGGAAGAAACCCAGGTTGGGTGGATTCATATGGTGAGGTGACTTGGTCGCAGACCACATTGGGGACCTGTGATGGTCGGTTCTAGCATCCAGCTTCTGGTGAAGGAGAGAGGGGGAGAGGACTAAAAACTGGGCTGGTGGCACACTATGCCAGGCTGCAGGTTTTGGCCATATGGCTGGGTAAGTAAAAGTAAATACTTTCTTTACAGGATGCTTGGGGAAGGAGGAAGGACTGAAATATTGATGTGTTTTTCATGTTTCTTCACCATTGGGTGGCTTCATGACCCATAGGGGATGGATATTGAATGGAATGGAGTCAGGGAGAAAAATTGGGACACAGTTCTTTTTTTTTTGGTGGGGGTGAACTTCAGCCAGGAAAAAATTTGGTTAGTAACTGGGTGGGTTTAAGCCCAAATCTGATGCACTGCTCTGGGGTCTATACAGATGAATCTTATACATTTGAATGTTGCCTGATTTACATATCACTTTTCAGTCACACCATATAGTTGTACCTTTTAGAGATGTTACAGACATTCTAGAGCTGTGCCTTGCATTCATGGACAGTTAAGCGGTATGGTATGGTATGCACAGACTATTGGATCCCTACTATAGTCAGGCTTATGCCCCCCCTTGTGAAGCTGACCTCCACATCCCCATGCTCAGGCACATTATGACAAAGGGCAAAGGAGACTGCAGGGGTGTGCACCATTGAAATGAGTGGGGGTATGTTTTAATTACTATTTTATACATCACTGATGGAGAGTTGGAGATTAATGAAGGCTACTGCTCGACTAACAAGGGCCCAGCACTCTGACCCATGGACATCATCTTTTAAAGACTCCTGCCTCTGGCTCTCTAATACTTAAGTAGAGACTTTTACTTATATCTATACTTGTGGGTTGTCTGTAGCAGCATGGCCATACCCACTACAGTGTGTGTGGGGAGGGGAACTGGCCATGTGGATAGGTGTGTGTGTGCATGTGTGTGTGTGTGTGTGTGTGTGTGTGTGTGTGGTGTGTGTGTGTATGTGTGTGTGAAGTTATTGCTACATTTGTGTTTGCACCTTAAAATCTGTTTGAGTCTAAGTATTCAAAACTATGGAGAGAAAGTAGTAGGAGAACAGGCAAGGCAGAAGTAATTAAGTGATTTTGTGGGTAAGTTTGTGTATTGGGGTGGTAAAAACATGTGTTTCCATTGGTATGTGTGCTACAGTTCAACTGTGAAAATGACATGAGGGAGAGAAGAAAACTGAAAAGCATAAACTAGCCACAAGCATGCCGCATGCTTGCAGATGTATTCAGATACAGTATGTATTGAAGTACAAGTAAGACATATGTGTACAGACAGTATGGCTTAGTGGTTAAAGGCATTGAACTGCAAGCCAGGAGACTTAGAGGCATGAGGACCTGGGTTTGAATCTTATCAACTTCCACTTGTGTATGGTGTGATCCTGAGCAAATCACTTAACTTTTACGTGTGCAGTTATTAGTGACCGCTTGCTTTTTGCACACATGCCACATGCATGCAGTCTTTCCCAACTAACATAAAAATCATGGTTTCCATGCTTGCTTGCTTACGCATGCCATATGCATACAATTGGTTCCCATTTAACATTTAAATCATACTTGCAGCAAGCATATCACTTGCGTAGTTTTATATGTGCAACATGAAAACATTTCATACACTTATTTCTGTAAGGGCAATAGAGGGCAACAGAAATTACTTCAGGGCAGCAAGGTAGGACCTATTCTACACAGCCTAAACATTCACTCACTAGAGGAAAGGAGAGAAAAAGGGGATGTGAGAGAAATTTTGAAATACATGCAGAGATACAACAGGGTGATCTACAGGGATTTATTTAATGTACAGTGTAACACAGTCACCAGGGACACCAAAGTCAAACTAACCAGGGGAAGCTTCATGAAGGACTTAAAGAAGATACTTTTTTGCAGACAAGTTGGTAGGTAGAATAGGTGGAAAGGTGAAACAATCTGCCCAGTAATGTGAATAAAGCTAGAACTATATCAGGGATCCGAACCCGGTGAGATATATGCTAGGAGGTAATTAAACATAAAAGTGAGGGCAGGGGCTCTGAGATCATTAAAAAAATTAAGGAATTCTACAGTATGTAGAGGCAACAAGGCAGATTTGATGGACTCAGTTTTTTTCTCTCCAGTACCATCCATGTGTCTGCTGTATGTGTCCCATGAACATAATTGTTTTATTTTTATTTATGATCTACTGTATGACATTTATTTGTTTTTTACTGTATTCCCATTGCAAACCCCTTCTGCCAGATTGCACATGGAAGTAAGATTTCTCAGAATACAATTGCTGGTCACCAAACTGAATGAATGAATGAATGAATGAATGAATGCGTACATGAATACATACATACATACATACATAAATAATCCACTTTTCTATTCTGAGTAGAGTCAGTTCTTGCAGTATTTCCAAAAATACAGATTTAACATAGCATACATTTTTAGACTATACATGCAGTATACAGTTTTGCCTTTACATTACCTCCTCCCAAAAAAACTACAT
Source organism: Neoceratodus forsteri (assembly GCA_016271365.2). NCBI lineage: Eukaryota > Metazoa > Chordata > Ceratodontiformes > Ceratodontidae > Neoceratodus > Neoceratodus forsteri. Next base: position 1,387,693,743 of record CM057453.1, read on the forward strand.
TTATATACTTGCTTCATTTCCTTATTTTTAACAGTTGGACTGTAGATAAATCAATAAGACAAGGAACTACAATTTATGTTTATAGATTAATGGATCTATTTGTGCTGCTGGTAAATGACACTGTGAAAGCTAGAGTATTACCAAAATGTCTTCTGGCAAATAACATAGTAAAGCTAGAACATTAATAACGTGGTCTGAAATTGGTTTTATCTGATTAATAGCAGATAAGCACAGCACTCTGATCTGTTTTTCTTGTTTTGTGTCAAGTGTGTTCAAATGAAGCCTATGATGTATAAATGCACAGCTTATATTAGACTTCTGCACACCTAAAATGCTGCTCAACATTTAATGAGGCACATTATTCAATACAGTCATACATTTCTCCTTTGTCAAGATTTAAATCATTGACATGAGAGGAAAAGAGCAAGGGTGCTCTAACTGATTTTAGTGGTGATCCCAATTTATTGTATACTGTGTATATGGCCCCACAATTTAAAGAGTTGTGCTTATCTATAGAGTGCCAAACTTAACTTGGTAGACTGCTGCCAATGTCCACTTTACATGTCAGTACAGCTTTATCAGTGGCCAGTATTCTTTAATTATCATATTTTATTTACTTACTTATGTAAAAAAGAGGAATCTACTTGTTTTGGTCACAGAGAACTATTGAAGAGGGCTTTAAGACTACATGGGGGGGGTATGTTGAGGGGAAACTAGCTGAAGTGGTGTTTTAATTATTGTCCATAGGGTAGCTCAAAAGCAGCCACAGTAGACTATATTTAGGGCCATATTAAAGAGTATTGTCTTGCCCTGTAGTTCGGGGATGTTGTGAGACTTGCCTGGTCTGGGTTCTGTGAACTGGGTGATAATTGGAGGATGGGCTGAGACATTTCTGTTTGGAGGTTGGTTTTGTCTTGCTACAGTATATAAGAACACACCCCTGCAGGTTGCTGCATTAGAGAAGAGTCTACCTGTTTTGGTCACAGACAACTGAAGAGGATCCACTCACTACTTCTCCAGCAGCCTATCATCTGCACGGCCATTACTAGCCCTTAAAAGGCAGGTACCACTAGCGGCCCCTCTACACAAGGGACCAAGTGCAAAGGACATCACAGCAGTCTGCCAGGGAGTCAGCCAGGAAACAGCCAGCAGCCAGGAACTCTGCTCATCACATCCCAGGTAAAACTGTATTTGCACAGTTAATAGCATAGTTTGTGGGAGTATCGTATGAGGTCATGGCTGTAATATACTGAGGAATGTAGTACAGGTTATTTAAGCAATAAACCACAACAGGGTGTGGGTTATGCTGGGATTTACCCACACCAGGTGTGGCTTGGTCTAAGGCTGCAGGCTGAGTGACAAATTCACACCAGTAGTGGGTAAATCCCAGCATAACCCACACCCTGGGTGGCTTATTTTGATTATATAATGTTGCACTTTTTGGGTGAGAAAAAAGAAAATTTGGTTTTCTATTTTATTTTATTTTTTTTTTTTATTGCTCCACCACAAAAAATAGTTCCTTGTTGCTAGGGAGACTCTGCTGCCTGTCCCCTCCATGCCTTAACCATCTGCTGCTTGATTTCTAAGGGCCTGCGAATAGCATGACACCACCCTCCCATCTGTGCTCCAACTATCTGCTCTGCACCACACACACAGGAGGACAACTCCATAGCAGTGGATGCTCAATGTAGCACTGGAGCTCTTGGAGGCTCATGTGCAACTGCCACAATGACAGTTTAGCTAAAGGTGTATTTTAACACTTTGATGACTGCTGATGTAGAGAAAGTGCTTTTTAGTTAAAAATGAGGACTAAAAGTTGTAGAAATTATGGCCGAAAAGCTGAGCTGTGATACTGTGTATCCGCCATTGCATATACATAAGCCAGGGGATATGAATGTGCATAGCCGCATGCTCAGTATCACGGCTTGGGTTTTTCTGCCATGATTTCTACAAGTTTGAGCCCTGCTTTTTCAGTAAGAAACACTTTCCTTACTTCTGCATTGCTCCAACTATTAAAATGTTTCTTTACCTGAATGGTGATGGTGCGAGGTGTGAACGACCTGCTGCTGTGGTTTTGGTTAGGGGAAAAAATAATTGTCATGATGGATTACATTCAGGGCTCATGTGCTGCTGTTACTGTCATAGTAAACAGAGGAGGAACTGTTTGACAAAATGTTTTTTTAACTTTTTTTTTTCACTTCTTTGGGGTGGCCAATGTACTTTTACTTAGGGAGACTTTCCCACTTTGGCTGTTGAGGTGCTTAGCAGGGAAATAAAATTGAGGTGGTTTGTTTATGTTTTTGCTTAAATGGATGAATTTCTCTTTGCTTTCTTTGTGAAGGGGCTACTGCATCTTTTTCTGTGGGCTATTATAGTATTTACCAACTGGTAAAGACCCTCACTAGCTAATCATATTTGTGGAAAAATGGAGCCCATTGTATAATGTAAAGTTTATTTGTAGAACTGTGTATGTGCTATGGCTAGTAAACATTTCACTTGTAGGGTTGTTTTGTGATATTGTTATATTATCCTGAACACTATATATGGACCCTTCAGTTCTCTGAACTGGAACGTACAATATACCTACCAAGGCAGGCTAGAACTTGTAATGTGAGGGAATGGAGGGTACAAAGCCTTCCATTATTACTCAGGTCCCATGGATCTCCTTGCTATGCACATCTAGGGTACTTATATACATAGTGCTGGGCCCCCTAGGTATTCGTCCTCGGGTTCCTCCAATCCAACTTAAAACTTCCTGCAAACAAGAATAGACTAAAGCACTCAGGCTGGTTGTAGGAGCTATTAAGAACCTCCTTCTGCTTCTGTTGTTGTGCTCAGGCAATGTCAAGCTCAACCCTGGCCCTCCAGCAGCTATCTCATCCCCGGCTGACCTACCCAGCATTAAAGGTATAGGCTTTATGCTTGTCAATGCATGCAACCTCTATTCAGGCTTGTGTCTCTCATACTATGCCCGATGTCCTGATAGTCACTGAGATTTTCAGCCTCAGTTATTAACTCAGCTTCAATCTCTAAAGAATTTGAAAGCCTGACTATCAAAATCAAACTCTCCCCTTCCATCTTATTCTGCCTTATAGGATGCTATAGGCCCTGTTCAGCAGGGTTTCAACTCCTGGACCACTAAAGTAATTTAATAGGATCCCTGCCCTCTGAGTTTATTATATTAGGAGACCTTAATCTGGACTAGTTTTCCTGCATCTCTGTTCCTCTTAAATCCCTACTGCCCATTTGTGGAATTATCTGCTCTCTTTTCTTAGATCGATTAATTCAGTAGAATGGTTCAAGGTCAAATTTAAATAGCATTTGTTATCAGTTGATGTTTGTAATTGTTAATATGTATTTCGTTTGTTTCATGTGATTGTATTTGTTTTGTTTTTGCTTGTCCAGGTCAGACCTGAAAAAGGGCATCGCCCAATGTCCTTACCCAGTTAACAAATTTAAAATAAAAAAATCCCTGTGTGATTTCCTTGGACTATCGCAACTCATTACTGAAGCTACACACTCTAATAAAAAGAACCCTGACAATAGCACACTGCTGGATCTTATTCTAGTAAATAAGCCTCACCTATTTTCCCATACTAGCCTGTTCTTCTCTGATATCAGTGTCTTTTGTTTCACTGCCTGTGTAAGATCCACTTCGAAACCACTGTCTATTTCTAAATTCACCATCAAGAGGTGTCGTCACAACCTTGACCCCTGGGCATTTATTGCTGACTTGAGGGATTCTTTGAGATGGCAGGACTTCTACCTAGCAAAATCAGTGAATATGGCCTACAATATTTTCCAGGCTATTGTGTTAGGGGCATTGGATAAGCATGCACCACTGGTTAAAGTATGATCTAAGAAAAAAATTATGCCGGTGGTTTATGGCGGACCTAAAGGCAGCGTAATAGAGATTTGCTTTGAAAAACAACTCAAAGAACAAAACTTCCAGCTGACTGGATTTAGTTTAGGAAAGCAAGGAATCTTTGTACTAGGATGGTCAGGGAAGCAAAGGCCAACTATTTCCGTGCAGAACTTGACTCTTCCTCTAAATGTTCCTCCAAATTCTGGGAAACATTTATGGACATTGAAGGTCATGAGTCCACAAATTCCCTACCCAATGGAATTACTATTGGGGCCACTACAGTCTCTGATAGGACAACAATCCTTGAATCCCTCAATAATCACATTGCTACCACAGGTTTAGCATTTGATACCTCCCCTGCCAGTAACCTCTGCTCTCAACCCAGTGTACAGGACCAAGAAGCTCCTGCCATCAGCACTGTATTTTCCCTTCAGTCTACATCCCTGAAAGACATTGAGGACCTCTTGCTACAACTAGACACCAGGAAGAGTACTGGTGCAGATCTCCTTGACCCCTTTTTCCTTAAACTTGGTCATCATGTCCTGGCTGCACCAATTACATACCTCTTTAACTTATCCCTTTCTCAGGGTGACCTTCCTCCCCTATGGAAAACTGTGCACGTGATCCCCCTTTTCAAATCTGGAGACCCTAGTGACCTTAATAATTACAGGACTATCTCTCTACTCCACATCCTGTCTACACTGTTAGAGAAAATCGTGAGTGCACAGCTCAGGAATTACCTGGAATCTGCAAACCTGTTTAACCATTTACAATTGGATTTCAGACCACACCATAGCACCATCTCAGCACTTGCTAAGGTGACAAATGACTGACAACAATTTTGTTTGTGCAATATTTTTAGACCTAAGCAAGGCATTCGACACTGTCAATCATGATCTGCTCCTTACATCCCTCTAGAACATAGGTCTGGACTCTTTATCATTGAGATGATTCTTCAACTATCTTTCAGGTCATCTCCAGCAGGTAAAAGCAGATGGAGAATTCTCACCCCTAAAACCCCTGCTAAGGGGCACACCACAGGGCTCAATATCAGGACCCCTACCCTTCACAATATGTATAAACAGAGTTGATGCCAACCTCAGTACTGCAAATGTACATCTATTTGCAGATGATATGGTACTCTACATCAGCAGATCTTCCCTGGAAGCAGCATGTAGTGATCTTCAGCAGGAGTTTAATCTGCTGCAATTGCAGCTTGTGAAACAGAAATTTCTACTAAATGCTAAGAAAACAAAAGCGATGCTTCTCTCACCCTCTGCACATATAACAAACTCTGCTGCCCAAAGAACATTTCCTCAGATTTCCACACTCCTAGGTGAACCTTTGGAATATGTTACTAAGTTCAAATACTTGGGGGTCTGGATCAACCATATACTTTCTTATAATGACCATATTGAAAAACTTATAAAAAAGCTTAGACAGAGGCTTGGTCTCTTCTATAGGATTAATCACCTGCTTACTCGGGAGGCCAAGAAGCGACTGGTCCAATCCACCTTCCTAACATTGTTGGACTATGCAGACTTCCTTTACAGTCAAGGCCCCACCTCTGAACTGATCAAGCTGGACACACTCTATCATAGAGCCTTAAGGTTCATTACCAGCCTCCCTTTCACCATGCATCACTGCTCCCGATATGCTGCTGTGGGATGGCCATCCCTAATATAGAAGACAGAGGAATGCCGCCTTTTGGACCTTCAGAGCTGCTACTAAGAAGTTGCTTCAATATGTCTTGGTTTGCCTGCCCCTAAGCTAGGTAGGCAAATATGCTTTGAGGGGTGCCTCCTACATCTCCTTTATTATACCTAAGGTCAGATTGTGCTTTGGTAGAACATCCTTAAGTTATGCATTACCCTCACTCTGGAACAAGCTGCAAAAAAATTAAATTAGTCTACCCTGTCAAACTATCAACATTCAACACTCTTTACACTTGTTCTTTCAAGGAATCCTGTAATTGTTTTACCTGACCCTGCCTTATTACTTTAATTGAGCCTCCCACTTTCCATCCTCCCCTGACCCCTATTCTTTCTGTTCCCTTATCCCCTCCCTCCCCTTGCCTTTGACCAGCATCCTAGGGCACATATTCATTCCATTGGTGGTCTCAGCAGCACTCTGCAATCAGTGGCCATCATATGGCTGCCACTGCCCCTTTAGTCTTCTACCCCTCTACCTCCTCCCCTTTAGGCATCTGCCCCTTCCCCCTCACTTTATGGATCTATCCTTCTACTTCATACCTAATCTAAGAGCCCTCTTTCTTGCACCCTGTATATTCCTGTAACTTGCATTTATTATTTCTTTCATACAGTCCAGAGAATCTCATGTATATTTTTGTATATATATATTTTTACCAAGAATTAGTACTGTTATCCATCTGAATTCTGTACATTTTTCTATGCTCAAATTATATTATGACTTGTATTATGATTCTGTTGTGTATGTAACCCTTCTATGCTTGACCATGTATTTATGTCCTGGTCCACCTCGAAAATGAGCTTTGCTTCATGGTGTTCACCTGGTTAAATAAAGATTTTGATTGATTGATTGATACAGTTACATCCTACCTGATTGAGCACTACAAGATAATTTAATTCCAGTTTTCTGTGCTATAGCTAAACCTACAGCCACATTCTATATGGATGAGTACTATGTGATAGTTTTAACTCATTTTATTTTGTGCTATAACCAAGTCTTCAGCTACACCTAGCGAGGTGAGCACTACAAGGTAATTTTGTTTTATCCAGTTTTTGTGTACTATAGTTATGCATTACACTAGTCTCCAGCTCTATGACTTAAATTAGATGTCTGCTTAATATAGGTCTTCACGGAATGGGGTTTAGAAGTGACAAGGTAGTCAGTTGTGCCACTGTGGTGTGCCTTTCTCTAGAGATATGCTTTGGAAGAGGTGCGCTGCCTATCTGCAGGACCTTGGCAGAGCTCTAGGCTCTGCTGGTGACAACAAGGATAAAAAATATCTCAGCTGCATCATCAGCTCAGCATGAGCCTACTTCCCCACACCCACTCATCCAGAGACCCACTGGTCCAGGATGGTGGAGAGTGGTGGAGGTGAAAAGCACTGTTAGCTACAAGGAGGTTGTCCAGCCTTTCCATCTAGATGGCAAATAGCTTTGCACCCCTAGAGGAGGTTCAGGCACCTGACTCTGCTTGGGGGTCTTCAAGACAGTCCATAGTAAAAGCAAGGCAATGTATTAGCACCCAGGGGAGCAAGTCTACCGGGAGAGTCTTAGTGCTGGTGGACTCAATGATTTGGGGTGGGTCGAGAGGCTGGCAGAGTGGGAGATGGATGGGAGGAGATGATTCAGTGCCTACCCTGGGAATCTGCCAACTGAGATTTAGACAGGATAGAGAGGATGGTAGAATGGGAGTAGGGGAGCTGGGGGTGCTGGTATATATGGTATCAATGATCTTGTGAACTAGTTGGTGGAGATGGTAAGTGGAACTTTCATAGACTGGGGAAAGACTGGTAACACACTCAGCCTCTGTGGTCTTTTTCTGATGTCATCTCAATGTGGGACAGCGAGGGAAGCAGGAGAAGATAAGGAGAGGTAATAGAAGAGTTTAATGAATGGCTTAAGGGAAGGTGCAAGGATAAGAGGTACCACTTTTGGAGGACTGGGGGACTCCTGGGACAAGAGACTCTTCAAGGGTGATGGACTTCACCTGATGAGAGAGGGCCCTGCTTGCTGTGGCAGAAGATTGACATCTGTATCGGATGTTTCAACTAACTGCAGGGGAGACTGGGTCTAGGGAACCTCAATGGCAGATGAGAGGAAGGAGATCCTAGCTAATACTCCACCATATCTGGGGCTTATAGCAGCATAGCAGGTACAAAGGAAGCTGTGGCCCATACTAGAATAGGCAAAGGGACTTTGGAGAGGTGGAACACCATGGGTGCAAGCACTAAGAAAAACAAGAGGATGAGATGACATGCAAAGTGCAAGGATAGTAGCAATGTAGGATCAGGGGTCAGATGGAAGGGGTATGTCTTAATGTCAGGAGCCAAGGTAATAAAATCAATGAAGTCCAGGCACTAATGGCAGAAACAGAGGTGGACATTCTGGCCATAACAGAAACATGGGCTTTGAAAAATAATGACTAGGAACTGACAGTCTCTGGGTACTCGATGTTCAGGAGATATATAAGAACAGGTAGAGGAGGAGGAGGAGGAGCCTTTATGTCAAGGAGGGCATAGAGGGGATGGAAATGGGTACATCAGTGGTAGTAATGGTGAGATTGAGTCACGGGGGGGTGCAACTTATGGCAGCCTCAGGCAAGAAATTGTGCTTGGGTGTGATCTGTAGACTATCAGGGCAAGGGGAGGAGTGGGACAGAGAGCTCAGGGAAGAACTGGAAAGAGGGATAGCTAAGGGGGACGTAGTGGTGGTGGGTGATCTGAACCTGCCTGACATTGATTGGAATGTTCCAGTGGTCAGAAGCACCAGAAGCCAGTCTTGCTGGACACCTTGCAGGACTCTCTGCTGGTACAGTTAGTTAAGGAGCCCTCCATCCAGACCACAATTCTTGATGTGGTGCTCACCAACTCAGAGGTGGTAGGAGCTGTGGGAGAAGGGGAGCCATTAGGGACCAGTAACCATAACTCCGTTTGGTTTGAAATGGCCCTTGGGTCTGGTAAACCACAGTCAAGTGCCGAAGTCTTGGATTTCAAAAGGGAAGATTCAATAGACTGAAGGAGCAGGTCAGGGGTAGACTGGTATGAGTAGACAACATAGATGAGGTGAAAGAGAGATGGGGCAATTAAGGGGGTCACTCTTGGGACACCTAAGGTACACAAGAGAATGGTGACCAAAAAGAACATGTTTAAGAGACCACTATGGTTCTCAGTAAGGGTCAGGGAAGCAGTGAAGAGCAGGAAAAAGGCCTTCTACAAATTTAAAGAAACATAAGGGGAGGAAGAATGGGAAGAACATTTGCTAAAAAAAATAGGGAGGCAAAAAGGGTGTTTGGGAGGCAGAAGCAGCACAGAAGCTACATATTGATGAGGGGCAAAGAGTGGGGAAAACATTTCTTCTGATATATTAGTGAAAAAGACAGAAAAAGGGGAACTGTGAGGCTAAGACAGGAGGATAGGTTGATTGAGGCAGACAGGCAAAGGATGCCATCTTTAACATTACTTTTTCTCAGTTTTCACTAGGAGAATGGTGGGCCCTTTCCAAAGAGTGGCATCAAAGCAGCCATTAAGCAGTCCCAGAGATGAGGCAGACAGTCTTTACTAGCGAAAGGGTCCTCAAATGGCTGGCAGCCCTAATGATTGATAAGGGCCCAGGACCAGATGGGATGCCTCTGAGGATACTAAGGGAAAGCAGAACTTGCTGATCCCCTGATAGGTCTACTCAACAGCACTCTAAGGACAGGGATGGTTCCAAAGGATTGGAGGGTGTTGGACATAGTTCCGCCCCATAAGATGGATGTGTGACAAGGAACAAGCAGGGAACTACAGACCTGTTAGTCATACCTCCATTGTAGGAAAACTGATGGAGTCACTGGTCAAAGAGGATCTTGTTGGCTACTTATAGAGCAATAGTCTCCAGGATAGTAAGCAGCAAAGGTTCATAGCAGGGAAGTCTTGTCAGACTAACCTGATAGTTTTCCTTGACTGGGTGAAGAGGGAATTGGATAGGAGTCATGCTGTGGATCTGCTGTACTTTGACTTCAGCGAGGCTTTCAACTTGGTACACCACAGACACTTGCTGAAGAAGATGGAGAATCTGGGTGAGGCTGAGGTCATAGTAAACTTGGCAGGTACAGTAACTGACTGAAGAAGAGGCAGCAGAGGGTAGTGGTCAAGGTATCCTATCAGGATATCGAAGCTGAGGGTACTGACACTCACGGACCTGGCTTCGGTATCCTGAAATTAGGGATACTAGAAAGTGTAGCCCGACAGTGAAATTGCATTTCGCTGGGCAAAATTGTATTTTTCCATGTGAAATGCTAGGTTACACCTGTGGAACATGGTTCCACCTGACATCACCTTTTGAGGGTGGTGGAGCGAGGTGCTGGCAAAGCTGCTCCATGGTGTGGAGCACTAATGCTCCTGCAGCTCAGCCAGCCTGCTTCTGGGGACGGGGTTCTGCTCCCACTACGAGAACATTTTGCCAATTTTATTTTTGCACCCCCCCCCAAACTTACTACCAACTCTGAGGCCTATCCCCCAGAGTTGGTTATTTTAGTTAGGGTATAGTGAAGCCCCTCGCATAACACAAGTCCCCATCAGATTTTGAAATTCAGTTTCCCGACCTTGATATATTGTAGGTTGGGAGACTGAATTTTGGGATCTCATAATGTGCCCATGGTCATTGGGGTTAAATCAGAAGAAGAGGAGGTCACAAGCGGGGTTCCACAGGAATCTGTCCTAGGTGTGGTCTTCCTCAACATGTTCACCAGCGGCATTGGTGAGGGGATCCAGGGCAGGCTGTGTCTCTTCACAGATAATGTCAAGTTCTGTGGGAGGATGGATAATGATGAGGGAATAAAGGAAATGCAGAGAGACTTTCAAAAGCTGGAGGGGTGGCCAAGGGTTTGGCAGTTGAATTTTAATGCCAAAAAGTGCAAAGTGATGCACTTAGGGAACAAGAACCCCAGGATAGAGTACTGGATGGGAGGGGTGAGACTCAGTACCACAGCTGAAGAGCAAGACCTTGGAGATAGCATCAGTGACTCGCTAAAGCAATCAAGTCAGTGCAACATGGTTTATAACAAGGGAACTAGGATATTTGGATGTATCAGGAGGGATATTGATAGCAGAAAAAGGGAAGTAATACTTCCCCTGTATAGATCCTTGGTGAGGCCACACCTGGAATAGTGCACCTCAAGGCACTGAATATCTACTAAACAATTTAGGTGCTTCAGGAGCACTCAAAAGAACCCTTAGGTGCAGACAAGGGCAGCCAGCCCAAGAGAACAAAATCAAACAGACAAACCTGGACTCTGTTTAACAAGGAAAAATGTAGTCTAACCACAATATATGTGTGTAAAAATAAAGATTTACTGCAGACAGAAAGCCCGAGTAACCCTTTCCCAGCACTTCGGCCAAAAAAACAAGGCCTTCCTCAGGGTGCGGGTCAGAGATTTCCTCACCAACATCCATTTTAAATTGAGCACTTAAAGGCATACTCCACCATTAGTGATACTTATATTACAATTATTCTACAAAAGATTACAAAAAATACTATATACATTGTTTAGTTGAAAAAACATTTTTTGATTTCTTTTACATGAATCATGCTTGTACAAGAGGCAAGAAGTATATAACTCAGTTCATTTTTCCTTCATATCAATGACTCTATGATTTTTCTACCTCAGTTGTTTAACTAGCACAAATAAGGCTCTAACTTAAGACTTTTATATTGTTTATTTTCAACTGAGGGGAAAACACTAAGTGACCTTATGAAACATGTATTAATAACCAAGCTGTCTGGAATAATAGGATTATAAAATGGAAGCAACAAGCATCCCTGTTGCACAAAAAGTTTATATTTACCAATCTTTTGTTTATAAGCATCTTATGTTTTCTTCTTTTTCTGTTTTTTTCTCTCTCTCTCTCAGATCAAAGCAGATCCATTTCTTATTCTAATCAAAGGGGGTGGGTACTCTGGATTATACTTCTCTTGGTATAAACTAAAGGTACATTTTACTTATATAAAAGATGTTAGGTCACTGGTAATCTATTCCTACTGGTTCTGGTTGTGACTACAGTGTTGGAGAGGACATATGCTGATTCGTTGTGGAGAAGCGATTGCAGTAGGAGTTAGTAAAGGCTTTAAATCATCTAGAACAGTTATGCCATCATTGCCTAACTAGAGATTAACATACTAACCTTTTCAGACGTTCTTTGTTGTCCATCTGAAAAAGGAAAAGGAGATTCTGCTACGTTGAACCCACAGAGAAAGCCCTTGGAGAGAACAGCTGTCTGGACAACCTCTGTGGGAGTGAGGAGTTGGAGGCGGTGGCCTAGCCAACCCTCAGAGAGAGATTAGGTAAAACCTGAGGGGGCCTATTGGCCTGCCTTCTAGCGGGGGGACTGCGAGAATAGTAGCATTTGTAATGCACTGTGTGGGTTGGGGACCCTAAATGTAGTAAAATTTCTAGATGTAATTCAGTTTTAGTTTGTTCTGCCTTTTTAGATATCTACCTACGTATATTTCCACATACTTGTACACGTTTGTGTGCTTATGTTTTAGATTGTAAGTTATAGCCTCTTACATTGAAAATAATTTTTTTTAGAGCTCTAGGTCTCATGAGGTATTATTTGTCCATGAAAAGTTTACATTTGTATTGACACTGTATTTTCATTTATATTACATTGGTATTGACACTGTATTTTTATTTTTATTTATATTCTGGAGCATAGAGATATTTAGGAACACAGAGATATTTCACTATTGCCGATTACGATTGCAACTAGGACCTGTGTCTCCTTCTGCTTCCCAGTGTTTTCAATGTTTTTTCCTTGTGGCATTTCAGGGATTTGAAAGGAGATTCGAGAGGAGTCAGGGTGTAAATTGAAAGACCAAAGTTAAAAAGTGTAAAAGCTTGGAAAAGTTTAAAAGGCTTTTTGGAATTGGGAACCAGGAAGTAGGAAGCTGAAGTGTGATCCGATTGGGTCTGAGTGGCACATAACCTGATAGTATTTAAAGCTCAGGTCTAGATAGAAGCTGCAACCACAACCACAGCTACTCTTTTGCAGCAGCATCATCTAGATAAGTAAGTCACTTGGTGTTTGAGGTCTGTTAAGGACCTTTTTTTTTGTCTTTATATATTTTTTTTTTTGCAGTTAATCGTTTTATTTATTTTTCCAAATTTTCAAGTGTACAACACAGGTGCAGACAGATACAACATATATATTGTTCCTCAAATAATTAATAAAGGTCAAAAGGATGTTGCATTTTTGTGTGTGTGTGTGTATAATATTTACATAACATTCACATAAAATACAATCTACTATAACATCAGGTTTGTGTTACTGTTAAGTTTCAAACGGATAGCAACAAGAGCACGAGTACAGGCTTTACTGAACTAGGCGGATAGTTACATCTGAAGCTGGGCATAGTATTGGGATCCTAGGCTTGGGGAGATAAGATCTCTGATATTTAGGTTTCTGGGGGGTCTTAAAAGATTTTTGTTCTGTAGTGAAGTGGGAGGGCATCCTTTTAAAGATATGTAGGTGCAAAAGGGGGCCCATCTCTCTAAAAACACTTTAGTGGTACCTGCAGCAAAACAGGTCACTTTAGTAAAACTGGCCATTTTCTCCATGGACATTAACCAGCCCTGGAAAGAAGGAATTATGGTAGACTGACAGTTTCTCAGTAATGCTTTTTTAATCTCTACAGAGCCTGTATCAACCACAATTTGTATTGATATGGCAGCTTTAGGTTTTTAGGAGGAGTCCCAGTATCCACAGGGAAAGTGACTGTGGCTGAGTGGGGTTTAAGATTCTGGAACAACATGTTATAATCTTCCACCAAATGGGGCAGACTGGGGGACAGTGCCAAAGAATATGGAGAAGGTCTGCACCCTGCGCTCCGCATCTCCTGCACATTGTCATCTTGGATTAGTCCCATTGTTTTTAATTGAGTTGGGGTGCGGTACCATAAATGTTGCACTTTATTCTGTATCAGGAGACTACGTGGGTCAGAGCAGGCCTTTTTGGTAGTAGCCCAGCATGCAGCCCAGTCTTCATCTGATAAAGGAATGTGGAGCATTTCTTGCCACTTACTCTGAGCTGTAATGGAGGGGTCTGGGGCTGAGTCCCTAAGTTTTTTATATATTATACCAGCTAGGCCTTTCGACTTGTGTTGCCAACTACCCAGAGGGAGAGGAGGGAGTTGCTTTTTCTTCTGTCGGCTGCATGTTTGGCATGAGCAATCCTTATGTAACCAAGTAGTGTAAGCATGCATCAGTTGAAGGTATTTCCAGAAATCTTGCTGGGGTAGTAGATATCTTTCTTTTAAAGAAGTAAATGAGTTGAAAGTAAGATTGTCAGAACTAAGGATGTCTTTTTACCTAATAATCTGATTGTCCTTCCATTGAGGCCAATTTATTGGTTTCTCTTCAATTAGCCAGTTGGGATTATTCCAGAAGCATACTAATGATTCAGGGCTCATACATGATTTGGTGATTTGACAGATTTTATGCCAGACTCTATGTGCATTTTGAATAACCCTCTATTTTTTTAAGGAATTGGGCAGTGGCCCTCCCAAATAGGCCAACAAATCAGTCCCTCCCAATATCTTGTATTCTAGGTCACACCATGCAGGTTTGTTTGGGCCCAGATCTTGGAATATGAGGCAAGTTCTAGCTACAGAAAAAGCATAGGCATAGAGATGGAACTTAGGGAGCCCCCATCCGCCTTTGTTCCGTGGAGCTCTTAATTTTGCCCTACTGTATCTTGGCTTGGCAGTGTCCCACAAAAAATTGCCTATTAGGGAGTCTAGTTTTTGTAACCATTTGCTAGGAAATTCTAGAGGCAGGTGGGACATGAGATAAAAGATTCTCAGGGCAACCATCATCTTTACTGCAGCTATTTTCCCTGGCATGGCTAGGTTAAGGTGTTTCCATCTTTGCACCTCAGATTGTAACTGAGCAAATAGACAGGATAGATTCTTGTCCATAAGGGTCTGTAGATTAGAGGATATAAGCACTCCCAAGTATTTTATGCTCTTTGTGGCCCATGCTAGGCCAGTGTTTACTACCATATGTGGAGAGGCAACTGAGTTTAGTGGGAGTACCTCCATTTTGTTAGCGTTAAAGCGAAGACCTGATATCTTTGCAAAGGAGTCAAGTAATGAAAGGACTGAGGGTAAACTAGCCTGCAAGTCTTTAGTTAGGATGAGACAGTCATCCGCATAAAGCATAGTGTGAGATGTAATCCCGCCTAGCTCCAACCCTTGTATGTACAGGTGCTCCCTGCAGTGTGAGATGTAGTCCCGCCTAGCTCCAGCCCTTGTATGTTCGGGTGCTCCCTGATGTGTGAGATGTAATCCCGCCTAGCTCCAGCCCTTGTATGTTCAGGTGCTCCCTGATGTGTGAGACGTAATCCCGCCTAGCTCCAGCCCTTGTATGTTCGGGTGCTCCCTGATGTGTGAGATGTAAGCCCGCCTAGCTCCAACCCTTGTATGTTCGGGTGCTTTGTGATGTGTGAGATGTAATTCTACCTAGCTCCAGCCCTTGTGTGTTCGGTTGCTCCCGAGAGCACATGCTAGAGTTTCAATCACCAGAACAAAAAGCATGGGTGACAAGGGGCATCCTTGTCTAGTGCCCCTATACAGGCTGAATGGTTCAGAAAGGGTACTATTAGTGAGGACCCTTGCAGTGGGGTTAGTGTATAGGGTTTTAACCCAGGTGCTAATAATAGGGCCAAATTGAGGTGCTGCAGGGTGGCATGTAGAAATTACAATACACTGAGTCAAAAGCTTTCTCAAAATTGACAGTAATGGCTGCAGCTGGGGTGGGAATACCCAATGCTCCCTGCAGTAATGTTACTAATGCTTGAAGGTGGTCTCGCTTACTTGACCTTTAACGAATCCCACTTGGGAAGGATGAATTAAGTTGGGAAGCACTTTTCTAATCGAGCTGCTAAATTTAGCCAGAATTTTCATATCAGCATTTATGAGTGAGATAGGCCTGTAGCTAGAGGGAGAGATGGGTCCTTCCCTCTTTGGGAAGTACTGTCATAATAGCTTCTCTCAAAGTGTTAGAGTCCCCTTCCTTCAAGGCCTTTCACCATGTTGAGCAGGGAAGGAGATAGTATCTTGAACCAGTTTATACATATCACGGAAACCATCACCTACCGAAGCTTTGTGTGGGGCCATGTTTCTGATAGCATCTCTGATTTCAGGCTCTGTCACTGGAGAGTCCAAAGTGCCCTTTGAGAATCAGAGACAGAGCATATTTAGGTTGGTGATGAAGGCTGCATATTTTGTGCATCTCATTTAATGTGGGAGCTATAGAGTGTCTTGTAGAACTCCAGCATGGTCTGATTATCCCGTTTGGTAACCTGAGGCTGTCCTTTTTATTCTGTAACTGAGCTATGTGTCTGTCGGCCTGGCATTTTTTCAGCCTGAAGGTTAAGAGTTTTCCTGATTTTTCACCTTGAGCCCAGTATTTGCATTGCATTCTTTGTATCTGTAATTAGAAACATAGAAACATAGATTTTGACGGCAGATAAGGACCGCTTGGCCCATCTAGTTTGCCCATTTCCCTACCTACAGGATAGGCCACAGATCCTAGTTAAACAACAGCCTATTTCTTCTTAACCTCCACAAGAATTGCCTTATGTCTGTCCCATGCATTCTTGAATTCTCCCACAGTTTTAGACCCCACAACCTCCTCAGGAAGGCTGTTCCATGCATCCACTACCCTCTCTGTGAAAAGATACGTCCTCACTTGCCCCTGAATCACCCCTCTAATTCAGATTTTCTAGTGGCCAGACTATTTAACTGTAGCCTGATTTTACAATTTCATAGGTTAGGGAATGGGATATAAGCCTCCTGGATTTGTTTTGTATAAGGACTCTTTGGTTGCCAATAGTTGCTCTAAATTTGCAGTTTCCTTCTCTCATCTCTTTCTGTGGTATGAGGCATAGCTAATTATTCCCCTTAGGGTAGCTTTAAAGGCCTCCCAGATGGCTGCACAGGATGCTGTCCCTGGAGGGTTATCTGCAAAGTAGTTTTGAGTTTCTTATGACACCCAGGTTTTCAACTCAGCATCCTGCAACAGTAGAGGTCACGGTGCCATGTAAGGCATCCTTTTGGGGTAGGGCTGTCCATTACAGCCATCGATAAGGGTGCATGATCGAGAGATATAAAGGAGTGATTTTCATATCCACCACTTTTGCGATATCTGGGGAGGTAAGCCAGTAGTCCAGCCTACTGGCCATCTGTCTGGGAGCAGAAAAATACATGTAATCTCTGTCAGTCGGGTGTTGGAGCCTCCAGATATTATGCAGGGTGTGTAAGTTAATTAACTCTTTGAGAACCAGAAGTGATTTGGTGTGTGGCTCTTACTTTGAATTGGATCTGTCCACAAAATAGTCTACTGTGAGTTTTATGTCTCCTCCCATTATGATCTCTGTGTTACTGTCCGTAAAGTCTGAGAGTGCTTGGGAGATCTCATGAAAAAAGTCAAGGAGGTCATTGTTTGGGGCATAAACATTAACAAGGATCAATTTACCTGATAAAGTACAGACTTTTGCCATCACCCAGCGCCCATTCTTATCTATCTTGGGGTTCAAAATGACCATTTTAATTTCTTGTGACATAGGATTGAAACCCCAGATTTAGCAGACTGTGCTGAGCTGTGTACTTCCAACCCACCCATTCCCATACCAGTTTGGTAGCTTCAAGATTCAATAGTTTGGTCTCCTGTATGAAGGATAGCTGTGAGTTAAGCTGTTTCAGTTTGTTCAGATTTTTTTTCCTTTTAATAGGAGAGTTTAAGCCCCTTACATTCCAGTAGATGGCAGTGGTCACTCCATTGTTAGTTATTGGGAGATAGTATAAATACAAAAATGGACCCTATACATGAGAAATCAATCCTATTACCTCTGGCTGCTTTCGGGTCTTTCGCACTAGTACAAGTTCTGAACAATATGATCAATTGATCCCCACCCTTCCCTTTATCGCTCAAGTTCCCTAGTTTTTGTACTAGTGCCTACTTGGGAAGGCCATGCCATATTGATGTACATGCAAGAAACATTCCTTCTAGTCAACAACAGTATAAGCTGTACGTACAACATCCTAACAGTAAATACAAAATGTAGCTGTATTTGTGGCTTAAGTTTGGAAGGAGCTATCCATGTCAGCCCAATGGGTCTTGTTAGACAGAATCAACGGCATGGGTAGCATTCAGAGGCGTTATGAATAGTAAACAAATGAACCAACCATATAAACATTAACATTTAAACTTTATCTAAAACAGTTACTTGAAGTGATTTGGAGCCCATGGCTTCTATATGGTATTGGAACCCTAGAAAAGGAGTGGGTGGACCTCATCTTCCCCTGTCTAGAGGTGGGGTAAGCTTCTTCCCCAGTCCTGTTCAGGAAAGGTGGGGGGAGTGATTTGCATGAAGGTGGTTACCATAGAAACATAGAAGTTGATGCAGATAAGGACCACAAGGCCCATCCAGTCTGCCCATTTCTTTTTCTACCTTATAAATGTGCCATCGGCCTTTGCTCTGTCAGTGGCCTATCTATTCACAGTCATTTGTATTGCTCCCTTATGCCTATCCCATGCCTGTTTGAAGCCCTGCACTGTATTCATAGCCACCACTTCTTGTGGTAAGCCATTCCATGCATCCACCACCCTTTCTGTGAAAAATAATTTCCTCACATTCCCCTTAATCGGCCTCCTCTAATCGCATGCTGTGTCCTCTTGTCCTGCTATTTTCTTATATTTAAACATGTTAGACTCTTTCACCTTGTTTATGCCCTTAAGGTGTTTGAATGCCTCGATCATATCACCTCTCTCCCTCCTTTGCTCAAGGGTATACATATTGAGCTCCGTTAATCTGTCCTCATATGTCTTCTGATGCAGTCCCTGCACCATTTTGTTGCCCTTCTCTGGACTGCCTCAATTTGGTTAATGTCCTTGTGAAGGTGTGGCCTCCAATACTGCAGTACTCCAGATGGGGCCTAACCAGTGTCTTGTACAGAGGGATTAATACCTCCTCTTACGACTTGTGATACCCCTACTAATACACCCTAACACCCCTAGCCTTACCTACTGCTTTAGAGGTCTGCTTGGATGATTTTAGGTCATCAGTGATGATGATGCCCAAGTCTCTTTCTTCCTTTGTGACTGCTAGCAACTCCTCCCAGCCTATAGGTGGCTTCAGGGTTTCTCTTCCTATGCATGATTTTGCACTTCTTTTAAATCCCAGTTGCCACTCTTCTGACCATTCTGCTAGTTTATCCAGATCTCTTCTCATTCTGCCCACCCCATCTGGATCATCTACTCTGTTGCAGATCTTGGTGTCATCTGCAAACAGACAAGCCTTACCCTCTAGTCCATCTGCAATGTCACTAATGGAGCCTACCCAGCTTATTTATCAATCTTCTATGTGGAACAGTGTCAAAAGCTTTGCTGAAGTCAAGGTAGGCGACATCAACTGCTCCCCCTTGGTCCACCACTCTGGTTACCCAGTCAAAGAAATCTATGAGATTAGTTTGACAGGACCTTCCTTTTGTAAACCCATGTTGTCTTGGATCCTGTGCCCTATGGATTCCAGGTGTTGTACTATCCTTTCCTTAAGGAGTGCCTCCATAATCTTGCCCACTACTGAAGTGTAAGACTGACCGGTCTGTAGTTCCCGCCTTCCTCCCTGCTACCACTCTTGTGGAGGCGGGATCACATGAGCCCTTCCAGTCTTCTGGGACCTCTCCTGTGCTCAGAGACTCACTAAACAATTCTGCTAATGGCTCTGCTAGTTCCTCCTTTAGCTCCTTAAGTACCCTGGGATGTATGCCATCAGGTCCCATTGCCTTATCCACCCTGAGCTTAGAGCTCTTGTAGGACCCTTTCTTTTGTGAAGGGAGTAGTGCTCACCTCCCTCCCCTGTGTCCATGATGCTGAGCTGTGGGCCCTGCCCTACCTTCTCTTCAGTAAATACTGCGTAAAGTATCTATTTAGGATAGATGCCTTTTCAGGGTCCTCCTCCTCACATGCTCCCTTTTCTCCATTAAGCTTAATACCCCTCTGGACTTTCTCTTTTCACTAATGTATCTATAGAAAGTCTTGTCATCTTCTTTACTGTTCGTGCTAGTGTTTCCTCAATTTGGGACTTTGCCTGCCTTACTGCCTTACCTGCTTCCCTTAGGGCAGTTTGGTATGCCTCCCTATCTTCATCCTGCTGTGTTCCCTTATATTTCCTGAAGGCCAGCCTTTTGGCTCTGACCTTTTCTGCTACTGTATTTGAGAACCAAAGTGGTTTCCTTCTTCTTTTGCACTTCCTTTTCTGTCTAACACAATGGGATGTTGCTTCAAGTATTGCATCCTTAATGCTTGCCCACTTTGCCTGTACCCCCTCACCTGTGTTTCTTTTTGCCAGGGCTAGCTTAACTCTGTTGGCCATCTTATCAAAGTCAGCTCCTCTGAAGTCCCATATTTTTTGCCTTGGAATGGGATGATTTAGATGTAGTAGCCAAATTGAACCATACCATGTGATGGTCACTGGCTCCCAGGTGACCTTCTACCTGGAGATCTGTGATCCCTTCTTTGTTAGTCAGTACTAGATCTAGGATAGCCCTGTCTCTTGTGGGTTGCTGTACCAGTTGTTTGAGGCCCTCCCCCTGCAGGGAATCCACTATGAGTCTAGTTCTGGCAGATGTTCCTGCTGGTATTGACCAATCTGTATCCGGCATGTTGAAGTCTCCAATTATCAGAACCTCCCCTTTAGCTGTCATGTTTTGTATATCTTCTAACAGTAATGTGTCTATGTCCTCCCTCTGGTCTGGGGGCCTGTAGACAACCCCAGTTCTTATGGCTGTCCCATTTCCTGTTTCCAGGGTGACTCACAGTTCTTCTGGCTCCTTATGTGTATTCTGAATTTCTGTAGCTTTGATATTTTCATTAACATACAGAGCCACTCCTCCCCCCCTTGCACCTCGGTCTCTTCTGAACAATACATAGCCAGGTACTGAAGTCTCCCAAGTGTGGTTACTGGTAAACCACGTCTCACTAATTGCTACTATGTCCAGTTTAGCCTCTGACATTATTGCCTGCAGGTCTGGGATCTTATTTCCCAGGCTGTGAGCATTTGTGTACATGATTTTCCATTGGCCAGATTTTGGTGTGTTAGTTGTTGGGTGAAGTTTGGCCTTACCCCTGTGCGTCGTATGGGGAGACAAACCTTTTTTCTTACCTGGTGATGCAAATGAACGGCAAACATGCTGAATTCCTGTTTGACCACTAGCTGAGGGGGGAAGGGTGTTCTTCCCATTCGACGTATGGGGTGCTGCACCCCTCTCCCCATTTGCTAGTTTAAATATTCTGCAAAGACGTCAAACTTCTGCCCAATGCACTGACTCCTCTTTAGTCAGATGCAGTCCATCAAATTTAAAGAACTTCGCTCCCAGAACTGTTGCCAGTTCCCTACAAATCTGTGTCCTTTTCCTGGCACCAGCCCTTGAGCCACGTGTTTAGCTCCGTATCTCCTTCTCTGACCTTCCGTCCATCTGCTCCCTCTCCCAGACTGGCAGGATCTCAGAGAAGGAGATGCAGATGAAATAGATGATAGTTTGTCACCCAGCCTAGTCAGGTGTTCCTTGGTCTCCACAACTGACGGCTGGCGAGATCATTAGTCCCTATGTGTACTAGGACATCAATGTTTTCTCCTGCTTTGTGAACAATTTTAGCAATGCGGTCAGTGTCTCTCCATGCTGATGTACCTGGGAGACATCTGACCATCACCCCTGGCTGGAGATGGGTATCAACTCCCCTAATCATGGAGTCTCCTATGATCAGAAGTTTTTTGGATTTCCTTTTCGCTTGTTTTGTTTTGGTTCCTGATTTGGTTGAGTTTTGTTGTGCTAGCTCCTGTGCCACAATGTCCTGCTCTGCAGTGTCTTCTGCCTCTTTATTTGATTTCAGAGATAGAGGCAGATACCTGTTTGTAGTGTTTATATGGTTTTTGGAGGTAATGTGTTGGAGAGCAGAGAGTGATGGGGCACCTGATTTGCTCCTCCTAACCACCTGCCAACCTCCTGGACCAACTACCCTCTGCGTCGAGGTTTTTCTGTTGGATGCTGG
Source organism: Neoceratodus forsteri (assembly GCA_016271365.2). Lineage (NCBI taxonomy): Eukaryota > Metazoa > Chordata > Ceratodontiformes > Ceratodontidae > Neoceratodus > Neoceratodus forsteri. Next base: position 1,387,715,407 of record CM057453.1, read on the forward strand.
GGAAATGGCGGGTGGTTCTTATAATGTATTTCCTCTTCAATATGAAATTTGAGGCGTGCAATCTCTGCCCATGCTGCCCGGAGCTGAGCCCTAAGATCTCCAAAGGCCCAGCATGTAGGACAGTGTCCTAAATCCTGTAAGACTGTCCTTCTGAAAATTGTTCCACAGTACCTGCAGTTAATAAATCCATTCCAAATAAGTTGCTGGGTTTGTAACCTAGTCAGAGTAATTAGAAGGAAAAAAAAGGAAAAAAATGCAAGTAATGGTTTAATTGTGCTTTGTTTAACTTGTTATAACAAGTTAAATTACTAGTGCCCTGTAAATGAGATCACTTCGGAGGCCCCACTGATCCGCCCCTTCCTGCTCTGCCACAGGAAATGTCACAACTGTGGTACCCTATAAAAGGTAGTGTGCGGTGGTTGGGGATGGGGGTGGTTGTGGCCCTTCCCTTCCTAAAAGAAGAACCACGGATGAAGAACAAGGAGGTAAGAGCAGAAACAATCAGTCAACAACAAATGCAGTAACCCTGAAAGCTTATCCTAATGTTAGATAAAACTGTAAAACCTGTAAAGCACCACCTGTAATAATTTCAGAGAAGATATCGCTGTAAGAAACACTTTGCTCCAGAGAAAAATAAAGCAGTAACAGAAGATATACCTTGCAAAGACAATTTGAATCAGAAGATTACAGGAGTAATCTGTTAGCACACACCTGTAGGCACACCTTGTAATAATGCAGAAGAAGGTATACCAGCAACAACAATTTGAATCAGAGAAAAAATAAAGCAATGAAATGTTAGCAACAAACAGTAGCAATCCCTGTAAGTAAAAAATAAAAACACCACCACACAGTAAATCTGCTTAGCCAAACTAAGTCTTAATCCTTTTCCCTTGCTCTGGTAAGTTTCTATATTCTGCCTTTCAAGCAGTCTTAGAAGGAAAGAGCTCAGGTGAAGCTAGGTGCCTTGGCCAGCAAACCAAGTCTTCTACCTACCACAAGATGCTGTGGGGGGATGAGGGGCACAAGGGTCATCTATTGTTTTCCTTTGTGCTTTATAGCTTTGGGGTAATCAAACCAGGCTGTCTGATCAGCTGGGCACTCTAAGTTGAGTGAGCAAGTAGACAATTATACCCTGGTGATCTCTTTTGGGGTCTCTTTCTTCAGATCTCACCATTAGTAGGGCAAGGTGTGGGTATAGGGAACCTCAAGGGATTAAGTTGTGTGCCCTATGGGGTGTCATAGCAACACTCAGGGCCAACTGCTGTAAAGTAGGTTAGTGTGGAGCACTGTTAGGAGTATTTGAGGCCAAAGAGTGAGAAAAATGGCAATGCAACCTAAATTATTCCCCATTCCGCACACCTGAGGAAATGTCACATTATCAGCAGCATGTATCACCATTGTCTAAGTCTGCTGATAAATACATCAGCAGGTGTGGTATATCCATTGTCAATGGTGTCTCATATATTGGCAAGGTAGCAGCCTGTTCTGGTGTGGTACCAAAGGGCGAGGGCTTCCTCATTGAGGTGTTGGGTGAGCAAATGGATATTGCTAGAAACTGAGGAGTAATGTTTTACAAAGACAGTTAATCCCAGTGCTTCAAAGACAGTTTGTGTGATGCACCATTCTGTATATGCTTTACTAAGCAGCAGGGGCACATCAAGAGATCCTGCATTATGTCTCAACCTCATGACATATAAACAAGAACTCTGAGGTGGTGTAGACAAATACCAACATTTTTCTCCATAAGACAATTACAGTCTTAAATCTCCAGTGAGGCTAATTCTCTTAAGAGGCTCACTGTACCATAGACACAGTGTACATTACCCCTGGCTTGGACAAAAATTCTCCTTAGCACAGAACTCGGCTCCTAATCCACATTTCCCGGCTCACTAGGTTCTTGCTGATCCTCAATGCAGTTCGCCCACGCTTGGCACCATGGAGTCCAGTCAGGAGAAAGTTCATTAGTAGTTTCAGGATTTAGGGCTGGGTGCTCCATTTCTGTAGTGAGTTTTAAGGTCGTGGGTGGCAGATCCCGCAAGGGAGAAAAGCGGTTGCTTGTTTTGATTGGGGTGTCTCCTGGTGAGACACTACTAGCATCAGATAGTAGTTGAAGCCACTGACGGCTTCTGGATCTGTTCCTGCGGGGTGGAGATTTCATGCCTGAAGACTGCTTTGTCAGTTTCTTGGGTCTGCCACGTTGCACTTTCTGCCATGGCTCCTCAGGAAAGGTGTTGTTTTGTACCGGTGGGCTGTGTAGATCTGGTGTCTCAGACGTTACTTCCATGGGTTGCCTAGAGGAGCTCTGTGGTTCTTTGTGCGGATGTCCCAAGGCCCTCACATTTCTTTGAATATCTGTGAGGAACATGTCCACTTCACTAGGGGAGTTAAAGGTGATATATTCTCCATTATACGTCACACAAAGCATAGCAGGGTAGCGAAGGGCAGCTGGAATGTTAAGCTGATACTGTTGTTTTTTGACAGTGGCATATGCCCTCCTCTTCTTAGATAATTCACAGGAGAAATCTTGGTAGATTTGGATAGAGTGGCCTTGCCATACAATATTTTTAAGCTCCCTGGCGGTCCGCAAGAACAGTTCTTTAACAGGATATCTTAAGAACTTCACCAAAATGGGCCGTGGTCTGTCCCAGGAGGAGGTCTGGGGGCCAAGCTCCTGTGTGCCCTCTCCAGTTCTGGCGGATCCAGGTTGTTGAGATGCAGCATGTCTGGCAAAGTGGTGCAGAGAAATGCCACCATGTCTCATCCTTCCATCCCTTCTGGAATGCCCACTACGCTAATGTTGCTTCTTCTGGAGTGATTCTCCATATCATCCATTTTATTCAGGAGGTAATTTATTTGCTGTTGTTCTTGCCATATGGCTTGATGTTGGTGCAGTTGCTGGCTTTGCTGTTGAGCTACTTCCTCCATTTTGGATACTCACTGAGCTTCTAGTTGCAAGTCTGTATTAGTTTTAGTGATAGTCAATTTCAGCAGATGTGTGGAGCTTTTGTCAGCTAATGAGTGGGCTGGAGAGTTGGTGCTATGCCAGGCCTGCACGTTGGCACCACGAGGAGTTTTGGGCCTTTTGCAAGGGAAAAGAAAAAAGTTTATAGTTACTTTTCTCAGGCTGTTGAGGTCCAATTTGCTTGATGCTAATTGCAAATTGTAGCCCAGTTCTTCCGTTCACCAGTTCAGCTTATTAGACTCCTTTCAGGGTCTGCAATTCTGTAGGATTTTTTAAAATTAGCCACCGTGGGTCCTCTCACTTAATTTTAATGTGTTTCCATATTGGATGCTAGGCTCTTCCCCCTCATTTTTTAACTACTTTAGCTTGCTACCCTTCACTACTGGGTTCTATTCACAGTCACGATTGGAGATGTGGCATTTTACTGTTGATCCGTTCAGAGCAATAGACTACAGATGGTGTTTAAACATTAATATTAACAATATAAGTGTTTTTGTAAGTGCTTTTGAAGAGTTTTTTTTCTCGCAGATTTAAGGAGCGAGGAGCCGGAGTCCTGCAAGCCCTGAAAGATAATATTGATACAGGAATACAGGACTGTTAGAGCTCTAAGATTTCAGAATTAATTGCTTGAGAGGCCCTAACAAGCGAATTAGTAATGTTACCAGATGGATTTGAACAAAGTGACAGTGTTATAAAAGAATTAAGATCAAGAAACCCTGAGGTATGGAAACAGGGAATTGAGCAAAGAAAAGGGTTTGGATATAAAGGATTTGGAGAATTTATAATAAATGAAAAAAGAAATGGGATTGAAGAACAGAAACAAGCGCCCTCTGTTAATATGAGAGGTAATTCGAAGAGTATTAAAGAGATAACACATAGGAAAGGGATCCATATGAAATCCTGACACACTAAATCCTGACATTAAAATTCCTGTTACTGAAAGACTGACGTGTCATAATTCCAACAGCACAATTTACCAACATGCAATATCCTGACACATGCTAAAAATGTACTTACATTTATATTCACTTAATGTTTTAATTTTGAGTTTTTAATTAGATCAGGTGGCCATACCAGCATTTGAACTCCCTCTCTTCTACTCATACAGACTTACCTAAATTAGCAGTGCTTTCAAAATTTCTGACAAAGCCAGTCATGAAATCACAACACAAGGTAGCAAATTTAAAGCGATAATCCGACTACTGCAAGTTATGCTTATGCATTTTTAAAGTGATAATCTGTCTACTGCATAGAAATGATCAGGTGCTGAATTTCATGTCCACCACACTCTAGCACTGTTACTAAAAGAAAGGGATAGCTTTCAAATCAACATATATTTCCTTGTTGATGAAGTTGTTGTTCTTAAGCATTGTGTATACAGACCGGACATACAATTATATATACAGTTACATGGGGAACATAGCTATTGTCTTTCCTTTTCTTTGAAGGGCATACGAACATATGAAAAGAGCCAGAAGACCACCTAGTTCATCACATCTGCTCATGCTAGGAAATGATTCAGGGTCATGAACTTCATTAGAATGACAATTGGTTTTAAAAGTTTACTGCAGAAGCATTATCTACTGTATCTTTAGCCCATGCTGTGATGGAGCGCACACCACCTAAAGCTTATTGTTTGTATAATTAATGCAAACTCTTGGGCTTTTCTGTGTGCTTTTTCTTTACTTTGCTGTCAATCACCTTCTGGGAAGTCTGCAGCATAGATAGTCGACTACTGCAAGTTATGCTTATGCTTATGCATTTTTAACGTGATAATCCAACTACTGCATAGAAGCGATCAGGTGCTGAATTTAGCCCCCAACATTACACTGAGCATTGTCACAAAAAAATTCAATATTAAGCTTTTAAAATGGTGCCTTTTTTGGGTTCCATGAAAAGCCATCCACTTGACCATCAATGCTGCTTGTCACAGTATGGTAAGTCACAAGCAGAATGATGCCATGCTGGTAAAGCAAGACTTACATAGTCCATGTGTAGTCTGTAAATCAGTAGTTTTGAATGCACAAAATGAATCATTTATTTTTATTTTACTTATTGTTGTGGTTAACCATGCCAGTAAACTTTAGCACTGAATACGATTATAAATCGGGACTTCGGCTGTCGGTATTTTCTGCAGTCAGGCATCAGCACAGTCGGGATATCGGTGCTGGGATTATGAATGTCAGTAATTTGTGTGTTGGGATTCAGTACCTAACCCATAGGAAATTAAGTGAAACATTAGAAACTTGTACTAGTGAGGAAAGTGGGATTGGCAAAAGAAGAACATTGAATGTGACTAGACAAACTAAAGAGAGGGAGATAGAAAGTCCTCTAGCAAAAAAATTAAAACCTAATAGGAATTCTTTGACAAAGGCAAGGAAGGGTATAGGAGAAAATGTAGAGGCCAGGAAAGAGGGAAAAACAACAAGGACTAAAAAAAGTGTTAATAAAAAAAAAAGAAGAAGAAAAAAAACGAAAGATAAAGGGAACATCTGTATAAAAGTCTGAAATATTGATTGAAAGAGAATAGCTCTGCAGTCTGTAATGACAAACCCAAAGGTGAGGAAAAAACAGACAAAATGAGGTGACTGGAAAGAGAGGATCTGAAGATCCAAAAGAATTTGGAGACTATTCTGTATAGAACACTGGAGACTGACTTTGTCCTACCAATATATAAAGTCCCTATCATGCTGGAAGAAACTGAAAAGAAACTGAATTAAGACTGAAAACAATTTATAGGATTAGTATTGCAAAATAAGATCTCTAATGACATATTTATGTCTAAATTTAGTATTATTAGACCTCTAATGGACACAGAAATGGTCATATTGCTCTCTGACCAATATTATGTGTTAAAGGCTATAGAAAACCAGAAAATTGGATTAAGGGAAATGGGAATAGAATTGGATAGGGTAACCAGAATTAAGTCATTCTTTCCAGAGTTCTATAAAAATGACATGAGTAAATCTGACCTAAAGAAGGATTTGGTGATCTCAGTTCTTGGTTTGAGTAGCTTCTTATATGAAACCAAACACAACTTTCATGCAAAGGTTATTGACATGTTACAGAATTTAACTAAGGATAAGAAGTTGAACAGTATGGTTAAATGTGTGAAAAGACATGAGGAAGGGGGACAAATTTCAATAGGGGTCAAGAATGAGAAAGACTATAGATATATTCTCTCTAAAATGGAGTTACTGGACAGAGTGGAAATATATCTCCATGGAGAATATGAAATAACAGAAGGGATAAGTAAATTATTATTGGTAAATGAACACTGGATATATATGGTTAAGACAGCGAATCATTACCAAACATAACAGAATTTGGAAGATTGATATTTATCAGCTAAAAATTATAGTTTTGGTGAAGAAGTGAATCCAGATAGATATAGCATGCTCTCATGGAATATAGCAGGCATAAAGGATAGACTAGCTGACCCCTCTTTTTAGACTACTTGACACAGTTTAATTGTATGTGCTTTCAGAAACCTTGGTCCAGGAAAGATTTAAAACTTAATGATTACAGAAGTTTTCTCAAATGGGCAAGGAGTGCCAAACAATACAGTAGATTGTCAGGAGGTTTAAGCACATGGTGCAAAATATTAGATAATGTCTAACACACGAAATAGATATAGATTCAGAACATATCTTGCCTATAAAATGGTAATGAATACGTTAATCTATATAATTATTAATGTATATTTACCACCCAAATGTTCTAAATATGCTGAAGAAAAAGATAGATAAACTAATTGGTCTGATAGAAAGTTGTTATATAGCAGACCCCAGTTGTATATTTATAATAATGGGTGATTTAATGCCAGGGTTGGACATAGCCAGAAATTATCTAGGGACCTAGCTTGGGCATGTGCAGTTCTAGTTGTCAATCCTCTTAGTTCAGTCAGGAATTGTAGGGGTCAGAGGCATTGTAAAGAGGAATGAGACTGTCCAAGAGTTGGAAAAAAAAGCACTAATAATGATTAATGGGAGAACTAGGGGAGATAAAGAAGGAGCATTCACTTGTGTAGGAATGAGGGGGTCCTCGGCATTAGATCTCTGCTGGATCTCCCTGGAATTTGTTTCATCCTTGGATGACCTTAGGGTCTGGCTGAGAACAGAAAGTGAACACTGCCCTTCAGAAATTAAAATAAATTCGTGGTCACATTTAAAAAATCAGGAGGCAAGAGGTGAAGGGATAGTAAGGGTAAGGAAAGGGATTAGATGGGACTTATTGTCAGAATTTAAATCTATCTGGTTATTAATAGATTATGGAACTAGAGAAGAATTATTAAGTTTAAATCAATGTAGATCTGCATCAGATTTTGTTATTAAATTTAGTAAGATTATGAAGGCCATATCATCCATTATATTGAAAGTTGCCATTAACAAGGTAAATAAAGGGAGTAAATGGTATGATGCAGAATGCAGAAATTGTAAAAAGGCTTTGAATAAACGTGCAAGAAGAACGTACACATTTCTAACTAAAATTAATAAATCCAAACTGAATAAAAAAAGGAAATATTATAAGAGGATTCTGGAAGAAAAATGGAAAAATTACAGAACTAAAATGTGGAGTCAGTTTGGAAAAATAACCAAAGAGAATGATAACAAAAAATTCTAGCAGATAGTTTTAAAAGGATGGGATGAAATTCCAGCGCAGATAGAGAGCTACATAGACTCTCTGTCCTGGGAAAAATATTTTAAAGCTATGTTTTATACATAGGATGGTGAACAGCATAAAGGAAAGGATGAATGGATCCACTGTCATTTGAAATTTCTTTAGATGAAATAGTTCGAGCTAATAATGAAGCAAAGAGTCATAAAGCCCCAGGACCGGATGGGATCCCGATGGATATTATTATAGATGACCCGTTATTGTGGACACCAGTATTTTTAGGTTTACTTAATAATATTATCCATACAGGTATAATTCGCATACTTGAGAAAGAATATACTTGTACCCATTTTCAAGAAGGGAGAGCGTAGAGATCCTAGTATTTATAGGCCAATTAACTTACTGGATAACTCTCAAAAATATTTACAAAGATCCTACTTAATAGAATAATGGAATGGATAGAAAAGGAAAACAATTTAGATGAGGCACAAGCTGGCTTTTATGCCAGGTCACTCCACTATAGATCAGTGTTTTGTTTCATCTCGCTTGATACATACTGTAAATACATAAATAGAAAAAACAGAAATTATTTTGTGTTTTTGTTGATTTAAGGGCAGCTTTCGACAGGGTAACGAGGGAAAAGTTATGGGAGGTATCACATAATTACGGCTTAGAGCACATTTCTATCCAATATAGGCATCCAGCAAGGATGTGTGCTATCCCCCATCCTGTTTAATTTATTTCTTAATAAAGCATTGAGTGGGATTAGGGATCCAGAACTGCACATGCCCAAGCTAGGAACCAAGGAATGCCCATACCTGGTTTATGCCGACAATGTGGTACTAATCTCTACAAGTTATCTGGGGATAAAAAGGAGCTTGAACCAGTTTTATAAAGAATGGCTCATTCTTGATCTTGAGATCAATTTTAGTAAAACAAAGTACATGATATTTAACAGTAGTTTTGTTGGGAAAGGTAGGATGTGTAGATTAAGTTGCGGTAATAATGAAATTGAATATGTGACAAAATTTTGCTATCTTGGCATAGTATATACATATAATCTTAAATGGAGAGAACATTTCAATTTAATAACTGCTAGGTTAGATAAAGTTATGCCACTCTTTGAGAGGTTTAACTATAAATAAGGAGGGCCAATCAGTAAGGGGACACTGAGGGTAATAAATGCTAAAGTGCACTCCCAGATCTTATATTGGGCAGAGATTTGGGGATTGGAAAAAACAGATCAGCCAGAAATAATAGTTAATACATTTTATAAACAGCTCTTGGCACTACCTAAAGGCGCTGCTTCCTGTTTAGTTAGACTTGAACTGGGTCAACTCCCAATCAAATGCTGGGCAGAAATAAGATTGATTAATTATTGGTTTAATGTGTATAATATGCAAGATAGTTATTTTCCTAGGATGTGTATAGAGGAACTGTTGATATACAAATCAAATGGCTTCACTTTCCCAACCACTACCGTATTGGAAAAAGTGATTAAACCATATGGGCTTTTGGAATTGTTGACAAAAAGCTATACAGTCCCGTATGGAGAAATATAGGCAATTATTAAGACCAGAATAAAAGATATTTACCTTCAGAAGGAAATAGCTATGGCTAAAAATTATAAATACAGTGAAAGGCTGGCCAATAATGTGAAGTGTCAACTGGGACTGAATCAATATTTATATCTAATAAAAAATCCTATTAATAGGAAAGCTTTTACTAAATTCAGATTTGGATTTATAGAAAGTAAACTGTGCAAAAGTAAGACGAAAATGCGGTAGGGCCCGAAAACCCTGCTGGTGGACCAGGAAGGTCCAGGAGGTGGTGCGGGGAAAGAAGGCAGCCTATAGGCAATTCAAGTGCTCAAGGAGTGAAAGGGATCGAGGGGAGTATGAGCTGATGGCTAGAAGGGCCACTAGGGTGGTGAGGGCAGCTAAGGCAAGGAAGGAGCAGAACCTGGCCAGGGAAATTAGGAGAGGAACAAGGGTTCTTTAGATACATTGGGGAAAACGAAGGGTGAAGGGGCAGATTAGCAGGATTAAATCAAGGAAAGATGGGCACAAGACCCGGGGAGCAGGCTGAGGTACTAAATGAGTACTTCACCTCAGTTTCACCAAGGAAAATGGTGCTGCATCATACATGGGAGAAGACAGAGATACTGAGGAGGGGACCCTTACCAATCGGCGGGCCTGGGAGAGGGGAGGCATCACTGGCAGGAGGGAGAGCTAAACAGGAGAAGAGGTACTGGAAGTGGAAATCACAGCAGAGAGAGTGAGGAAGCCCTCAGCTCCCTTAAGACAAAAAGCACAGGGCCGGATATAAATTACATCCCAGAGTGCTGAAGGAACTTGCGGATGTCCTGGTGAAACCCCTGGAGCTTTTCACCATCTCTCTGAGGACAGGGTGGGTGCCCCAGGACTGGAAGGTGGCGAATATAGTGCCTATCCACAAGGGGGATCAAGGGAGGTGGCAGGGAACTACAGGCCTGTCAGCCTGACATTGGTGGTGGGCAAGGTGATGGAAGGCATTGTCAAGGAGAGGCTGGGGGGGGCCTGGAAAAGTCAGAGTGCCTGGACGATAGACAGCATGGATTCATCCCGGGGAAATCGTGTCAGACAAACCTTGTGGAGTTCTATGGCTGGGTGACAAGTGCCTTGGACCTGGGTAGACCTGTGGACGTCCTCTTTCTAGACTTCAGCAAGGCATTTGACTCTGTTCCTCATGTGGGCCTGTTGGGTAAGCTGGGAGAAATGGGGGTTGGGAACCAGATGATCAGATGGATAGGCAATTGGCTCCAGAACTGGACCCAGAGGGTCGTAGTTGGTGGGATAGTCTCATCCCCAAGGAGGGTCATTAGTGGGGTCCCACAGGGATCAGTCCTTGGGCCCCTCCTCTTCAATGCCTACGTCTCGGACATAAGGACAGGAATCAGGAGTGAGATGAGTCTCTTTGCAGATGACTCAAAACTGGAGGCGGCGGTGGATGGGGAGGAGGGGAGGGTGGCCCTACAGGGGTACCTGGAGGCTCTGGAAAGATGGTCTAGAAAGTGGAAGCTGAGGTTCAATGCAGGGAAATGCAAGGTACTCCACCTGGGAGCCAGAAACCCAGGCCAAGTGTACACCCTGGGGGAATGCTACAAATCTCGATGGCTGAGAGGGACCTGGGGGTGGTGGTGGATGTCAAGATGAACAACTCGGAGACTTGTAGGAGGGCAGCAGCCAAGGCCAACAGGATGCTGGGATGCATCGCTAGGGGGATCACCTCCAGAAGGAGGGAAGTGATACTACCTCTGTTTAACTGCTTGGTGAGGCCGCACCTTGAGTACTGCGTGCAGTTTTGGAGGCCACACTTAAAGAGGGACATTACTCTCCTGGAGAGGGTCCAGAGGAGGGCAACCAAAATGATTTGGTGCTTGGGGGACAGGACCTATGAGGAGAGGCTCGAAGAGCTAAATATGTACACATTGGAAGAGAGAAGGGACCGGGGGACATGATAGAGGTCTTCAGGTACATGAAGAGGGTAAATAGGGGAGGAACAGTCAGGGTGCTTCAAAGGAAGGAGGAGGGGCCACTAGAGGGCATGGGTGGAAGCTGGAGGGGGGAAGATTCAGGGGAGAAAGGAGGCAGTGCTACTTCACTGAGAGGGTGGTGGAGCCATGGAATGCACCTGTCTAGGGGCTGGTGGAGGCAGAGGGCGGTGGAGGGTTCAAGAGGGGTGGGACAGGTACAGGGATGGGTTCTGGAAGCAAAATCCAATGCAGCAAGAATATCCGAACTGGGAAGGAGAAGCCAGAGGAGGTGAGGGGGGCAGCAAGGTCAGCACCCAGGGTGGAGGCTGACCAAACGAGCAGACACGAAAGACCATTAGGCCTATTCTGCTGGCATTTTAGTATGTTAGTAAATAAAACATACGGAATTGGTAAAACCAAAATATGTGCTTGTGGAAAAGATGAAGATTCCTCAAAACATCTCCTCTTATTTTGCCCTTTGTATAAATCTCAAAGGATATTTTATTTAGGTGAAATTTTATCGGAACTAGATATGGAACTGAAATATCAGTTCAAAAAAGCAACATATTGCACTTACAAAGATTATCAAGGTTTTGCTGGATAATAGTGTGTAAAAAGTCACATATTTGTAATTAAACTACTGTTTTAGGTAATGACTGTGATAATTATATTAAGTTTTGTACCTTTCATAAACAGAATTTTTTAATAACTATGCCCATTAAGTGTGTACTGTATATATGAAGAGATTACTGACTCTCCCCTCCCACGGATTATTACTTTTGTTGTTTGGATGACCGGGTGGGTTCGGTGGTACATGGCTCATTTATTTACTTCTGAACCTGGATTATGAGACTGCTGACTCCCTCCTGACTTTTGGATTATCAACTTTTACTTGCTTGGATGATCGGGTGGTGAGAGGACCCTGTGTCCATGTATTTTATTTATTTTTATCTTGTTGGATTTTATCATTTTCTGTGATCTTCCTTTTCTCAGTTGTGAGAGGCCTGAGGGGGGAGTTTACAGTTCTTTTTTTTTTTTTTTGCAGTAAGAGTGTTGCCCTCTCTCTCCAGTGATGAGAGGACTGGGGGTGGAGGGATCTAACTAATTATTTACTGTATTGCACATTGTCTTTTGCCTCTCTCCCCCAGTGGTGAGAGGACTGGGTGGGGAAGAGGAATTCATTGTTTTTGGTATTTTGTGTATTATGTACCTACTCTATTTGCATTATGACTGCCTCACCCATTGTCTGTACCAAACAGATTATGTATGTTTTGTTTCTTCTGTACTACTGTACCATTGTAAACTCCCTACCCCCAGGGCACATCTGGAATCGAGTGGTACTCCGCTCAGCATGCCTTCCTGGTAAATCTCTTAAATAAACAAATAAATAAATGTACTTGGGTTTGGGGGGGTGGTGAGAGTCCCTAAGCTGTGTATTGTTGTGTGTTTGTTTTAGTGGGTTATTTTGTGTTTAAGGTGGCATGTCAGGGTCTCAGAAATTCTAGGTTTTGAATTGATGTTAAGTTATTTTTATTAAGTGTGTATTATTAGTTTGTTAGTTTTATTTTTATTTTTCGGTTTTGCTTGTTTTATTTTTAGCTAGTGGTACAGCATATAGCATGTGTTGGCCTTCATCCCCCACAGTTATGTGCTACTCATCCTACTGTCTTTATGCCCTTCGCCCTTTTTATTCTTCTCCTCTCCAGTTTGAGATATACCAGCGATGTAGATCGCTGGGTATTGCACGTAAGAGAGGGAGAGGGAGAAGGGCATGGGGTTATGAATGGGGAGGATAATAGAGGGGGGGACATAGTATTGGGGTGGTTAGGTCCAGAAGGCATCCTGGGGTGAAATGGAATCCAGACCATGGTCTTCCATGTCTGGTGCCCATACCCAAGGGCACCACTGATTATTGTGGGCAGATGGTCTGGGCAGCCCGTGAGGTTCATCCAACTAGGGCGGTGTTGTGCAATGCCATGTCCATTAAAAACAAGACTGCAATTGTTGCTGATCTTGTTGGTACTGTGGACCTGGCTTGCATTACTGAGACCTGACTGGATGAAAACTCTGGACCCATTTTGGAGGCTACGACTCCAGCCGGGTACTCAGTGTTACACTGTCCAATATTGGATTGCAGGGGGGGTTGCGGTCTGTTTTAAGACTAAACTCAGCCTCACGGAGGTGCCAGTGGGGGGGTTGAGTCCTTTGAGTGTATAGTAGTAGGAGGTGTAGGCTTTCGAATTGCTCTCATTTACCGTCCACCCGGTGATGAGAAGCTATTCCTTCATAAAGTGGCAGACTTTGCTGTCAATATGGCATTTGAGTCACCCAGATTGATGGTTCTGGGTGACTTTAATGCCTGGGTTGACGACGAACTCTTGCAATTTGGTCAACACTTCCTCCAGCTTACGACAACGCTGGGCCTTACACAGGTGGTTTCCTCTGCTACACATACATTTGGACACTCTCTGGACCTGATTTTCCTCCTGGGGTCGAGGCATCTGATGTGGGGTTAGAACCCATCTGGTGGTCAGACCATCACACCGTGGGGTTTAGTTTTGCACCCCATCTAGAAGGCCTGCCCTGTGGAGTGCTTAGGTACCGCCCTTTGTGGGATATAGATTCCCAAGGCCTAGCGGCAGTGCTTGACCTCTCATCTCCCATGTTGGCAAGCAGTGATCCAGAGACCCTTGTGTCGACTTATAATATCGCTGTGAGGGGTGGTCTGAATTCTATTGCTCCAGTTTGTGTTCGCCCCCTTTCCCTTCGGCCCAAGTTCCCCTGGTTTGATGGGATGTTGAGGGAGATGAGGAGACAGGAGCAAAGGCTAGAGCATTGCTGGTGAAGGTCCACCCTTGATGCCGACAACCTTAGATTGATGGATCACTATTCTATCAATCCGCTATCACCTGTAAGAAGTCAGAATTCCTGTCCAGGAGATGCAGCTGCACAGAATCAACCAGCTCAGCTGTTCCGAACTGTAGACAGACTGGCAGCCCAGCCTGTCTGCAAGTTCGGAGAAAGCTTTAAGTGGAGTGCTATGAGCTTGCTCGGTTCTTTGCAAATAAGGTGGCTGCCATTAGGGCAGAACTGTTGCCATCACTCTCTAAGGGAGCGGCTATGGACCGGTGTGAGATCACGGTGCCTCGGTTTTCCTGGAGTTCCTTCGGCCAGCTGGAGTTCATGGAAGTCATGAGGATTATCCAATCTGTGTGCCCTACATGCTGTAGTTTGGATCCTGGACTGACTTCCCTAATTTTGGGTTGTATTGATCTCATCGGTCCTGTCCTTGTACAGATAGTCAGGTGCTCTTTGGAATCTGGTGAGTTCCCTAGCTCCCTGAAAGAGGCGGTGGTGACAACCCTCTTGAAGAAAGCTACCCTGGACCCTGACTGTCTGGAAAACTACAAACCACTCTCTAACCTCCCCTTCATTGGGAAGGTGATTGAGAAAGTAGTGGCTGCACAATTGGAGGGCCATTTGACCATCCATGACATCTACGAACCCCTCCAGTCCAGTTTTCGTAAAAGACATAGCACCGAGACAGCACTGGTTCAGGTGCTCAATGATCTCTTGATGGCTAGAGATCGGAAGAGCCATTCCATCTTGGTTCTCCTCAATCTTTCTTCAGCGTTTGACACCACAGATCACATGGTGTTGATAGAATGCCTGAGGCTGCTTTGTGGAATATCTGGAACCATCTTAAGATGGTTCACTTCATTCCACACTGGGAGATCAAAGGGTTGTGTCTGGGTTTTTTCCTCAGATTCAACTGCTTTGTTGTGTGGGAGTGCCTCAGGGTTCAGTATTGTCACCCATGTTATTTTCAGTGTATATGCTACCCATCGGAGACATTGTAAGGAAGTATGGGCTGAGGTTTCACTGTTATGCAGATGATAACCAGCTATATCTTTCTTTGCTCCCGATCAGGAGGAGATCTCTGTTTTTAACAGCTGTCTAAAGAAATCCAGGAGTGGATGACTTCCAGTTGCTAAGGTTGAACTCGGATAAGACTGAGGTACTGGTTGTGGACCCGAGCCGACAGATAGGGGGGTTGGGTAGTGTTGCATCATCCGGAATTTTTCTGGGTGGCATTTCTCTTCCGACTTCTGAATGGGTGCAGAACCTGAAGGTAGTTCTTGGTGATAGGTTGACACTGCAATTACAGGTGTCGGCAGTCATCAAGACTTCCTTTCATCTTTTGAGGAATATAACCAGGATTCAGCATCTTGTTCCATCTGCCGACCTGCCTACCTTAGTCCATGCCTTCGTGTCCTCATACCTAGATTATTGCTACTCCCTTTATCTAGGGCTTTCTGGGGTTGAAATCAGTCACCTGCAGCTAGTGCAGAACACTGCAGCCCAGCTTTTGACAGGTTCTAGAAGATCATGCCATGTCCGCCCGGTGCTGCACGAACTGCACTGGCTGCCAATTCGGTGGTGGGTCACCTTTAAAGTTGGCTTGCTGACTTTTAAAGCTCTACATGATCTGGGCCCAGCCTATCTGAACTTCTGGTTCCCTATCACCCTGATCGATCTCTCCGCTCGGCCGATGAGGGGTTGCTAGAGGTTCCAAGGGTGAATTTGAAATCTTCTGGTGCTCAGGCATTTTGTTATGTTGCCCCACCCTTTGGAACTCTCTACCCCATCGGTTGCGTGAGTGCACTTCTCTGGAGGGTTTTAAGAGGGTTCAAAGACCTTCTCATAGGAAATAGCATTCCCTGAATATTGAATGTTTTAATTGGCTGTGTGTATTTTTATTATGCCTGTTTTATTTGTTGTATATGCGGCATATGACATTGAGGCGCCTTATAAATAAAAATTATTATTATTATTATATAATGAATGTGATAATTGTTCAAAAGTGTGTCAGATAAAATTTAAATATGTAATATGAGGCATTGAATGTATGTTTATTGATATTGTAAAAATAATTTTTATTTGTTAATAAATTATTACTTCTACTACTACTATATAAAATGCCACTTAAAGAAAAGAAAGAAAGAAAGAAAGAAAGAAAGAAAGAAAGAAAGAAAGAAAGAAAGAAAGAAAGAAAGAAAGAAAGAAAGAAAGAAAGAAAGAAAAGGGGAGAAGATTTTTTTGGGGTAAGAGGGGTTTACTTGTGGAGCAGGAAAGAATAAAATAAAATAAAACAAGGAGCTAGATCTGAAACTTCCTATCACATGCTTTGCTGTTTAGGTATGTTTAAGATCTCATGAAGAAGAGAATTATCTTTTAAACTTTTGAATTTTAGCTTCAAATAGTCTATATTGTGGATTTCCCACAAACACAAAACTACAGGGAAGTCCCTAAGCCACAGTGTGCCTTTGTTAACTGATATTTTATATAAATAAAATTAACCTTTAGTTTATACCAAGAGAAGTGTAATCCAGAGTACCCCCATTTTGATTAGAATAAGAAATGGATCTGTTTTGATCTGAGAGAGAGAAAAAACAGAAAAGAAGAAAACATAAGATGCTTATAAACAAAAGATTTATAAATATAAACTTTTTGTGCAACAGGGATGCGTGTTGCTTCCATCTTATAATCCTATTATTCCAGACAGCTTGGTTATTGATACACTTTTCATAAGACCACTTAGTGTTTTCCCCTCAGTTGAAAATAAACAATATAAAAGTCTTAAGTTAGAGCCTGATTTGTGCTGGTTAAACAATTGAGGTAGAAAAATTATAGAGTTATTGATATGAAGGAAACATTAACTCAAGTTATATACCTCTTACCTCTTGTACAAGCATGATTCATGTAAAAGAAATCAAAAAATATTTTTTGAGCTAAGACAATGTATATGGTATTTTTTGTAATCTTTTGTAGAATAATTGTAATACAGGTATCACTAATGGTGGAGTATGTCTTTAAGTGCTCAATTTAAAATAGATGTTGGTGAGGAAATCTCTGACCCGCCCCCTGAGGAAGGTCTTGTTTGTTTGACCGAAGCACTTGAGAGACTTACTCTGGCTTTCTGTCCTAATAAATCTTTATATTTAAGCACATATTGTGGTTAGACTCATTTTCCTAGTTAAACAGAGTGCAGATTTAACATCTACTCACTGGAGACCAGAAGAGATGTGAGATATGAGATATGACAGAGACCTTCAAATTCCTAAAGGAATTAACAGGGTGAACTGGAGGACCTATTTAACTTGAATACCATCTTGCAGTCACATGGTCATGAGTGGAAGCTAACAGGAGGGAAGTTCAGGTGGGATGTGAGGAAAATACTGTTTTACAGAAGGGTGGCAGAGCCATGGAATGAGGCTGCCAGCCAAGGTCATGGGTGCAAAATGTTAGTGGTTTAAGCATTGCTGGTACTGAATGAAGAGTTCTATGGTTTGCTCAGTTAATTTCAGTTTGCTTACATGGAGTCTGAAACACAAAAACATAAAACATAGGACATGAGGGGCAGAAAAGGACCACCAGGCCACCAGTCTACCCAGTATGCCTAGCCAGCTGCTAGGACTTTGTGATTTCACCATGTCCCTCTGTATGTAAAAGACCTTTGTATCTATCCCACACTCTCTTGAATACCCATGCAGTTCCTGCACCCACCACCTCCTCTGGGAGTCTGTTCCAGTTATCTACCACCCTCTCTGTGACATACAACTTTCTAATGTTTCCTCTGAACCTTCCCCCCACTATCTGCCTGTCATGCCCCTTTGTTCTTGATTGCTTCTTGAGCTGGAAGATGTCACCTACTAGCACCCTGTGAATACTCTTGATATATTTGCATATCTCAATCATGTCCCCCCTTCCTCCTCCATTCCAGGGAATACATGTTTAGCTCATTCAGCTGTTCCTCGTATGACAATTGCCCAAGGCCCTGCACCATTTTTGTCACCCTCCTCTGGACACACTCCACTCTTTCAGATAACAAGTGACACCAGAGGGCAGATTATCCCAAAACTGGGGAAGACTAAAACTGATATCACTTGCCCAGAATTATTTTTCCTCTGGGGAATGTGTAGTTCATTATTCAGTTCACATCTTATCAAGTAGGTTGGATCAGTGGCAATGCTAAACATATCACTGAAGTACAGAAGGCAGGGAGCTTATTAGCCCAATGGTTGGCACCAACAAGAGCAGTATGACTTTGATGTCTAGGGTTCAGATTAGACCAGTGCAGTTTTTAGTACATTTTGCAGTGATACATACAGGCAGCACAATTCAAATAGAATCTCCAGTGAGCATTGTAGAGGCAGTCATTTTAGAAGGCTAGTTTACTGGCAATGGCATGTTCAACATCTCTGTTGTCCACTGTTGGTCCTAGTATCATCTGTTCCACAGCATTTATTCTTGCAGAAAGTTTAAAAATGCCCTGCATTCCTCAAAGAGCTCCCAATTTGGCATTGCAGTTAGAAATCATTCAATTAATGTGTGAAGAGAAGTCCAGCTCTTGATTTAATACCATGCTCAAATATTTAAAATGAGAGCCATTGTCTATTGCTACTTTATCAGAGGATACAATAAACAGTGGAGTGGATATAATAGAGCTACTGACTACTGCAACATTATCAGAGGATACAATAGGCAGTGGGTGGATATACACAACCAAAGTTTAGATCCATCCAGCAAGGTGCCAGTTTGTTTGATTTAACATGAGGCAGTTAGCAGTGAAGTAACTTTATAAGTTGTTAAAATCACTTGGCAAGTTTTGCTTAATGACAGATACAGACTAGTGGAAAATGGGACAACCTCATCAGCATAAATGATGTGTACAATACATTTCAGTTTTTGACACAGGGTGGAAGGTGAATTTATAAACATACATATATATATATATATATATATATATATATATATATATATATATATATGAAAAAATTATAAGAAAAGGAGAGGGCAACAGACTGAGCCTAGTGCTACCCCCAGATTAGCAGGAGTAAATGGATAATAAAGACTGAACAAATTATACAGTCTGTGAATAACTTTCTTTAGATAGGACACAGTGTTTTTTCTTGATTGAAGGCCATTTACTTGTTATGACCATTGCTGCTGAGGACTGATGATTTATGTTGCCTACTCTGAAGACATTTTGGGAGTTCCTGGAGCCCTGGAGGGTATAGTACTGCAGGAACATAGCAAAAAAAATGGAAGCAGTGAGCATCCAGTCAAGAGTGAAGAGTTGTCCTGTGTCTGAAGATGCTTGGCTTAGTCTGTATATGGGCTGCATATTTGGTTTTTGATATGAACGTGATTTGATTTTGTGCCTTTTGTATTGTTTCCAGACTTTTGTCTTCTAAGGTGGCTTTGCAGCATTAAGCACATCTGTGCTGTGTTTGATTTCATGGAAAGGAAGAAAAATATGCAGCTGGTGAGATTTTGGGATTCTGTGACTTTGACTCTACCCAGCATCTCAATTCCTTGTTACAGATTGATTGTATGCTTTTTTTTTTTTATAACTAGTTGTTCAGAATTAGCCATAGATCTTGGGAATTATATTTATGCTAAAATGTTAGTTTGAAGGAGAATTCACTTAGTCAAAAATAAACAACTAGATTTGGATTGATTAATTTCTGCATTTAAAAAAAATAGAAGTTGCATTGCTTGTCTCCTATATTTTAAGTTTGTTCAACAAGTTATTCCTGCCTGTTCTGCATTTAAACAGAATTATTTTTTATAAATGATTTAAAATAATTTTAAATAGTTATCTTTTTAAATCTGATGCTTTGATACAGTGTTATGTTATCTAGTGTTATGTTATCTTATGTAATAAAATATCTCTGGTTGCCACCTGACGTGGTACTCGTGTACCTATATTATGACTACTGTGATCTACCTATTACCAAGCTTGTACCACCAGTGAATGCCTGTAACCCTGGTTGCTTTCTTAATCTAAACGTTATGTACTGTACTGTTTTGTTTGCTGTGATGTATTGCTCTCTTGATGAGGTGCCTTTGTAAATGAGCCTTTGACTCAAAGGTCTGTAAACCGATGCTCTAATAAATAAATAATAAATAAATAAATAAATCTGGTTTGAATTTTACACCAGTTAAGTCACATGACCCATTGCTGGCCTAAACATATTAGCTTACTGCAGTAACAGATATGGCCATCCTGTTCTAGAACACCTATGGGCACCAGAGGAAGAAAAGAACATATCTGTTGTGCAGTAATTGTTGCTTGACTAATTGCTGATGACAGCTTGATTTATTTGTTCTAAGTTAAATGCTTATGGGGAGCCTCTACTTTTAAAGTATTCTGACATCCTCATCAATATATATATATTTTTGGTTTTCTCAACCACTGTCTATTTTCTTTACCCACATATACACTGCTTTCAGCAGTTTCTGATACCTGTTCTGGCTTTCCCAGTTGCTAAAAGAAGTTTGATACATTGAAAATGGCTCCAAGGCATGTAAGTTGCTAAGCTTTTAAGGTCATTTTGCTTTTAAGTTTACTGATTATCAATTATTGCAGTTTCTTTTTGTATTAGGGAAGTTAATTTAATGTCCATGTGTTTGTTGGTTCACTGGAATTCTCACAACGGTCTGATAGCTAATGTTTACCATTTATCTTAATCAAATCAACTTTTGTGGGCTATTTCAAATAATATATGCTTGGTCCAATTTAACATCAACTGATATAATAGAACACTTTTTGCATTCCTGTGCAGAGCCCTCAGTTTTATGCGTCTAGAGTATTTTTTGCCCAGAATAAATGCAAGTCTGTTTTTTTGTCTAGAGACTGAAAATTGAAAACTGGTTTCATTCATCAATCCTTTAAGGAGTTTAAATACTTTTTGGGTAGGATACTTATTTGGTATCATTGGACCACCCACCCAAAAGACCAGGGTTAAATGAATCTACAGCTTTTTCTCAACTGTAGTCTTTGACTGAGGTTATAAATTTAGCTTCCAAAACATTTGTGACCTGAAATAATTGGGAGCCTTACTTACACTGAGTGCTCTTTAACTGCATCTCTAAGAAAATAAATGTTTTATCATATAATTCTTTTTGTTGTGCCTTTAAATTTATTTGTGAAATTACTCGATACTGTATTAAGGTGATTAAGGGCCTAAATCCCAAATAGGTGCAGAACCCCAGTCCCCCATGCATAATGCATGCATGTGGCTGCACCATGCACAATATCCACATAAGTGAGTCATCTGCAGTAGCTGTGGGCAGTCCTTACAGTGTGGGTTCATAGGTTCATAGGTTGGTACAAGTCTGAAGCTGATAGGCCATAGTGACTTGTCCAATTATTCCAAGTAGTAAAATTTTATGTTTCCCATGTGTTTGTCCAATGTAGTCTTAAAAGTGCCTAGTGTCTTAATAAGTACTACCTCCTGTGGACATTTGTTCCAAACACTTACTACTCTCTGGTTTATCCAGTGTGCCCTACAATTGTTTGGGTAGTTTTCTCCTTTTAAGTTGTAGTGGGTGAAATCTACTTGTTCTACTAGTATCTTTTTAGATAGGCCTACACAGTCCCATATATCTTTGTTTGTAAATGCCCTGTGAGTGAGGCAAAAGTCCCCTCTCAATCTTCTATTCTGTAATGAGTAAAGATTTAGTTCTTTAAGTCGATCTGCATATGTCATGCCCTTTGTCTGCGGAATCCTTTTAGTTACTTTTCTCTGTGTCTTTTCCTGCATTTGAATGACTTTCTTTAAGGATGGTGACCAAAAATTGACACAATATTCTAAGTGTAGCCTGACCAATGCTGTGTTCAGAGGAGAGATGACTTCTTTATCTTGACTCTTTATCTTTCTAAGTATGCATCCTGCTATTTTATTACCAGTACTTGCAACCTTTTGGCAGTGTTCTGTTGAGGATAGGTTGTTAATAATATTTACTCCTAATTCCCTTTCTTGATTCATAGCTGGTAGGGTATTCTCATACAATGTGTATTTGACACATCTACTTCCCTTACCTATGTGCATTATTTTGCATTTGTCAAGGTTTAGTTGAAATAGATTTTGTTTGACCCATAAACCCACAGCATCTATTTCTTTTGAAAATTAATAATTGATTGCTCATTGTTTTACTAATGCACCTATCTTTATGTCATCTGCAGATTTACTACACCAACTATTTGATGTAGTTTCTATTGGAGTAATATATATACTAAAGAGTATAGGGTCCAGAACTGAACCCTGTGGTACCCTGCTGGTAATTTTGCTTCAGGTTGATAAATGTCCTGCTATGCTAAGTCTCTGCCACTGATCCTCTAACCAAGACACTACCCATCTGATTAAATAGTTATTTAGCTTATAATCCTGTAGTCTTTTAATAAGGGGTCTGTGAGGCATGGAGTAAATGGCCTTCGAAAAGTCCATGTAGAAAATGTTAACTGGTAGTCCTACATCCTTAACACTACTTACTGGATTAAAGAGCTGTAATAGGTTTGTCAAACATGACCTACCCTTTCTAAAGTCATGCTGATTAACATCCTGCTTTCCCAAGGTTATTAGATGTTCATTTATTCTATCTTGAACTATTCCTTCCATCATTTTGCTAATAACTGAGGTGGTGCTCATTGCAGAATTCCACCGGCAGAAATAACACAGAATTGCCATTCTGCCAGTGGAATTTCTGCTGGAATTTCACTGTTTCTTTAGCAGAATTACCTACTGTGATCTGTGGAATAATATTCCATGGAACAGCAATTTTTGTAGAAAATTATTCCACAACAATTTTGGTGGAAAATATAGAGATCTGTGGAATAATATTCTGTGGAACAGTATTTTTCCAGTGGAAAATCATTCTGCAACTATTTGCTACTGTGGAATTTCACCATTTTGTTTGTGGTGAAATTTGGTGGAATTTTGGTGGAATTTTGAAAATTCTGCAGAATTTAATTCAGCCAGAATTTGAAAATTCTGCACAGCACTATCTGGTAGTTTTTAAAGTCATATTTGGTCCCCTTTTTGTAAATCGGAGTGATGTTAGCACCTTTCCATGCGTTTGGAACTATTCCCTCTTTTAGTGATCTGATGAATATAACTGTAAGTGGTTCAGACAATAAGTCCAATATCTCATTTAGCAGTGCAGGGTGGAGTCCATCCAGACCTGGAGATTTGTTTGGGTTCAAATTTTGTAATTATTTGTTCACTTGTTGTTCAGTAACAGGCTGTATTTCATTTGGTTCTGATATGAGACTATTTGGATTGCCTACTTCAGGCTTATAGATACTTGAGAAGTATTCATTAAGCTCAGAAGCTATATCTTGGGGTTCAGTGATAACGTTATCATGTTTCAGAGTTGATCCAGTTCCTGACTGACCCTTTTGGTGTTATTTATGTAGTTAGAAACAGATTTGTTGTTTTTTTGTTTCTATGCAATTCTGTATTAATGTGCTTTTTCACCTTTTAATATTCTTTTTGCTTTGTTTACGTAATAATTTATATTTTCTAGAATTTGCTTCAGATGGATTTAGTTTAACTTGTTTCCATGCTATTTTCTTTTTCCTTATAATTTTCTTGATAGTGCTGGTAAACCAAACTGGTATTCTACCTTTGTTATTATACTTGGAAGGCTGGACCTGTAGTTCAATGGACAAGCAGCCAGCCACTCCCACTTCCTGAGCTATATAAGCAGTTAATCTCAACCTCCTTCTAAAGCACATCTTCTTTGCAGTAGGAGGCTCTGTCAGTCTGTCATCTCCTCTGCGACCTGCTGGGCTATCCCCCCCCCACATCTTGCTGTGTTTTGGCCTGCTTGGTTCTGCTGAGATTCTTTTTATTTGTTCTCCTGCATTCGGTTTATATTGCTGCCTTTGGCTGTGTGCTTCTTTGTGTTGCTGTTTCTGTGCTTCTGTGTTTGTGTGTCTTGTTCAGCTGTTTTTCTTTTTGGGGGGTTCTGTTTCTAGACTCCTTGTCTCTGCCTATATTTTGTTACTCCAGAACTCATGCTACT
The DNA here is from genome assembly GCA_016271365.2 of Neoceratodus forsteri. Taxonomy (NCBI): domain Eukaryota; kingdom Metazoa; phylum Chordata; order Ceratodontiformes; family Ceratodontidae; genus Neoceratodus; species Neoceratodus forsteri. The sequence continues at coordinate 1,387,739,376 of CM057453.1, forward strand.
TGCTCCCATTCCTCACACTTGCAACTGCAAAGGTTCTGTGTGCTCAGCTCAAGTTGCTTCACTGCTGCTGCTCCATGCTGTGTACCTCAATTATTTTTTCTTGGTTCAGGCTCACTCTGAACTCTAGCCCATGCAGCTCAATCCTGCTTCCTGAACTCCTACCATGTACCTCATTGCTGCTGTTTTCACTGCACTGCCTAGCCAATTTGCTGCTTTAGAGCATTGCCTTCCTACAGTTTCTATGTTGATTCAGATTGCTACCCCTATGACCCATAGTTACTCAATACTGATGCTGCTGTATACATTTGCATGTTGCTATTGTACTCTGGAGATCAGCTAGGCTAGTGCTAATGCTGTAAACTAGTTTTGATATCTGGATGTGGGTCATGGTGCTTTGCTATCACTTTCTTGTTTTTCCTACCACAGGGGACTTGGGGTGTTGTTGAAGAGCCATTGTCCTGTGTGGCCTTATTACCTCATGTATAAATCCTGTCTCCGCCACTAAAATCCTCGGAGTATTTGTCACCTTTTCATTGGCTTCCTTGGTGGTACTGGTTGGCTTGCTCCTGATTATTCATATTTGCTGCTCCTCCAACCTATGTGCAGGTCCAAACTTGTTACTCTGCCTTACAGATCTATGTGCAGGTCTGACCATTGCTACTCTGCCTTACAGACCTACATGCATGTCTACTTATTGCTTATGCAATTCATTTCCTCAGTGCTTGCTACTAACATGTCTGACCTATGTGAGGGTCTCAGCATTCAGTGCTTTATTTAGCTTTCCTCCTCATTTATTTTCTGGGACATGCCAACCATGACCATTAATACTGATGCAGGCCACCCTGCAGCCAATGGTTTTGATCTGCACCCAGAGTCTGCAGCTAAGCATGTGAAGCTTGGGGTGGGTTTCTCCTCTCCTGGCCCATAGCTGGGAATGTCCATGCTCTGGGTGGACCTTCAGTCATCAACTGTACCGATGGCACCTCAAGTTGTAGAATTTAAGACTCAGCAGCGAGGGTGGGGCTCTCCTGAGGCCCCTTTAGCTGCCCTAGTGGGTTCAGAGGTACCCTTGAAAGCTATTCTCCCCATGACTGCCTCTGGTTCACCTGGTTTGTTTTTAGGGTGAGTAGGCCAGGTGAGTGCCTCAGCAGTTGTTGCTCTCCTCCTCCCACCTTGGTTGCCAGTTGTTGTAGAGTAGAGCTCACAACCTTCCACTGTGCTCCCATTAGAGGCATCGAGTGAGAGCTTTCCTCCAATTTGGAAAATTTTCCACCCCCTTTACTTGGGTTTCCAAATCGCAGCTGCAGAGCCATCACTAAACAAAATATCCCAAGCCAGGAGGGAAGGCGACCCAAGCCTTGGATCCCCAGAGATTTCCTCCTCAAAGGGTTTTTTTCCTCTCCTCCGTTCCTCAGCTCATAAACGTTAGTTAGCCATAGTTAGTGTTTCCTAGTACCTTTAGGTAGGTTCTGCTGTTGGATGGAGGAGGATGGTGTCTGTACTGCTGTTCCCTCTCTCCTTAGGAGGCTCCCTCAATCTCCAGTGCAAACCATTGTACTCATGCCATTTGCTCATCTGCGCATCTCATTACCTCTCAAGCTGCCTTTGCCTATTCTACTCTGCCTCATGGCTCTGATTGCTAACGTTCTTCATACCAATACATTTCTTTTGGGCGGATGCTTCCTAAGGTACTGTACATTTAGCCAAGAGAATCATCCCACAGCACCTCTAAGGGTGGAACCTTCTTTGAGGGTTCCTTGCCTTCGGTACCCCTACAGGGTGGAAATTCCTCTGGAATAGAGAGTGTGAATGGCCAAACCAAAGTAGCACAGTTGCACAAGCATAACACTATACTGGCTGTGTAGGTCATTGAATTGGAAGGCTGAGCCTGTAGTTCAATGGACAAGCAGCCAGCTACTCCCTCTTCCTGAGCTATATAAGCAGTTCCTCTCAGCCTCCTTCTCAAGCACTTTTTCCTTGCCCCACCGTCCTACCCTCCTCCTCCAGTGGCATCACCTCTCTCCTCAGGATGCTTCTTAAGGTACCTTTTGCCAAGGAAATCATCCCGTGGCACCTCTAGGAGTGGAACCCTCTTTGAGGGTTTCTTGCCTTTTGGTTTCCCTACAGGGTGGTAATTCCTCTGGAATAGAGAGTACGAATGGTCAAACCAAAGTAACACAGTTGCAATAGTGTAACACTATACTGGCTGCATAGGCCATTGAATTTAATTTTTGATGGAATGAATGTCTCAATACAATATGTTATTTTTTCTACAAGTTTGTCCCATTGTGTTTCAGTGTTTTGCGTTTTAAAATCCTCTCTCCAATCCCATGATTTTAAGTAATTCTTAATATCTGTATAATCAGCATTGTTGTAACACCTTATTTTAGTAACTCCTTTCACTGGCTTCCAAGCTATTTGCACTTTAGATTCAACCATGTTATGATCACTGTGTCCTAATGGCGCCCTCGTTTTTGCATGTAAAGATATCTTCACCTAGATTTGTACAAACTAAATCAAGGGTGATACTTCCTCTTGTGTGTTCAGATACTTTTTGTTGCATGTTATTTAAAGTCAGGAACTACAACAGTTTTTTCCCCATTTGTAGTTATGGAAGTACTGGTCTTCCAGATGATGTTGGGAAGGTTAAAGTCACCCATTATTATGGTATCAATCCCAGCATTAGATGTGTCTAACATATTGAAGAAGTTTTCATTTCTTCCTTTGTTAGATTTGGGGTTCTGTAGGCAACTCATAATATTAATTTTCTGTTATTGTTGGGAGAATGTTCACCACACCTCTTCTGCTTTTTTGGTACATGTTTCTCTGTTGTTAACTTCCCAAGATTTAATTGTATTAAATACAAATAATGCCACTCACCCCCTCATCTGTGTTCTCCATTGTGATAATACGCTTTACACCCAGAGATGTTTTTACCCCAATTACCATCCTTCCACCAAGTCTCTGTTATACCACATACATGTATTTTTTCTGTAATTAGTAGATGCTCCAATTCATCTTTCTTATCAGTTAAACTCCTTGCATTACCTAGGAATACCCTGAGATTTGATATTAGACTGATTCTCCCTCCCCCACGTCCTATTTAGTTTTAATATCCCGTATTCTATTTATTTACAGCAGCAACTTCCCTATGGAGCCTTCAATTGATATTTTTTCCACCTTGATTAAGATATAGGCCATCTTTTGAATACAAGTGTGATTTGCCTTTAAACATTTCCCATGTATTCAGGTATGTAATTCCCATCTGTTTACATTTATATGACAGTATTGCATTTATCCCTTGTATAGTTAGGTTGTTTTCAGGATGGCATTTTGCTCGGGCGAGTATACCTGTGATGATAGCTGTTGTACCAGTATTTTTTATTTGATGGCCAAGTCCCAGAAGTTCAGTAACAATATCCTTCTCATGCTCTTTACTGACATAGTCAGTACCAATGAGAATTGCTATCTTGGAGTGTTTGTCATTTTTGTTAAGTAGTTTATTAATACACCATTTAGCAACTTTTATTCTGCCTCCTGGTAGACAGTTTGTTTCAATGCTTGGTTTGTCTTGTTGGCAGATAATAGAGTCACACACCCTTATAATCAAATCATCTAATACTAGGATTCTATTTTATTATGTTCCCTACTACAGCTGTATCTGCTTTGTCATTTTTATTGTTTGAGCTTCCTCCCACATGTGAATTGTCATGTAACTCAGATAGTACATTAAAGCTGTTTATTAGTGTGATTTCACTGTGCATCGTGGCTTTGTGCCTTTTCTTGGTTTTGTCATTACTAATAGTGGCCCAGTCCCCATCGGATAATGGATCTGTACTAGTATCATGGTTTGTGTTTTCAAAGTCCTTCACTGCTGTCTTTCATTTTTCCATCTTAATTCTATTTGGTATATCTTTGTTTAGTAACAGTGTTTTTAGCCTAGTTATTTCAGCTTTTAGCTTATCTATCTCCTTGCATTTAGTACAAACAAAATCTAAATCTACCATTTTAACCACCTCAGCAGCATATATGCCACATGGTTTACATTTCATGACTGAACCTGTATCACAGAGTGTATCCAGCAACTGCTCATTTGGCTCCATCATTTTTGTTTAGCAGTTAATACTGTGTAGCAGTTTATATTCACTCCTTTTATATTAAGTGCTTCAAGCACACTCCCACATATTCACTTCCTCTTATTTTCACTGGTGGAACACTAGTGCTGCTGTATATAGTGATCTACCTAATATCCACCGTCTTTTTATTTTTACTTTAATATGGAACCAGCGAATACAGTGAAAATAAAAAGACAATGAATATTTCCTGTTATACAGTAGTTTTCTATGGCCTACTAGTATATAGTCTTTAACTTATGCCATAGATACAGGAGACACAGAGGGATAGAAGGTAGAAATCAGGGAGAAACATTTTTTTAGATTATATATGACTGTCCCTTAACCCCTGTCAATCTGCAATATGAGACAGAAGGCTTAGACCTAGTTCCTCTAGGATTGTTTCTACATACTATTGATACTGGCTATTAGTATTTGTAAAACTTGATAGCAACTTTACCTTGCCTAAGTTCCTGCTGTTCCCACCGGACACTCTGGAGAGGCACAGAGAGGCCTGGCATCCAGATGGCACTGTACACACTAATGGAAAACCCATTAACCCCAATTCCTATAAGGTAATGCCTTGTCACCACAGGCCACTACATGAAAATGACCACTGTGGATACTATGGGTGAGGGCCACCAAGGCACAGGGAGCAGCCAGACTGCCACAGCAATACCACCTGGCCAGAGGACAATGCTACATGGGAGTGTGATGTTGGTAGACATGATGGCCATGCCCACCATGCTTGACCATGGATGCTTAAATTCATGGTCAAAGAGACAGCCATACTTGTGATGGAGATACAGACAAACTGTGCCATCTTGTTTGAAATTGAGGCACTAAAGGGATGCCCACCCAAAACAGCTGCAGTAAATGGGCATCCAGGATGCTGTAGAACACTGTCTGTGACACACCACAGATGATAAGTACTCTCAAGCACAATTGGCATGACCTGCATGAGGGTGAAGAAAATGGCATAGAGTCAGCAGCACAGCTGGCAATGGGTGGAGGAAGCCCAGTGGGGAACCAGAGCACAGAACTGAGAGCATTGGAGCCATGCCATCAACCAGCAGGCTGTCAGGGGAGAGGATGATGTGCCTGACACACTGAAGAATGAATACAAGCAGCCCCCTGGTATTAGTGTGGCATGACAGCAGCTAACGTGATGGATTTTATGTTCCCCTACAAGAGAGGGTCTGGTAACCACTGAAATAGATTTGGTCAAAGACTCAGATGATGGGACAACACAGGGCACAGGTAGGGTTCAAGGTTCTACACACCCTGCCTCATGCAGTGGGGCAAGACACCCAGTGGTGCCCAATCTGTGGTGTGCACGTATTGTAGGTAGAGATCCCAATGACAGTAACATTCAGACAGTTGGCACCTATGCAGGCATCGGTGCACATACAGTGATCCATGGAGAGGAGTGCAGTGGGTACGACACTCTGATAGAAAGTACTGTAGGTAGACATGCATAAAGTTAAACGTTGCTGGCAGTGTTGCCAAAAGTGTCTGATATTTCCGCTCTTAGTGAGGCTTCATAGTATTTCCTTTGCCTTCAGCAGCTTTGACTTCACAAAAATTCATGAAGTTTCACTACGAAATGGGCAAATTGGCCACTTTGCAGGTGAATTTCAACCACTTCACAGGAAATCTGCAGCCACTTTGACTACAATTTACAGTTTGTGAAGTGCATAGTTCACAATTTTGCACTTCGCAAATTTTGCAGACTTCATGAATTACTTACACCATGGATAACTAGGACACCCAGGACATCCAAGACATGCAAGACACCCCAGATATAGGTTAGATGGTCATGGAGGACACAGGGGACACTGTCCTGCAACATGGCATGGATCATAGACAAAAACACCTCCCCAGCATCTAAGCTTATTGGCCACCCACACCAGCCCTGACCCCATAGTCCCCACCACAGCCAGGTGCTGATGCAGATGTGTGGAGGATGCTGGCAGATAACATGCCAGCAGTGGCCACTATGTGGGTCAGCCTCAGGGACATGTACCTCCTGAGGGTCTGTTCTACAGCCCTCCCATCAACCTAGGCAGCATTCACTGCATGACATGTATGCTGAGGTCTGTGGGCTGGAGTAGCAGCAGATCCACCAGGCAATGGCAGGCTATGAACACCTACAGTGAGCCCTACTGCATGTATGGGTGAGTCAAATGCTGTCCCTGCACCCACAGGTGAGCCTGAACCATCCCTGCACTCTGATCCCAGCAGTGCCCTGGCCACCATGGAAGTGGAAGGCAAAATCATGTGGTGACAGGTGGCAGAGTACCTGCATGTGTAAGGATGCACATCGGGTAGGACACCTATGGCACTGTGCACACAAGGTACACAGCACACACCAAAGCAGGCAGGTAACATGTAGGTATGCACTCCACTGTATCAGAGTCCAGTACACCCCAGCACACAGCCCCCTGGCATAATTTCCATCAGTGTGTGAAATGGTCTTGCACGACCTGGACCCTGCATGCCCACTCCACATGGTAGCTGGGGCTATGCACTCCTGCACAGCCTCCATCATCACTAGGATTGGCTTCTCCATCCCTGGCATGATCATTTGGAGGTGGATCCATACCCTCAGGTACAGGTAGGCACTTCTGAACAGCTATGTTGTGCAGCATGCAGCAGACAGTGAACACCATGCACCCTTGCTAGTTTGTGAGCTGTAGGCTCCCCACTGTCTTTTCCAGGCACCTGAAGCATATTTGCAGTGGTCTGAAAACCCTCTCAGTGATACCTCTTCTTGGGCGATGTGCCTCACTGTACCATTTCTCTGTTTTGGTCTCCAGCTGTGGGAATGCATTCATCAGGAATATGCCTAATGGGTATTTGCTGTCACCTGAGGAGGAGTAGGACAGTTGCTGTGTGCTTACAAGGATCCCCCTGGTGCCCCCCCATGTATGCCTGGCAATGAGCCACTCCTGGCTGATTGGTAAGGCCCAAAGCAGCTCCCACAATCCTGAGTACTCCAGTAAGTAGAAGTCATGCATCCAGCCTGGGTACCTGGCACAGACATGCATAATTATTCCTGTAACATTGTACATGGCCTGCATGTTTATTCTGTGGCATACCCTGCAGTTTCTGTACAGTTCTTCTGATTGGTGCAGGGTAAATAGTGCAATATGCATGCAGTCAATAGCACCACTGGTATTGGGCATGCTTGCCACCATGTACAATCCTGCCTTGGTATCCTGAAGATCCTGCCCCATCTATAGGAACCACAGTGTTCCAGTAGTGCATCCATCACTTGCCAGAGGCACCTGCTGATTGATGACTGACTCAGGCCTGCCATGGCCCCTGTCATGCATTGAAAGATGCTAGTCATGTAGTATGCCAGGGCCATTGGCATACGTGTCCTGAATTCCAGGATATGGCATCAGCAAGTCTTTGTCTGCAGCTGTGGCCCCAACAGCTGGCATAGCCCCACTCATGATATCCATATTGAACTGGAACCTGGTGATGCACTACAGCTCCATTAGTTTGCTAATGGAGCTGTATATAATGGCCATCCATGGCCAGTATATCCATTGGCTTATGCCTGGAATCTATGGTCCACCTCCTTGCAATGTACTTCTAGGAGCACCATGTTCATCAGGAAGTCAGGACACATTGTTGCCCTGTTCCCACACCTATGGACTGGCCCATGCCTTGATGGCCATGTATTTGACTCACCCCTGCTGGCACCTTTTAGTGGCATCTGAATGACTGAATCACCATGTGATGAGCATGGGTGTGTCAGATGGGAGTGAAGCCATGTTGCCACAGCAGAGCACCCATGTATGCAGTACACCAGTAACCATGCAGATAAGCCACTGGCAGGGAGCCTCAAGCAAATGTCACCCACACAAAGCCAACAACCTTGCTACAAAAGCATATGTGCCAGGGACCCTGACCCTGGACGGTGATGGGTGCAGGGACTAGGACCGCTAGTGTTGGTAGCTCATGGAGCCAATCCTGGCAAGTTGCACATTCTGTACAGTTGTGCTTCTCTCTTAGCCATCGCCTGTTTGCAACTCACATGTCCTGGTAGTGCCTGATTGCTGCTCCCTATCTTGTTTCAGGGTTGCAGGAGCCCTAGGGACACTGATGCTGCACATAGAAGGCAAAGGTGGCAGCAGAACCCCCACAGTGTACAACCCAGCCCTGAACAGGGATACAGATGACAGGCCTCACATGGGTGATGATGATGGGAGCAGTGAGGGTGCCATCAGCACTGACCAGGCAAACAGAGGCACTGAGCAGAAGAAGACAGGGCTAAAACTCTCTGAAGGGCAGTGCAGTGGATCCTGTCCTCTGAACTGATGGGAATGTGCAGATGAACTGGTACCTGGACTACTTGGTGGCAACTGATGGTGCTGGAAGTTATGCCCCACTTGATGTGGCAAACACCAGGTGACACCATGGCAGGTGTGACCAAGCAACACTGGGTAATGAACATTTGGGACTCTAATGTTACTGGCAGGACAGCTGTCCATACGTGTCTGCTTTGCTTTGCACATTCTTTTACATGCGCACCTGACCTGTTTTTGTAGTAATAAATGCCTTGTGGCAGCTGTACACCCTGTGCACTCCGCGTTATTCGGTGGGAGTGGGAGGGCAGGCGGAGTGGAATAATGAGATGTAAAACCTCAAATAAGAATAATGGAGTATCTTGTCATAATAATGAATGAATTAAATATGTTAAGGGGATGATATTGCCATTAATGGTGCAGGTTTAGATGATATACTGAAAGTCAGTTACTTTGCAAACAATTCCTGTCTCAAGAGGCTTCAGTTTTAGTTCCTTTGACAAGAAGGACAATGAGCTGATCAGGCCTGGATTTAGCACAGTGGTAATACAGGTCTCATCTCCAAATTATTCTTCGACAACAAAATAAAAAAAGAAAAAAAAATGAATCTGCAAACAAGACAAGTAAGAAAACTGAAATAAATTTAGAAAAGGTACAACAAAAAGGAGGAACCAAACCAATGCTATTAGAAAGGGTGCATTGTCTTCATGGACAAAGGCCCTGCATATTGATTTAGGGGAAATAGTAATATCATGGGTAACAAGGAACTTGCCACAGAAAATCTAAATGAAAACAGTAGGCTAATAACATAGTTACATTCTAAAACCCAGTAGAGAAACTCGGATTCTGGGATGCTGCAGTCTGATAAAAAGAATAATCTAAAAGACCTTAGTATGACTGATATGCAGCTGGAGGAAAATGAAGTGATCTAAGTATTTATGGTCTCACACAAAAAAAAACAAAGTAAAAATTATCCGGTATTATGGAATAAGGTACACTTCATTGTAACAAAAATCCTTAGGGTAACCCTTAAAAAACACATGAAACTGGTGAATAGACACACTGGTTGCAATAACCAGCATCAGATTAATGTAGTTTTGGATTTTATAGGAACTGTGAAACTTATCTGGAATAATGCACAGATCTTAATTTATTTGGATATTTACTTTGAAGAACACAGATTGCTCTCAGATTTCATAGTCAACTCTAGATAAATGCAGGGGAGGACAAACAATATCACAGTGGAGTAACTCTCTATGTAAGGGAAGGGATCAAAGCAACGGAACTAAAGGATAAACAAGGAGTAGAGGAGGCACTGTGGGTTCCCCTGGAAACAGGATATGGCACCACAATTCGCACAGGGGTGCTATACAGACCCCCATCTCAGGGGGAGGCAATGGACAAGGAAATGATAGAAGGCATCCTTAGAATGGCAGAAAAATGGGTGTTATTGTTGATGGGGGATCTGAACATGCCAGACGTTAGCTGGAGCACCCTGGCTGCAGCCACATCAAAAAGCAGGTTTATTCTTGATGCCCTGCAGGGGGGGTGCCTCAGACAGCTAGTGGTGGAACCCACTAGGGAGGGAGCAATCTTAGACCTGGTACTGTCAAATGGGGATGGAGAAAGGATCTCAGATCTAGAAGTGGGTAGCCATCTGGGAACAAGTGATCACAAAACAGTGTGGTTCACAATAAACACAGTCATATAGTTGAGCCATACAAAGGCAAGAGTGTTGGACTTTAGGAAGGCTGACTTTGGGAAAATGGAAGAGTGCCTCAGAAAAGTGCTAGCAAACTGGCAAGAAGGAGGGGTGGAGGAATAATGGTGAAAAATCAAAACAGCCATCACAGAGGCAACAAGCCTTTGTGTGAAGCAAATCAACAAAGCAAAAAATGGAAAAAAACACTGTGTTCTCAAAAGAGGTGGTGGGGACGGTTAAGGAGAAAAAAGTAGCATTCAGGAAGTATAAGGAAACACAGAAGGAGCAGGACAGAGAACAGTACCAGTTAAAGCAGAAGGAAGTGGGGAAGGTAGTCCGAATAGCAAAAGCCCAAACTGAGGAAAAGATAGCCAACTCAGTTAAGAAGGGGGATAAAACCTTTCATAAGTACATTAGGGAGTGAAGAAAGATGAAGGAAGGGATAGTCAGGCTTATTAAAAGGATGGGAGGGTAGGCAGAGGATGACAGTGAAAAAGCAGGGATACTGAATGAATACTTCTGCTCAGTATTCACAAAAGAAGAGGAGGGGGAGGTACCTAAATCAAAGAATAGAAGCACTTTGGATAGAGAGGTCGATACCAGTCCATTTACAGGAGAAAGGGTCCTGAAAGAACTCTTAAACTGAAGGTGGACCAAGCAATGAGGCATGACGAGATTCACCCAAGAATTCTAAAGAACTAAGGTCGAATTGGTGACACCACTGACCTTTCTTTTAGCAAATCATGGGAGGATGGTAGTACTGGAGGACTGGAGGAGGGCAGACGGATTCCCTCTCACAAAGCGGAGCAAGACAGAGGCAGGAAACTACAGACCTGTTAGTTTGACCTCAGTGGTAGGGAAAATGATGGAATCACTTCTAAAGGAAAGAATTATTGAGTTCCTAAAGGCCAGTGGGGCACAGAACCCAAGGCAGCATGGATTCACAGTGGGAAGGTCATGTCAGATGAATCTAATAGATTTCTTTGACTGGGTGACCAATGTGGTAGACCAAGGAGGGGCAGTGGACATGGTCTACCTAGATTTTAGCAAGGCATTTGACACAGTCCCACACAAAAGATTAATATACAAGTTAGCCAGCCTTGGAGTGGGTCCCAAGGTGGTAGCCTGGGTTAAAAATTGGCTGGACAACAGGATACAGAAGGTAATAGTAAACGGAGTTTACTCTGAAGAAAGGGGCATTACTAGTGGGGTACCACAGAGTTCATTACTGGGACCAGTCCTCTTTAATGTCTTTATAAGTGACATTGCAGAGGGGCTGGAAGGAAAAGTATGTCTCTTTGCAGATGACACAAAGATCTGCAAGAGGGCTGATACAGAAGGTGGGGTGGAGAGGATGCAAAGGGACTTGGCAAAATTGGAGGAATGGTCAAATATATGGTAGTTTAGATTCAATGCAAAGAAGTGCAAAGTAATGCACCTAACTTCAGAAATGGAAAGGGACCTAGAGGTAGTCATAGCAGATGACCTTAAGGTGGGAAAGCAATGTGAGGAGGCAGTAAGAAGAGCTGGTGGGATACTGGGATGCATAGGGAGAGACATCATCAGTAGAAAATAGGAAGTTGTTATTCCTTTATACAGACAGTTGGTGAGACCCCATCTGGAGTTCTGCATCCAGTTCTGGAGACCCCATCTCCACAAAGACATAGACAGGATGGAGGCTGTACAGAGGAGGGCAACTAAAATGGTGCAGGGTCTGCACCAGAAGACATACAAAGAGAGATTAAAGAAGCTTAATATGTATACACTCAAGGGGGGGGATGCATGATAGAAACTTTCAAGTACATCAAGGGAATCAACAGAGTCCAAGATGGTAGCATCTTTCAGAAAAACAGATATGCAAGAACAAGGGAGCACAATTTGAATATAGAGGGAGGACGGCTCAAAGGTAATGTGAGGAAGTATTTTTTCACTGAGAGGGTTGTGGATACATGGAGCAGCCTTCCTGAGGAGGTAGTGGACTCTAAAACAGTGGGGGAATTCAAGAATGCATGGGACAGACTTAAGGCAATTCTAGTGGGGGGTAGGAGGAAGTAGGCTGTTGGTTAACTGGGATCTGCAGCCTATCCATTAGGTAGGGAAATGGGCAGACTAGGTGGGCTAAGCAGTCCTTATTTGCCGTCAAATTCTATGTTTGTATGTTTCTATAGTTTAACAAATCTTTAAAATATTAGATGAAACTTAAACAGAACAAATTAATAAGATCTCCAAACTCATGAGGAAAAATTGTCTGTTTTTGGAACTCCCTGGAAGACTAGAGAAAACAGTTTTTAAGTTAATTAAAACAATTTGTGCAATATTATCTAACCTGTTGAACATTAGGTTGGGTAACTATGGAACACAATGGGTTTAAAAGTACATGAAAACTCTGAAGATACCTAGATAAAGTTGATGGTCAGGGATGTGGATTTGGAAGAGAAAATAATTGAAGCTGAAAAATTAGACAGTTTGGGTATCGCAATCTGTGACTAGAATCTCTTGGATTTACAAACATAACCTTTTAAACCCACAGAACAAATTTCTGAGGAAGCAGTTGCCATTCTAAATCAGGCACATCCCTGGTTCTTGTCACAACGTCCAAATAATAAAAGCTGTGGGATTCTGAAAGAAACGTAAGCATGACAGAAAGATAAAATTTTTTGAAAGGTCATGTCAAATCTAAGTTACAGCTTTTGAAATTGAATATTGGTAGATGTTTTGAAAATTAGCATATGACGATTTTACCTTTTGCAGTTAGTGCTATTTATTTCAACCCAGGCTGGCCCATCATCAGGGACTGACTCCACAGCCCCATCACCTTAACCCAGTCTGGACATAATGTCCAGCAGTCTTCCCACGGCTTCTTCACAGCAGTGGGAGTGGTCCAAAAGCTGCAAAATAGATCCCTGGACAGAAAGCACAACATGGAACCAGGTATGGATCCTATAAGGGTCAGTCCCATAATACTGGCCAGCAATTTTTCTTCTCTGTTACATTCTCCTGAAAGGACAGGCATGCAGTGTTGTCTAGACATTCCCATGCAAGCTCTCACACATGGGATATCAGCAACCACTGCTCCTCCCACCTTAGATTTTACTGTCCCTGTGTGTCCAACCCCAGTCACCACTAGTGTTCAGGAGTGCCCTGGCCATAGCAGCCCTACCTCCCCAGAGGAGGAGAGCAGTCCTATAAATGGTTAGTCCTCCCCCACCCCCCCATGTTGACCCTCTGACATCCCAATTTTGCTCACGAGTCTGGGTAATCAGCACCAAAAGTGGTAGTGATATGCTGCACCAATAGGCTGGTTAAAGCATTTATTAGAAAACATGACATAAAATTTTTCCCAAACAGACTTGGTGGCAGAGTGACACAATAATACAGGAGGGTTTTGTTCCTTTTCTTGTTATGTTTGCTTGCATGCATGTGCAAGAAACATAGTGCCATCATCCGAGATTTCGGAGGTGTGTCACCCCCTCTTCCAATTCAGTCAGTGTGTTGGCAGGCGTGGCTCCTGTAAGCCAACGCATGCTGGAGCTGTCTATGAAAAGCTCCAAAATGCAGTGGCATACAGTTGAAAGGGGGAGCTACGCTTCAGTGAGCAGCGATAAGATATTGCCTGCTCATGCGCAGCTCCCCCTACACACACACACACACACACACACACACACACCTTGTAGCACACTAGAGTCGCCCCCCAAGCACATGCTGTATAGCCGACGGGGTGCCCAATCCCCGTCAGCTGTGCTGGGCGCCCCTGCCCCCCAAAGCCTTCCAAACTCATGATATAGCTGACAGGGGTTCCCAATCCCGCCGGCTCCACTGTCCTCACCCCCCAAGTACTGGGTGCCACGCTGGGAGCCCACCCCAGCATGGCAGTAGATGCTGGCCGATGGGGTGCCCAATCCCGTCGGCTGAAAACCCCCCAACCATCCTTGTGCCACGCTGGGAGCCCACCCCAGCATGGCAAATGTCCCGCATCATCCTTTTTTTTTTTTTTAACCTGTAAAGAAAAAACGGTCCCATGTAGTGTCCCTGGCCCCCCTCTCACAACCCGCACCCACCCACTGCGCACCCTGCCTCCCCACACCCCCACTCACCCCATACTTACCTCCGGACCTCGGTGCGATGATCTTCAGTGGACCGGGAACACGTCTGCACTCTTCAAAGCCAACCGCGAACTGAGGAAATGCCGGTAAGCTGTATAACGGGCTAGATAGGGTATTTTCAACTTTGTTGCATATCTCAGGCATTTTTTGGAATTTTTGCACCAAATTTTCAATATGGCGTTTTTGGGACCCCTTCTCATGAATGATGTCACTGACATGGTGGTATTCAGGCCCGAAGGGTGATTTCACAGTCACTGCGTGGTCACTGCGCAAAATCACCTTTCTGGACCGAGTAACGAAATGACACTGCCAGTGTTCATAAGGTGGGCTCTCAAGAAGTGTATTTTGAAAATTTGGTGGAAAAATTCCAAAAAAACGACTGTTGAAAATCTGGAGTGAAAATATTGAAAATTCGCGAACTTATGAGCGTGCGTAGGAACTGCTCAATGCACTCTCGTAAGTTTGCGAATTTTCAATATTTTCACTCCAGATTTTAAACATTGCCATTTTACCACACCTTCTTATGAGTAGTACAGCTGTCATGTTTCACATCTCACCCAAAACGTGTTTCCACCCATGTAGTGCACAATGGCGCAGTCGGTGTGTGAAACCAATGTACAGAACAAATTAAGAAAACCACAGTGACACTGTTCATGAGCAGAGGTCTTAAAATGGCTATGTTGAAAATTTGGTGAAGAAAAATTCCAAAAATGACTGTTTTACTGACGTGCGTTGTGTAGTTCCTATCTGCGCTCTCGTGAGTTTGTGAATTTTCAATATTTTCACTCCAGATATTCAACATTGCCAATTTACTACACCTCCCATATGAGCAGTACAGCTGTCACTTTTCACATCTCACCAAAATGTGTTTCCGCCTTCATGTAGCTTAATAATGGCGCAGTCGCATGTGCTAAATCAATGTATGGGACACATTAAGAAAATCACAGTGACACTGTTCATGAGCTGAGGTCTTAAAATGGCTATGTTGAAAATTTGGTGAAAAAATTCCTAAAAATGACTGTTTCTGGCCGGAAATTCTTGTGGTTCTATGCATGCTCATAAGTTTGCGAATTTAATATTTCACTCAGATTTCAACATTGCCATTTTATTACACTTCCTTATGAACAGTACAGCTGCCATTTTCATATGCTGCCCAAAATGTTTTCACATATAGTAGTGCACAATGGTGCTGTTGGTGTGCGAAAGCAATGTTTGGGACAGATTAAGAAAATCACAGTTACACTGTTCATGAGCAGAGGTCTTAAAATGGCTATGTTGAAAATTTGGTGACAAAGTCCATAAAATGACTGTGTTACAAGTGAGCATTGTGCAGTTTCCATGCACCCTTGTAAGTTCATGACTTTGTAATATTTTAAGTCCAGATTTTCACTAGTGGCATTTTCCACACTGCCTTATTTACAGTACAGCTGTCATTTTTCACAACATGGCCGGTGGTGTTTTCACACTTTCAGCGAGAGATGCATGGTCGCTGTGGGAAATCATTGTTCGGACAGATAAAGAAAATCACAGTGACACTGTTCATGATCGAGGCCCCAAATGCCTGAGTTGACAATCTGCTGTAAAAAATCCCCAACCTAATTATATTACGGGTGTGCATTGCACAGTTTCTATGCACGCTCGTGACTTCACCATTTTTTTAAATATTTTTACTGCAGATTTGCAACATTGCCATTTTTTACACCTCCCCATGCACAGTACAGCTGTCATTTTTTACATCCTGTTCGGAATGTTTTTGCACCTGTGGTGCTAAATGCCGTAGTCACTGTGCATAAGCAGCTTTCAGCTAAGAAACTGATATTCCCCATGTTCATGAGGTGGGGTCACAAAAACATATTGAACATTTGGAGTGAAAATACCAACGAAGGCCTGAGGTATTAGGGTTTCCAACCATAACACCCAACCCTGTAGAGAATGACAGGCATCAGGGGTGTGACTTGGGATTCTTGCCTGTAATGCTCATACCATTCCACACCCTGCAGCCAGTGAGAGGCATTGAGGTATGCCTTGGACTCTTCGGCCCCAAAGTTCACCCCATTCTCCTATATCGCACCCATATCACTGTATTTCCTAATGGAATGGGGTGCGCATAAGGGCCAAAGACCCCAAGGCACACCGTGACACTTGCCAGTGTCTGCAGGGTGGGGTGTGCTGAAATGGCGTGGCTGTTATGCCTCACGACCCAAAGGCACACCCCAATGCCTGTCACTCTCTGCAGGGTGGTGGTGGGGTTGGCTTCAGTTCAATACTTCACTACTATTCCTATTACGCAGCTCTGTAACTTCTACACTACCACTGCCAATGCCAGCAAGCAAACATTTGGCATTGACAAATGCTTGTTCAATTCATAAAACAAAAAAGGTTCCAGACCAGTTAGAGAACTTATGGTCCTTGTAAGAAATACAGTGGATATGGAAAGATTAAGGTAGAAAGACTTTATGATGATTTCTCAAACTGGGAAGGAATTTCTGCATCCTGATTGGCTAAGGGTTTGGAACTGAATGCCTTGCATGATGACAACCACCAAGTTAGGAACCCTTTTGGCTACCAGGACACAGCACACTTAGATATCCATGCCTCCCCGTTTTTTTTTAAGTTTCTGGGTGCCATGTTGGTGATGTAAAAAACCTATGCTTGTTGTAACTCCAAAAATACCATTTCTGCTCATTTTGAGCACTTCACTCCCCCCCTCCAGCTACAAAGCATCTTCCTGATGAGAATAAAACTTTCAACCCCATCTGCTCTTCTTTATTTGTTTTTCCACACTTCTCCGTTTCTTCACCCACCTCCTGTTAAGCCAGCCAACCAACCATCACCCACTCCACTGGACACTAATCATCACAACTGATATCACAAACAAGGTAACAGTAATAATGGAGATTACCCTATTTGCATCTTCCTTCAAATGTCGCACCTCATCATTCAGTATTACCCAGCACAGACTACTATTTCATTAAGGAAATGGTGCATTTTCTCTCTTGCTCTCACTCTTCCATTCTGCTCTATATTGTGCACAGACTGAACAGCTGCATCACTTTCACAGCCCTTTGCAAACAAATGAATCAACACTAAAATAACACTAATTAAAAATAGAATCGGAGCAAATGTCTAGCTTTTCCTCTGCCTCTCACTCATTCTCCCACTTGGGTATATGATACAGTCTCTTGCACATACTGAACCACTGCAACAGTCTCAGGCAATCCTCTGAAAAAAAGTAATATAAAATGGCATGGAATTTTTAAGACTGGTTAGAGATAATTGTAAACAGTGATGTTACTGAAGTACAAAATCACACTTCACAAAACTTCCTAGCTATTGGCCTTTTCACTCAGAAATATAATGTGCTTGCCAGCCATAGTTTACCATAACAAACATGGCTCTCTATCCATACAAATCTTTAACTAGGGCTAAAAATACAACTGCCTTAAATAAAAAAAAAAATAATGTTATTTGCCCTTATTCTCTTACACACACATACATTAATTATAAAATGAAATGCTACTGTATCTAGGTTCTAATTTCTAGTGTTTCTTTGCTGACCATGAATATGCCCTCCTACTCTTACCTTTGTTGCAGGAAAAGCTCTGTTGTTTAACCTGCTATTGATAAAGCAGATGCCCTGGTTCCAACTAAGGCCTTCTGTTGTGTAATTGTGGGAGTGAACATTCTGCCAGAAGAACTAAGCAGAGATTTGAATTTCTCTATTTCATTTATGTTCAACATTGAGGGATCACTCCCAACCAATCAGAGCGCTCCTTTCCTCTGCAAGTGAGACATTCTTATTCCGTGAACAGTGTTTCACATGCAGCTACCCTGTAAAAGCGCATGTTCAGGTAAAGTTTAAAAAAAATGAATACATTATTAATCAGCTTGATCAATAATATATTAATACCACCACTGATACCACACTTACAGCTGTAAAAGTGATTTCACATACATTCTGAGGGTATCAGAATGGGTCGCTTTGGTTCATGATTCTCATACCCTACAAATGCATATAAGATCACTCTTACAAACTTAAGAATGGTCTCAGTGTTGGCATTAACTTATAGTAAAAGTCACCCTTGATAAATTCTTATTAAATGAGGTATAAGGTTATCCAGACACTGGAGAATATACTCGTATGGGTTAAAAACCTTCTTAGTATGTAGTATGTAACATAGTATTCTGCCTATTAAATGTAAGATAAATATAAAAGAAACACTGTGGGAAAGGAATAACCTAATATAAAGAAGATGAAGGAACCATTGGCTAAACCAGTAAATGGGAGTGAGTTGGGGAAAACAGGGTTTAATGGTTAGCTTAAAAATGTACTGTATGCTGCTGTGCATAATATTTGAGCCTGAGATGGAATGCCATTGCTGCATTATAATAAATGGAGACATCAATCGGAGGGAGAGGGATGCCACTTGACACCAATGAACATTTAAGAAATTCAGGGAAAAATTCGGGTGGTGGTGCCATTAGACACCAGAGAACAATGTTAATTTTGATTTACAGGCAAAAAGATAATCCCAGACTGTAAGGTAGGTGCTGTCCTAATGAGAATGTAGGATTTTGGAATGTCAGGGTCCACCTTGCTTTCTTGTTAGTAATTCCCTCCCAGATCATGATCATTTATTTTGTTTAGCTGTATGCACATCACTCCTAAAAGGAGATAAATGCTTGTTTATATGCCTTTTGGGAGTATTTATCTAGCTAGTATAGCTATCAGAAGCGTACATTGATTGTGTAAAAGACTGGTTTCCCTCATTTTTGGCTTGGGGTGGTTGTTTTCCAGCATTTATTTGATTGTGTTGTCTGCTGGTTAATGCTTATAAGAACAATTGTGTTTGGAAATTAAAATAATTCCAGGTGCTCTGTTTGAACAAGTAAAACAAGAAGGAGTTTTGTTTTATTTTTTTGTAATTCAAATACATTTTATAAGCACAAGCACTAATGCCCACTCAGGTACTGGGTGTATGGATTTGAATCTCCACATAAAAAAGAATCTTTTTTTATAGAAACATAGAATTTAATGGTAGATAAGAACCAATAGGCCCATCTAGTCTGCCCTATTTCCCTACCTACTGAAAAATGCAGCAGATCCTACTTTATATCCAGCATTAACTCCCGTCTGAAACGATAAGGTTCCCCTGTATCTATACCATGCAGTTTTGAATTCCCCAACTGACTCTGCTCCCACCACCTGTGCTGGAAGGCTGTTCCATGCCTCCACCACCCTTTCTGGGAAGATGTACTTTCTCACATTGCCCCTTTGCCTCCCCCTTCCAATCTCATGTCCTGCCCTCTAGTTCTAGAGCCTCTCCTTATTTTAAGGATGCTATCCTCCTGAACCATATTTATTCCTTTTAGGTACTTGAAGGTCTCTATCATTTCTCCCATCTCTCTCCTCTCCTCCAGGGTGTACATACTGAGTGCCTCCAGCCACACTTCATATGTCCCCTGGTGCAGGCCCTGCACCATTTTCGTTGTGCTTTTTTAAACTTCCTTTATCTTGTCTAAGTCTTTTTCAGAGATGCCACCTCCAGAACTGGATGCAGTATTCCAAATGATGTCTCACCAATGACTTGTACAGTGGCATCACCAACCCTTTTCTTCTGCTGATGATACCTCTCCATACATATCCCAGCATTCCACTGTCTTTCCCCACAACCTTGGAACATTGTTTTAGTCACCTTCAGGTCATCCAATATGATCACCCCCAGGTCTCTTTCTTGTTTGGAGACTGATAATAATTCCCCGCCCATCATGTAATCCACCCCTGGGTTCCTGTGCCCAAAGTGCATGATTCTGCACTTCTTTGCGTGGAAACTCAGCTGCCTCACTCTGGACCACTCCTCTAGTTTAGCTAGGTACTTCCTCATTTTTTCCACCCCTCCCGGCATGTCTGCCCTATTGCAGATCTTAGTGCTATCTGTAAAGAGACATACCTTCCCCTCCAGCCCCTCTGCAATGTCACTAATGAAGATATTGGAACAGGACTGGCCCAAGAACTGATCCCTGTTGCACTCCGCTGGTCACCGTCCGTTCCTCGGATTTAACTCCGTTTACCACCACCCTCTGCATTCTATCCGTCTTCAATTTGCAACCCAGTCCACCACCTTGTGAACCAATCCCAGGCTTCCCAGCTTGTTCTCAAGCTTTCTGTGAGGAACATGTTGAACGCCTTGCTGAAGTCCAGGTAGGCCACATCCGCCACCCTCCCCGATCCACTTCGCTAGTCACCCAGTCAAAGAAATCTATCAGATTTGTTTGACACAACTTTCCTGATGTGAATCAATGTTGCCTTGGATCTTGTGCTCTGGTGCTTTCGAGGTGCTCCACTATCCTTTCTTCTAGCAGTGATTCCATAATTTTTTCCACCACTGAGGTCAGACTGACAGGTCTATAGTTACCAGTCTCCTCTCTGTTTCCAACTTTTGTGAAGAGATACTACATCTGCCCTTCTCCAGTCCCCTGGAACCACTCCCTTATCCAACGACTTGTTGAACAGGGCAGCCAGTGGTGCTGTCAGCACCTCCTGTGAAGAACCACTGCTACCTTGAGAAGAATTTTGAAAAACATATTATTTGAACATAAAGCAGCTTATATTTCTCATTGGCTCTGTATGTCTTATCTCCATTATTTATAACTGAGGTTATTTGCTTCAAAAACAGGATACTTGTTTTCTGAAAGTTCATCAGCTCCTACTGCTCCTTCCCAACCTGATGTCATAATACTCTGCTTGTGACATTACAGTTGTTCCCTTGGCAACAGACTGTGATGTCACAACAGGGCATTATGAATTAAAGTCAGGAGTAAGCTACAGAGGCAGTTGAACTCTAAGGGATAAAGATCTTGTTTTTGTGGGAATTGTTTCTGTAATAAATAACAGGGAGGAGAAATCTATACATATGAAATACAAGCTAAACTGTGTCCAGCTATTATGTTTTTTAAAGCTATACCAAAGGTGTCAGCTGCTCTTTAACTCCTTTAATATGCTAGGGAGTATCCAATCTGATGTCATCATCTTGTCTACTCTCAGTTTTGCGAGCTCCCTTAGAACTCTCTCCTCTGCAAACAGACTGATGTCCACCTCCCTTCCTATCCTGTTTCTTATTCCTTCCTCCCATTTTAGCCTCTCAATCCCCCCAGTCTTCCTCCTTTCACTAGTCTATCATACCTATAAAAGGTTTTGTCCCCCTTCTTCTCTTCTTTAGCCATTTTTCCCTCTGTTGGGGCTTTTGTCCTCCTGACCACCTTTCCTGTCTCCCTTTGCTTCTCTATCCCATTAAGTCTATATATCTATCTATCTATTAAGTTACTGAAGGGGGTGTAGCACAGGGCAACAAAGATGATCCAAGGACTAGGGGACATGCCTATGTGAACAGGCTGTGGGAGCTGAACATGTACTTACTGGAGGAGAGGAGAAACAGGGGATATGATTGAAACCTTCAAGTACATGAAAGAAATAAAAAGACAGGCATGGAGGGACTATTCAAGTTAAGGGGAGGGACACTCATGGTCATGATCTCAGATTAGAGTGGGGAAGGTTCAAGAGGAAATGAGGAGACTTTTTGCAGAGAGAGTGGTGTCTGGGTGGAATGCATTGCCTGTGGAAGTAGTATCCTGTAGAACAGTTGACTGATTTAAAAGGAGATGGGATAGGGTAAGAGGGAGGGTCAGGGAGGGAGGGGAGGGTGGGCAGCTGCAGTATAGGGTTGCTGCTTCAGACTCCAGCAGACTCGATAGACCATATGGCCTTTATCTGCTGGCAAATTTGTATGTTTGTATGTTCTATATACACTGCCCTGTCCTCTTCTTTCTGTGTTTCTTTATATTTTCTAGCCAACTTTTTTTCCCTAACTTTCCCTGCCACTTCTTTTGAGAACCATAGTGGTTTTCTTTTTCTCTTGCCTTTGTTTATCTGCTGAATGCAATGGTTTGTCACCTCCACTATGGCTTCCTTTAGCTGAGCCAACTGTTCCTCAACTTCCCTGCATTTTATCCCCTCCACTAGGGCTTCCCCGAGACATACCTCCATCCTGGCTAAGTCTGCTCTCCTGAAGTCTAGGCCACTTACATTAATGTGGCTTGACCCTGTCACAGTACTCATATTGAACCACACTGCACGATGGTCACTGGACCCCAGTTGTTCACCCACCATGACATCTGTGATTCTGTCCCCATTGATTAGTACCAGGTCCAAAACCCTCCCTCCTGGGTTGGCTCAAGCACTAGCTGCTTCAGGCATGCTCTTTGCAGTAAGTCCAGGATGTTCCTGCCCCAGGCTGTGGAAGCTGCTGTGAGGCTCCGATCAACATCAGGCAGATTGAAGTCACCTACAAGCAGCACCTTCCCCTTTAGTAGTTGCCATCATATGAATAGCTTCCAGTAGATCCCTGTCCATTTCCTTCCCTTGAACTGGGGTTCTGTAGATCATGCCTGTGCAGATGTCTGTGCCATTTCCCATTTCCAGGGTGACCCAAAGTGAGTTTGCCTTCCCCTGCATTCCTTGCACCTCTGTAGACTTTATACCCTACTAGATGCAAAGAGCCACCCCTCCTCCATGTAACCTTCACTGTCTCTCCTGAATAAAGTATAACCTGGTATAGCAATGTCCCAGTCATGGTTCCCATTATACCATGTCTCGGTAATAGCTACAATGTTCAGGTCATCCTCTGCCATCAAGACCACTAGGTCTGGGATTTTATTTCCCAGTCTGTGGTCATTCACACACATGGCCTTCTCCTGACCCTCCATCTGTTCCCCTTGTGCCACCTATCCTCCCCACTTTTGCTGAGTCCAGTCCTCACTGGCAATCTTGTAATGTTATGGTCCTCCATGTTGGCTGCATTTTCCTGAGAGGGTGAGCAGTATGATTTATCCTGCTTCCTTCCTCCACCACCTGTGCCTAGTTTAAATGCTTGCCAATGAAGCACCTAAACTGTTCGCTGAGGACATTGGTCCCCTTACATGTGTTAGAAACATAGAAGGATACAAGCCATCACCATTGTACAGGTCCACAACATTCCAGGGGGTCCCCAGTCCCAATGAAGCTGCAATCCTCCTGCACCGGAAGACATATGAAGAGAGACTTAAGAAGATTAATATGTATAGCCTGAGGAAAGGAGGGAGAGAGGGACATGATAGAAACTTTCAAGTACCTCAAGGAAATCAACAAAGTCCAAGAGGGTAGCATATTTCAAAAAAAAGGTGTGCAAGAACAAGGGGGCACAATTTGAAGATAGAGGGGCGGCTCAGAGGTAATTTAAGGAAGTATTTTTTCACAGAAAAGGTTGTGGATGCATGGAATGGCCTTCCAGAGGAGGTTGTGGAGTCAAAAACAGTGGTGGAATTCAAGCATGCATGGGACAGTCATAAAGCAATTCTAGGGGGTTGGGGTAGGAAGAAGTAGGCTGCTGGTTAACTAGGATCTGCAGCTTATCCATTAGGTAGGGAAATGGGCAGACTGGGTGGGCCAAGCGGTTCTCATCTGCCATCAAGTTCTATGTTTCTATGTTTCTATGTTCTCTGCACCAGTTTTCCAACCAAGTGTTGAAATCCATGGTGCAGAGATCCCTAACCTCCCCCTTGCCATGGACAGGCAACACCTCCGAGAAGGTGATGGAGCTTGCTATCTGCCCCAGGCACCTACCCAGCTCCCTGAACTCCTCCTCCTCCTGCACCTTTCCTATCTCTGCCTTGTTGCCAGCAGGTCATTTTTCTCCAGGTGGACAATGACATCCAGCTCACCCCTCCTCAATACCACCCTAGCAATCCTCTGGATCTGCTTTCCATCCCTCTGAGCTGTGCCTCCTGGCAGGCACTTTACCTCCCTCTCTTCCTTGCCACCTGTCCCCAGCTTTACTCCCTGGACCATGGAGTCCCCCACCAGGAGTAGCTTGCTCTGTCTGTAGGGTCCCCTACCACCCCTCCTGTGGGGCTCCACACTGGAGGTCCCACTCATCCTCACTGTATGCACCTTCAAGTGAACCTGTGGGGCCTTTTCACTTCTCCAACACAGTGTAGGAGTTCTTCAGTTGCACCAGCTGGGAGATGTGCCTCTGACCCACCTCCTTTACCCTCTATGAGCCCATGGTAATCCAACCATTCCTCCTGCTGGGTAACTGTTGAGGTAATGGTTGTGGTTTGTGCCTCTGGGAGGTGGAGGAGCTCCCGAGTCCTGGTCAGCTCAGCCCAGAGAATGGTAACCTCTGCCCTCAGCTCAGAGAGGTTCCTGCAGATGGGGCAGCACCGCAGTATCCAGAAGGTTCTGCTGAAGACTGCTGCTGCTCAGCCACTGCACTGCACCACTCCCAGCGTCTTCTACTTCTGTGCTGTCTGTTGCTACACTGACTGATTAAAGGGTGCTCCTTTCCTGGAAACTACTATGACCACTATCTTTTGTACCACCTGATGAAGTATTTACCCCCCTCACCTCTATGCCCAATTTTAGTCCAGACCCAAAATGTGTTTTTTTTCTCTTCCTCCTGTCTTCTCTCACCTCCTACTGTTCTCTTAACTACTATGTCTCTCCTCTCTCTTGAATGCGAGCTCTGCACAATTCAAGGGTGCCAATCACAAAATTGCAGTTCGTACATTGGGTAGTTGTGTGTGTTCCTTCCTTTTCCTGCTTCAGATCAGGAAGTGGCCAAATGATCACAAGTGATGAAAAAACATTTATATCCTTAAAAAAAATTAAACAACTTTGGAAGGGATTAATATTTTTTCACCAAGCCAGTGAAAGGCACATCTGTGGCCCAGCCCCCTTTTACCCTGAAAATGTCAGATATAAATTCCAAACAGTCTAAGTGGGAGCCTATTTGAAAGAAATAAAAAGGCAAAAGGAGTCAGGAAGCATCAGGTATATACGAAAAACATGTATTTTCATGACAAGTGAGTCACAAAAAATATTTTAAATCTTAACTAAAAAACATTTTAAGTCCATTTATCCAACAGTTAAGTGCAGAATGTAGCTAATGGGGACCAGATAAGCAACATACATATGTTGCTTACACTCCAGAATGAAAAGTTGCAAAGTTATTAAAGTGCAAAAATTGAGGTTTAACATTAAACTGCCTACTGAACCCTAACTATAGTGGTGCTACCATTTATTTATTTATTTATTCACTTGTTAACCAGGTTGGTGCACTGATCCAAAGACCTTTTTCAGGAATGGCCCAGACCAGGTACTGGCACATACAATTGTAATGACAGTCAGTACTAACAGCAGGAATCAAATACAAGGACCATAACTGTGTCACTATATATACTGTATATATATATATATATATATATATATATATATATATATATATGTGTGTATGTATGTGTGTGTGTGTATATATATATATATGAGGCAAAAACTCCATTTAATGCACCAGTTAGGATTGTTCCACCTACAAAAGCAAGAAAATTTGGTGTTAGGGTTGAAAGTCGCCCTTGACCCCCCAGCCCACACCCCCAACCGGTTCGGGGGTGCGTGTTAGTCGTGGTCTCTAACTCTCACCCCATCACATGTGTAACTAAGCAGAGGTATAGGAGAATGGGGTGAGAGCTTAGACTGATGACCCCAATGTGCACCCCAATGCTAGTTGGGGTGGGGGTCCAAGGGGCTTTCAACCCTAACACCAAATTCTCACTTTGTCACTGTGGAACAACCCTAACTGATGCATCAAAAGGAGTTTTTTGGCTCTAATTTCCTTCTTTTGAGAATGAGAATGATAAATAGTGAATGGAATGTGAAGGGAACGAGGGGCCCAAATCTATTTGATATCTTGTTACATAGTAACAGGAACTGAAAGGCAAACGCGCTGCAATGGTTACACACATGGAAAAGCAAACGTAAATGGTACAGCAAATGTTAATAGAAACACAAACTTAAAGTGGCACCAAAGCGAACAGTGATGTAAATGGACACACAACGCATACGAAAATGCAACTGGTAACACGCACAGTGATGGCACTGGTACTGTAAATGCAAATGTTAAGTGTTGCAGCAACAAGAATGCCAAACGCAACAGAAACAAAAACGTGAACAGAATCGTGCATGTAAACACAACCCATAATGTGCACAGGCACAGTACCACAATTGTAAATGCAAATGGTAAAGTTAACATGAACAATAACACCAAAGGATACAGAAACGTAATTGAGAATGTAAACGTGTACATAAATGCAAACTGTAACGTGCATGGTCACATTACCACAATTGTAAATGCAAATGGTAACGGTAACAGCAACAATAATGCCAAAGGAAACATGAACGCAAAAGGAAATGCAAGCACATATGGAAACACAAACCGTAATGCGCATGGGCACAGTAACACAATAGGAAATGCAAATGGTGACAGTGACAGCAACGAAGATGCAAAACGAAAGACAAATGCAAGCACAGAGCAAAGGGCTGCCGTAAACGCTAATGCCAATGTACACGGTGATGCAAACCAAAATGCAAACACAAACAGTAGTGGAAACACAAATGGTTACAGTAATGCAAATGCAAGCGCAAATGAGAACGCAAAGCATAACACACACGGTGACATACACAGAACGGTAACGCAAATGGGTACGTAAACGCAAGAAGAAACAGTAACTGTAACATTAACAGAAGCACATGCCCTGTTTTTCCCCAACAGCTGCATAGAAAAACACAGGGTGTACAAAGAATGTATGCATAACAATGGGCCTCGGAGCCGAAAATGAGGTGTTGGAATACTAAATTGCTTATATCTCAGTAACCGTATGATGTAGAAAAAAAAATCACATGATTAATGATTTTCCTGGCTACATTTTCACTGAGTGCATAGCCATATGCATTTTCATAACGAAAATTCCGTTTCTTACACCGTTTTCGAGATATGAACTCCGAAAGGTGCAGCGACGCCACCATGTTAGTCTCACGGGAAAAATGTCAACTTTGGCGCACGTAACTTGCCATCTGTGCAATACTTTTCACTAAACCACTAAAAGGCACATCTGTGAGATATTGGCTGCCTTCCCTTCAGATTTGAATCCAAAGACCACATTGTTCTTTTGCAGCAGGTGGCAAAACTCCTGTCATTTTGGCCATAGTTTGGAAAAATAGCATCGCAATTTGAGAAAGCTTTCAGAAAATTTTATGAAAGTGTCGCAATTGTGACACTACTTTGTGATACCACTTTTCCAGAAACTTGAAAACATATTTCTGGGGTGTTTAACCCCAAAATAAAGACATGGCTAGCATCTTGAGGGTCTCACTAGGTGAACACAAAAAGAATTGTGTTCCTAGAGGGTCCCAATTTTAAGTGCCGAGCATTTTCTGATCAGTAACTGAAAATAAAATGGCAGATATGCGACACTACTAGGGCCATTTGCGACACTAAAAAGTGCATTTGTGAAAATGTTGAACTTTTTGTTAGCTTTTCCCATTGACTTATAATGGGAACTTGTTTCTTGAATAACTTTTGAACTGTTCAATATTTTTCACAAAATCTTCAAAGGCACATTGGGGACCCTGTCAGCATTACCTCCTGAAGTTTTTGGACCAGTCGCCAAGAAACTGTGCACGACCTGTAAGCAAGAGCAAAGAATTTGCAAAAAAGCATAATCGCGCTGTTGTTGCTTAATAACTCGCAGCCATATATCTAACCAGTACAAAAGTTGGCAGATCCCAAGATCTATCATGCCTAACCATGACAGCCAAATTTCAGGCAAATCTGTTGAACGGTGGCAAAGTTATTAAGGTGCAAAATTTCACCCTTTAACCTTAAAAGTGCTACTCAACACTAATTGGTAGCACTACCGTGCTACCATTATATACATACATATATATATATATATATATATATATATATGGGATACATGATGGGTAGAGTGTGATATGCATAAATATATTCACTCCTGCAGAGTGAGCTATGGATTCTCACGAGTGCCAAAGGCAAGAGTGAGAGTATCCATAGCTCACGATACAGGAGTGAGCATATTTATGCATATCACACGATCTGCACATCATATGTGCAGTTTATACAATGGGGGTGGGAGCTCACATTATAGTTGTTATAGAATAAAGTGGTGGGAGTTGAAGAGGTACATACTGGTTTGTTGGTGAGGTAGTAGTTTTTGAGGGATGTGTACATTTATTTTTTGTTAGTGGTACATTTGGTGCTTGGTGTGCATAATATTTTTATTACATTCAGTTGTTTTCACTGAGGTTCATTTATAACAGAAGTATAATACGGTTTGGTTACAGTCACCAAGGCCATGTAACAGAAAATATTTATTTCTTAGTTAACAGTAAGCTTTATTATGTTGTTCTAGGTTATTTATGGAGTTTATAACTTTAATGTGGAACAGTTCAAGTTCTTCATGAAGCTGTTGTGGATTGGTTCTGAGTGCTGTGGCTGGTGAAGGGAGTTCCGTGTTGTGGTGCGGCTTCTTGTTACTTCGGGCTGCTAGTCGGAGTCGGAGCTTGTAGAAATGGGATGCTGTCTTTTCCTCGGGAGTTGCTGATATTAGTGACCTGCAAATAATGAAAAAGAGATGGTTAGTGTTTATTTCAGTGGAAATGTGGTTTGGTTGTGGGACCGTGATATTTTTACCTTGAATGATGTTGAAGGTGACGTATGAGGCATTAATTATGGGGTTCTGGAAGCAAGCTGGCATGGAGTCAAGATATGCAGTTGGTCGTGAACTTGTAGAGGATTCAGGAACTAATGTCTTTGAAATTATTGGTTTGTAGTCTGTGTCATTTGTTAGATTCAGGATATTTCTTTTGTTTTGTTTCATTCATTTTGGAGTACGAATGGATGGATTGAATTTTCTTGTGGCCAGATATTTGCATTATGTCAGTTGGTGCACATTGGAATCTGCTAATTTTGTATGAGATGTTTTTGAATTGATTGATTAGTTAGACGCTCATCACTGTGAAGTCCAGCTTGCTCTATCCTGGTCTTTACTATTTTGGCTATAGTATTTATGCCCAGCGGTTGATTTTTGTACCAGGTTGTGGATTGTTCTTTAACAGGGTAGGTAATTGCCCGGAAAAATGGTGCTTCTGGGTGCTGACACTTTTGTGGTAATTTTGATTTGTAAATTAGGTAATTGTTCACTGGACATCGTTTGTTGTCTGTTGATTGGTAGGCTCTGGGCTTAATGGCTCTGATATCTTTAGGATTAGAACCACAGCGTGTTTTGGTTTGTCTCTCAATGGACAGTTCAAGGTATCTTGCATTGTCAGTGTCCGTTTTAAGAGAGATGCCTCCCCATGTTAGGTTTTTAGCCTTGGTATTGCCCCTGATGCCAAAATACATGTTTACAATTACCCACAGGGAGTTAATTAGGGACTGTGGGTTGTTGGGTCCTAGGCAATCTAATTGTGAGAGTTTGTCAATCATGCTATCAGTTATGTTGTCTGCTGCTTTAGGTCTGTTTCCAAACCCATTTGTTTGAGGTGTTTTTGTTTGGAAATGAAAACTTGCCTGGTCAGTTCACATGTTAAGGATGTTGATAGTGGTTCTTTGTAACCATGTTTATGGAGATGTTGTTCTATGCTCTAAATCTGGATCTCAAGGTTAAAGTTTGAATTCAGAGTCATTCTTTTACTGCCATCATGAAGCAGTGGCAGAGTAAACTGTCCAGTTCTTCGCCCCAATTTCTTTTATGGGTGTTTTTAGTTCTAAGTCTTCTAGTAGGAACTTTTGGAAGTGGTTAACATCGGAGGTAGTCTTCCATTTTGTGTTGTCATTTTTGGAGCTGACAATGTATTTCTGAAGTATTCAGGGTCTAAAAAATATTTGTTTTTTGGAGCCATGTTGCTTTGTTGTGTTTCAGGGAATAAAAATGTTTCATCAATCATGTTTGGATCCAGTAGATACTATTCGTCTTTTTCAAATTGAGTGTAGAGATCTGTTATTTCTTGTTCCATGTTTGCAGGTTTTGTATGCCAATGTAGGGTCAGTTTGTTCAGGCACTGTGGAGTTTTTGATTCAGCCATGGTTAGTTTTGTTTTAAGTTTTTTACTGTTGCTGTGTTTTAATGTTCTTTTTTGTTTCCTAGGTTGGAAAGCAGAAACTGCATTACTCATGGGGGACTGGGTTTTTATGTTGATGGTTTGCAAGTGAGTGTACCTGGCTATTTAAATTTGTTGATTGATTTGGGCTAGTGTTCATTTAGGGAGCTGGGTTTTTAGAGGATGTTTATTGGAGTGAGTATGGTAGTGAAGCTGACGTCAGAGGGATATGTATATATGGGAGATATTTTAACTCCAGTGACATTGGCTTCAGATATCTCACTCTGGTGGAAATAACCTGTTTTATTATCATTCTGCAGCTCCCACCCCCACTGTATAACTATATATATATATATATTTATACAATGGGAGTGAGCTATATATTTCACTGATAAAAGCATGTATTACTACCACAGTGAGATAAATGCAAGTCCCCCCCCCCACGAAAAAAAGCAACAACAACAGCCTATTGTATAAACAGGTCATGCAATGGGAACTGTGTGTGATACATTATTTATCCATACTTGAGCTTTATGACCTCGAGTACATCACTTGTGGCTTATGCCATTCATGCGGTTACCCATAAATTATAGTGGCGTAGTAGTGCCACTATAATATATTAATGTGCACTCCACAGCAACATTGTCTTACAGTGTCTTACTATCCACTCCCTTCAGTAAGCACAAAACAAATACTGTAGCTATAAGCATTTCCATGCACGTTACTCATGGTTTCTGCACCCAATGGCCCTCTGTGTCAGGATCCTCAATGTTAAAGGATATCAATACTCAAAAAGCCAGAGTAGGCAGTGTAAGCTCAGTGTTAGGGACTCACCTACAGGCCCACATCCTGCCCCTTCCTGATACAGGTACCAGCATGTAAGTCCTTGCAGTAAAAATATTTCTTGGAAAGCATAACAAAACTCTCACAGTCCTCTTGGTATATATCCCACCTGGACAAAAATCTAGTGGACCTGACTCCCTACTCAAATGTCTCAGTACCCTCAACCTCAACTCTGAAATTCTACTGTTAGGTGATTTCAACACAGATTGGGCCTCCACTGCGGCAACTCCATAGAGGGATGCAGTGACATCTGTGCACCTTTCCCAACTTGTCTCCACACCCACTAGGGTAAACTATAAGACTGGCACATTAACTTTACTAGACTGGACCCTATGAAATAGGCCGGAACACATCTCCCAAACCTCTGTCCTACCTGATGCTTTCAGTGATCACTCACCTGTTCTAGTTTGCTGGTCTAGCACCTACTCCAAACCCCCCACTAGAAGTATCACAAACAGAGTCCTTAAGCAATGCCACCTGGACCAGTTCAGAGTTGACCTAAGTCAGCAGGACTGGTCCCAAGTCTACTCTTCTACTTCTGTGGATACAGCCCTGGAGTGCTTCATCAGGTTATTCAATGTAGTCTGTGACACACACGCTCCAATAAAAATGGATAATAAAGGGCGGAGCAACCCTTGGTTCTCTCCTGAGCTTGAGCACTTGAAAGCAAGAGACTGCCTCTGGTATAAAGCCCAGGAGGCAGGCAAGCAGGCCAACTTTCAACTCTACAAAAGGCCCACAATTACTGAACTAGGGAGATACGGTGGCAAAAAAACAATGCTACAAGGATGCATTTACCCAATCCTGGAGTGACAGTAAAACATTTTGAGCTAACATCAACGAGGTCACAGGGAAAGTTAACAAGCCAGCTCCTATGATGCTTAACATTGATGGTATACCTACTACTGACCCAGAAACGATTGCTAACTCACTTAACAAAGCATTTACTGATCTCTCTGAAGTGCTACCTTCAGACTTTTTCAACCCCTCTAACTCCTCTGTCACAACGCAAATAATGAACCAACCACCTACCAACCCTCATTTTTGGTTCAGATCCATCTCCTTAAATGAAGCCAGGAAATACCATCTAAAGGTCGTGGGAAAATCACACTATAGTGGAGGCTTCCTTGATTAAAAACTTGTAGCCCTATCCCTGGAAGTCACCTTGAAGCCTCTAACCTACATAATCAACACCTTACTAAGATTCTCTCAGTTACCGCAGCAATGGAAGGTGGCATTAGTGACCCCAGTCTTCAAGAGTAGTAATCGATCCATGCTAAGAAACTACAGACCCATTTCGATTCTCCCGCCCTTATCCAAGGCACTAGAGAGGATTGTCACTGATCAATTAGTGGAATATCTGGAAAAATACAGCATTCAATGCCCTGAACAAAATGGTTTCCACAAAGCACGCAGCACCACCACAGCACTGCTTGAGTTTACAGGCTTTATTCATAAGTCTCTTGAGCACAGCGAGGTGGTTGGTGCAACATTTATCGATTTGTCAAAAGCATTTGATATGGTTAATCATGACCTCCTCGCTGATCAACTAGATGCTATTGGTCTATCAGATAATACTGTAAGATGGTTTAAATCCTACCTCTCGGCCAATCCCAGCAAGTTAGGATAAACAATGTCTACTCTGATAGCAAACCAGTTCGCTCAGGTGTTCCACAGGGCTTCATCTTGGGTCCCGTAATGTTCAGCTTATTTCTAAATCAGCTTCTGAGTTCCTGTCCTAGCAAAATTCTGTTCTACGCAGATGATGCTGTCCTCTCTCTAAAGGCACAGATCCCAGGTCACTGGAGCTTACTCTACAAGACAGCTTCTCCTTAGAGGAAACATTTTTCAAGGCACACAAACTTGTCATAAATTAAAAAAAAAACAAAGGCAATGATGTTCTCCAGCACTCAGACTCGACATTGATCACACCCACTTACCATTACCAATGATGAAGGTGCATCACTTGAACAGGTACAGCACTTTAAGTACTTGGGGGTTATACTTGACAGTACCATGTTATTTGTCCACCATATAGACAATATAGTAAAATCACTCAATATACACATCAGCCTCCTACACAGGCATACGCAGTCTCACTCATGAAGCACTAAACCTTGACATCTGCACCTCAGTCATCTCTCATGTGGAGTATGATATTGCAATCTATGGATCTGCAACAGACACAGCCCTCCACCCTATCAAAGTCGCCTTAAATAAGGCATGCCACCTCTCCACCAGTTCAGAACATCAAACCTTCACCTGTGACCTTTATACCTGCACCAACTGGCTCCAGTTCAGTAGCAGACTTCAGTATCAGACCTGCCTTCTGGCCAGAAAAGCAAGTCTAGGCATGCTACTCACAGGAGTCCAAAAGCTCCTCACCTCCTTTGAATGCAACCATACCACAAGAAGTTCTAGGAGCATGGTCTTCCAGATTCCAAGATGTTGCACCACTCTGTAACAAAGGGCCTTTGCCCTCCGGCACCTAAATGGACTAACAGCCTGCCACCAAGCCTCTTTGCTATTTCAATGCTGGGCCCTTTCAAACATGGGCTACAATCATATCTGGTTACCAAAGTAAGTTGTAACTGTTTCATTAAGGCATCCAGCTCCTGGCAGTTCGTCAACCTAAGTACATCCTGGTGCCATCTATACCTCCATTTCTTCCCTCCCTAAACTGTTCCACCCTCCTCCCCTTCACTTCTACCCCTGCACCACCGGGCACCTCTTCACCCCCTGCTACTTCCCTCTGTAACTGACCCAACCTCCTTCCCACACCTTCTTCCCATCCTCCCCTTATCCGCTCTCCACCACTCGCCTTCTGCTCCCATTCCCTCTTCCCTTTCTTATACTGACATCCTGCTCTGATCCTGCACTGCCCCATCACCCGACACCCTCTGTTAACACTTCCCACTACTGGCACTGCCAGAATGCTCATTATAAGCCTCCCTCACCAGTGATGAGGCCCACCTTCTGGGCTGATTTTCAGTATATATTCTTTCTCTCCAGTTTGTCTTTTCACTATTACCCCTCTCTTCCTGAGCCAACCCCTTCCCTTGTTCACTCTTTCTTCCTCCCTTTTTTCTTTTTGTGTTGGCAAGTACCATTGTATACAGTGTTTGCTTATTTCAGTCACACATGTAACCTCTTACCTAATTTGCCTTAATTATTGTTGTCCTCTTACAGCTTCCCGTAAGCTGTAGTTTTGTTTGTTACTGTAATGAGCCTGATGTGGAACCTATGTAATGAGCCTGTACTCAAATGTTAATCCAAGATCTTAATAAACAAATAAATATAGTTATGGTTGAGCAGAGATTTCAAAAACCTCAAATTGTGCACTTTAATGATTTTTCAACTATTTGATGGATTTACACAAAAGTTTGCAGCCACAGTCTCCTGGGGAAGATCTCTTAACTTGCCAAGTTTTGTTCCAGTTGGATGTGTGGATTCTGAGATCCAGATAGTGCAACAACCTTAAAATTTGCCATTTTTTTGCTGTTTTGTTTCTCATCACCCTTTGCACAGATGGTGTTGAATGTTGTTCTGAAATTTTTATAATAGAAAGAGCTTGGATCATAGAACTACCCCACATTTATTTGGTGAAAAAATATTAATCCATTCCAAAGTTATTGCATTTGAAGGTCCTATTATTTTCAATGGCACTTTTACTTTCCAGGATAGATTCCCGGAATGAAAAAGGATTTTGCTCTGATGAACAAGGATCCTTTTTTTTGGAAGAGCCAATCCTTGATCACCAGAAAAAAATCCTTTTCATGAGCCGCTATCTTGCATTTTGTTTTTATATTTGGCCAGATAAAACTGTCATAACTGTGCACAGGGATGTCTGTTACAGACATCGAAGTATCTTGCCCATCGAGAGTTGATGAGCTGTTCTTTGTGGTTTCTGACTTGAAATTTTTTTTAGCTATTTTATTTCTTTTTCACCACTTGCTAACTTCCTTTTCTGTCAGTCCTTTTTTGTCATGGCAAAAAGGGAAATCGGCTAGCGAAAATTTCCCCTTTAGACAACCAGATATTAATGCCACTAATCCTTTTTGCCAGCTGATTTCCTTTTTCACCATGACAAAAAAGGATGGTGAGAAAGGACTTGCACTGGTGAAAAAGAATTACCGGCATGGCCATCTGGTCATGAAAAGAGGAAATCTTATTTCGACAGCCGATTTCCTTTTTCGCCATGACAGAAAAGGATGGTGAAAAAGGACATTAGATGGTGAAAAAGGATTGTCGGCATGGCCATCTGGTTGTGAAAATAGGTCTGGAGACCATCTAGTCCCAAAAAATATGATCTGGTTGTCACCCCCTTTGTATTGCTGTGCAACTATCCGTGGTGTCTAGTGGCATCCCTACCCTCAATCCACCTTTTTTATTTATTGTTATAGTTTTCTTTTATTTCATTTATTTATTTTTATTTTAAATGTATTATTTATTGTTTTGGAATATTTGTGGTACTCTGCCACTATGTCCCTTTATCCCTGGTGTCTAGTGGTACCCCCAACTCTTGAAAGTATTTTTTTTTTTACTTATGTTTGTGGTTAGTGGCATCCCCCACCCTCCCATCTCTCTTTCTACCTTAAAATAAGAAAACTGTCCCTCATTGCCTTTTTTTAAACCTGTAAAAAAAATCAAAACACAGTCGATCACCATTCACTCCCACCCCTCCCACCAGACCATGCACTGTGCACCCACCTTCCTGCACTCCCCCTTGACACCCCCACAGACAGTCACTCACTTGAGCAGGTCCCAGGTTCGAGATCTGCTCTTCTGATTGAAGATATGTCTTGATGCTGGAATTGGTGATTGCAATATGAGAAATAAGGTAACTGCCCTTCAATGTATTTCATTGAGTGGTTTTAACATTTATGCATAACTCAGCAGTTTTTAATTTTGACTCAAAATGTTCAACATGACCTTTTGGGGACTCCACCACATGAACAATATGACTGTCATCATACAACTTTTTGTCAGAAGGTGATGTCATGATTGGTTGGCAAAATCCCCTTTCCAGTGGGATTTGTGTAATGACAGTCATATTGTTCATGAGATGCGTCATAAGAAAGCTATGTTGAAAATTTGGGGTCAGAATTGCTACGTTGTGACCATTCATTGCAATTTCACTATGCACGCTTGTAACTTGGGACATTTTCAATATTTTCATCCCATATTTTCAAAATAGCCTTCTTATAAACCCATCTCATGTATGTCATAGCTGTTATTTTTTAAATCCTGACCAAAATGTGTTTTCACACCTGTGGTGCAGAACGGCATTGCAGTTGTGCAGAATTATGTTTTGGTTGGGATTTGAACATTTTCTGTACTGGGTACATGCAGCGAGGTCATAAGACGGCTATGCTGAGAATTTGGGGGTTAGAATTATTAAAAATGGCACAGTTATGACTATTTGTTGCAATTTTGCTACAGATGCTCATAACCTTGGGAATGTTAAATACTTTGAGCCCTAATTTTCAGCATAGCCTTCTTATTACACCACCTCTTGTATGTCACAGCTGTCATTTTTTAAATCTTGTCCAAAATGTGTTTTTTTGCACCTGTGTTGCAGATAGTAATTGTGTTTGTGCAGAGTTACGTTTTGGCTGGGATTGAAAAATTGTTTGCAGCAGGTACATGAGGTGAGGTAATAACATGGCAATAGTGACAATTTGGTGACAGTTGTCCTATAAACTGGAAGTTCAGGGGCCAGAGAGCTCTGTGCTTTCACAGTTAGATACATATACGCATCTTTGGAGGGATGGGATCATAAGCAAATAAGGCTATGACAATACTATCTCAAAAAGTAAGGAAATAAATTGTAAAAACTTCATTAATGCACTTTTAGGGTTAAACTGACAAAATTAGGAAATGTGGCATTAGGGTTTCAATTCTAACACACATAACCCCACCCTTCCTGAACCACAGGTGGAAGTCTATTTTTAGGTAGTCAACCCTAACGCTCACCCCCATTCTCCCATGCTGTACTCATGTCACCTTATTTTCTAATGTAATGGGGTGAGTGTTAGGGTTTATGGCCCAAGATAGACCCCCCTCCCACCTGTGGGTTTGTGCAGGGTGGTGAATGGGGTGTTAGGGTTGGAAATCCTTACGCCACACTTCCCTGCTTTTATCAGTTTAACCCTAATTGATGCATTAATAACATTTTTGCCTCTCTCGCTCTCTCTCTCTCTATATATATATATATATATATGGTGCGGTTGTGCCTCTATAGTTAGGTTGAGTAAGCACTTCAATGTTAAACTCAACATTTTGCACTTTAATAACTTTGCAACCATTCAACAGATTTGAACAACATTTGGTATGCCCTGTCCTGTGATGTAGATCTCCTGATGTGACAAGTATCAGTCAGACATGTGGTCTCTGAGTTATGAAGCGGTAAAAAAACATGTTTTCGTGCATTGACTTTGCTGGGATTTTTCTTTGAACTTGCCTACAGCCCAGATGGTTTGTTTTTGTGGTCTGACATTTTCAGGACAGAAAGAGACTACCCCACAGATGTCCCTTTTGCTAGTCTGGTGAAAATATAATAAAGAATTTCACATTCTTGCAATTTAAAATTTTGAAAAAAATTGTTTCCGAACATGCTCAGTAAGCACTTCAATACAGCTGTATGAAACAAAAAAGGAACCCTGCTTCATATGAAAAAAATCCTTTTTGTATGGCCACAATCTTGTTTTCAGTTTTGCCTGAAAAATTAAAATTTAGAAACCTCCCAAAATTATATTCTGGGGAGGATTCCTCAACACATGTACCTTGCTTATTGGGACCTCTTAGGTGCATGCTGCTATTTACTGCTCAGAAAATGCCCTTAAAATGCAGTTTATTTAACATTAAAATTCCTTGTTCATATCTCCATCATACAAAGTAAGATCCTGGTTTGTATCATGAGATACAAACTAGGATCCAGCTCTTTGTGATAAGGGTGAAAAAGTAAAGGCTAACTTCAAAACGGCGAAACCGCAATAGCGAGTGCATATACAGTGCACAGAAATTACGGCAAGCGGAATTTTATGGTGATTGTATAGCATTTTACAAGGCATACGGGAACAGGCTACCAAATTAAATCTGCAATTGCACATTATACGCCAAGCCTCTTAGGTAATCGTACCTATCCCGTAATGCATACTCCTGCACCACTTGCTCTCCTGGCAGTGAGAGAGAAATTGCAAGTTTTGTTGTGTTCAGTATTCTGCAACCACTGCACCATCCTCTGTAGCAAAGGAATCCTTGGCAGTTGCCCTGCTACCATAAAACACCTGGTGGCCATTTGTGTGACTGAGGGCTCCCGCCTCACACACACCACTGGGGGCTGTGACCCCAGACCCCACTATCTCTAGGAGTCTAACTCTGAGGTGCATCTTGACACTTGGGTAGGTTACCACCTTGGAGTTACCATTTAGGACTAGTCACTTTATATTATCGGTCACCATATGTGATTTTGCCATTATTACTTCACTGTTATGCAGTCACCATTAGTGCTTTTCCTTATTCACATGCTACCCTAGGGGCTCCATGTGATAAGGGCATGAGCCGAAAATCCATGATTTTTTTTTAAGGAGAAATGCTTCTTCAAACAACGAGGTGCCCAATCCCTGTGTTGGCACTAGATGTATGTGTCCTCAAATGGAATATATTTATTCCAACATTACTAACATTAGGGTGCCAATCCCCATGTTGGCAGTAGCCCCCATAGGGACACTGGGAGCCTACTCCCAGTGTCCCCAGTTATGTCATACCCCAACACCACCAGTAATGTTGTACACAAGGGAGTCCACGCCCAGTGACCCAAAATGTTTACTCTGTATACCTGAAAAAAAGAAAACAGTCCCTCAATGCCTTTTTTTATCCTGTACAAAAGAAAATGGTCCCTCATCATCTCCCTGTTCCCCTCTCCTATCCCAACCCTCCCACTGAGCAACCCACCACCCCACACACACCCCTTTCCGTATACTTACAACCGGAGATCCTCTTCTGTCATCTTCTGTGGACCGGGACACATCTGCACTCTTCAAAGACAAACTGCGAACTGAAGACTCAAGGTAAGTGCTGTATAATGGCTGTCAATAGTGTTTTGAACTTATTTTTTCACCAAATTTTCAACAAGGACTTTTTTGGACTCCACCTCATGAATATAGGCACTGTCATTTCATTGCTCGGTCCCAAAAGGTGATTTCATGGTTACTGCACAAAATCACATTTTAGGACCAAGTAATGAAATGACAGTGCATAAGGTGGGGTCCAAAAAACCCATGTCGAAAAATTTGCTGCAAAATGACAAAAATGCCTGGAGTTATGTGTGGTTGTTGAAATTTTGCTCACATGCATGTAAATTTGGCAATTTATACTATTTTCACTCCAAATTTTCAGCACTGACATTTTCACACCACCTCATGAACAGTACAGTTGTCATTCTTCACATCCTGCCTGTAAACTGTTTTTGCTCCTGTGGTGCAGAATGGCACATACACTGTGTGAAATCACCTTTCAGGACTGATTAATGAAATGACAGTGCCAGTGTTCATGAGGAGGGGTCCACAAAAGGCCTTGAGGAAAATCTGGTGGCAAAAATCCTAAAAATCTCTGAGTTACATGTGTCCATTGAAATTATTTAACACACATGCATAACTTTGGTGCTTTTCAATATTTTGACACCAAATTTTCAACGTAGTCATTTTTTACATCACCTCATGAACAGTACTGCTGTCATCTTTCACACTCTGCCCAAAAAGTGTTTTCACACCCATGGTAAGAATGGTGCTGCAGTTGTGCATTATTAAGTTTTGCCATGCATTTATAATTTCTCTGTACCGTGCTATATGAGGTACATTAATAAGATGGCTATGCTGACGATTTGGTCACTGTTGTTTGACACATAGAGGGCCCTGCACTTCCACACCTACATACATATGTGCAAGGACACTATTATACTATCTCAAAAAGTAAGGAAGTTCATTGCAAAACTCTGTTTATGCATCCATAGAGTTCCTATTACAGAGATAAAAGTATGGAAATTCAGTGTTAGGGCTCCCAACCCTATCACCCCACCTCCACACACCAACAGGCATTGGGGTGTGCCTCAGATTATCAGCCTAACTCTTACCCTGTTCTCCTGTACAGTACCAACTCAGCTTCCTTACACATGGAATGGGGTAAGAGTTAGGCCGATGACAACAAGGCATGCCCTGATGCCTGTTGGTGTGTGAAGGGTGGGAAGGTTGGGAATGCTAAAACTCAATTTCCATACTTTTGTCTCTTTAATAGGAACTCTAACTGATGCATTAAACATAGATTTTGATACATATATATATATATATATATATAAGAGAGAGAGAGAGAGAGAGAGAGAGATGTTCTTTGCAAAAAACTTTGTTACTAAACTAGTTAGGGTTCCAGCATTAAACGTAGGGAAATGTTGTGTTAAGTTTTCCAACCCTAACAACCCACCCTGCAGGCAGAAACAGGTGTGGGGTGTGCCATGTGGTTGTCAGCTCTAAAACTCACCCCATTCCATGAGTAAATAATTTTAGATGGGTACAGCTTATGAGAATTGGGTGGGCATTTGGGCTGACAATCCCAAGCACACCCCATGCCTGTTGTTGCCTGCAGGGTGGGGGTGGGTTGTTAGGGTTGGAAACCCTAAGGCAACATTTCCCTATTTTTGATGCTGGAACCCTAACTAGTGCATTAATGACCTTTTTTTTCTTTTTTTTGCAATGGTTTTCCTTACTTTTTGAGATAGTATAATCATATTTTTATTTGCCTGGGGAGTGCGGGCCCTCTTGGCCCTCAAGCTTCCTTCTATGTATAATTTTGAAGATATTGTAATTGTATCATTATTTCCCTGTGGGAGCACTTTGACCTCCAAACCCTGCACTCACATCAGTCCTTAATGGTATCCATATTTGAGTGTGGGAGCACAGGGCTCTATTATCCATTCATAATTTTTGAAATATTTTAATTGTATCCTTATTTCCCTGTAGGAGTGCATGGCCTCTGGGCCCCATTGCTCCAATTAGTCCACAATAGTATCCATATTTGCCCTGCACGCCCATCCATCCAAAATGTTAAAGATACTGTAGTTGTCTCCCATCCCATGCTGTGTAGCACCAAAAAAAGACCTCACATTGCAATGTTATCCTATGTGAATCACAGAAAAATGTGAAACCTGTATAACTCCACAACAAATAAATATATTTTCATTAAACCAGAAAAAGGCACATCTGTAGGGCATGCCCTTTGTATCCGACAAATTTCATACAACAATTAGAAGTCATGTCTTCTCATCAGAGTGAAAAAAAAAATGATAGCCTGCCCCGCACAATACAATGTTATCCTATGGGAAACAAAGGAACTTTTAAACCCCAGAACTCCAGAGCAAAGTGATCTGCTTTTACTAAACCAACAAAGGGCACATCCATGGAGCAAGCCCTTCGTACTCTAAAAATTTCAGACCAAAATTCCAAAATGTTTCTTCAGTGTGAAATTGCAAAAAAAAAGTGTCAAAAATTATTTTTTCATAAGTATCCTGTTGTGAGCTTTCTTTTTTTTTTGCAATTTGTGAAAAAGAAAAATTTTCTTTTGCAAACTGTGAAGCAGAACTCTGTTTTGTGTTCTTTTTTCATAATTTGTGATAAAAGAAAAATATTTTGTCACAAATTACAAACAAGAACCTGTTTCATGATTCTTTTTTCACAAATTTTCACAAATTTGTGAAAAAGGATCGTGGCATATTAAAAAAAACACATTTCCAGGTGATTTACAAAAAAAACTAACACCTGAATCCGATAGAATGGGTCCCATTTAACAGAAGATGTGTTGGTGGCTTAAAAAAAATCATTTTTTTTGTTTTTTAACTTTGTTTGCCTCACTAAGAAAAAACATGGTGGTGGCAGCACGAAAAAGGATTCCTCATTTGTCACAAAGTGCTTATTTGGTCTGTGTGGTGGGTGCTTTATTTAACATAAAAGTGAAGTTTTAACCCTAACTACAGAGGTGCAGCTGCACCTCTATAATGTACATCAATAGAGAGATGAGGAAAGGAACAGCAGAAAGTGAAGAGGTGACTGCTCTCTCAGTGGAAGGGAAGTATATGCAAATCTAGGAGTGTTCATTATTACTTCTTCACATTGAAATTGCATTGGGAAAAGGAGGAGTAGGAGTTTGAAGAAGGTTGTGCAATGGCTACTTAAAGTCTCTTTTTGAGTGTGGATAGGAAGGATAGGAATATAAAAAGCAGTTGCTCAATATATCTAAACGTGTGCAACAAAGGAGGTAAGGGAAATAAAGAAAATGTTTTGCACTGATAGAGGAGGGAGAGGGGAGACTTGGGGGAGTGTTTGGTATCCTGCATCTGGAAGGGTGGGGGGTCGCTGGTGGGCAACGACAGCAATGGGTAGGGTGGTAGGCTGCAACAACTGCGGTGCACCAATCTTTCTAAACATTGCATGGAGTGTGGGAGGATGTTTCATGTGCAACCACATAGAAAAACTTAGAAAGGAGATTGAGGGTCTGCCGGAGGAACTAAGACAGGCAAGGCAGATTGGGGGTGGGTTTAGCCCAATACTGGAGGGAGGTAGAAGGGGAGATGAGGGAAGGCGATTTAAGCCAACAGTGGTGAGGAGAG
This sequence comes from Neoceratodus forsteri, assembly GCA_016271365.2. NCBI lineage: Eukaryota > Metazoa > Chordata > Ceratodontiformes > Ceratodontidae > Neoceratodus > Neoceratodus forsteri. The sequence goes on from CM057453.1 coordinate 1,387,782,102, forward strand.
GGTCAGAAGAAGGGAAGCAGAGACAAAGGAGCCCAGGCCAGGAAGAACGATTGCCGGGTAAACCAGGTCAGGAGATGAAAGACAAATGGAAGGAGGAGATAGGGACTTGTGAGTGGAGGTGAAGAAGTGGCAAAAGTCATGGAGTGGAAAGGAGAGAACAGGTTACTATGAAGAGAGAGGGAGCGGGCATTTGTGAAGGGTCTTCAGAAAACAGCTGTGCACTGCTAGAGAGGAAAAAGGTAGAGGAGGGAAATGATGAAATTAGAGGAGTAATTGATAAAAATCTGGACCAAACTGGAGCGGGGGGAAGTTCTGCTGGGAGAATTGCAACAGGGGTAAAAGGGGGAAATAATGTGCAGGAGGAAGAAGAGGAGCTGGAAATGAGAGAGGGAGATGAATGGAAGCAAGCAGGGAGGAAGAGGGGTGGAATCTTAGTGCTGGGGGACTCAATACTAAGAGGAGTTAGGTGGGGTAGCAAGGGGGAGAGGCATAGTTGCAGTTGGGTGGAGGCCATGCCAGGAATGATAGCGGAAAGGGTGGGACAGTCTGTTCTGAAATATGTTAGAAGGCGTAGGGACAAGCCTCATTTAATTATACATCTTGGGACAAACAACCTGGCTGACAAGACAGTAGATATAGTCCAGAGGAGGTTTGAGGAACTAGCACAATTATGTGAGGGGGCAGGAAGATCAGTAACTTTTTCTGAGATACTTCCGGTGCCAAAGGCAAGCACAACAAGAAAGCTGAGAATAGAAGAATTTAACGGATGGCTAAGAACCTGGTGTTGTGCTAAAGGGTATGGGCTGTTGGGGGGTGGGGAGGGACCTGGGAGGACAGTAGTCTCTATGCGAAGGACAGACTACACTTGAGTGAGGAGGAAAGAAAGTGTTGAAACAGAGGATGAAAAGAGTATAGAGGAAGTTGGGAATTTAAACTAGGAGTGGGGTGGCAGTTGGAAAGAGATATGCAGAGACCACAGGTTGGGAAATCATATGAGCCTACCCCCACAGCAAGTGACAAAGGACAAATGGCAAGTACAATTGGTGATGCTAGGAAAGGAGGGCAGGATGGGAGGGGGGGAAAAGGGTGGAAGGTGGTTACCCTTAATGCTAGGAGTCTTGGGAGGAAAACTGCAGAGTTACAGGTTCTCATGGCAGAGGGAGAGGAGGACATTGCAGCCATCACGGAAACATGGGCCACCCAATATAATGACTGGGATCTGTCTGTACCAGGGTACAGGTTATTTCATAGTGACAGGGTGATTGGGAAAGGAGGGGGAGTGGCACTATATGTGAAGGAAGGACTGAAGTGTGTAAGGGAGGAAGGGGAGGAGGGTAGTACGTAGTCACTTTGGGTGCAAATCCAGGATTCCAAGAATAGGATTCTTAGAATGAGAGTGGTGTACAGACCACCATCTCAGACGGAGGAGTTAGACAGGGAACTAGTGGGACAGATCAGGAGGACCTGCGAGAAGGGTAGTGTGGTGATTGTGGGGACTTCAACATGTCAGAGTGGACTGGAGCACCCCAACAACCAGGAACAGAAGGGAGCAGGTACTGCTGGATGTCGTCCAGGACAGCTTCCTGCTGCAAATGGTCAGTGAACCAACCAGGTTAGGGAATACCCTTGACCTTGTGCTGGCAAATGGGGACTTTGTGAGAGAACTACAGTGGAGGAACCGCTGTCAGGGAGTGACCACCACTCAGTATGGCTCACATTGGATATGGGCAAGGAAGGAGTGGAATCTGGCACAAGAGTACTGGACTTCAGGAGGGCCGACTTTGGGAGGATGGGGGAAGTGGTAAAAGGGTACCTGGCCAGAATTCAATCTAGTATGGATACTAACCAGAGGTGGGAGCTCATAAAGCTGGGGATAGTGGAGGCAACCAAAACCTGCTGCAAAGCCCAGAGCAAGAAGACTAGGGCTAAGAAACTGAGCTGGTTGAGCAAGGAGGTCATGGAAAAGGTAAGGAGGAAAAGAGCTGCCTTTAGGAAGTACAAGAAAACAGGGAGGGGGAAGTACAGAGATGAGTACATGACAGAATTGAAGGAGGTGACAAGGGCAGTAAGGGGAGCCAAAGCATCTACAGAACTCAGGCTGGCACAAGGCATTAAGAAGGGGGAGGAGGACTTCTTTAAGTACATCAGGGAGAAAAGGAGCTGTAAGGACCACATAGTAAGGATTAGGAAGTAGGGGGGTTGGGTGGAAGCAGGGTACAATAAGGCGGAAGCTCTAAATGAGTACTTCTGCTCAGTATATACTAAAGAGAAGAGGTGGGTGACACCCAAGGTGGGAGAAATGGCAGAAGCAGGGGGGGAAGTGGTGACAGATGGGGAAATCAGGGAGGGCAGAGTTCGAGAAGGTTTGAAGGCACTGAGGGTGGACAAGGCACTAGGCCCAGATGACATCCACCCCAGGGTACTGAAGGAGCTGGCAGAGGTCCTTGCAGGACCTTTGGCAGACCTATTTAATGCCTCACTACATTTGGGGTGTGTACCTCAGGACAGGAGGATGGCTTATGTGGTGTCCCTCCACAAAATGGCCCCAAGGATGAACCGGGAAACTACAGACCAGTGAGCCTCACATCCATCGTGGGTAAGCTAATGGAGACTATCCTGAAGGAGAGGCTGGTGGCCCTCCTAGAGGCCAAAGGACTACAGGACAGCAGACAGCATGGTTTACACGCGGGCAGATCCTGCCAAACCAACCTGGTCGAGTTCTATGACTGGGTAACTAGGCACTGGACAGGGCCATGCAGTGGATGTCCTGTATCTGGACTTCAGTAAGGCATTTGACTTTGTGCCACATGGAAGGCTGGGAAGGAGTTAGTAGGCACAGGGTGGGTGCAAAGCTGGTGAGATGGGTAGGGAACTGGCTGCAGGGAAGGCAACAGAGGGTGGTGGTGGGTGGGGAGCTCACACCCAAGGGCAGTGACGCAGTGTCCCACAGGGCTCGTGTTGGGACCAGTGTTGTTTGGGATATTCATTGCAGACATATCATGGGACATCAAGAGCAAGATCAGTCTGTTTGCTGATGATACCAGGGTTGGGCGGTGGTGTATGACCTAGGGGATGGCAGGGGTTGCAGGATGATCTGGCAAAGCTTGAAACCTGGTCAGACACCTGGCAACTGGGGTTTAATGCCAAAAGTGCAAGGTGCTGCATTTTGGGATGAAGAACCCAAGGAGGAGTTACCAGCTAGGGGAGTGCAGCTAGCCCAGACAGAGGAGGAGAAGGATCTGGGTGTGCTCATTACAGGTCAACGAACAACTCGGCACAATGTAGAAGGCAGCTGCAAAGGCCAACAAAATGCTGGGTTGTATTGCAAGGGTATATCCTCAAGGAAGGAGGAGGTGATTCTGCCACTGTATGGGGTCATTAGTTAGACCACACGCGCGTTACTGTGTGTAGTACTGGCGTCCGTATCTGAAGAGGGACATTAAGTTACTGAAGGGGTGCAGCGCGAGGCGACAAAGATGATCAAGGGGCTGGGGACTTATCATACGAGAGGAGGTTGAAGGAGTTGAACATGTACACACTGGAGCAGAGGAGAGACAGGGGTGACATGATTGAAACCTTTAGATACATGAAAGGAATAAACAAGACGGGTACAGAGGGGCTGTTCAAAATAAGGGAGGGGAGGGCCACCAGGAGCCATGATATGAGACTGGAGCGAGGAAGGTTCTGGAGGTAGATGAGGAGACACTTTTTTACAGAGAGGGTGGTGGCTGGGTGGAATGCATTACCTACAGAAGTGGTATGCAGTAGCACAGTGGACTGCTTCAAACGAGGATGGGATAGGACAGGGGGGAGGGTTAATGAAGGGGAAGGGTGGAAGGGAGGGGCAGCTGCAGAATAAGGGGTGCTAGCTGCCCATTCGAGCAGACTTGATAGACCTCTAGGCCTTTATCTGCTGGCAATTTTCGTATGTTCATAGATAGATAGATAGATAGATAGATAGATAGATAGATAGATAGATAGATAGATATTCAATGGAAATACATTCATTGCTAAACTGATGAACTCATTGAACGCATTCAGGATTCGACAGGTGGTAGGCTTTTAAAAGATAACTGTTGTGAATCTAGCTGTATTGTGCAATCAGATCATGAACCTCATGTTTCAGATCAAAGAGTGTGAAAATATAAAGATTTTTCTTATTTATTTAATTTGATTTTAGGATGTTCATCAGTGCATGCTGGTGACATCATATTTGACTCTACCAACATAGGCAATGACGCACGTTATGTCCCAATGTGAATGAGCAAGGCATTGAATTAATAGTGTATATATGGTGACTTTAAATTCAGTTAAGTTATACATTTTTATCTTAAAATGTCTATCCAAATGGTGATAATTGATTTCAGTAATTGTATGCTCTTGTTCACATTAGTTGCAAATACATAGATGAATCAGTCAGCAATTTTAGACCTAAATGTGAACTGCTTTTTTTAATTCTTGCTGTGAGAACTATGCCACAACGATGCCTGCCTCGTACACAATTGCTTTGTATGCATGTTGTACTACAGACTGGTGAAAAACTGTATTTTTCTCCTTTTTATATGGTTATATCCAAATTAAGTACATACCTTCAGCCACTTCTTGAAAGAAGCTGCAGCGCAGAACTGCCAAGCCTTAATCTGTAATACATTGTTTTTTTTCCACTTCAGACATCAAGCAAGAGATACCATCACTAGCTGTCCATATTAAATTTAAAAATATCTATATAAATTAATATTTCACGTTAACAATGTTAGACTTTCTTATATAGTTTGAAATGTCACTTACATATTAGCTGCACCCATTATATAGATCTGTATCTTATCACACTGCAACACCTCGTGTTACTGTCTTTTTCAAGTGCTAATCTGGTGAGGCATAGGGTCTGTGACTGGGCTTTGGAGGGGTTCCATCCCTTTGTGCATAGTGATGCCTGCCCCCTTCTTGTAACTCTTGCAATACAGTAAGACAAGCTACTGGGAAGGGATGGGCAAGGCAGTTTTACTTTTGACAGCAAACCTTTCAAAGTGTTTTACATAAATAAACATGAATAACATTTTGCAAGACAATTACTGGTGAGCATTTAAATAAATTTAAAATGACAGCCTCTAGTTAAAATTCAGGGAAGGCTATAGGCATTGCAAAATTTACACCACTACCCCAAAAACACACACACACACACAGCACTAGGAAGAACACAGCATAGCATGGTATTACAAATACTTGAAGTTTTATTCAAAAGAGCAAAGTGCTTCCAAAACTCAACATAAGGTAGGCTTCTGCTGTATAGAGCAGGAACAATGAGGCTGAACATAATAATAGCAACCAATGTTGCAATGCTTAGATAGCATCCAAAATACTAAAACCGGAGCTCCCATTACAGTTTGTTACATGGAGTACTGGATTTGGTATTTTGGCATTTTAGATGCTATCTGAAGCATTGGTTGCTATTACCATTTGCAGCTAATTTTTCCATTCTACAAGGCTGAAGCCTGCCTTATATTGAGGTATGGAAGCACTTTGCATTCTGGAATAGAACTTCAGATTTCTGATAAGATCTTTCTGTGCTGTGTTCTTCCCGGTGCTGACCCTTCACCACTTAGTGTAGTATTCTGTGATTTTAGAAAAAAATTCTCACAATATCTATACAGTCTCATCATAGTGAATACCTAAAAATAATATAAATATTTATGAATGCTTAGCACCTTTGTTCGGAGTTTCTTTCAGCATTAATATTAGTTATTATAAATAGTCAAAAATATTGTGCACATTGAGAATTTTACAAATAAAGAAAGGTCATCATCAGAGAACACTGGATAGTTTACAGGTGTATGCAGCTCATACATAAATGTGCAAATATCAAGCAGAGTAACCCTCCCATCCCAAACACACGCACCATCAAACATTAAAATATGCTAAATCCAACCAGTGTAACACTGACTAGCAATCTGAATAAAATATGTGCAGTTCATTTTAATGTATTTAGAATAGAAAAAAGAACGACAAACAGGCACATTTTGTGCACTAATGAAAAGCATGCCGATTTGCTACAGATATACTGTACATATTAAGAATATTGCTAAAAAGAAGGGCATCATCAGTGAAAGTCTGATTTCATCTCATGGATACTGTATTAATAGATTGCTAAACTGAAATGGTTTGCAGCTTAGCAATGATTGACTGGGGAAAATGTTAGTTTGAACTATGTTTTAAACATTTAGGCCTGGATATTCAAAGCAGTTGTGCATGGCACAGTTGGGTTGTGTATGCACAACTGCGGAATTGTGCCATGGAGTGATATTCAGTGGGAGCCATTGCATAGCACAAGTAGCAGTGCATCAATGTACAACCCAAATGAATGCATGTGCAAGGGCAGGGGGCATTCCCATGAATATGCAGCACAGTGCGATATTCAACCCCCGACCCATGGTGCAAGTGTGGAACAACTGCCAGATGCGCCAAGCAGACTTGAGCCTATACATACAGGGAGCAAGTAGGGGAACAGTACTTGCACCAGAGGGGAGTGAGACAGAGAGAGACAGAAAGATAGACAGAGAGAGAGGGAGAGAGAGAGAGAGAGAGAAAGAGAGTGAGAGACAGGGAGACAGAGAAACAGAGAGTGAGAATGAGAGAGAAAGAGCCACCAGACCCTGGAGGGAGTAACACAGGCATCCACAGGGGCATGGGACAGAGGTGGCAGGCATGTGCAAGCCAGGGGCAGGTGTCACAAGAGGGAGCCCAGCAGAGTGACAGGCACTGCCCCATGGTGGCAATCGGACCACTGGAGCCAAACACCCAGGGGCTGTAAGGACAACAGGAGCCATGGCCAGTGCGGCCTTCCAGATGGAGGCCATAATGAGGGGCGTGAGGAGGCAGGAGGCAGGAGGCAGAGTGATGTGGCTGTGGAAGGGCCCATCAGTGGCACACCTGGAACAGGTGGTACCATCCCTGCATCAGCTTCGAGAACCACACTGATATGGAGATCGTGGGCTGGTATCGCCTGAACCGGACAATTCTGAGACAGCTTTGTGAGCTGTGCAGTGAGGAGATGCAGGCACCCCCTAGATGGAGCCATGCCCTGACAATGAAGATGAGAGTGACAGCCATCATGTGCCTGCTCACCACGGCACCTTCCAGAGACCAACAGGGACACCACAGGCATAACCCAGTCGGCCATGTCATGACTCCTCACACAATTCCTCAACACCCTGCTGCCACATGCTGTGGAATACATCCATTCCAGCATACAGGCAGACTGTACAGCAACCATTCAGGAGTTCCACAGGGGTAGCATGGATGCCCTGACATGCTAGGGGCCATTGACTGCACCCTGTGTGGAGATCTGCATGCCACCCTGGTCTGGGTGGGTAGCACACATGAATGGAAGGAGGACTACCACAGTATCAACTCCCACGTGTGTGATGCAGGGGTGCATAACCAATGTCTGTGCCACACACCATGGAGCGCACATGATTCATTCATCTGGTACTGCTCAGCACTGTGTCACAAGTTTGAGAGTGGTGAGATCCCCACGGGTCACCTAGTGGGTGAGTATGTAATGACCATGGGCAGCTGGGAACAGCAGGGCATGGGATGGGGCAGGCAAGGCAGGTGCACTGGTGGGAAAGCCAGGGATGGGCAAGGGGCACAGTGACAGAGAACACCAGGCTAACCATGTATCTGTCCACACAGGTGACAGTGGCTACCCACTCAGGCCCTGGCTGCTCACCCCCTACCGGTGCCCATCGTCCCCAGCAGAGGACCAGTGCAATGAGACACACGCCAGCACGTGGAACATCATTGAGTGTGTGTTCGGGATGCTGAAGGCATGATTCCATTGTCTAGACAAATCTGTCTGTGCCCTACAGTACAGCCCCTCGAAAGCCTGTGGCCTATTCCTGGCCTGCTACATGCTGCACAACATGGCAATTGACCATGGGATAGCTGCAGAGGCTGAAGAGGAGAACAGCAGTGGGGATGACAAGGGCAACGGGCTGGGGGTGGTGGGCAGCCCCCATGGGCAGAGGGATCCCCGGCTCCTCAGGATGGCACACCAGCACCGGGATATAATTGCACAAGAGCACTTTGGTGAACACAGGTAGGTGGAGAAACACCCATGCAGTGAACAGACACAATTGCACAGCACACGGGCATGGGCAGGCATGGCTATGGGTATGTACACAAAGGCATGGGGCAGGGGCGGGGGTGGCGGTGCCACACAGCCACAATAACACCATCCAGCAGCATACAGCAACTCACACACACACTCACCCGCGCACACGGAGGCATGTGCCCAGGCGCTAGCATGTGTGTGGATCAGATGCAGGGCACCGGTGCACAGGCACAACTGGTGCTGTGCTGCTTTCATCACGCATATGCAACACGGGCCAGCAGCTGGGTGGGTGCACACATGGGCAGTGTGGCGGACACACAGTTGCCATGACCAGACCACGCACTACACACATCACCAATGTGCACACAGGGCAACTGGCAGCAGACTGCAGACAGGGCAGCATGCACATCAGGTCCACCATGTGGAAACATGGCCACTGCAGACACGCGGGTGGCTGCGCTGGGGCTGGTCAGCAACCACAGGCTGCTCAACTGCCACGGGGGTATGCAACTGCCCCATAGGGGTAAAACTGTGGTAACATGACTGGGTCCCTCGCTAGGGGTTGCAGGCACCCAAACAGGCTCCCCCACATATGCCTGGGATGCAGACAGCAGACCCGCATGAACAGAGGGATCGCTCACCTGACGCTGGGTCCGTGGGGTGGACAGTACTCCACAGAGTCTGTGGCTGGACACACCCATGATGACCAGTGGCACAAAGCCGACTGAATCGCAGGCAGTGCAGTACAGGGATACGAGTCCTCCCACAGGCACTGTATGGCCTACAGAACCTGCGTGGTGCCCTCTCCACACTGCTCCAGCTGCCTGGCACACCTCTGCATGGAGTGCACACCCCAGCTATAGGCAGCACCTGTTGCTCCACAGAGGCCCGCAGCAATCAGGTGTGCTAAGTCAGTGGGTCCACGCACAGGGATGCATGGGGATGCCGCCGTCCCACCGGTGGTGTACAACTGCACTGCATGGCCCCAGCTCAGGTAGACACTGCACAGTGGGGTCCCCATGGGGTAGGTCATTGTTAGCCACACCAGTAGCGCACTCTGCGTCTGGCCGCCCACTGTCCCCAGACATCTGCTGCTGCTGCCCCTCCTGCCCCAGTGCGCTGGCCAGTGCCTGAGTGGTTGCACCACTACCATCACCCAGCATTGCTGTGGTTGTGCACACAGTGGCACCAGGGGCAGCAACGGGCACCTGTTCCACTGCTGACAGACCACTGGCCATGCTGCCAGTGATGGTGGTAGGTATGGGTGTCTACCCCACGACACCACCCACACTGTCCAGGATGATGGTCATGTCATCATCCGTGTCAGACCACACCCCAATCTGTGTTTCCACACAGAGTACACCATGGCTGGCATCCTGCTGGAACACAGCCAGAGCCTTGTCTGACACCAAGCCCAGGACATCCAGCTGGACAGCTGTGGTGTGCTGCAGTCGATTCAGCCCCCGGATGCCCATGGAGGTGCATGACTGGTCCTCCAGGGCTGGGCCTGCCCCACAGCAGTCACTGATGCCCCTGTGACTGTATGCTGGCATGCCGGTGCTGTAAGAGTAAACACATGTGCTAGTGCCACCTTACCAGAACCCCCCCAGCATGGCATACATACCTTGCAGTGATGGGCTCCCTCCTGTCTGGAAGCCACCACCTGGCACACCCTCAATGGTGCTGCATGGCACGGTGGCTGCCACCAGCTCCTCTTGCACTGTGAGCTGTGGCACAGCAGCATGGTCCCCACCAGTGGCTGTCCTGACAGCTTGTATGGCAGCCACCTTCTCTTTAATCTGGCATTTGTCAGTGCCCACCTTCTTTCTGCACTCCTGCACAGACCATTGGTTGCTTCTCTGCTGGTTCATGGCTGCTGCCACCTTCATCCAGACCGTGGCCCTGGCCTCTGGTGTGCCAGTGGTGCCACTCAGCAATTGCTCCCTGTCAAGGTAGGCCTTGAACAGGGCATTGGCTTCTGCCTTCGTAAAAGTTGGGCCTGCGCTTGCGGGCAGGACCACGCTCCTCGGTCCCCTCATGCTCAGACATGTTGTTACCTGTGGACATGAACAGGTGTGTTACTGGCTGCAGCGGCTCACCCCATCCACCCTGCTGTGCTGGAAGTTCCCATGGTGGGTGCAACTTACCTCAGATGGTTGCAATACCGGTCCATGACCTGTGCTGTTGTGTGGTGCCTTTATAGTGCATCACATGCAAATGAGCTGTTGCGCAATGGTAATGACATGCTAATATCCCCAGTTTGCCGCGCATTGGCTGATGAGCTCATTAGCATGTGATGGCTGAATATCGCTCACTTGCTTCTTGCGCAATGGAATTGCTTCTCCGCATGTCATGGTGCAATGCTGTGACATGCGCAGTGTGCTGCCCACAGTACGCATGCATCGTGGCTTGTGCTCCTGCCTATTGCGCACTGTGTGCTCAAAGCGCTATAGAGCCCATGGTGCATTGTGTGCTATAGGGCCTATGGTGCACTATGCAATATGGCCCGTATAGCAGTCCTGCACACTATGCGCCGGGTGACCCCTGACCCTTGACCTTACCCTATGCCTCTTTGGGACTCCAGCTCTACATGCTGGGTGGGCCATACCCATGCCACACATACATGGCAATGCATGATTGGTGGACGCTGTGCAACCCTCCACAAGATGTGCATCCTGTGCACGTTGTGCATGTGTGCTACCAGCCACCATCTTGTTCCACAGTTCATATAGGTAGCATGGTGTGGTGAGGGTGTGGCACTTGCAATTGAAGCGAGGTAGAATTGCTGAACCTCATGGCCCAGGTTGAGCCACATGCACCAGGTCTGTTTGGACAGGAGCCCCTGCAGCAGGCGGGACAGATGTCAGCAGACCATTGCTACTGGCCTGGTCCAGGACACCGGGGTGCAACGTACTGGTGAGCAGTGTCACCACTGATACTGCGACCTCATGTGGAGGGATCCTGAGAGGCTGAGGACGCTGCAGGCATGAGTCCACATGGGGGCCATGCCACGGCCAGGTAAGTCAGCACATGCTGCTTCTGTGCTCAACCACCACACCGTGGTGTTGGCTGTGCTTCCTGACATGCACTGGGGAACTGTCAGCTGGTGCCATGTGGTGTACATTGCTAAACACTGGGTGCACTGCACCACTGCCTCAGGGTCTTGCCCAGCTGGTACACACACTGGGCACAGGGGTGGGGGTGGTGGGCTCATACTGTGGCTATGATCTGATGTATGCCTGTCTGTGTTCCTTTCCTAGGGCCTGAGGATCGTCATCATGCCAGGGCAGCAGGGGTGCCTGGTGGGCCGCAGCAGGCCACGCATGGGACATCTGGATGGGGAGCTGGCCCAAGGGGTGGAGGTGGGCTGCTGCGGGACCAGCATCTGCAGTGCTGCAGCAGGCAGGTAGGCAATGATCTCTTCCTCTACTCCTTATTGGGTGGTAAGTGGGGGTAGGGGTGGGGTGGGGTGGCGATGCGGCCATGGCCACCTGTGCCATGTGCTGTGTCAGCTGTGTGCAGCACACTGTGCAGTGTGCATGCCACTGTGGGGTGGCCATTGCACATGTGTACCAGCTGTTGGTGCAATTGGTGTGTGTCTGGCTGCCACCGATGCTGCTGTGGTGCTGCTGCAGCACTGTACCACCTGCCTGTCACTGAGTGGTCAGGTGACCCTTGGGCAGCAGTGTCTACTGCTGGGTTGTCAGCAGGCATTGGCCCACCCACTGTGGGTGACCAGTGTGCCACTCCAGGGGCGTGTGTTCCACTGTCCACTGTGCACAGTGGAAGGCCATGGTTTCTATGGATTTGCACTGATCACCTGTCCATTCCTCTGTCATTAGGCATCCAGAGGAGATCATGGCTGCCGCTTACTGCCCAGCTCTTGCGGCAGATAATACTTATAACATCTACCACATTGGAGGTGGCCCAGCAGACAAGGAGGATGGTGCTGTCGACAGGCAGCATTGAGGTGCCAGGCAGCGGCAGGCCATGGCCACCCTTAGCAGACCTCATGCATCCCTCTTGCCCCTGCCTTCCTTCCCATTCCTTCCCCATCCCACTGTAAAGTCCCTGTCCCTGTCCCCATCCCTCACTCTTCTACCCTATCCCTCTGTTTTACATGTACACAGTTCTTTAATACAGTTTACATGCTTACCCACCTGTGTCCATGTCTGCTTTGCAGTAGCAGAGTGGAGTCATGCTGCAGTGGCATGGTGGGTGTCTATGTGGTGTGCCTGTGTCATTGTGTGGGCCATGCATGGTGGTGTCCTGCCCCTCAGTTGGTGGCTGTGCCTTGGGGTGGCCATGGGCTGACTGTACAGGATGTGTGGCGTGTGTGTTGGGCGCCATGTACCAGGGTGTGGCTTGCTGTGGTCTGGGTAAGTGAGTGCATGCCATCTAGTGGGGGGCTTCTGGTGGCAGCTCACTCTTGGTCATTGGTGCCACCTATTCCCTGCGTCCACTGACCTGGTGCTGGGGCTGGCTACCTGTCTGTGCCCTGTGGGCAGTGGTCATCTGTGGCCCACCACTGTGCTTCCCTGCCACTGTCCCCAGCTGGGTTCCACTGGCTCCCCACACTGTCTCCCTGATGCCTTACTCCCACCTGTGCCTCGGGTTGGTCCTTCTATGCCTTGGCGCATCTCCCTTTTCTCCCTTGCGCATCTCTGGTTGCACTATGGCACAGGTCAGGTTGCTCCCTTGTGCACCTCTGGCTGCACCATAGCGCATCCCTGTGATATTCAGCCATGTTGTGCTGATGCATTTCACTGTGCACAGCCATTGAATATCACAGTTACTGCATCATGGTGCATTTGTGTTGTGCTGCGCCGGGGTTGCACCGCGGCCTTTGGCGCATTTCTGAATATCTGGCCCATACAGTATAAATAACAGTAAAATAGATAAAAATATCAATGACATGTTTTAAGCTATTTAGTGAACTACAAATATTAAGGAATGACACAGTGTATGATGAGATTACCAATATCATAAAACTTCTGCACAACTACCTAACAAAAAAATGGTGGGATGCATGCTGTGCCTATTTTTAACAGGCACATCTACAATCATTTTGGAGAGTCTAGATCAGCTGTTCATGACAGCATTTTGTCTTGGCTGAAATCTATATGGGATAATGGTCTCACTATGGTTACTGTCTTCATCATATGAATGTTGATTAGCATTTGAATTACTAATAAATGCCGTGTTGCTGACGTAAAGTTAGCTGAGTGGGATGTAACATACATCACATCCTGTGAGAACCACTCAGAGCATGGAGACGCTGGTGAGGGCACTAGACAACAGAAGCAGGGCTTCAAAAAAAGTGGAAAAATACACCACTAGCCAATGAAAACTACATTTTGAGTATATTCCATGTATGTAGACCATATAACCATACCTATCCAAAATACTTATAGCAGTTCTCCTTTAAAGGTTATTCATAACTTGGTTAAATAATTAACATATTTCTTGCTGTGGTAATTAAAATAATTTTAAAATCAAACCCAAAGCAAAGTAAGGTATATGTGAATTAAAATACATATGAATATTCTCACAGAGAAAAATGGAGTGGGGACTGTACCTTTTATGGGCCTATACTGAGCCCTTAATGGCCTTTTGGGAGTCAAAGAGATTATGGGTTGACCCCTGTCCAAGAAGGGAAGTAGACAGCCAGACCCAAATTATTTGGAAGGGGTAAAATCCCTCTTACATTTTCTGTTTTTCACTGAATTTGCTAAGGCACCTTCTCCGCCACTGGTGTTCTTTATCTGATATTTGTGGTTTGCTGTTTTGAAATGTACGACAGATAACTTAATGACCCACTTCAAGGGATCTATACGATCTTCATAATGTTCTTCATGTTGTTCAATGTTCCATCTTTCGACTCAGAATGACACAGACTGAGTTTTTGTTTCAATAAATATGGTACATTGTTTTAATTAATAAGTGTTTTTAACCCAGTTTGTTTATATTTTGTAATGTCTTTTTGTTGCTCAAATAAAGATGTATCTATCTTAGAGTCTTAGAAATAGCCTATGAATGACCTGAAAGATATGAACTAAGCCTGTGAAGTGGCATACCAGTAACCCTAGATGATTCTTGCTACTAATCAAAAGGAGTAGATCATAGTATCAAAATTTTGACCGGGTCTATAAGTAGTATTAGTAGTCGTAAAATATTTTTATTCATATAAATTTCATATGAATAAGGATTAACTAATTGAGTAGAACTCATTTTCAATGAGGTCCACAACATAGTATGCAAGAGTTTTAAGACACAAGCTATTCCATACATATTCTTAAGTCAGTAAAAATAAAATAATAAAATATCAATAACGTATGTATCAATAGGTTCTCCCTTATCTTCTACTGTGAGTTACAATCCAACATTAGCTATAAAGAAAACAACAGTATTCAATAATATGCTCTTCCTCAGAATTAACCAAGCTGAGATACTTGTACCCTCTACCCTGTCCTGTGTAGTGAATTCTAGTTATAAAGGTGCACAACACTGCCTTAAATTGCACATCTCCTTCCTTAACCAGGAATTTATCTCTATCCATGATTTATCCCCTTTGCAATTGTGTGAGTATTTTATTCCAACCTTGTATCCCCCTGTAATATATAGACTGGCAGCCAATCTCTAGGCTATGCCTAGGTATTTCCAGGTGTGGTACTTTAGTAGTTCTTAGTGAATCCAAGTTAGTTCTATAAACCAGATTATTCAAGATGTACTTGGGGAATCTGCCCACCAGGCCCCTACATATAAAAGCCAACAGATGTTCCTGACTATTCTCATTTAATTTCTGCCATCCCAACTGGTTATATAAATAACACTTGTGGGTTTACTGAGGAGCCCCTAGTATGAAACTAGTGAGAAAACCATGGCAAGCCTCTAATTTTTTAAGATCCCCTTTTTTCCCACAGGAGTAAAGAGTATCTCCATAATCAAACATAGGAAGAATCATTGAGTTGACCACCCTTCTTCTAACTTCCATACTCATAAATGATCTTGCCCTGTAAAGGGCTCCCAGTCTTTTATTCACATTTTGGCCAGATTATTAATATGGGTACCACAGCTTAGAGAATCATTCACCCACAAGCCCAGGTATTTGTAGGATTGCACCTGTTGGATTGAGGCTCCTCCAAGGGTAACCATCCCCAGGACCAAATTGTCCTGCCTGTCAATCATTCAATGAAACATCATGGATTGTGGTTTTTTTTTTTTTTACATTCAATACTAATTTACTATCTTCAAAGAAAACTTGTAACTCATTAAATGCACTCTGGAGCTTCACTTGTATCATTTCTAAGGTAAAATCTGATGTATAAATAATGGTGTTGTCCAGTAGTAAGATGAAAAGACACCATTGGATCTGAAAAGCACAGACCATTTACATGTATGTTGAACAAAAGTGGTCCCAAGATGAACCCTGGGGGAACCCCAATCCATCAGGTAGCAAACCAGAAATCCAGTTACCCACTGATACCATCAGACTCCTGTCTATCTGGTATGATGCCAGCCACCTCTGCCCCAATCCCACTATCCCAAGTGATGCCACCCTGAACAGGAAGACACCATGGTCCAAGGAATCAAAAGCCTTGGATAGGTCTACAAATATAGCACCCCCCTGTGTCCTCCTGTTCAGGGCTGCCTGTACATCCCCCACCACTTTAACAAGGGCTGAGGTGGTACTGTGGCACTTTCAAAATCCCGATTGCATGCCAGTGATTAAACCTTAGGAGTCCAGATATTCCTTAAATTGGATTGCCACTAATGTTTTGAATGTTTTAGATGTCTGGGACAAGAGTGTGATTGGGCAAAAATTACTCATCTCAGTCTTATTGCCCCCTTGAAAATAGGTATCACCTTTGACTGTTTCCATGCCAAAGGATAATCTCCTGTACTCAATAATAAATTAAATATATATGCCATGGGGTAAGCTATAACTGGTGTAGCATACTTTAACAACCTGGATGAAATACTGTCTAGGCCAATGGCCTTTGAAATATTTAAGTTCAATAATTCTTTGACCACCGAGCCAACCGTTATCTTTGAAAATATAAATGGTTTTGTGGGCTCACGTTTTCCTACCTGGTGGACTCCAGGTGTGCTTGATGGACCCATGAGATCTGTTATGCCCATTTTACTGAAATAATCATTAAGCCGATCAGCTACCATTTGTGACATTGGAATCATTTGTCCTTCTATATTGACTACATTAGAATCATTATTTCCCTGACCTTTCAGCAGTGTATTAATTATTCGCCAAAAATCCTTGGGGTATTGAGTACAAGTTTTATCCAGTAGATAAGAATAATGTCTCCTTTTAGCATTTCTAACTTCCCTAACATAAGAATTGTGGAGTCTTTTATAATTATCCCAGTCCTGCCATTGACAACTTTTTTGCCTGACACCATGCCTTATCCTTGTTAGTTTAAGCTTCCTGAGTTCGTTTACCAAATGGCATTATTTTGTTTCAAAACTCTAGTTTTATAGGAGCATGCTTATTGCAGACCATCATAAATTCACTTACAAAGTATTCCCTTGTCTCACTATAGTAGGAATTAACTAAGTACGTTCCCAATTAATGTCACCCAGATCCATCATAAAATTAACATAATCAAATTTCTTGAAACTTCGACAACTAATACTTCTGTTTCTTTCAACCTTTGAAGATATATTCCTAATGCAAAATATGAACTGATGGTCTGAAACTGAATCTGGCAAAACTCCACTATTTATAATATTGTGTACAGTATTTATAAAGATTAAATGCAAAGTCTACGAAGTTACATTTGGGGCCATATTAATTCTTGTTGACTCATGAATCAATTGAGTGAATCCCAGATTTGTCTGTAAATCAACAAGCGGGTGGGTCTCACTGATATTCTGCCACTATGAATTAAAATCACCAGCCATCAAGATTTCATGGCTGTTGTCATAATCAAAAAGTAGGGCCTGTAAACAATCAAAACATGGGAGCTAACCTTAGGTGGACAATAAACCCAACCATGAGGATTTTCTTATTATAAGGCAATCTCAGTTCTAAGGCCAGCAGCTCCAGGCCCTCCAGGTCCTTATCCACAGTTAGTTGGGTAAGAATTAAACCTGATTGTCCATAAATCAAAACCTCCCTCCCTTTTGTTTCTATCCTTATGCCATAGGTTATACCAAGAATATTCAATAAGGAATCATTCATCTTATTATTTAACCAAGTTTGGTTATTATTACAACTTCTGGATTATGATCCATTGCAGTACTAATTCAATCCAATTTATTCAACATGCTTCTAGCATTAAAATACATTAATCTAAGTCCTGCCCTGAGCCAGTGGTAGCACCCAAATTATCAAATCAGATTGCTCAGTATTATCTTGGTAAAGATAAAGATGGTACCAGAGCCACAACTAGCACTCACATTACTCACGAGGAAATCTGAGTCAGAGGATGGATGCAGGTGGAGCAGTTGACACGGAAACAGGATTGCAATGGGGCATTGACAATCTCTCTGACAATTGTCTGTCTCACTAGTAAAGTGCAGGCATAAGTAAACATAACTACTGCCTTACTGGCCTTTGACAGCAAATGACAGATCAGCTGATTACTGGGTGAAAGGGTGTAAAGGTTCTGTGACACAAGCACACCAGTGAGCAGCTGAGCATGATCAAAACTTGATGTGGTTATAAATAATTCTACAGTAATTGCTTGCATCAGGTAGTGCTGAAGCTACTGTCTGTAGCTGCATGTGTGGGGCAACCCAGGCCCCAGATACAGAACCAGCCACATTGAAGAGGCACACTCCACCTCATGTAGGCCCCAGCATAGGAACCACCCAGTGGACAGAAACATCATCACTCTACTAAGGAGCAGTATAATGGGTCTGGCAGGCCTAGTTGAGGTCAGCTCTGAGCAAGGCATCAACTGTGATGTGTGCACCCCAGGTTCCCAGCTACTGAACTGTTTACACACATGACTTACAGTTTATATAGGCAGTTTCTTAATGAATTTGGCTGCATTACTCTAAACTTTTTTACTGCTATCTACCAGCCTAAACTATGAGTGTAGCTGTATTAGAGAACTTTTGGCATCAAAACAAAACAAACCTACAATAAGAAGATAGGCCTCATCACAAATTTAGTAGTGGGGATTTTTGGTCTGTGCAATTGTCTCAGTGGGCTTTCTGCTTACCTATGTATTTGGAAATGAATTTCTCTAACTTGCAATCAGCACCAGACCGGTAACTCAAGCTAGGAGTATAGATCCCTCATTTGCAAAACTGTGCCAGTGAAAGGACTGCCTCTCTTGAGGTAGAATCTCAATGCACACCACGAAAGCATTTCAGAGGAAAGAGCAAAGGTCCTGAGTGCTAACTTATGTAGCTTATCCCAGGCAGGCAGCTGAACAAAATAATTTAAAGAGACAGCAGCTATTTATAGACTGCCTATCTGCTGGTGACCCTGTTAAAGACTGACAATTGCCTAGCTTTGAGTTCTCAACAAGCTAAACTGCCTAGTGCTTGTTGCATAACTGCATTTTTTAATTATACTTTATTCCATTTCAATGACAAAGCATAACACCATACACAATTAGGAAACAGAGAATGTATCTATCAGTTGTGCCACACTGTACAGGATATACTGTATATGTATCTCCAAATTAAGTCTATGTGGAGGGAAAAATCTGAAATTGATTATCTAAGTATTAAACATCCTAATTATGCCATGAACTATAGCTCAAGAGCTAGTAAGTAAAAATTTCAAAAGTTCCTTTGGTAGTCTAGACTTGCCTACCCTTAAACAGGTCATCGTGCTATGTACTATATATATCTAGTACAGTAAACACATCTTTAAACAATAGTTACAGGGCTTCTAAAAGATTAGTTTCTGTCAAAATTTTGTTAAATAATTTCTAAAGTAGGAGCCTGGGGCACACTCAGGGATGGTGTCAGGTTTTTGTGAGCCCCGCACAATGGACCTCCAGTTGGCACCCCTCAGAACCATCCGTCCATGTAAAAAAAAATACAATCAAAGCAGCCCCAGCTTGCAGATAGATGCAGGCAGCTCCCCCCACCCCAGGTTGGAGGGCATTTTCACACACAGCCATGGCAGTTGAATTAACAATCTCACGCACACCCAGCAGCCAGCATGCACCACGTCATGCCACAAACAGGATGTGACAAAATAAAATTATCTTTCTCAGCTCACGTGACCAATGCACTCAGTGCTGCTTGCCCTGTAGCCTTGACCTTCTTAGAAAATAAAGAACATACATTTTATTTTAAAACATGTGCAAGTGCAATGTCTTACATTTGATGCCTTTTACATGAGTGGACAGAGAATACACAAAAAAGCCACCAGTTTAGGCTACTGCACTGGTGCACCCTGTCAAGTCTGACCATTGTTCATAATATTAACAACCACAGATTCTAACCACTTCCTTGCTAGCGCCCACTGCCTAGGCCAACAGTTGCTGTCACTAGCCTTACACACATAAGTCTTCATCATCCCCAGTGTAAGCCTGGCACACAACTCAAAAGGACACAAGGCATAAAGGCAAACAATATTAATGCAAGTAATGTATTCAAGTCAAATATGCCTTCCTTACCTTCAGATAATTCCAGCTGCCCAGCTCCACCAGCCTGGTTCACACCTCCTCTCACTCTCCCTAACCAGTTCACTTGCTCTCACAGATGGTACAGAGATACCATCACAGGGTGCTGTGTAAGTCAGGCTGTCAATGGTTGTCGGTGCCATTCAGAGGTCTTGAGTCCCTCTACAATGCATAACTGGTTCACCCTTCCTCTCCCCACTCTATTCAGCCCCACTACACTGCACCATTCCACTGCCTGACTCCTTCACAAAGCCAACAGCACAGCTAAAGCTGTCCATTGGGCCACTCAGGCCTGCCCTCTGACACACTCTCTCTAGTCATTGGCCTGCATATCCACCCCACCCACGGAATGCTCTGCAGTGTCACAAATGGATCAGGCCTGTTAATCATTTTTGGGGGTGGGAAATTCGGGAATCCTGGGTTCCATAGTTTCCACTCAGTGGGCTCAGCTGATTTAAATTGTCACCAGCAGTCAGAGATGGAGCAGAGCCCAAGCAGCATAGGGCAGCTATCAAACTGAGCCCCTGATGGGCCCCCCTCTGGTGTTGGGGCCCCAGGCAGTTGTCTGGGTGCTGACGTTGGCCCTGGGCACAGTTATACCCCCTTTGTAACATGAAACATTCTAAGCAATTTAGATTAACAACTTTGTCCACTGTGATATGTGATACCTATTACAAATTATACTGTCAGGTCTTTAAATCCACAAAGCTCAGAAATAATGTCCTGAATTGTAACAAAATAATAATAATAATAATAATACAGTGTCCTGCAGACAATGACTGACCTCCCTGCATGAGCTATAACAAATTCCTTAATAGTAATGTACTCACCCGATATGGAGGTTTCCTGAAATATAGCAATTATCCTACAAAAAGCATAACCCATGTAATAGCAAGCATTAATGAAGGACTGGGTTGATCCTCATGTTAACAAGTATTTTACCCATTCTGGATATTTTAACAATTTTGACAATTATGATCAAAGTGCATATATCAATTATATAAGTATTCTGTGATGTCTTCCAAGTACAAGATTAAAAATAATAACTGAATTTGTCAAAAAATAGAGGAATAATACCCTATATTGCAGGACTGCCTTTTAACTGTTGATCATTATAGACTACCTGTTTGGCCAGTGCCCATTTCATAGACTACCTATTAACCTATTTTTGTTCCTCTTTTAAAGATTGCCTGTTGCCCGGCATTGAGCTTCAGACTGACCAAATTACCTATATTTGTTTCAAGGCTGTCTATTACCCTGTGCTTAATAAGTCTGCCTGTTGCTCAGCACTTATTCATAGACTGCTTATTTTCCTAGTAATAGTCAGAGCACCACTGATGAATCAGTTGCTGGGGAGGGGGGGCTCTGATTCTCTTACATTGTCCTATTATTAGCACCAGAATCAGTTAGAGTACTGGGGGTGTATTTTTGATGCCCTAATGCCATGGGCAAGCCCCATCCAGTGTAGCAGGCAGGAGCTGACAATAAGAAGATCTGTTAGGTAAGGAAGGGAGCAACAAGGGGGAGGAGGACTTTGTTTTTCTCGCTGAGTGGTATATTTATTGTGTATTTACCAGGCATGGGGGTTAACTAGTAGTTAGATGCAAAATCAGAATCTGATTCCAAATTCTTAATTTCAGTTTAGATCATTACTTTGGATCTTGGATTATTGGCCCAGAATTCAAAAAATCTGAGATACCTCAATATTGCTGGAATCCAACAAATCCAGTCCTAAGCTTCAGCTTTCAATCAACCCTAATTCAAAACCTCTATGTGACCTCTTCCTTTGACCATTGCATACTTCCAATACATTTGTAGTATTTTAACTCTACTTCCAATAAATCTGTAGTATTTTAACTCCAGGTGTGACTTCTACCTCTCCTGGAAGAGTAGAAACATCAGCCTAACCCTTTGATCCTGCCATGATCCTCACCATCATGTCTCCTTGAGGCAGCATGTGTGCACAACTATGACACTTACTAATAAGCCTGTCATGGGATTTGGGGACAGTTTCAAGGTGAAGTGATGAGAATGATAAAGTACTAGCAATAAAAAAATATGTCACCACCTCCACATTTTTTCCTATCTTGCTAGTAAGTAGGGCAATTAAGTCAGAGTGGACTCTTACCAATGGCCACTTTCTGTGTAGTGTTGCTCAGATAGACCTACCTCCATCAGACAATGCTGGTATCTGACCTAGAATCCGACCAGAGATCCGACCAAAGTTGGATGTTGAATCTGGGATCAGATCTCAAATGATCTGAGGTCAGACCCAGAATCAGATCAGTGGATCTGATGTTGGATCCATGGATCTGAGATAGGACATTTCTATCAGACCTTTGATTTGAACATTGTATCTGTTACAGCCCTTTTTTAAGCATTAACATCTCAAACATAGATAACAAAGGTCTATGATATGCTGACATTAAGATAGAGATATACCCCATGAAGACATCATGTAACACTCCTATGCGTTTTTAAAGAATACGCTTACCTTGTATTGGGAGCATCACATACCTTTACCTGAATGTCTTCATTTGCATCACTTATGTGACTGTACTGCAATCAAGGTGTTCACTGACTGATGGAGAATAATCACGAATGCTTCTACATCTGTTTATTGAAAACTCAATTGCAGAGGGGCTGGTGGGCACCAGCATAGGTGATGACACAGCAGCAGTCTTTTCTGGACACTGTGGTCTGTCCTGGTGGTGATGGTGGTATTACGCAGTACTCATTCTCAGTCACTGTTACCATTATGCAGACTAGAGATGGTGTCTTGATGCCATTGTTATGCTGCTTCTCACTGGGATGAATTTGCAATGATAAGTGACCTATGGCTTGCCCTGTTTAACTGCAAAAAAATTTTCCTTCCTGGATTGAGCTGCCATCAGTCCTTCAGCAGGAGATGTACATCCATATGTTGAAGTTGGGTTGTACGACAATGGCCAATGGCGGGCTATGCTCAGAAATGATGGCAGTTTAGCTTGTACGCTGGTGACAGAAGCTGCCTTGTGCTACTGGAGCTTGAGGAGGAGGAGGAGGTGGAGAGTTCACTGGCATTTTAGCTTGTATGCTGGTATCAGAGGCTGGCTTGTGTTGCTGGTGCTTGAGGAGGATGAGGAGAGTTCACTGGCATTTTGGCTTGTACTCTGGTGTCAGAGGCTGTGTTGTGCTGCTGGTGCTTGAGGAGAAGAATTCACTGGCATTTTGGCTTGTGCACTGGTGCCACAGCCTGCTTTGTGCTGCTGGTGCTTGAGGAAGAGGAGAGTTCACTGGCAATTTTGACTTGTACACTGGTGCCAGAGGCTGCATTGTGCTGCTAGTTCTTGAGGAGAGCTCACTGGCATTTTGGCTTGTACACTGGTGCTAGAGGTTGCCTTGTGCTGCTGGTGGTTTACAAGGAGGAGAGTTCACTGGTAATTTTGGTTTGTACACTGGTACCAGAGGCTGGCTTGTGCTGCTGGTGCTTGAGGAAGAGGAGAGTTTACTGGTACTGTGGCTTCTATGCTGGTGCCAGAGGCTGGCTTGATGCTGCAGGTGCTTGAGGAAGAGGAGAGTTTACTGGTACTTTGGCTTCTATGCTAGTGCCAGAGGCTGGCTTTGTGCTGCTGGTGCTTGAGGAAGAGGAGAGTTTATTGGTACTTTGGCTTGTATGCTGGTGCCTGAGGCTGCCTTGTGATGCTGGTGCTTGAGGAGGAGAGTTCACTGGCATTTTGACTTTCACCCTGGTGCCAGAGGCTGCCTTGTGCTGCTGGTGCTTGAGGAGGAGAGTTCATTGGCATTTGGATTGTACATTGGTGCTGGAGGCTGACTTGTACTGCTTTTGTTTGAGGAGGAGGAGGAGGAGGAGCGTTAACTGGCATTTTGACTTGCACACTGCTGATGAGTATCATATGAAAGGATTTCTTAAAAAGAAAAGGATTTTGTGGTTACTTTTTTTTTGGCAAATTTTTCAACTGTAATGACTCATAAATACATTAATATTTTAGATTAAGCTACGTGCCCCCCCCCGAAAAAAAAATTATTTGTAGAGGTCATATAAAAAAACTCAAATAATACAAAAAAGCAGTTTCCCATTGAAAAAAAGACATCTCATAGCTAGTGACATCTGCAACAGCAACATATCAAAAAATATTGTTCTTACTGTTGTCACAATGGATATATAGTGTATGGTAGAACATTGTTCTAGGTGAAAATCCATCCCTAGAACAACATTGTTGTGCTGCAGTAGCTATACCATCTACTTTGATGTCCTGCAGTAGCTATGTAGCTACTGCAGCACAACAACTTGGAACGTGTTGGCACGTGCGTCACACGAACCTCCGCTCTTCCTAAAATGGCCGCAGTGATGACAGCGGACCCTAAAAGAGAGCAGTGGTGAGAAAAAATGCAAAAGTAAGGTCAAAGTCTTTGATTTATGGTTGCCCATACACTGTAAAAGACATTGTACGAGCAATCATGCACAACATAGATGTTTTTTACTCTTGAGGTTTCTGTGATAATGAGACTTCTAGTGAAAAACGTCCTCTTTGTGTATGATTGCTCTTACTCTGTCCTCTATGTCTTGAAGTACTGTCATCACAGAGGAATACTGAACCAATAAGATAGCAGCTTTCACAATGCTGATGACATCACAATGCCTTGTCCAGCACTAAAGGCAGCAATTAACATTAAGGAGAAACAGCAAAAGATTCAGCCAAACTGCAGATTTGAAAACTATAACTTGTAGTTAACTACTGTTGTATATACCAAATATACAATAGCCTAACTCAAAATAGGCAATTTATCATCACTTTGTGAGTGGGCAGGATACCATTACACTATCTCAAAAAGTAAGGAAATGCATTGCAAGAAAATCCATTTATGCACCAGTTAAGGTTTTAAACACCAAATTAGAAATGTAGGAACACCCACCCAACCCCACCCTGATGGCAGCAATAGGAAAAACCTTAATGGTTTGACTGCTCCTGCATAATCGCAAATCATGTATGGGGTGTGCCACTGGGTTGTCAACCATAACACTCATGAAATTCCATCATTATAAAAGTTGACATGTGTAGAGTACATGCCATTCTGTAATCAGGGCGACTGACTGGCACCCTTTCAAGAAATCCTACTGACACCTGAACAGAACCATATTTCTTTGTCACAACAGTAGAGTTTCACTGCTTGCAAAACTGCTGCCTGTCTTAGTAGCTGAGAGGGAGGGCTGTGAGGATGGCACTAAGCTGTGACACCCATGATGCACATAATGTGGGCCCCAATGAGGTCTGTTTGGTGGATGCTACCTGTGAGGAGACATCATGAAATAAAAGTACTTTTATAACATGGCACAGGCACATGAAGCCAGTTTTCCTTAACACATAGCCATGACTGTTGCTAATTAATATGTGGCTAGCGACTGGTGCCCCTTCAGAAAAGCCTACTGGGACCTGAACAGAACCACACTTTACTGTCACAACAGTAGAGTTGCACTGCATGCAGAATTACTGTCTTACCTTAATAGCTGTGAGGACGACACTAAGCTGTGAGGTCCATGATGCCCATGCTGTGGGCCCCCAAGGAGATCTGTTTGATGGTTGCTACCTGTGAGGGAGACATAATGAAATAAAGTACTTTTTACAACGTGGAACAGGAACATGAAGCCAGTTTCCCTTAATACGTGTCCATGACATGTTGCTGACTGTAATCAGCGGTGAGCAACTGGTGCCCCTTTAGAAAGGCCTACTAGGACTTAAACAGAATCACACTTCTCTGTCACAATGGTAGAGTTTCACAGCAGGTGGAATTGCTGTCTTTGTCTTACCTTAGTAGCTAAAAGGGATGAAGTTCAGAATGCTGCTTGCAACAACAGTGTTGTTTTTCCCCCACTTTTCCAGTGGTACTTGTTGCCTGTAATGGAGATACAAGAAAATAATTTAAAATAACAGATTAATAAGACAGTTATGCACAAAAATATCAAATCATAAGTAGTAGGGTGTGTTCCATGCATGTCTTACTGTTGTGATAGGTGATTGAAACAGTTGCACCAGCACAGTAAAGACTGATGTAGAACTCCAACCAAAGCACAAGCAGGCAACTTAACTCAGTCATCATCAAGACTGTAACTCCACAAGACAGTGCAGACTTCTGAGCATCAGCAGTCTGTTTGCATTTTCATTACAATACCTTATGCAAAACTTTTACAAAATTTACTGCACGAAGATATAATTGTAAACTAACAGAAGGGGTGACAGCCATTCTCACAGATCCAGCTCATTCTCCAAAAAATGGTTAAACAAAACTTCACAAAAAGTTTGCAGTTAGAATTTCACTGTGTGAGCCGTTACAGAAACATAGATGTCCTGTGCACATGCAGAATGCATGCTACATGCTTAATTGTGCAATGTTTGCATGCAGTTTGCATACACTAAGTGAACCTAAGCGAACCAGGTCTAATAAGCAAATCAGGTTCATATGCTGCAAGTTTGACATGTGCGCAGCAGGAAAACTGGTGTGAACATCTTCTAAAAATTATATCGGGTTTCATGTGTTGCACGCTTGACATGAGTGCAGCAGCTAAGCTTGGTACAAATCTCATCTAAACAAAAAACAAATCAGTTTCTATTTCTTATTCAACTGCCAGCAATGAGTCATTAAAATACATTTTTATTTGAATTCCAATAAAAATTAAGTAAACTCATTAATTCTGAACCTTTTGCAAGTTGTTTAATGGCTTTTGATTTTTGTCATTAAATTGCCATTAATTTGTAAAGTGTTATTTGCTTACTGCATTAAATGCCTAGGATATAGCCTGTCAATATCCCCCATTCCCGATGTATAAAGAGGGACCTTTGTGTTGTGAAGCTGATTCTTTTTGTTTTGGACCATGCAAATCCCTTATGCATATTTAGTGCTACAAATGTGTTTCTCCATGACTGTTTCATCTCACTTTCTTTCCCTTTGTCATTCTGTATGGATCATATACACCATGGCCGTGCTCAGCATTCTTTGGATGCATGCACCATACCTCACATTTTGTCACTTAAATGAAGGACATGGACACTCAAAATGAGCGACAATGAGAGTCACTAATCCACATGATGATCTGGACACATCACGAAACATGGAGATAGAATACCTCAGAACACAGTGGAAAACATTGCATTAGCACCTGAGAATGAATTTCTACCATTAAGCAGGGGTGCCATTTAGGTAGAGCAGAGGAGGGCATGTCCCCCCATATTTGTGCCCAGGTTGTTCTTATGGTGTTGCAATAATGGCATTAAATTAGATTTAATCTTTGCAAAACAAGTGCCCATCTCACCTGTGTGTGCTCATGATGCAGCAGGTACTCTCCAGACTTGACTGTGTCTGTATTGTGTTGTTCACTCTCCACCTATTAGCGGCAGCACAGTCACATGTGATGTGGATGAGCTCCAGCCAAAAAGAGCATAAGCCTTTCAAGTGTGACACTGTCTTTCCTGGCACAGAGTAGACAGACTATCCTACAGCTTGAAGGAGTCAGTGAGCACTGAACTCTCAATAGCAGTGTTGTAGCAGCATATTTTTGTTGTTCTATTCTTAGTGAATCTCTATCTTCCTGGTGGCTGAAGGGCAGAGGGTGAGCAAGAAGTTAACTCAAGACTAGAACTTACCACTTGCTCTACTTGGCCCGCCTTGCAAAATAAAAACAGCACAGACCCTAAGGCAGCAAGCTAGACTTGGCAACAGTGGTAACAACAGTGTGGTGACCTTCATAGACCTTGATCAGTGCAGTGTGGCAGCAGCCACAGCAGCAACAAGAAGCAGCGCAACCCAGGCTTAGTGGGTTCAGATGGCAAAGTGACTTGTTCGTAGACCATGTTTGGGACGTGTGATGGTCGATCCTAGCATCCAGCTTTTGGCAGAAGGAGAGAGGGTGAGCAGACTGAAATCTGGGCTGGTAGCACACTATGCCAAGCTGCAGGTTCTGTCATATGGCCAGGTAAGTAGAAGTAAATATTTTTTAAAGGGGAAGGAAGGAGGAAGGATTGAAATATTGATGTGTTTTCACATTTCATCACCTTTGGACAGCTTCATGATCCATAGGGGATGGGTATTGAATGGAATGGAGTTAGGAGAAAAATCATGAGATGCACTGCTCTGGGGTATATACAGATGTATCTTATACATTTAACATTTTCCTGATTTGCATATCACTTTTCAGTCAAACCAAATAAGTTGGGGGGATGGTAGACACTTCCGGGACAACATCAAAGACCTGCTTGGAAAGGAAGACAGGAGAAACCCCACAATGCTCACCATTAATGAGACTCATACCACTGACCTGTACATCATAGCCAAATGCTTTAACCTGTTGTTCTCTGACCTTAGTGCTGTCCTGCCAACAGACTATTTAAACAGCCCAGAACCCTCTCATCTTGCCTGAAATGCACCTCAGGGCATTTCTCACCCTCCCTACCTCCACACCTCTCTTTGTCACACTGCATTATCTACCTCTTTATCTTATACCTTCCCAGCTCTCTCTCCACCTGCAGCCCACACCCTAGTTTCTTAATGTCTGCTTAGACTCATAGGGAATCAGACTATTTATTTACTTGTGTATTACAATTTGCTACATGTTGGTACCTTATAGTGACTTAAGTTTACTTCTACCTGTACTATACTGTATTTCTGGGTATGCCACCTGTTTATTTCTGTTGTATTGTATTAATTACATGTACTGTTTTTGTATTGCTAACTATTTACCTATTTTGCCTATGCACTTGTTGCCACTAGTTGGCCCGGGTTGTGACTGAAAACAGTCCCCAGGACCAGTGCACCTAACTGGTTACCAAAGAATAAATAAATAAACCTCTCCCTTCATGAGACCAACATAACCCCTCCCATCCAAAATTCTATTTTAAGCAGGTCACAATTAGTGAAGTCAGAACCTACATACATAATGTGCTCAGAAAACAAGGCTAGGTAGCGATGGTTTAGACCTAATGTTTGTGGCAATGGCATTTGAAGAGCTACTGAGACCAAATACCAAGCTCTTTAATACATCCCTTGCCCAGGCAAAATTCCCTTCAACCTGGAAGTTAGCCCTGGTCACCCCAGTTTTAAAAAGTGGGGTTCAGTCCAACACTGCCAGCTATAGGCTGATCTCCATCCTCTCTCCTGTCTCTAAAGCCCTACAGAGGATTGTGATGGACCAGGTTACTGAGTATCTTCACAAGTATGGACTCCAATGCTTGCAACATCATGGATTCGGCAGGAACCACAGCATGGCTACTGCCCTGGTGGAGGTCTCCGACCACATGCACAAGGCCATGGACAAGGGCAATTTGGTGGGCTCTATATTCATAGATTTCACTAAAGCATCTGACACTGTCAACCACTGCATCCTTCTTAATGACCTACTAAACCTGGGGCTCTCACCTGAAGTGGTCCACTGGTTCCAAGACTACTTATCCCACAGAAAACAAAGTGTCAAAATTGGGACAGCTATATCTTACTCAAGGGCAATTACACTAGGGTCCCCCAAGGGTCACTATTGGGTCTGCTCCTATTTAGTCTGTTTATAAATATATAAATAGACTCCCTTAAGCTTGCAAGAGCAAGCTCATCCTGTATGAGGATGACACCATCATTCTGTAAGGCAGCAAGCAGCATATGGCCCTGCAGGCAGAGCTTCAGAGCTCATTCAATGGGCTGGATGATTGGTTCTGTAAAATAAAGCTGCTCCTCAATCACAAAAAGGCAAAGATGATGATCATCTCTAGTCCCCAGCAGAGGAAAACCCTCCCTGCCCTTACTATCACCAGTAGCAAGGCTGCTCTGCTGGAGCAGGTATTCTGTTTCAAGTACCTAGGGGTTATTATCAATGACACCCTCTCTTTCATGCTGCACATCGACTATGTGGTAAAAGCAGTAAATGCAAAGCTTGGTGTGCTCTATAGGCACATGCAATACCTCACACCATTAATCCTTCATCTCTTGGTCTCCTCCTCAGTTCTGTCAGTCATCGACTACAGACTAGTGGTGTATGGGGCCGCCTCCAGTACTGCACTTGCATGCATTAATAAGGCATGTAGGCTAACCCTTGGGGCAGACAACCTTATGCACACATGCTCCCTCTTTGAGTGGACCAATTCGCTCAACCTACCCAACAGAATAAAATACCAAACCTGCCTGTTGGGCAAGAAATCACTACTAGTTAAAGTGGTTCCTTTCCTCAGCAGCTTGCTGCCTGCCTGTAGATCTGGTTACCAGACCAGAGGCCACTCCCAGGGCTCCTTAGAGGTCCCCTTCAGAAAAATGACAATGTGACAGTGGCCATTTGCATACCATGCTCCCCTGTGACTTAACAGAACCCCAGCTCACCTACTGACAAATTTGAGCCTACCTGCCTTTAAGGCTGAGCTTAGCAGTACCTCTCAGAGGCATGGCCTGTTGCTGTAGCGGTGCATTCCAGCCCTGCAAGTCTTAAGACACAAGCGTTCACCTGGTTAACCAACATGGATCAAGTCACCTCCCACACCTTTATATCAAAGTCCCCACAGGGCTGCTGCCCACATCCTGGATTCCTCACCCCAACTCTCTACATCAGTTCCTCTATGTAGATGGATCTAGTTCTCTGGCTACTGAAGATTACACCTTTGTCCCTAGCCTTTGGCTGTTGTAAATTATACCTATGTACCTGACAATGTTTGGCCTTGTCATGGTTTTGCACTAATCAGCTTATAGCTCTGTTAGTAATGTTTTACCCTTGTAATTTGCTTACACTGGGGCTCCACTGTCCGTTGTTTTCTTATTCTCAATTGTTCACACTTTGTTGTACCTGATGTGGAACCTTTGTAAAAGAGCATTTGCTCAAAGGTAATGTCTGAATCTTTAAATAAATAAAAGTTGTACCTTTTAGAAATGTTATAAACATTCTAGAGTTGTGTCTTGCCTTCACATACAGTTGAGCGGTATGGTATGCACAGACTATTGGAGCCCCACTGTAGTCAGGTTTATGCCCACTCCAGTGAAACTGACCTCCACATCCCCATGTACAGGCACATTATGGCAAAGGGCAAAGGAGACTGCAGGGGTGTGCACCATTGAAATGAATGGGGTACTTTTTTATTACTATTTTATACATTATTGATAGAGAGTTAGAGATTAATAAAGGCCACCGCTCGACTAACAAAGGCCTTGTTAGTAGAACAGTGGCCTTCATTATTCTACAACTCACCATCAAAACATATAAAATAGTAATAGAAAATAACTCCATTCATTTCAAGGGGGTACACCCAACAACCTTGATCCATGGATATCATCTCTTAAAGACTCCTGCCTCTGGCTCCCTAGTACTCAAGTAAGAGATTTTTTACTTACATCTATACTTGGTGGGTTGTCTGTAGCAGCATGGCTAAGGCCACTACAGTGTGTGTGCATGGGGGAAGGGACTGGCCATATGTGTGTGTGTGTGTGTGTGTGTGTGTGTGTGTGTGTGTGTGTGTGTGTTGAGTTATTGCTACTTTTGTGTTTGCACCTTAAAGTCTGTTTGTGTGTAAGCATTCAAAACTATGGAAAGAAAATAGCAGGAGTACAGGCCAGACAGAAGCAATTAAGTGGTTTTGTGGGTACGTTTGTATATTGCGGGTGGGGAAAAACCACATGTGTATTCATTGGTATGTGTGCTACAGTTCATCTGTGAAAATGAGATGAGGGCGAGAAGAAAACTGAAAAGCATAACAGTGGCTACAAACATGCCGCATGCGTGCAGATGTATTCAGATACAGTAT
This sequence comes from Neoceratodus forsteri, assembly GCA_016271365.2. Lineage (NCBI taxonomy): Eukaryota > Metazoa > Chordata > Ceratodontiformes > Ceratodontidae > Neoceratodus > Neoceratodus forsteri. The sequence continues at coordinate 1,387,813,586 of CM057453.1, forward strand.
GTATTGAAGTACAAGAGAGCCGTAGGTGTCCACATACCTCTCAACTGCTATGAATTCCACATAGCGCTATGATTTTCACACTTATAGTTACCCTTGCTTCTCACAAGTTTACCGATGTTCCTCATAATGTTAGAGCTATTTCTGGACAAACAAACAACCAAATCATTGAACTAAGCTGATAGAAACATTCTTTATCACTTACTATATGGGGTCCACTATATGTAAACATAATATTGTTTAAAAATGAAAGTGCTCACATTCTGACCCTTTATTATGATTTTTGAAGGCCAGTGCTATGATTTATTGCTGAAAGGTTGAGAGGTATGGGTGTCCTGACAGTATGGTTTAGTGGTTAAAGGCACTGAACTGCAAGCCAAAAGACTTGGAGGCATGAAGACCTGGGTTTGAATCACATCAACCCCCACTTGTGTATGGTGTGATCAAGCAAGTCACCTAACTTTTATGTGTGTAGTTATCAGTGACCACTTGCTTTTTTGCACGTATGCCATATACATGCAGTCTTTGCCAATTTAACATAAAAATCATGGTTTACATACTTGCTTGCTACTTGCATGCCATATGCATGCAATAGTTTAAATTTAACATTTAAATCATACTTGCAGTACACATATTACTTGGGCAGCTTTATATGTGCAGCATGAAAACATTTCATATAATTATTTCTGTAAGAGGAATGCCAGAAAGTTGCAACCAAATTAACTTGTAACACATGGCTTTGTGCTTTTATTCCAGTGCAATAGTGGTAAGGAAAAAAACTGTCATTTAGAGAAAACAGACAGAATTTCCCTACACTGGATGTAGTATTAGAGTCTAACATATTTATAAAATGAACATGCTTACTTTGGACCAAGTGAGTTTTACAAAACACAAAGGACAGCAGGGGGTTCAGAACAGAAATTTTAAACTGTATTGTGTATGAAAGTAGTATATCAGCCACTGGCTACTGTCCAGAGTCATGGGATGCATGTTAGCAAGACTGTATAACCTGTTTGTTTTATGTTACATTTGGGCTGGGAGTTTTAATTTAATTTGCGCATTGGAGTGGTGCAGTCAGCAAAAGTACCAAAACATATTACTAGTGTATCACTATATGGCATGAGAATTTTTCTTTCTTTTTTCAGTTGTTCAAATGGTGGGTCAATGGCAGGGTTGGTCACATAAATTCTCACACATAAACAACAAGATAGTGACATAAATAAACTTTTTTTGTATTTTTCTATATATATTTGTGGAGAGAGAATTTAAGCAACACACATCCATGCACACACTTCCAGTTCCTATCATCATATATCATATTATATAGGCGGAGGGCACAAACACAGTGTCAAGAAATCATTCAATCACACAGTTAAGATACATTTGTGAACAATGAAGGGGAAAGGCACTTACAGGATCCCTATTAGTTAAGTGCTGACTTATTTATATCAAGGACTGCTTAAAATACATAGCATTAAAAAAAATCAGCCCTAGACTTCAATGGGGCACATCTCTCCGCTCTCCATGGTTACATGTCACAAAACATCTGGCGCTGGTGCTTGGTTAGCTAATTGGGAAGTGGAAGGGTTCAGGTGGCTGTCTCTTCAGTTCAATTTATGATCCTTTCCCTTCGAAATAGGAACATTTTTGAATTTTCTCTTATTTTTGGCTCAGAAGACTTTTGCTACCATACAGTAATTTGCCATGGTATTAAAATGCCCATTGCTGTTTCTTAGAATATATCTTGGGCAATCTTTTTAAGACAGTGAATTGGACAATGTATGCCATCAGTGTAGTCACGTTGTGGACAGTCACTTAAGTTACAGCTGTTTGTTTGAAGTCATCAGTCATCTGGTTGTCAATAGACATGCTAGCACTTATTATCATGTAATCAAAGCAGGAAAGAGGGTGTGCATGTGCAAAACAGAAAGAACATGGTAGTGATGCAAGGAATGCAGACCCAGACTCACAAACAGTGATGAGATAAAATATTTTAGTTTTCAAGGCCAGCCATTATCCACTGGTTTACCACTGGAATCAGTTGATTTATGTAACTGGCTGCTCATACGGATTTGTACCTGTATGGTATCAATTGATTATATCAACATTGCAAATGCATCATCATATGATGACATCAGATACTTATGGTTGATGTCATGAGTGTGCATGTCACGACAGAGAAAATATTGAAGTACAAGTTCTCACTGCAGTGCCTTCTTCCCTGACTTGCCCATGCTTTTAGTCTTCATCCCAGTGAACATTAGGATCAGGTGGCTGTGAAGGTGTCTTTACAGGGTCACAGACAAGACCCAACTCTTGTAAAGGCCTTTTCTTGAAGTCATGCAGATTTAACCTTAGGAAGGTTAGCTTCTCCACAATACCAGGACACAAGCATGTTCTCCAGTCAGACACAAACCCACCAGCAGTACTAAACACGCGCTCTGAGAATACACTTGAGTATAGAAACATAGAAACATAGAATTTGATGGCAGATAAGGACCGCTTGGCCCACCCAGTCTGCCCATTTCCCTACCTACTGGATAAGCTGCAGATCCTAGTTAACCAGCAGCCTACTTCTTCCTACCCCCACCCCCCAGAATTGCCTTATGACTATCCCATGAATGCTTGAATTCCACCACTGATTTTGACTCCACAACCTCCTCCGGAAGGCCATTCCATGCATCCACAACCCTCTCTGTGAAAAAATACTTCCTTAAATTACCTCTGAGCCGCCCTCTATCTTCAAATTGTGCCCTCTTGTTCTTGCACACCTCTTTTTTTGAAAGATGCTACCCTCTTGGACTTTGTTGATTCCTTGAGGTACTTGAAGTTTCTATCATGTCCCCCTCTCCTCCTTTCCTCGAGGCTATACATATTAAGCTCCTTAAGTCTCTCTTCATATGTCCTCTGGTGCAGACCCTGCACCATTTTAGTTGCCCCTCCTCTGGACAGCTTCCATCCTGTCTATGTCTTTATGGAGATTGGGTCTCCAGAACTGCACACAGTACTCCAGATGGGGTCTCACCAGCTGTCTGTACAGAGGGATAATAACTTCCTGTTTTCTACTGGTGATGCCTCTCCCTATGCATCCCAGTATCCCCCAGCCCTCCTTGCTGCCTTCTCACATTGCTTGCCCACCTTTAGGTCATCTGATATGACTACCCCAGGTCCCTTTCCATTTTGTTGTTGTTAGTATCTCACCCCCATTGTGTACTCTTCCCTGGGTTTTGTTTCCCAGGTGCATTACCTTCACTTCTTAGCATTGAATCTAAGCTGCCATACATTTGACCATTCTCTAACCTTGCCAAGTCCCTTCTCGTCCTTTCCACCCCACCCTGTGCATCAACTCTGTTGCAGATCTTAGTGTCATCTGCAAAGAGACATACTTTTCCTTCCAGTCCTTCTGCAATGTCGCTTATAAAGACATTGAAGAGGACTGGTCCTAATAGAACCCTCACGGTACCCCGCTAGTAACCCTCCTTTCTTCTGAGTGGACTCCATTTACTATTACTCTCTGTCCTATTCTCCAGCCAATTCTTTACCCAGGCTGTCATCTTGGGACCCACTCCCAGGCTGGCTAACTTATATATTAATCTTTTGTGTGGGACTGTGTCAAATGCCTTGCTAAAAGTCTAGGTAGGCCATGTCCACAGCCCCTCCCTGATCTACTACTTTGGTCACCCAGTCAAAGAAATCTATCAGATTCATCTGGCATGACCTTCCCGCTGTGAATCCATGCTGCCTAGGGTCCTGTGCCCTTCTGGCCTCTAGATCTGTGACAATTCTTTCCTTTAGAAGTGATTCCATCATTTTCCCTATCACTGAGGTTGAACTAACAGGTCTATAGTTTCCTGCTTCTGCCTTGCTCCCACTTTTGTGAAGGAAGCACATCTGCCCTCCTCAGTCCTCGGGTACCACCCCATCCTCCCATGATTTGTTAAAGAGGGTAGTCAGTGGTGTCACTAGTTCTACCTTAGTTCTTTTAGAATTCTGGGATGAATCCCATCAGGCCCCATTGCTTTGTCCACCTTCAGTTTTAAGAGTTCTTTCAGAACCCTTTCTTCTGTAAATGGGCTGGTATCAACTTCTGTATCCAGAGTGTTACTACTGTTTGTTTTTGTACCTCCCCTCTTCCTTTGTAAATACTGAGCAAAAATATTTGTTTAGTATCTCTGCCTTTTCACATTCTCCTCTGCCCACCCTCCTCCCCTTTATCAAGCCTCACTATCCCTCCCTTGGTCTTCCTTTTGCTCCTGATGTACCTATAAAAGGTTTTATTCCCTTCTTAACTGAGTTGGCTATCTTTTCCTCAGTTTGGGCCTTTGCTGTTCTGACTGCCTTCCCAGCCTCCTTTTGCTTTAACTGATACAGTTCTCTGTCCTGCTCCTGCTGGATTCCTTGTACTTCCTGAATGCTTTCTTTTTCTCTTGAACCTTCACTGCCACTTCCTTTGAGAACCATAGTGGTTTCTTACATCGTCTTGTTTTGTTTATTTGCTTCACACAAGGCTCGTTACCTCTGTGATGGCAGTTCTTATTATTCTTAGTATGGGCAGGTGAGGTAGTATACTGCCACAGTGTACAGGCCAGGCCATGTGGTTTTCTTGCCATGCCAATAGTTCAATGGATCTTCATCCCTTTTGACACCTGTTGTGTTGCCAAAGTATCCTTTGATCTGCTCATGGATTGTAATGTGGCAGCGATCCTTGACTTTGGGTTCTGTTGCAGACATCAGTTGGGCAGATGAGAGAAGATGGAGCAAGGAGGTGCCAGGTCTTCTGGTGGGGAAGTCATCCTCCTCCTCCTCCTCATATACATCTGTCTGTTCCCAGGTAGATGTTATGTTTCCTCTGTCTTCTTTTCCACTGCTAGAATATGTTCCCTTGCTTGTCTTTGATGGTCCCTCCTCTTGCCACACTCCTCCTCTACCCCCTCTTCTGCTTATGGATTCATACTTGCCACCTTTGCACATAATGCATCCTTCCATTCCTCATGGTCTGCATCCTCTGGCAAGATGTTCTGCATTTGGGATTTAAAACATGGGATCCAACATGCATGGCAGGACATAGAAACATAAATTTGATGGCAGATAAGAACCGCTATTCACCCAGTCTGCCCATTTCTACTTCTAATGGATAAGCTGCAGATCCTAGTTAACCAGCAGCCTACTTCTTCCTACCCCCATGCCCTAGAATTGCCTTATGACTGTCCCATGCATGCTTGAATTCCACCACTGTTTTTGACTCCACAACCTCTTCTGGAAGGCCGTTCCATGCATCCACAACCCTCTCTGTGAAAAAATACTTCCTTAAATTACCTCCGAGCTGCCCCCTCCATTATCTTTAAATTGTGCCCTCTTGTTCTTGCACACCTCTTTTTTTTGAAAGATATTACCCTCTTGGACTTTGTTGATTCCTTGAAGTACTTGAAAGTTTCTATCATGTCCCCTTCTCCCTCCTTTCCTCGAGGCTATACATATTAAGCTCCTTAAGTCTCCCTCCTTATGTCTTCTGGTGCAGACCCTGCACCATTTTAGTTACCCTCCTCTGTGCAGCTTCTATCCTGTCTATGTCTTTGCGGAGATTGGGTCTCCCAGAACTGCATGAGTACTTCAGATGGGGTCTGACCAGCTGTCTGTACAGAGGGATGATAACTTCCTGTTTCTACTGGTGATGCCTCTCCCTATGCATCCCAGTATCCCCCTCCTCCTTGCTGCCCTCTCATTGTTTGCCCACCTTTAGGTCATCTGATATGACTACCCCTGGTCCCTTTCCATTTTTGTTGTTGTTGGTATCTCCCCATTGTGTACTCTTCCCCAGGGTTTTGTTTCCCAGGTGCATTACCTTGCTTCTTAGCATTGAATCTAAGCTGCCATACATTTGACCATTCCTCTAACCTTGCCAAGTCCCTTCTCATCCTTTCCACCCCACCTTGTGCATCAACTCTGTTGCAGATCTTTGTGTCATCTGCAAAGAGACATACTTTTTCCTTCCAGTCCCTCTGCAATGTCTTATAAAGACATTGAAGAGGACCGGTCCTAATACTGAACCCTGCACCCCACTAGTAACCCCCTTCTTCAAAGTGGACCCATTTACCATTACTCTCTGTGTCCTATTCTCCAGCCAATTCTTACCCAGGCTGTCATCTTGGGACCCACTCCCAGGCTGGCTAACTTGTATATTAATCTTTTGTGTGGGACTGTGTCAAATGCCTTGCTAAAGTCTAGGTAGGCCATGTCCACAGCCCCTCTCTGATCTACTACTTTGGTCAGCCAGTCAAAAATCTATCAGATTTGTCTGGCATGACCTTCCCACTGTGAATCCATGTTGCCTAGGGTCCTGTGCCCTCTAGCCTCTAGATACTCGACAATTCTTTCCTTCAGAAGTGATTCCATCATTTTCCCTACCACTGAGGTTAAACTAACAGGTCTGTAGTTTCCTGCTTCTGCCTTGCTCCCACTTTTGTGAAGGGAAGCACATCTGCCCTCCTCCAGTCCTCGGGTACCACCCTATCCTCCCATGATTTGTTGAAGAGGGTAGTCAGTGGTGTCACTAGTTCTACCCTTAGTTCTTTTAGAATTCTGGGATGAACCCATCAGGCCCCATTGCTTTGTCCACCTTCAGTTTTAAGAGTTCTTTTCAGAACCCTTTCTTCTGTAAATGGGCTGGTATAAACTTCTGTATCCAGAGTGTCTCTACTGTTTGTTTTAGGTACCTCCTCTTCCTTTGTAAATACTGAGCAAAATATTTGTTTAGTATCTCTGCCTTTCACAGTCACCCTCTGCCCACCTCCCTCCTTTATTAAGCCTCACTATCCCTCCCTTGGTCTTCCTTCACTCCCTGATGTACCTATAAAAGGTTTTATCCCCCTTCTTAACTGAGTCGGCTATCTTTTCCTCGGTTTGGGCCTTTGCTGTTCTGACTGCCTTCCCAGCTTTCTTTTGCTTTAACTGATACAGTTCTCTGTCCTGCTCCTTCTGTGATTCCTTGTACTTCCTGAATGCATTCTTTTTCTCTTGAACCTTCACTGCTACTTCCTTTGAGAACTATAGCGGTTTCTTACATCATTTTGTTTTGTTTATTTGCTTCACACAAAGGCTTGTTACCTCTGCAATGGCAGTTTTTATTATTCCCCATTGTTCTTCCAACTCTTCTTCCTGCCCATTTGCTAGTGCATTCCTTAGGCACTCACCCATTTTGGCAAAGTCAGCCTTCCTAAAGTCCAGTACTTTTGCCTTTGTATGGCTTGACTCTATTGCTGTGTTTATTGTGAACCATACTGTTCGATGGTTGCTAGTTCCCAGATGGCTACCCACTTCTACATCTGTGATCCTCTCTTCATCTCCATTTGAGAGAACCAGGTCTAAGATTGCTTCCTCTCGAGTGGGCTCCAATACTAGTTGTCTAAGGCATGCCCCCTGTAGGGCATCTAGAATAGCCCCACTCTTCAAAGTGGCTGCTGCAACTGCACTCCAGTTAACATCTGGCATATTCAGATCACCCATCAGCAATATCTCCCCTTTTTCTGCCATTCTAAGTATACCTTCTATCATTTCCTTGTCCATTTCCTCCCCCTGAGAAGAGGGTCTGTATACAACCCCTGTACAGATTGTGGTGCCATTGCCAGTCTTCAAATTTACCCACAGTGCTTCTTCTCCTCCCTGTTTTCCCTTTTGTTCTGTTGCTTTGATTCCTTCCCTTATGTAAAGAGCTACTCCTCCTCCTCTTTTACCCTCCCTGTCCCTCCTGTAGATAGTGTATCCGGTATGTTTACATCCCAGTCATGGTTTTGTGTACCATGTTTCTGTGACTGCCACGATATCCAGATGTTCCTCCTCCATCAAGGCCACTAATTCAGGAAGCTTGTTACTCAGACTACGGGCATTGGTACTCATTGCTCTCCATTTCTTGATGGCTTTACCTCCTGTTGCAGCATCCCCCACTGACCTTTCTACCTCCATCTTTTTCTCATTTAGTACCCTGTTTTGTAGGGAGAGGCTGGGATTTTCCTGCTGCTTATCAGTGCCTCCCCCCCTTGACTAGTTTAAAAGCTTGCCAATGAAGCATTTAAACCGATTGCTCAAAAGACTTGTTCCCTTCCTGGACAGATGTAGACCATCCTGCCAGTATAGGCTGGTGTCCCTCCAGGTGGAACCCCAGTCCCCAATGAAGCCAAACCCCTGTGCTCCACACCATTTCTTCAACCATTCATTAAACTGCATGGTGCAAAGTACTCTCACCTCACTCATGCCATTGACAGGCAGCACCTCTGAGAAGGATACTGTATGTGCTACTTGTCTTAGGCTCCTCCCCAATTCTACAAAGTGCTTCTGCACTGCTCTAATCTCATGATGAGCCAAGTCATTTGTCCCTAGGTGGACAATGACGTCCAGCTCAGACTCCCATGCAGCTGATCTCATGATCCTGAGGATGCGCTTCCTGTCCCTCCAAGCCATGGCACCAGGCAGGCACCTTACTTCTGATTTCCCTGCTCCCCCCCAGTTCTATCCCCCTAATAATTGAGTCCCCCACCAGGAGCTGCTTCCTTTCCTGTGGTGTTCTCTGCCTCCTTCCTGTGGGCCTCCCTTGTGACAGTTGTCCTCAACCTCCTTAGTCTCCTCTGTGGGTACATCCATAGGGGAGCTATGCTCCCACAGAATGGTGTATGGATTGTGGAGTGGAACTACTGACTGGGTGTGCCTCTGTTCCACCATCCTCACCCTCCCTGAGCCCACTGTGGTCCAACTGCTGTGCTTTCTTTGCAACCTCTGAGGTAGTGGTGGTAGCTCTGGTGCTCCCTGGATGAGGGAGGTTCCCTTCCTACTGTCCAGTGTGGCCTGGGGGAAGGTTCCCTTACTACTGTCCAGTGTGGCCTGAAGACGGGCAACTTCCTCCCTCAGGGCAGAGAGTTGTCTGCAAATAGGGCAGCATCTCAGCCTCCAGAAAGACTCCCAGAAGACTCCTGCCCCACAGCCATTACATTGTACTACTCCCCACATGTTTATCTACTTTCTTTTTTTTGTGTGTGTGATTGGCGTGTTATATAGAAATATATATATTATACAATGTGTATGCTTATATTGTCAGTGCAGTGTGCTAGAGAGGATATGACAGTGATATACACCTTGCACTCTTGAGGAAATGATGTCAGAACCTCAGGTATAAAGGAACTATTTCCAGGGGTGGGTAGGGTGAGGGTGGGAAGGGGTTGGGCCTAAACTGTGCCCTCACAAAACAATCAGCTAAAGCTCTGACCCACTGCTGTGATGAGTGCCTTCCTGTCAGCAAGATGCCCTACACAACAATTTGACAGAGAAAATACCCTGCTAATCGAACAGAAAAATCCAGACATCCAAGTAAGACACAGGTAAACCTCCCAGCCCTAAAACAGCCTGGTAGTTTGTGCTCTGAAAGCAGTCAGCCCCCAAATAAGTCAGCTGTGCTTTAAACTCTTCCTGCAGTGAAAATCTTAAGAATTGTAACAAACGTAAAGCTAGATCCACCTCCCTCTGCTGCTTGAAAGACTGTCTTTTCCTGATAATTCTAAGTTCCTTATTTCACCTTTCAGTTAGACGTAGCCTCCACCTGCAGAATATCTGCTACAAACCATAGACAATTGTAAGGTTCACCTCCCCCTGTTGTGAGCACAACTCGCTTTCTTGCAAATCTTATGTTCAGTATTGCAGCTTCCAGCCAGAGGTAGTTTCACTTTAAGAATATTAGCTGTTAGTAGTTTTGAAAACCCCCTTCCTGATTTAAAAATGAAATTAAACACAAAACAATCTCAATGTAAGACTGTAAAGTAAGGAAAACTTCCCTCAGATGTAAGTAAGAGAGATCAGTTGTAGATTTCTAATCCATTATAGTACATCCCATGCAGCTTCTCAGTTGTTTCAAAGCACAGACTGTTACACCACTTGAAGAGATGGGCTTCTGTCTGAAACAGGATCACACCAGTAGTTTATAGTAATTGATCAACGCTAGAATATTCATCCACCCAAAACAATTGGCTATGATGCAGGGTCTCGCTGACTAGTGAAGACAGTTTCCACCACCTGAGGCTGTGTCTGGCATCAAATTACAAACTGCAGCCTTTGCTATTCAAAGTACACAGCTACTACCAGTAAGATATTTCCAACTATTTTATTTCCAACTAAACTAATGTAAACTGTCAAAATACTGAGACATACCATCCTTCCTGGAACATCTTGCTAATCCGCTCATCCTCAGATAAGATATGTAGCAAGAACTGAGTGATGTTTAAGGCATCAGCATGTTTCTCTATATCTCTCTGATACACATCAAATACCTACCTTAAAAAAAACATGCAGGTATCTTAGCTGTGGCAGTACTATGCTCAGACAGGAAGACTTGCTGCTGACCCCACGTGCGAATGTCTCAAATGGCTCCAGAAATTGGAACAAGCGTATGGACCGTTGTCCCTCTCATGGCCTGCTAGCATGATATCCACACCACTGATTTTGGGTTGGAGCAAATAGTCATGCACCACTGACTTCTTTTCTTGGAATCACTGTAGCATGTAATACATTGAGGTCCAACGAGTTGTGATGTCCTGTTTCAGGGTATGCGCAGACAGGTGCTTCTGTATCTGTATTCTGTGCAGCTCCTTACGGGCCTTCACAGAGTGTGAAAAGTGACTGCAGATTGTTTTTACAGTCCCTATTAGGTTCCTTACCAAGTGTTTGAAGAAAATTAAGTTACTGATCACCAGTTTCATGCAGTGGGCAAGGCAGGGCATGTGGGGGAAGCATCCATCCTCAGTGACCTTGACAATGTTTCTGGTGTTGTCACTCATAATCAGTTCAGGTTCAAGACCATTGCTATCTAGCCATCATTGGAAGACATCTTTCAGCTCAGCCACCAGATTTTGTGATGTGTAATAAGATGGGAATCCACTCACACATAATGCTGCCTGACTCCTGAACACAGGCTTCACCACAGCAGGATTCTTAGATGTTGATGAGTTTGGACACTCATCCTCAAATCAGGCCCAGTGTGTAGTACTCACCATATAGTCAATGACCTGCCCTTGTTCACTTGTCCACATATCAGTGGTGATATGAACATTCTTGCAGGATGACCTCCTCAAGCATAATGGATCTCATCAAACACGCTGTTGTATAATTTTGGGAGCAGTACAAGTGTGAAGAAATGGCAGGGACGGACATGATATTGGTGTTCCACTACAGACACGAACTTCCTGAATCCAGAGCTGGAGGCAAATGATAATGGCAGCAGATCAGTGATTATTAGCGCCATCAGTATTGCATTTATCTCCTTGGCTTGGGTGTGAGACAGAGCAAAATGTTTGCTCCTCTCAACAATTTCTTGCAACATTGCCTGGCACTGTGGTGCAGCAGTAGTCTGGCCTTCCTTCAGTAGGCTCATCCTTGGGGGACAGACAAAGCAGCTACTAAAATTACACACTGTCCTAGGCTGCAGTGAACCTGATGTAGCATCACCAGTTCCAGATGAAACATAGAAACATAGACTTTGACGGCAGATAAGGACCGTTTGGCCCATCTAATCTGCCCATTTCCCTACCTACAGGATAGGCCGCAGATCCTAGTTGACCAACAGCCTATTTCTTCCTACCTCCCACAAGAATTGTCTTATGTCTGTCCCATGCATTCTTGAATTCTCCCACAGTTTTAGACCCCACAACTTCCTCAGGAAGGCTGTTCCTTGCATCCACTACCCGCTCTGTGAAATAATACTTCCTCACATTGTCCCTGAACCGCCCCCCTCTATCTTTAAATTGTGTCCCATTGTTCTTGCACGTCTCTTTTTCTGAAAGATGCTACCCTCTTGGACTTGTTGATTCCACTGAGGTACTTAAAAGTTTCTATCATGTGTCCCCTCTTCCTTCTTTCCTTAAGGGTATACATATTAAGCTCCTTTAGTCTCTCCTCATACAGCTTCTCTTGCAGACCCTGCACCATTTTAGTTGCCCACCTCTGGACTGCCTCTATCCTGTCTATGTCCTTGTGGAGATGGAGTCTCCAGAACTGGACACAGTACTCCAGATGGGGTCTCACCAACTGTCTGTACAGAGGGATAACAACTTCCTGTTTTCTGCTGGTGATGCCTCTCCCTATGCATCCCAGTATACCCCCAGCCCTCCCTACTGCCTTCTCACATTGCTTGCTAACCTTAAGGTCATCTGATATGATTACCCCCAGGTCCCTTTCCTTTTTTGTTGTTGTTACTACCTCCCCCCACATTGTGTATTCTTCCCCTGGGTTCTTGTTTCCCAGGTGCATTATTTTGCACTTCTTTGCATTGAATCCTAGCTGCCATACTTCTGACCATTCCTCCAACCTTGCCAAGTCCCTTCTCATCCTTTCCATGCCTCCTTGTGTATCAACCCTGTTGCAGATCTTTGTGTCATCTGCAAAGAGGCATACTTTTCCTTCCAGTCCTCTGTAATGTCACTTGAAGACATTAAAAGGACTGGACCCAATACTGAACCCTGCTGTACCCACTAGTAACCCCTCTTTCTTCAGCGTGGACTCCATTTACAATTACCTTCTGTGTCCTGTTGTCCAGCTAATGTTTTACCCAGGCTACCACCTTGGGACCCACTCCCAGGCTGGTTAATTTGACTATTAATCTTTTGTGTGGGACTGTGCCAAATGCCTTGCTAAAGTCTAGGTAGGCCATGTCCACAGCCCCTCCCTGGTCTACTACTTTGGTCACCCAGTCAAAGAAATCTATTAGATTCATCTGACATGACCTTCCCGCTGTGAACCCATGCTGCCTTGGGTCCTGTGCCCCACCGGCCTCTAGGTACTTAACTATTCTTTCCTTCAAAAGTGACTCCATCACTTTCTCTACCACAGAGGTCAGACTGACAGGTCTGTAGTTTCCTGCCTCTGTCTTGGTCCCACTTTTGTGAAGGGGAATTACATCCACCTTCCTCCAGTCCTCGGGTACCACACCATCCTCCCATGATTTATTAAAAAGATTTGCCAGTGGTTTCACTAGTTCCTCCCTTAATTCTTTTAGAATTCTGGGGTGAATTCCATCAGGCCCCATTGCTTTGTCCACCTTCAGTTTTAGGAGTTCTTGCAGAACCCTTTCTTCTGTGAAAGGACTGGGATCAACCCCCCCTATCAAGAGTGCTTCTGTTAATTGGATTAGGCACTTCCCTCCTCTTTGTGAATACTGAGCAGAAATATTCATTCAGTATCCCTGCTTTTCACTGTCCCCTCTGCCCACCCACCATTCATTCTATTCAGCCTCACTATCCCTCCCTTTGTCTTTCTATGCGCTGATGTACCTATAAAGTTTTATCCCTTCTTAACTGAGTTGGCTATCTTTCCTCAGTTTGGGCCTTTGCTATTCTGACTTCCCTCCCTGCTTCCTTCTGCCTTAACTGGTACAGCTCTCTGTCCTGCTCTTTTTGCGTTTCCTTATACTTCCGGAATGCTATCTTTTTCTTCCTGACTTTCACAGCCACCTTTTTTGCGAACCATAGTGGATTTTTCTTTCATTTTGATTTGTTTATTTGCTTCACACAAAGGCTTGTTGCCTCTGTGATGGCAGTTTTGATGATTCCCTATTGTTGCTCCACACCTCTTTCTAGTCTGTTTGCTAGTGCTTTTCTGAGGCACTTTCCCATCTTGCCAAAGTCAGCCCTCCTGAAGTCCAGTACCCTCACTTTTGCATGGCTTGACTCTGTAGCTGAGTTTAACATGAACCACTCTATTTGATGGTCATTTGTTCCCAGATGGCAACCCACTTCTAGATCTGAGATCCTCTCACTCTTGAGAGTACGAGGTCTAAGATTGCTCCCTCACGAGTGGGTTCCGAAACTAGCTGTCTGAGGCCTGCCACCTGTAGGGCATCAAGAATGGCCCTGCTCTTGGATGTGGCTGCAGCAAATGTGCTCCAGTTAACATCTGGCATATTCAGGTCTCCCATCAACAGTATCTCATCTTTCTCTGCCATTCTAAGAATGCCTTCTATCATATCCTTGTTCATTCCCTCCCCCTGACATGGGGGTCTGTACACAACCCCTGTGCAGATTGTGGTGCCATTTCCGCTCTCCTAAGTGACCCACAGTGCCTCCTCTCCTTCCTGTTTACTCTTTTGTTCAGTTGCTTTTATCCCTTCCTTTACATAGAGAGCTACTCCTCCCTCTTTTCTCCCCTGCCTGTCTCTCCTGTAGGTTATGTACCCTGGTATGTTAACATCCCAGTCATGGCTTTCTGTGTACCATGTTTCTGTGACTGCTATGATATCCAGGCATCCCTCTTCCATCAAGGCCACCACCTAAGGGAACTTGTTGCCTAGACTACGGGCATTGGTACTCATTACCCTCCATTTCCTGATGGTCTTACTCCTTTTTGCCCCATCCCTGTCCTTCTTGCCTTTGTCACTTTCTCCATTTACCCCTGCCCTTCTCCCTATCGACACCTCTATGTTGGTGTGTACCGCACTTACTACTGTGATTTTTTTGGGGGGGGGCTAGGATTTCCCTTCTCCTTTCCAGTGTCTCTCCCCTTGGCTAGTTTAAATGCTTGCCAATGAAGCATTTAAACCTATCACCTAGGATCCTGATTCCCCTCCTGGACAGATGCAACCCGTCATGCCAGTATAGGCTTGCATCACTCCAGGTGGACCCCCAGTCCCCAATGAAGCCAAATCCCTGAGCTCCACACCAGTTTTTCAACCACTGATTGAATCCCATAGTGCAGAACACACTAGCCTCTCCTATGCCATAGATGGGCAGCACCTCGGAGAAGGTTACCGTGCATGCTACTTGTCTAAGGCCCCTCCCCAATTCCACAAACTCTTCCTGCACTTCTCTAATCCCTTTCTTAGCCAGGTCATTTGTCCCTAGGTGGACAATGACATCCAGCTCCTTCCCCTGTGCAGCTGCTCCAGCAATCCTGAGGATTCGCTCTGTCCCTCCAAGCCATGGCACCAGGCAGGCACCTCACCTTCTCTCCCCTTCCTACCCAGTTCTACCTTCCTAACAATGGAGTCCCCCACCAGGAGTTGTTTCCTTTCACTGCAGGGTCCCCTGCCACCCTCCTGTGGGTCTCCTTTGTTGAGGTTCCCAGCATCCTCCTTAGTCTCTACTGCGGGTGCCTCCATAGAGGAACCACACTTTGCCAGAATGGCATAGGAATTGTGGAGAGGTACAGCTGGAGGGATGCACCTCTGTTCTACCACCCTCACCCTCCCTGAGCCCACTGTGGTCCAACCGCTCCTTTTTCTTGGCAACATCTGAGGCAATGGCAGTGGCACTGGTGGTCCCTGGATGGAAGACGAGGTCCCACAAATCCTGGCCAACTCAGCCTGGAGATGAACAACCTTCTCCCTCAGCCCAGAGAGGATCTATCCTCCTCCTCCTCCTCCTCCTCCAATTTATTGTTGGGTTTGAACTTTGTTACTGTGTTGTCTTGCTGGGCAGTCAATTCAAAACCACTCTTTATTATGTTTGGCCTGCAGATGGTTCAGCATGCCGGATGTACCCAAGGCTATTGTGAGTTTCCCATAGCTCAAAGTACCCCTACATAGTATGCAAATGGAATGAGTCATGTCCTTTGGGCTCTTCATGAAATAAAGTCACACATTTGATGTGCCACAGCCTCCACTCCTTCTGGGGGCAGACTTATTTTGGTCAGATCCAGTATCACTGTCATGCTCCTCCTCCTCCTCCTCTTCTTCTTGCACATCATGGGAACCACTTGTACTGAAGCCCGTAGATGACACCGTCTTTCTCTTCTTGGTGCAACCAGACTTGCCAGCTTTAGATTTTGCAGAAGGACAACAACAGTTTGATTCAGCACAGTTTCTTCATCATCCCCATCAGTATCATCACCATCATCACCCTCCTCATTCAACATTTCCTGTATGGGAATATAATCCACATCCATGTCATCATCACCTCCTTCATCTTCATGACCATCATCTGACAGCTCAGCCTCCTTCACCTGAGCAGACACAGAATGTACCATCGCTTGTACACCATATGTCTGCCATCCACTATGGGTAGTAATGGCAGGGTGTTTCTTCTTCTCCACATTTAACATCTGTCCATCTTCACCTCTTTTCTGAACACCAGCAGGCAAGAGGGCTGCACCATGTTCAGCAACAGTAGACCACCAGGCTGACTCAGGGAATATGCTGCACACCTAATAGGCTTCAGCTGAGTCTGTTTCATTTTTTTCCAGGAGCTGACTTCCTTTTAGCACCAGCAGCAGCACAGTCTCTTTTGCCAGTGTCATCAGATGACTACCCTGTGTGTACACCTCCCTGCTAGCCCTGGAAAATTTACTCCTCAACCTCCCTAACCTCTGCATCATCTGTCCCACTGCCAGACATATTCTTTCTCTAATATTTAGCAACTCACTTGCAAAATCCTTCATACTGGGTCATAATGTCGCATGCTTAATAGCGTATGACATTATAGCTAACCTGAAACAGCGCTGTCCATGACAGTGAATGGTGCAATGCCACTAATACTGCTGTATGTGGTATTGTACCATTCACACCATCACAGGCAGTGGATAAGACCTCTGCTGGCACTGGGTTCCACTGAGCAGCTACATCTGGGATCAGGTTTGATTCCCAGTCCCAGACATTTTATTTTTTCCCCACACTGTGCGCTTCCCAAGGTAATCCTCCCCAGAGCTGAGAATCCTTAGTGGGAGGAGTTTGGGGGGGCAGAACTCCCCACAGAAAAAAAGACTTATGCTGCATGGCAGGAATTGCGCTGTATTGGCACTGCAATTTTGCCATGCGGCATAATGTCTTGCAACATTATGACCCCATGCCAAAAACCTTAAGTGCAGTCACTCCAAAGATAAAACCACAAAATAAAAGCAAATAATGCAAGATTGTATGACTTTGCACTGTTGTAACATGTCTATATCTTTAACTGAACACAGTAAAGACATGACACACCACAGAAAAATAATGGCAAAAACCCAAAATGCACCAAGTTTTTTAACCTCACTCACATCTACCTAACAGTGTCTCACTCTGACACAAAGAGGAAATATATCTATAGCACCAGACACAGCTCTTTCAGCTGGTGATGGACAGTCTACCAACCAACTTAAGCAACTGCACTACAGCATTGTAGGAACTAAGGTAGAGTACAGTAAATAAATGGCACCTGACCCAACCCGGCCACTTGCACCTACTAACTCAGTCTCCGACTGAAGACACACAGTCAGTCACACACTAATGGGAGGGGAAGGAGATTGGTTTGCGAACAAAGTTGGACTTGGTGGAGACTGATATAGATCTCGTGCATCTCATCTGAGACAGGACACTGTACACAGCTACTGCTACACAGCAGCACAGCAGCAAAGAGAACATAA
Organism: Neoceratodus forsteri; assembly: GCA_016271365.2. Taxonomy (NCBI): domain Eukaryota; kingdom Metazoa; phylum Chordata; order Ceratodontiformes; family Ceratodontidae; genus Neoceratodus; species Neoceratodus forsteri. Next base: position 1,387,830,944 of record CM057453.1, read on the forward strand.
TTTACTGTATAAGTAAGTTATTTAATACACTCACACTACTGTTCTACTCTAATTCATTGTAGTATAGTACTAGTAGTAACTCCTCCTTGTCCAGCCAGTGGCCTGCAGTGCTCACTAATGAAGTGATTGAATAATGTCAGGGAGGGACTTTGGTGGAGACAGAACAGTCCTTAAAAAAATAAAGAGATAAAAAAAGTCAGTACCCCCCCCCACAAGATTAGGGAGAGAAACCGTCAGTTCTCACTGCCTGTAGCACCCCACAAATCCACTCCACCAGCCCAGTACAATTCAAACAGTCTCACTGTAACTGTAACTATTATTAAATAAATTGAATTAAACAGAATTTTGTGCAACTCAACAAAGTCAGAACGACTCAGAAGACACAGGATTTTACAGAACCAGAACTGGCAACACACTTGGTCCAAAACCACCCAAATCACTCCAATGTTAGCCAAATGAATTCAACCTTTATAACTCATATTGAGCAAAAAGCTAGAGGAGACAGGCTAATCCTCAGTGCTTTGGCCATACAAACTGGACTTCATCAGGGGGTGTATCCATTGCTAGCAACCCATTTCCAATTTAAACCATCTATTTAAAGTGATACATTTGTGAGTAACAACAATACAGAAAAAAATGTATTCACAATCTAGTGTGATTAATTAGTAAAGTGTTTGTGGGAAATTGGGGAGAGCCACGTAGCTTAATATAGTGTGAACAGGGCAACATGGAAACATCATAGATACATAGATACATAGACAGTGTCAGCAGATAAGGGCCTATGGCTCACCCATTCTGCCCATTTGAGCTTGTAAGTTCAGTTTATGCTTTCCTAGAAGTCTGTTGCCCCTTACCCCGACCTCCAGAATTCCTTTATGTCTATCCCATGCATTCTTAAATCCCGTGATTGTTTCAGCCCCCACCACTTCCTCTGGCAGGGTGTTCCACTTGTCCACTACCCGTTCTGTGAAGAAATCCTTCCTCATGTTTCCTCTGAATTGTCCTCCCTCCAACTTCATCCTATGCCCTCTAGTCCTGGTACATCTTTTTCGCTTAAAGATAGTGTATTCCTGCACCCTGTTCCTCCCTGTGAGATACTTGTATGTCTCTATCATATCACCTCTCTCCCTCCTCTCCTCCAGGGAGTACATGTTCAGTTCCTTCAACCTGTCTTCATAGGACTTGTGATGCAATCCATGCACCATCTTTGTTGCCCTCCTCTGAACCGTCTCTACCCTGTCTATGTCCTTACGTAGGTATGGTCTCAGAACTGTACACTGTACTCCAGGTGGGGCCTCACTAGTGTCTTGTATAATGGAATTATGACCTCCCTTTTCCTGCTGGTGATGCCCCTGCCTATACATCCCAGCATCCTATTTGCTTTACCTGCTGCCTTGTCACACTGTTTCCCTACCTTGGGGTCATCAGAGATGACCCCAAGATCCCTTTCTGTTTGGTGCATGCTATATCCTCACCCCCAACTGATATATTGTAGCCAGGGTTTTGTGCCCCATATGCATTATCTTGCACTTCTTTGCATCAAATTTCAACTGCCAAACCCTGACCATTCTTCAAGTTTCTGCAGGTCCCTTCTCATTCTGTCTACACCCTCTGGTGTGTCTACTCTGTTACAGAGCTTTGTGTCATCAGCGAACAGTGAAATTCTGCCTTCTAGGTCCTGCGCAATGTCACTGATGAAGATGTTGAATAGGACTGGTCCCAGCACTGATCCCTGTGGTACCCCACTGGTCACTCTTCCCTCTGTGGAGTGACAGCCATTTACCACCACCCTCTGTGTCCTGCCACCCAGCCAGTTACCTACTCACCACACTACTGTCCTGCCCACACCCATATTCCCCAGTTTGTGTAGTAGTCTTCTATTCTTCTATGTGGCACAGTGTCAAAGGCCTTGCTGAAGTCCAGATAGGCCATGTCCACTGCCCTCCCCTGATCCACCTCCCCAGTCACTCAGTCAAAAAATTCAACGAGGTTGGTCTGACATGACCTCCCCCTGGTGAAACCGTGCTGCCTTGGGTCCTGTAGTCCATTGACAACCAGATGTTCCACCAATCTCTCCTTCAGTAGTGCTTCCATGATCTTCCCACTACTGAGGTGAGGCTGACTGGTCTGTAGTTCCCTGCTTCCTCTTTGTTCCCGCTTTTGTATAAGGGACTACATCTGCTATCCTCCAGTCTTTAGGTACCTCCCTGTTTCCAGTGATCGGCTAAACAGGATAGCCAGAAGTTCAGCCACCACCTCTCTGAGTTCTTTAAGGACCTTGGGGTGCACCCCATCTGACCCATTGCTTTATCAACTCTTATTACTTCCAGTTCCTTCAGGACCCTTTCTCGTGTAAAGGGACTTGTGTCCATTTCTGCACCATTCTCACCCCTTGTACTCCCTTCAGACCCATTACCCTCCTCTTCCTCAGTAAAGACTGAGCAGAAATACCTGTTCAATATGTCAGCTTTACTGTTGTCATCCTCCACGCAGCCCCCATCCTCCCCCTTCAGTCTCACTATCCCTCCCTTTGTCTTTCTTTTTTCACTTATGTACCTGTAAAAGGTTTTGTCCCCTCTACCCACTGATTTTGCAATGTGTTCTTCTGTCTGAGCTTTGGCTTCCCTTACTGACCTCCCTGCCTCCCTTTGCTTCTCCTGGTACTTCTCCCTATCCCCTTCTGCCTGTGTCTTTTTGTATTGCCTGAATGCAATCTTTTGGCTTTCCTTTCTTTGCTACCTCTTTGGAAAACCATAATGGTCTCCTCTTCCTTTTCCTCTTGCTAACCTGCTTAATGCATAATTCTGTTGTTCTTGTAATCCCCATTTTAAATACTGCCCACTGTTCCTCAACCCCTGATTCCTGTCCCATTCCCCTTAATGCCTCTTTCAAGTATCTCCCCATTTTCCCAAAGTCTGCCCCCCTAAAATCCAGGATACATGTTTTTGTGTGGTTTGGTTCTGCTCTTTCTGTGATGTCAAACCACAATGACTGGTGGTCACTGTTTCCCAGGTGCTCCCCCACTGTTACCCCCATCACACTGTCCCTGTTTGTGAGCACAAGGTCCAGTATTGCCTTCTGCGAGTTGGTTCCATGACCAGTTGCTTGAGGAAGGCACCCTGAAGGGAGTCCAGGATAAATCTGCTCCTAGTTGATGCTGCTGCTGCTGGGATGCTCCAGTCCACGTCTGGAATATTGAAGTCTCCAACCAGTACTACCTCACCCTTGTCTGCCATCCTTTGGATGGCTAGCATCAGCTCCCTATCTGTTTCTTCCTCCTGGGCTGGTGGTCTATAGACCACACCTGTGCTGATGGCTGTCCCCATTTTCCTTTCCGTTACACTGAAATAACCCAGAACTTCACTTCTGATCCCATATGTCAAAACTTTAAGGCTCATTCATCTAAAAGAAGTCTTTTAAATGCTAAGCTTTATTAATACACTGTATGAGTGCCCCCTCCATCATTTATCCCCCTTTTACCATGACAACCACTTTACTATGATTGGGGCAATTTTAATGATCAATGGTTTACATTAGATTGTGAATATATTTTTTTCTGTATTGTTGCTCACAAATGTATCACTTTAAGTAAATGGTTTAAATTAGGAATGGGTAGTTTGTGTGGCCAAAGTGCTGGGGATTAACCTGTCTCAATATGTTTATTTAATACAGGTTTGAATTCATTTGGCTAACATCAGAGTGTGACCTCGAGTGCTGAATTTTCTGTTCTTGGACTTAACATGAAGGTCAGCAGCCCTTATTCAGCATACATGAAAAGTTCCTGTGTTTTTCTGAATCTCAAGCTACCTGCTTCTAACAGTTGCTGCCCGTCATTCTGACTGGGTAAAATTTTGTACGGGTCACTTTGGCTGACAGCCAGATTGAAACTTTTGTCTCATTGCTTACTCTCTGATTTAGATAATCAAGCCATCAGTTTTTTTTACTCTATGCAAACCTACTACTACTCGAGCACTCCCATATCTTTCTCCTCACAAGCCTGCAAACCTTTAATTTGGAGCATGAGCCAAGATGGCAGAACCAAAGGAAACACCATGGCTGGAACGAATGAGTATCATATGGAGGATTTTAACTGTTTTGAGGAGAGAATGCCTACAATGAGGCACCATGAGCGCCTGACAAAGACCTTATATACAGAGAACACTAATAGTACAGATTCTGAAACATCTGTTTATTAAATTAAAAAAATACAGACTCTTGAGCTCAGGAAATACTACAACAGGGTCAGACTTGAGCAGTGCCTGGAAAAAGGGAGGTCCCCGTGGGGACTCTGTCTACGTAAACAACCTTCCTGTGAATCTTCTGATCCTGTTTTAAAAGAGGTCTAAGAGAAATCTTGTATACAGTGCACAAATGATTTTATGGTTGATCTAATTAAAAAAGAGGAAATGGACCTACCTGAATTAGAAGCCCAGATTCTAGAACCACAGAACTCTTTGAAAGCTTTCAAGAACCACCCTGTTTTTCAGCCATGAATAAAACATCTGTCTCTAACATCACCAAACTTGAGAGCAATCTACTAAAGATAAAAAAGTCTAAGCTACTCAGGGATTCAATAGATTTTGAGACTGGCCAGGTATTTAAATGGGACAGACCAGAAAGCTCACCCCCTAGGGGTTGATACCAAAATAGACCAAGGCACAGGAACTAGCATAGGAGTTTCCACTCAAAAGCAAACAATGCAAGACAACATTCTAATAAAAAAGTTGTGGAAATATTGATTCTGACCCAGAAACCACTACTGACCAGGTACCAACCTCTAATTCTGATCCTTTTTTAAGGGAGCTGGAACCCAAATGAGCGGGGTCAAAACAGTTGCAAGTTATCTTTCAAATGCTGCAAAAGCAATAAAAAAAACAAAGACAAGAAGGGGACAAAGGGGCAGAGGTGGAAGAAAGACCCAGGAGAAACTTATGAGCAAATACAGCAAAAATATGGTAATCTGACTAATCATACTCCGATCTACATCAACTCACAGACATCCAATGCAGCGCAGTAAAACATTGTGCAGTTAAACTGCCAAACACAGCATATCTCACTAGCCAAAGGCAGCAACAGTAACCAGCATGCAGAGCATCAGTGGCAAACAATCCCACAGCACACACACAAGCACATCAGCACCACAGGCAGGGAGAGGACGGTGGGGGGATTCTGCACTCCAACTCTGGGGGGCGATGCTACTCGGGGGGGTGGACCTCAGATGGGGGTCGGTGCTCATGAGGATCTTTGCTATTCCTACCTGGGGGGAAGCAACTCAGAGGAGGGCATGTGGTGGGCACAACACAAACCACATACATAGCCCAGCCGCTGTATTCATACCCAGTTCCATTGCAGTGTGCCAAGTGCATTCAGTGAATCACTCTATTCTCCCCACTGCCTACACAGAGATACAACACACAATAGCAGACTTCAACCATCTAGAGCACACTGTGCTATGACATCCATTTCGTTAAAGCACTCCACACACGCGGTTCAAGCCCGCACTGCTATATCCCTTTAGTGCTTCCAACTTTAGCACTTTACAGTGCATGGTATGTTACACGCTGAATGTACATCCATGGACTTTACATGGATCCATCATACTTTCACTCCTGATGAAGCTAGTGTTCTGGAAGGTGGCCTCTCATTTGCTCCCAGCCATAAGTGGATTTGTTTGAAATCAAGACCTAGATTAATAAACTTATCAGGAAAATGAAGCTTAAATATTATTTCAAAACAACAAGGAACATGGGTGCAATGCATTGGGATCTGGCTTCATTACAGGACTCACAGTGGCCTGAGACTCTGACGGATTACTTGGATTTGGAAACTACAGTGGCAGACGGGCAGACAAACAACAAATTTTACATGATTGAGTGCCCTGATTTGGATGAACTCTTAAGTCATTATGCAGACATTGACGTTCTGATAGCACTAATATGGTCTTTATTACTGAAAGAAATGGTTAAGGTACTGGACGCCTTACCTCAGGTCATGCCAGTAAACTGGGTTCAAGCAAGAGCCTGGGTCATTGGACAGTCAGCAAGGGGAGGGAGAGAGCAGAATTGAGCAGCCAAAAGGCAGCTCTACTCTCCTGGGAGGACTCTGCTGCCCACCATAGTTCCACTGCCCCCAAATGGAGGTCCACAGGCAGTATAGGTGAGCAGGTGGCAATCAGTGGGAGGGTGTCCTGGTACCACGGCATGTGCATGCCTCTACACATGCACATGTGGCTGGAACAGGGCCAGGAGAAAACAGGGGTAAAAAATTGTGGATAAACTATAAATAAATTAAAAAAAAGGCTGTTTTAAACTGAAGTTTGTTTTCTGCCCTCAGGTACAAAATGCTGCAGTTTCTACTTTTGAAAAACTAGTGTTGGTTAATATTGAGAAATTGGATTTAGGTAACAAAAATAAATAAATAACACCAGCAGAAAAAAGAATCCTGAAAGAATTTCAAACATTACTTAAAGTGGTTTTCAAATCTTCAGAGAAAGGGGGTAACATTGTTCTGATGGAAGAAACAGTTTATGTTTCTAAAATTGTGGACTTATTAAATGTTGAAAGAAATTACATAGCATTATTTGCATTAGTCAAGAATGCCTGAGCTTAGGTTTGATAGAGGATGAAGCTGTTTACTTAAAGCATCTTTCCAGTAATTCACACCTTTTGTGGTTTGCCTAAAATTCAAAAAAATTCAAAAGATCCTCCTTTAAGACCAATTTTTTTAGGTATTACTTCCTTGTCACACAATGTGTGTAAATTTATAGATTTTTTTCTGCAACAATTTGTGGGAATCCTGCTATACCATTGTATATTAGGGACACCATGCACCTCCTAAAAAAACTGGAAAACCTTGTATGGAAGGGCAATTATGTGTGGATTTACCATAGATGTCATGAGTTTGTACACATCAATATAACATGGGGAGGGATTAGACTCTGTTTGTTACTTCTCTTCCAACCCCACCATTGGGAACAGTATATCTAAAACTTTCTGTTAGAGTTTGTCCTGGAACACAAGTACTTTGTGTTCAACAAGATGTACTTTAGGCAAAAATGTGGTACAGCAATGAGTGCCTTAATGGCACCCTCTTATTATATGGGAATGGGAGGAAAACTTCATCCTAGACCCTTAAAACAACCAATTCAATAAAGTGGTACAGTGGTACCACTTTATTGATGGCATCTTGTGCATATAGGATGGCATAATAGAAGAAATTGACCAGTTGATGGAGTGTCTTAATAACACTAGTCTGAGCCTGAGATTCCCCCACCATTATAGTAAAAACACAATCACATTTTTGGACATTGAATTAAATTCTTTGTGGGACAAGTGGTCCAGCGTATTGGATACAGAAAACCCACTGCAGCAAATAGCATTTTGCATGCAGAGAGTGCACACCTGCCCAAACTCAAGGAGCCCATACTATATACTGTAGTCCATTCACCAGACTAAGGAAAAATTGCTCCCTGAAATCAGATTTTACTACACAACCATAGGTGATGACGAAATGTGTTAATGTCAGGGGCTATGATGAGAATGTTCTGAATACTGCATTAAAAAAACAAGGGGTATGCACTGTGGAACACTTCTCACTCCAAAAGTTAGAGATATTAGGGACCAGGGAACAATTACTTTTTTTACTAAATTTAACAACATAGCAGGTAAGATAGGAAATACCCACCAACACTGGCATGTCCTACATACTGATCAGCCACTGAAAGATGAAGTGGGTGATAAACCAAGAATCACCTTTAAAAAGGCACAAAACCTTGGTGACTTTCTAACAGCAAGTTATTTTAGACCAATGAAAACTCAAACTTCAAAGAACTGGTCACCACTGAATCCACCAGGCTTCCACAAATGTGGTAACTACAATGTATGTAAATATGGCAACGAAGGGAACCTATATGAACAACCTTATAACACCAAAAGGGTTGTTATTAAGAATTTCATTTCCTGCATTACCACATTTGTGGTATATTAAGCCTGTTGTCCATGTCAGAAACACTATGTGGGGAGGACTGTCTGACCCTTGAAAACTCATATCCAGGAACATGTTAAGGCCATTATTAATAAAAGTGAGAAAAGTGCCCTAGGAGTGCATTTTGCTCAACACAGCAACTCAGACCCCTCTACTTTAAAATGCACTGCCCTAGAACATGTGGGCCCTTTGGAAAGAGGTGGGGACAGAGTTAATCACTTACTTCAAAATGAAACAAGGTGGTTAGTGTCCCTGAATACAGTGTCACCATTAAGATTAAATGAAGACGTTGATTATTCACCATACTTTAAAGAACAATAGTGTATACTTTATTCCTGATATCTGAAACTGCTCGGTGATCTTTTTTGGTCACCTGTGTCTAGTCTGATGTTTTTGGTGTTGTGCTGTGTTGTATCTTGTTAGTAGTACTATTGTCTCAGTCGGTGTCCTTTGTGTTTTGTCTTTTCCAGATCATCCACTTCCTGTTTCTGAGTTTGATTCCCACCACTACCTCTTGAGTGAAATGGTGGAGGGTACACTCATACAGTGCATCAACAAAGCATAGAATTTGAAATACTTTTTTTAGAGGAATGAGTCTTAAAGCTTTGATATGTGGGATCGGAAGTGATGTTCTTGTTTTTTTCAGTGTAGCAATGTTTCCATTTTGCCCTGCTCCTACTGCATTAGGCTACTGTACATGCCCCCTTTCTCACAAGCACCACTTTACTATGCTTGGAGCAATTTTAATGATTGTTTACACTAGGTTGAGAATATATTTTTTCTGTATAGTTGTTACTCACGAATGTATTATATCACTTTAAGTAGGTAGTTTAAATTGGGAATGGGTTGCTAGTAATGGACACACCCCCTGATGAAAGCCAGTTTGTGTGACTAATGTGTTGGGGATTAGCCTGTCTCCTCTAGCTTGGTGCTCGATGTGTGTATTTAATACAGGTTTGAATTCATTTGGCTAACATTGGAATGTGACCTGGAGTGCTTAATTTTCCATTCTTGGACTTGACACAAGGGTCAGCAACCTATATTCAGCATACATTAAAATTTCCTGTGTCGCACTGTTTTTCTGGATCTCTGTTCGTGTTTAACCTGGTTTCTTCCTGTGTTGGAAATGGAAAATATTCAATTGGGTAATTCACCACTTTTGATGTGGGGTCTTATATATCTGACAGAGGTCTGGGGACATGTTACCTCATACAGTATATTACATTTTCGCACTTTACTTTACATCAGAAAAATCCTTCCTCATTTTGCACTAATACATCAAAAGAGCTACTCACAAGCCCAGACAATGGAGAGATATGAAAAATGAAAATTCTCACTACAACCACCTAATGGATTACATCAAGGGCCTTTTTCAATAAGCACAGACTTTGGGTTCAAGTCCTCTCAAATGGAGACTCCCTAATTTTTGAGGATGTCACTTCTGCTTCCTCTGGGGGGATACAGTAAAAAAAGAAACAACATATGACAGGATGTGTGTCATGCTGGCATAACTTCATGCCATGGGTGATTGAAGCATGAGGCCACAGGCCAAGTGTATTCAATACCTGAGTAGTGATGCCCAACACGACACACACCCTAGAGTGCATTATTGCCATTATAAAATGGCTTGTTTTAAATTTGGAATAAAAAATAGAACAAATACTGTTTTCAAAGGTTTTGTTTTTGCAATTTTTCACTGTGGAAGCATATTTTGTTACAAAGCATTCCTATTAGTGTTTCTCCACTATGTGAAGCTGTTCTTACTGAGTTGTGTGTTGATGCTGTGGCTCTCTCTCACTGCTCACCCCCTCAGCCCTGTGTCCCAGTTCCACTGCCACTCATTCTCACTCCCCCGTTCTGAATTTTTCAGTGTTTCTCCCAGTACTGTTTGCCAAAATGATACTCTGTACCAGGAGAAATAAGTATTTCAGCAGGCACTTCTGAAGCCACCAGTCACTAATGAAGTGCAAGGGATTACAGGATGCCCATCACTGGAGGATCTCTTTCCAACTGCAGAGGCTGGTTTTATCTTATACAGTTGTAAGAAATAAAACATGTTTTTTTTTTTTGCGTTTTTTGGTGTGCTGCAATCATAGGAGGCAGCTGGGTAAGGAGGGGAAGGGAACAAGAGTGCGAGAAGTCAAGTGCATGGCTATGTGAAGTGCACCTGGGAGAGACCGAGTGTGAACCCACCCACATCGGCAGTTATTTTTTAAAGTTAAGGTTTGGGATGGCGACAGTTTCTGCACTGCAGTGTGAAAATCATGACTTTTCGGGTATGTGTTGTGTTTTGTGATGGATGAGAAGGTTCAGTCAGTTGGGGGACAGGATGGAGTGATTTATTTTCTTTGCGGTGTGGATATGTGTACCTGACCTTGATACAGTGATCTTGTGCTGGGATAACATCTCTACAAGGTGGCCACTGACCAATCAGATTTTTGGAAATCTTCTCTGCTATTGTATAATTTGCTACCTCTCCTCCACTGTCTGGGCTTGGGTGCAGCCCTTTATTCTGTGTTTTTTTGACTATAGGCTCATTGGTTGTTTATGGGGCTGGCACAACCTGTATGGGTCTGCCCGGTGAGTCACCACTGTGTTTTATGTTCCCCTTCCCCATTTTACTCATGGAACTGAGTCAGACTTTTAACTTTACTCTGAAAACTGAGTTCCCCTGATCCTTCCTGTCCTCATTACCACCATTGCTTTCTTCCTGTTCTGAACGCAACCAGTGAGGAATTGAATTAATTAACTCAAAATACCTTTAGGATTTCCACTGCCCCGAGGCGTCTCCTAACCATGTCCTTGAAATGTCTGAGATTTTCAGATTTTGACTCTCTGCCATATTATATGATGGTTAAGACTTGAGGTGAATGTTGCAGCTTTCATGCAATTTTGAATTTCTTATGCAGATCTCAGGGAATTTGATCTGGCATTCGCCATCATGCAGCATGACATGCCATGAGCTGGTACGATGCTATGCTGAGCTGTGGTCACAGCTGCTTGCCTACTGATAAGGAGTGAAAACCCCATTTCCAGTCACTAACATCTGAACATGCAATTTGCATTGCGTACCTGTCACTGAAGGACTCCTCATATTGTGCTTTTGTGTGGCAGTAAAATGGTGTGAGTGCAAACCATAAGTTTTGAACTGCTACAGTAGCGACTGAGAAACAGGCCCCAGAAGTGGTGTGGGCAGGGGCTTTACTATAGATTGGTGTCTCAATTTAGGTCACAAGTAATTCAATTTATTGGTCCTAGCTGTGTTCCCAGTGGACATTAGACCACATACTTGTACAATTTGGAACCAGTGGTTTTGTAATGTGTGGAGATCCATTGTGTAGGCCTGCTTGCTTTCTACTCACAACTTATATGGTGTTTCAACTTCCATTGCCATCATCAGCCCATCAGACTACAGAAGCACTGGAATAATCTTCTTAACTTTAGAAAGTAAGAACATAGACTCACCCATGCTGCTAATCACTTTATCTGAGAAAATTGACCTTGAACCTTTTGTAATGTGAGATACTTTCAAACCAGTGATCTGAAATGTTAAAATAATGTTGCAGAACAGCTTTATGATTTTAAACTATTTAGAATGTACCTGTATGGACTGTTACCCTTAGCTTTTATCAAGTGGATGGGGTTGAGGTGGCTTTGATGTTGTATGTGATCATATAATGTCAGCCCTCCTCTCTGCCAGTGGGGTTAATAGTTAGGGCTGCCTGTGCAAGAGGACTAAGTTGTGTGAGAAGCATGAAATATGGAAACTGCCAGTCACTGATCTGATGATGCTCAGCTGCATACCCGCCCCCCCCAAACATCTCACAATATGCTTGCAGTTCATCCTTCCCTGCCTCCATGACTGAATTCATTTCCGGGAAGGAATATGAAAGTTTTTTTGTTTTTTTTTTTAATGCTTTTTCTTGCTACCTGCCACCATTACCTTAGTCTCGGTCATGGCCCCCTCTGCTCCCACTCCCACATTAGCAGCAACTCCCTGATATCCCCTGGCTTGCCCCCCAGGGCGGGGTTGTGGCACCGGCCCTCCTTAGTGCCGCAATTGACAGGATAGGTCAGAGAGCCTGCCTGGGAGCTCATCAGAGAGGAGGGGCAGGCTTCATCTAGGCAGCAGGCAGCAGTGTTTTTTCCCCCCTGTATGTGGGGGTGAGGACATGCAATGATGACCGGCATCCACCCCTGCCCCTCGTACTACATTCAGGTGCTGATTGCTGTGGTACCTCTAACCTCCACTAGGGATCCATCAAGCACTGGTCACACTCACCTCCCTGCCCCAGAGAAGGAGAGCAGTCCTTGGGATGTTGCATCCTTCTCCCCCCAGCCAGCTCTCTGACATCCCGGGTCCATTCCCGAACCCGAACCTCGCCAGCATTGCAAGCAACTGGGAATATGAAAGCTTGAGACCATCTTCATCAGGCCTTACCAAGGGAGGTAAGTGGCAGGAGTTTAGAGGTCAGTGAAGGATTTAGTCTGATGAGAGCTCATAAGATGTGTCAGAGTGGAGCCAGAACTGCAAGACTGGGCAGAATGACATGGGAGGAAAGAGATAAGTGGAGGATGGGGGATAAAAAGAAAATATTAAACAAGCATTTGTCAGTGCTGAATATTTGCTTGCAATGTAACAGGGCTTTAAACTCCCCCGATGTTGTTGGGACAGCTCTGGAAACATAATATCTTCACACAAGTTGGCTGATACTTTACCATTTTTTTGTAAATGTCACCCTTATTTGATTATTACTAAGGGCATTTGCATGGAAACAGAATCTCTGCCCTGTTTGCTCTGTCTGCTTGTCTACTTCTGAAGTCACAATTTTGTGTTTGACATCCCAGTCTGTTGCTGTGAAAATAATTATGATGTCATAAAAAGGCATTATGTTGTCATGTGTAGACAACTAGCCAAAGCTGACACAGTCCAAGGGACAGTGTATTTATTTACTGGATTTTGTTAACTGAGTAGACTTAATGAGACATGCGTCCCTTTTTCAGGAACAACCCGGGTTAATTACATTCAGTACAGAAATTGAACATAGTAACAAGATTCTGTGCACAACAGTAAGCATCTTATGAAACAAAGAACAGCAATAATAACAGAGGTAGTAACAGGTGAGAACATGTTATGAAAATGAAGAACAGCTATAATAACAGTGGTAGTAACAGATATATATTCTTAAAAAACGAGACTCAGAAATACAATATACATTATTTGCATAGTACAGATCAGTTAACAGGAATAGGACAAAGCTCATAGACAACATATGATGACTTACAGTATCATAAGGTGATGATGACTTAGCAGGAATCAGTGGAAGCAGGTATAGCTATATTTAAGAGGATTTTGGCATGCGTGAGCTGCTGACCGCAATGGTTGCCTAAGTCCTAACCTCCATACTTTCCTCCATCTGGAAAAAGGGGACCAGCATGGGAAAATTGCTTAACTCTTTAAAACCTGGTTAAAAAAAACTACTCTAATGAAAAAAACTTTCTGGAGTGCTGGAGTGGCTGCATTAGACAATAAACCATGAAACTTCTGAGACAACAATGAGACCTTGTGGCGAGTGTCAGGACCATGGCAGGCAGCACAAATCCAACCGTGATGGTTCCAGACCCTGCAGCAACTTCATCTGAAATAAAGACAATACTGCAGCAGGTACTAGATAAATTTACCATCTTTCAAACAAAGGTGGACAGCTTAGAGGAGAGGGTGCAAGCTCTACACCACAGAACTATAGACACTGAAACATACCTCTCCTACATCGATGAAAAAGACACCAGACATAAAGCCTGGATCCAGGAGCTTGAGAGGTCAGTGTAGCACCTATGGAATAGGGCAGAAGATGCTGAAAACTGTAACAGGAGGAACAACCTCCACATTGTGGGGTTCTCTGAAGGTGCCAAAAAGGGGAACCCCACTGCCTTTCTACAGAATGAACTACCTAAGATACTAAACTACATCTGGCACCCTGTCCTGGAGATACAGCATGCCAACTGCTCTCTGGCATCAGCTCCTAAACAGGGGGAAAGACCGAGGTCATTAATCACAAAATTTCTCAGATTCCTGGAGAAAGGATCCTTGCCCTGGCCAGGGAAAAGGGTGCTCTAAACTGGCAAGGGCACAGAGTGTATATTTTTAGTGACTATTCCTATGAATTAGCGGCTAAGTGTAAATCCTGTACTAAGGTGAGGAAAATGTTTCAGGACTTACATATTCAAAATCACCTGTTGTATCCATCCAAGCTGTACATACACAGGAATGGGGTCAATAATACTTTTGAATCTCCCAAAGACGCTGCTGCTTATATTGAGAGACACTGGTCAAGGAGGTTTCCAAACCTGCATCACTTCAGCACACATGTCAAACCACAGGGGCAGGGACCCGAGCAGCAACATGACTCTTGGGATGCGAGAAAGCATAAATAGATTCAGCCCACTAGCCACCTCACTGAATTCAGAGGGGATGGAATGGCAGACCTCCAAAGCCAAATGCAAACAACAGGCCAAGGAAAAAATCAAGGCAGTTTCAGCATCATTAGCCCAGCAGAGGAGATCGTAACAGATCACACTCTTCAACAAGCTGCACGTCAACAGGGGAACTGACTTCCAAATGGAAGGAACAAGCCCTGAACCAACAACTACTGCCACAAACTGACTTTGGAAGGTCAAAATGAAATCGTGGCTTCTCTACAAGAAACCATCATCAGTTCCTGGGCAGTGGCAGCTGGGGTAACTTCTAAAAATGACGCGGACCCTACCCCACCTGCTGACCCGACCTACACTGAAGCTGCTACTCTGCCAAAAGACCCCAGACTGAATTTCAGCAGACTTGCAGGACCACAATTGGACAAGGACTAATTCAGCATTTAAAATACTGCAGTTTTTTTTTCTTTCTCTGTACCCAGTAGTCTGCATAGGAAGAGATGCACTTTATAAACTGTACCTTGGGGTGGGAGGGGGAGTAGAGGTCTGGGGTAGGAACTAGGCACCATCACGAATCGCAAGCCAGACTAGCTGAAGGCTTTCAAAGATTTCCCGGTGGGTCCATATGGGGAGGGGTGGGAGATTGGGGAGTGGGAATCTGTCGTATTGTGCCATTATCTGTGATGTGCTATCTGTACCCAACAATTGGTGCTTGACTGAGGTTGGTCATTGGGGCCCCCCGCCCCCTCACTCTGTCCATCTCCATGTCCTACCTTCCCATATTACTCTCAATCCTCCTCCACAATTCACGTAATCTGGTGAAGGCAAATAGGCTTTTATAAGGTTAAATCATTCTGCATTTAGAGAGGAGAATCTATGGATCTCCCCCACTGCTGCAAGCCTGTCATGCAAATGAAGGCACTGCCACAGTACCATGAAATTTTGATTTGAACCTTTACACAGGGATATGATGGGACTCAAGGCTCAGCTTGGTTTATGAGATCAGGTACAGGCCATGCAGAACAGTGGTGGGGGGGTTACCAAACTGATGGAGGAGTAAAAGAGACAAGAAAACCACCCTATCCTGCTCCTTTTCATGCTGCTCCTTTCCATTCTGCCCCTTAGATTAATTGTAAGAGGCAGCTTGTTTTCTAGGCAGTGGGGGCTAGCTCTATAGCCCACTGTAGTAAGGGAGCAGCCTTTTGCAGTTTTGTGCAGCTGCAAAAGAAGTGCGATGGTTGGGACAAGCTGTACCTCTGCCACTACAATGTAACGGGACAAGCTGCTGCCTGTTGACACAGCGGGCTGGTTGCTAAGTAATAGAGATGAGCAAACAGCACCAGCTTGTGTGTTCAGGATCCAAGAAAGAAACAGGCTTCCCCTTTTTAGAGTTTAGAGTCCCTGTAGGACACTTACAGGACTGGCAGCATTTTACTCTGAACCCCCAAGTCTGGCTAGCAATTTGAATGAAGTCAGAGAAATGAGGCAGAGAGGAGCAGGAATGGAAGAACCCTCTGAAGGGGTTCCCTAATTGAATCACCACCCCCCTTTGTGGTCTGCCTAGGGTTGCAGCATTAGCCGAACTCTCCCATTGCTTTCATCCCATCCCCCCCATGGAGGCTCAATGCCCCAGGAGGAGACATGAAGGGAGATCAACACACCTGACGATGGCTGAATCAGAGGCAAACACTTAAAAAAAAAAAACTCTCTTTTTTTTTTCTATGTGTATAGTCTTCAGATCTCTGCCTTACTGATGCATTCAGTACTTCTAGATCTTCCAATGAGGTGATGGTGCAGTCTGGGGACCTCTCCTCCGGAATCCAATCCCTTAAAGGGGTATCACCCTTTGCAAATTAATTTGAGTAGAATAAAGAGTTTGACCCCCCCATCTCCCCCCGTAAATAACCAAGATCGATCCAGGGAAGGCATGACCTGATGGGAACAGAACCTGCTACACCCACTGATAGAGCCAGGGAAGTATGCCACTAGTTGTGCAATCTTTGTAACCAGGTGATTAGTTTAAATTTTCCTGCAGGGGGCAACACCTCACTGGAGGGCTTTTCTTTTCTGTTTGCAGGGTTGTTTCCAAGATCCTGGTAGGGGGTCTGGTCCCCTCCATGCCCTCCCACATGGTCTCACTGGAATGACCCCCATCTTCTCCCCTCTCTCTCCACAATTATCAGTCTAGTCACCCCCGCCTCAAGACCAGTAGTAGACCGAATTTAAGGAGGGGACAGGGCCTACTCATGCTCCTCGCCAGAGACTCCAGGGGGACTCATGGGGGGGTGGTAGCATCCTCCCCTCACCCCTCACCCCTTCCCACAACTACATGGGCTAACTTCTGAAGGCAGGATCTTCTCCTTTCCACATGGTGGGTGGGTCTACGGTTTCCCCAGATAATGAAGGGGGAAGCACAGCAGGAACTATGAGATTTAGTTTGCTAGCAGAGTTGCTGGTCCTAATATGGAACAGCTCTGGATCAGGTACCGATGCTTAAATGTTGGCACCAGTATGTGCAAGGGACAAAAGGACTGGCACGAGGGGCTGCTACCTTGACCAGCCTATCTCTGCAGACCTAAACAAATGTCTAGTCCCTAATTAAAGGGACCTTTTTGTTCTACTTGTAATGTGTGTTTATATTAAATTTACAGTTACTTGCTGTATTACAACAATCGAGTATACATGTTTATCTTCTGCTCATATGTTACCAAATGTTACAATATGTTCTATGCACCTGGTAGGCTGGAAAGGTGGCCCAGGTGAGAGCTGGCATGAAGAACCCTCTCCATACTATAAACAGGGAAAAATAATGCCTTCTGTGCAAGCCTAGGGGATGACATAAAAGTTATTCTTGAAGTAAACAAACCTGAGGATACCTCAGCAGCCATCAGATGGGATGCCCTCAAAGCCTACATAAGAGGGTGGTGGATAAGCTACACAGCTCACCTCAAAAAGAGAAGTGCCCAAGAATTACAATCACTGCAAACCAAGTTAAAAGAGATGTTAAAGTCTTTCAGAGAGTGCCGCCCCCAAAGCCTCCTATCAGAAATGATAGATATCAGATTAACACCTTCCTACATAAGAAGGCCAAATATGCCTTATTCAGACTTAATCAGGCATTTTGGGAATCAGGGCAAAAGCCGGGGCATCTTTTGGTGTACCAACTCAACAAGAAACAGGAGAAATCCATAATCCTCTTTATAAACAAGCATTTGTCAATGCCAAATGTTTGCTTGCTGACATTGGTAGTGTAAGAGTTACAGAGCTGCATAATAGGAATGCCAGTGAAGTACTGAACTGAAGCTAACCCCACCACCACCCTGCAGATACTGACAGGCACTGGGGTGTGACTTTGGGTTGTCAGACATAACGGCCATGCCATTTCACCACACCCTACCCTGCAGACACTGACTAGTGTCACAGTGTGCCTTGGGGTCTTTGGCCCTTACGGTCACCCCATTCCATCAGGAAATATGGTGTGAGATGGGTGCAGTATAGGAGAATGGGGTGAACTTTGGGGCCGAAGAGTCCAAGACACACCTCAATGCCTCTCACTGGCTGCAGGGTGTGGATGGGGGTTGAATGATATGAGCATTACAGGTGACAATCCCAAGTCACACCCCTGATGCCTGTCAGTCTCTACAGGGTGGGGCATTATGGTCGGAAACCCTAATGCCTCAGGCGTTCGTTGGTATTTTCACTCCAAATTTTCAACATGTTTTTTTCTGTGACCCCCACCTTATGAACAGTGGCAATATCAGTTTGTTAGCAGAAAGCTGATTTTGCACAGCGACTACGCCATTTGACACCACAGGTTCGAAAACGCATTTCGAACAGGATGTGAAAAATGACAGCTGTACTGTTCATGGGAAGGTGTAAAAAATTTCAATGTTGAAAATCTGCAGTGAAAATATTAAAAAAACTGGTGAAGTCATGAGTGTGCATAGAAACTGCGCTACTCACACCCGTAATGTAATTAGTTTGGGGATTTTTTACAGCAGATTGTCAACACAGGCATTTTGGGACCTCTGCTCATGAACAGTGTCACTGTGATTTTCTTAATCTGTCCTGAACAATGATTTCCCCCAGTGGCCATGCATTTCTGCACTGGAAGTGCAAAAACACATTTCAGCCATGGTGTGAAAAATAACAGCTGTACTGTTCATAGGGAAGTGTGGAAAAATGGCAGTGGTGAAAATCTGGACTAAAAATATTACAAATTCATGAACTTACGAGGGTGCGTGGAAACTGTGCAATGCTCACTCATAACACAGTCATTTTATGGACTTTTGTCACCAAATTTTTAACATAGCCATTTTAAGACCTCTGCTCATGAACAGTGTCACTGTGATTTTATTAATCTGTCCCAAACATTGATTTCACACACTGACTGCGCCATTGTGTGCTACATGCACGGAAACACATTTTGAGTGAGATGTGAAAAATGACAGCTGTACTGCTCATAAGGAGGTGTGGTAAAATGGCAATGTTGAAAATCTGGAGTGAAAATATTAAAATTCATGAACTTACGAGTGCGTGAGGAACTGTGCAATGCACGTTAGAATCAGTCATTTTGGAATTTATTCACCAAATTTTCAACATAAGGTTTTTGGGGGCCTACCTCATGAACTATGACACTGTCATTTTGTAAATCGGTCCTGAAAGGTGGTTCCGTGCAGTGACCGAGAAATCACCTTTCGGGGCCATTAACGCCATGACAGTGCCAGAATTCATGAGGAGGGGTCCAAAAATCCCCATGTTAAAAATTTGGTGCCAAAATTCCAAAAATGCCTGAGATGTGCATCAAAGTTGAAAAAACCCTATTTATTCCATTATACAGCTTACCGGCATTTCCTCAGTTCAGGTCAGCTTTGAAGAGTGCAGACGTGTTCTCGGTCCACCTCAAGATCGTCACGCCAAGCCTGAGGTAAGTGTGGGGGTGTGGGAGGCAGGATGCGAGAGGGTGGGAGCAGGGTCTAGACAGTTAGCGAGGACCATTTTTTCTTACAGGGCATGTTTTTTATTTAAAGACGATGTGGGACTTTTGCCACGCTGGGGTGGGATCCCAGTGTGGCAGCTGGAAGGCTGTTTGGGGGGGCAGTGGAGCCTACAGGGGATTGGGCACCCTCGTCGGCCATACAGACTGTTGCCATGCTGGGGTGGGCTCCCAGCATGGCACCTGGAAGTCTGTTGGGGGGGGGATACAGTGGAGCTGATGGGGACTGGGCACCCCCGGCGGCCTTATGGAACTGTTGCCGTGCTGGGGTGGGCTCCCAGTGTTGCACTTGGAACTCTGTTGGGGGGGAGTGGAGCCGATGGGGGACTGGGCTCCCCTCTTCATCCATACAGTGTGTGTGAGGGGGGCGCATGAGCATGCTGGGGTGGGGTCCTAGCATGCTTCTTATTATGGGACGGAGCTGTCTATAACAGTTGATTCAGTGCAGTGCTGACATGTAGGCACTTTGCATTCTGCCGACGTGCAGTATGCAAATTGCCTACACGTTACCACCGTTGATTGCAGCATTTTTTTTGCCTTCAACTGCAGGTCACTGCATCTGAAGGGCTGTCATAGACAGCTCCAACATTCATTGGTGGGGTGCGGCCATGCCTACAAAAGGCAGCAGGGCATTGGAAGTGGGGGAGGCACACCTACGAATTCTCATATGGTGGTACTATGTTTCTTGCACATGAGTGCAAGCAAACATAAAAAGAGAGAGGAGAGGCTCTTGGTGGCTAAAGATAAATATTTAGACTTGTTGAGGGAAAAGGCAGAGATATCCATTACCTGCACTAAAGCGAGCTACACCAACCAGGGGGAAAAAGCAGGTCGTTTGCTTGCTCTAAGATTAAAACAGCAGGAATCTGCTAGGTTTATTCCTCCAATCAGGGCCCAGGCAGATGGATCCCTGAAGGTATCCCCTTCAGAGATTGCACAGGGATTTGCCTCGTACTACAAGCAATTATATAAGGACATGGATAGTCCTCCTTCTTTGGAGGCGCTAGAGGCATACCTGAGGGATTCTTCTCTCCCTTCCCTGTCAGAGTCACAGAGGAAGTTGTTGTCTTCCCCAATATCTCTTGAGGAAATATCAGAGGTCATCAGGGCTCTGCCCTCGGACAAAGTCCCGGGCCAGACGGTTTTTCTGCATTATTCTATAAAACTTTTTGAACACAATTAGTACCGGTACTTCACCGGTTGTACCATCATATTCTTTCTGGGGTAAGGATAGATGTACATTAGTTTGAAGCCCTGATTGTTCTTCTTCCCAAACCTGACAAAGACCCTGAGTTAGTTCAAAGTTATAGGCCCATTTCCCTTTTGAATCAGGATGTTAAAATCCTCTTGAAGATACTGGCCAACAGGATAACCCGGGTCCTCCCAGACCTGATTAGTATGTCTCAGGTGGGATTCATGAGGGAACGTTCATCGTCAGACCATTTACGCACTCTTTCGAATGTCTTCTCGGTGGCCAGGGACACCACCTTTCCTGTGGGTTTGGTTTCCCTGGATGCCGAGAAGGCATTTGATTGTGTCAACTGGAACTTCTTGTTTCAGGTTTTGAAGGTATTCGACTTTCCCACCATGTTCATAGATTGGATTCGGGCTCTATATCGGACCCCCTCAGCCAGAGTTTCTGGCAATGGAGCATTTTCCAAACCCTTTCTTTATTTTCCGGCACCAGGCAGGGTTGCTCCTTTCCCCTCTTTTATTTAATTTATACTTAGAGCCCCTTATCCGAAATATTCTTAATAATCCGGAGATACGAGGCATACCGATAGGGAGCAACATGGTGAAGATCACGGCTTATGCTGATGATCTTCTCCTCCATCTGTCGCACCCAACAACATCTATCCCTGCTATGTTAGGGGAAATAGCTAAGTTCAGTGCTTTCTCAAATTATAAATTGAATGCCAACAAATCATCCATTTTCCCTCTTAACCACAAGGTTTTTAAGAGTGATATTACCCCTTTTGGTCTTTGCTGGTCACCCCGCATTCTTAGATACCTGGGTATCAATTTAAAATGTAACCCCTCTTCATGGTTCAAAGAGAACTTGGAGCCCCTTTCCCAAGCGATTGTCCAGGACCTCAATAGATGGTCTAAGCTTCCTGTCTCTCTTTGGGGTCACATTAATATAATTAAAATGAATGTTTTCCCTCGTTTGTTTTATCCCCTCTTGCTCCTTAACTCCTTCATTCCTTTGTCTTGGTTTCAGAGTATGCACGGAACTTTTATCAACTTTATCTTGTCCAATAAGCAATCCAGGTTGGCATATTATAAACTGGCCACTCCGAAAACGGATGGAGGGTTGCGAATCCCACATCTGTCAATCTATTACTGGGCTAGTCACATAGCAAAACACATGCACTGGGTGAGTCCGGGTCCTGAGCACCTAAGACCGGTCTGGCTCAAAATTGAGTTAGATTTTATCCAGTCTGAGAATATGGATCCCTTGACTATGCTTCATGTCAAAATTGCGTCCCTTCAAGACGTTTGCAGATGTCCCACCCTCTGGACATCATTAAAAGTTCATGTACAGCTTTGTTCATTTTTGCTGTACACCCCACACTTGGACCTGTCCCAGTCTGTTTGGAACTCCCCATCCTTCACCATAAATAAACGGAGGATCTCTTGTATGTGGTTGCCCCAAATTGGGGATGGGATAGTTTCTACTTTTCTGGACGATGAGGGGGAATGGCTCTCAGTTTCTAATATAATTCGTAAACTTGACATGCTGGTGGCTCACCATTTCAGAGTGGTCCAATAAAACACCTGCTTTTCACAGTGTTTGGTAATACCCCTCCTTGCCCACCTGCCTTTTCATTCGTATCTGAGCTTTCCTCCCTGATGGGTTCATCAAGTGTTATTTCTAAAATATACCGAGCTTTATTCCACTGGAAGTATGGGAGACCCGAAGGTCCCACCAAGATCTGGGTTTCCTTTTTTCCCCAATACACTCCCTATTGGCCGGTTTTATGGAAGTTTTGTCACAGATATGTATCTCAGGACAGATGCTTATGTAATATCATATTATGCATAATATGTATTACACCCCAGTAAAGTTGATGAAATGGAGCCTTATAGGGTTGGGACATGTACCAGAGGATGTCAGGAAGATGGTACACTTCTTCACATCTTTTGGTCGTGCCCCAAGGTAAGGCCATTGTGGGTGGCTATCCAGACTAACTTAGATCCTATTCTGGGTTTGCAGGATTGCTTCACCCCAGACATATGTTTGTTGGGAGATTTGTCCTCTATCAAAGTTAAAATCCGGAGATATCACATTTCCATGATTGCATTATCCATTAAAAAAATTGTACTTCGGCATTGGAAGGATGTGGTAAGTCCAACATATCAAGAATGGATAAATTAAATTCTGGCTAACCTTCGCACAGAGAAAGCTATAGTGAGCCTCCATAATAAGTTGCAGAGATACAAGAATATTTGGGATCCGCTTCACACCCTAATCATGATTAGTATGGATAAATGAGTCATTGTAATAGTGAACTTTAATTTATTCTAGCACATTGTAATGCTTTTTATACTACAACATGGATTCTTACTGCTGTATGGGGCGGGGAAGGGAGGGGGATGGGGCAGATCATATACCATTCTGTACGTATGCAGTGTACGTTGTCATTTTCTGTCCCTTGTATTGAGGAAGATCTGTTAATAAAGTTGGAATTGAAAAAAAAAAAAGAGAGACGGCCAGTCCACTAGAAGTAAATCTGAAATAAATGAGGAATTCAGAACCTTCTATGAGAAATTACAATCTAGCGAGGCTAACACCACAGGGGCAGATGTGCAAGCATTCCTAAACTGCATTTGCCAAACCTTTTGCAATATCAACTGGAATGGCTAGACAGGCCTATAGAACCCCCTGAAGTGGAACAGACCCTCAAATCCATGCCAAATGGGAAGGCCCCAGGAGGAGCACGCCTACCGGCTGACTTCCTTAAAGTCTTCAATGATGTGCTACTGCTACTGGACCCCATGTGTAGAGCTCTGGTGGAAGCAAACACAAATGGGTGCTTGCCAGCCTCCATGAGACGTGCCAGGATCTCTCTGCCACCAAAACCAGGGAAAGACCCGGCCTTATGCAGCAGCTACAGGCCAATCTCACTGATACCAGTAGATCGCAAGGTATTAGCAAAACTGCTAGCAAACAGGCTAAAATGCTTGATTGCAGATCTTACTGAAGGTGACTAGGTGGGCTTCATCCCTGGACATAGAGGTACAGACAACACTAGAAGGCTTCTTGACCTACTGTGGCACACCAAAACAGCTCGGATACCCTCTAAACTGCTTTCTCTAGATGCCGAAAAGGCCTTTGACAGGGTAGAGTGGAAGTACCTGGTGACTGCCATGGCAGCCTTTATATCGGGCCCGGTTTCAGAGGATGGGTGCAAGTCCTATATAATCAGGCCTCAGTGGAGGTGGTCACCAAATGGAAAGCCTCTCCTGTGTTTAGGGTCAACAGATGCACCCTCCAAGGATGCCCCCTTTCCCCACTGCTTTTCATAATTGCCCTTGAACAACTCCTTCAAGCCATCAGAAGGAACCCAGATATCCAGAGAGTTGTACTGGGAAAGGAACATAAAACCCTAGCACACACAGATGACATTCTCCAGATGCTGTCGAATCCAGCCAGATCAGTCCCAGCTCTGCTCTTCCTCATTGGACAGCACAGTCTACTTTCAGGCTATAAGCTGAATGCTTCTAAATCTCAGTTTTTAGCTTCCACACACAGTATCTCGGGAATGGATAATTACCCTTGGGCCTGCACCCTGCCGCACAGCACATAGAATACCTAGGTATAAAATTCCACTGGGACATCCCCAGGCTGGGAAAGCTCAACCTGATACCAGTACTGGAGGGCATTGACAAAGATTTCCAATGCTGGAAACTACTTCACTTCACTCACTGGGGCAGGGCACAGGCTTTCAAAATGATGGTGGCCCCAAAGATACAGTACGTGCTGGATAATTTACCAATAAGCATAGACAAATGACTCCTGGATCTCATATAGTCCATAGTCAGAACCTTCTTCTGGAATGGAGGCCCAAAGCACATCACTTGGTCCAAACTAACCAGAGATGTCCATGAAGGGGGCCTTAAGTTGCCTGACTATAGGCTCTTACAGAGTGGCTGACTTTAAGCCAAATAGCACAAGCAGCATCATGGACAAAGAAAAACAACTCTGAAGTGGGCAAGGTGTGAGACACACTTACTAGGCTCCCCCTGATCATCTCAGTCCTTTTGCAACCCCACCCAAAGCTGCCTTCCAGATGTGGCACCAATGTGCAAGCGCACCAAGTGGAACCCAACCAAAGCAAAGTTTCTTCCACTATGGGACAAACCCAGTCTCTTGATTGGAGGGGAAACCAGAAAACTTCCCAATATGGGACAGAGCTGGCATCATGATGCTGGCAGACATTATGTCCCCTACATTAAACTCTTTAATGAGCTTCCAGCAGATCCACCAAAAGTTTGGCCTACCAGTCCAGCACCACTGGAAATACTTACAAATCCAATGCGCCTTGCAAGCCGCACTAGGCCCAAACTTTAGGGGATATGAACTAAACTCCACTGACTCTCTCCTGTGGCCAGAAGGTGACAAACATGCTTCAAGTAGCAGCATATGTGTATTTCTACTGCACGAAGAACCTGATGTACATGCAGGGCTTTGCCACAGCTAGTCTAAAGAGCTCCAGACAGAGATTACACTGGATATGTGGGACCTCTGCTGGAAACAACTCCATGCTGCAGTTAAAGGCACAATAAACAAGTTCACCCAGTTCAGAATCCTGCACATGTGACACAGAACCCCTAGCAAACTGCTGGCATGGAGCCTCCTACCCACAGATGAATGTTGGAGATGCAAGACACCAGGAGGAAATATCTCACATATCCTCTGGGACTGTTCAGCCATCTCAATTTACTGAAGAAAAATCAAAAACATATGTGCAGATATTCTTAAAGAAGATGTGAAATTTACTAACTTGGGTGTGATGCTTGGCGTACTCCCGAATCGCCAGGAGGGAAGTAGGCTATCTCGAGCTCAAAGGCTATGGTTTCAGGGAGCTTTAATAATTGCAAAACACATCCTCCTGTAGCACTGGAGAGATCCCAAATCTCCAGAGGTACAGGAGTGGCAAGGGGAACTGGGGAAAATGGCTAGCTTTGAGAGGGTTATGTATGGCAATCAAAACAAAATACACCAATATCAGGACATATGGGGTGGCTATCTTGCGTCAGAATGCTGTAAGCTTCCGGAACCCACTGTCCCCCATGTTGGCTCCGTAAGAATGGCACCTTGTTAACCTCGATCAGGTGGGGTAAAGCAAAGTGCTGGCCCCCCCACCTCCACCATACTCCCCCCTCCCACCCAGGGTATGACCTACTAGGTACTTAAATCTGTCTGACGTATGGAGGAGTGACATAATCTCACAAAGTTTACCAGGTTTAATGCAATTTACATTTAAGTGAATGTAGTAAATAAAATGCATATAATACTCATTTATGTTAGACAATTGCTGTTAAAACTGATGTATATCAATGTGTGATACTAGTTTACTTTGTCAGACACTTAATACTAACCTGTTCATCCATGGGTGCAATCCCGGCTAAGATTTTTTGATACTGTTATTTGCTTATTACCTTGTTATGCTGAAAAAAAGGGAACAAACTTTTAATTATAAAAAAAAAGGAGGGGGACACTTTTTCAGTTGTCTTTTGAATGATGAGCGTGACATGCTTTTCTGGATAGGAAGAGGAAGCTTGTTCCAGAGCTGGGAGAATTTGTGTGAGAAGGAGTATTGACCTGCTGTAGTCAAGGCCCTAGGGCCCTCTAGTAGAGGCTAGGGCCCTCTAGTAGAAGAAGAAAGGAGGAGCGGAGATGCCTCCTTTGGGGGTTATGGACCAGGACATCTCCAAGACTAGGGAAGTAGCTATTTAGCATCTCGTAGGCCAAGCATAGGGTAGGGTAGTTAAATAATTTCCTATCACCTTTAAACTGAAAGCTTTACATCACATAGCACTGCAGATGGCCAGGGCATAACCATACTTTTCAGTCACAAAACTTCAAACAAGGCACCGGGAACAAATGATCCAAATCTGGATACCATCATAGGACTGTTCTAATAGAAAATTGTAACATAGAAAGTTGTTGAAATACATTGTGATTCATTTGTGTTTCTAATCCTCACTCAATACTGACAAAAGCATCAACACAGGTGCAGAGTATATTTTTATACAAAACTGGGAACTGAGTTAATCAGGTAAACTCAAAATAATTTAATTGCACTTAATATATATATATATATATATATATATATATATATATGATTCTAAAATAAAAAATAAAAAAAATATGACTGCAGAACAATAGCAGTCTTTTATGATGTCTTTTAGACAGCAAGGAGTGCCTCTCTGCCTGGCTGCTGCAGTGTACAGTATATTCTATAATGGCATTCATTTTTAGAGATCATTTAAAAGTCTAAACCTACTGTATAGAGGAACAAACAGTGAAAATTAGTTAATCCTCATTTTGGGGACAATAAAGCACTTTTGAATATCAGGGCAATTTCTGGACTGCTGGGTGCTAGAACCATAATTTATGCCTATGCAATGCCTGCACATATTTAGCAAACGTTAAACAAAATCACTGCATACTGAGATTTTATTATACTAAGTGTTCCTACTCTTTATGAAAGATATTCTACTGAGCAGCACTAGGGGGTTCCAGAACTCTATGATGCCTATGTATTCACCCTCCTGAGCAACAACATCTCAGAATATGAAATATAGCAAGCAACCCTAAGGCCTTGATAAATGCACAACGAACAATGCCCCTATAGTGTGCTAAACAATTGTGTGCCTACATGGGTGTTTTGAAGATAATGTAAGAGCTACAGTTCTCATGAGGAGAAGGTAGACCTGGCAGAAATTTCCAAGTTGGCTAGACATTGACTTGCCTCCTCCACACTTCCAGAACCATAGGTGGAGGAGGCAAAAGATTTGCAGATGGAAATGCTGAATGAGAAAGTATGTAAAGAAATAGGCATAGAAAATACAATGCAATTGACTGCAAGATAGAAGTGATGCAAGTGTGAATGAGGTCATTAAGCTCTGTATGCTACTGATCCTGCTAAATTCCTTGGCAAGGATTTCCAAAGCCAGCAGAGCATGGACCTTGGGCTATTTTGGGAATGTTCCTTTACTCACAGAGTTTATGAATTGTTAATGCAAGTTTATATTGCAGCACATTTGACTTTAAGGAATGCAAACGTTACTTAGAGCTTTCAATGGTAGACATGTTTGAAATACATCCAGCATGCAATATTTTGGCTTAAACTATTTTTTTCCCCCCCTAAATCTACTGTAACTCCCTTTCTTCCCCCCAGTCACCCAAGTGTTTTTTTTAC
The DNA here is from genome assembly GCA_016271365.2 of Neoceratodus forsteri. NCBI lineage: Eukaryota > Metazoa > Chordata > Ceratodontiformes > Ceratodontidae > Neoceratodus > Neoceratodus forsteri. The sequence goes on from CM057453.1 coordinate 1,387,858,787, forward strand.
AATGCAATATGTTAACAACCTGCAAAGGAAGCCGATTATGAATCATTGCCTCATGGACCAAACATCCCCCTAGACATTTTCCCTAGAGTACTTAGCCCAGCATGTGGATGGATGAACTCATATCTTGGTCCCAAGGTAGGATGTCATGAGGAGTAGGAATGAAGATGGTACAAAATACACACAACCTTCTACCAAAGGTTTCTCTTTGTGCCTTCCTGTATACTCCTTGATGTGTCAGTCTGCAGAGGCATGAGAATCATTGGCACTTCTGGCTTACTGTCCGCTGTATTGTCAGACTTCCCAGCTGGCACCTGTAGGGAGGCTTTCTGAGCATCTATCCCTCCCTCCTTCCAATAGAGAGTCTGTGCTTCCAGTTGCATCTTTTGTTGGGACACTTTGGGTGCCTCTGGTTGTCTTCCTAACACACTGGCAGCCACCAAACTTTCTAGCTGTGGGTATGCTATTGAATCATTTTTCTGCACACCTTCCCCAATTCATTTTTGGTCACAGTCAGCAGAATTGCATTGCTGCAGCTGTGGAGAATTCTAACAACTTACTGTCTCTGGCTATAAATGTGGTTGATCCTCCTGGCACCCTGACTGTGCCAGCATCTCCTCATAGCTTCCAGAAGTACTCTGTAGCTGTGAAGTAGTCTTGTACCACTCTAGCCACACCACCTCCTCTCACAGTCTACAGGCTTTCTCTCTAGCTGGAATGGCACCCTGGGTACATTCATCTGCCTTTCTTTTTTGCATTCCAGGTCAGTGCAGGGCAGAACAAAAAGACACATGGGAGAGTGCTCTCTCCTCTTCCATCAGTCTCTGACTTTGGCTTCTTGTGGCAATACAGGCAGTATTTCCACAAGGATCAAAATCATTACCCAGATAGACACTGATCATCAGACCTGCAAGGAACCACATTTCTGGAAATCCCTCATACCTTTCCCATGTTAGAGGAACCTTAGCTGTGGCTACCCCCACTGCTGACCCTGTAATGGATTGAATTCTAGCAGTCCCCCCTTTCAGAATTTATCACTTTAGCACTGCTTATTTTTTAACTAGTGACAGGCTTATACTAGTATCATGAAGGCCTTTATTTGATGTATACACCTTATGTATTTAAGTAACATATTTGGGTGGACGGCATCTGGCAGAGCAATTAGATATATGCTCATGCAGCTGGGTTGAGGTCTATCTCCCATATTTACCATGAGAATTTTCATTTTTTTTTTCAGCACTGCCTAGCCAAATACCCTGATTTGTCAAAGAGGAAGACTCATTTCTCCTCCTTTCTTTTGTCCCTTTGGGTGAAAATAATTTCAAGTAGTGGCATAGCTGCCTTTGAGATTTCTGGTCTATGTACCTGTAAGTGTTCTGGTTATAATCCCCCCATCTTTTAGTTTGAAGTCTCTCTGCACCATACCAATCAGCCCACTCAGCAGCCTTATTAACAGTTTGTGATGATCTGTCATACTACCACTGCTTGAGCTGTACAAGGGTTATTTTTTAAACATTTATCCAGTAGCATAACCTCACTGAGGTTTTCAAAATAATCTGCCCAGATCCTTCTATCCAGCAATCGAAATACATCGTCATTTCAACAGAAAAATCAGCATAGCTAGCATCATGTCCAAGTACAGCACACATGCTACTGACTGCGCTGTGTTTCACTGCTTGTCCAGTTACCTGTATCCAACCCTCCTCCCTCCTGCCCGTGTGTCTTACTATTAGCTGTGTGAAACTCCAGCCTGAGTTCTGAGAAGAGCTTTGTGGCAGTGTGTGTACAAACTTTTGGCAAGGCATGATTTACCAGTCTGCTGTAGTGTCTAATCTCTCCTGTTAAAATGTGGAGATAATAATGGGGTTCATTCTCACTTTCTTAAGCTCATTATATATCAAATTGCCTACTCATACTACTCATATTTATACTAAGCTTGAAGTAGGGAACAAGCAGGCCTATGAGCCCATAAATGTTCCTTTTCTATGCAAAATAATTAATTTCCCTCCAGATAATATATATTTGTCCAGGTTTGACTTGAAAGCATTTTTACTATTTGCTAGTATCACTTCCTGGGGGAGCCTGTCCCGTAAGCTTACAATTCTATTTGTAAAGAAATATTTCCTAGCATCAGCACAGAATTTCTTTCCTTTACTCTCTAATGGGTGACCCCTTGTCTCAATAACTGTGTCCTTAAATTCAATTTCCAAACCACACATTAACTCATGGTCATTTATGATATCATACATAAGTAATAAATCCCCCCCCACCCATTGGGTTTCAAGGGACATAAGATTTAGGGATTGTAATCTGTCCTCATATTCCATATTTTCATGATTTTTCACCATCTTAGTGAACCTACACTGTACCTTTTCCAATCTTCTCCTTTCTCCCACTTTATATGGGTTCCAGATTTGGGAAGAGTATTCCAAATGAGGGTGTACATATGCTATATAAGGGTATCAACACTTCACCTGAGCAAGAAGCAATATTTCTTTTAATTGACAATATTACTTTGTTTGCCTGATTTGCTGCATCTGTAATGTGAGCAGAGGACCCAATGTCTTTCCCAGTATTAATTACCAAATCTCTTTCACATTCAGTATTTTCTAGTTGATGCACATTTATCATATATGTATACCTTTTATTTTTTCTCCCTAAGTGCATTACTTTATATTTAGTCAGATTTAGTATCATATCCCATGTTTCTCTCCATTTTATTACTTTGTCTAAGTCCTGCTGAATTCGAAGATGGTTGTCATGGGTAATACAGGATCCCCAATCTTAGTGTCATCTGCATATTTTATGATCCATGAGTCAAGATCTGCTGTCATATCAGAAATAAAGATGTGGAACAGAACGGGGCCCAGGACTGATTCCTGGGGAACACCACTCAATATAGCCCCAAATGAGGAAACATGCTCATTTGCCACCACACTTTGCCTTCTATTAGCCAACCATTCTGCAATCCAGCATAATATAATTGTGTTAATGTTATGATGTTTTAATTTTTCCAGAATTGACCAGTGTGGGGTCATGTCAAAGTCTTTTGCAAAATCTAAATAGATAACATCACATGGAATGTCTCTGTCCAGATATTGACTAACCTTTTCAGAGAAGGACAATAGATTAGTGGAGTAGCTCCTACCTTTTGTAAACCCGTGCTATTGTGGGACAATATGATTTAATGTTTGTAATACTATATCCTTAATAATTCTAATAGCTTGCATATTACACTAGTAAGGCCAATAGGGTGATAATTCTTCATTTCCTCCTTACTCGCTTTCTTAAATATTGGGACTATATGTGTGCCAATTTCCAATCATCAGGTATAGTAGAAGTGTTGACAGAGTTCTCAAATAGAATCTTAAGTGGTGTTATTAAATATGGTGACATAATCAGTACAAGTCTCAATGAGATTTTATCAGGTCTTGGCAAAGCATTTCTTTAACATTTACTTATTTTATCCTTAATTTCCTCTGCTGTTATTGTTGTTATTTCAAACTTCTCTTCAGATGTTTCTTTCTCCAGAGTCAATTCTTTCTTACCTGCTTTATAAACGCTACAGAAATACTCATTAAAGGCCTCAGTCATTTGTTTATTATCACAATAATAGTAGAATAATGATTAATGGGGCCAACCTCATTTGTCGTTTTTTTAAGGAATTTATATATGCATAGAATTGCTTATAATTTGTTTTATTTGCATTGGTAGCCACATTTTTTTAGCTTGTTTCTTGGCTTTTCTGATTTTAGTTTTGCATTTTTTGCAGCCTTTTATAAGCTTCTAATATAGTGCTGGAACCAGCTCACATGTACATTTTATATAATCAATGTTTTTTTGTTAGCAGCCTTTTTATTCCCTAATTCATCAATTTTTTTTTCGATCCTTAATTTTGTTAATTATTGGACTGTTTTCTTTTGCTGTGGTATATATGATATCCTTAATAATTCCCCATATTTCATCTGAATTTTTATTATGTAGTAGTTCACCCCATTTAATATTTTCCATTGTACTATTAATTCCCTCATAATTTGTTTTATTAAAGAGGTACATTGAAGTAATACTCTTCCTTGGATAATATGAATATTTAACCAGAAAGCTCATAGTATTATGATCACTGTTTGCAATTGGGGGGCCTATACAGTATTCATTAATGGCTATAGGTGCAGAGGCTAGAACTAGATCCAAGATTTCCTGACCCCTAGTAGATTCCTTCACACATTGGGTTAAATTCATCTCATTACAGGTATCTAATAATAGTGTACACAACCTGGTATTTGCCTGAGTATCCTTCCAGTTTATACCTGGGATGTTGAAGTCACCCATTGTAATAATATCTCCAATTTCACAAGCAGAATGTGTTTTATCCAGTATTTGTTCTGTAACTTCTAGTGTACAGTCTGGTGGCCTATATATGTAGCCAATTATTATGGCTTTACTGATTTCACCATTCATCTGTACCCAAAGTGATTCAATGCCATCATTAATTTTAATTATATCAGTAATATTTTTCTATATAATATCTTGTTTTATGTTAAGTGCAATGCCCCCCACCTTTTTTAGACTTTCTATTTGCTTCATATAGGATATAACCATCAATATTCTTCCCCCATGTGCCTTGATCACATTTCCTCCATGTTTCTGTAATCACTATTGTATTGGTAGAAGTTGTATCTAACTGTGCTACTGGGTCATTCATTTTGTTATTAAGACTCCGTGCATTGAACAATAGCATTCTTAAGTTATCTCTATGTCCAACATGTTTCCTTGATGGCCCAGTCAGTGGTGTATGGCATCTACCCACCCCCATCCCTTAGTTTAAATTTCCCACTTGCATTGCTGTTGTTATATTTGCTGCCAATGATCTTGCCCCATTCTTATTCATGTGGAGACCATCTTTCCAATACAAATGGATTGTATTTTCAAATACTGGCCAATTAGCTATAAGATTGATTCCATTTTCCCTACATAAGTTCGATAATCTTGCATTAACCCTCTTGATGGTTAGATTATTTTCTTTGTGTGCTTTTGGGATGGGTAATATATTAAATATGAAAACTTTCTGTCCATTATGTTTTAATGCTATCCCCAGATCTATCAATTCATGGCATATATCCTTTTCATGTTCCCACCCTATATCATTAGTACCAACATGAAGCGTAATAGCAGAAGCAACTGGGATGTTAATATTCTCCAAACTTTTTTTGATATCTTTAATATGTGCACCAGGATAACATGATATCATTGTATATTCTTTGTCCTTGCCACAAATATGGGTATCAGTATATCGAATAATGGAGTCCCCTAGTATTATGCTATGTGTTCTTTCTTCTGCTTAATTTGGGTAAATATCCTGGAAAGTGGGATTTCTCGAGGCCTTATCACTTGTTTCCAAGGAGCTTCTCTTCACTTCCTGAAGGATTTGTATTGTGCTAACAGGTTGCACATTGGAGCTAACAGGCTGCCCATTTGTGGGTTCATTACTTGTCAAATTGTTACTATTACAAGAATGTTCATCATGCTGTAGGGGCAGAAATCTGTTTGACACATTAATGCTAAAGAGTTTCAACCTCTTCCTAACAGTGTTCTGGGACACATTCAGTAAGGGGTTACTTGCTGTATCTACTCTAATTTTTTTTTTAGTTTGAGGCACCTGTTCATATAAATCACCTTGGGTAGCATTCTTTTCACATGCCCCTTTTTTATTTACAATATGACCACTCCCTTGCTGAATTTTGTACACAAAAGTCTGTATTTGCCCAATTTCTTGTAATGCACTTAACTCAGTTTTTAATTTCTGATTTTCTGCTTGGATATTGCCCAACAGTTCCCATTAAGGATATATAAAGTCAAACACAATTTGTTTCTCATATTTATTTTGTAGGTACTGTACATACCATAGAGAATACATAACATGAGAAAGCCATAACTCTCTGATAAGTTTTTAATATGTCCTCCATAGTGGAATTTAGAACAGTTTTTGCCATTTTATTAGTCACTGTATGTGCATGTGCATGCCCAGCATGAGACAGTTATCAATTTAAAGAAATTAAAGAAATGTACAACTCCTTTCAATCTCCCAACGTGTTATAAAACCAACACCAGAGATGTTCCCACTGTTTGTTGCTTTCTTTACTTTTGTGGCCTTCACTCCTTCTACCCCACCATCTGCATGCTGCATGTGCATGCTCGCCTGCTCGTGTTCTCCCAGCTCACATGGAGCACCCGATTTATGTTACATGACCTGGAAGTATGCTTCTGGTCACATGATCACTACCACTGGTGCCCTTTACCTAATGTTATATTTTTAAAACTGATACACTGCCCAACAAAGCCCAGAATGTGATTTGAAAGAGGCTCATGCACCTCAAGTAAAAAAAAAATGCTTTCTAAAACAGTTTGAGTAGACCCATGAGCTCTCTCATGGACTACAGCCCCCAGTAGTGCTTCCTGTTGTGATGTAACCTAGCACTGGTTGCTAGAAGATAGCCACTCCAAGTGTTATTTTTAATCTTTCATTAATAACTCAGTCATTTCCTACAATCTGGAGAAGTGATCACTTTGTGTCTGTTTCAAAGAAAACTATCCCCATTCATCAGGAAGACATTTATCCAATTTTGATTTTTAATCCTATTAGTAAATTGTTGTAAAGAATGTTGTGAATTGATTGAATTCTTATCTTGAAAATATGTCTGTTTTCCTCTCAACAGCATGGATTTCATAAGGGACATTGTACAGGGACTGCTTCTGTCAGGTTCAATGGCTTATATTGTACAGTACAGCACTTGGTGACAGTTCAGTTGGTGCCGGTTGGGAAGGTGTATAGAGGGGTGTGCTGGCACCAGCTCTGTTTCAGCATGGGGTTGATTGGGGTGGTGGGAACAACCTGCTGGGGTGGGGGGGGATAGTGGGCCACCAATGAATGATGGCTAATTTAAATGAGTTTATAATGGGGACATCAGGGGTAGGGTGGGAGGGCCTCTGTACCACCAATGAAGGGCGGCTTAATTAAATTATTTTATAATGGGGCCATCAGAGATTGGGGAATGGGGAGGGCTATTGGACCACCAGGAGATATTTTGACATGACAATATAGTGATATTGGACTTGAGGGGGGTACATCTACTGCCACAAATTGGCACACTGTGACAACCATTCCCTGAAGGATATTTCTATGTATCATTAGACCAACCCTGTGTGGTCTAAGGGTACTTAGATATACTCCCTCTGAGTGGAATGTGTGTATCCAGAAGTTAGGATGTGACAGCCTGCATCTACCATACTGTATGTCCCCTTGTGCCATGTCACAGCCCATTTTTGGGTGCACAGGCAGCACAAGGCCTGTTTGGGATGGCAGCCTGTAAATGACACAGGCTGCATTTGTGAATTGCTCAGGGGCAGTTTGTGATGTAAGGTGCCACTTGCACCATTTATGTTTGGTGCTGGCACCTTGCATCTTTCTCAGGGCTTTGGGACATGAGCCCAAAGACTGCAGCCAATGAGGGGACTGGGTGGGCAGACGGCCACCCTGGGCCACTCCATATGCCATGGAAGAGACATGCAGCACACAGAAGGCATCACCCATGTTGCTGTCATCTGGCACAGGAGCCATCACTGCCAGGAATTTGTGGGTGCCTCAGCACCCAGTGGACACCATGGCAGTGCCTCCATGCTGCACACACCTCCAGACCCCCTACTGGGGTACAACAACACAATCCAGCACACATGTGCTGCAGTGGTGGAATGGAGCATGCTGTGGGGAGGGTGTACAGGTGGCCAGGCTGCACCACATAGTAGGTGATGCCACATGGCTGGGGCCATCCACACAGTGCACATATTCCAGTGACAGGAATGCCCCTGCCTTCTGTGTGCATGTCTGATGGTATATGTCTGCCTCCCCACCTCGGGGCACCTACTGCACACCTGTACAGATACCATATCACATAAGACCAGCCATGTGTTTGGTACTGTGGAAATACCATGCCATTGGTGCAGCATATGGGGGCACAGGACAGCATGACAGTGGTGTCCACTGTGAGAACACACCTGCCAGCTGGGTTTGTCACTGTGTGGCTGGCAGCTGTCATTGTCGCCTGACACCCCGTTGGCATTGCTGTGTCCCTCACACTACCAACCACTATCTTACTGTAGCATCTGTTACGCATTGTAGCAGTGACAATAATATGTCTATGGCATGCAGCACCACCACCTGTGCCTGTGGTGCTAGTCCCCTAGGGCACATTAGTCTCTGCTGCTGTGTACAGACATAGCCTGCAGCTACCGAACTTTCACTCAGTCTGACATACAGGTGGAGCTGTGTGTACAACCCAGCCTTCTGCTACCGACCTGTAATTCCAGTCTGACACACAGGTGGAGTTGTGTGCATCTTGCAATAGCACCGGGCAGACTACATGGTGATTCATGCAAAGCAGGCCATAATGAGATACTAATGTGGTTGTTTGCCCATGGATTGTCGAAGTAGGCTCATTTGCATAGGTTCTTTAAATATAGCAAAATTTAAACCCGGGCTAATGTGTTTGCTCTGGGCTAATGTGTTAGCACCGGGCAAATAAGTTAGCCCTGGGCAAACCTGTTGGAACCATAGCACAGTTCTTCTGTTTTTGGCCTGCACTGTTGTTTGCAGTTTTTGTGTACCACTTCATTGCTATCACCCACATTGGCCACCTACTGCAACTCTGCCGTACTCCACCTCTATGTGCACTGGGCTGCTGTTGCAGTTTGCACTCCCTGGTTGCTATATTCAGAGCTGTCTGTTTGCTGGGCTCTTTTTGCATTGTACTCTCAGCCCTGTTTGCATGTCTTTGTTTGCATGCTATATTCAACTGATTTAGCCCCTGGACTATTCCTTTGAATATTGCATGCAAATGGTTCTGGGCTATTTTTGCATGCTGGGTAGTGCTAATTTTGTCCCGGGGCTACATTTTAAATTTTGGGCCCCTGATGCTTTTTCTGTGAGCAAGAGCATAAAGTGAGTAGCCCAGCTGTACTCCTAAAGTTCATACTTCGTACACAATTTCTCAAATAATCAGAGAAATGTGTCTAGGTTATCATTCTCATTTAGCAGTATTGTTAAGCCATTTGTAAATTTAGTGAATAAAGAACATAAGGCTGACTCATCCGTCGCACTACTCTACAGGTCTGGCATTCTCAGCTTTGCAAGTTCCAACTGATGGTGATGCTCTTTCACCTTTTCTGCCCCATTCCAAACACTCTGTCTCCATCTCCATCCTTTTCCTTTTTTCTCTTTCTTCTCCCTGTATCTCATAGACTCCATATTCATATTCTACAGTTCAAAGTACTTTTGAAATGTCATCCTGTTGGGTTTAACTGTTTCTGAGGTGTCGTGATGCAGATTACATCTAGCTGTCTGCACCTCCCTCTACATTGCTAATTTGCATGATCTCTTCTAGATTCCTTGTCCTGTCTCTGGACCTGATACGTCACCCTTTTCCTGCTTGGTCAGCTTCCATCAGCACCTGCAACAAGTCTGTTTAAGTGATCATTTAGCCACCACTCCTTAAGAACAATACAAATCTGCAACAAAGACAAATGCCAGCTTCTCATATTGTTGTGGTACTGTATGTTGCCACTTTGCAAACAGACACCTTTATAGCTAGCACTAATATGTTATGGTTGTGCTCACTCTAAAGTCTTCTTTAGTAAAGATGTGCAAAGTGCAGAAAACTTCTCTTTATGAAAAATTTGAAGGTTTTCACACTTTACAAAATTCTTTCACTTAACAAAGCTGGCACTTTTTGGGAGAGGATTCACATTCTGTGGAAAAATGTTCCCAGAATGTGAATTTTTCACTCAAATTTCAGAGCCCACTTCACAAAACTTTGCAAAGTGGGACACGTTGCAGGGCCTTTGATGCATCTCTACTCTTTTGCATAATTCTGATGCCACTTTTTTGGAGAATAGACTGAGAATGGCTTAGCAGGCTTTATTCTCTGGTCTCTTACCCATACCATGTGCCACCTTATTCGTGTACCATCAGATATATTACTCACCTGTATTAATGTTGTCCAGCACTGTCCCATGACTTTTCTTCTCTGGATTTGCCAAACTGTTTCCAGCAGATGTGTCCAGAGTTCAGTTATCACTGCTTGGAGTATGGCATTTCACACAAGATATTATAGGAAAATATAATGTCTATAGAACATACCAGAAGTGGATAAACTGGATAAATACATCACGTTATTTGGGGATAAATATGTATGCCATTTAGAACATGTTATTGCATTTAAGCCATTTCAAGTGTAATAACGTGTTAAACTTCCACTTAGAAACTGGAAATACAACCCAGAAAGCATTGGACAGATAGAGAGCTTATCATAAAAAGAAAGGCAGTTGTGAGCTAAAACAAGGTAAAACACTAATAAAAATATACAATAAAAATGTATGATAAACATCAAATGCATAATGGGCTGTAGTGGAATAACCCATGACTGTATTTCTACACATGCATAGAAAGACCAGCAAAACTAACCCATGGCTTCACCAATCATGAGTTATGGGTCTTAGCTCTCACAAATGGAGACGTGTAATTCCACTGCAATACATTATATATTCCATATTTATTGGCTATTTACAGAGGCTGATTCCAATACATGCATGACGGTTGTAAAATGTTTGCACAGATAAGATTGTTAAAATCCTGGAGTTCGATGTTTTGGGCTATTTTGCTTTAAGCTTTGTCCTGCTCTCATGTTTTTTAATTCTCTCAAAATTCAAAAATCTAGATCTATGTTTGTTCTCTGTCAGAAAAGATATGACCCTCAGCTAGTTTGTTATTATAAATATCCTCTTTCTGGGGGTCTGTCCTTGCGTCCCTCCTGCTGAACAGTTTTTCTTTCTCAAAATCCTGCATGTTGCCAATTATGCCTCTAGTATGGAAACCAAAAAAGACAAATCATTGCTTATCCCTGACCCCACATCTTTTTGGAAAATAGTAGGAATAAAAACAAAATGTCTATGTTGTTTACCTAAGCTACATGTACAGAGATTTCATGTATGTCTGTCTCTAAGTACATGACAGATGTCAGTGCAGATGAGACTTAAACCTTACTCCAAGTTTCTGGTGATGCAGTACTTCCCAGAGCAGAAGTAAAATGAATGTCACTGCTAGAAATGTAAGAAAGTTATTCATGGAGTTAGGAAACATAGATGCTTGAAGAACTTTGTACAAACAAGTTAGGGATTATCAATATTATTCCCCCAAACATAGATTTTATTCTAGACTCAATTACTTCTTGGTTTTTGAGAATATGAGGAAGGTAATCACTAATTGGACTGGGACTATAGATCTGATCTTTCAGATCATACTCCAATACTTATATATTTGGATTTGGATATGCCTAATGTTCTGAATGCTTAGCATCTCCCTTTTTAAAGTCAGAGGCACACAAGATGGATTTTTAGGGGAAATTGATGATGTCACAGCAGAAAACACAGCAGCAAACATAAGCCCAGTGATATGAGGAGAAACCATCACTGTGTTTCACAAGGATAAACTATTTGTGCTATTGAACAGAATAAAAAGAAAGATGGAAACAAAACAGAATCTGAGATAAAGATTACTCAACTTGAAGGTTATCAGAACTAACAGCTTAGGAATCACATAGAGACTACTAAATCACTTTTAGAGGCACAAGCATATCTCAAAGAGATTCTGGTTTATAAAATGGAAAACAATATTTTATTTTTGAGGCAAAAATATTATTAGGGCATCCATAAACTCACAAAGTTGTTATTGTATGGGATCTATGCCCATGGAGGTAAGGAGACAATTGTTAAACTGATTGACTCTGATATGGAAGTCAGTCCGTAAAAGGGAGTCAGTCTATAAATTAGATAACATTTATATGGGACTTAGTCCATATGTTAGATTAGATTAGATTAACAGGGTATTTGCAAAATTTTACAGAAAACTTCACTGCGCCACGGAGCAGCCCAGTTGGATCTGATAGAAAGCTATTTAATTAATTTCTATACTGTATACCTTAGATAATGCAACATAACAATCTGGAGCTGATGAACCCAATATGGGAGCAGATAATTCTTCTTGCCATTCATAAACAGAAAGTACACATGTCCAGAGATGGATACTATTATCTATGAAAGTTATAAAACCTTCAACGATAAAGTCTTCCCCTTACTAGTGGGAGCATACAATAATGCATTGTTAGAGGAAGGTACTGTGGAACAAGTCATGGACAAAGTAATTATTTTGGTGATTCCAAAGGATGGCAATGACCCTGCACAGAAATATAGACATAGAAACATAGACTTTGATGGTGGATAAGGACCGCTTGGCCAACCTAGTCTGCCCATTTCTCTACCTACAGGATAAGCTGCAGATCCTAGTTAACCAACAGCCTATTTCTTCCTACCCCCAATAAGAATTGCCTTATGTCTGTCCCAGGTATTCTTGAATTCTTCCACAGTTTTAGACCCCACAACCTCCTCAGGAAGGCTGTTCCATGCATCCACTACCCTCTCTGTGAAAAAATACTTCCTCACATTGCCCCTGAACCGCCCACCCCTGCTATCTTTAAATTGTGTCCCCTTGTTCTTGCATGTCTCTTTTTCTGAAAGATGCTTCCCTCTTGGACTTTGTTGATTCCACTGAGGTACTTAAATGTTTCTATCATGTCCCCCCTCTCCCTCCTTTCCTCAGGGGTATACATATTAAGCTCTTTTAGTCTCTTCTCATATGGCTTCTCTTACAGACCCTGCACCATTCTAGTTGCCCTCCTCTGGACTGCCTCTATCCTGTTTATGTCTTTGCGGAGATCGGGTCTCCAGAACTGGATGCAGTACTCCAGATGGGGTCTCACCAACTGTCTGTACAGAGGGATAACAACTTCCTGTTTTCTGCTGGTGATGCCTCTCCCTATGCATCCCAGTATACCCCCAGCTCTGCCTACTGCCTTCTCACATTGCTTGCTAACTTTAAGGTCATCTGATATGATTACCCCCAAGTCCCTTTCCTTTTTTTGTTTTTGTTACTACTCCCCCCCCCACTGTGCAATCTTCCCCTGGGTTTTTGTTTCTCAGGTGCATTATTTTGCACTTCTTTGCATTGAATCCTAGCTGCCATACTTCTGACCATTCCTCCAACCTCGCCAAGTCCCTTCTCATCCTTTCTATGCCTCCTTGTGCATCAACCCTGTTGCAGATCTTTGTGTCATCTGCAAAGAGGCATACTTTTCCTTCCAGTCCCTCTGCAATGTCACTTATAAAGATATTAAAAAGGACTGGACCCAGTACTGAACCCTGCGGTACCCCCACTAGTAACCCATCTTTCTTCAGAGTGGACTCCATTTACAGTTACCTTCAGTATCCTGTTGTCCAGCCAATGTTTTACCCAGGCTACCACTATGGGACCCACTCCCAGGCTGGTTAATTTGACTATTAATCTTTTGTGTGGGACTGTGTCAAATGCCTTACTAAAGTCTAGGTAGGCCATGTCCACAGCCCCTCCTGGTCTACTACTTTGGTCACCTAGTCAAAGAAATAAATTAGATTTGTCTGACATGACCTTCCCACTGTGAACCCATGCTGCCTTGGGTCCTGTACCCCACTGACCTCTAGGTACTCAACAATTCTTTCTTTCAGAAGTGATTCCATCACTTTCCCTACCACAGAGGTCAAACTGACAGGTCTGTAGTTTTCTGCCTCTGTCCTGGTCTCACTTTTGTGAAGGGGAATCACATCCGCCTTCCTCCAGTCCTCGGGTACCACACCATCCTCCCACGATTTGTTAAAAAGGGTAGTCAGTGGTTTCATTAGTTCTCCCCTTAATTCTTTTAGAATTCTGGGGTGAATTCCATCAGGCTCCATTGCTTTGTCCACCTTCAGTTTTAGGAGATCTTTCAGAACCCTTTCTTCTGTGAAAGGACTGGGATCAATCCTCCTATCCAGAGTGCTTCTGTTAATTTGATTAGGCACTTCCCCTTCCTCTTTTGTGAATACTGAGCAGAAATATTCGTTCAGTATCCCTGCTTTTTCACTATCCTCCTCTGCCCACCCACCGTTCATTCTATTCAGCCTCACTATCCCTCCCTTTGTCTTTCTATGCTCCCTGATGTACCTATAAAAGGTTTTATCCCCCTTCTTAACCAAGTTGGCTGTCCTTTCCTCAGTTTGGGCCTTTGCTATTCTGACTTCTCTGCCTGTTTCCTTCTGCCTTAACTGGTACAGCTCTCGGTCCTGCTCCTTCTGTGTTTCCTTATACTTCCTGAATACTATCTTTTTCTCCCTGACTTTCCCTGCCACCTCTTTTGAGAACCATAGTGGCTTTTTCTTTTGTTTTGATTTGTTTATTTGCTTCACACAAAGGCTTGTTGCCTCTGTGATGGCAGTTCTGATGATTCCACATTGTTGCTCCACCCCTCCTTCTAGCCTGTTTGCTAGTGCTTTTCTGAGGCACTCTCCCATCTTGCCAAAGTCAGCCCTACTGAAGTCAAGTACCCTCACTTTTGTATGGCTTGACTCTGTAGCTGAGTTTAATGTGAACCACACTGTTTGATGGTCACGTGTTCCCAGATGGCAACCCACTTCTAAATCTGAGATCCTCTCACTGTCCCCATTTGAGAGTATGAGGTTTAAGATTGCTCCCTCATGAGTGGGTTCTGAAACTAGCTGTCTGAGGCATGCCACCAGTAGGGCATCGAGAAAGGCCCTGCTCTTGGACGTGACTGCAGCAAGTGTGCTCCAGTTAACATCTGGCATATTCTGGTCTCCCATCAACAGTATCTCCCCTTTCTCTGCCATCCTAAGAATGCCTTCTATCATATCCTTGTCCATTTCCTCCCCCTGACCTGGGGGTCTGTATACATACAACCCCTGTGCGGATTGTGGTGCCACTTCCAGTCTCCAAGGTGACCCACAGTGCCTCCTCTCCTCCTTGTTTACTCTTTTGTTCAGTTGCATTTATCCCTTCCTTAACATAGAGAACTACTCCTCCCCTCTTCTCCCCTCCCTCTCTCTCCTCCCCCTCTTCTCCCCTCCCTGCCTCTCCTGTAGGTTATGTACCCTGGTTTTTTAACATCCCAGTCATGATTCTCTGTGTACCATGTTTCTGTGACTGCTACAATATCCAGGCATCCCTCTTCCATCAAGGCCACAAGTTCAGGGAGCTTGTTGCCCAGGCTATGGGCATTGGTACTCATTATCCTCCATTTCCTGATGGTCTTACTCCTTTTTGCCCCATCTCTGTCCTTCTTACCTTTGTCACATTCTCCATTTACCCCTGCCCTTCTCCCTATCGACATCTCTTTGTTGGTATTTACTGCACTTACTACCGTGACTTTTTTGGGGGGGCTAGGATTTCCCTGATTCTTTCCAGTGCCCCCCCCTTGGCTAGTTTAAATACTTGCTAATGAAGCATTTAAACCTATCACCTAGGATCCTGGTTCCCCTCCTGGACAGATGCAGCCCATCATGCCAGTATAGGCTTGCATCACTCCAGGTGGACTCCCAGTCCCCAATGAAGCCAAATCACTGAGCTCTGCACCAGTTTTTCAACCACTGATTGAATCCCATGTTGAGGAGCACCCTAGCCTCTTGTACGCCATAGACAGGCAGCACCTCCGAGAAGGTTACTGTGCGTGCTACTTGTCTAAGACCCCTCCCCAATTCCACAAACTCTTCCGCACTGCTCTGATCCCTTTCTTAGCCAGGTCATTTGTCCCTAGGTGGACAATGACATCCAGCTCCCTCCCCTGTGCAGCTGCTCTGGCAATCCTGAGGATTCACTCTCTGTCCCTCCAAGTCATAGTGCCAGGCAGGCACCTTACCTACATCTCCCCTTCCTCCCCCAGTTCTACCTTCCTAACAATGGAGTCCCCCACCAGGAGTTGTTTCCTTCCCCTGTGGGGTTCCATGCCACCCTTCTGTGGGTCTCCTTTGTGGAGGTTCCCAGCATCCTCCTTGGTCTCCACTGTGGGTGCCTCCATAGAGGAACCACACTTTGCAGAATGGCATAGGAATTGTGGAGAAGCTCAACTGGAGGGATGTGCCACTGTTCAACCACCCTCACCCTCCCTGAGCCCACTGTGGTCCAACCGCTCCTCTTTCTAGGCAACCTCTGAGGCAATGGCAGTGACCCTGGTGGTCCCTGGATGGAAGAGGAGGTCCCACAAATCCTGGCCAACTCAGCCTGGAGATGAGCAACCTCCCCCTCAGCCCAGAGAGGTGCCTGCAGATGGGACAATGCCGTATCCTCCAGAACGTCTCCCAGAACACTGCTGCTCCACAGCCACTGCACTGCACCACTCCCATCATGTCTTATTTCTGACCCCTTCACTATTGTTTGGAATCCTTACTCTTGCCTCTGTTTTTTTTTCCCTTCTCTCTCTACTTACTTACTATCTCTGTGCCCTTTAAGCTCCTGATTGTCCTGTTCTGAGACAAAAAGATCCTATATTTCTCAGTAGACCCCTTACTTGCTTAGAAGCAGACCTCCATCAGCTAGAGGGGGCCGGAGAGCTACTCTTGCCCTTCTAGGATGGTGCATCTTTGGTGGCTCTGTGATCACTCACTTCCTGCTCCCAAACAGGAAGTTCCTGTTGTCAGTCAAATCCTGTGCCTTTAAAAGTAGAACTAGCTTTGGGGGGGGGGAGGGAAGGTGGGCAAAATATTTTTTTTGAAGACTGTAGAGAGTAGAAGAGTTCTATTTCTTTAGTTCCAGTAGAGAAGTCCAGTCACACAGCACTCCTTCCTTCTGGTGTCCTCTGCCAAGCCTCTGACAGAATCTTTCTAAGGCAGTGTTTAAATCTAGTTTCCTTCTAGCTAAGCCACTTCCCCTACTTACTAGATCTTTCTACAAGTAATTTAAACTGCACAGCAAGCAAGCCCCTTCAGCCACCTGAGGTTTACACCTAGATAACTGTTCGGATAACCACTTTAGCTAACTGAAACAAACGTACTTTTTTTTTGTTTGTTTTTTTACCCTAAATTAAACGTCCCAGTAGAAGAGTTCTATTTCTTTAGTCCCACTAAAGAAGTCCAGTTACACAGCACTCCTTCCTTCTGGTGTCCTCTGCCAAGCCTCTGTACTCATCTAATAGAATAGTGTCAGTGGCTCAGCAGGTAGCACACTCGCCTCTGGGGCTGGGAGATCAGAAGGCTGTGGGTTCTATCCCCACACCAGCCAGTTGGGTTAATATCCCAATACTGACACTGTAGTGCAGCATGAGGAGGGTGCTGCACTCCTGAGGTGCCGTTCTTTGGATAAGACATTAAACCAAGGTCCCATCTACTTGTTCTGGTGGTAGTTCAGGTGGATGTTAAAGATCCCATGGCACTTCTCGAAAAGAGTAGGGGGAATTTTTATTGCAGTAACAAGACAGAGAAAAAAAAAACAACCAGAAGAGGTTACAGTACAATAATCT
Source organism: Neoceratodus forsteri (assembly GCA_016271365.2). NCBI lineage: Eukaryota > Metazoa > Chordata > Ceratodontiformes > Ceratodontidae > Neoceratodus > Neoceratodus forsteri. The sequence continues at coordinate 1,387,876,207 of CM057453.1, forward strand.
AAAAAGAAATAAAACAGGAAGAAAACAAAGGAAAAGGGACAAAACAAGAACAAAAATAGCATATAAGCAAGGGAACACAACAGAGAATAGGAATATGTTATCTATAAACAAAAAGCAATAATTCATCCAATTTTATCATTCAAAAAAGGAGTGGCTTTCCATCGTGTATCAGATGTGTTTTCTCATACATACAGTGATTAAGCAAATCAGATTCCAGTCTTTCAGTAACACAGTGCGGAGCTAAATCCAATTGCTGCAAAACACATTTACACCGAATTTGCCATAAATTGAATTTGAAGAAGGGAAAAAAAAGTCTCATTATCCCATCAGGAAGAATATGTGGAGATAAAAAGAAATCAACCACCACCTCCACATACGTAACAGTCTGTGATCTAGAATCCTGCCATTGCATAGCCAAGTCATTCCACACATCTCGGACATATGGACAGGGTATAAAAAATGCATCATAGATTCCTCCTGAGCCACACAAGATTGTCTAGGGCACATTCTTTCTGACAATGCTTTATGCTTTGCATTCCCCTTCACATTGAGGCAATCATGGCTACACAGCCATAAAACATCCCATATCCTAGGGGGAATTTTAGGATTGAGTAAACCTGCAAGGATTTTCCCATGATATTGATCTGGCAAATGTGAAAAAGCAGGAGAAATAAAGTGGAGTTTGCCCTTTAAGGGGCAGACCAAGTTGTCCTGGTGCACCCCTTCCCTTTACCTGAAGATGGTGTGTTCAGAGGGGGAGGGAGGAAGGAAAGGGAAGGGACAGGGAAAAATAACAATAGGCAGGCTACAGAAAGGGGAGGGGCTAAAGGAGGTACATAAGTGGTGGCACAAGAGTGGCTCAGCCACTTCTGCTGGAGTTTTGATCCTTCCCACTTTCCCTGGTGTTATAAAACTTGAGGGGTATTGAAAAAAATGCAATAAAGTGTTTAATGATAAAAAAAAAATTAAACTTGAGGGGAAGACAGTCAAAAAAGGGACTGTATAGCAGTCTGTCAGAGGTGGATGACAGAAAGTGTCCAGTTGGACAATTTTGGCCTGCCAAAGGTGGATGGCAGAGAAAAGAAAAAGGGGGAAAAGGGCGGAAGGAGGGGGGAAAGAAAAAAGGAATAGGATGAGAGAAGAAGAAGCTGAAGGAGGAAAAGCGGTCTCAGTTCTCACTGTTACTTAACAGGAAGAGAGAGAAGAAGAAGACACCCAGGTTTTCACCTGTGGGAGTGTGGAGAGGAAGAAAGAGGGAAGATCAGTGATTTATATATCTATGCAATAAAATGCAACTGTGAAAATATAGTAATAAGAGATGATGAGATGTAAAATAGAATTATGATATATAAATAAATGAATTTCCAAATCTGAGCACAACAACATACAATGGTTTCTGTCTTTTGTGAGGGAAAAGAGGGGAATCTGGGACAATGGAGTTTGCCCATTAAGGGACAGACCAAGTTGACACAGGGAACCAGACTTGAAAATCATTATTTGGATGCTCCTTTTGGGCTCTGTGTTCATAGTTTGTGGGACTGGGGGTAGAAGCACTAGAATATGCTGAAAGAAACTCAGTGGTAGAATCTGGTAGGGGGATTTTGCCCATTCAGGAAGCTGTTTATAGCCGTTGATGTGTTTTGAGGGCAGAATTGGCAGAATTTGCAAGAATGTACTAAAAAGGTGAGTGGGAATAATAGCTGGAATCTCTGAAATGCATATGGGTTTTTTTCAGAGTGAGCGGGTGCGCTTAAAAAAGCGTAGTGACCTAAAGAACACAAGCTTGGAGGCAAAAGTGGCTTTGCAACGGCCTAGTTAGACACGTTTTGGTGTGGTAGGAGCACACAAAGCATGTGGCCCAGGGGAAGGCCGGCACAGCAGATGGGAGCGTTCTGGATGGGGTCTATGCCCTCTCACCGCGTTTTCAGGCAGCAGATTATGCTGCTGGATCTTTCCTATGGCCTCGCATTTCAGCTGGTAACATGCAGGTTGCCAAAATATGGGGGTATGGGGGCCTGTGAGCGAGATCTAAGTAGAAGGCCCAGCATGGGGCTGGTGACTGGCCACATGGCATGACGTCACACACCCAGAAAAGCAGCCGCACTAACAAAAAACACTTTGCAGATTCGTTTGAAAGGGGACAGTAGCAGCTGAAGCCAAAATCAGGCTTCTACACTAAGGCACCAGGTTTACAGGCCAAGACTTGGCCGGCGAATGCCATTCAGCCACATGTCATGACATCACAAGCCAAAGATGGACAGACAATTGGAAGGGCGAATGGGAGGAACGATGAGAGGGGGGCAGAAGCTGGGTGGCCTGATGGGGACCAGAGGCAGGAAAGCAGCGATGGCTGAAGCCAACAGAGGGCTATACAAAAAGGCATCAGGGCTACAGGGCAAGGCCTGGTTTTATGATGGCATTCAGCCTTGCAGCATAATGTCACACTCTACCAGGGGCAGGCCACACAGGATCGAACGGAAGGAAGGATGGGTGAGATTAGAAGCTGGGTGGCCTGAAGAGGGCAAAAGGCATAAAGGGCAGCAGTAAAAAGGGGTTTCACTGAATTTAGCCTATTTTTGTGCAATAGAGCGAGTGCTACACTATGGCAAGGGGAGGTGAGAACCCACGGGTGCAGGACTGAGGGGTAGAGGCAGGCTGGAGATCTGGGAAGAGGGGCCTGGTCACATGACTTTACATCACATGCCTGGAATTCCCAGTTGATGGGAAAGGGGGTGCAGGGAAGAGAAGGGCAGGGAGAGGGGTGCAATTAAAAAAAAAGGCATGGTCACAGATTGAAGGGTCAGCAGGTAGAAGGAATCGGGCAAGGGGACAAATAAGCCCAAAAAGACAACAAGGGAACACCGGAGGACCCAAAAATGGTTTGGCAGGAGGCCTAGGCATCAGGAGTGAGATAAAAAAAAAAGAGGGGGGAAGCGGGCCCAGTCATACAAGGGAATGCTGGCAACAGTTTTTTAATAATGATAATTTTGTCAGTTGTTTTCACAGTAGCAAGAAACAAAGAACATGGCACCAAAGAAGAACAGACCTTCGAAAGAGGATGCCTACAGAGCTATAGTGGAGTTGGCAGAAAAAGCCAATAGAATGTGGGAGATGGTGGAAGGGGAGGAACCAGGGAGATCCAGGGAGAAAAGGAAAGTGGGGAAGGGTAAAGGGGGCAGAGGGAAATGGCCGGCTGAGAGGCCACACAGCCCAACCAGGGTACGGGCACCAATAGTGATACCTCCCAGGGTGTCCAGTCCAGTACCTCTTCAGCCTGTTGACCCGGTACCATCAGTACCTCCCCAGGACCAGGTAGTGTTGCCCCAAATGGAGCCCAGGCCAGATCCCCTGTGCACAGCGGTTCCTCTGCTGCCACCAGTAGTACCACCAGCCCTTCAACCACAGGGGAACATATTGGGCATCAGAAGGACAGCAGGCAACAAGGAAATGACAAAGTCACAGGTACTGCACCCGGTTCAGTGGGTGAGAGCATCAAAGAGTATATTAGCCAAATTATTTTGGCACTCGGGACAGAGGGTCTGGGTCAGATGGAGTCAGCACTGGCGGAGATTAGGTCAGACAAAGAGGTGATGAAGGAAAGTGAAAAAGGAGGGGAGAAGAAGGAAAAGGAACAAGGGAGATAGGTGCTCCAGGGGTGAGAGTAGGGGAGCATGTCCTGCTGGCCATCAAAGAAAAAATATGGAAGGGAGAATATGTGGATATTTTTGCATTGGTGAGCCAGGAAGCGGCAGTGAAATACAAAGAAACAGAGAACATAGGTAAGAGTGAAATGGCAGCAGTGGTAGTTTTATTGGGCAAGAAGGAGGAGGATAAATTCACAAAGGGGAAGATGTGGGATGGGTGGTTTGTAGGCTTCACCACATTCTCAGCCATAGTACTGGAGAAGAAGCAGGAAATGGGCATCCCCCTTATTACGTACTCCCTGATAATTAGACGGGCAAAGGCAAAAGGGGAAGTGGGCTGGATATGCTGTGATGAATTCTTTCAGCAAAGAATGGTGACATATGGTGATGTAAGATGGGACACGAAGCAATTAAATTTGTGGACAGATTACATAACTGACCAGTCCACCCCAGAAGGAGAGATGGGTAGGAAAGGAATGATGCCCCAGAGGTGTTTCTGGGGATACAATAGGGCCTTTTGTTCCTGGCCACAGTGCCACTTTTGGCATGCATGCTCAAAAATGTGGGAGAACGCATCCAGTGAGCAGATGCAGAATGACATGGGTACAGGGAGTCCAAGGGTCAGGGATGCAAGAAGCAGGCCAGCAGCTTTTTTGAGAGGGGCAGGGGTATAGGGGACAGGCATGGAGTAAAGGGGGGAGAGGCAGGGGGCATGCAGGGAGAAGGAGTCAGAACTATTGACCAGCAAGACCAGACAACAAGCTGTGGCGGAGGAGGAGGAGGGAAAAAAGCAAGGGAGCAATTTAAGGCAGCGAGAATGCCCATCAAGACAGAGGCATGGGAGGTTTGGTTGGGAAGATACCCAAATAGACAAGTGGCAGAGATGACTGGGGAAGGATTTCGCACAGGTTTTTCATTGCAGTGTGAGGGCCCGAGGCAGATGAGAGAGGTGAACAATCTGGGTTCAGTGAAAGGGAGAGAAGAAATTTTAAGACAAAAAGTAGAGAAAGAAAAGACAGCGGGTAGAATAGAAGGGCCATATGATGCCCCCCATTGCAGAATATGAGGATTTCACCATTGGGTTTTTTATTTTTTTTTATTTTCTTAAAATCTAGGATTACAAATACCTTTGAGCAGGAACTACTCGTTTACAAAGGTTCCACGTCGAAGGAATGGGGGGTATACACACATACAAAGGTCAACCTAATAATACATAGTTACACAATAAAAAGAAGTAAGAGACTGAGGCTTAGGAAATTCCAGTAATTCAAAATGTGCCAAATGTTAGGTAGCATGACATACCCACCAAGGGCAATCTTGGAAATAAGCACTGCAGGTGAGAGGGAAGGAGGTATGCAGGTAGGAAGGCCATTGTCGGTTTAGTCCCTTAAAAACAGCAGGGAGAATACAGGGTGATTCACCACCTATCCTTTCCGGAAGGGAATTCGGTGAATGATTTTATCAGGGAAGAATACAGTAAAGTGACGTATGCCACATTAGAAGAAGCAGTCCAGATCATCCAAGCAACTGCTGACGCATGGATGGCAAAAACAGATATAGAGTCTGCCTTCAGGTTGCTGCCAGTTAGGAGAGAAGATTGGGATTTGTTGGGGTTTAAAAAGGAGGGACAGTACTATTTTGACAAAGCCATGCCCATGGGGTGTTCCATAGTATGTGCGACATTTGAGGCATTTAGCACCTGTCTACAGTGGATATTTCAAGAAAGTACTGGTTACAAAACGGTCATTCACTATTTGGATGATTTCCTTTTCATAGGCAGTGGGAGGAGAGAGACAGAAAATATGTTGGCCAGCATTCAGGAGCTGTGCAGAGAATTAGGGGTTCCTTTGGCACCAGAAAAAACAGAAGGACCCAGTAAGGTGCTAGAATTTCTAGGTATAGAGATAGATGCCCTGGGGGAAGTGTTTAGGCTGCCAGACAAAAAAGTATTGAAGCTGAAGGAGCTAATTCATATACACACAAGTAGAAGAAGAGTACAACTAAAGCAGGTAAAACAAGTATTGGGACACCTGAACTTCGCATGCAGGGTTATTGGACCAGGGAGAGCTTTCACCAAAAGGTTAGCAAGGGCTACAGCCAGGGATAACAGAATACACCACTGGGTAGATATGATAAAGGGAGTCAAGGACGATTTTAAGGTATGGGAGGAATTCCTCAGCAGCTATAATGGCTGCTCCTTCTGGTAGGAAGAATGGGTTTACAGCATATACCTGGATCTCTACACAGATGCAGATGGGGGCCTAGGTATGGGGGGCTATTTGAGGGGCAGATGGTTCGCAGAACTGTGGCCTACAGACTGTGTGAAGGATGGAAAGGTAAAAGACATAACATTGTTGGAGATCATGCCTACTTGGGCCTGTACCCAGGTTTGGGGGGAAGAGTTGAGGAATCAGAAGGCGACATTTTGGTGTGACAATAGGGCAGTAGTAGAGGTTTGGAATAACAGAGGAGCCAGGTCAGAAACGGTCATGCAAGGCTTGCGACAATTGGTGCTGAGGGCCTTAGAATTGAACATGTCATTCAGAGCAAAACATACAGAAGGGGTACACAATACCCTGGCTGACAGCCTTTCCCATCTGCAGCTGGATCATTTCTGGAGGCTGGCACCAACAGAAGAGGAACGAACAACGCCCATACCAATGAACATCTGGGACATTGGCAAGAGGGAGCAGAACTGTTGTTTCACAACTCATGGGCACCATAGAGTCTGAGGGCCTACAAGGGGGCCTGGCAGGTGTTTCAAACATTCAGGGTGACACACCACATGGAGGTAAGTAGGCCACTCATAGAAGAGCAGCTAGGGAAGTTCACAGTACAGCAATGGCAGAGAGGTACTGCCCACACCACGATGGGGGTCTATTTGGCAGGATTAGTGTAGTTTGCAGCATGAAGGGTTGGAAGGACCTGACAAAGTCAATGTTCATTAGAAGAATGATGCAAGGGTGGGGTAGGTTAAAACAGAGAGCTATGGACACGAGAAGACCAATAGGGGAGCAGTGGCTTGAAAAACTAAAAGGGGTCCTACCGGCAATCTGCAGATCGAAAGCTGAAGCCCAGCTATTCAGCGCAATATATGTGGTAATGTTTGCAGGGGCCATGAGAGCGAGTGAGGCTGTGGGACATGGCAATAAGGATGACAAAGGGGGGTTGGAATAGGAAGATATAGACTGGAGGATGCAAGAGATTCAAATCATGATTAAGAGGTCTAAGATGGATCAAGTGAGGCAGGGTAGTACAGTAACCCTGAAGGTTTATACAGATGACACAGTGTGCCCAGTAAAAGCTTTGTGGGCTTACGCCGCAGAGCATGGGATTAGGACAGGGAGATTATTTGTACATGGAGATGGAAAGAAGGTCACAAGTTATCAATTCATGGCCATACTCAAAAAAGGCATATACTTCCTAGGGGAGGACCCGGGCAATTACTCATCCCACTCTCTACGGATAGGGGCTGCCTCACAGTGGGCAGCAGCAGGTGAGCCGGTGACTCATATATTGGAGAAGGGGCACTGGTGGTCGGCCAGCTACAAGAGATATGTTCGAGCATTGCAGTATGGAGACTAAAGTATTACCTGTGTTTGGTCTTTACAGATACAGAGCCACATTGGGGGGGAAGGGACATAGAGGTGTGATACAAAAAAGGGAGCTAAGAATGTATATAAGATATTTATTTGCTTAAATCCTATAGGAAGAGGGAGGATCACAGAAGTATGGATCTGCAGCCACTCCTACATTTATTGGGTGGAAAAGAGAGCTGAGAAAAAGGCTGGGGGAAAACAGCAGTACCAGGATGTGAGAAAATGTAGGTTGGTTTGGCGTGGCATCCGTGGGATGAGATGGGCACAACTGCTTCCTACCCTGCAAGAACTGAAGGAGCAGTGACCCATTCCAGACCTAATTACAGTACATTTAGGGGGTAACAACACTGGGGGCAAGCCATGGGTGGATACATACATGCAAGTGAAAAGGGATTTAGAAAAAGTATAGCAGTGGTGGCCAAGGGTATGCCTTGCCTGGCCAAATATGATTCCTAGAAGGGTTTGAAGACATGAACACAGTCACAGAGTAGTAGATAGGGCCAGGAGGAAGATGAATAAGAGGGTTGGAACACTAATAAGAAAAATAGGAGGTCATGTAATACTGAGGGGTGTGGAAGAGTGGGTAGAGGATTTCTACAGGTGAGATGGCATGCATCTGTCAGATCTAGCCATAGATATGTTTAATACAGAAACAATGGGATTTATAGAAGCATGGAGGAGACATGCAGAAATGGAAGAAAAAAGATTAAAAAAAAAGGAGAGAAGGATGGGAAGGAGGTCCCCTAGGTGGGGGGCAATCAATACCCTAAGTTGAGGGGAAAGCCAGCCATCCAACACAAGCTGGAGACTGGCTAATGGGGAAAAAGGGGGGGAGGAGGGGAAGGGGAAAGAAAAAAGGAATAGGATGAGAGAAGAAGAAGCTGATAGAGGAAAAGCGGTTTCGGTTTCCACCATTACCTAACAGGAAGAGAGAAGAAGAAGGCACCCAGGTTTTCACCTGGGGGAGCGAGGAGAGGAAGAAAGAGAGAGGATCAGAGATTGATATATGGATGCAATAAAATGCAATTGTGAAAATATAATAATAAGAGATGATGAGATGTAAAATGGAATTATGATATATAAATAAATTAATTGCCAAATCTGAGCACAACAACTTTTATGAGGGAAAAGGGGGAATCCAGGACAATGGAGTTTGCCCATTAAGGGGCAGACCAAGTTGTCCTGGTGCACCCCTTCCCTTTATCTGAAGATGGAGGTGTTCAGAGGGGGAAGGAGGAAGGGAAGGGGAGGGACAGGGAAAAAGAACAATAGGCAGGCTACAGAAAGGGGAGGGGCTAAAGGAGGTACATAAGGGATAGCACAAGAGTGGCTCAGCCACTTTTGCTGGAGTTTTGATCCCTCCCATCTTCCCTGGTATTATTAAACTTGAGGGGTATTGAAAAAAAAATGCAATAAAGTGTTTAATGATAAAAAAAAAAAATAAAACTTGAGGGGAAGACAGTCAAAAAAGGGACTGTGTGGCGGTCTGTCAGAGGTGGATGACAGAAAGTGTCCAGTTGGACAGTTTTGGCCTGCCAAAGGTGGATGGCAGAGAAAAGAAAAAGGGGGGGAAAGGGCGGAAGGAGGGTGGAAAGAAAAAAGGAATAGGATGAGAGAAGAAGAAGCTGAAGGAGGAAAAGCGATCTCGGTTCTCACCGTTACCTAACAGGAAGGGAGAAGAAGAAGATACCCAGGTTTTCACCTGGGGGAGCGAGGAGAGGAAGAAAGAGGGAAGATCAGTGATTTATATATCTATGCAATAAAATGCAACTGTGAAAATATAATAATAAGAGATGATGAGATGTAAAATAGAATTATGATATATAAATAAATGAATTGCCAAATCTGAGCACAACAACATACAATGGTTTCTATCTTTTGTGAGGGAAAAGAGGGGAATCTGGGACAATGGAGTTTGCCCATTAAGGGGCAGACCAAGTTGTCCTGGTGCACCACTTCCCTTTATCTGAAGATGGTGTGTTCAGAGGGGGAGGGAGGAAGGGAAGGGGCAGGACAGGGAAAAAGAATAATAGGCAGGCTACAGGAAGGGGAGGGGCTAAAGGAGGTACATAAGGGAATGCACAAGAGTGGCTCAGCCACTTTTGCTGGAGTTTTGATCCCTCCCACCTCCCTGGTATTATAAAACTTGAGGGGATTGAAAAAAAAATGCAATAAAGTGTTAAATGATATAAAAAAAAAAGTAAAACTTGAGGGGAAGACAGTCAAAAGGGACTGTATGGCGGTCTGTCAGAGGTGGATGACAGAAAGTGTCCAGTTGGATGGTTTGGGCATGCCAAAGGTGGATGGCAGAGAAAAAAGGGGGGAAGGGGGAAGGAGGGGGAAGAAAAAGGAATAGGATGAGAGAAGAAGAAGCTGAAGGAGGAAAAGTGGTCTCAGTTTTCACCGTTACCTAACAGGAAGAGAGAAGAAGAAGAAGGCACCCAGGTTTTCGCCTGGGGGAAAGAGGAGAGGAAGAAAGAGGGAGGATCAGAGATTGATATATGAATGCAATAAAATGCAATTGTGAAAATATAATAATAAGAGATGATGAGATGTAAAATGAAATTATGATATATAAATAAATTAATTTCCAAATCTGAGCACAACAACATATAATGGTTTCTGTCTTTTGTGAGCGAAAAGGGGGGAATCCGGGACAATGGGCATTAGATTGGATGGTCGCGTAAATAAACTTATTAGAAAAGGACAAAACATCAGCCGGCCAAAGTTTCCACTTCTTTAGTTTAGTAACAACAGGTTGAATATAAACAGGGAAGGAATGAGCTGCAAAATCCCTACCACCCTGTGGATTCCAGACACTCTAAAAAGTCTATGAAGCCAGAAGTCTGCGAACAATAACCAAACAGCAGGTTTTGGTTTAGACAGGTCAGCCAGATTTCTGTGAAAGAAACATACTGAAATAAAACGCAATAGGGTTCACAAAGTTTAAACCACCTAGTGCTAAGGGTAAGTAGAGGACATCTCTTTTAATGGGGTTCAGTCTACTACCCCAAATAATTTGAAGAAAAAGGCTCAAAGGTTGAGCTTCCAAATGTAGGGGAATGGGATAGACCACACTAAGAAATGAAAAAATGGGGAGTAGAAATGTTTTAACCAAGAGAACCTTCTTTTGTTTGGTCTGATGCCACGTTTTGCAAACAGCCACTTTAGTTTTAGCAACATCAAGCTTCATAGACCAATTCAGGGAGGCATTATCCCTCCACCCAAAAAGTATACTCAATAATTTAATAGGCTCACTGGAAACCACTATGTCTTGTATTGATTCAACTGCAGGTGAAAAGTCACAAACAGGGTAACTAGAACTTTTAGATTTGTTTATAGATGCCCCAGCTATAACTGAATAAGCAGTAATATGCTGTACAACTCTAGCACCTGAGGCAGCGTCAGAAACAAAAACACTAAGGTCATCTGCATATGCAGCAGTTTTAACTGGAAGTACACCAGAAGCAGGAAGTATACCAGAGATAAGGTTGTCCTGAGTAATCAATCTCATATGGGGATCCAAAAAAAAACATACAGAAGGGGCTCTTAGGACACCCCTGTCTGACCCCTTTATTAATTGGTATGTAGGTATCCAAAAACCCATTGGCCAGGGAATAGCAGAAGCATGCTGGTACAACAAGGTAAGCCAAGAGCAAAATTCAGCAGGAAGGCCATAAGAGAGGAGGACATGTATGATAAAATGATGGGGAACCCTATCAAAAGCCTATTTCTGATCGAAGGACATAATATACCCAGCGATAGAGTTCTCCTTACCCTGTTCCACAAGCTCTCGGAGAAGGAGAAGATTGGTTTCTATAGTACGGCCAGGAATAGAACAAGTTTGAGTGAGGGAAATCAAAAATGAGGCCACTCTCAACAATCTTGCATTTAGAATTTTCATCAGGATTTTCAGGTCAGTGTTCAGTAAACTCAGTGACCTCCAATTATTGAGGTCACTGCAATCACCTTTTTTAAAAATCAAAATTTGTACAGCAATGCAGAAATGGAAATCAATAGTGTGATTCTGCAAACTCCAATTAAATACAGCCACAAGCACGTCTTTTAAGACAGCAGAAAAGGCCTTATAAAATTGAGAAGGTAAACCATCAAGCCCAGGGGCAGTGTCATTTTTCAAACAGGATATGGCATGTAAAACTTCATCCCCATGTATGGGAGCAATAAGTAATGGGAGAACGTCCTGAGGACAATCCGGGAGAGAAAGGGAGGACAGGAACTCCTTCATGGGACCGTCCTCAATAGGAGAGGCGGCATACATGTCCCTGAAGTATGCAGTGACCTCAGACAGAATCTCAGGTGCAGAAGTAAGCAGAGTTCTAACACAGGATCTGACCTGCATCAGAGACCTGCCAGAGGTCCGCTTAGTACAAAAATCAAAAGCATCCCCAAACCCCGTCTTACCTTGTGAACAAATTTTGTGTTCATGCAACAGGAAAGCAGCCCTGGAATACTGCACAGACTCCATCTCATGTTTAACTGCCTGAACTTGGGAGGTCAGGTTAATATGCTGGGTATTAATGACAGAATACAATTTTTTCAGCTGGTTCCGTAATGCAACACCATTTTTATACAGAACAACAATGTGAGTATGAGAAAAACGTTTAACCAAAGTCTGAACCTCGGCCTTAGTTTCTACCCACCAGGTGCTTAAACTTTCCATCAACCCAGCCAAAGTCATGTGGGCCTGTATGAGATCCTGGATGGATCGAACCAGGGGGACATCATATCAAGGAGAGTAACATTAAACTTCCAATACCCACTACCAAGAGGCAGGTGCATCCCCCAATGCGGGGAGGCAGCCAAAATCACATGATCAGAAAGCTCAAAGGGAACAGTTTTAGCTTGTAACACATGCGCATGGGAATCAACAAAAAGAAAATCAATCCTGGTGGACAAATGACCTTTGAAGAAGGTGTATCCCCTCTGTTTATGAACAGACTGGTAAACATCCTGTAAGTGACAACCAGAAATTATGTGCTTAAGACAGCTGGCATCACAAAAATCTTTATCAGTAAGCGCTCCCCTGTCTTGCTTGGCCACCACACAGTTAAAGTCCCCACCCCAAATCAGACACCTTGTAGTGAGGAGATAGGGCCTAATAGCAGTAAACAAATCAACCCTGTCTTTCTTTCGAGTAGGAGCATATACAGTGATCAATCTCCATGCAGTTATTGAAAAAGAAATCTAGCAATAGTGCCCTCCCAGAAGAAATCTCAACCAACTTAGTAACCTTAAACCCATCATCATGAAATAAAACTCCAACACCATCACAAGTATCCACCCCAAAAGAAAAGAAAGAAGGACCCCACATCTACAATTTTCGAGCCACTGACACCAAAGATTGGGAATTCAATCTAGTGTCCTGTAGGAGACAGATATCAAAGGCTAGGTCCTACAAAGCATGAAAAGTCACCAACCAACGCCGAGCATTTTTAATACTATTCATATTCAAAGTGGTTATGCTCATTGTACAGGTGGGAGACATTTAAGCAGGGAGCAAGAAAGAAGGGACAGGTCAGGTAACTTTGCCCCGTCTAGTGCTCCGGCGAGGCCTAACTCCAGGCTGCACAGGCCTAGACTGACCCCCAGGATCAGGCAAGGCATCCCCTTCCAAATCAGAGGAAAGAAGGGTCTGGGAGGATGTTTCAGAATCCCCACCCTGATCTGAGGAGTGGGATTTCTTGGAGAGAACATCAAATTTATTACTGAGGGGGATACCAACAGTACAAGATGAGGCCTCTGCAATTTTCAATCTGGTTCTGGTCTGCTTAATAGCACAAAGCTTAGGTATAATTCCCAGCTCAGGGGTGGCATAATCTCCTTTGCCCCAGAAACCACCGAAGACGGTGTAGAAGGTACACATTCAACCCTGTCAGAAGGAGCAGGGAGAATAGAGTCCTGTTCCATAGGCACCCCATCCGGAACTGGAACAACAGGATCAGGAGAAGGGGGGATCCACAGCAGGCATGACTACTGAAGGAACAGCCACAGGCACTGTATCAGGAGTTGGGGGGGGATGCGGGACAGGAACACCATCAGGAGCAGGTTTGTGGGCAGCAATATCCCTTTTTTGGGCCTCTGTAAGACTAGTGTCCTGATTAGAGCAGTCAGACCTGTTGTGGGTTGCCCAAGGACAGGACTGAAATCCATGTCCTGTATCCTCACAAAGATTTCACCTCAGTTAATTCTTTCAATCAGAGCTAGAGTGACCATAAGAAAGACAGAGATTACAACAGAGGTGATCACAAGCAGAACAAAGATGCATGTAAGAGCCACATTTGAAACATGTTCTAGGTTGGCCCACATAAAAACAGTGACCCCTCTCCCTCCCCAAAAACAAACTATTAAGGAGACGGATAGGACCAGAATTATTATGTCAAAGTCAAACCTGGTACTTCCAACCCCCAGTCCAAAGATGTTCAGTGTCAAAAATTGGTTGAGGGGATCCCAAAAGTTCACACCATTGCTGCAACCAGTAGGTAAAGTCATGAGCAGCTACAGTCTCATTACGAAACAAAATTGTGATAAGTTTAATTGCAGGTCTGGTAAAAGGGATAGCCCAAAAAGGGAGCCAGAGGTCAGAACATCTCACAAGCTCATATCTAGCCCAAAATCTGTCTAAGCCCTGAGGGGTTTTAAAACTGATGTCATAAAGGCTATCACCAGAGATGTGAATAAGGGCATAAATTTCATTGGTAAAGAACCCCAAGGATTCCTTAATCAAGGACTTCCCCACATAAATCCGATCAGGAACAGTAGGCAAGCCCCCTAAGTACTGCAACCTAACAGCATTTCTCCTCTTCATAGGAGGAGGTTGTCTAAAAAAGGTATCCCGTTGATGAAATTCCTCCCAAGTATGCTTAGCCTGGTCAGTATCAGCATGATGAGGGCCATGTGGAGCAGAAAGACCATCCATTATGTCGCCCCACGTTCAAGTAGGAACCCTGGAGCTTCATCCTTTGAGGAAGAACCAGATAACACCGGGACTTTAGACGGACCAGAAGGGAGAGTTTCAGGGAGCTGCTCATCAGCAGCATGTAAGTCCAAATCAGAGTTAGTAATAAAGGTGGGAGGCAAGGGAGAAACCCCTTCAGAAGTAATATCTGCAGTGGCAACCACTGATTGTCGAGCGCCGGGAATAGGGCTGTGCTGAGGATCAGGAATCCAATGGCCCTCTGACCCAGGCTTCCAACCAACACTCCTTAGAGAATGTTCCAAAGAACAAGAGACACTGCCCGATCTACTTGAGAAATCCCCGCTAGGAGCCTCAGTCCCCTTTAAAATACCTAAGCCTTTGGGAGGAGAAGCGACCAAAGTAGGCATAGAGACAGAAGCTGTACTCACAGTAGACAGAAGAGGAACAGCTCCGTGGGGTTGAGGAACAAGAGAGAGTCCAGAATCAGCAGAGCAGGGAGCAGAGGCCTCTGAGTCATTCGCGCTGCATGTCTTTGATGCGGATGCATCATCGCAGGGATTGACAGCCAGCAACACAGCAGGTAAATCACTCGGCAGTGGCATTTGTGAGGGAAGGAAAGCAAAGCATTCATTCGAGGCAGACCGAGACAAGGCTGCAATGTTCACCGAAGGACCAACAGAAGAAGAAGGGAGAGACAGCTCAGTCACTGCAATAACTGCCAAAACCTGATCACGGTTCATCAGAAGCAAACGTTTTAGCCAGAGGTCATCAGTCGTCAACAAGCTTGCAGGTACAGCTCCAATACTTTCCTCCATCACAGAAACCACAACTTCAGGATCTTCACGTACAACAGTAGAAATGATCTCTCCTGCTGGACCTGCAGGAGCAGACATCTGCTCTCCTGAAGGTACACCAGCACACTAAATGTCCATCGGAGTCGCAGCCATGGTGCAGCAGCGCCCCCTACTGCAAGAGTAGGGGAATTTTTTGTTGGAACAAAAGAAACATTACATCACAGATGTAATTAGTGACCAAAAACCATACAAAGGTACAAAAAAAAAAAGAAAGAACAGAAAAACAAACATCCAAAACAGGAAAAAAAAAACATGCTGTATATATTGATATCCCCAAAACCAACATTTGTATAATAAAGAAATCACAGTCTTGGCCTTAAAAGTAGAAAAAAGTAGACAAAGAATACAAGAAAACAGTCCTAGAAATTTTCCATAAGCCCCCTACCCCGGGTAAATCCTGCCAACTCATCCCAAGGCCCGGCTGCAGATCTATTAAGTTACAAAACCCACATTCCTCCAATGCAACCTATTTTTATCCCTGGGAAACTGTAGCTCATCATTCGATTTAACCTAAGCTAATGCAGATTCAATTTGAGTGATTAAAACCCCAGGAGGGATTTTAATTTGTTGTAGCACCAGCTGACACCTGCTTTGCCACAAAAATATTTAATAACAGCAAAAATAATCCTCAGAGTACTAGCATGAAACAACCTCCAAATGCAAGAAAAATCACCTAAAACCAAGGTCTGATAGCTCAGTCTCTGTAGAAAAGGCCAATTCCACTTGAGTCCTAAATCAGTCCAAAAAATCTGTGATTCAGGGCAATCTAAAAGAAAATGCTGCATGATTTCTTCCTGTGCAATACACAAAGTCTGTGGGCAATATCTCTCTTGCATAGCTTTATGTTTGGAGTTCCCCTGAACACCTAACCTACCATGACAGCAAAGCCAATTGACGTCCCACATAAACAACGGGATTCTTTTATCTGTCAAAATATGCAAAGTAAAAGGAGTCTGGGAGGGCCATGAGTTTGGAAAACTCAAGGGTTCCAGACAGTGAAGGCCAACCACTGTCTGATAGAGTTGTTTGAGGGTCAAACTTAAAAAGTCACCCTTCTCCAATTTCCACTGCCTTAACTTTTTTAAAAGAAGCAATGGCATACTCCGGTATACCCCACTGCTGCAAAACCTTCGGAGGCAAAGTAACCCATTTATCCATAAATGTTTTGGTAGCTCCCTTAACCGAGTCTTGCCCAATCGAAAGCTCATTTATTCTATATACTTTGGAAAACCCGTCTAACAAAATAGTGTGAAAAAGCATAGAGGGTTCACCATATCCAGACCACCCTACTTTACTGGTCTATAAGTTATGCCCCCCTTCACCGGATTCAGTCGACTACCCCAAAGCATCTGAAAAAAAATGCTGAAAAGCCGAACCTCAAATTGGGCTGGGGGACCAAAAACTACACTTAAATAAACAAAAATGGGTAATAAAAATTTTTAATGAGAAGGACTCTTTTCCACTTCCCAAGCTTCCTATTTTTCCAAACTCGGACCTTCAACTCGCACACTTCCAGTTGTTTATCCCAATTAAACAATGCTGAATCCCGAGAGCAAAACCAGATCCCTAAAATTTTCTGAGGATCATCGCTGATTTTGATTTCCCGTAAGGGTTGCCTCAGGGCATCCCCCTGCTGCAGAGGGATGATCACACTTTTTCCTACATTGATGGTGGATCCAGAAATGTGTGTAAACTTTTCAAATGTTTGTAGGGCCCTAATACTGGATGCTGCATCCCACACCAGAACTACTACATCATCAGCATATGTGGTGATTTTAACTGCCTGACTCGCCCTTGGGTGAGATAAACCAACAATCTGTGTGTCCCATTTTATTTCCCTAATAATAGGATCTAGGGCAAATGTGTAAAGAAGAGGGCTCAGTGGGCATCCCTGCCACACGCCCTTCTTAAAAGGAATTGGATCCCCCAAAATCCCATTCAACGATGGAAGACAGTGTGCATCAGTATACAATATTTTCACCCAGGAGACGACTTTTGAAGGAATCCCATATCACTGTAAAACTTGCCATAGATAGTGATGTTCCACTTTATCGAAGGCTTTGGCTTGATCCAAAGCCATAAGATAACCTGCAATGGAGCTTTCCCCTGCAATTCAAAAATTTCCCACAAAATAAAGAGGTTATGATGAATATTCCTATTAGGAACAGAGCACATCTATGCCTCATCAACTAGGGAACCTGCCACTCTCTGAAGTCTATTACTTATAAGTTTAGCAAGAATTTTATAATCGCAATTAAGGAGACTTATAGGTTTCCACTTTGCAAGTGACAACTTATCCCCATTTTTATAGATGTAACTAATTATGGCTGTACCAAAGCCTGGTAGTGATGCCCCCTCCTGGTGTAGTATATAATTAAAGACTTTAGTCAAACTGAAACTAAAGGTTGATGAAAATTTTCTATACAAATCATACGGTAAACCATTAAACCCTGGGGCCATACCTGTTTTCAAAGTGTTAAGTATAGACAGGATTTCGTCCCTTTCAATAGGTACTTGTAAGAATTCCATATCCCCCGGTGAGAGGCTGGGAGATGGGGCTGAAAGCAAAGCTACCAGCTCCCCCCGTCACCACCTACAGCAAATTCCCGTGTCAGATGCAAATGTATGATTCGCAACATATTGACGGCTTTATTTTCAACTATGCCATCCATGTCATAGAGCCCTTCCTTCATGGTCTTATCAACCCGTTGTTTACAAGCCATGAAAGGATCCGATGCTGGGAATTTCATCGTTCCATACCTCATCTCTGCATCTAAAGATTTAGCTCTATTATATTGATATTGAAGCATGCATTTTTTTAGTTCAAGAATCTGTTGCCTGTGCTGTACTCTGTCTGTACCTGGGAAGGGCATTAATTTGTAGAATTGGTTCCTGTAACTAAGATATTTCAAATAGTCGGAATTTGATGCAGCCCTCTCATGGGCCATAAAAAACTGCTTTATATCCTGCTTTGTATCCACCCACCATCGCCAGATATCATCATAGAAACACAGCACAGATAATCTAGCCTCCAGCAAAGATTCCATTTTGCTAATAGCATCATTCTGTAACAATAAAGCTGTGTTCAATTTCCACCTGTTCTGTAATAGCAAAAATCTTGGGGAGGAGGGTGCCAAGCCTAGATTAAATTCCCCTAACAGCATAAAATGATCAGAAAATTATTTGTGCCTGATCTGCACCATCGTAGGAACACAATATTGGGACACAAATAAATAATCTATCCTGGTGGAATATATATTCCTATGATATGTAGTACCAGAATCCTTTTGAAGTGTCCAATAGGAATCAGAAAGGAAAGCATCTTTAATAATCAGTTTAAGGGCATGGGAATCACAACAAATCTTCTTACCTTCAGAAATAGGAAAATCCAGACTACAATTACAGTGTCCCCCAACCCATATAACATGTTTCCTAGTGTACAAAAATGGTCTTATTAAATTAAAAAGGTTAATCCTGGCCTTTTTCATTTGGGGGGCATAAGTATTTATAAGGTGAAATTCAAAACCCCTATACCTACAATCAAGCACCAGTGCTTGCCCAGGACAAACATCAATCACTCAGAAAATGTAGCAGTTTTAAACAGAATCCCTAACCCATCAGATGCCTCATCCTCAAAAGTCCAGAAGGAAGGCCCCCAGCCCCAACTTCTTTTTAGTTGTTCAGTCTCAAACAATGTGGAAAGATAGGTCTCTTGTAAAAAGAATACCTCAGCAGTTATGTGACTAAGAAAAGATAGTAACATTATTCTTCTTTTGTAGTTTTTTTATGCTACACACTTTAAAGGTAGCAATATTAAGGGAGGCCATCCAACATGGGTTAAGTGATAAGTAACCTTAAACGTCCCTGCCAAACTATCCTACCTCATCTTGTGCCTCTCTATCTTTCTGTTTCTTTCCCTTGTTTTTGTTTTTCGCTTTGCTAAGGGTTTTTTTTCCTCATCCTCCATTTCAGAGGTGAGCCCAGATCTAAGTGAGGCATCAGATTCATGCTCCGGTTCCCCCCCCTTCTCCTTGAAGAGGCAAAAAGGGGTTGTGTGTCACCAATGTAAACCCACCCTGATTTTGTCTGGAAATGGCCCTTGTGACCCTCCTTATGCAAACTTCTGTGAGGGGGGGCATTGTGTCCTTCTGTTCATCAGGACCATGAGCTGAGGTTTCTACACTAGTATCCATAGAGGGGACCTGAAGTGCGTGCGCCCCCTTCCCAATATCAATGTCTTCAGGCTTGATATTACCCAGACTGGTAGGCTCCAGCTCAGGAGCTGCAGGCCCCTCACAGACATGTGGCCCATCCTGCTCTATGTGACCCTGTGGAGGCCCATCCTGTGCAGTACCAGTCCCTGGCCTACCTTTTTTGTCCTGGGCTATTTGTACCAGGTTCTCCTGGTCCCACCCTTGAGCTCTATTCCATTCAGCCCAGGGGCACTGGTGATATGCGTGCCCTTAGTCATCACAAAGATTGCATTGAAATATGTTTTCACAGTTCACACTAGGATGTCCATAACCCCCACATAAGGAGCATTTCAGCATATCACAAGTACTGCTTAAATGGGTCCAAGCCCCACAATTATAACACACCCTGGGCTTCCCCCCATAAAAACAGACTACTCTATTCTTCCCCAGAAAAAAAATATTAGGAAGGTGGGTGATTTCAGAATTAACCTGAAAAAGCTTCACCTTAAACTTCCACCCCCTCCCCCGTTCACAGGCCTTCATCATCAACAATAGCTTCAGGAGGGCCTAAGACATCACACCTGTTTTGTAACCAGTAATAAACATCACTAACATTAACACCCTCGTTATGAAACATAATAGTAATCATTCATACTGTAGGCTTTGTTAATGGTGTGGCAAGAAAGGGTGTCCACAATGGCATCTTTTTCATAGTTTCATATTTACCATAAAATTTCTCTAACCCTGCATTAGTTCTAAAACTGACATCAAAAGTATCCTCACCGGATACATGAATTAGGGCATAAATATCCACAGGAAGAAATTGCATAGAGCCCTGAAGAAGGCGTCGAGCTACATAGTACCAATCCGGATGCCCAGACAACCCCCCCATACCTGAGGCAAACAGCGTTCCTCCTAGGGGCCTGTTCCAGTTTATTTTTAAAAAGATCTGCTAAGGGAGGCCCTCTTCCCCATTTATTTTGGGTCTCATCTGACCTCTTACTCCCAGAAGCTTTAGCATTAAGTGTATCCCCAGCCCCAGTACTGATGGAGGTGTTGGGCACCTTACCCCCACTACCCCCCCTCCAGTAGGTGCACGTTACTGGGGCCAGGATTCCCTGCAGGAGCTCCCACAGGAACAGCACCCCCTTCAACAATCACATCACCCGCAATTTGCCCATGCTGCCCTGAAGAAACCCCAACCCTACCCATAGCCAAGTCCTCTTATGTCCAACAACATGAGCTGTCTGCAAAGAGTCACAGCAGTCCGAGAAAAAATTCTGCTTGCTAATTAGGAACACAAATCCTTGATACGAGAGAGAAAAAAAAAGTGAATCTGACAAATCAGACCAGAAATTGCCAATCAATCCACATGCTCACCAAGATAGTTCACATTAAACAAAGAAGTTATGACATGCAACAACAACAAAAAAAACTGTAAAAATAATACAAAATGCAAAAAATTTTTCTTTATTTTTTAACAGAAAAATAAAAGGGACATTGCATAATCACAATATCCCACTCGATGCTAAGGGTAATGCCAGGATTTACCCATGCCTGAAGTGTTTTGCTCACTCGGCCTGCTGCCTCATGACAAAACAACATACCAGGTGTGGGTAAATCCTGGCATAACCCACACTCTTGTGGTATATTGCTTAAATTTATCTCCTTTTGTGAGGAGGCGAGACTTCCACAACTCACTCATGGCTCTGCTACTCATGAGTTATGGTTCTGCCCTCTCATTCATGAAGATAAATTACAAATTTTAAGTCAGGTTATTGTGTTTCTCCAATATATATATATATATATATATATGTATATATATATATATACAGTATATATATTGAGCTCCAGTGGCATCCATTGGGGAAAACAAGTTTCTCTCACCACAGCTACAGTTGCCCAAGGGAATGAGACAAGGATGCCCTTTTCTGTATGCTGTTTGCTATAGTATATAGATCTGCTGGTACAATGGCTAAGGCAAAACCCAGACATGGGGGGGGCACCTATGGAACAGATAACAGAAAGCTGTTCTATTCAAAAATGATATCCTGTTATTTTCACCTAATCAAGAGAAGTCATTGAAAATTGTCATGCAGAGCATGTAGGAATTTGGGTCTCTTTGGGCTACTTTCTGAATGCAATCAAGACTGAAGTCATTGGGCCTGATTCTCAAAGGGTTATGACTGGCATAAATTGACTTGCACCAAAGAAAATGGTGCAAGTAGCAATTTACTCCAGGAGTTGCAACATTCGGTATTCTGCAAAGCAGCCTACAACATGACGCAGGCTGTTTGCACTGAAGTGGACTTACACCACCAGTTATGCCACAAACCCACTGCATCATGGTGTTAGGGGGTTTACAGCAGCAGTTGCACCCTGTTCTGGAAGGGCAGCTGCAAAGTCCCCAATTTTGCTCTTCTGGAACAACCCCCGGAGGACATCCGCCAAAGTATAGTACAGTTACACCAGCTATTAGCTGGTGTAAGTGTACTTTATGGCCACCGTGGATTGCACCAATGTGCTGCCCGGCCATCCCACTGTACACATTGTACACCCCCCCATCCTTCAATATTTCTGAGATGCCCTGCAGGGCTTGCTCAAGCCCCAAACCCGCAATAAAATAAAAATGCCCCACAGGGCTTGCTCATGCCCCAATCCCCAATAGCATAGCAAAAACACACAGATCACTGAATCCCTGGTAGTCTAGTGGCCCCTCCCCCACTCAGCAGTGACCAACCACCCCACTCCCCCGACCCATTCCATGCCAGTGACTGGCACAGCCCACCCCTCACCACCACAGCCAGCTGCCAACTGACCTCATCGATGAGTGCATACTGTACATAGTATGCACTCGGTTCACTGAGCATGTACTATGTATAATATGCACTCATTGATGAGCTCAGTTGGCAGGTGGCCATGGTGGTGAGAGGTGGGCTGTGCCAGTCGCCATCTTGGAAAGGGGTCAGGGGGAGTGGGGTGGTCAGGTACAAGCCAGTAGAGGCACTGGCCGAGATGCAGTGATCTGTTTGTTTTGCTATACTATTGGAGATTGGGGATGGGGCAGTAGAAACCCTGTGGGGCTTTCTACCATATTATTGGGGGATCAGGGGGCATGGGGGTACTCTGCAGGGCATTTGTATGTTATTGGGGATTGGGGGCATTAGTAAGCACTATGGGGCTTTTTACTTACTATTGGGGATTTGGGGGCATGACCAAGCCCTGCGGGACTTTTATATTATTATTGGGGATTGGCTCATGGGGGGGGCACTTGTGCCCTTCACATCTAGAGTTGCAGCTTGTGACAAACCCTTCAGGTAGGCCCTTCATTTGGCATACCTGTGGGATTGTTGCAAGTCGCAGGACTTAGCCGCAGGGACCCTGCCCCTTACAGAATCGAGCGCAGGATCCTTGGCACAACTGCACCCCTCACATGTTGCAACTTGCGACATGCATGGGGTGCTTCTAGAATTGGCCCCATTGTTCTGAATTATAAAGTCTTAGAGGAGTTGAAATCACAGTTCAACTTTAAATAAGAAGTACAAACAGTTGGCCTATTTACAAGCCAAGATTAGTAAAGACTCCCTGGAAGTATCAGAAAAAATACCTTTGCCCCATTGGCCAAGAAAATGAAGACAGACATGTCCAGAAGTATTTTATTCCCTCTCAGCCTTTACTATTGAATTGAACCAATAAAGATAAACATGCTGCATAGACATCTTTACCATTTTCAGTGTATCCTATGCTATTTACCTAACAAAGTCTGCAAGGCCTGGCAGAAAAAAATTACAAACTTTATTTTTCACTGGGTGCAAATCTGGGATATCACTGAAGACTATATATTTAGCAGAAAACAAAGGAGGCTATACCCTTTGGAATTTAGAATGGTGTTGCTTAGTATGAAAGCACTGTTCAATTATGTTCTGGTGCAAAGTGAGATATTTGTCTAGTTGGAAAGAAATAGAATAGAGACACCAGGAGGATACTCCTTTGCAGATGTCAGTTCTTGCCATGGAATTGTTTAATATAAAGAGAGAAAACTTCTCTCTCTCTCTCTTTGTGGGCTGAAATCCTGCATCCAACATGGCAGGTTAATCAATGAGAGATAAATGTGGGCAACTCTCTATAGTTTTTCAAATGGTATTCCATGGATTTTACATTTGTACTTGCTACAATTAATTGTTGATATAGACAGAAAGAAATAGGCCTTCTTACCCCAGTCAATTCTCAAGAGACTGTTTGCTAAATAGCTATTATAAAAAGAGTAAGAGAAAAAACACTTTTTGATTGTCTGTAAGAATTCTATCAGCTCTTTGCTAATCTGTTATTAACATGCATGTAGACTCTAATCACACGATGAGCAAGGTAAACGATTATTTTTATAAATGTATCTTAATAGCATTAAGTCACTCCAAGGGGTGATGTAAAATGTCAGTTAATATTCACCCTCTAGGGGCATGTGGCACTTAGCTACACCTCGTGCTTGTGCCACATTACACCACTACAGGGTGATTAATAGACCTTTAAAACTCATTACCTCCAATAGCTCCATATGAAGTCCGAACTATCCATTGTTTACCTGACACAAAATGGCCGCCCAGGAGGTAATGAGTTAACACAACCTGTTGTCATGCCTTAATGCTTAATTAATCTATTACTGTAAAACATTTGTCATTTCTATCAATCTGGCTTTCAAGCAGCCTACCCCACATCTACATCCCTATTAACGCTCACTGACTCTATTCTGTCCAGCATGGGGAGGGCCTACCAACAGATGCCATATTTTTGACATGGCTAAAAGGTCTGACATGGTTGATCAGACTCCTGTTCTGCTTAAGCTCTTTGCCTCTCAGCACACTTGTTCTTCCCTTTCCTGGCTCTCCTCATACCTGTCTGGTCAACCCAACCTTTATTGTCTAGCATAGCCGTCTCTGATTCTAGACAAATTAGTATGAGGGCCCATCAAGGACCTGTTTTATGGATGCTCTTTAACATTTTTGTAAATGACCTGTCACAGACTACTGAATCCTGTAATATCCATATTTATGCTGATGACACCATCCTTTACACATCTGGGTACAGTCCCACTGACATCTATGCTGCTCTGCAGACTGACTTTGATATACTCTCAGTCTCATTCCAACCTAATTGCTTAGCTCTAAACCAATCCATAATTGTCTCCATGCTTTTTGGTAGCAAATAATGTCAGGTGAGCTGGCCTTACATAATGATAAAATCCTCGGATGGTACCACATTTAAATCAGTATCACAATATAAGCATCTAGGTGTCATTCTGGATAATCCTCTTTTTTCACCCACATCCGGTCACTGTCCTTTAGGAAGCTTGCAGCCCTCTGCAGGGTAGGTAGATAGCTTAATCAAGGTATAAGAAAGTGTCTGGTTGAGCATTTGATTCTACCGATTCTCAACTTTGGAGATGTGAGTTTACAATATTGCCCCTAAATGCCAGCTGTCAAAGCTTAATACTCTGTTTAATGCCCTCTGTAGGTTTATCTTTTCACCCATCCCATCTGGGCACATCACTGTGCTTTATATGATTATCTAGGCTATCATTCATTGAATGATAGATATAGACAGCACCATGCTGTGTATGGCTTTAAAAGTTGGTTAGACAAGCTTCCAAACAATTTAAGGACCCTTCTCACCCCCTCTGCTCAGTCCATCCACCTCCTTTGCTCCTACACTGGATTCAGATTCCTTAGCTCCCATAGATTGGAAACAGTCATGCCTTGGGAAACAGCCCACTCACCATCACTGTCTCAGCTAAATAGTTCCTCAAAAATCTAAATATTTCCTACTGTTAGTGCACTTGGCAATGCTCCTGTATCCCGGCACTATGATATTCTTGTTTGTTCCAACCTTGCTGATCACAACTGTAGATTTTTTGTAATCATGTACAAATATTGTATAGATATATATGTAGATCATTTGCTGATGCAGTTATTTCTCCTCCCCAACCCCGTTGCATCTGTAAATGACATTAGTATTCTATCTCTGCAGGTTTACCTGGTGAGACAGTTTAAATCAATTAATCAACAAAGCAATAAATAAATTAAATGCACCACTCCACTATGTGGAGTCGAGGTCAGCACATTCAGTTATGTGTTGTAAATCAACTGACAATTAGTCTTAGTTGATTAAAAAAGAAGGTTTTATTCACACATATGAATTGAAACGCTTACAGGTAGAAGTTATTGCTATACCCACATCAGACGTGAGGCTTCATACAGGTTTGGAAAACACTGCCAACATTCTACAGTGAAAACCATAGAGATCCAACTATAGTGCCACACTGCAAGCTCAAAAACTTTTCATTAAGATGCCACACAAGTGCAAAACCCAAAGAAGAGCTGAAAGGGCTAAAACTTATTTCTTTGTAAAGTGGCATGTGATGCAGTGAATAATCCAAAGTGAGGCATGCACAAGGGTCTGAGGCCCATTGACTGTGCTTATGCTTACGTAGCGACTTAGTGAGTCATCACCAGAGCGTGAGGGCTGTGCAAAAAACAAAGGCATTTAAGGAGTCTGAGTTAAAGTGATGCGTGCCTAATTAAACTGCAAGCCGTGCATAAAGGCAATAAGATCAGAAAATATATCTAAAGACAAAACATGCAAATTAAAACCCATTCAGATACTATAAGTTATACAAACCACATTTTTGGTGGTCACTAAAAACTGTATAACATTTTATTAACATTTTTTTTTAAAAAAGTGCATTTCCCTTTTCATATAGTGATGTTTATCTTATTGCATCTTCATTCTGTGATATTTCATCTTAATCAATACAACCTATCCCGTTATATTGTATGGGAGTAGGGAAGACAAATCCTCCATTAATCTTTTTCTTGTTCCTTTATCAAACTGGTGCACATGTCAGATTGATATATGAGACAGCTTAACAGTTCTGACCTTCCGACGTGGGCAACAGTGAAGACAGATTGTTGATTGCAGAAAACATTCCCCTGTAGGACAAAAGGAAGAAGGGGGCATAGCAGACAAGTCTCCCTGAAAATGGGAGCAGAGCAGATATGTCTTACCTCCCAAGAAGAAAATGTTATTAAACTTCTACAAGGTGGCCAGTTTAGTATAAATCTCCCTGTCTTGATGGTCAGTGAACTATGATAAAACGTTTTTAGGACAAAGTAGAGAGGGAGCAGAGCATACAAGTCTTGCGTCCCTGAAAAAGGGTGAGCAGAGCAGATAAGTCTTGCCTCCCAAAAGAATTTTCATTATTCACCATAATTGATGTAAAAAGATGGGAAGAGCAGACAAGTCTTACCCCTAGTGGTGCAGAACATCACAGAATTGAGTGAAACTTGTGACCCAAAAAGCCTTGTATAGTGACGGGATAGATACATTCCTTTTGATGGGGGAGATTAAACACTCAAAAATAATTTTTTACAGCTGAATTTAAAAGAGCTGAATAAAATGAACTTTAGAGATAATTATTCTCATTAAGTCCTCTTAGGCTGAGAGTTTCTAGCATGTAGATCCAGTATGCTTCCCACTGCTGTAACTTCTTTTTTATATCACCACCCTCTTACTCCAAAGTCAATGTTTTCAAGTCCAATAAATGTCAGACTTGCTGGGGACCCATGTCTAGCTGCGTGGTAATGTCTCACAATAGCATAATCAAAGTTGCCATTTCTTATTGCTGCTTTGCGATTGCTTATGCAAGTTTTCAAAGCTATCTTTGTTTCCCCTATGTAGCATTGGCCACAGGGGCAGGTTAACATGTACACAACTGCCGTTGTGCTACAGTTAATAAACTAGTCTATGGTGAAACTCTCTTCTGGCCTAGGGTGATTAAAAGTTTTTTGTTCATTGTATTAGAACAGTGGACGCATTGTCTGCACTTGTAGTTGCCTGTTGGTGGTCAGGGTAGCCAGTTTTGCTGTGGAAGACTGGGTAATAGGGAATTTACCAGATTGTCTTTGATGTTTTGTCCCTACACTGTATGATCTGTGGAGTTTGATCTGCCAACATTTTTAGTTTAGGGTCCACTGACAAAAGTGGCAAGTGTTTTTTTTATTATTGTACCCAGTTTCTTGGTCGCTGGATTATATTGTTACAAAGGTTGGGATCTTTTCTGTCATTTCTTGTTGTTTCTCCTGTTACAATGATTCTCTATTTAGGTTTTGGAAGCCTCTAATGCTTCCAAGATTTTTGATTTTTCATAACCTCTTTCCTCTTCATAACCTCTTTCCTGGAATCTACTTGTTAATTGAGTACTTGCAGTCATAATGCTTTGATCCTCTCAGCATATTCTTCTCACTTGGATAAACTGTCCCTTAGGAGTGTTATTGATCACACTGATAGGGTGGCAACTTTCTTTTCTAAGGTGCGTGTTTCTTGCAAGGGGTTTTCGGTACAGCTGAGTTTTGAAATGCTCTCCTTCTTTGCAGATCAATACATCTAGAACTGGGATCTGCTTGAAATGTGAATTTCAGATTTGAATCAGAGGAATTAATATAATCCATGAATTCTGGTAGTTGTTTTAGCTCTCCTTTCCAAATCATGAAACAGTGAACTATGTAACATCTCCAGGCATTTATGTTGGATAAAAAAGTATTTTAGAGCTCATTGTGGATGTAAGCGTCTTCCCATGCAACTATATAAATATTTGCCTAACTGGGTGCAAATGTTGTTCCATTGCCATGCCCTTGTGTTGACCATAAAATTCTCCTTCAAAGTAAAAATAGTTAGCTTCTAACACAAATCTTGCCATTTCGATCAGGTAGCTGTTTGGTGGCTTTCTCATTGTTTAGGTGTCAAAGCTTAATCTATTGCCAACAAACCCTCTTCATGTGGGATGTTGGAGTATAAGTTGACAACATCGATCGTAACAAGCCAATTGGTTTCCAAGATTTGTATGTCCTTTACCACCCTTAGTGCATCTTTAGCATCTTTAACATAAGACTTTATAGATGGTACCATTGATTTTATTAGAAAATCTACAAATTCTGACATTCGTTCAGTTACTGAACCTATCTCTAATATGATTGGTCTACTGGGTACAGGTGTTGTTTCCTTACGTACTTTGGACAATATGTACTGTACAATACTGGCTTTCTTGGATATTTAGCTGTCAAGAAATCCACTTCCTGGTCAGTGATCCAACTATTGTGTAAGCCTTTTTCAATCAGCTTGTTGGCTTTTTGTGATATCTCATCTGTTGGATCTCTGTTCAGTTTTGTGTATAAATTTGCATCAGACAGCTGCCTATTAGCTTCCTTTATGTATTCATCTCAACCCCACACTACAACAGCTCTGCCCTTGTGTGCGGATTTGATTACAACATTATTCATATGTTTAAGTTCCTTTAGTGCTTTTCTTTCACTAAAGGTGATGTTTTGCCTGTTATTCTTATATTTGGACTCCTTTACATGTTCCTTTACTTCTTTCTTTTTTATTTTATTTATTTAAAATGTATTAACCGGGAATGGCACCATGAGTAGATGCTCATTTCCAGGTGCGACCCGGGGACAGGGGTACAAAACAACAGAGGATAAAACAAACTGCAAGTGACATGTTAATACAGTGTGCATAAAAGCAGTACATACAACTGTCAAATACATGTATTGTACAGAGAGGCTCAGATATTCAAAGGGGTTGCGCATTGAGCAACAGAGTTGCACCGGCCAACCCCACATTGCGCCCTGGTGGGATATTGAAAAGGCTGCCTGGCGCAGTGCAAATCCTGATGTGCTGGGGTACAATATTAATGTGTGCAGTGTAGAAGCAGGGGGTGTGCTCATGCATATGTGGCACATCCCGATATTCAGCCCTGGATGTGCAACGCATATGCTGGCACAACCCTGCATTGCACCGCAGAGGGGGGCTCAAAGTTGAGCCTGTGAAATGTTGGAACAACTCCTGGCCACCCACAGGTGGGCTGCTGTATTGCAGGGTGCAACACAGCAGCCGCCAGCTCTGGGCGGCCACCCGCCCACCCAGAATACCATCCACAATCACCCACATCCCCCTGGTAGTCTAGTGGTAGCCCCTCCATCCCTATTCCCTGATTGCTGGTAAGCATAAAATAAGTCCTTCCCTGGTAGTCCAGCGGACCCCCATCCCTCCTGATTCCCTGCTCACTGGTAAGAATAAAATAAGTCCTTCCCTGGTAGTTTAGTGGACCCCCCTCCTCCCGATTCCCCGATCGCCAGTAAATGTAAAACAAGTCCTTCCCTGGTAGTCTAGTGGACCCTCCTCCCTCCTGATTCCCCGATCGCCGGTAACCTGCTTTAAAAGTTTGCCGATGACACCAAGTTAGGGGGAGCAGTAAATACAGCTACCAATAGGTCCATACTCAATAATAATCTGAGAATTATTGAGAAATGGGCAACCTCTAATGGTATGGTGCTTAATCCGGATAAATGCACAGTATTGCATTTCGGCAAAAATAACCCCTGTCAAACCTATGTTCTAAATACTATCCCCCTGAAAATCTCAGTGAATGAACGGGACCTTGGGGTTATCATTAATAATAAATTGTCTTCTTCTGACCAATGCATTAGGGTTGCTAAAACATCCAACGCATTGCTCACTCATATTAAATGTACATTTGTTTCAAGATCTGAGGAATGTATTATTCCTTTTTACAGGACCCATATAAGACCCTATTCTGACTTTGGGTCTCCTTTTTGGAACCCTTATCTGAAGCAGGATATAGACAGGATTGACAGTATCCAGAGGAGGGCAACTAAATTAGTCCCCCGACTAGCAAACATTGACTATAATGTTAGACTACAGAAAACAGGGCTCCATTCCCTTCAAACCAGGTGAACTAGAGGTGATATGCTTTTTATGTTTAAAATCCATAAATCCCCAGACCTAATGCAGCAGTGTGGCTTACAGTTTTCCCAGAGAAAAATTGTTCAGCAACTCCATAACAAACAAATAGATGTGGCTAGAT
This sequence comes from Neoceratodus forsteri, assembly GCA_016271365.2. Taxonomy (NCBI): domain Eukaryota; kingdom Metazoa; phylum Chordata; order Ceratodontiformes; family Ceratodontidae; genus Neoceratodus; species Neoceratodus forsteri. The sequence goes on from CM057453.1 coordinate 1,387,906,373, forward strand.
CTCATACAAACAAAATACTTAATTATATCACTGTTAGAGCCCCCAGATTATGGAATAGTTTGCCACAAGACCTGGTGGACAGTAACTCCTTAGACTAGTTTAAAAAAGGCCTTGATCAGTGGTTACTATCCGCTTAGTTCAGTGAGTAAAAATTCCCACAAAAGTGGTGGGGGACAATCTAGATTGGCCCCGGCCTTCTTTTGTCCATAATTACCAAGAAAACCAAGTAAACCAAGTAAATGTAAAATAAGTCCTTCCCTGGTAGTCTAGTGGACCCCTCCCTCTCGATTCCCTGATTGCCAGTAAATGTAAAATAAGTCCTTTCCTAGTAGTCTAGTGGACCCTCCTCCCTTCCGATTCCCCAATCACCGGTACATCACCGCAACATAATTCCCTGGTGATCCAGTGGCACCCCCACCTCTCCCACCCAAACAGGACCCCTTGCCCACCCCATTCCCCCCCGTCATCAGCGGGTGGCTGCAACTCCCTCCCGCATACCCCCGATCGCCCGCCAAATGACAGGTACAGTATGGGCTTGCAGGGCATACTGTACTAGACAGTCCCAGATATATGAATAAAGTCATTCATGTATTTGGGACTGTCTAATCCAATATGCCTACCAACATACTGTACCTGTCATTAATCTTGTAACCAATGCTGATATGCGGGGTGGAGTTGCAGCTACACACTGCCTGGGGCAGGGGGAATAGGGTGAGCAGCGAATCCTCTGTGGGTGGGAGGGATGGGTGGTGCCACTAGTTCACCAAGGGAGTATGTTGTGGCAATGTGCCGGCGGTGGGGAATCCCGGGAGAAGAATCAGACACCAGGGCTTTGTTGTTCAGCGATCAGGAATCGGGTGGGAGGTCACTGAACTACCGAGACTTATTTCCCCATTTATTCATATGGGGCTGGCAGTTCAAAGAAGGGATAGATACAGCTATCATGGATGGTGGGGAGCTGTAATGCTACCTGCCTCTGCTACTCATAGAAGTCAGCCCATAATGGCTATGCAAATGGCCCTTAGTGCCTTGCATACCCAATTGGTTCATTTGCATGGGTACCTTCAAAAATTGGTGATAGCGCTCCGGCGCTATGAACTCTTGGGGCCAACTTTGGGAGACATGTAGGGGCGATGCTTCCTGACTTAGTGCTGCCCCAACGTGGCTCAATATTTAGTCAGGTAGCACCTGACTGAATACAGCATCCTGGGAGCCCTGGACAATTCACACAACACAGCTGAAACATTTGTGCTATGCTTTACACCTATATTAATATCGGGACCTAGATGTTTACTGCTAATAAAATGGACAACTGAATATATTATTTATTCTATTTTGATGTGTTAGCAATTACTTTCTAGTTTTATAATAAAATATTTGTTAATGCAGTGAAACAAGTGGATTTTCACCTTTGCTTTTCACACTGCTAGTATTGTGATGTCAGGAAGTGCCAGCTACTGAGGAGTCCAGTGTATTTCAGTGAGAAACTAAATATATTTTTCTATCATATTCAAAAGAAATAGATACTTCTTTCAGCAACAGACTTTCATATGTTTGCACCGGTGTGTTCCTTCTGTATAATTTTACATTTTTTCACATTTAATAATTTTATTGAAATGTAAAAGGGCATTGAAATACATTATTGATATTAGTGCATTGGTGCAATAAATATACAACACAAAAGTTGAATTCAGATAATGCAACATAATTAACATTAAATAATCAGTTTTATGAATCTGGATAAAATAATTCAGCATTCTGATCTGATACATTGGTGCTACATAGGTTCCAATAGGCTCATATGGTAGGGAAGTAGCGCTTGTCAAAGCGAGAAGAGATTATTAAACTATCCATTCTTCTTCCAGAAACATGTTATTCTTATTAATTGTTCTCTTGCCAGTGTTTTATTATTGTTCATTTGGTTGCCATTATAATGGTTGTTATTATAGTAAGTTGTGCTCTGTAGAAGATTTTTTTGAAATGTGTTTCTGATATTATATTGGAAAAATCATTTTTGTGAAAGCAAATGCCCAACTTCTCTAAGACTGCTAGTACCAATTCCCAGTTGTCTGATCATAATACAATTGCAAAATATGTGAAATGAGTCTGTTGATTCTGAGTTACAATGCCAGCTGTTAGAATTTCAACCATTTTTTGGCTTTGAACAGCCTGTATTTGAGTATAGTTTGCCCAGTTGATGATTTTGTATTAAGTAGTGTTGTCTTTTGATGTTTTCTAGTGGGAAGATGAAGAAAGTGCTACAGCTCATTGACTATCAAAATATGTTAGTGTGACATCCATTTCCCCATTTCTATTTGAGATCTTTATATAGTTTTAAAGGTCTGTTGGTTAGAAAAGCATACAGCAATGCAAAAAGCCATTTTCTGTTGTGCACTCTTTTAATATGCTCTTCCTCTATATTGTACACCTGTTGTGGAACTCTCTCCCAACGTTTGATGATTTTACATTTTTTTAAATAATAATTGACTTTTCTTTTCTTCTTCCCAAGTAAAACTGGCTATGAAAAAATGTCACCTACTAAATTATAACAAAAGATCACAGGTTATCATTGAACACAGAAACATAGAAACACAGAATTTGACAGTGGATTTTGACCGCTTAGCTCATCCAGTCTGCCCCTTACTCCATACCTACATCATTATTGCAGACCATGTTTGATCTACAGCTCTTTGGCTATCCCACTTTCTTTCCACTATGATTCCCTTCTGCTTATCCTATGCATTCTAAAATGCAACCACTGTTTTCTGCCCCACCACATCTGCTGGGAGACTGTTCCAAGAATTCACCACTCCTTTTGTGAAGGGTTCTATGTCAAATGAGTGAAAGAAAAAGAGCGAAAACAAAAACAGTGCATCAAGATGAATGTAAACAACAATAGCCAGTGGAAAACACAGCAACCAGACAAAATCACGCAGAACTGCAAACAGGAGAATGGCACTGGGGGAAAGTCAGGAGGGGGCAGATTAATAAAACTAACTCTGGGAGGGATGCAACTCAGTGAGTGGGAGAAACTCAGGGGGGCAAATTATATATTCTAACTCCATGAGGGGCGCAACATGGGAGGGGGACAAGGTCGGGAGGTGGGAGATTACATATTACAACTTGGGGGACAAAACTGGGGGGAGGCGCAAAGGTAGGCACAGCACTTTCATTACAAATAAAGAAACATGAAGCATGAGTATTGAACCCGGGTCTACTGGACATAGCAAATTCAGGCAGTGACTCTAACCTCTAAGCTATGATGTCAGTGCTGCTTTGCAGCACACACCAGACCACTTACATTGCCAACCAACATTTCTGCTGATAACTACCAACTTCTTTAGAACAACCTTGCACTGTGATGACCACTTTGCTCATGTGCCATTTGCTATATATTTCACTCACTGTTATTCACTTGCTCAAATTCCCTCACTATTTTTGATAGGATACTCTGTGAAGAAGTACTTCCTCACATCTCTCCTGAATCCACCCCTCCAGCTTCATAGCATGCCACCTCATTCTTGAGTACCTTTTTTTCTGAATAATTCTTCCTTCCTGTACCTTATTTACCTTCATGAGGTATTTAAAGGTCTCTGTCATATCCCCCTCTCCCTCCTCCCTTGCAGGGTGTACATACTGAGGTAATTTAGTCTCTCTGCATAGAGCTTTTGATGCAAACTATGCACCATTTTAGTTGCCCTCCTCTGGACCACCTCCACTCTGTCTATGCCCTCCTGGAGATGTGGGGCCTGATTCTCAATGCTCCCAAAATGGCACAAAGGGTTTGCCCCACAAGGAATGGCCAAGAATGCTGCCTGCACCAAGAGATGTGCTGGGAGTGATTTTCAAATGCAGTCTGCATCAACTGCAGGTTGCATGCACCAAAGAGGGCTTGCACCATCCTTGTGGCACAAAATGGGCAGTTGAATGGTACTAGGGGGCATGCAGCAGATGCAAGCTGTCATATTCCCTAATTCGGGATTCTGTAAACCCTCTCAGAGGGCGAAATTCTATCTATCATTAGACCAGCCAGGGCTGGTCTAAGGGTACTTAGAATTTCACCCTCTGGGAAGATTAGTGCACTTGTACCACTCTCAGAGCCCTCCCTGGGCTGGAGGGAACATGTACCATGGCCTCCACCCGCATTCCCCTTCTATTAAAATTGATCCCATCCCTGGTGGTTCAGTGGACCCCCAGTCCTGATCCCCTTTTAATAAAATTAAACATATCCCTGGTGGTGTAGCAGATCCCCCAGCCCTGATTGCCTTTAATTATAATTAAACACTGCCCTGGTGGTTTTAGTGGACCCCCCCAGCCCTGATCCCCTTTAATTAAAATTACACATGTCCCTGGTGGTCGAGTGGACCCCCAAAGCCCCAATCCCCTTTTATAAAACTGAAACACATTCCTAGTGGTCTAGCAGACCTCTGCCCTATCCCTTATCTAGCCGTATTATAAAACCTATAATATTCCCTGGTGGTCTAGTGGACCCCCCTGGCAGGTAGTTCCCCATCACCTTGCTTCCCCCCTCGTTCCAAACCCAAGCCGATGACCAGCACAGCCCTCCACTCTTCACCATGGCTGACCACCCACTGAGCTGTCAATGAGCACGTACTGTATACAGTACATGCTCATTGATTGACAGCTCAGTGGGCTGTCAGTCACTGAGTGTGTACTATATACAGGATGCACTCAGTGACAGCTCAGTCAGTGGCAAGCCATGGTGAAGAGATAAGAGTTGTGCCAGTCATCAGCTCGGGTTTGGGATGGGGGAAGCTGGGTGGTGGGGCAATACCAGAATTGGGGGGTCCACTAGACCTGAAGAATGAATTATCATTAATAAAAAGAAGATCAGGGCTGGGGGGGCTACTAGACCAACAGTGATGTAATTATCAATAAAAAGGGGATTGGGACTGGGGGATCTACTAGACCACCAGAGACATGATTATTATCAATAAAATGGGGACTGGGGCTGGGGGGGACAGCTAGCCACCTGGCATGTCCTAGAGTGGTGCATGGCCACTACATATCTTCCAGCAATGCATTCAGACATGCTGTCTGTTTGGCGCAAGGCCGCAGTTGCCACAAGTTGCTTGACTTTGCTGGCGGGACCCTACCTGATAGAGAATCAGGAGCAAGGTCCCTGGCACACTGGCAATAATCAACTGAGTTTTTCTAATCAAGCCTGTGGTGTCTAGAAAAGGCCACAGTACTCTAGATGGGGGTCTTACTAGCGATCTATACAGAGGAAGCAATGCCTCCTTCTTTCTGCTGGTGATACCCCTCCCTAAGCACCCCCACAACCCACTAGCCCTCCATACAGTCTTGTCACACTGCCTGGCCACCCTTAGGTAATCTGATATGATTACCCCAAGTTTCTTTCCTGCTTCATGGTTGTCAATACCACCATACCCATTTTGTATTCCACCCCTGTGTTTCTGTGCCCTAAGTTCATTATTTTGCATTTTTTCACATTGAAACCCAGCTACCATACCCTTGCTCACTCCTCTAGTTTTCACAGGTCTCTGCTCATTATTTCTGTCTCCCTCCCAGAGAGTCCACCCTACTGTAGATTTTGGTGTCACTCAGATTTTGGTGACATCGACAAAGAGGCAGACCTTCCCTTTCAGTTCCTCTGCAGTGTCACTTATAAAAATATTAAAGAGGATCAGTTGCAGTACTGACCCCTGAGGCACCCCACTGGTCACCCTCCCTTCCTTGGAGTGAACTCTGTTTACCACCACCCTCTGTTGCCTATCCCATAACCAATTTCTTACCCAGTTTATCACCTTTTGACCCACTCATAAGCTACCCAGGTTGCTTACTAGTCTCCTAGGTGCAACAGTGTCAGAAACCTTACTGAAATCTTGATAGACCACATCCACCAATCCACCCTGATCTAGTTCCTTGGTCACCCAGTCAAAGGGCCCATTTCAAAGTCGAATGTCGCAACTCACCAGCGTATGTGATTTGTGACATTTGCTGCTACGCCAGAGACCCTATGCTGCATTCCAAGAGTGGCAGGGTCCCGGCACTTGCGACATGCTGGTAGAAGTCCCGCATGTCGCAAGTAGCATCCAGCTACTGGCAGCTCCACTGAAGCCCACCCCACCCAGGAACACCACAGAACACACCAGAGGGCATGGGGGGACAGGACAGGTGGCATAGGAGTCCAGGGGTGCCCCAGAGAATGGACCCCTGGGGATCCATGACATCTGGGGCGGTAGGGGACAGGGGTATGCTTGTAGGGGCATGGGGGGGTACATCGGCACCATTGTCATGGCACCAAGGGGTGGGCTGCCGATGGATAGCACCATTGGATGCTCGTTAGAGCTCCAGGCTGCTCTAATTGGCTGCTCTAAGTGATTGCACTACTGTGGCTGTCAGAATTACGATAGCAAGTTACATCAGCTGCCCTCTTGAAATAGGGTGCAGTTGCTTCCGTAAGCCACCTTTGGGCCATGTGGCTGTGGGCTGTGGCATACTGGGTGGCATAAACTGCGGTTGGCATAGCCCACAGCCGACATGGCGCAAGGCACCTCTTGGACTCTGGGCTGCTGTGCCGCATGGCGTAAGTTGTGAGTTATGCCAAGGAGTTTGGCATATCTCAGCTCACACCGGTGTACTCGGTCTTGGAATTGGGCCCAAAGAAATCTATCAGATTCATCTGACATGACCTCTCCTCTGTGAATCCATGCTGCCTCAAGTCTTCTAATCCACTAGATTCAAGATATTCCCCAATCCTTTCTTTCAGCAGTGATTCCACTAGCTTGCCCACCACCAATGTCATGCTGACTGGTTTATAATTGTCAGTCTCCTCCCTGCTACCACCTTTTTGTGATGAGACTACATCTGCCCTCCTCCAGTCCTCCAGAACCACTTCTGTTTACATTTAACTATTAAATAAAACAGTCAGAGGTGCAGCCAGTATTTTTCAGAGCTCCATCATTACCCTTTGATACACCCTATCTGGCCCCATTGCCTTGTCCACTTTCAGATTAGAAAGTCCCTTCAGGACCCTCACCTCCAAAAAAGGACTAGTGTCCACCTCCCTCCAAATATTCTGATGCTCTGTGTCCCCTTCCCTTCTCCTTCATCTGTGAACACTGAACAAAAGTATTAGTTCAGGATACCTGCCTTTTCCTGGTCCCCCTCTGCACAGTCCCCACTTTATCTTTTTAACCTTACAGTCTCACCTCTGGTCTTCTTCTTTTCACTTACATATCTAAAAAATAACTTGCACCTTTTCTTTGCCTCCTGAGCTATTCTCCAGTCAGTTTGCACCTTTGCTTTCTTTGTTTCCCTCTGTTTCCTCTGATACACCTCCCTATCCTCCTCCCTAAGTGTCTCCTTATACCTTCTGAATGCTAACCTGTTTGCCTTTACCTTTTCAGCCACCTCAGCCACCTCTTTCAAGAACCACAACGGTCTCTTTTTTTACTTGCTTTCACTGACTTGTTTGACTCGGAGATTTGTTGCCATTACTATACTTCCTTTTATCTTTACCCACTGTTCCTCCTCCCCAACCAGACACTCCTCCCTGCTAGGTCATCCCTGAGGCATTCACCTATCTTTATAAAATCTGCCTTCCTGAAGTCCAGGACACTCATCCTTGCGTGATTCAGTTTTGCAGCCATTCTTATATTGAACCACACCATACGGTGATCTCTGGTCCCAGAGTGGCCTCCCACCTTAATGTCTGCAACAATGTCCCCGTTAGTGAGTACCAAGGCCAGATATCACACTTTATCAAAGATTACACATTTCTGTTAAATACTTGATGTTTTTGGTGGTAGAATGTGTTATTTCTCCATGAAATTTGAAAACAAAATTGCAATTTCCCACTTAAATGCTCTGCCAGCCTTGCCATTAAAGAGTTTCTGACTTCATAATGCAAGGATTCCCTTGGATTACTTTATACTAGCAGTTGCAAAACCACAAATAAATAAAATGATATAAAGGTAAGAAAAGAAACAAAAAGCTAACTGAAAGATTGCAGAGGCATGTAAAGGCCCCAAACTTTCATTAAGATATACAGTACTTCCTTTCTAAACATTTGTTTTTGCAAGAAATGAATCAGCAGTACTAAATTAAACAGTCTAAACAATACAGAGCATAATTTCATTTTAATTATTACAGAAAAGGGCAACTTCAAAAAGACATTAAGTCACTAGCAATATCTCACCCCTTTCAAAAATCTAATCTAGAGACCATGGGCTCGATTATAAAAGAGCCTACGGCTACGGTGAACTCTATGTTCGACAGGGACCTTTCTCCCAGTTTTGTAAAATTAGGGGTCCCTGCATCAAAGACCCAGAAGTTGCCACAGCTGTAGGGATACGCCAAACATCGGACACACCTGCAGAGTTTGATGGAGATATCCATCAAGCCCCCCCAGCACAAGTCTACATGACTTGTGGAATTTAGGGGGGGGGACTCTGGCTGGAAGGTGGGGAACAGGGGCTGCTGGAGCTGTGAGACTGCCTTGGGCATGAGGGGAAATGGCAACAGTTACAATGAGCAGAGGAGGCACCTGGCTGAGGTGCCATATGGTGTATTTAAGAGCCAATGGGACTGGGTGGGGGAGGGGGATTGACATGGCAATATTATTATGACATGGCCCCAGGTGGAAGCAACCCTGGCATCTGCCCCACAGGACTGTGGGTTCTGTGGGGCAGGGACCAGGGCTGCTTCTACCTGGGGCCTTGTCATATTAGTATCACCATGCCAACCCATTACTCGGTTCCTTGGCTGTCAGATATGCCATATGACAACTCTGCCATATGCCTCCTCTGCTCACTATAACTACTACCATGCCCCCCTCATGCCCTATGGCACCCTCACAGTCACAGCAGTCCCTTGTTCTCCACCTTCCAGGTCCCACAGCTCAGTTGTTGCCCTGCCAAGCAGTGGCACAGGGCCTTTAGACCACTTCCTGGCTGGTCTAACTTGAGCGCCCTGTTGCAGCCACGGCAGGGCTTATAGAATCCCAAATAAGGGGATGGTGCAGCCCCACCTTTGTGACCTGGCACACGGGTGCTTTAGCCACAAGGGTAGTGCAGGGGGGCTTTGCAGCATGGCATCCCAATTTCATAGCAGCCAGTGTCTGAAAATTGGGAATGCCATAAACTATGACACAAGGTGCTACTTGCATTATACACCTTTGTTTCAGGCACCTTGAATCATAGTTCAACAGTTTGAAAATTGAACCCCATGAGTTTAAATTCATGGCTACAGAGAAAGTAAAATCTGCTGCCAGGGGGAAATTTTCACAAAAAAGCGAGGCAGAGGGAATGCTACTGGATTGAAAGTGAAACAATTTGATTGGTACTAACTGCAGTATGGCCATAACTGCTAGTAGTGTCATCTGCAATTTAGTAGTACTATTCCATACTGTTATCATGTCAGTGTCCACTTGTCTATCTTCTCCAATGGGCACCTGTCCCTCATTCTGTACCTTACCATCATTGACCCAACAATATGGATGCTTGCATAATTCGGTGCACCTTTTTCTGTCTTCTTTTTCCATTAATTTCCTTCCTATATGGCATGGTGTTCCAGAGTTGCAGTACTGCTTATGACTGTTCCATCCAACTCTGTGTTTTTGAAAGTTGTAAATCATTTTTTTTTATATTTACTGGTTCATTGCACATAGTTATGGAGTTTGATGCTAATAGTACCATATTAATGATTTGTATTGATTAATGCTGTATGATATAATAGCTGACTGCAAATTGTCATTGATTGATGTTTATCATATACAAATGTAATTATGAAAACAGCAGCAGCAATCATTGACAGTATTAGCCATCTATCAATGAAACATGAATCATCAAGACAGTGCAAAGTGACTAAGTGTACATATTAGTAACTTGTATATATTTTTTTTTACAAAAGAACACCTAAGAGACCACTAAAATATTTTTTTTTATTGTGAATAAATATTAAATCATGGGGCAATTGTTGCTTTTTGTAACCTCTTCTGTATTTACCATATTGAATACCTAATTATTTTAGTTGTCAGTTTCCACTGTCAACATACATTAGCATTCCATCATTATGTGATGGTGATGAATTTGATGAGCAGAGCTCTCTATTATTAATCATTGTTAACCTGTTGTCCTCCACCTCAACTGATCCACATTGCATTGATCACCTTGTTTAATTTGTTTTGGCAGTAGTACAACTGCCACCTGCTACTGCACAGTACATGTAGTATTAGCCTACATGATTATTACCATTCCACCTTGGGTTTACAATTGTATTTTTTTCTTCCATCAACTTTTTTCTTGTTGTTGTTTGAGTGCTGTCACCCAGTGTTGGACTTAAACAATCAGTGACTAACTCACCTTTGAGGTAATGGTACATTTGTTATCACCCTGTAAGGTTATCCGTGTGGCTTGTCTTCATCTCCCTCCCCCCCACCACTCTTCAGAGTACAGTAAGTATAGTAGGTTTTTACAGCTGCAGGGTGGAGCCCTGCAGACATTTTGCCAGGACAGTAGAAATAAGGAGCTCGCCTGATACCTAATGGACTTCAATTAATTGGAGTTTTACAGCAATCTCTACGCTCAGCAGTCTGTTTACTGCACTGTTTTTTCTCTGTTAGTCAGTATTTCCCAGTGAGGAATGAGATTCAGATTTCTCAGATCAACACAGAATGAAGTGTTGTTATCACCGCAAGAAATCAAGGCTGTCGTCTGTAACTATGCTATCCTGCAGTGGTTGGTATTTTTTCTTTCACTCTGACAGTGTTTTTTAAGTTTTAATGGGAAATAATGGTCACAATAACAGTACATGTATTTCAGTATTAATTTGTGCATAACAGGACTTAGGTGATAACATTGTAACCCCATCTCGGGGGCTTACTTTAATTGCCCCCATGTCCGCAGGCTCTCCCAATTCCTCCCGTTACCTCCCACTGCTGCTGGCATCCCTTGTCTGTCCCCAGTTTCCCTGATTTCTCCTGGAGTGCCCCAGAGGTGCCCCGATGCAGCCTGGATCCTCAATTTAGCCTGTCTGGGCTTACACATTGAATCACACTCTCCTGCTATTAGTATTGCACCATGGTGCAGCAGGGATCGTGCAGGCGCAAGCAGCACCTTTGATGTTTTGACCACTGGTTTTGCAGTCCTTTGGAGGGCATTTCAGTGGTCCTGGAAGCCCTCCTATGTCAAATGGGGGCCAGTGACCTGAACACTGTGACAGAGAAGCTGCTTGGCCGCTAAAAGCTAAAATTTAAAAAGTTACAAAACTGGGCATATAAGAGGACTCTTGAATAAAACATGAGCCCACATGCATATTAATGAGGGTGTCTGTTACTGCTAGGGGCACTGTATTACAGAGGCAGCAACAGCACAGGGTATAGAGTGCACATATATAAGTGTGGGCTTGCTTTAGAGGGCACAGAAGGGGCTTTATGGCAGTGGGGAAGTGTAAATAAAATGTCATTACCCTGGCTGCACCAGAACTTGAAAGTGGGTAACGTGTTGGACTGCACATGAACCTTTACAGCAGTCACCATCTTAGGGGTCCCACAGCCTATCATGAGCCTGGGTTTAACAAAGAGGCTTCTGGAACATTACCAATGGCTTGTGGGAGATAATCAGGGACAAATTCCTGGTGCCAAAACTCGAGCCAATTAGGAGACTGGGACTGTAAATAACAGCTAGGGCAGCCAGTTAGATTGCTGGAACTCTGCCCTTTGTTGAGAGGGACTGTTTAAATTGGAGTTCAGTTAGACTTTAGCTCAAGACTTCAAGGAGAGAGGAGCCTGTGTGGCTCTATGCTGCCTTTTCACAGGGAAGGCCTGTATTGCCTCCTGTGAGAAATCCTCTGGTCCAAAAGGGGATTGGAACTTGGAACTGCATGCCAGCAGACCAGGAAAGGTTCCTCAGCAAGCTGCTGAGAGAGGAACTGACCAGAAACCATTTGAAAAGAAAGTTTGCTGTTTCTTTCGCCACACAGTTGTGGCCTACCTCATGGGTAGGAAAGCTGATCCAGGGATTCCTGTCTCAATTCAGAAGTCATCCGAGAGACCAGAGAACTTTGCCAAACACCAGCTGGAGGTTTCATCAGCACAGTTACTGTTCTTGCAGAATTCAAGTGTGTTTCACCTGGTCTCATGCCGTCTTGTGCCCATGCAGACTGTCTCAGAGCCACCTTGCCTGTCAGCTTGGTGAGAGACCACCTCCGAGAAAGTGTCCCATTCTGCTGTCCATCACAGGTTGCGGCCACCTTAGGGAAAGGCCATGAAGAGAGGTTGTGGTCACCTGTGGGAAAGGCCATGAAGACATTGACCTTCAATCTCCAGTTTGGGTACAGTGAGTAATCTCAGGATAGCTCCCTGCAACAAAGCCAATTCTGTGATACCAACTAATTCTTGTTTACCAGTTAATGTGCTTGAATGGGACTGGGCCACCTGGCCAGGAATACAGTTGGGGTCGGGGTGTTTAAAGTGTTGTGCCTTATTAATCATTTTCTTTCAACAAGGGCCCCTACATCAGCTGCAATTCCAGCAACCCACGGCAACAGTCAGGCATGCCTGCACCTTAACTTGGGTACCCAGTGTTTGCAAATTGAACTTTCAGGGACTGATTTGCATGATTTTGTAGAAAGCCTAATAGTACAGTGATTTACCTTGAATGCCTTGTCCATTTCCCCTATACTTCCCCCCCAATAAATATGTTATCTTGTTTATGGTTAACCAGGTATGTGAGTATATTATTACCTGGTGTAAGTGGGCACCATATGTGTCTGGTGCTGAAAGTACAGTTTTATGTTTGAACATTGTCTTTACAGGGGGAGTACAGGGCACAAGCCAGAGATCCAGACCCTGTTGGTAAGTGGGCTGAACATGAGTATATCATTAATGGTCAGACCGTTTGGCATTCTAATTAATGAACACTGCAACTGTTCAGGTTTTCATAAAAGGTCACTTGGTGGGATTGTGGGTTGCATTAGCTTCCCAGAGGGAATAGTTACCCATGTAATTACTTTGGGTGGAGACACCATAATTACAGCACTACCACTGGTAGGTGCCCCCCATACTAGGTAGCTATGAACCCAGGCCCCTCAACCTGTTATTAGGGATACAGGTAGGGGTAGCAGCCCTTGGTATAATGGTGCCAGGGTTACAGTTTTGGAGGCACCGCTGGGATTACTGCCCCCCAGTGGCCAAATGAAAAATTTTAACTAAACTTTTTAGAGGTATCACAGAAGAAATGGCTGTTCAGCATTTACTTTGTTGGTGTCTGGGGAGTGACACTGACCCCCAAAATGCTCTCCTAGTGTTAGATATACCCCTGGGCACTGATAAAGGTACTATTGAGGAAGCGCTTGCAAAAATTGAGTGTCTTGGCGAGGCTGTGATAGCAGGCCGAATAGTTGATCCAACTACACACACTTTTATGGCCCTAGTGGAGTGCAGCAACCCCATGGACAGTACTAAGGTACCTAAGGTCATTACCATTGATGGGTCCCTGGCAGTCTGGATGGTGGTAACCAAGGATGGGGAGGGCCCCTCTGAACCAGAGCTCCTACCCCTATCAGAGAGTCTTGAAGAGAAGCTTGCCATATGGTTATGGGCTGAAGGTCAAACCCTTTAGGACTTGAAAAAGTTACTTAAAGCCTCCCTTGGGGCCTGCACCATTCCCAGCACCTGCACCAGTTCCTGTGCCCTCACTAATACTGGCACCCATACCTAACCCTGTGCTTGTGCCCGTAATTAGTCATGACACCTACTGCAGACTGCGAGTGTTTTCTGGCACCCTTCCCATGCCTAATGAGGAAGAAGAACTGGAGACGTGGATGGACTATGCCTTACTTCTCATACAAGAATGGCAGTGTAGTGAGACTGAGAAGAGGAAAAGAATTACAGAGAGCCTCCAAGGCCTGGCCTTGGAATGCTGTCCGAGTCTTCCGAGCCACTGATCCAAATGCACCTGCCCAAGTGTACTTGGCCACCCTGGAGGATATGCTAGGGAGCACGGAATCTAATAAGGACCTTTGGTTGAAATTTAAACTCACTCATCAGTGGCAAGGAAAGTCTTTATCTGCTTTTCTGGATCAGGCAGAAAAAACATTGCAGCTGATGCTCTGCTGGGGAGGTGTGGCCCCTCAGAATCTAAACCAAATGTGACTGGAGCATATACTGGAGGCTGCTTCACAGTCCACTATGTTGATCCTTAGGTTGCACTTGGAAGAAAAGATGATCAGCCCACCATCCTACAAAGTACTGATGAAGGAGGTCCGGAAAGCTGAACAAAAGGATGAGGGATGCTGGGGGTCCCAACCTGTTTCCACAGCTGTTGTTTATGCTGTTGAATGGATGCAGGTGACTGCAGTCCAGAGGTGTGATGTGAGGCCCACTGAGCACAAAGAGACTGTTAGTGATTCTCTGCATTTGACAAAGATACTTAGAGAGATCCAAGAACTGAAAATGGGTGTGACTCCCAAAACTGATTCCAGTAAAGGCTCAGATACTCATCAGAATCTGTCTGTCATGGGCATGGGAGTGCATATTCAGGCTCCCCCAGTAGGTGGAGGTCTAGAGGCCTGAATGGATAAATTATCTGCAATAGTAAATGGGATGAGGGCGCATAGTGTGCAAACCCAACAAGGACCCATTGCTGCTAGTACCCCTGCCCAAATTTCCAACATGTATCCTTCACATCCCACTAACCATGACTACCAACCAAATCACGATGTACTGTAACAGCCCAGGCAGCCTAGAAAAGGTGTGTTCTGCTAAAAATGTGGGAAGGATGGCCACCAGAAGAGGGAGTGCCGATCCAGGGAGGACCCAGCCAGGGTGAGACAGGCTGCTTGTGGAAAAGAACCTAAGGCAAAGTAATGCCAGTGGATCCTCATTCCAGTCTTGATACAACACATCTGTGACAAAGGCCTTTGTTCCTAATTCTGCAACATCTGTGAATGCCTTAATGGATTGGTCGGAGGTGGTAGGTCCCTCAATGGAGACTACCATGCATGTAGATGGCATCCTGGCTTGAGCTGTCCTTGACAGTGGGTCTCAAGTCATGATAATATTCAAGGATTGGTATGATCAACATCTGTCTGACCATCCCTTGCAGCCTTTAGAGGGCTGCATGTGTGGGGCTTAAGTGAAAAATCTTATCCATACCTTGGATTCTTGAGAGTGTTACTTTCATTCCCATCCACTGTGGCCACTGTGTATGAACCAGTAGAGACCATTACACTAGTCTGTCCACCTTCTGGTTTATACAGTGGAGTTCCAGTACTCATCAGCATCAACACTCACATGTCTGGAAACCTAGCTCAATTGTGCCAAGAACATCAAAATACAAGGTCTGGAAGAGCCTTACGTATCCATGCTATGGTCCAGTGGGTGTTTGAAAAGAAAATGCACCCAAAGAAAAAGGATAAAGATGAACCTGTGAGGCTAGTGTGGAAGAAAGATCCCTAGACTCTCGTTCTCCCTCCGCATGCTAAATGCAGTATTAATGGAGTGGTTCACCTGCGGAAAGATGTGACCAACCAAATTCTGATGCTGGATGCTCCAGAAGCCGGAAAGCTGCCTGAGGGGCTCATGGTCAAACCAAGTGTGCTTTCTGTTCATGCCCATGCCTACACCAGGAGGGTGGTGGTTCAGATCCAGAATGTCACTGATATAGATATCAAAGTCAGTCGAGGTTGCACCCTATCCAAGTTTACTGTGCTGATACCGCAGTCTTGCCATCCAGGCCTTAACTGGAAGAAGACGAAGATGTATCCCCAGACCTGTTTGACTTCAGTGAGCACCTATTCCTGAGGGGTGGAAAGAAAAGATCAGCTGGAAATTGGCTGCACAAAGCAAAATGTTCTCTCTGAAAGAATGGAACTTTGGTTGTGTCACTTCACTAAGGTTCAGGAAGGTGATCTGAGGAACAAGGAGGCTACAAAGCCCATAATAGCTCATATACTAATTCATAGGATAATAAGTCAAGTTGTGCCTTGCTGATATGAGGTTATCAAGTCATTTTTGTGTTTGCTTGCGTGCATGCACAAGAAACACATTGCATCAGCTTCCTTCAGTAGCGAGTTGTGGAGGTGCGGCAGTGTTGTGGTGAATGGCAGCAGTCCGTTTTGGGGCTGGTCTCTTCCATGCCAAAAGAGGAGCATGTTGTTGATGACAGCAGTTAATGAGCATGCCACTATGCTCAAAGAAATTGACCGCTGCAATCAGGGAGCGCCTCATCACTGAACAATCAGCTGTGTTTGTGGGGCGGTCCTTGAATGTAGCAGCCAATTACAGCTGCATTGTCTGGTGTCCCCTTTCAATAAACATGGCAACGGCATCTCCGTCGGCCTCTCACAGTCCCCACGAAGCTGACAGACAGCCACCGCCTACCTCTCCCAGTCCCTGTTAAAGCCAACAGGGGTGCCCAATCCCCCTGTCGGAATGACCCCATCCCAGTTCATTTGCTAATGGGGTAGACCAATCCCCATCTGCATTATGCACCCCACCAGTTGTTATGTGCTGTGGGGTGTCCAATCCCCCTCAGCTCATGCACACTCCCCCAAGCACACTGTATGGCCGATGGGGGTGCCCAATCCCCATCGGCTCCAGTCCCCCCCAACAAACACCCAGGTAGCACACTGGGAGCCCACCCTAGCATACTCATGCACTCCTCCAGCACACTGTATGGCTGATAGGGGTGCCTAATCCCCGTCAGCTCCACTCTCCCCAACAAACATCCTGGTGGCATGATGGGAGCCCACCCCAGTGTGCCAAAAGTCCTGTGGTGTCTTTTTTTGTAATTCCTGTAAAAAAAAGAAAACAGTCCCTCGTTGAGTCTCTTGCCCCCTCCCCTAACCCATAGCCACCCTCTGCGCACCCCACCTCCCCACAGCCCCTACCCCATACTTCTACTCCCCACTCATGATCTTCGTGGACCGAACACGCCTGCACTCTTCAAAGCTAAATCACGAACTCGAAGAAATGCCGTTAAGCTGTATAATGGCAAAATGTTTTTTTCAACTTATGAGGATATCTCAGCCATTATTTCAACTTTTGGCACCAAATGTTCAACATTGGGTTTTGGGACCCCTTCTCATGAATTCAGTCACTGTCGTGGCGTTATTCGGTTCCAAAAGGTGATTTCACAGTCACTGCATGGAATCACCTTTCACGAAAGTGATTAACCAAATAACAACAAGTCACTGTTCATGAGGTGGGTTAAAAAGCCTATGTTGCAAATTTGGTGAAAAAATTCCCAAAAATGACTGTGTTACGAGCTTGTGTTGCGCAGTTTCCATGCACATTCATAAGCTCGCTAATTTGTAATATTTTCACTACAGATTTTCAACATTGGCATTTTTTCACAACTCCTTATGAACAGTACAGCTGTCTTTTTTTACATCCTGGCCGAAATGTGTTTTCGCACTTCCGGCGCAGAATAGTGCGCTCGCTGTTGGAAATCAGTGTTTGGTCCACTTACACCTTATGAGTCCCAGGGTTCCTTTTAAAATTAAATTCTCTGTTCCAATATTAAAGGCAGTCAGAATATGTGGGGGGTGAGAGCAAAATTGGAATATCAAAGGTACAGTCAAGAATAGCTCTCACTCAACTTCCATAGTAAACAAACAAATGTTAACATTTTTTAGCTGTGGTGATTTTGCTAAATCCACTATCTTCAAAATGGCATGTTATCTTTTTGCTCCATAATATTTCATTTGTGACATTTCAGAACTAGAAATGTTCCTTCTTCCGACAAGGAGCTTAGCATTATAAACACCACTTCGTAAAGTTGAAATGTCTTTTTACATCTAGAGGCAAAAGAAAAATAATTTTTAAATTTTTAAGAGTTCAGCTTTTACCCCAAATATAAACAAAATCAACCAAATTACTGCTTCAAAAAGGAACAAAGAAAACAGGGGGAACAAACCTGTTATCAAAATATTCCAACTTTGTCCCCAGTCAGTGTAAAATATTTCTTATATAGTCAATTCACAGTAATGTGGTCAAATAAATCGGGGGGTTGGGGTGAGGAAGCTGTCCATTCATTAAAGGAACCTAATTCAAAAAAGTAAAACAGAGATTTTAAATGCCAATTATTAGGCTAATATAATTAAATTTCTTTTGAAACTAGAAAAATATTTCATAGAGATTAAATCTAACCTGTTTTCCACACAGGCAATATTGATTGTAGAAGAAGTTTTCTTTCTGTTTACTGACATACATTATCTAAAGGAAAAATAATTCTATTTTAGAAGTGTGTAACTACTTGTTTAATTCAAAAGCACTTTCCAACAACCATGTTTAAAAAAGAAATCCTTTATAGACAGGTGTTACTTCTGAGTGTAGTTAGCCATGCTACTCGAGTTCCAAAAAGTACGATTAAATGCCGAGTTGTAAGCCGGGCAGCCACTCCCCCCACCAATCCACCGAAAAACAGAACAAGCAGCTTTAGCAAACACTCAGGAAGTGTTTGAAACTTTTTTTCACTCTCTCAAAGAGCTTCCAAATGGAGGAAGGGGCCAGGCCAAGGGTAAACACACAAAAGCGTGTAAGCGTCATTGCTGACATCACCCTGGGAGGTCAGTGTTTGGGAAAGATTAAGAAAATCACAGTGACACTGTTCATAAGCAGAGGTCCTAACAATGCCTATGTTGAAAATTTGGTGACAAAAGTCCATAAAATGACTGTGTTACAAGCATGCATTGTGCAGTTTCCATGCACACTCGTAACTTTATAAATTTGTAATATTTCCACTCAGAATCTTCAACATTGCCCATTTTGCACACCTCCTTATGAACAGTACAGCTGTCATTTTTCTCATCTTGCCCGAAAGGTGTGTTTGCACATCTGGCACACAATGGCGTGGTCACTGTGGGAAATCAATGTTCAGGACAGATTAAGAAAATCATATAACAGTATTCATGAGCAGAGGTCACAGAATGCCTATGTTGAAAATTTGGTGAAATAATTCCACTAAATGACTGTGTTACAAGCATGTGTTGCGCAGTTTACACATACGCTCAGAAATTCAAGCATTTTTAATATTTTCACTCCAGATTTTCAACATTGCTCTCTCTTCACACCTCCCTATGAATGGTACAGCTGTCATTCTTCACATCCTGCCCGATCTGTGTTTTCACACATCTGGCGGAGAATGGCATGGTTGCTGTGGGAAATCAAAGTTCAGGACATATTAACAAATTCACGGTGCCATTGTTCATGAGCAGAGGTCCCAAATGCTTTCATGAGGTGGGGGTCACAAAAAGGCCACGTTGAAAATTTGTAGTGCAAATATCAACAAAAGCCCTGGGCGTTAGGGTTTCTAACCATAAAGTCCCACCCCTGTGCAGACTGACAGGCATCAGCGGTGTGCCTTTGGATTGCCAGCTGTAATGCTCACGCCATTCCACCCCCACTCTGAAGCCAGTGACTGGCATCGAGGTGTGCCTTAGTCTCTTCAGCCCCAGACTTCACCCCATTCTCCTATACTGCACCCATTTCAGTGTATGTCCTTATGAAATGGGGTGACTGTGAAGCTGAACACCCCAAGGCACACCTCAACACTTGTCGGTGTCTACTGGATAGGGTGAGGTGAAATGCTGTGAGCATTATGGGTGATGACTCAAAGGCACACCCCAATGCCTGTCCATCTCTGCATGGTGGAGATGGGGTTGGCGTGAGTTCAATACTTCACTGCCATTCCTATTCTGCATCTGTCTAACTACTGCACATCCAATGCTAATATCAGCAAGCAAACATTTGGCATTGACAAATGCTTGTTTGAATTCTATTTTATTTTTACTGGTGATTACTTCCATAGGTAAGCTATTCCATGGGTGTATTATTCTTTGGGTAAAAAAGTATTTCCTATTCATGTAATTGAGCCTTTTTCCATTTAGTTGAAGTGGGTAACTGCTAAAATCATAATAGTCTTCCCTGAATTTGAGTCCTAGTTCTGTCATAATGTATGGATCTTGAATAATGTCAAAGAGAAACAATAGATTGCCCTTAATATGATGAGTATCTAAATTCATAAGGTTTAATGAATGGAGTCTGTTATTATAGGATTCATTTTGTAGTCCCTGGATGTGTTTTGTATATTTTCTTTGTACATTTTCTAAAGTGTTACACTTAGCTTTTTAAAAAAGGGGCATGTCACAGGGTGCTCCTGTGAAGGGTTGAGGAGCCTGAAATAATAATTGTAAAAATCCTGGATACCTGAAGGTCTGGCTGTTTAATGCCCTAAAGGTGCTGCGATAGTGTGCATCGTCACACAGGCAGGCTGTTTAGTTCAGCCTGATGTACGACTTTGGGTTGCTGGATTTATGTGCTCATGTTTGTTTTAAGGCAACCACTATTGTAGGGGTGTCCTTGGCAATAATAAAATAAGAGAACCTAGCAGCTGAGCCTTAAACTTGTTAGAACCTTATAACTTAGTGTTTAAAAATTAAAAATAATGAGTGAAAGAGCTGTGGGTATAGAACAACATTTCTTAATGGTGTCCCCCACCAGAATAGCAGTTATAATATAAAATACACAAGTTGTAAATAAAGAGATAATATTTGAAATAAAGTATAGGGGTGGGGTTAAGATGTCACCTGACCCCTGCAGTGTATAAATGCTGAACATTGAGTTTGGTAATCAGATTTGCTTGTGGGTCTGGAGGTTCACTCCAGGAAGCTATTGAAGGTGCTCTGTGGAGTTTCTATGTGAATATTTGCTGCTCCAAATGAAAGATTAAGCTGCCAGATTATTCTGCTGTATTGAATTTGTCCTGAGGTAAACAACTTCTGAAGAAGAATTAATTAAAACTGGAACTTTTAAAAAGAATTGGTGATATATGTTTCTCTATGATTGCCCACTTACACCTGTGCCCTACCACAGGGCACCACAGCTGAAAGGAATACTCCAAATTAGACCACACATAGGCTCTAAATAAGGGCATCATGACCTTTGGGTCCCTTGATTTAATATTATTTTTAATTGACCATATCACGCTATTTGTTTTATTGATCACATCATTAATATGATTTGAGTGTCTTATTTCATGGGAGATGTTTACACCAAGATCTTTTTTATCAGTGGTAGCCAGAATAGAACCACCAAGCACGTACTTTGCATTGGGGTTATTTTTCCCCAAGTGCATGACTTTGCACTTCCCTGTATTTAACCACATACCCCAATTATTAACCCAGACTGTTATTCTATTTAAGTCCTGTTGAATAGTAGCAACATCATTAGATGTTGCACATGGACAATTGATTTTAATGTCATCAGCATATTTTATTGAATTTGAGAAGCAATTTTGTGTCAAATCAGAAATAAAAGCCTGAAACAGACAAGGTACCAAGTCGGAGCCTTGAGGAACCCCACTAGTGATGTGCCCAAGCTCTGATGTCCAGAAATAAGATTCCACTGTGATCTATTGGAGAGCCAATTACTAATCCAGTTTATTATGTTTTTATTAATATTGAGTTTGTGTAATTTGGAAATGAGAGCCCAAAATCGCATAACATACGAAAGTCAATACATATGATGTCTTATGGTGTTCTCCTGTCCAAATGTGAGCTGATAACTTCATAAAAGCATATCAGGTTAGTGAGACAACTTTTACCTTTCTTAAAACCATGCTGGTTAGGATCTTGAATTTCTAATATTGGAGCAATCTCATCTTTGATAAGACTTTCAAGAGTCTTACATATTGCAGATGTGAGGCTGATGGGCCTATAGTTGTCACAGCAGTGTTTTGGTCCTTTTTTATGGATGTGTACTACATTAGCTAATTTCCATTCTTCTGAAATGAAATTTTCAGATAAACATCCTTCAAATAATAATCGGAACGGGTAGGCAACACAATCTGCCAATAGGTATAGGAGATGACCAGCTAAATGATCAGGCCCAGGACTAGTTTTTCCCTTCTGTAGAGTAATTTTTGATAGATTATATCTTCAGAAAAATAAATATGGGTATCATGACTGTTGGGTGGATGCAATATATTTATTTGCTGTGGAAAAAAATGATTATTAAATACGCGGCCATAGATTTAGGGTCATGTATTAACTTGTTATTCAGTAAACGGGGACCTACTTGGCAGGCAGGTTTTTTAAGAGAGTTTATATAGGAGTAAAAAACCTTGCTATTAGATTTATTTGCACAGGTAGTTAAGTTGTACTCCAATAAAGTTTTTGATTTCCTAATAGCAGTCTTACACTTTTTTGAGTTTTGAGATAGGATGCCCAATTTTTCTTTGTTTTGTCATAAGGTACCTACTATATTCTTTATCTTTTAATTCCACTAATCTTTATATAGATTTATTGATCCATTTATGGTGGTGTTTGAGATTATTATATTTCTTTCTGGATGGAATATAAGTGTCTGTAAGTTAAATTAATATATCCTGAAGGATAAGTCAATTATTCTGAATAGTGCGATTATTAAAGATGGACTCCAAATTAATGTTTTTGAGTATAGATTTGATTGTGAGAATGTCCCCTTTATCATAAAAATAAATGTTCATTGAATTAGAATTATAAGCATAGTACCAGGGTACTGTAAAGAGGATAGAATTATGGTTGCTACTGCCGATTGGTGGACCTACAAAAATGTTATTCAAGACCACATCATCATTACAGATGATCAGAGCTAGTAAGTTGTCCCTTCTAGTTGGTACAGTAATACATTGTTTTAAGTGTAATTGAGTGCAGATAGACAGAAATGTTTTCCCCAAACAAGATGAGGCAGATAGATTAGACCATGAAATATCTGCAAAATTAAAATCTCCCAATATGATAGTTTCACCTTGTTCTGCTGCTACTTCAAACTCAGGACAGATTGCCTCAAAAATCTCAATTTATGAATTTGGCAGGCAATAACATGTTCCTATTATTAGCTTATTATCACTGGTGCGAGGCATCACATACGCCTTCACAACAAAATGCCTTTTCGAGAAAGATCCTGCCGATTGGCCCCTGCAGATAGTGACAATGTCAGATGCCACCTGCAAGAAATGCCAGCAGCAGGGATAATATGGGAGTCACACAGTCATTATGCTTCTCCAATTGTGGTAGTTTGCAAAAAGAATGGCTCGGTGCTCATGTGCATTGACTACAGAACTCTAAATAAAAGAACTGTCCCTGACCAGCATACCATTCCCCGCATCCAAGATGCTTTCAACTGTCTAAATGGGAGCAAGTGGTTTTCCATACTTGATCTCCAAAGTGGGTATTATCAAATCCCCATGGCTCTGGAGGACCATGAAAAAAATGTCTTTATTTGTCCTCTGGGTTTCTATGAGTTTCTTCGCATGCCCCAAGGCATATCTGGTGCACCAACAACTTTCCAATGTTAAATGGAATGAGCAGTGGGAGATATGAACTTATTGGAATGCCTTGTTTATTTGGACGATGGCATAGTTTTCAGTAAGACCCTTGAAGAGCATGAGGCCTGTCTCTTCAAAGTACTGGACCAACTCGAAGAATTTGGGATGAAATTATTGATGGACAAATGTTAGTTTTTTCAAAGCTTTGTAAAATATGTCAGTCACATCCTGTCTTTAGAAGGAATTCAGACAAACCCTGCTAAAGTGGAAGCTCTTACCACCTGGCCAAGACCAAACAATCTAAAAGAGCTACAGAGGTTTCTGTGAGTACTATTGCCCTTTTGTAAAAGATTACATTAAAGCTGTTCAGTCACTGTTGAACCTAACCCAAGGGTATCTACCCACTCATAAAAAATTCAAAAAGAGTGCCGTCAAGGAGAATGATAAAACATATTTCCATCCAAATGAACTTTTTAGCCAGCAATGGACCCTGGACTGTGAGTCAGCATTCCAAGAAATCATTTATCAACTCATGCATACTCCTGTACTAGCTTATACGAAATCCATCTAGACCTTATGTTCTCCATACCGACGCTAGCCTAAGCAGCCTAGGGGCTGTACTTTATCAAGAATATACAGAAGGACTGTGCCCAGTGGCATTTGCTAGCTGCAGTCTGACTCCATCAAAGAAAAACTATCCTGTGCACAAGTTGGAGTTTCTTGCTATAAAGTGGGACATCGTGGAGCAATTCCATGAATATTTATATGGCGCAAAGACCTTAGTAAAGACAGATAATAATCCATTAACTTATGTTCAGACGTCTGCCAAGCTAGATGCAACCAGACACTGATAGCTCTTAGCATTATCCACATATGACTATGCAATAGAATACAGGCCTGGCCTAAATCATATTGATGCTGATGCTCTCTCCAGGAGGCCAAATTCCTCTCAACAGTGGGTGCGTATACCAGAACATTCAGTCAAAGTCTTGTGTCACAAGTTCGATAGGGATGAAGCTTTGTCTCCTGATGCCATGAACTGACTGGTCGATTGCTTGGGAACTTCTGATACCTGTTTGCCACCTGACTTCTGCAGTCTAGCAGCATTAGATCTGAGCATGCTGCTGCAGCTCACTCCCACACACCTTGCTAGAGAACAGCACTATGATCCAATGATAAAACTTCTGAGTACATTGCAAAAAGGGGGAGATGTTTCAAAATTGCATTCTAGTGATCAAAGGACTGCTTTACTCTTTCATGAGGGGCCCAAATTAAAGATCCATGACATATTTCTGTTCTATGAACTCATGGACAATCAAGGAGAAGTTCTAAAGTAACAGTTAGTGCTCCCCACTAAGTAGCAACAGGTTGTTCTCAAGGCACTGCATGACCAAATGGTATGTTTGGGTACTGAAAGAACTCTTAACCTTGCTAGAGCTCGTGTCTATTGGCCCAAGATGGGCATGGACATGGAACAGTACATCAAAAATTGCATCAGATGCCTTCAGAGGAAAGCATAACCTCAGCGAGCTACTTTCTTGGTGAATATCATTACTAGTACACCTCAGGAACTTGTCTGCATTGACTTTTTGAGCCTGGAGCCTGATTTCAAAAACATAACCAATGTCTTGGTTGGACTGATCACTTTACTTGATATGCCCAAGCTTTCCCCACAAAGGATCAAACAGCCACCACTGTAGCCAAGGTACTGGTAGAAAAATTCCTTGTCCACTACAGCACCCCACAGCATATCCATTCAGATCAGGGCTGTAATTTGGAAAGCAGGCTGATAAAGGAAGTGTTGTCTTTGTGGGGAGTGAGAAAATCGAGAACCACACCTTATCATCCTTAAGGGGATCCACAGCCTGAGAGGTTGAATAGGACGTTAGACATGGTGGGCATGCTGCACCCCAAAGACAAGCCTAAACAGAGCCAGCAGATCAGCACTCTTGTACACGTGTACAACTGTACCAAAAATGACACTACTGGGTTCTCCCCATATCAGCTGCTGTTTGGGCAAGAAGCCTGGTTGCCTGTGGACATTTGTTTTGGAGTTTCTGCTGATGCCAAATCTAATAACTATCTGCAGTATGTTCAGAACCTAAGAGCTCAGTTAAATCATGCCCATCAACTAGATAACACAATGGCTGCAAAGAAAAACTTGGCTAACAAAGCATGCCATGATAAAAGGGGCAGAGCCCAGGATTTGCAAGTGGGAGACTGAGTGTTACTTAGAAACTTGGGGTTTCAAGGAAAGCATAAAATCACAGACAAATGAGGTCACACTCCCTACATTGTAGTGGGACAATTGCCCAATTTGCCATCATACAAAGTTAGGCCTGAAGAAGATGCCAAAGCTGTGAAAACCATACACAGAAATCACTTGTTGCCTATCGGACAAATACTTTTGGACACTGCTCCTTCAAATCCTACTCCTGCCAGCCTGGTCACTCAGTCTGTGGCCACGCATAATTAAAGCTCTCAGCCTACTGCTGCTCAACAGCCTGAGATGTCTGTTAATAGTAATGCTGTCATTGATGATGCAAGTTCTGTAGATGATGAAAGTGACTTTGGGACTTTGTTCTATCTGTCTTTTGATCTAGCTCAAATATTTCAAGGAAACCCTTTATGCCATATGGGGGTGACTCAAATAGTCCAGTAATGACTGATAATCTTGCTGAGTCAACTGAACTGATACCCTCTGACAGTGATATTCTAAGTGTAACCTTTGAAATAGCAGACTCATTACACCGGGTGGAATTATCCAAAATTGAAATATTTGATTCTGACCAAGAAAATGGTGAATCTCACAGTGAGCCTTCAAGTAATACTGAAACAAGTGGGCAAAATGAACTAATTCAAGCACCAGTAAGTTCTACTGTTCTTGAAACTGCTAACACTGTGTTGAATGATTTGAACCTTATTGAAATATCTCTTTCAGATGGAAGTGAGTATCAAGAACCTGAAAGTTCAAATTCTATACAGAGTGCAAGTAATCCACCAAGTTCTGAACCTCAAGAGAGTGCAGTGGTACCCCTTTCTTCAGAAACTGTTTTATGTTGGACAATGAGCCAGAAGTTGCGAACCCAAATGCTAATGCTGAAAGACAAGTGCCAATGCCCTCTTTATCTAAACGTTCAGACAGACCTGTAAAACCTGTTGTTCGACTCACTTACAATACACCAGAAAAGCCTATAGATCTGCCCATGAATGTCGTCCACAGAGGGGCATATGTTATAGCCAATTCTCTTCCCAAGCTAGTGTTCACTGCAGCTTCTAAAGTGATTATTCACCCTTCTCCTAGTATTCTAGGGGTCACCCTTATAGAGTTAGAGGGATCAGTTGAAAGGTGCCTAGTATTTGTTTTAACTAAACAAATGCTTGAGGGTTAAAAACAAAAGGTATAAATGTCATTCTTATGGTTAACCAGATGCGAAAAGGTGTGACGATTGAATGTAAAATGTCATGATGAAGTGCTAAATGATTAAACTGTACAGTATACTTAGAAGGTTCCATTTAAAGTGATAGCATGCTAAATTGTATATAGGGGATACATGATGGGCAGGAGTGTTACATGGTAAATATTTTCACTCTTGCAGAGTGACCTCTGGATACTCACGAGTGGTGAAGCCACGAGTGAGAGTATCCAGAGGTCACTCTGCAGGACTGAAAATATTTTTCATAGCACACGACTGCACATCATGTGTACAATTTATACAATAGGAGTTTCCAGAACTTTTTTTTTTAATTTCAGTTTAACTTGTGGAACAGACAAAGAAGACACAGGACAAAAAAGGAAAGTACTGCTAAAACAAGCTGAAACACTGTCTTGACATTTGGGATGAAGCAGGCTGTATTCCTTGGTAGTTGAGGTATTCGTGGATGTGGAAAGCTTTGGTCTTTTTTGGCTTCTTTTTCAGTATGACACTCAGGCCACTGTTTGCTTGCTTTGGGGCTTTCATAGAGTGCAAAAGATGAAAATGAATGATGGACTTACAGGTGCAGGTGTGACAGGTGAGCTACATTCTTGTCATTAACTTCATGAAAGCAGTTCCAGCACTTAGGCAGCATCTGAGTGTTGCTGGGTGACATCAGCACAGTTGAAATAAATGTTGATTATCTCACTGAGAAAGCTCCTACCCCTATTGTATAAATTCCATGGCAGTGTGATGTATGCACAGTGCTGATATCTACAAGCGACTTTTGCACCGTGTGTATACTGTGAATGTAAACTTTTGTCACAGTGTAGATATCAGTACCGTGTGTTCCTGCAGAGTGGAGATCTGTATTTTTATTCCACTGAATATCTCTTCAGCCCTATTGTAGAAATAGTTGTATTGTATCAGGCTTGATAATGTATATATTTCATAGTGTGATAGTAAAGTGTTACTATAATTACTAGTTTATGATAGTCTTGGTGTGGAAGCCAAGTTTTTCAGGCAGGGGAGAGATGCAACCCCCCTCAAGGGCTTATCTTTATTGCCCCCATGTCCGCAGGCTCTCCCAATTCCTCCCGTTTCCTCCTGTTGCTGGCATCCCTTGTCTGTCACGAGTTTCCCTGATTGCTCCTGGAGTGCCACAGAGGTTCCCTGATGCAGTCTGGATCCTCAATTTAACCCATTTGGGCTTACATATTGAATCATGATCTCTCATTATTAGTATTGCACTGAGGTGCAGCAGGGATCGCACAGGCACAAACAGCACCTTTGATGTTTTGATTGCTGGTTTTGAGGTCCATCGGAGGGCATTTCTGTGGTCCTGGTGCCCCTCCTCTGTCAAATGGGGGCTGGTGACCAGAACACTGCAGCAGAAAAGCTGCTTGGGAGGCTAAAAGCTAAAATTTAAAAAGTTACAAAATGGGGCATAGACAAGGGCTCATGAATAAAACAAGAGCCATCATGCATATTAATGAGGGTGTCTGTTACTGCTAGGGGCACTGTATTATGGGGCAGTGACAGCACAGTAATAGAGTGCACATATATAAGTGTGGGCTTGTTTTAGAGGGCACAGAAGGGGATTTATGGCAATGGGAGAAGTGTAAATAAAATGTTATTATCCTGACTGCACCAGAACTTGAAAGTGAGGAACATGTTTTATGCTTGAACATTGTCTTTACAGGAGGAGTGCAGGGCACAAGCCAGAGACCAGACCCTGTTGGTAAGTTGGCTGATAGTGAGCATATCATTAATGGTCAGACTGTTTGGCATTCTAAATGTTGAATACTGCAGCTGTTCAGGTTTTCATAAAAGGTCAATAGATTGGATTTTGGGTGGTATTAGCTTTCCAGCAGGCTGTACCTACTGTGATAGTTACCCATGTAATTACTCTGAGTGGAGGCACCATAATTATAGCACTATTACTGGTAGGGGACCCCCATACTAGGTAGTAATGAACCCAGGCCCCTCAACCTGTTATTAGGGATACAGGCAGGGGTAGTAGCCTTCGGTATAATGGTGCCAGGGTTACAACATGATTACTTGTTTCAGCTCGCCAGCCATCCTCATCATGCCTACTTTAAGTGAACTCAAGGGGTTTAGAGGAAATTCAAGAGGAGTTTCAAATTACTTTATCACTCCCAAATGTGTGTGTGTGTGTGTGTGTGTGTGGGAGGGGATGATTTATCTTCTCTGAAGGGCTGGGTTATGCAAGGTAACTAATATTTTAGGGGTTTCCAGGGGTTGCAAGGGGCATCATAGTGTATTGCAAAGAACTCATAGTGGTATCAACTGCAACACCTGGCTATCCCAGAATGCATACCTCTCACCCTGCCAGGACCAAAATGAGGGACACTGCCCAGTAAAATCAGTGGCAAATGCTCACATCTGAGACACCATTCTTACTTGACATACAGTGCAGTGTCACAATTTATACATCTATTCAAATGCACTCCACAGCCTCTCCTAAGGGTAATATTATGCACTGGCTTTAATACATACAGTACTCTCTTGCAAGAGGCATACATAGGTAAACCAAAAGTTAACTGGCTGAACAGAACTGCAGCCATGTTACAAATGATTTCCCAAAAATTAGTAAAGTGGTTAAAAAACAAAGTCTCAAATTGTAAGCAGCATCACTGGCTGTGTGTTATTACTGTGTAGACAATGTCTGGGTTATTAAAAATAAAACTAAAATAAATCAAATCCCATACTTGAGCTTATTCAACATTGTATACAGCTGACTACCATCATAATACAGTAACTTCATAAGGCATGTACCTAGTATGGTGTTACCACTCTATGAGTAGTATATTGCTTCACACATGTTCCCCTTGATTTTTTCTGCCTTGCTCAGTACATTTATTATTACATAGACAATGACAGTAGAAAAAGACCAAAGGTCCATCTAATCCACCAAGACTTCCCTGTCTGCCCTGGGACCTATTGTCCATACAGAGCAACCCCTGCTCCCCTCCTTAATGCTGCTGATCTGAGCAATAACCAAGCCCTCAACATTAGTATATAGCTGGATACCATCACAATACAGTAACTTCATACAGTGTGTACCTATTATGGTGTCACCACTCTCTGAGTAGCATATTGCTTCACACATGTTCCCCTTGATGTTTTCTCCCTTGCTCAATGCATATTATTACTTAGACAATGACATCAGAAAAAGATCAAAGCTCCATCTAGTCTGCCAGACTTCGCTATCTGCCCCGGAACCTATTGTCCACACAGAGCACCCCCTGCTCCCCTTCTTAACGCTGCCAACCTGAGCAACCACCAAGCACTTCAGTCCATCCCAGTAATGCCTGAAACCATTTATGGTCTTGGTGTCCACCACCTCTGCTGGCAGACTGTTCTACAGCTTCATCACCCTGTCCATAAAATAGAATTCCCTCACATCCCTCTTAAAACTTCACCCCTTCAGTTTCAACTCACAACCTCAGATTCTTGTTTGCCAAAACATGTTTGTTTACAGTCCTTGATCATCTTTCTAGACGTGCCTAAGTTTTGCACTAGATTTGGAAAAACTGCAATCAGTTATGCTTTACCATCTCTCTGGGAATAAACTCCAAAATACCCTTAGGCTCTCCAATTATGTCTCTCTAAATGTTGCTAAATCCAGGATAAGTAGTTCCTATAAAGATGACTACCTCTGCTATTCCAGCTAGTCAGACCCCTAAGTTCTCTTATTACCCTTGGGTTTTAGCACTTTATTGATTATGGCAGGGACCTTTGCACCCTATTGCTATGTCATCACTTTGCACTTCCCCCTTCATACCCTGTGATACTGTCTGTAAATTATTGTTCCTTGTCATTTTGTTTCATGCCTTGATATGGTAGTTGTTAGTTTCCTTTACATTCCTTTGAGTCTATATTGTTTACCCTTGCATTAGTTTTTGTAATATGTTATGACTGTTTATTATGTATTTGATGTTTGCTGCTGTGCCTGTGGCAGGACACTCTTGTAAGTGAGTTTGTTTGATGAAGTTTTCCTGAGGAAATAAACCTGAACATGAACTTGATCAACCCCCACTACATCTTTCCTGGACTTGGGACCCCCTACCCCAAAAAATGTCAATACATAGAGGGAGGGGAGGAGAATATGGCATCATGAGTGGCTGCATTTTTGGGGGTGTTCCTAAAGTTCAAGGAGTATACTGTAAGAGTAGGTCAAGGATATGAAACATAACAACTCTGGGTATAGTAACACCATTAGGATGCATTTCAGTTGTATTATGAAAGGAGCAGATAAAACAACCAGCAACATTAATGAATTTTAGAAAAGGTAAGCAATTAGAAAATATGGGTTTTCAACTAGAAATAATATGATGCAATAAGGGCTGACAGTGAACCCTTTAAAATAAAAATTAAGGAAAAAAGAGAGAGGTCCTTCTCCTTATCCATCTCAGTCATTAACAGGGGTACATTTTTATTCTTCCTGGCACTGGCACTGGGTGTACATGAAGGATCACCACCATCACCAATGGCTATTGTAAAATCAATGTGACTAACATTTCTAGGCTCCATTTCACCACTGTGGCTAAGACATTTTGATGAATGTGACTGAATGTGGCTGGCTGTCACACCACTCCACAGCAGGCCAGCACTGTCACAGCCATCAATATGTTCGGCCAACTGGTGCCATGCAGCAAAGCAATTTTCTTTCTTCAAAAAAATCATGAGCAAAGTGTGCTAGAGAGTGCAAGTTCACTCACTGCCCCTTGAGAATGGATTTATGTGATGTGGGTGACTGCCGAGAGTGAGTCCCCACAGACTGAAGACAGAATGCAGACAGCGGGAAGGGCATTTGCACAAGAAGGGTGATGGTGCAACAAGGTTGTCCCATGGGGAGAGTGCGGGCAGGTGGCGAAGGCCAAAGGGATGTACAGTACTGCATGCCCATGCCACAGGGCATACAGGCATGAGCGCACACATGAGGGCGACTGGCACAGAGCGTGCCCAACAAGGCCCATGGCAGATGGCTTGATGTGCATGGTCAAGGGTGGCAGCACAGGGCAACAAGCCATGGCATGATCATGGGGGGCCATGAGGAGGGTGGGGAAGGGGCACAGGACAACATGGGATGACCATAGGGCAGCATTGCCCAGGATAGCAGCATGCATGCTGTGGCAGGGTGTAGCTCAGGACCACCACAGCTGCACTGCCAGGTGACTGCAGGGTAGCATCAAGGGGGGCCCTGTGTGGTACTGGGGTGAGAGTCAAATGAGTGACTCAGGGAGATGTGAATAATGAGCTGGTGCCCATGTCAGGTGGCACTGTTCCACTGCTGGGCTCAGTATCAGCCTGCTGTGCCCATGCCACATGGTGGCAGGTGGTCTGCAACAGGTGAATAGATTGCAGGTGGCTGGGTAGAGCACAATAGGTAGCAACAATGCCAGGCAGCATTGCCATATGCCACCATGTGCCTGGTCACACATAAAAGGTGAAGTTGTGTACCAGGCCATGGAGATAGTCATAGTGGCTCCATGTGGTGTACTCCCCCACCACAGTGGCAATGTGGCCATTCAGGTCATGGTACTGGTGCCAGAGCTAAGAGGCCTTGGCCACAGAGACCAACTGCTCAGACTGGACCATGGTCATCTGCTCCTCTTCATGGAAGCAGTCGAGCAGACACCAAATGCTGGGGTGGCCAACCTGATCCTGGTGTTGAATGCCCTGTGCCACCCCTCCACAGTATTATTGTTTCTGGCCAGGCCCTGGATGGTTGCCCCATGGCAGATCCACTGTTCAATCAGGAAGGTGGCACATCTGGGGTCACGTGATGCGCTGAGTCGAGTTAGACGCCCTCCGTGCTGCTCCTAGGCCCGAGCTATTAATTTTGTGTTTAAATGTTGAGAGTCTGCCTAAGTGCGAGTGATTTTGGGGTATTTGGGTACGCTACCTGTAGCGGTCGAGAGTTTGGGCCGTAATCGTCTGAAAAACAACTCGGGCACAATCCTCTTTTGTTCGAGCTGGTGTGCGCTGCAAGTGTGTGTGACAGTCCAAGGCTGAGAGTAGAGATGGAGCCCGAAGCTACGGAGCCCCTCGCGGCGAGATCCCCTGCAACCAAGAGGCCTAAGCCACAATCCCCCACTCTTAAAGAACTTGAGGAGGAATTAAGTGGAGGAGGGGCAATGGCTCAGCCTAGTGAGGACCTGCAAGATATCAAAAGGCTACTTCAAGGTCTGGTGACGGATTTTGCAGCCGTGAAGCCTGTATTGTAATCCCTTGCACAGCGTATGGGGGATGCTGAGGCTAGGATAGCCTCCCAGGAAAGAAAGTCATTGGTGTTGGAACAAGAACTGTTTACGGCTAAAAAACAAATCAAGAAGTTAGAGGATCGAATAGAAGATCAGGAGTCGAGAAGTAGGAGAAATAATTTGATATTGGCGGGCTGCGGAAAGATCTGAAGGGTGGACTGTGTCTCTTTATTCAAGACCTGCTCTTCAAGCTGTTGGGCCAGTCACCTTTTGGGAAGCATACAATCTGAGAGGGCCCACAGAGCACTAAGGAAATGCCTCGCCGGTGCGCGACCCAGGGTGATCATCATGAGATTTCTCAACTTCAAGGAGAAGATGCATGTGTGGGAAGGCTAGACAACATAAAGCTCTCCAGTGGAATGGCAGCGCTTTGGATGTTTCAGGATCAAACCCTTCAGTCAGAGAAAAGCAGAGGGAATACGCAGAGATTAAAAAAAAGCTTTATTTGGCGGGTATTAAATTCCGTCTGCAGTACCCAGCAACGCTGTTGGTGAGACTACAATCAGGTGAAAAACGATACCTGACGGTGAGGGATGCGTTGGAAAGTTTGCGTACTGAACTCCCTAACTTATTTAAGCCTCAGACTTGAGGCGGACTGCCCAGATATAGTGCTGGTACATGGTCTGGTTCACAGTTGGACTAAAAGAATATGGGCTTTGCAGGAGGTTATGTTTATTGTAGTTAAGGTTATTTGTCTCTCCCTTTTTATTCTCATTTCATATTGGGTTGGGACTCTGGTGTCTGCATCAAGTCTGGCTGGCTTGGATGGGTGTCCCATAAGGTTTGGATTGGGGGTATTCGGGGTGATGTTTGGTCTCTAGGGACGAAATCTAGGGTTTTTGAGAGGACCATGTGTTACTAAAGCAAGGCATCAGAACAGTGTGACTTAACTCCTCCTATAGTTGTTGAATATAGTTTTAAATAGAGTTATATTTTGTGAGATTTGATTTACTTAGGATCTTTAACATGTTATTGCTCTGCAACTTCTGAGATTGGGAAGAGTAATTTTAGTGTTCTGGGATGGTACAATAGGAGGGGATTAGGACGATGGGAGGTCAAGGGAGGGGCTGACTCTCTTCATGATAGGGTCAGGGAATGAGGGTGGGAGGTATCTGGAGGAAGGCTCATCCATGACTGGCGAATTTCTAGGAGGTCGATCAAAGGATCAGGGGTGGGGAGGGGTTTGGGGGGTGTGATAGAGAGAGAGAGTCCATAGCGTGATCAGTAAGGGAAGGCGGAATGGGAAGGCTAGGGAAATGGATCACATGCTATGTTTTTTTTTTTCTTTTTCTGTGAATGATGACTCATTTTAACATAATTTCCTGGAATGTTAAAGGCCTTAGGGGTAGACGGAAAAGAATGGTAATCCTGAGACATATTAAATACTTGGGAGCTCATATAGCTGCCCTGCAAGAGACCCACCTCTTAACTGAGGAATTAAGCTGTTTTAAGAAATTATGGGTGGGCCAGGCTTATGGGCAGGGCAAGGAAAAGGCATCGGGGGGGTGGCGATTTTGGTAAGCAATAATTGTCCTTTCAGGGTTGAACAAGTGTTGCTAAGGGAGGATGGTAGGGGGGTATATTTGTTTGGGGTTTTAGCTGGCAAGGCAATTTCTTTGGCTTCTATTTATGGCCCCACCCCATCGTCCGAAGATTTTTTCACCTCTGTAGAAAGGGATATAGCAGCTATACCCACAGATTCCCTTATCTTGGCTGGGGATTGGAATGTGTGCGTCAGTAACTCGGAAGACAGGATACCCCCATCTGTTAGGCCCCCAAGTAAGGCGCAGATTGCCTTAAAGAGGATGATGGAGGCGACTGCTCTGGTGGACCCGAGTAAGACTCACTCAAAGAAGGGCAGCATTATGACCTTTTTCTCAGCGGCCCACAAGATTCACTCACGTATTGATTTTTTTTTGGTCAGTGGTGCTGTTCTTCGGGAAGTGGAGGATTTGACGACAGGGGTAAGGGTTCTTTCGGATCATTCCCCATCTCTCTGTTGTGGGAACCATGCCCGCTCCTCCCAAACCAGTTAGATGGAGACTGAATGATTTGCTGCTCTTTGAAACTACATGCAGGAAGAGTTGGACTGAATCACTGAGGGGATTCATTCAGTCTCAACTACCATCTTTACAAGATCAAAAGTTGGCCTGGCCGACGTGCAAAGTGCTATATGTAGGGGCAGTTCAGGCTATGGCGGCCAGGAGGAATAGCCTGAGGAAGGCAATGGAAGAATTTATTTTGGGGGTGATAGAATCGCTATCCCCTTTGGAGGGCTCCTCGGGAGAAATCGATTTGGAACTTAAATATCTACGGGGGAATGGGCGGATTTATGTTATGGTAAGGTGGAATTTTGGTTGGAGAAGATTCAGGCTAAATATCTATTACAGGGGGACGTCCCGGGTCGCCTGTTAGCAGCTAGGGTCAGGGAATGGGAAGCTAGTAGAACTATCACCTCTATATGGCATGGGGGGAAATTGTTAACAGACTCCCAAAAGATGGCAGATGTGTTCGCATCCCATTTTTCTGACCTTTATGGGCTGGGAACTGTAGCGGGAGAGGAGGAAATTAATGCTTTTCTTGAGGGAGTACCTGTCCCGGTGTTGGATGAAGTACAGGCTAGAGAGTTAGCGGCTCCTATTACGGAAAGAGAGATATTGGAAGTGGTACAATCTTTACCCTCTGGTAGAACTCCGGGCCCAGATGGTCTTACAGCTAAATTTTACCAAACGCACATTCAGATCATACTGCCACTTCTATTGGAGTTTCATAATACTATTATACAGGAGGGGTTGTCTCATCCGTCATTGTACCGGGCATTTATATCTTTGATCCCCAAACCTGATAAACCTAGGGATCGGGTGGATAGCTACAGACCTATAGCTTTAATGAACCAGGATATTAAGATTTTAACGAGAATTCTGGCCAATAGAATTTTGAGCATTGCTCCAAGCTTAATCAGTGAGGAACAAGTGGGATTTATGCCGGGGAAGGGGGCTCAGGATGCACTTAGGAAGTTGCATCATATACTTAGCTACGCTCCGGATTCTCAATTACCGCTAGCCCTAATATCTCTAGACGCTGAAAAGGCGTTCGATAGGGTTTCCCATGGTTTTCTTTTCACTACAATGCGGAAGATGGGTTTTCCGGAGGGTTTGCTTAAAGGTATTACACATCTATATGCCGCCCCATCGGCTAGGATTTTGTGCAATGGGTATAGCTCTTGAGAAATAATGTTGAAAAACCGGACTAGGCAGGGATGCCCACTGTCACCAATATTATTCAATATTTATTTGGAACCCCTGCTAAGAGCTATAAAGGAAGACAAACTTATAAAAGGGGTGAGATTAGGGGGGAAGGAACTTAAATTTTCAGTTTTTGCTGACGACATTTTGTTGCACTTAGAGGACCCAGTTTCTAGTTTCGAAAGAGTAAGGGTTCTAGTCGGGTGCTTTTCGGAGGTAGCAAATTATAAATTGAATCTAACCAAAACCCAGGTTCTCCCCCTGACTCCGCATGTATACAAGGTGGACTTTGCTCTCCTGAATCTGCAGTGGAGGTCGGATGAGATTAAATACTTGGGCATTTGGATTTTAGCAAATAGGGAAAAGGGGGCCGAAACAAACGTGGGAGGGGTGATATCGGCAATTAGAGGAGACATATTGAGATGGAATAAGCTCCCCTTGAATTTTATGGCTAGACTTGGCCTCATTAAAATGAACCTATTGCCCAGGTTATTATATCCTTTATACATTGCCCCCTATGATATTCATGCTACTTGGTTTAGGGTTATCAGGAAGCTTTTATCCGAATTTTTATGGAACTCCAAACCACCCAGGAAGAAATACGAGCTGCTACGTCTGCCTCAGTCAATGGGTGGGATTAAACTGCCTGATCTTCAAGTATATTATGTGGCAGGACAACTGGGCCTTATGCTTCGGTGGGTTAGGGAGACGGACGGGGGAATGTACACCCCAACGTGGCTACAAATGGAGAGACAAAAGCTGAAAGAGCGGGGTTTCTCGCCGGAGGCATTGTTGTATGCTAATTTTGCAAAAGATTTTACTAGGGGGGGAGGGAACCCAATTGGGAAATCCATGAGTGCGTGGTGGTCCTTCCTTACCCCTATGCAGAGGAAAGCTCAGTTGAGAGCTTGGGACCAGCCCCCTGTTGGGTAATCCTACTTTCAAGTTTGGGGGGCAGATGTTAAATGTGAGGTGGGCCAATCAGGTGAGGGGCCTTAAGGTGAGAGACCTTATCCAAGGTGAAAGGGTTACTACGCCAATTTTAAGGTTGGGGCTGCCGGTCTTTAAAAGACTGCAACTTACCTGCTTGTTGGAGGGGGTGGCGAAAAGTATTGGAGGATTCATAGAAGGGTCATTTACTTGGGATCTTCTGAAGGGGGTAGATCCGAAGGCAAATGCTCTCTCTCCCAGATTTACAGAGTGTTGGTGGAGTTTAGTAGCCCACCCTCTCCTGTACAAGTAGCGTATTGGGACAGAGTAATGGCTCCCAGGAATCTTGCTTGGGATTCAATTTGGAAAAGCCATAGGTATATTTCAATTCCTAGGTTTAGGATTATGCAATATTTCATTGTTTCCAATTTATATTTTACCCCGGCAAAACTATATGACAGGAAACTAAAACAGACGGACCTTTGTTTTAGATGTGGGATGGGGATAGGAGACTTGCTACATGTGATGCGGGAGTGCTCCAAAATTCTCCTCTATGGTCTGAAATAAGGCAGCATATGGACCCATTCCTGAACTACTCAGACTATATTACGCCAGAGGTCTGTGTTTTGGGGACTTCTCAGAAATACCCGGAGTTCTACCCAAATTCCACCTGGCTTTGATGTCTGCAATAGTGAAATCTTTTTTGGTTCAGCATTGGAAAGATGATCAAGAGTACACTTATGGACAGTAGGTACGGGACTTGGTGTTTTTTCTGGGCAGAATAAGGAGACAGTTCTGGGGTGAGGGGAACAAAAGGCTATATGCGAAGAGGTGGTCATCTTTGGAAACAATTTATTTACCACAGAGCTCTGCAGGTCTGTCTGTCAGGTTTTGAATAGCAAGAGCTTAGTTTCTTAGGATATGAAGAGGTCAAATTGCACTCTTTCTTTTTGGACGGAGTTGAGTAATAGGGTTGGTGTACAGAGAATATGTGATTCAATTAGATGTTAAATGAGCTTGGAATGTATGCCTTCCAGAGGGTAGGTAGGGATGGGGACTCTCTATCTCTCTCTCTCTCTTCAGGGGACGTGGCAGGACTTCATCTCGGATTTAACGTAAGGAATGTATGGATCGCCGCCAGTGGACTAACAGTTTAAAAATTGCATTTTTGCTGATATGGTGGAGTCTACTCCTGTTACAGTTTTTTATCTTCTTTTTTCTTCTTCATCATATGTTGATTACGAATTGCCTTCTGTTTACATGTTCGGACTACATACTTTGGTGATATTTGACTAATAGGGAATGTGAATTGTAATTTAGATACAGGAGTTGCTAACTGACCAATGTACAGTTATAAGATGGATTCCTGCTGGGTTTGTAAATATGGGATTGTACATAGTTCATACAGTCAGTTCTTGGGCTGTATACCCTGGCTCGTCCAGGTCTTTACTTATAGTTGTAATTGTTGTTGATTATAGATCTAAAATCAATAAAGATTTGTTGGGAAGGTGGCACATCTGCGACCGGACCAGCCAGTGGGGTGACTGATCCAGGTGTCTTCAAAGTAATAGAGGATCGGCTGCAGCACCTCCTCGTTCTGTGCCATGTATTCCCATTCCTGCATCTCTGAAACACTGCAGACACATCAGATCGTGGGATGAATGCCAGTGCCAGCAGCATTTGGAGGTGCAGGGCAAAGTCTGGGTCGGTGGTATACTTCTGCAGGACCTCTGGGCACTGCTTGATTTTGCACCAGATTACCTGTGAAAAGTGGAAGAAGCATATCTGGATTTGGCTGTCCAGGAACACGGTGGACACAGCTCGCCAGCTGGCACACTAGAAGTCTAGCAGGACAGAGGTGGGTGCAAGCACCAGATGGTGTATCTGCAACTTTCTGAGCAGCCGTATATATGTCTGTGCCCTCCTGGTGCAGGTGAGGGCAAACACAGCTGGCAGGACTGCTCCTGACTGGACAACATGTACTGTGTACAGCTGGTCGAAAAGGAATGGGCATGCCCAGAATGTGCCATTCATGAACCAGTCAGGGCAGTCCATCAGCTGCTGCAGACTCCAGTCAGTGACGTACATGACCAGATGGTCCCACTCCTGACCACTGTCAAACAGCAGGAACCGTGCCCCGTTGCCCATCATGGTGAATTCCTCTGGTATCACAAGGTCCGTGACAGTTGTTGAAGTAGTGAGCCACACTTGTGCCACATGATGCATGCACTGTACGGTCCAGTGCAGTAGTTGCATCCCTGGCAGTCTTCCCGCAACGGCTGCTGGTATCCCCAACATGCTCACCACCATGCCCTGTGATGCACTATCCATGGTTCTCCATGCTCTGTCCCGCAGTATTCTGAGACCACGGCACATATCAACATCTGCTGTGTCTGGGGCATGGTTGTGCTCCCGTACTGTGGCCACTGCATTGTCATCCACAGTGTGCAGGCAGGCAAGACAGTTGTACCTGTGAGCCTCTGCACACTGCCAGTACACTTTTTCGGGGACCTGCCTTGTCCCTGCAGTATACATAGCTAGAGGCTTGCCTTGCTGGCTTTGCACACATAGTGCACTAACATCCTGTCTATAGCATGACAGTTCTGTGGCTACTGTGGGCATCTCCCCTTTTATGTGCAGTCTGCAGCCCCACTCAGTGCTGCCATGTGGCCACCCCTTCCTATCCGCCCTCTTTATCCCATGTTGTATTGCCCAGCCCCCACCCCATGTCCTGTGGATGCCTCCTGATGGCTTGTTGTGGACCTCTGTCCTGTCAGGGTGAGTACCTGTGGACCTGCTAGTGGGGGCCTGCTTCTCTGGTGGTGGTGGTGTTGTGCTGGTCCGGGAGGGTGTGTGGTCTGGTGAAACAGCAATTCAGCATACTCTGCATTTATGATAACTGATCGTTTCTGATCACAGAAAGGGTCTGGACAGTGCTTATTATTTTTCTACACAACATTATGCCTGTAGTACAAACTGACCCATTGCACCTCCTTCATGTGGTATGGTGTGCACACCCTCATGGGTCTCTGCCTCCCGGTGAGTAACCAACCCTGTGGCCCACAACAGGTGCTCGCTGCTTGGCTTTTCTGGCCTGTCTGGCTCGCTGGGTGGTCTGTTTCTGAATGGGGTTTCGCCCTTGCAGGGCTGCAGCACAGCTCACTCTTCTGCTGTCATTCA
Source organism: Neoceratodus forsteri (assembly GCA_016271365.2). NCBI lineage: Eukaryota > Metazoa > Chordata > Ceratodontiformes > Ceratodontidae > Neoceratodus > Neoceratodus forsteri. The sequence continues at coordinate 1,387,946,731 of CM057453.1, forward strand.
GCAGTACTCTGCGTTCGCCCTTTCGGCTGCCGCTGTTCATGCCTTGCCCACACAGAACACGCCTGTATTTCAGCACTCTACATGGCTGCAACCCTTGAGAACATGATATCTGCCAGTCCAGTTCTGGTGCCAAATAGTGGAAAACTTCAGGATGTTTGAGTCACAGAGACAAGAACGCAGCATTAGACCACGTTTGAAGAATGGCTAATTCAGTTCACAAGTGGCTAAAACACTGGGAACATTTTAGCCAGTGGCTAATTTTTAGACCTAGCACTTACTCATCTGGCATGAAGCAGCACTGGGTCATTTGCTGGATGTGTAAGGGAAATACATTGCAGCCATGTTACAAGTGATTTCCCAAAAATGAATAAAGTGGTTAAAAAAACAAGGTCTCAAATTGTAAGCAGCATCATTGGCTCTGTGCTATTACTGTGTAGACAAAGTCTGAGATATTAAAAATAAAACAAAAATAAACTCCCATATTTTAGCTTATTCAACACTGGTATACAGCTGGATACCATCATAATACAGTAACTTCATACAGTATGTACCTATCATGGTGTCACCACTCTATGAGTAGTATATTGCTTCACACATGCTCCCCTTGATTTTTTCTACTTTGCTCAATGCATATATTATTACATAGACAATGACAGCAGAAAAAGACCAAAGTTCCATTTAGTTTGCCTAGACTTCCCTATCTGCCCCAGGACCTATTGTCCATACAGAGTGCCCCCTGCTCCCCTCCTAAATGCTGCTAACCTGAGCAACCACCAAGCCCTTCACTCCATCCCAGCCATGCCTGAAACCATTTATAGTCTTGGTGCATACCACCTCTGCTGCCAGACCATTCTACAGCTTCACCACCCTTTCCATAAAATAGAATTTCCTCACATCCCTCTTAAACCTTCACCTCTCCATTTACAACTCATGTCCTCAAGTTTTTGTTTGTCAAAACATGTTTGTTGACAGTCCTTGATCAACTCCCACTGCATATTTCCTGGTCTTGGGACCCCCTCCCAAATAAATATAAAATAAATGATGGTGAAGTGTGTGATATGAGAATTTAATGCACACCTGAGGTGTGGGATGCTACATAAACCCTGAAAGTGAAGCCCGAGAAGTTTATCAAAGAATCCCACACCATGGGTGTGCATTAAATTCTCATAGGCATGCTTCCTCATCTTTTATTTTATATAATTGCTGGTGAGCAATTTTTTCCAGCCTTACTCAAGTGTCACACACACAGACACACACACACACACACACACGCACACGCGCGCACACACACACACACACACACACACACTTTATCTTTCCCTTCAACTGCCTCTTTCTCCAGTATCTGTCCGTCCAACTGCCTATCTCTCCAGTTCGGGATTAGTTATTTATTTCTTTTTTTCTTCTTACAGTTTATAATCCCAATTGCACTTCAGGGGCACTATAGGCAGTGAAGTGCGGTCCTGTTCCTGCACCTGATGCACAGCAGGATCAACCAGATATAGTGTTTTGATTCATAATATTACATGGAGCCGATAAACATTTAAAAAAAAAGTATGTTAAATATGATGGAGGACGAAGAGGGTTTCTGTGGAGCTCCTTGCTAACAGACAAATGGAGCCACAGAGGAGCTGCCATGTTTCAGGATCTGTTCCGCTCGCCCCAACAGACAGAGAAAGCCAATGATGCTGTGCTCATTTTTAAATCACAGAGCATGTGTTCACCATAAAAACACAGGATCAACTAGATAAATGATCTGGCCAGCCTGGTGGTGCTGAGGGTTGAGGTGCTGGATGCCACACCTCATGCCACACCAGAGACCCGGGTTCAGGAGTGGACTCAGGTTGCCAGAGGTCTTCGGGGGAGGAGAATGATTGAGCATCCAGAGGACTGCTCTCCTCTCCTGGGGAGGGTTGTTGGAGTTTCCCTGCTTAGTAGCACCCCCGGTGGAGACTGGGTGCACTAAACCAGCAGGGAACAGGAATGGGTAGATGCAGCACCGGACGTCTGCTGGAGGGTGTGGGAATGCACCCTCTTCATGCTGACATCATTGCACGTCCGCGACTCAGGGACCGAAAAAGTGGAAAAACCCTGGCACCCAGACAGGTGAAGATGGGACACACAGATAGCACCCACACTCAATGCTGGATCCTTCCAGCCAGCCCCTGGCTCTCACCCCTCACCCTGGCCACCTACTAGATTGTAGATAGAGTGCCACAGGAGGGATTCAGAGCCAGGGGGTTGGTCAGGTCAGTGAGTGTAGGAGAGGAGCTTCCCGGGATGAGGTCTGGTCGAAGGACCTCGGGTGGAGAGGGAGAAAGCTGATCCAGTGTATGTCCTCACTGGAGAGAGGTCTATGGGGCCAGAGATGGAGGGGGGGTTAATAAAGTCTAACCAGATAAATTATTTAACTTTACTGAAAATGAAATCTACACACAAAGCTGCCTACAGCAATTCATCTTTACATTTAAGCCCATGAAGACTAAATTTGCTGGCAAAGGCACCTAGCTTCACCTGATCTCTTTTCTTCTAGGTTGCTTGAAAGGACAGAGCAAAGAACCTTACCAGAGCAAGAAAAAGATTAAGGCTTCTTTTGGCTAGGCAGATTTACTGTGTGTTATTATTTTCGTTTGTACTCATAGGGATTGTTACTGTTTGTTGCTAACATTTTATTGCTTTATTTTTCTCTGATTCAAATTGTTGCAGGGTATACATTCTGCTGCATTATTGCAGGGTATGCCTACAGGTGTGTGCTTACAGATTACTGAAGTAATCTTCTGATTCAAATTGTCTTTTGCTAGGTATAACTTCTGTTACTGCTTTATTTTTCTCTGTAGCAAAGTGTTTTTTACAGGGTATATCTTCTGTGAAATTATTACAGGTGGTGCTTTACAGGTTTTATAGTTTTATCTGTCATTAGGATAAGCTTTCAGGGCTACTGCATTTGTTGCTAGCTGATTGTTTCTGCTCTTACCTCCTTGTTTCTTTCATCTGTGGTTCTTCTTTTTCAGCAGGGGAAGGACCCAGCCACCCACCCCATCCTCAACCACCCCACAGTACACTCCTTTTAAAGGGTAGCACAGCTGTGACATTTCTTGTAGCAAAGCAGGAAGGGGCGGGTAAGAGGGGTATCCACATAGTGACCTCATTTACAGGGGCACAAGTAATTCGACTTGTTATAACAAGTTATACAAAAATAAACAAAACACAGAATCAAACTTTTGCTTTCATTTTCCTCCTTCTAATTACTCTGACCAGGTTATAAACCCAGCAACTTATCTGGAATGGATATTATTAACTGCAGGTACTGCAGAACACTTTTCAGAAGGGCAGTTTTACAGGATTTAGGACACTGTCCTACATGCTGGACCATTGGAGATCTAAGGGCTCAGCTCCAGGTAGCATGGGCAGAGATTGCGTGCCTCAAATCTCATATTCAGGAGGAATTATGTTCTAAGAACTGTCCACCATTTCCCCAATATCCAACAGAAGCACCTCGACCGCAGAGGGTAGTTGGTCTGGGAGGCTGGCAGGTGGTTAGGAGGGGTCAATCGGGTTCTCCTTCACTCGGTGCTCTCCAACATATCACCTCCACAAACCATATAAAAACTACAAACAGGTATTTACCTCTGTCTCTGAAATCAAACAAAGGGGCAGAGGACACTGCAGCACAGGAGCTAGCACAACAAAACTCACCCAAAACAGGAACCAAAACAAAAAAAAGGAAATCCAAAAAATTTCTGATCATAGGAGACTCCATGATTCTGGGAGCTGATACCTATCTCCAGCCAGGGGTAATGGTCAGATGTTTCCCAGGTACATCAGCGTGGAGAGATGCTGACCAAATTGCTAAAATTGTTCAGGAAGCAGGAGAAAACATTAATGTCCTGGTACACATAGGGACTAATGATCTTGCCAGCCGGTCGGCTGTAGAGACCAAGGAACACCTGACCAGGCTGGGTGACAAACTATCATCTATTTCACCCTGCATCTCCTTCTCTGAGATCCTGCCAGTCTGGGAGAGGGGGGCAGATGGACGGAAGGTCAGAGAAGGTGAAATAGTGGAACTAAACATGTGGCTCAAGGCCTGGTGCCAGGAAAAAGGACACAAATTTGTAGGGAACTGGTAACAGTTTTGGGAGCAAAAGTTCTTTAAATTTGATGGACTGCATCTGACTAAGGAGGGAGTCAGTGCATTGGGGCAGAAGTTTGACATCTTTGCAGAATATTTAATCTAACAAATGGGGAGAAGGGTGCAGCACCCGATACATCGAATGGGAAGAACACCCCTTCCCCTTCAGCTAGTGGTCAAACAGGAGTTCAGGATGTTTGTAGTTCATTTGCATCAGGGTGGACAAAGCAATGGGACCTGATGGCATACATCCCAGGGTACTAAAGGAGCTAAGGGTGGAACTAGCAGAGCCATTAGCAGAACTGTTTAGTGAGTCTCTGAGCACAGGAGAGGCCCCAGAAGACTGGAGAAGGGCTCATGTGATCCTGCTCCACAAGAGTGGTAGCAGGGAGGAGGCAGAGAACTACAGACCAGTCAGTCTTACCTCAGTAGTGGGCAAGATTATGAAGACACTCCTTAAGGAAAGGATAGTACAACGCCTGGAATCCATAGGGGCACAGGATCCAAGACAGCATGGGTTTACAACAGGAAGGTCCTGTCAAACTAATCCCACTGATTTCTTTGACTGGGTAAACAGAGTTGTGGACCCAGAGGGAGCAGTTGATGTCACCTACTTTGACTTCAGCAAAGCTTTCGATACTGTTCCTCACAGAAGATTGATTAATAAGCTGGGTAGCCTTGGGGTGGGTCAGACGTTGGTCAACTGGGTGGAAAACTGGTTAATGGGCAGAAAACACAGAGTGGTGATAAACGGTATACAGTCAGAAGAGATGCAAGTCACAAGTGGGGTACCTTAGGGATCAGTTCTGGTGCTAGTCGTCTTCAATATCTTCATCAGTGACATTGCAGATCGACTGGAGGGTAAGGTATGTCTGTTTGCAGATGACACCAAGCTCTGCAACAGAGTAGATGATCCAGATGGTGTGGGCAGAATGAGAAGAGATCTGAATAAACTGGCAAAATGGTCTGAAGAGTGGCAACTGGGGTTTAATGCAAAGAAGTGCAAGATCATGCACATAGGGAAGAGAAACCCTGAAGCCACCTATAGGCTGGGAGGGGAGTTGCTGGCAGTCACAAGCGAAGAAAGAGACTTGGGCATCATCATCACAGATGACCTGAAATCATTCAAGCAGACCACTAAAGCAGTAGGTGAAGCTAGGGATGTTGGGTGTATTAGTAGGGGTATCACAAGTCGTAAGAGGGAGGTAATAATTCCTCTTTACAAGACACTGGTTAGGCCCCAACTGGAGTACTGCATGCAGTTCTGGAGGCCACACCTTCACAAAGACATTAACCAAATTGAGGCAGTCCAGAGCAGGGCAACCAAAATGGTGCAGGGACTGCATCAGAAAACATATGAGGACAGATTAACGGAGCTTAATATGTATACCCTAGAGCAAAGGAGGGAGAGAGGTGATATTATCGAAACACTCAAACACCTTAAGGGCATTAACAAGGTGAAAAAGTCTAACATGTTTCAATATAATTAAAATAGCAGGACAAGAGGACATAGCATGAGATTAGAGGGGGGCTGATTAAGGGGTAATTTGAGGAAGTTCTTTTTCACAGAAAGGGTGGTGGGTGCATGGAATGGCCTACCTCAGGAGGTGGTGGATATGAATACAGTTCAGGGCTTCAAACAGCCATGGGATAAGCATAAGGGAGCAATACAGATGGGTATGAATAGATAGACCATTGACAGAGCAAAGGCTGACGGCACATTCATAAGTTAGAAAAAGAAATGGGCAGACTGGATGGGCCTAGCAGTCCTTATCTGCTGTCACCTTCTATGTTTCTATGTCTATCAAGGTAATGCATTAGCAGCCTTACTAGCTCTGACCAGAGTTTGTTGTATCAGGCATAGTCTGCTGATTTCTGCAATTACATTCTCCTTGGTGACTGCTTGGTTATCTTCATGAGGACAGCTGGAGAAGTGCACAAAGGTTGGGAGATTCACTATTGTGTCCTGCATGCTATTGACTCTCACAGTTCTGCATCCCTGCTCTTGGATATCCACTTTGAGACTACTGGGGCCCGATATTCAAAAGATTGCCAGGGCTCAAAGGTAAGTTTGCCTGTGCAAACCAGGATTAGAGTGGATGCGCAATACTAAAAAGCCTGGTTAGTGCGGGCAAACAGGGTTTGCGCCTTGGCAATAGTCAGAGGGGGGTGCAATGTAAATGAGGGGGTGGGACCCTGAATATTGGTGCAGTCTAATAGTCATAGTATGTGCATCGATAAAGGCCATTTTGCTCAGTCCCCTTGTGCGGCGCATATACTGCTGATCAAATCTGTGGCTTACTCCCACACAACCCTAGTGGTTGGCAGTGGAAGTGTGGCAGCCCCCCAACCCCAACACAGTAGTCCCTGGCATCCAGTCTCCTCCTGCCGATCACTTGCCCGATGGGCAATTGCACAGTTTCTCTGATGATAGTGGTCCCCGCCACCGATTGTCAGCCTGATGTTTACCGGTAAAGTTTCTCTGGTGACTAGTGCCCCCTCCCCCACCAATCACCAGTCTGGCATGTACATGTACACTCTCCCTGGTGTCCAGTGGTCCCTCCCCCCACCCACAGCCATGCCAAAGGTGTAAATATAGATTCCCTGGTGTCTAGTGGTCCCTCTCCACCCGATCCCATGGCTGCTGTGTCCAGCAATATTCCCTGGTGTCCAAGGGTCCCCCATACCAATCCCCTGTATTATGGTATATTATAATACCATTCCTTGGTGGCTAGCAGAGCCCCCCATCACCAATCCCCTGTACATCAAACATAATTCCATTCCTTGGTGGCTAGCAGACCCCCATACCTGAACCCCTGTATATCAAATGTAACTTCATTCCCTGGTGGCTTGCGGGCCCTCCACCCCAGCAGGTAGTGCCCCACCAACCCACCCCCAACCCAACCCTGAGCCGATGACTGGCATGGCCCTTTGCTCTCCACCATGGCCAGCCACTAACTGAGCTGTGAATGAGTGCCTACTGTATACAGTACATGCACATTGATTGACATCTCTGAGCTGTCAATCAAAGACCGCATACTGTATACAGTAGGTACTCAATGACTGTTCCATCAGTGGCCAGCCATGATGGAGAGCAGAGGGTTGTGCCATTCGCTGACTCAGGGTCAGATTCAGGTAGTGGGGTACTACCTGCCAGTTTGGGGGGGGCAGAGGGTCTACTATCCACCAGGAAATGGTGTTATGTTTTATGTACAGGGGTTGAGGGATGGGGGGTGCCCCAGCCCCCTGAGTATGGATCTACATTTGATGTACAGGGGATCAGGGATTGGTAGGGTCACCTAGTCACCAGATATGGTAGTATGATACATTGTAATACAGGAGATCAGGATGGGGGGACCACTGTACACATCGGGCATGGGTGCAGGTGGGGGAGGGACTGCTAGACACCAGGGAATATATATTTACACCTCTGACTTGGGTGCAGGTGGGAGAAGGGACCACTGGACACCATGGACAATGTACATTAACACATTGGGCCAGTAATAAGCAGGGGGGCACAAGACACCATGGAAACTTTCAGTTCAACATAGGGACAGAAATCGGTGGTGGTGATGGGGGAACTAGACACCAAGGACATTTTACTGTTCAACATAGGGATGGCAATCAGCAGGGGGGGCCACTAGACACCAGGGAAACTTTAGATTTTAAATAACAGGCAAGTGATCAGTTGGAGTGGGCACCACTAGCAGCAGCAATAGCTCTCAGGGAATATACAATTGGGAGGCCATGCCTCACAGTTCAGCTTAGCTCCTCATACAAATGAGCCCATAATGGGCAGACAAATGGCCCGTTAGTGCCTTGTGTACCCAATAGACTAATTTGCATAAGTTCATTTAAATACAGAAAATTTATCTTGGCCACAGGCCATTCTGCTGCCCTGTTTTTGGAGCCATGTCTTCCCTGTGCTAGGTGGCTTAATGCCGGGTCTCAATGGCCCTATATTCGGTCAAATACCTCCAATGCGCTATTCCACTGAATATAGCAGTTTTGGACACCTGGGCTACTGCAAGGAGCAGCACAAAGTTTTGCCTTCTGCTTTGCCTAGATTTGAATATCAGCTCCCTAATGCAGTGTTTTTTTCATGAAATATCATCTTGGAAGTTTGCAGAATGAGCTGTATAACTACAGGTATGTACAATACTGACGTAAACAGTATTAACAAACAAAAGTCTTATGCACATTGCATGCAAAGTGTGAACAGTCACACACTTATATGTGAGGCTGTTTATGGTGAGTGTGATGGATTGGTCCCCTGATTAAAGCTCAGTGGTCTATACATGTACTTTTCTTCATCAGATTGTCTCCCTACTCACCACTGTCTTCTAATACACTCACCTGTGCGTGCTGTAGTTATGTAAACCAGCTCTGGTCAGAAGGTCAGAGTCAATATGGCTGCAAAATGTTTGTACTGATGCAGTTGGGAAAAGTGAGAGGCTGCTTCACCCCATCTCATAAACCCCATAGGTGAAAGTTTTCAAATCCCCACCAAAATGTGATTCCATGCCACCAAAATGTCATTGGTGCCGCAGGTGTGAAAACACATTTTTGGCAGGATTTGAAAAATGACAGTTGTCACATTCATAAGATTGTGTGAAAAAATAGCTATGTTGAAAATTTGGGGTTAAAATACTTATTGAAAATTACCGAAGATATGAGTGAGGGTAGAAAAATCAATGTGTGCTCATAACTTTGTCATTTTTACATATATCGACCCCAAATTTTCAACCTAGCATTCTTATGACCCCATTTCATGAACAAGGGCAGTGAAAATGTTCCAATCCTGCTGAAAGGGTGATTTCACAATGCAAGCCTGAAATCCCCTTTCAGGCTTGATTTGTATAATTCCACTACTTTTGGTCATGAGGTGGGGTCCCAAAAATGACATGTTGAAAATTTGGGGCCCAAATATGCAAAAATTAAAGTTATGTATCAAAGTTCAAAACACTATTAAAATACATTGAACCGTACTTACATTAGTTTCTCATATTGCAGTCAGCGGTTCCAGCAGCAAGACGTGTCTTCGATCAGAGAGTGGATCTTCTCTGTCGGACCTATTCAGGTGAGTGAGGGTGTGTGAGGTGGTGGATGCTGAGTGGAAGGTGGAGGGTGGAGGATTAGATTGGTGAGGGAGCATTTTTTTTTTCAGGTTTAAAAAAAACAAGGGACAGTCTTCTTTACTTCAGACTGGGATTGCAATTAGAGAGTGGGGGTGGGGGTGGGGGGCCACTAGACAGCAGGGAAAGAGAAATGTATTATGAGGATGGGGATCGGAGGGTGGGACGTGTCACTAGACACCAGGGAATGAGAAATATATTACAAGGATGATGATCGGAGGGTGGGGGATGTTACTAGACACCAGGGAAAGAGAAATATATTATGAGGGTGGTGATCAGAGGGTGGTGGTGCTGTTACACAACAGGAAAAGAGAAATATGTTATGAAGAAAGCGATTAGAGGGTGGGGGTGCCACTAGACACCAGGGAAAGAGGAATACATTAGGGGGACAGCGATCGGAGGTTGGGAGGTGCCACTAGACACCAGAGAAACAGCACTAGACAGCAAGGACAGTGATCAGATTGTGGAGGCTGCCACTAGACACTAGGGAAACAGTAATACAATACGGGGACAGCAATTGAAGGGGGGGGTGCCACTAGGCACTGGGGAAAGATTATTAGATGTGTATAAGAAGAGGAAAAAAGTGCTCACTTACATCTCACAAGTGAACTGGCAGTCAATGTGAAGCAGGAAAATAGTGCGGGGGAGGGAGGAACAGCACTTTAGTACACAGAGACAAATGCATGTGCTTCAGCTCCACTGTGGAATGACACAGTGGCGGTATCCAGTCACATGCTTCCAGAGTCCCCTCTCTCTACTACATCATAGCAATACATCAACATAGCTCTGCTGTGCCACCATAAAAATTGTAACAGTAGCAATATATCTGGAGATGTGGTTAGGGTGATTTATGTAACCTGGATTGGGTGACAAAGGATTGGACACTAGACTATCAGTGACAGTGAAGTGGTCAGTGCCATAAAAAAAATGTTGACAAATCTCTTTTCACTGTGTCATCAACAGACACCTAAGTTCTCTGTCACTGAATGTCGATTGTGGTGGATTCAATAAGGAGTGTGATTAAACTATTGTGTAGTTAAAGTAATGACACATGCTGTGTGGAGTGCAACTAATTGGTCTCTTATGGTCTATGGTGAGTAAGGTCAGTGTGATGGTAATGATCTCCACTCTAACAAGTTTAAAGTCTTTCTGTGGCATGCAGTTTGCATTCTGGTTATCCTACTGTACCTTGAAACTACTTTTTCTTCTATCATGTATGGTGGTCCAGGGAGATGCAGTGAGAAAGAAAAGGCTGGAATTCTGCAGATACAGAAAACCCCAGAGGCATGAGGACAGGTAGGATTATAGCCTGAAATCAAGGGAAGCTAGCAGAGTGGTTAGAGCAGCCAAGGCAACCAAGCAGCTACAGTTGGCTTGGGGGATTCAGGAGGGGGAAAAGGTATTCTTTAAATACATTAGGGAGAAAAGGAGGGGTAAGGACCAAAGTTAAAGTTCACCAAGTTAAAGAAGCAGGGAGGCTGGGCAGATGATGGGAAGGAACAGACAGAGGTGTTAAACAAGTACTTCACATCAGTATTCACGAGGGAGCAGGAAGGGCCTAGCCAGCACGAGGGAGGTAGGGAGAGAGGGGTGGATGGGGGGAAACTTACAGATCAGATAATCCTAGTACATAGAGTTAATGAGGGTCTGAGGGCTTTGAGAATGGATAAGGCACCAGGGTCAGATGGAATCCACCTCAGGGTCATGAAGGAGCTGGCAGAGATCCTGGCAGAATCTTTGGCAGAATCGTTCAATAGGTCCCTCAATTCAGAATGCGTTCCCCTGTATTGGAGGTTGGCACACATGGTGTCCCTTCATAACGGCAGACCTAGAGATGAGCCAGGGAATTATAGACTTCACATCTATAGTGGGGAAATGCTTGAGACTACCTTGAAGGAAAGGCTGGTGGAGTTCCTGGAAGTAAGTGGCCTTCAAGATGGCCAGCAACAGAACTCTGATGCATATTATGTGGGATTGTCCCAAGGTAAGGCCTTATATGGGAAATGCTCCAAAACAGGCTAGACCCTTTGCTGGGCTTAACTGACTATTTTGTTGCTGACAGCACCAAAATACCTCCAACACCAGGGTGCATACTAAATGCCCTCCTTCATCTGCAGAGATGGTGATTACAAATTGAAAAAGAATGACAGACAGACAAATGAACACACCACACAAACACGACCCGGATTCAGCAGTGGAACAAAAGAATGGCTCTTTTTTCTCCCGTGATATGGTATGGTGTATCGAAATCTGCAAAGATCCAGCATGCATCCAACCTCTACTGATTGAAGACACCATCCAACATGATGAATTCTGCTTAGTTTGACTCCAGTGATCATCAGTGAATGTCACAACAAGCTCAAGAAATATGGTGAAACAAAAGTAAAACAGCTATGCCTACTACAATGACATCACATAACAAGCAACATTACATGTGATCGACTCATTGGATGACAACATGGCTGATGGCTACCATGCTATAACATCAAAAGAAGCTTATGGACATGTCACAGGCAACACTCACAACAACCAACAACACAGCACATTGGTGCCATCGGCTTCTGCAGTGGTTTGCTTCCAGATAATGTTCATATGTGTTATTTCAATCATTTACATTATCGCAACAAGACCCCTGGCTGTAGGATTACTCATCATCACATCAAAACATACTTGAAGATTGCCTTGGACAATGAAGATCAGGTAGGTCACTAATCTACCACAGATATAAAGCAAGTGCAAGGATTATTAAAATTGTTTGGCTTGTTGGGTCAGTGGTTATTCATGTGTAGTACTGCATTTTGGGATAACTTGATATTGCATACTTGTTCCCTTTGTTGTTAATATAGTGCCTTAATTTTGTTACATTATGTTACAGCATGTTACTTAGATTTAGGATAAGTATTTTAGGATTTTAGATTTTGGGTCCTGATTCCTAATGGATTCAGGTCAGAATCAGTATTGGTATCAGTATCGGATTAATCCAAAATCTCAAAAATCTGAATCAGATCAGTTTTCAGCAAAATATGAGCAACTCTATTCTTCAGCTGGTAGGTCAAGAGATTCCAAGGTTTTAAACCAGGCTCCCACAAAGCTTCAAATGAAACAATGCATACTCTGCCTTTTGATTATATGTTTATTGATGTTATACTTACGATCATTAGTGTTGCATAGGACTACAGGGTCTGGGGTTTTAGGGTCCTATACTGCTCCTCTGAGGCAGCCAGCCTCACCTCCTGGTCTGCACAGTAACTTCTTCCTAGCTGAAGAGTAAGTCATTAGATAGCTCCATAAGTAGGGATCTCATTTAGCAGCTGCTGAAATATCCTGTACCATGTTATGGATTAAGTTGTGATTTTTCCTTCAATGCAGACCCAAAATGCTTTCTCTAGGAAAAAAAATGAAATGAGAAAGTATTGCTCAAAGCTCACCCCTTTGTGTGGATACATGGGGCCCGATGTTAAAAGCGGTCTTAGAGTGACATAAGTTATGTCGCATTGGGGCTGCTGCAAACTCTGGATGTGTCAGGGACCCTGCATCCAATTTTAATAAAAGGGGGGGTTTCCCTATGCCAGAGACCCAGACGTTGCCACAGCCAGAGGCTTGCATCAAACATTTGGTGGACCTGTACTCTAGGGGGTGTGGGGGAGATGGGAGAAGAGCAGGGTCGTAATGTGGCACCTAGCCAGGGTGCACCCCATAGGGCACCCCCCATGCTTCTTCTGCTCTGCCTCCCCCCCGGAGGTCCCCCCCAATTGCCACATCATCTCACATTGTAACAGGGCCCTTAGACCACCTCTTGGCTGGTCTAAGCAGAGCCTCCTTTTGCATCCATAGTGGGGCTTGCAAAATTCATGGAGAGGTAATTGTGGTGAGTGCAAATTTCTGCAAAGGGAGAGCCTGGAGTGTGCTGTGGCTAGAGGCTGTGAAAAGGACCCAGCATCATTGTGAACAGAGAAACCAAGAGTGAAAGTGCTGGGGTAAGAGGCTGTGAAAATGCCTAGCTGTAATTGTGTGACCAGGGTGTGCAATGGAGGGGGTCTAGGAGACCACATTCAACACTCCCCAGACCAAAGAGGAGGTCATCAGAGAGGAAGACATCGAGAGGCCTGCTAGGTGAACACCACATACAAAGGCTCTGGGGGCAAAGATTGGAAAGTCCTGGCAGGTGAAGACCAGCTTTCATTAATTCTTCAGACAACTGCTGTTTTGTGCACTAAAAACTCCGGATACCAGTTCGGTACTGTGAAATCAGTTTTAGCCACCCCCTTTGAACTGCTGAATTGTAAGTACCTTGAGCTGTTGCTTTGTGTAGTCTTTATTTAGCTAGGTAGCTAGCTGGCAGCTAAAGGGGGTAATTCCTGGGCAAGGCTATGCCAGAAAACTGTGCTCAGGCCTGAAAGTTAGTTACTGTAAGCTTTGTGAATTTAAAGTTTGGGCCCCAACAAAAGATCCCTACGATGATTTCTACGATGCAGTGAGGTACCCAGCGAAAAGACTATATAGACTTTCTGGGCTGCTGCCAAGGGAAAGATGGGTGCACCCGCAGGTAGGAGGTGGGGATTGTTTGGGGCAGAAGTGTTAGCTAGTTGTTCTTGTTGTTGCTGTTTTATCTCCCTTTTTTTCCCCTTCCTTTCCAATAAACTACTGTTGTTGTTTATGTTAATTGCTGCTATAGAGTGTTTCTGTGAAGAAGGGGGATATTATCAGAGTGTGTAGGGAATTGTTTGGGGGCAGCTAATATATTTTCCTTGGGGGGCATTTGCCCACAGGTATTCCCTACCAGTATCCAGTGATGTTGGCGACTGCAAATGAGAGACTGAGTTAATAGTGACTCATTTGCAACACCTGACATTTGAGCTACCCTGGAAGGGTAGCAAGGGAAAGGTACAGCAAGGGTAGGGATGAGCGAGGGAGGGTTACTGGTAGTGTAGGATGGCAACCAGAAGGGGAGTTAGCCGTGTGGTGTGGTGGTGAGGGTAACTAGTTTTGGTGCAGCAGGTACAGGGTTCAGGGATGGGGAGGGGTAAATTTTTTTCTCTTGCACTTGACTTTTTTTACTTTTTGGGACTGTCTCTCCCTCTCTGACGTGCGCTCTCCTGGAGTTGGTAATCTATAGTCAGGGAGGTCCTCCTGCATAAATGCTTGTTTTGGTTGCCAGATGTGGTGTCGCCAATAAGTGCACATCACTGATTTGCTTTTTGGTGATGTACACTCACTATAATGGCTATCACTGTTTTGCGATCACCATTATGATGTGGAACCTTCCCTACCACTTCCTCAGGTGGAGATACCACACCACTCTATGCCTATCTATCCTAACCCAAGCTGGCCCCCTTGAAGGGGATGCTGTGAAGAACTCAAGGGCCCCAGAACAGCCAAAGGTGAGTCAAGGGGTTGTTACACCTAGAATTAGGAATATTTTAATCTGCCATCTTTTACTAGTCCTCTCCCCACCCCATGCTGCCATCACTGACACAGACGTGTAATCTAGAGGTATGTACAGTATATTACCTAAAGCTGCTTGGGATACATGGTGGATGTAATGTTGAGAAAGGAAAATCATATCCAGGCAAGAACAGATGTCAGGGAACTGATAATAAAGTGATATCACTGTTTGTGGGATTCACCAAGCATGTAAAATCTGTCACACAAAGTTATGCACACATATTTTACACATCTGCAGATTCAGGGGTGTGTGAGTACCTTTTGTAGAATGCTCAGTCAGTATTCTTAGTTGGCAACCCTAGGTATTAGACTATTTATTATTTGTTATAAGTCCCACAATTCAGGAGAATAAAACAAACAAAAATATGAAAGAAGCCCTATCAAGTGGTCAGGGCCAGTCTCTTGGTCCCCACCCACCCACCCAGACATCTCCCACTCTCTACACCTGCAATAATCCAACACAGAGTGTGTGTATATATATATACATACTTTTTTTTTAAGGAAAGCTGTACTTCTCCTGGCATGGTTCAAGGAGCAGATAATTTATTTTTTTATTATTTGGTTCCCCGTCCTTAACTTGCAGCACACCTTTCCTGTACAAGTCAATCAGTTATCTGACTGAAGCAGCTGCATGAGCAGCAGCACTGTGAGCATCCAGGAGGGGTGAGGTGTTCCATGTTCCTGATCACGAAAGGTCGGTTTTCCTAGAGTCATCAATGACACAGGCTACTCCTACATCCTTCCCTCCCACTTGCTTGTGTTACTACACTGATTAATCAGTCTGCTTAGAATCATCAGTGTTACAGACTGTTAACCTCCACCTCTTAGTTGCCTGCTGTGCACTCATTTAGTCAGATAACTGATGGATATTGATTTGAAAATGTGCTTTATAGGTTAAGGAGTGGTAGCCAAATGAGATACAGTAGTCAGAGTTTGACTGCTAGTAGCCCAGTAAATAATGGATTGGTGGGTCCAAAGAGTATCCAGCTTGTTAATAATGGCCCAAGGGATCAGGGTTGGGAGGAGAAGATGATTTACAAAGATGTTGTAAACTCCTGGTCCAAGAACACAGCAATTTAAAACAAAATATTAGTTCACATGATAAGGGAGGGTGGAGGGCAGAAGAAAACGGTGTGGGCAGGGGAAAGGGGTGACCATTTGACTTGCAGGGCTCAAAGCAGGGATTTTATTTATTTTATTATTTCCCAAATAAATTTCCTTGAACAATGTAAAATAATCTGTAATCTCAGTATTTGGTTTAAAGCACTGACCATCCCCTTATTCAGAGTACTTGGGAATTAATATTTGTTACACATACAACCACCTGAGCTTTTCAGCTTTGATTGGCCCTCCTGTTTCAGCACTGAGCAGAACTGGTTCCTGCTATATCTGATGATGGTAGGAACAAGAGTCATTGGGGGCTCTATAGGGAATGCTGGATGTGGGGGGCATCATCTACTGGTCACCAAACACACCTCTCAATTGTCCTTGATTTTCAGGAATTTCCCTAATTTCGCCTCAAAGTTCTCTTCTTCCCCTCCTAAAATTGATGTTTCTGACACCGAAGAGTAGGCATTTGAAATATAAACTAATACTAGACATTATTGTTAAAGTTTAGTGTTAAAGTCTAGTCCTCTGTCAGAAAATGCTTTTTCATATTAAGCTACTGTATACATTGTAGGAGGCAACTAGAGCTGATATTATACAATTTTCTAAGATTTTTCCAGATTTTGATCCTTGGTCCCTGATAGTTTTAACCTCTGTCCATTATATGCGAGCCAGAAGATTGGGAGGTATGGATCACCCCAGTCTGTTTTTTCCTTTTCTCCTAATCCCCTCCCTCTTGAAAAAAAAAACAATAACATTGAGTTGCAATCTATAAACAGCAGTTGTTGTGAAGCACTGTGCTGGATCCAGCACAATGCTTCACAGCTGTTGTTTAAGGGTTGCAACTCAAATAGAATTGTAGATGGGAGACCATCCACCACAAGGCTGTGTTTCCATTGAGGGAGTTGTTGATATCTATCATTGAGACCTCGAGAGCAAAGCTCGAGAGGTCTCCATGATGTCATCAACTCCTGAGATGAAAACACAGCTTAGTTGTTGATGGTCTGTCATCCACTATTTTTATAGTATATGGTTGCCTTGTTTTTTTTTTCTTTTTAGGTTTAAAGTTACCTTCTGTTTTCTAGTGCTGCTCATGCGGCCCTGACTCCAGCTTCTCCAACTTGCACCAGCTTCTCAGTTGGACCATGTCAGTCCTAAGAACTCCTGTGTGGCAGTTATGTCCATCTGTGGCCGCAGTGTTTGTTTTTAAAATGAAAAAAAATATGCATCCTTTCTGGGACATAGAGCCCTGTACAGCTCTTCATGTGTTTCCAGGTGTGTGTACATTGCTCAGCACTCAGTAAACCGCACCACCATGTTGCCATTGTGTTTCCCAGTGAGTCTACCTTGAGTGAGCCATTCAGGTGGCAGGACAAGGCTAAAACATTGCTGTACCATCAATGTGACATCAAAATGATGGTACAACAACTTTTTTGACCTTTGAATTGTCATAGAACAAGATTTAAAAAGCCACTGATTCTCATCTACGATAAGCCCTAACCAAATACTATAAAGTTATTATTTTTATTTCAATTGTTGTCCCAGGCTAAGCATACTGAGCTGACACTATCATGTGGATGCATCCTGAAGAAGGGGTGCATATGAGAATTACACAGCAGATTATACAAATAAACCTTTAAGTTCCACCATTAGTTAGCAAGCAACCTATAAAATACAAGGCAGAATCCACAATGCAGGCAGTAGTAGCAGGTGCATTGCATTGTGACTGAGCTGCAGATGCATTCCTGTTGAACTGCAAAAATATTTCACACAAAAAATGTATCTTGTGTTGGCTGTATGGAGAAGACATCTTCTAATGCTATGGCTGCATTATAGTGGCACGGTATCACCACTATAGTTAGGGGGTGTTGCATCAAAACAGTGCATCAAAAATAGTGAAGACAATACAGGCACAGCAATATGAGTGCCAGGAAAGACAACGACTGAAAACTTCAGTGAGGTGTTAAAACCACAAAACCTTCATGTGATGTATAGTGCATCTTCAAGTATGTATATTTAAGTAAGGGGGTGCATTGAGCAAAGCCCCCCTATCCTGAGTGTGTGTGGGGGTGCATGGGGTAAAGCCTCCCACTTGTAAACTTTTGTGCGGTGTTCATTTTGCTTTTTGCTGTTCTGACACCTCACTGAAGTTTTCAGTTGCTGTCTTTCCCAGCACTCATATTGCTGGGCTTATAATGTCTTCACTATTTTTGATACACTGTTTTGACGTGGAACCTAGTTAAGGTAGAGCAGGGGGTTCTATGTTAAACCTCAAACTTTGCACTTTAATAGCTTCACAACCATTCAATTGATTTACATGAAATGTTGCATGCACAGTCTCAGGGGGTAGATCTCTTGACCTGCCAAGTTACATTCTGGTCAACAATCTATTTATATAAACAGCGGTGCGTCTTGAATGGTGCTATAAGACAGCTAACACTAGGGCACATGCCAGACAGCTAAAATGTACTAGTTACTGAAGAAAATAAAAGAGGTAGCTGGTGTAGCCAATGTATTGTCACTGTGGAATAGTCTACCCAGTAAAGAAGTCTATAGTGAGTCCCTTGAAGTTTTCAAAAATAAGTTGGATATCTTCATGGGTGATACTCGGTGTAGATAATACCACTGATATAGTGACAAGTCATTATAGATTATTACCTCTAGACTCATACCTAAACTATGAAACTATGTGTAGATTCCGTGAATCAGATGGCAAAAAAGGTTAATAAATCAGGGATTTTTTTGCTGTTTTTCTGTCATCACTTAGTGCCCAGATGGTTTGGAATTTTGGTCTGAAATTTTCAGGGTCGAAAGGGCTTGTCCCACAGATGTGCCTTTCACTTATTTGGTTAAAAATATTAATCCATTCCAAAGTTATTAAATTTAAAAATTTTGCTTCTGAGCATGCTCATATGTTCTTTTGGATAGCTGCTTGGAATGAAACAAGTATTTGGTCCATATGAAAAAGGATCCTTTTTAATGTGGGGGTCACCCTTTTTCGTGAGGAAAAAATCCTTTCTCATATAGCCACCGCCTTGTTTCCAGTTTTTTCCAAAAATTCATTTTAAAAACACAAAAATGACATCCTGGACAGACACCAACACATGTATCTTGGTAATCGGGACCCTGTTAGGTGGATTCTGAAATTAACTGTTGGAGAAATGACTCCCAGATGTGCTTTTTTTAATTTTAAAACCCTTTTTCATGACTAGCTTTCATTTTTTTGTATAGCCATACAAAATAAATATATATATAATTCAGCCATACGAAAAAGGATCCCTTTATGTGAAAAAAGAATCTGAAAAAAAAAACTAAGTCGAAATTCTTTTTTCATATGAGGTCACCCTTTTTCATATGAACAGAAAAAACATATGAAAAAGGATCCCTTCATATGAAAAAAGAATTTGGAAAAAAAACTAAGTCCCAATTATTTTTTGTATGAATGGATCCATTTTTATATGCTTCTTTCATTCATACAAAAAAGGATGCCCTCATAAAAAAAAAAAAAAACGATTTTGGACTTAAGTTTTTTTCCCCCAATTTTTCTGTATGAATGAATCCTTTTTTGTCAGCTTTTTTCATTCATACAAAAAAAGATGCCCTAATATGAAAAAAAGATTTTGAGCTTAGTTTTTTTCCTAATTCTTTTTTTGTATGAAGGCATCCTTTTTCGTTTGGGGGTTTCATTTGATATGAAATAAGGATTCCTTCATACAAAGAAAGATTTTGGACTAAGATGTTCTTTTGCCCAGATTTGAACTTCAACAAGCTATCAATCCCTCAATATTTGGGGTTAAGGTACAGCCTATATATGAAAGCAAAGATCTTAATGAGGACTACAAGAGTAGTGCTTACCCCTCACCCAAACATTCAGGGGTAATATAAAAAAAAGCATCAAAAATAAAAAATGGAAATTCCCGTAGGATAACATTGGGACTTCAACAAGCCTTAAGTATCTCAATATTTGGACATAAGAGACAATCTATATATCAAAATAAAGGACTTAATAAGTACTACAAGAATAACACATACCCCCCCAAAAAAAACTAGGGGCAATATAAAAAAACGCATAACTTAAGGGACAATCTACATATCAAAACAAAGGTCTTAATGATTACTACAAGAATAACACATCTCTCCCCTAAACATTTAGGGGCAATATAAAAAAGCATAAAAAAATTAAAAAATTAAAATTCCCATATGATAACATTGGAAAGTCAACAAGCCATAACTGCCTCAATATGTGTTCTATATATCAGTACAATGATTCTTATGAGTACTATAAGAATAGCACATACCCCCCAAACATTTAGGGTCAATATAAAAAAAGTATAAAAAATTAAAAATGCAAATTCCCATAGGACAACACTGGAACTTTAACAAGCATACACTAAAGGAGAGAAATTGCTCTTTTGGCAGAAATGGAAGCACAGGGCCAGAAAGCCCTGTGATTCCACAACAACATAGATGCATGCATCTATGAAGGGATGGAAGCACAGGGCCCAGAAGGCCCTGCACTCTGTCAGGCAAATGATGATATGATTATACTATCTTAAAAAAGTAAGGAAATGAATTGCAAAGAAAACTTCATTAATACACCAGTTAAGGTTAAGTGACAAAAGTAGGGAAATGTGGTGTTACAACCCTAACACCCCAACCCCAACCTGCAGGCTGCAACCGGAAAAATCATTATAATTTTATCTCTCCTGCATCTTCACAAATCAGGTGTGGGGTGTGCCTTAGGGTTGTCAACCTTAATGCTCATCCCATTCTCATATCCCATTGTCAGTGTCAGTGGCTCAGTAGGTAGCACACTTGCCTCTGAGGCTGGGAGATCAGAAGGCTGGGGGTTCAGTTCCCACATCTGGCACTTGGGTCAATATCCCAGTACTGACACTGTAGTGCAGCATGAGATGGGTGCTGCACTTCTGAGGTGCCATCTTTTGGATGAGACGTTAAACCGAGGTCCCATCTGCCTGGATTGGTGGTAGTTGGTGTGAGGAGCTCGCTCTCTTCTTTGCAGATAAGGTTGCCAAAATCAGATCAGACATTCGCTCTTCCCCTCCTAATGGGAGCAGCGGTGGTCGTCGTGAGATGTCAAGCACCCAGTTGGAATGGTCTGACTTCAGCCTTCCCATAATCGAGGATGTTGTGATGATCATTCGAGCACTGCGACTGACCTGCTGTAATTTAGACCCTGGTCCCACGCGCCTCTTAGTGGGTTGCGTGGATAAGATTGACCTAGTCCTAGCTCTGATCATATGGAAGTCTTTGGAGGGTTTTTTCAGATCCTCAAAGAGGCTATAATTAAGCCCTTTTAAAGAAACCCTCCTTAGACCCATACTGTCTAGCAAATTACAGGCCAGTCTCTAACTTACCCTTTGTGGGTAAAGTTATTGAGAAAGTGGTCGCAGTGCAGTTGGAGGATCATCTGGCCAACAACAATATCTACGATCCGCTCCAGTCTGGATTTAGGAAAAGGCATAGTACCGAGACAGCGCTCGTACGGGTACTAAATGACCTCCTAATGGCTAGAGATCGTAGGACCCGATCCATCTTGGTACTACTTGATCTCTCGGCAGCATTTGAAACCGTTGACCATGGCGTGTTATTGAAGCGCTTGCGGTTAGTCTGTGGACTGTCTGGTATGGTCCTCAGATGGTTTCAATCTTACCTTGAGGGTAGGATTCAGAGAGTGGTGTCGGGAATTTTTTCCTCAACATCATTCTCCCTGCCCTGTAGGGTACCGCAGGGC
The DNA here is from genome assembly GCA_016271365.2 of Neoceratodus forsteri. Lineage (NCBI taxonomy): Eukaryota > Metazoa > Chordata > Ceratodontiformes > Ceratodontidae > Neoceratodus > Neoceratodus forsteri. The sequence continues at coordinate 1,387,968,305 of CM057453.1, forward strand.
TCCATTTTAGCACCCATGTTGTTTTCGGTGTATATGCTACCATTAGGGGCGATTATTAGACGGTACGGTCTGGGATTTCACTGCTATGCTGATGATACCCAGCTGTATATGTCTTTTGTGCCCGGTCAGGACGCTGCCTTGTCGGTATTTAATAACTGCCTTGAAGAAATCCAAGAATGGATGAATGGGAGTTGGCTGAGGTTAAATCCAGAGAAAACTGAGGTGTTGGTTGTGGATTTAGGTCGCTGTGAGGTGGGCCTGCCAGAAGGATCACCCTCAGGCCTATGGCTTGGAGGTGTCCAGCTGACGACCTCAGACCAGGTGCGAAACCTTGGCATAATACTTGATGACCGTTTCACACTCAAATCCCAGGTGTCAGCGGTTGTGAAGACTTCCTTTTTTCATCTGAGGAATATTGCCAGGGTGAAGCACTTGGTTCCTCCAGAGGACCTTCCAACATTAATCCACGCCTTTGTTACCTCCCGACTTGACTACTGTAACTCCCTATACCTAGGGCTATCAGGGGTTGAACTTCACCATCTGCAGCTGGTGCAGAATGCGGCAGCCAGGCTGTTGACTGGAGTCTCTAGATCCAGTCACATAATGCCTGTGCTCCACGGACTGCACTGGCTGCTGGTGTTCTGGGAATCACCTTCAAGGTCTGTTTGCTGACCTATAAAGCCCTACATGATCTGGGACCTGCCTACCTGAAAGAGCTCCTGTGCCCCTATAGTCCCTCTCGCCCCCTCCGATCCACTGACGAGGGATTGCTAGAGATTCCCAGGGTACGTTTGAAAACATCTGGTGCTAGATCATTTAGTTTTATGGCACCTACCCTGTGGAACTCTCTACCTCGTCAGGTGCGAGACTGCCCGACCGTCCTTAGTTTTAAAAGGGAGTTGAAGACCCACCTTTTTTAATATAGCTTTTAAGGATTTCTGTTGATTGGATTTATTATATTTATTGTCATGTTTATCTGTACAGGCGCTTTGATTTAAGAAAAGCGCCTTTTAAAAATAAAGTTGAAATTGAAATTGAAATTGAAATAGTTCAGGTGGATGTTAAAGATCCCTTGGCACTTATCAAAAAGAGTAGGGGAATTTCCCTGGTGTCCGGGCCACATTTCCCTCATTCACTAAAAATATCACCAACTGCTTAATTTGGTTCAAGGTCAGTTGGCATTCATCTGTATCCCCCTCCCCCGGGTCGTGCCTGAAAATAGGCAGGATTTCTCTCATGCACTTACCCGGGTCAACAAAAAATAAAATAAATAAATATACTGTACACATCTTAGTTTATTTACTGATCAGTCTCTCAATCGATATTTATTGGTAGGCAAATTGAGAGAAACTCTCATTTACAATTGCGTCCAAGAACAGAAAAATAGAACAGTTCAGTTGCAGTTATACATACAGCACATAAATCAAAGAAATATAAAAATACAAACACATCACATATAGTCCAAAAAAAGTATTGCACAAGTTAAGATAACTAGACATATGAAATGTAACCATAACAATAACACTGGCTATACAACAATCTGCCAATAAAAATCTTAAAATGGAAAATAGGTAATAGGTAGGGCTGCATTATTTTCACAGTCATCACGGAATTAATGAATTCTGTGAAATTACAACCCTGATGTGAAAATGCTAGTTCGCCTTTTTAACTGAGCGTCTCACTCCTCGCTACTGCCTGATCTCAAAAAGGGTGTTCCTTTTTCCTTGTTGGGGCAATACATAATGCTGCCTTTAGTTCTAGAACACTTTTGGGCATTTTTCTTAGTAGTCAGGAATGAGGGGGTTGGGGAGAGAGAGAGACCGCACTTTTCTCTTGTCAATGTCAGCGGCTCTCTCTCCTCCACTTTTCCAGGGCAGACAGCAGTTCAAGAGTGAGGATTCTGGGGAGATTCCTTTATAAAAAAAAAATGTTGCTAAGGCTGCTGTTACTCTTGTAAATAAAGAAAAACTTAATGCATAGCACGTTTTCCAGAGCAGCAGCCACTGTGCTTTGAAACATTTCAAGTACAGGCTGCAGCACTGAGCTCTGGGAGACAGCTCAAGATTTTAAATAAAAGAAAAATATGAGCAGGAGCAGGCAATGTTTTAATATGAATTAAGAGTGTTTGCACTGCTTTCTCTATATATCTGAGATAAAATAAACTACTGTTAACTGCTAACTCCCTGCAGATGCTACGTGTTATTTTTTATCAGCGTTTTACAATGTGTCATGTAATAGCTGTTTTTCCTCATGCCAATGCCATGAAATTGTCCACTTTTTGCCGTGAAAAAAATACAGCCCTAGTAATAAGGCAATTAGTTCAATTTTTTTCCAAATTACATCCTAGGTGCAGGGAACAGAAACTGACAGTTTAAATTCTTCAAATTGAGTTCAGAGTCTGATGCTGTGGGGTGAGCATTAAGGTCAACAACCCCAAGGCACACCCCATGCCTCATTTGCAAAGATGCAGGAGAGGTGAAACTACAATGTTTTTTTCCCTGTTGCTGCCTGCAGGGTGGGGGTGGGATTTTAGGTTTGGGAACCCTATCACCACATTTCACTACTTTTTTCACTTTAACACTAACTAGTGCATTAACAAAGTTTTTTTTTTTTTTGCAATGAATATATGATATTACTGGTACATAATGGCAGTGATGTTTGCCTGAATACAATCATTGCAGTATTTCAATCTAAACCACTGCATTGTTAAAAAAAAAGTACCTGAAACCTCTGGGAAGACTTTATAACAATTGATAAGCGGCAGAGCCCTGTATATGTCCAGAATTCCAATATGTTCTAAATTAACTGACAGCCTAAAGGGTAAACATAATATTTAGGCACGATTACAACTGAAAAATAAAAACATAGACTGTGTCAGCAGAGAAGGACTGGTAGGCCTATCTAGTTTGTCCTATTTTCCCTGCCTATTACTACACCCTGGCCCCTATTTTGTCACATGCATCCCTCCCTCCTCCCTTTCCTCTGTTAAGGTCATGTGCCTATCCCACGCATGCTAGAAGCTCCCTGCAGTTTTCGCCCCCACCACCTCTTCTGTCAGGCTGTTCCAGGCATCCACCACCCTTACTGTGAATAATTTCCTCACATCTCTCTTAAACCCCTCCCCCCAAGCTTTGTCACATACCCCCATGTTCTGGTGCTCCTCCTACTCTGAAAGAGACTCCCCTCCTGCACTTTGGGGGCCACAAAGTACTTACATGAGCCAATATTGTCCCTTCTTGCTCTCTTCTCCTCCAGGGAGTTCATGTTGCATTTTGTTTGTTTTATGTGTTTATATTTGCCCATTCTTTCCCAGAACAAACATAGGATTGCTGTTTCCTTAGAGATCTCCTGTTGCTGCTACATCTTCCACAATAAGTTGAGCATTATAACCTCCAGTGGGAAATCTGCAGCAGAAGTAACTGAACTCCCAGCAAATAAAGATCCTTTTTCACATAAATATCCTTAGTAATAAAGCACAAGGCAAAGAAAAATGTAGAAAATCTGTGAAATGGGTGCTGCATTATATTGAAATATTGTGTTTTTGAATGCTTTCTATAAGGCATCAGCTACTCTTCAAGCTCTTTTGAGATATAATGTGTCCTGCTATATAAATGTAAATTGTTCATGGCAGCAGAAAGGAGAATAACAATGCTGATTCATATTAAACTCTCCATAGCTGCTGCCTGGTAATTCATTCATTATAATTAGAGCTTTGCTAAGCTGTGCTACAGAGATATGGCCATCTTGCAAACGAGGATGCTTGTTGCCATGTTTTATATATTTTGTAATTCAGAAAGGCTCTGTATGTTTCTAAAGATTTAGCTTGAATGTTTACTAAAACTGATTTGAGTAACAGGAAAACATGTAGAAACTGACATCCACTGCCTAACTGAAGTTATGTAACCTCTCACTATCTCTCACAATCACAGGAGTCTAGTTTCCAACATCCCCACTCAGTGTTAAAAAAACTACTGGCTCAGTTCCACATCTGGGCCCACAGATTTTAGTACACTTCCAGCTGGCAGGCCTTCACTGAAAATGCCCAATGGTAAACTCCAGCAGCCCAAAATGAAATAATGTTTGGATTGTCTTACATTTGCAGTAGTCAGTCTGTTAATCCTGTGCTTCTGACTTACTGAGTTTCTGTCTGACCAATTTCTTTCTAAAGTATGGGAGAGTGCATGACTCCCACCCACCAATCCCTCCATAGTACCATACAGGGATTCTAATTTGCTGGTTTCTGGCATGGTGCCAAGAGCCAGTATCATCTATTGAAAGAGCATCCCATCTCTTGGCTGTTGCTTTTGCTGTCCCAAAAGGAATGGGCCCCTCTCAACCCCAATCCATGATTAGGGAGGGGAATAGTAGTACAAATACAGGCTAACTCAACAGCTCCCCTCCCCACTCAACACACAGCATGCCATTCATAAGCAACTTTGTCATTTGACAAGAGCAATGTACGTGCCTAAGAGAGAGGGGGGAGAAGCAGTTTCATGTCTTTGGTAATGCAAGGTGCACTGACAAATCAGTCTGCCTAGCACCATTAATGGCATGAGACCACCCCAACTCCTTCCCCATGCATGTGCATTGTTTATGTGACATGACTATGTAAGTTAGGATGAGCGTGCTGTGGGTTACAGAGGGATAACTTAGCGTGGAATTAGACTGCATTTTCCCCACTCCCACCATATCAGAAATCAGGGTTTAGAGAGAGCAATTCTGATAAATGGGGCTTTAAGGGCATGATGGGTTAGGGAGAAGGCTTATTGAAAAGATGGTATATGCTCCTGGCACCTTAGCGGCAGGAGGTGGAGTGAATAAGGGTGATAAAAGTGGGTTATCTGCAACTCTGGCATGGCTTCAGCTTAGTCATCATAAATTTTGTTTGACTTCAAGAATTTGGCTGAATCACTTTTGGTCCCTTTGCAGAAACTGGCATGGGGAAAAGCAGACTACAAATAGTGGTGCACGAAGTTGCTGAAATTCACTCTCCACAAACAAACAAAAAAAGGGCAATGAATTTCAGCAAATGTTTCAAGCTTAGGACTGCAATTTCCTTCACCAGGAATATTTGTTAAATTTTTGTGGTGAATCAACATGAATGTCCAATTTGTGGATAAATCCCAAAGTGAATTGCATGCTGCACCCCTCACCCAAAAACAATAGATTACTTAATACCCCACTCACATCCCTGCTGGCACCCTCCTCCCCCGGCAATGGTGAATTGCAGTGCCGTGTGTGATGCACAGAGTGCATACAAAAAATTTAATACTTTCCCCCTCATCCATGTACCAAACATGTTCCACCCATCTCCCCCCCCCCATGTCCTACTGTCTTATCAGGCACACCCAGTCCCCTACCCAACTCGCATCTGGTCCCCACCACCCTCCTCCCCCAACCAGAACATACAAGATCAACCTACAGGTAGGGTCTAATATCATCCAGAAATCAGATCTTACATTTTCTTTGTATCAACATAGCATGGGGGGTGTGGCTAGCTGCCATCAAAATGGAAGACTTACTCTAAACTGGAGCTTTTGGACCTGGGGAACCATTTCTCATCTTTGCAGTACAAGAGGCATATGTTCCATTTCTAGTTGGGATGTAATAGTCATTTCTCTCAGGAGTTGTTTGAGCCCTCCTTGCACTTTCTTCATGTGATTTGATGCAGTAATGCATGGCCTCTTATAGCAAGCCTGTATCATGGTTGGATAGTGGAAAGTGAAAGTGCCTCCACTATGGCTAAACCTGTTTGCTTAATCCCCTTCTCTTTCATCCTCCCCGGCAGCATGGCTGAAGCAGTGTTGTCAACCCTGGCCTTAGCCAGGTTGTGGTACTCCTTCAGTGGATCCTGCAGGATACAGAAACATAGAAATTGTCAGCAGATAAGGACCACTAGGCCCATCCAGTCTGCCCGTAGGTCCTGTACATTGTATGTGGCCACCGACAAGGATATGGCTGATCTGAAGCAAGTATTGGCAATGACAAAAGCTGACCTTGTTAGTCTGGGTTGGTGGATGAATGACATGGAGCAGTGTGTGTGTCAGATTAAGTGCAGGGAGGATTAACTGCAGGCCCGACTCTGAGACCAGGATCATTCCATTCAGTACCTGTTCTCGAAAGTTGATGACCTAGAGAATAGATCTAGGAGGAATACCATTCACCTGGTGGATTTGCCAGAGGGTGCTAAAGATACAAACCTGATCCCAATTTTGCAGCACTTGATTCCTGCCATCCTCAATGCCCCAACTGCCTGCCACTTGAATCAGAGTGAGAGCATACTATAGATCCCTAGCTCCCCAACCTAAGTCCATGGCCTGACTGTGTCCTGTTTTAGGAACACAGAAACATACGGACATAGGAAAGTGATGGTAGAAAAGGACCTCCAGGCCCATCTAGTCTGCCCATTTGCCTATCATCCCCTAGGCCTGCGCTGGATTCCCCTCTCCTTTCAACAGCCCTCTATATCTATCCGAAGTCCTCTTGAACCCCCCCCCACTGAATTCTCACTCACCACTTTCCTAGGCAGTCCAGTCCAGGTGTCCACCGCCCTTTCAGTAAAGAAGTTCTTCCTGATGTTGCCCCTAAACCTACCACCCTCGAGTTGGACATTATGACCCCTTCTTCTGGGACACCCCTTCAATTGGAATGGGTTCTTTGTAGGCACTTTGTTGATCCCTTTTAGGTACTTGAAGGTCTCTATCATGTCCCCTCTCTGCCTCCTCAGCTCCAGAGAGTACATGTCAAGGGCTCCCTCTCTCCTCAGATGGCAAGTGACTGAGCTCCTTCACCATCTTGGTTGCCCTCCTTTGTACCCATTCCCCACCTCTCCACATCCTTTTTTTGGTAAGACCTCCAGAACTGGATGCCATATTTCAGATGAGGCCTGACCAGCTGGGTGTACAGGAGAGTCAGGACCTCTTTCTTCCTGCTGGGGATCCACTCATAATACAACCCAGCACTGCTGGCTTTTGCCACTGCCCTGCCACACTGCCCAGCCACCTTCAAGTCTTGAGAGATGATGATGCCCAGGCCCCTCTCCTCCATGGTTACCGCTAGTGGCTTGTCCCCCAATCTGTATTCCGTTCTCCCATTCTATCTGCCCAGGTGCATGATTTTGCATTTCGCCATGTTGAGTGATAATTTCCACTTCCTGGCCAACAACTCTAGTTTCCCTAGGTCCCTCTGGATCCTCCCAGCTCCATCCTATACGTCTACTCTAGTGCAGATTTTTACATCATCCACAAACAGGCTCACTCTACCCTCCAACCCCTCCGCTATGTCACTTATATAGATGTTGAACAGCAGGGGTCCCAGCACTGACCTTTGGGGCACATTGCTAGTGACCCCCAACTCACCCGAGGGGACCCCATTTACTAACACCCTCTATGTTCTGCCCTCCAACCAGTTGTGCACCCACCCTATAACCACTCCCCCAGCCCCAGGCACTCCATTTTGTGCACAAGCCTTCTGTGCAGTAACGTATCAAAAGCCATCCTGAAATCCAGGTAAGCTATGTCCACTGACCCCCCACCCAATCCACTGCCCTAGTGACCCAGTCAAAACACCCGACCAGATTTGTCTGACAAGATCTGTCTTTGGTAAAGCCATGCTGTCTTCGGTCAAAGAGACCGTTTGCCTCCAGGTAGCTGGTGATTCTGTCCTTGAGCAGTTTTTTCATGAGCTTGCCAACCACCAAGGTCAGCCTCACTGGCCTGTAATTGTTCATGTCTTGCCTCCCCCCTCCCTTATGCAGAGGTAGCACATCCGTGCAATTCCAGTCCTTTGGGACTCCCCCGAGTGTAAGGACTCAACTCATTGAACAGATAGGTCAAGGGGGTGACTAGCACCTCACCCAGCTCCCTCAATACTCTTGGGTGAATCCCATCCAGCCCCATGGCCTTGTCCACCCTCAGGCCCTTAAGCTCTTTCAAAATCTCCTCTTCCCGGAATGGATCCTCATCCACCCCTACCCCCTCCATTTCCGCTGGTCTAGTGTCACCCTACACCCATACCTCCTCCCTCATGAATACTGCGCAGAAGTAACTGTTCAGTAATTCAGCCTTCTCCAGGTCCCCCTCTACCTTTTCCCCTGTCTCTGCTAGCAGACTAGGTATCCCAGTCCCACCTTTCCTCCGCTCGCTAATATACCGAAAGAAGGTCTTGTCCCCCTTCTTGACCCCTTGGCTATTTTCTCTTCTGTCCTTTCTTTTGCCCATCTGACCACTCTCCCGCCCTCCCTTTGATTTTTCTGGTATACCACACGGTCTAGCTCACTCTGCGTAGTTTTGTAATGCCTGAAGGCTCACCTCTTAGCTCTGATACTGGCCCCCACTTCCCTACTGAGCCACAGTGGCCTCCTTTTCTTCCTGTTCTTGCTTACCCTCTTTGAACAGTGGTCTGTGGCCCCCCGGATTTGCCCCTTAATCGTGTCCCATATAGTTTTCAGCCCCCTATGTTCCCCCATCCCTTTAAATGCCTGGCAAGTATAACCCCTCATCTTACTAAAATCAGCATGCCTAAAATCCAGCACCTTCAATTTGGTCCAGTGGCGCGAGGCTGATGAGCGTACCGTGAACGTAACAGTATTGTGGTCACCACTACCTAGATTATCCCAGACCATTACCTTACCCACCCTGTCTTCATTTGTAAGCACCAGATCCAGCACCACTCTATCCCTGGTTGGTTCCTTGACCAGCTGCCTGAGGTGGGCTATCTGGAGAGTCCATAATCACTCTGCTTCTGGATGAGGCCACAGACATTGAGTCCCACTCCACATCTGGCAGGTTAAGATCTCTCATCAGCAGCACCTCCCCCTTGGCTGCCATCCTAAGCATCTCCTTGACCATCTGGTTGTCCATCTTTACAGTTTGCCCTGGTGGCCTGTAAACCATTCCTGTGTGCACCAACTCCCCCTTCTCTGTGGCCAATGAGACCCACAGAGCCTCTCTGTCCCCCCGCCTGCCCTTTGTTTCCGATGCTGGGATCCCTTCCCTCACGTAGAGTGCTATGCTGCCTCCTCTCCTGTCAACCCTGTCCTTCCTGAAAAGTGTATAACTCAGGATGTTCATGTCCCAGTCCTGTCCGTCATGAAACCAAGTCTCTGTAATTCCCACTAGGTCTAACTCCTCCTCTGCCATGATTGCTGCCAGGTCTTGGACCTTTTTGCCTAGGCTCCTGGCATCTGTGCACATGGCCCTTCAGTAAGCAGTTTCCCTAGCCCCCACCACCCCTGTCTTGATGGTCTTCTTGCGTGTGAAAGTGTGAAAACATTTCCTGCCCCAACCAGATGGCTTGACTTCTGTGGGGGGGGGACACAGCTGTCCCCCTTGCTGAGTGCACTGTTAGGTGACACTTGCAGCTCCCCCCCCCCACAGTTCAGTTTAAATTGTAGTGTGCACTAAAGAACTCCTCCAGTTTCCACTTAAGCACCCCCTTATCCTGTCTATTTAGGTGTAGCCTATCAGGACAAAGAGGCTGTCCTCCTGCCAGATAGTCCCCCAATGGCCCACCAATTCATAGCCCTTCTGGACACACCATTTAGAGAGCAAGCTGTTGAACTCCGCTATCCTTTGCTGCCTATCCGTGCTAGTTCTAGGGACTGGAAACACCTCTAAGAATGCCACTGAACGAAAGCACAGGTTGTTACAGAACCACGAGAGGGCTTCAAACCTTGCTTGAACTTCCATCAGGCTGTGCCCAGCTAGGTCATTTATTTTCAAGTGGAACACCAGGTGGGTTCTTATATCCTGTTGCTTCCCCCATGAAGGGATTTAGTGAATGACCTCCACAGCTGTCATTCCTGGCAAGCAACTGACCCACACTTTGCTACCCCTACTGCCCTTCCCCCCCAGCTGATGCCCCTAACCATGGAGTCCCCTACAATCATGACCTTATCCTCAGCCTTGCCTACACCAGAACCGCTCCCAGCCCGTACCCCTGCATCCTCAACCATCTTGATCTGATCCTCAACTTTGCCTACATTGGCACCACTCCCTGCCTGCATCTGCACCCTTCTTGTGATGTGCTTTCTTCTTGGTCCCCGGAACCTTCTTTCTAACCACTAGCCCACTCCTATTAATTCCCACAGTAGGACCCCTCTGGTGGCAGCCACCCAAACCCTCAGCATTAGACCGTGTGGCCCCAGCACACCCCTTGTCCTCTAGCTCCCCATGCCCCCTGTCAGCGCCGAGCACCTTCTCCTGGGCCTGTGTGGACACCACCTGTGATATGTCTGTTGTCAAGTCCAATCCCCACTGCGGGACCATACCAGTGCCCCCTGGGTGTGACTCCCCTTTTGCGCCCTCCAACTCCTTGTGCTCCCCAATCCCTTGTGCCCCCATCTGATCAGATCTGATCTGAGGTGTCCCCCGCTCTCCACTCTTAGCCCTCTGAACCCCCTTAACTGACTCCCTAACTTCCTGTATCTATGGAGGACATCACACTGCCCCATCACACCTACCCTCTGCTCTTCCCTGGCCATCCCCTGTTTCCAGCCCATGTGTCCCCCCTTGTCCTCCTTCAACCTTGCTACTTCATCCTCACTATCCTTCCTTAAAAGTAATGGTGAAAATCTGTTTTTAAGCTATATGCCTAATTCCTTACTAGCCTCTGAAAGTACACCCCCCCCGCTAGCTCCTGACCATGCCCCCCAGTCCTTTGCCCCAACCATCTGCTAACAGCTGTTGCTCTTCATGCATTTTGCCCCACCCCTACCAGGGCCCTCTTTTGCTCCTTGCATTCCATCCCCCCTACTCTCAATACTGCATGTGCCGCCTTTCTCCCCACCTGGCCCCCATCCCCACCTCCCCTGCCTGGATGGCCTTGGTATCCCCCAACCACCTTCTTGCTCATGATGCCGGGTATAGCTACAGGACCCATCGGACCAGCCCTCTGCTCCCCCAGCTTCTGCCCCTCCCCCTGCCAGGACAGCCTAAATCCTCCCTCCTTCCCACCTAAGTACCACCTTAGCCATGATACTGTCCTCTAAGTTTAGCCAACTGGCAGCAGATCATACACCCCCCTATTCTCCAAGCCCAGTCCAGAATTATGGAGGACCCACATTCAGTACACCCCATGACCCTAGTGGCATGCAGATCCTGCCTCATCCTTCTCCCCATCCTGTGTTGAAGGCCCCGCAGCCGTATAGTTTCAAGTGAAGGATCCTCCCACCCGCAAAAACTCTCTAACCCCTGCTCCCAGGTCAAAGCCTATATTCAACAAAGTATCTATTTTGCATGCAACTTAAAAGATAATAATTCAAAGCACAAACTCAGCACACAACTTAAGAGATAACAATTCTATCACTTGGTAGCTTTAAAGCACATTCTACCAAATTGGTAGTACAGTAAGACACCCCCACAGAATCTCTCCCCCCTTGACAGTCCAAGAACCACCAATGTATCTTCTCCTCTTGCCAGTTCCGATAGCTTATAGTCCATCAACTGCTCCACTTAGGAATGCCAATCCACGAAAGCCCCACACCTTGCTAGTTCAGATAGTCTATTTAAAATGGAGGTGATGGGGGGAGAACATACTGCTCAGCAACAAAGCTCCCTTGGTAATGTCTGTATCGCAGCTGGGTGCCCTGCTTTTAAGCCCAGCTACTCAGTCCAAAACTCACGCCTTTCATGCTGATTGACTCCTAGTTCAGTTAGGGAACCTCCTCCTTCCCCACACAGTCCTCCTCCTCCTCCTCCTCTCTCTGCTCTGCTCTGCCAAAAATGCGGCCCAAATCCCTGCTGCCTCCTGGTATGGCCGCCAATGCCGTCACGTCACCCACTGCCTCTTGGTGCAGCAACACAGCTCCCTTGGTGATGTCTATATCGAAGCTGGGCGACCCGCTGATCAAACTCCTACATTATCCTTTAAAGAGAACATCCTCAGGCTAGCCTAGAAATGGGGATCACTCTGCTGGGATGGCCATCAGCTTTCCTTTTTCAGTGGAGCTCTTCCAGCATAGGAGAGCCTATGGTATGGTTGGATGTAAGCTTTATCTTCTGGGTGCCAGGACTGCATTATGATATCCTGTCCACTGTCAGGTCACTGCTAATGGGGTGTTGTACCAATCTGAATCTGCAGAGGTGATAGAGAACTTCATTTCTAACTGTGGCCAGACTATGTTTTTGCCTAATTCCCCTTTGAGCATTTTCCTTGTCCCTCTACAAAAATAGCTATGGATATAGGCCCACCCCTGGAAATTGCTTCTGCTGTTGCTTCTACACTGATTGCTGATGATGACTCCAAATGGATTCAGCAGAGACAGGAACAAGGTCCAAAGTACCAGAAGGCAGAGATTTGTGTGTGGGGGGGAGGAAGGACAAACACTGATCTACTAGCCGCCATATGGGCTCCCCTTAGTAGCTACCATAGGGGCTCCCCCTTCCTTCGAGTCTTTCAGCATCTTGACAGGCGATGTTGCCATCTCAACCAGTAGTTGCATTGCCTCAATCAGCCCTTCTCAAGTGCCATGTCATTCAGTAGCTGCCGCATCTTTGCAGTGGAAAATCATACAAGACTGTGGCTACAGAGCTAATTGGTGGTGCCAACTGATAAATAGCATAAACCAAGACACATAAAAAAATCAGCTACTCTTCCAGAGCAGACAACAAAACCCATTGCTAGGGCACATTAAAAATTGCTTTAAGCTAAAAAAATGGTAGCACCCCACAATAATCACCTACATCAACTTTTTCAAGCCACACAAGCTCTTTATCAAGACTGCAGCCCCCTCTTGTGGTCAGAATTTATATCACAATACCATAAATATTGAAATACCGCTCCTCTACCATATAATATATAATATAGGTGCTAACATTCAAAATGCTCAAGGATCACTTTGTATCTTAGCACCAGTATTATATATTACATGGTTGAGAAGCCATATTACAATATTTATGGTATTGTGATATAAACTCGGAACACAAAAGGGGGCTGCAGTCTTGATAAAGAGCTTGTGTGGCTTGAAATGTTGACATGGGTGATTTTTGTGGGGTGCTACCACTTTTTTAGCTTAATAAAGCAATTTTTAATGTGCCCTAACAACGGGTTTTTGTTGCCTCCTTTGGAAAAGTAGCCAATGTTTTATGTGTCTTGGTTTATGCTTCTTTGCAGTGTAATTCTGTGTGTCAGCTTTCTCCACTGTAGCCAGAGTTGTCTGCACCTACAGATGCTCATTCTTGGGTGGAGAGGGCTGCCATAACCCCAGGTCTTCCCCAGCCCTACCCAGCACCACTGGTTCTGCAACCTGAGTCTAAGCCTCAGTGACCCTTTTCTGATCATCCATTTTAACCTGCCTGTTTGTTGCTCTGTAGTCTCCATGTTTTATTAGGGAAGTTTTATTAGGGAGGTTGCTGTTCTGCACTCTACATCTACTTCTTTCCTGGCTTGGATTAACATTGCTTAACTTCGGCTGTTTGAACTTTCTACTGCCACTGCTGAGGGCTGCAGGACTAGGATGTCTTCTTGGCTAACCGTGAATGTACTGGTTTTCCTACAGCTCCATGGTGCTCTTGACATGGGTCCAGACTGTAGACTTTTGCAACCCAGTGATGTCTGTCTGCCTTCAGTACCGGGGAGGATTTATGGACTTTGTATTGGACTTTCTGAGTTTGCCTCCACCGGTTGTGTATTCTGTTGCTGTTCCTGCTTACCTTTGCCTTTTTCTTCTTGCAGGTCTGCATCCCTGGATATCCCCAATGGGTGGGCTTTTATTGCCAGTTTCTTGCTTAATTTACTGTGTTTCTGTATGGTGGTTGTACCATGTACTTGGTTGTTTCAGGGGTGGGAGGGCCGCATAACTTGTTGTTTCTTTTTCTGGGGAAAGGAGGCATATAGAATAATGCAATATAATGGTTCTTCTGATGGCTGGAATGTTTGCTCTGCCTGGTAGCTGACCGATCCCCCCTGGATTTCAGAGGTGACCTCTCAGGACTGCAGCAGCTCGGGGCTGACTAACTTTTGTTTTGGTATTTAATTTCCATGACAGTGTTGTATATTCCGGTTAGTTGGCAGAGTTAGATGGCAATGGCATTTGGCACTTGTTACTGTGCTCTGGGAGGTGGACCTTGTATCTGCACTTCTGGCAGGGATTGTTCTTCCTGCACCTGGTGTTCCCTTAGGTTAAGGGTGTCACCAGGTGTGGGTATTTAAAGACAACTCAGGTTGGCTGCAACATGTGCAAAGAATGTGAATTTTATTTACAAAGTCCAACAAGTGATAGTGAAGAAGGCAAAAATCAAGTATTTACACTATTAGACAAGCAGCTAAAGAAGGCTGGAGCATCCCCTTGGGGGTGGAGCTTTCAGCAAAAAATACTTCCTCAGTTCTTTCCAGCTAGAGGTTCCAACATAACACCCAAATGTTATTTACTGTGTGATGAGGGTGGCAGCTTGATGCTAAAACTAAATGTATTGCTGTCTGTTTCCTTACGATATTTCTGTTCTATATCTCCTGTTTCCCCTTTTATGATTCTCAGGTCCAAATAGTTTAGCTTTGTATCACTTGCAGTATAACTGAACCTTAGGTGTTCATTGGTACTATGTAGAAACCGAATAAAATCACACAGGGCATTCTGATCTCCTCTCCAAACTAGTATCACATCACCATCTATAAAGCGTTTCCATAAGACAACTTTATTCAGAAATGGATTTATCTCAGAGTTATACAGCACATCATGTTCCCATTTCCCTACATATAAATTCGCCACTGAGGGGGCACATGTTGTCCCCATAGCTCTGCCCTTCACTTGCTGGTACAGTGAACCATCAAATACAAAAAAATTCTTATTTAAAACATGTTCTAAAACTTTAAGTAGAGTCGGTATGAGAGGTTGTACTTCCCCTCAATTTACATCCCTGTTTAGAAAGAAAGCAGCAGCATCTAGTGCTCCTTCATGTGGAACATTAGTATGCAACGTTTCAATGTCAAGGGTAACAAGTAAACAGTCATCATCCAGGTCTAGCGTTTGTAATGTTTTTAAAATGTCTTTAGAGTCTTTTATAAAGGAAGGCAATTCACAAACCAATCTGCACAAGTAAGAGTCCATAAAGTTTGAGAGGGGTTCAGTTAGTGAACCTATACCACTCACTATTGGTCTTACCAGTGGTCTCTCTCCATCTTTATGTATTTTTGGTAATGTGTAAAACGTTGCTTTAATAGGATTCTCAACTTTTAAAAATTGCTTCATATTTTCACTGATTAGTCCCTCATCAAATGCTTTGTGGATAGTCTCATTAATGCTAAACATAAAGCCCCAAGTCCCCTCAGTGGTGAATTTATATGTAAGCAAATGGAAACATGATGTGCTGTATAACTCTGAGATAAAATCCATTTTTGAATAAAGATGTCTTATGGAAACACTTTATAGATGATGTGATACTAGTTTGGAGAAGAGATCAGAATATCCTGTGTGATTTTATTAGGTTTCTACATAGTACCAATGAACACCTAAGGTTCAGCTATACTGTGAGTGACACAGAGGTAAACTATTTGGACATGAGAATCATAAAAGTGGAAACAGGAGATGTGGAAACAGAAATATCACAAGGAAACAGCAATACATTACTTTTAACATTAAGCTGCCACCTTACCACACAGTAAATAACATACCGAAGGGGCAGTTTCTGAGAGTTAAAAGGAACTGTAGCACTCAGGAAACATTTGAGAAAAGAGCTAGTGAACTAGACAGTAGACTACAAGAGAGAGGATATGCACAAAATGTTATCCATAAAGCCTACATACATTCAGCAGAAAGTGAGAGAACTACTTTGTTAAGAGACCACACATAGAGTAACAATTCAGACCCATGTTTCATTTTGTGACTACATACTGTACACATGCCAGATGAGTGGAAGAGATTATTAAAACTCACTGGCATGTACTTAGTAGTGAAAAGGGTTTACAAGAGATAGTGGAGCAAGGACCTATGATGTCATACATGAAAGCGCCAGCTATAAAAGATAGGCTAGTAAATAGCCATTTCAGCAGAAACTCTACCAAGACTTGGCTTAAGAATGATAAAGGGTTGCTTCTGTTGCCAAAATTGTGTTGCATGTAAACACATCAAAAGCTGTAAAACGTTTGAGAATACATGGAATGGATATGAATTTGAAATCAGACAGCGTATTACTTGCAACACGCAACTGGTAATATACATGGCAAAATGTGTGTGTGGTGCTTTTTACATTGGTAAAACTGAGAGACAGTTTAAGGTGAGAATGAACGAACATTTAAGGGCTATAGAGAGAAAAGATGATACTTATGCTACAGCAGAACATGTTATGTACGCACAAAATGGCACAGAGCATAGTTTTGAATTTATAGGATTAGAAAAAGTATTTCCAAATGCAAGAGCTGGCAATTTTAGAAATAAGATCCTAAAAAAGAAAATGAATAGATAATTAGGTTAAGGGAAAACAAGAGACCAGGGCTCAATACAGGCCTAGATCTGAAGCCATATTTGGAAGACCGATAATTCCAGTGTTTGTGGAATTGAATTCTGTACCATTCTAATATTCTATATTTATTCTTTACATCTATTTATCATGAGTTATTTATATTACTGTATTTATCAGCTTTTTGGTGATGGTTTGTATCTGATGAGTTTTTTGGATTGAATAGCACTTTAGTAGTAATAGGTTTAGTATATGTAGTAGATTGCTGATGACTATGCTGACTGATTATATATCCAAACAGGACATTGATAGTCAGTTATAATACTCCAATCATGCTAAACTTTGTTTAATGAGTGTGACTATATAATTAATGGATGAAGAACTGTTTTTTAACCTTTGATAAAGAACTTCTGTCCAAAATGCATCAGGTTGTCTGTGTAGCATTTTCCTGAAATAAAAATTACTTTTAACAGCTCCGGTGCCAGTTATTTTTCTAAATTTGTTGTTTTTACTGTAGAACACTACAATCCTTGTGCCCCCTTTCTTTTTTTGTTTGACTAGATCCCAGATATGCAGCTCAACCTGTTGTCGGCCAGGAGAGCTGAACTCACTATTTTATGGCTGAAGCACAATTAGTGTGACAAGGGTGAGGAGGTGGGTAAGCTTCTCACCTATCACTTGTGTAAACAACAGGTCAACAGGTCAATGAACAGCCTGTGGGATCAGATGATAACATGCATGTCAACCCCTTTTGAGGAGAGGCTCCCCGGACCCTCACAAGTGTTGCCTGTGTGACACAACACTGTGCAATATCTTCCCAGACTCAGAGCAGCATCATACAGCAGTGTTGCCCCCTTCCTCATGCTGCCCAAATGCCTCCCAAACTCACCCCCAAACTCCAGCTGCTGGAATGAGAACACTGCCAGCTATCTGCTGTGCAAACAGCTGGCCCTCCACACATTTCTTCATAACTTTTTTGATATTTTGACCCAAAATTCTTAACGTAGTCTTTTTTATGCCATCCTGCCCCTTTTGATCATGACAGGTGTCATTTATAAAATACTGCCTTAAATGTCATTTCACATCACAAGTGTGAAAAAAAAACTTTAATGCTAGGGTTTTAACAAGGACACATATCATGTTCATGAGGTGGTGTGAAAAAATGGCTGTTGAAAACTGGGGGCCAAAAATTGAAAACTACTAAAGTTGTGAGTAAGCATTGAAAAATGTCAATATAACTTCATAACTGTATTTTTTTTGTTATGATTTAAACCCCAAATCTTTAGCATAGTCTTTTTATGACTCTGTTTTATTATCCTGGTAGATGAATGTTTTCAAATCCTGCCTGAAAGGTGATTTTGTGAAATACTACAAAATAATCTTTTAGACAGGATTTGAAAACGCCACCTGTCGCATTCATGAGGTGTGTGAGAATGACTATATCAAAAATTTGTCAGCAAAATATTGAAAATTACTAAAGCTATGAGCGAACAGTAAAAAAATTCAATGTAACTTGAAATCATTAGTGGGTTTTTTATAAGATTTTGACCCAAATGTTCAACATAGTCTTTTTTATGTCCGCACTTCGTGTACCTAGTAGGTGAAAGTTTTCAAATCCTGCCTGAAAGGTGATTTCACCGAGTACTGCAAAATCACTTTTCAGGTCAGATTTGAAAAATGTCCCCTACCCTGTTTATGAGGTGGAGTCCAAAAAAAGTCATGTTGAACATTTTCTGAAAAAATATTAAACAATGACAGCTGTGAGTAAACGTTCAAAGTGCATTGAGAATACATAAATGCATAGTTGCCAGCAAATTAGGCCTAACGGTATATCATGTCTGCCTGACACAGCTCACTGGTGTGGTACAGTAGCTGCGTTACTTCCCTTATTTACCCCTTTCCTCCCACACACACCCTCCCTGCATACCCTTGGTGCTCACCTTATCCCCAACCTGTACCATGCCCCTGCGCTTGTCCCATCCCCTCTTAAAACCTTCCACAGTATCCATATTTATCAGGTCATTAGGAAGCACATTCCAGGGTTCCACCACCCTTTCCATGAAATAATGCCCCCTCACCTCTCCCCTGTACCGCCCCCCCCTTGCCAGTTTCCACACTTACCTTGTTCTTCAGTTTCTGGTCAGTGCTGAAGCAAAAGAACATGCTTTCTTTATTGAGTGGATTTTTGGTGCTGGACTTTTTTTTAGGTAAGTGAGGGATATGGGGGTGTGGGGTGATGGGTGCTGAGTGGAGTGAGTGAGTGAGTGAGTGAGTGAGTGAGTGAGTGGAGTGGGTGGGGTATCGGGAAGGCTATAAAAGACATTGATTGATGGTTTTCTGCTTTTCAGGTTTTAATTTTAAAAAAGCCAGTGTGATCAAGTAGTGACACTGGGGATTGGGCACCTCAGTTTCACAAGGGGGGGACTCACATCAGATATAGGAGGGTCACTCAGACTTACCCTGAGATGAGCTTTTGGGGGGGGTCCTTGCCCACCACAACCAACCAGGCACTGAGACATGATTGGGAGGTGTGGGTTGTTTAGCGGTGTGTAGGGGGCCTTTTTGGAGGAACAAGCCACTGGGACATGATTGAGAGGGAGTGGGTTGTTTGGCAGCAAGGGAGATTCTTTTTACAGGAACCAGGTACTGGGGTATGATTGGAAAGGTTGGTTGTTTTGCAGTGGGTGGGTTACTTTTCACAGAAACTGGGCATAATTATGTTATCAGTGGGGGTGGGTTATTTGGCTGCAGGTGAGATTCGTTTAGGAACATTCAATTGGGCACTGGGACATGACTGGTAGAGGTAGGATGTTTGGTAGTGGGTGGGTTTGTTTTTATACAAAGGGGAGAGGAAGAGGAGCAGGCTGAACATGTCATTGCTCAACTGCTTGCTAGGTAGCATCATGTAGATGAAACAAGCCAGTCATTGCTTTATAGGAGCAGCTGGTATTTCAACTACATGACGTTTCCAACCTGCTAGTAGCGAACAGTGTCGTGATCAGTATATCTGATCATTAGCCTGTCTCTATCAAGCCCACTGCAGCCTGAGCTTCATTGGACCTCACAGTGACACACCTATAAAAGCTGTTTTATTGCAACAATATGTTTTCTGTGCATGTGTGCATACAAACATAAAATACATTTCTGCTAGTCCATAAAATGTGCACAAATACCAATATTTTGATTACCTATTACTTATACATACTCACATATATCAACACCTGAATATAAATGTTTTAATGGATGCATCATTTTAATGTTCAATGGTATAACACAACTTCTTAACAGATGATGTTGGTCAGATCATCTGTTCATTAACTTTAAATGGCTATGGATAACCTTTTGCTGAGTTTTGTCTGGAACTTGCATCATGGCGATCAAACCTACAGAGGTAGCTTGCTCTTCAGCTCTGCATGCGAATGTTCTGAAAACATCACAAGGTAATATGCTGTCCTCTGTCTGCAATCTATACAAAGTTTTTGTTTCCAGAAAGACACAAGAAAAATAAAGTTTCAGACATTTTTTAGTTCAAACAAATGGAGTTGGTTCTAAACTGCAGTTGAATTATGGGTGCTAAATCCACAAAATGTTTAGGCAGTGAGTCTGCAAATAAAATAGATTTCAGATATGGATGCAGAGACGACAGCTTGTGTGGAACTCTTCAGCTCTTTATAGTGGGAAACCACCGTTTCCTCAAAATAGCATTAGACAGACATATAAGAGTTAATGAGTTGCTGAGAGTACAGCAAAAATGCTCAAAGCCACAGAGGAGTCCTTGGAATGCAGTTGAAGGGAGATTTTTTGTGAAATGACATATGAAGCAGGAACTAGACAGCCATTCCAAAAACCCACCAGCCTGACATTTAAACCACTGAGTGAACAAAACCCTAACTTTACTTGTCTGGCTTCATTTTTATTGGTGAGTACAGCACATTTAAAAGCGAACCCTGCAGTCTCTCAGCAAATAGATGATATAAAAACAGAGCAAATGTTTTCCAAATTTGAACAGTTATGAAAGTTCTTTTCACAGAGAGAATCTGTGTTGCTTTTCTTAAACTATTTCTACCCTAATTTGGAGTATATTATATGAAGTACAGTACCATACACAGTATGATGAAACATGCTGTGCCTTTTTGGTTTGACATAACTCACTGAAACAATGAGCCATGTTATGTACTGTAAGTGGCTCAGTTCACACTTGTCTTTGGGGCTGAAAGACTGAAAGAACATGGGTTCTGGTGATACATGACAAACTTGGACTAATACCATACACGCCAAACTTGAACTAATGCCCAGCACTGACACCATAGTGCTCTACACTGATGTGCTTAAAATGGATTTGTCACTCCAGAATGAGTTTCACAATATCCAAGGCTGGTTCTGCTTAACCAAGATCTCACTAAATGACAAAAATACTGCGTCCCTGACTTATGACATTAGACAGAGAGCTACAAGTTAGGAAGGTAGTCTTCAGACCTCTAAAACACAGTGAGATATGGGGTTTGGAGCCTTCAGTTATTACTCAGAAAGTGGACCGGACAGTAAGACTAAGCATTTATAAGGTGAAGAAGGGTAAACCCTAGTTTTGTGGCATTATTATCAATAAATATTGAGGATTACTAAAAAAGACCACAGCAAGCCCTGAGGAAGTGGCCTAGGGCTATAAAAAGTTGGTGGAAATGGATGGAGGTTTGATACACAATACAAATTTTATTATATGGGTTTAATATTGTCTGGATTATATCCTCATTCCCATTTGCAAATGTTGCCTCACAGGCATCATTTGTGGACTACTCCCCTCCTACATTTTGGCTAATAACCTTACTACAGGCCCAGGCATCCAGAACCAAAACCTGACACATAATTAGGTAGCGGCGACCAAGGCTCCAACATATCCTTATATTCAGGACTCATGATAATGACCTGTTTGAAGAGGAACCCTTCTTCAAGTATGTAATGGTGTGGCTGGACCAGGAGCTTAGCTTCTCCATGCATATTGAGGCCATGCATAAGAAACTCTGCCCACAACTTGGTGCACTGTACCACAACAAAACATGCCTTCCATACATGAACCACCATAAGAGCATCCTTAAAATGATATTGCCGATGTCTGGCTACATGGGTGTGGTTTACACAGTACTGGCCCAAATTCCACACTTGCCAAATTAGACCCCCGTTTTCATTCCTTGAAAAGTTTTGCTGTTAGCTCTCCACCTCTCACCTGTCACTGTTCTCTATGCAAATTTCTCTCTGCACTTTTATGAGGCATGGCATCTCTCACACTATTCTTCAGTTGTGGCACAATATTGGCCAACCACTGTTCCTCCCTACCTCTTCTCTCTCCTTACCTTCTCTGTTTCCTCTTTTTACTCTGTCCATTGATCAGATGGTCATACCTTTCATATCTCTTGCTATGGATCTGTAACAGTCTTATCTGCTTTCTATATCAACCTCTAACACAGTGGAATAAATTTCTATTTGTCCCTTTTCCTCTTTTCACTCTGTCTTAAACCACTCCTGTAAGATCATTTCTGAAAAGAATGCTCCTGAAATTAGTCAACTGTGCTTTTCTACACATCTGTGTATTTCAGCAGCTCATGTAGTTTATAATAGTAACCCCACAGCTAATGCAACTTTGGATTGATTTATTTCAGTAATTTATTACTGGTACCTTTACATTTTACTGTTTCTGTACATTCACCTGATATTGTCACTGTTGTTATTTTATTGTTGTTGCTGTTTCACTCTGTAAGCAATCTTTCATGCTTCAATCAGTCTTTAAACTGTTTTTGTCTAAAGTGAAAGAATTCCATATTCCACCCAAAAGAAACATGTAAACGTTCTGATTACCAAAGGAAAAGTTCTTCCACTGAGTCATTCTTCCCCTTTATATGACCATAACATTTAGACTTTTTCAGAGTCTTACAATCTCAGTTGCTGTAGATGAATACATAATTTTGCTAACCCCTTTCAAGACAGACAGAAACAATACAGGAATTTACAGTGGTGATCATTGGCATGCTCCTTCTTGTCTAGTCATATCATTTAGCACCTTCAGACATTCAAGTCTCAAGACTGTCTACTTAAAACAGGAAAGATATGTTATTTAACCAGTTGAGTCTTAGGTCATTTACAATAACTTCCTCAAAAAATAACAATATACCGTATGTACATTTCAATATACAAATACACAAAAAATCACTATATATATATATATATATATATATATATATATAAACAATCATTTAAAAATTCTTACAACTAATAATTTCCCTAAACCATGTTTTCAAACAAGTCAGTGATTACAGGTGCCCAGTTAAAGGATGAAAGCTAGGCGATAAGTCTTTCCAATGGTTTGGGCCTTTATGTGAAAAGGTTTGTTGACTGGTTAAACTGTAAACATGGGAAATGATGTGGTCAAAAACATCAGCAGATCTTAGGTCATTCCTAGTTGCATGTTCTGAGATTAAGTCAAGAATGTAGGGTGGTTGGCCTTGTGGACCACATCCCACTGGAGACAAGGCTTCTGCAAATGGTGCATTGGTTTGCCTGCTGTAAGGTGGTTTGCAGATTATTTGAAGGGCAGACCTCAAATAGTGAAAGTGAATGGGGGAAAAGTCTGTTGTGTCCCCTGTTTCATTAGGTGTCCTGCAGGGGTCCTTTTGTGCAAATGATTTACTAAGCATATGCACTGTTACAAAAATCGTACTATATGCTGATGATGCATTGATCTATCCTGCCCATAAGTATGTACAAACACAGAATGCAACTCTCAAATCTGAATCTGGAAAACTGGCACAATGGTTCAGGGATGGTAGATTACTATTACATAAAATGAAAATGAAAGCAACATTGTTCTGTATGGCTCAGATACATAGGGCTCGATTTTCAAAGAGTGGCGCAGGGCTTGTGCCAAGCCCTGTTTGGCAGTGCGCCCAGCCCTGTCAGCACAACTACACCCAATTTTAGTATATAGAGTGCATTTGCGACAATTTCTACACTTTACAGAAGCTTGCACCAAAGATGTGGTGCAAGCCCCGCAAAAGTGTTTCCCAATTGGTGCAAAGTTAGACTGGGAAACGCTTGTCTAACCTGCAGCATTTGGCACCAGTGTTTGAAAATCACGATCTGCACCTTGAGAATGCTGCAAGCCCCATGCAGTGCATGATTAATGCACCAGGGGCTTGTGGTATTCTCCAGCATTTGAAAATCAAGCTCATAAAGTCAGCAGTAAGGATTTTTTGGATCACTGTTAATGAGAATGAGTGTTTGAAAACAGTGGTAAACTATAAATACTTAGTCACTGTCCTTGAATACACACTATCTCTTGAACTGCATATCAAGCATTTAACCACACAGATACACAAAAGATTAGGGGCATTTTATGCAGTTATGGATCATTTCAACTGATGAGACATGTAATGCCATAACCAAGAACAGTCTCCTTCCCATACTTGACTATGGTAGCCAGGTCTTGGAAGCAGCCTCCTCTAAAGGTCAAATGAAATGCAGAATACGATATAATGCTCTATGCAGATTTGCATTACGTGCAAAAAAAGATGGACCATCTTTGTGTTCTGTACTCATACCTTGACTGGTTACCACTATATCTTAAAGACCAGCTGAACATAGGTGTAATGACTTAAAAGGTGATCAGAAAGGAGCAGAAAATATAATCTCTGACTGATGGCACAAAATAACAAGAACCATTTGAGCTCAGTTTGTCAATCTTGGAAATACCTCTGTTCAAGTCAAGTGCGGGCCAAAACATTTTCTCATATCTAACAGCAAACGTTTGGAATGCTATTCCTATTCCTATTAGCATTAAGCAATTGAACACTTTAACCCTGTTCAAAAAGAGTATCAAGCAGTACTTGAACAGTATCTCTGGATGTAAATGTTTTGAGTTTTGTATTGCCAATATATTGTGTTGATGATGTTTTAACACATTCTCTGTAAATCCCTTGTATCTGGGTTGTGCCAGTGAAGGGGTCATGGGATGCAGTATACCCATCATGTGATAAATGTGAAAGAAATAAATAACATGCCATTTTTTGCTTAATGCACTTTCACATAAAAACTAATGTGTACAATAAGCATCTTTGATCAACAGAGAACCAAACAAGTGCTCTGAGTAGTTCACAGTGAAAATGTAAGATAAAGAAAATCTAGCAAGTTTGTTATAAATTGCATCCAGCTTATGTAGATAACATTTAATTGCACCTGAAAAGATAACTTTATCATAGTCTAACAGCAGAATTGTGATCTGCAAAATTTTTGTTCTTACATCATAGGGGAAGCATAATTTATTTTGATAAAGGAAGCCAACTCAGGTGCTATCCTTCTCCACAAGTGTAGATATGTTGTAATCTCATTTAAGATTTTCATCCAGCTATAGGCCAAGATATTTACAGTATGAAACATTCTGCAAACAGAAATTGTTATCACTGGTGGCAGCAATTAAAAAACTGATCCTGGAGAAGGTAAATTGCATGATTTGCTTTATTTGCTCATTCAGTCTTATCTTATTATTAGGGAAACAAGTCTACACCTCATCAAAAGCAAATTGTCTTTTGATTTGCATTATTGGAGGATCTATACTCCTGCCACACACAGTGGTGTCCCTGCCTAAGTGGACAGCAACATCATCTTGGCTGACTTTTAAATCATTAAAAAGTGAAAACAGTAGAGGCTCAAGGACAGAGCCATGTGGTGCTCACTCCTCACTCTGGAAGTGTTAGAATTAATATCAATAAATTGAATGAATACTTCTGCTCTGTCTTTATAAATTAGAGGGAAGGCATGGTACCACAGGGGAATAGGATGGGGTGGGGTGCACAGAACAAAGGTTCAGTGAGGACAGGGTGAAGAAAGGATTATTGACCCTTTGGTTGGTAAATCACCAGGCATAGATGGAATCTATCCCAGGGTGGTACGAGAAATACTGGCAGAACTAGTAGGCCCCCTGGGGGAACTATTCAACTGTTCACAGAAATCAGGGGTTGTGCCACTTGACTGGAGAATAGCACATGTGGTGCTACTCCATAAGACTGGACCCAGAGATGACCCAGGCAACTACAAACCAGTCAGCCTGACCTCAGGTGTGATAAGCTGATGGAGGAAATCATTAATGAAGACTGGTGGGGTTCCTGAAGGAAAACAGTCTTCAGGATGAGAGACAGCACAGATTCATGGCTGAGAAATCCTGTCAGAGAAACCTGATTGATTTCTTTGACTGGGTGGCAAAAATGGTGGACAAGGGCCAAGTGGTTGATAGCCTTTACTTGGACAACAGCAAGATCTTTGACTCAGTGCCCCACAGTTGGCTGATCAGGAAACTGGAAGACCTGGGGGTAGGGGAGAAGCTCATTCGATGGGTGGCAAACTGGATGAATGACAGGACAGGATACAGAGAGAGAGAGGGACTGTCAAGATTGATGGAAGTCACCAGTGGGGTCTCACAGGGCTTGGTGCTTGATCTGGTGTTGTTCAAGATATTAATTAATGACATTGGATAAGGAATAAAAGGCAAGATTTGCCTGTTTGTGGGTGATACCAAGCTCTGTGGGAGGGAAGATACAGCAGAAGGGATACTGAACCTAAAGGAAGTTATGGCCAAACTTGAAAGGTGATCATGATTATGGCAACTCAGGTTCAATACAATGAAGTGCAAGATCCTGCACGTGAGACCTAAGAACCCATGGACAAAGTACAGCCTGGGAGGGGTCCCGATAACCAAATCAGAGGAAAAAAGACCTGGTGGTGACAACCACTAAAACCTTGAAGCACTCCATCCTCACACTGCAGAAAGGCAGCAGTGAAAGCCAATTAAATGCTGGGTTGTAGTACCAGGTGAATCACTAGCAGGCAGGATGAAGTCTTTTTGCTGCTGTACTAGATTTAGATTCCTGTCATTAAAGGTGATGGAGCTATAAGCCTCCAAACTTTCAGAAATTTTAAGATTACATTTTGCAATTATGTAAACTAAAAGTATTTTTCCAAACTGCACCATATTTACCATAATGACTTTATCATGGCCCATACAGAAGTGTACTTAAGTTTCAGATTGCTATCTGTAAAGATCACTGAGTTATAAGCCTCCAAATGTTCGTATTTTTAAATTACATTTTGCAATTATGTAAAATGCATAATTTTAAGCCCCTATAACTTTAAAACTAGAGAACAGAATATTACCAATTTTGCTAGGTTCATTGACCCCAAACGTTAGGCATTGACGACACCCTAATGGCACAACTGCAGAGTGTTGTACTGCCACGTTGACAATCCAGGTTCAGAAGTGGGCCCAATAAGTCACACCAGGAGGTAGGCCATGACCAAGACAGCTGCTGCTTGGCAGTTAATCTTGGTTTGGGAGGGTTGGTGGCAGGTTGCACCAACACAGCGACCCTTACATGTGGGCTAGGGAGATTGCTCCTGCCACAGGGGAAGCTATGGTTTTGTGAGGCTGACACAGGCACATCCCTCACCAGGGGAGATGAGAGGGGAAAAATGTTGGAGAAAAACACAGTAGCCAACTGAATGATGGTGGGGTTC
Organism: Neoceratodus forsteri; assembly: GCA_016271365.2. NCBI lineage: Eukaryota > Metazoa > Chordata > Ceratodontiformes > Ceratodontidae > Neoceratodus > Neoceratodus forsteri. Next base: position 1,387,995,253 of record CM057453.1, read on the forward strand.
ATCCTGATCAGGGTACATCCCTAGGAGACACGCTCCCAACCTGGAGAAAAACCAACATGGAAAAAAAGAGGCTGTGTATATCAGCTCTCTAATCTCTTGCTCAGTGGCTGGTCATGCCATAAGCAATCAAAGATTCCAAAATAACATCAGTAATTAAATCTGAATTTCATGAGCTTTTGTGAAATTGTGGAATGTTATGATACATTTGTCGAAGCCATGTCCATACATTTTGCCCAGTCATGCACTTGAGTTGCCATTGTATTGGAAGGTAAAGGCTGGGTAAAGTGGCAGTAAAGTAGCATTCATAGGAAGCTCCATAATAAAAGTATAGTGGTGCAAGATGTTGGGTTATTATCTTTTTTCTTTCTTTTTTGTCGAATTTATTTCTCAACCTTTTGCACTAGACTCTCTCCAGCATGGTCATAGGGCTTACCCAGCTGATCCATCCACCTGAAGCCCTGAGGGTTCCTCCTGGTGCTGGCCCTCTCTCCGCAGTCCGCCTTCATACCCCCAGATCTACATCCCCTGGAAGCAAGGACCGCTGACTCCAACTGGTGCTCTTTCTAATAGTGTCAGACAGAGAATGAACATGGAGAGACTGGGAGGGCACCCCTAGCCTGACATTGGATGCAGTGCCTGGTGCCGCTAGACCCACCTTCGGCTACCAATGGGAAGGGGGTATTTTGGCTTTCTTCCCCCATTGGCTAGGTAGTGCAATGCACTCCAGCGTGGCACATGCTCGCTCCCGAGCATGCCCGCATCAATGCCACCGTAGCCAATCCCCTGCAAGCTGGTTCCCGACTGCTAAGTGCCCCTAGTTGCCACTAGAGGTTGCTAAACGGTGAGAACAGGACCCCCATCCCTCCCAGGAAAGGAAAGCTGTCCTTCGGATGCTCGATCCTTTCCTCCTCTGCCAACCCCTGATGACCCGGGTCTGTTTCTGAACCCAGGTCACCAGTGTGGCATCCAGTGCTTCAACCCTCAGCGCCACTGGGCTGGCTCAGGTGACTATCTTGAGTGATGTCCCATGAAGAATAGCCATGGACATCACTGTGCACTAGCCTAAATTCTTGCAATATGCCAGATAACCATTTGACCACTGCTGGTGCTGAAGCTTCTCCTTCCAGCTTGAGGTACACTTCAGCTTGAGATTCTAAAGAATCTTAAAAATAATTTCTCTTGGGGACACATGTAAATTAGGATCATTTTATAATGAGATTAAAGTTATAACTACTGGGTTTCATTACATCTGATTTCTGAGTTACGAACATTCTGATTTATGTGTAACAGCACTTTGGATTTGACACGAAATAAGCAAGAACTAATTTATTGGTATGAGTCCAAACTGGAGAACTGAAGAAATGTTCCTTGTCCATGACAAACTATGACAGTGCCTCTAGCAGTTGACACTGAGGGTGTCAGTTGTGCAGGATCCCTGTGAGTCTGGTGGTCACTGTTTGCTAGTCAAGCATTTGCTACAGAAGGCTGATACTCACAATAATTGACTGCACACTGAATAACTCGGTCTCCACTGAAAAGGGGGGAAGTGTAGCAGTTCACAGGGGCACAACTGAAAACCGAAACCAGTGGTTTGATCTTTGTTTGATCATCATAGTATGTGTGGTTTTATTGTAATGTTTGTGTTAGCATTTCAATGGGGGAGAAAAGAGACACCACTACTACTAAAATGGTATGTGCCTGGAAGTGAAGGAGCAGCACACAACAGTAGCTGAAAGGAGAAAAATGTAGGTGGGTAAATTGTAGCCTATATATGAGAAATTGCTGAAATAAAATGTGATATTTTTACTCATCAAAAAAGTCACTCTTGAAAGGGATGGACACGCATCTTATGGGAGCACCAATGGCTCGCAATGAGTAATTATTGACTGCTATGGTCCGTTTTGCTAAATTGCCAGAAACCTTTCCCATCACAGGCCAGGAAACTGTTATAGTTGCTGAAACTTTAGAAATACTTTTGGTCTATTGGATTTGGAGTTCTTGAAAATTATGTTCTGGCTAAGGTGAGAACTCTGAGTCTGAAGTGTAAAATTAAGATTTGCAGTGTTACAGATAGCTTAACTCCTATCAGACCTCCATGAGACTACAGTCTGATGAAGTGGAAGGAACATTTAGCAGGACTTTGGAAACACAGCTATGATTTTAAACAGCCTTTGAAAAAATGAGAAGACAATGGGGTATGAGGCGACATCAGGAAGTTTTCAGTTAAGGGATTATTTTGATTCAAATAATCCCTACAGAGAATAATGAAAAGTGAATTTAGAATAAACTATTAGGGTCAGTTGAGGCGGTATGAAGGAGATAGGTGAACCACTTGGTTGTTCTAAGGAATGGAAACCTTAAGTGACCAAACAGAGGCAGGAACCCTCTTGACAGAAGTGACTGTGTTAGAGTCCTGTGCTAGAAGTGCTGAAAATGTGAGGCAGTATAGTGCAGTGGTCTAAGGCTCTGAAGTGCTAATCTGCTGACATCCAGCAGACCAGACCTGGGTTTGAATCCCACAGCTTCCATTTGCATACTGTGTGACCCTGAGCAAGTTGCTTAACCTCCTTGTGCTCCCAGGTCGCTCCTGTAAAAAAACTTTCAGCTTAGTGTGCTATACCTGGCTAAATAAAAAAAAAAATTTGCTGACAGAGAGGAAACACCCATCTTAAAGGGAAATTGTTGACCCTCCTTGGGCCTCAAACTGTCCCTAGTTTAAAGAACACATTTTGTGATTGTTTCTGTTCTGTAGAATATGCTGATATAGCTGGTAGTTTGATTCAGATTCTTTTTTTCCTTTTACAAGTACAAAACAGACTTCCCACCATACTGGTGTTATCACACCAAAATGTGTTAATTTATATTCCTTAATCAACTCCCACTGCATCTTTTGTGCAATTTTAAAAATCCCCAACAGAATGTAACCACTCAAGATGTAGTGGGAGGACAGGAGACTATTGTATAATGACAGACAACTCTGTCTGGGGGTGTTCCTAATGTTCAAACAATATGCAATAAAACTAGATCAAGGATTTGAAAATAAACAAGGTTAAGTATAATTATACCATTAGCATGTATTTCAGATCTACTAAGAAAGGAAGCAGACTGAACATCCAGAATCACCAATGAATTTTAGAGAAGGTGAAATTCCATAACATATGGGTTTTCGATGAGAGATAGTATGACGCAGAAAGGGTTGACAGTGCCCCTTTAAAACCAGAGGTATATATTTTCTCTCCATATTCAAAGTAGCAATGTAAACTGTAGGGGGAGAAAAGAGATTTTATTTTTAGTAACTGGGTTAGGCCCACTAGGCACAAGTGCCTGTTTTCAGGGGTGACCTGGGAGCACTGGGCAGTTAAGTGACTTGCTCGGAGTCACACAATATGCAAGTGGAGGTTGTAAGAATCAAACTCAGGTCTGGTCTGCTGGATGTATCAAACTTGTTCACGCCTCATTTCTCTAACCTCTAGGCTATACTGCCAACCAGATTTTTAGTCAGTGTCTGGGGCATTTTGAGACTTTTCTTTAAATTTGTAACAAGTAGTGTGGGAAACCTAGCTCAGGAAATTAATCTTGGGGGTGAATAGATTAAGAAAGCCCTGTGAGTCAGGTGTGTGATTGTGGGGTGAGGGTGGAGCTGCCAGAGGCTTAGTGGAGACAGGCAATTGGTGAACAGCAGAAAGCAAGAAGGGAAGATAAAAAGGAGCAACACCCAGTGCATCTCATCATGCTCATATCCCAGTGCATGGATGGGACAGAACAGGAGTGGAGCATCTGCCTTAGAAGCATCTGAAGAGTATCCCAGATAGTCCAAAGTCCACAGGAGACTTTGCAGGGAGGACACCTGACCAAGGTATGGAGGTAGCACATTACTGTGTTTAGTGTACAACCTGCAACAGGGAAGGTAGCTACAGGTTGTTGACATACCACAGATGGAAAAGTAGCAGTAGACACCCAGGATAAGGCATTGTAGGTACAGGTAGAGGGGTTAGAAAAGGGAAAATAAGAGACACTCTATTAAGGGATATGGAACATAAGTTTCAGGGGTTCCATGTCAAAATGGTGAGGATTTATAGGTGACTTTCAAAATGACAACTTTAGAATGGCTATGACAAATTATGGTGACTGCCAAAATGAGCAAATTCTTAAGCACCAAATTCAGTCTCTCTTTCAGGTCTCGATATCATCTCCTCCCTGCAGTGTTCCCAGCACCAGCCGCAAGCTGCTCGAGCCACACCTCCATCATTCTGTGCTGCCATTCTCTCTGATGTCAATTTCAGTATGCTCACATTATGCTGCCTTTATTAATGTGAGGGCTACACCCCCCACACCCCCCACAGGGGGCTGCTCCCCCGTAACCCCCTATTTTATTATATCTAACTCTGTGGCGCACATTGCCCATGGGGAGAGGGGGCTGTTTTTGCATCTCGACATTGTTGCTGGTAGCCGTTAATTGCCAGTCACCATTGCTGTTATTGCCGATTTGTCTTCGCTGTTCTTGAGGCACCTTATTTGGGTAGCCGTTATTATGTGCTACCGTTTTGGGCAAGCAAGAAGATAGGTTAAGAAATAAAGTTTAGGCAAGTGGGCAAAGAGTATTAGACAGCAGGGCAAGTCAGATAAAGGAATGTGGGTTAGAAAAGGGAAAAAAAGAGACATATGGTCTTTGGTAGGGTAACACATAAGTTTCATGCAACCAAAAAGGGGAGGCTGGAATACAACAGGAACAGACAGGAGGTAGTACATGACATGTGAGTAGTTAGGGGCAAGGGATGTCGGGCTACAGTCTTTCAGGACACCTTCTGGAGACTGAGGTGCTGCTCTATTTGTACTCACCAGTTTGGGTGAAGGTCAGAGGTTACTGGACTCTGAGTGAAATTGGCAAGGATGCAGAGGACCTTCTGCCCCACACAGAAGCCAAGTCTGCCACCACTCCCCCAAAAGATGCCTGGGAAGAGGCAGACAAGTTGGACCTTGGTGGGATAATGGAAAAAGTGAATGCTCCTCAGTCTGTACCACTGCAGAATTAGATCTGCCATACTGTTGGGATGGTACAGTTGAAAGGAGGCACATCTTGGCAGTGTGAAGGGAGGAAGTGGGGTCCTTAGTAGGGAACACCCCAAGGATGGAGGAAGAGGCTCCCAGCTGAGCAGGAAACACCTGCTGGTGGGAGACTCTATTGAAAGGAGGATACACTTGGGAGTGGGGGGAAGAAGGGAGAGGAAAGAAGTGCCTGATAGGTGCTTCAGTTTGGAGGGATGGAGAGCATATCCAGAGGATCACTAGGGCAGCAGGAGCTGGGGGGAACTAGATGTCATTTTCCACCTGGGTACAAATGATCTTGCAAGGGGCAGGGTTGGGGTACATAAATACATAGAATGTGATGGCAGAAGGGGATCACACGGTCCATCTAGCCTGCCCAGGATTTGTTGGTTGCTACCCCCTCCCTGATCACTGTTCTGGGTGAGGATGCCCCTATGTCTGTCCCATGCTCTCTTAAAACCCACTATAGTTTTGACCTCTACGACCTCAAAGGGCAGGCTGTTCCAGGCATCAACCACCCTCTCCTTGAAGAAAAACTTACTGACATGTGTCCTGAACTTGCCCCCTTGCAGCCTCAAATCATGCCCTCGTGTTCTGCTACTTTGTTTGAAGTGATAAAATTCATGCACCTGAATCTTGTTTACACCCTTGATGTATTTGAACATCTCTATCACGTTGCCCCTCTCCCTCCTCTGTTCCAGGGAGTATGTTTAAATCCCTCAGCCTTTTCTCATATGGCTTCTAGTGCAACCCCTGAATCATTTTTATTGCCCTTCTTTGTACTGTTTCCATCCTGTCTATGTCCTTTCTGAGGTATGGTTTCCAAAACTGTTCACCGTACTCTAGGTGGGGCCTGACCAGTGCCCTGTACAGTGGCAAAACCACTTCCCTCCTTCTACTTGTGATCCACTCCCAATGCACCCCAGCATACCATTTGCTTTTACTGCCTTTTCACACTGTCTTCCCACATTTAGGTTGTCTGTTATTATGATCCCCAGATCACATTCCTCGCTAGTTTCTGCTAGTCTTTCTACCCCCAGATAGTATTCAGTTCTTGGGTTGCTCCTTCCTAGGTGCATAACCTTGCACTTTTTTGCATTGTATTTCAGCTGCCATGCTGCAGACCATTGCTCCAGTTTCTCTAGATCTGACTTCATTCTTGTCACTCCTTCTGTGGAGTCCACTGGATTTCAGGAATGCTATTATCTTCTGCTTAAGTAATGATTTCATCACTTTCCCCACCACAGAAGTAAGACTTACTGATCGGTAGTTTCCTGCCTCCTCCCAGCTTCCAGCTTTGTGCAGTGGAACCACCGTCGTCCTTCTCCAGTCGTTGGGAACCTCTCCGCTCTCCAGTGATTTGGTGAAGAGTTCTACTAGGGGTTCTGCCATTTCATTCCCCAGTTCCTTTAGGATTCCTGGGTGCATGTTGTCTGGCTCCATGGCCTTGTCCACCTCCATATTGTTTAATTCTTCTAGGACTTCAACTGCCATGAAGGGGCATGTATCAACCCCTGTACCTGGGTGGTTGTTTCTCTGCATCGCTGGTCCTTTTTCATCTTGTTCCTCAGTAAATACTGAACAGAAGTACCTATTCAGGACCTCTGCTTCTTTCTAGTCCCCTTCCACTATAGTCCCCTCTTCTGCTGCCAGTCTTACTATACCTCCTTTAGTTTTCCTTTCTTCTTTTATGTACCTAAAGAAGGTCTTCTCACCTTTCTTTACCCCTATTGCAATCCTCAACTTGGTCTGGGCTTTAGCATTCTTTATCACTTTTCCTGCTTTCTTCATTTTCTGCTTGTATGTTTCTTTATCTTTTTCATTACTTGTCACTCTGAACTTCTTGTAGGTTGTTCTTTTCTCTTTCTCAATGGTTGACACCTCCTTGGAGTACCATAGTGGATTTCTTTTCTTCTTTGCCCTACTTATTTTCCTGGCATATAGGTCCATGATCATCTCAATAGCTCCTTTAATGTTCTCCCACATCTTTTTCACCTTCCCTTTCATTTTACTTTTTAGGATATCTGCAAGTAGTGCAGGATAATTTCAGGGAACTGGGGAGAAGCCTCAAGCAGGTATCATGCACATAGGATTTTGCTGTGGTGTTAACTGTATACAGCTGGGGAGAGGAAAGGGTACTCTGCACCAGGACATTTAACAATTGGTTTAAGGCATGCTGCATGGGGGAAGGCTTTGGCTGCATTGGGGAATGGGTGCCAACATGGTAGGACATGGGCCTCTATAAATGAGACAGCCTATAACCTTTCAGGCAGAGGACCACAGTCCTTAGTTGGAGGTAAATGCTACTTGGATGAGCATTTACTCTAGCCAGTGGGGAGGCTGTGTTTACAAAGGGAGGCACAGATTACCCCTGATGATGTGGCATTAGGGAGTGAGGGCCAAAAGGGAGAGTAAATTCACCTAGGATAGGGGTGCAAGAAGACAGGTGGGGACAAGGCAGAGGAAAAGGGGGGACATAAATCAAAAGAAAACCAGGTAGCAGCACACTGTGAGGCAAGACTGCATCAAAATGAACATACATGTAAAGTATTGAGATTCTGGAGTCAAGTAAATAAAGCAAAATGCAGTTTAAGAGCAATCACACTATGTCCCAGTACTTTGACTCTGCAATGAGTCTTTATCAGTGGAGAATAAATCAGGTAAGGAAGAATAAAGGACTAAAGGAGACTGGGAACAGACCAGGTAAACAGGGAGAGGTGGGTCAGGAGGAACTTTAGGAAACAGTACAGGCTTTAATGGGGAGGAAAGAAGGGAAGCAGGCAGGGAGGGAGTAAGGTATGGGGAGCCATGTGCACCAATGCAAGAAGTCTGTGAAATAATATTCTGGTCCTGGATGCCCTCATGGCAGAGGATATCCTGGATTTGGTGGCCATAACAGAGTTATGGTGCATAGAGCACCATGCCTGGGACGTGGCCAAACCTTGCTACTCTCTGTTCAGGAGAGACAAGGGAGGGAGGAGAAGAGGAGGGGATGCAATATCTGTGTGGAAAGAAATCAAAGTTACAGAGGTACAGGGTCACCCAGAGGAAAAGGTAGGGCTGGAGGTGCTGTGAATCATCCTGGAGACAGGCTCTGGGGCCACTGTCCATACCAGGTAGTGTACAGACCTCAGCACAGAGAGAGGAGTTGAATTAGGCACTTGGGGAAGCCATCCTCAGAATGGCAAGTAAGGGGAGATGATGCTAGTCGGTGACTCTAATCTGCTAGATGTAGAGTGGAGTAGAGTCTTCCAACGGTGGCTTTGGCAAGGAGCAGGGCCATCCTTGATGCCCTACACAGGGACTCTCTCACACACCTAGTCAAATAATCCATTATGGATGGGACTCTGCTGGACCTGGTGCTTGCAAACAGGGACATCATTGCAGACATCACTGTGGGCAATCCTCTAAGTACACCAGTGATCAATATACAGTGTGGTTTAACATAAAGACAAGAGCAGAGGCAAACCACACTAAGACGAGGGTCCTGGAGCCAGTTCTTCAAATGGCCCTTAGATAAATGCAAGGTATTGTAAACAACCACCTTGCATCAAATCAAGTTGTGCCAAATACTGAGTGCCATATTTTGCAAGAAAAGTATTCTCTGTGGCACATTCCCCCAAAGATGACCCCTGCATAAAAAATTTGTGACTCACAGGGTGAGAATGATGCATACTGAAAATAATGCAAGTTGAGGCAAAATACAATGCATGAGTGAGATGGAGCAAACATGAGGCAAGTTTAGTCAAAAACATGATGTGTGAGTAAGATGAAGCAAAAATTAGGCATGTTGAGTCAGTGACATGATGCATGAGTAAGACAGAGCTGAGTCTAAAACATGATGCTTGAGTGAGATGGAGCAAAAATGATGCAGGTCAAGTAAAAAATATGATGCAAGAAGTGAAAAATGATGTAAACTGAGTAAAAATTATGGCAGATGAAAGTGCCTCTGTAAGCAATATTTTACATGCTACAAACAGCATTATGATGTCTACAATGCAGGACTCTGCAACAAAATAACACACATATTGCCAGAGTCAGGTGTGCCTCTGTATATGCTCTAATGTCAGTTAGACTAGCTCTGGCTGGTCTAACAGTGGCATACATCTTTTATGCAGTGTTGACAGCTTCTGCCTTAGAAAATCCCAAAAAAAGGGGATGGTGTCTGTGTCATTTTTTTGATGCAAGCCCCGTTGCAACATTGCATATCCATTTTTAGATATAAGCCTGATGCAAGCCACTTTGGTGCAGGCAGTTCTGCTTTTGATGCAAGCAGCATCAGAAAATCAGAATTGATACAAGTTTTGATGCAGTTTGCTCCTTGTTTCAATCTTTTTTGGAGCAAGTACATTGGGTCATTCTCAGCCCTTTGAAAATCAAACTCCTGGACTTCAGGAGGGTGGATTTTAAAGAAATGGGAGATTGCTTCAGAAACTGCCTTATGGGGTGGATTACCTGGGAGGGTTAGAGGCATAGTGGAGAACAAAAATGGAGGGCATGATTAAGGCACTCAGCCTCTTTTTGTTTTTTTGCGATTATATTTTCTTTTTGCAGCCGCCGAGCCTCCTAACCCTGTGAATGGGTTCGCCCTGGCCACAGAACCCAACCCTTACTCCGGGAAGCCCCCCTGGAGTGGGGCCGCCAAAGTGGAACTGTCATGGCTGAAGGGTCGGGTACCATGCCTGGCTCATACGCGGGGGTGGTGATTTTCCTGGCTAGAGTCCCCTTTTTGGAACTAGGACATGCAACGACTCGAGGTTGCGTCTGTCTGTCCTAGCTCCACCCCACGTCTTGGTGCGGCATGCTTTTTCCCCCAGTCTCCACTAGAGGGCAATCAACAGCGACACTCTGGACCCCCTCTCACCCCAGAGAAGGACAGCAGTCCTCTGGACACTCGATCCTTCTCCTCCCCTGCCGACCCTCAACTACCTGTGCTCGTTCCCAAACACGAGTCACCAGCGTGATGCGAGGTGTGGAGTCCAGCACCTCAACCCACAGCGCCACCAGGCTGGGCAAGGCACTCAGCCTCTTTGTGAAGGAAGGGAGTAAAAGCAAAAGGAAAAAAAAGACAGTTACGGTTCTCTAGGGAAGTGGCCAAGATGTCAAAGGAAATAAAGGGAGGCATTTAGGAGGTAAAAGGAAATGCAGAGGCAAACCAAGTCAAACAGAGGTAAGCAGGAAAGGCAGTGAGAGGAGCAAAGATGCAGGCAGAAGAAAGGACAGCTAAAGGGGTAGCTAAAGGGAATAATGTTTTCTTCAGATACATAAGTGAGAAGAGGAAAATAAGGGGAGGGATAGTGAGGATTAGGGGGGCAGCAGGGGGAGACTGTGCAGAAGAAGACCAAGAAGAAGCTGTCATCCTGAACAGGTACTTCTGCTCAGTCTTCAAAGTGGGGGGGGGGGGCAGGACCAAAGGTGGTGGAGGTTGACACGTGTCCATTTTCAGAGGAAAGAGTCCTGAAGGGACTTGCAGCTCTGAAGATGAGCAATACCATGGGACCAGATGGGATACACCCAAGGGTACTAAAGACACTCCTGGAGGTACTAGTTGCCCCACTGATGGCCTTATTCAACAGTTCACTGGAAACAGGTGTAGTGTTGGAGGACTGGAGAAGAGCAGACATTGTCCCTTTATATATATTTTTTCCCCACTCTATTTATCACCCCCAGCTCCAGAACTCTCTCAGGCCTCTTTTCTCACCATCTCGCTCTACCACCCACCGTGTTCCCTGCCATCTTCAAGGATGTTATGAATCCTCCCTGCACCAGGGCAGCTAACGACCCAGGGATACCCAAGGGGCAGTGGCAGGGAACCGGCATTGGGCTTGTGGTGGTGGTGGCACTGGAAGGGCCATTGCCTATCCGGGTTTGGAGGGTTTTTCTTTGTGTAGTACCCAAGAGGCCTCCCCCATCCCACTCCCCCAGTGCATGATGCACTCCTGATGCTGCGGTGCACGGCAAACCTGCCTGCATCAGCCACGCAGTGTACATGCGGTCCAGCACTTCTGCAGCAACCTCAGTCTCCACTGCATGCCACTGGAGCACTGGACAGTCCCATGTCCTCCCCCCAGGAAAGGAGAGCAGCCCAGCAGGAGCTCAATCCTCTCCCTTCCCTACCAACCCCCAGCGCCCGAGCTCGCTCCCAAACTCGGGTGCCGGTGCGGCAGGAGGTGTGGCGTCCAGCGCCTCAACACTCAGTGCCACCAGGCTGGCCCCATTGTACCTCACCTCTGAGGCCAGGAGATCAGAGGGCTGTGGGTTCAGTTCCCACATCTGGCACTTGGGTTAATATCCCAATACTGACACTGTAGTGCAGCATGAGAGGGGTGCTGCACTTCTGAGGTGCCGTCTTTCGGATGAGACGTTAAACCGAGGTCCTATCTGCCTGGATTGGTGGTAGTTCAGGTGGATATTAAAGATCCCATGGCACTTATCGAAAAGAGTTGGGGAATTTCCCCGGCGTCCTGGCCAAATTTCCCTCATTCATACAAATACCACCAACAGCTTAATCTGGTTCAAGGTCAGTTGGCATTCATCTGTATCCCCCTCCCCCGGGTCGTGCCTGAAAATAGGCAGGATTTGTCTAGTGCACTTACCCGGTCAACAAAAACTAAAAAAAAAAAAAAAAAATACAAGAGCAATAGCAGGGAGGAGCCTAACAATATAGGCTAGTCAGTTTCACTTCAGTGATGGGAATTTTTTTTTTTTTTTTTTTAATTTATTGGTAACTGGGTAAAGCCCACTGGGCACAAGTGCCTGTTTTCAGGGGTGACCCAGAAACACTGGAGAGGTTTGCTCTGAGTCACACAGAATGCAGTTGGAGGTTTCTGGAATCAAGCCCAGGCCAGCTGGATGTACTGGGCCTTTGGGTGCCTTAAATAAATAAAATCTTCTACTACTACTACTACCACTACTGATACTGAGCTCATTCACAGCTTGCTATTTTAGCCTCTCGGCTATACTGCCATTTCCAATTAATGGAAACTCTGCTTAATGAAAGATTGGTGGAGTACCTTGAATCAGATGGGCTTCAGGAGCACAGGCAGCATAGATTCATGGTGGGGAGGGGCATGCAAGGTGAATCTGATTGATTTCTTCATCTCAGTGGCCAGGGAATCAGATCACAGAAGGGACGTGGATGTGGCCTATCTTCAGTTAACAAGACCTTTGACACTGTGCCACACAGGAGACTGATAAAGAAGCTGAGCAGCCTGGGGGTAGAATTCAAAGGGGGAATTGGGTTAGAAACTGCTTAATGGTTAGGTGACAGATGGTGGTGTTTAATGGTCCTCACTCTAATGATGAAAGAGTGATCAGCAGTGTCCCAAAGGGCTCAGTACTGGGAAAGATGCTCTTCAATTTCTTCGTGACACTGCAGAAGAACTGGAAAGGGAGAGGATGCGTTTTTGAAGATGATACCAAAATCTGTAAATGGGTGAACATTCAGGAAAGTGTAGAGAGAATGTTCAGGGATCTTGGGAAACATGTGGAGTGGTCAAAATATGGTAGTTTGGGTTCAATGTCAAAAATGCAAAATCATGGAACTCAGGAGCAGAGTATGGGATGGGGTAGGAGGTACTGACAGACACTAAGCAGGAAAAGGACCTTGGGTTACATATCTGATGACTTCAAAAGTGGCAGGGCAGTGTGACAAACAGTGGGTAGGGATAGTGGGATGATGAGGTGCATAGGTAGGGGTATATCCAACAAGAGTAGTGAGGGGGTATTACCACTGCATTACTTGCTAGTGAGACCCCACCTGAAGTACTGTGTCCAGTTTTAGAGGCCACACCTCAGAAAGGACATAGACATGTTGAAAGCAGTCTTGGGGGGGCAGTTCAGAGGAGGGTAACTAAAATGGTGCAGTGGTTGAACAAGAAGCCCAGTGAGGAGACAATGTTCCTTTAATAGTCTAAATGGTTCAATGGATTGGAGAATGGCTAATATTACACTGATTTATAAAAATCAGACCACACCTCAGAAAAGACAGAGACAGGGTTGAGGCAGTCCAAAGGAAGACCACTAAAATTGTGTGGGAGCTGCATAAGAAGCACTGTGAGGAGAAACTGAGGGATCTCAACATGTACACCAAAGAAGACAGGACAGTGAGAGGGGACATGACAGAAACCTACAAGTACCTCACGGGAGTGAACAGGGTGCAGAAGGTGAGTCTCTTTCAAATGAGTAAGAACACCAAGGCCAGGGGGCATGTGATGAAGCTGCAGGAGTGGAAGTTTAAGAGGGATGTGAGGAAGGACTGCTTCACTGAAAGTATGGTACACATCTAGAACAGAATCCCAGGAGAAGGGGTGGAGGCAAAAACAGTGGGCGGGGGCGGCTTCAACATGCATGGGATAGATTTAGGAGAATATTAGGAAACTGGCAGGAAGGAAGAGAGTAGTCAGAGACCATTTGGGGACTGCAGAGACATATTTGGGCAGGTAACATCTGGACAGAGCGAGTAGGCCAAGTTGTCCTTTTCTGCCATTAAATTCTCTGTTTCTATGTGTATCTTAAGTAGTTAGATAGATACTAGGCAAAAAAGCTGTCAATAGGGGTGTCAACTAAAAGTGTTGAGGAACACCATGAGAGATATGAGACACAGAAAATAACTTTGAATGTTTTGGAGGAGATTAGTAATGCCATAAACTCTGACAATTCTAAAGTACCTATCTGCATTTAGCCTTTAGTCTGCCAACATAATTAGAACTCATAGTAATTCTGGACTGATATCAGTTACTGATGTTACAGCAAGAGTTAAGATGTGTAACTACAATGGCTAAAATAAGTCAATACAAATGATAATATCTAATATTCTTACAGAAACACTCTGGAAAGATAAATATGAAAACTCCAAGAGCTGTTGACTAGGGCAGTGTGGAATGTAGAATTATGTGGGCTGAATTTGTGCAGAATGGTAATTCTGTTTCCAAAATACTTTTTGGAATTTCTTTTTAAATTCCATGGAATTCTCTGAAGCATTTCTGTGCAAACCACAGAATACTTTTTGTGCTGATCACATAAACCAAAGAATAATTTTCAGCAGATTTTAGGAAAATAATCTGCAGTTTATGTAAACTGAATTATTAATCTGAAAAAAATATTTTGCATGCAGAATGTCGGAATTGCACTACTGACAGAATACTGTGGAACTTTACAGAATTCCATCCCATCAGAACTTGAACATTCCAGTTCTATGTCGTAATGGTGACCAACTGAGGAACACCATGAGAGATATGAGACACAGAAAAGAACTTTGAATGTTTTGAAGGGGATTTGTAATGCAATAAACTCTGACAATTCTAAAGTGCCGATCTGCATTTAACCTTTAGTCTGCCAACATAATTAGAACTCATAGTAATTCTGGACTGATATCAGCTACTGATGTTACAGCAAGGGTTAAGATGTGTAACTACAATGGCTAAACTAAGTCAATACAAATGATAATATATAATGTTCTTACAGAAACACTCTGGAAAGATAAATATGAAAACTCCAAGAGCTGTTGACTAGGGCTGTGAGGAATGTAGAATTATGTGGGCTGAATTTGTGCAGATTGGTAATTCTGTTTCCGAAATAGTTTTTGGAATTTCTTTTTAAATTCCATGGAATTCTCTGAAGCTTTTCTGTGCAAACCACAGAATACATTTTGTGCTGATCACATAAACCAAAGAATAGTTTTCAGCAGATTGCAGGAAAAGAATCTGCAGTTTATGTAAACTGAATTATTAATCTGAAAAAAAAATATTTTGCATGCAGAATGTCGGAACTCCACTACTGACAGAATACTGCGCAACTTTACAGAATTCCATCCCATCAGAACTTGAACATTTCGGTTCTATGTCATGATGGTGACCGACGAAAAAGCAATCGCCATTACGGTGAAGTCAGATCGCCGAAAATCAATTTTGGTGATGTGACTCCCCCTGCTCCCACATACTTAAGGATTCTCATCTCCAAGGGTGTGCATGTTGGGGGGGGGGTGCAAAACATAAAAAAAAAGAATTCAGGCTGGGTGCAACACAAACATACCTGAGCCTGGATCCAAACCCAGCACCCTGTCTACCCAAGCCACGAACCTACCCACCATGCCATGGGGCCAGCTCAACAACCCACCAGGGCACCACCCCTCAAAAATCCTCTCGCCTCTCACTAAGCATGCTCGCTCCCACCCCCCCCATGCATGTGTACATGTAGCGACATCCTGTCGCTATATGCATGAACCCACCCCCATCCAGTCGCCCTACCTTGTTGGTAGCCCCCATGACATGAGCAGCAATTGAGTCATCTTTTTGTGATTCACTCAATCGCAGTCGCGCAGGGCATGGGCTACCGAACATTCCATACAGCACTACTACTGATGCTTAAATGGAAACTTTGAAAATATAATATTTTTGTATAATTCAGCCTGCACTCCATATTTATTCTATAGATTTCTTCTATCCATTATTTATTACTGAGGAACCTTGGATGAATATATTATCTTAATTCCTTAGAGTTAATCTGCCTCTGTAGCATACTCCTTACTTCAAGTCATAATGCTCTGTTTTGGCATCACAATATGTTGCTATGCGACTAACTGTGATGTCAGAAGCAGCGCATTATGACCTCAGGTATGGAATAAGCAACAGGAATAGTTGAAATCTTCAGGAGTAAAGATCCTGTTTTCAAGCAAATTACCTCAGTAATAAATAATGAGGAGTGTAATTACAGAACTAATATGAACTACAAGTTGAACTGTATCTTCATATTATGTTTTATTCAAGTTCTGCTGAAGGCATCAGCTGCTCATCAAAAATGATTCCTTATGATTTGTACAGGAGCATGACCACTTCCTTTTGTGAGAGGGACCTTTTACTTGGTAGATTGCTGGCAAACCATTGAATACTGGTAATGGTGGTCCTTGATTTCAACCTAAGATGATCCATAGGGATAGGAAGTACAATAGCATTACTGAATGCTTTTATATACTGTATTACTTGATTTGCTTGGTTGTTGTAGACATTAGAAGGCATAAACGCATCATGTATGTCTCCCACTATCTAGTGGGTGAATTAATCTGTTACGGTGTTCCAGTTCAGATGTTTGTCTAGCCTTGCTTTGAATATGGTGAAACTCTCAGCTTCTACCACTTCTTGTGGGAGTTGTATTATACTTTTTGTATACTTTGTATGTCTCTGAATGTTTCATGAGTCATCATTGAAAATGGGCATTTATGCCTGTGGGTAATAACCTGGTAAAAACATTGTATAAAAAAAACAAGATAAAATAAAACAAGGACCCAGGGGAATCCCTGCTATCTCAAGTGGAAGAGGTGGCGAGAGTGACAGCTGAGAGTGCACCTCTCAACACAGCAGTGACTGCCAACCTTTAGGCACTGATTAGAGTGTATGTGTGACTCTGCCCTGCCTTTAGATCCTGTAGACTCAAGAACATAACTGTGAAAATCAAACAGGCCCAAACAATTTTTCAAATGCTTGGTGTATTAATTCTCAAAGGGATCTTATTGATAAAGTATATGTGCATGTTCTTTGTTGTTCAGGACTGCAGTGGGTGGAGCTCTGCATACCTCTTGCTGTTGGAAAATCAGAGATTCTTCTGACTGAACAACAGTGTGGAAATGCTTCACAGTCTCCTCTGTGTCTGTGAAGCACTCAGTCTGTTCATTAACAGTGCACTTCACTCCTTTTTTCAGTGGTCATAGTGGAACATAGCACACTCTGCTGTGTTTAAGATGGCCACCAACTTGTACTGCACATTTGTGACTACTAGCACATGCACAGTACCATTCAGCAGCCATCTTGGTCATGGCGGAGTGGTCTGAGTTCCGTTGTGATGACTGGACTTTTTTTTAATTACAGCTATCCCCTCCACCTGGCCCTCCCTCTCAGCACCTACCACCCCACCCCACCCCCAGAAACATAAGAGTGACACTTGGCATTACCCAGTCCCCCAGTGTTACAAGCAGGACTCCTCATTGTTGTTTTGTTCCCCCATTTTAACCCTGCAAAAAGAAAAACATCCGTCGATGTCTTTTGCACCATTACTGTCCCCTTACCTGACCCTCCCACTCAGCCCCACCACCCTGCAGCCCCCCAAGCCCTTACTTACCTGGGGGGGTTCAACATCATAATCCTCTCTGGAATGCAGACATGCCTTCACTCTTCAAAGCTGTACCACAAACTAAAGAAACAGGTATGCGGTTCAATGTATTTCAATGTTGTTTTGAATTAATGGCATACCTTGGCCATTTTTGCATATTTTTAGTCCATATTTTCTACATGCCTTTTTGCAACCCCACCTCATGAACAATTGCACTAACATTAGGCAACTCTGTCCAGAAAAATGATTTTGTGGTCCCTGCATGAAATTACCTTCCAGGCAGGAGCTGAACATTTTCTCTTCCCTTGTTCATTAGATGGGGCGATAAGAAGGCCATGTTGAAAATTCAATGTAAAAATATTAGAAAACAACGTTATGGGCCTATGCTGAATTTTGCAAATGCAAGCTTATCATTTTAGTGATTTTCAATATTTTTACCCACATTTACAACATAGCCATATCTTTATAGCACCTCATGAATGTGGCAGCTGTCATTTTTCATGTCCTAGCCAAAATGGGTTTTTTTTACATCCTGAAAGGTGATTTTGCGGCCCCTGCACAAAATCACCTTTCATGCCGGAGTTGAAAGTTTGTTCTACCTTTGTTCATGAGGTGGGGTCACAAGAAGACTATGTTGAAAATTTGGTGTAAAAATATTAAAAACAACAAAGTTATGAGCCTACATTGAATTTTGTGAACACTAGCTCATAACTTGGATAATTTTCAGTATTTTCCCCAAATTAACAACGTAGTCATTTCTTTACAGCACCTTATGAATGTGAAAGCTGACATTTTTCAAATCCTGGCCAAAATGTTTTTTTATATCCCAAAAGGTGATTTCATGGTCCTTGCACAAAATAACTATTTGGACATGAGTTGAAAATGTTCTTTGCCCTTGTTCATGAGGCAGAGTCATAAGAAGGCTATATTGAACATTTGCTGTAAAAATATAAAAAAAACAAAGGTATGATCCTACGCTGAATTTTGAAAATGCAGGCTTGTAATTTTAGTACTTTTCAATATTTTTACTCCAGATTCACAATATATCCATTTTTTTACAGCACCGCATGAATGTGACAGCTATCAGTATTCAAATCCTGGCCAAAATGTTTATTTTTTTACATCACGGAAGGTGATTTTGTGGTCCCTACATGAAATCACCTTTCAGACAGGATTTTAACATTTTCTCTGCCTTTTTCATGAGGTGGGGTCATAAAAAGGCTATGATATAAATTTGGTGTAACATATTAAAAAAAAATTATGAGGCTATGTTAATTTTGCAAACACAGGTTTGTAAATTTGGTAGTAATCAATATTTTCACCTCAAATTTTCAAAATAGCCATTTCTGTACAGCATCTCATGAATGTGATAGCTGTCATTTTTCAACTCCTGCCCAAAATGTGATTTTTTGGATCCCGAAAGCTGATTTTACAGTCCCTGCACAAAATCACATTTAGGCCAAGATATGAAAATGTTCTCTGCCCTTCTACATGAGGCAGGGTCATAACAAGGCAATGTTGAAAATTTGGTGTAAAAATATTAAAAAACAACAACTTTGTGAGTCAACATTACAGTTTGAAAATGCAGGCTCATAACTTTGGTAAGTTTCAATCTTTTTACCCTATATTAGTCACCTTCAGCCCTAACGGCTCTAGCCAGAGTTTGTTTTCTTTGTTTTGTGTAACAACTCCTTCTGTTACAGTGTGACTGAATGTTTAGTTAAATGATGAGGGTATTATCTTTTTGTGAGAAAGGGCAGTGTAATAGATTTGTGATTTCATACAACTGATTTGTAGTTATGCTTCATTATCAATAATATGTTTATATTGACTCTAGAAATGCCTTGATCAGTTTGTGTGACAATGGTTGGATGGTTTGCAGATGTAACCTGAGTCTGGTCTGGCAGGATAGCTTAAAGGTTACAGTAAAGAGCTGTGGATGAGCTTGGTACATCCAGCAGATCTGGAACGAGCTTGGTATATCCAGCAGATCTGGGCTGGATTCCCACATAACATCTATTTGCAGTCTGTGTGACTCTGAGTAAGTCACTTAACTCCCCAGCCTACCCAGTTAGAATAGCACGGCTAGAAGAGCATGGTCTAAAGCACACTTCCTAAACTGCATTTGCCTTTAACAGTGATGGGGTAGAATAGTGAACGTTAGTAACTGCTACCCCTGTGGCTGTAAAGGCAAAGCAATACAAGGCAGGAAGTGGAGAGGTAGAAGAAAAGTGCAGATGCTGGCCGGGCTGCTCCCATGGTGGAGAGGTCTAAGGCACAAGCAGCTTGGCCAGTATAGCTTGGGAGACCAGGGTTCTGTTTCCTGACTCCTGCAGCTCTAGTTTTCCACCCACCCTAAGTGTTGTTTTTTTTTATAACAGTGCTGAAACAGAGATCCCCCTCCAACATTCTACCCCTTCCCATGTTCCACCCCCCCCTTGGAGTTAGTTACAGTACATAAATTATGGTGGGTGTGGGGAAAGAGTCCTCCACATCGGGGTGCTGCGGATGGAGCCCCCCACAAAACCAAAGTGTTTATTTGGGGCTTTTAGTCATGGTAGCGGTCATCAATATGGATTTGGACTGTTACCATTGGTGCTGTTGTTGTTCAGCGATGTTTTGTCCTGGCGCTGTTGTTGACAGCACTGTTTATACAATGCTGTTCTTGATGGCGCTTTTGTTGGTGGTGCTGTTGTAACCTAGTGCCCTCCCCAGTGCTCCTGGTTCACCCCTATAAACAGGACTTGTGACCCAGTGTTCCTTACCTGGTTACGAAAAATAAAAAGTTCTGGAACTAGCGATTTTTACAACTGTGATAAAATAGCCAAGTGTTTAAATAAGCTTCTTGTCTGAGATAACACTGACCAAAGGTCCTGAAAGGGATATATGTGAAAGTATCTGTTTTAGATGAGACCTTGAATTTTGATTTGTACTTATATGGCAGAGTCATGCAAGAAAAAGAGAGAGAGAGAGAGAGAAAATGACATACTATGCTAATCACAAAAGGCTTGATATGTGAGCAGGGAAGAAAAGGCTGCTTGATATTGTGTGTGAAACAACAGCTTATACAGGAAGCACTGGGATTTGTACGTGCACTATATTTGCCTACAAGGACATCTGTGCATATTGCTGTAAACAAGTAAAATAACATTATTTGTTTAAATCTACTTCTGATTGCAATTTCTCTGCATACCAAATCCCTGTCTTGGTAAGGTAAAATGGGTCCCCGAAGCTTACAGCCAGCACAAGTACAACAGTGAGCTGTGGGAAGAGAACCATAGTCATAACACTGAAGTGTTGAGTGTGACAGTACTGAGGGAGATGTAAACAATTGTAAATGGATTAAGGATAGAAAGATAAGAAGCAAACATATAAATAAATCAGAGTAATATCTACCTAGTCACCTAGAGATCATTCTGTTTGATATCTTGAGGCAGAAAGATTTGTATTTTTCTGATAATTCTGGCAATAGATTCCAGTATTTGGAACACCCGGTTCCTCCATGACCAAATCAATCTAATAGACATCTTATCTTCCTTTGTTCTAAGCAACCTAATTTTTCTAGATGTGAAATTACATTTTATCATGGAATCTGAATAATTTTCAGATCAAAACTCATGAAATAGAACAATTGGATTTTTGGGGGAAAATATAATGTTATACAAATGCAGGAATTGTGGTTGATGGATAATGGAGATTTAACTTTGGATGGTTTTAGATGCCACTCTTTGCTGGCCTCAACAGTTAAACAAATTGGTAGGCCAATGGGAGATTTACACATTTTTTGGCACTAGACTGAAATATTTTGCTGAACCGATCTATATATTGAACCTAGTCCTCTTAGTTACCAAACTATATTTAAACATCTTTGCTAAGATTGTTTCTATTACTGATACTTGTTATCTTATTTAATGTTTATATTCCACCAAAAAGTCATTGTCAAATATAGATTCCTTTTGGTTAGATTTTGTTAATTTAATTTACTTTTCTATACAATAAATGGGTCTCAATGTTTTGATACTTATCTCAGGAGATTTTAATGCTAAGGCTTCATCCAACTAAGAAAATTGTGTTCTGAATGAGTACTTCTAAATATATTTCAATTTGAAAATAATCCTTACAGACAATTATAAGACACAATCTAATCAATAGGGCAGAGCAATTCTTACCATGATATTTGATTTAGGTTTTTTCATTTGTAATGGCAGATTGTCCTGTGATAGTAAATGATGTTAAAAGAGCTGATGACATGTTCAGGAGAACTTTAACAAAACCTAATATTTAGACAGTCCAGCTTATATTTCCCATTATTGCTGTATTCCTCCTCCCCATTATTTATTACTGAGGTCATCTGTATGAAAACAGGAATTTTGCTCCTAAATAGTTTGTCTGTTCCTGCTGCTTTCTCCCTACATGAAGTCACAGAGCACTGCTTGTAATACCACAGTTACTCCCATGGCAATAGATTGTGACATCACAGCAGAGGATTATGAATTGAAGTAGGGAGTAAGCTATAGAGGTAGATGGACTCTAAAGATACTCCAAATGATAAAGATCATATATTCATGCACATTTCCTTAGTAATAAATAATGAGGAAAATATATAAAATATAAATTGTACCAAATTATTGTACTTTTAAAGTTTTCTTTGAGTCATCAGCAGCTCTTTAACCTATTATTCATTTGCAACACTACCTTTGTATTGGACAATTTCTGGTGTGAGACTCAGTATTTTGAACTATTTCATGATTTGAAACTCCTGGACAGGTTAGACAGTGGTCATGACCCACTGCAATAAATTATGTCTTTCGGTTCTTCTATACATTTGGATATGTGCAGTACTGACAGGGATGAGGTTACAGTGGGGTTACTAAATGAATACTATAATATGAGATCATATATACTGTATATGGATAGTTAGATATTGCAAAAAAAAACTGCATTCATGCTCTAGTTAGGGTTAAAGCCACAAAAGTAGGGAAATGTAGCATTATGGTTTCCAACCCTAACAACCCACCCACCCTGCACACACCAACAGGTGTCAGGGGTGTGTCTTGGGGTCATCAGCCCTAACACTCACTCAATTCTCCTATACTGTACCCATCTCAGCTTATTTACTTATGGAATGAGGTGAGCATTAGGGCTGATGACCCCAAGGCACACCCCCAATGCGGTGTGTGCAGGGTGGGGATGGAGTGTTAGGGTTGGAAACCATAATGCCACATTTCCCTACTTTTTTGGCTTTAACCCTAACTAGAGCATTAATGCAATTTTTTGCAATTTATTTCCTTACTTTTTGATACAGCATAATTGTATCCTTATTTGCCTGTGGTAGCACAGGGCCATCCCTCCATAGATGCATATATGTAAGTAGCTATGGAAGCACAGGGCCCTATGGGTCATGCACTTCCATTTAAAGGACAACAGTGGCCAAATTATTAACATAGCCATTGTATTACCCCACCTCATGTACCCAGTGCAGAAAATTTTCTAATCCCCTTCAAAAAATAATTCTGTGCAACTGCAATGCCATTCCATGCCACAAGTATAAAAACACATTTTGGGCAGGATTTGAAAAATGACAGCTGTGACATACATGAAGTGGGGTAATAAGAAAGCTATGTTGAGACTCTGGGATTAAAATATTTAACATTTCCAAAGTTATGAGTGTGCATAGCAAAACTGCAATGAATGGTCATAACTTTGTCATTTTACATATTTTCACCCCACATTTTCAACAGAGCCTTCTTATGACCCCACCTAATGAACAAGGTCATGAAAAATTGTCAAATCACACCAGAAGAGTGATTTCACCAACTGGCTGCAAAACCATCTTTCAGGTGGAAGTTGCGTAATGACAGTCCTGTTGTTCATGAGGTGGGTCCCCAAAAGGCCATGCTGAACATCTGGGGTCAAAATGTTAAAAAAATGGCAAAGTTATCCACCAAAATTGAAATCCCCATTGAAATACATTGAACTGCATTTCCCTTAGATTCTCATATTGCAGATGCAGGTTCCAGCAGCAAGATGTGATCTTTGATCAGAGAGTAGATCTCAAACCTGGGACCTGTTCAGGTGATTGAGGGTGTGTGGGGGTGTACTGGGGAGTGTGGGATGGTGGGTGCTGAGTGTGAGGTGGGGGGGCTGATCGGTAAGGGACCATTTTCTTTTTTTCCCTGGTTTAAAAAAAAATCATTGAGGGATTGTTTTCTTTTTTTACAAGTTTAAGCTCTAATGCATTAGCAATCATAAATAGAGATGCTGGACTCCTTTCTCAAAGAGCACTTGCAGTGAGTTTCTTATGCAAGTAAAGTACCTAAAATTGAACAGTGGGTCTGTGGATTGAGATTGAGATTGATACAAATAAAAAAAAAGGAAAAGATGAACTTCAGAATGAAAAAAAAAACTGATAGGAAAGTAAGGGAGCAGCTTGACTTCATTCACTCGTGCCTCCCGCCCCCAAGGAAAACTAATATTACTGAAACAATAAATGTTATAAAACTGACAATGAATGAATGCAATTAACATTTTTGAATTTTTTTTGTAGATTAATTGAATACTGAAGTAAACCTGCCTGTCTAGATGACGTACTTACAATCGAGTTCTTGCAGTTAAAACAAAAAGAAATTGGCTGTTAATCTAACAGAATTTATAGACCTCTCTGTGTACCAAGACTATAAAATCACAACCAGATACTCCCTTATTTTATTTTGTTACTGCCTGTGATTTTGCCTCTGCTGTTTACCGAGACTGAGTTGCCTGTGGAGCAGTCCGCAAAACTGAGTGGGCGGCTGGTGCAGTGAGCAAATCCAGCTGAAATATTTTTTCTTACATTTTGACAAAGTTGGTAGGCACTGTATAAATATTTTTAATAGTCTTTCCTTGATCCCAGCACAGAAGGGGCTACATGAAATGATGGTGAAGTCTTGCAGGCTAGCACTCCTCAGTAAAAGATACAGACTGGAGCCAAATGTAATCATTAGGTCACTGCCCTGCCTTTGTGAACTGGATGGCTTTGCTTTATGGTACCATTTCTACCCTGCTCAGCATTTATCTGTCATCAAGCCTACTCTGTGTAGTGTGACCAGGTATATTGTTGTGGCCTTTGTGATATCAGACTACATTTTTTCTCAACTTCATTTCACTCCAAATGCAGAGAATGGCAAACAGCAAGTTCCTGCCTCAATACCAAATCCAAACCTTGCTACTTACTTATTAAATCCTTTGGCACTTAGATCAATCAATGCTTTATTTGTAAAAAGTGCCAGTCACAGAATAGATCAAAAAGCTTGTAAAGATTAATTATGAAATCTAAGATTAAAATATCCATAAATAATTAAAATACAAATCAGCATCAACAATTCAGCAAAACTCAGAAAAAGTGAGATTAAAAAGATGTGTCTTCAGTGCGTGTTTAAAATTCTTCATGGAAACTTTTTTTATACATATTTATAATAGCATGTAAGACTATCCAGTGTTATCTTTAAATGTTAACCAAGCTACAAGCAGGTTATTGTGCTCAACCATTCACCCCTAACCTGAATGTGCTAAAGTGTGTCTTATGCCAGCCTTGGGCTGCATTACACTGAGAAAACCAGAGAAATGTTATCTTTTATTAGAAGCTGCTATAACATATGGATACAGACAGCACAGCTGCTATTGTACACTTTTTTTAATGTGTATACTGCCCCCCATAATCTCACTGACAACTCCCCTCCCAGTGTCCTAACTAGCTGTGTGTGTTGCTGTGGCTAGTCACCAGGTGGCAGTGTTGCTCTATGTACCCCACCTCAAAATCCCTTGACTGAAGTTACCCTTCTGATGCAAATTATGCTTGCCTAGTTTGCCTGTTCCAAGATTTTTTTTTTAACCAGCATAAACTGGGACTAGGGGCCATTTGTACCTGTCAAACCTATCACCTGGACAAGACCATATCAGTAACTTTCTAACCAACTGGTAAACTATTTGTATTCCTGCAGGTGCCCACCTGCTGCGTTCATTGGCTGTTAAAAGGAGGAAGCAACGTCAGTGCTCCCAGATCTATGGGGATTCCCATATTTTACGGGGTTTAGGGGCTCAAAACGGGATACAGGAATGATTTCCTTAATTGTGTAAATATACAGGGTTTTTGGCACCATCACTTTAAATCCGTGGATATTAGTTGCTTATGACTCTCCCGGGAGTTCATTTAGATATCCAGATGAGAGTTCAGCGAAAGTGTTCTGCCCCGATTGGTTCAGAGACCCAGTCATGCTCTGATCATGCACTGTCTGGTCTCCGATTGGCTATGCTTGATTTCTTTGATGCAGTGTAGCCCCAGAAATATTTAAACTCTGTCTGTGGCTGTGTTGTTCCTACTTGACCTTTGCAAGCCTTTTTGCTGCTGCCCTTGATGAGAGAGAGAGAGAAGTCTGCAATTGTCCATGGCCTGCTGCTATGTGTTTTTGGTGTTCTTTACCCCAGCATCCACCACTGAGAGACCTGGAGCACCCCACTCACCTGTCCATTCCAAGACTTCAGCTTATTTATCGTAGTCAGACACCAGAAAATTTGGGAGACGAGAGCTCAGCTGAGCACCTCTGAGCTGCCTGCTTCTTCTTTTCACTGAGAGACAGTCAGGAGAGATAAGCAATTGAATTCAGATAAAACACTCACACTTCAACAACTGAACTCTCTGTATCAGGGACTGATGGCAATGAATATCTTTTCATAAATAATATGAGCCAACACACAGGTACTTATCTTCCATTTTTTTCCTAAAATGATCGATCTTGCATCAGATCACATATTCAGACAACTTGTGCTGTTTTTGGCTATGAGACTGCTTGCAGGGGTGGGACATAGTCATGTACTCGGGAAACCAGGTAGAGAAGATCAGAGTTTTTCTTTTAATATTAATATTTAAAAAAAAAATCCTTCAGTCATCTGAGGATCAGGTAAAACTATAACCAACTGTCTTGGTGTATGTATGAAATCATTCATTATGTTGGGGCTGCTTTAAAATTTGGCTATGACTGTGTTGATGGGGCAGAGTGTACTACTCTGGGGAGTCGAGGACATGAGTTTGTTAAATATAATTAATAATAAAAAACTTCTGTTTCAGGACTGATTAATAAAAAAACTACTGTTTTGGTTTCAGGACTGTATCATGCATGATTGTTGTTGGCTGCTTTGGCCATCTGTCCATTGGACAGAGTGTTTACAAACTCAGGGGAGGTTGAGGGAGATGATTTTTTTATTTAATATAATATTAATAAAAAAAAACTGCATAATTCATTGGCTGCTTTGGCTGTGAGTATGTCGATCAGACAGAGTGCATGGTCTTTTGCATTGTTGACTACTAGAGTGTTTAAAAACTTGGGAGAGGTGAAGGAGATAATTGTTTAAATATAATAATATTAATATTCTGGTGATAATATTCCTTATTATTTCCCATAGTTGTGAATCATGATTTAGTCCTGTGGAGAGAAGAGAGTCTGTTGTGCTGCATGATCAGGGAACCAGTCACCTGACTTGGAGAACTCTGTAGTGTACAACTTGTAAACTTTTAATTTTTGCACTGTGGTCTCTGGTTTCCTTGTTGTTGCTCCAGTAAGTTAGGTAGAATATTATTTCTAAACTCGGTCTGTGTAGCATATTATTTTCATGTGCACATTGATGTGTGATATTTACCCAGGATGATGTATGGAAAGCTAGCTGTCAAGATGCTTTACTAATTTATTTATTACTTTTGTGCTTTTGTGATGTAATATATATCCTAAAAATGCATAAAATTAGGATTTTCCATTAGCTGTGATGGCAACTTTTTTAATATTGCAATTAACACCAAGCAGATAATGAATCAAGTAAGCAGCATGGATACATGCAGGAATAAAAGCAAAGAGCTCAGGTGCACACTGGAAGCAGCAGTGCCCGAGGGCAGAGCAGCCAGCTCAGAGTTCACAAGTGCGGTCTTGTGCAAGTTTATTTGGCAATTGGTACTGTATTGCAAGAAGCCTTGGTAATCAGCCTGTAGCCCCTAGCACCTCGACCCTTCACTTGTAAATATATTTAGTTGTAATGTAATCATGTGACAGGTTTTTAGGTCAATTTTAAAGTAAATAAGAACACTTAAAACAGCCAGAACATGTTTTTGTAGTGATTTTATTCTCAACTATAATGATGCCAATTGCAAAAATAAGTTGGTTTGTGCATACAGGAAAATCTACAGGAATTTCGCCCAAGTTTTACAGGGAAAATACAGGAAAAATTAGGGTCTGCTACAGGAAAATGCTTTGGCCGATCTGGGAGCACTGCAACGTAAACAGATTGGACCATGTTTTTCATCTGCAAATCTGGTGCAGTCACTACTGCACCACAAGAGATGTTGCTGAGGGCAGAAACTGTAGCATATGAAGAGTGTTGTCCCTCCCTCCCATATCTTTTTAAAATGAAATCAAAGGGCATTAACATTCTGCCTGGCATACAGTAACTAATATCCCACTGAAACTGCCCCAAGTGGCTCCATTTGAAGTATTCCTGTTATGTTGCTGCTGTTTAACTTGGGTAACCTGGCAACTTGCATGATAATTGATTAATTTAAAGCAATCATGGTAATTTAAGTACCAGTTACAATGCAGGTATGAAATTATGATACAATTCATAAAACAGAGACAAATCTTGTTGGTAAAGTTCTTGGGGGGATAAAGCCATACACAAAGGGTAATGCATCTGAGTTGTCTCTGTCTTCCATCTACCTGGCACTCACTATGCTACAGTGACCTAAACCATCCCTCAATGCACAATTAATCCTCTGTATATGCATAGTACCAAAAGAAAATGTGGGTCCAAATTTGCTCTGCAGTCAGCTATAGGGCAAGGAAATTCTAGATCTTTGAGCAATGACAAATCCCAGATAGTGGCATGCCTTTCTTTCACTGTTACCTGACTAAGTTATCACAATTATAACTCTACTGGTAATGTGGGAAAAGTAAAAAAAAAAAACATTCTAAAAGCTATGGGGGAACTCATCTGTCAATTGCTTTTCACTGCTCCTTGAGTAGGGCTTGATCCACTATAACAAAGAAATTCAAGGTTATTCAATGGCACTAAAAAGGCACTACAAAGGATGGAAACACTCCCATATCTGACAAGTACTGTAGTGCTTGAAGCGATTCCCTTTTCGTATATGCTTTATGTTGCAGATAAAAACCCAGAAATTTGGGAGGGGGGAACAAAAGTGGACAAGAACTGGAAAACTCTAAACTGTGAGTCACCTCTACAAAAAGAGGTGGATACCTCTGTATTCACAGATTAATGCTCGGTGTGATTTTTGAGTATTTTAAATCCACCAAAAACCCAAAGGTTTGGAATGGGGAGAGAGGGTAGACCCTAAAACAACCCCCTCCTTGAGTATTAGAAAACACTCAAAAATAGTGAAGTAGCACTATGAAGGTAATAAATGCCACAGTATTGGAGTACTAATGAACAGTACGATCCAATTTAGGTACAGCTGAAAAAGGAGAGCAAATGTGCTGGCTCTCTAATGTTGAGCTGCCACACCTAGCAGCATGGCATTCAGGTCCACCACGTGACACCCAGCATCTATACAACCGCTGTCTGGCCCCTCCCATGGAATGTACCAGAGACTAGCTGAAAAAAAGGGAGTGGGGTAAGATGAACTGGGAATTACTCCACATTGGAGGAAATTGTACTCCTTCCACTTACCTTCCCATCTAAGTTGAGACCCCCCTTAGCTACCCTCCTAGCCTCTGTGGCATTAATTCCCTATTATTAAAGTTCTTCTGTAACTGAGACATCTGGGCTGTGACCTGGGTTCCCTTCACCAGCGGTGTCTGTCTTGAACTGTAACAGAAGAGTTAAAAAGAACCATGAGCAGCATCACAATGTTTCTGCTTTTGATTATATGGGAGGGTGTGTGTGTGTGTGGAGGGGCACTAGACACCAGAAATAGAATTGAAAATAACAGGGATGGTGGTTGGAGGCTAGTGGAGATGCCACTGGACACCAGGAAATAAAACAAAAACAATGAGGATGGTGATCGGCAGGTGGGGGTACAAGTAGACACCAGGTAATAAAGCAAAAACAATGGGGACAGTGATCAGTGGGTGGGGGGTGCCACTAAATACCAGGGAATAAAACAAAAATAACAGGGACAGGACCAGAAGGTGGGGGGTGCCACTAGACACCAGGGAATGCAAGTAAAGCAACAGGAACAGTGATTGGAGGGTGGGGGGCATGCCACTAGACACCAGGGAATAAAATAATGAGGACAACATATTGCATAAGTATTTACTTGACATTTTTTGCAGCAAATGTTAGCACAGTGGCTGCTCTCTAATATCAATTACTGCTATATTGTGTAAATCCCCTATCACTTCATATAAACTATTTACAGTATGTAGCTCTGTAGTTAAGGAGGAACAAGAAAGTCCAACATAATTTAACAAAAATGTGACTAAATATGAGGGAAGACATATATAGCATTGAAACTGAAACAGTGTGTGTGTGTGTGCATGTGTGTGTGTGTGTGCATGTGTGTGTCTTCTGTGGACATCAGTAGCAAGACATTATGTTGCTTTGGTATAAATGTAAACAATTTGTCCAGGGGCATTTAGCACAAATTTGCATTCTTAAATAAATATTTCTTTATTTGTGTCACATGTAGAGCAGTCATGAATATTGTCAGATTTTGATGCCTCTCCCCACGTGACCATTGTTTCACTTCTACTCATGTTATTGCATTATTATGACAATTAGTTGTCATGTCTATAAAGCATTCTTGAACACCACTTGAATAGAAGACACTGACAATAATTTGTATTCTACATAGGGTGAAGCAAATAAGAAGAAATATCCCACAGATGCAGTATTCAATGTTAAAACATGTTTTATGATATTCTTTGTTGTATTTAAATGTGCTACACTGGTATGATCCCATTGAGGCGTATAATTTTCAGAAAACTCCCAGTAGGATTGGTTGGTTTGTTTATTTGAAGATAGTTTTATAGGACAGCCTATTACCAAGAATGGCTTGTTTATAATAGGGACCTATGGTCAAGATGTTCCATACTTAGTATCACAAGTTCACAACAAGAACTAGTGACAGCAGATATAAGGGAGTGGGCATTGCCAGTTGCTCGGCTACAAGACATTGCTCTATCTGTCTCCTCAAATGTTACCAGTTCATCAGTTTATTTTTTGCCTTCACCAGTTTACATGTGTGTGCTTGCAAGGGAAGACTGCCAGGTTACAGTGTGAAATTCAAAACTTTCTTCAGTTCCTGAGTTTATGATGTGTGACTGGTCATTGGCAGCCATACATGAACTATACTGAAGGAGGAGAGAGTGCAGACATAAGCAGAAGCTTATTGAGTCAATCAGAGCCCCCTTCCCACACACACATGAAAACAACTCCTCCGCAAAAAATGTATTTCTTTTATTGCTTATTAAAATACTGTATGGACGAATTATAAATTATTACTGATATTACTTCATTATATATTTTGCAAGTTGATCATTTTCATAACTAGAGGATAAAACAAGTGGTTTGCAAACCAGATGGCACTGCATCAGTGCACTGCTCCATGGTAATAATTACCCCTGTGACTCATAATGCTCAGACTGCAATGGGGAGGGTAGTGTTCTGGGGCAACAAATCCTACCGGCATCCACTGGGGTATCCTAAACATTTTCTAAGTGGTTTGACCTTGGGAAAAGTTCATCTCCATCTTGATCCGTGGATTCTCATCTCGGTTTAGAAAATACAAAATGGGATTTGCATATTTCCTAAGGACGTACTTGATATTTTTGTAACAAATGATAGCACAGTGGCTGCCTTCTCACATCAGTTACTGCTATATTGTATATTGGAGAGTGTGTGGGGGGGCACCATCAAACACCAGGGAAATGCAGTAGTAACGCCAAATTCATCAAGGGATTTTTAAGGGATTCTAAAAATCCCCATTGAGAATTGTGAAAACTTTTGTTCTGGATTTTTTTGGTTTGGTAGTGTGGTCACTGCTACCAGAAGAGGGTGCTTCCATCTCTTAATCTAGTTGAAAATAGACTAGATGATGCTTGAATACTATAATATGAACTGGCCTCTTTCTATAGGCATAACAAAACAAATTTTAGAGGATTTTTCCCCTAAATTTTGTGAAAGATAAGTAGGTAATGTCACAAAATTGCTTGACAAATTCATTGATTGTAATGGCTCTCAGCTAACACTACAACCAGCAGCATGCGTTTAGCTGTGGCTGCAGAAGTCAAGAAATACCCGCTGTTCTCATACAGAGAATGCGGGGGAAGGGCTGTCTCACTAAGCTGGGCACATGGAATTTTGGGTACCCAGAAAAGGTATTTTTGGGCAGCATACTAAAAATAAACATAATTATCTATCTAAACGGGTCCCCTTTAGCTAGTTTCTGATGTTTGTTTACTAAAATCCCAGTATTTTTGTGAATTTTCCACATTTGATGGTTCTTGAAAAAATAAACAAGATGGCTGCTGGCATGGCACTAACAAATTTGTGGTGCCCTGTCAGTTCAGTGGCATGAAAGCAAACACCAGCATTTGCAGCATCAAATTTTTACTTTCACCACAGAACGCTATCTCTAAAACCCTACTACACATCCGCAGGTCAGAAAACACTAAATTCAAAAGCTTTATAACTCGGGAACCCTTTAATATTTTTTCATCAGATCTGTCAAAGGCACTACCTTGGAACATGACACATGTATCCTGCAAGTTTGGGGCAACAAATTCCTTTCCATGCAGGCTGTAGACGAGATCAAACAAAAAAAAATACTATTAAGTATAGGAAAAAGTTAGTTTTTTTCCAAAAAATTATGCATGTAGATCTCAGAAACAGCACAAGCTGCCTCACAACAATTTCCACACATCAAGACCTTGCATCCTAGACAACTCATACAAATGTCCAGCTCATTCTGTCAAAGAGAGCCAAAAATATTAATGTGCAAATTTTGAGGTTTAACATTAAACTGGGTACTCAACCCTATCTATAGGGGTGCTACTGTTCCCCTATAACATCTGTAGACATACTGGGGAATTATAATGCCATCCAGTTTGAAAAGGACAAACATACCTGCTTTGACATTTTCTGCTTACCTTTTCTCCTTACAGTATCTCTCTAAAATAATTAAAATAATTAAGCCAAATTCATGGTTTGATTAAGACTGTCAAATCATGAAATCAAATATTAAAATGTTGACCAGTCATGGGCTGAACAATGAAAACATTATGTGGAATTCTGATATAAGGGCAGAACTTTGACATCATATGCTTGTATATAAATAAACCGATTAAACAATTAGAATATATTGAATTAGCACTAGCTGGTTATGACTGAACAGTGAAGAAAGACTAAAGCAGACACATTTAATAGATTTTTTTAGACTTCAGCACAGCAGAGGAGGAAAAAGAGGGTATGGAGAGGGACACTTTATGGGAAAGGTGGGAAGCACTATATTTTCATTTCAACTGATTAAAAAAAAAGAAGTTTTACAAGAATTATTAAAACTAAATGAAAGAAAAGCTATAGGATTAGATAGAATTCCAACTATTCTTATAAAAATTGCCTCACCACTAATAGCCACATTAATGAAATAAATATTTAACCTATCAATTACCACTGGTACATATATCAAGGCATGGTAGATAGTCAATGTAATACCCAACACATCTGGCCTCAAATAAAATATTCAGAATTACAGACCCATATCATTACTCCCTGTACTATCAAAACTTTTTGAAAAGATTGTTAGGAAGCAATTGGAAAATTATTTAGAATCCCATAGTATTTATAATTCATACCAATCTGACTTTCGTTCTGGTCACAGCACAATGACTGTGCTAGTAAAGGAGACAACTGATATTCAGGTATCCTTGGACAAGGGCCTCCTGGTTGGGGCCATATTTACAGATATGTCCAAGGCATTTGACACTCTGAACCATGCTATATTGTTGGACAAGTTGAAAAGAGTGTGCCTTGACCAGGTGGCCCTGAGCTGGTTCATGGAATACTTAACTGGAAGACCACAGTTGGTATCACTAGAAACTTGTGTATCCCAGTTAGAAAATATTAAATCAGGAGTTCCCTAGGGGGTCAATACTGGGATCAATATTATTTAATCTGTATACAAATGATGTTGGGCCTCTTATTATGGAGGCCCTGCACCATTTGTATGCAGATGACTTCGTTCTTTACCTGAAGGGTGTATCAACTGTTGAATTTCAGAACAAATTGCAAGGAGATTTTGATAAGCTGCAGAGTTATTTTAAATCACACAGATTGGTACCAAATAATAAGAAATCTCAAGTTATGGTTTTTGGGAATAAGCAAAATAACATCACACACATTTTCCAGATTAAAACAAACATGGGTTATGTATAGGAACAGGTGAGTTCATATAAATATCTTGGAATTTGGATGTATTTACAATTAAGATGAAATACACATATAGATAGTTTGATTAAGAAGTTAAACACCAGATTGGGGGCCTTACACAGATTAAGGAAGTGTATCCCAATAGGAGCTAGAAAACATACAGTAAATAGTATGATAATACCACTTACAGACTATGGGGATGTGGTCTATGGAGGGGGAGCACACAGGACTGAGTTGGGCAGGTTGGATGTGGCTTTAAATAGGTTTGCTGATTTCATCCCGGATGCCCCCAGGCTGACACATCATTGCACACTATATAGAGCACTGAGGTGGAATAATTTAGCAGACTGCAGACATTTGCATGACCTATACATTATACATCAGTATTTGTTGAAAAAAACTCCATCTTATTTGAATGATCTGTTTCAAACTCACAGGTTGAAAATGATTCATGAATAGCCCAAAACTTAGAATTTAAATTCCATTACTTAGAACAGAAAAGTAGAACTCTTCCATTATTAATCTTGGTCCCAGAGCACAGAATGGTCTGCCATCTGAATTGAAATCTAAGGAAATAACATCATGGTGTGTAATAAAAAAATGGATGTTGATTGAATTCTTCAAACCTATACACTGCTGCTAATTCTATTTCTACCACTGTTAATTATATTGTACCACTAAATATTTTCTATGTGCAGTCTTTGTAAAACATGTGACAGTGTTTATCTTTTTAATGCTTTGATAATTGTAAAATGTAATTTAGCCGTGTATCTGCATGAATTTGAAAGAATGCTGGATCCCATTGTAAATGAGTTCACTCAACTGGGTTATCCATTTCTTGGAAATATTCAAAAATAAACTTTTATAAACAAACAAATGATGTGAAAAAAATCTGTTTACTAGTTGTCAAAAGCATCTCCAACTTTAAAAATCATGCTGTTACTAATATTTGTCCTGCAATCTTGGTTTAGAATTTCTTTTTTCAATCATTCACATTTCCCATGACATGCCTCCAGTATTCTGTAAAGTGACTAATAGATATAATATTTTTGATTTTTGCCATTCATGTTGCTCTGTTCCACTTTTAATAGAAGAAAAGCTCAGACATTATGTATTGTTACCAACCAAAGGTAAAGCACCTGAAATTGATGGAAGTTCAGATTAATTTTATTTTCAGATATGAATTTGTGGATGTCAATTCTCACCAAATTCTATAACCATATATCATTAGTGGTACTGTACCACAAAAAAGGTTATAAATCTGATCCATTAAACTATCCTTCTATTAATTTATTAAATGTTTCATCAAAAATATTTGCAGGTGTTAGTTGAGCATTATAAATGATTAGATTAAAAGTAAACATATACTTGATGAAGAACAATCAAGATTTAAATAATCGTATTGAACATCAGATACATGTTTTTCATTATTGTATGTCCTTCATAAGTAAGTTTGGTTAGAGAAAATTGTTTTGTCTTGTTTTCTTGCTTTTATTGATTTTAAATTGGATTTTAACAGTGGACAGAAACATGCTTTAGAAAAAATTAAGAATAATGGGCTTGACTAATCAAATTTAACATTTAATAAAATATTACCACTGGGTACCTGGATTCTAGTCAGAGTTGGAACCAGCGTTGAATTGACTAAACCATTCTCTTCATTGAATAAAGTAAGGTATAAATTATCTTTGTCTCTGTTTCTTCGTGATACAAATTTTTTTGCACCAGCAGTCTTTTCTTCAAGAAGACATCTTTGCTTCACATTGATGGTTTAATTTTGTTCTCACAGTAAATGTCACAAATAGGTCAACAATGAATATTAAGGTTTGATCATCCTTTTGAAGTTGTGAATGGTTTCTCATATTTGAGAGTCACATTTTCAACACTGGGTTGAAATGTTCATATTAATTCTCTAAACAAATTCTGTTCTTAGGTTTTGTCTGGTATATTTTGATGTAATTTAAAATTTGGAGGTACCAGCCCAGCAATAGTTCTAAGAGTTTACAACTCAAAAACTAAATTTGCAACTGCTTTATGCAGCAGAGATTGGGGCTGGTCTCTACTGATAATCTAGAAGGAGTATGAGTTCCTCAGAATAGTCTTGAAAGTTGCCCCTGGCACTCTGGTCTGTTTTTAATGACTAGAACTGTCTCCTTCCAGACTCCCTTATCTTTGTTATAGGGAAGCATTGGATATTTGATATGAAGAAAAAGGTTTTTCATGACTTAAAAATATTAGCGATCTGCTTTCATCCATTGGGTGTGGCCATATTTGTGTCATGCTAAGGTATCATCAAGGGTATAAAAATAGCTCATATGAACATCAGCAGTCTTCACCCTACACTATGTGAACTGGAAGCCTGGGTACTGCACTATTTCAATTTTCAATTCAATTTATTTTCAGAAAGACGCCATTCCAGAAGATCATAGTGCCTGCACATTAAAATTCAATAAATAAGTATTCAGCCATAAAACAACAAACAAAAACTCAGTCAATAGTTACGGTCTGGAAAGGCAAGTCCAAACAAATAAGTTTTTAAAGTGGTTTTAAAGCCCTCCATAGTCAGGCATTCTTGTATCCGAAGAGGTAGAGAGTTGCACAGGGTAGAGGCCATGAACTCAAAAGCGTAAGCCCCAGATGTCTTCAACCAAACCATGGGAACCTCTAGCAATCCCTCGTTGGCAGAGCAGAGTGGTAGGAGGGAGCAGTAGGGATGAAAGAGCTCTTGTAGGTAGCTCAGATCCTGTCCATGTAGGGCTTTATAGGTCAGCAAACTGACCTTGAAGGTGATCCGCCACTGAACAGACAACCAGTGCAGTCTGCGCAGCACAGGTGTATCATGGTTGGATCGAGACAACCCAGTCAGCAACCTGGCTGCAGCATTCTGCACCAGCTGCAAGCAGTGGATATCAACCCCCACCAGCCCTAGGTACAGGGAGTTACAGTAATCACTACACCCCAGACATCTTAGGTATTTCTGAAATCTGGCTCAAGCCCCATATCCTATCATCTGAGATAGACCTCCCCAGGTATACAGTCATCAGAAAAGATCACCCTAAAAAG
Organism: Neoceratodus forsteri; assembly: GCA_016271365.2. Taxonomy (NCBI): domain Eukaryota; kingdom Metazoa; phylum Chordata; order Ceratodontiformes; family Ceratodontidae; genus Neoceratodus; species Neoceratodus forsteri. The sequence continues at coordinate 1,388,031,871 of CM057453.1, forward strand.
AAGGGAGGGGTGGAATCCTCCTATACAAATGGTCCACCCTACCAGCCAAAGAGTTGACCCTGCCAAACCTAACTGACTACCCAGAAGAATCACTCTTTGTCTCCGTAACACTTGGGAAGGAAAAAAACCCTATATGCCAGATGTGTTTATCACCCCCACCTCAAAAAATAGCTGCCCAATCACTAGCAGTCCTTACCAATAGCCTCTCAGATCTGTTCCATAAGAAACTCATTATCTGTGGAGACTTCAACTTAAACTGGCTGAGTCCCCAACTGAAAGAATCAAAATCCCTCCTTCCAAATGTCAAACTGACTTAGCTAGTAGTAGATCCCACTAGGCTGAACATGAAATCTGGCAATCATACCCTTCTTGTCTGGGCTCTTGCCACCAGAAGTGACAGAATTAGAGCATCAGGCATACTCTCAGATTCCCCAAGTGATCATTCTCCCACATTCTGCATATGGAAGTACAACTTCCTCAACCCTCCCCCCAGGATTTTCTCTGTAAGGGACCTAACTGGCTTTGATAAAAACAACTTTATAGAAATCCTAAACGTTGTCTACTGGGCACCAGTAAAAGTTCAAATTCAAGTTTATTGACAGGAAAACTCCATTTTACATTCTCATTTACAAGGAGATCCTGTTAGGAAAAGGTGATAACAATACACAATACTCAAAATTGGCAGACAATACAGTTTACATTAACTAGCATACAATACAATTACAATAGAGAGACAGTCAAAAATGGCATACAATACAGTTATATTGCAGAGACAATAAAACATTACATACAGGTGAGCAGTATAATAATATGACTATACATACTGATGTTCTAACAGATTCAGTAGGATAGGAAGAAGTTCTAACAGTAGCTAAAAGTAGAAAGAGGGGAATGGTTTGACGTGGATAAGTACATATTAAACTAGCTTTATCAAAGCTGGATGTGCTAGCTAAGGTGACAATGGCAAGTATCCATTAGTGCCTTGTTAAACAAGGATTTAAAGGAGTTTAAGAAAACTAGTTCTGATAGCTTGAGTGAGGCTTGTATTGTATTCCATGTGGTCAGGATGGCATGACGAAGTGCAGCTTTCCCACAGAGGGTAAGGAATTTGGGGATGTCTAAGAAAATGTATATGCATTTTCCTAAGGGCATAGTGGCTGCACGATTGATGAGAAAGGGAAGTAATGTAAGGTGGGAGCTTGTTAAGTAGACCTCCCAAACGTTGACCTAGCCTTGGGCTATCTAATCCATAACTTCAATGGTGTCCTTAACAGACATGCTTCCCTAAGAAAGTGAAGGGCAAAAGGCCTATGTGCCAAATGGCTCTCAAGTGATCTCAGGAAACAAATGAGGCTTCTGGATAAAGCCTGGGAAACATTCAAACAATCTGGCCAGGCAGCAGATTGGCATAAATATCATTGCCTTAGGAACAGCTGTATAAATGACCCCCAGAGTGCCAAAAGAAAATATCTGAAGTCACGCCAAACCTCTAACCTGTCAAATCCCAGAATATTTTGGGCCCAGATAAATTGGCTATTAAAGGGCTACCAAACTGTTACTGCCAGTGAACTATTGGTCAATGGACAGGTCACCTCTGATCCCACAACTATCACCCAAAGCTTCAATGACCACTTCACAGACCTGGATGAATACAAAACACCCCCGACAGATACCTTAGCTTCCTCCCAGTTGCCATCTGGTCCCCCTCCTCAATCCAATTTCCACCTCAAACTAGTTAGTAGGAGAGAAGTCCTAACACAACTCCGGACCCTAAGAGCTGACGGTACTCCAGGCTTTGATGGCTTGGAATCCAAGTTCCTTAGGATCATCACCTCGGGCATAGCTACCCCCCCCCCCGCACACCTCATTAATAAGTCATTCATCCAAGGGACTGTCCCAGATAAATGGAAGGTAGCAATTATTGCCCCAATTCACAAAAGAGGGTGGAATAATCTACCTGAAAATTACTGGCCTATCTCCCTACTCAGTACTCTTGGCAACCTACAGGATAGACTGGTCTTAAAGAAACTCCTGGAATGCCTAAACTGGAACACCTCCCTAGCACATGCCCAACACGGCTTTAGGAAAAACCATGGCACTGACACAGCTCTGCTAAGGGTCTCCATGGATATCTTCAATGCCATGGATGCTGGAATGGCAACAGAGGTTGTCTTTGCAGACTTGACAAAGGCATTTGATCTAGTCAACCACAATCTCCTCCTAGGAAAGCTTCAAAATCTTGGCCTAAATCACATCTCCTGCTAGTGGTTTGACAGGTATTTATCAGCCAGGAAACAATGCGTAAAATGGTTAGACACAATCTCTGCCCTCAAACAGATTATGGTGAGAGTACCCCAAGGCTCTATTCTGGGTCCTATATTGTTCTCTCTCTCTTTATAAATGACTTGCCACTCAACTCTGGGAATGCCTCCATACAGCTACAGTATATGCAGATAATCGTATTCTTTACAGATCTAGTGCCAAAATAAATTGGATCAATCACCAATTAGGGAAAGACTTCAATCACCTAGAAAGTTGGCCTCAGACAATAAATTAGTTCACAAAGCAAAAAAAAAAATCATGCCTTTTGAAAGCAAAAAACTTGGACCTTGTAGGGATCACCTGCTCAAATTCACTACTAATACAGGCATTAACCTGGAAGTAGTGCAGTCATTTAAATATGTAGGTTTGGCACTAGACCAAGAAATGTCCTTTGAACCCTACTTAGACATCCTCTCCAAAACACTAAACCAAAAGCTTGGCCTGCTTTTTAGACTCTCTCCCTACATCTCTGCTCCTGTGCAGCTCGCTATAACTAATAGTACATTACTACCTACTCTCTGCTATGCTGTCCCAACCATCCAGCCTACTCAGGGCTCTGTCCTGGCTTAATTATTGGCACTGTACTATAGAACAGCATGCTTTGCTGCTGGTGGCCACCCTAGTGAACAGCACTGCAATGTCATTACCTCACTAGGCTGGCCCTCATGGGAGGTAAGCTATGCTTTCTTCTGTACTGCCTGACCTATAAACTATTATAACCTACTGCCCCTCCTAGTTTCTCCATTCTACTTCAATATAGATGGCCATCAAAGTCACTGCAATCATTTACTAACCAGCTGCTTGATACCCCTAGGGGCTGATCTACCATCGGCAGTAGATCCTTCACTGTAGCTGCACCATCATTATGGAATTCCATACCTCTGGAAGTCCGCACAATCTCAATTGTCACACAATTCAAAAGGAGGCTCAAAAAACTCCTCTGGGCCCCTGCACGTTGTAATTTCTAGCCCCACTCTAAACTTGTTCCCTTGCACTTAATACCTGTCCTGACTGTTACTCCTCTGTCCCCAGAGGTAAAGCTCACTGAAACTGTTGACACTGTTTTCTCCAAAGTGTAGTCCTCAATGTCTTTAACTAATCTTTACAAGGGCTGTTATTCTTAACTGGCACTACCCTCTCTCTGGCCTTTCCATTTTTTTAATACCTTTATTTAAAGAGGCAAGTTGCAATAATATTTGCTTAACCCAAGATGGAGGCCTTTCCACTTCTTCATCAGTGTCTGACTACATCTCCAGATAATCAGATTCAGAGTCTGTATTATCATGGCTCAAATGAACTAGTAAATAATTTTGTTTTGTAGAATTAAACTGCTTTGTTATATTTTTATGTTGTCTTGTGCACGCTTTGCAAGCAACATTTTGTGACAGCTTGCTGGAGTAGCAGGTTGTGGAGGTGCAGCTGTGTCATGGCCAATGGTGCCACTGCTTTTTTGGGTTGGTCTCTGTGGCACCAATGAATGTGCACGCTGTCTATGACAGCAGTTCAGAAGCATGCCACCAACTTGAAAGAATTTCGCCGCTGCACTGAGAGAGCACCCTGTCATTGCAGGGCGTGCCTTGCCTGCTGAAACATTTCAATAAATATGGTGGAAGCTGCCGCCATCCGCCTCTCACAGTCCCACAAAAGCCGACATTGGGGGTGCCCAATCCCCTTGTTGGCATGCCCCCTTCCCAATTTGTTTGCCAATGGGGAGCCCAATCCCCATTGGCATAATATTCTGCCTTGTTTTGTCTCCTGGGGGGGTGCCCAATCCCCCTCGGCATCATGCCCCCCCAAACACAAACACGCTTCCTTTGCCAACAGGGGTCGTAATCCCCATCAGCTTCAGTCCCCTGTCCCTAAAAAACACAGGTGGCACACTGAGATCCCATCCCAGTGTGCCAAAATGTCCTTATCACACCCTGAGAGAAAAAAACCTTCTCGTTACTTTTTTTTTCTTTTTACTCAGTAAAACAGAAAACAGTCCCTCATGGTCACGACGGCCCTCCCACCCCAATCTGCACCCACCCTCTGCACACCCCCACCTCCCTGCACTCCCTTCACCACATTCTTACCTATGGAGTCTGGCGTGACGATCTTCAGTGGAGCAGGAACACATCTGCACTCTTCAAAGCCAACTGCAAACTGAAGAAAATCATGATAAGCTGTATAATGGCATCAATGGGGGAGGGTTTCAATGTAGGTGGATATCTTGTCCATTTTTTCAACTTTTGGCTCCAAACTTTCAACATGGGTTTCTTGGGACCCCACCTTATGAACTCAGTCACTGTCATTTCATTATTTGGTCCCGAAAGTTGATTTCGCAGTCAGTGTGCAGAATCACCTTTTGGGACTGATTAATGAAATGACAGTGTCACTGTTCATGAGGTGGGCTGCCAAATAGCCTATGTTACAAATTTGGTGAAAACATTCCAAAAAATGACTGTGTTATGAGCATGCATTGTGCAGTTTCCACACATCCTTGTAAGTTTGAGAATTTTTTATATTTTCACTCCAGATTTTCAACATTGCCAGTTTTTCACACCTCCTTATGAACAGTACAGCTGTGATTTTTCACATCCTGCCCAAAATGTGATTTTGCACATCTGGCGCACAACTGCACAGTCACTGTGGGAAATCAACATTCGGGACAGATTAAGAAAATCACAGTGACACTGTTCATGAGTGGAGATCCCAAAATGCCTATGTTGAAAATTTGGTGAAACAATTCCACAAAATGACTGTGTTATGAGCGTGCATTGTGCAGTTTCCATGCACGCTTGTAAGTTCGAGAATTTAATATTTTCACTCCAGATTTTCAACATTGCCATTTCTTCACACCTCCTTATGAATGGTACAGCTGTCATTTTTCACATCCTGCCCGAAATGTGTTTTTGCACATCTGGCACAGAATGGCACGGTCGCTGTGGGAAATCAATGTTCGGGACAGACTAACAAAATCACAGTGCCACTGTTCCTGAGCAGAGGTCCCAAAATGCCTACGTTGAAAATTTGGTGTAACCATAATGCCCCACCCTGTAGAAACTGACAGGCATCAAGGGTGTGACTCTGGATTGTCAGTTGTAATGCTAATGCCATTCCACCCCCACCCCACCCTGCAGCCAACGACAGGCAACAAGGCATGTCTTGGACTCTTTGGCCCCAAATTTCACCCCATTCTCCTATACTGCACCCATCTCAATGTATTTACTTATGGAATGGGGTGAGTGTAAGGCCCGACGATACCATGGCACAATGCAACACTTGTCGAAGTCTGCAGGGTTGGGTGAGGTGAAATGGCATGAGCATTATGGCAGACAACCCAAAGGCACACCTCAATGCCTGTCAGTCTCTGCAGGGTGGGGTGGGGTTGGCGTCAGTTCCATTCTTCACTGCCATTCCTATTATGCATCTCTCTAACTCCTGCACTTCCAATGCCAGTGCCAGCAAGACAACATTTGGCATTGACAAATGCTTGTTATTAATGTCAGGATCAGAGTCAGATTCTATATGCTTCATTTTATCTAGATGCTTGAAAGTCTCATGGGTTACAGTCTCTCCTCTCCCTGCTTCTGTAACAGTTACGTTAGTTATTAAAGCTTCTACCTGTTGTTCTTTTGCCTTGTTGCACCCCTGCAAACTTATTGCACTCATTTGGGCATTGTTCCCCTTGAATAATGCTTGGTCTTCATTATTAGATAAAGTAATGTGAAAATGTAGATTGTTTACCTTAATGGACTTGGTGGTAGTCATGGGTTCCTCCACAGTGTGCATCGCCATCTTTCCAGAAGCTGGATCCTGACCTTCCAAGTTCTGCAGTGTAGTGCTTTGAGCTAGATTAACATGGGTCCCTGCTGCAGCATCTTGAAAAGGATCACCATGAGAAACTTCAAGGGTCGCCTCTTGTTCTACTGTAGTAATGGCAGTTTTCTTCACCACCGGGCGGTGTCTTCCTTTGAAAGCTCTTTACGTTTGCAGAAAAAAGGAGCAATTAAAATAGCAAGTTGGATGTGTTGAGATACTTCTTCCTTATGCAATGAAGCTGGGACATTCTTTGTATTGGCCAGTTCACTATTCATATCTGACAGTTTCAAGATTTTTTCACTTCGGTCAGTCAGTTTGCTGTCAGCATTTTTAACTTTCAGTGTGGTCACCTGAAGTGTTGTATTAACATCTAACTGATGCAAGGAATTTTGTGGGGGAGGTGCTAAATTCTTTCTCTTCTTGGATGGCATTACATAGCCATATTGAAAAAATGTTTTATTAGCTTTTTTCTTTAGGGTTAATTTCTTCTCAAACAGTGGTTCAACAGGTTGCATACATCCATGTGGAAGCAATGGTGCGTGACTCGGACACACTTGGGGGGCGATGTGGAGCTTGCTTCTCATTAGTGGCTCAGACGAGCTGCATGGGAGGGGCTTGACTGTCCTCTCTCCTGCCTGTTGTGTCATTTTGTTTCCTGTTTCTTGTCCAAACAAACTATGTAACTATTAAACCCAAACAAATAGCGACATGATTGTTCCAAAATGCCTATGCAAGGTACTGTCACTATCTGCTGTTATTCATTGTAACTAATCTGGATTGCCCCTGAAAAAGGAACTCCATTGTCTCAGTGGGATTTACCCAGTAAACAAAATTCAAATAAATAAATAAAATGATTGTTCTAGGTATAGTTTGGAAATTGTGGGGTTGAGCACATAACAATAGACTAAAAGATATAGTGATACAATTTGATGTGGTGGCCATGGGTGAGATCAGTACTTCTATATATTCTTTAGTTAAAGAAATCTCATAACTGATAGTTACTATATATTTAGACATCTTGGAATCTCTAAACCTTAGATTGGCATTTACCAGGCTTAAACTACACTTTGAGGATCTCCCTGCTGCCATGATTATGGGTAGCTATCATGGTATCCCATTAGCTTAATGTGTCTACCAATGCAATCATCATGATACTGAAGACTTATACCATTCCATTTCACCTTATACTGTAGGGTGGCTGGATTCTTCAAATAAGAAAACCTTTATTGGTGATATGCTGTCAAAGGTTTTCCTGGATCCAGTTTATATGGTGACCTATTGTATTTATTATAATTTGACAATGAAGTTACAACTAGAGCAGTTGCAGTTTTGGTATATCAGGCAATATAGAATTGTAAGTCCTAGATAGCTTTCATTCTGCCACTGAAGAATTTAACTATGTTAGACCTTGTTTTTTTTTTCTACTGATGTTTTCTTAGTGGTTATTATTGTATTTTGTTTTTATTTTGTTTAATAAATGTCTTTTGCTGTTTGCTAGTTGCATGTTTACTATTTTAACATCTTTAAAATGCAAATCCATAAGTAAACTGAACTAAAAATGAGAAAAGTAAAATAAAACAATTCATATCTATAGAAATGTCATGCACATGGGCATATTAGAAATCATGGGCTGGATTTTCAAAATGTGGCACAGGGCTTGCATTAAGCCCTGCACCACGACACTTAGGTTTTGGCAGTATTCCAACCCCCTTTGCTGCAACTGCACCTGACTTTACAACCTCAGGCACAGTTGCGATGATTTCTATGATTACAGCAGTATGCACCACATATCTGACACAAGCTCCATGAAAAAGTTCCTCAGGATTGCTGCAAGCTACACCACAAAAAGATGGTCTAGGTTGCAGCAATTGCCACAGAGGGTAGAAAAACCCAATTGCCAGCAGGTGAATTCCACAAGCTCTGTGCGATATATACATGGCACACCTGGGGTTGCAGCATTCCAAATCATTTGAAAATCCTGCCCCATGTCTCAAACAAATATTTTTTTTTTTTTGCAGTTTAGTATACTTTATTGAGATTAGTGGAACATACAGTACAAGTCACATTAAACTGTTCCTCCAATGAGTTGGTTTAGCATTTCTGACTGAGATGCTTAAGTGTTGCTAAAACAAACACAAAGCCCTACACAAACTGTTTCTTAAAAGTTAAAAAGCAGTTTTGCATTACATTGTGACTGGACTACAGATGCCTTCCAACTGAGCTGCAAAAATATTTTACTAACATTGCTTCTGAGCTGGATAAGTACTGAAATCCAATGCAGTATGAGTTGCCAGTGCATTGCCAATTGTAAAAAACAGTGCCAACTCATTGGTGGGACAGTTCAATGTGACTTGTACTGTACAAACCAAAAACAGAACATAAAAAAAAAACAAGAAATCATACCACAATGAGGACATAATAGCAGAAGGAAAATCACAATAATCACATAATTGAATTAGTCACAAGACTAAAAACAAAAAAGAATATAATAAACACACATAAAAATAAAAACCCTACAAACAGACCCATCTCTTCCCTCCCTCCCACTTCGCCCCTTCCCTGCAGTCTTTACATAATGCAGATGGGGCTAGCTAACTAGCTGAAAGAGAAAGGAGAGTATATAAGGTTTCCCATTTGGACTGGTAAACATGATATACTTTATTAAAACAAGTTATTGATTTTGCAATATTCAAAGATAGCAGACTCTGCAAGAGCCATTCTGGTCATGTGGGGAGAGCAGAGTCAAACCAGTACCTCAAAATTAATAGTTTAGTGACCGCAGAAATTAAAGCCATGTGAGCTTTACAAGGGGTCCCCATAAGCGAGGTGTAGTGGTTCTACAATGCCAAAACAACAACAGTGTTGTCAAAGTTCAGCATGGTGAGATACCTAATGCTGACAGGTGAAATTTTGCCTGTTGGACATTATGTGTTTTCTAGCACGAGGCTGTGCCCTCCACACACCCCTTCTTAAAATATCTAACTTCGAGTCAGAGTTGTTTCGAAGGTAAGGTGAAAGACTACAAAAGGGTGAAATTTCACCCTCGGGTCCCTCACTCCAACTTAGAATTAACAATCAATAGAAGCAGGTATGGGGCACACAGCCCCCCATAGAAATTAGAGAGGCACAGCCCCGATCGGCTACAGACCAATATCTGACAGGTGAAATTCCGCCTGTTGACATCAGGGCTATTGCTATGCCAAACATCAACAACATTGTTGTTGTGTCAGCATAGGTAAACCCCAGGTGTAGTCACCTAAAATGCAAACCTCTGGGGTAAAAGCATCTTGGAGACCTAAGACAGGGTCTAACTTGGATCATATAAGATTCCAAAATGAGGTAATTTGAGGACATGTCCATCACATATGATACAGAGAGCAGTCAGCTTCATTACAATGAGGACAAATACAGTACAAGTCACATTAAACTGTTCCCTCAACTCACTTGTGTAGCATTGTTCAATGAGTTTCCTAATCTGTGCAGTGTTTAATTCAGTGAATTAGTAAAAGGTTAGTATTGGTTTGCAACTAGCTGTTATGCACTATAAGCTTTATTTTCAGCTGAGTGCTTATGACTTTCATTTCAAAAGGCAAACTAAACAACTCTTAAGGAATGCAGTGATATTTATAAACAATGCTCTTAAGGAATGCTGTGATATTTATAAACAATGCCATGAAAATGCATTGCATAAACTCTGCAAAACAGCTACTGCCATTTCACTAAACAGGTACAAGTGAGCTGAATAGGCAGCGAAGGATAGTTGGGAAACAGTTAAAAGCTTCAACAGTTCGAGCTGCCAATGCAGTAGCATCACAAAAAAAAATGCTACACCAGTGAGTTGATAGAACAGTTTAATGTGACTTGTACTGTAGGTGTCTTGGCTCTCCCTATTCTGAATAACTTGGTTGGTGAAAGATATAATGCATACAAAATATTAACCTGCTGCAATCTAAATCTGTCTTGTTAAACATATTTGTACAAGTTGGTCCAAATACAAAACCAATACTCATTATTATGCTCAATATGAAGCATATTGGCCCAGTAGAAAGCAACTGGGGATGTAGAGTCCCATAACACTTGGCCTGTAGCAGAATATAGTCAGGAAATCAGGTGGTCTTGTGTACTATAGTAGCTAAATTTGTAAAGAAAGAACCAGAACTAGAGGGCCACAGAAAGGGATCTAAATAGTTACTAAGACAATGACAGAGTTGCCAGAACTGAAAAAAGAGAGATTCAGGAGCCTCAAATTTCACTAGAAATTGGTCAAAAGAAATAAGTGCCCCCTCCACTATAAAATTAGAGAGCACTAGAGAACCTAGGAATGACCAGTGTCTTCTGCTCAATGCTTTTTTGTCAATAGTAAGGTTAAGGTTATTGAAGAGAGGTTGGGCAAGGTTCTTGACATAGCTTAGTTTAAGATGTTTGCAAAGCTGGGCATATTCTTGAAGGGACCAGAACAATGGAGTTGATCTAAGGGGCTTAGGAAGCTTATAAGGAGTTAAAAATAGTAATGACTTCAGGTCAATATGAAATTGGGAAAATAAGTCCTTTTCAATTGTTAACTAGGAAGGGAAGGAGGTAAGTGGTTGAGGGTAGAGTATCAGAAAGCCCCAAATAAAAATATTTGGCCCTAGCAGGACAAAATAATAACTTAAAAAACTGGGTAATTGAAGCCCTTCAAACATCTGATGATGTATCAGTTTGTCATAGGAGTGAGGTGGTGGTTTAAGATACATAGAAAGCTGGAAATCATCCTGTGAATGTCTTTAAACCAACTAATCGGTAATACAATAGCAAGCATGCCTAAGGGGTTTAAGAGTTGAGGAAAAAACATTTGTCTTGATAATGTTGAACCTACCCATAAGGTAAGAGGTAATGATTTCCATCCAGATCTTGGGCTATTTGTTTTACTAATGGGTCCAAATTCAATGATTTTAAAAGGAATTTGTCAGGAGAAATTTTAATGCCCAAATAAGTAGGTTTCTAGTTTCCCACTGTAGGCCAAATATATTATAATATGCTTTATAAACATGAGGGGAAAGGGGGAAAACAACAGTTTTAGGTTAAGTTTTCAGCCTGAGAAGGACCCAAACTTGAATAACCACTAGTGCCATTTGAAGTGAAGCAGCTGGGTTTGTTAAGTGCAATCAAATGTCATCGGCATAGGTGGAAATTTTTTAGTTCTTGAGTGCCTACAACTATACCAGAAATTCCAGATAAAACATTAATTTTATTGGTTAGGGGTTCAAGGTATAAACTGAAAAGGTAAAGAGATAGTGAACTGCCTTGATGAGTTCCCCAACAGATGGGGAACAGGTCAGATAGCACTCCATTGCACAGGACTCTGGCAGTGGGTGGGAATATAGGATTCGTACCCAATGAAGAAAAGAATCTGGAAATCTGTATTGTTGCAAAATCCAAAACAAGTAGGGTCAAGGACTCTATCAAAAGCCTTTTCCACATCCAGGGAGACCAGCACCAAATCCAGCTCCTTCTCCCTGGATGTGGAAATTAAGTGAAATAATTTACAGAAATGAGCACTTGAAAGCCTCCCCCTGATAAAACCTACCTGCTCTGGGCCGATTAAACTCACTGTACACCTGATCAAGATAGTGAGCTAAAACTTTGGCCAGAACTTTTACATCAACATTAATAAGAGAGATGGGTCCATAGTTTTCGGGGCATGACTGATCTCTACCGGGTTTGGGGAAAACTACAATATGGGCCCTTTAATAATAAGGTTTCCCATAAATCGGCTAAGTGTAGATAGTTATAGAGCAATGTCAGAAGTGGGGTGAGATCATTGATAAAAAGTTTATAAAAATTTGAGGCAAAGCCATTGGGTCCAGGGCTTTTATCTAGGGCGAAGGAGCTAATGGCTGCCCTAACCTCAGCCTCTGAGACTGGGCATTCCAAATGTATTTTTTCATTTATTTTTTTTTATTTTTGTTTATTTAAATTTGGAAAACACCTTTGAGCACAAGTGCTCTTTTGCAAAGGTTCCACGTCTGACAAATACAATGAATGAAAAATACAACATACAATCACCAGCTCAAGAAGAGCATTGTCAGGTACAAGCAACAGTAAATTATCAGTCAGGGAAATCTACACACTCCAATATAGCAGTCCCAAGTGGACAACATTTGCAAGTACCAGTAATGTATAAGTACAAGATAAACATGGTATACTGATCAGGAATCAATTGAAAGCAGCAGCTGACTAATTTCAAAGTGAGTTCTTCTTTTAGGGAATTTTTAAATTGTGTCATTTTGGAAAGTCCCACTAGGGATTCAGGGAGTTTGTTAAGCCATTGACAGAAATTTAACACTGCTGCTTTGGACAGACGTGGCAGAGGGATGTCGTCTAAAAGGCGAGAGATGTCATCATACTGATCTCCAGTCACTAAGTCCGCAGAATATAATTTCAAATAATAGTCCTTGAAAATGCAAGACATTTCTCTGGCTTTAAAAATGGAGTAGGGGGATGGGAAAGACAGAGAAATTTGATCCAGCAGACTATGGTTGTTTGTCACAATCTGAGAGCTAATAATTTACTAGCCTTCTCCCCCTGACATACTGTACATATGTAGCTTTTAAAGTATTCAGTGATCATTGTGCTTGTTCTAATAATAGGTCTGAATATAGTGCTCTAAGTTGGTAAAGGTGAGCACATACCATTTCTGGGGTAGCTGGTGAGACGTGTTTTTCAATGTCACTAATAGAAACAAGTAGTGAATCGGCTCTTGAGGAGTTTTCCTTCTTACGCTTGGTGACCAAATGAATTAGTTTGCCACACCACTGATATTTTTAGGCTCCTTAGGCCTGGTCTAGGGCCTATATAGAAGACCAGCTGATCTCAATAGAGAACCTAATAGAATCCCTCAGGCATTTGACTATTTTAGGATCAGACAGAATGCGTGTGGTCAGGGACCAAGTTCGGTCTTGGTCAGATTGAAATATAATATCCAGTGTAAGTTTGACCGATGTATGGTCTGAAAGAACCATGGGTTCTATTTGACATCCATAAGCTGTGGTTAACAAAGAACTGGTGATTAAAAAATAATCTAACCTAGAATAGGAGTTGTGTAGATGAGAATAAAAGGCATATTCTCTGGTAGTGGGATGTAATACACGCCAGGGGTTGACAAGGCTTGAACTTTCAGTAAATTCACGGAGACCTCGTTGAGCCGGCATTAAACCTGAACCTAATCGGTAAGTTCTGACAATATTATTACACCTTACTAGATTCCAGTTCCACCCTAAAATCCAGGAAAAATGTGAATAGGAGGCTATAGTAACAGTCAAATCAGAAAAAAGAGGGACAGTCACTATTAGGGCCATATAATTTTATTTATTTATTTTATTCATTTAGTTATTCGGAAAAAAACTTTCCGAACAAGCTCTTTTACAAACGTTCCATATCATAGATTGCAAAACAAAGTACAGCAGGAAAAAGCAAAGGTAAATTACAATGAACGATAAAGCTTGGATTCAGAATATACAGAATAACTCAAAACATAGGTACAAGTTAAATAACAAGAAAAAGCACTTTATGAGGGTGGGGGGGGATAAGCAGCCACAAACCGCCTTGTCAGTAGTTCAGAGGGATAGCTGGCAGAGGGGTGAAGAAGGGAAGTACAAGAGAGAGAGAGAGTGAGAGAGAGAGAGGTGAGTACTGCGGTGGAGGCGGGAGGGTGGGGGAAGAGGGACGATAAGGTATAGGGAGAAATGGTGGGGTGAGGGAAGGCTGAGTAAAGAAGAATTGCTAGAGTAAAATGGTGGGGTGTGAGGGGGCATGGTCAGGCAGCCAGCATTAGTAGTGACTGTTTGGGAAACTCATGGGACTGTGAGATGGAGGAGGGGGTGGCAGGTGCCAAAGGAGCATGATGCAAATTGATTGCTGGGGCAAGTCATGAGATGGGACAAAGGCAGAGCGTACCTGAGGCCTGCTTAGTGCTTGCAGGGGGGCAGAGAGAGCAGAATGGCTGGACTCAAGGGCAGGTGCACTTAGAGAGTGTTATTAGGTGCTGTGTGAGGTCAGTTTTGAATTGTGCCAGACAGTTGGTGGCTAAGAGGTTCCCAGGAAGTTCATTCATCCATAGGGGGGCCCGGTAGGCAAATGCACATTGCCCAAGTGAGGTGCGACGGAAGGGGATCACCAAGGCTCCTCTAGTCCTCCATCTGGTGACCTGTAACGAGTTAGCCACCTTGATCAAATTGCCTACACAAAGTGGTGTTTTACCCAATACAGCCTTCTTCCCTAGGATGCAAGTCTGGAATTTGACCCTGTTTCTTAATGACAGCCAATTTGCACGTTCATACAGAGTACAGGTGTGAGCACCATGCTCAACATTCATGGTGAGTCTGCAGGCTTTGTTGAGCACAGTCTGAACCCTCTTGAGTGCTGTATCCATTGCCACCCCATAGACCACTAGTCCATAGTCAATAGTAGATATAATTGAGCTGTGGACTGAGAGATGGAGGGCCCCCAGAGAGAGGTATTGCCTGTGCCTGTACAGAACACCAATCTTGGTATTGACTGTCTTGACCAGAGTCAATATGGTGCACAAATGTGAGGGTATCATCTATTATGACCCCCAGATACTTGAACAAGTGAACTTGTTCCAGTGGCTCACTGCATGAGTTGGAGATGATGAGGGGGTGGTGCTTATTTTTGTTGTGGGGGCTGGACATAAGCAAGGCCTTGGTCTTCTTGTAGTTTAGTAGCAACTTATGACTACAGAACCAGTCCTTGAGTTTGGAGAAGGAGTTCTGCAGCTCAGATTGTAGTGCAGCCTGAGACATGCTGCTGCTCAGGAGCACAGCATCATCTGCATACAGTATGAGCTTGGTGTCGCAGGCTGTGGGAAGGTCATTTAAGAAGAGGCTGAAGAGTAGGGGCCCCAGTATTGATCCCTGGGGTACCCCTAATGATACCTCTCTTGCGCTGGATACTGTTTGCCTAATTTTGACACATTGATTTCTCTGTATCAGGTAGTCTTGGAACCAGCAAAGGGCATTGGGTGCCACACTCATGTTTCGTAGTTGGGTCACAGCTGAGTTAGATATAGAGCCTAAAAGAAGCTCTATCGGCTCCAAATGGCCATGCACAAAAATAAACCATCCTTCCTTGCCCTTGACCTCAGAAAAAAGAGAAAAAAGGGCTGATCTATGCAGTAGGATAATTATGCCTCTCTGTCGATTATTATTACCAGCACCATATGCCTGGCCCACCCAGGTCCTCCTAAATAGTGAAACTTGATTGTGACAATATGGGTCTCCTGCATAAAAGCAATATGAGTTTGCAACATTTTCACATGTTTTAAAAGAGCTTGATGTTTTGCCCGGGATTGACCACTTTTAATGTTTCATGTGATAATATTCCATGGGGTCATCATGGTATAAAAAGGAGAGAATAACCAATGAGAAAGTAGCTCCAGAAATACACAAACACGTCCAAGAATAGACTGCAGGGATGCCTGCCCAACCTCTCAGAAGAACCAACATATATCCCCCAACCAACAATAAACTAGGCATACATAAAAAGCCCTTCCCAGATAACCCCTCCCACCAACTGCCCCCAGAACACAGGGCAGAAACTCCTCCCCATAACACCGGCCCATGAATGCCGACAGGCAGGGTGGTTCCCCCAGGTCACTATAAGAAGGGGTCCATGAAACACATCTTTATAAGTTTTCGACCCTATACATTGGAAAAGATCTAGTCCTCCCTTCTGTCCCCTCTCTGGGGAGGGAGGAGGATCATGCAAATATTTCTTATTCCGCAAATAGACTATTCTAAGTTCACTACATCAAAATTCAACTCAAATCATATTCATCATCAAAAATTACTTTTTCATTATGCATACTATAAAGAAGAGTAATTCAGTAATAGTACAGAAAAAAATCAAATTAGGCAGGCAATTGTACTCTGAAATATATTATCACATCCCATAAGATGCATGCTGTGTTTCTGGGAACAACTATAAACAGGTGCTTAAAGCAGCAGTGCAATGAAGCTGGGCAAAAACTGTGACTCCACCATTTTTCCACAATAAAAGACTCCTGGGGCCCAATATTCAGCAGGGTGCAAAGGGCAGTGCAAATGTTTGTGCCGTGCTTTGTAATTGCCCAGGGGTCTGAGGATGCTATATTCAGTTGGGCGCAACCCAACTGAATATAGAGCCATGTTGGTACAGTGCTAAAAGAGGTAGTGCTGCCCTGACATGGGTCCCAAAGTTGGCCACAGGTGTTGATAGCACTAGAGTGCTATCAGCAGTTTTCCAAGGTACCCATGCAAATGAGCCCATTGGGCATGCAAGGCACTAAGGGTCTATTTGTATGCCCATTATGGACCCATTTGCATGGGTAGTGGAGGCAGGTAGCATGAAGCTGCCCCCCATGATAGGTGTAGCTGCCCCAGTGCTAGTGGTCCTCCCCTCTGATTGTCGGCCCTGTAATAGAATTATGCATCCCTGGTGCTAGTGGTCCTCCCCCTCTGATCACCAGTCTCATATTAACAAAATCAAATCCCTTGTGGTAGTGAACCCCGCTTCCTCCAATCACCAGCCCTGTATGAAAACATAACCTCCTTAGTGGTAGTTGTTCCCCCTCTGATTGCCAGCCCTGCCAATGCCAAAAAAATCCATGGTGCCAGTGGTCCCCCCTCCCACTAATCGCCATGCTGGAGGTACAAAAGATAAACCTCCATGGCTTCCAGTGTCCCCCTTCGCGGTGCACCAAACATAGCCCCACTCACCTCAGCAGGATCTGCAGTGCCATGAGAGCATATGGCGATTGACACAGCCCCCCCTCACACCTCCTTGCCAGCTGCCATATTTACAGGCAGGGAGTGTGCCTCTTATTTATACGAAAGGGTGACACACAAATAAGAAGCATGCTCCCTGCCTGTACATATGATGGCTGACTGAGGAGATGTGAGAAGGGCTGTGCCGGTCACTGTATGCTCTTATGGCACCACAGATCCTGCTATGATGTGTGTGGGAGGTATGCCCAGTGTCGTGAAGGTGGGACCACTGGATGTCGGGGGGGTTTATCTTTTGTACTTCTGGGCTGGTGATCAGTGGGCAGGGGACCACTGCACCAGGAATTTGGGGGGGGCACTTGACAGGCTGGCAATTGGGGAGCACTCACCACAAGGGAGGTTGTGGCTTACATGGGGCAGGTGATTGGAGGTAGGGGGTATCACTGCCACCAGGGAAGTAATTGTTTAATAAAGGGCTGATGATCAGGTGGGCACTATCACCAGGGGTGTCTTATTTTATTACGGGATGGCAACTGCATGTGGGGACCAGTACCACCAGGGAAGTGATTTCTAATACAGGGCTGGTGATCGGGGGGGGGGGGACTAGCACCAGGGAAGTGATTTCTTAATACGGGGCTGAAAATTGGGGGGTGCAGTGGACCACAGAGGTGAGTATACTCCCTCAGCAGCCAACCAGCAGGTTGGCTACATTACCTCTGGTAGCCACAAGGGTTGCATGTCATTAAAGGAGGTTTTCACCAGCGGTATTTGCGTGGCACAAAAGGACCACAAATGCCCTATTTTGCCATGCAAATCCACTGAATATTAGCTTGCATTGATATTCCTGTCCTGGACCCACTATTTGCATACCCCCGATTTGGTTTGCATGGGTGCTACCCCTGTTTGCCAGTGCAACAGAGCCCTTTGAATATTGGGCTCTAGCGTAAAGCCCAATTTGATTTGCGCCAGCAAACACCAGTTAGCACCCACTCAAACATCTGAATATCAGGCCCTAAGCATCTTTCAGTTTTATTTGGTGGTAAAATGTTCTACCAAAACTTAAATAATTTTTAAATGTTTTGATTTAGTTTTTTTCATAAAAAGAAAGATGGTTGTCACATTTGGCTTAGAAACAGCATTGTGAAAGTGGCAAAGGTTAGGATAGTGAAAATAAAAAATAAAAAAAAAACTTGGGGCCGGATTCTCAAAGCTTGGGAAAATCCTGCAGATGCAGAAAAAACTAAGTGCAAGTTGGTTGCCATTTGCAGAACTTCAGTTTCTCCTGCAGCTATGCTCTTCTCAAAAGTGGAGCTGGTTTATGACTGGCTCCACGATTTACGGCACCTTAAGGGTGTTTTTTCCCCACAGCTGCAGAAAAACGTTACAGCTGGTGGGACCAGCCGTAACATCTTCTGAAAATGCAGCACATGAGAATACCAGTCTCTGCAGCTGTGAAGATTTCAGTCTGCAACTGGAGTTGCAGAGTGGGACTTAGTCCCCTGACATTTTGAGAATCCTGCCCATGGTGCATTGCATAACAGTCACCTAGAAAACTAGATGTGATAGGCATGCTAATATTTTTGGTAACTGTAGCTTAAACTAGTTTTTTGGGAGCACATATGTAAGCCTCCCTCCCCATCTAGGGGTATCCAGGTGGTAAATTGTTGGGAGGGAGGCACTTCACAAACATAAGCAACCACAGTCCAAGACACTTGAATTAAAGAAAACTCATTACCTGGGTTCTTGGATCTTAGTGACTGGGAGTCACAACATGGGGAAGCAGGGTCCATTCCTTTGGCCAATCTTTTTACCTGTGGGGCAATGTTCAGAAGAAAGCAGGCAGGCACAGTCAGTTTGAGTAAGTTCATTGTCCACTCCAGAATCAACGTGCAAAAAAATGTAATTAAACTTGAAAACAGTAAATTGCTCCATGGAGTGGTGGTTATGAAATACGGTGGGTTTCTTTCACAGACATAGCTGGGACATCTATTGCAACAGTTTATTGTGCTGATAGACTATTTATGTTGTGCAGATCTCCCCTCAGCCAAAAAGGCTAGAGTGGAGGTAGCTTGACACTGATACTATTCACTGACTCTTATTCCATTCCTTTCTCTCTTTTTCTGCAGCAGTTACATTCCTTTCCCTTCCCTCTCTCTTCAGATAGTTCCATTTCTATACCTTCACTCTGGCTTATAACAGCATGAGATGTTTCTACTGTCCCAAACCTTTACACACTCTTCAATTCATTTCCACAGCCTGATCTTATACTTTTTTCACCAGGGGGCTATTTCTTAATGGAGCAAACTTTTCTTTCCCTTTTAGATCTCAATTCTATACATTTCATTAGGTGTTCTTGAGCAAGAACTGAACCACCAGAACCCTTTCAGACATCCAACTGCTGATGCATTGGTTGGTGGCTGGACTTTATTCTGGGGTTTTGGGTGCCCTGGACCTGATCCCAGTCTTCACCAGCATGCTCTGCTAATGCAGCAATTTCAGCCTCTGAACTGACTCATCAGGGGAACTTCTGCCAGTGCCACACAGATCATCCAATGGACTGCCACCCCGCTGGGGTCCCAAACATCACTCCCCCAAATGGACTTTTCCTGCCTCTATGAGCGGCTCACACCATGGGTCCCAACTCTGCTGTTGCCTTCAACCTGGGGAATAGGGGTAACTCTGCTACAGTTACACCCTCAACTGCTTGAGCTGCTACTTCCAATCTGCACCCCAGGCCCTTTTTGTCATAGCGGACCCACTCACAGTACACCATTTCGACACAACAGCTGAACTCACCCATGGGCAATCTCTCTCTTTTAGGGCATCTAGGCCCTTCCAGTGCTTACCCTACCGAGGTGCCAAAGTTCACTTGGTGGGCCTCCATTTTTCTTCTTTCCAGGCTCTGGCTCCCAATTGCACTGACAGGCCCCGTCTATTTTTCTCCATTGCTCCCCTTTTCTGCACATCTGAACCATCACACTCACATCACAGGTCTTCAAGGGTGGAGGTCTTGGGCAGCAAGTGGACCACCCCAGCCCCATCATGGCCTTCTGGCCGAACTTGTCGGCCGAACCTCCCAACCCCTGTCACCCAGGGTCTGTCTCTCTATTTCAATCTCACTTAATGCCAAAATCCCCTGCTATTTATACCCTCTACAGAGGGGCCCCACCTGCAATCAATAGATTGCCTAGCTACCCTTAGCAACCCTAAAATTGACTAGCAAGCACCCAGAGGGTGCTTACACATATGTTTGATTGCACTACTGCTTTTAACAATCTGGACTGCTTACTTTATTCTAAGGTGTACACAAAAGTGACAGAGAGCAGACAGAGGCTATGAAGCCAATGTCAACTGCTTTCCCTGTTTTTACTGGTAATGCTCTAGACACCCTACTAACAAGATATGTTAGTCTAGGTCAGATTTGAATGTTGATTTAGTTCACTATAAACTAGTACAGCTGGAAATCTGTTAAATACGCTTACAATTCCAAGTGTGAATAAATGTTTTCTCTTGTCTGTTCTAAAGTTTACTCCTTTCAACTGATAACTGAGGCCCCTTAAAAATGGTGTGTGTCTTTAAATCTGAGATTTAGTTTCTCCATTATCGTACATGAGCAACATCTCTCCCCTTGCTCTCTTGTATCCAAACTCATTAGTTTTGAATTGTTAAGTACAGTACAATCCTGTTTATCTGAACCACTCAGGTGACATGTTTCTGGTTCGGATATATGGGAGTTCGTACAAATGGAATTTATACGCAGTATGCACTGTACATGCTCAAAACGTTTAGTGAATGACATACTGTGGGTTACTGTGGCTGTCTAGAATTACCACTTTTTAAGAAGCTCAAAGTCGAACATTTCTTACAGAAGCATGATTTTTTGCAGGACAATATGTAACCTCGAACAATGCAACTGACTTACTGTCTCTAAATAGTCAAAATTAAGACTAAGTGTTGTAGTTGTTTAGTTGTTTCTAGTGTTTCTTATCATTTTAAGATATTTTAGTTAAGATGTTACAGTATTTTGCAACATTTAGGGGAAAGTCAGAAATTATTTTTTCTACTATAATGTCAGGACATGTAGTATTTTTCATGTTTTTTTGCAGGACACAACTGACAAGTCAGGGCTGTCCTGCAAAACTCGGGACAGGTAGTAACCCTATGGCTGTCACAGTTTATTGAGGGCATACTGAAGGTACTTGGGGTGGTGTTAAGTGAGAAATGTATTTTTTTGTGGAGCTGGTGCATATTCAAGGTGTACAAGGTGAAGGAGAAGGGAGAAGGACAAGAGCTTATAAGTGCTTAATATTTTTTTTACTTTTTGTTATGCTGCACTTGTGCTTACTATGGAACAGAACTACATAAATTTCTCTATTTGTTCAGCAGTGTGAAATACTGCTGCATAGTTGCTTGCTGAAGGTTGTGAACTCTCTTTTTTGCAGCTTTTGACTGAAGACCTGTCAGTAACATCAGCTGCACAGGACCATAGTCCGTCTGATTCTCCAGCTATATCAAACATTTAGTAAAGCATTCCACAGCCTCAGAATGTCTAGGGATGGATACTGCATCATCCACTTCATCAGCTTCCTCCTCATCACTTTGGTCTCTGGTGTCACTACCCCCTGGTTGCTGCCACACAACGTCAATGATTGTGTCATCAGACATGATCTCATGCCCTTTCTACATGCTGTCACAGAGGCCCTGGTTCTCCATGTCTTCATCAGTAAGTGAGACATTCAGCTTGCTTATCATGTCCTCTGCCAGGGCAGCAATCTCCGGATCACTGTCAGGGCCATCACTTCTCTCAACCCTTTGCCTCGGCTACCAGTTCCGCAGTCACTAAAATACCAGATTTGCACTATGCCTTAGCAATTGTTTCAGGTTAGACTTTCTCCCATGCCACTCCACCCATATAAATCACATCTTTCAGTGATATGGACTTCACTACCTCCTGCAGAGCCATGTCCTCATTTGTGTCTGACAAGACTGCCTGCAGTGAATGCTTTCTGTACTGGCATTTGAAAATTTCCAGTATGCCCTGATTGCAGGGCTGAATCTTAGATGTGGTGTTTGGGGGCATGAATATGCATTTTATGCTTCCATTCCTGGTTTGTACCACTGGCATCTCAGGGTGCACTGGTGAATTGTCCAGAAGAAGGATTACATTTAGTGGGAGATTGAAGGACATTTGACGCCTTTTCACACTTGGAACTAACTGCTCTTTGTACCACTCGATGAATAGGACCCCATCCATCCATGCATTCCACTGGCTTCCGTTAACCATCGGCAAGGTGGACATGGTCACATGGTGAAAGCACCTGGGCTCATGAGAAAGAAGGGCAGTTTATGAAAGCCACTAGCCTTTACAAAAGCAAGCACTGTAACCCTGTCTTCTTGTTTTTTAAAACCAAGGGCATCCTTTTCTGAACTGTGAGCCAGAGTTTTGTCAGGAAGGTACCCCCAATACAACCCAGTTTCATCTGTGTTATAAAACTGGTGTTGTGACAATGATTCAGCTTTTATAAGCTCATTAAGCTGCTGCATGAAGGGAGCTACTCCTTTTTCAGCAGCACTTAGTCTCTCATCACACAGCCTAAGTTGTCTAAAGCCATGCTGTTTCTTGAAGCGATCCAGCCACCGTCACTGGCTGCAAAGCTACTGTGATCGCCACCTTGCTTCATATGCAGCTGCATTGCTTTTTTGTTTAGAAGGGGGCCAGAGATGGGCATGCCTCTCTTCCTTTCCTGGCAGAACCACAGGTGTACTGCATCATTTCTTTCATTATTCTTGCAGGCTCTCATAGTTTTTCCTTTCTCTATACCAAAGGACCCTTCCATGAGCTTTTTCTTTGTCTCCTTTACATCACTGATAGTAGATTTACCCACCCCATACTCAGCAGCAAGAGCAACTGCACACTCACCATTTTCAATCCGTTCAAAAATTCACAGCTTTTGTTGCAAGGTTAGAACAGTATGATTCCTCTTGCTGCTACTCATTTGGTGTCAATTGACAGTGCTCTGCCTTAATGCTGACAGACAGGTAACAGCAGAAATAGAGTTAGTAAGGAAGCACTGCTCAGAACTTGCAACACTGTTACAGAAATTTAGCAACAGCTGATGCTTGCTTGCCAGTTGCTGGGCATCAAGATCCACTGACAGTGCTCTGCTTCACTGAAGATGGCAGACAGCACCGCTGAACAGCTGATGCTTAGCTGCCAATTGCTGGGTGACATGATCATGGTTCGGTTAAGATGAAGTTCCGGTTAACTGGGGTTCAGTTAAATGGGACTGTATTGTATCTTTTTATGCGGTTGTCACCTAAGCCCCCAGATCCATTTTATAGCCCTTCTCTGAATCCCCTCAACCCTGCTTGTGTCCTTAGTGTAAGGGGACCAAAACTGTGTCTTGTAATCCAGATAAAGCCTAAAACGGGAACTATACAGAATCAACATAATATTTTTGTTTCTGCTTTTCACATTTCTTCTTATAACATATTTAACTGGAACTGGTAACTGCCTCTTCACACTATCTACCAAGGAGTAATCCTTCATAAATATGAATTTTGAGATCTTTTTCTTTACCCATAGCAAGCTGTCAACATTTTACCTAGCAATGAGGATTTGTTTTCTTGGTTCTTTGCCCCCAGATGCAGCACCTTACATTTGATAATGCTAAATTTCATCCCCGTTATTGGCTTGTGGAGCCATAGATTCTACATCTTTCTGCAGTTCTTTTCCCTGATCTTTTGTTCTGACTATTTTACCTGAGTTTGTATTGTCCGGATATTTTTCAACCGAGGCACCGATGCCATTTTGTAGGTCTGCTAAACACAGTATATTTGAAACAAAATGGAACTCATTACAACACCATCTGGGACTCTACTGGTTACTTCTCCCTCCTCCCTTTTATGGAAACCCTTTGAGTCCTACAGTATTTGCCAGTCAGTGTTTGATCCGGTTAGAAACTTTCTCATGTACACCTATTTGGATAATGCTTCCAATCACTGCCTTATATGGTATCACATCAAAGACCTTACTGAAATTGAGAAAGACTGCCTACTGGGTTTTCTGCTAACAAGTGCTTCATTACCATGTAATGACATAATTGTAACTTCCCGTTCCTGCAATTTTGTTTTCCATCCACATTATGTTTGCTGTGCTCATATTTTGTTTTGAACTGCCCATTGTTGTTGTTTACTTGCAATTCTGTTACTCTCCTCCTGATCCCCCCGCCCCCGGCTCACACCTGGAAATGAGCTATGGCTCAGTGTGCCTTTCCGGTTATCAAATTTCCAATAAATAAAATAAAATTATCATTCTTGTGAAGACATAAGATGTTAGTGACATATGAGCAACCTTTAACTAGCCCATGTTGTTCAGAGTCTATATTATTCTTAATTTTAGTCACTCTTTTTTTCCCTTGATCAGCTCATCAATTGCTTTCACTAATAAAAATGTAAAGCTTATTAGTCTGCAGTTATTTTCATCTCATTTTAGAAATAGAGAAACACAAAAAACAGACTTTGTTAGCAGAAAAGGACTGCTTAGCCAACCCAGTCTGTCAAGATACTCCCTACCTAATCTTTCTCTACTAACCCTATCTAGTTTCTGGTGACCCTCCCTCCTCCCTGTCAATTTATTAATATAGCCCTATGTTCATCTCATGCATGCTTGAAGCCCTCCACTGTTTTCTCCTCCACCAGTTCCACTGGCAGTCTGTTCCAGGCATCTACTTCCCTTTCCGTGAAATAGTACTTACTCATATCCCTCTTAAATTTCTCCCCTTTAGCTTCATTGCATACCCCCTGATGCTGGAGCTCTTTCTCCTTTGAAAGAGACTGCCCTCCTGCACCCTGTTTTCTACTGTAAGGTATCTGTAGGTCTGTAACACATCCCCTCTTGTTCTCCTGTCTTCCAGGGAGTCCATGTTGAGATACCTTAGTCTCTCCTTATAGGGCTTCTCATGCAACTCCTACACAATTTTGTGGCCCTCCTCTGGACTGCTTCTACCCTGTCTATGTTTTTTTTTAAGGTGTGGCCTATTTTTATAAATCAATGAAACTTTATCCATTCTCCAGTCCTTTGAATCTTTTCCTCTATACAAGGAACACTGTCAACCCCCTTAGGCCTCAAATTGTCCATAGTTTAAAAAACACTTTTTATGAGTGCTCATATTCTGTAGAGACTGCTGATATAGGCGGTAGTTTGATTCAAATTTTTTTTTTCCTTTTAAAAGTGAAAATATGATTGCCCACCATACTGGTGTTACTATATACACACGTTTGTTTATATTCCTTGAACACCTCCCAGTCCCACTGTATCTTTCCTGCACTTGGAAACACCCCTAACACAGTCGTAATACTCATGATGCAGTGTGTGGAGAAGCGATTATTACATCATGAGTGGCTGCACTGTTTGGAGGTGTCCCTAATATTCAGGAAGTATGCAATAATAGTAGATCAGGGATTTAAAAAAAAACAAGATTTGGTATAAATACACTATTGTCATGCATTTAATCTGTTCTATGAAAATAAACAGATAAAACAACCAAAAACATTAATACAGTTTAGAGAAGTTAAGAAATCAAAGAATGTGGGTTTTCAACTAGAAATAATATGATTCAACAAGGGTTGACAGTGTCCCTTTACGCTTTGGTTAAAAATGAATTGAAGGGGTTGTTCCATTACTTTAGAGGCTGATTTCAAGAAAAAGGGGGACAAGACATCTGGACCAGGTGATTTACAGAAACACAGAAACATAGATTTTCTTGGCAAAAAGGACCTTTAGGCCCATCCAGTCTGCCTCTTGTCCCTGCCTATTCTATCACCACTGACCCTAGTTGGTCATAGGTGTAACTCCTTCCCCCTGTTCCTTTACCTAATATACTCCGTGCCTATCCCATGCAAACCTGAAGCTCCCCACAGTCTTTGCCCCACTACATCCTCTGGTAGGCTGTTCCAGTCATCCACCACCCTTTCCATAAAGAAGTATTTCTACACATCTCTACTAAACTTCCCCCTCTTGGCTTAATTGCATGCACCCTTGTTCTAGTGCCTTCCTTCCTCTGAAATAGACCTTCCACTGCACCTTGTTCACTCCTGTGAGGTACTTGTAGGTTTCAATCATGTTCTCCCTCATTGTCCAGTTTTCCAGGGAGAACATGTTGAGTTCCTGCAGCCTTTCCTTGTATGGCTTCTTGTGCAACCTCCTCACCATTTTTGTTGCCCTGCTCTGTACGGCCTTCACCCTTTCAATGCCCTTGTGGAGGTGCATTCTCCAGAACTGGATACAGTACTTCTGGTGGGGTCTCACCAGTAAGTGATACAACAGCAGCACCGTCTCCATCCTCCTGCTAGAAACCCCTCTTCCATTGCACCTTAGCATCCTGCTAGCCTTTCCCGCTGTTTTGTCACACTGTTCATCTACCTTGAGGTCATCAGATATGATGACCCCTAAGTCTCTTTCTTGCTTGGAGACTGTAAGCTCCACTACCTCCATCTTGTACACAGCCTCTGGGATCTGAAGCCCTAAGTGCATAAACTTGCATTTATTGGGATTAAAACCCAGCTGCCACCCCCCCAGACCATTCCTCTAGTTTCCTTTTGCATTCTGTAGTCCCCTTCCTGAGCATCAACCCTGTTGCAGATTTTTGTGTCATCCACAAAGAGATGTACCATACCCTCAAGCTCCTCTGCAATGTTGCTTCTGAAGACATTGAAGAAGACCAGTCCCTGCATTGAACCCTGTGGCACCCCAGTAGTCACTCTCCTATTGCCTGACTACCGTTTACCAGCACCCTTTGCCCCCTATCCCTTTACCTGTTTGATACTCCACTTGCCACTTCCTCCCACACCTCAGCCTGCTTAGTTTCTTAACTAGCCTTCTGTGTGGCACAGTGTCAAAAGCCTTACTGAAGTCCAGAGAGGCCACATCCACTACTCTCCCTTGATCCACCTCCCTGGTAACTCAGTCAAAGAAATCTATGAGATTAGTTTGACATGACCTCACTCCTGTGAAACCATGCTGCTGGTGATCCTGGAGCCCTTTTGCCTCTGGGTGCTGCATGAGACTCTCCTTCAGTAGTGTGTCTCCATTAACCTCCCCACCACTGATGTGAGATTGACTGGCCTGTAATTGCCAGCATCCTCCTTACTGCCACTTTTGTGCAGAGGGACCACATCTGCCCTTCTCCAGTCCTCTGGTACTTCACCCATCTCCACTGAGGTGCTAAAATGCACTGTCAGAGGGGTGACTAGCACTGTGCTTAGTTTCTTTAGGACCCTTGCATGAATCCCATTTAGTCCTATTGCTTTATTCTCCTTTAAGGCTTCCAATTCCTTCTAGATCCTCTTCACCAAGAATGGATTTATGTTCACTCCCCTCTCTCCCTGGTGCTGACTGCAGGACATGGGCTGCCCCCACCTCCACCCTCTACTATGAAGACCAAGCAGAAGTAATCATTTAGTATTTCCACTTTCTTTTATCTTTCTCTGTGCAGTCCTCACTGCCCTCCTGATTCTCATTATCCCTCCGCTTGTCTGTCTCTTCCCCCACACACCTGAGGAAGGTCTTGTCCTCTTTTTTCACCTCCTTAGTTATCCTCTAGTTTTTAGTGCTTTAGCTGTCCTCACCTTCCTTCCTGCCTCCCTTTGTTTTGACAGACATACTTCTCTGTCTTCATCCTTCTGGGTCTCTTTGTACTTTCTAAATGTTGTTTTCTTCTCCTTCACTGCCTTTGCCACCTCCTTAGAGAACCATAATGTCCTCTTCCTCCTCTTTCCCTTGCTCACTTCCTTCAAACAGCATGCTATTTCCTGAGCTATGCCCTTCTTTTTTAAATAGTATACTTTTTTGATATTTTGAAGTAAGAAACAGATATCTATACAATTACCTCTACAGAACGTTCAATACTACATATGAGGTATGTTACAATCTCCCCAGTATCTGGGGAGTTTAAGAAAAATCATAAATGGCACAAAGTCATTGTTTATATAGTCTCGAGCACATAGAAATGTTGAAAAATTTGATTTTCATAAACCAACAACTAAGAGCTATATGGAGGGAAGGCTTGAGATTCCAGGTGTGCCAAAACTCAGAAGCAGGAAGCTCTCCAGAGCACTCCATCTGGTTTGATACTGCTGTGGCCAGTTATTTTGGGAAATGATAATTTTCTTTGTTTTGAGGGCTTTGAGAGTGGCATTGTGCCATTCAGTGCAGGGTGGGGCAGTGTCATTGAGCTAGTGTCTTAGTGGAAGTTTCTTTGCAATGGCTGCAATAAGAGATAGATGGGACTTCCATATCCCTAAGATCTGGTCAAGGTTGAGGCCAAGGAGACAAATGTGGATGGTGAGGGCAGTGTCTAGACCCAGGAGAGGATCTCTGTGTAGTTTAAAAGCATCCCAGAGCATCTTTGCTTTTGAGCAGTCCAATAGGATGTGTTTTAGATCTCCCGATTCCTGTTTGCATCAAGTACATGTTGGGGACTGCAGGTGGCCTATTTTGTGAAGTTTTTCAGGAAAGTAATACAAGTTGTTTGCTATTTTGTATTGCATCAGTCTAAGGCCATCAAGCTTTATGTATTTGTTAGTGTTTTTCCATAGAGTTGTTCTTATAGAGGGGTCATCTAGTTTGGGATATATAGCACTCCAATACAAGCAGGTGTCCTGATTTAGTGGTGAGGAGAGTAATAGTAGTTTCCTGTAGAGGAATGTGGTGGAGTGGCATTGGGAAGCTAGTGGGATCAGGGCTCCCCATATTGATGAGTCAGGGATGGATCATGGCCTGGATCCAAGAAAGCTGGCTGTAGCATGGCGTAGTTGCATGAATTTAAAAGGAGAGATTGCTGTGTTGGGGAATAAAACTGAGAAGTTGTCATAAGTAATGAAAGTATTTCCTTGTACAAGCTGCCCTAGGGAGGTGGAGGTGGAGTTAGGGATGTTGAGGAATGTGTGAGATATTGGTGTATTCTGCATTTCGATGTTTGGGTTCCCAAAGATGGGTTGCTCTAAGGAGTGGAGAGGTTTGTTTTTAATAAGCCTGTTCAGCTGTTTGCTGACTTGTAGCACTGTGTTGATGGGTGTTTGTTTCAGGGTAGAAAGTAGATATGAGATAGGGATGTGGGGGAGGGTGATCATGCAAATTCGAGACTGTTGGCATAAGTCTGCCTCTATCTGTTGCCAATGTGGGATATGTGGGTCTGGGGGCTCTTTTGGGTTGCTGATCTCCACCAAAAGAAGTACCTGGCATGTAATACTAGATAATAGAGATAAAAATCTGGTAGTTGCAGTCCTCCATTCACTTTGAGTGGGGTGAGTTTATGATATGCCCTGCATGGGGTTGTGTTGCACCAGAGGAAGGAGGAAAGTAGTGTTTTCAGCTTCAAGAACCAAAATGTTGGGATGAACAGGTTGGTAATCCCAAGGGGGATTAATAGTCTGTGTAGAATGTTCATTTTTTAATTATGTTGATCTGGGACCATGGTGTTATTTTTAGGGCCTATCATCTATAGAGGTCTTATTTGATGGTGGTTAAGAGCATGCCTAGAATAGATTAAGGGCTAAGGGTTTTTTTTCCTGCTGGTGGTCATGTATATACCTATGTAATTTAATGTGGTGGGGGACCATGTGCCTCCCCATTGGAGAACCTGTGATTTTATAAAGCAGTGGTTTAAGAGCATGATGCAGGCTTTCTTTATGTTGATTTTATTGCCAGAAATTTGGCCGAATTCTTTCAAGATGGCTAATACCGCAGGGACAGAGGCAATGGGATCCTCTAGGTATAGGAGGACATCATCAGCGTATTATATCTATTTGGTCCTGCCTGAAGCCCTTTGATATTATCATCTAAGAGCATTCTTCTCCTTAGAGGAGCTGGGAGAGGGAATCCCTGGTGTGTTCCTCTGTATAGCTTGAAGGGAGCTGAGCTAACTCCATTGCAACAGAAGTGAGCAGAGGAACACAAAAATAACAGGTTCACCCAGTCCATGAAGGCTGTTCTAGTTGATCAAATTATAGCAACATTTACCCTTCAAAGTGGGTATTTGTGTGGGTGTTGTCATAATGGATGAAGGTTATTAGGGGGAGTTTTGTGGAGTTGTATCTTGGTGGATAGCCAGAGTGTGTATAGGGAGTGTGACTGCGGTATGTGGTGATGTTGGGAGACCCTCTGTGGATGAGTACTTGACAAACAGTGATTGATTGTACCATCCATCCACATAGCAATTGCTTATACAATTTTGAAGTTAAAATTTC
This sequence comes from Neoceratodus forsteri, assembly GCA_016271365.2. Classification (NCBI taxonomy): domain Eukaryota; kingdom Metazoa; phylum Chordata; order Ceratodontiformes; family Ceratodontidae; genus Neoceratodus; species Neoceratodus forsteri. The sequence continues at coordinate 1,388,062,008 of CM057453.1, forward strand.
TACATTAAAAACAATTAGTAAACTAAATCTAACGCACATACTACACACTAACAAGCATAGTGATGTCGCTAGTATAAAATCAAGTTTTGGGCAGGGATGGGGCTCACCGGGTCCTATTCCCTGGCAAGATGTCTGCCGGGGCATTGCCAGGCAAGGGCAAGCACCCATAATTGCAGGTCCATGGATAACTCTTTAGAGATACTTCCCCTGTCCATCACTCAGAGATAATATAAGCATGGACTAGACATGTCTTTTTTGTGAAGATAATATAAACAATAATATAAAAAGTCATTATTATAAATTACAATTGTAACAATGGCCTGATACATTAGGAGAGGGCCAGTAAATACTGAGAGAGTGTCCCATCCTCCCCTCTCCATTTAAGTATTCTTTTTGTATGACCCTTTCATCCCCACTCACCCCTCCCTCAGTTTAATACAGCTGGGGTTATTGTAGCCTTGAAAGAGTGCTGGGTAGTTGTATACGTATCATAATTTGCTTCATAGTATTATATTGAGGTAATCTTGCTAGTTCCAGATGCCCCCCCCTTGTGATGTGAGGGTTCTGCTTGTCTGAGGCCCCCCTTCCCTTGCCATCTACCTCTTATCTGTCCCTGATCATGGGGAGGTCTTCCACACTTTGCCCCTGAAGTGATTTGTCCTTTCTCTGCCCCCCTAGTGAAGATGTTTCCTGCACAGTGATGCTGCCATATGTGCAGCATTTAAAGCAAAAAGTCATGAAAGTCTAGCATGTTGGCTCTGCTCGTTAACCCTTGTGCAAGTAATGGCACAAACTTCCCAGTGTTCAGATCCTGTGTCATTATTACCGAAGATGTATCTCCCATTATGTGAGCTGAGTCCCACCCTGTCCCCCATTGTGGTTGCTTTTGTCCCCCATTTCAATGACTTAAGGTTGTGAGGTATGCATTATGAATGCTGTGTCGGTTTTCTATTAGGGTGCTATATTGAGGTGTTTGTAACTAAATTCTCTATAAGCCACTGAAGGGGCATCCACAGGGGAGTAGACTCTCTCCCCCACACCCCAGTAAAGGGATGAGCCCACAGTTTCTCTGTTAGAGGCTCTCATTTCACAACTTTAATATTTAACTTCAATTAATATTCAAGTGAAAACTACACTGTGTGATGCCACTTCCTGCATCACTGCTCCCCCTTTCAATCCCATAGGTTAGCTATCCACTTTATGTATGGGCTCCATTACAGCATGGTTTGTTCTATACAGTCCTATGGTATGATGTCAGCAGTGTGCTCTCCCTGAGACATCTGGGGACATCCCTAGTGGCTAGATAGGATCACCTTCTGTCCTAATTTCTGCAGGACAGTCCTGGTATGGGCAGTTGTGACCTGCAGAAGAAAACAAATAATGCTGCACATCCAGATCTTACAGTAGAAAGGATATTTTCATTCTTTTCTCTGAATATATCATAAAATTCTAATAGCTTTTCTAAATTACACTGAAATGGTTTATAACAATATGAATAACTGAAACAATGCATCACATAGTCTTAATTCTGCGTATTTAGAGGAAGCAGTTCTGTTGCATGATTCCACCCATTGAGAGTGCTGTGTTAGTGTGCCTGGTCATCAGGGCAGCAAGTTAGGGTTTTGCCGACCCTACTTTTGCAGTTGGCTGTGCCCCCCCACCCTTTCTTAGGATTCTAACTCTGAGGGGGGGAAGACCTTGGGGAGGGGGTGTGAATCCCAAAATCAGCACCCTGATGTGCTGGCGCACAAATGCCAATGCTCTAATGGCCGGAAGGGCTGTTACATTGTTTGAGGTTATATGCTGCCATGCAAAAAATTATGTTTCAGTAAGAAATGTCGGGCTTCATAAAAGGTGGCAACCCTGTGGCAAAACAACCTAATGGGTTTTGTCCCCGTTCCTACATACTCGCACAGTGTCTGGGATTTTGGATCACTGTCGAGTAGTAGAGTATGTGCCTGGTGATGTCTGAACCATAGGCTCTCACTATTTCTCAGATAGCGCACATTTCTTTGTTTGGTGCTGGGACCCACATGAGATATCTGGATTCCCAGTCTGAAGGCGTAGTTGGGAAAGCCAGGGATTATCTAGGTCTGGGTAGTATACACAGGTATAGCTGTTCAAAATTAGCTGGATCAGATGCTATGTTAGGCAATGCTACCGCCTTTCACCTGTATTAAACATTTTATCTCTTTGTTAGTTCCCATGTGATCTATACTACCTGTGGACTAGGGAGACACTGCACCATGTTTGGGCTGTACAGGGGACTCTAGCAGTTCAACAACTGAGAGAAATATTCTGAGTCCATTCTTTAGGGCACCTTCCCTCTGCAGAGATGATCCTTAGAATTATGACAACAGTTAATGTCAGCTCCTCACTGGGATGGTAAGTCAACCTTTAGGTGATCATTCTCTGATAGTTTAAGTTGCATTCCTTAGTTCAATATATAAGCAGGTAGGCACCAGTTATCCCATTCTCCGGATCCCCCACAATGCAGTTTCTCAATGTGTCCGAGCAGGATGTGGGTGAGAAGTCTTGTACTTTAAGCCACAGGAAAGGGAATATATGTATCTTGGCTGTTATCATGATGACCCTTTAGTGTTCCTTGGTACTGAGTTGGGATCTTTCTCTAGAGATAGTGTTCCAGTTTTCTGAGGTCTTAGGGGAAGTAGTATGGGCATACAAAATAGCTGGCAGAAAAGGCTCACAGGTCTATCAAGTCTGCCTGAGTGAGGAGCTTTCAGTTTAATACCACCACAGCTGCACTTCCCCACCCAAGCCCCTCCCATCTCCTCTCCTGAGCATATCACCCATTATCTTCTTGTCTGTACTTACTCTGCCCCTGACTCTATCCCATCCCCTCTTAAAGCTATCCACTGTCCTCAGTTTGAGTAACTCCTCCGGCAGTGCATTCCATCCCACCACCACTCTCTCTGTGAAGTAGTGACTCCTCTTCTCCCTCCTGAACCTCCCCCTTTCAACTTCAGACTGTGTCCCCCAGTGATCCTTCCCCCCTTTAAGTGGAACAATCCCTCCACTCTGACTTTGTTTATGCCTTTCAGGTATTTAAAGATCTCTATTATGCTCCCCCTTTTCCTTCCCTTCTCTCCTCCAGCGAGTACATATTGAGCTCCCTCAATCTTTCCTCACAAGGCATCTCCCCTAGCCCCATGATAATTTTTGTTGCCCTACACTGCACCCCTCCTACCCCTCATTTTTGTCACCTTATGCTGTGCCCCCTCCTGCCCCTCATTCTTTTCTCCCTACACTGCACCCCTAAGAACATTGAATAATGCTGCATGTCCTGATCTTATAGTAGAAATGATTTTTTCATCCTTTCTTCTGAATGTATCTGAAAATTCTAATACCACTGCAGCTGCCAGGTTTCGAGAAGCTTGCTGTGTGACTTCTGCATGCTGATTTTACAGTTATTCATGAAGTTCCTGTTCCAGTATGGAGCACCTTGTCAAGGAGTGGGCATGGTGGGAGGTGCAGCTGAAGAGCAGGAATGTGTTGCATTCTCTGTGAGAAATGGTGTTGGTCGGGTGTAGAATTTGAATGTAGCAGAGAACAAAGACACCAGTGGCGGGAAGTCAAAGTGATCAGATGGGAGCTAGTCCTAAATCTAATGTTGGTCACTATATTATAAAACCCCTTCTGTGCTTTGGCAGCCATTTTCATTAAAGACATGGTGATTCACCCTGTTTTAGGATAGTTTCTAACGAGACAGCATTGTTGCACACAAATATCATGTTATGTCCCAGAGATCACAGTGCTCCCTAGTTGAGTTGCTGTAGAATGGGGGGTGGGGCTTTCCACTGTACAGTTGTGAAGTGATTGTAAAGCAATGTTCAAGTATTTAAAAGTTCTGTACTCACTCAGATGTTTCTGGGTGATCTGTTACTTTTGCGCTGTGCCTGTAGCCTGTTTCAGCAAGGAGGAAAAGACCTGTGGCAGCAATCTCAGGAAGTCTTCATGCCATGTCAGCGTTTGAGTATTCCTGTGTGCCATTGGGGGTGGTGATCACCAGTGGGGCAGGATGGAGTACGTGGAGTGGGACATGGGCTTGATGGAGTGCCTTCTTGATGTCTTGGTAAGCCCGTTTGTCCTGAACCACTGGGGTCACATCACTGTATGTAAGAAACCATTGACCGTTGAAGTGTAAAGTACCCTTTTGTTGTGCTTCTGTCTGGATATGAAGTTTGTCCTGAAAGTAGAGGCAATGGATGATAATTGCTCTGGGTTTCAGCCCATTTTGAGGTGGGGTGAAAGGATCTGTTTGCCCATTCTAGCATATATTCCGTTCACCAGGTTGGTGGTCCAGCCATGTCCCTTTGCAGCTTGTGGAGGAAAGCAGTGATGTTGTTGCCCTCTGAGTGTTCTGGTATGCCTACCAGGACCAGGTTATTATGTCAGGCTCTTCAGTCTTGGTCCTCAATTCTGGCCTCCAGTTTTTGTAGCTTCCTGCTGAGTTCAGTAGTTTCCCTGGTGTCCTTTTCTTGGCGGTCTTCTACAGAGCTAATGTGGGATTCAGTGTCTGAGACTAGTCTGCAGAGCATCCAAGATAGGCTTTATTGATTTGAATCACTGACCATCTCACAAATATTAAGTTTGACCATTGCCAGTTTGGAGAAGCAGCAGTCTAGCTTGTCAAACAGAGTTCCATTAGCATATTGTCTGGTGGTGATTTCAGAGGAGATCCCCGATTAGGATGCTTGGATGGCTGTCCATTAGGCAATGTGGAGGATTGTACGGAACTATGCATTTTTCCCATTGCTGTTACCCCCAGATTTGTTGATTTTTCAAGATTTCATTTGAGGAATCTTTTATCTAATGAAATATGTTGAAGTTTTTTGTTTATTGAGGTTCTGACTGTTTATTTGCCGAGTTTAAATTCTAGCAGCTGTGGAGCTCATAGGAGAGTGTCCTCTCAGCCCAAGCACATCACATGACAGTCGAGCTATACCCTCCTTAATTTTTCTCCATTGAGCTTCCACTCCCCCTGTGCCTTCCCTCCCCCACTTCTAGGCATTCTATTAGGTAGTCCAAGACCCTTGTCTTAGTGTGTTTTTTTTCTGGCTTATCCATATGCAAACCACACAGTATGGAGATCACTTGTACCCAGGGGACTACCCACTGTGACATCAGCAATGCTGTCTTTGCTTGTAAGTACAAGGTCCAGCACTGTCCCATCACAAGTGGGTTCCAACACCAACTGCCTGAGAAATGCTACATGTATGGAATTGAGGATGGCCCTGCCTATTGATGTAGCTGTGGTGAGAATGCCCCAATCTACCTCCAGCAGATTAAAGTCACCCATTATCAAAACTTCATCCTTGCTGATCATTTTGCTAATGTCTTCCCCCAGGGCTCTGTTTAAATCCTCCCCCTATGGTGGAGGCCTGTACACCACCACTGTGTGGGTAATGGCCTCCAACCTGTCTCCTGGCTGACCCATAGTACCTCCAGCCCTTCATTGTCCCCCTTTTGTCTTTGTATCTCAGTGACCCTTATAACCTTCTTCATATATACCTGTAAAACAACCCCCTCTACCTTTACTCCCTGACCTGTCCTTCTGGAACATGGTGTAGCCTGGGATGGCCACTTCCCAGCTGTGATTGTCATTCACCATGATTCTGTTATAGCCACCAGCTCTGTCTCGGCAATGATTGCCTCAAGGACAGGAATTGTGTTTCCCAGGCTCCTTGCATTGGCATACATAGGTCTTCATTCTCTTTGTCCCCCTCTCTCTCTCTCTCTCTCTTTCTCTCTCTCTCCCTCTAATCTGTCTCCCTTTCCTGCTTCCCCCCACTGTTACCCTGGTCCAGCCCTCCCCATTACATTGTCTTCCTGCCTACCCTCCTTCTCCTGTCTTCCAACTGAAGTTCCTTCTCCAGATTTGCCTGCCCAGCCCTTCTCTTTGTTTCAATCAACCTCCAGGGTTGTTATCCTCTTGTCCCTGAGTTAACCTTCCCTGTTGCTCTAGTCTCTGGGGGAGCAATCTCTGCCTCCCTCAAGCTTTTTACCTCCCCCTCGGCTAGTTTATATGCTTGTCAAACTAGCATTTAAACCTTCCACCCCGGACTACTGTTCCCCTCCTGGATGGATGGAGGCCATCTCCCTTGTACAGACCTCCATTCTCCTAGGTGTTACCCCAGCCCTCGATGTATCCAACCACTCATGGAAGAACCTGGTGTGAAGTTCCCTAGCCTTCCTCCGACCGTGCATGAGTAGCACCTCAGTGAAGGCTACTGTGCAAGCTACCTGCTTCAGAGCCCTCCCCAGCTCCCTAAACCTATCCTTCAGTACTCCTACAAGTTCCCTTGCCAGATCAGTCTTCCTCATGTGAACAACATCCAGCTCCCTCCCTACTCCCTCTTCTCTGGTGATCTCCAAGATCTGCCCTCCAGTCTTCCCCAGTGAAGTACCTAGAATGTACTGTACTACCCTGTCTCTCCCTTCCCCTGCCCACAACTCAATCCCTATGACTATGGAGACTCCCATCAGCAACTGCCTCCTCTTTGGCTGGGGGACTCTCCCACCCTCTTTTGGGGCCTGCTCCCTTAAGGAACCCTACCTCCTCTCTTACTCCTGCCTAGGATGCCTCCTCTTGGCTTCCCTGTCCCACCACAATGACGAAGGAACTGTACAGTGGTGAGGTATGAGTGGTGCTGCCCCTCCTTCCTCCCCCACTCTCCCAGAACCCAGCAAGGTCCAGTCACTCTGCCTTCTTGCTGGGATTTATCTGTCTTCAAGTCCCTGAGACAATTAATATATTGCTCATTCCAAAGATTGGACACTCTTCAAGAGCCATATCAAACAATTTCAAATTTTGATCTTTAATATATGTTGGGCTTTTTTTACATTTATTGTTTTATTTATGGACTTTTGGTGTATGCAATTCCCTCCTATGTTAACAACTTTTCCTTAGGGTAATACAAACAAATGGTTCAACACAAGGACAGGAGCAGAGGTGAGCCATACAAGCAAGAGGGTCTTCAACTTAAGGAGATCAGATTTTAAAATAATGGAAGATTGCCTTAGAAACTGACTCAAGGGGGAGATAACAGTGTAGAGTAGAGGCACAGTGTGGAAGAATAAGGGAAGGTATAATAAAGGGCCAAAAATATTTGTGTGAAAGAAGTACGTAAAAACAGAAGGCAAAGGAAACTGTTGTGTTTCTCCAAGGAAGTGGCTAGGGTGGTAAGAAAAGTGTCATTCAGAGGCATAAAGAAACACAGAAGGAGGATGACAGGGAGGTGTACCAAGCAAATAATAGAATCAAGCAGGCATGGCAGTTAGGGGAGTAAAAGTGCAGACAGAGGAATGGATTGCTAGTGGGTGGCTAAAACAGATAAGCCCTTTTCAGGTACATAAGGGAGAAAAGAAAAACAGAGGTATGTATAGTGAGGATCAGAAAGACAGAAGGGGCAGAATGTGTAGAAGGGGACCAAGAAAAAGCTGACATCTTAAACAGATTCTTCTGCTGAGTCTTCACAGTAGAGGGAGGAGGAATGGATCACCAAGGGGAGTAAAAATTGGGGGGGAAGGGGAGACACAAGTTCATTTTCGGAAGAAAGAGTCCTGAAAGGACTTGCAGCCCTAAAGGCAGATGAGGCTATGGAACTGGATGGGATACATGCCAGGATACTGAAAGAACTTAGGGAAGATCTAGCTGTGCCATTCAGAACCTTGTTCAACGGCTGACTGGAACCTGACATGGTTTCAGAGGAATGGCAAAGAGTTAATGTGATGTCACTACACAAGAGTGGCAGCAGGGAGGACACTAGCAACTACAGGCCAGTCAGTCTAACTTCTGTTGTAGGTAAATTAATAGAAAGCCTACTGAAAGAAAGAATAGTTGAGCATCTAGAATCCAATGTTCTGCAGGACGACAGGCAGCATGGATTCACAGGGGAATGGTCATGTCAAATTGAATCACATAGATTTCTTTGACTGGGTGACCAGGGAGATAGATTTGGGAAAGGGAGGGCAGTGGACATGGCAGATGTGAACTGTGACAGAGTCTGCATTTGCTCGAGAAATATGCTGCAGTTATGATGCAAGTATATCTTACATCATGACATATAATTTTTGACATAGCAATGACAATATGGCACAAATGTTTGCACATCTGGGTATTGCAATTGTGTGGGTTTTGAGGCAATTGCATCATTATTGTGTACTTTTGAAAATACCACCCATTTTCTTTAAAAACCACATGTTAACATGTAAAATCTAATTCATTTCATTTCTCTGCATCATACAATGGTCTGTGATGTACCTTAGTTTTTTCTTTGGTTGCAGTGATTTTATTTCAAGGTAAATGTTCAGATATATTTTACTTATCTTATGAGAGTATCTATCTGATCATATGCAGCTGGTCAAATGGAGGGTAGCTATTCTACCAAGAGGGAGATTACAGATGGGGTCCCCCAGGGTTCAGTTCTGGGCTCTCTATTGTTCTCCTTTTCCATTTATGACCTACCCAAACACACTGTAGTGTGCCAAGTCCCTGCTTTATGTGGACAATGCTGTGCTATACAGATGCCACTCTGACCTCAAGACATTTGAAGCTGGTCTCAAAGCTGACTCCTACCTTCTGAAATTTTAGTTCAGAGTCAGTAAACTCCTGTAAAATGCTAAGAAAACAAAGTACATCCTCTTCAGCCCTCATTGGCTTGGTCCACACCGTAGAGAACTACTTAAGGTTTGCTCACTCAAGGGTGTCTCTATTGAGGCCGTCATTTCAATTAAATATTTGAGAGATTTAGTGGACCAAGAACTGTCTTTTAAGCCACATGTGGACCAGGTGACCAAGTTGTTTAACCAAAAGTTAGGACTACTATTTCTGCTCAGCTCATACCTCACTACTGAAGTAAAGTTATCCATAGCCAAGTGTTTTGTTGCCTGTCACACTATATGGTGCTCCAATCCTATCTTAACTGAAGGACACTGAACTCTCAAAACTCAAGGCCCTGTATCACCATATTGTATATCTCTTTGTGGTGCTGGGAGGAGGGAGCACCATTATAAGGTTCATTCCACTGTAAACTGATCCCCTGTAGAAGGAAGACTCCAATACCCTATATGCTGTCTGGTGCCTGCTTCTTGTAAGTAGCCAGTGCACTTGTTTCCACTGAAGCCCCTCTTCTCAGTTAGTAACTGTTGACTTGATCTCTTCTCTGTCTAAAATGTTTTGCTTGTTCTTGAAATCTGGTGTTGTACTCTCCTAATATTGTATTGCAATACTAATGTAATGTACTGAACCTGTGTAACTGTCCTCGCAAAGTTTCTTTTCACATATGAACTCCATTGTGCTTCATTGTTTATAGTTATTATATTCACTATGAAAACTACGACTGTTGTATGAAATTAATTCTGGGTCTCTGCAGAAAAAGAAACTTCTAGTCTTAGTGAGACTACCCACTTAACAAAATCCAAATAAATAGTTTCAAGCACAAGTCATATAGTTTTTATTGTAATCACTGCCTCTGAACATCTATTATAGGTAACAGATTGTCAAGTGAGGGATCACTGTGATCAACTTCTTCAGAAGCACATTCAAGTTCATAATTAGTAGGCCCATCCTAAATCCTCAGATATCTGACCCACAATTCATTAAGAAATAAAGCATATGCACATGGAGAAACCTACCTTGACACTGACAAAAAGGCTTAGCTAGAGCTCCATTTTGGCGAATGAAGTAATTTGCATATTTCTTTCCACCTACTGTTTGAGCCTCTGTGGCAGCAAAACGTTTTCTGATTGTCTACCTCAATACAGGATATTAGGTACTTAAAGACTAGCTGGCTATTCACACCTCACCTGACAGACAGTTTGGAGGGGGGGTGATTAACATTGAGAGAAACGATAAAGTACCAGATTTGACAGTGGCAGTTAGTGGACACTGAAGGTGGTGGATAATTGATGGAATTAAAATGGAGGATGATTGGTACAGGAAAAAAAAGCTGGCAGAGAGTGAGAGGGGTGGATAATAGAGGAGCAAATAATTGAGGGAGCATGGTATGTTGCAATGAAGCATATTTTGCTATGATCACTGCCACCTAAAGGTTCTGAAACACTACACCTAAGAACTCGATTCATGGTGTATTTATTTCTAAGTTGAGAATATTATTTCTTCTAGTTGCCAATTTAACATATTTGTCTAAACATCCTTCCTTAATTATATCCAATTTAGCTGCACTGGTTTATAATCTGCAAGTCTATTTATTTTTTTATTTGAAAAGGTTTCACCAGGAAAGACAGCATGAGCTGTAAACAGCTCATTTCCAGAAGCATCCAGGGGGGTTACATAAATGGGAAGAGCAAAAAAAAAACAATAACCATGCTAATATACAAAAGTGCAATACAAAGAACAATTCATTGCAGTCCTTAACAATGAAGAGAACTGGGACAGACAGTATTATATAGAAATATTTACAGAGTAGCAATACCATGAGCACAACAGTATTGCTCTTAGCAGTGTGCTAATACACATAAGTGCAATACAAAGTACAATTCATTAAAGTACATTACAACTAAGAGAACTAGGACAGACAGTATTGCAGAAAAATACATACAGAGTGGCAATACCATGAGCACAAGATTACAGGTAGCTGGATAAGGTGTAGACGGATAGGAAGGGTACACCATAAATGGGCTAGAGGTGGCAGGCTGAGTGTAGGGATTTCTAAGTGCAAGTTTGCCAAGTAGAAATGACAAAAGACATTTAAGGAGTGGTCCCCCAGAAGGAGAGGCAAGCAGAGAACTACACCCCTTCAGGATGCTGAGATCCCTGCAAGGGGGACACGGATCCAGCCAGTGTAGTGTGAGAGAAGGAGGGGAGGAGTAATGGTGAAGGGTAACAGTGGCTGCTGCCAAAAGGAGGCCTAGAAGTTTTTTTGGGGGGGGAGGTAAAGAGGGAGATGCTGGGAAAGAGAATTAAGTGGGCATAGAAGGGATTAGGTGCTGCGAACTACACCCCTTCAGGATGCAGAGAACCCTGCAAGGGGGCAAGGACCCAGCAAAGGTGGAGATGAGGGAGAGAGGGGTGAGAGGGAGTAATTTGGTGGGGGGTAAGATGAGAAGCAGGAAAGATGAGGAGGGGTGAGTTGGTGTCAGTGGCTGCAGACAAAGGAGACCTATACTGTAAGTTAAGTTATGGGGCGGGTATAGAGTGGATGCTGGGTTAGAGAATTAAGTAGGCATAGAAGGGATTAGGTACCGAGAACTGTACCCCTTCAGGATGTTGAGAACCCTGCAAGGGGGCTAGGACCTGGAAAGGATGGTGGAGTGGGGAGGGAGGGAGTAATTTGGTGGGGAAGGATGTGGAGGAGAGGAGAGGGGGTAGAGGTGGCTGCTGACAAAAGGTGGCCTAGAAATTAGCAGGGAAGTTAAGAGGGGAAGCGGGGGTTTTGGGGATAGAGTAGACGGGGGGGGGCATTAGTTGCAGTTGCAACGGTGTACAGTTAATGTCTTCCAGTTGATATTAGGGAGTTTGAAATCACCTACTGTATTGTTAATACTTCCTCCAGTTTCTATGCATTATTGATTGCATTTGGAAGATATTCATTATCCTCTGTTCCTTGATCTTGTGGTCAGTAGCATGTTCCTAGTATGAATTGTTTTGTATGTCCTCGGTCTATTTTGATCCAAAATGTCTCAGTTAAGTAGCTTTGGGTTTGATTTTAGAAATACTATCTGAGCATATTTCATTTTTAACATACTGTATGCTGCCACTCTACTGCCCCATCTATCTGGTCTGTCATTCCAGGTAGAGTTAATAACCCTCAATTTAATTATTGCAGATTTCAGTCTTACTCCTTCATGTTTCTGTTATAAATAATTGTGAGAATTTTCAAAATGGTTGGATGCAGATGCAAATGCACGCTGCGCCTGTGTCTGCATCCAACCATTTGCGTTCAGGTAGCCCAGTCTCTGTTTTCAGAAGTTGTATCTGTTTATGACAAAAAGTCACAATCTAAAGCAGAAAACAGACAAAATTCTGAGTTGTGTAAAGTGTGAATGCAACTGCGTCTGTGTTTGAATGTGAACTTTGAAAGCTGTTGGGCCATCTAATAGATGGCCGAACAGGTCTGGATGCCTTTCTGCTTTGAAAATCACAGACACCTTTTGGGAGAATCTTTTTGAAAATGCTGCCTATAATGTCCATTTTCTCTCTATAAATAATTGCTTTAAGTTTTGTTTGTTTCAGCCTGTTCAGCTGTTGAACATTTTGCAGCACAACCCCATAATGACTACTTGTTTCTTTTACCTTTCACTTTTATGACATTATTCTCAGTAGATTTCATTTTCTCATTATTTGGTTTATTCCCTTTGACTTCCTTGTATTCTGTGGTTAAATTTTGGGACTCCTTCATGCCCCTTGGGTATTGGTTTAAACATCTGTTAATTACATTTTTAAATCTGTGGGCCAGGATCATAGACCCCCTTTTGTTTAGACAGAGGCCATGCACAGAATACAGATCACGTCCGAAGAAAACATCTGAGTTTCATAGGAATTTCAGTTTTTTAAATGTCTTTCAGGTATAAGTTTCTAGATCTAGTTGCATTTTGCCTACCTTTAGATGCCATGGCTACCGGAAGGATTTCGGGAATGATTATGTTACACACCCTGTTTTAATTTTTTGCTTAATTTGCTAATCCGCTTTAATGTCTTCATCCATTTTCTTTGCCATATTATTTTTTCCCACATGGATTACAACAATGGTATTATCTACTGCCTCATTTAGGACAGACTTGCTCCTGGCTTCCAGATAAAGAATTATTGCCCTTGCAAATGCATGTACCATTATGTTTTCTTTGTTGCTTATCATACACTGTGTTATCTGTGTATTTCACAATGGAGTCCCTTATAATCATTATTTTTCTTCCAGCAATATTTGTTGCTGTGGGAAGACTTTTATTTCTATATTCAGTTGTATGAGAGTCCAGTTTTAGGCTTAATATTTTTAATACATTTTGGGCCAGATATTCAAACTGCGCTATTTTGTGGAGCAAGCCCTTGTGCTGCACAAAATAGTTGCGCTGGGGTGTGTCAGGCGATAATCAAAGGAGTTGCCCTTGACGCTCCTTTGAATATCACCGACCACAGCCACTGTGCATGGCACAGTGGAACTTACACCACCGCAAGTTGTCAGAGTGGAGTATTCAACTTGCGGTGGAGCAAGTATCATGCGCATTCGCAAAATCCCAATATTCAAAGGTGACATGCAAATGGGGCCATAATTCATGCAAGAAGCAGGGGGCCATTTGCATCTGATTATAGCTATTTGCATGCCATTAGCATGGAGGTGCACCGATCCCCGAGGATTCTTGTGCCTGGCGCCTGCCAGGCAGCAGCTGCCGGGACCGGACGCCCCCGCAGCCCGATCGCGGCAAAACAGTGTAGAATCCCCACCACTATCCCCCACTAGCCCGATCGTGGGCATAGTTTCACCCCCCACCACCAGCCCGATCACGGGCATAGTTTAATTCTCCCCCCACCAGCCCGATCGCGGGCATAGTTTAATTCCACCCCACCAGCCCGATCGTGGGCAGCAATGTGGCTCCCACCCCTGAGCGTATCCCTGGTGGTCCAGTGGACGTAAATCCCGATTGGGATGGTAGTAAATAACCCGAACACATCCCTGGTGGTCCAATGGACCATAAGTTCGATCAGGGATGATAGTAAGTAAACCCCGAACACATCCTGGTGGTCAGTGGACGTAAATCCCGATCCACGGGATGGTATTAAACACCCCCCCCAGAACACATCCCTGGTGCCTAGTGTCCCCACCCCACCCACCCATGAAGCCCACCACCCCTGCGCCCCCGCAGCCAGCAGGCGGCAGCATCCCACCCGCCTGCCGCCCCGCCGCCCGCTGACTGACTGCCCGGTAGGGCTGCATGCCCATTGGTGCAGAGCAAGAGCCAATGTGCGTGCAGCCCATACCGTACAAGACAGTCTAGTTTTGTGAATGAATACGGTCCACTGGACCACCAGGGATGTGTTCGGGGCGGGGGGTTACTTACTACCATCCCGCGATTAATCACTACGTCATATTGCTGTTTAAGAAAATGTTTACTTGGTTATTGGAAGGAAAACTTAACTTTACATTCTTTGCATTTTCATGCTTAACATCTTTACTGTTTTATCACTTTAGATTTAAAAATTTTAACGATTAACATTTTAACTTTTGAAACACTCACATACAGCAGCACCCAGAACAGAAATTCACAAATCTGTGGGGAAGAACAGAGAAAAGGGGTTGGTGGCAAGGATCACATTTCCTCAGCTTTTAAATTTTGACCCTCCCACCCGGAACAACAAACCCTGTAAGACCAATTACATCTTACCTTACTCCGAGTCGGAGGATGTGTCGTGAATTACTGTGACTCTCTTCCGTTTAGGTGGTGCTGCTGGATGTAATATCATAATTGTTGACTTTTTGAACATGCAGCCGGTGCTAAAGATTTGCATGTTTGATGCATCCATTAGTAGTTGTTTCACCATTGGAACCGGAGTTTCCTGAGTTTTTGAGTTGGTAGGGGCAGAGCTGCTTGGGTCAGGTAGAAGTACTCTTTCAGTTACAGAACTAGAAAAGATTTTTGAATGCCTTTTCTGTTTGTTCTCTAACAAAAATGCGTAGTTATTTATTGATTGGACATTGCGGTGCCCAGAGACTTGAGCCACTTCAGTGGGGGTATGTTGTGATCCACTAACTTCTGTATTGACGTTTTTCGGGTGGAATGGTTTATGATGTTTTTATTTTCAGGGAGTCCTACTGACATCTTCATGGTTTTCATCATGGAGCGGATTTTGTTCTCTCCAACAGTCATTGACCTATACCAGTGGGAAATCCCAGGCTTGTGGTTCACATTGGGTGCGAGGTAGAAGGGGGCATCTGGGTCAAGCATTTTAGGGGGCCTCTGTTCTTTGTATTTTATATAGGCTGCAATTGGGTCTCTGTCTGGGCAGTCAGATTTGTACATGCGAGGTTTTACGGTACGCACATCTCTTGTATCCACTCCTAAGCGGGTCTTAGTCTGTCGTTCGTTATACTCGAGATATGGGGTGCCTTCAGTGTCTATGTTAAATTCATGATCTCCCCACCTCAGGTTATATTGCTCTGTGATCCTCAGGGCAAAATAAAGGCCGATGTTGAAAAACATCAGATTGAGCAGTGATGAAGGGTTCTGCAATCCAAGTACACCAGTACTGTACAATCTCTCTATGTCTGCGTCAGTTAGTGGGTCAGGTTTGTTCCCTTTGCCTATTTTTTTCAGGTACTTCTGCTTGGCATGTAATGTCTTTACTGTCTGTGGGTATGATGTTTCTGGTGATTTAGAGATGGAGTCTTTTCTGCCACACTTCTCTAAATATTGATCAATGCTGCCAAGTATTCCTCTGAGAGTGGAGGGCTCATATTCACTGCCATCTAACCTTCGTATTTTATAGATAAAATCGGCTAGCAGTGGGTCTAGCTCTGTTGAGGGAATGTCATGTATTGCCCTGTGCTCGTCGTTGTCTCTGAGGAAGCTGTGCATCTGCCACATGTCATTTCTCATTTTTTTGGCCGTTGTTTTATTCTCCTGCTCGAGGATGGATCTATCCCGCTTGGAAAGTGGTTTTGAAAGTACTGCTGCCGACATTGCTGCTAATGCTATGTGTCCTGTCAAGGGAATGAGCCCTAACTGTCAAATGGTGCTCGAGAACATGGTTTGTGACGTGCACAATGCAGTGAAACAAATTGTTCTGCTGCTCTGCGATCGTCACTAGTGTGTGACTACAAGGTTTCGAGACCAATGGATTTCGGTGGAGACGACGTTCCACCATACACTATAACCACATAAACCTCTTAAGCTTTGTTCTAGAGGCTTATGACCATATAGACCTCTTCAGTTTCACTCTAGGGGCTTGTGGGTCACCACACACCTTGGGTGCATAAAAAAACTTCATAACACACAGTCATTATTCTCTATATAATAACTGGGGGTCATTTTCTTCTCATAGGACAAGCTGGTTACAATTCGAATTATAACCCACAGGTTATAACGGTGAACATGTGCCAGCTTCTTCTCAACCCTGCTCATGCTGACTCACAGACTGCACTCTCACAATTTGCCATCAAATGGCAATCACGGAAACAGTCTGCTGAAACTAGGGCTGTGCGAATACCTTTTTCCAAATATTCAGCCAAATATTCGGTAATTGGGTCCCAAGTATTCGGTATTCGTTATTCGTTATTCGGTATTTGGCCAGAAAAGGTGTTTTTTTAAGGAAACTTTAAAAAAGCACTTCAGAAACACCATTAATCACCCACTGAACGTGGTATACCATATACACCTCAAGACGCTTCAGCCACCAACATTGAGCTCTCATTAATGCAACACAAGCTTCATGTGGCACACTCGGTCCACCACAACACACACATAGCACTCTGAAAACAATATCAAGCATTGGATTGGGTCAGCACTAGAGGGTGTTCATGGTCTCAGACACGGGGTAGAAGGTGCTTTTGCCATGGGCATAGGAATAGTGGTAGCAGTGGCTGCAGTAGTGGTGGCAGCTGAAAGGGTGGCTGCTGCAAGAATGGCACTGGTGGTGGTGGGAAGCACGCTGGCTGTGGATGTAGCAGCCATAATGATAGCAGTGGGGACACTGGTGGTGGTGTCTGCTGCTTGCTGCACAAAGCATGTATGCTTTAATTCCCCCTACTACTGCACAGCAGGATGTGACAGTGAACGTACAGATGGACAGGTGGTGACACTAGCAGTAGTAGTACTGCTAATGGTATTAGTGGTAGTAGTACTATTACCAAAGCTACAAGAACTAAAAGGCTTGCTTGGGAAGAACAATGTTTAAGCCCATCGAATACAGACACCTGTATGTCATTGTCTATGTAGTCTACCTCACCACCTTCTCTGGAATTGTATTATGTATCAATAATATACAGTGGAGCAAGACAAGATGCAATTCAGTACTTTGCAGTAAATTACATGCTACAAAATATTGGATGACTGGAAGGCTTAATTGCCATTAAATTACACTGCTCCTTGCAGCATACTGCAGCATTTTACATCAATTTTGCAAGATACTGCATTGCGTACTGTCTGGCACCACAGTATGAAATATGTTCTATAATCTTGATGCAGTGTTTCATCCTTGGGTATGTTAGTTGTGGATTGTTTTGTTACAAGGGCATCTCAGTCTCATTCATTTTAACTTCACTTATTTATAGTGTGTGTTTCTTTAAGGGTTGTATATTCATAGAGTGTTTATATATTCCCGACATGCACCCTGACAAAAACTAGGTTCTGGTCAAAGCACCAGGGCTGTATTGGCATCCTCCAGCCTTAGCACAAACAATTATATTGGCAACTTTATGCTGCACTGCTCTTAACTGTATTTTGTTACTGCAACCCCCTCCCCACCCCCGCTGAGTGCTTTCTTTGTTCTACATAGATTGTTTGGGGGGTTTGGCTGCCCAAGGACAACACTAGCAGTAATTGTGTGGATGTGCTGTACGTTTGTGGTCTATCATCCTGTCCATCACCACTTGGAGCCAGCGGTGCAGATGCTTTGCTGGGGCTGGACCAAGCATGTTTGCACGATTGCTAAAGACATGATGGATCAGGTCACTAGCGGTTACTGGGTAAAACACAAACTATTACTACGTAGTACCTGTGTGTGTGATGTTTTACTTAGTGTTTGTGGAACTACAGTAACACACCAACCTTTCCAGTTATACTGCACCACAAAAAGGTAGCAGTAAAGAAAAACACTGCTACTAAGAAGGGGAAGAAAAGGGCAACCTGTTTTGTCAAACATGAAACCGAGCAAGGAACAGACAGATGACATACAGTTAACTCAGTGAGACAAGCCTGCCCCACTAAGTGCAATGGTTTAATTAATAAAACAACAATAAACAAACAAAAAAAAAGCATGTGCACAACTGTGCACACACACACGGCATACACTCGCAGGGGGATATATTTCACAAGCACAGCTTAATTGTGTGCAGTGGGCTGTAGAAATGGGGGGAAGGGAGGAGGGAAGAAGAGTCAGCCGCCGTGTCAGCGTGGGTCAGTTGGTAGCACATCCGCCTCTGGACCAGAAGGTTGTGGGTTCTCGTCCCACACTGGGATTGGACTTACACCTAAAAATCGCTGGCATCCAAATGCAGTATTGGGGGGTGCTGTACTGCTAGGGTGTGCCACCCTTACGATGAGACGTTAAACTGAGGTCCCTTCTGCCCATCCTGGTGTTGTCCAGGTGGAAGTAAAAGAACCCAGGGCACTCCTCGCAAAGAGTAGTGACATTCCCAGTGTCCTGGCCAACATTCCCCTTCCCATAAACTGGTTCATGCAATTATCCAGGCTGTGTGTGTGGGTGATGATGTGCGATATGGCCACCACCACACATTCAGTCACTTCACTATCAGTCTAGCATTGCTTGAAAAGCACTTTGGGATACACTGTGTATGAAAAGCACTATATAAATGTTGATTCTTCTTCTCCTCATGTGTACAGGGATCTATCCCCAGAACCAGAGGGGATTAGCAATACTAAGTCAGTGAGTCAAGCCTGACTGGCTTAGAACTGAAGAAGTTTATTTCAAAATCTGTGTGCACACAGCTGTGCACACGTGTGGCCCTGCCTCATGAAAAAATATATAAAGCATGCACATGCAGGGTGAAGCCTCACAAAATCAAATATTTTGCACATATACAGCAAATTATAAGCAGTGACCTGCTGGAGGAGGAGTTAGCAGACACCCTCATCAGTCATGCAGGGAACCAAGCCTGGAACCAGACAACAGCAAAAAAACAAAAAAAAAAAAACACAAAAATAAAATGTGCTTCACCCAAAAAAAAATCACACTGGAGCTATGTCAGACAGCAGCAGAGAAGGGGTGTTAGCAGACAGCCCTCCTAGTCCCTGTAACTGAGTAGAGCAATAAGGACAAAATACCTGTCAGAAAGCCAAACATAGCTTTTCTGACACTGATCAAAAAAACTATACTGACCCAAAAAAGCCTGTGAAGCAAAAATCTATTTCTTTATTAACAAGTTTAAGGTCTCAAAAGTACTGCAGAGCAACTCTCAGAAACCACTGTCTCTTGTCTTCTACCAGCTCAGAGTGCGGAAGTCACATGGTGTGCTTGCCTTTGAACTCAAGAAACAGTTTTTGATTGGCCAACAAAGCTCTGCGAGACTTGGAAATCCCACCGAATAGTAGTTCCCGAATAGTGAACTATTTGGAAAATGCATCTGAATATTCGGGAAGCCTACTATTCGTGGTATTCGGAAAATACTATTCGGCCCATGCACAGCCCTAGCTGAAACACCACTGTGACAAAAATTATTCACAGAAGTAAAAAACAACAAAATAAAAATCTCTAACATTTTGGACCAGTATCAGGCAGTTTAGGATCTCACACTTACATAGACCCAGCTTCTGCTTTGCCCCGCTTGCACTAAGTCATCAGTGCGGGTTTCACAAAACCAGTACTCAATCCCCGGCATTTCCTGGACTCAGACAGGATAAACTATTAAGAAAAAAACCAAAACAAACAAATAAAACAAAGCTCCAAAGTCTGTTTACTTCAGATTTTTCAACATTTTTTTTCAAGTCCCATTCCTAGTTGTCATGAAGATATGTAAATGAGCTACAGAGTTACAGCTCTGAACATGGAACTCTGAACCTTAATTGCATATTGCCATGACAATGACCACCCAAAGCTGAACAAAATTTTCAAAATATGAAACATAGAAATATAGACTTTGACAGTAGATAAGGACAGCTTGGCCCACCCAGTTTGCCCGTTTCCCTACCTATTGGATAAGCTACAGATCCTAGTTAACCAACAGCCTACTTCTTACTACCCCCCTACCAGAATTGTCTTATGTCTGTCTCATGTATTATTGAATTCCCCCCACTGTTTTTGACCCCACAACTTCCTCAGGAAGGCTGTTCCATGTGTCCACCACCCACTCCTTGAAAAAATACTTCCTCACATTGCCCTTGAGCAGTCCCCCCCAACTGTCTTCAAATTGTGCCCCCTTTTTCTTGCACATCTCTTTTTCTGAATGATGCTACCCTGCTGGACATTGTTGAGTCCCTTGAGGTACTTGAAAGTTTCTATCATGTTCCCCTCTCCCTCCTTTCCTCGAAGGTATACATATTAAGCTCCATTAGTCTCTCTTTGTATTGCTTCTGGTGCAGACCCTTCACTATTTTAGTTGCCCTCCTCTGGACTGCCTCCATCCTGTCTATGTCCTTGTAGAGATGGGGTCTCCAGAACTGCATGCAGTACTCCAGATGGGGTCTCACCAATTGTCTGTACAGAGGAATAACAACTTCCTGTTTTCTACTGGTGATGACTCTTCCTATACATCCCAGTATCCCCCCAGCCCTCTTTACTGCCTTATCACATTGCTTGCTTACCTTTACCCTGATATGACTACCCCCCAGGTCCCGTTCCATTTTTGTTGTTGTTGTTAGTACATCCCCCCCCCCATTGTGTACTCTTCCCCTGGGTTTTGTTTCCAAGGTGCATTACTTTGCACTTCTTTGCACTGAATCCAAGCTGCCATATGTTTGACCATTCCTTCAACCTTGCCAAATCCCTTCTCATCCTTTCCACTACCCCTTGTGTATCAATCCTGTTGCAGATCTTTGTGTCATCTGCAAAGAGGCATACTTTTCCTTCCAGTCCCTCCACAATGTCACTTATAAAGACATTAAAAAGGACTGGACTAGACTCAGTACTGAACCCTGTGGTACCCCACCAGTAACCCCCTTTCTTTTGAGTGGACTCTGTTTACTATTACCCTCTGTATCCTGTTGTCCAGCCAGTTTTTTTAACCTGACTACCACCCTGGGACCCAAACCCAGACTGGCTAATTTGTTTATTAATCTTTTGTGTGGGACCGTGTCACATGCGTTGCTATAGTCTAGGTAGACCATGTCCATGGCCCCTCCCTGGTCTACTACTTTGGTCACCCAGTCAAAGAAATCTATTAGATTCATCTGGCATGCCCTTTCCACTGTGGATTCATGCTGCCTTGTGTCCTATGCCCCACTGGCCTCTAGGTGCTCAACAATTCTTTCTTTCAGAAGTGATTCCATCATTTTCCCTACCACTGAGGTCAAACTAACAGGTCTTTAGTTTCCTGCCCCTGCTTTGTTCCCACTTTTGTGAAAGGGAATCACATCTGCCCTCCTCCAGTCCTTAGGCACCACACCATCCTCCCATGATTTGTTAAAAAGGGTAGTCAGTGGTGTCACTAGTTCTCCCTTTAGTTCTTTTAGAATTCTGAGTTGAATCTCATCAGGGCCCATTGCTTTGTCCACCTTCAGTTTCAAGAGTTCTTTCAGAACCCTTTCTTCTGTGAATGGACTGGTATCAACCCCCCCCCCCATCCAGAGTGCTTCTATTGATTGGATTAGGTACCACCCCCTCCTCTTCTTTTGTGAATACTGAGCAGAAGTATTCAATCAGTATCCCTGTTTTTCATTGTCCTCTGCCCACCCTCCCATTTATTAAGCCTCACTATCCCTCCCTTGTTCTTTCTTTGCTCTCTAATGTACCTATAAAAGGTGTTATCCCCCCTCTTAACCAAGTTGGATAGCTTATCCTCACTTTGGGCCTTAGCTATTCTGACTGCCTTCCCTTCTTCCTTCTGCTTTAACTGGTACAGTTCTCTGTCCTGCTCCTTCTGTGTTTCCTTATACTTCCTGAATGCTATCTTTTTCTCACTAATCTTCCCCGTCACCTCTTTTGAGAACCATAGTTGTTTTTACCTTCATTTTGATTTGTTTATTTGCTTCACACAAAGGCTTGTTGCCTCTGTGATGGCAGTTTTGATGTTTCCCCATTGTTTCTCCACCCCTTCTTCTTGCCCGTTTGCTAGTGCTTTTCTAAGACACTCTTCCATTTTGAAAAAGTCAGCCCTCATAAAGTCCAGTACCATCATTTTTGTATGGCTTGACTCTATTGCTGTGTTTATCGTGAACAGCACTGTTTGGTGGTCACTTGTTCCCAGATGGCTACCCACTTCTAAATTTGAGATCCTCTCTCTGTCCCCATTTGAGAGCACCAGGTCTAAGATTGCTCCCTCCTGAGTGGACTAAAAACACTTGACAGCAAAGTTTTAAAACTAGTTTTCACAACTTGTTAACCACTCACAATAATGTTTAAGTATTTTCTGCTGTTGTGTAAAATATTCTAATACAAAACAAAGCAGATGCAAGATTTTACTAAAAAAACAGCATTTATTTCACTAAATCTGATTGGAGAAAAAATGTCCCCCAGCAATTACATAAAACAACACATGATGGGGGAGGGCACAACTTGAACTGAATGCACACCCTTGGTGTGGGATGATTTGATAAACCCCTTGGGCTTTGCCCACAGGGTTTGTGTAGCATTTCACACCTTGAGTGCGCATTAAATTCTCATTAGTCACTCCCCACATTTATTATTCTACATATAATTACTGGTGACCCCCTTTAATGCACAGAGCCACTGCTGTTTTCAAATGCCGTAATAACCAGCAGAATGGGTTATTATGGCATTTTGTGTCAGTCTTTGCTAGTGCACTGCCTCATTTGCTTGCATTCTGTGTGTGGGGAGGCTAATCAGTTGCTCAAACATGGCAGCTCCAATCCCGCTAAGTGGTGAACAATCACAGCAATGCACACTCTCCGTTACTGAAAGTTATTATTTAATTTCTTTGTAAAGACGTTATCTGGTTGATCCTGCCTTTTACATTATTTAAATGTATCTGGTGGATCCTGCTGTGCGTCGATCTTGGGAAACCCCCAAGCCCAACCCAGTGCAATCTCCACTGAGACTGTCCCTATTCTCCTGACTTTCAAACTGTGACTTAACTGTGGTTCAACAGTTTTAAGTTTGTTTAAAAGAAAAAAAGAATAACCTGTCTCTAATGAACAGTGTGTGTGTGTGTGTGTGTGTGTGTGTGTGTGTGTGTGTGTGTGGTGACAGAATTCCCTGCACCAGAATACAGCTCCACATCTGCCTCATTAGCATTTCAGGAGTTGAAAGGAAAATCTCCCTGCACCAGTAATTATAAAAAATAATGTCTATTCAACTGTAGTGTTAAGGATTTTTTTTATAAGCCCTTGGTGTGGGATGATCTCATAAATCTCTCGAGCTTCACTTCTGAGGTTTATGAGTCATCACACACCTTGGGTGTGTAAAAAAAATCCATAACACACAGTTGCATAGTCATTATTCTCTATTTAATGAGCAGTCAAGGAAATTCTCCAGTTCCTGATCCCCTTAATATGCTTTAACTCAGTTTGTAATTTTGCAATTTTGCACTCCAAGTTTGGAGGAAGGTATTTTGTTACATTTCCTACAGCTTTTAGAATTTTCTGTTAAGTCCTGTGCTGTTGCTTCAAACATTTTTCAGTAACTGCATTGTAACCATTTCATTGTTTCATTTATCATAGTTTTAATGAACCTTTTCATAGCATCCATATTTTTGTCTTGTTTATATGATTAATAACCAACAGTAATGAAAGTACTGTATTCACCTTACATTGATAGATATTTGGCCAAGATTTCAGGCACCTGTCACCTGGCTTCACCTGACTAATGCTGATTCTCACCTCCACTGGTGCTGTCCTCTGCTCACACTGATAGCTGCTGAAATACCAGAAAATTAGAAGTTTAGTGCAGCTTACCTTAAGTTTCAGATGAGCGATAGCCCCAAATTGCCACAGATGCAGCCAAAAGCCCACAATTCACCTAAAACTATGCAGCACAGAGGGATAACAAGTAAAATAAACTAAAAACTGGGATTCAAATGCAGGTATAAGAGGGGAGTGATTTGAGAGGAGCATCAAGTGTAGTTAGCCCAGGCTGGTTCTCCTCATCCTACTGGGCAACCAAGATGGTGCAAGGATTACATTACAAAACTTATGAGGACAACCTAAAAGAAGTAAATATGTACTCCCTAGGGGAATGAAGGGAGAGGAGATATATGATAAAGACATATAAGTACCTCACAGGGAGTAACAAGGTGCAGGAAAACACAATTTTTCATATAAAAAGATGTTCCAGGACTAGGGCACATGGGATGAAACTAGAGGGGGGAGGTTCAGAGGGAATGTGAGGAAGTATTTCTTCATGTTGAGGATGGTGGACAAATGGAACACCCTGCCAAAGGAGGCGGTGGGGGCTGAAATGATTACAAGATTTAAGAATGCATGGGATAGGCATCAGGGATCCTGGTAGTTGTGGGGAAGAGGACAACCTAGTGCTAGAGAACCTTGAAGAAGCAAAGTTACTTGCACAAAATGGGCAGACTAGGTGGGCTATAGGCCCTTATCTGCCATCAACATCTACATATCTTTGCATCTCCCTGAGGACCCAAGAGTGTGCAGACTGGTGCCTGCAAAGACTGATTGAGATACAGTACACAGACAGACAGAACATAATAGTTTTTGTAGGTTTTTCTAATTTAGAATATAAACACCTAATTTATTAGCCCAGTGATCTCAGTTTCCAGCCACTGAAAACATATGGTTTGCCCTCCAGCAAAATCTAGGTCCTTCATTCTGTACTGTCCTATATTCTATAAAGAATCACTTTAATTATTTGTAAAAGATTCCTCACATACTGTGACTTGCAAAAATGTTCTGTCTCTCTTTAGAGTTTATGCAGTGGGCTGCAGTACAAGCGCCAACCAGCTAACTTCCCATCCAAACTGACAGTGTTGCAGCTAGTGTTTTGTGGATTTTTGAGATTCTAATGGAATGGAATTCCATGGAATTTTTAAAAATTCCACCTAATTCTGCAGAATTCCATTGGTAGCAGAATTCTGAATTTTGAAAAATGAAATGGTTTTTGTGGATTAATAATGTGTGGTTTACATAAACTGTAGATTCTTTTTCTGTAATCCATGGAAAATTATTTCATGGTTTACAAGCAGATGCTTTTCAGAATTCTGCAGAATTCAAGAAGAAATTCTGAAAAGCCTATTGGAAATGGAATTGCCATTCTGCACAGATGCTTCCAGCAGAATTCTACATTCAGCACAGCTGTAGGTTCATCCTTATTGTTCTCATTATCGTGTTTCTGGTTTTAGCAAAGATCGGACTATCTCCTTAAAGAGCAAGTTAGATCAACCAGTCCCAAAGGAGTTCAGTCAATACACAAAGACAATAGTAATGAGCTAGGGCAGGCCTACTCCCATAAGTTCCATTAGCCTGCAAAAAGCCAGTGCTGCAGTAGTTTTGATTACTGTCAACCACAGTATACATTATATAATCCAATGCTTCCAAACACCCCTGCTGATATGTCAGTCCTCTTTTACCCACTTGCACTTCAGTTTGAAGGCCTTGGATTCTATTGCACCCCCTGTAGGAAAACATTGGGTGCAGATTTCCTTCACTCTCCGCCAGAGCCACTCATCCCAACGCTCTTCCATGATGTCAAATATCAACTCAGAGCCACAGTGGTAGCAGTAGCCCTGTTGTCACTTGACTTTTTTAGCTACCTCTCTATCAGTTCAGTATTTATTTATTTGTATTTTGGTAATGGGGTAAGCCCACTGAGACCAGAGGTCCCTTTTTCAGGGGCAACCCAGAATTAGTTACAGGGAGAGACACTCAAATACATTCTTTACAGAGGAGGACTCATACTAGCATTCTATATAGTAGTTACAATAATTAACACCAATATTAGCAATTGATGACCCAGCTATGTTACAGAGTAAGACACATAATAGCATTCATTACGGAGCAAAGACACATAAAAGCATTCTTAACTGTAGTTACAATAGTTACTCAGCGCATACAGTAGCATCCAGCCATAGGGGTAGTAAGCTTTTGTTAGCAGTACATGATGTCAGATTTCACATTCAGTTTACTCTGCAATGTGAGACAGTCAGGAAGACATCATATTAGATACATCCAGGAGGAAGGAGGGGTCAAGGCAGTGCGAGCATAAGGAGAGTGGGCTTGGGAGCTAACGGGTAAAGCCACAAAGGCTGAGGTTGAGGAGATATACTTTAAGCCTGGACTTGAATTGGCTAATGGTGGATGTGCCAGTCAAGCTGGCTGGTAAGGAGTTCCAAAGGTGGGAGGCAGCAAACTTGAAGGAGCGTTTGCCTTGGTTAGAGCGACACCGAGGGATGTCCAGTGGGTGATTTGCAGATGATTGTAGAGTTCTGCATTGTATTTTGGTAGAGAAAAGTCCATTTAGATGAGGAGGGGGACCTGTGGTAGAGAACTTGAATGCAAGGCAGGTGACTTGGTAGGCTAGTCTGTGCCGGGGAGATGGCCAGTTAAGTTCCTTAAGTGCCTCACAGTGATGCCTCCTTGGGGAGGAGTTTGAGGTGAAATGGGCCACTGTGTTATAGAGGACAGAAAGTTTATTGAATTCTGTCTCTCTGAGTGACTGCAGTAGAGGAGCCCATACAGAATGGAAGGGAGAAGATTGTAGTTGGCAATTGCTCAACATGCGACGCAAGATAGTGAGTTCCCCAGACGATAGAGGAGACCGAGCTTTTGATGGATGGTCCTAGTTATAGAGTCAATATGGAGTCTGTAGGTCATCTCTTGGTCAAGATGGATCCCAAGGTACTTGAAACTGGACGTGACCTCAACTAGTTTCCCTTGGTTTGTGCTGATCTGGAGCAGCTGACTTCTGTCAGGGCCCAGATGTCTGGAGCCAAACAGGATGGCTTTTGTTTTTTTCCCCATTTAGCTTCAGGGAGTTTGTGGAGAACCAGGACTCCAGAGTTGAGAGACTATCCTGCAGTTTTGTGTTGATTACACTAGGTTGAGGGTCACTGCAGTAGATGACCATGTCATCCGCATACAGAATGAGTTTGCTGAGGGAACAGTTACTCTCAATATTATTGAGAAAGAGTGATAAAAGTAAGGGGCCCAGGATTGTGCCCTGGGACACCCCCACAGTGACTGGCCTAAGTCCAGACTGTGTACCCTTCCAGCGGACTTTTTGGAAATGTTCGCTAAGATAGCTCTCAAACCATGAGAGATAATGGTCATCTAGGCCTAGGAGCTGGAGTTTAGCGAGCAGGAGATTATGATTGACACGGTCAAAGGCCCTCGATAGATCAATGAAGAGAGCACCCGTCGGGGATCCTTGATCCATGGAGGCAAGGATGTCAGTTGTGAGCCAGATGAGAGCAGTGTCTGTACCATGGCCCTTCCTAAAACCATGCTGCATAGCAGCCATAAGTAGGTGCTGCTCCAGGTAGGCCTGCAGCTGTTTATATACTAGTCTTTCCTGGATTTTTCCAAGAGGACTGAGCAGGGAGATAGGTCTGTAGTGTCCCGGCTTGTCACGGGGCCCACTTTTGTAGAAGGGGACGATGGTCACGACCTTCCACATTGTTGGGACTATTCCTTCCTGAAGTGACCTATTTATGAGGAGGGTGACAGGATGGGCGATCGCAGGGGCAGCATCCCTCAGTAGGTGGGGTTCGAGCCAATCATGGCCTAGAGAGGCAGTCAGATTAATTTTTCACAGAAGAGGTAGCACCTCAGACTGAATGACCAGTTTTAGGTGAAATTGAGGTCTGGGGTGGTCCCACACCCCTCCCAGGGAAGGGTCCGGCCTGAGGAGAGCCTGGAGGGGGTCTCGTTTGGGATAGAGAAGGAGGCACAGAAGGCCTCAGCAACCTAGGACGATTCATTAGTCAGTGAATCACCTACTAGGATAAAGTCCATTTGTTTACCTGCGGATCCCTTGAGGAGCATGTTTATATGTCCCCAGAATTTTTTTGGATCATGTAGGTGCCTAGTTTGGAGGACATGTAAGTACTGAGCTTTGGCCTGTTTTGAGGACTTTTTACATAGATTTCTCAGCTCCCTGTACTTCTCCCAGTCTGCAGAGTTTCCAGAGGACTTGTAGGTGCCCCATGCTTTGACCCGGAGAAGCATCTTTTGCTTGAGGCTAGGGTTTAGCCATTTATGGCATTTGCCCTGCACTCTAAGCTTTTTTATTGGGGCGTGCCTATTTGAGATGGACAACAAGGCCTGTATGAAATATTCAAGGGCCTCGTCCAGAGAGGGGAGTGAGGCAGTAGGGGCCCAGTCTGTTTTCCTCAGGTCAGAGCAGAAGTCAGCCACCTCGAACCTGCTGTAATTTCTTGCTTCAATGACCTTAGCAGAGATTTTTGGAGGCTTATTGGACCAGATGCAGAATATCGGTGAGTCAGCCATAATCCCAGCCGACAAAATATGGCCCAGGCAGGAGACGAGGATCCAGTCAATGAGAGAGTGGTTTCCAGTCTTGGGGTTATGCTTTGTGAGGAGATCAATGACCTGAGTAAATGGAGAGCCCAGTAGAGGAATTTTTGTAGCAGAGGAGAGAAGGGATAGCCAGTGGAGATTGAAATCCCCTAGGAGTATGGTCTCCCCCCAAGGGAAGTCCTCTAGGTTATCCGTTACAGATTCCAGAGAGGAGGCAGCATTTTGAGGTGGGAGGTAAACACCCCCTATGGTAAGGGGTTTGGTATTACTGAGGAGTATTTTGACAAATAGTGTTTCCACTAGGGAATCACTGAGAGAGGGGAAATTCAGTTCCGAAGCTTAGAGGGCAGTGCTGACATAGACTGTAACCCCACCTCCCCTTTTCGCTACTCTATCTTTTCTGAAGGTAAGGTAGCCCACAAGACCCATCTCATGGGGGAGGATCTGTGGTTTAAGCCGGGTTTCTGTTATGGCTAGTATGTCCGGTTTATAGAGTGTCATCCATGCCTCAAGATCATGGAATTTGTGCCTTAGACTGCAAATGTTCATATGAGCAAGTTTGAGCCCATATGAGGTGACCCACAAGGGGTCATAGGGATTGTTGAAGGAGAGATTAGGGGAGTAGGGGCCTGGATTAGGTTCTATGTCCCCCCAGGGGGTGAGAAGTGTCCTGCCCAGGTGAACAGGGGTGAGGTAGAGAGGGGGTAGAGACCACCACCCATTACATCCCTGCAGAAGAGAGGCTTGAGAACCCCCCGATACCTCAGAGGTGGGAACTAGCAGAAGTAATTTAAGGTGAGGCCAATATGAGTGGATCCTGTTGTCCATCATAGCTGTGAGGGTCCCCAATTTGTGAGAGACCTAGTCTTCAAAGCCAGTAGGGACTGAGTGGCTTAGATATTGTGACGGAGATACTTATCCGAATATTTATTAGCCCCAGAAAAGACAGGTGATCACCAAGAGTAGAGGTAGTGATGCTTAATTGCTGGTGAGGTGAGCCTGCCAGCATGTAATTCTAGTAAAGCTTTACTTAGGCAATCGAAGGTTATCCCAGTAAATACAGGGAAGCCCCTAGTGGCGATTTTGTATAGCTTGCAGATGGCAAAGTGAGCTGATAGGTAAATTCAGCTCACATGATCATCCAATCGCCTATAAAGGGGAGTGTCCACCAAGGGTGGTGGTGGGGATGGCGGGGCAGCCGGTGAAGCCGGAGGGGCAGAGCCTTCTCTTCCAGCAGCCACACTGCCAACTCATCCTCCCACAGGATGCGCCCGGAAACAGCTACGAGTAGTAATCCGGTAGGTCCTTTAATAACACCTTCTTTGTCCCTTAAGGTCTGGTCTTTACCTTGATTTTAACATTGTTCCCTTTTTTCGTTGCCGCCTCAGCCACCACTTGGGGGAGGGAGCTGAGACCCTGATGACCTGATCCGAGGTTATCTGTGGAAAGAGAGTGATGGTGAGTGCAGGCTTAAGTAGGCAGGAAAGTGGGGGGAGGGTGCAGAGGCCTGCGAGATGAGGCAAGAAACGGTGCAGGTAGAAACAGCTATGTTAAATCAGAACCAGCTTGGTTAAAATCACAAAACATACAGGGAAACTCAGAAGTGACTCCGGAGGTGACACTATGCAAATTACCAGCGGTGCAGGTAGAAACATCCTTTCTAAACAGCTTTACTAGACTCAAACACACAGTTTGGTTAAACTCACAGTCAGGGTAACTCGGAGGCGACTCCGGAGGGAAACCTATCAATTTGTATGCATCCACAGCCCTGCTATCCTAAACTACAGTTTCTCTACACAGTTTAGCTATCTAATGACCAGTGGGAGAATTCAGGAACAGAATCAGAAGGCACCCTGTCAATTAGGCTGCACATTCCGTTCCGCTGTGCATAAAACAGTAGGGAAATTTAAGCCCAAACAAATGCTTACAGTAATAGCCTCAATGTAATGGTTATGGATCAGGCTGTTGTAATTAACCTTAAAGCACCTGGTTGAATTAGTCTAAGAGTGCCCAGTCCTTCAAGCTGCTTTTATATCACTTAAGGCACACAGTAGAAAGCAGTCAGATAGTGCCCAGAGAAGCATCCCTTGGTAAAAAAGCCATCCAAAAACCAGTCAGCACATGTGCGCTGACCCAAAATGGTGCTTGGCTTCTAGCCTTCTCTTCCAGCAGCCACACTGCCTACTCATCTGCCCACAGGACACACCCAGGGTGAGCTACAAGTAGTAAGCCGGTAGGTCCTTTAATTAACACCTTCTTTGTCCCTTAAGGTCTGGTCTTTACCTTGATTTTAACGTTGTTCCCTTTTTTCGTTGCTGCTACCGCCGGCTTTACCTTCTCCAGAGGATATGGCACCCCAAGTGGCAACCAGAAATTCTCTCCTTCTTATTTGTCGTGGCAGATGGTGCTTCAGATAGGCAAAATTTAGGATCCCCATGGGTATTTCTCCATGCCTTTAGGTTCTGTAAAGCCTCATGGACATCCATGTTCCAGTGAGGAAGCCCACGTGAATGTAAAGTACATACATCCCAGAAGAAACGAGCTGTTCTAAGGCTGATGGAGATCTCAGGAAAGCCAAGTCAACACCAGATTAGTGTATTGGTGCCTTTTAATGCTAGAACCAAAGCAGTAGAAAAATACAAGACAGGTGCCTTATCGAACAGTGTGATCTCAGTGCTCCTGTACAAAGGTCAATCAATGATGTCCGACACTTTGCTAAATAGCTTCATCACGAGGCAGGGTCTGGATGATATGGGCACACTGATATAGTTTGTGGGCCCTCACAATTAAGTTGACTAAAGAGTACTTCTTTTCTGTATACCGTCACCGCAGTGACTCCTCGACCGTGAAGACCACCGGCACTGTGGTGGTCCATGCTGCAATCGGGACTGTCTCACTGGGTGTTTGTCCCCAGTCCAACTCTGACTCGGGTTAGAATCCTGAGACGGGTGTGTGGGAGGTGAGCCCCAGGGGGGGTTCAGGCGCAACCCCTGATTGTAACCGACATCCCGTAGCTACAATGCCGACAGTTGGCATTGTAGTTGTCATGGTAGTGGATGTCGGCACTAGCGCTGTTGAAGCGCTATAGGTAAACCCTTATTTTCAGGTACCACAACATGAAAAAGTGCTAATAGCAACTAAAACATGTGAAATATTTACTGCAATAAAGCTACACAATTAATTATACAAAAGGTAACTATTCAAAAGTTCTTAGTATAAACTAAATGTTATACAATTTATCAGTCTCTGTCTGAAGCTCAGACAGAGAAAAGGTGAGGGTAAAAGAATGGTAAGGAAGATCATGGTAGGAGTAAATATAGACTGCCACTGTACAAGAAAGGAAGACCAGGGCACAACTAGAAAATGAGGGAAGGAGAGATGGGTAGCTGAAAACTAAAGAATGATGATTTAGTTTATAAATACAGCACAAGAACATAAGCAGATAGCTACCCAACTAGGTTCAAATAAAATTTATTTCACAAAACGCAAAGCAAGAGTCAACTATCTGATTGGTATAACATTCTGGCTACATAGCACTTATGATAATTCAGCTGTATATTCAACCATGGAATAAATGTAGTGAATGCCAAAATAGGTATCTATAAAGGTAAAACCAAACTTCCTGACATCCATATTCCATTTATTGTTTTGACTTAGTTGAGAGAGGTAGAGAGAAGTGTCCCAGACTATTGGATATTGCTGTATGTGAAATCTGGGAAAGATTAACAAATGAAGTACATCATTTATCTGAATCAAAACTTACAGAGACTTTTAACAATTAAATACTCCTGAGGATACATAAAAATCTAAGATTTTAAATACTATATATACTTTGAAAACCAAATTCACCATTCAAACCCTTTGGTCAGGCAGCCTCAAACTGCAGATCAATCTGACTTCTTTTTTTAATATTTATAGTCTATCACCTCCTCTTTCAGAGGGGTACCCATTCAAGCTCCATGAGCCTGAGGGTTTTCTGGGTCTGAGTTGTGGCACTCCTTGTATTGTATACCCACAGGTATATCTTTTTTATTTTTAGTAGTAAAAAATATATTCATAAAAGAGTTTATGAACAGGGATAATATCTTTGTTGAGCAAAGGCTAATTTCCAAAGAGGTTCCGTTGACATGTTCTTGCATATATTTTGCCACAGTCACACCAGATGGCATACACCATAACGGAAGTACTGTAGAACAAGACATTCAGTCTCTAACTTCCATTTTTAAGATCCTCAGTGAAATGTCATAATTCCATCCCCTGCACAGCATGTTTGCACAAGTTACAATTGCCACATTGAAAAGAGATTTAAGGTCTGATAGGTAGCCAATTGTGATTGGTGGGGGTAGGTTTTCCTAGTCTGCTATGAACCAATTTATCTCTGAGGTTAAGACCTCTTTTGAAAATTATTCTATGGGCTGCCCTTACCACTTCAGATAGTTCTTCATCAGAAGTTAAACTCTCCGAATATTTTTAACAACTCCTCTCTATCTTTCTCACTGGCCTTCCGAAGTGCTTTATCCAGTTGGGTTTCATCATGCTTTAACAACCACTTATACTAACCTTTTTCTGGGCCATTGGGAGAATCAAGTGATCCTAAATGATGAGGTTAACCCATAGACAGACAACATTGTTAGATGGAAGGGAAGTATAGAACCATTGCTGGAATATTTGAACTGGTTAAATTGTAACAACTATAGCTTATGCTTCACCCATACCTCCAGTAGACACAAAGTCAACGTTTTGGATGTTGAGCTCAGCACAGATTCTTTAAACAAATTTAAAAGTTCTATCTATCAGAGTTCCACTGCTATGAATAGCTTGCTGAGGGCAGGCAGACAGCTCACATCCACAAAAGCTGATTGACTCTCTTCCTTAAAGTTGATTCCTCAAACTGAAAAAAAAAGCTGCTCAGACTCCACAGACGTTGAGGAAAAATCAAAAGACATTAAGGATCCATTCCTTATTAGGAGGTATAATTAAACCCTTTTGGATGAGGCACTTCAGAAGGCCAGTGAGAAAGACAGAGAGGAGTTGTTAACTTCTAGACAAAAACCTAGAGTGGAAGTACAACCAGTAACTTTTGTCACTAACTATAACACCATGGCACAGAGAGACAGTAATGCTGAAAATAATTAGGACATTTTAACTTCTGATTATTCTGAAAAACTAGGTAAAGTGGTGAGGACAGTTCCTAGAATAACTCTGAGTGGTCCTAACCTTAGAAATAAATTGGTTCACAGCATGCTTGGAAAACCTACCACTATCACTCACAACTGGCTACAGTACCTATCAGACCTAAAGTCTTTTTTCGATGTGACAGTTGTAACATGTGCAAACATGCTGGACAGGGAAAATAATTTTAACATCCCACTAAGGACCTTAAAATGGAAGTTAGAAAACTAATTTCTTGCTCCACCTCCTTTGTGGTGTATGGCTTCTGGCATGACTGTACAATATACATCAGACGGACCATTATATAACTGTTAATACACATGCATGAACAGGTCAGATCTATTCATAACAAACAAGCATTTGTCAATGCCAAATATTTGCCATTTACAAAGCTGTTGTTTGAGATCTTTGTACAAAATGAAGATAAAAATAAAAAAACAGAGTACAGCAGATACAAAAAAAAAAGATTTCATAAGGGTAGCGATATAAAATAGTACAAAATGGTAAAAATCAGAGTACAGCAGATACAAAAAAAATCAATTCACAATGGTATTGATAAAATACAATGCAAAATGGTAAAGCAGTTCCTGTGATGATAACCAGATAGACAGAGAATAGAAGACCACAATGATTACTAGGTAGGAAAAGACAAATAGGGAGAAAAATAAGTGCAGAAATGTGGGGATAGTGCAAGTTTACTGGAGATGGCAGCATTACTGGAGTCATAAGTGAACTCGGTGGCCAAGCTGAGTTCAGCAGGTGGGGCAACTGCAGCTGGGTGTGTTAAGGAGGTAAGCCTTGAGGGAGAAGTTGAAGGAGTGGGCAGTC
Source organism: Neoceratodus forsteri (assembly GCA_016271365.2). Taxonomy (NCBI): domain Eukaryota; kingdom Metazoa; phylum Chordata; order Ceratodontiformes; family Ceratodontidae; genus Neoceratodus; species Neoceratodus forsteri. The sequence goes on from CM057453.1 coordinate 1,388,096,271, forward strand.
TTACAGGCCTAGATATCTTGGGGTAACTTGTTGTACAATTTAGTCCCAGCATTGGAGATAGAGTTCTGAGCCTGCTTGGTCCGGTAGAATGGGGTGTCAAAGACCATAGTGGAGGAACATCTTGTCAACTTCCCAGGGACTTACAGTGGGAAAAGGGAGTTGATGCTAGGTGGCAGCAGTTCAAGGAAGATTTTGTGAAGGAAAGAGAGTATTTCGAAGTGGAATCTCCCTTCGAGGGTGGGCCGGCTGAGGGAGGAATAGATGGTGCAGTGGTGAGTTCTCCAGGGAAGACCGGTGACAAAAGGCGCTGTACTGTTGTAAGTAGCTGTTAGTTTGGAATAAAGGAGCGAGGATGTTGGAGGGAAGTAGATAATGGAGCCATAGTCGATGAGGAGCAAAAGTAGAGAGGTAGCCAGACGTAGTCTAGAGGCAAGAAGCAGGAACTTTCTGACCCTGTAGAGAAGACAGAGCCTAGAGAGAATCTTCTACTTCTATTTACCCAGGATAGGCCAGCTGAGAGCTAATATCTAATTTTTAGTGGTCTCTTACATTTTGACCCCAAATTCCCAACAGTCTTTTTATGACCTGACATGATTCAGACAGGTGGAATTTTTTTAATCCCATCTGAAAGGCTATTTTGCAGTTGACTGTGAAAACAAATTTCAGAGGGGATTTTAAAAGTAGCACCTGTCATGTTCAGGAGGTAGGTCAACAAGGGATATTTTGAACATTAAGAGCCAAATCTTTTGGCAAAAATAAATGTATGAGTAAACTTTGAAACAGTTCAAAGTTTGTTCATAACTTAGTTTGTTTTTCTTTCACGTTTTGACTCCACATTTTCAACACAGTCTTTTTGCGACCATGCCTTCTGAACATGACAGGTGTCATTTATGAAATAGTGGCTGAAACATCATTTTGCACCACAAGTATGAAAACAAATTTTGGCCAGTGTGCTCTCATAATGGGCCCTATGCACGATGCCTACGAGCAATGGAAACTGGGTGCGAAGGCATGGAAATGCATGAATGCCACACAGTGGGGTCCTGTGGACCCCCAGCAGCATTCATGAATGGCTCACAAGTCATTTGCATGCCAGATCCCTCAGCCACATAGACAGCAATGTGCCGGGGGCAGGCGGTGGTGTGTGAAGGGGCATGCCTACACAATGCACCATTCACTAGTGCGCATAGTGCTGTGCACCATGGAATGTAGGAAGGCACTGGTTATGCCAGGGGGACCCTGCCATAACTGCTGCACTCGCCCAGCCCCACCCACATGGCTGGCCCATCTCCATTACTGTAAATCACACTCTTCCCCAACACATGACAGCCAGGTCCCCATTTCTGATGCTGGGAGCACACTGCTATAAATATGCAGCATACTCCCAGCATCTGTTGGATAGCCGGTGGCCAAAGAGGTGTGCAGAGGGCTGTGCCATTGGCCATCTGGAGTCATGGCACTGACTGACAGGTATGGGGTTGGAGGGAGTGGGTGGTTGTCAGTGCCACGGGTGGGTGGGGGATCCACTGTCCACCACTGTTACTGCAGTGGCACCAGGATTGGGGCTTGGCATCAGTAGACTGGGGTACTGCAGTGTGTGCATGGAGGGGATGGTCATGTTTTACACTGGGGTCAGGGCTGCCAATCTACTGGGGCAGGGGGCACTGGCCATCATTTGGGGACCAGGCTGTCATGTGTTGGGGTGGGGGGTGAGTTACAGAAATGGGGACCTGGCAGTCATGTGTTGGGGTGGTGGGTAATTTACAGAAATGGGGACTGGGCTGTCATGTGTCATGATTTGGGTGACTCTTTTCTTTGAATTACACAAAGTTTCTATCCAGCAAGACCAGAAGAGTGTCATAATCAGTCTGACTGATGATTGGTATGACACATTTCAGCTGCTTGCAGACTGTCCTGCATTGGACTGACAGTGACACACCTCTTAAAATCCATTGTCATACCAATATGTTTGCCCTTGCACAAGTGCAAGGGCAAACAAAAGGAAACACCATTGGGTGTAAACTACAAAGAATGCCACAACTCAGATCCAAAAACCCTCAGGTTCATGGGTCTTGAATGGGTCCCCTCTGAAAAGAGGAGGTGGAAGACTACAGATACTTTTTAATAAAGAAATCAGAAGGGTCACGTGATGGCAGCCTGAACTAGAGCAGCTGTTCCCCAGAGCTCCATTCTCTACTCCTTGTTTTCTGTAAATTAATGGTGATTGCAAGTTAAAACTATCTCTATAACTAAACAAGTAGTGGGCTAATTCAATTCTGAAGTTCAAGTTCGAGTTTCGAATGGAGATTTACATGAAAAAGGTGCCGCCGAGACACTATCTGCCGCACACTCCAGAGAAGGATAAGGCTGCGAAATGGCCTAAGCAGCAAGCTGCTAGCCTGCCGAAAATGCCTGCAGCAGCTCTCTCAGAAGAAAAATTCCTAGAAATCATGCAGCCACTTCAGGCAGCTATTGCTACTATCTTGGAGGATCTTCAAATGATTAAAAACTCAGTAGACTCCTTGACAAAGAGAGTTGGAAATTCTGAAGTTAGAATAACCTCCCTTGAGAAAAAGCAAGATAAAACCGATCTGGAGACAGTGAACATGGCACGCAGACTAAGGAAACTAGAGGACAACTTAGAAGATCTAGAGGGGTGCAGTAGGCAAAACAATTTAATAGTTATTGGTATACCAGAGAGAGAGGAGGGGAATGCGGCGATTCCATTCTTACAAAAATTTTGTGTTAAAATAGCCGGTCCACCCCAAATGGAGGTGAGTACATAATCGAGAGAGCCCATCGAGCTCTGTGCCCCTTACCAGCCCCAGGTCAGCCTCCCAGGCCAATGATATTTAAACTGTTAAATTTCTTGGATAAGCAACATATACTATCCAAGGTTAAAGAAATTAGTGAAGTGAACTGGGAGGGCAGGAAAATCCGTATTACGCAGGATCTTCCCTATTCGGTGCGTATATGGCAACAAGAGTTTCACCCACTGGTCTCTAAATTGGTGGCAGCTGCTAAGCTGTTCAGAGTCAAATATCCTGCCATCCTGATGGTTAAACACAAGGATAAATGAATTTCCTTCGACTCTCCTACACAAGCGCTGCTAGGATTAAAATAAATGTTTCCAGATTTATATAAATGAAATCGACATGAAATGCTCTCAACTTGCAAGGTTATTCATTTCCCAACTGGCGATTTAGATCATTTGCTATGCCCACGTTGGGAAACAAAGTATTTTGAATAGTTAATTACCTTTACTCACTGTTGGTGGGGCTAACAATTAAAGAAACGATGTTTTGACACGAACTGTCATTTGGACTCGCGAGTCCCCAGGAGCGTATATTAGACATTTTTGAGGCCATATCTACGATATCAGGAAGAGTTCTGCTTATGTATAAGGACTTTGTCTCGGAGGGAGATTCGTGAACTGGACTGGCACTTAGACCTGCGAGTCTTCAGGAGCACACGTTTAACATTTATGAGATTACATCAGCGCTGAAGTATTTTTCCCAGAGCGATATCATTGCTTAGCACAACTATAAAGGAGAGCTTCGCTTGGACATAAGAGCTCATGCCTCGGAGAGAGAATTGCGAGCAATTATCGGTGCAGAAAGGAGCTACCATGGAGGCAATAATGGTTTAAGATCTTTAGAGACTATTGTTCCAGCTTAACTTGACAGTCCTCAACTTTAAATTGCATTTCCCAATAGAATTTGACTTGGGTGGCTGCCTGTACACCATAGATTGCAATTACATAACACAATTTAAAGTTTGATATAAGTACATATCGGATCTGAACATGCTGAGTCACCAATGATCAGAGAGTCTCAATGTCCTTGGATTGCTCAGGGTCCTATGCCTCAGTTTATAGACATGCAAAGATGTTATTCCTATCACACTTATTATAAGGCTTTATAATTAACCTGCTTGCGATAGTCCAGATATAGATCTCATTTAAATGATGATTCTACTAGTAATAAGCCCTTCAAGTTAAACAGTGATATGTAGGTTAAAATCTCTGATATTATCACATTATTGGCATCTGATGTTGATATACTAAGGGCTTGGTAGGTATACATTAGATATAGATAAACACAGAATTGTTATGTATTTAGTTATTATTTTCTCTCGGGTACATATATAAGCAGATAATTTGAGGGGGCTCGGGAACAAAGTTGTTAGGTTTAGTTTGCTTATGTTTTAAATCATGTGGCATTTGAGAGATTGGAGTGCAGTTAACTTGAACTGGGGTTGTTTCTTAAGTTGGGACTTATAGCTATAAGTTTAATAGTTATGGGGATTGATGGGGTTATTACTATGGGGGTGGGAATAAGACTACACACTATCAGTACTCTGGGCTCAAAAATAAGCCAGAGTGCACCTTGGCTTTCCAGCTGGAACTGCTCTGTACTCTTCAAATAGCAGTTAGTGATAAGCAAGGACAGCATCCTTTAAATGGTTTTAGCTGCTTGCTTACTCATCTCTACTTCTACACTGTCACCCTAGAGCATGAGTAATCAATACCGCTTTGTAAGTTGGAATATTAAAGGAGCCAAGGATAGGGTCAAAAGACAAGTAATCCTGAAACATTTACTGCAGTTGCAAGCACAAATAGCCTTTTTACAAGAAACACACTTGAAGAGAGAGGATATACTCCTTTTCAAAAGATCATGGGTGGGACAAGTTTTTGGAGCAGGGGTAGCCACGAATAAAGGAGGGATAGCAATATTATTAGGAAGAAATGTCCCTTTTAAATTGACTCAGGAAATCTGGGATCCAGAGGGCTGATATATAATAGTACATGGCTCACTGGAATCTTGTCCGGTCCTCCTTGGCTCAATATATGGTCCGAATAATGACTCCCCCTCCTTTTTTGTGCACTTATTAAATATTGTGTTGACTAATTCACCAAAGCTTACCATATTGGGAGGGGATTGGAACTTAGTGCTCCAAACAGATCTAGATAGATCTGACCGTGAGAGGCGAGGCCTATCCCCAGCACAGCGAGCAATGAAAGATCTTATTAGTAGTGCTGTGCTGGTCGATGTATGGTGGGTCCTTTACCCCTCAGAAAGACAATATACCTTCTTTTCTACAGCACATAGAACATACTCTCAAACTGATTATCTACTTATTAGTTCCTTTGCAATGTCTGGGGTCATATAGGTAGAAATATCAGCCAGAGTTTTGTCTGACCATGCCACTGTCAGCATGGAATTTTGGTTAGGGGCAGGAGGCAAGCGCTCCCCACAATGGCGATTGAATAGCCAGTTACTGCGAGATAATGTCTCCTTGGGACATATTATGGAATTTATTGCTTTTTTCCTTAATAGTAATCAGGGTTCAGTGGCTAAATATGACTTAATTTGGGCAGCTTTAAAGTTCTCCTTGAGGGGAGAATTCATAAAAATGGCTTCCAAAAGAGTTCAACATCAAAGGGCTCAAATGGACACCCTCCTTGTATCCAATTAAAAACCTGGAATACAGTTTATCCCGTTCCTCTTTGGCAGAGATGTGGACTAGACTTTATCAGTTACAGGCCCAGTACATAGGACTAGTATCTCAAAGAGCCGAGCTGGCCCTTCAAAGAACCAAATTTAAATATTTGGAGATGGGTGAAAGGGCAAGCAAGTTGCTTGTGATGCGCATCAGTCAAATAGAGACCTCACAATTTATTACAGGAATCTACACAGGGCAAAATGGTCAAGTTTGTACTGACCCTCAAGAAATTGCGAAAGTGTTTGGTTCCTACTTTCAAGATCTATATACAGTAGACCCAGCCCGATGACCCACTGAAGCTGGTATAAACTCCTATCTCAGCTCTGTGAACTTGCCTAAGGTCACAGTTGCAGAAGCAACCTTCTTAGGTGCCCCAATATCCCTAATAGAAATCCAGCAGGCTGTCCGACAGCTGCCCCCAGATAAATCCCCCGGACCGGATGGACTACCAAGCAATTTTTATAAGGCCTGCCAATCTATTATAACACCAGTATTAAAGGATGTATTCACTTATTGGTATGACAATGGGATATCAGACTCCAGTTTTCAGGAAGCTGTGATATCATTAGTCTTAAAGCCGGGGAAAGATCCACTAAATCTTAGTAGTTACCGTCCTATCTCCTTACTAAATACAGATATTAAAATTTTGGCCAAAGTTCTGGCAAACAGGCTCTCAAAAGTTATGGGCAATCTCATAGGCCATGAGCAGGTCAGATTTATGATGGGAAGATCACCTCAAGATCATATAAGAAAGTTGTTACATCTTATTACTGTTGCCAGGGACTCCAGCACACCAATGGGGCTGGTCTCCTTAGACGACGAAAAGGCATTTGATAGAGTCTCTTGGGATTTCCTGTTTGCTACCCTGACCTCTTTTGGATTACCTAAAGAATTTCTAAGATGGATACAACTCCTATATTCCCTCCCTTCGGCTAGAGTTAAATGCAATGGATTATTGTCTCCCTCCTTTAAGCTGGCTCGGGGTACAAGGCAGGGATGTCCCTTGTCCCCCCCTGCTGTTTAACCTATATTTAGAGCCCATGCTCTTCAGGCTGGCAGGCAATACTAATATTAGGGGGGTCCAAGTAGGAACTGCAAGGTATGCCTTTTCGGCGCATGCGGATGACATTTTATTACATGTGGAGAGACCAGGTCTCTCAGTTCCAGCCATTCTAACTGAGGTTGAGGAATATTCTAAAATATCATTTTATAAACTGAATCGGGCCAAAACTAAGGTTTTTCCTCTAAATTGTAGAGTAAATAAGGCGGAACTCTCTCCCCTTGGCCTCTCTTGGGAAGCGAAGTCCATAGTATATTTAGGAATTAAGGTTTCTAGGGACCTTGGTACTATAATAAGAGACAACCTTGGCAATCTAGTCAAAACAATAGCTGGGGATATGGAGAGATGGTGCTTACTCCCTTTTCCCTATGGGATAGGCTAAGCACAGTTAAATGAATGTTCTACCGAGGATACTATATCCACTGAGTATGCTGGGTATTTACCTACCATAAGTATGGTTTTCCAAGTTACAAAGCATAGTGAACCTTTTTTTATGGAACAAGAAAGGTATCCATAGATCCTATCTCAAATTGATGGCTCCGAAATTCAGAGGAGGCCTTGCGGCCCCCTCCTTTTTCCTTTATTACATAGCACAACACATGAGTAAGCTGGCCTTTTGGCATAAGGAGATTGGGCATTCAGAATATCTCCCCTTTTGGCTTGCTATTGAAAAATATTTAGCAACCCGAGTTAAATGCTCACTGTGGGCCCTCCTATATGTTTCCCCATCTTATATCCCCAAGTCCCTTAGAAGCAACCCCATGGGTTGGTCACTGAAGGCCCCTCACCAGGTCCAAAAATACCTTGCAGTGAGGTGGTATCAGTCATCGGACCAGCCGGTCATTGGTAATCTACATTTTAAGGTTAGTTGTACACCAATATCCCCATTTTTTGGCCTCAGCTGAACCGCTGCAAAGTTTCAGATATTTGGTCGAATGGGAAACCGCTCCCCTTCAATCAATTTCAAAAATCCATTGGAGTATCAGATAAAGAAGTCTTTAAATACCTTCAAGTCAGTAAGGACCTCATTTCTTTTTTCTCCCAGGTCCCGCTGACAGACCCAGGAGAAAGAGAACTAACTACACTCCTTCAGGTAGCCTCCCAATCACATTCAGTTTCTAATTTATACAAAACTCTTCAGGTTTGGGACTCTAGATTACCATCTGGGGTCTGCTTCTACTGGACAAGGGAGCTAGGTACCCCTGAGGACCCTAATCTATGGAGGAAACTTTGGCTATCAATGTACAAATTCATAAAACAAGATAGGCTCAGACTAGTCCATTTTAACATCATGCATAACATCTACCTTATACCAGTTAAGCTCTTTATATACGGGACATTAGCTGTGCCAATGTGTGGTAAATGTAAGGGTGACATTGGTTCACTCTATCATATGTTATGGTCGTGTCCCCATGTGCAGACATTCTGGCAATCTATTAATAACACTTTAGACCCTATCCTTGGCTTGGAGGCCTTGTTTACCCCTTAAGTTTGTCTGATAAACTATTTCCCAGATGGTATCCCCAAAGTCAGGAAAGCACATATGATACTTATCTTTGCAATAGCTAAACTGATAATTATGAGGCATTGGGCAGAAGATAAGCTTCCCACTATAATGGAATGGTACAGAGAGAGTATCCTGGCATTACAATTAGAAAGACACATTGCTTCCATGCAAGATAGAGTAAAGGCCTACTCATCTCTCTGGGGTAGCCTAGAGACTCTTCTGACAATCTGGAAGCCTTAATGACTAAATTTATCTCAGGCTTGGAGATCTAAATGTAAGTAATAGTGTATGGTCTGGGAGTAAGGGTGGGGGTGGGGGCTTCCTTTTTTTTTTTTTGGGTTTAGGTATTATTTGAATGCGATTGTGTTGTTAATTAACTTGAGTTAATGTATTTTGCACCTAATACTCTTGTCATTACTCTGTACTGTCTTACTTATTTCAATCGGTGGTTAAAACCAATAAAGCTTGTTAAATAAAAAAATAAAGAAATCAGAAGGATGGTCTCTCAGACTAAAGGGTCTGAATTTGAGGTCTCTCAGACTAAAGGGTCTGAATTATGAATTCTATTTTCAAATTATATTTTTGAAAAGTTTAATTTGTACATATCCCCAGGAGTATTTGATTGCTAAAAGTCTGTACAAGTTCTTATTCAGTTAACTTATGTGCTTCATTTGTTAATATTTTCCAGATTTTACATACAGAAACATCCAATGCTCTGGGACTCTTCTCTCTCCTTCTCTCAGCTGAGTCCAAAGACTAAATATGATATGGATTCCAGGAGGTTTGGTTCTACCTTTATAGATTCCTATTTTGGCATTTACTTCACTTATTCCATACTTGAATGTACAACTGAATTATTGTAAGTGCAATGTAGCCAGAATATTACTATGTCAATTGAATAGTTGAATCTTGTTCTGCATTTTTTATACTTATTTTGTTATTGATTATCCAACATTTTGGAATATATACAATACATCTGCATCAAAGAAGAAAAAAATAACCAAACAGAGGAAAGAAAAATCATTAGTGCACATGAATTTTACAGTCTCCATCAAGAGAGATTTAAATTCATCAACATTTCATTTCATTTTTAACTAAATTACCCTGAGTAGTTGCTTAAATTCAAAGCTGGTTATCAATATGTGTTCTATAGACTCTGCATACAGGAAACCTTAAATTAGTAATAGTATTCATATTCTAGCCAACTTAACAGTCCATTTAAAGCCTGCAGTAAAAAGGAAAGTTTATGGTTCACTTTAGTACAACGGGACTGTGTTCCATTTCAGTAGCTGCCGCTAAAAGCTCAGAGTCTGAATCCTGTGTGGAATGTTCATTCTGTGCCGAGCTGTGCGCTCTGAGAAATTGTATCACTTGGTCCGAGTCAAAGATATGGGTGTTCCCCTTATAAATAATTTTTACTTTTGCCGGAGCTTGCAGAATAAAGGTAGCTCCTATTGCTTGCACCTCCTGCCTCAAATTCAAAACTCTGCATCTCCTTTGTTGTGTCTCAATTGCAAAGTCTGAGAAAACAGAGTACTTGAAACTTTTAAAATCCAAAGTTTTTCTAATGTGGGTTAACTTAATGATCATGTCACGGTCAGTTTCAAAGGCAAACTGCACCAGCATAGGCAGCTTCACATCTGAAGGGTTTCTTTTTGTGGCAACTCTGAAAGCTTTAATGATAATTGGTGGGTTTTCTTCTGGTAATTGAAATGTTTCTATAAGAATATTTTGGCCCAAGTTTCTAAGTTCCTGATATTCAGTGTCAAACAAACTGGCCATGCCCCAAATCCTCAAGTTTCTGTATCTATTTTCATTTTCCAATGTTACAACTTTCGGTGAACTATATCTTGTCCCAAGATTGCTGCATTGATTTTTGCATCCATGATTGCATGTTTATTTTTGGATACATCCTGCCATTTACGGACTTCACCGCAGTTTTTGTCTCCATCTCTTCGCATCTCGGACTCGGGGTTCCAACTCTAAAAAACGTATCCAAAGAACCACATCTCACAAAAGTAACATCACTGGGAAATGTAGATCCCCTATCTTTGCATTTTTTTATCCATAAGGAATGCTCAAAGGTGGATTAAAAAAAATAGTTATTTTGGAGATGTGTCAGAGATGTTTCCTAAAGCAACCTACTCAGTTATGGCCATTTTGAATCCCCCCTTGTTCTGCATTTTTATAATTTGTTTTATTTGTACCTAGTTGGGTAACTACACTCACGTTATTGTACTGTATTGATATAAAAAAAATCATAACTCTTTAGTATTTAACTCCCCCATCTCTCCTTCCCTCATTTCCCATATGTCTGTCGCATAGTAAAATCTTGCTTTGTATTTTTGTGATATTTTTTGTTTTGTTTGTACTCATTTGGGTAACTATCTGCTTATGTGCTTACGCTGTCTTGATACTTGTGAACTTAATTATGAGGACCCACTCACTATTTCCAATTGCCTGCTTGATCCAGACCCCACCTCCTGATGAAGCTGTAGTGAAGCACCGGACATCTGTGACTGACCTTTGGACAGGATCACTGAGATCATGCTGGTTACATAAGACACTTGTCTTGTATTTTTTCTGTTGCTTTGGTTCTGGCAATAAAAGGAACCAATACACTAATCTAGTGTGGCTGTGGCTTTCCTGAGATCTCCAGCAGCCTTACAATAGTCAATTCTGGGATGAGTGTACTTTATATCCTCATTTTCTTGTTCAGTGATTGGGCTGGTCATCCGTATGTGCACCTGGTTCATAACAGGAGCACAAAACTTGCCATGTTTATGAATTCATGTTCCACTGAGACCCAGCTGGACTCAAGGTCTATGGCTTTTTCACAATCTCTTCCTCCTCCTCCTGTTCAACTATCATCTCCAGTGTGCCAGTTGATTTAGGCATTCCTACAAATGGGTGAATTGGGCAATGCTTAGGTCAGAGTCACGTCCTCAAGTTGCAATCTATGCACCCATTTTCCTATACCATGAACCACTGCCGTCTCATTCTTACTTTTTATGGTGGCAGCAGTTGAAGGTGATCCAAGGGCTCCTTGTAGCTGATAGAACTTGGCTTGTTGCCACATACTTACAACATCTCCAGAGGCCATCCCACCAGTAGCACCAAACATCCTAGCTAGTGAAGAAGGTTCCTGGCAATGGGTGCCTGCATTTGGGCATAGTCCTGACATCAACTGTCCTTTGTTTCAGCTGGGGCTTTTCTCTCAATCATCACATGTGATCTAATGGTTTTCTGAAGTCATATTACGCATTAAGGGCAGCTTGGAAGTCTTCATATTCCTGCCATACCTCTTTCTAAGTAGCCTCAAATTTGGCAACGGTATAGGATCTAAACTGTGCCACACCTTGCTTTAGTCACTCGCTCAGGCTTGCCTGTTCCATTCAGGGGTCAATAAGTATAAACAAAGGCACCCTGAACACATTATAGGACTTAGAATTGGGGAGCAATCCACTAGAGTACTAAACTTTATAACCTACTAAGACTGCCAGTTATGTAATAATCAGAAGTAGTTAAATGCTTCTCTGTTTTTGCTGACAATGCTAGCTCCATTTGCTGTAAGTCTATGTCAACAAACAAAGGTCCCTAAAAATGCTTGTAACTCCTCAGTAGCTTCTTGGCCCTTCCCATGCATTCCATGCCCTACAAGCCGTTCTAGGGTACCTGCACTGCAACTAGTCCAGTCAGTTTCTTCAGATATTTGTGAGGCAGACATGCTTCTCCTCATGCTCCAGCTCATGCCACATAGGAGTTTCATACCTGCAGGACCAGTCCTGAATTTCTGCTGTGTCATCATTCCCTGGCGCCAAACTGTCTCAGTCTATTCACAGGGGGTAATAGTGATCCTTATCTTTGAATAAATCATAAAACAAACTTCAAAACAAGTCCCTATACTGTAGCCTCCTTCTTCAGACCCTAGGGATCCTAATCCCAGGGTGTGAGAGGCCTGTGGACTGGAAACATTCATATTTCAAGATTTTTCTTATAGTCAGTGAGAGTGCCTGTATGTGGTTCAGCCCCCGAGGCAGTGAGAGAGGGCCCAGGGAGCTGTAAATTTTCATTTGAAGACATTTGTTATCTGTATTTGGTTTGTTTTTGTATTTGAATTTTATTTTTTCAGTACTTATTCATGACTGCTAATTTATTTCTGCCAAGACATTGAATTATTTATACTTTGAATTTAGCATTAAGGGAGTTAATTGAGGATTTTATTCAGGTTGATTTTACGTTATCTTGTTTTAGTTGTATTAGTCTGCAGGTTAGCTAAGTGTATCTTGCCAGTGTTAGAATGTGTCAGAGGTCTGCTCCCATGGTCGTGCACTGTTCACCCTCTGTCCTTTATGCCCTTCATCCCTTTTTTCCTCCCACATTGCAGTTTACAACTTACCAGAGCTGTAGGGTGCTGAGTATTGCTTGTAAGGGGAGGAGGAGGGTTGGGGGAGAACAGTGGAGGGTGAATGAGCGGGGCCACCACATCAGTGTTGTGAGATCCAGGAGACACCCTGGGGCAAAATGTAATCCAGAACGTGGTCCTCCATGCCTGGTTTCCATACCCAAGGGCACCACCAACATTGGTGGGCAGGTGGCCATGGCAGCCCTGGAGGTTCATCCAACTCGGGCTGTGTTATGCAATGCCAGGTCCATTAAAAACAAGACTGCAATTATTGCAGATCTTGTTGAAATGGTGGATCTGGCTTGCATCACCGAGACCTGGATGGATGAGACCTCTGGCCCCATTTTGGAGGCTTTAACTCCAGCCGGGTACTCGGTGATTCACTGCCCGAGATTGGATCGTGGGGAGAGGGGTGTTGTGGTCTGTTTCAAGACCAAACTTAACCTCATGAATGTACCAATTGAGGAAACTGAGTCATTCGAGTGTACTGTGGTAGCAGGTGTAGGCTGCAGGATAGTCCTCATCTACCGTCCACCTGGAGATGAGAAGCAATTTCTTCAGGAAGTGACAGACTTCGTCATCGACATGGCATTTGAGTCGCCCAGATTGATGGTACTGGGTGACTTCAATGCCTCAGGCAATGACAAACTCTTGCAGTTTGGACAACACTTCTTCCAGTTGATGTCATCTCTGGGCCTTACACAGCTAGTTACCACTGCTACCCATAAACATGGTCACTCTCTTGACTTAGTTTTTCTCCTGGGGATCGAGGCCTCTGATTTGGGGGTGGAACCAATTGGTTGGTCCGATCACTACACTGTGGGATTTAGTTTTAGTGCCCCCCTTCATAGGCCTACCCCTGACCCCTGTGGAGATGATCAGGTATTGCCCTTTATGAGATTTTAGCTCTGAAAGCCTGGCAGTGGTACTTGACCTATTGTCTCTTCCAGTGGTAAGCAATGACCCAGATGCCCTCATTATAGCCTATAATATGGCTATCTCGGTGACCCTGGATGTCGTTGCTCCTGTCTGTGTTAACTGTCTCTCCCTTTGACCTTGTTCCCCATGGTTTGATGGGACCTTGAGGGAGATGTGGCAACTAAGTCAAAGGTTAGAGCGTTGCTGGCGGAGATCCTCCCTTGATGCTGACCACCTTAGATTGATGGAGCATTATTAAGCCTATCAATCTGCAATCACCCGTAAGAAGGCAGATTTCCTGTCCAAGGAGATTGCCGCTGCTCAGAATTGACCAGTTCAGCTCTTTCACACTGTGGACAGGCTGTGCAAGCCAGCCTGTCTACAAGTCCAAAGAGCCCTTTAGCAAATAGAGTGCGATGAACTTGCTCGATTCTTTGCAACTAAGGTGGCCAACATTAGGGTGGCACTCCAACCAGCATACTCTAAGGGTGTTGCTTTGGATCAGCATGGGGCTGCTGCTTCTTGATTTTCCTGGAGTGCCTTCAACCAACTGAAATTCATGGATATCATGTGGATTGTCCGGAGTGCGCACCCTACTTGCTGTAGTTTGGATCCAGAACCAACCTCCCTGATTTTGGGTTGTATTGATTCCATTGTTCTGGTCCTAGCACAGATAGTCTGGTGCTCCTTGGAAACAGGCGAGTTTCTGAGCTCCCGGAAAGAGGCAGTGGTAACATCCCTCCTGAAGAAAGCTTCTTTGGACCCGGACTGCCATGCAAACTACAGACCAATCTCTAACCTTCCCTTTTTAGGGAAGGTGATTGAGAAGGTAGTGGCCGTGCAGCTGGAGAACCATTTGACCATCCATGATATCTATGAACCCCTCCAGTCCCATTTTCGAAAGAGGCATAGTACTGAGACAGTGCTGGTTCAGGTGCTCAATGATCTCCTGATGGCTAGGGAACCAGAAGAACTGTTCCATTCTGGTTCTTCTAGATCTCTCATCAGCTTTTGACACTGTGGACCATGGGGTTCTACTTGACCGTCTGAGGTTCATCTGTGACTATCGGATGTAGTCCTCAGGTGGGTTACATCTTACCTCACTGGAAGAATGCAGAGAGTGGTTTCCATGGTTTATTCCTTGGACCCAGTTTCTCTGTCTTGTGGGGTTCCTCAGGGCTCTGTGTTGTCCCCCATGTTGTTTGCAGTGTATATGCTGCCCCTTGGAGACATCGTAAGAAGGTATGGACCGAGGTTTCACTGCTATGCTGATGATAGCCAGCTCTACCTCTCTTTTGCACCCGACCAGGATGGAGGTTTCTCGGTCTTTAATAACTGCCTCAAAGAAATCCAGGAGTGGATGGATTCAATTTGGTTGAAGTTGAACTCGGAAAAGACAGAGGTGTTGGTAGTGGATTTGGCACACCGGATAGGGGGGCTGGGTCACCCTCTGGACTTTATCTCGGGGGTGTTTCACTCCTGACTTCTGAACAGGTGCATAACCTGGGGGTAATTTTTGATGAAGGACTGACTCTGCATTCGCAGGTGTCTGCCGTCATCAATTTCTAATTTTACCATCTGAGGAATATCTCCAGGATTAGGCATCTTGTTTCATCCGGCAATCTTCCTACGCTAGTCCATGCCTTTGTGTCCTCATGTCTGGACTACTGCAATTCCCTTTATCTAGGGCTTCATGGGGTTGAAATCCACCAGCTGCAGCAGGTACAGAATGCAGCAGCCCGGATTCTGATTGGTACCTCCCGGTCCAGCCATATTTCACCAGTGCAGTGGTGGATCACCTTTAAAGTCGGTCTTCTGATTTTTAAAGCCCTACATGGACTTGGCCCAGACTACCTGAAAGAGCTCCTGGTCCCTTTTTGCCCTGGGCGATCACTCCGCTCAGCTGGCGAGGGGTTGCCAGAGATCCCAAAGGTGTGTTTGAAATCTTCTGGGGCCCGTACATATATGTATGTGGCCCCTACCCTCTGGAATTCTCTCCCCCATCAGTTATGGGAGTGCGTGACCGTGGAGGGATTTAAAAAGGCCCTGAAAATGTATCTATGAACTCAAGTATTCGGAGTCTGATTTTGTTTATTTGTGTAAGCTGTTTTTAACTTTAAGATTTGAAATGTTTGGCTTGTTTTTAAATTTTGTACGGTGCCTTAGTTTTTGAAAGGCACCATAGAAATAAAATGTATTATTATTATTATAACATTAATCATGTTACATTTTGCCACCCTGCCCACCCCTTGTCTCAGGTGAAGATTTCCAGGGCCAGGTTGTTTTGTTAAAACAAGAGGTCTCTTCAGTCTCTCGATGAATGATGGAGAACCATTGAGACAAGGAACCCTGTCTGGTACAATACTTTACAGTTATGATTCAATGTTTATCAGTGATCTGACTGTCCTTATTGGCCAAGGGAGTGCTGGCACCTGACATCAAAGATTACATGGAAGTGTACCTCTGCTGAGACAGATGGGCAGTCCCAATATTTATTTTAACACAGCACTCCTTCAGACAAACTCAGTAGCTAGAGATGGCACAGTACGTACAGAGCACAGCAAGTTACACATTACAACCGAGCGGTAGCAGAGGTTACAGAGGAAACATTACACAATAGAAACATTGAAATAAAGAAAGTGACAACAGAAAAAAAAGACTGAGCAGCTCATCTAGTCTGCCAGTAACAAACAGAAAGAGTCAGAATCATATTTACATGCCTGACTCCTTACATTCACAGGCAGATAAGTTCTAAGCATGCAAAGTGTCCCAAGCAAATGAAATTATAATAAGCTATGTCTAGCATGTTGAGTAATTAAAATCTGATGGTAAGATAATGTTGGGAAGTCCACATACTTCTTGTATTTTTCTTAGCCAGTCAACTGAAAATCAGAATGCCACAACATGCTGAGCCTCATGGTTGGTTTTACTCAAACAAACAGCAGTGCTTTTATTCTGTTCCTACTGAATGCATAATATCAGAAATTAATTCTGTTGAATAAAAGAAAAGCTGGGCTGGCAAGGTAGGGCAGTAGTAGTGCTTCCACTCACTACTCCAGCAACCCAGATTTTGAAGAGACTCAGGCTGCTTGGGGGATGGCTGGGGAAGGAAGAATAAACATCCCACACTCAGTTCTGCTCCTTTGGGGAGGGGGATTAGTCCTCTGCTGTGTATTTGCCACCTGTCAGAGGTGTGGTGGCAGTGCAGTGGAAGAACAGCTTGGTAGAGGGGCAGCTGCTGGTTCCATATAGCATGCCCATTCACCAACCATGCATGCACATGCGTCATTAGCCTATAGGGGAGAAAATGCTGGAAAAACCCTAACTAGCAAAATGAAGTCCAGCACCTGCTTCCACCTTGGATCCTGAACCGATCAGGGAAGTTGCACTCCCTGGGGACTCTACCATGGAAGCATGCTCCAGGAGATGAAGAAGCTAGGGTAAATATCTAAGGAAGGTGGGTGATGGTACAGAGGGGCTGGCCAGGTGGGGTAGGCCTTGAGCAAGTGGTTCAACAAAAGTTTAAAAAATAAATAAAAGTTAGTGAAACTTGGATTCCACACATCCCCTAGAGGGGTAGCCCACAAAATATATCCTAGAAACTTCTTATGTCTCCATATCTCTACTGAATACTGTGTCTTCTCTACCTTCACTCAAAATGGGAGGACTCACAGAAAGCCCTGAGAGCTTGCACCAAAGTCTTATTTACACTGTGCTCTCAAATACTCTCTGTGCTAGAAGGTGAGACTGGATGGTAGCCAAACCTTTAAGTGGTTCCCCAACACAGTGGGTTATGGAAATTAAACAGAGGCCCCTTTACCTGTCCATCTGTAGTGGGTTTCCAGGTAGACATTAATGATCTTGTGGCACTGATGTACTCAACAGTATTCCCTCACTCAAAATACAGGTCATAATTAATGCAGTGTTCAAAATAAGATTTTGCTGGCAAAGTTATCACAAAAGTCAGAATTTTGCTTCTGTGAAATTTCAGAATGCATTTTGCCAACTTTCACAAAATTCTGACTTCAAACAGTGGAATGAATGCATGAATTGTAGATTTATGTATTGAACTGTGGAATAGAATTCTACTGAACTGTGGACTGACTGTATGTATTGCGGATTGATGTATTAAACTGAGAAATGGAATTCCACAGAACTGTCATTCCACAGTTCACATGTATTATTCTGAAATCCAGCTAGGAAATTTTGTGAAACAGGGAGAAAAGTTGCCAAATGCATTCACAAGATTTAGCTTTTGCCAAAGTCGGAATTGGGGAAAATTTGGCAAAATTTACAAAATATTGCAAAATGTTCATGAATTTGGAATTTGCAGGTTCCACCAAACACTAGTTGTAAGCTGGGTGAGAAAAGTGCACTTCCAGTCACCCAGAATATCTATAAGTAAGTAAGTAAGAGTTTATATAATTGAGCACCCCATCCTGGAGGCTCTGGGTTTTGTACAAGTAGGTATGAAACATAGAAAAATAGAATGTGTCAGCAGATTGGGATCTCCTGATCCATCTAGTCTGCCCATGAAAACTACCCCTTTATTTTATTATTTTGTCAGTACGATTTTGTCTATTGCTCAGTATGTCTTTGTGCTCATCCCAAACTCTTTTGAACAAGTTTACCATTTTTACTCCCACCACGTCCTGTGGGAGACCATTCCAGGCATCCACCACCCTCTCTGTAAAGAAACTCCCCCTCATGTTACCCATGAACTTGATCCCCCTTAGTTTCAATTCATGTTCCCTTTTCCTTGTGTTGATTTTAAAAAGAAGCAAGCTGCCCATTTGTGTGCAGTTTCTGCGCTTTATATATTTGAACGTCTCTATCATATCACCACTCTCCCTGTGTTGCTCAAGGGAATACATTCTGAGTTCCCTTAACCTTGCCTCATAAGGCTTCTCCTGCAGTTCCCAAACAAATATCACAATAAATAAACATAAAAATGAATAATAAGAAAAAACTGTTAAAAATCCAATTTTAATAAGATATTGCAACAGGTTTATACTTTAACCCTAAGTAATCTGGAAATGCTTTCCTAAAAAGATGTTCCATCAGGCCCCACTTTAAAGCCTCTACTGATGGGGCCTCCCTCAAAGATTTCAGTAGCGAGTTCCACAATACTGGGCCTGCCACCTCAAACTGCCAGTTACAAGAGGACTTAAGGTGGGCCCTGAGAACTGCTAGGAGGCCCTCGGTAGAGGAGCAAAGTGAGTGTTCTAGATGGGCAGGGGTCAGAAGGTCATTCGGGTAGCCTGGGGCTGATCCAGGTAGGATCTTATAGGTGAACAGGCCCATCTTAAAGGTAATTCTGCACCTAACTGGCAGCTAGTGCAGTTCACTTAGAATTGGGATCACAAGACAGGACCTTGGAAGGCCTGTCAGTAACCTGGCTACCATGTTCTTCACCAGCTACAGTTGCCGGAGAATCCATCCAGTGACCCCGAGGTGCAGAGTGTTGCAGTAATCAATCTCCAATGTCACAAAAGCATGTATCAGTGAGAGCAAGTCATGAAGCAGAATCAAGGCTTTAATCCAGGCAACATTCCTCAAGTGGTAAAAACCACTCCTGACAAAAGATGACACCTGGGCCTCAAGTGTCACTCCATCATTGAGGATAACACCCACATTTTTCACCTTGGTAGACACCAAAAAATAATCCTGCTCCCATGCCAGCAGTGCCACATTCTGCAGATAACCAGGATCAGTCCCTGGTACCTATTTTAACTCAATGTAATCTGGAAATGCTTTCCTAAAAATAAGCTACATCAGGCCCCACTTAAAAGCCTCTACCAATGGCGCTTCCCCTAAATATTTTGGTAGCGAGTTCTAGATGGTACAGCTTCAGTTTTCAATGCTATGTTGATGACACCAAGTTGTGCATGACATTTGCACCCAGTACAGATGGCACTGTGGTGGTGCTAAACAAATGTCTGGCCAAGATCTAGGACTGGATGTCCTTTAGCTGGCAGAGACTCAATCCTGACAAGACAGAGGTATTGTATTTTTTTTATTTTAGTCTTTGAGGTCCGGGTAAGGCCCACTAGGCACAAGTGCCTATCTGGCAATATAGCCTAGAGGTTAGAGTAATGAGCCGTGAATGAGCTTCGTACATCCAGCAGACCTGGATTTGATTACCATAACCTCCACTTGCATAATGTGTGACTCTAAGCAAGTCACTTAACCTACCCAGTGCTCCCAGGTCACCCCTGAAAAAAGGGACTTGTGCCTAGTAGGCCTTACCTGGATACCAAAGACTAAAAAAATCAAATAAAATACCTCCATCTTGTCAGGATTGTCTCAGCCAGCTGGAGGACATCCAGTCCTAGATCTTGGCCAGACACTTGTTTAGCACCTCCACAGCGCTATTTGTTCCGGGTGCAAATGTCATGCACAACTGGGTGTCATCAGCATAGCAGTGAAAACCCAAGCTGTAACATCTAATGATCTCACACGGGGAAACAAGTACACTGCAAACAACACAGGTGACAAGATCTCATTCTGGGGAACTCCACAAGGTGGGGGGGTTGGGAATTGAAGTTTGGGATATATCAATATCTGTATACAACTGATGAACTTAGTCTAGATAACGAATTCAGGGAAGGAATTATCTGCTTTCTTCTGTCTGAACATTCTGAAACCAAACAGGCAATATCTTTACAACTCTAGTCCTAACTGAATTGTGCACAGCTGTATTTGAATGCGTTTTTTTGTACACATACAGTTCCTGATTTATCAGCATCTCATTCGGTGGCATATTCTAGTTGTGTTCAACATCCTGCCACTTTAATTTACAAAGAACTAGCTAGCACATGGTGGAAGTCAAGTACATGCATCCCATAATGCTCCAGTCTCCTTGCGTCAGTGACCAACTTTGTGTAGTGCAGTTCATGGGCTAAGCAGCACTTGCAAGTTCCTTGACATCAGTGTTGGATCAAAAGTTGACCAAACAAAAATTTGTAGGTAATCACTTTCAAAGACTCATGTGAACTTTCTTATTAAGCCCTAAAACATGCTGTCTGACTTCTGTGGATAATTTCCTAATCTGGGAGAAGTTGCGAAGTGGACACTTTGGTAGTATAACATATTCTAATCTATTCTATTTGCTTAAACATGTATTGAGTTTCATTGCATTTTATGCTTCATTGTATGCATTTGTATACCTACTTAGACTTCTTCCATGCCATTAAAATTTATACAAGCAGGCAGTGCACCTTACAGGAAAAGGCTCACAAATCACAAATATAAGCTGCAAATACTGTGGTTGATTAACTGTAGTGCCATTATAAAGCTCATTGGAGAGTACACTAAGCTCCCAATTTAGGGGATAATGATGATGAGTCCTTTTACCATGACAATCCAGTAACCTGCAATGTGACAGATAATGAGTGCTTCTGCTGTCTTCTAGATGCCTTGGCCAGATCTGATAATGATGATCTTCTAGTACCATGCTGTGTCCTACCAAGCACGGCAGATATTCCAGTAGGGGATTTCTTTTTCACTTTGGAAAGGGGGAGCTGTAGAAGGGAAAGATTTGATTCTGTGTCCACTAGGATCTAACAATTTACTTGCTCCTGTCACTTTCATTGTAGGTACGTATCACCTGGCTGATTGATTCTTTTGCTGTGTAGTTCAAGTGATGATCAGCATGATGAGAGGTGGATATAATTAAGCAATAAGGCATGACAGGGTGTGCGTCGTTGCTGAATAATGTCACACCTAGGGTGGGTCGAGGCACAGGGCCACAGGCCGAGTGCTTCTGCAACCCTAGGTGTGACATTATGCAGTGACAACGCACACCCTGGAATGCCTTATTGCGATTATAATATGGCTATAAAAATTCCAACAAGAATTTAATGATTAAGCAATATACATAAGAAACAAATCAGAAGTTATAACTTTATTATGATTAATTTAAACATAAAATCAAGATAAAATAGTCCCTTCAAGAGCTTTACTGCATCTCTCCATATTAATTACACTGACTTTGTTATATCCAACTTTATTACTTTGAGCACAGCAATATTTTTTTATACTCCTGCTTTTATGTCATTTCTTACTTTGCAGAATTGAACACATTAATATTAACAGTCCCATTTAGTGTCCCTATTGAGATCACTCGTGCTGCGGCAGAGGCATCCATATGGTTACTTTCTGTTTCCTTGTTTGTATTTTTTAACAGGAGTGAAAACTGTCCTAACAAAGAGAAAAAAACTATTAAACAATTAGACATGACAGGGTATGTATTGTGGTTGGATAGTGACACACTTCGGGTGTGTCATGAGGCATGAGGCATCGCCAAGTGCATTCACTTCTACCACCCAAGAAGTGCCAGTACCCCACCACAGTGTACACCCCGGAGTGTCACTGTGATTATAAAATGGGTCCAAGATGTTTTTGTTTTTTGGGGGGAGGGGTAAAGAAATGCACCAAATCAAAAAAGGAACAATTTTATGACTTTTTTAAAAAAGTCCTAGCACATCCCTGCACTGACATGCCATCTCAGATTTAAATATTATGTACAGCAAAATTCATGTATTTTTAGTTAGTTCTTAAACCCTCCAGTTTCCCCAACCTACCCCTTTTACTCATTCTCTCACCTTTCTTTTTTTCCTTCTTCTTTACAATATTCCCTCCCTTTTTTCTATCTTGTTTATTTTCTGTCTTGCCAACATTCAAGAGATGGAATGTTTACTACAGATAGAATGCAAGAATTCAAACCTCTGTTCAGTTCTGCTGACAGAATGTTTAATCCCACTAGCACACAACAGAAGGCCTCAGATGGAACCAGGGCTTTTGATTCATTTGTAACAGCTTAAACAATACAGATTTCCCTAGTAAGCAGGTGAGGATAGGAGAGTGATTTTTCATGATCAGCAAAGAAACATCATAAATTACAATTCTAAGTACTGCAATACTTCATTTTTTAAGTTATGTATGTGTGTGTAGCAAGAATATTATGAGGGCAAATTACATTTCATTCTTATGTTTATAAATTTAATACAGTTTTATTTTTAGGGCCTAGTTGAAGGTTTTTAGTGAGTAAAAGTGACAGCCATATTTGTGATGGCAGTCAGGAATGGCTGGTACTATTGATTTTATTGTGAAGAGGCTACCGGACCTTCTTCCAGTGGTGTGTCCTGGGATATCAGCACTTTGTTCTGAGCTCCTCAGCCAATCAGATTACTGGATTTTTTATAGCCATATTATAATGGGGAATTGATGTGGATACTGGTTAACTCTGACCTGTGACAAAGAAAAAATAATGATGCCCTGACAAGATGCTGGTGGCAATGTTTGAGTAACATGCCATGCCCTACCAGCAAAAGTAAGTACAGTATTTAAGGAAAACTTTTACTGGGGGAGCACTACAGGTGGGAACAAATTTATTGAATGTCCACCAGCTGTTAACAATTTTTTCTCCTGTCTGTCTTGTTAAAGGAATGTATCACTTGGGTGGTAGTCCCTGCTGTTGCATAGTTCTGTCCATGATTGGAATAATAATAACAGTCATTAACTGATAAATAAAGATGTCATTATTGAAGAATAATCAATAGATAATATGATAATAAATCGACTCAATGTATATAATAGCAGGTCAGAGTCAGAATCATGAAATGGAAACAAATTCAACACAAGTGCCTGAACACTACCAGCTATGGCCAGATCTGGATGACAAACATCTAGTTGTAAGTGAATTCAGTGTCCTACCAATATTATGTCCCAAAAGCATATTAACATTTTATTAATTGGATCAGATTTAGGTACAGTATGTAGGTAAGACACTTTCTGCCTTGTCATGCTGGCACAACATGGATATAGCTCTTGATAACTGATAACTTGATGTTCTGTATTGAGGACTACTTAAATCACCACCAATATTCTGTGTTGTGAATAGACAACTACATTTGTTTCTCCACACCTAAAAATGGAGAATGCCAGGAACAGACATCAAAATCATGGGATATTAGATAAAACTATCCTGTTCTTCAAGCATAGTAGAAGTATTGCTAAGTTATATATTTTTTGTGATTCGTTGGTGAAGTGCCAAACTTCTCATTATGCAAAGGGTTGTGAAGTTCTGGCACTTTGCCAGCAATTCATGTGAAGCCCATTTTAGAAAAACATTTATTTTGTAAAACACAAAAAGAATCATTCATCACCCTTGAAGAATCTATCCAACCCTCCTTCCCACAGTCACAATAAAAAAGTACCTCTTCCCCAGTCCATATAGCACACTATCCCACTCTCGCCAATCACATTACCCAAGTGAGATTGAAAGAGTAGTACCTGAGTTACATGAATCTTCATTTCTTTCCCCCAGTTTCATAGCACCCATCCCACCCACTCACCCACACCTCTGTACACAGGCGCCTCCTTCCCCAGCCCACAGAGCATCCCATTTCATACTCCATGGCAACCACTTTCTTTTAAAAAATAGTTTTTCAGCATTGAGCAGCAGAACCCTTCCCTCACCATCTTAGCTGGTCACCATGTGAATGAATGATAGAGCATGTAAAATACTGTACTGCTATTTCACTCCACTCTCTAATTCATTTAGACAGTGGTCAGCCAGGTTAGTGAGAGGAGGAGGAATGCATCAGTTATCATCAAAACAGGATATTTTAAAATAAAAGTGGGTGCCATGGAGGAAGGAAGGTGATATGGAGTACTTTGTGAGTGGTGAGAAAGGGGATACCTGTGTACTGTGGTAGGGGACTGTGGAGGGAGGGTATGATGGGTGCAATGAGGGTGGGGAGAAGGGAAAAATGATTCATGTGGTTTTAGAGTGACTCATTCAGTCTAGACTTGATTATAGTGACTGAGCAAGAAATCTGGGATGTGATTCTTGTGGTCTGGAAATGAGGGATCTTTTTATTGTGACCGGGGGAGGAGGGTGGGATAGGTGCTATGAGGGATGGGAAGGGAATTGTTTTTTTTTTCTTTGTTAGAGTACACAAAGTGCCCCTTCACATATGACGTGGCACTACACATGCTGTTGTTTTACCACATGAAATGTTGATGTCACTCCACATAGCACACCACAAAGTGCAACTCTGCTGGCGAAGGGGCACTTGGCAAGGCATTTAGTTCAATGAAGTGCAACCTCACATCATAAAACTGTGTGATGCATTACGTAATATGCATAAATCTTTGCATACTTTTCAATGGAGTGATGTTTTGGCACTTCACTCACATCTAAAGCTTAGTAAAGTTCAACTTAGTCTTGACAAGACTATTCAAGAAGAAGGGATGAAGAGTAACAGCTTGTGTTTCCATTCTTTGCCTGTGGACCTGGGGGAACTTGAAAGGAGGAACTCAGTTGGACCACTATTTTTAATTACTTTCTGATATACTGTAGTACTCTGATGTTGAACATAAAATTCATTTGGTGGTTAATTGGGAGGATGTTTACTACTACAGCCAGCAAATGTAATTTGAAGGCATGTCTGTCAAGGGCAGTTTTGGTCCACAGTGATGTTCCAAGCCAGTGTTTGTGATAGCAACAGGCTATTAATGGAGCATTTTGGGGTGTACACACAGTACTGTACTATGCCAGGTCTAAAGTGGGGAAGCAATACTGATGTCAAACTGGTTTTGCATTATCTTAGTAACAAAGGCCTTTTTGCTAGTGGAATACCAAATATCTGGGTGTCCCAAATCTAATCACTTGTTGAATATTCGAGAAAAGGTATTTACACATTCCTGGTACTCACTGTATGCAGTCTCTTTAGGGATCAGGCAAGTTGCATTATAAATTATAACAATGTATCAACAGCATCTACAACATAAAAAAACAGCAGAGAGTAAAAGTTGTTTTTTTCACTTTTACTCCTTACTATTTTTTATGTTGTAGCTGCTGTTGATGTATTATTATCATTTATAATGCAACTTGCCTGATCCATAAAGGGGCTGCATGCAGTAAGTATAAAGGATGTGGGGATAACTTTTACAGTCTGGCTCACTGTATGCATAGGCTGATACACAAAAGTAATTAACAGCACTAAGAACCTACAGTAAACCAAACAGTGATAAGATACATGGCCAAGTAATGTTTACCAAGAAGGAGTAGTTTGCCTAATTACAATTTAATTGTTAATAATAATACTTAGAAAAAGGAACTAATGAAAAAAATGCCGTAGTTTTCTTTAAAACAAACACACTTTTTTATACGGATCATGAGGAAAATCAATACAAACTGGCAGGTGTTTTGGACAGGGATATTTATCCAAGGTGTTGGACTAATAATGCTTGTTTACATTGCTCAAATTAATAATTAGCAAAAGACATTAGCTAACCTCTACGTGCACAATATTAAATAATTAAACCTGAACCAATTATGTCCATAGGTGGCTGCACCAGGGATAACACACCCAGTAACCACTCACTAAATCTCATCAAATTTTAATGAACCTGTGATGTCAAGCCCAATATGTGTCCTAAATTTCACTCCACCTTGAAAGGTAATGAGAGATGGAAAATTAATCCATAAAAAATATATTACTCAAAATATTCTCTCAATCTGGGATGTGGGAGGGGGGGCATGGCCATCCAGCAAACATGGCAGATGCACTGTACCTGAGCTCCCATGTGCACTTACTTACTGTATATCAGCATATAAACATGGCAATTCCTCAATCCCTGACTCAAACTTCTTTTGAGGGGCTGTAGTAACTCCACGGCATCTGGAAGAGTTCCACAGAAGCAAACAACGCTATTCTTGGAGCCAGTGCAAGTAAAGGGAACTCAGCGTAGGTGCTGTGAGGCCAGGATCCAATCTCAGATTGCAATGGAGGCCGCTTCCAATCCCTGCAGCATATCAAGAGTTGGAGAAATCACTGATGATGTTGGCCGCTCTACAGCAGGTTATGAAAGCAGGATTTACCAGTGTCACCATTCAGATCTCACATCTCCAAGGGATAGTCACAGGCCTTACTGAAACAGCAACTGCCCATTCAACCTACCAGGAGGAAGTCGAGAAGCAGGTGGGGTAGCTAGAGGACCAGGTCAGCGACATTGCAAGTGAAAGAAATAATATAAAAGCAACCCTGAAGAAAGAGCATGCAAGGCAGGATGATCAAGAGAACAGGTCCAGAAGGTCCAATTTAAGAATCATAAGACTACATGAGGGATTGGAGGGAAATGACCCTGGCAAAGCCGTGCCCACATGGTTGGTCACAACGCTAAAAATGGACCCTGCAAATGCTAGCTTTGAAATGGAAAGAGCTCACAGGACATGGCTAAGCCCAAGCTGGGGAAGAAGCCCCAGCACTTTCAAACTGAATATCTCCGGCACATGGATAAAGATTGGGTCCTGAGAGCTGCCAAAGCTAAAGGCCCCATTCAAGTGGCAGGGGAATGGGGCTCAGTATTTCAGGACTTTAGCAGGGAGCTCCAATTTAAATGACAACAGTTCAAATGTGGCTAATTGTTCTTTTATTGTTGTTAATTTTATGTGTGCTTTTTTGCAGCAGGGGATGCTACAGGAGGGATAGTGCTTGATCGGAATGGGGTTCTGACTGTCATTTATTGCAGAAACCTTTTTGTTATATAGTTTCCATTTTTATTTTGTCTTTTTTTCTCCATTTATTGTGTTCCTTAGGTTTGTTTGTGTTGTACAGAAGGGGACACTTCAGGAGGGAGATCGCTTGATCGAAACAGGCTTTCAGACTGACTTGGTGATGTGCACTGCCGGCAACCAATCAGGTTACATTGCTAACCATGCCAAACTCGAACAAAGGATTAGTGTCCTTAAATACTGGGCTAACAGTACCATCAGAGTGGTGTATCAGACTACTGGGGCTACAGAGTGTCAACTCCTTTAGCTCCCAGTTAACGGTGGTATAAAGAAGCCTCCCAGCTGCTTTTATCCTGTGGCTCATAGCCACTTGAGAGCACTGCAGTACACCTAAGAAAAGCACAACCACCCCACAGGAAATTCATTGCTCTACAGGTGAAGCCACTCAGTCAGGGGAATGCACTGAAGTCTGCACTAATATCAATGAAGGTACAGGGCTTTAAAGCACACACACTGGATTTGGAACACAGGGCTGTTACATAGGAATCAGGCACTACATAGTGGCAGCTATCTGAATCTCACCTTAGCTTCCTTGCTGGCATACTACACGGTGGCAGACTGAGGTAGGAGGGTGAAGGGAAGAAACAGAAAGGTTGGCTGATTGATCTTTTATTGTTGTTAATTTTAGGTGTGCTTTTTTTTTTTTTTTGGTTTTTAGTTGTTTAACCAGGAGTAGCACACTAAGCGTAAAGCTTTTTTACAGGTGTGACCTGGGAGCACAGGGAAGTTAAGTGACTTGATCAGGGTCACACATTATGCAAGTGGAAGCTGTGGGATTCAAATCCAGGTCTGGTCTGCTGGATGTCACCAGATTTGTAGCTCAGAGCCTTAAACCAATGCGCTATACTGCGGCAGGGGATGCTACAGGAGGGAGAGTACTTGATCGGAATGGGTTCTAAATGTTATTTATTGCTGAAGCCTTATTGTTCTATAGTTTCAATTTTTATTTTGTCTTTTTTTTCTCCATTTATTGTGTTCTTAGATTTGTTTGTGTTATATAGCAGGAAATGCTTTAGGAGGAAGATCACTTGATTGGAATGGGCTTTCCAACTGACTTGGTGACGTGCACGGCCGGCAACCAATAAGGTTGCATCACAAACCATGCCAAACTTGAACAAAGGACTACCATCCTTAAATAATGGGCTAACAGTACCATTGGAGTGATGTAGCAGACTACTGGGGCTACAGAGGGTTGTCTTCTTTAGCTCCCAGTCAATGGTGGTGTAAAGAAGCCTCCCAGCTGCTTCTACCCTGCGGATCATAGCCGCTTGAGAGCACTGCAGGACACCTAACAAAAGTGCAACCACCCCATGGGAAATTCATTGCTCTACAGGTGAAGCCACTCGGTTGAAGAAACCCACCGCAGCCTGCATTAATATCAGTGAAGGTATGGGGCTTTAAAGCACATATAGCAGATTTGGAACACAGGGCTGTTACGTAGGAATCAGGCACAACATAGTGGCAGCTGTCTGAACCACCTAACCTTACCTTCCTTGCTGGCATACTACATGGTGGCAGACTGAGGTAGGAGGGTGGAGGGCGGAAACAGAAATGTTGGCCAATTGTTCATGTTTTATTGCTGTTAATTTTAGGTTTGCTTTTTTTCAGCAGGGGAAGCCTGCCCACCCATCTACCCCATCCCCAACCACCCCCCCCGGCTCATCGACCTTTATAGTCCCACACCCTACACAACCATTTCATAGAAACATAGAAACATAGACTTTGATGGCAGATAAGAACTGCTTGGCCCACCTAGTCTGCCATTTCCCTACCTACAAGATAAACTGCAGATCCTAGTTAACCAACAGCCTGTTTCTTCCTACCCCCCCACAAGAATTGCCTTATGTCTGTCCCATGCATTCTTGAGATCTCCCATAGTTTTAGACCCCACAACCTCCTCAGGAAGGCTGTTCCATGTATCCACCACCCACTCTGTGAAAAAATACTTCCTGACATTGCCCCAGAGCCATCCTTGCTCTATCTTCAAATTGTCTCCCATTGTTCTTGCACATCTCTTTTTCTGAAAGATGTTACCTTCTTGGACTTTGTTGATTCCTCTGAGGTACTTAAAAGTTTCTATCATATCCCCCCTCTCCCTCCTTTCCTCAAGGGTATACATATTAAGCTCCTTTAGGCTCTCCTCATATGGCTTCTCTTGCAGACCCTGCATCATTTTAGTTGCCATCTTCATGACTGTCTCCATCCTGTCTATGTCCTTGCAGAGTTGGGGTCTCCAGAACTCATTGCAATACTCCAGATGGGGTCTCACCAACTGTCTGTATAGAGGGATAACAACTTCCTGTTTTCTGCTAGTGATGCCTCTCCCTATACATCCCAGTATCTCCCTCAACCCTCCCTACTGCCTTCTCACATTGCTTGCCAACCTTAAGGTCATCTGATATGATTACCCCCAGGTCCTTTTCCATTTTTATGGCTACAGTAGGTAGAGTCTGCAGATGTTTTGCATGTACAAATGGAGTGATGTCATGTTTTCTGTCCGTGGAACTGACTGAAGATGTAAATAGTCTCCTCCACCTTACCCTCCTCCAAGAAATGTTTTCTGCCCTCAAAATAAATATGCTTTCATGTTAAACAATGGTTGCAGTGCACTATTTTCTTTCCTAAGTGGGAGGTACAAGAACTGGAACCTGAGTAGTGGGAGGCAGCATAAATTTTTGGGGGGGAGTAAGATGCACCCCCACTTCCACCCAAGAAGCTCCTAAAGATCCATCCCACCTTTTTTTTGGTTCATGTGGGAGGGGCATGAGGTGGATCTATCATGCTGGAACAATTGACTATCAGAGCTGCCTGGGGCGTCAAAGCTTATGCTTCAGAAGGAAAGAAAAAGCCTGAAACTGCATCCTTATACAGCACTTGTTTAAAAAGTATTGGCTCAGCTTACATTCCTCTCCTGGTCACACATTTTCACAAATACATTCCAAGAGATGGAAAGTCCCTCCTGGTGGGTATATAGTGTTATTCAGACCTGTCTTCCAGCCCTGCCCCCACCACCTTACTCTGTATTTTGCATCAGCTGAAGCATGTCAGTACAGCAAGAGGCTGAAGTGTATATTTTTACTGGGCTTGCAGTTTTAAAGGAGTAGTCCACTCAGAATTTGCAAAAACATATGTTATGCAGAGTGTTTTGATTTGTATGTTAAGTCTTGGTGTGTCCTTCCCTCTGTCTACTATTAGGAGTTTTTCCTAAATTTACCTATTAGCAGATACCTGAGAGTTAGCTAACTGGGGTATCTGTAAGAAAACCGCTACTAAATTATGTTCTAATTCACTATTGTTGTTTTCTATGTGTGTTATGTCAAGCTTGCAGGAGTGTTTTAATTTTAAAACTTTTAATTTCATCAAACTATACACAACCATAAAAGCACAGAAATTGTCCAGATCATTAGCACTATAATTAGTTAAGACTCTAGCTGTTTTCTTAAAGAAAACCCACTCAGTTAGATTTCAAGTATTTGCTAAACTATAAATGTAGGTACCAGCATTCTATTAGGTAGAACTAGCATTTAGTGCTGATTTTGCTCTGTGACGTGATTTTCATTTTTTTTTTTTTACAAATGAAGTGTATGGTATGAAGCTGCAGCCTAGACACTGCAAAATACTTTAAAGTCACTTTTTCTCCTGTGTGGTATAGCATGAAAACAATAGGATGACAGTGACTAGTTCAGCTACTCATTTGATCCCATTTTACAATGGTTCATTGCACTACACATTTAGTGTATCCCACTTTTTCAAATAATAAAACAAATATTCACCAAACTAAATAACTCACACATACATATTTTGATACTTTATTAAAAAAGATACTTCACATTTGTAACCCCCCCCCCAAAAATAATGAAAATCATGTCACAGAGCAAAATCAGCACTAACTGCCAGTTCTACCTATTAGGTTAGAGGAGGCAGTATAGTACGGTGGTCTAAGGCTTTGAGCTGCAAACCTAGTGTCCTCGGTTTGAATCCCACAGCCTCCATGTGCGTACTGTGTGTTCCTGAGCAAATTACTTAACTTCTTTGTGCTCCCAGGTCACACCTGTAAACAAGCTTTAGTGTGTCTCTCCTGGTAAAAAAAAAGAATGCTGGTACTTACATTTACAGTTTAGCACATACTTTAGTGCTAACTGAGTGAATTTTCAGTAAGAAAAACTGCTATAGTCTTTACTAATTATAGCAGTGATGATCTGGGGCAATTTCTGTGCTTTTTATTGTTGTGCGTAGTTTGATGAAATTAAATTTTAAAATGAAAACACATATTACTGCTAGCTAGACACGACACACCCAAAAAACACAAATAGTGAATTAGAGCTATTTAGTAGCTGTTTTCTTACAGAAACCCCAGTTAGGTAGCTCTCAGGCATCTGCTAAATTGTAACTGTTGCCATTTGTGCTCACTGGATAAGAACAGTTACAAAGCTCTGCTGTTGTGAACTGATTTTAAAAAGCACTGCATAAGCTAAATCTATGGGCCTGGCTACTTCACTGTCACATGAGACAAGGTGCACTGAAGGAGGCAGAAGGCAATAAACCTATGTGTGATGGAGATCCCCAGGGGTCATAAAACTACCCTAAAGCCAGCAGCCTAATTTAGGAAAAACTCCTAATAGCAGACAGAGGGAAGGACATACTAGGGCTTTATATACAAATCAAAACACTCTGCATAACATATGTTTTTGCAAATTCTGGGTAGACTACTCCTTTAATAGAACCATCCCCAGTCTGTATCCTTCCAAGAACCACTTTATGTGGTGTGCATACCAGTTGGGTTATTTCACTCTTATTTACAGCTTTACACCTTTATCAGTTTTTAATTGCAATTGTGTCTAAACGCTCCACCGTGTAGCCTCCTGTCTCCCACTATACCTGCATGCATTGCAGCACTGTTTCACTGCATGCAGGGAGGTTGGAGGCTACCAGGACATATGCAGATGACAGTTTGGAGCATGGATGTAGGCTGCAATACCAGGATGCCTCCATACCACAGTAACCTGACAGCTGTATGTGCACCCCCTGAGTGTACCCCCATGTCCCCACCTAACCTACCTCTCTGTCTGCACTTGCCTCCCTGAGGTCCATCATCAGGTATCCATGTACTGTCCTTGATTACTCTTCTCACTGTGCCAAGTGTTGGGAGTACCCTGCCTGCCCATGTGTGATGTGGCAGCAATGCTACCTGCAGAGCAGTGCCAGTAGTGAACACATACATTAGTGGAGCTCCTGAGTGCATTGTAGAGCACTGCTGTGGTGGACAATAGACGTGTGGCACTGTGTACAGTGGAGCAGTGGGGAACACTGAAGGCAGTAGTAGAGGATCTGCCTTCAGACATACAGCAGCAGCACATGAACGTCTGTTGTGTCCAGGTGCCCTAATACTTGCAGAACTAATTCCATGTCTCCCCCCTTCCCTCCCTCTCACTGACATAGCCCCCAATTCCAACATATGGATCTCCCCTTCCTTGAACCTCTCTCTGTCACCTCCACAACATAAGTGTGTCTCATAACAGTGAAATATGGTTATTTACATAATATGACTGTGCCATATACACAGTACTCCATAGGACATGTAGGAGGGCATCTCAAAATGCAGCTGTCGTCACTGAGTGCACCATGGGATGTGCACTGCTACTACAGAGTTGAGACCATGCACACTATCACGCTCAGTGTGGACAGGCTGTAATGTTTTCAAACCATTATCCACACTGTTCACTGGCAGTGTGGACACACTGTAATGTTTACAGTCTGAAATGGTTTGAATCCATTACAGGTTTTTTGAGTGTAGTGTGGACAGGGCCTACATGTCTATTTAATTATCTATCTTTCTATCAATTGCATGTATCGCTACTTTTACCTTTTTCTAAAACAAACCTGCATATCACATTTGCCTGCACTCAGAGCACATACTTATGAAACTGTGCATATTTGTACTCCACTTCTGCACAGACCTCATACTTTCCTAATATTCCCATTATCACAAGCATAACTACCTTGCCCTTATCAAAAGTGACCCCCTCTGAAAGTTACTATCACGTTTGCTCTGCTAACAGTCCATCATCATTACACCTCACTTCCTGACATCAACACATTGCTTAAATATAACATATATCACCTCATGGACAAAAACCCTGTTTCTCTAAAAAAAAAAAAAAAAACCTGTGTAAATAATCCCAAGGCTGAACATATGCCAGCCATTTTTTTTATGTACTGCCACCTTCTGTACCATCATAGAGATCTGCATATGTTTCGCATGATGCTTTGCATTATTGGGGTATGTGCAATTGTGTTTTCTTTAAAATTTGGCAGTCCAGCCAATATCATCCGGGATAACACATACATCAGTGACATTTGCTCTGGGGTTCTTTTGTAAACCTATATTGCTTCCTATTCCTTCCATTAAAGTGTACACCTCCATGTATTTTGCTGGTAACGTGTATGCCTTCCTTAGAACAGAAACTAAAACAAATCTTACTACTTGCAAATCATTGTGTTGTTTCTCCATACCTCATTAACAATTCCACACAACTTCACTAATGTCATTATGCAGCCGTGGTGGATCTGACAAGAATTTGTTGTTGTTACTACCTCCCCCCATTGTGAACTCTTCCTCTGGATTTCTGTTTTCTAGGTGCATTATTTTGCACTTTTTTGCACTGAATCTAAGCTGTCATACTTCCAACCATTCCTCCAACCTTGCCAAGTCCCTTCTCATTCTTTCCACACCTCCTTGTGTATCAGCCCTGTTGCAGATCTTTGTGTCATCTGCAAAGAGGCATACTTTTCCTTCCAGTCACTCTGCAATGTTACTTACAAAGACATTAAAAAGGACAGGACCCAGTACTGAACCCTTTGGTACCCCACTAGTAACCCCCCTTTCTTCAGAGTGGACTCCATTTACAATTACCTTCTGTGTCCTGTTGTCCAGCCAATGTTTTACCCAGGCTACCACCCAGGGACCCGCTCCCAGGCTGGTTAATTTGTTTATTAATCTTTTGTGTGGGACTGTGTCAAATGCCTTGCTAAAGCTTAGATAGGCCATGTCCTCAGCCCCTCCCTGGTCTACTACTTTGGTCACCCAGTCAAAGAAATCGATTAGATTCATCTGACATGACCTTCCCGCTGTGAACCCATGCTGCCTTGGGTTCTGTGCCCCACTGGCCTCTAGGTGCTCAACAATTCTTTCCTTCAGAAGCGATTCCATTACTTTCTCTACCACAGAGGTCAAACTGACAGGTCTGTAGTTTCCTGCCTCTCTCTTGCTCCCACTTTTGTGAAGGGAAAATCACATCCGCCTTCCTCCAGTTCTCAGGTACCACACCATCTTCCCATGATTAGTTAAAAAGGGTGGTCAGTGGTGTCACTAGTTCTCCCCTTAATTCTTTTAGAATTCTGGGGTGAATCCCATCAGGCCCTATTTACTTTGTCCACCTTCAGTTTTAGGAGTTTTTTCAGAACCCTTTCTTCTGTGAAAGGACTGGGATTGACCCCCCTATCCAGAGTGATTCTGTTAATTGGATTAGGTACCTCCCCCCTCCTTTTTTGTGAATACTGAGCAGAAGTATTCATTCAGTATCCCTACTTTTTCACTGTCCTTCTGTGCACACCCACCATCCATTCTATTCAGCCTCACTATCCCTCTTTTTGTCTTTCTATGCTCCCTTATGTACCTATAAAAGGTTTTAACCCCCTTCTTAACTGAGTTGGCTATCTTTTCCTCAGTTTGGGCCTTTGCTATTCTGACTTCCCTTCCTGCTTCCTTCTGCCTTAACTGGTACAAATTCTCTGTCCTGCTCCTTCTGTGTTTCCTTATACTTCCTAAATGCTATATTTTTCTCCCTAACCTTCCCTGCCACCTCCTTTGAGAACCATAGTGGCTTTTTCTTTCATTTTGATTTGTTTATTTGCTTCACACAAAGGCTTGTTGCCTCTGTGATGGCAGTTTTGATGTTTCCCCATTGTTGCTTCACCCCTTCTTCTTGCCTGTTTGCTAGTGCTTTTCTAAGGCACTCTCCCATCTTGCCAAAGTCAGCCCTCCTGAAGTCCAGTACTCTCACTTTTGTATGGCTTGACTCTGTAGCTGAGTTTATTGTGAACCGCACTGTTTGGTGGTCACTTATTCCCAGATGGCTACCCACTTCTAGATCTGAGATCCTCTCACTGTCCCCATTTCAGAGTATGAGGTCTAAGATTGCTCCCTCCCAAGAGGATTCCAAAACTAGCTGTCTGAGGCATTCCCCCTGTAGGGCATCGAGAATGGCCCTACTCTTGGATGTAGCTGCGGCAAAGGTGCTTCAGTTAACATCTGACATATTCAGGTCCCCCATCAACAGTACTATATCTCCCCTTTCTCTGCCATCCTAAGGATGCCTTCTATCATTTCCTTATCCATTCCCTCCCCCTGAGAGAGGGGTCTGTATACAACCCCTGTGCGGATGGTGGTGCCATTTCCAGTCTCTAATGTGACCCACAGTGCCTCCTCTCCTCCCTGTTTACTGTTTTGTTTCATTGCTCTTATCCCTTCCCTTACATAGAGAGCTACTCCTCCCTCCTCTTCTCCCCTCCCTGTCTCTCCTGTAGGTTGTGTACCCTGGTATGCTAACATCCCAGTTATGGTTCTCTGTGTACCATGTTTCTGTGACTGCCACAATATCCAGGCGTCCCTCTTCCATCAAGGCCACCTGTTCAGGGAGCTTGTTGCCCAGACTATGGGCATTGGTACTCATTACTCTCTATTTATTGATGGTCTTACCCCTTTTGCCCCATCCCTGTCCTTATTGCTTTTGTCATTTTCTCAGTTTGACCTTGCCCTTCTCCCTATCAACATCTCTATCTTGGTGTTTACCTCACTTACAATCCTAATTTTTTTGGGGGACTAGGATTTCCCCACTCCTTTCCAATACCTCCCTCCCTCCCTTGGCTAGTTTAAATGCTTGCCAATGAAGCATTTAAACCTATCACCTAGAATCCTGGTTCCCCTCCTGGACAGATGCAGACCATCGCACCAGTATAGGCCTGCATCACTCCAGGTGGACCCCCAGTCCCAAGTGAAGCCAAACCCCTGAGTTCTGCATCAGCTTTTCAACAACTGATTGAATCCCATGGTGTGGAGCACCCTAGCTTCACCCATGCCATAGACAGGCAGCACCTCCGAGAAGGTTACCGTGCATGCTACTTGTCTAAGGCCCATCCCCAACTCCACAAACTCTTCCTGCACTGCTCTGATCCCTTTCTCAGCCAGGTCATTTATCTGTAGGTGGACAATGACATCCAGCTCCCTCCCCCGTGCAGTTGCTCCAGCGATCCTAAGGATTTGCTTCCTGTTCCGCCAAGCCATGGCACCAGGCTGGCACCTTACATCCCTCTCCCCTTCCTCCCCCAGGTATACCCTCCTAGCAATGGAATCCCCCACCAGGAGTTGTTTCCTTCCTCTGTGAGGTCCCATGCCACCTTCCTGTGGGTCTCCTTTGTGGAGGTTCCCAGCACCTTCCTTGGTCTTCACTGCGGGTGCCTCAATAGAGGAACTACACTTTGCCCGAAAGGCATATGAATTGTGGAGAGGTATACCTGGAAGGATGTGCCTCTGTTCCACCACCCTCACCCTCCCTGAGCCCACTGTGGTCCAACGGCTCCTCTATTTTTGGCAACCTCTGAGGCAACAGCAGTGGCCCTGGTGGTCTCTGAGTGGGAAAGGAGGTCCCCCAAATCCTGGCCAACTCAGCCTGGAGATGAGCAACCTCCTCCCTCAGCCCAGAGAAGATGCCTGCAGATGGGACAACACCACATCCTCCAGAATGTCTCCCAGAAGACTGCTGCTCCACAGCCACTGTGCTGCACCACTCTCATCATGTCTCATTTCTGGCCCCTTAACTGTTGTTTTGGATACTTACGCTTTCCTCTGTTTGTTTATTTCTTTTTTTTCTCCCTACTTACTTATTGCCTCTGTGCCCTTTAAGCTCCTGATCTTCCTGTTCTGAGACAAGAAGTTCCTATATTTCTCAGTGGTCTCCTTACTTGCTCAGAGTCAGACCTCTAACCTCCAGGCAGCTGGGGAGGGGGGACGGAGAGCTACTGCCATGGAAAGGGAAGGGGTGGAACTTAGAAAACATTTTAAAAAAATTATGCAAGTTTTCCTTTCGTCCTTTCTTTCTTTTTACTTTCTTCCACAAAGCATCAGGCCCTCCACACACAGGGCATCTCCACCTTCTTATGTCTAGAGCACACACTTAATAATAAAAAAAAAATACATTTTTTCTTTCATCCTTATTAAAATCCTTACATACTATGGATATCATTAACTGCCAGTGGTGCGGGGTGCAGTGCATCCTTTTCCAGGGCATGCATATAGGCACTAGGGCACTGTCCCATAATCTAGAAAATAGGACAACTAAAAGCCCAACTCATAAAGGCCTGGGATTATATTGGGAAGCTCCAAAACCTGCTTGGAAACCACAGATCCTTGCACCACTATACACATCACCATCTCAGCCAGTATCCCAACCCATTTAAACAACCCTGGTCAAGGAGAATGGCAGTTGGTAAGGTGTGGCAGAGGAAAATCGTGCAGGTATCACCAGCAGTCTCTGAAGGAGGAGGCACCTATCAAAACAGCAAATAGATTCACACCACTCGACAATGCGAAGGATAAGGGATACAACTCTATTTTTAAACACCACCAGTTAAGTTGAACAAAAGAATCGGCATAGTTGGCGCACCAAAGGAATCCAACAAAAAAGAAATCAGGAAAATCCTAATTGTTGGGGTGATTCCATGATCCGTGGTGTGGAAGCCCACCTAAATCAGAGGCCTGAGATGAAGGTGGCAGTCAAGTGCCTA
The DNA here is from genome assembly GCA_016271365.2 of Neoceratodus forsteri. Classification (NCBI taxonomy): domain Eukaryota; kingdom Metazoa; phylum Chordata; order Ceratodontiformes; family Ceratodontidae; genus Neoceratodus; species Neoceratodus forsteri. The sequence continues at coordinate 1,388,134,093 of CM057453.1, forward strand.
CCCAGGACCCCTGCAAAAATGGATACCAACTGCATGAATGAGTTAATGTAAATGGAGGGCAAATGCGCAGGAGTTTTTGTCCATATAGGTACAAATGATCTGGCAGACCAAACAGTCGAGGAACCCAAAAAGCACCTATTGTGCTTGGAAGATATACGAACTGCTCACTCTTCAATCATTGCCTTTTCTGAGGTACTGCCAGTGTGGGGAAGAGGATACAGTACACAACAGATCCATAAGGATCAAATTGAGGAGTTAAACACTTGGCTACAGGGATGGTGCCAGGAAAGGGGGCACATCTACATTGGAAATTTGCAGGACTTCTGGGAAAGGAGTCTCTTTAAACATGATGGCCTACACCTGACTAAGGAAGACATGAGTGCACTAGGACAGAAGTTGGATGTCTTCATCGATAGTTTAATCTAGGCACTAGGGAGAGGGCAGAAGACTACTAAGTACTAAAAAGACCTGCTGACTCTCCCCCAAAACCCAACCAAATCAGAGGTAAAAATACAAGGCAAAGTAAAAAACTAGTTGCAAAAAAAAACAGATGATATTACAATAATACAAACAAACATAGGACATGGCACCAAAAAAGGGGGATGCCAAGTTTGGAAAGCTATGTTCATGAACACACAGAGTCTAGCTAATAAAATAGCTAACCTAACTGCTATAATCACAGAAGCAGATTTGGACTGGGTTGCCATCACAGAGACCTGGTTGAACGATAACCATGACTGGGAAACAGCTATTCCAGGATACTGTCTTTTCCAGAAAGACAGAACTGGAAGAAAAGGGTGAGGGGTGGCTATGTATGTAAGGTAGGGAATAAAAGCTACTGTGGCCCAAAATAACAACATGGAAGCAGAGTCACTTTGGGTTACTCTGGAGGCTGGCAATGGGACAGCGACATGGGTAGGGGTGTTTTACAGACCCCTGGTGATGGGTGGGGGAAGGGGACAAAGAAATCCTAGAATCCATACACAAAATGTGTGATAGATGGGAGGTGATAGTGGTTGGTGACTTCAATTTACTTGACGTAAATTGAAGTATCTAAACAGCAAGCTCAACCAGAAGCAAAGACTTTCTGGAGGCTCTGCACATATCAGGCCTGAAGCAGCTGGTTAAGGACCCAGCAAGGGAGGATAAGCTGTCCTTGATCTGTTGCTCACAAATGGGGACAACATCATAGCAATAGAAGTTGGGAGTCACCTGGGGTCCCGTGACCACTGCATGTTGTGGTTCCAGATTAAGACAAAAATGGGAACAAAGCACTCAAAACCAAAGTCATGGACTTCAGACGGGCAGATTTTGCTAAAATGAAAGGACTCAAGAACAACTTTGCGAAGACTGAAAGAGGAAGGAATGTTGAAGAATACCAGACACATCTCAAAATGGCAATATTACAAATGGCAAATCATTACATAAAAAGGGTGAGAAAGCAAAGAAGAGAAGAAACACCCTTTGGTTTTCTAACGAAGTGGTCACCAAGGTCAAGGAAAAGTGGTCTGCATTCAGAATATACAAAGAAACTGGATCCGAAAAGGACAAGGTGGAATACAAGGAAAAATTAAGGGAAACAACCAAGGAAATGCAACAAAGGCATCAACGGAGTTAGCTGGGGGGTGTCAAATAAGGGGACAAAACATTCTATTGATACATCAGTGAGAAGAGGAAGGCAAGAGGGGTATTATCAGACTTAATACAGGGCCAGAGGACGACAAGGGCAAAGCAGAAATCCTGAAAAGATATTTCTGCTCTGTTTTTACAAAAGAGGATGAAGGTTGCAGACCCTCCCACACAGGGAGCAGTTTGAGGGGTGGGGTGGGGGGATTGATACAGGACCTTTTACAAAGGAAAGCGTACTAAAGTAGCTGGAATAACTCAAGGTAGACAAGGCCTTGGGACCTGACGAATTACACCCTAGGCTACTGAGAGAACTAAGAGAGGAACTAGTAGCTTCCCCGGCTGACTTTTTTAACCAATCATTTGAACTTGAGATCCCACAGGATTGGAAAAAGGCCATGGTCATCCCTCTCCACAAAACGCAGGAGTAAGGAGTGTGCAGGCAACTACCGTCTGGTAAGCCTCACCTCAGTTGTAGGCAAAACATGTGCAATCCTTCTCAAGGAGAGGATTATATCCTTTCTAAAGGTAAGCAGCACATTAGACCCAAAACAGCATGGCTTCACCAGAGGGAGATCATGCCAAACAAATCTTATAGACTTTTTTAACTGGGTAACCAAAATAATAGATCAAGGGGGCGATGTAGATGTAGTATAACTGGACTTCAGCAAAGCCTTTGACTCAGTCCCATGTAGAGGGCTAATAAACAAGTTAGACAACATGGGAGTAGGGCAAAAAGTAGTAAACTGGATACAGGGCTGGCTAAGTGTAAGGGCACAGAAAATACTGGTAAACAGCTCCCTATCAGAGGAGAGAGAAGTAACTAGTGGCGTACCACAGGGGTCAGTACTAGGGACAGTCCTCTTTAATATTATAATGACTGGGTCATGTTTTTTTCCTAAGGAAACCTGGTTCATAATTTGCCATTATGAAGGAGTGTTTATAATGGAAAACACGCGCCGGGTTTCCTTCACATCTGCACATGCACGGAACCCATTAGAACCCAGCACCACCGGTCGCGCTCAGCGGTAAGTAAATATTTTAAAAAGTAGACTGCGGCTGCCACATAACTTTTTTAAGCCACTGCTTACTTACATTAAAAATCTTGAAAGACAAAAAGAGACAGGTTTCATGAACCATGGATTGCACTTCAGCCAGACGGGACCGCTGCTGAACAGCGACTGACTTAGTCTTATTTTATATAATTGCTGCAGCAAAAAAACATGACCCAGCAATTATATAAAATAAAATATGGGGTAGTGTGTAAAATCTCAAATTTTACACATACCCTCAGTGTTGGACGCTTGAATAAACCCCTCGAGCTTCACTCTCAGGGTTTATGTAGTATCCAACACCTTGGGTGTGTGTAAACTTCTTATTACACACACCACCCCATGCTTTATTCTGTCTTTTTATAAGCGATGTATCTGATGGACCGGAAGGAAAGGTGAGTCTGTTCACAGACGACACAAATTTATGCAGCAGGTTGGACACTTCAGAAGGGGTGGAAAAAATGAAGGTTGACATAAGGACTCTGGAACTATGGTCACAAACATGGCAACTTAATTTTAATGCAGAGAAATGCAAGATCATGCACCGTGGAAGAGGTAACCCTGGAGAGGAATACTACATAGGAGGAGTAAAGCTGGAATCTACCAAGCAGGAAAGAGATCTGGGAATAACTATAACAGATGACCTGAAGATGTCCAGGCAATGTGAGAAAGTGGCACTAAGGGCAAATGATATGCTGGGCTACATAGGGAGAGGGGTTGCCAGCAGAAAAAGAGAGGTCATCCTGTCAATCTATAGATCACTGGTGAAGCCACACCTGGAGTACGGTGTCCAGTTCTGGAGACCGCACCTTAGAAAGGATATTGCCAGATTGGAAACAATGCAAGAAGAGCTACAAAATTAAGATACAGGAACAGCACAACAAAACATATGATGAACATCTGAGGGACTTGAACATGAATACCCTGGAACAGTGAAGAGAGAGGGAAGACATGATCAAGATCTTCAAGTTTCTCAAAGGTATAAACAAGGTGCAGGTTTAGGAACTGTTTAGGTTCAAAAGCCAAACAAGAACAAGGGGACATGACATGAGGCTGGGGGGGGGGGGCAGATTCAGGGACAATACAAGCAAATTCTTCTTTACCAAAAAGGTGGTTGATGCATGGAACAGCCTTCTACTGGTAGTGGTGAAAGCTAAGATGATGGGAACCTTCAAAAATGCATAGGATAGGTACAAGGGCATCATAACACTGAATAGCAGTTAAGGGAGGGGGTAGGCTTAAGGGCAGACTAGATGGGCCATGCGGTCCCCTTCTGCCATCACTTTCTATGTATCTATGTTTCAATGGCATCAAAGCAAAGATGCACCTCAGGGGCTGGGACTTTGCCCACTGTCACCTGTCCTGACCTTGTGTAAACAGACCAGGCAGACCCACCAGATTTTTCACTGACCATGCAGCAGCTGAGCGCTTCACAGAAGAGGAGGATGTAACAGCAGAAAGCAGGTCGGAGGCTAGAAGCATAGCTCCAGCACAGCGATGATACACCAGTAAGGTGAGCCCTATATTAATGTGTGACGTCCCCACTTTGCACCCCCTGTACCCCCTCCCTCCCTCCAAGCCAGAAGTGTAGCACCCTGCTCAGCACATCATACACAAGGCCGCTACTTTGCAAATTGAGTGATTCTTCCCCCAGAATCCTCGGCTCCACCTAGTTACAAAATCTAATGGGACTGATGCTTAGTGCCCTCATTTTGTCAAAGAGTGACACTTGAAAATCTAGCTGACAAAGGGGGATGTCTTGCCTTTGACTTGCTGCATGCTGCCAATTCCTCTTCTGGTTGGTTTTCTTACATGGATCATACCACCTGTGACAGTTAAAATAAGGCCTTTGCCCTTGGCATACCAGGACCTTATCATGGTTATAAACTTTACTCTGACTTTCACTTTCGCCAGACTGAGCTGGGTGACAAAGGGAGCTCTGGGGTTGCTGGAGAGTGGACTTCACCACTATATACTACTCTGAATTTGTGCTGTATGGCCTGTGTCAGCTCTCAACTTTTTAAGCCTCAGTCTGCTGTCTTAAAAGCCTGTCTACCTGTTTTGGACATTTGTTGCCAAGCTCAACTGCCTCAGGGAAGGTAGGTCTCAGCGAGCAATTTGGCAGGAATCACTGAATGATGCAAATTTGATTCCTGGGTACATGCATGTTCGGGATATCTGTACCAACCTCTCAAATGTTGACTGCGTGCCACTTGGGAGATCGGGACTCTGTGCCCCTTATGGTGACTGCCACAGTAGTGGAGGGAGCATGATCCTCACTCAATGGGCATCTGCAGAATTCTGCTGGGAAGCTACACAGATCATCTGGCCTTTGGTGGTGAACACATTCCAGTTGAACCTCCACATACTATGGGTTTTTCGTATCCCCCTGTTGAATCTTAAGGCAAGGTATTTCAAGCCCATAGAACAGAGCACTGTTTCTTGGGATCTCTTTATGTAGTAGAGGGGGACTGATCCTCCACTGCGCCCCCCCCCCCTCCAAGGGGTAGCACATCATAAGAGTCACCCAAAATGAGCGACTAGAAATGTATCGACTCATTTTGGGCACTATTATTGTGGGTTATCCTGCAGAATAGCGAGGGTATGGGATAATGACCAGAAGGAAGGGCGAATGGAAGGAAGGAGAAGCGAGGGGAAGAGGAGGGACGGGGAAGGGGTTTTAGGCATTGGTGTAAGTGCTGCTGCCAAGCTAGCCATGTGGTGTGGTGGTGTGAGAGGCTAGCTCTGGCAGAGCAGGTACTGGGTTCGAGACCAGGAGTGGGTTACATTTTGCAGCACCTGCAGCACTTAATTTTTGCTGAGATCTGTATTTTGTCCCCTCCCCGACATGCAATCTCCTCGAATTGAGAATCCTAATTCAGGGGTGTGTGGGGGCACAGCCCCCCCCCCCACAAAAACACTTTTATTTACATCCAGAAGTCGGGTTGCCTTAAAGTGTATATCGCTGATTTCCTTTTCAGCGATATACACTCACCATAATAGTGATTGCTGTTCTGCAGTCGCTATTATGACATGGAACCTTCCGAGGCCCCCCATGCCAATCTGTTTCTAAATGCTGATGCTGATTCATATTATTTTTGTTTGCTACTACTTTCATGCTTATGTGCCCTTCACCAAGCAAGGGTGCTATATGTTTTCAAGGGAACCTAAGGTATGTCAGGCACAATGGAGCCTGACCATGGGGGGAAAGGGGCCACCTTTGGTGGTCTAGGGAACATTTGTAACAAGTTATGCTGTTCATTGGACTGTATTCATGTGGTGGTGGAAGGGGGGAGGGTATGGGAAAAGAGAGGGGAATGAGTGGGATAGGGGATAAAAGATGAAATGTTCTCATTGTTGCTGTTGAAATGTTTAGGTCATGTACTACTACTAGCCTCAGGTCCTATTCCTTATTCTGTGGTTCCAAAATGGTAAATACAGCCTTTAGGGTTGTCATTGTCCACACCTTTACACTTCCTCATGGCTAACACCTTTATTATGATGTCTTGGACATTATAAAAGTCTCAAAAACATATTAAAGAAGAGAACGGTGCAAGGCAAGGTAAGAAAACTAAAATAAAATACAGAATATGACTGCTACAAGAAACCCATACGACCAAAACTGAAGAAATTAAAACCAGGGCGAGCTAGGGAGGTGCTTGGGTTGCCTCTTCTATTATATGTTGGTAGAGGGCCTGGACAAGGGAATGTTGCCCTCCTCCACACAGAATGCCATGATTATTGTACTTCCAAAACAGGGCAAGGAACCCACACAATGTGCTTCTTACCACTCCATATCATTATATGTAGCTGATTATAAAATCTTGGCCAAAGTGATAGCCTCACATCTAGAAGGGCTCCTCTCCTCATGTATCCAGCCTGACCAAGCAGGCTTCATAAAGAGTAGGCAGGGGAAGCGCAATATTAGGAGGACCCTCAGTGTTTGTACAACTGGACCAAAACAGCTGACAAACATGGGGTGGCAGTCCTTGCCCTGCATGCTGAATGAGGACGCAGCAGAAAGATATGAAGGTAAGGGAATCGGTGAATGGAAGGGACTCCCCCAACATCGGATTAAAGGAAACAGGCATGGCCATGAGCAAGGAGTGGCCATAGATAAAAAAGGAGGGACCTCAGAAAAAGTACAGGAAGGGCAGACACAGAAAAGTGGAGATGTACTGGGGTTACAGCAGAGGGGAGGGGCCATAATTGGAAGGCTACGTGCACCAATGCCTGCAGCCTGGGTAACAAAATTCCAGAACTTGTGGCATTAATGGCCTCTGAGGACCTGGATATCATGGCAGTCACAGAGACATGGTGCAATAGCAACCATGCCTGGGAGCTAGCCATTCCAGGGTACACGCTGCACAGGTGGGACAGGGAAGGCAAGAAGAGGGGAAGGTGTGGCATTGTACGTCAGGGAAGGGATAAAAGCAACATCCTCACAAGACAAGGGGGGGAAAGCAGAGGTGCTGTGGGTAACCCTGGAAGTGGGGAGGGGAATAGCACTTAGAACATGAGTGATATACAGGCCCCCAGAGCAGGCAGAGAATGTAGACAGAGAACTGCTGGAGACTATAGAGAACATGGCAATAAAGGGTGAATTGCTGTGGATGGGTGACTTCAACTTGCTGGATGTGGACTGGAGCATCCTGGTGGCAGCCTTAGCCAGGAGTAAGGGATTCCTGCAATACCTGCAAGGGGCAGGTTTCACATAGCTAGTGAGGGAGCCTACAAGGGAGAATGCAATTCTGGATCTTGTCCTAAGCAATGGGGACAGGATAAAGGAAGTCACAGTGGGGGAGAACCTAGGGACTAGTGACCATTGAGCTGTGGGGTTCCCCATTAGGATGTCGCAGAAGGCTAACCACACAAGGACTAGAATCCTGGATTTCAGGAGGACAGACTTCGGTAAGATGAAGGACGAATTCAGGAAGGCTATGCAGGGATATGATGACATAAGGGGAGTGGTGGAACAGTGGGATAAGATAAGGGAAGCCCTGCAACTAGTAGCAAACCATTGCACCAGGCTCTTCAGCAAGAGCAAAAGAAAGAGGAAATCACTGTGGTTCTTGAGCTAGTAAGAGGAAAAAAGATGGTATTTCTGAGGCACAAGACAACACAAAGCAAAGAAGACAGACAAGAATACTTGAAAAAATGAAAGGAAGTGAATAAGGCAGTAAGGCCAGCAAAGGCCGAAACTGAGAAAAAGCTAGCTAAATCAGTGAAGGAAGGCGGGAAGGCAGGTATTTTAGCGAGAGGAGGAAGTTGGGAGGGGAATTGTAAGACTTAGAGATGAAGGAGGCAGGGTAGTGGAAAAAGACATTGACAAGGCAACCATCCTCAACAAATACTTCTGCTCTGTATTCATGGAAGAAGGCAATGGGGACGGTCCCCTATTAATGGAGAAGGGCAAACAGGAAGAAGGGGTGAAAATTAGACCTTTTTCAGAGGACAGAGTAAAAAGAGCACTAGAACAGCTTAGGGTGGATAAAGCTATGGGGCCTGATAGGATACACCTGAGGATCCTAAAGGAGCTCTGGGAGGAACTGGCTAAACCTCAGGCTAAGCTGTTCAGTGGATCACTGGAAACAGGCGTGATTCCAGGAGAGTGGAGGAGGACATAAGTGGTATCCCTGCACAAAAGTGGTAGCAAGGAGGAGGAAAAAACTACTGCCCTGTCAGTTTGACCTCAATTTAGGTAAAATGATGGAAACCCTGCTAAAGGAAAGGCTGGTGGACTACCTAGAGACAAGGGGGCTGCTGAACCCAAGGAAACATGGGTTCATAACAGGGAGGTCATGCCAGACCAACTTGATTGATTTCTTTGATTGGATGACAAAGGAAATATACCAGGGCAGAGTGGTAGATGTGGCCTATCTGGACTTCAGGAAGGCTTTTGACACAGTCCCACACAGGAGACTAATCCACAAGCTGACAAACCTGGGGGTGGGGGTAGAGGTAGTCACATGGGTTAGAAACTGGTTGAGTAACAGAACACAAAGAGTGGTGGTAAATGGGGTTAGCTCACAGGAGGGATGGGTAACAAGTAGCGTACCCCAGGGATCAGAGCTGGGACCAGTGCTCTTCAACGTCTTCATAAGTGATATTGCAGATGGTCTAGAAGGGAAGGTAAGAATGTTTGTGGATGATGCAAAGCTATGTAACAGGTTAGATACACAGGAAGGTATAGAAAACAAGCATTTGTCAATGCCGAATGTTGCTTGCTTCTATGTGCTGTTTAGGTATTTGGAAGCCATTGGAGTGCAAATATTGAAAATTTGCTAACTTACGAGTGTGCGTAGGAACTGCGCAATACACGCTCGTAAAACAGTCATTTTTAGGAATTTTTTCACCAAATTTTCAACATAGCCATTTTAAGACCTCTGCTCATGAACAGTGTCACTGTGATTTTGTTAATGTGTCCCATACATTGAGTTTGCACACCGACTGCGCCATTGTGTGCTACATGGGCGGAAACACGTTTTGGGCAGGATGTGAAAAATGACAGCTGTACTGCTCATAAGGAGGTGTTGTAAAATGGCAATGTTGAAAATCTGGAGTGAAAATATTGAAAATTTCTTGAACTTACGAACCTACGTAGGAACGCTTACAGCATACCTTTCGTAAAACAGTCATTTTAGAATTCTTTTACCAAATTTCCTAACATAGCCATTTTAAGACCTCTGCTCATGAACAGTGTCACTATGATTTTCTTAATTTGTCCAGACATTGATTTCAAGACACTGACTGCGCCATTCTGCGCTACATGGGCGGAAACACATTTTGGGTAAGATGTGAAAAATGACAGCTATACTACTCATAAGAAGGTGTGGTAAAATGGCAATATGGAAAATCTGGAGTGAAAATATTGAAATTTCGCGAACTTACGAGCCTGCATAGGAACTGCGCAACGCATGCTCGTAAAACAGTCATTTTTTGGAATTTTTGCACCAAATTTTCAACATGGGGTTTTTGGGACCCCTTCTCATGAATGATGTCACTGTCATGGTGGTATTCAGGCCTGAAGGGTGATTTCATAGTCACTGCACAGTCACTGCGCGAAATCACCTGGACCCGAACTTCTGATCGACAGTGACATCATAGGAGAGGGGCCAAAACCCATGTTGAAAATTTGGTCGCAAATTCAAAAATGCCTGAGATATGCAACAAAGTTGAAACCCCCTATCTAGGTCATTATACTGCTTACATTTCCTCAGTTCGCGGTCGGCTTTGAAGAGTGCAGGCGTTTCCCGGTCCACCGAAGATCGTCCCGCCAAGTCGGAGGTAAGTATGGGGTGAGGGTGTGGGGAGGCTGGGTGCGCAGTGGGTGGGTGCAGGTTGTGGGATGGGGTCGGGAGGCAGCGGGATCGCTTTCGTTTTTCAGGTTAAAAAAAAAGCGTTGTGGGACTGTTTGCCATGCTGGGGTGGGCTCTCAGCGTGGCACAAGGATGTTGAGGGCGTTCAGCCAATGGGGATTGGGCACCCCATCGGCCAAAGGACTCATTGCCACGCTGGGGTGGGCTCCCAGCATGGCACCTACAACTGAGGGGCGGGGGAGATGCAACTCAGCCAACAGAGTTGGGCACCATCGGCTATGCAGTAGGTGTGGGGGCGCGCCACGCCACTGCATGTGGGGAGGCTGCGCTGGTGGGCTTCTTATCTCTGCTCACTGAAGCGTGGCTCCTCTTCAACTGTATGTTACTGCATTTTTGAGCGGTCATAGACAGCTCCAAATGCATTGGCTTACAGGCCGCCTCGCCATCTCACTGACTGAATTGGAGGAGGAGGTGACACACCTCCGAAATCTCCGATGATGGCACTATGTTTCTTGCACATGCGTGCAAGCAACATAAAAAGAGGAGAGATCTGAAGAGGTTAGAAAACTGGTCCAAGGAATGGCAGTTGGGTTTCAGTGCAAACAAGTGCAGGATTATGCACCTGGGGAGAGGGAATCCTATGGTCTAGTATGAACTAGATGGGGTAACACTGGAAGTCACCAAAGAGGAAAGGGATCAAGGGGTAGTCATAGAAGACAGTCTCAAAGTGGCTAAACAATGTGACAAAGCAGTCGGAAAGGCTAACAGAATACTAAGGTGCATAGGGAGGGCTATAACAAGTCAAAGGATGGAAGTGGTGGTACCACTGTACAACTCCCCAGTAAGGCCTCATCTGGAGTGCTGTGTTCAGTTCTGGAGGCTCCATCTCCATAAGAACATAGACAGGATGGAGACGATACAGAGGAGGGCAACAAAAACGGTGTCTGGGATGCAGCATAAGTTGTATGAGGAGAGATTCAGAGCTCTCAATATGTACTCCTTGGAGGAAAGGAGAGAGAGAGGGGGGACATGATAGAGACCTTCAAGTATCTGAAGGGAATCAACAGGGTACCAGAGGGGAGCATCTTTCATATGAAGGGAAATAGCAGAACAAGGGGGCACAGCATGAGACTAAAATGGAGGAAACTTACGGGGAACTTGAGGAAGTTCTTCTTCACTGGAAGGGTGGTGGAGAGATGGAACAGTCTCCCTCAGGAAGTGGTGGGGGCAGCCACAGTTCAGTGATTCAAGAATGCATGGGATAGACACATGGGAATTATCAAGCTAGGGCGAAAGGGGGGAACATGTCATAGCATCTAGGGTACCTTAAGCATTACAGCGAGGGATAGGGTAGACTGAATTGGCCACAAGGCCCTTATCTGCCAACAATATCTATGTATCTATGCTGAGAAGGCCTTCGACCACGTTGAGAAGGGGTACATGTTTGAGACCCTTAGGTTGTCTGGGATAGGGGACACCATAGTAAGCTAGATTAAAACCCTGTATTCCTCCCAGACAGCTAAATAGTGATTAATGGAGCTCTAGCCCCTTTAAGTTGAGATGGGGAACCTGTCAGGGGTGCCCCATCTCCCCTCTGATATGTTCTGTCCCTAGAGCTCTGGCACCATACATCTGACTGTATGTGGGGCTTCCATAGAGGGGAAACACAAATTGGCCATGTTTGTAGACAATCTGCTGCTATATTTACAGGAATCTGCTGAGGACCTACCTGTGGTCCAGAATTTCCTGGTAGAATATGGTGCCCTGTCAGGCCACAAAATCAACTGGATCAAAAGTGTGGTCTTGCCCATTGGGAAGAATGGAAGGGAGTGGATCTTCAGCAATGCCATAGGCCTGCAGGTGGTGGACAAAATTAAATACCTGGGGGTAACCATTCTGGCTAGACTGAGTCATTTGGCAAACCGGAACAATGCACACTTCCAGCATAAAATAAGAGATGAATGTGACAGATGGCGGGCTCTGCCCCTCTCATTGGTAGACAGAATAAACACTATGAAAATGATGATACTGCCCTGGTGCATCAACTTGTTTCAGGCCCTCCCTATCCATCTACCAGACAGAACTTAAAAAACATTGGACTCTATAATTCACAAGCCCTTATGGAATAGTTAGGGTGCTCACATCCACAGGGCCATCCTCCAGCTCCCCCATACCTTGAAGGGGACTACTGCATCTTAAGCACTATTACTGGACTTCCCAGCTTGCCTAAATCCTGGCAGGGACTGAGGCTAAACTTCATGACTGGGTCATGATGGAGGAAGATGAATTGTGCTGCCACCTGTGAAACAGCTTCCTTTTCCCTGTTCTGGGCTCCCTTTCCCTACAGCATATAGTCAAACCCTTTAATAGAACCACAACCAAAATCTGGAGGGCAGCACACAAATACCTTGACACCCCATCGAGGCTCTTCACCTGCTCTTTTATCATTGCAGCACTAAAATCCAGTCCACACTGTTCTGTGTATATACACAGAGGCTTGCTGTGATGGGAAAAGAAGGGCCTGTGTATAGTGGAGCAGCTCTTCATCAGAGGTCAGTTAAAGTTGTTTCAGGTAGTCAGAGAGGAATAGGGTTTACAGCCAGGGGATCTTTTTCTATACCTGAAAGTGGGCCGAAGTGTTAAGGAAATACTGGCTTGGTCAACCCAGGCAGGGAACCACAGTCCTTTGGAAGGAGGAGCAATACAAGCACCAGCCCTGCACTATGCCCTTATCAGTGTACTATAGCATGCTGTGCAAGACCAAAGAACCTCCCAACCTAGATATTCAGGCTAAATGGGAAGCTGACCTGGGCATCAAGTTCTCCAACAAAGTATAGGTACTGGCTCTTACAAACCTGAATGACTGCTCCAGGTGCAACAAGCCACAACAGGTTCAGTTCAGTGCTCTACACAGAGCATATATTCTCCCTGTCAAGTTATGTAATGTGTACCCTGAGAAATCCCAACTCTGCCCCAAGTGCTACAGGGCCAGAGGCACATTAATTTACATGACGCTGACATGCTCCAAAATAACTTGCTTTTGGCATGGTATACACAAGGGGCACCGCACCCCCAAAATTGTTTTCCTAGTTCCTGTTTGGGGCCAACCCTGGTAGATGCTCCCATAAAGAGGGAGGTCTGATATGGTCCAGCACATTGATCAGTGCTAAAAAGATGGCCGTCAACAGAGTCTCCATCAATCAAACCCTGGGCCATAACCTTCAGACATGTATGCAGCTAGAAAGGACCCAGTTGGCAGCCAATGGTGACTCCGCTAGGTATACGGCAGCGTGGGGTCCTTTGGCCGCAGCCATTCAGGACAATGCTTTTTCCTCTAGGTTATATCTAGGCTGCATCTATGCCACAGCTGTGCCATTACCTGAACCTGAAATGGTTCAACTAGACACATGGGCCATCACTGGCCACACTGGAAGGTCAGTTGTGAGTAGCAATGGGCTGCCACAATTCCTGGCATGATACCCGACCTCAAAGTATACCTACTGTCTCCACTTTAATCTGCAGTGGTGGTTCAACAACACACAGAAAGATATGCAAAAAACCCACCTAGAAATTGCAGCTATCACAGGTCTTAATATGAAATGTGATGCAGTGTGATGTAAGGATGAAACATGCTGTAGATTCACAATCTGAACTCACCAAATCAAGTATGTAATCAGATGAAATGAAATAATTAGTGTATTTTAATCATTTGGAAGTGTTGTATGACCAAGTTTTGTTTGTTTTCTGTTTGTGTTTTGGTTATTGCTAGTTTGTTTTGTGCAGTTACCCTTTAAGGGTGAATTGTTCATGATCATATCTGATACTGTTACCTACATACTGTCTGTTACTATCCATTGTATTCATTGCTTTTGCAAATCTCAGTAAAACATGTTTACAAAAAGAAAATCTGTGGTGCAAACCTTTAGAAACTGAGAAATGTGTACTACTGTATGACTTTTAAAAATCTAACTGTGACTTTTATTGAAGGTGGAATTAAATAACAACTGGTGTATGACTTGAAATAATGTGAAAAGACTTTAGAACTAAGTTGCTGGAAAATGATTGTGTATTCTCAGAATCAGAGTATCACATTACAAGTTACAGTGATTAGGTCATCTGTGATTCACTTATAGATTTCTTTAAAAAATCGTGGATGGAACTGGACATGTAGGGATAACAGGAAAGGATTAGTAATACCCCACCCAACCCTTAAATCATTTAATATCTTTTTAAATGAAAATGTGGAAGAGGTGGATAGAAGGACCCCCTGCTACTATTTGGATTATTTAAATATTTTACTCAGGTTAGCCCAAAATATACATCACACTACTAGGGAAGCAGCATAGCGCAGTGGTTTAAGATTCTGAGCTGGAAATCTGGGTTTGAATCCCACAGCCCCCACTTAAATCCTGTGTGACCCTAAGTAAGTCACTTAACTTCCCTGTGCTCCCAGGTTGTACCTGTAAACAAGCTTTCAACTTAGTGTGTCTCACCTGGTTAAACAATTGTAAAAAAAAACAATAATTTCATTTTGGACTCTGCTTCATTCAACTCAACTTTACAGCTGGGGGCAGGGGGAGTTGATGCATAGGCAGGTCAAATAACTTGATCAAGGTAATAGTGTGGAGCAGGGACTAAGGTGGGGTTAGAACCTGGTACCTCCTACTTTACACTTCTGATCTCTAACTGTAGTACCACCCTGCCTTCCTAATATGTATAATTGTATTTTAATATTTTTATTTATGTTCTGGCCTGGCTTAGGCCTTGATCCAGAAAGGGTCTGGGTGCCCTACATGGCTACATAACAGTAATGCATAGTTGCATACATGCCAGAAATGCAAAACATGACTGGATGTCAGTCTACAATGTACGCTACATACTATGTCAAAGTGATGTGCGCACAGACCCTCACATTGTAGCAGGATAGAAACAGAGAAACATAGAAATTGATGGCAGATGGGGACCAAAGATCCATCTAGCCTGCCCTGAGCCCTACCCCACTCTTTAGGATTTCTGTGAGACAATCCCCTTGTGTTTATCCCAAGCTGCTTTGATATACTGTACATGGATATATACATCTACTTTGCACATTCAGATTCTAGTACCTGCTGGCACCACAAGGGCACCCTATTTTATCTGCTGTTTGTTCACCCCCCAGCCATATCCTCGGGGAATGATGCCAGAGCATCAGTCCCCACTGATTCAATCAAGTGTACAACTACCTCACCCTATTGAAAACAGGGGGTTGTTACACACACGAGAGGAAAGTGCAATTGTTGACCATCATAACACATCCCTGAAGTGTCTTATTGTATTTATAACACAGGTCCTACTGAAAAATGTTTTATAAATGCTTCTTATGATGTTTAATAAGAAAACATAGTTTTGTGTATAAGCAGAAGACAAAACATAATTCCAGTTGAGGCATATTAATATTGCTGCCATATGTAATGCACAGGCTAACCAAGTGCAAGCATACTCTTATAGCTAGATATGTACATTCATGTACTTTTCCTTTAACCAAAGGGTGGCTAAAATATTCTTACATAATGATGTCACAATTAGTTACAATACATGGTTGAGTGTTTTTGTGTATGGATTGGAAATCTATAAATTCCTAGATGTACCACAGTAAATTGTACCACCATAGCTTTCTCACTACAGTCATTGGCTCACTTAGTGGATTCAATTTGGGTAAATGAGAGAGAAAGAAAGAAAGAGAGAGAGAACTTCTGAATGCAAGGTGAGAGAACTTAACAGGCAATATCTGCATTGAGGGCAGGTGGCGTGAGCCCCACTATCTCTCTCACATAAACTACGCTTCCAATTGTGACCAACCAGCAGTGTTAGAGAGAGGCAGAAGCATCCAGAATGGAAAGATGGCAACTGAGTGCAAGTTGACACCACAGCAGCATCTCACTCTCCTTGTTTTGCACATACTGTAGCACCAGTATAGTTGCCCATCTCTCATGGCCAGATCCTCAGGTTGCACAGGACTCTGCATGGCCTGCCACAGTGTTGGAGCATCTATGTGCTGAGCTCCAAAGTGGAGCAGAAGGATACTGGGAGTGTTGGCAGAAGATGGAGGAAGCTGTGGCAGGGCCAGCACTTGGGCAGAACCAGTGAGAGGCTGCAGTAGCACAGACTGAGGCACTGAAGCACCCTGGAGCCACCTGAGCCCCTTACAGTATACAGACAGCTAAGTACTGCTAACTATTCACAGCACCTTATTCCTTCGGGGCATCAGTTCATCAAGCTTGCATTTGAATTGAGATACAACATTATAGCAGAGCTTTTCTGGGTTAATACTGTACATTGAGAAATGATTAAACAGAGAACCCCACTGGAAACAAGATGCGGCATCTCAGCTTGGCTATGCTGGATAATTATATTACAAAAAAACAAACATTGGTAGCATTTGCTGGTCTTTTGCAACCCTTAGGAAGAGTGATCTGTTAGTTAGAGCACCACTGGGAACCAGGACATCTCAGATTCAAACCCAATCAGAGTCTGATACTCCGGATAAAGTCACTTAACTCCCCAGTGCTCCATTCCAAGCTGCAGAAAAAGGTAGAAGCAGGGGGTCAGATTCTAAAATACATGGCGCAACTTGTGGATGTACACGAGTTGTGCCATGTGGCACTACTCCGGGGACCCAGTACCATATTCCAGGACAAGCAGGATCCACAGCTCCTATGCCCATGACTTGCTGTAACCAAAGACTAGTGTCAAAGGAATGGCACACCCGACCTGGGTGCCGCAGGTTGTGGCATGCATTCTACTGCCCACCAAGTGCCCACCCACCCTGAAATGCACCCACAACCACCTGGGAGCATTGGGGAGGCAGGCTGGGTGGCACAGGTGTTTGGGGGGCAGTGCAGGAAATGGACCCAGGGGGTCCCCAATGTTTGGGGGCATGAAAGTGTTGGAGCGATACCAGGAGCAGGGCAATGTGCATCCCATGGTGCAGTGGGGGGGTATCCATCATTTTGCCAGGATGGATGCCCCTTATTCTTTTTTTCCCTACCTGGATCCCAGTCTATCCCAGTCTTCTGCACATCCTAGCCTCTGGCCACCATCCAGTACCTCCCAGCTCCCTTGAGGAACCTCACCTGTCACCCCCACGGATTACCACCTGCAGCGGGGTGGCGGAGAGACTCTCCAATCTCTGCCTGGTCAGGATCCAGTATTCAGCGATGTCCCCCAGAGCCGGGTGCCCCATAGGATGGCCATAAAGCTGCCACGACTGATCCCCAGGTGTTTTTTCCCTTTTCTACCCCATGCGAGTGGGGCATGCAATGGCGCCAAGGGAAGGAATGTGCACGCATCCCCATGCACTACCTCCTGGCGCCATGCCCCATCTCAGCCCCCAGTGCATGTTGCCAATGCACCACCCCCAGCCACTGCTAGGGACCGAATGTGCACTGTCAACTGGGATTCCCCCAGCCTGGAGAGGGAGAGCAGTCACTCAGACACTCCATCCCTCTCCACCGCTGCTGACCCCCGGCGACCCGAGTCTGCTCCTGAACCCAGGTCACTGGGGTTGAGCGAGGTATGGCATCCAGCACCTCAACCCTCAGTGCCACTGGGCTGGCCCAGGATGGATGCCCCTTAGATCACTTCCATGTTAGTCTAACCCCGAGGCACCAAGAGCTGTCCTGGAATAGCATAGGTGGGTTATGACAGTTGCCCTTTTGGAATAGGGTGCAGTTGCTGCTGTAACACATCCTTGCTGCAGGTTAACTTGGTATGTATAAACAAAGTAGGCCATTGGCCCATTTAATTGTCTCCCACTCATAGTGGGCTTATCTGTTAACATTTCTTATGTAATTTGATAACAAGAATTCATCTAACCTACTTTTAAATATGTCAAATGATGTAGAATCCACAACATTCTTAGGCAAATTATTCCAAATTGTAGATGTATGTATATTATAAAAGCATTGATGCCTATTAATTCTTGCCCTATATATAAATATTTGTTTATCATGTGATCTAGAATTTACTAATTTTTGAACCCTTCTTATATTACATTGTGCCTTTAAGGCCTTGTCTTCCATGATTCGGTATAAAAACAATAGATCTCCTCTGATTCTTCTGGTCTCCAAAGAGTACAGATTTAGGTCAACCAGTCTTTCTGCATACTCCTTATTTTTTAATCCTTTAATAGATTTTGTCAGTCTCCTTTGAACTTTTTCAATCTTTAGAATATCCTTTTTTAAGTATGGGCTCCAGATCTGTGAACCATAGTCAAGATGGGGGAGTACATATGTCCTATATAACTTTAGTACAGTCTTTACTCCTAGAAATGAATGCTCTTTTAATGGAATGAATAACACTGTTACATTTCCCTAAAGTTTTAACAATATGTGTATCTGAGGACAATTTAGACTTTATCCATACACCACAGTCTTTTTCACATGTACTATTCTTTATGAGCTTATTATTTAAGAAATATGGATATTTTTTTTTTCCAAAATGTATCACTGCAAATTTATTTTCATTAAATTTCGTATTATTTTGTTCACCCCATCTTTATATTGTGTTTAGACTATTGCTTAATTCTTTATACTTTATTAATGACGTAACTTCTCCACCTATTTTAGTGTCATCTGCAAATTTGGTTATAACAGAATCCACACCATTACCCATATCACTAATGTATAAACCGAACAGCAACGGGCCCAATACAGATCCCTGGAGAACACCACTGGTAAACCTGCCCTCGTCAGAAAGAACTGAATTTATTTGCACCCTCTGTTTCCTGTTAGATAACCAATTTCTGATCCATCTTACTATAACTTTATTTAGACCTAGATCCAGTAATTTTGTAATAAGTTTATTATGTGGAACCGTATCGAAAGCCTTTCCCAAGTCCAAAAAGATCACATCAACTGGTTTACCCTTGTCTAATTTACAACTAACATGGCTATAGAAAGCTAGTAGGTTAGTATTACAGGAGAGTTCTCTCCTAAAGCCATGTTGTGAAGGATCCTGCAACCCTAATTTAATTACATCCTTCTCAATTTTATTTTTAATCAATCTTTCCAAGATCTTGCAACAAATAGATGTTAGGCTAATTGGTCTATAATTTGTCACATTTGATTTATTTCCCTTTTTATGTATTGGCACCACTATGGCTTTTTTCCAGTCCATGGGAATCATACCAGGTAGAAGGGACTTATTAAATATGTCAGTCAAGGGGTTTACTACTACCTTAGAAAGATGTTTCCAGTTTATCATGTCAATATTATCAGGGCCTGAAGAGGAAGAAGTCCTTAATTTAGTTACTATTTCAGGTCGTGTCATTTCTGACCACTCAGCCGTTGGCCTCCAGTGCCGAACACCCTCTCCATTGCCCAGATCATATTCATGGTCTTTAAACAACCACTTGATAAAAGACTCTTCTTTATTAGAGCGATTCACTTCCTATATGTCTCATTCTATTAACGAGAACTGGGGATCTTTGCAAGCAGTGGATATGGTGTGGGCGGCATTGAAGGCCACCTGGAGAGGCGAGTTTATTAGATTAGCAACAATTCGTAAGAAAAGCATTGCTCGCTCAGCAATGGATTGTCTTGACAAAATCAGATCCTTGGACATCATAGGTGAAAAATCTAGAACTACTTCCCAGGAGCAGGAACTTGCTTCTCTGAGCACGTGGTACGAAGCGACCATGAAAGAGAAAGTAGAGAGATCAGCCTATAGTTTGAAGGTGTCTTACATTGGGCAAGGTAGTAAAGCAGGGAAGATGTTAGCTTGGCAGCTAAAACAACGAGCAGCAGCAAGATGGGTTGCTACGATAAACCACCCTCAGACTGGGGAGATGACTTCTGACCCCAAAGATATTTTAAATATTTTCATTAATTTTTAGAAGAACCTATATTCAAGCGAGCCGTTGCAGCCAGGAATGCCCTCCAGAATGAAAGATTTCCTTGCCGGCATCTCCTTCCCCAAGTTTTCCCAAGACTTTTGTCGTTCTCTAGAAGCTCCCCTCAAGCTAGAAGAAGTTTCACAATCTATTGATGCCTTGAAACTTGACAAGGCACCAGGCCCAGATGGGTTTTCTGCCTTGTTCTATAAAACCTTTAAAGAGACCCTGGTCCCTTTATTGCACCAACTGTTTACTTTTTGGTGTAAGGAGGGGATCAAGGACCACTCCCTTTTTGAGGCTAGGATAATTCTCCTACCAAAACCAGACAAACCCCCAGATATGGTGACAAACTATAGGCCTATATCCTTATTAAATATTGATATAAAGATATTTGCCAAGATTTTAGCCAATAGGCTAAAGACAGCTTGGACAGAGCTATTAAGCCCTGAACAGGCTGGCTTTGTGGCGGGGCGCTCCTCGGTGGACCACTTTAGAAAATTGTTTTATTTAATACAAGAGTCTGCGAGCCCAGACAAAGAAGCCTCTCTGGTCGCACTAGACGCCGAGAAGGCATTCGATAGGGTGGAGGGATTTTATGTTTGAGGTGCTCTCTAAATTTGGTATCCCAGATACTTTCCTGGGTTACATTCGGGTCTTGTATATATGCCCCTCTACGAGAATTTCCTGTAATAACCTGATCTCACTTCCCTTCCGACTAGAGGGGAACCCGGCAAAGTGTCCCTGTCACCATATTTATTCAATTTGCACCTGGAGCCACTCATCAGGCTATCAAGTCAGATACTGGCGTCCATGGAGTCTGCATCGGAGATCTGAATTTAAGTCTCTGCTTTCACAGATGATTTATTAATCCATACATGGCATAGTCAATCCTCACTCCCACAGCTGTTGTCTATTATTTCATGTTTTAGTGAATTTTCTGGATACAAGTTAAACAAAAGCAAGACTTTAGTTTACCGCTTTCCCCTCCTACTTGAACTTGGTGTCTTTCCTTAGGTTTGAGTTGGCAGACGGAATATCTTCCATATTTGGGTATCAAAATCTCTAAGGACTTAGAGGTTATATGACTTGAACCTTAAACCTCTAATTAAATTGATTAGGGAAGATCTTGGAAGATGGTCCAAACTTCCCTTATCCTTTTGGGGAGGTCAATATGATAAAATGATGGTCATGCCGAAATTTTCCTACTTCCTCTTTAACCTTAATATATATCTTCCAAAATCTTTCTTTAATCTTTGCCACAGGTACTGCGCTGATTTTATCTGGAATGGCAACCCACCCCGTAGAGCTTATGGTAAACTTACCCGACGTAGGGAAGAAGGTGGCCTACAGCTACCAGATTTTTATATTTACTATCTGGCAAGCCACGTGATAAGGCCAGCTCAATGGGTATTAGGAGCCCAGACACCTGTAGCAAATGACACTATCGAGTGGCTAGTGGCGCAGAGCGTTAACCTAGATCTAGAATCCTTACTTTTTTCCTCTTGGTCCAAAATACCGCCTAAACTTAAAGCCACCCCACTTGGCTGGAGCATTAAAGCCCTCCACCAATTGTATTTGCAATTAGATACCCCTTTAGGAAAGACTTGATGCAGCCTCTGGTCAATAACCCGAACATACTGATTGGTAACCAACCGTTAAGATGCAGTGTGGTGTAGCCAGAAACTTAGAATTGCGGTTTTGTCTCGGAGGCTACTTTAAACGTTGTCAGAACTGGTGGATAAGCTGAGAATAGATCCTAAGGACAAGTTCGTTTATATCAAATCTGAAACTGTATTCGTGCTTTTTTAAAGAATGGTCAGGGGCATGAGAAAGCAATCATCCTGTTAAAGGAAATTTCAAAGCTGACATTATCCGGAAGAGCGATATCTAAAATATACCAGTTCATCCTTGTATTAAAGGATACTAAGGCCTCTCCAGTTCCCCACTATTGGGAAATGAATCTGTCCCTGAATTGGCCAGAATCAATTTGGGGAAAGGTTTGGAAGGACTTATACAATTATGTTAAACAGGATAGGCTACGGGGTTTACAATTCAATATTCTGCACAATTTATATCTTTGCCCAGCTAAACTTTCACGTATATACAAGCAAAGATCTCCTAAATGTCAAGACTGTGGCAACCCCTGAGCTACCACCCTGCATAAACTCTGGGAGTGCCCTAAGGTAATTAAATTTTGGGAATCAATCCGTTTATGGATGGCCCCTCTTTCTAGATAGTGCAATGTTTTAACCTCAAGATTTGTATCCTAGGCAATTTCTCCCACATCCCATCTGTAGTTCATAAAGGCCAATTAGCACTAATCACATTAGTGTCTAAGTTGCTCTTCTCCATTATTAGGCTAGAGGGAATACCCTCTTGTAAAGAATGGTGGGACACCTTTTAGAAGCTCTAAATGCAGAGAATGGTGGCCTTTTTTTTAATTCAAGGAAAAAATTTGACAAATGTTAGGGTAATTTATACCAACGACTGAAGCCAGCATGCAATTACTGCAATTAACACCCAATGAGGGCCCTATATTCCTATAGTATGTATTTCAACTCTTTAGCTAATTTGGGCCTAAGGGGTATAATTATAATAGCCAATGAGCTTGGTATCCCTCCCCCATTACATCCTTTTTTTTCTCTCTCAGTCACTCTTTCTACTTCCCTCTCCCTTCCTTTTATCATATGCCTTCATTTCCTTGTACCTGTTCTCTGTAATGTGTCATTCTCCTTAGTCTTGTATGCAGAGTGAAGCTAGTAGGATGTGATACTAAGGGTGTGTTTTTATTATTTTTATATATAGACATAGTAACTCTTAGAGCATTTTGAGTTTCTCTCATTATGTCCTTCAGTAGAACTACCAGACCTGGGGAGCGGGGTTTTGGGGGTGGGGTGGGTGGGTTCCTTTTTTCTTTTCTTCCTTTCTTAATAATTTTTTTTTCCCCTGCTCATTTTGTCTGCTTAACCTACTTATTGTAACTAATGTAAAAGGTGCAGGGGACGGGGATATTATGTATGATTTATTGTTAATACAATAAAGTACAGTTATTTGCAAAAAAAGAAGTCCTTAATTTAGATAATTCCTTCTGTACCATATCATGACTGATACTGAAGACTTCTGAATCCATTACCCCTGGAATAGTCACCTTTGAATTATTTTCCTGATAGATAGTCATAAAGTAATTATTGAAACTGTTTGCTATTTATTACTCATTATTATTTTACCATTAACAGTCAGTGAATTAATTTTTTTCCCCGTTTGCTTGTTGTTGTTAATATATGCGTAGAAGGCTTTATGATTTTTACTTGATGCCAATTTATTTTCAAATTTGACTTTTCCTTTTTTAATAATAGATTGAAGGGATCTCTGTTGATTCTTATATTTATTAAGATTTATCAAGGTTGGACAATTTTTGTATTTCTTGAAGGCTTTGTTTTTCCTTCTTATCTGTACCTTGATATTTTTATTAAACCAATATGGGATATAGCCTTTGTTATTTTTATCTTTACGCCTCGGAATGAAGTAATTTATTTCTTGGATTTTTTATTTTAATTTTTCCCACATAGAGTTAACGCCTAATTTACAATAGGATTCTCCCCAATCCTTTTTTTAAAGGCTTCAATAATTTTATTCTAATCAGCTCTTTTATAGTCAAAAGGTAATGACAATCTATTTAATTTGTCTTTTTTAATATTGATTGTATATTCTACAATGTTATGGTCACTATTTCCTAAATGGGGGAGAATATCTATACAGTTAATTCTATCAATGAAATTTGAAAAAATTAAATCCAAAATACTTCTCTCCCTAGTTGGAGCATCAGCCATTTGATGGTAACCATGAGATATTATAGTATCAATCAATACTTTATCAAAGGCAGTAATACCTTTCAGTTCATCCCAATTTATTCCCGGTGCATTGAAGTCTCCCAAAATTAAAGCATCACCTAAACTAAAAACTTTATTTATTTCCTCTATTAAATTGTTATTATAATTACTATTACTGTTAGGAGGTTTGTAACAGATCCCCAGATTGATTTTGGGCAAATGAGAAAATGTTAAGTTCAGCCACAGGGTTTCAGTTATGTTTTCAGAAATGTCATTAAATTTAATTTCTTGACACTGTATCTGTTCGGAAACATAGCAGCATACTCCACCACCTCTTCTTCCCAAACAATTTTTTGTGAAAAGTTGATACCCATCAATATTGTTGGACCAATTATTACACTCGTCCCACCATGTTTTTGTTACACATATAATGTCCGTATTATAATTATTTATCAATGTTTTTAGTTCAGTTAATTTTACATTATTCAGACTTCGGGCATTAATATTCCAGATTTGCAGTTTCTTGGATCTTAAATTGTCAAAGTTTATGTCAAGTTTAGCACCCTCATCCCCCTTTTTTCTAGTTTAAAGCTTTTTGTATGATATTATCAAATGTTCTGCCCAATTTATAGGCACCTTGTTTACTTAAATGAAGCCCGTCCCAACAAAACAAAGATGGAGTATCACAGTAGTATTCCCAAAGGGGAATGGACTTACAACCTTCTTTAGGTGTCCATTTATGTATCCACTCATTTATACATTTGATCTTATAAGTAGTCTGGTAATTTGCTCTAGGAACAAGTAATATTTCCAAAAATCATGTCTCACAATTAAGTTCAACTAAAGTTTTTCCAATGTTTATATATTCCTGTTTGATTTATTCAATAGATAGTTTCTTCAGATCATTTGTACCCGCATGGATAATGACAAGTGGATTAGGGCCAGAATTTTGTAGAATATCCGGGCACATTCTATTTAGTGAGTGGCATAGCTCACCTTTGGCACAACCCGCATATGGCATGGTACAAGCCGAGACTCAGAATCATGACTAGTGTGATGCCTGGTGCAAGGTGCAATTTACGCTATCGGATTTGGTGTAAATCGCCTTGTGCCAGGTGTAACACCTTTTGGAATCAGGCCCAGGATCTCACTGGAAATGTGATGTTACATCTTAACTAGGTTATTCTGAATAAATAAATTCTAAAAACTAAACAGAAGCATTGTTGGGAGTCAAGGCTCTCATTGTCTCCCTACTCAGCCAGTTGAAACTGTGTGTTCTGGTGGTTACAGCACTGTGGGGAACCAGGAGATCACAGGTTCTAATCCAGCTAGAGCCTAATACTCACTGTGTGACCCTGAGCAAGTCACTTCACCTCCCGATGCGCCAGATCACCCAGCTTTAAGGAATGGTATAAGCATGCTCACACAGGAAATGGGATGTTATGCCTCAGCTGAGCTACACTAGGTAAACTGTACATTCAATCCGCATGCCTGTAGGAAAAAAAAAACAATTAAACCACTGATTAGTGGTAATAAACAACATAATTAGTGAAATGAGAGAAGTACTGTATTATACATGCTGAACTTATCACCACCACCCCGCCCCAATAATGATTTGGTTCAAGGTCGGTCAAGTCCCAGATCTCTGACCAGCCCTTATAGCTTAGTAATTAGAGCACTAGTGTGAATGAGAATAATATATAGCAGATAGCAGGTGTGCATGTGTGTGAACTCCAACAGCGCCCCACTGTGATTTTGTCAAAAGGCTGGCCAGCCCCAGTACTCTCTTTAGTGACTCTTCTGTTTCTGACTGTCTTTGAAGGTGAAACAGTGTGTAGCTAATAGTTACTTCTATTTCCCAACAGACACCACTGTATTTACACACATCTCTCATTTCTGAATGAAAGGAAGGAACACCAGCATTTGGGAGTATCAGAATGTAAGAAAGAGCACCAGCCAGTCAAACAGCCTGTCAGCCAGTCAGCCATTATGTCACTACTGCTGCTACTACCCCTACTACCAAGGGAAACAAATAGAAGTACCAGCACTGAAATCAATCTACACTAGTTAAGGCTCATTTACCAAAAAGGTCTGCTTAGAAAAAGAAAGAGACTGATGTACCATCAGGCACTGCGGTGCCTCCTTAAACTCTTGAGTGAGTTGGTTGTTCAAACCCAAGTTCAGGGAGGCCTGAGTATCCCTGTGCCCTCGCTCTGTGGGCTTGCTCTTATTGCTCATGCCTACAGCTGTCTTCCTGGAAATTCAGAATCCTCACAAGCCTAAAGGGAAAAAGAAAAACTTTAACCTTATTACTGTGTCTGCCCCTGCTCTTCAGGATGGCCCCAGAAAACCTTTTAAGAGAGTGTTAGGGGAAGGGGGGGTTAAGATTAGATGCTGTGCAAGCCAGCCTTGCATGGTCCTCTGTATGTTATACTGGATCTGAATGCCATGCCACCACTTCCACTCCCATTCATAACTGGCATGCCTGATTGGTTCCAAAGTAGTATAAATACAGTTTGCTAAATATTTTTTTTGTGTGTGTGTGTGTGTGTGTGTGCAGCCCCCTTGTCATACTTAAGTATGCCGACCCACTTATGCCCAGTCCCCTGATCACCCTTGCTGTTATTCTGTATGTATTCATTTTGTTTAAACCAGGACCTCTGGCTGCCCCCCACTACAACCACCATATCCATAGCCAAGTGGTTAATAATGCTGTTACCCAGCCATGTCTGCAGAGCCTTTATTTTGACGTGATACCCTCCGATAAGATGGCTGGCTAGTAGGACTTTATGGCTACCCCTGTGCCTGCTACAAGCCAGTGATATCCTCACATAAGATGGCCAACTGAAGGACCCACCTTCATGGATCCCCCCTGCCTGCCAAGAAACACCAAGGCCCCTGCCTGGTACTGTCCGCTTTTTCCAAGATTCTCTTCATCCAATAGTTGTATATTTCTTACTATATTATTATATATATATATATTTTATATATATATCCTTGAGGGCAAGCTTCCCTTCTGAACCTGCTGTTGCCATGGTGCCCTACCATGTAACAACTAAGCGGTGACCAGCAGCCCTCCCCAATATGGCTGCCATACCCCTCCACAAAATGGCGTCTGTGAGTGCATGCACAACAATCACCACACGGTCCCAAATCTTGTGTTGGCTCCTCAACTTTGAGTTGCCGTGGTTCAAATATGGGCCAAGGACCTGCCGTGTATTCCTCGCTCCACTCATCACCTGCAGCCCCCGGCTGGCCTAGCCCACCGTCCCACTGTGTCTGCTCCAACCACAAAGTCGCTTGCTGAATGGTCATGCAACCCCACAAGTGTCCCACCTTTGGACTCACCAACATCTGACCCCTGGTGAACAAACCCCACCACCGGATTCTAAACCTGTCTGTGCTCCCCTAAACGACCCTCATGGATTCATGACTGAACCCCTAGAAAACCCCACCAGGTGAGTGATGCAGCCAACTGACTTAATTGTACCAACTTTTTTTTTTTAAGCCTGAAAACAGTGCACTGCCAGGATATTAGCTTGTCCCTGTGGGACCTGGGCTCCATAATTTTGGCCACATCCTGTCACTTAAACCCATAATGGTGATGAGGGAAGCCAATGGGGAGCTGAACAGACCACTCTGATGCTGCGCCCCTCAAAGCTCACATGGAGTGCACCCATATGAAGGCGGATCGCCTCACTCGGCAGCGATCCAGCAACATTCTCCCTGCCCCCCCGTTCCATAGCTACAATCACACTGTTCTTAATCGGGGGTTGAGACCCCCTCTCCTTGCAGCTCTGCCAGCCCTATCCCCCCATCTGGCCTTGCCTCAAGTGTCCTTCTAGAGAGATGGATCTTCTGATGTTGGCTGTCTTCTTGTCTGGGCAGAAAACAAATATAGCTCCTCAGCTGCATGGACCCTAAATAGCCTGACCTTTGCTCCTCTCTGCTCCAAGCTAGTCCTAGCCTACCTCAGTTCAGGGCAAAGGCCATTGGTCATAACCTTCCCGGTCAGCGGACCTGGGAAGGTTGTGACCAGAGATTTGATTTTTGGTCACTGGGCAAATAACCTCCCAGAAATTCCGGGAGGAAGAATTACCAAAAAGGTCTGCTCAGAAAGAGAAATATACTGACGAATGAGAATGGAACTTGTCTGCCACAGTTGCTGCCAACAGAGTGTCATGTGCTAGCTGCACCTCCTAATCCCATCCCCCTTCCCCAAACAAAGATTTGGTCCAAAGGCAGGCAAGTTCCTCCCAGATCTCTCTTTGTATCCACTCTCCTGAGTCTGATTTTTTTAGAGGGTAAAATTATTTTTGTACCTAGCCTTACAGAGATACAAGTGTGCTGTGTACATGCACAATGCAAGCCACATGCTTAATTGTGCAATGGTTGCATGTAGTTAGCATACACAAAGTGAACCAAAGTGAACCAGATATAAAAAGCACATCAGGTTCACATGCTGCAAGCTAAGCTGGCACAAACCTCATCTAAAAAGAACATCAGTTTCTCTTTCTCATACTACTGCTAGCAATTAGCGTTATTAAAATACCAATTTCATTGATTTCCCATTAGAATTAGGCAAACCATTAAATCCTTTTGCAAATTGTTTAATGGCCTTTGATTTCTGCCATGAAATTGTCATTAATTTATGAAATATTGTTTGCTTACAGCATTAAATGCCTAAGATATGACCCATTAATCTTTGCTCTAAGTACTGAGCCAACACGCCCCATTCCAGATGTGTGAAGAGGGGCCTCTGTAGTGTGAAGCCTGACCTTTTTGTTTTGGGCTATGCAAATCCACCTATGCATATTTAGTGCTCCATATGTTTCTCCATGACTGTTACAGCTCAGTTCCTTTAACTTTGTCATTCTGTATGGAGCATGTACACTATGGCCATGCTCAGCACACTTTGTGCTGAGTAGGGCCCTGGAAGCATACACCATACCTCACTTTTTGTCACTGAAAAGAGGGACACGGACACTCAAAATGAGGGACAATGAGGGACACTAACCCTCATAATGAAGGACACATCCTGAAACATGGAGATACCTCAGTACACAGTGGAAACCATTGTATTTACTTGTACAAATATTAGCACCTGAGAATGAATTTCTACTACAAAGAATGGGTGCCATTTAGGTAGGGCAGAGGGGGCAGTTCCCCCCCCCCACATGTGTGCCTGGGTTGTTCTTATGGTGTGGCAATAATTACATTAAATTTGGATTTAATCATTTTGCACAATAAGTGCCCCCCGGCCTCTGTGCGCTCAGGCTGTGACTGCTGGTGCACTCCTGACTCGACTGTGTCTATGTCGGGTTGTTTACTCCCCTCCTACTAGTGGCAGTGGCATCACATGTGATGTGGAGGAGCTCCAAGCAAGCAAGAGCACGGGAGTCATGTGAGTGCAGCACTGTGTTTCCCATCACAGAGCAGACAGGCTACACACTACAGCTTGGAGGAGTCAGTGAGCACTGAGCTCTTGATAGCAGCGTCGCGGCAGCATATTTTTGTTGATCTACTTTTAGTGAGTCTCTGTCTCCCTCGGTGGTTGATGGGGCAGGGGGTGAGACAGAAGCTAGCACAACAACTAGGCTACCTACCTACAGCATCATGAGTCCTAACACAGCAACAAGTTAGGCCTATCAGCAATGGCAACAGTGGTCTAGGTGGCCTTCACAGGCCTTGATCAGCGCAGCACAGCTGCAGCCACAGTTGGTAGCCAAGCAAGATGCAAGCAACACAGATTGGGTGGATACGGTTGGTGAGGTGACTCAGTCGCAGACCATGGTTGGGACCTGAAATGGTCAGTTCCAGCATCCAGCTTCTAGCAGAAGGGCAGTGGAGGAGCAGTCTGAAAACTGAGATGGTGGCGCACTGTGCCAGGCTGCAGGATCCATCTGGATGACTGGGAAAGTAAAAGTAAATAATTTTTTTATAGGGGGATTGGGAAGGAGGAAGGACTGAATATTAATGTGCTTATCACTTTTCTGCACCTTTGGGAGGCTTCATGAACCATATGGGATGGGTAATGAATGGAATGGAGCCAGAGAGAGAGAGAGAGAGAGAGAGAGATATCAAGGTGTTTTTTTTTTTTGGGGGTGCAGAATGTCAACCAGGAAAAAGAAATGGTTAGTAATGGAATGAGTTTAAGATGAGGTTATACCCCCCCCTCATAAAAATACTCAACCTCTCTCTCTCTCTTAGACTCAGTCAGTTCACCAAACTATGGAAAGTTGCTGTAGTCACTCCGTTTCACAGAAGGGGAGATAGGGTCCTGCATGCAAACTATCAATCCATATCAATCCTCCCCCCCCTCCCTAAAGCCTTAGAATGGATTGTCTCTGATCAGCTCATTGAATACATCAGCAAGTACAGCATTCAATGTCCCCAACAGCATGGCTTTCGGAAATCACACAGTACCACTACAGCATTAATCAAGTATACAGACTTTCTCCATGAGGCACTTGACATGGGTCAAATGGTGGGGTCAATATACGTCGATCTAACAAAGGCATTTGATACCACCAACCACATGGTCCTGCTTTGCAGACTCCGAGAATGTGGGCTCTCCCCTGACACCATGGGTGGTTCCGAAACTATATCTCACACAGGACACAGCAAGTTAAAATCAATGACAGCCTCTCAGAAAGCAACAGGTAAACATAGGTGTCCTGCATGGCTCTATCCTGGGTCCCTTGTTGTTTAGTTTATTCCTCAGTCAGCTTCCTGTAGTATGCCCAGACAAAATTGTATTCCACGCAGATGATGCGGTCATCTTTTCCTGCAGCCCACACCCTGTCCCATTAGAAGCCAAGCTACAAAAAAGCTTTGCTGCTGTTGAAAGCTGGTTTCAAAATAACAAACTCATCTTGATCTATAAGAAAACCAAAACAATGCTATTTGCTAACCCACAGAGTAAGTACAAATCCCACCAACTATCAATTCTCAACAACAAACTGGATCCACTTGACTGTGTTACCACCTTTAAATACCTAGGAATCACACTGGACAGTTCACTGTCATACACTCAGAACATAGACTATGCCATAAAAACTGTAAACACAAGAATAGGCCTACTGTTTAGACATCGCCACTGTATGACCCCTGAAGCCTTGTCACTGGCAACCAACAGCTCCTTCCTCTCAGTCATAGACTATGGGATTGTTATTTACAGTTCTGCCACTAACACAGCACTAAAAAGAGTAAGAATGGCCTTAAATAAAGCATGCAGACTGATCATTGGCACCACAGGCTTACCCGTACCTGTGACCCATATGCACAAACCAAATGGCTGATTCTCCAGGAAGAATCAAATACCAGGTGTGCCTTTTTGGTAAGAAACTCACCTTCAGTCTAACCCCACCCTCCATCCAGAACCTTCTCACTACTGCTGTCAACACTAGACAAGAGGGGCATCTAGGAATGCACAAACCATCCCCTTCTTCTGCATGGCACTAGCACAATGCTCTTTTGCTTACAGAGTGCCCGACTGGCTAAACGCTCTTCCCGCTGATAATATCTCTGAACTAAAATTTGGCCCCTTTAAGCACAAATTAGTCCAGCACCTGACTGCACTGAGTACCTGCGACTGCCAACCTTAACTTTCATCCTGCATACCCAGCCTGCCCACACTGAGTATCTGTGACTGCCATCCCTAAGCTACCCTCAACATCCCACCCTTACACTCCCCATGCCTTCATGTACATCACTGTCACACCTCACCCCCTCTGTCCCATGCCACTGATAGGCAGCTCTCCCACTCCCCTCTACCTCTGTCCCCCCCAAATTTCTAGCTCCCCCTTTCATCACACTACCATCCCTGCTGCCCCTCCCCATACCCCTTCTACTGTTCCTCCCCTTTACCGTCCCCCATCTGACTACCTACCCAGACAATGTCAACATTTGACTGTTCTGTTTTATTCCTATTTATGCACACATATGTATTCCTTATTGCTGATTGTACTGAAGTTTGCTGTATCTGCAACATATGTATTCTTGTATTGTAATGGAATTATGTTACCCCTGATGTACTATATTCTATGTTCCTTGTCTTCTATGGATGTCTAATTGTATCCACTTATTGTATTATCATGACATGGAACCTTCGTAAAAGAACTTTAGCTCAAAGGTTGTAATTCCCGAGACAAATAATAAATAAATAAAAGCCCACATCTGATGCACTGCTCCTGGGGATGGGCTTGAAGTCTGTGTGACAGAATGATAAAATGTGCTAAATGCCTAAATCAAATGAGTGATGAGAGAGACTGTCTGACTGAGTGAAGTAAAAAGAGACAGCTAAGTGAACGGTGAGAGAGACTCAAGAGTCGGTGTGGTGGTTGAAGCCTGAAGGTCAACTAATTAAAATTTGCTAATGTTTTATGATATTTATAGCTGAAATGAAGGCTGTAAGCAAGTGTGTTGTGTACCTAGACCTGATAATATAGAGTTGCTGCTATAGTTTGTAGTGGAATGGGCCAGGCAGGCTCTCCCAGTCTGAAGAGCTGAACATTCAAGCTGGAATCAGTCTGCACATTCGAGCAGGCAGGTGGCTGCTACCTGCTCGAACATGTGCACAAGTGCCTGTGCAAATATGCAGAGGTTCTTGACAGACAGGTACAGTTACAGTTTCAGGTTTTGTCCCTTGGTAGATGGATAAATCATCCTTTTAATTTTACCTGTTTTGCATACCACTTTTTAATCACAGCAAATATGTTTTACCTTTTAGAGACATTCCAGATGTTCCAGAGCATGCCTTCTAGGGGCACCTGGCCTCCACTGGTTGTTGCCCTCCCTGCTGATATCTGAAATGGCACCCCTGCCATAAAGTCTAAATTTACAGGACATCCTCTGTGTGAGTACCATGTTTTCCATGAGGGACAGAGCAGTTTTTAGGGGTAAAATGAGGGATATCCCCCCAATCAGGGACAGTTGAGAGGTATGATATGCACAGACTATTGGAACCCCACTATAGTCAGGCATATGTTCCCCCTCCCAGTAAAGCTGATCTCTACACCCCCGAGCTCAGGTACATTATGACTTATGGCACAAGAGAGTGTGGAGGTGTGCCCCATTGAAATGAATGGGGTTATTTCTTTATGACTATTTTATAAATTATGATGGTGAGTTGGAGATTAATGAAGACCACCACTTGATTAACAAGGGATTTGTTAGTCAAACAGTAGCCTTATTCATTTCCAACTTGCCATCATAATGTATAAAATAGTAATAAAATATAACCCCATTCATCTCAAAGGGGTGTGCCTCTACACTCTATCCCTTGGACATCATCCCTTAAAGACTCCTGCCTCTGGCTCCCTAGTACTCAGGTAAGATACTCTCAACTTATACCTATATTTGGTGGGTTGTCTGTGATGGTGTGTCCGTGCCCGTTACAGTGTGCGTGTATGTGGACGGGGGGAGCTGACCATGTGAATGGGTGGGTGCTGAGTTGTTACTACTTTTGTGTTTGTCCCTTAAAGTCTGCTTGTGTGGAAGCATTCAAAACTATGGAGAGAAAATACTAGGAGTACAGGCCAGACGGTTGTGATTAAGTAGTTATTTGAGTCAGTGTGTATATGGGGGGGAGAATCACATGTGTTTATGATGGTATGTGTGCTACAGTTCAGCTGTGCAGCTGGGGACACAAAACCTAAATAATATGGCAGTGGTTATAAGCTTGCCATATGTGTGCAGATTTGTACTGAGGTACAAGCATGCAGGCAGTATAGCATAGTGGTTAAGGGCACTGAGCTGCAAACTTGGATACCTGGGTTTGAATCTCATCAGCCCCCACTTGTATACTGTGTGATCCTGAGCAAGTCACTTAACTTCCTTGTACTCCCAGGTCAATCCTTGAAACAAACTCCAACTCAGTGTGCCTTTCGTGGTAAAACAATTGTTCCCCTCATGTGTGAAGTTATAAGTGACCACTTGCTTGTTGCAAGAATGCCACATGCATAGAATCTATTCCAATTTAACATAAAAAACATGCTTGCAGTATGCATGCCACATGGGTAGTTTTATGTGTGCAGCATGCAAATATTTCACATGTTTATTTCTGTAAGGGTAGTTCTATTTTTTAACAGTCATAGGCACCACTTTGTTTAGCAATGGCACTCAGTTATGAAAAAGAATCACATCACCATTGGAAAGAAAAACAGCATGTGAGTTATAGCACTACCCAGTCCAACAAACATTTGCCAATGCCGAATGTTGGCTTGCTGACATTGGCATTGATAGTGTAGGAGTTAGAGAGATGCATAATAGGAATGGCAGTGAAGTATTAAACTAACTCCAACCTCCTCCCTGCAAAGACTGAAAGGTGCTGGGAGTGTGGCTTTGGGTCATCGGTCCTAATGCTTATGCCATTCCACCTCACCCCACCCTGCAGACACCGACAGGTGTTGCGGTGTGTTTTGGTGTCTTCAGCCCTTGTGCTCACCCCATTCCATAAGGAAATAAACTGAGATGGGTGCAATATTGGGGAATGGGGTGAACAATAGGGTGACAGAACCCAAGGTATACATCAATGCCTGTCAGTGGTTGTAGGGTGGAGGGGTGGGGTAGAATGCTGTGAACATTACGGCCGATGAACCCAAGTTATGCCCCCGACACCCATCAGTCTCTACAGGGCAGGTGTATGGTTGTAAACCTTAATGCCCTGGGTGTTTGTTGGTATTTTCACTCCAAATGATCAACATTGGCTTTCTGGGACCCCACCTCATGAACAGTGGCACTATCATTTTGTTACTCAGTCGTGAAAGGTGATTTCAAACAACAACTGCACCATTTGTTGCCACAGGTGCGGAAACAGATTTCGGGGCAGGATGCAAAAAATGACAGCTGTACTGCTCGTGAGGAGGTGTGAAAAAGTGGCAATGTTGAAAATCTGGAGAGAAAATATGAAAAATGTGTGAGCTTATGAGCATGTGTAGATACTGCACAATGCACGCCTGTAAAGTTGTCATTTTTGGGAATTTGTTCACCAAATTTTCAACATGGGCATTTTGAGACCTCTCCTCATGAACAGTGGCACTGTGTTTTTGTTAAACTGCCCCAAAAGTTGATTTTGCGCAGTGGCCACCCCCATTGTGCGCCACAGGTGCAAAAAACATGTTTTGGGCAGGATCAGAAAAATGACAGTTGTAGTTTTCATACGGAGGTGTGAAAAAGTGGCAGTGTTGAAAATCTGGAGTGAAAATATTAAAAATTGGCAAAGTTACAAGCATACATAGAAACTGTGCAATGCACACTGGTAATGCAGTCATTTTTTGGAATATTTTCACAAAATTTGCAACATGGGCTTTTTGGGACCTCCCCTCATGAACAGTGGCACTGTAATTGTGTTAATTGGCCCCAAAAGGTGATTCCATGCAGTGATGGCGAAATCACCTTTCGGGACCAAGAAATGAAAAGACAGTTACATGTTCATGAGGCTGGGTCCCAAGAAACCCATGTTGAAAATTTGGGGCCAAAATTCCTAAAAATGGCTGAGATATCAACCTAAGTTGAAATCCCCCCATTATAAAGCTTCTTCAGTTCTCAGTTCAGCTTTGAAGAGGGCAGACATCTTCCGCTTCAGAGAAGATCATGGCCCCTAACCTCCAGAGGGTAAATATGGGTGCGGGGTGTGGGGAGGTGGGTGCACAGATGGAGGGTAGGATGGGAAAGGCTGGCAAGGGAGACAATGGTGGACCATTTTCTTCTTTGCATGGGGAAAGAAATGCTAGAGGGGGGACAAGGGAGACAACAGTGGGCAGTTTTTCTTCTTTGCAGGGGGGAAACATGAGGGAAGGTTTTCTTTTTTTAAACAGCTTACACACACATTAAAATAGGCACACTGGGGGTGGGCTTCCAGTGTGCCACAATTCGGGGGGGGTGCCGACATGTGGATTGGGCACTCTGATGTCGGCAAGCCGTATAGATGGGCTGGGAGCAGGGGCACATCCAACACTGGGAGTGGGCATCCCAGTGTCAGAAAGGAGATACTGTCTAACCAGAAAAGACACACTAAGAGGGGGGATGCCGACACGGGGATTGGGCACCCTGATGTCGGCTTTTTGGGAGTGTGTGGTGGACGGCAGGAGCCGCCATGTTACGTGTGCCACATAATTGGGGGGGGCTGCTTTCTGACATGGGGATTGGGCACCCCTATGTGTATACCATTACCGCAGCTACTCGCTGACTGTGAAGACCAGCACAGTACCAGAAATTGGGCAAAATCCACCTGTCACTGTGGTGGTCCATGCGACGATTGGGACTGCTTCACTGGGTGATTGCCTCCCCCCGGTCCAACTCTGACTCAGAGTTAGAATCTTAAAGACCGGGGGTGTGTGGGGGGCATAGCTCCCCAAAAAGGGGAGATTGTGGGTGCAGTCCCTCGATTGTGAGCGCCGACATCCTGCGGCTACAATGCTGACAGTTGGCATTGTAGCTGTCGTGGTAGAGGATGTCGGCGCTAGTGCTGTTGAAGTGCTATAGGTAAACCACCCTGATGTTGGGATTGTGTTGCGGATGGCAGAAGCTGCCATATGTATTGAAATGTTTCACTAGGAATGGCACATAATGGAGGCATGTCATCTGCCACTGCAATGATGAGCCTGTCTCTCATTGTGGTGGCAGATTTCTTTCAACTTGGTAGCACTCTCTGAAACTGCTGTCATCAGCAGCATGCTCACAGGTTGGCGGCTGAGGGACACACTAACTAAAGCATCCCCTCCATTCGCCACAACACTGACACACCTCTGAAAGTGCTACTACCCCAATAGGCTGTTTGCACAGGCATGCAAACCAACATAAAATTCACCAAAAAAATACTGCTAGTACCACTGTTAGAGCTGAGCAGACTGTTCCATCTGAAATCTGGACTCCCGGATCGAATCCTAAATCCATGGACCCAGATAAATATGTATTTCACTGCTGATGTCTGGTTGCAGGTCTGTGAAAAGCAGGGTGTTTTTTCCCACATGCCGCAGTTTCAGCTGGAGGAATGGATGGCACCAGGTGGAACAAAGAGTGATGAGAGGAAGGTGGAGCTGAGCCTAGCAGCCAGAGAATGACAGTCGCAGTCATGTGGTGGGGAGATCTAAGTGTGGGCTGCAGCTGCTATGATAGGTTGGTGGGTCAGTTGGTGATGCTTTCTCCGGTCGGCTGTGTCGCTCATCGGTCTGTTGTTCTCAGAACGTGGAACTCGGCAATTGAGCCATGAAGATAAAAACTGTGTGGTAAAGTACTGGCATATTCTTTTATGTACTTCAAAGTGTATTGGCTTCACAGTGGCTGTCTGTGTACAGGCCCAGGGTATGGGCATGCTGGCAAAATATAAATGTTGACTTGTGCCATCCAGAGGAGAGAGAGAGAGAGAGAGAGAGAGAGAGAGAGAGAGAGAGATAAAGACTAGACTAATGGGAGCCTAAGAGTAATGGCATAGTCACAGAACTCACAAATGAAATGTATTATTGGTTTCATTGTGGCTGTCTGTGTACAGGGCATGGGCATGCTGGCAAAATAAACATCAAGTTGTGCCATCCAGAGGAGAAAGATAGATAGAGAGAGAGAGAGAGACTAGACTACTTGGGGGCAAAGAGAAATGTTATAGTCACAGAAATCACAAATAAAGTGTGTTCTTGGTTTCATCATGGCTGTCTGTGTACAGGCCCAGGGCATGGGCATGCTGGCAAAATAAATGTTGACTTGTGCTATCCAGAAGAAGACAGAGAGAGAGAGAGAGAGAGAGAGAGAGAGAAAGACTAGACTAGTAGGGGTGAAGAGAAAGGTTGTAGTCACAAAAATCACAAATAAGGTGTATTCTTGGTTTCATTGTGGCTGTCTGTGTACAGGCCCAGGACATGGGCATACTGGCAAAATAAGTGTCAACTTGTGCCATCCAGAACAGGAGATGAAGAGAGAGAGAGAGAGAGACTAGACTACTGCGAGGCCAAAGAGAAATTTTACATCACAGAAATCACAAATAAAGAAATGAATCTTGTCCTCAGTGTGACTGTGCAGTGTATGTACACTGTACAGGGCAGACAGGCAGTCAAAATGGTACTTGCATCTGTTTGTCTGTCTCTGTCTCTGTCTCTTTCTCTCTCTCTCTCTTTCTCCCACTGGCACACTCAACATTATGGGCATTAGCTGGATATGCCACCAGTACAGCCCAGCCATGAATCAGCTAGCAGTTATTGCTTTTATTAGCAGTTTTACTGTAATTTTTATACAGATCATACTAACATACTGCATGCCAGCAGAGTAGGCCTCATGGTCTATCATGCTTCAGTACCTTGAGTGAGTACTGTAGCCATCACCCTGGCTCCTTTTCTTGTTTTTCCATCCCTCATCAAAAGTGGATCTGCAGTTCGGAGTGAGTGAGACCGGGATATGGCTATACATCATGCATTGAATTTTTTTCCTTTGGACCTCTGTGTTAAATATGACCAACTTTGGCCACTTTTATGCATTTTTTCAAATGTTTTCAAATATTTGTCAATAAATCAGAACTAATCAGAATAAATCAGAACTTCTCCATATTCCAGTTCTTATTTAATAAGGGTCAGAACTTCATCGAGTTTCCCAGCCCTAACCACTATTAGGGGACAAAATAGAACTACCAGCATTTAAATCAATCTGGTTAAGACACATTTACCAACGAGATCTGCTCAAAATGAATAAGAGACATGACTGAGATCAGGGACTTGTCTCTCACAGTTGCTGTCAGTACAGTGTCATGTACTGGATGCACCTCCCATAGACCCTCAGGAGGATGATTTGATTCAAAGGCAGGCAAGTTCCAGATCTCACTTTGTAACCACTCTCTTGAGTTTGATGTTTTTTAGAAGGTAATATTATGTTTGTAGCTAGTTCTGTTTCTCAACAGTCATAGGCACCACTTTGTTTAGCAATGTATATCCTCTGTGTTTTCCAATAAAGATGTTCTTACCTCCAGTAATTATCAACTACCTAACAAATGTAATGCTTCTCGCATTTCCGACACTATGATTCTTTCTGCCTTGAGCACTTTAAGAAAATCATCTAGTCCTCGACCAGATAACATTAACCCAAGATTTTTATTAGAAACTGCTGCAGCAATAGTAGTTCCCGTAAGTAACATCTTTAACAAATCTCTTGAAAGTGCACAGATCCCCTTAGATTGGCTGACAGCTAAAGTGTCTCCTATCTTTAAAAAAGGTAGCAAGTACCATGTCCAAAATTATCAATCCAATACCCTTATCTCTGTTGTCTATAAAATTATGGAAAAAATCATTAAAACTCTTATAGAGAAGGAAATGAGTATACTTAATGTCATCGACACATCACAGCATGGTTTCAAAACAGGACACTCGTGCATCTCTAGCCTGGTTACTTTTATAACAATATCAGCCTTGATCTGGATAATAACATCTCTTCAGATGTAATATTATTGGACTTCAGTAAAGCTTTCAACAAGGTCCCACATGGTAAACTTGTATCCAAACTGGAATATTTTAGTTTTTCATCTTGTCTCAATAATTGAGTGAAACACTAATTGACAAACAGGACCCAAAGGGTAAATATGAACAACTCATTGTCAGACCAATATCCAGTCACCAGCAGGGTTCCTTAGGGCTCTGTCCTGGGGCCTACTCTGTTTAACTTGTACACAAGTGACATGCAAATCATTTTCCAAAACTGGTTATCAAAGTTCGCGGTTGATTCCAAACTTGGTGGAAAAGCAACACCCCTGCAAATTTATCGAGTCTTGTCTCTGATCTAAAAAACATTGAACTGTTGGGCACTAATCAATGATATTGAATTTAATGTTCAAAAGTGCATTGTTCTCCATTTCAACACAACCCCCCCCCCTCAAATTTACACAGTATAAATAATATTCCATTAAAGGCATCCAATATGGAAAGGTACCTAGGTATTCTTATAAACAGCAAACTCTCAGCCCACGACCACTGTTCAAAAGTTTCTAGGGTAACTAATTCCCTCAAATCAAATTAAATGCTCTTCTGTCTCTAAGACTGAACAGTGTCTTATTTCCTTGTACAGATCTCACATTAGACCTTATTTGGCCCATGGATTGCCATTCTGGAACCCCTACCTTATGAGAGACATAGCTCAGCTTGAGTGTACCCAGAGACGTGCCACAAAAATTATTTCTGGCCTATCTCATAAGACTTATTTTGAGAGACTCCAAGCTACAGATCTTCACTATCTTCAGAACAGAAGATGTAGGGGAGACATCCTGTTTCTCTACAGGGTTCTAAAAACCCTAGACTTAATGGTACAATGTGGTCTCACTTTTTCTTCTGCTAGAAGGGTACCCAGGTTACATAAACAAATTTTGATTAAAAAGGCTAATACAAACCAGAGGAATAATTTCCTAACTATACGTGCCCCCAGACTATGGAATTCCTTGCTCCAAGATTTAATAGATCTTCAGAATTTTGATACATTCAAAAAAAATTGGATATTTGGCTTACTACAAACTCTACCTTTTTGTATTAGCCCACTCATATGTGAGGGAAAATCACGATGGGCCACAGCCTTCTTTTTTCCAAAACAAACCTAGTAAACCTAGTAATTTTGAAGAAGGAACACACCACCATTTGGAAGAAACAGAATGTAAGACAAGCATTTGTCAATGCCGAATGTTTCCTTCCATGGTGTATGTGTCAGGTGTGTATTGTGTTATTGAACAAAGAATTTGATTGCAGATAAGGACTGCTTGGCCAACCCAGTCTGCCCATGTTCCCCTACCTAATGTCACACTGTAGACCCTACTTGATCTGACTTCCTACCCCCCATCCCAAGGTTCCTACCCCCCTGCCACTAACTCCACAACCTCAACATCTCAAACTCTGTGTGTCCCCCAAGTCTCCAACTAATTCAACAATATGTTCTCCACTCTGCCTATCCTCTCCTTCCTATTCTCATGCCCCTCTCTTTGTTCCCCACTGAAGTCCCATGCAAAGCAACTGTGGGCACAAGTGGAAGACTAAGGACCCCCTTAGTTATGAAGCATAATACTACACAACTTATAAATAGTTGCACAGTTGCCTCTGCGTACCCCTTTCGCAGCCCTCTGCTTTCTTCTGCTTTACAGTCCTCTGCCCTCTTTCCTCCCACAACCTGTAGCTGACTGCTCACCACTTGTTGACAGATCCCTGGGCCACTCTTGTGCCAGTCTCATTGGCTTTTCTAGAAGTTTGGGCTTTGCTGCTCTCTGGATCTCGATTTTGGGAGGAAACCATGCTGGGTAGTTCACACTCTCACTCTTGGATCTGTGTCGCCTTCTCACTACTCAGCTACTCATCATTAGGGATGCAGCAAATTTAAATTTCGATGGAGACGTGCTGGCGAAGTGGCCAAATTTGCCTGGCAGAGTAATCTGTGACATATTCCTGCAGAAGACTAAATTTTGCCCTTCTGCCGGGAGAAATTTTGTCACTCTGCCAGGTGAAATTTTGCATTTCGCTCCATGAAATGGGTGGAATTTCTCGGATTACTCCGCGAAGCGAATTTCTCGCCACTTCTTTGCCCACCACTACTCATCATCCCTCTAGAGTGTCTCTCGCTCTCCAGCAATGTATAGCCATATCCAAGGTCTCACTCATTCTGGACTGCAGATCCACTTTTTACCACTCTCCATCTCCCTATTCCCAGCTACACTTGCACTGTTCTATGTAATTTGCCAATCCCACCTGTCATTTGAATTTTTTTCAAAGTTTGTCACATCACACCAGTCACAGTGTACCTATGATTGGATCTGACCAATCAGAGCTGCATATTTACAGTGGTGCCCTAGCAACTTTCTTACCCTCTTTTGCTGCTGTTACCCATGTCCCCATTCAGCAGCTGCTGTGTGCTTCAGCCTAAATATTTATCCACCATTCTGCTGTCACTGGATGCCACTGCTCAGCCATGTGCCTCCCTTTGCTACTTCCCAGGAGTAGGGACCATTGCCTGCTATCACTGCAGGCTGGGTGAAGGCTACTGACTGGCCTGAGGGTCTGATGCTGGGGAAAGGAACAATGATCGATCTGCGATACAGGAAGTGGGCACGTGAGTGCAGAGTCTGAGTGTCAGGGCATAGTGGTAGAACATGTCTCAGCTCAGTGCTGTGGTGCATTGGGGATGTGTGTGTGTGTTGGGGGGGAAGGCATGCTTTTATTTCTCTTGGGTATTTATGTGAGCGTTAGCCTCTGTGAGCCACAGCCTTGCCCCAGCCCCTTTCAAGAGCCGCTACAGGATCCACAAAGTCATAAAGCTGCTCAGCTGTTTGCCAGCTGGCTTTATGCAAATGAAAGGACTGAGCACTCCCTTATTTCAAGTACATAAAGTTTCCACCAACAAAAATGTACCTACTGTCATATTCAGCTTGTGTGCTCATTGGTCTGTCAGGGAAAAGCCCAATGCAGCCTGACCTGCAGTGGACATGACACTGACACACCTATGAAATGCCATTTGCAGTGTACCAAAATGTTTCTCATGCAAACGCAAGGAAAACATAAAAAAGGGCAAGTACAAGCAACTTGAGACATTTCACTTGAACATCTTTGTGACTATCTGCACCCAGCTTAGACTGTAACTACTTGATGATCTGGACTTGAGTTGTTTTAGTTCTAAAAGAAGAAAATCCTAAACACTTGTCTAAAAAAAAAAGTTCTTCAATTCCATTGAAACTAAAAATGACTACTGTATCTGCTGTCTCCGGGCAGTGCACCTTGCTTCCCCACCA
This sequence comes from Neoceratodus forsteri, assembly GCA_016271365.2. Classification (NCBI taxonomy): domain Eukaryota; kingdom Metazoa; phylum Chordata; order Ceratodontiformes; family Ceratodontidae; genus Neoceratodus; species Neoceratodus forsteri. The sequence continues at coordinate 1,388,176,524 of CM057453.1, forward strand.
GTTTTGAACAGTATTCAAATGGGGTTGCCAGGACAACCAACAAAACACGAGACTAAAAGTACTGTTTTTGTTATGAAAGGAAATCCCATGCAGAACTCTGTGATCCTGCCCTTCTTGCTTTTCCCAGAAGCCCCTGAGGCTCCCTATGATGCAGCCAGCGAGGCAACTCTTGTTCTGTAAGTGTGCATGAATGACCATGCAGGAACTATCATGGAAAGCTACAGGAGGACAGTTGAACCATAGGTGCACAGCAGATGCTGATAAGTACGCATGTGAGCCGGCTGTGCTGGGGGGGGGGTTGTACTGTATATATATTGTGTTTTGGGGTCATGCGCCATCTGTGATGGCCAGGTAGCATTGAATGAACAGCATGAGAACAGAGTGAGGGAAGGAAGAGCATGGGGGACAGAGCAAGAGACAGAGAAAGCTCAAGCGGTGATGACTCCAGGAGTGGAAGAATCATGTGGAGTGGAGTCAGTGGCTCTTACAACAGGTTAGCCATTGTGATACAGTCACACAGGGCAGGGGACTGTCTGTGGGGACTCCATGATGGAAAAGAAAAGGCAGTCAGACTTAATCTGTCAGCTGTGTGCAAGTACTGCTTCCAGACAGACAGCAGCTCCATGCCCTCCTGTATTATCTGTGTTCTCAGAAGGGAGTCCCTGAGCAGGCTGTGGGGTGACAGAGTTATGCAAATAAAAGCATTGAGCACTCCCTCTTTGGAGCACCTCAGTCCTTTCAAGTACACAAAGTTTCCACCCACAAAAATGTACCTACTGTCATATTCAGCTTGTGTGCTCATTGGTCTGTCAGGGACTAGCCTAGTGCAGCCAACCTGCATTGAACATAACACTCTCACACCTCTGAAATGCCATTTGCAGTGTAATAAATTTTTTCTTGTGCAAGCACAAGGAAACATAAAAAAGAAGAAGCAGCTAGTCACTTAACAAAGCAGTAAAACAATTAGTGACAGTAGACCCTGCCTTTCTTAGTTTATGGGGTCAGACTAAATGATAGTACCCCAAAACTGGAGGCAATAAAGCAACTCCATGACAGTAAACCCTGCCTCTGGAACCATAGAAATGATACCTCTAGACTGGAGACAATAAAACAACTATGTGACAGTAAAACCTGCCACTGGTGCCAGGAGACATGATACCCCGAGACTGGAGGCAATAAAGCAGCTGCAACTAAAACAGTGAACCCTGCCTCTGGGGCCAGAAGAGAGACCCTGAGACTATAGGCAATGGCAAACCCTGGGCTCTGTTCTCATAGGTTGGTACAGGGCTTCCAAAAGCCCTGCATCAAACCCTGCACTATGCCAGCTGCATTGACACACCTTTTGCCCAATTCTAAAAGGTTGCATGCATCTGTGACACTTTACCCTTTTTACGGTGGCATGCATCAGATATTTGGCACAAATCACATAAAAAGGGCCATGAAGTAAGACCAGCTAAAGCTGGTCTAACTCGTGACATGTGGCACATGATGGGCTAGGGGATCGAAAATCCCGATCACCAGCTACGAACTGCTGCAAGCCCCACGTGCTCTGTGTTTGGTGCACCCAGAGCTTGTGGCAGTCTACATCATTTGAGAATAGAGCCCCTTGTCTTTATTATTTGCTGGGGCTAGTACTACAACCACCATTACCTGGGGAAGGAACTGAAGTCTGAAATAGTAGGGGAAGGCCGTCACATTCCAAAAATGAAAAAGAACTGTAATATTATGTAATAAAAGCTTTCTTCTCTCAAAACATGTGAAACTTGCCTGCACTATGTTATTCTAACATTTGTAGTATGATGTGTTGCTAATGCTACCATCCACAATGATCAGTAGACAAAAACATTAGAGAAAATTGCTTCTGAGTGGATCAGAGAATGGCTTAAGAAGAACTGAGGCTCGCCTGCCCAGTATGCATCCCATACTCAGTTGTTAATATACATTATACAATGGCAAGAAAGAATATTGGACCGTGATTGGTCAGTTTGGGGCTGGACCCATGGCGTTATCCTAGCACAATGCCACAGGTTTAGTCTCAGCCTCACTGTGAACCTGGAGATGATCTTGAGCACATTGAGCATCTAGAGCTTGATTGTTTCATCTGCTCTTAAAAAACCAAAAATATTTTTCCACACAAAAACATCTTTAAAATTATTTTTTTTATTCTGTATAACAACGAGCAATTGTATAATAGGAATAAAGAACTCCAGGGTGTGTGTCGTTTGGAGATAACGCCACCTGGGGCATTAGACGCTTACCTGCCTCTGCCTCGCTCAACCCCAGGTGTATGCTATCCCAGCATGACTCACACCCTAGCATGCATTATTCCTTTAGAAACTACAGGTATATATTTTATTTTAATTTGTCAGCTACATTGTTCATACAGGACAAAGGCATGAAAATCCTATATATTTAACAAGCTTTTTTAGAGAAAATGAATGCAGATGTTATTGTCACTAAGTCCAAAGATGTGTTACTGCTGTCAGTCTCATTTTCTTCTTCTTCAAGATTAGCATCACATATGTAGCCAAAGTTTGGCAAGTTAACCTTCATGAACATTAGTTTCTCTGCATTGTCTGGTATTAATCTTGTTCATTCATCAGTTAAGCTCAAGCTATGGACACTGCAGTATGAATAGACTAGATAGACCAAATGGCCTTCTTCTGCTGGCTTCTTCATATGTTCGTATGTTATGACATCCTCATCAGAGCAAAATAAACATTTGGAACAAACACTGAAGGGTGGGCATCCAATATACTTACAAGCCAGGATAGCCAGCTTTGGCCAGCATGATCTTTGTTTCTTATAGCAACCCAAAGGGTCATCCTTAATATTAAGGTTGGGCTCAGACAAGTATACATCTACCATGCTTACTACAGAGCATGCATTTTCTCCTTTTGGAATTTGAGTGTCCTACTGCAGGCACCAAATGTCATCCTCCTCATTATCTGCTTCTGTAGTGTTTTTTGGTGCAGTCTGCTGCAATGGTATCATTGTAGTACTGCTTCCTAATGAAACCTCATCTACTGCATCAGTCGAAAGTTAGCTATAGTCCAACTCCTCCATATGCTGAGAATTAACATCGGGCAGGTGCCTGTTCTGGAAATACGGCTCTAGCAATGTTGCTAAGGTATACTCTTTGCTCTGTGTCATGGCGGACATTTGTCATCATTGCTAAGTCTGGCAAGCATGTTATTGACTAGAGATTGGTTCATATCTTTTTTTGTAAGATTATTTTTTCTTTGTGTGAAGTTTTAGTGCTCGCGAAAGGTACTGGATTGACAGCACTGGAACCTGAAGTCCTCCATTTATCTGCATGACAGGTACAGCACAGGCACTCACAGTGCAAGCTTCCCCCACACTGCCCTGCCATTGTGTTTCAACCCTGCCATGGAGGGACCTCCATGTGGGTGAGAGGGTAATTTAAACTCCATGCCCATTCATTCCTTGACCTTTCATGTGAGACTGCCAACAGGGAGTGCCAATTAGTGCCAATTGTGTTAGTGGTTTTGGTTCATATCTAAGTTACTTTTCATTTTCTCCAAGCTTTCTGTCAGATGTAGAATGGGTGGAAAAACTTGGCTAAGGGATGCCTTTTCTGCACTGTCCTCTTTTGTAGCACTCATAAATGGTTTCAGAATGTCAAACAAACATTCCATCACAGACCATTCAGTAGAATGGAGTACAATCCCCTCCTCAGTAACATTGTACATGATATACAGTACTAGATGATTGCTACCTTTTGTTCAAGGATGCATTCAGGCATAAAGTAATTTGAATTCCACCTTGTTTGTACAACCTGAACAAGTTGGTGGTGAGGAAGACCTCTTTTCTTCTGGATATCAGCAAGGATGTCACCCACCAGCATGGCCACACACTCAATCTGTTGTTCCAGTTGGGTCTTGAGATTAACAACTTCAAGACTGATCAGGTCATTTGTCTGATCACTGCACCGTGGAGTTCAACTTTGGGCCCCGCCCAAAAGTCCCTCCCCTGTGGAGATGGTCAGCTATTTCCCCTTAAGGAGTGTTGACCCAAAGGGACTGTTGGCATTAGCTTGCCTATCTAGGGTTGATGCAGCATGTGCAATTGGCAATGGAGAAGTGGCAGCCACCTATAATAGGGTGGCTGCCAAAGCTCTAGATGCCATTGCACTAGTCTGTATATGACCCAGATCCTTTCACTTGAGATACACTTGGTTTGATGGGGATCTCAAGGTGATGAAGATCAGGGGTCGGAAGTTGGAGCATTGCTGGTGGAAGACCTGTCTGGAGGCTGACAGGCTGGCCCTACGTGCTCACTAAGTTGAGTACCAGGGGGCGATTTCCCATAAGAATGCAGAATTTCTGTTCAGAGAAATTGCTATGGGGAGAAACAAACCATCTCAGCTCTTTTAGACCATAGACAGGCTTTTACATCCCACCTGTCTTGGCTGAAAAAAGCTTTTTCAGCCACTTTATGTGAAGAGTTTGCTCTGTTTTTCTCTGACAGAGTGTCTGCCATCTGGTCAGGGGTTCTGCCAGGGAGACATTTGTCTCGCAGTGATCAAGTTGGGAGTTTTAGAGGCACTTGGTCTGTCTGAGAGGAGTTTATGTCAGTGGAGGTGTCTGAAGTGACTAAGGTGATCTTAGAGATGAAGCACACATTTTGTGAACTGGACCCAGCATCAGCTCATTTCTTAATGGAAAGTGTTGATGTCGTTAGCTCGGTGTTCGCCAGGATTGCCAGGTGCTCGATGGTGGAGGGCATCTTCCCAGTTGCATTGAAAGAAGCACTGGTGAAGCCCCTCCTAAAGAAATCTTCCCTCGACCCAGGCGTCCTGGCGAATTACTGTCCAATCTGCCTTTTTTTGAGCAAGGTTGTTGAGAAATTGGTGGCACAACAGCTTGAGGATCACCTGGAGTCCTTAGATATCTATGAGCCTTTCCAGTCCTTAGATATCTATGAGCCTTTCCAGTCAGGTTTCTGGGCCAGACATAGCACTGAAACTGCTGTAGTGAGAGTGCATAATGATCTGCTCAGGGCTAGAGCTAGAGGAGAGATAGAGGAGACAGGTCAGTTCTTGTGCTCTTTGATGTCTCTTGTTCTGGGGTCTGTTCCACTGGTGGTTTCTCTGAGGGTGTGACATTGCCAGGGTTCGGCTGAAGACCTCAAGAGATCATGCTTTTAGAGTCTCTGGGCTGACCCTGTGGAACTCACTTCCACCTGCAGTCTGGAAGGCTCCTTTGATAGAGGTGTTTAAAGGGACTCTAAAAGCCCACCTGTTCAGTCTGGCCTTTGACTGTTGATGCCATCCTTAGTTCTGTCCAGTCCCCTGAAATATGACCTCTGGGAACCTTTTATTGCTGCAAAATACTAATTTCATTATCATTTTAATGAGATTTTATTATATGTTTCAATTTATTGCTGTATATTTTATTCATGTTTGGCACCCAGAGCCTCAGGGTTGGGCTTCTTATGAATAAAATTTCCTAGCCTTTTACAGAGTGGTTGAAGTGGTCACACGTTTTGTGAACTACCCCTATGGTGGTTGACACTTGTCGTCATTATCCATGAACCTTCAGAGTAGTAAAGTTCACTGGCAAATGTGGTATTGGTTTTTATTTAAATTAGGCTCCCTTCTGCATTACCTGTATGTGTGCATTTTTATTAATTCAATGTTTATCTGTGGAGACAAGATGGAAAGCCATCCCTCTTATGCTCCATCTCCTCAAACTGTTGAATCAATCTGTTTAGACCATGAATTATGTGCAGTGCTCATTAGTATATTCCATTATTTCAGCAACCACTGGTGCTGTGGTGTGAACCTCTAAGTCTGTGAAATTCAAGTTGTCACTTCAGGAGTAGTGGTGGGCAAAGTTCCCAAACTTTGCCACATGGAATACTTCACATGTAACGTGGAATTCGTGAAATACTCCACAACGCAAAGTGAATAACTTCACCTTTAACCAATAATACAAAGTTCCATTGATTTCAATGGACTTCGCATTAATTTCGCCTTTTTTATTACTCCCCCTTTAATTTTAAAGTGAAGTTCCATTGATTTCAAGGGACTTTGCATTAACTTTGCCTTTTTATTGCACTTTAATGTGAATTAAGCAGTGATTCATGTGATTGCTGGTCACATGGGCTCTAGATTGTCTTGCACAGCCTCAGTTCAGTGTAGTGTGTATGTAGAGGAAAGCTGGAGACAGTTTGCTCTCAGGGCTTTGAGAATCAAACCATCGAAAAACCTTTAAAAATTCATTTTTGCTATAAAATGTGTCAAAATTTAGTACATTGATTGTAGGAAACCCTCATATGTTTGTATCATCGAGCGTTTATTGATTTTGTGTGCATATTGAATGTTAATTTAATATGTTCAGTCTCTCTACTGTAGAAGTGTGCTTTGGGGGTGGGGTGTATTTGTCATGATTGTGGAGGTAGATTCACAGTGAGAAAGGCAATCTTTCCAACTGTTGTGTTGGGAACTGTCTTAGTATTTGCATGTTCACATACACACATTAATAGTCTAGTACGTTTTGATCATTTGTTGCTGTTTGCTGTGGCACTTTGCATTTTTTCAGTCTGTTTAAAAGACTGGGTTGTTGACAGTGTACTGAACTGTTACATTTTCTGCTCATTACCTTTGTGTGTGCGTGCTGCCAAGTCAAAGGCATGTTATTGTGGCACCGTAATCGTAGTACTCTTAATTTCTTCACCCGTCTGTATTATTTTTTACTGCTTCTAGCTAGGCACTGCTATCCCCCCCCCTCCCCCGGCAAAAGAAGGTATTATTTTTCCAGTTTGGGATTGCTGATCACTGGTTAAGGTCTTGTTGTGCCTGTGCGGCTGCATCTCTTTAGTGCTCTACCTCCATCTGTCTGTGCAGCTGCATCTCTTCAGGGCCCAATCTCCATCTGTTAGTCATACTTGTTTTTTGGCTTCCCATCCTTCCAAAAGTGCCTAAATCTAAATTTGTTGTTAATTGTCTGTGTAATCCCAAACAATGCATGCAAAGAGACATGCATGCAAAGATATTTCTGGCTGTGGTACTGCAGCCAGTGCCAAGAGTGGCCATGGCCATGGTAGCACGAAGCAGGAGGGAATAGTTGATGCAAGTAAAGGGATTTCTCTTACTATGTTTTTCACAGCACAATCAATCACTTCAACGATGGTTGGACATGCTGTTGTTCCTGGTTTTGGTGGTGGTGGTGGTAGTGAAGTTAGTGACGGCATGAGTATTGCTCCAAGTTCAACCCATGCAAACTTATCATTTTGCCAAAATGTTGTGGTGTCCGAAGACATGCTTCAGAGTGTAGTTGATGTCACACACACTCCCCATCCCCACAGTAGTTGAACATGATTCTGATCGTGAGTCTGATGATGACTCACAAACTGATCTCATTTTTCCAGTGATGTTGAGGTTATGTCTGATGTGCTAGCCAAAGATTCGAATATTGACGGAAAAACTGTGGATGATCATACTGCAGCTGTGGTTGTAACATGTTCATCACAGGACAGCATTCAAACTAAATTTGTGAATGCAGATGATTATGATGATGATGCTAGTAACTCCAGTTGTGAACCAAAAACCTGGAAAGAAGACAAAAACATTAATGAAACTTGTTTTGAAATGATGACCCCCCTCCCCACCCACCCACAAAAAATACATCGTTTCATGGCTTGATCAATTAGCAAGTAGTTAACTAGTAGCGAGTCAACACATTGCACATCATCAGCTGCAGTAAACAACAGCAGCAGCAGCAGGCACCAGCACATCATTTTCTCACTTGGGACACTAATGGAGAGTTGAGGCTGTTGGTGCACACTTTAATCAGTGCATCTTGAAATACTTGTGACTTTTATGAACAGTTTCTCTTGTGATTATTCTTCCTCTGGAGTCGGGACTTTCCATGACATTGAAACAGCAGGCATTTTCTCACTTGGAATCTTCTGAAATTCTCTTCTTATTGCACATTAGTGTAGCAGCAGCCTTACTTCATAGCATGTAAGCATTTCTGTAATGGGGCTACTACTTGGCATTAGTGGCTAGCAGGAGGAGGCATCAACACAAAAAGACTTATGTTTCAATGCTCACACAAAAGATATTCATTTTCTATTATTCTGGAATTCTCTTCTTACGTGCACACCACCAGTGCATCAGCAGTGCACAGTAGCAGCAGCAGCAGCATGAGCAGCATGTAAGTCTTTCTATAATGGGACCAATACTTGACATTTGTGGATAGAAGAAGGAAACAACAGTATGAACAGACTTATGTTTCAATGCTCACACAAAATATGTTTATTTTCTATTATTCTGAAATTCTCTTCTTACTTGCATACCACCAGTGCATCAGCACAGCAGCAGCAGTATGAGTGGCATGTAAGCCTTTCTATAATGGGACAACTACTTGACATTTGTGGATAGAAGAAGGATATATCAATATGAACAGACTTATTTATTTATTGAAATGTTTCACCAGGAAGGCACACTGAGTGACAAGTCACTCATCTCCTGGTGCGACCTGGAGGGAAGGGGTACAATAGGAGTGAGACATTAAACATTCAAGTTACAAGATCAACATTAACATACAGTTGTAAGGCAGGTGTTACAAGCATTGTTACAACAGTGTTGTGCCCAATAGATAGAAAGAGTGGACAATAATAAATGCTGGGTTAATAAGTAAAGAAGTGCTTACATGAAAGAAAAAGGGGAAAGGAGAGGGAAGAGTGAGGTGGGGGAAGGGGAAGAGGCATGTTCATGTTACATTCAAGTTAAAAGATCAACGTTAACATACAGTTGTAAGGCAGGTGTTACAAACAGTGTTAAAACAGTATTATGCATAATATGTAAGCAATAATACCCTCCAGTGTGGGCAGTATTGGGCTATACCGGACCGCCCAGGGGTGTAATGAGGCCCGACTCCGCAGGCTGAAGGCCTTATAGCCACTGGAGGTCCTGTATAGCCCCATACTGCCCACCCTGAAGGAAAATATTACACTAAAATAGGGCAGTGGTAAAACAAAAACAAAAAAAATTTTTTAAATTGTTAATAAATTGTTTAAGAGCTATTTTGTAATAAAATAGTTCCTCCACCTAAATAAACTGGTTGTGTGCAGTTGCAGCTTCCTATAGTAGTCTGTTTATAATCCCCCTTAACAGTGCAGAGTGTCAACGCCCCCACACCCACACCTTCTTGAAACTGAAGTTCACTATTTTGTATGGAGACACAGTTTGTCCACCACCAGTTACCTAAAGATGATCGGGCTCACAGCGTCACTTTCCTGACTCCAGACGCATGTTGTGTTGCCATGACAACAAAACAGAAGCGAGTGTTTTGTTCTGTGGGAGAGACTGGCAACACTGCAAAACTGCAGTTTCTTTCTTTGCTGTGCAGCGCAATTTAAAATAGGGAGCAGAATGGGAGTGGACTCTTCTGTATGAGAGGAACTAAGGTGGCGGGCAGGCAGCAGCGCGGTACATCAGCCAAGAACGGACGTCAGGGAAGGTCCGTAGATTTTGTGGGAGGAGGTCAAAGAGGTGGCAGAAGAAAAGTAAACTGTAAAAGCAGAGTACATTTGTGGGCTTTTGGTGGCTGCTGTTTTGTGGGAATTGGTGAAGGATCAGTGATGGGACTGGGGTGGGGGGGCGTGTCGTGTCTCGCTAAGCGAGAGAAAAAAATGTCGGACATTTAAATATGAAATGAGGGGGTTTCAACCAATTACATGGCAGGCTGGGCAGCATGATTGTGGTAATGTGGTTGGCTGGGCTGGTACTTTTAATTGCCGGGCATCTGTTGTCTGATAGATGCCCAGCTAGAGAAGACCCTCAGCCAATCAGAAGGCTGAAATCATTTTAACCATTTTCTAAGTAGATAGAATGGACAATAATAAGTGCCAGGTTAATAAGTAAACAAGTGCTTACATAAAAGAAAAGAGGGAGAAGGAGAGGAAAGGGTGAGGTGGGGGGAGGGGGGAAGAGTCATGTCCCTGGAGACCCCTTCAGGATGCAAGGAACCCTGCAAAGGGATTGGGGGGACCAGAGAGAAGGGGATAGGCAATGTCCCAGAGAGACCCCTTCAGGATGTGGGGAACCCTGCAAGGGGCTATGGGGCTAGACAGAAAGGGGGATAAGGCTGTAGGGATTTAAAGAGGAAGGAGAAAGAAGAGGAGGAGGAGGTGTGACTTAAATGCTAGGAGGGGGATTAGGACCTAACCCAAGAGAGGACCCTTCAGGATGAGGGGTACCCTGTCAGGGAGTTGGAGAAGGTCAGTAGATAGGGATTCAGAGAGTGATATGAGAGTGAGAGAGTGAGAATTGAACCCTTGAGGGGGAGAACATTCACACCTTTCAAGGGGATGGGGCCTAATCAATGGTACATCAGGATGCATGGACCCATGGGGAGCATTCGGGGTTCTTTACATTCTGTGAGAGATAAAGGGAGGCCAGTAAGGGGGAAAAATTTGGGAGAAGTGGAGGAGAGCTAGAAATTTTGGAGTGTAGGTGCACTGGGTAAAATGAAGGTGACGGTAGAGGGGTAGGGTTTATCTAGGGCTTAGAGGAGGGAATTAGGGAGGGACGTGGCAGGAGCAGCTAGGTGCAAGGTAATTATTGAGGGAAGAGCTGATGGAGTAGGCAGAGGATGAGTGCTGGATTTGAGGGGGGAAGGAATTCCAAATTTTTGGGAGGTGGTGAGAGTAACTGGATTGACTGATTAGGGTGGATCTGAGGGGGACTACTGGGGTGCAGGAGTCAATTGTTCTAAGGGAATGGGAGGATGGGGGGGTTGTTATAAAGGAGGAGGAGGTGAGGTAGAAAGGGAGCTCACCCAACCAGTGCTTGGAGGGAAATTTAGCACAGTGGGAGAGTCGCCTAGTTGTAAGAGAGGGGAAGGACAGAGCACAATAAAGATTGCAGTGGTGGGTGCGAGGGGGGCATTCAGGGCAAAGCAGCAGAAGGAATTGAAGAGGGTGTCCAGTCTAGCCAGGGAGGACTTAGGGTCAGCACCAGAGACTACATCACAGTAGTCAAAAATGGGCAGTATCATCTTCTGAATATGTTCACGCCTAGCCATAGGAGGGATGCAACTACAGTTCTTGAACAGGGCACCAAGCTTGGGGCACAGTTTTTTATGGATGGCATCAATGTGTCCAGAGGAGTTTATGTGTTGGTCCAACCAAACACCTAAGTACCAGAAACAGGATGTGTCCTCAAGTAAAGTCCCATTAAGGATGTGGAAAGTGGGTAGGGACGGAAGCCTAGAGAGTACTGCCTAGTGCCAAAGGTCATAGAGATAGTCTTCTTGGCATTGAGGAAAGTTGAGGATTAGCAAAGCAGAGCTGAACCTTGTCGAAGTCTTGCTGTAGGCTAGTTCTAACCTCAGCAGGACAGGAGCCAGATGCACACAGGACTGCATCATTGGCATACATATGTATAGCGGAGGAAGGGGAGCAAACAGAGGTAAGGTCATTTAAGAAGATGGAGACTAGGAGGGACCCTAATGCAGAGTCCTGGGGGACACCAGTGCTAATCGGGAGGGATGGGGAAGAGGTGTCCAAGATCTTAACTTGTTTCAGTACTCACACAAAAGATGTTTGGAGGCAGTATGGCGCAGTGGTTTAAGGCTCTGAGCTGCAAATCTGGAAACCTGGGTTTGAATCTCACAGCCCCTGCTTGCATACTGTGTGACCCTGAGCAAGTCACTTAACTTCCTTGTGTTCCCAGGTTGCCCCTTCAAACAAGCTTTCAGCTTAGTGTGTCTCACCTGGTAAAAGAATTGGTAAAAAAAAAAAAAATTTTCGTTTTCTATTACTCTGGAATTCTCTTCTTACTTGCACTCCACCAGTGCATCAGCAGTGCACAGTAGCAGCAGCAGCATGAGCAGCATGTAAGCCTTTCTATAATGGGACCAATACTTGACATTTGTGGATAGAAGAAGGAAAGTAGGAAAAGGAGCATACAGCAGGATGAAACAGATAAGGTGAGGAAAGCTCAAGGAAGGACAGCATAGATTTGATTGTGTCATCATTTCAATGTACTTTTATATTTTTGGGGTTTTTTTGGGGGGGGAATAGATGTTAAAGAAAGACAAGAGGAAAGGGACGATGACAAAGGGGTACAGATATAGAACAGAGTATAAAGTTCAAAATGTGCGCTTCATTAATTTATTCAGTGACAACTCTATCAACACCACAAAGACGGTCCCAGATCACTGTCAAAATTGCAATCATGGTCCTGATTGTCACGGACCTGAGCAACAGTCTGCTGGAGCTCCATCACCATGCATCACAGCTCGACAATTTCCCAATGCATTGACTCCTCCTGCTCATTGCCTGCTGCAAGTGGTGGTACTGCTGCTGCTTTTCCTACTGGCGGTGGTGCCATTAAAGCAACTACTGGTGGTGGTATTTCTACAGTGGGGGGGCAACTGCTGATTGCAGTTTCTTTTTCTACTTGATGCTGTTGTTTTTGCCTTCTGCCATTCTGCATGGTAGTGCAGGGCTAGGTGTGTCCACTGCCCTCTGTTACCAAAACACCTGTCACTCCACCCCCTATGGACCACCTGGTGGCATACGGTGCACTTAGCCACACTTCGATCATTGGGGTCACACTGAAAATATGCCCACATAGGGGAGGTCTTCTTCCCAGGGCCCCGAGGCTGGCATTGCTTTTGCACAACTGATGTCTCTGCATCTTGTTTTGGTGGAGCAGATGGAGCATGCTCTGGGCATGGAACCACAGGGGGGGGGGGGCTCCTGTGTGCTGCTGCTCCTGCTGTTGCTCCTCCACTGGCTGCAGCTGCTCCTGTTCCTGGTCATGTTCCTGCTGCTGCACCACCGCCTCCATCTTTGGTTGTTGGTGGACCTGCATCCCAAAAACTGCCCTATTTAAGATTATCACACATGCACCGTCACATGCCCTTGGGCCACAATGTCCAGCCAGACAATCCATAACAGCCAGAGAAGAGAGGATCTGACTGACAGAGAAAAAAAAAAACAGAAAGAGAAAGACAAAAAGAGAGAGTAAAGTACACAAGTTTTAAAAAAAAACAGAGGTAGTACAGTTAGCAAAATGCAGTAGGAAAAAGTAAAAGATAGATTGGTACTACTTTACTTAAAGAAAAAAGTATGAAACTATGAAAACTATTCAGTAAATGAATATATTTGATCTGTATAAGTAGCTGCCTGCAGTCCTCCACACACCACAGCCTGACTCAGACTGACTCATCAAGTGGAAACAATCATTTTCTGTAGAGGAAAGTGGTCATGCGACCTGCAGAGAGACACACATGTGACCAAACTGCTTGTTTACTGGCAACTTCGCCTGTGTACCCAAGTAAGGCAAATTGAGAAGGCAAAGTCAGTGTGAAGTTGGATCACCAGAGGGATAATTACACGAAGTGTAGACAAATGTAAAGTAGATGACTTTGCTTTCACTTCGCGTTCAAATTAAAACTTCACTGCATCTCTATTCAGGAGTCAACAGAGTTCACAGGTGTAGGAGTTTTAAATTTTTTTTGTTTGAAATGCCTTAATAATTGATGTAGAATCTGTCTGAAAAGAGTGAGGTCTCCCAGCATATATTTGTGCAAAAATAAAATCATCTCTTACTCATATAAACCATTGGTTCATCAAGTATTGTCAGAGTCTGACACACCTAGAGAAGAAGATAGTGAAGGTGAGGATGGCACTGATAGTCTCACCTAGCTATCTGATGATTGGTACATGTTTAATGAAATCATGTTATAAGTTAAAGATAATGGCCCAGATATTCAAAAGGGTTGTGCATGGCACAACAGTGTTGCACCATGCGCAACCCACTGATGCACCCCGGCGCGATATTCAAAAGAGAAAAGTGCGCCGCACACATCCAGATGCACCGGGGTGCATCAGTAATGTATGCAGGCACAGGTGGGGAGGGCCGTGCCCATGCATAACCTGCACAGCCTGATATTCAGCCTGGGATGTTAAGAGTCATGCATGCGCAACCCCTACCTGCGCCTGCACAAAGTTAAGCCAAAGAAAAAAGGAACAAGTGATGGCCACCCATAGGTGAGCTGCCACATTGCAGGGCGCAACAAGGCAGCTGCCACCTGTGGGTGGCCACCCAAGTTTCTGACTCACCTGGTGGTGCCCTCCTATGCCAGATCACGGGCATTCCTGGAACGAAATCCCCCCCATCCAATATCCCTGGTGGTCCAGTGGACCTCTATTTGCCCAGTCGCGGACATCAATATATTCCCCCCCACGTCCAATATCCCTGGTGGTCCAGTGGACCTCTATGTGCCTGATCACGGGCATCAGTATAGTCCCCTCGTCCAATATCTCTGGTGGTCCAGTGGACCGATCACTGCCTGATCGCGGGCATCTGTAACACATAACAGACCCCTACCACCCTGGTGGTCTAGTGTACCCCCTCCCACTCGCCCACTGGGCCCACCACCCCTCCCTCCCCGTCAGCGGTGGGCGGCAGCACCCACCCGCCTGCTACCCATCGCCTGACGACTGACGGCTACGGTAGGGCTGCACGCCCATTGGTTCACAGTGTGAGCCAATGGGCGGCAGCCCATACCATACTACTTCAGTCCAGATATGTGAATGATGAGTGATGCCCTCAACTCCCAAGGGGGTGGTTACAACTCTCTCCCTTTAAAACTCAGTGCCCTCGATGAGCTCCCAGAATGCTGACAGTCACCCGCACAGAGCACAAACAGGAATGATATTAACACCCCCTTCCTGTCAAACCCCACCAGGGCTCAGGCTGCCTCACCACGAAGATGGAAAAATTAAAACCTAACCAAAGGAAAATAGAGGCCCTTAGAGCTTGACTTTCCAAAATACGCGCATGCTCTCCCTGGCCACCCACCCTCCTGGACTCCCAGGACAGATTGCCTAAGCACCTGGGGGAGTGACATCCCAGGTCTAAATACAGCCTACCTAAACTGTCAGGAGAGGGCAGCAAAATTTGTTGCCTCTCTGCCCAAACAAAACACTGCTTAAATACTGCATCCCACATCACTTAACAACATGAATAAATGCACTGGCACAATAAAGATACCAGCAACAGTTTCAGTTGCCCGAATGATGCTTAAACTCTCATGCAACAGAGGTACTTATGTAATACAGCAAAACTCTTGCTCATTCAAACACAGTGAACATTTAGTATTAACAGTTACAGCAATACTGTTACCAACACAGGTTACATGATTTCAAAACCCCCAACTTGACCCTATGAACCATGAAAAGAAGGAAACAAAAAGGTTCAGTCTCACCCATCTGTAGACTTATTTGGGGGTCTCAGCACTCCTAGTTCCACCAAACTTCTGGGCTACAACAGTTCACTGACCTGCGAAGTAGTAGCAGGGATCTGGTTTGGTACAGGGACAACCAAAGGAATCACTCACCTCGATGGAGAACCGGGCAAGTTCTCCATCCATGTCTTGCAGCATTGCATAATTCTTGGTCAAGGTTAATCCCTCATAGACACTATGTTCACAGATCCACATTGCCACACATTGAGCCTCTTGGAAAGAGACAGTGGGGTTATGCATATCCAGGTCATGCTTGCGATAAATTTTCTGCAGGATGGCTCTAAACACCCACTCTTTTCTTTTCTCTTCTATAATGTCCCAGATACACTCAGGTAGATGGGGGTACTCTTACTGCCGGTACTCTTCTTAGAAACATAGAATTTGATGGCAGATAAGGACCGCTTGGCCCACCTAGTCTGCCCATTTTCCTACCTAACAGATAAGCTGCAGATCCTAATTAACCAACAGCTTACTTCCTCCTACCCCCCACTAGGACTGCCTTATGTCTGTCCCATGCACTCTTGAATTCCCCCACTGTTCTTGACTCCACAACCTCCTCAGGGAGGCTGTTCCATGCATCCACAACCCTTTCTGTGAAAAAATACTTCCTCACAATACCTCTGAGCCGTCCCCCCCTCTATCTTCAAATTGTGCCCCTTGTTCTTGCACATCTCTTTTTCTGAAAGATGCCACTCTCTTGGACTCTGTTGATTCCCTTGAGGTACTTGAAAGTTTCTATCATGGCCTCTCTCTCTCCCTCCTTTCCTCAAGGGTATACATATTAAGCTCCTTTAGTCTTTCTTCGTATGTCTTCTGGTGCAGAACCTGCACCATTTTGGTTGCCCTCCTCTGGACAGCCTCCACTCTGTCTATGTCTTTGCGGAGATGGGGTCTCCAGAACTGCACACAGTACTCCAGATGGGGTCTCACCAACTTTCTGTACAGAGGGATAACAACTTCTTGTTTTCTACTATTGATGCCTCTCTTCTTGGACTTGCCTTCTCATAATGTGCTCCATTTGGGACCTCTCTGGTAAACTACAAATAGGGGTTCCAGGAGCCTGTCCTGGAGGGACTCATATACCTTTTCGGTACTGTTGCTCATGTTGCTTCTGTTCCCAAATCTGTTTAGGAGTTTCATGGGGCCCAGGGTGGGCAGTGCCCTAAGAGGAAATACCTAGTTTAGGATATAAAATCACAGATGGTTATGCCACAGTGGAGTCCTTTTCTGACTCCTTCTCCCAAATGTCTTCACCCTCAACTTCTGGCTTCACTGCCAGACTCTTACTCTCCTGCCTACTCAGGGAGTTCACCTCAGACTGTCCTGCTGGAGATCTTTGTGCTGGTCTGTAGCTCATAGGCTGGGTAAACACCCAAAGTCTCTGAAGAAGAACCTGAGGGACTGTGCAGCTGAACCATAGTGATCTCTGAGGGCTCAGCTAGTTCCACTTTGATTAGTAGAGTAGGTACACAGAAATCCTCCAGGGTCAGGAACCTGGGTGCTGAGTCCATATTAGGAATGACATAGCTGCTAATCTGGCCTTGTTCCACTGATGCAGGAAATAATACACCTCTTTGCTGGGCAGTCTTTAAACTGTCACCAGGAACCATGGCTTCTGCTCCCTGGTTGGGGCCCATCTTGGCAAACAGCTTTTGCCATCCTTTGCAGATGGCTTCTTCTGACTCCAAGGAGGTGACTGACTGGCTTGATCATTGGCAGGGTTATGGAGGGGATTGTACCCATGAATACTTTGCCCACATGACACCACATGCACACAGGGATAGACTCCACCTCCTTGCCCTTATAGTGGCAAAGGGTATGATCCTTGGAAGCTGTCAAACTAGCCACCAACTCACACATCCATTTCAACATTTGAGGTGGCAGCCCCATAACTAGAGATACAGGAAGTTTCATTTTGCTGGAAAATTTCATGCGAAGTGCACAATTTCACATCCGCGCATGATTTCATGTAATTGTGCCTCTGAACTCAAAATTTGCCATATCGATTTTGCATTATAATTTTGCTTTATGTCTATACCACAAATTTTGCATTATGTATTCTTTGCGAAATTAGCCAAAACAAGGTCTTATAACATGTCTGCCTTTCATCAGGTCACATGATGGGCAGGAAGCAACTGAGCAAGACAGGAAGTGAGTGTCTCACTTTCAGTTTCACAGCAGCAGAGAAAGCATTGTTTTGATGTGCTTGCACAACTGGATGAGATAACATGGGATGATGCTTGTGTAACTTGATTTGCTTTGTTGCTTTCCACCTCTCTATCCATGGGATATACCACCCTGTAGGGGTATGACACAAGAAACCCTAGAAAGGGTTCTTCCCTTACAGGTGCTGTGGGTATGAATGTGTCAGCTAAAGGTAGGTTAGGAATAAGCCCATGGGTAAGAAAGACGAACTGCTGGAAGAGGAGGGGTGGATGGTGGGCAAAAAAAAATTAATCGTAGTGAAACCCCAGGATGTGACTATTTAAGCTCAATGGGGGAGTGACGTTGTTGCTCTGCCTATCGAACCTCATGCTTAAAGCCCTCCCAATGTGTATGTGTCTGTGTGAGTGTCTGAGAGGCAATCCAAAAAATGTTTATCCTTTGTCTTCATATAGTTTCTTTGTTTACCCTAACTAAACTTTTGTTATACATCTGGAAGGTATTTTTTGAGAACCTAATTCTTTTGCAAGGTTTCTTTTTTGTTTGATTCTCTCTTGTTCATTTTGTATCTCTTGCTACAGCAGCAGTGGCCATACCGGCAGCAGTAGATGCTACAGCAACAGCACCAGCAGCAGGAGTAGATGCTACAGCAACAGCACCAGCAGCAGCAATAGATCCTACAGCAGTAGCACCAGCAGCAGCAGTAGATGCTACAGCAGTAGCAGTAGATCCTATAGCAGTAGCACCAGCAGCAGCGGCAGATGCTACAGCAGTAGCACCAGCAGCAGCAGTAGATGTCACCACCAGCAGCAGCAGTAGTACTAGATGCTACAGCAGTAGCACCAGCAGCAGCAGTAGCAGTAGATGTTACAGCAGTAGCACCAGCAGCAGCAGCAGTAGGTGCTATAGCAGCACCAGCAGCAGCAGTAGTAGTAGTAGATGTTACAGCAGCAGCACCAGCAGCAGCAGTAGTAGTAGTAGATGCTACAGCAGTAGCACCAGTAGCAGCAGTAGCAGTAGATGCTACAGCAGCACCAGCAGCGGCAGTAGTAGTAGATGCTACAGCAGTAGCACCAGCAGCAGCAGTAGCAGTAGATGTTACAGCAATAGCACCAGCAGCAGCAGCAGTAGGTGCTATAGCAGCACCAGCAGCAGCAGTAGTAGTAGATGCTACAGTAGTAGCACCACCAGCAGCAGTAGTAGTAGATACTACAGCAGTAGCACCAGCAGCAGCAGCAGCAGTAGATGCTACAACAGCACCAGCAGCAGCAGTAGTTGCTACAGCAGCAGCACCAGCAGCAGCAGTCGATGCTACAGCAGCAGCAGTCGATTCTGCCTCTGTTAGTGGTGCTGCAACACAGGCAGTTGATGCACAGCACCAGCAGCCAGAGCAACCAAACCAGCAGTAGCAGCCTCTTGTGCCTGCCCCTCCTCCTGTTTGTTCTGCCACCACAGCTTGCACCAAGGCCCCACCTGCTGATCAGCCCATTACCATCACACCTGGTGCTCCCCCCTTCCTGTTCCCAAATCACGAAGGAGATCTGTAGTTTGGGAATATTTCAAGATGCCTGAGAATGATCCCAGTGTAGTGCAATGCAGTATTAGTGAGATTTATGTCCGACGTGGGAAAAAAGGAAGCCACTTTGGCACAGGTGGGCAGAGAAGCCACATTATTAATCAACACCTTGTGGAGTGGGAGGCCAGGCTGAAGCAGGGAGCATGAAGTCCTGTTCCTGCAGCAAGGGATGTAGCAGGACAAGACAGTGCTGGGCAGGGAAAATGTGCCAGAAAGAGGAGGAGGACTGAGAGCAGGCCTACATGTTAGAAGGCAGTTGAATCTGTGTCATCGTGTGCACAATTAACCTCATCTACCTGTCCTCCGTGCATATCAGGAGGACCTGTGACTCAAGCTCACCTTGCCATTCTTTGGTTTGAGATAGAGGATCTCCACAAGGAGATCATGGCAGAACGTGCAGACACACAAAGGATACTGGAGAACCAGGAGACAATGATAAGTCTCCTGAGAGAGATCTGCAATGTCTTTAGTTTTTCTTTTGTTTCTTTACATATGTGTCACATTATGTTATTTTGATTGTTTTCGATATATTTGTACTGTACGTTATAATTTTTTTTATTCTCACTTTCCTTCCCTCATCTCCTGTCCCAACACCACAAAACAAAAACAGCAAAAAAAAATAAACAAGATGAAACAGTAAAAAAAACCTTTTTGGGTCATACACACATTTACTTCTTGAACTTCTTTTCATTTCTGAAGTACTTCCTATTATATCTTCCTTATCCTTCTGAAGTCTCATTTTTTCAAGTGTTGTTGAGAGCTGTACTCACCACCCTTCCCCCCAAAATTATTAAAGCAGCAGTGCAGTAATCTGGTGAAAATGTGTACATATATTTTTTTATACTATTTTAGATTACCACTTGCCTCCTGACTTGTATGATACCCTTCTGTCCACAATTTGAGTCTGCTTTAGTACTTTTTTTCATGTTTGAAATAAGAAAAGCAGCGCTCCTTTTAATATAGCTTGGACTAGGTTTTCATCAGTATTCTCAGCTGTTTTTGTCCATCAGTTGTTTAAATATCACTTCGGTTGTGATTAAAATAAAGCAGTATGCAGCAGGCAGTGCTTCCTGAAATTACGGAACAGTAGGTGTTCAAAAACAGCTGAGAATACTGATGAAAACCTGGTCTGAGCCATATTAAAGGGCGCTCACTATTATTTCACATGTGAAAAAATGCTAAAACAGACAAATTATAAGAAGAAAGGTATCATAAATCAAATCTAGAAGGTAAGTGGCAGTGTAAAACAGCCTAAAAGAATACTGTAGGTAAATATTTTCACTGGATTCTTGCTCTGCTGCTTTATGCAGCAGCACATTAATGTTGTGAAACATTTACATAGAATACACAGAAATGTGACAGCAGAGAAAGGCACCACGGCCCATCTAGTCTGCCCAACACCCTACCTCCCCCCCCCTTCTATTATGCTTCCACCCTCTTTTCCCAACTCCTTAAATCTATCCCAAGCCTTCTTGAACCCCTCCACTGTTTCAGCTGCCACTACCTCCTCCGCAGCTTGTTCTAGACCTCCACCACCCTCTCTGTGAAAAACTGCCCCCTGACATTACCTCTGTATTGCCCACCTTCCAGTTTGAGGCTATGTCCCCTCGTGTTCACTCCTTTCTTCAGTTTGAACAAGCTGTTACCCTCTACATTATTTATTCCCTTCAGATACTTAAAGGTCTCAATCATGTCCCCCCTCTCCCTTCTAGTCTCCAAAGGGTACAAATTCAACCCTCTCAATCTTCTCTCATAGGGTACATTCTGCATCCCTCATACCATTTTGGTTGCCCTTCTCTGCACCCTCTCCATCAGCTCAACATCTCTTCATAGGTGAGGCCTCCAGAACTGCACCCCATGCTCCAGATGTGGCCTAACCATGGTTCTGTATAATGGCATTAGCACCTCCCTTTTCCTGCTATTAAAACCCCTCACAATGCAGGCCAACATTCCATTTGCCTTTCTCCTGCCCTGCTACACTGGCTGCCACCTTGAGGTCGCGATACCATAATCCCCAGGTCCTTCTGTTTCCTTCTCCTTAATCACCAACCCCAAGGGAGTAAGTTTCCCTCCTATTCTTCCTCCCCTGGTGCATCAGTGAGCACTTTTGTGTATTAAACTTCAATTTCCAGGTGTCAGACCACCTCTCCAGCCTCTCCAGGTTCTGCCTCATGGCTTGCACCCCACTAGGTGAATCCACCCTATTGCAGACTTTTGTATCATCTGCGAACAGGCACACCCATCCCTCCAGACCCTCCGCTAGGTCACTAACATAAATGTTAAAGAGTATTGGTCCTAGCACTGACCCCTGTGGCACCCCACTGGTCACCACCCATTCCCTGGAATGTGTCCCATTTACCACCACCATCTGACTCCTTCCTTTCAACCAGTTTTCCACCCACCTGGTGATCCTGTTGTCCACCCCTAGTCTGTCCAGCTTATGTACCATTCCACCATTCGGAACGGTGTCGAAGACCTTATTGAAATCCAGATAGGCCATGTCCACTGCTCCTCCCTGGTCCACTATCTGTATCACCTTGTCGAAAAACTATCAGGTTAGTCTGACAAGACCTTCCCTTGGTGAAGCCATGCTGCCTGTCATCCTGCATGCCATTCATTTCCAAGTATTCTATCAACCTGATCTTAAGTAGTGTTTCCATTACCTTCCCCACCACCGAGGTAAGACTAAATAGGATGGTAGTTTTTGACCTCATCCTTCTGCCCCCCCTTATGTAGTGCGACCACCTCTGCCCTCTTCCAGTCCATTAGCACCACTCCTGTGACCAAGGACAAGTTAAACAGCCTTGCTAGATGCGGCACCAGTTCATCCTTCACCTCCTTGAGAACCCTTGGGTGTATTCCATCAGGCCCCATTGCCTTGTCTACCCTAAGTCTACCCAGCTCTTCCTTACTCCTTCAGCAGAGAATTCTGCCACAGCCACCTGCCTGTGGCTGTCACCCTCCCACCCTTCCTGGTCCCCTACCCTCCCTTTCCTCCATGAAGATTGAGACAAAATAGCTGTTTAATGCCTCTGCTTTTCAAGTCCCCTTCCTTTATTGTTCCTTCCCCTTATCCTTCAATTCCATGCTGTGCCTTCTCCTTTCTCCAAGCGTACCTAAGAGGTTCTTTCCCCTCCTTGCCTTAGCTATCCTCTCCTCTGTGGCCTCCTTAGCCCTCCTTATCTTTTTGCCCAGCCTCCTTTCTTTTTCCCCTGTAGGTTACCCTGTCCTCATCCTTTTGTGACCTCCTGTACCTCTTGAATGCTCTAGTCTTCTCCTTTACCCCAACGCCACCTCTCCAGTGAACCATAGAGGTCTTTTCTGTCTCCTATTCTTTCTTACCCTCCTTATACATGAGTCCATGGCTTTAAATACCCCTCTCTTGATGGCTGCCCATAAATCCTCCACCCCCTGCACATCTCCTATCCTCAACATTTCTTCCACAACTACCTTCCTCATTCCATGAAAGTCAGCCTTTCTGAAGTCCATTACATTGGTTCTTGTCCTAACCCTCTCCCTGCCTGCTCTCACCCTGAACCTGACAGCCCTGTGGTCACTGGTGCCAAGCTCTTCCCCCACCTCCACCTCCTCCACACTGTCCCCATTTGTGAGGACCACATCCAACAGGTTTACATCCCTAGTGGGCTCACTGACCCTTTGTTGAAGGAATATGCCCAGAACAGCCTCTAAGATGCCCCTGCTCCTTGTGGAGATTGCTGTCTGGACCTCACAGTTGTCCTATACTTTTTCATTTAATGTTATATTTCCCCTTACCTATAGACTTGTTGTATGCGATACCATTATTTCTTGATTATGAGTCTGTCTTCTATTTTGGTTTCACATTTGAAATATTAAAGTAAGACTCAGTTCAATATGGCTCCCACCTGCTAATCTAAATATTCATTCAACACTTACACTCGATGCTGGACAACTCAGGTACTTCATGGCCACTTATGTCAGTGCTGGCCAATCAGAGACCTTTGTGCTCCAGTACATTAGATGCTCATCTCCAATGCTTAGGTGCCTTGTGTCTGCAAGATACGCATGAGTCATGCATTGCACTGATCTCATTCCTGCTGATTCATCATCAGCCTCCTCCTCATTGTCTTGCATGTCTGCCACACCCATCTGATTAAAGAGATCCCAAATGGGATTATTATTTTGTTCATTCATGGTACAGGTTTTGGAAGAAACATTTGAATTTGAGGCCTGTGTGGTGGTAGCAACATTGGGTATATTAGCTGTGTTATGTTTGCCTTCTTCTGCCCCTGTGTGTTTATTCACATCTACGCACCACATACCCTTCTTATCAGAAGGTCTGTCAACTTCTTAACTTGCTGGTGCCCACCTTCAGTGATTGAAGCCATACCACATTAATATTGTGGGTCAAGCATTGTGGCAATACCAAACTCTTCAGAGTGCAGAATTCCATTAATATGTGTGTTGGACTGAAACACATTCAGCATGTGATCCTTCAAGTTACAAGTACCAGGGTCAACACCAGCTTTGGGCTGTTGCTGGACATTCAACAGTGTTTGCCTCAGCACATGCAGAAGTGGAATTGACTGACTCATACAGGCACTGTTGATGCTCATGGCCTAAGTTGCATGTTCAAATGGCCTGAGAATCATGAGAAGTCCATCTATCTGCTGCCACTGTTCTGTTGTGAGACTCATGGATGCACCAGTACTGTCCCAGATAGAATGTACCAGCATATATTCAAAAATCACCTTGTACTGCTCATGTAAGCGATCCAGCATGTACATAGTGGAGTTCCATCTTGTCACCACATCCAATTTCATGTGGTGCTGATGTAAGTTGTTGCAAATCTGCAGCTCATGCAGCAGGTCACATGCCTTTCAGGATAGTGCAAAGTTTACACAGATGCAGAACACAACAGACAAAATCTCCCTGACATCCAGATGGGTGAGAAACTGCTGGACAACGAGATTCAGACAGTGAGCTGGGCATGGCACCATGAAAAAAACACCATCACTAATGCACTTGCTGACATTAGATCCATTATCACTGGCAATAAAACCTGCCTTTAATGAGTGTGGGTGGAGCCACTTATCAATTTCTGAAAGAAGTGCTTCCAGCATCTTCTCACCTGTATGCGACCCTGGTATGCTTTTCATTGTCAGTGTGGCATGCTGATGAAGACCTGGAATGTTGCTACCACCACAGTTTGCCTTTCTGCAACTTTTGCCACTGGCCAAGTCAAACAGTACTCCAGGTATCTGTGCCCAGTGACCTGCAATGCACAAATATGAACTGCCAGCTGTTTTGCACTGGTCCACATATCCATACTCAGATGTATATAAGGTGTTGCTGACTGAATAATGGCATGATTTAACATATCTGATGCTCTACTATACAGTTCTGGAATAGCACATTTTTCAAAGTATGTTCGAGATGGTATCTGCCATTTGGGACATGCACAGGCCATGAACTGCCAGAAACCGGCATTCTCAACCAAGGAGTATGGCAAGAGATCAATTGCCAACATTTCAGCCACCTTGCAGTCTCATGATTTGGTGGGAATTTTACATTATGATCAAGCATGGCATGGAGTGTGGGCTGGACCTTTCTTTGTGCAGTTAGAGTAAACAACTTTAATCATCGCAGTGGCATTGTTGCTGTGCTATGGGCTGATGCTTCAGTACTAACTTTAGCTGTGTTATGCAATACAGTGAATATGTTTCTATGATTCAAAAAAGGGTGGTACTAGTAGCACTACTGCTATGGCCCATACTACTAGACAGAATGGAATCATGCTCCTTTGCTGTGTAGTCTGATTCCATGTCATAATGGCGATCGCCAAACCACGATCACCATTACAGCGAGTGTACATCACCAAAATGAAAAAAGGTGATGTACATTCCCAGTGACCATATGAATGCTGAACACAAACTAATACTGTATATCCATATGGGGGACTGTGCCCCTTTACACCCCCTCCTGGGGGGCTTCACCCCCTGCACCCCCCCTTAATTTAGATTCTCAACTTCTGGGGGGTGTATGTCGGGGAGGGGAGAAATCCAGGAAAAAAAAAGTTAAACTCTCGCAGACACTTGGGACAAAAAATTATTCCCCTACCCAGCCCTATACCTTTCCCACACTGCAGCCAGCCACCCTCACCACCACACCACATGGCCAGCTTGGCAACACCATGCCACACAACCTCCCACATACTTTCATCCTCATCATCCCTCCTCTTCTATTCGCCATCCTCCTTATTCGAGTCTTCCATTGGCTCTCCTCTATATTCAACGTTCTTGCATCACTACCCTTTCAGGGTAGTTCCCATTACAGGCACTGAGACTGAGTCGCTCATATGTGAGTTGCTCAATCTCAGTCACCCATATCACAGTATACCACATAGTCCACAGCATTTGACATTGTGGACCCTGCAACCACTTTCTCAACTGGACTGATGCTGTGAACTCCACCACTACCTTTCTTTTTATGCTGACACCAGTGTGCAGGGTGTCTTTTCTTGAGGTGGGTGAGTTGCCCACCAGTGGCTAGATGGCTTCCCTTTTTACCCCTGCTTACCTGTGCTTGGCAGAGCTGACAGATCGCAAAGGACTCATCAGCAGGGTCAAGAAAATAGAAATTCCTCACAGTGGATTTAATTACCCTTCTTTTTCCATGGTGCCAGGAGGACTGTGACAGTGGAGGGGAAGGTGTGGAGACATTGTTTTTTTGAGATGATCTCAGCACATCAAAAATGTTAGGTGTGCTTTCTTTACTAGCTGTGACAGTGTTGGATGAAGCATCCTCCTCGACAACATCTGAATCATATGACTTATGTTTTTTACTTTCAGGCTACCAAAGTGGATCCTGCACATCATCATCATCATCAATCCTCTCATTCTCTTCAACATGTATGTTCTCCTCAACCTGTGCGTGTGCAGTCTCAACCACATTCTCTGCATCTCTAGCATTTACCACTGTGTGAAAACTGTCTGCTCCAGGAGCATGACCATCAACAACTCCCAGAGGTACCCAGACTAATTTCTCCTCTGCTACTGTTTCCTGCCTCCTGGTACTTGAGGCGCTGCTACCTTTCTCCTCAGGTGTCACCTCACCCACCATCATTGCCACCACCAATTTTGCTTTGAAAGATTTTGTGACAGATATGCCACCTCTGCTAACAACTCCAGTACTCTCACTGTTATTTGGCCCTGAGCCCACAGAAATTGTTGATGACATGCTCAGACATTGATGTTGGTAGTGGAGTATTAATCAGTGCTTTTGATTTACCAACCCTCTTCCCTGATACACAGGCACCCATCCCTTTTCCCACCCATTTTTAGCCAGTCATGATTCCTGTCTGTGTTTTAACAGTAAGGTTTTCTTTTTATAGATCACAACACTGATAATACTTTGGCAAATGAAACTGCACACTGAATCTGTATTTTATATGCCAAAAGCACAGGTCTTGTTTTCTAGCACAGGGAAATCTGGCAAGTAAAACTGCACACTGGATCTGTATTTTATACGCCCAAAACACAGGTCTGGTTTTCTACTAGCACCGGGAAATCTGGCAAGTGAAACTGAACACCGAATCAGTACTTCACACACAGAATGCATAGGGATTTAATTTAGCAGTCAGAAATATGGCAAAAAAAGAAACAAAAACAACATATACCACAAACAACACTGCTTAACTAAGAAAAAAATAGATCTTGATTGAACCTAGCCTCCTACAATGCTGCTGCTCCCCTTCCCCACACACAATCCACAGACACACAATGTAGAACCTGAAAAATGTACTTTACACTATCTAATTGATAAATGAATACAAAAAGAAAATACACTGGCCTGGATATTCAAAGCAGTTGCATATGGTGCAACAGGGTTGCGCATGCACAACCACGGCGATGTGCCATAAAGCGATATTTAGCGGGAGCAACTGTGCAGCGCAAGTAGCAGTGTGCCAATGCACAATAGTAATGTATGCATGCACAAGGCAGGGGGCATACCCATGAATATGTGGCACAGTGCGATATTCAACCCCCAACCAATGGCGCAAGTGAGAAGCAACTGCCAGTTGCGCGGACCAGACTTGAGCCTATAAAAACAGGGAGCAAGTAGGAGGAGGGCACTTGTGCCAGAGAGAGGAGTAGGACAAAGGGAGGGAGACAGACAGGCTGTCTGAGAGAGAGGAAGAGGGAGACAGGGAGAGGAGGAGGAGAAGGACAAAGAGAGAGTGTGGGACAGAGAGAGAGAGAGAGGGAGGGAGAGAGACAGAGAGCATGAGAGAGTGAGAGAGAGAGACAGAGAGAGAGAGAGAGAGTGTGTGAGAGTGCCACACAAGGAGGCCCACTGAGGGAGGGGGAGAGAGTGGGTGCCCAACGGAGCCACCGTACCCAAGGGGAGCAACACAGGCACCCACAGGGGTGGGCAACAGAGCCAGCAGGCAAAACCCAGCCAGGGCAAGGTACACGGAGGGACCCTGCCAAGCAACAGACACTGCCCCATGGAGCCGGGGGGGGGGACAGTGGAGCCGAACACCCAGGGGGTGACAGAACAACAGGGACCATGGCCTGTGCAGCATTCCAGATGGAGGCTGCGATGAGGGGTGTGAGGAGGCAGGAGGCAGAGCAACATGGCAGTTGAAGGGCCCATCAGCAGTATGCCCAGAGCAAGCGGTACTGGCCCCGCATCAGCTTTCGAGACCCACGCTGACACAGAGATCGTGGGCCATTACTGCCTGAACTGGGTGATTTTGAGGCAGCTCTGTGAGCTGTGCAGTGAGGAGATGCAGGCACCCACTAGATGGAGCCATGCCCTGACAGTGGAGACAATGGTAAAAAAGCTGTCATGTGCCTGCTCGCCACGGGCACCTTCCAGAGACCAACAGGGCACACCACAGGCATAACCCAGTCAGACACATCACGGCTCCTCACACAATTCCTCAATGCCCTGCTGCCACATGCTGTGGAACACATCCACTTCCCCAGCACACAGGCAGAGCATACAGCAACCATGCAGGAGTTCCACAGGGTAACACGTATGGCTGGCATGCTAGGGGCCATTGACTGCACCCACATGGGCATCCGCATGCCACCTGTCGCGGAGGGTGTAACCTACATCAACAGGAAAGGCTACCCCAGAATTAACTGCCAGATGATGTGCGATGCCAGGGGGCGCATAACCAATGTCTGTGCCACACACCCTGGGGGGAGCACATGATGCCTACTTCTGGCACAGCTCGGCACTGTGCCACAGGTTTGCGAGTGGGGACATCCCCACAGGACATCTAGTGGGTGAGTATGGTGAGACCACAGACAGCAGGGTACAGCAGGGCATGGAAGGGGGGTGGTCAGGGTGGGGGAACTGCCGTGTGTGACTGGGAGGGGCATGGGGCACAGTGACAGGGACACCGGGCTAACCTTTCCTCTCTCTCTCTCTCTCTCTCCACACACAGGTGACAGTGGCTACCCACTCAGGCCCTGGCTGCTCACCCCCTACTGGCACCCATCATCCCCAGTGGAAGAGCAGTACAATGAGGCACACACCAGCATGTGGAACATCATTGAGCGTGTGCTCGGGATGCTGAAGGCACAGTTCCGTTGTCTGGACAGGTCTGGTGATGCTCTGCAATACAGCCCCTTGAAGGCCTGCAGCCTATTCCTGGCCTGCTGCATGCTGCACAACATGGCCATTGACCATGAAACAGCCGTCGAGGCCAATGAGGGGAACAGCAGTGAGAACAACGTGGGCGTTGGGCTGGGAGGTGGTGGACAGCACCCCCCTGGGTGGAGGGATCCTCAGCTCATGTGGCTGGCACGCCACCAGCGAGACACAATAGCGCAGGAGCACTATGGTGCATGCAGGTAGGTGGACAAACACACGTGCACAGAACCGACACAGTGGCAGGGCACACAGCCATGTGTGGGCATGACCAGGGCCATGCACACACAGGCACGGAGCAGTGGCGGAGCAGTGCCACATGGCCACATGCAACACCAAACCACACAGCACTGCACAGCATCACACACACACACACACACACACACACACACACACACACACACACACACTGGCACCTGCATGCACGCACCGGGTGGGCACATGCACAACCAGTGTTGAGATGGCATCATCACACACACACCACACAGGCCAATGGCTGGGCAGGTGCACACATGGGCAGCGTATTGCAAACCACACGGTTGCCACGACTGTGCCATGCACACACACACAATGCCCATGAGCACACAGGGCGGTGGCTGCAGACAGCTGATGGGGGGGAGTGCACATAGGTCCATCGCACAGACACACAGCCACCAAGGACATGGGGATGGCCATGCCATAGCCACCCAGCAGTCACAGGCTGTGCGATGGCCATGGGGAGGTCTGCAACCGCCCCCCAGGGGTGGTACTGTGGGATTGTGGCCGGATCCTCGCAGGGCTCTGCAGACTCCCAAATAGGCCCATACCAGGCGTGCCTGGGATGCCCACAGCAGAGCCCGGCATCGACACGGATGGGGTCGCCCGACACCGGAGCTGTGGGGTAGACATTGCACTCCGTGGTATCTGTGGTGGTCAGCCACGCTCTGTGGCTGCCAGTGGGGCAAGGCTAACTGCGATTGTATTAGCAATGTGGTCCAGGGCTGTGGTCCTGTCCTCCTGCAGGCATTGACTGGCCTCCAGGACTTGCGCGGTTCCCAACTTGTGCTGCTTGGCAGCCTGGCACTCCTCTGCACAGAGTGCCCGCACCCCAGCCATGAGCAGCACCTGTTGCTCCATGGATTCCCACAGCAATTGTGTGTGCTCCGCCAAGAGATTGATACCCTGGGGTGCATGGGCATGGTGCCGACCCACCGGTGTCGTACGACCACGCTGCATGGCCCCCCACTCAGGTGGGAGCCACACAGCATGGCCCTCAAGTGGATGGGCAATGTCAGGTGCCCTGGCTGTGGACGTGGCACCTGGCCTCCCAACATCTCCAGCCATCTGCTACTGGCACCCCTCCAGCTCCTGTACAGTGGCCAGCACCTGTGCAGGTGCCCCACCACCCTGCGCCACTGTGCCTGCACACACAGGAGTACCAGGGTCAGTGACGGGTGGCAGTTCCGCCACCGACTGGTCACCAGCCGTGCAGCCTGTGCAGGTGTTTGGTATGGGTGACTCCCCTCCGACAAGCCCTCCTCTGTCCAGGACAATGGTCTGATCATCGTCAGTGTTGGACCCTGCCCCGATCTGTGTCTCTATGCAGAGCATGCCATGGCTGGCATCTCGCTGGAACACAGCCAGGGCATTGTCCGCCACCACGCCCGGAACATCCAGCTGGACGGCAGTGTCGGTCCACAGCCTATCGGGCCCCCGGCTGCCTGTGGAGGTGGATGGCCAGTCCTCCGGGGCTGGGCGGGCTACCATGGCAGCCGCAGGTGCCCCAGCCACTGCAAGCTGGTGAGCCAGTGCTGTAAGGGAACACAGATGCGTTAGAGCTGCTGACCCAACAGGATCCCCCTCCCCCCCGACTACCAGTCCTACCATACAATGATGGGCTCCCTCCAGTCTGGAAGCCACCACCGGCACACCCTCCACCACACTACTCTACATGGTGGCTGCCACCATCTCCTCCTGCAGCGTGAACTGTGTCATGGCGGCCTGGCTCCCACATGTAGCCCACCTGGCGGCCCGGATGGCCACCACCTTCTCCTTTATCTGATGCTTGTTGGTGCCCACCTTTTTCTTGCACTCCTGTGCAGACCGTTGGTGGCTGTCCTGCTGGTCCACAGCCTCCGCCACCTCCTCCCAGGCCACAGCCCTGGCCTGGGGTGTGCCAGTGGCACCACTCAGCAATGGCTCCCTGTCAATGTATGCCTCGAACAGGGCATCTGCCTCCGCTCTCGTAAAGTTGGGCCTGCACTTCTGGGCAGGCCCATGCACCTCACCCTCCTTGTGCTCGGACATGTTGCTACCTGCGGACATGGACATGTGGTTAGTAGCTGCAGTGGCCCACCCTGGCCATCAAGCACCCTGAACTGGTCCTCCCCTAGGCAGGCGCATCCTGCCTCTGATGGTTGCAATACCGGTCCATGGCCTGTGATGTTATGCGGTGCTTTTATAGCACATCACATGCAAATGAGCCAATGCACTACTATAATGACATACAAATGTCCTCATTGCACTGCAGATAGGCTGGTGAGCTAATCTGCATATGTTGACTGAATATCACGCTGTTGCACATTGTGCAATGGACTTGCTCTGGCACATGTCATTGCGCAATGCCATGACATGCGCAGTGTGGACTCACCAAAGTGCATGTGCAATGGCATATGCTGCCACCTATTGAGCAGCGTGCACTACAGGGGCCATCGTGCCCATGTGCCATGTTCCCTGTGGTGCTCGAGCACTATACAGCCTATAGCACTTGGGCACCATTGGGTCTATGGTGCTCAGGTGCCATTGGGCCTATGGTGCTTAGGAGTCATTGGGCATATGGTGCTCGGGCACTATTGGACCCATGGGGCATGCTGTCTTCGTGGCCTTATTGCACAATATGCTTCATGGGTCCAATAGCACTCCTGCACACATTGCCTGTGCTGACCCCTGACCCCTGCTGTGCCCTATGCGCCCCAGAGACCTCTACCCCATGTGCTGGTGTGGCCACACCTGTGCTGTGCATCCCCGGAGATGCGCAATTGCCACAGACAGCACATCTCCATGTGAGGTTCGCATCCCATGCAGATTGTGCACATGCGCTACTGGGTGCAATTTTGGCCTTCTACAGTGGTGACTGACCATGCTATGTCACGCAGTGCCCCGTGCCCACAATTGGAGCCAGGTCAAGCTGGTGAACATGGTGGCCCAGGTGGAGTCCCATGCTGTCAGCCTGTTTGGCCAGCAGCCCCTCACTAGACCCAGGACAGAGGTGTGGGAGGACATTGCCAATGGGCTTGTCCAGGCCACTAGTGTTCTGCATACCAAGGAGCAGTGTTGCCACTGGTACGGGGACCTGGAATGGAGGAACCCGGAGAGGCTGAGGGTGCTGCAGGCACATGTCCGGAGGGGGCTGAGCCACGACCAGGTAAGTGGGCCCTGACTGCATCTGTGCAAGTCCACTGTTCCATGGGGCTGGCAGGGCTGCATACCATGCAATGGGGGGCTGTTGCAGCATGCCCTGTGGCATAGCATGGCATTGCCAGTTACTGTTTGTGCTGCGCAACTGCCCAGCAGCTCTGCCAGGCCGAGGTGCACTCTGTGCATGGGTGGTGGGGGCCATGGGCCCATGTCGTGGCTGTGTTCTGATGTGTGCCTGTCTGTGTTCCCATCCTAGGCCCTGAGGACCAGAGGAGAGTCAGGATAGCTGGGTCACCTGGTGGTCCTCAGCAGGCCACTGCGGGCCCATCTGCAGCTGGAGGAGGTCCGGCCAGGCATGCAATGCTGGGACCAGTGCATGGGGTGCCATGGGGAGCAGGTAGGCACTGTGCAGTCCCACGTTGTTGTGCAGGGTGGGCAGCAGGGGTGGGGTACGGCCCTGGTCCCCGTGCCATGTGCCATGGCAGCTGTGTTTGGCACATGCTGCAGTGTGCATGGTGCCGTAGGGTGGCTATTGCACATTTGTGGCAGCTGTTGGTGTGCCGGGTTTGCATCCAGCCACCACTTGTGCCACTGTGATTCCACTGCAGCACCATGCCACCTGTCTGTGCTGTGCCATTGGGTGGCCCTTGGGCAGTGGAATCAAGTAATGTGTACTGCTGTGGCTTGCTGGGTTGGCAGCAGGCATAGGTCCACCCACTGCAGGTGGCCGAGGTGCCACTCCTGGGGCATGTGCTCCCACTGTCCGCTTCACACGGGGGGGGTTGGGGTGCTTTGGACATGCACTGATCACCTGTCCCTTCCTCTGCCTTAGCTGTCCAGAGAGGTTCCAGGCTCCCGCTCTACTGCTGTTTTCTGCAACAAACAATACTGATAACTTTGCATTCTATGGAAATTGCCAACAAGACCAGGTGGATCCTGCTCCAGGACTGGTGTAGGGGGAGGAGCCAGGCACCGGCAGGCCATGGCCAACCATGAAGAACACCAGCCCCATCCTGCCTCTGTCCTCCCTTCCCCTACTCTCCCCATCCACCTGTACAGACCCTTTCCCCTGACCCCTTCTCACCTACACCTACCCTCCCCTTTGTTTATTGTGTTCTGTTTAGCTGTGTTGCTTTCTGCCATGATATTTGTTACCTGTTTGCCCTTCTGTGTCCATGTCTGCTTTGCAGCTGGCGAGTGGGTCCATGCTGCAGTCATGTGGTGGGTGGCTGTTTGGTGCACCTGTGTCATTGGGTGGTGCATGCATAGTGTTGGCATGCCCCTCGGTTAGTGGCTGTGCCTTGGTGTGGCCCTGGGATGGCAGTTTGGGATATGTGGCATGTGTGTGCAGTGGGTGCCATGTGTTGGGGTGTGGTTTGTTGTTGGCTGGGCAGCCGCATGCCCTCTGGTGTGTGGTGGACTAGGGTGCCCACCCCATACATCAGTGCTGCCTGTGCCCTTCGTCCTCCATGGGGCTGGCCACCGGCAGCATGCCTGCACTCCATGTGCAGTGGTGACCTGTGTGCTGGCTGTGTGCCTGCCAGTGTTCCTGGCCTAGTGCTCCCACCTTCCTGCACTGTTCCACCCCCCCTTCCTCCTTGCCTCTCTCCCTGCTGTGCCTCTGGCTGTTCCAGCTGTGCCTTGGCGCATCTTCCTCTGCCCCTTGTGCATCCCTGGCTGTGCTATGGCACATTTCTGGTTGCTCCCTGGTGCACCTCTCACTGTGCTATGGTGCAGTGCCTATGATATTCATCCATATTGCGCTGGCACATGTTGCAGTGCGCAACTGTTGAATATCACAGTCTCTGCTCCATTGCACAGTTGACTTGCGCTGCACTGGGATTGCACATGCCTTTGGTGCATTTCTGAATATCCAGCCCTGCGTATCCACAATGCACTCACAAACAAATTGTAATCAAAATTTTGTTTAAAAACATTTTTTTATGTTTTAACAGGTTTTTATGATCAGTCAGACTAACACAATGTGCTCTCTGAAAGACTCTCAACTACACTGCACTCAGACACGACCTACTCAGCTTCCTGTAGGCTATTCAGCAACATGTTACCCCCCAAGAGCATCAGATGACATCCTATCCCATACTGCAGTACAAATTTCACTGGCAAAATTGTCATTTTGCGTGACAGTAATAACCCAGATAATGGCACAATAGAAGCGAAATTAGCAATTTTGCATTTTTCACAAAATAGCAAGAAAAGGTGAAACTGAGATTTCACATGGCGTACAATTTTGCAGAAAGTCGAAACTCTGCAAAATATTATGGGGAGTGAAATTTTCTGACTTTGTACACCTCTAACCATAACACCAGATTCTGAGGGCCCTTGTGCATCTTTGATAGTAGACCACTCTGGCATTTGAAATACAGTCCAAAGCTAAATGCTAAGAGACAGGGGTCGACAAATCACATAGCCCGACATCCTGGGCTACAAGAATTTATAGTCGGACAAGCATAAGTTTAGTTGCTGGTTGTCCACAGACAACCAACTCAAAAGGGATAAGGACATTTTTTTTCCCATTATTTTGCTGCTAACCTGCTGTCCCACCACTAGGTGAAGCCACTCAT
This sequence comes from Neoceratodus forsteri, assembly GCA_016271365.2. Lineage (NCBI taxonomy): Eukaryota > Metazoa > Chordata > Ceratodontiformes > Ceratodontidae > Neoceratodus > Neoceratodus forsteri. The sequence goes on from CM057453.1 coordinate 1,388,211,179, forward strand.
TATCCTTTCCTAGCCAACTGCAGCTGGTCACATGAACGCCAATACTGTAGCCACATGGGTGCGGCTATGAGTGAGAGAGCTGTGCCAGCCAAGGCTGAGTGCACCCATGGTAGCAGCAAGGATCCTCCCCATCCCCAATCTCAGTCTCCACCCACAGCAGCAGAACCAGGACTGACAGGTGAGTCATCAAATTAGATATGGGAGAGAGTATGTGTCATTCCTGGCAATTGGCTGTGGCAGTGGTAGGGGCGGGTGGGGCAGAAGTGTGAGTCGGAGACTGTGCCAGAGAGCACCACTTCTTCTGCTCCTGATGTAGCGGGTGGACTGGAGTCATTTTCCTGTGTGCACAGTGCAGCACTAGTCAGCAGGTTACTGGGCTTAGGCTAAGCAGACAGGCAGCATCTTTTTTCTTGCAGAGAGAGCGAACAAAAAAAAATCAGATGGGGGCAAGGACATTAAAAAAAAGGAGACATTTTGTTCTGTGCAAAATGTGCAAGTGCCTTGGGATCGCTGCAGTTTGGGTCGAGAGGTGGGCCTGGGGGGTCGCGTTGCGACTTGGATGGTCGGAGGAAGGCTGTGCTGCAGTTAGTGAGAGGGATAAAAAAAAGGATTTATTTCCGTTTGCCATTTGAGATGGAATTGGAAATCCACAAAGTTAAGGTGGGGTGTAATTATCCTGATCGTGGTCATTGTGACTGTACACAAGTCAGTCAGGGGGGCTAAAACTGAAGGGGAAAAAAAAAGATAAAGCCAAGGAGGAGGTGTATTTTCTTGTCCTTGGCGATCTAGTACTGAAGTTGGGGTTACTTGGAGAACATAGAGAGGACTTGGAAAAAAAGGAAGGGGACCACTGAACAGGATGAAGCAGTCTGAAGTTTAAGGGCAGTTGGGTGGGAGTGGAGCACTGGGAGTTGCTGGAGATCGTGGGATTGTGGTTGTGTGTACTGTGCTGTCTAATTATGATTAAGCACTGCAGCTAATATATTAAAGAAATACATAATACAAATAGTTACATAATTATCCTGGAAAGTCACTGTGGACTTGGTGAGAGTAGTGCCTATTGCCTACAGAAATGAAAAAAATATAACATTAGATCAGGAGAGTAGCATTAGCAGCAGTTGAAGGAGGAGAAGTAAGAAAACAAGGGGCTAGCAAGAGATGGGTTTTGTGAAACTTGCCACCTGGCAGAAAATAAAGGGCAGAACTTAGTGTAACTAAAAATTAATGCCAAAATAAAATAAATGAAAACTCTCCCACGCCCTCCCACTGTCTACCACCAACAGTAAAAACAGTAAAAAAAAAATACACGCACGAACCACAGTGACTTTAAAAGAATAACATTTTATTATCTTCATTGAAACATTCAAATTCAATATGCAGAAGAGTAAGCAACAAACTCTATTATCCCTCTGGTCAGCAGCAGCACAATCAAGTTCTTCTAATACACAAACTACTTCTTCTGCAGAATCAGATGAAAGTAATAAAGAGTCTGCAGCAAGTGCATCTGCATCTGTGGTACCTGATAGAACAGCTGATTTAAGCAATGAGACCTTAGTTGAGCCTGTAGCCCCTGTGTCACTTCCAAAGAAATACAGTTTAGTGCATGTCCCTGATGAGGTAGTGGTGGTACAAGAGAAAAGAAGTAAAGACAAGAAATATGACCAAGAAAAGAGGGCCAGGCAGTTTCAGCCTCATTGCTTGACCACTTATAAATGGTTGAGATATGATAAAAAAAAGGAACTGATGTATTGCACAGTGTGTGAAAAGTATCCCACTATTGCAACACCAGCCTTTTAAAAAAACAAATGTGTCTGCCACATGCTCTAACAATTTTAGAACTGAGTCACTACGTGCACACAAGAAGTCCAATCCGCATGTGCTATGCCAGAACCAGCATATTCTGGAAAGTGGCCAGCATGCAGTTCAGTGTGATATCACCGAGTCACCACTTTATCAAGCCTTTGCACAGTTGGAAGAGGCTACAAAGGTGAAAATGAGATGCCTGTTTAACACAGCTTATTCCACTGCAAAAAATCTGCGCCCATTTTCTGACATGGATTGGCTCTGTGAATTGCAAGGGGAAAATGGGATTCAGCTTGGTGTGAATTATACCAATGACAAGCGAGCCAGGGACTTTTGCAGAGCTATGTCAGCTGTTTTATCCAAGACCCAGATGCAGGCCCTTAAAAATGCAAAATATGTTACAGTTCTTGCTGACAGCAGCACTGATGTGGCTATAATAGAATGGGAGAATGTCTTCCTGTGTTTTGTAAATCCTAATACAAAAGATGTATATACATACCTGATCCAGGCTGTGCAAGATGCAGCAATATCTGACATAGATGTAAGATTTCAAAATTTCTCAGAGGTGCCTCTGAAATGCTTCAGCTGTCTTGATTTTAAGCAATTTGATCTACCAAGAGAACAACTTACAGAGTTTGGGACCAATGAAGTGGCTAATTAAGCAGCATACATTATTTTTTTCACAGAAGAGCAGCAGGAAAATATTAGATCAGAATATGCTGCATTTAAGGCACTGCTGAAATCTGCGGTTGACAAACCCTATCTGCAGGTGTATACAAAATTGCTAAAAGAAAATCTGTCCCAGATTGCTCACATTCTAGAGTTAGTAGAAATATTACTGGCAATGAGTGTGTCAACTGCAAAGTGTGAACGAGTGTTCTCCACTCAAAACCAGTTAAAGACAAAAATAAGAACACGTCTGGCAGATGACACACTACAGTCACTTCTTCAAATAGCAGTAGAGGGTCCTGACCTATGTGACTTTGATCCAGATCCAGCAATAAACCACTGGCTGCTGTTTGGTCCAGGCACTCGACATGTTTATGGGCATGTTGCTGCTGGTACAACTGATGATGTAGATGTATCTCATCTTAGTACTGCTGCTGCTGCTCCATCCTCCTGTCCCAGCACTAGCACTACCACCAGTTCACTTGATGTTGGTGACGGTTCTGATTGAATCTGAGTTCTCATTATCTTTGCCCTAATTATTCTCTGCTTCATGCTGGCATGTCTGGAACTGGACTGGATGGCACCCTGGCCTTGACTCAGACTTCAAATCACTAAACCTGTATTTAACAGAAAAATTTAAATAATACATTTTCATTTTTATTGTTTTATATAGTCTCTATAAAATCTACATCTATTTGTTAATAATACATTGCCACAACCATTTACTTTGTTGCTGCATAATTTTTTTAACATTTTTCTTAAAATATGGCCTTCCGAACATTGGACTACCACTCACAGCAGTGGGACTACCATTTTTTTGGTAGGTCAGTTGTCCTGGACTACCATGTAAATTTGAAATTTGTTGATCCCTGCTAAGAGAACAAACGCAAGACTGGAGCTGTAATCACACTGATCCTCTCTCAACACAGCTGCACATGGCAGGGATTCACCAGCTGCACCCCAAACATGTTTGGATAGCCCAATCCATATATATGGACCCAGTGCATTTGTTTTGTCCTCACATGCACTGACCACACACTTCTACTCATCAGCCACCCAGGACACTACTATCCTCTGAAGACCATGAAAGTCTTCAACTCTTAATTGCCGTATTGATCGACACAGTTCACCACATTCTGTCCACTCAGTCTCTGGCCTCCTTTGGTCCCTCTACAGAGTCACCCCACTACATAAAGGCACCTCCCAAAATATCCAGGATGAGCTTCCAAGTGTAGCCCACCCCATCCCTGGTGTCTTGGGGTATGCTGATAACTGTACATGGGGAAGGGGTGCCACAGTGGAAACTGTTAACAATGACTTACAGTTTTGGGTTCTGGGGTGCAGCAACCACCATGGGGCCAGGCTGTAAAACAAAAGTCAGTTAGCAGCTCGAAGTGGAAAAACGACAAAGGGAGGCAACATGTAAAACAGCAAATGAAGGATCCTTTAATAAAAGTTAATAGCTCCAGGAGCTCATAGGGTAACTCTCACAGAGGGTTTTACAACAGAGGACAAAGGTCCATTACAGAAAAGTCCCAAATCTGCTCAACAGTTCACACGGTGTCCATATTCGAGAGTCTTGAACCGGATGACCCCTAAAGGCAGGCAGCACATCCATCATGCTGAGCATGTTAAAAGCCCAAACATAATCCCACAGGCAGCATTTCTTCAGCTTCCAGGATAATTCCCCACTCTTATGGCTGAAACAAAGCTGAACTGCACACTCGCTGGATCATTATGCCCTTCTTGAGTGACTGCCCCAGAACTACAGGACACGCCCCCATGGCAGTTGGACATTCTTCTCCCTTGTCACAGAAGTGCTGAATGCAGCACTCTATCTGAGGCCCTACATATTCCCTTCAGGCCACAGATCATTGACATTCAGGCTTCCAGATGCTCGTTGCTCTGGGGTAGATTCTCACAGGTGACATGGAGTCCCAAACAATCTCTCAGTTCTGCCATCCTCTCTGCCATAACCTGGGCTCATGCCCACAGCAGTTGCAAGACTTCAAACAGCAAGGCTCACAAGCTGCCCATGGGGGAACAGAATTCTCCTATGCTGTGGCCACTACCACATCTTCTCACTCTCTCCCTAAAAGTCCCACGACTCTTCTTTTTTGACTTCTCTCCTTCCCACCTGCATGCTTCCATGCTACCCAGAAAGTCCATCCCACTGAGTGCTGCTGATACAGACAGCCCCAGGAAAGTTAACCCTTTAAGGGTCTGGGCTGCTATAACCCCATACCAGTCTCCAAAGGTGTATGAATTAGTGCACCAAACTGATACCCCAACCCCAAGGGGGGGGTTACATGTGTAATATACTGTCACCGTCTATGTGTTTGGCATCAGAAAAGACAGGAATTCATATGCTCTATATTTCAAAATGAATCATTGTAATAAAACAAGTGCATTCCATATACTACATATCAATCAATCAATCAATCAAGTCTTTATTTAACCAGACGTTCATCGTTGAGCAGAAGCTCATTTGCAAGATGGACCTTGGTGGAGCATGAACATATGACTCAGAAATAATTACTTGTTTATTTTGATGGCTCCAGGGTCTGATTGCTAATTTCCCCATTTACCAGTTGTCAGACTAAAACCACTGATAAATTGTATTGTAATTTAAAGCACTGCAAATCAGTGCTAACTATATCATGCCACATTTGACATTGTGTAGTTATACACAATATGACCAGCTTGACTGTGTTCCGTTTAGACCAGGGTGCTTCCAAGTCTGGATGAAATATATGATTTTGTTCTCTCACAATAAGCACCTTCACAAATAATTATACATTAGAAAGGTTAACACTCATCTTTTTTCATATTGGAATTGCTTAGGCAAGCATTTTTATATGGTATAAGCCTGCAAACATCAAGCACTCTTTTAGTGAGCTACGTTGAATGGCAAGCTAAATGAAGGCATCAAGAAAGTATTCTAGTGTAACACAGGGAATTTGCTCTGCATTCAGTATACAGTAGCAGCAACCTGACTATGACGTGAACTTCCTGTTCAGCCAACCCACATGGCAGTTCTATCAATAGTGTATGATATGCTTGAGCTGTATAACCTCATAATCCACACATTACCAGGGGTACTCACTCATGATGTCATGAGTGGTACACTGCTGTGCCAATACTTTTTGTAAATTTCCAACACTGCTATAGTTCATTATCATTTATTGATCCCTTGGGACATTATCCTTATGGACCAAGCATACAGCTCCAGTCCCTGCTCCTAAATATTATATCCAACAGACTTAAATAAAATGTATCCTGATATGAAAACTGCTTGGAACACACTTCTCTGTAATACTTATTCGTAACCAAATGATATTTGGTGCCATGCCTTTTGCAAGAATTCCTCTCAGAACTACCCATTCTCACTGGTACCAACTACACTTTGCCAGTTGTATTGTGGGTTCATCTACATGTACCATCCACTGTGTCAAAGAAACTCAAAGTGTCTGTTTCATACTGTGAATAAGCACAGTGCCAGATGTAACACACAACCCATCATTTAAATTGATGGAGCTGCAAGACCTACATGTAAATCTACTGGAATGCTTGATGTACTCTATTCTTGTAGTCACTTGAAAAAGTGTATCATTAATTTCATTAACATTTCTTTATGGATAATTTGTCTGATTGTTTCACCTTTGCAACTTCCCAAAGGATTGAGGGTGGCTCATCTAAACATCCACAGTCTTCTCCCAAAAACTGACAGTTATCACCTATCCTGCTTCATCTTTGACTGAATGTTTTATTATATGTGAAACCTAGCTATCCTCTAAGGTCCTGAATTCAGCTGCAACTATACCAGGCTACACCCATGTCAGGCAAGATAGCTCTAAAAGGGGTGGTAGTGTTGCAGTATACATATCAACTAAGTTCCAGTGTACAACTCTTCTCACTGTCTCCTCCCCTCTTTCCATGAGTTGATACTCCTTAAACTTTCCCTTCCCTTCTCTATTCCTATCTTTATTGCTGGTGTTCACTGTCACCCTGGTGTATCCTCTGCTTTAGTTTGTGAGCTTCTTTCCTCTATCTGTTCAAACTCCTTGATTGGTGCGTTACTTATACTTGGTGACTTCAACTTAATTGGATCACCACTAAAGCCAATGCATTTTCTCAAAATGTAAAGTCACTGCAGCTGACCCAGTTAATTTCTGAATCCACCCATTTAAATGCCACATCCTTAAACCATTCTCTGATTGACTGGGCCCTTTTTTTCATCCCCACCATGTAGTAGATGCAGGTATCCTTCCTAATGCACTCAGTGATCATCAGATTGTTTACTGTATGCGTAAGCTACACCATCCTAAAGCTCTCCCTAAATTTATATACCTTAGGTCTTTTAAGTCATTTGACTTGGCCTCTCTCTTCGCTGATCTTTGGTCAATTGATTGGTCCTCATCTCTATAGCCTGTAATATACTATAAATTCTGCCCTACATTATTTTCAGTCTAAATTCTTGGTTGTTTGGGATAGTCATGCATATGTAGAACCAGAGTGTGGGGTTCACATCTTCCCTGGATATCGGCTGAGGTACTTACCTGTCTCCGCTCTAGAGATCTTGCCTGGTGTACTTTTAAAATCACTGGCTCCCAAGTCCCAATCCTCATTGGCCCACTACAGAAGCCTTCATAACTCCTGTACCAAAACTGTTAGACTTGCGAAGTCTGAGTACTTTGGTTCCATGCTCCAAAATATTAATAACCCCTCACATTTTTGGAAAGCTATCCAATCCCTTTTCTCCCCTCAGACCCAGTCTTCCCCTCACACTCTAAAGATTGGTGACTCCCTTATTTCTGACCATTCTATTATTGCTAAGTCCTTTAATTCCTACTTTAATACCTGTGCCCTTTCTCTCATCCCTTCTTCTATCTCCCCCCCCTCCTTCCCTTGCCTTGCCTTCTTCTCCTCTTCCTTCATTTTCTTTCTCTCCTATTACTCCTGTGGTTTCCCTGAAGGCTTTTCTTTCCCTAAATCTACTAAAGGGAGGTAGCTCTGATGGTCTTGACCCTAAACTTCTTCTTCACTCGGCACCTGCCATTGCTCTTACCATTAACTTACTTCTAAATCTCTCTCCTTTTCCTCTGCTACTGTTCCTGATGTCTGAACACAGGCTGTTGTCATACTTATTCATAAAGGTGGTGATTCCACACCTCCTGGTAACTTCAGTCCAATTTCTCTTCTTCATACCTTGGCTAAGTAACAGGAGCACATTGTTCTATCTCAGCTTACTTCCATTCTTGACAACTCCTCCTTTTTTCACTCCCTTTCAGTCTGGTTTTAAGAAATTCCACTCCACTTTTACCTCCCTCCTTTGGCTCACTGATTCCATACTTACAGGTATGGATAAAGGACTGATGACTTCTGCCATTTTTGTTGATCTTGCTAAAGCTTTTGACACTGTGGTGCATCCCTACCTAGAGGACAAACTTAATGCTGCAGGCATTTCTGACTCTTCAGTCAGTTGGTTTTGTTCCTACCTTAAAGGCAGGTCTCAAGCTGTCCAGATAGGTAAATCCATTTCACCTTCTCTTCTCATTAGCTCAGGCATCCCTCAATGGTCTGTCCTGGGTCCTAGTCTCTTTTCAATATTCCTAAATGACCTACCATCTGTCTGTTCTTCTGCGTCCATTCATATGTAGCTGATGACACAGTTCTTTTTGCATCTGGCTCTTCTCCCAATGACCTTACCTCCCGGCTACAGCTGCATTTTGACAACATTCAGCACTGGTTCAAGGATAATCAGCTGTTGCTTAATGTTAAAAAAACTGTCTTAATAACTTTTGGTACCCATCAGAGGCTTGCCAAACTAACTTCTCACCCACTATTTAATACCCTTGATAGTGCTAAAATTGAAGTTGTCTGCTTCTTTAAGTATCCCAGGGTCTGCCTTGACAGGCTTCTTGATTTCTCTGTGCACATTGATGTAATTCACCAAAAGCTTCACCCTAAGATTGGTGTTTTGTTCAGGAATGAAGCGAGTATACCGCTCCCTGCCCGCTGAGAAATTGAACTAAATATGATCCTTAAAATCTTTGACTATGGTGACTTAATCTAGAGTAGTGCCCCTAAATCCTTCCTTGCCAGACTGGACGCCCTTTTTCATTCTTTCTACTGCTTTGCTTTAGATTGCCCCTCTCATACTCACCACTGATCTCTTTACTCAGCTTTTTCTCTCCCCTCACTTGATACTAGGCGTCGTTCCCATTTTGTCTCTTTTTTATCCAAATTTTGGTTCAGCACCCTTCTTTCTTATCTCTAATCCCTTCTTTCCCCTCCTTCTTCTTCCTCCTACCCTCTCTGCAAGAATACGTTCCATTGTCTCACTATTCCTTCTAGAAAATCTATTGTTGGCCAATCTGCTTTTTCTTATTGCTTTCCTAAACTTTGGTCCCTTCTTCCCCTTCCTCCCTAAAGTCTCTTCTTTCTGACTTTTGTCATCCTACCTGCAACTGTCTGTGACCATTCCTATTTTTCTCCATTCTCTAGCCTTGCCCTATTCTTACTTTTACACTATTTTTTTTTCCTTTTCTATATATATTAGAGTGTGTGCTATTTTTCATTTGCCTTCATTTACTTTTCTACCTTTAATATTTATGATTCTTATTGGTAACACTATATTATTGTATTTTACCCTGTTATTTTATATTGTTAGCAACTCTTTCTCCCCTCTCCCCCAAGACTCATCTGGAAATGAGTTGTTTTCAGCTCAGTATGTACAGTATTTCCTGGTTAAACTTATAAATAAATAAAATAGCTAATTTCCCCAGTTACCGGATGTTAAACTCAAAGCTCTGCTTCATGATTTTGAAAAGTAAAGCACTGCAATTCAATGCAAACTGTATCATATCACTTCTCAAATGCACAGTGTTACACAATATTGCTATTCTTCTCTAGTCACTGCTTAGTGGGAAATATAATGTTAGAGATTTGCTCAGTAACTTATGCCATGTCAAGATACTGTTTTTTTTAGCAAAACTACCATATAAAAATTATATTGCACATAGATCTAATGAAAATACTGCACTGTACATCAGACAGCATACATATTCATATCTGGGTGACAGAAAGTAACTAATGAATGAGGACAAACATTTGATCATAATGGCAGATGAGCAAGTGAAAGCAGCTACTGCAAGGGAACAGAATAATTCTACTAGTGGTGCTGCTGCTTACAAACAGATGATGGTATGAAACAGTTTCACTCACTCTCATGCTCCCATTCAGAAAACCACCAATAATGCAACATCTTCATAGAGAGGGCTAACTGAATTATGTAAAACTGCTGCTTTGCTGTACCCTTCAAGTAATGACAGGAGACCAGATTTTAAAGCTTGTGCCAGTTACAAGGACTTTGCTGCTGGCTCTGCAGTGGAGGAAAGACAGGGACAACCTCAGCCAGGGCATCCCTTTTCAGCAAAAGCACCACACTGTGGTTCCAACAACAGATGCCTCCCTCCTAGGGTGGGTTGGCACGCACAGGTGATCTCATAATCAGTGGGACTTGGTCCCCTCAGGAATCCAAGTTGCATATCAATCTGTTAGAGTTAAGAGTGGTCCTTCTTGCCCTAAAGGCCTTCACTCCTCCATTGAGGGATCAGTCAGTCCAGGTCAGGACAGACAATAAAACAACCATGTGGTACATCAACAAGCAAGAGGGTCCAAGATCTTCAAGGCTGTGCACAGAGGCCATGAAAATGTGCTCCCTAGCATATTCCCTTAAAGTGCATCCATCAGCCATTCACCTCCCATGGAAAGACAATACACTTGCAGAATCACTCAGAAGAATCAGCCAGGATCATCACAAGTGTGTTTTAAACAAGCAAGTGTTGGACACAGTTTTCCCATAGGTGTGTAATGTGGTATGAGGCACAGCTGAGTGCCATATTGTCCCTAGGTGGTGTTTGACTGTTAATCTAACTCCTGTGAGTACCTTATTACTATTATAAAAAATAAAAATCCAAAAATGAAAAGAAAAGTATACTTTTTGAATGTTTTCCTCATTTAGAGGGAGATTTTTAATAAAATAGTTTAAGAATGCTGGTTCAAAATCAGAATGCATTATTACAGCCATTCAGCAGTGCTAGAGGATGGAAAGCAAAGAGGAAGAATCCATGTGCCATGGTGATCAGGCTGTACATGACAGTGTAACAGGGATTAATGTAAGGCTGTTGGAATCCTAACAGCCAATCAGATTGCAGCGTTTCTGAGACCCTTTTTATAATATTGAAGGACTCAGTCATCTATATATCTGTAGTACTGCCAGCTACAGGTTCTGTTCTGTAGATAGTATTGTATCTTTCCTGGCTGTCCTAACCAGGACTTCTTTGTAAATTAACACTTCCTGGTAAATCACATGAATACTAATTCAAGTCCCTTTTTTTCACATATAGGGAGCTACTAAGGTAGCTAGATCATTTCGTCATGACAGAGAGCTAGAAATGGCAATGAGATGTGTGCAGCATGAGGAGTTCTTGATCTCCAGCATTGCTGATTGGATGCTGCAAGTCTTGTGGCTAACAACTTAGACATGCTCTTTAAGTGCTGAAATGAAACTAAGTTTCTTTGAACCTGCTTTGCTGGTATCCAAAATGCTGGATTTCAGCATATTAGCTAAATTCAAGTTCAGCATCAGCATCAGCTCATCATTACCCCAGATGTAGGATAGTATGGCATGTCAAAACATGTGATAGAAATATGTCCTTCTGTTCAGTACAAAAAAGATGTTGCAATTTATCAAGGCACTACGGTGTTGCTGAAAAGACAGCATTTCATGTTGACTCTACTAAGCAACGGGGATGAGGTGAGTCAGATATATAGTAGAAGCATACCCTGTCTTCCCCGACAATAAAAATAACAAATTGTTCCAGCTTACAGCAAATGCCCTAGAAGGTACTTCTTAATGCTAAGCAAAGAAAATGGTGTGTGGTTCTCCAGTCAAGACCACAGATGAAGAAAGAAAGAAAGAAAGAAAGAAAGAAAGAAAGAAAGAAAGAAAGAAAGAAAGAAAGAAAGAAAGAAAAAGAAAATGGTTACTCAGCAGACTGTGATACAATTTCTGCACATAGGGGATTGGCTATGTGCACTGGACTCAAAGGATGCATACTTCCATATCCCAAAAAGACACCATTACAGAATGTATCTCTGAATAACAGTGGGAACAAAGCAGTTCTAGTTCATTGCAATGCCCTTTGGACTGACCACAGCATTAAAGGTGCTAGCAAAATGCCTGTTAGTGGTCCAGAAGCACTACACCTGAGTCACATAGCTGTATATCTTTATTTAAATGGTTAATTATTCTAAAAAAATAAATGGAAGAACCACAGCCACTCAAGAAGTAATGTTCACTATGCAAAGGTTGGGTTCCAACCGAACTGAGAAAAATCAATGGAACCCACATACGTTTTAGAGTTTCAGCACAAAGCTGAATACAAGAGAAAGAAAAGCCTTTCTGCCAAAGCAGAGGACAAAGGAATTAATCCTAATGGCAAAATGCTTTCAGCTAAACTGTCCAAGGATAGCACAGGGTAATTTCATGATTCTGAGTCACTTGTCCTCAACTACATCAGTGAATTCCTGGCCAAGGCTTCAGAAGAAGGATATTCAGTATTACCTAAGGGGATACAAGTGTCAAGGATCTACAGCACTAAAACAGACTACAATAAATCAGGAACTGGATGATGCATTAAAATGGTGGACAGAAATAGACAACCTCAGAGAGGAGGTACCATTTCTACAGCCATTGACCACGATGACACTCACAGCAGATGCATCCCTGCTGGGATGGAGAGGGCGCATTGACAAGAACTCAATGAATGGAGGATGGAATACACATAAGAGGTTGGAGCACATGAACCTCCTAGAACTGAGAGCTGTGCTTCTCTCATTCCAGTTCTTCTGCTCCCTAGTCAGGAAACAGACTATCTAGATAAGGATGGATACTACAACCACATGTATTACATAAACAAGTGAGAAGGAGGCAGATATTTAAACCTATACAGAGAGACAAAGAAAATCTGGGATTTAGCCAATGAACACATAATGAATTTGTCTGCAGTGTACCTTGCAGGAAATGCCAATGTACTTGCAAATGCCTTGAACAGAGTGTGTTACTCATGAGTGGACATTGAATCAGTCCATTCTGAATCCCATATTCAACCGATTGGGTGTTCCAGCAATACACCTATTTACTTCCTGGGGAACAGAAAATTATTTCTTTGTGTTGCTGCAGACCACCAGCCATGGGAACAATCACAGAGGATGTTTTCAGCATGTCATGTGAAGGACAGATTATTTTATGCTTTCTTCCCTTTTTCTTCTAGTACAAAAAGTGCTAGTGAAATTAATGAGCAAGAGTGCAGAATGATTTTTTATAGTACCAGAGTGGGTAAAACAGCCATGGCATGCACTACTGATGAATCTATTTCAAATGCTCTTAAAAGTTCTCCCAATAAGGCAGGAACTGTTGTATACCTCACAAGGCAGAGTGTTCCACCCATATCTGGGTTTGCTTTAGCTAAGATCTTGCTCCCAGAAAAGTGGGAATTCTCTGAATACAGTTTTAGAGAAAGTCATGGATGTTTTAAAAGTAGCCAGATACTGTAAAAGAAAAAAAACATATATGGTAGGCCAAAGCCGTGAGAGCAAACTTGATTTTATGCTAAAGCACACCCTTTTATGAAACAAGGTGTAATGTTAGCATACTTGGAGCCTTGACATTGTTGTTTATTGAACGGTTTCACAGAAAGATATCTTCGCTATTGCTGCCTCGCCAACATCCCTGACAGTGAAAGCCGCAATGCCGAGTGTCGGCATTGCACTGTCAAAGATGTCACAGTGTTTTTAGTTGGGGGCTCCACCCCCCACACTCCCCAGTCTCTAAGGATATAACTCCAAGTCAGAGTTGTCTCGGGGGAGAGGGCGAAACATTGAGCAAGGCAGTTCCGCTGCCAGCAGAGACCATCACAGTGACCCACAGAATTTGCTCTATTCCTGTCACTGTGATGGTCTTCGCGCTAGCGGTTTTGATCTACCTTCAGTATATGTTGCTATCTTAGGGACTGTTAACTCTCTAAAGCTTCAAAGTATCTTGAGTTTCATAAACACATTTTATGATTGCTTACTTTCAGTAGAGATTGCAGAAGTAGCTGGTAGTTTGATTCTGATTCCCTTTTAAAAGTGAAAAATAAACTGCCTACCATACTAGTTTTACCAAAGAAAAACAGACTTGTTTATAGTCCTTGATCAGTTGCCAATGCATCTTCACTAGACCTGGTAACACACACACCACCTTCTAGATACTCAAGTTGCAGTTGAAGGAGAGGGAACTATTACACGATGAGTGACTGCACTGATTGGGGTGTTCCTCAGGTTTAGAAAGTATGCAATTAGAGTAGTTCAAGGATTTAAAACAAAACATAATTGAGTATAATTGTGCATTTGGGATGCATTGCAGTTCTACTAAAAAAAGGAAACTGATAAAACAAAAATTAATCACAAAATGTAGTTTTGCAACTACTGTAGAAATAATATGATGCAACGTGTGATCTTGTATGGTGATAAAATGAGTTGCCCAGAAAGATTCACTCAGTAAAAGGAAGAAATTGAATATTTTAGAGACTTTTAAATAATATACATATATGGAAAAAAAACTATGAAAGCCCAAATAAAAATGAAAAGACTCTAAGAGGAACCTAATATATTTAAATTGAAAAAAAAGTCTTTAGCATCTGTTTTTAGAATCTGGACATAGGGAGGTCAATCACGGAGGCTGTTTTTACCATAGGCAGACTAGAACAAGAGAGGTTGCAGACAGGTGTGTGATGCGATGGTTTAAGCAGGAAGCAGTGGTGAATTATAAGCACAGTGGTGATGGTGGTAATCATATTATAGCATACAGTGCATATATTTCTATAATAAATATTATGATCATACATTTACAAGCAGCCATTGCTCACATAACACAGAACTGATAAACAAATATCAATGAATATTGAAATATTTAAAGCAGTAGTACTTGTTAGTGGGCAAAAAATTAATCAGTTTGTTAGCAAATATGTATTTCTGAAGCTGGCCCAGCAGTGCTGAGGGTTGAGGCACTGGGTGCCACACCTCGCACCACACCGGCGACCCGTGTTCAGGAGCGAGCATGGATTGCTGTGGGTTGGCAGGGACAAGATGGATTGAGCATCTGATGGACTGCTCTCCATCTCCAGGGAGGGAGGTTTCTAGTGGACGGTGCCTGCTTGACCCCTAGCAGAGGCTGGGGCTCGACGGCATGGAGCCGCATACCATGGGGGCGGGACATGGCAGATGCTTGACAGGGGCACGCATGGGAGCGTGCATGCACCCAGTCACTGGTATCATTACATGCCATGAGACTGCAGGGGAGAAAAGCAGAAAGGACACCAAGTTGCAGTGGCTTGATGGCCATCTGTGAGCACCTGCACTGGCTCCAGGAGGGGATCACCATGTGGATCTGAAACTTGGTGGGGGAAGTTGGCCATCCCCTGCCACCCCACCATGGGGGTAAGCCATGGGGCAATTAAGGTGATCACCCTCCTAGGAGACCAGTACGGGTCAGATGGCTGCCGGAGAAAGGGTTGTGAGGACGGATTGGCTGACTGGGGGCCCCAGGAGAAACAAACCCACAAAAAAAAAATGTATTCTGACACCTTTAAATTCATCTTGTTTGTATTTTTAGTTTGCTTGAATATTGTTAAAATAGCTTTTGCAGCTAATTTTATAATTAATGACTCACCTCCTTAAAGACTGTGGTAAATGTTTAAACGTGTACTGTGTATGTAACCCCCCCTCAGATGGGGCTTACTATTAGCGCCTCCTGTCACCTAGTCTCACCAGTCCTGGATTACCTTGGTACCCATGGTGCTTCTGTCAGCCTGTATGCAGCGAGCTCTATGATACTGGTTTGACAACTAAGTTGTCGACCGCCATCACAGAAATGGATTTATGTTGACCGCAACTTGCAGTTGACCTAAATCTGACTTGAGACCCTGGCCATTTTTTCTCTAGGATTCTAACTCCAAGTTGGAGTTGGATCAGAGAAGGGATGCAGAACCAAGACAAAATGTGCCAGGGTCTCAGGTGGTCTATTACAGCAAAAACGCTGATGTTGTCGGCATCAACATTTTCGCTGTAATAGTGTCGCCATCCTAGGTGCAGATCTATGCAGCCACATTGCATGGAGGTGGAGAGGCCCCTAGATATTAAACTATATACTACAGGTCTTTGGCTCAGCACCTGCCAATATTTCAGCTACAGTACTCTGACTTCTGGGATCCCAGTGCACATGTGAGAAGTTTGAACAGGCAGCTTTATTATAGAAGAAGGTGAACTTGCGTATAATTGTTTAAATGTTTAAATTGTACACTGTTGCTTTAAGAAATGTTCAGACTGCAGTGAATGTATTTCTGCCTGTTGCAGGGGGACTTAGCTCTACAACATTAATGACAGAAAAACCCAGACTCTGCCTGGTACCATTCACCAACAGGAAAACAGTTGAAGAGATAGCTATGAAACTGTGCAACCCATATTAATTAATATAGTTTATTTGATCTGCAGAGAGACTTTATTCCTGGAATGGTTATCCATTGTTTACATGGATGCCATATTTTTAACCCTGACCCTGTGTTAACCAATTGGGATTCAAGGAGTTTGTAGACTGCAGCTATGGCTCCTGGGTAAAAGGTTTGAACAATGTTCTTGGGGCCTTTGTGTTGAACCAGTCAAGTTTCAAACTGGCTTAATGAATATTAATTTCTGTGCTAGACAGCTGTATTGTTCAATGAAACTGTGAGCCTGCTGAGGGGGACATTGGGGAATACAGCTCAAGGTTTTTTTGCTGAGACTTTTGGGCAGACAGTGGAGCTAGAGTAGTGGCTGAGAGTTTGAGTGGGTCAACTCACAGACTGAGTGCTGAGAGAGTACTCCTGTGGGGTCTGTGAATCCTGATTTTTACCTGAGCAAGGAAGATTCATCTTCAGTTGAGTGAGAGAGAGCCAGCTTCCAAGTATTAAGACATTTGTTGTTGAATAATCATGTGGCATTTTGTGAGAGAGACCCTGCAGCCAAATCTGGTGTCCAAGTTGTGCCTGGCAGAGACTGAAAGAACTCTGCTAGCAGGACCAGGCAGTATTGTGAAGCGCCCGATTGAGCACCTAAGTCTGGGAAGCAAGAGAGTGTTACAAGCTGTTGCCTGCAGTGTGGGATACTGCACAAAAAGACTGTGCTCATTGTCCAAGAAAGAAAGCTGGGGGGTGCAAAAGAGACCATCTGTTTGTTAGTCTGAAGAAGCCTAGGCCTGCCTACTGCAGAAAAGTTTTGGCTGTATCCTTGAGAAGCCAGAGATTGTATGACATGACTCCTGCATTACAAGTAGGAGTCACTGCCAGTGGGACAGTCAAAACAATCAGCCCAGTGGTGCTAATGCCAGGCATTGCTGATCACCTTAGTCTGCAGGTGTGTGGTCCCTGCTCCTTGGAATTGTCCCAATCCAGTGGAAAGAAGGTAACAAGCTGCAAGAAGCTACAGTCAAGATAGAAGGTGACAAGCCACGATCAAGACTGCTCCCCGAGTTCAAGCTGCCATCATCAGCCACTTTGTCAACCCAGCCCAGCCAAACTAAACCTACTAGATACTGGACCAAAGAACTTCAAAACTGTGAGTAAGCCCAGGTCCTGCCCTGGCTGGGGTTATCCAGTTTGGTTAAAACCCATTCAATAAAATAATTTCAAAGTTCTTGTTTCCAGGTGCACCAACACTGGCCAACCTGCAGCAACAAGATCAGGCCTATGCCTTATAACTCTGGGTACCCAGTGGGACTTGGGGGAAACACTGGTACCAGTGGTGAGGTGAGCATACTGTTGGGTTGCTGAAGGGTGGGCACTGTATTTGTTTGGCCTACATTAACTTGTTATTCACTGTTGACATCCCTTTTCTTCACCTCCCTAATAATACATTTATTGTTACTGTTGAATATTGTCTATGTGCATTTTATTAGCAATAGGCCTTCTTTCACTATAAAAGTGAGAAAAGGGACAATAAGGATGGGAATGTTAGGCTTAAGAAAGGGGAGGTGTGGATGGAGGATAATGAGGGAATAGTAGAGATACTAAATGAATACTTCTGTTCCAGCTTCAGCAGGGAGAAGGACAGACTAGTGCTTTAAGAAAGGAGAATAGGCACAAGAGGAAGGGGAACACAGATGTAGTGATAGAGGAGGATAGAGTGAGGGAAGGGCTGCTAGCATTGAAGGTGGACAAATCACCAGGCCTGTACAGAATACATCTAGGGATACTAAGGGAACTGGCTGAGGAACTGGCAGGGCCACAGGCAGGCCTATTTAATAGTTCACTAGAGTCAGGCATGGTACTGTAGGACTGGAGAACAGCACATGTGGTGCCCCTCCACAAAATCAGTCCCAGGGATGACCCAGGGAATTATAGATCAGTCTGACCTCAATCGTGTGCAAGCCCATGGAGACCATGCTTAAGGAAAGGTTGGTAGAATATCTAGAGGAGCATTGTCTCCAGGATACGAGGCAGCATGGGTTCATAGGGGGAGATAGTGTCAGATGAATCTGATTGACTTCTTTGACTGGGCAAATAAGACAGTAGATGGAGGCCAAGCAGTAGACATCGTCTATCTGGATTTCAGCAAGGCCTTTCACTCTGTGCCCCACAAAAGGTTGATCAGGAAGTTGGCAGATCTCAGGGTTGGGAATAAGATTCCCAGATGGGTGGAGAACTGGCTAAGGGACAGAACCTAGAGTGTGATTGTAGGGAGAGAGCTATCTGGCACCAGAGAGGTCACCACTGAGGTACCGCAGGGCTCAGTGCTAGGGCCAATGTTGTTCAATGGCATTGGGGATGGCATTAAGTGCAAAATGTGCCTATTCATGGATGACACCAAGCTCTGCAGGAGAGTGGACACAGCTGAAGGGATACAGGCCCCACAGGATGATCTGTAAAAGCTGGGGAGGTGGTCTGGGATTTGGCAGTTTGGCTTCAATGCCAAGAAATGCAGAGTTATGAACACTGAAGCCAAGAATCCCAGGACAGAGTACTAGCTGGGTGGAGTCCAGGTATCTGCATCAGAGGAGGAGGAGGACCTGTGAGTGATGATCACTAGTGATCTTTAGCACTCCATGCATTGCAAGAAAGCAGCAGCAAGGGCAAACAAGATGCTGGGATGCATAGCTAGGTGAATCAACAGTAGGAGAGATAGACAAGGCTATACTACCCTTGTAGAGATCGCTGGTGAGGTCACATCTAGAGTATGGAGATAAGTACTGGTGCCCACACCTCAGAAAAGACATTAACCTGTTGAAGAAGGTCCAGAGGATGGCTACAAAGATGATAGCAGGTCAGCAGGGTAAGGCATATGAGGAGAGGTTGAGGGCCCTGAACATGTACTCCCTGGAGCAAAGGAAAGAGAGAGAGAGAGAGAGAGAGAGAGAGTCTTGAAAGGGATAAATAAGGTGGATAAGGAGGGTCTCTTTAAGCTGAGTGGTAACCATAACACAAAGGGCACAGTCTTAAGCTGGAGGGGGGAGGTTTAGGAGGGAGGTCAGCAAGCACTTCTTCACAGAGAGGGTGGTGGACACTTGGAATGCACTGCCAGAAAAGGTGGTCTCATTGAAGACAGTGGGCAGCTTCAAGAGAAGCCGGGATAGGAATAGGGAGAAGGTAAGGATCATGGGTAGGGAGGATGGGAAGAGTGGGGGGGACAGGGACAGTAACTCAGGCTATGGACCCAGCAGTATGAGCAGACTGGATAGACCAAATGACCTTCTTCTACTGCCTTCTTCATATGTTCATATGATAGTCAATAATTGCATGCTGTATGCAGTGCTAAGTTGTTTAATGATATTCTGTGCATGGGATGACTGGAAGGGGAGTGGGAAAGTACAGCACCCCAGAGGGTTGTGCTGCTTAACCAACTGACCCACCTTAAATCAGTCTGGGTGGAGGCACTGGGCTGTTTCATTTCTCTTTGAGAAAGAACCCCAAATACCAACTAAAACACAGCCCAGGCCGCTTAACCTTAGTGAGTCCTCAAGGCAGGGGTAGTAGCCCGATGGAACATGGTGCCTGACTTACATGTAAATGATAGAGTCATACTGTAGATGTATTAAGATGGTGGTACCACATGTTTATGGTAAACAGCAAAGCACTGTACCAAAATATTTGTTTTTTCAAGACTGGCATGGCACCGGAATGCAAACTTTTAGAAAGTTCAATATCCCATCTCTTAGTTTAGGAATGAAAGAAAACTAAAACAAAAATATGTATCTTGATATTTTTGACAAGTACATTACTGCTGAAAAAAAATTGTGTGGTTACTAACAAATACTGTAGCTTTAAAGGTATATTACTCCATATATGGCAATTTCAGCTAATGATTGTATATAGTATATGTAACATTGACTAGAATGAATGACTTAATGATATTAAAATATCTTTTTGAAATTGTTTAAGAAGTCCACTAAAGAAGCCAAAACTTCAAAATGTTGGGATGGCTACTTAATATAGACAGTATAATTTTGAGATTAGATTAATGTCTAAATATAAATTTATTTAGAAACAGAGTGAGCTTCCTATCTGAACATTTAAAGCAAGTATGTTGTACTCAGGCCAGCCCCCCCACATCACCATGAACTACATACTGACGAATTCCTGCTGCAGTTTGCTTTTCAGATAGAAATAGCATGCCGTCTATTACATGAAAATGGAAAGTAATGGGAATATGTCTGCTTTAGTGGCAGTTGCTACACACTCCTCCATGAGCTACTGTATCTGTAAACAAATGTAACAGTAGGTGCCGAGCTTACCGTGGCTTCAGCTAAGCTGTACTGTAATATTACTTAGATAAAGAGATACAGATACTACTATACTGTCAGCCTTTTATTTTCAGGTGCCATGCTGAAGTGCATAACAACATTAGTAGGTGACTTACCCACTCTCTAGCACCTGAGCAGTTTCTTCTCTGATTAAATATTTACAGCATATTTTTCATGATAAGGATATTTTTAGGAGAAGCAGAAATTGATAGTTGTGTCTATACAAATTATATTTTCCAAAATGTAAAACTGCCAGGCTATGGAGGACAATTAAGTCATCTGCTTTACTGCTTATGTAGATTCAAGACTGTACTGCCACATTAAAACTGTACCCCCAACATCACTAAACAAATGTCACTGTACCTTGATAATGGGTAGGGCTGGCAATTAGGTCAGGCCACAGGTCTGGGCTATTTGGGTTGGGGGTAGGTCAGTAAAATAAGCAAATTGTGTTTTGTTTACAAAACCCTTGGTAATGACCGGAAAATTACTTTAATCTTTATGTGCTTTAGAAGGTTTTGTAATCTGTAAAGGAGGTGCCAGAGAGACTATCAACACTTTGTGGTGGCATAGGGGAGCAACAGAGATGGCCTTTTGTAGTAGGTGTGAATTTCAGCAGCAGTGGGAGGATGCACAGATGAGTGTTGGGAGCAGCATAGGAGAGCTTGTGCCAAATTATGCCAGTTCAGGTTTGGGTTTCTGTCAGACCAAATTCTGTGGTTTGCACAACCCTCAGGAAAGCCAGGGTATGAGGTTCCCATCACCCCTGGGTCCCTGCCAAAGTGCTGGCCTGCCTACATCCCTGGGATCTGGCATGGAAGGCTTATAAGTCCTCATGCTCCCCTGCTGACTACCACAAATCCCAAGCTTTATGAAATGCCTGTTCCAGAGCTATCAAACATACTAAAGCTGAGTACTTTTCCGCTACCTTCCGAAACAACATTAAACACCCCTCAAAGTTTTGGAAGGTCATCCACGCTCTGTTCTCACCTCTGGCCTAGTCTTCCATCCTGGACCTCAAGGAGAGGGACACCACCATCTCTGATTCCCCTTCTGTCACCGACGACTTTAACACCTTCTTCATCTCCTGTGCCTCTTCCCTTCTTTCCTTCTTACCTTCCACCTCCCCCTGACTCCCACCTGCCCTCCCCATCTCCCCCTTTCTCCTTCTCCCCTATCACACCAGCTGACACCCTCAAGGCCTTCCTAGCTCTAAATGCTCTTAAGGGCAAGAGTCTGGATGGGCTTGATCCTAAACTCCTTCATCTCTCTGCCCCTTCCATCAGTCTTCCTCTCTAGTCCCTTCTTAACATATCCTTCTCCCTTGCCTCTGTCCTTGATGCTTGGAAGCAAGCCACAGTCATACTGCTCTCTAAAGGTGGTGACTCCTCCACTCCAGGTAACTACCGCCCTTTCTCCCTAGTTTCTACCTTTGCTAAACTCCAAGAACACCTAGTGCTTTCTCAGCACCCTCCCTTCCATGACTCATCCTCTTTCTTCACCCCTTTCCAGTCTGGTTTTCGCAAATTCCACTTCACCTCCTTTTCTCTCCTCAGGCTGACTGACTCCATTCTCTCTGGCATGGATCAGGGCCAGATCACCTCTGCTATTTTTGTCAATGTGGCCAAAGCCTTCTACACAGTAGCCTACCCCCTTCTCCCTGCTAAGCTTACTGCTTCGGGACTTTCCACCCAAGATATTAACTGGCAACTCCCTGCCCCACCTCCCTATCAGCACTGGTGTCCCAAAAGGATCCATGCTTGGCCCTAGTCTTTTCTCAGTTTTCTTTAACAACCTCCCCACTGCCTGTACCTCTGTGTCCATCCATATGCATGCACACAATACAGTTTTATTTGCCTCTGGCTCCGCCCCTACTGATCTGATGACCAGCCTCCAGCTGAACTTTGACAATATACTGCTCTGGTTCTGCTCAAATCAGCTGTCACCCAATGCAAAGAAAACAGTCTCTTTGACCTTTGGAACCAGGCAAAAGCTCTTCACACTTCAGCCCTTCTCACCTTTCACACCCTGGACAGGTCACCCCTTGAAGATATCCCATCCTTTAAATACCTTGGGTGTAGCTTTACTGGCACCTTAACTTCTCTGGGCACGTGGATGCTATCCACTAAAAGCTGCACCCAAAACTAGATACTTTGTACCGAACCATGGATGCATTCCCTTGCCAGCTCACAAAGCTATTCTACAAAGAATGATACTCCCAATTATCAACCATGGAGGCATTGTTTACAGCACTCCTCCAAAGTCCAGCCTGGCCAGACTGGATCATCTCTATCACTCCTACAGCAGGTTTGCTCTTGACTCCCTGCCCCACACTCGCCACTGCTCCCTCTTCACCACCCTCTCTCTCCCCTCCCTTGAAGCCATACACCATGCACATTGATCTTCCTTTATTGCCAAGCACTGGCTCAGCTTGCTCCCCTCCTACCTCCTCTCTCTCCTCTCACCACCCTCCTACCTCTCCTCTCCCCCCCCCCACTCCCTACACAGTTCTGGCTATCGCTTCCTAGCACTCCCACCTGGGTTGTCTTCAGTTGGTAAGGCAGTGTTTCCTTCCCCTATATAAACTCTGGAATTCCCTTCCCTTATCCATCTGCTCTGCCACTTCCCTTCACTCCCTCTCCTCTCTTCTCCATGACTTCAACTCTGCCTCATGCAATTGTACCTGAGCCTCCACCCCTCTCCACCACTCTACCTATTCTCTTTCCCCTGCTTTCTCCTTCCCTCTATAGCTCTGCCATAGCACCTCTGCTACTTGATTGCCCTACCTCTGCTACCTAATGCACCTGAGTCTCCACCTGTCTCCTCCACGCTGCCTATTCCCCCCTCCATTCCTTTCACCCTGTCTTCTCCTTACCCCTTTTACTCTGACCTAGCCACTATGCTACCTAATGCCCTACCTTTGTAAAATCCTTCACTACCTCCCCCCTTCTGGACAGCTTCTAGAACACTATTCCTCTGTGCTTTCCAGCCTTAACCCTGATAAGTTGCCTATTGCTGAATGCCTCTTACTGCAAATTTGCTGATATGGTCAGTCCTATTCCTGTTTGTAAATACTGTAACTAGTTTGTTAATATTGTAAATATTGTTCTGTAAATGCTCTGTTCATCTCCCATGCCCCTTCCCCCCAGGACACATCTGGAAATGAGCTGCTATTCAGCTCAGTATGATTTTCTTGGAGAAACTTTTGAAACAAATAAATATGTAGATAAATACATAAATCAATGCAGTAGTGCAATGAAATTGGGCAAAATATTTGACTCCACCTTTTTACACTATAAAAGATTCCACACAGTTTCCAGTTTTATTTGGTGTTAACATTTTTTAGTTACACCAGACTTTGTGGATTTTATAAGTGTTTTATTTTTAAGAAAAAAAAGAGATCCACATTTGACTTAGAAACAACTTTCTAGACCTGGCATGTTTAGGATCAAGACAATAAGAAAAAATCTCATAGTGCACAGCATAGACGTTATCTAGCAAAGTAGATTCAACAACTATGCTAATATTTTTAATATTTGTAGTGGAAACTATTTTTGGAAAGCATGTTTTACAGAGTCTCTGATGCCATGGGAACACTTACAAAAAAACAGTATTTAGATACGGTTCCATTTACAATTAAGATATTATGTATATTTCAATCCCCTTTATTCTTTAATACTATGGACATTTGCTTGAAAATAGGCTTCTCTTTCACTTGGTCTTCTTCTGGTCCTACTGCTTGTCTACAGGTGACATCAAAAATAGTCATGTTTGTGATAGCACAGTTTGATTCTGTTGTTACAATTATGACTGAAAAGCAGAGGATTATGACACTTCTTGTAGGCAAGCAGCAAGGGCAGAAGTAACCCAAGTAAAATAGATCCTGTTTTCTTTAAAATGTCATTAACAATAAGCTATGAAAGGAAAGTGAGTACTGCACACTCCACTTGCAGTACATTGGATATAGTTATAAAAGGATAAATCTGATTTCCCTAGCCAAATAGATGCAGTCTAATTCATGGTTCTCTGGTTATAAATTATGGACAGAAATGGTGCTTAAATTATTAGACACAATTAAGCTTTTGTTTGCATTTCTGTGTACTTGGGGGGACTGCAGGGCTGGTGGGGAGAGCTGTCAAGTGTAAAATTGAGACAGAGTAGGTACGCAAATTTAGTTTCATACAAAATAATTCTCCACAAGATGTATGAACTTTCTCATTTTCATTAAATATGCTAAAAGAAAAGATTGTACATGTCAATGAAACACTCACTATAGTATATGGTCAGCCTTTGTTCTGTATAAAAATGAGTCTCTCAGAATCTTTGTTGTTCACATTGTTAACTGTTGTGTGCATTCCAAAGTGTTGTTGTGCACATTCTGAACAGATGTTCTACACAGTTCAAAGGTCACAGCATTTTAAAATTCCTCATTCAACCCAAACACAGCAACTTACTAACCACCCAGTACCGAAAGTTATACCTTTTAACTTGTAAAAGTGTGAACATTGTATTTTGATCATACCAACAAAGCGACAGCAGCTTTTAATATTTTTAACTTTGGGGGGGGGGGTGCATCTATGACTCTTGTGTTTCAAAACCATGTACTACATAAAATAAAATATGAACAGCCACATGCAATTTGGCATGTGTTTGCATCTGGGAGTAGAGATGATAGCATGGACCTCTCAAACTTCACTCTTGAGGTTGATATGCTGTCATTTCAACCCCTCGATGGAAACACAGCCCAGTTGTGTATAGTTGTCCATACATTATTTTCCATGTAACAACTGACTTTGTTCTTACTATCCTGGAACCTCAGCAGCCAGCCTCTATATCCACTACAGTATTTTAACTATTAGCTTCAGTAGTAAACTTCTTCAACAAAAACTCATGTTCCTTGACAGTAAAACAATGTTAAATAAACACACAGAATATTGAAACCTACTTGATAAGCAAGATTTTTTCTAATCTCTTAAACTTTACAAAAGATCCTCATTCACTCTGAGCCCTCGCTTACACAGACACACCTAACACATAGACTCAGCCCCCCTCTGGATATACTGGACATAACAGACAAAAGTCAATTGCATGGTTGCGTTAACAGGCTTACACTGCATATGAAATATAAGATAAATTATGTCTACTGGTCATAGGTTTTCAAAATTGTCTTGTCTGAGGCTCATTAAACCTGACTTTAGTGTGATACCCATAGGGCTCTATACTTCTATGAACCTTTTACTGAATCGGGTATGTACAGTATTACGTTTATATCTACTGTTCAGTCTAAGACATACAGCATGACAAAAGTGTAGTTCTGTATATAACGATTTACATTGTTTTTATTTTGGATCACATGGCTGAGTTTAAGTCACATACTTTGTATTGTTAACAGGATGTCAGAACTCCTTTCCCTACTTACTATTCTTTGCCTGATGCATTCACATTAGTCTCCACTGGATCATGCATCACATCTGGATTTCTGGACCCAGGCCAGGGACATACTGTAAATATACATTTCTTTATCAAGTAGGGGTATGAATGATTTTGTTGTTTTTTTTAATTATTTTGATTCTCCCAGAGCTGAATCCCCAATCTATGCTAATTTTATTGGAACACTGTAACTGATTCCTTATTGTTTTGCCAACTGTATGGATAGAGACTGGCATAATTAGCTCTGAACTCTTAGGAAGCAGAGGGGAATCAGGGTAAATAAGACAGATGGCATGATACAGCAAACCACATAAACGGGACAGGTTTGCCTTTGGGGGTTACATTTTATTCATTAAACTTGGATGCAGCCATGCACCTAATCTATACTAATTTTATTTAATTTATCACAGCTCTGCCTGTTCAATATAAGTTCATTGGTCACAGCAAAACAAGACCATAGGAAGGAACAGACTAATAGCCAAAAGAATCAGACTTGCCTCCCTTTTCAATTAATAGTGATTTCATGCCAGTTTCTTGTCAAAAGCAAAAGACTGAGAGCAGCATTTTCAAAGCATGAGGGTAGCACCAGACAAAGTCACCTACAGGTGTGAAAAGTAGCTCCAGGTACCCAAAGTGGTATTATTGAACATACACAGAGCACATTTTCCCATGCAATGTGTATTTGAAATACCCCCTTGTGAATGCAATGCAATGGAGCTCTCTGCAGGCCTAGGAAGGGGAGACAGCTGGGGACCAAAGAATAGGCATAACATACATACATGGGAACAAACAAGCCATTTGCACAGAGCAGACCTGTTTGCTCCTGAGTCTCCCAGTCCAGTAATGGAATTTATCATGCAAATGCCAGCTCTGCCCTGACGGGTGCTAAGAGGTAATTTGCATCACATTGTAGCCTCATTACACTGTGAAGAGCAATTGTTTGCTTCTTGGATTGTGTGCTGGCTGTGGGCTCCACAATGCAGCCTGTGGTCAGCTGTGGGTGCTGTCAAACACTAAACCATGACAGCATGGGTTCCTTCCTCCTGCACCTGAGCCCCATTTGCAGTTTTGTAATCATTCCCTGGTGTCCAGTTGTCCCACATGAGGGTAGCAGGTGCTTTGCATTCTGTTTATTTTATTTATTTATTTAGTTTTTGATAAACAGGTGAGTGCTCTAGACAAAAAAGGGACTATTTTCAGACACGACCCTGGAGGTTACAACATAACAAAAGGAAAACAGTACAACAAATAGAAAGGCAGGACACTATCAAAAATACAACATAGTAGAAATACAGGAGTATAAATTTAACCAAATAACATATTAGACTTTGCGATAACAAAGAACAGTAGGTTTTTAGACATTACATAAGTGCAGTAAGTGACACTGACTACAATTAGTGTATTGACTAAGATATACAATCACAAGCTTCAGTAGATGCTTTTTGAGAGCAAGTAAGCAGGCATAGTAATAGGTGAAAAAGTCAGCAGGGGA
Organism: Neoceratodus forsteri; assembly: GCA_016271365.2. Classification (NCBI taxonomy): domain Eukaryota; kingdom Metazoa; phylum Chordata; order Ceratodontiformes; family Ceratodontidae; genus Neoceratodus; species Neoceratodus forsteri. The sequence goes on from CM057453.1 coordinate 1,388,238,451, forward strand.
TAGCATGGAAAGTGAAAGAGGGATGACGGTGAAGAAGACCAAGCAGAGAAGAAAGTGGTAAACAAGTGGAAGCAGGGAAACCATTTTAGCAGAGCAAATCATGGCACAGTACAGAGCAGAATGACAGCTCTAAGAGGGATTGAAACAGGTGTATTGGGTGTACTCAAAAAAGGAGGGAGCAATGCCTCTTTTTAAATACAGCATGACTAGGAGCTAGGTGTACATCAAGGGGCAGGGAGTTCCAATAACTGGGTGCCACATAGGAAAAACCTGAAGTACCTTTGGATGTTTTACATCTGGGAATGTGAAGTAAGGAAAGGTCAGCAGATTGGATGCCGTAAGAGGTGGACTGAGGGGTAAGCAGGAAGGCAAAGGAACTTGGCACGTTAGATCTTAATATACTGTTCAGTAGAGTCCCAGGTGAGAGGAGATGGTGGACCATCGGGGAGGGCCAGTTAAGCTCTGCATATAGCTGGCAGTGATGTTTTAATCTAGGGGAGGCAGAAGCACATTGACATATAGCATTATAGGTTGTATCCTATCTATGTAAGGAAGCCTTGGATGTGTTGCTGTAGATGACAGCCCTGTATGTAAGCGACAGAAGTAGGATACCCCAGGCTACAGCCAGCCTAGCAGAAGGGGTGAGACCATGGCTAATTTTGTAGGCTATCCCTAGTTTAGCATTAACAGATTTACACATGGTGGTAGTATGGCATTCAAAATTAAGGGATTCATCAAGTAGGACCCCAAGGTATTTGAAGGTGCTCACCACCTCCAGTGGGGTGCCATCAGCACAGTAGATTCTAAAGAGTTCTCAACAGCTTTTTAGCTTGGCAGATGAGCTGAGAAGCATTGGCTGTGTTTTGCCAACATTGAGAACAAGCCTATGACTGATGATCCAGGATTGTACATTGAGGAAAGTCACAGATTATGGTTAAGATCAAGAACATCATTGGAACTGGTAGAAAGAACCAGGTTGTCAACATAAAGTTAAGATGTACAGGAGGAGGCATTTTGTATTATATTATTAAGGAAGATCAAGAAAAGATGAGGACCCAGAATAGATTCCTGTGGTACACCAGTATCAATGACTGTTTTTTCTGATGTTGCCAAAGTTGAATTTTACAACTTGGGTCCTATGGATAGATAACTGTTAAACCAACCTACAGATTGAACCAAGAAACCCAGGGATAGGAGGTTTGCTAATAGGAGATGGTGATCAATGAGATCAAAAGTTTTTGCGAGGTCTATAAACACTGCACCAGTAAAGAGACCCTGATCCATGGCATGAAGCGTATCATTTGTCAGTTGTAACAGAGCAGTTAGGGTACTATGGCCTTTTCGGAATCTATGTTGATTGGGGGATAGGAGATTATACTTGGAGAGGTATTCAGTCACTTGTGTGGCAATGAGTTTCTCAAGGATTTTATTTGAGAAAGGAAGTATTGCTATCAGCCTATAATTGGATATGTCTTTCTTGTCCCCTTTTTAAAAACTGGAGTAACTTTGGCTGTTTTCCATGTAGCTGGGACAAAGCCTTCACTAAGGGATATGGTAAATATTTTAGATAGTGGGCCAACAATGAAGGGGGCAGACAACTTCAGGAGCTTTGGTTTGAGACAGTCAGAGCCAACAGCAGTGCTATCTGATATAGCATTAAGAAGTTTAAGGACATTCATTTTGGAAATACCTTTAAAATAGAATGGTGGTCCCACTGGAGTGCCGTTGGAGACGGAGGATGTGGAAGTTGAGTCCACAGGGGAGAAGTGGTAGTATATTTGGATAGGTCTGAAAAATGATTGCTAAAGGAATTAACAAAGGTGCTGGGATCATTACAGTGGACCCATTTAATATCATATCATCAACATTGTGGGATTGCTTAGATCCCAAAAACATTTTAATGTGGGACCAAAATTTCCTAGGATCACCAGCTGCATCTTCCAATAGTCCCTTGCAATATGAGCTTTTTGCATACCTGATTAATTTTTTACACTTAATTCACTGTTCCCCAAAGGAGTTAAATTGGATGGAAGGTCAGAGCTTTTAAACATTTTCCAGCTCTTCTCCCTGGCCTTAAGAGAAGCGAGGAGGTCTTGATGTAACCATCTGGTTTGCTTACCTTGTACACGGCATGTGAGAAAAGGAATATGCTTTTTTTTGAAGAGATACAAACTTATTAAGGAAATAGTTGAGAGCATCTTCTGTATTTTGGGACAGGTAAACCGGGGACCAGTCAATACGAGAGACATCATGTAGGAAATATGCCTGATTTAAGTTAGCATATTTCCTGAAGGAGATGTAACATGGAGGAGTCACAGTGACCATAGAAAGACTCTATATACAGAAGACAGGGGAATGGTCACTTATCATGTCAGGAAGAGTACCAGCAGCTGCATTCCTTTCTAGGCAATTTGTTAAAATCCAATCAATGAGAGTACTGGATCCTATATTCACTGACACTCTCGTAGTGTCAGCTATGATCTGTTGCATATTGTAGCTCTGCACCAAGGATAATAGAATGTCATGTGATTTGCTTAACCAATTCAGATTTATGTCCCTGAGAATAATTAATTTGTTTTGTCCAATAGTAGAGGGCGAGTGGTGAAGTAACTCTACCAGGCCAGATTGCCCACTTTCCGGGGATTATAGGCACAAATAATGTGAAGTTTTTTGCCCCTAGATTGAGGATGGCATGGAGTGACTCACATGAGGAGGTACTGGAGTCTGGTACCATGGATAGATTAAGGTGATATTTATAGTAAATTTTAACACCCCCTGCATGTTTTAAAGGTAGCATATCATGTCCGAGAAGGTTGTAGTTAGGTAGCAGGCAACATGTATCAGGGATTGCGCATTTTAACCAGGTCTCAAATATACAGAGAACATCTGGCTGATAGGTAGTCACCCAGTCTTCAAGTTCTGCATGATTGTGGAGTAGACTTCTGACATTGAGGTGGACAATACGCAGTCCCTTAGTATTGTAACCAACACCATTTGCAGTTAAACAAAGTCACAGAATATGCACTGCTCACAAAGCCATTATTCAGACTAATACCGGTAATAAAATGGGTGCACCTTACTAAGACAGCTCGTAGAGAAAAACTCTTTATGAGTCCCAGAAAAACGGTCAGCACTCCAAACGTACTCACTGTGCCTACTTTTATTTCATGTGCAAGTGCATCAAAATGATTAGCAGCAAAAAGCAAATAGCAGCAGCAGTAAACCAAGTATTTCTATTATTGCCAAATGTCCTGATAAATATCTGCACACTAAGCCATTTAAGGTTGCATTTGTCTCAAGTTAATTAGCGCTGCTCAAGCAAGTTATTTGTGCAGTCCCAAAGGCTTCAGTTTTACTGTTTTGAGTGACTTGGCAGATTGTCCACTTTCCCTTATTTATTTATGTATGTATTTATTTATTTATTTAAAAGTTTCACCAGAAAGGCATACTGAGCAATATTGTTCATTTCCAGATGCATCCTGTGGGGGAGGGGAAGGGAGATAACAGTTTACAATAGTAACAGTATATATAACAGAACAGCCTAGAGGTTAGAGTAATGAGCTGTAAACGAGCTTGGTACATCCAGAAGACCAGACCTGGGTTTGATTCTCACAACCTCCACTTGCATACTGTGTGACTCTGAGCAAGTCACTTAACCGCCCAGTGCTCCCCGGTCGCCGCAGAAAAGAGGCACTTGTGCCTAGTGGTCCTTACCCGGTTATCAAAGACTAAAATAAATAAATAACAGTATTAGAATAACAGAATACAATAGTTGCAAGAGATACAACATTAGGATAGAACAATGCCATGAAATAAACAAAATATAGGTTACAATAACATACCGTCTCAATATGGGACAACAGACATAGCAATATCCATTGGATACAAGTACATATTGAGGACAATCCACTCAAGCACAATTAATAGCAAGCCATGATGGAAGAAAACAGCATTATTAGTAGAGAATGGAGGAAATGCTGAACAATGGATAGGGAGGTTCCAAGGACAACAGAGCAAGATATAGAACTGGGCAAGGTGTGGTGAGAGCAGACTGGAGGGTTATAGAGGTCTAGAGCGGTATGAAGGGATTACCAGCATGTGAGGAGAATTACCTTTGTACTAATAGGTAGGTGAGTTGGGGCAGGCATATGGTGGGTAGCACATAGAAACATAGAATTTGATGGCAGATAAAGGACCGCTTGGCCCACCTAGTCTGCCCATTTCCCTACCTAATGGATAAGCTGCAGATCCTAGTTAACCAACAGCCTACTTCCTCCTAACCCCCACCAGAATTTCCTTATGCCCGTCCCATGCGTTCTTGAATTCCTCCACTGTTTTTGACTCAACTACCTCCTCAGGAAGGCTATTTCAGGCATCCACAACCCTCTCCATGAAAAAAATACTTCCTCACATTACCTCTGAGCCGTCCCCCCTCTATCTTCAAATTGTGTCCCCTAGTTCTTGCACATCTCTTTTTCTGAAAGATACTACCCTCTTGGACTTTGTTGATTTCCTTGAGGTACTTGAAAGTTTCTATCATGTCCTCCCTCTCACTCCTTTCCTCGAGGGTATACATATTAAGCTCCTTTAGTCTTTCTTTGTATGTCTTCTGGTGCAGATCCTGTACCATTTCGGTTGCCTCCTCTGGACTGCCTCCACCCTGTCTATGTCTTTGCAGAGATGGGGTCTCCAGAACTGGATGCAATACTCCAGATGGGGTCTCACCAACTGTCTTGCAGAGGGATAACAACTTTCTGTTTTCTATTGGTGATGCCTCTCCCTATGCATCCCAGTATCCCCCCAGCCCTCTTTACTGCCTTCCCACATTGCTTGCCCACCTTTAGGTCATCTGATATAACTACACCCAGGTCCCTTTCCATTTTTGTTGTTGTCGGTATCTCACCCCCCATTGTGTACTCTTCCCCTGGCTTTTTGTTTCCCCGGTACATTACTTTGCACTTCTTTGCACTGAATCTAAGCTGCCATACATTTGACCATTCCTCCAACCTTGCCAAGTCCCTTCTCATCCTTTCCACCCCACCTTGTATATCAATCCTGTTGCAGATCTTTGTGACATATGATTTTTGCCACCAATGCTCCCTCCCCCACAAACACCACTGTGCCTGATACTCTTCCCTCTCCCTTCCCCCTCTGCATCTATCCTGTCAACACCACTCTACCACCCTTATTTCTGAATTTTGTTTTTGGTCTCTTTCCTCCTACCTTTCTTCTCTCCTCTCCCCATCATCCCCCTCCTCCTCCTATCAGCTACACACCAGAGACCCCTGTACTTTCTCTCTCCCCTGTCCTCATTCAGACTTGTGGAATGCAGCCTTCTCTTACCAGTTCCCCCGCCTCTGGAACTCTCTTCCAAGCTCCCTTCACTTATCTCCTCTGCACTACCTTAAATGTATTCTTTCCCAATCCCTCCCTCCCACTTGCTCCTGTCCTGCTTCCTCCCGGCAGCCAGAGTGAGGCTCTGTCCCCTCACACATTCATGACTTGTCTCCATCTGAGCACCACTTCTTCCCATCCCTCCATTTCCAGCTGAATCTTTAATGCTTATAGCAATCTTCATTTTATCCCCTATGATCTTTCCTTTCTCTCCTGCCTCCCCTAGTTTCTCCTAAAAGCTGGCTTCCTCAGCTAATTTTAATTGCTCAAAATGTTGCGCATTAGTTGCCAATTTAACATTGTTAATGTATAACCTCTTATTTTTATTACTTGTACAGCTATATCTGTTTTGTTTTCTGTCTGTTGCTGGGCCTTGCCCATGCAGTAGGCAGCAGACAAGTGTGTGTGTATGAGGTCTTGTCTGAGTATCTCCACATATTGGTCTACAGACACATGGTCTGCTGTGGGGGAATGCAGGTCAAACAACAAGTTTTCAGGTAATCTCATCCATCTGCCAGTCATCACCTCAAATGGTGTCAACTGGGTGGTGGCTGAGGGTGTGCCCCTGATTGTCATATGGAGTAATGGCAACAGGGAATCCCAGGTCTTGGGATTGTCCCCAATGAATTTGGAACACATTTGCTTAATCTGTCTATTAGCTCTTTCTACTTGACCTGAAGATTGTGGGTGGTAGGGTATGTGGAATTTCTGGTGAACTCCGAGGAGTTCAAGTGCTTCTTTTATCAACTCACCTGTAAAACTGGTTCCTTTATTGGAGTCTACCTTGAGAGGTACTCCTCACCTGGAGAAAATCTGTTCCACCAGGATTTTGGCAATGGTTTTAGCAGTACATGTCTTAGTGGGGAAGCTTCAACCCACTTAGAGAAAAGATCAGTTACCACAAGGGCGTACTTGTTATTTCTACTGGTATTGGTCAATGGACCAATGAAATCAATCTGTATGGCATGCCAAGGGCCAGAATGTGTTTGTGGTAGTAGTTTGGCATTTCATTTGGTGAGGATGGGATTGTTTTGTGCACAAACAAGACAATTATCTATGTACTGTTTGACATCCTTGGTGACACCAGGCCACCAGGCAGTGGTCTTGAGCCTTTGGAGGGTGTTTTCTACTCCCTGCTGTCCACCAGTGGGGGTGTCATGCACTTGGTGCAAAAGTGCAGACCTGAGGTGTCTGGGAACCACCCACAACTTGGTGGGGGTGTCATCTGGCTGATACCAGATGAGCTTGTCATCTGGGGACAAGTGTAACTTACCTTCATGCCTCCAGTTGAGGTTGTGGGTAGGTAAGATCTGTTCAGTACTCTTGTCAAGGAATCTGAACACATCTTTGAGTTCAGAGTCAGTGTGTTAGGCTGCTGACAAGTCCAAGGGGGAGAAGGGTTCAGACTTCTTTTTAACTGCTGCAATGTGTACAGCCGCCCTGGCTTCTAAATGGTTCATCATCCAGGTGTCCCCCCCTTTGGCCCCTTCCTTGGCAAGTGTGTCCGCTATGTCATTGAAGGCATGGTAGGGGTCATGTATGGAGTGAACTTTAACCTTGTGTACATAGAGTTTGTGTGCAAACCTTTGTGCCAGTGAATGTATGTATATTACCAGTTCTTTGTGTTTCACTGGGCTGCCATCAGAGGAGAGGAAGGAGTTCTTCTGCCAGAAAGGAAGAAATTCTCTAAGAGAACAACAAACCCAGTTAGAGTCGGTGAAGATGATGGTATCCTTGGTCCCATGCTGGATGAACTCGAGGGCACAGGCCACTGCTGCCATCTTGGCATATTGTGATGATGCCACACTGCAATGCTTAGAGATTTTAACAGTGTTACCATAAGGATAAATCACTAAGATACCCATCCCTGCAATTTGTTCTCCCTGAAAATCGGATGCTGAGCCATCTGTGAAAATATGACACAATGAGGTGTTCTCAAGTAGCTGTAGCGTGGCACAGAGGAACGGACCTGGATCTGGAAAATCAGGTGGCTGCAGTGTACAGTCATGGGGTTCTCCTTGGAAAAGGAGGCCATGCACCAGCATGGATGGCATTTTGGTTGGGTGGACCTGAATGTCTCTATCCTGGAGAAGAAGTGACCAGTGTGTCAGCCTGGTGTTAGAGACTGACCCAACCTTCACTCTGTCTGACAACAGAAAGGTAGTTGGGGTGTGGTTTGTGTTAATGATCAGGGGAGAGTACCCAATGATATACAAGAAGTGCTTGACAGCCCAGTAGGTAGCTAGAAGGTTCCCTTCACAAAGGCTGTACTTCTGTTCCACTGGGGTCAAGAGCTGTGATGCATATGCAATGGGTCTCAAAGTGCCATGAACCTTCTGGGCCAACACTGCTGACATGGCTATGTCAGAGGCAGCACATTTCAGATGAAATGGCAAGGCTGGACTGAGGTTGACCAGAACTGGAGCTGAGGCTAAGACCTGTTTCAGTGATGTCACAGCCTGGGTGTGAATAGGGCCCCAATTCCAGGGAATGTCCTTTTTCAGTAATTCATACAGAGGAGCAGCCTGCTGAGCAAAATCACAAATAAAATCTCTAGAACAGTTAACCATACCTAGAAATCTCCTAAGAGTGGCCCCACTGGTGGGCAGTGGCAAGTCTTGCAATCCTTGTATCTTTCAGGTAGGGCTTCGGCCTTCATCAGTTATTCTCAGGCCCAAAAAGATTACCTCTTTCTGACATAGTTGTGTTTTCGCTGGGCTACATTTGAGGCTTGCTCTCTGAATGAGGGTCAGTAGTTTGTCCAAGAGATCCAAGTGTTGTTCCTGTGTGGCTGTTGCCAACAACAGATCATCCACATACTGCAAGAGACACTGGGGGGGGTAGAGAAACCCTCAAGGGTGTCCATCATGTGTACATGGAACAGGGAAGGGCTGTTATGGAATCCCTGTGGTAAGCAGGTCCATGTGTACTGTCTACCCTCAAAGGTGAAAGCAAACTTATATTGACTCTTTGGGACCAATGGCAATGACCAGAAACCATTGGAGATGTCCAGGGCACTGAACCATTTTTGGTCAGGGGTCAAAAGTCACAGCACATCAGGTGCTGAAGCCACAGTTGGGGCACAACTGAGGGCGACCTGACTCAGTCTCTTGTAGTCAATAGTAAGTCTCCAGGCACCTGTGGGTTTTTTCACAGGCCACACTGGGGAATTGGCAGTAGAGACACATGTCCTGATTACACCTTGTCTGAGGAGTGATTTTATTGTTTTTCTAAGAGAAGGCAAGGCCTCTGGTGGGAAAGGATATTGACTTTGCCTCTCATGTGCTGGGCCTGTCACTTCAATGACAGTGTGCATTCTGCTGCAGTCATGCTTGTTGGTGGAGAATGCCTCCAAATGCCTTTGTAGAATGGGGAGGAGCTTTGGGAAGGCTCATGGTTCTTGAACAAATCTATGAAGTTATACTCTTAATTGTTGGCAAATATCGTTGCCACCACATGAGAATCAGGAATCATGATAGTGTGGTATTGACCCTGAATCTGTATTAGTAGCATGTTGGCTAGGTCCACCACACAGCCATGTAGTGCTAGAAAGTCAATTCCGATTATACTAGGATGATCATGCAATACCATTAGCTGGAAGGTGTGATAGGCCCTCAGGTGTCCCAACTCTACAGGTAGTGGTAGAGAACGGTATGCAGGTAACCTAGTTCCATCTACTCCTGACATATTGGTCATCCATCCGGTGGACCAAGGGGATGTCTCTGGGTGATTATCATGTAATACAGACACAGCCACTCCTATATCCAATAGCATTGTTAGTAGGCAGCCCCTGACCTCGGCCTCAGTGCAGGGCCTTCCGTTTGCATCCAAGACCAGCTTGTTTACAATATGGACTGGGGCCTGTAATTGTCAATCTGTACTAGTGGAGGCATGGAGAGTTTGGGCCTGGCTCCTTTGAACCACTTCAGCATGCTGCATTGATGCTATATAGGGAGCCGCTTCTGGATTCAGGCCTGTGTGGGCCTGAGGGCCTGTACTTCTGGTATCCCCCTGGCCTGTCGAGGCCTGTGTTCCTGGTTGTATGGCTGAAAGGGCCTGAGCAGGAACAGCATCCGCTACGGAGCGCACTTGCCCCAGAAGTTCTAAGAACTTCCGATTCTCTTCAGCTATCTTATCTCCCTATATGAAGGGCCTGGTCTTTGTTGTTTACCCTTGTTATTCTTGGGGTGTTTCTTATTCTTATGATAATTCCGGTTCCCACCCCATTGTTGTTGCTGTTGCTGCTGTTGTTGTGGTTGTTGGGCCTGCTGGGGGTGTTGGTTGTCTGTGGGGAGGGGCTGTTTCTCTTGGGCCTGCCCTTCCACCGTGTAGTGCATCGTGGTCTCTGGAGTAGTCTCCATGGCAGCTACTTTCTTGGAACCGGAGCCCAGATCACGGATGTAGAGTTGATAAACTCTCGGTTTTCCGAAGAATGTCGGCAAACCTCTCCATGGTGGGATAAGTCGTTAGCTCTACCTTTTCTCTTACTGCAGGAATCATGTTCCTAAGGAACAGGGTCTTATACTCGATAAGGTCCATATCTGCAGCTTCTTGTACAAGGTGCTTCCCTGCTCAGTAGGCCATCCAGAGCCTATGGTGGTAAATCGCTGGACTTTCTTTAGCATTCTGCTTCACAGGGTATGCGAGCATCACTCCTACTACGCCTGGGATGTGTGCAGAAATGAGTTCAGCTGCAAACTCATCAAAGGTGGTGGTGCCATCCTGGCGGATGGCATTGGGAAGTTTTGCCCACAATCCAGGATTGATGGTCTGGTGTAGGATCTGGACTTGGTAGTCTGCAGCGAGACTAAGCATTTCACATTTAGCATGCACCTTTCCCAAGTGGGAGCTGAGGTTGTTGGACGGGATCATCCAACCAATGCTGTCAGCTATTTGCTGAACAGAGTAGGTCATTTTAGGGGATTATTGGGATGATCAGGTGGAGGTAGGTTCCTTCGGGCACCGTCCAGGGCTGCCTGAGCTGCAGCCTCTACCACAGTGTGAACCATTCCTTCCTGAGTAGCAGCCTCCTGCAGCATTTGTCTGATCTGCATCCAGAGGGTTTGTTTGCTTCTATCGGGTAGGGTCACATTGCTTAAAGTGGCATTTATCATTTTCTCGATCTCCTCCTTATCATCCACAGAAATAATGGCTACTTGTGGTGCCATCAGGACTAGGCCTGGGCCTCCCCCCCCCATCATGGGGGCTGCCATGTTGGCATCACCCATGATGTGCGTCATGATGTCGGTGACGTATGACATAGGTTGGGTGTGACGGGTGTCCGCCATGTTGTGGATGGCAGAGTGGGGAGTCTGGGCCACAGTAGGGGTGTGACTGGGCATTGTACTGTGAGATATCATCATCTGATACCTCCCCCTCAGATGACATGGTCAAGGAGGGGGGCTACGCCTCCCATCACCTTGACGTGCCCAGCCAGAACCTCCTGCTAATGGCGCAGTTTCGCCATCTTGGATTCACATTCAGTATGATTCACATTTGCAACATTCATGTCTACATCATCTTGCACCTGTTTCTGTAACACTCTACACATGGCAATTGTCCCTAGTAGCCACTTCTAAGTCATTGTGTACCTGGTTTATCTCGTCCTGTAGCTCTCACAGCTCCTTACTCAACTGCTCATTCGTTCTACTTATTAAGTCATTGATTTGCAAAGCCTGACTCTTATCCTGTCTCAAACTTTCACACTCCTACTTTAACATACAAAGTTCCTGCTCGCCAGCCTGGGCGAATGATGCAAAAGTGAATCCTTTTCATTTCACAGAGTTTGGAGTTCAGATTCCAAATCCTGCTCACATCTCACACATTCTGTTTCCTGCAACCCCATCTCCTGCTTATGAGATGAGATTTGCAGTTCAAGGATTTGAAACCTCATTTCAGAGACTTCCAGAGCAGCATAGAGAGCCGTGACCAACAGCCCTTTAGCTTCTCGCTTTCTGGCTGTTTGTCTCGTCTCTGAGTACTGAGTTGAAATCCCCAGTACAGGGTTGTCAGATTGACTTGCATCCTGCATGAAGTCAGCCCATCCTCCATGGGAGGCAAGGAGGTTGGAAACATCGAGTCTCAGTTCTGCACAGATATTTGATACGGTGGCCATTGTGTGGGAGGGAACAAAAAATAAAACCGTGAAAAAGGCGCAGTGTTATGTATCGATCCACATCAGGAGAACTTTATTCAGAGTCAGGCTACTGTGCACTTGTAAGCTTGCAATTCAAAACTGCTGTGGAGTGGGTCGAGTCAGCATCGACCACACCCAGAAAGAATCCAGACCTTGCAAGTTATTACAAAGTGGTTGTAGAATAGGAGAGGTGATGCGGGAATGCACACCTACAGTCCCCATTGGGAAGGGAATAGTTTGAAGTGACAAGTGAAACTTTGCAAACACCAAATATTGCCTGCATGTGGTCACCAATTGACAGGAGGTCTAAACCTCACTCTCAGGTTCTTGGCAATAACAGGATTGCAAGGAATCACAGACACGCTGCATAAAAGTAATAAACTTGTTTATTACTACCAAAAGGGATAATCACAGTTGCCCTAAGCAGTTCTTACCAAATACAAACTGGAAGCCAATGCTTAGCATTCCCTATACATTGAGGAATCTCCGAATCTCTTGGGGTCTCCGAGGTAGAAGACATAATGTCTTACATTTTATACCTATGATTACTATGGTTACTGTAAGATAGAAACATTTCTAGTTACAGAGATGAGCCCTAATGGCTAAATTAGAGGTGGCTCCACAGTCCAAGATAACATTGTACAATTTTGTAGTAGTCATCACTTTGTAAGACAAAGGAGTACAGTCATACATATATCAGTGTAATAGTACAAATCACCAAAAGGTGGCAATGCCGACTTATATATCATAATCATTACAATGACACAGATGTCCTAACATCTTGTAAGCAAGAAATATATATATGTATTAGAAAGTAAAGTGTATAACAATAATATGCATACATATCCTGACATCTACTCTTGCATGGTAGATGTCCTATGCCCTATATGTTAGTATAACATATACCTAAATGCTAGCTGTCTACGGTGTACCTCTGGGGGTACCAAAAAGGGTGCAGGGACCTCGTGTAACACACTCTAAGGCATGAGTTTGCTTGTTAGTGCTATTCCAGATTTTTTAGAACTCCTGCCACATTAGCTACATACTTACTAGCCACTTTTGGGTGTTGTTGGTGTAACTGCAGGCAACCGCATAAGGATCAGGACCATATATTCTGTTCTTTCCCATGTCTTCTTTAGTTTTGGAATGATATAGTGTTCCAACTGAAATAGTTATCTCTGTCTAAAGACCTGATGTGCTTAGCTATGGTGCCTTAGGCAGTTCACACACAGAACTGGCAGATTCCACCTCATTCCATGCCTTACCTACACATTTTGGCAGAGAAGAAAGGCATCACCAGGAACTGGGTGTTGCCATCTCCACCTTCAATCAGCTCTTGGCAGGTGATTGTGGAGGGGTTGTGGGATAACAGATGGACCAGACACCAAACTTCAGTTTCAACACACAATCTCTGTGTGATGTTTACTCAAAATACAGAAGATATCCTTCAGAAATGGCATATTCTTGCTTCAATACATCAGTCTGCAGCAACAGACTATGTATGTCCTTCCTCTGTACTTATCAGCACCTACTGACTCACTGATCTACTGATCTCCTTCTTAGTGAAAATTATTTTATTCCCTATGTTTGTCTTTTGTGTTTGGGTGATGAGGAGCTCAAAAAAGAAGAAGCTAAAGACAAAGAAAATCAGTGCAGAAGCATTGAAGCAAGGGTTACCCAAAGGGCATTGACAATAAGCTAAGTTTCAAAGAAACACAACATCACACATACTTCCATAATGCAACGCATCATAGGATGTATGCAAATCACCATGGAATTTTAGGCTTGTTATGCTTAAATGAGGACTGCATGGTGCCAAAGGGCCTCTCAAACAATCTGTAATTTACATGCATTTTTAAATAACACAGCTAACTTTTATAATGCAGTCCCCAAGTAACATTTTACCTTTATCAAAAACACCTAGTGCCATGGTATTACAGGTTTCATACACATAAGGCATACAGTATATATCAAGGTATTTCATGACATAGTGCTATTGCAAACTAAATCCAACAACAAGGAACACAGCTTGTTGTTTTACATCAGCTCAGAGGTCACCACAATAACCTCCCTGTACGAGGACCTGAGAGGGAAAAGGAAAATTAAAGAGGACACTATAGCATAGTCAAGAAAGGGGATGGGGTACCCATAGGTTGCCAACCTTATGGACTAGAAATTGTAAAGGACAGATTAGGCTAAGAAACAGAACTACTGTTGCAACACATTGAAGAAAAGGTTGGTCCTCAAGAGTGGCAGGAGCTCCCTGTTACATATCCCCCACCTTTAGAAGGAAGCAGTTATTTCAGACTGCTTACCACCTTCCTGTCTCAGGAAGGGATGGATCTTTTACCCATCCATCTTCAGAAGTTTCATCTCAGGGTCCCTATTAATGATAAACATTCCATCATAGCATAGTGGACATCATCATTCTTTATCCTGAGGCGTTAACACATTTCTCAACAGAAATAAATGGTACCAGTCTCTGTACTATCTCATTTTAGGGAAAGTCATTAACATCATCATGATTTACAGTGGTCATCTCAGCAATATGTGAACTAACAGTACAAAGGACTGTTACCATCTGGTGCCATGTGTCCTGGGCGGGAGGTTTCCCCTATTTCAAGGGCGCCATTTCTTTTCCATAATGACCCCTTCCCTTTGGGACACTCTTCCTACTCCCGATGAACCAGTACCTCTGCTGAATAAATGTCTTCTGTTCCCAGCAGGAACATCCACTACACTGCACATTGGAGGATCTATGTGATAATGGTGATCGCTGATGGGTGATCACCTTTAGATTGATGGCACATCACTGAAAAAATATTTTGGCAATGTACAGTACTCCCCAGTGCACAGCAAAACAGTGCTGGGGAGTTGAGATTTTCTGCTTTAAGTAGGGGGGCTGTGCCCCCACTCTTACTTAAGGATTCTCAACTCCAGGGGTGCATTTCAGGGGTGAAACACAGAAAAAATTTAAATTTGGGTCAGGCACAGCAAATGCTATTCCCTGCTCTGACCCAACCGAGCACCATTCCCACCCCAACCCCAAACCCACCCACCATGCCACAAAAGCAGCTCAGCAGCTTGCCACGGTGCCACTCCCTACAACTCCTCTGTCCCTCCCACCCCACATCAAGCGTGCTCATTACCCTGCACATGTAGGCATGTAGCAACAGGTTGTTGCTGTTTTGTGCACCCCCCCCCATCTGGTCACCCACCTTCCCCAGTCGCCCCGATGACAGGCACCACAATTGAGTCACCTTTTCAGAAGGTGGCCAATTGCGGTCACCAGAGTCATGGGATACCCCCATGGGACAGGTCCTAATATAGGCTGCCATCTGTCTGTACATACCAGGCCAGAAATAAGAAGGAAACAGCAAAAACAGCTCAAGCTGCTGAATGGTGTGTGCAAGGCACCTTCTGGTACAACATAGAAAAACAACAAGCCAGAACTACACCAAAGCTAGGACAATAGGCTTTATTTAGAATAAAATAAACATACCCAAATGGGCAGGCTCCACAACAAGGTAAGAGACAGGATACAAACAAACCCCAACTGGTTTCGCACCTAGTCGCTATCCTCTGATGACGCACAAGGTGCGAGGCCGGTCGGGGTTCGTTTGTATCCTGTCTCTTACCTTGTTGTGGAGCCTGCCCATTTGGGTATGTTTATTTCAGTAATAAGAAGGCATTAACTGAGCCAAGACACTGCTATGGTTCAGACACCCACAGGGACTAGAGAGAGCAGCCTCCATCACATGTTGTCTGTAGGCCCCGGGCATCACTACCTGGGCATTCACACTTTTTGTATTGGGGTTGGGCCTCATCTAGTACAGAAAACCCTTCTTCAAGTTCATATTACCAACATTATTTTGCCCCCACACCACCATTAATCTGCATACCTTCCTTGACCTTAACATACTGTAACAGTTTGGCAACATTAGCATCTTTAGCCTGCAGTATAACCCGGTCAATACTGTTAATATATTTAGCCATATCAATACAAGAAAAGGTCCCTTAGACCTCATAGGCTTCTTCTTGCTTGCTTGGAGTCTTCAACCGCAGCACAATATCACTAGACAATCTTACCTGGGGTCTCACATTCAAGTCCCGTATTTGCATCTCTGACCTCCAATGGGTAACATTCTGGGAACACAGGCAACAAAGGAATATCCTGCTCAGTCAGGGGGTCCTCCTCCAGCTGAACCCATGAAAAATCCTTCTCCGATTCTTTATCCAAACTTCCCAGCATGGACCTCTCGAGCACCTGGCACTGGTGTTCTGTCTCTCTATGTAGTCAGTCTGCCTCCAGCCATTGTCCACTCATCCACCGTATTAGTCTCATCAGGTTTCCACCATCGGGGTGTCATCTTGCATCTCTGATCTGCCTTGACCCCACAGTAGTTCCCTGTCCCCTTACATCTCTTTGTCGTCTTCAGGCTTGGCCTTCCTCTGAGCTCCCAGGTTCAGTCCAGGCAGCAGTTTCAAAGATTCATAGATTGTTACAAGTTCGATAGGCATTATGCCTATTATGAACTTGCCACCCTATCATTCCTTAAGGGTGGTATTCATATATTTTTAAGCCCATAAATGTTTCCAATCTGTTTTTAAATGTTGTAATGGTATTACTTACTATTATATTTTGGGGTAATGCATTCCATTTAGTAATTATTCTTTGAGAGAACCATTTACCCCTCTTTACAGTATTATTCTTCTCACCTGTTATCTGAAAGGCATGGGATCTTGTATGTATCATTTTGTTATGGCTTAACATACCTATGGTTTCCATTAAGTATGGATCATTCTTGGCCTTGAACGCTAGACATAAGTCTCCTCTTGCTCTTCTATAATGCATTGAATACAACCCAAGTTTCTGTAACCCATCATAATAATTAAGGTTTTCTATGTTTTTCATTTTTTAATAGCTTTCCTCTGTACGTTTTCTATAATTTTTTCACCCATTATTGTCTGTGGAGAGCTAAACTGAGAGCAGTATTCCGAGTGTGGTCTGACCAAACTTCTGTACGGTAGTAAAATAAATCTTGCTCCCTACCCTGAATGCTCTGAAATATGCATCCCATAATTTTATGGCTTTGCTTGACCTTATTTTTAGAGTATAAATCAAAGGACAGCTCTTTACTCACATAAACACCTAGGTCTTTCTCATTAATTGTGGTATCTAGTACGTGGCCATTTAGTGTATATGTAAAATTAGAAGAAAAAGAAGAATCCACATTTATACAGTGCTTTTCATACACAGTATCCCAAAGCGCTGTACAAGCAATGCTAGACTGGTAGTGAAGTGACTGCCATATCACATATCATCACCCACACACAGCCTGGATAATTGCATGAACCGGTTTATGGGAAGGGGAATGTTGGCCAGGACACTGGGAATGTTCCCTGCTCTTTGCGAAGAGTGCTCTGGGTTCTTTTGCTTCCACCTGGACACCCACTAGGACAACACCAGGATGGGCAGAAGGGACCCCAGTTTAACGTCTCATCCGAAAGACGGCACACCCCAGCAGTACAGCACCCCCCAATACTGCACTCGGATGCCAGTGATTTTTAGGTGCAAGTCCAATTCCGGTGTGGGACGAGAACCCACAACCTTCTGGTCCAGAGGCGGATGTGCTACCAACTGAGCCACGCTGACACCTTAGGGTCGTTATGACCAAAATGCATAATTTTACATTTGCTTACACTGAATTTCATACAATTTTGTTTAACCCAGTTATTAACTTGATTGATGTTTTCTTGGAATAACACATGGGACATGGAATCTGTAATGACTGCACCTATTTTGCAGTCATCTGCATACTTGCACATCTATGCAGTACTGGATGTCTGCATGAATGAAACAAGTATATTAAAGAGAGTGGGTCCCAAGACTGATCCCTGTGGTACACCACTCATTATTCGTCCCACACTTGATTTGTATACCCTTATGATCACCTTCTGTGTTCTATTATCCAGCCAGGACACTATTCAGCTAATTATGTTGGGTTGAAGTTTAATTTTGATGAGATGTTCAATCAAAACTCTATGAGAGACAGTGTCAAAATCTTTTGCATAATCTAAAAAAAGTACATCAATTGGCTTTCCCTTATCAATGGCTGCACTCACGGGCTCAAAGAAGTGTAGAATATTTGTGAGGCAAGATCTAGCTTTACAAAACTCATGTTGTGTTAAATCAGTTAAATCATTATCCTTAGTGTGATTGGTTATTCTTTGTTGAAGTAGCCATTCTATAAGTTTTCCTATCACTGAAGTAAGGCTGATATGCCTATAGTTGTTCACTTTAGATTTGTCCCCACCTTTAAATATGGGTGTAACGTTTGCTACTCTCCATTCAGGTAATGACTTTCCTTCTTTAAGGGATACATTAAATAACTGAGTTAAGGGTCCAATTAGTGCAGAAGATACTTTCTTTAAAAATTTCGGGGTAACACCATTGGGGCCTGCTTAGCTGTTAGGTTTGATAAGTCCTGTAACTTCAGACACCTCCTCCTTTGTGAATTCTCACAGATTATCAACATTTACTACCTTAATATCAATTATAGGCACCTTGGGTTCAAAAACACTTAAAAAGGAATTGTTAAGCTCAACAGCAATGTCTTTTTCATTGCTGATGATACCATTTGTTGATTCCAAGGGACCCACAGCCTTTTGATTATCCTTTAGTGACCCTATGTAATTGAAGAATTGTTTTTTTATTATCTTTTGCAAGTACAGCCAATTTAGATTCATATGCTTTTTTTGCCATTCTGATATTTTGTTTACTTCATTGTTACATTTTTTATACCTTTCCCGTTTAGTTTCAGTCAGAGATTTTTTGTATTTGTAGTACAGTTTGTTCTTTTTATTAATGAGCTTTTTAATTTTCTTAGCCCACCATGAAGGTCATCTTTTATTATTAGGTTACTTTATCCTTTCTGGGACCCAGTTAACTATACAGAATTGTATTTTTTCATTAATCATTCTCTAAGTATCCTCCAAATGTTGATCTTTTAATTCTGCTACTCAGTCCAAGGTAGATAACCAGTCCCCAATCCTATCAAAGTTTGCATTGTAGAAGTCCCTCACTTTTGATATGACATTAATGGTTTGATCTTTAGTCTTCATTTCAATTTCAACAATTCTATGGTCACTATCACTTAGGGGAGGTAGTACTATTGGCGCCGATAAACCTGATAGGATATTTGTAAAAATAAGATCAAAGACATTGTTTTCCCTTGTCTGAACTTTAACTAATGGTTCCAGATTGCTTGCAATTACAATATTGATAAATCAGTTTTTCACAGGAACCAGTAACTTTGAGCAAGTCCCAATTTGTTGAAGGGAAATTAAACCCTCCCATCAAAATATAATCCTCATCAACTGTCATACTTTCAATATCTGTCAAAAATTGATGGGTTTCAGTAGAGTTTAAACTTGGGGATCAATAGCCCAATCCTATAGTTAAAGGTATAATATACATTTGGATCTTAGCCCAAAGCAGCTCAGAATTAATTTGACCTGAGTTTATTTCATGGGCCTTATATTTCTCATCAGTGTGTACTGTGATCCCCCCCACCAGCCATATTTGCACAATTTTTGCATATTTTCATATAACCTATTATTTCTGTGTTCCAATCTTCATTTTGAAACCATGTTTCTGTAACCCTGCATATTGCTATATGTTTGGTTATCAAAAGACTTCTTAACTCATCAATTTTGTTTTTTAAACTCTGGGCATTTATTAGGAATATGGTAACTTTATTGTTTTTTTTTATGTTTGAGGTTATTTCATTATTATGATTTTTAATGATACTATTTACAGATGAAGTATGACTTTTTTCTGTGTTTTGATGGATTCTAGAGAGGTTGGAAGGTCATAACTCTCCCCCTGTCATCTACTTTAAATACTCATTTATCTTGAACAGAAATTGTTTGCCTAGTAAATTGTTTCCTCTCCTGCTTAGATGGAGTCTGTCCCAGCAGTAATATTCACTTTTTCCATTAAACTCCTCACAGTGAGTTATGCATTTTATGTCCTGTCTCATGCACCGTTTTCTGAGCCAACCGTTTATATCTTTGATCTTACACCTTTGTTGTTCGATTGCTCTGGGTAGAGGAAGAATCTTGGATATCATAATGTTAAAGTCCATTTCAATTAATTTATAACTTATAGACATAAAATCTTCTTTTATTTTGGCAACTGACTTTGTAGTGATGTTGTTTAACCCAACATGTAATAACACCAAAGGGCTTTCTCCAGATTTGGCTAGACTATTGTTTTGCCTGGGTAAAATGCTAATGATTTTTGCTCCACTGTAAAATGACAAAGTTCTGTTAATATTATCAGGTTTACAAATTGCCTGGTCCAGGTGTTTTATCATTGAATCCCCTATTACATATATCTTCTTTGGTTCACTATTAACTGTCTCCATTGGGGTTTCAATTTCAATTAAATTAACACTATCATTGGGGCTGGATAAATTGGAAATTAAGTTGGCCCTGGGATCGATTAATCTATTATTATGAGGGACATTGATCTCATTTTCACCATCATTATTATTATTTGTTATTACACTTTGGGACACGTGTTCGTTCAGTATGTTTTAGTGTTTTAGCTTCTCTCTCAGTCTGCCGATCATGGTTGTGGTTAGAACTCCACAGACTTTCTTGTTTGGTTTTTCCTCTGGCAACTCCTGGTGCATGAGTCCACTTAGGATATATGAGTGATATCCACTGGAAAATGTCCCTCTTAGGCAAGTCCAGATGTTTCCAGCAAGTTATCCCACTCTGACACCAAGTCTGTGGAGGGGTTGTGGGACAACAGATGGACCAGGCACCAAACTTCAGTTTCAACAAACAATCTCTGTGTGATGTTTACTTAAAATACAGGAGATAACCTTCAGAATGGCATATTCCTTCTTCAATACATCAGTTTTCAGCAACAGATTATATATGCCCTTCCTCTGCACTTGTCAGCACCTACTGACTCACTGATCTATTGATCTCCTTTTTAGTAAAAATTATTTTATTCTCTATGTTTGTCTTGTGTGTTTGGGTGATGAGGAGCTCAAAAAGAAAAACCCCAAAAAGAAGCTAAAGACAAAGAGCCTTAGTGCAGATGCACTGAAGCAAGGATTACCCCAAAGGGCATTGACAATAAGCCAAGTTCCAAAGAAACACAACATCACACATACTTGCATAATGCAAAGCAACATGGGATATATGCAAATCACCATGACATTTTAGGCTTGTTCAGCTTAAAGCAGGACTGCATGGTGACAAAGGGCCTCTCAAACAATCTACAATTTACATACATTTTAAATAACATAGAAACATAGAAACATAGAAGTTGACGGCAGATAAGGACCGCAAGGCCCATCCAGTCTGCCCATTTCTTTTTCTACCTTATAAATGTGCCATCGGCCTTTGCTCTGTCAGTGACCTATCTATTCATAGTCATTTGTATTGCTCCCTTATGCCTATCCCATGCCTGTTTGAAGCCCTGCACTGTATTCATAGCCACCACTTCTTGTGGTAAGCTATTCCATGCATCTACCACCCTTTCTGTGAAAAAGAACTTCCTCACATTCCCCCTTAATCGGCCTCCCTCTAATCTCATGCTGTGTCCTCTTGTCCTGCTATTTTTCTTATATTTAAACATGTTAGACTCTTTCACCTTGTTTATAACACAACTAACTTTTATAATACAGTCCCCCTAGTAATACTTTACCTTTATCAAAAACATCTAGTGCTGTGGCATTTTCAACATTTACAGGTTTCATACACATACGGCATATACAGCAAGGTATTTTATAACATAGTGCTATTGCTTACTAAATCCAACAACAAGGAACAAAGATTGTTGTTTTACATCAACTCAGAGGTCACCACAATAACCTCCCTGTTCAAGAACCTGAGAGGGAAAAGGAAAATTAAAGAGGACACTATAGCATAGTCAAGAAAGGGGAGAGGGTACCCACAGGGGGCCAACCTTATGGACTAGAAATTGTAAAGGATAGATCAGGCTAAGAAACAGAATAACTGTTACAACAGATTTAAGAAAAGGTTGGTTCTCAAGAGTAGCAGGATCTCCCTGTCACAGTGATTGTCAATAGAATATATAGAATGGTATGTACTATGGTGTATGTCCAAGACAAAGTGCCCAGTTTTCACAGGTAATGGCAAGGTTAGTAATTTCTATTATTTTCCCAAAATGCTGAATTTGTTCCTTAGTAAAAGTAATGAGTTTATTTATAATCATATCACTGGTATGTACTGTTCAAATGGGGATCAGCTGACTAATTTGACTTATCTAGAAATACCCATGGATCATTGAAACACAGAAACATAGAAACTGATGGCAGAAAAGGGTCGCTGGGCCCACCCAGTCTGCCCATTTTTATTATCTTAATTTTTGTTGCAGACCTTACTTATCAGTGAATCCCCTTGCTGAGGTACATAGTGAGCTCCCTGAGTACTCACTGATTACACTGTGCATCTTGTTATTATCAAATATGGAAGTGTTATCTGTCATACTTCTCTCTTTTGAAATAAAAAGAAATTTAAAGAATATATAATTTCAGGCATTCTAAAATGCCATAAAAGATTATTCCGGGAAATTTTAGTGCCTGCCTAAAACAATCAAACCAGTGTAACAAAGCCCTATAGTAAGGCTAACAGGATGCTGGTGTTTATAGGAAGGAGCACTGACTAGTGCTGTGCGGAATGTTGAATTCCACTGGTGGAATTAGCAGGGAATAGCCATTCTGCTGGTGGAATTTCTGTCAGAATTTTACTGGTCCTTCTGCAGAACTCTGGCTGCTGTGATCTGCGAAATAATATT
Source organism: Neoceratodus forsteri (assembly GCA_016271365.2). Lineage (NCBI taxonomy): Eukaryota > Metazoa > Chordata > Ceratodontiformes > Ceratodontidae > Neoceratodus > Neoceratodus forsteri. The sequence goes on from CM057453.1 coordinate 1,388,260,824, forward strand.
CCTCAGAACAGGATTTTTCTGCGGAAAATTATTCTGCAACCATTTTTGTAGAAAAGCTTGAGATCTGCAGAATTGAATTCTCTGGAAATGTAGCTAAAAAAAATACCACATTATTCTGCCACAGAATTACGCTATTCTGCTTATAACAAAATTTGGCAGAATGTCGGTGGAACGTCAAAAATTTCACAAAGTTCCGTTCTGCCAGAATTTGAAAATCCCACACACTACTAGTATAGACAGCAGAGGAAAGGAGCTATTGATAAGTCTCATAGAAACATAGAATTTTAAGACAGATAAAGACTGCTTGGCCCACCTAGTCTGTCCATTTTTCCTACCTACTGTGACATCACAGTCTAGACCCTACTTGATCTCCAACTTAGCCCTCCCTTCCCTAATGACTAAGGTTCCCTTATGTCTATCCCATGCATTCTTGAATAGACCCCCACCACCTCCACTGGAAGGCAGTTCCAGGCATCCACCACTCATTCTGTGAAAAAGCACTTCTTTATATTTCCCCGAGTCTACCCCTTCTAGCTTCGCATCTTTTTTTCTGAAAAATACTTCCCTCTTGTATCTTATGTATTCCTGTGAGGTATTTGAAAGCCTCTATCATAGCTCTCCTTTCCCTCCTTTCATCCAGGGTGTATTTTCTTTATAGAATATTGGTGAGGCCCCACCTGGAGTACTGTACCCAGTTCTGGAGTTCACACCTAAGGGAAGATAAGGACAGGCTGGAGACAGTGCAACATAGGCTGATCAAAATTATTCTGGGCCAGCAGGGTAGATCTTATGAGGATTGACTCAAGGCACTGAACATGTACTCACTGCATGCCAGACGAGAGAGGGGTGATATGATAGCGACCTTCAAGTTCCTGAAAGGAATGAACAAGGTAATCTGTGAGGAAATATTCATTAAAAGAAGCCAATCAAGAACATAGGGGCATGAGAGGAAACTGATGGGGTGGGGGAGGGAGATTCAGAGAGAAGTGAGAAAGTTTTATTTTACAGTAATGGTGGTGGAGCCATCGAATAATCAGCCAGCTGATGTGGTGAGACCCAAAAGTATCATTGGTTTCAAACATGGCTGGGACAAAGTGAAGTGCTTAGTGGTTCCTTAGGGTGATAGTGGTAAGGTGGGAAGCACGGGGGTGGAAAGTGTGGGTTAGAACCCTGTGTGGACAATACTGTAGGTTCTGGGTTTGTTAGGCTTTATTGGCAGACTGGATGGCCAGTGGTCATTTTGCCATCATTCTCTATGTTTCTATGTATCTATACTAATGGTTGTTCTGTTTAAGAATCAACACATTTTTTCCTAGTTATATGCTTTATCCTAATGTGTACTAATGTACTAACTACACAGCAATTAAATGGGCATTAATATTTATATATTTTTAACTGACATTTTTATTGCTAGACTGAACTTTAAGAGGAGCACTGTAGAAAGGGAGGTCTTCCAGCACAGTTCCACACCTCGGATGAAGTGACATAGGGCCTGAAAGCACTGGGGTTCCCTAGGGATTTTCTGGTACTAACATATGCACATAAATGTGCCTAATTTCTCTTGTGTGTGCTGTATTTTCTGGTTTTTGTGTATTACTGTAGTGCCTCCTTTGTGTGATTGACCCATTTTTGTTTGTACCCCAGCAACAATCCCCTAGGGATGCTGCTGAGTGCCCCTCTACTCTCAGAATAGTGCAACAACCTCAAATCTTAGCTTCCTGTAATCAGTCAGGAAGTCAGTCAGTTTGTAATCCACCTTGTGTACAACCCATGCACAGTATACTGCACTGGACTACTTTGACCAGAAGCTTATCTTTTGCCACAATAGTATAGGTCTTGCTGATGAACAAATAGACTATGTGTACCATGCAGCTATCTGGTCACCCTTTTGAATTATATGATCAGGTTGGTTTAGCGCAATCTGACCCTCATAAAGCCATGCTGAGACATAGTGAGACCCTTGACCTCAGTCAAGTGCTTCATTCTCATTCTTCTGTTTTTGATAACAGATTCCAGAACCTTGTCCAGAAATGATGTCAGGTTGACTGGACAATAATTGCCAGGTCCAACCTACCCCCTTCCCCCCTTCTTGAAAATCAATATTTTGTACCTTAAAACTATGGGACCTCATTGTAAATGAGCCTAGACTCAATCAAGTTTATCCTTTGTTCATACTTGATATGAATAAAAACATTTTATTACTACTGAGAGACCATATTAGCATTTAGAATTAAAGCATCACCACGGCTCATTTAGTAGCACATCTGCCTCTTGGCCAGAATGTTGTGAGTTCTAGTCCCAAACTGTAATTGGCTCATACCATAAATGCTGGCACCTGAGTACTGTACTAGGGGGTCACTGTACTCTCAGAGTATACCATCCTTTGGATGAGATGCTAAACAAAGGTCCTGTCTGTCTTGTCCAGCGTTTGTGCAGGTGGACATTAAAGATCCCATGGTACTTGGCCAGCCCAGTGGCACAGAGGGCTGAGGCACCTATGCTTCACCTGCTGTCATGCCGACTACCCAAGATTAGGAATGAGTTAGGGCTGCTCGGAAGTCAGCCGGGGGGGGGGTGTCAAGTGTCTCAGTGGATGGTCTCCTATCCACAGACTGGAAGTTGCTTGCTCCACCACAACACCGCCTCCTAGGTAACCATGGATTTTGGTGCAGGCAGGAGCAGCACTACTGGGTGGGGGATGCTCCCTTTAGAAGACATCCACGCATCCATTCATCCATCATGCTACCTCGCCTACAGAGTGTTCAAGGGTTTGGGGGCACAGAAAAATGCAAAAAACCCTGGTCGGCAGGATGATGCCTGCCTCTCCTTTCAGGCTCCACATGCGCACCCCCACTGGGCCTAGGAGGTTCTGCTATGGGAAGTAATCTGTAGGGCACTGCAATGAGTCAGATGAGGTAAGTCCCAGAGATGGCGGGGTGACAAGAAGGTGGATAGGGGCAGACCGGGTGCTGAGGAGGATTTAAAAAAATAAAAAAAAAAGAGTATGGGAATTTTTCCAGAGTCATGGCCAAATGTTACCACATTCACTAAAATATTACCAATAGCTTAATCTGTTTCAAGTTCAGTTAGTTTGCATCTGTATCCTACCCCTGGATGAGCCTGACAATAGGCAGACTTGTCTAGCCCTCCTTTCCTGGTCAAGAAAAGATAAATAAATGGCGCATTAAAGTCCTCCAGTATCACACCAGTATAGACAGATTCATGAAGGATTGTCTCAAGAGGCCCCAATAATCATTCCTTTAGCATCACTATGATCCTGGGATGTATCCTAGTTACCCCTTGAGATTTACCTGGCCTTGATCTTTGACAGATAGTCTGTTACAAGGTCAGGCATGATTTCTGCACATTGCAGGTGTAGCTAGGGTTCATTTCAGTGAGGTGCTAATATGGCCACATAGGAAGCAATGGGAGCCATAACAGGTGTTTTTTCTCTATGGGCCCTATGCATGAAGATGCTTGGTACATGATGGTAGAGGTACAGAACAGGCCACACAATTGTTTACCATGTAACCGGTCCCTACGCAATGCACAGGGCTGGTATGCACATTCGCCTTGGTGTCTCAGGCATGTCTCGTAGCTCTGCACAATCAGTGGGGCCAGCCTGGAGGATGGACATGGGCTAGACTATGGGCTTCCAATCAGAAGTCCCTACTGGGCCCCACAGTGGATCCCCCACTCTGCAGAATCAGGGGATTATGGGACATGGTGGCTTGATTAGAGGCTGCCATGTCCTCAACTGCCCAGAACAAACAAACATATTGAGTTAAGAATGTCAGTTCCCCACAGTCTGTTACCACTTTCTAAACATTTGAGGCATCCAGGGAGGTGGGGGCCTGTGTTCTCTGATCTAGGGGGTACACAGTTGTTATGACAGTTCTCTGGATGGCATAATGGAAAGCCCTCCCTCCCTGCACCAGTCTGTCAGAGTGCAAAAGGAATCATGCACTCCATGCTCTACCAGTCCTCCAAGTGCATACCCACTCTCCGCCCCATGGCCAGACTGGCCACATAGATAGGTGAGATCCCCAAACACAGCACCGGGAAGGGGTATGGAGTGGTTGCCTGCCAGTTGTTCATCTGTGGGTGTGTGTTGGACACCTGGGATGTTTGTATCTTGGCCCTATATGCTTTGTATCAGGGCATGTAGGGCCAGGATGCCTTTGTGCATAAGGCCCTATAAGAAGGATTCCTTACAGTGGGGTTCACTGTAGCAAAGGACACTGCAATCAGTCATTCATTATTTCAGACATTGCCCCTGGCTTGTTCATAGGTTCTTCCACCTTTTCTTTGCTTTCAGGGACTCAATTCCCTCCTTCACTTTCCTCATTCCATGTATGTACTGGAAGCAGGCTTTAGTGTAATCTGCAGCTCCCACTGTTAATTCTTATTTATAAACCCTTTTTTGTCTTTCTTAATTCTGTTCACAGTCTCTCAGTGCAGCTCTGTACATCTCTTTTGCCTGGAGATAACCCATCTCTTTTCAGCAGTTATGGATCAATTGCCTTACAGTAGATCCCTGTTTTGTCAGGGAACACGTCTTGGCCCTGTTTCTCTTTTTGCTAAGACAGATGCAGATCTGCACAGCTGCTTCAAGCACCTTCCGTAACAAGACCCACATGTGCTCTACATTACCAATCTTAAGCAGCTTCTCCAAAGCTCTGGCCACCAGATCATTCACTTTGCCAAAGTCTGCCTTTCTAAAGTTATGGGTCCTGGTGGCTGAAGCTGGACTTGTTTTCCCAGTCACCGGGGAAAAGTTTACCAGGTTGTAGTCACTTCCTACATACATAACAAAGTGGCACACTCACCATGCTGGAATGATTTTATTTAATTGTATTGCACTATACTGTATATTCACCAGTGCAAACAATCCTAAGTAGTGCCTTCACTGGCTTCACGGGGGGGACAAAGCCTGTAAAGTGGCTAAGTAAGAGCATTTGCACTGGTGAAGATATGCTGCAATAAAATTAAATAAAATCCTTCCAGCATGGTGAGTGCACCGCTTTGTTATGTTTGTTGACTTGGAGGTCCATTTTGTGAACTAGTGTGGCAGTACTTTTAGTAACGGTCGGCTGTGCTGGGTCCTTTGCTTTTCTATTTTGCAGTCACTTCCTTCCACTGATTCCTTGATGTTCTCACTGATGTTTCCATCCTCCTGCTGGAAGCAAGGTCAAAAGTGACTTCAAACCTAGTTCCTTGGCTGACATGCTGTTCTAGTAAGCAGTCCTTGAAAGTGGACAGGAACTCAGCCACAGACTTGCCAGTGTTCTCAAGATTTCAGTGTAAACCAAACAGATTGAAGTCCCCCAGCATCACCATTGCATCTGATCTAGCTGCTCTCGTAATTTCCTCAAGTAGCTGGGTATCATCCTCTGCTGAACTGTTTGGGGGCAGATAGCACACACCTGAGTAGAGAGGAGATACTTTTTCAATTCTTCTATCTCAACCCAGGTGGATGTTTTGGCACTGTATTCCCCCTTGAGGTCCTCCTTGTCCTCAACAGTGACTCCTTCCCTTATGAAGACAGCCACTCATTCCCTTTATGTGAGACTTTTCCCAGTGATTACTTGCCCAACCATTTCTACTTGAGTGCGACTTAGTCCTGCCATTCTAAGTGCATTAAAATCCATAGTTTGTCCATTTTGCAAGATGAGCTCATTATATTGTCTTGCATGCAGGTGAGAATATTTGCTCCTCTATGATTCTTCACTCCCTTTCTGGGTCTTTCCTTATGCTGCTCACCTGCTCTGTTGTCCTTTCATCTATGATTCCCTGTGTCTGCCTGCTGCCATTGGTGAACCCTTGCATCATCCTCCTCTCCCTGATTCTAATTTCAATCTCTCTGGACAACCCAATCCATTTTCCAGTCTAGTACCCACACTCTGTCATGGCATTGGTGCTGCCCATCATGGAAGCTCAGTCATCCCTTGCCTGAAGAAGGCCCTCCAATTAGCCTGAATAAGAAAACATTTATTCTTGTACCAGACCCTTAGCCAATCATTCATCTGTTTAATGGCCCACTGGCACTCATCACTAACTCCTAGGATTGGGAGGATCTCAGAAATTATCATCCTGGATACCTTTCCCTTCAGGAACATCCCTGATTCTGCAAATGACCTCTTCATGTCCTTGGGACTTAAGCACCCTATGTCATTCATGCCAGTATGGATGACTATTGCCTGCGCCTTCCTCAGCTGCATTGCTTGGACCTGGATGGCAATTGTTCAGTCTACAGTACAAGTCACATTAAACTGTTCATCCAACTCACTGATTTAGCAATTGTTAATGAACTGCTTAATGAGTGCACTGCTTACAGGAGTGAATTGTTAAAAGTTTCCTAATTGTTGAAAGCTGCTATTCAGCTTCAGTTTACTTTGTGGCTCACTGCTCAAGAATTTCATTAAAGCTGGCAAGTACAGTACAGTACTGTACTGTACAGCACTGTTCTGTACAGTTTGAGTTGCACTGAACTTCTTACTTTGAATGTACTATGGTACCAGAGCTGCCTGTGAATGATACTGCTGCAGAACCTATTTATGTTTCTGTTAGTTTTGTTTAGATTACCTGAAATAAAAAAAAATCCATTTTAAATTATATGCTGTGTTACAGCCACTTGTGAAATCTTCACTGCTGCTCAGCGGTTCGGCTCTCTCCATGCCGACTGCGCCTGATCCTTCACCCACCCCACGGACTAAGAACACCTCTGCCCCTGCGGGTGCCACTGCTGCTCAGCAGTCCAGCTCTCTCTGTGCCATCCACACCTGATCCTTCACCCACCCCATGTATTAAGATATGCTGCATCTCGTCTGAAGAAGCCTGGCTCTGAAGCCATTAATTTGATTGGCTGGCTTCGGGCTGGCCATGGCTGCCCTCTGGCTGATTTCTCCCTTCTGGCTGTCCTAATGGATACTCGCACTTTTTTGTGTTTTTCCTTAAGGTGCCACTTTTAAACTGGGCTGCCTAATCTGTTTTAACCATGATGCTTAACTTAATTAATCTGTATACCCCCCCCCGACAGCAACACCGGCGCAGCGAATGACACTACAGTGCCACATCGCTGGAACCCAGCACTGTCTGTAGAGGGTCTTGCAGCCCCCCAGAAATCAGCTCCGACTCGGAGTTGATAATCCTTAGTGGGGGGGTGCAGGTGCAGCTAAGCCCTCCCACTGAACTAGCTGGGTTCATGGCTTTATCTCTCTGACCCTCTCTTTTCTCTCCTTCTCCAGGACACCTCTGCCCCAGCAGGTGCCACTGCTGCTCAGCAGTCTGGCTGTCTCCGTGCTGACAATGCCTGATCCTTCACCTGCCCCACAGACTAAGGTACGTTGCATCTCAGCTGAAGAAGCCTGGCTCTGAAGCCATTAATTTGATTGGCTGGCTGTGGACTGGCCACGGCTCCTCATTGGCTGATTTCTCCTTTCTGACTGTCCTACTGGATACTCGCATTTTTTATGTTTTTTCTTAAGGCATCACTTTTAAACTGGGCTGCCTAATCTGTTTTAACCATGCTACTTAATTAGTCTATGGCTATAATTTGTCCCACCCACCCACCCACCCCAGCCCTGACCTCTATTATATACTTATCACACAGCTTCACCCCAGTTTTGTCTGTCTCATTTTGTACCTTCACAGACTGTCCTCTCTTAAAGGGTCTCTCACTTTTCCAAGGCTCACGTTACCTTGTACTTGCCTGAACTGTCCTCCCTGGATTTACTAACTATCACTGCACCCTGTAGTGTGCACTGCCTTAAACACTCCTGGCCTGCCAATCTACACTGGTACTCAACCTCACTTTTGGGTGTGAAAATTCTCCTGGCCTTTTAACTACCCTAAATAACCACGCTGTTTAGTAACAACTGCATTCTGGTAGTGGATATCTGGATTAAGTAACCCTGGCCTTGCACCTACCTTCCTCTTCATTTTCTGCCGGCTCCTTGGTACTTTACTAAACCTCCTCCTTCACCTCCTCTAGCAAAGCTATGTTCAACCTAATGCACTGTGTTCAACCCAGATACTTTATGTTGCTTATGCTACTTAAACTCCCAGGTTTAACTAAGGACCTAGTGCCCACACTAGCCCCACAAAACTTGGGAACCAACTGTCTCAATGCATATAGCACTATAACCTCTGCCCAATTCTTCACCGCTGCTTCCCAGAGTCCTCACAGGGAACCACCTCTCTCCTGTTGTTGGTGGCCACTGGCTAATTGCCCCCCCTTGACAACACCCCTGATACTCCTGAAAGGACTTATTCCCATACAGATTAACTGTAAATTACACCACACTCGATTCAGGCTCTGCAAACTCAGTAACAAACAATTTAGGGAATATTTCTGGAGACTTATGGGCCCAGATATTCAAAGGGGTTGAGCCTGGTGCAACAGAGTTGCACTGGCACAATCCCACATTGTGCCCTATTTGGATATTGAGAAGGCTTCCTGGTGCAGCACAAATCCCGATGTGCTGGGGCGCAATGATAATGTATGCAGCACAGATGCAAGGGGTGTGCCCATGCATATGCAGCACATCCCGATATTTAGCCCAGGATGTGTGGCGCATATGCTAGCACAACCCTGCAGTGCGCCGCATAGGGGGGTTCAAAGTTGAGCCTGTGAAAAGTTGGGACAGCTCCTGGCCACCCACAAGCAGGCTGCCATATTGCAGGGTGCAACACAGCAGCCGCCGACAGCTGTGGGTGGCCACCCGCCCACCCAGAACACCGTCCACAAGCATCCACATCTCCCTGGTGGTCGAGTGGTACCCCCACCCTCCTGATCACAGGTAAACATAGAAGACATTGTTCTCTGGTGGGCTAGTGGACCCCCCTTCCTCCTGAGTGCCTGATCACCGGTGAATGGAGATATAAACAGTCCCTGGTGGTTTAGTGGACCCTCCACCCTCCTGAGCACCCAATCACTAGTAAATGGTGAAATAATCATTCCCTGGTAGTCTAGTGGTACACCCCACCTGTTGCCGTGATTGCAGTACATCTCCGTATATCTGTAATTTGGCGGGTAGCCGGGCGATATGCGGAGGGTGCAGCCACCCACCAATGATGGGGAGGAGCTGGGTAAGGGGTGCTGTGCAGATGGGGGGGTTGGGGGTGCCACTCTATCACCAGGGAAATTATATACTGAGATGTACCTCGATAGCAGCAACAGGTGGGGGGGTACCACTAGACTACCAGGGCCAACTTCTACAGTAGTTCATGGGGATCGGGGACACGGGAGGGAGGAGGGCACCACTCGACTGCCAGGGAATATTTCTATGGTATGTTACAGCAATCAGAAACACAGGAGGGAAGGGGTGCCACTGGACTACCAGGGAAAGCCAGCACTTACAGTTATCAGGGAATCGTGGACTTGGGAGGGAGGGGGGGACCACTAGACTACCAGGGAAGGTCATATATTTCATATATCAGGGAGTCAGGGACTCAGGAGGGAGGGGGTCCACTAGACTATCACGGAATGTTTTATTTTACATTTACCACTATCGCGGCTACGGGGCAGGGGATGCCCCATGATCCCCACTGCACACGCCATGCTGTGCAGGGTGCCAGGCACAGGTTGCTGGGCTGCCCTGTGCAAGGCATGCAAATGGGGCCATAATGACATGCAAATGGCCCCATTTGCACCTTGCATATATTATGGCTTCATTTGCATGCCCTCCACTGAATATCGTGAGTGGTGCACCCAGCGCAACTGCATTTGCGCTGGCGCATCTCCGTGCTCCCTATCTGTGGCTTGTGTTTGTGCAGTGCCACTGCAGCATGCTCAGTGAGTGTGCTGTCTGTGCCATATTCAATGGTGCTGCGCCATGGCGCATCACCACTGAATATCACCTGGCCCTGGCCCCAGCGCAATCCAGTTGCGCTGCTCCCAGGCTTGTGCCACTGCCTGGTGCAGTCTGAATAACCAGGCCATAATGTTATTGCTGTTGATCTCGGGAAACATTCACCCTAACCCAGGCCCTACTAAACTGCAATCTGTCCCCCAGAGGGACTTGGGATCGCTTGCTTTTGTGTCTCTTAATATCTGCAGCCTTCTCTCTATGTTAGACAGCTTGCAAGCCTGGGTCTCACAGCACAATCCTTATGTTCTCTCCATCGTCAAAACTTGGCTTACCCCTAAAGTACCAGACACATCTATCTCAATTCCAGGCTACACAATTTTCAGACAAGACAGACTAACTAAGAGAGGTGGTGGCTGTGCGATGTACATTCGGGACAACTTACAGAGCCTTATCATACGACTGCCCAGCACCGGTGATAACATACAAACACTTGCCATTAAATGCTCCTTGGTGCACATAACAGAGCAATGACTGTGCTCTCTGTTTATATCCCACCAAGGCAGATGTCTCCAGGCTTTGATTCTCTCATGAACTGCCTAGGCAAACTTAGACTAAACTCGGAAATCATCATGCTGGGAGACTTCCATGTCAACTGGCTCTCCTCTGATGCAAACTCCTTCAAGGATGCAATCTCTGCAGTCAACTTCACTCAGCTTGCTGAGACCCCAACAAGTGTGAACTACAGGACAGGTACCGGTACCTTATTAGATTGGGTGCTCTCCAATCGACTGGCGCACATCTCCAATACCACAGTTCTCTCTGTTGCCATCAGTGACCACTCTCCCGTCTTGTTCTGCTGGTCAAATAAGTTCACTAAACCCCTTACTAGAACTATTAATAAAACCTCATTAAAGATCACCTTGAGCTTCTGAAATCAGACCTTAGCCTCCTAGGCTGAACCAGAGTCTACACCTGTGATGTTGATACCGCTCTGGAGCAGTTCATATCCAAATTCAAGGCAGTATGTAATAAGCATCCCCAATTGAAAATGTGCAAAATTAAAGCCCAGTGAAACCTTTGGTTCACCCAAGACCTACTTGAGCACCTTCAACATAGGAACCATCTTTGGCTTAGGGTCCATGTTATGGGCAAACAATTTGACCTACAAGATTATAAAAAATCAAGAATGACTGCAGAACAGCTATCCATGCAGCCAAAAGCCAGCACTACAAGGAAGCCTTCTCATGATCCTGGAATTATGGGAAAAAGTTCTGGAGCAACTTGAAAGAAATGACTGGGAAGGAACCAAAGTTAGCTCCCACAGCGCTCAATATTGATAGGGCCCATTCCCTTGACCCAGGTATCATTGCCAACATGTTCAACAGTGCATTTACCGATCTCAGCGGTGTCCTTCCCCCAGACTTCTTTAGCCCTAGAGTGACAAATGTCAGCTTTGGGAACCTTGATGCCATCTCACAAAACAAAGCCAAAAAATATTTTCTGAAGGTCCTAAGGAAAGCTATACACAACGGTGACAGTCTCAATCTCCAATTTGTCACCCTTACCCTGGATAAAATCCTGGCCCCACTTACCCATATAGTTAGCCTATCCCTCAAGTACTCGCAATTTCCACACGAATGAAAGTCGGGATAGTGACTGGAGTACATAAGAGCAGGGACTGTGCCACCCATGGTAACTACAGACCTATTTCCATTCTCTCTCCACTGTCTAAAGCATTGGAATGTATAGTGGCTGACTAGCTGATTGAGTATCTGGATAAATATCAACTTCAATGCCCACAACAACATGGGTTTAGATGTGGACATAGTACCACAACAGCCTTACTTGAGTTCATGGGCTTCTTGCATCACTCCTTTGACCAAGGTCACCTCGCTGGTGTGGCTTTCATTGATTTAACCAAAGCCTTTGACACAGTGCACCATGACCTCCTGACTGAGCAGCTTGCAACCACTGACCTCTCCCATGAAACCGTGGCTTGATTCAGAATCCATCTTCACAGTCGCACACAGCAAGTAAAGATAGGTAATGTGTTATCGGACAGTAGACCAGTCCACTCAGGAGTACTTCAAGGGTCCATATTGGGGCTACTACTACTTAGTAGCTTCCTCAACTCACTTCCCTATGCTTGACAGGGTAGCATCCTGTTATACGCTGATGACACCGTCATCTTTGCCAGCAATCCTGATCCCAAGGCCCTTGAGACCCAACTTCAACTACACTTTGCTGAATTGGAAAATTGGTTCATTAACCATGAACTCATAATGAACTATAAGAAGACAAAAATGATGATATTCTACAACCCCCAAAATAGGAGCAGGACCTGTCCTCTTACCATCAATAATGCTTTGGGTCCCCATTGGAACTAGTTCCTCAGTTTAAGTACCTGGGTATCACCATTGACAGCACCTTGACATTAGTTCCCCACATAGACAATATAGCCAAAGCGGTCAACATGCGTATTGGGCTGATCTATGGGCATACGCATTGTCTATCCCCTGAGGCACTTAAACTTGCCGTCCACAGTTTGGTTGTCTCACTCATCGATTATGGTCTGGTCATTTATGGGGCAGCTACAGACACAGCTCTCCAATGCATTAAAATAGCTGTAAACAAAGCCTGCTGCCTCCTAACAGGGTCCGTGCACTCAACCCACACCTGCAACCTGTATTTGCAAGCTAACTGTCTCCAGCTCAAGAGTAGGCTCATGTATCAAACTTGTCTTCTGACAAAAAAAGTTAGTCTAGAACTCATGCCACCATGGGTACAGAAGCTGCTCACCCTCTCTAACAATCAGCGTTGCACAATAAGTGCAGACACCCAGAACTTTAATATTCCCCACTGTCGCACCTCCCAAAGTCAAAGGACTTTTGCATATCATGCCCCTCTATGGATTAATTCACTCAGTTATGATGTAACCTCAACTGCCACCAAGGGCTCATTTAAGAGGAAGTTGTGACATCAACTAGTAACAAATGCCAGCTGTGATTGGTTCCACTAGCCTGACTCCATCTGATGCCCAGCATTTAACTTGCCTGCTCCAGCCTCTTCACAATGTACCTGACCTGTAGCACTTCCCTCTCCCCTTTTTTCTACCCACCCCCAGTCAACCGCCTCCTTTTTAGTAGTACTGTCCCTTCTCACTCAGCATCCCCATGTTTGTTCCCTCTCCCTTTCCTCCTCCCTCTCTCTTCCTCTATGCCTCATCTCCATAATAATTATGTTGACAAGGCCTCCTACGTTGATTCCCTCCCCCCCGTAGTAAGCCACTCACCCAGTCCCCCTTCCCCCCCTTTCATATGCCTATGCCTTCTGTCCTTTGTTACTGACATGGCCCCATGGGCTGATTCTCCTCTCTTTAAGTAGTCTTTGCCCTTGGATTACATAATTGTTTTTTCCTCCATGCACCCAATCCTTAATGCATTTGAATTGTATATTTGTCTGTTGTATTGTCACATACCCTTGTTGTAATGAATTGCTTGCCTTTTCTACTTTAACTCATTGTAAATGTTGCTAGCCTTCAGCCGGCCACACAATCTCTTTCTTCCTGTAACCCCACTGATGTGGAACCCCTGTAATTAGCATTTTTTCAAAGGTTATCTTCCGAAAACTCAATAAATAAATAAAAAAAATTTTTCTAAAACTGAGTAGTCGGAGTTACAGTATTAATTATGTTAAAGCACTTTGTCACAGACTCAGAAGCCACACCACTTGAGGTGACTACCCTTTTTAACAAATCATGGGAAGATGATGTGGTACCTGAGGACTGGAGGAAGGCAGATGTCATTCCCCTTCACAAAAGTGGGAGCAAAGCAGAGGCAGTAAACTACAGATCTGTTTGCTTGACCTCAGTGATAGGGAAAATGATGGAATCATTCTGAAAGAAAAAAATTGTTGAGTACCTAGAGGCCAGCAGGGCATAGGCTCCAAGGCAGCATGGATTCACAGTGGGAAGGTCATGTCAGATGAATCTAATAGACTTCTTTGACTGGGTGACCAAAATAGTAGACCAGGGAGGGGCTGTGGACATGGTCTGCCTAGACTTTAGCAAGGCATTTGACACAGTCCCACACAAAAGATTAATAAACACATTCACCAGCCTGGAAGCGGATCCCAGAGTGGTAACCTGGGTAAAACATTGGCTGGACAACAGAACACAGAGGGTAATAGTAAACGGAGTCCACTCCAAAGAAAGAAGGGTTACTAGCGGGGTACCACAGGGCTCAGTACTGGGTCCAGTCATTTTTAATGTCTTTATAAGTAACATTGCAGAGGGACTGGAAGAAAAAATATGCCTCTTTGCAGATGACACAAAGAACTGCAACAGGGTTGATACACAAGGGGGGGTGGAAAGGATGAGAAGGGACTTGGCAAGGTTGGAGGAATGGTCAAAAGTATGGCAGCTTAGATTCATTGCAAAGAAGTGCAAGGTACTACACCTGGGAAACAAAAACCCAAGAGAAGAGTACACATTGGGGGGGGGAGAAGTATTAACAACAACCACAAGAATGGCTGTGGGGATACTGAGATGTATAGGGAGAGGCAGCACCAGTAGAAAACAGGACGTTATTATCCCTCTGTACAGACAGTTGGTGAGACCCCATCTGGAGTACTGCATGTAGTTCTGGAGACCCCATCTCCACAAGGACATAGACAGGATGGAGGCAGTCCAGAGGAGGGCAACTAAAATGGTGCAGGGTCTGCCACAGAAGCCATACGAAGAAGGACTAAAGGAGCTTAATACGTACACCTTTGAGGAAAGGAGGGAGAGGGGGGACATGATAGAAACTTTCAAGTACCTCAAGGGAATCAGCAAAGTCCAAGAGGGTAGCATCTTTTAGAAAAGAGATGTGCAAGAACAAGAGGACACAAATTGAAGATAGAGGGGGGACGGCTCAGGGGCAATGTGAGGAAGTATTTTTTCACAGAGATGGTGGTGGATGCACGGAACAGCCTGCCTGAGGAGGTTGTGGGGTCAAAAACAGCAGGGGAATTCAAGAATGCATGGTACAGACATAATGCAATTCTGGTGGGGGTAGAAAGAAGTAGGTTATTGGTTAACTAGGATCTGCAGCTTATCCAATAGGTAGGGAAATGGGCAGATTGGGTGGGCCAAGTGGTCCTTATCTGCCATCAAAGTCTATGTCTCTATGTTTCACAAAGACCACAGTACTGACCAAAAATGGTAATGTAAAAGAAAAATGTTGTTTTGAATGTAGTTTTTTTCTTTATGGCCAAACAGCAGATGTTCTGTAGTGGAAGACTAACAAGTGAACCTTCAGGAACAAGGCTCGACCACAAACAGTCTGTGAGCACAGTAAGATATTTTTTTTTTTATTATTTGCCAGCAATAGCCTAACTTATGACAGAATAAAACAAAGGTGATAGAAAAATGAAAGTTCAGCGGGGCACAAGCAAGACATTTTAGAATTTATGTCCAGAAACATAACAAACAGCTGTAGCTGCACGAATGACATCTAAGACAGACTTCTCACAGCCGCAATCGTAAATATATCAAGGCTGTGATTTTGTGATGCCACCTACTGTACATTTCAAAATGAAACGTCTAACTATGCAAAAGAACATTTTGAACATCATAACTTTTGTTGAGGACAAGTGACGCTGACCACCAAGCGCTAGTGTGGCTTGCCTTCTGGCAAAGGTACAATTTTCAAATCACTCATTTCTACAGTTAGAAGGCTTGTTTTGATAAGCCACTTTGAGTAATATAACCAGGCTCCTTATTACCATTAGCCCATATAATAAGTAAGCAATAAGACATAACAGGGTGTGCATGGAACATATTTAACCGCACGGTCAAGGGCGTAACAAGGCACGAGGCCTTGGCCGAGTGCCTTTAGCCTCTGGCGTGCAGTAAAATATGTTTCATGCACACCCTGGAGTGTCTTATTGTGCTTATAAAATGGTCTACTTTCTTTTTTTACTTTTTAGAGCAAGAAAAGTAATGATAATGTGTGGAAAAAACAGATCTGCATGTTCAAATTAATGATAAAATAGTCTTTCCGCCTAATACAGAATGACTTAATTCTGCTGGTGACATACAAAGTTTGTCTTTCTGTGGCATCAGCAGTACTGGTTATGATACGGGAGTACACTCCTCCCCCCTACAGTTATAAAGTGAGTGGAAATTAAACTCCCGGTGCTTCCAAATGGGGGAGAGAATACTGTTAAAAAAAATGAGGACATTCACTGTCTTAGGCTCAATGCCCATCCGGCACTGCCAGTCCCAGAGTGGTGTGACGGCTTGTCTCAATAAATGACGCATATCCGAGAAAGACAGATTCGACCATGACTGCTTCTTCAACTCCCGCACTACCACCCAGCACCACCGTCAGCAGCAGGAGTGCAATCCGGTTTGGGCAGCAAGTTTCAGACCACACAGCTCAGCAGGCAGGATTTTTTAAAAATTGCGATTGATGGCAGCACAAATGGAGCAGTGAGAACTGCAAGTGGGAACAAGTGGAACAGGAAGAACTGCAGGCGGAAACAAATCAACACAAAAATAAATAAGTGAGCTGTTTGTTTAAACTGCCGGTGGGACAGGCAGCGCAAAGTGAACAGTGGGAGCAGACAGGACATTCAGACATGAGTAAAGCTGTGATTCACATAATTTTGCTGGAAGGATTTCCTTGCTAAGGAAATAAAAAAATGGCAGCGTATGAAAACAACTTTCTAATTGCAAGATGATTTGTTTGGTACTGCGGTCCCACTTTTAGGGACTTGTTATTAGCCATGCTTGGAAAAGATTTCATGCAAGGTGAGCTAGCATTGTGTTTTGCTGATATAGCCTATCCATTTTATAATCTTGCATAGCTTTTTACAATGTGTAACTCCTGTATTCACATGTTCATTACAGTACTGTATACAGCACAGTACTGTAAACAAAGAACTGCTGCACTGAAAATGCATTGGGAAAAAGTTGAAAGGAATCTGTATAATGGTCGGAAGTGCATTGCATGTGAGCTGACAATTGGTTGAAACCAAGTTTCTATTTTAAGCAGTTAGAATTGCCACTGCAATGCCAACGCATGAAAAAAATTAAAGAGCAGCGAGCTGGAGGAACATGTTAATATGACTTGTACTGTATGCTTCAGGTAGGCAAATCACCTCTCTCAAGATGCCATACTGGTCCTCAAATCTACCTTCCACCACACCCATTGCCCTAAATATGGAGTCACCAATGACTACTACCTGCTACCCATACACTAAGCCTTTTCCTTTGCTTTCCTTGGTAGATTGGGTGTCCTACAACTTGGACTGCCTCAAACAGCCCCATTCACCTGGTGACCCCCTCCACCTATCTAACCATATGCTGGTATCTATTGCTTGTGTCCACTGGTAAGGTTTTTCCCTCATGAGGTGCTTACTACCCCCTTGTCCACTCAGATCCATTCCCTTCTGTCCCCCACCAGAGGTCACAGTCCTTCCCACCTTCCTCCCTACAACCTACCCCAGTCAACTACCCTGAGCAAAATGCTCAAATACCTAGCCTCCTCTCTCCATCTTCCTCACCTTCCTGCTCATTTCCTTGTTCCCACATAGTGCCTTCAACTGCCTCTCAAGCCTGGTAATATACCTCTTGAGGTCATCAGCCTGCCCACAGTGTCCACAGACATGGTATATCTCCCCTGGTCTCAGTAGGTTGCATGGTGTAGATAGCAGTATCCTGACTCCCTACCAAAAGTGCATCCCTACCAGTTTCCTGCACCATAGCCTCACACCTACCCTTCAGAGTTCTCCCATCTGCCAGGCTTCCTCCATGTGCCCCTGCAGTACAGCCAGTTGCCATTTAAAACTGTCAACATGCATTACTAGTGTGTAAACCTGCTCACATTGGTTGCAGATATACCCCCCTTTTTAGGTGGCAGTTAAATCATTGTAGGGGTTAAGTAACTTATCTCTAGGTTGAAGTTGCAGAAGAAACTGATGTCAGCCTGATGAGTCTGGGACCAAACCCAGTTGGGAGATGGGAATAAATAGAAAAAAAAACAAAACAAAGAGTTATATTTATCCACATATCTGACCCATCATGGCCATAACCCAACTGAAGAAGATTTTTGGCATTTAGTGAGGAACTGAATTAGTGGCTCTCAAAGTGAATATCTTTATGTTGTAGTAATCCTGTAAATCTAAGGCTATTTTCAAAGGAAGCAAATACATTCACTTCAGCAGGGATTGTTTTGCTGACTTTGTTATCTGTCAGCACACAATGTTGGGATTAATGGCTTTGGAGATTAACCAGTCAGATTCAGATGTTTCTGCTGGAGCAATGAGTGTCTGTGAACATTAAGAACTGTTTTCAATGAGAGAAGTCAGCCTGCACAAAGCAGTGCCATCTGCTAGTGAAAGTAAGCAATAAGATGGCAAGTTGGTTAATGCAGAGAGACTGCCCTATACTCAGGAGTGTGCTGAGGGCTGATGCCATAGGCTGGAGTGTCACATAAGGCTTATTAAATTGCTTTTGTTTCTCATTTTAAAGAAATTAAAAGAGTATTTTTTATGAATGTGTTTTTTAGCTAAAGAGTTCTTCCACTGGCGCTATAGGAAAAGTTCTGTTTTCTGTGTTATGGTATGTGGAGACCCAGAGAAAACTGAGGTGTTGGTTGTGGATATAGGTCGCTGTGAGGCGGGTCTGCCAGAGGGATCACCCTCAGGCCTATGGCTTGGAGGTGTCCAGCTGACGACCTCAGACCAGGTGCGAAATCTTGGCGTAGTAATTGATGACCGTTTGACACTTAAATCCCAGGTGTCAGTGGTCATAAAGACTTCCTTTTTTCATCTGAGGAATATTGCCAGGGTGAAGCACTTGGTTCCTCCAGAGGACCTTCCAACATTGATCCACGCCTTTATTACCTCCCGGCTTGACTATTGTAACTCCCTATACCTAGGGCTATCGGGGGTTGAACTTTGCCATCTGCAGCTGGTGCAGAATGCGGCAGCCAGGCTGTTGACTGGAGTTTCTAGATCCAGTCACATAATGCCTGTGCTCCGCGGACTGCACTGGCTGCCAGTGTTTTGGCGAATTACTTTCAAGGTCGGTTTGCTGACCTATAAAGCCCTACATGATCTGGGACCTACCTACCTGAAAGAGCTCCTGTGCTCCTATAGTCCCTCTCACCCTCCGATCCACTGATGAGGGATTGCTAGAGATTCCCAGGGTACGCTTGAAAACATCTGGTGCTAGATCATTTAGTTTTATGGCACCTACCCTGTGGAATTCTCTACCTCGTCAGGTGCGAGATTGCCCGACCGTCCTTAGTTTTAAGCGAGCGCTGAAAACCCACCTTTTTAATACAGCTTTTAAGGATTTTTATTAGTTTGATTTATTATATGTATTGTTATATGTATTTGTACAGGCGCTTTGATTTTAAGAAAAGCGCCTTTTAAAAATAAAGTTGAATTGAATTGAATTGAATGTGTTGTTTAATGTGCAGTGTTTCATCTTAATTTGTTTCTCTTTCAGTTTCTTCAACATTTTGCTTTTCTTTACATGGAAGTTGCTGAGAGAGTGGGCAGGACACGGCAAGCTAAGCAGCCATAGAAAAAGTAAATAAACAGGGGCACAAGGGAAACTACACACCTAAAATCTGAAGGTGCATCCAGTACCTCACCTCTGCAACTGTGAATAAGCGGAGCAGAAAGAAAAAACTCAGCACACACACTGGAGGAAAGAAAGTGGAAATTTATTCCAAAGTTATAGGACAGTCACTGTGGATGCACGCTACATTTCTTTTGTTTGTTTTTTTTCTAATTTTTTCTTGACTGTGTTCTGTGTGTAGGGAGTGGATTAGTGTAGTTGTGGAAATTCTAAAGGCACTTGAATCAGTTTGGTCATGAGGCTGACTGGCACCAGTAATTTTTTCAGGGGATCCATGCTGAGATTAGGGTATGGGTGGCAGCCTGCTTCAGCCAATCGGTATCCAGGATTTAACCTACCAATTTTATATGCTGTGAGTAATAGTCAGAAGTAGTGCAGAGTGAGACCTTTGTCCTGCAATCCCTTTGCCCCTTGCTGCTATGGCTGGAGCATCAGCACAGGTGGGTGGGCATTCCATTAGTCCTTGGGTGCTGACCAGACACTTCCTGACCAGTGATTGCACTTGACGGGAGGAATTCCTCACATCAAATATTTAATTTTTTTCCTGGAACTTGGCTTTAATATAGGGTGAAATAATCTGCAAGTTGGAAATAAAATGCTTGACTTTACTAATAAAGTTTGGAAGTTATAACATATTCACTTAATGATCCAGAGACCCACTTCATTTGGTAATAGAAATTCATATGATTGTATCAGTTCTACATTACTGAGGGTGGCTTCACTAGTTCAGTACATCACAGCAGCTAGGTTTAAGGCTCCTCCAGTCTCAATAACCTACAATATGTCTTTAGGGCATCTCGTTGGGGCAAGCAAAACCCGCAGATAAGAATGCATTGTAATCCTCGCTCCCTCAGTCTCTCTCTCTCTCTCTCTCTCTGTCTCTCTCTCTTTCTCTCTCTCTCTCTCTCTCAACCTCCACACATCATTGCTGCTGTATGTCCTAGAAGACATTCAGTATTAGTGTCACTTGACCAGGGACCATTCAGGCTGTTTCTCTTTCTTGTTTTGGCTTGTCTCTCAGCTCAAGGAGATCTGTACTGTCTGTAAGTTATCCCCTTCAGGATTGTGGTCATGAAACACAGTATGAGCATAAACGCTCAGAAGTGGGAAGTGTGTGGGACTATGATACTCACCCAGCCATAGTCTTCCTCCCAGCTCTCCACTGGCACTCTTTCTAAAATGGAAATCTTCCTGGAATAATCTGTGAGTCTTCATATGATCGTACCCTGAGCCCATTTTTATACAGTCATAGAATCATCTGCCATGTATGGCTGAAGCCACCCTGGAGTATGCCTGGTGGCCAAAGTATTTAAATTAGATGACTCTAGCAATTACCTTAGAAGTAATAACAGTAACTATTCTGGGATGACATCTGGATGATTCCAGGATGACATTAGAATGATTCCATGTTAGCATCAGGATTGCTCCACAGTGACACTGCACAAATTATGGACCTTGTTTGGCTCATTGGACCAAATGTGTGCAACCTCCCTTTGGGCAGTATGATGACCAACCTGCACTGCAGCCCAGGATAGGAGTGGGCATGGCCCAGGGTACCATCTTTTTTAGGGGTATAAATGTTATGCTCACAGAGAGCTCCTTGCAATCAATGTTTATAGAGTTTCATACCATTCTTTAGCTCAGGGTGGACAAGGCAATGGGACCTGATGGCATACATCCCAGGGTACTAAAGGAGATAAGGGTGGAACTAGCAGAGCCATTATCAGAACTGTTTAGTGAGTCTCTGAGCACAGGAGAGGTCCCAGAAGACTGGAGAAGGGCTCATGTGATCCTGCTCCACAAGAGTGGTAGCAAGGAGGAGGTAGGGAATTACAGATCAGTCAGTCTTACCTCAGTAGTGGGCAAGATTATGGAGGCATTTCTTAAGGAAAGGATAGTGCAACATCTGGAATTCAAAGGGGCACAGGATCCAAGACAGCATGGGTTTACAACAGGAAGGTCCTGTCAAACTAATCTCATAGATTTCTTTGACCAGGTAACCAGAGTGGGGGACCAAGGAGGATCAGTTGATGTCGCCTACCTTGACTTCAGCAAAGCTTTCAATGCTGTTCCACACAGAAGATTGAGTAACAAGCTGGGTAGGCTTGGGGTGAGTCAGAAGTTGATCAACTGGGTGGCAAACTGGTTGATGGGCAGAAAACAGAGAGTGGTGGTAAATGGTATTCAGTCAGAAGAGATGCAAGTCACAAGTGGGGTACCTCAGGGATCAGTCCTGGGGCCAGTCCTCTTCAATATCTTCATCAGTGACATTGCAGATGGACTGGAGGGTAAGGTTTGTCTGTTTGCAGATGACACCAAGATCTGCAACAGAGTAGATGATCCAGATGGGGTGGGCAGAAAGAGAAGAGATCTGGATAAACTGGAAAATGGTTGGAAGAGTGGCAATTGGGGTTTCAGCAAAGAAGTGCAAGATCATGCACATAGGGAAGAGAAACCCTGAAGCCACCTATAGGTTGGGAGAGGAGTTGCTGGCAGTCACAAGGGAAGAAAGAGACTTGGGCATCATCATCACAGATGACCTGAAATCATCCAAGAAGACCACTAAAGCAGTAGGTGAGGCTAGGGGGATGTTGGAGTGTATTAGTAGGGTTATCACAAGTCGTAAGAGGGAGGTAATAATCCCTCTTTACAAGACACTGGTTAGGTCCCATCTGGAGTACTGCATGCAGTTCTGGAGGCCACACCTTCACAAGGACATTAACAAAATGGAGGCAGTCCAGAGAAGGCAACCAAAATGGTGCAGGGACTGCAGCAGAAAACATATGAGGACAGATTAATGGAGCTCAATATGTATACCCTAGAGCAAAGAGGAGGCGAGGTGTTATGATTGAAACATTCAAACACCTTAAGGGCATTAACAAGGTGAAAGAGTCTAACATGTTTCAATATAAGAGGAAAATAGCAGGACAAGAGGACACAGCATGAGATTAGAGGGAGGCCGATTAAGGGGTAATGTGAAGAAGTTCTTTTTCACAGAAAGGGTGGTGGATGCATGGAACGGCCTACCTCAGGAAGTGGTGGATATGAATACAGTGCAGGGCTTCAACAGGCATGGGATAGGCATAAGGGAGCAATACAGATGAGTATGAATTGATAGACCATTGACAGAGTAAAGGATTATGGCACATTCATAATGTAGAAAAAGAAATGGGCAGACTAGATGGGCCTTGTGGTCCTTATCTGCCATCAGCTTCTGAGTTGCTATGTTTCTATTAGGAGATGTTAGACATAGGTACCTCTTGTGGTTGAACAAAACATATGGAACAACTGGGCTTCAACCACTTGACTCTCTTTACTAGGGTGTTGGTCAAATTCATGGGTGCAATACTCTGTTTCCTGGTTCAGGAACCGCAATCATTCATCTTCTATACAGCATAAACAGATCCACTATCAAACATTCACACAACCAGATACAAGTGGCTGAGCACTTCTCCTAGAACAACCATTCTCTGAAGGATTTGAAAGTGGCAGTTTTGAGAGAAAACCTCAAAGATATTCATACTAGACCTCTCTGGGAAGCAAAATCCAGGAGGCTTTCTGGAAAAGATATATAGGAACTGAACAAAAATGTAGGCTTCTTCACACATTACCAGATCCCAAACAGTTTTGATAGTTTCCACTGCAGCTCTGGTACCTACCATTTAGAATCTATCTATCTATCTATCTATCTATCTATCTATCTATCTATCTATCTGTCTGTCTGTCTGTCTGTCTGTCTGTCTGTCTGTCTGTCTGTCTGTCTGTCCATCTGTCTATGTATCTATCTTTTAAATTTTCCTCTGCTGTTGGGACATAATTGACTAAAAGGAACCACCTGTCCAGACACAATCAGCTTTCTGAACTGGCAGCATTACAGATCCGTCATACTTAACACAACTGTTTTCAGCAACTGATGCATTTGTTAAGTTGCTTACACGCATGTGCAAGGAACATAGTGCCATCATCCAAGTTTTCGGAGGTGTGGCACCCGACATCAATTCAGCCAGTGTGTTTGTAGGTGTGGCCCCAGTTCCCCAGTCACTGCTGCAGCTTTCTATGATAGCAGTTGAAATTGCAGTGGTCGTACAGTTGAAAGGGAGAGCTCCATTTCAGTGAGCAGAGCTCCCCCCCCTCCACACACATACAAATGCATGCACCTCCCTCCCCCCACGTACACACTGTACAGCCGACGAGGGTGCCCAATCCCCGTCGGCTCCACACACCCCCAAAGCTTCAGGTGCCATGCTGGGAGCCCACCCAGCTTGGCAAATGTGTTATACGACGGGGTGCCCAACTTCGGCTCCAGCCCCCAAACAGTTTTCCAGCTGCTATGCTGGGAGCCCACCCCAGCATGGCAAACGTTCCTCATCGTCTATTAAAAAAACCTGTAAATACAAAACTGTCCTCGCGCTTCTCCCTGCCCCCTCCCACAACCCACAACCACCCACTGCGCACCCTGCCTCCCCACACCCTCCCACGCCATACTTACCTCCGGACCTCGGCGCGACGATCTTCGGTGGACCGGGAACACGTCTGCACTCTTCAAAGCCGACTGAGAAAATGCTGGTAAGCTGTATAATGGGATAGATAGGGTTTTTTCAACTTTGCTGCATATCTCAGGCATTTTTGGGAATTTTGGCACCAAATTTTCAACATGGGGTTTTTGGGACACCTCCTCATGAATTATGTCACTGTCATGGCGTTAATCGGGCCTGAAGGGTGATTTTGCAGTCACTTCACAAAATCATCTTTTGGGACCGATTAATGAAACGACAGTGCCAGTGTTCAGAAGGTGGGCTCTCAAAAAGCCTATGTTGCAAATTTGGTGAAAAAATTCCTAAAAATTACTCTTTTACGAGCATGCATTGCGCAGTTCCTACGCACGCTCCTAAGTTCACGTATTTTTAATATTTGCACTCTGGATTTTTAACATTGCCATTTTACCACACCTCCTTATGAACAGTACAGCTGTCATTTTTCACATCTCACCCAAAATGTGTTTCTGCGCATGTAGCGCACAATGGCGCAGTCGGTGTGCTAAATCAATGTGTGGGACACATTAAGAAAATCACAGTGACCCTGTTCATGAGCAGAGGTCTTAAAATGGCTATGTTGAAAATTTGGTGAAAAAATTCTAAAAAATGATTGTTTTAGGAGCTCATGTTGGGCAGTTACTACTCACGCTCTCAAGTTTGCGAATTTTCAATATTTTCACTCCAGATTTTCAGCATTGCCATTTTACCACACCTCCTTATGAGCAGTACAGCTGTCATTTTTCACATCTTGCCCAAAACATGTTTCCGCCCATGTAGCTCACAATGGCGCAGTCGGTGTGCGAAATCAATGTATGGGACACATTAAGAAAATCACAGTGATGCTGTTCATGAGCAGAGGTCTTAAAATGACTATTCTGAAAATGTGGTGAAAAAATTGCTAAAAATGACTGTTTTATGAGCGTGCGTTGCACAGTTCCTACGCACGCTCTTAAGTTTGCAAATTTTTAATATTTGCACTCCAGATTTTCAACATTGCCAATTTACCACACCTCCTTATGAGAAGTACAGCTGTCATTTTTCACATGTTGCCCAAAATGTGTTTCCGTGCATGTAGTGCACAATGGCGCAATCGGTGTGTGAAATCAATGTTTGGGACAGATTAAGAAAACCACTGTGACACTGTTCATGAGCAGAGGTCTTAAAATGGCTATGTTGAAAATTTGGTGAAAAAATTCCCTTCAGATGTTCTGCAATGTTAGTAATGAAGACATTGAACAGGACTGGCCCCAGGACCGATCCCTGCAGCACCCCACTGGTCACCTCCTCTCCCTAGACTGCACACCATTTACCACCACTGTCTGTCTCCTGTCTGTTAGCCAGTTTCATACCCAGTTTACCACCCTTTCCCCCATGCCCAGCCTACCTAGCTAGTTTATCAGTCTCCTATATGGGATGGTGTCAAAGGCTTTGCTGAAATCAAGGTAAGCATTGTCCACTGCCCCACCCTGATTCACTTCCTTTGTCACCCAGTAAAAGAAATCAACCAGATTTGTCTGACATGATGTCCCCACTGTGAATCCATGTTGTCTATGGTCCTGGGCTCTGATGGCTTCTAGACGCCTCACTATCCTTTCTTTAAGCAATGTCTCCATGATCTTCCCCACTACTGAGGTGAGGCTGAACAGCCTATTGTTCCCTGCCTCCTCCCTGCTGCCGGACTTGTGTAGAGGGACCACATGCACCATCCTCCAATTCACTCGTGTTGAATGACTCAGTGAACATGGCTGCCAGAGGTACTGCTATCTTCCTTCGCAGTTCTCTTAATATCCTTCGGTGTATGCCATCTGGTTCCATCGCTTTGTCCACCTTCAATTTAGTTAGCTCCTGCTGGACTTTTTTGCCTTTGAATGGACTATTGTCCACCTCTTCACCCCCTTGGCAACTGCTGTGGCCCTTGACCCTCCCACTCTTCTCTGAATACTGAATGGAAAGACACAGTGGATGTCTTGGGAGGAAGGCATGGAACTATCACTTCCAAATACCTAAACAGCACATACAAGCAAGCAACTTTCGGCATTGACAAATGCTTGTTATGTACCACTTTGATGTAGCTCACTGTTTGCATGTCTGATCTTTCACCTTTTAATGACATGAGATATGTCTCCCGGTAGTCACATGTACTATATTAAACTGATTCCTCTACACCCTCCCCTTTGTTAAGCAATCTGGGATCCACAGACACTTACATACATACGTATATTGTGAAATACTGATCAGTTTTCTTTGCACTTGATCAAAGTATCTGACAGTTCTGGAAAGCTTGGGTTAAAATTTTACAGTTAGTCTAATAAAAGGTATTACCACACATAAAAAGAGTTTCTATACAGGTCATTACAGTACTTCAAAAATCTTGTCCTGTGCAATACAATGGCAGTAAATGTGACATTGATTCCTGCTCCTTGTGCTTGTATTTAAACATACTGCCTGGGCTCTCACTGTCCTTCTACCTGCAAGGGCATGCCAATGCATGGAGATTCCCCATCCCTATATTCAATATCCATCGACCTGATCATTGCATGTTTTTCACTGCTGCCTTTTTGATTGGATTTTCAGAGTGTTTACTACTGGTACTCAAGGGTGGCACCCACACTTCAGGGAGTACTGTTACCTCTGAGGGTACACCAAGGTGGCATTTCCTCACCATGTCCCATAGCCTACTGCTTTGTGAAGTTCCAGCCAGCCTTCCCATGTGTACAAAGACTGGAGGAAGTCTGAGTTTATCCCAGCTGGCCCCCGTGAAGACTGGAGTACAACTAAGCAAGTCTCACCTCCCGGTTGTCACGACGGGGCGGGGGGCACCCCGACAAAGGATACATTGGGTCAACAGGGTGCTGGCAGCTGTGAGGATAGTGGGATGGTGATGGGGAGTACAATGGCAGTGGAGGCCTAGGCCGCTCCAAGGAATGGCTGGCCAGGAGGGCTGGGGGGAAAAAAAAATCAAGAAAACAAAATGCTAGCTCAAGATAGCCCATCTGGGCAGTAGTAATGCTACTGCTTGTGACGCTGGTATTCAGAAGTGATCAGGATCCAGTTGTGGGGGGGTATTGACCATTCCAGAGGGTGATCTCTTCCTGTAGTGAAGGAGGGCAGTTGATTCTGGTGCTGTACTACCACATGGGTGAATACGGGTGGCAATGCATCTGTAATGGCTTTCTGAGAGGGATGACATCAACAGAGATGTGGAGGTGTGCTTTGAACTTGCATGCACCCTCACACTGACATCCCACATGGGAGAAAATCCAGGAGGACAAACCAATAGCCACACATAAGGGTCCGACCCCTTGAAAGCCCTGCACCAACAACATAGCCCACCCCAGAAGAACTGGATCCTATACTAACAGTTGGAGGACCTGCCAACCATACCATGGGAGAAAACACAGAGATGCCCAGAAATTCCATGAGAATGGGTGACAGATTTGAAGGTGGAGTCAGACCAGATGGGGGGCCTCATTGGAGGGGCATATAAATAGATTCACTGAATAAAAAAATGCCAGTTCCATCCAGTCTGGTGGCACCTGCTGGTGGTACACTGCACCACCACCACCATATAGGAAATCTGGGATCAAATACTGAGCCTATCTCCCCTGCCCCTGGCTGGTGTAGAAGGGTCAGAAACAGCAGGACACTATGGCACTCGGGGTGGGAACAACCTGTGTGATAAATAAAAAAAAACTGAAAAATAGCTGCTTTCAAATTTATTATTACATACTACATAGGTTGGAAACACACAGAAAGAACCTACAATCCAACAAGCCCCAGCCCTTTGACCATTAGGCTAGTGTATTGTCCAGAATACAATGTGGAGGCTTTGCTTGCTGACCCCAAGGACAAGAGTGGTGATTGTCTTTCTAGCTCCTCTGATGGGAAGCAATGCAGGCTTTGATACAGTGGGTGACTACATTGCATCAGCCAGCACCCACAAGATGAGTGGTACAGCAGGGTGCCACTGGCTGAAGCCAGGGTGGAGGGCTGGTAAGAAAACCAGTGAGAAAACCACTAGCAGGACTGATAATGATACCGGAGGCCCACCCTCCCAGATGCCAGAGAATGACATGGAGTCCTCCTACCCTGCAGCAACCATGGCAACAGCATGTAGGTCGCGTGTCAGGTCCCCAGTGGAAAAAGGGGTTGGGGTGCAATCTCAGGGGTAATGGATGTGGGGACTGCAGAGGTTAAATAGGTGTGTGTGAAGGTAAGTAAAGTATCTGATTGCAATGCAAAGCTAAGTAAAATAATGAATAAAGTTTGCAAAGAAAATGCCAGCTCCTGGCATTCTGCCAGGAGTTAACACCAGCATTTAAAATGACATTATTTTTATACTATGCCCCCTTCCCACCCCAATCCATGATTAGATGGAATGCCAAAAGTATGAAAACCTGGCTCGCCCGGTTATCTTTCCTCACTCAGTGTGCCACCCTTTTCAGTCTATGTCCATAACTGATAATGTGTGGAACTAGGAGGGAGAGGTTGAGTGGTGTACATTACTGATGATGCAAACAACTCTGCCTCCTTCCAGGTTGCGTGTAACTTTGTTATGTCAATGACTTATACAGACTGAAAATGATGGTGTGCTTCTGCTGGGAGGCTGGACAACTGGGTGTGATCCCCACCCCCTCATTTTGCTCTGGCATATGATGATTTACGCAGGGTGAGTCACACCTCCATGCCCCGTGATGGTACCAGGTCAAAATCTTGCAGGGAATACAGAGCAGGCAAAACTGTGAAGCAAAAACGCCTAAAGGCAAAATAGTTACAGGGATACTATAGCGAACAGTCAAAACTGCTATCCCTGTAGCTATATTGTTTTCAGGCAAGCAGGTTAAGACATGTGCATGGCAGTGTGCTGCCAAGCAGCTTGCGTGACTCACAAGGTAGAGCTACAGGCAGGGAGAGCAGTGGAATGCCAGTGTCCCAGGGCTTGATTTTCCATCCCGGGATATTTAACATATTTTATCACCCCCAAAAAAATCTCTCCCCATCCCTGAGTAGCCCCCCCCCCACGGAGTTAGTTGTAATAAAATGGGTGAGCACAACCCCTTGCAATGGGGGTGTGGGGGGAGGAGCCCTCCCTGTAAAAACAAAGTATATTTGCTGACTTTGGCAAAGTAGCACTCCACTGTTTTTGTAGAGCGCTATCTTTGCTTTTTTGCATTTTGGCTTCAAGGTTTTTCAACCCACTATAATTGTCTGTGACATTAGGACCCTGTGCCCCCAGTGACAGTTTGCTGAGCTCCAAGGTTGAGGACCCTGGGGGTGTGTGGGGCTTGCCTGGGCACAAACCTCACCAAAGTATATGAAGAATATGGTTTTGGTGCCTCCAATTGAAGTATATTAAGAGTTAGATGGTGATTTGGGTTCTGCCCCTGGAATGCAGTTCCTACCCAGCACCCACCTTAGAGCTAGCCCTCCTCAGACTCCAGGTTGCATGAGAACAAAAGAATGCAAGCTGGCAGGAAAATCTCTCCTTGTCAGAATAGAAATACAGTTCTTGGGCTTACACCTTATTCTGGTGCCCTGACACAACTTGAAACCAAACTCTAGCCTGCTCTATGCCACAGCTCATAGCCAAATTATTAAACAACACAATTATCAGAATGGGTCCTCTTACAGTCTCTGCAGTCAGTGTCTATCCAGGAAAATTCAGTCTTTCCAGGATGCTTGCCAAAATGCTGGACTCTCACAAGAACTAGACTCACTTCAGACTGAGTCTCACTTGCAGGGAGGTCCTGCCTGTCAAGTTTGCAGACTATGGCCTAGCAAGAAAGCGCGCAGTAGCATGCAGCTCTGGCCTCCCTCCTTCAGTCACTCTCTCTGCCTGCCCAAGAAGTACACAGAAGTCCCAGTACAGCACCTCTTACTGTCAGGATCCAGGGACATCCCAATATACATACAGCGTATATCTTCTCTGAAATTATTACAGGTGGTGCTTTACAGGTTTTACAGTTTTATCTAACATTAGGATAAGCTTTCAGGGTTACTGCATTTGTTGTTGACTGATTGTTTCTGCTCTTACCTCCTTGTTCTTTCATCCGTGGTTCTTCTTTTTCGGCAGGGGAAGGGCCCAGCCACCCACCCCCATCCCCAACCACCCCACACTACACTCCTTTTATAGGGTACCACAGTTGTGACATTTCCTGTGGCAGAGCAGGAAGGGGTGGATCAGTGGGGCCTCCACAAGGTGAGCTCATTTACAGCAGTACTAGTCATTTAACTTGTTATCACAAGTTAAACAAAACACAATCAAACCATTACTTGCATTTTTTTTTCTTCCCCTTTTTTTTTTCCTTCTAATTACTCTGACTAGGTTATAAACCCAGCAACTTATCTGGAATGGATATCATTAACGGCAGGTACTGTGGAACAATTTTCAGAAGGACAGTCTTACAGGATTTAGGACACTGTCCTACATGCTGGGCCTTTGGAGATCATAGGGCTCAGCTCCGGGCAGCATGGGCAGAGATTGCACGCCACAAATTTCATATTCAAGAGGAAATACAT
This sequence comes from Neoceratodus forsteri, assembly GCA_016271365.2. Classification (NCBI taxonomy): domain Eukaryota; kingdom Metazoa; phylum Chordata; order Ceratodontiformes; family Ceratodontidae; genus Neoceratodus; species Neoceratodus forsteri. Next base: position 1,388,291,327 of record CM057453.1, read on the forward strand.
TATAAGAACCACTCGCCATTTCCCCAGCATCCAACAGAAAAACCTCGACTGCAGAGGGTAGTTGGTCCTGGAGGTTGGCAGGTGGTTAGGAGGGGCAAATCGGGTGCCCCATCACTCTCTGCTCTCCAACATATTACCTCCAAAAACCATATAAACACTACAAACAGGTATCTGCCTCTATCTCTGAAATCGAACAAAGAGGCAGAAGACACTGCAGAGCAGGACACTGCAGCACAGGAGCTAGCACAACAAGACTCACCCAAATCAGGAACCAAAACAAAAATAGCAAAAAGGAAATTCAAAAAACTTCTGATCATAGGAGACTCCATGATTCGGGGAGTTGATACCCATCTCCAGCCAGGGGTAATAGTCAGATGTCTCCCAGGTACATCAGCATGGAGAGACACTGACCGCATTGCTAAAATTGTTCACAAAGCAGGAGAAAACATTAATGTCCTAGTACACATAGGGACTAATGATCTCACCAGCTGGTCAGTTGTGGAGACCAAGGAACACCTGACCAGGCTGGGTGACAAACTATCATCTATTTCATCCAGCATCTCCTTCTCTGAGATCCTGCCAGTCCGGGAGAGGGGAGAAGATGGATGGAAGGTCAGAGAAGGGGAGATAGGGGAGCTAAACACGTGGCTCAAGGGCTGGTGCCAGGGAAAAAGGACACAGATTTGTAGGGAACTGGCAACAGTTCTGGGAGCGAAAGTTCTTTAAATGTGATGGACTGCATCTGACTAAGTAGGGAGTCAGTGCATTGGGGCAGAAGTTTGACGTCTTTGCAGAATATTTAAACTAGCAAATGGGGAGGGGGTGCAGCACCCCATACGTCGAATGGGAAGAACACCCCTCCCCCCTCAGCTAGTGGTCAAACAGGGATTCAGCATGTTTGCAGTTCATTTGCATCACCACGTAAGAAAAAAGGTTTGTCTTCCCATATGACACAGAGGGGTAATGCCAAACCTCACCCAACAACTAACACACCAAAATCTGGCCAATTGAAAATCATGTACACAAATGCTCACAGCCTGGGAAATAAGATCCCAGACCTACAGGCAATAATGTCAGAGGCTAAACTGGACATAGTAGCAATTAATGAGACATGGTTTACCAGTAACCACACTTGGGAGACTTCAGTACCTGGCTATGTATTGTTCAGAAGAGACCAAGGTGCAAAAAGTGGGGGAGGAGTGGCCCTGTATGTCAATGAAAATATCAAAGCTACAGAAATTCAGAATATACATAAGGAGCCAGAAGAACTGTGGGTCACCCTAGAAACAGGAAATGGGACAGCCATAAGAACTGGGGTTGTCTACAGGCCCCCAGACCAGGGGTAGGACATAGACACATTACTGTTAGAAGATATACAAAACATGACAGCTAAAGGGGAGGTTCTGATAATGGGAGACTTTAACATGCCAGATGCAGATTGGTCAATACCAGCAGGAACATCTGCCAGAACTAGAAACATAGTGGATTCCCTGCTTGGGGAGGGCCTCAAACAACTGGTACAGCAACCCACAAGAGACAGGGCCATCCTAGATCTAGTACTGACTAACAAGGAAGGGATCACAGATCTCCAGGTAGAAGGTCACCTGGGGGCCAGTGACCATCACATGGTATGGTTCGTTGGCTACTACATCTAAATCATCTCATTCTAAGGCAAAAATATGGGACTTCAGAGGAGATGACTTTGATAAAATGGCCAACAGAGTTAAGCTAGCCCTGGCAAAAAGAAACACAGGTGAGGGGGTACAGGCAAAGTGGGCAAGCATTAAGGATGCAATACTTGAAGCAACATCCCATTGTGTTAGACAGAAAAGGAAGTGCAAAAGAAGAAGGAAACCACTTTGGTTCTCAAATACAGTAGCAGAAAAGGTCAGAGCCAAAAGGCTGGCCTTCAGGAAATATAAGGGAACACAGCGGGATGAAGATAGGGAGGCATACCAAACTGCCCTAAGGGAAGCAGGGAAGGCAGTAAGGCAGGCAAAGTCCCAAACTGAGGAAACACTAGCACGAACAGTAAAGAAGGTGACAAGACTTTCTATAGATACATTAGTGAAAGAGAAAGTCCAGAGGGGTATTGCTAAGCTTAATGGAGAAAAGGGAGCATGTGAGGAGGAGGGACCCTGTAAAGGCATCTATCCTAAATAGATACTTTGGTCAGTATTTACTGAAGAAGTAGGCAGGGCCCACAGCTCAGCATCATGGACACAGGGAGGAGGGAGGTGAGCACTACTCCCTTCACAAAAGAAAGGGTCCTACAAAAGTTTGCTAAGCTCAGGGTGGATAAGGCAATGGGACCTGATGGCATACATCCCAGGGTACTCAAGGAGCTAAAGGTGGAACTAGCAGAGCCATTAGCAGAACTGTTTAGTGAGTCTCTAAGCACAGGAGAGGTCCCAGAAGACTGGAGAAGGGCTCATGTGATCCTGCTCCACAAGAGTGGTAGCAAGGAGGAGGTAGGAAATTACAGATCAGTCAGTCTTACCTCAGTAGTGGGCAAGATTATGGAGGCACTCCTTAAGGAAAGGATAATGCAACATCTGGAATCCATAGGGGCACAGGATCCAAGACAGTGTGGGTTTACAAAAGGAAGGTCCTGTCAAACTAATCTCATAGATTTCTTTGACTGGGTAACCAGAGTGGTGGACCAAGGGGAGCAGTTGATGTCGCCTACCTTGACTTCAGCAAAGCTTTGACACTGTTCCACATAGAAGATTGATAAATAAGCTGGGTAGGCTCGGGTGGGTCAGAAGTTGGTCAACTGGGTGGCAAACTGGTTGATGGGCAGAAAACAGAGAGTGGTGGTAAATGGTATACAGTCAGAAGAGATGCAAGTCACACGTGGGGTACCTCAGGGATCAGTCCTGGGGCCAGTCCTCTTCAACATCTTCATTAGTGACCTTGCAGATGGACTAGAGGGTAAGGCTTGTCTGTTTGCAGATGACACCAAGATCTGCAACAGAGTAGATGATCCAGATGGGGTGGGCAGAAAGAGAAGAGATCTGGATAAACTAGCAAAATGGTCAGAAGAGTGGCAACTGGGATTTAATGCAAAGAAGTGCAAAATCATGCACATAGGGAAGAGAAACCCTGAAGCCACCTATAGGCTGGGAGGGGAGTTGCTAGCAGTCACAAAGGAAGAAAGAGACTTGGGCATCATCATCACTGATGACCTGAAATCATCCAAGCAGACCTCTAAAGCAGTAGGTAAGGCTAGGGGGTGTTAGGGTGTATTAGTAGGGGTATCAAAAGTCGTAAGCGGAGGTAATAATCCCTCTTTACAAGACACTGGTTAGGCCCCATCTGGAGTACTGCATGCAGTATTGGAGGCCACACCTTCACAAGGACATTAACCAAATTGAGGCAGTCCAGAGAAGGGCAACCAAAATGGTGCAGGGACTGCATCAGAAGACATAGAGGACAGATTAACAGAGCTCAATATGTATACCCTTGAGCAAAGGAGGAGAGAGGCGATATGATCAAGGCATTCAAACACCTTAAGGGCATTAACAAGGTGAAAGAGTCTAACATGTTTAAATATAAAGAAAATAGCAGGACAAGAGGACACAGCATGAGATTAGAGGGGGGCCGATTAAGGGGGAATGTGAGGAAATTCTTTTTCACAGAAAGGGTGGTGGATGCATGGAATGGCTTACCATAAGAAGTGGTGGCTATGAATGCAGTGCAGGGCTTCAAACAGGCAAGGGATAGGCATAAGGGAGCAATACAAATGACTATGAATAGATAAGCCACTGACAGAGCAAAGGTCAATGGCACATTTATAAGGTAGAAAAAGAAATGGGCAGACTGGATGGGCCTTGCGGTCCTTATCTGCCATCAACTTCTATGTTTCTATGTTTCAATTGGCTAAATTATTGCGTTAGTCTTGCTGCTGGGACTCTAGCAGTTGAAAAAGGGCACTAAAACTTCAGGTTATTGATTGGTAGAGTGAAGGGGACAAAGGTTACTGTCATGGCTGCCCCCAGTCTGCTAGGGTAAACACTGACCTAAAATTCCTGCAGCAACCCATGGGTCCTCCCACAGCATGACATAAGTAAGCCACTAATTAACATGGGGGCTACATATGGGCAAGCAAAGATTTCTTCTTATTGTTCCCATAAATCATGCATTGAAGATCAGCAGGGGGCCCAGGATTAAAATGATATCATTTGGAGCATTTGGAGGGCTAGAGAGTGGGAAGGCTTTCAAATGCTGTCTGAGAAACGTCCTTCCCTGGAGGAAAGGGAATGGGAGTGGAGGGTGAGAAATCTAGAGTTGGGAGTGGTTGGCTATGTGACTAGCTCTAGGCACCTAGGGATATGGCTTTTATAAATACTCTGAAGCATCCTGAATATTCTTCCCTGTCCAGTATGGTGTGGCATCAATCAATCAAATTAAATCATGAGCAAATCTACCATGACATCTTTGGGGAAGGGGGTGCTTGGCAACATGTGGTCTCCTATTCTGCTTAGTGCATTGCTGCCATGCCACTGTCAGAAATCACCATTAGATCAGTTTACCACTGAAGCAGAGAAGTCTTCTACTAAGTGCTCCTGCCAGCCTCTGCCTCTTCTATCCAGAGCTCAGGGCGCAAAGACAGGTTGCTAGTCTGCCAGAGCAGCCTCACACTGCTTGAGGCCATGAAGCTGGCCAGTATTTCTGTTTTTTGGATTTACTATTTTTGCCCCACCATGGTGCTGGTTGTCTGCTAGCTTTCTCAGGTCATTCTTGTCATGACATTTTGTCACTGGCCTATATTCACCATATATCATTCATACCCAGTTCCACTAATACAGTAGCTGGTGATATCTTGAAACTTATAGCCTCAGGTAGCTCTCAGGCTATGGACTGGGGATCACCTAAGGAGGTAATTATGTCATGCAAGCATGGGGAGTGGGTTCAGTGCAGTGCCAATGATGACAGGTGGGGGGCCAGTATAAGGCTATTGGCAGAGCTTTCCTTCCTGTGTAGGTCCTCCTTCCACCCCAAGGCAAAGCAAGTCTGTGTCACTGTTGCGCTGGCCTGCGGTGGAGGAACCGACTTCACATGATCACTTAGTTCTTCACAATCTAGAGGAGGCACTGTGGAGTGAGCAGCACTAACCCACTCTCCCCAGGGCTTGCACATGCTTCAGCGTGTCTGGACAGCTGCCAGCCTACAGCATGGGAGACAGGATCAAGACTCGGTTAAAGGAGAAAAAAAAAACAGAACAGGCTCTCACAATATTATACTTCACCCATCACATAAATTTTTACATTGTCAGGGGTAAACCTGAAGAAATAAAAATACTGAAATTATACCAGTCATCCACATACGGTAGCAAATATGATGTAAAGCAAGATTTCCAAAAACAATTTAGAAAACCCTCTCCCTCTTGCATATAAATATTGTTTAGGTACCTTGAAATGTTATAATTGAAATTGTGTCATATACTCTATTTTAAGAAAAAGCATCCAGCATGCACTGGAAAACAAAACTGGCTAAACCAGGAAACTGCAGACAGGCAGGTAATGATCCCTTCTGCTCTACAGTTATGAGAGAGACATATTGCTAATCGCATGGCCATACTTTTCGACCAAAAATGGTTAGCAAATGGTGCTTTCTAACTACTTTAAAATGACCTTTTGTATATACTGGTGTATCTTGCACCACATTGTATGTAATATTCTAGTGCCTTTCCCACTGTTTTAAGTTAGTCTGTTTCCATGTGCTGTATGCTAGCTTTACAGTACCTCTGATAACCAGGTTAAATCTTTCATGCTGCTTTTCTCTGTCCAGCCTTCACTGTTCTAATTGATTTTTTTTATTGTTTTTTTCAGTTAAACAGAAAAGAGGAAGTAGTCTTCATTAAATTCTTGTAATCAGAAATAATCAGAACAGATGATCTTAGAAAAATTACATAGGTATTATTTAAATTTAAGTCAACCTGGGATCATCAAGCAGTCATCAGGTTATTTGTTTCAATGTTTTCTGATAATTTCTCATCTTAATGATGTTTGGTAACACGAGAATAATTTCTAATGTAATCCAATGATTATCAGATTACTCTGGGATGGCTTCTACAGTATTGGTTCAACTTGAGTTACTAGGATCAAAGCATTCCATTGTGACCATTAAGGTTAGGCACCAGATTAAGCATAGTCATACAGGGACTAGAACTGTGATAACCAGTCTGGGGGAAGGGATGGTTGTTTAGTGGATGGATTTCAGAGCAATCTGATGATGCAGCACCTCAAAGATTGGGTTGGGACCAGAAGGTGAGGGGAGTGAAAGCAGGGGGGGGGCAGTTGAACTCAGGAGCATAGCTGGTTAGTGCGTTTAGGTGGACAAGTTGTTAACAGCAGCAGGGTGTGTGCACACCATGTTGTGGGTGGTGCTGCAGCAGGAAGGGAAAGGAACTCTCAAGTCTGGCTATGTTGCATTTTTATGGATGGCTGCCTGGTCAGTTGACCCACCTGAACACTATATGTAAGCTGTCACCAGACCTCTTAGCAGTCCTGCTCTTAACATAGAAAAATTAAATTTGACAGCAGATAAGGACCTCTTGGCCCACCCAGTCTGCCCAGTTTTCCCTGTTTATACTAATGAACGCTATGTGTTCTTTGGTTCCCTCCTCCCCCTTTGCATCCCACTAAGATTTCCTTATGCCTGTCCCATGCATGCTTGATGCCCGCCACTGTTTCTGCCCCCACCACCTCAGCTGGAAGACTGTTCCAGGTGTCCACCACACTTTCAGTGAAGTACTTCCTCACATCACTCTTGAATTTACTCCTTTTCAGCTTCATTGCATGTCCGCTTGTTATTGTGCATTTTTCACTCTGAAAAAATGCTCCCCTCTTGTGTCTTATTTACTGTTGTGAGGTATATATCAGTCTCTATCATATCTCTTCTTTCCCTTCTCTTCTCCAGGGTGTACATATTGAGGTCCCGCATTCTTTCCTCATAGAGCTTCTGATGAAGCCCATGCATCACTGTAGTTGCCCTCCTCTATACTGCATCCTTCCTTAGATGTGGTCTCCAGAACTGGACACAGTACTCTAGGTGAGGTGTCACAAGGGATCTATACAGTGGCAACATCTCCATCCCCTTTTTCTGATGATGCCCCTCCCTATGAACCCCAAGATCCCAATAGCTTTACCCACTGCCTTGTCACACTGCGTTACCACCTTGGGGTCCTCAGATATGATTACTCTCAGGTCCCTTTCCTGTTTGGTGAGCATCAGTACCTCTTCTCCCATTTTGTAATCTGCCTCAGGTATTCTGTGGGTAGTGTGATGACAGAGCAACATACATTTGTACTGTTCAGATATTATATAAATCTATATATCTATCTATCTATCTATATATATATATATATTCAGGCAAATCGGACAAACGGTTGCAAAGTTATAAAAGTGTAAACTTTGGGGTTTAACATAGAAGTGGCCCCTAACTACCATGCAGCTATAATATATATAAATATTCTATGTAAAAAACTTTGTTAATGCATCAGTTAGGGTTCTTCTACAGTGAGTTAAAAGCAAAATTCGCTTTATTAGGTCTCAATTACTGGCTCACCTTCATCAACAGGCATCGGTACAAGAAGCTATTGCCTAACTCTCACCCCTGCCCCATGTGTAAACAAGCTGAGGTGGTGCAGTGTAGAAGAATTGGGTGAGTTAGTCGATGACCCAATGCACAGCCTGATGCCTGTTGGTGGGGTGGGAGGGGTGGGGTTCAATGGTGGGAACCCTAATGATCAATTTCCTCACTTTTGTCACTGTAGAAGAACCCTAACTGATGCATTAATGAAGTTTGTTGCATAGAATTTCCTTACATTTTAAGAAAGAATAGAAAAGGAGAAAGTTGTGCTAGTTGGTGGGAGCGCGGGGCCCTTCAGGATCCGTGCTCCCTCCAACTTGTAAGTGCCGGGCCACATTACACACCCAATGACTAAAAAGTACATTGACAACAGCAAAGCCAGCCACCAAACAAATATTAATCTAGGAGAACAATAGAAAACACAGTCCACAAAACGTAAACTGCGCCACACAATTTCTCCACAAAAAATATATTTTCTGACACATAAACACTGCTGTTAACATCTACAGGACATACTGTCAACACCCTCCAAATTTCATGTAAAAAGACCAAACCGTGTCTGAGATATAACATTTAAAAATCTGAAATTTTCATTCGTCAGAGTGGCACAATTCCACACCTGTTAACATTTAACACACACAATGACTGAAAACTACATCCATGACACTAAGGCTAGACATCCTATCAATTTCAAGCCACCAGCACAATCCAAAACACTGTCCACAACACGTAAAGTGCGTCACACAATATCTCCACCAAAATAATTTCTCCAACACATAAACACCATAATTCACATCTACAGGACATGCCGTAAACACTCTCCAAATTTCAAGTAAAAAGACCAAACCATTTCTGAGATATTCAATGTTAAAGATTGGTAAAATTTCCCTATCTATTCCACTATAAAAAATCTGGCCATCTTGTCCCCCCCTCGCGATCAAAGATGGCTATCAAACAATCTCACGATCAAAGAATTTGCAGGCTCGTGATCAAAGAATTTGCAGGTTCATGACCAAAGAATAAAAAAATGCTATAAATCAAAAAATTGAAGTAATTGCAGTAAACCACCACCATGGTTCAACAGAACGAAGCCCCCTGAGCAAAACCCACCCTCATTTGACTTCCTAGGGCACCTCTGGGCTGAGAAAATTGATTTTTTAATCTGGCCATCTCATCCCTCACTTGCAATGCACGATCGCAAACAAAGAATCTCATATCAAAGAATTTGCAGGCTTGCAATCAAAGAATTTGCAGGGTCATGACCAAAGAATAAAAACTGTTGTAATTTAAAAAATCCAAAGAATTGCTGTAAACCACTGCCATGGTTCATCAGAATGAAGCCCCCTGAGTAAAACCCACCCTCATTTGTCTTCATAGGACACCCCTGGGCTGAGAAAACTGATTTTTTTAATCTGGCCATCTCGTCCCTCGCTCGCAATGCATGATCATGATCAAAGAATCTCGCGATCAAAGAATTTGCAGGCCTGCGATCAAAGAAATTGCACTCTCATGAACAAAGAGCAAGGGATGAGATGGCCAGATTAAAAAAACAATTTTCTCAGACCAGGGGTGCCCTAGGAAGTCAAATGAGGGTTGGTTTTGCTCAGGGGGCTTCGTTCTGCCCAATCTGCATAAAAAAAATAATGTTCTGCATTTCTCAGGTAGTCTAGCAGCCCCCCCTTATGTGCATTTAAGATATAATGTTGTCCATATCCCTGGTAGTCTAGCGGCCCCCCAATGTGTATTTGATAAATAATGCTTTGTATATCCCTGGTAGTCTAGCGGCCCCCCCGATCTGTATAAAATTAATATTGTAGTCCATATCCCTGGTAGTCTAGCGGCCCCCCCGATCATCATCAAATACATTATGATCTCCAATTCCCTGGCAGTCTAGTGGCCCCCCACCCAGCCGTGCCAGCCCACCCAGCACCCTCCACCATTCCCCAGCCAGCGACTGGCACAGCCCACCTCTCACCTCCACAGCCAGCCACCAACTGTGTGTATTAGCAGCACTAATGCAAAGAGGTGCTCAGAAATAATTAAATAAAAGATTCCCTATTGTTTTAGGCATAGTGTCACAAAGTACTTTCGCAAATCACGACACTTTCGCAAATTAGATCACAAAAGTGTCGCATATGCAAAAGTACTTTGCGACACTACTTTTTACAAAAATGTTAAAAACATATTTTTGCGGAGTTTTACCCCAAAAAAAAGACATGGCTAGCATCCTCAAGGCTCAACTAGATGAACACAACAAGAAGTGTGTCCCTAGAGGGTCCCACATTTAAACGCTAAGCATTTTTCTGACCACCAACTGAAAAAACAATGGCCGAATCACAAAAGTAAAAGGGTCATTTGCGACAGTAAAAACTACATTTGCGACACTGTCGCATATTTTTTTAACTTTTCCCATAGACTATAATGGGATTCAGTGTTTTTTGAATAACATTCGAACCATTTAATATTTTTTCACAAAATCTTTGAAAGGCACATTGGGGACCCTGGCTGCATATTCCTTGAAGTTTTTGGACTGACCGCACAAAACATGCGGGCTGTAGGCACGAGCAAAAAAACGCACAGAACCCCGTAATTTATGTGTTTTCTGGTGCTCTGTAGCTACACAACCATACAGCTGACCATAATGCAACTTGCCAGATCCAGAGATCTATGGTACCAAACCATGCTTTCCAAATTTCAGGCAAATCCGTTGTACGGTTGCAAAGTTATTAAGGTGTGACATTTCAGATTTAACCTTAAATGGGGTCCTCAACCCTAATTCACAGTGGCACTACCGTGTACATTATAATATATATATATATATATATATCTATATATATATATATATATATATATTATGGTAGCACGGTAGTGCTACCATAGTTAGGGTTGAGGAGCCATTTCCATGTTAAACCCAAAATTTTGCACCTTAATAACTTTGTAACTGTTTGATGGATTTGCCTGAAATTTGGAATATATGATCAAGACCCACAGGTCTTGGGATCTGCCAAGTATTGTACTGATCGGATATACGGTTGCAGAGTTATTAAGCATGATCTGTGCATACGTTTACGCTTTTCTGGAATTCTGTGGTCACGCCTACAGGTCGTACGGTTTGCGTGACCGGCCCGAAATCTTCAGGGAACATGCAGCTGGGGTCCCCAATGTGCCTTTTGAAGATTTCATGAAAAAATATTAAACAGTTCAAAAGTTATTCAAAAACAGTTTCCATTATAAGTCAATGGGAAAAGTTAACAAAAGTTCAACACTTTCGCAATGCATTTTACTTTCGCAATGGGCCTGTTACTTTCGCAAATCGGCCATTTTGTTTTCAGTTGGTGATCAGAAAAATGGTTGGTATTTAAATTTGGGACCCTCTAGCAATCTAATTTTTTTTGTATTCACCTAGTCGGCCCCTGAGGATGCTTTGCCATGTCTTTATTTTGTGGAAAACACCCCAGAAATATGTTTTTCAAATTTCTGGAAAAAGCTTCAAGAATTACTTTTGTACTCACGAAGTGTCGCAAATTTTTATGAAAGTCAAGAATTGCCATAGTAATTTTCAGTCTGTGGGAAATGACAGCACCTTTGGCACTGCACTGCAAAATAACCGTGGGAGTTTTGGGCTGAAATTTGGAGGGAACGCAGCCGACATCTCACAGATGTGCCTTTCAGTGTTGTATTGAAAAAATATTACACAGCAGCAATGTTATGGCACTCCAAAGTTGACAGTTTTTCCCATAGGATAACATTACGGCGCCCGAAGCATTACAGGAATCCTTTGGCAACCTGCTGCAAAATAACGGTTTGGTCTTTTTTCCTGAAATTTGGAAGGAAGACAGCCAACAGTACACAGATGTGCCTTTCAGTAGCTTGGTGAAAAAATATCACATGGCGGCAAAGTTACGGCACTCCAAAATTGACAGTTTTTCCCATAGGATAACATTACGCCACCCGACACTTAACAGAAATCATTTGGAGCCCTGCTGCAAAATAACGGTTGGGTCTTTTTTCCTGAAATTTGGAAGGAAGACAGCCAACAGCCCACAGATGTGCCTTTCAGTAGTTTGGTGAAAAAACATTACAGGGAGGCAAAGTTATGGTGCTCCGAACTTTTCTTTTTTTCCCATAGGATAACATTACGGCATTCGCCGCGCCTTTCAGGGCCCGTATCTCGGAAACGGTGCGAGATATGGACTTTTCGTCGGAAAATCTCTTAGCCCACTAATGGGGCTAAGATTCAAATTAGCCAGGACAGTTGTAAATAATATGACTTTTAAATTTTTTCCTACGTCATACGGTTCCTGAGATTTAATGTATTTAGTATTCCAAGATCTCATTTTCTGCGCCGATACTCATTATTTTGCATACATTATTTGTACTCACTGTCTTTCTCAATGCAGGTTTTTGGGAAACCAGCCTGTGTGCTTACATTACTGTTACTGTTGCCCTTTCCGCTTGTGGATCCGCACTGCTTCACTTACCATTGACGCCTGCGCCACCATGTGCGTATCCTTTTATGCTTTCATTTGCGCTATGCTTCTTATTTTTGCCATTTCTGTCTACAGTACTGTTTATCTTTCTGTTTCACTTTACATCACCATGCCCATTGACATTTCTGTTTGCAGGCACCATGTTACTATGTGACAACACATCACGTGGCAGACCATTCCCGTCTACGCCACCATGTGCGTTACCCTTTCTGTTCTCATTCGTGCTTGTGTTACCATGTGCACCACTGTTAGCATTTCTGTTTGCGTTGCTGTCCCTGTTACTATGCCACAGGGCCCCGCGCTCCCGCTGCTGCATTACATTCACTATTTCTCGTTATCATTCTCAAAAAGAAGGGAAATTAGAGGCAAAAAACTCTGTTTAATGCATTAGTTAGGGTTGTTCCACAGCAACAAAAGTGAGGAAATTCACTGTTAGGGTTGAAAACCCCCCTTGGACCACCCTGCCCACCCCCAACCGGCATTGGGGTGCGCATTGGGATCGTGGGTCCTACACTCTCACCCATTCTCCTATACTTCTGCTGATTTACACATGTCATGGGGTGAGAGTTAGGCTGATGATCCCAATGCGCACCCCAATGCCCTGGGGTGGGGCGGGGGTCCAAGGGGTTTTCAACCCAACAGCTTAATTCCTCACTTTTGTTGCTGTGGAACAACTCCTAACTAATGCATTAAACGGAGTTTTTGCCTCTAATATATCTATCTATATATATATATAGATATATATATATATATATCTATATATATATATTATAGTGGCAACGGTAGAGCCACTATAGTTAGGTTGAGTACCCCATGTAAGGTTAAATCTGAAATTTGGCAGCTTAATAACTTTGCCACTGTATGACATATTAGCCTGAAATTTGGGTTGCACAGTCTGGTGCCATAGATCTCTGGACCTGCCAAGATTCGTTATGGTCGCATGTATGGTTGCAGAGCTACAGAGCACCGAAAAACTCACAAATTACTAATTTTTGAACATTCTTTGCTCGCGACCTACAGTTTGCACAGTTTGCTAGACTGGTCTGAAACCTTCAGGGAACATGCAGCTGGGGTCCCTGATGTGCCTTTTGAAGATTTCATGAAAAAATATTAAACAGTTCAAACGTTATTCAAAAAACAAGCTCCCCATTATAGTCAATGGTAAAAGTTAAAATATGCGAAAGTGTCGCAAATGCACTTTTTACTTTCACAAATGACCCTTGTGGTGTCACAAATTGGCCATCTTGTTTTCAGTTGTGGTCACAGAAATGTTTGGCATTTAAATTTGGGAACCTTGAGGGGGCCCAGTGGTGCTGAGGGCTGAGGCGCTGGATGCCTTACCTTGCGCTGCGCTTGCGACCCATGTTCCGGAACAAGCATGGGTCATTGGGTGTTGGTGGGGAGGAGAAGGATTGAGTGTCCCTAGGACTGCTCTCCGGGGGGGCGGGATGCCTCAGTGGCCTAATGGCCTCTAGTGGTGGCTGGGAGCGACAGCAGGCCATAGGCAGACTTGGGGGGATGTGCTGCGACTGACGCCAGGAAGGGGCACGTGTGGTAGCATGTGCGCTCCTTTCATTTGGCGTCATTGTATGCCACAGACATCCATGGGGGGAAGAAAAAGGAAATATGGGCACCAGTCGTGGTGGCTTGATGGCCGTATCCAAAGGAGGACTTGGTCGGTGCCGAGGGTGTGCAGATCTACTGGATCCTGTCTGGGTGTGAGAGTGTGAGGGGAGCTCTGCACCTCCCTGCCACAGGAGGCAAGCCATGGGGGTATGCCGCAGGGGGTCCTTGGGATGGCAGCCGGTAACCTCAGGAGGATGTCTGGAAGCATGAGGTAAGCATACTGGTGGCCAGGGAAAAAATACCAAAACAAAAAAAAAACTTGAGAACCTCTAGGGACGCAATTCTTGCTGTGTTCCCCTAGTTGAACCTTGAGGATGCTAGCCATGTCTTTTTTTGGGGGTAAAACACCCCAGAAATATGTTTTTAAAATTTTTGTAAAAAGTAGTGTTGCAAAGTAGTGTCACATATGTGACACTTTTGTGATTTTATTTACGAAAGTGTCATGATTTGCGACACTACTTTGTGACACTATGGCCAAAATAATATGGAATCTTTGACACCCTGCTGCAAAAGAATGGTTTGGTCTTTTGAGCTGCAATTTGGAGGGAAGAAAGGCAAGATCCCACAGATGTGCCTTTTAGTGGTTTGGTGCCAAAATATTACAGGGCTGCAAAGTTACAGCATTCCAAAATTGACAATTTTTCCCTTAGGCTAACATTACGGCATCCACCGCGTCTTTCGGGGCCTGTATCTCGAAAACGGTTCAAGATATGGACTTTTCGTCAGAAGAATGCTTATTCCCCCAGTAAGGGGCTAAGTGCAAAACTAGCCTGGAAAGTTGTAAATAATATGAGATTTTAAATTTTTTTCTACGTCGTATGGTTCCTGAGATACAAGGAATTTAGTATTCCAAGTGCTGATTTTCTGCTCCAAGGGCCATTATTATGCATACATTCTTTGTATTCACTGTGCTTTTGAATGCACTATTTTGGGAAAAAAGGGTGTGCATTTGCATTACTGTTACCGTTAGCATTTCCACTTGCATTTCCGTTACCGTTTGCATTAGCGTTTCTGTTTACGTCACTGTGTGCATTACCCTTTGTGTTTGCATTTGTGGTTGCGTTTGCGTTACTGTTACTGTTTGCATTTCGGTTACCGTTTTTGTTTGCATTTACTTTTGCGTCAACGTGTACATTATCCTTTGGTTTGCGTTTGTGCTTGCGTTACTGTTACTATTTGCATTTCTGTAACCGTTTGCATTAGCGTTTCCGTTTATGTCACCGTGTGCATTACCCTTTGCGTTTGTGTTTGAGCTTGCATTTGCGTTACTGTTACCATTTGGAAAGAGGGTTCTGGCTGAAGTGCAAGGGCCCATGATAAACAGTTGAAAGGTGAAAAATACAGAACAATCAGGAGAGGAAGATGGTTCAGTCAGAGGGTGGTGAATGTTTGGAATGGACTTCCAGTGGAAGGGGTGGGAGCCGGCAGTTTGGAAGCATTTAAGTACCAGTTGGATAGACATATGGGGTAAAAATGGAGTTATATCAATTAATATCTAGAAATAGGTCCTTATATGGCTTTATAGCTTATGGACCCGAACCTCTCCTATGAACCTATGAACCTATTTGCATTTCCGTTACTGTTTTTGTTTGCATTTACCTTTGCTTCACCTTGTGCGTTACCATTTGTGATTGGGTACACCCTTGCATTTGTCTTTATGTTTGCGTTTCTGTTTCCTTTGACATCATCGTTGGTGTTACTGTAAGTGTTTGTGTTTCCAATTGCATTAGCATGACCGTGTGTGTTACAATTTGCATTTGCATATGCGCTTGCATTTGCATTTACATTTGCGTTAGTGTTTCCTTTGGCGTCATTGTTAGTGTTACCGTAACTGTTTGTGTTTCTAATTGCATTGCCGTTATCATTTGCGTATTCATTACCATTTGCGTTTGCGTTTCTGTTGGCCTTAGTGTTTGTGTTTTGATAGCATTTTCATTGTCAAGTGCCTTACTGTTTCCTTCTGTGTCGCAGTTGCTGTTACCATTTGTATTTCTGTTTGTATTTGTTACCATTTGCATTTTCATTACCGTTTGCATTTCCATTGTGGTTAGCATTTGCGTTATCGTTTTCATTACCGTTTGCATTTCTGTTGCTGTTAGTGTTTGCGTTACCATTTCTGTTTTCATTTACGTTAGCACCTGCATTTCTCTTACCGTTTGCGTTATCATTTCCGTTTGCATCACTATGTGTGTTACCATTTGCGCTTGCTTTTGCGTTACCATTATTTTCTTTTACCTTACTGTTTCAATCACCGTTTGCGTTAACGTTACTGTTTGTGTTTTGCATTTGCGTAATGCAGTACAAAACATTTTTTTTGCTATTTTTCTGCACTGTCTTCTGCAATGCATAGCACAGCCAGTGTGTGGTTGATTGGTCTGAACCTTGGCACATAGAAAGATCTTTGTTCATGGAACATGACAGTTTTTGTTTGGTGAAAAAACATTGTTCCGTTCCAGAGTTATTACCATTTGAAGTTGGCCTGCTTTGCAGTTAGTGATTTTTTGGCCACCAGGTCTGCCATTTTAGCACATTTTCAGCTGTGATTTCTGTCATTTTGTGGTGGAAGACTTCTTAGAGGTGTAGAAATGCAAACATTGAATATCTCTGGAACAGTTTGTTTTTTTCACATGAAATTTGGAGGGTGTTGAGTGGATGTCCTGGAGACGTGGCTTATGCTGTTTACATGTTTGAAAAATAATTCGCTACGGAGATACTGTGTGACACAGTTAACATTTTTGCATAGTGTTCTGCATGGTGCTACTGGCTTGAAATTTATAGTGTAGGTAGCCCTAATGGTACAGAGGGGCCTTGCAGTGGTTTGGTGTGTAAAACATTAACAGGTGCAGAATTATGCCACTCCGATGAATGCAAATTTGGTTCATTACACTTCAACAACTTCAGAACCGTGTGTCTGATTTGCCTGGCATTTGGAATGTGCAAATATTAATAATACATCTTTGACTGTGACAAGTTTCGGGTTGTTGTGATGTATGGTTGCTGAATTGTGCATGTCACGTTGTTTGCTCGTGGCTCTGTGCAACTGTTGAATGGATGTACACACAATTCTGGACACACATTCCAGTCACTATTTATAGTGCACATTCTCAAAAAGAAGGGAAATTCATGGCAAAAAACTCTGTTTAATGCTGATGACCCCAATGCACACCTCGATGCCTGTTGGTGATGGCGGGATGGGTGTGGGGTGCAATGGGTGGCAACCCTAACACTGAATTTTCTTGCTTTTGTCACTGTGGAACAACCCTAACTGATGCATTAAACAGAGTTTTTGCCACGAAATATATATATATATATATATTGTATATATATATATATATATATATATATATATATATATATATATTATATATATGTATATATACATACATACATGGGTTGTGTTTCAGAATTTAGCATCCTATGGAAAAAACATGAGGAAAGATTTTTTTCAACTGAGTGCTGGGTCTAGCACTCTGACAGGTTTACATATCTTTTTTTTTTATTTTAGTTGTTTTACCAGGAGTGGCACAGTAAGCTGACAGCTTTTTTACAGGTGCGACTTGGGAGCACAGGGAAGTTAAGTGACTTGCTCAGGGTCACACAGTATGTAGGTAGAAGCTGTGGGATTCAGACCCAGGTCTGGTCTGCTGGATGTTACCAGATTTGTAGTTCAGTGCCTTAAACCACTGCGCTATACTGTCTCCCAAAGGGCTGGAAGCCAGGAACTGGCTTAAATGCATAATTTAAAACTTAATTTGCGTTTGAATGTCCAGACCTCACAATCAGGAGAATGGTGACGTGACAGCTGGGGTCTTTTTGTACTGTATATTGTGAGTTTCCTGAGATCAAAGATCAGGAATGTCTTTTACCAGAAACTGTTTAGCAGGGGATCAACATGCTAAACTAAGCTCGTTAGACCACAGTGTGGGGTGGGGGTGGGGCAAGTTTTCTGGTATTTTATACTTTGGGAGAAACTAGGGTGGAGCAAGAGAGAAATCTCCAGGTAAAAGAAGTAAACTGCTAAAACATCTCAGCCTGAATAGCCAACCAATCAAAAAGATAGGCTGGAATGACATTACTTGAGATATAAAACATGAATACAGCTAGACAACAGTTCTTCTTGGTATAATTTTGCCAAGTGTTAGCATTGGGTAGTTCTGTTGAAAAATAACTACTGATTAGTGAGGAGAACTTTGACTCACTGAAGAAAGAGGGAAAAACTCTTCGGAAAGGAGCGTTTCTCTGAAAAATCCTAAATTTTGATGAAAAAGAAATTCAGAGACTGACATCATCTTGCTGAACTTTTTGAGAACTCTTTTCAGAAAACTTGAAGAAATTTTCTGGCAGATGGGACTTTTCATATCTTGAACTCCAAACATCAATAAGGTGGAACATTTTAGCATTCATAGTGTGTCGGTTTATTGTTTAATTCCACATTTTTTTAACAATGTTGTCTGCAACTTCTTATGATTTTCTTATTAACTCTGCCCAGGTCTAATTTGTGAGGTATAACATTATAAGGGAAAAGGTTTTGTCAGACAGATGCCTCATTTTAGTAGGACTGCCCAACTACTAATTACCAAATTTTAGAAAAAAAAGGCTTTTTGGATAGAAGGAGGGGAAGCTCTCCTTCTTAACAGTCAAAGTCACATGGTTCATCAAAGGGGGCGGGGGGTCTTCGGGGAGTAGGGGATTTAGCTGTGCCTAGGGGTGAGCCCATGACAGGTAGCACATAATGTGGGCAAGTCAAACTGAGTGACTCAATCTGAGTGTCTCAATTTGACCACCCTATGAATAGCGAGTGTGAAACTATTGCAAGGATTACTATAAAGCAAGTGTAGCAGTGAGCTACATCAGCTGCAGCAGGCTATGGGGATATGTTTGGCCAAGCAGTTCTGAGCTGGCCATTTGGTGTAGTGGCTTCAGTCACTGCCCCTGGAGTTGGTGGACTTGGGTCTGGCTTTGGTGAAATTTTTTTTTTGGGGGGGAGGAGGGGTAATATTTATTTTTTAATTAAGTGCTGTTCCCCCAATCTCCTGGCTTTGCACCCTCCGACCCACAGGTTGATTCTCCCCTGAGTAGCTCCCCTCCCAAGTTTTTCCTTTCCCCAGCGTCTGCCCCCAGGAGTTGATTACATTAAGTGTGGGAGGTACAGGGGCATAGCCCCCTGATTAAACATATACTTTATATTGACACCATAGAAAAAGTAAGCTACTGTTGCTGTAATTCTGATCAGCATTTTGAGTTTCGGTGATGTTTGATTTGCTGTTTCTGTCAGAGCTCTTATTGAGTCACCCTTGTCATATAAAACCATTTCTGTGCCCCAAGTGCACAATTTTGCACTTTATTTTGCATTGAATCCCAGCTGCCATGCCCTTGACCTCTCTTCAAGTTTCCTCAGGTCTCTGCATGTTCTTTCTACCCTTTCTGGAGTGTCCACCCTATTACACATTTTGGTGTAATCCTCAAAGAGGCAGACCTTTCTTTCCAGCTGTTTTGCAGTGTCACTTATAAAGGCATTCGATGGGCCTACACAACCAGAGTAGTGTTATGCTTGTGCAACTCTGATAACTGTTTGGCCATTGGCACTCTTTGTTCCATGGGTAATAACCACCCTGTAGGAGTCCTGAAGGCAAGGAACCCTTGAAGAGGGTTCCACCCCTAGAGGTGCCATGGCAAAGATTCCCTTGGCTAAAGGTAATTTAGAGCCCCCCCCCGAGGAGGAAGACGTTGCACTGGATGAGGAGAGGAGGATGGTGGGGCAAAGAAAAAGTGCTTCTGAGGGAGGCTGAGAGGAACTACTTATATAGTTCAGGAAGAGGGCACAGTTGGTTGCTTCACCCCATTGAAATACAGGCAATAGCCATTCAATTCAATGGGCCTACAAAACCAGAGTAGTGTTATGCTTGTGTAACTGTGATAACTGTTTGGCCGTTCACTCTCCTGTATTCCACAGGTAATTACCACTGTGTAGTGATACACAATGCATGGAAGCCTCGAAGAGGATTCCAGCCCTAGAGGTGTGAAGGGAAAGATTCCCTTGGCTAAAGGTACCTTAGGAAGGAATGTCATTAAAGCACATGTCAGGAAGCGTAGGAACATCAGGAGCAGTTGTAAAATTTGCAAGTAACATTTTATTATTATCAATAACAGTAAAATAAAAAATAAAAAGTTGTTCAGTATAAGCATTTGCAAAGGCAATATAAACAGAGAAAACAAAGTCCTTCATCTGAGGGTATTCCAAGTTTCAGCCTCCCCTCTCTCTCTTGAGAAGTATTGCTGCTCTTTTTATAAGTCTTTGCCTGGGAACTTGTCAAGGAGACATCCTGTTTTTCACAAATTGTTCTTGTCAGTTTCCTCACAGAGCAGGGTTGCAAATATAACAGTGCCCCAAGCTGGCCTCCTGCTGACAGCTCTGCAAAAGATTTCATAAACAAGTCTGAGAGATGCTCAAACTGCATCTCAGGTTACCCCCCTAAATTCCAAGTAGCTTTTTGCAATCATTTCAACAGTATAACTATATACATTTCAAACCAAGGGATCCCAGTATCACTTAGAAACTCACATATATATTTTTAACCGCAGATATGCAAGGTGAAAGAAAAGATGAAAACAGCAAGTGAAGGCAGAGAAATAGCAAGAGGTGAAGAATCACTAGACTGTCAGAGTGATCAGTTCCTTGGTCTCATGAGAACATTTGGTTGTGCAACCAGAAAGACAAGAGACAGAAAAGGAAGAACAGATCATTGCATTTAACTCTTTCTGCATAACAAAGGGGACAGGGCCTTATTCAACCCTGTCACATACCCCCCCCCCCAAGAGGGAACCTGTTTTACAAAATCAGGTTTCCAAAAATTTCTATTAATTCTTTTCTAACATTAGCTTATAACCTTTACAGTTAAGTGCATATGCAATATCCCGTTCCCCGTAACAGCCAGTACAGCAAACAGTGAAGTTTAAACTCACACATTTTTTGTCAACCTTCAGAATTCTCAATTCCTGATCCATATCTAGACAGAAAATCAGCATTGACATTCTCTTTCCCACACATGTGCATCACTTTAAATTTAAATGACTGTAGTGCCAGGTACTACCTTGTGATTCTAGAATTTTGATCCTTCATTTGATTAAGCCAACAGAGAGGATTATGATCAGTTATAAGTACAAAGTCAGCTCCTAGCAAATAGAACGTAAGGGTCTCCATTGCCAAGTTTGCTGCAAGGCATTCCTTTTCAATGGTGGAGTACTTTTTTTCTCTGCCATGCAACTTCCTACTGATATATAGAATGGGATGTTCCTACCCATCTGTATTCTGACACAAGGCTACACCTAGGCCTACCTCTGATGCATCTGTCTGTAACATAAATTGTTTCTCAGAGTCTAAGCTTATTAAAACAGGGGTTGAACATAATGCAGCCTTGATGGCCCGAAAAGCTTCATCACAATCTGGGGACCATGTCACATTATTAGGGTACTGTACCTTTTTTTCTGAGTTCAGTGAGGGGAGTAGCTAACTAGGCAAAGTTGGGAACAAATTTCCGATAATAACCAGCCAGCCATAAAAATGACCGGACATTTTTTCTTTGTTTTAAGGATAGGACTGTTAGCTACTGCTTCTATCTTAGAAATCTTCTGGCTTTACTTCTCCATTTCTCAAAACATAGCCATATATCTGGTTTCTGACATGCTCGATGCACATTTGGTGGGATTAATTGTCAGACCTGCCTTTTTGATAGACTGGATAACTGCTCATATGTGTTCCAGGTGGCTTTTCCAGGCTGGACTGTACACCACAACATCATCCAGGCATGCAGCAATAACCAGTATGAGGGGATAACATTTCATCCATGTACCTCTGGAACTCTGGAATGTAGCGGGTACACAATGTAAACCAAACAGCATGGTGGTGAACTGATAGCATCCAATAGAAGTGGCAAATGCAGTTTTGTCTCTGGATTATTTAGCAAGTGGGATTTTCCAGTAAACCTTCATGAGATTAAGGGTACTGATGTACTTGGCACTCCCCAATCTGTCCACCAAATCATTTATCCTGGACATAGGATAACTGTTAACTTCTGGCACTTGACTAAGTTTCCTAAAATCAAGGCAGATTCTTACACCACCTTCTTTTTTATTTACAGTCACCACTGGTGATGACCAGGCACTTCTTGACTCTTCAATGATACCCAATTCTGTCATTTTTTGTATTTTCTTAACCATGTCTGCCCTTAATCACTCAGTTAATCTGTATGCCTTTTGTCTGATAGGGCAAGCATTTCTTGTCACTATTATGTAGTCAACACCTTTAGTTCAGCCTGACACGGTGGTAAAAGTACTGTTAAACGTCTTTAGCAAGTTACCAATTTCTGCTGTTTGTTTGGAGGTTAAGGAAACATTTTTACAGCATCAGCAATTACAGTTTGTTCCAGTCTGTCATAAGCTATATTAATATCTTCTTTATCAGTTTCTGTTTAACTAGAAAAGCAACCTTTGGTGTTTTTTCAACTCATTTCTTCAGGAGGTTAGTGTGGTGTGCCTTAGTAGGATTTTTCCTATTAGGGGTCTTAATCTTACAGTTAACTGTGCCAGTATGTCTAAGCACCATATAAGGCCCTTGCTGCTTCATTAACAGTTTATTTTCTGTAGTGGGTAACAGTAGCAAGACTTTTTCACCTGGCTTAAAAACTTTTTCTTTTACTCCATGGTCGTAATATGCCTTCTGCTGGTTTTGAGCCTCTTCCTGGTTACAATGGGCAATATTTTGCCAGAGTCTTTCTCAGGGAACACATATAAGATGCAATAGATTATTTTCTGAGTGGGGCTATCTTCTCATGTTTCTTTTATTACATCTAGTGGCCCTCTAGGTTGTCTACCATACAACATTTCAAATGGTGAAAATCCGGTTTATGCCTGAGGCACTTCTCTGTAAGCAAAAAGTAGTTAAGGTAAGTATTGATCCAAGTCTTTACCTTCCTCATTTACAAACCTTTTTAAAATGCATTTTAGGGCTTGATTAAAATGCTCAACAAGACCGTCTGTTTGAGGTTGATAAGGGGAGGTTCTTATGGTAATGATACCTAGTAGTTGGTACAACTCCTTCAGCAATGCAGCACCAAAATTGCTACTCTGATCAGTAACAATCTCTTTAGGTATGCCCACTCTGCTGAAAATTTTGTCAAGCTCTGCAGCCATATTTGGGGCTGTGACAGGAAGCACAGGAACTGCCTATGGGTATCGAGTAGCATAGTCACCTACTTTTCTCTCTTTTTTTGAATAACCTACCCCAGTCCTGCCTGGAGCAAATACTACTTTATGCAGATGATGCCATCATCCACTCTACCCACAAGGAACACAATCCCCTTCAATGCAATCTACAGAGTGGCTTCTCATCAGTCGAAAACTGGTTTTCTAAGCACAAGCTAGTCCTCATCTATAAAAAAACAAAGACAATGCTCTTCTGCAGCACCCACAACAAGTACAGGCATCTTCCCTTGACCATCCTAAACTGTAACGGTGCTGCCCTGGAACATGTACCCTACTTTAAATATCTCAGAGTCACAATCAATAGTCACCTGTCCTACAGCCTACACATCGACAACATTGCTAAAGCTGCTACTAATTGCATCGGTCTTCTCTACAGGCACAAGCAATGCCTTACCCCTGAAGCTTTAAGGGTTGCAGTTCAGAGCTTTGTGGTCTCGCTAATTGATTATGGCCTTATCTTATACAGCTCTGCCACTGCCACTGTTCTCCAATGTATATCTATAGCCCTCAACAAAGCCTGTCGGCTCATTTCTGGAGCCCATCGTCTCACCCATACGTGTGACCTCTACACCCAAACCGACTGGTTACAACTCTCTAACTGCATAAAATACCAAACCTGCTTAATGGCCAAGAAGACAACCCTGGGATTTTCCCCTCCTGGCATCCAAGCCCTCCATTCTCCTGCTCATAATTCACACCTCACTAGGGGCTCAGACTCCCAGCTCTTTAGGATCCCTCGCTGTCATACCTCCCAGGGGTAAAGAGAATTCGCCTACAGGGCCCCACTCTTGGTTCAATGGTCTCAGTAGAAACATCTCCTCACTTCCCAAGCTTGGCCCCTTCAAATCAAGGCTCTGTCCACACCTCTCTGCCTCTAGCACATGCGACTGCTTCCTTTAAACAGCCCTTCAGTCCATCAACTTTTCCCTGCTGCCACTGCCCATTCTACTCAGCACTTACATTCTCCCACTCCTACCCCTTCCCCCTCCATCTCCTCCCCTCATGTTCCTCCTTCCCCCTCCTCTCTACTGCA
Source organism: Neoceratodus forsteri (assembly GCA_016271365.2). Taxonomy (NCBI): domain Eukaryota; kingdom Metazoa; phylum Chordata; order Ceratodontiformes; family Ceratodontidae; genus Neoceratodus; species Neoceratodus forsteri. Next base: position 1,388,315,333 of record CM057453.1, read on the forward strand.
CTTCCCTAAGTACTGCTGGCAATGCCTCTGGCTGCTCCTACCCTGTATCCTTATCTTGTATTGTCTCAGTATTTATGTTTTCATTGACAAAATAAGTTATGACTACTGTCTATGTAACCCAATGTTTATCCGCAATTTGTACTGAATTGTCCTGTATTGTATTGTACTCCATCTGATGCGGAACCTTTGTAAAAGAGCCTCGGCTCAAAGGTACTTGTAATCCTAGATTCAAAATAAATAAATAAATAAATCATAATGAGTCAATTACCCTTTTTACTTTTGTCTAAGGGACCAACCACATCCATTGCAATTCTCTCAAAAGGCACGTCTGTCAAGGGTAGGGGCATCAGTGGCACCTTGTCTTTTTTAGTCACTGGAGCTACTTTCTGACACTCAGCACAGGGACTCAATAGGTAGCAACATCTTCATGAATTCCAGGTCAGTAAAATCTGTACAGCAATCTGGCAAGGGTGCGATCCCTCTCTGAGTGATCAGCCATAGGGCTATTATGTGCTATCTCTAACAATCAGATCTATACTTTTGTAGTACAATCAATTGCTCTGTGTGTCTGGGGTTTTACCCTAACACTGTACAGTAACCCATTACATTGTTGAAATATTGGTTCACCATGTTTTGGTTTCACCCCCAGCTGCTTAAAATAACCCTATAGAGAAACATTGTTAGCTTGCTCTGAAACAAAATTGCAATCAGTTGTCAGTTTAGTTTCAGCATTTTCATATATTAACGCCTTATGTCCATCGGTTTTTTGCTGCCACTTTTTCTGCAGGCGTTCTTTCTTTCCTGGACTTCCAGATCTTGGAGCTGAGCTCAAATAAGTCTGAAACAAAAACACCAAAAGGAAAAGGGTCGCCAGCATTTGAGCTTTTCTTTGCCTGTGCTCTTGTTATCACAGCTGCTAAAATATCCAGATTTACTCCCTCTTTGATTAACTCAGTAAATCGTGGAAAGTAATTTCCAATAATCACAGGTACAGGTAACTTAGGTACTACCCCACTTTCATTTGGTGTGACACTCCATTAATATTCAGAGTCACTTGGGTGGTGGGATAGTATTGAGTGCCCCCGTGGATGCAGATAACACCAGTACCTGGTCCTTTTGCACAGTGTTTTCCCAGCAAGTCAACATGCACTAGGGTCTATCTGCTTCCTGAATCAATAATAAGTCCCTTCAAAGTCTTATCTCCACCTTAACATCTGTTAAATACATGACCCAATTTGCTAAGGACAAATCTGCTCCAGTGTTACCCTCTTTACTACGGCAGTTTCTTGCAATATGGCCTGACTTATTACAGTTATGGCAAGTAGTCTTTGGGTGCAGATTTGTAACCCCCATCAGAGTTCTTATCAGACTTGGAGTTAAATTGGGTGCTTGGATGTATAGTCTCAGTTTGGACTTTTGTTTCTGCTTCTAGTTTGGCTGCCATTCTTCTGGTAAGCACTCCAGGGCTTGTTGTTGCAAGGTCCATACCTTTCTTCTATGCTTCCCTGGTACCAAGTCTATCACCCATGCACAAAACAGCAGACTTAGAGTATGCACGGTGTAAATCCCACTTCTAAAACCATCTGTCATTGAGGTGGTATGGGGTCATAATGTAGTAAACAAAAACAGTGCAGCAATATACCTTGCTGATAATACAGCAGGTACATTGCTAGAGCTGATCCTTTACACTGCAAGTAAAGATATCTATCAACACAACACTACTTTGCTTTTTGCAGGGGGCTCCACCACAGATCCCCTGTTATGGGGGCTGTGCCCCAGAACCCCTCTTATAAAGATTATCAGCTCTGGGGGGGTACTTACCTTGGGGGTGGTGAGAAACAAAATAGGAGGAAAGAAGGTCCTCACACAAGTGTTTTGTTTTATTTCTTTGAAAAAAACAACAACATCAGTAGTCTGGGACCGGGAGTTGAGCCCCAGTCCACAGATGCAGTGCTTCCCCTTACTGCCGTCGACTTATCTCTCTGAGCCACAGCATCTTCTTGCCAAAGCACCCACCCAGCAGAGTTCTTCCCCTCTGCATCATGGCTTCCTAGCAAATAGCATTCAGGGTACAAAACTGTGCATGCAGCATTTCGGTGCTGTGGTGTTTTGTACCCTGTAGCGATAGTGCCGTATGCTGTATCTGTTACGTGGTACTGACTGCGCTCAACAGATTACAGCATATTGACATGGTACCATTAAGGCACAGGTCAGGAGGCTTGTGAAAACCAGGAGCAGTTGTAAAATTTGCAAGTAATGTTTTATTATTATCAATAACAGTAAAATAAAAAGTTGTTCCGTATAACTATTTACAAAGGCAGTACAAACAGAGAAAACAAAGTCCTTCATCTGAGGGTATCTCTAATTTCAAGTTACAGTTGCCCTCTCTCTCTCTCTCTCTCTCTTGCAGGAGTATTGCTGCTCTTTTTATAAGTAGTTGTCTGGGAACTCTTTAAGGAGACATCCTGTTATTCACAAATTGTTCTTGTCAGTTTCCTCACTGAGCAGGGTTGCAAATATAACAGTGCCCTAAGCTGGCTTCCTGCTAACAGCTCTGCAAAATATTTTGCAAACAAGACTGAGAGTTGCTCAACCTGCATCTTAGGTTAACCCCTAAATTCCAAATAGCTTTTTGCAAACATTTCAACAGTATAATTATATACATTTCAAACCAAAGCATCCCAGTATGACTTACAAACTCACTTATTTTTTATAACTGCAGATATGCAAGGGAGAAGAAAAGATAGAAATGAAACAGCAAGTGAAGGCAGAGAAATAGCAAGAGACAGAGAATCAAGAGACTGTCAGAGTGATCCATGCCTACATCTCATGAGAACATTTGGTTACACAACCAAACAGACAAGAGGCAGAAAAAAGAGGATAGAAACATAGAAACATAGAATTTGACAGCAGATAAGGACTGCTTGGCCCACCCAGTCTGCCCATTTTCCTACCTGATGGATAAGCTGTAGATTCTAGTTAATCAACAGCTTACTTCCTCCTACCCCCCACTAGAATTGCCTTATGTCTGTCCCATGCATTCTTGAATTCTCCCACTGTTCCTGACTCCACAACCTCCTCAGGAAGGCTGTTCCATGCATCTACAACCCTCTCTGTGAAAAAATACTTTCTAACATTACCTCTGAGCCATCCCCTCTCTTTCTTCAAATTGTGCCACCTTGTTCTTGCACATCTCTTTTTCTGAAAGATACTACCCTCTTGTACTTTGTTAATTCCCTTGAGATACTTGAAAGTTTCTGTCATGTCCCCCCTCTCCCTCCTTTCCTCAAGGGTATACGTATTAAGCTGCTTTAGTCTCTCCTTGTATGTCTTCTGGTGTAGACCCTGCACTATTTTGGTTGCCCTCCTCTGAACAGCCTCCACTCTGTCTAAGTCTTTGCGGAGATGGGGTCTCCAGAATTGCACGCAGTACTCTAGATGGGGTCTCACCTACTGTCTACACAGAGGGATAACAACTTCCTGTTCTCTACTGTTGATGCCGCTCCCTATGCATCCCAGTATCCCCCCTGCCCTCCTTATTGCCTTCTCACATTGCTTGCCCACCTTTAGGTCATCTGCTATAATTACTCCTAGGTCTTTTTTGATTTTTGTTGTTGTTATTATCTCACTCCCCCCTTGTGTATGCTTCCCCTGGGTTTTTGTTTCCCAGATGCATTACCTTGCACTTCTTTGCATTGAATCTGAGCTGCCATATATTTAACAATTCCTTCAACCTTGCCAAGTCCCTTTTCATCCTTTCCACCCCACCTTGTGTATCAACCCTGTTGCAGATCTTTGTATCATCTGCAAAGAGACATACTTTTCCTTCCAGGTGCTATCCAATGTCACTTATAAAGACATTAAAGAGGACTGGTCCCAGTACCGAACCCTGTGCCACCCCACTAGTTACCCTCCTTTCTTCAGTGAGGACTCCGTTTACTATTACCCTTTGCATCCTGTTGTTCAGCCAGTTTTTTATCCAGGCTACCACCTTGGGACCCACTCCAAGGCTGTCTATCTTGTATATTAATCTTTTGTGTGAGACTGTGTCAAATGCCTTGCTAAAATATAGGTAGGCCATATCCACAGCCCCTCCCTGGTCTACTACTTTGGTCACCCAGCCAAAGAAATCTATTAGGTTCATCTGACATGACCTTCCTGCTGTGAAACCATGCTGCCTTGGGTCCTGTGCCCCACTGGCCTCTAGGTACTCAACAATTCTTTCCTTCAGAAGTGATTCCATCATTTTCCCTACCACTGAGGTCAAACTAACTGGTCTGTAGTTTCCCCCCCTGCCCTGCTCCCACTTTTGTGAAGTGGAATCACATCTGCCCTCCTCCAGTCCTCAGAAACCACCCCATCCTCCCATGATTTGCTAAAGAGAGTAGTCAGTAGCATTGCTAGTTCTACCCTTAGTTCTTCTAGAACTCTGGGGTGAATCCCATCAGGCCCCATTGCTTTGTCCACCCTCAGTTTCAAGAGTTCTTTCAAAACCCTTTCTTCTGTGAATGGACTAGTTTTGGCCCCCTATTCAGAGTGTTTCTCTTGTTTGGTTTAGGTACCTCCCCCTCCTCTTCCGTTGTGAATACTGAGCAGAAATATTCATTCAGTATCCCTGCTTTTTCACTGTCAACCTCTGCCCACACTCCCTTCCCTTTATTAAGTCTCTGTATCCCTCCCTTGGTCTTTCTTAGCTCCCTTATGTACCTATAAAAGGTCTTATCCCCCTTCTTAAAGGGACACTGTCAGCTTTGCCCCTTCATTTTGTGCACAGTGTGAAAAGTGTGCCTCCTGGCACATACCTAGCACACATGTACTGAATAATGCCCCTATGTATGTAAAACTTAATCATTATTACCTTAATCTGTAATTTTGACTGAAATACTGTTCATCTGGGACGATCAGAAATCAGCTGTGTCCCAGAAGCACATCCAGATCGGAGATGCGGGTTAGGCAGAAGTGCAGTCCCGAAGTACAACTTTTGCACAAGGTAGCTGCAAAAAACAAGTTATTCCTGTCCCGGCTAATATAAGCAAAAGCTGCTGCTATTTCAAACAGGAAAACAAGCACTGCAAAGAGTACAATTTAAACTTTTAGAATGGAGCTAAGATCCCGAGCATGCGCACAAAAGGCATGCTCCTGCGCATGCGTGGGATCTTTCTTTATGCCTCTTGAGTGCATGCGCGGGAGTTTAGCTCCATTCTAAAAGTTTAAATTGTACTCTTTGCAGTGCTTGTTTTCATGTTTGAAAAAGCAGCAGCTTTTCCTTATATTATCCAATGGTTATCAATTAGGGGATTTAATATTCCCTTGGCAGCCTGCCACTTGTTTCTGCTATGGGCACTTTGTTTAATTGTTTTACCGTCCACATTTTAGCTTTACAGGAGATAGGTTAGGCTGGCTGCCAGAGTATGGTGTTTACCCAGTTTTTTTCTGTACCCACCTTGGCTTTTGATCTACTTCTTCCCATACCTGTGATGTCTCCCATTTTGCCCAGGAGAGTCCCATTATTTTAACGAAACTCCCAACCCCCCGCAAGGGCAAGCAAATCTCCCGACTAACACAATTAGTCACATGAAATAAAAAACTGCATTTGCGGTCCATTAATATAATGTTCTGCCATCAGCCACCAATTGCCTGTCTGACCACAGCAATTATCACCTCTGATTAATGCATACATGCTTTGTGGCAGCTTGCAGTACTCTGAATAGCTCTGTGGAACTTACATGCCGGAAAAGAATTCTCAACACCCAATTTGCACAGGAGCTTATGAACTGGCACTGTTTGTTCCCTTTGTTGCTGACCTTCCTTCCAGAGAACTATCATGGAGCAGGGACTTACCTGCTGGAGCAGGGAGCTTTGACATAGCTACAAGATGTAAGAAACAGTGACGGAGATCCTGTCGCAGCTGCAACTAGAAACCACTACTTAGCTGGGAGCTTTTTGAACTGGTGTAAAATTATATTTCCATCAGCTATGCAAGACCTTACACTAATTTAACAATGATTATGATATAAGACTAGTGGGGAGCATTTCAGGAGTAGTGGGACTTACAATCTGCAGCTGATGTACCAGGGGCGGTATACTGTAGTTTATGCTGCCAAGGGCAGTAACCAGCTATTTGTTTTATTAATTTTAGTGATCTGACTTTTGAGTTTAATATGGGAGACACTGTTACATACAGTTAAGAAACTCTGGAAGCACGTTTTTAAACTCTGGTTACGTCTACAATGGGACTCAGTATCTTTCTGGCTGTTATTTTTTGGACATCGACTTTACATGAGACTATTGGTATTATTCAATCTAAGCTTATGGGTTCTCCAATTGGTTGCAATTTTGCTGGGTGAATTGATTTTAGAATGGGGTGGGTGGGTAAAGGGGTTTAGGTAGTTGATGTGAATGTGGGAATGAGTGTGTAGTTACTTGAAGGAGTGTGTGTGGTGGTTTGCATCATGTGTTAAGATAGGTGGACTTTTAGGCATTTCTTTGATCTGGAGCGCGTATGTTGATTGTAATTATTTTAATATAACTTGGTGCATTTACGCATTTTCCCTCCTAAAAGGCCAATCTCCCTCCTAACTTCACAAAACTTCCCTCTCACACAGTTTTATATTATCACATATATGTCTTCCTACTGGTGGGCTAATGGTATTGGGAGTTCTTTTGGGTTCTGTGACTGGAGTGTAGGGTATGGGGTTCTGTTACTAATGTTGTTTCTGCTGTTGTTTGGTGGTATGGATGGGATGGGGGAGTGGGAATGGGGTATTTGGGATTTTTGGCTATTTTACTCCTTCTGTTAAATGCTTTACTACTAGGGGTTGGTGAGGAGGGAGGGGGGACTTTAGGTGGGAGTGGGGAAAAGTTTATGGGCTCCAAAGGTTATGGGGTTTTTATTTTTCATTTTGGATTCCTTCTTGGTTATATTGGGGGGGATTGGGTGGGGGATGTCACCACCAGAGGCCTTTCACTCATTTAAGGGACTGGTTATATTGGTATTTCATGCTATGGTGGTTGTTTCTAGTATTTGTTGCTACCTGTTATGTCATCAACCTTTAAGTTTTGTTCCTGGAATGTAAAAGGTGTCCATTCTCTCACAAAAAAGAGCCAAGGTTCTGCTTCACCTTCATAAACCTGAGGTGGACATTGCCTTTTTACCAGAGACCCACTTGCCTCCATCCCAAGTTCTCCTGTTTAGGTGTTCCTGGGTGGGGCAGGCCTTCAGGATGGGTGTTGACTCACATAAAAGAGGTGTGGCCATCTTAGTGGCTCAAAATATGTAAATATATAAAAAATTATATATATTACATATTCTTTATTATAAGGGAGGGGGACATGTGGGGAGTGGTGCAATGCACTGGCTGTGGGGCAGCAGTTTTCTTGGAGACATTCTGGAAACTGCGTTGCTGTCCTATTTGCAGGCAACTGTCAGCTCTGATGGAGGAGATTGCCCACCTCCAGGCTGAACTGGCAAGAACTAATGAGGCCTCCCCCCACCCAAAGAGCACCACTGCCGCAACCACTGCCTCAGAGGTTGTCAAGTATGAAGAGCAGTTGGACCACAGTGGGTTCTTGGAGGGTGTTGGTGGTGGAAAAGAGGTGAAGCCCCTTAGTTGTACCTCTACACAAATCATACACCAGTCTGGCAGAGCAAGGTTCCTCTATGATGGCACCCTCAGTGGAGACCAAGAAGAATGCTGAGGACATCCACAAGGGAGAACCACAGAAGGGTGGCAAGGGACACCACAGGGGAAGGAAACAGCTTCTGATGGGGGACTCAATTGTTAGGGGGGTAGAACTGGGGAAGGGAGAGGAGAGGGAAGTAAGGTGCCTGCCTGGTGCCATGGCTTGGAGGGACAAGAAGCAAATCCTCAGGATTGCAGAAGCAGCATCACAGGAGAGGGAATTAGATATCATTGTCCACCTTGGGACAAATGACCTAGCTAGGCATGGAATCAGTGCAGTGCAGGATGAATTTGTGGAGTTGGGGAGGGGCCTCAGACAGGTAGCAAGCACGGTTACCTTCTCAGAGGTGCTGCCAGTCCATAGCAGGGGTGAGGCTAGGGTACTGCACACCATGCAGTTTAATGAATGGTTGCAAATCTGGTGCAGAGCACAGGGCTTTGGCTTCATTGGGGACTAGGGGTACACCTGGAGAGATGAAGGTCTATACTGGCATGATGGTCTGCATCTGTCCATGAAGGAACCAATCTCCTAAGTGACAGGTTTAAATGCTTCCTTGGAGCTTTTTAAACTAGCCAAGGGGAGGTGCTGATAAGAGGCAGGAAATTTCAAGCCTCCCCCCACAAAACATGGCAGGTAGTAAGGTAAACACTGAGGTACAGAGCTCAACAGGGGGCAGGACAGGGGTAAATGGAAAAATAGACAAGGGCAATAAGAGCAGAGATGGGGGAATAAAGGATAAAGCCAACATTAAATGGAGGGCAACAAGTACCAATGCCCATAGTCTGGGAAACAAGCTTCCTGAGCTAGTAGCCCTGATGGAAGATGAACAATTGGATATTTGTGTCAGTCACAGAAACATGGTACATGGAGAACAATGACTGGGATGTCAACATACCGGGGTACGTAGTCTACAGAAGGGATGGAGGGGAAAGAGGAGGTGGAGTAGCTCTATACATAAGGGAAGGGATCAAAGCTACATAACTAAAAAGTAAAGAGGGAGGACAAGAGGCACTCTGGGTCACCTTGGAGACAGGGAATGGCATCACAATCTGCACAGGGGTTCTATACAGACCCCCATCTCAAGGGGAGGAAACGGACAAGAAAATAATAGAGGACATTCTCAAAATGGCTGAAAAAGGAGAGATACTGTTGTTGAGGGACCTGAATATGCCAGATGTAAACTGGATGACATGTACTGCAGCCACATCCAAGAGCAGGGTGATTTTCGATGCCCTGCAGGGGGCAGGCCTTAGACAGCTAGTGTTGGAACCCACTCGGGAGGGAGCAATACTAGACCTGGTACTCTCAAATGGAGAGATGATCACAAATTTAGAAGTCAGTAGACATCTGGGAACAAGTGACCACTGCACAGTGTGCTTCACAATAAGCACAACCATGGAGACAAGCCATACAAAAACAAGGATACGGGACTTTAGAAGGGCTAACTTTGACTAAACTGGTGAATACCTGAGGAATGCACTAGCAAATGGCCAAAAAGGAGGGGTGGGAGAACAATGGAGAAAAATCAAAACTGCTATCATAGAGGCAACAAGCCTTTGTGTGAAACAAATTAAGAAAACAAAGTGGAGTAAAAAAACACTATGGTTCTCAAAAGAGGTGGCAGGGAAGGTTAAGGAGAAAAAGGCTGCATTCAAAAAGTATAAGGAATCACAGAAGGAGCATGACAGGGAACTGTATCAATTAAAGCAGAAGGAAGTGGGGAAGGCAGTCAGAATAACAAAGGCCCAAACCGAGGAAAAAATAGCCAACTCAGTTAAGAAGGGGGATAAAACCTTTTATAGGTACATTAGGGAGCATAGAAAGGTTAAGGGAGGAATAGTGAAGATTAATAAAGGAGAGGGGAGCTGGACAGAGGGAGACAGTGAAAAGGCAGAGATACTGAATGAATACTTTTGCTCAGTATTCACAAAAGAAGATGAGGAGGCGTTACCTAAACCAGACAATAGAAGCACTCTGGGTAGGGGGGTTGACACCAGTCCATTTACAGAAGAAAGAGTCCTGAAAGCACTCCAAAACCTCAAGGTGGACAAAGCAATGGGGCCTGATGGGATTCACCCCAGAATCCTAAAAGAACTAAGGGAGGACCTAGTGACACCACTGACCACACTTTTTAACAAATCATGGGAGGATGGGGTGGTACCTGAGGACTGGAGGAGGGCAGATGTGATTCCCCTTCACAAAAGAGGGAGCAAGGCAGAAGCAGGAAACTACAGACCTGTAAGTTTGACCCCAGTGGTAGGGAAAATGATGGAATCACTTATGAAAGAAAGAATTGTTGAGCACCTAGAGGTTAGCGGGGCACAGGACCCAAAACAGCATGGATTTATAGCAGGAAGGTCATGTCAGATGAATCTAATTGATTTCTTTGACTGGGTGATCAAATAGACCAGGGAGGGGCTGTGGATATGGCCTACTTAGACTTTAGCAAGGCATTTGACACAGTCCCGCACAAAAGACTAATAATCAAGTTAGCCAGCCTGGGAGTGGGTTCCAGGGTGGTAGCCTGGGTAGCAAACTGGCTGCACAATAGGACACAGAAGGTAATAGTGAATGGAATACATTCCGAAGAAAGGGGGGTTACTAGTGGAGTACCTCAGGGCTCAGTACTGGGTCCAGTTCTCTTTAACATCTTTATAGGTGGCATTGCAGAGGTTCTGGAGGGTAAGGCATGGCTCTTTGCAGATGACACAAAGATCTGTAACAGAGTTGATACACAAGGGAGGGTAGAAAGGATGAGAAGGGTCTTGGCAAGGTTGGAGGAATGGTCAGACATATGGCAACTTAGATTCAATGCAAAGAAGTGCAAAGTAATGCACCTGGGAAACAAAAAAACAGGAGAAGAGTACACAATAGCAGGGGAGGTACTAACAGCAACAAAAATGGAAAGGGACTTGTGGGTAGTCATATCAGATGACCTAAATATGGGTAAGCAATGTGAGAAGTCAGTAAGGAGAGCCAGTGGGATACTGGGATGCATAGGAAAGGGCATCACAAGTAGAAAAAGGGAAGTGGTTATCGCTCTGTACAGACAGTTGGTGAGATCCCATCTGGAATACTGTGTGCAGTTTTGGAGACCCCATCTACGCAAGGACGTAGACAGGATGGAAGCAGTCCAGAGGAGGGCAACTAAAATGGTGCAGGGTCTGCATCAGAAACCATTTGAAGAGAAACTGCGAGAGCTTAATATGTATACCCTTGATGAAAGGAGGGACAGGGGGGACATGATAGAAACTTTCAAGTACCTCAAGTGAATCAACAAAGTCCAGGAGGGTAGCATCCTTTAGAAAAAGAGATGTGTAAGAACAAGGGGGCACAATTTAAAGATAGAGGGGGGATGGCTCAGGGGTAATGTGAGGAATTTTTTTTTCACAGAGAGAGTGGTGGATGCATGGAACCACCTTCCTGGGGAGGTTATTGGGTCTAAAACAGTGGGGGAATTTAAACATGCATGGGACAGACATAATGCAATTGTAGTGGGGGGTTGCAGGAAGTAGGCTGTTGGTTAACTAGAATCTGCAGCTTATCCAATAGGAAGGGAAATGGGCAGACTGGGTGGGCCAAGTGGTCCTTATCTGCTGTCAAAATCTAAATGGTGCCCTTCCAGCTGCTTCAGGAAACTGCAGACACCCAAGGTAGGTTCCTCCTTCTACAGGTCCTACTTGGTCACTCGGAAGTTATATTAGGTGCTATTTATGGCCCTACAGCTGAGGATCCTCATTTCTTTACCACGTTAATGGCTCATATAGCACCCTGGACTTTCTTACCTATACTTCTCAAGGGAGATTGGAACTTGGTCTAGTGTAACAGTCTTGACAGATCTGGCTCTAATTGCCATTCCCTCTCCCCGGCTCAATTGGCCCTCTGTGATAAGAGGGACTTTCTGGGCCTTTTGGATCCCTGGTGGGCCCTCTATCCTGGCCAGTGGGAGTTCTTATTTTATTCACTTCCCCATAATAAGTTTTCCATGATTGACTACTTTATGTTGGGGGTTGAGCATCTTCCCGGTGTATTGCCATGTCACTATCTGACCAAAGGGATGTTTGACCATCACCCCACTTTACTCCATTTGTGTCTCTCTTCCTTGTCAGAGAGGGTTAAAGTCTGAAGATTTATTGATCTACAAACCTTTATCTCCTCTTTTTTGGAGATCAATTCTCCCTTCAGGCCCAGTTTAGACTTTTTATGGGGTGCTCTGAAATGTTCCCTAAGGGATGAAATAATTCATTTGGCCTGTAACAGGAAAAAATTATCTTTCCAAGCGATGTCTTCCCTTCTAGATCAGATTAGAGCCCTGGAAAGGCACGTCTCTCCAGTCTCTTCACCTTCTGAATGGGAGCATTTAGATACTCTTTGGTCACTCTATAACTCTTTACTGGGTGAGAAGGTGGAACACCTTATCCTGTGTTCTAAGATTAAATATTTCCACCAAGTCTGCGAGCACAGACCTCAGATAGAATAGTTTCCTCCCTCCGTAATTTCTCTGGTCATCTTATTACTTTTCCCTGGCAATTGCTACCCACTTCCAAGAGTATTACCAGACACTGTATAATCCGTCCTCTTCCCCCTTTTGCTTGGACAGTTTTTGAAGCCTTTTCGCTGGACATTAGCTGCCTCACTTAGACCAAACCCAAATAGAGCTACTGCAGGCTCCCTTGACTTTATCGGAAATTCTGGCGGCTATTGAAGCCCTACCTCCAGACAAATAGTCTGACCTCTGGCAGGGTTCTCAGCATCCTGGAGTGGCCTAGTTTTAGGATAGCCTCTTCTTTCCCTTCTTCTTCTCCTCCTTCCCTCACCCATCCCCACTACTCTCTCTACCCAACTTGACCTTGCCTAGTTCTGCCCTCTGGCAGGGTTTTCTGCATCCTGGAGAGGCCTAGAATTAGGCAAATCTCTTCCTTCCTTCCTTCCTCTCCACTCATACCCCACCCACCCAATCTACACCCACCTATCTATAATTTCCCCAGCCCTTCCCCTGCCCCTCACCCTCTTTCCCCCTTTTCAAAGCCATCGCCTTGCTCAGTCACTGGCAGGGTTCTCCGCTTACCGGAGGGGCCAGCTGTAGGCATGACTCGTCCTTCCCTACCCAATCCCTTCCCCTTCATCTCTCCTGTCCCTCTTCTCTGCCCCTTCACACTTCAAAAAGGAATTAGCTCACCTGAGCTAACTGAATTTGCACTTTTTTGCTCTGCCTGAGCTGTTTACAGCCTGTGCTACCCCCGTTTTAACTTGCCCCCACAACTGTTTTTTGTTCACTTGTCCTGATAATGCCTCCCCATGTTTTAACCTCTCCTCTCCTCTCCCAGTGGCCTTACCCTACCCACCCATCATCCCTATTGGGTTGTCCCCTCCACTGCACCACATTCAGTAAATAATTTGCTATCTTCTGCCTCTCAAATTGTATCCCACTCCTGCAACGAGCTGGCTACATGGCTGCATTAAATTTATGTACTATGATTCTCAGGTATGCACATTGTACACATATGTATAATACACAGGCATGTTTTTACTTAACTGTATGTCATGTTGTAAATGTAACTGTATGTTTATTTGCTCAGTCATGTTAAATGTAAACAGCATGTTATTTCAACCTCCAATTGTACCCCACCCCCCCCCCAGGTCACACTGGGAGACGAGTAACTTGTTGTTCAGTGTGCCTTCCTGGTGAAACATTTCAATAAATAAAATAAATCCCCAGGACCAGATGGTTACACTTCCAGATTTTACAAAGCCTTCAAACAGTTGTTAGCCCTTATGCTTAACACTTTTAATTATATTTTCCAACAGGGCCTATCTGATTTTTCCTTTACAGAAGCCACTGTCGTGGTGCTTCCGAAGCCTGGTAAGGATCACTTATTGGTATCAAACTATCAGCCAATATCTCTTATCAATGTTGATCTTAAAATTCTTGCAAAGGTGTTGGCCGGCAGGTTGAACCAAGTTTGGCACCCTTTCATTAGTCAGGAGCAGGTTGGCTTCGTGGCTGGAAGGCTTTCTGCAGGCCATTTACAGAAGTTATCTCACTTAATCTCTGTGTCCAGGGACTCCCTTGTTCCTTTGGTTCTGGCATTCCTGGATGCAGAGAAAGCCTTCAACAGGGTCTTCTGGGCCTACCTGTTCAATTTATTGCTTAAATTCCATATTCCCCCTAAATTTATTCAATTAGCGAACGTACTTTATACCTGTCCTTCGGCCCACATTTTGTGTAATGGCATTTTTTCAACCCCTTTTACTTTACACCAGGGCACCAGGCAAGGTTGTCCACTTTCACCCTTTCTCTTTCATTTGTTTCTGGAACCACTGATTAGGGGCCCGATTCCAAGTTGACTTATGCTGGTGCAAGCCAAGATACACCAAACCCCTTGGTATAACCCGTGACTTGTAACAGGTGTTACGCCAGCCACAATTCTTAGAGGTGCCTTGCCCCATGTCAGTTGTGGGCTATGCCAACCATGGGTTACACCACCCACTACACCACAGCCCACAATGACGTGGCTCAAGAGTGGGTTATGGCATCAACCATGCCCTATTCCAAGAGGGCAGCTGCTGTAACCTGCTGCTGTGATTTCAGGAGCCACGCTGGAGGAGCAAACTTACAGCAGCTTCAGCAGCTCTAAGAGGAATCCAACAGTGCCAGCCATCGGATACCTACTCTGCAGCACCGTTGCAATGGTACCAAATAGCTCCCCGTGCCCCCACAAACACAGCCATGCCTCCCAAACCCTCTGAATGTCGGGGACCCCCGGGGGTCCATTCTGCATTGTGTCCCCCAGACTCCTGTGCCACCTGTCCTGCCCCCCCACCCACTGGTGTGTGCCATGGTGTTCTGGGGCAGGGTGGCTCTGGGGCGCCGTCAGTTGTGGGCTGGAACTTGCAACATGTTGAGCTATTACGCCATGCCCATGGCATTAGCCTCTGCATGGTGCAGCCCGCATGTCATAAGTTCTGGGACCCTGCTGCTCTTGGAATGCGGCGCAGGGTCCCTGGCATAGCAGCGAATGTTGCAACTCACATATACGCTGACAAGTTGCAACATTCATCCTGGAATCAGGCCCTAGGAAACTTAACACCTCTCCTCATGTCTCCAGTATCCCCATAGGACCTCATCAGTATAAACTTTCTGTTTAGGTGGATGACATCCTTTTGCATGTCACCTCTCCTGCTGCATCCTTGCCCGCTGCCTTGGACATCATTAGGGATTTTGGTGGGTTATCCAACTACAAATTAAATTTGGCTAAGACGGAGGTCATGCCACTTAATACTGTCACCTTGCAGTCCAATATAGAACACCTGGGTTTTGTTTGGGTCTGGAACAAACTGAAATATTTGGGTGTGTATCTCACTTCATCACTGACTAAGATAAAGCAGTACAATCTTGATGCAGTTGTTGCTTGCCTCAAAATTTAGAATGCTGGTCCCTTCTAGCCATTTCCATCTGGAGCTATTTTAACATTGTAAAAATGAATGTCTTACCCCACCTTCTATAACAGCTACAGATGTATAATTACTCCCTTCCAAAATCCTGTTTTTCCCAAATTGATAGAATTATAGATTCCTTTTTATGGAGCAGCAATACCCTCTGGAGAGCTCCTTTCAAGCTCCAGCATACTAGAGAGCGAGGAGGTCTGCAAGTGCCCAATTTATATTTTTATTATTTGTCCATCAATTGTTCCAAATTTTTCCAATGGCTCAAGTCCCCATCTGAGGATATCTCTCATACCTGTATCCCTCTGTGGCTGGAAATAAAATGGTTCCTCTGTTCCCAGCTGGGGTTGGATATCCGTGCCCTGCTCTACATTCCTCCTTAGAAAGCTCTCAGGTCATTACACAGTATCTCCATTGCTGAATCCATATGGGTACACCCACAGCTGTGTGCTGCATTACATACTCCCCCACTCAAAGATATTTCCCAGCCTTTAGTTGGGAATCCCAACTTCAGGATTAGGGGTAACCTACTCAGTACATCCTTTGGGCCTTTTGCTATGGTGACAATGGTAGCAGATTTGGTCAAAGATCGGACACTACTCCCTTTCAAAGAGGCACAGACCAAATTTTGACTGCCCTCCTCAGCCTGCTTTAAATATTTTCAACTTACTCACATGCTCCTGCACCACTTTGGCTCAGGCAATTGGGATAATTCATATGAGACACGGGTTCTTTCTATATATTTCTCGGCTCCTTCTTCTCATGTTATTTCCTGTTATTGCCATTAGTTATGTTCCTTCGTGGCCAATTCGGAGGGTCAGTTATATTATTACTGGGATCAGGCTTTGCCACCCACTGATTCTCCCTGTAATTGGCCTCAACTCTGGAAACATCTGTACAAATACATTAAATGGGACAGATACCATCTTCTTTAATTTCAGGTGTTGCACAACCTCTATTACACCACTGATAAGTTACATAGAATGGGCAGGATTCCCTTGACTAGCTGTTCTAGATATAATAAGGCCCCTGGTACATTATGTCATGTTCTCTGGTTCTGTGAAAACGTTACCCATTTCTGGAAGGTGATCCAGTCCAGACTAGACCCTCTTTTGGGGTTGTCTGAAGCCTTCCTCCCTGAGGTGTGTATAGTGGGGGAATATGATGACACCGTGATTTGTAATGAATGACAACACATGGTCCTTGTTTCTGTATATGTGAAGAAGGTTATTATAATGCGGCACTGGCTCGATCAAAATATTCTGTCTGTGACTGAATGGTATCGGGAGATTCTCTTTGCTTTTCAGGCAGAACGGACCATAGCCAGTTTGTCAAACTGTCTTCGCAATTATCAGAAGATTTGGGAACCTTTGTATACCTTGTTAACATTATAGTTGGTCGAGGCTTTGATACCCCTGGCCCAGATATTCCAAAAGGGTTGTGCATAGTGCAACAGTGTTTGCACCATGCAGCCCACTAATCTTGAGGCGCGATATTCAAGGGGATTGTGCCTGGCACAAACTCGATCGCGCTAGTGCATCAGTAATGTATGTGGCGCAGGTGGGGGGGGGGGCATGCCCATGCATACGCTGCACATCCCGATATTCAGCCCTGGATGTGCTGAGTCCATGCATGCACAACCCCTACTTGCACCACACACAGGTGAGCCAAAAAATAAGGAACAACTGCTGGCCACCTACAGGTGAACTGCCTTATTGTAGGGCGCAACACGGCAGCTGCCACCTGTGGGTGGCCACCCGAGCTCCGGCTGCATCTGGCGGTGTCCACACATGTCCGATCATGGGCATATGTACAAAAATTACTCTCCAAAATCCCTGGTGGTCTAGTGGACCACTGTTAGCCTGATCACGGGCATGTGTAAAATAAAATAGATTCCTATATACCTGGTGGTCCAGTGGACCACTGTCAGCCTGATCGCAGGCTTAAGTATAAATAAAATAAAGTCCTATATCCCTGGTGGCCCAGTGGACCGCTCGCAGCCCGATCGTGGGCATTTGTATCAAGAACAAATGATGTCCATTATCCCTGGTGGTCCAGCGGTACCCCTCTCCCCACCCATCCACAGAGCCCCACCACTCTGCTCCCCCTCGGTCAGTGGCGGGCAGCAGCACCCCACCCGCCACCCGCTGACTGACACCATAGGTAGGGCTGTATGCCCATTGGTCCACAACGTGAGCCAATGGGCGTGCAGCCCGTACCGTCACACATTCAGATATGTGAATGGATCCATTCACATATCTGGAATAATAACTAATCTGACTCTGAGTTACTGCGCCCATTGGCTCACGCTGTGGACACCAATGGCGTACAACCTGATGTCAGTCAGCGGAGTGGCGAGCGACAGGCAGGTGGGATGGTGCGCTTCGCCGCTGACCGGGGGGCGCGGGCAGTGGGGCTCTGTTAACAGAGTGGGGAAGGGGAGGCTGCGGCGACCTGAAATGACTGGGCGTCATTGACGCAATAAATGCCCGTGTCGGCTCTGGCGTCACTGAACCACCAGGGATATGGGGAACTTTATTTTCGTATGTAAACCTGCAATGAGCGACGATGTCACTGGTTTTCAAGAGATACTCGAGAATATTTGTTACATGCCGTGATCAACGCTGTCAATCACTAGTTCCTCAGAATAATAGTTTATGATTATAGTTACTGAAGCCTGCAATCAGGCTGTGGGGCACATTGTCATGCTGTGTAGAGGGCGTCGGTCCCCGACAGCTGCTGCCTGGCAGGGCGCCAGGTGCAAGTCGCCGGGGATCAGTGCACATGCATGCAAATGGGGCCACAATGACATGCAAATGGCCCCATTTGCATGTGCACTTTTGAATATCACCGTTGCTGCGCATGTGCAATGGAACTTGCACTAGTGCATCCCCCTGCTCCACTCTGGCCACTTGTGCTGGTGCAGTGCCACTGCGCCATGCACACTGTGGGTGGCCAGGGTGCAATATTCAATGATGCTGTGCCATGGTGCAGCTTTGTTGAATATCGCCCAGTCAACGCCCCTGTGCAGCCAAGTTGCACTGCTCCCAGGCTTGCACCACAACCTGGCACAGTTTGAATATCTGGGCCACTGTGTTTCCTTCTCACAGGTTTTCTGGTCCTGATGTGTTATGACCTCCTTTGTTTCTGCAGCCATGCAGTTCCTTAATGGGCAGCTATTATAAATTTTCTGATCGTGTAGATTCTGATTTTCTAAAGTCGGTCTTTAGGATCCTCCAGTGGTGGGGGTGGGTTTGGTTGGGGGGTTGCTGGTTTTACCTGTATTTAATGTTTATGATTAAAGCACATGGTTTCTTGTTCTTGTGTACTTTGCATGTTTCATCTGTTCTGTTTATATTCAGTTGGTGTTAGTCCATGCTGCTGTTTCCACTGAATTGTATTTCGGTATTTTGATTTTAAAACTCAATAAAGCATAAGAAAAAGAAAAAAGGAAAATACAAAATGAAAAAATACAAACATAAGAGAACAGGAAAACAAGCAACACAAAGAAGCATGCAGCAGTCTGAGGCAAAGCAAATACTAACCAAAAAGCAGGAGAAACACAATGAACAGAAGTTCAGCACAAACCAAGCAGAGCTCAAAGAACAAGGGAAGGAGAGAGGTAAACACTGAAGAAGGGAGTGGGTGGAAAGCCCCAGCAAGCCCCAAGTGAGAAGGCAGAGTCTGACAGAGCCTCCTGCTGCAAAGAAAAAGTGCTTCAGAGGGAGGCTGGAAGGAACTGCTTATATAGTTCAGGAAGGGGGCATGTCTGGTTGCTTCACTCCATTGAACTACAGGCAATAGCCTTTCAATAAAAGATGACTGGTTCAAGTACAGATCTCTGTGTCTCTCGACTGGTAACCCTCCCTTCCATGGTATGAACTCCATCTACCACCATCTTCTGTCATCTATCCCTTAACCAGTTTGTTACCCAGTTTACCATCATTTGACCCACCATTCAGTTGCTCAGTTTCCGTATGAGCCTCCTATGTGGAATGGTGTAGAAAGCCTTACTGGAATCTAAGTAGACCATGTCCACTGGCACACCGTGATTAATTTTCCTTGCCACCCAGTCAAAGAAATCTATCAGATTTGTCTGATATAACTTTCCACCTGTGAATCCATGTTGCCTTGGGTCTTACAACTCATTGGATTCAAGATACTCCATAATACTTTCTTTTAGCAGTGACTCCAACAGCTTCCCAACTACCAGTGTCAGCCTAACTAGCCTATAGTTGCTAGCCTCTTCCCTTCTACTGCTTTTGGGAAGTAGTGCTACATCTGACCTCCTTCAGTCCTCTAGAACAATCCCTGTTTACAATGAGTTGTTAAAAAGGACTATTAGAGGTACAGCCAGTACCTCCCTGAGCTCTGTCAGTACTCTTGGATGTACCCTGTCTTGCCACATAGCTTTGTCCACTTTCAGATTTGTGAGTCCTTTCAGGATTCTCTCCTCTGTAAACAGAATAGCGTCTACCCCTCAATGTTACTGTTGCTTTCATGTGATCCAACCCCTTTCCCTTCTTCTGTGAAGACTGAACAAAATAATTTGCTTAGGATACCTGCTTTTTCCTGATCCTCCTCTGAACAGTTCCCACCTGTCCTTTTTACCCTCACAATCCCTCCTCTAGTACATTATCCCTCTTCTCACTTATGTACCTAAAAATGTCTTGTCCTCTTTCATTACCCCTTGGTCTATTCTTTCTTCTGTTTGTGCCTTTGCTATATACTGTTTTCTCTGCTCCCCTCTGTTTCTGTTGATACACCTCTCTGTCTTCTTGCCTCTGTGTCTCCTTATATCCCCAGAAGGCAACCTGTTTAGCTATAACCTTTTCAGACACTTCCTTCAAAAACCATAGCGCTGTCTTTTTCCTCTTGTTTTTGCTCACTTCCTTTATGCAAAGATTTGTTGCCTGCAGTGTGCCTTCTCTTTGCATTGCTCACTGTTCCTCCACCCCTCACCCACCAGGTCATCCAACCCTGCTAGGTCTTCTCTGAGACATTCACCCATTTATTTAAAATCTGCCATCTTGAGGTCTAGGACTCTCTTTCTTGTGTGGTTCATTTCCATCATTGTCCTTATGTGGAACCACACTGTACGGTGGTCACTGGTCTCCCAGGTGGCCTTCCACCTTTATGTCTAGAATACTGTCTCTGTTAGTGAGCACCAGGTCCAGTATTGCCCCATCATGAGTGGGCTCCTTGACTAGTTGCCTGAGAAATTCCCCCTTCAGTGAGTCCAGAATGTCACTGCTTTTATCTGAGGCTGCGGCTGGTAAGCTCCAATCTACATTTGGCAAAAAGAAGTCCCCAACCAAAAGCATCTCCTCTTTTCCTGTCATTGTGTTTATGAGTGCTTATCTAAATTTTACCCCTGTGTTGGAGATCTGTAGCTCACACCAGTGCAAATGGTGGCTCTGTTTCCTGAATCCAGGGTAACCTACAGTACCTCCAACCTACCCATTCCCTCTAGGACTCCCTGTGTCTCCATCACTTTGATACCCTCCTTTACATACAGTACAATCCCTCCTCCTTTCCTTCTCTCCCTATCTTTCCTGAATATAATATAGCCTGGTATGGTCATATGTTCCAGTCATGGTTTCCTGTGCACCACAACTCAGTAATGGCCATGATATCTAGGTCTGATGCTGCTATGATGGCCTTTTGATACAGAATTTTATTTCCTAGACATTTTGCATTTGCACACATGCCCATATACATTTTGTTACCACTCTGTCTGCTACTCCCTTTTTTCACCTTTTTTCCATTCCTGCTTTTCCCCTTTTTATTTTACAACTCATGTTTCTATTCTCTTTCATTCAACCACTCTGCCTTATTCTTTATTTTACACCCTGGTGTATTTACCTCCAGTAGAGTCATCTCTTCTTTCTGCTACAGTCTTTGGGGGGTACTTTATGCCTTATTTCTTCAGTCACCCTACTCATCTAGTTTAAAAGGAAACTGTCATCTTTAGGATTTCTTAATGTCTGAAAGCCCATAAAAAGCTAATATGAGTGAGCCATTGTGTTTATCTGTGAGTCTTTGTGGACCAGAGTTATTCATTTGTAAATCAGCTGGTAATTAAGGGCTGGGAACAGTCATGTGATTTAGGCTCCTGACAAGCAGTGATGTCACAGAGGGATTTGGCCCTGCTTTGACTGTAGATAATCCAGCAGGTTAAATAGGAAATCGTCTGCTTTATTAAGTGTGTTTTCAGGTGTTATTACAACACTTTCTACATTTATAGTAATTGTTTTGTATGTGCATTGAAACTAGTGAGTTGCCAGCTTTACATTTCAAACTGTTAGTAAAAATAATCCAATATAATTCTGGCATTGTTATGGTAGAAAATTCCATTCCATCTAAAGTATTTCAGTAAGAAACTGTTATGCTTTTAAGTTCATCAAAAGAAGTAAAATACTCTTTTAATAATGCATTTCAGGTTATGCATGTTTTAACAATTATGTCCATCTATGTGTTTTTGCAATTAATTAACAAGTAATTGTGTCCTATTTTTTTCTTTTCAAGTCAAATCTGGATAGAAAGAGCATAATATTTTTGGAATCATAACACATGCTCAGATTGTTTTTGCTGTCTTTGTCCAGGAAAGACACACTGAGCTATAGCTTGTTTCCAGATGTGTTTTGGGAGCACAAGTAGGTTAAGTGACTTGCTCTGGTCACACAATACATAAGTAGAGCATGCTGGAATCAAAACCCATTCTAATGGATGCATGACGCTTGTTTATAGCTCTTTGCTTTAAAGGGGACAGGATATTTGTACTAACTGGCAGCTGTTTATAAAGTTCTTATTCTCAGAAATTATATGCATTCTCCTAAAGTATCCATATTAACTGTACTCGAATAAAAAGTGATAGGTAAAACTGTAGTTTGCATTGTTGTGTTTTTATGGGCAGCATTCAGTTACAGTTAATTTCATGGAATCACTTATGTGGAGTTTTTACTATGTCACAATTTGTGTACAGAATGCCAATTATGAGCTGCTGACCTATCAGAACCCTATTTAGAGTTCTATGCACAAACCATGACGTAGTTAAAACTCTAAATTACTGGTTCAGTGAAGAGAACTGTAAAAGAATGCTGCCCATAAGAACAAGACAATGCAAAATACAGATTTTATATCACTTTTTATTCAAATACAGTTGAATATGGATAATTTAGGTGAATGCATATCATTTCTGAGAATGAGAACTTTATAAACAGCTGCCAGTTAGAAATGATTTCCTGTCATCTACCAGACTGTACTGCCAGCTGATAATCAAAAACTACAAATTTCAAGGCTGGCCCCATGATGCCAGGCCAGTAAGTACGTAGCCACATTTGCATCTTGTAGACCTGAGTTCACAGCTGAAATTGTAGGAGAAAAGGCTGTAAGAGAGGGAACAGGAAAAGACAGAAGTTGTTGCTGTGGCAGACCCAGAAATCTGTACTGAAATGAACACAGGCAGGGTTTAGAAATCCTGATATGGGGCCCCAATACCTGTTGGCACCACAGAACCAGCCTTGAAATGTGTAGTTTTTGATGATCAGCTGCAGTATAGCATAGAGGTTAAAGCAATCCTGAAGATGGACTGTTTTTATTAACAGTTTGTAATGTAAAGGTGATAACTCACTAGTTTCAATGCACATACAAAACAATTATTATGAATTTAGGAAGTGTTATAATAACACCTTAAAACACACTTAATAAAACAGACAATTCCCTATTTAACCTGTTGGATTATCTATAGACAAAGCAGGGCCAAAACCCTCAGTGACATCATTGGTCAGGAGTCTAAAACACATGGTTGCCTCCAGCCTTTAATTACAGGACGATTTATATATGAATAACTCTGAACTGCAAAGACTCACAGATAAACACAGTGGCTCACTCAAATTAGCTTTTTATGGCTTTCAGACATTAAAAAATCCTGATGGTAACAGTTCCCCTTTAAATATTCTTTAAAGTAATACTTAAACCTTTCACTGAGAGCCATGAGTCCCCTCCTAGATGGATGGAACTATCACCTCTGTATAGGCCCTTATCACTCCTGGTGTGTCCCCAGTCCCCAATAAAGCTAAACCCCTCCTCTCTACACCATTCCACCAACCACAAGTTGAATCTCCTGATGTGGAGATCCCTAACCTCTCCCCCTTCCATAGACAGGCAGTACCACAGCGAAAGCCACTGAGCATCCTAGCTGTCTAAGATCACTCCCCAGTTCCCTGAAATCCCCTTGCACAATCTCATCCCTGTCACTAGTCAGGTCATTTGTCCCCAAGTGGACAATGCCATCAGCTCCCCATCTTGCTCTGCTGCCCTAGTGATTATTAGGATTCACTTTCTGTACCTCTGAGACAAGGCACCAGGTTTCACCTCACATCCCTCTTTCCCTCCTTTCCTGTTCTCAACTCTACCCCCCTGACTATCGAGTCCCGCACAAGAAGTTGCTTCCTCCTCTTATGCTGTGCTCTTCCCTCCCACCTTGGATCTCCTGTAAGGTGGATCCCCACATCCTCCATGGCCATTACCAAGGTAATAATTTTAAGGCAATGAGGGGAAGAAACAAGGGTGAGGGATGGGGGAAGGATGAGTCTAATGTAATGAGCAATGAAACTTGATCCTTGAGGCCATCATATTGCTTTGATTGATCTCTGTTTTACCAAGCGGGAGAGAGTTTGCTGAAGCTGAAGGCAGAATAGGAAATTTAGATTCTGACTCTAATTCCTCATCCAAGGCTAAACTGGCATCAAAATGGAATTGAAGTCAGAAAAAATTTCAGATATCCTGATGGGTACAAACAGAACAGATTCTACTGAACCCAAGCAACCCTAGCAAAAATCTAAGTGCACAGTGCTCATTATATATACATAAAACAGAAATTATATGATTTATCACTCTGTACAAACAAAATCTTTTATCATGGCTTTTGGGGAAACACTTCAGTTAAGTCACACAAGGGGTGGCTTTTCCTTGTGGACACCATCAAGTCATCTCTTCAGCGATATACCTCTGCCAGCTGTCTACTCATCATCACTCTCCAACATACACCCAGGAAAAAGAAGACATAGCATACCATACAAAAAGAATTTAAGCATTTCAATAATAAAAAATCACTTGCATCCTTAGTTTTTGGTACTATTTCAGTTCTTATACTTTATTCTTTTTATATGCAGAATAGGGCCAACTGGCCTATCTTGAGAGCTATATAGAGGCAAGTCTGTAAAGTTTCAATGCAGCTTTCATGGTGTTGCAGGGAAAGGAACATTGCTGTTCCCACAACAACAACAACCCAGGCTGTTTTTTTTTTTCTGTTTTTTGTGCCAACATCCCCAGAGATTCAACCCTAACCTCTCCACCCTCACCCATCCACCAAGACAGCCACAACCACCAAACCACCCTGGCTTGCCCCCACAATGTGAGGCTGCTGAGATGATCCCCCCTCCCCATGGAAACATGTCTAGAGTACCAGCAGCATCACTGCTGCCAGGAGGGCTCCCTAGGCTTACCCCTGTGAGGAGCCATGTGATCATGTCACTCAATGGATAACTGTCCCAGTCAGGGCTGGGGGTCACAGTGAATGTGACGGGGACCAGGAGGCAGGCATCATGGAGGGGACCATCAGCGCTTTTTGACTTGCTGACCCCACAGGAGGTGAGACATGCAATGACATCCATGGGATGAACCCGACATCGATCCCAACTCCCACAATGTAGGTGCCAGTCATGGAAGAACTAGCCTCCATCAGGGTTCCATATTACGCTGGACACACAAACCCCCCTCCCCAAAGAAGGAAAGCCATCCCTAGGATGCTCAGTCCTCCTTTTCTGTGCAGCCCTCTGACTCCTGAGTCCATCCCTGAACTCAGGATGTCTGCATTGCAGGCAGATGCCATGCCACTGCGAAGGCAGGCCGGCTCATGCCTCCACCTTTTCTATGTCTGCCTCCACATTGTCTATGCCCTGTTTGAGGTGTGGCCTCAAGAACTAGACACAGTGCTGCAGGTTATGTCTCACCAGTGAGCAATACAGGGGCAACACTACCTCCCTTCTCCTGCTGGAGATACCTCTCACTATACATCCCAGTATCTCACAGGCCCTACCAACTGCTTTGTCACACTGCCTGCCACTTTGAGGTCATCATATATAATACTCCAATGTCCCTTTCCTGATTAGTGACTATCAGTACCTCTCCTCATCCTATACTTAGCTCTTGGGTTCCTATGTCCTAGGTGTATGATTTTATACTTTTTGGCATTGAACCCCAACTGCCTCACTCTTGACCACTCTTCAAGTTTCCCAAGATCCCTGCTCTTTCTTTCTACACCCCTCCTGATTGTCCACCCTAATACAGATTTTGGTGTCATGCACAAAAAGGCATACCTTCCCTTCCAGTTCTTCTGCAATGTCACAAAGACATTGAAGAAAATCAGTCCCAGTACTGAACCCTGAAGCACCCACTAGGTCAGTCTCACATAAACAAAGTGAGTGCCATTCACCAGTACCCTCTGTTGCCCATCTGCTAAACAGTTTCTAACCCAGTTCACTGCTTTGGATCCCACCCCTGGGCTGGTCAATTTCTTTATCAGTTTCATCAGTAGGACAGTGTTGAAGGCCTTGCTAAAGTCCAGATAGGCCACAGCTACTGCCCTCTCCTGAACTATTTTCCTGGTCACCCAGTTGAAGAAATCAGTCAGATTTGTCTGGCATGACCTCCCTCCACCAATGAATCTATGCTGCCTTTGGTCTTGCAGTCCATTGGATTCAAGATACTCTACCAACCTTTTCTTAAGCAGTGTTTCCATTAGTTTCTCATCACTGAGGTGAATCTGATTTCAGTGAGTTGTTGAATATTGCCATCTGTGGGGTAGCTAGCACCTCCCTGACTTCCTTTAGTACCCTTGGGTGCACTCCCATCTGGCCCCATAGCCTTGTCCACTTTCAGAGCTGTAAGTCCGTTTTGGACTCTTCCACTGAAAATAAACTTGTATACACCTCCTCCCCCTTGTTCCTACTACTCTCTTGTGGTCCATCCCCCCTTCCACCACTATGAAGACTGAGCAGAAGTGCCTGTTCATGATGTCTGCTTTTTCTTGGTCCTCCTCTGCACAGTCTCCCCCTACTACCCTTCCTATCCTCACTATTCCTCACCTTGCTTTCCTCTTCTCAATTATAAACCTGCCTTTACACCATTAGCTATCCCTTTGGCTATCCTTTCCTTTGACTGCACTAGAGGTGGGTGAAATTAGCGAATTCTAATGCATGGAATTTTCACAAAATTCCACACATTTTTGTGAAATTTTGTGGCATTTTCTGAAATTCTTTAACTGGCCATAACTCGGTCCATGTTAAAGGGACACCATCAACTACCTAAGGGCTCAAAGCATCCCTAGTGTACAAAACACATGTTATGATTGTTCACATTCTGTAGAGACTGTAGATGTAGCTGGTAGTTTGATTCTGATTGTTTTTGTTTTATTTTAAAAGGTGAAAACAGATTGCCCACTATACTAGTGTTACCACACCAAAACATGTTTGTTTACATTCCATCATCAACTTCCACTGCATCTTTTCTAGACAAGGGAACACCCCTAACACAGTCTAGCCACTAATTATGCATTAGGAGGAGAGTAGACAATTGTATCATGAGTGGCTGCAGTTTGGGGGGGGGGGTTCTAGTTTTCAGGTAGTATACAGTAAGAACACATCAAGGATTTGAAACAAAACAAAGTTGTTTACAATTATATCATTAGCATGCATTTCAGTTCTACTAAGAAAGGAGGACAATAAAGCAACCAACAACATCAATGAATTTTAGACATGTCAAGCAATCGTAAAATGTGGGGTTTTAACTAGAACTAATATGATGCAAAAGAGGTTGACAGTGTCTCTTTAAAGATAGGAGTCTGAAATTGGCATGTTTATTGTCTGGTACAGACCCTAAAAGCTTGCTAAGGATAATGACATTTGGATAAGGGTAGGGATGTTACAGGGGCTCAAAGTCCAGCAATTTAATATTCATGTGAAGATTTTTGAAAATACTTCTATGCTTACAATGTAGCCACCTTTGGAGCTAGATCATTGAAAACTTAGAGGCATGCTTTCACGGAAGGATTCATAAAGACTGCTAAATAGAGATTGTAAGGTTTAGTTATGATCTGCCTTCCGACATGACTTCCAGGGCTCACTTCTGAACCCAGGCTGTCAGCATGGCAGCATGACTTTCTGATGCTGGACCATGGTGGTTGCCTTAAAGGTTAATATTTAGGGTCAATGAACCTAACAACATCGGTGATATTCTGTTCTCCAGCTTTAAACATATAGGGGCTTAAAATTCAGCAATTTACTTACGGTAATTGTGAAAATGTAATTTTAAAATTTCTGAATGTTTGGAGGCTTATAACTCAGTCAATTTTAAAGCTGGAGATCTGAAATCAAATGGCAGAGCCACACTCAGATATAGGGTGCTGAGTGACATAAACAAGCAGAAAAGAACAGTCATGGCACTCACCACATGTAGCTTCTAAAGAAAGACCACAGTCTCGGGATGCTGTTGTAAAGCAAATTTTACTTTGTACAGAAAGGTTGTGTGAGTGCCATGACTGTTCTCTTCAGGA
The DNA here is from genome assembly GCA_016271365.2 of Neoceratodus forsteri. Lineage (NCBI taxonomy): Eukaryota > Metazoa > Chordata > Ceratodontiformes > Ceratodontidae > Neoceratodus > Neoceratodus forsteri. The sequence continues at coordinate 1,388,343,078 of CM057453.1, forward strand.
GATCTGAAACTTGAAACACATATGTATGGGTATAGATAATGTCACCACACCAAATATGGTGCAATTTGCATAGTTGTTAACTGTAATTTTAAAATTTCTGACGGTTTGGAGGCTTATAACTCAGTCACAGTTATAAATAGAGATCTGAAACTTGGAACACTTCTATATGGACACTGGGACAGCCAACATACAAACTTTTGGTGCACAATGAACCAATAATATTTACATTAGGCTGAAATACCCGAAATAACAATTTCATGAAATTTTGCTGAAGTAAAATTAGCATTTTGTCAGAATTCCACTGGCAGAATAAAAATTTCACCGATCCCTAGTCTGCACCTTTGATCCCTTCATTGCTTACCTGCCTCCATCTGTTTTACTTGGTACACCTCCCTGCCTTCTTCACTTTGCATTTCCTTATACCTCCTGAATGCCACCTTTTTTTTCCTTCACCACTGTGGCCACTTCCCTAGAGTACCCTAACAGTCTTTTTTTTCCATCTGCATTTATTCACTTCATTCATACAGAGGCTGATTCCCCACTGTCTCTTCACCCCTCCCTAGCAATCAACCCTGCAAGGCAGTTACTGAGATAATCTCCAATTTTTTTTACAATCCACCCTTTTAATGTTATGGACCCTCTGCCTTGTGTGGTTTGCCTCTGCTCTCATATTAATTTTAAACCAAATTGTACAGTAATCACTTGTACCTAGGGGACTGCCCCATGTGTCATTGGTAATGCTGTCCCTGTTTTGTAAGCATCAGGTCTAGCACTGCTTGATCTTTAGTGGGTTCACTTACTTGTTAACTGAGGAAAATCCCATGTAGGTAGTCAAGGTTGGCCCAGATCCTTGCCAAAGCTACAGAAAGAAGGCTCCAATCTACATCTGAGAGATTGAAGTCACCAACTAGCAACACTTCCCCCTCGCATTCAGTCATGGTGATGGCTATCACAAGTGCTTTATACAAATTCTCTCCCTGTGCTGGAGGTCTACGTACCATCTCTGTATGGATAGTGGCCCCAGCGCCTGTCTCAAGGATGACCCAGAGCACTTCCAGTCCTTTATTTTCCTGCAGGTACCCCTGTATTTCCATAGTCTTTATTTGCTCCATCACATACAGCATAACCTCACCTCCTCCTCCTCCCTTCCTTGTCTATCCTGAACAGAGAGCATCCCGGTGTGACTATATCCTAGTCATGGCTGTTGGTGCACCATGGCTTTATTATGGCCACCAAATCCATGCTAGCCTCCTCCATGATGGCCTCCAGGTCCAGTAGGATGTTTCTAACTTTGGGCATTTTGCAAACAAATAGTTGCTGGGCACATTTAAACACTAATTCATGTGTGTGGCTGCTTATATATGGGTTTGTGGATGGTGCTGAAATTTCATGTCTGGCTCATTAGTAATATTTCTTAAGCACATCCCAGCTGTTGGGGTGTTTTTTGAATTTTATTTCTGAGATTTCCTGCATTGACACACATGGCTGTCTGTACCTTACTCCCTCCATGCCTTTTCCCTGATTTCTCCTCTCTCCTGCCTGTGCTGTTTCCTGAAGCTCCCACTGACCCCACCTTCCCTTATTACCTTCTCCATTACCTGTGTCCTTTACTCATGTTTTCTTGTGTCCTGATTTATACCCCCTTGCCCTCTACCTTGTCCCCACCCCTGTCTTCTTGCGCCCCTGCCCTGGTGAAGCCTCCTCCCCTTGGGCCCTCTCTCTTTGCTGCTTCATCATCTGGAGTGGCAATTTTTGCCTCCTTTGGTTTTACAGCTTCTTCCCCCAGCTAGTTTAAATGCTCAACCAAGAAGCATTCAAACCTCCCACTAAGGACTCTGGTCCCTTTCCTGGAAGGATGCAAGCCATCTCCCCAATAGAGGCCGATATCCTTCCAGGCTGGCCCCAGTCTCCAATGCAGCTGAAGCCCTCCTCTATGCACCATATCTTTAACCAATTGTTAAAGGCCCTGCTGTTAGAAAGAAAAAAAGAAAAAAAAAGCCCTGGCTTGGAGTTCCCTTTCCTCTTCCTGCCTCTACACATGTAACGCCTTGGCAAAAGCCACCATGCATGCCTCATGATTGCAAGCCACCACAGCTCCCTGAAATTTTCTTGCACTATGCCTAGCCTATCCCTTGCCAGGTTATTTCTTCCCAGGTGGACAATGACATCTAGTTGCCTCTTATCTCCTGCCACCTTCACGATCCTCTGGATCTGCTCTCCATCCCTCTAAGCTGAAGCAGCAGAGAGGCACTTCACCTCTCTCTCTCTTCCTTCCCCCTCTCCCAAGTCTTGCCCTAAAAATAGCCCCCCACTAACTTCATCTTCCACTTGGGGCCTCTTGTTCCTTCCTTGGGGCCTCCATTTCTGAGGACCCTCCCTTCTCACTGCTGCAGGTGCCTCCTCCCAGCTACCCCATCCTGACAGTATGTTGAAGGAACTGTGCAGTGGTACAGGCTGAGGAATGTATATCCTTTCCACCACCCACACCCTCCCAGAGCCCACTAAGGTGCAACTGTTCTACCTCTTCCTAGGCATCCTATGGGTCAGCAGCTGCAGATTTGTTGACCACCAGGTGGGGCAGAAGTTTCTCTGTACCCTTGCTAGTTCAACTCGGGGTCCAGCAGCCTCTGCCCTCAACCCAGAGAGGTGAGTGCAAATGGAGCAGCTCCTCAGTCTCCAGGTGCTCTGAAAGACTGCGACTCCACACCCATTGCTTTGCATCACTCCAGTGCTCTTTTCTCCCTTTACCTCTTTGTCTGTTACAAACATACAAACATATGAAATTAGCCAGCAGATAAAGGCCAATTGGTCTATCAAGTTTGCTCAATTATGCAGCTAGCCTCCCTATTTGGCAGCTGCACCTCCCCCCCCTGACCCCTGCTTACACTGTCCCATCCCCTTTTGAAGGCATTCACCGTTGTACAGGCCACCGCTTCCTCTGGCAGTGCGTTCCACTCAGCCACCACTCTTTCTGTAGAAAACTACCTCCTCATCTCCCTCCTGAACCTTTCCCTCTCCAGTCTCAATGCATGGCCTCTAGTATCCCTCCCTTCCCTTACTTTGAACAGCCCCTCCAGCCCAGCCCTGTTTATGCCCTTCATGTATCTGAAGGTTTCTATCATATCCCCCATCCCTCCTCTCCTCCAGTGAGTACATGTTCAGTTCCCTCAGTCTGCTCTCATAAGGTAAGTCCCCCAGACCCTAGATCATTTTTGTTGCCCTGCGTTGCACCCCCTCCAGTAACTTAATATCTTTCTTCAGGTACAGGCACCAGTATTGCATACAGTGTTCCAGGTGCAGCCTAACCAGTGATCTGTACAAGGGCAGAATAATCTCCCCCCTCCTTGAGGATATCCCCATGGCAATACAACTCAGCAATTTATTGGCTTCCACAGCCACCTTCCTACATTGAGCTGAGTTGTTCATTGATCCTGTTATGAGGAATCCCAGATCCTTTTCTTTCTCTGTCACCACAAGCTGACCCCCCAGATGGTAGCTCTTCTTTAGCTTTTTTGCCTCAAAATGCAGCACCTTACACTTTTTCACATTGAACCCCAACTGCCATGTGTCTAACCAGGCCTCAAGCTTCACCAGATCCTCCTGCAACCCCTTCCACCCCTCCAGATCATCCACCACTGCCCTATTTTGGTGTCATCTGCAAACAGACTGATCTTGCTCCTGATAGTCACTGAAATGTCTGCAATGAATATCCCAAATAACACCAGTCCCAGCACTGAGCCCTGTGGCACTCCACTAGTCACCATCCTTGGAGATGAGATCTCCCCGTCCACCACCACCACTCTCTGCTGCCTACCACTTAGCCAGTTTCTCACCCATCCCACCATCTTAGCACCCACCCCTGTGCTTTCTAGCTTACTTCCTAGCTTCCCATGTGGCACCAAGTTGAATGCCTTGCTGAAGTCCAGATACAGGACATCCACTGCATGGCCCCTGTCCAGCTGTCTCAGTCCCCAGTCATAGTACTCCACCAGGTTGGTCTGACAGGATCTGCCAGTGACAAAGCCATGCTGCCTGCTGTCCTGCATCCCACTGGCCTCCAGAAGAGCCACCAGCATCTCCTTCAGGATCATCTCCATCAGCTTCCCCATGATGGATGTGAGGCTCACTGGCCTATAGTTCCCCGGTTCCTCCTTGGGGCCACTCTTATTTAGGGGTACCAAGTGAGCCATCCTCCAATCCTGAGATACACCCCCTGATTCCAAAGAGGCACTGAATAGGTCTTTCAAGGGCCCCGCTACGACCCCCACCAGCTCCTTCAGTACCCTGGGGTGGATGCCATCTGGCCCTGGTGCCTTGTTCACCCTCACAGCCCTTAAGCTCTCCAGCACCCTACTTTCCATTATAGCCCCATCTGTCACCCCCCTCCTTTCCTGACCTCCCACTCCATGGGTATCAACCCCCCTTTTTCTTTAGTAAATACCGAGTAGAAGTAGTTGTTAAGAGCTTCTGCTTTTTCACCCCCCTTTCCACCAATCCCCCTTCCTTCTTAATCCTCACTATCTGTTCTTTACATCCCCTTTTCTCCCTGATGTACCTGAAAAAGCCCTTCTTCCCATCCTTAATGCCTTGTGCCAACCTGTGCTCCTTAGGCGCTTTAGCTGCTCTTACTGCCCTTGTACTCCCCCTGTTTTCCTCCCTCCCTGATTTTTTGTCTCTCCTAAAGGCCTGTTGAAACTTCCATGTACCATCCTGCCTCCTATATATGCCTGTTGACTTTCTACCTCCTCCTTTGCTTGTCTGAAATGTATTTGCTACCCTTCACTAGATAGGGTGTTTCCTAATTTCCCTTTTCAACCTTCCTACCAGTAGCTACATTTTCTGGATGACTACTATTCCTTACCCATTTGTTGTTACCCATTTACCTGTAGCTGATTAAACCTAAGCTCACTATTTCAGTATATCCCTTCACAGTACTGTATTATCACCTACCTTGGTTTGGTGTCTCCCCTGCAGAGTTTCCTGCAAACTTTGGACTATCTGCAGACACCTGCAGATGCCTTAAGGTAGATGTTCCACTGCTGCTCTGTGCCACTCATGTAATGGGACATGATCAAGATGGGACTCTCTGGGAGAGTGCTCAGATTTATCCCAGAGTAAGAGTCTCTTAGTTACATAGACACATAGATGCACATACACTGTCAGCAGATAAGGGCCTACAGCCCACCCAGTCTGCCCATTTGAGCTCTTAAGTTCACTTTATGTTTTCCTAGAAACCTGTTAACCCTGCCAGCAAGCCAAACCCAACCTGTGATCAGGTTCAGTGGTCAACCTTAACAGCTCTGGAGTCCTCACCTCAGGAAAGACAAGGACAGGCTGGAGACAGTGCAGCATGGGTTGACCAAAATGATTTCAGGCCAGCAAGGCAGATCCTATGAGGATTGGCTTAAGTCATTGAATGTGTAGTTGCTTGAGGCCAGATGAGAGAGGGGTGATATGATAAAGATCTTCATGATCCTGAAAGAAATGAACAAGGTGAACTGTGAAAAACTGTTGAACAAGAGCACTGAATCTAGAACATGATGCCAAATGTGGAAGCTGGTATAGGATTACATTCAGGAGGTACTTGAGAAAGTTTTATTTTACAGAGAGAGTGTTTGAGCTGTAGAACAGTCTGCCAGTGGATTTGGTACATACCAAAATCATTAATGGTTTCAAACATGGTTGGGACAGAGTTAAGGGCTTAGTAGTTACTTAGGGGTAGTAGTAAAATGGGAAGCAAGGGGGTGATAGTGTAGACAGAGACTCCATATTGACAAAGGGTCTTGGGATATGCTAGAGTATTTGGGGCAAACTGGATGACCCCCTGGTCTTTTTCTGCTATCACTGTCTATCGTGCTATGTTTCTATGTTTGTACAATTGTCTAGCAGGGAAAGTTGGGGAAGAGCATAATAAAGGAAAGGTCTCATATCTGCAGCATTCAGCCAATAAGTTCATGTTGAGGCAATCCAGTCTTTGTTCTTATGTCCTCCCCCACTGCCCCTGAATAAGTAAGCAATAAGACACGAGGGGGTGTGCATTAGACATTTCTAATGCATGACCAGGGGCATAGTAAGGCACAAGGCCACAAGTTGAGTGCCTTCAGCCCGTTTGTGCATTAGAAATGTCTAATGCACACCCCTAGAGTGTCTTATTGCACTTATAAAATGGGATTCTGTATTTTACAGTCATGTTACAAATAAAATTAAGAGGTGTAAATACAGAAAAATTAAAATGTTTGATGTATTTGAACATAAAATAGCTCCTCCACCTGGAAGGGTTTGTTGTGTTTTTGTTTTACTTGAGGCCATTTGTTCTAAGTAGGCTTCCATAGCTGTAGTTTTAATATTGTGTCCAGTAGTTGTCCCATACCACCCACTGACATCACCAGCAAATGCACAAATAAAACACACACAATGTTTTAAGGTGTATGCTCCTTTACAATTTATTTTATGTTTAACACAGTAGTAGTAGTAGTTCATGAGTAATACCAGGTTAGTTTCATTTCTTTTTTGACTGCGATCGACAAAGTTGAAAATGGAAAGCCCCCACCCAACCCACCCTCCACCTCAGGATCCCTCCATTCCATCAACTTTATACTGAATTCATAATTTATATTGCCTTAAAATGTAGTGGAACAGCTGACAACTGTAATAGTACTCTGAACAAGGAGTGTAATGGAACTCTGTAAGCCTGTATGGAGACTGCTGGCCGCGATTGAAACAAAAGCTTGAGCGTGTCGTTCAACTCACCAGACTGTTTCTTCTTAAACAGATCAGTGAATTTGATCTTCCTTTAGATGAAAAGTGATTAATTATGTTTAAAAGGAAGTCACTGTCTCACGGACTGGGAGAGTGAATGCCACAGTGAGAGCGAGCAAGTTACTTTTTACCATTACCATGAAGTGTCATCGGCGACACTTCATGAATTCGGCTATAGATGGGCCATGACAAACAGTACAGTATCTTTAGATAACTGTTATTTTACACACAAAAAATTGTCTTTAGAATTTGATGTAAGAGAGCAAGTGGTTGGCTGGCAAGAAGGCGGGAAGAGCACACATATCACTTAAGATATGCAAAAAAGTGGGGATCGGTGTTTGTCTTTCCTTGATGTTTTTATGCAATGTAATGTGTTCTGGTCAGGATCATGGCAGATCATACAGAGTGGTGCACAGAGAAGAAGTCAATATTTAACCACATATACAATAGTAATGTGAGTGCTTCTTAACACTGCCTTTTCTTAAACCATAAAGTCAGAGTTCGTTTTTATAGTCCTGATCGAGTAGCATTGGGGGTGGGGGGCAGAGCTGAGGTCGCGATCATGGTAGCAGAAGTTCAAAGAAATGGCACAGCAGATTGTATATGTAGTGCATTACTAGGAGACAGTCGCTTTACTAAACAAAGTTCATGAAGTATTGCATTTTCAACTGGCTACTCATTCAGTATGCTTACATAAAATGAGGTGCTGTACTAGATATGTGAGCTAAACAAGGGGTAAAGAAAAATGGTGTCCGTAACTTAAAAATTCTACTGGCCCATTGATTTCTTTACAGCCCCACTACATCCATCTGACCAGCACTTATTTTTAGCCATGCATTAGACACTTCTAATGCACAGCTAATGACCAATCAGGACAGAGTATTTTCTCTTCCCATTTTATAATCTTGGTTGCCTACCTCTGCACTGTCTGTAGCTTGTTGTTGTTCTTTTTCAGGTGCAGGTTCCAGAATTGTATGCAGCACTCCAGCTGCATTCACACCAGAGTCCTGTATAGGAGCAACATGACCTCCTTTCACCTACTGCTGAATCTCCTACCAGTACACCTTCCATCTTGCCTTGTCACATTGTAGTAATGATTTGAGGTTGTTGAAAATCACACCAAGATCCCTTTCCTCATCTGTCTCAGTATCTGTCACCCCTCCAACCTGTATCCTGCACCTGCGCTTTTGTTTCCCACATACAAGGCTTTGTAATTTGTGGCACTGTAGACCAGCTGCCGGATTTTTCCATCATCACTAATACTCAGCAATCTAAGATTTAACCATTCAAATACTCACCACTAGATGGCAGTGCTTTCAGCTATAACAGTGGCAGCTGCCATGAGGGCAGGGGATCAACTGTATGGACAGTTGTTTGGATGTTATCTTGCATATGCTATGTTAATCCATATCACAGAAATTAACCATAAAGGACTAGACATCATCAGGCACAACAGAGCTGTATGATATAATAAATTCCGCTAGTGGAATTCCAACAGAATTGCCATTCTACTTCAAAGCAATTCTGCAAAAAGGTGAACTGTGGAATGTTTCATGTAAACTTGGGAGTTTGTCACTTAAGTTACTGTAAACTCCAGATTTTGTTTCTGCATGTTTTCTCGCATATAGAATGGACAATATAAACTGCAGAATGTTTACTGAAATACACATAAACTACAAATGTTTTCCTTGCAGTTGTTTCTTGCATATAGAATAGACATCAATATGAACTGCATGAGCTTATCATTTATGTGGCAAATTATCAAATTCTGTAGCATTCCTGTGGATCTGGAAGTTTGCAATACTGCCCAGATCTATTGATTACTTGCAGGATTGAGTTAACACACAGAATACATACCTGTCTTGCATTTGGAAAAACAGACACTATTGTAGGTGTGTGGACCGAGGTAATTGGAGGTGTAGCCTTCACTATGTTCACCTTCAGAGAGGCAGCCTGAGCCTGTTTCAGTTTCAAGTACCGTTAGTTCCTAGTTTTATACAGCACTGAAAGAAGTAGTACTAACAATATTTAAATGTGAAAAAAAAAAAAAAAGGAAAAGAATGAAGAATTTTTTTTTTGCACTAACAGGTTAAAAGTAAGGACTTGAAGAAACTGGGCAAGATTTTCCAAAAATGTTCCCATTGAGATATGGTAAATTTTTCCTACATCCCAGCACACTGCGCCCAAATATTAGATCACCTAAACTGTTGTCTAACATCCAGGCGTAATTGCTAGAATGTGTCACTTTTTTTGATTCAAGCCATAAATCATGGCAGTTGTCATAAATATGTCCAGTCTCTTGAAAATAGAGCAAGGACATTTTGCTCTCTTCGGTATGGTAGTTGTTGTGTGCCATCCCTTTTAGAGTTCAAAGCTGTGTTCTAGCAAAGAAAGACAAGGTTATAATTCCAAAAAAGCTTCCTAACATCTTAATGGCTGGAAGAATGAATAGTGCATTCTCATTTAAGTTCACCATTTGGGACAGCCAAGCACAATGCTAGTTTCAAGGTGGCAGTCCTGGAGAAAGTCTTTGCTGAACTCTTGAATAAAAAAACAACTTATCTCATGCCCCCTTGGTGCCCCTCTGCTTTAGTGACCCTCATCAGCCCCTTCTCTGCCCATTGGACTCAAGCTCAGCTGCCAATAGCCATCTCCAAGCTCTCTGAAAGCCTGTGTCACCACATTAGCATCTGGATCAACCCTGCCAGAGGGGCCTTCCTGCTGCTATCACTGAGAAAGTGCCTTGGTACATTGAAAGCCAAATTTGGGTGGTGGTGGAGATGGTGTGCCATACTGTTGGGTGGCATCAGGGACATAGAGATCTGATAACCAGCCCACCAGAAACAGGCCATTTCCCATGTTCTCTCATCCCTCTTTGCACCTCCAACAGCATGGTACATGTCATGATGTTGTAGGGGTGCACAGCAAGCATGGAGTCACCCACACTGTCAAGTGTTACTCCATTGGACCACCACCAAGGTCTGCTCAAGGAGTGGTGCGTGCCAATTGCTACTGCTCAGGAAAGAGAGCATCTGTGTGGATGCCCTTGAACCTCTCTGATGGTCTCTGCTCCAGTCATCCCAGCAGCAGGGGGTGAACCTTGGATGCCAGGATGTCAAGTGGGCACCTTATCACTTGACACACCCCATAGCTGGCTTAATTTAAGTTTTTTGAACAGAAATCAGTGCCAGAATTTCATGATTATCAGCTCCAGGTAAACGACTGTAAAAGAAAAATCTCAAAATGCAGTGCTACTTTAAGTGGGTGTTTGTTTGGAGCTAGACACCAAGGGTTTGAAACACAGTCACGAAGGATCTCTTACTTAGTTTTTGCAAACCACTCATTAACTTTGCAAACCCTATTGTACCATGCACATCAGGGGTGCAGCAGGTCCCTGCATGGTTGCAAAACACATTGGGGCTGTGCTGAGAAGAGGGTAGGATTGCTATGCAAATGGCAAACAGTGCTCTGCACTAAGTAGGGTGACCCACAAAAAACTGGTGGCTGTTTGCACTATGTTTTGCACTGCCACACATTATGACTGTGTTATTGGGCACTGGCAGAGAAAAATAACATTTATTCCCTTTTAATGGTTTATGTTTTGGTCTTTGCTGAAAAAAAATCACAATGTGACCACCAGAGGTCACTATGGTGTAAGTGTATAGCCTGAGCCTGTTAAAAGGGCAATCTATCCAAAGGTATGCAATGGCAAACAGAAAGCAATACACTGCATTTGTGAAATACAGTTGCTACCCCCTGTATCTGCTGAGAGAAAACATTTTACAACATTAAACAAATTACCTTGCTTTCCTTGACCTTCTGATCAAAAAGATTATTAGTCAGAACTCTGAAGTTGCAGGACTGATAAGCTAGAGGTTTAAAAGTAAAAAGCATCATACAAAAATTCTAGACAAAAACTGATAAGAAAGGGCCTAATTAAAGTGTAATAAGTCAATACAAAGTTTTGCAGTCATGTGCTTCAGGAAGTTCCAATAGGACAATGCATTTCATAAATAATGTTTTTTTTTTTTCTGTTACCATGCCGTAACGTGGAATTCCTCTCTACCAATAGCATTACTATTGCTGCCCCTTGACTGATTCACATAGGGCACTAACTAAGGCAAATGTCATCCCCCTAGGCTTAGATTGTAATTGATCCACCAGCTCAATGCTTGGAAGACTGAGAAAATGCCTAAATCCTGGCATCTTGGCAGTCTAAGGAACCGTTGCCATGAAAGGATGCAAACAAACACAGATACATCAAACTTCAACACCATTGCGAAAGTGCCAGTGAAGGCGACGCAAAATATTAGATCAGCTGACATTCTGGAATCTGCTCAAATCCAGCCCCCGTAAAAATGTTGCTGTATCTGCAGTTGTTTGCACACTTTTGATTTGCTCAAAATAAACTAGGAGAACTTCCAGAAACACTTTCTTGGTTCTGAGTGTGCTATGGACAGTACAGTCCGGGAGGTGAGAGCTAGCTCCATATTTCTTCTTGGATGTTTAACAGTTAGTAGCAAGGCAACACCCAGCCTTTGAGTTAACTGTCTCTTGAAGCTAGAACTGTGCAAAGACCAATATATTACTTCATCACTGGCATCCATGTCTACTACAGTACTTTTTATTTATACAACTTAATGCCTCCTTCTCAGGCCCACCGTCTCCTAGTCAAAACCCCTAGAAGAACTATAACCCATGCAACTCACCCCCCTCCCATGAGAAAGAGGTATTTGGTGCTCCCCACACCTCTCAATGGATCAGAATCTGGCACACCTCATGGGCCAGACAATGATGCAGGGCCTGAGAGTACCATTAAATCATTTAAGGACCTGGGTGGTTTCTTTTCATTTAGTGCCCATCCCAGGATGCCAGCAGATATAACTCCAGTGTGCTTATGTGCATACAGTGTGTGCTTGTAGACAGAGCTGATTGTTACCCAGGTGGAATCGGTCACAAAGCAGAGTTAGATGCCCTCCCTCCCCAGAAGAGATCATCCTCTAGGATGTTTGATCCTCCTCCCCTGTCAGCTTTCATATTCTTTGGACTTGTTTTCAAACCTGGGTTGCCAGCACTCTGTTGGAGGGCTGGTGTCCAATTCAAGTACTGATGCAACTTATATTATGTGACATGCCACATGGTCAGTGAGCTAATCATTCACTGCTGAGTAACACATGCTCACCTACTAGGGGGCCAACATACTCCAAACTGATAAACATGGAGCAGAAAAGCTGATTTTAATTATTTTGGCATGTTAATAATACTCTTATGATACCATACTGACCAGCTCCAGTAGGAGGGCACAGCCTGCCTCGCCATATATGGACTTTCATCTTCCAGCCCCTCCCACAGCAGGTCAAGGTCGGACATTGATGGAGTCACATTGGCCAGGAAGTTGAGAGTTTCAGAGGGAAAAAGTAATATTCAGAGCACCAACAGGATGACTCACACGGTTCACAGATCAGCCCAGCACTCCTGGAAATCCTTACTCCCAGTTTACTGGATCCAGAGAACTCATAAAGCAACCCCTATGTGGGGAAAGGGAGTTACATGGGTGCAGCACTATGAGATGGCAAGTCATTGTTGAGCAACCATTAAGATGAGTGGGCTATGTCCAACCAGGAAACAGAAGGGGCCCACAGTGCTGACAGCATGTGGTGCCACCACAGAGAAAAAGAAAATATTGAAACAAAAATGCTGTTTTTTACAGAGTTTAAAAATAAATCGCTTAAAAGATTCTCATTTAACAGAAGCTTTTGACTTCCCAGGCTACTTCTAGGCAATGTACCCCATACCCACCATGACTGAATACACCTGGCCATCCCAGCTCTAACATGGGCTAGCACTACATGACTTTACGCTACAAGGATGCTGACCAGACAGCAAGTGTCAGAATGGAGGTATGTATTAGGCAGGTCTTGAGGTCAACATTGGGTGGTGGTACTGAGACTATGACTACTCAGTAGGGAATCCTGCCATTTTACATTTTATGTCCTTCCACTGCATGCAGATGTACTCATGCCCAGCCTGTACTGTATGTGAATCAAAGGTGTCCACACCCCTCAATGTCAATGGCTGCAGCTCCATCATAATTACAGATATAAGCATGTAATCTGCCTGAGGACTTCTGGCTCGGCAGCTGATGCCGATGTGAGGCAGTAACTAGATGTACCTCCATGAACAACAAGGTTTATAATATTTGATATTCAGCCCAGAAATTAGAAATTATTTGACTAAATACTTCAGGTGCTCTTGATCATGCCTGCCAGCACTGAGGATAGCTTCCAAATTAAACTGTACTGCTAGCAGACTGGTTATAATTTGCTTTATTGCCTACTGGAACATGGCAAGGGCCAAGGCTATGCCAATAGGCAGTATGATATAGCAGACAGTTCCTTGTACAGTCTATGCAGCGGAGCCTGCCAGGATGCAATGCAGTGTCTCTGGTTGTGATTGGTTGGCAGCCATGGCACTCCAGACATTACCTCATGGGTTTCGGCCCACCTGATAGGCTAGTGATGCACTGACCCAGATCAAATTTCCAACATATCCAGGTCCCAGAAACCCCTGCTCTCCAGTTTGAATCGTGCATCTGAACAAGGCAGTAGCATACCAGGAACCCCTGTCTGCTCTTCAAGGTAAGAACCACCTAAAAACTCTATCTTTCCTGGCTTAGAACCCTCCAAGCTGGCTTATCTGCCATTATTTTAGTTATTTTCTGGAGCAAGTTTGTCTAAAATACGATTGTTTTCTGTTTGTTTTGTCCTGCCCTAGTGTGGTGGGAAGGCTACCTGTTTGAGGTGCCTTATTAATGTTTTTCCTCTGCTCCAGCATTGCGGCAGATTGTGGCTAACCCGCCCGTGGCGGGACATTCTTATCCCCCTCAGTACTTTAAACTTCGGTTCCCTCAGTGCACGGCCTTCCCAAGGCGTCCCGCCCTAGCCGCATGCAGAGCGAGCATGGCCTCCACGTGGTCCCTGAGACCGTCGCTGCGCTCGCTCACCCCCTCCCTCCCATCCCTTCCCCTCCAGTATCTGGCCGCCCCTCTGGCGGCCGCTCTTCTCCCAGCGCCGTTGCGCCATGTCCTCCTCTCACTCGGCGCCGATGCGCCGTGGTCCTCCTCGCACTTAGGCGTGCTTCCTAGGCCTCGTTTGGGACCTCTCCTCTTGCGGCTGGCGCACCCTCCTAGGCCTCCGCTAGGCCTCCCGGCGTGCCAGCCGCACGTCTACCGTCATTGTCTCCCTCGCCCCAAGCGAGGGAGAACCCGGAACTCTCTCCTCCCCCCCCGGGACGCTGCTCGCACCACGCGGCATGTTCTCTCGGGAGGCTGGGAGAGAGAGAGAGAGAGAGAGAAAAGAGAGAGATAGAAAGAGAAGAGAGGAGAGAAGGACAGAAAACCATCGGGTGGTAGGGGCAGAGTTTAAAGACTGGGGGCAGTTTTTCTTGAGAGAGAGAGTCTCTCACGGGGGGACGATTGCCTACAATATCTCGAGGGTTTACCTTCCCCTCGGGAAAGGATGAACATGAGGGCTCATCTCTGGGGCCTACTCCTGGGAGGCAGACCTAGAATTGAAACCCGGGCCCCTCCCTTCACGGGGGCCAACTGACCAGTCCTGGCCTCCCAGAAGTTGGTCTGCAGTATCCCCTTAGCTAAGGGGCGTTTATAGCGGTTGGACCACTACCAGGCCCGTGCTGCTGTTCGCTAGGCCCCCTAAAAAAAAAAAAAAAAAAGGAAAAGAAGGCTGGAACCTGGCATTTGTAAAGTAATATCAGAGAAGGGTCGGGTCGAGGGGCCCCTCCACCCCTTCTTTACGACAGGGTTCCCTTCCCACCATTCAGGTCCCTCACACAGCGACCCCGGTAGGTGCCATCCTCGTCTGGTCCTCCCTCAGTGCCTTGGCCACCTCCCATAGCGGGCCTCGGCACCAGACCACCGCCCGATGTTGCAGGGGTCCTCACATAGCACCCCCCAACCTCAGGCATACCATCTGCAGCCTCTGTGATGCAGGGCTCCTTCAGCACGTAAAAAAAAAAAAAAAAAGGAGGGAAAGCAGTACGGTCTCCTAAACATGCCTCTCTCTATTCCAGATGGTGAAAGCAAAGAAATGCTCCGCGTGCAGTGCCATCCTCCTCCCCCAAACCCCGGGCCCCCGCTGTGCGGCCTGCCTCCTAGACGACGACGACGACTCCTCCTTAGAGTGGACCCCACCACTGGCCCCCAGTAACCCTGGACCCAGCAACCCTATGTGGAGGGATCCGGGCTCCCTTCTAATCCAGAATCAACAGGCCGCGGTGGCCATGATGGAGAGCCAACAGAGCTTTATGCTCAAGATCATGGAGAAACTGGAGTCCCTTACTCAAAATAGGACAAGACCACCCAACTCGGAACCCGACAAGACTGGGGGCCAGCCGGAGGAACTCTCAATTCCCGAGGACCCCCTCCCTACCATTCCGCTCGACAGCACGCATGAGGACGGAGAGAGAGAGGATGCCGGGGACGAGGATGACACAGAGTCAGACACAGAGGAGATGGAGCTACAGATGGCCCCTTCACTGACTTCGAAGTTATGTTCCTTCAACACCATTCCGGGGCTCATGAAGGTGATCAAGGCCACAATCGGGTTCGACACCGAAGACGCCGAAGAGGGCAGATCCGAATCGAAACTCAACCCGATGATCCAACTAAGGCCGTCCACCACAGAGACTTTTCCTGTCTGTCTAGCTATTGAGGACATTTTCAACACAGAGTGGCAATCCCCGGACCCAGGCAGGATGCCAAACCACAAAAACCTGGACAGGATGTATCCGGTGTAAGGGGAAAAATCAGACGCTTGGTGCAGGGCCCCCACCATCGACCCTCAGGTGGCAGCACTCAGCAAGAAGACCGTGCTCCCTTGCGGCATGATAGCACTCAAAGACCCTGTAGATAAAAAGGTTGAGGACATGCTAAGGAAGGCATTTGAGATTGGGGGCACCGCTGCTAAGGCAGCTACCACAGCCATTTACACAACCCGGGCACAGATCTGTTGGCTCGAAGAACTCCAGGAGCAGGCCACCCCTAAGTCCAGGGAGGTGGAGCTATTGGAGTGCACCCTGGATGCAGCCAAGTACCTGGCCGATATGGCAGTAGACACTCTGCACCTCCAAGCAAGATTCACCGCTATCACCAACCGGGCCCGTAGGGCTCTGTGGCTGAAGCTTTGGGACGCAGACCATGAATCCAAGTCTTTGTTGCAGAACCTGCCTCTGCGGGGAAAGCATGTGTTCGGGGAGGGGCTGCAAGATTATTTAAAACAAAAGGAGGAGGGTAGGGACCTCCTCAAGAATAGGTACAGGCCTTCTTATCTAGCCTCTTCTAGACAGAGATTTTGAGGGGGGAGCAAACCTTACCAATCCCGCCGAGATCCAACTCAGCAGTCTCACTCCTTTCAAGGAAGAAGCTCTTCCACCGGCTTCCGTGGCCCTTACACTCAGAACTATCAGTCCTCGACATTCAGAGCACGAGGCCAGAGACCCGGAGGGTGAGGTAGAGGATTCAGGGGGAAGCAGCAATGACTGCATCCCAACCCAGGCACAGGGCCAGGATCCTTACCCACCGGTGGGGCAAAGACTGGCCCTCTTCGCCCACCGATGGATAACCACGACGTCGGACAGATGGGTTCGAGAAGTAGTGTCAAAGGGGTACTCCATAGAGCTAACCCATGCCCATATCCCTCACAGGTTTGTCTCATCCCCCATAGCCAGGAGAAAGGTGTCCCCTCACCAGGTCCAACAGATCTTATCAGAGCTGATCCAGAACAGGGCCATCCAACCCGTACCAGTTCCGGAGCAGGGAATAGGAATCTACTCCATCTTTTTCCTCGTACCCAAAAAGATGGGGGAGCTCAGGCCAATCCTAGACCTAAAACTTCTGAACCAGCACATAGTACCACACCGGTTCAAGATGGAGACCATACGTTCCACTCTCCGTTGTATCCGGGTAGGTGACTTCCTGACATCTATCGATCTAAAGGACGCCTACCTCCACATTCCCATCATCCGGAAACACAGGCAATTACTCCGTTTCCACGTACTGGGCCATCACTTCCAGTACAAGGCGCTACCCTTCGGACTGTCGTCAGCCCGAGAGTCTTCACCAAGGTCTCTATAACCCTAGTGGCCAGACTCAGGGAACAAGGACTGGACATCATCCCGTACCTAGATGACTGGCTTATTCATGCCCGATCCGAGGTCCAGGCTCGGTCGCACACGGAAATCGCCATCCAGGCACTCGAGGACCACAGCTGGGTGGTAAATCAAGAAAAGAGCCATCTCAGCCCCACGCAACAGATCAAACATCTGGGGGCGATCATCAACTCGGCCGAAGGGTGGGCAAAACCAGCCCCAGCGTGAGTTCACAACCTCAGGGAGCTGGCACGCAAAATGAGGGCCAGCCAACACTCAACAATGGGAAAAATCGCCCAGTTGATGGGCTGTATGGCCTCCTGCATAGACCTCGTGCCTTGGGCCAGGTGGCACATGCGCCCACTCCAAAACTACGTCTTGTCCCGGGGAGCGCCGAGCGAGCACAACCTTCAGTGCGTGGTACCTCTACCCCAGGCAGTAAGATCCACCCTAACTTGGTGGACTGTGGAAAGGAATCTATCCAGGGGAGTCCCCCTAGAGCCCCCCCGCCCAGTCGCCATAGAGACGGATGCGAGCCTTTCGGGATGGGGAGCCTGTCTAGGAGACTCAACGGCGCAGGGCCAATGGTCACCAGCTGAGGCGAAGCTCTCCATCAACATCCTGGAGATGAGGGCCGTGTTCCATGCCCTGAGGGCATTCAGGCACCTAATAACCGGTCGGTCGGTCCTAATCCACTCCGACAATTGCATGACGGTAGTCTACATAACGAAACAGGGTGGGACCAGGAGCAGAGCCATGATGAGGGAGACAACGGCGGTCCTCAACTGGGCCCAGACTCACCTCATTCACCTGAGCGCAGTCCACCTCGCAGGGAAGCTGAACGTCCGTGCAGACTGGCTCAGCAGACAACAAGTGCACCCGGGGGAATGGCGGTTACACCCAGCACTATTCCAGGTGATCCAGGTGACATAGGGGACCGTGTCTATGGATCTCATGGCATCTCGGGAGAATGCCCAGGTCAGCGAGTACTACTTGCGCTTCAAGGACGGTCTTTCCCAAGGGATGGACGCCCTATCACAGACCTGGAAGAGGAGGAATGCCTACGTCTTTCCACCTCTCCCCCTTATCCCCCAAGTCCTTGCCAAGATTCAGGAAACAGGCCTCATGGTCATCTTAGTGGCCCCATATTGGCCACGCAGAGCCTGGTTGACTGCTGCCCGAGAAATGACCGTAGGCAACTTCCGGATACCCTACCGGCCGGACCTGCTTTCACAGGGGCCAGTGCTCCATCCATCTCCTCGGACCCTGAAGCTCACGGCCTGGCTCCTGAAAGGAGGAGACTGAAAGCAACAGGGTACCATGAATTGGTAATCAGTACCCTGCTCCGGTCCAGGCGGGCCTCCACCACATCCACTTACAAGAGGCAATGGGCCATCTTCACGCAGTGGTGCCGAGAACGAGGGATGGTGCCTGAACAGACCAATCTGGCCAACATCCTACTGTTCCTCCAGCAGGGAGTGGACAAGGGACTGGCGCACTCCTCCCTCAGGGTGCAACTGTTGGCCATAGGAGCGGCCATAGGCCTCGTGGAGGGGTACCCCCCGGGTGAGCACCCCGACTCCATACACTTCTTGAGGGCGGTGGAGATCATGCGTCCGAGAACCAGGCCGGTGATCGCCCCGTGGGATCTCCCTATGGTTCTGGAATCTCTCAGATCAGTGCCCTATGAGCCCCTCTGAGAGACGGACCTCTTTTGGGTCGGCCTCAAGGCATGCTTCCTGGTGGCCATCTGCTCGGCCAGAAGGATTGGGGAGCTTGGCGCACTGTCCTGTGCGGAATCCTACACAGTGTTCACACCACTGGGGGTCAGTCTGAGAACAGTCCCAGCATTCCAGCCAAAAGTCTCTACCAACTTCCACAGGGAGCAGCCCATCAAGCTACCCACGTTCCCAGTCGACCCTACACAGAATCACGGCGGGACCCCTCACCACCTCAACGTGGGATCCGTCCTTGTGGTATACCTGACCAGAACACACCCCATTCGCAAGATGGAGAGGCTGTTCATCATCTCAAAGGGACAGAGACAGGGGCACACCGCCTCCAAGTCTACCATCGCAGGATGGCTAAGACAAGTCGTCCAGAATGCATACACAGCCAACCGACTGGTTCCACCACAGGGGATCAAGGCCCATTCCACCAGAGCAGTGGCCACTTCCTGGGCGGAGAGAGCCAGTGTATCCACAGAGGATATTTGCAGAAGCGTACTTGGTCCTCCATGCACACGTCCAGACACTACAGGCTGGAGAGCTCCAGGCCGTTACGTCACTCGCCCATGGCCCAGGTCCTAACAGCAGCTTCCTCAGCCAGTCACTCTTAGTCGCTCATTCCTCCCAGAGGACTAACTGCTTCTTATCTACCCATGAGGTAATGTCTGGAGTGCCATGGATGCCAACCAATCACAATGGGTGTTTACTCACCTGGTAAAGGTGATTGTGTTGGTTGGCATCCATGGCACTCCAAGGCCCTCCCTCAGAGCGACTAGAGTGACCGGCTCTGGGCCTAAAGGGGTACCTAGTATCTAGTTTCTAGGAGGACAGACAGCATGAACGATGCCATAACAAATGACCTGTCAAGCTCCCGAGTTCGAGTTAGATTGTAAAAAATAGGGCAATAAAGATCGGGCCCCGGGGCCTTTTTTCTGCCACGTCGTAGTACGACTCCTTTGTACCCTGTTTCAAGCTTCTGGTATTTCTGCTAACGCACTACATTGTATGTCTTTTCTCTTTGTACTAATTAACCTTATTTCAGCTATGGAAGATTCGAACTGGAGAGCAGGGGTTTCTGGGACCTGGATATGTTGGAAATTTGATCTGGGTCAGTGCATCACTAGCCTATCAGGTGGGCCCGAAACCCATGAGGTAATGTCTGGAGTGCCATGGATGCCAACCAACAAAATCACCTTTACCAGGTGAGTAAACACCCATTACTGCATGACAAAAGGGATTTACATCCATAGAAACTGTCTTGCTTCATATTAGTAACGCCGCAGCAGAATGTTGCAGTATTGTGTTGCAGCTTAGCAGTCTCCAATGTAGGAACTATTAGAAAGGGAACCCCTTTAAATTAGTACATGTTATACAGCGTATTTAGTCTCACCTGTTTAAGAAATGGTAGGGAACATTGTGGATCCAGAATCCCTTTGAATCTTAAATAGATATGCTACAACTATATTACTATTTTGAATTTTCTTCTACTGTATTTGAAGGTATGCATGTGCCAAATCTAGTTTTCTAAAAGGACTGGCCAATTGCCTGCATGTCAAATACGTCCTGAACATGCGACACTGGATATTGGTCTACTTATAACACAGGATTCACCATAACTTTGAAACTACCACAAATGTGAACTTGGCTATCCCTCTTCACAGTGGGCACTATGGGTATAGCCCATTCACTGATCTGTACTGAGAAGTCAGCACCTACAAGTGCTGATATTTGTCATTTTCCTTTCTGCCATGATTCAAACCTAGTGATGCTAGAAAGCACAACAAGCTATTCCCCAGCATGATGTATTGACAGCCTATCTTTTCAATTTGGCATTTTTGATGTTCTGTTTTCTTTTTTCATTGTTATGCCTGGCTTCCACTAGGTGGAATTTGAGCAAGCTTTAATGAATATGTGGGTTGAACCCACATTCTGTTTAATGAGACTGGGCATGTGTTGAAGCCCTCCCTGAACAGTTCCATTCCTGAGGAAATTTGAATTGAAATATGATCTTTTACACATTTAGTTCACCTGCCCATAAAGAACACGTGGGAGATCTTGCTACTCAAAGCTCAAGCTACTGATACTATTTTTACCCTCAGCCCAACTGGACTCATGCTTTTAACATTTGGAGAGAAAAAGCCTTGCTTATAATTTTCATTTTCTCTCCCCAGTGGGTATTGTGCCCTTTCTGGAACTTTTCACAACAACATGGCCTAGGATGTCTGAACTTTTTCCATTATTTACAGACTTGGTCCTATGTTCTCAAGCATACAACTCAGGGGTCCCACTTGGAACCAGGTATTCTTTTCTTGCCCTTATTGAAACAGGCCCTAATAAATTCTCATCCACAACATCTGATTTCTTAACTCTGCTAATTGAGCACTTATCTATTGAAGGTGACAAGAAGAACTAGGTTGTGACTTGTTTAACATGGACTGGTCAGTAACTTTGGAAATATCACACAATATTTTTTTCTCACATCTCTGGAAGATTTTTTCTTGGAAAACAAACTGCTTCAGTTTGGGATGTACTGCTAGAGAAAGTGTGGACAGCATTAGCATCTCACACACTAATCCTTTGGTCATGCTCTAATCTACCGATTTACCTGGAACATATTTTCTTAGCCCTGACAAAGGTATTGGGCAGTGACAACCTATGCATTGTAAACACAGTACTAATCCTACATGGCACTGATCTTTATTAGGAAGAGATTCCCTCTACCACCATATTTCTCCCCACTTCCACTGGTCCTCCACCCCTCCATCCTGTGTGGCACCCTTAGGGATTATGATTCCCTTTGCCCTGTCCCAACCATGTTTAAACCTGTTTAGGGTAGCTGCCCCCATCACTTCTGCCAGTAGTCTGTTTCATGATTCCTCCACCCTTTTAGTGAAGAACTTCTTGTTATATCTCCTGAACTTACCTCCCCCAACCTCCAGTCATGCCCCCCCCCAGTGACTGCATCCCTATATCCTTACAAATACAACAGGTCCTCACTCTTCCCCTTGTTTATACCCCTGAGAAACATTTATGTTTCAGTCATGTTCCCCTACTCTGGCATGGCCTCAAACAGTACATGTTTAGGGCTTCCATCTGATCCTCCTAGGATCTGCCCTGCTAGCTCTGGATCATCTTGGTAACCCTTTACTGTACCAACTCCACCGTGGTCAGTCAATGCCTTTCCTCTAGTGAGGACTTGAGAACTTGGTGCAGTACTCCAGCTGAGGCTTCATCAGAAACCTGTACAGCGTTAGCATGACTTCACTTCTCTTACTTTCACAACCTCTCGCTATACACCTGAGAATCCTCAATGCCTTGCTATATGCCTTGTTGCAGTGACTCAGTTGCTTGAGGGAGTCACTGATGATGACCCCAGATCCCTCTTCTCTGTTGACGTGGCAAGTCTAACCCCTCCCATCCTGTATTACTCGTGCAAATTCTGTCTTCCTAAGGGCATTACTTTCCACTTCTTGGCACTGAATCTCAATCACCAGAAATTAGACCATCTCTGTAGCTTCTCTGCATCCTTCTGGAACTTCCTTGCTCCTTCCTCATAATCAGCCCTGCTGCATAGCTTTGTGTCATCAGTGAAAAGACATAACCTTCCCTGGATATCTTCTCTTTATGTCACTTATGAATATATTAACTAGGACCAGTGGCAGGAACAATTCTTGCAGCACTCTGCTCATGACTTCTTTGTCCCCTAATTGAGCTCCATTTACCACTTCACTCTGTTGCTTCCCCCCCCAACCCAGCTTCCTACCCACCTAACTAAATCCCATTCTACTCTTAAGTCATCTACCTTCTTCAACAGTCTCCTGTGCAGTAAAACATCAAAGGCCTTTCTGAAGTCAAAGTACAGGTAAAGCAAATCTATCGCCTGTCCTCTGTCAATCATTTTGGTGACTTAATCCATAAACAGCATCAGGTTGGGGTGGCATGACATCCCTGAGACAAACCCATGATACTTGTTGTCCCACAGACCATTATCCTCCAAGCAGATCATCAGGTTTTCCTTGTCTATGGTCTCCACCAGCTTACCTACAATGGAGGTAAGGCTGACAGGCCTGTAGTTGCCTGGCTCCTCCCTGCCCCCCAACCCCACCCCCTTGTGGAGTGGTACTATGCTAGCAGATCTCCAATCTACTGGCATCACTCTGGACTTTAGTGAGTTTTTCTAATTTCTTCTGATTGCTCTTTATTGGCTGTATTTCCAATTAGCAGCTGACATTTGCATTTTCTTTAATTTCAGGGCATTGAGAGGCATGTCCACATTATCAGTGTGGTCAGATAGGCATGCAAATGCATTATCCAGATCCTGATACAGTAAATAAACATTTGAATCCACGTCAAACTCTTTTAAAAATCTTGCCCTAATTCGCTTTTGGCTAAATGCTGTACTGCAATGCTGCTTTAAATCTAGGGGATTGCCTGCTGCCAGAGCAAGTTGTGAAAACAGACTAGGTACATAATACAGGCTGACTTATCACAATCCATTTCAATGGAGTGGGGAAAGGGTGTGAGTTTATGCTTGATGATTAGCTGTGGCTGAAGTGAAACAATGATGCAATTCTTGTAGCATGTAGCATAGTGTGCAAACTTCCACAGTGAAATTGGTGCCATTGGATGAATTTTACTATGCCAATTGCTGCACTACACACTTGCAATGAATTTTACTATGCGAATTGCCTCACTTTGCATCAAAAGTTAACCACAAAGTGTGAACTGCAGCAATCTGCATAGTAAAATTCACCGCAGGTGTGGTAAATTGCATAGTGTGGTACAGTAGTCACAAATGTTACCCATAACAGCCAAGTTAGCAGCAATACATGGATAAATTAAAAATTTGCAACACTCCTACTGATTATGTCACCGAGGTTTGTTTTTGTCAGTTACTGTATATTTGCTACAATTCCAGTTGTATCTGCACATGCCCACTGATCTTACTACTGCACTGACTACGTTGCCCTATTAGGGGTACCAAAATACATGAATTCTAGTATAGAGCTATCATGGGTACCTCTGGCATGATCCTGTTTTTTTTAAGTTTGTTGTTGTGTGTTTGCTTTCAGTCCAACACTTATTATGTTGCTCCTTCTTTATGCTGTATTTCTTGGGCTCAGTAGCATAAAGCTCATACAGTATGTATTTTGTTAGTATATGAAAGGTTTATTGTTTTTAAATCTGGTAAACAGGAAAAAGGTTTTAGACCTTTACATGTATTCCTGTTTTCTTATAGTCAGATGTGTTGCCAATTTTTTTAAAGAATTGTTACACTATTAAAATATAATTGCATTGCTGTTGTAAAACTGTGTTTGAGGGCACCACAAAGCTACTGTAGATCATGATTTGAACAAAATAGCAATTAATATTTAACATAAACATTATACTGTATGTGTTAGTGAATGAAAAAAAAACATGTATTGAGCAGTCACTTTTTATGTTTGCTTGCACACATATGCAAGAAACATTATGTGGCAGCTTAGGAGAGAAGCGAGTTGTGGAGGTGTGGCACTGTGGCAGCCAACACTGGCACTGCATTTGTGGGCTTGGCACTGTTCACCCAATGCAGGCCCAGTGCCCTGATGACACTGGTTCTGCAAAAGTGCCACCAACTTGAAATAATTTGGCTGCTGCAATGAGGGGCCACCTCATCATTGCAGAATCAGCCATTCTGCTGCAATGAGGGAGCAACCCATCTCTGCAGGGTGGTGCCTTGCCTAGTGTAACATTTCTACTTACATGGCTGTGGCTGTTGCTGCATCAGAGTCCCCATAAAAGCTAACAGGGGTGCCCAATCCCCCTGTCAGTATGCCTTCTTTCCAGATCATTTGCTGATGGGGTAGCCCACTCCCCATCAGCATAATACTCCCCATACATTTTGTTTACCAAGGGGGGTGTCCAATTCCCCTTGGCATCATGTCTCCCCTCACCAAAACACAGATCCATCTTACTTTGCTAATGGGGGGCCCCAATCCCCATCTGCTTCAGTCCCTCCCCCCAAAAAATGCAGGTGGCACACTGGGAGCCCATCCCAGCATGCCAAATCTACCTGCAAAAAAGGAAAACCTTCCACCGATGGTTTCAATTTATTTTTCACCTGAAAAGTAGAAAACGGTCCCCCATTGTGTCCGATGCTCTCTCCCCCAACCCATGCCCACCCTCTGAGTACCCTACCTCCCCACACCCCCCTCACCCTATACTTACCTCTGGAGCCTGGTGCGACAATCTTCGGTGGACTGGGAACATGTCTGCATTCTTCAAAGCCAACCGTGAACTGAAGAAATGCTGGTAAGCTGTATAATGGCATAAATATTTTTTTTTTAACTTATGTGAATATCTTGGCCCTTTTTTTGGACTTTTGGCACCAAATTTTCAACATGAGGTTATTGGGACCCCTCCTCATGAATTCAATCACTGTTATGGTGTTATTTGGTCATGAAAGGTGATTTTGTGCTCACTGCATGGAATCACCTTTTGGGACTGATATATGAAAAGACAGTGCCACTGGTCATGAGGTGGGCTCTCAAAAAGCCTATGTTGCAAATTTGGTGAAAAAATTGAAAAAATTACTCTTTTATGAGCATGCATTGCACAGTTTCCATGCACACTCGTAGCTTCGCACATTTGTCATATTTTCACTCCAGATTTTCAACATTGCCATTTTCAACACCTCCTTATGAACATCACAGCTGTCATTTTTCTCATACTGGCCAAATGTGTTTTTGCACTTCCTGCACAGAATAGCATGGTTGCTATGGAAAAATCAGTGTTCAGGACACATTAAGAAAATTACAGTGACACTGTTCATGAGCAAAGGTCCTAAAATGCCTATGTTGCAAATTTGGTGAAAACAATCCAAAAAATGACTGTTTTATGAGCATGCATTGCACATTTTCCATGCAGACTCATAACTTCATGAATTTATAATATTTTCACTACATACTTTCAACATTGGTATTTTTCCACACTTCCTTATGAACGGTACATCTGTCATTTTTCACATCCTGGCCAAAATGTGTTTTCACACTTCCGGCAAACAATAGCATGGTCGCTGTGGGAAATCAGTGTTTAGGACAGATTAAGAAAGTCACAGTGACTCTGTTCATGAGCAGAGGTCCTAAAATGCCTGTGTTGAAAATTTGGTGACAAACGTCCATAAAATGACTGTGTTACAAGCATGCATTGTGCAGTTTCCACACACCCTCATAGCTTAGCAAATTTGTAGTATTTTCACTCCAGATGTTCAACGTTGGCATTTGTTCAGACCTCCTTATGAACAGTACAGCTGTCATTTTTCACATCCTGGCCAAAATGTGTTTTCACACTTCTGGCACACAATAGCACAGTCGCTGTGGGAAATCAGTGTTCAGACAGATTAAAAAAAATCACACTGACACTGTTCATGAGCAGAGGTGCTAAAATGCCTATATTGAAAATTTAGTGACAAAAGTCCATAAAATTACTGTGTTATAAGCATATGTCATGCAGTTTCCATGCAGCCTTGCAATGTCATTCATTTGTAGTATTTTCACTCCAGATTTTCAACACTGGCATTTTTTCACACCTCCTTATGAACAGTATAGCTGTCATTTTTCATATCCTGCCTGAAATATTCATTTACACATCTGGAGCAGAATAGCGCGGTTGCTGTGAGAAATCAATGTTTGGGACAGATTAAGAAAATCATAGTGGCAGTGTTCATGAGCAGAGGTCATAAAATGCTATGTTGAAAATTTGGTGAAATAATTCCACTAAATGACTGTATTACGAGCATGTGTTGTGCAGTTTCCACGTACGCTCAGAAGTTTGAGCATTTTTAAGATTTTCACTACAGATTTTCAACATTGCCATCTCTTCGTACCTCCCTATGAATGGTACAGCTGTCATTCTTCACATCCTGCCTGATCTGTTTTCATACGTCTGGTGCAGAATGGCACGTTCGCTGTGGGAACTCAAAGTTCGGGACACATTAACAAAATCACAGTGCCACTGTTCATGAGAAGAGGTCCCAAATGCTTTCATGAGGAGGGGGTCACAAAAAGACCATGTTGAAAATTTGTAATGCAAATACCAACAAATGCCCGAGGCGTTAGGATTTCTAACCATAACATCCCACCCTGTACAGACTGACAGGCATCAGGGGTGTGCCTTTGTATTGCTGACTGTTATGCTTATGCCATTTCACCCCACCCCCACCCTGCATCCAGTAACAGGCATCGAGGTGTACCTTGGACTCTTTGGCCCCAGAGTTCACCCATTCTCCTCTACTGCACCCATTTCAGCTTATGTTCTTATGGAATTCAGTGACTGTAAAGCCAAACACCCCAAGGCACACCTTAACATCTGTCGGTGTCTGCAGGATAGGATGAGGTGAAATGGCATGAACGTTATGGGTGACAACCCAAGCACATGCCTCAATGTGTGTCCAGCTCTGCAGGGTGGAGGTGGGGTTGGTGTGAAGTTCAGTACTTCACTGCCTTTCCTATTCTGCATCTGTCTAACTCCTACATTTCCAATGCTAATACCAGCAAGCAAAAATTTGGCATTGATAAATGCTTGTTTCCGATTCAGGCACAGAGGTGAGAAAAAAAAAACCTGTGGTGGAAGCCAGTGCTCTGGAATTTGGATTCACCTGTTCCTCCTAGTTCAACTGGAAATGTGCGTGCTGCTTGTGTAATCTGTAAGGGGCCTTAGGGACTTTTTTTGGTTGTAGTTTCATTCTAATTACATACATTATGTATACTTTAATAAAGCATTACATCCATAGCAAGGAATTTGAACATGTAGGTAATGATGAGCTAGCTGCAGTATAATAGTCAATGCAATAATATCATAGCAGTTCACAGATAATATTATGCAAGCAGTAAGACAGGGTGTAGGTTAGGTCGAGATTATTACCCACCCAGGAGCGTAGTAAGGCCTGATGCCACAGGCAGAGGGCTGTACAGGCCCAGGAAGGGCAGTTATTTCAGCTTAACTCATATCCTGAAGTGTTTCATTGTGCTTATTAAATGCGAAACTGAAAAACAATTTAAATAACAAAACATACCAACTTTTTTAATTAAAAGCATGTGTTTTATCTGGTTTGTGCAGGGGTTGGCAGAGAAACCCTATGAGGAGAGACTGAGGGATCTCAAAATGTTCACCCTGGAGAAGTGGAGTGAGAGAGGTGACGTGTTGAAAAAGTACCTCACAGAGGTATACAGTGTGCAGAAGGGAAGCATTTTCCAAATGAGAATGACCTCCTGGACTAAGGGACATGTGATGAAACTGGAAGGGGTGGGAAAGTTTAGGAGTGATGAGGAAATATTTCTTCACTGAATGGGTGGTAGCTGCCTGAACCATGCTTTTTATATCAGGGCAGCAAAAAGCTGGAATAAACTTTCAGTGTCACTTCAATGTAACATCAGCCATGACACTTTTAAATTAAATCTAAGGAAGCCCTTTTTAGTCAATTACGATGTAATTGTTTTTCTTAGACAGTGAATGTATGTATTTTACTATAATGCCCTTTGTATGTATAATATTTGTATTATGTACTAATTTCATATAACATCAAGACTGTGTTCTTATGGTCCTGTGTCTTGCATGAAAAAGGCCACTGGCTCATTGCGCTTACCCAGTAAACAAAAGTTTAAATAAAATTAAATAAATAAATGAAACAGACTCCCAGAAGAAGCAGAGGAGGCTAGAATGGTGAAGGGCTTCATGCATGCATGGGATAAACATATAGGTATATTAGAACAGAGGCAGTGAGGGTGGAGAGTCACTGGAGGTTAGGGGTGGACAAAATTTGTCTTCTGCCAGTGAAATTCTGCCAAAATGCTGATTTCACTTCAGTTATTTCCCTCTAATATATAATGTATCTGCCCAGATTGCACCAGATTGGGTATGATGACTTTAACAAGATATAAACAGAAGTGTTCCTCAGTCTGATTTCCAATTCATCTGTGCTCAGCATATCATTTTCCTTCATACGACAGTTTCTTTTTGTCCTTATAAACTGTCCTTTTGGTATTGCTGAGATCACATATTGCGGATGACTACTACTAGTTAGAGGTAACGTATTTTTATCTGTTAGTTTTCCATACAAGTCTGTATTTATACCACCTAGTCTGTCCTTCTGTATAATCAAATTCAAGAAGTTGGACTTTGTACTTCATGAACTGTGTGCCGCTTTATGACTTTGCAACTTATTTTGCACATATTTATGAGCAACTTTTAATGGATGACATAAAGAAGAAGTTTTAGTTGAAAGCCCCTTTGGTTCCCTTGTCCTCTGTTGGGAAACTTGCGTTTTAAGCCAAAACGTATCTATAAGCAGATGCCGGTAATTCTTTCTTTTCAGCTTTTGTCTCTATTTGACTGAGGCACTGCATGCCCTGGATGTGGTCTGAATACCTGTCTACATGGATATACAGAAGAGTACCAAGTTTCTGATCTGTCTTTAAAAGTGACTGAGTTATATGCATCCAAACATTCAGAAATCTTTAAAATTACCTGTGCATTTAGCAATTATGTAAACTGCAGAATTTTAAGCCCTTACAACTTTAAAAATAGAAAATGGAATATCACTGACTTTGTATAGGTGCACTAACCCTAAATATCAGGTTTGAGGCCACCCCGGTGGCCCTGCAGCAGAGTGTCATGCCATGCTGATGATCCAGGTTCAGAAGCAAGCCCAGAAAGTTGCATCAGAAGGCAGGCCACAGCTGACACAACTTCCACTCAGCAGTGCACCTCGGTTGAGGACAGCTGGTTGTGGATTCCACCAACACATTGACCCCAATGGTGGGTCCAGGAGCTTCCTCCTGCCACAGGGGGAGCTGTGGCTGTGTATGGCTGACAGAAGCCCCACGCCCCTGCACCCCAGGGGAGATAGGAGGGAAACAAATGTTGGAGAAAAACTCAGTAGCCAACTGAAAGATGACTAGGTTCATCCTGATCAGGGTACATTCCTGTGAACAGGGCATGTTCCCTGAGAGATGAGTTGCTGTATGGGAGAAAAAAGCAATATAAAAAAAGAGGCTGTGTGTGTCAACGCTAATCTTTTGTTCAAAAGCTGGCCAAGTTATAAGCAGCAAAAGATTCCAAAATAACATCAGTACATAAAGTTGAATTTTATGAGCTTTTGTGAAATTGTGGAACGCTGTGATACTTTTGTCAAAGCCATGCCCATACATTTTGTCCAGTCATACTCTTGAGTTGCCATTGTACAGGAAGGTAAAGGCTGGATTTGGTGGCAGTAAGTTAGCATTCATAGGTGGCTCCATAGTAAAAGTATAGTGCTGCCAAATGTTAGGTCACTATCTTGAGTGACGAACCATGAAGAATAGTAATGGAAATCATCTGCACTAGCCGGAATTCTTTATTTATTTTATTTATAGAATTTTGGTAACCAGGTAAGCCCACAGAGACCAAGGGTCCCTTTTCAGGGGTGACCCAGAATTAGTTACAAGCAATATTTTCAAACGAATACACAACATCAAGATATTTGCAATAGTACAAACTGCAAACAGGAACAATGAAGTTTAGTTACAAACAGTAAACTGCACAGTATCTTATAAAATACAATAGCTTAATAAGTAGGACAGTATAAGATTACATTCAATGATACATACATACACTAATTCACCAATGGTCAATACACCATACACCAAGTTGATAGTGTAAGGAGGCAGCACTACATTAGATAGATGGGATACAGGAGATAAGAATCAGTGATATCAGTCAGCTGCATTGACAGTGTTCTAATATGTAGGCTTTCCTGATTTGAACCCTCCAAGAAAGGTGGAATTAAGTAACAACTTTTTGGGAAGGGAGTTCCAATAATATGGGTCAGAATGGGTAAAAGATCATTTGCCAAGGTTGTTCCACACCCTGGGGATTTCATTTAGGTTGCTATTTGTGGCATGCAGTGTTCTCCTCAGGGGCTTAGTGGTCAGTAGCCCATGTAGGCTAGGAGGGGTATAGACCCTGGTAAGTCTGAAGGTGAGGCAAAGGAGAAAATAAGCAAGTCTGTCTTCAGGGATAGGCCAGTTCAACCTAGAGACAGCTTCACAATGATGCCTCATTGGGGGAGACCCATATGGAAAGTAACTAATCTTGTTATACAAGACAATCAATTTGCAGGTTTCTGAGTTCCTGAGGAACTGTAATACAGAAGCACCATAAACCAAAGTAGGAAGTAAGGTATCACTTGCTATGACAATCCTGAATTCAGCAGTCAAAGAGTTTCCCAAATGGTACAGAAGGCCAGGTTTCTGGTGAATTGTTTTAGTAATGTGGTCCACATGAGGTTTAAATGTAAGTTCTTGATCAAGGGATACACCAAGTTACTTTACCTAGTCAACCACCTAAATCAGGGACCCAGACGCAGACAATAGAGGAAGCATGTTTTGCCTATCTGTACCTAGGTGTTTGGGCCCAAATAAGACTGCTTTAGTTTTTCTGTCATTCATCATCAACATATTGAAATCAACCATTTTTCTAGTACATTTAAACTAGCAGAGAGCCTGGAAGTAATTGAAGTGATATCTACATCACTCCAATATATAACATAGGTATATAAATCCCTGTGTCCTGATTGGCTGAGATTTGGTTCTAGCCATTATAGTAAGAGAGTGCCACCACTGGCTAAAACAAGTCCCTGCCAACCAGGGCAACTCACAGAATTCATAATCCACCTATTTTCTAGCTTCCATCAGAAGCATGGCTACAGCCATTTTACTCTCTGGCTGCATCTTCCTTAAGGCAGTGGGGACATACAGTGATCCCATGAAAAATGCACCTTGTCTGAACACCACGTTAGCCATGGAACCAAGACTGATGGTGTCTACTAATAAGATTACCCCCTCCAAAGGTACTAACCCTTATTCAGCCACATCGTCCAACACCCCTCATTGCCCAACTCACTCAAAACGTAAACCCTTTACTCTCTCCATTAGGGTAGTATTATTTGGTCTCACCACATCTCGCTGCCACATTAACACTGGTACTGCTGCCTGGGCAGGAACCAGCTAAAACAACCCAACAAAGCCTTCCTGAGATTCCTGGTATGATTCCTCAGGAAACTATTAATACTGATATTACTTTGTGCAGGCAACATGGAATTTAACCCAGCTCCCCACTAGCTGCTAGCTGCTCCTGGGCCGCTCCCGCAGCTAAAGGGTCTGAGCTCTCTGCATATGAACATAAGCAGCCTTGCAAACAAATTTGATCAGGTACAAGCCTGACTGCTGCATTCCACACCTGATGTTGCAATGCTCTCAGAAACCTGGCTGAACAGTAACATGGCTGACAATATGGTTAACATCCCTGGCTACAACCTGTTCAGATGTGACAGACTATCCAGAGGTGGCGGAGTCATGTCGCCATATATATTAAAGATAAATTCCTAACCGCCGCTATTGACTGGACATTGATGCCCAAAGAATTTGAATGTCTTGCCTTAAAAATCACCATCTCATCTGGAGTAGTCCTACTGGCAGCTGCTTGTTATAAGATGCCAGCAGTTGGCCTGTGCATAATGCCACACCTTCATTCTCTCTTGGAAAAAGCGAACACAAAATGCATCATAATGGGGGATCTTAACCTTAACTGGAATGATGCCTGTGCTAACATGCTAAAGGCCTTCTGCAATGAACATGGGCTAATGCAGATTACCCTCAAGGCTACCCGACCTAACAAAAAGAACCCTGACCGAAGCTCTCTATTGGATCTCATGCTGGTGAGCAAACCTCATAATATTTCCCATGCAGGGGTCTTCCACATTGATTTGAGTAACCACTGTGCAATCACCTGTATTACACTCCCCACACCTTCCCTCCACTTCCTCCTTCAAGATTAAACACAGCCTGAAACAATTCTCGCTACCTGCCTTTCTGTCTGATCTTGGGAACATTAAGTGGCAGAACTTCTACCTTGTGACCTCTGTGTCTGAAGAATTCAATATCTTCCTGGAGCTGTTAGTAAGGGTTATTAACAAGCATGCTCCTCTAAGAAAACTCAAATCTAGGAAACGTGCTCCCGAATGGTTCAGTCCAGCACTAAAGAGGGCCTTGCAGAATAGAGACACTCTTTGGAAAAGGGCAAGGAAATTGCAATCTGATTCAGACTGGCTGTCCTTCAGGGTTGCCAAGAATGCCTGTACTAAACCAGTTAGGATGAAAAAATTGCAGTTCTTCCAGTCCGCCCCTGAGGCAAACAAAAACTGCTCAGTTAAATTTTGGCAGATCTTAAGAGAGGTCGAAGGACACTCTCCTGCCTACCCACTCCGAGCCAAAATTGTGGCAAACAATACCTCCTTTCCAGACAGGTCTGAGATCCGTGATCAGCTTAATAACCACTTTGGGATGGCAGGCCTCACCTTCGATGTTTCACTTGTTAATAAATTGAGTACGATAGGTGCCACCACCATAATTTCAAGCCCTACTTCTGCCCATGGATCGGGCCACCCCCTCTTTAAGTTTCAGCCAGTATCATACAAGCAGGTGGAGTATCTTCTCCTCTCGTTAGATAGTAAAAAAAGTGCTGGTGCCAATTCACTAGAACCCTTCTTCCGATTCACTAGATTCCTTCTTCCTTAAAGCTGGTTATTACTACCTGATAGCACCAATTGCCCACCTATTTAATAGCTCTCTAATTTAAGGGGATCTACCGCCTAGCTGGAAAACTGCTCACATCATCCCTTTGTTCAGATTAGGTGACCCCATGGACTTGAATAATTATAGGCCAATCTCACTGCTTCCTGATTTATCCAAGTTACTTGAAAATGTTGTCAACCTACAGCTAAGAGAGTACTTGGACCACAAAAATATCCTTAACCCAGTACAATCGGGTTTTAGACCCAAACATAGCACCATGTCTGCTCTAGCCAAAGTGTCGAATGACTGGCTAAAAGCCCTGGGCAGTAAACACCATATCTATGCTCTCTTCCTTGACCTAAGTACAGCCTTTGACATGGTTGATCACTCCATGCTACTCGATTCACTGGGTAGCCTTGGTCTAGACCCTGCTGCATTAAAGTGGTTCCACTGCTACCTTACAAATCGCAGTCAGTAAATAAAAGCCCAAGGTGAACACTCCCCCCTAAAAATACTGCCCCGAGGCATCCCGCAAGGGTCTATCCTGGGGCCAATCCTCTTTGCACTTTATATAAACAGCACTGATTTTGGCCTTCAGGCAGGAAATGTCCATCTCTTTGTGGATGACACAGTCCTCTACACAACCAACCCTTCCCTTGAACATGCTCATAATGACCTCAGCAGGACTTTACCATCCTCCAACATAACCTGCTGACTCTGAAGCTCTTGCTAAATGCCAAAAAAACAAAATCCATGATTATCTCCCCACCCTCCTGCCACAATATGGGGACACCTGGCTCCCCTCAGATTATTACCCTCCTTGGTGAACCGTTATTAATTGTGGGCAAATTCAAATATCTGGGAGTCTGGATGGATTATAAACTCAATCTCAGTGCACATCTAAGTGAGCTTACAAAAAAGCTAAGACAGTGCCTTGGAGTATTCTACTGCATAAGATACCTACTGACTCTGGATGCTAGAAAGAGGCTGGTTCAAACAACCTTTCTTCCTCTGATTGACTATGCAGACTTCTTATATAGTCACTCCCCTCAGCATGTGCTACATAAGCTAGATACACTCTATCACCACACCTTGAGATTTGTACTTGGCCTGCCTGTGCAGACTCATCACTGCTTGTTGTACCAAGCACTAGACTGGCCATCTCTCCCCTTGCGGAGACAAAGGAACACCCTCATGTGGCTCTTCCGGCTATAACCAACGAACTACCACCCTATATCTGTGACTTGTTTGAACATTCTAAAGGTATCTACGACTTAAAGAACTCTTCCCTTGTCCTACTTAACATACCAAGGTCCAGGACATGTCTTGGCTAAATGGCCATTAGCTCCTGTCTCCCACTGCTCTGGAATAACATGCAAAAAGCTCTTAAACTCTCCCTGCTGCCTAGCCCCTGCTATATAGATGTCTGAAAATGGTGTGTGACTGCTTCAGGTAAGCTCTACTCTCCCAAAATATTAACCCCCCCAGCCCCTGGATATACCCTGGCCTCCTTATACCTCCTGTTGGCTGGCCTCCTAACTAAAGTAACTACCCCCTCCTGAGCTTCCTCTTTCCTTCCTTGAATTAATTTTTATTGGGGAACCTCCCACTCAGTAGGCTGCTCTCTTCTCTCTCCCCTTGTGTATTGTCTTCCCAGTTCCCCTACCCTCCATTGAGTCTTCTTCCTATCCTTCCTATGTGCTATACAGATCTCTACCAGTACACTCTGAAATGACTATGTATGCTTGTGTGTAGGTTTATAATTGACTTTGTAAGTTTGCTCCAGCTCCTACTGACAGTATACTTTCTACATACTGTAGTGATCACTGGTGTACTATGTTATATCATAGCACTGAAATTGTTTTTGTCCTATGTGTCCAGGACCATCTTGAAAATGAGCTTGCTCAATTATGTAATTGCCTGGATAAAGAAAGCTTGATTGATTGATTTATTGATATATAAAAAACTTCAACTAGGCCTTAAAAATAAAAGTCCATTAAATTAAATAAAGTAAGTAAACAATAATGTTATTTACACTAATGAGTCCCCCTTACACACAAACACAAATTTAAAAAACTAAAGTACAATTCAGAGTTGCTATTGCTGGTGTTTCTTTGATGACCATGAAAAATACCCCACCTATCCCTACCACTTTAACAGAGAACTCCCTGCTCCTGACCTGACAACAGATAAAATTGAGGTTCCTGCTCCACTTCAGGCCTATGTCTGTGTGTCTTTGTTTATATGCCAGTTGAGCTCTGAAGAATGTTGAATTCATTTATAAAATGGTAAGGGAAAATCCTGAAATTTGATTGGCTGTTGTTCATGTAGCAATTATGTTCCACTCATGGAAAATAAAAAGGGCTGCCAAATGTGCACTGATCACCACTGGGATCATTAAGCTAATGGAATGTTAAGAATTGAACTGACAGCCATTGTTTTTTTTTTGCCCTGTAACTGTAAGCAACACATTTACTTGCACTGGGCCCATACACATACACACATTTGAAACATTAACTATTGTTTATTGTTTTCATTACAGCTGTTTCTTTGCTGACGATGAAGAATCCCCCTTCTAGCTTTACCTGCTCATCAGGGAAATCTCTTCTGTTTGCCCTGGCAGTGAGATAATTGAGTCTCTGGCTATAACAGAGGCCTTTGTTTTGTGTGTGTGTGTGTGTGTGTGTGTGTAGTATGTTAGGAGAGTAACATTCTAGTAGTGGAACTGAGCAGAATTTTGAATCCACGTATTCCATGGTAATAATTCCATGACAAACATTCCATATCTTGAATATGGGGAAAAACAGAGAAAACAAGCATTTGTCAATGCCGAATGTTTGCGTGCTGGCATTGGCATTGGTAGTGTGGGAGTTACAGAGCTACCTAATAGGAATGGCAGTGAAGTATTGAACTGAAGCCATCCCCATCACCACCCTGCAGGCAGTGACAGGCATTGGGGTGTGCCTTTGGGTCATCAGGCATAATAGCCATGCCAGTTCACCACACCCTACCGTGCAGACACCGACAAGTGTCATGGTGTGCTTTGGGGTCTTTGGCCCTTATGCGCACCCCATTTCATCAGAAAATATTGTGAGATGAGTGCAGTATAGGAGAATGGGGTGAACTTTGAGGCCGAAGAGTCCAAGGCACACCTCGATGCCTCTCAGTGGCTGCAGGGTGTGGGGGGGTGGAATGGTATGAGCATTGCAGATGACAATCCCAAGTCACAGCCCTGATGCCTGTCATTCTCAACAGGGTGGGGTGTTATGGTCGGAAACCCTAACGCCTCAGGCATTCGTTGGTATTTTCACTCCAAATTTTCAATATGGGTTTTTTGTGACCCCCACCTCATGAACAGTGGCAATATCAGCTTGTTAGCTGAAAGTTGCTTTTGCACAGTGACTACGGCATTTGTCACCACAGGTGCAAAAACACATTCTGAACAGGATGTGAAAAATGACAGCTGTACTGTTCATGGGAGGTGTAAAAAATGGCAATGTTGAAAATCTGCAGTGAAAATATAAAAAAACTAGCGAAGTCACGTGCGTGCATAGAAACTGTGCAACGTGCACCCATAATATAATTAATTAGTTTGGGAATTGTTTACAGCAGATTGTCAACACAGGCATTTTGGGACCTCCGGTCATGAACAGTGTCACTATGATTTTCTTTATCTGTCCCGAACAATGATTTCCCACAGCGACCACGCATTTCTGTGCTGAAAGTGTGAAAACACATTTCAGCCATGTTATGAAAAATGACAGCTGTACTGTTCATAAGGAAGTGTGGAAAAATGCCACTGGTGAATGTGGACTGAAAATATTACAAATTCATGAACTTACGAGGGTGCATGGAAACTGAGCAATGCTCATTCATAACACAGTCATTTTTAGGAATTTTTTCACCAAATTTTCAAAATAGCCATTTTAAGACCTCTGCTCAAGAACAGTATCACTGTGATTTTCTTAATGTGTCCCATACATTGATTTTGCACACCGACTGCGCCATTGTTAGCTACATGGGTGGAAACATGTTTTGGGTGAGATGTAAAAAATGACAGCTGTACTGCTCCTAAGGAGATGTGGTAAAATGGCAATGCTGAAAATCTGGAGTGAAAATATTGAAAATTTGCGAACTTATGAGCGTGTGTAGGATCAGTGCAACAAACGCTCTTAAAACAGTCATTTTTGGGAATTTTTTCACCAAATTTTTAACATAGCCATTTTAAGACTTCTGCTCATGAACAGTGTAACTTTGATTTTCTTAATGTGTCCCATATATTGAGTTCGCACACCAACTGCGCCATTGTGCACGCTACATGCGTGGAAACACATTTTGGGTGAGAAGTGAGAAATGCCAGTTGTACTGTTCATAAGGTGATGTGGTAAAATGGCAATGTTGAAAATCTGGAGTGAAAATATTGAAAATTGGCTTAATTTACGAAATGCTATGTGAACAACGCAGAACGGCGCTAAAATAATCATTTTTGGGAATTTTTTACCAAATTTTAATGATAGCCATTTTAACACCTCTGCTCATGAACAGTGTCACTGTGATTTTCTTAATGTGTCCTGAACACTGATTTCGCACTCGACTGCGCCATTGTGAGCTACATGCGTGGAAACACATTTTGGGTGAGATGTGAAAAATGACAGCTGTACTGCTCATAAGGAAGTGTGGTCAAATGGCAATGTTGAAAATCCAGAGTTAAAATATTGAAATTCGTAAACCTCTGAGCGTGCATAGGAACAATAGCATACGCTTAACAAAACAGTAATTTTAGGAATTTTTCACAGAATTTCAACATAGGCTTTTGAGAGCCCACCTTATGAACACTAGGCACTGTCATTTCATTAATCATCCTCAAAAGGTGATTTCACACATTGACTGTGAAATCACCCTTCAGGCCCTATTAACGCCATGACAGTGACAGAAATCATGAGGAGGGGTCCCAAAAACCCCATGTTGAAAATTTGGTGTAAAAATTCCAAAAAATGCCTGAGATATGAAGCAAAGTTGAAAAAACCCTATTCATTACATTATACAGCTTACCGGCATTTTCTCAGTTTGCGGTCGGCTTTGAAGAGTGCAGACATGTTCCCGTCCACCCAAGACTGCCGCGCCATAGAGTCCAAGGTAAGTATGGGGTTGGGGGTGTGGGAGGCAGGTGCACAGTGGTGGGCACGGTGAGGCACAGACAGCGAGGGACTGTTTTTCTGTTGCAGGTTTTTTTTTAACAAAGGAGGAGACGACGCGGACGCTTGCCATGCTGGGGTGGGCTCCCAGTGTGCACAAGGATGACTTTTGGGGAGGCGTGGAGCCGATGGGGATTGGGCACCCCGTCGGTGACAGCATCTGTTGCCACGCTGAGGTGGCTCCCAGCGTGGCACCCTGTACCTCGGGGGACAGTGGGCTGACAGGGACACACCCCCGCCGGCTAGAGCAGTAATCACGCTTGGGGTGAGGCACCCAGCGTGGCATGTACAACTCTGTTTGGGGCGCAGCACAGCCGACGGGGATTGGGCACCCGCTGGTTATACTGTGCGAAGCAGCACGCAGTATGCGCTGTGTGTGTGTGTGTGTGTGTGTGTAGGGGAGCATGCATGAGCAGGCGATATCTTATCACTGCTCACTGAAGCGTAGCTCCCCCTTTCAATTGTACACCACTGCATTTTGGACTGCTGTCATAGACAGCTCCAGCAGGCACTGGAGAACTGCAGCCGCGCCTGCAAGCACACTGACTGAATTGGAAGAGGGCTGCCACACCACCGAAAACTCGGATGATGACACTATGTTTCTTGCACATGTGTGCAAGCAAACATAAAAACAGGAAGAAGAAATTAGGCAACAATACAATGACATCATCAATTCCATCATTTGTAGTGGGTGGAAGGACAATTTTATCATAAATGCACACAAGTAAATCTATTGTTTCTACATATAAACATGCTTTTCCTAACTGTAAAAAGTTTTAAAAAAGGAGTCCATTTTATAACTGCAATAAGGCACTCTGGGATGTGCGTGGAACACATTTTACTGCACGGCCAGCAGCTAAAGTCACTCAGCCTTCAGCCTCATGCCTTATTACACCCCTGGCCATGCAGTAAAATGTGTTCCATACACATCCCATCATGCCTTATTGCTTACGTATTCCATGTTACCATTTTGTGTGTGTGTGGGAGGGCATACTACTACTGGAATAATGCAGAGCTTTGAATTCTTCTATTTTGTGATAAACAATCACACAGTGTATTGAGTGTGAGGAAAGACAGATGACTGACAGGTGAAAAACATCTGTGGAAGGACTATTTTACATTGCTTAGCAACATCTTAGTATATTTTTTGTGACTTTGAAAACTTTTACAATGTTCTTTTTTTCCAAGTTACCTATGGGCCCATTTTATATAAGCAATAAGGCATGGTTGGGTGTTGGTAGTACTGAGATACCCGCACACACAGAGGCTGAAGGCACTCGACCTGCAGTCTCATGCCGAACTACATCTCTGTGTGTGCAGGTATCTCAGTACTGCCAAGACCCAGCCATGTCTTATTGCTTACATAGCACAGTATTGTCCATGTATAATAGCAGATTCCCATTACCAAAGTTTTTGTCAATATCATTAATAAATATTGAGAAGAGTAGTTGACCTGGTATGGCACCCTAGGGAACTCCATCAGTGATGGCAAGGCGGTGCTGGATGAACTGCTCCTGAGGTTCACTCCTGTCTCCTGCCCCAACTGGGCAGATGTGTCTGTGTTTCGGCTGGGGTAGTTGCTGATCGTGGGGAGGGAGAATATACAGTTTGGTCCTTGGCACCTCCTCCAATTGAGATCAGAGAGGTAAGGAGCAGCGCCTTACAAGTCCAAGCGATGACAGCTCCTCCTAAGTGGAGCAGTGGGGAAAAGTGCTTTCCTTCAGGTCCAGGTGGTGGGGAGCATGGATCCAGTGCTGGAGGAACCATTCCTGTGGTTCGCTCCAGTCTCCTGCCCTGACTGGGCAGAGGTATCTGTGTTTTGGCTGGGGTAATTGCAGATCATTGGGAGGGAGGGTGCAACTGTTCGATCCTCGGTGACTCCTCCTGATGAGATTGGTTGTGGAATGAGAGCTGCACCTTACAAGTCCAAGCGACAATGGTGCCTCCTAAGTGGAGCGGTGGGGAGCAGTGCCTTCCTTCAGTTCCAGGTAGTGGGGAGAGCAGATCTGGTGCTGGAGAAACTGCTCCTGTGGTTTGCTACGGTCTCCTGCCCCGACTGGGCAGAGGTATCAAAATCTATATATGTTCAACCATATTCAGTTCTGATAGGGTTAAGCCAAGTCTCATAGCAGGGCCATTCTCGATGCCCTACAGGGGGCATGCCTCAGACAGCTAGTTTTGGAACCCACTCAGGAGAGAGCAATCTTAGACCTGGTACTCTCAAATGGGGACAGAGAGAGGATCTCTGATCCTGAAGTGGGTAGCCATCTGGGAACAAGCGACCACCAAACAGTGTGCTTCATGATAAACTTAGCTGTAGAGTCAAGCCATACAAAAGTGACGGTACTGGACTTCAGGAAGGTTGATTTTGTCAAAATGGGAGAGTGCCTCAGAAAAGCACTAGCAAACAGGCAAGAAGGTGGGGTGGAGCCACAGTGGGGACACATCAAAACCACCATCACAGAGGCAACAAACCTTTGTGTGAAGCAAATAAACAAATCAAAATGAAAGAAAAAAACACTATGATTCTCAAAAGAAGTGGCGGGGAAGGTAAGGGAGAAAAAGATAGCATTCAGGAAGTATAAGGAAACACAGAAGGAGCAGGACAGAGAACAGTACCAGTTAAAGCAGAAGGAAGCAGGTAAGACAGTCAGAATAGCAAAGGCCCAAACCGAGGAAAAGATAGCCAACTCGGTTAAGAAGGGGGATAAAACCTTTTATAGGTACATTAGGGAGCAAAGAAAGACTAAGGCAGGGATACTGAGGCTGAACAAAGAGGAAGGTGGTTGGGCAGAGAGTGAAAAAGCAGGGATACTGAACGAATACTTCTGCTCAGTATTCACAATGGAAAAGCAGGGGGAAATACCTAATCCACTCAATAGAAGCACTCTGGATAGGGGGTTGATATTAGTCCTTTCACAGAAGAAAGGGTTCTGAAAGAACTCTTAAAAATGAAGGTGGATAAATCAATGGGGCCTGATGGGATTCATCCCAGAATTCTAAAAGAACTAAGGGAAGAACTAGTAACATCACTGACTACCCTTTTTAATAAATCATGGGAGGATGGTGTGGTACCTGAGGACTGGAGGAGGGCAGATGTGATTCCCCTTCACAAAAGTGGGAGCAAGACAGAGGCAGGAAACTACAGACCTATCAGTTTGACCTCAGTGGTAGGGAAAATGATGGAATCACTTCTGAAGGAAAGAATTGTTGAGTACCTAGAGGCCGGTGGGGCACAGGACCCAAGGCAGCATTGATTCACAGCAGGAAGGTCATGTCAGACAAATCTAATTGATTTCTTTGACTGGGTGACCAAAGCAGTAGACCAGGGAGGGGCTATGGACATGGCCTACCTAGACTTTAGCAAGGCATTTGACACAGTCCTGCACAAACGATCAATAAATAAATTAGCCAGCCTGGGAGTGGGTCCCAGGGTGGTAGCCTGGGTAAAACACTGGTTGGACAATAGGACACAGCGGGTAATAGTAAATGGAGTCCACAGTGAAGAAAGGAGGGTTACTAGTGGGGTACCGCAGGGTTCAGTACTGGGGCCGGTACTTTTTAATGTCTTTATAAGTGACATTACAGAGGGACTGAAAGGGAAAGTACGTCTCTTTGCAGATGACACAGAGATCTGCAACAGGGTTGATACTCAAGGTGGGGTAGAAAGGATGAAAAGGGACTTGGCAAGGTTGGAGGAATGTTGAAATGTATGGCAGCTTAGATTCAATGCAAAGAAGTGCAAAGTAATGCACCTGGGAAACAAAAACCCAGGGGAAGAGTACACAATGGGGGGTGAGATACTGACAACAACAACAAGCATTTGTCAATGCCGAATGTTGTCGCGCTGGCATTGGCATTGGCAGTGGCGGAGCTAGAGGTGCATAACAGGAATGGCAGTGAAGTATTGAAGTGACACCAACCCCACCCCAACCCTGTAGAGAGTGACAGGCATTGGGGTGTGCCTTTGGGTTGTCAGCTATAATGCTCATGCCATTGTACCTCACCCTACCCTGTAGACACTGACAAGTGTCATGGTGTGCTTTGGGGTCTTTGGGCATTTTACTTACCCCATTCCCTAAGGAAATACGCTGATGTGGGTGCAGTATAGGAGCATGGGGTATAGTTTGTGGATGAACAATGCAAGACACACCACAATGCCTGTCAGTGGCTGCAGGGTGGGTGTTGGGGGTGGAATGGCGTGAACATTACATCCGATGATCCCAAGTCACAGCCCCGATGCCTGGTAGTCCGCAGCAGGTGGGGTGCTACAGCTGGAAACCCTAAAACCATAGGGGTGTAGTGGTAGTTTCACTCTACATGTTCGACATGGGCTGCTTGTCAGGCCACCTCATGAAAAGTGGCACAATCACTTTGTTAGCTGAAAGGTGGTTTTGCACAGCAGCTGTGGCATTTGGTGACAGAGGGACGAAAACACAGTTTGGGGCAGGATGTGGAGAATGGCAACTGTATTGTTCATTAGGAGGTGTAAAAAATGGCAACTTTGAAACTCTGGAGTGGCAATCAAGCTGCCCCATAAACTGATTTCTCGCAGCGACAGTGCGATTCTGCTCTGGACGTGAGAAAACACATTTCAGGCAGGATATGTAAAATGACAGCTGTACTGTTCATAAGGAGGTGTGGAAAAATGCCAACTTTGAACATTCGGAGTGAAAATATTACAAATGCACAAAGTCACGAGCGTGTGTGCAAACTGCGCAATGCTTGCTGATAAAACACTCATTTTATGGACTTTCGGACCCAAATTTTCAACATAGGCATTTTAGGACCTCTGCTAATGAACCGTGTCACTGACAGTTTCATAATGTGTCTCGAACATGGACTTTCCACAGCGACTGCGCTATTCTACGCCGGAACTGGGAAAACACATTTTGGTCAGGATGTGAAAAATGACAGCTGTACTGTTTATAAGGAGGTGCAGAACAATAGCAATGTTGAAAATCTGGAGTGAAAATATAAATTCATGAACTTACGAGCGTGCGTGCAAACTGCGTAACGCACGCTCGTAAAACAGTCATGTTATGGAGTAACATCATCAAATTTTCAGCATATGCATTTTAGGACCTCTGCTCATGAACAGTGTAACTGTCATTTTCATAATGTGTCCTGAACAGTGATTTCCCACAGCGATCGCGCTATTCTGCGCCGGAAGTGCAAAAACACATTTCGGGCAGGATGTGAAAAATGACAGCTGCACAGTTCACAAGAAGGTGGGGAAAAATGCCAATGGTGAACATGTGGCATGAAAATATTGCAAATGCGCTATGTTACAAGTGTGCATAGCAATTGCCCTATACACTATCGTAAAACAGTAATTTTGGGGATTTTTCCCACCAAATTTG
Organism: Neoceratodus forsteri; assembly: GCA_016271365.2. Lineage (NCBI taxonomy): Eukaryota > Metazoa > Chordata > Ceratodontiformes > Ceratodontidae > Neoceratodus > Neoceratodus forsteri. The sequence continues at coordinate 1,388,386,874 of CM057453.1, forward strand.
CAACATAGGCTTTTTGACAGCCCCCCTCATGAACACTGGCACTTTCGTTTTGTTCTTCACTCCCGAAAGGTGATTCCTTGCAGTGACTGCGAAATCAAGTTTCAGGACTGAATAACGCCATGACAGTGCAAGAATTCATGAGGAGGGGTCCCAAAAACCCCATGTTGAAAATTTGGTGCCAGAAGTCCAAAAAATGCCTGAGATATACATCAAAGTTGAAAACCCTATTTATTACATTATATAGCTTACCGGCATTTCCTCAGTTTGCGGTCGGCTTTGAAAGAGAGCAGAGCGTGTTCCTGGTCCACGAAGATCATTACTTCGGACTCCGGAGGTATGTATATGGGGTGGGGGTGTGGGAGGCAGGGTGCACAGTGGGTGGGTGGGTAGTGGGTAGGGAGACTGCAAGGACCGTTTTTGTGTTACAGGGTGTAAAAAAAAAAAAACAACAGTGGGACAGTTTTTTTTTTACAGAGGATTTGGCACCTGGGGTGGGCCCCAGCATGCCACCTAACTGTTTGGGGGTTGTGCTGCAGCGAAGGGTATTGGGCACCCTCGCCGGCACACAAAAAAAGGGGGGGTCAATTTATGCCAACGGGATTGAGCACCCCCTTCGGCACACAAGGAAAGCGGAGTGGGGACAAGAGCCGAGGGGGATCGGGCACCCCCTGGCATATAAGAAATGGGGGGACTGTTTTATGCCAATGGGGAGATGACTCCCCCATTGGCACATACTTTGCCGACAGTAAGCAGGCAGAGGGATTGGGCACCCCAAAGTTGGCAGTTGGGCGCAGTGCTACGCTCACCATGAATACAATGTGGTGAGCACGAGGAAGGGTCTGCTGCATCTGATGAGCTTTGCTCGGATTGCAGCGGACCTTTCCTCAGATGTGCTTGCCACATTAGTATGCATGGTGTGGCGCCGGCATGCAGGCTGATTGGAGAATGATGGACACACCTACTGATGCATGCCCTGCATTTGCCCAACAGTGGGTGTGCCTCCAAATCCCCACTGCTGCAAGATGTTGGCTGCGCAAGCGCGCCAATATAAAAATGGAAAGAGACCTGAGGGTAGTCATATCAGATGACCTAAAGATGGGCCAGCAATGTGAGAAGGCAGTAAGAAGGGCTAGGGTGATACTGGGATGCATAGAGAGAGGCATCACCAGTAGAAAACAGGAAGTTGTTAGCCCTCTGTACAGACAGTTGGTAAGACCACATCTGGAGTACTGTGTACAGTTCTGGAGACCCCATCTCCGAAAAGACATGGACATGGTGGAGGCTGTACAGAGGAGGGCAACCAAAATGGTGCAGGGTCTGCACCAGAAGACCTATGAAGAAAGACTAAAGGAGCTTAAGATGTATAGCCTCAAGGAAAAGAGGGAGAGGGGGGACATGATAGAAACTTTCAAATACCTCAAGGGAATCAACAAAGTCCAACAGGGCAGCATCTTTCAGAAAAAGAGATGTGCAAGAACAAAGGGCACAATTTGAAGATAGAGGGGGGATGGCTCAGAGGTAATGTGAGGAAGTATTTCTTCACAGAGAGGGTTGTGGATACATGGAACAGCCTTCCCGAGGAGATCGTAGAGTTAAAAACAGTGGGGGAATTCAAGAATGCATGGGACAGACATAAGGCAATTCTGGTGGGGGGGTAGGAGGAAGTAGGCTGTTGGTTAACTTGGATCTGCAGCTTATCCGTTAGGTAGGAAAATGGACAGACTAGGTCGACCAAGCGGTCCTTATCTGCCATCAAATTCTATGTTTCTATATGGCAATCACATCCATTTTTGTAGGTAGCAACCCAGCTCTCTATGTCTTGCATTTTAAGCCTCAGACTTTTAATAATAATAATAATAATCTTTATTTATATTGCGCCTTTCAAATACCAAGGCGCATTCCAAAAAGATTGAGTACAGACAAAGTATACAAACAATAATATAAAAACTGTTAAAAATAAATACAGTCATCAGTCAGAGACACCGTAGGCCCTTTCCCACAAAAAGGATTTGAGAGCCTGTTTAAAGCTCCCCACAGTCGTACACTCCCTTATCCGACGGGGTAGAGAATTCCAAAGGGATGGGGCCACAAACATAAAAGCCCGGGCCCCAGCTGATTTTAATATAACCCTAGGAATCTCTAGCAACCCCTCGTCAGCTGAGCGGAGCAACCTCATAGGGAGGTAAGGAATCAGGAGATATTTCAGGTAATTGGGGCCCAGATCATGCAGGGCTTTAAAAGTCAGTAATCCAACTTTGAAGGTGATCCGCCACTGAACTGGTAGCCAGTGCAGACCCCGCAGCACCGGAGTAATGTGAGATGCTCTAGGAGAACCTGTAAGTACTCGAGCAGCGGAATTCTGCACCAGCTGGAGGTGGCGGATATCAACCCCCGGAAGCCCAAGGTAAAGCGAGTTGCAATAGTCCAGGCATGAGGTCACAAAGGCATGGATCAGAGTTGGCAGATCACCGAACGGAATGAGGTGCTTGATTCTGACGATGTTTCTCAGATGTTAAAAAGAAGATTTTACCACTGCTGACACTTGAGATTGTAAAGTCAGCCCAGCATCTAAGATCACCCCCCAGATCTCACACCCGTTCAGAGACCGGTAACTCAACATCCCCACAAAACACCCCAGAGGGGGAGCCGGCCACAGGTCCCCCTATCCGGCGATCCGGATCCAAAACCAACACCTTGGTCTTCCCAGAATTCAACTTCAACCAACTGGACCTCATCCAATCCTGGATTTCCTTTAGACAGCTATTAAATACCGAGACAGCTCCTTCCTGGTCGGGTGCAAAGGACAGGTACTGTTGGGTATCATCTGCATAACAGTGAAATCCCAACCCGTACCATCTCACAATGTCTCAGAGGGGAAGCATGTACACCGCAAACAACATAGGGGACAGTATAGAGCCCTGAGGGACCCCACAAAAAAGAGAGATGGGATCAGAGGAAAAAAACCCTGACACCACCCTCTGAGTTCTTCCGGTGAGGTATGATGTGAACCATCTGAGCACAACCCCAGAGAGTCCACAAATACATCTCAGGTGCTCCAAGAGAACCCCATGGTCGACGGTGTCAAATGCTGATGACAGATCCAATAAAACCAAAATGGACCGTTTTCTCTTGTCTCTCACCATTAGGAGATCATTGAGCACCCGAACCAGCGCAGTCTCGGTACTATGCCTCTTACGGAAACCTGATTGGAGAGGTTTGTAGATGCTATGGATGGTCAAGTGGTTCTCTAACTGGGCTGCTGCCACCTTCTTGATCACCTTCCCTGCAAAGGGAAGGTTCGAGATAGGTCTGTAGTTAGCAAGACGGTCTGGGTCCAAGGATGATTTCTTCAACAAGGGTGTCACCACTGCCTCTTTCAAGAACCGGGGATATTCACCCTAGTCAAGGGAAGACCAGACTATCTGTGCTAGATCCAGTAGAACAGAATCTCCACACCCTAATATTAGGGGTGTGGGACCTGGATCTGAACTACAGGAGGTAGGATGCAGCCCCTGGACAATCTGCATAACATCCACGATTTCCGGGCGGTCGAAGGTGCTCTAGGAAAACAAAGGGATAGTGACCCGATCCTGGCCACCTGCAACTATCATAGAATGTGTCAAACAGATGTCTGACCTAATGTCAGCCACCTTATCAGCAAAGAACAGAGCAATCTCATCACACTGTAATTGTGACAATGCTCTACGGAGCTGTAGACAAGTTGGGTTGCACAATCTGTCCACAGTTCTGAAAAGCTGAGCAGGTCTGTTCTGAGCGGCAGAAATTTCCACGGACAGGGACTCTGCCTTCTTACAGGAGATTTCTGAATGATAGAATTGATAATGTTCTAGCAGTCTAAGGTGGTTGGCACCCAGGCCAGACTTCCACCAGCAATGTTCTAACCTGCGTCCAAGTCACCGCAACTCCCTCAAGGCCCCATCAAACTATGGGGTCCAAGATTGGAGGGAGAGAGGACGCACATGAACTGGAGCAACAAAATCCAGGGCAGAAGTAATGGCGGTGTTATAAGCCACAACCAGCGCCTCTGGATCACTGCAATGCACAGGAAGTTCTGATAGGTCAAGAACCGCAGCAAGGCCAGTAGAGAAAACATTCCGCAAGGGGCGGAACTTGACCATCTCCACAGGGGTCGGCCTACAAGGAGGGGCGCCAAAATTGAATCTCACAGGGTAGTGGTCTGACCAACTGACTGGTTCCACCCCCACAACAGAGGCCTCGATCCCCAGGAGGAAGACTTACTCAAGAGAATTGCCAGCTTTATGTGTAGCAGTGGTAACCACCTGTGTTAAGCCCAGTGAATCCATTACCTGGAGGAAGTGTTGTCCAAATTGTGAGAGTTCATCATCGATCCATGCATTAAAGTTGCCCAGGACCATCAGCCTGGGTGACTCAAATGCCAGGTCGACAATAAAGTCTGCTACTTCCTTAAGGAATTGCTTCTCATCTCCTGGTGGACGGTAGATGAGAGCATTTCGATAGCCCACACCTGCTACAACAGCACATTCAAAAGAAAAGGTCTCCTCAACTGGAACACTAGTGAGAGCTTCGGTCTTAAAACAGACCGCACCCCCCCCCCCGAGCGGTCTAACCTTGGCCGATGTATCCATATACCCAGCTGGAATTGCGGCCTCCAGTACCGGTCCCGCATTATTATCCAGCCAGGTCTCGGTGATGCAAGCCAGGTCCGTCGAGGCAACAAGATCTGAAATTATAGCAGTCTTGTTCCAGACAGACATGGCATTGCACAACATCACCCGGGTTAGACAGAACTCCTGGACTGCCCCAACCACCTGTCCATCACTAAGAATGGTGCCCTTGGGTATGGGGAGCAAGCAAGAAGGCCCACGCTCTAGGCTCCACTTCATCCCAGGGTGTCTCCTGGGCTTAATCACCCTAATGGGTGCACTCCGCTCAACTCGCCTCCACTGTTCACCCCCCACCCCTCCTCCTGCGGGCAATACCTAAAGCCCGACAGCGTTGGTAAATGGAAAAAGCCAGAGGGGGTTATAGAAGGGGCAGAGGGAGTGGAGAGCAGAGGCTGAGTAGCGCATGACCCGGGGGGGGGGGCAACAGGAAAACACATCTCAAACAGAACAAATCCTGAAAAAGACAGAACAGGAAAGTAGTTAAAATCAATTCCTTATACAATTAAAACAGACTAACTAACTACAATAGCTAAGCTACTAAATAAAATAACTACATCAATTAATACTAAACCAAACCCAGATTAAACTCCCCCCCAAGACTCTCTCACCGTATTAAGGGTGGGAGGAAAATTAACTAAAATATGCTCAAATAACAAATTCCTTCTAAAAATTCCTCACAATAAAAATAAAGGAGGGGTGTACACAATATTAGCAGGACAATTAAAAATAATAATAATCATACTAATAAATAAATTGGCACTCTCACTGCCAGACAATGAAATATTAAGTGTGCTTATACAAAAGTGTTTGTTAAAAGCCAAAAAAATGAGACTGTGGAGCTCTCACCCCCACACAAAAATAAAATGTCCAATTGCTGTTCTCACCACAGCAATAAACAGAAAAGTAAAAATAAAAGTCCAAATGTCCTCTCACTGCCTCACCAGTTCAACAATCAAATATCAACAACCCCATAAATCATCAAAGGGATTCAACACACTAATCTTGAGAAAATAGTCTCCTTCTATTGCAGAGAAGGGAGCTGAAACATCCCCAGAAGCACTTTAGCCAAAATCCTGGCATGCAAGCCAAGGATAAGATGAACAGGTGCTAAAGGCAATGCCTGAATCAAACAGTATGTTACTTCCACTCATGCAGGACAACAAAACAATTCCTTGAAGGATGATTTTCCAACAAAACAGATGGTCAGGACCAAAGCCCAAACCAAAACCCTCCACATGGGTCAGAGCCCCGGAATGGTCCTATAAACACCCCGTGCCGAGGACTCCCCTGGAAGAACAAAGGAGTAACACCCTCCAGTGAACTCCTGCTCAACCTCTCACCCCCAGAGGGCTCAGCTTGGGCCAACGCTCCCCAGCTAGAAACCCCATCCCAGATGAATCACACAGCAGCAATCAGTTTAAAAGACACAAATAAGACTTATTCCAGTTAAATCCAGCACATAACAGGCTCACCACCTCCGGAGCAAAAAGGAAAACAGTTCTTGTACTTAAGGATCCAGAAACCTCCTCACTTTCCACTGAGTGGCCAAACAGGAAAACTCCTCAGCTGGTGACCACACATCCACGCTTACAGGATAGAAATCTGGTTCCAAACAGTACTCACCGATAGAGTGTTCACTCCAGTAGATTCCAACTGACAATCCAATTGGCGCAAAACCAACCTTGATGTTCCGGTAGGCTACTCAAATTCAGCCGTTCCCCACAACAAAAGCTCTCCTTTCTCTAAGCACCAAACAGAGGAACACACCAGTTCTCCAAACTTGGGCACAACCTCAGGGGACACTAGCAGGCAGGACAGACTACAGTTGAGGGCAAAAAAGGCTGACAAAACCACTGGCACCACAAGTCCACAGTGCCAGCAATAAGCGGTGATAAGCAAAAACTCCGACCGACTCCATGAAAAGACTCCACTCAGAGAGTGCGCCGGAGGTAAATTATACTGCTAAGTTCCTGACAGAACTTCCGAAAAACCTTCTGGCAAAAAAGAAACTAACCAGTGAGGTAAGGTTACGATAAAACATAAAATGCTTAGGACAGATAAGTTTTAAAAGACTAAAAAACTACAGTGTTACTCTCGATGCAACAATGGCTAACCCAGCATGGCTGCCATATGGACCAGCTTGAGGCCCTTGGTTTTAGTCCAACATGGGTTGGCCAGGGGGCTGATTCTATAGTTCATGTCCCCAGACAAGGCTAACTTTAGTCTTACAGGTATCTGAGTAGTTTAACCAGACAGATTGATAAGCCCTTCCATCTTCTGGTTGAGCAGAGATAGAACAGTTTGTAGCAATTACCCTTCCAAGTTAGTCCGTAAGTTATTAGGAGGATAGGATCATTAGAGACTGCTACAGGGAGGGGGTACCAGTAGGGTGAAGGTAGGATGGCACATCCATTGGTAAGGACATATCTGTCCAAAGGGGTACCTGATCTACATAAAGCAGTATAATGATAAAAGAGAACACCATAACAAGGCCAGAGGGCATCATGATAGCAACTGGATTGATTTATAATATGCTCAAATATACCTATTACATCAAAACCTTGTAAATGTTACTTGCTAGTACCTAATAAGCAAAGAGATACAGTATCCCACAGGCAGAGTGATGGTCCTATCTAGGAAAAATAGCCTGTTTCAGACTACAAATGCAAACAGTAAATGTAAATGTCATTAACTACTTAGCAGAAGAGGTATACTCCACATAGGGGACAGCTATATCCAGTAAATACAGGCAGCTTTCAGTAGCAGCCAGATAGATGGAGTCAGACAATGGTATCAGTTATTTAGTAACTAGGCATATCTTTAGCTAGGTATTAGCTAGAAGAAGCAACACAAGCAGAATATTTGAAATCAGCACAGTATAATAGGAGTAAACAAGTGCTAATCACTAATCTGGCAACTGGGCATACCCAAGTTAGGGTGCTGTCTATAAGCAATATATATTTGGCAGAAATAAGGGAGTCTGTCTGAGTTCAGTACTACCTACAATGTAGGAGACAATTTCAGATTTTAAGTTGAGGCAGTAATTTAAGTACTGACTATTCACGTAGCCTATATATATTATTTTACATAGTCAAAATAACAGAGGCATTTGCAATGCAGACATATCCTGGCTTGGGTTATTAGCAAACTATAGTGATACAGTTAAATTGTCTAAACTGAGCAGGCTAATCAGTAAACAATGTACAGTAACCGTGATGGAACTAAGCCCTTCCTGCCAACATAGTATAGTGAAATCACACTACTTTTGCTTAGCAGCTGAGACGGGGGCTTCTGTCACAAGCATACATACTATTGCTTTTGCACATCAAACAGGTTTGTAAATTTAGCATTGTCCCTCATTGTCCCTTATAGAGGAGCTGGTTGAATACTTCCACTCACCTTTTTCTGTCTGCAGTCCACACTGTGCAGGGTGTCCAGAAGGGCAATGTGGCTGACCGACTCCACAGCAGATACCCACAGTATGACACCCTTGTCGCTCCGGTCCTTCGTGCTCTGCAATGCTCACATGGAGGACCACTCTGGTGGGGGGGGGGGCCCTTATGGCACCCAACAATGACATGGAGCATGGCAATTGCTGGCTGCTCCGGGGAGGGGGGCAGGAAGGACCACTGTGGCCTCTGCAATTTGAAGATAGAGGGGGGACAGCTTAGAGGTAATGTTAGAAAGTATTTTTTCATGGAGAAGGTTGCAGATGCATGGAACAGCCTTCCTGAGGAGGTTGTGGATCAAGAACAGTGGGAGAATTCAAGAATGCATGGGACAAACATAAAGCAATTCTAGTGGGGGTAGGTGGAAGTAAGCTGTTGGTTAACTAGAATCTGCAGCTTATCCATCAAGTAGGGAAATGGGCAGACTAGGTCAGCCAAGCAGTCCTTATCTGCCATCAAATTCTGTGTTTTTATGTTTCTATAGTGTTGCTCCCGGTGGACAAGGATTCAGCGATTCTTGGGGAAGTGTGGGTAGAGGTGTCATGTACACCCTCACCACCACATAGATGAGCTCCAAAATCTGTGCTGCAGGTAAGTAAGGAGTTGCTTTCATGGGATGGTCTGGCAGCTCACAGCAGGGGATCTTTGGCAGGCTGATTTGAATTCTGGCAGAGTCCTTTGTTCAGCCCTACTTAGGCATGCTTTTTCAAATTTCAAAGAAGTCTTTGTACAGCCCAGCTTTGGCGGGCTTCTGTTCAGCAGTCCATTGTCCATTTGGGTAGCCCAGCAAGGGATCCTGACTGATTGGCGGCAATACAGGGATGCAGTAAGATGGCTTTAGGTGGGCTGTTCAACAGTCACTAGCACAGCCCTGCAGAAGTTCTCACTGATTGGTTATTGTTCTGGGAGGGGAGTGGGCAGCAAGGACCCTTCCGGCCTGTGAAGTGTCACTCCCGGTGGCTGAGGATGTGGAAATGGTTGTGGGGGAGGGTGGATAGAGGTGCCGTGTGCACACTCGCTACCCTATAGATTAGCTCTGAAATTGCAGTATGCCAGATGACCACTAGAGCTCACTGACTTACTGACTTGTGCAAGCACATGCATGTGCAGCATTGTTTCTGTACAATGCCACCTGCTAACTCTTTAATAATCCTGTAGATAACACCATGTATTTTTACTATTTGAAAACAGTGGCAGCAAGTGATGCCAAGTCTTACAACTAGTTGAGACTTAGGCCATTGCAACAGAAGTATCTGGATGTCTTTAGTCATGATGGATCATGATAATAGGTATCACTGTTGCAGGAGTGTTAGGGGTATTGCAGGGCCATGATGCTAGTGCAGGTAAGGTGACTGAGTGGTGATAAGTGCTTTGTGAAAGTTAAATACCACAAGTGGATTTCTAGTGACATTACTTAGGAGCATTTGGAGGCAGTATAGCATAGTGGTTAAGGGCACTGAGCTGCAAACCTGGAGACCTGGGTTTGAATCCCATCAGCCCCTACTTGCATACTGGTTGACCCTTAACAAGTCACTTAACATTCTTGTGCTCCTGGAAACAAGATCCAGCTTAGTGTCCCTTTCCTGGTTAAATAATTTCCCCTTTACCTATTATGTGTCAATGGATTTTTGAGCAAATTTTACCAATTAGTAATTTCTAAAATATCCATAATGAATTTTAACCCACTGTACTAAACCACATTTATCCAGCTTAATAGGATTCCAGAACATATTTACATTTGGTATGCATGTCAAATTGTATACCTGCAATAGCACTGGAGCAATAAACATCCAAATATTTTAAAACATTTCACACAATTTAACAAATAAATTGTAAATTTTGAACTCTTGTAGCTTACAATTTACATAACCAACTACCTCACTATTTAACAGTTTCTATGACTTGTCCAAGAAAGTCTGCATATAAGTTTTCAATTATCTAGCTCCAAAGATGACTTAAGTTGTAAGCATAGAAATATTCTCTGAAATTTTAACATGAATAATAAATTGTCAGAATTTGGGCACCTATAATCACCCCTCCCCCCCATCCAAATGTAATTAGTCTTGGCTTCCTTTTTGGGCATTGTCCATACAATACACATACCAAATTGTAGATTTGTAGCTATAAAGCTGATTTAGATATGACCAATTAAATAATTTCAGTAAATTCTGCAGTTTTGTGAAATTTTTCTGAATTTCATAAAAATTCCACAAAATCAGAATCTACTGATTTTGGACAGCCCTGCTGAAGGCCAGATATGGTCTGCTGAGGTAGAATAGTCTGAGAACACTTGCACAGACTGGGTGGGGCAAGCAATCCTTGTTTGCTAATAATTTCTGTGTTTCTATGTTTTAAATGTACTCTTACTAATAAAAGTTAGTCCCTCCCCACCTGTCAAACATTTGTCTTTCCACACATTCACTAGATGGAATGTTTATCATAAAATATAGGAACTCCAAATTCTGCATATTTCTCCAGCCTCTAGCGAAAAGTTCAACCCCTCACACAACATAAGGACTTATAGGAGCCACAGACTCAATGTTATTGAGGGAATGGTAAGCAACCGAGATTGCCCTTGCAAGCTGGTGAGGATGGGGGGATTTTTGTAAAAAAAAAAAAAAAGAAGAAGAAGAAGAAATCCCTCACCCTCTTAGTCATACTCACCCACCCCTTCCCACCATACCACGTGGTTTAAAATAATATCCTTCTATGCATCGCCTCACTAGGTTCCCCGCTGCCTTCTCCTTCTGTGTACCTGGTAAAGTTTTGTAAAAAGTGTAAACCATGATGAATCCCTACCCCACACATAAAAGCAAGCTTCCCCCTCCTTCCCCTCCCCGTCCCTCTAATCTATGAGGTTAATCCTTCACCCTTCACTACCTTCTTGCCAATAAATCCCCCTCCTCCACCCAAGCCCCAAAGACCCAGTTTCTAGTGTAAAAAAATACAGCACCTGTACAGTACAGTTATTAAGAAAACCATCCCCCTCTTCTGTATTTGCAGTGCAAATGAATGATGAGTGATGTCTGTTCTAGTAGTGATACATTTTTTCTGCTGAGGCATTTTATTATTTCATATATATATATATATATATATATATATATATATATATACAGTATATTATCACACAGCATGAATGCCATATATTATTTTGCAGAAGCTGCAGGAAAAGCAGCCTGGGCCAAGAAGATTGGGAGGTATGGCAGATGTCGTTGCACCTTGCACTGGAATGCATGACATGCATCATGATGTGATTGCACATCACATCTCCTGGGGACAAAAACAGAGGACAAAAGCCAGTGGCAGGATGATGTTGAGCACCCACAGGCCCCACACCCCACCAGCTGGGGATGCCAACTAGAATTGGATGCATTCTGTGGCAGTGTTTGGGGAACCTCACTGACCCCACCAAGTGGGGCAACCCTGGGGGAAGGTGGCTGGCAGGTAAGTCCTGGCACTCATCAGTGTGACGGGGTTGTGGTGCTCATTGGAGGGAAGGCCAACTTGGAGGGGGTGAAATAAAAGAGAAAGAAAAAAATATACATAGAAAATTGATGGCAGATAAGGACCACTAGGCCCATCCAGTCTGCCCACATACCCTATCTATTTTACCAGTGCCCTCTGACCCTACTTGGTTAGTGGTTTGCACCTCTCCCTCCCCCTCAGGTACCCCTGTGCCTGTCCCATGCAGCTTGAATCCCCCCAGTGTACATGTGTCCACCACCTCCTGGGGTAGGCTGTTCAATGCATCCACCACCCTTTCCATGAAAAAAAAACTCCCTCACATTGCCCCTCAACCTTCCCCCCCTCCAATTTCATTTCATGCCTCCTCGTTCTTGTATCCCTCTTATACTGAAAGAGGTTGCCCATCTGTACCTTGTTCATACCTTTAAGATACTTATTTATTTATTTACTCGTTTAACCAGGAAGGCATGCTGAGCAGGGTTGCTCGATTCCAGATGCGTCCTGGGGGACAAATCTCAACATTTTATACAACACAAGTGGAGGCAGACCTGGACAAAAATAGACAATAGGCAGGTAGATACAAAGGAGATAGGGAAATACAATTGTATACAAATAGACAATTTATCACCTGGAAACACAGTATGGTAGGTATGCAGTGACCCATAGGGGTAGGCTCAGAATGGGCGATAGCTAAAAGCAAGAGCAGCTGGTGGAGAAGTGGGTGCTGAGGAGGAGGAGGTTGAGGTGATGGGGGTTAGTAGAGTGTCTAATATTGGCAGGCAAGGCATTCCAGAGTTTGGGTATACGGTATTTGAAGACAGCTTGATCTTTGGTTGTGTGCATGAAAGGGACACGGAGCAGCCTGGGGTCCGTGCTTCTGAGGAGGTAGGCAGGAGGAGGTTGTGGTGAGAGGACAGAGGCCAGGTAGGAGAGAAGGGACTGGGACCAGAATTTGGCTGCGGTCCTAGCGCAGTGGGTCTGTCTGCAGTCCTGGAGGGACGGCAGGGCTAGGGAGCTGTATAAGGTGCAGTGGTGAGTTGTTTATGGGCAGTCCAGGATAAAGTGACAGAAGGAGTGGAAAAGTGTGTCCAGGCTGGCTAGGGATGAGGAGGGAGCAGTGCCATAAACAACATCGCCATAGTCGAGTAGTGGGAGAATTATCTTTTGAACAATTTCCTTCCGGGCTGGAAAGGGGATGCAACCTTTGTTCTGATATAGGGTGCCGAGTTTAAGGAGTAGTTTCTTATGGATGGAATCAATATGGGTGGAGAAATCTAGGTGCTGGTTGAGCCAGACATCTAGATGCTTGAAGATTTCTGTCATAACTCCCTGATCTCTTCTCTGTTTCATTGTATACATATTGAGGTCCTTCAATCTTTCCCTATATGTCTTCTGTTGCAATCCCTACACAATCATGGTTGCCCTCCTCTTAACCACTTTTACCCTGTCAATGCCTTTACAAAGATGTGGCCTTCAGAACTGTACACAGTATTCCAGATGTGGCCTCACCAGCATTTTGTATAGTGGCATCACCACCTCTTTTCTTCTACTAATGATACCCCTACCTATACACCCAAACATGTCACTGGCCCTCCCTATAGCCTTGGTACACTGCTCAGCCACCTTTAGATCCTCTGAGATTATAATCCACCTATCCGTTTCCTCCCTGGTGACTGCCAGCAATCCCCCCCCAACCTGTAGATCTCTGCAGGGTTTACGCACCCTAGCTGCTTGATTCTGCACTTCTTCACACTGAACCTCAGTTGCCTCATTTCTGACCATTCTTCCAACCTTCCCAGGTCCCTTCACATCCTGTCCACCCCATCTGGAGTGTCCACCCTGTTGCAAATCTTGGTGTCATCTGCAAATAAGCACACCTTCCCTTCCAGCCCTTCCACAAAGTCATTGATGTAAACATTAAAAAGGACTGGCCCCAGGACCAGCCCCTGAGGATCCCTGCTGGTCACCCCCCCTTTCTTCGGACTGGATTCCATTAACCACCACCCTCTGCTTCCTGTCCCTCAGCCAGTTACCAACCCTGCTCACCACCTCATGGTCCACACTCAGGCTGCCCAACTTATTTCCCAATCTACTATGTGGAACGGTGTCAAAGGCTTTGCTAAAGTCAAGGTATACAACATCTACTGCACCCTCCTTATCCACCTCCCTTGTTATCCAGTCAAAACTAATCTATCAGATTAGTTTGACATGACCTTCCTGCTGTGAACCCATGCTGTCTTGGGTCTTGTGCTCTGATGGAGTCCAAATGTTCCACTATCCTTTCCTTGAGCAGTGTCTCCATAATCTTTCCAACTACCGATGTTAGGCTGACTGGCCTATAATTACCTGCCACCTCTTTGCTTCCACTCTTGTGAAGAAGGACTATATGTGCCCTCATCCAGTCCTCCAGACCACCTGTTTGCAGCAACTCACTGAACAAAGCTGCCAGTGGTGGTGCTAACCCCTCCCTTAGTTCCCTTCATATCCTAGGATGTATGCCATCAGAGCCCATTGCCTTGTCCACCTTCAGTTTTGTGAGCTCCTCTTTGACTCTCTCTTCTGTAAATGGAGTGGTATTCACCTCCCTCTCCCATTTGTGTCAGATGCCTAGTGGTGGTCCCTGTCTCTCTCCTTCTCTGTTAAAACTGAATGGTTGAAAAATGCTTGCATTAATTTCAACAGTAGTAGTGTTAGAGATGTTATGAAGTTTTACTTTGCAAGCAAAGTTAGTGCAAAGTCAGAAATGTCACACCTTGCAGACTTTGTGAAGTGCCCAGCTGCCGAATCAGCTTTGTCTGCATTTTTCAGAATAAAAAAAAAGAAAACACGAATTCATCTGTGTTATATATTGCCTGTCACCCCACTATACCACGTTATTTTTTTAAATAAAATCCTTTCACCTATTCCCCTGCTGGCCCCCACTTCCCTCTTCTCCCCTGTGTCTAACAAAGTTTAGTATCGTAACCAAGCCATGACACCAGTTCCCTTTCCCTGCCTGCAAAAGCAAGTTACCAACCACCTAACTCTACCCCTTCCTTTTTCTTATCATGAAATATCCTTCCCTTTAACACCCTGTTGCTATAAAATTCCCCTTCCCCCCCCAAAAGCCCCCAACCCCTGTTTGCAGGGATGGAACCTGTAAAAAAGAAAAACATCCCCTGTTGAAGTGAACACATCCTCATTCTTCAAAGGCTGTGATTGGAATTAATGGTTAGTTATGGCTATATTTGTAGTAATGCCCAATTAGCTTATAACCAGCCAACTAAATGTACTTTTTCTTTGCCTTTAGTCTATTAAGGTCTTCCAATGTAATCGGGTAGTTTTATAGCCCATTTTCTTGATCCCATGTTTTTTTCATTGTTTCTTGAAGATCTTGATGGTTAGATAAAATTAACATACATTCTGGACAAAATCTTGTTTAAAGAGGTTCCTAATAATCTGTTTTCTTGCCATTTTCCTTAATCATAATTGGACACTTTATTGTTTCCAACAATTTGTATGAAGGCGTCATACATGAAGTTATGTTTCAGGTCCCAAGAATGTAATTATAATGGCATGTAATGTCATTTTAATGTCATAATTTCAAATGTAAACAGTTACATGTAAATAGTTTGTAGGTATAATTTCTGAAATTTGTAAATGTATAAAAGTAATGTCCAGTAAGAAATCTTTCAAATTAATCAGTCCCAGCTGCTTAAGGGTGATAGGAAATTATTCTGACATAGTTAATTGCCTTCACGTGTTCATTTCCATGCCAGTTATGTATTCTGACATGCTTTGACTAATTTTTAATGAATGAATAATCTAGATTTGTGGTTCCCTCAGATCCACACCGAGTTCCACTTTCTTGAATAGCTACTGCTATTTTTTCATATTTCTAAGACATTCCGTGACATTAGTTACACGATTCCATGCTATTTGTCTGAGGCCTGGAATGCTGTTATTGATGTCATAAATAGAAATGTGAGAAATTAAGAAATTTTAATACTTTAAATATTTTGCAAAATTTGTGCATTTTGTGAAATATTTCAGAGGTGTGAAATGCAACATTTTGCCCATGGAGCGCAAAATGTTGTTCATGAAATGTGAAATTTCACAGGTGGAACTGCTAACTTTGGCTGAAATGTTGCTGTTTTGGGTGAAATTGTGCATTTCATGGCACAATTCTGCATTCCGTGGGTGAAATTTTGCAACTTCGCACCTGGCAAAAAATTTCACGAAATGGCAAAGTTTTGCGCAATGTTTCATGTGGCAAAATTGCCAATTTTGCAGCAATTTTGCTGGCGAAATTTAATTTTACAAAATCTCTAGTCATAAAATGTTCGGGCAGTATGAAACAAACTCATGTTTGAGCCAATGTGGCTGCTAAAGCATTATCCTGATAGAGGATATAGAATAATGTGTGACTTAGTTGCTATTTACTTGCTGTGTTTGTGATGTGAAAATATTATATTTACTAGACAACAGGGAAAAAATCTGGTATGGATTCAGCTACTCTCCAGGAACTACTTGAAATGGGGAGGGGGGGTCAAGTAGATGGTATGCAGTGATATAGATTCCGACTTAATCTTTAGCATGGCATTACAGTTGTGTGTAGTCAGCACCCTGCTGACTTGTTCCCTTGGTTGGGTTAAAACAGCACTGTTCACCTTTTCTAGTTTTAACCATGCCCAACAGACCACTAACAAGAAATCTGCTTTCAGTGCTAGAAATAGAAAGAATTCACTGAGGAAACCCTTCACCTTTGATCTAGTATTGAAAATATCTGACAGAGGTCTGGGGATATGGTTCTTCATTGCACAGCATGTTGTGTTTTTACACATTAGTCAGTTTTATACCTTTAGGGTGTGCTTTTTATGTTGCTTGCACGCATGTGCAAGAAACATAGTGCCATCATCGGAGATTTCGGAGGTGTGTCACCTCCTCCTCCAATTCAGTCAGTGTGCTGGCAGGTGCGGCCCCTGTAAGCCAATGCATTTTGGAGCTGTCTGCCAACCGCTCAAAATGCAGTAACCAGGCTGATTGAGGGAGCTACATTTCAGTGGACACCGATAAGAGGCTGCTCACGCGCTGCTCCCCCCACCCGCAGGCGCGCGCGCCTCGCGATGCACTGTATCACCGACGGGTGCCCAATCCCCATCGGCTGAGCTGCGCGCCCCCCAGTAGGTGCCACGCTGGAGCCCACCCCAGCGTGGCAAGCAGTTCTATGGCCGACGGGTGCCTAATCCC
This sequence comes from Neoceratodus forsteri, assembly GCA_016271365.2. Classification (NCBI taxonomy): domain Eukaryota; kingdom Metazoa; phylum Chordata; order Ceratodontiformes; family Ceratodontidae; genus Neoceratodus; species Neoceratodus forsteri. The sequence continues at coordinate 1,388,403,684 of CM057453.1, forward strand.
TGCCGGGCTGAACGCCTCCCCAACATCCTTGTGCGCATGCTGGGAGCCCACCCCAGTGTGGCAAATGTCCCATGACGCTCTTTTTTTTTGAAACCTGTAAAACGAACGTCTCCGGCGCTGCCTCCCCAGCCTCCCCCACAACCCGCACTCACCCACTGCACACCCAGTTTCCCCACACCCTCACCCCATACTTACCTCCGACTCCAGCGACAATCTTCGGTGGACCAGGAACACGCCTGCACTCTTCAAAGCCGACCGCGAACTGAGGAAATGCCGTAAGCTGTATAATGGGCTAGATAGGGGGTTTAACTTGTTGCATATCTCAGGCATTTTGGAGTTTTGCATCATTAATTGAAAGTATCTTTCAGACGATGTCACTGTCATGGCGTTATTCATTCGAAGGTGATTTCGCAGTAGTGACTGTGCAGTGACTGCAAATCACCCTTTGGGCCTGAATACCACCATGACAGTGACATCATTCATGAGAAGGGTCCCAAAACTCCATGTTGAAAATTTGGTGCCACAATTCCAACAATGACTGTTTTACGAGCATGCGTTGCGCAGTTCCTATGCAGGCTCGTAAGTTTATGTAAATTCAATATTTTACCCAGATTTTCAACATTGCCATTTTACCACACCTTCTTATGAGTAGCATAGCTTTCATTTTCCACATCTCACCCAAAATGTGTTTCCGCCCATGTAGCGCACTATGGCGCAGTCGGTGTGCGAAATTAATGTACAGGACAAATTAAGAAAATCACAGTGACACTGTTCATGAGCAGAGGTCTTAAAATGGCTATGTTGAAAATTTGGTGAAAAAATTCCTAAAAATGACTGTATTACTAACGTGCGTTGAGCAGTTCCTACACACACTTGTAAGTTTGCGAATTTTCAATATTTTCACTCCAGATTTTCAACATTGGCATTTTACCACACCTCCTCATGAGCAGTACAGCTGTCATTTTTCACATCCTGCCCAAAACATGTTTCCGCCCATGAAGCGCACAATGGCGCAGTCGGTGTGCGAACTCAGTGTATGGGACACATTAAGAAAATCACAGTGTCACTGTTCATGAGCAGAGATCTTAAAATGGCAATGTTGAAAATTTGGTGAAAAGATTCCTAAAATGACTGTTTTTACGAGTGTGCGTTGCACACTCCCGCACTGCCTTTTCGTAGGTTTCAATTTTCAATATTTCCACTCAGATTTTCAACATTGCCATTTTACCACACCTCCTTATGAGCAGTATAGCTGTCATTTTTCACATCCTGCCCAAAATGTGTTTCCGCTCATGTAGCGCACAAAGGCGCAGTCGGTGTGCAAACTCAATGTATGGGACACATTAACAAAATCACAGTGACACTGTTCATGAGCAGAGGTCTTAAAATGGCTATGTTGAAAATTTGGTGAAAAAATTCCTAAAAATGTTTTACGAGTGTGCATTGCGCAGTTCCTTCGCACCCTCGTAAGTTCGCAAATTTTCAATATTTGCACTCCAATGACTTCCAAATACCTAAACAGCACATAGAAGCAAGCAACATTCAGCATTGACAAATGCTTGTTTTAAATAGAAGCAGTCTTTCCTCATTTTACTTCTGGAAATGAGCCAGACTTTTAATTTCACTCCTAGAATTAAGTTCAATTGGGTTGCTTCCCAATTGCACTACTGTCTTTTTTAAGCTTCATTAATTAGCCTTACAAATGTGGCAGAGTGAAGGTATTGGGGTCTAGTGGTTAGACCAAAGGCTTGGGAATCAGCAAGTTCAGGTTCAAATCCCACCAGAGCCACTTACTTACCACTACCATGAGCAAGCTGCAGTAGCTCTAAGTGTAAGAGCAAGGTTCATGAGATATCAAGGATTAGAATGGTGTTTTGAAACAGGTTAAACTGGGTTTTGTTCTGCGTCTATTTTTTTATATCTGTTCTGATGCAAAACAGCATAATTGCTTGTATTGTGGTCTTGAACTGGTACACTTCTTTAATAGGGATCTGCCATGCTGTAAAAACAGCATTAACTGATCAACCTTACAGCAGTTGTAAAGTCAGTGATAGAGTTCCTTTGTGATGATCAGTGCTGCATCCACAGATTTAACTTGCTGAACTACCATAGATAGTAAGTTTTTTATTGTGAGTGATGGCTAAAGGCAGCAGTGAAATAGCTCAGGTTTCAGTTTACATTGCCACTCTCTGAATATCTGTGTAAATTGGAGTAATTATCAGCATGACTGCTTGTGCTTGTCTCATTCTGCATACCATTTGTCTGTTATCTCAGTACTGTGAAAGTAAAAAAAATTCTTCTGCTACTGATTGTCAGCTCTACATTAGTTGATGATAAAACTGTTCTTCAGTCGCTGATACTTTCCCCGTTATGTTAACTACTCTGTGTTGTCAACAGTATTCTTCCAGCTTCAGAAATGGCACAAAAAACAGAAAAAGGTGCCACGACCACAGATTCAAGTATAAAGTAGAGCTGATAAGATGAAGGGGAGGGGGAAGGGGCACAGTCACATAAGAGCAGGGATTTGATGCACACCAATGAGGTGATGAAGTCCACTGTGGAAGTAAAAGGTAATATGTGCTAGTTTCTATTCCTGTCTGTCCTGCTCTTCCTCCTCTTGTTGGCAACATGTTGCATAGCTCTCGCTATGCAGCCAAAAAAAAGCAGCAACTGCTGAGGAGAGAGGAATTCGAGTTAGCCACAAAGGCAAAAAACAGATTATTAATTTAACAAAAAAAGGGTAAAACATTTCAGAAAGGATAGTTACTTAAAGGAAAGGAAGGGGGCATCTAAAATATTTCCTACTTTATTATGGATGTGCATGGTATAACTAACACTGATCTCTGGATGGGGTGCTTGTCTTTATCCCCCAATATTTAGAAACATAGAAACATAGACTTTGACAGCAGATAAGGACCGCTTGGCCCACCTAGTCTGCCCATTTCCCTACCTAGAGGATAAACTGCAGATCCTATTTAACCAACAGCTTATTTCTTCCTACCCCCCACAAAAATTGCCTTATGTCTGTCCCATGCATTCTTGAATTCTCCCACAGTTTTAGACCCCACAACCTCCTCAGGAAGGCTGTTCCATGCGTCCACCACCCTGTCTGTGAAAAAATACTTCCTCACATTGCCCCTGAGCCGTCCCCCCTCTATCTTCAAATTGTGTCCCCTTGTTCTTGCACATCTCTTTTTCTGAAAGATGCTACCCTCTTGGACTTTGTTGATTCCACTGAGGTACTTAAATGTTTCTATCATGTCCCACTCCCTCCTTTCCTCAAGGTGTACATATTAAGCTCCTTTAGTCTCTCCTCATATGGCTTCTCTTGCAGACCCTGCACCATTTTAGTTGCCCTCCTCTGAACTGCCTCCATCCTGTCTATGTCCTTGCGGAGATGGGGTCTCCAGAACTGGATGCAGTACTCCAGATGGGGTCTCACCAACTGTCTGTACAGGGGGATAACAACTTCCTGTGTTCTGCTGGTGATACCTCTCCCTATACATCCCAGTATCCTGCCAGCCCTCCCTACCGCCTTCTCGCATTGCTTGCCAACCTTAAGGTCATCTGATATGATTGCCCCTAGGTCTCTTTCCATTTTTGTTGTTGTTACTAACCCCCCATTGTGTAATCTTCCCCTAGGTTTTTGTTTCCCAGGTGCATTACTTTGCACTTCTTTGCATTGAATCCAAGCTGCCATACTTCTGACCATTCCTCCAACCTTGCCAAGTCCCTTCTTATCCTTTCCACTCCTCCTTGTGTATCAACCATGTTGCAGATCTTTGTGTCATCTGCAAAGAGGCATACTTTTCCTTCCAGTCCCTCTGCAGAGTCAATTATAAAAACATTAAAAAGGACCGGACCCAGTACTGAACCCTGCGGTACCCCACTAGTAACCCCTCTTTCTTCAGAGGACTCCATTTACAATTACCTTCTGTCCTGTTGTTCAGCCAATGTTTTACCCAGGCTACCACCTTGGGACCCACTCCCAGGCTGGTTAATTTGACTACTACTCTTTGTGTGGGACTGTGTCAAATGCCTTGCTAAAGTCTAGGTAGGCCATGTCCACAGCCCCCCTGGTCTACTACTTTGGTTACCCAGTCAAAGAAATCAATTAGATTCATCTGACATGACCTTCCCGCTAGAACCCATGTTGCCTTGAGTCCCAGCCCCACTGGCCTCCAGGTACTCAACAATTTTTTCCTTCAGAAGTGATTCCATCACTTTCCCTACCACAGAGGTCAAACTGACAGGTCTGTAGTTTCCTGCCTCCGTCTTGGTCCTACTTTTGTGAAGGGGAATCACATCCGCCTTCTTCCAGTCCTCAGGTACCACACCATCCTCCCATGATTTGTTAAAAAGCGTAGTCAATGGTGTCACTAGTTCTCTGCTTAATTCTTTTAGAATTCTGGGGTGAATTCCATCTGGCCCCATTGCTTTGTCCATCTAAGTTTTAGGAGTTCTTTCAGAACCCTTTCTTCTGTGAAAGGACTGGACCAACCCCCCTCTCCAGAGTGCTTCTGTTAATTGGATTAGGCACCTCCCCCATTTCCTCTTTTTTGAATACTGAACAGAAGTCTTCATTCAATATCCCTGCTTTATCACTGTCACTCTCTGCCCACCCACCATCCATTCTATTCAGCCTCACTATCCTTCACTTTGTCTTTCTACGCTCCCTGATATACCTATAAAAGGTTTTATCCCCCTTCTTAACCGAGTTAGCTATCTTTTCCTCAGTTTGTGCCTTTGCTATTCTGACTATCCTCCCTGCTTTCTTCTGCCTTAACTGGTACAGTTCTCTGTCCTGCTCCTTCTGTGTTTCCTTATACTTCCTAAATGCTATCTTTTTCTCCCTAACCTTCACCGCCACCTCTTTTGAGAAGCATAGTGGCTTTTTCTTTCGTTTTGATTTGTTTATTTGCTTCACACAAAGGCTTGTTGCCTCTGTGATGGCAGTTTTGATATTTGCCCATTGTTGCTCCACCCCTCCTTCTAGCCTGTTTGCTAGTGCTTCTCTAAGGCACTCTCCCATCTTGCCAAAGTCAGCCCTCCTGAAGTCCAGAACCCTCACTTTTGTATGGCTTGACTCTGTAGCAGAGTTTATCATGAACCACACTGTTTGGTGGTCACTTGTTCCCAAATGGCTACCCACTTCTAGATCTGAGATCCTCTCACTGTCCTTATTTGAGAGTACGAAGTCTAAGATTGCTCCCTCACGAGTGGGTTCCAAAACTAGCTGTTTGAGGCATGCCACCTGAAGGGCATCAAGAATGGCCCTGCTTTTGGATGTGGCTGCCACAAAGGTGCTCCAGTTAATATCTGGCATGTTAAGGTCCCCCATCAACAGTATCTCCCCTTTCTCTGCCATCCTAAGTATGCCTTCTATCATATCCTTGTCCATTCCCTCCCCCTGACATGGGGGTCTATATACAACCCCTGTGTGGATTGTGGTGCCATTTCCAGAATCTAAGGTGACCCACAGTGCCTCCTCTCCTCCCTGTTTACTCTTTTGTTCAGTTGTTTTTATCCCTTCCCCTTACACAGAGCTACTCCCCCTTCTTCCCTCCCTGTCTCTCCTGTAGGTTGTGTCCGGTATGTTAACATCCCAGTCATGGTTCTCTGTGTACCATGTTTCTGTGGACTGCCAATATCCAGGCATCCTCTTCCATCAAGGCCACCAGTTCAGGGAGCTTGTTGCCCAGACTACGGGTGTTGGTACTCATTACCTCCATTTCTTGATGGCTTATCCCTTTTGCCCTATCCTGTCCTTATTGCATTTGTCACTTTCTCCATTTATCCCTGCGCTTCTCCCTATTGACATCTCTATGTTGGTGTCTACCTAACTTAGTACCCTGATATTTTGGGGGGGCTATGATTTCCCTGCTCTCCTTTCCAGTGCCTCCCCCCCTTGGCTAGTTTAAATACTTGTCAATGAAGTATTTAAACCTATCACCTAGAATCCTGGTTCCCCTTCTGGACAGATGCAGACCATCATGCCAGTATAGACCTGCATCCCTCCAGGTAGACCCCCAGTCTCCAGTGAAGCCAAATCCCTGAGCTCTGCCAGTTTTCAACCACTGATTGAATCCCATGGTGTGGAGCACCCTAGCCTCACCCGTGCCATGGACAGGCAGCACCTCCGAGAAGGTTACCGTGTGTGCTATTTGTCTAAGGCCCCTTCCCATCTCCACAAATGCTTCTTGCACTGTTCTGATCTCTTTTTTAGCCAGGTCATTTGTCCCTAGGTGAACAGTGACATCCAGCTCCCTTCCCCTTTGCAGCTGCTCCTGAGATTCTGAGGATTTGCTCCCTGTCTCTCCAAGCCATGATGCCAGGCAGGTACCTTACCTTCCTCCCTCTCCCCTTCCTCCCCAGTTCTACCTTCCTAACAATGGAGTCCCCACCAGGAGTTGTTTCCTTCCCCTGTGGGGTCCCATGCCACCCTCCTTTGGGTCTCCTTTGTGGAGGTTCCCAGCATCCTCCATGGTCTCCACTGTGGGTGCCTCCATAGAGGAACTACACTTTTCCAGAATGGCATAGAAATTGTGGAGAGGTACAACTGGAGGGATGAGCCTCTGTTCCACCACCCTCACCCTGCCTGAGCCCACTTTGGTCCAACCACTCCTCTTTCTTGGCAACCTCTGAGGCAACGGCAGTGACCCTGGTGGTTCCTCGGTGGGAGAGGAGGTCCCACAAATCCTGGCCAGCTCAGCCTGGAGATGAGCAACCTCCTTCCTCAGCCCAGAGAGGTGTCTGCAGATGGGACAACACTGCATCCTCCAAAACATCTCCCAGAAGACTGCTGCTCACAGCCACTGAACTGCACCACTCCCATCATGTCTTTTTCTGGCCCCTAACTGTTATTTGGAATACTCCTCTTTCCTCTGTTTGTTTTATTTTTTTTTCTTCTCTCCCTACTACGACTGCCTCTGCACCTTTTATCTCCTGATCTTCCTGTTCTGAGACAAGAAGTTCTATATTTCTCAGTAGTCTCCTTACTTGCTCAGAGTCAGACCTCCAGCAGCTAGGGGGGATGCAGAGCTACTCTTTCCCTTCTTGGATGGTGAGTCTTTGGTGGCTCTGTGATCACTCACTTCCTGCTCCCGAACAGGAAGTTCCTGTTGTCAATTAAATCCTGTGCCTATAAAAGTAGAACTGGTTTAGGGTGGGGGTGGAGGAGAGGGAAGGAGGGCAATGTAGTCCCAGTAGAGAAGTTTTAGTTATACCAGTAGCTCCTTCCTCCTGGAGTTCTGTCTGTCCTCTGGCAGAAGCTATCTAGGGCAGTATTTATATCTGGTCTTAACCTGGCTCCTTCTAGCTAAGCCACTCCCCCTACTTTGCAAATCTTTCTACACTTAGTTCATTTCACAGATAACAATTCCCTTCTGACTCCTGTGACAAGCACCTAGATAATTACACAGATAACACAGATAACAGATAACAATTTACTTCAACTACCTCTGACAAACACACCAACTCCTTTTTTTTACCTTTAATTGAAGGTCCCAGTACAAGAGATCTAGTTCTTAGTACTTTTTTATTCAAATGCTGCATCAGTTCTGCTTGGAGGTTTAATGATAATTTATTAAACATTTCCCTCATCTGATCAGTGTCCCTTTTAGTTTTGTTCAATATAACTTGCAAATTATTCAGTTTGATGTCTCTAAGGGGATGAATTTTGATCCCACTATTATGATCTCAGAAATTGTCATACTGTTCACTGTTCTTTGCAACTGTAAGGTTTCACAGTCTTTGGATGAAAGCCTTCTCCCTGAGGTGGCAGCAGTAGTTCTGACAGGCTCATCTGGATATACCTTGTTGCTGAGACATGTCCTCTTGTGGGCCGGCATCTCTGTTAGCCATAAGCAACAATGGTAGCCTACTATCATCTTGCATAGGCAGTTCACTCTCGTGAGGTAAACTATGCGGAGATTTATCCAGCTAAGTATCTTCCTTACACCCCTTCAGTGTAACAGAAGTATAGATTGTTAATGATATGTTCTGGAAAGAAAGCAAAGGCAATTGCTGCTGTTTGTATACTCTCCCTGTACAAATTGGCACATGTCTGATGTTGTTTTAGTAAATGTTTTGACTCTTGCAGATTTATTGTACTGTTCAGTATAGGAAAAGAGGTTACTTCTCTACTCGCTGCCCTAACTTTATGATTTCAGGCAGGTTGAATTTGTGATGCAGAAGGGGCTGAAGAAAACAAACTATCCCCCTGTCATGGTGACCCTGATTTTTTTGCATTGTGGTATTGGAGCAGGATCATTTTGCCTCCCTAATATTAATGATTAACTTAAGCCAGCATATTAAGTTGACACTTTTTTTGTTCTAAATACAGTAGTTATCAATGACATCTGCATTAGGTTATTGTCTGTCATTTTCTTTAAAATAGTTTTCAGTGGCTTATTAGTTTTTTAGGTGTCATCGTGAACAATGGTACAACCTTTTGTTGTCTCTTAAGTTGTTTCTTTGCATTAAACTCTGTATTTATTTAACTTCCAGTCAGGCAATGAGATGAGAGAATGCTGTCATCATTGAGTGTAGTCGAGGAGCTGCTGCCTTACTGCATACATCCCTTAGAGAAATAATTACATGAAATGCTTTCATGCTGTGCACATAAAACTACCCATGTCATATGGGTGCTGCAAGCATGATTTAAATGTTAAATTGGAACTGATTGCATGCGTGTGGCATTCATGCAGCAAGCAAGTGTGGAAAGGATGCTTTTCATGTTAAATTGTAACAGACTGTATGCATGTGGCATGCATGCAGAAAGCAAGTGACCACTGATAACTGCACACATTAAAGGTTAATGATTTGCTTAGGATCACACAGTACACAAGTGGTGGTTGGTGAGATTCAAACCCGGGTCTTCAGGTCTAATCATTTGCAGTTCAATGCCTTACACTGCTAAGCTATAGTATACTGCCTGCATACATATGGCTTGATTGTACTTCCATGAGAAATAGATGAGGGGGCAGAGCCATTTTCAGGGGTAAAGCGAGGCCTGTCCCTGGCATTCAGGGACAGTTGATCAATATGGTATGCACAGACTACTGGAGCCCCACTATAGTCAGGCTTATGCCCCCCCCCAGTGAAGCTGACATCCACATCCCCATGCTCAGGCACATTGTGACATAGGGCAAGGGAGAGTGCAGGGACATGCCAGATTGAAATGAATGAGGGTATTTTTATAACTATTTTATACATTATTGGTTGAAAGTTGGAGATTAATGAAAGCCACCACTCGACTAACAAGGGCTTTGTTTGTAAAACAGTGGCTTCCATTATTCTCCAGTCCACCATCATAATGTATAAAACAGTAATAAAACATAGCTCCATTCATTTTAAGGGGATACAACCCTGCACTCTGACCCATGTACATCATCTTTTAAAGACTCCTAACTCTGACTCAGGTAAGAGACTCTTGACTTACATCCTGCATCTAAATGTGTCCCATATCAAAAGCCATTTTGTAAATGAGATTAATACCCATTCTTTTTCAAGCCACTGCAAAGTGAGCTCTTCACTCATCCAGCCATTCGGAGACATCACAAGAACAATGCCTGAAACTCCCAGAGTCTCTTTTGGAATTCTCTTGCCTTTTAAGACTATAAATGGTGGAAATTTACATCCATCAGCCATTGCAGGCAAACACACAGTCACATGTTGTTTTTTGTGGCCAGTTATCAACAATGGTACTGATTTACAGCCCACATGGTCAATAGCTTTGTTTCCGGGCATGTCAGCCCAGATTGCAGCTTCGTTCATTTTCCCTATCATGACTGACGACATGTTATTGATAGAAATGTGGCGATAACAAAAGCAGGCAAAACTGATGATTTTTGGGAGAAGTCTTTGGGGAGCCTTTGGCCAACTGTTGTTTTTTGCCTTATTGTAAATCCCCACCTCCAAAGAAATGTATCTATTCACCTGCGGCTGGCATAGAAAGAGGGGTCTTGTGCTAGGGAGACAGCCTTCATAGCTACAGCTTTTCTTGTGACCCAATAGTGCTGTTCTCTCATGTGTGATCCAGCCTTTGAGTTCTGACTCCAGTTCTGGGTATCTGGCTTTCTGACCCCTGCCATTGAGTCTTCTTTTTTTATAGGATCTCATGGAACCAGTGGCTGATAGATTTTCTTGGAGTGATGGTAGTTGTTTTCTCCACTTCCTAAGCTGCTTCTTATCTATGTGGAGTGCAGCAGCAACAGTGCGATTGCTCTCCTTCTCTGCCAGATGAGTGGAAGCAAGTTTAAAGTCCAGGTCAAATGATTTGTGTTTTAGCATTTTCTTTGTCCCTGCTACAGTCTCACCTTACACCTTGCACCTCTCAACTGCTCAACTGATTATTTCTCTTTTCAAAAAGTGGCAATCAGCTGTCAACAGCTGTTGGTAGGTGCTTGGTGCTTGTTAGGTCATTATACTAATTACCTGAAAACATGCATTCACTAATAATAGCCGCTGTCAAAAATAAGCCGTATGACAGATCATATGTTAGCAATTGTAAGCCGTGGCATTTATTCAAAGAAATACAGTATATCTATACTTGGTGGGTTGTCTGGAGCAAAGTGGCCGCACCCACTACAGTGTGTGTGAATGGGGTGGGGAACTGGCCATGTGGGTTGGTGCTGAGTTATTCCTACTTTTGTGTTTGCCCTTTCAAGTCTGTTTGCATGGAAGCATTCAAAACTATGAAGAGAAAATAGTGGGAGTACAGGCTAGACAGAAGCAAATAAGTAGTTTTGTGGGTAAGTGTGTATATTAGGGGTGGGAAGAACCACACGTGTTTCCATTGGTATGTGCGCTACAGTTCAGCTGTGCGGCTGATATGAGGGGAGACAAGAAAATTAAAAAGTATATCAGTGGCTATAAGCATGCTGCATGCATGCAGATGTATGCAGATTTGTATGCAGCTTAACTAGTGTGGGGGGGGGCATAAGCCTGACTATAGTGGGGCTCCAAAAGTCTGTGCATATCATACTGCTCAACTCTCTCTGAATGTAAGGGACAACCCTCATTTTACCCTTAAAACTGCTCTGCTCCCTCATCTATCTCTCATGGAAAACATGTTGTTCACACAGAGGATGCCCTGTAAATATAGACATTATAGCAGGGGCACCATTTCAGATTTCAGCAGGGGGGAGCCAACAACCAGTGGAGGCTAGGTGCTAGTTAGCCCCTAAGCAGCAAGCTCTGGAATGTCTGGAATCATCTCTAACAAGTAAAACTTATTTGTTGTGACTGAAAAGGGATATGCATATTAGGAAAAATTCAATGTGTAAGATTCATCGGTCTATACACTGGAGCAGTGCATCAGATTTGGGCTTAAACCCACCCAGTTACTAACCAATTTTTTCCTGGCTGAAGTTCTGAATCCCACCCCCTTCCCTGCCAAAATAAACATTGTTCCACTTTCTGTTCCCAACTCCATTCCATTCAATACCCATTCCATATGGGTCATCAAGCCACCCAAAAACACAGAAACATAAAAAACACATCAATATTTCAGTCCTTCCTACTTCCCCAATCCCCCTGTAAAAAAATCATTTACTTTTACTTACCCAGTCATCTTGCCAGAACCTGTGGCCTGGCCCAGGGTGCCACTAGCCCAGTTTTCAGTCCTCTCCTCTGTCCTTCTGCCAGAAGCTGGATGCTAGAACCAACCATCTCAGGTCCCCAGTGTGATCTGCAAACAAGTCACCTCACCAACTGAACCCACTCATCCTGTGTTGCTTGCTTCTTGCTTGGCTGCTGATGCACTGCACTGATCAAGGCCTACAAAGGCTGCCCACACCACTCTCACTGCTACTGTGAGGCCTAACTTGCTGCCGCAGTGGACCTGCACTGTTTCTTTTTGGGAGACGAGGCTAGTAGAGTAAGTAGATAGCCTAGTCTTGAGTTAGCATCTAGTTCACCCCCTGCCCCTTCAGCAGCTAAGGGAGATGGAGTAGAAGAACAAAAATATGCTTCCACAACACTGCTATTGAGAGTTCAGTGCTCAATGACTCCTCCAAGCTGTAGTGTGCAACCTGTCTACTCTTTAGTGGGAAAGACAATATCCCACTCACATGACTCATGTGCGCTTGCTTGACTGGAGCTCGTCCATGTCATGTGTGATGGCACCACTGCTAATAGGTGGAGAGAGTAGACAACACAATACAGACACAGTTGAGTCAGGAGTGCACCTGCAGTGTGAGTGTAACACAGGCCAGGAGGGTGCTTATTGTGCAAAAGATTAAATCCAAATTAATACAATTATTGCCACACCATAAGAACAAACTAGGCACAAAAATGGGGGGGGGGGCAGCCCCCCTCTGCTGTACCTAAATGGCACCCCTGCTTTATGGTAGAAATTAATTCTCTGGGGCTAACATCAGTACAAATCTTTGGATGCTCAATCCTACCCTCTCCTGATAGGCCCCTAACCAACCCTAGTTCATTTGAGGCAGTATAGCGCAGTGGTCTAAGGCTCTGAGCTGCAAATCTGGTGACATCCAGCAGTCCAGACCTGGGTTTGAATCCCACAGCTTCCACTTGCATACTGTGTGACCCTGAGCAAGTCACTTAACCTCCTTGTGCTCCCAGATTGCTCCTGTAAAAAAGCTTTCAGCTTAGTGTGCTATACCTGGTTAAACAACTAAATAATAAAAAAAAAAATTTCTTAACCCAGGTCAGTAGCATGGCTGATGACATGGTGTCCAGTGTCTCAAATAACCATGCCACTAGGCTGGGCCTAGGTGGGGGGATATTTAAAATCATGTGGCATGGTGGGAGGGGGTTGAGTGTGAACCATGGGGCTGGGAGTTCTTTTCTTATTTACACAAAAACACAAATTTAAAATGCCTCTTTGCATAGTTCTTTATGAGTGAGATGCAGCATCACTCAACAAAAACTACATGTAGTTGTACTTCATCAGCAACTTCACTGGCACAGTGCCACAATGCATAGTTTTCACTTGGCGAAGTAAATATTTCCCTGTTTGTCATACTTTATAGCGTTGGGAAACTCAACAACATATTTCATGAAGAAAAGTTTCCTGATATCACAAATCACTACTTGCCATTATTCATGCTTACTTTCCCAGTATTCCAATGGAGCATCATTTTGATTAGTACTGCACCACAGTCCTTCATGTACACCACAACCATCTTGGCTCCCCTCCAAATGTTGCTGTAAGTTTTGTGTGTGATACTAGGTGCATAATCAGGAACAAATTTTGCAGCATGTCTCAGATTGTGTTATGGTTATCACCGCCACAAGAACAGTGCCACCAGACCCTCTACTTCTTTTTTTTTATTATTGTTGTCAGTGCAAACAACATATTGAATCATGGTGGTAAAGTCTCAGACTCCTTCTATCAGGCATATATTTCACTTATACCAATAAGTGGGAAAGATCAGAGTAGCGTGGAAAATTATTGACCAGTGGCAATACTCAATGTTAATTACAAAATCTTCACCAAGATTCTGAATAACAGGTTATTTCCAATTTTGAACAAAATTATACATACAGACCAGTCCATATTTATTCCGAACAGGTTTATCCAAGTAGGACTTCACAGGATCCAATTTATTATTGAATACCTTATGAGCACAGAAATGCCAGCCTTTTTTGCCTTTTTTTTACACTTTAGATGCCAGTAAGGCATTCAATATGCTAGAATGGAGATACCTGTTTGGGGCAATGAAAATGTTTGATTTTCCAGATAAGTTTGTGGATTATATAAAGGATATTTACAGAGAACCAGTGTCAAAAGTAAACGTTAATAATACCTTTTCAGATTTTTTTCTGCTTTAAAGATGGGTTAGATAAGGATGCTCCCTGTCCCCCTCTATGTTTGTTATTTGTCTAAAAACTCTTACTTTGAGAAATTAGAGCCAATAATGGAGTGAAAGGTATCAAGGTGGTTTCTCATGAAGTAGAGTAATGCATATGCAGATGATCTGCTGCTTTTGGTACAAGACCCTGAAACAAGCATGGAATAGATAAAAACCATAACCACCAGATTTTCATGGGTAGCAGGGTATAAAGTGAATGAGGTAAAATCAGAAATGATCACTTATAACTCCATCCAACCGGAAAACTTGAAAAAACTTTTAAATCTCACCTTATAGAAAAAAGGTATGACATATTTGGAGATTAATATCATGAATAATATGGAGGGGGTTTATGTGTTAAATCACAGCAAGCTGCTCATCTCTTTAAAAGATAGGCTTATGGGATGGAGGATAATACCACTATCCTTACAGGGGAAAATTCATATTATTAAAATGTTGGCAATCTCTTTTCTATCTTACAAATTACAATCTATAATCAATTACACCGATTTCTCCCACCTGGTTTAAAAAAATATGTATATTTTATTTTGGAAATTCATTTGGAATAACAAACAGTTCAGAGTCTCATGGCAAAGGCTCTGCATGCCTAAAGAGCGGGGGGGGGGGGTTAATGGCATGCTCAGATGTAGAACTTCATTACACAGCTTACATCATTAAATTAGCAATCAGTTGTGCAGATGATAATGACAATGGCAATATTAATTTGGGAGATAGAAAATTCAGTTTTAATGGAGCTGACTTCAGAGTTAATAGATCTTAAAAACGTCTTCTTTATAGCCAGTAAATTCCACAAATCCAAAAGCATTATACTTAAACATTTATACAATATAATCAAAGGCCCAGATATTCAAACTGTGCCCAAAATGTGCGCAACAGCAGGAGCAAGCACAAGTCAATTGCGCATAGGCGTAACAGACGCGATATTCAAACATGGAGCAAAACAAATTGCGCAAGCAGCCAATGTCTGAATATCGCACAAACTGCACCATAGCACAACCAGGAAGGGGAAGCTGAGCAGAAAGGTTGTGCCATAGTGCAACAAGACTAGCCCAGCTGAGCAGTCCAGAGGTGCTATGAAGAGTGCAGAGCCCCCACCCCCAGAGAGCAATGGAACTGCACAACCAGGGAGGCAGGCTGGGCCCACCTCCAGCCATGCCACACATGGCACAGGAACACACTGCAGAACCAACAAGACATCTGCACACCCCAAGCACAGCATCACTGGGGGAGGGATGGATGATCCACTGGCCCATGGGGACAAGCCAACAAAGCACAGCAGGGCCATGACGCCCCAGCACAATCACTGTCAGGCTGAGACTGCCACACACAGGGGGTTGACAACCCACAGTGCACATCAGCCCCCCGTCTGCACAGCACACCCTGCACCATGACCCCAAGACACCACCCATGTGCAGGACTGTCACTGCAGTAAACACCATGCATCCCCCAGCACACGCCAACCTCGTAAAGAACCATACAAGCCAGACCCACCCTGGGCACCCAGCAGTGGGCGGCAGCAGATGCAAGACTGACTGAAAGTCACTGCCACACCGAAGACACCTCCCCATGCACACACACACACACACACACGACACACACACACACATACCCAGGACCATACCACCCCAGATGGCATGCACACCACTGCAACTGAGCAACCATAGCCAGCTGCAAATCAGAGACCACCACAGTATTCAAAACAAAATATATATATATTGCAAAAAGAGAAAGTAGAACAACAAGAGCAAGAACAAAACTATTTACAGATATTTACAAGACCGGGGTAGGGGTACAAGGTAGGGGTGGGCAAGGGTAGGGTGAACAACTGGGAGAGGGAAGGCAGGGGTGGGTGGGAGGGATGGGTGAAGTGGAAGGAAGCCCATTTAATGCTTAGCAGGCTGGTCTGCTGCCTGGTGCTGTCCTTGTCAGCTGTGCCTCGCCGAGCCACAGGGCTGAATGTCCCTGAGGATGTGATGATTCTCAATTGACACCCTGGTCAGCTGGTGGAGGGCACGCTTGATTCTGCGTAGGATGCTGAGGCCTAGGAAAAGGGAACACAGTCAATGGCTGTGACTGTCCACAACCCTGAACACAACCCATCCTGCAAGACATATAGCCCAGTGCCCCACACCTGTGATGGTATGCACCCACCCACAGTGACCATGCACATGACATGCCCAACCAGGCAGCACCAGCTATGTGCACCACTGCACACACACACTGCCCATGTCCATCACAGCACAAACAAGGCTGTCAAGTGACGTGGCAATGTGGTGGGATGCCAGTTCCACAGCCATGTGCCCAGTGCATGCATGGACCACCAGTGACGCACACAGATGTGCAGTGACACTGACAGTGATGACTGTCGCCTGTGTCATGCATGGTTGTGTTGTCCAGGTCTGGTGGTCATGCCCACCCCTCCAGCATGCAATAGCATCCATGATGTAATGATACTACACTCATCAAGCAGCTGTGGTTGCTGCTGCTGCTGCTGTGGCCCACCCTCACATCACCTCCGTCCGCCACCTGGGCCTGCCACGGCCCTCTCAGCCCGTGCCTGCATCTCTCTGCCAGGCCTGTGGGTGACAAATGTTGAGAAAACATCAGTGTGACTCCAAAGCAGACTGCCCCTGCCCCAGTGAGTGTGCCTGCCCACACAGCCAGACCCATGCATCTCACACCTGCACACACTGACACAGCCAACCATGGCAGAGCCATCCCGTGCACCGCCACCAAAACACAGTCACACCCCTATGGAGAATAAGCAGCATAGATGGTACACCCACCTGGCCCAGGCACAACGCCCTCCTGGCACGTGACCCAGGCTTGCAGCACATCTGGCCCTCCTGCAGAGGTCACTGAATCTGTGCCTGCACTGCTCTGCAGACCGGCACCACCCTGTGACCCTCACCAGGTCAGTGGCCACCTGCAGCCACACCTGGGTGCGAGCCATGGTGAGGGGCTCATCCCCATACAGTGCCCCATAGTGGGGCTCAACCAGGGCCACCAGGTTGGCCACCTCCACTGGGCTCCATTGGGGTGCTCTCCTGCGTGCCATAGTTCGTGTTGTACAGCAGGCAATATGGCGCCCCGCAGCACGGCAACCCCACGTGGAAATGTTGCGCAATAGACCACCATAGGTTCCAATCGCTCTGTTCGTACAGCGCCGTCGGTTCACATAGCGCTGTCACCAAACAGCGCAATAGGGCCGTACACATGGCAGCCAAACAGCGCCAGGGGGAAAAGGTCGGACACCAGCTCAGGGGTCTATGACGCAAGGCCACGCACAGCGCCATCTGACGTCTACACATCCTGAGCGACCGACCACCTGCGTGCCAGTGTCACAGCGGACTATTGCGCAGTAGTGCCACAGCGCCACATGGTGCCCAGTGCTGTAGCGCCACTGGCACAATGGTGGCCATGGCTTGAATTGCCATCCGCAGACAGCACGCTATCGTGCGCCTTCCGCGCAGCATTGCATGCATGTAGTGTACTTGGCGTCGAATCTGCTTGATGGTTGTGCTAGTTCAAATCAGTGCAGTTAACTGCTAATATTCACTGCACATGTAGTTCATCTGATCAGCCATTAAAGACGAGTGGCACGATTTGCATCTCACAGTTGTTCACTCCTAATTTGCATGCATTGCGCCTATAAATGTGCATCAGCTGGCTGCGCTGGCCAGATTCTGTTACTGCAGGTGAGAGGTGGGTTGCATGCTGTGTGATGTTCTGGACAATGGTCATGGATAACGCTGTAGACTGCACAGTGACAGGTGTCCACTTCCACCCATACAGATCGCCATGACCGAGCAGAGCCTAGGTGAGGTGAGGATGGTGGGGAGGAGGAGGAGGCCCAACTTCACCATGGCAGAGACAGAGGCCTCTTCCAGGCCTACCTGAGGAGGAGGAGTCACTACTGAGTGGATGGGGGCACCCTCAGGGCCCGCAGGCGGCTGCATGGGAGGGGTAGCTCAGCAGTGAACCTGCATGGAAGCCACCAGCGCCCATGCAGGAATGCAAAAGAAGATGGGGACGCAGCCAGGAGGGTGAAGGAGAAGGTGGCAGTCCTCAGGGCGGCACATGCTGCACTGGCAGGGGCCAGCCAGGGTGGTGGAGCTGACTCTGGCTGAGGACCGACTTGGCTGCATCAATGCAGTGGAGTGCTATTGAGGGCGCATCAGTGGGTGTGGATTCAGACAGGTGGAAGCCCATCACTGCAATGTATGACATGGTGGTGGTGTTGGGGGGGAAGGTTGTTCACATGCACTCACATGTCCTCCTTTCTGTTACAGATCCTGTTCGCCTTCAGGGATGGTGGTGGTGGGTCCAGGCAGTGAGGAAGACCTGCTGGTCATGGAGGAGGGTCCATCCACCTCTGTCACCAGCCAGCATGCACTGCACCAGCATGCACGCTGGGCTGCCAACTCTGGTGTCGGTGAGTCGGGTGGGGTGCGTACAGTCGAATCTCAGCAGTCTGGCATGCAAGCATGCCAGCAGCTGTGACTGTGGCATGCAGTACGCATGCACCATTGATGATGCAAGGACTGCAATGGCAGTGACATGTGTGTGTCCCATGATGGACACACAGCAGGTCTAGCACATGCCCCTGGGCCTAGCTGGTTCCAACATGTGTGCCAGCATGTCGGCACAGTCCCAGGCTGTGCCTGTCAGCACCGGTGGGCAGCACCGTGGCTGTGCAGGTGTCTGGCACTGTTGCGCCACAGCAGTGGAACGAGGGTCCCTGGGCACAGCGCTTGAGGGGCAGCAGCAGTCACCCACCAGGTCTGGGGGTACAGTGTCCAGTGGTGGCACATGCCCGCCACCCTTTGATATGCCCATTCCTGGTCCTGGTGAACAGTGCCCACCTCACGGGGTGTTGAGCATCAGGACCTTCCATACCCTGGGGACAGGATGCTGCTAGGCAGAGTACCCATTTGAAGAGCACACCGCCTGCTGCGGAATCAGTACAGCAGCAAAGGCGGGTTGCAACGTCTGTGGAGGCACTGTGTGTGGCTGGAGCGGCACAGCAGGGACTGTGCTCTGGACCTTGCAGAGATGGTCCATATGGATGGATGTGATCGCCACCATTGACAGGCAGACCCAGGCATTGGTCGCTGTCGGGCTGCATTGGGCACACAAGCAGGTGCTCCTGTACCGCACAGCCCACATTAGTATGCTCTCCACTCCCCGCTCCCGCGGTGTGACACCTGCCTGTGGATGCCGGTTCGTGGTATCCTACACCCTGGTGGTGGTATGTTGGCATCCCAGACCCCACTGCAGACATGGTACACTGCGGTTGACCCTGGTCCATCAGCACCCATGTAGCTCTGCTCAGTCTGGTCGTTGTTGGGTCATGGTGGCTGCCCATGCATCCGCGGCTGGGAATGGTGCAACACTGACCTGTCTCCCAGCGGGTTCTGTCTGCTGCCTGTGCACTGTGTGCCATGTGGTGGTGCACTGTGGTGCCCTGCCATCACGCCGACATATGATTCATTTGCACACCATCCCAACTGCTGTCCATATGCAGTGCAGCATGATGATGCCTGCACTGCTACAGCAAGGTGCAAGGGTGCCCAGCATCTGACACACGACTTCGGACAGTACAGGTGGTGTGGTCTGTGGATCTGTGTGTGCCTATGTCTGTTCTGCTGTGCTTGCACCTGCCCATGTACACTTTGTACCTGTGTGTGTGTGTGTGTGTCCATATGATTGTTCACCCTCCCTGATGGTGTGTTTGTGCCTGGTCCTTTCATCCCTTGTCATGTAGCCCTGGTGTGTTACTCAGTGTCCCTGGGGCGCCAGGACAGTGTTGTTGCACATGGCCCTTGACTTACCTGTGTTGTGTGGCACGCTCCTCCGTGATGGTGTCCTGTGCAGCTGGGCCTGCTGGATCAGTTGGGGTCCTGCGCCCGTGGCTGCTCATCATCACCGCACTACTGGTGTCCCCATCGCTGTCCCCTTCAACCTGTAATGGCTATCCCACAGTCTTGGCCATGTTGTGAGGATACAACAGGCCAGGAATATCCCACAGGCCTTGGGTCTGTACTGTAGGGCACCGCCGGAGGTGTCTAGGCATTGAAGCGTGCTCTTGAGTATCCCAAACACCCACTCAATGATGTTGCGTGGTGGTGGCATGTGCCTCATTATAGCATTGCTGCGATGGGGTCATGGGGCGCTGCACGGTGTGAGCAGCCAGGGATGGAGTGGTATCCGCTGTCACCTGTGTGGAGATAGTGGAGATCAGTATCATGTTCAGGTCCATATTGCCTATATCCCTGTGTGCCACTACCATGGCACCTGTGGCATTCCCACCCTTGCCCCGAGTTTGCATTTCCTACATGCGTACTCACCCACTAGATGGCCTGTGGGGATGTCCCCACTCTCGAATCGATGGCACAGTGCAGACTGATGCCATAGGAAGGCATCATGTGCTCCGCCAGGGTGTGTGGCACAGACATTGATTATACGCCCAGTGGCATCACACACCACCTGGCAGTTGACACTGGAGAAGCCCTTTCTATTCCTATATGCGGCTCCATTGGGGCCAGGTGACATGCGAATGGCCACATGGGTGCAGTGTATGGCCCCTAGCACACCAGACATACGTGCTTTCCCTGCGGAACGCCTGCATGTTTACAGCTTCTGCTGCAGTGTTGGGAAATGGATGCTCCGCAGCATGTGGCAGCAGTGCGCTGAGGGAATTGGGTGAGGATGCGTGACGTGGCCGACTGTGTGATGCCTGTGGTCTCCCCTGTTGGCCTCTGGAAGGTGCCCGTGGTGAGCAGGCACATGCAGGCTGTCACCTTGGTCTCCACTGACAGAGCATGACTCCGTCGTGAGGGTGCCTGCATCACATCACTGCACAGCTCACAGAGCTGCCTCAGTATTGCCCTGTTCGGGCTGTACTGGCCCACGATCTCTACATCTGTGTACAGCTCAAAGCTGATGTGGGCACGGTACTGCCTGTTGGGGGCGTACCGCCGACGGGCCCATCCACGGCCATGTCCCCCTGCACCTTGCATCTCACCCCTCATTACAGCTTCCATGTGAAGCTGCCACTGTCCATCTCCCCTGGCTTGTGACCCCTGGCTGATGTTGCTCTGTTACCCCGGCTGTCCTGATTGCTACTTCCACTGCACCGGCACCCCCGCTGGCCTCTGCAGCCTATGGCCCACACTGCTTCCTTGCCTGCCCTGGCCTGTCACTGTCTGTCTTTCTCTCTCTTCCCCACTTGGCATTCCTGTAGCGTTCTTGTGCCTCTTCCTTGAGCCTTTTTATTTTGGCTCATTTCCGCTGGGGCGCAACTTCCGGCTGTTCCACTGTTGCGCATTGCGCAAGTCTTTGGATATCGCATTGCACTCTTTATGCATGGATCCACCCCCTTCGGTTGCACATGCCTTCATTTGCATTGCACTGTTGCTCAGCATGTTTTCAGTGGCGCAACTGCCTCCTGCTGAATATCGCAGAATGGCTCACTTTCGGACTTGCGCATGCGAAACCCTGTTGCGCATGGCACAACCCTTTTGAATATCTGGCCCAATATGTTTACCCATAAAACCAATAGGGCAATCAATTAATTAATCACCTCTGAATACCATATGGAAGAATCCCAACATTAGGCTAAATGAGAAAAGGATATTTAAGAAGTCTTGGGTGGAAAAAGGAATCAAAAATGGTAAGATTTCTATGAAATAGGCAATATGTTAAGTTGGGACAAATTTAGATTTAAATTTAATTTACAGAGTCATCATATATTCCAGCTAAGCAGTCTGTACATACAGGACTGCAAATGGTGGGAGAAAGTTCCAAACAATAAAAAGCTGGAAGGTGAATTGCAAAACATTTTCACTAAAAAACGTTTTGCTAGAATAACTAAGCTCTTATATAAATTAGTAACCACAGTTTATAAGGAAATCATTCAGAAATGGAAAAAAGATCTGAACTGCACATTTACTAAGCAACAATGGTTACTGGCTTGTGCTTCAATTTAGAAATCTAAACTCTCCAGAGATAATACTATCCCATATATGATCTTTAATAGAGCTTGTTTCTCCCCATATAGGCTACATAGAATGAATTCAACTATACCAGCTATATTCTGGCATTTGTGGGTCCCCCATGGCAGATATATTCCATTTCTTAAGTAACAATTGGTGGTCTCAATCCCTTGCAGTTGTAAGCCACATAGGTTATGATTTTCCACAATGGAAGGACCACAAAATAATAATTTTGGAGATGTATGATTCCAATAAGCAATAAAAATTCTGAATAAGTTTGAAAGCCAATGTTGTGGCAGTCAAAAGAATGATATGTAAATACTATAAACATCCAACAGATAATTTACCTTTTCCAAACCTCGAGTGGAAAAAATTATTTCTATGTTTCCTGATTAACTATAACTTCTTTGGGGGTTATGAGTCACTCTGGAGGATCTATAACAAAAGGAATACGGAATGGGAAAAATACTTCAATTAACAGTATTATTACTATTTCTAGCATTATAGGGAAGATACTTATATCTATGGGCTATTTATTGCATATTTAAAAATTTGACTTGATTATCTCTGACTGTAATATAAATCTGTATGGCCCAACTGGTGTGTATTGAATTATTGCTGTCATTCAATAATTGGATGCAAACAGCAACAATATACATATTCATGGCAAAAAAAAATCCATTTAATGCATCAGGGTTGTTCCACAGCAATGAAAGTAAGGAAATTTGGTGTTAGGGTTGCCACCCCTTGCACCCCACACCAACTCCACCCCCAGCAACAGGCATCAGAGTGTGCATTTGGGTCATTGACCCTAACTCTTACCCCATTCCATGTGTAAATAAGCTGAGGTGGTGCAGTATAGGAGAATGGGGTAAGAGATAGGACTGACAACCCCAATGCACACCCTGATGCCTGTTGATGGGGGAGGGGTGGGCATGGGGTGCAAGGGGTGGCAACCCTAATACCAAATTTCCTCACTTTTGTCACTGTGGAACAACCCTAACTGAAGCATTAAATGGAGATTTTCCATGAATTTCCCTTCTTTTTGAGAATGTGCACTACAAATAGTGAACGGAATGTGGTGGTGGGTGCACTGGGTCCCCGCCTTGTGAATTTTTGTCACTTCACTTGCGAAAAACTGTATGACCGAGTGAAATGAAAATTGGTAAATGAAGACATGTACCATACCACAACATGTATAACAAATGTTATCTGAATCTGTTCAACAGTTGCACAATATCATGCTGGGAAAACTGTGCAGGAGTGCTGAAAAATTTTTTTTCGCCACTTCGCTACACAAGAACCATATATCCGACTGAACCAAAAATTGTTAAAAAAAGACAAGTACCATAGCACACTATGTGTCCAGAATTGTGTGCACATCCATTCAACGGTCGCACAACACCACAAGTAAACAATGTAATATGCACAATTCAGCAACTTTAAGTGCCAGTGACCCAAAGATTGTCACAAAGATCTGTTATAAATCTTTGTACATTCCAAATGCCAGGCAAATCAGACACACAGTTCAGAAGTTATTGAAGTTTAATGAACCAAATTTTCATTCGTCAGAGTGGCATAATTCTTCACCTGTTAATGTTTTACACACCAAACCACTGCAAGACACCTCCATACCACTAGGGCTACCTACACTATAAATTTCAAGCCAGTAGCATCATGCAGAATGCTATGCACAAAACGTTAACCATGTCACACAGTATCTCCACAGTGAATTATTTTTCCAACATGTAAACAGCATTATTCACATCTCCAGGACATCCAGTCAAAGCCCTCCAAATTTCATGTGAAAATACCAAACTGTTCCAGAGATATTCAAGTTTTACGTTTCTGCACCTTTAAGGAGTCTTCCACCACAAAATGGAGGCAATCACAGCTGAAAATGCACTAAAATGGTGGTCCTGGCAGCCAAAAAAATCTGTAACCATAAAAGGGGGCAATTTTAAATGGCAATAGTTCTGGAACGGAACAACATTATTTCACCAAACAAAAACTGGCATGTTGCTTGAACAAAGATCTTTCTACGTGACAAGTTTTAGATCAATCAACCACACAGTGGCTGTGCTATGAGACATGGCAGACAGTGCAGAAAAATAGAAAAAACATAATGTTTTGCACTGTGCAGCGCAAATGCAAAAACACAAATGGTAACGGTAATCAAATGGTGATGGCAACAGTACAGTAAAACAAAATAGTAATGCTACCGGTAACACAAATGCAAGCACAAACGGTAACACACACGGTGATGCAAATGGAAATGATATGCAAGCGCTATGAGAAACGCAAGTGCAAACATAAATGAAAACAGAATGTTACCAGCAGTAGCACAAATGCTAGCGGCAGCAGAATACAGGCTGTAACAAAAAGTGGCAGATGCTGGCACAGACACAAGCCGACAGCGCCGTGACAGAAGAACAGTGCACTCAACAGAATGCTACAAAAATGTAATGCTAAGGCAATGGAACCAAACATTAACAAACATGCAAATGGTAATGATATTGGAAACACAAAGCAGTTACAGTAACACCAACGATGATGCTAAAGGAAACAGAGCATAATGGAAAAACAAAGCGCACCTCCGCATAAGCGCAAATGGTAACGCACATGGTGACACAAAAGTAAACGTAAAACAAAAATGGTAACAGAAATGCAAATGGTAACAGTAATGCAAATGCAAGCACAATGCAAACACAAAGGGTAATGCACATAGTGACGTAAATGAAAACGCTAGCGCAAACGGTAATGGAAATGCAAGCGGAAATGCTAACGGTAACAGTAATGCAAACGCACACCCTTATTTTCCCAAAAAGGTGCATTCAGAAGCACAGTGAATACAAAGAATATAAGCATAATAATGGCCTCGGAGCAGAAAATGAGCACTTGGAATGCTAAATTCCTTATATCTCAGGAACTGTACGACTTAAAAAAATTTAAAATCTCATATTATTTATGACTTTCCAGGCTAGTTGTGTACTTAGTCTATTATGGGGGACTCAGCATTCTTCTGATGAAAAGTCCGTATCTCAAACCGTTTTTGAGATATGGGCCCCGAAAGGCGTGGCAGATGCCGTAATGTTAGCCTATGGGAAAAATCATCAACTTCGGAGTGCCGTAACTTTGCAGCTCTCTAATATTTTGTCACCAAGCCACCAAAAGGCACATCTGTGGGATCTTGACTTTCTTCTCTCCAATTTTCAGCCCAAAAGACCAAACCGTTCTTTTGCAGCAGGGTGGCAGAGATTCCCTATTGTTTTGGCCATAGTGTTGCAAAGTACTTCTGCAAATCACGACACTTTCACAAATGAAATCACGAAAGTGTTTCATATGCGAAAGTACTTTGTTTCTGGGGTGTTTTGATCCCAAAAAAAGACATGGCTAGCATAGTCAGGGCTTGACTATGTGAACACAACAAGAATTATGTCCCTAGAGAGTCCCAAATTTAAATGCCAAGCATTTCTGTGACCACCAACTGAAAACAAGATGGCCGGTTTGTGACACTACAAGGGTCATTTACGAAAGTAAAAAGAGCATTTGCGACACTTTTGCATATTTTGTTAACTTTTCCCATTGACTATAATGGGAAACTTGTTTTTTGAATAACTTTTGAACCGTTAAATATTTTTTTCACAAAATCTTCGAAAGGCACATCGGGGATCCTGGCTGCATTTTCCCTGAAGGGTTTGGACCGATAAAACCGCGTGGGCTGTAGACATGAGCAAAAAATGCACAAAAATGCATAATTTGTGTGTTTTTTGGTGCTCTGTAGCTCCACAACCATACATCCAATCGCAACTTGGCAGGTCCAGAGATCTATGGTACCAGACTGTGCATATCAATTTTCAGGCAAATCCGTCATGCAGTGGCAAAGTTATTAAGCTGCCAGATTTCAGATTTAACCTTAAATGGGGTACTCAGACCTAACTATAGTGGCCCTACTGTGCCACTATAATATATCATATATATATATATATATATATATATACACACACACACACACACACACACATATATATTTATATATATATATATTTATTTTATTGCAAAAAAAACTATGTTAATGCAACAGTTAGGGTTTTTACTAAAGTGACAAAAGCAGGGAAATGAGGTATTAGGGTTTCCAACCCTAACACTCCACCCCCACACCCAGCCTGCAGACACTGACAGGCATTTGGGGTGTGCCTTGGGGTTGTCGATCCTAACACTCAGACCATTTCACCCCATTCCCACCCTGCAGAAGCTGACAACCATTGGGGCTGTGCCTTGGGATCATTGACCCTAATGCTCACCCATTCCAAAATTAAATAAGATGAGATGGGTACAGTTTAGAAGAATGGGGTGAGTGTTAGGGCTGATGACCCCAAGGCACACCTCTGACAGTTGTCAGAGTCTGCAGGGTGGGGGTGTAGAGGCGTGTTAGTGTTGGAAACCATAACACCTCATTTCCCTGCTTTTGTCACTTTAGTAAAAACCCTAACTGATGCATTATCAAAGATTTTGCAATTAATTTCCTAACTTTTGAGATAGTGTAATAGTATCCTTATTGTACGGTGTGAGCGCAGGGTCCTTCAGACACTTCGCTCCCATCCCTCAATCAAGATAGTATAACAATATCCTTATGTTATGGTAGGAGCACTGGGTCCTTTGGACCCTGCACTCCCATCCCTCCATCCAGATATTATAAAGGTATTGTTACGTTATGGTATCAGCACAAGGTCCTTCATAACCTGCGCTCCCATCCCTCCATTGAGACACTGTAATGGTATTGTAATCTTACAGTGGCAGCACAGGGTCCTTCGTACCTGTGCTGCCATCCCTTCATTGAGACAGTATAAGAGTATCCTCATGTTACAATGGGAGCACAGGTTCCTTTGAACCCTGTACTCCCATCCCTCCATTGAGACAGTATAACAGTATCCTTATGTTACGGTGGAAGCTCAGCATCCTTCGGACCCTGTGCTCCCATTCCTCCACTGCGACAGTATAACAGTATTCTTATGTTATTGTGGGAGCAAAGGGTCCTTTAGACCCAACACTCCCATCCTTCCATCAAGATAGTATAACAGTATCCTTATGTTATGGTGGGAGCGCAGGGTCCCATCCCTCCATCGAGACAGTATAACAGTATCCTTATGTTACGGTGGAAACGTAGCATTTTTCTGGCCCTGTACTCCCATGCTTCCACTGTGATAGTATAACAGTATCCTTATTTGACCACAAATTTTCAACATACCTTCTTATGATTTCACGGCATGAACCTTGTACAGAATATTTTGAAATCCCCACCAAAATGTGATTCTGTGCAACTGTAATGCCATTCCGTGCCACAGTTGTGAAAATTTTTTTTTTTGTCAGGATTTGAAAAATAACAGCTGTAATATTCATGAGGTGTTGTGAAAAAATGTCAATATTAAAAATTTGGAGAGAAAATATTTCATATTGCCAAAGTTACATGCATGCATGCAAAAATTTCAAGGAGCACGTGGCCTGTAAGTCGAGCATTTTGAGGTGTTTTTGCACCACATTTTCAACATGACCATTTTGGTATCCCACTTCATGAACACTTACACTGTCATTTTGTTACTCAGTTCTGAAAGGTGATTTCATGCAGCAACCACGTTATTCCATGCCACAGGTGCGTAAACACATTTCGGGCAGGATTTGAGAAATGGCAGCTATACTGTTTATGAGGTGGTGTGAAGAAATGGCCAAAGAAACATAGAAGTTGATGGCAGATAAGGACCGCAAGACCCATCCAGTCTTCCCATTTCTTTTTCTACTTTATGAAAGTGCCACTGGCCTTTGCTCTGTCAATAGTCTATCTATTCATACTCATCTGTATTGCTTCCTTATGCCTATCCCATGCCTGCTTGAAGCCTTCACTATATTAATATCCACCACTTCCTGAGGTAGGCCGTTCCATGCATCCACCACCCTTTCTGTGAAAAAGAAGTTCCTCACATTACCCCTTAAGCAGCCTCCCTCTAATCTCATGCTGTGTTCTCTTGTCCTACTGTTTTTCTTATATTGAAACATGTTAGACTCTTTCACCTTGTTAATGCCCTTCAAATGTTTGAATGTTTCGATCATATTACCTCTCTCCCTCCTTTGCTCTAGGGTATACATATTGAGATACGTTAATCTGTCCTCATATGTTTTCTGATGCAGTCCCTGCACTATTTTGGTTGCCCTTCTCTGGACTGCCTCAATTTGGTTAATGTCCTTGTGAAGATGTGGCCTCCAGTACTGCACACAGTACTCCAGATGGGGCCTAACCAATGTCTTGTAAAGAGGGATTATTACCTCCCTCTTCTGACTTGTGATATCCCTGCTAATACACCCCAACATCCCCCTAGCCTTACCTACTGCTTTAGTGGTCTGCTTGGATGATTTTAGGTCATCTGTGATGATGATGCCCAAGTCTCTTTCTTCCCTTGTGACTGTCAGCAACTCCCCTCCCAGCCTATGGGTGGCCTCAGGGTTTCTCTTCCCTATGTGTATGATCTTGCACTTCTTTGCATTACACCCTAGTTGCTACTCTTCAGACCATTTTGCCAGTTTATCCAGATCACTTCTCTTTCTGCCCACCCCATCTGGATCATCTACTCTTTTGCAGATCTTGGTGTCATCTGTAAACAGACAAACCTTACCCTCCAGTCCATCTGCAATGTCACTGACAAAGATATTGAAGAGGACTGGCCCCAGAACTGATCCCTGAGGTACCCGACTTGTGACCTGCATCTCTTCTGACTATACCATTATCACCACTCTCTGTTTTCTGCCCTTCAACCAGTTTGCCACCCAGCTGACCAACTTCTGACCCATCCAGAGCCTACCCAGCTTATTAATCAATATTCTATGAGGAACAGTATCGAAAGCTTTGCTGAAGTCAAGGTAGGTGACATCAACTGCTCCCCCTTGGTCCACCACTCTGGTTATCCAGTCAAAGAAATCTATGAGATTAGTTTGACAAGACCTTTCTGTTCTAAACCCATACTGTCTTGGATCCTATGTGCCTATGGATTCCAGGTGTTGCACTATCCTTTCCTTAAGGAGTGCCTCCATAATCTTGCCCAATACTGAGGTAAGACTGACTGGTCTGTTTTTCTCTGCCTCTTCCCTGCTACCACTCTTGTGGAGTGGGATCACACAAGCCCTTCTCTAGTCTTCTGGGACCTCTCCTGTGCTCAGAGACTCACTAAACAGTTCTGATAATGGCTCTGCTAGTTCCACCCTTAGCTCCTTTAGTACCCTGGGATGTATGCCATCAGGTCCCATTGCCTTGTCCACCCTGAGCTTATTGAGCTATTGTAGGACCCTTTCTTTTGTGAAAGGACTAGTGCATACCTCCCTCCCCCCTGTGTCCATGGTGCTGAGCTGTGAGCCCTGCCCTACCTTCTCTTCAGAAAATACTGAGCAGAAGTATCTATTTAGGATAGATGTTTTACATGGTCCTCCTCCTTACACGCCCTCTTATCCCCTTTGATCTTAGCAATACCCCCTGTGGACTTTCTCCTTTCACTAATGTGTCTATAGAAAGTCTTATCACCTTTTTTTACAGTTTGTGCTAGTGTTTCCTTGGTTTTGGCCTTTGTCTGCCTTACTGTCTTCCCTGTTTCTCTTAGGGAAGTTTGATATGCCTCCCTATCTTCATCCCGATGCATTCCCTTATATTTCCTGAAGGCCAGCCTTTGGCTCTGACCTTTTTTGCTACTGTTTTTGAGAACCAAAGTGGTTTCCTTCTTCTTTTGCTCTTCCTTTTCTCTTTAACACAATGGGATGTTGCTTCAAGTATTGCATCCTTAATGCTTGCCCACTTTGCCTGTACTCCCTCACCTGTATTTCTTTTTACCAGGGTTATCTTAACTCTGTTGGCCATGTTATCAAAGTCAGCTCCTCTGAAGTCCCATATTGTTGCCTTGGAATGGGATGATTTAGTTCTAGTGGCCAAATTGAACCATACCTGTGCTAGTCACTGGCCTCCAGGTGACCTTCTACCTGGAGATCTGTGATCCTTTCCATGTTAGTCAGTACTAGATCTAGGGTAGCCCTGTCTCTTGTGGGTTGTTGTACCAGTTGTTTGAGGCCCTTCCCCTGCAGGGAATCCACTATGTGTCTAGTTCTGGAAAATGTTCCTCCTGGTATTGATCAATCTGCATCTGGCATGTTGAAGTTTCCCATTATCAGAATCTCCCCTTTAGCTGTCATGTTTTGTATATCTTCTAACAGTAATATATATATATGTCCTCCCCGTGGTCTGGAAGCCTGTACACAACCCCAGTTCATATGGCTGTCCCATTTCCTGTTTCCAGGGTGACCCACAGTTCTTCTGACTCCTTATGTGTATTCTGAATTTCTGTAGCTTTGATATTTTCATAGACATAAAGAGCCACTCCACCTCCCTTTTTGCACCTCGGTCTCTTCTGAACAGTACATAACAAGGTACTGAAGTCTCCCAAGTGTGGTTACTGGTAAACCATGTCTCACTAATGGCTACTATGTCCAGTTTAGCCTCTGTCATTATTGCCTGCAGGTCTGGGATCTTGTTTCCCAAGACTGCCCGCATTTGTGTACATGATTTTCCATTGGTCAGATTTTGGTGTGTTAGTTGTTAGGCTAAGTTTGGCATTTCCCCTGTGCATTGTATGGGGAGCCAGATCTTTTTCTTTACCTGGTGATGCAAATGAACTACAAACATGCTGAACTCCTGTTTGACCACTAGCTGAGGGGGGAAGGGTGTTCTTCCTTTTCGATGTATCGGGTACTGCACCCCTCTCCCCATTTGCTAGTTTAAATATTCTGCCCCAATGCACTGACTCCCTCCTTAGTCAGATGCAGTCCATCAAATTTAAAGAACTTTTGCACCTAAAACTGTTGCCAGTTCCCTACAAATTTGTGTTCTTTTTCCTGGCACCAGCCCTTGAGCCACATGTTTAGCTCCCCATCTCCCCTTCTCTGACCTCCGTCCATCTGCCCCCTCTCCCAGACTGGCAGGATCTCAGAGAAGGAGTTGCCAGATAAAATAGATGATAGTTTGTCACCCAGCGTGGTCAGGTGATCCTTGGTCTCCACAACTAACTGGCTGGTGAGATCATTAGTCCTTATGTGTACCAGGACATCAATGTTTTCTCCTGCTTCCTACACAGTTTTAGCAATGCGGTCAGTGTCTCTCCATGCTGATGTACCTGGGAGACATCTGACCATAACCCCTGGCTGGAGATAGGCATCAACTCCCCGAAATCATGGAGTCTCCTATGATCCGAAATTTGTTGGATTTCCTTTTTTCCTTTTTTGTTTTGGTTCCTGTTTTGGGTGAGTTTTGTTGTGCTAGCTCCTGTGCTGCAGTGTCCTGCTCTGCAGTGTCCTCTGCCCCTTTGTTTGATTTTGGAGATAGAGGCAGACACCTGTTTGTAGTTTTTATATGGTTTGTAGAGGTGATATGTTGGAGAGCACCGAGTAATAAGGCACCAGATTTACCCCTCCTAACCACCTGCCAACCTCCCTGACCAACAATCCTCTGGGGTCGAGGTGCTTCTGTTGGATGTTGGTGAAATGGTGGGTGGTTCTTATAATATAATTCCTCCTGAATATGTGATTTGAGGTGTGCAATTTCTGCCCATGCAGCCTGGAGCTGAGCCCTTAGATCTCCAATGGCCCAGCATGTAGGACAGTGTCCGAAATCCTGTAAAACTACCCTTCTGAAAAGTGTCCCGCAGTACCTGCAGTTAATAATATCCATTCCAGATATGTTGCTGGGTTTATAACCTGGTCAGTGTAATTAGAAGGAGGAAAATGAAAGCAAAAGTCTGATTTTGTGTTTTGTTTGTTTTTGTATAACTTGTTATAATAAGTTAAATCACTTGTGCCCCTGTAAATGAGATCACTGTGTGGATACCCCTCTGATCCACCCCTTACTGCTTTGCTACAGGAAATGTTATGACTGTGCTACCCTATAAAAGGAGTATAGTGTGGGGTGGTGGAGGATGAGGGTGGGTGGGTTGGCCCTTTCCCTGCCAAAAAAGAAGAACCACAGATGAAAGAAACAAAGAGCTAAGAGCAGAAACAACCAGCCAGCAACAAATGCAGTAACCCTGAAACCTTATCCTAATGATAGATAAAACTGTAAAACCTATAAAGTACCACTTGTAATAATTTCACAGAAGATATACCCTGTAAGAAACACTTTGCTACAGAGAAAAATAAAGCAGTAACAGAAGATATACCTTGCAAAAGACAATTTTAATTAGAAGATTACAGCAGTAATCTGTAAGCACACACCTGTAGGCACACCCTGTAATAATGCAGCAGAAGGTATGCCCAGCAACAACAATTTGAATAAGAGAAAAATAAAGCAATAAAATGTTAGCAACAAACAGTAACAATCCCTGTGAGTACAAAAGAAAAGAATAACACACAGTAAATCTGCCTAGCCAAAAGAAGCCTTAATTCTTTTCCTTGCCTGGTAAAGTTCTTTGCTCTGTCCTTTCAAGCAACCTAGAAGAAAAGAGCTCAGGTGAAGCTAGATGCATTTGCCAGCAAACCTAGTCTTCCACCATGTTGAAACTGTAGCATGGAAATATTAAAAATTGGCAAAGCTGTGCGCATGTGTAGGAAAATTTCAATGACCGCGCATAACTTGGGTGTTTTTTGGTATTTTTGTTCCAAATTTTCAACGTGAGCTTTTGGGGACTCCACCTCATGAACACTGGCACTGTCATTTTGTTACTTTGTCCTAAAAGGTGATTTCATGCAGCATCTCTGAAATCACCTTACGAGTCCGAGTAATGAAATGACAGTACCAGTGTTCATGAGACTGGATCTCCAAAAGCCCATATTGAAAATATGTTAAAATGGCTGAGATAGCAACATTAGTTCAAAACGCCATTGACGACCATTGTGCAGCACTTACCTTGATTCTTCAGTTTTCAGTTCAGCTTTGAAGAGTGCAGACGTGTCCCAATCCACAGAAGATGGCAGCATCAGACCTCTGGTGGAAAGTATAGAGCAAAGAGGGGGTGGGGTGGTGGGTACTCAGTGGGACTGTGGGGATGGGGGAAGGGATCTGGGGAGATGGTGAGAGACCATTTTCTTTTTTCTAGAATAAAAAAAAATTATTGGGGTACTGTTTTCTTTTTTACAAGGATCAACCTGTCACTCTTAGCAGACACTGGGAGTGGGCTTCCTAGTATCCCACAATACTGGGTGGCCATACTTGTTTTGGTACTGTGGGCATGCTCTCCCCAGTGTCCCATGATGAAGAACCATTTTCTATTTCTTAGGTTTAAATGATATAGATTTCAGGGGGCATATTTCTGGACACTGGGAGTGGACTCCTCAGTGTCAAGGGGGGTCTTACATGCATTGGGATACTGGATGTGGGCTCTGCAGTGTCCCACACTGCTGGGGGAAGAATATATGTCTGGGCACACTGAAAGTGGCCTTCCCAGTGTCCTGTGCTCTTGGATAGGAGGATGATACATGAAATCACCTCTTCGGTGGTGTGGAGGACAAGGTGCATGACTACCAGCCAAGAGTCCTTGGTTCTACTCCAGTAAATAATTTTTTTTTGCAATGTAGGAGAAGTAAATTATGAAAAAAGAAATCTTGAACTCAGGGCCCCTTGATCCAGAGCAGTGCCCTCTGTCCCCTGCACCACTGCAGAATCATAGCTGCAACCTTATTTTTTCCCCTCTTAATAAATACAGGGGCTACATGGAGGGCATGTGACACTGGGAATGGGAGTCCTGGTGTCAAAATATATCTATAAAATTTAAAAAAATGTATATGGCACACTAATCGGCAGGAGGAGGATGCCACTACAAGCATAAAAAATTTCAAACAAACCACTTCTGTTTTTCAAAAATAATGCTCACTTTTGAAAAAAAAAAATGTTGTGCTTGACATATAAAGTTTCTTTTAGGAAATAATGGAAAATTTACAATTTTAATAACTTATGAAAAGATTAAAATTTTTTCACCACACCTTCAAAAGGCACATCTGTGACCCAAAGGCTTTCTACCCTGAAAATTTCAGTGCAGAACATAAAGCCATTTCTAAGATACAGGTGGACAAAGAAACTGAAAAAACTGGTAAATTTAGGATTTTTTGATGCACTGTTTCTCAAAAACCACAAAACAGATTCACACAAAAATTGGCACATCAAGAGACCTACCCCTACAGATTATACATTCCAAATGTCATGTAAATCTGTTGAATGGTTCCAAACATTCAACATTTCATGCTTAACAAAGAAATGTGCACCCAACCTTAACTATACTGGTGCTACTGCACCAGTATAGTTATATATATATATATATATATATATATATATACTATATATAGTTATTTATATATATGCACGGTCGCACCCCTATAGTTAGGGTTTGAGTAGGAACTTCAATGTTAAACTCAGCATTTTACACTTTAATAACTTTGCAACCATTCAAAAGATTTGTACAAAGTTTGGTATGCACAGTCCTGTGGTGTAGGTCTCTTTATGTAGCAAGTTACATTCTGGTTGGATTTGCAGCTTCCGGGGTACAGAGAGGTGAATAAAACATGTTTTTGCTCATTTACTTTGCTGGGATTTTTCTTTGAACTTGCCTACAGCCCAGATGGTTTGTTTTTTTGGTCTGGAATTATTAGGGCAGAAAGAAATACCTCATAGATGTGCCTTTTGCTAGTCTGGTGAAAAAATAATAAGCCATTTTTAAGTTATTGCAATTTAAAAATGTGAAAAACTAATTTCTGAGCATGCTCAGTAAGCACTAAAATATAGGTGTATGAAAAGAAAGAGGAATCCTGCATTGTATGAGAAAATTCCTCTTTCGTATGGCTGACATCTTGTTTTCAGTTTGCCTGAAATATTATTTAGAAACCCCACACAATGATGACCTGGGGAGGAGCCAACACATATAGCTTTCTTATTGTGACCCCTTACATGCATTTTGCACTTTACTCCTCCAAAATGCCCTTAAAATAGGCTTTTATTTAATCTACAAATTCTTCCTTCATATCCACATAATACAAAGTAGGATCTTACTTTCATATGATGAGATACAAAGTAAGATCCTGGTTCATGAGCCAAAAATAGCAATTTTGATTAAAAAATACATTTATCTGCTGACATTGGGGGGTGCCCAATCTCCGTGTCAACACTAGGTGACCCCCGACAGTGTCGGACAATGTGTAGCCCACTCCGTGTCCCCAACAGAAAACTGTCCATATCCAACAATGGGGTGCCCAATCCCCATGTCGGCAGTTGCCCCTCCCAAAGTGGGACAGTGGGGAGCCCACTCCCAGTGTCCCCCGTTATATCATACTCTCACCTCCACCACCACCAGTTCTGTCACTGTGGGACACTGGGGAGCACCCCCAGTGCCCCAAAATAGTTATTTATTAAAATTAAATCTGAAAAAATGAAAACAGTCCTCCGATGTCTTTTTATTTAAGAAAGTCCTGTAAAAAATTAAAGTCCCTCGTTGTCTCCTCATGCCCCTCCCCAATCCTGATACTCCCACTGAGCAACCCACTACCCCACAGACCTCCACTTGTCCAATACTTACCATCGGAGGTCAGCATCTGGCATCTTCTGTGGACTGGGACACGTCTGCATTCTTCAAAGCCAAACCACAAACTGAAGAATTGAGGTAAGTGCTGTATAATGCCTGTCTATAGCGTTTTGAACTTACGTTGATATCTCAGGCATTTTTCAATATTTTTGCATCAAATTTTCAACATGGGGTTTTTGGGACCCCACTTCATGAACACTGGCACTTTCATTTTCACAGTCACTGTGCGGAATCACCTTTTGGGACTGATTAATGCAATCATGTTCATGTTCATGAGGTGGGGTTCCAAAACACCCATGTGGAAAATTTGGTGAAAAATTCCCCAAATCCCTGCATTATGAGAGTGTGCTGCACAGTTTCTATGCAGGCCCATAACTTTGGTAATTTACAATATTTTGACTGAAAATTTTCAACATTGCCAGTTTCAGGCACCACTTCATCAGAACTGTAGCTGTCATTTTTCACATCCTGCCCAAAATGTGTTTTCACTATTGTGGCACAGAATGACACATATGCTGTATGAAATCACCTTTCATGGCCAATTAATGAAATGACAATGCCACTGTTCAGGAGGTGAGGTCCCCAAGAGGCCATGTTGAACATTTGGTGCAAACATTCCTCAAAATGCCAATTACGTGCATCCGTTGAATTAATCCTATGTACACACATAACTTTGGTACTTTTACATATTTTGTTGCCAAATTTTCAACATAATCCATTTCTTCACACCACCTCATGAATAGTATAGCTGTCATTTCCCACATCCTGCCCAAAATATGTTTTTGCACCTTTGGCACTTATTGGCATTGCAAATGCACATAATCATGCTTTGTCTTGTATTTCACAATTACTTTGTACTGGGGTACATGAGGTGGGGTAATAAAATGGCTATGCTGACAATTTGGTCACTGTTGTTCGACACATGGAAGCCCAGGTTCCTAGATATGTGCATCTACGGTGGTACTGGAGACAGTAAAATAAGGATACTATTATACTATCTGAAAAAGAAGGGACATTAATTGCAAAAAAACTCCATTAATGCATCAATTAGGGTTTCTATTACAGTGGCAAAAGTCAGAAAATTCAATGTTAGGGTTACCAACCTTACCACCCACCCCTCCCACACCAACAGGCATCAGC
Organism: Neoceratodus forsteri; assembly: GCA_016271365.2. Lineage (NCBI taxonomy): Eukaryota > Metazoa > Chordata > Ceratodontiformes > Ceratodontidae > Neoceratodus > Neoceratodus forsteri. The sequence goes on from CM057453.1 coordinate 1,388,440,251, forward strand.
ATGTGCCTTGTGGTCATCGGACCTAACTCTCACCCCATTCTCCTATACTGTACCATATCAGCTTGTTTACACCTAGACTGGGGTGAGAGTTAGGGCCAACAACCCCAAGGCACACCCTAATGCCTGTTGGTGTGTGCAGCATGGTGGTGGGGTGGTAGGGTTGGTAACCCTAACATCAAATTTCATGACCTTTGTCACTGTAATAGAAATCCTAACTGATGCATTAATGGAGATTTTTGCAATGAATCTCTCCCCCCTCTCTCAATACATATATATATATATATATATATATATATATATATATAAAATTCAATGTTAGGGTTGAAAGCCCCCTTGCACCCCAGCCTGCCCCAACTGGCATGGGTATGCATTGGAAGTCATTGGCCTAACTCTCACCCGTCATATGTGTAAACAAGCTGAGGTATTGGAGAATGGGTGACAGTTGGACCATCGACCCCAACGCACACCCCGATGCCAGTTGGGGCAGGCTGGGGGTGCAAGGGGGGCTTTCAACCCTAACACTGAATTTCATCACTTTTGTCGCTGTGGAAGAACCCTAACTGATGCATTAAATGGAGTTTTTTTTGCCATGAACTTCCCTTCTTTTTGAGAATGAGGACTATAAATAGTGAATAGAATGCAGTGGTGGGAGCGCGGGCCCTTCGGACCCCACACTCCCACCACATGATGTCTTGTGACATAGTAAGGGTAACTGCAATGCAAATGCAAGTGCTAATGGTTATGCACATGATGATGCAAACATAAATGGTAACACAAACGTTAATAGAAACACAAGAGCAAAGTGACGCCAAAGCGAACAGTGAAGCAAACGGAGATGCAAGCGCATACTGAAACACAACTGGTAACACACACGGTCATGGTACTGCTATTGTAAACAAAAATGTTAACTGTTACAGCAACTATAACACCAAAGGGAACAGAAACAGGAAGACAAACGCAAGCCCATACAGAAACGCAAAGCATAACATGCACGGTCATGGTACCACAATTGGAAACGCAAATGGTAACGGTAACAGCTAAAATAATGCCAAAGGAAAGAGAAACGGGAAACGCAAATGCAAGCCCATACAGAAATGCAAACTGTTACACTCATGGTCACAGTCCTGCAGTTGTAAATGCAAATGGTAATGGTAACAGCAACAATAACGCCAAAGGAAACAGAAATGGGAAAACAAGCACGTACGGAAACGCAAACCGTAATGCACACGGTCACGGTACTGCAATTGGAAATGCAAATGGTAATGGTAACAGCAATGATAATGCCAAAGGAAACAGAAATGAAAATGCAAGCTCGTATGAAAATGCACACCATAACACGCACAGGAACGCAACTGGAAATGCAAATGATAATGGTAACAACAACAATGATGCAAAACGAAAGACAAACACAAACACAAAATGGAAGAGTGGCTGCAAACGCAAATGGTAATGTGCATGGGGATGCAAAGTGAAACACAAACAGAAACAGTACTGTAGACACAAATGGTAAGAGTAACACAAATGCAAGCGCAAACAGAAATGCAAAGGATAAAGCACATGGCTTACACGGTAACGCTAACGCAAATGGGTATGGAAACGCAAGTGGAAATGCTAACTGTAACAGTGATGGAAGCGTACACCCTGTTTTTGCCCAACAGCTGCATACAGAAACAGTGAGTACAAAGAATGTATGCATAATAATGGGGCTCAGAGCAGAAAATGAGGAGTTGGAATACTAAATTGCTTATATCTCAGGAACCATACGACGTAGAAAAAAAATTAAAATTTCATATGGATTATTACTTTCCTGGCTATTTTTTCCGATGAAAAGTCCGTATCTCATACTCTTTCCAAGATACGGGCCCCAAAATGCATGGCAGATGCCGCAATGTTAGTCTATGTGAAAAAGCATCAACTTTGGAGCACTGTAACTTTCCATCCTTGCAATGTTTTGTCACCAAACTACCAAAACACACATCTCTGGGATGTTGGCTTTCTTCCCTCCAAATTTTAGCTGAAAAGATCAAACCGTTGTTTTGTAGCAGGGTGGCAAAGAATTCCTGTTATTTTGGGCATAGTGTTGCAATATAGTGTTGCAAATCACAACACTTTTGCAAATGAAATTATGAAAGTGTCATGAGAGCGACACTACCTTGCGACACTACTTTTTCCAAAAATTTCAAAAACATATTTCTGGGGCATTTAACCCCACAAAAAAGACATGGCTAGCATCCTCAGGGTCCGACTAGGTGAACACAAAAAGAATTGTGTCCCTATAGGGTCCCAAATTTAAATGACAAGCATTTCTGTGACCACTAACTGAAAAAAAAATGGCTGACTCACAACACTACCGGGGTCATTTGCAACACTAAAAACTGCATTTGAGACACTGTTGAACTTTTTGTTAACTTTTCCCATTGACTATAATGAGAAAATTGTTTTTTGAATAACTTTTGAACCGTTCAATATTTTTTCACAAAATCTTCAAAAGACACATTGGGGACCTGGCTGCATGTTCTCTGAAGTTTTTGGACCAGTCACACAAACCATGCGTCCTGTAGGTGTGAGCAAAGAATGCACAAAAAAACATAATTGCACGCACAGATGTTGCTTAATAACTCTGCAGCCATGTATCTGACCAGTACAAAGTTGGCATATCCCAAGATCTATGGTTACATCCCATGCCTGCAAACTTGCAGGCAAATCCATTGAATGGTGGCAAAGTTATTAAGGTGCAAATTTTCACCATTTAACCTTAAATGGGGTGCTCAACCCTAACTATGGTAGCACTACCGTGCTACCATTATATATATATATATATATATATATATATATATATATATATATATAATGGTAGCACTGGTAGTGCTACCATAGTTAGGGTTGAGGAGCCATTTCCATGTTAAACCCAAAACTTTGCACCTTAATAACTTTGCAACTGTTTGATGGATTTGCCTGAAATTTGGAATGTATGATCAAGACCCACAGGCCTTGGGATCTACCAAGTTTTGTACTGATTGGATATACGGTTGTGGAGTTATTAAGTGTGATCTGTGCACGCGTCTACGCTTTTCTGGAATTCTGTGGTCGCACCTACAGGCTGTACGGTTTGTGTGACTGGCCCAAAATCTTCAGAGAATGTGCAGCCAGGGTCCCCGATGTGCCTTTCAAAGATTTCGTGAAAAATATTAAACGGTTCAAAGTTATTCAGAAAACAGCTTCCCATTATAAGTCAATGGAAAAGTTAAAAAGTTCAACACTTTCGCAAATGCATTTTTACCACCAAAATAGGCCTGTTACACTTAATAAATCAGCCATTTGTTTCAGTTAGTGATCAAGAAAAATGGTTGGCAAAAGTTAGGACCCTCTAACAACCAATTTTTTTATATTCACCTAAGATGGGACCCTGAGGATGCTTGCCATGTCTTTATTTTGTGGTAAAACACCCCAAATATCATTTTCAAATTATGGAAAAAGTACTTCATAAATTACTTACGTGCTCATGAAAATTAAACCACAAATTTTGCAGCTTCGCCAAATGCGACAATGGTATTTTCTGGTCTGTGGGAAAATGACACCAATTCTTTAGACTCGCGTGCAAAAGAACCGTTGGGAGTTTGAGTTGAAATTTGGAGGAAACAGACCGACTATCTCACAGATGTGCCTTTCAGTGTTGATTGAAAAAAATATTACATGGCGGCAAAGTTACAGCACTCCAAAGTTGACAGTTTTCCCCATGGATAACATTACAGCGCTTGACGCATTACAGAAATCCTTTGGCACCCTGCTGCAAAATAACGGTTTGGTCTTTTTCCTGAAATTTGGAGGAAGACAGCCAACAGCCCACAGATGTGCCTTTCAGTAGTTTGGTGAAAAAATATCACCGACAGCAAAGTTCTGGCACTCAAAGTTGACATTTTTCCATAGGATAACATTCTGAGCCCAACACATAACAGATGCTTTGGATCCCTGCTGCAAAAATAATGGTTTGGTCTTTTTCCTGAAATTTGGAGGGAAGACACCAACAGCCCACAGATGTGCCTTTCAGTGGTTTGGTGAAAAAAACATCACAGGGAGAGCAAAGTTATAGCGCTCTGAACTTTTTCTTTTTTTTTCCCATGGGATAACATTCCCGGTGCCGCTGCCTCAGGGCCATTATCTCGGAAAGCGGTGCAGAGATCGGTTTTAAGTCGGAAAATATCTTAGCCCCTAAGATTCAAATTAGCCAGGACAGTTGTAAATAATATGATCTTTAAATTTTTTCATTAAATCACGGTTCCTGAGATATAATGTATTTAGTATTCCAGATCTCATTTCTGCGCCCGATACTCATTATTTTGCATACATTATTGTCACTCACTATCTTTCTCAATGCAGGTTTTGGGGAAAACCAGCCTGTCATTTACATTACTGTTACTATTGCCCCTTTCCGCTTGCGTTTCCATTACCACGTTCACTTGCAGGTTGACGTCTGCGCCACCATGTGCGTTATCCTTTGCGTTTTCATTTTAAGCTTGCATTTCTGTTATTTTTGCCATTTTCTGTCCAGTACTGTTTATCTTTCTGTTCCACTTTACATCACCATGCCCATTGTTTCTGTTTGCAGGCTACCATGTTACTATGTAACAACACATCACGTAGCAGACCATTCCGTCGCCACCATGTGCGTTACCCTTTCTGTTCTCATTCGTGCTTGTGTTACCATAATAGCCTACTATTACTTATTCTGTTTGCGTTGCTGTCCCTGTTAGTACCACAAGACATCATGTGGCGGGGCGTAAGGGCCCAAAGGGCATTGTGCTCCTGCTGCTGCTACAATTCACTATTTCTTGTTATCATTCTCAAGAAAGGGAAATTAGGCAAAAACTCAGTTTAATGCGACTAGTTAGATTGTTCCACAGCGACAAAGGGTAGAAATTCGCTGTTGGGTGAAAAACCCCTTGCAAACCCACCCACCCCCAAACGGCATTGAGGTGTGCATTGGGATCATGAGTCTAACTCTCACCCCATTCTCTATACTTCTGCTGCTTTACACAGGTCATGGGGTGAGAGTTAGGGCTGATGATCCCAATGCACACCCCAATGCCACCACGTGCGTCATCCTTTGCTTTTTCATTTGCGCTAGCATTTCTGTTAATTTTGCCATTTGTGTGTACTGCACTGTTTCTCTTTCTGTTTCACTTTGCGTCACCATGCCCATTGACATTTCCATTTACAGGCACCATGTTACTATGTGACCAGACATCACGTGGCACACCGTTCCTGTCTATGCCACTGTGTGCGTTACCCTTTCTGTTATCATTCACGCTTGTGTACCATGTGTGCCACTGTGTATTTCTGTTTGCATTGCTGCTCTGTTACTGGCACCACAAGACATCATATAGGCGGGGAGCCACGGGGCCCAAAGGGCCCCCATAACTCCCGCCACCACATTACATTCACTGACTACTCAATATCACTCTCAAAAAAAGGAAATTAAGGCAAAACTCCGTTTAATGCATTAGTTGGGGTTGTTCCACAGCGACAAAAGTGAGAAGTTCACTGTTAGGTTGAAAACCTAACTCCAAGTCCCAGCACCACACACACAGACACACACACACATTCAAGTATGGGGAGGACCAAGGCAACACAACCAATGACAGACATCCAGCAGCAGGTGACAGAAATAACAAACCAATTGTCTATTAATACTACGAGACATCCCCACCCACCTGACCAGGTACTGCATGCTCAGTGGAGATCAACAGCAAAACTGAGGCCATGTACACCAGCGTACACATCCCTGATTGCAGCTGCACTAGCGTACCACACTTAGTAGTTGCATGGCCTTACCTACGATGCCCCACACACACCACAACTGGTACTGTGCGTTATTCAATATAAATGCTGAAGGTGCATGATGACAGTTGTAGAAGGTTTAACACTACTGGTATACATTAATTAAGAAGACACATAAAATTAACTACAAGACACTAACATGCTCCAAGATAAAAGTAGTGATACATTTGGTAGGTGATTTGTAGTACACATTTACTGCAATGGTTTTACTCAACATAGAGGCTGATGTAAGCGTATGGAAAAAGCGTGCCTGTTCAGCTGTGAAATTGGTACTGCCAGTATCACATGCATTCTTACTGATGAAGGTGTACTGCTGATGTACATACATAGACCTTCAGTGTGTTTCAATATTAAGATGCAGTAAGTATTCTTTGTAAGAAAGATTGTAATTGCATGGATCAGGCCAAGCAACTACTAAATATCATAGCACTACTGAGCCAACAATGATGTACCTGTATCGGATGTGTATATAGGATATATTTTCCTGTAGGCACTTACTGAGTATGCTGTACCCTGATAAAGACAATCTCATTTGCATCTGTGATGGCTAACTTCTTCAAATAGTAATACATTTGCTATTGTTGCAATGGGTGATCTATCCCACTTATGGACACAGTGTGATTTTTTAACAGTTGTTTTCATACTCAAGCTGTATGCCTACTGTTTGGGTTTGCCACACTTCTGTCACTGATGCTATCAAAGTGATAACTATGTTAATTCTGCTACAACAGGAATCAAGTAGGTATGTGGTATAGATATAAACAGAATGTCTTTTAGTATTGATTTAACTCATAATGGGGTAAATGTACTAGGACAGCGAAGGTTATCCTCTATCACTGGAGTCTATCAGTTATAATCACACTAGAGGGTTTCGAGACTGAATGATCAAGTACACTGTTCATCTTCATGAGTTCATATTCACAGCCATTCTCCAGCAACTGAGACAGTGTATGAAGTGTAACTTCGGTGGGACACTGTGTTGCAAAACTGCTGCAGTGCCTAGCAGAGGAGTATCTACTCAAAGAACAATTAAGCTATAAGGCATGACCAACAGTTATATTCAATGGTCTGATGTAATCACCCTGTAGGGAGTTTAATGTTGAATGAGGCATAGCCGAGTGCCACATGTCGCTAGACAGTGATAAACTGACCATTAACATAATATCTGGAGTAGCTTGCTATCATAATAAAACTGTTTTTAAACAACATTAAACCATGTTCATCATATGGTTAGGCTCTACATGTATGTTAATAAAAACTAAACATAAGGCTGTTACAATGTTTACAGTCAATTAGAAAGCTGCAATTCTCAAACCCTTGTTAAATCAGAGATATTATACCTGTACAACTCCCTTGGTTTTGTAACTCTATTGCTCAGGTGGCCCACCACAAGAGTGGTGTGGTGTGGTGTGGGGCATCGTGGGTAACCATGCAACTACTAAGTGTGATACGTTGTGCCTTCTGCAATCAAGGGATGTGTAAGTTTGGTGTACATGGCCTCAGTTTTGCTGTTGATCTCCACTGAGCATACAATACCTGGTCAGGTGGGTGGGGATGTCTCATAGTACATTTAGACAATTGTTTGTTATTTCTGTCACCTGCTGGATGTCTGTCATTGGTTGTGTTGCCTTGGTCCTCCCCATACTTAAATGTGTGTGTGTGTCTGTGTGTGTGTGGTGCTGGGGGGTGAATTCGGGGTTGGGGTTTCAACCCTAACGTAATTTCCTCACTTTATAAGCACCTATGGAACACCCTAACTAATGCATTAAACGGAGTTTTTGCCTCTAATATATATATATATATATATATATATATATATATATATATGTATTAGAGGCAAAAACTCCATTCAATCCATCAGTTAGGGATTGCTCCTAACAACTAAAGAAGGAAGTGTTAGTGTTGGTTGAAAGCCCCCTTGGACCCCAGCCCACCCCCAGCTAGGTTGGGGTGCGCGATGAGGTCATAGGCCTAATTCTCACCCCATCACATGTGCAAAAGAAGCAGAGGTATAGGAGGTGGGGTGAGGTGGGACCCGACCAACGCACAGCACCCGATGCGGTTAGGGGGTGGACTGGGGGTCCAAGGGCTTTCAACTAACACCTGAAATTTCCTCACTTTTGTCACTGTGGAACAACCCTAACTGAAGCATTGAACTGAGTTGTTTGCCTCTAATTTCCCTTCTTTTTGAGAATGAGGACGATAAATAGTGAATGGAATGCAGCGGTGGGAGTGAGGGGCCCGGATGTCTTGTTACATAGTAACAGGAACTGCAAAGCAAATGCAAGCGGCAACAGTGATGCACATGGTAAAGCAAATGAAAATGGTAAAGCAAATGGTAATAGAAACGCAAGCGCAGAGTGAGGCCAAAGCGAACAGTGACAGAAACGGAGAAGCAAACGCAAGCAAGTACGGAACACAACTGGTAACACACATGATCATGGTACTGCAACTGGAAATGCAAATGGTAATGGTAACAGCAACAATAACGCCAAAGAAAATAGAAACGGAAACCAAAACGCAGGCACATACAGAAACGCAAACTGTAACGTGCACAATCATGGAACTGCTATTGTAAATGCAAATGGTAATGGTAACAGCAACAATAACACCAAAGGAAACAGAATCAGAAAGACGAACAGAAGCGAGTATGGAAATGCAAACTGTAATGAGCACAGGCATGGTACTGCAATTGTAAATGCAAATGGTAACGGTAACAACAACAATAACGGCAAAGGAAACAGAAATGCAGATGCAAGTGTGTACGGAAATGCAAACTGTTACATGCATGGTCACAGTACCGCAATTGGAAATGTAAATGGTACCGGTAACAGCAACAGTAATGCCAAAGGAAACAGAAATGGAAATGCAAACCGTAATGTGCACGGTCATGGTAACATGATTGGAAATGCCAATGGTAATGGTAACAGCGACGATGACACAAAATGAAAGACTCATGCAAACAGAAGGTCGACCACAAACACAAATGGCAATGCACAGGCTGATACAAAAAAAAACCAAAAACATAAACAGTAATGGAAACGCAAGTGGTAACAGTAACACAAACAGAAGCACAAACAAAAATGCAAACTGTAACGCACACGGTGATGTACACGGGAACGGTGATGTGAACGGTAACAGAAATACAACTGTATATGCTAACTGGCACAGTAGCGAAAGAGAACACCCTTCTTTTCCATCAAAACTGCATTGAAAAAGACAGTGAATACAAAGAATGTGTGCACAATAATGGGCCTCGGAGCAGAAAAAGAGGACTTGGAATACTAAATTGCTTATATCTCAGGAACTGTACGACATAGAAAAAAAATGAAAATTTCATATGAATTAGGGCATTCCTGGCTAGTGTTATGCTTAGCCCCCATTTTGCGGGCTAATCATTTTTCTGATGAAAAGTCCATATCTCGCACCGATTCCGAGATACAGGCCCTGAAAGACACGACGGATGCCATAATGTTATCCTATGAGAAGAAGCATCAACTTTGGAGTGGCATAACTTTACAGCCCTCCAATATTTTTTCACCAAACCACCAAAGGCACATCTGTGGCATGTTGTCTGTCTTTCCTCCAAATTGCAGCCCAATAGACCAAACTGTTCTTTTGCAGCAAGGTGGTAAAGAATTCCTGTTATTTTGGGCAAAGTGTTGCAAATAGTTTCGCAAATATCGACACGTTCACAAACGAAATCACGAAAGTGTCGTGAGTGCGACATTACTTTGTGACACTACTTTTTCCAGAAATTTGAAAAACATATTTCTGGGGTGTTTAACCCCAAAATAAAGACATAGCTTGCATCCTGAGGGTCCGACTAGGTAAATACAAAAATAATTGTGTCTCTAGATGGTCCCAATTTTAAATACCAAGCATTTTTCTGATCACCAACTGAAAACAAAATGGCGGATTTGCGACACTACTAGGGCCATTTGTGACAGTAAACAGTGCATTTGCGACCCTGTCAAACTTTTTATTAACTTTTCCCATTGACTTATAATGGGAACTTGTTTTTTGAATAATTTTTGAACTGTTTAATATTTTTTCACAAAATCTTCAAAATGCACATTGGAGATCCCTGCCGCATGGTCCCTGAAGTATTCAGACTGGTCACGCAAACCATGTGACCTGTAGGCGTGAGCAAATAATTCACCAAAAACCGTAAATGCGAGTGCAGATTTCACTTAATAACTCCACAGTCGTATATCTGGCCACTACAAAAGTTTGCAAATCCCAAAATGCATGGTTCTTGATCATGTATGCCAAATTTCAGGCAAATCTGTTGAACATTGGCAAAGTTATTAAGGTGAAAAATTTGACCCTTTAACCTTAAAAGGGCTACTCAACCCTAACTATGGTAGCACTACCGTGCTACCGTAATATATATATAGAGGCAAAAAACTCCATTTAATGCATCAGTTAGGGTTGTTCCACAGTGACAAAAGCAAGGAAATTCGGTGTTAGGGTTGAAAGCCCCCCTTCAACCTCCCCCAGCCCGCCACCCCAACCGCCAACGGGGTGTGCATTGGGGTCATTGGCCCTAACTCTCACCCCATCACATGAGTAAACAAGCTGAGGTATAAGAGAATGGTGTGAGAGTTAGGAATGATGACCCCAATGCACACCCCATTGGCAGTTGGGGTGTCGGTGGGGGTAGAAGGAGGTTTCAACCCTAACACTGAATTTCCTCACTTTTGTTGCTGTGGAACAACCCTAACTGATGCAATAAACAGAGTTTTTTGCCTCTAATTTCCCTTCTTTTTGAGAATGTGCAGTAGAAATAGTGAATGGAATATGGTGGTGGGACCACCATGTGATTTTCTGTGACATAGTAATGGTAATTGCAACAGAAAAGCAACCGCTAATGGTTGTCTACATGGTGACTGAAATGTAAATGGAAAAGCAAATGTTACTAGAAATGCAAGCGCAAGTGATACCAAAGCAAACAGTGATGCAAAAGGAGATGAAAGCGCATAAGGAAACGCAAGCCGTGACACGCACGGTCATGGTACCACAATCGGAAATGCAAATGGTAACATTAACAGCAGAAATAACACCAAAGGAAACAGAAACGGAAACGCAAGCACCTACGCAAACGAGAATGCAAAGGGTAACGCACACGGTGGCGTACATGGGAACAGTAACACAAACGGGTACGGAAACGCAAGTGGAAATGCTAACTGTAACAGTAATGGAAGCACACATCCTGTTTTTACCCAACAGCTGCATGGAGAAACACAGTGTGGACAAAGAATGCATGCATAATAATGGGGCTCAGAGCAGAAAATGAGCTGTTGGAATACTAAATTGCTTATACCTCAGGAACTGTGCGATGTAGAAAAAAATGTAAATTTCACATGATTCATGAGTTGTCTGGCTAGGTTTTCGTGATGAAAATTCAGTATCTCGCACCGTTTCCGAGATATGAGCCCCGAAATTCATGACAAATGCCACCATGTTAGTCTATGGGAAAAAAACATCAATTTCAGAGTACTGTAGCCTGGCATCCTTGCAATATTTTGTCACCAAATCACCAAAAGGCACATCTGAGAGATGTTGGCTGCCTTCCCTTCAAATTTCAGCTTAAAAGACCAAACCGTTCTTTTACAGCAGGGTGGCAAAGAACTGCTGTCATTTTGGCCATAGCCTGGAAAAGTAGTGTTGTAATTTGCGAAAGTTTTCACAAAATTTTGCAAAAGTGTCGCAGGTGCACTGCTACTTTGCGACACTACTTTTTCCAGTAATTTGAAAAACATATTTCTGGGGTGTTTAACCCCAAAATAAAGACATGGCTAGCATCCTGAGGGTCCGACTAGGTGAACCCAAAAATAATTGTGTTCCTAGAGGGTCCCAATTTTAAATGCTAAGCATTTTTCTATCAGTAACTGAAAAAAATGGCAGATTTGCGACACTACTATGGCCATTCCCAACACTAAAAAGTGCATTTGCGAAAGTGTTGAACTTTTTGTTAACTTTTCCCATTGACTTATAATGGGAACTTGTTTTTTGAATAACTTTTGAACCGTTCAATATTTTTCACAAAATCTTCAAAAGACACATCAGGGACCCCAACTGCATGCACCCTGTAGTTTTTGGACCAGTCGCACAAACCGTATGACCTGTAGGAGTGAGCAAAGAATGCACAAAAAAATCGTAATTGTGCACACGGATTTTGCTTAATAACTCTGCAGCTGTATATCCAACTGGTACGAACGTTGGCAGATCCCAAGATCTACCATGCCTGACCATGCATACCAAATTTCAGACAAATCTGTTGAATGGTGGCAAAGTTATTAAGGTGCAAAATGTCACCCTTTAACCTTAAAAGTGCTACTTAACCCTAACAATGGTAGCACTACCATAATACATATATATATATATATATATATTTATACAATAGGGGTGAAGTGATATGCTATGAAGTAAATGGTGTTATTTTCACAGCCATTGTATAACATGCTGTTGACGTAGACATTGTTGTATATGGCTAGAAATAAACCAACAGTGACTATGTCAGCAGGTGATATACAACTAGTAGATACGTCACTTAACCCCAGTGAGAATTACAGAACACAGAACTTTTTTCAATTAAATCATTTAAAAGTCATTAAATGCACCTGTAAAACAATCCATAAAAATCCCGAAAACCCATGCTGTAGCCGCTATACGAGACACCGATAGCTGCAGATATTGAACATTCATTACTGCACAGATCCTAAAATCATAGAAAAAAACGTTAGAATCAGAAATAAAACTACTCGATGTGACTACAAAATGGAACATACAAGCTACAAATCTGAACAGCCAGAAAATCTATGGATAAACAGAATGACACTAAAGAAACCAACAATTGCAATTAATATTAGTGAAGAAATTGAACTAAGCTGATCACAATTTCAAACGGACTGGGAGCCGCTAGAAGATCCAATGATGAAACCAGATATGAATGTAAGAACAAATAGTAAACTACCAGAAAATACAGCAAACCTCGACAAGGATGTTATAAATAAATTCATAATGAGTGCAAAGAATGAAAACACTGGAAGAAAAATGGAACATGATGTAAATCATTTCCAAACCTATTTAAAAGAAACACATCACATCACTGAACTATTTCATTATATGACTCCTGACAAACTTGACCCACTATTATGTCAATACTTTATGTCCATGCAATGCAGTGATGCAACAGAATATGAGCCTTTAACAGTTCGCTCTAAATTACAGAGTTTGGAGAGATATCTTAAAGAAATGGAATATCCACATTCTATTTCTACATCGAATCTCTTTCTAAAAATGAAGGAAGTCGTGGTATCAAAACAGAAAGTTCTAAAAGAGCAAGGCAAGGGAAATTGCCCAAAAGCAGTTGATGAACTAACAGACTGCGTAATTGCACAACCTTATGAAAAACAACTTCTTTGGACCCAAAACACCACAATCATTGCTTAATACAATGTGGATTATAGTAACCATGCATTTTGGACTCAGAGGAACAACAGAAACCAGAAATTTGCAATGGGGAGACATTAAATTGGGAAAAGACGAACAAGGCATACTTTATATAGAATACATTCGAGAATAGCAAACGAAAACCAGAACTGGGAGTAATCCTAGAGAAGTAAGACAAATAAAACCAAAAGTTTATCAAACCACAGACAAACAAAAATGCCTGGTAAATAATTACTTTATTTAAAAGCAAAAGACCACCAAAGTGCAACGAAGAAAACTCACCATTTTTCTTAACAGTAAACCAATCAAACAAATCACTGTACACAACTTGGTGGTATAAAAATCAGCCCCTAGGCATTAATACACTAGGTAAAATAATAAAAAACATGATGGAAGCATCTAACATTCACACAGAGAAATGATTAACTAATCATTCAATTAGGAAGCACTTAGTGCAAAAGTTAACTGATTCCAATGTGCCACCCAATGAAATTATACAAATCTCAGGACATAAATAAATTCAATCAGTGAATGCCTATTCAATAATAAGCGAACAGAAACAGACTATTTCAAATATTCTGAGCACCACTTCTGAAAGTAAACCTTCAACATCATATGACAATATGCATGTGAAAGCTGAAGCAAGCACCAGCCATGCATATGTAAACACCTATCCAAGTACCAGTTACTCATCTCTGTCCGAGAAGCACGACAAAAAACCACAAGAAAGCAGCACCATCAACTTACCTGAGATCATGCCAGCATGTTTCAACAACCCAACCATAAATGCTAGCAAAATCACCTTCAATATAATACAAGGTACCTTTCAATAACAATATCATAAAACCTCATACAATGTCACAACTTACTAAACATGTTTTCTTTTATTTCTTTCAACAGGATCAACATATCAGAAAAAAAGGAAAACAGAAGGCTACAGTCATCTCATCAGACAACGATTCTGACTAGAAACAAAACACGAGATGACACCAAAAAGAATTATTAACCAGTGTTGCCCACCTGTACCTACTTTTACCGATACTTCCAATGACTATCTATAGTTTGTAACAGACTGTTACTTATTTTCCTTTCAATAAAATAATCTGCATTTTAACAGTATACAGAAGCACTACTTCCGAAAAACTAATCATAAATAAACACCACATACTAGCATTGCTTCATAGCACAAAACACGCCAAAACGGTGAAGTATCACGTAGCATAATCAGTACATAACATACCTCCCAGAATATCCGAGATATCAATCACTGCTACCACCATTAACAGAAAACATGTTTTAAATAACATACACTCTGAAATGAATGAAAAGACATTACCAAAACATACAAATCATAGGAAAACTCCACAAACTTTCCAGAACCGCAACCTCTCATACAGGACAATAATCCCAACCATAGAACATGACTAAACCAATAGTAACTGATGCAACATGCACAACCAACGTCATCAACCAATAGAAACTCACATACAAAGCCATTCAAGCTCATTATCCAAAAAACCTACACACATATCAGCCAGCAAACTTCATTCATAAAATAGCCACATAACTGAGGAAGCACACTGCAACAAAAGTAACACAATAACACTGTTCTTCAATGCCAACTACAACTATTAAAGGGACCCTATTGTATAAATCGCACACATGATGGGTGACTTGTGGAATATGGAAAATATTTGCACTCGTGCAGAGTGAACTGCGATAATATCACTCGTGCCTTTGGCACTCGTGATTATATCACAGTTCACTCTCTGCACTAAATAAATATTTTCCATATTCTGATCGCCATCATGTATCTATACATATATATATATATATATTTATATATGTTGGGATATGGGGGTTAGAAGTCAAATAATCCTGATGTAAAAATTTTCTGGCAGAAGAGAGGGAGGTCACTGCAGGGTAAAATGTTGCTGCTGTCATCAAATGAGTTTCCTGGGTCTGCTGACTCCAGAGCATGCCCTTCCTTATCCTCCCAAGATTTTTACTCCTTCAGTTGCTGTTCCTGCTTTATCTGTTCCATGTGCTGTGTTACATTTGCAGTGAGAATCCTTGTGTACCATTTCTCATCAACTCTCCTATGATTTAAAAAAAAATGCATAGTGTTCTTGAACCAAGGATCTACCTTGGTAACCCAGATACAGTGCTTGGCCGTGGTGATCAAACTGAAGCATGGGTCATTCTTCAAACTACACACTAATGGGTTGACTATTCCTACCGCTTCAACCTCGTGTAGCTCCAGCAGTCAAGACATTTATTATTTTTGCAAAGTGCCACTCTAGTCTTGTATTAAATCCTCTTAATATATTCCTGGTTTGGAAGGATTATACATGTAGGTGGGGTCAAGTGCAAATTTGCCAAAAGACTCATCACTGACATTACTTTGCCCATCTTTCTGTACATCATCACAGCCCCACTCTAAATTCTGTCATTCTATTGCTGCACATAGTGGTTTCTTCAAAGCAATAAAAGTGCACCTCCGTTTTCAACTGTTGGCACAATACTCCCTGTCAGTGCCTCAACATTCTCTTATAAAGAAGACTCACCAGGTGATGATAGCTCAACGTATATATTTTACCACTACCATTCTATATTTCTGAGTTCTTAGGAACATAAACAGATTTGGAGCTGGACAAACCTTTGCCCTATTCTGACATAAGGCACCTTTCATGTCATTTTAGAAATTTTCAATGTCTCTATGCCAAACATTTAACACAGCTGTGGAGTGTCCTCTGCACAACAACCCATTACTCTCATGGCAAGCAATACACTGAATTACTTTCACTGGCTGGGGGGGGTGATTGACATTGACCTCTCTGAGATGCTGGTGCAGCACTGGGCATTATTAAGACACCAAAACTGACTAAATATTGATTAACTCAGCTGTGGAGACCCTTTCCACAGTGACCCACACCGCTCAATGTGAGCAACAGAGTTACATGCTGGGTGAACAAATGACATTGACCTAGATGAGATGCTGGTGTGTCATTGGGAATTATTTTAGGACATCAAAACTGACTAAAAATTATTAACCTAGCTGTAGAGCCGTCTCAAAGCAACTGGAAGCCTAACTTGACTAACCAGGGAGCCCCCATCAATGTTGATCATTTCTACAGTCAGAAAATTAAAATTGCAGTATATGCTGAAACTGTAGAAAAAAATTAATGCATTAGTTCTGATTTCACTTGCTTACACAGTGATTACCTATCCCTGAATAAAACACAAAATTAAAAAGCATGATCAAAATTTCCAAGCCACAGCTACAACTTCAATATAGTACTTTTTATTTAGAAACATAAAAAAATAAGGACAGACACAGGTCATGGGTCCATTAAGTCTGTCCTGAGGCATTCTGATGTATTACTCTGAATTAAGATTTCTCCTCAGATAATTCCCTGTATGCTACCACCTTCTCATTCCTACTAGCCCATTTAAAGATGTCCTGTTGGTTTTTGTGAGCCCAGCTGTAGCTCAAGCATCAACCATATTGCCAGGTAGCCCATTCTCCCATCTACCACCCACTCTGTAAAAATATACTACCTAATGTCATTTTTAAATCAGACTGTCTTTGAAAAAATGGAGACTGCTCAATCATTGTTTTTCATTGCTGTTGCTTTCTTCTGTTTATTTCATTTGGCTACCTATAGCAATAATGTTTTGCCATATCAGGCTTAATCATGATGGGTGGTCCTGTATACAAATTCAAATAATCCGCATCATAGTACATATCTACCTTACATACTAACATACTAAGACGCAAGCAGAGGAGGCTCTAAGGTCTGTTAAGTCTACTTGAAGTTCAGTACCTGGTGGATGCATCATTTGCTGCCCCCCCACCTCATCCCCCTTTGAGGGTGCATCTCCAGGTCCGGTTTTGCTCAGTTTAATCTTCCCCCTATACCTGTCCAAGCCCCTTTTGAAGTTCTCCACAGTTTTCAGTTCCACTGGTAATGCATTCCAAGGCTCCACCACCTTCTCTGTCAAATGGTGTCTCCGAGTGTCAGCCCTGATGCTTCCTCCTACCAACCTCAAGTGATGCCCCTGGTGGCCCAGCCTCCATTAGCTGGACAATCCTATCAGGGCATGCCCTATTTACCTGCTTTAGGTATTTAAAGACCTCAGTCATATCCCCTCTGTCCCTCCTCTCCTCCAGGGAGTACAAGTTGAGCTGCTTGAGTCTCTCCTCATAGGTCTTTTGCCCCATCCCCTGGATCATCCTGGTTGCCCTTCTCTGGATCCTTTCAAGGAGTGTAATGTCCTTTATCAAGTGTAGTTGCCAAAACTGCACACATTATTCAAGTGCAGTCTAACCAGGCAGTTATACAGAGGGAGAATCACCTCCTGCTTCCTGGAAGTTATCCCTCTTGCAATGTACCCCAGCATTTTATTTGCTTTGGCCGCTGCCCTCCTGCACAGTTCAGAGTTATTCATTTTGGCATCCACCACCACCCCCAGGTCCTTCTCCCCATTTGAAACCTGCAGCTTCCCCCTCCCAGAAAGTATTTTTGAGATGCATTTCTAAGCCCCAAGTGGAGGACCCTACACTTCTTAGCATTAAACTTCAGTCCCCATTTGCGAGACCACCCTTCAATGGTCTCCAGGTCCTCTTGAAGGGCTCTTCTGCCCTCCACCCCATCCACCACTGCCCCCAGCTTACAGTCAGCAGAAAAGAGGCTCATCTCACACCTGATAGCCCTTCTGATGTCAGAGATGTAAGCATTAAACAGGAGTGGAACCAGCACTGACCCTTGTGATACCCTGCTGATGACCCTCCTAGGAGATGAGACCACCCCCTTACCACCACTGTCTGAAACCTTCCAGTTAGCCAGTTTTCAATCCACCTAGCCATCTTCTACCCCACCCCCAAATTCTCCAACTTATCCATCAGCCCAGGATGAGGCATCGAATCAAATGCCTTGCTGAAGTCTAGAAAAAGGACATCCACCAGCCTGTCCTGGTCCAATGCCTTTGTCACCCAATCATAGAACTCCACAAGGTTAGTCTGACATGATCTGCCATGCACAAAGCCATGTTGCTGATCATCCAAATGGCCTCCAGCCCTCAGAAACTCATCCAGCCTCTTCTTCGCTATGACCTCCTGCATTTTACCCACTAAGGATGTTATGCTGACAGGC
The DNA here is from genome assembly GCA_016271365.2 of Neoceratodus forsteri. Lineage (NCBI taxonomy): Eukaryota > Metazoa > Chordata > Ceratodontiformes > Ceratodontidae > Neoceratodus > Neoceratodus forsteri. The sequence goes on from CM057453.1 coordinate 1,388,458,703, forward strand.
CTGTAATTGCCTGGGTCCTCTTATAGCCCCCCTTTGTGGATGGGCACAACGTGAGCCAACCTCCAATCTGGAGGCACCCACCCCATCCATAGGGAGGAGTTAAAAAGGTTTGCCGAGGGAGCAGCCAAGACATCTGCCATTTCCTTTAGCACACTGGGATGCAGGCCATCCACACCCCCATGCCTTATCTGTTTTTAAGGGCCTAAGTGTATCCCATATACTGCCAAAAGGAATTTCACCATCCGTTACTTCCCCTCTTCCTCAAAACTGATCCTCCCTCCCCCCATTAGGAGCCCCTGCTTCTTTAACCCTGACCCCCCTCCCCCCCATAAGGTGTGTCCTACCATCATCTCTAGTGTAGACTGAGGCAGAGTTCCTGTTTCATTTAGAACCTCTGCCTGCTCCCCGGCCTCCTCAGCCCACCCACTCCCAGCCCTCATTCTACTAATCTGCCCCTTCACTTTCCTTCTTTCCCTGATATACCTAAAGAACCTTTTATCTCCTCACCTGATCCCCTGGGCCAACTTCTGTTCCACCCTCACCTTATCCAACCTCACCTCCCTGGTCACCCTTTTGGATATGTTATCATACTCCTCCTTGTCCATAAGCCCACGCGTTTGCTTGTATCATCTGTAAGACACCCGCTTCTCCCTCACCACTTCCTGAATCTCCCTGGTCCACCAGCATGATTTCCTTCCTCCCTCAGACTTGCACCTAACCTTTGTGCTAGCCCTAGCTACTTCCATGAGCCCTCTTTTAATAACTTCTCATCTTCTGTCTGTGTCCATGCCCGGACTGATCCCCTCTAAATGGCTCCTGAGTATCCCCTCCATACCCTTGAAGTCTGCACCCCTGAAGTGAATTACAGCTGTTTTGGTGCAATTTTCTTCTCCCCCCAGTTTCAGGGAAAACCAGACTGTAGCATTATCGCTCCCTGCCAGAGGGTTCCTGACCTCTATGTTCCCAACCAGATCACAGTCCGATAGGACCACAGCCAGGATGCAACCATCCTTTGTCAGATGAGCCACCAGTTGGGACAGGAATGCCTCCTGTAAAATGTCCAGCAGGCACTGCTCCTTGGTTGAAGAGGATGACATAGTTCCCCAATCAGATCCTGGTAAGTTAAGGTCCCCCAGCACCACTGCACCACCGCACCACCCTTCTTACCCCCCAACCACAATGCTCCCTGAGATTCTCCACCAGGCCTTACTCCAAATTGTCCACCAGCATGGGTGGCCTATGCACTACCCCAAACTTCACCTTCTCACCTCCAGGTGCCTGCAAGGTAACACATACTGCCTCAACTTGCTCCATGGCCCTCTCCACCATGCATCCATCTATACCATTCCCAATGATGAATGGTACCCCACCTCCCCTGCCCGCAGTTCTGTCCTTCCTGAAGACAGAGTATCACTCCAGGTTAAGGTCCCAGTCATGCCGTGACATGGCCCACATTTCAGTAACTGCTTCCACATCTACCTCCCCTTCAGTTAGCAATGGCTGCAGCTCGGGCATCTTATTGCCCATGCTCCTGGCGTTCATCAGGACCACTCTCCATTCCCCCTGCCCTCCCTTGCCCCTCAGCCCTCCAAAACTCTGATGATTGCCTGCCCCTGCACCTTTTCTCACAGTCGGGCTCCCCAGCTGGGCACCCCCCGTCTACCTCCGGGGGGGGAGGGTGCGCCTTGGCCTCCAGCCCCAACCCCCCTCACAAGTTTAAACCCCACCTAGACTCATTGAATTCAGACAGATTTAGCTTTAAAACCTCTTTCCCTTCCAAATTCAGGTGGAGCCTGTCCCTAGCGTGCAGCCCCTTGTCCTCTCAAGTTGCACCCCACTAATCCATACCTGCTGGTCTCACACCATGATCTAAGCCATTCATTAACTTCTCTGATTTTCTGATTGCTACCCACACTGGCTATAGGCACCAGTAGGAGCTCAGAAAAGGAGACCAAGCACCCCACAGCATGACATATCCGGGCTAGCTCCCGGAACCTAGCCTGGATCTCAAGCACACTGTTCCCCTCTATGTCATTCATGCCCAGGTGCACTAAGATGTCAGGGGACACCCCATAATCCTTCACCAGGGCATATACCAGGTGCTTTGCCTCATGCACAGTCAGGCCAGATATAGTCTTGACTATCACAGCACAGCACTCCCCCCCCACTTCCCACTTAATCCTCTTATTATGGAATCCCAGCAGAAGCACCCTAACATCCTCCCTGTCCTTTGACCCTCCCCTACACCATCAGCCCCCTCACTACCATTTCCTTCCTCTGGCCCTCCAACCATTTTCTTCCCCATCTGCCATACTCCCCTTTTTGGTTCTGCCTCCTGCCAGCCTTTTCCCCACCCAAGACATTGCCCTCCATGGCTTCATCTGGGTCTAACCCCTTAGCTCTACCCTGCTCTTGTGGCCCCTCCTTTTCCTTATAGGTGCACTTGCTACTCCTCCCTCCTTGCCCTGTGCACTACTTCCCCCCCAGACTGCATACATTCCTGTCTCCTCTCCCCCTGGGCATTATGATCCTTCCTCACCACCTCCTGATCCTTCTTTCCCTGGTACTCCCAGCCCCTAGATTCTCCTCTAGTGCTAACTCCAGCTCCTTCCATAGTCCCAGGTCTATCCCCCCTACCCCTTCTTCCCTATCTTCCTCAGTAACCTTTCTTCCTTCCACTGCTGACCACTTCACCCCTTCTTCTATTGCTGACTGCTTCTCCCTCATCCTCTGAGGGCCTCTCCTCCCTGTGTCCCCCAATGGTGAATACCAGTTTGAGACCAGAATCCTGTCAGTTGTCAGTAGTCCATAGATCCCTTACTATTAGGTGAGTCCCCTTGCCATGGACCTATGAGGATTAGTTGCCCAGCTGACTGTAGCTCCCACACTTTGCCCTCCCCAGCCCTGCCCCCCACACAGTTCTCCTGAACCCTTTTCCTGATATGCTCCCAGGGTCAGTCAGCTCTGGCATGAGTTCTATTTGCGCCCCATCCTTCTACACCCACATTAGTAGCCACCCTCCATCTGCCTGTAGCTCCCACTGCCTGGCCTCCACTGCCCTGGTCTCCACCCAGACTACTGTCTCCATGCCCCCATGTCTGGCCCTAGGGCTGGTCCACTCTAGCAAGAGATCTGTTGGCCCCCCATCCTCCTACCCCCACATTTTCCATCACCCCAACCCAAGATTCATGCCTCCCTACCTTTGTATTCATTCTTATCACCCAACTGACCAGGGCACACCAGAGTCAGCACAGCTCAGCCTCCAAGCCCATTAACCTAGCACAAATAGGACAGTGCCCTAGTCTCGTAAAGAGACTCATGACCATTGCAGATCCACAGCTGTTGCAACCCACCAATTTTTTATCCTCCATCCTATACCCAGAAGATTCCCCCAGTCTGATCATGACCCTGCACACCCCAGCCACCTCTGTCAGGCACCCCATAATGCTCCTCCACCATCCTATACCAATATCCTCCTGCTTTTCCCCCAACTGCTTCCAGCCATCCTGCCCTTGCTTTTCCTGTTATACTACCTACCCCACCCCCCCAAACTGCATTGCTATGTTATAAGAGCAACCAAGACCAGCCAAGGAGTGGAAATGTGCTGCTTGGCTGTCTACACAGATGCCCCCTTAGGAACCCAAAGTGTTAGCCGGCCTCTAAACAGGACACGTTATGACCTTAGAACCCCTACTCTGCAAATTTCAAATCGCCCTCCCTGCAAGAAGAAGGTAACACCATGACTCAAACCTTGGCATCAACACGCCCCAACCCCTGTGATAATAGAAGACCCAAATACAGTGTCTGCAGCCTTAGCAGCAATAAGCCCCCAACCCTGCAGCAAACAAACAATGTGGCAATTAGCCCTGACAGGCTCAACACATCTGCAGCAAAGAAAAAAAGAAAAGCCACTTTTACTAACCCCGGCAATCTGCAGAAGACAATTTAAACAGGATCAGACACATTTGCAACAAAGAAAAAGGAAAAGAAAAACTAGCTGAACACAAACCCAGGCAATCTGCAGCAGATAAATAGTTACAAATTTGAAAAGTTAAAAATTGAACGTTTTAAAAGTTTTGGCAGTTTAAGGCATAAAAGTACTTGCAGCACAATCCTCTCAAGCCACCAGTGAGTGCCCCTTTTGTGTGAAATGCAGCACAGATCCTTGGGCCAACCACAAACCACCAGACTACACGCTCCTCTCACCTCCCTTATCTAATAGTGGTCAGGGTTGGGAAGGGTGGTGGGCTAAAAAATCCTAGTCCCAGTGTCCTCTGATGTGGCCGCCCACTGCTCCTCTACTCAGCAACAGCTCCTATTGACTTGCAAGACCTTCTACTAGACATCCTAATTTATCACTTTGTTCATTATTCTCAGCTAAAACAAAAATATAGAAACTGAGAAACATAGAATATGTGTGCAGAAATGGACCACTTTGCCCACCCATTCTACACAGGTGTTCTTACCTAGTGTCTCTCCACAGACCACAACTGGTCTCTGGTAACCCTCTCTCCTCCTTGCCTATTTACTAATAGTGATACAGTAATAGTAATATTTACTAAATAGCAGTATTCCCCTATATTCATCCCACCCACGACTGAAGCCCCCCTACTGTCTCCACCATTTCTGCAGGCAGTCTACTCCAAGAGTCTATAGCTCTTTCAGTTAGGTAGTACTTACTCACATCCCTCCTAAACTTCCCCGTTCCAGCTTCATCACATGACCTGTGATCCTGGTGTTCCTTCTCATTTAAAAGAGACTCCTGTGTGCACTCTGTTTACCCCTGTGAGGTACATGTAGGTCTCTATCATTTCCTCTCTTGATTTTGTCACTTCCAGGGTGTACATGTTGAGGTCCCTCAATCTTATAGACCTTTTGGTGCAACCCCTGCACCATTTTAGTTGCCCTCCTCTGGACTGCCTCCAGTCTATCTATGTTCTTTCTGAGGTGTGTCCTTTAGAACTGGACACAATACTCCAGGTGGAGTCTCACCAGTGGGCAATATAGTAGAAACACTACCTCCCTCTTCCTGCTTGTAATACCTATCCCTATGTATCCTAGCATCCTGCTGGCCCAACCCACTGTTTTATTACACTGCCCTGCCACTTTGAGGTGATAAAATATGGTCCCTTTCCTGCTTAGTGACTGTTACTACCACCCCATCCTATATTCAGCTCCTGGGGTCCTATGCCCTACGTGCATGATTTTGCACTTTTTGGCACTTAACTCATTCAGGCCGAGAAACGTCTGTAGACGGCGCTGAACTTATTGTGCCTCAGGTCAATAGCGACTCCAGACGTACTCCATTTACTTCCTCCCAGGCCTGAGCACGTCTGGAGATGTTGGTATTTTAATTATAAATATATGCCCAGCCAATCATTGGAGGACTTATATAAGTATGTGTACATGTACTACACATGTAAGCCCTCCATTTATTGGCTGGCAAACTGGTACGTCCGATTTGAAAAAACGGAGAAAAACACGTCGCGAGCCTCCATTTGTAAGCGGCTGCACATCGAGCGTTTGTCTGCGTGGCGGTTTGGGGAACAAACAGCGTTATCACCACTGCGATCCAGGTAATAACTGACTCACGATGCAGAGTGCGCATTTCTTTATTTCTGTGCTGCTTTTGTTTGCATTTTTAACTTTGCAAGGTGAAAGAGAACAGCGTCCCCGAGGAGTTTCAGACTGAGGTGGGTGGAGTGGAGGAAGTCCTCTCATCTCTGTCTCGTTTTCCCATTTTTTTTACACTTTTTATTGCTCAGCCACACCTAATAGGGACAGACTGGTTTTCGGGCCCTCCACCACCGTGAAACTCGCCCGCCTTCTTTCCAATCTCAGCATGGAATCTTGGCTACTGGTACAGTTGTGTGTTTGTGTGGGGGTGGGGGGATAACGGATCCATCGGTCACTGCACTGGGAACAAACAGCCACTACTGCACTGGTAACAAACAGCGTTATCACTGTTATGACCAACCTAACTCGCATTGCAGTGGACACATTTCTTTATTTCTGTGCTGCTTTTTGTTTGCATGTAAGGCTTTTGAATGAGTGGAGAAGTCCTCTCATCTGTCTTGTTTTGGTTTCACCGAGTCTACTGGTACAGTTGTGTGTGTGTGTGTGTGTGTGTGTGTGTGTGGGGGGGGGATAACGCATCCAGCATCGGTCACTGCACTCACTTGGTCTCCACCAAAAATCAGCTTGCTCACGCAAAGTGCTTGGACTCAGATGTTGTAGCTTCGTTTCTGTGCACTAGCGATTTTTTTTTCTTTACAAGCAAGATTTGCATGTTTTGTAAACTGGTCCCGAAAGTAGCCATTCTCAAGTGTCTCGAGTGCTTTTAGGGGGGGGTCCAATAACAAGAGACCTTAGCAGTACAGATCTGTTGTTTTGGTGAGCAGTGGAGCTGAATATGGGGATAAAACTCCAAACTCCCCCTATCATGAGCTCCACCTTTTTAGAGAACTCACATGCTAGATTGAGATATATAAATAACAATGGAATAACTGTAAATTTTAATGTGAGGTGACTCACTGCTACGTTTTTACCTACATTTTGGCAGAATGTGGTTCTGGGTGCTAAATGGGTGCTAGCCCGAAGCATGTCACCCTTCAATGAAAAAATGGCATGTTATGTTAGGAAATTCATTTGGACTCTAAGCACATATCTAGAAGAATTTATTGTAATTATTTTCCCCAACGGCTTTATTTCTGACGTGCATTCGCAGTTCCTCGCCGCGCTCGTAACTAATATTTTAATATTTGCACTCAGAATTTCAACATTTCCATTTTACCACACCTCATTTTACACATCTCACCCAAACTGTGTTTTCGCACATGTAGCGTACAATGGCGCGGTCGGTGTGTGAAATCAATGTTCGGGACAGATTAAGAAAATCTATGCAACCGGTATTGTTTGCAATTTAATAATTTTGTATGGAGATCAGGACTTTTGTGACTGGGAAAGAGGCAGGAATGGTGTGGTTTGCTCTGTTCTATGGCATAAATGAGGGGCCCCATAGTTTAGGTTTCTATTCTCAAGTATGGATCTCTATGATCTGATTTGTACAGTTTGATTGAGCAGGGGGAGTCTTGCTGTGGCTGCGCTGACTCTGTATATTCCGACTGAGAGTGTTCCGCATTGGGAGACGCATTCTTCAGGGCATGGCTTTTGAGGGTCACATCAGTGAACCGAGTCGGGCCTTATTAGTCAGCTGCCGCCTGTCCTGCTGCCCTCACGGACCCTACACTGTACACTGCATCAGCAACATCAGGCTTCCACAAAAACAATTTACAGCAACCAATGGAGCCTCCTCAGATACACAGACATTCTCTGGGCAAAGCTACTAAGGTATATGGGGGGCTGATTCAGCTCACCTCCATCAGGAAGAAAGTCAAAACAGCAAGGCTGTTTTTTCTGGTCTGCAGCATCATGTGGGGCTGCATTCTTGAGGACATGATGTGGTCCAGCCACTTGTCCCGCTCCCTTTGCTGTTGGTCTTTCGCCCTCAAAGTTTTGTTCCATTTGGACCCACATCTCACTCTTGCTGCTCTGATGTTTTTTTTTTTTCGCTGTCTGCAGTTTTCGTTCCTGCATCTCCACTATAGAGGAGCTGTTGACCTTCCGGCTTCCAGAACCCTCTCCAGGACAAGGTGTATACAAGGTAAGACTTCCATATGTTTGCCAGAGGGTGGGCCTTCAGATGCCAGGGAAGGGCTTTGCTATCATGGTGCCAGCTATCGGAGGGTGGGGAGGTACCACTGGAGACCAGGTTTTTTTTGTCAGTGTGTTTGTGCGGGGTATCGGAGGGTAAGGGGGGAACCCCCTGATGCCAGGGAATGCTTTCTGTATACTGGTGCTGGGTACTGGAGAGTTGGGCATGTTCCCCCCTCCCATGCCCAGCCACAGAATAAAGAAACGCATTCTCCAGTGTCCGGCCACTCCACACACTCTCGGAAATTAGACGCAAAAATATGGAAATCATTCCTTGGTGTCCAGTGCTCCCTCCACCTCCGATACCTGGCACCATAATACACAAAACACATTCCTTGGTCTGCTGTGTGGCTCTGGTGCCGTGGACAGGAGGGTGGGGTGGACCTACAGATGGCCAAAATCAATGTTTCTATTTCTAGACTTGGTGTCTTGAGAGTGGGGTCTGAACCCCCAGCAGCTGGGAATGTCTTTGTTTTGCTGTAATGCTGTGTCCCCATGGTGTCGGGCATGGGGGTGTTGGAACTGTGCATGCCTGAAACAATTTCTTTTGCTGCTGTGCAGGGTGTCGTAGTGCGGGTGTCAACCCACAGCTGCTGTGATTGCTTGCTGTCAGGTGGGTGGGACCACCACTACATGTAAGGGACTGTTTTGTGGGTATCATGGTGCTGCTTATTGGACTGTGGGTAGGAGCCACTGCACACCACCGAATGTGTTCTGTATTTCTGTGCTATATATTGGAGGGTGGTGGGTGGCTTTGTGTGTTGTGGCATTGTGGGGACTGTGAGGTTTGTTCTCCCTCACTCTCCGATACCCAGCACCACAACACACAAGCCATTTCTTGGGCATCCATGGTCTCCCCACATTTTCCGATATCAGGTGCAATAAGTTGGAACACATTCCCTGGTGTACAGCGGTCCCACCCCTGATATCTGCAACCATTCAACTCAAAACATACCTCGGAGTGTTGTCTCTGTGGTGTCGGGCATGGGAGGGGGATGTCGGAACTGTGCATGCCCGAAACAGTTTATTTTGCTACTGTGCTGGGTGTCATAGTGCGGGTGTCAACCCACAGCTGCTAAGTAAGGCCATTGAAACAACCCCACTATCACCACGGGAACTGCAAAAACTGCACCTGGCATTACCATTCCAGGTATCTAGTGGGCGGTACATGGTTTATTTTTCTTTTTTATAGACAAAGCACTAATATAGGGAGAGTGGATATAGCCTCTCATTTGTGACTGTTTGTATTGTGTTGCATGTACTTCTCTGTGGTCTGGTAATGGGTGTTGTGTGTATTTTTTGTTTGGTTGTGTTTCTGTTCTAGACACACAGCAGAACAACTTGAGAAGACCACATGTAGGGGAAAGGCATTGTGAGACCGAGAGCGACGTGAGATGGCATGAGACTGAGAGCGACTTGAGACGGCGTGAGACTGAGAGCGACGTGAGACAGTGTGAGACCCAGAGCGATGTGAGACACCGCGCAGAGTGTACCACTACAGAGAACTGACAAAGCAGAAATGGTTACGATCATAGACAACGGCATTTTCGACAGCTGCAGTGACAGTGACGAGGAGTTCATGGGATTCGATGATTCTGATATACAAGTTGAGTTAATGCCAATGGATCACGACAGTGACTTCAGTGAAGAAGACAATGTCCCACAGCACTATATAGAGGGGCAGAGTCCACTGTGAATGAACAGGATAAGCATACTTGCTCAACGCAAAGACGGCAACGGAACTCGACTGAGAATGAAGAGGATGCGAGACCTCTAGCAATGCTACTGAGCCAAAGGAACTCTACTGCTAGCGATGCTGATGATGATGATGATGATGATGATGATCAGCCACTTGCTACTCTACGGCAGAAGCTGCAGTCAACCGAGAGGGAGGAAGTTGAGAAGCTACTCGCAACTCTACGGCGTGACAGCCACTTTAGTGACAGCGAAGATGATTGTCCTTTATCCACACTGAAGTGTGACTTTCTTCCAACCGAGCATATGGATGCTGAAGACCCAGCTACGAGTCTTAATGAGTATCACAATGACGTTTGGGATAGTCGATTGCAGACCGTGCACATAGATGGTTTCAAGGAGCCTGTAGGGCCTGTGACAGTACTGAGTGAGGAGAAGAAAGAACTGGACTTTATGAACCTGCTGTTTCCTCCGTCACTGTATGAATTGCTTGCAGAGGAGACCAATCGATACAGTGAACGGAAGCAGGTGGAGGCGCAGAAGGTGGACACGCGATGGACTCCAGTAACAGCAGGCGACATAAAAGCCTTTCTTGGGATTCGGATATACATGTCTGTGGTAAAGGTGCCATACTACCGCATGTACTGGGGGAAGAATCATCTTTATGGACATTTTCCGATTGCACAAGTCATGACACGAGAGCGTTATGAGAAAATTCACCAGTATCTTCATGCCAATGACAGCACACAGAATGCACCCAGAGGATCCCCAAACCATGACAAACTGCATCATGTTCGTCAAGTGCTGGACCAAGTTCGTGCAGCATGCAAGGAGCAGTACCATCTTCACCGTGAAGTGTCTGTTGATGAGGCTATGGTTGGATACAGAGGACGTCTGTCATTCCGGCAGTACATGCCAAACAAGCCACAGCATTATGGGATCAAGGTGTGGGTTCTAGCAGATACCCATAATGGTTTTGTCTCTGACTTTCAGGTGTACACTGGAAAGGTTCCTGGAGCAGTTGAAATGGGCCTTGGTGAAAGGGTAGTAAAAGACTTGACAACAGATCTGTGTGGCAAAAACTACCATGTGTACTATGACAACATTTACTCAAGGCGCATGGCAAAGGAACTTTAAGAGATGGCCTGTACTCATGTGGCACAGTGCGCACAAACAGGACAGGATGGCCAAAACAATTCAATAAAGTTGCAATGAGGAGGAAAGATAGAGGCCATTTTGAACACCTTCAGAATGGAGCACTTGTCGCCACTGCTTGAAGGACAACAATCCTGTTTTCCTTCTGTCAACGAACCATGACCCAACATTGCCATCAACATCTGTGTCCCGGAGACAGAGAGATGGGACTTTGTCTCTATTCCATGTCCGACTGTGCTGCAACAGTACAACATGCATAAGGAATGGAGTGGATATCGCAGATCAGCCGCGTGCAGCATACCCCAGCACAAGAAGGTCAAAGAAGTGGTGGCTATACCTCTTTTGGTTCCTGTGGGACATGGCACTGGCCAATGCCTTTACCCTCTATCGAGAGAGTCTAAACCATGTGCAGCGGTCCAAGAAAGGAAAGGTGAACAAGCACACACAGCTCGGTTTTCGTATTCTTCTCTCAGAACAGTTGCTAGCAGGGTACAACAACAGGAAACGGAGTGCCACAGTTGCAGGACTCGAGCAGGACCCGAGTTGTGATGGACCTCACTATCCGCTGAAAGCAAAGAAGGCTAGGTGCAGAAACTGTGCATTGAAGAGGAGGCGTGCTGAGCCGGGGTTCATATGTCGAACTTGCAATGTCCACCTCTGCATTGAGTGCTTTCCGGAGTACCACAACTACAGGTGAGCTGATGCCATGTTGGAAGTGGCATGAGAAGAGGCTGACAGGACAAATGAAGATGACTTACATGATGACCATAAACCAATAAATTAGTGTGCATACTGGAGACAAGAACAGTGACATGCCAGTCATTGAATTTGCTTCCCCATTGAAAAAACAAAGACTGCACTAAAAGAAGTCTCATGAGCGAGGGGGGACAAATGGTAAAAGCAATGGCAGAACAATGTCGAGTGGTGGGGTTACGTGACAGTAAGGGTGGGTGGTTATGGATTTATAGAAAGAAAGAAGTTTATACTGGCACGAGCGGGTTGTCGTGAGTATTGGGTGTGGCTGGGATTATCCCGTGGGTACTCAGGAGCAAAAAAATACAAACAAAAACCAAAAAAAAAAAAAACAGTGCCATGCCAGTCATTGCAGGGGCTGTGCAGAATGAAAATGCAAAATACTGAGCTAAAAGAGGTCTGGTGAGTGAAAGACAGGAGACGGGTAGAACATAAAGGCCATAAAGGACTGGGAGCATGGTGTCTACCAAAAAAAGCTAAGAACTGAGTGGAGGAGGAGGAGGAGAGATTGCATGCAGAGAACAGGACAGAATTGGCGTCAGGGGGGTGGGTGGGCAGTTGTTTCACTGACCAGACCAAGGGGGCAAACGAAAGAGCTAATGGAGGTATGAAATGTGGCATTACTATGGCAGTCAACCGCTGCCTTGTTGTATCTGAGAAAGTTTCTCCTCCCTTTGGTCAATTTGGATTTGCGTCGGATGTACGCGTGACGAGTGTAGCAGCTCTCAGCCAGGCAGCAGACTATCTGTGAATGGCCACCCACTACATCATGTGTGAGCATAGTGACACAGTGACTCAGCCACTCGGCGGATCCACGGGCAGCATTTTCAATGGTGAGATCACAATGATGATGTGGTATGGTGGCATACTGATGACAATGTGTCAGCTGCCAGAGTGTGAACTGCTGTTGGAAGAAGTTAGCAAACTAGACAACTCTGATCAAGAGGGATAAGAGAAAAATGTCAGATATATACAAAGTGACATGTGACAAATCTGGTGTGCCTGTTTTTCCTTCCTCCAGTACCTCTTTCAGTTTATGTGGAGAGGAGGTTTTAGCTCAGTATTTTTTTCATTTTCATCTACCTGCCACATTGGATGCACTGTTTCTTTTTGAAGACAAGTCACGCATGTGGGAGATGGAAGAGCAGAAGACCACCAAGTGAAGCATGTAATGACTGCAATCAAGATGCAGTGCGGCCTGTGACACCTAGGGGAACCGGAACAGCAGAAGATGGTCAAGCAGAGGAGACATGGATATGGGAATTTATAAAAGTACGACACACACAACAGATGAGAGGTTGGAGCTTTTTCTTTTACTGAAGGAATCTAACATGACAGGGTGGAACTACTTTATCTACAGAATGACGCCACAAACAACCAAGGTTGGAAATTCTGTATTTACAGAAGTACACATGACAGAGGCATGAAGGTTGAGGATGTGCAACAATCCAATATGGTAAGAATGCTGTAATTTCTTCAGTGCAGATCATTATGGTATGCCATTTGAAAAAAAAAAATAAGTGTGATGTTAGTAATGCTGTTGACCTTCTGTATTCTAAATGCTACAACTTGTGGCTGCCGTGCCAGAATGCCATGGGTGCCGCCGTGCACATGCTTGTACATATTGGTATGCTCACAAAGTGGGCAACAGTGCTCATTATCGATACAGGAAATTATTATAGCTGACAATGTGCCGCTGTGCACTTGACCATATTTGTGTGCTGGGTGTTGCTATATATATCAGAAGGATTGATGTTTAGTACCAGACTAGTATACTAAATGTGTTTTGGGGTTAGGTCAGGATAGTGAAGTTTGTGTTGATATGCAGCCTTAGTTTTTATGCAAAAGAACTTCTGAATATTGCAGATAGAATAGCAAACACATTGATTATAATTGGGTACATAGTACCATTACAAATGTAATTTAGCTGGACTTTGGTATGGTGTTGATCAGGTACATATTTCCCACAAAAATGTTTTTGACCTGGCTTCGTTTACCTGAGAAAATAACCCTTGTTTGGAATGTCAGCTACTATAAAAAAAAAACGTAGGGAGTAGAGTTGACAGCATAGGAACATTAGAAAGATAATTTACCACTGAACAAGTTTGACACTGACACTATGTGTGTATCATGTATACTGACAGGAAGAGTGAGGTAGTGATACCCCTGTATAGACAAATGGTGAGGCCCCACCTGGAATACTGTGTCCAGTTCTGGAGGCCCCATCTCAGGAAAGACATAGAACGAGTGGAGGGAGTACAGAGAAGGGCAACCAAAATGGTGTATGGCCTGCACCAGAAGCCCTATGAGGAAAGACTCAAAGAGTTTAATATGTACTCTCTGGAGGAAAGGAGGGAAAGGGGAGACATGATAGAAACATTCAAATACCTCAAAGATATAAATAAGGTACAGGAACATGGCATTGTGCACAGAAAGAGATGCTCAAGGACAAGGGGGCATGACGTGAAGCTGGAATGGGGCAGACTTAGAGGGGATGTGAGGAAATATTTCTTTATGGAAAGGGTGATGGACATCTGGAACAGCTTCCCAGAGGAGGTGGTGGGTACTGAAATGGTAATAGGTTTCAAACATGGATGGGATAGACACAAGGGGACCATGTAAACAGGGCTGGGGGGGGAAGTCTGGAGATCAAGTAGGGTCTATGGCAGCACAGTAAGTAGGGACTTTGGGGCAGACTGGGTGGGCCAGAAGATCCTTTTCTGCCAACAGTTGCTATGTTTCTATGTTCCTATGTTAATGTTAAACTACACTGTACAGTGAACACTGGTACATTGGGGACTGCCAACTGTAATGTCAATAATGTTGTCTCTGTTTGTAAGCACCACGTCCATCACTGCTCCATCATAAGTGGGTTCATTGATTAGCTACCTTGAGAGAAGCTCCTCACAGGGAGTCATGGATGGCTCTCCTCCTTGCTGAAGCTGTAGCTGGAAGGCTACAATTCACATCTGGCAGATTTAAATCACCAACTAGCAGCACCTCCCTGCATTGCCATTCTGATTATGACTTCCCTAAGTCTCTTATCCAACTCCCATCCCCATGCTGGAGGTTTGCATACCATCCTGTATGGACAGTGACTCCAGCACATGTCTCCAGGATGAATCACTGCACCTTCATACCTTGCTTTTCGTCCAGTTACCCCTGCACTTCTGTGGCCTTGATGCCCTCCATTACATATATTACAACCCCTCCTCCCTTCCTTGTCTCTCCCAAATAGAGAGTAGTTGACAGAGAACAGTCATGGCTGTTACTGCACCACAAGTCTATTACAGCCCCCCAGTCCAGGCTAGCCTCCACCATAATGGCCTCCAGATCTAGAATTGTATTTCCCTGACTCCTTGCACTGGCACTTATGGCTCTCCATACCTTACTCTATCTCTGTCTGCTTCCTGGTTTCCACCCTGTCTATGCTGTTCCCTGATGCTCATCCCAGATCAACCTCTTTCCTTGTTACCTTCTCCATTACCTGTCCCTTTGCCCTTTCCTTCTTGCTTCCTGGATTTATATCCCCTTGTCCTCTGTCTTGTCTCCACCCTTGTCTTCCTGTGCCTCTGCTCTTGAAGAGTTTACTCACCTTGGCTCTCCATCCCTGTTGCTTTATCATCTGGGGGACAGTTGTTTCCCCCTTAGTTCTACAACTCCCCCCTTCCCCCGGTAGCTGAAATGCTCATCCAGGTAGTATTTAACTATCTCACTAAGGCAGGGGTCTGCAACCTTTTCAGGCCTGGGAACCACATGCCCCCACCGCAAAATGTGTAACTGCAAAAGAGCCACACAAACTATTTTGAAAGAAATTTGAAGTTTATTTGTATTTTAGCAGGATTGAGTACAAGGCAAAAGCTTGTTTTCTGGACCATCCTGTCTAAGGCATATACAGTAAGTTACGATGGAACAGAGTAATAACATACACAGTAAAGTGACATAATTATACAAATATTCGAGGACAATTACATACAAACACAGGCCATTGAGCAAGTGCCACACTAAAACTTTTGTAAGTGGGGGTTGATCACGTGATGAGCCTGGTCGGGTAAGACGTCCCTCGCACTGCTCCTGGGCCTCTCAGTTTTCAAATAACCCCTCGTAGCATTACAAGGCCGAATTAATATTGCAGAAGGGGTTCTCTAGGCTTAGCAAGGCTCCCGGTCATGGTTTTGGCAAGTGGTGACCCGCGATCCGCTATTTGGCTTCCCACCATGTGAGCAGCCGATGTAAAGTTGGACCGCAACACCAAAGTAATATGGATCCCGAGATGGGCGAAGTCTCTGGCTGGAAGAGCCCCAGCCTCCAAACGGCCTAAATCACAGCTCTCAACCCCAGAAGAACAGGAGGAAGTAGCAAACACAGAAGGGGAGCCAGCTCAAATGGGGAGACATCCTGAAATTAAGCAGCTTTTAAAGGGACTAGTCATGGACTTTGCAGAAGTAAAGCCAGTTAAATTGTTAGCCCAGAGGATGGGCGATGCTGAAGCCAACTTGCATCTCAAGAGAGAAAACTCTCCATCATGGAGCAAGAGCTGGTAGTGGTTAAAAGGCAAATTAAAAAGCTGGAGGAGAGAATTGAAGACCAAGAGTCGAGAAGTAGGAGGAACAACTTAATTCTGGCAGGGTTGCCAGAGAGAGCCAAAGGGTCAGATTGCATCTCCTACATTCAAGAAATGCTGCTTAAAATGTTTGGCCCCACACCTTATGGAGATGCCTATAATCTGGAAAGGGCACACAGAGCATTAAGAGAAATTCCCCCACCAGGAGCAAGACCGAGGGTAATTATCATGCATTTTCTCAACTATAAGGAAAAGATGCATGTTCTATCTGCAGCGAGACAGAAGAAACCTTTGCAATGGAATGGGGCCACCTTGTGGTTATTTCAAGATCAAACACCTTCTGTAAGAGGAAAGCAGAAAGAATATATAGATATTAAAAAGAAGTTATATCTAGCTGGAATCAAGTTTCGCCTTTGTACCCTGCCATTGGTGGTGCGACTTCAATCAGGGAAAAGCGCTTCTCAATGCGAAGGAGGCTCTGGAAGGGCTACGGGCAGAACTCCCCTGAGCTATTTAGAGCACTGAGCTGAGGCGAAACAGAGTTTAAGGAAAGTTGTAATGTGGACTAACTTGGACTCTTGGGACTTGTTCAGGTGGTGTATCTGCTTAATTTCGGTTTCAGATCTATGTATAATTACAGGTTGTGGGACGCTTGAAAACCTTATCAAGACGAGGACGGGCCATTATTGGAATGTTATTTTGGATTACGGCTGTGTGAGAAATGATCTGAAATAGGAACTTTAAAGTGGGCACATAAAAGAAGGATAAATAATATTTTCTAACATTAGCAGCACTAGGAGAAGTGATATTCAGGGAACTGGTAGTGAGAACAGAGGGTTGCAGGTTTCGTTGGAACGCTTCTGGATAGGCTCACTGGCGCCCCTGCATTTGGTGTCTTGGCTAGGCCTCTGGGTTCAACCATTCATACTCCTCGAGACCAGACCAGAAATGGACTGGAATGCATTTCGATGGCTAAGAAGGCCACTGAAGGACTTGGGAATAGTTTGGGGGAATTAGGAAGTGCTGGATATAAGGAGAAATTGCTAACGGGGGGATGATCTTTTGAAGGGGAGAGGGATTTAGTCATTATTGTTACCCTGGAAAGTTGAGAACCTGGAGTAGCAATACTTGGGGTATGTAAGGTTGCTGTGTGTTTTGTTGGGGTTAATGATCCAGTAGACAGGGTCAATTGACATTGGGTCTGGAATATTATAGATGATTACTTAAGGGTGACAAAGAGCAACCATTTCAAGGCTAGAGTAGGGCCCTCTCGAATGCTGTGGCAGATTGTAGAGGGGTAGGGGAGCAGTAGAGCAGGGAGCTCATCGATGATCTGACGTGGTAGGAGGAGGGCGATCTAGGATCGGGGCAAGGGTGGGAGGATAGGGATATGGGAAGAGAGAGAGTTCCCTTGGTGTAGAGTAAAACCGGCAGAGTTAGACCGAATCTTGGAGATTAAATGCCCCAAAGCAAATGTTAGGCTAGGTTCATGGCAAATGTTAAAATAATCTCGTGGAACGTTAAAGGACTCAGGGGTAGACGTAAAAGAATGGTAATATTGAGACAACTGGATCAAATGGGTGCCCAAATCGCCACCCTGCAGGAAACGCATATACTGACTGAAGAATTGAATAGTCTGAGGCGACTATGGGTGGGGCAGGTTTTTTGGCATAGGAAAGGAGAGAGCTTCGGTGGGGTGGTGATTTTAATTAGAAAGACGTATCCCTTTACTGTAGAACAGGTATCTGCAAGAGAGGATGGTAGAGCCATATTTATCTCGGGCCTCATACACGGGACGGTCGTCTCGATGGACTCTATATATGGACCAGCCCCTTCTAACTCAGAATTCTTTGCCTCTCTAGAGAGGGACATAGCTGGTTATATGGGACACTCTCTTGTCTTAGCAGGAGACTGGAATATAACTGCGGATAATATAGAGGACAGGTCTCCAGCTACTAATAGACCCCTAACGAAAGCCCAGGTGGCCCTGAATAAGTTGTTAGAGGCCACTGCCTTGGTGGATCCGATACGGTCCCACTCCATAGGAAATAATATGATGACCTTTTACTCAGCAGTACACAAGACTCATTCTCGGATAGATTTTTTTTTTTAGTTAATAGGGAGGTGCTTTTGGGAGTAAAGGGAGTATCAGTAGAGGGTAGAACTTTCTCGGATCATTCCCCAATTGTGTAATCATGGGAATTGATATCAGGACCCCCCAGGCCCTTCCGATGGAGGCTGAGCGATGCTCTTCTGTCAGATGTTGCAGCTAAGGATAGTTTAGAAGGTGCTCTAATAGAAATCATACACCAGCAACTACCTACACTGTCTGACAAGAAGCTAGCTTGGCCAACTTGTAAAGTACTATTCGAGGGTAAGGCCCAGGACTTGACAGCTCGAAACAACAGACTCAGAAGGGCAAAAGAGGAGTTTATTATGGGGGCTATTAGCTCTTTGGCTCCATTGGAGGGATCATCGGAAGAAATTGACCGGGAACTCAAAAGTCTAAGACAGGAAGTAGAAAATATTGTTTATAGTAAGGTAGACTTTTGGTTAGCTAAAATTAATGCTAAATACCTCCTAAAGGGTGATGTTCCAGGATGATTGTTAGCAGCCAGAGTCAGGGAGTGGGAGGCTAGTAGGACAATAACAGCAATTAACCAGGGAGGGAAATATATAATAGATCCTCAAGAACTTGCAGATACTTTTGCAATGTACTTCAAGGACCTATACCAGCTTGAAAATAATGTGGGGGACGAGGAAATTAATACCTTTTTAGAGGGAATACCCTTGCCGGTATTGGAAGCTGCACAGGCAGCAGAATTGGAGGCACCTATTGGGGCAACAGAAATTCTGGAGGTTGTTAAATCTTTACCGGCCGGTAAAACACCAGGGCCAGATGGCCTTACAGCCAAGTTCTACCAAACATATATCCATATTCTTTTGCCTCTCCTCCAAGAATTCTATAACAAGGTAATGCAAGAGGGTGTTTATCATCCCCCCCTCTATCAGGCTTATATCACATTAATTCTGAAACCAAATAAACCCAAGAATGTATTGTCTAGTTACAGGCCGATAACATTAATGAACCAGGACATCAAGATTCTTACAAAAGTTTTAGCCAACAGAATATGGAGGAATGCAGCGGGGGTGATTAGTAGGGAGCAAGTAGGCTTTATGCCAGGGAAGGGAGCACATGATGCTCTGAGGAAGTTGCACCACATCTTGCACTATGCATCAGATTGTCAAGTACCCCTAGCTTTGATATCTTTAGATGCAGAAAAGGCCTTCAATAGGGTCTCCCACGCTTTTTTGTTTGCCACAATGGAAAGGATGGGATTTCCCCAAAGTCTCCTTAGGAGAATAAAAATTTGTACGCTGGGTCTGCCTGCTAGAGTTTTGTGCAATGGTTATATGTCTCAGGAAATACAACTGAAAATGGGACCTGCAAGGTGCCCTCTCCCAATATTATTTAACATCTACTTGGAACCTTTGCTGAGGATAATTAATAATGATAGATATGTTGGGGGTTGAGATATTGGAAGGGAATTAAAATTATCAGTTTTTGCTGCTGATGTGCTCCTACGCCTGCGGAACCCAGCAGATGGGTTGGAGAGGGTAAGGGAGCTAATAGGGCATTTTGCCAGGGTATCTAACTATGCATTGAATCTAACTAAAACCCAGATCCTCCCACTGACCCCTTATGTATATAAGGCAGACTTTGCCCAGCTCCAAATCCAATGGATGCCTGATAAGATCAAATATTTGGGCATCTGGATTACTAGAAACCCTGAGATAGGGGCGGAAGTGAATATGGAAGAGACATTATCAGGAATTAATGGGGACATAATAAGATGGAAAAAGCAGTCATTGAATTTTATGGCAAGACTTGGGCTGATCAAGATGAATCTACTGCCAAGATTGCTATACCCGGTTTATCTAGCCCCATACTATATCCCCAAAAAATGATTTAGCAAGGTTAAAAAGCTAATTTCAGATTTTTTATGGACTTTTAAACCACCCAGGAGAAAATATAAAGCCCTGTGCTTACCTGCTTTGTATGGGGGGATTAAGCTGCCGGACCTCCACTTGTATTATGTGGCGGGCCAGTTGGGTCTCATGACTCGATGGAATAAAGGGGAACAGGGGGAGGCTTACATCCCGGAATGGCTTCAGTTGGAGACCCAAATGATGAAGGAGGCAGGACTCTCCCTAAAGGCCCCACTGTATACTGATATAGCTAAGTGCTTCAAGCAAGATAGGGAAAACCCAGTAGTGAAGACAGCAGAAGCTTGGTGGTAGTGCTTGACTAGGGTTCAGAAAAGAGACCAGAAGAAGGCCATAAAGCAGCCCTTATTGGGCAATCCTAACCTGCTCATAGGGAATAGGGTACTCAAAGGGAAGTGGGCCAATTGGATTCTAGGCCTGAAACTAGAAGATGTAATTCGGGATTGTAAGGTGGTTTTCCCACCACAATGCCATGGAATGGCGTATTTTCCCAGATTACAACTCACAAGCATGTTGGAGGGAGAGTCAAGAAGGTTAGGGGGGTTCATAGAAGGTTCTTTTAGTTGGGAAGATCTGGAAGGGGTTGATCCAAGCTCAAGGATCTTATCACAGGTCTATAAAATCATTCTTAGCTTCATGCGGCCGAGGCACCTCCGGCAGTGGTGTGGGATAGAGTTTTAGCTGGTAGTAATCGATTGGGTAGTGTATGGAATAATGCTAGGTATATTGTGATCCCCAAGTATAAAACTTACACTTTTTATCGTCTCAAATATATATATTACACCCTGTGAAACTATGTAAGAGAGGCCTAAAAGCAGACAGACCTGTGTTTTAGGTGTGGTATGGAGAGGGGTGATTTGATAATACGTATTGTGGAGCTGTACCAAAATATCACCGTGTGGGTTGAGATAAAGAGGTAATGGACCCATTGATGGACTACTCAGAGTTTATAAAACCAGAGATTTGGTCCTAGGGACTTGTCACTAGTAGCCGGAGCTATTGCTAGTATCACGATCCTGATGGCAGGAGTAGTTAAATCTATGTAGTCCAGCATTGGAAGGATGGCCAGTTATATGGGTATGGTCAATGGTTAAGGATCTTACTGGGATGTTAGCTGGAATCAAGAGGCATTTATATGCAGAAGGGAAAGTAGAGGTATATACTAAAAGATGGGCAGCTCTGAGGCAATATATTCTCTACAAGAAGTAGATGGTTTGGCGAGGTCTGTCTGCGGCAGTGACTAGCTGAAGTAACTTGCTGATTAGATCAAAGGGTATTAATTTCTGGATAAGTTTAGTAGGGTTATTAACGGATGAAGGGTGAAATGGTTGGGGCTTAGAGGATAATAGATAAGGGTCTGCCAGACCCACGGATGAACTAGGGACTCTCTCTCCGGGGATGCAGAGGAACACACTCTTACCTGGGCTAGTATTAATGCAGATAATGTCGAGAAGGAATGCTTATGAGGATACAGAGAGTCTGAGTAAATATAGATTAGGGAGTAAGGAAATAGGTAGCCTATAGGCCTTAAATTTAACTAGGGACGAAGTTATGACAAATGGGATGAGGAGGGGTGATGATTCCTCTGCATATGTATATAGTTAGCTGTATATAGTTTGCACGGCCAGTTTTTGGGGCTGTGTACCCCGGCTATGTGTGTATGTCTGTTTACTGTCTGTAAAACCTAAAATTAGTAAAGACTTGTTTAAAAAAAAAACATTTGTAAGTGAGGAGGTTTCAGATCTTTGGGATAATGAATTCCATGCTGTAGCTGCAATAAAGTTAAATGACACTGTGAATGAATTGAGCTAGATGGGGTCATGATTTATTATGCATAATTATGTAAGCAACCTTCTTCAAACATGTCATTTTATTTAGAAATGTACTGTATGTTATTTTGCTGGAAGAACAAAAACTAGAAGTTGCATTTATGCATTTTGTTTAACAACAATAATGATAGTTTGTGCAAATGTACCAATGTTTAAAACTGCTGGTAATTAAAAATTCCACTTCACAAAATGCAAACAGTACTGTTCTGTTGAGGGCTGTCAGACTAATGAGACTGCTGTCCTTGCATACCTTTGGTCAGTTTTTCAACAGTTGACTTGTAACTGGTTAATTTTAATTGGGTACAAACATTCAAAGACCCATCACTGAGCTGTGAGTGGAATTTGCTTTTAAAACTATTTATTGTGAAATGACTTATTTACAAAGATAAGTGGATCCAAAAACTGACAGCATGCCAAAGATAAGTCTCTTCATTGTCTTGCAATTGTCTGGGAGTGCCATCTTACCCTGTTAGATGCACTCATCAGTTCTAGGAAGTCTTTCCATCTCTGCCCAATTGTGTGCTACTGCTAGTTCTGCCCTTCTCCAGTCTCGATTTTTGAGCTATCTGTTTAGGTCTCTAAATGTATCTAACCATATGTGGGACTCTTCAGGTTCTGCCACTTCCATCTCCAGGTCTCCAAGCAGGATGTTAAAATTGTCCAGCGGCTGCATGTCACCAATATTTGCTTGATGGGGTTGGGTTATAAACCTGAAGGTGGAACTACATTCTCTAAAATCATTTCATCTCAAACTGAAATTTTTTTATCGGTCCACTGATGGCTTCATCAAGCACTGCAGCATTCATTGTGAAATTTGGTTCTGTTATTGCAGTGTCTACTGTAAATTTATGGAGGAATTCAAAATGATGGAGTGTTACTCTTTGAAGGTCATTTTGAAATACTTTTAGTTTTGAAGAGACTGTCAGAATTTGCTCACGCAAGGAGAAAACATTATTTGCTCATCCCTGCAGACTGATCTTTAATTGGTTTAAAAGGCCAGTCAGATCTACCAAAAAGTAAAATATCTGAAGCCACAAGCCATCTGAAATTTCAGGGTAAGCAATCTAAAAACTGCTTTATTTACTTCAAACACTCTGAAAACTGTTTCATGACCTTACCTCTGGAAAGCCAACTAACAATACTGCATCAGTTGCTCAGAATATTGTAAGTCCACCTCTCCCAGATGTGATTTGAACTGCCAAAGGTTCAAAGCCCTGGTAAGAACTGTATATACAGTTTTAACAAGGGCCATCACATCTGCCATTTCCTCTCCAGCAGACTGGAATGTACACAAAAAACACTGATAGAAAATACAATGAAACATAAAATTGGGCATTGGAGTTTCTTCTCAAGTTGCCAGACAAGTCTCTCGTGATTTCTTGTCATGCTGGGAGATCCATTGGTGCAAACACTCACAGTCTTGTCAAGGGACAGATTCTCCTTCTGCAAACACACAGCACACTGCAGATGTCCTCTCCTCTGGTCTGCAACTTCAACAGTCAAATGGCCAGTAGTTCTTCTTTTATTCCTCACCTACAAACAAAACAAACCATGATTACAAGTTGTGCTCTGTCTTTGATGTCTGTGGCTTCAAGTGCCAATGAAAAGTAAGATGACCCAATATCTTTCATAAGCAGAGAATCCACGTCTTGCATCAGTTTATGTGCAAGATCTTTCACAGTCTTTGCTGACATTGGCAGATCCTGAATCTGATGAACAATGTTCTCATTTTCCATAAATCTGCCAACAAATATTCAGCAATTTCCAGAAATGAATCTTTCACAAATTCTCCGTCTGTGAAAGGTTTGCCTGATCAAATTACCTGTAGTGTAACATTGAAGACAGCTGTTGTCAAATGACTGGCAGATGATGACCAGAACATCAGTGCAGTTTGCTCCTTCCCCAGCTTGTTTTCAAACTCCTCAAGAGCTTTCCTCCGTGCCTCTACTTCAGGGTATTCACCTGTAAATGATGCACATTTCATCATGAAGTGATGCTGGATGGCAAGAGGCTGTCTATAAATCACACAGAATGGCAGTCCATTGTTATCAGTGAAGCCATAATCCTGCCATTCATCTTGAAAGGTCCAGTTCTCATCAGCAACCATTCATTTCTTTGCTGAATGTGCCATGTTTCTTTGAAATACGAACATACAAAGAAGCCAGCAGAATTAGGCCTTTTGGTCTATCTAGTCTGCTCATTGTGCAGGGTTCTCAGCTCAGGTTAGTGTCCCTGCTCCCCCCCCTCCTCTAACCTGCCATCCCTTTCCTCCCCCCCTTCCGTGACCTTTATCTTCCCCATATATCTATCCCAGTCTGTCTTGAAGCTTCCCATCATCCTCAATGAGATCACCAGCAGAGCATTCCATTTGCTCATCACTCTTTCTGTTAAGAATTATCTTCTAACCTCCCTCTTAAACATCCTGCCTTACAACTTTAGGGTATGCTCCCTCATGGTTTTGCTGCAGCTTAACCTGAAGAGACTCTCCCTGTTCACCTTATTGATCATTCAAGTACTTGAAGGTCTCAAGTACTTTCCCCATGTTGAACTCAGTTTGAGAACCTATAAACTAAAACATGGCTTAGAACCGTGTGCCTACGGCTACATGTTGTTTCTGCTAACACACTTTGTCCGTTACTTGTCAACTTTGTATAACTTCTCAGTCATGTATATATGGTACCATTGTAATGTATTTGTTGAGTTTCAAGCCTCTCAGCTGTATGTGCTAAACCCCCTTTTTTCCCCCTTAGGTACTTGTAACTAATCCCAGGTCACCTCTGAAAAATAAACTGTCATGGTCTCAGTGGGCCTACCCGGTCACCAAAATTTAAATAAATAAATGTCTCCACTCTCCTTCCTGTCCTCCAGGAAGTACATGTTTTGGGCCCTCAGTCTCTCCTTGTACCCTGCTGCCCTGCAATCATTAGCCCTTCTCTGGACTGTCTCCATCAGGTTGATGTCCTTTTTAAGGTGAGGGCTCCAGAACTGCACTGCATACTCCAGATGCAGTCTCAACAGTGGCCTGTACAAGGGAAATACAACCTCCTGTTACCTACTGCTGATCCCCATGACTATGCACCCCAACATCCTGTTTGCTCTTGCTACTGCCTTCTTGCACTGCATAGAATGCGTCAGGTCGCTAGTTATCATCACGTATCATCACTCCCACATCTTTCTCCTCCTCTGCCAGAGCTACCAGGTCTCCTTCCAGGTACTATTCTGCCCTGGGGGTTTGGCTCCAATATGCATAACCTTACACTTATTGGCATTGAAGCTCAGTTGACAGATCCTGGACCACTTAAGTCTTCTTAGGTCCTCTTTAAGGTCTGTATCCCCCTCGGCTGAGTCCTCCCTCCTGCAGAGCTTGGTGTCATCCATGAACAGATACATTTTGCCCTTGATGCCATCCCCAATATGATTACAGAAAATGTTGAATAGCACCAGCCCTAGCACTGAGCCCTGTGGGGCACCACTTGTGATCACCCTGGTGCTAGAAACTCTCCTCCCCCCCATAATCACCTTTTGGGTCCCGTTCCCTGGACAGTTTGTGACCCATATAATCCATTTGTGTCCTACTCCAAGGTCCACCAACTTTCTGATCAGCCTCCTGTGGGGTACAGAGTCAAAGGCCTTACTGAAATCCATGTAGAGGATATCCACTGCTTGGTCCCTATCCACTGTTTTGGTTACCCAGTCAAAGAAGTCGATCATATTAATTTGACAAGACCTCCCTGCAAAAATCCATGCTGCCTTGCATCCTGGAGACCATTTTCCTATAGACGTTCTATCAATCATTCCTTCAGTATGGTCTCCATATAGATGTTCTATCAATCGCTCCTTCAGTATTGTCACCATATAGATGTTCTATCAATCGTTCCTTTAGTATGGTCTCCATAAGTTTGCACACTATCGAAGTGAGACTTGACCAGTCTGTAGTTCCTGGAGTTGTCCCTGGGGCTGCTCTCTGGTATACCAACATTATGAGACACTTTGGACTTCCGGTTTGGCGAGACAACAAATGGCGGCTGATTAATTTCTCTCCGCAGACTCCCAGGGGTAAAATCTGCCAGATTCCATAACGAGCGGTCCTCAAAATCTCCACCTTATTTCTGACTGAACATCTTACCTTCTCTTTTGTATTCCATGGCTGACTGATCATGAACGGCTCAGGGATTCTACAGTTTACTACCAGCTTTAGCGACAAGAGAATGGAGCCGCCTCAGGTCACACTTGGTGAGCTACTGGCCTCGCTGTCGGTGCTCCTCTCGGAGTTTCAAACCTATCGCACCAAGTATAGAGCTGACCAGCAAGCTCTAAAAAATAGCTTGTCAGCTTTGAAGGAGAAGGCAGCAAAACTTGAAAGTAAAACGGGGGAACATGATCAGAAAATCCATAAACTACACCTAGTCTCTGTTAAATTACTGAGAGACAACATTGATCTGCGAGAGAAACTTGAGGACCTGGAAAACCACTCAAGGTGGTCTAACATTAGAACTTTCGGGGTGCCTGAGGGAATGAAAGCAGGAGACCTTGGAGTATATGTTGAACACCTCTTTGATGAGGTCTTAGCTCTACAACATCTCTGTCCCTACGACACAGAGTGTGTACATCGGGCTCTTACTCCCCCCAAAGACCCCCAAGCAAGACCGCACTCCATTGTCTTGTGCATGCAGAGATTTATTAAAAAGGAAGAGATCATCAAAAAAGCTTGGAGCTTTAAGAAAATCTTGCTGGATGGTGTCCATAGAATTATTTTCATCCATGGCTTTTCCCCAGCTGTGGTGCAGCAACAGAGAGCGATGTATACAACCAAAAAGGAACTGCAGGCACATAACCTAAAAGCTACAATAATCTTTCCAGCTAAATTAAAAATATGGCTTGGGAACTGTATAAAAGTTTTTGATACATTGGACGAGGTGAAGCTATACCTACAACAAAATAACCTGCTCCATGTGCAAGAGGTCATGGACTCAGAGACTACGAGGGAAAAACGCACTTACCAGTCACCAAGTAAATCTTCTCTGTCCCCTGCCCACAATCGCAGTAAACAAGCTGAGACTCTGAGGGATATAAGGGCGATACTCCAGGAATATGCATACCACCCTGATAGCTCACCTAAGCTAGCAGCGCAGGTCTCTCAGGATTGTGGAGACACCACATTTAAGGTGTAGAACCTTCTTGTACAGCAGCATCTTCCTGGCTTGTCAGTGGCACTTATGGAGTTCTCCAATTTTTAGGATGACTAGGCTCGAGAAGGGATTACTCTCCCTTTTGCTGTCTGCTGAGTATCCCGAAGGAGGCTGAGAGATGGGGTACGCTGGCATTTTTATGCACGCGGACTGGGCAGTTAGCCTACCCTTCCTTCTGGGCCAACATTACCCAGGCTCCTCAGCGCTGACTGCCAGGGCAATCTATGATACCTTTGAACTGAGTTCCTGATCTCCTGACACAGGGCATGCTACATTGGGTTCAATCTCTACTGTTCTCCACTATTCTTCTGTTAGAGCATGCTGGGGGATGAAACATGTACCTGGGTGAATGTTTCTTCTTTGTGTGACTATATTATGTGCTATTCTTTGTGCTCGTGGAAGAGTCCTACGCCTCAGATTGACTATATCTATATTACTTATACCTTATTATTTATATTTGATCACCACTGAAGTGGACACACTCAATACTAATCAGTGTTTTTTGGTTTTTTTCTTTTTTCCCTCCTCCCTATTTTCCTATTCCTTTTTTAAATTCAACAAAGTGGATTAGCATTGTTGGATACAATCTTCCCTATTAATTAGATCGGTCTCTACCCCAGATGGGGAAATCCACTGTATATTGGACTTTTATCCTCTTACAAGGTGTTACTATGGGGCCGGAGTTGACATGCTGACAGGACGAGGGAGGATTGGAGATGGTAGTGTGATGCCATGCAAGACAGAGTGGAGATTATGCCTCTATCTTCTTTTCCCCTTCCCCTCTTAATATTACACTCACACCCAGCCCTTATTATAGTATTGGCATTTGCCTTTACTTCATATACATATTTAGGACCCCTTCCAAGAGGTAAATAATTACCTCTGGGATGCAGGCATTTAATTTTTTACCCCACCCTAATACTCTGGGAACATGTGACACCACTTGGTGACTCGGTTTGTTTTCTAACCTTTACTAGAACTCTTGAACGAGAGTCCAGGGAGTGCCCATTTAGCCGCAGGGGGGAGCCCTCCCCCGGATCTGGACTCCTAATCGGAGCACTGCAATAAACTGCTCCCTACTTGGAAGTCATTCTGGTTGGGTTTTACTCATCCTAGTACTTAGTTTGTCAATTAGTTTAATGTTGGACTGTTGTCAGTTGTGTCAGTTACTTTGTGTGGCATGTAATTATGCAGCTTCATGGTTACAATCGAAATGTAGCCTGGAGGGGGTTGAGGGGAGGGGGGGACCAGGAATATGGCTCCATTAGGAGTTACTGGGGAGGAACAGGGAAGGGGCATGACATTCTGGTCCTGGAATGTGAACAGTTTCGCCACCCCCATTAAGAGACAGAGGCTATTCAGGGATAGAGGGAGGGCTAACCTCATGTTTGTGTTTCTCCAAAAGACGCACCTTAGCCAGGCTGAACATGCTAAGTTAGGGGGCACAAGAGGATACCAGTTGGTTTGGGCATCCTCATATAACAGGGGTAGAAGACGTGGGGTGGCGATCCTAGTACGTTTTATTCTGGTGGTGGGAACACTTGCAGGATGAACCTATGCACTGGTATCCTTGTATTTACCACCGGGAACCCAGGCAGTGGAGTTGAAAAGATTTCTTAAGGTTTTGGATTGAACACCCAAGGCTCCCTCATTATTGCTGGGACCTGAATCTGACGGTTAACCCTTCTCTAGATACAGAATACCCGAATAGAAGCAGATATACTCCCCCTTAGGAAACTCTGGAAAACTGAGATGTGTAAAAGAGACTTGTATAACATATTTAGAACCCTATATCCTAGTGCTAGGGAACATACGAGCTACCCCCAAAATACCCAGTCTGCTACCCGGTTAGACTATGCTTATGTATCTAGGGACCTTATAGGATCTGTGTCTGCGGTAACAACCACCCCAATCTTGCTTTCTGACCATAGGCCACTACAGGCTACTGTAGATTTGGGTATCAGCTCAGAATGTTCCCCATGGAGGCTAAATGTTATGCACCTTGCATTCCTTGAGGCTTGCGACTTTATTCATCAACAAATTCAAGATATCCTTGACCATAGTGGCCAGGGACATACCCCAGCAATATTATGGGATACCATTAAAACTACGTTGAGATGTGCATTAATTGAATGAGGGACCAGGATAAAGAAGGATAGGGAGCATACAGACAAGGAACTGGTGCAAGATCTGGACCATCTCCAGAAGCTCCCTAAGCATATGCAACCATTTTTTCATCAGCGACTTCGCCACGTCAAAAGCCAGCTTCAGGAGATACAGGACCAGAAACTCCTATCCCAGCTCTATTATCTCCATAGTTTAAATCCTCAGAGCGGCCCCGCCTCTATGAGACGCATAGCTAGAAAAGTCCGAGGGCAGAGAATTCTTATCAGAATCCCCAAATTATGGTCTGCTACCCATGGTAACTTGGTGAGCCTCCCTTCCCAGATACATGTGGTTTTTTAGGCATATTACTTATGCCTCTATCGGGCCTCTAACATTGCCAATCAAGAGGCGAGGCTGACCTTTCTCCATCAGTTAGGCCTCTCGACTTTAACTAGGGAATGCCAAGCAAGCTTACTCTCTCCAGCTACTAAAGAGGAGTTACCCCAAGCTATTAAAAGAGGAAAAACCAGAAAAGCACCTGGTTTTGATGTCTACCCCATAGAGTTCTATCAGGTTGTTCAGGAGGAACTTACACCCCACCTACTACAAGTTTTAGTGTTGGTTCAGGAAGGGGGGGATCCTCCGCCTTCTTGGAAGACCTCACTGCTAAATCCTATCCCCAAACCTGGAAAGGATCACACCAAACCAGACTCATACCACCCAATTACATTGGCCAACATAGATTACAAGCTGTTTATGGCAATACTGGCACATAGGTTAGGTGAAATAATACTCCTTTTTATACACCCTGACCAGGTAGGATTTATTAAGCAGCTTCATGCAGCGGATGCTATCCACCAGACTTTGCTAGTACAGCAACTGGCTGTCCATTCTCTGGAGCCCACCCTATTTCTTAGCTTGGATGCCCGCCAAGCATTTGATGCGGTAGAGTGGGCTTTTCTATGGGATGTCATGAACATTATGGGGTTTCTGCATCAATTTATATATCAACTTAGGTCGATATATGAATCCTCAAAGACACATTGTAAAGTGATGGGAGGGATATCACAGGCTATTCCAATCTGCTGAGGGACAAAGCAAGGGTGCCCCCTTTCACCTTATCTTTTTGCCATCTATATCGAACCATTAGCACAAGCTATTCAGATACATCAAGGTGTTAAGGGAGTTACTATCCATGGTGCTCCACAGAAGATATCTTTAAATGCAGATGATCTACTGCTTACCTTGTCTGACCCATATGCCTCACTCTCTGCAGTTTGGGCCCTCCTTTCCAGGTTTGGGGAACTCTCAGGGTATACTCTGAACTCCATTAAAACAGAAACTCTCTTGTGCAATTAATCCCCTCTTAGGGACTTAAAATCCAAATACCCATTCAAATGGTACCAACTTAAATTAAAATACTTGGGTATAACCTCACCAGATTTTCTTCATACCTGAACCTGAATAATTTTGAGCACCTCACACTCAGTTAGAAAATTTGATTGGTAACTGGAGGCTGAAGGCGGTCCCCATGCAAGAAAGAGTTCTGTTGGTTCATCAACAATTACTATCCCGGGTGCTCTATCCAATTCAAACCTTAGCTGTACCCCCACCTAGATGTTATATCCAGACATGGAATAGATTTACCAGAAGACTCATCTGGCTGGACAGTCCCCCTCAGGTATCCTTAAAACAGTTGCAGGCTCCAAAAAACAGAGGGAGGTCTTAATCTCATCAATTTTGAGACTTATGTTAAGGCCGTGATGCTTCGTATAACTCTCCTCTGGTTTACAGCCTGGACCCATGCTATTTGGCTTGGGATTGAATCCACACTCCTAGGGGACATCATTGACCCAGTTTTAATGGCTGGTATGCCTTCCCCTCAACATCTTCCTGAACCTACCCAAATAATCTGGAAAGCCTGGCGTAGGCTTCTCCTTTCCCTGATACCCCCTCGGTATATCTTTCTGTTTCGTACTCTCAGGAGTTGGGGTCTCCCGGGGATAGACAAATGATACAGGCTCTTAAGTTGTGGGAGAGGTTAGGGCTCAAATGGGTTTTTCAGTTCTATGGGGAAGAATCACTTGGAGGATTTTTTTATTTATTTAGCTTTTGTTTACCGGGTAAGTACACAAGACAAGTTGTATGCCTATTTTCAGGAACGACCCGGGAAAGTACAACAGGTATTACAGACCACATCATTACAACAGGTATTACAGATCACATCATTACAGCATAGCAGGTAAACAAGTGCAATATTGTAACTTAGTACATTGAGTGTTACAGACCGCATCATAACAGCGTAGCAGGTGAACAAGTACAATATTGTAACTTAGTACATTGAGTTAGCAGAACAAACAGGCAGAAAAGGGATCATTATGTATGACAGACAAAGGTAAAGTACATAATGAGCAAGCATTTGGTATCATTGAGCATACATGTAGCATAGACAAGTGCATAAGGAAGAGATGGACCAAATTCAACAATCAAGTCGGTTCGGTAAGTGTTCCAAGTAAGAGAGTACCGAGGAGTTACGGTACCTAGGACATGGAGCAGGGGTGGCTAAGGGCACTCGCAATGTGAGGCCAGCTTTAGGTGCCCCCACAGGGATTTCCGGAGACACTGATGGGAAGGGATGGTGTGAACCAGCTCAGGAAAGGTGTTCCAGAGCCTAAGAGCCCATGCAGTGAAGTCTCTGTCCCCATAAGGGTGCGGGTTGGGGGTACTTTTAGTATCCCAGGACCATGGGACCTGAGAAGGTAGGAGGAGTGGTCAGCAGGAGAAAGGAGCTGAGCCAGCTCCAGGGGGGAGCCAGTTCTGATCACCTTACTCACAAGTCACCCTAGTCCAAAGTTTAAGTGATTAGTCGGAGAAAGCCAACCAAGCTTGTCGTAGAGTTCACAATAATGGGTAAGGCGGGGGGCCGCCAGAGCGAAACGAAAAATATTGTTGTACGTTGTGTGCCACCGGGTGAGGAGGGCTTTTGAGGTATGATCAAAAAGGTGGAGGCCATAGCTGAGGGAAGGGAGTAGTACACCCCTAGCAAGTGCCAGACGAGCAGCAGGAGTTAGGTTGTATTTGGCCCTGTAGGCCAGTCCCAGCTTACAGTTCACAGCTCTGCAGGCATTGAGGATATGGCTCCCTAGGTCCAGTTGAGGGTTGAGCGTCGCCCCGAGGTATTTGAGAGAGGTCACAGTGTGAAGTGGGGTTCCATCTGTACAACTGATTTGCAGCGGGACTGGGGAGGCATGTATCTTAGCTGTTGAGCCAAATAGCATAGCCTGTGTTTTTTTCAGGTTGAGGACCAACTTCTGTTGGGTTAGCCAGGCCTGAATGTTTTTAAAGTCCTCAGATAGATGGAGATTAAGGGTTGAAGTATCCTGGGAGAGGGCCAGGATAACCAGGTCATCCGCTTACAGGGTGACCCGACATTTGGTTACTACGGCAGGGAGATGGTTAGTAAAGAGATAGAAGAGAAGAGGTCCCAGAACCGAGCCCTGAGGAACACCAGAGGTCATGGGTAGGGGATCTGAGAAGACGTTATTGAATTTGGTCAACTGGACTCTACCATGCAGGTAGCCGGTTAGCCATTTCAGAACTGATGGGGACAAGCCAAGGGACCTCATCTGGGTGCAAAGCAGGTCATGGTCAACAAGGTCAAAGGCCTTGGACAAGTCAATGAACACTGCTCCAGAGAGTATCCCCTGGTCCATGGACTCTCCTACCTCCAAGGACTATACGGTGTCCCTAGGAATATATATCGAGAATTTGTTCTTATCAGCTGAATTATCGGTGGAATGACTCACTTCCAATACTCTCATATAGAAGAGACCCTGAAGGTAGTCCTCTGGCTGAGAGAGAAACTGTATGTTCAGAAGTCTAATTCTGCAGTGACTGAGCTATATCGGTTTCTCCATAACTTAGAATATTTAGATAAACTCTCATGTTTAATTAAATGGGAAAGGGAATATGGATTCCCGCTCCCACTACAACAATGGGTGGCAAACCTAGACATTATCCCGATGGTATGTAAATCCCCTTGGTGGCGTTTATTTGCTTGGAAAGTTATAGCTCACTACTTCCTGACCCCAGAGAAGACTGCCTGGTGACACCTTTAACCAATTCCCTGCTGGAGAAGGTGTGGAAGTTTGAGTCCTAATTTAGCGCACATACTTACCTTATGCCTGAAATTAGCAGATTTTTGGGACAGAGTAATATGGGATATTGTTAAAATCTGCTGTGAAGAGGAGTGGCTGCAACCACATTTCTTCACTACACTTTGCTCAGTGACCCAACTGACCCCTTCTAAGTCCGAACTTCAGAAGGTATTAATATTTTTTCCTCCTACAATGAAAGCTATTACCAGAAAATGTGGTTAGGCCGAGGTCCCTAGATACAGGAATGTCAAAAAATGGTTCAGGAATTCTCCGATGATGAGAGAATTGCAGCAAAATATAACAGGGGTCAAAAAGGGTAGGATGATAGATGGAGAAGGTGGTTGATACTCCAGGATATGTTGAAACATAAAAACATAGAATTTGACAGCAGATAAGGACCGCTTGGCCCACCCAGTCTGCCCATTTCCCTACCTGATGGATAAACTGCAGATTCTAGTTAATCAACAGCTTATTTCCTCCTGCCCCCCACTAGAATTACTTTATGCCTGTCCTATGCATTCTTGAATTCTCCCACTGTTCCTGACTCCAAAACCTCCTCAGAAAGGCTGTTCCATGCATCCACAACTCTCTCTGTGAAAAAATACTTTCTAACATTACCTCTAAGCCGTCTCCCCTCTATCTTCGAATTGTGCCCCCTTGTTCTTGCACATCTCTTCTTCTGAAAGATACTATCCTCTTGTACCTTGTTAATTCCCTTGAGATACTTGAAAGTTTCTGTCATGTCCCCCTCTCCATCCTTTCCTCAAGGGTATACATATTAAGCTGCTTTAGTCTCTCCTCGTATGTCTTCTGGTGCAGACCTTGCACCATTTTGGTTGCTCTCCTCTGAACAGCCTCCACTCTGTCTATGTCTTTGTGGAGATGGGGTCTCCAGAATTGCATGCAGTACTCCAGATGGGGTCTCATTAACTGTCTGTAGAGAGGGATAACAACTTCCTGTTTTCCACTGTTGATGCCTCTCCCTATGCATTCCAGTATCCCCCCAGCCCTCCTTACTGCCTTCTCACATTGCTTGCCCACCTTTAGGTCATCTGATATAATTACTCCTAGGTCTCTTTCAATTTTTGTTGTTGTTATTAACTTACCCCCCATTGTGTACTCTTCCCCTGGGTTTTTGTTTCCCAGATGCATTACCTTGCAGTTCTTTGCATTGAATCTGAGCTGCCACGTATTTGACCATTCCTCCAACCTTGCCAAGTCCCTTTTCATTCTTTCCACCCCACCTTGTGTATCAACCCTGTTGCAGTTCTTTGTGTCATCTGCAAAGAGGCATACCTTTCCTTCCAGGTGCTCTCCAATGTCACTTATAAAGATATTAAAGTGGACCAGTCCCAGTACCAAACCCTGCGGTACCCCACTAGTTACCCTCCTTTCTTCACTGTGGACTCCGTTTACTATTACCCTTTGCATCCTGTTGTCCAGCCAGTTTTCTATCCAGGTTACCACCTTGGGACATACTCCAAGGCTGGTTAACTTGTATATTAATCATTTGTGTGAGACTGTGTCGAATGCCTTGCTAAAATCTAGGTAGGCCATATCCACAACCCCTCCCTAGTCTACTATTTTGGTCAACTAGTCAAAGAATCTATTAGGTTCGTCTGACATGACCTTCCTGCTGTGAAACCATGTTGCCTTGGGTCCTGTGCCCCACTGGCCTCTAGGTACTCAACAATTCTTTCCTTTAGACGTGATTCCATCATTCTACCACTGAAGTCAAACTAACTGGCCTGTAATTTCCTGCCTCTGCCCTGTTGCCACTTTTGTGAAGTGGAACCACATTTACCCTCCTCCAGTCCTTAGGTACCACTCCATCCTCCCATGATTGTTAAAGAGAGTAGTCAGTGGTGTTACTAGTTCTACCCTTAGTTCTTTTAGTATTCTTGGGTGAATCCTATCAGGCCCCATTACTTTGTCCACCCTCAGTTTCAAGAGTTCTTTCAACACCCTTTCTTCTGTGAATGGACTGGTATCGACCCCCCTATTCAGAGTTTCTCCTTTGTTTGGTTTTGACACCTCCCCCTCCTCATCTGTTGTGAATACTGAGCAGAAATATTCGTTCAGTATCCCTGCTTTTTCACTGTCACCCTCTGCCCACATTCCCTCCCCTTTATTAAGTCTCTGTATCCCTCCCTTGGTCATTTTTTGCTCCCTAATGTACCTATAAAATGTTTTATCCCCCTTCTTAACAGAGTTGGCTATCTTTTCCTTAGTTTGTGCCTTTGCTATTTTGACTGTCTTCCCTGCCTCCTTCTGCTTTAACTGATAACGTTCTCTGTCCTGCTCCTTCTGTGTTTCCTTGTATTTCCTGAATGCAATCTTTTCTCCTTAACTGTCCCTGCCACCTCTTTTGAGAACCATAGTGGTTTTTTCCTTCATTTTGTTTTATTGATTTGCTTCACACAAAGGCTTGTTGCCTCTACGATGGCTGTTTTGATTATTCCCCATTGTTCCTCCACCCCTCCTTCTTGCCCATTTGCTAGTGCCTTTCTAAGGCACTCTCTCATTTTCCCAAAGTCAGCCTTCCTAAAGTCCAATACTCTTGTTTTTGTATGGCTGTGTTTATTGTGAACCACATTGTTTGGTGGTCACTTGTTCCTAGATGGCTACTCGCTTCTAAATCTGAGATCCTTTCTCCTTCCCTATTTGAGAGTACCAGGTCTAAGATTGCTCCCTCCCGAGTGCGCTCCAACACTAGCTGTCTGAGGTATGCCCCCTGTAGGGCATCAAGAATGACCCTGCTCTTGTATGCGCCTGCAGCAAAGGTACTCCAGTTAACATCTGACATATTCAGATCCCCCATCAACAATATCTCCCCTTTTTCTGCCATTTTAAGGATGCCGTCTATCATTTCCTTGTCCATTTCCTCCCCCTGAGATGGGGGTCTGTACACAACCCCCATGCAGACTGTGGTGCCATTTCCTGTCTCCAGGGTGACCCAGAGTGACTCATCAACTTCCTGTTTACTTTTTAGTTCTGTTGCTTTAATCCCTTCCCTCATATAGAGAGCTACTCCTCCTCCTCTTTTACCAACCCTGTCCCTCCTGTAGACTGTGTATCCTGGTATGTTGACCTCCCACTCATGGTTCTCTGTGTGCCATGTTTCAGTGACTGCCACAATATCCAGGCATCCCTCTTCCATTAAGGCCACTAGTTCAGGGAGCTTGTTGCACAGACTGCGGGCATTAGTACTCATCACCTTCCATTTATTTTTTATGGCCTTACCCCTTTTAGCCCCATCCCTGTCCTTAACACCTTTTTCTGCATTTATCCCTGTCCTGCTCCCTACTGACTTCTCTGCCTTGGTGTTTGCCTCTCTAACTACTGCACTTTGTGGGGGAAAGCTGGGATTCCCCTGCTCCTTTTCAGTGCCTCCCCCCTTGGCATGTTTAAATGCTTGCCAATGAAGCATTTAAACCTGTCACCTAGGATCCTGGATCCTCCCCTGGACAGATGCAGACCATCGCACCAGTATAAGCCTGCATCCCTCCAGGTGGCTCCCCAGTCCCCAATGAATCCAAAACCCTGAGCTCCACACCAGTTTTTCAACCATTCATTGAATCCCATGGTGTGGAATACCCTAGCATTATCCTTGCCATAAACAGGCAGTACCTCCGAGAAGGTTACCGTACATGCTACTTGTCTAAGGCCCCTCCCCAACTCCACAAACTCCTCTTGCACCGCTCTGATCCCATTTACAGCCAGGTCATTTGTCCCTAGGTGGACAATGAAACCAGTTCCCTCCCTCATGCAGCTGCTCCCGCGATCCTGAGGATTCACTTCCTGTCCCTCCAAGCCGTGGCACCAGGCAGGCACCTTACCTCCCTGTCCCCTTCCTCCCCCACATCTCTCCCCTAATTATTGAGTCCCCCACCAGGAGTTGTTTCCTTCCCCTGTGGGATCTCATGCCACCCTTCTGTGGGTCTCCTTTGTGGAGGTTCCCAGCATCCTCCTTGGTCTCCACTGCAAGTGACTCCGTAGAGAAACCACTCTTTGCCAGAACAGCATATGAATTGTGAAGAGCTACAGCTGGAGGGATGCACCTCTGTTCCACCACCCTTTCCCTCCCTGAGCCCACCTTGGTCCAACCGCTCCTCTTTTTTGGCAACCTCTGAGGTATCGGTGGTGGCCCTGGTGGTCCCAGGGTGGGGGAAGAGGTTTCTGATTAAGCCCCTCTATGCTTCCCAAATCATCGAGCACCCAGGCAAGTAGGTGGTTCTGCCCCCCACTCCCCCAATGCCCCCCAGATGGCTGTGTTCCCTCCTTCTCTCGTTCCCCGTACCTAACTGACCTCCTAATAAGACCTTTAAACAAGGTATAGGGGACACATAGGATAGTCAGGGTGTCATTTCTGCTGCATAAAGAAGGATAACTGACTTGTTCATGGTTGGATAGGTAAATTATTTCCTCTTAGTTAGCCTTTTTTGCTTCCTTCTTTCTGGATGCTTTTACTTGTTATTACAATGTAGGGTTTGGCAGGTCCACACTTGATGATTGGGGGTTTGCATTGGATATCATGGGGCCATCTCTTTAGGACCTTGGAACGCAGGGCGGGATTTTGGATAAACGGGAAAGACTTGTAATTTCAGAGCTCAGCCCTAGAGTGGATGAGAAGATATAGGATACTGTTATCCAGATATGTGTGATGAGCATTGTTTAATATTGGGAAGATGTATTGGATTATGTGATACTTAATGTTCTTTACCGGCATACATTTTGGCTATCTGTAACATTCTAATGCTATACACTGAGGCCCAGCTATTCAAACTACACCAGTATGTGGCGCAAGCCTGTGCACAACTCAAAATAGTTGCGCTGGGGTGTGGCCAGGGCGATATTCAACTAAGTTGCACTATGGCGCAACTGCTTTGAATATCGCACCCTGGCCACCCCACTGTGCATGGCACAGTGGAACTGCGCCAGCGCAAGTGGTCAGAGTGGAGCATTGAGATGCGGTGGCGCAAGTTCCATTGCTCCATGCACAGCACCTGTGATATTCAAAGGGTGACATGCAAATGGAGCCATAATTTATGCAAGGTGCATGGGGGGCCATTTGCATCTGATTACGGCCCCATTTGCATGCCATTAGCATGCAGGTACGCTGATCCCCAATGACTTGCGCCTGGCACCCTGCCAGGCAGCAGCAGTCGGGGACCGACGCCTCCTGCAGCCCAAACACAGGATGTCCCGTAAGGGACAAAAAATGTTTCTCATCCCTGGTGGTCCAGTGGACCACGAGTAGCCCGATCGCGGGCATTACTGATCCCCCCAAAGTCCAATATCTCTGGTGGTCCAGTAGACCACGATTAGCCCGATCGTGGGCAGCATTCCTCTATCCCCCAAGTCCGAACTCCCTGGTGATCTAGTGGACCCCACCCCACCCGCCCACTGGCCCCACTCCCCGCTCCCCATCAGGCGGCGCCAGCGGCACCGACCGCCTGCCACCCCACCACCCGACTGACGGCTCGTATGTCTGCACACCCATTGGTTCAGGCATGAGCCAATGGGCATGCAGCCCATACCAGAGCTAGTCAGTCCAGATATGTGAATGAATCTATTCACATATCTGGACTGACTAGTACGGTATGGACTGCATGCCCATTGGCTCATGCTCTGAACCAAAGGGCGTGACAGCCATACTGAGCTGTCAGTCAGCGGGCGGTGGGCGGCAGACGGGGGCTGCTGCCGCCGCAGGCTGACAGGGGAGCGGCATGGTGGGGCTCAGGGGCGGGTGGGGTGGGAGGTCCACCAGATCACCAGGAGTTCGGACTTGGGGGATAGAGGAATGCCACCCGCGATCAGGTTAATCATGGTCCGCTGGACCACCAGGGATATTGACTTGGGGATCAGTAATGCCCACGATCGGGTATGGGGCGCCACCAGGTGCGGCGGAATCAGATGGCCACCCACAGGTGGCAGCTGCTGTGCTGCACCCTGCAATGCAGCAGCTCACCTGTGGGTGGCCCTTGACTTGTTCCTTTTTTAGGTTTAACTTTGTGTGCGCAGGTAGGGTTGGCGCCTGCATAACTCTTATGGCCCGGCTGAATATCGGGCTGTGCAGTTTATGCATGGGCATGCCCCTACCTCTGCCTGTCATACATTACTGATGCGCCTGTCACATCGGATTTGTGCGTGCACTTTTCCCTTTTAGAATCAGACCAAGCATCAGTGGTTGTGCATGAGTAATACGGTTGCGCCATGCGCAACCCTTTTGAATAGCTGGGCCTGTGTATGCTGAAATATCTGAATAAAAAAACATCAAAAAATAAACAAAAACATTATGAGACACTTTCTGAATAGAGGCCACAGCAAAAACAACCCAACAACAAAAAACTCAAACTCTAATAAAGGCATGTGGCAGCATGTATGTAACGTGGAGAAAGGCATCTTCCAAAATTACTGAGGTTTGAAAACAAAACAAGTAAATTCAGACATCACAACAAGGAAATCCTTAATTTCACAAAACAGTAGTGCTAAAAAGGACAAGATCCAAATAAAAGAGCTTGGACTAAGAAACAACCAGAGTACAGAAAATATGGCTATGCGTTGTGGGCATTCCCCATATTTCTTGGATGTTAGTGAATTTTCAAGTTTTTTTTGTGCAGAATTTGGGTGGGGATGCCCTGCGGTGACAGAGCACCGCTGAGCACATATTGGTGGCTGCTCCTCCCTCCATTGCAAATATTTCACACACACAAAGGATCAAAATGCAAAGGCAGACTTTAATCTGAGAAAGGCGTTCAAAAATCAATCATGGGAATGGGTGGTTTTGTGACACCCCCACCCCACCCAATATCTTTGCTCGCATTAAAATGTGTAATCTGGAATTCTAGTAAATTTACAGGATTTGTATACTGAGGTGCATGTGTGGGAAAGTGTTGCAAATAAAATTACACTGAACACAGATCTGCCCTACCCCTAAGAATTACAGAAATACTACAATGTGAGCATAGATTTGGGGATGGGGAATGGACAAAAAACATGCTTTCACACAATTAATAGTTTCACAAAAAAAATCTCATAAATGCAAACAATTCAGATGTTGACAAGATGCAAATAGTGACTGAACTATGGAGGGTACATGACAAACAGAAATTTCTTGATGCGAATACAGGTCAATTCACACAAAATTTTACTGTGCACAAGAAAGGCATGCTACAAATAAACATGGCCACATGTTGGTTTTGTATACCCCCTTCCACCAAAGTCTTTGCTTGTATCAAAGTATTTATCTGGAATGCAAGTTAAGTTTCAGTTGTGTTCTATGGTGCATGTGTGGAAAAGGGTTACAAATAAAGCTGGCAAAAGCATGACTAGATACAAATCCCCAACCCCACCTGCACCACAAACAGTCCAGAAATACTGTAATGTAAGCACAGGCTTTCAGGGAGGGGGATGCACATAAAGAACAGGCTTTCAAACTATTAAACATTTCACAGTAAAATCTCAGAAAAGGAAACAATTCAGACAATGACATGATGCTAATAGTGGCTGAAGAAAGGCACACTACAAAGATTTCTTGATGCGAGCACAGGCCATTTCACATAAATATATTACTGTGCACTAAGAAAGGCACATTACAAATGAACATGGCCACATGTTGGTTGTGTATACCCTCCCCCACCAAATGTTTTGCTTGCATGAAAATATTTATCTGGAATGCTAGTACATTTTCAGATTTGTATGCTTTGGTGCATGTGTGGAAAATGGTTGCAAATAAATTTGGCAAAAAGCACAGCTGGATACAATTTTCCCTCCTGTCCCACCAAACATTTCTAAAATTCTATGATGCAAGCACAGGCTTTGGGGCTTGGGAATGCAGAAAGAACAGGTTTTCACACAATCAAAAGTTTCTCAGCAAAGATCCCACAAATGTAAAAAATTCAGATGTAGACACGATGCAAACAGCTACTGAACTATGGAAGGCACACTACAAATAAAAAGTTCAGAATGCAAGCACAGTCCAATTCACACAAAGATTTTAATGTGCACTAAGGAAGGCACAGTACATAGAAACACAGAAACGTAGAATTTGATGGCAGATAAGGACCACTTGGCCCACGCAGTCTGCTCATTTTTTCTTACCTACAGTATCATCACAGACCCTAACTGATCTCCAGCCCTCCCCCATTCTTTTTTCTAAGATTCCTTTATGCCTATCCCATGCATTCTTGAACTCTACCACTGTTTTCACCCCATCACACCTCTGCTGTATGTCTGTTCCAAGAATCCACTACTCTTTCTATGAGAAGTACTTCCTCACGTTTCCTAAATCTACCCCCTCCAGCTTCATAGCATGTCCCCTTGTTCCTGAGCACCTTTTTTCAGAAAAATACTTGCCTCCTGTACCTTATTTACTCCCATGAGATATCCAAAGGTCTTTATTATATCAACTCTCCTTCCTCTCTTCCAGGTGGTACAAACTGAGGTCCTTTAGTGTCTCCTCATAGGGCTTCTGATGCAGTCCCTGTACCATTTTTTCTGCCCTTCTCTGGACCACCCTCAATCTGTCTATGTCTTTCCAGAGTAGTGGTCTCCAGAACTGGACTCAATACTCTAGGTGGGGTCTTACCAGCAATCTATACAGAGACAGAACCAGCTTCCTCTTTCAGCTGGTGATACCTCTCCCTATACACCTAAACATCTCACTAGCCCTCCCAACTGACTTGTTGCAGTGCCTGGCCACCTTTGTGTCATCAGATACGATTGCCCCAGGTCTCTTTCCTGCTTGGTAGTTGTCAATACCTCTCTACCCATTTTGTACTCTGCCACTGGGCTTCTATGACCTAAGTGTTCTCCCTCCCCCTGACATCCATTTGGCGCCATCTTCCCATTCACTGACTTACCTTCTCTGTTGCTGCAT
Source organism: Neoceratodus forsteri (assembly GCA_016271365.2). Classification (NCBI taxonomy): domain Eukaryota; kingdom Metazoa; phylum Chordata; order Ceratodontiformes; family Ceratodontidae; genus Neoceratodus; species Neoceratodus forsteri. The sequence goes on from CM057453.1 coordinate 1,388,500,753, forward strand.
TTCTCCCTCTTGTAACTGCAACTGATCCTCCATCTCCCCCTCACTATTCACATTATTGCTGCACTAATCTCCCATCTGTAACTGCACTTCCCTTTCCTGTAATAGGCACCATATCCTTCCCCTCCTTTTCCTAGCTGCTTCCTCCCCTCTTTAGCCTGAGTACCAACCATCTGACCCTTCCTCCTCTCTTCATTATCCTACCTACCAACCTATACCTGCAACTTGACCTTTCCATCCCTTCCCCTTCCAGTAACTGCATCTATTCCTCCTTCCCCCATTTACCCTTCGATCTTTAGTTGCTTCCCCTCCGACTTCACCCTCCCTCACTGTCCTATTGCACCAATTACCTTTCCTTCCCCCTCCTGTAATCTGCATCCCTCCCTCTTTCCTTCCCCCTTCCCTCCCTTCCCCAACACCCCTTCCTTTTTCTTTTGCTACTCCTCCCTACTTCACCCATTCACCATTTCTACTTTTCCGCAACGTAGCAACCTTCCCACTCTAATTTCCCTCCAAACTTTCAATCATACCCCACATTCCCAAATTAATATCCTCCAGTTCCTTCCCTAATCTTCCCCTGCCACTCCCTTTCTGGGGTTCATGCATCCCGAATTGGGGGGGGGGGCAGGCTTTTCTGTTCTGCCAAACTACTTCCCCATCACCCTAGCCTGTCAAAGTAGTCACTACCCACTGATCCCCCCATTCTGTTTATTCCCTCACTTTATTCCCCAAGTTTTAATAAAGTATTCCTGTGTGAAATGCAATTTTAGATCCGTAGCACATGTGTATGTCTATTGTAAATAGTATCTGTATGTAAAATGTAATATAATATATGCTCATGTACTTCTGTTCAGACTAAATGTTCTTGCAAATGTTTCTCTATGCAGTCTTCAATTGTAAAATTTTTCTATTCTGTAATTTATTGTTCCTTTCCCCTTTCCACCAGAATGCATCTGGAGATTAGATATTGTAGTTCAGTATGCCTTTCCTGGTGAAACTTTTTCAAATAAATAAATAAATAAAAGTGCATTGTTTTGCACTTCTTTGCACTGAAATCCAGCTGCCATACCCTTGACTGCTCCTTGAGTTTTCTCAGGTCCCTGCTCATCTTTTCCACCCCTCTCTGGAGTGTCCACCCTAATGCAGATTTTGGTGTCATCAGCAAAGAGGCAGACCTTCCCTTCCAGCTCCTCTGCAATGTCACTTTTAAAGACATTAAAGAGGACCATTTCCAGCACTGATCCCAGTGGCACCCCACTGGTCATCCTTCCTTCCTTGGAGTGAACTTTGTTTACCACTACCCTCTGCCACCTATCCCCTAACCAGTTTCTTACCCAGTTTACCAGATTTGGACCTACTCATAAGATACGCACCTGGCTTACTAGTCTCCTATGTGGAACAGTGTGAAAAGCCTTACTGAAATCTAGTTGGCCATGTCCACTGCTCCACTCTGATGTAGTTACTTTGTCACCCAGTCAAAGAAATCTATCAGATTAGTTTGGCAAGACTCCCACCCCAATGAATCCATGCTGCCTTGGTCTTGTAACCCATTGGATTCAAGATATTCCACAACTCTTTCCTTCAGCAGTGATTCCATTAACTTTCCCTCTACTGATGTCAGGCTGACTGGCCTATAATTGCAAGTCTCCTCTCTGCTACCACTTTTGTGAAGTGAGACTACATCTGCCCTCCTCCTGTCATCCGGAAACACTCCTGTTTCCAATGAGCTGCTAAATAGGACTGTTAGAGTTTCAGCTAGTACCTCCCAGAACTCCTTGTCTGGACCCATTGCTTTGTCGACCTTCAGATTTGTGAGTCCCTTCACTCTATCCTCTGAAAATAGAGTAGTGTCTGCCTTCCTCCATCCAATGCTCCTATTACTTTTTTTATGGACCTTCCTCTTCTCCTTCATCTGTGAACACTGAACAGAAGTATTTGTTCAGGATGTCTGCCTTTCCCTGGTCCCCTTTAGCACAGTCCCTACTTCCCTTTCTAACCTTACAATCCCTCCCCTGGTCTTCCCTTTTTCACTTACACACCTAAAAAAATGTTTTCCTCTTCCATTACCTCCTGGGCTTTTTTCTCTTCAGTTTGTGCCTTCACACTCTGTACTGCTCTCCTTGTTTCTGTGTTAACCCAATACACCTCCCTATCCTCCTCCCTCTGCGTCTCCTTATACCTTCTGAATGCCACGTTTTTAGCCTTTATGTTTTCTGACACCTCTTTTAAGAACCATAGCAATCTCTTTTTCCTCTTGCTTTACTTCACTTACTTAATGCAGAGGTTTCTTGCTTTCACTATGCCCCCTTTTAACTTTGCCCACTGTTCTTCCACCCCACCCAGGTCATCCCCCTCGTCAGGTCATCCCGAAGCATTCAATATAAAATCTGCCCTCCTGAAGTCCAGGACTCTCATTTTTGTGTGGTTTGATTCCATAGTTATAGTTAAATTGAGCCACATTGTACGATGATCACTGGTCCCCAGGTGGTCTCCCACCTTGACATCTGCAACACTGTTTCTGTTAGTGAGTACCAGGTCCAGTATTGACCTATCAAGAGTGGCTTCACTGACTAGTTGCCTGAGGATCACCCCAAGCAGGGAGTCCAGGATGTTCCTGCTTCTTTTTTTCCCCAATTGTTTAACCAGGAGAGACACACTAAGCTGAAAGCTTGTTTACAGGTGCAACCTGCGAGCACAGGGAAGTTAAGTGACTTGCTCAGGGTCACACAGTATGCAAGTGGGGGCTGTGGGGTTCAAACACAGGTCTCCAGATTTGCAGCTCAGAGCCTTAAACCACTGCACTATACTGCCATCCCCTTCTAGCTGAAGTCATAGTCTGGAGGCGCTAATCTACATCTGGCTGATTGAAATCCCCCACCAGCAGCACCTGCCCCCTTTCTGCCATCTCATCAGTGGCTTCTACCAGTATCTGATCTAACTCCTTCCCCTGTACTGGAGGTCTGCATTTCATGCCAGTGTGAATAGTGGCTCTGTTCCCTGTCTTCAGGATAACCCACAGTACCTCTGCTCTCCCATGTATTCCCTTGATCTCTATTGATTTTATGCTTTCCCTCACATACTGCAAAGCACCACACCCCTCCTTCCTTTCCACCCTGTTCTTCCTGAACAGAGTATAGTCTGGTATGGCCATGTCCTAGTCATGGCTTTCAGTGCACCATGATTCAGTAATGGCCACAACATCCAGGTTGGCCTCTGCCATGATGGCCTTTAGGTCCAAAATATTTTTTCTGAACTTCTAGCATTTGCACATATGGTCCTCCAGATTTTGTTACCACTTTGCTTGTTACCCCCCATCTTACACTCCTTCCTTCCTCCTCCCTCTTTTTAATGCTCCTGTTCCTGTCCCCCTTCATTTGTACCACCCTGCTTCCTTTATTAATTTGCACCCTAGGGATTCCTTTCCCCTAGGGTTCTTCCTGCTCTCTACTTCAGTCTGTGTTGGGGGGTGTATGCAGTTTCTGCTTTCCCAATTTCTTCTACCTCACTTACCTTGGCTAGTTTAGATATTCATCAAAATAACATTCAAACTGTCTATCAAGGACTGTGGTTCCCCTCCTGGATGAATACAGGTCATTACCCCAGTGCTGTGTAGTTCCCCAGGATGAAGCACAGTACTGCAGAATTCTGCAGTAGAGTTACTGTAGCAAACAATGTAATTTCAATGGGAGTTAATCCCTTTTGTTATGCAGGAAACCTGTAACACTGGACATCATCCTGGCTGTCACATCCATATATGCCCTTATCCCTTCAGGTGTCTCCTCGATTCTCAATGTTGTCGAACTCCTCCTCTCTGCACAATTCCTTCAACCATGAGTTGAAGCTCTTGGTGCAGAGATCCCTCTGCTCATCCCAGTCTTAAAAAGGCAGCCCTCAGTGAATGCCAATGATAACACTGACTGCCTCAGATGCCTCCCCTGCCCCCTAAACTCCCCTGCTCTGTTCCAGCCCCATCCCTAACCAGGTCATTAGTCCCCAGGTGGACAATGACATCCGGATCTACCTCCCATCCTACTGCCCTAGTGAGTCTCAGGATCCACTTCCCATCCCTCTGGGCAGTCAGTAGGGCCGCAGGACAGGAATTAGAGCAGGATGTGTTTGTCCACCTGGGGGCTGATGACCCAGCTAGGGGTTGGGCTAGGATAGTGTAGGGGGTGTTTAGGGAGCTGGGGAAGGGTCTTAGACAAGAGGCTCACTCAGTGGCTTTTGCTGAGATGCTGTCTATGGCAGAGGCAGGAGAGGGAACTCTGCACCAGCAGCTTCAACTCATGGCTGAAGGAATGGTGCAGACAGTAAGGTTCAGCTACATTAGGACTGGGGACCCACCTGGGAGGATAGGGGCCTATACAGGCATGATGGGCTACATCCATCCAGGAGGGGAACCACAGTTCTCAGTGGACGGTTTAAATGTTACTTCAATGAACATCTAAACTAGCTGGGGGGGGGGCAGAAGAAATCAGGGAGTCAGAAACTGCTTCCCTCCACAGGCTGAAATAGAGAGTAAAGAGAAACCTGAGGGGACAGGAATCCTCCAGAGTGCAAATTAATAAAGGGAGCAGGGTGGTAGATATAAATGGGGAAAGGAACAGGAGCATTAAAAAGAGAGGTGGGAAGGAGGGAGGGCAAAAAGATAAAAGGGGGTCAACAAGCAGCATGGAAACAAAATCATGAAGGCCATGTGTGTGAATGCTAGAAGTCTATGAAATGAGATTTTAAACCTAGAGGCCATAACAGCAGAGGTTGACCTGGATATTGTGGCCATTACTGAGTCATGGTGCACTAAAAACCATGATTTAACTACCTCAAAGAGGTAAGTAATGTACAGGAGGGGAATATTTTGTAGAAGAAAAGGTGCTCAAGAACAAGGCCGGGGGTAGATTCAGAAGAGATGTGAGGAAGTACTTCTTCACAGAAAGTTCATGGAACATCCTTCGAGCAGAGATGGTGGTGGAGAAAACTGGTTGGGTTCAAGTATGCATGAGATAAGCACAACTGAGTCTTAGTGGAAAGGAAGGGGGAGGAAGAAAACACTGTAGATTAGGCACGGTTTGATATAATAGTGTACTATAGGTAGGGAGAAATGGACAGACTTGATGGACTAAGTGGTCCTTATCTACCATCAAATTCTGTAATTCTATATAGAAATGTAGAAACATAGAATTTGACGGCAGATAAGGACCACTTGGTCCACCTAGTCTGCCTATTTTCCTACCTAACAGATAAGCTAGTTAACCAACAGCTTACTTCCTCCTACCCCCCACTAGGACTGCCTTACGTCTGTCCCATGCATTATTGAATTCCCCCACTGTTCTTGACTCCACAACCTCCTCAGGGAGGCTGTCAATGCATCCACAACCCTCTCCGTGAAAAATTACTTCCTCACATTACCTCTGAGACATCCTCCCTCCATCTTCAAATTGTGCCCACTTGTTTTTGCACATCTCTTTTTCTGAAAGATGCTACCCTCTTGGACTTTGTTGATTCCCTTGAGGAACTTGAACGTTTCTATCATGTCCCTTCTCTCCCTTCTTTCCTTAAGGGTATACATATTAAACTCCTTTAGTCTTTCTTCATACATCTTCTGGTGCAGACCCTGCACTATTTTGGTTGCCTCTCTGGACAGCCTCCACTCTGTCTATGTCTTTGCGGAGATGGGGTCTCCAGTACTGCACACAGTACTCCAGATGGGGTCTCACCAACTGTCTGTACAGAGGGATAACAACTTCCTGTTTTCTACTATTGATGCCTCTCCCTATGCATCCCAGTATCCCCCCAGCCTTCCTTACTGCCTTCTTACATTGCTTGCCCACCTTTAGGTCATCTGATATAATTACCCCCAGGTCCCTTTCCAATTTTACTGTTGTCAGCATCTCACCCCCATTGTGTACTCTTCCCCTGGGTTTTTGTTACCCAGGTGCATTACCATGCACTTCTTTGCATTGAATCTGAGCTGACATACATTTGACCATTGCTCCAGCCTTGCCAAGTCCCTTCTCATCCTTTCCACTCCATCTTGTGTATCAATCCTGTTGCAGATCTTTGTGTCATCTGCAAAGAGACATACTTTTCCTTCCAGTTCCTCTGCAATGTCACTTATAAAGACATTAAAAAGGACCGGTCCCAGTACTGAACCCTGTGGTACCCCGCTAGTAACCCTCCTTTCTTCACTGTGGACTCCGTTTACTACTACCCTTTGCATCCTGTTGTCTAGCCAATTTTTTATCCAGGCTACCACCTTGGGACCCACTCCAAGGCTGGCTAACTTGTGTATTAATCTTTTGTGTGGGACTGTATCAAATGCCTTGCTAAAATCTAGGTAGGCCATGTCCACAGCCCCTCCCTGGTCTACTACTTTGGTCACCCAGTCAAAGAAATCTATTAGATTCATCTAACACAACCTTCCCATCGTGAATCCATGCTGCCTTGTGTCCTGTGCCCCACTGGCCTCTAGGTACTCAACAATTCTTTCCTTCAGAAGTGATTCCATGATTTTACCTACCACTGAGGTCAAACTAACTGGTCTGTAGTTTCCTGCCTCTGTCCTGCTCCCACTTTTGTGAAGAGGAATCATATCCACCCTCCTCCAGTCCTCAGGTACCACCCCATCCTTCCATGATTTGTTAAAGAGAGTAGTCAGCGGTGTCACTATTTCTACCCTTAGTTCTTTTAGATTTCTTGGGTGAATCCCATCAGGCCCCATTGCATTGTCCAGCTTCAATTTTATTAGTTCTTTCAGGACCCTTTCTTCTGTAAATGGACTGATATCGACCCCCATCTTCAGAGTGTTTCTCTTGTTTGGTTTAGGTACCTCCACCTCCTCTTCCTTTGTGAATCCTGAGCAGAAATATTCATTCAGTATCCCTGCTTTTTCACTGTCATCCTCTGCCCACTATCTCTCCAATAATATTTCACTGCATAGGCTTTAACCTCCCTCTCATCCTCTTTGTATTCCAAAATCTATCCCCCTCACAATAGAGTCCCCACAGGCAGTTTCCTCTTCCTTCTCTGGGGTCCTCTTCCACCCTCCTTGGTGTCTCGACTATGGAGTACCTCCACTTCCTCCCTGGCCACTACCACAGGTGCTGTCTCCTGGCAGTCCCACCCTGCCAGAGCAGTGTAGGAATTGCACAGTAGTACCTGTTGAGGAACTTGCCTTTGACACACCACCCCCATCCTTCCATAGGAAGGCTTTGTTGAACATTAGGAGTAAAAAATATTAAAAAACAACACAGTTATGAGTGAACATTGAAACTTTTTAAAAACACTCATAACTGTGGTAATTTTCAATATTTTGACCCCAGATTTTCTACATACCTATTTTTGCACACCACCTGATGAACATTTTATTTTTATTTAAACTTTTATTAACCAGGTAGGTGCAATGAGCCAATGCCCTTTTTCAAGCACGACCTGGGACAGTACAAGAAAACAGAGATGTGACATCAATATAACATAAATTAATACAACAAACAAAACAATACAATATTACATCAACATCACAACATTTAAACATTTACAATACAGTTCACATAATATTTTAAAAACATCCACATTGTAGTTGGCTAAGAAAATGTTTCCTCAAGCGTAATTTAAAAATGTCATGTCCTATCCCACCCTGTAGTGACCCCGGTAGGTTACTCCAATTTTAGCTGCACTGACTATAAACGCATGCTCTCCTATATTTGTTTTGGTATTAGGGATAACTAGTTTTTTAATTCCATTTCAGCATAACACCCTTTCATCATTTTTAAGCTGATATAGTATAAAAAGAGGAAATTCAACCTTCTGTCTTAGGACCTTGTCTGCTAAGCAATTAAAGTTGTATAAATACCTTAATTTTGGAGGAAACCAACCAGTTTAGCATACAATGGTGCATGTGACATGGAAGTTTTAGTGCAACCCTACAGACTCCATGGAAACTGGAGGCAGTAGAGGTAAATCAGTTTTAGCTAAGTCTGAAAAAAGAAATGAATTACAGTTCATCGTGGACACAAGTACACTTCTGGCAATGGCAATTCTAGCCTGTAAAGTCAGAGGGCTGGATTTTTAAAAGGTGGTGAGGGACTTGCATCCAGCCCTGCATCATGAGACTTCAGTTTTGGTGGTGCACCAAGCCTCTTTGCCACAACTGCACCTGATTTTCCAATCTTGGGTGCAGTTGCGACAGCTTCCATGCTTTATGGCAGCTTGTGCCAACTGTCTGGTGCAAGCCCCATAACTTAGGTGCCAGGTAATGGCGCAGGCTAGATCATAAAAATGTGGTCTAAGGTCCTACATCTGTTGCAAGTAATGGGAAATTGTGATCCTTTGCTGGAGAATGCTGCAAGCTCCATGTACTATATGTTTGGAGCACCAGGGACTTGTGGCATTACCGCGGGTTTGAGAATCCAGCCCTTGGAATTTTGTAATTTAAATAAAATGCCTAGTTTCTGGTTAATTTGTCTACTGATTAATTTGATGTGATGGGAAAAAGTTAGACTTGAATCCAGTAATATGCTCAAATATTTAAATTGGGTAACCTGCTCCAACATACCACCAGAGATATCCATTATTTCAAGCGAAGTACATTTTGCAAGTCTAGGTTTTGAGCCAAACAACATACTTTTAAGGGTTTTTTTGCAATTTAACAACAGATGATGTATTTTTAGCCAGTGATCAAGTGCAAGAAAATCCATATTTAATGTTTGATGTAGTACTTCCACTGAGGATGAGCTGCTGTACAGTATTATGTCATCAACATACATTATTGTTTTTGTGCTCTTTAATAATGAAGGTAACACATCAATAAACAAAGACAGCAGGAGGGGCACCAGGATCAAGCCCTGGAACACTCCTTACTCCATGATCTTACTGCTGGACAAAATTCCATGGTAGCTCAGCCTTAGTAGACATCCAGTTAAATAACTGTCGAACCACTCACAAGGAGAAACAGCCAGTCCGATACTCCCCAGTCTCGCGAGCAGCAGGTGAAGGTTTACCAGGTCAAAAGCCTTGGACAGATCCACAAATACACCACCAGTCAGCTTCCACCATCCATAGCTCTACTCATGTGATCGGTGAACCTGGCCAAGGCAGTACCTGTACCATGGTACTTATGGAAGCCATGCTACTCAGGAGCCTGGAGATCACTGAAGTGGAGATACTCAGAAAGCTGTTCATTTACAATTTTCTCCAGTAGTTTCCCCAGTGGTGGGAACAATGAAATAGGTTGATTGCTGTCCATACCCTTAGAACACCCACCTTTGGAAATAGGCTTGATTATGATTTACTTCCATAAACTTGGGAACTGTCCAGTAATCTATGAAAGACTGAATATTTTTGTCAATGGATGGTAGATATAAGTAGCAGTTAACTTTAGAAATCTTGGTTCAAGTCCACATCCACCAGAACACTTATTGGCAGAAATCTGATTCAATAATCTAAGCACCTGTTTGGGTTTTACAATGCAAAAATATAAAGGGGAATTTAAATTAACACTCAATTTGGAGAGAACGTCATTGTTTTCAAAAGGACCTGAGTCCTTAGTATAGTTAGATAAATCTATAAACTTATTGAGAAAAGCTTCACTAATTTCTTGCATATTTGTTAATACTTTATCGTTATTACAAAATACCTCAGTCTGAAGCTTACATGTTGGGTCTCTAAGGGACTTTATTGATGACCAGAATTTTCCGGGATTCCTTAGATCATTGTTCTGTTGATTTTGATGGTAATCGGATTTACTTTGTCTAAGTTTGATCTTGTACTCATTTCTTAGCCTGTGATGATTATTAAAACCAGTATCATTATTTGTACATTTGAAAATATTCCATGTGTTATCCCTCAGTTTCACCAAGTGAAGCAAATCTGGAATAATCCAATTATTAGCAACTCCTCTAACCCTCTTTGAAATCTTAGGGAAATTGTTGTTCTGCAATTTCAACAGGGATGTGGTGAAATAATCAACTGCAGCATCCACCTCAGGGATAGCATCTAAAAAAGACCGGTCAGTCAGACTTAAGTCCCTTTGTAACCCATCATTTAATACATTGGTAAATTTCCTAAAGGTAGTGAGTCTTGGAGGTAGCTTAACTGTTTTACATTTCCAGGTGCAGTAAATCACCAAATGATCACTCACTGCATCTGGAAATGTACCATTACTCATTGCATTGGTGGGATCATTGGTGATTATCCAGTCGAGAATAGTATGCTTATTGCTATGCATATTCATACACGTGTAGGAAGTTATAAGTTGACATAGCCTAGCATTAGTAAAAAAGCACTCAATTTCAGGCTCAAATTCAGGATTTCAGTGTATATTAAAATCACTCATCACCAAGATTTCACCACCGAGTTGCAAGGAGACTATAAATTCCAAGGAATCTTTCATCCCATTTCGACCCATTTTAGGAGCATTGTACACTGTGCAATACCTCAGTTTGTAACACCCTCCCAATTTCAGCTCAAGGAATAACCACTCACTTCAGTACTTGGGCTATAATAAGGACACAAAACAATTACTTGAGACTCTTCCTTGTAATAAACCAGAATCCCCCCCCTTTCTTTTTCCCAGCCTGGTCTTGTCAAAATAAATTATATCCCTCCACAGCATAAAGATTATCATTTATTGTAGGTTTTACCCACTTATATGCCAGACAGAGTATGTTTAGATCATGCTGAGCTACCCAGGCCTCAATCTCATGTTTTTTTGATACAATGCTCTGAACATGTAAGTGAGCAAATCTCTTGACAGCTGTCATATTTCAAATCCTAGCTAAAATGTCTTTTCACACTTGTGGTGCAAAATTATGTTTCAGTCACTCTTTTATAAATGATACCTGTCATGTTCAGAAAGAGTGGTCATAAAAAGACTATTTTGAAAATTTAGTGTCAAAATGTGAAAAAAAAACCAAAACAAACAAGTAAGTTATAATGAAATGTTGAATTGTTCCAATATTTACTCATAACTTTATTTTTGCAGGTTTGGGCCCTTACTGTGTAATATATCCCTTGTGTTACCTTTACCCCACCTCCTGAACATGACATGCATCATTTTTCAAATCCCCTCTGAAACTTCTTTTTGTAGTCGTACTGCAAAATCACCTTTTGGATGGGATTTAAAACATTCCACCTTTCTTGATCATAATGTCAGATCATAATATGGCTGTGGGAAATTTGGAGTCAAAATGTTGGAGCCCACTGAAAATTGGATATTTCCTCTCAGCTGGCTATCCTGGGTAAATACAATCTAAAAATATATAAAAGCAGGACACCACTGAAAATTAGATACTGCATCTCATCTGGTCTATCCTGGATAAATATATCATAAAAATGTGTACACGCAGGACCCAGTACAATAGGAATGCAAGCAGTGAACATTCGTCATTGACAATTGCTTGTTTTGTTTGATATGAACCTTTGTACCTTTACCCTAGATAAAGGTTTTCTCTTCTACCCCTCTCAACAATTAGTTTACTTTTTGTCCGAAGAGTTTTCCTCCTTCATTTTTCCACTTACCTTTCTCTGCTGTTTATGGCTACAGATGCAGAGCCCTGCTGATGTCTTGCTATGACAATAGAAAAAGGGAGTTCTCCAGATTCTAAATGGGCTAGATAAAATTGGAGGTTTGTGCAATCAGTCTATTAATTAATTAAAGCAGTCTGCTGTGTTCATTCAGCTGAGCAGTCTTACAACACACTATTTTGTGTGATAATATGGTTACTAGCTTCAATCTGGGTAGAATTCTCTTTCAAGACAGATTCATAGCTCATAAACATGTCAACTCAGTCAGCCTTTCCCAGCCATAAACTGTAACTGAGATTGAGGAAAGAGGTTTTGATTCCAGATGCTATGGGGAAAGGCCTCAGATCAACACAGATTAAGGTGTTGTTATCAGTTCAGCAGATCTTCAAGAATTAAAAAAGTACAGAAGTAATACTAACTTATGTAAATCACTTAATGAATGATTTACATAAGTTAGTGTGTAAATAACTCATTAAGTGATTTACAGAAGTTAGTGTGTAAATCACTAACTTATATAACTCAATGAGTGATTTTCCAACTAACTTATGTAAATCACTCATTAAGTGATTTACATAAGTTAGTGTGTTATATAAATCACTTATGTAAATCACCAGAGTTTTTTGATTTACTTGATTACTTGGTAGTGTAAAACACAAGAAGGTGCAAACCCTTAATACTGTCTCCCACACTCTGCGGGCCTTAGACTAATGTACCCCCAGAAATGTATCCAGTTAGCTTTGTGGAATCTAAATGTAGGAATGCGAACAATACTTGGAGGGAGTTTATTCCAAGCTCTGGAGGCCAGTATTGTAAAGTAATTGTCTCTCTTTTTCATTCTTGCTTTTGGAATATCTATTTGTCTATTATGAGATCTAAGGTTTATAGATTTATTCTTAAAATTATATGCATTCCAGTGTATTGATTATTTATTATTTGATGTATTTGAATCCTCTCTAATTCTTCTCTGTCCTAGACTCATTAAGTTTAACTCCTTTAGCCTATGATCATAGGTACGTATCTTAACCTGGGAATCAATTTAATTTCCCTCCTCTACACCCCCTCGATAAGTCCAATATCCTTCATCAGATAAGGTGATCAGAAAGGTGATCCATAATCGAGATTCGGATTAACATAGGTTCTGTATAGATGCATTAGGCAGTTCTCATCTCTGGTAATAAAACCTCTCTAAGTGATGTTCATATAGCTGTTGGCCTTCTCAGTTGTATGTCTCACCTGTGAGTGCATATTAAAGGAGTTGCCGATATAAATACCCAAATCCTTCTCTAATAGGACGGTGATAGGGCAAAGCCTTTTAGCATACATATTTATATATATATATATATATATATATATCTATCTATATACAGTATACATATATATATATATATATATATATATATATATATATATTTTTTTTTATTTCTACCTATGTGTAGCACTGTGCATTTTCCTAAATTAAACTCCATTTTGTTTAGTACACTGCAGTTTTCAATGAGTCTCAGATCTTCTGTTAGCGATAGTTTATCTACTGTATTCACTACAGAGCATGTTTTTGTTTCATCAGCAAATTTCACAGTTTTATTGTGCAAGCCATGATGTAAGTCATGTGTGAAATTGCTGAACAATGTTGGTCCCAGAACAGACCCTTGTGGAACGCCACTAGTGACCTGCTCTTCTGTTGAAGGCCTACCATTTATTCTAATTTGATGTGTTCTTTTTGACAATCAGGATTGAACCCATCTAACTAGATATGGACTATATCCCATTTTGGTGAGTTTGTTAGTCAGTTCAAGATGAGAAATGGTGTCAAACATCTTTCCAAAATACAAGTATATCACATCAATGGGCAATTCCTTCTCCAAGGCAGCACTGATATCTTCCTAGAAGACAATCATGTTAGTTGTACATGACATACCCAGCCTGAAACCATATTGGGTGTGGTCTGTCAGACCCTTAATTGATGCTTCCTCATTAAATCTATCTTTTATTAATTTCTCCATAATGTTACTGAGAACAGATGTAAGGCTTATGGACCTATAATTTCCTGATGTGGCCCTGCTCCCTTTCTGGTGAACAGGGATAACCACTGTTTTTTTCCAGTCTGATGGAACTTTTCCAGATGTTAAGGACTTATTGAAAAGAATCATCAGGGGAGTACTCACTGATTTAGATAGTTCTTTTAAAAATTAAGTGTGCATTCCATCCATGCCAGGGGCTGAGTTTGTTTTAAGTGAGTTTAGGGTGTCTAATACTTCAACCTCTGTGAAGCCTTTTATGTTTGTTTGTACAACTAAATCCTGGTCCGACGGGTCAGTTTTATCATTGAATACTGTACAGAAGTAGTTATTGAAAATATTTACCTTTTCCATATGGTGATTTCTTGTTGTATCATTAGTGACCAGGGGCCTTATGGATGTACTGCCCTTCTTAATGTCATTAATGTATTTGAAGAAGTTTTTTTGATTGTTCCCGGTTGTAACTGTCCTGAATTCCAAATTACGCCTTTCCTTTTGATAAATTATTTTGTTGTCGTTAGTTCTTTCTTATATCTTAATTTGGTACGTTCTGTATTAAGCTTCTTGTGGCATCTATACGCTTAATCTTTCCTTTTGATTTGTTTTTTTAGTTGATTCTTCATCCATAGTGGAACTTTTCCTTTACTGTTATTTATCAACTTGTAGGGCACATACCAATCCTCTTTTTTTATTATGATAATATAAATACATGACCAACATCATCAACAGGTAAGTCATGGAGTAGACCTTCCCAATCTATTGCATTTAACATATTATGCTTTTTACCAAAGACAGCTTTATTATTATTTCTGTCGAAAATTTTCCTTTGATCTATTACCTGTTTAACTTGATATGTAAAAGTTATCATATTGTGATCGCTTGTCCCCAGAGTTCCCAGCACAGTGGTGTCAGCTATTCAGTTATCTGAGTTTATTGAAACCAAGACTAAAATATTATTCTGTCTTGTGGGTTGAGTAACCTTTTGCTCTAAACCCACAGCTAGTATTGAATTTAAGAAGCCTGATTCATGAGTAGTGTTACACATGAGCTTGGGCCAATCTATACCTGGGAAATTAAAGTCTCCCATTATAATGACTTCTGGGAAGTTAGCCACCATAGTTATTTTGTTCTGAAGCAGTTCATCATATTCAGAAGGACTTTGCAGTGATCTATGATTTATATTAGTTATTCTGGTTATTGTTCATATCTTTGAAATTAACTGGTAAAAGTTAGCACAACAAACAAGGCTAAGAAAGTGATATTGTATGCAGGCAAAGACAAAGGTCTCTAAATTCTGCTCACATCATGGAAAGAAGAGTGTGCGTGTGTGTGTCTGTGTGTGTGTGTGTGTTTGTGTGTGTGCATGCACACACCTGCATGATCCTTGTGTGAAACTCTGTTAACCCTTTCCAGGTACATTAGCCTTTTCCTAGTCAGGTTTGAAAATGGCTCTAGTGCTATACTGCAATAGAACATGAAGCAGCACATGTGTATTAGTGTGTCAGAGTGCTTATCCTAAATACAATAAAGTTATGGTTAGATGTATAAGTAAATAAATGCCATATAAGGCAGTGTATGTGTTATTTCTCATGCTGTACTTCCGTTAAATAAGCAAAGACAGTCCCTCACCTTTTACCAACAAGTGGTACACAACTGAGAAGAGTGCTATGCCACCCATCTAGGTTCGTGCAGTGCTTCTCAGCATCGCTCTCCTGTGCAGGCAGTCCCACACCTTTCACCAGCATGCAGTACTCCACAGTGGTGGGTGCCATGTCACCACACTGTGTTCATGCAGTGCTTCTTAGCATCACTCTACAATGCAGGCAGTCGCTCATCTTTTACCAGCATGCAGTACATGGCCATTATGGCTGCCATGTTGCCTAACTGTGTTCATGCAGTGCTTCTGAGCACTGCTCCCCTGTGCATGCAGTCCCTCACCTTTCACCAGCAAGCAGTACACAAAAGGGATGGGTGCCAAGTTGCCCTACTTTGTTCATGTAATGCTTCTGAGAATTGCTTCTCAGTGCAGGCAGTCTCTGACATTTCATCAGCTCACATTACACCACTCTGTTGGGTGCCATGTCACCCTGCTGTGTCCATACAGTGATTCTGAGCATCAATCCACAGTGAATGCAGTCCCTCACCTTTAACCAGCATGCAGTATACCACTGTGATGGGAGCCATACCTCTGCACTGTGTTCATGCAGTGCTTCTGAGCATCACTCCACAGTGCAGGCAGTCCCTACCCATTCACCAGCCTACATTACACCACAGTGATGGGTGCCATGTCACCCCGCTGTGTCCATGGAGTGCTCCTGAGCATCACTTCACAATGCAGGCAGTCCCTACCCATTCACCAGCCTAAATTACACCACCGTGATGGGTGCCATGTCACCCCGCTGTGTCCATGCAGTGCTCCTGAGCATCACTCCACAATGCAGGCAGTCCCTACCCATTCACCAGCCTAAATTACACCACCGTGATGGGTGCCATGTCACCCCGCTGTGTCCATGCAGTGCTCCTGAGCATCACTCCACAATGCAGGCAGTCCCTACCCATTCACCAGCCTACATTATACCACCGTGATGGGTGCCATGTCACCCCGCTGTGTCCATGCAGTGCTCCTGAGCATCACTCCACAATGCAGGCAGTCCCTACCCATTCACCAGCCTACATTATACCACAGTGATGGGTGCCATGTCACCCCGCTGTGTCCATGCAGTGCTCCTGAGCATCACTCCTCCATGCAGGCAGTCCCTACACATTCACCAGCCTACATTACACCACAGTGATGGGTGCCATGTCACCCCATTGTGTCCATGCAGTGCTTCTGAGCATCACTCCACAGTGCATGCATTTCCTCACCTTTCACAAGCACAGAGTACACCACCATGATGGGTGTGATGTCACCCAACTGTATTCATACAGTGCTTCTGAACATTGATCCTCCATGCAGGCAGTCCCACACCTTTCACCAGCATGCAGTACACCACGATGATGGGTACCATGTCACCCCAGAGTGTTCATGCAGTGCTTCTGACCATCATTCCTCAGTGCAAGCAGTCCTTGACCTTTCACCAGCACACAGTACACAACTGTGATGGGTGCCATGTTGCACCACTGTGTCCATGCAGAGCTTCTGAGCATCAATCCACAGTGCAGGCAGTCCCTCACCTTTAACCATCATGCAGTGCATCACAGTGATGGGTGCATTGCCACCACAGTAAGTTCATGCAGTGCTTCTGAGCATCGTTCCACAGTACAGGTAGTCCCTCATCTTTAACCAGCATTACGTACACTACCGTAATGGGTGCCAGTTCACCACGCTATGTTCATGCAGTGCTTCTGGGCATCATTCCACAGTGCAGACAATCCCTCACCTTTCACCAGCACAGAGTACACCACTGTGGTGGGTGTGATGTCACCCTACTGTGTTCGTACAGTGCTTTGGAGGATCTCTCCACAGTATAGGCAGTCCTTGACATTTCCCCAACACACAGTAAACCACAGCAATGGGTGCCATGTTGCCCCACTGTGTTCATGCAGTGCTTCTGAGTATCAGTCCTCCATTCAGGCAGTCCCACACCTTTCACCAGCATGCAGTACACCACAGTGATGGGTGCCATGCCACCCAGCTGTATTCATCCTGTGCTTCTGAGCATCAATCCACATTTCAGGCAGTCCCTTATCTTTCAAGAACATATAGTACACCATGGTATTGGGGGATGTCGCCCCACTGTGTTCATGCAGTGCTTTTGAGCATCTCTCCCCTGTGCAAGCAGTTCCTCACCTTTCACCAGCTCACAGTACACCACTGTGATGGGTGCAATGTTGCCCCACCGTGTTCATGCAGTGCTTCTGAGCATCACTGCCCCATGCAGGCAGTCCCTCACATTTCACCAACATGCAGTACACCACCATGACAGATGCCATGTTGTCCCATTATGTTCATGCAGTGCTTCTGAGCATCACTAAACAGTGCAGGTGGTTCCTTACCTTTCACCAAAGCACAGTACACAACTGTGATGTCTAGCATCTTGCCCCACTGTGTTCATGCAGTCCTTCTGAGTATCACTCCACTGGGTAAGCAGTCACTCACTCCTTTCACCACCATGCAATACACAGTGACATGGGTGTCATGTCACCCCACTATGTTCAAGCTGTTCTTCTGAGCTTCACTCCCCAGTGCAGGCAGTACCTTACCTTTCACCAGCATGCAGTATGGAACAGGGATGGGTACCACATTGCCCCACTTTGTCTGTGCAGGGTTTCTGGGCATCACTCCTCAGTGCAGGTATCCCTGACCATTCACCAGCACATAGTACACAAGCATGCTGGGTGCCATGTCACCCTACTGTCTTCATGCCGTGCTGTGCTTCTGAGCATCACTCTCCTGTGCTGGCAGTCTCTCACCTTCCATCAGCACGTAGTACACCACCGTGATGGGTGCCATGTCACCCCATTATGTTTATACAGTGCTTCTGAGCATCACTCCACAGTGCTTGCAGTCCGTCACCTCCCACCAGCATGCAATATGCAGCTTGTATGGGTGCCATGTCATCCCCCTGTGTTCATGCATTGATTCTGAGTATTACTCCCCAGTGCAGGCCATCCTTTACATTCCACCAGCACACAGTATACAACAGGGATGGTGCCATGATGCCCCACTGTGTTCATGCAGTGCTTCTGAGCTATTCTTCCCAGTAAAGGCAGTCCCATACCTATCACCAGCACACAGTACACAACAGGGGTGGGTGCCTTGATGCCCCACTGTGTTCATACAGTGCTTCTGAGCATTGCTCCTCAGTGCAGGCAATCCCTACCCATTCACCATTCAGCATTACAGCTCTGTTATGGGTGTCACGTCACTCCACAGTGTTCATGTAAGTTCTTTTGAGCATCATTTCACAGAGCAGGCAATTTCTCACCTTTCACCAGCATACAATACAATACCATGATTTGGTGCTATGTCACCCCACGGTGTTAAAGCTGTGCTTCTGAGCATCACTCAACAGTGCATGCAGTCCATCACCTTTCACCAGCATGCAGTACCCCACCTTGATGGGTGCCATGTCACACCACTGTGTTCATGCAGTGCTTCTGACATTACTCCCTTGTGCAGACATTCTCTCATCTTTCACCAGCAAGCAGAATGCCACCATGATGTGTGCCTTGTCACACCAGAGTGTTCATACAGTGCTTCTGAGCATCATTACACAGTGCAGACAATCCCTCACCATTCACCACCTCACAGAACGCAACAGTAATTGGTGCCACGTCACTCCACTGTGTTCATGCAGTGCTTCTGAGCATCGTTCCTCAGCGCAGGAAGACCCTACCCATTCACCAGTATGCATTACACCATTGTGATGGTACCATGTTGCCCAACTGTGTTCATGTATTGCTTCTCAGAATCGCTCCTCCATGCAAGCAGACCCTTACTGTGGTCATACAGTGCTTCTGAGCATCACTCCACAGTGCAAGCAGTCCCTCGCCTTTAACCAGTGTGCAGTACACCATCACAATGCATGCCTTGTCACCACACCATTTTCATGCAGTGCTTCTGAGCATCACTCCACAGTGTAGGCAGCCCCTACACATTCACCAGCCCACATTACACCACCGAGATGGGTGCCATGTCACCACACTGTATTCATGCAGTGCTTCTCGGTATCCCTCCAAAATGCAGGAAGCCCCTCAGCTTTCACCAGCATGCAGCACACCTCAATGATGGGTGACATGTCAACCTACTGTGTAAATGCAGTGTTTCTGAGCATCAATCCTCTGTGCAGGCAGTCCCTCACCTTTCACCACCATGAAGTGCATCAACGTGATGGGTGACATGTCTCCCACTGTGTTCATGAAGTGCTTCTGAGCATCACTCCAGATAGCAGGCACTCCCTCGCCTTTCACCAGCACACAGTACACTACTGTGATTTGTGCCATGTCAACCCACTGTGTTCAAGCTGTGCTTCTGAGCATCACTCCACAGTGCAGACAGTCATTCACCTTTCTCCAGCATGCAGTACACCACCGTAATGAGTGTGATGTCACCCCACTGTGTTCAGTCAGTGCTTCTGAGCATCACTCCACAGTGGAGGCGGTCTCTCACCTTTTACCAGCATGTATTATAACCACCATGGTGGGTGCCATATCCCCCCCCCATGTTCATGCAGTGTGTCTGAGCATCACTCCACAGAGCAGGCACTCCCTCACCTTTCACCAGCACACAGTACACTACTGTGATTGGTGCCATGTCACCCCACTGCATTCATGGAGTCCTTCTGCATATTACTCCACAGGACAAGCAGTCTCTCATCTTTTATCAACACACAGTGCACTGCTCTTATGGGTGCCATATCACCCCACTGTGTTCAAGCAGTGCTTCGGACTATTGCTCCCCGTGCAGGCAGTCCCTTGCCTTTCACCAGAATGCAGTACGTAAAAGGGATGGGTGCCATGATGCCCCACTTTGCTCATGCAGTATTTCTGGGCATCGGATCTCAGTGCAGGCATCCTTAACCTTTCAACAGCACACAGTACACAAGAATTATGTGTGCCATGTTGCACCACAGTGTCCATGTAGTTCTTCTGAGCATCACTCCTCAGTGCAGGCAGACTCTCACCTTCACAAGCATGCAGCAGACCACCATGATTGGTGCCATGTCGCACCACTGTGTTCAAGCTGTGCTTCTGAGCATCACTCCCCTATGCAGGAAGTCCCTCACCTTTCACCAGCAAGCAATACACCAATGTGTTGAGTGCCATGTCACCCCATTGTGTTCATACAGTGCTTCTGAGCATCACTCCACAGTGTAGGCAGTCATTTACCTCTCACCAGATTGCAGTATGCAGCTCTTATGGGTGCCATGTCACCCCTCTGTGTTCATGCATTGCTTCTGAGCATTACTTCCCAGTACAGGCATTCCCTTACCTTTCACCAGCACACAGTATATGACAGGGATGGTGCCATGACGCCCCACAGTGTTCATGCAGTGCTTCTGAGCATCGCTCCTCAGTGCAGGTGATTTCTACCCATTCACCAGTCCACATTACACAACCATGGTGTGTGCCATGTCACTCCACAATGTTCATGCATTGCTTCTGAGCATCACTTCACAGAGCAAGCACTCCCTCGCCTTTCAAATGCACATAGTACACTACTGTGACTGGTGCCATATCACCCCACTGTGTTTAAGCTGTGCTTCTGAGCATCACCCAACAGTGCAGGCAGTGAAGGCACCTTTCACCAGTACACAGTACACCACCTTTATGGATGCCATGTCACACCACTGTGTTCATACAGTGCTTCTGACATTACTACCTTGTACAGACATTCCCTCATCTTTCACCAGCAAGCAGCACATCATCATGATGTGTGCCTTGTTGCAACAGAGTGTTCATACAGTGCTTCTGCACATCGTTACCCAGTACTGGCAATCCCTCACCATTCACCACTACATAGAAAACAACCATAACTGGTGCCATGTCACCTCATTGTGTTCATGCAGTGCTTATGAGCATAGTACCTTAGTGCAGGGAGGCTATACCCATTCACCAACATGCATTACACCACCGTGAATGGTGCCAGGTCACCCTACTGTGTTCATGCATTGTTTCTCAGCATCACTGCTCTGTGCAAGCAGTCCCTTACAGTGTTCATACTGTGCTTCTGAGCATCACTCCACAGTGCAGGCAGTACCTTACATTTCACCAGCACACAGCACACCACCTTGATGGGTACCATGTAATGGGTGCCATGTCACCCCTCTGTGTTCATACAGTGCTTCTGAGCATCACTCCACAGTGCAGGCAGTAACTCACATTTCACCTCCTTGATGGGTACCATGTCACCCCACTGTGTTCATGCACTGGTTATCAGCATTGCTCCTCCATGCAGGCAGTCCCTTACTGTTCACCAGCATGCACTGCACAACCATGATTAGTGGCATGTTGTCCCACTGTGTCCATGGGAGAAAGCTGTTTATCTCCTTCAGCACCCTGACTTGCCCCATCTGAGTCCATCTTCCCAGATCCATCACCCACCTTCTCTGGGACATACCTTTTCTTGTGGTCCTGTCACAGGACCTTGGATCAGAGGTGCCTAGTCATCCGTATGGGTCCTCCTAGAGGGTAGGCCATTACTTTTCTACAGTCAGAGGACTTTCCCTTCTATTTTGTTTTGTACTGGGCCCAGATATTTGTGTACTCGGCCTCCCATGGAGACACCTCAGAAATCCAGGTATGGGGTCCCTTTCTATGCTGTCCCATAGTGCTGCCACCTAGATTCCTCTCCCTGTCATACAGATGTGCATTCTCCCTCCCAGGCCAGTTCCCCAAGTGACCCAGGTCCTTCTTGAATCCGGGTAGCTGGCATGGTAGTCAGTGATTTAAAGCAATTCAGTCAGTGGCTAAAAGCTGGAAACAGAAATAGGTAGACAAACCTAGAACTGGAAACCAGAACTACATAGAGTAATGGCCCCATATTAAAAGGTATCAGGCTGCCCCTTGCAAAGTCCCTTTCCTTAGTGCAAATTAGCACAGTTTACTAAACTTGCTATACTCAAGCATGTTTAGGGCAAAGTGCGAGTGCCCCAAGCATATTTGAATATGGCCCCCCAAAGCAAAAATTAGGCATTAAAATGTGCACTCAGCAAAATTTACATCCCCCTGCTGGTCAATTAGTACAAATTAGCACAGTTCACTGAATTTACTATACACAAGCATGTTTAGAGCAAAGTGTGAGTACCCCAAGCATGTCTGAATATAGCCCCTCAAGGCAAAACTGAGGCACTAAAACATGCAATCAGCACAGTTCACATCTCCCTGTTGGCCAAAGAGAGATACAGTATCTGGTAACTGAAAACATACATGCTGTGATGGAGCCAACTCATTTAGGGCATCCCAGACCTGTTAGTGTTACAATAGGTACAATCAGGACCCAACTGAAAATGAGAAAATTCTAACTGACCTGTCCTGGGTAACTACATTGTAAAAATATATAAAAGCAGTACCTCAGTAAAAATTAGATTCTGCGTTTTACCTGTGCTAACTCTACTAAACAGCAAGAGAAAGGAGCTGCTGTTAAAACTTTACTACTCTACTGGAATAAACAACTAGAACTCTACTATTGGGAACTTCAATTTTGGGTAAAAACAAACAAAAAAAACAAAAAAAAGAGTGTGTTTGTTTGAGTTGGGTGAAGGAATTGTTATCTGTGCAGTTAGCTAGGTGAAAAAGAAACTGTGAATCAGGGGGAGTGGATTAGAGAGAAGGAAGCCAGGTGTTTGCATTTAAAAACTGACCTAGATAGCTTGTGGTAGAGAACAGCAAGAGGAAGGAGCTGCTGTTAGAACATTACTACTCTACTGGGCTAAAGAACTAGAACTCTACTACTGGGAACTTCAATTTAGGGTAAAAACAAACAAAAAACAAACAAAAATAAGAGTGTGTTTGTCTAAGTTGGATGAAGGAATTGTTATCTGTGCACTTAGCTAGGAGAAAAAGAAACTGTGAATTAGGGGGAGTGGCTTAGAGAGAAGAAAACCATGTGTTGGCATTTAAAAATGGACCTAGATAGCTTGTGGCAGAGAACAGCAAGAGGAAGGAGCTGCTGTTAGAACTTTACTGGGACTATATTGCCCTCCATCCCTCCCCTCCACCACCCCCCCCCACCCTTAGCCAGTTCTACTTTTATAGGCACTGGATTTGACTGACAACAGCAACTTCCTGTTTGGGAGTAAGAAGGGAGTAATCACAGATGCACAAAAAACTCACCATCCTAGAAGGAAAATAGTAGCTCTCCACCCCTCCCCCCAGCTGCTGGAGGTCTGACTCTGAGCAAGTAAGAAGGAGACTAGTGAGGAATATAGGAACTTATTATCCCAGAACAGGAAGGTCAAGAGCTTTAAGGGCACGGAGGCA
The DNA here is from genome assembly GCA_016271365.2 of Neoceratodus forsteri. NCBI lineage: Eukaryota > Metazoa > Chordata > Ceratodontiformes > Ceratodontidae > Neoceratodus > Neoceratodus forsteri. The sequence continues at coordinate 1,388,524,209 of CM057453.1, forward strand.
GTAGGAAAGCAGGGAGGGAAAAAAAGTATGTTTAAAAAAAAATTTATAAAATAAAGAAAGAGAGGAAAGAGTAAGTATACTAAACAACAGTTAAGAGGCCACCAATAAGACATGATGGGAGTGGTGCAGTGCAGTGGCTGTGGAGCAGCTGTCTTCTGGGAGATGTTCTGGAGGATGCAGTGTTGTCCCATCTGCAGGTGCCCCTCTGGGCTGAGGGAGGAGGTTGCTTATCTCCAGGCTGAGTTGGCCAAGATTAGGCAGACCTCCTTTCACACCGAGGGACCACCAGGGCCACTGTTGCTGCCTCAGAGGTTGCCAAGAAAGAGGAGAAGTTGGACCACAGAGGGCTCAGGAAGGGTGAGGGTGGTGGAACAGAGGCACATCCCTCCAGTTGTACCTCTCCACAATTCATATGCCATTCTGGCAGAGTGTGGAGGCACCCACAGTGGAGACCAAGGAGGATGCTTGGAACCTCCATAAAGTAGACCCAGAGGAGGCTAGCATGGGACCCCACAGGGGAAGGAAACAACTTCTGGTGGGGGACTCCATTGTTAGGAGGGTAGAACTGGGGCACGGAGGGGAGGGAGATATAAGGTGCCTGCCTGGTGCCATGACTTAGAGGGACAGGGAGCGACTCCTCAGGATCGCTGGAGCAGCAGCATAGGGGAGGGAGCTGGATGTCACTGTCCACCTAGGGACAAATGACCTGGCTGGGAAGGGGATCAGAGCAGTACAGGAGGAGTTTGTGGAGTTGGACAGGGGCCTTAGACAAGTAGCAAGCAGGGTAACCTTCTCAGAGGTGCTGCCTGTCTATGGTATGGGTGAGGCTAGGGTGCTCTGCACCATGGGATTCAATCAGTGTTTGAAAAACTGGTGCAGAGCTCAGGGTTTTGGCTTTATTGGGGACTGGGGGTCCACCTGGAGGGATGCAGGCCTATACTGGTGCAATGGACTGCATCTGTCCAGGAGGGGAATCAGGATCCTAGGTGATAGATTTAAATGCTTCCGTGGCAAGCATTTAAACTAGCCAAGGGAGAGGCACTGAAAAGGAGAAGGGAAATCCTAGCCCCCCCCCAAAAAAAATCAGGGTAGTTAGTAAGGTATACACCAAGATAGAGAAGTCGATAGGGAGAAGGGCAGGGTAAATGGAGAAAAAGACAAAGGCAATAAGGACAGGAATGGGGCAAAAAATGGTAAAGCCATCAAAAAATGGAGGGTCATGAGTACCAATGCCCATGGTCTAGGTAACAAGCTCCCTGAACTAGTGGCCTTGATGGAAGAGGGATGCCTGGATATCGTCGCAGTCACAGAAACATGGTACACAGAGGACCATGACTGGGATGTCAACATACCAGGGTACACAATCTACAGGAAGGACAGGGAGGGTAGAAGAGGAGGAGGAGTAGCTCTCGATTTAAGGGAAGAGATAGAAGCAATGGAACTAAAGGGTAAACAGGGAGGAGAGGAGTCATTGTGGGTCACCCTGAAGACTGGAAATGGCACCACAATCCACACAGGAGTTGTATACAGACCCCTATCTCAGGGGGAGGAAATGGACAAGGAAATGATAGACGGCATCCTTGGGATGGCAGAGAAAGGGGAGATATTGCTGATGGGGGACCTGAATATGCCTGATGTTAACTGAAGTACCTTTGCTGCAGCTACATACAAGAGCAGGGCCATTCTCGATGCCTTACAGGGGGCATGCCTCTGACAGCTAGTGTTGGAACCCTCTCAGGAGGGAGCAATCTTAGACATGATACTCTCAAATGGAGATGGAGAGAGGATCTCAGATCTAGAAGTGGGTAGCCATCTGGGAACAGTGACCACCAAACAGTGTGGTTCATGATAAACTCAGCTGTAGAGTCTATCCATGCAAAAGTGAGGATACTGGACTTCAGGAGGGCTGATTTTGTCAAAATAGGAGAGTGCCTCAGAAAAGCACTAGCAAACAGGCAAGAAGGAGGGGTGGAGCAACAATAGGGAAACATCAAAACTGCCATCACAGAGGCAACAAGCCTTTGTGCGAAGCAACTAAACAAATCAAAATGAAAGAAAAAAAACACTATGGTTATCAAAAGAGGTGGTGGGGAATGTTACAGAGAAAAAGATAGCATTAAGGAAGTATAAGGAAACACAGAAGGAGCAGGACAGAGAACTGTACCAGTTAAAGCAGAAGGAAGTGGGGAAGGCAGTCAGAATAGCAAAGGCCCAAACTGTGGAAAAGATAGCCAACTCAATTAAGAAGGGGGATGACATCTTTTATAGGTACATTAGGGAGCGAAGAAAGACAAATGGAGATACTGAGGCTGAATAAAGAGGAGGGTGGGTGGGTGGGCAGAGAGGGACAGTGAAGAAGCAGGGATACTGAATAAAATACTTCTGCTCAGGATTCACAAAGAAAGAGGATGGGGAGGCTCCTAATCCAGTCAATAGAAGCACTCTGGATGGGGTGGGGGGTCGATATCAGTCCTTTCACAGAAGAAAGGGTTCTGAAAGAACTCCTAAAACTGAAGGTGGACAAAGCAATGGGGCCTGATGGGATTCACCCCAGAATTCTAAAAGAACTAAGGGGAGAATTAGTAACACCATTGACTACCCTTTTTAACAAATCATGGGAGGATGGTGTGGTACCTCAGGACTGGAGGAGGGCAGATGTGATTCCCGTTCACAAAAGTGGGAGCAAGACAGAGGCAGGAAACTACAAACCTGTCAGTTTGACTTCAGTGGTAGGGAAAATAATGGAATCACTTCTGAAGGAAAGAATGGTTGAGTATCTAGAGGCCAGTGGGGCACAGTACCCAAGGCAGCATGGATTCACAGTGAGAAGGTCATGTCAGATGAATCTAATAGATTTCTTTGACTGGATGGCCAAAGTAGTAGACCAGGGAGGGGCTGTAGACATGGCCTACCTAGACTTTAGCAAGGCATTTGACACAGTCCTGCACAAAAGATTAATAAACAAATTAGCCAGCCTGGGAGTGGGTCCCAGGGTGGTAGCCTGGGTAAAACACTGGCTGGACAACAGGACACAGACAGTAATAGTAAACAGAGTCCACAGTGAAGAAAGGGAGGTTACAAGTGGGGTACCACAGGGTTCAGTACTGGGTCCGGTCCTTTTTAATGTCTTTATAAGTCACATTGCAGAGGGACTGGAAGGAAAAGTATCTCTTTGCAGACAACACAAAGATCTGCAACAGGGTTGATACACAAGGTGGGGTGGAAAGGACAAGAAGGGACTTGGCAAGCTTGGAGGAATGGTCAACTTAGATGGCAGCTTAGATTCAATGCAAAGAAGTGCAAAGTAATGCACCTGGGAAACAAAAACCCAGGGGAAGAGTACACAATGGGGGGTGAGATACTAACAACAAAAATGGAAAGGGACCTGGGGGAAGTTATATCAGATGACTTAAAGGTGGGCAAGCAATGTGAGAAGGCAGTAAGGAGGGCTGGGGGATGCTATGATACATTGGGAGAGGAATCACCAGTAGAAAACAAGAAGTTGTTACCCCTCTGTACATACAGTTGTTGAGACCCCATCTGGAGTACTGCGTGCAGTTCTGGAGACCCCATCTCCGCAAAGACATAGACAGGGTGGAGGCTGTCCAGAGGAGGGCAGCAAAAATGGTGCAGGTTCTGCACCAGAAGATATACTGAGAGAGACTAAAAGAGCTTCATATGTATACCCTCGAGGAAAGGAGGGAGAGGGGGAACATGATAGAAACTTTCAAGTACTTCAAGGGAATCAACAAAGTCCAAGAGGGTAGCATCTTTTAGAAAAAGATGTGCAAGGACAAGGAGGCACTATTTGAAGATAGAGGGGGAACAGCTCAGAGGCAATGTGAGGAAGTATTTTTTCATGAAGAGGGCTGTGGATACATGAAACAGCCTTCCTGAGGAGGTTGTGGAGTCAAAAACAATAGGGGAAATTCAAGAATGTATGGGACAGGCAAAAGGCAATTCTAGTGGGGGGTAGGAGGAAATAGGCTGTTGGTTAATTAAGATCTGAAGCTTATCCTCTAGGTAGGGAAATGGGCAGACTAGGTTGGCCAAGAGGTCCTTATCTGCCATCAAATTCTATGTTACTATGTTACACTGGAAAATGTGCAAAAGCATGACCCCACTGAAAATGAAATATTGTAGCTGCTCTGTTCTACTAATGACACTCACACCCTATGTTTGTGCACAACTGTTGTAACAGCTGTGCGTGTGTGTGTTGCGCACATTTTCAAGGGGGTGTGTATGTCCATAACCAAAAACACTTTTCACTGCATTACCTTGATTTTTATGGTTTTGTTTTTTTTTACTATTGTGGTGTAACTGTGGGACTTTTACAATATTTATTTGTGTGTGTAGACTTTTACGTTATTTATTTATGCATGCATTTACTTATTTCAAAAGTTTCACCAGGAAAGACATTCTGACAGGAAAAATAACTCATTTCCAGATGTGTCCAGGTGGGGAAGAGAGGTGCAAGAATAATGTAGAACAATAATTTAAACAATAGAACATACAGAGATATAAAATAAACAGTACAAAATGTACATGAATGAGGTTCATCAGACAGGTAAAATGATAGGCATAAATTTTACAAGAACATGGCGGGTAATCTGTCCCATGGGTACAAGCAATAGTACTTTTCAATGGTGAGGGCGTCAGGGGATAGGGTGCTGAAGGAAGGAGCACAGATGGGGAGGGAAGAAGAGAAAGTGCAGATAAATGAGGAAGGAAGAAGAGACAGAGATCCGGTTGGTGAGGTGGGTGGAGGGGCAAAGAGGAGGAGAAAGAGGGGAAGATGGTAAATTGAGGAGCACTGAAGGGCAATGACTCAAGGGCAGCCATAGGAGGAAGCAGTGTGGTCATGGAGAAAGAGGGTAGAGGGTAAACTGAGGAATGGGGAAGGGTTATGACTCAAGGACAGGCACAGGAGGTAGCGGTGTGGTCATGGAGCACAGAGGTGAGAAAGCATTTGGAAGAGGCAGAATGAATGGTTAGGGGGAGACAGTTCTGAAGTTTAGGAAAGTGGAAAGAGCCTTCCCTGATGTTTGTAGCCCAACCCTTTGCCTGCCTTCATGCTGTTGCTAACATCAAGTTGCAAATTATGCAGAAGGCATTTTAAATTACTTGGAACTAACTCTCTGTCCAGCTGAGGAATGCTTCCGGCTTGCAAGTGTTCAAGTCCAGTCTTTCCAGCCTCCTTAGAAGTCCATGTATTTCTTTTGATCAGGAAACTCCATCTACCTGGCCATGATCATGTTACATAAAAATGTTCATACTCTTTGTTTGCAGTGAACCCACTTTGTTAGCATGTTTTGATTACTGTTTGGCTGTACTTACCTTTAGAACATGTTGATTGTTCCTGTGTATGCTTTAGCCTGTACGTATTCCTGCAGGACTATGTTAACCTGCTGAATGCTGCGGTCCTCCCAGAGATCCCCAGGAAAATGAGATGCTGCATCTCTTAGAGCTATCCCAGTTGGAGTAATTTCAAATAACTAAGTGTAATTCATTTTCTGCTTGAAATAGTCTTTACATATTTAAGTTAAAAAAAGGAGACATATGCTGGCCTGGAGGCGCTGAGTGCTGAGGCACTGGATGCCTTACTGCATGCAATGCTGGTGACCCATGCTTGGGAACAAGCATGGGCCAACGAGGGTCAGCAGGGGCAGAGAAGGATTGAGCATCTGACGGACTGCTTTCCTTCTCCGGGGAGGGGGGTTCCCAGTTGTTGGCACCTGTCTGCTCCCTAGCAGAGGTTGGAGGACATAGCTGCTGCACTGTTGACAAGGGAGGAGTCAGGGCAGATGCTTGGAGGGAGCGTGTGCAGATGCATGCATGCTCGCCTCTGCAGGTTTCACTGCATGCCTCTACTCCTGGGGAGAAAGACCAGAAAATCCAAGTTGCCACAGCAGGATGGTGGAGGGCACCTTGCAGACTCTGCTTTTGGACAGCGCTGGCCCCTTGAATCCGGTCTCTGGGGGCCAAGTCAGTGCTGGATGGTGGATGTTGGCAGACGGCACTGGGGCTCCCTCTGGATGGAAGCCAGCAACAGTAAAAGAGATAGCAAGGAAAAAAAAAGAGAGACATAGTCATAGCAACATGTTCCTCTGTTTTAAATAAATGTATATATGCTCTTTTTTGAGGGAACAGCATGACTAACCACCTGGTCTTACTATGCTACCTCATAATAATCACTGGTTTCCAAACATTTCTATACAGTTTTACGCCTACATAAACACATCCACAAGCTGTCAAAAGGCATGTTGAGCTCTGAACTCTATGTCTGCTGTCTTTTTTGTATGCACAATGCATTTGTTTTTGAGGAACTCAAATACTACCCTGTGTTCCCATTTTATTTACTGTCTCTCCCCTAGAATGGCTCAGATACAATTTTAAAATTCATAAAGGAAACCACTGATTTCAGACCTTAATGCTTGTTTATTAATGCAAACTGCTTAAAGGTATTTTGAACTTCCTAGTGTTTTGTATATGCATCAGTATGTTTAGTAGAATTTATATATGCACTCTGACACAGATTATTTAAATTTATATACAGGACCACCCATCATGATTAAACCTGATATGGTGAAACATTGATGCTTTAGGCAGCCAAATAAAATAAACAAGAAAAAGACAACAGTGGAACAACAATGATAAACTATGATTAAGCAGTCTCCTTTTTTTTCAAAGTCATTCTAGTATTGATACTGGAGGGCAGTTCCATTTTGTAAAATCTTATTTTGAGGCCTGGGAGGTCATCCTGGTGACACTCTGAACATTGGTAATTTTTAATCTATTTAAACAAATTCAAAGTTTGATCTGCTCAACCCTAGCTTGCTTCATCAGTTTAATTATTTTCAAAACTGCTCCTGGTTGTGGTTAATTTCAATAAACAAGTAAAGTCCGGTGTGCCCTCCCCAATACTGCCCTAAAAGGCCTGTGATGGAGGATTTCAATTTTAATTTTAATTTTCTTTCATGCTGCCTATGCTTTAAACAGGAGTTCTTATTAAAATTAATCCAAGATTTGAATAAGCCTAACCACCTCTCCGCAGTGACCTCAGTCAGTTAGGTCCTACACTATTTGCCATTCTCAGATTTACCTCAGGGGTTTGAGTTGAAGTACTGCTGTTTCATTCTCTCAGTGTGCAAAGACCTTCCTCCAGCTTACTTATTGTTTATTTGATTATTTTTAAATCTCCCTTCCAACTTGAGACTGTGCACCTGGTGGAAGTACTGTTCATCAACTTAAACAACCCTATGGAGTTCACCTTATTGTACCACAAAATGACAAGACAAGGGGTCATAATGTCGGCAACAAAAAATGCATGGCAATCAATGCCGCAAGCAAAATGCTGAAACCCCATAAAACATCGGGCAAAACAGCGCCCAGTGCAAAATGTCGCCAAGTCATAGGGCAACATTGAAGATTCTTTGTTTTAGCCCCTTGCATTCTGGACTAAAATTTATCTACTCCAAGGGGTGTGGACTTTGGGGATAGGGAGAAACTTGTCAGGGGAAAATTTCTTTTTTTTTTAAAGAATGTTGCAAGACCGGGAGACCTGAGAGCAACTGAACCATGGTCCCAGGTCTGCCACACCACCATGTAATGGTGTCTTAGTCATTCCACCATGGGAGCAGCTCGACCAGGGTACCTCAATAACGACAACTTGATCCTTCCATCATTCCAGTGGACAGTGACAAGGGTAGCGGTAATTCCTTTACGCTATTCTACCCCTATCATTGTCTCTTCTCACTGTTATAACAGCATGGTTAATACCGCGTTGTTATTGCAGTGACAGATTGACCTGGTGCCAAACCCCTGTATGTAATTGAATGTTTCTATCATGTCACCTCCTTCCTTCTGCGCTCCTGCTAATACATATTGAGACTTCCTGTCCTCTCTTCATATGATATAAACTGCTGTTCCCAGATCATTTTCTTCAACCTTCACTGTATGTCTTCCAACCTATACTTGTCCTTCCTGAAATATGGGCTCTGTAATTGCACACTGCACAGCTGTAGCTATCAAGTTGTCAAGGTAGCTATTCCAGATATTTTCAATATTTACAGGGAAAAAAATCCCTGTTTGGTGGCCTTTCTGTAGTACTGCAGGTAGAACAGTTCTCTAGAGATATCACAGATATTTTGGGAAATACTTGGCTGTGACAGTACTCTAGTTGTGGTCAATCTAGTGTGATGTGTACAGTGGCAGAACCACCACCCTCCAGCAAGTGGCAATGCCCCTCTTTGTGTATCCTGTTTGCCTTTCCATATGCTTTAATGCATTGAGAAGAGCTTTAACACATTGGAACATGGTTTTAAGACTTCTGCTAATTATCACCTGCAAGTCCCTTTTCACCTTTGAGTGCTCCACTCTTACCACATTGATACAATAATCTGTATAATGATTTCTGCTACTGGTGTGCATTACTTCACATTTCTTGGCATTGGATTTCAGTTGCTAAACACTAGATCACTTCTTTATTCTCTTTACATCCTCTTCAGACTGTTAATTCTTCTCCACACTAATTACTATCCAGCAGAGTTTTCTGTCATCTGCAAACAGACTAATTTTCCCTTGCAAATCAACCTCTATATCACCTTGTACAAGATAAACAGTAGCTGCCCCAGGACAGACTCCTGAAGGACCTCTCCAGTTACTTCTGTGACATCAGATAACTTTCTGTTCAGGACTACTCTCTGAGTCCTATCCATCAACCAGTTTGCAATCCATTTAGTTAACCCCTCACCTACTCCTAAGTCCCCTATTTTCTTAACTAGTTTCCTATGCAGCACTTAATCAAAGACCATACTGAAATGCAGGTACGGGACTGGCATCTATCACCCATTTTTGTCATTATACTGAAAAAAACAGTCAAGTTCATTTGACATGGCCTGCCTTTCATGAGCCCAAATTGGTTCCTGTCCATAAGCCCATTTTATTCAAGGAATTCATCTATTTCTATACAATTGCTCTAGTAGCCTGTCTGCTATGCTGCTATGTCAAGACCCTGCAGCCAAAAACAGCACAGTTAATAACTGTGCCACATAGTGAGTTCAAAACCCTGCAGTCCAAACCCATGCTAGATTAGATATACTAACTTTGTAACCGCACGGTGCTGTAATGACCACACGGTTTTTGACCGCACGTATTTTCTGTCATGGTTTTGACCGGACACCATCTGCTGTAGATCTCAGGCTGACTGGTCTACAATATCCTAGAATCTCTCTAACCCCACTCTTGTGCAGGGGGATTGTGTTTGCCACCCTTCAGTCCACTGGTACTATGCCCTTTTCTAGTGATTCATTAAATAGTTCTGGCAAGGCTAATGCCAGGGTCTGCCTTGTCTCCCTTAACACACTTGGGTGCATCTCATCCTGCCCTAGGGACTTGTTTATTTCTAGGTCCCACAGATACTTTAATATTCCTTTTAAGATATATATCCCGTCTCTAACTGGTGGTTAGCTGTACCTTCAAATTGTTTTCCTACTGTCAGGTACTGATCCTGCAGCTTCTACTGTAAACACAAAACAAAAGTTCTCATTTAATATGTACATTTTCTCTTCATCACCTACAGTTTTCTTCACTCTTTCTTTACTACCTCTTGTGTGTCTTTTTCACCAATGTACCTGAAGAGGATCTTATAATTTTCCTTGGCCCTTCTGCTATGTTTAGCTCTGTGTTGCCTGAGCCCTCCTAATGAACTTCTTCTTTTCTATGGCTTTTCCTTCTACATATCACAACTGTTTTCATTTTGCTCCCCTTTGTAAACCCTGAAGGGTCATTTGTTTGTCCAGCCATAATGGTTACCTATGCTTTTTAATTTTACTGACAAATTGAATGCACTCTTGGGCTGCTTCCAATACCGCCCTTTTTATTGCTGTCCATTCTTTCTGCATCCTCCAGCTCATGAATCTTCTCTAGCTGATCTCTAATTATTTCTGTCATTTTTCAAGGGCAGGTTTCCAGAAATCAGGGTCACCAGTGCTGGAAGCCAGCAGCTCCAGTATAAGAGGCTTAAAATTTTCTCAAGCATAAACAGGGCCCCATTGAAAATGAGATGTGGCATCTCAACTTGAATAACACATTGTATGTAAATAAATTGCCTGTAAAGTACTTTAGGAGATTTTGTATGAAAATTGTTAAATAAATTACAATTCTTTCTTTTCTGCCACTCCAGAGGACCACAAAGAATTACAAATTGTTTGCTTTGCAACAGTCAAGCAAAGAGCCATATAGAGCAATGAGCTTGTTTGCTCACTACCAGCCCCAAGAAAGCCCAGATGATGGTGCACACAGTCCTTTAACACTTCCTGCAAAATGGCCCATCCACCACAGATCAATGTATAAAACAAACAATCTGCACACTCAGTAGTTAAGAGGCATATTACTACTGAAGTTTGTTGCAGCAAACATGAGAAGACATACAGCAGTGTAGAGAAAGGCATCCTAATGTTTCTCATTTGTGTGCTTCGTCAAGGTATAGTGCCCTCTCTGGTGACATGAATTTATGCAGGACATTTAAAGGGGAAAGAGCAATAGTGAAAGTTAATGAAAATAAAAACATAAACTCTTTTACTCAATCATTCACTTCAGGTTCTCTGATAGAAATATTTCTGAAATAGAAAAAAAGAGAGTACTGTTAAGTTTTTTTGTAGTATCAGAGCCTCATAATTAGAAGCAGTCTACATTAATTATATATTACTCAGTAAGTCAAGATTTCTGAGTTGGCACTATGTCAAGACCATGCAGTGAAAAACAGCATGGTCAGTAGCTGCACCGCATAGTCAGTACAAAACTGCATGATCCAAAACCATGCTACATTACATATAGTAACTACAAAACCACACAGTGCTGTTATGACAGCGTGGTTTTTGACTGAGTGTAATTAGTGTTGCAGTTTTGACTGGACACCGTCTGAGTTTTACATGACATAACACCAACCATGAATTAAAGGCACTTTATAATAAATGTCAGTTGCCATGACCTATAAAAACTGCAAAGCTCAAATGCTGTTAAGCAAAATGGTAGTCCTAAATTAATGGCGCCCTACATTGAATCTGCTATGACATGCAGTATTTAATTCATTACCTTGCAGGGGAGGAAGTTGGTATACTAGGTAATTTTCCTGTTTTTAGTAAAGCAATTATAAAAACATAGATCTTGCATTTTCAACAGTAGCATATTTCTCCCTAGGCAGTGCAAGTTATGTTGTGTATATTTGTAATTCTATATGTATCACTTTGTATTATGGTTGGTTTTATGCAGTAGAACTAAGTCAGTTTGTATTTATTTTAGTAGATTATTTCTCTCTGTATGCCATTGGCATATTTGACTGATATTAGGTGCTGTCCATGCTGGGCATGCTATACTTTTGGATGTGTAAAAAATGTTTAAATATAAAATAACATTTTATACGAATTGTCCCATTTCTAATTTATCAGTCAGGCCAGGAAAATTGATGGCATTTAATTTAAAATCCAAAATATCTCTTGCTGTCCCAGCAGCAGCTGCACATCCCCCCATCCCCAAAAGGCCAAATTGTCACCTTCTCAATTCCCAGGAAATAAGAGTTGTGTTGCAGTGTTGCTGAGGTGGATAACCTACATCATATGATTGGCCCATACATACTCCTGCTTACACAAATATGAGTAAGGAAGAGATACAGGTGATGAAGGATTTGACTGCATGCACATACATTACTATTAATAGGCCCATCAAGGAGGCAGTGTGGCGGTTGAATCAGAGAACTTGGAAAGAATGATTGAGGAAGTGAGTGTTCTTTTAAACTTAATATTTTTGTTTTCACTTACTGGCATTATTATCTTCTGATACTTTCATGGCTGAAGGCTGTGAAAATGAAGAACTGGTACTGCAGGTGAAGAGAATGAAATGTTAACCACGAAATTTAAGGTAAAAGATGAATGTTTATGGTATTACACTTATACAGGAACCAAAGAAATTATGGAGACTAATACCAAAGTTCAGAAAAAGTGAAAAAAAATATATTTTTACATTTTATTTTTTAAAACTGCAATGACATTTTTCATGTTGATATTAAAAAGTATATTGATAACATTTATTTTACAAAACAAGTGGTTCAGTCGTGATTTAAATTTGTATATTGATATACCTTGAGAAAACTGCCTGTTTTTCATATCGATAACATAATTACTACTGTTACATAATAACAATATGTCCTTCTCTGAGATCCTGCCAGTCTAGGAGAGGGGGGCAGTTGATGGCAGGTCAGAGAAGGGGAGATAGGGGAGCTAAACTTGTGGCTCAAGGGCTGGTGCCAGAAAAAAGGACACACATTTGTAGGGAACTGGCAACAGTTTTGGGAGTGAAAGTTCTTTAAATTTAATGGACTGCATCTGATTAAGGAGGGAGTCAGTGCATTGGGGTAGAAGTTTGACATCTTTGCAGAATATTTAAACTAGCAAATGGGAAGAGGGATGCAGCACCCCATATGTAGAATGGGAAGAACACCCCTTCCCCTCAGCTAGTGGTCAAATAGGAGTTCAGCATGTTTGTAGTTCATTTGCATCACCAGTTAAGGAAAATGGTCTGACTCCCCATATGATGCACAGGGGAAACACCAGACCTCGCCCAACAACTAAAAAACAGAAATCTGGCCAATGGAAAATCATGTACACAAATGTTCACAGTCTGGGAAACAAGATCCCAGACCTGCAGGCAATAATTACAGAGGCTAAACCGGACATACTAACCATTAGCGAGACATGGTTTACCAGTAACCACACTTGGAAGACTTCAGTACCTGGCTATGTACTGTTTAGAAGAGGCCGAGGTGCAAAAAGGGGTGGCTCTTTATGTAAATGAAAATATCAAAGCTACAGAAATTCAGAATACACATAAGGAGCCAGAAGAACTGTATGTCACCCTGGAAATAGGAAATGGGATAGCTTTACGAACTGGGGTTGTGTACAGGCCTCCAGACCAGGGGGAGGACATAGACACATTACTGTTAGAAGATATACAAAACATGACAGTTAAAGGGGAGGTTCTGATAATGGGAGACTTCAATATGCCAGATACAGATTGACCAATACCAGCAGGAACATCTGCCAGAACTAGAAATATGGTGGATTCCCTGCAGGGGAGAGCCTCAAACGACTGGTACAACAACCCACAAGAGACAGGGCTATCGTAGATCTAGTACTGACTAACAGGAAAAGGATCACAGGTCTCCAGGTAGAAGGTCACCTGGGGGCCAGTGACCATCACATTGTATGGTTCAATTTGGCCATTAGAACTAAATCATCCCATTCCAAGGCAAAAATATGGGACTTCAGAGGAGCTGACTTTGATAAGATGGCCAACAGAGTTAAGCTAGCCCTGGCAAAAAGAAATATAGGTGAGGGGGTACAGGCAAAGTGGGCAAGCATTAAGGATGCAATACTTGAAGCAATATCCCATTGTGTTAGAGAGAAAAGGAAGTGCAAAAGAAGAAGGAAACCACTTTGGTTCTCAAAAACAGTAGCAGAAAAGGTCAGAGCCAAAAGGCTGGCCTTCAGGAAATGGAAGGACCCAGCAGGATGAAGATAGGGAGGCATACCAAACTTCCCTAAGGGAAGCAGGGAAGGCAGTAAGGCAGGCAAAGGCCCAAACCGAGGAAACACTAGCACAAACAGTAAAAGAAGGTGACAAGACTTTCTATAGATACATTAGTGAAAGAAGAAAGTCCAGAGGGGGTATTGCTAAGATCAAACAGATAAGGAAGCATGCAAGGAGGAGGACCATGTAAAAGCATCTACCCTAAATAGATACTTCTGCTCAGTATTTACTACAGAGAAGGTAGGGCAGGGCCCACAACTCAGCATCATGGACACAGTGGGGAGGGAGATGTGCACTAGTCCGTTCGCCAAAAGAAAGGGTCCTACGAGAGCTCGATAAGCTCAGGGGTGGACAAGGCAATGGGACCTGATGGCATACATCCCAGGGTACTAAAGGAGCTAAGGGTGGAACTAGCAGAGCCATTATCAAAACTGTTTAGTGAGTCTCTGAGCACAGGAGAGGTCCCAGAAGACTGGAGAAGGGCTCATGTGATCCCACTCCACAAGAGTGGTAGCAGGGAAGAGGAAGGGAACTACAGACCAGTCAGTCTTACCTCAGTAGTGGGCAAGATTATGGAGGAACTCCTTAAGGAAAGGATAGTGCAACACCTGGAATCCATAGGCACACAGGATCCAAGACAGTATGGGTTTACAACAGAAAGGTCTTGTCAAACTTATCTCATAGATTTCTTTGACTGGGTAACCAGAGTGGTGGACCAAGGGGGAAGCAGTTGATGTCACCTACCTTGACTTCAGCAAAGCTTTTGATACTGTTCCACATAGAAGATTGATTAATAAGCTGAGTAGGCTAGGGGTGGGTCAGAAGTTGGTCAGCTGGGTGGCAAACTGGTTGATGGGCAGAAAACAGAAAGTGGTGGTAAATGGTATACAGTCACAAGAGATGCAAGTCACACGTGGGGTACCTCAGGGATCAGTTCTGGGGCCAGTCCTCTTCAATATCTTCATTAGTGACATTGCAGATGGACTGTAGGGTGAGGTTTGTCTGTTTGCAGATGACACCAACATCTGCAACAGAGTAGATGATCCAGATGGGGTGGGCAGAATAAGAAGAGATCTGGATAAACTAGCAAAATGGTCAAAAGAGTGGCAACTGGGGTTTAACGCAAAGAAGTGCAAGATCATAAACATAGGAAGCGAAACCCTGAAGCCACCTATAGGCTGGGAGGAGTTGCTGGCAGTCACAAGGAAGAAAGAAACTTGGGCATCATCATCACCGATGATCTGAAATCATCAAGCAGACCACTAAAGCAGTAGGAAGGCTAGAGGGATGTTGGGTGTATTAATAGGGGTATCAAGTTGTAAGAGGGAGGTAATAATCCCTCTTTACAAGACACTGGTTAGGCCCCATCTGGAGTACTGCGTGCAGTACTGGAGGCCCCACCTTCACAAGGACATTAACTAAATTGAGGCAGTCCAGAGAAGAGCAATCAAAATGGTGCAGGGACTGCATCAGAAAACATGAGGACAGATTAACATAGCTCAATATGTATACCCTAGAGCAAAGGAGGGAGAGAGGTGGTATGATCGAAACATTCAAACACCTTAAGGTAATTAACAAGCTGAAAAGAGTCTAACATGTTTCAATATAAGAAAAATAGCAGGACAAGAGGACACAGCATGAGATTAGAGGGAGGCAGCTTAAGGGGAAATGTGAGGAAGTTCTTTTTCACAGAAAGGGTGGCGGATGCATGGAAGGGCCTACCTCAGGAAGTGGTAGATATGAATACAGTGCAGGCTTCAAACAGGCATGGGATAGGCATAAGGGAGCAATACAGATGAGTATGAATAGATAGGCCATTGACAGAGCAAAGGCCAATGGCACATTCATAAGGTAGAAAAAGAAATGAGAAGACTGGATGGGCCTTGCAGTCCTTGTCTGCCATCAACTTCTGTTTTTCCATGTTTCTATGTTTCTATTGACACCATTTCTTAATGGCTGGACTCCAAACTTGCATTTTAAGAAAAAAAAAGTTTCTAGCCCCAACGGTTCTAGAGTTAGACCTTTCAAAATATATTTTCTTTAAAATGTGATAGCTTTGAAACCATTAGGGTTAGAGACTTATTTTTTTTTGTTGTTGTTTTTGTTTGTTTAAATGACATCTTGGAGACAGCCAAGTAGTTATTACAATAATATATCACCAGAGTGACCATATATCGTGGTTCACTGCATTTTTGAAGTCCCGTCATTTTTACCACATTATATAGACGTATGTACATGCAGCATCACAGGAGAACTGTATTAACTGTTCAAATATCACAGCTTTCAAAATATAGTTTCAAGCATCATAAAACTATCACATAAGATTATCTTTGGAAATGGTTGGAAGATGCCAGCGGTTGTTCTGTCTAAGAATAAACACATTCCTTGCTAGTTGTTCTTTCCCCTTTAAGTGACCAGTAGAAATGTATGTCACCAGAGGAGGGCACTATTCCTTGACAAAGTGCACAAGTGCAAAACTTATGGTGCCTGTCTCCAACACTACTGTATGTCTTCTCATGTCTGCTGCAATAAAATTCAGTGGTGATATGCATGCCAGTGAACTACTGAATGAACAGTTTATTTGTTTGTTTTGTTTCTGATATCAGTTATTGCGGTACCATGACATCCCTTTAAGCAGTGTTCTGTTGTTTTCTTTTTATACATACCAATGTACCTATGTGACTCTCATTACAGCTGGAAGCAAAATACTGTATCCAATAACAGCATAATGGAGAGACAGTGTTAAAAGCAATATGTTGGATGCATACACAATACAAGAATACATGAAATGTTCCAATTTGTTTGTTTTATGTAAATCTCTCCAAACCACATGCATTCATTTTAAAGCTTTACATCCAGTGCAAAGCATCATGTGTATGCAAATTATGGGATGGTGCAGTAAATTCAAAAGGAAATGTTTCAGCTGGTGATATATTTTGCTTACCATTTTACTACTCAGAACTCACTACAGCTAACTCACACACGCAAAATGTTACCCTAATCTTACTTGAATGTACAAAATAATACACAACAGGAACAGGCTTTCAAAGCTTTACTTGTTGCCTAAAAGGGGGATCTCCATGTAAAACAATTAACAGGAAGAACAGGAACACCAGTGTCACAATACAGTAACCTAGAACTACTAAATATATATGTATGAGAACATTTACATAGTGAAACCGCCTGCTTGTATTGGAATACTAGTCCATTGAAGTAAAATGAATAGAGTTCAGGGCTGTACCGTCTCTCCACATATTTAATGGATTTAAGCACATTAGCCACACTGATGCTGGTGTAGTGATTTGCAGGCTAAGTGTGTTCCTGCCATTTGTCTCCAGCACTAGATTATACAACAGCAATCCGATTCTGCTGCCTATGTCTATACAGAAGACATAATTTGTATTTATTAGGGCTGCAGATAGGCGGAGCCTGCAGACCTCTTGCATTAGCTCTAAAAATGGCTTACCATGGAACTTCCTTTTTGGACTTTTGGAAATATCTGTCCACAACTGCAAAACAGTGCGCTCCCTCTCTGATTTTTGCTATTTGCTGCTCTGTGTTAAAATGCATCTGAAGGGAGGGGGATGCTACTGTGCCTATCAACTTTTCAGGATATAAACAAAAAAAAAACCTTTTGAAACTGTTGTTATGTGGCCCCTCAATTTAACCCTTGCAGGGATGCTGACTAAACATCTGTCCAGCTCAATCAAACAGATTCATTCTAGTTCTTTCAGCAGCCTAGGGGTAAACTCATTATCTTGAAGCATACTGGAATTTCCCTTATTAAAGCACTGAAGCAGTCAGGGTATCATTAAACAGACTACAGTGTAAAATTGCAGACAGCCCAGCACGATATGAGACCATTTTCTTCTGTTTTTTATATTGTTTCTATTCGACCTTTGTATATTTGCAATCCAGTGCCAGTGAAAGGTGGGGGCTTACAACAACTCTGTTTATCCACAGAATTGAATTCACTGCTGACTTTTCCACTCTGATGTATTTATTGCTCATAAAAGGTACAGCTCAGGCAGCACTGGGTAGTAAACTAAAGCTCTTTGTTTATCCACTGGGACAGGTACAGTGCAGGCTTCCCCACACCCACTCACCCACTGTGATGAATTTAGTGCTGGTAAAAAGTGGATAAAGCCCTCAGTTTATCCACAGGTACCATGTGGGGCAGGCTCAGTGCAAATCTACCCACAATGTGATGGATTTAGTGCTGGTAAGAGGTGAGGTACTGACTAATCCGCAGCGACAGCTATAGTGTGGGAGAAGGGACAGTGGTTGGTTTCCACACTGCATTTAGTCATAGTGAATGGTGAGGCACTGCCAGAACTGGGGACTAAAGCCTTTTGTTTATCTATGCAGTGACAAGTACAGTGTGTGACTGGTGAACAGTAAGGGACTGGCACCACTGGAAACTGAAGCCCTCTATAAGTCCAGAGGGGCAGATGCAGTATAGAACAAACAGTCCAGGGTTTCCACACTGTGATAAATATAGTGCTGATGAAGGGTGGCAGACTGACAGCACTAGAGGCCAAAGCCCTCTGTTTATCCACATGGGTAGGTACAGCATGGGCAGGGACAGTGCAGGGTTCTCACACTGATGGTTTCAGTGCTGTAAAAAGATACAGGATGGGCAACATTGGAGACCACTCTACTGTCTTCATGTTCACAGTTTCTATTGGCAGGTCATTTTAGAAGGCCACCACCTTCTGGGACAAAATATGCTTCCTAACATTACCCCTAAATTTGCCATCTGTGACCTTCAGAGCATGTCCCTTTGTCCTGCTGGAGAACATATCCATATGTTCAATCATTTCAATACCCCTGAGAATAGGAAGACTGAGATCATGTCACATCTTAGCCTGCTGTTCTACAGGGAGAAGCTGGTAACTACTACTAGTAAACATAAATGAGGATATTATCTGTTAGATCCTTTCAGGTATCCTGTTTTGAAAATGTGACTTCTCCTTAACAGTGATATCTAAACAGAAAGCCCACCAGCAAATTTGTTTTTATTTTTAGTACTGTGCACATTCTCTTTTATGCTGCAGTAAATGTAAACACGGGAGGAAATATGAAGAAACTGATAGATGGAAGCTTGAAGGATGTCAGTAGGCATTTTATGCAACTGCATAGATATGCAGAATTATAAAATGCTACATAAATTCACTGCCATTAAGCAAGTGGCAGATGGGAGGGTTGTCAACACAAAAAGGGGCTTGGTCTGCACTCAGAGAGGAGTGAGAAGGTCAGTTTTCCTATGTGGGACAGTGACCCACAGGGTGTAACAAGTTGGGATTATTGAAAATGTGATGGATCATAATGGTCTACAGAGACCATTTTCTTAAAGCAGCAGTTTTGTCATCAAGGAAGAAAAAAAAAGTGGGTCAGAATTGACAACCATCTGACATTTTTCACAGTCCCCAACTCAAAAATGAATACCGACACAATTTATCTTGCTGCAGTATAAGACCGGACCAAAGAATTCAGCATCTATGCCAAGCTGATGTTTCTCTGCTTGACATATGTGTTGCAATCTTTTGGCAGGGTCTTTGTACAGTACAGTACAGTACAGTACCACAATACATTTTCTTGACCTTATCCTCACTTCCATCTGAGTGCACCCTAACCCTCTTTCTGCCCTGATATCATGATATTCAGGGCTTGATTAAGTAAAGTTGTAGCCAAGTTTCCTCCCTGTGGACCAGGTGAAACTTTTTCAATGCCAAAAAAGGCTAGCAATGCATTCCCCGACCTTGAATAAATTTAATATGGGGTGGTATTATTCTTTGCACATTCTTGTGTTCTATGATTCTAATAAGTTCACCTTATAAGTTATGAGGGTATGTTGAGTTTTCCAAATGCAGGCTCATAACTTTGGTAATATTCAATATGTTTACCACAAATTTTCAACATAGCCATTTTGGTACAGCAACTCATTAATGTGACAGCTGTCATTTTTCAACATCTGCCTAAAATGTGTGTTTGTAGCCCAAAGGTTGATTTTGCAGTCCCTGCACAACATCGCCTTTAGGCCAGTAGTTGAACATTTTCTCTGCCCTTCTTTATGAGGCAGAGTCATCACAAGGCTGTGTTGAAAATGTGGTGTAAAAATATTTAAAAAAAAGTTCAATATTTTTAAACCAGATTCCTCTTCTGCAGCCCTATTGGCCCTGGCCAGAGTTTGTTCTTATCTGGAGCACTGGGCTGAGGCAGACAAAAAGTTAATCCATCATTCACTGAGTTATTTTGGTACCGTACTTCCTCCTTGCAGGACTACGCATGCATATCCACAAGAAGTCTGCTGGCTATACCAAACAACCTTATATAGAGATTAATCAGATAAATTGGAACAGTAGTGTCAACATAAAATCAAAGTTCCATTAGTGCAGTACTAAAAGCTTTCCCATATATAAGAAGGACCCCACTGAAATGAGATGTGGCATCTCAGCTTGGCTGTCATACAGTATGTAAATAAACTGCTTGTAAAGCATATTAGGATATCATTTATAAATAGCACTACAAGAGCAAAACATATTTCTCATCCTTCTCTCAAGAGGACCACAAGGAGATAAAACCAGTTTGTTCTGCAACAGACAACCAGAGAGACATTTAGAGCAAAATATAGTTTAATCACTGCTAGCCTCCAGAATGTAGATATAGTGGTACATACCAGACATTCACTTCTTCAACAAAAGGGCCAATCCACTGCAGACAAATGTATTTATGTAACACTCATTACAGTCAGAAGTAACATACCTAGGAAACAGCATAACAGAGAGCTAGTTTTAAAGACCAGTACATGGGATGCATAAACAATAAGAGATGATTTTCAGTTTGTTTGGTTTTGTAAAATCTCTCCAAGCCACATGGATTCATGCAAAAGCCTAAAACACAGAACAAAGTAAAACAGATGTGCAGATTATGTGTGTACAGTGTGTGTGTGTGGGGGGGGGGGGTTCATTCACAGGGAAATGCCCTATTCTTACATGTCACTACTCAGAGCTCACCATAGCTGATTTGCACACACTCACTCACACTAAACATAAAATACTCAAAATAACATGCATGACAACAACAGGCTTTTCATGCTTAGCTTGAAAGCTAAAAAGAACAGTCTTTTTAAGGGGGCTTCTATGTAAAACATATAGCAAGAAAAATAGGAACAGAAATGCCAAAATAAATTTGTCTAATGCTACAACAGTAAATATGTGTGGAAATATTTACATAGCACCACCTACTGCTTAGAAGGGAATAATATGCATTTTATAGAACTGTAACAAATATTAAGGGTGGTGCTATCCTCATATATATTTAGTAGTTTTAAACTGATGAGTCACAATGTGTTAGTGCATTGATTTGTGCAGGAAATTGTCCTTTCACATTCCAGGTATAGGATAATTGTGTTTCTGCCCTTTATCTTCAACACCACATTATTCAATGGCATCCTAATTCTGCAGCCCTTCTGTACATAGAGTGCCTAATATGTATTTGGCCTTGTCTGGAGCACTGGGCAGAGGCAGACACTAAACTAGTCCATCATTTGCTGGGTAATTTTCCTACTTCATTCCTGCAGGCCTACTCTGGAGTGCTTGCAAGTTCGTAGGCTATGCCAAGCAGCCTTTAAAATCAACTGCTGGTGTAGCAGCAATGCTAATGGTGGAATCATGATGTGAATCACTTGAGCCAGAGTTACATGAGACTGTAGAGAGAAATCTCAGCCAGATGCAAGTGGAGGAGGAAGAGGATGCACAGAACGGGGATGGGATAATAAATATGGAGGAATCTCAGCAGGAGATGGAGGAGAAGTATTCTTATAAGGAAGAAGTGGGGGAATAAATCAGATGGGAAGGTTTTAGGGAGTGTTGTACATATTGGTATTCATCATACAACATCAGATGACAAATGTAGATAAGGTAGAGATGGAGTCTGATGAGGACAGCAGTGATGTTGATGCATCAGTGCCTGTTGTAACTTGGGATCCAGAGTTCCATCCAAGTACTGCATAGCACAAAAGGCCACTTTTTCCACCAGAGCAATGGTAATTGAGAAGGAGGAGGAGGAGGAAGATGTGGATGTGGGTACTGTCTGACATTCGAAATTGGTTCTAAAAGTAACGAAACAGGAACATGCAGGGCAAGACAAGGGGAATGAGAAGAGGCAGAACTAAGGGAAGTAAAGAAGGAGGAGGAGATTCAGATATGATATGCATAAAGGTGCAGAGTGCATAGGTAGTGGCATGGGTCCAGTCTCCCCATGGACCAACATGAACAAAGCAGCACTCCTCATCCAAAATGTCTTTAGTTTGGGATTTCTGTCACTGGCAAAAATGATGAGAAAGTGGAAATATGCGAAAATTGCATGGTGAGCTGAGGCCCACCTGTGTCACATATTGGTACCACTGTACAGTTTAGACACTTGAAGATCAAGCTTCTTCACTATTGGCAGCAGCATGAAGGGATACACAGCTTAATCTTAATAGACATATTGTTCATGAGGGGCAGGATGAGAAGCAGGAACAAACTGGTGGTCAGGAGCTGGTGCAAGATGCCAGCATTGGCAGCACCATCTCAAGCAGCATGCAAGTGGCAACTAGCACTCCAGTCAACGAAGCACCACAGTCTCTAACTGTGTACTTTTGTAAAGATAGAATGCTGCGTTCATCCACCACAGCTGCCACAATTGCAACTAGGAGTATGCCACATACTCAGTGAAAAGCATCATCCCCTCAAGTGCAACCATCATTCATACATGCATCTTCCAAATTTACTCAGTATCACTGCAGCCCCCTGCAGGCTAGAGAAATAAATGCTGCTTTGAACAAAAGCATGTGGTTAATATGCTGCAATACTCATTTGCTGAAAATGTTGGTTTCTGTAAGCTAAATAGCCATGCAGTGCCCAAATGGAATGTTCCTGTACACACATATTTTTCATCCAAGGCAGTTCTAGGACTGTACCTTGATTTAAAAGCATATGTCTCACATATATGTCTCACATGTCTCCACCAGACACTACTCTTCTGTGTAGATTAGACTATTCTCTGCATTTTTAAATCATGAATAGAGAGAGGAAAAGTGTGCCACACTAGGAATTGTACACAGATCCCAGGTAATGCTGTTCCAGTGCTCTATCTATGACTTATTTTATTTATTTATTTGAGTCTAGGATTTACAAAGTACCTTTGAGCTGGGTCTCTTTTACAAAGGTTCCATGTGAGTACAGTCATAGAGTTTTAATTACAGTATAGAGCAATCAATAACACAGATGGGCGCAACATGTTATTACAAGGGTTTCTTACATGAAAACACAAACGTGGATACATAGAGGTAAAGGAGATTTGGGAGGTGGATACAGACAGGCAAAGGGAATTTGAGAGGTGGGGAAGGAGTGGGCAGGGTGGGACTGGGGCAGGAGTGTAGCAGCCTAAGGGCTTTGTCAAGAGGCGGGACAGTGGTAAGTGCATTAGATGGGCAGTGGTGGAGGCAAGTGGTGGGGTAAAAGGCAGGCAACAGAAAAACAAAGGTAGCCAGGTGGGAGTAAAGAGATTAGTCATGGCAGTCACAGGAACTGGAGGCAAGAAGAGCGAGGCGGAGCTTGGACTTGAAAGCACCCATAGTTGGTGAGGCAGAGATTAAACTACAAGGCTCACACAGCTAGATGGACTGAAAGGCTTTCCCTTTGAACTCACATTCCATTTCTCTAGTGTTGCAAAAGAAGCAACTTAGGAACACATCACACTCCTCTTCTGTGCATATTAGCTGCTGCTTGGCATTTTTAAATCATGAATAGAAATGACTTTCCACATGGCTTGAGTCATGCATTAGTGGATTCTGTCCACCTAACAAAAGATATGTGGATCATTTGCCCTGGAACAGCAAAATTGTACATGTGCATCACAGCACACTGCAATCTGTTCCCCTCATGTATATGTTGTGAAATCATGTCGGTCATCTCCATGCCGAAGGCCCCCCCCCATGTGACAGCAGGCCATACTTAGCATGAATTTGTTTGAAGTCTGTCTGTCACAATTCTGCAAACGTCTTGGCAGGGTACAATATTGAAACTGACTAGTGCCTGATGTTTCAAGACCTAAACTCTAGGAATCTTGCCTGTGACAATGGTAGCAATGCAGTCAAGGCTGTTCATGATGGGTGTTTCTAACATAAGTCATATTTTATACACCACTTCAGTCTGATTGCACAGGACTTCCGGAAGACAGATAATGGAACTGACAGAATGTTTGTCAGCAGCTGTCTGATAATGTGGACATTTCAGTCATTCCATGAAGGCCAGGCAGATGCTTCAAGAACACCAGGTCAAAAGTGAAATTCTTCAACACCACTAAAAACTGGAGATTTCCACGAAGTGGAAATCCACCCTTTATGTACTCAGACAGCTGCTTAAGCAATACAAACCCTCAAAGACTACACTGTGATGAACCGTGGCCATGACACTGTATCCCTTCCCTTCATGGAAGCTCAGTGGAGGATAAATAGAACTCAATTTTATTTTTTTTATTTAGTTGTTTAACCAGGTATAGCACACTAAGCTGAAAGCTTTTTTACAGGAGTGACCTGGGAGCACAAGGAGGTTAAGTAACTTGCTCAGGGTCACACAGTACGCAAATGGAAGCTGTGGGATTCAAACCCAGGTCTGGTCTGCTGAATGTCACCAGATTTGCAGCTCAGAGCCTTAGACCACTGCACTATACTGCCTCCTAATTTTAAGGCCCTGAAGCCCTTCAAACATGCCACTGAAACTATAAATGCTGCAAATGCAAGCATCAGGTAGGCAATATCTCTGCTTCAGTTTGTTGTGACAGGCTCTGGTGAGCTTACATGACCAGTTTCACACTGAATGCCAATGTCACTGGCTGTGATCTAATCTCACAGATCATGGAACATGTGACAACAGATAGGCAGTTATGTAGCATGTTGGAGTGCAAGCCCAGTGTGGTTGCAGCCCAGTGTGGCTGCAACCATGCTGGTGTCTGTCAGCAACTTCCAGAACCAGATTCATTTTTATGTCACATTATAAAAACAATTCATTCTTGGACAAAATGGGTTGCCATTAAGGGCAGGCCCCATTGTTCCAGGCCAGCTGATCCTGGGAAGAGACTGGGATAGCAACAGGGGTGGGGGAGGGAAGGGAGAATGAGGTAATAAAGGAGGTCTCTCTCATGACGTCACCAGAGTGTCAGAGGGGGTGGAGGATAAGGACCAATGGAAAACAAAGGCAAGCAGGGAGGGGAGGAGCAATAGGGGTTTAAGAGGGGCAACACAGAGAGGCTCTGCCACTTTCTACTAGGGTTCTTTAGGTAAGTAATTTCAAGAAAAAGAATCTAGCACATCAGTTGGTGAGTTCCTCAAGAAAAGGTAAGGAAAAGGGGATATTCTTTGAAGTTTGTGC
Source organism: Neoceratodus forsteri (assembly GCA_016271365.2). Taxonomy (NCBI): domain Eukaryota; kingdom Metazoa; phylum Chordata; order Ceratodontiformes; family Ceratodontidae; genus Neoceratodus; species Neoceratodus forsteri. The sequence goes on from CM057453.1 coordinate 1,388,549,210, forward strand.
AGGCAGAAATCGTTAAGCTTGGGATGCAGTAGGATGGTTGATTAAAATAAGCAGGTGGTTTTAAAAGAAAAAAACAAAAACAAAAGGAGATGCAGTTGGGTATGGTCAGAGCACTAGACTGAGACCAGAAGACCATAGTTTCAAGTTATGACAGAGCCAGCTATTTGCTATGGGAACCTGGGTGAGTCAGTTGAATGGAGCAGTAATTGCTAGTCAATGTTTAGCATTAAAACACGTGGTGTTCATGCTTAGAAGGGCTGTAGCAAAATTTAGCAGGCTTGTAGGTGGAAAGGTAGAGCCATATTTGAGTAAAATGCATAGCAAGCTCCGGGGGTAGCGAGGACAGTTTCTCCTAGAGTAAAAGTCAGCAGATGCTGCCACAGCCAAGGGCTTCTCCACTCACCAAAGGGATAATCATCCCGGTATGAATCGGAGGTTTTTTCGAGCGTCAGGTTAAGAACTCGGGGAAAGGAAATTGACGGTGAGGAGGGAGAGAAGAGCCGCAGGGAAAAACAAGGGCAACCAGAGGGCTGAAATCACTATCCGGTGCACAAAATAGGGGAAGTAGCATAGGTGACAGTTGCAAGGGACAAAAAAAGGAGTGAGTGGTGAAAAGAGCAGTGGTACAGGCCTCAGGCTGAGAAGGGGAAATCCGGGGGGAAGAGAGACAGGACCGGGTGTGCAGGGGAGCCACGCGGGCAGTAGCATGAGCAGCTCAAAAACAAGAGGACCGTGGCGTGATGGAGCAGTTTGGAAAGGGCACTGGGAATGGGGAAGAAGGCTGGGGGGCAATAGCGTGGATAGGGGGCAAACAGACAAAGAGTCAGCAGGAGTCGGGGCAAAGAGCCAGCAGGGCCCCAACAAGCAGGGTGGGCCTAACCAGACAGGAGGTGACCAACACGGCTTTAGGGCAAGAAGGCGAATTAGCAAGCCAATGGAGGAAAGGACCACGTGGAGAAGGCCGGCGAGTTGCAGTGTGGAGGAGAATGGGCCTTCAAAAAAAGGGGGAAGTGGCTAAGTGAGCACAGGACAAAGATGTGGCAAGGGAGCACAGAGGAACAATGGGCCACGTGGTGGAGCGCCGGGCATTTCACAGCATTTTTTCTGGCCTAAAGGTTTCATAAAAAGGGAAACAGCTATCGGGGGAAACCACTCGGGGAGGAGCTATGACTAGTAATGTCCAATTAGGCAGTTTTTTCAACAGGATTAGCAGATCATGGGAGAGAGTCAATAGGACCCACAAAGAGGGAAAGCAGTGACAACATTAGGTAGACCTCCTTGTTGACTGGGCTAGCATTGCGCATCAAGGGCAGTGCTGGCAATTTTTGCCAGGAGGAGGGGAGGTGAATTGGAAAGGGCTACAAGAGGCCCAAGGGCAATTGGATGGTGTTGGCAAGAGGGAGCTTGGGCCTTGCAAAGCACATTATACTGTTAAGGAGCCCTTGGTCAACTTTCTATTTTTTTTTTTATAATTTAAAATTTATTGAAAGTTTCACAATACACAATGGACAGGATCAAAACATCCATAGAGTAAAACTTGAAACAAAACAGATTGACTGACCTGTCCCCCTCCTAAACACCCCTCCAAAAAAAACCTGGCACAGTCTCCAAAGCTTGACAGTCCATGAGAACAGAGAAATTAGAGAAAAAATATTAAAAATTAGATAGTGTATAATGTATGATGCGAGACCCAGATCTGTTCATATTTGGAATTATTATTATTGATACTCGAGATAGTCTTCTCCACTCGGAGATTAAATAATAGCTTGTTTAGCCATTCAGAATAAGAGATAACCTCAGAATTCCTCCAATACTTAAGTACCAGTTTTTTAACAGACATGGAAATTAAGGCAATATGAAACTTACGCTTATTAACTGAGATCTGTGAATAATCCCAGAAAATACAAACCTCTGGGGTGAACAAGTCTCTCAGCCCAAGGAGTGGATCGGCCTTGTCCCTTATAGCCTCCCAAAGTAGTGATATCTTAGAACATTCCCAGAAAATGTGGAGTAAAGAACCCTCTGCTTGAGCACACCTAGTACATAGATTAGAGGAAATTATTCCCCATTTAGCCAGTTTCTGGGGATAGTGGTAGAGATTATGGAGAATACGGAATTGCATCTATCGTAGCCTATCTTGTGTTACAAAATGATGGCAGTTATTCCATATGGTTGTCCAGTCCTTATCCCAGTTTGGGAAAAGGGTAGACCAGAACTCTGTATGGCTAAACGGTGCAGGGAAACACCAACCATACAAAATATTGTACAATTTGGAGATGCTTCAGGGGGAGTTAACCAAAGGGGCTAATTCTGCGAGGAAGGCAAAATCGTAAGATATAGGGATGCCCTCCCCAAATTTTTTAGTGAGAAGGTGTCTAAGCTGATGTACCTTGAAATAGTCACTTCCCTTGAGCCTGAATTTCGCCACAATATCCTCAGCTGATAACCAAGTACCATCCTCCTTAGAAATAAATGAACCCTCCCTTCACCTAAACTAGGTAACCATCTGGGGGATAACATTTTGTTATCTATTTTAAAGGCAGGAGAGTTCCAAATTGACTGCGCCACATCCAACCAATTTTTATATTTTAGGAATCCGCACAACTGTGAATCAATCCTCAGGAAAATTCCGATTGTGGTACCTTTTAGCTCCTTAGGTACCGAGACTGTATTGAGGAATAATAAAGCGGAAGGGGCTATGTTAACTGAACGGATCATTTCCCTCTCTATTTTAAGCCATGCAGGCAAATAACCCGAAGAATAATAGACCATCCACCTTTGGTATTTGGCCACACAACAGGCCCAGAAGTACATCCATATGTATGGGAGTCATAAACCACCCTTGGACTTAGGCACCACAAGCTTGTAAAAAGCTAACCTAGGCTTCTTTTTAGACCAAATAAAATCACCAATCAAACTCTGAACCTTTTTGAACCAGCCACTTGGCACACAAATGTCAAGTAGCTGGAGGGGGTATAAGAGACGCGGGAGAATATTCATCTTGACCAGGCTGACTCTTCCCCAAAAAGAGATAGGTAGAGCCAACCATCTAACCAAATCAAGAGCCACCATGGACAGTATGGCCTCCAAGTTGTATTTAAAGGTACTCTGCAGATCTCTAGTTAACACAATACCCAAATACCACAACAAGTCTTTAGACCAGGCCAGACCCAGAGAAGTAATATCATTCTTAAAAACTTTGTGATTTAGGGGAAACACAATCAACTTCCCCTACATTTAATTTGTAATTAGATAATTTGTTGAAATGCTGAATTATATCCAACACGGCAGGAACAGAAGTCTCTGGGTGGGAAAGGTGCAAAAGCAGGTCGTCCGCGTGTGCAGCAACTTTAAGCTCAGTATCGAGAATGGTGATCCCCTGGACCTTCAAACAAGAAATTAGTTTGCGGATTAACGGTTCCAGGTAGAGATTGAAAAGTAAGGGAGAAAGGGGACAACCCTGCCTGGTTCCGGAATGCAAGGTGAAGGTCCTAGAGAACACTCCATTCCCTGAAATCTTAGCCGTCGGTTGCTGATATAAGGCCTTTATCCAAAATTGAAATTGTTGAGGAAATCCAAAGGAATTTAGTGTTTGAAGTAAGAAACTCCAATTGACTCTGTCAAAAGCCTTCTAGGCGTCCAGAGAAACCAGAGCCATTGGCAAGGAAGCATCTCTGGACACCGAGAATACATGCGAAAGAGTGCGGAAATGGTCTGTGGAGAATCTGCCTTTCATAAAACCTACTTGGTGTGTACCAATTAAATTGGGAAGAATCAAGCTGAGTCTGTCGGCCAAAATCTTTGTTAGTATTTTTATGTCTTGGTTCAACAAAGATATGGGTCTATAACTCTCAACACATTCTAAATCTTTCCCCGGTTTTGGAAGGAGCACAATGAGGGCCTCAAATAAAGATGAGTCGATTTGCACCCCTGATAATATATAGTGAAAAAGAGAAAGAAGATGGGGAGTAATTTGCTCCTTAAAACACTTATAGAAATGTGCTGAAAAAACATCTAGTCCAGGTGACTTGTCTGAAGGTAGGCCCTTTATCGCCTCCAAGATTTCGGACTCCGTAATAGGGGCTATTAGCCTCCTACCCTGGGACTCTGAGAGACAAGGCAGATGGGCCTCCGCCAGGTAAGAGGACAGAGTAAGGGCTGAAGGGGGTTAGCATTTCACAGTATAGATGTTCGTAATAAGTTATGAACTCTGAGACAATCTCCCGAGGATTAGATTTGAGAGTTCCATCAAATTTGGAGTGAATCGAGGGGATAAACTGAGTGGACTCCAATTGTTTAATTCTCTGGGCCAGTAGTTTGCCCGTTTTTTCCCCCGTGTTCTATGTAGGAGGCTTTGGTGCATAAAATAGCAAACTCTGCTTTCTCATTGAGCATAGCTATATAGGAGTCCCTCAATTTTGCCAACTCTTGTTCAGAATCGTCGGATGGGTTTGAATGTAGACTAGTCTCTAATGTTCTTATCTTGGTCAACTTTCTGTTGGGGGCATTAGAGGAATTTTGCAAGTTTTGTTTACTCTATCAGGGGCATTGTCTGTCCCTTGAAGGAGGGTCGAGAGAAGAATGGGGGCAATTAAAAAAAAAAATATATATATATATATATATATATATATATATATATATATATATATATATACAGGAAAATTTCCTAATCATGAGAAGCAAGCTAGACCCCAGGCTTTAGTGTCAGTTACCTCATAGCATGAGATACGAGGGCTAGCTGAGAGGCCAAATTGGCCGGATTTTAGTCACAGTCTTAAAGGGCACAAGTTGAAATTCTTGGTATATCAGCACTGTAATGCATAAAACTGACAAGCAAAACTTTACCACTTTGCATTTTTTGTTACTGTTACCACGTGCGTTGCCACTACTGTTTCTGTTTGCATTGTGGTTTGTGTCACCCTGTGCATTGCCGATTGCATTGAAATAATCAGTTGCTGTCTTAGATGGCTTAATGCAAAAAAAAAAAGAGAGAGAAATGATATGAGGTGTTTTTCAGCAAATAATAAGGACAGCCATAATGGTGAAAGTCAGTAAAAAAAAAGGGGAGGCAGTAGCGGTTTGTTCAAAAAAAAAAAGAAAGAAAGGGCAGAGGAAATTGTCAGAATAAGTGATTCACAGGGAAAGACCCAGAGAGCTAACTAACAAAATATATTCTTTGTTGTGAGCAGGAAAAAAGACAGAATTAACACCCGTGGAGCAGTTCGATGAAAGCGGATGCTATGAAAATTATCATGGATCTCATGGACAGGGTCCACAAGGTCCTGGATACAGTGGAAGACACAGAAAAGGAGGATGTACCAGCGCAGAAGGAAAGGGTCAGAAAGAAGGGGCAGAGTGGGGCAGGAGGTAAAAGGAAGGGAGCTGGGGCACCGGTGCCAAAACACCAGAAATCAGCTTCGCCTGGGTGGCAACCAACAACCCATGCACTGCCCGACCCAGCTCCCGCACCCAGTCAGGTGGGGACGATGCCTGATCCAGAACCCAGCCCAAGGGAAGGGGTTAGGCATCACCCAGGACTGGAATCCAACATTCACGCACACAAAGCTAGCCGGCCGGAGGTCGGACAGTGACCTGCAGGCCCCAAATAATGGACCACGAAGGGGAGCGGAGCCAGGACCCAAGGCAATGAGTGAACCATCAAAAGAACCCCAGGTAGAAACAGGTACAGTGTTGATGCTAGAAAGTACCATGAAGGAGTATGTGGAGCAAATATTATTAGGTATGGGGGGGAGGGTGTTAAGAAATTGCAGAAGGTGCTGGGCAAATTAGAAGAGAAAGAAAAGGAGAAAAACAAGGAGATGGGGGGAAGGAAATGATAGAGCATAAAAAGGGGGGTGGAGGGGTAAGAATAGGGGATCATGTGCCGCTAGCAACAAAGGAAAAAATCTGGAAGGGAGAATTTGTTGATATCTTTGCTTTGGTAGATAAGAAAACAGAGGAGCTCTACGAAGAAAAGGAGAGTTTCAGTAAGAAAGAATTTATGGCCGCAGTAGTTCTGGTCAAAAAAGGAGACGAGCAGAAGGGGCCCACATTTAAAGGGAAATCATGGGAGGCCTGGACCCTGGGTTTCACATATTATGGTGCAATAGCCCAAGAGAAAAAGCCAGAATTTGGCATTCCCTTATTAGCTTACACCTTAATCATAAGAAATGCATATAAGATGATGGGAGGTACTAACTGGTTACAGTATGCTGAGAAGTTCAGGACCCGAATGGCCAACTACGAAGAGGATTGCAGATGGGATTCTAGACATAATGACCTATGGTGGAAAACCATGACAGTAGCCAGGGGTGGCGGAAAGTGAGTGGCAGAGGAGAGGGCCACGGTATCAGAAGCACTGTTGGGGATACAACAGAGGACACTGTTCCTTCCCTGGCTGCAGGTTTCGGCACGCTTGTTCAAAATATGTGGGATCCCACCCAGCCACAAGATGCAGATCTTATGGCAAAGCTAACCCTGGGGGAGGACAAGGAAGCATCTCCTTTTGGGGGAGCTACAGAGGGGCGCAGAGAGATAGCACAGGGAGAGGGAGGGGACATACGGGTGGGAGAGGGTGTCACCAAGGGGGAAGATAGGAAAGGTCAATTCCAGCTTGCAAAACCCCCGATCAGGGCCGAATTAATGGAGCAATAGATGAAAGAATACCCAAATAAGGGGGTGGGGCAGGAGTCAGTAGAGGGTTTCCAAAAAGGTTTTAGTTTACATTACCAGGGAAAGAGGTTTGGGACATGGGCAAAAAATGTAAATGCAATTAAAGGCAAGGAGGCACTTTTAAAGGCAAAAATTGATAATGAGAAGGAGGCAGGGAGAATAGAGGGTCCGTTCAAAGACCCGCCTTTCCAGCACCTGTGAGTACCACCACTGGGCCAAGTCCCAAAGAAGCAGGCAGGGGAATATAGGGTAATTCACCACCTATCCTATCCAGAGAAAGAATCAGTCAATGATCACATTTCGGAGGAGGATAGTAGGGTGTCATATGGGACATTGGAGGATGCAGTGGAGATCATCAGGGCAAGGCGCACCCCATGGCTGGCAAAGACAGACATCAAGTCTGCGTTCCGGCTATTGCCAGTTCGCAGGAAAGATTGGGAATTGTTGGGTTTTCAGATTGATGGGGAGCATTATTTTGATAAAGCCATGCCAATGGGGTGTTCAACGGCATGCTCCACATTTGAAAAATTCAGCACGTGGCTGCAATGGATATTGAAAGCCAGGTATGGGCACGACACAGTAGTGCATTACCTGGATGATTTTCTGTTCATAGGCAAAGGTCACAAAGGGGTACAGAGGATTATGGAGGATTTTCAAGAGATGTGCAGGGAACTCGGAGTCCCGTTAGCTAGGGAAAAAATGGAAGGCCCTAGCAGGTGCTTAGAATTCCTGGGCATAGAGGTGGATGTGGAACATGGTCGATTCCGCTTGCCAACTCAGAAGATAAACAATCTAAGAACATTGTTGGTAGAGGTAGGAAAGAGAAAAAAGTGCCCCCCTGATTAACAGCCAGCAATTTATGGGACACTTGAATTTTGCATGTAGAGCGATTGGGCTAGGATGCGTGTTTACACAACGTCTGGCAAGGGCCATGGTGGGGGGTTCAAAGCCATACCACTGGGTCAGTATAGAGAGGAAGACCAAGGAAGACTTAAAAATATGGGAGCAATTCATAGAAAACCACAACAGATAGCCATTTGGCAGGAGGAGTGGCTATATAACACGGATTTGGAACTTTACACGGATGCTTCAGGTGGGCAGGGAGTAGGCGCCTACTTCCAAGGAAAGTGGATAGCAGAACCCTGGCCAAAAAGGTGGGACAAAGAGGGTCTGACAAAGGACATCACTTTCTTGGAGATTTTTCCAATATGGGCAGTGACAAAAATATGGGGACCATGGCTATAGAACCAGCTGGTCACATTTTGGTGTGACAACAGGGCAGTCATTGATGTGCTAAATAACAGAGGGTCAAGGTTGGTCTTGGTATTCCACATCCTATGGTAGTTAGTGCTATAAGGGTTGAGGCTCAACATGAGTTTCAGGGCTAGGCACATTGCAGGAATAAGCAACTTCATTGCTGACAGCCTCTCCCGATTACAGATGGGAAGATTTTGGGCACTGGCTCCCAATGCAGATCTGACTGGAGAGAGGATCCCAGAGGAGCTATGGGAGATTGACTGGAGGGAGCAGCGTATCTCTTTCAAAGTGCATGGGCAGACAACATCCTAAAAGCTTATGAAAGCTCATGGAGGGCTTTCCAAGCTTTCAGATCTCACCACAACATGAAGGTAAGTGAGGCGGTCACAGAAGAACAAGTGGGGAGATTTGTAGTGGAAAACTGGGAAGAAGGAACGGCCTGCACCACAGTAAGAGTACATCTAGCAGCCATAGGATGGGTCTGCCGGATGAAAGATTGGGAGGGAGCCATGCAATAGTATTCTAGTAAGAAGGATAATGATGGGGTGGCAAAGTATAAAAGGGAAAGAGAGGGATAAGAGAGAACAAATCATGGAACACTTACTAGTGAAGATATTAAGAAAATTGTCAGAGGTTTGCTACAACCCGTATGAAGTAATCCTATTCAGGACACTGTTTATGGTGTTATACAACGGAGCATTCAGAGTGTGTGAAATAGTCAGACCTGGTATACCCGCCCCAGGAGAAGGCCTGCAGTGGGAGGATATAGAATGGAGAGGGATAGGGCTCACCCTCATAATTGCCAGGTCAAATACGGATCAGACAGGCAAGGGGTACAGGGTGAATATCGAGCCAAAAGAGAACCTGGATATGTGCCCATGCCGGCTGATGTTTGACTTCCACAGAGTTAGGCCAAAGCAAGGGGGTCTCTATTTTGTACATGAAAAAGGGAAGGACGTAAAAGGGAGTCAAGTATCTGGGGTGTTGAAGCGGACCATGAAAGAACTGGGGAAAAACCCAGACAGGTTCTCATCTCATTCTTTCCGGATTAGGGCAGCCTCAGAGGTGGCTGCCCAGAGAAAAAGGAGGGGAGGACATAAAAGCCATGGGGCAATGGGTATCAGACTGATACAAGAAATATATTAGAGGTACAGCACACTAACTTTATTGGTTTTGTCTCCCTACAAGAAAGAATGGAAAATATAAGGTACAGGAAGAAGGAACGAAAGGGAGGGGTAGGGAGAAAAGAAAAAAATATATATATTTTTGCAAGTGGTTGTTTCCTACCTCACTGTTTCTTTTGTGTGTTATAGATATACGAAAAAGGAAGGACATATGGATGGTGGGACACTCACACATTTATTGGGTGGAAAGGGAGGCAGCACAGAAGAAAGGTGGAAGGCAACTGGGTTATGACCAGAAAGGAATAAGGATCCTATGGGAAGGAATTCAGGGAATGCGATGGGGGTAGCTCCTTCCTTTACTGTTAGAGATGAGAAAGAACAACAAGGACCCAGACCTCCTGATAATACACTTGGGCGGGAATGACTTGGGACATGGCCCCTGGCTAGAAATCTTTTACAGCATACAAAGGGATGTCAAGGTCATGAGGACATGGTGGCCAGAAATAACAATCATGTGGTCCAAAATGATTCCACCTAGAGTGTGGAGACAAGCCAGGCAGCACAAGGCCATAGAAAAAGTGAGAAGAAGAATGAATAGTAGAGTGGGGAGGTTTATCATAGAGAACGGAGGAGCTGCCATTAGACATGAAGAGATAGAGGAGAGGATACATGGGTTGTACTGGATGGATGGGGTACACTTATCCCAGATGGGAAACCACATATTCATCACGGAGCTAGGTAGAGGTATAGATCAGTGGTTGAAGGGGTTTCTATAAAGGGGAAAGCTTACCATCCAACACAAGCTGGAGGCAAGCTAATGAAAGATAGGAAGTAAAGATCTGAGAAGGTAAAAGGGGGGGAATGGGTATGGGGGGTTAGGGAAAACAAAATGGAGGAATTAAGATCTGGAAGAAGATAAAGGGTATGGGCGCCTGATAGTGGACAAGAAAAAGGGGGGCAGGAATTGGACCCACCCAAAGAGAAAGTATAAGACCAGCTCGGGTTTAGACATGGGTAAGGAATGGAACGGGACCCCCTCGGGTTTCGACGCCAGGAGGAGAAAACAAAAGGAAACCAAAGTAAAATAAAGAGGAGTGGAATAAAAATGTGACAGAGAAACTAAGAGGAACTCAATATTGTAAAAATGTATATTATTTATGATTGTGTGGACAATAAAAGTTTTTTCTGACTGAGCAGCCAAATCTACAATATTGAGTGTGATGTCTCTTTTTGGGGGAAGGGGATCTGGAACAAAATGGGTTGCCATTAAGGGCAACTCCCATTGTTCCAGGCCAGCTGACCCTGGGTAGAGACTGGGATAGCAACAGGGGCAGGGGGAAGGGAAAGGGAGAATGAGGTCGGAAAAGGGGAGGTTTCTCTCATGATGTCACCAGAGCTTTGGAGGGGGTGGGGAATAAGAGCCAATGGAAAACAAAGACAGGCAGGGAAGGGTGGAGCAATAGGGGTTTAAGAGGGGCAACACAGAGTGGCTCTGTCACTTTCTGCTAGGGTTCCTTGGGTAAGTAATTTCAAGACCCACCCACCGCCGCTTAAAAAACGGAGACGTAGGTAGGAATAAAGGGAAGGTAGGAAGTAAAGATCTGAGAAGGTAAAAGGGGGGGAATGGGTAAGGGGGTTAGGGAAAACAAAATGGAGGAATTAAGATCTGGAAAAAGGTAAAGGGTATGGACACCCTAATAAGTGGACAAGAAAAAGGGGGGCAGGAATTGGACCTGCCAAGAGAGAAAGTATAAGACCAGCTCGGGTTTACACCAGGGTAAGGAATAGAATGGGACCCCTCGGGTTTCGACGCCAGGGGAGAAAACAAAAGGAAACCAAAGTAAAATAAAGAGGAGTGGAATAAAAATGTGACAGAGAAAATAAGAGGAACTCAATATTGTGAAAATGTATATTATTTATGTTTATGTGGACAATAAAAGGTTTTGCCGAATGAGCAGCCAAATCTACAATATTGAGTGTGATGTCTCTTTTTGGGGGAAGGGGATCCGGAACAAAGTGGATCAACTGCTCTGTATACAGCACTTCACCTTGGCATCACTGGAAACGTTGTCCACATTTGGCAGTGTCCGGAGTGGCATAATTGTTCAAATCAGTAACCTTCTGCTACACCATTCTGCTCTTTTGTGTGCTTCATGTACTCTGGCACAAAATAAATACTTTCCTACTAAATTCTTACACTAAAAAAATATTTTCAACATTCAAACCAGGGTGACCTAGTTTAAAAATAAGATGACTTTAATGAATGTTTCCTGATGTTTCTGTCATGTCAATGTTCACAAGACCAAATTTTGGGAGGTTTGCAAAATCTTGTATTTAAGTAATGTTAGCTAAACATACAGTAGCATCCACTAGGGTGAAGGAAAGCCTAAGACCATTGACATTTTAAACTGTCTGCAGAGATGTCTGAAATTCTATCAGTTTTGTCTGTATTTTACAGCTGGAACATAGACCACAACAGGTAGACTACAACAGGCAGTCACCAGTCTAATAACTAGTGTTGTAGAGAGATACCTATACAGTTGCAGTTAGTTTTGGCATATTTCCTGAAATGCCTGTGCTGCTTCTACTGTAGTGCTATTGTAAGGCCACAAGAAGTAATATTTTAATAAATACAGTATTGAGAATTATCTGAAAATATCCTGATAGTCATCATACTGTGGCAGACTGGGCTGGCCAAGCAGTCCTTTTCACTGACAAATTATGCTTGTATACAGTATTAAAAGTTGCTTCATGAGAAATATCTATATTAGGGCTCTGTGGAGTGCGTCATTCTATTAGGGGAATTTTGGTAGAAGGGCAATTCTGCCTCTGAAATGAAGTTCTTAATTTGTGCTGTAATTCTGCAGAATCCCAAAAGCATTTTGCAGAATCTTCATTAAAACTGTGGGCTGGGATTCTACAAGTGGTTTTTAATCTTGTGATTCATTGATTGTAAAATGTCAGAATGCAGTTTTCTGTGGATCTAGCATTATAACAACATATATAAATTCCATGTGCACTGTTGAATGATGTGAAAGGAAAGTGCTGGAATAGCATTATGTAGGTTTTAAAGAGCTGTCTCTGTAAACCACAGAATAAAAGTTAATTGAGTTCAAAGTGTATGGCTTCAGCCTGTGTTGGAATTACAGGGGGAGTTGCCAGGGTATGTCCCCACCCCACCCCACTTTTAAGTGGTCCCCAGTACCTCACGCTTCACTGTTATTGACTTATAATAGGAAAGGGGACTTAATTTAAAAATATAACTCTTATGGGCCCCTCTAGTTCCTAAAACACATTAAAGTATAATTCCAGCACTGGTTTCAGCACATGTGCCAACATGGTAAAAAAACTGCCTATGTAAACTGCAGAATAAAAGTCAATCGGTGGGTTCAAGTTACATGGTTTCAGCGACTCTGCCAATGTGTTATTGTCATAGGGTGTAGGGTAAGGATAACACTGACAACAGATATCAGGTTTCAACACACCGAAGTGTGATTTTATTTTCAAAAAAATAATAAAATAAAACTCAAAAACTAAATCAAACAGCAATGATCTACTTCTTGTAGTGGCTACACAAGCTGGATCTTAAACAGCCTCAGATCCTTTTTTCCTCTGTGTCTCTTGGGACCATACACGGCTCACTATGTCTTCCTCTTACCTTCCACCAGGCTGATCTGAGGTACAGTCAGTTCTGAGGGCTTTTTTAATACCCTGTTCACTGGTCACATGATATGTTCCTATGCTAATACAAATGATTTCCTAGGTGTAGATAAACTTGAGAATAATGGATATATAAAAACTCACATCATTAAAAAGTCAGGGTAATCCTCATATAAGAATAGATTTGTTTTATACATATAATAGAAGAAAATGACTACGAATGTGAAATGGGTTTCTAATGAGTGATGACTCCTCTCACTCAACTGTGATGGACAGTTAGACCTCTCTATGAATAACCCCACATTGAGGCTGCTGACTTCTAAAGGAGCTGGTTAGAGCTGTCCCTTTTGATGTAGGTAAATATTTTGTAATTTATTTCCAGTCATTTGTTATTCAAAACCTTAAATGCACTGTTTTATAACACAATTTTTAACTTTTCACCTAATGTGGTTTTCTTATCCTGTCATGTAAAAGGAATGGAATGGTTTTGGTAAAAAGGGGGTGAGAAGAGAGAGCAAGTTGCACCAAAACAGAGGTGTTCTGCACATAAAACAGGTGCTCTTTGTGAATTCCGACTTTTATTTTTAATCACTGGGCACGTTTTCTTTTGTCGGGGAGGTTATTTTCCTAACTAAAATTAGTGCAGACATTCGGGAGAGAGTGAGTGAGAGATAGAGCATACATCCAACACCCCGACCAGTGATGATTTGCCCTCACTCTCCCCGACAGTACAATGCCATAATAAGCCCTGCTTCCACATACTAAAACAAATCAAACTTGCCCTGGGCAAAAACTCCCTTTTTCTTATCGCAGAGAAAAATATAAAAAAACTAAAACAAAATCAGAAAACGTTTGGTGCCACGGGCAGGGCTGTTAATTATTCCTGCCTAGCTGACCACAAATTATCCTGTCCGTGAAGTGCCAGGTTTGTTTGTTTTTTTCCCCCTGTTCACCAACATGTTCCTTTTTTAATTTCCCTTTATCCCTCTGTTAGTTTTTCAGACTGCAGGGAGCTTTTATTTGAATGAATGAGCATAACAAGAGCATATAAGATACAGAGCGGCATTTTGCTGCTGGCAAGATTTGGAACAGAGCTTGTAATGCCATCCAGATGTCAATAGCCAATATTTTACAGGTCACCAGTTTATTCAGTTTAAAATCTTTCCTCCTTTATGCTGAAGCTTCTTTTTTCTATGGAGACATATGAGAAAAGGTACAGGGAGGGGGAGAGAAAGAAAATTTCCCAGCGGACTAGTGTGTTGCTTCAGAGCTGTAATAGGGACAGAGTCAAACATGTAATTTATCTACTAGTAGCTGGCTCTGTCTCAAAACTTACCAGCTCTGACATGCAGCTCCCTATATTTCTTGCTATAATAAACAAGTATTTGTCAATGCCGAAAGTTCACCACATTTCTAAATGAACAGTGTGGGGATGTGCTCCATAGAGTTTAATGGGAACAATGTTTAAAAGGTTGTTTTTATATTTTCCAGTGATGATTTTGTCAAAGAAAGGCAGTCGCTTAACTAACAAGGACCTTGTTAGGTAAGTGACTGCCTTTCTTTGACAAAATCATCACTGGAAAGCATAACAAGCATTTGTCAATGCCGAATGTTTGCGTGCTGGTATTTGCATTGGTAGTGCAGGAGTTAGAGAGATGCATAACAGGAATGGCAGTGAAGTATTAAACTAACGGCAAAGCCCACCCCCACCTGCAGAGATTGACAGGCATTTGGGGTGTGCCTTTGGGTCATCGGCCATAACACTCATGCCATTCTACCTCACTCCACCCTGCAAACACTGACAGGTGTTGCAGTGTGCCTAGGGGTTTTTGGCCCTTATGCTCACCCCATTCTATAAGGAAATAAGCTGAGATTGGGTGCAGCAGAGGAGAATGGGGTAAACGTTAGGGCTGAAGACCCCAAGGCACACCTCAATGCCTGTCACTGACTGCTGGGTTGGGGTGGAGATGGAATGGCATGAGCATTATGGCCGATGACCCCAAGTCATACCCTTGATGCCTGTCAGTCTCTTTAGGGTGAGGCATTACAGTTGGAAACCCTAATGCCCCAGGTGTTTGTTGGTATTTTCACTCCAAATTTACAACATGGACTTTTTAGGACCCTACCTCATGAACAGTGGCACTATCATTTATTTACTCAGTGCAGAAAGGTGATTTTGCACAGCAACTGTGCCATTCAGTGCAACAGGTGTGAAAACACATTTTGGGTAGGATGTGAAACATGACAGATGTACTGTTCATGAGGAAGTGTGAACAAATGTCAATTTTGAAAATCTGGAGTGAAAATATGAAAAATTTGTGAAGTTACGAACCTGTGTAGAAACAGTCCAAAGCATGCCCATAACACAATCATTTTTGGGAATTTATTCACCAAATTTTCCACATGGGCATTTTGGGACCTCCCCTCATAAACAGTGCCACTGTGATTTTGTTACTCCGTCCTGAAAGTTGATTTCCCACAGCAACTGTGCCATTCTGCACCACAGGTGCAAAAACACAGTTTGGGCAGGAAGCACTAAATGACAGCTATACTGTTCATAAGGAGGTGTGAGAAAATGGCAATGTTGAAAATCTGGAGTGAAAATACTAAAAATTGGCGAAGTTACGAGTGTGTGTAGAAACACGCTCATAATGCATTTTTTAAACATTTTTTTACCAAATTTGCATCATAGATTTCTTGGGATGCCACCTCATGAACAGTGGCACTGTTGTTTCTTTAATTGGTCCTGAAAAGTGATTCCATGTAGCAACTGTGAAATCACCTTACAGGACAAAGTAACCAAATGACAGTGACAGTGTTCATGAGGTGGGGTCCCAAGAACCCCATGTTGAAAATTTTGGTACCAAATTCCTAAAAATGGCTGTGATATGAGCCTAAGTAGACCCCCCATTGACTCCCATTATACAGATTACCGTCATTTCTTCAGTTTGCTGGTCGGGTTTGAAGAGTGCAGATGTGTCCCGGTCCATAGATGATCACTGCCCCCAACATCTGGAGGTAAGTATGAGGTAAGAGGGGATATGGAGAGGTGGGTCTACAGAGGGGAGGAGGGTGGGGATGGGGAGGGAATGAGGAGCGACGAGGGACTGTTTTCTTTTTACAGGGAAAAAAGACCCTGAGGGGATGTTTCTTTATTTTAAAGGTTACCAAAAATTAAATGCATTTAGGCACACTGGGGTGGGCTCCCAGTGTGCCACAATAGTGTGTGTGTGTGTGTGTGGGGGCATGCTGACATGGGGATTGGGCACCCCATGTCAGCACTTGAAATATTTGGGCTGGTGAGGGAGTTATCTGACACTGGGAGTGGGCATCCCAGTGTGGGAAAAACATCAATTAATAACAATTATTTTGGCACACTGGGGTGGGCTTCCAGTGTGCCACAGATACGTGGAATGGGGGATACATGCCAACATGGGGATTGGGCACCCCCCCATGTCATAAAATAATATAGACTGGTTTGGGGGGGCATCCAGGTGTCAGAAACCTGAAAATTTATTTTGGCACACTGGGGTGGGCTCCCAGTGTGCCACATTAATGGGGGGAAGGGGATACATGCTGACACGGGGATTGGGCATTCCGAAGTCAGTTTTCTGGGGATTGTGTGGCGGGTTGCAGGGGCCACCAATGTGGAAAACCACGCTGCAGCTCATTTATTTATGTATTGGAATGGTTCACCAGGAAAGGCACACTGAACAAACAAGCTTTTAAAAAGTGCCCCTATTAAACTCTATGCAGCGTGTCCCCACGTTACTCATTTCCACACATGCGCGGACACAGTGGTGGCACTGTGCATGTACGGAATTGACTACATTCCACACAAATTTCTTTCATGACCGAACAGTGATCAGCTATTCGACAGCTTTTTCTTTTCATGTTTTCGCACTGTCCACTCATAGCAATAAGTTTGCAGTGCTCAGGCACGGTGAACTTAAAAACGACTCCCCATTCATCCAGAAGCCTCTTCTTTAGTTTATAGAGGCAAACAGGAAATAATGAAACCAAACAGTGATTATTGCAGGCACAGAGTGGCATTTTCCAGTACCTGAAACGTTCCAGCCACACATCACAAAAACCCTCAAAATGTAATAATTTAAACTGCCCTGCATCATTCTTTTATTTGAACAAAGAATTACCATAGTTTTCAAGTATATGTTTTAGGATTTCATATAATGATGTTATAAAAGGAGTACATTATGAACACTACGTCCCCTTTTACTTGTTCTGTTTTTCATGAGAACAGCAAGTGAAGGCAATCTTTATATAACTTTCTTTTATCCTCCTACTTGTTTCCTAAAGCACAAAGCACTTTATAATAATACAAATGAATTATTTCATAAGGTACAACTGGCACCTTTTAAAGTGTGTATATTTTTTCATCAGGCAAAAATGCACTTTATGAGTGCCCATATTGCCTGGCATTTTTAAACTATTCTTAAATATTTAATTTCTGCAGGGCACAGAAAGGCATTAGCTTTTAACTGTAAGGGACTAAAAGGAAACTTGGAAAAAAAGTGAAAGAAGAAAGGGGAAGAGTGTCAGTAGGTGGCCAACCTACATCAGAAAGAAAGAACAGAATAAGCTAGGAGAGAATTTGCTATTGTAACAGTCTTTGCAGTGGGAAGAAAAAGAATATAGAAAAGATGTCCCTCGTGTCCTCTAATGCCCAGGTAGAGCACAGCTCTACCACAGTTATACTTTCAGTTTTGAGAGTACGAGAGTTGAAAGAGGGAGAGAGAGAGAGTGTTAGAAAGTTGAAGGATAAAACAATTGATTTACTGTAAATTTGTGCAGAAAAATCTGGTTGTGGCAGTGGGGCTTCATGCCTGTCAGAAAAATGCTTTTTCTACACCTTCAGTCCATAGTAGACCAGTATCCTAGTGTGTGAAGGCAGCAAATATATGGCAGTTGTTTGAGTTGAACCAGCTGTCATTTGTTGAGTGGGGAACGATATTAGAGACTGGCATTACCATCAGTAGTGGAGGGGGGGGAGAGAGAGAGAGAGACGCTCAGACCACCAAACTATTACAGTGCAGATGGGACAACATACAAAGGAAAGAGTCCCACATGTTTCAGAACCTTTTAGGGCATGGTGACCATGTTTGGAGGAGGACTGAATGTCCAATGACTGCTTTTGGTAAGTGTTATTGAACTTTATTCTAGTTCTTTATTTCAGTCATATAAGAAAATTGCATAATTTAACCAGTGGAGCAGCAGAGAGGGCAAAGAGACAGTAAATGGTGGGATCCTCCAGAAGTAACAAAGAAAACCTCAGCATAGAGATGCTAGCCAGTGGCAGAGGCCCTCAGGAAGTGGAAGTGTAGAACTTGCTCAAATAGTCTATAATGTAGTATACGTTACAGGAATCACTTGCAGTGGCAGTGCAAGGGTTACAACACAAATAATAACTGTAGAGAAAAGCAAGCAAAGGGCAGCAGGCCCAGACACAGGCACTGGAGAAGGAGCAAAGAGATTTGGGGAAGCCTAGGAACAGAGACACAGATCATTAGTAGTATATATACTTAATAAAAATAGCAGTACCAGCATGTTCCCAGCTACCCTTACCTAGTCTCTCCCTAATCTAGCAACGCATCGCCAGGATCTACAAAGTTTAATCTGCAAAACTATAATCACTCATCTAGCAAAAAAGGCTCCACTCTAGTAATAAATACCACCTCTTCTTCCAGTAACCAAAAAAAAAAAATGTTCTGTGGGGCTTGGGACAGTAGCACCCTGCCAGCCCATACTCACTTGCTATCCACTGCCCAGTCCCTCCCTAATCTAACCCCAGGACTAAGGGGATCTGCTTAATCTGCAAAATGCAATTACTGAATCAGAGAAAAATGCCCTGAAGAGATGCCAGAGAAGAATACTTATTCTTCTAATAAATTAAAAGGAAACATATCTTTTATTTAGTTGTTTTAACCAGGTATAGCACACTAAGCTAAAAGCTTTTTTACAGGAGTAACCTGGGAGCACAAGGAGGTTAACTGACTTGTTCAGGGTTACACAGTATGCAAGTGGGATTCAAACCCAGGTCTGGTCTGCTGGATGTCACTAAATTTGCAACTCAGAGCCTTAGACCACTGCGCTATACTGCCTCCTATAGTTTTAAGTTGTGATGGACACTGGAAGGTTGCCAGCGGCTGTGTTTGGTATGCATGAACCACACGATTGCTTGAGGCACCAGTACAGCAAGGACACATGGGCCTCAGAGGTACAGTATTGTTAACAAAAAAAAAAACCACACACACACACAAAAAATCAAGCAGCCCAAGTCGAGTGAGTGCCTAGTTTCAGTAGACTGCTCCGGGTTCCACCTCTTTGCATGATGTCACACTCATACGCTCAGAATGCCCTGCAAGACATGTCTCCTCTTGGCTGCTCTTCTTCCTGGTTGGCACAGTCATTTGAAAATGAAAATGGAGGATCCAGAAGTTTAGTTCTGTGCTTTGGGATCCATCTGATGGAAACTGTCAGCTCAAATAGAGTGTGCTGTTACCGTGTGTTGATGGGGACTGAGAGAGATTGTCTCATCTCTCTCCGGATCTGGCTCTCCAACTGCTTTGCTCAAATCAGCTGAGGTGACATGTATGTGCTCTTTGAGTTGAATCCCATATTAAACAATACTGCAGATTTTTTGAAAAGCTCCAGAATTTCTATCCAGTGACAGAATGGGCTGAAAAGTGGACAGGGTTAATAGAGTTAAATAAGCAGTAAGGTTTTTGCAATGCCCACAGGCTCTCCTGTGTCACTGTGCTTTCATGGTTGCACAGAAAAACATAGCAGCATGCTCAGCCTGCCAGTGGCTGTGGTATAGTAACTTTGCTGGCTTGTGGCATGCTGCTTTGTCTTGGCTAGCTGGGTGAGTGGGGTGCAAGATGGTGTTTGCAATGGCCATAGCCTAGGGCAGCTCTCTTGTTTTGATTGGCTTGGCGGGTTAACTGCAGGAAGAGTGTGTCTGAAGGAGAGTGCTGAGGCAACATAACTTGTAGACTGTCAATAGACCTTCAGCATTACTGTAAAGTATTGTGAAAGATTTTTATGTAAAGGCTGGCGGGGGGTGGACAACTGGCCCCCAGAAACTCTGGGGTTTTAGATTCCAAAACTCCCCACAGAGCATCTAAAACCCTAGAATGTCTGGGGAACTAGCAGCCCCAAACCCCAGGCTTTATGTAGAGAAATCTTCTGATACAATCTAATATTAATGTCTAAGGGTGGGCGATTTGATGATGTTGTTGGTTAGCCAGTTGCCCACCCTAATTGCAGCTGCAGACTCTAAGCCAAGGTTAGCCAGAGTCTCCCACACCCCTAATTCCAGGGGAAAAAAATAATTATTTTTCCTGGAGTCAGGGATAGGGAAGGTGTAACGTAAGTGTGTTTTATCTTCAATAAAAGCCCCAAAACTCACAAACCCTCATCCTTAATGTGCCCCCTTAAGCCTCCCAGAAGTTTGGTAGCCTTAGAAGATTCCTAAAACAAAATGGAGCCATGGCTTGCCGTCCACCTGCTGGAGACAATGACTCGGCTGCAACAGCTCAGCACCAGGATGGTCAGGCAGAAGACATTGGTAAAGTAAAGGGCTGAGAAGAGTGATATAGGGGTAGAGTGTAAAAGGAGTCACCGCCTTGCAGGTTTGGTTTGGAAATTAGAGATGATGAGCCATAAGCCGTAAGCATGGGGGGTGAAGAGTGTGAGGGTAAAGGGGCATTAGGTCCTGATCTCAGAGGCCTTTAACAATGGAAAGTGCACAGACTAGGCTGACAGTCACAAACAGCACTTTTTTCCACCTGCTATTCACCTCTGCTATATGATGCTGTCTACTGCTTTTTTATTTATTTTTATCTGCTGTCTTTGGATTTAGGATTTTTACCAGTTTTTAGTAGAAGATGTTTGATAGCTAAACTAAAATTATGAGTACCTTAGCTTAGCAACCTCTCTGCCTAGCACAGACCATGTGAATGAGCTGTCATACTGCACTCCAGTGATGAACAAACCCCAAATAATACTTGTACTACAGTATGTGACTGATTCTCTGACAAGTTTATTGTAACTGTTTAGTGTGAACATCAAACTGTAGTTGACATATCTGTCAGTCTGACATGCTGTTTTTCCAAAGCATTCATCACCATCACCAACAGATACAGCACAAGTTTTATAAAGCACTTCTTATGACCATTTTAGATGGATTTACAAAGCCAAATGATGCAAGAAAAATAAAGGAAGTAGCTTTTCTGGATAAAAGCTCAGGACTGAAGTTTGTTGAGCTGGCGCTTGAGGACTCTAGAAGCTTCTTCTATTATCATAACATATTTCTCATTTGCCCTAGGTCTGGCTTGATGTCAGCTGTCCACCAATCAGATAAATATACTTGATATTTATTTCTAACTTTCTAACTGCCGCCTCTAGTACCACCAACCCTTTGTGTCTCCTCAACATCCTCTTATCTTGCTTTTAAGTTACCTACCACATTCCATATGTCCTCAGGATTCCCCAGCTACATTGGAGCCAGTAAGTCTGTAAAGTCCAAAAAATTGCTGAATCTTGACACAAAATGACCACATAGGTGAAAATGACATAATCTCCCCATCATCTTTTAGTAAGCTTAATAAAGTAACTATTAGTACTTGAGAAAGCATCAGAGCATCGCAAAATGTTGGCGATGTGTGGGTGTTACTGCTAATTTTAAAATGGATTAAAACCCTTTTTAACCGAGATCAAGTGCTTGTGATCTTTGACCTTAATAGCTCAGAGCCATTGTAGCCCTGCTTTTGCTGTACACTTATTAATACTTGTAAGAAAAAATTACTGGCATTGACCAGCACTTGTTATTAGTGTGCCTTGTAGGAGAACAGGAAAGTTTTGCTCTGTTTAATAAAATATGCAGTTTTGGATGAGTCAGACAGAGACATTGTAGCCCCATAAATCAAATGTCTCCCTCCTTAGTTTAATCTTAAAACTAGATCTGCTGTAATAACATTTACTGTTATAGATTGCAGTCTTTTTATTATTATTATCAAATGATGCATTTGCAGCACAGAGCTCCCTGCACTATTGAGTGGATTAGGTCTCCTACTGCCAACCTTTCCTTGATATGAGATTTTGATGCTGCCAGGCTCTGTTTTTTTTAATTTTAATAAATGCATTTGTCTTGTACTTTTCCCTGATCCCAGGGCCTAGCTATGGCATATTAAAATACCACGACAAACACTCTTCTGAAGATCAGGGCCACCTTGGCAGCCAGAATACTCAAAGGATTTCGCAATCAGCATTTGACGTCTTTTGCTATATGCAGAGCCATGCTCAATAAATGGAAGATCTTGCTTCTATTTAAAGACCCCTTGCTCTTCACAGTAGGTTCATTTAGATGAACAGCCTTCTCTTCTCTGTCTTATTAATAAGCCAGGCAATATGTACAGTACTTCATTTAGATAATTGACAGTGTCATAACATAATGGACATTGAAAGTATGACTCACCAGCAGGTTGGAGGGAGTTATTAAAACAAAAAAAGATGCAGAGTAGACATTTGTTTTGTCTCAAAAAAAGCTTGCAGAAATTATTAGAATGAAAGCAAGAGGAAATAGTCCCCTAGACATGATTTGAAGTGAAGTATTTTAATTTGTTTTCTTTTTTGAAGTTTTTTTTTTATTTAAAGATAATGAAGGCATTTGACAATGAAGTGTTGTATCTCAAAGTCCTCTTCAAGTTGACAGAGAAACATATTGTGAGTTATGGTTTCTTGTTGCCCACATACAGTACGTCAGTAATGCAGGGAAAAAGTACATCAGATGTGCCTGAAATATACAACACTTGGCAAAGTCAAAAGTATAACAGTAATGTTAATGCAGAGCTAAAGAGAGTTGTGCACTGCAGTATAGAGAAAGACTGTCTGCAAAAGGAGATATGGTAAATGCACTGTGGAAGTGGACCAACAAGTGACAATGAAATTCAGTGCCGATAAGTGTGAGACTAGGATTGCTTGGATTCTGCCCCACAGAATTAAAGTCATTAGATTCTGCTACTTTCTTTTTCAGATTTTGGAAATTCTTATTATTTTTCCAAAACTCCAAATCTGGTTGCTATAATGAATCAGAATCAGATTATAATTCCAAATCTGAATCCGATTCCATTTATGGTACCATTTTCTGTGGCATTTGCAAGAAGTACTGTGATGTGCTTCCTGTGCTTCTGGCCCAACAAACATCACAAAGTTCATCTGATCCATGAGGTGATGATAACTGGAAGACAATATGTCACTTGCCTAGCTTAGAAAAGTATTTTTTTTTTATTTTGTTCCAAATTTTTTCAGGTGTGCCTATAACTGTTTTTTTTTAACTTGGTGTGTGTTTGTGTCATTGGTCAAATTGGAGAAGTAGAGGTGTTTTTTTTTTTTTTTTTGCAATAGTTTCAGTTCAGTCTGTGTGTGTAACTGGCTGGTGGCTGGGCTGAGAAGGGCTGCAGCAGGCCATCGCTAATTACGGTGTTTGGTGGTGAATGTATTTATTTTTTTTCTGTATTCTGCTTCTGCTTTGACTTTGCGTGACACACTTATAGTGTGTTTTAACTTTAGTGCTTAGCTTTATAGCTTGATCATGTGTGCGTGCGTGCGTGTGTGTGTGTGTTTACTATTTATTGAATTGTGTTAACCAGGTGGGCCTGCTGAGATTAAAAGTCCCTTTTTCAAGGGTGACACAGGATTAACTACACAGAGACACTGCAGAATATACAGTGTCAAGAATTCTTAAAATGCAATTATACAATGGCAAGAAAAAATGCTGGTCTATGATTGGTCAGTCTGGGTCTAGACCCAGGATGCTATCCCAGCATAACATCTCGGCTCTAGTCACAGCACAATCATGACCACACTTAACATAAAAAAAAAAAATCACCCCACAGCTGTCCTTACCACCAACTTCTATGCTCCCCACTCTGTTCTGCAAAGGTGCCACACTGAGCAGCTTCTGGCAACATCTGCGCATACACACATTCTCCATTCCCTAACCTGTCTCAAGTCATACTTGCCACCCAGCACTTTCACTGGGCTGTTGATCTTTCTCCTGGTACAAAACATAAATACTAGAAAGTGTACCAGGAGAATATAAAAGAACAAAGTGTTGTGAAACCTGCTTGGCTACTTGGAGGTTACTGCATGCGCAAGTCAACAGTGCTGCACTCTCGGCCTCATGGCAAAGTTAAACTACAAACTGCCGTCTATTTCTTTTCAGCACTATAACTTAAACTTACCAGAAGGGAAGTGCAGAAAGGTCACCAAGACACAGAAATGGAGAGGAACCAACTGTGGAAGATAGCATGGGGAAGGGACAGAGAAACACAGACTTAAAGACAGCACATAGTAAACATGCCACCTACTGGAGAAGCACAAAAGGAACTTCTTTTTCTCTAAATACTCCTCCACACTGGTAAATCAGTAAAATAAGAACATTTAAAACTATATTCCTTGTATTTTATTTTTTCTAAATATGATGAGTCATTGTATAATAGGAATAATGCCCTCTAGGGTGGGGGTTATGCTGGGATAACATCCCTTCTTGGGTGTTAAGCAGTCTCAGGCCCAACCACCTGAGGTGGGATGTTATCCCAGCATAACACCCATCCTGTTGTGCATTATTCCTTCAGTATTAACAATTTTCAGGGGGGTAAACAATATTCATATGGGTACAAGAGTTAGAAAACAATGGGACATTTATAACATGAAAGCAAAGTGTGTGTATTGTACAGTAATTGGGTACACTGCACATAAGTTTTTTTTTTTTAACTTTAAATAAGTCAAATGCTTAATAAAGCATATTGAGAATTCACGATGTCTGTCTCCAGTTCTGAGCACAAAGTGCTGAAGCACAGCTATGCTGCTGTTGTTGCTGGGTCTGATGCAACAAACGTTGAGGAGGGACATTGTGATGTAGATGTGGTTAGTGGTGGTGGTACTGCCTATAGTGTCTCATCTGAGTTTGGTATGGGCAGCTACTTGATGAATTTGAGGAAGGTTAGGGTGCACCCCACATATCTGCTCCTTTTGTGAAGATGTCTACTTTGCATAGTGTCTGCCATGGCACTGTAAAGGTCAGTGTGGCTAAAGGCAATGATGATAGCCATAGTCACAGCAGGGGTACAAGTGTTGGTAGTGTGGCTGGTGCTGAAGGGGAAGCTGGCAGTGGCAGTGGCAGTGAAGTGAGAGGAGTTCCATTCCTATACACTCACCACCACCACAATCCCATTCCATTATGGTGGCCAAGAATGTAAAAAGAAAACCCTGCCATCTCCACACAGAGTGGACATTTTACATTTGGCACCCACGCAGTAGTTTAATGCATGGATGATGTTGTTCCTGCTGATACAACTCATGGTTTGCCAACAACTGGCCATGGGAAAGGGGTATTACTGTCTCCAAGTAGGGAGGTGGAGGCAGATCCTAAACTGATCCATGTACTCATTACTCACTGTGCACCACAGCAGCAAAAGCAACATAAGCCTATCTCTGATTAGGTAGTTGTTGAGTAGGAGAGGTGGGAATCCTGACTGTGGCAGAACCTGTCACTATCCAATCTCTTGAGTCACCCCTCTGATGCTGGCAACCATCTAGCCATAATGGTGAGGAGGAGGAGGAGGAGGAGCTTGGCAGAGGTTGCTGGATTAGTAAAAAATGTCAGAGAGGCCCACTGGTGATGTCCCTCACGCTAAGGGTGATAGTGATGGTAGCCCTGCTGGATCTGGTGGCCCTGAAAAATCAACATGAGGAAAAAAAGTAAGGGCTCTGGTGTTTGGCAATATTTTGACGTCTTTAGTCCTGATGTAAAGCTGGCTAGGTGTCTGATTGGTCTGATTAAAATCAGCCATTGTCCTGTGCACCTGATTTCAGTACATCTGGAATGTGTACCCACTTGCCAATACATCATTTCCATAAGTGGGTCACAGTGACAGGTGAGGGTGGGCAGCAGACAGATCAGGCACCTCAGGGAAAGATTACTTCTTTCATACATAGTCAAAGGCCATTGGGACTTGGGAACTGGACAGTCTATCACCTCTGGATGTGCCCTCAGAGCACTGGAGGCAGCTGACTTTGCAGCAAGCTGTGGAATGGTCTAGCACGTTTGCTCCTGGCAGACTTAGCTGAAGGAGTTAAATCAGGAAGTAATTAAATTGTCAGTGGAGAACCTACTGCTCTTCTCCTTTGTCTCTAGTGTTGCATTCCACAGTTTGAACCATGCAATGTAACTCCAGTACACCGCACCATCCAGACACTCTTTTACTCAGGTAGCTTTGCCTGACCTGTATGATAGTGTGTGTGCTGAGATTTGCCACAGTCTTCAGAAGTGAACAAACCCACGGGTTTATAAACAAGAATCATGTGGACAAGTTGTCAGGTGTTGGTCTACATGGTAGTGTCAGCACATTGGGAGTGCCTTGATGATGATTATGATGAAGCTGGGGATCTGGTAGTAGTGCTGATGTTGGTGGAAATGACAAGGATTTCCAGAACTGATCACTCAGTGTGTGGCTGCAAGCCAAGTCAGTTAAGAAGGGGGATAAAACCTTTTATAGGTACATTAGGGAGCATAGAAAGGTTAGGGGAGGAATAGTGAAGATTAATAAGGGAGAGGGGAGGTGGGCAGAGGGAGACAGTGAAAAGGCAGAGATACTGAATGAATACTTTTGCTCAGTATTCATAAAAGAAGATGAGGAGGAGTTACCTAAACCAGACAATAGAAGCACTCTGGGTAGTGGGGTTGACACCAGTCCATTTACAGAAGAAAGAGTCCTGAGAAAGAACTCCTAAAACTCAAGGTGGACAAGCAATGGGGCCTGATGGGATTCACCCCAGAATCCTAAAAGAACTAAGGGAGGACCTAGTGACACCACTGACCACACTTTTTAACAAATCATGGGAGGATGGGGTGGTACCTGAGGACTAGAGGAGGGCAGATGAGATTCCCCTTCACAAAAGTGGGAGCAAGGCAGAAGCAGGAAACTACAGACCTGTAAGTTTGACCTCAGTGGTAGGGAAATGATGGAATCACTTCTGAAAGAAAGAATTGTTGAATACCTAGAGGCCAGCGGGGCACAGGACCCAAAGCAGCATGGATTTACAGGAGGATGGTCATGTCAGACAAATCTAATAGATTTCTTTGACTGGGTGACCAAAGTAATAGACCAAGGAGGGGCTGTGGATATGGCCTACCTTGACTTTAGCAAGGCATTTGACACAGTCCAGCACAAAAAATGAATAATCAAGTTAGCCAGCCTGGGAGTGGGTCCCAGGGTGGTAGCCTGGGTTACAAACTGGCTGCACAACAGGACACAGAAGGTAATAGTGAGTGGAACACATTCCGAAGAAAAGGGGGTCACTAGTGGAGTACCTCAGGGCTCAGTACTGGGTCCAGTCCTTTTAACATCTTTATAGGTGACATTGCAGAGGGTCTGGAGGGAAAGGTTTGCCTCTTTGCAGATGATACAAAGATCTGAAACAGAGTTGATACACAAGGTGGTGTAGAAAGGATGAGAAGGGACTTTGCAAGGTTGGAGGAATGGTCAGACATATGGCAACTTAGATTCAATGCAAAGAAGTGCAAAGTAATGCACCTAGGAAACAAAAACCCAGGAGAAGAGTACACAATAGCAGGGGAGGTACTAACAACAACAAAAATGGAACGGGACTTGGGGGTAGTCATATCAGATGATCTAAAGGTGGGTAAGCAATGTGAGAAGTCAGTAAGGAGAGCCAGGCGGATACTGGAATACATAGGAAGGGGCATCACAAGTAGAAAAAGGGAAGTGGTTATCTCTCTGTACAGACAGTTGGTGAGACCCCATCTGGAGTACTGTGTGCAGTTCTGGAGACCTTATCTATGCAAGGACATAGACAGGATGGAAGCAGTCCAGAGGAGGGCAACTAAAATGGTGCAGGGTCTGCATCAGAAATCATATGAAGAGAGACTGAGAGAGCTTAATATGTATACCCTTGATGAAAGGAGGGATGGGGGACATGATAGAAACGTTCAAGTACCTCAAGGGAATCAACAAAGTCCAGGAGGGTAGCATCTTTCAGAAAAAGAGATGTGTAAGAACAAGGGGACACAATTTAAAGATAGAGGGGGGACGGCTCAGGGGTAATGTGAGGAAATCTTTTTTCATGGAGAGAGTGGTGGATGCATGGAATTGCCTTCCTGGGGATGTTGTTGGGGCTAAAACAGTGAGGCAATTCAAACATGCATGGGACAGACACAATGCAATTGTAGTGGGGGGTGGCAGGAAGTAGGCTGTTGGTTAACTAGAATCTGCAGCTTATCCAGTAGGTAGGGAAATGGGCAGACTGGGTGGGCCAAGTGGTCCTTATCTGCCGTCAAAGTCTATGTTTCTATGTTTCTATTTGACAATACTCATGCCTCTGATAACCTGCTTTCAAAATTGGAGGAGGTCTTGGATAGCTGGTTGTCAAAGGATGGCCTGGAGCTTGGAATTCTTGCCAATAATAATGCTGCCAACATTATCAAGGTGATCTGCTGTATTGGTACAGTAGGTGTGCCCATGTGCAGTGCATTGCCTATTGTATTCATTTAGTTGTGCATGATTTTCTAACCAAAAATTGGACGGAGAAGGATGTGGATGGTACTGTCAAACAAAGCTGGACCCACCTCTCCCATTCTGTGAAGGCCAGGTGAGAACTGTGGAGCCTACAGAGGGAGAAGAGAATACCAGAGCACACTATAGACCAAGACTGGGCCACACCCTGAAACTCAACCTTTTATATGCCGTAGTGCTTCTACAAGCAAAAGGTGGTGATCCATGATTATCTTCTGAGGAATAAAATGGAAGGATCAGATACCATGGTATCATCCTTCAACTGGACAGTTATCAAAATGCTGATATTCATCCTTGAGTTGTTTGACGCTGTCACTCAAGAGGTCAGTTACAGCAGTTCGTGCATGAACGTGATTTTGCCACAGATCAGGTTCCTGCACAACTACTTGTATTGTAATAGTGAATATTTTGGTGAAGACATGATGAAGAATGACAATGCCTACAAGCTTACTGACTCCCTTCCTCAGGTCCAGCACATGTTTACATAGGAACATTATGTATTTCCCTCCATGCTGGATCCTCAGTTCGAAAACCAGGTGAACAAAATATACCCTCTGACACCACTCTGTACTTCTGGATAGATATCTTGCATGACAGACCTCTTAAGATGGCTGATGGGTCCAGTGAATTGGAGGAGGGTAGTAGGGATCAGAGACAGCTGCAGAAATCAGAAGTGAAGGTGGATGAAAAGAAGGAACTGAGCTTTGAGGGTGGTGTTCCAGTGATAGACAGAATTACATTCCTCGACCTCATGGAATCCAGCAAGAATCATTCGTCTTCTGACTTCTTTATGGCGCTGACAGTTGATTCACAAGTGGAGGACTACTTCTGTGATTACCCTGTACTCACTAAAGGAGGTGACCCCCTGACAGCAGTCCAGTCGTGAGAGCTACATGGAAGCTCTCCCCCCCCCGAACACCAGGAGCCCCGAAAGGAGAAAGCAGACAGCAGTCCAGTCGGTGAGAATACACAGAAGCCCCCAGAACACCAGGAGCCCCCAAAGGAGAAACGGAACAGGTACTTGTGACACTGAACTCGCGACCGTTGTTGGAGCGGACCGCTGGTTTTTTTTTTAAATCTGAACTTGGCGCCTTTTTGTTAAAGGAAAAAAACATCGGCCCAGCAGTGGAGATAGCTTGTTCGAGCATCATTATTCTAGCATCAGCACTAGTGTATGAACCGCGACTTTTCCAGCTACTGCTTTAAACAATCTGAAAAGTCCCTTTAAGGCTTTCCTTCTACTGTGAAGTGTTTTTGTTGCTCATATTGCACGTTATTTACTTAACATAGCCTACCTGGTTTACTGTTTTGCAAGGATATCTCCCGGTTTAGTCTTGCTCCCCCACCCTCCATTGTGACCCCCGCTGTACCTTTATTAACTGCTGTGTTCTTCTCTCCCTCCACAGCAGTCGGTCGTGAGAGCTACACGAAGCTCTCCCCGAACACCAGGAGCCCGAAGAGAATGGAACAGGTACTTGTGACACTGAACTTCATAACCGTTGCTGGAGCAGACCGCTGGTTTTGCCCGCTGAGCGCTCACGTTCAGCTCCCCACCGCCCCCACCACCACCCTTGGTCGGCACTCGAATATATAGGTTAATTTGGTTAATTTCTGATCACATGATCATGAAATAACCTATCAGTCCACTTTTCCATCTGCAGCTTATCTTTTCCCACCACTAGAGGTCCCCTACTTTTCTCCTTGCTTTATCTCCAGTGCTGTCACTTACCTCCATAATCTTTTCCTTCCACTAGAGGTCCCCTTCTCCTTCTCGCTTTCTTTCTCTCCAATACTGACAATTGTCCAACCTCACCCCTACCATGCTCCCACTTACCCTCATCACTCTCCTTCTGCAACTCCACCAGGAACTCTCACCTACCCCTCACTATGACATTTTGAGGTGCAAGAACGAAGCCCTCTGTCAACAAGCAGTTGGGCACCCCAGCTCTGCCCCCACAATATACATTGGCACCCCACCCGGGATATCATCTTCCTAGAAAAGGCACACACTGGTGCCCCACCTTCCCTGACCAACCTACTCACTCCACAACCACCACCCAGCAAATCCCTGTTCTCACAACATACTCCCCCTGTCTGCCCCATTACTCTGAAACTCCCAATACCCACCATCAGTCTCAAGAAACATAAATGCCAAAGACCTACCACCCGAACCAACAGCAACCGCCTCAGACTACTCATCCTTCTCCTTCTTCTGTCTGGCAATGTCCACTCCAACCCAGGCCCACAAAAAAACACAACATCCCACCCATCTCCAGGTGATGGCCTATGCATCGCCTCTCTAAACATTTGCAGCATTCAAAAAAAATGGGACTCCTTTCAATGTTGGGTATTCCAGAATCACCCCGACATCGTTTCCCTGACTGAAACCTGGCTCTCCCCCTCAGTCCCCGACTCGGCTATATACCTCTCTGGATATCACCTCTACCACTCTGACCGACGGGGAAAGCGAGGGGGTGGCTGTGCTGTCTACCTCAAGGACTCCCTCACTGGCCACCTCCTCCCTCTGCCCACATTAGCATCCAGGGCTCAAGCCCTCACCCTCAAAATTATTCTAGGTAGGTCTACATCCCCTCTCCTACTCACTACGGCCTATGTTCCCCCCAGGGACCAGAAGATAGCCTTCCAATCCATCATGTCCTACCTCGCTACCCTACCCTCAAAGCACGAAAAATTACTACTGGGGGATTTCAACATAAACTGGCTGGCCAAAACAGCCCCCTTACATCAATGAGGCTGCCGGCCTCGATCTCACACAGGTCGTCAGAACCCCCACCCGTCTTCACGCCCGCACTGGGTCATCCTCCCTCCTAGACCTTGTCTTCACAAATCGCCCACACAAAATTACCAGCTCCCAAGTCCTCCCCGACACCCTAAGTGACCACTCTCCAGTTCTCTGCATCTGGTCTGGTACCCCCCTCAAATCTGATCCCAAAATTACTGCTCAACATAGACTAGGGCCTGGTAAACTAGCCCTTCTTAAGGCCCACCTTAGGGATTGGGACTGGACACCCCTAACTAACACCCTCGACCCAGACCACGCCCTCGAACTATTTATCAGCATCTTTAATGCTGCCTGCAACAAATATGCCCCCCTCACTAAAACCATGACCAAAGGGAAACAAGCCCCTTGGTTCTCGGACCACCTCCAAGGCCTATTACGTCATCGTGACGCCCTGTGGCACCTTGCTAATGAGATCCAAAAGCCTCTGGACAGCCAGCGGTACCGGGAGGCCCGTAACAAGTGCACCTGGGCCATACGCACCGCCAAAGCAAACTATTATAAAGCCTCCTTAACATCCACCTGGGGCACTGGACGCAAGTTCTGGGAGAACATTAAGGAACTCTGTGGCAAGGCCCCAAATACATCACCAGACCAAATTCTAATAAATGGTAAACTCTCCTCCAACCCTATCAGTATAGCCACGGCCCTAAATACCACTTTCACTGATCTCTCCCATGTGCTGCCCCCTAACTTCTTCGATCCCCCACCTGCCCGTACCTCCCCACTCCCTCCCCTTTCCCTGCCTTTCCGCCTGCTAGTCCTCACCCCCAAGTCTGCTAAACCCTACCTCACCAAAGCTATTGGCCAAAATCACTATAGTCACGATTCCCTGGACCTCAGACTTCTCCGCCTCACCCTCCAGGAAGTCCTAGCACCTCTCACCCACATACTAAACTGCTCCCTCTGCCAAGGGAAGTTCCCCTCCCTCTGGAAATCTGCTTACATCACTCCCATACATAAAAGTGGTGACCGCTCTTCCACTAACAACTACCGCCCCATCTCTATATTACCACCCCTGTCTAAGGCCCTAGAACGCATAGTCACCGACCAACTCACTGACCACCTTAACAAATACCACCTTCTATCCAAGCAGCAACACGGTTTCCGAAAGGGCCACAGCACAACCACCGTCCTCCTCAAATTTACCTCCCATGTCCACACAGCCCTGGACCATGGCCATCTCACTGGTGCCATCTTCGTGGACCTATCTAAGGCCTTCAATACCGTTAACCATGCCCTCCTACTAAACACCCTAGCCTACACGGGGCTCTCCAATGATGCCCTAAACTGGTTCACCAGCTATCTCTCCGATAGAATGCAGTTAGTCAAGGTAGGACCCATCCTGTCCCCCCGCCTCCCTATCCGCTCTGGTGTCCCCCAGGGCTCCATATTTGGCCCCCTCCTCTTCAGCCTATACCTCAACTCCTTCCCATCATCATGCACCAGAAATATGCTCCTATATGCAAATGATGCGGTCCTGTTCGCCTCTGACCCTACCCCCCCTCAAACTTCACCAAACCCTCCAACACTCTTTCCGTGAGATTGAGACTGGCTCACCGCCAGTGTCTTACCATTAACTACAGTAAGACCAAAGTCATGATATTGCCCACCCCAGAACCCACTCAGAACCTCTGCCCCAATTTATCACTACCAACCAGACCCCACTAGAACTAGTTAGCCAGTTTAAATACCTAGGGATCACATTAGACCCTGCCCTAAGCTTTCATCAACATATCCTACACCTCTCAACAGCCCTTAGCTCTAGGTTGGGTGTGCTATACCGTTTCAAACTATCTCACACCTGAAGCCTTAAAACTTACCATAAACTCCTCAATCCTCTCCCTACTAGACTATGGCATCCTAATCTATAGTGCTGCACCATCCTCTACCCTAGACAGACTTCGTCTCGTGCTTAACAAAGCCTGTCGCCTCTTCCTTGGATGTGATCATCTTACCCACTCCTGCACCCTATACAGCAGCACAAACTGGCTAAACCTTGATAACCGAATTAGGTACCACACCTGCCTTATGACCAAAAAGGCCTTACTTGGTCTTACCCCTCCTACCCTTAACCAAATCATCCACCCAATACCTCCTGGCAAAACAACTCGTAGCTCGAACAAATGGCTGCTATGGGTTCCCCATGCCCGGAGCTCCCAATTCCAGCGTACTTTCAGCTACAGAGCCCCCACCTGGTCTAATGCCCTCCCTAGTCACATAACAAACGAATCAAGGCTTGGTCCCTATAAATCCAAGCTGAGGACTCACCTTCAGGCCCCTAACCAATGTGACTGCCCTTAACTCCAGAATGTCCTATCCCTCCTTCCCAAAAAAAAAACCACCCTCTCCTACTCCCCCCCCTACCAACTAACCCTCATGAACCATCTATATGACTATCAGCCTTTACAGAGCCCTCTATCTTCTGGCTGTGATATAGGAATACAAAGCAAAGCTACTGTTCAGTCAATCTATGTAACTACCTGTAACTCTTAATATGTTGTAATGTTTTTCTGTATCCTGTATCGTCAAGTCCACTCCATGTGCCTGTATGTATGACGTGGAACCTTTGTAAATGAGTCCCTGACTCAAAGGTCTTTCTGAATATTACAATAAATAAATAAATAAATACTGCTGCACCAAAACAGAACTTGACAAGTACTCAACTGTGCCAGGATCACACATTTTCTTTATTAAATCAACTATACTAAACAAATAAATACATGGTAAAACAGTGCTGAGCCACCAAACTGATGAGCCCCAGTACTTCAAGGCGAAAACCACCTCTTACTCGGGGGCATTGCTATCCATATATAGCACACAGTATTTACAGGGCTGAAGCAGGTGTAACGAATAAAGTGTTTAAACAAAATGACAATTCCCTTGAGGATTCCAACTCTGTCTCCATGTCAATCAATGCATTTTTAAAGATCAATATCCATTCCAAACTTATAGTAGATTAACTACATGCTTAGTACAGAGAAATAAAGCTAGAATCCAGGAGCATAAATGCATGTAATTTATATCAACATCTCAAAGTGCTCATATTACCCATATGTGAATATATGTGATGTGAGAAATGAAACCATGAATTAGAAGTCATCTGATTCTTACTCTGCACATTACTCTATATTTTTATTTTTGCAATTCAGAATAACGTCTAAGGATCAAATACTACAATTTAATGTAATACTGTTAGAGTAGTGCAGGTTTTACCATAGCTACTGATGTAACACAGTGGCTGAGGTGGTGATTTTCATTTCAGAAATGATCATAGTGCTACTGAAATTGCACGGCATCAGTACAAAACTCAGGTAACAATTTTTATTTCAGAAAATATCTAAGCACAGTTGCAATTTCATGGTGACAGTACAAAACACCTCCCTCAGCAACTGTGGAGTCAATAACACCATGAAGTTAGATGTAGAGGAACAAATGGAAAAAATACAGGGGTGGGGTGGGGTGCATCCAGTTGGGTCTGTGGCTAGAAATGGGCAAGCTGGCTATTTCTTTCAGTCATGCCCATGCTCAAATATCCAATCAGAGCATGTCTTCAGTTAGGCAGGTGCCATCATCAGTGACTAGAGATGCTGTGAAATAAAATTTCACCGGTGAAATTTCTGCGAAATCGTCAATTTCACCCATGTGAATTTTTTTCAAAACTGTGGAGAAATGATGACATTTCACCTGCAGTTTCACCCCCCCCGTAAATGGGCATCGCATAAATCAATAAATGTCCCTGGTGTCTAGTGCTCCTCCCCCCGGCTGCTTACCAGCTCAAATTTAGAAAAATATTCTCCCTGGTGTCTGTGGCCCCAGCCGATCACCGGCTGATATTGAATAAAGCCTCCCCAGAGTTACCCTCATGTCCTGATTCCTTGTGCAAGAAAATAAATAAATAAATAAATCCCCGGGTCACTGGTGTCTAGTGGACCCCACCTGTCATCAGATGCGTACCCACCCCACCCTAGTACCCTGATCGGATCATCCTCATGTTGTCTGTATTTATTGCTATGCACATAAGTTAAATCTCACTCTTATTGATTCTTGCTAGTACATTCCTGAAGTAAAGAACTTTTCTGACTTTGTGCAATGTGTGCATACATTCTTTTCCACATCTGTAGTACACAGCGAGAGAGTGAAACAGATACAGCAAGACATGGGGTTTGACAGAACATATGAAATTGTAGCTTTCAGCAACACTAGGTGGGGATGTCAGAAAACAGCACTAAGAGCACTGAAGCGTACTGGCGTGTCCATACTGTCTTATCTCTCTCATTGTGTCCATGGAAGTTCATCCAAAGCTTGGGGCTTTTTACAACATCATGAGTTCATTCAGCACTGCCTTTTGTCTTTTCTTCTTTGATCTCATTCTCAGATTTGCAGGACTGCATAATCTACAACAGACTGAAGATATGGATCTAACCAGTGTCGACATTGTACTAGAAGCATTTATTGATACTTTGGTTTCACTTAGAATTGAAAACAAGTGTAAGTAACATGATTGCAGAATTAAGGCAACAATTTTCAAAAGAGGATTTAGATCTACTGAATGCAGTTCAGGTTTTGAAAACAACAAGCACTTTATTCTTAGATACGACAACACTAAATGTTTTGAGCAATCACTATGGAAGTACAGCTTTCTGAAGAAGAATTGATTGTATTAAATGTCTACCTGCTGAAAACTGTTCATGGAATATCTCTTCATTGTTTGACTCACTGGCAGTGGCTATGTTTGCTGGCATCCATCAATTAGGTACCACTGCACTTGCTATACCAGTCACTACACTTTCATGTGAAGAGTCATTCAGTGCCCTAAAATCAATACAGTCCTGTCCGAGAAACATAATAGATCAGGACAAACTAAGTGGTCTTGCCATATTACCAATAGAGGGTGAGGCAAAACTAGTAAATCTAGAGGAAGTCATTGAAAGATTTGCCAAATTGTCAAACAGACATATTGATCTTTTACTTACTGCTGCCAGCACTGCAAAAAATTCTTGAATTACATGGCAGGATCAAATAGGTGTAGTTTGGTGACCGATGTCTCTTGTGCAATTGAATTTTCCATTTTTATTGCATAAATTAATTTTGGTCTCTGTCTCTTGTAGCCAGGTCACAACAGACACATTCACAAAAAAAAATGTATTCATCAGTCTGTTTTCTTTCTTTGTGTGCAGTTTCAGTATGAGGACCTTAGTAAAAGACTGAGGCAATTAAACAATTGGGATAAGTACATTCCCTGGTTAAAGTCACCTACTGTATTATTTCAGAGTTTCAGCTAGTAAATTCCTATGCCTGTCTTGCTGGTGTTTTCGTAGAATGTACTTCTAAAATGCATCATTTGGTGCCAAATTCTCCAAAATTTCTTCTGGGTGGCAAATTCTCCTGGGTCCCCTGTTTGGGTATGAGGACCTGCTTAAAAAGACTTATGCAATAAAACAATTCTAGAATATGCATGTTCCCTCATTCTCTGCCTCGAGTCTCCTGCTATATTTCATGGTTTCAGTTAGTAAATTCTTATGCTTTTCTTTCATTAGATGTCATAGAATGTGCTTCTAAAATGCACCATTCACCACCAAATTCTTTAAAATGTCTTCCAGGGGGCAAATCCCCCAGATCCCCTGTTGGAAAAGGAAAAGTCAATCATCAGTCTGCTGTCTTACTTTCTTTTTGTGCAATTTGGGTATGAGGACCTGATTAAAACACTGAGGCAATAAAGCAATTCTAGAATAAGCAGGTTCTCTCATTCCCTGCCTCAAGTATCTTGCTATATTTCATGGTTTCAGCTAGAAAATTCCTATGCTTGTTTTGCTGGAGAGTTCATAGAATGTGCTTCTAAAATGCATTATTTGTTACCAAATTCTTCAAAATTTCTTCCAGAGGGCAAATCCCCTGGGCCTCCTGTTGGGGAAAGGGAAAGTCAATCACCAGTTTGTTTTTTTCTTTCTTTTTGTGCAGTTTGGGTATAAGGATTTGATTAAATGATTGAGACAGTAAAGCAAGTACATAAGGGGCTGGATATTCAAAAGAGTTGCGCAATGCACAATAGGTTTGCACCTGCGCAAGTCAGAAAATGCGCCATTCTGCAATATTCAGCAGGAGGCAGTTGCGCCGCTGAAAACATGCTGAGCAACAGCGCAATGCTAATGAAGGCATGTGCAACTGAAGGGGGTGGAACCATGCATAAAGTGCGCAGTGCGATGTTCAAAGACTTGTGCAATGCGCAACAGTGGATCAGGCGGAAGTTGCGCCATAGCGGAAATGAGCCAAAATAAAAAGGAGTAGGCCAGGGAAACCAGAGGACATAATAGGAGCAAGGGAAAGTGTGTGGGGCCACAGTGAGCAGAGGCCAGTAGGTGTACCCGGTGCAGTGGAGGTAGCAGTCAGGACAGTGGGGGGAACACAGCAACAACAGCCGGGGTGGGTGAACACAAGCCAGGGACATGGACAGTGCCACCTTCCACATGGAAGCCATAATCAGGGGGGTGAGAAGGCATGCTGCAGGGGCGTGGCCGTGGAAGGCCCATCGTGATCGCCCCAACAGGCATGCCGAGCCCACACCGGCTTGAGCTGTACCCAGATGTCGAGATTGTGGGCTGGTACCACCTGAACAGGCAATACTGAGGCGACTCTGTGAGCTGTGCAGTGATGTGATGCAGGCACCCACCACGCCAGTCATGCTCTGTCAGTGGAGACAAAGGTAACAGCCTGCATGTGCTTGCTCACCACGGGTACCTTCCAGAGACCAACAAGGGACACCACAGGCATAACACAGTCAGCCACGTCACGCATCCTCACCCAATTCCTCAGCGCACTGCTGCCACATGCTGCGGAGTACATCCATTTCCTCAGCACCATGGCAGAGCACACAGCAAACATACAGGAGTTCCACAGGGCAGCACGTATGTCTGGCATGCTAGGGGAGATAGACTGCACCCATGTGGCCATTTGCATGCCACCTGGCCCTGATGGGACCGCCTATATGAACCGGAAGGGTTATGCCAGTGTCAACTGCCTGGTGGTGTGTGATGCCAGTGGGTGCATCATCAATGTCTGTCCCACGCACCCTGGGGGAGCACATGATTCATTCATATGGTACCAGTCGGCACTGTGCCATCGATTCAAGAGTGGAGACATCCCCACAGGACATCTAGTGGGTGAGTATGCATGTAGAACTGACAAATCAAAGGCAAGGGGGGGTAAGCCACAGGTGCCATGGGTGTGGCACACAGGGTTTGGGGCAGTCTGAGCCTGAACAAGACACTAACCTCCACTATCTCTACACAGGTGACAGTGGATACCCACTCTGTCCCTGGCTGCTCACACCCTACCGGTGGCCCATGACCCCATCGCAGCAACGATTCAATGAGGCACATGCCACCACACGCAACATCATTGAGCGGGTGTTTGGGATGCTGAAGGCACGTTTCCATTGCCTGGACACCTCTGGCGGTGCCCTACGGTATAGCTCCTCAAAGGCCTGTGGGATATTCCTGGCCTGTTGTATCCTGTGCAACCTGGCCAAAGACTGTGGGATAGCCATACAGGTTGAAGAGGGGGACAGCGATGGGAACGACGGTGACACCGGTGATGATGGGGATAGGCAGCCCCCCCCTTGGACGACGGGACCCCTGACTGATCCGGCTGGCCCAGCTGCACCGGGACACCATCACAGAGGAGCACTTCACCCAACACAGGTAAGTCATGGGGCCATGTGCAACCAACAGTGGCTAGGGCACCACCCACATACACACAGGGAAACACACCAGGGGTGCATGACAGCAAGGGAAGTGGCAGGGCACAGAAGCACACACATACAACCAGGGAAGGGTGAACAGTAACACGCCACATGGACGGACACACACACACACACACACACACACACACACACAATAGGCACACAGTGAACAGGGGTCAGGTACACAACCGAGCCGGAACACAGACACTAAAAACGCACATGTCCATAGGCCACCATGTCCACCGACTGTCCATGTGCATGTGTCAGATGCTGGGCACCTGCGCACTTTGGTGTACAGTGTAATGCAGGCATCATCATGCACATGCACCTGTGGACAGCAGTCGGGAGGGTGTGCAGGTGGTCCATGTGTCTGCGTGTAGGGCTGGGCACCCACCGGTGCACTGCCCACCAAAACACACATTGCACACAGGGCAGCACCAGACAGGGCCTGTACTGGGAGACAGCTCAGTCTTGTGGCACAGTGCCACGGCCACCTCGGATGCATGGGCGGCCCCGCTGAGACCCAGCAGCACTGGCAGGCCGAGCACGGGCCTCATGGGGTGGCACCGATGGTCCACTAGGGGTTCCACTGCACGAACTCGACCTTGCCCGCACAGGGGTCTGCAGCACACCGAACATACCTGCACCAGGAGTGCTCAGGATGCCCACAGCTGAACCCGGAGTCGACAGGGTGGGTGTCGCATGACGCCGGGAATGGGGAGTGAATAGCGTACTGTGCGGTGTGAGTGGCACAGGGGCACCTGACTGTGTGCCCAATGTGGCCACGACAGCGACCAATGCCTGTGTCTGCCTGTCAATGGCGGCGGTCACATCCATCTGCAAATGGTCAATCCGTGACAGGATCCTTTTATTGTCCCTGCTGTGTCGCTCCTTGACCTGCTCCAGAGCCACACACAGTGCCTCCATGGACGTTGCAACCCGCATCTGCTGCTGTACTGATGCCTGCAGCAGGCGGGTGTGCTCATCAAAGAGGTCGTCTGCCACATCGGCAACCTGTCCCTCAGGGTATGGAAGGGCCTGATGTTCAGCACCCCTTGAGGGTGGGCGCTGCTCACCAGGATCAGATATGGGCAAGTCCACAGGTGGTGCACTTACACCACCACTGAACCCTGTACCCCCAGTCCCGGTGGGTGACTGCTGCTGCTGCCCCTCCGCCTGCTGTGCCCAAGGGATCAGTTGTTCTGCTGCTGTGGCCGCAACAGTGCCAGTGACCTGTACAGCCACCGGTGCTGCCCCACCAGTGCTGACAGGCACAGCCTGGGACTGTGCTGATGTGCTGGCACACACATTGGAACCAGCCAGATCAATGGGCGTGAGCTGTCCTGCTGTGTGTCCATTCTGTGACACACACACACACATGTCAATGCCCATTGTGGTCATTCTATCATTAATGGTGCAGGTCTGTGCCACAGCCACAGCCACAGCGTGCTGGCATGCTTGGATGCCAGACCGCTGAGACACAGGAAGGGCACCCCCCACACCTGTCTCAACGACATCAGGGATGGCAGCCAGGCGTGCACACTGGTGCAATGCACGCCGGCTACCTGCGGAGGTGGATGGTCCCTCCTCCAACTCCGGATGGCTGTCCACAGTGGACAGGCCCTCCACCGCTGACCCCTGCAGATGCACAGGATCTGTAACAGAAAGTAAGGACACGTTAGTGCATGTGATCTACCTTCCCCCCCAACCATGACATACCATGCAGTGATGAGCTACCACCTGTCTGGAAGCCACCTCCAGGAACGCCCTCAATGGCACTGCACTGCATGCTTGCAGTGAGCCTGTCGTCTGCCGGAGTCAGCTGCACCACCTCCGGCTGGCCCCCGGATGTTGCAGCACGTGCCGCCCTGATGGCTGCCACCTTCTCCTTCACCCTCCTCCTGTCGGTTCCCATCTTCTTTTTACACTCCTGCACAGAGCGCTGGTGGCTGCCCTGCAGGTTAATGGCATGTGCCTCCCCCTCCCATGCAGCAGCATGGGCCTGAGGGGTGCTCCGCTGTCCACTGAGAAGTGGCTGTTCATCCAGGTAGGCCTCGAAGAGTGCCTCCATCTCAGCCTTCGTAAAATTAGGTCTCCTCTTCCTCCCACCATCATCCTCCTCACCTAGTCCTCGCTCGGTCATTTCACAGCCTGTATGGGTGAGAGTGGTCACCTGTGACTGTGCAGTACACAGCAATTCCCTGAGACCATAGTCCAGAACATCACACAGCATGCAACTCACCTATCAACTGCAGTAACCGAATATTGCCACTGCAGAACAGTGTCGCATTTTTATAGCGCAATCCATGCAAATTAGGTGTGGAGCAACTTTAATGAGATGCAAATCGCACTGCTGTGCCATTGAATGGCTGATCGGATGATTTGCATATGACGGCTGAATATCACGCTGTTGCACTTTACGCAATATGGTTGAACGTGCTGAGCCAAAGGCGCAGTTCTGTGACTGCATAGTACACCGCACTGTGCATGCCCAGGTAGCTTATGCAGGCGTCTGCTGCACTGATGACGTGCTGTGCGTGGCAGGCAATTCAGGGCATGCCCACCATTATGCCAGTGTCGCTACGGCAACGGTCACTACATGGCGCTGTGGCACAACTGCACAATAGTTCGCTGTGGCAATGGCACACGGGAGGCCAATCGCGCTGGACGCACAGACATCCAATGGCGCTGTGCATGGCCATGTGCCAGAGACCCATGACCCTGTGCCCAACCTTTGCCCCCTTGGCGCTGTATGTCTGGCATGTCTGCAGCTCTATCGCGCTGTTCGGTGACAGCGCGATAGGGAATGGCGGCGCTGTACCGACAGCGCAATAGGGAATAGCGGTGTTGTATTGCGCAGCAATTCCACATGGGGTTGCCGCGCTGCGGAATGCCATATTGCCTACTATAGATCTGGAGATGGCATGCAGAAGAGCCCCCCAATGGAGTGACCTTGAGCTGGCCAACCTGGTGGCCATTGTGGAGCCTCACTATGGCCCACTGAATGGGGAGGTTCCCCTGGGCAGGGCCAGGACTCAGGTCTGGCAACAGGTGGCCACTGACCTGGAGGCGGCCACTGGCTGAAGGAGGACCTCTGAGCAATGCAGGCACGGCTATGGGGACCTGAGGAGGAGGGAGCCAGGGCTACTGGCACATCTGCGGTCACGTGCCAGGAGGGGCGTGGTGCCTCATCCAGGTGGGTGATCCGTCTACGCACCTGTATGGTCCATATGGGTAACACTGTCTTTTGTGTCCAGCACATGGGGGAGGGTTGGTCTAGGGTTGGCTGTGGCGGTGTTTACAGGGTATGTGATGTATGGGTCTGGCTGGGTGGGTGGGCACACTCATTGGGGCAGGGGGAATATGCTTTGGGATTGTACTGATGTGTTTCTCACCTTTTGTTTCCCACAGGCGTGGCAGAGCGGAAGAGGGCCATGGCTGAGCAGCAGAGGGTGGTGGCTGCAGTACCCGAGCATGGCAGTGAAGAACCACAATGCCAGCAACAGCCCAATGAGGGTGAGTGCCATGACAACATGATTGCTATTGCATGCTGTGTGACAGGGTGGGGAGCAGGGCATGGCCACCATCCATGGACACCACTGCCATGCACACGACATGTGACAGTCAGCACTGTCCAGTGGCACTGCATGTCTGGGAGTGTGTCAATGGTGGTCCATGCGTGCACTGGGCACATGGCTGTGGCACTGCCTGCCCACCACATAGCCACATTACTGTACGGCCTTGGTTGTGCTGTGCTGGACATAGACGGTGTGTGTGCGCAGTGGTACACATGGCTGTTGCTGCCTGGTTGGGCATGTCTTGTGCACACGGTCACTGTGGGTGGGTGCACACCATCACAGGAGTGGAGCACTTGTCTGTATGCCATACATGATGGGTGGGCTGCAGGGAGATGGTCAGTCACACCCATTGACTCTGATCCCTTGTCCTAGGTGTCCGGATACTCCTTCGCATAGAGCGATCCATGCAGCAGCTATTGCAGGTGGCCACAGAATCCCTGGAAATCCTGCAGGACCTCCGGCAGCAAGGGGTGTGGAGGAGACGGCGACCCTAGAACCGGCACCAGGCAGCAGGGGAGCAGGCTGGAGACCAGTAGCTGGACATTACCTCCCCCCTTTGACTAACCCTCACACCCCGCCTTCCCTCTCCCAGTTATTCACCCCTGCCCCTTACCCACCCCTACCTTGTACCCGTACCTCCACCCCAGTTTTGCATATATGTAAATAGATGTTGATGTTGTTGTACTTGTTTTGTTGGTTTTCTAATACAGATATTTTGATATGAATACTGTGGTGGTCTCTGATTTGCAGCTGGCTATAGGTGCTCAGTTGCAGTAGTGTGCATGGCATCTGGGGAGGTTTAGTCATGGGTATGTGTGTGTGCGTGGGGAGGTGTCTCTGGTGTGGGAGTGGCTTTCAGTCGGTATCTGTGGTGTATGTTGTTCTCTGTGCATTGCATTGTTGTGTGCAGTATTCCATGGTGCCTGCTCTGTGTCCATTGTGCCCCTGTCAAGCTGTCCTTGGCCTGTGCAGCTGACACCCTTGCATGTCTGTGTCCTGCCAGGTCTGCTGCCTTGTCAGTGGGGGCTGTCCCTGCAGGTCATCCACTGTGACCGTCACAATGCTGGGTTGCCACCTGTCTCACGATGGGGTGCATGTTTGCCTCGGGTGACACTGTGGCCTCCACAGTTGCTGTCCCACCTCCATGCTGTGTCTTGTGTGTGTTGCTGGGGCTGTGCAGCACTGTCTGTGACTTGTGATCCAGGCGTATGTTGGTGGCGTACAGGGCCACAGTACATGCACAGGGTGGGTGTCACCCCTGTGCCATGGTGGATTGTAGGCTGTGTGTGCACAGTTTACATGTGCCCACACTGGGGGCTTGGTTGCCACACTACTGCGTCCCTGTGTTGGTGTCCCCGAGGGTATGGGTGTGTGTTTGCCCCTGCACTGTGTTGCATCCAGTGTGCTGCATGCTTCCACGCACCACTGTGGGTGTCTGTGCTGGCTGCTGTGGCTCATGGTGAGTCGCGCTGTGACACCTGTCTACTGTGCAGGGTGCTGTATCAATGGCAGTGGTGTCAGGGGCATGCCTTTTCCTGTGTGGGGTACCACTTGTGGCGACACATGTTTGGTCTCTCAACTGTGCCTCAGGGGGGTTGTGCGTTTTGGCACTGTGTCGGCCATTGTTGCATTGCCGTGTGCTGCCACCCACTGCTGGGTGCTCATGGTGGCTCTGGCTTGTATGGTTCTGTGGTACACGAGGTTGCAGTGTGACAGGGGGTATGCATGGGGATTCCTGCAGTGATGGTCACTGCTCATGGGGGGTTTCTTGGGGTCACAGTGCACGGTGTGCTGTGCATGGGGGGGCTGCTGTACAACGGGGTGGTCCGCCCCCCTTGTGTGGCAGTCTCAGCTTGCCAGTGGGTGTGCTGGGGCACCATGGCCCAGCTGTGTTTTG
The DNA here is from genome assembly GCA_016271365.2 of Neoceratodus forsteri. Classification (NCBI taxonomy): domain Eukaryota; kingdom Metazoa; phylum Chordata; order Ceratodontiformes; family Ceratodontidae; genus Neoceratodus; species Neoceratodus forsteri. The sequence goes on from CM057453.1 coordinate 1,388,593,556, forward strand.
TTTGCTTGTCCCCATGGGCCAGTGGATATTCCGTCCCTCCCCCAGTTGTGCTGTGCTTGGGGTGTGGGGGTGCGTTGTCAGTTCTGCAGTGTGTTCCTGTGCCCATCTGTGGCATGGGTGGTGGGCCCCTGCCTACCTCCCTGGTTGTGCAGTTCCATTGCTCTGCTGCTGGGGTGCTCCCTGCTTGCACTATGGTGCCTCTGGACTGCTCAGCTGGGCTGGCCTTGTTGTGCTATGGTGCATCATATCTGCTCAGCTTCCCCTTCCTGGTTGCACTATGGTGCAGGTTGTGCGATATTCAGACGTTGGCTGGTTGCGCAATTTGGCTTGCTCCATTTTTGAATATTGCATCTATTGTGTGTGTGCACGATGGACTTGTGCTTGCTCCTGCTATTGTGCACATTTTGGGCGCAGTTTGAATATCCAGCCTCATAAGTATGTACCCTCATTCCCTGCATTTCAGGCTTCCTCCACAGTCACAGACCAATATAAAGTTCAAGGCTATCAGTAAAATCAGAAAAAAATTACTAACAAAAAATGAGGGTGAGCTCAGGGGAAGGGGATGGGATAGACACAAGCTGACTGCAGTCTGCAGATAGCTAGATGAGTAATGGCAGTAGCAGTAGTGGAACTGGAGAGCTGCTGCTGCAGTGTATTTTTCTTTAATTACTTGATTGTCTACATCCTTGGGTATAGCCCCAGAAAATAAAAAGACAGGGTTTGTTTTCCCACAGTCACTAACTACTTGATTGTCTGCAGTCTTGGGGCCGGATTCACAAAAAAGATGAACCTGGTACAACACAAATGCACTCGCGCAGATCAGATGCTCTGAGCACAAACAGAACCATTCACAGAGGCATGCACAGTGGGAAGCACTGAGTGCAACACCACTGTGAATCACCTTGAAACAGATGTGCCAGTGCAACCTGAGATATGCCAGGGCAAGCTGGATGCCCCATAGCCACACAGGAGAGCTATGCAGAGCAAGTGGAGCAGTACAACAGGGCATGAAGAGCAACCACATAGCTGGAACAATCAAACCCACAGACACAAATGTTGAGAAAAACATGTTTAGAAAAGATTAAGAGCATAAAAAACTGTACAACACATATGAAAAACATATCACAACAACAACACCAAAAGGGGAAAGGGAGGTGCAGGGATGGGAAGGAGGGCAGGAAAGGACAGCAACAGTGGATGGTGAACATTAACTATGTATATGTGAGGACCTCAGGAAGAGGCAGAGGGCCACTAGCGTCACCGTGCCCTGCCACGCACCACTCTGGCACAGCCACGGACTGGGATCCACAGCAGGATGCCCTGCAGAGCAGCTGACAGGTGCCGAACAGTCCTGGATAGTGGATGCAGGGCTGCCTGGATGGCCACATGGATCCTCCAGTCCATGTCAACATGGGCACCACCACCATCCACATCATGGCGAGCCTGGAGACGTACAGCAATGACAGGAAGAACACACATTGAGGGCCTGAATGTGGACAACACCCTCAACCACCAGTAACCCTACAATATCTGAAATGCAGCAATAGCAGAATGCAGCACTCACCTGCCCCTGGAAGGGCACAAGACCTGGCACCCTTGATCCTCCACATCCACACCTCAGCTGCATCTGCAGCCCACTGCCTGGTATCTGGTCCTGCAAAGCACAACAGACAGCACCATGAGAGACCACTGCCACAGTGCAGGATTCAGTGCCACAGTGCCCCCCTCAGCCGGCCAGTGGCCATGCAGCAGACAGTGATGACCAGCCATGAAGCACCCAGTGGCCCACAGGCAGACACAGCCATGCCCAGCACCCCCGAAGGCACACTTGGTATGGCAGCATGGAACAGGTGCAGCCACTACCATGTGTGCAGGACACTGTGAGACCCATGAGGGTGCCCCATGAGGTCCTTGATACACACACCCAGCATGTGCCACAAAAGGAGACAGATGAACAACACCTACCTGGTCTTGGTAGTGCACCCCTGCGTGCATGGCACTGAAGCTGTGCCAATCTCTCCAGGTCCTGCCTCTGGAGGTCACCATAATGATGCCTGCACTGCTCCCCTGTGTGTGGCATCCCTGTACAGTGCACAAGCTGAGCTGCAATGGAGGCCCACCCCCGGGCCCTGGGCTCATGGAGGTCATCCTGGCCAAACAGGCAACCCTCCACAGTCATAACCAGTGCTACCAGATGTAGCAACTCCACCTGTGACCAGTTCATGGTCCTAGGAGTCAGTCTCCCTGCCTAATATAATGGAGACTGACAGTAGCAAGGTGCAAAAAGGCAATGCGAAGTCGAGCAGCCATTATGCGCCACGTGAATCACTGAGGCAAGAGCAGCACAGCGTGCACTGAGCATGAAGCACAATAGGTCAACGGCAATGCACCCACGCATGCGCATTGCACTATGCAACGGTGTGGCAAGGCCAGGACTTGGTCGCACATGCGTGATGAGCATGCGGACACCATGTTGTGCATGGCATGTGCTATGAACAACTACAGTGCACCGAGCACAATCCATGGGTAGTTCAAGCACAGTGCAGCATGGACAGTGCATAGTGGAACATGCTGCACAATAGGGTACACAGAGCCATCGTCAGCAGACCTGCAATGGCGCATCGAGTCAGCAGTGGAATGGTGCATCATGGGAGATGTGCCACCGGACACGGTGACCACACATGCACAACAGAAACACCGTCTAGAATGCCCCCAATACAGGAACATGCACCTACTGATACATGCATGTGCTGGATATGTGCTGTGCAGCCATCGGCACATCCCACAGATGCTCCATGCAAATTAATATAAGCTGAGAGCAACTGAGCAATTCACAGAGAATGCACCCAAAACAGCCTCATTCAGCATGTATGGGTAACTCAGCCAATTAGCATCTTATTACCAGGGGCCCAGGCCTTATTTGCATGTCCTGAGCCATAAATGCTCCCAATTCAGCAGGCTGAGACCAGGTTGTTGAGAGGAGTCAGTGCCTAGTAGATGGTGAGTACACAGCCATGTTAATAGGGCAACAGATCAAACTGGGGTGACTGACTGTGAGCGTGCACACTAGTCAATGCTCCAGTACCCCAGATGTGGAACCAGTACAACCAATATGTGGACCTCAAGGCCATAACATGGAATACAGCAGCAGGGCTGTACAGAAGGTGCACAGAGCACCAATGGACTGTTCCCTGCCATGTCCATATTGGCAGTATGTGAACCGGGATGTACAAATCCCAGCATGTGCGACAGTTCTGCTGAGCGATGATACGGTCGACAGCATGCCTATGCATTGCTATGTGGAAAAGGGAGGGCATGCGACATGAACAGATGGGCCGTCCACTGTACACAGGGACACAGGAGAGGTACGTGTGACTGGGTGGCACCGGCAATGTGTGATGGATGCAGCAACGTGCAACAGGTAGGTCCGAGACACACAAGAGTGCACGTGCAGACACAAAGGCAGTGTCACCAAGCTGCTCGCTGCTGCCAGCTGCACTGTGGCTGTTGCCACAGGTTGGCCTCCCTCCACCCTGTGGCCATCACATGGGTGTATCCCAGGACTGAATTGTCACCACGGTGGCGGCACACATGCTGCAGAGGTACCAGAACATGCCATGGCAGACTTCACAGTGTGCCCCCCTAGGATGGCTGCACTTTTCCTCCAGCTGTGGACTCTGTGTCATACATGGCATGTGCAGCATCCCCTGTGGACCACGTACCATGGTGCATGTCCACCTGTGCTAGGCTGGCCACCCATGGACCACAGCCCAGATCAACGGTATCATGGACCATGGGGGGGGCAACAGGCTGTGGGAGATGTGAGTGGGAACATGTGTACCCACAGGCATGGCTGACACCTGATGCTTCCCCCCACAGTAGCCAGTATGTTGGAGGAAGCAGATGCCACCAGCAGGTGGTGCCCCAACTTCACTAAGGATGAGGAGAGGGTGCTCATTGAAGCATGCCACCTATGCCTGGACATACTCACTAGCAGGGGAGGTAGCCAGACAGCATGTGCGGAAGGCTGGGAGGATATGGCCCAGCTGGTGAATGCAGTGGCACCGTACAACTGCACGATACAAGAGTGCCGCAAGCACTGAAATGATGTCTGCAGGAGGGCTAAGGAGAAGGTGGCCAGCATCCAGGCATCCCTGTGGTGGACAGGGGGTGGTCCCAGCATGGCAGAACAGCTCAGCCCCAACAAGACACTTCTGGCTGCCAGTGTGTCCAGAACAGCCATGCATGGTGTCCCAGGTGGTAGATTCCATATGGGAGGTAGCCCGTAGCAGCATGGTGAGTAGCTGTGCACCCTGGCCAGGCACATAAACCCATGTACAATGTTAGACACGCCTGTCCCTCCATGCTGAGCACTGTCACTGTACACCCAAGCACAGTGTCCCTGGGATGGTCTGCCCTGTCAAGGCATGACCTGCCCCATGGTGCTGTGGGTGCTAGGCCACAGCACAGGAGGACACGTGACCACTGTGCACCCATGTGGCATGTGAGACTGCCACTATGCATTGTGCACAGTGGGTCAGTGGCAGGCTCAACCACGACATGGGCTGCATATCGCCATCATGCCCTGGCCCTGCTGTGGACAGGCGTGCGGCACTGGCAATGTGTGGATGGCAGTGTTCAGTTGTGCTTCACCACTATGACATGTGTGTACTGTGAATTAACCATGGTCTCCCCCTCCTCTCTCCACAGCACCATCATGACTCCAGGGTGCAGCCATGGCCATGGCTGACCGTGATGCCCTCATGGGCAATGATATGGGCACATCACATGGGGCCAATGACAACACCGTGGATAACTCCACACCTGTACCATCCACGTCCCGTGCAACACTGGTCATGGCCCCAGTGACGGAGGGCCCTGTAGGCTCATCCACCAGCGATGTCAGAACTGCCAGCAGATACATCGCTTGGTTCCGGGATCCTGTCCAGGTTGTCTGATTCTGACCCAGATGAGGCAGTAGACAATACAGATGCCCTCCTCATGCTCACCAGTGGCATGCAGGGGAGGGCATTGGCACTGCAGCATGTACAACTGACACCAGCGACACAGACATGGCCAACGGCGGTGCACACTTCCGGGGTTGCCTGTGTATAAGTCCCTAGGTGCCACTGATGTTTCCACTGTGCTGGGTACCAGTGCTGTGGCAGCACAGCTGCCCGTGGCTGTGGGTGCTATGTATGCCCCTTGCACCACTGCCTAGTGCAGTGCTGGTGACATTGGTGTCATCTGGGCAGGGTGCCTGTGTGCATGCACCCACTCCAGTGGCCTGTCTACATCGCAGCCTGCCAGGGTGTATCCACCACCCATGGATGCACCTGGTCAGGCTGATCCAGCCCCGATCATCGGCGATGCCACTGTGCTACATCACCTACCAATGACATGTGGGCCTAACTTGACCTGCTAGTGGTTGACTATGATGGGTCAGGAGCCCCTCTGTGTGGAGTTCCGGAGCCACAGGGCTGTTATGGTCCAGGAGCATGAGTCTGTGGCAGCGTGGTGTGCTCAGATGTTGACAGAGACACGCATCGTACAGGTGGGCATGACTGCAGCTCTAGAGCTGGTGGATGCATCCACAGTACATTGTGGATATCATGCATCCAGTCAGATGCCCAGGAGCATCTCCCGTACACCCCGGCGGCAGAACCAGGTGAACCTCCTGCTGCTGACTCCATCGCCACTGGCATCCACACTCACCGTCCATGGCTCGACCGGTTGGCATCAGACGGCCACTCCACTGGGCACCCGTTCATGGTCTCAGTGCAGCACCCCTGCAGAGTTACTGGGGACATCTCCTGTGGCAGGTGGTGGCACCCCCACCACCAGCAGCCATGGCAGAGTCCACCCTCCTATCTGCGTTGGCCATGGGGCTGCCTTGTGATGCCTATGTCTAAAGGCCTGTGGTGGCAGGTTGGCATGCCTGTGCCTAACAGACACCCTGAGGGTGGTGCCAGTGGCAGTGTGTGTGGCGATCACATGCCCCACAGCCATCCTGGCACCACCCTGTGCTACCTGTGCAGGCTGTCCATTGTGTCTGTGTGTACCGCTGTAGTGCCATGTGTCATGGGAATGATGAGTGTGTTATGGTGTCTGCAGTGCCCTTGTGCTGGCTGCAGTGCGCACTGACCCATGATGTCTATAGCATGGCTTGGGTGGAGCTAGGTTGATGCATGCATGGTGTCCATGTGTCTGTATGTCTGTGTGTCCCCCACCGTGTGTGCATGCCTGTGTGTGTACCACTGTGCAGTGTCCACTGTCCACTGTTCCCTTGGCATGTTGTCCCTACACCGCGGCGTTCACACCTGCACACATACACACCTGCATACTCACCTGCAGGGCCTGAAATATTCCTCCACCACAAGCATGAGGTATGCTCATGCCCTCTCTGCCAACCTGAGATCCCTGCATCCCTGCCCGGCTTTACATCCCTGGACCTCAGAGGGTGCCCTGTCTGCCCCCTTCCCCACCCCTTCTCCTCCCCGGAACAATCGCCTTCACTGGCCTCGACAGGTATCCCACATTCATGGGCCATGTTGTGTAGCATACAGCAGGCCAGAAATATGCCACAGGCCTTCTCAGAGTTGTACTGTAGGGCACCACCTGACCGACACAGGTACCAGAATCACATCTTCAGCATGCCAAAGACATGCTCTATGATGGCATGTGTCGTGATGTGTGTCTCAATGTAGCATTCTTTTGTCACTGTTCCCAGTCATCGGATGGGGGTGAGGAGCCAGGGCCTCAGTTGGTATGTGGTGTCACCTGTGGGGGTAGACATGTGTCCATTAGTACATTGGGGCACACTGTGGCTTGTGCCCTGTCCTCATCCCTGCCCTCTGTGGTGTGTGCCCCTGTCCTGCTGTCCGGCCCATGCATCCACATACCTGGCAGTCCTGCATCCCTACCATGGCTGCACCTGCATGCCCCCATCTGTCTTGTGGTGCACAGTGCAAGCATGCCACCCTGTGTCAGCCTTTGTACCCTTTCACACCCCTGCTGTCCCACGGCCCATGCGCCTGCTTCACACTGCCCATGACCCATCCCATGTTTCCCGGACATGGTGCCCCCTTTCGCTGTTGGTGCCCTGTCACATGTACCTATCATATGGCCACTTGGGATGTCCCTGGCCTTGAACTTTGTGCAGAGTGCTGACTGGTGCCATATGAATGCATCGTGTGCGCTCCCAGGGTGTGTGGTACAGACATTGATGATGCACCCTGTGGCATCGCACGCCACCCGGCAATTCACAGAATGGTACCCCTTCTGATTCACATATGTGATTGCCTCCTCACCAGGTGGTGCACGGATTGCCACATGGGTGCAGTTGATGGCCCCTATGACACCGGGCATGCGTGCCACCCTGTAGAACCCTTGCATGGCTTCTGTACACTCTGCCTGCATGCTAGGGAAATGGATGTATTCCGAAGTATGCAGTAGCAGTGCAGTGAGGAACTGTGTGAGGAGGCAGGATGTTGAGGCCTGTAATATGCCAGTGGTGTCTCCAGTAGGCCTCTGGAAGGTTCATGTGGCGAGCAGGAACATGACCATTGTCACCTTGATCTCTACCGAGATGGCATGACCTTGTGTGGTGGGTGCCTGCATCTCATCATGGCACAGCTTACAGAGCTGCCTCAGCATGGCCCTGTTGAGGAGGTATCACCAGACTGTCTCCACCTCTGTGAGCTGCTCGAAGGACATTCGGGCATGATACCACCGTAGGTCTGGCCACCTACGGTGCCTTCCAGTGCCCTGCTTCCTCCTCTTTATTTGGGCACCAGCTATGGTGACTGCTGCTGGGTTCATTGCTGCTGTCAGTGTGGCCCTCTGGTGTTGTTTGCTGCCTGACTTTGCTGCCTGATGGCTGGCTGTGTCTCTCCCTCTCTCTGGTTTCCTCTTCCTCTTCCCCTCTGGCTCTGGCTGTCTGTTGCTGCAGTCACTCCATTCACAACCTTCAGGTGTGCTGGACATAAGTCTCCTTCTTTTGTACTTATCTTTCTATGGCACATCTTGGCTTTGTGCTAGCATTGCCCCATTGATGCACCATGGTTCTGCACTGTGAATCGAGTTGCGCTGTGTATGCATGGGTTCACCCCCCTGTATATGAGCTGCATGTTATTACATTGCACCTATGGTGCATGTTGTTCAGTGCAGGGCTTCTCAGTTGGGCTGTCGCTTTCACCCAGTTTCTGAATCAGCTTCCGGCACATTTCGGACTTGTGCCGGTGCATCTGGGTTGCGCTGGGTGCATCTGTTTTGTGAATCCTGCTGTTGGTGTATATCTCCAGAAAATAATAAAAAGGCAGGCTTTCATTGCCTAAGTTCACTAATTACTTGATTGCCGACATCCTTGGGGAATATAGCCCCAGAAAATAGTAAAAAGGCAGGGTTTGTTTGCCCACCTTCACTAATTACTGGATTGTCTACAGTCTTGGGACATAGTCCCAGAAAATAAAAAGGCAGGGTTTGTTTGCCCACCATCACTAATTACTTGATTTCATACAGCCTTGGGGCATAGTCCCAGAAAATGAACAGGCAGGGTTGGTTTGCTTCTGTCACTAATTACTTGATTGCCTACAACCTTAGGTATAGCCCCAGAAAATAAAAAGGCAGGATTTGTTACCCCGCTGCCATGATTTTTGATAGGTTTACTGTCTATATTTCTTCTGGCCTTAAGAAATAATAAAGGCATGGTTTGCCATCACTAATTTCTTTTCAGCCTCCAGTCTTGCAGTATTTCTTCTGGCCCCAGAAAATCATAAGGGCAGTGTTTGCCATAACTATTTGTTTTATTGTCTTGGGGTATATCTCCAGAAAATAATATAAAGTCATGCTCTGTCATTGCTAACTTCTTTATTGTGTAAATGCATACAGTGTTGTCAAAGTATTTGTTCTTTAAAAAAAATAAGGCAGGGTTTATTGTCATCACTAATTGCTTCATTGACTACATTCTGGGTGCACCATTTCTTCTGACTCCAGGAAAAGGCAGGGTTTGCTGTCATCACTAATTGTTTTATTGCCTATAGTCTCTGGTGATCTAGCCTATCTACTTAAGTAAATATTTTTATTATTTTGGCATGCAACAGAATTAAACAGAAACTGGAAGTAAACAACAAAACAATGAGTCATAACATAAGGTCTTTCTTTAATGTGGAAACAGCTGACAAAAGGCCAAGATTCAGTTCTTCATCAGCATCATCATCATCTACTGTGAATGAGACCGTGTACACAGAAATAATGCTAACTGATACAGATACAGCTTGTAATGATCAAACAAGTGACACAGTATGTTAGAGTGAAGGCATCAGTACTAGCAACATAACAACTGAATTTGTGATTGAACAGCCTTCTACTTCTACCTGCATTGAATCAGACTTGTCCCCATCCCTTACAGTATTTTCAGTTGGTGATAAACCTAATGATCTTGGCAATACATAGAAAGGCTCCGCTCAGTCTATGACTAATTTCAGTTCTAAGATTTATGGACATAAAAGTCAAGGCTTTTGCCATCACTGGTACAAATATTTCTGTTGGCTGGAGTACAGCTGTGAAAATCAGAGTGCATTCTGCTTTGCATATAGATGTTTCATGCATAGGCAGGGAAGCACTGATGAAGCATTTACATTTTGTGTGTTTCAAAACTGGAAAAAGACATTGGAGAAATTCAACGCACATATCAACTCAAACTCATAGAAGTGCAATGGCTGCCTGGTCTGTATATACTGTAAGTGCACAAATGAAATGGGTAACATCATTATACAGGTAGACAAGGGCAAGGTTAAGGAAATTCTGTGAAGAAGGGATTACATGAAGAAACTGGTTGAAGTCACTCTACATTTGGTTTGTCTAGGTTTATCTTTCAATGGTCACAATGAAGATGAGCAGAGTGTTAATAAAAGAAATTTCAGGGGGACTTTAGATTTGATTAAAAAGTTTGACAGAGTGCTTCAAGTAAATAATTCCATCCCATCAAATACAACATATCTCAGTAGAGTCACAGAACGGCCTGATTCAGTCTGCCACATCCTGTATTACAGATGCAATTGTGCAAGAAGCAAAAAATGCTAAATTTGTATCAGTTTTATCTTACGACAGTAGAGACGTTTCACATCAGGAACAAATGAGCATCTGTGTGAGATATGTTCATAACCATAAACCTGCTGAACATTTTCTGTGCTTTGTTAAAGTCTCCAAACTGGATGCATGAGGTTTATGTGGTACCATTAATGAGACCTTGAAAAAGTTTGATATTTTTGAGCCAGATGTTACTTTTGTTGCCCAAGCATATGACGGTGCAGATGTCATGAGTGGCCATCTTAATGGCATTCAGGAACTTTTGTAGAAGAAAACATCCTCATGCTGTGTATGTTCACTGCTACACACATAAGTGAAATCTCACTCTTGTTTATTCATACCAGCGCATTCCAGAAGTAAAATACTTTTTTGATTTTTTGCAATGAGTACATACATTCTTTTCAACATTTGCAGTACACAGTGACAGATTGAAACAGATACAGCAAGACATGAGGCTCGAAAGAACATACAAAGTCACAGCTTTGAGCAACACTAGGTGGGGATGTCAGAAAAGAGCAGTGAGAGCACTGAAGTGAACCTATGAGTCTATAATTTCTTATCTGTCTCTCACAGTAACCACAGAAATGAACCCAAAGCTCAGGGCCTCTACAACTTCATGATGCCATTTAACACTGTATTTTGACTTTTCCTGTTTAATCACATTCTCAGATTCGCAGAAAGACTCCACAATCTGCTGCAGACTGAAGATCTGGATCTAGCTTTTGCTGGCATTGCAGTAGAAGCATTTATTGAAACTCTGGTTTCATTCAAAAATGAAGAGAAATGTAAAGAATTACTCCATGAAGCAACAGCATTCATAGTACCACTTAACATAGCTCCTGATGGTGTAATAGAAGGAAGGACCCATTCGTGACATACCCATCACTTAGCAGCTCATTTTGATGAATATGTGGTTGACACCAGACTTAGGGAACAGCAACCAGTTATAGTACCTTGGAAACAGACTATCGAACACAAATCTCCCTGCTCTGCAGCTATAACCATTGGCAGTGGTGGCAACAGCCAGCCTCCTCCAGCAATAAAGTTTCCTCCAGCCACAGAGTATATCCAAGGCCTTGTTTGTCTGCTGTGACAGTGAGTATCTCAGACAGTGGTAAAGCACACATAGGGTACTAAATAATGACTGTTTCCCTCTACATGTACATCATGGCAGTAATCCATGTCGCTGTCACACCAGGACTAAAGCAGTATTTGACTGTCCCCTTGTATCTCCATGTCTTGCAGGTAAAGTCACTGTCAGTGGCAATACCAGCACAAGGCCAACTCCAGTATCAAAGCCTCCTCCATTGGCTCAAAAAGCCTTCTCTGACCAGAACCATAAGTGTACTCCTATACCACTACAAGCTAAACCTGGCATCTTGCCTCAGTGTATATACTGGCAGTGTCAAACAGCCTTCTCCAGCACTGTAAGGTGTGCCCTGAATGCATTCTTTATCCACTGTGATGGTGAGTGTGACAGTCTCATCACCAGCACGCATTATTACTGATGTCTGTTTCCCTCCAGTGGTTCTTCTTGTTGTTGGTGCACCCTAAATAAAACTGTCTTTTGCTATCCCCTTGTGTCTCCATGTCCTGCAGGTAAAGTTGCTGTCAGAGGGTCTCCAGTACCACGGTTCCTCCAACACAAAAAAAAATCCTCTGAAAGCAACCACAGCATCAGCCTCCTCATCCTCCACCTCCTCCAGTACTGAAAACCACAGCCTCTTCAACCAGAGTACTGACGACAGAGCCAGAAAGAAACAAAGTCTCCTCCACCATGAGTGTGTACTCTGAAGGCCTTTCTCATCCACTGTGATATTAAGAGTTACAGTCATTGTTCCTCACAGCACACACAGGAACTAGGTACTAGTAGTACTAATTTCTGCTTGCCTCCATAGTTTTTTTCATGGCAGAACTGCGGTCTTTTATTACCCATGTACTAAAATGTTCTTTTTATGTACCCTTTTGTCTCCCTTTCATACAGTTATAACCATTGTCAGTGGTGACACCAGAAAATCTCCCTCATCACCAATGCTTCTTCCATCACCACAGGGTACACCCAAGGCCTTATTTCTCCTCTTTGATGGTGAGTATCTCAGAAAGAGAGAACCAGTCCAGTACACTGAGCTGCTAATATCCATTTCAATCCACAGGTATGTCACGACAGTACTGCAGATAGTTAGTGCCCCACCCAACTTACTAAAATGGTATTTTCCTGTCCCCTTGTTTCTCCACATCCTGCAGGTATAGCCATTGCAAGTAGGTCACCAGGACCATGACTCTTCTAGCTGAAATCCTTCTCCAAGACAAAAGTGACCACCAAAGCATCATCATCATCCTCGCCTTTCTCATATTCTAAAGAAGTGCAAACTCTGATCTCTTGTGCCATTGTAGCTACCAGTAGAGTCAGCCAGCTGGCATCAAACTTAAAGCCTCATCAAGCACCAGGATGTAACTGGAAGGAAGCCATTGTTCATCAGCTGTGATGGTGAGTGTGACAGCTAATAATGGACCTGCAGTCCAGCATGCAAGCATTCCCTCCACAGGACTCCTGGCTGTTAATGCAGCCTGTCTAAAACAATCTTTTATCTTCCCCATTGTGTCTCCCTCTTCTGTAGGCTTATTAGTTGCAGACAGAAGGACTGATGTGCTGCTCCATATAGTCTATCTTCAAAACTACAGTACAGAAAGAAAAAAAATACCCATCCTCCACCAACAACATGATCTGGCTTGCTCTAATTTCTACTACACAACAGCACCTTCTGGCATATATTCTTACAATTCCTCAGTCAAGCAAATACCTAGGCATCAGATAAAGAACCTTCACTACAGGTCTACAGCTAATTTGATGACATACATGATAGCTACACCTACCATAATGTTATATCAAAGCTTGAGGATGCATCTCGGTCAGGACAGCCTGCACAAAAAAAAAAAAAAAAAAACAGCATACAGTAGCCAACCCTTGCTTCTGCTGGGGTCTGCTTCTACAAAATGTTAGAAACATAGATGTTGTTGCCAGAAAAGGACTTTTAGGACCAAACAGTCTGCTTGTTGTCCCTGCCTATTCCATCACCACTGACTCTAGTTAAATATATGTATCGCTCACTCCCCCATCCCTCTATCTAATATGCCTCTGTGTCTATCCCATGCATGCTCAAAGCTCCCCACAGTCTTTACCCCTACTACCTCCCATGGCAGGCTGTTCCAGTCATCTCTCACCCTTTCCATCAAGAAATATTTCTGCACAGTTCTCCTAAACTTTCCTCATCTTAGCTTTATTTTATGCCCCCATGTTCTAGTGCTTCCTTTTTCTTTTTTTTTCTTTTTTATTCTTTATTCTTTTCAGTTATAGAAAAATAACTGGGGAAGTTCATAACATAACAATCAAAAGGTAACAAATCTTCCGAAAAACAATCAAAACAAAATAGAAACAAATGAATTAATCAAATATAAAAATAATAATACATAACATCATAACCCCCATCCCTTCGAGAAGGCCAAACTCTAATAAGAGCAACTCAAATTGTACGTAGTGCAAAGGGGGAATTAGATAAATATACCCCTCTAACATAATAAAGAATAGTTAGAAACCAGGCAACAAAGAGGAAATGTAATGAAAAAAGAAGTAATAATTATAACAGTACCAACATAGTTAGATGGGAATGTAAATAAATGTAAATGTAAGTTTATAGATTGATGACGATATAAGTTAATAAGAATATATACCATTGAACCAATGAGAATATAAGCTTATAGATGTATGGACTGCTCCAGGAGACTAAGTTAAAAGTAAACTATAAAGTTTACCCCAAAATGTGTGGAAGTTATGAAGCTTATTACTAGCACTTGCAATGAATCTGGCTAATTACAAATTGTGTAAAATGTTTATAGATCATTCTTTAAGGATCGGAATGTCACTATCCAAGCAGTGTCTCAAAATTACTTATTTTGTTGACATTGAAATTAGAGCCAACATGGCCTTGTCTGATACATTAGGTAAAGAACCATAAACCCCTATAATATATCCCATAAGACAAAAAGCTTGTTGCAGGTGTAGTTTGTTAATAATTCTACTTCTAATATCTTCCCAAAGTGGTTTTACTAATGGACAACTCCACAATATATGGCTTAAAGTGCCACTTCCAGTATTACATCAAATACAGTAATTTGAGTTTAGCAGTCAGAATCTAAACAATTTATAGGGCGTCAGATAAGCATTATGCAAAATTTTAAATTGCATTAATCTTAAATTATCAAGAGGGATGAATTTATATATGTTGTTCCAAATTTGTGACCAGTCCTGTGACTGAGTTTCAGATTCCGACTGCCAATAACTGGCTTGAATAGGAATATCTGAGAATTTTCTGGATAACAAGATTTTATATGTATTAGAAATTGGATATAAAATTAATGCAGGCATTTTTAAGTGTTTTAAGAAACTCCTGATAGCTGTTAGTCTAAGGAGTGAGGCCTAAATGGGAGACATACTGTTTTTAACAAAAATAAGTTTATAATGCATTTCTTAGTACTATTATAATGAGCCAATATTTCTCTAAAAGGTAATGAATACCCATCCTTTAATGAAGAGCCAACTGTTAAGCCCATAACTTCTGGAAGCCACAACGTTATAAGAGATTTTTTATTTAATTTAAGATTGTGGTTATTAATGAGAGGTTGATGTATACCTTTGAAAAAATTAACATTTATGAAATTACCTAGTTGATTATGTACCCTGGATATAATACCTATTACTGTATTTTTAAGTTCTCCCAGTAAATTAGCAGTTTTCATATACAACATAGCCATGGGAGATATTTTAAATTTTTTTAAGAGGGTATAACTCTTTATCAAGCCATATGGGTATGTAAGTGTTTCCTCTAGTGATAGGGGAAATCCACTTAAGATATTTATTTATATTTGTAGACATGTAATAGAGTGTAAAATTAGGAATGTTGATGCCCCATGAGATTTTGGTAGCATTCATTTTTTTCAATGCAATTCTAGAAGGTTTATTTTGCCATATAAACTCAGTTAGAAGAGTGTGTATTGGAGCAAACCATTTTAAAGGGAGATACAAATGTAACATATTGAGGGGGTTAAAAATTGTGAGAAAAATATTATTTTTTAGGATATTTATCCTACCCCAAAGTGAAAGAGGCATTTTTTTCTATCTATTAATGTCATGTTTAATTTTAATTATTACATTATTGAAATTTAGATTAATGATGTAGTTATTGTCTTGTGAGAGAAAAAAATTGAGGTATTTAATTTGATCAGATGACCACTGTAATACTAATTCTATAATGTCCTTTTTGAAACATAATCCATTTAGAGGCATAACCATAGTCTTTTCCTTGTTTAACCTTATAATTTGACATTGTACTGAAATTGTGTATTGTTCCTAGAGCTGCTAATATAGACTATCTCAAATTGAAGACATGTAACAACACATCATCTGCATATGCTGAAAGCTTTACATGAAAGGGGGCCTAGCCTGATAGCATTAATTTGTGGATTCTTATTTAAAAAATATAGAAGGGGTTCAAGATAAAAATGTAATAAAATGGGAGATAATGGGCACCCAGGATGGGTTCCACAAAATAGTTTTATTGGGGAAGAAAATATACCCATTACAATAAATTCATGCTGTGGGAGGGGAGTATATATTTTTTAACCAATTTGTAAACATATTTGGAAAACCAAACTTTTAAGTGTTTCAATAAGAAAGTCTAAAATTGACTCTATCAAAAGCTTTCTCTGCATCAAGGGACACCAGAGTAGCAGGAGACCTGGAGTCCCTGGAATGCTTCCTTTTTCTGAAACAGACCCTCCACTGGCACCTTGTTTGCTCCTGTGAGATAGTTGTAGGTTTCAATCATGTTCCCTCTTTTCTCTTCCAAGGAGTACATGTTAAGTTCCTGCAACCTTTCCTCATGTGGCCTCTTGTGTAACCACCTCACCATTTTGTTTGCCCTCCTATGTACCACCTCCAAACTTCCAATATCCTTTCAGGGGTGCAGCCTCTAGAACTGGGCACAGTACTCCAGATGGAGCCTTACCAGTGAGCAATACAATGACAGTACGCTTTCCTCTTCCTGCTAAAAATCTCTCCCAATCCACCCCAGCATCCTGCTAGTCTTTCCCACTGCTTTGTCACACTGCCCAGCTACCTTGAGGTAATAAGATATGATGACCCCTAGATCTCTTTCTTGCTTGGTGACTGCAAGCTCCACTCCCCCCATCGTATACACAGCCCAAGGTTCTGAAGCCCTAAATGCATAACCTTGTACTTATTGCCATTGAAATTCAGCTGCTGCCCCCAGATCATTCCTCTACTTTCCTTAGATCCCTTTGCATTCTCTGCACCCCTTCCTCAGTTTCAGCCCTGTTGCAGATTTCTGTATTATCCACAAAGAGGCACAGCTTACTCTCAAGCTCCTCTGCAATGTCACTTATAAAGACATTGAAGAGGATTGGCCCCAGCACAGAACCCTGCAGCACCCCACTTGTCACTGTCTTATGGCCTGGGTAGCTACTGTTTACCATCACTCTGTGCATACAGTCCTTTAACCAGTTTGATACCCACCATTGTCACTTTCTCCCCCACCCCAGGGCTGTTTAGTTTCTTAGCTAGCCTCCTGTTTGACATAGTGTTAAAAGACTTAGTAAAGTCCACATTGGCCTTGTCGACTGTTCTGCCTTGATCCACCGCTCTGTTAACCCAGCCAAAGAAATCTATGAGGTTAGTTTGACATGACCTCACCCCTGTGAAACCATGCTGTAGTGGTCCTGCAGCCATTTTGCCTCCAGGTGCTCCATGAGCCTCTCCTTCAGTAATGTCTCCCCTAACTTCCCCACCACTGATGTGAGACTGACTGCACTGTAGTTGCTATTATCCTCCCTACCACTGCTTTTGTATAGAGGGACCACACTGGCCCTCTTCCAGTCCTCCGGAAGTTCTTCCTTCTCAACTGAAGTGCTCAGAAATGTTGCAAGAAGGGTGGCCAGCACTGTGTTCAGTTCCTTTAGGACCCTTGGATAAATCCCATCTGTCCCCATTGACTTATTCTCCTTTAAGGCTTCCAATCCCTTTTGGACCCTCTTCACTGAAAATGGGCTTGTGTCCACTTCCCCTCTCCCTGTTGCTGACTGCAGCATGCTGTCCCCCCACCCATCCTCTACCATGAAGACAGAGCAGAATAATCCTTTAGTACTTTCACTTATCTTGCTCTTCCTCTGCGTGGTCCTCTCCACCCTCTTGATTCTCACTGTCCCTGCCCTTGTCTTTTTTTTTTGCACATATCTGAAGAAGGTCTTGTCCCCTTTTTTGACCTCCTTAGCTAACTCTCCTCTGCTAGTGCTTTAGCTGTCCTCACCCTCCTTCCCACCTCCCTTTGATTTGCCAGATATAGCTCACTGTCTTCATCCTTCTGGGTCTTCTTGTACTTTATAAATACTGTTAAAATGTTATGTTCAAAGATGTTATTTTATTTCACTTCTATGCATTATTCTGAGATGACCTCTGGCTGCAGAATTATTCATCACATCAAAACAGACTTGTCAACTGGGTAGGGCAATGAAAATCAGGTAGATCACTATTGTCTACTTATAGACGGTAAGTGAAGTGTGTCATTGGTCATGCATAATATTGGTCAATAGGGTAACTGTACTGTATATTGCACAGTTAGAAACATAGAAACATTGAAATCTGAAGGCAGAAAAGGACCCCTTGGCCAATCCAGTCTGCCTTTATCCTTGATTTTGTTGCTGTTACTTTTGGTTGTTGTTTTATATGTGATGGGGTTATAATTAGGATTCTGATTCTTTTTTTAACTCTTTATTTTATCAATCAGAGTAAGGTATAGGCAATTTCACAATGTATCACCGTAAAGTGAGCAAGGCATACAAGGGAGCTAAGGCACAGTTGTTAACTACCATATTCAGTCTTCCCATAAAGGGCCAGATATTCAAAGCTTTAGACTTGGTGCAAACCATTTGCACTTGGTATGCGCCAGGTTTGTATGGGTCTGCTAAATTTAAAAGGTAAAATAGGGTGGGCAAACTGCATTGGTGACAGGCAAAAGTATGATGTATGCAAGGGTCAAAAAGAGGGTGTGTGTACATGAATAGAGGCTGTATTCAGTGCATTAGTGCCACTCAAAGTGTTTTTGTGGAACTTAGCTCGACACTTTGCATGGTGCAAATTACCACCCAGGAATAGATAGTCTTAACTGTGAACAAACCAGCTTTGTGTGACTTTGTGGCTTTGCACAGCTTTGTGCAATGTTGCATGACATAGAACCATGATTTATGGAACTCTGTAATACACAAGTGTGAGTTATGGAGTTTGCGAGGGTCAGCCAGTGGTGGTTTATTGACCCTAACCAGTAAATATTAAACATAGAATTAAATCAGACATGGAAGAAACATTCTGCACAGGGATGGCACTTCCTATGTTGCCATCATCTGCCACCGGTCCCAACCATTCCAGGCATTAATTGGTGACCCAGCTCCCAGTGGACACTATGGCAGTGTGTCCATACAGCACACACCTGCAGACCACCCTTTTGGTGGGCACCAACAGAATCCAGCACACACATGCAGCACTGGGGGCATGGAGGGTGTTGATGAGAGGGTGTAAAGGTGGCCAGTCTGCACCACATACTGGGTGCTGCCACAAGGATGGGACAATCCACACAGTGCAAATGGTCCAGCGTAGGGAATACCCCAACACTAGTGTGCCTGTCTGATGGTATGTGTCCCCCAGCCACATACCACACATCTGTGCAGACACCACAGCACACACAGTCAGCCATGTATATGCCACTGTGAGTATCCCATACCAGTAGCGCAGAATCTGTGGGTCATACAACAGCATAACAGTAATGTCCACTGTCAGTACACACCTTCAAGAAGGGGCCTGTCACTGTGTAAAGTGCAGCAGTCATTACTGCCCTACACACCATAGGCATTGCTGTGTCTGTGTCCCTCACACGTGTTACTGTAGTATCTGTTGTGCACTGTAGCAGGAACTACAGTTTGACTATTGCATACAGCACCACCACCTGTGCCTGTGCTGTGTAGTCTCCTGGGGCACAATATTCTATGCAGTTCTGTACAAATGTAGCCTGCAGTTACCTCCATGCACTTCCAGACTGACCTACAGGTGGAGCTATGGGCAGACCCAGCCAGCCCCTGTACTTCCAGACTGACTTACAGGTGGAGCTGTGGGACCTTGCAATAGCGCTGAGCAAACTGCATGCAAATCAGGACATAATGAGATGCTAATCTGGATGTTTGCTCATAGACTGCTCAAGTAGGCACATTTGCATGTCACTTTTGGATTTCTAAATTTGCTTCACAGTGGCATATACTGCACTTGGGAGAGATAAAGAAAGAGAAGTTATTGGAGTCTGTAAGAAGACTTCCTGGTTGCTCATTGCAATATCAGAAATGAATGTATGAGTGATTCACATGGGAAAATTCAGGGGCTTTAATCTGCTGAACTCTCATAGCTCAGTTGGTTAAGAGCTAAAGCACAGATTGCTGAGGTCCTGGGTTCAAATCCCAGTGAGAGTCCCACTTTTCCTTCCATTTCTACACTTGGTCTTTTGAATATAGCCAATTTTGTGCCCCGGGCAAACATGATAGTGCTGGTCAAATGTCTTCGCTCCGTACAAACATTTCAGAAACATGGTACATTTCTGCAGAATTTCACATGCGCTGGTGATTGTACCTTTAATTAATCCAGTCCTTTGCTAGCACACACACACTGGCCACATAGTTAGCAGTTTGCACTTTCTGGTTGCTATATTCAGAGTTGTCTCATTTTCCGGGCTATTTTTTCCCTGCTCTCCCAGCCCAGTTTACCTGGCTTCATTAGCATGCTATATTCATCAGGTTTAGCACCAGGGCTATCCCTTTTGAATATAGTGGGCTATTGGTTCCAGACTAATTTTTCACACCGGGCAGTGTTAATTTAGCCCTGGGGCAAAGTTTTGAATATCTGGCCCAAAGTGTCCTACATGCATACTGAACTCATAGCAAAGGTCTAGGTACAGTATATGGTTTAACATCCCATTAGACAAGGAGCAAGGAATATAGATAAAATGGATATGGTCCAGGCTGTGTCCAGTCTCAAGTTCCACAAGAAGTCCGGCATGTACTGATGCATCCCTGATCCTTCGTAACCCTCCACCACTTCAAGGGATGAAAAAGTCATCCTCTTCAGAAATTAAAAAAAAAGAGGCCACCACTTAATCTCACATTGTGTGACCATACCCGTACATCTTGCTATAAGCCATCCCAGTGCACACATATTTTTAATTATCTTATGCCACTGGGACTGCATGGGCACACATGTCTGTTGCCACAAGCAAGTTATCGCTTTCTTGGCTGCCAGTATATGTATACATATGTGTTTACATATATAAAATGGAACCAGGAGCCAGACGTATGTCTTGGGGTGGAATTGAGAGAAGGGCCATTAAAATCATGTCAGCTCCCATGAGTTTGTAAAGCTTATCCATGATCTGCTGCCAGAAGGAAGCAATGACGAGTCATGACCAAAATATATGCGAATGGTTGGCCAGTGTTTCTCTACAATGCTTCCCGCTGTGCCCATATAGTGACAGTAAGTATTTGACCAACCTGGAAGGGGTATTAAAATACCTGTTATGACACTTCCAGGTGAATTCACACTAATACGGTAATACAGGGTGGAGGAGCTTCTTATGGATGGGGCTATACATTTTAACCTCACTTCATAAGGAATGGATGTGGATAATTCTGTGTTCCAGGTGTCAGGTATTAATTGTGTGGAATCCCTTGAATATTCATGGATACCTTTATATAGATGCCCAATCAAATGTTGTCACTGTTTGCTCTTAATGGAATCTATAATAAAACACAACAGCCTGGCAGGAGAATCAGGGAGATGACTTTTCTGAGGGCCCTTATGTAACAAGAAAGTGCAGATCTGCAGGTATCTGAAATGTTCCCTGTTTGTTAAATGGTAAGTAGATTGGAGATGAGCAAAAAAGCTAACTCCCAGTGTGTCCAGGAATTGAAAAATATTGGCTATGTCTTGAGTGTGCTATTTCTGAAAAGTGTGGGCTATACATGTGAGCAAAAAGTTGACTTTAACTACCAGTAATCGCATGTAGCAAAAGACCAGTGCCAAGGCAGAGAGGGCACAAATTTGAAACTGGCACATAGTGTGTGTGACGCACCTAAGCGAAAATCATTTAGGTTTGGCAATGAGGTCAGAGGGGCAAATATGATTTTCCCCAAGTCAAATAGATCATTCAGGGTGAATTTGGTCTAATTTCAAGGTACAGTGTAAGCTGGGCTCAGCCAGCATATAACAATGCTCATTGTTACCACCTTAAAGTAAAGTAGAATGTTAGGAAGGCTTAAAACTCCCCATGTGAGGGGCAGCTGTAGAAGATACCAGTGAAGTCAGGGACAGTGCCCTGACCAGATGAACCATGACAGAAGTTTATTCTAGGATGAGAATAAATAGGTGGCTGGTGTGATAAGGATAACATGAATCAAATACAATAATTAAGGAAGAATATTCATACAGATGGTCTCTATCCTGGAGTATAAGGTTAAATGTAATTGAGAGCATTTATGAAGATCCTGCTCTATGGATTGTGTTAAGGGTTCACAGTTGACCAATTCTAAATTGTGTAGAGAATGTGGCAAATACATACCTAAAAATTTAATTCTCATGCTTCTCCATCACAGCTGGTATTGGGATTTGAAAACTAGTGAGACAGAAAAATTGAGGGCTAGAACTTCAGTTTTGGTCATGTTTATTACCTATCCCGATGCATCGGCAAAGCCATGTAGTATTTGCCACACTGCAGGTACCAACAGCTCTGGTTCGAGAAGGTTCAAATGAACATTGTCTGCATATAGGGACAGTTTATAGGTCTCACCCCCAAGGGGATTCCCTACACATCTCATGCTTCCCTAACAGCCATTGCCAAGGGCTCTATGTATATTGCAAATAGTAGAGGTGACTGGGCACAGCCCTGTCATGTTCCACAGGATAACAGAATTGGAGAGGATATATGACCATCCACATGGATATATGTGGATGGTGAGGTGTAAATGTTGTGAAGGCACATGTAAACTCCTCTGGAAATCTAAAGAGGGATGGCACATTCCATAGGAACTTCCCTGAAACTCTATTGGATGCCTTGTAAGTGTTGAGGCTTATAAAGACTGCTGGGATAGATCTCTGTGTGATAAAGCCCATTAAGTGTATGGTTCAATGTGTATTATTTAAAGGTTGCCAAAAGCAGACAAATCCAGATTGGTCAGGGTAGGTAATTGTGGGAAGCATATCTTCTAAGCTGTGTGACAAAACTGAAATGAAGAGTTTATAGTCATAATTTAATATAGATATGGGTCTATGAGAAGTTGGGAGTTTGGGATCCTTGCCGGGTTTCAATATTGTCAATAAAATAGCATATGCTGATGGTGGTGGTGGTGGTGGGGGGAGAACCCTCCTGCACTGCTCAGAAAAAGAACAACAGCATAGGAAGAAAATGATCAAGGAATGTCTTGTACTTCTCCCTGGGGAGGCCATCATGTCTGGGACACTTTACTGTTTTAGTGCAAGACAGCACAGATTGAACTTTCTCCACAGAGATGGAAGCCAGCAACCTGTCCTGCTGTAACTGGGTTAACTTCAGGAGTGGCAGGGGAGCTAACAAATGTGCCATTGAGGTATCGGTGGGGGGTTCTTGTTCAGAGTATAATTGGCTGTAGTATTTTCAGAAAATATCTAATATATCAGTAGTGGATACTGCCAGATGGCCAGTGGATGGGCTTTTAGGTTAAGTTATGCAGGAAGCCGGCTTATAGCCTCAGCGTTTCCTTGGCAGTGTTCTTTGTCCCCTTGAACTTCCCCTCATGATGGTATCTTTTCAAGAAAAGAAGTGCCAGCTGGACCTTAGAATCCAAAATATTCTAAAGCTCCACCTTTATCTGACAGATATGTCTCTCCCTTAATTCAACTCTTTCTATATGCTCTTGTTGTAATGTTTTTAATTCATCTGTCAACCGGTTATATTTAATTTTTCTCTGCTTCCGTTTTTGGGATGAATAAGAGATGATCACTCTATGGATCACGGCTTTAAGCATGTTCCAGAGAACAGTAGGGAAATGTCAACAGTAGTATTTTCATTAATAACTTGTGGGATCTTGTCAGCTATCATTGCCCAAAATTCCTTATCCCTCAACAGGGAATGATTGATGCACCAAAAGGTTGATTTACATGTTTTGCCTAGGTCTAGTATTATCACTAAGGAGGAATGATCAGAAAGAAATTTAGAATATACTGAGAGGTCTCAGAGGATGTCCAAATGCACTGCAGTGACAAAGAAATAATCAATGTGGGAGTATGATTGAATGCAGGGAGATCAATAAGTATACCCTCTGGAGGTTGGGAAAAAATGTTCTCAAACATCCAGTAATCCTAGACTAGATATCTGTGAGTGTAGGTATTTTTGGGAAGCCATAATTCAGTGCTTGTAGTGGTTAGAGTCATCCTGGGTAGGAGCTAGAGTTATATTAAAGTCTCCTCCAAGTACTAGTAGCCCTTTATACATGTCAAATAATTTATGAAAGAAAAGTCAAAATTTTGACAGAAATTCCTGGGAGGAAAATAATCATTTGCAAGTGCCACCTTTGCCCCATATAACAGTCCAGTAAGAATCACAAAGCAGCCATTAGGATCTACATATTCCTGCCAAAAGGAGGAATGCCGCAGTGGCCAGAATCATTATGGCCACCCTGCCTCTTGCCTCTTTTGAATGAAGAGGCATAAATCTTGTACCTCCCCCTCAGAGCCCAATGTTCAATGCTCCCATGGAGACAAGTGGGTCTCCTGTAAATATTTAACACCCAGTTCCTGTTTCCTAATATACTGGAGCAGCCTGAACCTTTTAATCAGGCTACTAATACCATTGGTGTTAAACAATAGTACTTTTACTGATGAGATAGCCATTTTAAAAGTAGATCATATGGCAAAGCATCAAAGAAAAATTTGGTAGGACTCTGCATTAGTTCTCTTAACTGAGTAATGGGAGGCCTCACCACCCATGCACAACACTGCAGAGAGCACATGGCATGCCTCCCAACACCCTTTTTCCTACCATTAAACATGATAACAGTATCACCTTTTGAGGTGACTGCATGCCCAGACTTCTCATCTTTGTACCCCTGTGAGTTTTTTTCAAAACAAGTAGAAAAAACTTTTGTACACATAAGAATAGAACCTGAACCTCTGAAATTAAGAAAAAGGACCAACTGGACCAACAGAACAAGGGAAAAAACAGTTGAGGGACCAAAATAATCCCTTTGTGGCCTGTACCATGTACAATCCAGGAAATAGTCTTTTGTGAGCAGGCTATATATGTTTTTTGTCCCATCTTTAAACAGCACACGAGAGGAAGAACTGGCAAGTGCAGCAAGCCGAGTCCTGAAATTGCTATCACCTCCCTTCATGACAACAGAGTGAACCCCTCCTGTGCTCCAAATTAAAACAACATATGAAGCACTAGAGAATCCTCTGTCTTTTATTAAAATAATTACAAATTGGGAGATTTCCAAGGTAGGGGAGAATGTAAAACTTCTCCCTTTGTGCCCAAGAAAGGGGGAAGGTCCCAGCCATTTCATGAGTATGGAGGATGAGCCAGGTGACCTGTCTTCCTGGGGCTCCATGGGGTGACAAATGCCCTAAATAAGGGAACCAACAGAAGTAAGGGGGATTATCATTAAAAAATGAAAGGCAAAAAATAATGGCATCATCATAAGAGGTGCTAGGAACCCCCTGCCCCATCTAATAAAATAATGATAAGTAGGAAACCCTTGGGAGCCCACTGCTGGTGTCATTTCTAAAACAGGGTACTTGTGATTAGCAAAGAAAATTATGTGATACCCGTGTACCTTTTTTCCCTGGGAGAATAGGAGAGTCAAAGGGGGACATCACAGATACCTGTCTCCTGCCTGTGTCAATGCTCATTCCTATATCCAGGGCCCCGGTGTTCTGTGGCAGAATTTTCTGATTTCTGTGGCAGGGCTCCTTGACTTCAGTGGCAGCATTTTCTGATTTCTTTGGCATGATTTATTCATTTCTCTGGCAGAATGCAGTCATGTCATTGGCTAAATATGATGTGATGTCATCGATGACATCATACGCTGAGCATAGAGGAGGGGCTTCAGTATAAACGAGGTGGGAAAGAAAGCCTGACACTATGGAAAAACAGTATATATATATGAAAATTCACCAAAAACAATGAATTCTGTGGCACTATATATATTCTGTGGCATGATGCAAATTCTGCGGCAAATTCCACAACCGCAGAACTGCAGAATTCCAGGGGCCTTGTCTATATTCCTGGAAAAGAATTGAGGGATCCCATCCAGAAAATGTCTTCAAAAGTTTAGAGGGGGATGGGTAAAAAGGAAATGGAAACCACCATATGCCCACCTCTCCCTCAATCGTTCCGAAAGAGAACCCCATACCCAGAAAGGATATAAAATATCTATGCAGAACTAAATTAATCTCTGCCCCCCGGCTACTATACATGAGACAGTACCTGTTTGAAACAAAATTTCCCTGTGTGAATGGTGCAATACTCAGAGAGCATCGGGAGAGCGGTATCTTTATCAACCAGCTTCCCCTCTCAGTAAAAGTTCAATATGCTGTCCCATATTCAGCCAGCAGTGGAAGTAAGCAATCGTAACTGAAACAAGACTATGTTATATACTTTACAGTTGCGTAGTCAAAAGAAAAGATACAATAAACATAACTGAGCCCCAAAGATAAGGGGATTATGGTTATCCATAGGTAAAACTGGACCCTTCCAGACAAGATGATTCAAGAAAGCACATTAACTGGGTTAGTTAATAACTAAGTCTCCAAGGTACCGCTGGAATCCATGGACTGCTTTCAGACCAAAAACATCAGAATGAGCAGTCACTTTGTCCCCAATACCAATAAGGAATAACAACACTAACAGTCAAATAAATGCAGCACATTGGGATGAAAAAACAGCTTTGGCTGCAAAAGAGTCAATATGTAGCTTGTCTGAGCTTTAAGCAATAAATGCTTCTCCTTTGAGGCCAAATGAGGAGCAGATCCATCACCTGAAGAAGTGTCTAGTTTGAGATGTGGGAGCCACTAGAGAAACAAGGCTCCTACTGGACCCCAAATCTGTTGTTTTATTGTGGGTGAGGCCAGGTGTCAGCAGTTGTTCCCTCCCATACCTGCAATGGTCTGTGGAAATGCCCTGGTCTTCAGGTTGAGGTAGCTGTCTCCATTTTATGGAAAGGTGCTAAATGAAACACTGCAGTCTGTGCATCCTTGGGATGGTTATCCAAACGATGCCTCAGGTGAGTAACCATTAGCCAGTGAGGGAGTTGTGGCATCCGGTCTCAGTTCACTGTCAGACTGTCCAGTATCTGTAAGCCCCTCTTTTTCAGTTCTTCTTGAGCCACAGCCACAATATCAAATTCCATCCTGCCTTCAGGAAAAAATGCAATCAGGTGAGCAGGATAAGGGGTAATGACGTAGCCCTCTGAGGAAGCCCTAGTGAGCGAAACGCTGGGGTCACAGTTTGCAGCGAGTTTGGTTTTTGTATTTGCTTTACCATATGCTAATTAAAGTGACTTAAGTTCATTCATTTCTCAGTGGAATTATTTCAAATTGTTTTTGAACTGAACTAAGCTATACTACACTGACCTTTATCATGGTTCTGCCGATGAAGTGTGGCTGAAACTCTTTTGTTCAATGTAATGAAGTGGACCTCCTGTTGTTTCAGGATGGGAAGCAAAGGCAAGGCAAGTTTTCTTTATCTGGCGCTCAATCCCAGAGGCTCTGGGCACCATACAAAAAAGCCAAAGCATAATAAATTTACATAATCTCATAAAACAATACAAAATATACATTAAGATCAGCAACATTAAAAGCTAAATAAAATGGGTTCAGGAATAAAAGAAGAAGGGCAATTAAGCAGGAGAGATTCCCAAACTCAGCCCATCAGTAAAGCTAAATACTTCAGGTGGCTCCTCATTGTATTCAGAGCATAATCATTGTCTAAATAAATATGGGTTTGGCTGTAAAACACTTTTTGATTTTTCCATGCGATTGTAAGGACTTGCTCCTTAACAGCGTAATTCAAGAAACATGCCAAGATAGAATGAAGGTGAGCATTTGGTGAAGTTGTTTTAGGGCCCAGGGCTCTGTGGACACACTACAACTCAAGAGGGAGATTGCAGGGCAACTCCAACGCTGTACACAGCAAGGTGATAATAAATTATTTTATGCCCTGCCCCTCTTAGCACTTCTGAACACAGTAGAGTCTGATGTTTTTTTCAGCTGGCCCTATTTTGAAAGTCCTCTTGTTTTGCCATATCAGCTGTCTGTTGATCCTTGGCCATGGCCTGGTCCAGAACATCTACTCAGGTCTCTATAGCCATGAGCTGGTACTTTGTTTTGTCTACTCTTTGATCCAACCTCTCCACATCTCTCCAAAGATCCTGACACATTTGTTTAACTTCGGCACTGAAGGAAAGGAGTTTTTGATAAATAGTCTCCAATTTAACCTTTTTATTTTGCAAGTTATGGGGAGTATGTGAGGCATGGGGGAACTGCAGAGTATCCATCAAGGCCTGAGAAAGTTCAGAGTGGGAGCTGGGAGGCATCAGAGTTCAAACCACGGGCATCCTCTTCATTCAGGTCAGCTCTTTCTTTCAATGTGGGTCCCTTAGCAGACATCCCCTTCCTCATAGTGGTTAAATAGCCACTGATGCCAAAAGTGCTACACTGCAGAATCCAAATAAGCATACTCCTAGTAAATCTCATATTAAAAATGAGATTTTTACATTACTTGGTTTTAAAGTTATTAGCCATTTTGTAACTTTGATTGCACTACCTGTGCATTAAAAGCAGGTGTCAGTAAAGAACTGCTGATGATGTCACGTACGGAGCTCAAAGTCTAGTAATGACTGTCAGCAAACTTGTAAGACCCATTTCTCCAAAGTTGTAAAGATCATGTGCAATGGTTTTCACAAGTAAAACAGACAGCACCAGTCAGTAAACATTGCTATACATACTATTTGTAACACGGCATTAATAGTACTAGAACTATACTGAGAACTAATTGGATCAAACAGATCATATGACCGTAACGTAGCCATACATTAATTCCTTAGAAATGCACAGCAGCGTACTGTACTCCCACAAGGAATCTTTAATTGAGTTTGGGAGCATGCGGCATGTAAAAGACAGAGAGAATGAAAAGGAGCACAGTGGCATATTGTTACCTGGAGTCTCACCTATAGGTAGTGCAATGGCAAAAATGTTCATGGAGGCAGGCAAGCCAGCATTGCTCAGCGTGTAATGTCACCAGAGGAATCCGACGTATAGGTGGCGCGACGGCGAGAATGTCCAGTGAGGTAGTACAGCCAGGATCCCTGAGCCTGTAAAATTGCCTGAATTTGGAATTGCACAGTATTTTGTGCAGTGCACATAACTGAAAACAAAATGTTGTTGTTGGCCACCCACCCACCCCATGCAGTGGACACCATAGTAATCGCCGTAAATGTGCTGTCGCCGGGTTTTCCAGAAGGTATTGAAGGGACAGTGTTGTCCACTTTTGTGTGTGTAAGGCACCCCTTACCTTTGATAGAATGTATTTTTTGTGCCACTTATTGGTTGGAATAGTGTGCATGTATTGTGAAGTTAGAAGGATTGTATACATTTCCTCTACAATGCACTAAGTGGCATACATTAATGTGAGGTACAAACTGAGGGGAACACAATAGAACTGCTGATAAAAATTGTAAATGTTTAAGGAGTTATCACTATTTAATGTGTATTTAACAACATAATACAAAGTAATGAAGTATAAGACATTTGTAGGCACTACATAAATGCATGTGGGCTGTACAACGTGCACACCCACATTAGAAAACACATATAGCTTCCAAGTGAAGCATGGTTAGTCAAGTGAAATAATAGTTTATGCATATATTTCTGTAATTATAACTTAAATACCACTGAAACAATAGTCACCTAGCACTTGCCATGTTACAAGTGCA
Organism: Neoceratodus forsteri; assembly: GCA_016271365.2. Taxonomy (NCBI): domain Eukaryota; kingdom Metazoa; phylum Chordata; order Ceratodontiformes; family Ceratodontidae; genus Neoceratodus; species Neoceratodus forsteri. The sequence continues at coordinate 1,388,622,770 of CM057453.1, forward strand.
TTAAGCCACTCAAAAGGAGGCATTTACAAGGAATTAATGCATGGTTGGGTGGTTGGAGCACTCAACCTTTGGCCTCGTGCACAACCCCCCCCAACCAACCATGCATTAATTCCTTGTAAATGCCTCCTTTCTCATTGCTTAATGCTTACATATGTTCCAGATCTTGTAACAAAGTTGATAAAGTTGTATTATTTAATGCTGTTTTTGTGTGGTCCATTTCACCAGGGTTGCTGGATACTAAGTCAGCATGCCTCCAGACTGTTGAAGCCAGTTAAGAGTGCTAATAATTTTACTGCTGTTTGTCATTGTCTGCTTTACAATATGTTTTAATAGGGGCCTTATATGTGTTAATTCCTACTAGGGGTGGAAGTATTAGCTCTGGTAAAATGATCATTGTAATTTAGAGTAGAACATCCCTAGATGACATCTGCAGCAGCTCGTCACTGGAACAGGCTTTCTTTGAATAGGTGGTGAAATCAGGGTTGCAAAATGGCTAATAACTTTAAAATGAAATAATATAGAAATCCACCTTTTGGTATGACATTTGCTGTGGATATGCTTATTCTAATTCTGCAGTGTAGCACTTTTGGCCAGATGGCATCAGCAGCTCTTTAAGAAAAGTTTTATCTGAATCCAAAGCTTTTAACATGGGATTTTAGATAGATGGAACACGTATCCTCTGGTCTTAAGCTTCCATGCTGATGATAACATCACCAGAAGTTAGGATTCTGATTCTGATCATGAATTATGTAGGGGATAGAATCAGAACTGGATTTGAATAATCCAAAATCCTAAAAAAAATGTCAGATTGTATTTTGATAAATCCGAGCAGACACAGTAAGACCCATCACTTAGGCCCAAAGAATACTGGATGGGGCACTGCTTCAGCTGCTAAGTATTTAAATACTAAACAACTAACAAATGGACAAAGAAAAAGCTTTTTAGAAGGTGTCATGACTGAAGGGGAGTTGGAGCTGTCACAGTAGTGTGTAGTGGCTGTGTGGGTAAGGCAAACTGGATTTGGGGCTGCACTGAGAGGTGCATACCATGCTGTGAGTGTGATGTAGTTCTGCTCCTTCATACAGCACTGGTAAAGTGCTCTTTGAATACTGTCTGTGTGTAAATCTGGTTTCTGCAGTACAAAAAAAGAGAATGCAGCAATCAAGTAAGTGCAGCAAGAACATTTGAAATGACTGAGGGAGAGGTTACACTATGAGAAACATCTAGATAGGCTAGATATTTGGTGTTCCCTAGAAAAGAATGTAAGAGGAAACATATAGTTTTGGAAACATTTTGCTTCAGTTAAGCTTTTCCTCCCCAGCTAAGCACAGGTCACCTTCTCTCTAGTTCACTGGTGACCACTCAGCCTCATCTGCCACTCATACCTCTCAACCTTTTGCAACTGAAATGAGGGACATGGACATTTTTGGACACTCAAAATGAGGGACAAAGAGGGACATAGACCCTCAGAATGAGGGACACATCCTTAAACATGGAGATACAAGCTCAGAACACTGTGAACACCATAGTGTTTACTTGTACAAAGTTTATTTTGGATTCAGTATTTTAGAATATTAAGAGTTTCTGCTTTAAAGTCTGAATTTACAGCACATTCTCTGTGTGGGCAGCACCTTTCCCATGAGGGACGGATGAGGGACAAAGCAATTTTAAGGGGCAAAATGATGGATGTCCCTCGTAATGAGGGACACTTGAGAGGTATGCTGCCACTAACCTCAGGGTAGCTGCTAGCTCCACTGTTTTTCTTTCCATGATAGAGGTCTTTGGGGGTGATATTTTTTGGGGACACTGTTAGGATACAGAAGCAGGCAATGGGCTTCACTGGGTGAGGCCTGAGTGAACCAGCTTGTGATTGTGACTATCACTAAGACAGATCCTGGCCTTTTTCATTCCCAAACCAGGTCAACAATATGGGATCATAATGCATTGCCTACTGGACCATCAGGAGACCTCTGCTTTGGAAATTGTAAAGGGATTAGATGAGTTGCACTAGCAAGAATTTTCAGCTTGTTTTTGGACAATAAAATTAGAGTGAGTACTGTACTCATGTGTAAGAGGGATAGAATAACAAGTATTCAAGGTAAGCACTTTTCACCCGTAGAGTGGTAAACTTATAGAATAAGCTCCTGAATTAACTGGTGAAAGTAAGGAGTGCTGAATGTTTTAAACTCAAGTTGGATCAGGTCCTCACAGAGAATAACAGTGCTGGATCCAGTGCTTAATTGATTAGCAAAGGCAGGGTCACATGGTGCATATCTCACAACAGAATTATGGTATATACTCTAGTAACCTCTTGTGTAAGGGATTTCATGATAACTAAAAAGCTGTTGCCTCACAGTTCAGTGGGTGTACACAACTTAGTTAGGAGTTATGCTTATGCGGCATTGCTGTAGACTAAATGTATTTGAATGAATGTGTTGTTAACCGTCATACATGGATACTTTGGCTGTTCACACTCTCTGTCCCATGAGGAACTACCGCCCTGTTGGGGTACCATGAAGGCAAAAGAACCCTCATGAGGAGGGTTCTACTCTTACATGTGCTGCAGGAATACAGTAACTCCCTTAGACTAAAGGTAGTTTAGAAAGGAGCCCCAAAGTACTGTGCAGCAGATGGTGTACAACAGCCTGTGTGAGGACAATGTAATAGCAACTGGTGATGACTGATAAATGACACAATGACTTGAGCAATGACTGAGAGAAACTGGTAACTGATAGCAGACAGAGGCTTGACTTTGTAAGAAGAGAGGGAATGGCAGGATGAAAAAGAGGACTGCCATCCAACCCAACTCACAGCAGAAACCTGCTAGGGTAAATGCTATACTAATATAGACACACTACATTATGGACCACTTCCTGTGGAGACTACCTAACTTTTATGAAGTTCAGCACAGAGGAGAGGAAACACCCTAGATAAGGAGGAAATGTGGGGATCCAAGGCCTTGGTCACCTTTCCTCCAGGCTAGGGATAAAATGACTAACTGGGTGCTGGAAGGCAGTATAGTGGAGTGGTTAAGTGCATTGAGCCATAAACCTGGAGACCTGGGTTTTAAGCCATCAGCCCCCACTTGCATACTGTGTGATCCAGAACAAAGTTATTTAACTTCCTTGTGCTCCCAGATCACACCTGGAATCAGGCTCCAGCTTAGTGTGCCTTTCCTGGTTAAACTATTTCCCCTCCCCTTTCCTTGTCTACTATAATTTAGAGACCCAATTCAAGGGGAAATATTTAGAGAAAGGGCTTTCATTGTATCCCTCTAATGGGAACGCCATGGTGGTGACATGAACCGATCTAAGTGGCTATTTTTTTAAATTAAGTATATTTTATTAATTTACACAATTACAGGCAATAAACAACAGTGGTACATCAATGCATGAAGGTACATGAAATCCCCTTCCCACTACTGAGATACCTTCCCAAACTTACAGAATAACCCAGCCCCCTCCCAACCTACCGACCACCCCCAACCCCATGGCAGTGATGACATGAAAATATACAGCATATGAGATGAAATAAAATGAATTCAATGTATGCAATGTGAATTACATAAACTAAAAGTGACCTGTTAGGAGTACAAGGAGTTGAATAGTGCCATGGCAATAAGATAGAAAAGGGAACCGTTCAAGTATTTGAAGCTATATATAAGGCATGCAACCTACTCCAATTTTTATTATAAATAGATAACCTATTGTTGATGACAGCTATGGATTTCTCAATCCATAGATTGTCAAGCAACTCCTGTAACCATTCAGTGTACGAAATTAAAGCCTGATTAAGCCAATGCTGTAAGACCAACCTCTTGACTGACATCGAGATCATAGCCAAAGCATATTTCCTTTCAAGTACCAAAATTTAGCTACAATCCCCCAATAGACAGATCACAGTTGTTAAATAATCTTCAACCCCAAGTAAGGGGTCTTGGATTTTATTGACTCACACAGTGCAGCAACACTGGGACACTCCCCAAAAATATGGTATAAAGTGCCTTCTGCTAAGCCGCAGTGTGAGCATACCGGAGATTGCAGCTGCCCATTTTAAATAGTTTGAAAGGGGTAAAATGCAAATGATTTAGAATATAATATTGGGTTAGGCGGAGCCTATCCTGAGATATAAATGTACTGTAGATACATCAGACCAAATTTTAAGCCAATCAAAATCAGAATGAGGAAAGGTTATGCCCCAGTAAGGAGAATCACCAGTTAAGTCGAGGTGAATCAGAGAAAACAATAATAAGTATAATTTTGAGACTGCATGTGGTCACTGTGCTGTGGTAATAGCAGGTTGCATGGAAATGCTGTAATTAGTAGATCCCAATTTTTTTATTTATTTATTGAAGTCTAGGAATTACAACCCTTTAAGTCAGGGACTCTTTTTCAAAGGCTCCACATCAGTACAAAGCATGGCAGGTAAGTATTACAGACATAGGGCCTGATTCTAGAAGAGATACATCTAGCATAACTTGACTTGCGCCCCTAAAAATGGCGCAAGTAGCAAGTTACACCAGAAGTTGTGACATACAGAATTCTACAAAGTGGCCTGTGACATGCCGGAGGCCACTTGTGCCAAATTGGACTTACACCAGCACCTACACCCTTAACCCCCTGCGGCATGGCACTAGGGGATTTACGGCAGCAGTTACACCCTATTCTGGAAGGGCAGCAACAAAGTCCCCAGTGTCACAATTCTACAACAACCCCCAGAGGAGAACCATCGACATAAGTTACACCAGCATTTAGATGGCGTAACTGTACTTACACCCTCTGGGGATTGTGTAGACCTGCCTGCAGACCAGCACCCAATCCATGTGCCCTTCCTGCCATGCCCAGAGCACCACAGTAGGTGCCCCACAGGGCATCTCTCACCCCCCAGCCCCCGATCTCCCACGTAGTATGTGCCCAGCAGGGCATCTATCACCTCAGATCCCCCAATCTCCCAAACTGTCCAAGCCCTGCAGGGCTGCCCACACCCCCTGCCCCAACCCCCACACTGCTAAGAGCCCCACAGGGCAGCTCTGTCCTCCCCCGACCCATTACCCGACCCCGAAACAGAAGTCCCCACAGTGCCACAATCTGTAAAAATAGAAGTATCATGCAAATATCCCTGGTGCTCTAGTGGCCCCCCCACCCAGCAGTGCCAGTCCACCCCACACCCCTGACCCATCCCTAGCCAGCGACTGGCTCATTCCACCTCTCACCTCCATGGCCAGCCACCGACTGAGTTCCACAGGAGCTCTTACTGTATAGATGCACTCAAGGAATGAATGTACTCATTCATTCATGAGCATGTCTACAAGTAAGCACTCCTATGGAACTCAGTGCTGGTCATGGAAGTGATAAGTGCTGTGCCAGTCACTCAGCTGGGGACGGGTCAGGGAGTGCAGGGTGGACTGGCACAGCTAGTGAGAGGGGACAGACTGGGATATTTGATACTATTTTACAGATTGCAACACTAATGAGGGACATCTTAGGAGTAGAGGAATGGGTCAGAGAAGAGACAGACCTATCCTGGGGCATTAACAGCTTGTGAGGCCTGGGATGGGGCACAGCTGCCCTGTGGGGCACTTGCAATCGGAAGGCTCAGGGCTGGAGTGTCACCGCAGCCCTGTGGGGCATTTGCCAATGGGGGGTTTGGGGGCTGGGAGGGAGAGAGCAGCTCCATGGGGCTTTCCAGGTGTGGGGGGACACCTGCACCAGACTGCCAGATGGTGTGACTTGCAACATACCCCTCAGTTATGCCCCTTCATTTGGCATAGCTGTCCGCATGTCACAAGTCACAGGACTTAGCCGCGCAGGGACCCTGCCCCTTCTAGAATCAGGAGCAGGGTCCTTGTCGCAGCTGAGTTTGGCACAAGTTGCCTTTGGTGGTGACTTGTGCCAGTCTTCTAGAATCGAGCCTATCATGAACAATGACAGTAACTGTACACAAAGAGAAAAATGATATAATAGGAGCTATTACAAAGGCTCCATGTCAGTGCAAAGTGTGGCAGGCAAGTGTTATAGACATCATGAACAATGACAGTAATTATATACAGACAGAAAAATTGTACAATAGGGTATTATCTAGTAATGATGCAATACAATAAGCATTGTCAATTGACATGGGAGTAACCAAAATTGTTGAAATAAGTCAGAGGAGAAAAAATAAATGTTGGAGACAGGAGCAACAGAGCTATGGAGGAGAAAGTGAGAAACAGGCCCATGAGGTGGATCAAAGGAGAGCTGGAAATATAGTAGAGACCAGAAAGCCACCCAATGGGCATTGTCGTGGGGCTAAGGTGCAGGAGAGGAAATAGTTGGAGGGTTATGACAGTGTTACGGGCAGTCACAGTTTTATGAAACCAGGATGTGGTCCTGCAGTTCTTTTTTGAAAGGGCCCAACCTGGGTATGGATAGGAGGGAACCAGGGATGGAGTTCATCCATAAAGGGGCCCTATATTTGAAGGACCTTTGACTGTCAGTGGTTCTGTAGAAGGGGACTTGGAAAGCAGTTTTGTCGGTGTGTCTGGTCATCCATCTGTGCTGCCCTGGAGAGAGGAGAAGGTTAAAACCAGGGGGTGAGTGGCCCATAGAGAATTTTTTTGCTAGTAGGTAAGACTGATAGTAGAGACGCCCCTTGGAAATTTAGCCAGTCCGAGCATTGATAGAGATCGCAGGTATGCATCAACCTGTTGCAGCCAGTGGCCAGGAGGCAGGCTTTGTTAATTGCTTCAAAAAGCTATGCCAGAGCTGGTACACTTTGAAAATAGCTCTAGCATCCATTTCCAAGGTAAGAATAGACTGGCAGTACATTAACTCTCCATTGAGGAACAGGTTGCACACCCTAATATCTTTAAGTTTAGGCCTCCATGATTCATTAAGCACTTTGCCACCAATTTTGGGATTAGGATTTTTTAAAATAGGTTGGGCCATATCATAAATGGGTTTACAATGCATAGCAGAGCACATCTGCAAGTAGACACAAAGAGAGACCTCAATAACTGACCCCCAGAGAGAAGGGTGGAGAGCTTTCAAAGGAGAAAACAAAAGCAACAATGGCGAAAGGCCAGCTCTCTTAATCAGTTCTCTTTCTAGCTGTAGCCAAATGGGGGAATAAACTACAAAGCCGTCCATGTCAGCGGAGTCCCTCCATCAAAAATATTTGCTAGCATGACTAGCAAAATAATAAACCAAAAAATTCTGAAGTCGGAGACTGCCATGTTGTTTAGGAACTGTTAATTTTTTATATGCCCTCTTAGGTTTTTTGCCTTTCCAAAGGAAGACTGCTACCATGTTATGCACTTTCCCAAAGCAAGACAAAGGAAGCCAAACATCCAATATGTTAAGAGGATAAAAAAGACGGGGGAAAGATGTTCATTTTCATAATACTGATTCTGCCCCAAATAGATAAGGGGAGCTCACTCCACCTGGGCAAATCCTGTTGCAGAACTCCCAGTAAATCATCTTGATTTAGTTTCTTAACATGAGACATAGACTTCAAGAGGAAAACTCCAAATATTAAAGTTGCTTGGGTTCCCTGGTAATCCCAAATTTGTAATGTCAGATTTAAGAACCCTGGTATTTAAGGGCATAACTACTATTTTTTCTGTACTAAGTTTATAATTGGAAAAGCTACTAAATTCAGAGATGTCCCTTAAAGGCACTGGTAAAGAAACTTTGGGTTAACATCATGGAGCAGAATGTCATCTGCAGAGACAGACAGCTTAAGATTTTGAGATCCAGTTTGGACTTCCTGTAGATTGAGGTTATTTTTTAGTTTGGGTAATAAGGGTTTGAGATAAAAATTAAACAGTAAGTGTGAAAGGGGACAGCCTTGGTGGGTGCCAGAGTACAAAGAAAAAGGAGAGGAAAAAACTCTGTTACAGTAAATTTTAGCACTGGGGGGAAGAATAAAGCACTTCAAGCCAATGGAGGAAGGCAGAGGGAAAGCCAGACACTTCCAGGGTAGCAAACAGAAATGCACAGTTAACCCTATCAAAGGCCTTCTCCATGTCTAGGGAGACCAAGACAGCAGACACATCCTTATTCCTGGATGTGGAGAAAATGTGGGAAAGTTTCCATCAGTGATCTACCGAGGATCGACCAACCATAAAACCAACCTGCTCACAGCTAATAAGATTATGCCAGACTACCCCGATCCTTAACATCAGTATTTTAGATAATATTTTGATATCATCATGTAGCAATGAAATGGGATGATAGCTTAAGACAACCTAAGGGGGATTCCTGGGTTTAAGGAGCAATACAATTAAGGCTTCCAGAAGAGTGTAGTCAGAAATGCCGGAGTCATAAATAAAAAGAAACAACCGATATGAAAAAGGAACAAGTTCTTTAGCAAAAAGTTTATTAAGTTGGGAAAAAGACCATCCATGCCAAGGGCTTTGTCTGAAGGCAAGGAGTTCATCACAACTAATATTTCCTGCTTGGAGATAGACTCCAGAAGACGGGGTCTTCTGCATATCACTTAAAGAAGGAAGCAGGATACTTGCCAAATATTGGCAGACCACTAGAGGATCTGGGGGATTGATCATTGGGCCATATAAGGAATGATAATATAGCTCAAATTCCTTGATGATGTCCATTGGCAAAACATTAATAGTATTATCCTGATCTGTGCAGAAAGAGGATGTTGACCGTGAAGCCTCTTGCTTCTTAAGATGCAATGTCAACAATCAGCAGGCCTTTTCTCCCTGATTGATGTAAGTGGAGCGGGTTTTAAAGATAGCATATTCCGCTTTCTCCCTAAGTAAATCAATGAATCTGTCTCTAAGAACTAGGAGGTCCTTCCTAAGAGATTCAGGTGAGGTGGGACACAAAGCTTTCTTCAATTTTCTAATACGCTCCAGAAGAGCGTTAGCCTTCATTTCTCTGAGTATGCTTGAACTTGGAAGATAAACAAATGAATTCCCCTGTTATGAAACTCTTGAAGGAACACCATTCCACATCCACTCAATCAGTGGAATCATAATTTTGAGATATGAAAAGATCAATTTGGTCTCTTATTCAGTGGATAATAAACTTATCCTTAAGAAGCTGATTATTCAGTTTCCATGTTGTATCTTTCTGTATAACCAGCACTAGATGAAGTTGAACCCAGAAAGGTGAATGATCAGAGAGTACCCGGGGTTCAATCTCCGAGCCCAACACTCCACACAGCAGACCCTGGCTAATTAACAAATAATCTATCTGGGACTGCATTCCATGCATAGCAGAATAAAAGGTGAATTCCTTAGACTGACGATGGAAAATTTGCCAAGGGTTACAGAACCCGACTGAATCAACAAGGTCTGTGGTGGAACACTGGGTCAGAGAGAGACCACCAGAGCCCTCGTAGACCTGTCTAGATCTGGTGAAAATGGGAGATTCCAATAGCCCCTAATCATCAGCAGGAGCATCACAAAAGGGGCCAAAATGCAAGCTAAACTCATGAAAAAAGTTAGATCATAATTATTAGTGCCATCTGCACTACCCAAGATGACTTCCATTCAGTTCAGAAGACCATGAACCAAAATGTATTGGCCATTGGGGTCTGCAATACTTTTTATTAATTGAAAATTCGCCCCCCCCAGAATATTAGGAGAGTGACACCCCCTTAATAGTATTAACACCAGCAGAGAATACTTGAGCCACTGACTGATGATGAAGTAAAAGACTCTCCTGAGGGAGCAAATGAATCTCCTGCAAAAGGGTTATGTTACACCTCAGATGCTTTAAATGTTTAATGGTCTGATAACACTTCAGTTTTGAATGGGCACCCCTTATATTCCAAGAAATAAACTTGCAAGAGCATGTCATAAGGGTAAACTAAGCAATGAGGAACCAAAACATTCCAGTTACTGTTAATATATCGGGTCACAAAACAAGCCATACAACTGCCACCCTCATACCACCCACAAAGATCCCACCTATCCCCACCCTCCCACCCACGTAGCCAATCAGACAATCCCAAACCAAATCTAAACTGAACCCCAAACCTAGATGATCTCTGTAGCTAGAGGAGGTTCCCCATGAATGAGGCACACAACACTAGGTAGAAGGAGGAGAGCAATGATAGCTGAAAGGCATTCACCTTGCTTCCACTGAAGGGGGCCTATATAGGGAGCCAAACCATTGAGGGGTTAGGCATAGGAGTTGGATCCTTGAGGGGCCAGAAATTGCATAATTGTTATCTTCACCCTTGAGGGACAGAGGAAGGGAAGTAGGTGGAGACTAGGTGAACCTCAGGCAGCAGTAGGCGGAATAGCTTTAAAGGTGTTGCTGACATGGTCTGCAGAGCTAAAGGAACCCCTGTGGACTTAGATGCTCCACCCTCCAGCAGCTGAAGTCTTAAATGCTACATTAAGAAGTGCCACAGAGTTGATCTGAATGGCTAAAGCTTCCTCCAAAGCATAGGACATTCTTACCCAAAGGGCAGAAAGAAAAGAACCACACCCAAGTTGAGGAACCCAGTCTCAAGGTGTAGACTTCAAGGAAGCAGAGTGAGATCATTGGCACAAAGGGCAGGGAGCCCTGGAAGCCATGCTATGTTTATGGCTATCATGCATCAAAGTGTAGCAGTAGTGTGAGGCCAATGGCAAAGCCCAAAAGCCATGAGCTCTTAGTGTTGGGCTTAAGTTGCTGCAGTGGGTGAGGAGCTGGCTGCAGGAAAGGAAACAGAGAGTGACAGTAGGAGGTGAACTCTCCAAGTCTAGACCTTTAACCAGCAGGATACCACAGGGAACAGTGCTTACTCCAGTATTATTCAACATCTTTATTGGAGACAGAGCAGTAGGGGTCAAAAGTAAGGTCTGTCTTTTCACAGATGATACTAATATCTGTGGGAGGGTGGACATAAAGGAGGGGAGACAGGAACTCAGGGAGGATCTGGACAGATTTGAGAAATGGTCTGGAATCTGGCAGTTGGGGTTTAATGCCAAGAAGTGCAATGTCAAGCACCTGGGAGTTAGGAACCCAGGGGACAGCTACTGGCTGGGGGAGGGGTGACAGGAGTCCAGCTCAAAGGAGGAAAAGGATCTAGGGGTGATAGTCAGGAGTGACATGAAACACTCTGTGCAGTGTTGTAAAGTGGCAGCCCAAGCAAATAAAATACTGGGACACATCTCCCGGGGAATCATCTCCTGAAGAGAGGAAGTCATTCTGCCCTTGTACAGGTCATTGGTTAGACCGCACTTGGAGTACTGTGTGCAGTTCTGGTGCCCTTATTTGAAGGAGGACATAAAGCTACTTAAGGGGGTCCAGCACAAGGCAACTAAGAGGATCCCAGGCATGGGAGACAAACTATATGATGAGATTTTAAGGGAGCTCAATATGTATTCCTTGGAGGACAGAAGGGAAAGGGTGGATATGAGGGTGGCACCGAGAGGGAGGAGGAAGATGGGGGAAGGGGGAGGATTGCTCTTGGAGGTAAGAGGAGGGTAGGGCAGCTCCAGTAAAATAGACTGAGCTGTATGATTGAGCAGACTTAATAGACCACTAAGGCCTTTTTCTGCTGGTAATTTTCATATGTTCATACATTTCCCCATCCCTTTTCCCATTTGTGCCTCTCTCTGTCTGCTCTTCATAGTAAATATTTTTTTTATGTATCAGAGAGCGCACAAAAATAGTACAAGAAATTGGCCAAGGCTGAGATTTTGTTTAGCAGGAAGCTCAGCATGCATCAATGGCAGGAGAAGTAGGCCACAAAATATATTCACAACAGCAGATAATCACACAGTCAACTAAGAAAAGAACTGGCATGTGTGCAGGCACATAACTATAAGAAAAAAATGTTTTACTAGTGTTTGCAAGGCAAAAAAGCACGGTAGATGCAGCAGAGCAGAGTCTCATAGCAAGTAACAAGTGCAGCCTATTATTGCTGCCTCCCCTGTATACTGAATGAGATCCCCTTCCTTTCCCGGGATAGGCAGTGTTACACTGCCACAGTCAGGAGGAGGGGGGCAGGTAAAGTGAGATTTTATTTAGCAGGGAGCTCAGCATGCAGCAGTGGTAGGAAAAGTACTGTAGTAGGCCACAAAATATATTCAAAAGTAAGTAAGAGCACCAACAACCATCCAGGAAATAAAGTTATTTATTAATCACAAGTTGTAAGCCAAGTGCAATGCAAAATGCTTTCCATTCAAGTGAACACACCCTCCCCTTGGCCCCGACTGGTTTTGCACCTGCATTTGGATTACAACTTGCAATTAATAAATAACTTTATTTCCTGGATAGTGGCTGGTGTTCTTACTTACTTTTGACTTTACTTCCACTGTAATGAGCACAACCCGTTTCAGAGCACCTTTTTGCGTTTTACACAAAATATATTCACAAGCCACAGCAGATAATCACACAGTCAACTGAGAAAGAAACTGGCATGTGTGACATAAATATATGAAAACATTTTTCAATGTCACTCTGCGAGGCAAGAAAAATCACAGCAGATGCAGCACAGTCAGTAGGTGGGGGGATCAAGTGAGATTTTATTTAGCAGGGAGCTCAGCATGTAGCAATTGTAGGAGAAGTAGTGGCCACAAAATATATTCATAACAGTAGATAATCACATAGTCTACTGAGAAAGGAACTGGCATGTACGGCATAATAAGTTTCATGGCAATTGCAGCCTATGGCTTCTCAACATTTTTCAAACCTAAAAAAAAAGTGTTCGGTCAGTGATGGATTTATTTCACATCAGTCAGTAATATTAAGTAATATAGGTTAACTGAAGTGCAGAAACGCGTATGCCTTCCATTTAGTTTAATGGCTGGGTCCACAGAAAAAGAAAATTATTTTGCTGAATTTTTTAAGCCAACTGGTTGATATGAATACCTATTTGACTACTTTAACTAGTGTAGCCAGGTTCAGAAGCAGATTAGAAGGGCAACCATCAGCCTAGGTCAGCCTGATACCCAGACTGCGATAATCACTGCCCTTCACCCCACCACTGTTTTTTCCCTTTCAGTTGGTCCTATAATTACTTCCTTTTTTTTGTTCCTCGTTTGTAGTAGGCACTTTCCTTTAAGGATCTGTATCTGGCTTGCCAAATGGTTCCAAGTCAGAGCAAGCTTTACAATTTAATGTGAACCAGACCAACTAAGCAAAGTGTTAGCTCTCTGACCGTCCTCAGTCACTCCCAGACACCCACTGAATTTTCTGTGCCACATTCACTTTTATACCTCCTGTATCACCTGACTTAAATAATACAGTCACAGCTGGTCATGTGATGGAGATGTGTGTGTGTGTGCGCGCGTGCACGTGTGTGTGTGTGTGTGTGTGTGTGTGTGTGTGTATGTGTGTGTCTACAGCAGAATACTTCACTGCCTCTGTGTTCCCTGAGTCCACCCTACACCAGCATTGCCAGTGAAAGAGTGAAGACAAGCACACTCAAATAGACCTCTCATCAGGTCAATGGCAATGGGCTGACAGTGCCACTCACCTCATAAGTTCAGGAGGACTGTCAGGCCTGGAGCAAAGTGACTTGTAGTAGTACAGTAGTAGCAAATTTTATTCATTGATAACATGAATAAGGCAAGTCCCATTGAGTTAATGCTCATTTGCAAGGGATACCCTTTGGCATAAATCCTGGTTACAAAGGAAAACAGCACTATGAAATTTACAGGAACTAGCAATATAATAAATACATTACCAATCTTAAGAGTAATTATGTAAAGAAACCATATACAGTATATATATATATATATGTTAAATGCTACTTTGTTATATACAACAGGCAATACAGATACACATCAAAGAATTACAGTTTAACCAATTCCAATACTAGGATAGCATGTTTGTGGTAGGGAAGCCTGTAGGCCAAAGCAGTCTTTAATTTTCTTCCATGACAGCAGATTATCTTGCAACCTCAAATTTCTTGGAATATTATTACAAACTTGGCAACCGTAGTAGGGGAATTGCGTCTGCAGTATGATCAAGATGGCGGCTACGCTGGGCTGACCATCTGCATAGTTTTCTTTTGTGTTTTGTTTTATTTTTATTTCGTGCTCGTTTTGCTGAGTTTGCTGAGCTTGAATCCCATTTTTTTTTTTTTTTTCTGCAGTCAGTTGGAGTCCTGTTTTATTTGTTTCGCAGTCCGCGTTTCTCTGCAGTCCGCGTTTATCTGCAGTGCAGTTTGGCAGTTTGTGTCTGTTTGCTGATTCCTGGTCCTGGACATCGGTCCTGTACTGAGACTGGGGCTGTTGTTGGAATTGTTATTGAACCCCGTTTCATCCCGTTTGTGTCATCTAGTCTGGGGGCTGCTGTGGTCCTGTCAGCGGATCGGGAGACCGGAGAGGAGCAGTGGCAGTTGTTTGGACTTGGAAGGCAGAAGTGACTGGATCTGCATTCCCGCTCGGGTACTTGCTGTGTCGGGCGGGCGTGTGTTGCAGATTTTGCTCTGTATTGGACTGTGCCCCATATTTGGGGTGCTGTTATTGTCTCACTGATGGACTGGTGGGACCGAGGAGGAGACTATTGGTTTTTGACCTGGACATTTGTGTTTAGCCCAGAAAGTGAACCGGGAAGACATTCCATTGGAGGAGGATAAGTATTGAGGAGCCACACTGGGAGATAAGTACTTTGTGGTTGTTGGACAGTAGTGTTTGTGAACTGCTTCAACATACTGCTGGCATGCTATGTTGGCAAGTTTATTTTGTATGTTTACCACGCTGCTTTTAATTAGCAGACTTGTAATGCTTCACTGAAGTGAGAACGATCTGGGCACTTAGTATTCCACTTCCTACTCATCCTTTGAGGGGTTCCTGTGTGTGCATTGGGGCCGCTACGGGGGGTGCCGATGCACGTCTAATGAAGAGTGGATGTGCTATCGGCAGCCTCTAGGTCTCTCGGGGGAGCCTTCTTTTTAGAGGGCTCCAGCTGGGGTCCAAGGTCGTGGCTCCATAGCGCAGGGTATTTCCCTCATGGGGTGAGTGGTGGAGGGTTTTTTCTTTCTGCCTTGACATTCTGAAAGCAAGTTTCAATCTCTAAATAAATAACTTATTGGGAATTTATTTGCTGCATGTGAATTGAATTTTTACTTCAGAGGCAGTGAAAGAACCTCTGTGGTTTTAATGACTGTTGAAAGATCTTCCTATTGGCAGTGAGAGTGCCATTTGGGATATTCATCTGCGGATTGTTTTTCGGGACTTGGGCCCCATGGACTCATTGATTGTGGGGCCTAAGAAATTTCTGGCATCTTTTTAGAGGTCCCAGAGGCTGGTGAGAGTGGTGCCAGGGGTTCTTGAGGATTATATTTTGGACTCTTCTTGGGAATTTGGCTGCCGAAAGACTTTGAAAATTTTGAATAGAAAGTGACTGTGCCATTCTGTGTATTGGCATTTTTATTCGATTTGTAGTTTTCTTGAAATCTTTTTGAAGATTTTATCTAGAGTTTTGTTTTAGGGGATTGTTTTGGGGGGGTTTATTGGTGATTTGATTTGTGTGTATGTGTGTTTTGAGTGTGTGTATGTGTGTGTGTTTTGTGTTTGATTGAGTTTTGTTCTGTTTTGGGGATTACATAGTTGGGGAGGATGTGTCTGGGAATGCATGCAAACCTGGATCAGACCAGGATAGTGTATGGGGCATCCCGGCTGTTTGATCTTTGGCCCTTTTTCAGTCCTCCAGCATCGGATACTACAGCTAGGCGCTGTAGGGAGGTTGGAATTGGGAAGAGTCATAGGATTCGTTTGGGTCTGGGTGCCCCATGCACTATGGGTGGTAGGATCAAGGTGGAGGGGTGCAGAAGGCACCCTGGGATTAGATCAGAATTGGGGAGAGGCCCGACGTGTTTAGTTCCTGTCACCAGGGTTCCCACCAGACTGAGTGGGCAGGTAGCCAGTAGGGCTGCATTGTCCACTAATCCCCTGAGGGCGGTGCTTTGCAATGCCAGATCGGTCAGAAACAAGACTGCAATTATAGCGGACTTGATTTCTCTGGCTGATCTGGCTTGCATTACGGAGACCTGGATTGGTGATGATGCTGGCCCAGTTTTAGAGGCTGCCATCCTGTCCGGGTATACTCTAGTGCACTGCCCCATAGTGGAACACAGGGGTGGGGGGGTAGCCATCTGTTTTAGATGTGAGCTGGGCTTCACCGTGCACCCAGTGAGAACACCACATTCATTTGAGTGTGTGGCCATCCGTGGGGGACCAGGCGCAGGTTGCTTGGTCCTCCTGATTTAGTGCCCTGCCGGGGCGATGGGAGATTTCCTGCAGGAAGTGGCCGATTTCATCGTCGGTGAAACATTGGAGGCCCCCAGATGTTTAGTGCTGGGGGACTTCAATGTTTGGGCTGAGGATGAATCTTCTTGGCTGGGTCATAATTTCCTCCAGATGATGTCTTCTCTGGGCTTCGTGCAGGGAGTATCTTCCGCGACTCATCAGGGTGGCCACATGCTGGATTTGGTGTTCTCACTGGGGCTTGAGATAAATAGTCTTAGTGTTGATAGGGTCATTTGGTCCGATCATTGCACGGTGAAGTTCCGGTTCGGGGCCCCCCTTGTAGCCCTCCCTCTGCAGAGATGGTCAGCTATCGCCCTTTGAGGGGGCTAACCCCCGAGGGTTTTTTGGCGGTGGCTGACCTATCTAGTGTGGACAATGCATGTGGGGGGGTGTGTGCAGTAGTGGACGCCTATAATAGGGTGCTTTCTGGTGGCTTGACTCCCCCGCAACAGTCTCAGGTCCTGATCTAGGTCTTCTACATGAGGTCCCTTGGGTTGATGGGGAGCTCAAGGAGATGAAGACTCTGGGTCAGAGATTAGAGCACTGCTTGTGGAAGTCTGGCCTGGGGGCGGACAAACTGGCCCTGCGTATGCACTATGGTGCATACCAGGGGGCAATCAAACGTAAGAAGGCAGAATTCCTGTCCAGGGAGATTGCTGCTGGGAGGAACCGACCAACTGTGCTCTTTCGGACTGTGGACAGGCTTCTTCATCCTGCCTGTCTACAGCCGAAGGTAGCTTTTTTGAATGCATTGTGTGATGGATTTGCTCGGTTCTTCTTGGACAGGGTGTCTACCATCAGGCAGGGGGTTCCGCCAGTGGACCAGAATCTGGTCGACAGTGGTCGCCATGGGCTTCTGAAGAGCACTCCGTCTGTTTGGGGTGAGTTTAGACTGGTGGAGGTGGCCGAGGTCATTGAGATTGCTTCTAGGCTTCGGCACACCTTTTGTGAACTGGACCCGGTGCCAACTCGTTTCTTAATGAGATGTGTTGACTCTGTCAGCCCGGTGTTTGCCTTGATTGTCCAGTGTTCCTTGTCAGAGGGGGTCTTTCCTGATGTCTTGAAGGAGGCATTGGTGAGGTCCCTTCTGAAAAATCCATCGTTGGACCCTGACGTCAAGGCAAATTACCATCCTATCGCCAATCTTCCATTTTTAGGTAAGATTGTTGAGAAGGTGGTGGCACTTCAGCTTGAGGAGCATCTCGTGGCCCATAATCTTAATGAACCATTCCAGTCTGGGTTTCATGCAAGACATAGCATGGAAACTGCACTAGTTCGGGTGCACAATGACCTCCTTAGGGCTAGAGATCGAAGGGAGGGGACAATTCTTGTTCTCCTTGATTTCTCCTCAGCATTTGACACGGTGGACCATCAAGTGTTACTTGACCTCCTAAGGGAATTCTGTGGACTTGCTGGCTCTGTCATCCGCTGGTTTGAGTCTTTTTTATCCAGCAGGAGGCAAAGGGTAGTGATGGGGAATTTCTCCTCCTCCCCTGACCACCTGTTGTGCGGAGTTCCCCAGGGTTCAGTCTTGTCACCGATGTTATTTGCCGTGTACGTGCTACCCCTGGAAGAGCTCATTAGGAAGTACAGCTTGGGTTTTCACTGCTATGCTGATGATACCCATCTGTACTTTTCCTTTGCCCCTGGAACATCTTGTGCAGTAGAAGTGCTTAACAGCTGCATTGCTGAAATCAATAACTGGATGGCCTCCAGTTGGTTGCGACTTAACCCCAGTAAGATGGAGGTACTGGTGGTGGAGTCGAACAGAGGACATGATAGGTTGGCCTCTGGTGCAGAGACAGGACTTTGCCTTGGCTCTGTACCATTGAAGGCCTCCTCTAGGGTGCGTGATCTGGGTGTTATTCTTGACAGCGGTTTGACACGTGAATCTCAGGTGTCTTCCGTTGTACGTACTAGGTTTTATCATCTGAGGAATATCGCCAGGATCAAGCCCTTAGTTCTGCCTCTGGACCTCCCCACTTTGGTACATGCCTTTGTGACGTCCAGGCTTGACTATCGTAATGCACTCTATCTCGGGGTCTCTGGGGGTACCCTGAGCTGACTGCAGTTGGTGCAGAATGTGGCAGCGAGGTTGTTGACAGGACAATCTAAATACTGTCACATTACCCCAGTGCTATGTCATCTGCACTGGCTGACGGTTAGGTGGAGGGTCCTCTTTAAGGTGGGTTTGCTCACCTTTAAGGCCCTACACGGCCTGGGCCCTGGCTACCTGAATGACCTTCTTACACCTGCTGTCTCGGTCCGTGCTCCGCGTTCCTCTTCTTGGGGCCTCCTTGCGATTCCCAGGACAAGGTTAAGAACTGCAGGTGACAGAGCATTTAGTGTCGCCACTCCCATCCTGTGGAATTCGCTTCCTATAGTTGTTAAGGAGGCCCCATCTGTTGAGGTTTTAAAGGCCAGACTAAAGACATTTTTATTCGATCAGGCATTCCCTGACTATGTTTTATAGTTTATATTGTTTAATTTTTTAAGGCTTATTCAAGCTTTAGAGAATTAAACAAATTGTGTAGTAAATTATGTTTTAATTGTTTGGAGTTGTATATTTTACTGATTGTATTGTATTGTGTTGCTTTTATTGATTGATGTACGGCACCCAGAGCCTCCGGGATGGGCGTCCTTTTAAATAAAATTTGCCTTGCCTTGCCTTGCCTAGTAATAAAAAGAGAATCTCCCTAAGTTTGTTCATTTAAATGGAACACAATTTCAATACTATTAGATGTTCTCAGCCCAACCTTGGGAACTTTCTAAGACAAATTATCAAGTCCTGCACAAGACTGTCCAAAGTATCTATTCAATATTCCAGATACTAAAGGTACGTGGCCTTCCCCCCGGAAAATCCATTAAGTTATAAACTGTTGCAGGAGGCATGTATTATAGTAATTAATTAGTATTCAAACAACTATATGACCTGGCTGATAACAGAGGTCTGTGGCACACAATGAGATACTGCGGTGCTGATGGACACAGCCCTTCTCCTCAGTGAGGGCTGCCATGAGGTTGATTGGACCACTGATTCAAACTGTTTTTTAACATGTAAATAACAGTATAAGTTTTTATACTTTAGATATTGAAAGACAGAGTATGGCTACATGACCGTTGTGGCATGAACTTATAATAATTTCAAAAGACTTTTTTGTAAAAATTGAGGTTGTCAGTGTGAGAAACTGACATTACTGAATTCAAAACACTAAAATGATTTATTATTTAAAATTAGATCCTGTCCCTGAAGAAGCCTATTGAGGTAAAACATTGGGTCATATAGGATCTGTTGTAAAGAATAAGAGGAAAAAAGAAAATAAATAAAAAGTTGTTGAAAAACTGAAAGGTGTGGCTGGCTATTGTTCTTTAACTTTTGGATTATATCTGCCTACCAGCCCCTGAATAACAAATATCTTTCTGGGAGGGAACCCACATTTCTCAAACTTCTTGCAGAACTTGTGGACCAGTGGATGACTCACATTGTGGAAGGACTCCTGATCCAAATCAATTTCTTGAACTGTCTGGACTAACTTTTCATGCCAGGCTTTTGTTGCCCACCTATTAATCACGTCTCCTTATAGGAATTATTTGCAGGACTTTGGTGATACATGTAATTATAAGCATATATACAGGCTGATCAAGTGGTTGATCCTTCAACAGGCATGGATGGTTTTGCAGAGGCAGGGGGTAGTGCCGAGGAGAGACAACATACATTGGGTTTCAGTGGGGCAGAACAATTGAGACTGTTTACTAGTATTACAGCATAAAAAGCTCTAGAAGTGTCCACCAGTGAACAAGAGTTAAAAAGTAAGGTAGAGCAGTTACAACAGAATGACACAAAGCTCAAGTAGCATGGTATTATACCGGGTGAATATTTGAATTGTAAGAGAATACCATGAGGCCTCAGGGTCCTCATAGAACCAAACATAGGTGTCGAATCAAAGAAATTTACAGACAGATGGGAAGGTATCAGAAACAGATGCAGCAATAATTTTATGTATGCCATCATTGAGGCAGTACTAGAAGGCAGGAGTGCTCTAGCAGATGATATCAAGAAAATACAGGATCAGCTCAAGCTAGCAACAGAAGAGGAAACTTTTAGAAAGAATATAGAAGAAATCAAAAAAGCACTTCAGGATTTCGAAGAAAATCTCAAAAAACAAAATTAAAGAAATACAGTATAAGGGAGATTCCAATGACTACAGATTAGACAGGGTATTTAATTATGAACATACAAACATATAAAATTTGGCAGCAGATAAAGGCCTAGAGGTCTATCAAGTCTGCTCGAATGTGCAGCTAGCACCCCTTATTCTGCAGCTGCCCCTTCCTTCCACCCTGCCCCTCCATTGACCCTCCCCCGTGTCCTGCCCCATCCCCTTTTGAAGTAGTCCACTGTTCTACTGGATACCACTTCTGCAGGTAACGCATTCCACCCAGCTACCACCCTCTCTGTAAAAAAGTGTCTCCTCATCTCCCTCCTGAACCTTCCTCCCTCCGATCTCTTATCATGGCCCCAGGTGTCCCTCCCCTCCCTTACTTTGAACAGCCCCTCTGTACCTGTCTTGTTTATTCCTTTCATGTACTTAAAGGTTTCAGTCATGTCCCCCCATCCCTCCTCTCCTCCAGCGAGTACATGTTCAGCTCCCTCAGCCTCCTCTCATATGATAAGTCTCCCAGCCCCTTGATCATCTTTGTCTCCCTGTGCTGCACTCCCTCCAGTAACTTAATGTCCCTCTTCAGATTCAGGCGCCAGTACTGCACGCAGTACTCCAGGTGCAGTCTAACTAATGACCTATACAGTGGCAGAATCACCTCCTCCCTCCTCAAGGATATACCCCTTGCAATGCAACCCAGAATTTTGTTGGCCTTTGCAGCTGCCTTCCTACATTGTGCTAAGATGTTCATTGACCCTGTAATGAGCACCCCCAGATCCTTCTCCTCCTCTGTCTGGGCTGATGCACTCCCCCTAGCTGATAACTCCTCCTTGGGTTCTTCACCCCAAAATGCAGCACCTTGCACTTTTTGGCATTAAACTCCAGTTGCCAGGTGTCTGACCAGGTTTCAAGCTTTGCCAGATCATCCTGCAACCCCTGCCATCCCTCTAGGTCATCCACCACTGCTCCCATCTTGGTATCATCAGCAAACAGGCTGATCTTGCTCTTGTGTCCAATGATATGTCTGCTATGAATATCCCAAACAACACTGGTCCCAACACCAAGCCCTGTGGAACACCGCTTATCACTACCCTTAGGTGTGAGAGCTCCCCACCCACCACCACCCTCAGTTGCTTTCCCTGAAGCCAGTTCCCTACCCATCTCATCATCTTTGTACCCGGCCCCTGTGCCTTCTAACTTATTTCCCAGCCTCCCATGTGGCACTGAGTCGAATGCCTTACTGAAGTCCAGATACAGGACATCCACTGCATGGCCTCTGTCCAGTTGCCTAGTTACCCAGTCATAGAACTCCACCAGATTGGTTTGGCAGGATCTGCCATGTATAAAGCCATGCTGTCTGCTGTCCTGTAGTTGTTTGGCCTCTAGGAGGGACACCAGCCTCTCCTTTAGGATAGTTTCCAGTAGCTTACCCACAATGGATGTGAGGCTCACCGGTCTGTAGTTCCCTGGTTCATCCTTGGGGCCACTCTTCTGGAGGGGCACCACTTGAGCCATCCTCCAGTCCTGAGGTACACACCCTGAGTGTAGTGAGGTATTAAATAGGTCTACCAAAGGTTCCTCAAGGACCTCTGCCAGCTCCTTCAGTACCCTGGGGTAGATGCCATCTGGGCCTGGCACCTTGTCCACCATCAGTGCCTTCAAACCCTCCCGAACTCTACCCTCCATGATTTCCCCATCTGTCACCCCTCCCTTCCTGCTTCTGCTGTTCCTCCCCCCTTGGGTATCACCTCCCTATTCTCCTTAGTAAATACCAAGCAGAAGTAATCATTTAGTGCTTCTGCCTTATCGCACCCTGCTTCCACCCAACCCCCCTCCTTCCTAATCCTTACTATGTGGTCCTTACAGCTCCTTTTCTCCCTGATGTACTTAAAGAAGTCCTTCTTCCCCTTCTTAATGTCTGTGCCAGCCTGAGCACTGTACATGCCTTGGCTCCCCTTACTGCCCATGTCACCTCCTTTGATTCCATCAGGTACTCCTCCCTGTCCTCCCCCCTCCCTGTTTTCTTGTACCTCCTAAAGGCAGCTCTTTTCCTCCTTACCTTTTTCATGACCTCCTTGCTCAACCAGCTCGGTTTCTTAGCCCTAGACTTCTTGCTCTGGGCTTTGCAGCAGGTTTTGGTTGCCCCATGGGCAGACTAGATGGGCCAAGTGGTCCTTATCTGCCGTCAAAGTCTATGTTTCTGTGTTTCTATGTTTCTCCACTATCCCCAGCTTTATGAGCTCCCACCTCTGGTTAGTGTCCATACTAGGTTGAATTCTGGCCAGGTACCCTTTTACCACTTTCCCCATCCTCCCAAAGTTGGCCCTCCTGAAGTCCAGCACTCTTGTGTCAGATTCCACTCCTTCCCTGCTGATATCCAATATGAGCCATACTGAGTGGTGGTCACTCTCTGACAGTGGTTCTTCCACCATAAGTTCTCTCACAAACTCCCCATTTGCCAGCGCAAGGTCAAGGGTATTCCCTAACCGGGTTGGTTCACTGACAATTTGCAGCAGGAAGCTGTCCTGGAAGGCATCCAGCAGTACCTGCTCTCTTCTATTCCTGGTTGTTGGGGTACTTCAGTCCACTCCTGGCATGTTGAAGTCACCCACAATCACCACACTACCCTTCTTGCAGGTCCTTCTGATCTGTCCTGCAAGTTCCCTGTCTAACTCCTCCATCTGAGATAGTGGCCTGTACACCACTCCCATTCTGAGAATCCTATTCTTGGAATCCTGGATTTGCATCCAGAGTGACTTTGTACTACCCTCCTCCCCTTCCTCCCTTATACACTTCAGTCCTTCCTTCACATATAGTTCCACCCCCTCCTTTCCCAATCACCCTGTCCCTATGAAATAACCTGTACCCTAGTACAGACAGGTCCCAGTCATTATATCGGGTGGCCTATGTTTCTACAATGTCTGCAATGTCCACCTTCCCCTCTGCCATGAGCACCTGTAACTCTGCAGTTTTCCTCCTAAGACTCCTAGCATTAAGGGTAACCACCTTCCACCCTTTCCCCCCTCCCATCCTGCCCTCCTTTACTAGCATCACCAATAGTACTTGCCATTTGTCCTTTGTCACTGTTATGGGGGGTATGCTCATATGGTTTCCCAACCTGTGGTCTCTGCATGTCTCTTGCCCACTTGCCACCTCTACTCCTAGTTTAAATTCCCAACTTCCTCTTTGTACTTCCTCCATCCTCTGTTTCAACACTTTCTTTCCCTCCTCACTCAAGTGTAGTCTGTCCTTGGCATAGAGACTACTGTCCTCCCAGGTCACTCCCCTCCCCCCCAACAGCCCATAACCTTTAGCATAACACCAGGTTCTTAGCAATCCATTAAATTCCTCTATTCTCAGCTTTCTCATTGTGCTTGCCTTGGGCACTGGAAGTATCTCTGAAAAAGTTACCGATTTTCCTACCCCCTCACATAATTGTCCTAGTTCCTCAAACCTCCTCTGGACTGTATCTACTGTCTTGTCAGCCAGGTCATTTGCCCCAAGATGTATAATTAAATAAGACTTGTCCCTACCCCTTCTAGCATATTTCAGAACAGATTGTCCCACCCTTTCCGCTGTCATTCCTGGCATGGCCTCCACCCAAACGTGACTATGCCTCTCCCCCTTGCTACCCCACCTGACTCCTCTTAGTATTAAGTCCCCCAGCACTAAGATACCACCCCTCTTACTCCATGATTGCTTCCATTCATCTCCATCTCTCATTCCCAGCTCCTCTTCTTCTTCCTGCACATTATTTACCCCTTTTGCCCCATTGCAATTCTCCCAGCAGAACTTCCCCCTGCTCTGGTTTGGTCCAGGCATTTATCAATTACTCCACCAATTGCATCACCTCCCTCCTCCTTCTTCCCCTCTAGCAGTGTAAAACTATTTTCTGAAGACCCTTCACAAATGCCTGCTCCCTCTCTCTTCATAGTAACCTGTTCCCTCCTTTCCACTCCATGACTGTTACCACTTCTTCTCCTCCCCTCACAGGTCCCTGTCTCCTCCTTCCATTTGTCTTTTGTCTCCTGACCTAGTTTCCCTGGCAATCGTTCTTCCTGGCTGGGGCCCCTTTGTCTCTGCTTCCCTTCTTCTGACCCTCTCCTCACCACTGTTGACTCAAATTGCCCTCCCTCATCTACCCTCCTCCCTTCCTCCAGTATTGGGCTAAACCCACCTCCAGTCTGCCTTGCCTGTCTTAGTTCCTCCTGCAAACCATCAATCTCCTTTTTAAGTTTCTCTATGTGGTTACACACTAAACATCCCCCCACCCTCCAGGCAATTTTTGGAAAGATTGGTGCACCACAGTTGTTGCAGCCTACCACCCTATCCATTACTCTCGTTGCCCATCAGCGACCACCACCCTTCCAGATGAAGGATACCAAACACTTCCCCAGGTCTCCCCTCTCCCCCCTCTATCAGTGCAAAACATTCTTCTTTTCTTAATTTCCCTTAACCCCTTTGTTGTACACATTTAGATAGATTGAGCAACTGCTTTTTACAATTCTATCCTTCCTGTCCACACCCAAAAAGATACTTTAAGTAACTATTGCACAACCTTCTTCAAACTCCTACTCCTCCTTTCCACAATGCAGATAGCAATACAAAGAAGTAACAATGAAAGCTCCTTGATCTGCAATTACTTCCCTTCCACTGAGATTGCAGTCACCTCTTCACTCACTGCTGTTCCTTTCCTGGATGTCTGCTTCTGCTATGACAGGTGCATATCCTTTGCCTGGTATAAAGGAAATCGCAGACCTGGGGTGGATGGGGTGAGGGGCTGGGGGTGGGACCAGCCCGTGCCTTCCAGAAACAATCAGGTAGCTGAGGCTCCTGGTCAGACCATTAGCACCCATCCCTCACTATGCACTAAACTTTGCAGCTAGTGAAGCCAGCAAAAAGGAATCACAATTCCACTCAAAGCACAAAAAATAGATTTGCTACCAAAAGAAAAAGGTCTCCAATTCAAACAGCCTCACCAACAACACATCATAATAGGCTTGAAATTAGAAGATATAGGTCTCCAATTCAAAGAAACAGCCCCAATTAAATCACACCAAATAGGTTTTAAATCAGAAGAAATAGGCCTCCTCAAATGCAGCCTGCTACACAGTGAAACATCAAACAAATGAGCCCACTTATAGCCACCAAAACAGGTTTCAAAATTCCAACAGTCCCAAAACAATACCCTGCTAGCCCATTAGAAGTAGTAAGAAAGAAAAGAAATAACCTTCTACTAAGTAAAATCCACAAGAAACATTGTAAAAACAGCAAGAAGAAGCTACTGTACTGGAACTGATCAGATCCGTTCCCTTTCTGGTTATTTCTGACTTCTAATTGGAAAATTAAGTCAGGATACAGGAACACCAGAACTGAGACTGACTCAGATAATTCAGATAGTTACATACAAAGAACAAAGTACCATACCAAGCCCCACAATCCTCAAGACAAGTTTTTTTACACCACCAACAGGGCCAGAAAAGCAGACCAGACCCCTATCAGGAAGAATCCCAACAGAGATACCACACTCAGTCCCAAGGATATATACAAGAAACAGACACTCGCCGAGTAACAGTGCAAAGAGGAGGAAGAGGAGGCAGAAGGATAGTGGGAGGGTGCCAGGGCAAGAAGCCATAGTTATCTTTTTTTTTTTTTTTGCAATTTAGTTTTTATTGCAGTGTTTTCACTTGAAAATACATCTTAATCACAAAGGGCAAGGTAAAAAGCATGTAGCAATAACACATAATGTTACAGGGACTAATACCCTATGGTAGGAAAAAAAATAAAAGAGGAACTGGAAAGGGGCAGAATACCCCTTATCCTACCCAAACTCCCACCCTTCTTGCCCCCTTTACATAGGCCCAGCACTAGACAATCATCCTGAAAATAATATATATAAAAACATCAAATGGTAACCTAATGTAGTTATGATGCTGGCAAAGAAAACGAGTCAAAAAGTGGAGCCCAGATTTTGTTGAAATTGCTCAGTCTATTATGTAGACTGGCAATCATCTTTTCTAGTCTGATGTTACTTAATAATTCTGCCAGCCATTCCGCGTATGAGATAGTAATGTCGTCCTTCCAATGACGAAGCACTAGCTTTTTAACAGACATGGATATAAGAGCAATGTGATATTTTCGTATTTTGACTGGGATTACTACAAAGTTCCCTAATAAGCATATTTCAACTATAAATAGGTCCTCAAGACCTAGAAAGGGGTCTGTTCTTTGTTTGATCTGTGACCATAGGGGGGCGACTTTGGGGCATTGCCAGAATATGTGTACTAAGTTGCCTTCACCCTGGCCACATCTCCAACAAGTAGCAGAGCAATCCTTGGCAAACTGTGATATCTTCTGAGGGGTAAAATATAAATTGTGCAGGATGCGAAATTGCACAAGTCGAAGCCTATCCTGGGTGATATATGTGTGGCATCCGCGCCAAAGCGACTCCCAATTGATGGATACATCCGGTAGCAATTTATCTCAGTACTCTGGAGGTCTGAAAGGTTCGGGGTATGTTTTATTATAAAGAACCTTGTATATTTTGGAAACCGCATGAGGGCGGTTAACAAACTGGGTCAACTCCTCCATCAGAAGGGCAAACTCTGACTGCGAAAGACTGTTCCCTAGTGCAGCCACAAGAGTGTGCCGCAATTGAAACACTTTGAATATATAAGCCGTAGGTAGCTCAAATTTTCTAAAATGTCCATGGACAGAATCCATTTCGATCTGTCTCCATCCAAAACTGCAAGCTTTGTTCCTTGGAGCTGTGGTAACCATCGAGGGAGATAACTTTTCCTCTAGTTTAATATTCGGATTACCCATTAGGGGTTGCTCTAAATCAAGTTTTGGATTATATTTAATAACAGAACACAATTGGGAGAGGACTCTAATCGATGTGGCTATTGGAGAGTCCAGCAAGAGCTTAGGAAGGGACTTGGGCTGCACAAAAAGAAGAGCTGAGGGGGTCAGATTATGGTGACGAATTAGTGCAGATTCTATTTAGAACCAGAGCGGTATATATTTTCTGGGATTATTGGGATTGTTTGGGGCGAGCCATCTCAAATATTTACTCATGTGACTGGCCCAGTAATAAAAACTAACGTGTGGAACTCTTAGGCCTCCTTTAAGCTTCTGGGCAGCTAACTTATAAAATGCAAACCTGTGCCCTTTGCCCGCCCAGATGAAATTAGTAAAATTGGTATGGAGTTTTTTAAACCATGTGACGTGTAGCCAAACATTTAGGAGGTTAAGTGGGTAGAATATCCGTGGGAAAATATTAATTTTAATGAGACTTATCCTGCCCCAAATCGTTAAAGGTAGGAGGGACCATCTTTTTAAATCTTGAGTAATAATGTTTAAAAGGGAGTCCAGATTATGTTTGCTCATAAGGGTTCTATTTCTCACGAGAGTGATACCGAGGTATTTTAATGATTTCCCCTGCCAAGATAGACCGAGAGCGATAACCTCGTTCCTTGTTACTCTATAGTTAAGTGGAAATACCATCATTTTCCCTAAGTTTAGCTTGTAGTTTGACCACTTACTATAAATCTCTATCACCTCTAAAAGACGAGGAATAGTTATGTTTGGATGAGAAGTACAGAGGAGTAAGTCATCTGCATAGGCTAATGCTTTGATTGTAAACTTCTGGACCGGAATCCCATGAATCCAGGGATCTTTCACAATTCTGCGGATGAGGGGTTCCAGATATAAATTAAAAAGCAAAGGGGATAATGGGCACCCTTGCCTCATGCCAGATAATACCGGAAATCCGTCTGAACTGCATCTGTTGCATAGTACTCTGGCAGTCGGAAATCTATAAAGAGCTTGAATCCAATTTTTGAATTCTAAGGGTATGCCAAAGGCATGCAATGTTCGGAAAAGAAAATTCCAATCAACTTTATCAAATGCCTTCTCGGCGTCCAGAGAGACAAGTACGGCAGGATAATCTGCGTCCCTGGACACCGAGAAGACATGTTCCAGAGTTCGAATATGGTCACTGGCCAGTCTGCCCCGCATAAATCCCACTTGTTCCCCGTCGATCAAATCAGGGAGAACTTTACTTAGCGTTAGCCAGGAGTTTACTTAATATTTTGAGATCCTGATTGAGCAGGGAATTGGCCTATAGCTGGCAACATCTTCTGGGGTTTGCCCGGTTTTAAAATAAGCACAATGATGGCCTCAAACAGTGCTGTGTCTGTACTTTTTGCATCTAAAATCTGCTGGAACATTGGTAAAAGTAAGGGAATTATACTTTTCACAAATACTTTATAAAAATTAGGGGAGAATCCATCCGGACCTGGTGATTTATCATTGGGAAGACTGTCAATTACTTCAAGGATTTCTATTTCAGTTAGAGGAGCACACAATGCTGTGGCTTGCTCAGTTTCAAGAGTAGGGAGAAGTGAATCTTGTAGATATTGGTCTAGCACACTTCGCTGGGGCGTTGTCATCGGCGAATATAGAGTTTGATAAAATTTTTGAAATTCAGCTGCGATCGCTTTGGGATCAACAACCAAAGATCCATCATGTGCGTGTATTGCCGTGATAAAATTGGTGGATTCTTGCTGTTTAATACGGGCAGCAAGGAGATGCCCTGCCTTCTCCCCCGATCGATGCAAGCAGCTTTAGTTTTCAGTATCAGATATTCCGCTTTCTCTCTAAGTAGCTCCATATAGGAGCTTTTGAGTTTGACCAACTCTAGTAAAGTCTGTTCCGGCATGGAGGGGGAAAGATTTGTCTCTATATCTCTGATCTGGTTGAGAAGTTTCCTTAACTCATTTTCCTTAAGCCTTTTTTCCCTTGAGGCCACCTCAATAAATATACCCCTTAAAAAGGCTTTAAATGCTCCCCATTCCATGTCCACTTTTTTTGTGGAGTTAAAGTTTTCCGATATATATTGGGAAATATGAGAATTGATGTGTTCAACTATTGCTGGATCTTTTAGAAGCTGGTTGTTGAGCTTCCAACGACCTCTTCTCTCAGAAATACTAGCTAAGGTGAGTTGACACGTTACAATAGAGTGGTCTGATGGGGGACCTGATTGGATCACGGAATCAATAACCCCACCTATTAAACAGTGTGAAATTAAGATACAGTCAATTCTTGAGGAAGTTTTATGCACTGGAGAGGTAAATGTAAAGCCAGCCATAGTTATCTTTAACCTCAGTCATAAAAGACTGACAGACACTGAGATTCAGGTGCTTAGTAGAGGTCTTTCCTTCTCCCCTTACACACCACCAGACAGATACCAGATCAAGAGTGATCTACACCAGGGTTTCTCAAATGGTAAGGCAAGCCTCCCTGGGATGCATCAGCCTGTTACAGGGGATGCTTAGGCAAGTCTAAAAAAGTAGCGTATTTAAATTTTGAGTTTTAGATATTTTGTGTGACAGGATGACACAAACTGAAAGAGGATACTATTAGGTGAATTTATGTATTTATTTACAAATTGATGACCAGGAAAGGCAAAGCAAGGCAATTTTTATTTAAAAGGACCCCAATCCCAGAGGCTGTGGGCACCATACAAAATAAATAAACAGATAAGAAACACAGCAAAATCTAAATAAATAGCAATAAACATTAAATTCCATAAATTATAAAATAAAATAAGATTTCCTAAGGAAAGTTAAAATCACAGGTGGCCAGGAACTGAGATCAAAACCTTTGCATATGGATCTCACTTAAAAAGCTAAGTTGGGGAAAGCCTGGGTGAACAGGAGGGCCTTGAAGTGGGCCTTGAATACCTCCAAAGACAGGGCCTCCCTGACCCTGAAAGGTAGTGAATTCCACAGGACAGGGCCAGTGACACTAAAAGCCCTGTCGATGGTCATTTTTAACCTCATCATGGGAATCGCCAGGAGGCCCCTACCAGAGGAGCAGAGGGGATGAACCAAGACAGCAGGTGTACGAAGGTCCATCAGGTAACCATGGCCCTCCACCTAACCGGCAGCCAGTGCAGCTCATGCAGTACCAGTGTACTATGACAATATTTAGGGTGTCCCATAAGTAACTTGGCAGCTGCGTTCTGCACCAGCTGCAGTCTGTGAAGAGATCCTCCTGTGACCCTGAGGTAGAGCACATTACAGTACTCAAGCCTTGATGTCATCAAGGCATGTATCAAAGTG
Source organism: Neoceratodus forsteri (assembly GCA_016271365.2). Taxonomy (NCBI): domain Eukaryota; kingdom Metazoa; phylum Chordata; order Ceratodontiformes; family Ceratodontidae; genus Neoceratodus; species Neoceratodus forsteri. The sequence goes on from CM057453.1 coordinate 1,388,653,261, forward strand.
GGGAGGTTCAGAAGTGGCACAAGGGGCTGTATCCATTCCTGAGATGGAAAAAACATTAGTGGACAGTGGAAGATACTTGTGCCGCCATTGTCACACCCCTGTCCAGGATGACACCAAGATTCTGCATCTCAGAAGAGGCCTTCAATGGGACAGATCCCAGAACAAGTTCAGTCTCTGCACCAGAGGCCATTCCATCCCGCACTCTGTTCGACTCCACCACCAATACCGCCATCTTATCAGGGTTCAGCCGCAACCAGCCGGAGGCCATCCAATCATTGATCTCAACAAGGCAGCTGTTTAGCACATCTGCCTCATTGGATGTTCCTGGGGCAAAGGACAGGTATAGCTGGATATCATCAGCATAGCAATGAAACCCCAAAACATACTTCCTAATGATCCCCCCCCAAGGGCAGCATGTACACTGTCAACAACATTGAGGACAAGACTGAACCCTCAGGAACTCTGCACAGCTGGAGACTAGAGGTGGAGGAGAAATTCCCCATCACAACCCTTTGCCTCCTGTTAATTAAAAATGACTCAAACCAGCAGATGACAGTACCGGTGAGTCCACAGAATTCCCTAAGGTGGTCCAACAACACACAATGGTCTACAGTGTCAAATGCTGAAGAGAGAGATCGAGGAGAACAAAAATTGTCCTTTCCCCTTGATCTCTCGCCCTGAAAATATCATTCTGCACCTGAACAAGTGCAGTTTCTGTGTTATGCCTCACCTAAAACCCCGAGTGGAGGGGTTTGTATTACTCATAGGTCACAAGGTGCTCCTCCAACTGAAATGCCACTACTTTCTCCACAACCTTTGCCAAAAATGGGAGGCTGGAGACAGGACAGTAATTTGCCTTGACCTCCGGGTCCAGAGATGGTTTCTTTAGGAGTGGTCTCACCAACGCCTCCCTCAAGGTGTCGGGGAAGACCCCCTTTGACAAGGAACACCAGATAATCGAGGCAAAAACTGGGCTGACAGCATCAATGCATCTCATCAAGAAATGTGTCAGTACCAGGTCCAGTTCACAAAAAGTGTGCTTCAGATTGGTTGCTACTTCAATTACCTCATTTACCTCTACCAATGTAAACTCTCCCCAACTAGGCACACTGAGCTAAGGCTCATTCCCAGTGTACCCGAGAAAGTGTTGGGAGTGAATACAATTCAAAAGGTAACACAAAATTAACAACAGTGCAGACAAATAGGAACAATAAACAAATAATGAAAGATAACAATTGACCAATTAGACTTGTGGCAGAGCAGCCCAGATACAAGGGTTAAGCAGAGAGGCATTAGGAGCAAGAGAAGGAGGGAGCAAAATGATCCCTGTGACACTGCTTAAGAGCAGTGTAAGAGGGAGAGAGGCAGAGGTTGGTAGGAATGTCATTCCAGATAGAAGGTAAAGAAATAAAGCAGTTTGATCCTTGAAAGTATTGCAGACAGCAGTGTCAGTGGTTCAAGAGTCAAAATGGCAGAGTAAGTAGGCTGGCCTGGGGAGGGGGCTAACAAGTGGGGAGAGTTACAATAAGATGAATAAAATGAAAGCCATCTGCTCAAAGGAGTTTCACTTTATTCTTGGTGTACTGTGCAAAATATGTTATTTTTGTATGGGGAGGCCCAATGTTATTTCAATACTGGGGGTGCTCAAGTTATTTTCCATGGCTTGGAGGAGGCTCACTGTGATGAAGTCTGAGAACTAATGATCTACACCATTTTTTTAGACAATTACGTCTTAAAGAACATTTTCACTTACAGCCATCCCAGGACTCTGCAGTCAAAAGTCTCAAAACATATATAAAACATAAATCTACCTATAACCCTCCTAAAGGGAGAAATCTGAATATCGAGACCTACATTAATCTAGTTCTACTGGATGTAGAAAAAAGTTTTAAGGGACACTCCAAACCTGAAACCTAAATACAATCTGAATAAAGCTGAAGCACAGGCCCTGAAAGCACTTGAAATGTATGATGCCATATTAATCAAACTGGCTGACAAGGGTGGAGGGATCATTTTGATGGACCAAAAACATTACATACAGATGTATGAAGAATTACTTAATGTTCCCTCTAACTATGAGCAACTCACTGGGGACCCAACCACTTGAATTGCTGACAGTCTACAGTAAATGACATCTTAAAAACTGAAACAGAACTTGGACATCTTGAGGACAGGCAGGCAAAACTACTGAGAAAGGAATTCCCTAAAACACCTGTGTTTTATGGGTTACCTAAGATTCATAAAAACCCTGTAAAACTGCCAGCCAGACCCATAGTGTCCAGCAATTACTCCATTCTAGAGGCCCCCTCTAATTTTGTTAACCATTTTTCAAGTGAAGCAGTTCCATTAATGCAGAGCTACCTAAGAGGCACTAGTGAGGTCATAGACACCATAAAAAGTCTCAACCAGACATTACAGCAATACCAAATTCGGGACTTAATACTCTGTACCATGAATGTCAAAGATCTCTATGCCTGCATACCACATGAAGATGGACTGTACACCCAGGAGATAGGCAATGACAAAATTAGAGACATTAACACTCCACCTACCAGCACACTTCTAGAACTATCAAGGCTAGTTTTATTTGAAATCTATTTTAAGTTCAATGGGAAATTTTACAAACAAATCAGAGGTACTGCCATGGGCAGTACCATTACACCTACCTATGCCAACCTTTTTATGGAGCACTTTGAGACTCTTTTTATTCTTAACCCTATGTACAATCCATATTACAAACACATTGTTACATACAAGAGGTACATCTACAATTTATTATTCATCTGGGATGGCGCACAGGAGGAACTTGGGAGTTTCCCCCGAACACCTGAACTCAGCGGGTGACACCCTACAATTTACCATAACTGCAAGCACAACAGAAATACCTTACCTTGACATATGGATTTACAAAAGTGAAACATCTATAGAGTATTGCCTATACAGAAAGGACAATGATAGGAACACTCTGCTACATGCCCACAACTACCACCCGACCCACCTCATTAAAAGTAGTCCATACTCGCAGACATTAAGAGTCACACAAAACAGCAGTGAGGAAAAACTTAGACTCAAGGAAATGGATGAGAGGTCAACTAGGTTTGCCAAAAGGGGCTAAGGAAATAAAACAATACAAAATGCAGTACGTAAAACTACATTACCATGACAGGACACAAACAATACTGTAGGAGCCAGTGACAAGATGGTACTGCCACTTATCTATTCTTGGTTTACTGAACCAACTAAAGAGATTGCTAACAGACATTGGGAGACACTGAAGCAGGTGGGTGCTGAAGAGCTCAAAGATAAACCTATTATAGCCTCCAAATGGGTAAAAATCCTTAGGGATAGAGTGGTACATTCTGAACAAAAAAGTGCCCCCACACAGAGTGGACAACTACTGTTAGGACCATTGGTACCAGGCATGCATCCATGGGGCAGATGCTGCCAATGTAGCAACATGTCAAAGAAAAAAAATTCAAACATCCTATGGCAACACAACCTACAGTATTAAGAACCATATAATCTGTGACACTGATCACGTGGTCTATATGCTAACTTGCCCATGTTCCAGATACTATATTGGCATGACCACCAGATCCTTAAGACAGCACATCACTGAACATTAGATCAATATAAGATTGAGGAATGAGACATCTATGGTAGCTGTCCATTTTACTCAGCCAGGACACAACCCTTCCTCCATTAAGTTCTGGGGGACTGAGTATGTATATCCTCTGAAAATGGGTGGTAATTGGACTAAAGTAGTTGCGAACAGGAGGATATTCTGGATATATACCTTCAACACCACCGGTGAATAGTGATAGGTTTGGGCTTAACAAGGATGAAAACTTGGGGGCTATTTGGTAAAGGGTGTTAACTAACAGAGATATGACAATGAACAGTAATTAATAAAGGTAATTCTGAACAACAGTGTTTGAGCCAAAACCAACACCCCCCCCCCACACACACATTGTTCTGTTTAAACTTAGTCAGTGGATGTAGGATACTTAAGACTGATCTATGGAACATTATAACTCCTTGCACTGATGTGTGATGGATCCCTCCACCTGACCCCCGCTGGCCTCATTCACCTTCCACACTCTCATCTGTATAACTCACATAGAACTTGAGAACAAGCCATGATCACTTATGGGAAACATAATATACCCAGCATAATAACTCTCTTTGAAAGTGGGATTGATTACTGGGCAAAACTAAATTACTAGCATATAATGTATGGTAGAACGCAGTCAATAGCAGAAAATTATCTTTTACTAGTGTTGTTATACCATCGATGTGACATTGCTGTGTTGTTAACCCATCGATGTAATGTCACATCGATGGCATAACAAATAGGAATTCACAGGCATTGTCATCTCCAAGGCAGCATGGCAGTCCGCGCGCTGTCAAAAGCCGTCAAAATAAAACAGACAAACAGTCACAAAGCCCAAAATGCCATAACACAAACCAAATAATGGCAGCCGCTGTATTCTCTAAAAGTCTGGATAACGATCGCAGAGCATTCATAGTTGAGCAGCAAAACAAAAAAAACGCAAAGAAAACAGAGTCAGATATTAGGATGCTACGCTCCTACCTGACAGACGAAGGTGAGTCTCGGAGCACAGCAGAAATACCAGTCGCGGATCTTGATCTCCTCATTGCCAATTTTATTTACAAAATAAAGCATAACAATGACACAGATTACGAGCCATCTACCCTAAGAGGCATATTAGGCAGCTTAGACCGCTATCTCATCAGAATCAACTATGGGCACTTCATTTTCCATGGCAACCAAAAGGACTTTACAGAAACACTTGTCACCCTGTCAGCTAAGCAAAAGCACCTCAAAAAGCTGGGCAAAGGTAGCATGCCCAACAGGGCCGAGGCACTGTCACCATCTGATATTGACAAACTGTACCAGACAGGAACATTAGGACTACACAACTCAGTGGCACTCCTAAACATGATATTTTTTAACAACGGGCTGTACTATGCTCTCAGAAAGGCTGAACAGTATGCCTTAAGATGGGGGGACCTGAGTTTAAAAAAAGATAGTGACGGCACCTAGTTTTTGGAATATACTGAGAGGAAAATGAAAACATGGGCAGGAGATAACCCACGAGACATCAGGGCTATCAAGCCAAGGATGCATGAAAACCTGGAACACCCAGACCGAGATCCAGTGAAAGCATACAGTTTGTATGCTTCTCAAATTCCACCAAACATGTTACATACAGAATCTCCATTTTACCTTGCACCCAATTTGTATTTCAAACCCGGTGTGTCAATTTGGTTTCGGGCAATGACCCTTGGCGAGAACAAGATTCGCTCAATGATGAAAATAATAAAGATCTCTGCTGGATTGCCTGTTGAAAATGCATAACAAATCATTCAACATGCAAAACAGCAATCCAGAGGCTAGTTGATAGTGCTGTCCCCCCACCGAGGTTCAACAGGTCTCTGGTCATAAGAGCCTGCAGTCCATAAACAATTAAAGTTTCATATCTGAGGCCAAACAAAAAAGAAATTCTGGTATTCTTAGAGGGACAAATGCAACCAACAACCAGCAGCCCTCTACATCTAATCCTTCTGCAGCCCTGGTAGTCCACCAAGAAACCCAACGCTGCACTCTCGAGGTTAACTAAAGTTGCCAAGGTAACCACTCAGCACTAGCATAGCGTGATTAACCACCGATGCCCATACATTATCCTCTATTATGAATACATGCCTGTGACTGTGTTGTTGCCTAGCAGTTTCTTGGATAGCTGACCTCCACCTTAATTAAGATGCAAAATAACATGACTGAAATACAATAAAACCTGGTGTGGATACATAGGATCTGGATCCAGAACTCAAGATCATTACTCATCGAACATGATATGAAAAAATCATTTGTAAGTGAGTAATTTATGCTTGCTCAGATAGTTAGCAGGTGTTTGACAGAAAAGCAGGTCTGAGAAATAGTGCTGTGCACAATGCGGAATTCCACTGGTGGAATTTGCATGGAATGACCATTCCACCAGTGGAATTTCTGCCAGAATTTCTCTGGTTCTTCAGTGGAATTCCATTTACTGTTATCCATAGAATAATATTCTGTGGAACAGCATTTTTTCCATAGAAAATTATTCCGCAACAATTTCTGCAGAAAATATTGAGATCCGCGGAATAATATTCAGCAGAATAACATTTTTTTCTGCAGAAAATCATTCTACAACTATTTTCTGCCACAGAATTTCACCATTCTTTTTCTGTTGAAATTTGGCAGAATTTTGGTGGCATTTTGAAAATTCTGTGGAATTTTGTTCTGCCAGAATTTGAAAATTCTGCACAGCAGTACTGAGAAACCATAATCAGCATGTCCTGCTCTGCACTATGACAACACATTAGCAAACAGTATACACTGTGGTTCCTTGGGGCGGAAAGCACCCACCAGGTTTTCCTGGTGGTGTGTTTACAGCTGTCATGGCACTTTTGTCATTCCAGGATTGGTCCATTTTCCCCATCTGACCTTCCTTGGCCCGCTCCACTATAAAAACTCCACCAGAACCAAGTACAGTGCAACAAAGACTGGACCTTTTTGGTGTCAGACTAATGCAGAACAGTGAAGGCAAGGAGAACAAACTTCTAGTCTGCAGCCTAGAACAGGTCTATTTATTGTTGTTACACAAAGGCCCAGATATTCAAAAGAGTTGAGCCAAGCGCAATAGGGTTGCGCTTGCACAAGTCTGAAAATGCGCCATTCTGCGATATTCAGCAGGAGGTAGTTGCACCCAACATATCACGCTGAGCAACAGCGGAATGATAATGAATGCATGCGCAACTGAAGGGGGAGGAACCATGCATAAATGGCGCTGAGCAATATTCAACAACATGTGCCATGCACAATAGGGGAGCAAGCGGAAGTTGCGCCATAGCGGAAATGAGCCAAAATAAAAGGGAGCAAGGGAGAGGCACAAGAACGCTACAGGGAAGCCACATGAGAGCCAAAGATAGCAGGGAAAACTGGGCAGCAGGGACACACAGGGCCAGGAAGGAAAGGGCACCTGGAAGCAACAAGCACAGGGGAAGGTGTGGGGAGACAGTGCAGAAGGGGGAAGTACACCACACAGCAGTGAGGTTAGCACAGGCAGGTGTTCCCGGTGCAGGGGAAGTAGCAGCCAGAACAGCGGGGGGATTACAGAAACAGCTGCCAGGGGGGTGAACACAAGCCAGGGACATGGCCAGTGCCACCTTCCAGGTGGAGGCCATAATGAGGGGGGTGAGAAGGTGGGTAGCAGCGGGGCGTGGCCGTGGAAGGGGCCGTCAGTGGTATGCCCCCAACAGGCAGTACCGAGCCCACACCAGCTTCAAGCTGTACAGTGATACCAAGATTGTGATCCGGTACCGCCTCAATCAGGCAATTCTGAGGCGGCTCTGTGAGCTGTGCAGTGATGCGATGCAGGCACCCACACGACGGAGCCATGCCCTGTCAGTGGAGACGAAAGTGACAACTTGCATGTGCTTGCTCACCACGGGTACCTTCCAGAGATCAACTGAGGACACCACAGGCATAACCCAGTCAGCCACATCATGCCATCTCACCCAATTCCTCAGCGCACTGCTGCCACATGCTGCGGAGTACATCCATTTCCCAAGCACACCGGTGGAGTGCACAGCAAACATACAGGAGTTCCACAGGGTAGCACGTATGCCTGGCATGCTAGGGGCAATAGACTGCACCCATGTGGCCATCTGCACAACACCTGGCCCCGAGGGGGAAGCATACATAAATCGCAAGGGCTATGTCAGCATCAACTGCCAGGTGGTGTGCGATGCCAGGGGGTGCATAATCAATGTCTGTGCCACGCACCCTTGGGGAGCACATGATGCCTTCATCTGGCACCAGTTGGCACTGTGCCACAGATTCGAGAGTGGGGATATCCCCACTAGCCACCTAGTGGGTGAGTATGCAAACCATAGGGCCTGGGGGGGCATGGTCAGAGGTGACATGGGTAGTGGCCTACATGGCCCGGGACAGGGCAATGATGATCACCAAACTAACCTCCACCCTCTACACACAGGTGACAGTGGATACCCACTCCGTCCCTGGCTGCTCACACCCTACCGGCGGCCCACGACCCCATTGCAGCAACGCTACAATGAGGCACACGCCATCACACATAATGTCATTGAGTGGGTGTTTAGGATGCTGAAGGCACATTTCCGTTGCTTGGACACCTCCGGCGGTGCCCTACAGTACAGCCCCTCAAAGGCCTGCGGGCTATTCCTGGCCTGTTGCATCCTGCACAACATGGCCAACGAATGTGGGATAGCCGTACAGGTTGAAGAGGGGGACAGCGATGGAGACGATGAGGTCGCCGGTGACAATGGTAATGGGCAGTCCCCCTTGGGCAATGAGACCCCCGACTGCTCTGGCTGGCACAGCTGCACTGGGACACCATCACAGAGGAGCACTTCAGCCAACCCAGGTAAGTCATGGGGCCATGTGCAACCAACAGTGGCTAAGGCACAACCCGCAAACATGCATGGACACACAACAGGGGTGCATTCCATCAAGGGAAGTGGCCGGGCATGGAACCACACACACAACCAGGGATGGGTGAGGTCTAACATGCCACACGGATGGACACACACATACACACACACACACACACACACACAAAAAACGCACCAGACATGCACAAAGGGTAGGAGGCACACTGACCCAGAATGCCACCCCTAGCTACACACATGTCCACTGACCACCACGCCCACTGCCTGTCCATGTGCATGTGTCAGATGCTGAGCACCATTGCACATTGGTGTACAGCGCAATGCAGGCATCATCATGCACATGCAACTGCGGACAGCAGCCGGGAGGGTGTGCAGATGGACTGTGTGTCTGCATGCAGGGCCAGGTACCCACCCGTGCAATGCCCGCTGAAAGACACAATGCACACAGGGCAGCACCAGACAGTAGCCACGTTGGGAGACAGATCAGTCATGCGACACAGTGCCCCGGCCACCACGGATGCATGGGCGGCCCCGCCGAGACCTGCCAGCACTGACAGGCTGACCACAGGCCTCATGGGGTGGTACCGATGGTCCCCCAGGGGTTCCACTGCGTGAACGCGACCATGCTCTTGCAGGGGTCTGCAGCACACCAAACATGCCTGCGCCAGGCATGCTCGGGATGCCCACAGCTGAACCCGGTGTTGACAGGGAGGGTGTCACACAACGCCGGGAACAGGGGGTGGACAGTGCACTGCATGGTGTCTGCGATGCATGGGCACATGACTGTGTGCCCATTCTGGCCATGACATCAGTGAATGCCTGTGTCTGCCTGTTAATGGCAGCGGTCATATCCTCCCACAACTGGTCCATCCCTGCCAGGATCAGAGCGGTGTCTCTGCTGCGACACTCCTCTGCCCACTCCAGAGCCACACGCAGTGCATTCACCGACGTCGCAAGCCACATCTGCTGGTGGACTGATGCTTGCAGTCGGTGGGTGTGCTCATCCAAGAGGTCATCTGCCTCCTCGGCATCCTGTCCCTCAGGGTGTGCACGGCCCTGATGCTCAGCACCCCTTGAGGGTGGGCGCTGCACACCAGGACCAGGTCTGGGCATGTCCACAGGTGGTACACAGATGCCGCCCCTTGACCCTGTACCCCCAAGCCCATTGGCCGACTGCTGATGCTGCCCCTCTGGCTGCCACTCCCCAGGGCTCACTGGTGCTGCCACAGTGGCTGCAACAGTCCCACTGTCCTGTACACACACCAGTGCTTCCCCACTGGTGCTGACAGGCACAGGCTGGGACTGTGATGACATGCAGGCCTCCATGGCAGCACCACCCACAGCCATGGCCACGATGTTACCTGCTATGTGGCCATCCCATGGCACACACGTGTCACTGCCCATGCCGTTAGCGACATCATCATCGGTGATGGACCCGGCACCAGCCCGAGTCACAGCATGTAGCATCCATGGATGCTGGCATGCTGGGACTTGGGCAGGGCCTCCTCCACACCTGTTCCAACAACATCAGTGTGGACAGCCAGGCGGGCCCACTGTCGCACTGAGCCACGTATACCTGTGGAGGTGGATGTGCCCTCCTCCATCTCTATCTGACTGTCCTCAGTGGACAGGTCTACCACTGCTGACCCATGCAGATGCTCAGGATCTGTAAGGGAAAACAAAGTCGCGTTACTGCATGTGACCTACCCTGCCCCCCCATAGACAGACCATGACCTACCATGCAGTGACAGGCTACAACCCATCTGGAAGCCACCATCTGGAACACCCTCAATGGCACACCGCTGCATGCTTCCAGCAACCCTCTCCTCCTGTGGGGTCAGGTGTACCACCTCCGGCTGTCCCCCACCTGTCACAGCTTGTGCTGCCCTGATGGCAGCCACCTTCTCCTTTATCCTCCTCCTGTCTGTGCCCATCTTCTTCTTACACTCCTGCACAGAGCGCTGGTGGCTGCCATGCAGGTTCACTGCATGTGCCACCTCCTCCCATGCAACAGCATGGGCCTGAGGTGTTCCTTGCCGTCTGCTGAGAAGCGGCTCCTGATCTAGGTAGGCCTCAAACAGGGCATCGGTCTTGGCCATGGTGAAATTAGGCCTCCTCCTCCTCCCACCACTGTGTTCCTCCTCTTCCACAACTCTCTCGGTCATTATTTAGCCTGTAAGAATGACAGTTGTTACCTGTGACTGTGCAGTCCCATGCATGTCCCAAAATCCACAGTCCACACTCCCAAACAGCATGCAACTCACCAATAGACTGCAGTAACTGACTATGGCCAGTGCAGCCCAATGTCGCACTTTTATAGCGCAACCCATGCAAATGAGGCGAGGCGCAACTTTAAGTGGATGCAAATTGCAGTGCTGCACCATTGAATGGCTGATTAGCTGTTTTGCATATGACGACTGAATATCGCACTGTTGTGCTTTGCACAATTGTGTTGAACGTGCTGAGCCAAGGGCACAGTTCTGTGACATGCGCAGTACACACCTCACTGCGCATGCCCGGGTTGCTGACGCAGGCGTCTGCCGCTCTGCTGACGTGCTGTGCATGGGAAGCAATGCAGGGCGCGGCCACCATTGTGCCAGTGGCGCTACAGTGATGTTCACCTATATGGCGCTGTGGCACTGGGCCATCATAGGCGCACTGGGGCAACAGCGCGGTAGGCCACTACTGGAGGTAACACACAGGCATCCAATCACACTACACGCATTGGGTTCCAATGGTGCTGTGCCTGTCCATGCACCAGAGACCCTTGACCCTGTGCCTGACCTTTGCCCCTAGGCACCATGCGTCAGGCATGGGTGCACCACTATCGTGCTGTTTGGTGACAGCGCGATAGGGAATGGCAGCGCTGTACCGCGCAGCATCTGCACGTGGTGGAGCCATGCTGCAGAGCGCCATTTTGGCCAACTGAGCTAGTAGAATGGTGCGGAGGAGGGATGCACAGTGGAGTCAAGTAGAACTGGCCAACCTAGTGACCATAGAAGAGCCACTCTATGGACCACTATTTGGGGAGGCACCCCTGGACAGGTTCAGGAGCTAGGTGTGGGAGGAGGTGGCCACTGCACTGGAGGAGGCCACAGGAAGGGGGTGGACAGCGGAGCAGTGCTGCCACAGATATGGTGACCTGTGGAGGAGGGAACTAGACCTGCTTGCCCACCTGCGGGCACATGCCAGGAGGGGCATGGTGCCACGGCCAGGTAGGTGTTACATCCACACACTTTTATCTTCCATATGAATATCACGGTTGTATGTGTCCGGCACATGGGGGAGGGACCATCTGGCGTTGGCTGTGGTGGTGTTATCAGGGTGTGGGGTGGGTGGGTCTGGCTGGGTGGGAGTGCAAACACCTGGGGGCAGGGGGACTTTGCTACAGGATTGTATTGATGTTCCTCTCTCCATGTTTACACCACAGGGCCAGAGGAGCAGCATCTACCCTGTGAGATGCAGCACCACCAGGAGGACAGGGACACAAGGAGGGGCGACGGTCCACAGCGCCCGAGGGACCGGCCTGATGATGGTGACTGCAGTACTTCCATGATTACTATTGCACGCTGTGTAACAGGGTGGGCAGTGGGGCATGGCCACCATCTATTGACACCACTGCCATGCACGCAACTTGTTACAGTCAGCACTGTCCAGTGGCACTGCATGTCTGGGAGTGTGTTGATGGTGGCCCATGCATGCACCGGGTACATAGCTGTGCCACTGCCTTCGCACCACATAGCCATGTCACTAAATGGCCACGGTGATGCTGTGCATGACTTGGCCGGTGGGTGTGTGCAGCATTCCCCATGGCTGTATGCGCCTGGGTGGGCAGGTCTTGTGGACGTGATCACTGTGGGTGGTCACACACCATCACAGAGGCATGTCCCACGGCCGTATGCCATGCACAGTGGGTGGGCTGTATGGGGCTGTGCATTCACACCTATTGACTGTGCTCCCTTGTCCTAGGTGTCTGCCAGCTGATGGAGATTTGGGAGGCATTGAGGGAGATCCTGAATGTGGAAGGGCATCATTGTAGATCCTACAACGGATCGACCAGCTTGGGGTCCGCAGGAGGCACTGGAGGCGGAGCAGCCAGAGCGGGGAGTGGGGATCCTGTTAACCATCCTTCTGCCCCTGATATCCCCTACCCCCCTGGACCCACCCTCACACCCCTCCTTTCCTGTCCCATTTGTTCACCCCTGCCCCTTACCCACCCCCACCTCGTTTGTGGCCCTCCCCCCCAACTTTGTATATAGTATTGTAAATAGTTCATTTTGATATTGTTTTTGAATACAGATCTTTTGATATGAATACTCGAGGGGTCTCTGATTTGCAGTGTGCTATAGGTGCTCAGCTGCAGTGGTGTGCATGGCATCAGGGGTGGTGCAGTCATGGGTATGTGTGTGTGTCCGTTGGGAGGTGACTATGGTGTGGGGGTAGCTATCAGTCAGTGTCTGTGGTGTGTGTGTTGAGCCCTGTGCACTGGATGACTGTGTGCAGTGGTCCATGGTGCGTGCTCTGTGTCCATGGTGCCCCTGTCAGCCCATCCGTGGCCTGTGCAGCTGACACCCATGCATGTCTGTGACCTGCACGGTCTGCTGGCATGTCAGTGGTGGCTGTCCATGCAGGGCAGCCACTGTACCCATCACAATGCTGGGTTGCCTCCTGTCACTGGTGTGGTGCATTTCTGCCTTGGGTGACACTGTGGCCTCCACAGTTGACCCACCTCCATGCTGTGGCTTGTGTGTGTTGCAGGGGATGTGCACCACTGTCTGTGACTTGTGCTCCAGGCAAATGATGGTGGTGTACAGGTCCACAGTGCCTGTGCAGGGTGGCTTCCACTCCTGTGCCATGGAGAACTGCAGGTTGTGTGTACACAGTTTACATGGGCCCATGCTGGGGGCTTGGTTGCCCCGTTACTGCGTCCCTGTGTTGTTGTGCCCTTGGATATGGGTGGGTGTCTGTCCATGCACTGTGTGGCATCCGGTGTGGTGCATGCTTCCACGCACCACTGTGGGTGTCTGCACTGGCTGTTGTAGCCAGTGCTGGGTCAGGGTGTGTCCTTGGGAGAGTGTGCAGGGTGCTGTACCACAGGTGGTGGTGTCCGGGGCATGCCCTGTCCCGTGTGAGGTATCTCATGTGCCGACGCATGGTCAGTCTCTCAGCTGTACCTCGGAGGGGCTGTGTGTGGTGGCACTGTGTATGCCGTCGTTGCATCACTGTGTGCTGCCACCCACTGATGGGTGCTCGTGGTGGGGCTGCCTTGCATGGTTCTGTGGTGCACAGGGTTGCATTGTCACAGTGGGGGTGGTGGCATGCATGGGGTTTCCAGCAGTGGTGGACACTGCTTCTGGGAAGGGTGTCTGGGGGTCACGGTGCAGGGTGTGATCTGCATTGGGGGGATGGTGTGGCACGGGGTGGTCAGCCCTCCTTGTGTGCCAGTCACAGCTTGCCAGGGGGTGTGCTGGGGCTCCATGGCCCGGCTGTGGGTTGGTTGCTTGTCTCCATGGGCCAGTGGTTATTTCAGCTCTCCCCCAGTTGTGCAGTGCATGGGGTGTGGGGGGACGATGTCTGTTCTGCTGTATGTTCCTCTGCCCATCTGTGGCATGGGTGATGGGCCCCTACCTCCCTGGTTGTGCAGTTGCATTGCTGCCCTGCTGCTGGGGGGCATCCCTGGTTGTGCTATAGTGCCTCTGGACTGCTCAGCTGAACATTCCTTATTGCGCTATGGTGCATCAGATCTGCTCAGCTTCCTCTCCCTAGCTGCGCTATGGCGCAGGTGGTGCGATATTCAGTCGTCGGCTGTAGGTGCAGGTTGGCCGGCTGAGTTTTTGAATATTGAGCCTCTTGCACATGGGCACAATGGACTTGCGCTTGCTCCTGCTATTGCGCACTTTTTGGGCGCAGTTTGACTATCTGGGCCAAAATGTTTAAAAGAAAGCTGAATACAGCTTTCTGTGCCGGCTGAGTGCTGGCTACAAATGAAACAGACACCTGAAAACCCTGCAGCACATGATGCAGCTTGTAATAACTTGAAAGTCTTTTACATCCCTAACTTGGCTAGAAATGTGTGTATTGAAGCATAAAACAATATTCTAATCACTGTAGACACTTAAAGTATTTAACCGCAAGCTGAATATGAACCTTTTATGAAGGCAGAGTGCAAGTAGCTACTGGAATCCTTGTTTGAAAACCTGGAAGTGGGTGATGTAGCCTGTAAAAGTCAGTTAGTTTTGTTATATGCAATTCATCTAGATAAGCTCATTTTGAATTGAATTATGGCTTAGACTGTTTTGCTAGATATGTGGTATTAACTGTTTAACCTTTTAACTATAGCTGTGAAAATTGCAAAATGGCTGGCTGAATGGGAAATTACTTTTAAACATGCGGAGGAGCACTCTGCTAGTAAGGTTAGAGGACTTATACTTTAAGCTTATTTTGTATGAACTATGACTTTTGAAAAAATTAGGTGCAACAAGTCTAAATAAAGATATACAAAAGAACCCCAGAGAAAATGCCCTGAGGCATGGATTATCCAGGAGGATATTGAAGGATATTTTGTAGTTCTTTTCCTTCTCTATTTTGGGGTCCCCATGACCAAAACAAATAACATCCCCCTTAACGGGTGGCTGGCTCCCTCTCCCTGGGCTAAGACACAGATATGGCACACTGATGATGATGAGTCCAAATGAGGACGAAACACGTGTATTGTGTTGCTGTTCTTAGCCTTTGCTGATTGCACTGTGAGGCCTTCTGGCACCATACAATTCTGCTTAAAGTAGAGCCAGTCCAAATTCTCTCATGGGGATTTGCATATGTTTCCCATGATGCTTTACATTATTGGGGTATGTGCAATTGTGTTTCCTAAATAAAAAAAATACTATTACAGATTAGAATAAAGTCAAGCTAGCAAAGCAAACAATAAGCTGCTGTTGAACCTAGAGGACACATGTTAGCAGTGCTATTTGTGTTTAAGCAAATATTTTTTATTTGAAATACAGGAATGGTTACACTTTATATGATCCATTTTCAATTTATATAAACAGCAGAGAGAATCTTTAACCTCAATCATAAAAGACTGACAGACACTGAGATTCATGTGCTTAGTAGGGGTCTTTCCTTATATATAAACAGCAGAGTGAATTCTCAAGTCCTGCACAAGACTGTCTAAAGTATCTTTTCAATATTACAGATACTAAAGGTACGTGGCCTTCCCACCAGAAAATCCATTATGTTATAAACTGTTGCAGGAAGCATGTATTATAGTAGTTAATTATTATTCAAACAAGTATATGACCTGGCTGATAACAGAGGTCTGTGGCAGACAATGAGATGCCTCAGGATAGATGGACACAGCCCTTCTCTTCAGTGAAGGTTGCCATGAGGTTGATTGGACCACTGATTCAAACTGTTTTCTAACATGTAAATAATAGTATAAGTTTTTATACTTTAGATATTGAATGATAGAGTATGGCAACATGACCGTTGTGTCATGAACTTATAATAACTTCAAAAAAAAAGTTTTGTAAAAATTGGGGTTATCAGTGTGAGAAATTGATGTTACTGAATTCAAAACACTAAACATGATTCATGTATTTTTTAAAATGAGATCCTGTCCCTGAAGAAGCCTATTGAGGTGAAACAGTGGGTCATATTGGATCTATTGTAAAGAATAAAAGAAAATAAAGAAAAAGTTGTTGAAAAACTGAAAGGTGTGGCTGGCTATTGTTCTTTGACTTTCAGTTCACAAGTCTGCCAGACACTCTACTTGTTTCTTCAGCTGGTCCAAGGTAGGAAACATCTGGTTCACTTACCAAGGATAATTTGAATGTATTTTTTGGGGTATGACTATATATATACAGCAGGCTGTGTTATATGTTGTGTTGTGGGATGATTTTTAATGAGATGTATTGGTAGGTATCTGGAGAAAATTGAGCAAAAACCTATCTGGGGTATAGCTTAATAAGGTTTTAAATCTGGGGATTGTTGGAAAGCTTGAATTAGAAAGGACCTAGCTAAAACCTACCTGGGATGGAATGGGGATAGTGGTTTATACTCAGTTTTGTTTTTAAGTATTCAGAAAAAACTAGAAATAACCTATCTAGGGTATGACCATGCTAGTTTTAATCTCAAGGACTGTTGGGGAACAATTTCAGGAATTAGGAAGACCCTATAAAGGAGGGTAACATCCCAGGCAAGGATATTTTGTACATTGGATTCACAGAGGGGACCAACAGTAGTCATGGGTTGCAGGTGGTTGGGAAGGCCTTGAGAGGGGGAGTTAGTTCTTTGAAGGACCTATGGAGCCATACTCCTAAAGGGTACGCTGCAGAGTTATAAACAATGCACGGTGTGACAGAGATTTCCAGTGTTCTACTCTAAACTGACTGCAATGTAGACTACTACAGCAACTGCAAGTTATAGACACAGAGAAACATAGGCAATGATGGAACAAATTGCCTTATGACCCATCTTGTCTGCCTAACCCTACTTATGGTATCCTTATCTTGTGCCCTCCTACCGGCCAACCTTTACCAGCCTTTATATACCTATCACACAAATGCTTAAATACCACTGCCGTTTTGACATGGACTACCTCCTTTGGCAACTTATTCTACTTTTTCACCTCATTCTCCATAAAGAAATAGTTTTGGGCATCTTTTTTAAATTTCCCATTCACTAATTTCATGATGTTCCCACATGTGCCCATATTTTCATGCATTGTGAATGATTTCCTGCTGTCCACCCTGTTTACTCCATGTAGAAACTTGTCTCTGTCATGTCACACCTCTCCCTCCTGTTCTCCAGTGTGAACATGTTGAGGTCCTCAAGACTTTTCTTGTAGGGCTATCCTTGCTAATCCTCAATCATCATGATGCCCTACTCCACATCAGCTCTGTGCTATCCCTCTCTTCCTCAAGTGTGGACTTGCAATTGTACACATCATTCTAAGTGTGGCAGCACCAGGTATCTGCACAGGGGCAAGATCAACTCCTTGCTTCTGCTGCTGAGGCCCCTGCCTATCTACTCTAGCATTTTGTTTGCCATCTCCACTACTCTATTACACATGCTGATTATTTCAAGTTGTAAGTAATTATTTAACCCAAGGTTCCTTTCCTCATTAGTCCACTGCAAATATGCCAGTGGTAGATCTAGGGAGTGGAAGAAGGTGTAGCTGCACCCCCCATTGTAACTAACTTGCTGCTCCGCTGCATTCACTTTGCATAGAAACATAGGGCTGGATTTTCGAAGCTCAGTCACAAGCTGTGACATTGGCAGCTTGCATTGAGTGCAACTGTGTCTGGGACCCTGTGCCAGATTTTCCAAGTGACTGGATCCCAGCGCCTAAGTCCCCCAGCTTGTGTTGACAGTGGCTGTGTACCACACAGAGGGCGCACCCACAAATATTGCCTCAACAGCTGTGGGTGGAGGGGTGGCATCTGCCCCAATGCAAAGGGGTGCAGTAGCAACTCACACCCCCCAAGTCCCACCGATTAGCTTGGAACATGCTGGCACACAGAATGAGTACCCTGGTGATCTAGTGGCCCCCCCACTGTGCCACCCTGCATGTAGTGCCCACCACCTTCCTTCCCCCTCTCCATCAGTACCCCATATCTGGTGACTAGAGATGCAGATAAATTAAATTCCACCTGTGAAGTGAATGCAAAGTGGCGACTTCACGTCATCATAATGCTACGCAAAGTGACCATTGAAAAGTGCTCACTTTGCTTTGCTTTGTTATTACAATTTTGCATTGTTATTCTCCCTTAATGCAAAATAAGATGGAATGACAACAATATAGGCACTTTAGACAGCCCCCCCATACACATCACATGGCTTACAGTACTGTAATTCACATGCTTTAGCCAGGCAGGAAGGAAGTGAGTCATACAAGCAGATACATTCACTTTCTCCTTTGCAGAGGTAGAAAGAGGAAGCATTTTGTGTAGGAGAGGAGAGTTTATTAGTTTCTTTCTTGAGCAAATTCCAAAAACCCAAAGCTTTTTTTAAAGCTAATCCTTTAGTTTTTTTTGTACTATTTTGTCAGTTCTTTTTGGTGACCAATTTCTTTGTTTTATAAGTTTTGTTTTGTGTGTGTGTGTGTGACTGTGTGTGTGCCTGTGTGCAAGTGTGTATGAAGTTGCTCATCTCATCAGAAAAGGAAAGAGTATTTTTTTGTGTGATGGTCCAGGGACAGTATGTGGCCCATGGCTGGAGGGGAGTGCGCGCACATGGGGGTCATAGCCAGGTGGCGTTGGACTGACCAGACTCTTTGGTCCTGCCTCCACCGCTTCGGAAGTAGCAGCACCACCACCAGTGCCACCGCCACATCCACCTAGTCCACCACCACCACCATCAGCAGTAGCAGCTGCAGGGGCTCCAGCAGCACCTCCTCCACAGCAGCAGGTGGATCATGCTGCTCACACTACATCTGCCCCTCCAGTGCCTTGTTCCCCCCGCAGCTCCCCAGTTTGGCAGTTTTTCAACTGTGTCGGGGGGGACTGCAGCCTTGTGGTGTGTCTGTTTGTGGTGTGCACGTGCGCCATGGCCCCCAGGGGACACATCTGGGGACTGGGGGCCAGTGCACACATATGCTGAACCACCACAAGGTGGAGTGGCAGGCTGCCATTGAACAGGCCAGGGCTCCACCTGCTGGCTCTTCTGTGGCAGTGGCAGAGGGTGCTGCTGTTGTGCATCACTGCAGCAGGAGGAGGAGGAGGGCCACAGCAGCAGCTGCTCCACCACTACCCCCACCACTGCCACCAGCACCACTCTCACCACTATCACCACTATCTGGTCCATCCCCGCATCAGTGGACCCCACAACTCCTGCAACTCAGTCAGACATAACACTTTTTTGGTCTGCGGTGGAAGAAAATAACGAGAGGGAGGGGGCTGTCCAGCAGCAGGTGAAGCAGATCGAACAACACCAGCTACAGATTGTGTCAATGCTCCATCTGCTGCTGGAACATCAGGGAATCCTCCATTAGCTTTTTTTTTTCAGCACACCTCCCCACCCCCACTGCTGTAGTGTTTTATCTTTTGTTTATGTTTAATAACAGACAGATGGAAGGCCACAGTATTAGTTTAAAGGGAAGCAGTCAGCAACAGGAGGTCCCACCCACTGCAAGGCTTACCCTCTGGTTAAGCCTTTTAAGTGTGTCGCAGCATTTTTTCTTGCACTGCAACATACTTTATTTTAATAAAGAAAAGTCAGCAACCCGGAAGTATGGTGGACACTATAGGGGCTCCATTACATGTAAAGGTACAATGACGATGCACCATGCACCATGCACTTCAATACAAATGTATTGAAGCACATGGTGTATATGTAACCTCTGTGTATATGCACAAGTACTAGCAGTGACTACAACTCAACAGTATATGGGCAGTTTTAAGTTTTAAACAGTGTTTGACATTTCTGTATTGTTAAGCCACTACATAGTGGTCATTTTAACATTTTGGTGTTGCTAAAATGCTTTATTTGCACATGGAGTGTTCTGTGACCCCTGGGTCTACTTCCTGGATCACAGACACTCTCATAAGGAAACCCTGCAGTGAGCAGTTTCAGTATATGTAACCTCTGTGTATATGCACAAGCTCTAGCAGTGCCTACAGCAGTTTGCACTGTGATTTTGTGTGAAACTTTCAATAACTGTGTTGTAATTAGTTGACTAAGGCAGCACTGGCTATCGTGAGTTCCTGGAGCCCCAAACCAAAACAGGAACTGGGTAGAGGAGCTGTAGTTCCCTAGGACACACCTAGAGACTACAACTCAACAGTATAGAGGCAGTTTTAAGTTTTAAACAGTGTCTGATGTTTCTGTATTGTTAAGCCACTACTTAGTGGTCATCATTTAAACATTTTGGTGTTGCTAAAACACTTTATTTGCACAAGGAGTGTTCTGTGACCTTGGGTCTACTTCCTGGGTCACAAACACTCTCATAAGGAAGCCCTGCAGTGAGCAGTTTCAATATATGTAACCTCTGTGTATATGGACAAGTGCTAGTAGTGCCTACAGCAGTTTGCACTGTGATTTTGTATGAAACTTTCAATAACTGTGTTGTAAATAGCTGACTAAGGCAGCACTCACTATCATGAGTTCCTGGAGCCTCAGACCAAAACAGGAACTGGGTAGAGGAGCTAGGACTAGAGACTACAACTCAACAGTACAGGGTCAGTTTTAAGTTTTAAACAGTGTCTGACGTTTCTGTATTGTTAAGCCTCTACTTAGTGGTAATTTTAACATTTTGGTATTGCTAAAATGCTTTATTTGCACATGGACTGCTCTGTGACCCCTGGGTTTACTTCCTGGTTCACAGACATTCTTATAAGTAAGCCCTGTGGTGAACAGGGTGAACGCATATTGCCGCACATGAAGACGTGCACAAAGACACACACGTCTGCACGTGTTTTGTGTGTTTTTGCAGGGTGCAGTGAGGCAAATAACCCAGGATCTAGTAAGACCTAGGAGGGAAACAAGGTGAGACCAACAAGTGTAGTAATAATTGTGGATCTATGTGACAACATAATATAGTCTCGGTTTACTCTGGTACATCACTTAGCTGTTGTTTCTAGCTAAGACCTTAGAGTCTTGACTGTATAGAGGTACTTGTATTAAACAAATGATGGAGGACATTCTTGAAACTCTGGATGACCGTAGGGGAGTTAAATGTACTTTATGTTGTATGTATAAATTTGACTTGGATACTGAGCGGAAACAGGGTTATAGCTGTATTAAATGCATAGAAAATCAAAATATGGTTATTGAGATTTCATATTTTAACAAACGACTGACAGACTTAGAGTGAAGCCTAAAGAATATGGCAGATGGATACAATGTCAGAATGAATATTATGAACCCAGATACCGTATTACATGATAGGGCTGTCACGGTATTCCCCCCCCCTTCAATAATGGTACACTCAGACACCTCTCCTTCCTCAGTCCTCAGACAATATTACTAATAGAAAAAGAGGGTGAGAAGACGATTTGGTTATCAGCCCAGAAGACAGGTGGTACCAGGTTCAAAGTGCTAAACTATCCAAAACCAAAAAAGGACAAAGAGCGGATCAGTTTCACTTATCAGTACAAAACAGATTTGACCCCTTATCAAATGATGATACACAGAGCCTGGTAACAGAGGTCAGCATAGAAACAGTGGATAAAGCAGAATCAAATGTCTTAAATAAAATACCGATTTGTGCAACAACAGAGCAGTTAATCACATTTTAGGCTATAATGACATCACACAATAATATTAACTATGAGGCTATAGTAGAGCAGCCCAACATTGAGAAAGGTATGGATATGCACTATCCAAGCTGTAGCATGCAACAAATCTATGTTCTGGGAGATTCCATTGTTAAGGGACTTGACAGAATCATCTGTGATCCGGATAAACAGAATAGAACTCTGTCTTGTTTTAGGGGTGCTAAAGTGTCTCATATTACTAAAATGGCTCCAGATATTCTGGGTAGTATGAAAGAACAAAAACTTGTAATAGTTCATGCTGGAGCTAATAATGTATTACAGCAACGTGCTCAGTAAGTGAAACAAGAATTTGTTAACTTAAATTCATAGATCTTGACAGTAAGTTAATATTCTCTGAAATTCTTTCCATTCCAAGAGCAACCTATGAGCAAACATGCAAAATTAACCACATTAACAACTGGCTAAGGCAATGGCATCTAAAGCAATCATTAGAATGTATACCCCACTGGGAAGAATTCTCTCACAGAAGTTATCTCTTTAGATGGGATGGTTTATATCTCAATAAGTCAGGAAGTCAGCTACAAGGGCAAAAGATAGCATCTTGCCTCATGAAACATTCAAATTAGTGAGAAGGGGTGGAGGAGTACTATGCATTATCTAGTTTACCAACCCAGATAAATGGTCTCTCTCAACTAGAACAAGAAATAAGGAATACTGCTGGACCAATCAATAAAAATAACTTATACCAAAATAAGGATGATGACCTGAAATCCAGTACAAACACAGACAGTACAGGAGAATAGAAAACTCAGTGTATTATTTTTAAATGCAAGAAGTCTACCAAATAAAATGGATGAACTTGAGCATACACTGAACACTTTGAGAGTAGATATCTGTGGGGTCACTGAGACCTGGTTTACTAACAATGAATGGAACACTAGCATACCAGGATACAATACATTCTTCAAGAATAGAAAAGACAAAAAAGGAGGGGAGTGGCACTCTTTGTCTCAGAATACCTTAGATTACATCAATTTTACCTGAATCAGTCTGATACAGAAATAGTTTGGGTTAAATTACTGTTAGCTGACAGTACCATAACAATTGGACTGGCATATCATTCTTCTATCCTGGAAGTTGCTGATAATCAGCTTTTCCTGGAAGAATTATAGAAAATTGAAATTAAACATGACTTCTTACTGATGGGGGATTTTAATCTCCCCAATATAAATTGGATGAATTACACAGCCAATGGACAGCTTGAAAATGTTTTATTGAAATTACCTTATTACATGGCTTAGAGCAACTAGTAAAATCTCCTACCAGGAATGACAATATCCTGGATTTGATATTAGCAAATATTAAAAATTATTGTTCTACTCCTCAAATTCAACCTCCACTCAGTGACAGCAGACAATGACAAAATTAGAACTTACCTGAGTAATTGGAAATGGAAAGAGTCCCTAGAGGGATGTAGTCTGGAAGAAACCTGGGAGTGCATCCTAAAGGAAATTGAGTACTGTACAAAAACATAGGTACTATTGAGGTATAAATACAACAACAAAAACCATAGGATTCCTCAGTGGTGGAATGGGACAATAAGGAAAGTAATTGATAAAAAAAGAGCGTATTGTAAATATAAGAGAACCAACAGAGAGATGATCTAAATAAGTTTAAAAAATTAGCAAAGAAAACAAAACAACATATCCGCATGGCAAAACAAAAATTCGAATTAAACTTGGTCGAAAAGACAAAAGACAATAGGAAGCAATTTATAATTATATAGGAACCTTAAAAGGAGCACAGAATAACATTGGTCCACTTGTTTCAAATAGTAAAATATGGAGTAATGAGAAAGATATGGTTGGGATTCTAAATTAATACCTTGCTAATGTCCTAAAAACAGACATTAGAGTGGAGATAGTTACCTCAACTGTATGTCACCACCCAATTAACTTTACTGAACAACAGGTTCTAGAAACCATTGGCAAGTTGAAGACTGGATCATCCCCAGGACTGGATGGTGTTAGTCAACTTTTTATCAAAAGAGTGTGCAAGGAACTACTGGGCCCACTAACCATCTTATTTAATACTTCTATGTGAGAAGGAAAAATCCTGGAATTCTGGCAAAAAACAAATATTACTCCCATTTTTAAGGAGGGAATAAACAAAATGTTAGTAATTATCGACCAATTAGTCTAACATCTATCGTCAGTGAACTAATGGAATGATTGATTCAAAATAAGATATTAGATCATATCAAAAATAATAATGGCATAGATATAGCACAGCATGGCTTCACTTCAGGTCGGTCATGTTTAACAAATCTAATTAAATTCTTTTATCTGGTAAGTGAGGCATTGGAACAGGGACTGCCTGTGGATGTTGTATTTTTAGATTATGCTAAAGCATTTGATACAGTTTCCCATAGGGTGTTAATACAGTAATTGCAAAACATACATCTTGACAGTAAAATAATATTATGGATTGACTCATGGCTAAGCGACAGACACCAGAGAGTGGTTCTTAGGGGATCTGGCTCTGAGTGGACCAAGGTCACTAGTGGAGTACCCCAGGGCTCGGTACTGGGTCCACTGCTCTTTAATATACTTATTTCAACTATGCATGCAGATAACGAGGTCTGGATCAGTAAATATGCAGATGACTGCAAAGTCGGTTGTATTGTTAATGATCCTGCATCAATCAATAACCCACAAGAAAACTTAAATAAATTACGTAATTGGGCCAATCTTTCAAGAATGAACTTTAATGAACAAAATGCAAAGTAATGCACATGGGTAAATGCAATATTAAGGCAAACTATGAGATGAATGGAATACAATTATCTACTACCATGGAAGAAAAAGACTTGGGGGTTATAATCTCTGATAATCTGAAGCATGATTCACATATAGATAATGTAGTGAAAAAATGCCACAGCATTTTTGGATGTATTCAAAGGCATATTAAAAATAGAAACAAATAAGTTTTATTACCACTATATATTAGCCTTATTCAACCTCACCTAGAGTATTGTGCTCAATTTTGTACACCAACTACTGTGGGAACTAAAACATTAGTCAAAAGAGTACAACGAAGGGTGACTAAGAAAATTAACAATGTCAAAAATAAAAGGTATTGTGATCAGCTAAGAACTCTGAACTTGTGTTCCTTGGAATACAGATCACTAAGAAGGGATTTAATTCTTATATTTAAGGCATTTCAGGACAATGCATTATTTATTACAATTTGTCTTGAAAGACAGGAAATTTTTCATAATAATACAAGGTCACATAAGTTACAGCTTAAGTAAACTGTGTGCAGAACAACAAGGTGCAACAGTTGTTTTTACACAAAGTGCTCGACTGATATGGAATGCCTTACCAACATATGTAGTCATGAGTAAGACACTGGAACAATTTAAAACAAACTTAGATAGTCACATGAAGGAGAATAAATTTAGTTTCCATCACAAATTAGTGGTGGTGGGTTCGTAATGGGTCTTTGGCCTTATGAACCTGTACAATACTATACCTATTACCAAGCATGTACCACCAGTGAATGCCTGTAACACTGGTTGATTTTTTTAATATAAGCATTATGTACTGTACTGTTTTGTTTGCTTCGATGTATTACTCTCTTGATGAGGTGCCTTTGTAAATGAGTCTATGACTCAAAGGTCTGTAAACTGATGATCTAATAAATAAAATAAATAAATAAACTATGAAACCTTTCCTTTACACATAATGGAGCCCTCATAGCATCCACCATACTTCTGGGTCAATGACTTTTCTTTATTGAAATAAAGTATGTTGCAGTGCGAGAAAAATGCCGCAACATACTTAAAAGGCTTAACCAGAGGGTAAGCCTTGCAGGTGGCAGGAGCTCCTGTTGCTGACTGCTTCCCTTTAAATATATACATACACATACAGACATACATACTCCTTATTGCCCTGTTATTATAATACAGTGCCTCAGCAATGTTTACTTTCTGTTGTGGAGTGGTTGTGGAAAAGCTGGTGTGAGCAGTGCAAGTATGATGTGCTAAACTGCATGTGTGCAGTCAGTGTTGTTTCCTGTGTGTGTGTGTGTGTGTGTGTGTGTGTATGTGTGACATCAGACATTGTCCAGCTTCTTGCAAACATATATTGCTGACTTGTTGCAGTGTTATGGTATAAAGAATAACGATAAGAATAACATATATTTTATTGTCACCATCATCATCGGCAGACTAAGTGATACAATATTTTTTCAGAGGTGTCTGGCCAGAGTGCACTTTAGTCACATACTGCACACATGACTTTTAGGAGAACACATGTTTTTTGTGCTGTGATCTCTGCAAAGTCATGTGTGCACTGTGAGTGACTGAGGTGCACAGTGACCCGATACTTCTGAAAAAATATCATATCACTTAATCCGCTGGTGTTGATGGTACAAATAAAATATACATCATATATTCTTTCTTATCTTTATTCTTGACATACTGCAATAAGTCACACCATATATATGTTTGCACAAAGCTGAACAAAGTCTGCACACACAGGAAAGAACACTGACGGCACACATGCAGTTTAGCACAACATACTTGCACTGCTCAGTCATGCTTTTTGAGAAACACTTCAAATCATGAGTCTCGACACAAAGTAAACATTACTGAGGCTCCAGAAATATTTATTTTTTTGAAATAGACGTTAAAGCAGCAGTGCAACAATCTGGTGAAAATGTTGACCTATCCTTTTTTATGCTATTTTAGATTACCACTTTATTTACCTCCTGACTTGTATGATGCCATTCTTCCCAGTATTTGAGTCTGCTTTAGTACTTTTTTCATGTCTGAAATAATAAAAGAGCACTCCTTTTAATATGGTGCTGACCAGGTCTTCGTCAGTATTTTCCACTGTTTTTCTCCATCAGTTGTTATATATTACTTCTGTTGTAAAATTAACAATTATGCAGCAGGCAGTGTTTTATGACCTCACAGAACAATATTTATTCAAAAACAGCAGCAAATAGTGATGAAAATCTGGTCAGAGCCATATTAAAAGGTGTGCTCCTTTTTTTTTCAAACATGAGAAAAAGTAGTAAAGCAGACACAAATTGTGAAAAGAAGGTTATCATACAAGTCAGGAAGGAATAACTAATGGCTGGCAATGTAAAATAGCATAAAAAAGTATAGGTCAGAATTGTCACCACATTGTTGCAATGCTGCTTTAATTTATCATTTAAGTATGTCATTATGTGCTCACAATCACAACACACAAAATGCAACTGTCTTGTATCCAGAAAATTCCCAAGTGCTGAGGAAGTAAAATTGGAGTGTTACACCACATGCAAAGTCCCCCAGAATGTATTGTGCAGTCACTCATGCATGCGGTGGTCACACAGAGTCCTCAGAATTTTTATGCATCCCCAAAATGCATCGGTCTTGTGTCCAGAAAATTCCCCAAGTGCTGAGGAAGTGAAATGGGAGCATTACACCACATGCAAAGTCCACCAGAATTTATTGTGCAGTCACACATGCATGCAGTGGTCAAAAAGAGTCCCCAGAATTTTTCTGCAGTCCCAAAATACAACTGTCTTGTGCCCAGAAAGTTTACATACTCTGTGATGATGATGTCATGATGCACAGTGTCTTGCCAAACCGTATGAAGGAGGGGTAACATGACATGAATCCATTCAGTGTTCTGTCAGAAATGATGACCATGAGAGAACTGTTGCTGATTCAAAGTGTGCTGCAGTTCCCGCAAATGCAATGCGATCACTTCAACCGGATGGAAGGGTGACCTTTGTGTGTACACTAATAGTAGCCTTGGTGAGTTGATATATATATATATATATATATATATGTATTTTCTAGGTGGGGGGTTGACATATATAGACATGTATTCATTGTATTGTTTTGTATCATGGGTCACATACTGTTGATGTGCACATTCCAGTGATTGATGAGAAATGTTGGAGTTGAAATTGGAAATGGAATACTCTCAAGCCAATGAAGGTAAGTATTTTTTTTTTGGGGGGAGCATATTTGCAAATTGCAAGTAGGTCTCATTAATGGTTTATTATCTGGTTACTTCTTCACAGATTTCATCTGCATCCTTTTCCAGTCTGGTAATGATGGTCATGGTCATCTATTGAAATGACTTCTGTGTGTTGCATTTCTGCCCCAGCCCGGGGAAGGGGCTGTTGTTGAAGAAGTTCTTTGGATAAGGCAACTATGACACAACAAATCATCTGGAAGTTTCCTAAAAAAAGAAATGAAGGACTTGTTACAACTTGATTGCAGCAGTAAGACATTATGTTTAAGCCGTGGCTGTTCCACGGGTATCTGGATTAACACAGATAGCAAGTTGTCCCACTGCAATCATCAGATCACAACTTAATTTAGTACCAGGCTGTGTAACAAATACACTGTGTCTGTCCTGGCATCTCAACTCAAGTTACATTTCAAAACCACATCTTGTCAAGTAACACTGCCTGGGTCCAACTTTTTCAACACTGCCGTGGCTGCACAGCTGCAAATTTGAAATACAGTGCATGATATGTTGCAGAAATATTTTTTGTGACGTTCATGTCACCTAGTTTATGAATCCTCAGTCAGATTTGTTGTACTCTTATGAAAAAAAAGGAACAGATTAAATAAAATTAATATACTTACCAGTATGGATTGGAAATGGATATTCCATAGGTCCCTGTAGACAGTACTGCTGCTGTACCATTGATACAGACCTCCAGTGAAGGAGAGTCATTTGTTGTTAACCTGTAAAAAAACAAAATAAGTTGACCATATGTGTTTGACCATTGCAGCTCAGAAAAGCAACAGAAAACAAAGCACAGAGCTAAAGGAAGTTGAATAGCATAAAAAACATTAGCACACATACTTACTTTATAGTTTTAATAGTAAGAAGCCTTGTGCCTGTGGCTGATAGATGTGGTCTCCTGTTCAACTCCCTCTGCCTTGGCATGGTCAATGTAATGGAAAAACATTGTCACAATGACAATGGTGGTGGGTGCTGGTGGTCATAGCTGTGGCACATGATTACATTCCCTCTCACATCTTCCTGCATCTGGTGGTGGTGGCAGTGGCGAGCAGTGGTCTTATGGTGGTGGTAGGCCGGGGGGACACAGGGTCACATTCCCTGTGGTGGCAGTGGAGAACAGTGGTATTATGGTGGTGGTAGTCCAGAGGGACTCACGGTCACATTCCCTATGGTGGCAGTGGAGAACAGTGGTCTTATGGTGGTGCTACTCTGGGGGTGGGGCACACGGTCACATTCCCTGTGGTGGCAGTGAAGAACAGCGGTCTTATGGTGGTGGTAGTTCGTGGGCCAGGATATACTGTGCTCTGTGTTATAAATGTGATGACGTGACATATGGAATTTGAGTCAGTATGAGTGGGACAGTGATTTAACTTTATGAAAAAGAGAACATGTATCATACAAGACATGTGACAGCCTTTTAACCACTTAAGTTAAAATCTGCCAACATTAACCTCATCATCATTCATCATTCATCATCATCCTCAGAAAGAAAACTACCCTCACAGTCTTCCATGTCTGAATTCGGACCACGGGGAAATTCTTTCTGCATTGTATTATCATCTACATCAGTGGTAGGCCGCTTCATGCTGTCACTGCCACCCGGATGGTCCCTTTCTTCAACATCAGCAAAACCATGAGTATGCAGGGGTACGAATACTGAGGTTGCAGTCTAAGCTGCTATGTGCCTCTCATACATTTTTATGAATGTCAGCAAACTGACATTTGTAGGAGAGAGGTTTGTACGATGATCCCGAGCTATTGCATCTGCTGAGCTGAATACCCTCTCGACACTCACACTGGAAGGTGGGCATGTCAGGTACTTCAGTGCCACAGCGTTCAGCTCTGGCCATTCAGTGATCTTTCCACTCCAGTATAAAAGGGGATCATCAGTGATTGACAGATGCCTGTTTTCCGACACATATGACTCAACCATTCGCTGAGCTGCTCTAAGTCCAGTGGTTGATGCATCATCAGCTTCTCTGGAATCATTTATGTCACAAATCCCCACTTATGACAAAGCCTTCCAAAGTGGGTTAATGCCAGCTGCTTTTGATGCCAGATCACCTGGAACTGCAGTCCCCTTCCCCTTACAGGATATGCTTGATACTACTCCTCCAGGTTCACCTTCAGCCTGATTATGTTACTCAGGTTTCCTGACCTTGGCATGTGACTTCTGTGCCCCATGAACCAAGTGCACCAGTTGCCCACTGATATTTTTTACCTGTTCAGGCCCACCCTCCAGTACTGAGACAATTCCACTTTTGTATTGTGGGTCCAGTATTGTTGCTATTGCAAAGTTGTCACTACACTGAATGCTCAAGATGTGATGATTCTGGTCGAATACTGTCAGCATGTGTTTTAGCAACACACTGCTATCACTGTCAACGGCAACATCAAGGCTATGCTGTACATTCACAAATGTCTGCCTCTGCAGTGGAATTGATTGGCTAATGGAGGCTGACTTACCACTCGCTGCCTGTGTGGCATGTTCAAAAGGCCTCAATATTCTTATTACCGAGTCCATGAGGTGCCACTGTTCAGTCGTCATAGACATGGAGGACCCGGAATTGTCACGGCTAGTGTGCATGACAAGATATTCTGAGATGGCTTTGTACTGTTCATACAACCTCTCTTTCATGTATAAAGTTGAGTTCTACCGGGTGACATCTTCCAACTTCAAGCGGTGCTGCGGGAGGCTGTTTCGGATCTGCAACTGACGAAGTCAGTCGTGGGCCTTTGCAGAGCGTGAAAAGTGAGAACAGATATGGTGTGCAACTGTCAGCATTTCCTTTATATCAGAAACTCCAGCACCACAAGATTTAAACAGTGGGCCATGCATGGAACCCGGAAAAAGCCACCATTTATGATGCATTTCACCACATTTGACCCATTGTCACTTGCTATGAACCCTGCTCTCAGGGACAGAAGGTTCAGCCACTTGTCAGTTTCAGTCAGTACCACAACCAACATGTTTTCACCAGTGTGTGAACAGGTCACATTGTGCATAGCAATCATTGTATGCTGTCTAATTCCTGGAAGATTGCTACCACAACACTCCACCTTACTACACTGATTATTCACAGTACCAACAGCACAAACAACCCTTGGCACCTGCACCCAGTGTGCAGTTATAAACAAATATGAACTCCCCACTGTTTTGCCACTTGTCCACATAACCATACCTAAATGGATGTATGGAGAGGAGGAATGTTGAAGGACATGTCTTACTGAGTCGGACACAGTATGGTACAACTCAGGGGCAGCACAGGTCAAAAAGTATGTCCTGGATGGGACTTTCCATTTTGGACAAGCACGTGCAGCAAACCACAGGAACCCAGAATTCTCCACAAAGGAGAAGGGCAAAAGATCAATTGCCAGCATTTCAGCTACAGCAACATTAAGTTCAAGTGACACTGTATGATTGGGTGGGTACTTCAGCTTATGCACAATAACACTCTGTAACGTGGGCTGACTTAAACATTTTACATGGGGTGTGATGAGAAATGATTCTGCTCTGTGAATGGCAGGGGGTGGAGTGTGGACGTGTGATGAAGACAGTTGCACAGGTGATGACAAACCCAGAAATGCAGTTATTTTCCCTGATTTACCAACAGGGGTTGATGTACCACTTGTACTAGACATACTGCATTGACCACCACCACCAGCAAAACTGCTACTCTCACCACCACTGGACAAGACTTCAAAATCATTCTGCTCTTCCACCTCATCATGCCTGTAGTAATCCTCTGCTGTTATTTCATCACTAATGCAAGCATTTAATTTTCTACTTGATGCTACAGTCATGGAATGGGATAACATGCTCGTTATGGTTGATGATGAGGATGAATGCCCCACTGTGGTACAGGTATTAGCTGCCATCTTGTGCTGAGTCCACAGTGCCATGTGCTTATTCTTTTTTTTTTGATCCACTCCAGCCCCAGATCTCTGCCAGGTCATGGCCCCTGTCACCCCCCCACTCTCAAATCAGCCGTCCTCCCTTCCCCCTGCCTTGCCCCCCAGGGCGGCGCTGTGCCACCGGCCAAGGTGTCACGGACATGGATCTGGAATGGGAGTCAGCCTGAGATTGAATGAGGGACAGCGAGGCGACTTCATGGAGGTGCTGCGGCAGGGATTTTTCTATCCCTCTGGAGTCGGATGCATGCAATGATGCTGGCCAAGGCGGCTCGCGCACTCTCCCGTGCATGCTCCCCTCGAGGTGTCTGCACCCCACTCCCCCTTGTACATGCACGTACACCCTGCTCCCTAGCCTCCGCTAGGGAGCACTCAGGTACCAGTGCCATGATTCCCTACTCCCCAGGGAAGGAGAGCAGTCCTCTGGATGCTCTATCCTTCCCTGCCCCTGCCGACCCCCGGCGGCCCATGTCCATTCCCGAACATGGGTAGCCGGTGTGGTGCAAGGCATGGCATCCAGCATCTCAACCCTCAGTGCCACCGGGCTGGGCCATGTGCCTATTCTTAAGATGTGTATGCTGTCCCCCTGTGCCCAGATGGCTCCTCTTTTTACCTCGACTCACATGCACCTGGAAAACTTGTCAGATTGCAACTGATTCATCATTTTCATCATTTGCATCTTCCACAAAAAAAATCCCAAACAAGGGATTTTGATGCTCAAGTTTTAACATGTTCCCCTGATGCTGCTTACTGGACTCTGTTTTTTTAAGCCATGAAGTGGGGTTGTGCTGCATGATTTTTCAGGCAGGACACACTTGGACTGCAACTGACCACTACGACTACCTATTATTATTACTGGGTCAACATCATCATCAACTGAAACTGGTAAATCAAAACTTTTTACGTGGGGGGGGGGGAATGCAAACAGACCCAGACACAGCCACCTTGAGTTTCTTTTTCTCCGGTTCCCAACAGGGGTCACTGACATCATCATCATGTTCATCAACATCATCCACATCTTCTGCTTGGATGCTGGTATATGGACTGCATGTTGCAACCACAGCAACATCATCATCATCAGCACCACCATCACCCAAAATTATTTCACCACACTGTGAATCACTGCATTGCAAATGCATGACCTGCACTGCAGTGGAGGAAATGTCACTTTGTGTGCTGTCATTGACATGATGATCAAAATCCTCATGTTCAGTTACTGGGATGTTACTGGGGAGTATGACATCATCTGCACTGTCACTCACTGCCACTGCTTCACAATCCACTATATTTTTGGACATGGTAAACTGGTCAGAACTGGAACTTGAGGCAGCAATACTCATACCACCACCAGCAACTGCATTAACACCACCAGCTGGGACAACATCATCTCCTCCAACTATGAGTGAAGCTACTGATTGCGCTGCAAAAAACATTGAAGGAGAAATACCTTTCCTCACATTAGCAATGCACTTCTGTGACTGCGTATTACTACCACGCCCACAGACAATCTTACCACTAGTAGCAGTGCCATGGCGAGAAACAGCTTTGCTTACACATCTCTTTGCGGGCATTTTGGGGGATGAACAGGAATATTCTAAACAAATTCAGATTTTGGAATGTTCACTCTGGGTGGGGGCGGGGCTGGGGGGGTGGGTGTGACACTGGATGTGAAGCCAAAAAAACAACTGTGGCTTCAACAACAGATACAGACACAAAGTCAAAATAAGTTCAATAACACCTTAACTAACCAGTGGTGTTCTCAAGTCACAAACAATCCAACCTGGAAAAGAATACCTTTTGCCAGTGGGGGGGGCACTGATTGCAGATTACTGAAGTGCAAAGCCAAGAAAATATACCAAATTGGCAATACAAAATCATGCAGCTGCAGTGGATAGCAGGTTCACACTGCCATGCCTGCAATTATACTGTGGCACAATAAAAGGTGTATTATTTGATGTCACGCACCGCACACACACTCACACACACACACAGAATTTGTCTACAAGTAATGCATACCAAATTGAAAACTTCAGTAATATACACATATTTTAAATAACCTCAATGCTGCACCAGGCTCCTCCAGACTACAACACACACAATCAGCAAAAAAATTTCAACAATTACTGAAAATATTACTGTGTGTATATTAACATAGTCAGTTATACAAGAAGAATACAACCAAAAGACAAAGAACTCCCTATATCTCCAACTTAAATCTACCTACACCATATACACCCCTCCCCCAAAGCACACTTACACTGTTTCTCAGTACACAGACTGAATGTTGTACATTAACATTCAAAATTCACACAAACAACAAACACTCTTTGATATGAGCACAGAAGGGTTTCCTACAATCGATGAACTAAAGTTTCAGCAAAAAAAATGACGCAAAAAGACTTTTACAACACCTTTTAGAAGGTCTGAATCACAGAGAGCTCTCAGAGCAGACTGTCTCCTACAGCTTCCTACACACACTACCCGGAACTGAGGTTGTACAGAACAATCTAGAGCCCATGTGACCTGAAATCCCATGAATCACTGCAAAATTCACCTTTGGAGCTTTAAAACAAGGTGAAG
The DNA here is from genome assembly GCA_016271365.2 of Neoceratodus forsteri. Classification (NCBI taxonomy): domain Eukaryota; kingdom Metazoa; phylum Chordata; order Ceratodontiformes; family Ceratodontidae; genus Neoceratodus; species Neoceratodus forsteri. Next base: position 1,388,687,504 of record CM057453.1, read on the forward strand.
TACATTGTTCTCAATGTACTTCGCCTTAAGATTTGATGGATTAGTAGTTTGGGAAGAGGAGTAATGCAAAGTCATTGTCTTCAGTGGACTTTGCATTACCTACTATAATGCAGTACTCCACGCTTCGCATTCTGGGCATGATCTCGCGAATCCACCTTCCTCCGAATCACTCTGCGGAGCACATTTAGGCCACTTCGCCGATCTCTACCAGTGACTGGTGCAGCCCACTGCATACCACCATGGCTGGCCACCAAATGAACTGTCACAGTGCATACTGTACAGTACACGCTGTGACAGTTCATTTGTCAGCCAGCCATGGTGATGAGTGAAGAGCAGTGCCAGTCACCAGATATGGGGTACTAATGGAAGGGGGAGGAGCGGGGTGGTGATACCTGTCAGGGTGGTGGGGTGGGGGGCTGCAAGAGCACAAGAGATGACCATCTACATAATGGTGTACTGGTGATTGGAGTGAGGAGAGGAGGGCAAGAGAGCACCGTGTCATGCCATAACTGTCATGTACAGCCAGTCTTGGAGGCGGGGGCCCTGGCTTCTTGGAAATCTCCCCTGGCATGGGCACAATGGGGCTGGGGCATAGGGCTCTATGTGTGGGGCTATTACTGGGGGGACACAGTGGCAGGATGCTGTTGACACCCTCCCAGGGCAGTCTAAGTACTGTTAGACCAGTCCTTTGCTGGTCTAATGGCCTGGGGATGGTTTTGAAAATCTGACTCTTGGAGTTGTGGCAACCAGGATCTGCCACAAGCCCCCTTGCACCATGCTGCAGCCACTTCTGTGGCACAAGCCCCTTTGGTGCATGCAGTCTGCATTCGAAAATAGCTCTGGGTGCATCGCTTGGTGCATGGTGCCTGTTGTATCAAACTTGTTTGACGCAAGCGTCTTGTGTCATTCTAAGGCCTTTGAAAATCCAACCCATATACTTTGATGGCAGATAAGAACTGCTTGGCCCACCTAGTCTGCACATTTCTCTACCTATTGGATAAACTGCAGATCCTAGTTAACCAATAGCCTATGTCCTTTTACTCCCTCTAGAATTGCTTTATATCTGTCTCATGCATTATTGAAGTCCACCAATGTTTTTGACCTCACATCCCCCTCAGGAAGGCCATTCCATGCCTTCACCATCCTCTCCATGAAAAAATACTTCCTCACATTGCCCATGAGCCGTCTCCCCTCTATCTTCAAATTGTGCCCCCTGTTCTTGCGCATCATTTTTTCTGAAAGATGCTACCCTCTTGGACCTTTTTGATTCCCTTGAGGTACTTGAAAGTTTCTATCATGTCCTCCCCCTTTCCTCAAGGGTATACATATTAAGATTCTTTAGTCTCTCTTCATATGGCTTCTGGTGCAGGCCCTGCACCATTTTAGTTGCCCTCCTCTGGACAGCCTCCATCCTGTCTATTTCCTTGTGGAGATGGGGTCTCCAGAACTGCATGCAGTACTCCAGATCTCACCAACTGTTTGTACAGAGGGATAACAGCTTCTTGTTTTCTTCTGGTGATGCCTATCCCTATGCATCCCAGCATCCCTCAGCCTTCCTTACTTCCTTCTTATTTTATTTATTTATTTATTGAAATGTTTCACCAGGAAGGTACACCGAGCGACAAGTCACTCATCTCCCGGTGCGACCTGGGTGGAAGGGGTACATTAGGTATGAGACATTAAACATTCAAGTTATAAGTTCAACATTAACATACAGTTGTAAGGCAGATGTTACAAACAGTGTTACAACAGTGTTGCACATGATAGGTAAAAAGACTGGACAATAATAAGTGCTGGGTTAATAAGTAACTAGTGCTTACATGAAAGAAAAGGGGGAAAAGAGAGGCAGTGGTGAGGTGGGTGGGGAGAGGGAAGAGTTGTGTCCCTGGAGACCACTTCAGGATGCAAGGACCCTGCACTGCACTGACCAGAGAGAAAGGAATAAGGAAGTGTCCCAGAGAGACCCCTTCAGGATGGTGGGGGGAAGGGAGTAGATGAAAGATACAAGCCCCTTTTGGGGGGTAGGAGAGGGACCCATGGAGACCATTTAGGGCCCCTTATATTCTGTGAGCGATCAAGGGAGGTCAGTAAGGGGGAGCAATTTGAGGGAAGGGGAGGAGAGCTAGGAATTTGGGTGGGTGTGCAGAGGATAAAATGAAGGTGATGGTAGATGGGTAGGGTTTGTCCAGGGCTTAGAGGAGAGTTAGAGAGGGACATGGCAGGAGCAGCTAGGAGTGAGGTAATTATTGAGAGCAGAGCTGATGGAGTAGGCAGAGGATGAATGCCGGATTTGAGGGGGGAGGGAATTCCAGATTTTTTTGAGGTGGTGAGGGTAACCGGATTGGCCGATTTGGGTGGATCTGTGGGGGACTACCAGGGTGCGCGAGTGGGTTGATCTAAGGGAATGAGAGGGTGGGGGTGTTATAAAGGAGGAGGTGAGGTAGGACGAGAGCTCACCCAACCAGTGCTTGGAGGTGAATTTAACACAGTGGGAGAGCCTCCTATTTGCAAGAGTGGGGAAGGCTAGGGCATGATTAAGATTGCAGTGGTGGGTGCTGGGGGGTCCATCCAAGTCAAAATAGCAGAAGGAATTGAAGATGGTGTTCAATCTGGCCAGGGAGGACTTAGGGGCAGCACCATAGACTATGTCACAGTAGTCAAAAATGGGCAGTATCATCTTCTGAACAAGTTCACTCCTAGCCATAGGAGGGATGCAACTACGGTTCCTGAACAGGGCACCAAGCTTGGGGTGCAGTTTTTTTCCGGATGGTGTCAATATGTCCAGAGAAGTTTAGGTGTCGGTCCAACCAAACACCTAAGTATCTGAAGGAGGATGTGTCCTCAAGTAAAGTTCCATCAAGGGTGTGGAAAATGGGTAGGGAGGGAAGCCTTGAGAGTCTCTGCCTTGTGCCTAAGGTCATGGAGGCAGTCTTCTTGGTATTGAAGAAAAGTTGGTGGTTAGCAAACCAGAGATTAACCTTGTCAAATTCTTGCTGTAAGCTGGTTGCAACCATATCAGAACAGGAGCCAGATGCATACAGAACTGTATCATCAGCATACATATGTATAGCAGATGATGGGGAGCAAACAGAGGGAAGGTCATTTAAGAGGATGGAGAATAGGAGGGGCCCTAATACAGAGCCCTGTGGGACTCCAGTGCTAATCAGGAGGGGAGGGGAAGTGGCATCCAAGATCTTAACTGATTGGGTTCTGTCAATAAGGTAAGCCTTGAACCAGTTTGTGGTGGAGGGAGATAGGCCAGCTGCTGGGAGTGAGTCAAGGTGAAGGTAGTGAGAGACAGTGTCAAAGGCCTTGGTCAGGTCAACAAAAATGGCAGAGGTAGTTTGGCCATTGTCCATCCTGGTTAAGATGGAGTCCGTGAGCCATAGGAGAAAGGTGGTGGTTGAGTGTTTTTTTCCTGAAACCAGACAGGAAAGGGATGACAAAGGAGGTGTCAGATAGAAAAGAGGTGAGTTGGGAGAGGACATTGTGTTCTTGAAGCTTGGTAAGGGTAGGGAGGAGTGAAATGGGGCGATAGATGCCCGGGGGCTGAGGAGTCACCTCCTTAGGGTAGAGGGAGGACCACTGCATGTTTCCATGAAGAGGGGACCAAGGCAGTAGAGAATGAGAGATTTAAGATTATTGAGAGAGGGTAGGCAATGACCGAAGCAGAGAGGGAGAGGAGTTTTTGGTCAAAGCCATCAGGGGGGGCATCTTTAGAGGGGTTGATGGTGAGGAGGGCACATAGGGCATCATTTGGGGTTACAGTAGTGAAAGAGAAGGGGAGGCGGGAGGGTGATGATGGGGGCACACCGGTAGGGGGTGGAGATGGGTAGGAGGGGAGAGATTTCAGTAGTTCAGTGGCACAGGAGGTATAATAGCAGTTAAATTCCGCAGCTACAGCTGGTGGGTCAGACACTAGTGAGCTATTTACTTTAAGTACCAGGGGTGGTGGGCAAGATGAGGGGGTAAATAGGGCATGGACTACCTTCCAGAACTTTGAAGGGGCATTTATGTTGGTGACGAAGTCAGATTTTAAATATTTGGACTTGGATAACCTTGTAGCCCTGGTTCAAGCATTTTGGAGCATGCAGTAGTTCGCAAGGTCACTAAGATGCTGGGTAGCTTTATGACACTTCCAGGCTCGATCTCTAGCCCAGAGGCAGGCCAGAAGTTTAGGGGTTATCCAAGGTAAGGGGTTACCTCTGACTCTGATTTGTTTGAGTGAGGCAAAGGCATTCCAGTTTGCAAGAAAGATTTCTTTGAAATAGGCAAGGGCCTTATCAACTGGGGAAAGGACATTGGGGGGGACCAGTCAGAAGTGGCATGATGTTGCCTACCTTGACTTCAGCAAAGTTTTCGATACTGTTCCACATAGAAGATTGATTAATAAGCTGGGTAGGCTCGAGGTGGGTCAGACAATGGTCAACTGGGTGGCAAACTGGTTGACGGGCAGAAAACAGAGAGTGGTGGTAAACTGTATACAGTCAGAAGAAATGCAAGTCACAAGTGGGGTACCTCAGGGATCAGTCCTGGGGCCAGTCCTCTTCAATATCTTCTTCAGTGACATTGCAGATGGACTGGAGGGTAAGGTTTGTCTGTTTGCAGATGACACCAAGATCTGCAACAGAGTAGATGATCCAGATGGGGTGGGCAGAATGAGAAGAGTTCTGGATAAACTAGCAAAATGGTCGGAAGAGTGGCAACTGGGGTTTAAAGCAAAGAAGTGCAAGATCATGCATATAGGGAAGAGAAACCCTGAAGCCACCTATAGACTGGGAGGGGAGTTGCTGGCAGTCACAAGGGAAGAAAGAGACTTGGGCGTCATCATCACCGATGACCTGAAATCATCCAAGCAGATCTCTAAAGCAGTAGGTAAGGCTAGAGAGATGTTGTGGTGTATTAGTAGGGGTATCATAAGTCGGAAGAGGGAGGTAATAATCCCCTCTTTACAAGACACTGTTTAGGCCTCATCTGGAGTACTGCGTGCAGTACTGGAGGCCACACCTTCACAAGGACATTAACCAAATTGAGGCAGTCCAGAGAAGGGCAACCAAAATGGTGCAGGGACTGCATCAGAAAACATATGAGGACAGATTAACTGAACTCAATATGTATACCCTAGAGCAAAGGAGGGAAAGCGGTGATATGATTGAAACATTCAAACACCTTAAGGGCATTATCAAGGTGAAAGAGTCTAACATGTTTCAATATAAGAAAAATAGCAGCACAAGAGGACACAGCATGAGATTAGAGGGAGGCCAATTAAGGGGTAATGTGAAGAAGTTCTTTTTCACAGAAAGGGTGGTGGATGCATGGAATGGCCTACCTCAGCAAGTGGTGGATATGAATACAGTGCAGGGCTTCAAACAGGCATGGGATAGGCATATGGGAGCAATACAGATGAGTATGAATAGATAGGCCATTGACAGAGCAAAGGCCTATGGCACATTCATAAGGCAGAAAATTAAATGGGCAGACTGGATGGGCCTTGCGGTCCTTATCTGCCATCAACTTCCATGTTTCTATGTTTCTATGTAAGGTTACTCAGGAGAGGTTCAAGGTAAAGAGACTTGAAAGAGTGTAGTTGTATGGTTTTGTGTGGTGATTTAGTTCTGTGGGCTTTCCTAACTATGTATATTGGGTTATGGTAACAGAAAGCATCAGAAAGGATGCCAGAGGTGATGATGTGGTAGGGGTCGGAGGTAAGGGTCCAGTCAAGTAGGGAGTGTTGCTGTGTCTTGCGGTTTAGGTGGGTGGGTTTGGAGATCAGTTGGGAGAGGTTTAGGGCTCTGATTTCATTTTTAGTTTTGGTAGTTTTAGGTGACAACCAATTTATATTGAAGTCACCTAGGATGAATAGTTCCCCAGAGTGAGCAAGGAAAGTGATGGAGGTTAGAAGGTCTAGCATGACCGAAGGTGGACATTTGGGTGGCAGTATATGCCAGCTATGACGATTAGGAGAGTGAAGGGGAGGGTCACATGGATAGCTAGGGCATCATGGGTCTCAGGACTGGAGGATGAGTAGATAATGGAGTATTGAATGGAGGCTAGGACATAAATGGCCACACCACCTCCCCTGCCAGCACGGTCTTGCCGTATCAGTGAGTAGCCAGGAATGAAGACCGAGTTGTCAAGGATAGTGCTCTTTAGCCAAGTTTCTGAGATGATTAGAATGTCTGGTTTTAGAGTGCACACCGCTGTCTGAATCTGGTCTATATTTTGCAACAAGCTGCAGGTGTTTAGATGTAGGATCTTTAAGCCCTTTGGGAAGGCTGAGAGAAGAGAGTGGGGGGTAGTAGAGGAGAAAGCACCAGAGGAGCTAGGGGCAATAGAGCCTGGGTTGGGGTGGATATCCCCAGCAGAGAGCAAGAGGAAAGCGAGTATGAGAAAGTGGAGCTTAGGGGATTTTGAAGAAGCTACCGAGGAGGTTGGGAGTTTTGAGGAGAAGGGAGTGGATGGGTGAGGAAGAAGAAGGTGCACAACTGCATTGAAAGGGAACACCGTTATCAAAGCCGCATGAGGAATAGTGGTAGAGTGAGACCATATTTCAAATGGGGTGGATGGAGTGATAGCATGGATGTGGGTAGGGGACTGGAGATAGTGACTGATGAGGTTGGGAGAGTTATTAGGGATAGATGGGTAGTGAGCAAGTGGAGGTGGTAAAGAGAAGGATATGAGCAGAACAAGGGGGAGAGAGGAGAATAGAGGATGCTTTGTTCATAAAGGCAGAGAAATTAATGAATAATTGATTTAGGAACAGGAAGGAATTTTTAAGCAGGGAGTGTGGAGGGGGCTGGTCAGATGGAAGGAGTAGCTATAGTTTAGGAAGGTATCTGTATGAACAATAGGCAGGTATCGCTTTACAGAAAGATTGTGTCCCTCTAGTGGCTGTATAGCATAACTTGCTAATGGAAAAATGGAAAAAAATAAGATAGAAATGGGAGAGGGAGAAACAAAATATTCTTTTCAGTTTAACTTAGACAAAATTATTCTAAACTAAGCAGTAATTTCCTTACATTATACAGTCAAGCACTTGCAATACACAGTGATTCAAATGGTAAGCACACAGTTACAGCAAGGTACACACAATACAATTAGGCAGAGGGGAGAAACTGAAGCTGAGACGTGGACTGGGAGGCATATAGCAAAAGATTAGCAGTGGAATAGGAAGAAAGCCAATCAGGAGCCTGGGTCACCAGCACTGACCCATCGGGCGCCGGAGAGAGAGAGCCAAACCACCAGGAAGGCTGTACCTGCAGAGCTGAAGGGTGGAATGAAGATGCAGGTACTGTAGAAGAGTAAGACTGCCTCTCAGTGCTGTTCCTTGGTGGGTCAAAGTGCCCTGGTCAAGGGCCTTCTCCTAGGACAAGAAGAGAGAGGGGAGAAACAGAGGTGAACTTTTATAGGCAATCGGATGGTGGAGGCCAACAGTAAGTGTAGACAGAAAGACAGCAGCAGCAAATTGAGTGACAAAGGGAGCAATAAAGTAGTAAAGGGATGGCCCCGAGAGGTGGGGGGGGGGGTGCTATGTGTGAGAGAGAGAGAGAGAGAGAGAGAAAGGGCAGAGAGAAAGAGAGTAAAGGAAAAGAGGAAAATATAAAATATTTTTTCAGGTTTAGCTTAAACAGCTCATACCAAACTGAGCTGTAAATTCTACCTTAACCAGTCTGGCACTTAATAAATACTAAAAGCCAGCCTGGGAGAAAGAAGTTAGGAGAATGAGATAGAAATGGGAGAGGGAGAAACAAAATATTCTTTTCAGTTTAAGTTAGACAAAATTATTCTAAACTAAGCAGTAATTTCCTTACATTATACAGTCAAGCACTTGCAATATACAGTGACTCAAATGGTAAGCACACAGTCACAGCAAGGTACATACAATACAATTAGGCAGAGGGGAGAAACTGGAGCTAAGACTCGGGCTGGGAGGCATACAGCAAAAGATCAGCAGTGGAATAGGAAGAAAGCCAATCAGGAGCCCGGGTCGCCAGCACCGACCAATCAGGGAGAGAGCAAAGCCACCAGGAACGCCGTACCTGCAGAGCAGAAGGGTGGAATGAAGATGCAGGGACTGCAGCAGAGTAAGGCCGCCTCCCGGTGTTGTTCCTTGGTGGGCCTTCTCACATTGCTTGCCTACATTTAGGTCATCTGATATGACTACCCCCAGATCCCTTTCCATTTTTTGTTATTAGTACCCCCAATGTGTACTCTTCCTCTGGGTTTTTGTTTTCCTTGTGCATTACTTTGCACTTCTTTGCATTCAATCTAATATGCCATACTTTTGACAATTCCTCCAACCTTGCCTTTGAAGAAGTCTGATTTATTAATTGTGTAAAAGTTTATATTCAAAACTATAAATTACATTTGTATTTTCTGTGAAAACGTAATTAAAAGGATAATAGTAGACAATATAACGGATTAAAACAGCATTACCAGAATTATATACCACCTATGTATACAACCCAGTACCCCATTGTGAAATCCTAGATCCGCCACTGTGCATCGCTACCCCTTTACTCTTTACTCAGGTTCCTGGTCCCAATATGCATGGCCTCATATTTTTCTGCTTAAATTTCAACTGTCAGAAGTTGGACCATTTTTCTATCACCCTTCTGTCCTCCCTCATTGCCCATTCACCATTCTTGTTGTCCACTCTGCTGCAGATTGTTGTGTAATGTACAAAGAGTCAGATGTTTCCCTGAATCTCTGCAATGTTACATACTCTGATGACAAAACAGCATGTCACTGGTAGTCTGAAATATTTTTAATCAAATTCTGGTACTTTCTGTAGCAGTGGGGGCCAAGATGCCTTGATCAGTGTGACATAAATGGCCTATTAGGGAGATTCTCAGCAGCCCAGCAGGGTTTCTTAAGAGCTGTGTACTTTCACTGTAACTGGCTTCCTTAAAGGTAGATGAGGTTTGTTAGTAGACAAAGGCTCGGAGACAGGCATCTGGAGAGCATCTGGCAACATTCTTTGAGATGCTAAATAGCCTTAGAGAGAGTGAGGTCCCTGAGAGACCAAGGTCAGATAATACTACAAAGCAGGAATAGCCCAAAATCCAAGGCTTGCAGTGGTTTCAGCTAGTTGGATGAACTTGAGTATGGGGAAGTGACATCACAGCCTCACTCAGCCAAGACAACACAAGGCTGGTAAAGGTGAAATGAGATTTTCCTGTCAGGACACCTGTGTCACTCCACCCATTGCACTTAGTGTTTCTGCCATGTAAGCCCCTTTTCCCATATAGATTTACTATTGTAACACCACCCCATCATGGATCACCACTCAAATGAAATTCTGAGAAAAGAAAAGTGAGAGAATGTTGTCTGGATTCAAACCCACAACCTCCTGTTTATAAGGCTGCAAACCTTTCCACTACACTGCAAAGCTGACACAGCAAAGAAGGTGAGCTCTTTAGCTGTAGAAGTTAAAACCATGACAGGAGGTTGGGACAATTTACTGACAGGACAATCTCATTCCTGAGAGGAGAATGTCATTCTTGAGAGGAGGATTTCCTGACAGGAAAATTTCATTCCTGAGAGAACTTCCTGACAGGAAAATCTCATGGCACCTTTACCATCTTACCCAAGACACCAGAAAAAGAGAGCGGGAGGGGGTATAAATCATTTAACACAGTAATGTTTTGTCTCTTTTTAATGGAGTTCTTGTGGGACTGGATCCAAGGGAGAGAGCTGAGTTGTGTGTCTGTAAAGAGAGAGAGACTTAAGGAAACAAACCCAGTATGGACAGTGAGGTAAGAGGACTTTCATTTTTGTATTATCTGCACTGTACTGTTTACTTCCCTTCTTCCTCCCCCAGGTCCCACCTGGAAACAAGCTTCCGCTCAATGTGCCTCTCCCAGTTCCCAATCTTTAAATAAATTATCAGAGCACTGGGGTCTGCACTCTTGTTAAAGAGGGGACCTTGATGACAGCAGTGCTGGTCTCAGTGGCAAAGGCCTAAGAGAAATAAGAGAGAGAGAGAGAGGGAGAGAGAGACAGAGGGTCACGGGGGACTGCTGGGTGCTCCATCACTGATAAGATGAGATTAAATAGGATTGGATACAAGACTGATCCTTAGTGGACCCCACTTGTGACTACCCTAAACTCTGAGAATTCCAGGCCAGGATGAAGAGGGGGCCATGGGAGTCCATTACCACTCCTCTCCCTCAGTGTCCCCCAAGGGACAGCAACAGGGGAATGAAGGTGGCGGGCAAGGGGGAGACCAGAGGGTTACTGCTTCAGGACAAGGGAGGTGCTCTGAGATTGGAACAAGGAATTGTTTCTACCCCATGAGAGATGCAGTGCATGCTACTCCCCAGTCAGGAGAGAAAGCACCGTGTTGTCCACCTGGCCCCATCAGAAGGAAAGCCAGTTGTGTGTTGTGGGGATGCAGTCAGGAATGGACAGTTGGGAAGAGGGTGCTCTTTGTATAAGATTCCACTGTTAAGGGTACTGAGATGGTGGTCTGTAACACAGACCAGGTGGAGAGGGTAGTGCGCTATCCCAGAGATGATGACAAATAGGGTACTCTTTAGGATAGGTTGGCTAGGATGTTGGAGGGAGGTCAGATGTTATTGTGCATATTAGGATGAAAGATTTGGCAGAGAAGTCACTATTTATTTATTTGAATTTTGATAACTGGAATAAAATGAAGTCACTAGGCACAGTAAGGGATAGTTTCAGGATACTCGGGGTCAAGGTCAATAGATTAGAAATATAGACAATGATGGCAGAAAATGATGAACAGTCCATTCAGTCTGCCAGAGTTCCTTGTCTAACCTTGGGACCTACTGTCCATCCAGGGTCCTAGCCCTCCTACTCCTTCCCCATTCTCCTTCCCAATTCTGTCACCCCAAGTGGCCACTATACCCTTCATTCTCTCCCAACCGAGCTTCAAAAAAGCAACTGTTTTAGTGCCCACACCCTTGGCTGGTAAATTGTTGCATGGCTTCACGACCCTTTCTATTAAATAGTATGTCCTCATGTCCCTTCTGAACCTTCCTCCTGTCAATTTCCATTCATGGCCCCATGACCTCAAACTAGCATTCAAGCTAAAAAGTTCTCGCAGTTCACCCTGTTTATTCCTTTTAGGAACTTGAAGGTCTCTATCACATCTCCCCTCTCTGTTTTGGTCTCTAGCAAGTACATGTTTAGTGACTTGAGGTGCTCCTCATAAGATCTGCCCTGATGGCCCCGAATCATTTTTGTCACCCTGCACTGCACTGTCTCCAATCTATCCATATCTTTCCTGAGAGGAGGGCTCCAGAACTAGGTGCAGTACTCTGGGTGCTGCCTCCCTAAAGAGCTACAAATGAATAGTATTACCTCTTTCCTCCTGCTATCAGTACCTCTCCCTATACACCATAACATCCTACTTGCCTTACTATAGGCCTTGTTGCACTGCCTCAATTGCCTGAGGATGTTCCTGATTATACCTTCTAGGTCACACTCCTCAGTCGTAGTGCTAAGTCTCACCCTGCCAATTCATTACTCAGTCCTGGGGTTTGTATTCCCTAAGTGCAATTTTTTTGAACTTTTTGGCACTGAATTTCAACTGACAAACTTTAGAACACCCCTCAAGCTTTTGTAAGTCACTCTGCATTTCTCTGATTCCCTCTTCACTATCCACTCTTCCCAAGAGCTTAGTGTCATCTGTGAAGAGACACAGCCTGCCTCAGATACTTTCTCCAGTATCACTGATGAACATATTGAAGATGATCAGGCCCACGACAGAGCCCTCTGGCAACTTACTCATGACCTTCCTCTCTTCTGATTTGACCTTGTTGACCACAACCCTCTGCTGCCTTCCTTTTAGCCAGTTTCCTACCCAACTCGCTATGTCTTTAGCCACACCTAGAACCTTCATCTTCTTCAGCAAGTGCCTGTGGGGCACTGAGTCCAAAGCCTTGGTGAAGTCAAAATAGAGCAAATCCACAACATGGCATCTATCCAGTTCTCTTATAATCCAATCATCAGACAGGACCTCCCAGCCAGGAACCCATGCTGTTTACTATCCTGGAGACCATTGCTCCCAGGTAGTCCACAAGGTCTTCCTTAATCCATGACTCCATAAGCTTTACTACAGTGGAAGTCAGACTGACAGGTCTGTAGTTCCCCAACTGTTCCTTGTCACCCCCCCAAGGAGCAGAATGACGTCCGCCACCCTCCAGTCCTTTGGAACTACCCTTGTCCATAGCAAATGGTTGAATATTCCTACTAGGGTTCAACAAGTTCCACTGCCACTTCCCTGTCATTGGCTGTTACTGTGACCTTCTTGGATGTCCTCATATTACACAGGAGGGAGGAGGCAAAGGAGCTGAAAATCTTCCAATTAAACAATTGGTTGAAAGGGTGGTGTGCTGAAGAAAATTTCACTTCCTAGGGGACTGTGGTGCCTTTTTTAGGGATAAAGGGCTATTTAACCTTGCTTGCCTTCATCCCATATGGGAAGAAGCAAGGATACTGGGCCATAGATGTGAGTCTTTCCAGCTAGTTCTAGGGACATCCATGGGTTATGCCAAATAGAGGGAGACCTAGTAATATTCCCTAACTAGAGGGGGATATCTGGAGCTATGGGTAACATGGGTAGGCAGGATAGAGTTACACAGTTGAGAGAAAGAGAACCAAAACAGATGACGTTATGGATATATAGTAAGTACATCAAAGGGAACAAGTAACTTAGGTCAGTCCGGTGTACATAGTATACACATTCATACACAAGGGTGCAGCGTGCACATATATGGAACCTAAACAAATAGAAGAGAGAAAGAAATAAGTACCTCAGCTGGAATTTGAACCCAGGCTACCTGGAATACCATTCTAGTTGCACTACCAGCAGTGCCACCAATGCAAATGGAAACCTGGGACTCCCAGAAGCAGTCCACAATGTAGAGCCGCTCAGCAGGAGTGTGGTTCAGGGTGACACCATATAACCATGAAGTAGAGACAAGTCACTGAACTCATTCAGTCAGCACCAGAAATAATTGCTGTCCACACCATTGGTTTGTTGCAAAAAATACAGCAGTTTACTAATAGCCAGGTAGGCAGACCATCTCCACTGAGGTAAACAAAAACAGACTGACTTTTCACCCAATGGGATTTGTCAAAGTACACAGCACCAGAAAGCTGGCCACCTCACTCTAATCACGCGGCGGTAAATCAAGAGCATTAAAAAAAAGCCTCTCAGCAGTTGAATTTGTTGATCAAGTAATCCATGGTTAAACTTAAAAAAACAAAAAAAGGTTTTAGCTGCTTGGCAGTACAGACTGCAGGCAGCGCTTCATCCCGGCTGTTTTATTTTATATAATTGCTGTGGCGAGAAAAGGCTCCCCAGCAATTATGTAAAATAAAACATAGGGGTAAGTGTGTTTTAACCAAAATTTATACACACCCTCAGTGTTGAATGCTGTAATAAACCCCTTCAAGCCGCTCTTTGGGGTTTATGTAACATCCAACACCTCGGGTGTGTGTAAAATTTTGTTAAACACACCACCCCATGTATATGTTATACACAAGGGTGAGGTGTGCACATACAATCTATTGAAACCAAACAAACAGAAGAGTGAAAGAAAAAAGTACCTCAGCTGGGATCTGAGCCCAGGCTGCCCAGAATACTGTTCTGTTTGCGCTACCAGCTGTGCTACCATGGCAACTGGAAATATGAGACTCCTAGCTGCACCTTACTCTTTCTTTATAAAATGGGCAACGTAAATCAGCCAATCAAAGAAGCAGCTCACCATGCATGAAATCTGTTCCATGCATGGGTAAAAAAAAAGAGCTGGCAGTAAAAAGGCCAAGATTCTGGTGCCATAGAATGTTGGCATTTTTATTGGCAGACATCTTTTTTTTTACCGAATGTGAGAGAAAAACAATAGATTACTTCGCACTTCCCATCCTGCTCCTGCCACTCTGTTTATCCCAAATGAAAATGACAGCACTATAAAACACCAAACCCACGGATGACCTGCCTGAAGTAGATGCTCAGTGACCAGCACTAATATGATAGATTACAGTTCCCACACACTCCACTGATCTGGTACACTACGAAAAAAGAGACAAAACAGGCAGAGAATAGTTAGAAGCCAGACCATGTGAGTGACGAGTTGGCTACACTAAAATGCAGCACTGATGAATCCAACTGCAGCCTTGTCTCAACACAACTTGGGGAAGGAAGATAATGTAGACAGAAAAACAGCACAGTTAGCCAGCAGCCGCTCAATCCCGACTCCCTCGTGCAAAACAACAGACCACCACGCCACACCACCTGGAACAGAGAAGTAGTGTGAAGGGTGCCAAAAGCTGATGTGCTGTACGGGAATCATTTATAAGTATAACCCAGGCAGAGTTCACTTTGCCAACTCTCTCAGTTCAGACCGAGAGCCACACTAAAGGTATAGAGGCAACAGAAAGGTGTCCATGGAAACTAAAATTGCTAATAGGTGTCATGAGAGGTGCTGAGAATGCAGTTCCGCAGCCATCTTTACCTGACAACATTTTTCCCGGCTGTTTCATCCACTACACTACCCGCTGTTGGCAACCACTGCAGTCGCGCTATCTGCTTTCATCATGCTTTGGTCTCACAGTAACAACAAAATAAACAACAGATCCATTCTCTACTATTCCTCATTTAGGAATGGCAATACTAACAAGGTAGAAGTACAGTGCTATATGCTAATCAGCTACTGAATATTAACTCAAAACTCAGGCGGAAGGACTATTTTATCATAGATTTGCAAAACAATATGTTTTTCTCCATATAATCATTATTGTTCTGTGAAAAGTAAAATAAAAATAGTAGGCCATTTTATAAGCACGATAAGACACTCCAGGATGTGCATGGAACATATTTACCGCACACTAGGGGCTAAAGGCACTCAGCCAAGGCCTCGTGCCTTATTACACCCCAGACATGCGGTAAAATATATTCCATGCACACCATGTCATGTCTTATTGCTTACTTAATACACATCCTGAAGCTGCACAGATAATTACATTTTCATACAGTGCAGCACCAGGTTGTACATTAGAGAAAAAGTAAGGTGCTTCTGAGAGTCCCAGTATCCAGGCTGCCTTGGTGGTGCAGCAGGTAGAGTAACTGGAATGGTATTTGGGTAGCCAGGGTTCAAATCCAAGCTTAGGAATTTATTTATTTCTCACTTCTGTTGACAATCAATACACAGCAGGCAAGGTTCCTGAAGAGAGGTCTGTTTAAAGGAGACAGGAAATTATTTAACATATTTAACTGCACTCCCATCTTCCATTTCATGCCAGTTATGTAATCTGATTCTCTTTTACCATTTTGTTTATAAATAATAATCTAACTTTTGGTTGCCTCAGATTTACATAGAGATCTGCTCTCCTTTTTTTTTCTTTTTTTTCTTTTGTAGACTTTATTTATCACCCTGCTTACCGGAACACTCTCATTTGTTCCTCTCTCGCCATCTCCCTTCTACCACCCTGTCTGAAGCTCTCCTCTCTGGGAAATTGGGAACAGACACTCCCCCTGACTACCAGGTCTGCCGACCCAGAAGCGCAACCATCGGAGGGCCCAGGCACTCAGAGTGGATCAGGAGAACCAGAGGATTGAGTCTGACATTGGGCATGTGAAGGTAGGGGCTCTGGAGGGCGTCATAACCTATCTGGGAGGCAGGGGGTTTTCTAGCTTTGTCCCCCATGGTCATGCAATGGCATCTGTGCACCTTGCGTGCTGATGCCCACCACTGCTCCACCCCTTTTGTGGCATCACTAACTTCAGTGCCCCCAATCTCCACCTGGGGCCGCTGAAGAGTGGAGCGATGCCCTCTACCCACCCCAGGAGAGGTGAGCTGTCCTCCAGATGCTTAATCCTCTCCCTTCCCAGCCGACCCCGAGAGACCCAAGTCCATTCCCAAACCAGGGTCGCCGGCATGGCGTGAGGTGTGGCGTCCAGCACCTCAACCCTCAGCGCCATCGGGCTGGCAATATCTACTCTCCTTAGTAACTACTTTTTTTCCTTTCATATTTCTAAGACATTCCTTGACATCAATAATACCATTCCATGCTATTTTTCTGAATGGCCTTGAATGGTGTTATTGATGTCATAGAATGTTCAGGCAGTATGAAATGAGAGAGCAGATACTGCTGAGGAGAAAGGGATTCAGTGTTGTTACAAAGGCAACAAAATTAGACTATAAATTTAATAAAAAATGTTAAAACATATCAAAATACTGGATGAACACTAGAAGGACAACAGGAGGGCATCCAGAGGTGCAAAAACTGCTTCCTATCATGTTTAAAAGCCAGAGACCTTAGCAACAAAATTATTTATCCCTAGGCCATGCCAGCAGATAGAAGCCCAGACATAACAGCAGTGAAGAAAATAACTGGGACATCATGGTCCCAATCTATACATTATTCAGGAGGGACAGGGAGACAGGGTTGCACTGTGCATTAGGGAGTGTCTAAGAGTGATGGAGGATAAGGAGACCATAATGGAGGCACAGTGGAATCACTATGGGTGCTGTGTACACTGGATGGGAGTGGGTCATAGTCTCCCCACTCAGAGGAAATGGACAGGACAGCAGCAAAGGAGATCATGAAAGCAGCAGCTGGATGGAGAAGTGTTCTTGTTAGGAGACTTCAACCTACCATGGACAGACTGGAGAATCCCAGTGGCAGGAAGCACCAGAATTTAGGTATTAGTGGAAAAATTCCAGGACTGCTTCATGACTCAACACATGGAGGAACAGACTAGAGGGCAGTATCATGCTCAACCTAGTCTTGACAAACTGAGACAGCATTGGGGGATTAACAGTTGAGTAGATAAGGCCAAAAAGATGAAGGAAATCAGGGAGCTCTATCTCATCAATATAAAAGAAGCCAGCAAGGCAGTGAGGAGAGCAAAGGCTGAGGTGGAGCTTCAGATTGCAGAAAAAGTGAGGGAAATGATAAGGCCTTCTTTAAGTACAGTATGTCAGGGAAAGGAGAAAGAACAAGAGAGGAATATTGAGCTAAAACGGGTGATGCATGGTTGAGGAGGACAGGCAGAAAGCTGATATTCTGAATGGATACTCTGTTTACTCTTCACAGCTGAGAGGGGACCACTGCCAAAATGCAGTATCCAGTTTGGCAGGAAACAAATATGGCAGTGGGTAGTATTAGAGAGGAAAGGATGCTTCAAGGTCTGAAAACGGTACAGGGGTAAGTGTCCAGGGTCAGATAGACTGCATCCATGGGAGCTTAGTGAGCTGGAGAATGCTCTGGTAGCTGCCCCAGTGGACATATTTCACTGCTTGATTAAGATGAATACACTCCCCGGGGGCTGGAGGGTAGGAGACATCACCCCTCTCCAAAGGAGTGGGGACAGGGTAAATGCAGGGAATTACAAACCGGTTCGCCTGACTTCTATTGCCAGGAAGCTCCTTAAAATGACAGTATGTAACCCCCATGTCCTGAGGGCTTACCTGATTGACCCCTTTGGGGCTCCCATTTCCTGTTTTCCCCTGGGGTTTTGGTCCACCCCCATTCTGTTTTCTCTGGTCCTGGTTTTTCTCCTGCTAGCCCTGTGGTCCCTAGATCTCCCTCTGGCTCCCGTGTTGTTTTTCTAAGGAAGCAGGGACAAGGGAGCTGAGAAGTGGAGCTGTAGCCTGTTTGATGGCACTCCAGTGCTGGGCAATGCTCCACGCATGTGCAAAAAGTTCAAATTCATTTGGCCATTTCAGCAGCCATTCTGGCTGTCTCCCTGGTGGTCCCACTTCCAGGGATAAGTGAAAGAGGGACTGGGACCATTAGCTGAATCTGAGAGGCAGTAAGGAGGCAGAAGGAGCCAAAAACGTGAGCGCCAATCATGCTGCAGCATTTGGGAGCCACCTCTTGAATATTAATGAGGTGGCTTAGACATATTAATGAGTGGGAGCCTGTCCAGTGCCTAGGTGCACTAAGAAATGATGTTAGCAACAGGTACAGGGAACAAATAGAATGATTAAATATGCAGATGGGGCCACACAGAAAAGGTGTGGCTGCAGTCCTGTGGGGAAAGGAGAAAATAGAAATGCAAGGGCTTGTGAAGGGAGTCTTGGGGAAAAATACCGGGGCAAATCTAGGCACCAATTTTCTGCACCAATGAGGCATCAGGGGAGCCTCATACATATTCATTTTTCTTAGGAACGGTGGGTCCAGCCAATGGGGACCTGCCAAAGTTCTCAAAATTATGCGACCAGTGGACTCTGAGTCAGTCTAGGAGATCTCTCCATGGGGGCTCTGGCCTGGTGAGGAGATGGGGCTGAAGGCTTGGAGAGGGCCTGCCTGGGGGCTTCCAGAAATCTGGCCCTCAGGTCCTGGGAGATTGCCTTCCCCCATCTGGAGAAAATTGGAGGAGATAGTGAAGTGAGCAGCTTTGCTGGTAGAAGGAAAAAGCTGCATATTCCTGAGACAGTCTGATGTGGTAGAAAGATGCACCACAGCGGTGAAAGGAGGACAAGAGAGAAAATGCACCACAGTGGTGAGATGATCGAGAGGAAGAAAAGTTTTTGTCCTGGGCCTGGAAAAAGGAAAAAGGCTGTGTCTTGAGCCTGTAAAAAGACAAAGGTTGTGTCCTAAGCCTGGCGAAAAGGACAAAGGTTACGTCTGGGACTGGAAAAAGATAATATTCTCATCTGCACCTCTTTCATGGGACAGGAGTGGGAAAGGAAACTGGGTACTGGATTTCTTAGAAATTGAAGAGAGCCTCTTTAGATCAGAGAATTTCTATGCACCTGCACAGTGAGAAAAGAGACTTTTGAAATGCTTGCTGAGACAGAGTTTGTGAGCCAGAGCTAGAATGTAACTGTATTTAAAGTTGAGACTGTGAAAACAGAAGGATGGATAGGTGCCTATCTGGGCAGGGTGCCTGTTGTCTGCTCCTGAGATACAGCAAGAAAAAGACTGTTGTGGTAACCCTGGGTTTTCATGCTCTCCACCCCCTGGAGTCTGGAAGACAGGAAAGGACAAAAACTGTTTTGGCTACACATCGCAGCTGATAATTGAAAGAAGGAGAAAGAGTAGAAATGTGCTGAATGTTCACTCTTGACACTGGGGCCAGGTGGGGAACTCGCTAACCCTCATTAAGTGGGATCTGCTGCTGCGGGAGATCATGGGTCTTGTTCCCAAGTGCTAGGGTGCTCTGATCTGAGGGAGCCGGGGTGTGGGGCCACTCCAAGTCTGGGTCCCATGCAGTTGGCAGGCTTTGCATACCTGCCCTGCAACAGGCCCGTAATAGCTGAAGGGGGCAAGCTGCAAGATCTCCAAGCAAGCTGAAGATACAAGCTGCAGTCTCTGTGCTCCTTGTTTCAAGCATCATGCCTGGTTCCACGTCTTCTAAGTCATCTCCCACCAGGACTTACAAAATTGCAGAATTTTGCTCCATGAAATGTTTCATGAAATTTACATATTCCGCAAAATATTTTGTGGGTGCGAAATGTGAAATTCTGCTGGCGAAATGCAGAATTTCACTGACGAAATGTGGAATTTCACCACTCACTGGTGAAATTCCACCACTCGTGGGTGAAATTCCACATTTCACCAGTGAAATTCCGCATTTCACAGGTGAAATTTTGCATTTCACACTGCAAAATATTTCACGGAATGCATGGAATTTCATGAAATAGTTCACACGGTGAAATTTGCTGGCGAAATAACATTTCACTGCATCTCTAGACTTCAGCCATCTGTGCCACCCAAGGACTGATGCAACAGAACCATGAGTAAAAGCAGGAATTGCCCTTCAAAACCTGGGGACTGTATATAGTTTCAAGTAGGTCCACCCGGGCTGGAGGTAGAGTCAAGGCTTAAAGTAATATAAAGAAAGAAATGTAAAAGTTACTTAAAATTAGAAAAGCGTGCCAATGTCGGCCAACTAGCTGCACCTCAGGCCTGCAACTTAAAGATCTGGGTACACAAGGACAAAATTAGGGGCATCATTCTGGACTGGTACCAGTTGGGGGTTCTGGGCATGGTAACACCTGCAGCAGTTAGCCAGGTAGAGAGATACTGGTGACTGCACAGTTCAAAAATGTGGGTTTTGAGTTTAAAGGGATGTGATTGTGGGGAAATGCAAATCCTAAATGCAAATGCAAATCCTTAAAATATTTGCTTTACTTCTATTCCACTTACCACATCCTGACCCTCCCCATGTAAAAAAAATTGTGATGTTACTGTTTTGATGAAGAACTGACTCCAGAGCCTAATTTTAATGAGCATGTTATTATCTAAAAGGTAAAATGCAAATTGTCTAACTGAAGGTGGGGAGGTTCGGAACTTGGTAAGTCCATGTCTGGGGTAACTGTTTGGGGAGGTGGGTTGGTACGACATCCCAGGGAGTTGTACTGGTAAAGAGCAGACCCACTATTTTGTACTCTGGGTGGAGGCACCACCATTTTAATTGTATCTTTGAGAAAGGTCACCCATATGACAGCTATGGGAATCCAGACCCCTTAACCTTGGTCTGGCCAGCAAGGCAGGGATAGTAGCCCTCTCAATGATGGTGCCAGAGAGGGGCTACAAGTATAATCAAGCAGTAGCCTGTTGACTTCCTGGCATCCTGTGGACTCCAAAACAACAGTCCAAGTAGAACTGACAGATGACTGATCTGCTTAAAGTTTGGTCAGTGCTAGGCCGGCAAGGACCTAGGTAGGAACCATGTAGATTACAGCATATTCTGCCATAATCTTCTATGTTTCTATTTAACACATGGCAAGAAACTGCACTTGGGAGTGATCTACAGACTGCCAGGGAAAAGGGAGGAGAGGGACATAGAGCTCAGGTAACAGCTGGAAAGAGAGATAACTAAGGGGGCAGTAGTGGTGGTGGGTGATCTGAACCTGTACGACATCGACTAGGATGTCCCCATGGCAGGAGCACCAGGAGCTGGGTCTTGCTGGGTGCATTCCAAGACCATCTGCTGGTACCGTACAGTCAGTTAAGGAGCCCACCAGGCAGACTGCAGTTATCGATATGGTGCTCATTAACTTGGAGGTAGTAGGAGTTGTGGGAGTAGGGGAGCCATCAGAGAATAGTGACCATAAATCTGTTTGGTTCAGACTGGCCCTCAGGTCTGCTAAACTGAAACTGAGAGCAGAAGTCCATGATAGACTTCAATAGTCTGAAGGAGCTGGTCAGGGATAAGTTAGTAGGGTTGGACAACATAGATGGGGTGGAAGAGAGATGGAGGGCAATTAAGGGGGGCATTCTCAGGGCACATAAGGTATGCATGAGAACAATAACCAAAAAGAACAGATTCAAGAGATGACTATGGTTCTCAACAAGGGTCAGGGAAGCAGTAAGGGACAAGAAAAAGGCATTCTATAAATTAAAAAAAAAACAGGGAGGAAGAAGAGAAGAGAAGAGAGAAGAGAAGAAGAGAAGAGAAGAGAAGAGAAGAGAAGAGAAGAGAAGAGAAGAGAAGAGAAGAATATTTGCTGAAAAATAGGGAGGCAAAGAGGGTGGTTAGAGAGGCAAAAGCAGATACAGAGCTGCATATTGCAGAGTGTATCAAGAGCAGAGAAAAACAGTTCTTCTGATACATTCATGTAAAAAAGGAAGAAAGGAGGGGAAATTGTGAATCTAACAGAGCAGGATAGGGTGAATGAGGCAGATAGGCAAAAGGCTCCTATCCTTAATGATTACTTTTGCTCTGTTTTCAGTAGGGAGGATGGTGGCCACTTGCGAGACAGTGGCATCAACACAGCAATTAAGGGGGTCCTGGAGATGAGTCAGCCAGCATTTACTAGTGAAAGGGTCCTGAAAGGGCTGGCAGCCCTAAAGATTGATAAGGCCCCAGGTTCAGATGGGTTGCATCCAAGGATACTTAGGGAATTTACAGCAGTACTGGCCAATCTCCTGGTACTGTAGGTCTATTCAACAGCTCTCTAAGGATGAAGTGGTTCTGAAAGACTGGAGGGCAGCGGACATAGTTCCATTCGATAAGGGGTGTCAAGGGACAAGCAGGGAACTACAGACCTGTCAGCCTCACCTCTATTATAGGAAAACTGATAGAGTCAATGGTTAAAAAGGATCTCGTGGACTACTTGGAAAGCAATGGTCTCCAGGATAGCAAGCAGCACAGATTCATGGCAGGGAGGTCTTGTCAGATGAACCTGATAGTTTTCTTTGACTGGGTGACAAGGGAATTGGATAGGGACAGTGCTGTGTATTTCCTATACTTTGACTTCAGCAATGCATTTGATTTGGTACCCCACAGACACTTGCTGAAGAAGATGGTGTATCTTGGTGCGACTAAGGTCAAAATAAACTGGGTGGGTAACTGGCTAAAGGTGAGGCATCAGAGGACAGTGGTCAACAGGATTAAATCAGAAGAGAGGGTGATCACTAGGGGGTTCCACAGGGGTCTGTCATGGGTCCAATCCTCTTCAAAATGTTTATTAGTGACATTGGTGAGGGGATCCAGGGCAGAGTGTATGTCTTTTCAGATGACACTAAGCTCTGTGGGAGGGTTGATAGGTATGAGAGAATAAAGAAAATGCAAAAAGACTTGAAAAAGCTGGAGGGGCCGTCAAGGGTTTGGCAGTTGAAATTCAATGCCAAAAGTGCTAGGTGATGCACCCAAGAAACAAGAACCTAAGGACGGAGTATTGGATTGGAGGGTGAGACTAAGTACCATGACTGAGGAACAAGACCTTGGAGTAATCATCAGCAACTCTCTAAAGCAATCAAGTCAGTGCAGTAAGGCTTATAGCAAGGCAAAGAGGATGCCTGGATGTACAGTATAGAGAGGGGGTATTGATAGCAGAAAAAGGAAGGTCACACTTTCCCTGTATAAATCCTTGATGAGGCCACACCTGGACTACTTCACCCAGTTTTGGGTTCCTCACCTTAGAAAGGATAGGGACAGGCATAAGACGGTGAAGTGCAGAGTAACAAAAATGATTCAGGACCAGCAGGGCACATCCTATGAGGAGCACCTCAGGACACTGAACATGTACTTGCAAGACACCAGAAGGGAGAGGGGAGATATGGTGGAAATCTTCAAATTCCTAAAAGGAATTGATAGGGTGAACTGCAGGGAACTGTTTAACTTGAATACCAGTTCGCAGTCACGTGGTCTTAAGTGGCAGCAAACAGGAGGAAGGTTCAGGAGGGACATGATAAAATATTATTTTACAGAAAGGGTGGTGGAGCTGTGGAACAGGTTGCCAGCCAAGGCAGTGGGTGCAAAAACTGTTACTGGTTTTAAGCATGGCTGGGACAGAATGAAGGGCATAGCAGTTGTTCAGGGTGTCAGGAGTGGGGAGGTGAATAGAGGAGGGTGGGAGGCTGGGACCCTGGAGGAACAGTAGGCCCCAGGGCTTAATAGGGAACTCAGGCAGACTGGATGGACCTGTGGTCTTTTTCTGCTATCATTGTCTATGTTTCTATGTACTTTAGTAAAATAAAAGTGGTCCTGAACCACATAGATTCATCAGAATACTTCACAGCATATGTCCCAGATTATAAATGAGACTTTCTCATGCAAACATTTCCCAGGGTTTAATGGTTAAAGAATTTAATGAACTTGATCCTTATACCACAAACAGCAGTTTAACTAAACACAAAGGCAACAGCAATTCTGTTCATTTTCTTGTGGTTTCTATATCCAAATTATTAGAAATTTGTGGTGGCCATCCGTCAAGTAATAGCCTTGATTTGGGTCATGATAAAAATATGCATGGTTTTTGTCAGGCCCATGACTCACTGAAGAAAAATCAGATTTGAACACTACTGAAAAACTTGTAGCAGACTTAATACTTACGGAGTGTTGTTGTGTCCTCAGCATGCATGCATCTTTTGGAAAGTTTTCAAACTAATTGCTGTACATTATGGTTAAGTCCAAAGATAATACTGGCCCCTGTAGCATTCCGTCTGGAACCTGTAGCCACGTCAGCATGATTAGCTGTGCAGACAGTCAGCATCAAAACATGAGCAAGGTTGTTCTCTTGGCTCTGTTCAACCTCATTACATCATTGTAAAGTATAAATTAAAACAAATGGTGGTGTAAATCTCTTGGAAGATGGATACTTTGAGGCTTTAACATGATAAGTAAATTTTTTCTTAATCAGCTGACCCAATGCACAGTGCTGTTTTGAGCAACAATAGGAATACTGTACACTTGTACAAATAAAGGATAGGTAAAATTTATAGGACCTCTTAATGTTTAACAGCATGTGGAAATCACTTTCAAAGGAGATTTAGTAGTAGTAGTAATTTTATTTGTTGAGCACTTATCCCTGGAGGCTCTGGGTGCTTTACAGATATAAAATCATAGAAAAAGCAGTACACTGTAAGAACATTTTAAACCAAAAGTAAAAACTTCATAAATAAATAAAAATTGATACCAGCAGCGTTACTTTAAAGTAAAAGTGGCAATCACTTAGTAGAGTCCAACTTGCGGAGACAGCTAACATGACCTAAAGGCCTCCCAAAAAGTAGATCTTCAGGCCCCTTTTGAAGGCCTCCAGAGAGAGGAGCTTCCCTCAAGGATCTTAGAAGCATGTTCCGCAGGGCTGGGCCTGCTATCTCAAAGGTGCAATCTCCAAGCGACTTAAGTCTTGTCCTGGAAACAGTTATTGGGCCAAACTCAAAGCAGCAGAGGGGGCAGGAGGAATGGTAGGGAGTTAGGAGGTTTCTCAGGTAACCAGAGCCCAGCCGATATAGGGCTTTATAGGTCAGCAAACTGACCTTGAAGGTGATACACCACTTCACCGGTAGCCAGAGCAGATCGTGCAGGACCAGGGTCACATGATAGAATCTCAGAAGGCCCATCAGCAACCTTGCTGCTGCGCTCTGCAGTCCCGAGATAACAGCATTACAGTAGTCTAACATGGTGGTCAAAAATGTGAGTACCAGAGATGACAGGTCTTCTGTGGGGATCAAGGCTTTAATCTGGGCGATGTTACTGAGATGGAAAAGCCACTGCAGAATACTGCTGACACCTGAGCCTCAAGTGTCAACCTCTCATTCAGAATGACCTTGAGCTGCAGAATAAGGGGTGCTAGCTGCACATTTGAGCAGACTTGATAGACCGCTAGGCCTTTATCTGCTGGCAAATTTCATATGTTCGTATGTAAATAGATTCTTCATCTTGGAAGAGACTATCAATGTGGAATGACTGAGCACAAGGCTTGTACTCTCCTTGGTTGCCTCTGTACCCCACCTTTGATCAGGCTCAATCACTAGTACCACCATCTTGTCTGAGTTGAATCTTAGCCAAGATGATATATAGTCCTGAATCTCAGCCAGGCATAAATTAAGTGCTTCCAATACATCAGGTGTCTCAGGTGCAAATGACAGATACAGCTGGGCATCATCTGCATAGCAGTGGAAACCCAGCTTGTAATGTCTAATGATCTCTCTCAGGAGCAGCATGTACACCACAGACAGCATAGGTGAGAGAGGACCAATCCCTGGGGTACACCACAGAGCAGATACTTTGGACAGCAGGAGAAATTCCCTATAGCCACAATCTACATCCTGTATCTAAGGAAGGATACAAACCAGTTGATGGCCATGGCAGTGAGTCCACAGTACTCCCTTAGGCAGTCCAACAACAGCTCATGGTCCACGGTATTGAAGGGTCATGAGAGACTGAGCAGAAGAGACCCAACTGTTCCCCTCTATTTCTAGCCCTGAG
Organism: Neoceratodus forsteri; assembly: GCA_016271365.2. Classification (NCBI taxonomy): domain Eukaryota; kingdom Metazoa; phylum Chordata; order Ceratodontiformes; family Ceratodontidae; genus Neoceratodus; species Neoceratodus forsteri. Next base: position 1,388,713,149 of record CM057453.1, read on the forward strand.
AAGGACATTATGCACCTTGACCAATGTGGTGTCCATACTGTGCCTACAGCTAAATCCAGACTGGGGAGACATAGATGTCAAAGGCCATGAGGTGTATCTCAAGCTGCAGTGCCACCATCTTCTTGATAACCTTTCCCAGAAAGGGAAGTCAGAGACAGGTCTGACATCCACCAAGCAGTCTGGGTCCAAAGATGTTCTATGGAAGAGGCTTTATTTATTTATTTATTTGTCATCTTGGAGTTACCCCTTTGAGCTAGGAGCTCATTTACAAAGGTTCCACGTCATGGTTAGGTACAAAACAAATTACAAGTGAGTACAGACTTTTAGGTACAGACATTGATAAATACAGACATTAGATACATACATTGGTAAATACATTAGTAAATACAGGGAGCAAAAAAAAAATAATGGATTAAGTGTAATAAATACATACGATAATGTACAGTGAAAGATTAATAACAATTTGATAAATGGGGAATACAAAAGACACTAGGCAATTACTGTAGGAGGAAGAGAGGAGGGGAGGAAAGGGTGAAGGAATACAGCAGACAGATGCTGTCTTTGTCATGGATATATATGGGGAGGAGGGAGAGAGTGGGGGGTTGAGAAATAAGGGTGAGTGGAGAGGTGGGGAGCAGAAGGAGGAGAGTTAGTGCTAGGAGAGTGGTAAGGAATGAGCAGTAGGGGGTAAGGGGACAGGGGAAGGTGTGTGTTGGAGTGAGTGGGTGTGAGAGAAGGGATGGTGTGGGAGAGAGACAAGAAAAGGAGCATAAAGTGAGAAGGGTAGCCAGGGCGCTGGAGTAGATAGGCAAGTCACATTCAGTCACTTCACTACCAGTCTAGCATTGCTTGTAAAGCGCTTTGGGATACTGTGCATGAAAAGCGCTATATAAATGCTGATTCTTCTTCTTCTTCTTCTTCAAGTGAGGGAGGTGGAAAGGGGAATTAGGACCTCCAGTCACAGGTGCTGAATGCGGTCAGGCATTGGAGTAGTAATTTCTTAAAGATTCTGAGCTTTGGCACATATACAACATCCAAGGGGAGCTCATTAAGTCAGAGGAGTGCCTTGTAGGCAAAGGGTCGCTGTGCCAGGGCAGTGTGTCAGAAGGGGATTTGTAAGGAATTTCTTGTTTTACTTCTAGTCTGGTATGTACTAGGTGCAGGTTTAAGGAGGTTTTGAATGGCTTGCAGTGTTAAACCAAGGAGTGATTTTTTCCTGAAGATGCAGGCCTGGTACTTAATCCTCCCCTGGAGATTAAGCCACTTGGATTGGGCGTATAGGTCACAAGTGTGCGTGAGCCTGGGCGCACCTAGGACCAGCCAATATGATTTGTTTAGGGATGTTCTGACCCTTTTTAGAGCTGTATCTGTGGCAGCACAATACACAATTAGTCCACAGTCTATACTAGAGAGTATAGAACTATTGACAGCCAGAGACAGGGCTTCGGAAGTCATATTGTGCCAGTGTCTGTGAAGCAGTTTGATTCTGGTGTTGACTGTCTTAACAATATGATATATGTGATGGGCAAAGGAGAGGGAAGTATTGAGTGTGATGCCAAGATATTTAAAGCTGCTGACCTGATCAAGTGGCTCCCGTTTGTTTTTTAAGATAGTCAGCTGACTGGCATTATATTTGCTTTGAGGGTTAGCAAACAACATTACTTCTGCTTTTTTGTAGCTCAGGAGAAGTTTGTTTTGAGTAAACCATTCCTCTATTAAGGATAAACTATTCTGGAGTTTGGATTCTAGCAGGTGTGGGTGTGGACTACTGGAGAAGATGGCTGCATTGTCTGCATAAAGCAGGATATTATCAGGGCAAGCTTTAGGGAGGGAGTTTAGGAACAGACTGAATAGGAGCATGCCCAGGATGGAGTCTTGTGGGACACCAATTGTCACCCTCTTACTGCCAGAGAGGGTTCCATTGATTTTTACTTCTTGTGATCTGTTTCCAAGGTAGCTTTTAAACCAACTAACAGTGTCTGATGATAGCCCAGAGGCAAGAAGTTTGTTAAGTAGTATACTGTAATTGACAGTGTTGAAAACTTTAGTGAGGTCTATGTGTATTGACCCCACTATCTGGCTGTTGTCAAGTGCTGCATGGATGAAGTCAGAGTATTCCAGTAATGCTGTGGTGGTACTATGGGCCTTCCAGAAGCTGTGTTGTTGGGGACACTGGATGTTATATTTGTTAAGGTAGTCCACCAGTTGGTCAGAGACTATGCGTTCAAGGGCTTTAGAGAGAGGGGGTAGGATGGAGATAGGCCTGTAGCTGGGATGTAATGCCCGATCCCCAATTTTGTGAACAGGTGTGACCACTGAGGATTTCCACTTCTTGGGGATCTGCCCAAATCTAAAGGATAGATTTAGTGTTATAGTGTGTGACTGTATTATTTCATCAAGGGAGAGGCCTATCATTTTAAAGTCGAGGGAGTCATTACTGTGCCTGGATTTGCAAAGGGTGTGCTGGAGATATTTTTTGGCTTCAGGGTGGGAGATTCACTTGAAATAAAATTGAGGGGTTCCAGTGGGGGGCAAATTATGGGGTCTCTTCCAAGTTTATCTTATCGGTATTTAGGAGGTCTAGGGGGAGGATGTGACTGAGGTCAGAGAAGGCAACATTGAAGGTGTCCACTATTGTTTTTGGGTCTTGAGTGATTTCCCCATTTACTAGAAGCATACAAGGAGAGGACTTGTCCTTTTCTGTGAGATCTTTTATATTGCTCCAGAATTTTTTGCCATCCTCCCATGTGTTGCTAAGGCTGTCTTTAAAGTGCTTTGCTTTAGCTAGCTTGATCTCATGGGTACAGGCATTTATTGCTGCCCTATACCTCTGGATGTCTGCTAACTTGCCAGTGGCTTTAGCTTTGTGCCAGAGATGGTCCCTTGTCCCTGTAAGATCAGGTAGAGTTTGTGTGATCCAAGTTTTGTTAACACCCTTTAGTTTACATTTTCTTACCGGTGCATAGATGTCACATACTACATTAAAAGTGGTGATAAAGTGATCTAGGGCCTGGTCAACATCTTGAAGGGCATAGAGGCCGGACCAATCCAGCTGTTTAAGAAGGGATTTAAATGAGCTTAGTTGCCCTGTTTTAAGGACATGATTGTGGCTATGTTAGGGGGAGGACTTGTGGTTTTGTTGGACCAGAGGCAGGTAACTGAGGAGTGGTCACTCAGTGAGTCATTGAGGACTGAGGCATCCGTGATTCTCTCTGGGTGGTTTGTAAGTACCCAGTCAAGCAGGGTCTTTGTTCCAGTGTGATAATTAATCCTAGTCGGGGCATCAACCATTTAGGAAATACTTGAGCTGGATAGGGTATCCTTGAAGGGGGCTGCCTCATTAGACGTCCAATTAATATTAAAGCACCCGAGGGTTACAAGTTCCCAGTTATGGTGCAGGTCTTTTAGAAAGTTGATTAATTCGTTGAAACTGCGTCTTTGTTCTGTAGGGGGTATCTATACTGATACTACGGTAAGGGATTTGTTCTGGTTGCCAAGTAATAACCTAATGACTAGGAATTTGGGGGAGGCCGTGGCCTTGGAGGGTGTCCCTGATGTAAATGAGACAGCCCCTGGCTTTTTTGACAATTCTATCTAGCCTGAAGAGGGAATACCCATCGAGTGATAGGGCCTAATCAGGGATTTTATGGGTGATCCATGTTTCCATTATAGAGAGCATGTCCAGATTATGTTGGCAGACCCCTACTTGGAGCTGGTCTACCTTTGGAAGGAGATGGAGATATTTATGGAGACCAGTTTTAAAGCCCCATTGCTGTTAACCCCGATTTGTGTTAGCCCAATAGGGCCAGGATTGGGATGTATGTTCCCAGAGAGTAATAGAAGCATTAGGGGACAGCGTAACAGAACATTTTTTATTGATTTGAGCTTCAGGGTGTGTGTACGCCTTTTTTTTTCCTGTCCATTAGGTGTGTCAGTGTTAGAATCAGGCAGGATGGATTGAATGTTGGTAGTAATGGGGTAATACAGATTGAGTAGTCTGGGGGGTTAGAGGACAGGAAATTGTTTCTAGGGGTGCTACTATCTGTTGTTGACCCGTAGGTATAGTGGGACATTACTAATGCAGTGGGTAGGTGTGTAATGTCTACCTAACATTGTTTTGCATTTATTTGTGCCTATTAATGTGGTGTCATGAGAAGCAGAATTATAACAAGTTCGTTGCTAGCGAGAGACGTTTTTATGTGAGCGTATGCTGCAGCTTTGTGCAGATGGTAGGGAGGGTAGCTATCAATGAACAACTGTAATTCACAACGAGGGTGAATTTTTAGGAAGCTGTAAGTGGCAGGGGAACACTATAGTGTGGGGGGGGAGGGTGGACAGGGAGGGAGAGACCACAGTGGCCGGTATAGGAGGGGTGGAGATGTGAATTGATTATAGGGAGGGAGAGACCGCTGAGCAAATCTTGTGGGGGTGGATAAGTAGGCTGATTGTTTCCAGAGGGCCAGTATAAATGGTGGACCACCTTTGGGTGGGAAGGTGACTGGGGAGGAAGGGAGGCATCCACTGTATGGTGCCGCATGAAGCACGACACCATTCCCTGGGGAGAACTGTGAACAGAGTTCATTTTCCACCTGTGGAGCAGTACCTGAGATAGGGGAAGAGATGTCTGGGGAGCAGGGAAGAGATGTGGGGAGGGCCTGGTCCTATTCTTTCACTCAGAGACTTGGAGAAAGTCCGGCAGCACTTGAAGGGATCCAGGGGAGCTGAGGAGAGAAGATGCAGGTTAAATAGGCAGGTTACTGGGAAGGTAGCTGTAATCAGAGATGGGAAGGGGGAGGAGGGGGAGCAGAGAAGAGAGGAGAGCAGTGAGCTTGTGTACAGCAGGCAAGTATGATAGCTTACAATTCAGTAGTGCAGCAGTGAACTAACTTAAGCAGACTGGGCTCTAAAGCATTGCAGAAACATAACCTACTGGAGATATAACACTGAATAAAATACAAAAACTATCTGTAGCAATTGCAGGAGAATGAAGGTTGATCTCAGACTGATGGAAAAAAGCAAGTAATGCAGTAGGGCTAAAACATTAAGAAAAACTCAAAATTGTTGCAATTACAGAAATGCTAGCATATAGGGTAAAAAAGCACAAATTCTATCAGTAGTAATTGCTAAAGAGCTAATAATTATGGTGAAAAATGAATATGTAGAGGTTAGCTGACCCGAATCTGCAGCCATGTGGTCAGATCCTTTAAGATGGCCATGCACACCAGAGTTCAGTATCCACCTGTGGAACAATATCTGAGGCAGGGGGGGAGAGGTGTCTAGGGATCAGGGAAGAGAAGCAGGGAGGACCTGGTACTATTCTTGCCCTCAGAGACTTGGAGAAAGTCTGGCAATGCTTGAAGGGATCCAGGGGAGCTGAGGTGGGGGGAGAGGTGTCTGGAGAAAAGGGAAGAGGAGCTTGGAGGTCCTGGTCATATTCTTACCCTCAGAGACTCGGAGAAAGTCCAGCAGTGCTTGAAGGGATCCAGGGGAGCTGAGGTAAGTGAGAGTTGTCCAGGCAGCAGTGAAGAGAAGCAGGGAGGGCCTGGTTCTATTCATGCCCTCAGATACTCGGAGAAAGTCTGGCAGCACTTGAAGGCTTCACCAGTGCATCTTTTGATGCACTTGGGAAGGACCCTTCCACAAGAGGGAGCACTGAACTATCTAAGCGAACACTGAGCATAGAAACCCTACCCAGCCCACTAAGGGGCATCTCAGGCCCAGGTTCAGTTCACAGTAGGTGGTCCACAGCTTCAAGGTCACCCCACACACCTCTTCCACTGAAACTAACCTAAACTTTTCACAAATGTGTGTAGTGCACATATGACAAGCTTGACACTGCAGGGCCATGACTGCCCAGTTCAGAAAATCCCCAACTAAATAGAAAACACTCTGTCAGAGAAGAACTTAGCAAACTCTTCACACCTGGTGGATGAATTAGCTCTCACCAGTTCCAGACAGTCAGAGTAGCCTATAAAGATTCCAGAAGAGCTGTGCTGGACTGTTTCTTCCTGCAGCAATCTCCCTGAACCAAAATGCTGCCTTCCTACAGGAGATAGTCCTTTGATAATCACCATAGTGATTCTTCAAAGCCAGTTTGTCCTCCTAGGTTCTAGATCTCTTCCAAGATCATTCCAGCCTCCAACCTCCTGGACTTCTGTTCCCTGAGTTCCCCATCAAACCACAGGGATCTCAAGTGCAAAGCCCAGGGTTGTATGGGGCAAGGGAGAGGGTCAATGGAGGGGATACTATGGATGTGAGGCTTACCAGCCGATAATTTCCTGACTCCTCCCTGCTGCCAGATTTGTGCAGTGGGACCACGATTGCCCTTTACCAATCTTCGGGCACCTCCCCACTCTTTAGGGATTTGGTGAATAATTTAGTCAGTGGAGCAGTCAATTCTAGTCTCAGTTCTTTTAAGATCCTGGGGTGCATTTTGTCTGGCCCCATGGCCTTGTCAACTTGCAGTTTATTTAGTGCCTCCAGTATTTCGGTCTCTGTGAAGGGGTTAGTATTGACCCCCTGTCCAGGGGTGTTGTGTTTTGTGATTTTTGGGCCATCAGCTGGGTCCTCCTCAGTAAATACCAAGCAGAAGTACTTGTTCAGGATTTCTGCTTTTTCTGGGTTGTCTTCTGTTGTTTTCCCTTCCTGAATTGTAATCTTCACTATACCTCCTTTTGCTTTCCCTCTTTCCCAGATGTATCTCTAAACAATGATTTGCCTCCTCTCTTTGCCCTCTCTGCTATACTTGCTTCTGTCTACGCTTTTGCTTGCCTTATTTTTTTACTGGCTTCTTTCATTTTCTCCTTGTACAACACCCAGTCTTCTTCCTTGTTTGTTCCCTAGTATAGCTTGAACACCTTCTATTTTTCTTTCACTATTTTAGCCACTTCCTTTGAAAACCATAAGGGGTTTTCTTTCCGCTTTGGTAATCCTTCTGGTGCATTGGTCAGTGACTGTCTGGATTGCTTTCTTAAGTTTCTCCCACATGACATTGACCTCGTCCACTTGTAGATCAATTAAGTCATTTCTTATGTTGATCCTCATTTGGTTGAAGTCCGCCTTTTTAAAATCTGGTACTTTTATTTTTGATTGACACTTGTCCTCAGTTATGTTTACCTTGACACTAACCATGTGATGGTCACTGTTACCCATTTGGCATCCCACATCAAGTTTTTTGACCCTCTCAGTGTTTGTGAGGACCAGGTCAAGTATGGCATCTCCTCTTGTTAGTGTTTTGATCAGTTGACTTAGTCCTGTTCCCTGTAGTGCCAATAAGAAATCCCTGCTTCTTGTTGTTGCTGCCGTTAGTGTACTCCGGTTTATATCTGAAAGGTTGAAGGTTGATACACTTCCCTATTCTCCTCCCTCTGCATCTCCTTATTCCTTCTGAATGCTACCCTTTTAGCCTTTACCTTTCAACCACCTCTTTCGGGAACCATAGTAAAGTATGTGTAAATGAATTAATTTTTATTCGCTATACTGTAGCTTGTAAAAATTTGATTGAAAGTTTGTGATACTCTTGAATTTGGAATTTGAGACATCCAATAATGTTTTAAATAGTTGATTCTTCATCAAATGCTTAATTTGTGTGAACCCATTACTTATCCGGCATTGGTCACATTTTTTTTATTTTAAATAACATTTGGATTTCTCTAATATTGGTTGAAGGAATAATGTTTTAAAGGTGAAACCTAGTGTAATAGGCCATACAGCACTTATTGCTAGGCATTTCCTTCTCTATATTTAACCAAAAAGGTGAACTTGATGAAGGTGGTAATTCTTTTAACAGTATTGCGGTAATAAAAATTTCAGAAAATACACACACTGTGGAAAAGCCTTCTTCTCATCCTCAAAAATTCTGTTCAAAGCTTTATATCAAGCCCAGAAACAAACACAGAAGCAGTGGCTCAAACATAAACTGGAGTGCAGGACTCAGTCAAAAACACAAAAGGGGCTTGCAGGACAGCAAGCTCCAAAGTAGGTCAGCACTCCAACTGTGAGAAAGTATTACCTTGCCAGTCAAAAGCTGTGCAGCATATTTATTTAACTTACCACATCAGTAGCCTCAGAGTGTGTGTGTGTAGTAAGCGTTTCCTGCTGCAGGTCAGGTCTTCAAAGCTCTGGCATATATTCCAATAGTGACCATCGTAAATCCAAAATGGTTTCAAATGCTTTGTTTAGCTAATGCAGTCAGACATAGCATCCTGCAAGATGCCAGAAAAGCCATAACAGTAGACAAAGAACTGCTAGTGTACACACTAAGTCATGCACTAACATTTCAACGTCAGCTATGATGTCTTCATCAGAGATTTGAAGACCTGCACTGCAGCAGTAAAAGGTTACTACACACACTATGAGGCTACTAATGTGGTATGTTTAATCAATATGCTGCACAGCTTTTGACTGGCCGGGTAATAATTTCTTACAGTCAGAGTGCTGATCTACTTTCTAGCTTTCTATCCTGAAAGCCCCTTTTGTGTTGTTGACTTTTTATATCAAACCATTGAAATTTATAAAAGATCCAGTGTTTCTAGACTAATCAGGCTGTCTTTACTTCAGGGTTACAAATGGCTATAAAAAGATAACATAAAAAACTCTTAAATATCATATGATTAAATATTGTAGTGATGTGGTAGCCCACTATAGTTAGGGTTGAGTAGGCAGTGAAACGTTAAACCCCAATTTTTGCACTTTAATAACTTTGCAAACAATCAATGGATTTGCATGACATTTTGCATGTACTGTCTTGTGTGATAGATTTCTGGATGTGCCATGTTTTGATCTGGTTTGATGTGTTGTTTGCGAGATCTGGATGGTAAAAAAAGTTAATTTTTTAAAATTTTATCCCCAATGGTTTGAATAGGATTTCTTTGAATTTGGCTACCGCCCAAGGCAGGAGTGCCAAAGTGCAGGGGTCCTGGTTCTTTGTTGGAATAAAATCTTCTGCATTTGCATCATATTCCAGTGTTATGAGTGCTCCTTAGCTTGATTTGCTGCATTTGGAATTTTGGTCTGAAATTTTCAGGGTACAAGGGGGTTGGGCCACAGATGTGCCTTTTGCTTGTTTGGTGAAACAAACATTAATCCATTCTAAAGTTATCTAATTTTGAAATTTCTAAAAATTGGTTTTCAGCATGCTCAGCAAGGACTTAAAATAGCTGTATGAAATGAAAAAAGAATCTGTGTTTCATATTGACGTCATCTTTTTTCCTGAGAGAAAAATGATTGTTTTGTTTGCCACCATCTTCTTGTCTGTTTTCCCAAAAAATTCAAATTTGAAAATCCACAAAAATGGCATTCCTGAGAAGGACCAGTACATGTAGCTTGCTTATCAGGACACCCTTAGCTGGATTCTGCACTTACATGTTCCAGAAATGCCCTTAAAATATGCTTTTTCTACATTATAAATCTTTGTATCATTAGGATGAGCTTTCAGGGCTACTGCATTTGTTGTTGGTTGATTGTTTCTTCTCTTACCTCCTTGTTTCTTTCATCCATGGTTCTTCTTTTTTTGTCAGCGGAAGGGCCCAGCCACCCGCCCCATCCCCAACCACCCCATGCTACACTCCTTTTATAGGTCAGAACATTTGTGACATTTCCTGTAGCAAAGCAGGAAGGGAAGTATCAGAGGGGTATCCACTCAGTGACCTCACTTACAGGGGCACAAGTAATTTAACTTGTTATAACAAGTTATACAAAAACAAACAAGCAAAACAAAAAATCCAACCTCTGCTTTCATTTTCCTCCTTCCAATTACTCGAACCAGGTTATAAACCCAGCAACTCATCTGGAATGGATGTTATTAACTGCAGGTACTGTGGAACACTTTTCAAAAGGGCAGTTATATAGGATTTTAGGATGCTGTCCTACATGCTGGACCATGGGCTCAGGTACAGGCAGCATGGGTAGAGACTGCGTGCCTCAAATTGCATATTCAGGAGGAAATATATTAGAACTGCCCACCATTTCCCCAACTTCCAAGTGAAGCACCTCGACCGCAGAGGGTAGTTGATCTGGGAGGCTGTCAGGTGGTTAGGAGGGGCAAATCGGGTGCCCCATCACTCAATGCTCTCCAAAGTATCACCCCCACAAACCATATAAAAACTACAAACTGGTATCTGCCTCTATCTCTGAAATCAAAAAAAGGGGCAGAAGACACTGCAGAGCAGGACACTGCAGCACAAGAGCTAGCACAACAAAACTCACCCAAAACAGGGACCAAAACAAAAAAAGCAAAAAGGAAATCCAAAACACTTCTGATCATAGGAGATTCCATGATTCAGGGAGTTGATACCTACCTCCAATGGGGGGTAATGGTCAGATGTCTCCCAGGTACATCAGCATGGAGAGACACTGACCTCATTGCTAAACTCATGCAGGAAGCAGGAGAACACATCAACATCCTGGTGCACATAGGGACTAATGATCACAACAGCCGGTCAGTTGTGGAGACCAAGGAACACCTGACCAGGCTGAGAGACAAACTGACATCCATTTCATCATGCATCTCCTTCTCTGAGATCCTGCCAGTCTGGGAGAGGGGGGGGGAAGATTGATGGAAGGTCAAAGAAGGGGAGATAGTGGAACTAAACATGTGGCTCAAGGGCTGGTGCCAGGAAAAAGGACACAAATTTGTAGGTAACTGGCAACAGTTTTGAGATTGAAAGTTCTTTAAATTTGATGGACTGCATCTCACTAAGGATGGAGTCAGTGCATTGGGGCAGAAGTTTGACGTCTTTGCAGAATATTTAAACTAGCAAATGGGGAGAGGGGTCCAGCACCCGATACATCTAACGGGAAGAACACCCCTCCCCCCTCAGCTAGTGATCAAACAGGAGTTCAGCATATTTGTAGTTCATTTGCATCACCAGGTAGGAAAAGGTCCAGCTCCCATACGATGCACGGGGGAAACGCCGGACCTCACCCAACAACTAACACACTGAAATCTGGCCAATAGAAAATCATGTACACAAATGCCCACAGTCAGGGAAACAAGATCCCAGACCTGCAGGCAACAATGACAGAGGCTAAACTGGACATAATAGCCATTAGCAAGACATGGTTCACTAGTAACCACACTTTGGAGACTTCAGTGCCTGGCTATGTACTGTTCAGAAGAGACCGAGGTGCAAAGGGGGGGTAACCCTTTATGTCAATGAAAATTTCAAAGCTACAGAAATTTAGAACAGATGTAAGGAGCCAGAAGAGCTGTGGGTCACCCTGGAAACAGAAAATTGGACAGCCATATGAGCTGGGGTTGTCTACAGGCCTCCAGATGAGGGGGAGGACATAGACACATTACTATTAGAAGATATATAAAACGTGACAGCTAAAGGGGATGTTCTGATAATGGGAGACTTCAACATGCCAGATAGAGATTGGTCAATATCAGCAGGAACATCTGCTAGAACTAGACACATAGTGGATTCCCTGCAGGGGGAGGGCCTCAAACAACTAGTACAAGAACCCACAAGGGACAGGGCTATCCTAGATCTAGTACTGACTTTAGGGGAAAGGATCACAGATATCCAGGTAGAATGTCACCTGGGGGCCACTTCCAATCACATGGTATGGTTCCATTTGGCCACTAGAACTAAATCATCCCAGTCCGAGGCACAAGTATGGGACTTCAGAGGAGCTGACTTTGATAGGATGGCCAACAGAGCTAAGCTAGCCCTGGGAAGAAGAAATACAGGTGAGGGGGTACAGGCAAAGTGGGCAAGCATTGAGGATGCAATACTTGAAGCAACATCCCACTGTGTTAGGGAGAAAACCAAGAGCAAACGAATGAGGAAACTACTTTGGTTCTCAAAAACAGTAGCAGAAAAGGTCAGTGTCAAAAGGCTGGCCTTCAGGAAATATAAGGGAATGCAGTGGGACGAAGATAGGGAAACATACCAGACTTCCCTAAGGGAAGCAGGGAAGGCATTAAAGCAGGCAAAGGCCCATACCAAGGAAACACTAGTACGAATAGTAACAGAAGGGGACAAGACTTTCTATAGATACATTAGTGAAAGGAGAAATTCCAGAGGGGGTATTGCTAAGATCAAAGTGGATAAGGGGGAGTGTGTGGAGGAGGACCAAGGAAAAGTAACTATCCTAAATAGATACTTCTGCTCAGTATTTACTGAGGAGAAGGCAGGGCAGGGCCCACAGCTCAGCACCATGGACACAGGGGGGAGGGAGGGAGGTGTGCACTAGTCCTTTCACAAAAGAAAGGGTCCTACAAGAACTCGCTATGCTCAGGGTGGACAAGGCAGTGGGACCAGATGGCATACATACGAGGGTACTAAGGGAGCTAAGGGTGGAACTAGCAATGCCATTATCAGAACTGCTTAGTGAGTCTATGAGCACAGACAAGGTCCCAGAAGACTGGAGAAGGGCTCATGTGATCCCACTCCACAAGAGTGGTAGCAGGGAGGAGGTAGGGAGCTACAGACCAGTTAGTCTTACCTCAGTAGTGGACAAGATTTTGGAGGCACTCCTTAAGGAAAGGATAGTGCAACACCTGGAATCCATAGGAGCACAGGATCCAAGACAGAATGGGTTAACAACAGGAAGGTCCTGTCAAACTAATCTCATAGATTCTTTTGACTGGGTAACCAGAGTGGTGGACCAAGGAGGTGCAGTTGATGTCACCTACCTTAACTTCGGCAAAGCTTTCGATACTGTTCCACATAGAAGATTGATTAATAAGCTGGGTAGGCTCGGGGTGGGTCAGACATTGCTCAGCTGGGTGGCAAACTGATTGGTGGGCAGAAAACAGAGAGTGGCGGTAAATGGTATACAGTCAGAAGAGATGCAAGTCACAAGTGGGATACCTCAGTGATCAGTCCTGGGGCCAGTCCTCTTCAATATCTTCATCAGTGACATTGCAGATGGACTGGAGGGTAAGCTTTGTCTGTTTGCAGATGACCCCAAGATCTGCAACAAAGTGGAAGATCCAGATGAGGTGGGCAGAATGAGAAGAGATCTGGATAAACTGGCAAAATGATCAGAAGAGTGGCAACTGGGGTTTAATGCAAAGAAGTGCAAGATCATTCACATAGGCAACAGAAACCTTGAAGCCACCTATAGGTTGGGAGGGAAGTTGCTTTCAATCAAAAGGGAAGAAAGACACTTGGGCATCATCATCACAGATGACCTGAAATCATCCAAACAGACCACTATAGCAGTAGGTAAGGCTGGAGAAATGTTGGGGAGTATTAGTAGGGGCATCACAAGTCGTAAGAGGGAGGTAATAGTCCCTCTTTACAAGACTCTGGTTAGACCTCATCTGGAGTACTGTGTGCAGTATTGGAGACTGCACCTGCACAAGGACATTAACAAAATGGAGGCAGTCCAGAGAAGGGCAACCAAAATGGTGCAGGGACTGCATCAGAAATCATATGAAGACAGATTAACTGAACTCAATATATATACCCTAGAGCAAAGGAGGGAGAGAGGTGATATGATCGAAACATTCAAACATCTTAAGGGCATTAACAAGGTGAAAGAATCTAACATGTTTCAATATAAGAAAAATAGCAGGACAACAGGACACAGTATGAGATTAGAGGGTGGCCGATTAACGGGTAATGTGAAGAAGTTCTTTTTCACAGAAAGGGTGGTGGATGCATGGAACAGCCTACCTCAGGAAGTGGTGGCTATGAATACAGTGCAGGGCTTCAAGCAGGCATGGGATAGGCATAAGGGAGCAATACAGATTAGTATGAATAGATAGGTCATTGACAGAGTACAGGCCTATGTCACATTCATAATGTAGAAAAAATGGGCAGACTGGATGGGCCTTGTGCCGTCAACTTCTATGTTTCTGTGTTTCTATGTTTTTTTTATATTGTGAGGTATGAAAAAAGATTCTTTTTTTCGTATCACAAGTGACGAAAAAAGATCCTTTTTCATCAGGAGAAACTCCTTTTTTGTTTGCCAGAATCTTTTCCATGGTATCTAGGGCACCCACATCCTCCAATCGCTGTCCCTGTAATAACACCATTTTCCCTTGTGTCTAGTTGTGCCCCTACCCTCCGATCACCATTACCCTAATTTTAAATCTTTTGCCTGGTGTCTAGTGGTGCCTCCCACCTTCTGATTAACTTCCCATATTTTTTTTCTTATATTTAATATTCTTTCATGGTGTCTAATGGTGTCCCCCACCCTCTGGTGGTGGCATCTGTAATTATGTATTACTTCCCTGGTGTCTGGTGGCATCCCACACCCTCTTATTGCCACTTCCATCATTATTTTTCATTTCCATGATGTCTAGTGGCACCCCCTATCCTCAGATTGCCATCCCCATTTACATTTATTGTTTTACTGGTGTCTAGTGGCACCCACCCAACCTCAGATTCAAGCTATCTTCAATAGAAAAAATGGTCCCTTGATGTCTTTTTTTAACCTATAAAAATGAAAATGGTCCCTCGCTGATCCAATCCACTCCACCCCGAACTCCAACTGAGCATCCACTACCACAAACCCCCCCACACACCCTCACTCACCTGAACAGGTTACAGGATGAAAATCCACTCCCTGATGGATGGCAAGTCTTGCTGCTGGAACCATCAACTGCAGTATGAGAAACTAAGGCAAATGCAGTTCAATGTATTTCAATTGCATTTTCAACTTTGTGGCATAACTTTGCCAATTTTGCATATTTTGAACTCAAATTTTCAATGTGGCCTTTTTGGGACCCTGCCTCATGAACAATGTGAGAAGAATCATGCAAATCAATCTGGAAAGGCAATGTTGTGGTTGCTTGGTAAAATCACCTTTTAGGTGGGATTTGAAAATTTCCACCACCCTTGTTCCTCAGGTGGGATCATAAGAAGGCTATGTTGAAATTTTGGGGTCAAAACATATAAAAATGCAAACGGTATGCGCATAGGTTGAAATTTTGCTACACTCCCTCATAAGTTTGTCAGTTTTTAATATTTTGACTTGAAATGTACAACATAGCCATCTTTTTACACCACCGCGTGAACATAACAGTTGTAATTTTTCAAACCCTGGCCAAACTGTGTTTTCACACCTGTGGTGTGCAATAGCATTGCAGTGGCACAGAATCACATTTTGGCGGGGATTTCAAAATTCTCATTACTGGGTTTATGAGGTGGGGTAATAAGAAGGCTATGCTGACAATTTAATTCCTGTTTTAATACAAATGCAAACACAGGGCCCTTCTACAGTAACTTATATGCACACATCTAAACAGGGATGGGAGCGTAGGGCCCTCTGGGCTCTGCACTCCCACAGACAAATGAGGATACAATTATACTATCTCAAAAAGTAAGGAAATTCTTTGCATAAACTTCATTAATACACTGGTTAGGGCTGAAGTGACAAAAGTAGGGAAATGTGGCATTAAGGTTTCCAACCCTAACACCCCACCCACACCTTGCAGGCAGCAACAGGCATGAGGTGTGCCTTGGGGTTGTCAACCTAACACTGATGAGTCCTGGTAGGACGAAACACGTGTCTATGTCTTCTGTTAGCACCCTTTGCAAACTGTGTGAGAGGCCTTTCGGCACCATGCAATTCTGCTTAAAGTTGGACCAGCATAACATTCTGTGGTGATTTGCATATGCAGCCCATGATACTTTGCATGGTGGGGGGCATGTGTGACTTTGTATTTTCTTGAAACTTGGCTTCCCAGCCAAATGCCCTTTGTGGGGTAACCCTTGCCTCAGTGTTTACGCACAGAGGTTCTTTGTCAACCTAACACTTACCCCATTCTCATACACTGTACCCATCTGAGTTTAGTTACTCCGGGAATGGGATAGGATGAGTGTTAGGGCTGATGACCCCATGGCACACCCCATGCCTGTTGCTGCCTGCAAGGTGGGGGTGGAGAATTAGGGTTAGAAACCCTAATGCCACATTTCCCTACTTTTGTTGCTTCAACTCTAAATAGCTCATTAATGACATTTTTGCAAAGAATATTAAATAATAAACAACCAGGGTATTTAGAGAGGATCAGTCTCAATTACCATGCACTGCACTGCAATAGAGGTTTTTTTCTAAACTTCCATAAGGATTATGTTGCATACAGTTTATGTCTGTTGAAGAAGATCATACAAGCAACATTTAGAAAACATGGGCAGTTGTCTACTGTTTCTCTATAAATAGTTATTAAATAAAATAATACCGTCAGTTCTAGTTTATTCTAGTGCTTGACCATTTTGGTCTTGTTGTTAATAACATTATTTTTGCAACTTTCTTGCATTACCTGTGAGTAAGTAAGGCCTGTTTTTATTTAAGGTCTCCTTATTCTCTAAAATAAATTACTTTCTCTTACCTAAGAATTAATTTTCTAACTTTTAAATGCTGGCCATATGTTAATCTCATTATTGATGCCTCCAATTCATGCAGTAGGTGTCAGACTTAACATCTCTGTGTAAGAGATTAAAATAAAATAATTTTTTGATAGTTTCAATTTGAATATAACAGTTGTGCCTTATCTACTTAGAAAGAAAAGTGTCAACACCTTTATCTTGGGTTAAAACATTTTTGGCAGTACAAAAATAAAGGGGTTTTCAGGTGTTGTATTTTGGCGCCCTTTTCTTCCCATTGTCGAAGCCATTTCCTATCCTCTGTCTCATTCACCGTTTCTTGCACGGTTGGTGAATGAGACAGAGGATAGGAAATAGTTGCAAAAATGGAAAGCAAGGCCCTTAAAAATACAACACCAGAAAACTCCCTTGTTTTATGTACTGTCCAAAATTCGCAAGAGTTTAGATAAACCTGTATTCTCACCACATTCTGGAAACCTGTAATTGCAACTGAAAATTGTTTGAATGTCCATTTGTAATTGCAACTGAAAAATTGTTATGCACTCTATGTTCTGTTTTTTACTTAATTGTACTTAAATGTTTTTACTTAAGACATGAAGCCTTTGGAAATGAATCTTTGACTCAAAGGGTTGTAATTCAGCTTTCTTCAATAAATAAATAAATAAACCACCTGGAAGACCCATCATCTAAGGCCAAGAATCAATCACTAATCCTCTTTCAGTATTTGTAGAGTTTCACTGCAAAAGCATGGTTGAAAAAGCAGATTCCTTTCTTAAAAATTCAAGACACATTATACAAACACCGGATGATATTTTTACTTCCAGATGTACTGTACTTAGGGAAACAAAATAACACAGGGCTAGATTCTTAAAACGTGTGAAAATTCTGCAGTTCTGGGAAAAACTTGGCATAAGCGTGTTGCCACTTGCAGACTGGCTCCATGATTATGGCAGCTTGTGGCTGTTTTTTCCCCACAGCTTTGGAAAAATATTATGGCCGGTGGGACCAGGCATAACATAGCCTGCATCTGCAGTGGACTCAGAATACCAGTCTCCACAGCTGAGGAGATTTCAGTCTGCAACTGGAGTTTCAGAATGGTACTTAGTCCCACAACATTTTGAAAATGTGGCCCTTAGGATCTGCCATCCGATAAGGACTGCTTGGCCCACCTACTGTAGTTTTCCCATTTTTCCCCGCCTATAGTATGACTATAAATCCTACTTAATCTCCAAACCATTCTTGCTATTTTGTTAACAGTTAATGTGAATATCCCCAATACCTCTATCCCAGTTGACAAGGACTTATTAGCACTAAAAAGGGAATTAACTCATTGAGGCCTCAAGACACCTGTAGGTGGCAACAGAAAATATTTTACTGAGGTCTTTAATGCCTCCAGATGTCCTGCACTTTGAGCCACTGAGGACTTAAGATGACTGAGGGTGTCAGTGCTTAAAATGTAAATATTTCACAAACTGAAGGGAGTAGAATTGACTGCATGGCATCATTGGAAAGGTAATTCTGTGCTGAACAACTTTGCTACTGTGTCTGTCATGTATACTTTAGAAGATATTGACATTTTTGTATGGTATAGTGTATGGCTGACATTTGTCTCTTAAGCCTCACCTAGCCACCTTGAATAAAATGGAAACAAAATACTTGTATCATATTTGAAAAATTGTTTTTAGTGCAGAATTAATCGTGTACATCCATGTAATGTATGCATGCTTAAAGGGGAAGTCTCCCATAGTTTCACACATATATTTTCCCAACTCCTTATGTGTAACTGTTGTGTTCCTCCTCTAGTTGCCAGCAGTCCTATTGCTCTCCAAATCTAGATTAGAGATAAAAATATACAGCCCCCAGAAGTTATCAATGTGTTTGTCCTCCATTTTACCATCAAAGCTGCTGGAGGATGATGTCATCAGAGCAACAGATAATGGTGCTGCACTAAATGGTGTTCCACCAGTAAACAGAACCCACATTGTTTGGTCCCCCACTTGAGTAATGGGGGAACTCTTTAAGTGTTGTGCACATCCTGAAGTCCAGGTCTAATAGGGACTAGGACCATATGAGTGTGATTCAGCACTGATTTGACATGTATATACAGTATGCCTATAAGAGTGCCTTTGCGTGTTGTGTTAATGTTTCTGTTAGCAAAAACAGTTTATCCAATAAATGACTCTGGGTACAACAAGAGTCTTAAGTGGTATTATATAGCTGTTGTAATATGTTCTGTGTGTGTTAGCATTCTCTGTTTTGATTGACACCAGCAGTGAGACACAAATTTGCACAAATGCTCCTTTCCCTTTGTAACTAGGCATTCAGTGATTGGATGGCTGATGTAAGACAATAAAGAGTTCAGCGATAATAAGGAATAGGTTACCAGGACAACATCAGCTGCAGCATATGGAAGAAGAGTAATCTAGTGGTTAAAGCACAGGCACAAGAACTGGGAAACTTTGTTTCAAATCCTACTAAAGTCCCTTACTCTCTAATCCTTAACAAGTTCCCCTAACCTCCTTGGGAACTGTGATGGCCCCTCAGGTCCATGACTTTAACAGTGCCCCCATTCCCATTATAAATCATTAGCAGTGATATGAGAGCTACAGCACTTCACTTTGAAGGTACTGAAAACAAGCTGTGGCAGCACCCACCCCCCTTGTAATGCCAGCATTTGAAATAGGATGTCCCTCACAAATCAGATGCTACACTTCAGCTGTTGTAGGTAAATAAACTAATCAGCCTCAGTGTTTGTAGTACTCTGTATTTGCTTAGCTCATTCCTCCCATGTCATATGCATTCTGTATCTTGGTATTTCCAATCAGAACCCAGATGTAAGGAGCATTTTAAATGTAAAAAAATACACTTTATAAAGTAAGTGATCTAGCTTTCCACTTTCAGGCTGCTGAAAGGGGAGTGTATAATTTGTGCAAAGGAGGAATTCAGTCTTATGTGATCCCTTGGGAAACTGCTCAAGCCTACCTCGTAAATGAATCCTCTCAAGGGTGTTCACCTGGTTCACTACAGAGTGACCAATTGACTGCTCGATTGATTGATTGGTTGGTTGATTGGTTGATTAACTGATTCAGTCTACTGCTTTCCACAACATGTTACAACTGTCTCAAAGAGAAAAATGAGCAGTACACAGGAACAGCTTTTGTTTCCTGTGAATGAAATACTAGTAGATGTATTATTTGCTCTACACATGCAGTATTAAGACTACAAGTACCACTCCCTGTGTGAGTTGCATGACAGAACTGTCTTAAGCCATTGCAAACTTAAACTAAAATCAGAATAGACATCATTGATACCGTTATGTTTTGTTCTGCACTGTTGCTGCAGTGACATCAAGGAATGGGAGGGGCTGTATTACAAGTGACTCATTTGCATGTAAATGGAGGCTTGCTTGACATTTTACTACCTTGTGTCAGAGCCTCAAACTCTAGATATGTGTTGCAACAGAAGAAATGGCTGATCTCTTATTGACATATGTACAGTACTTGAGGTAATGTATAATAAATACATCAGATATATCCAAATCATAAATATACAGGAGTCTTCTTCTTTAATGTGGTATTAATATGTTACATATTTTCCCACAAAAAATGGTTTATGTTGCCTTTTTTATTGAAAAAAAACATTTTTGCTATTTAAACTAATATAGAAAAAATAGAAATTACTTATAATTAATTGCATAGCACCATTAGAATGGTAATTTTGTGCTGAACAACTTTGTCCCTTGTACTTTTTTTTTGCTGTTACACCTTTTATTATTATTTCCATTATTTTAACAAAAATAAAAGCACTTATTCTAGACATGAGTCTGATGAGTCGTTGGTTACAGATACAACTCCATATAGAGACAGAGAGGATAATGTTACTTTAGACCTGCACTTACCCCACCATATATGGTTCTGTATCGTAAAGTAACTAAAAGGCAAGGTTACCATGCTTCATAACTTCATAGTCCCATCCCAAAACAAATGAAAGGAGAGGAGGAAAAAAAAAGAGAAAGACTCTTGTATATTTCGGGTGTTATCCAAGCTTCTAACACCCCTAATAAAGAAAAACAAAAACATACACAGGAAAAACACACACAAAAAAAGAAACACTAATCTATATAATATTAGGTACCTTCTATATACAAGAGGGGGTACTATTGTACCTCCCATACATACAGTCCTAATTGGCCAGGTCTGACCGTTCTCTCCATGTAACCGTAATATCATTGCAGTAATCCTGGTTGTACAGCATCAGCCCACTCCAGTCTTAGGGACAGCATATTTAGCAAAGGGAGCCCAGCATTCCTCATATTCTGCCAGAGAATTGCTTGCCAAGTGGGATAGTTTATCCATGATAGCTATGTAAACCATGGAGGCGAGGAGTTCCTGTGTGCCAGGTATCAGTGTGGACCTCCATCTACACACAAGAAGCCTTTTCGCCTGCATGGCCCACAGTGCCAGCCAGCGATATTCCAATTTCCTTAACTTGGGTGCCTCTCATTTCATACCCAGTAGAAGCAAGACTGGGGACCTAGGAATAGACTTTTTTAACACTTTGGCACCCACTTCACATATATTATCCCACACTGGTTGTATCATTGGACAGGACCAAAGTATATGAGCCAAATCCCCTGGTTGAGAATTGCATCTCCAACATAGATTGGACTCTATTACCCCCGCCTTCTGTAGTACTACCGGTGTGCGGTACCAACAATGCAGGATTTTATTCTGTATTAACTTACTTCTTGCATCTATAAAACATTTTTGAGCGCCTTTCCAGCATTCTTTCCACTGCACATCGGTAATCTTCATTTGTAAGGCCCTTTCCCATTTCTGTTTAGACTTTTCAGTTTGGCTAGGTATTTTGTTTCGGAGTGCGTTGTAGACTGAACTGGCCATTCCTTTCCCCTTTGTTAACCAAGAAGGCGTACTCAGGCTATCTTCTTTTTTTGCTACCCGGGTCAGATAGTTTTGGACTACACTGCGTATTTGTAAGTACTTCCAAAAATTGGAAGACGGGATCGACCACCTGACCTGCAAGTTAGCAAACAAATCTACAGCCAGGGAAGCTGGGGCCAGTATGTCTTCCAACCTGGCAATACCCTTATCTGCCCAACTTCTCCAGTATACCACTTTTTTGTCTATACAAAGATTACTGTTACCCCATAGTGGAGTTAATTGAATAGGCGTTAAATCTACCTTCAGCTTCCTTCTTACTGTTTCCCAGCATCGCAACGCTGCCCCTATCGTGGGATGATTTTTTAAATTTGTTGGGGGACTATTATAAAGCAGCAGTGACAGTGAGATTTTTTGACTTACAGCTTGCTCTATGTCCACCCATTGTGGTTGGAGGGAAGTACCCAGTCCCAACCAACGTGTCGACTGTGCCAGATGGAATGCCCATTTATATCCTGTGAACCATGGCAGACACCACCCCGCCCATGCTCCAATGCGCCCGGAGTCTAGTCCTACTATATCTGGGGGGCTTCCCCTCCCACAGAAAACTCCCTATTGCCTTATCTATCTTTTGAGTCCAGCTTTGTGGTAATAAAAGGGGAATATGTGCCAAAAATAAAAATTTGGGGCCAGGATCATTTTAATCGCGCTATTTTACCCGCTAGAGTTAAATGAGTTTGGTCCACCTGGATATATCCTCCTGTAATTCCACCAAGAGAGGGCGGAAATTATATTCCCATAATTTTGAGATCTCGGCCGAGAAACGAATACCTAAATAAGTAATGTTTTCCCCGGCCCACTTCAAACCTGTGTCTCCTAGTACCTCTGGATGACACCTGGAGTTAAGGGGGAGAACTTCGGTTTTTATGGCATTTAATTGAAGTCCCGAAATTCCTTTGAATTGACACAAAGTAGTGAGTATAGAGGTAGCGCACAGCTGCATCCATAACTAGAACCAAAGGTCATCTGCATATAAAAGGGTAGTATACTCTGTATTTCCAGCTACTATCCCTTTATAGATCTACTATCCCAAAGGTACACTGCTAAGGGCTCTACAGCCAACACAAATAAAAGGGAAGTGGGCAACCTTGCCTGGTACCACGTGCTAACTCAAAGGTGGGGACAGGGTAGAATTTGTCAATAATCTGGCCATTGGGGAAGTATACAGGGCTGCTACCCAGGTTCGGAAATCTAGGCCTATTCCTAACTTACCCAACACCTCATGGAGGTAATCCCACCCAGGGAATCGAACGCTTTTCAAAGTCTATAGCTACTGCGCCGCTGGGGTATCTAATTGAGATGCAATAAGAGCTAAATTGGTTAAGGTCCTAAGATGATCTGCACTGAACCTACCAGGGACAAATCCTACTTGGGAGGGGTGTATTAACTGCGGTAGCAGGGGACCCAGCCTTAGAGCTAATGCTTTAGTAAATATTTTACTGTCTACATTTAAAAGCGAAATTGGCCAGTAACTACCAGGGAGAGTAGGGTCTTTCCCTTTTTTAGGTAGTATGGTAATAACCGCTTCCCGGAACGTGGGTGGAAAAACCCCCTGCGCCTCTGCCTGAGCATACACTTGTTGAAGTATTGGGGTAATAATATCTGCTAAGGCCTGCCAAAACTCCACTGAATAGCCGTCCCCCCCGGAGCCTTCCCTGGTTGAAGAAAAATAAGACCTCTTTTATTTCTTCTATAGTTAATGGGGCATCCAAAAGCTCCGCCTGTTGTACAGTTATAGAGGAAGTTCCAGTGTTTGTAGGAAACCTTGAATTCTTGAGGATCCACCTGTCTGGTTGAGGCATACAAAGATTGATAATATTCCTCATAACTGCATTTAACTTTTCACTGTTAGTATGCACCTGTCCTACAGTATCCTTCAGTCCAGCAATGTATCTGTCCATTTGCTGTTTTTAACCTATATGCTAATACCTTCCCCTTCTCTCCCCTTCCCAATATTTAGCTTCAACCTCATTATAGAGAGTCTCACCTACGTGATAGAAGAGAATTTATCTCCATTTCGAGACCTACTATCCTCCTACGGAGAAGATCATGCCTAGCTTTCCCTCTTTGCTCCTTATGCTGTCTCTGCAATTCTTTAGTCTCCTCTTCTAATTCCTTCAATTTTGATCCTCTCTCCTTCTTGCCCCAGCATATGTAATGATCTTACCCTCATGGTAGCTTTAAAGGCTTCCCATCTAACCCCAGCTGTAGTATCTTGTGCTGGGTTTTCCAAAAAGAATCTCTCAGCCTCCACCTTAGCCCATTCCAGGAATTTTGCATCTTTTATTAACAAGGGGTCTAACCTCCAAGAGGTTGATTTGGAGGTACAAGGGCCCCAGCCTATAGCCAGACACACCGGGGCATGGTCCGATATCACAAAAGGGAGTATAGTCGACTCCAAAGCTACCTGTGTAATCTGCGGGGATGTTAAAAAGAAAATCAATACGGCTATAGGAATTATGTACCGGTGGAAAAAAGGAATAATCCCTCCCCCTAGGGTTTAATGCTCGCCATATATCTGTCAACCCTTGATCACCCATCCAGTTTATCAGAGCTCTCCTGCCTCTCCCATGGCCAGTGTCTTCCTTTTTAGGGGTTTTGTCCATCATAGGGTCTGGCACTAAGTTGAAATCCCCAACAAAAATGGTGGGCATATTGTCCTTATTCATATCTAAAAGCACCTGGGAAATTTGGTGGAAAAAGGCTGCATCGTCTTCATTTGGCCCATAAATGTTCCCTAGTACTATAGGTCCCTTAGGAGTTTGAAATATCCCCATCACCCATCTGCCCTGTGGGTCCGCCCTTGAGGCAATAAGAGACCAGTGTAATTGTTTATGTACTAATATTACTACTCCACATTTTTTTGTAGCCGCTGACGCATGGATCTCTATACCCACCCAACCCTTATTTAGAAGCCCATGGCCCTTTCCATCTAGTGTTGTCTCCTGCAAAAAAAACACTTGGGCCCTATTCTTTTGCAAATATGACATCACCTTCTCCCTCTTCACCGGCAAGTTCATGCCCCTCACATTCCAAGTGATACAGGATATTTCAACCATAGTCACAACCTTGAGAGTCACATGCATGTGAAATGCTACCCTCGAACCGCGGTGAGACGGGCTTTACCACCCACCAGGTCCCGTAGCCTTCTAGATTGGAATTCAAACCTTGAGAAACTATTAGGCTCCTTTGCCCTGTACAACCAGTCCACCAATGTTTCTGTACAAACCCCTGACCTTCCTTGCAGCCAGGTTACCTTATACCGTAAGTACCACCCTAAAATCCTATAGATAACCCCCAAACAACCACACACTAAACCTATTTACATACTGCACTTCCGTGCTTCGTTGGAGCCATCCTGCATACTGGGTCCTTCGCCTTTCAGAAAGAGGCTTAACCTGCAGAGCAGTTCCTGGGGACGTGGCGGACTGGCCATGTCTCAACCCCTCCTTACCTTGTTTGTCCAAGGTCATAACTATTAAGGGGGAGGAGCTGCGTGCCAAGACGTACCTCCAGGAGACAGACTATGTCCTCCTAAATGTCTTCCCCGATCTAGCGGTCAGTTGGCCATTTCCAAACAAGGCTAGGGTTACCCACATATAGAGAAGTTCCATCTCTATATTCCATACTGTTCTGTTCCTTCCCATAAACAAGTACAGTTACCCCTTGACTAATAACTCATCAGGCTTACTTCACGCCCCCCCAGTACCGTCCTTTATACCCCTCCTAGCCAAAATCCGCCCTTCAGGCCCAAAATGTGTTGCAGTTCCTCCTCCTTAAGATGTTCAGACCCATCTGCAACCTACCCCCCACTGCACAACCATCAGACGTTTTATAAAATGCTTCCCAATATCCATAATATACCCAGGGGTTCAGTTATGCCCATAACTTGTATTTTATTTAATTTCTTCCCCTGCCCCCCCAAATAAAACCCCCACAGAAGATTTAACTCCAGCCCTGAGATCAAAACGCCCTGATGAGGCCAAAGTCTCAATGTCTCGTGATCTCCTGAGCCTTGATTTTTAACACGAAACCATCAACAGCTCCCCAGTCCTGGCAATATCCGCTATGCTCGGATACCATCCACTCCCCAAAATTTAACATGGATGCGGTACTTATCCAATTCTCATCCCAATCTGCTGTTCATTTCATGGGCTCAATTGCCACGATGTTGTTGCTTCATCGGCCTGGCTCCTCGCGCTGTCATCGACTGCTGCACCATTGGAGTGTTGCTCCTTCTGCAGTTCCTCAACTGCGCTGCCTTCTGACACTACCACGCTTCTCGTACCACAACTAGCTGGGGAGCCTGCTTCTGCCTTGGGGATATCTTCCTCGGAGTGCGCATTGGGGGGGTGAGGGAGATCTCAACACCTCGTAAGGATTGCGGGTCATGTAATGCACCAAGGCCATGCTTTCGCTACATTGTACCTCTCTCTCCGCTATCTCAGTTTGAATGCCAGCTCTGATATGGGGTGATCCCTTCACCTGTGACTTTCTCTAGCTGCTCTTTTCCTGCTTTGATGAGGAAGGCCCGTGGATGACTCAGGCTGCTCTCCTGGGTTTGTCACCATCTCTTCTAGCTCCAAGGAGTCAGGGCATGTGGATAAGCTAGACGAATTCCCCGATTGTTTGTGCAAAAATTCCTCCAATGCTTCGGGAGTTTCAAAAAAGTGGGGTCCCATTTTGCACTATCGCATTGTGGGGGTACCTTGAATACTGTATCTCAATTTCTGCATCTTGTGGGCCAAGAGGTATACTCTCCTCTTAAGCGATAACTCCCTGGAAAAATCCTGGTACACTGATACAGGATGCCCTTGCCAACTTAAACGACCTACCTCCCTGGCACGTTGTAACAAGGTCTGTCGTGTTTTAAATCACAGGAGCTTAAACAAAATAGCCCTTGGTTTACCCCCTTTAATCAGCACTGGAACCGTGGCTCTATGCGCCCTTTCAATGTCTAAATTAAAGTCTGCTTGCAGGCCCAGGATCTCAGGGAGAGCATGCTGAAGGAATAGGGCCGTATCTCTTTTTTCCACTCCTTCCGGGAACCCTATTACCCGCAAATTGTTTCTTCTACTCCAGTTTTCTAAATCATCAACTTTAGCCATTAGCATATTAATTTTCCCTTGCTGGTCCCGCTGTATTCCTTTAAAACTCTCAATCTCAGATTCCTGCGCCATCGTTTTTTCAATTGATATTATTCGCCCTGTTAAATTTTGGATTGCTTCTGTAGTATGGTGCGACGCTTCCGTTACTTCATCCATCCTGTGAAGTAGTCTCTCAAATAAACTATTGAAGTACGCCAAATCAAGCTCTGAGCTCGGTGCTTCCGCCATTTTGCAGGCCGTAATATTAAGACAGGCTTCCAAGCAAGTTTCTTATCAGTTATCTTAAAATTTCTTTCATAAGCTTGTACCGGAGTTCTATTTGATTTCTGTCTCAACCTTTCCGCTTAGTGTAAACCTCCATGGACATGAAAACGTCGGATATAAACGTCTGCACGCGCAGCTCCAGCAGATTAAGCTGCCATCTAGTTCAGCAGCTAAGCCACCGTCCCTTGTACTTTGTGTGTAGCACTTATGATTCATGAGGTATTCTCATTTGTTTGTGGCATGCTGATTATGGCTTGATTTTGCTCAGAAAGCTCCAGGATGCTAGAGATAGGCTTCATCTCAATTCGGAGGGGAATTAAATCCTTAAGTTGAAAATAGTGGGGTTCATTGGTGAAAGGTGGGGTTTAAACTTATGAAAGGGGGGAAGGATGGGAAAAAAGGCTGTCATGGGGGGTCCAATAAAGGAGGGACTCTGTCTCCACCCCCCTGGGGAGCTGGAGGAATGCAGGAAAAGGCCCACTGGTAAGGTGCGGACCAGGGGAAGACAGAATCCCCACGGAAACATGAGCTGGGGAAATGGAAGTATAGGGAAAGGGTGGAAGGTAGTCCTGCTAAATGCCAGAAGCTTGGGCAATAAAATGCCTGAGCTCCAGTTGATGCTAACTGAGGGAGAGGTGGATGTGGCAGCGGTCACTGAGACCTGGGCCACCACAGGGCATGACTGGGACCTGAACCTGAAGGGTTACACCATGTTCAGGAAGGATGGGGGAGGTCCGGGGAGGAGGGGTAACAATAATAGTCAAAAACTGCATTGCCATAGGAGGAGTGGAGGATGCAGAGGGAACTGTGGAGGTGATTTGGGTCACCTTGATAACAAGGAGGAGCAAGAGAATAAAAATAGGAGTGGTGTATAGACCCCCTGCGCTGGCAGAGGACCTGGAGGAGAGTCTGGTGGCAGATGTTGGGAGGCGCTGCAGATTGGGAAGGGGAAGGGTAGTAGTGTTGGGGGACTTAAACATGCCAGGAACAGACTGGGAAACTATGACATCCTCGGTGGCCAGGGAACAGAAGTAGTTGGATGTCTTTCAGGACACGTTCTTAACTCAGCAGGTGTGGGAACTGACCAGGGAGGAGCGGATACTGGATGTGGTCCTGGCAGACAGTGACCAGATTGGGGGCTTGGAGGTAAGGGACCCATTGGCAGGGAGTGACCATGCCATGGTCTGGTTCTGCCTGAACCTAGGAGGGGAAGAAGGCTGCACAAAGACGGAGGTAACTGACTTCAGGGGTGGATTTCAAGGAAGTGGGAAGGTCCTTAAGGAGCACTTGGATGGGATTGGGCCAGACATGGATGCTGACAGTAGGTGGGAAATCATCAGGAGGGAGGTGCAGGATGCTACCAGCACCTGTGCAAGAGTAAGATGAAAATGTGGTAGGGCCCAACAACCATGCTGGTGGACCAGGGAGGTTCAGGAGGTGATGAGGGGAAAGAAGGCGGCCTATAGGCAATTCAAGTGCTCAAGGAGTGAAAGGGACCGAGGGGAGTATGAGCTGATGGCCAGAAGGGCCACTAGGGTGGTGAGGGCAGCTAAGGCAATGAAGGAGCAGAACCTGGCCAGGTAAATTAGGAGAGGGAACAAGGGGTTCTTTAGATACATTGGGGAAAAACGAAGGGTGAAGGGGCAGATTAGCAGGATTAAAAAAGGGGAGAGATGGGCACGAGACCCGGGGGAGCAGACTGAGGTACTAAATGAGTACTTCGCCTCAGTTTTCACCAAGGAAAATGGGGGGGCTGCATCATACATGGGAGGAGATGGTGAAACTGAGGAGGGGGGACCCTTACTGATCGGCAGGTCTGGGGAGGGAGGGGCATCAATGGCAGATGGGGAGAAGGCAAAGCAGGGGGACGAGGTAGTGGAGGTGGATATCATGGCAGAGAGAGTGAGGGAAGCCCTCAGGTCCCTTAAGACAGAGAAAGTACCAGGGCCGGATAAGTTACATCCCAGAGTGCTGAAGGAACTGGTGGATGTCCTGGCGAAACCCCTGGCAGAGCTCTTCAGCATCTCTCTGAGGACAGGGTGGGTGCCCCAGGACTGGAAGGAGGTGCATATAGTGCCTATCCACAAAGCGGGATTAAGAGAGGTGTCAGGGAACTACAGGCCCATCAGTCTGACATCGGTGGTGGGCAAGGTGATGGAGGGCATTGTCAAGGAGAGACATGGGGGGACCTGGAAATGTTGGGGTGCCTGGATGATAGACAGCCTGGGTTCATCCTGGGGAAATCGTGTCAGACAAACCTTGTGGAGTTCTATGACTGGGTGACGAGTGCCTTGGACCTGGGTAGACCAGTGGACATCCTCTTTCTTGACTTCAGCAAGGTGTTTGACTCTATTCCTCACGGGGGTCTGTTGGATAATCTGGGAGAAATGGGGGTGGGGAACCAGATGATCAGATGGATAGGCAATTGGCTCCAGAACCGGACCCAGAGGGTCATGATTGGCGGGATAGTCTCATCCTCAAGGAGGATCATTAGTGGAGTCCCTCAGGAATTGGTCCTTGGGCCTCTCCTGTTCAACGCCTACATCTCTGTCATAAGGAAGGGTATCAAGAGTGAGATGAGTCTCTTTGCCGATGATTCAAAACTGGGGGCGATGGTGGATAGGGAGGAGGGGAAGGTGGCCCTACATGGGGATCTGGAGGCTCTGGAAAGGTGGTCTAGAAAGCGGAAGCTGAGGTTCGGTGCAGGGAAATGCAAGGTACTACAACTGGGAGCCAGAAACCTGGGCCAAGTGTACACCTTGGGGGGAGGAAATGCTACAAGTCTCGATGGCAGAGAGGGACCTGGGTGTGGTGGTGGATGTCAAGATGAACAACTCAGAGACTTGTAGGAGGGCAGTGGCAAAGGCCAACAGGATGCTTGGCTGCATCGCTAGGGCGCTCACCTCCAGAAGGAGGGAAGTGATACTCCCACTATATAACTGCTTGGTGAGACCACACCTCAAGTACTGAATGCAGTTTTGGAGGCCACATTTAAAGAGGGACATTGAACTCCTGGAGAGAGTCCAGAGGAGGGCAAACAAAATGATTTGGGGCTTGGGGGATAGGACCTATGGGGAGAGGCTCGAAGAGCTAAATATGTACACATTGGAAGAGAGAAGGGACCGGGGGGACATGATAGAGGTCTTCAGGTACATGAAGGGGATAAATAGGGGAGGAGCAGTCAGGGTGCTCCGAAGGAAGGAGGGGAGGCAACTAGACAGCATGGATGGAAGCTGAAGTGGGGGGGATTCAGGGGAGAAAGGAGGAAGTGCTACTTCACTGAGAGGGTGGTGGAGCCATGGAATGCGCTGCCCAGGGGGCTGGTGGAGGCAGAAATGGAGGAGGGGTTCAAGAGGGGGCGGGACAGGTGCAAGGGAAGGGTTCTGGAAGCAAAAACCAGTGCAGCGAGAATATCCAGGACTGGGAGGGGAGAAGCCAGAGAGGGAGAGGGGGGCAGCAAGGTCAGTTCCCAGGGTGGGGGCTGACCAAACGAGCAGACATGAAAGACCGTTAGGCCTATTCTGCTGGCATTTTAGCATGTTAGTATGTTAGTATGCACTGTTAAAAGTATACAGGCCACAAGTGGTGGAACTCTGAAAGACATCCTGAGACCTCAATGAGTTAAATGTGAAGAAACCAAACCACCAAATGATTTTCTGTTAAAATTAACTAGGTGTGTCCGTTATAATAATGTCTTAAAATTTGAGGATGGGACATACTACCAAAACAAGTAACTTCAACAGGGGCAGGTATGGCCCCCACAAATGTAACATATGTATGACTGATTTTGAGATACAATATTTATACTCAGAAGAAAAAAATGAATTTTGAGCCCCCATAAAAATGTGGATGTGCTTTATTGATGTTATTTTTCTAACCTGCAATCGTACTCTCAATAACTTAAACAAGTTTTCTGAATATCTGAACAATTGCACTGGAAGTTTATCTTTTATGATGGAGTATAACTGATCAGAAATACTATATCTTGACCTGCTGGTGATAAGGGAAGGAGGCAAGTCTACCACTTACTGTACCTTTATCATAAACCCACTGAAAGAAACATTCTCGGTTCTATACTCAGTTATCAGACAGAAGAAGGTTACAGCCCACCTAGACTGTCTCCCACCATAGTGGGGCCACTTTTCTAACCATTATACAAAAGGAATTTGTCCGCTTTAGATTTACAGTAAATGTATTTAAAGTGTCTGCAGTCACTGCTGCATTAGGTAGACTGTTTCTCATTCTCATGGCTCTGTAAGTAAAATAACCTCTCTGACTGTTCTTTTTAGAGGGTTTGTTTATGATTTGTTTATTGTGGCTTTTTAATCTCTCTTCTAGTTAAAATGTAGCCCCAGACTATTCACCAGTTTGTCATCCCCCTATGATATTAAACATCATTAACATATCACCTCTCTCTCTCTCTCTCTCTCTTCTCCTTTCAAGAGTATACAGTCCCAGCTCACCCAGTCTCTGTTCATAAGATTTATCTTTTAATGTATTGATTATTTTTGTAGCTCTGTGGTGCACCCACTCAATATTATTTATGTCCCTTATCCAATATGGTCTCCATACCATGGAGCAGTAATCTAGGTGCCGTCTTATATGGGTTTTATACAGGAACATAATGCAAGCTTTGTCCCTGGACATGAAGGCCTTTTTAATGCATCCTAGGATTCTATTAGCTGTTCCTGTCACTCTGCTACAGTTTGCCAAAACTGAGATCCTTTTGAATCAACAAGCCCAGGTCATTCTCACTATCCACTTTTCATAGCTGGCAACCACTAAGTTAGTAATTGTGACACTTGCTGTTACTCCCGAAATACATAACCACTCACTTTTCCTGGTTGAATAGCATTATATTTTCCTGTGCCCACTGTTCTATTGCCCTGAAGTCTTTTTTAAGATTGTATACCTGCTCATTAGTATGTACTAAAGCCCCTAATTTCAAATTGTCTACAAATCTGATGAACCAGTTTTTGACATCTTCATTCATGTCTGAGATAACATCTCAGACACCACAGGGTCCAGTACCGAGTCCTGCGGTACCCCACTAGTCACACTACCTGGTTCAGACATGTGCCCTCTGACCCTCACCCTCTGTGTTCTGTTTCCCAGGCATGCAGTAATCTAGGCCAAAAGTTCACCATTTAAACCCATTTTATAGTGTGTTGTTAGTAGGGTATCATGAGGGACTTTATCAAAGGCCTTTTGTGGGTTGAAGTACATAACATCTACCAGCTCATTCTTACTTAATGAGTGACTAGCTTTTTCATATAATGCTAATGTGTTCGTAGTACAGGATCTATTATGTCTAAATCCATGCTGGCTTCAGTCCATTAATCATTTAGCTATTATTTCATCTTTAATTATTTTTTTAGTCATGGTCTCCATTATTTTCCCAATAAAGGAAGTCAGACTAATTGGCCTATAGTTACTGAGTCTAGATTTTCCCACCTTTTTATGGATTGACACCACTATAACCTTTCACCAGTCATCCGGTACCTCCCCTGTGAACAAGAACAGGTTAAACAGTATTGTAGGAGGCTCTATAATCCATTCTCCTTTCTCTTTTAGCAGTCTTGGACTGAGTTTATCTGGCCCTGCTGGTTTATTAACTTTTATTTTACTTATATACTCTTTTTCATCAGTTTTGCTGATATGATGGATCCTAGTTTGGGATTTATCCCTTTCATCATTGACTTTGTCAGAACTGGTGGGTACTTGATGTTTATTGTTTGGTTTACTGAAAACTGAGCAGAAGCAGTTATTGAACACCTCTGCCATATGTTTTGGTTCAGTCACTTCATTATCCCCATGTTTAATGGTCCCACTGATCTATCAGATGTTTTATTATTAAAGCATGCAAAAAATGATATGCCATTGTCTTTTGTATGGGCTATGCAGAATTCTATTTTTTTCATTTCATGTCTTATTAAGTTTTTGCCAAGTTTCAGTTCTGTTTTAAATAATTCCCTATTATGTTCACTGTCATCATGTTTCATTGCCTTGTATGCAGACCCTTTTTTATTTATTTGTTTTCTTTGCTTGTTAGTGAGTAGTGAACCATAATGGTACCTTACATTTGTGTTGTATTGTTTCTTGTTTGGTATATGTTGTTCCTCAAGTTCTAGTATTTTATTCTTGAGTTCCATCCATAGTGAATGTACTGACTGTGTGTTTGAGGGTTTGTCCCATTCCCAGTTTTGCAAAGCAGTAGCAATGACTCTGTAATTTGCCTTAGAGTATTTTTTTTTTTGCCACAGTAATTCTTTTTATTGTTTTAGTCTTTATTATTGTATTAAAACCACATTGTGGTCACTGTTGCTTAAGGGTTCCAAGATATGAATGTTTTTAATATCTTCTACCCTGTCACTAATGACCAGGTCAAGTATATTGTTTTTTTCTCATTGGTTGCGATACTAATTGAAATATCCGATTGCTAACCATTGTATCTTGGACTGTTTGTTAATTGGTATTTGTTGCTATTAAGTTTTCCCATTTAATACCAAGTAGATTGAAGTTACCCAATAATAATATTTCATTATGTTCTGCTATGTTTGAGATGTTGCTGCACACAGCAAGTTACCATCTGTCCAGTGTTATCAAAAGTATCCTATATAGACAGTTATTAAGCTACAAGAGAAACAGCAGAACAATGGCACAGTATGAGAAAAATAGAAAAATGCTATTGGACAAATTTAGGAATTTTGGGTATGAAGAGAACACTTTGCAGAAGGCTAAAGGTAAAGGTGATTTAGCAAACAGACAGGTGGTAATACATGGCAGCAGACAGGGGCAAGGAGGGGACAAAAAAGTGATACTTAGCACCACCTTCTGTGATCAGTCTGCACAAATTAAAAATGCTATTCTGAAACATTGGGGGATTTACAAAGCACGCCCCAAAGAAGACAATCTTTCAAACTAAACCCTGGATAATCACCAAGAAAAGAAGCAGTATAAAAAGTCACCTTCACCTCCAAGGAGTCCCATGGGTAGGGCTGCCAGATTGCAGCTTATAGAAGCATGCAAGTAGAGTGCTTCGAGCATCTCCACAAAGATTCACAGGTACAACGTGTACTCACTAGCTGAAGGAAGGCAGATAGATTATTCATTGCCCACAGAGGAGGACATTGATGGAGATGAGGGGTAGAGACTGGGAACCATTGGTCCCATGGAGAAGGGCCTATACTGGGTCTTGCCAGCCTCTCTATGCCAGCTCTCTAAAGAATCAATGAAATCCCAAGGTTGTTTCCACAATAACATCCCCTCAGTCCTTATGAACAAGGGCACCCTCTCCTGGAAACTATGAGGCCCTGCTAGAAGGGGATGAGACTCCTGGTTTCGTGGACCTTGGCCTAGGCTGCTGAGCTGCATAAGGGGCCTTCCCTGAAGGGAGGGCCTAGCAGATTCACCTTGAAGGTGTCCTCCAACATCCAAGGAGTGACACAATTAGTACCCTTGGGAGGGAACCACCAAGTGAGGAGAATGGAGCCATAAAGGTCCCACAGGGTAATGCCAGTCCTCACCTGTGGGGGTTATGTGCAGTGGCACTGGAGAAAACTCCATCATTGGGCTGCCATCCAACCCCGAGTAGGTGCCATTTCTGGCACCAGACTCAGGGTTAATAACAACCTCTGAGACAGGGTCATATCCATTACCATGGCTGTTGCCACACTCAACAATATGCTGGGTGCCAACTTCAACATCACACCTGGAGCCATCAGTCTCCTTGGTGTCATGAATAACACTTGAGTCAGAGACAATTTCTGGGACAACATCATCAGCAGCACATATTCAGAACTGGACCAAGGACCAACACCATAGCTGTCACTGCCTTCATTACCATATATGAAGTTGTCACCTTCCTCAGTGTTGCTAGCAACACCATGGATGGTGACAACATCTGAACTGACAACAGTGCAGACAACAGACTTAGTGTTGTTCCCGGTTCTGACATTTTGATCAGTGCCAGGAGGAGACCCGGTATTATCCTTGGTGCCACCTGCCACATTATCTCAGCCAACAGTGGCAACAGTACAGGTAGTGCCAGAGGATGACACTGAAGTGCCCACTGGTATAGACCAAGCATACAGTTAACCTTGCCACCAGAGATGTCTGCTCGTCTGAGCAGGCAGACTGTGGGGGTTCACTGTCGACCACCTAGAAGGAGTTGACTATGCACAAGACCCACCTCTGGAGTCTCCAACACCTCAGCATGATGAGATCAAAGAGAACGTCATACTTCCATGGAACCAGATGTCCCAGAAAGAGGTCCAGGGGAAAGGCCTTTAAATGTATCTTCAAAAGTACTGCAGCCTGAACTTGCAACTAAGAAATCATTAAATATTGATATGTCTTAAAAATAATGGAGCTAAAGAAAGGTTCAGCAACCCCTCAATAAATGAGACTACATCACAAACTGTTAACATTGGGGAACAGACAGAGAAAGAAGAAACTTTCAAAATTAATAAAGATGTGGATAACATAACTAAAAATCTCAGACCAGACACAAGTTGCAGTGTCAGTGGCTCAGCACATTGTACACTTACCTACAGTATGAGGCTGGGACATCAGAAGCTTGTGGGTTCTAGCCCCACACCAGGAACCTGAGTTAAATCTCAACATTGATTCTGTAGTGCAGCATGAGGGAGGTGTTGCTCTCCTGAGGTGCTGTCTTTTGGATGAGATATTAAATTGAGGTCCTGTCTGGCAGTTCTGGTGGTTGTTCAGGTGGACTTTAAAGATTCCATGGCACTTATCAACAAGTTCTGGTCAGAACCAAAACATCTGCAGGATCTGATCTGATAAGGAATAAATTTAGTGTGCATGACCCATGCTACTAGATGTGTTCAGACCTGCTGCTGGCTGCGACACCCTCTGGGCTGCAGCTGTGGTGCTGTCAGGTTCATGTCAAGGTGCAAAGAAAACAGCAGCACCTCTGAGCTGTTTGGCACACAGTTAGCAAGGCAGGCAAAGCAAGCAGTACCGACTAATACCAGACCTCACCTTCCCATGCCCCCCCTCCACTCACCTGCAGAGCAACAAAACCGAGACCTTGTCCAGCTGATGAGAGAAAATTCCCCATCAGTGACATGCAAGTTGCCTGCCCGGACCAGGCTCCCTGCCACACCTATTCCATCTGTCTCCACAGAAACACAACCAGACAGCCAGGGAGTAAACCAGTTTGTGTGGTGTATGGCAGCTGAGACATTGCAAGACCTGGAGAAAGGGGATGGACCGAGCCTAGTGAGCAGTCCCATGGGCAGTCCTATGGTGAAAATAAGGTGCGGTGTCATAGGCTGAGGTGTAGGTAGAGATACGGGAGCATGTATGTTCATAATTCAAATCTTTACTTTTCTGTTGCAAAAATGCCACATTTAGGAAGGAGACAGGAAATTTGTAATGCAAAATCAGGGAGAGTGGAGAGGTCTGTTTGAAACAACACATACAGTGCAGGGAGTCACTTGTACATCTTTAGCCAACACGTTACAAGGAGATGTATGGGCTGCCATGGCCGGTCCTGGCTGCTGCTTTCAGTGCATGTATCTGTGTGGGTGTGCACAGTGTAGTTAGATCTGCTGCTGACTGTGATGCCCTCTGGGCTGCAGCTGTGGTGCTGTCAGGTTCATTTCAAGGTGCAAAGTAAACAGCAGCACCTCCAAGCTGTTCAGCATAGTGTTAGCAAGGCAGGCAAAGCAAGTAGTACCGACTAGCACTGGACCTCACCTTCCCACCGGCCCATCTCCACTCACCTGCAGAGCAACAAAACTGAGACCTTGTCCTGCTGACGAGGAAAAATTCCCCATTAGTGACATGCAAGTCACCTTCATGGACCAGGCTTCCTCCCGCACCTTCTCCATCTGTCTCCACAGAAACACAACTAGAAAGCCAGAGAGTAAACCAGCTTATGCAGTGCACGGCAGCCGAGACATCATGAGACCTGGGGAAAAGGGACAGACCAAGCCTAGTGAGTGGCCCCATGGGTGGTCCTACGGTGAAAGTAAGGTCCGGCATCATAGGCTGAGGTGTAGGTTGTTTGAGCGGTTCCGGATCTGGTGAGTGCTTTTCTTTTGAAGCAAAATGTCTGCAGGCACCGCATAATTTGCTATAAGTACTATTTTGCTAGTTAAACTACATCAAACATTCCCGCACAATTATTCAACGACAAAATATGTTTATAAACATACAAAATCAGCTGTTTCATGTATGATGGAAATTAAAGACTGTTTTTATGTCTGTCAGAAAGCACACAGCATTAGTTATTAAACTGTGCTATATTTACTCTAAGAATATCAGAACAGTGAACAACATGCAGACTGCAATGACGATCAGCATTACAGCTCTGTAAAAATTAGTATTTTTTGGACAAAGTAATAACATAAGTGAGTAGTAGAACAGGGGAGCTTTTTAAAACCTGAAAGGGGAGTAGGGGTCAAACCAACAGTAGTACTCTGCAGCTCATAGGCACAGCCAGCCCCAAGTAAGCAGAATACATCAATGTGACAAGGTGTGCTCATGGATCTCAGAACAATGGAGAAAATCTCATAAGATGCTGATCAGGCACAATTTATTTGTGCTGTGGCACCAGAATGATTCAGTCATACAACAGACACTGGATATCTATTGAAAGAACATCGGTACCTAGCAGCGTGACTCACAGTTCATTTCCATTACCAAGATGCAAAGGTGTTCTAGTGTTCTTAATATCTTGGTGAAAAGTGTGCTTGGTTTTTGCATGATATCTACAGCTAAGGTCTTGCCTTCAGATGAAGGCCTGTGTGATAGTAAAGCATCGGGGCATCTGTCAACTGCACTGTGTCCAAAGATAAAACCTTAGCTGTAGATACCATGCAAAACCAAGTCGTAAGTTGCCTCATCTAGCTCTATCTTCCTGCTCAGATATTTTGTTCTATAGAAGTTGAATTTGTTTTTCCAGCTGTGTTTGCTTGAGTGGAAGAGGATTAGCGAGGTTCTCCAGCATAGAAATTATGTTTTCAGCTGCCTTCATTCTTATTACAAGCTGTTCCAACTTACAGCTTAATTCATTAAGAGAAGAGGATAGACCTGATATATTGGATTTAATCTCCCCTAATGTTTGAAGTAGTTCTGCTTTCAGATTGCTCAGCGCCTCAAGCATTATCCCTTTTATTACCTGTGTTGCTTACATACACGACTGTGGTATGTATACTATCAGCTGATGGAAAATTTTTCTGAGTAGAATTTTCCTCTGTCGTACCTTGAGTAGCAGCCTAGCATTCCATTTCCCCTCCTATTTTACCCTCATCCATTTCTTTTACATTCTCTGACAGTTTTTTAGATTCACCAGCTAGTTCAGTAGATTTGTATCTGAAATTTAAAATCTGAAGCTGTTTTGGTTTCTGTTTCTAAACAGTATCACTCATGAGTTAAAATTATACATATGAACACAATATTTGCAATATTAAATTTTGAAACTGTAATCATAAATAGAACTGTTATGTGAATCCCAGTGCACTGTCGGCTAGTGCCCTGGCACTGCAACCTTACTTTTCAGATGCCATTTTAATTGAAATGGGTGTTGCAACAGTCCTGGATAACCATGCCCCATTAGTGATACTGCAATACCGCATGGATAGGTAAGGTATACTCTTGGTGAGCAAGGTGGGGGGAAGGGGCCAAGAGAGAAAGACAAAGGAAATCCTTATAGGTTGTGCAGAACAGGAGATGGATAGATAGATAGATAGATAGATAGATAGATAGATAGATAGATAGATAGATAGATACATACATACATACATACATACATACATAGATACATAGATACATACATACATACCTTGCAGGGAGGGAGGGGGAGGGACTAACAACAGTTTCCTGGGAAGGCACTGATTATCGAGCAGACTCGATAGACCATAGGGCCTAATCTGTTGGCTTCTTAGTATGTTAGTATGATAGATAGATAGATAGATAGATAGATAGATAGATAGATAGATAGATACATAGATACATAGATACATACATACCTTGCAGGGAGGGAGGGGGAGGGACTAACAACAGTTCCCTGGGAAGGCACTGATTATCGAGCAGACTCGATAGACCATAGGGCCTAATCTGTTGGCTTCTCAGTGTGTTAGTATGATAGATAGATTGATTGATAGATAGATAGACAGACAGACAGCGACAGACAGACAGATAGATAGATAGATAGATAGACCAGTCCTTATAGGTTGCACAGAACAGATAAATAATGTAATGATAAAGAATTGAACCGGCAGGTGAGTGCCAGATTTTGGGACGTGTGTGTGTATGAAAGATGCATAAAATATCCAAAAGGCAAAATGCCATCTTTAATTTCTTAATAAAACAGTAATACCTGAAAGATGAGGATAACAAAATGTCTAGCCCGCTCTGTTTTGAAAACATAAAAATGTTAATTCTTTTCAAAGAGCATTATTTGCCGCAAGACATTTGCTTATGTTTTATCTACGAAACACATTTTCACTTTTAACGGTTTTATGCTATGTACTGTTGTTGTAATGTTTGTTTGCTTTTATTTTTTTTTCTGAAATTAATACTTTTTATTTTTTCCAAAAACATAAGATTACAAACAGAAAAGTATACTGAACATATAGTATTTTGCTGGTTCATGTGGAGTGAAAGTGCATACAGGCTGAGGAGATAAGTGTCTCAACTAGTTATATATAAGTCATGATGCCTGGGTGCAAACATATGAAAGGCATACACCTACCAGGACCAAGCTGAGATTCCCTCTCAGAGGGAGGTACAGGTGGAGCCTGGCTTCACAGTCCTAGTAAGGTGGCTTCTCACACCCTGCAGAAAAGACAGAATGATACCACAAAGAACCAGTACCAGTACAACAATATAAAAGCCTTACTACAGGTGACTTCAACAATCCAGAAATTCCAACGGCTTGAAAGGGGTGCTCTGGATTTCAGTTTCTTTGCTTTTACAGTAAATATTAACTGGAAAAAAGAAGCTTTTGGTGACCAGATAAATATACTAGGTAATAAATGTCTAGGCACTAGTGGGATTTTACAGAATGCATCAACTATAACAAACAGAATAAACAAAACAGGATTTTTCTATATATTAAAGGCTACTAGACATTAAGGAGCTGAAAAGGCATTTGCCCATAAATTATCCCCAGATAATGACAAGTAATAGGTCAATTTGCCTCAATTAGCAAGGTGTCTGTCCAAGCTACTCTTAAATTCACAGTTTGTTCAGCTTATAAGGATGTTTCATGGTAATTTGTTCCATGGATTAAAAACTGGTTGATTAAAGAAAGCATTTATTCTATCTGTAATAAATCTGCTTGCCTTAGTTTGAAGTGGGTGACCTCTGGTATTGGTATTATCCTTACATACCATGGGGGGGGGGCATGCAAATTAATATGTGCCGTAGACAATATCATATAAATGTATGTTTATGCAAGGGTGTCGTGTATAAGAGTGTTTAGTTTAGGTTACTACCAGCAGGAGACTAATTACTATGGATTATGGGAGTTGATATATTGAATGATCAATTCATTCTCAATAAACATGCACTTTAATTCAATAAACAAAAGCCACCTATGTGAAGCCCCAACTTTAACAGATCAATATTTTTATATTGTTTAGTGTGGAAGCATGTACTACATATTCCAGTCATTATGTGGTATGATATATGCCTTAGAATGAATGCACACACACACACACACACACACACACACACACACACACACACACACGCACACACACTCTCACTCACACTCCAGAGGCAAATATATTTTATATAGACCCATAGGTAGACATACAGTACTTGAAAAATACACATTTATTTTCATGTAAATGAGATAAATATTTATTTCAATGTCATCGACCATTTAGTCAATCAATATGTTAATATTAGTAACAGTATTTGTGTTGTACACACTACTTTTTTACACTTGCCTTGATTTTATAATCAGATTAATTAGCTCTTTACATATCCCTGGCTACACTACTTGCTACTCCTCAGTAAAGTGGCTTGAAGGTACTCATGAAAACAAGTGTAACATATCTATATAACTACATATATTTAGATATGGATATATACATATGCATACACACACACACACACACACACACACACA
Organism: Neoceratodus forsteri; assembly: GCA_016271365.2. Classification (NCBI taxonomy): domain Eukaryota; kingdom Metazoa; phylum Chordata; order Ceratodontiformes; family Ceratodontidae; genus Neoceratodus; species Neoceratodus forsteri. Next base: position 1,388,753,878 of record CM057453.1, read on the forward strand.
CACACACACAGTGTGTGCTCTAAGGAAATTGTCCTTGGCTGATATAGGGCAACTATTGATTAAAGTAATATGCATAGGGGCACAAGATTCAATTTGCGTTGCAAGTTGCACCTTCTAAAGCAAAGCGGGTGTACATTCTCAAGCCTCGATCATTTGCTGTTACTTGCTTCGCGAAGTCTCCCTGCACCAAGTTTTTTTTTGTATCTGCCGGATAACAAGGAGGGCTATGAAGGTTAGTAAATGGCCACATTTCTGTTCTAATTTTTAGATTATAAACCCGGAGCATATTCCAACAAGACTACAACTACAGAGCAGCAGTGGAAGACTGGAAGAAAAATGTGCCATGTTCCAATCAAAATGGCTTTCAGTCCACATTATTGATTTGATACTGACATAAAATAGGATGTAAATATTGATTGCAGCTGGACTCTTCCCTGTGTTTGGACTGAGGAATGAAAACGTGTAAAAATATGGTCACTGACAAAAATACAACTTCATTGTTGTCATCTGATCTATAAACAGCTAGTTTTCAGTGGGGTCATAGAATGTATCTAAATTTACAGTTGGGAGACCACTGAGGGGTTAAGTGGGTTGCTTAGGGTTACTCAGTATATAAGTGACTGGTGGGAACTGAACATGGGTCTGCTGGTCCTGAATCCTTTGCTAGTCCCTTATAAGACCAAGATCGCCTTTCCCAGAAATTGCACAAAACACCCATTCCAAACTACAATAAAATCAGCAAATAAATAAAAGAGCAGGGCCAAATCCTAAAAGTCCCTTGTTAGAGTTCCGAACATTTAACATGCAATGGATTTTTGTTTGCTCTGTTTACAGAAGCTGTTTTCAACTACTAAAAGGATGTTTCATGAAAGCGCATGTATGTCTAGTATTTTTATTTTTTTTATTTTAAATTGTAATGGCTTACGTGGAACAATAAAAACTTAGTTGAATCAAATGCAAAAAGGGATGGCCTTTGGTATAGTATACTATGGAATTTATCCAAATTATTTTCATAGTTAATATGGGCTGTAATTATTTCACAGTAAAATTTGATAAATTTTACGGCACTTCATGGGGGGGGGGGTAATTTCACAGCACTACACGGTCCAAACAACATCGTGCCTGGATCACTAAATTCAGTTTTGCGTGTACCTGGGAGTCTGAGAATCCCAATTATTGGGCAGTGAGGAGTCGGGCAGTGAGGAGATGCCAGTTGGTTTGTGTTTTTTTTATTATTCCACTCCATATGCAGAAACAATTGAGGACCTGGCACGCATAGTCGGAAATTGTACAATAGCATGTCTACTTTAAAAGCAATCCAAAATGTTATATTTCAAGATCCGTTTATGTTTTGGATGGCTGCTTTGAATATAAGACTGCAAACTGCTCGGTTTCTGTTACTGTGCGATCATCTGCACTTCACAAGGACTACCAAAAACCATGCAGAGAAAACAGTGTAAGTGAAAACAGTTACGGGTAATTAATAGCATGGACATTATAGCACTATACCTGTAACTGTTTTCACTTATGCTGAGCAGTAGAAGTCAATAAGCGTGTGGAATACCAGTGTGCTGACATTGTGATATAGTGGTTAGAAAAACAAACTATGAGTGGCTGTGGGATAACTGACCATGGTTTGAGCCCAGTGTAGAACTCCTTATATTTTTACTTTTTAGAAGTCAGTAGACATCTGGGAACAAGCGACCACTGCACAGTGTGCTTCACAATAAACACAACCATGGAGACAAGCCATACAAAGACAAGGATACTGGACTTTAGAAGGGCTGACTTTGGCACAATGGGTGAATACCTGAGGAATGCATTAGCAAATGGCCAGAAAAGAAAGGTGGAAGAACAATGGAGAAAAATCAAAACTGCCATCATGGAGGCAACAAGCCTTTGTGTGAAACAAATAAAGAAAACAAAGCGGAATAAAAAAAACACTATGGCTCTCAAAAGAGGTGTCAGGGAAGGTTAAGGAGAAAAAGGCTGCATTCAAAAAGTATAAGGAATCACAGACGGAGCATGACAGGGAACTGTATCAATTAAAGCAGAAAGAAATGGGGAAGGCAGTCAGAAAAGCAAATGCCCAAACCGAGGAAAGATAGCCAACTCAGTTAAGAAGGGGATGAAACCTTTAAAGGTACATTAGGACACAGAAAGGTTAAGAGAGGGATAGTGAAGATTAATAAAGGAGAGGGAGGTGGGCAGAGGAGACAGTGAAAAGGCAGAGATACTGAATGAATACTTTTGCTCAGTATTCACAAAGAAAGAAGAGGAGGAGTTACCTAAACCAAACAGTAGAAGCACTCTGGATAGTGGGGTTGACACCAGTCCATTTACAGAAGAAAGAGTACTGAAGAACTCCTAAATCTCAAGGTGGACAAAGCAATTGGGCCTGCCAGAGGATTCACCTAGAATCCTAAAGAGCTAAGGAGGACCTAGTGACACCACTAACCACACTTTTTAACAAATCATGGGAAGATGGGGTGGTACCTGAGGACTGGAGGAGGGCAGATGTGATTCCCCTTCACAAAAGTGGAGCAAGGCAGAAGCAGGAAACTACAGACCTGTTAGTTTGACCTCAGTGGTGGGGAAAATGATGGAATCACTTCTGAAAGAAAGAATTGTTGAGTACCTAGAGGCCAGCAGGGCACAGGACCCAAAGCAGCATGGATTCACAGCAGGAAGGTCATGTCAGATGAATCTAATTGATTTCTTTGACTGGGTGACCAAAGTAATAGACCAGGGAGGGGCTGTGGATATGGCCTACCTAGACTTTAGCAAGGCATTTGACACAGTCCCGCACAAAAGATTAATAATCAAGTTTGCCAGCCTGGGAGTGGGTCCCAGGGTGGTAGCCTGGGTAGCAAACTGGCTGCACAACAGCACACAGAAGGTAATAGTGAATGGAACACATTCTGAAGAAAGGGGGGTTACTAGTGGAGTACCTCAGGGCTCAGTACTGGGTCCAGTCCTCTTTAACATCTTTATAGGTGACATTGCAGAGGGTCTGGAAGGAAAGGTATGCCACTTTGCAGATGACACAAACATCTGTAACAGAGTTGATACACAAGGGGGAGAAAGGATGAGAAGGGACTTGGCAAGGTTAGAGGAATGGTCAGACATAGGGCAACTTAGATTCAATGCAAAGAAGTGCAAAGTAATGCACCTGGAAAATAAAAATCCAGGAGAAGAGTACACAATAGCAGGGGAGGTACTAACGACAACAATAATGGAAAGGGATCTGGGTGCAGTCATATCAGATGACCTAAAGATGGGTAAGCAATGTGAGAAGTCAGTAAGGAGAGCCAGGGGGATACTGGGATGCATAGGGAGGGGCATCACAAGTAGAAAAAGGGAAGTGGTTATCCCTCTATACAGACAGTTGGTGGGACCCATCTGGAGTACTGCGTGCAGTTTTGGAGACCTCATCTACGCAAGGACATAGACAGGATGGAAGCAGTCCAGAGTAGGGCAACTAAAATGGTGCAGGGTCTACATCAGAAACCATATGAAGATAGACTGAGAGAGCTTAATATGTATACCCTTGATGAAAGGAGGGACAGGGGGCACATGATAGAAACTTTTAAGTACCTCAAGGGAATCAACAAAGTCCAGGAGGGTAGCATCTTTCAGAAATAGAGATGTGTAAGAACAAGGTGGCACAATTTAAAGTTAGAGGCTCAGTGTAATGTGAGGAAATTCTTTTTCACGGAGATAGTGGTGGATGCATGGAACCGCCTTCCTGGAGAGGTTGTGGGGTCTAAAACAGTGGGGGAATTCAAACATGCATGGGACAGACATACGGCAATTATAGTGGGGGGTTGCAGGAAGTAGGCTGTTGGTTAACTAGAATCTGCAGCTTATCCAATAGGTAGGGAAATGGGCAGACTGGGTGGGCCAAGTGGTCCTTATCTGCCGTCAAAGTCTATGTTTCTATGTTTCTAAGTTAATAATGTTGTCATTGTGTGGAGATGCGTGCGGTTGTGGAGGATGTTTATTTAAATTACAGGGGGTGCAGGGGACAAAGCCCCCCCCACCTAAAATTGCCCAATACACCTCATTTCCCTTCCCCTGTTACGTGACTTGTAGATGTTCTGTATTTGTTATGTCAACCCACCTGAATTTCTCCCTCCCGCCCGACTTGCGTGTGGCGTGGAGTTTAATTGTAGAATATGCCTTCCTTCCTTCCTAGTCCTGTGCACCTCCTGGTACCATTCTTGAGTGTGCCCACCCCCTGACATTCGACCACCTCCAGTTGTAACGCTGTCTCGACCCTTGCTGTTTTTGCTCAGCGCTTTTCTTTCTCCTGCTGTGTTCCCTGTGTGGATTTTGACCACACTATTATTTACTTACTCTTTTGACCTAGACCCCCTATCAAACTGCTCAAATTTGTACTTCATAAAAATCTTTTTCAAGGGTGGATCAATAAGCACGTCTAGATAGTATTTATAAACAAATATATAAACAATATATGGAAAATGCATTCTGAACATAAAAAAACAGTTCTTAGTATGTTTCATATATGGCCCATATAGTATCTATATATGTTATGTAATATACAGTTGAACAATTTTCCCATAGAGAAAAAGTGGAGTCAGAAAGTCGTAATAAGAAAGTCGTAATAACACCATTTTGAAATCAGAGTAATAGTATTACAACTTTGAATTTCTCAAAAGCTGCACTCCACTAATGGCTGAAAACCCATGGCAAACTGAAAGAGGAGAAAGAGCAATTTAACATGACCTGGATTGATTACTAGGACCCCAGCAGACAGAAAGAACAGTTGTGCTGTTCGTGTCTTATTGTTTATTGTCCCTCATTGGCACTGGGGGGTGAGTGGAGCGGAGAGGTGACCTGGCTATGGCAGTAGGAAGGGGATACAGTTGGTGGGGGGAGGGTCTCTGAGACAGTCGGGGGTGGGGGCTCACTGAAACAGTAGAGATTGATTACGTGGGTTGCCGTATATTACAAAAAAACAACTTATGACAATTTATCTGTTACAGTGTTGAAGCTTATCTCAGGATTGATGTGATAAACCTCTCCAGCTTCGCACTAAAGGTTTATGACCTTACCAGAATCTCTTGATCAAGTTACAACAATGTAACAGATGGACTGACATATGTTATTCTATTTGTACATGTCTAACATTTTCTTTTATTTCATATATTTTAAATATGTCAAAAAGCGGGCAATTTTTGTATATTTAAAATACATTTTTTAACTATATATGGGAAATATATCTTTATTCTTTTAGCTGCACCATTGCCCCAGCCAGGAAGGTGGGGGAAGGGCTACTTTCACCACTGATCCAGTGCTACTCTGTGGTGGCCAGCACAGCAGAGAGATGTGCTAATGCTTGGTGGACACTGACTCCCAACCCCAACCTGGAATCCAAGAGCAAGAACTCGGTGACACATTTGGTACCCCAGCTGGCTCCTGTTTGGATTCTGGGACTCTCATGTGAGCACATATAAACAGATGAGAAAGAAGTAAGTGCCTCAGCTGGGATCTCTGGTAGCCCAGGTGGCTATACAGCTGGTCACTGTACTGGACTGGCCCCCTCCATGGTCGCATTTTAATTTTTGGACTTTTTTTGTTGTTTTCTGTTGTCTGTGTGATAACAGCCTTTGAGTCTGCACAACCATGAGAAGACTTTTTTTTTCAGTGACTGTCCTGACCAGTGTTCTGGGGGTTCCTTTTGTCCTTCTGTCTATGGTGCCATCAATCTCCCAGTTGCCAAGGGCACCAAATCCATGACTCCAGACACTTTCAATTCAACAAAGATTAGCATGCCCCGTTTACAACACTTTAAGCAGCAGTATTTGTTAATCACCCAAACTTCTCATCATACAACTTTTTTTAACAAAAATGTAGTTCTGACATCCTTGGTTATCATCATCATCAGTGTATTTTTAATGTTCTCAGATATTTTTAAAACACCTTTAGAACTATGTTTGTAATTACTGGCTCTAGTAATTAAAGATGACATCCACCCGCAATTTTAAGAAATCTCTTCTGCTGGGGTTATCATTTGAGTGGGTGTCCAGTGAAAACAGTACTGTAAAGAATAGCACCACGGGCATAATGGCATGAAGAAAAATAGCGGATGCAGCAGGACAGCGCATGTCAGAAATGTCGTTTTTGACTTTAGCTGCTGTACCCCTTGTAAGTGTGTCTCAGAGGATGGTTATATTTCCGTAGGGGAGTGTGAGTGGCAAAACACCCCGAATTATTCCTGGCACGTAGGTGGTTCGGTATATTGCGATGATTCTGCTACATGTTTCTGATGTTAAACAGCACAGCACTGCACCAAAATAATTCATTTTCCACATGTTGGGCATGGCACAGGAATGGAAACTTTTAAAACCTTTACAATCCCATATCTCCATTCAGGAATAAAAGAAAATGAAAAGAAAATTGGGCATACTTACGCTTTTCCCAGAGTTTACATTACTGCTGAAAATAGAACTACATGGTGACTAACAAACCCAGCTGTTGCTTTAAGTCAGGCATTATTATGAAGCCCCCCACCCAAATGGAACACTGTTCTAGTAAAAATGGAATTGCGTGTTTAATATTTATCTTTCTTGCTTCAGAGGGGTGTGCCTCAGAAATGTGAACATAGGTGCAAGCTGCATGAAGAGATAAGTGCATTTTATAATTAAACATAAAATTATATTACTGAGAATAGCCGATTTAGCACAAAAGGATTCAAGGATGGCATTCAACTTGGTGATTACATCTGTGGTGAACTGACTTTCAATCTTTTTATTTCACACCACTATATTTATTAATGCCACAGGCTGATATGCCCAGGAATTTTCACACAGTTAAACCAAATGTTGCTGAATGTTGATGCTGCTGTATTCATATTGAAGCAGGGGCCATTTAAAACACTCCAAGCCAGGAAGTTTAGATGGTTGCAGGTTCAAGTCCAGCCCTAGCACTTGGGCTACCCAACATTGAAACTGAAGTGCTAGACCAGGGTGGTGCTGTCCTTTGGAGGAGACATTAAACTGAGATTGCTTCTTCCCATCTTTGGTAGCTGTTCAAGGTGTAATTAAAGATCCCTTGGCACTTTTATAAAGTGCTGAGGAGTTTGTCCAGTGTTCTGCCCAATGTTCCCTCTTATGCTTTATTTTGTAAAACACATTGGGATGGCAGTATAGCCTAGAAGTTATAGCTATGAGCTGTGAATGAGCTTGGTACATCCAGCAGACCTGGGTCTGAGTCCCACAACTTCTACATGCATACTATGTGACCCTGAACAAGTCCCTTAACCCCCATGCTCCCAGAAACACATTCAGCTCAGTGTGGCTTTCTGGGCTAAAAAAACATAAAATAAAAATAAATAAATAAAATACAGTGCATGTTAAAGGCACAATGGCAAAACCAAATTCTGTTCTGTTCTGTAGACTGAGTCTCCACCACTGCTGTTCCCTAATCCAAAAACTGCAACCTGTCCATAGCCTAGGAAGTGGAGCTGGACAGACAAGGACTACCTCGAGCAGATCTCTGACTTCATTTATTTTTTCACTAAGTTCCTTCGGGTAAAGTGTTAAAGTTGTTGGCTAATTCTGTGTAATGTTACAGATTTGATTTTACCTTGCAGCTCTGGGATGGTCATTGAACACCAACTGGCAACATAACATAGGGAGGGTTCAGTTCTGAATAATAACACTTGTTTTTAGGTTAGTGAGTGAATTAAGTTTTGCGGACATTTGCAAGTGCCTGAATTAGAAAGGTCGTGTCATTTTAATACGCATATGTGGGGAGGGGACAGAAATGTCAGGGATGCAGAAATGTAAAAAAAAAATGCCCATAAGAAAAAAAAACACCTACTGTGATATTGTGCAGTGCTGCAGTCCATAGGGACAACATGGGGGGATTGCTTCTTGGGGAAGGGTCAGGTGGAGGAAAAACAGTTCCACAGATGGAAAACGTGACGTAGGTCCTTTTCTGATGCAAAACATCTGCAGGCTCTGCCCACTGCAGATGTAAAAAGAGTAGGGGTATTCTTATTTACAAATAATACAGATATGTACAAATCAATACAATGACTGAAAAAAAAGCAATTCTATAGATTTTGCACTGCTAACTTAAAAAAAAAGAATAAACACACACAAAATACAAAAAGGTAGTTCATTGCTATACCTCCTACTTTTAGGAATAGCTATACTTCAATACATTTCATCGGTTCTATGTGACAAGGGCGACTGAATATCAGCGACTGGTCATAAGGGCACACAACCACAAGGGTGACTGCCCCCCACAACCCCTTAATTAGGATTCCTACTCCGGGGGGGTGCAACTCGGGGAAATAGGTGAAATCCAAGGTCGCCCACATTGTCGGTGCCATTGTGCAGTAGCACTTATGACCGGTTGCCAACATTCAGTTGCCCACATCACAGGCTACCCATTTCATCCCTAAATCACCACATTATTCTTGTGTGATCCAAAGAAACAGTTTCCATAAACTTTTTCTGTTGTTATAGGATATTTTCTGTCTATCTTCCCAGTATAAGTTTTGTAAATTGTTCTGAATCATATTTACTGTTATTTGTGCAGGAATGCAGTATGTTTCTACTGCAGTGTTAACACACATCTAGTTTGCCACAAATAGTATTTACAAGTAGTAAAACATACTTGTGCTTTTATGATATTTCCTCCACTCTCTGGGATAAATTCTTAGAACTAATATCTGGCAGGTTACATTCTGAAAGAAAGGTTCATGCCATTCTTTAATAATAGTTTTCAAAACATCTCTGCTATATGGACAGTCCAGTAGGAAATGTCCCTGAGTCTAAAGATGCCACTGACAACTTCTTCAAGGACACTCTCGCTCATCTATTCTTTTATGTTTAAAGGAATTTTTAACTGACATTTTGCCATGTATATTTAATCATGTGTGGTCCTGTGTCTTGAGAGTCTGTCATTAATCTGCTTCAACAAAGCAATGAGGATTTGTTCTGTTGGACACAGTTTAAGTTCCAAAGGAGGGGAGAAAACTTTTTTATATTATGGTGTTATATAGTTCCTTCCTATCCTGTGATCATACGTACTCTACTGACAAGTGCCATTTCTGTCATTTATTTAGACCCAGTCTAAATAACATGGTAAGGCATGTCCATATTCTTTCCTTCCCATTGCGTATTTCTGTAAATTCCAATCCAAAAAAACTTAGGAATTAAATCCTTAACTAAGGGAACCCACGGTAAATCCATTCCTTTTAAGATAGGGGAAATATTATGTGACAAAAATATGCTATAAAAAATGTCAGGGGTTAATCATGTTGAACCCTGCTCTGCTTATAGTTCTATAAGCTGCCTTTCTTTGAAACTGGGTTTAACCGTGATCTCCACAAGCCTTGAAAAAATAAGCTAAACAGTTTAGGCTCATGTTCCACAGGTGGTGGAAATACATAACTCAGGAAAGTAAAACATGGTAATACTAATGTTTTCACTAAATACTGTAAACTCTCACGTTTGGACAAATTCCTGTTTTTCATATACTGTAAGCAACTACTGTTCAACAATTTTTATGCTGTTTGTTTAGTTAGTCTCTGCAGTGTCTTCACAACTGAATGTGATTCCTACTGTAGAATTTTTGAGGGCTATTTGTAAACTTAACTCCTACACCAAACAGCAAATCCAGGAAATGCACCATTCTGTTATAATTTTTCTTCCTTTGTTGGTCCCCAGAAAACTGGAATTTAACTGCTAAATAAAACCTAGAAAACCAAGTCCACTGTTTTTACTTTCCAAGTGCACAGTTCTTTATTTTTCATAGCCATTTCATCTTTTTTTTTTTAAATATCCATTATTTCTAGATCAACCACAGTCTCTTCATCAGGGACTGGCTGTAATTAATACAATATACAGTATTTTAATTTATTTTGTATGTATCACAGAAATTATTATAAATTTTATGAGGCTCATGTTTACATTTATAACTGAAACATGGAGTGCAAAGATGCCATAGTACCTTTATATCTGTCACAAGGTATGCACTCTCCACATTTGCTTAATACTTTACCTCATCTTCTTCAAATCTCTCTATATGAAAGGGATAAACAAATTATTTAGTGCCTACTAATACTGTGATTTAATCAAACACTTATAATCATTTAGTTCTATCTCACTTCATGGGTAAATATATGTATTCAAAAAAACATTTCAATTGAAAATGTTTTTTACTTCCTATATACCATATATGTAACTCATCACGTATGTTTTTTTTCTTAAATCAGTTTAAACATTAATCCAGTGCCACTTATGTAGTCATATCTTCTTTAAGCATCAAAACAGAAAAGCATGCACTGAGTGGGTGGCACTCACAAAAAATCAATGCAATATCACCAGTTCAGATTTGGGCACTCACCACCATGTAAAGCAGGACATCATCAGCAATAAATGTTGAACTTTGTTGTCTTATCTTATTTGAAGGGAGCACAGTGTCATTGTGGAGTGGAGTGGACTCCGTTTGCTATTACCCTCTGCGTCCTGTTGTCCAGCCAATTTTTTACCCAGGCTACCATCCTGGGACCCTGGGAATGTTCATTATGGATGCATCTTAGAAGTAGGTTGTGCATTTTTATTTCTGCGGTGTTCTGGTATGAAAATACACAACCTACTTCTACGATATGTATCTTAGAAGTAGGTTGTGCATTTTTATTCCTGTGGTGTTTTGGTATACACAACCTACTTCTACGATATGTATCTTAGAAGTAGGTTGCACATTTTTATTCCTGCGGTGTTCTGGTACGAAAATAGACAGCCTACTTCTATGATATGTATCTTAGAAGTAGGTTGTGCATTTTTCTTCCTGCAGAGTTTTGGTATGACACACTTTTCTATCCTTTTTTTGCAGCCTTTGAATTTGTCTGGGGCTTGATGTTTCCCTTGTGTTCCAAATCTCACTTATAGGGCAAGTGATGTTGCTCTGTTACATTGGAATTGCTTCACAGTTTGTTTAATATTATTAATTTGATCAGTCAGAGCTATTCCTAATTCATGCCTTCTAGCAATAAGCTCCTGAAGATGATTTCCAGAAGTTAAATAGTTCAAGTAGTTGTCTGTTCTTAACCTCTTAGCTTCTCTCTGAAAGAATTTTATGAAATCTGCTTTGGAACCTTCCCATCAAATTTTCTAATTCTCATATGTGTGAAGGACAGACTATCCTGAAAAAACACAGTAGTACACCATTTTATGATTACTGGATTGTCAAGAAATGTATTATTTTATTAAATCTCCATAATTGGGGGGGGGGGCTGTGGCCCTGTTTGTATTTACAATGCACAGCTACATGGTCAGAGGTTTCTGCTGCTACTGTGTTTGCTTCTACAACTTTGAAGTGTTGTAAAAAAAAAAACAATCAAGTAGAGTGGCTAGGGATCCTTTGTCCATGACAAATCCAGTGCCATGTTTTTCAGACATGAAACTGTCTTGTAATTTTGTTGCAGCTAAAATTTCTTTTAAACAGGTAGTATCGCATTACGTTTTGGTGGTTCTACCTCATCTTTCCCCATGTGTGATTCCACAGTTGATGTCACCCCCTAATATTTGCCAGTGTGCAAGAAGGGCTGTATTTCTAGAAACAGCTTCACCCTAGCAGATGTCATTTGTGGTGAATAAATATTGATTAATCTGATATTGGTGTTGACAGAAGAAATATCTAATGGCAAATCTGTGCCAGGTACGATGTCCACTAGTTGCAGTGTGGTAAAAGGGAATCCTCTTAAAAGGATGCCCACCCCATCACTGGTATCTAGGTTTTGTGACCAAAAAGATGGTCCATGCAACCATGTTCTTTTTTTTTTTTACTGCATGACATAGAAACATAGAAACATAGAATCTGGCAGCAGATAAGGACTGCTTGGCCCACCTATTCTGCCCATTTTTCTTACCTGTTTCATATACTGCAGATTCTAAATGATCTGTAGCTTACCCTTTCTTTCATATCACTAGAGTTTCTTTATATCTGTCCCATGAATTTTTGAATCCTCTACCATTTTTGGCCCTTCAACTTCTGCTGGAAGGCTCCATGGATCCACCACCTTTTCCATGAAAGAAATACTTTCTCATGTTACCCCTAAGTCTACCCTCTCTGTTTTCAATATCATGGCCCCTTGTTCTTGAACATCTTTTTTTTTAAAGATGCTACCCTCTTGTACCTTATTAAAACCCTTGAAGTATTTGAAAGTCTCTATGAGATCCCCCAACTTCATATGATGCTTTAAGTCTAGTGTCCTGCAGGAAAAATATATTGCCTGGTAGGGTTTCTAGTATAGCTAATGTATATATCCTCTTTCTAAATGTATTCATGCTGTTCACATTCCAAGTCAGTGGGGACAGAGTAGGCCCTACACACATTTTTAAAGTGTTGCTATTGGGGGCCAGGAAATGTTGTCTTGCTTGGGTTCTTATCCTGCACCGTACTTTCTTTTCCGCTGATGTGATGTTTCTGAGTTAGATTATTATTTTTTTATATAGATTTTTGCTCCTCCATGGCCACCTTCTCTTGTCATGAGGCCTTCTGCTGCCCCCAATCCTGTCAGCCTCTCCCCCCACCATCATAACAGTGGGGATCCATAAGGAGCAGGATCCAAGAGCATTGGAAGCTGTCACATATGGCCATAGAGAGACATGGGTTTTCTGTGGTTTCTCCCTGCCCTCCTGAAACAACAGCATGCACTGCAAGAGTGTGTGCATGGAGGCATGAGTGCACTCCCAGAAGCCAAGTGCTCCTTCCACCCTCCCCTATGTTACGTCAGCCACTGACTCTGCTCTGACACCTGGCCTCCATGAGGTGTCAGTCAAAAGTGAGGAACTGTACCACCCAAATACAGGAGATGAGAGCAGCCCAGAGGCTGCTACAATCATCTCCCAGACCCCCCTACTGACCCACAGTGGCCTGAGCCCACCCCTGAACTTGGGTCATCAATGTGGCATGAGGTGTGGCATCAAGTTCCTCAGCCCTTTACACCACCGTGCCGGCTTTCTGAGTTAGATTCTTCATGGTCTGAACATTGTCCTCTTAAAGATGAAATAATGGAGGAGGTGTCTGATTGTCCATCATCTCTTTTCATGCCCCCACCCCCACTGCTTTGCATGAGCCAATGTACCATGTTTATTTTTTATTGGTACTCCTGCTAGTCTATTAGTTTCACATTTTGCTTTCCTGTTTCTACCTCTTTTCCTAACTGTACCCACTTGCATTTCTGTGCCCTGTGGGGGGAGGCATACTAGGTTTCTCTGTCGCCATATCTTCATCCATAGGGGCCTCTGCCGCATCACTTTCCTGTCATCTATCTGGTTCCCTGTTTTATAGTGGGGGTACCACATCAGTGTGTTGTTGTGAGCACAATTATTATCTTAATGGCTGGTTTGGACAGGGGATAGCAAAGAAAGGTAACCATAATGCTGAGTCTTTCAACTGATCATATTTGATCCCAAGTCTTTCCATAGTTTTTCAAGGTTTTGAAACTAACATCAAATGTATTTTCACCTTAAATCTGAATTACTGCATATAGTTCCACAGCAGAAAAGCCCACAGAGTATCTTAGCAGTTTCTAAATCACATAGACCCTGCCTGAATGGGTATCTAACCCACCATGATACCTCAGTCTAATGGCATTTCTTCACTGAGTGGGTTCTCTTCTAGAGGAGAATAAGTCCAACATTTTGAAGCTAGGTCCACATTGGTCATGATTTGACTCTCAATGGAGGACAGAGGTATGGCTTGCAGATGTCCCTTCCCCAGCATCAGAAAAATCATCAGAGTGGTCTCCAGAGTATATGTTTCAGCTGGGTGCAGGGTCTTTAGTATCATTTATATCCATCCATTCATTTGCATCTTCACTGGTACCAGACTTGTTTTTGTGATTAAGGTCAAATGCAGAATTATGAATTCCTAAGGCAAGGGTAGAGTTTATGTCCTGAGTAGATCTATTGTCCGTGCTAATTGTACTAGAGCAATTTGCAGTTTCCTGCCCCATAGGGTTGCTTACCTCAGCAGGTTCCTTTGTATAACAGTCTTTGTCAGCGCATATCCAAGATACTCCATCTGCCACTTTCACCAAGCCTACTGCCATCAGCAAGGTTTCTACTGATCATTGTGCCAGTGTTTTTCTAGTTGCTGGTCCAGAGATGGGGGGGTCATGTTTTAGGTCAAACCTGTGGCCACTATGTGCCATTCTGGATGCAGCAGACCCCTCTCCCCTCATTGCTTATGTTTGATTGTGCCATAAATTGCAATTTTGTTTCTGGCAGACAAGCAAAATGAGGATTCGATGGACTGAGACTGTTGCAATTGGGATGAAACTATAACAGCGCATGTTACTTTCAGAGCAGTATGTTCACTTTTTAAAGGGAAAGTCCCCTCAACCTATTTTCTGTATATCTGTGTAGTTTGTAGGCATGAACAATGATTCCCTCTCTTGCAGCCCCCTAATTTTATCTTAGTTTAAATATAAATGGGTTGCTTCACTCTGTTTTTCCCTGGTGTGAAAACCTGTTTGTCTCCATTACAAAAGTCATGACCACACTCATGCATGGCAATATGGGAGCTGATAAGACATACATGCAAAAGCCAGTGGAAGTTTTACTCTCATGCAGTTCTGTTACCTGTCTTACGAAGTCCCTGTTTTCTCCAAAATCATTTTTTTCTCTGAGATACACTTTAAACTACTGAAAACAGCAGGGCACTTACTATGCCTTGAAATGTTTCATGGCCAGCATAACACAAGAACATAGGGATTGCAGGAGGCAGCAAGAGCACTGACCAATACAGTATAACTATTGCAGGCTTTAGCACTAAAACATCATAAAATTCCAGGATGCATTACATGAGTCAGGTCATGACCTTTGCAATGGAGTCAAGCAAGTTTTCACACTTGATTTAAATACCTTCATTTATGTTTAAATCTTGATGAAATTAGGAGGGTGCAGTAGAAGCAATCATTGTTCATGCCTACAAACTAAACCAGTAAACAGAATAAAAGGCTAAGGGAGCCTTCCCTTTAACTTCCTTGTTTAAATTCCTGTTCACTTTGTTTTCAGTAATTTTTTGCAAGGAGAGCAAGCACCATGTCAGTTTGTAAGTTAGTTTCACTTTCTTTGGGACAAGGGTCAATCACAGTAAATTCAGTTTGGGTAGGGGCTGGCATGCCATGACTCAGGGAGCTAACAGGCTTTGATGCTGCCACATCAGCAATTACAATGAAACTAAGCTGACAACATTGTCAAAAACCAAAATGGCATCACTTGTGCTGGCTTTTTGAAGCAACTTAGAAGATAATTGTTCTTTTTCATGTAAAACCTTTGACTCCTTTCTGCCATCAATGATAGTAAGTGTCTCTTTTTCTCACTTTCAAAGCTGTTTTGAGCTTGTCCTCCTCTTCTTCTTGAAATAGCACCACTGTGCCTTTTTCCTCAATATTCCAGTTCTGTTTTGTCATTTCCATCTTGATTTCTGCATCTTCTACAACATTTATGAGGTCCATTTCATTGATTTCTGCAGCTTCTGTTGTAGGAGAAGGGAAGGATGCTTGTTCCCCTGCTTCCAACACATCCATCCTCTCCCCTACAAAACTAGGATTGGCCATCTTGGCATCTTGGCAAGAGTAGGGGAGTTTCCCCGGGGCCCTGGCCAAATTTGTCCCAGTCACTAAAACACCACCAACAGCTTAATGTGGTTAAGTATGGCCATTTGCACTGTATCTCCCCAAGAACAAGGCAGAAATAAGCAGAATTGCCTAGCCTTCATTTCCCAGTCAACAAAGACAAGCTAAATAAATAAAAACATAGTCAACAGAAGCAATAGAAACAACAGAGAAGAAACAAACTTTTGAAGGATTAAAGTAAGTAGTCACTGGAAAAAAAGAAAACAAGAGAGGTAATAGAACTAAGGCCAGATGCAATAAAAGCACAGAAGAAAAAAATATAGAAACTATTCAACGTAGAAACATAGAAGATGTTGGCAGATAAGGGACACTTAGTCCTAGTCTGCCCTAACTTCCCTAACTATAGTACCACCGGACATACTACTTGGACTCCAGATTACACCCCCCTTGCTTCTAAGATTCCCTTGTGTCTATCCCATGCATTCTTAAATCCTGTTACCATTCTAGCCTCCACCACTTCCACTGGGAGTCTTTTCCATGCATCCACCACCCTCTCCATGAAGAAGTACTTCCTCACGTTTCCTCTGAGCCTCCCTCCAGCTTCATATGGTGATCCTTTGTCCTTGAGCATCTTTGTCTTTAGAAAGTGCTCCCTTCCTATACCGTGTTTATTCCTGTGAGGTATTTGAATATCTCTATCATATCCCCCCTTCCCGCCTGTCTTCTAGGGAGTACATATTTAAATCCTTAAGCCTTTTTTCATAGGGCTTCTGATGCAGGCCCTGTACCTTTTTGGTTGCCCTCCTTTGCACAGCCTTCACTCTATATCCTTTTGGAGATGGGGCCTCCAAAACTGTGCACAGTACTTGAGGTGGGGTCTCACCAGTAATCTATATGGGGCCATTATAACCTCCCCCTTTCTGCTGGTGATACCCCTACCTATGAATCTAAGCATTCTGCTAGCCTTTCCCACTGCCTTGTCACACTGCTTAGCTGCCTTCAGGTCATCAGAAATGATAACCTCTAGGTCTCTTTCCTGTTTTGTAACTGCTAATACCCCCCATTGGGGTTTTGTGCCCTAAGAGCATGATTTTGCACTTTTTTGCTTTGAATCTGAGCTGCCAAACTCATGATCATTCTTCTAACTTCATTAGGTCTTCCCTCATTCTTTCAACCCCCTCCCCATGTGTCTACACTGTTGCAGATTTTTGTGTCATCAGCAATTAGCATGCCTTTCCCTCCAGTCCTTCTGCAATGTCATTATAAAAGACATTAAAGAGGACTGGGCCTAATTCTTACCCCTGTGAAACCCCACTAGTCATCTTGCCTTCCCCAGAGTGTACCCCATTTACCACCACTATTTTGCTCCTACCACTAAGCCAACTGTCCACTCATTTTACTATTTTAGGACCTACTACTAGGCTACTCAGTTTGTTTACCAGCCTTCTATGTGGAAGAGTGTTGAAAGCCTTGCTGAAATCCATATAGGCCACATCAACCGCACCTCACTGGTCCACTTCTTTTGTTACCCAATCAAACAAATAGATCAGGTTTGTCTGGCAGGACCACCACCCTGTGAATCCATGTTGCCTCAGATTCTGTAGACTGCTGGTAACAAGATATTCTCTAATCCTTTCCTTCATTAGGGATTCCATTACTTTGTTAACTACCAAAGTCAGGCTGACCAGCCTGTAATTTCCTGGCTCCTCCCTAGTTCCAATTTTGTGGAGTCAGACTACATCTGCCCTTCTCCAGTCCCCCAGTACATCACCTTTTTCTAGTGACAGGTCAAACAGGGCTGTTAGAGGTGCAGCCAGCTCCTGCCTGAGCTCCCTAAGCAACCTGGGGTGCACCACGTCTGGACTCATTGCCTTGTCTACATTTAACTTTGACAACTCCTTTTGGACTCTTTCCATTGTAAATGGGTTAGTGTCCACCTTCCAACCCTTTATGCCCTTGTCTTGTAACAAAGGCCCATTCTACCGCCTTCTCCATGAATATAGAACAAAAAAATGTGTTTCGTATGTCTGCTTTTTGGTGGTCCTCTTGTACAGAAACCACCCCTTTGCCTTTCAGTCTTACTATCCCTCCCTTGGACGACCTCTTGTCACTATTGTATCTAAAAAATATTTATCCATTTTTTTAACTGATTTGGCTATATTTTCCTCTGTTCTCACTTTTGCTGTCCTAATTGCCTTCCCTGCCTTCCTTAGTTTCTCCTGATAACTCTTCCTATCATATCCTCCTCCTGTTGTGTTCTTTAGTATTTTCAGAAGGCTAGTTTTTTTGCTCTTACTTTTTCTGCTACCTCTAGAGAACCATGGTAGTTTCTTTCTTCTTTTGCCCTTGCTGACCTGCTTGGCACACAGCTTAGTAGCTTTTTCAGTTGTCTCTCTTATTGTAGCCCACTGATCTACTCCATTTAGTGTACCTTTCCCCTGCCAGGGCATCCCTGAGGCATTCTCCCATTTTCTTAAAATCAGCCCTGCAGAAGTTCAGGACCCTCATCCTTGTGTGGTTTGATTCTGGCCCTGTTTTTATGTTAAACCACACTGACCACTGACCACTGCTCCCCAGGTGGTCCCCCACTGTGACGTCAGCAATACTGCCCTCATTTATGAGTACTAGGTCCAGGAATGTAACCTCAAGAGAGGGCTCTTTAACCAGTTGCCAGGGGAACACCCCTGCAGGGAGTCCAGGATGTCCCTTGTCCTGGTCATTACCTCAGCGAAGCAACTCCACTCCACATCTGGCAGACAAAGGACAAAGGCAAAGGAAAAACTGTTAGGGGCATAAAAGAGTCTAACTTCCAGTTGGGAAGGAGAGGAGAGCAACAGCTGGCACTGCCCAACTGGGCAATGGAGCTTTTAAAAGACATTGAGATAATACATAACAAAGTCATTACAATAGACAAAAACAGCACATGAGATGAAAAGGATTCAACATATGTGGTTGAAATCCAAAAAGAAAATAAAGAATTATCTGCTGGAATGTCTGAGGATGAAAAGATAATTATCATAGTGTACGATTAGGCTTTAATAACAAAAAAGGGAGAATGTATAGCAGCAGAAAGAAACTAGCAACCAACAGTAGAAATTCCATGATTCTAAAATGAGTGCAAGAAGGAAAAATATTCTGATATGGGAAATACCTGAGGAATTTGAAAAAGATAAATCCTTAAATAAGACTGTGAAGATGTCTTTTCTGCTTACTTATTTATTGAATTTTGTTGACCCGGTAAGCCCACTGGGCCTAAAGTCCCTTTTTCAGGAGTGACCAGGGATACAGATGGTAAGCAACTGAAATTGAACCAGATTAAACTGTTGGTGGTATTTTTTTAGTGAATGGAAGAAATTTGGCCAGGACACCAGGGAAATTCTCCTACTTGATATTAGGGGGAGCTGCTGTCCTACAGAATGGATGGTAGTCTGGGTCTGGATGTTGGATGGAGAGGTTGTTTCGTCAAGGCAACTGGTGGTTTTATCCCCAACTGTGGCTGTGGATTCCCAAGGGGATACTGAGAGGTCAGAAACTGTTTGTGATGCTGTTTTAGCAATCCTGCTTAATTCACCTCTTGCATTGGAGGTGGCAGAGACAGTGAATGAATCGGCTCAACAAGTGCAGAACCAGATTGCAATGGAGTGCCTTAGGAAAGAAAGTTTGCCTGTACAGGTGGCTTTGTCTACTGAGGTTTCCTGTCATACTGGCAGTACTGGAGTTTGTCAGCGAACAGCTGACAGGAGTGAAGTTTCAGTGTCAGTAGCGTCTGACGCATCGGAGGAGAAAGTCGCAGGAATGCGGAAGCAAGCTATTGTTTTGGAACGAGACACTCTCTTTCCAGGAGCAGAATAGTCGAAGGAGTCATCTCTCTCTAGGGCGGGATGGGTACAGCAGGCTGATGGTCATTGGATTCCTGATGTAGAATGGATTACCTTTTCGGGCTCAATGGATGATACTCCTCGGCCTTCTGTGGCAGGTACTGTTGCTGTTTCTAATGACCCTATTGTTTCTGGACACTCTTCACAGGCCACAGGGATTTTAAGGGATGAGGGGTCTAATGTGGAGGCGGGGATGTCGGATGTTGTGCCTGGTCCCTCTGGTCATTGTTCCCAGATCAGATCTCCTAGGACCTCCCCCCCTCCTTCTCCTAAAGATGGTAAATGTCTACGAGGCCCTTTTTCTCCGATTTCTTTAAGGGTAACAAAGTGGAACAGGATCCTTGGTGCAACGCAGTTAGACTGTGATATCGCAGTGGACTACAGTAGCACCCTGACAGGCTTTATGTGGCCTGGACATTATTGATTGCATCTATGAACTTTCAGTCTGGAGATATTTTTGCCCTTAATAATATCAAGGGTGAGGACAACTTTGACATTAGTTTTAAAACCTTTAGAGGTTTGGACACCTTTTGGAGGAAATATGAGACTCTTAAATTAATTGCTTTATGGACACCCTTTTGGGTTATTCCCCTAACTAAACCCCTCTTTAAAACTGTTGTTATTATGTTTAGAAATGAGGGTGTTAATGTGGGAGATATTCTTTTTTGGTTGGGGAAAAATGTAATGTTTTGAGCCCTCCTGAAGCAATTATGGATTTGGAGGGTTTCTGGACTGGGAATTGGAGGTTTAAAGTGAAATTGCGATGACTGAGAATGAAGTTAGACATATTCCTAACAGTTTCTTTTTGGGGAAAGATAGAGGGGTATGTTTTTATCCTGGACAACCGAAAGCCTGCTATACTGTAAGTGTGGCAGTGGTAGGCATCTTAGCAGTACCTGTGATAGGGTACGTTGTGCTTTATGTGGGGACTACGATCATGGCAGTGCTGTATGTAGGAATACATTTCGTTGTAACCTATGTGATGAGCAAGGCCATGCATACCACCAGTGTCCCTGGGCAGGACAAAATATGCCTAGTGACCCTGATAAAGACACCCTTATCAACCAGGCCCAGGATAGATGTAGGCCTTGCAAGCCTCCATCTACGGCTGAGGAGGACCCCCACAGGCAGATGGTCCGACTGACATTGCTACTCCTCCTTTTGATCCTGGTTAACCTGACCAGGACCTTTCTGGGGGTACTGTTGATTTTCATGCTCTTCCTCCATCAGAATCTCTCTCCTCTATAACTTCTGAGGTAGTACCAATACTTTAACACCCTATGGCCCCCCCCCCGAGCTGAGTTTCAACTCCCAAAAAGGGTGACCAAGTCTGGGAGTAAAACTAAGGCCCATTCTGTGCAAATTCCACTACAGAATACTTTTCAGTTGTTCCAAGATGAAAATATTGGATCTGAATCTGATGTCTCTTCCAGGTCAGAAGCAGTTTCTGAGATGGAATGTGATGATGACACCACTATGTCTGGGAGGGGGGTTAAAAAGAAAGTGAGTAGGAAGCAAAAAAAAGATAAGGAGTAAACTTTATTTCCTGTTGTATGGCTTCTTTATGCATAGCATCCCTTAACGTCCGTAGTATTCAGAACATTAAATAAAGGGCTGCAGTTTAATCTTTTTGTAAAGATGTTCCAGCTGATATTATATTTTTGCAGGAAACAAGGTTACATTCTTTACAGGATGTCCTTCATACCAAAAAATTGTGGCCCTGGGTAATTTCTTACTGGACATTTGGAGAGGATGCTGCGGATGGGCTGGGGATTTTATTCCATGATACTCATATTTCAGTAAAGAAGATTGTGAATATTTTTCCTGGTTGAGCCTTTTTAGTGGATTGCTGTTGGCATGGTTTCTCTTTTCATTTGATTAATACCTATGCCCCACAAAGTAAAGCAGCTAGGGTTGATTTGTTTGGTAATATTAAACCCTTTCTTTTTACTGACAGACGTGTGGTTTGGGGTGGGGATATGAATTGTGGTTTGGATCTAAAGTTTAAAGACACTTTTCAGAAGAAAATCTATTGTGATTCACATGCTCTTCAAGAAACTTTATTGCTCGCTGGCCTTAAGGATGCATATAGAATTTTACACCGGGATAAAGGGGCTACTTTTTTTAGGAGTTCCTTGTCTACCCGGATTTTTTTTTTCATTTCCCAATTTTTGTACCCTCAGAAATTCAGACTTTCTTTTTCAGAATTTACTGATCATGTTTTATTATTTTGTGAGGTCTCCTTAAAAGATGTCCCCCTTAAGTTTCCTTCAGTCACAAGGAGGTGGAAATTAAATGCCTCTTTGTTGCAACATTCTGTGATGAAACAGAAATTATCAAAATTATTTTTTTATAGAAAATCGGTGGCTGAACTATATGATGACTGGATACATTGGTGGGTGGATACCAAAGCTGAATTTAAAAAGTGTTTTTATAAACTTTAGTAAATTTAATGAGAATAAAGATTATTTGCATTATTTGCAGTTACGGGATCAGTTCTATACCTTAATGTCTCTACCTAATGTTGCAGATAGTAGGATTCAATCCCAGTTGGCTGTGCTTAAATCAAATATGTTTTCTTATCATTCTGCTACAGCATCTTTTTTTAATGCTGAATTTCGATATGGTACAACTAAACAGCCATATTCCGATCCTTGTGCGGCCTGTAAGGATACAGTATCTCATAAGGTCATAACTGGTTTGTATGACAGAACTGGTAGTCTAAAAACTTCAGATGTAGAAATTTTAGATATTGTCCATTCTCACTTGTTTCACTTTTTAGGTTCTAAATCTGTTTTTTTGAAGGACTGGGGAACAGATATACCTTTTCTAATTCCTCAATTGGAGCCTGCTTTATTAACTGAATTGGAAAGGCCTATCACTGCTCTTGAAATTAGGGAGGTTATTGCTAAATTGCAACCAGGGGTTTCTCCGGGAGTGGATGGCCTGACGCATGATTTTTATAAGCAATATGTGGATGAATTAAGTATTATTCTATCTCATATGTTTAATGCTTTAGCTAAGACAAAATAGGTTTTTGTGCAGGAATTTGTTTCAGCACTAGTGGTTTTTATTTACAAATCAGGGGACAGATGTGATCTATGTAATTGGAGGCCTATAAGCCTTCTTAATATGGATTACAAGATTTTTTCTTCTGTTTTGTGTAATAGGCTACAAATGGTAGCAACTCTGTTGATCCATCCTGCACAAACTTGCTCTTTCCCTGGTAGGAATATTAAGCAAACTCTATTATTGTTGAGAGCTCTCACTGAGTTTGGCAGACAAAATAAATTGTCAGGATTCCTATTAATTTTGGATCAGCAAAAAGCTTTTCATACCATTTCACATGACTTTTTATTCACTGTTTTAAAACACTATGGGATACCTACTCAATTTTTGACATGGATTATGTTGTTGTATGAAAGTGCTTCTTTCTCGCCAATGATTAATGGACTAATAGGCGCCAGTATTGCTTTGAGAAGGAGAGTTTGACAGGGTTGCCCTTTAAGCCCTCTACTTTTTACTTTTGTTTTAGACCCTTTGATTAGATGGATTGTTAATGATGAATTAGTTCAGGGGATTTCTCCATCTTTAGACATTACTCCCCAAAATATTTCTGCCTATGCTGATGTTATTTGCCTTATGGTACGGGATTCAGTGTCAGGTACTAGAGCCTTACAAATTTTTGAGGATTTCTCAGGTTTCTTTGGAGTAGGTCTTAATTCTGATAAATGTATAGGCCTACAATTAGGCCGTGGCACTCCGGTTTCCAGGCTCGGACCTATACATATAGTTTCCTCTCAGATTAAAATTTTAGGGGTGTATTTTGGGAATTGTGATACTGTCTTTCTCAGTTGGAATGATAGACTGGTGATAGGAGAACGAAAGGTGCAGATTTGGAAATCTTGGACCCTTTCAAAAAAAAAAGAGGGTTTTAATTATAAAAAAAATTCTTCTACCAATATTTTTGTACATTAGTTATGTTTTTCCTATACTGACGTAACTTGAAACATGAGTATTAAGTTGTTTTTTTCAAATGCTTCGGGACAACAGATTAAACCCCATTAAGAGGGATTTCACTTATTTGTGAGTTAAGGATGGGGGTTTGGATATGACAAATCTGGTTGTTTTTCATTTTTCATTCTTTTTTAGTTCTATTTTGCATGATGGCCCAGGTGGTACAACGGACATATGGGCTGATTGGACTGATGAGTTATTTAGTGCCTTTTTTCAGTATTGGAGGGATTCAGGGGTTAAAGGGGTTAAAGGTTTAGACATTCTTGAGTTTGCAGTTCCTAGTTTTAAGAAATTGAGATTATGGCGTTTGTCAAAAAATGAAGACTTTTTAATGAATAGCAAGCAGATTTATCATCTGATTATGGAAATGAACTTCACAGTTCAGGTAGATTTTCCCAGGTGTTGCCCATCTAATGTACAATTTGCTCTTAAGCTTTTGAGGGATCTTCAGGTTCCAGTCCATATGTGGGATGTGACTTGGTTATGTTGTTTTAGTAGATTGGGGGTATGAGAGAATTGGAAACACAAGGTTATAGAAGAGAAGGATTGTTTACAACCAGGTTGTCAACGTTTGTTAGAATCTTTAGATCATTTTTATGTTGCTTGTATGCATGTGCAAGAAACATAATGCCATCATCTGAGTTTTCGGAGGTGTGGCACCCATCTTCCAATTCAGTCAGTGAGTTTGCAGGCACGGCCACAGTTCTCCAATGACTGCTGCAGCTGTCTATGGCAGCAGTCGAAAATGCAGTGGCATACAGTTGAAAGGGAGCACTCCGCTTCAGTGAGCAGAGCTGTCCCCCCCACACTCACACAAGCACGCATATTGCATGCTGATGCACTCCCTCACCCCCACGCACTGTATGGCTAATGGGGGTGCCCAAGCCCTTGTCAGCTCCACGCCCCCCCCCACAAAAGCTGTCCAGGTGCCACGCTGGCAGCCCACCCCAGTGTGGCAAAAAATGTTATAGCTGACAGGGGTGCCCAATCCCCTGTTGGCTTCATGACTGCACATCCCCCCTCAAAAGCTTTCCAGGTGCTATGCTGGGAGCCCACCCCAGCGTGGCAAAACTTGTTATAGCTGATGGGGGTGCCCAATCCCCCATCAGCTCCAGCCCCCCAACAGCCTTTCCAGTTGCCACGTTGGGAGCCCACCCCAGCATGGCAAACATCTCACATCATCTTAATTAAAAAAAACCCTGCAAACAAGAAAACGTTCCCTCACCATCTTCCAGCTCCCCCCAAACCCCGCACCCTGCAGCAGTCCCAACAGATCTCCGTTGAGGTCTCTCACTCACTCATTCTGTTTCTACCAAAGCTGCAGGCTGCCCTTTTGTACTGGGCTCCTGCCTGCATTGGTACCTTTTTCTGCCCACAAAGAAATCTGCAGCAGTACCGACACAGCTCTGTTGAGCTCACTCACTCCCCCCTCTCACTCGCTCATTCTGTTTCTCCCGGTGCTGCAGGCTACCCTTTTGTACTGGGCTTCTGCCTATGTTGGCACCTTTTTCTGCCCAGAAAAAAGTTCATAGCTGTCCTGACAGAGCTCCGTTGAGGTCATTCACTCCCCCCCCGCTCATTCTGTTTCTCCTGATGCTGCAGGCTGCCCTTTTGTACTGGGCTCCTGCCTCCATTGACACCTTTTTCTGCCCACAGAAATCTGCAGCAGTCCTGACAGAGCTCTGTTGAGCTCGCTCACTCCCCCTCCCTCACTCACTCATTCTGTTTCTCCCTGCGCTGCGGGCGGCCCTTTTGTGCTGTGCTCCTGCCTGCATTGGCACCTTTTTCTGCCACAAAGAAATCTGCACCAGTCCCGACAGAGCTCAGTTGAGCTTGGTCAGTCCCCCTCTCTCACTTGCTCGATCCTACTCTGTCCCAAACACTGATTTCCCAAAGCAACTGCACTATTCTATGCTGGAAGTGCGAAAACACATTTCGGCCAGAATGTGAAAAATGACAGTTGTACTGTTCATAAGGATATGTGGAAAAATGCCGATGTTGAAAATCTGGAGTGAACATATTGCAGATTCATGAAGTTACAAGCGTGTGTAGCAACTGCGCAATGCACACTTGTAAAACAGTCATTTTTTGTTATTTTCAACCAAATGTATTACTCAGCTCAGCTACAGAAATAAACAGAACGCATAAATATGTATTATTACAGCAATCATAACAGTATAGCTCAGTTACAGAAATAAACAGAACAACTTAATCTGTATTATTAGAGCAATTCTAGAAGTATATAGTCATTGCTTTGTCTCCACTCCAGAGACCCTGCTGTAATACAAGACCACAGAGGACCTTTGGCAGGAGTGTGGGCAACTCTAAAGTTCCGGCACAGCTCCACTGAGCTCACTCACGCCTCCTCTCTCACTCGCTCGTTCTATTTCTCCCGACGCTGCAGGCTGCCCTTTTGTACTGGGCTCCTGCTTGTGTTGGTGCCTTTTTCTGCCCACAAAGAAATCTGCAACAGTCCTGACACAACTCTGTTGAATTCACTCCCCCTCTCTCACTCATTTGTAACATTTCTCTTGGTGCTGCAGGCTGCCCTTTTGTACTGGGCTCCTGCCTGCATTGGCACCTTTTTCTGCCCACAAAGAAATCTGTAGCAGTCCTGATAGAGCTCTGTTGAGCTCGCTCAGTCCCCCTCTCTCACTCGCTCATACTGTTTCTCCCACCGCTGCAGGCTGCCCTTTTGTACTGGGCTCCTGCTTGTGTTGGTGCCTTTTTCTGCCCACAAAGAAATCTGCAACAGTCCCGACACAACTCCGTTGAATTCACTCCCCCCTCTCACTCATTTGTAACATTTCTCTTGGTGCTGCAGACTGCCCTTTTGTACTGGGCTCCTGCCTGCATTGGCACCTTTTTCTGCCCACAAAGAAATCTGCAGCAGTCCAGACAGAGCTCCGTTGAGTATGCTCACTCCCCCTCCCTCACTCTCTCTCTCTCTCTCTCTCTCTCTCTCTGTTTCTCCCAGTGCTGCAGACAGCTCTTTTGTACTGGGCTCCTGTGTTGGGGCCTTTTTTTGCCCACAAAGAAATCTGCAGCAGTTCCGACAGAGCTCAGTTGAGCTCGGTCATGCACCCCTCTCACTCGCTTGATCTTAATCTGTCCCAAACACTGATTTCCAACAGCGACTGTGCTTTTCTGCAGCAGGAGTGTAAAACCATATTTTGGCCCGGATGAGAAAAATGACAGCTGTACCATTCATAAGGAGGTGTGAAAAAATGCCAGTGTTGAAAATATGGCGTGAAAATATTACAAATTTGCAAAGTTACATGGGTGCGTGTAAACAGTTCAACTTATAACACAGTCATTTATGGACTTTTGTCACCAAATTTTCAACATAAGGATTTTAGGACCTCTGCTCATGAACAGTGCCACTGTCATTTTCTTAATCTGTCCCAAACACTGATTTCCCACAGCGACCGCGCTGTTCTGCGCCAGAAGTGTGAAAACACATTTTGGTCAGGATGTGAAAAATGACAGCTGTACTGCTCATAAGGAGGTGTGAAAAAATGCCAGTGTTGAAAATTTGGCATGACAATATTACAAATCTGAGAAGTTACAAGGCTGCGTGGAAACTGCAGAACACTCACTTGTAACACAGTCATGTGATGGGCTATCATCACCAAATTTTCAACATAGGCATTTTAGGACCTCTGCTCATGAACAGTGTCACTGTCACTTTCTTAATCTGTCCCAAACACTGATTTCCCACAGCAACCATGTATTCTGTGCCGGAAGTGCAAAAACACATTTTGGCCAGGATGGGAAAAATGACAGCTGTACTGTTCATAAGGAGGTGTGAAAAAATGCCAATGTTGAAAATCTGGTGATAAAATATTGCAAATTCGCGAAGTTATGAGCATATATAGCAACTACGCAATGGACACTCATAAAAACAGGCATTTTTTTGATTTTTTCCACCAAATTTGCAACATAGGCTTTTTGAGAGCTCACCTTATGAACATTGGCACTGTTTTTTTGTTAATCAGTCCTGAAAGGTGATTCCATGCAGTGACCGCAAAAACACTTTTCAGGGCAAAATAATGACATAACAGTGGCTGAAATCATGAGGATAGGTCCCAAAACCCCATGTTGAAAAATTGGTGTCAAAATTCCAAATAATGCCTGAGATATGCACCAAAGTTGAAAAAACCCTATTTATGCCATTATGCAGCTTACCAGCATTTCCTCAGTTCGTGGTCAGCTTTGAAGAGTGCAGACGTGTTCCTGGTCCACCGAAGATCATCACACCGAGCTCCAGAGGTAAGTGTGGTGGGATACACAGTGGGAGGGCGTGGGTTGGGGGAAGGGGTGCAGATGGTGAGGGACCATTTTCTTCTTTTCAGGGTTAAAAAAATAGACATTGCGTGACGATTTTCCATTTTACCAGGTACTTTTGGCAGGCTGGGGTGGGCTCCCAGCGTGCCACCTACGTGTTTTGGGGTGGGGGGACTGGAGCCAATGGGGATTGGGCACCCCCATAGGCACATACTGGTGGGGGCTCATGAGCTGAGTGGGGATTGGGCACCCCCATGGCACACAAGAACTTGGGGGAAGGGGAACATGCCAAGGGAGATTGGGCACCCCTGTCGGCAAAGAAACAGGGGACATGATGCCGAGAGGGATTGGGCACCCCCTCGGAAAGCAACACAAACTGATGGGGACAGGGCTACCCATCAGCTAACTGGTTGGAGAATGCAAGGGAGCCCTGCAGTGATGGGTCACTCCCTCATTGCAATGGATGATGCTGCATTGACAAGGCAGCCCCTGATTGCAGCAGCTGAAACTTTTCAAGGTTGTAGCACACTGACTGAGCTAGTGTCAGCTGCAGCATACCACGGCATTGGGGAATAGGGGCCAAGCCTCAAAAGGCCATGGGGGGATTGGCCACAACAGTGCCGTACCTCCACAACCTGCTTCTGCAGCAAGCTGCCGTAACATGTTTCTTGTGCATGCGCACAATCAACATAAAAAGGAACAAACTAGCATGGAAATATAGATAGACTGAGCACATTTTGCAAAAAAAAACAGAAGCAGGCATGACCCCAGCCCCATCCAATCATTTGGTAGTTTTCAAAAAGTCAGGATAAGGATATGCTGATTCAGAAGATCTATGCAAAAAAAGACTAGTCCTGGAAGCTGCAACAATCTCCATATTTCACGATTTATCACCTGAGTTAGTTCAGGGAAGAACGCATCATGGCTGGATTTTTTTCAAAACTCTGAGACCATAAAAATAAAGTATTTGTAAATAGAATCACAGAATGTGATGGCAGATAAAAACCAAGCACCTGATTCACAAAGCTCCCCTGAATGGTGCAAGGGGCTTATGCCTCAAGGAATGGCGCAAAGTGCATCTTGCACCAAAACATGCACTGGGATCAATTCACAAAAGCAGCCTGCATCAAACGCAGAGTGTATGCACCAAAGAGAGATTGCGCCAGCCCTGTGCCACAAAATGAGCTGTGTCATGTTTCTAGGTGACTTGTGGCAGACGCAAGCTGCCATATCCCCTAATTCAGGATTCACCAACCCCTCCCAGAGGGCAAAATTCTAAAATCCCTTAGACCAGCCAGGGCTGGTCTAAGGGAACTTAGAAGTGTGTCCTCTGGAAGGGTTAGTGAACTTTCTCCATGTACTGTGATTCCCCTTCCCCGCCCTAATCCCCTGTTATAAAAAAAAAAAATCTTGTCCCTGGTGGCTAGCACCTCCCCCAGCCCCAGTCCCCTTCTTATTATTATAATCACACCCCAGGTGGTCTAGTGGACCCTCTCCCTATCCCTGATCTGCCCATATAATTATATAATTTAAATATATCCTTCATAGGTGGTCTTGTGGACCTCTGCCCCAGCAGTCGGTGCCCCAGCAGACTGCTCCCCTGTCCCATCCCAGAGCTGGCAACTGACACAACCCTCCACTCTCCACCATCATTGGCCACTGGCTGAGCTGTCAAGAGGCATGTACTGTATACAGTTCATACTCCTTGACAGCTCAGTCAGTGGCCGACCATGGTGGAGAGTGAAGGGTTGTGTCGGTTGCCAGCTTGGGGGTTGGGGTCAACTAGACCACCAGGGAAGGATATATTTAAATTGATACAAGGGGATCAGGGCTGGGGGTCCAGTAGCTACCGTGGGTGTGTTTTTTTTATTAAAGGGGATTGGAGCTGGGGGGGTGCTAGACCACCAGGGATGTAATATTTTCTATTAAAATGGGGATCAGGACTGGGGGAGCTGCTAGCCACCAGGGACTGTTGTCCATGTTTCTGTTGCTGCATGGCTACCCCTTGCACCCTCTGTTTGGTGCAGGGTCATGGTTGCTACAAGGCATGGGACTTTGCCAGTGGGACCCTGTCCAATCATGAATTGGTCACAGGGTTCCTGCCGCAATGGTGACTGGTGCAAGCTGCCTTTGGCACAGCTTGTGTCGACCTTTGTGAATCAGGCCTCAAAGGCTTACCCAATCTGCCCATTTTTTGTACTGTGTATATCCTGGCTGTACCATCCATTAGAGTCTGTGTCAATCAGATCTTTCTCCCCTATCCCATCTGTGCTTGAACCCACTCACAGTCTCTTCCCCACCACATCTGCCAGCAGACAGCCCCAATGCTCAGTCACCATTTCCATGAAGAAATACTTCTTCACATCTCTCCTGAATCTTCCTCCTACTAGTTTTGAGTCATGTTCTCCAGTCATAGCATTGAGGTTCCTAGTGAATAGCTCCTCACAATTTATCTTTTTAATGCCCCTCATGCATTGAATGGCTCAGTCATATCACCCAGCTCCCTTCTAGTCTCCAGAGAATACATGTTCTGGGCCATGCGTTGCTCCTCATAAGATCTGCCTTGCTAACTGAATCATTTTGGTTACTCTCCTCTTGACTGTCTCCAGTCTCTTTTCATCCACACTCAGGTGTGGTACAATAACTGGGCATAGCACTCCAGGTGTGGCCTTACCAAGGATCTGTAGATGAGCAATATCACCTCCTTCCTCCTGCTGTCAATGTCTCTTCCTATGCACCCCAACATCCTAGCCACCTTACTGTAGACCTTTTCACACTGACTGGATTGATTGAGGGAGTCTTTAATGGTCACTCTGAGGTCTCTTTCTTCTGATGAGACTGCCAGTCTGACAACACCCAACCAGAAATCTGTTCTGGAGTTCTCCTCATCCAGGTGGATAACTTTGCACTTCTTCACATTGAATTTAAGTTGCCAGATCTTGGACTACCTCTCCAGCCTATCTAGATCCTCCTTCTGCTCCTTCACCCCATCTTGGCTGTCTATTCTGCCACAGAGCTTTGTGTCATCTGTGAAGTGACACAACGTTCCCTGCAGGGATCAAAATAACTGGCTGCCAACCCATCCCAGATAACCAGTTTTCACTTGGGATAGCCATTTTATTCAGCTCACCTGTACCTTGGACAGGCAGTTTAAATCCCACTTGCCACCATCAATTTGTGGCACTAGGACCCAGTGGAATCCATCCTAAGTCCTGTGCTGACACTGGGATCCCTCCCGATGTCCTATGTGCCCTACCCCACTGGAAAGTGAAGCTTTGCCTGCCTACCCCACCTGCCAGCCCCACCCACGCTGCCGTTGCTGCTATTGTGGGTCTGGTCAGGTGACTGCTACAACTGGATGTCACCTGACCTACTCTGAAGTGGCAGTGATTGTGATTGGGAAGATTTGTACTTGTAGCTGAGTGAAATACTGCAACCGCACATGCTCCAATTATCACTGTGCATGCGTGGTTGATGTGCCCAAATTCGCTCTACACATTTGCTATTTAGTGCTTCAATGGTGAGGAGCTAGGAGCGAGTGGAGAACAAGTTCTGCAATGCATGAGGCAGCTTCTTTTTTTAAAACAGAGTCAAAGCGACCTGTACTTGTCTTTACAATAGCCCTTTTCAGGGGTCTTTCATATTTTGTGCTGATTTAAAAAAAAAAGTAAATACAACATCTCACTGTTGATATTGGACTGGCCTGAATATTGGACCTGGGTCTGCTGGTAGTTGGAGGGTGATTGTGGTGGTGGAGGAAAGAGGAGCGGGGCTGTAGGGGATTGTTACTGAACTTTAGACTAACAGTCTGAACTAAGCCACCACAAGTCAGAGCGACTTTGACATGAGGAGATAAGATGACTGCCTGGAAGTAGGAGGAAAGGAAGGAAGTTCCTGGAACTAAAAAAAAAAAAAACTTAAGGCAGGGATTCTGGACTGGACAGATGGATCTTTAAAAAAACAACCACAAATCAACCAAACTAGACAGTTATAAAGAAAGAGAGAGTAAGAGACTAGAGAGGCTGTTCCCACCCAGCGAGGGCTATTAAAGCCAGCCTTGCCTTCAGCGTGTCTGTGTGAACTACAGTAGTGGAGTTGGTGTGGGGCTCAGTGCTGAGGTCTCTTCATGTGCAGGGGAAGGAAGAGGGATTTATTTGATAAAAAAAATTAAAACTAACAAAGCAGGCACTGTCGATCAGAGAGGAGGGTGGGGGGACTGAATAAATCTAAGATCTCCTCTGTTCTGCATTAATATAAATGAAAACCACCTAACCAGAGCTGTTGAGCAGCTGCTGCAGCTTGAAAGATACACACAACAGACAGTACTAGCCCCTGCCTGCCAGCCAGCCTAAAAACAAATAGCTGCTGCCTGCTGTACTGTTATGCTCTATCAGTGGAGGGGAGAGGAGGGGGTCTGTATAAAAGAAAAGGACTGTGTACAGATGAATTAGAGAAGACAGGCAGGGACTCAACTCAACAAAGTCCTATACAATGCTGTGTGGATTGTAGTGGATTTGGATAACTGTCTGCGATCTCTCTCTCTCTCTCTCTCTCTCTCTATATATATATATATATATACAGAATATATATTTATATAGATATATATATTTATACAATAGGTGTGAGAGCAAAAGCCATTGAATAAATCCATTTATTTCCACATATGTGGGATAAATCTAACCACCCTAGATTTATCCCACATATGTAGGATAAATGCAAACTGTCAATCACAAGCACTGTACCGGACCTACATTCTGCCACCCACACAGCTGGCACACATAAACCGCAATCAACACTGGCACAACCACTAAATCAGCCACCTGCACAACCCCTCGTGCACTCAAAAAAAAAAGCACGTAAACGACACTCCACGATCCTACATTACTATCGCAAGCAGCACAACTATTTTTGTCACAGAAAAGACGCTGTTTCCATCATAAAACTACAAAAAGTGCCTACAACTTTGCAACTTTCAATTTGCGATACCTTTTCCGACCGCAAGTATCACAGAAAAAAAACGACTGTTACTCCATAAACAATGGCAACACAGGAAACTGGCGCAGACTTTCAAATGGAACTAACGCAAATACTAACACAATTTGAAGAAGACACTGAACCTCTACTAGAACCCCAACAATTAAATAAGTTACAAAACACAGACGTACAAGAAGAACCAAAACCCAGTACTAGCACCGCAGTGGACATAGACGAAGATGCCACACAAAAATATATCCAAGCAGGCAAAAACCCCAACACGATGAAAAAGACTAACAGTGATGTCATGACCATTCAAAAATACTTCAAAGAAAAACACAATATAGAAACTCCCCTTGAAACCATTACACCAGCAAACCTGGATAAATTACTTGCTACCTTTTTCATGCAATCCACCAGATAAGACGAAACTCCCTATGAGCCCTTAACACTACGTGCCACATTCCAGAGTCTTGAAAGATATTTAAAACAGAAACGCTATCCAGAATCTCTATCAACATCACCTGCTTTCCTCACAACCAGAGAAATTCTGCAGTGTAAACAAAAACACCTCAAAAGTTATGGCAAGGGTAACAGACCAAAAGCAGCAGATGAGTTGACAGATTACCTTATCAACAAACTATACGACACTCAACAACTAGGCCCACACAGCCCTGATGCCTTGCTCAATATCATATGGTTAATAGTTAGCCTATACTTTGGCATCAGAGGCATAACTGAAATGAGAGCAGTCAAATGGAGAGACATCATCATGCAAAAAGATGAAAATGAACTGGTTTACCTCCAGTATACCATTGAATGTCAAACAAAAACTAGACAAGGCTCCAACCCAAAAGAATGTAGAAAACTAAAGCCACGAGCATACGAACTACAACAAAATCCTACTAGATGCCCAGTCACCAACTACAAACTCTACAGTACCCACAGGCACAGCCAAAGTAACCACCCTGAAGCACCATTTTCTTGGCTATCAACAACAACATACAAACATCAAAAGTCCACAAATGGTTTAAAAATCAGCCTGTGGGTATTAATAAGCTATCCACTATTGTCAAAAACATGGTTACCAATGCAGGCATACAAACTGATAAACACTTAGCGAACCATTCTGTACGAAAGCACCTGGTACAAAAATTAGTGGACAGTGGAATACCACCAACCGAAATCATACAAATTTCAGGCCACAAACAGTTCCAAAGCCTCAACGAATACTCAAAGCTCAATGACTCCAAGCAACATCAAATAAGCACTTTACTAAGAGGTGATCAGACTCCACAACCCAAGCCTTCCTGCCAACAACAAGAACTGACCACTATTCCTACCAACTACAAAGACCTACTTGGAACCTGCATCAGCAAGCCCACCATACATGCAAAGCAAGTCACCTTCAATATCTTTCAAGGTAAGGATCATTACACTACGTACAAAAGTCACAAAACTACAACATAAAACCCCTCTTCCCACCCAATACGCACCCATCACCACCACTTCCACCCTTCCAAACACCACTCCACATTACTACACATTGCAAACCAAACTCATAATGCTCTTTTTTTCTCCCTCCCCCCCAAATGCAAGTAACAAGTATGACAGCTATGGCAAGAAGAGACCGATGGTTTTAGATACTGACAGCGACTCTGAGTGAACTTGCAAATGATCGTATATTCTCAATTACAAAAATATCAAATACCTGTAAAAATGAATACAAGAGCTGACTACAGCAAAGAAAAAGACCTGAAAATAATTTCACCTTCCTACAAAAAATACTGTCAAGGCAGAAAGAAGATCTGTGCAAACCTAAACATTCCTTTCTAAAATACTGTACAAATAAAAAAAAAACTCTGAATAAACAGAACCTTCAAGCAAAAAAAGGCAAATGAAGGCTTGCAAAATAGAAAAAATACCTAACAATAACTGGACTTTCCTTTCTTCAAACCTGCAAATACCTAGAAAACAAAACACCTTCTGGACATTCACCATCTTTGGAATACAGACCAACTACTAGTGGAAAGACGATCTGAATCAAAAGACAGAAAATGAAAAATACATATTTTATACAGTAAAAGGACTCTATCAAACCCTATGGATTACAACACAGACCTAAACTCAACCCTCTCCCCCACTACCCTTACCCCACCTCAACCCCCATACCCGAATCTTCTTCAAAACTGTTGTTTTCTGAAAACCAACTGTTTACTGCAAGTTGCAAAAATCATACAAACCCATACACTGTTCAAAACTATTGCAATTCTGTTCTGTACAATAAAAACAAATGCTACTGCTTTTTTTTCTCTTCAATAAATGTTGCAAAAACTTACCTTCTCAGTCTTTTTTCCTTCCAATCCACCACGCCAAAGTGTGACATACCAAACAAAAAAAACCTTTAAAAATGCAGCTCACCCCCAAAAAAGCCCCACTACATCCATCTCAACCAAAAATCAAACAGCCAAACAGGATACCACTCCTAATTCTTCAAATCTCCAAGAAATCTTCCTCCAAGGTTGATCAACGAAGAAAACACCACGCCACGAGTGAAATCCACAGCCTCCTCCTCAAACTCTTCCATACATCCACTGACCGATGCTGTAGTACTTCGATGCCCACAACAGCGCAATGCTCTCCGGCAACACGAAACAGAAACTCCTGCTCTCCAAAAGGCCGTCACCTCAAGCAATTGAACAGTACATCCTCCTCGAACTCCTTTCTACAGAAACTGCACCACAAATCTCAGCCACGCCCACCAACCAATCAAAAAGCACACTCACCACACGCACATCCGATCCCAGCAATTTACACACACATCAATCACTCTAACCCTCCCACTCTAACACACGCCCCTCCAGCCAATCAAAACTACTTTCCCATGTTACCTGAGCCAATAACATCACACCAAGCATTCTCCAACCACTACAACCAATCAAAGCCTACAATCACACACCCATTCACACAGCAATCAATAAATCCCCTTCCACCATTAAACTGAAATAGTCCATCCAAAAATGTAAAAACTAACCACTCTTCAACCACACACATTATCAAAATCACCACAAAATCCATTGCATAAATCGCACATGCGATGGGGGACCGTGGAATAAACTAGTTATTTTCACACATTCCCGGTGACCTCGGGTAAATCACTCGGGGCTCCGCTACACTACGCCACTTGTGAGGTTACCCAAGGTCACCGGGGACTTGTGAAAATAACTAGTTTATTCCACAGTCCCCAATGTATATCCTATATATATATATATATATATATATATATATATACACACATATATATATAAAATACTAGCTAAACCAAAACCAACAGAAAAAGATTATAAACAGGTTGCAGTGCTTTCAGTGGAGAAGGGAGATTATTGAGAAAAAAGATTAAGGCAGGCAGGGATAGGATTGCCTGGCTGGCTGCTTGAGTACTAAGTAAGTCTGGGCTCTCACTCTCCCTAGCTGTGGTGTGGAGAGGAGGGGAACTCACTGAATACAAAACAAACAAAAACAGCGACAAGTATCTGACAAAGGGATAGGAGGGAGGATTGAATTAAGTCACTCACTGACTCAGGTTAACAGCAGCAGCACAGCTCTCCAGAGTGTAAGATATTTGAGAAATCCTAAACCAGGAATAAAAATAAAGCCCTTTTCAGGAGTTTTGTGGATAAAAAAACTAAATAGCTCAAAACCAAAACAATTTTACAGACACAAATACAACTATTAAAGAAAAAAATGAATAATATTTTATCAACAGCTGTTTTCAGTGGAGAAAAAAGTTAATGCAGGATTGCTTGGCTGCTTGAGAGCTGCTAGTTTTGTTCTTAAATTCTCTCACTCCCTCTAGATGTGATGTGGAGTGGACAGGAGGGGGACTGACTGAATAAAATAAAATCAGGTCAGATCCACCACGGCTACATAATCAAGTTAGTGAAGTTGTGTGGAATTGTTAAGGAGGTTTGGAGAAACAACACAATGATTTGTAAGTAGTAAAATTTGTTTTAGTTTCTGTTCTAAGGAGAGCATACCAATCATTAGGAAAATATATGGAGGTGTGCATTCTAATGGAAGGAACAGGAAGCTTACAAAAGAACCCCAGAGCAAATTCCACTGATGTATGTGTTATCCCAGATGATATTGGCCAGAGAGTCAAATTTTAAAGAAAACACGATTGCACATATCCCAATTATGCAAAGCATCAAGGGAAACATATGCAAATCACCATGATGGTACAAATGGTGGCAGTACATGAAAAAGTAATGGCTGGCATATGTTCAGCCTTGGGATTATTTACACAGTTTTTTTGCTTTTGTTTGTTTTTTTAAGAGAAACTGGGTTTTTGTCCATGAGGTGATGTAAGTTAAATTTAAGCAATATGTTGATGTCAGGAAGTCAGGACTCAGGTGTAATGATGATGGACTGTTAGAGAAAATGTGATATTAACTTTCAGAGGGAGGGAGGTAGCTTTTGTTAAGGGCAAGGTAGTTATGCTTGTGATAATGGGAATATTAGGAAAGTATGAGGTCTAGGCGGAAGTGGAGTACAAATATGCACTGTTTCATAAGTATGTGCTCAGAGTCAGGCACATGTGATATGCAGGTTTGTTTTAGAAATAGTTCAAAGTTTTGAAACTACTAAAAAAACAAACTACACACCAGAACACAGTGGAAAAATGATTAGATTTGTCTACAAGCACTATCTTCTATGCAAGTTGGGGTATGGGGGGTTAATGCTGGAGATCAATTATGGTCCATGACATAACCACATGGTCAGAATATTAAATATCTTAAAATAAACATAAATGCAAAAGTAACCATTTCAAGAAGAAAATGCAGACTGTGACAATTAACAGTTGTAGGGTAAGTTAGCTCATCTAGACTTATTTGCTGCATATGTATCTCGGTTGCTAAGGGGTCCTGACCATGTTAACCCTTCCTCAAGCCAAGGTAGCTACAGTATGTCTAGTAATAACATGAATGGAATGATTATGTATATGAAAACATATTAATTATGCCGTACATACCCTAAGACTCAAAGTGTGTCTCCTTTGGCTGCCATAATGACTGGGGTTACTTTGAAACAAAATACAATGCAACAAGACACTGGCCTCCACACAGCTATTAAGCAATAGAGCAAACTGCACTCTGGGAAGATTGCCTGGGACAAGATGCAATAAAAAAAAAACCTGAATAGTAGGTTCCAGGGAGTATAAAACCCACCAGGAATGTTAACATCCTGTGTCTAGTGTCCTTGATAAAATAAAATAAAAAAATACAGTTGAGATTTGTTTTTAATGTCAGCTCTGATCATAATAGTTTTTAAAATCACCAACTGTTCTCTTATTCAATGTTTTCTAATACATACTTCTCAAGCTTAAAAGAAAAAAAAAATGCACTTTATCATTAAAGTCTATATTTACCAAGTACTGTGCCCATGATTAAAATAATTTTAACCCCCTCCCCCCACATACTTGCTCTCACATGAAACTGCATGTTTAACTGTGCCGCCAATTTAAAAATGTACTTCTAAATGCATTACCAACACCAATGATTCATGATTAAAATAATTTGAAACCCCTCAAAAAATGTGTCCTCACATAAAACTGAATGCTTAACTGTAAAGACAATTTTAAAAAAAGTATTTCTAAATGCATTACTAGCACCAATGCTTTCAAGGTTTTGAGACTGCTAAAAAGACAAATTATATATAAACTATATATATATATATATATATAGAGAGAGAGAGAGAGAGAGAGAGACAGAGAGAGTGAGGGAGAGGGAGAGAGATTGATTATGGTAAACAAATATTGTTAATCCCAAAATCTGAACTTCTTGTTTTTAGTATATAAATGTTTAAGAAAAACCTGTGGCTCTTTCAACTTTTTGTAAATTAGAATGCTGTGTCAATTGTTTTCTGTGGGAGCTGTAGTTTCACTCCTTATTTACTTTTTCCTTATGATGCCTCAGGTGGCTCTGATAATCATTTGTTCCAAGGGTTTTTAAGTAAATCTGAAGGCATCAAATATCTTCTGTTCTCCTAGTCCTTAACAAAGACATTAAGTATCTTCTGTTCTCCTAGTCCTTGATAAAATGCAAGGGCTCCACAACTTGACAGACCTGTTCTGTTGCTTGATACAGGTCCCAGGCTAGTGTGTCTTGTTCCCGTATGATAGAGCCACCTCATGCCCCTTCCACATGAATAAAAAAAGTGGGGGTGGATCTTTAAGAGCTTCTCGGGGTGGAGGTGGGGGTGGATCTTACTCCAAAAAAACCGAATGCTACCTCCCACTACTCAGGTTCCAGTTCTTGTACCACCCATTTAAGAAAGAAAATAGTACCCTGCAACCATTGACTAACATGAAAGCATATTTATTTGAGGGTGGAAAACATTGCTTGGAGGAGGGTAAGTTGGAGGAGACTATTTATGCCTTCAGTCAGTTCCACAGACAGAAAACATGACATCACTCCTTTTGTATATGCAAAACATCTGCAAGCTCTGCCTACTGCAGCCGTAAAAAACTGTGACAACAAGGTCAAGGATCAGTCAAAGGGAGAGGAGGAGGGACTGAATTAAGTCACTCAGCCTGACTCTGAGCCTAGGCTAACAGCAACACAGCCATCCAGAGTGCTTACTAAGCTATTTGACAAATCCTAAACCAGCAGAGGAGTAAAATATACAGAGCCCTTTACAGGGGTTTTGTGGATTGTATAAAATAAATACTAACCAAAACCATTCCAACACAAACACAAGTTTAAAGAAAAATGTAATAGCTCAGCTGCTTTCAGTGGAGAAAAAGGTTAAGGCAGGATTGCCTGGAAGCTGGCTGCTTGACAGCTTATTAAGTTTGTTCTCTCTCTACAAGTGGAGTGGAGAGGAGGGGACTGAATTAAAAATAAACAAGGATTCAAGGAATGATCTGTCTGTTGAAGGGAAAGCAGGAGGGGTATTGAATTAAGTTTGTCACTCTGCACTGTATAATTAAACAGGCTAACAGCAACACAGCCTGCCAGAGTGTTTACTAAACTTAGCTAGATGAGAAATCCTAAACAAGAAGGAAAAAGTAACAAGCATGTGTCAATGCCGAATATTTGCTTGCTGGCATTAGCAGTAGAAGTACAGAAGTTAGACAGATGCAGTTTAGGAATGGCATTGAAGTACTGAACTGATTCCAACTCCATCCTCTCCCT
Organism: Neoceratodus forsteri; assembly: GCA_016271365.2. Lineage (NCBI taxonomy): Eukaryota > Metazoa > Chordata > Ceratodontiformes > Ceratodontidae > Neoceratodus > Neoceratodus forsteri. The sequence goes on from CM057453.1 coordinate 1,388,793,858, forward strand.
GCAGAGATGGACAGGCATTGGGGTGTACCTTTGGGTCATCACCAATGACGGTCATGACATTTCACCTCACCATACCCTTCAGACACTGATAGGTGTCAAGGTGTGTCTTGGGTTGTTTGGGCTTTACATTCACCTCATTCCATAAGGAAATACACTGAAATGGGTGCAGTATAGGAGAATGAGGTGAACTCTGGGGGCAAAGGGTCCAAGGTGCACCTCGATGCTTGTCACTGGCTGCAGGGTGGGGATGGGGTGGAATGGCATGAGCATTACTATGAACAATCCCAAGCCACTCCCTTGATGCCTGTCAGTCCCTGCAGGGTAGGGCATTATGGTCAAAAACCCTAATGCCCTGGATGTTTCTTGGTATTTTTACTCCAAGTTTTCCACATGGGCTTTTTGTGACCCCACTGCATGAACAGTGACACTATCAGCTTGTTAGGCGAAAGGTGATTTTGCACAGTGACTGCACCATTTGGAACCACAGGTGTGAAAACACATTTGGAACAGGATGTGAAAAGTGACAGGTGTACTATTCATGAGGTGGTGTAACAAATGGCATTGTTGAAAATCTGGGGTGAAAATATAAAAAAACTGGTGAAGTCATGAGCATGCGTAGAAACTGCGCAATGTACACCTGTAATGTAATTAGTCTGGGGATTTTTTACAGTAGATATTCAACACAGGCATTTTTGGACCTCCACTCATGAACAGTGTCACTGTGATTTTCTTAATCTATCCCAAACACTAATTTCCCATGGTGACCGTGCTATTCTGCGCCAGAATTGCGAAAACCCATTTCAGCAAGGGTGTGAAAAATTACAGCTGTATTGTTCATAAGGAGGTGTGGGAAAATTTCAATGTTGAAAATCTGGACTGAAAATTTTACAAATTCGTGAATTTATGAGGGTGCGTGGAAATAGCGCAATTCACGCTTGTAACGCAGTCATTTTACAGACTTTTGTCCCCAAAGTTTCAACATAGCCATTTTAACACCTCTGCTCATGACCAGTGTCACTGTGATTTTCTTACTGTGTCCTGAACATTGATTTCACACATCAACAGCGCCAATGTGTGCTACATGTATGAAAACACATTTTGGGTGAGATGTGAAAAAAGACAGCTGTACTGTTCATAAAGAGGTGTGGTAAAATGTCAATGTTGAAAATCTGGCATGAAAATATTAAAAATTGTCAAAGTTATGAGCTTGAACAGGAACTGTGCAAGGCACGCTCATGAAACAGTCATTTGGGGGAATTTCTTCACCAAATTTTCAACATCGGGTTTTTGGTGGCCTACCTCATGAACTGTGACACTGTCATTTTGTTACTCAGTCCCAGAAGGTGGTTCCGCACAGTGTCTGAGAAATCATCTTTCAGGACCGAAAACAAAATGACAGTGACTGAGTTCATGAGGTGGGGTACCAAGAACCCAATGTTGAAAATTTGGTGAAAAAATCCCAAAAATGTCTGAGATATGCACCAAAGTTGAAAAATAAACCTTTATGCCATTATACAGCTTACCGGCAATTCTTCAGTTCATGGTTGGCTTTGAAGAGTGCAGATGTGCTCCCAGTCCACCAAAGATCATTGCGCCAGCATCCAGAGGTAAGTATGGGGTGAGGTGGGGGTGTGGGGAGCTGGGATATGCAGAGGGTGGGCATGGGTTGGAGGAGGGGGGAAGAGAGAGAGTCAACGAGGGATCGCTTTTTCTTATAGGTGTTTTTTTTTTGTGCAGAAAGATGACACAGGACTTTACCATGCTGGTGTGGGCTCCTAGCGTGGCAGCTGGAAGTTTGTTTGCAAGACAGTGGAGCCGATGGGGGTTTGGGCACCCCCATCAGCCATATGGACTTTTGCCATGCTGGGGTGAGCTTCCAGCATGGCAGTTGGAAGTTTGTTTGGGTGGGGCAGTGGAGCTGATGGGGGATTGGGCACCCTCATCAGCCATATGGACTTTTGCCACACTGGGGTGTGCTCTCAGCATGGCACCTGGAAGTCTGTTTTGGGAGGGTTACAGTGGAGCTGACAGGGAACTGATCACCCCAGTCAGTCATATGGACTTTTGCCATACTGGGGTGGGCTCCCAGCATGGCACCTGGAAGTCTGTGGTTGGGAAGGGGTGTTACAGTGGAGCCAAAGGGGGATTGGACACCCCATCGGCCATACAGTGCATGGGTGTAGGGGGAGCACATGAGCACGCTGGGGTGGGCTCCCAGTGTGCTACTTGGGTGTTTGTTAGGGGGAGGGGAATCCAAGAAACAAACAGAGCTGTCTATAACAGCTGTTTAGATGCAGTGCTGACGTGTAGGCACTTTGCATACTGCCTACGGCAGTATGTAAATTGCCTGCCCACGCAGTATGCAAATTGCCTACACGTTACCACAGCATATTGTTGCAATCTTTTGCTTTGAACTGTAGTCCACTGCATCTGAACTGTTGTCATAGACAGCTTGGGCATTTATTGGTGAGTGAGGTCACCCCTGCAAGAAGAAGCAGAGCATTGGAAGCGGAGTGGCATACCTATGAAAATTCATATGGTGGCACTATGTTTCTTGCACATGTATACAAGCAAACATAAAAAGCCCTTTTTTAGGGGGTTTGCAAAGTGTGCAGTGGATAAAAAAACTTAAACCAAAAATCTTCATTCACGTCACAAGCTTATCTGATCATCACTGCTGACTGTCTTCTAGTGTCTACTGTACTAAGTTAATTAGTACTACAGTATCCCCCTAGCTAAGCACAAACCAAAAGGGAAAAAATGTATTTGTTAAAGTTTGGATTTAAAAAAAAATTACTGCAAAGTCATCAGCTTTAAGCCAAGGGGAGGAGGAGAAAGTTTGGATTCTTCTATGTGTATTCCTGGTTCTGCTGCTACTCCATCAGACTCAGTAACACAAACTCACCCCACCATTGTGGCCACAGCTGTGCCAACTAGTTTCAGTGGTGCCACTGGCACTGTCCCTGCCAGTGTTGATACACCAGCAACTCCGGTGAAAAAGGGGCTTCCAGGAGTTCTGGAGGAAAAATAGGGAGTGGATACTATATGGGTCTAATGTTGGCATGATCTGCTCAAATTGCAAAAAACACTTAAAAGAGACAAACACTTTCATGACTGGCTGTAAGAGCATGAGACTTGAAAATGTACATGCTCATGAACTCTCCAAATCTCATAAATTAGCTAATGAAAAAAAATACTGTGTCTAACACAAACCCTTCCAACTTAGCAATAGAATGCCGAATAATACAAATGGGAACAAATGAGACAGCACAAGTGGAACATTTGTTTAGAACAACTCTTTATTTGATTAATTCAGAATGCTCACTCACAGATTCCCTGGCATATTAGAATTACAACATATAAATGGTGCAAATGTCAGAGTCAGTTATAGAAGTGACAAACCGGCAGCAGCGTTCACACATTTTATTTCAGAATCAATAAGGATAAGAGATGCAAAAATGGTTAATAGTAACAATTTAATTTCTGTCCTGTGTGACTCAAGCACTGATGCCTCAGTAATAGAAGAGGAGGCAGTCTATATTAGGACAATGGAAAATTTCCGTCCAGTAAACAAATTTGTTTCCCTTCAGCCAGTCTCTCTTCCAAATGGTGAAAGCATTTATAACTCAATAGGTGATCCTTTAGAATTTACCTTGGACTGTAAAGATTGGAAAGAAAAAATGGTTGCTTTTGGATCTGATGGGGTACCTGTCATGTTAGGTAAACTGACTGTGATATTTGGCAGGATGTTGAAAGGCGTACCTCATTTGTTAGGGATTCAATGCAGTGCTCACAAATTGGAGCTTGCTATAAAGCAATCAGCATCATCTATTCCATACATGAAAACAACAGATGAAGTCTTAATGGGCATCTACAAAATATAACTTAAGTCTTCCCAAAACTATACCGGTCTCAAAGAGTTAGCCAGTAACATGAGCTACACCATTCACAAACCAGTTAATGAGTCAGGAACCCAGTGGGTTGCACAGAGAGAGAGAGAGAGCTCTGTCTGTTATTCTATCCAACTACAAGACCTTAGTTGTACATTTACAGCACATAGTTTCCACAACAGGGCAAACAAAAGATCAGGCCGGTGGGCTGTTCAAAACAATAAGTACTGTGCGATTTGTCCTCTTTACTCAGTTTCTGGCTGAATACCTTTCTGTCATGATGACCTTTAGTCTAACTCTACAGAGAGATAGTTAAACAATAGAAACAGTAGTCACTAAAGCTGAAAGCATAGTGCTCTGGCTAGAGAACTACACTGTGCAGGATAAACTTGACAAATTCTGTAATGAATTGCTTTTGCTCCCTGACACTGCTGACAGTGACACTAGCACAACTCTGACAGGCTCAGCTAGTACTCAGGTTCAGTACTGTGGATCTGATATCTTCCTTAACTTTGAAAGTGAATATTCTCTAGATAGAACCAAGCAGACAGTGTTGCATGATGTTATGGATCTTCTTTCATCAACAATTGAAAACATCAACTCATGAGTTTCAAATTTTAAAATAAAGTCCTGCACTCATTCAGGGTATTTAACCCATTACAGCTCCCAGATAACAGTGACCAGCTATCCCTTTATGGCAATGAGGAAGGCAGTACCCTCTCACAGAGCACTACAGTGACGTACTCAAGAAACACAATCATAATGTAAACTTGATTGAAGCTCAATGGTTAGAGCTTAAACCACTTATGAAGAAATCACTTAATGAGTCTCCGAAGTTTCACTAGTTGGATTTCTGGCAAAAAATTCTCCATAATGATTTGCATGAACAGTGATTCTCTGATATACTGGTCTTAGTCACTGTATCTCTACTGATCCCAACCCAAGCTGCAGTGGTTGAGAGAGGATTCAGCTTGCTGGGCAGAGTGAGGTCTAACAGGAGGTCCTGTCTGTCTCCTGTGACTGCATCTGAACTAATGCATGTCAAGCTGTCAGATGCTAGCGTTGCTACATTTAACCTGCAGGATGCCATAACACTATGGTTCAAATCTGGAAAATAAAGCAGAAGACATGTGAGACCACATGGCTGCAGAGATTCAAGTTCTGATTCAGAAACAGACTACACTAGACAATTAGTGTTTTAGTGAGAGAGAGACGTGAGAAATAACCCCCCAAAAGCAAAAGTGTTTTTCTATTTCCTCTTTACAGTCTATTACATGTTATATACTGTATTTCAAAATTCACCTCACAACAATATGGACAGGTAAAACTTTGATTGGATAGGCATGATTTACACCCTACCTGTCCCTTGACAGGCATCTCAAAAAAATTATTTATATCCCTGGTCCAGATATTAACAATTTGGGGTAAAATCATAAAATATGGGCTAGATATGCATTTTGTACATTTTGGGCCAGATATTGAAAGGGGTTGCACCTGGCACAACAGAGTTGTGCTGGCACAACCCCACAATGCACCCTGGTGCCATATTCAAAAGGCCACCTGGAGGAGCACATATACCAGTGCGCCTGGGTGCAACGGTAATGTATGTGGCATAAATGCAGGGGGTGTGCCCATGCATATGTGGCACATCGTGATATTCAGCACGGAATGTGTGGCGCATATGTAGGCACAACCCTGAGTTGCTCCTCATACAGGAGGCTCAAAGTTGAGCCAGAAAAAAAAAGGTTCAAAGCCAGACAACTCCACGGTGGGCTGCTGTATTGCAGGGTGCAACACAGCACCTGCCAGCCATGGGTGGCCACCCGCCTAGCAGGGACACAGTCCACAAACACCCACACCCTACTCTTTGCCCAATGTGCTCCCCACACTCCCATATGCCTGATCGTGGGCAGCAGTATTATGAGCCCACCACTTGGTGGTCCAGTGGTTCTCTCTCCCATTTAGCCTGATCGTGGGTGGTAGCAATAGTAATCCCTCTACCTGGTGGTTCAGTGGAGTCTCCCCACCCTCCCATGTCACCCAATCAAGGGCATGTTATGTAAATATTCTACCTGGTGTTCCAGTGGTCCCCCCTTCCATGATGCCCGATCGAGGGCAGTAGAGTCAGAGAACCCCATACCTGGTGGTCTAGTGGTGCCCCCCCTCCTTTGCACCAGATCGCGGGCATCCTTAGTACAAACCGCATCATCTGGTGGCCCAGTGGTACCCATTCCCAACCCACCCAGCCACGGAGGACCCAGCCAGCCAGCTCCCTCCCAGTCATCGGTGGGTGGCTGCACCCCTCCTGTATACTGCCCGGCCACCCGCCAAATGACAACGTACAGTATGACCTGTACACCTATTGGTCCACAGTGTGGACCAATGAGACACAGATCATACTGTTACCTGAGCACAAATATGTGAATGAAGCGTGTTTCATTCACATATTTGTGCCTGTGTAGTACAGTATGGTCTGCAAGCCTATTGGTCCACACTGTGGACCAATAGGTGTACAGGTCATACTGTATGCTGTCATTCAGTGGGTGGCCAGGCGGTATGCGGGTGGAGTGCAGCTACCTGCCAATGACCGGGGAGGAGCTGGGTGGCTGTGTCCTCTATGGGTGGGTTGGAAGGGGGGACCACTGGGCCACCAGGGGGGTTTGTACTACGGATGCCCTCAATCAGGTGTAAAGGAAAGGGGGGCACCACTAGGCCACCAGGTATGGGGTTCTCTGACTCTACTGCCTGTGATCAGGCTTCATGGGGGGCACTGGACCACCAGGTAGAATGTTTCTATAACATGCCTGTGATCAGGTGACATGGGAGGGAGGGAGGACCACTATACTATCAGATAGGGGTTGTTACTTTACTACTGCCCGCAATTGGGCTTAGGGGAGAATTGACCACCAGGTATTCTGCTACTGCTGCCAGCAACTCAGCAGGGTGCCAGCCATATTTCACCGGGCTGCTCTGCGCATTGCATGCAAATGGGGCCATAATAGCATGCTAATGTCCTCATGTGCGCCATGCATATATTATGTCCCCATTTGCATGCCCAACATTGAATATCATGGGTGATGCACACTGTACAACTGTATTTGTGCTGGAGCATTCCTGTCCTCCCTGTCTGGGGAATGCGCCGGCCCATTGTTCCTGTGCCAGAATCATTCTGTGTCATATTCAACGGAGATGTGCCTTTGCACATCACCATTAAATATTGCCCTGTCCTGGCCCCAGCACATCTCAGTTGCGCTGTACCCCCACTTGCACCACTGCCAGGTACAGTCTGAATATCTGGTCCTATATCTTCAACATTTATTTTCATGACATCTACTTGTATTAGCTAACCTAGCCAGAGTGTAATATGCATTGTGTAGAATCATTTACTGAATTAGACACACTTTAATTTCTGTACTAGATGTACATACATTATCTCACAGTTTGTTCCAAGTCTCTAAATGAATCACAGTGTCAAATGTTTTTCCCCCTTTGGATTCTGTAATCATTTGTTAAATCACTTAAGTGGGATAATAGTATGTTGTAAATCCTTTCCACATCCCTTTTTCCATGCCTATATTGCTGTAAGCATGTTCTCCCACTCCATGATCTTCAGATTATCTGAACAAGAGGTAAACAGAGCCTGGGCTGTGTGTCTTATTTGATGGTATTGCCACAGTTCTGGGAACCCAGTACTACACATTTTCTCTAAGACCACTAAATGAAAGGATAGATTTGGTTAGGGGTTTCATATTGTCAGTTAGGTAGTATATTCCTTTTTATCCCACCCAAAGTTTTTAAGTCATTTACCTTCAAATATAATCAGTGGGTTGTCCATCAAGGCATTGTATTTGAGGAAGTTGCTTGTTTTGATCATGTTTCATTACAAAATTACAGATCCTACTTGACCAGCTGAGAACAAGGGCTGGATTCTCAAAACTCTTGAAAATCCTGCAACTGCGAGAAACTCTTGGCTCAAGTGGGTTGCCAATTATGGAACCACAGTTTCTCCCACAGCTACAGTATTCTCAAAAGTGGAGTTAGTTTACAACCGGCTCCCTGATGTATGGCAGCTGGCAGGTGGTGTTGCCACAGTAATCCCTGCAGCTGTGGAAAAATGTTATGTCTGGTGAGACTAACTGTAACATCTTCCACAGCTGCTGCAGATGAGAATAGCAATCTCTGCAGTTGTGGAGATCTTGATCTGCAACTGGAGTTGCAGTGTGGAACTTAGTCCCCAAACCATTTGAGAATCCATCCCAGCGTGTTCACTAAATGTATGTGGTATAGGAAGAGACAAAACAACTGAAAATTAATTAGGTCTGTTCTGGACTGAACTTGCCTCTTTTTGTAAATCAGAACTGAATTAAAATATTCTGTTTGATCCATTGCATTGCTAAAGGATTGTTCCAAGATATTACACTTACCAAACATCAACGCACATTGTTATTGGCAACAGTAAACAAACCTAAAAAGATGAATTCTTACCCAGTTGAAAGATAGTTTGATGTCGTGCATGTCCGAATGACTTCAGTACATGGGACAATTAGTGGAAATGAGAGGATAAGTCATTTAGCATAGAACAAATGATATTTTTGAAAAGCTGTCATTCCTTTTCTAAATTTGATGATTGACAAATAAAGCTTAATATACTGTAGTAGGAAGGCTTGATGAATTTAATGTTGTAAATAACCCACACCATTATACCATTATTTATAATGAATTTATGATGTTTATATCTCCAGCTCTTTAAAGTAACTGTATTGTCATGTTATTAATATTATTTTTTTATTACTAGTTGATAAGAAATGTCCATGTCAAGATAGGGTTGTGCCATCTTACCAGAAAAAATCAGGAGAAAAATAAAATATAAAATATTTTTGCTAGGTAAAGATAACTAAAGAAGAGGCAGTGCAATTGGCCTTGAAAACTTGTATCTTTACATTTTCAATAGTCTAATAAAGGTATTATCTTCACCCAGCAAAACATATTCTCCTTTTTCCTATCCTGATAAGGTATGTCCTTATAAATTTAAGCTTAGATTATTATATAGTAGTTGTAGTGGTTGAATTCCTTTCTTTCTACAGTTATGTATGAAACATATTATTATGAGACTTCAATAAAACCTATGAAGGATAACATATTTGGAATATCATATTTATTTATTAGGAACCACATTTAAGAAACTCTGCTAAGCATTTTTGTTGATACTTTTTCTTGTAAGAATTACAAGTTAATGGCATAAGTATTTCTTAACATATTTTAGTTTAAGTACAGGTTTTACTGTATTTAAAATTCAGGGAATAGTTATTAAAGAATTAGTTGAGGAGGACATTGGATAGACTTTATCTTCTTTTATAAAATGGCAAGAATAAATCTAATAATTTAATTAGCTGAGAGATGTTAGCTGACCATGCATTAAATCTTGTTAAATGTATGGTCGGCTGTCAAATCTCATTTTCCTCCCACAAAAAAAACTACTTACTGCACAATATAACTAAATCTACAAACAGAAAGTAAAAAAAAAAATAGTAGCTGCCATATTGAAAATCCAAGCCTTTACTATCACATATTTTCAAACTAAATTCTTTAAACTAAACTCAGACTTCTCACAAACAAACTACACTGCCAGAATCACAGCACCTTAAAGATACTTCCCTACTTTAAAAAAAAAATAATATATATATAGTCACTCTCTAGAGGAAAATAGGTCTCTGTGGCCTGTGCCAAAAAAAAGCTGTTCTCAGTAGTTCACCTGTGAAGCATGGCACCACCCATACGTTTTCTGAGGAATCCATTAAGCACACTTCATTTCTTTTCACACTACTAATTACAGCTCCATAGTTTATAGTCAAAGAGTTTTCTTCAATAATTAAAAATGAGCCATCAGTTACATATTTATCCACAAGTTGCCATCTAAATCATGGCACTGACATAGATCTGCAGGCTGCCTTCTGCAGATAACTACATACAGTGCCACCAAAGGGAGCAGTGGGGTTGGTCAGGTTGGTTCAGAACAGAGCAGTGGACTGGGTGAGAACAGAGCCAGCATACTGAGGCAATCACTCTACACATTAGATTTTGTATTCTAGTAGGACTGGTTGGGGTCTGACTGCAGCAGGTGAAACACAGCAGAATCTGTAAACCAGGCAACTGCTTCCCTGCTTTAACCCTTTATCTACTATATGGGTAGGGGGGTCACAGGCTACTTGATGAGCAATCACCTCCCAGCCTCAGCTCTGCTGCTAGGGTAAAAAAAGAGGGTAGGTGGATGGTTGGTTGCTGAGTGACTGCAACTACAGACTGCTAAGGGGCCTCACAGCACCACCTGATGGCAGAATGCAATATCTGTACAATATAGAAGACACAGAAAAGGGACCATTTTTTTAAATATAGCCTTTTATTTTCAAACATTTAAAAAGCTTTTTTTTTTTGACGTGGGGAAAAAAAACAAATTTTTTATTAAAACTCCTTGTTAACCCCCATCCTGCCGTCGACTAGTTAACTCATCCTGCTGCACTGCAGTTACTGCTGCCACCGATGGCATAACTCATCCTGCTGAACACTTTTTTTCAAAACCATAGTACATAAATGCTGCTGCAATTCTTTGAAATCTGCCTAGTGATATTTATTTGTAAGACCTGTAGCTTACTGTAATTGGCAGTCAAACTAACCAATCACAGCTGAACACATTTTTTTTTTCTTTCTCTGACACACCTGTTGCTAAGTCTTCACTCACATTTTTTCTTCTGTTCTGCAAGTAGTGTCAGAACGTTGGTCAGTGTTTGCTTCATTTGAATCAAGGTCACACTCTGCAGAACAGTGGACTGAATGCGACCCTTTGTCAATTGAGTGAGCAGGAAAACGTCTTTAGAGGCCTGTTTTTTTTTGTGTTTAGCAGTGAAATGACACCACTAAATGACAACTTTGACAAAAAAATATTTGTAGTCTTATTTTTTCAAAAGTATACCATTTTTAAGGAAATGTTTATAGTCTAAAATGAAAGGATTGTCAAAAGAAACCTGCTTACATGAGAAAAAAAACTTATTTAGTCAGAGTAGTGTTAGGTAATAAATAACACATTTTGTTCTAAATGTATGCTGCTTTCATATTATCAAATGGGATGAACAGTGAAAGACAGTATATTTACTGTTTTCAGAAATGTGTTGAAAAAAACATATACTGCATTGTTTTTCTGTTCAATACTAGAACAAAGTGTACTTTGAATTATAAAATAGTTTAGTGAAGAAATATTTGGCTACTGGATCCTTCAGAAATTTATACTGGTTGCGTTTTGTTTTCTGTGTCCCTAAACTTTTTATTTGCATAGTTGGTGTAAATCATTTCATGTTGTATATTTTATTTTATCATTTGGGTTCCATTTTTGGTGTGCAAATTGAACTGATTTCAGCTAACATTCCTAGTGGTGTATCACCATTCCTGATGGTTGACAGTGTTTATGCTGATTGGTGCCATTTTGTTTTGACTGATGCGAGTGTCTGACATTTTGTGGTACATTTTTCATTCCTTCTCTGTGTAAGAATGATCCTAAAATTTGAAGTGTCTGAGAGGCAAGAAGAGTTCAGAATCCAGGTAAAGTACAGGCAAACTGTTTGTTGAGAACCCCCACGATAACCACACTCTGTACATGTCCCTGAACCCAGTAAATCATTATGTGTGTGTGTGTGTGTGTGTGTGTGTGTGTGTGTGTGTGTGTGGTGTCAGCATGATTTCATGTCCCTCCCCAGCTGCCGGTATGTTTTTGTTTCATTCCCCTTCAATTTCCTGTGAAGTCTGCAGTCCATTGGTGTGCTTTATCTGGGGTCCACTTTCTATCAGCAGTGCAGGAGGAGGTACAGGGGAAGATAGTAGGAAATGTATCTGTGGTCCACTTTCTATCAGCAGTCTCTCAATGTGGGACAGTAGTTTGTTTGTGGTGCTTGGAGAGTCAGCAGCCCCAAGAGATAGAGAGATAGTGCTGGAGGAGGTATGGGGGGGGGGATAGTAGGTATGACAAGTCGGCCCTCAGTGACACACAACTTATCTTGGCAATAAAGCAATCACAGAATTCACTGGCAAAATAAATCTTATTTGACTTGTGCCATACAGAGATTTCTGGGGACCAAAGAGATATTGTCATGGTCAAAAATAAAGCTTATTTCTGCCTCAGTGTGGATTTGTGTGAACATGCAGGGTCAGGGCAGACTGGTAAAAAAATATATATTTTGAGTTCTGCCATCCAAAGAGGAGAGAGGGTGAGATTTCTTTGGACCAGACATTTTTATAAATAAGTCACACAGATCAGCGAGTATACAAAAGGTACATGGAGGGAGCTGGGGGGGGGTTCTTGTCACTGCCTACAGCTACCATCATGAGTGACAACACTTCACATCCCCATCTGAATGTCTTTGCAGGGGACTAGTCATTGGGGTAGGGGTGAAGTTTGTACCAGAGGATGGGGGTGTGGGTGCCAGTTTTGGACCTGGACCTTTGGGGAAAGATGCTCTGCTACTAGCATCTGTTTTTTGTCATGGTTTGGGAATCACTACCACCAGGGACAGGAGTGGTTGGAGACTGGACTGCAAATGGGAGAGTGGAAGGCACACTTAGCACCAGGGACATGGGCATATCATGAACAGCCCAAGGATCGGTGTGGGGGGCCACCCACTGCAAACTAGCCACAGGACCTACATGGGTTATCTGGCAATCAGAAGTGGGGTGGGACCACTATCCACCAGGGGCATCTACCATGTTGGCAAGCTGCTGATAAGGGGAGGAATCACTGGACACCAGGGCATAGAATGATGGCGATGGGGTCAGCCATTGAGTGAGGGGAAGGCACCACTTGCCACCAGGGATAACATTCAATGACATTGGGCAGAGATATTGTCACAGTCAAAAATAAAGATTATTTCTGCCTCAGTGTGGATTTGAGTGAACATTTATTTATTTATTTCATTTTTGTTAACCTGGTAGGTGTACTAGCCATAAAATGACTATTTTGAGGCATGGCCTGGCTGCCATCATGAGTGAAAGCACTTCATCCCCCATCTGAATGCCTTTGCAGGGGACTGATTGTTTGGGTAGGGGTGACATTTGTACCAGAGGACTGGGGTGTGGGTGCCAGTTTTGTACATGGACCTTTGGGGAAACATGCTTTGCTACTAGTGGCTGTTTTTTGTCAGGGGTTGGGAACCACTACTACCAGCGACAGGAGTGGTTGGAGGTTGGAATGTAGATGGGAAGGTGGGGGCACATTAATCACCAGAGACATTGGCATATCATGGACAGCCCAAGGATTGGTGTGGGGGGGGGCCACCCACTGCAAACTGGCCATGTCTGCTTGAGGAGGAGAGGAGTGCTTGGGGGGGTGATGCACCCATGACGGGGGTGCTTAGGTAGGGAAAGAGAGGGTGGGAACATGTCAGTGAGAAAGTGAGGAAAGCCCTCTGGTCCCTTAGGATGGATAAAGCACCAGGGCTAGAGGAATTACATCCCAGGCAACTGGTGGATGTTCTGGCAGAACCCCTGGCAGACTTTTTCAGCATCTCTTTGATGATGGGGTGGATGCCACAGGATTGGAGGGTGGCAAATATCATGTCTATCCACAAGGGAGGCTCAAGAAAGGAGACAGGGAACTACAGGCCCATCTGCCTGACATTGGGGGTGGGCAAGGTGATGGTGGGCATTATCAAGGAAGGGCTGAGGGGTACTGGAAAAGCTAGAGTACCTTGATGATAGCATGGCTTAGTCCCGTGGAAATCATGTCAGGCAAACCTTGTAGAGTTCTACAATTGGATGACAAGTGCCCTAGACCTAGGTAGGCCAGGGAGCATCCTCTTTCTTGACTTCAGCAAGGCGTTTGTCTCAGTTCCTCAAGGGGGTCCTGTTGGATAAGCTCGAGGAAATGGTGGTGGGGTGTGCTGGCAAAGTCTAATACAGGGGGAATTTATTGTACTGGAAATGGAGAATCCCAAGGTGGGGACAGCAGGGTCAGCTCCTATTTTGGGGGCTGACTTAATGAGCAGACATGAAAGACCATTAGGTCTACTCTGCTGCCATGTTAGTATGTTAGTATGATGGTGCCGAGTGTTTGAGAGTATGTGTGTGTGTGTGTGGGGGTAACCACTGGACACCAGATAATTTCTTTGGTGTGATGGCTCCAGGTCTCAGATGATGGGGTTAACTCCCTGACACCAGGGAATGCATTATGTGTGATGGTGCTGGATCTCATATGGTGGGGTGGAGCCCCTGGACACCAGGTAATGCTCTGTGTTGAGTGGTGCTTGGTGTTACAACACCTGGCACCATCCTACAAGTAGCATTCAGTGGTATTCAGTGGTTCAACTCCAGCCTCTGGGACCTTGCACCATCACACACATAATGCATTCTCTGATGTCCCCACCTCACAGAGGGCCATTCGTTTTACATACCTCCTCCCCACATACACACACACACTCTAGGATTCAGAAGAAGAGATGATTTTTTTTAAAAGGAAATCAGTCCTTAGCCCTCCTTCCCTACCCCCGCAAGACTTACTCCCCAATTAGGGCATTTGCAAATAAAGTGCCCTTTTCTAAATATGTTCACTTACTTTTCTATATTTTGAAAAATCCGGCGTTCGGCAAAATGGTGCATACTGTGCATCTCCATCACATAGCAATGTGCAGAGTCACACTGCTCGGATCCAATACAAGTGTGGATATAGGGGTGGGGGGAGACAGGGGAGAGGAAAATTGTGATAAGGGTGAAGAGGGTGGCAGGTGAACCAGCAGATTGTGGGGGTGAGCTCCCAAAAAGTGGAGGACAAGATTCAAATTTTCAGTGTCTCCATAGTAAGGAGCACTGGCTGCCGGGGGGGGGCAAATTCTGGGTCAGCTGTTTGACAGAACCGCATATACATATGTGGTACTCAATTGTTCATGAGGTCAGTAAAAGTTGTGTGTCATTACAGTATGGTGAAGCACTGTTTTGATATGACTGGGTAACATCAGAAGACATTAACACACACTACAGGGTGGTAAAAATGCCAACTGATGTTATCCGGTCATAACCCCATAGACATTTACCTGCTATTCTGTCATTCCACTTGGCTGGTCACGTTAGCTGATGCCCAGAACCGCATACACAGTAACATACATCACAAATAAAATGTATTCATGGCCTCAGTGTTGCCGTGTGTGTACAGGTGGGCAAGAGCAGACCAGCAAAATATTCCTTGACTTATGCCATGGGGGGGGGGGGGAGTGAGAGAGTCTACATGGCACCAAAAAGATATTTTACAGTCCCAAAAATCACAAATAAAATGTATTCTTGGACTTTATGTGGCTTTTTGTGTACAGGCTATGCAACTGCAAACAGGTAAAATAAATAGTTGACTTGAAAAATAAATCATTGACTTGTGTGGGGTGGAGAGAGAGACAATACTGGGAGTCACATAAATCATAAAGTGCCGTTCTTGGACTAAATGTGGGATTTTGTCTTTAATTTTTTTATTTATTGAATTTTTCACCAGGAAAGGCACGCTGAGCAAAAAGATGCTCATCTCCCGGTGCGACCTGGGGGGTTGGGGAACAAGGGAGATAACATGCATGCTATCAAAGAGAGTATATTTGCCATTATACCATGGACATAGGTGTACAGCCCATCAAATCTTCAGACTGGCAGTTTACCACCGGTGTAAATCCTCTGATAACCAATGGCTGGTGATGAGCAAATAATGGTAATGGTGGTAATAATGGTCATCTACATCCTCATGACCTGCAGCCCAGGAATAAATGCAATAAAAATAAACACACAACGCAATCTCTTTAAAAGTTGTATTTTATTTTACTAAAAATATTAACCTTGGTATGATCTCAATATGCCACTCAGAGAAGTGGGTTATCGGGGAGTTTACCACGGCTGGCAAGGATTTACCCACGGCTGCGCCATGTGGGCAAACCACTCCAGCGTGGTCAATCACCCGATAACCCACACCCCCTCGTGGCTTATTACTTAATTACAGTAATATATAGGAGAGGATAACATGCAGGTGTTGGTTGATATGGGAGGGCTTTTTGGGGGCCATTGGTCACCAGGTGGTGCTTAACCTGTTGTGTTGTCTGGTATGGGAGTGAATTGGTAGACCACTTGACAACAGGGATTGTGTTTTTAATTTTTTTTTTTCTTTTACAGTGGGGCCTGGTTTGGGAGGGTTTGTGTGAGCTGACATTGTACACTAGTGAATGATTAACTTGTGGTGGCACCTGATATGTGGTGGGATGTTTTTACTATCACTCTGTGTCTTCCCGCAGGAAAGCTCCTGATTGAATATCTTCCTGATCGACAAGAACATCTGTCTTGTAGAGTCATGGTCCGAGCTTTTCGGAGATTTTCGAACATCAGTTTATTCACTTGTCAAGGTTAGTTCTATGCATTACATGTTGTTGCGCCTGATATGGGAGGGAATTGGGGTACAACAGAACAACAGGGTATGATGCTGTTGTGGCAGTGCTTGGTTTATGAGGGTATTGGGAGGCCAGTGGACACCAGGAGATGCTTTTTGTTTAATGGGATAAAGTGAGGTTGATATGCAACAGTGTGTACCAGCAGGGCAAGGGAGATAGAGGTAGGAGAAAAGAGAGAGAGGGAAGGGGGGAGAGGGGGGATAGAGAGAGAGAGAGAGAGAGAGAGGGGAGAGAGGAGAGAGGAGATGGAGAGACAGTTAGGCTCAGACAGATATGTTGTTCCTCTGCAAGGGCTAGTGTTTAACCACCACTCCTCTTCGATTCAGCTTGCACTGTCACAAGAAAACAGGTCTAATTCACCTGAAACACAGGTCCTTGTACCTGCATGTCTGGCTCCTAAGGACCTAGCAATGTCTTCAGAGGATCAAAGAGTAATTTTTTACAGTCACACAAATCACTGAGAAAAACACATTTTTGACATGCCATCCAGAGATAGTTTCATCTCCAAGGCGGGTCATTAGTGATGTCCCTCAGGGATCGGTCCTTGGGCCCATTCTGTTCAATGCCTATGTCTCTGACATAAGGAAGGGTATCCAGAGTGAAATGAGTCTCTTTGCAGATGACTCAAAGCTGGGAGAGGTGGTGAATGGGATGGAGGGGAGGGTGGCCCTACAGGGGGACCTAGATGCTCTGGAGAGGTGGTCAAGGAAGTGGGGACTGAGGTTCAATGCAGGGTACTGCACCTGGGTGTCAGAAACCTGGGCCAAGTGTATACCCTGGGGGGGATGCCACAAGTCTCAGTGGCTGAGAGGGACCTGGGGGTGGTGGTGGATGTCAAGATGAACAACTCCAAGACTTGTAGGAGGGCATCGGCCAAAGCAAATAGGATGCTGGGTTGCATCGTTAGTTGGATTACCTCCAGAAGAATGGAAGTGATACTCCCTCTGTATAACTGCTTGGTTAGGCCACACCTCAAGTACTGTGTGCAGTTTTGGAGGTCACACTTGAAAAGGGACATTGCACTCCTAGAGAGGGTCCAGAGTAGGGCAATCAAAATGATCTGGGGCTTGAGGGAAAGGAATAATGGGGAGAGGCTAGAGGAGCTCAACATGAACACGTTGGAGGAGAGGAGGGATGGGGGGGATGACATGATTGAGGTCTTCAAGTACATGAAGGGGATAAATAGGGGAGGCTCAGTTGGTGTGTTCCAAGGGAAGGAGGGGGACCAACCAGAGGGCATGGGTGCAAGCTACAGGGGGGAGAGTCAGGGGGGAAAGAAGGAGGTGCTTCTTCACTGAGAGGGTGGTGGAACCATGGAATGTGCTGTCCAGGGTACTAGTGGAGGCAGAGACTGTGGAGGGGTTCAAGAGGGGTTGGACAGGTATAGGGGAAGGGGTGTGCTGGCACAGACAAATACAAGGGAATTTATTGTACTGGAACTGGAGAATCCCAAGGTGGTGGGGAGGGGACAGCAGGTTCAGCTCCCAGTTTGAAGGCTGACTAAACGAGCAGACATGGAAGGCCATTAGGCCTACTCTGCTGGCATTTTTAGGAGGGCTTTAAGCCCAAGGTTTGATGGGCAGAGCAACAAAGTCACTCTACCATTGAGCTTAAAAGGCCACACATCCTGGGCCTTGCCAGGATTCATTGTTTTGTTGTGGCTGGAGGCGCCGTTCTTCCTATATCCCATTCTGCCTGTCTCCCTTTTTCTGCGGTCACCTCTGACCTCTTGCCTGCTCCCTGCATCGCTCACTTGCAGCACCATTCCTGCATATTCTCTCTCCTTCTACCACTTCCCGGCTCACTTTTTCCCCCTTCGTTTGCTTTGGTGTCAGTCCCTCCTCCCGCTTCCCCCCCTCCTGCCTTGTTCTGTTTCCTATCTCTGTGCTGTCCTCCCCAAACCCCTCTCTCCTACTTGTGCTGCCTCTTCCCCTCCTCCGCTGCTTCTCCGTGCACAGCTTTTCATTCCTGTGCTGGAGTACACAACCCGGCTGCTGTTGCCTCCCTGCTCTCCTGGCGTCACTGTTCTGCTGCTCCTGCCAGGCTCCCTCACTGCTATCGGCTCCCATAGTTCAGTCCAGTGTCCAGTGAGTGCCCCCCATGACCTCTCTCCTTTCTGTTTCCCCTCATCGCTGCTTGGGGTGGATCTCATGCCCGTGTTACCTTTGTATTTTCCAACCTCCTCTACCATGCAGTACCTTTCCTCCCATTGCACATTTAGACGAGGTCACAGATCTACTCCGCCCATGTCGGCTTGATAATGGAGCTGTACTGGCTATGGACATTGGCATACTAGGGGGCCCAGCATGTATAGTGGTGAGAGAGGAGCTTCAACAGTTGGCATGTGCATGGTGCGGGTGTGTTGCTTGGGTGTCGTCTCTGTACCTTTTATTTTCTTTCCTTTGGAGAGCTCATATTGGGGGGACAATATAGCACTTTTGACATGACCTCTGCCACAGAAGTTATGTGAGTACCCAAGATGACCCAGAACATATCCTGATTGTGCTGTCCAAAAGTCTATTACAGGGATGAATACCTCTATACTCATTGCTCAGTGATTGGTGCTCTCCATAACAAATGGTTCCTCCTGGCTGCACAACAAAAAAAAAAAAAACTCGCTTTGCACTGCTATTCTTTATTTAACTCATCGCATTTGAAAGAGCAGTAGTACTTGTCTGATGCCTGATTAAGGTACTGAGATCTATGTTCTTTGCAAGAGAATCAATATCTTTCAGCCTCTGCTATTTCCACAGGAAGTAATTATATGCTTCCTCACTGGCTCTTGGTTCTGTTTCCCATGGAGGTTGCTCCTGGACTCTCCCCCTATTCTGTGCATCTCTCTTTCTCCGGGTTGACTATCATGGACCTGGCCTCTCATCAAAATGTGGCCTTTCTGCCGCATCTATTCAGGTTCCTGCCTTTTGCCTTCTCATCAGTTATCCAGGATTCCCTCCAATCCAGGCCTACAATCGATATTTCCCCATTTCGGCCTTATTGGCTTCTCTCCATCATCGTCCTCTTCGCTCCCATTGCTCATTCAAGCTTTTGCTTCCATCCTGCCCTCAATATTTCTTTTTGAGCATACCTATCATTACTCATATGCCCACCTCATCAATCTGTGGCCCTCATTCTGCATGTATCAAGTTCCTGATTCCATCTATCATCAGCCTTCAAGGATTCACTGCAGTCATGGCTTCTATCTCTCATCATGCAATGGTTTATCTATTCACTTGCTCTGCCATTCACATTATTGGGCCATCTATGGCTGAATCCATTTGGCCTTCTATTGAATCTGGCCTGCATGCCACCTCATCCAGCTCGCCCTATTGCAGTTCTCATCCAGTATCGGCTGGGTCCTATGCTAACCCATTGACCGCCCTACCGTCCTTTGTCCTTTCATACTTCACTTTCCTGTACCAACCTCCATGGCTTCAATCCATCATTGTACCTCATCCATTTCATAATGTTGCCTTCATTGTCCTAGCACCTTTTCTAGTACCAGCCATCATGGCTTCATTCCACTCTTAGCTTCCCTTCTCCTCATACATCGTTCACTTTTTCTCCTCAATAGCTCAACCTGAGTTGCTCCTCTGATGCTTTTCCTGAGTGTGCCCACTGGTTCGCATACCCTCTGGTTCCAGACATGCCTTCTTGGCCTCGGAGTCTAGCTCCTTTCAAGGAGCCTACTTATTCCTACTACCTTCGTACAAGTTCATTTTCAAGTTCATTGCTGTCTCCTCCTCTTCACGTTCCATACCAGCATCAAGCATTCACTCCAATCAAGGCCTGCAATTGATGTTTCTTTTTGGGTGTACCTATCATGACTCCTATGCAACCTCATCGATCCGCAGCCATCCTGCCACATGTATCGGGTTCATAACTCCAGTCATAACTCCAGTCATCATTCACTCATCATTACCTCAAGGTTTATGTATTTACATCACTTACTCGAGCATTCCTATCATTGAATCCTATGCTACCTCATCGACTACAACCTCAGGGTCTAATTGTTCAAGGTCTCATCGTTCACATTGCATAATCAAGCATGCCTCATCAGCCTCAGTGTCTGCTCACTCGCATCACTCAGTCAGGCCAGTCGACATTTTCCTTCAGTCTTCACTGTCCTCGGTCTCCTTGTGAGCACATCTGGAATCTCCTCGTGAGCACATCTGAATGCATTATGTGTGATGATGCTGGGTCTTGTATGGTGGGGTGGACCCCTGGACACCAGGTAATGCTGTGTGTTGTGCAGTGCTGGGGGTTGCAACAGCTAGCACCATCCTACAAGTAGCATTCAGTGATACACACATTAGGAGTCTGGAGTGGGCCAGAGTGAAACATCGAAACACAGAAATTGTCCACAGATAAGGACCGCCTGGCTCATCTAGACTGCCCATAAGCCTTTACTGGATTATTTCTTCTTATCTACTTTATCAGTGTTACATGTTCATCTTTATTCCCAATGGACACCAGGGAAATTTTTTTGTGATTGTTCCAGGTGTTTGAGGGTGGGTGGGAAGCCCCTGACACCAGGGAATCAATGTTGTGTTATGGTGCAATTTCTCTGAGGTGGGGGGCCCAACAGACACCAGGGAATGATTTATCTGATATGGTGTATAGTTTTGGATAGTTGAGGTAAACTACTGGGAATCAAGGAGTGTGTTTTTCTGTGATGGTGCTGGGTCTTGGGGGAGGGGGCTCCCAATAGACATGGCACAATGACATTGATTCCCTGCTGTCAGGGGCTTCCCACCTACTTGCGCCATGGGGGGTGGGGAGATGGAGAGAGACTATTGGGGACCAAAGAGACATGTTTACAGTCACAGAAATCACAAATAAAGGGTATTCATGGCCTCAGTGTTGCTGTGTCTACAGATGGTGCATTAGCAGACTGGCAAAATAATCCTTTGACTTGTGCCATATTGGGGGGTCAGAGAGACTATGGGCCTCAAGAGATATTTTACAGTCACATAAATCACAAATAAAGTTTATTCTTAGATTATATGTGGCTTTTTGTGTACAGGATGTGCAATGGCAGGATGGAAAAATAAATATTTGACTTGTACAGTCCAGAGGGGAGAGGAAGAGAGGACTATGAGGGACCAGAGAAACATTTTTAGTCACGGATATCACAAATAAAGTGAATTCATGGCCTCAGCATGGCTGTGTGTGTACAGACTGGGCTAGAGCAGACTGGCAAAAGAATCCTTTGAGTTGTGCCTACAGGGGTGGGGGGTGGGAGAGAGAGAGAGAGAGAGAGAGAGAGAGAGAGATAGAGACTGTGGGCCACAAGAGAGACATTTTACAGTCACATAAATTGCAAATAAAGTTTATTCTCTAACAAAATGTGTCTTTGTATACAGCCTGGGCAATAGCAGGCTGGAAAAATAAATCTTTGAATTGTGCAATCCAGTGGGGAGACAGAGAGAGAGAGAGAGAGAGAAAGAGAGATGGAAAGAGATGTTTTCCTTAACGTATCACTTTGTGTCTTTCCACAGGTCAGACATATTACTGAATGACAAGAACACCTGTCTAGTACAGTCCTGGTCTGAGTTTTCAGAGATTTTCAAACACCAATCTGTTCACTAGTCAAGGTTAGTATTATACTTTACATGTTGTTGTTCCTGGTGTTGGAAGAAATTCAGGTACAACTGGAAAATAAGGAATGCATTTATTGTGCCAGTGCCTAGTTTGGGAGTGCATGGAGAGGCTATTGGACACCGGGAAGAGCTTTTCATTTGAGACAAAATGAGGATTTTCTGTCAGAGTTGGTAGTTGCTCTGGTTAATAAAGGGTGGTCGATGGGGGGGGTGACATGAATGTAGGGTGGTCAAGTTGGGGGACGAAGACTTAGGGGTTGGCTAGTGGTCTGAGTGGGGGTCCAGTGTCAGTAAGAGTGATCAGAAGGGGGTAAGTGACAGCATTGAGGAGGGTCAGCTAGGCGGAATGTATTCAGATTAGGAGTCTGTGGAGTGGTCCAGAGTGAAATAGGAATTATTGACAGATAAGGAATGCCTGGTCCATCTAGTCTGCCTGTTAGCCCTTGTATTGGATTTCTGCTTCTGACCCACCTGCTTTTGTACCTCCTATGGTTCCCCTATGCCTTTTCCAAGGATGATTGAATCCATCCACAGTTTCCCCCAACACCTTGTTTATACCCTTGATGTACTTGAATATTTCTGTCATGTCTACACTTTCCCTCCTCTCTTCCAGCGAGTACATATTGAGATTCCTTAATCTCTCATAAGTCTTGTGTTTCAAGCCCTGTACCATCTTAGTCACCCTTCTCTGGACCATCTCCAGTCTGTTAATGTACTCCATGTAAGGCCTGACCATGGTTTTATATAATGGAATCACTACCTCTCTCCTTCTGCTGGTGATACCCCTGCCTATGCACCCCTGCATGTCACTGGCCCATCCCAGCTATCTTAGCATTCTGCTTTGACATAACCCCTTTCCTCCTTTATGACTTGCAGTGACCCTCCCCCCCCCCACACACACATTCTGTAGCTTTCCCCAGGGTTTCTTTGTCACAGGGACATAATTTTGCACTTATTGAAATTAAACTTCGGTTGCCAATCCTCAGACCACTTTACAAGCTTCCCCTGGTCCATACGCATTTTCTTCATCCACTCTGGGGTTTCCACTCTGGTAAAGATCTTGGTGCCATCTGCAAACAGGCAGACCTTTCCTAGAACCCTTCTGAAAATGTCGCTAATGAAGACATCGAACAGGACTGGCCCCAGGACAGATCCCTGAGGCACCCCACTACTCAACCACCTCTCTCCCCAGACTGCACCCCATTTACCACCACCCTCTGCCTACTGTCTGTTAGCCAGTTTCTAACCCAGTTTACCACCCTTTGCTCATGCCCAGATTACCCAGCTTGTCAATCAGAATCCTATGTGGGACAGTGTCAAAGGCTTTGCTGAAATCAAGGTAAGTGATGTCCACTGCCCCAACCTAATTTACTTCCTTTGCCACCAAGTCAAAGAAATCAGCCAGCTTTGTCTGAAATGACCTCCATGCTGTGAAACAATGTTGCTTATGGTCCTGGGCTCTAATGGCTTCTAAATGCCCCACTATGCTTTCACGTGTAAATGGAATATTGTCTACCTCTTCACCCCATTGGAAACTGCTGTTGTCCCTGTCCCTTCCCCTCTTCTGTGTATACCGAATAGAAATATTCATTCAGTATTTCTGCCTTTTCCATGTCTCCCTCCTTGCATTCCCCTACCTCTCTCTTGAGCCTTGCAATCCCCTCCTTAATGTTTCTCCTTTCACTGATGCACATGAAGAATATCTTGTTCCCTTACTTAACTTACTGTGCTAAACCTTCCTCAGTCTGTGTCTTTGCTCTTCTTACTGCCTTTCTCGCTTCCCTTAGACACTCTAGGTACTCCTCTCTGTCCTCCTCACTAAGGGTCTCCTTACAATTCCTGAACACTTTCCCTGACCTTTACCGCAACCTCTCTCGAGAACTACACTATAGTGACTTTCTTATTCTCGTGTCTTTGGATACCGGTCTGATGCATTGGTTTGTTACTTCCATTAAGGCTTCCTTTAGATGCGTACACTGTTCTTCCACTCCCCCTCCTGCCCCCATTCTCTCCAGGGCTCTTTTGATGCCGCTCCCTATTTCAGCAAAGTCAGCATTTTTGAAATCCAAAACCTTTGTCCTAGTATGACTTGAGTTAGTATCTATCACTAGGCTAAACTACACAATGTTGTGATTGCTGGATCCCAGTTATGGCTGTTCAGTTTGGGGGAGTTTTGGGAGAGTGAAATTAACCACTGTGGACTAAGATATGTTATGGTCACATAAATAAAAAATAACATCTTGGATTTTTTGGGATTTTCTTGGAATTACGGTGTTGGAGGGTGTTCAAAGCTATTGGGCTACTTTGCAAACAACCTATAATAACAGATAGGATGATGCTTGACACACTGCCAAAAGACATATTTAGTAAATGTTGCTGTTTTTTTCCCAACATTTTGATCTCTGCTGAAGAAATTGATCCTCAACCATACTATATTAGGGTGCTAAATTAATGATAGAGCATGTTATCAAAGTGCATGTTTGGGCAATTTGATGGTCAAAGTGATAATTCGTGATAGAACAAATTGTCAAGGTGCATGCTATGCCAATTTGATGATTGCATGCAAAATTTGTGATAGCGCATGTTATCAAGGTGCATGTGCCAGTTTGAAGGTCTAAGTGAAAATTTGTGATAGCGCATGTTATCAAGGTGCATGTTATGCCAATTTGACAGTCAAAGTGAACTAGGTGCTTCATTTGCAGAAGAGGTGCCAAGAAGGAATGCCACTAAAAGGGCCAGTGAATCAACTTAACCGATTGCCCAGACAACAACAGGTGAGTGAACCAAAAGGAATATCTTCTATCCGAACCGGGATACTACAGTCACTTGAAAATTGGCCATCTAGGCAGAGAGCACTGGTCTTTCTAATCATCTTCACTAACAACACGTTCTCGTCTATCTGCTAACTAATTTTATTCCTCTATACCTCTATTATTATTATATTCTGTTTTAGAAGTAATTTTTTATCTTATGTACCATTGCACTCAGATGTATTCCGATGCACCAATGGTATCTATCCACCATCGGTTTCTTATCTCATTACTGTATCTTCTTCATATTAACTTATTGTTGTTTCTGTTTTGCATGCCTGAATGGATGAGGACTCCTTCACCATCAGATAAGTATAACTCTATTGTGAACATGTCATATATTAATAATTTATTAAGAACTATTGATTCTTTGTGACTCCGTTCCTATATTTTATTTTTCAGTATTGACGGACATCGTCCCTTCAAGATTCCTGCTTCTGACTCCACAGTATCCTGGTAAGATGCTTGCCACATATTATTTGGTTGTGTCTGGTATGGGAGGGCTTGTATGAGACATGTGTCCTATAATCCCAGTTCATGTGGTGCCTGGTTTGAAGGGGTTTGAGTGGCAATTGGCAAACTAGGAATCCTTTTTGATAGGTTGGGTCATGGAATATGAGGTCATTACTGAGCTATCGGACTACAGGAAGTGAATTACTTGTGATGGGGCCTTGTATGAGAGGAAACTGGGGGACCGACGGACATCAGGAAATGCCTTTTTCTGGTCTGGGAGAGCTTGTGGGAGGTCATTGAATAACAAAGGGGATGCTTTTCTTGGAATTCAAGAAGGCAGATTTTGCAAGGATGGGGGAGTTAGTGAGTGGGTACCTGGCTGGGATCCAGCCTAGTAAGGGCATGGACCACAGATGGGAACTCTTAAAGAAGGAGATACTTGAAGTTACCAATTCCAGTAGCAGGACTCAGAGTAAAAAGACTAGGTAAAGCTGGCCTGGTGGCGCTGAGTGTTGAGGCACTATACACCACACCTCACACCATGCCAGTGACCCATGTTCAGGATTGAGCAACGGTTGCCAGAGGTCAGTGGGGATGAGGAAGGATCAAACTTACATGGCCTATACAGCTAGGTATCAGAAGTCCAGGTGGGATACAGTAATGGAACTGGCTCAGAAGGCCTCCCCCCCCAGCTAGCTAAAGAGCTGGAGGAGGTAGCTGCTGATGGAATCGAGGCATCAAAAGGGCAATTTCATGCTGCTGTTGACTCTAATGATATGGCAACTTCAGCCCCAAGGGTATTTACAAAGTGCCTTGCAGTAGTAGTGGCCTTCGTTAGAAGGCAGGGTATTTCAATCTTCCCTTATCTGGACGACTGGCTCTTTGTAGGCCAGTACTCAGACCAAGTCAAGTCAGCTCTGGAAGTTTCTCAGGATCTTCTCACTTCCCTAGAATTCATTCTCAATCTTTCCAAATGAGTTCTCAAGCCTGTATAACTCCTCACATTTATAGGAGTAGAGTTAGATACAGTCCGAGCAAGGGCCTTCCTCCCACAAACAAAGGTAAAAGCTCTTACAGATCTGGCTTCCTCTTTTTGACCTCTGGTCTTTCATCCAGCCAGGCACTTTCTTCAAATCCTAGGCCACATGGCAGTTTAGACTGCAGTGGTACAAGGAGCCAGGTTTCAGAGGAGGGACATTCAGTTCCACTTAAGGTCGTTTTGGTCTCCGAAGAAAGTTTCTCTCACCAAACTGATTCTAGTGACTCAGACTCTGGTCCAGGCTCTCCAGTGATGGCTGGATCAGGACAATCTCAGACAGGGTGTTCCACTTCTCAGTCAAGTCCCTTCAGTGGTTTTAACTACATATGCTTCTCTCCTGGGTTGGGGAGCCAATCTGGGGACACTCTCTGCACAGGGAGATTGATCACAGCAAGAGTGTCTCCTGCATATCAATCTCCTGGAACTCAGAGTTGTGTTTTTAGCCCTCCAGACTTTCTCAGAGTCAGCGAAAGGCAAAGTGGTGCAAGTCAGGACAGACAACACCACCACACTGTGGTACATAAACAAGCAGGGAGGCACTCGGTCAACGGTCTTGTGCACATAGGTCATGAAACTGTGGTCTCTAGCTTACTCTCTTCAAGCTTCTCTGACAGTAGTTCATCTTCCAGGAATGGACAATGTGTTGGCAGATCCTTTGAGCAGAATATCCCAGGGCCATCATGAATGGACCCTGAACCCTCATATCCAGAAATTCATCTTCACTAGATAGAAACATTGAAACATAGAATTTGATGGCAGATAAGGACCGCTTGGCCCACCTAGTCTGTCCATTTCCCTACCTAATGGATAAGCTGTAGATCTTAGTTAACCAACAGCCTACTTCCTCCTACCCCCCACCAGAATTGTCTTATGTCTATCCCATGTATTCTTGAATTCATGGGAATAATAACAATCAAGGCATAGAAGGATAAGGTAAATTAAGAAAAATGTGTTCTGTGTCCAGGGGCAGTATAGTGATCTAAAAAATAATAGTTTAGGGTAATAGTAGACAGGTATTTATTTCCACAGGTCACAGGCATGAAGGTGGTAGATAGTTATAGGGAAATACTTTTTTTTTATACAGGATTGGCAATGGTGTGTTTGAAATAAATATAAAACAAAGAGTAGACTACATGACATATTTTAGAAAAGGGAAATGATAGGGTTTTTCTCCATAGGTTTATGGTCTTCTAGCATCTCATGGTACACTATTGTGTATAATGATACATACAAATCATGAAAAAGTCATTCTGCTGCAATAATGACATCACTACTAAAACAGAATGACTTCACATTCTGCTTTAGTATGTACATCACAATGGAAATGTTATAGTAGATGGGATTTTTTTTCCACCACAGGTCACAGGCAAGATAGTTATAAGGTTAGATAGTTTTTTTCAAACAGGATCAGAAACGGCTTGATTGATTTGAATGTAAAACCAAGAATTGAATAATAAACATGTTCTAGAATAGGGAAAGGATAGGGTTTTTGGCCACATGATAATGGTTTCATAGCTTATGATGGAACACTGTTTTGTTGGTGATGCATACACTTGAAAATGTTATTCAGCAGCAATAGTGACATTACTAATACAACAGAATGACTTTTCATTCTGCTTTATTAGAGACATCACAATGCAAGTGACCCCCTCATATATGTACAATAGGATGGTGAACAGTTTAAGTATCACATACATGAGCTGACCAGAGTTGAAATGCAAATGGTTAATGATAACTGAAATGTACACAACGCACCCTATATGTAATCAGGCCCATTTCTAACCTTTCCTTCATGGTCTGTAATGTAAAATTAGTCATCAGAAATATAATCAAGGCCCCTGCAGCTGTAAGAAAGGTGTAATCCATAGGCATTGAAAACTTGTGTAGTCTGATTGGCCAAAAAATGTGTACCTGAGGCAGTTTGATGCAGAAAATGACTTAACAAGTGTCAGCCGTCTTGTTTTTGGTCATGTGATGCAAGGGATGTAGATATGGGTACAGTCTGGGCTATGGTTTACTCATTCACTTCCCTGTTATGTAAAACAGACTACTTCTTACTTTTATTTTATGGATTTATTGACATGTACCCCATAATGCAATAGATGGACACCCCATGGATCAGCATCAGCCTACCATGGGTGGCTGGGTCTGGCACACTGGCTATCTGCAGGTGGGACTATAGTATGAAACTAGTGATCAGAAATTTCATTGAAGCCCCCACAGCTGTAAGAAAAGATGTAATTGATTGACATTTACAAATTTTATAATCTAGTTATCCTAATAAATGTGCAACAGAAGCAGTTTGTTGCAGAAAATGACTGAACATTGGTGGCCATTTTGTTTTTAGTCATGTGACCCTGATGATGTAGATATGGGTACAGTCTGAGCCTTGATTTACTCATTCACTTCCCTGTCATGTAAAACAGGCTACTTCTTAGTTGTCCTTTATGAATTTATTAACATATACCCCATAATGCAATAGGTGGTCACCCAATGGGCCAGCATAGGCATACCATGGGTGGTTGGGTATGGCACCCCGGCTACCTGAAGGTGGATATGGCACCCTGGCTATCTGCAGGTGGGTCTGTAATGTGAAATTAATGATCAGAAATTTCCTCCAAGTCCTGCTGCTCTAAGAAAGGGTGTAATCTATTAACATTTACCACTTTTATAATCTAGATATCCCAATAAATGTGTAACAGAATAAGTTTGATGCATAAAATGACTAAACTGTAGCAGCTATCTTGTTTTTGGTCATGTGACCCAGGGGATGTAGATATGGATACAATCTGGGCCTTGACTTAATGATTTTCTTTCCTGTCATGTAAAACAGGCTACCTCTTACTTATCTGTCCTTTATGGATTTATTGATGTATCCCACAATGCCATAGATGGACACTGCATGGGCATGCATGTGCATACCATGGGTGGTTGGGTATGGCACCCTGGCTATCTTCAGGTACATCTATAATGCAAAATTAGTGATGACAAATGTCATCCAAGCCCCTGTGCTGTAAGATAATATGTAACCCATTGACATTTACCTCTTTTATTATCTAGTTATCCTAATAAATGTGTAAGAAAAACAGTTTGACACAGTAAATTACTGAACAGTGTCAGCCATCTTGTTTTTAGTCATGTGACCCATGGGATGCCATCATGTAGATATGAGTACAATCTGGGCCTTGATTTACTCATCCACTTCCCTGTCATGTAAAATGGGCTACGGCTTGCTTTTTCTTTCTGAATAAATTGGCATGTACCCCATAATGCAATAGGTGGACACACCATGGGCCAGTATGGGCATACTATGGATTGCTGGGTATGGCACCCAACTATCTGCAGATGGCTCTGTAATGTAAAATTAGGGATCTGAAATTTCATTCAAGCCCTTGTTGCTATAAGAAAATGTGTAATCCATTGACATATACCACCTTTATAATCTAGTTATCACAATCAATCTGTAACAGAAGCAGTTTGACACAGAAAATGACTAAACTGTGTCATCCTTCTTGTTTTAAGTCATCTGAAGCAGGGGATATAGATATGGGTACAATCTGAGCCTTGATTTACTCATTCACTTCCCTGTCATGTAAAACAGGAAACTTATTACTTTTCCTTTCTGAATGTATTGGCATGTACCCCACAATGCAGTAGGTGGACACCGCATGGGCCATTATGGGCATATCATGGGTGGTTGGGTATGGCACCCTGGCTATCAGCAGGTGGGTCTGTAATGTGAAATCAGTGAACAGAAATTTCATCCAAGCCCCTGCTGCTGTAAGAAAAGGTGTAATCCATTGACAGTTACCAGTTGTATAATCTAGTTATTCCAACAGACTTGCAACAAAAGCAGTTTAACATAGAAAATGATCGAACAGTTGCAGCCATTTTGTTTTTGGTCATGTGACCCAGGGGATGTAGATATGGGTACAGTCTGGGCTCTGATTTACTCATTCACTTGCCTGTCATGTAAAACATGCTACTTATTACTTTTCCTTTCTGAATTTATTGGCATGTACCCCATAATGCGATAGGTGGAGAGCCCATTGGCCAGTGTGGGCATACCATGGATGGTCGGGTATGGCAGCGCAGCTATCTGCAGGTAGGTCTGTAATGTGAAATTAGTGATCTGAAATTTCATGCAAGCCCCTGCTGCTGTAAGAAAGGTACCTAGCTGCACCTGAGCTCTTTTTTTCTAGGTTGCTTGAAAGGACAGAGCAAATAACTTTACCAGAGCAAGGATAAGAATTAAGGCTTCTTTTGGCTAGACAGATTTACTGTGTGTTGTTATTTTTATTTTGTACTCACAGGGATTGTTACTGTTTGCTACTAACATTTTATTGCTTTATTTTCTCTGATTCAAATTGTTGTTGCTGGGTATACCTTCTGCTGCATTATTACAGGGTGTGCCTACAGGTGTGTGCTTACAGATTACTGCTGTGATCTTCTGATTCAAATTTTCTTTTGCAAGGTATATCTTCTGTTACTGCTTTATTTTTCTCTGTAGCAAAGTGTTTCTTACAGGGTATATCTTCTGTGAAATTACTACAGGTGGTGCTTTGCAGGTTTTACAATTTTATCTATCATTAAGATAAGCTTTCAGGGCTACTGCATTTGTTGCTTGCTGATTGTTTCTTACCTCTTTGTTTCTTTCGTCTGTGGTTCTACTTTTTCGGCAGGGGAAGGGCCCAGCCACCCACCCCATCCCCAACCACCCCACACTACACTCCTTTTATAGAGTAGCACATTCATGACATTTCCTGTAGCAAAGCAGGAAGGGGGCGTATCAGAGGGGTATCCACACAGTGACCTCATTTACAGGGGCACTAGCAATTTAACTTGTTATAACAAGTTATACAAAAACAAACAAAACACAAAATCAAACTTTTGCTTTCATTTTCTTCCTTCTGATTACTCTGACCAGGTTATAAACCCAGCAACATTTCTGGAATGGATATTATTAACTGCAGGTGCTGCGGAACACTTTTCAGAAGGGCAGTTTTACAGGATTTAGGACACTGTCCTACATGCTGGGCCATTGAAGATCTAAGAGCTCAGCTCCAGGCAGCATGGGCAGAGATTGTGCACCTCAAATTGCATATTCAAGAGGAAATATATTATAAGAACCACCCCCCATTTTCCCAACATCCAACAGAAGCACTTCGGCTGCAGAGGGTAGTTGGTCCAGATGGTTGGCAGGTGGTTAGGAGGGGAAAATCGGGTGCCCCGTCACTTGGTGTTCTCCAACATATCTCCTCCACAAACCATATAAAAACTGCAAACATGTATCTGCCTCTATCTCTGAAATCAAACAAAGGGGCAGATGACACTGCAGAGCAGGACACTGCAGCACAGGAGCTAGCACAACAAAACTTGTCCAAAACAGGAACCAAAACAAAAAAAGCAAAAAGAAAATCCAAAAAACTTCTGATCATAGGAGAATCCATGATTTGGGGAGTTGATATGTATCTCTAGCCAGGTGTAATGGTCAGATGTCTCCCAGGTACAGCAGCGTGGAGAGACACTGACTGCATTGCTAAAATTGTTCAGAAAGCAGGAGAAAACATTGACATCCTGGCATATATAGGGACTAACTATCTCGCCAGCTGGTCAGTTGTGGAGACCAAGGAACATCTGACCAGGCTGGGTGACAAACTATCAAACATTTCGTCTGGCATCTCCTTCTCTGAGATCCTGCCAGTCTGGGAAAGGGGGACACATGGATAGAAGGTCAGAGAAGGGGAGATGGGGAACTAAACATTTGGCTCAAGGGCTGGTGCCAGGAAAAAAGACACAAATTTGTAGGGAACTGGCAACAGTTTTGGGAGTGAAAGCTCTTTAAATTTGATGGACTGCATCTGACTAAGGAGGGATCAGTGCATTGGGGCAGATGTCTTTGCAGAATTTTTAAACTAGCAAATGGGGAGGGGCTGCAGCACCCCATACGTAGAATGGGAAGAACACCCCTCCCCCCTCAGCTAGTAGTCAACTAGGAGTTCAGCATGTTTGTAGTTCATTTGCATCACCAGGTAAAGAAAAAGGTCCTGCTCCCCATATGACACACAGGGGAAACATTGGACCTCACCCAACAACTAACACACCAAAATCTGGCCAATGGAAAATCATGTACGCAAATTCTCGCAGTCTGGGAAACAAGATCCCAGGCCTGCAGGCTATAATGATAGAGACTAAACTGGACATAGTTGCCATTAGCGAGACATGGTTTACCAGTAACCACACTTGGGAGACTTCAGTACCTGGCTATGTACTGTTCAGAAGAGACTGAGGTGCAAAAAAGGGGGGGTTGAGTAGCCCTTTATGTCGATGAAAATATCAAAGCTACAGAAATTCAGAATACACATAAGGAGCCAGAAGAACTGTGGGTCACCCTGGAAACAGGAAATGGGATAGCCATCTGAACTGGGGTTGTGTACAGGCCTCCAGACCAGGGGGAGGACATAGACACATTACTGTTAGATATACAAAACATAACAGCTAAAGGTGAGGTTCTGATAATGGGAGACTTCAACATGCCAGATACAAACTGGTCAATACCAATACCAGCAGGAACATCTGCCAGAACTAGACACATGGTGGATTCCCTGCAGGGGGAGGGCCTCAAACAACTGGTACAACAACTCACAAGAGACAGAGCTATCCTAGATCTAGTACTGATTAACAGGGAAAGGATCACAGATCTCCATGTAGAAGGTCACCTGGGTGCCAGTGACCATCACATGGTATGGTTCAATTTGGCCACTAGAACTAAATCATCCCATTCCAAGGCAAAAATATGGGACTTCAGAGGAACTGACTTTGATAAGATGGCCAATAGAGTTAAGCTAGTCCTGGCAAAAAGAAATACAGGTGAAGTGGTACAGGCAAAGTGGGCAAGCATTAAAGATGTAATACTTGAAGCAACTTCCCATTGTGTTAGTGAGAAAAGGAAGTGCAAAAGAAGAAGGAAACTACTTTGTTTCTCAAAAACAGTAGCAGAAAAGGTCAGAGCCAAAAGGCTGACCTTCAGGAAATATAAGGGAATGCAGCAGGATGAAGATAGGGAGGCATACCAAACGTCCCTAAGGGAAGCAGGGAAGGCAGTAAGGCAGGCAAAGGCTCAAACTGAGGAAACACTAGCACGAACAGTAAAAGAAGGTGACAAGACTTTCTATAGATACATTAGTGAAAGGAGAAAGTCCAGAGTGGGTATTGCTAAGATTAAAGGGGATAAGGGAGCGTGTGAGGAGGAGGACAATGTAAAAGCATCTATCCTAAATAGATACTTCTGCTCAGTATTTACTGAAGAGAAGGTAGGGCAGGGCCCACAGTTCAGCACCATGAACACAGGGGGAAGGGAGGTGTGCACTAGTCCCTTCACAAAAGAAAGGGTCTTACAAGAGCTTGATAAGCTCAGGGTGGACAAGGCAATGGGACTTGATGGCATACATCCCAGGGTACTAAAGGAGCTAAGGATGGAACTAGCAGAGCCATTATCAGAACTGTTTAGTGAGTCTCTGAACACAAGAGAGGTCCCAGAAGACTGGAGAAGGGCTCATGTGATCCCGCTCCACAAGAGTGGTAGCAGGGAGGAGGCAGGGAATTACATACCAGTCAGTCTTACCTCAGTAGTGGGCACGATTATGGAGACACTCCTTAAGGAAAGGATAGTTCAACACCTGGAATCCATAGGAGCACAGGATCCAAGACAGCATGGGTTTACAAAAGGAAGGTCCTGTCAAACTAATCTCATATATTTCTTTGACTGGGTAACCAGAGTGATGGACCAAGGGGAGCAGTTGATGTTGCCTACCTTGACTTAAGCAAAGCTTTCGATACTGTTCCACATAGAAGAATGATTAATAAGCTGGGTAGGCTCTGGGTGGGTCAGACGTTGGTCAACTGGGTGGCAAACTGGTTGACAGGCAGAAAATAGAGAGTGGTGATAAATGGAATACAGTCAGAAGAGATGCAAGTCACAAATGGGGTACCTCAGGGATCAGTCCTGGGGCCAGTCCTCTTTAATATCTTCATCAGTGACATTGCAGATGGACTGAAGAGTAAGGTTTGCCTGTTTGCAGATGACAACAAGATCTGCAACAGAGTAGATGATCCAGATGGGGTGGGCAGAATGAGAAGAGATCTGGATAAACTAGCAAAATGGTCGGAAGACTGGCAAATGGGGTTTAATGCAAAGAAAAGCAAGATCATGCACATAGGGAAGAGAAACCCTGAAGCCACCTATAGACTGGGAGGGGAGTTGCTGGCAGTGACAAGGGAAGAAAGAGACTTGGTCATAATCATCACCACCGATGACCTGAAATTATCCAAGCAGACCACTAAAGCAGTAGGTAATGCTAGAGGGATGTTGGGGTGTATTAGAAGGGGTATCACAAGTTGGAAAAGGGAGGTAATAATTCCTCTTTACAAGACACTGGTTAGGCCCCATCTGGAGTACTATGAGCAGTACTGGAAGCCACACCTTCACAAGGACATTAACCAAATTGAGGCAGTCCAGAGAAGGGCAACCAAAATGGTGCAGGGACTGCATCAGAAAACACATGAGGACAGATTAACTGAGCTCAATATATATAGAGCAATGGAGGGAGAGAGGTGATATGATTGAAACATTCAAACACTTTAAGGGCATTTTATTTTTATTTATTTTTTATTTAGTTTTTGTTAACCGGGTAAGTGCACTAGCCAGCACGTGACTGTTTTCAGGCACGACCCAGGAGGTAAAATTACAGAACATAACGATACAGTAAGGATAATGAAAATACATGATGCACAGAAATACAGGAAGATACATATGGCAGGATACAATGCATGACAAAGGAAAATACAAGGCAAAATACATTTCAAGGACATTTTCCATTGAGCGCATACATAAAGTGCATTGAAGGACCTAGGAAAGGGGAGAGGATAGGTAGGGTAAGCCAGAAACAAGATGGAAAATGACAAAGGGGAGAAGGTGAGGAGGTGAGGAAAGGATAGAGGGAAGGATGGAGGCAAGAAGCCAAAACGGGGGGCTAAAGAAATGGCTAAGAATATAAGGACAGAGGCGGTGGCAGGAATAGGGAGGTAGGAGGGAGTAGAGGAGGGATGGCTGGAGAGGGAGGAGGGAGTGAGGGTTAAAAAGCCGGCAAATATGGCAGCGGCGATACAAGGTTCCAACCTGCGGCCGAGTCGTTGGAGCGAAAGGCGGCAAGCAGAGAAAGGGTGACAGGTGGTTACGGTAAAAGACGGCAACAGCGGCAAAGGTAGCAGAATGCGTTGGGTTGGTGGAACCGGAGTAGACGGCAGGGCAAGGGTGATGATGCCGGTAAGAGGAGGAGAGAAGCTAAAGAGTTACGGCAGTAGCGGAAAAGGTAATAACGCCAAGCCGAGCCAGTGGAACTGAGAGACGGCAGGGCAGGGAAGAAGAGGTCAGTAGGAGGAGGTAAGCTACGGCAAGTGGAGGTAATAGGGAACAATGCTCAGCTGGGAGGGTGGACGAGCGAGCGGGCAGGGGTGACTCAGGAGGAGGTAAAGGCGAGGCAAGCAAGCAGAGAAAGGAAGGGGGAGGCAGAGGGGGAGGGGGAACAAGGTGAAAGAGTCTAACATGTTTCAATATAAGAAAAATAGCAGGGCAAGTGGACACAGCATGAGATTAGAGGGAGGCCAATTAAGGTGTAATGTGAGAAAGTTCTTTTTCCCAGAAAAGGTGTTGGATGCATGGAACGGCCTACCTCAGGAAGTGGTAGATATGAATACAGTGCAGGGCTTCAAACAGGCATGGGATAAGCATAAGGGAGCAATACAGATGAGTTTGAATAGATAGGCCATTGCCAGAGCAAAGGCCAATGGCACATTCATAAGGTAGAAAAAGAAATGGGCAGACTGGATGGGCCTTGCGGTCCTTATCTGCTGTCAGCTTCTATGTTTCTATGTTCCTATGTGTAATCCATTGTCATTTACCACTTTTATGATCTAGTTATCACAATAAAAGTGAAACAAAAGCAGTTTGATGCAGAAAATGACCGAACAGTTGCAGCCATCTTGTTTTTGGTCATGTGACCCAGGGGATGTAGATATGGGAACAATCTGTGCCTTGATTTACTCATTCACATCACTGTCATGTAAAACAGTCTACTTCCTACTTTTTCTTTCTGAATTTATTGGCATGTACCCCATAATGCAATAGGTGGACACCCCATGAGTGAGCATGTGCATACCTTGGATGGTTGAATATGGCACCCCAGGTTTCTGCAGGTGGGTCAGTAATGTGAAATTAGTGATCAGAAATGTCATCCAAGCCTCTGCTGCTGTGTGAAAAGGTATATTCCTTTGAAGTTTACTTATTTTATAATCTAGTTATCCCAATAAATATATGAGAGAAGCAGTCTGACACAGAAAATGATTAAATGCTGTCAGCCATCTTGTTGTTGTTCATGTGCCACAGGGGATGTAGATAAGGATACACTCTGGGCTTTGATTTACTCATTCACTTTCCTATCATGTAAAACAGGCTACTTCTTACGTTTCCTTTTTGAATTTATTGGCATGCTTCCCATAATGCAATAGGTGGTCACCCCATTGGCCAGCATGGGCATACCATGGTGGTTGGGTATGGCTCCCCGGATATCTGCTGGTGGGTCTGTAATGTGAAATTAGGGATCAGAAATTTCATACAACTCCCTGCTGCTGTAAGAAAATGTGTAATTTATTGAAATTTACCACTTTTATAATCTGATTATCACAATAAACATATAACACAAGCAGTTTGACACAGAAAATGATTGAACGATAGCCACCTTCTTGTTTTTGGTCATCTAACCCAGACTATGTAGCTATGGGTACAAACTGGGACTTGATTTACTCATTCACTTCCCTGTCATGTAAAACAGGCTACTTCTTACTTTTCCTTTCTCAATTTATTGGGATGTACCCCATAATTCAATAGTTAGTCCCCCATGGGCCAGCAAGGATCTAGCTTGGGTGGTTGGGTATGGCACCCCAGCTATCTGCTGGCGGGTATATAATGTGAAATCAGTGATTGGAAATTTCATTCAAGCCCCTGCAGATGTAAGACAATGTGTAATCTATTGACATTTAACTCTTTTATAATCTAGTTATCCCAATAAATGTATAAGAGGAACAGTCTGACACAGAAAATGACTAAACAGTGTCAGCCATCTTGTTTTTGGTCATGTGACCCATGGGATGTAGCTATGGGTACAATCTGGGACTTGATTTACTCATTCTCTTCCCTGTCATAAAAAGCAAGCTACTTCTTACTTTTCCTATTTGAATTTATTGGCATGCACCCCATAATGCAATAGGTTGACACCCAATTGACCAGCAAGGGCAGACCATGGGTGGTTGGACATGGCACCCTAGCTATCTGCAGATGTGTCTGTAATTTGAAATTAGTGATCAGAAATTTCATCCAAACCCCTACTACTGTAACAAAAGCTGTAATCCATTGATGTTTACCACTTTTAAAATCTAGTAATCATAATAAACATGTAACACAAGCAGCTTGACACAGAAAATGACCAAACAGAGGTAGCCATTTTGTTTTTTGTTATGTGACCCATGGAATGTAGCTATGGGTACAATCTGGGACTTGATTTACTCATTCACTACCCTGTCATTAAAAACAGGCTACTTCTTACTTTTCCATTCTCAATTTATTGGGATGTACCCCATAATGCAATAGGTGGGCCCCCCATGGGCCAGCATGGCCCTACCTTAGGTGGTTGGGTATGGCTCCCAAGCTATCTGATGGTGGGTTTATAATGTGAAACCAGTGATCAGAAATTTCATCCAAGCCACTGAATATGTAAGAAAAGGTGTAATCCATTGACATTTAGCACTTTTAGAATGTGGTTATCCCTACAAACATGTAACAGGAGCAGTTTGATACAGAAAATGATTGAATGGTAGCCACCATCTTGTTTTTGGTCGTGTGACCCAGTGGGTGTAGATATGGGTACAGTCTGGGCTTTGATTTACTCATTCACTTCCTCTTCATGTAACACAGGCTACTTCTTACTTTTCCTTTCTGAATTTATTGGCATGCACCCAATAATGCAATAGGTGGACACCTCAATGGCCAGCATGGGCATACCATGAGTAGTTGGGTATGGCACTTCAGCTATCTGCAGGTGGGTCTATAATGTGAACTTAGTGATCAAAAATGTCATCCAAGCCTCTGCAGATTTAAGAAAAGGTGTACTCCTTTGACATTTACCACTTTTATAATGGTGTTATCCCTACAAATGTATAACAGCAGCAGTTTGACACTGAAAATGACCGAACAGAGGAAGCCATCTTGTTTTTGGTCATGTGACCCACGGGATGTAGCTATGGCTACAATCTGGGACTTGATTTACTCATTTTCTTCCCTGTCATGAAAAACAGGCTACTTCTTACTTTTCCATTCTCAATTTATTGGGATGTACCCCATAATGCAATAGGTGGGCCCCCATGGGCCAGCATGGCCCTACCTTGGGTGGTTGGGTATGGCACCCAAACTATCTGCTGGTGGAACTATAATGTAAAATTTGTGATCAGAAATTTCATCCAAGCCCTTGCATATGTAAGAAAAGGTGTAATCCATTGACATTTACCACTTTTATAATGTAGTTATCCCTACAAACTTGTAACAGAATCAATTTGATACAGAAAATGATTGAACGTTAACCGCCATTTTATTTTTGGTCATGTGGCCCAAGGGACGTAGATATGGGTACAGTCTGGGCCTTGATTTACTCATTCCCTTCCCTGTCATGTAAAACAGGCTACATCTTACTTTTCCTTTTTGAATTTATTGGCATGCACCCCATAATGCAATTGGTGGACACCCCATGGGCCAGCATGCGCATACCATGGGTGGTTGGATATGGCACCCCTGCTATCTGCAGGTGGGTCTGTAATATGAAATTAGGGATCAGAAATTTCATCCAAGCCCCTGCAGATATAAGAAAAGGTGTAATCCACTGACATTTACCACTTTTATAATGTAGTTATCCCTACGAATGTGAAACAGAAGCAGTTTGACATAAAAAATGACCGAACAGTGGCAGCCATCATGTTTTTGGTCATGTGACCCAGTGGGTGTAGGTATGGGTACAATCTGTACCTTGATTTACTCATTCTCTTCCCTGTCATATAAAACAGGCTACTTCTTACTTTTCCTTTTTGAATTTATTGGTATGTACCCCATAATGGCATAGGTGGGCCCTCCATGGACCAGCATGGCCCTACCATGAATGATTGGGTATGGCACCCCAGCTATCTGCAGGTGGGTCTATAATGTGAAATTAGTGATCAGAAATTTCATCCAAGTCCCTGCTGATGTAAGAAAATGTGTAATCCATTGACATTTACCTCTTGTATAATCTAGTAATCCCAATAAATGTATAAGAGAAACAGTTTGACACAGAGAATGACTGAACGGTGTCAGCGATTTTTTTTGGTCATGTGACCCAGGGGATGTAGCTATGGGTTCAATCTGGGCCTTGATTTACTCATTTACTTCCCTTTCATGTAAAACAGGCTACTTCTTACTTTTCCTTTTTGAATTTATTGGCATGCACCCCATAATGCAATAGGTGGTCACCCCTTTGGCCAGCATGGGCATACCCTGGGTGGTTGGGTATGGCACCCCTGCTATCTGCTGGTGGGTCTGTATTGTGAAATTAGGGATCAGAAATTTCATCCAAGCCACTGTTGCCATAAGAAAGGGTATTCTCCATTGATATTTACCACTTTTATAATCTAGTTATCCCAATAAATGAGTTACAAGCAGTTTAACACAGAAAATGACTGAACAGTGTCAGCCATCTTGTTTTGGTCATGTGACCCAGGGGATGTAGCTATGGGTACAATCTGGGCTTTGATTTACTCACTCTCTTCCCTGTCATGTGAAACAGGCTACTTCTTACTTTTTCTTAATGGATTTAGTGACGTGTACCCCATAATCCAATAGATACCCTCCATAGGCCAGCAAGGACCTACCGTAGATGGTTGGTTCTGGTTACTCTCATAATCTGTAGGTGAGAAGCCAAAGTGAAATTTGTGTTTATACAAAGAATTTGTAACCTGAAAGTGAAAATTAGTTACATTTTAGACAAAAAATGTTATCAGTGATGCAACCAATTTTAATGTTTTTACAAACTTCAATATTTTTTGCAAATACAAATTCGCAAAAACAATTGAAATTTCACTAAATAAACATATATATCTCCAAATTGCTTAGTTGGAAAACTTATAGTGTCACTTTAAATTATAGATGTGTTAGGTTCTAACTACCCTGACAAAAAAGTTTACCAAGGAATTAAGAAACATTATATAATAACGTCATAACCAATAGGTATACAAACCCAGTGGAAAAAACCTCTGGCAGCAGGGATATGCCATTTACAGAAAAACCTTGGCAGTGTAAGGGTTAATAATAAAGCTATTTCATAAGTGTGATATGCCACTCCAAGATCTGCATTAAGTAAATAATAAGCTATGACAGGGTGTGCATTATAGGATTTTAATGAATGCCCCAAGAGTGTAGTAAGGCATGAGGCCAAAAGCTGAGTGTCTTTACGCCCCTGGGTAGTGCATTACAATCTTATGATGCACACCCTGGAGAGGCTTATTACACTTACAACATGGCTGTAAGTAGGATTTTTGGTGGAGGAAAATGAGATGTGGCATCTGACCATACATTTATAGAGATTTAATGCACAGTCAGGTGATGTCTCTTCACCAATGACATTTCTAGATTCTGTAACGCACTTCCCCAAGGGCAGCAGGATGCCTGGCCTTTGGCCTTGTGCCTTAGCATGCCTTTAGGTCATGCATTAAGATCCTTTAATGCACACCTTGTTATGACATATTACTTACTTGACCTACAGTATAAACAAAGTTCACAGTGAGTCAAACATCCCAGGTGAGGTGTGATGTAAGCAATATTGTTAAACTGATCATGGTTTTTAAATGTATTTATTTATTTAAAATCTTGGTAATCACAATAGGCACACTGAGTGAAGGCTTGTTTCCAGGTGTAGCCTGGGGACATAAGTGAAACAGGTGGGCTCCAGCGTGCCTTGACCAGGCCACGGACCCCTCAATTTCTGGAACCTAAACAGTTTTTCAGAAATCCTCTGTACTGCAAGGGATCCAGTGTGCCTTGACCAGGCCACGGACCCCTCAATTTCTGGAACCTAAACAGTATTTCAGAAATTCTCTGTACTGCAAGGGATCCAGTGTGCCTTGACCAGGCAATGGACCCCTCAATTTCTGGAACCTAAACAGTTTTTCAGAAATCCTCTGTACTGCAAGGTACTAGCCCTGACTTTTGGATTTGGTACCAGTGGAAGCTGATTTCCAAGTGGCCCACACTATCTCCTGCTGAACATACCTCTAACTACTGTATCTCCCTCTGTGTCTCTAGTTGAATTTATGTCCTAGGGTTTAATAATTTGTTTAATCCTTACAGTCATTTTAAGTTCTGAGTTGATATTAGAAGTGAATTTAGAGCCTTGACTTTGTAAATCCTTCTTTTGCTCTCTGCCCTGCAACCTCTCTCCTCTCTCCTCCTCCCCACACCGTCTGCTTTGCTCTCTGAACCTGCCCACTTATATTTATTCTCTTTGTTATGATGTGACCACCCTACTTCTCCAGCCTTTAAAAATCCTGTTTTTCTACTTTATTTCAGGGATCCAGCATGCATTGACCAGGCCACGGACCCTCAATTTCTGGAACCTAAACAGTTTTTCAGAAATCCTCTTTACTACAAGGTACTAGCCCTGACTTTTGGATTTGGTACCAGTGGAAGCTGATTTCCAATTGGCCCACACTATCTCCTGCTGAACACACCTCTAACTACTGTATCTCCCTCTATGTCTCTAGTTGAATTTATGTGCTAGGGTTTAATAATTTGTTTAATTCTTACAGTCATTTTAAGTTCTGAGTTGACATTAGAAGTGAATTTAGAGCCTTGACTGTGTAAATCCTTCTTTTGCTCTCTGCCCTGCAACCTCTCTCCTCTCTCCTCCTCCCCCACACTGTCTGCTTTGCTCTCTGAACCTGCCCACTTATATTTATTCTCTTTGTTCCGATGTGACCAGCTTACTTCTCCAGCCTTTAAAAATCCTGTTTTTCTACTTTATTTCAGGGATCCAGCGTGCCTTGACCTTGACTTTTCCATTAGCAGATTGTATCCTCTCACCACTAGAGGGCTATATCTCTATCTCTTTATCTAGTACGTAAGCCATGTGGGCTCTCTTTGCCTTTCTCTCACCTATCCTCCTCCTCCTTGCTCTGGCCCCCCTCTTCTCTCTCTCTGGTCCTAGCCACCCCCACCCCACCCCTGCCACCCTCTACTCTGGTTTCCACTGCTACTCCAAGGGAACTCTCCACTTCCACTCGAGACTTGTGCTTGGTGCACCATTTGGATATTCCTGGTTACTTAACCCGAACACTACTCTCAACAGTGTGGCCACCTCTCTACACTGTACCACCTTGCAGTCCATGTGGGACACCACCTGGAACCTTGAAACTTCTACTGCAGGAAACAACAATCAAAACTATCTCTCAAAGAGCTGCAACTCTGCTCCTTAAAACTCCTACTCCTCCTCCTTCTCATCTCAGGCAGCATCCATCCCAATCCTGGCCCTAGAAGCTCAGGCCACACACAAAGTCCAGGTGCCCTGATCTTTGCAACCATTAATATCTGCAGCCTACTACCAAAGCTGGATGCACTCCAAGCCTTCATATGCCAACACAACCCTGACATCCTTGCAGTGGTGGAAACTTGGCTGACACCTAAAGTTCCTGACTCAGCAGTAACAATACAGGGCTACAATGTCCATAGGCTGGACCAGATATCCAAAAAATGCAGTGGTTGCAAAATCTATATCAAAGACTCCCTGTCTTTGCACCCTGTAGCAACCCCATCACTTTCTGCCTCAGCCCAGATTCTGCCAATAAAAATCATCCTAGGTCCCAACCATAAAGCCCTAACTATTGTCTCTGTATACATCCCACCAAGGGACCCTAAACATTGATTCAACAATGTCCTAAACTTTATCAACTCTCATCCTCCTGAAGCTGAACTTATTCTACTAGGGGATTTCAACATAAACTGGTTAGCATCGAGTGCCAGTGCCTATAAAGACTCCATCTCAGCTGCTAACCTCACACAAATGGTAAACTACCCTACTAAGATTAACTACAAGACTGGCACCAGTACCCTCTTGGATTGGGTCCTCACCACTCACCCCACAAGGATTTCTCATACAACCATTCTCCCAGACTCACTCAGTGACCACTCCCCAGTCATGTATGCATGGTCTAACAAATTCGTTAAGCCCCCTTCCAAAATTATCGCTAGCAGAGTCCTTCCTCATGGAAAACTTCCACATCTCAAACAACACCTGCTTCTACAAGACTGGCTACCCATCTATGAAGCAACAGATGTTAACTTGGCTCTTGATCACTTCATCTTAATTTTCAACAAAGCCTGCAATCTCTTTGCCCCTGCTAGAAGGTGCAAAACAAAATCTTTCTCTAACCCATGGGTCACTGCGGCTCTTCTCTCACAGCTGAAACTAAGGGATCACCTCTGGGCAGTTGCCAGGGCCACTGGCAAACAACTGGACATCCAAAATTACAAACAAGCATGAAATGCCTGCACAAAAGCCATACAGGCTAATGAAATTCACCTATTACAAAAGCGCTCTCACCAATACATGGGAAATGGTGCGTGCTTTCTGGGACAATATCAAGGATGTCACAGGAAGCAGCCAAAACCTCTCCAGCCATGTTAATGGTTGATGGATCCTCAACCCTTGACCCCAAGGTGATCACAAACATCTTTAACACGGCTTTTTCAGACCTTAGTGCTGTTCTGCCCCATGACTTTTTTGAAAACAGGGCCTACT
Source organism: Neoceratodus forsteri (assembly GCA_016271365.2). Lineage (NCBI taxonomy): Eukaryota > Metazoa > Chordata > Ceratodontiformes > Ceratodontidae > Neoceratodus > Neoceratodus forsteri. The sequence goes on from CM057453.1 coordinate 1,388,838,023, forward strand.
CCCCAAATACCTCAACCCCTCAGTCTAACCATCCCCTCTTCTACTTCAGGAAGGTAAGGCTGAATGAAGCTCATTGCTATATTACTGCACCTATCTCTAAATCTAGATCTAGTAGCGACACCCTGGACCTTAAGCTTCTGTTGCTCACCCTCGATGAGGTAGTTCATCCATTAACAAAAATCCTAAACCTATCTCTCAGCTGTGGAAAATTCCCAGACCTATGGAAAACAGCCACCGTGACACCCACCCATAAAAGTGGGGACAAGACGATGCACTCAAATTATCACCCTATCTCCATACTGCCCCCACTCTCTAAGGCACTTGAGCGCATCGTGGCTGATCAACTTACCGACCACTTGGATAAATACAATATACCTTGTCCACAACAACACGGCTTCTGGACAGGTCACAGCACCACCACAGCCCTTCTTGAGTTCACTGGAGCTTTGCACAAATTCCTTGACAACGGCCTTCTCACAGGGGCCATTTTCGACGACCTCTCCAAGGCCTTTGATACAGTACACCATGGACTACTAATACACCAATTACTGAATGCCAGGCTATCACCTGACTCTTCTCTCTGGTTTAAAAGCTACTTAGAAAACCGGTCACAGAGAGTAAAAATTGCGGACGCTCTTTCTAACACCCTGTCTGTTTGCTCGGGTGTCCAACAGGGATCCATACTGGGACCCCTCCTTTTTAGCCTTTTCTTAAACTCCCTCCATTACCACTGCTCTGAGCAGATCATACTATATGCCGATGATGCTGTTGTATTCTCCACTCACAAAGATCCTGCAACTCTTCAACACAACCTTCAACTTGATTTCAGTTCTGTAGAGACATGGTTTCTTAATCATAAACTGGTCCTCAATGACAAGAAAACCAAATCTATGCTCTTCTGCATATCTCATAACCCACACGAGCTACACCACCTGGCTATCTCCACCACCCAGGGGAACACTCTAGATCAGGTGGAGTCCTTCAAATACTTAGGGATACAGCTTGACCCTAATCTCTCCTGTGGACTTCATGTAGATAATGTAGCTAGAGCTGCTAATACAAGGCTTGGTCTCCTCTACAAACACAGACCACACCTCATGCCAGAGGCTTTGAAGGTTGCTGTCCTGAGCTCTGTGATCTCTGTAATAGACTATGGTCTCATAATTTATGGCTCGGCCACAACCACAACCCTTAGATGCCTCTCAACTGCCTTAAATGAAGCATGTCAGCTCATCACTGGTGCTCACCATCTCACCCACACATGTGACCTGTACAATCAGACCAGCTGGCTCCAACTATCAAACTGCATAAAGTTTCTCACCTGCTCCATGGTGAAAAAAATCTACCTTGGCCTTGCACCTACTGGAGTCTCAACTCTGTTACAGCACTGAATTAACAAATGGTGCCTTAGAAGATCCATGCTACAACTACTGAAAGTCCCCCACTGTCACACTTCAAAGGGACAATGCTCTTTTGCTTATCGAGCACCACTCTGGTTCAATGGCCTCAGCCCAACCATCTCCTCTGCCTCAACTATTGGTATGTTTAAAACTATCTCACTACCAACAGCTCCAGTGACTGCCCAACTTAACCTTGTTTCTCCACTTCCCTTTCTGCTCTAGTTGTCCCCCCTTCCCTCCCCTTCCCTCCTCACTGGATTCTACCCTCACATCTTGGTATACCCAGTGCTGCACTTTTCACCCTCTCACCACCCTTCCTACATTCTTTCTCCCCCCCTACCCTCTTCCCTCTCCCTATGACTCTGGAACTTCTTATCTGTTGTCTATTTTCTCTGACAAATGCCGCTGGATGCCTTGTTACAATGCTACTCTTGAACTGTATTAATCTGTACTCTGTTTGCAATGTCCATATTGTTGTAATGCCTGTCTTGATGTTCCCCATAATTTGTATTTCTCTGACGTGAAACGTTTGTAAAAGAGCCATGGCTCAAAGGTATTTGTAATCCTAGACTTGATAAATAAGGTGGTTTATAAATGTAACATATCAGAACATAATATTATGATTTTGAGAAAATGGCTAGAAATAGAAGAGGTGGAGGTTAAGGGGAAATAAGACATAGGGATGTGGAAGAAGCAGGGAGGAGGTTGAAGGTGGTGGATGTGTTGCTTAAAAGAAAGGAAGGAAGAGGAGTTACAGAGTTGCAGAGGGAGATGATTCCAGAGGGTGGAAAGCTTGTAAGAGAAAGTAGATTGATCTGTAGAGGTGTGAGGATGGGAGGGAGAAGGAGCGAGGGTCCCTGGTGAAGAGGTCAAAGGAGGAGGGGGAGGCTGTTGACAATTTGGAGGAGAGGTAGGGGGGAAGTAGACTGAACCACAATTTAGCAATGAAAGTTAGGGAATGGGTAGAATGCCTGAAGGGGTGTGGGTGGAAGGAGAGGGAGGAGTAGAGACTACAGTGGTGGGTGCGGGGGAGGCATGTGTGGCAAAGCAGCAGAATGAGTTCAAAAGTATGTCAAGCTTGGAAAGTGAAGAGGCTGGAGTAGTTCCGTAGACTACATCAACATAGATGAAAACTGATATGATCATTTTTAAGACTAGTTCATTACGAATAAGGAGGGGGAGTCAGTCTTTGTTTCAGAATAGTATTCCCAGTTTTCGACAAAGCTTGGAGCATAAGGAGCAATGTGGACTGTGAAGTCTAGATGTTTGTCCAGCCAGACCTCAAGGTATTTGAAGTCAGACACATAATCAAGTGGAATGCCATCCAAGGTGGTAAACACAGGTGGTGACGGTGTTCTGGTTAACTTTTATGCGGTAGCGAAAATAATTGCAACAGTCTTTTTTGTGTTGACCACTAGGTGATTGGCTTGAAACCATGACAGCACTTTGTTTAGGTCCTATTGGAGCATGGCATGGATGGAGGCTGTGGAGGGACCCAAGGTGAATAAGACAGAGTCATCCACATACTTGTGGATGATGGAATTTGTGCACACTAAAGGGAGATTGTTTATGAACAAAGAAGAAAGGATATTGTCCAATATGGACTCTTGTGGAATGCCAGCAAGGATTTGGAGTGGATGAGGAGGAGGAGTTTCCAGCCTGCACTGACTGCTGTCTATTAGAGAGATGTGAGGTGAACAAGTTTATTGCAGGGTGGGACAGCCCGATGTAGTGAAGCTTGTTTAGCAGGAGGAGGTGGTAGATGGAATCAAAGGCTTTGGTAAGGACCACAAAAATTGCAACGGTGATGTGTCCCTGGTCCTTGGCTCTTAAAATATTATCACTGACCCTTAGTAAGAATAATTTGGTTAAAAGGTGTTTTCTAAACCCTGATTAGAAAGAAGAGAGATGACTGGTGGATAATAGCAAGTCAACTAGTCTAGTGAGTACAAGGAATTCCTGCAATTTAGCAAAGGCAGGGAGGAGAGAAATCATTATCGATCTTTTGAAGCTAGCTAGTAAAAAAAATAGCAAAATGGCATTTAATTTTAAAACTAGTGAAGTTTTGGATTTCTTTAAGAAAATGATGATAAAATTGTACAAAAGGTACCACTGAACAAAAGGAGAGGTATAAATGAAATTGTCAAGAAGCCTTGATGAACAATTTAATGGCTACAGATTTCATTCACATATCAGTTAAAACTGTAACATGGAATGTTAACTGAGTTAAGGCCCCTATAAAAGAAAACTGAATTTTGCATATTCTAAACCAAATATGGGCATACTGCTATATTAGGAAATGCATTTGACAAAGCAAAATTTTAGTAAATTAAAGTACTGTACAATGGATTGAACACATTTCCTTTTCCATGTGGCACTAACAAAAGTTGTGGCTGTGTTATTTTGATTAAAAAGGGATATCATTTTTGTCTTGATACATATTTGCCTGATTAGAATGGAAGTATTATTTATATAATGGGGAAAATAATGGGAGTCTTCATCAAGTTAGGCTTCTAGGCATCTTTAGCTAGTTCTAAGCTGATCAGTTATTACTACTAGAATATACATATACAATAAATGTCACTCACCATTCATTTGGACCACAGCACAGAAGAGTGGGTATGCTCCCTCTATCAAGGATGGTTTTCTTCTTTTTTTACAGATAAACCAGTTCATCCCACTGCTGCTACTTGGGTTCGGAGTTTGAAGGGGGAAGGGGGTTTGTTCACAAGAGGGTGGTAAATGGTGGGGGTTTAATTTATGATTTGGTGGGACATGGCAGGAATTATATAACGAAGCTTAACTATCACTTGGGGTATGAGGTAATGACTGATGGGGTCCAAGAATGGAATAGGTGATGGATATACTTGAAAACTGTGTGGTGTGGGGGGCGCTAGAGACAGCTGGATGCGTGCTTACATTTTTCCATTTGCTCTGCTGTCTATTGCATTTTCGGTTTATAGGCTTTTATTTTTCAGTGTAAGAAGTTCTATAGTTGGTGTTCAAGTTGAAGGAGGCAGTGAAGCCTGAAACTAAATGGAGAAATTCATTTCCCCTAAAACCAGTACCGAGAAGGTTGCTCAACTCTGGGGAACTGCAAGTGTGCAGCTCCCAATTGGGGAGATGTCTTCACTCGCTGTGTTGTGCCCAGATAGCGTAAAGGCGAAAAATCCTCAGAAGCTGACATGGGCTTCTCTGCAAGCATTTCTACTGGAGCTACAAGTGGAAACTAAGGAATCCTTTGGCAAAGTACAAACATCCTTGTATGAAATAACTCAACGTTGTGGATCTCTAGAAGAAAAGTGGACAAAATTGAAAAGCGAGTGGATACAGTTGAAAAAACAGCACTGCAACTTGCTTGGAGGGTTTTAACAGTGGAGAGGGCTATAAATGCCTCACTCCATGAACAAATAAATACAATGTCTAAATTGGAAAAAACGGAAACTACCTTGTTAATGAAAAGTCTCAGGTTAATCAGCCTAATCAGCCTCACAGTAGATATTCCCACTTCTTAACTGAAGACCCAGGTTGAGAAAATATTAACAATGGCTTTTTCTCCGGATCAAAAAGTGGTATTGGATTCAGTATTTAGGCCACGGTAAAAGCCAAAACAAGATACCAGGGAGTGTTTACCCAGCTATGTTATCTGTACTTTTCTATCTCTAGATCAGAGAAATAAATTGTTGCAAGCTGCCAGGATTAAGAAGGGATTTATGTATGAGGATCAGAAGATTCATCTATATCCTGACTTTTGTTCAACAACCCAGAGGTGAAGAAAACATTTTTTGAATCTGAAATCAGAATTTCAGCAGTCGGGGTACTGCAGGTCTCTGCAACATTAAAAATATTCTTTCACGATAAGGATTACATTTTTGAGGATGTTGATGCCACTAAAGCTTTTTATGACAAAAATATTGCTTTGCCAACTGAATTGGATTCTGAACTTTCTGAGGAAGAAGATGCAGAGAATAATACTTGGTATATCCCAGTATCTACATGAATTTGTTCTTAGTAAAACTTATGTTCGAAGGATGGACTTTATTTTCCCCCACTCCACTCTATTCATTTCTTTATTTTTGGCTATATGGATATTCTGCTTCATAATCTTTTTAAAGGGAAGTAAACAGCTTGGAGAAGCGGAAATAGTATTAATTATTAATTATTTGAAAATGTAAAGATGCTCTTAGCACTTATTGAAAATAATGATGGAATTTTCTTTTTACCCCCCCCCCAAAAAAAGTATTTTTATGCTTTTCAGTTTCTGTCTTGTATTATTTTATGTTTTTGTATTGAGATGGATTTTGAATTTCTGTATGCTTAATTTAATACATTTTTTCTCTGACTAAAAAGAAAGTATAACAAAAAATGTGTGGTGTGGTGTAGTGGGAGGAGGTTGGTGTCTCTGCCTCAGAGAGTGGGAATTCTTTTCCTGAAGTCCTTTTTGTGAATAAAAAAAATACTGGAGAAATTGGTGGGAGGTCAGGGAACTTTGTAAAGAGTCACGGGGGCCAGATATTCAAAGCCTAGTGCAGCCCGCAAACCAATAGCATGGGAATAGCATAGGACTAGTGCAGAGCTGCAATATTCAAAGGACTGGTTAGCTCAAGCTAACAGCAGTAGTGTGGGGCAAACCAATAATGTATGTAAGGGGCAAAGTGAGGGGGGTGGACTGCATACATGCGCTACTGGATACCAAAGCCATAGCTCTGCGCTAGGACGCATAGTGTGACACGTGGAGTGGTGCAAGCTACCACCTGTAAAAGGCTGGTCTTAACCCAGGGTAAACCACTGAGGAGGAGTGACCACACCAGGAAGTGGAAATGGCTGCTGCACCAATAGCAGAGATGCTGCCACTGATGGCAGCAGTAGTAGAGGAGGAGGAGAAGGAGGAGAGGGAGCAGGCCCAACATGGGCCACAATGAAAGCCAAGGAGACAGCATGCTGCAAACAGGTGGTACCGGCCCAGGGTCTCCTTCGAGACCCTTCCAGATGAGCATATCACTGGCCAGTACAAGATGAACAGAGGTATGTTGAGGCAGCTATGTGAACTCCTGCATGAGCAGCTGCACCCCAACACCAGATGCAGCCATACCATGACATTAGAGAAGAAGGTGACGACAGCGATGTGCTTCCTAGCCACAGTGACATTCCAATGACCAACTGGGGACACCAACGGGGTATCGCAGTCTGCCACCTCACACCTCCTAACCCAGTTCCTTGAAGCTTTCCTGCCACACACTGGGGAGTTCATAGTATTCCCCAGCACAGCAGCAGAGCACAGAGAAACCTTGCAGCAATTACATCAAGTTGCGTGCCTACCAGCGGTACTCGGTGCTATTGACTGTGCCCATGTCCCCATCCGTGCACCACCTGGTGATGGCAGTGAGGTCTACAAAAACAGGAAGTGGTACCACTCCATCAGTTGCCAGGTGGTGTGCGATGCGACTGGGCGCATCAGCAATGTCTATGTGCAGTACCCCAGCAGTGCCCATGAAACCTTCATCTGGCACCAGTCCAGCAGTGCCAGGCATTTAAGGAGGGCAGGATACCCAGTGGGCACCTAGTCGGTGAGTAGCAGCAAACAAGGCACACACACACACACACACACACACACACACACACACACACACACCACAGCAGGGGTGGGGATAGGCATGGGAGGCCAAGGAAGGGGCATGGGAGAGCAACACAGGTGGTGCAAGACAGCAATGGGCAGACAGCAGTACACCACTAACGGATGCACATCTCTCAACAGGAAACAGTGCCTATCCCCTGTGACCCTGGCTGCTGACACCATTACCCCACCCAGCCACAGTGGCCGAAGAAATGTACAACAAGTCAAATGCCACCACCGGAAACATCATAGAGAGTGTGTTTGGCATACTGAAGATGCGCTTCTGATGCCTAGACACATCAGGCAGTGCCCTACAGTATCGGCCTCAGAAGGTATGCCATATCTTTCTAGCCTGTCGTATGCTGCACAACATGGCAATGAACCATGGGATACAGGCACCTGAACCTGAGGGACAGGCTGACAGTGACACAGAGCCAGCGGTCAGGGGGATAGTGGAGCAACTCAAGAGGAGGGATCCCCGCATGGTCTGCAGGGCCCTAGAGCACAGGGCTGCTATCATTAGGACACTGTCAGAGGCCAGACGGTGAGTACTGGCAGCACAGCAACATGACACAGTACAATGGTGAACAGTTTAATATGTACAGACAACCACAAGAGTGTTGACAACAAACACAGTAGGAGCACAACACAGTGGCACTGAATGCACGTGTGTGGGTGATGCAATGGGTGGGTTGTGCAGGACACACATGTGATGAGGATACACAGCCATGGTACAGTGATGTGGGTGATGCCTGATGTGTTGTGGCAGTGTGGGGAGGGACACCACGGCTGTGCATGTGAGACTGTGCAAGTGACGGAGTGTGTGAGTGCATGTGTCAGCGTGAGTGCAAGTGTGAGCAGGTGTGTGGGAGTGCTAGTGTGCACATGGGAGTGTCAACTGTGCAGAAGTGCATGGTGGCCATGCCTATCTCTGGCAACAACCACCATGCACACAGCACACACCACGTGTGCAGGACACAGAACCAGGGGTGCAATCAGCTGAGGACACAGTAGGGGAGGACCATGGTGAGGCAGGTAGGGAAGACTGCCTGTGCCCCCACCAACCAGTGGAGCCAGACAGGACAGCCAGATGCCCATGGTGGTTCTGGATGCCTGGGGGATGCACCCTATGCAATGGTGCTCATGCCAGTACCAGTCCTGTGGCTGCAAGTGGCCCACCTATGGGCCCCTGTGCCACAGGCACACAGACCCCCTTGCACAGCCACCTGCCTACCATGCACCCCTTTGCAGCACTGTGGTGAGGTTGACCACCACGGTCATGAGCCCAGCAAAGCCGCAGTCCAGCATGGCAACCAAGTGGCCCAACCTGTCTTCGACCCGTTGTTCCACCCGTGCGAAGCCCAGGGACAGCGACACCCATGTCTGTGAGACCTCATGCCTGAGCTCCCACCACATGCCATGCAGGTCCAGCTGTCCCTCCTGCTGGGATGTGAGCATAGCCTGGAGCAGAGGGCTGGCCCCCAGGACATCCATCTCCATGGCCCGCAGAACCCTCAATGGCAGTGTAGTGTGGGGGTGCTGTCACATGGCCACTGGACTGCCTACCCAGCTGTGTGTGCCTACAGTCGCTGTGCACATACGTCCTGCACAGTTGGACCACTGGGCCGACATGCCTACATGCCCTGTGTGCCTGGCACATAGTCCATGGGTCATGGTGTCCACTGTGTGGGTGTCTTCTGCATGCTATCACTTTCCCTGGGCTGCCCTGCATGTGCGGTGTCATGACGGTGGGTGTGTATCTTGCTATGGTGCTCGTGGTTCATGCTGTGCATTGCACTAATGCTGCTGTTTTCCCTGTCCACTGTAGAGTGGACCGTGCAGCCCAGCCCAGGGAGAGGGGGGCAGGAGCTGTCCCAGGCAACATCCAGTGCCAGCCCCAGGTGCTGGCCATGCAGCAGTGAGCACAGGATAGTAGCCCTGAGGCTAGGGGCCTATTGCCTGAATACATCTCATTCTTTATTTGTGCTGTGCTTCTGTATTGTGTTGTACCTTCACTGGGCGGCATTGACTGTGCTGGAAGTTTGGCCACCATGGGCATCATGCCATTACTGCTGCAGCTTTGTGCTGTGTTGCACAACACTGTTTCATGGTATTGCCATTATCTGGCTGTCTGGATGCCATGCCCTCGGGTGGAGGCAGTATGTGCTAGTGTTGGCATTCACGGATGGCATTGCCATGCTGTCCATATTCACTGCTGGCCATGATCAGCTGGTCACCTGCTGTGTGGGTGTTCTGGCTGCAGGCCACCACACACATTGCTGTACTGTCAGTGCACCCCTGCTGGTGTGTGTGCCCTGTGGTCTTGCGTCTCCTGCAGGTCGGTTTTGCCCTGGCTTGGGTTGGCCATTGGCCGCCCACCATGCCTGCAGTGTGCTACTCCTGTGCCCCTGTTGTTTGCTGTTTCAATCTGCTGTCTGGTACATTGCATTCTGACTGTGGCAGCATGTTCTGACATTTGGTCTCCCATGTGCATGTTGTTGTGTGGCCCAATGTCACCACCATTCGGGGGTCTGCCTGTGTGTCTGCACCATCTCATTGCCTGCGGTGCTGGGGTGGGTGGTGCTGTCCATGCCTTGGTGTTGTTGGAGGCTACTCCTCCATGTGTATGGGTGTTTTGGATGTTGCCTGTGTCTTCTGGGCCTGCCCTGTGGGCGACGGTCGGTTGTGCCTTCCATTGTCTTCAGCAGCGCAACACGGGCATAGCTGTTGGAACATGCTGTCCATCCCTGTATGGCCAACTGTGGCTGCGGTTCACCTTCTGGCTGGTTTCCCATCCTCACATGCTCCCCCTTCCTCTTGTATGTCCACTCTGATCCTTCTTGTGGGCAATGCGGCTGGAGGCGTCTGAAGGCACTGAGGACCTCCTGAGGTGACTCATGAGCCAGCAACCCACCATCATGGAGCAGCAGGCAGTGCTCATATCAGAGACGAGGATGGTGGCCGTCGTACTGGAGGCATGACTGCCTGAACCTCCAGGATCCCAGCCATGATGCTTTCCTGTGGACATTGTTTACCTTAACCCCCGTTTACTGGATTGTGTTGACTGTTTCTGGCCTCTTGCCCCATTGTTTGTGTCCACATCCCTGCCCCCTCCTGTTCCACTGCTTTCCAGTTTGATTTCTGTTCCTGTGCCTCTGTTTTCCATATTCCATTCCCCTGTTGCTGTAGTTCATGTAGGTACTATCCTGTAGTTTAGTCAGATATGTAGTGGTAGTGTTAGCATTGGTAGTAGTTATAGTAGTAGTATTAGTTGTGGTAGTTCCTGTTGTATACAGTGGTTGTCATTGTAGTAGTGTTTGCTGTAAGTTTCATTTTATGTGTTTGCATTCTGTGTTTCATTACTTTGCTTTAGTTATGTTTTGTATTGTTGTTCAGTTGTTGTATACCTGTTTCCATTACTGTGCATTTGTCACATTATACTTTTCTTTTACATATTTGCACTGTGTCCTGTGTCATTTTTGGGTGCATGACTTTTACACTAGGGTTGTTCAGTTCTTTGGTTCTAACCCTGGTTCTTGGTCCCCTCTGGCCATTCCCCTGGCTGGGTGTGTTTCAGTGTCTAGGTTCTGCACTGCTGTCTGCTCCTGGGCTCCCTTTCTAGCCTAGTTTCCTTTGCCTGTGGTCCAGGACATGGCAGCTCCATCTGCACTGTCTTCCTGTGGGCATTTGCACTGCCTGTGTAGTATATTCAGGGCTGTCTTAGTTGCTATATTCAGTGCTGTCCTGCCCCTGGGCAATGTTTGCACTGCACTGCTAGCCCAGTTTGCCCAGATTCCTTAGCTTGTTATATTCAGCCGGTTTAGCACCAGGCTATTCTTTTTGAATATGGCAGCATTTTTGGTCTAGGCAATGTTTGCACGCTGGGTAGGGCTAACCTAGCCCCGGGACAAAGCTTTGAATATCTGGCCCACAAAGTGCAAAGTTACCCCCTTGCACCAACTTTGACAGCGAAATATAAATTCTCCCAATATAGAATCCAGGACTAAACTAGATAAACTTTAAAAGCCACTGACTCCTAAACTAATTATGCTGATAATTTAATAATTTATAATTTTAATTGGCAACTGGTGTATTTATTTCTGAGTTGTGGAGTTTGACATCAATATTTCTAGTAATAAAAAAAGGATTAAGGGGATACTTGATGGCCCGGCGTGTGATACCATTTGTATCACAACAAGTAGACAGTGACCTCAGCTCACAAGTGGCAGAGCATCACAGAGCTACGAGTGAGGTTTCCAAGATTACTGCCCATGAGTTGTGATACATAGGTATCACACAACGGAACATCACATGTCCATTTTACAATAGGGTTCCTGTGAGGAGGGGGAAGTGACGTGTACACTGTATTGACAACCGGTGATGACGTGTACACTGTGGTTGATATCGTCATGGTGTAAAAATCACGATCTGGTTATCACACTGTGGTTGTGACAGGGATTTTTATGTGATACCATATCACTTCGCCTCTATTGTACAATACCTTTTATTGGAAGCTACGATAGCTGGTATGGTATCAGCATTAATAATTTAGTATGCAAGCAATGTTAGCAGCACCAGGCATCAGGTACCAAGATAATAGCAATCATAACAACAAACAAACAAATCTTGCACTGACATCTGTACATATGCTGATGTGTCTCTTATTTGTAGCCACTCCTTGCAGTGGCACCATGCCCATAAGGTCTGAGAGGGAATGTGACCCCCCCAATATTCATTGGACAAATTACAGTAAAAAATACATAGAATTAATTTTATTTTCAAGAAAATCAATGGACCAAAACAAAATATAGATTTTTGAAGTCATTGGTGGGGAGGTGGGAGGTGGAGGGCTGCTAAAAATGTATTTATTTATTTATATATTTATTTAGTTTCTGTTTACTGGGTAGTTGCACTAGCCATAAAATTACTATTTTCAGGCACGACCCAGGAGAGTACAACAAAGAACAGAATACAACATTACATGAGTGCAGGACATTGCAAGTATGGTTGGTAAGAAACAGTAAACAATGACAAAAACAGGAGCAATCAACCATTACACAAGGAAAACAATGACTTAAAATAAGTATTCTAAACAATTTGTAAAATAGCTCAATGACTTAATAAAAGTATTCTAAACAATTTAGTGAGGTAGGTCAAATACAGCAGCATATACCATGACTATACAGAATAGCACTGAAACATACTGGAGCTTGGAAAGACTAGTAAGGGGTATGATACAACAAGGTAGGATGGGGATGGGGAGTCAGTGTAGGAAGGAAACAGGTGGGAGTAAGCTTAGGAAAATAAATGATAAACAGCAACAATAGGCTGTGGCTAAAGGGAGGGATGGTCTGATCCCAGAAATTATGGGAAGGGACTAAGGGGAGCGATGGTGTGGGAGGAAAGGTAAGGCAGTGAGTAGCAGTAGTGACAATTAGGAGGGGAATTTAGGGAAAAAAGGGGAAGCAGAATGAGCAGTGATATCAAATGGGGTCAAAACAAGTGTAGGAGTCAGCGAGCGATAAATACTGGCACAGTTCTCTTTTGAAATAAAGATGGGACTTCACCTGTCTAAGGCCTTGGGGAAGAGAACTCCATAGTTGAGGGGCAACAAACTGGAAGGCACTAAAACCTTTAGACGTACGGCATCTTGTTACATTCAGTAAAGATTTATCTGCTGATTGAAGTCCATGAGAGGAGTTTAAAAGAGCCAGTAATGCTGCAAGAGAGGAGGGAGTTAGTTCCCTGATAATAGAATCGGTAAGTGAGCCAAGAGTGTATTGCCAGTATGCAGAGGGAGACATTTGAGGTCATTTTATAGATGACAATGATGCATCAGATGAGGAGATGATGAAGCATACTGGTAAATATTGTTATAGGTAACGTCCCACTTCTGCAGGGTTGTTTTGTGAGCTGCAGCAAAAATAGTAGCACCATAGGTAAGGGCAGGGAGCAGTATCCCTCTGGCAATTGCCAGCTTAGCTAGTGGCATTAGTAACTAGCTAGTTTTGTAGGCCACACCCAGTTTAGTGTTGACAGCTTTGCAGGTAGACAGTATATGAGAACTGAAATCAAGGAATAGATCAAGCAGGACTCCTAGATATTTAAAGGACTCGACGGATTCAGTTTGTTTCCCACCCAAGTCACATACCATCAGGGGCATGGAACAAGCCCTTAACATTGGAGCACAGCCTAAAAGCATTGCTTTAGTCTTTTGAGCATTTAGTACCAATTTATGGGCACTCAGCCAATTCTGAACCTTTTTGAAGTCAGTGGTAAGAGACGAGTTTATGCTGGCCACACTTGTGGAGCTGGTGTAGAAAACCAGGTTGTCTGCATAAAGAATGGATGAACAGTATTGGAAGATGCCTGCAACATTGTTTATAAAGAGTTACTGTAGAAGAGAAGGGGCCCCAGAATAGAGCCATGAGGCACACCAACATTGATAGAGGAATTGTCAAATAGGGAGGAGTTAAATTTCACCGCTTGGGTCCTGTTCAAAAGGTAGCTGCTGAACCAGTCAACAACTGGGGGAGAGAAGTTTAATTTACAAAGAGCAGTGAGAAGCATGAGGTGAATTACAAGGTCAAAGATCTTTGTGAGGTCAATAAAAAACAGCTCTGGTCAATCATCCAGCATCCATGTGAGAAAGAATATGAGATGTGAATTTGAGCAGTGCAGTCGACATACTGTGGCCTTTTCTAAAACCATGCTAAGTTTCAGAGAGATGATTCCACTTAGTTAGGTAGTTAATTACGTGGCTAGTCACCAGCTTCCCCAGGATTTTACTAGGACTGAGAGAATCACAATGGGGCCTGTAGTTGGTGATTTCTTTTGGGTCACCTTTTTTGAGGACAGGTGTTATGCGAGCAATCTTCCAAAGGTCAGGTACTACACTGAGAGAGAGAGAGAGAGAGAGAGGGAGAGGGAGAGAGAGAGAGAGAGAGAGAGAGAGAGAGAGAGAGAGAGACAGTATGTAAAGTTTTGCTAGCAGGGGTTCAATTGAGTCTGACCCAGAGCTAGTATTGTCCAAGATGGTCTTCAGTAGTTTCAGGACCTCTGATCTAGTTATGGCCTTAAAGTAGAAGGGTACACCATTTGGTGGCACATCGGATTAGTGTTTGCCATGGATTACTGGTATAAGGGTGGGGATTGGTAGTAAGATCCAGCTTGCATGAAGGCAGAGTTAAACTGGGACAGGTCAGAGAACATGTAGTTAAAAGTTTTGGCTATGGTGCTAGAGTCATTGCAATGTGTGCCACTTAATATCATTTCACCAGGAGTAACTGACTGAGAGGTTCCTAGAAAGGTTTTCACATGAGTCCAGAGTTTTCTGGGGTCACCAACAGAGCTTGTCAGTAGGTCTTTAAAGTATTTACTCATAGCTAGCCTGACTTGTTTTTTTACATGAGTTTCTCAGAGCTCTATAAGTAATGTAATCCAACGCAGACCTGTGCATTTGTACAACTTCCATTATTTATCCATAATGCGCATATTGGCAAACAGATTTTTATGTAACCACCTTGTTTGTTTCCCTCTGACACATCTTGTAACCTTCGGGGCATGCTTGCTCGGTATAGCCAGGAATTCATTGAGGAAAATACGCAGATCATCTTCAACATTACCAATATTATAGATGTCTATCGAGTCAATTCTGGAAACATCATATAGGAATTCATCAAGGTTAAGGTTGGCAAAATCTGTGAACGTGACAAGATGCAGTGGTGGTGGTGGTGGAGGTGCAGCCGCAGCGCATATGCAGAAAGTAGGAGAGAGGTTAGTTAGTGTATCAACCGGGACAGCAGAAACAGATACATGCTCCACATGGATTACCAGAACCCAGTCTATGAGGGTAGATAATTGTAGACTCAACGTAATTCTTGCAGGTTCAGTTATCAGTTGGTGAAGGCTGTAGCTCTGCGTAAGTGATAACAATGAGCTGTTAGATGTGCTCAACCAGTTTAGGTTGAGGTCCTGTAAGATCACTACCTCATTTTGGTTGTATAACTGGGAAGTTTCATGAAGCACAGATAATATGATGTTTCTTAGCCACTAGAACTAGAATAGCATGCAGGGATTCATATCCTGAAGGGGAGTCAAAGCCAGGGACAGATACAATATTAAGGTTGTTTTATGGAATAAAGCAACTCCACCTCCTTGCTTTGAGGATGATCTGTCCTGATGGATCATGGAGTAGTTGGCCAGGGAACAGAGAGAGTTAGGTATCTCAGGTTTGAGCCAGGTTTCCATTAAGGCAGAGAATGTCGGAATTGTATATTTTGACCCAAGCCTCCAACTCAGAAATGTGATGAGTAAGGTTTCTTATGTTCATATGGTCAATAAATAGCCCCTTGTTTGAGATCTTGGTTAGGTCAGTAGAGGAGTAATAAGCTGAGGGACCCAGATTCAATTCAACATCACCTGATAGAAGTATTATCAGGATTGCAAGGAACCAGAGCCTACCACAGTGGAAGGTGAAGGCTATGGTAAGTCTTTGTGTTGTGCCAACTTTTTAGAAGCCGAGAAAGCATAGTAGGTGCTCCCCTTGCCATAATGGAGGAGGTAACAAGTAGACACAGGCCGATGCATAGCAAGTAAGTTAGAAAAGTGGAAATCAGAGAGTCCTGGCAAAGCAGCACTAGGCTTCTTTATGCAAGGGATAGATAGCGAAATCCCATTTAAACAAAGTAGTAGTAGAAGTGTGGCGAACAGCCCTCTCAGGAAGCCAACAGCCGTGCTGCTACCAAGGATTAAATAAGGCGATCAGCTTACTAAAGTAAAAACCCAGCAGCTTAGCAAAGCAAAACCCAGCCGAAAATAGCCTGGAATGGGTGACAGCCCTAGTTAGAGGCAGTATTAAGAGGCCTCCCAGAAGCTTACTTGTTTTAGTTCAAATCACTTCACACAATAAATTAGTGTTAATGTCAGCGAGCAGTTTTGTTAAGGCACAACAGTGGAAATCCACGTGTACACAACTTACGGCAGCAAGAGGCACACAATAGTATTTATTCATATGAATGATATGGAGAGAGATAAGACTAATTGTTTAACGAATATACAGATCAGCAAAAGCCACATATTAACCACTGTAACCGGTAGTTAGAGAGAGTTCAGAGCAATCAAGTGTCAAAAAATATGTGGCACAGAAACCCCCCTAGTGTCCGGGTGATATAAGGAGCCAATGGAAGTTTAGACACTTAGTCATCTGACTAAGCCAAGACGCTATAAAAGTAAGAGTCCACCCAAGGTGGGTGATGTGGGGGAAGGGAGGGAGTCAGCACACAGCACCGGCGGAAAGAATGAAGGGCTTATGGCTTATCACCCTGGGCTCCAGATAAGCTGGGGGGGGGGGGAAGTCAGCTTCCTTCAGAGTTGAATGCGAGCTTAATTCCTCCATGAACCAGGGTTCAGAGGCAAAAAATCAGCAGCAGTGGAGAGCAGCATTGAAAAGCCAAGTGGTCTGCTGGGAGAGTAGTCAGGACTGTGGCACCAGCTTTTCAGTCTTGTCCTCTGGCAGTGTTGGAGGTCCCAGCCCCGGCGGGCAGTGGTAGACCTGGAGGGTAGAGGAAGGGTAAGAGATTAAGTAGGGACTCAGGGAGGAGCGGTAGGTCAAGAAACAAAAGAACAGGGAAGGCAATTTAGATCTGTGGGAGGAGGCAAAGACAAAAGGGTGCCTGGCTAAAGTAATAAGGGATTAGACTAGGTAGAGGGGTCAGGTTTAGAAGCAGCAAGAAACAAGTTCAAAACTTATCACTCTAACACAAATGCAAAAGGGCTGTAATTCACTGTAAACACATTTAACTATTACAAAGCAGTTTTCTATGTCAGCAGGAGCAACTAATGCTGCTAGAAACAGTTACAAAAATAGAATTACAGTGCACCAACACCAAACACCTTATCTTATTAAAAAGACTTATTCCAGTGGAACAGAAAGCAGGGTCCAACTAAGACACTCACTCAGGATTAATGACTTGCTCAGGCTGTGGTGCACTTTCAACGCCGGAATTGAAGAAAAGCTCTGAAAGACAATGGCTTTTCACCCACAGCTCCAGATGAGCTACTGGGGGGCTATTTTCCTTCAGAGTTGAATGCGGGCTTAATTCCTCCATGAACCAGAGTCCAGAGGAAAAAATCAGTGGCAGTGGAGAATGCAGGGTTCGATGATAACTTGGGCCAGAGAGTGCAATGAATGTTTATTCAGTCCACCAACTCTCTAACCCATTTTATTGAATGTCCCTTTAAGAAAACATTGTTTTTTCATCCCAATATTAAAATTTGCAGTATGGCAACTCCTACCAGGTCCTTACTGTGGAGTCATCTAGACAAGGAATTTGATGCCAGTCTGTAGCCCATCCCCACTGTGTGAGCTGCTGGAGAATCCCCACATGCATGCAGAAGAGGACTAGAAAAAGAGAAAGACTCGCAGTTGGGAGAAGAGACCAGTGTCTGCCCCATTAGTTTGCTGGATGGTAAGAGGCAAGAGAGAGCAACAACATCCGGCCATCAAATACAGTGGAGCAGTAGTAAAGAGTGAAAATAGCTGCTGGCTGGGCATATCAGTAGTGCGTCATCTAGTGGTTGCCTGGACCCAGGATAACTGAGTGTCTAAGGTACTGTGAGGCCACTAGGGTGGGCAAGAGTTGCAGCAGAATATGGGAGGCTGGCAGCAGCTGCCAGCTACACCCATTCAGACGCACTCCATCAAAATTTAGGGTTACAGATTGCATGATACCAGCCTTGTCACTGTGCTGAAAAGACAGCAAAGTTTTTCAAATTGTCTTTCTCCCAGCCAATCCCTATGTGATTGGTCACTAGGCTGGGTTTACTAGCAAGCTTATGCCTGTGCATAGGGCCCTGTGTGTTGGAGGGGGTTGTGTTCATCGGCAGTACCCAGCTCCTTTAATTTATTTATTTTTTGCCTGGTTGGATCAGGTGTGGACAACGGACAGAGCACGGCTCAGGGGCAGGGTGCAGGTTGGGTCAGGTCCCATCATACACAGCTACCATGCCATTTGTTAGTTCCCCAGAAACAGATCAGTCTGCCATTCATGCAGCCCCACCTTGGGAGGTATGCCATTCACACACTCCCTGCTAGGGAGGCCTGTCAAATTGTACACTCTTCTGACTAGATCTGCAATTTGTGCACTGTCTGCTGGGGGCCCGGCCATTTGCACAGCTGCTGCTGGCTGATCAAGTAGCATCACTAGTGCTGGGCTGTGAAGCCAGCTGCTTGCCTGACTTCCCTGCCTGAGGCAGGATGCAGCTGTGGTACCTTATTGTTTGGGGTTGTACAGGTGGGGACAAGCAGGGCAAAATTAGGGGCTAAACAAAACAACAATAAAATAATTCGGTTTTTACTCCCACTGAAGACACACAGGGGAAGAGAATTAGGGAAACCCTTAGAAAAATAAATAACTTGAGAAAATAGTAGACTGTTTTTGGCATCCCTGAAATTTATCCCTTTCTCACAAAATTCAAGATCAGGATTCCTAAAATGGAAACCGAATCAAGTAAATGTGACCTCTGGTACTCTCTGTGTGTGGAACCATTCTTCAACTAGATAATACCACCTACTGGTGGGTGCAGGGATGTATGGGCTAGGCAGCCTGGTTTAATTGTCTTTTTTTTCATGAAAATTAAATACTTTAACTTTATTTTATCGGCAGCAAGATACTGCTGAAAAATATCCACCATCACAGAAGCTAGAACCAAGTAGCCCAGCATGGACCATGACAGTGAGTACTTGCTTCCCTCTCAGACAGTACTTTTGTTCTCTAGCCAGATCCTCAGAAACAGTCAGGCAGCTGGGAGACAATCACCATGTTTTCATGCAGTCTGCTTGTCAGATGACTGATATCCCAATGACTGTAGTGAAAACACATGTTTATATTGAGTGCTGCTTATCAGGTCACTGAGATGGAGGGGCAGGTCAATGGTGATGAATGAACCGGCATAGAATCTGGCATGTCACTCTTCATTTAAAGCCACAGTGCAACAAAAAAAAAATGATTTTCTAAAAAAGCTTGCTTCAACTACAGTTAGTAAAAATATTAGCATACCTGTCTAATCTACTTTTCTAGGTAGTCCTATGCCGCACACCATATATTTTTCTTTTTCATTCTTTCAATCCTTACCCTCACCAGGTTTACAATGGTATTTCTAAGCCAAACACAGTGGCCATACTTATTTTTTTGAGAAAAAAATTCAGTTAAAACATTTAAATTCCGTTAAAACATTTATAAAATATTCAGATTTTGGTGGAACTTTGCCTGGAATCTTTTACTGTGAAAAATAGGTAAGGTCAAGGTTTTTGCCCAGTTTTGTTGCACTGCTTATTTGAATAAACGTGCATACTATATGCTCATAGATTGCAATCCCCAGGCACACATTGGTTTGGGAGGGCCACAGCTCAGTGTGCCTTTTCCTCTGCTAAACATTTAAATAAGTTATATACATTGACTTCTGTTAAGCAACATGATGCCTTTAAATAAATGGTGTAAATACGAATAAAACACATTTGCCCATTAGACTTCAGATTTTAAGTTACCTGATATTCTTCCACTAATATTGCTTTTGCATTTTCTCATTTGGTTTTGATCCAGCTGTGAGCTGATTGTGGAAGTAGACTGGGTTACTAATGCATGGAAAGGAACATTGGTGTACTGAATACTGAGAACAGAGGAGAACTTTATTATTTCAAGATGTCATGTCTGTTATTCATAAGCAAATACTTGGGCTTGCATGTGTGTCTGTTCATGGTGGCCACATGTGTCAAACCCAAACCTGAACCACCAAACCTCCCGGCCCACACACAAACCTAGGCTTCTTCCTTTCCTGAAGCTTATCTGACTCCCAAGACCCACGAAGTCCAAGAAAGTCTTCTTCCTTTCTAGCCCAATCCAACTTCTTTAGAAGCTGGCCCAATCTAATCTGCACCCCCCACACCCCGCAGTCTATCTTAGCTCCTAGCACTGAGCATTCTCAATTACCCCCCATAACCTGCCCCCCAAACCCCACATACCTTTGTATAGCCTCCCTCTGCTCCTGGTCCATAACTTGAGGGAGGAGCAATGGGTAAACTCCCAGAAAGTTCAGTCAGTCCCTCCCCCTTTCCAACCTTCAGCACACGTGTGCAAGCCTCTTTGATAGAACGAGTACGATCTCTGGAGGGAGAGGGTAAGGAGCTGGGCTCATTACAATTTTGATGATGCTGGCCAGACTGACCGGCACAGTCATAGACTGACAGCGGTTTACAGAAACCGTTCAGGCCCACAGCACTAATAAATGTTTGATTTTTCTCCTTGCCAGAGCCCAGAGAGCCATCATCAAGTTGCCGCTGGGTGATGACTCTTTGTACCTACGGGGACTAGAGCTGGAGTTCATTTGGGTCCATCTAGAAACCTGGACATTGAGAAATCAGCAGCAGAGGACCAGACAGGTCATCCATTGATAACCAACTTTGTCAGTGTCAGTCTGAGCATTACTGTAGTGTCACTGTCACACCTTGCTAATAACAAAAATGTAATGCAGATTTAGCCACCGCAGCTGGTAGACAGTGAGCATAACAGACACGGTAGACTAGCTGCTAGGTAGGCTGTGGGCAGTTGCCTGCTTTAAAAGAGATTTCTCTACCTCCAGAGTTTGTTGGGTGCTGAAGGTACAGTGTAGAAGAAACTGAAGTCACATCAGTGTTTCTACAAGAAGCAGAAGTGTCCACTCTGGGGATGGGGGGGGGGCAGGTTATAGAAATCAGTATCTACTCCCAAT
The DNA here is from genome assembly GCA_016271365.2 of Neoceratodus forsteri. NCBI lineage: Eukaryota > Metazoa > Chordata > Ceratodontiformes > Ceratodontidae > Neoceratodus > Neoceratodus forsteri. The sequence continues at coordinate 1,388,858,804 of CM057453.1, forward strand.
AATTTATTTTTAGTCAGTCTAATACTCTAAACACTGCTACTTGTGACCATCAATATATATATTAGTGCAAATGATACAAGTTGTGTAAAGAGGACAAGAAAGGACATTGTGGTATTGAGAGCCCAGTTTTTTTATTAAGAAAAAAATCAAACCGCCTTTTCAATCCACTCAGATGTGGGGTAGGGGTCAGGTTGTAAGAACACCAGTATGTGTGTTCAATAATTTTTTTAGTTAACTAAAAAGCTAAAATTAGCAAAATGCACTAAAAGTACCACCTTCTCTATGCTGTCAGGGATTTGGGTGTCTGGTTGCTGCTGGAATTATTTATAGTACTTGATGTTCTTTATGAAAAAATTGTGTTGAAAGTCCCTATATACAAAAACAGTGCTAGGCTGGCATCAGCAATTGCAGTTAAACTACACTTCAAAAAAGAAAAAAAGGCCTACATATATGGATGGCATAATGCATGTATAGTACTTTGATTATACACATTTTCTCTGGTTTATGACTAATTTTTATTTGTGGGGTGGGGGGTAGGGCTGACATGCTCTTTGTTGGGCCAAGATGGTGTGGAGATGGCTTCACTGGTGGAGAGAGGGGACTGGCTGCATGTTAAGTTGGGGGAGCCAACTGGCCATGTTGGTGTGATGGGATGCTGGTCAGATTCACTTGGGTGGGGTGGAGATGCAGGTGAAGTTCACTCGGTGAGGTGCAGATGCTGGCCAGGTTCGCTTGAGTGGGGTGGAGGGATTGACCATTCATGCTGATGGAGTGGGGGTATTGGCCATGTTGGTACAGTGTCCGCTTATGTTGCTGCAGGGGTGGGAATTGGAAAGCTGTCTATGTTCATTTTGAGGGTTCTTCCCAGGTATGGTGGGAACTGGACATTTGGATGGGGGGGGGGATAACTGGCTGTGTTGGTATGGTGGTTGGTACTGGCTGCACTGGTGCAGGGGCTGTTTGTGTTGCTGCAAGAGTGAGGAGCTGGTGGTGTTTTGCTTGAGAGCTGGATGCTTGAAACGGTAGAACTCACTGGCCGTGTAGGTGCAGGGGACTGGCTGTGTTGGTGGGGTGGTGAGGACTGGCTATATAGGTGCAGCCTAAGGAACTCAAATGTACGTGAAATTCACCAGTTAATACTCATCCACAACTTCAGATTGACTGAGTCATCTTGCTCTGATATCAAAGTGCTGTAATAGGTCATTGATAGTTAGCCATAGTCATTTTCAAATAGTGTGCATGTTTTTGATCTATTGCTGAGGCCTGTTGATCCGAAAGGTTGTCTGAGGCAGGGCAAGGTAGGGGTGGATGGCTGCTGCAGACTCAACTTGCTGTCCATGGTCTCTGAAGGGGTCAGGCAGTTGTGGAACTGGTATATTACCTCATTCAATGTCCTTTTTTGCTTTGTTGGGTGTGTGGTACCCACGCCCTGTCATCAAGCAAGCTACATTGCTGTCTGCTGAGGTTGTTGTTTTGTCTTCAATTCATCAACCAGCATACTCAGGACTGGGTTTTTTATTATTCAGTTCTAGTTCCTGAGGAAATTCATTACTACACAAAGGGCAGCAGCAGGGATTCAAGGTCTGTCTCCAGGCAATCTTGACACAGTCATGACAGAAACTGTGCTGGCAGCTTACAGTGATGGGGGTGTTGAACAGGTCCATGCAGATGAGATGGGACAAATCGGCACAAATCAGCTCCTCCAGCTGGGGCCTGTGATGGAAAATTTCACTGTTGATGTCTCTGCCATTTTTGGTTTGAAATTAAAGTGGGGCCGCATGGTGGGGCCACCTATGCCCACAGGCAAATCGGAAGTTAGAGCTGAGTGCACTACCTCTTGAAATGTTTTTTAACCACTTCAGTTTATATACCTGACCAGAGCAGTTGAATGAAAATATGTTATCTTGTTTTCCAGCATAGGGTTTTGGTCTATAACCAATATCACAGTTGGTTAGGCTGAGTCAGTGGGAGGTTGAGAAGGTCAAGGTCACAGTAGTAGGTATTGTAGGATTTAATCCTGTGATCTTATGCTTCCTAGTGCTGTGGTCTTAATTTGGATACATCTGGAACCAAATGGCCCAATGATCCGGAATAGTAAAAGTGGATCCCCAGTTCACCCTGAACTCACTGCCTCTGCCAGAATGGACATGGGAACTGAGAACTTTTGCCACAATGGCAGGTGCTCTCAGCTGGGGGTGCCACTCCAGCATGGGCAAGAGGAGGTGAGGGGAATAGTTTGTGGGGGAGGAGGCATTCTGTGTCATTCTTGCTGTGCCGGTAAGGTGGGGGGTTATTCTGTGTACTATTATGAGGCAGTCAGTGGGGGGGCATTCCTGGGCCATTCCAGGGGGACAAGTCACATGAGGGGGACATTCCTGCAGGGCCAGTCAGTTGGGGAACATTCCATGTGCCATTATGTCCAGGCCAATTAGTTGGGCAGGAATGAGGATCATTCTGTGTGCCACTCCAACAGAGGCAGTCAATTTTGGAGAGTGTTTCCTGTGCCATTCCAACTGGTTTGGTGAGATAGGGTGCTGTTCCAATGGGTAGTCACCCAGTTCCCCCCAAATGATGCATTAATAGCTTTCAGCAAGTAGTGAATCAGCTAGGAATGGACTATAACTAGCTAGGTGATTCACTGTTTGGTAAAAGACATCAAAATACACCATTTCAGTTCAATTATTAAAAAAATTTATTTAAAACAGAAACATAGAAATTGTCAGCAGATGAGGATCACTAGTCCCATCCAGTCTGCCCATAGGCCCTATACATTCTTTGTGGCCACTGACTCTATGTGATCAATGGCTTTTCATCACTCCCTCCTCTCTCAAGCTTCCCTTGTGCCTGTCCCAGGCATGCTTAAACCCCTTCAATGTGCTTGCCCCCACTACCTCCTGTGTCAGACTATTCCAAGCATCAACTACCCTTTCTGTGTAGAAAAATGTTCTCACACTATCTCTTAATTTACTCCCTTCCAATTTCATATTGTGCTCCCTTGTACTAGTACTTTTTCTACATTAGAAAAGGTCCCCCATCTGCACCTTGTTTATGCCCTTGAGGTACTGGAAAGTTCCAATCATGTCCCCTCGCTCTCTCCTCTCTTCCAGTGAGTACATACTAGGGTCCCTTAGTCTCTTCTCATATGTTTTGAGGTGCAAGTCCTGTACCATCTTTGTTGCCCTTCTCTGGATAGTCTCCACCTTATCTATGTCCTTGTGCAGGAGTGGCCTCCAGAAAATACAAAAGGTCACTGTCCACAGACTGAACAAAGACAAAAAAATGTATCATTGCTCTATCACTGTGATGGCATTCAGCATGTTGGGGAACAGCTTCCTGGCCTGCTAAAAGTCACCAAAATGCACCATTTGACTTTGGTTTTTCAAGATTTTCCCGGGGGACATGCCCCCAGATCCCTCTACAGACTACGGTTTGGATTTTATGCCCCTCTAAAATTTCTGGTTGCATGACACCCCTGACTGGTTGCAATTACTCAGTACAATAAATCATATTCCAGCTTTCAGTAGTGCAAAAATTGCTTCTATTAGATGTAAAGGTGCATCAAGGAAGTGTAGAAATACAAACAGTTGAACCCATGCCAGGGTAACGTTTTGCTCAGTGTCCCTCAGTTTTGTCAAAGGTCAATTTGAGAAAGCTCAGGGAGACTTGAGCAAAAGGTTAGGTTAGCCTGGCATGAGTCTGACTGCTTGCACTGCTGCAGTTCTTTGATGCACCTCTGCCTCTAAGAAAACCTGTTTTTGTGCCATTGAAAGCTGGATTATGATTCCTTGTAACAAGTGAAAGCAACAGGTAAGAGACACATCAGCATATGTGGAAAGGTGAGTGCCAGATTTGTTACTGAAACTTCAGTTTACAGTACCTGATGCTGATTTCATTTGTTTAATCTACTGTAAATAATGAAATTAACAGCTGTGAAATGTGACAAATTAAAGAAGCAGGATTGTCTTGATATTTATGCAGCTTGGGCATTCTGCTACCATGCTACAACACTAACACACTTGAAATACTAACCTGGAATAACTCTGTCCCTACAGAAGATACTATTTTTTTTCTTTGTATACATGTAAATAAATATGGTATGCCTTAAAAATAATATCAGGGGCCCAAAGTTTAGAGACAGAGATATTTGGCCATGTACAGGACTAACAGCCATGCAAGGGAGGATACCTTTGTCCATACACACTTTTGTCCACATGCACTCAATTTTCATACAGGCTGCAATTTTACAGACACAAACACATAGAATCTGATGGCAGATAAGGACCACTTGGCACACCAAGTCTGCCATTTTCCTCTACCTATTGATAATACTGCAGACCTGATTCGGTCTGCAGCTTTCCCTTACTCCTTTGTTGACATCGCTCCTTTATGTGTGTCCCATGTCCTTTTGAATTCCCATACCATTTTCACCTCCACTACCTCCACAGGGAGTCTGTTTCACTTGTCCACCATCCTCCCCATGAAGAAATACTTCCTCATGTTACTCCTGAGCCTATCCCCATTCAACTTCATATCATGACCTCTTGTTCTCGAACCCCATTTTCTCTGGAAAAGTTTAAACCCTTGTACTGTACTTTGTTAATTCCCTTGAGGTATTTAAAAGTTTCTGTTATATCTCCCTTTCTCGTCTCTCCTCTAGCGAATACATGTTGAGGTCCCTCAGTCTCTCCTCGTATGACATCTGATGCAATCCTTGTATCATTTTTATAGCCCTTCTCTGGACTGTGTCCATTCTGTGTATGTCTTTCTTGACATACGGCCTCCAGAACTGTACACAGTATTCCACATGTGGTCTTACTAGTCTTCAAGTGGCATCACCACCCCTCTCCTTTCTAGTTATACTCCTCCCTGTGCATTCCAGCATCCTACTGCCTCTCCCTACTGCCTTCTCACACAGCCTGGACCTCTTTCAGTCATAAGTTATGATCACCCCTACAGAAGGACACTTCCTTGGTTCATGGTCGGTAGGCCTTCCCCCTCCCCCCCCATCATGTACTCCTCTCCTGGATTTCATCACCATGTTATGGCAGCCTGCGCTTTATTATTCATGCAGCTGCTCACTAATGCTACACTTGATAATGCCAGGCACAGCACTGTTTTGCACCTGCACTTGTATGGTAAATGCCACCCTGTATCTTACCTACTGAAGCTTGCTGGCCCGCCAGGGCAAAAAGTAGTGCCCACACCAGCATGTTGCATATGGCAACTTAGTCCCAGAGTAAGGCTTGTCCCTTTGAAAATTAGGCCACAGGGTTTCTTAAATTTCACTTTCTGAGAAGTCTACAATTCCAAGAAAATAAGCTAATTCTGCAATAGTCATATATATTTTTTTTTACCTTCCACCCACTTTTTGAGTTGCTGTAATGATTCTTTTTAATGGATTATTGCTATATCCCCATTTGTGCTGCTGCTGTATAAGGCAGATTATAATAAAGCAAACTACAAAACTAATCCAGGCCTGCAGAATTGTTCAAATACTGAGATATCATGGTCAATAGACAGGTTGCATTTGTATAATGTACCATGATGCCCATTTTTTATCAGGTTACACTCACTTTTATAATTTCATGGGTTAAGTGCTATCTACCTCTCTCAAGTTCCCATTAGCCTGACAGAAGAAGGGGAGTGTATGATGTGAGAGAGGTGTTTAATTAAAAGAAAACATCAGACCAAAGGGTTAGAAAAAGGTAAGGTGGTTCGAAAATTAATAAAGACATGGAGAGCGGTGATATCTGATCTGATTAGAAAAGGGGTCGGTAGACAAGGACACACAGATACAGTAATTACAAATTAGTCAAGAGAGTAAGGGAATAGAGAGGAAAAATAATTTATTATCTTCTGATGCTGTTGCAGAAAAAAACCTGCAAATGTGCAGAAAGATTAGGAGCAGTGATGATAATTAGTGAGATGAGTTACACTTTTGAAGGCATTAGATGTGGATGTAAGTACTTTCACTTGTTATAGATTATTAACTAAGCTGCAGTAGAACCAAAAATCAGAACCAGTTGGAAAAAGTTTGAAAATATTTTTTAAAGCCATTAATTTCTCAATGTGTTTTACAGTTATCAGTACTACTGTAATATACTGATATATGAACACTGAACATATGCAATATATCTACAGTATATTGCTTCAACTACAAGCTTTAAAGAGGACCTTCCCTGATGGTCCAAAAAGTTAAAGCTAGTAGTCATTACATGCAGTACTAGACCTGAAAAGGTGTATGCATTTGTTATTTCTGGCCAAGGTTTACTCTGCCTTCCACAGTTTGGATTTGTTTTTGAGCCATGCTGCACTTGCCTTTTCTGTTCAGCTGCTGGGCTGCTAGCTCCTTATGACATCACTGTAGGATAGAGGAGTGACTCACACTGTGCAGTACCATGCAATTGCAACAATATAGCAAGGGAAACCTACCAGTACTCAGTATACATACTGTGTTCCCCCTTCCCCAAGACACCCTGTTAGCAATGCATTATGCCAAAATCTAAATGCCTTGTCAGTATGTTTTTTTTTTTTTTTGTGAAATTGACTCTGACTTACAATGATTCAATTCAATTCAATTCAATTCAACTTTATTTTTAAAAGGCGCTTTTCTTAAAATCAAAGCGCCTGTACAAATACATATAACAATAAATATAATAAATCAAACTAATAAAAATCCTTAAAAGCTATATTAAAAAGGTGGGTTTTCAGCTCCCTTAAAACTAAGGACGGTCGAGCAATCTACGCACCTAGCCGAGGTAGAAATTCCACAGGGTGTAGGTGCCATAAAACTAAGCGATCTAGCACCAGATGTTTTCAAAGCGTACCCTGGGAATCTCTAGCAATCCCTCGTCAGTGGATCGGAGGGGGCGAGAGGGACTATAGGAGCACAGGAGCTCTTTCAGGTAAATAGGTCCCAGATCATGTAGGGCTTTATAGGTCAGCAAACCGACCTTGAAGGTAATTCGCCAAAACACTGGCAGCCAGTGCAGTCCGCGGAGCACAGGCATTATGTGACTGGATCTAGAAACTCCAGTCAACAGCCTGGCTGCTGCATTCTGCACCAGCTGCAGACGGCGAAGTTCAACCCCCAATAGCCCTAGGTATAGGCAGTTACAATAGTCAAGCCAGGAGGTAACAAAGGCGTGGATCAATGTTGGAAGGTCCTCTGGAGGAACCAAGTGCTTCACCCTGGCAATATTCCTCAGATGAAAAAAGGAAGTCTTTGTGACCGCTGACACCTGGGATTTAAGTGTCAAACGGTCATCAATTACTACTTCAAGATTTCGCACCTGGTCTGAGGTCGTCAGCTGGACACCTCCAAGCCATAGGCCTGAGGGTGATCCCTCTGGCAGACCCACCTCACAGCGACCTATATCCACAACCAACACCTTAGTTTTCTCCGGGTTTAACCTCAGCCAACTCCCATTCATCCATTCTTGGATTTCTTCAAGGCAGTTATTAAATACCGACAAGGCAGCATCCTGACCCGGGTACAAAGACATACACTGCTGGGTATCATCTGCATAGCGGTAAGAAACTAAACCCGTGCCGATTAATAATTGCCCCAATGGTAGCATATACACCAAAAACAACATGGTGCTAAAATGGAGCCCTGCGGTACCCCACAGGGCAGGAGAATGATGCTGAGGAGAAAATTCCCACACCACTCTCTGAGTCCTACCCTCAAGGTAGATTGAAACCATCTGAGGACCGTACCAGACAGTCCACAGACTAACCGCAGCACTCAACAGCACACCATGGTCAATGGTGTCAAGCGCTGAGAGAGATCAAGTAGTACCAAGATGGATCGGGTCCCACGATCTCTTGCCATTAGGAAGTCATTTAGTACTTCGTGAGCTGTCTCGTACTATGCCTTTCCTAAATCCAGACTGGAACGAATCGTAGATATTGTTGTTGGTCAAATGATCCTCCAACTGCACTGCGACTACTTTCTCAATAACTTTACCCACAAAGGGTAAGTTAGAGACTAGCCTGTAATTTGCTAGACAATATGGGTCTAAGGAGGTTTCTTTAAAGAGGCTTAATTATAGCCTCTTTAAGGGATCTGGAAAAATCCCTTCTCCAAAGACTTCCATATGATCAAAGCTAGGACTAGGCCAATCTTATCCACGCAACCCACTAAAAGGGCGTGGGACCAGGGGTCCAAATCACAGCAGGTCGGGTCACAGTGCTCGAATGATCATCACAACATCCTCGATTATGGGAAGGCTGAAGTCAGACCATTCCAACTGGGTGTTTGACATCTCCTGATGACCACCGCTGCTCCCATTAGGAGGGAAGAGCGAATGTCCGATCTGATTTTGGCGACCTTATCCCAAAGAAGAGAGCAAGCTCACACCATTCTTGAGATAAGGCTCTTCTGGGCTGAAGACAGACTGGATTGCACAGTCTGTCCACAGTCCCAAAGAGCTGAGCCAGTCTATTCTGTGCAGCCGTTATCTCTCTGGACAGGAATTCTGCCTTCTTACGAGATTGCGGATTGATAGACCAAATAATGGTCCATCAAACTAAGCTTGTCATCATCACAACCGGACTTTCGTCAACGCCTCTCCAGCCTTAGCCAATCCTCAATTCCCTCATGGTCTCATCAAACCAAGGAGACCTGGGGCGAGGAGTAAGAGGACGAACACGAACTGGTGCAATAGAATCCAGGGCCCCTGTTACCACCTCATTATAGGCATGTACCAGATCACCTGGATCCATGCAATCTATCGGTAGGCTTGATAGGTCCAACACCGCCATCAGGTCCTCTGGGGATACACCCCTCAAAGGGCGGTATCGAACCATCTCCGTGGGGGCAGACCTAACAGGGGTGGCCTCAAAACTGAACCTAATGGAGTGATGGTCTGACCATCCAACCGGTTCCACCACCAAGTCGGATATCCCCATCCCCAGAAGGAACACCAGATCCAATGAGTGTCCACCCACATGGGTCGAGGAGGAAACCACCTGTGTGAAGCCCAGTGATATCATCAACTGGAGGAAATCTTGACCAAACCGAGAGAATTCATCATCGACCCAAGCATTGAAGTCCCCCAGAACCAACCATCTGGGGGACCCCAATCAATAGGTTGACAATGAAGTCTGCGACTTCCTGCAGAAAAACATTCTCGTCACCTGGTGGACGGTATCACGAGAAAGTATCCTGCACGCACACCTAAGCCACAATGTACTCAAAGGATCTGGTGACTCGCTGGCACCTCCACCAGACCAGTTCTGACTTATAACACATGGCAACACCCCTGCCCCCACGATCCTGTCTCGGGCGGTGTATCACCAGTACCAGCCGGAATTGCTGCGGCTAATACAGGCCCAGCATTTTCATCCAGCCAGGTCTCGGTGATGCACGCCAGGTCAGATGACTCAACAAGATCAGCTATAACAGCCGTCTTGTTTTTAATAGACCTGGCATTGCATAACACCGCTCGAGTAGGACAAACCTCCGATAATGACCGGCCTACCTGCTGGTCCAAGCCAGGACCCTTGGGTATGGGCACAAGACAGAGAACCTCTCTCCCGTGCCCATTTCGCCCCAGGGCATCTCCTTGACCCTATAATCCCAATCCGCCCACTCCTTTCCATGATGTCAGCAGTATAACCCTGGGCCCACAGCAACACCAGGCTTGTTATAGAAGCTCTGGTAAACCCAGCAGTTTTCAGCAGCTCAGAATGCAAAAACTAACTGCAGCAGACAGTAATGAAATGCAATTCCTGAATCAATGCTAGAAGGGTTAATTAATGCATGAAAGTCAAAGTGACTGGGTAAGGTTCTCCTTAATTTTCAAAAATTGTTAAAAGATCCTAGCCTCTAGAGTTCCAGAGTTACTGTATCCCTTTAAATAAAAAACATATCTTTGGAAAGAGCTACACCATGAGATGACAACTCCTTAAAACCATTTGTTTCATTTTTCTTAGAGACTTCTGGGCTTCAGTTCTTTATCTGCAAAAGCAAAGAAAAATATGCTACTTGGATGCATTTAATCAATGAGCTGAAGAATTACCAGATGCACTGGGAGTATGGCAATTCTGAGAGTTATTTAAACAGCTTGGGGTTGGTGCTAGTCATTGTGACTGTATAGATCATTTGAGTTACAGTGATAGATCAAAAGAATTCCTATAAGCACAGGTTGTTACAAATTACAGTACACATGATTTTGATGTGGAAGGTAAAATTAATAAAAATGGGGAGATTTTAAAAATGGACAAAGGATTAGAATATGTCCTGTAGTTGCCTGCAAACACAACTAATCTCAAAGACACTAAGGTTCATACTAAGGTGATGTAAGAGTAGGAAAAGGCTTGATGACCCATTAGTACGGTTCAGACGCTAGTGTAGCTCCGTGGTAAAACTTCATATCAGTGTGCCTGTAAACTAGTCCTTAGTCTGCAAACTGTTTCTTCTTTGTTGTTAATGCTTTTTATTATTTGTTTTAAAACAGTATACATACAAGTACCAGTACATGCCAGGATGCCACACACAACATGATTTCAGAACAGTAGAACTTGTGCTCACAGGCCAAGAGAGAAGTCAAACCATTTCTTCTAATTCGAGACATTGGCTTCCCCCATTGCCGTACAGGGATTTCAGATGAGGCAAATATACATTTTTTTATTAACCTGTCAACTGAGTCAGTTTGTTAATCCCAATAATGGTCACGTAGTACTGTGGATATCAGAAGATTTATCAATGGTGATACACAGGGAGTGGTTTCTTTGGCATCGTGCAGTTGCATTGCCCATAATGTGGGGAAGATGATTAGGACATTTAAGATAACGTTTTAAGGCACTGTAACATTTGAATTCTGATAATGCATTAATGAAACATTTGGTTGAGTCCAAAGGGTGTACTAACCTTCGTATTTGTTGTGTCAAAGATTAGCTATATGCAGCCACTAAATGTGATTGCCACTGATGCTGTGTTACACTCTTTCTAGCCTCTGTCTTGTTGTTATGACTTCTTTAATGTATGTTTTTATTTATGCCTTCTCTATTGTTTGTTTGTTGTCTCTGTCCTGGGGTTGCACCTGAAAAAAGACTCTGTCCTATGGGCTTGCCCCATTATCAAAATCAAATCAATCATTTATTCAGTTCTAGGTACTGAGAAGGCTTATGCCCCAAAGTGTGGAAGAGATTTGGCAAGAATGTCAAACAGTGAGAATTCCTTTGGAGCTATACATTGGGAGCAAGAGATTGGCCAGGTTCAAAATGGCTTTTTTGAATTGTTGCCATTTTGTAGACAGTACAGATGTGTCAGCCACAATGAAGCACATAACTTGCAGTAATGACGTGTCACAAAATCCTGCCTGACAAAAGGGCTTAACTGCCATTGACTGATAGTGGCCCTAGCAGTAAATTGCAGTATTATGTGATATTCTGCAGCATTTCTGAACTTCATCTTGGTTTGACACATCTGTACCTTTTGAAGAAATTGGTTAGGTTAATCTTTTTGGTGTCATTATTATCAAAATGATTTCAGAATATAAAGGAATGTTAATGTGATATATGTAGTAATATTGGGCTTGATTAACAAAATCTCCAAAAATCCTGCAGCTGCAGGAAAAACCTGGCACAAGTGGGTTGCCACTTGTGGAGCTGCAGTTTTTTCCACAGCTGTGATATTCATAAAGGTGCAACTAGTTTATGATTGGCTCCACAATTTATGACAGCTTGTGGGTGTTTTTCACTGCAGCTGTGGAAAATGTTGTGCCCAGTGGGACCAGGGGTAACATCTCCCACAGATGCTGCAGACTGAATACAAATCACTGCAGCTGCTGAGATTTCAGTCAGCAACTGGAGTTGAAGAGTGGGACTTAGTCCCATGACATTTTGTGAAGCCAGCCGATTGTCTCTTCTGTGATATCCAACAATAAGCCAATACAAATAGCATCATCTCACCTGTGGGTGGTGCCTTGGAGAATAGTTCACAGAGAAAAGAATCCAGGGGGTTCCCTTCTTATTATGTGTAGAAAATCTTTCATTTGGGGCTGGTTAAGGCAGATACCTCCAAGCAGTCCAAAATCTGAAATTATCAGCCACACTCAAAAATAATTAATGTTGCTGTCTTTTTATTGTTCCAATATTTTCACAAAATGTCTCCCTGGTCATGCCCAACATTTCATCTACTTTGAAACGGGGTTTACTATTCCTGCGTAATGCATTCAGAAAATCTGACATCATTTTGAAAGCACTCAAGGTTTCAGAATTGGAGACATTTCTAAGAAATTAAAATCACAATTAAGATTAATCAGGTACTAGCCCCTGAAGAAGCCCAAATAGGGTGAAACGTTGGGCATGGCCAGGGGATCATTTTGTGAAAATATTGGAACAATAAAAGGACTGCAACATTAATAATTGTTTGAATGTGGCTGGTAATTTAGGATTTTGGACACCTTGGAGAATAGAACACATGCAAATCATGAAAAGCTGAATCAAGTTCAAACTCTGCAGTGTGGCCATGCTTCTCCTACTGGCTTAATACCAGATTTTTTTCTAAAGCCAGGGGATCACTGACCACCAGAATCTATCTAATGACTGCTGAAAATTTTAAAACCAAATAGAAAATTAGCAGACAGAAACAGCAATAAAATTACTACAAGTTTGACATTTGTGAAAACTGTAAAAAATAATGCTCAGGCACATAGCAAAATAGCAAGTAATTCTTCTGTGAAGTTATTATCAGGTTCTAGAAGGGAAGGTAGGGTCAGGGTTTGTATTGGCCTATTGTTGGATCCCATAGAAGAAACAACATTACTAAGATGAGACATTTCTTTTCTTATAACAACTAGGGCTGGATATTTGAAATAGTGCAAAATGGAGTGTAAAACTTTACAATGGTCCTTTTTATTGCCTGGGAGCCTGAGGATGCTATATTCAGTTGAATAGTATACAGGGGGGGCATTTGACTGAATATAGGGCCATGTCATCACAGTGCTAGGACAAGTAGTGCTGCCCCAACACCCACCAGAGTGAGTAGTGCCAGAGTGCTACTGTATCTGCAATATTCAAACAGACCTCAACAAATTAGTTCATTGGGCATGAGAGGCACTAAGACACCATTTTCATGCCCTTTATGGACTCATTTGCATGGGTAGTGCAGCAGGTTAGTGCTCTTGCACCCCTTCAGTGATCTGGTCCCAGACCAGTGTGGATATCCCTGGTGCTAGTGGTCCCTGCTCCCTCTTATTTCCAGTCCATAATAACGTTAACACATCCCTGGTGTTAGTGTTCCCTCCTCCTGATCACCAGCCAGTAGGAAATTGACAAGCCTCCCTAGAATCTAGCACCCCCCAGCAGCACCAAACACCCACCCCCTCAGTCACCTTACCAGTATCCTTCGTGCCATGGATATGCATACTGTGACTGACACAGCCCTCCTCACATTTCCTCGCCTGGCTGCTGTATGTCCAAGCGGGGAGTGCGCATCTTATTTATAGGACAGGCCATGTCACCCTTTCTTATAAATAAGACACATAATCTCTGTCTGGACATATGGCAGCTGGCCAAAGAGGTGTGAGCAGGGCTTCACTGGTTCCCATATGTGCACATGTGGCACCAAAGATACTAGTAAGGTGACTGGGGGTGGGTGTTCAGTGCCCTGGGGGCCACTAGATGCCAGGGAGAGTTGTCAATTTTCCTACAGACTGGTGATTGGAGGGAGAGGAAATATTAGCACCAGGCATGTGTTGACTTAATTAAGGGATGGTGATCAGGGGAGCCACTGGGCACCAGGGACATTGTAGCTTTATTATGGACTGGCAATTGGAATTGGGGGGGGCACTACCACCAGGGATGTTTTAACTTTATTACGGGCTGGTGACTGGGGGGAGATCTATAGAACCAGGGATATTTTAACTTTATTATGGGTTGGCGATCAAAGGGAGGGGAGACCACTGGCATCAGGGATGTGTTAACTTTATTATGGACTGGTGATCGGAGGGAAGTGGGGACCACTAGCACCAGTATGTATTAACTCTATTACAGGCTGGTGATTGGGAGGGACCACTAGCACCAAGGACATTGTACCTTTATTATGGGCTGGCAATTGGGGAGGGGGCCACTAGTACCAAGGATGTTTTAACTTTATTAAGGGCAGGAGATCAGAGGGAGGGGGACCACTAACTCCAAGGATGTTGTATTTTTATTATGGGCTGATGATCAGAGGAGGGTGAGCACTAGCACTAGGGATGTTTTAACTTTATTATGGGCTTGCAATAAGAGGGGGAACCACTAGTACCAGGGATGTTTCAACGTTATTATGGACTGGCAATTGGAGGGGTGGACACTAGCATCAGGGATGTTGTAACTTTATTATGGGCTGGCGATTGGAGGGAGGGGATCCACTAGCACCAGGGAAGTTTTCATTCTAGTATGGACTGGCGATCAGAGTGGGGTGCCACAGAACACAGGATATGGGTGTGCTCCCCCAGTGGACAACTAGCTAGGTGCTGGCATTACCTCCAGCAGCTGCTATGGTTGCCTTGAGTAAGTCAGGGTTGTGTTTGGCAGTATTTGCACTGTGCAAAAGGACCATGCTAAACCCTTTTGCACAGGACAAAGCTGCTGAATATGGGGTTGCGTGGCTATTCATGGCCATGCCCCTCTCCTTGCCCAACCATATGCATTATGTTTTGCACAGGTGCTAACCATCTTTGCCCACACAATGGCCTCATTTCAATATGGGGATCCAGGGCAAACCCCAGTATACACAGGTAAAGACCTCTTAGTGCCCATGCAAATTTTTGAATATTGAGACCTGGGGCTTGATTCCAAAATGACTTACACATGCCACAAGGTACTTTATGACACACCCAATGGTGTAAATCACACCTTTTTCCTTGCGTTCCTCAGGTTTGTATTCCAAGTTGTGGCATGCACCATGCCACATGTGGGTTGTGCCAAAGGTGGGTTACACCACCCACTACACCCACAACCCACTGCAGCATGGTGAAAGGGTGGGTTATGGCAGCAATGTGCCCTATTCAGGAAGGGTAGCTGCCGTAACCCAATAACGTCATTCCAAGACCAGCTATGGCACTGCAGATTTAGGCCAGCATGGAGGTGGTCTAATGGGCATCTGTCCTTTCCAAGTGATGGATGCCCATTCCACAGCACCATGGGAAGCACAAATCCCTGCTCCACATCTCCCCCCAGCAAGGTCATTCCTCCCACTCCCCGAATGTCAGGGACCCCCCGTGGTCCACTTCCTGCACTGCCCCAAAACATCTGTGCCACCCAACCCAGCCCCCACAATGCCCCCAGGTGGTTGTGGGTGCATTTTGGGGTGGGGGCTCCTAGAGAGAAGTAAATCATGAGCCATGACTTGCAGCACCCAGGACCATTGCACCATTCCTGTGGCGCTAGCCTGTGACTGCCGCAAGTCATGGAATGTAGGTGCAGAGGACCCTGCCTGTCTTGGAATATAGTGCAGGACCCTCGGCATAGTGCTGCATGGCACAACTCGCATACGCTCGTGAGTTGTGCCTTGTGACTTGGAATCGGCCTCCTGGAATCTAACAATAATGCCTAATACAAATGGTAGACTTATTAGCAGTGCCTTGGAAAGATGGGTCTAGAACCTATTTAGGAAAAAGGTTCTACAAGACAGCAGTCCCAAAGCTGGCATCCCTCCTGGCTTGTCTGTCCAGGCAATAGTGCTTTGTCAAAGTGTGAACTGTCTTCCAGGTAGCTGCTTTGCAAATATGTTGAAGAGGCATGTCTTTGTAGCTGCCATAATGGCATATGTGCTCCTAGTGGAGTGTGCGTTTAGGCCTCTGAGAGGTTGCCTGCCAGCTTTCTCATAATAGAACTGGATACAGGAGAACAACCAATGATAGTTTATCTTTATGGCCACTGGTTTACCCTTGCCAACCTCTCCATAAGTACCAAAGAGCTGTGTGCTGTCAGACCTGACATCCTTTGTCTGGTCCATATGGCATCTCAATGCCCTTTTTGACATTAAGTCAGTGAAGGTTTTGTTCTCTTGTGTTAGAGTGCTTAGGAAAGAGCACAGGTAGGGGTATTGACTGGTTTTGGTGACATTTTGACATCACATTAGGTAGGAATTTTCTATGTGTCCTAAGGACTACCTTGTCTCTGTGGAATATTATGTAGTTTGGATCTGTGCAAAGAGTTTGCAGTTCACTAACCCTCCTGGAAAATGGCATGGCTACTAAGAATACTGTTTTCCAGGTGACATGTTTTAAGTATGCTGTGGCCATAGGCTCAAATGGAGGTTCCATCAGCTATGCAAGACAAGTACTTGCCTGCTACTGTGTAAGTTGTAACAGCTGCCAGGTGCACTTTCAAAGCTGAGTCCCTCAGGCCTAAAAACTATAAGTGTAACATGTAATCCAGAACTCTGGACAGCCCATGCCTGCACTGGGATCATCTTTCTGGGAGCACACCAGTATGAGAATCTTTTCCACTTTAAGGCACATGCCTTGCTTGCAGCTGGTTTACTGGAAACCTTCAAGACTTCTATCACCTCTTCTGACAGATTCAAACCAAACATCTCTAGCTCTTCAGGAAACATGTCCTCAGGCATAATGTTCTGAGGTCTGTAAAGGTTATTCTGCCATGGGAGAGGGTCATTAGGGTGTGTCTCAGTGACAGAATCATTGAGAATCTGTAGGAGAGGTTCACAAGAATTGAATACCATGCCTGCCTGGCCAGTCTGGGACTATCAGGATCACTGTTGCTGGTTCCCTCCTAAGATTCATCAGTACCCTCTGTATGAGAGAAAATGGAGGGCAGGCATACAGAACTCTCTGTGTCTATTTCAGGGATGGGGTGTCCTCTCAAATGTGCCTCTGGCTTGGGGTCTGCAACAAGGTGAACAGATCTGATCTGTCTCTGGAGTGCCCCATCTTCTGAATAGTGAAGCCAGCACTGGTTTCATGGTTTCCATAACCTGGTAGATACACTGCAGAATTTTTGGAATCCAGAGAATAAGCTAGATCCTAGATCCTCACTGCTTCTGTACACAGCTCTGAGGATCTTGTTCATACCTATTTCATTATGTAGTGCATGGCTGTGGTGTTGCCTGGCCATATCTAAACTGACTGACACTGCAGCTGGGAGGTAAAGAACTGCATTGACAGGAGTACTGCCTGAATCTCAAAGAGATTTATGTGTTTCTGTGCCACTTACCATGAGGTCCCCCAGATGACCACCCCATCCCTGGAATGAGGTATCTGTTGTAAGAATCTTGGTGGGAGACTGATGAAGGAAAGGAATGTCATCTCTGAAGATGACTTCTTCTTTGCACCATTGCACTGCTTGCATAAAGTGTTTTTGTGACTGGCACTGGGTGTGTCAAGGGATCTGACCTTTGGAACCAGTAATGGTAATGGCACCTGACTGGCTGTCTTTTAGAATGCATTTTATTAATATTTATTGTTAGTTATTTGATCTGTATTTATTTCAATTTGTATATGAGTTGGGTCTATAATTTTTTCCGAGTTTGTCTATTTTTGAACTGATTGTGATACTGTTTTGAACTTTGTACAGTAAACTGAGCTCCAGGGAATGGGTGCTTTATAAATAAAGCTTACTTCCTTACTCTCTCAGGTGGTACTGTATGCCTCTCATCTGGAGACAAGCCCACGACACCACAGCTATGGCTGATCCCATGTGCCCTATAAAATCCCTTGCAGGCATTCACTAACCAGAACTGAATAATTCTGCACTGTCAAGCAGGTTTCCTACCCTGTTCTGTGGAAGAAATGCTCCCCCACAGGGTATCTAGCTCTGCTCCAATAAAGTCCAAAGCCAAAGTCAAGTCAAATTTTATTTACAAAAAGTGCTTTTCCAAAACCAAAGTGCCTGTACAGTGCAATGTAAAAACTCTTCTGATTAAAATCCCAGATCATAAATTTTCCAGATTCATGTTAAAATCAAATCATGTCAGGAAATGCTAGTTCAAATAAATATGTCTTCAATGTGGGCTTAAAGGACTCAGTGGACAGGCACTCTCTCACCCAACAAGCTAGAGAATTTCACAGGGTCAGGACCATAAAAGCAAATGCTCTGGCCCCTGAGGTCTTCAAATGGACCCTGGGAACCTCCAACAATCACTCATTGGTGGAACCAAGCAGGTGGAGGGGTGGTAGGGACACAGGAGGTCTTGCAAATAACACAGTCTCTGTTCATGTAGGGCCTTATATGTCAGCAACATGACCTTGAAGGTGATTCTCCACAGTACTGGCAGTCAATGCAGTTCACAGAGCACAGGCATAATATGACTGGCTCTTGATGAGCCAGTCAACAGCCTTGTAGCCCCTCCTCTGTACCAGCTACAGGCAGTGGATATCCACCCCCAGAAGCCCTAGGTACAGAGCATTGCATGAGCCAAGGTGGGTGGACACAAAGGCCTGGACCAATGTTGGAAGGTCCTCAGGCGGAACAAGGTGTTTTATCCAGGTGATGTTCCTCAGATGATAAAACAAGGTCTTGACAATGGCTAACACTTGAGCTTTAAGTGTCAGTTCACAGTTGAGTACAATGCCCAGGTTACAAACCCATTCAGAGGCCCTAAACTGGTCATCCCCCAGTATAATATCAGATGGCCGACCAGGAGGTAGCCCCCCTCTACCCAACAACCTGGGTCCACCACCAACACCTCAGTCTTCAAGTTCAATCTCAACCAGCTGGCACTCATCCAATCCAATGGAAAACTGCTGAAATCACACCCATACATAAGAGCGAGAACCGTTCCATCCCCAACAATTACCGGCCTATCTCCATCCTCCCCCCACTCTCTAAAGCCCTTGAAAAAGTGGTGTTGATCCAGCTCTCTGAATACCTAACCAAGTATGACATTATGTGCCAAGAGCAGCACGGTTTCTGCCCAGGACACAGTATGGCCACAGCTCTCCTGGAATTCTCCCAGCACCTACATGCTGCTCTCAACTCTAGCAGCCTTGCAGCAGCAGTGTTCATTGACCTCTCCAAGGCCTTTGGCACTGTCTGTCATCCCCTTCTACTCAACTCCTTCCACCAACTTGGCTTCTCTGGTGGTCCCATTTCCTGGTTCTCTAGCTACCTCTCTGCCAGATCCCAGCATGTCAAGATCAGCAGCTCCCTCTCCAGCACTCTTCCCATTCACTCCAGGGTCCCTCAGGGCTCCATCCTGGGTCCAATACTTTTTAGTCTCTACCTCAATACCCTCCCCAGCTCATGTACTGGTAAAATGCTCCTCTACACTGACAATGCAGTCCTTGTTGCCTCACATCCCAATCCCACCTCCCTCCAATTATCCCTCCAGCAAGCTTACAACCAAGCTGAAAGGTGGTTCGGAGACCGCAGACTGGTCATTAACCTAAAGAAAACCAAATCAATGCTCTTCTCTCACCACCAAAATAAAGCTAAAATTACACCCCTCTTGATTATTCCCAGCACTTTGTACCCACTAGAACAAGTGACTACATACAAGTACCTAGGCATCACATTTGATACCGCCCTCTCCTTCCACACCCACATTAATGCCCTGTCAGCCCCCATTAACTCTCAGATTGGCCTGCTATACTGGCACAGGGACTGCCTGCCTCAGGTTGCCCTCAGGCTGGCCATCACCTCCTCCATCTTGTCCCTCGTGGACTATGGCTTGCCCATCAATGCTGCAGCTGACAACACTGCCCTCTCCAAAATCCAAATCTCCATCAATAAGGTGTGTAGGCTCCTGATCAGTGCCCCCAGCCAACTCACACCTGCCTTCTCTATACTACCACCAATCTTCTCAACTTTGAGGAGCAACTGCTCTACCAGACCTGCCTTCTCGCTAAGAAATCTCTGCTAGGACTCTCCCCCCCAGAGGTCTCCACCTCCCTACAGCAGCCATCTTCGTCTGTCACCACCCATAGCTCTGTTAAGGCCACTTTCAAGGTGCCCAGAATCAAGACCTCTCTTGCCCAGAGATCCTGCCTCTACCGAGTTCCCACCTGGTTCAACTCCCTCCCTAGCTGCATCTCCAACTTGCCAAAAATTGGCTCCTTTAAAACAGCCCTTAGGAATCATATCTTTAATACCCACTGTTGTAGGTGCAACTAACCCACTGTTGTAACCTGTGGTTCCTGCCTGCCTTTCCCCCTGGCTCGACAATGTCCACTGGACAGACTCTCCCTCCCCCAGACCTGCCCCTTCCCTACTAGGTCCAAACAGGGATGTAACCCACTGTCTTCTTTGAGGACCTACTATATCCATGAGTGTAACTCACAATTTTGTAACATTATGTAACCTAAGTAACATACAAACTACTACATTATGTAACCTAAGTGTATCTATGTTAAATGTTCCTTTTACTGCTCTTGTAATGTTATCCTCTGTTTTAATCCACACTGTAATAACTGTCTTGATGTCTGCCCCTCCCACGACTAGGTGCCTTTGTAAATGAATCTCTGACTCAAAGGTTGTAAGCCTGATTTGTAATGAATAAAGAATAAAGAATAAACAATCCTGAATCTCAGTGGGCAACATGGGAAACAAAACAGAGCCTTGTGGTGCCCCACATGACAGGGGAAGAGGGGCCAAGGAAAAAATATTTGACACCAGTCTTTGAGACCTGCTCTTGAGGAATGAGTGACACCATCTGAGGACTGTTCCTGACAGTCCGCAGATCAACTGCAGGTGCTCCAGTAATACCCCATGGTCCACAGTGTCAAGTGCCTCCAAGAGATCAAGGAGAACCAAGATCGAATGACTCTTCTGATCTCTCACCATCAGGAGATCATTAAGTACCCATACAAGGGCTGTCTCGGTACTATGCCTCTTTCAGAAGTTGGACTGGAGAGGATTATAGACATCGTGAGTGGTAAGATGGTCTTCAAGCTGCAGAGTGACTACCTTCTCAATAACTTTGTCCAAAAAGGGCAAGTTAGAGACTGGTCTGTAGTTTGTGAGACAGTCTGGGTCGAGAGAGGATTTCTTCAAAAGGGGTGTTACCACCGCCTCCTTCAAGGGATCCGGGAACACACCCTTCTCCAATGAACACCAGACAATCTCAGCCAGAACAGGTCTGATGACATCCAAATACTTCACAAGGAGGCAGGTTGGACCAGGACCAAATTACAGCAGGACCTGAAAAGGTTCTATCAGGGACTTCTGTAGATTTATTAGGGAAACCCATTTTTTCCAAGGCATTCCTTACCTGTTGAATGGAGCATGTGATTCCTCTTTTATTTTCCCTGAGAAAAGTCAGTCATCCAGCTACTGGAAAGGGTAGCCGATGACATGCACGACTGTGATTGAGTGAACCGCAAAATGGCGACTCAATTACGGTGCATGTTATGGGGGCTACTGATGAGGTAGGGCAATGGGATGGGGTGGGTTCTCAGGATGTCGCTACATGTATACACATGGGGGGGTGGGAGCATGCATGCTCAGTGAAGGGCAGGATGGGTTTTGAGGGGTGGTGCAGTGGTGGGTTGCCAAGCTGGCCCCATGGCATG
Organism: Neoceratodus forsteri; assembly: GCA_016271365.2. Taxonomy (NCBI): domain Eukaryota; kingdom Metazoa; phylum Chordata; order Ceratodontiformes; family Ceratodontidae; genus Neoceratodus; species Neoceratodus forsteri. The sequence continues at coordinate 1,388,880,271 of CM057453.1, forward strand.
GTGGGTGGGTTCACAGCTTGGATGGACAGGGTGCTGAGTTTGGGTCTGGGCGCAGGTCTGTTTTTGTTGTGCCCGGACCAATTTTTTTTTTAACATTTTGCACCCCCCCCAGACATGCACCCCCTCTGGAATTAAGAATCCTTAACTAGGGGGGTGCGGGGGTTTAAGGCCCCCATGGGGCAGGTGCAGGGGGCACAGCCCCCCATAAAACATTAAAAATGTAAGTCCCCAGTGCTGTTTTGCTGTGAGCTGGGGAGTCAAAGTACCAAAACTGGTTTTCAGTGATGTGTCTTCACCGTAACAGAGATCATTTTTTGGCGATCGCCATTATGACATAGAACCTCAGAAAGCCCCTACATATTTCCTTCTTCAGGTGAGCTGCCCCCACAGCTAAGTATTTTATGAAAAAATCTTGGTGCTTAGGTGAGGCCAAAGGGTAAGGCTGTGAGCTGTGAGCTGATACTGGCAATTTCCTAGCCTGAACCTGAGATATGTTCTGTGACTGGATCTGACTGGAATGTGAAAACAGGCATCCTTCAGATTCAGTCACCATAACCAAACTCCTGACTTCAAGGATAGGATTATTATGGCCAGTGTAACCATCCTGATTTTTTTCCTTTTCTGATGTGTCTGTTCAGGTACATTAAATCTAGATCTGATCACATTATCCATTCTCTGTGTGGGTTAGGAAGTACCTTGAGAAAATGCCCTTTCTCACTGTAATACAGGGACTTGTTCCACTGCCTTTGCTTGCAGTAACGTCTTTACTTCCAGCTCCAGCAGGATTTTATTTTCATTTGGGGAGTGAGCTGGGAAGTTCTTTGACCTCTTCAACTTTGTGAATTTGTTGGGACAGTCCCTGTCTTCCTTCTTCAAGGACTCACTAGTCTGTGATGATTTTTTTCCCATTCCTGGAAGTAGGGAGTCAATATCCCCACCCCCTCCAGCAATGGCTGATTGGTGACCTTGGCAAAATTGTCAATGTTTTTGCTTTGGCTGTGGTTTTGGGGCTTGTGCTGCAGCATATCTGGTGTGCCTTCTGCCCCAACCCTATAGTACTCTGTCTGTGACTGGTATTCATAACCTGTGTAGAGACTTGGGTAGTAACCTCTGCTCCAGCCTTCCCATCGATAAGGCCTGTAGGAAGTAGAAGCCTTCTCTTTCTCTGTCAGGCTTTTGTAAGTGGGTTTTTGCTCATCCACCTTTTTCATGTACTATATGTCTCAGTTTTGTCAAAACTAAATACTGTAATGAACTTCCCTCAAAGGGGGAATCAATGGCCTTTTTATGGGTGTTCTGGGTAGGGAGTGTGGCCCCTAGCCAGACAAGTCTTCTCAAAGACTCTGAATGTGTTATGACTCTTGATGCTGAGTCATTGGCATCCACAGCCATGTGGAGTTGGTATTTTCTGGCATTGAGTGCTGACTTTGCAATAGCTGCTACATCCTGTGGCACCTCACCATCCACTTTCTCACATAGTGCCAGTCCAGTATTCCACAATGTTTTCTGATACTGAGCTGTATAGTCCAAATAAACTGTCTGCCTTACTTGCAGAGGAGTTAGAGCGTAAACTTTTTTTGGCAATAGGGTCCAGTTGTTTTGAGTCCTTCTCAGGAGGCTGAATAAAGAGAGGTACTTTAGCTTTCTCTCAAGCTACTGCCTGTACCACTCCTTCATGATCAGGATTGGCATACAGGTATTCCACCCCTCTTTTGTCCAACTGATACTTTCTTTTTATATATTTGTCAATGTTAGCTGCTGAATTTGGTGCTGACATGATTTTAGCGGTGGCTTTCTTGAGAAACTTGTGAGGGATTTAGTTCCATCATTATTCATAAATTCTATTTCCTCTTCATCCTCCTCAGAAGAGGCTCAGAGGAGGGTGGGAGAAGAACAACAAGCACAAACAGCTGGTAAGTAGGAATCAGCTCACCCAGCTGAAGAGAAAGTTTTGTGGCTAATCTAGATAACTTTTCTTTTTTGTTTCAAGTATCAGAAGCAGAGCAGAGGTCAAGAAAGAAGCAGAAGCCATCTTCCATAATGGTTGTGGAGGGAGAGTTTATAGAGATCATGTGAATTTAGATAGCCAGTCAAGGGCCACCAGGAAGAGTTTTAAGAAAGAAAGCACTCGATACATGGACCTCAGAGCAGGCAGGAGGAGAGCCAAGTGCAAGCAGCTGGTTGGTGGAAATGGGCTTATCCAGCTGAGGACAGAGTTTTGTTTCAAATACCTGAAGTGAATCAGAGGTTGGGAGGGAAGTGGCAGCAATCTTCTATGATGGCTGTTGAGGGAGAGTTCATGATGACCATGTGACAACCCATAGCCAATCAGGGGCCAGTTGGGACAAGGAAGTTCTGCATAAAACAAGCCACTCCTAATATGTCTCATCATGCTGTGTCCTAGAGCGTGAATGGAGCAGAGCAGGAGTGGAACAGGATTGGCAGCTTAAGCATCAGTAGGTGACAGCAGGCATGCAGGGAAGTCTACCTGTGCAGTAAGATAAGGTACAGTACCGGTTTACTTTCTGCTGGCTGTGTAGGAAATACTGCTGGAGGGTTAAGGGATAATGATAGAAAGGTAACAGTCCTTTTCAATTCAAAGTTTATTAAAGTTTTACATACAGAGAAAGGTACCATAACATATTTACATTCAGAAAAGCCTCCAGTGACTGGACAATGATGATACCTTTCAACCCCTTCCCTAGCCCTCCCTTTCCACACCCCCGGCACAAAGTAAGCAAATTTGTCATACATAATAAGACATATATCTCATTGTTATAAAGAATAAAGAGTATAGAAGAGGTCCCATATCCTGGCAAATCTCTGTGACCTGTTATGTAAACTTGCTATCGTCTTCTCTGTTCTGAGATTTGATAACAGTTCATTTAGCCATTCAATATATGTAATGTCCTCCTGATCTTTCCAATACCTCAACACAAATTTCTTAACTGACATTGAGATTAGAGCCATATAATATTTATGGTTATGCACTGAAACATTAGAAAAATCACCTAGAAGGCAAATCTCTGCTGTAAACAGGTCATGCAAACCTAACAAAGGATCTACCCTCTGTTGAATGAGAGACCACAAGGGGGCAACTTTATGGCAAGACCAGAAAATATGAAATAAAGAACCTTCCTCCAATGTACACCTTGTACAGAGAGAAGATTACAATAAACCAAATTTGACTAGTTTTTGTGGAGAATAATACAAATCATGCAAGATATTAAATTGCATCAATTGTAACCTATCTTGGATTATAAATTTATGACAGCTATGCCATAAAGTTGACTAATTGATAGCCAAATCTGGGAAATAAGATGACCTAAAATTTGTGGGAATAAAACTGTCTGGGTATAACCAATCATATAGATAACGATATAGTTTAGACACTGCATATGGGAATCCCACTACATTAAGCAGCTCTCTGTAAATGAAGGTCTTTTTTGGTTGTGGTGGGGCCCTGCCTATAACTTTGAACATGAGGTGTCTCACCTGAAACACTTTAAAAATCATGGAATTTGGGATATTAAATTTAGTCATAAATTCTACAGAAGAAAGTCAGGTCTGGTCCTCTTTTACAAAGTGGGATAAAGTACAGTCATCTAAATTAGGGAACCAGGTAGAGGACATCATTACTTTGCCTATCTAAAAGTTAGGATTATTGTATATTGTTTGGGACAGATCCAGAATATTGTCATTTCTGAGAAAGGAGCATAACTAAGAATGCACCTTAAGAGAAATAGCTATCTGCAAAGTTTTAATGGTTGAGGGAAGGGATTTCAGCTTTGAGTGTAAGAGACTGGCTGGAGAGAGGCCAAACTCCCTTATTTGTGCAATTTCAATTTTTAGCCAGATTGAGGCGTATGTTGAGACAACTTGTAGATTCTCATTCGAGAACCACCTAAGATATTTATTTGCATGACTGGCCCAGTAATACAAACCAAGATGTGGAAGCTAAGGCCTCCCAGGACTTGTGGGACAGCTAATTTATGAAAAACTATTCTCGGTTGTTTCCCAGCCCAGATAAAATCTGTAGTTAAACTATGAACTCTCCTAAATCAAGAAAGAGGGAGCCAGATATTCAACAAATTTAGGGGGTAAAAGAGGCAGAGAAAAATATTCATCTTAATTAGATAAATTTTACCCCATAGGTATAATGGGAGGTGGGACCATCAATTTAAATCTTGACTAATGGTGTTTATGAGAGAATCCAAATTTATCTTTTGAAGATGTTTAGAATTTGTCACTAATTCAATTCCCAAATACCTAAGGGAATCTGATTTCCAAGAAAGCCCTATACCAGTTATACTATTCTGGAAAAATCTATGATTGAGGGGAAACACAACTGCTTTACTTTTGCTCAATTTGTAATTAGACATGGTACTGAATTGTCCAATTATGTCTAATAAAGGTGGAATGGAAGTATCTGTGTGAGCTAGTTGTAGAAGAAGGTCATCCACATATGCAGATACCTTAACTTCATAACCCTGAACTGGTATACCTTGAATCTGCAGGCATTCAAATAGCCTGCAAATCAAAAGTTCCAAATACAGATTTAAGAGCAGAGGAGACAAGGGACATCCCTGCCTTGTACCTGAGTGCAAAGGGAAAAGTTCTGAAATTGCATCATTCCCCAAAACTCTAGCTGATGGGAATTTGCATAGAGTGGTTATCCAATTGTGAAATAAAGTGGGGAACTTAAATGCTGCCATAGTGTGAAACAAAATGTTTAGATTGACCTTGTCAAAAGTCTTCTCAGTATCCAGAGAAACCAAAGCTGCATCTCTGGATGCCAAGAAGACATGGGAAAGGGTACATAAATGATCTGTAGAGTTCCTACCTTTCATGAATCCTACTTGTTTGGGACCTATTAATTCAGGAAGGACAGAGCTAATATGATCAGCCAAATGTTTAGTCAAAATTTTGATGTCCTGATTGAACAATGAAATTGGATGGTAACTGGTAACTAATTCAGGATTTTTATCCTGTTTTGGCAGAAGGACAATTAAAGCTTCAAACAAAGTTTTATCTGATGCTAATCCTGATAAAATATGTTGATATAATGGTAATAATAAAGGAATAAGCTGAGTAGCAAAGTGCTTGTAAAAATTGGGAGAGAAATCATCTGGTCCTGGGGTTTTATCGGTTGGGAGATTTTTAATAACTCTGATCAGTTCCTCTTCTGAAAGAGGAAGTATTAGAGTGTTCTGCTGAGTTTCTGAAAGGGAGGGAAGATGAGAGCTCCAAAGGTACACATCAAGCTCAGCTTTGGAAGGCAGGTTGGGCATTGGACCATAAAGGTGTCTGTAATACTGGCTACATTCAGAAACAATCTCCCCGGGGGAGATTTTGAGAGCACCATCTGCCTGTAAGTGAATCGCTGAAACTAATCTATAAGATTCCTGTTGCTTAATAGGTAGTGCAAGTAAACGTCCAGCTTTTTCTCCCTGATCCATATAGGAGGCTTTAGCTTTTAAGATTGCATATTCAGTTTGCTCCCTGAGAAGGTCTAAATAAGTATGTTTTAATTTAGCCAGATCTTGTTTAATTTGTTCAGATGTAAGTGGAGAGAGCTTTTTTTCTATACTATGTATCTGGGAAAGAAGAACGAGAAGCTGCTTTTCCCTTTTTTTCTTTTTGTGAGAAGCCAGACCAATCAAGAGTTGTCTGAGATATGCTTTTAAAGTACACCACTCTATGCCTGGCTTAGTAGCAGAGTTTTTATTTATATTTATAAATTGAGTTATTTTGTCAGAAATATACTTGGACACTTCAGGGTCCCTCAGCAGTTGATTATTGATTTTCCACCTACCCCCCGGCTTAGGAAAAAATGCAAAAATGATCTGACAAGTAACTACTAAGTGATCAGAAGGAGGACCTGGGTGAATAGATGCATCTAATATCCCTGGGAGGAGGGTTTGGAAAGTTAATAGATAATCAATCCTTGATGCCGTCTCATGAACCTGGGAAGTGAAGGTACAACTCCTCTCGGAGGGGTGCAAAACACACCAGACATCACAGAATCCTAATTGGTCTAATAACTCTCGAAGAGCTCTTTGAGCAGGGGCAAGCCCTTTATTAGATGACCCTGAGAGGTCCATAGTTGGGTCAAAAATCAAATTGAAATGTCTCCCCAATAATTAGTGGGAGGGACAAATGAGGGGTTAATACATTTATCAACTCTATGAAAAAACAGGAGTGTCCAAATTAGGGCCATATACACTACCCAATAAAACCTCAGTTATGTGTAAAGTGCCCCTAACAGACATATATCTACCCTGAGGGTCCCTTATCATCTGGACAAGGGAGAATGAGATAGATCTTTTCAACAATATCATGACACCCCGACTTTGAGTATTGCCTTCTGCTGGAAAACCTGCCCTATCTGAAGTATTCTCAATTGAGTAGCTTCAAAATCTAGTAGGTGTGTTTCCTGTAAAAAAAATAATTTCAGCTTTCAGTAGACTGAGATGCTTCAAAAGTTTGTACTGTTTAATCTTTTGTCTAACCCCCTTAATTTTCCAAGAAGCTAAACAGAGATCCTTAGCCATGTCCCCAATCCAGAACAAATGCAAAATCAAAGACCCCTTTATTCTGTGGAGAAAGAAATGATGGTCTGATTAAGACTTTCTTTGTGCCTTTTACCTACCCTATCCATACCCCTACTAATAAATCTAACCTATCTTCATAACCCAAAAATGTCAGAAGAAGATGACCTGAATTCCCACTGTACAAAGAAAAACCTGCCCTCCCCAGTTCCCTTACTGTCTCGGACTGTGCTATGCAGTACACACTCTCGCTGCTCCTATCCTCTAGCCACCCATTCTGAACCCTATAATTACCTTATATAAAGCACCAATCCAATCAAATTTTGACCAAAAGGAAATGGAAAAATATTAAGTATATAGAGAAGGGACTCAAACTATAGCCCTTACTGTGGTAGTTCTGCTGTTTGTCCTATACACTTGATTTAGGAAGATTTGATAAACACCTTAAGCCACCAACTGGAGACCCATAAACTTGTACCTAATAAACTCTGTTTCTGTTGATGATACGCTCCCTAACTGAGGCCAAGTGTCAGCTGAAAGTAAGTATTATTTGAAATTAACTTAAATACTCAGCTACCTAGTTGAACTTACTAAGCAATCAATTTAACAGGTGCTGATGCTCCAGGAGAAAAAAAAAAGAAAAAGAATAGATCATTAACATTGCATAGCATTTAAAATATCCATCAGATACAAAAACATGGTTGCGCTGCACCACCTAGGTGGCTCCCCAGCACATAACATTACTGGAAACCTTTAAAATACCAGCACAATCATGCATACTTTTGAGATGCCTTACAACCAGTGGATATCCTCAACTAAAAGTACTACCACACTTTTGTTGGGATCAGTGGTTTCTGAGGTCACTAATGAGTAACCTTAAAACCTACTTTTAGAGATCCACTTTTAGACAGTTCCTGAAAAAACAGATAATGGCTAATTATCAGGCTATATTCTCATCAGAGCATGAGCTCAGGAGAAACTGACTAAGTCAAGTGTCCCAAAAAAGCTCCAGAAAGAGGGACTTTAAACTCATCAGTGCTGCATTAGGATCCTCGTATGAGTGCCAGGAGCCAGCTGCTTGAACTTGGAGTCTCAAAGGATAAGTCATCCGAAATCTAATCCTGCAGTGATGATCTTGGAGACTAAAGGATGAAATGCTGTTCTCCTAACTCTGATTGAAGCTGGCAGGTCTTGGGCTACTCGTATCTTCACTGTCTCCCAGTGGACGTCTTGCAATTCTTTAACTTTCAGAAGGAAATGCTGAAGTTCCAAATAATTTAGAGACCAGAAAATCAACGGTCTCAGCTGAGCTCCTGCTGGGGGAATTGGGCGTAACACCCTATGCGCTGGTTCTATAACATATATGGGACCAAAAAGCGAGGGACCTGCAATTTTCTCCACCTATTTCTGGACAAACAGAACAGTATCCAATCCTTCCTCATTTTCAGGTAAGTCTATGAGGACCGCATTATTCCTCCGACTGTGGCCCTCAAGGTCTTTGATTTTAAGCTCCATTTTGACAATCGTTTGTCTTGTTGCAGCTAGCTCTGGGTCAACTTTGTCAGCTCTTTTTTCCAAAGAAGTTCTATAGACTTCCCCATCCGAGGTTCAGATCGTGAGGTCTTCCATCACTTGCGCTAGAGATTTTAAATCAGCTGAAATTGAGTGCATTTCATCTCAGAATGACTGGAACTCCTCTAAGAATCTAGAGAGAGTGAATGGTTCTTGCTCTGACATGGTAGTACTTAAACTCTGCAGTTCAGGAGTAGTCGGGGCCCTAGGCTTTTTCAGGTCCTTCTCTGGCGTAATCTGTGGAGTGTGCTGAGGGAAAACTTTGCACATTTCTGCCTCCATATATTGAGTTTTCAGTAATGGAAATAAGTAGCAGAGTAAACAATTGTTATTTCTCCCTCTGATGAAATTTGCAGGCACTCCTAGTAGTAAATATTAGAAAATCAACTGACTGGGTGGCTGGAGCGATGAAAGGGAGCTGTTACCTGTTGCACTGCATCACGTGATCGCTCAGAAAGGTAACAGTCTTTACAAGCAGTAAGTACTTGTATATGGAAAAAGGGGAAACACCCTATCTAGGGCAGAGGCACATAAACAGATAAGAAAAAGCACAAAGGGATAGGCTAAGTCATAGACAGGCAGAGGGATGCAAGGGGCGGAATACAGGAACAAGTAAGGGGTAAAGGAAAGCAACAAGGGGAAAACAAGAAACATCCTATCTAGGGTAAGGATACAAGTAATTTCCAATAGAAGTAGAAAGGAAATTAATGGGAATTTTTCAGAGTGATGCAGTGCAGTGATTGTGGAGCTGGGGATTTCAGAGAGGCCTTCTGGAGACTGAGGTGATGCTAAATCCACACTCACTTCTCTGGGTTGAAGGAGGAGATTGCTGGACTCCATGCTGAGTTAGCTAGGATCCAGAGAACCTCTTACTCCATCCAGAGGCCACCAAGTCTACCACCATTGCTCCAGAGTGATTGAAAAGGTTAAGGCTAAAAGGATAGCTTTCAGAAAGTACAAAGAGATGCACAGTGAAGAGGAAAGGGTGCTCAGGAAGGTACTGGCTGCACCTTTGAGAGTCCTATTTAATGGTAGCACATCAATATGGTGACTGTGGAATGGTGACCAGTGAAGAGGGTGACAGAACCACAGCACCGACACTTTTGGGTGACCGGCTGTTCTTCCCATCTCTGAGGTATACCCCACCACGGTTTTAGTATAGTAAATAAGCAGGGGCATGAGGGTTGAAACCCCCACAAGGGAGGTTACAGGGGGAGAAGCCCCCCAAAAAAGACCTTGTTGAAATTCATTGTGCTGCAGGATTTGTGCCCTCTTCATGGGTCACCATTCTGCAGTCACAGTTTTGAAATGGAGCCCTATTTAACAGCTCACTGGAAATAGGAGTGGTTCTCAAGGACTGGATGAAGGTGAATGTAGTCCCACTAGAGAAAAGTGGCAGCAGGGAATAAGCTGGCAAATACTGGCCAGTCAGCTTGACATCAGTGGTGGGAAAGTTAATGCTGAAGGAAGAGATTATGGAATATTTTGAAACCAGTGGGTTATAAGACCCAAGGCAGCATGGGTTCACAGTGGGGAGGTCATGCCAAATAATCTGATAGATTTCTTTGACTGGGTAACAAAGGAACTAGATCTGGGTGGAGCAGTGGACATGGCCTACCTAGATTTCAGTAAGGCTTTCAACACCAGTCTACATAGGACACTAGTAAGCAAGCAGTGCATCTTAGAAGTGGGTCTAAAGATAATAAACTGTACAAAAAACTGGATGGGGGATAATCAACAGAGGGTGATGGTAAACAGAGTTCCCTAGAAGGAAGGGAAGGTGAACAGCGGGGTACCTCAGGGCTCAGTACTGGGACCAATCCTCTTTAATGTCTTTAAGTGATATTGCAGAGGAGGTTTGAAATGAAAGCCTGCCTCTTGCAGATGACACCAAAATCTGCAATAGGGTAGACCCTCTGGGAGGGAGAGGTGATGTGGAAAGAATGAGCAGAGACCTGAGAAAACTAGAGGAGTGATCAAGATTATGGCCACTGGGTTTCAATGTAAAAAAGTGCAAAATAAACTTATAGCACAGAAACTCATGGACAGAGTACAGAATGGTTGGAGTGGCATTGACAATCACCAAGCAGGAAAGAGACCTGGGGTAATCATATCTGATGACCTAAAAGTGGACAGGCAGTGTGACAAAGCAGTTGGAAGGGCTAGTGGGATGATGAGGTGCATAGGGAATGGATTCACCAGCAGATAGAGTGAGGTGGTACTGCCTCTGCATAGATCACTGGTAAGACCTACCTAGAGTGTCCAGTTCTAGAGAGCAGATCTCTAGAAGGACATAGACAGAGTGGAGGTAGTCCAGAGGAGGTGTGCATTAGGGTCATTGGCCTAACTCTTACCCCATTCCCTGTGTAAACAAGCTGTGGTAATTTGGCAATTTCTCAGTAACTGTAGCAACCAAGGAAAAAATTCCACTGCAGTTGTAATCATTGCTTCAAAACCTCCACGGGGACTTTGTCCAACTAAAGGTGTACTGAGGACACCGCAAAGAAGAATGGGGTGAGAGTTAGGCCTGATGACCCCAATGCACACCCTGATGCCTGCTGGTGTGTGGAGGGTGGGGGGTGAGGATGGGGTGGTAGGGGTTGGTAACCCTAACATCGAATTTTCAAACTTTTGTTGGTGTACTATCAACCCTAACTGATGCATTAATTAAGTTTTTTGCAATGAATTTCCCTTCTTTTTGAGAAAGTGTAATGTAACCGGTATGTGATTGTGGGAACGTGGGCCCTCTAGGCCCTGCGCTTCCCTCACACTACCCAATTTTGCAAACTGATATCCATATGTGGAAGCGCGGGCACTCCGAGCCCTGTGCTCCCACTCAGGACCTGTGTTTCCCTCACACTGCCCATTTTTTGCATAATGATATTCATATGTTGGAACGTGGGCCCTCTGTGCCCTGTGCTCCTACTTACACATATGAACGGAGACATACTGCACCCCTATAGTCATGAAAAGGAACCCGTGCAACACTAATTTGGCAATATCTCAGTAACTGTGGCAACCATAGAAAAAATCCCACTGTAGTTATAATCATGGTTTCAAAACCTCCACGGGGGCTAAGCCCCAATAAAGGTGTACTAAGGTCACCACAGCAAAAATCCGTATTTCAAACCGTTTTTGAGATACAGGCACCAAAAGAGGCAGCAGGCACTACAGTGTTATCCTATGGGAATTTTGGCAACTTCGGAACACTGTAACTATGGAACCATCATCAATTTTGTGACAAAAATACCAAAGGGCACATCTGTGGGGCCAGGGCCTGCTACACTACAAATTTCAGTCAAAAAAAACCCTAACCATTATTTTGCTATGAAATGACAAAGAAGCTGGCTCATTTGGGGCTTTAATTTTGTGGAATTCCTCAACTTTCACAAAACTCCCATAGGTCAACATTGGGTACTTTTGCAAAACTAAAGGTAGAGGTGGAACACTACTGTTACTTTAGCAAAACTAGAGGTACATGGAAACATAGAAACATAGAATTTCATGGCAGATAAAGACAGCTTGGCCCACCTAGTCTGCCCATTTCCCTACCTAATAGATAAGCTGCAGATCCTAGTTAACCAACAGCCTTCTTCCTCCTACCCCTGACTAGAATTGCATTATATCTATCCCATGCATTCTTGAATTCCCCAACTGTTTTTGACTCCATGACCTCCTCAGGAAGGCTGTTCCATGGATCTACAACCCTATCCATGAAAAAAACTTCCTCACATTACCTCTGAGCCTTCCCCCCTCTATCTTCAGATAGTGCCCCCTTGTTCTTGCACATCTCTTTTCCTGAAAGATGCTACCCTCTTGGACTTTGCTGATTCCGTTGAGGTACTTGAAAGTTTCTATCATGTCCCCCCTCTCCCTCCTTTCCTCAGGGTTATACATATTAAGCTCCTTTAGTCTTTCTTCATATGACTTCTGGTGCAGACCCTGCACCATTTTGGTTGCCCTCCTCTGGATAGCCTCCAGAACTGCATGCAGTACTCTAGATGTGGTTGCACAAATTGTCTGTACAGAGGGATAACAACTTCCTGTTTTCTACTGGAGATGCCTCTCCTTGTGCATCCCAGTATCCCCCCAGCCCTTCTTACTGCCTTCTCACATTGCTTGCCCACCTTTAGGTCATCTGATATAACTACCCCCAGGTCCCTTTCCATTTTTGTTGTTGTCAGTATCTCACCCACTTTGTGTACTCTTTCCCCCGGTTTTTGTTTCCCAGCTGTATTACTTCGCACTTCTTCATGTTGAATCTAAGCTGCCATACATTTGACCATTCCTCCAACCTTGCCAAGTCCCTTCTCATCCTTTCCACCCCACCTTGTGTATCAGCCCTGTTGCAGCTCTTTGTGTCATCTGCAAAGAGACATATTTTTCCTTCCAGTCCCTCTGCAATGTCACTTATAAAGACATTTAAAAGGACCGGACCCAGGACTGAACCCTGCGGTACCCCACTAATAACCCCCCTTCTTCACTGTGGACTCCACTTACTATTACTATCAGCATCCTGTTGTCCAGCCAATGTTTTACCCAGCCTTCCATCCTGGGACCCACTCCCAGGCAGGCTAATTTGTTTATTAATCTTTTGTGCAGGAATGTATCAAATGTCTTGCTAAAGTCTAGGTAGGTCATGTCCACAGCCCCTCCCTGGTCTACTACTTTAGTCACCCAGTCAAAGAAAGTGATTAGATTCATCTGACATGGCCTTTCTGCTGTGAATCCATGCTGCCTTGGGTTCTGCGATCCACTGGCCTGTAGGTACTTAATTCTTTCCTTCAGAAGTGATTCCATCATTTCCCTACCACTGAGGTCAAAATGAGAGGTCTGTAGTTTCCTGCCTCTGTCTTGCTCCCACTTTTGTGAAGGGGAATCACATCCCCCTTCCTCCAGTCCTCGGGTACCACACCATCCTCCCATGATTTACTAAAAAGGGTAGTCAGTGGTGTTACTAGTTCTCCTCTTAGATCTTTAAGAATTATCAAAAGGGTCTCAGAAATGCTGAAATCTGATTGGTTGTCAGCATTCTGAGAGCCTTATGTTAATCTCCTTATTAATGTACTTGTAGAGCCTGATTACCAGAGTAGTGCTTTATCTGGTCACCTGGTTCTACATTCAGTAGGTGTTCTATTGATGGAATTGTGAGCCACCATTAAAAACAAAAATGATAGTCCTACCACTAATGTAAAAGAAAGATTTTTTAACTACAAAAAAGATCAAGTTGGGTTGATAGTGAGATGAGGTGTGTGACAAGGGCGGTTCTCATTAGCTTATAATAAAATAGTAGCCAGTACCTTGTGTTTTGCGTGTGTTTTTTATGTACTAAGGTGGTTTGGGGAAGCTAAACCAACGGAGGAAAAGCTCTCTCCCAAGCTCTCTGAAGCCTGAGTCTCACTGAGGTCAGTTATAGCAGTCTGACTCAGGCTTCAGATTGTCAATCTTTAGAGAAAGTTGGCAGTGGAACAGCTGGTGATAGAGGAGAATACCACCACTACTTGAGTAGTGCAAAGCTTGTAGGTCCACTAGTAGTCCAGTATTCTCCACTATCACCTAACTGGCAGTTAAACAAAGGTAAAATTCAGCACTGCATGGCAAGGGGCATCTATAAGTCACATACTGTGACAGTTTCTTTCTATGACACAACAAGGAGCATGACTGAAACTGCATCTGTCTTCCCCCACAATTCAGCGAGTGAGTGGTCTAGCAGACAGCCTCATAGCGTGATTGTGCTACAAGTGAAGGTACCTCCAGGCACTTTCAACTGCCAGTCTGTACGGTGTGCAGGCTTTGGCCTGCTCCACATGGGTTGGAGAGGAGAATGAGCCAGTGGGATATGAAGGAGGCAATAGTGGAAGCACCTCCTCCCACCTTCCTGAACCACCGCTCAAGGGGCAGAATTTGTACATGCCCTGAAGGGCTTGGAGCAGCAAGAGGAGGCCAGTAACTAGCCACACCCTGCAGCTGTGTACAAGTTATCCCAGCCAGTGAGGGGAACATATGCAGGCTGTGCTTTAGCTTCAGATGGTCAGTGTGCAGCACCTCTTGCCAAAGAATCAACTGGTCATCTACCTGTCCCCTGCTTTCAATCTGCATTCCCTGTGTGTGTTTTCTGGACTCTGGTGAGTTTTAACTGCCTAATGAAGCAATACCATGCAGCAACTGAAAACATAGTTAAACTTTTGGGGGGCTACAAATGGCTACTTTTTTTATTGTCATTTTAACTAGAACTGGAACTACAAAATTACATCAAAAGCCTCGAATGACCTGCAGCCCAAACTTGTCCTCTGGCAATGGTTGCCATGGACACCATACTGACACTGCTCAAAACACCAAGCAAGAATCAGTAGGTCCTGTAAGGCAGAAGGACTACTTTAAATTAAATCTTCTTTCAGAATAGAATAAAACAGGAAAAAGTATGTTTTAACATTTTTATTTTTTTCCTTTTAATAATAGCAATAATGAACTCTGGGGGTTATGTTAATGTTCATGTTAATCACCCTCTGGGGGCAATATGGCACTCAGCTGTTCCACGTGCCCCATTACACCCCCAAGGGGTGATTAACTAGAACATTAACATAACCCCCATCATTCATTATTGCTTAATTCTGGGATGAATCCCATCAGGCCCCATTGCTTTATCCACCTTCAGTTTTAGGAGTTCTTTCAGAACCCTTTTTTCTGTGGAAGGACTGATATCAACCCCCCTATCCAGAGTGCTTCTACTGACTGGATTAGGTAACTCTCCCTCCTCTTCCTTCGTGAATACTGAGCAGAAGTATTCATTCAGTATCCCTGCTTTTTCACTATCCCTCTGCCCAAAAGCTCTCCTCTTTATTCAGCCTCAGTATCCCTGCCTTAGTCTTTCTTCACTCCCTAATGTACCTATAAAAGGTTTTATCCCCCTTCTTAACTGAGTTGGCAATCTTTTCCTCATTTTGGGCCTTTGCTGTTCTGACTGCCTTCCCCGCTTCATTCTGCTCTAACTGGTACAGTTCTCTGTCCTGCTCCTTCTGTGTTTCCTTATACTTCTTGACTGCTGTCTTTTTCTCCCTAACCTTCCCTGCCACTTCTTTTGAGAACCGTAGTGCTTTTTTTCTTTCATTTTGATTTGTTTATTTGCTTCACACAAAGGCTTGTTGCCTCTGTGATGGCAGTTTTGATGTTTCCCCATTGTTGCTCCAGCCAACCTTCTTGCCTGTTAGGTAGTGTCACAATACTCCTGGAACTTTTGTGAAACTAAAGGTAGTGTCACAACACTACTGGTACTTAAGGAAAACTAAAGATAGTGTCACAACACTACTGGTACTTATGTGAAACTTAAGGTAGTGTCACAACGCTATTGGCACTTTCCTGACCCACTTTCGAGACAGGGACCCCGAAATGTGGTGCAGATGCTGATATCTCAGTAATGTTATCCATAGTTGCCTTTTGCTGGTTTACTGAAAAAATTTACACCTGTTCCATTTTAAATGTAGTGTAATGTAACTGGTATGCGGTTGTGTGACTGTGGGCCCTCTGGGCCCTGCGTTCCCCTAACACTGAAAATCTTTGCATAATGATATGCAAATGTGATTGCACAGGCCCTATGGGCCCTGCACTCCCACTTCCAAGTAACTAAGAGGACATAACGCAGGCCTACAGACATGAAAATGAACCCCTGGAACACTAATTTGCCAATATCTCTGTAACCATAGCAGCTATGAAAAAAATTCCACTTCAGTGGTATTTATGACTTTGAAAATGCGAGTAGTGAAAAATCTGTATCTCAAACCATTTTCGAGATATGGGCATCGAAAGGCGCCATGGGCATCACAATGTTATCCAATGGGGAATTTTGCAAGAAATTGTGCAATGGATGTTCATAACACAGTGAATGTTTTGAATTTTTTAACCAAATTTTCAACATGGGCTTTTTAGAACCTCCCCTCATGAACACTGTCACTGTGATTTTGTTAACCCACCCTGAAAGTTGATTTTGCACAGCTACTGTGTCATTCTGTGGCACAGGTGCAAAAACATGTATTGAGTAGGATGTAAAAAATAACAGCTGTACTGTTCATAAGGAGGTGTGAAAAAATGGCAATGTTGAAAATTTGGAGTGAAAATATTAAGAACTGGCGAAGTTATGAGTGTACATAGAAACATCGCAGAGCATGCTCATAAAGCGGTCATTTGTTCGAATGTTTTCACCAAATTTTCAATATGGGCTTTCTCGGACCTCCCCTCATGAATAGTGACACTGTGATTTAGTTAAACCATCCCAAAAGTTGATTTTGCACAGCTACCGGGCCATGCAGCGACCAAAAAAATCACCTTTTGGGACTGAGTAACAAAACAACAGTGAGTATGTTCATGAGGTGGGATTCCAAGAACCCCATTTTGAAAATTTGGGGAAAAAATTCATAAAATGGGTTGAGATACTAAGATAAGTTAACCCCCCCATTGACTCCCATTATATGGCTTACCTTGATTCCTCAAATCACAGTTCAGTTTTGAAGAGTGCAGATGTGCCCCTGGTCCAGAAAAGATTGCTGCTCCTGACCTCCAGAGATAAGTATGGGTAAGGGGGGTGCAGGGAGGTGGGTGCTCAGTTGGAGGGTGGGAATGGGGGAGGGGGGACTGGGGAGATGAATAGGGACCATTTTCTTTCTTGCAGGAAAAAAAGACATCGTGGGATGATTTTCTTTATTTAACAGGTACAACAAATTTATGTTTTTGGCACACTGGGGTAGGCTCCCAGTGTACCACATGAGTTTTTTGGGGGGAGGGGATACATGCTGCCAACTGGGGGATTGGGCACCCCCCCATCTGCAAAGAAAGTGGGCTTTGGGGGGCATCCGACATCGGGAGTTGGCATCCCAGTGTTGGAAAGATAAAAATAGAAAAATGATCTGAGAACACAGGGGTAGGATCCCAGTGTTTCCCATAAGTGTGTGAGGTGGGGGCACTTACCGATATGGGGATTGGGCACCCCATTGTTGGTGAGGATGACACAAGTTGAGTGCAGGATCCTGCATCAAAAATATTGATGCAGGATTCTGCATCGAAGCTAAAAGACATCTGGGGGGTGATTTTCTTTATTTACTGCCCCTAGATAAACAGGTGTGATACTTTCAGTGTTGCATCCATTTCATTCACAATTTGGGACACTACGGGGGTCCCAATTGTGAAAATGGCATTTCAAGGAGTCAGATTGAAAATCTGATGCCCCCAGTGTGTTTCTCGGCCCCTGATTAGTTAAACACAACTGACTGTGTTTACCTAGGGGCAGTAATTATTGAATTTCATCCATTGTTGCCTACCACTAACTGACAACAAGATGGCAGCAGCTGGAAACAAAAACCAGAGCTCAAAAGCAAATTTTGCTTTTGGGAAAGCTTTTAAAAGCTTTCATGGTACACATATATTTTTACCATAGGCTATAACAGGAAATGTTAAACTTTAATAACTTTGAATGGATTAATAGTTTTTCACCAAACCTTCAAAAGGCACTTCCCTGTCCCAGTCCCCATATATGCTGAAAATTTCAGAGCAGACAGACAAACCATTCGGGCTGTAGAGACAAGAAAAAATTCAAAAAAGTGGTCTATGGTACCACACCACACATACAATATTTCATGCAAATCGGACAAACGGTTGCAAAGTTATTAAAGTGCAACATTTTGTGTTTAACATAGAAGTGGGTGTGCAACCCTCACTATACTGGCCCAGTAGTATATGTGTACATATATCTATCTGTATGTGTATGTGTATATATATATATATATATATCTATATAAATATTTATGCAATTGGGTGGACAAATATCTGGTGTGATAAATCCAGTTATCTCAGTCACTGTGTGTATCAATTTATTATACACACACAGTTCCCCTAATGTTCAACCGTTTATCCACACACTTTTTACCCGGCTGCTGGCACTACTTTCCTCAATTCCACTTTTCTTTTCATACTAACTGCACTTCTAATCCACCACTGTGAACACAAACAAACCCCACTTAGACAACAGCCGCTCCTCCTCACATCACCCTCCTTGCACATTGCTTCTGCTCTCAGGCTACACTGAAACAATGCTTTCTAAAAACATGATTCTTTTATAACAAAACTGCTTCTCCTATTTCACCCTGCTCACATTGACCTGGCTGCACATCGCATTTGCTCTCACTCCACACACAGACAGTGCTTTAAAAAAATAATAATACTTCTCCTGTTTCTGCCTAACGTGCTCTTTTTAACAAATTTAAACACTTACATGCTGAAAAGTGAAAAGCCCTGGATTTCCTGTTTTTCTTTTTCCATTCCGCTCCAGCTCTTACAGCATGCTCCATAACTGTCCCGTCCCCAGCTCATTACCTTGCCCAGGTGACACCACACAAAAAGGAAAGAAATAAATTGTGCCCTACACGCCAAATGAAACTAAATATTAAGTTCATCTCACATGGCTTTTCGCTGTGATACACGCCTCAACTCCGTTAACATTCCTGCTAAACGTAGCCCCCATGTTTATAAGAAATTTTTTGAACTCTGCAGTCTCCACCAATCAATGCCGACAGCAACAGTCATGTCAACATGCTGCATCTATAGTAATGCCCATAGCAACAGGGCTCTTAAGAAGCACATGAACACTTTTTCACAAAATAAACCCTCAAACAACGTGATGAAACAAAAAATGAAAAAAAAAAATAACTGAACACACAAGGTCTTGCCTGTTGCATGAATGAAATTTGCAAGGGGGACCTAGTATAATATCTAATTTATCTACCCTCATGCTGGTTGACCTTGGACACCTCACTCATGGCTTATGCCACTTGTGAAGTTCCCCAAGGTCAAACAGCACTCATGCAGACAAATCAGATATCACACAGGTCCCCCCTGCATATCCCTTATATATATTAGAGGCAAAAAACTCCATTTAATGCATCAGTTAAGGTTGTTCCACAGAGACAAGAGTGAGGAAATTCAGTGTTAGGGTTGAAAGCCCCCATTGGACCCCGCAGCCCACCCCCCAACTGGCATCTGGGTGCGTGATGGGGTTGCTGGCCCTAACTCTCACCCCATCATATGTGTAAAGAAGCAGAGGTATAGGAGAATGGGGTGAGTTAGGACCGATGACCCCATCGTGCACCCTGATGCCAGTTGGGGGTGGGCTGGGGTTCAAGGCTAACACCAAACTTCCTCACTTTTGTCAGTGTGGAACAACCCTAACTGATGCATTAAACAGAGTTTTTTGCCTCTAATTTCCCTTCTTTTTGAGAATGAGGATGATAACTAGTGAATAGAATGTGGTGTTGGGAGCACGGGGCCCACCACATGATGTCTTGTCACATAGTAACAGGAACAGCAATGCAAATGCAAGTGCCAAGAGTTACGCAAATGTAAATGGTACGCAAACGTTAATAGAAACGCAAGCGCAAAGTGACGCTGAAGTGAACAGTGAGAGAAACGGAGATGCAAGCATGTTCGAAAACTCAGCTGGTAACACACACAGTGATGGCACCAGTATTTGAAATGCAAATGTTAAGTGTTACAGCAAAAAGAACACCAAAGGGAACAGAAACGGAAATGCGAACGCAAGGTATGCATATAAATGAAAACCATAATGCGCACGGGCACGGTACCACAATTGTAAATGCAAGTGGTAAAGTTAACATGAACAATAATGCCAAAGGAAACAGAAATGGAAAAGGGAATGCAAGCATGTACAGAAACGCAAACCGTAATGTGCACGGGCATGTTACCGCAATTGTAAATGTAAATGGTAACGGCAACAGCAACAATAATGCCAAAGGAAACAGAAAGACAAAAGGAAATGTGAGCACATATGGAAAAGCAAACGTGACATGTGTGGTCACGGCACGGCAGCAGTAACATTAACAGCAGAAAGAATGTCAAAGGAAACAGAAATGGAACGGCGAATGCAACCGTGAACGAAAAGCGTAACACACACGGTGGCGTACACAGGAACAGTAATGCAAACAGGAATGGAAACACAAGTGGTAACGCTAAGTGTAACAGTAATGTAAGTGCACACCCTTTTTTTTGCCCAACAGCTGCATAGAGAAACACAGTGCATACAAAGAATATATGCATATAATGGGCCTCAGAGCAGAAAATGTGCTGTTGAAAGACTAAATTGCTTATATCTCAGGAACTGTACAATGTAGAAAAAAAACATTTCCCATGATTCATGATTTTCCTGCCTGCATTTTGTTGCAATGAAAATTCTGTATCTCGCACTGTTTCCGAGATATGAGCCCCAAAAGGCGCGGCAGACGCCACCATGTTAGTCTATGGGAAAAAAATGTCAACTTCAGCGTACCATAACTTGTCAGCTGTACAATATTTTTTCACCAAACCACTAAAAGGCACATATGTGAGATGTTGGTTGCCTTCCCTCCAAATTTCAGCCCTAAAGACTAAACCGTTTGTTTGCAGCAGGGTGGCAAAGAATTCCTGTCATTTTGGCCATAGCCTGAAAAGCAGTGTTGCAATTTGCGACCCTTTCCACAAAAATTTGCGAAAGTGTTGCATGTGCAACACTACTTTGAGACACTACTGTTTCCAGAAATTTGAAAAACATATTTCTGGGGTGTTTAGCCCCAAAATAAAGACATGGCTAGCATCCTCAGGGTCCAACTAGCCGAACACAAAAAAGATTGCGTCCCTAGAGGGTCCCAAATTTAAATGGCAAGCATTTTTCTGATCACCAACTGAAAACAAAATGGTGGATTTGCCACACTACTAGGGCCATATGCGACACTAAAAAGTGCATTTGCAAAAGTGTTGAATATTTTGTTAACTTTTCCCATTGACTTATAATAGGAACTGTGTTTTTTGAATAACTTTAGAACCATTCAATATTTTTTCATGACATTGGGGACCCCAGCCGTGTGTTCCCTGAAGTTTTCTGACTGGTCACACAAACCATGTGACCTGTAGGTGAGAGCAAAGAAATCACAAAAAAGCTAATTGCGCAATCGGTTGTCACTTAATAACTCTGCAGCTGTATATCCGACTGGTATGAAACTTGGCAAATCCCAAGACCTATGATGTACAATCATGCAAACCAAATTTCAGTCAACTCTGTTGAACAGTGGCAAAGTTATTAAGGTACAAATTTGACCCTTTAACCTTAAAAGTGCTACACAACCCTAACTATGGTAGCACTATCATGCTACCACAATATATATATATAGTTGTCCCTCGCTATAACAAATCTCTTTATTATGAATCCTGGTTGTAACGAACCAGCTGCTTGGCTCCCATCAAAAACAATGCTTTTGAACTTGCAGTATTTACAGTACAGTATTTTGGAGGGGTTTTTGTGTGGCTTTTTTTTTTTTGTGTGACAGTTTCCAGAATAATAATATTTCCAGAATAAAATGAGCGTATATATATAGATCTGTAATAGATAAACCACTCTGAGGTGTGCGGTCACGCTCTGATATATGCACGCCTTGGTGTGCATCAACCGCCCAAGGTGTGCATATATCGGAGTGCGACTGCACATCTCAGAGTAGTTTATCTGTCTTATAACATTTCAAATTTGTTTTGGAAGGGGGGTGAAAGTGCCGGTGTGTAATCGCTTCTGATATATGCGTAGTCATCTGATGGTCTTTCACCAATTGATTAGCTTCTTTTTTCAAACCAATATATATATAATATATATATATATATATATATATATATATATATATATTTATATATATAATGGGTAGGAAAAATTGTCTGCTGATTTGTTGGATCCCATCTCATGACCATGCATATATCAGAGTGTGACCACACACCTGCACTTTACCCTCAAAAACAAATAAGATAGATAACCCCTCTATGGTGTGCAGTCACGCTGTGCTATCGCGCAGCAGGTGGTTAATGACGCCACCAGGCGTGCATATGTCAAGTCGACCACACACCTAAGAGTGGGTTATCTATTACATACATATATATATATATATACAGGTATATATAATGGAGCTTTAGATATCAGAGAGACTTTCTGGAGACTGAGGTGTTGCCCCATCTGCACTCACTTCTCTGAATTGAGGAAGGAGACTGCTGGACTCCAGGCTAAGCTAGAATCCAGAGGACCTCTTCCTCCACCCAGAGGCCACTGAGTCTACCACCATTGCCTCAGATGATGCAATACACAATACGTACCCTGGATGAGAGGAGGGAGACAGAGGACATGCTAGAGACTTTAAATACCTCAAAGGGGTAAATAAAGTACAGGAGGGAAGTACTTTTCAGAAAAAAGGTGCTCATGGACAAGGGGAAATGATATGAAGCTGGAGGGGAGTAGATTCAGGAGAAATGTGAGGAAGTACTTCTTCATAGAAAGAGAGGTGGATGCCTGGAACAGCTTTTCAGTGGAGGAAGTGGGGACAAAAACAGTGGTGGGGTTCAAGAATGCATGAGATAGGCACAAGAAAATGATGGTGGAAAGGAAGGTGGAGGCAGAAAGAGCTACAGATCAAGTACAATCTGCAGCAATAATGTAGGTAGGGTAAAATGGGCAGACTGCGTGGGACAAGCAGCCCTTATCTGCCATTAGATTCTATGTTTATATAGGTCTATGTTTGCTTGCACCAAGGAAGGCAAGGGAAGCAGGAAAAGTGGTGAGGAGTGCAAAGGCACAGATTGAGGGGAGGATAGCCAAAGGGGTAACTAAAGGGGACATGTCCTTTTTTAGTTAAATAAGTGAGAAGTGGAAGATGAGGAGGGACTGTGAGATTAAAAAGGCTGGTGGGGACTGTGCAGAGGAGGATCAGGAAAAAGCAGATATCCTGAACAGTTATTTCTGTTTATTCTTCATGGTGGAAGAGGAAGGGGAATGGACCACATAAAAGTAGCAGTAACACTGGGGGAGATAGACACAAACCATTTTCAGAGGAGAGAGTAATGAAAGGACTCACAAATATAAAAGTGGACAAAGCTATGGGGACAGATGGAGTATACCCGGGGTGTTGAGGGTAGTGGTGGGCGAAGTGGGCTCAATCCGCTCCGCGAAGTGATTCGCGGAGCAAAGGCAAAGTCGCGGAGTGCTCCACAATGCAGGCGAGTGCTCAGCGTTATAATGAGGAATGCTAAGTGCATTAAAATCAGCGATTTCAGACATTCTTTCCACTCGCTACTTCTCTTTCAATTTTACATGAAGTACATTGGCGGCAGTTCACTCGCCTACTTCGCCATGTTTTTGAGCTCCACAGGAGGATTTTGCAGTGATTCATGGGAGTTCAGGTCACATGGGCTCTATATTGATCTGCACAGCCTCAGTTCGAGGTAGTATGAGTAGGAAGGAGTAGGAGACAGTGTGCTCTGATAGCTGTCTGTAGAAATTTTTTAAAAGCTGTTCAAAAAGCATTTTTGCTTTTTTGGGGGGATCCAACTGTAGTTCATCGATTGTAGGAAACCCTCCTGTGCTCACATCATCGAGTGTTTTTGTTTGTGTGTGGATTTTGAATGTTAATTCACAACATTGAGTGTATGTGGTGAAAGACAGTAAAGTGTGCTGTGTGGGGGAAGGGCGTATCTGTGTGTAGGTAGATTTAAGTTGGAGAACAAGCGATTTATTTGTGTTTTGGCAATATTTTTGTTATATAACTGACTGTGTTACTGTACACATAGTAAAATTGTCAGTGATAGTACACATTTTCTTGCTGCTTGTTGTGTGAATGTGGTGCAGCATTTCATAAGGTCAGGTTGTTTAAATTACACATTTACATTACGAGGCACTGAGTACACTGAACTTTTGCATTTGCATCGCATTCCTCATTCAGCATTGTACACAAAGTGTTCTGTGTTGTGTGTGCAGTGTTGCGTGCATCAAATATAATACACCTTTTAAAATGTGTGACACAGATCAGTGTAAGTGCAACTAAGCGCAGCAGTGTGAACCTGCTATCCACTGCTGCTGCCTGATTTTGTACTGCGATCGTGTTCTCTGTTCTTAGTGTTGCTGCTTGTAGTGCCGTAAAAATCATCACTGACTGTATTCAGTGCCCCCCCCACGTTGAAAAGGTATTTTTTACCAGACTGGATTGTTTTTGTGACCCCATCAGCACCACTGGTTACTGAAGTTGTTTTAGTTCCGTGACAGTGTCACAACACAGTAGTCCCCTTATCTGTTGCTGAAGCCACAGTTGTTTATTCTGCTTCACATCCAGCTAGCGATAGTAGCGAGTAGCGACCCTCCAGGCAGAAAGTGAATGTATCAAAATCTGAATTTGGTAATAATATTTGTGGATGATCCCCTAAAATGCCTGCAAAGAGACATGCAAGTAAAGCTGTTTCTGGCCATGGCAATGTTGGCAGTAAGAGGGTCTGTGGGCGTGGTAGTAGTACACAGATGGAGAAGTGCTTTGCTGATGTGAGGAAAGGTATTTCTCCTGCAATGTTTTTTACAGCCCAATCAGTAGGTTCACTGATAGTTGGAGGAGATGATGTTTTCCCAGCCGGTGGTGTTAGTGTTACTGGTGTTAGTGGTGGTAGAGGTGGTATTAACATTGTTGCATCAAGTTCTAATTCCAACCAGTGTACTGTATCCAAACATATTGAGTGTGAAGCAGTGAAAGTGAGCGACAGCGTAGATGATGTCATACTTACCAATAACATCCCATTAACAGAACCTGATTCTGATGATCATGTCAACAATAGCATACAATGTGATATTCCATCCACCGTGGCACTTAACGTCACACATTTTCCATGCAGTGATTCACAGTGTGGTGAAAAAATATCAGGTGATGGTGGTGTAGATGCTGATGATGAATGTGATGATGCTGATGATGATAATGTTGCTGTTGTTGCAACATGCAGTTCACATGTTATATTCCAAGCAGAAGATGTGGATGTGTGTGACAGTGACGTTGATGAATATGATGATGATTTAATTGACCCCAGTTGGGAACCAGAGAAAAAGAATTAAAAGTGGCTGTGTCTGAAATTTCTGAATCTGTTTGCAGGAATCCCCCCCTGTAAAAACTTGTGATTTACTGGTTTTAGTGGATGATGATGATGACCCAGTACTCAATATGATAGGTAGTCGTGGTGGTCAGTTGCAGTCCAGGTGTGCAGTGCCAGAAACATCACATGACCCCCACTTCAGTGCTTAAAATAACAGACTTAAATAAGCCACATCATCATCGACATGTTAAAAGCAGAGCATCACAGTCCTTTGTTTGGGATTTTTTTGTTCAAGATGCAAATGATGATTCAGTTGCAATCTGCCAGGTTTGCCATGTGCGTGTGAGTCGAGGTAAAAAGGGGAGCCATCTTGGGACAGGAGGACAGCATACAGTGGCGTGAAAAAGTATTTGCCCCCTTCCTGATTTTCTCTATTATTGCATATTTGTCACACTGGATGTTTTCAGGTCTTTAGAGAAAATGTAATATTAGATAAAGGGAACCTGAGTGAACAAATAACACTTGTTTTTTTTTAATTTCACTTATTTAATGAAAAAAAGTTAACCAACACCAACTGGCACTGTGTGAAAAAGTAATTGCCCCCTTACACTTAATAACCGGTTATGCCACATTTAGCTGCAATGACTGCAACCAAACACTTCCTATAATTCAATATCAGTCTTTCACATCGCTGTGGAGGAATTTTAACCTCTTCTTATGAAGCTGCTTTAATTCAGTAACATTTGATAGGTTTTCGAGCATGACCTGCTCGTTTCAGGTCCTGCCACAGCATCTCTATTGAGTTTAAGTCTGGACTTTGACTAGGCCACTCCAAAACTTTAATTTTACTTCTTTTTAGCCATTCTGATGTGGACTTGCTTTTGTGTTTTGGATCATTGTCTTGCTGCATGGCCCAACTACGCTTCAGCTTCAGCTGGCGGAAGGATGACCGGACATTCTTCTTAAGAATTTTCTGGTACAGAGCAGAATTCATGGTTCCTTTAATTATGGCAAGTCATCCAGGTCCTTAGGCAGCAAAGCATCCCCACACCATCACACTACCACCACCATGTTTGACTGTTGGTATGGTGTTCTTACTGTGGAATGCTGTGTTTGCTTTACGCGAGACATTATGGGATCCATGTCATCCAAAAAGTTCCACTTTGGACTCATCTGTCCATAGAACATTTTCCCAAAAGGCTTGTGGATCATCCAGGTGCTTCTTGGCAAATGAGAGACGAACATTTATGTTCTTCTTGGTTAGCAGTGGTTTCCGCCTTGCTACTCTCACATGAAGCCCATTTTTGCCCAGTCTCTTTCTGATTGTGGTGTCGTGAACACTGACCTTAGCTGAGGCAAGAGAAGCCTGCAGTTCTTTGGATGTTGTTTTAGGATCCTTTGAGACTTCCCGAATGATTTTACGCTGCACCCTTGGAGTAATTTTGGCGGGCGCTCACTCCTGGGAAGATTCACTACTGTTCAAGTGTTCTCCATTTGGAGATTATGGCTCTCACTGTGGTTCGATGGAGTCCCAGAGCCTTAGAAATAGCTTTGTAACCTTTTCCAGACTGATAGAGGGCAACAAATTTTTCTGATCTTTTCAGGAACTTCCTTTGATCATGGCATAATGTGCTTGTTGAATCTTTGTGCTGGCAACGTGACTCTGATGGTAAGGGTCAAAATAAGTGAGATTTATATTGAGCAGGGCTGGCTGTAATCAAGCCTGGCTGTGTTCAATCAGCTGACTCTAATTATCCCTTTAATTGGGTTGATTTAACTAGGGGCAATTACTTTTCACACAGTGCCCGTTGGTGTTGGTTAACTTTTTCATTAAATAAATGAAATAAGTAAAAAAAAAGTGTTATTTGTTCACTCAGGTTCCCTTTAGCTAATATTATATTTTGTCTAAAGACCTGAAAACATCCAGTGTGACAAATATGCGATAATAGAGAAAATCAGGAAGGGGGCAAATACTTTTTCACGCCACTGTACGTATCTTAAGAATAGGCACTTGGCTCTGTGGACCCAGCACAAGCTGGCAGCTAATACCAGACTTGGGCGTTCACACATATCACCAGCGGCAACCATAGCCAGCATGTTATCCCCTTCCATGACCGTTAAGCCCGGTAGGAAATTAAACGTGTGCAGTAGTGCGGAAATAAGAGCAGAGGATTACTACAGGCATGATGAGGTGGAGGACCATAATGACTTTGAATTGTTGTCCAGTGCTGGTCAAAGTAGCAGTTTTTGTGGTGGTGGTCTTGGTGGTGGTGAATGCAGTATGTCTAGTGCAAGTGGTACATCAACCCCAGTTGGCAAATCCGGAAAAATAACATCATTTCTGGGTTTGTCATCATCACCTGTGCAACCATCTTCATCAAATGTCCACACTCCACCCCCTGCCAATGCCATAGAAACATAGAAATATAGACTTTGATGGCAGATAAGGACCGCTTGGCCTATCTAGTCTGCCCATTTCCCTACCTACAGGATAGGCCACAGATCCTAGTTAACCAACAGCCTATTTCTTCCTACCCCCCACACAAATTGCCTTATGTCTGTCCCATGCATTTTTGAATTCTCCCACAGTTTTACACCCCACAACCTCCGCAGGAAGGCTGTTCCATGCATCCACTACCCTCTCTGTGAAATAATACTTCCTCACATTGCCCCTGAACCTCCCCCCCTCTACCTTTAAATTGTGTCCTCTTGTTCTTGCACATCTCTTTTTCTGAAAGATGCTACCCTCTTGGACTCTGTTGATTCCACTGAGGTACTTGAAAGTTTCAATCATGTCCCCCCTCTCCCTTCTTTCCTCAAGGGTATACATATTAAGCTCCTTTAGTCTCTCCTCTTATGGCTTCTCTTGCAGACCCTGCACCATTTTAGTTGCCCTCCTCTGGACTGCCTCTATCCTGACTATGTCCTTGCGGAGATGGGGTCTCCAGAACTGGATGCAGTACTCCAGATGGGGTCTCACCAACTGTCTGTACAGAAGGATAACAACTTCCTGTTATCTGCTGGTGATGCCTCTTCCTATGCATCCCAGTATACCCCCAGCCCTCCCTACTGCCTTCTCACATTGCTTGCTAACCTTAAGGTCATCTGATATGATTACCCTCAGGTCCCTTTCCTTTTTTGCTGTTGTTACTACCTCCCCCCTCATTGTGTATTCTTCCCCTGGGTTCTTGTTTCCCAGGTGCATTATTTTGCACTTCTTTGCATTGAATCCTAGCTGCCATACTTCTGACCATTCCTCCAACCTTGCCAAGTCCCTTCTCATCCTTTCCACACCTCCTTGTGTATCAACCCTGTTGCAGATCTTTGTGTCATCTGCAAAGAGGCATACTTTTCCTTCCAGTCCCTCTGCAATGTCACTTATGAAGACATTAGAAAGGACTGGACCCAGTACTGAACCCTGCGGTACTCCACTAGTAATCCCTCTTTCTTCAGAGTGGACTCCATTTACAATTACCTTCTATGTCCTGTTGTCCAGCCAATGTTTTACCCAGGCTACCACCCTGGGACCCACTCCCAGGCTGGTTAATTTGACTATTAATCTTTTGTGTGGGACTGTGTCAAATGCCTTGCTAAACTCTAGGTAGGCCATGTCCACAGCCCCTCCCTGGTCTACTACTTTGGTCACCCAGTCAAAGAAGTCTATTAGATTCGCCTGACATGACCTTCCACTGTGAACCCATGCTGCCTTGGGTCCTGTGCCCCACTGGCATCTAGGTACTCAACTCTTCTTTCCTTCGAAGTGACTCCATCACTTTCCCTACCACAGAGGTCAAACTGACAGGTCTGTAGTTTCTGCCTCTGTCTTGGTCCCACTTTTATGAAGAGAATCACATCTGCCTTCCTCCAGTCTCGGGTACCACACCATCCTCCCATGATTTATTAAAAGAGTAGCCAGTGGTTTCACTAGTTCCCCCTTAATTCCTTAATTAGAATTCTGGGTGAATTCCATCAGGACCCATTGCTTTGTCCACCTTCAGTTTTAGGAGTTCTTGCAGAACCCTTTCTTCTGTGAAAGGACTGGGATTGACCCCCCCCCATCAAGAGTGCTTCTATTAATTGGATTAGGCACTTCCCCCTCCTCTTTTGTGAATACTGAGCAGAAATATTCGTTCAGTATCCCTGCCTTTTCACTGTCCCCCTTGCCCATCTGCCATTTATTCTATTCAGCCTCACTATACCTCCCTTTGTCTTTCTACGCTCGCTGATGTACTTATAAAAGGTTCTATCCCCCTTCTTAACCGAGTTGGCTATCTTTTCCTCAGTTAGGGCCTTTGCTATTCTGACTTCCCTCCCTGCTTCCTTCTGCCTTAACTGGTACAGCTCTCTGTCCTGATCCTTCTGTGTTTTCTTATACTTCCGGAATGCTATCTTTTTCTTCCTGACTTTCACAGCCACCTCTTTTGAGAACCATAGTGGCTTTTTCTTTCATTTTGATTTGTTTATTTGCTTCACACAAAGGCTTGTTGCCTCTGTGATGGCAGTTTTGATGATTCCCCATTGTTGCTCCATACATCCTTCTAGCCTGTTTGCTAGTGCTTTTCTGAGGCACTCTCCCATCTTGCCAAAGTCATCCTTCCTGAAGTCCAGTACCCTTACTTTTGTATGGCTTGACTCAGTAGCTGAGTTTAACATGAACCACACTGCTTAATGGTCACTTGTTCCCAGATGGCAACCCACTTCTAGATCTGAGATCCTCTCACTGCCCCCGTTTGAGAGTATGAGGTCTAAGATTGCTCCCTCACGAGTGGGTTCCAAAACTAACTGTCTGAGGCCTGCAACCTGTTGGGCATCAAGAATGGCCCTGCTGTTGGATGTGGCTGCAGCAAATGTGCTCCAGTTAACATCTGGCATATTCAGGTCTCCCATCAACAGTATCTCCCCTTTCTCTGCCATCCTAAGAATGCCTTCTATCATATCCTTGTCCATTTCCTCCCCCTGTCATGGGGTCTGTACACAACCCCTGTGCAGATTGTGGTGCCATTTCCAGTCTCCAAGGTGACCCACAGTGCCTCCTCTCCTCCCTGTTTACTCTTTTGTTCAGTTGCTTTTTCCTTCCTTTACATAGAGCTACTCCTCCCCTCATCTCCTGCCTGTTTCTCCTGTAGGTTATGTACCCTGGTATGTTAACATCCCAGTCATGGTTCTCTGTGTACTATGTTTCTATGACTGCTATGATATCCAGGCATCCCTCTTCCATCAAGGCCACCAGCTCAGGGAGCTTGTTGCCCAGACTACGGGCGTTGGTACTCATTACCCTCCATTTCTTGATGGCCTTACCCCTTTTTTAACCCATCCCTGCCCTTATTTCATTTGTCACTTTCTCCATTTACCCCAGCGCTTCTCCCTATTGACATCTTTATGTTGGTGTTTACCGCACTTACTACCATGATTTTTTTTGGGGGGGCTAGGATTTCCCTGCTCCTTTCCAGTGCCTCCCCCCTTGGCTAGTTTAAATGCTTGCCATTGAAGCATTTAAACCTATCACATAGGATCCTGGTTCCCATCCTGGACAGATGCAGCCCATCATGTCAGTATAGGCTTGCATCACTCCAGGTGGACTCCCAGTCCCCAATGAAGCCAAATCCCTGAGCACTACACCAGTTTTTCAACCACTGATTGAATCCCATGGTGCAGAACACCCTAGCCTCTCCTATGCCATAGATGGGCAGCACCTCCGAGAAGGTTACCTTGCATGCTACTTGTCTAAGGCCCCTCCACAATTCCACAAACTCTTCCTGCACTTCTCTAATCCCTTTCTTAGCCAGGTCATTTGTCCCTAGGTGGACAATGACATCCAGCTCCCTCCCCTGTGCAGCTGCTCTGGCAATCCTGAAGATTCGCTCCCTGTCCCTTCAAGCCATGATGCCAGGCAGGCACCTTACCTCCCTCTCCCCTTCCTCCCCTAGTTCTACCTTCTTAATAATGGAGTTCCCCCACCAGGAGTTGTTTTCTTCCCCTGTGGGGTCCCCTGCCACCCTTCTGTGGGTCTCCTTTGTGGAGGTTCCCAGCATCCTCCTTGGTCTCCACTGTGGGTGCCTCCATAGAGGAACCACACTTTTCCAGAACGACATAGGAATTGTGGAGAGGTACAACTGGAGGGATGCACCTCTGTTCCACCACTCTCACCCTCCCTGAGCTCACTGTGGTCCAACCACTCCTCTTTCTTGGCAACCTCTGAGGCAATGGCAGTGGCTCTGGTGGTCCCTGCATGGAAGAGGGGGTCCCACAAATCTTGGCCAACTCAGCCTGGAGATGAGCAACCTCCTCCCTCTGCCCAGAGAGGTGCCTGCAGATGAGACAATGCTGCATCCTCCAGAACATCTCCCAGAAGACTGCTGCTCCACAGCCACTGCACTGCACCACTCCCATCATGTCTTATTTCTGGCCCCTTAACTGTTTGCAATCCTTACTCTTTCCTCTGTTTTTTTCTCTCTCTCTCCTTATTTTCTGCCTGTGTGCCTTTTAAGCTCTTGTTTGTTCTGTTCTGAGACAAGAATATCTAATATTTATCAGTAGACCCCTTACTTGCTCAGAGGCAGACTTATAGCAGCTAGAGGGGGCCGAAGAGCTACTCTTGCCCTTCTAGGATGGTGGGTCTTTGGTGGCTCTGTGATCACTCACTTCCTGCTCCCAAACAGGAAGTTCCTGTTGTCAGTCAAATCCTGTGTCTATAAAAGTAGAACTAGCTTTTGGTGGGAGGGTGGAGGGGAAGGAAGGAGGGCAATATAGTCCCAGTAGAGAAGTCCAGTCACACAGCAGTCCTTCCTTCTGGTGTCTTCTGCCAAACTACTAGCAGAATCTTTCTAAGGCAGTCTTTAAATTTAGCTTCCTTCTAGCTAAGCCACTCCCCTACTTATTAGATCTTTCTACAAGTAATTTAAACCTCTCAGCTATCAAGTTCTTTCAATCACCTGAGATTTACACCTAGATAACTGTTCAGATGACCATTCAGTTCAGTTAACTCAGACAAACACACACTTTTTTTTGTTTTGTTAGTTTTTTTTTACCCTAAATTAAAGGTCCAAGTACAAGAGTTCTATTTCTTTAGTCCCAGCAGAGAAGTCCAGTCACACAGCAGTCCTTCCTCCTGGTGTCTTCTGCCAAACTACTAGCAGAATCTTTCTAAGGCAGTCTTTAAATTTAGCTTCCCTCTTGCTAAGCCACTCCCCCTACTTAGTAGATCTTTCTACAAGTAATTTAAACCTCACAGCTATCAAGTCCTTTCAATCACCTGAGATTTACACCTAGATAACTGTTCAGATGACCATTTAGTTCAGTTAACTCAGACAAACACACACTTTTTTTTTGTTTTGTTAGTTTTTTTTTTACCCTAAATTAAAGGTCCAAGTACAAGAGTTCTATTTCTTTAGTCTCAGCAGAGAAGTCCAGTCACACAGCAGTCCTTCCTCCTGGTGTCTTCTGCCAAACTACTAGCAGAATCTTTCTAAGGCAGTCTTTAAATTTAGCTTTCTTCTAGCTAAGCCACTCCCCCTACTTACTAGATCTTTCTACAAGTAATTTAAACCTCACAGCTATCAAGTCCTTTAAATCACCTGAGATTTACACCTAGATAACTGTTCAGATAACCATTCAGTTCAGTTCAGTTAACTCAGACAAACACACACCTTTTTTTTTGTTTTGTTAGTTTCTTTTTACCCTAAATTAAAGGTCCAAGTACAAGAGTTCTACTTCTTTAATCCCAGCAGAGAAGACCAGTCACACAGCAGTCCTTCCTCCTGGTGTCTTCTGCCAAGCCATTCATCACAGACCACAACCATTTGTGACCAACACACACCCTGTAAAACATTTGTCAGCCCATGTTACAGAGTGTTTTTGCACATAAGCTGAAGTAACCCCCCAATCATACAGTGTCACATGAACTTAATGCTGCTGTAGCGGAAATGCTGGCAATCAATCTTTTCCCCTTCTGCTTTGTG
Organism: Neoceratodus forsteri; assembly: GCA_016271365.2. Taxonomy (NCBI): domain Eukaryota; kingdom Metazoa; phylum Chordata; order Ceratodontiformes; family Ceratodontidae; genus Neoceratodus; species Neoceratodus forsteri. The sequence continues at coordinate 1,388,913,260 of CM057453.1, forward strand.
GAGATTTTTGGGTTCCAGCGGTTTGCTGCCCATACCTGCCCAAAATGAAAAGTCACATCCAGGACATACTTTTCTACCAGTGCTGTTCCCAAGTTGTTCCGCACTGTCTCAGACTCAGTAAGACATGCCCTTCAACATTCCTCCTCTCCATTTATCCATTTAAGTATGGGTATGTGGACAAGTGGCAAAACAGAGGGAGTTCATATCTGTGTATAACTGCACACAGGGCGCAGGTGCCAGGGGTTATTTGTGATGCTGGTAGTGTGAATAATCAGTGCAAGAAGGTGGATTGTCATGGTAGCAATCTTCCTGGAATTCACCAGCATGCAACAATTGCTGTGCGCAGTGTGACCTGTTCACACACTGGTGAGAACATGTTGGACATGGTACTGACTGAAATTGACAGATGGCTAAACCTCTGTCCCTGAGAGCTGGGTTCATAGCAAGTGACTATGGGTCAAATGTGGTGAAATGCATCACGAATGGTGTTTTTTTTCGTGTTCCATGCTTGGCCCACTGTTTAAATCTTGTGATTCAGGAGTTTCTGCAGCACCCTGACATAAAGGAAATGCTGACCATTGCACAGCGTATCTGCTGTCACTTTTCAAGATCTGGAAGGCCCGTGACCAACTGCAGCAGTTGCAGATACAAAACAGCCTGCCTCAGCACCGCTTGAAGCTGGAAGGATGCCTGGATATCGTAGCAGTCACAGAAACATGGTACACAGAGAATCATGACTGGGATGTTAAAATACCAGGGTACATAACCTACAGGAGAGACAGGCAGGGGAGAAGAGGGAGGAGTAGCTCTCTATGTAAAGGAAAGGATAAAAGCAACTGAACAAAAGAGTAAACAGGGAGGAGAGGATGCACTGTGGGTCACCTTGGAGACTGGAAAGGCACCACAATCTGCACAGGGGTTGTGTACAGACCCCCATGTCAGGGGGGGAATGGACAAGGATATGATAGAAGGCATTCTTAGAATGGCAGAGAAAGGGGAGATACTGTTGATGAGAGACCTGAATATGCCAGATGTTAAGTGGAGCACATTTGCTGCAGCCACATCCAAGAGCAGGGCCATTCTTGATGCCCTACAGGTGGCAGGCATTAGACAGCTAGTTTCAGAACCCACTCATGAGGGAGCAGTCTTAGACCTCGTACTCTCAAATGGGGGCAGTGAGAGGATCTTTGATCTAGAAGTGGGTTGCCATCTAGGGACAAGTGACCATCAAACAGTGTGGTTCACATTAAAATCAGCTACAGAGTCAAGCCATACAAAAGTGAGGGTACTGGACTTTAGGAGGGCTGACTTTGGCAAGATGGCAGAGTGTCTCAGAAAAGCACTAGCAAATAGGCTAGAAGGAGGTGTGGAGCAACAATGGGGAATCATCAAAACTGCCATCACAGAGGCAACAAGCCTTTGTGTGAAGCAAATAAACTAATCAAAATGAAAGAAAAAGTCACTATGGTTCTCAAAAGAGGTGGCTGAGAAAGTCAGGAAGAAAAATATAGCATTCCGGAAGTATAAGGAAACACAGACGGAGCAGGACAGAGAGCTGTACCAGTTAAGGCAGAAGGAAGCAGGGAGGGAAGTCAGACTAGCAAAGGCCCAAACTGAGGAAAAGATCACCAACTCAGTTAGAAGGGGATAAAACCTTTTATAGGTACATCAGCGCGTAGAAAGACAAGGGAGGATAGTGAGGCTGAATAGAATGAACAGTGGGTGGGCAAAGGGGACAGTGAAAAAGCAGGGATACTGAACGAATATTTCTGCTCAATATTCACAAAGAGGAGGAAGTGCCTAATCCAATTAACAGAAGCATTCTTGATAGGGGGTCGATCCAGTCCTTTCACAGAAGAAGGGTTCTGCAAGAACTCCTAAAACTGAAGGTGGACAAAGCAATGGGTCCTGATGGAATTCACCCAGAATTCCAAAAATTAAAGGAGGAACTAGTGAAACCACTGGCTACTCTTTTTAATAAATCATGGGAGGATGGTGTGGTACCAAGGACTGGAGGAAGGCGGTTGTGATTCCCCTTCACAAAGTGGGACCAAGATAGAGGCAGGAAACTACAGACCTATCAGTCTGACCTCTGTGGTAGGGAAAGTGATGGAGTCACTTCTGAAGGAAAGAATAGTTGAGTACCTAGAGGCCAATGGACACAGGGACCCAAGGCAGTATGGGTTCACAGCAGGAAGGTCATGTCAGATGAATCTAATAGATTTCTTTGACTGGGTGACCAAAGTAGTAGACCAGGGAGGGCTGTGGACATGGCCTACCTAGAGTTTAGCAAGGCATTTGACACAGTCCCACACAAAAGATTAATAGTCAAATTAACCAGCCTGGGAGTGGGTCCCAGGGTGGTAGCCTGGGTAAAACATTGGCTGCACAACAGGACACAGAATGTAATTGTAAATGGAGTCCACTCTGAAGAAAGAGGGGTTACTAGTGGGGTGCCACAGGGTTCAGTATTGGGTCCAGTCCTTTTTAATGTCTTCATCAGTGACATTGCAGAGGGACTGGAAGGAAAAGTATGCCTTTTTGCAGATGACACAAAGATCTGCAACAGGGTTGATACACAAGGAGGCATGGAAAGGATGAAAAGGGACTTAGCAAGGTTGGAGGAATGGTCAGAAGTATGGCAGCTAGGATTCAATGCAAAGAAGTGCAAAATAATGCACCTGGGAAACAAGAACCCAGGTGAAGAATACACAATGGATGGGGAGGTAGTAACAACAACAAAAAAGTAAAGGGACCTGGGGGTAATCATATCAGATGACCTTAAGGTTAGCAATCAATGTGAGAAGGCAGAAGGGAGGGCTGGGGGTATACTGGGATGTATAGGGAGAGGCATCAGCAGCAGAAAACAGGAAGTTGTTATCCCTCTGTACAGACAGTTGGTGAGACCCCATCTGGAGTACTGTGTCCAGTTCTGGAGACCTCATCTCCAAGGACATAGACAGGATAGAGGTAGTCCAGAGGAGGGCAACTAAAATGGTGCAGGGTCTGCAAGAGAAGCCATATGAGGAGAGACTAAAGGAGCTTAATATGTATCCCTTGAGGGAAAAGAAGGGAGGGGGACATGACAGAAACTTTTAAGTACCTCAGTGGAATCAACAAAGTCCAAGAGGGTAGCATCTTTCAGAAAAAGAGACTTACAAGAACAAGGGGACACAATTTAAAGATAGGAGGGTGGTTCCGGGGCAATATGAGGAAGTATTATTTCACAGAGACGGTAGTGGATGCATGGAACAGCCTTCCTGAGGAGGTTGTTGGGTCTAAAACTGTGGAAGATTTCAAGAATGCATGGGACAGACATAAGGCAGTTCTTGTGGGGGGTAGGAAGAAATAGGCTGTTGGTTAACTAGGATCTGCAGCCTATCCTGTAGGTAGGGAAGCGGCCCTTATCTGCCGTCAAAGTCTATGTTTCTAAGTTGTCACCCGATGGAACTCCACATTATACATGGCATAGAGGTTGCATGAACAATACAAAGCCATCACAGAATATCTTGTTATGCACACTAGCTGTGACAGTTCTGAGGCCTCCATGTCTATGACGACTGAACAGTGGCACCTCATGGACTCTGTAATAACAATTTTGTGGCCTTTTGAACATGCCACACAGGCAGTGAGTGGCGAGTCTGCCTCCATTAGCCAATCAATTCCACTGCTGCGGGTGCTGAGGCAGACATTGGTGAATGCACAGCATAGCCTTGATGTTGTCAGAGATGGTGGTAGCAGTATGTTGCTGCAACACATGCTGACAGTATTCAACCAGAATCGTCACATTGTGAGCATTCAGCGTAGTGACAACTTTGCCATGGCAACAATTCTGGACCCACGATACAAATGTGGAATTGCATAGTAGTGGAAGGAGGGCCTGAACAGGTAAAAAATATCAGTGGCCAACTGGTTTGCTTGGTTCATGGGGCACAGAAGTCACGTGCCAAGGTTTGCAAACCTCAGCAGCATAATCCAGCTGAAGGTGTAGCTGGAGGACCAGCAAGCATATCATGCAAGGGTAAGCGGACTGTAGTTCCTGGTGGTCTGTCATCCAAACTGGTTGGCATCAACCCGCTTAGGGAGGCTTTGTCCCAAGTGGGTATTTGTGACATCAATGATTCCGGGGAACAGGCTGATGCATCAACAATTGGACTTGGTGTGGCACAGAGAATGGTTGAGTCATATTTGTCTGAAAACAGGCATCTGACAAGAAGTGAAGATCCTCTTTTGTACTGGAGTGGGAAGGTCAGTGAATGGCCAGAGCTGACTGCAGTGGCACTGAAGTACCCCACATGCCCACCCTCCAGTGTAAGTGTTGAGAGGGTATTCAGCTCAGCAGGTGCAATAGTCAGGGATTGTCGGACAAACCTGTCTCCTGCAAATGTTAGTTTGCTAACATTCATTAAAATGAATGAGAGGCACATACCAGCACAGACTACAACCTCTGTATTCGGACCCCGGCCTAGTCATGACAGTCTTGATGATGTGGAAATGGAGCATCCTGGTGGCACTGGCAGTGGCTGCCTGAAACTGCCCACCACTGATGTAGATGATGACACAATGGAGAAAGAATTTTCCAGTGGTCAGACTTCAGACATCGATGACTGTGAGGGCAGTTTTCTTTATGAGGATGATGATGTGGTTAATGTTGGCAGGTTTAAACTGCAGTATTTAAAAGCAGTGTGCCCCCTCACCCTGGACCACCACCGCCAGGACTGATGTTATCCAAGTCTGCTGCCACCATGAGTCTGTCTGCCCACCCCAGACCACCACCACTGGGACTGATGTTATCCAAGTCTGCTGCCACCATGAGTCTGTCTGCCTACCCCGGTCCACCACCACCGGGACTAATGTTATCCAAGTCTGCTGCCACCATGAGTCTGTCTGCCTCCCATGGATCACCACCACCCACTGGGACTGATGTTATCCAAGTCTGCTGCCACCATGAGTCTGTCTGCCCACCCCGGACCACCAGCACCGGGACTGATGTTATCCAAGTCTGCTGCCACTATGAGTCTTTCTGCCCACCCCGGACCACCACCACCGGGACTGATGTTATCCAAGTCTGCTGCCACCATGAGTCTGTCTGCCTACCCCAGACCACCACCACTGGGACTGATGTTATCCAAGTCTGCTGCCACCATGAGTCTGTCTGCCCCCATGGATCACCACCACCCACCGGGACTGATGTTATCCAAGTCTGCTGCCACCATGATTCTGTCTGCCCACCCCGGACCACCACCACTGGGACTGATGTTATCCAAGTCTGCAGCCACCATGAGTCTGTCTGCCCACCCGGACCACCACCACTGGGACTGATGTTATCCAAGTCTACTGCCACCATGAGTCTGTCTGCCCACCCCAGACCACCACCACTGGGACTGATGTTATCCAAGTCTACTGCCACCATGAGTCTGTCTGCCCACCCCGGACCACCACCACTGGAACTGATGTTATCCAAGTCTGCTGCCACCATGAGTCTGTCTGCCCCCCATGGACCACCACCACCACCACCAGAACTGATGTTATCCAAGTCTGCTGCCACCATGAGTCTGTCTACCCAGCCCGGATCACCACCACCGGAACTGATGTTATCCAAGTCTGCTGCCACCATGAGTCTGTCTGCCCCCCATGGACCACCACCACCACCGGGACTGATGTTATCCAAGTCTGCTGCCACCATGAGTCTGTCTACCCACCCCGGATCACCACCACCGGGACTGATGTTATCCAAGTCTGTTGCCACCATGAGTCTGTCTGCCCACCCTGGACCACCACCACTGGGACTGATGTTATCCAAGTCTGCTGCCACCATGAGTCTGTCTGCCCACCCCGGACTACCAGTCTACCAGTGCACCACCACCACCACCAGCTTCTTAATATTTAAACCATAAAGTGAGTATGTGCACTCATGTTTGTTATGCTGCCTCGCTTCCTGAAGTTGTCTGTTTTGTTTTCTGTACCTTTTCAGAGCCACAGTGGCAAAACACATACAGCACACTTATTTTGTTTCTTTTACAGGAGAACAAAAACAGGCTGCATCGCTAATATTACTCATTGGGAAAGATGCTGTAGCTATACCATACAGACAGAGAGGAAGTGATGTAATGTCCATGTGAAATCCATTCTGGTAAGTAGGAAGATTTTATTTCATTCGTTTCATTGCTTTGTAAAGACTGCTGCAAATATTGCTAACAACAGGTTGTCTTAGTACTTAACCAGATGTGTCTCTGAAATGTAACTTAGTTGACAATAGAGATTGAGATTTGAGAACCAGGGATGGACACATAACAATGAAGTGGCAACTTTTAAGAAGTCATTCATTTCTTTTTTTAGGAAAATTTGCGATACTTTGTTGTTCTGTCAAAGTGGCCTTATCCAAAGAGGTTTGTCAACATGATCAGGCACACCCCTCCCCGGCCAGAGCTTGGGCACACATGCAACACGCAGAAGTTGTTTCATTCCATGACCATGACCATCATTAAGAACTGGACTCCAGAAGGATGCTGATGAAATCTGTGAAGAAATAAAAAAATAAGAAACCATTACAGACAAAACTAAAAATATGACCCCCAAAAAGAAATACTTACCTTCATGTGCTTGAGAGTTATCCATTTCCATTTAAGTGCAAAAAATTCTCACTTGAGCACCGGACGGTGCACAGCAACAGTTCGGAGACGGAGTCACCTGTGTGTGATGCAGAACAATAGCATGAATACTGTACATGTCCATGTCAATTTCAACCCCCATCATCATCACCTACAAAATGCACAACCATATATATATATATTTATCTACTCACCAAACCTACTATTACTGTACATCCAAAGGGCACCTTTCAATCCAGTTGAGATGATCACTTTTCACTTCTCTGCACACAAGGAGGATGCATTCTGGGCCTGCAGAAAAAATCTGGGGACACTGTGCCACTGTTGTGCGCATGACTGAGTGCACCATAAATTCTGGGGGACTTTGTATGTGCTGAAACAGTCTCATTTCACTGTGTTACCACTTGCCAATTTTCTGAACACATGGAGGATGCATTCTGGGCCTGCAGAAAAAATCTGGGGACTCTGTACCACTGTTGTGCGCATGACTGAGTGAGCAATAAATTCTGGGGGACTTTGTATGTACTGAAACAGTCTCATTTCACTGTGTTACCACTTGTCAAGTTTCTGGACACATGGAGAAAGCATTCTAGGCCTGCAAAAAAAATCTGGGGACTCTGTGCCACTGTTGTGCGCATGACTGAGTGCGCAATAAATTCTGGGGGACTTTGTATGTACTGAAACAGTCTCATTTCACTGTGTTACCACTTGTCAATTTTCTGAACACATGGAGGATGCATTCTGGGCCTGCAGAAAAAAAATTGGAGACTCTGTGCCACTTTTGTGCACATGACTGAGTGTGCCATAAATTCTGGGAGACTTTGTATGCGCTGAAACAGTCTCATTTCACTGTGTTACCACTTGTCAATTTTCTGGACACAAGACAGATGCCTTTCGTGGATGCAGAAAAATGAGACACCAAAACAGTGCACACACACAAAACACACAGACACTTAACAGAAGGAAGGAGCCCCAGAATACAAAGTGTAATGCATACTGAAGACAACAAAAAAGGGCATAATTACATACAAGGGTCAGGGATGGTGGAGAAATACATTTTATGGTACAGCAAGGATGGTGGAGTGGACATGGTGTGAGGAAACAAAACTAATGTGGGATCCTATGGTGATCCGGCAGCAGTTCCAGCATGGGCATAATTTGAAGCTGATGTTCCTCTATGTCATCCAGCCGCTGCTCCACAGCACTCATCCTCTCACTGTTCTCCTCAACAGCACTCCAGAGAACTGCCAAGACAGACAGTGTTACACACACTTCTCTGGTGTCCACTCCTTCAACAGGCTGACCTGCTGGTGGTGGTGGTGGTGGTGGGGGTGCTGGTGGAGCAACAGGTGCTGCTGTGGCCCTCCTCTTCTTAGGGATGCCGCACTCGCTATGCACAGTGGCGCCCTCTGCTACAGAATGGCCAGCAGGTGCAGACATGGTCCGTTCTGTGGCAGCCTACCACTCCAAATGGTGGTGATTAATCATATGGGTGCACTGGCCCCCAGTCCCCAGGTGACGCCCCTGGGGACCATGGCATGCCTCCACCACACATAGGTGACATTTCACCACACTGCTGTCCCCCCCGACACAGTCAAAAAACTGCCAAACACAGAGGTGCAGGGAGGACCAGGCACAGGCAGGGGAAGGCCAGATGAACTGGCAGTAGGCTGCTCACACTGCTCAACAGTACTGATGGTGGCATCCACACCTGGGCCTGGGGGAACAGGCACATCCTGCTCCAAAGGACCTTGTGCCGGACTTGGTGGTGGTGGTGGTGGTTGAACTGTCTCAGAGTCAGGAGGTGGTGCTGGTCCTGCTTCTGGGGGTTAGACACTCATAAGTTTAGAGTGGTCCAACACAAATGGGCACCCTTACCCCCCACACATGCGCAAGGTATGACGACGTGTACTACCACACTCTCCCAGTGCTGCCCCGCCCCAGAAATTCACTCACCCTGCTCCATCTCACGATACAAGCACAACACACACACAGACAAACAACTAAGTAGGTAAGAAAAATAACATTTACAGAAAGAACAAATTAAGTAAAAAACAGTACAGAAAAGACAAAAAAAATGTAGCTTTTAAAAAAGCCGTTGGGTTAAGTATCAAATTTTAACTCTGCAATCAAAAAAGCACTTCTGTCTCTAGTACACACACACTCCTCTCTCTCAGTCTGCACAGGAGAAAGTGAAACTGTCTGTGTGACTTATTTCCTTCCTGCTTGGCTAGCGAGCATATGACTTACAGTACTGTAAGCCATGTGATCTGTGGGGGGGCTGCCAAGTCTGAAACACCAAGAGGATCACTTAGAATCATAATGAGGAACGCGAAGTCCATTAAAAACAATGACTTCGCCTTACTTCGCGTTCTCATTATGCCAACGTGAAGTGGTAATGACAAGGCGAAGTGAACACTTTGCATTGCCCACTCCACGTAGCGGATTGGCAACGCAAAGTGCCCACTTCACGTGTACTTCGCCAGCAAATTTTAAATTCGCTGCATCTCTAGTTGAGGGAAGTCAGAGAAGTACTGGCTGCACCTCTGATAGCCATATTCAACAACTCCCTGGAAACAGGAGTGGTTCCAGAGGACTGGAGGAGTGCAGATGTACTGAAGTCCCATTTCATAAAAGTGGTAGCAGGGAGTAGACTGGCACCTATAGGCTGGTCAGTCTGACATCAGTGATAGGGAAGCTAATGGAGTTGTTATTCAAAGAAAGGATTATGAAGTATCTTGAATCCAGCTGGTTGCAAGACCTGAGGTAGCATGGATTCATGGGGTAGGTCATGTCAGACACACCTGATAGATTTCTTCATGTGGGTGACCAGATAAATAGATCAGGGTGGGACACTGGACATGGCCCTACTTAGATTTTAGTAAGGCCTTTGACACTGTGTCATATAGAATGCTCATTAGGAAACTGGGCATTTGGGGGATGGTCCTAAATAGGCATGAGAGGGTAGTGAAATACCCTACCCTAAATGCTACCTGTAGGTACCTCCAAACTACACTAAATTACCCTGAAAATTTCCAAATGAAAAATAGGTATTTGGTTAGGACAGGGAAGGGTGGTTACTACAGTAAGCAAAAAATTGCAGCTCAGGGAATGGCTAAGCTCCAGACAAATACAGAAAGTACTTAAATCAGCTTAAGGGACTAGCATCACTAGAGTTTGATGGAAGAGGTGACTTGCATCACAACTTGCATCCAACACATTTTTCTATTACAGCCTGTGTCAAATCCTGATGCAGCTGCACCAAAGCACCCTTGCACCAGGGTTGCATCAAACAACCCAGTGCACCAGTTTGCAAGAAGGCTTGTGCCATACTGGGGCTGTAAGATCCCCTTTGAGGAGATTTTGCAAACCCCACCATGGACCCAGTAAGGGGCACCACTTAATCCAGCCCTGAGGTGATCAAAGCGGCTTGAGCCAATGGGACAGGATGGATAATGGGCTGCCGGGGGCATAAGGGACATGGGAGGTGACAGAGGGGGAGTTAGGGGGGACAGCTGGGACCGAATGTTAGTGATGTGGTGGCCAGTGGGGTGCATGTACAGCTGTGTAAATGTTGTAAATGCCACCATGTTATCATACTGTACTTTAATGTACAGTAAGTAGTACCCATACTGTAAATACAGAACCAGCCCTAAAGAAACACAACTAAGGAGGGACCAGTGATAAATTTGTAGAATACGGCATCATGTTGCACCATAGCACAGCAAACCTCACAACTGTACAGTGATATAGACATCACTATACAGTTGTGAGGTCTGCTGTGGTACGGTACAATATGATGCCATATTCTGTAGATTTATCACTGGTCCCTCGTGTGTTTCTTTAGGGCTGATTCCATTCATAATATGAGAACTAGTTACTGTACATTGTAGTACTGTACAATTACATGCTGGCATTTAAAATATTTATACAGCTGTACACGCACCCAGCTGGGTTCCACATCACATTCTTTGTTTGTTTATTAAGTTTAAGATCATAGAGCACAGCTCATTTTCAATGGTGACCTTAGCAACAAAATACAACATACAGTACAAAAACAATAACAATAACATTGAGTCCCAGCTACCCCCTGACTCCCCCTTTGCCACCTCCTATGTCTCTTATGCCCCCTTCCCCCCTCCTGGCAAGTAGTTTCACCCCCCAACCATCCTGGCCCCTCTAGTGCTGCACCTGGTGGGGGGGGTCTCTGTGGCAATTGCCACAGGTGCACTAACAATTTGGAGCAGCTGTTAGCTTGCAGCAAACTGGGGAGTTTGGTGTGGGGCCCCTGCTGCTTCTAAAATCATGCACAGGGTCCCTGGCACACCCAGAGTTTGCTGCAGTCATTAGAATGATGCAAACTGTGTCACTTTAAGGGCTCTTTGACAATTGGGCCCACAGACAAAAAAGAAAAAAGTCTGAGATGCCAGCCACACCATGTAAACTTCACCACACCATGAAAATTTATAAAACAATGTGTTTTTCCATTTGCTCCATCACAGTGTCAGGTTGAAAATTACACGCAGCAGCACATGGGAAATCAGCCAATGATAATTTAATACTAAAGGTGCTTTTCCAAGGCTAATTACATGCTTGAAAATGGGATTTTTATATATGAAACACAATTATATTTAATTATATACTAACATTCATTCAATCTTCTAATTATGTTCTTCCCTATTACCCCATTGCATTCATTGAATTAAATTCAACTTACTATTTAGCAGACCTCTAGCAATACATATGTCAATTACATATTAAAGGCACTGCATTCATTCATCAGTTACCTAAACACAGACACTGACAAAGAAATATAAAAAACAGCAGCTCATATGAAAACTTTGTTTACTATCAGCAACCCCCCATAACTTATATTCACTGAAAAAACTATGTTAAGCATCAGATAGGGTTGGTATTAAAACGCCAAAAGCTGAGAAATTCAGTGTTAGAGTTTCCAGCCCTAACTCTGCACCCCCCCACACACACACACCCAAAAGAGAAGTGGAAGGGTCAAAGCAACACAAGCAACCAGAGACAGCCATCCTCAGGTAAGACAAACAACATACAATTCTCTGCAGATAGCACAAGAGACATCCATCATCATGGTCCACCAGGTGTTTGAGGTCTGCTACCATGACAATGTGTTGGGGGACACCAATATGCTGGCCACCATGAGGGAGGGCCACTGTGAGCAATGCACCCTAAAGTGTTCCCTAGAGACCTACCAGGAAGATCACGGGCCGTGGGGGTGAGGCACTGCATAGGGAGCTGTTGTAACTATGAAATATATTCTTTCAAAATGTGTACATAAAATGTGGAAATTTATAGGGTAAAGAAGTCTATTTGTGCCTAGAAGCATTTTGGCCATCGCTTGGTTAACAAAACATGGTTCGATTTGAAAACAGTGTTCGAACTATAAGAAATGTTTGATCAATAGAAATGTTCAAACATTGTTTAGTCAAAACCATTTGAATGTTATGAACTGTCAAAATGTACTGTTCGACCTGAAAACAATTTGAACAGTAAATCAGTTCATAGCGGGAAGCTTGATCATAAAACCTACTTGCAGTTCATAGGTACGGTAAATACAATTCAGAGCACTGGGCATGTTGTTGTCTGTGCTTACTATAACAAAATAGATGCCTAAGAATAAAACTAGTGTTAAATGAAGCCCAAATACTGTACATTCATATGTGCAAATTTGACACAAGATGTAGTGCTAATGGGTATACTTATTAGCTGTGCTACTGGCTCAGCAGGTTACATGGTGTTTTGTGAGGTTGATTATCACTAGGTCAAACCAAATCAAACTTTATTTTATATTAGAGAGAATGTGAGCAGAAATGCCCGTTTTCCCAAACGTCCTGGTTTAACATACACAGCTACAAAATCATACAGCAATACAAAATACCCTTAAAAAATCATACAGTCATTCATAAAGTTATACAAGAGATCCTAAAAATAAAAACAAAACTTGATCAAAGAGGAGATAAATAATCAAATACTATATATACATAAGAAACAAAGGTGAGAAAACACTTCCTGAGAAGGAGGAAACAATGATTTGCTGAGGATAAAATGTTATAAATAATGTACAGTATATTAATCCAAAGTCCATAGAGACAAAGTCAGTTCAACACAGTCAGTATCAGCAAAACCCAGGGCAAGGATCTGTGTCAGGAATCCCGAGGGGGGGGGTGAGGGTAGGCCCAGGGATATGAAACTGAGAGTGGGTCAATAAATACAAATAGAAGCGTGGGTCTACCTGTAGAGCATGAGAGCAAATAGGGAGTGGAGAGTGGGTAAAAAGGGTAGGAGAAGGACAGGGAGATACGTATCATACTTTGTGCACACAATACAAAAAAATACTACTCAGCGAGGCAGCTGACTTCGACAGGAACAAACAGATGATTTAAGGAGGTAGTTTCTGAATAAAGCATTGAAGGAATAGATGGAACTAGAAATGAGAATATTTGACAGCAGATTGTTATATAGCTTAGGACCATTTTAAGTGATGGAGTTCTGGGCATGGGAGGTGTGGTAGAAAGGAATGTCAAAGATGTGACTAGATGCTCCTCTGGTACAGCACTTTGGGACAGACTTGGTGAAAAGGGAGGAGACACTTTGCGGAAGTAGGTTTAAGCTGACCTTGTGTAAAAATGATAATGTTTTTAAATGGAACCTACCTTCAAGGGAGAGCCAATCTAGGGGGGTGTAAAGAGAACAGTGATGGGTAGACCGTGGGAGGCACGTGATGAAACAAGCTATACTGTTATAAGAAGTACTAAGCTTGGAGAAAAGCAAAGAGGTGGGGGGAGTAGACAATAGAAGCATACTCAAGAAGGGGCAGGATCAGAGAGCTAGCAAGCAGAATTTGGAGGTAGGTATTAAGCACTTCCTCCCTAACAGAAATAAAAGTGTCCTGTGTACATGCAGAATGTATGCCACATGCTTAATTATACAATGTTTGCATGCAGCTCTTATATACAAAGTGATCCTAAGTGAACCAGGTCTAAAAAGCAAATCAGATTTGCATGCTGCAAGCTTGGCATGTGTGCAGCAGGTAAGCTGGTGTGAACATGTTCTAAAAATTACATCAGGTTCATGTGTTGCACGCTTGACATGAGTGCAGCAGTTAAGCTGGTGTGAACATCATTTAAACATTACATCAGGTTCACATGTTGCATGCTTGCCATGTGTGCAGCAGCTAAGCTGGTAAACGTCTCATATGAAAAACACATCAGTTTCTATTTCTTATACTACTACTAGCAATTAGAGTCATTAAAAGACATTTGTATTTAGATTTCAATAAAAATTAAGTAAACTCATTAATTCTGATCCTTTTGCAAGTTGTTTAATGGCTTTTGATTTTTGTCATTAAATCGTCATTAATTTGTAAAGTATCTTTTGCTTACTGCATTAAATGCTTAGGATATAGCCAGTCAAGGCTCTATGATGCTGGTTCAACAATAATTTCACCAACTGGCATTATAGCAATGGAATTTATGTTGACTGCAAGTTGTGGCTGACATAAATCCAGAAGGAATCCCGGTCTCTTTTTCTATTAGGGGCTTTGCCCCCCACACTCCCCATTCTAAATATAATCAACTCAGAGTCAGGGTTGATTCGGCAGTGGGTGGGGGGGCAGGACCGGGAGACAGTGTGACCGGGTCTCTGGTGCACCAATACAGTGAACTGTCAATGTTGTTGGCATCGATGCAGTTCACTGCATTGGTGTCGCTGTCGGGGAAGTATACCACCAGTCAACATCCCCTATTCCAGATGTACGAAGAGGGGCTTCTGTGTTGTGAAGCAAATACTTTTTTGTTTTGGACCATACAAATCCCTTATGCATATTTAGTGCTACAAATGTGTTTCTCTATGACTGTTTCATCTCACTTACTTTCCCTTTGTCATTCTGTATTGAGCATATACACTATGACTGTGCTCAGCACTCTTTGTGCTGAGTGGGGTCTTGGAATCATGCACCATACATCACATTTTGTCACTGAAATGAGGGTCATAGATACTCAAAATGAGGGACAATGAGGGACACTATCCCACATGATGATCAGGACACATCATGAAACATGGAGATACAGTACCTCAGAACACAGTGAAAACCATTGCATTAGCACCTGAGAATAAATTTCTACCAGTAGGCAGTGGTGCCATTTAGGTAGGGCAGAGGCAGTTGCCCCCCCCCATATTTGTGCCTAGGTTGTTCTTATGGTGTGGCAATAATGCCATTAAATTTTAATTTATTCTTTTGCTCAATAAGTGCCCATCTGGCCTATGTGTGTGAATGCTGCAGGTACTCTCCAGACTCAGCTGTGTCTGTACTGTGTTGTCCACTCTCTCCACCTATTAGCAGTGGCACAATCACATGGGATGTAGATGAGCTCCAGCCAAGAAAGAGCACATGAGTCTTGCAGGTGCAACACTGTCTTTCCCTCCACAGAGTAGACAGACTGCACACTACAGCTTGGAGGAGTCAGCGAGCATTGAACTCTCAATAGCAGTGTTGTGGCAGCATATTTTATATAGTCAAACACCTTAAGGGCATTAAGAAGGTGAAAGAGTCTAACATGTTTCAATATAAGAAAAATAGCAGGTCAAGAGGACACAGCATGAGATTAGAGGGAGTCCGATTAAGGGGTAATGTGAGGAAGTTCTTTTTCACAGAAAGGGTGGTGGATGCATGGAATGGCCTACCTCAGGAAGTGGTGGATATGAATACAGTGCAGGGCTTCAAACAGGCATGGGATAGGCATAAGGGAGCAATACAGATGAGTATGAATAGATAGGCTATTGACAGAGCAAAGGCCAATGGCACATTCATAATGTAGAAAAAGAAATGGGCAGACTGGATGGGCCTTGAGGTCCTTATCTGCTGTCAACTTCTATGTTTCTATGTTTCTATTTTTGTTAGTCTACTCTTAGTGAGTCTCCATCTCCCCTGGTGGCTGAAGGGGCAGAGAGTGAGCTAGATGCTAACTCAAGACTAGGCTACCTACTTACTCTACTAGGCTCACCATGTAAAAACAAAAAAAACAGCACAGACCCCCATGACAGCAAGCTAAGCTTAGCAGCAGTGGTGACAGTGATGTAGGTGGCCTTCATAGGCCTTGATCAGTGCAGTGCGGCAGCAGCCACAGCAGCCAAGCAAGCAACCCAGGTTGGGTGAGTTTGATTGGTGAGGTGACTTGGTCATGGACCACACTAGGGACCTGTGATGGTTGGTTCTAACATCCAGCTTCTGGCAGAAGGAGAGAGGGGAAGCAGACTGAAAGCTGGGCTGATGGAACACTGCACCAGCTGCAGGTTCTGGCCACATGGCCTGGTAAGTAAAAGTAAATAATTGTTTTTACAGGGGGATTGGGAAAGGAGGAAGGACTGAAATATTGATGTGTTTTTCATGTTTCTTCACCTTTGGGTGGCTTCATGACCCATAGGGGATGGGTACTGAATGGAATGGAAACAAGGAGAAAAATTGGGACAAAGTTATTTTGGGGGGGGGGCAGAACTTTAGGCAGGAAAACAGTTGGTTAGTAACTTGGTTGGTTTAAGCCCAAATCTGATGCACTGTTCCATGGTATATACAGATGAATCTTATACATTTTAGTTTTTCTTGATTTGCATATCACTTTTCAGTCAAAACAAATAAGTTGTACCTTTTAGAGATGTTACAGACATTCAAGAGCTGTTCCTTGCATTCACAGACAGTTGAGCAGTATGGTATCTACAGATTATTGGAGCCCTACTATAGTCAGGCTTATGCTCCCCCACAGTGAAGCTGACCTCCACATCCCCACACTCAGGCACATTATGACAAAGGGCAAGGGAGACTGCAGGGGTGTGCACCACTGAAATGAATGAGAGTATTTTTTTATTACTATTTTATACATTATTGATATAGAGTTGGAGATTAATAAAGGCCACCTCTCGACTAACAAGGGACTTAAGTATACCCTTGATGAAAGGAGGGACGGGGGAACATGATAGAAACATTCAAGTACCTCAAGGGAATCAACAAAGTCCAGGAGGGTAGCATCTTTCAGAAAAAGAGATGTGTAAGAATAAGGGGACACAATTTAAAGATAGAGGGGGGACGGCTCAGGGGTAATGTGAGGAAATCTTTTTTGATGGAGAAAGTGGTGGATGAGTGGAACTGCCTTCCTGGGGAGGTTGTTGGGGCTAAAACAGTGGGGGAATTCAAACATGCATGGGACAGACACAAGGCAATTGTAGTGGGTGGTGGCAGGAAGTAGGCTGTTGGTTAACTAGAATCTGCAGCTTATCCAGTAGGTAGGGAAATGGGCAGACTGGGTGGGCCAAGTGGTCCTTATCTGCCGTCAAAGTCTATGTTTCTATGTTTCTATGTTTCTATCTTTCTATGACTTGTTAGTAGAACAGTGGCCTTCATTATTCTCCAACTAACCATCATAATGCATAAAATAGTAAGAAAAAATAACTCCATTCATTTCAGGGGGGTACGCCCCAGCACTCTGACCTATGGACATCATCTCTTAAAGACTCCTGCCTCTGGCTCCCTAGTACTCAAGTAAGAGAATTTTTACTTATATCTATATTTGGTGGGTTATCTGTAGCAGCATGGCTATAGCTGCTACAGTGTGTGTGCAACGGGGGGGCGGCAATGTAAGTGTGTCAAGTTATTGCTACTTTTCTGTTTGCACCTTAAAGTCTGTTTGCATTGAAGCATTCAAACCTATTGAGAAAAATAGTAAGAGTACAGGCACAACAAAAGTAATTAAGTGGTTTTGTGGGTAAGTTTCTGTATTGGGGTGGAAAAATACCACATGCGTTTCCATTGGTATGTCTGCTACAGTTCAACTGTGAAACTGAGAAAAGAGAAGAAAAAGAAAACCGAAAAGCATAACAGTGGCTACAAGCATGCTGTGTGCATGCAGATGTAGTCAGATACAGTATGTATTGAAGTACAAGAGAGCCATATGCATACAGACAGCATGGCTTAGTGGTTAAAGTCACTGAACTACAAGCCAAGAGACTTGGAGGCAAGAAGACCTGGGTTTGATTCTCATCAATCCCCACTTGTGTATGGTGTGATCCAGAGCAAATCACTTAACTTTTATTTGTGCAGTTATCAGTGACTGCTTGCTTTTTGCATGCATGCAGTCTTTTCCAATTTAACATAAAAATCATGATTTCCACAGTTGCTTGCTGCACGCATGCCATATGCATGCAATCAGTTCCAATTTAACATTTAAATTATACTTGCAGCACACATATCACTTTGTTAGTTTTATGTGTGCAGCATGAAAACATTTCATAATATTATTTCTGTAGGGGCTAATTTTGTAAAGTAGCCCTAGCCTCATGTGGAGTTTTTTTTGACAAGATTTTCTATATGGATGAGGTAAGTTAAGTGGGAGTCTAGGAACAGCCGCAGGTATTTAAAGTCTCCCACTTTCTCAATGTTGTTCCCCAGAATATCTGTAAGGGTAAGACTTCTATCGATAGCTTTTCTAGGCCCCAAGAAGACCATAAACTTAGTCTTCTTAGAATTGAGAACTAGGCTTTTAGAAGAAAACCATGAGTGAAAATTGGTAAAATCAGATTGCAAAATGGAGAACATTTTTTTCAAGGGTTTTTGTCACTGCAGTAGAGTGCAGCACTGTCTACATAGAGGACTATTTTAGTGGACCAGCAGACATCAGGGAGCTTATTAATAAAAAGAGAGAAAAGAAGTAATCCTAAAATGGATCCCGGAGGGACTCCATATTTAATTTGGCAATCCTCTGACAGGTGCCCAATTATAGTGGTCTTCTGGGATCTACGTGAAAGGTAGCTACCGACCCATTTTACCATATCCTCAGAGATTTGAAGGCCTAAGAGGGTGTTGAGGAGAAGGCCATGGTCAACCAGATCAAAGGCCTTGGTCAAGTCAATGAAAACAGAGTCTGTGTACTGACCTAAGTCATTCACCTTGTGAATATCTCTAGTGAACTTGACCAGGGCAGTTTCAATGCTGTGGCCAACTCTAAACCCATGCTGAGCTACAGAAAAAAAAGATCATGATCATTTAGGAAGGCTAGGGGCAAGAGCCCACTAGATTGTGGGTTCCAACCTCACATCAACCACTGTTGTTAAAGTACCAATGCTGAGTTCCTGCAGCTTAATTATGGGGTGGACGGTGCTCTTGAGGTGTTCTCATCAGTAGAATTAGTGGCTGCTCCCTTCTCATGCCAGTGGACTGTATCTGGATATTGTGGTGTGACTGAAGCAAAATAGCCAGCCCCATGCCCCCACCACACACTTGCTGAACAACACAGCACTGTCACTCCATCATACCGCCAAGTGTCCAGCTTATCCTCTAGCAATGTGATACAGCTCATTGACTCCCTATGTGACAGACCTAAGAAGTGTCTTTCCACCCACCACCCATAGTGTACACATTACACTGTTCCAACCCATAGACACAGGCAGTGTCAGATCACTATCACAATCAGCTCAGTGCCACCTCATCGTATGCACCCTACTGGTGTCCCCCTTGCCTCTGTGGCACAGGTAGTGGTCCCTCTGCAGTCCAGTGACACTGAGAGGGCCCCCACCTCCAGCCAGTCCAATAACATATTAAGTGAGGTTGAATGAATGCTAGCTTGTGGGTTCTACTCTCACAGCAGCAACTTTTCATTTAAAAACTAGTGCTGCATATAACATTTTGCTGTTTACTCATATGTGTGATACGAGTAATAATGCCAGTAATGAAAACAGTGCATGTCAAGCCCAGTGTCACAGTAGTGAATTTGCTTGGTTTTATTACATGTATGCTGTCATGTGTCTGTGTTGATGAGCAGCTAAAACATAGAATTACAGCAAACAAACCACATTCTCAGGGAGCTAGGATGGACAATTGAATACAGGGACAGATGAGTAACAGGTGGAGTCTGCTCAGCATCACAAGTGATAAGCTGTGCGCTACAGACAAATGCAAGTCTGTTTTGCGTGTAGAAGTGGTAAAGAAATATCTTGTACCATTGCAGTGTTTTACAGAGGGTGTACCCTTGGGCGGTCTCCTATTGGCCCTCCCTGTGCAGTGCCCCATCCCCACAACACCATGAGCATCCCTGTAGGTTTTTAAGGAGCACTTTGGGGTGCATTGCCCACAGTGGCCCTCCCCCATGGTGGCCAGCATATGGGTATTCTCCCAATGTACTGGTATGGCAGCGGACATCATACACCTGGTGGACCATGATGATTGATGTCTCTTGTGTTATCTGCAGAGAGTTGTATGTTGTTTGTCTTACCTGATTATGGCTGTCTCTGGTTGTTTGTATTGTCTTGACCCTTCGGCTGCTCATTTGAGTGTGGGGAGGGGATGCATAATTAGAGCTGGAAAACCTAAAGTCGAATTTCCCAGCTTTTGGCATTTTAATATCAACCCTAACTGATGCATTAACATAGTTTTTTTGCAATGAATTTCCACCCTTTTTGAGAAGATCTTTATAACTGTTCGAAAAGTGAATAGAGTATTTGCAAGTTGTAATTGTCTGACACCCTTGTCGAGCTGTGTGTGCGTATGATAGATCTGTAATAGCAAGGGTGTCAGCTCTCTGCACCACTGTGCCACAATGATATCTCTGTGGCCATAGCATGTAAACATGCAGATAATGTTTTTTTATTTGTTTTGTAGTATGCAATTGAGAGCCTCTAACCTCCCCCGACCCTGAAAGCATGCAACAATGGTCATGCAGTTGTGTCTGTACACTAATATGAAAAGCTGTGTTTTAACTGAAAGTGTTTTGCCTTTCAGTATAACATTGTTAAGGAATTATCTATTGTTATGAACAATGTTATATTATAAAGCAGGAGAAGCAGGATGTACATATTGTCATTGAACTGCAGAAAGTTTCCACAGCATTTTTGGGACTGCAACATCAGGTGTGGTACATTTAGAACTGCTGATGCTGGCAGTGTATGTCAGTAATTTATGCAACTATAACTTTCAAAGTAATATTAATAAGCATTTTTTAATTTTGTTTTCCTGTTTGCTTGTCATTATTGATAACATATTTGTCATACTTTACAGAATGTCGTATCTATTTCCCATTGGTATGGAAACACTACACAATGTCACTGTGTAGTATGATACTGTTTTCTTTCTCACTATGTTTTTATGCACTCCTGCATCTGACACTGTTAGAGACCCTCTTTTTGCATTGTTATGAACATATGATTGGTCAGACCTTTGCACACTGCAAAGTTCATCAATATAGGAATGTGTAGGTACCAAGTACTATTATTGTCACAGTAATGTTGATACAATTGCTCTTTGCATTCCCAATAATTAGTATGTGTTTTACTGTACAAAGCACAGCAGGTATATATATATATATATATATATATATATGGAACACTCTCAGCAAAGAAGGCTGTTTTGTTAATAAGAGATATAGTAACACAAAATCTCTGCCTAATCAACATACTCAGTCTATACAATACGTTATGAGTTCAGTGGTAATCACAGAAGAGGAAGGCACAGAATATGAAATGAGACACAAGAGACAAGATATAGGTGTTTGTCAAAAAATTGAACTGTAAATAAAAGGCAGATTGAATCAAGACCAAATTAGATTATGCTCCTAGAGTGGGTGAAAAAATAAGTACTATGGAAAATAAACCAAGTACAATATGACATCTGTAAGTTAAATACTGTGTCATGTAGTGAGAACTCATGATAGAGTATCCTCTCAATCTTTAGAAAGCCTAAATGTTTATAACTCTGTATAGCTATTTACAAGTGTACTGGGGAAATTCCACACTCAACCCCTTAATAAAGGTGATCTTGTGAATTAGCAGGAACATAACAAGACTGGCATACTAGAAGACACTGTCTACCTTTATGTATATAGCAATACAAGACTACATTTGTTGTCATGAATGCATACTATGTAAAAGTACACTTTGTCTGTTAAAAATTCACTGGCAGCATATAACCGATAAATATTCAAGTAACATACACATTGACAATCATACATTACTAAGTGGATACACATGGAGCTCAGCAGAAACCAATAACATTATGAAAATACAGACACAACAGTGTCATTTTACTGAATAGTTATGTACTGTACATAATAAATAATGTATAAATTCTGTAATTTTTGTGCCAAGTTTCAGTTTTTTCTGATTACCTTAACATATACAGCATATACATTATATACATACTTTCAGTGCACTATCCTGTGTTAAAAGTTGAAAATCAATGGTTTTGTTTTCATATACATTATGTACATAGTTTTTTTTTCTGGGGTGACTTGGTGTTATGCAAATGTTTATTTAGTTTGAAATGTTGTGGTGGTGTATATAAGCATATAAAGGTACCTAATCTGTGAACAGAATATGCACTTGTACAGCACCCTATGCATGAGCCCACTTGAACAAGTATTGATATCAGTCTGGCCACAGACTCAATAAAACCTTTTTTATTATGCTGCTTAGTTGTGTGTACTTGAGTAAAATCACTCAGTTTGTGTTCATCATTAAAGTAATATATCAAAGTACAGATATATGTTTATAACAGATGCTATATAAGCAATGAAAGAGTTTGTCGATGGCAATGCATAGTAATGAATATGTATTATTTGTGAAATCATACTCTCAGCAAAGATTTCTGTTTTGTTTGGGAAGAAATGTCTATACTTCTGGACTATCAGCAAAGTGTTTGCTTCTAAGGACCAATGCATATGCATTTTTGGGGGATTTTTATGAACCTGTCCTTCATGGTGCATAGTGTATCATTGCACTCAGTCCAAGTAGTGTAATGGCCTGAATATACAGAAGCCCCACTGTGGACTGTGACAGCCTGAGTGTTAAAGTGCAGTCCTTCAATACTTACCTTGTTAGTCACATAGTCCATAATGGGTGTTGTTACCCTCTGTCCCCCACAGTCAAAGCGCTGAATCAATAACAAGAAGTAGTTTGAGAAGCATCAAAACATTACTGTCCTTGTGCTCTGAGCACCACACTTTGAGCACTGCAAACAAGACTGCGACGTGTTAACCAGCTGATGAAATTTCACAGATAACTGATGAGGCACAAACAGAAAATTCCACAGCATGTTATCCATATATTCTGTGTCAACATTTCTGTATGCATTGCATGTATAGATGTTCTTAAAGTCCACCTCAAAGAGTCTTCTCACAGAGATGCCATCAGAATTTAATGAGTTCAGCAGAGCAATAAGTAGAGATGCAGTGAAGTTCCGCTTTTGAATTTTCAGCAAAGTCGCAAAATTTACCTCCGCATAGCAATTTGTGTGGGGCTCTCAACTGAAAATGTGTCTTTTGTAACTTCACCTTGCTTTGGGACTTTATGGGCCTGATTCTAGAAAGAGAAATACACCAGACGCAAGAAATGCAGTTGCATAAGATAATGCAATAGCAACTGCGACATGCGAGATACGTGCAATTCTAGAACCCGCGAGAATACGCCAAATGCAATAGCTTAAGTTGCAATAAGCAAGATACACCATATAAAAGTGCGCACCATGCAGTAGCAGCCTGACATATACACCAGCAGATATGCCACAGCAATGGCACAAGCTGCAGCGGAATGGCAGAGAAGGAAGAGGAACTTTTGCCATGAGGAGGTTAACACCCTGGTGGAGCAGATAGATCACCACTATGCACTCCTCATGGGCCACGGAGGGGATGCCAAGAAGAGGGAGAAATAGAAGAGGGCATGGGACAGGGTGGCATACAGGGTCAATGCCATCGTTGCACAGCGCAGGACAGTGAGAGATGTGCAGAGAAAATGAAATGACCTGAAGCACCTGGTGAAGCACAAGATGGCGCAGAATAGGTGCAACACCCAGGGCACAGGGGGGTGGACCCACCCAGCAGGAGCCACTCAGCACCATTGAGAGGAGGATAGTGGCACACCTCAGCCAGCAAAGCTTCACGGGCATCACACAGCTGGACACATACAGACAGCGGATGGCCACAGGTAGGGACAAACAACCAGCAATGTACGGGACAGGCCAGACAGGGCAACAGCACCCAAGCCAATGGCAAAGATGGGGGAGTGGGGTGGCAATCTGTAGGCTGTTGCAATGGTGAGGAGGCATGCACAGGACTGCCACATGGCCACAGCCAGCCACAGAGTGGGCCAAGAGAACCAGAAAATGGCAAAGGGCAGGCTGGGGACAGGCATGTGTGCAGCTGCCACGTGCAGCAGTGCAAAGGAATGACCCACGGGCAACTGTGGAGGGGCTAGCTCAAGCCCAAGAACTGGAAGGAGTGTGGAGGAGAGGGGACATAGTAGAAACTTTCAAGTACCTCAGGGAATCAACAAAGTCCAAGAGGTAGCATCTTTCAAAAAAGAGTAGCAAGAACAAGGGCACAATTTGAAGATGGGGGCTCAGAGATAATTAAGAAAGTATTTTTTCACAGAGAGGGTTGTGGATGCATGGAACGGCCTTCTGGAGGAGGTTGTGGAGTCAAAAACAGTGGTGGAATTCAAGCATGCATGGGACAGTCATAAGGCAATTCTAGGGGGTGGGGGTAGGAAGAAGTAGGCTGCTGGTTAACTAGGATCTGCAGCTTATCCAGTAGGTAGGGAAAGGGCAGACTGGGTGGGCCAAGCGGTCCTTATCTGCCATCAAATTAAATGTTTCTATGTTTCTATGTATGCAGAGGGATAGGATGGGCTGCACTGTGTGTCCTGCACTGTGAACTGTTGTGGGGGCATGCTGAGGGACGTGCTGTGCTGCACTGTGTGTACTGCACTGTGAACTGTTGGGGGGGCATTCTGAGGGCTGGGCTGGGCTGCACTGTGTGTACTGCACTATGAACTGTTGTGGAGGCATTCTGAGGGCTGGGCTGCACTGTGTGTACTGCACTATGAACTGTTGGGGGGCATGCTGAGGGATGCGCTGGCTGCACTGTGTGTTGCTGTGTAATGCACTGTGAACTGTTGGGGGGCATGCAGAGGGTTGGGCTGGGCTGCACTGTGTGTCGTGCACTGTGAACTGTTGGGGGGCATGCTGAGGGATGCGCTGGCTGCACTGTGTGTTGCTGTGTCCTGCACTGTGAACTGTTGGGGGGCATGCTGAGGGATGGACTGGGCTGCACTGTGTGTCCTGCACTGTGAACTGTTGGCGTGGAGGCATGCTGAGGTATGGGCTGGGCTGCACTGTGTGTACTGCACTGTGAACTGTTGAGGGGGCATGCTAAGGGATGGGCTGCACTGCGCTGTGAGTACTGCACTATGAACTGTTGGGGGGGCATGCTGAGGGATGGGGTGGGCTGCACTAGGGATGCTGTGACCAGCACTGTGTGCTTGGGTGGGGGGGATCATAACAGGCATGTGCTGGGCTGTAGGGAGGATTCATGGGTCACCGTCCCAGTGCCTGCTGAGTGCAGGCGAGGGCTGCAGGGGACATGCATGGCTGGCATGGAATCCGTAGGCACCCAGGTGTGCAGGCCCCTGCAGAGCAGTGAGGCCCCATGGGTGTGCCCATGCACATTGTCACTGCGTAGTGGGGAGCAGTACAGGTTGGCTGTGGGACAGCCAGAGTCACCGTACAAGGATGGACAGCACAGCAAGGGCATCAATGGTGATGGTCCATGCCGTTGGTACAAGATGCATGTACAGTGGAGGCATACATTAGGTGGGACAGCACAGAAGTGTGGTAGGTGCAATGCCAGAGCACCACGCCGAAGCAGACCTGTGAGGGAAACACTGATCAGGCAGGTGAGGGCACACTGTGATGCGGGGGACACACTAACACATTTTCCATCCAACAGGTGTAGTGGCAGCTGGCACAGGTGGCCCCAGTGGTGCCAGAGGGCGGGAGCAGCAGCAGCAAGGCCAGGAAGGCACTGGCTCGGCCCAGGCCACTGGCATGGTGTCAGCTGATGATGGCAGCCCAACGGACGCTGGAGGCAGCCCTGCCACCAGCATACCTGTGGCAGGAACACCAGAGCCAATATCTGAGTCTGAGGGGAATGGGGATGGCGACAGCCCCATGGCAGAAGAGGCGGTGGACAGCAGTGAGGAGGACACAGCTGGACCACTACGGGAACAACAGGGGACTGCTGAGGACACCACCAGCAGTACAGCCACATCTGTGGAGGTGGTACAGATGTCCATGGTCGAGCGGGAGATGTCGGAACCAGACCTGCCAGCAGCTGTGGACACTGGGATAGGGCTACTCAGCCCACTGAGTGCACATGGACTTGAGGATGAGTTGGATGAGACCGCCGGGTGCTGCAGGACCAGCTGTCCCCACCTGCCTACATTGAGGACTACTGCCAGTCAGTGCTGGCCGGCATGAGGGACTGCAGGCAGGAGCTGGTGAACATACAGCAGGGCATGCAGGAGCACCACACCTGCATGGAGCTGCAGCTAATCAGCATCGCCGACACCCTGCAGACATTCATGAGAGACACAGTGGCATGCATGACTGGCCTGGAGGTTGCCATACAGGGCATCCAGCACTGTGCTGAATGCCAGACGGTCATCAAGGACCTCCTCAGCACAGGCCTGGAGAACATGATGGCACACCAGCAGCACCAGGATACAGCCATGGCCATTGCCATGTAGGCCATAGGGCGTGCACTGCTGCTGCTGCACCACCTGCAAGGCCAGGCCCAGTGGATGGCACCCCCATCCACCACTCATTCTGGCACCCAGACACAGCCACCAGAGCCAGTGGAAACCCTTCCCCCACCCCAGGCCCAGACGTCAGTACCCAACCACTCTCCAGTCATGCTGCCGGAGTCGCATGCCCACCTGGGCACCACCCACACTGACTCAGGTGCAGGACAGAGCCAGGATGCGACAATGTTGGTGCACACAGGTGTGCCAGCAACAGAGGCACAGGCTGGGTTGAGCACACACACACACACACAGTCGGGTATGGGGTCAGTCATGGGGCATGCACAGGTTGGCAGGCACACCGAGGAGGGTGCCCTTCAGCCTGCATAGGGCCTGAGGTGCTCAGCAAGGGATGGGTGAAAAAACTGTGCAGCCCCGGCATGGACGCTGCCACACGTGGCACAGAGGCACATAGGCTTGCTTGGGTGGAGGTACAGCAGACCACCTGTGGGGGCACACACAGGCCCACAGGGTGCAATGCCAGGGAGGTCCACCAGGGCAATGCACAGCCCTCCAGACCAGCAGGGTCCTCCATAGCCCAGCACCTAGCACCGGGGGGGTTGGTGCAAGGATGGCGTGCACATGGCAGATGGCCATGAGTTGCCTGGGTAACCTGTGCAGTAGGGAAATTGTTGGATGGGGCTGCAATGGGGGTTTGGGGCCATATGCATGGCAGGGGGCACATGTCCATGGGGGGCAATGTGCAGTCACATGGGTGTGTGTGTGTGGGTCTGTGTATGCATGACTGTGTGCATGGGTGTGTCTGGGGCATGTGTGTTGGGTGGAACTGGGGTGCACCGTGCAATGGGCACATGTGTGTAATGATCACCATGTAAATAAACATGTTTGCACCTCAACCGTATGGTGTGTTGTCAATTCATCATTGCATTGCTAGGGCCTTACTGGGACCATGTTGAGTAGGGTGTGCAACATTGTTCTATGTGTGCCACAGCAAATGGGCAACTGCCTGCCACGACCCCCCCTTGGTCATGCGCACACACACACATATGCACAGGGAGCCCTGCAGGCACATGTACCACACGAGCAGGGCAACTCACACCCATTCCGCAAGTGCGTTGTGGCCGCAGAGCACACACGCATATGCATGACAACAGGTAGGCCGCATCCACACATCGCAGATGCCATTCAGGACAGCGGCATTGCACAATGCAATTGCTGTCGCGTATGCGGCATATGCACATCCATGACGTGCAACATGCGATACACATGCGAATAGCACGTGGAGCACATGCGTTTGTGAGCAGAAAGGCCCATGCACTGTGTAGTGGTACAGGGATTACAGACCTGGCAGTTGGAGAGAGCTACATATGTACAGTGCCAGCAGGACTTGGACAGGAACAGAAACTCAGCAGACTGGTGAGTACTGGGCCACAGCAAGCCCCCTCCCCATATACCCCTACTACATCTGTTACAGGCATGAGGGACTGGGACAGGCATGCATACCTCTGTGCCATATGTTGCCCATTTGTTGTACAGTGCTTGTCACACTGTGGAACCCATGGCCTGCATGTGGAGACCTGCAACAGACATCACCCTGGCAGGGATTTAACTAATTGATTAGCAGTTGTTTCCGTGGGACAATACTAACTGTACAGAATGCATTAATATAGGTATCCTACAGGTGTTGTGTTTGCTACACACAGTGAGGCAAGTGCTATGCATTGTCACAGTGCATGAGAACCTTTATGAGCAATATGCTAATCATTTATTAGAGTTAAATAAAACCCTGCCATGGAAGACTGTAGAAGACATGTACAACAGTTTAGGCAGGCATACGTACTGTACACAGTTGTGTACAGACATGTGGAGTGCCTGTCATGTTCCATATGCTGTTCACATTGCATTGGCACTGATCCGTAGTATATGTGTCACTGTAGATACTGTACATCTGTTGTGTGGGGGGGGCACATGTATGGCCACTGTAGGCTGTAGAGAGAACATCTGACAGCAGTCA
This sequence comes from Neoceratodus forsteri, assembly GCA_016271365.2. Taxonomy (NCBI): domain Eukaryota; kingdom Metazoa; phylum Chordata; order Ceratodontiformes; family Ceratodontidae; genus Neoceratodus; species Neoceratodus forsteri. The sequence continues at coordinate 1,388,941,490 of CM057453.1, forward strand.
TATATGTTTGGAGGGGGGGCATTTGGAGGGTATGGGTACTGTTATAGATGGGGGTGACATGGTGTTAGCATGTACAATATGGCACTGTCTGGCTGCACCCCTGTACATGTTCTGCATGCCTGTCTCTGGGTGACTGACATAGTGACAGGCAGCATGTCCAGTGGAGTGATGCACCCATAGGCCAACAATGTGTGTGAGGCACAAGTGTCCGCAGTGTGGCAAGGGGAGCCCCTGTGCGGTGAAATTGGGTACAGTCCCCGTACCGTGGAATGGGAGGGCGGTGTGCTGACATGGTTTGCTGGCCAAGGCACCTAGCTTCACCTGAGCTCTTTCCTTCTAAGACTGCTTGAAAGGCAGAGTAGAGAAACTTACCAGAGCAAGGGAGAAGGATTAAGACTTAGTTTGGCTAAGCAGATTTACTGTGTGGTGGTGTTTTTATTTTTTACTCACAGGGATTGCTACTGTTTGTTGCTAACATTTCATTGCTTTATTTTTCTCTGATTCAAATTGTTGTTGCTGGTATACCTTCTTCTGCATTATTACAAGGTGTGCCTACAGGGTGTGCTAACAGATTACTGCTGTAATCTTCTGATTCAAATTGTCTTTTGCAAGGTATATCTTCTGTTACTGCTTTATTTTCTCTGGAGCAAAGTGTTTCTTACAGGGTATATCTTCTCTGAAATTACTGTATTACAGGTGGAGCTTACATTTTGTGACTTTTTATCATTGGGCTAAGCAAAATTACTGTTTGACACTGTGTTTTATTTTATTCTTGTTTGTTGAAAAGGTTTGTTGTCTCAGAGGTGTTTCAGTCTCCTTCTCACATTGAAGGAGCTAATTGCTTTCCTCCACAGCTCTTCCAAAGGATTAGGTGTGTATGTGAAGTGGAGCTGGCAAACTGTCAGTAATTTCCAACAGAAAGAAGGGTTAAAAGTCAGGTTAGTTGATATCTTGGAGGTAGAAGACTTGGTTTGCTGGCCAAGGCACCTAGCTTCACCTGAGCTCTTTCCTTCTAAGACTGCTTGAAAGGCAGGTAGAGAAACTTACCAGAGCAAGGGAGAAGGATTAAGACTTAGTTTGGCTAAGCAGATTTACTGTGTGGTGGTGTTTTATTTTTACTCACAGGATTGCTACTGTTTGTTGCTAACATTTCATTGCTTTATTTTTCTCTGATTCAAATTGTTGTTGCTGGTATACCTTCTTCTGCATTATTACAAGGTGTGCCTACAGGTGTGATGCTAACAGATTACTGCTGTAATCTTCTGATTCAAATTGTCTTTTGCAAGGTATATCTTCTGTTACTGCTTTATTTTTCTCTGGAGCAAAGTGTTTCTTACAGCGTATATCTTCTCTGAAATTACTGTATTACAGGTGGAGCTTACATTTTTGTGACTTTTTTATCATTGGGCTAAGCAAAATTATTGTTTGACACTGTGTTTTATTTTATTCTTGTTTGTTGAAAAGGTTTGTTGTCTCAGAGGTGTTTCAGTTTCCTTCTCACATTGAAGGAGCAAATTGCTTTTCCTCCCACAGCTCTTCCAAAGGATTAGGTGTGTATGTGGGGAGTGGAGCTGGCAAACTGTCAGTAATTTCCAACAGAAAGAAGGGTTAAAAGTCAGGTTAGTTGATATCTTGGAGGTAGAAGACTTGGTTTGCTGGCCAAGGCACCTAGCTTCACCTGAGCTCTTTCCTTCTAAGACTGCTTGAAAGGCAGAGTAAGAAACTTACCAGAGCAAGGGAGAAGGATTAAGACTTAGTTTGGCTAAGCAGATTTACTGTGTGGTGGTGTTTTTATTTTTTTACTCACAGGGATTGCTACTGTTTGTTGCTAACATTTCATTGCTTTATTTTTCTCTGATTCAAATTGTTGTTGCTGGTATACCTTCTTCTGCATTATTACAAGGTGTGCCTACAGGTGTGTGCTAACAGATTACTGCTGTAATCTTCTGATTCAAATTGTCTTTTGCAAGGTATATCTTCTGTTACTGCTTTATTTTTCTCTGGAGCAAAGTGTTTCTTACAGCGTATATCTTCTCTGAAATTACTGTATTACAGGTGGAGCTTACATTTTTGTGACTTTTTTATCATTGGGCTAAGCAAAATTATTGTTTGACACTGTGTTTTATTTTATTCTTGTTTGTTGAAAAGGTTTGTTGTCTCAGAGGTGTTTCAGTCTCCTTCTCACATTGAAGGAGCTAATTGCTTTTCCTCCCACAGCTCTTCCAAAGGATTAGGTGTGTATGTGGGGGTGGAGCTGGCAAACTGTCAGTAATTTCCAACAGAAAGAAGGGTTAAAAAGTCAGGTTAGTTGATATCTTGGAGGTAGAAGACTTGGTTTGCTGGCCAAGGCACCTAGCTTCACCTGAGCTCTTTCCTTCTAAGACTGCTTGAAAGGCAGAGTAGAGAAACTTACCAGAGCAAGGGAGAAGGATTAAGACTTAGTTTGGCTAAGCAGATTTACTGTGTGGTGGTGTTTTTATTTTTTACTCACAGGGATTGCTACTGTTTGTTGCTAACATTTCATTGCTTTATTTTTTCTCTGATTCAATTTGTTGTTGCTGGTATACCTTCTTCTGCATTATTACAAGGTGTGCCTACAGGTGTGTGCTAACAGATTACTGCTGTAATCTTCTGATTCAAATTGTCTTTTGCAAGGTATATCTTCTGTTACTGCTTTATTTTTCTCTGGAGCAAAGTGTTTCTTACAGGGTATATCTTCTCTGAAATTACTGTATTACAGGTGGAGCTTACATTTTTGTGACTTTTTTATCATTGGGCTAAGCAAAATTACTGTTTGACACTGTGTTTTATTTTATTCTTGTTTGTTGAAAAGGTTTGTTGTCTCAGAGGTGTTTCAGTCTCCTTCTCACATTGAAGGAGCTAATTGCTTTCCTCCACAGCTCTTCAAAGGATTAGGTGTGTGTGTGAGATGGAGCTGGCAAACTGTCAGTAATTTCAACAGAAAGAAGGGTTGAAAAGTCAGGTTAGTTGATATCTTGGAGGTAGAAGACTTGGTTTGCTGGCCAATGCACCTAGCTTCACCTGAGCTCTTTCCTTCTAAGACTGCTTGAAAGGCAGAGTAGAGAAACTTACCAGAGCAAGGGAGAAGGATTAAGACTTAGTTTGGCTAAGCAGATTTACTGTGTGGTGGTGTTTTTTATTTTTTACTCACAGGGATTGCTACTGTTTGTTGCTAACATTTCATTGCTTTATTTTTTCTCTGATTCAAATTGTTGCTGCTGGTATACCTTCTTCTGCATTATTACAAGGTGTGCCTACAGGTGTGTGCTAACAGATTACTGCTGTAATCTTCTGATTCAAATTGTCTTTTGCAAGGTATATCTTCTGTTACTGCTTTATTTTTCTCTGGAGCAAAGTGTTTCTTACAGCGTATATCTTCTCTGAAATTACTGTATTACAGGTGGAGCTTACATTTTTTGTGACTTTTTTATCATTGGGCTAAGCAAAATTATTGTTTGACACTGTGTTTTATTTTATTCTTGTTTGTTGAAAAGGTTTGTTGTCTCAGAGGTGTTTCAGTCTCCTTCTCACATTGAAGGAGCTAATTGCTTTTCCTCCCACAGCTCTTCCAAGGATTAGGTGTGTATGTAGAGTGGGCTGCAAACTGTCAGTAATTTCCAACAGAAAGAAGGGTTAAAAAGTCAGGTTAGTTGATATCTTGGAGGTAGAAGACTTGGTTTGCTGGCCAAGGCACCTAGCTTCACCTGAGCTCTTTCCTTCTAAGACTGCTTGAAAGGCAGAGTAGAGAAACTTACCAGAGCAAGGGAGAAGGATTAAGACTTAGTTTGGCTAAGCAGATTTACTGTGTGGTGGTGTTTTTATTTTTTACTCACAGGGATTGCTACTGTTTGTTGCTAACATTTCATTGCTTTATTTTTCTCTGATTCAATTTGTTGTTGCTGGTATACCTTCTTCTGCATTATTACAAGGTGTGCCTACAGGTGTGTGCTAACAGATTACTGCTGTAATCTTCTGATTCAAATTGTCTTTTGCAAGGTATATCTTCTGTTACTGCTTTATTTTTCTCTGGAGCAAAGTGTTTCTTACAGGGTATATCTTCTCTGAAATTACTGTATTACAGGTGGAGCTTACATTTTTGTGACTTTTTTATCATTGGGCTAAGCAAAATTACTGTTTGACACTGTGTTTTATTTTATTCTTGTTTGTTGAAAGGTTTGTTGTCTCAGAGGTGTTTCAGTCTCCTTCTCACATTGAGGAATAATTGCTTTCCTCCACAGCTCTTCAAAGGATTAGGTATGTGTGCCAGAAGTGGAGCTAGCAAACTGTCAATGTTCAGCAGAAGAAGGTTAAAAGTCAGGTTAGTTGATATCTTGAGGTAGAAGCTTGGTTTGCTGGCCAAGGCACCTAGCTTCACCTGAGCTCTTTCCTTCTAAGACTGCTTGAAAGGCAGAGTAGAGAAACTTACCAGAGCAAGGGAGAAGGATTAAGACTTAGTTTGGCTAAGCATAGTTACTGTGTGGTGGTGTTTTAATTTTTACTCACAGGGATTGCTACTGTTTGTTGCTAACATTTCATTGCTTTATTTTTTCTCTGATTCAAATTGTTGTTGTGAGTATACATTCTTCTGCATTATTACAAGGTGTGCCTACAGGTATGTGCTAACAGATTACTGCTGTAATCTTCAGTTCAAATTGTCTTTTGCAAGGTATATCTTCTGTTACTGCTTTATTTTTCTCTGGAGCAAAGTGTTTCTTACAGGGTATATCTTCTTGAAATTACTGTATTACAGGTGGAGCTTACATTTTGTGACTTTTTATCATTGGGCTAAGCAAAATTACTGTTTGACACTGTGTTTTATTTTATTCTTGTTTGTTGAAAAGGTTTGTTGTCTCAGAGGTGTTTCAGTCTCCTTCTCACATTGAAGGAGCTAATTGCTTTTCCTCCCACAGCTCTTCCAAAGGATTAGGTGTGTATGTGGGGGTGGAGCTGGCAAACTGTCAGTAATTTCCAACAGAAAGAAGGGTTGAAAAGTCAGGTTAGTTGATATCTTGGAGGTGAAGACTTGGTTTGCTGGCCAATGCACCTAGCTTCACCTGGAGCTCTTTCCTTCTAAGACTGCTTGAAAGGCAGAGTAGAGAACTTACCAGAGCAAGGGGAAGGATTAAGACTTAGTTTGGCTAAGCAGATTTACTGTGTGGTGGTGTTTTATTTTTTACTCACAGGGATTGCTACTGTTTGTTGCTACATTTCATTGCTTTATTTTTCTCTGATTCAAATTGTTGTTGCTGGTATACCTTCTTCTGCATTATTACAAGGTGTTGCTTACAGGTGTTGTCTAACAGATTACTGCTATAATCTTCAGTTCAAATTGTCTTTTGCAAGGTATATCTTCTATTACTGCTTTATTTTTTCTCTGGAGCAAAGTGTTTCTTACAGGTATATCTTCTCTGAAATTATTACAGGTGGTGCTTTACAGGTTTTACAGTTTTATCTTACATTAGGATAAGCTTTCAGGGTTTCTGCATTTGTTGTTGACTGATTGTTTCTGCTCTTACCTCCTTGTTCTTTCGTCCAGTGGTTTCTTCTTTTTAGGCAGGGAAGGGCCCAGCCACCCACCCCTCATCCAACCACCCCCATGCCACTCCTTTTATAGGGTACCACAGTTATGACATTTCCTGTGGCAGAGCAGGAAGGGGCGGATCAGTGGGCCTCCACAAGGTGATCTCATTTACAGGGCACTAGTAATTTAACTTGTTATAACAAGTTAAACAAAGCACAATTAAACCATTACTTGCATTTTTTTTCTTCTAATTACTCTGACTAGGTTTACAAACCCAGCAACTTATTTGGAATGGATTTCATTAACTGCAGGTACTGTGGAACAATTTCAGAAGGACATTCTTACAGGATTTAGGACACTGTCCTACATGCTGGGCCTTTGGAGATCTTAGGTCTCAGCTCGGGCAGCATGGGCAGAGATTGCACACCTCAAATTTCATATTGAAGAGGAAATACATTATAAGAACCACCCGCCATTTCCCAGCATCCAACAGAAAACCTCAACCGCAGAGGGTAGTTGGTCCAGGAGGTTGGCAGGTGGTTAGGAGGAGCAAATCAGGTGCCCCATCCTCTCTCCTCTCCAACACATTACCTCCAAAACCATATAAACACTACAAACAGGTATCTGCCTCCTATCTCTGAAATCAAATAAAGAGGCAGAAGACACTGCAGAGCAGGACACTGCGGCACAGGAGCTAGACAACAATACTCACCCAAATCAGGAACCAAAACTAAACAAGCACAAAGGAAATCCAAAAACTTCTGATCATAGGAGACTCCATGATTCGGGAGTTGATACCCATCTCCAGCCAGGGGTGATGGTCAGATGTCTCCCAGGTACATCAGCATGGAGAGACACTGACCCATTGCTAAAATTGTTCACAAAGCAGGAGAAAACATTGATGTCCTAGTACACATAGGGGACTAATGATCTCGCCAGCCGTACAGTTGTGGAGACCAAGGAACACCTGACTAGGCTGGGTGACAAACTATCATCTATTTCGTCCGGCATCTCCTTCTCTGAGATCCTGCCAGTCTGGGAGAAGGAGCAGATGGACGGAAGGTCAGGAAAGGGAGATAGGGGAGCTAAACACGTGGCTCAAGGACTGGTAGCAGGAAAAGGACATGATTTGTAGGAACTGGCAACAGTTCTGGGAGCTAAAGTTCTTAAATTTGATGGACTGCATGTGACTAAAGAGGGAGTCAGTGCATTGGGGCAGAAGTTTGACGTCTTTGCAGAATATTTAAACTAGCAAATGGGGAGGGTGCAGCACCTCATACGTTGAATGGAAGAAAACCCTCCCCTCAGCTAGTGGTCAAACTGGAATTCAGTGTGTTTGCTGTTCATTTGCATCACCAGTAAGAAAAAGGTTTGTCTCCCCATACGATGCACAGGGGTAATGCCAAACCTCACCCAACAACTTAACACACCAAAATCTGGCCAATGGAGAAATCATGTACACAAATGCTCACAGCCTGGGAAATAAGATCCCAGACCTGCAGGCAATAATGTCAGAGGCTAAACTGGACATAGTAGTAATTAGTGAGGCGTGGTTTACCAGTAACCACACTTGGGAGACTTCAGTACCTGGCTATGTATTGTTCAGAAGAGACCGAGGTGCAAAAGGGGGAGTGGCCCTGTATGTTAATGAAAATATCAAAGCTACAGAAATTCAGAATACACATAAGGAGAGAAGAACTGTGGGTCACCCTGGAAACAGGAAATGGGACAGCCATAAGAACTTGGGTTGTCTACAGGCCCCAGACCAGAGGAGGACATAGACACATTACTGTTAGAAGATATACAAAACATGACTGAAAAAGGGGAGGTTCTGATAATGGGAGACTTCAACATGCCAGATACAGATTGGTCAATACCAGCAGGAACATCTGCCAGAACTAGACTCATAGTGGATTCCCTGCAGGGGGAGGGCCTCAAACAACTGGTACAGCAACCCACAAGAGACAGGGCTATCCTAGATCTAGTACTGACTAACAAAGAAGGGATCACAGATCTCCAGGTAGAAGGTCACCTGGGGGCAGTGACCATCACATGGTATGGTTCAATTTGGCTACTACATCTAAATCATCCCATTCCAAGGCAAAATATGGGACTTCAGAGGAGCTGACTTTGATAAGATGGCCAACAGAGTTAAGCTAGCCCTGGCAAAAGAAACACAGGTGAGGAGGTACAGGCAAAGTGGGCAAGCATTAAGGATACAATACTTGAAGCAACATCCCATTGTGTTAGACAGAAAAGGAAGTGCAAAAGAAGAAGGAAACCACTTTGGTTCTCAAATACAGTAGCAGAAAAGGTCAGAGCCAAAGGCTGGCCTTCAGAAAATATAAGGAACACAGCGGATGAAGATAGGGGGCATACCAAACTGCCCTAAGGGAAGCAGGTAAGGCAGTAAGGCAGGCAAAGTCCCAAACTGAGGAAACACTAGCACAAACAGTAAAAGAAGGTGACAAGACTTTCTATAGATACATTAGTGAAAGGAGAAAGTCCAGAGGGGTATTTAAGCTTAATGGAGAAAAGGAGCATGTGAGGAGGAGGACCCTGTAAAGGCATCTATCCTAAATAGATACTTTTGCTCAGTATTCACTGAAGAGAAGGTAGGCAAGGCACCATGGCTCAGCATCATGGACACAGGGGAGGAAGGAGCACTACTCCCTTCACAAAAGAAAGGTCCTACAAGAGCTCTTGCTAAGCTCAGGGTGGATAAGGCAATGGGACCTGATGGCATACATCCCAGGGTACTTAAGGAGCTAAAGGAGGAACTGGCAGAGCCATTAGCAGAATTGTTTAGTGAGTCTCTGAGCACAGGAGAGGTCCCAGAAGACTGGAGAAGGGTCATGTGATCCCACTCCACAAGAGTGGTAGCAGGGAGGAGGCGGGAACTACAGACCGGTCAGTCTTACCTCAGTAGTGGGCAAGATTATGGAAGCACTCCTTAAGGAAAGGATAGTGCAACACCTGGAATCCATAGGGCACAGGATCCAAGACAGCATGGGTTTACAAAGGAAGGTCCTGTCAAACTAATCTCATAGATTTCTTTGACTGGGTAACCAGAGTGGTGGACCAAGGGGAGCAGTTGATGTCGCCTACCTTGACTTCAGCAAAGCTTTTGACACTGTTCCACATAGAAGATTGATAAATAAGCTAGGTAGGGTCCGGGTGGGTCAGAAGTTGGTCAACTGGGTGGCAAACTGGTTGACTGGCAGAAAACAGAGGTGGTGGTAAATGGTATACAGTCAGAAGAGATGCAAGTCACAAGTGGGGTACCTCAGGGATCAGTCCTGGGGCCAGTCCTATTCAACATCTTCATTAGTGACCTAGCAGATGGACTAGAGGGTAAGGCTTGTCTGTTTGCAGATGACACCAAGATCTGCAACAGAGTAGATGATCCAGATGGGGTGGGCAGAATGAGAGAGATCTGGATAAACTAGCAGAATGGTCAGAAGAGTGGCAACTGGGATTTAATGCAAAGAGTGCAAAATCATGCACATAGGGAAGAGAAACCCTGAAGCCACTTATAGGCTGGGAGGGGTTGCTAGCAGTCACAAAGGAAGAAAGAGACTTGGGCATCATCATCACTGATGACCTAAAATCATCCAAGCAGACCTCTAAAGCAGTAGGTGAGGCTAGGGGTGTTAGGTGTATTAGTAGGGGTATCACAAGTCGTAAGGGAGGTAATAATCCCTCTATACAAGACATTGGTTAGGCCCATCTGGAGTACTGTGTGCAGTATTGGAGGCCACACCTTCACAAGGACACTAACCAAATTGAGGCAGTCCAGAGAAGGGCAACCAAAATGGTGCAGGGACTGCATCAGAAGACATATGAGGACAGATTAACGGAGCTCAATATGTATACCCTTGAGCAAAGAAGGAGAGAGGTGATATGATCGAGACATTTAAACACCTTAAGGGCATAAACAAGGTGAAAAGAGTCTAGCATGTTTAAATATAAGAAAAATAGCAGGACAAAAGGACACAGCATGAGATTAGGGAGGCCGATTAAGGGAATGTGAGGAAATTCTTTTCACAGAAAGGGTGGTAGATGCATGGAATGGCTTACCACAAGAAGTAGTGGCTATGAATACAGTGCAGGGCTTCAAACAGGCATGGGATAGGCATAAGGGAGCAATACAAATGACTATGAATAGATAGGTCACTGACATAGCAAAGGCCGATGGCACATTTATAAGGTAGAAAAAGAAATGAGCAGACTGGATGGGCCTTGCGGTCCTTATCTGCCATCAACTTCTATGTTTCTATGTTTCTATGTTTCTATGGCCCTCCCAATGGTGGACGGTCTGGGGAACTGATGCGTAATGTGCAATGGCTGTGGACAGTACCAGGGACTGTGTTGTGGGGGGTGGGTAGTGATATGGGGGGCATGTTACAGCCACATGCCACTGTTTGGCGGGTGGTGTACTGGACCTGCCACATGTGGGTGGTGACTTGTTGCCTGTGTGGTCCATCGCTCACCCATGTGGTTAGGCCAGGCAGGCCCTCCCCCAAGCCTGCGGCGTGACCAGGCATCCTATGGCTGTGCCTTTGACCAGATGGGTCACACTGCCCCCTTCCCACCCCTTAAGACATTGTGGGACAGTGCCCCTTGGGGTAGGGGTGCCACCCCATGCAGTGGGCCTCATGGCCAGACTGCTGTGGCACTCATGGTGGTGGGATGCATGCCGTGAACAGCGGTGATGGGCATGTAGTAGATGTGGAAACTGGTCAGCGGTATGCAGGCACTGCACAGTGGCTGTGTGGGTGGCACCCTGCCCATGTGGGGTGGATGTGGGCCAGGCTCTGGGGCGAGACATGGGGTGGGATGGCCCCCATGCTGAGGGGACATCTGGAGGTATGTCCCCATTCTTCTGGGCCCCTCAGCGGTACTGCCCATGGCACATGCCAGCATGCCTGTGCTGCACAGGTCATGGCCACTCCCCTCATCAGTCCCTGCGGTACAGGGCTGTGCCAGTTGCAGCTGGGGCCACACAGGCAGCCCACATGTGGTACGCACAGCTGCCAAACCTGGGTGGGGTTAGGACACACACTGCCATGCATGCATTGAGCAGTCTGTGTAGGCCACTACAGGGTACTGCTGTGCACACCCAGTGGCATGGTGTAGCACTGGGTCACATAGGTGTGTCACAGACTGTGGGGTATGCGAGGTTCTGTAATCTTGTGTTGTAGGTGTAGATGCATGAACAGTGTGCCAGCGGCCACGCCATGGATGCACAGTGCATCTGGTACCAGTCACGAGTATCACGGCTGTGTTGCCAACACATCACCCATACCGGCCCACACAGGCGGTGCCTTGGCCCAAGCACACTATCACTGTGCTGGTGCATCAGGGAGGCATATCTGTTTGGTGGGGGGTGTATCACTGCAGTGGTGGACTGGCCCACCCACAGGCCTTTGTGCAGTGTTCAGTCATGCTGCACCATGCAAACTTGTAGCGCCATCTAAGCCTGTGTGCAGCACATGACGGACCATGACCCAACTGTCCCACATGGCAGGGGCTGGGTGCCACCAGCCATGGCCCAGGCTGTGTGAGGTGGGGCCTACACAGGACATTGCCTGTGCCATTCACACAGGAGCACTGCCACCTGGCTGGATGGCTGTATGGCACTGTCCCTGTACCACGTCCTTCATGTTACACCTGTCATGTTCACACCGACCACCCCACCCTGTGCATGGGCAGTCACAGGAGGGTGTCATGAGGGCTTTCCTGGACCTTGTGCAGGTACATACCTGTGGTATGGTGACAGTGGGGGAAGGGTTGTGGCACTCAGAGGCTGCTGACCATAGGGGCACATCCAGCTGTGTAATAACCCATGTCCATTCCCTCCCTAGCTCCACGGTGAACATACACGGAACTCTGGTGAGTATGCAGCATTGTTCAAAGCTCACATTCCCAATGCCTGTCCAGCACTGTGTACCTAACATTTTTGCTCTCTGTCCCCTGTGTAGGTTTCAGCACCACCGCACAGGTCCAGGTAGGTACACACTGCCACACCGGAGCTGCTCCAGGGTCCCCGACTGTGCCACAGGCTTATGTTGCCCTGCCCTTTCCCCATCCAGGTGTGCTCCAGGCCAGTCCACGCCACCCACTCTGGACTCCACGGTGCACAACACAGGTAAGTAACTGTCTGTCCCCATGCTGGTGCCCACAGGCATCATTTTGTCAGCCCCTTGTCCACCAGCTGGGTGTGGATGCATGCACCTCCACATGGGGGTGCTGGTGTGGATGTGTTGCAGGGCTGCATATGGTGCTCTGCACCCACACTGTGTAGGGCCATACCGTGGCATGTCTTTGCAGGGGACGGGCACCATGGTGGTGCACTGTGGTCCCTGTGCACAGCACTGTGTGCCCAGCCCCTGCATGGCGCGGCTCATCATATACACACATCGTGCTGTGCGTGGCATTGGTGGGGGGGTGCCACATGGGGGTGGGCCACGACTGCAGGCCTGTGGCCCAGCACTGACCAATTTCCCACAGGCGGTGTACATTGTTGTGCACGGTGGGTGGGGTTGGTCTGCACTGCCACGTTGGACGTCTGTTGTGATGCATGTGCCATTCCTTCCCCAGTTACAGGTGCCACACAGTAGATGGGTCATGATGTCATCTGGCTCTTCCCTCAGCCTCAGCAGCCAGGGGCACAACTTTACACCACATGAGATGGCTGTTCTCCTGAACTATGTGCAGCTGTGGGGCCAGATGCTGCTGCCACCTGGGTGCTGCAGGAGCAGTGCTGCTGACTATCAGAGGACCTGGGCGGCCATCTCTGCTTGCATGGTGGTAGCAACTGGGATTCATCTCACCATCTGCCAGATTACCCACCACTGGCAGGCTCTGATGTGCAGGGAGGCTGGTATACTGCAGCATCTCATTAGCATGGCCTGCCACAGGGATGCGGAGATGTGGTCAGGGCAGGACCCTGGTGTTGGTATGCATCCCTACAGCTGTTCGTCTGTTACTGCAGTACTGGCTTGGTGGCCATGGCACATGGTGCCTCCAACGCCCTCACCTGTCCCTTCACCCCACAGGTTCCACTGGCACATCACACGCCATGCAACAGGGATGCCTCACCAGCCTCAGACAGGAGGCACGTCAGTGGAGGTCAGGTAAGTACATTCCATGGACCCCTTGGGCCATGGCCTTGGCAGGTGGCCACTGTGTGGCCTGTGTTGCACCCTCACATTGCTTGCCTATTTGTGTGTGCACCCCTGTCTGGTCCCAGCACTGACCATGTCCTTTCCATCCCTACAGGTGTCCATAGTAGCCTGCCACAGCAGCAGAGGGCCCTGCTGTGGGCAATGGTGGCTGTCAATGCCAGTGATGTGGAGAAGTACAGGTTGCGCAACTGGAGCAGGTAGTGGAGGGCAAGGATGCTGCCACCTTCTTCCTCCTCCTCCTTTTCCTCCTCCACCTCCTTCACAGTAGCAGCTGATACTGGGGACCAGGCACCATTGGAGGCATGGCCAGTCCAGGGGGACCCCATTGATGGTGGGCAACAGGACCCAGTTGACCCACAGTCTTCCAGCCAGGAGGGAGTGTGCAGTGACACAGCAGATGGGGATGGGGCCTTGGCTGCACCACCAACCGGGGCCACAGATGAGGACGTCGCAGTAGGGGCAGACATGGATGCCTCACCAACAGCCACTGTGCCTTGTGCCACTGTCCCTGCAGCTGGGGACTTTGGAATGCAGCAGGAGGTTGCCATGCCTGTGTTGCAGTAGGAGGAGCCATTGTCCATGGTGGATGAGGGACCCACCACCAAACATGTGCTGGGTGGGAGCCTGGCCCAGGCCTGCCTTGTCGTACTTGTGACTGCCATACTCCAGGACATTGGGCACCTTCATGGGTCTGTGGCTGCCCTCCTTTCCAAACTCTGGAGCACCTAGTGGCCATGTCCACCACAGACGGTCATGGGCTGGGTCAACTGTGTGGGTGGGCATGTATATAGGGGTGGTTGTTTTTGCTGGGTCTGTTTGTGTGGGTGCTGTGGGTGTACATTGAGTGGTTGGGTTTGAGTAATGCTGTTTGTTTGTGGGTGGGACTGTTGTTTGGGTGGTGGGCTTGTATTGGGGTGTGCATGGGTGCGGGTTGGTGTTTGGGGGTGTTGTGGGTGGCTGTTTGGGTTTGGGTTTCCTGTGCTGTTTAACTGTGTTGTTGTTGCCTGTTGTTCATCCCCATCCCCCTTCCATTGTTACATTGTATCCCTGTCCCTGTTTTGTTCATTAAATTATTTGCCATACACACTGTCTCGGTGTCTGTTACTGGTATGCTTGGTTGTGTGTGTGTCTGTCTGTCACTATGCGCAGGGATGCACACTGGTGTTGGTGCCTGCTGTCCCCAGTGTTCCTTCACTGTGCATCAGGCTGGTGTGCCATTTTTGCTGCCCCCATCACAGGTCACTGTCCCCAGGCCACATCTGTGTGGTGTCCTGTGAGCTTCAGGTCACCTTGCATGCTATGGTGTTCTTGCTACCTCATGTTGTACCTCCCAGCTGTGTGGTGGCACAGTGCCTGTGCTGCGCCTTTCCACCTCAGGGTGCCATTGTTCCCTGCAGGTGGCACCACTGGCATGGACATTGGTGCTTCTCACCACTGACTGTCCACTGGTCTGTGCCACCCGGTGCTGTGTCCCTGTTTTGGGTGCACTGTTCCCATGTATCTGTGGCCATAGCAGGGGTGTTGTGCCTGGTGGTGCCATCATCCCTGCATTGTGCCTGTGGCCTCTGTGTTCCCTTTTTACCCTGTGCCACACTGCCCCTGTGTGCCTGCCTTTCTCAGTTTCTATAAATAGAGCATATCTAAAATCCTTGATGTCTAGTGGACCTCCCATCCCACCCCACTGATTGCCAGCCCCAATATAAATAAATATATCTTAATTCCCTGGTGTCTAGTGGACACCCACCCCACCACCCTCTCAGGTAATCCCACACCACCCCACCTCTCTGCTCCCAACAATCAGCTGACCATCTGCACAGCCCGCCACTCAACTCTGTGGCCAGCAGCCAGAATGAGTTGATGATGAATAAGCACATGCTTGTACAAGTATGCAATCATTCATTCACTCACCTAGCTCATAGGGACATTTTCCTGGGGATTAGAGAAAGGAGGGTGGCTGCTCTAGATGCCAGTGGGAGGAGGTGGTATGGGAGAAACAGCATTGTGGATCCCAGAGAGGACCACAATGTGATTCCACCATCTTGCCCCCCAAAAGGGTGACTAACCCACCTTAACTTCTCTAGTCCCCTGGAAAATGCTTCCTATGATATGAGCTAAGTGACTAAATGAATGAATGAATGCATGCTTGTACAAGCACATGCTGATTCATCATCAGCTCAGTTGGGCCATGGAGGTGAGTGGAGGGTTGTGCTAGTGACCCATTCAGGGTTAGGGCAGAGGGGAGCTAGGTGGTGTGGGATAGCTTGACAGGGTGGTTAGGTGGGCGGGTTAACTAGACTGCAGGGAATTAAGATATATTTTCTTTATATTGGGGCTGGTGATCAGCGGAGGGAGGCACTAAACACCAGGGATTGAAGAAATATTTTTTATGTTGGGGACAGTAATCAGTGAGGTGGAGTGTTCACTAGACACCAGGGATTGAAGATATAGTTTATTTATATCAGGGCTGCTGATCAGCAGGTCCAGTGGGCAGCGCAGGTGGTATGGAGTGGTGACGCAAGTCTGAACAGGGGTTGAAGGTGCCAATGGATCTTGGAGTGTGCCTCCATGTGTGCACACACATGTGTATGCCATGGCCTTGGGGGGAGGGTAAAAATCAAATATACCTTAGAATACATATACATATAAAGAAACTGAGACTGCTTTCCATTGGATGTCAGATCACAACTGGTGCAAGCAGCTTTCATACCAATCATAGACTATGCAGGTATTATTTGCAGTCACTGTACGGTTGCCTGCCTAAAAAAAACTCGATGTGCTGTACCACAGGGCTCTAAGATTCATTACAAACTTACCACCATTAACACACCACTGTAATCTGTATACAGCAGTGGGATGAATGTCATTGGTGAAAAAAGGGTTACATAACCTCTATATATGAGCATATAATGTATTTGCAGATGACCTCCTGGAATATGTACTAGAGCTCTACAGAAGGATTACCAGCTCTTATTCACTTAGGATGAGCAATATCCTCCTTCTAGATACCACTGTATTCAGTGCAGTTTGGTGCATCTGCCATCAGCACCATTGTACTGGCTGCCTGGAACAAGCTCCAGGGTACAGTTAAGTGGTACAGTTAAGCTTAGCTCCTTGGTAAAGAGACAGCACTTTAAATCTCTTGTCAATAGCCACTGCCTAGAAGTTTGCACTTGTAAATAAGAGGTACTAGGTTAGGAACCAACCTACCATTAGAGCACCAAAGTAAATTATAATGTTTCTCATAACTGATAATTAGACCTTAGCTATGCTAGATAGTCCAACTAGGCAAGTATTAAATTGTGAATTGCGCTGTAAGCATACCACTATCACTGTTATCGATATCTTTAAGTAATTGTTTGCTAGTTCTACTCTCTACTCCTAATGGTACTCTTAGTATACACTGCTTGTGTTCTTGATGTTATATTATGTTTTTCTGTAATTGTTTTACTGTCCACTGTACTGTATGTATCTATACTGTCCTACCCAGGACCTCCTTGTGAATGAGCTTGCTCAATAGAGCCTTTTCCTGGTGAAATAAAAAAAAACTGAATTGAATCGAACTGCTATTTACTGACCAAATTATGTTTATTGTTCAAACAATTTAGTTTAGCATATAAAAGATCGGACAGTAAATAGCATCTGGCATTCACACATTTGCAATGTTAGGGCTAACAAAACTGAGCAATATAGAATACTATTGTATGGGGCACTGTGTAATACAGAGTGGCAGCAAAGTTTTTCATTGTCCTGACTATACATCACTGTACCTGAAGACCGACAGAAAGTACATTTGTAGCTATTCAGTCCCATATTAGTGTCCGCAGGGAACAGTGCAGAATTTTAAGAACTGCTAGGAAACACAGAATATAATAGTTAACATATTTATTGGTTACAGAAACATCAACTGCAGTGTGTCAGTAACACTTAGAGTCAGACCACATAATAATGGTACACGTAAGTTGTTAAAAAATAGTCTAACCCGATAGGATGCCAGACAGAAAAGGAAGGAACTGTCACAGTGGTTGGTAGTTATAGTTCTGTGATCCAGCAATCAGAATGCCAGTCAAGCAGGATAGATACATGACAAGTAATGATATAATGTCATTTTCACTCCAAAACTTGATGAGTACCAATGCAACTGTTGATTTTCCTATGCTCAAGACACAGTAGTGTACATTTGCTGAGAGGCAGCTCAGAGAGAGGGCAGTCTTTTGTGGAGCTAAACACATGTTGTTGATAAACCTTTTTTGCAGTGGCAGGATTTTGAACAAGGTTTCAGCCATTGTGGAAAGTCACATGAATACTATGAATCCTCAGAAGTTCAATTGTGTTTAGGGCTGCACAGTTTGCCAATAGGAGCATATCTGGCAGTAATTTAGAACTTGGAGACTGTGATGTGCATTGTTTTGGAAGGAGTGGCATGAGGAGGGAGCAGCTCATGCCAGCCATTGATGGCCTGTTGCACGGTCAGTCTGCACTAGACATTCTTCTAATCTATGTTGGAGGCAACAATTTGGACCACAAAGGGGACATGATAGAACAGCAGAACATGATTTGGCTATGCTGCATGTGACATAACCAAGCTGTTAAATTATATATTCAGTATTACAGAACACAGAATCTGGATGGGTGAGAACTTTGCTACTTGCATTGAAAGATCCTGCCATAAGATACATGTGCAGATATCAACATTTCTAAATGACATTGGCATGCACACAATTCAGCACCACAAAATTAGGCATTATAAACATTGGCTTTTCTTAAAGCTGTGAGGGTAGATCCCACAACCTAGCATTCATCCAACCTCATTTAATATGTTATTGGTGTGGTGGAAGGTGAGGGCCCTCTCAGGGTCACTGGACTGCAGAGGGACTACTACCTGCACTACAGAGATAAGCAGGATGCTAGCAAGGTCCATACAATGAGGTGGCACTGAGCTGATGGTGATACTGATCTGACACTGCCTGTGTCTATGAGGTAGAATGGTGCAATGAGTACATTATGGGAGATAGGAAGACACTTCCTAGTTATGTGACATGGGGATCCAGTGGGCTGTGTCACACTGCTAGGAGACCAGTTGGTCACTAGGTGGTATGATGGAGTGACAGTACTGTGATGTTCAGAAAGTATATGGTGGGGGTGGGGCTGGCTATGTTGCTTCAATCACACCACAATACTCAGATAACATCCACTGGTATGAGAAGGGAGACTGCCAGTAAGTCTGCTGACAAGAACACTTCAAGAACACCATCCACCCCATAATTATACTGCAGGAACTCAGAACTGGTATTTTATCAACAGTGACTGATGTGGGGATAAAATCCACAACTTAGTGATCACCAACCTCACAAAACACTGTGTAACCTGCTGAGCCACTAGCACAGCTTTTAAGTATACCCATTAGCACTATATTTTGTGTCAAATTTGTACATACAGTATGGATGTATTTGGGCTTCTTTTAACACTGAATTTTCCAGGGCATCCGTTTTGTTACAGTAAGCACACACAACAAAATCCCAATGCCCTGAACTGTAATTACCATACCTATGAAATGTAAGTAGATTTTATGACCAAACATCCAACTATGAACTGATTTACTGTTCAAACTGTTTTTAGATTAAACAGTAAATTTTGACACTTCATAACATTCAAACAATTTTTACTAAATCACATTTGAACATTTCCACCGATCAAACATTCTTTACAGTTCAAACACTGTTCTTGGATCAAATCACATTTTCTTAGCGAGACACTGGCAAAATGTTTCTAGCCACAAATACAACTGTTTGCCCTATTAATTTCCACATGTTACATACAGATCCTGAATAAATATATTTCACACAGTTAAATACATGTCTTTTTTCATTCACTGCAAAACTGTGTTACTTTAGGAAATAGTTTTTTCAACAGGACAAAAACCCAAAATGGCTGACAACACAAATGGTGTTTCCCTGTTTTTGAAGAGTAAATCATTCTCTAATAACAGTTTGAAATGTTTTCATTTACCTGCCTGTCTAGCAGCTATCATAGAAATCATTATAATTCAAAAATGGTTATATTTTTTTTCACCAAAGCATCCAAAGGCATACCCTTGCCACATTTCCCCATCATCCCTGAAAGTGTCAGTTAAAAATTTAATACCATCTGACGCTGTACATGATGGAAAAAAATCCATGTTAAACTATGGGGAAAAAAAGTGTTTTTGTTCTCTGTTTTTTAATACTTTATATCTCAAAAACTGTACAAGATGCTGTCGCAAGACTTTTCACTTCTTGAGACTCTGGTGAAATGACTACGCTATTTTGTCAAAATATGACAAAGTTTTTTTTGTAGGTGCAAAATTTAAGATTTAACATTGAACTACTGTACCAGTCCTAACTATACTGGTGCTACCATGCTAGTATAATGCTCTATAACGTCATTCTGTACAGAAATTAGAATAATAGAATTAATTAAAAAATAGAAATAGTTTCAGTTCAAATAAGCATTCCATGTACTGTATCTCCAAATCTAATGCGCACTGTCTATGTAGTTCTGTGTAACTTTAATAGAGAATTCCATGTAGTTTCAATCAGTTGCAATTCATCATGGAACTGCTGACAGTAATGCTGGAGTCATGGGGGGATTATGTTGGTGCATCTTGCAGGAAAATATAATCATGATCACAACATGGAACATCTAAATAGATATAGCACATACAGTTAGTTTTTATAATACAAGATAGAAAGGGGAATAACAATGGGCATTACATCTCTGAAACCCATAATATCAGTGTAAAAAGAGAGACAAATCAAAATGGTCATTAAGACCTAAAGGTTCCTTCATAGCATCTGATTTAAAAATCTTCATTGCTTCTTTTTTCAGTTCATTATTAATATCACTGCCCCTCCTTTTCCAAGACACCTTATCAAGACCCATAAATTTAAAAAACATATCCTGTCCGTATCTCAGAACATGTCTAGCTACTGCACTTTCCATGTCTCCCTTGTCTGTATCCCTTAAGGGCTCACCAATTCTAATTTTAAACTTCCTTACAGTTTTGTTTTTTAAATTGGATGCTGTATACTGAACTCAGGTCACTGGTGTAGTGAGTGGTAGCTGTACCACTGCACTGATAGATCATTCTTTTTATCAACCATAATAATCACCTCTCCCCCTCAGACTGTAGCCCCTGAAGCAAAAGGTACAACTCCAAGCCATTGCCTCATAGTGATACACTCTGCAAAGGTAGAGAAGAACATTTAGCCAAATGTTACCAACACAGGTTGTTGCAGCTTTCTTCACACAGAGCTCAGAGGGCCCTGCATGAAGAAAGGAGATCATGTGTGATGTTGTTTGCTCAGCTAAAGGAGTGGGTATTGGGGTTGACAACCCAAGGAAGACCCTACAACTGATTTGCCAAGACTTTGGAGACCCCAAATCCTATTTTTTTTCTTTAGCTGCTATGGAGGGGGGGGAGTTAGGGTTGGAAACCCTAACACCACATTTCCCAACTTTTGTGTCATTAAGTTACCCTAACTGGTGCATTAATAAAGTTTTTTTGCAAAGAATTTCATTTCCTTTTGAGATAGTGGAATCATATCATTATTCATGCAGGTCTATTCAAGATCTGTCTGAACAGATGTAAATACTTTGCTCCAAGGGAAGACTCCATCTGCCTACAGAACTGCTGCACCCCTGCAAGCCCTGCACTTCCATGCAGCAATGGATGTGAAGATTTCATGGGGCTGTCTGGTGGGCTATGGAAGCACAGGGCCCTGTGCTTCCATGTGGCTGCAGATACAGATGTACAGGCAAAGAGTGCATCTGTCAGGCAATAGACAGGGCCCTCTGCCACCAATGGGTGGAGTGGTGCAGGACCCTATGCTAAGAGGTCAGTTGTCTTCACTATATGGTACTTGCACCTGTGGGGGCAACCTTGCACCTTTCATTCCCTGGCTGGGGGGTGTTGCATAAGAGCACCATTCCCCCACCCAGTCACATAGCTCACCCCCAAACACAGCTCAGTGGCAAGGGATCACAAAGCATACCTACTGGGCATCAAGACTGACACTACACACTAAGTGTGATAACAATTATATTTTTTTATCATTTTGACCTCAAATTTTAAAGACATTGTATGCTTTGCCTTATAAACATGACACACATGTACCTTTTGTAGTAGATTGGCTGAAATGTCAGTTCACACTAGAAGTATGAAAATACGTCTCTTCCAGGATTTAAAAAATGACATGTCACATTTATGAGGTGGTGTGACAAAAATGGGTATGTTGAAAGTTTGGATTCAAAATATTGAAAATTACTGAAGTCATGAGTGAACGTTGAAATACTGAAATGTTCACTCATAACCTAAGCATTGTACCATATTTGCACACTAAATTTTCTGCATTGCCTTCTTATTATCCCCACATCATGAACCCAGTAGGTGAACATTTTAAAATGCCTGCTGAAACATCATTCTGCACCACTGAAATATAATTATGTACCACAGGTGCGAAAACACATTTTGGCCATGCTTTGAAAAATGACAGCTGTCACATATGTGAGGTGGTGTAATAAAATGGTGATGTTGAAATGTTGTGGTCAAAATATTTACAATTACCAAAGTTACAAGTGATTGTAGTAAAATGTCAACATAAGTGCATAATTTTACCATTTTGACACCAAATATTCAACATACTGTACAAATAAACAGGATCCAGTGCACCCCCCCCAACATGGCACATCTTAGAAATTAAACATTTTAACTGCCTGAATTGGATTTTCTTACTTTAAACTCCATGAAAAAGGGGTCATTTTAGTTATCAGATTGGAATTCTAATGTGAGCAAGCCAAACCACCAAACCATCAAGGTGGGACCCACAGTTTGGTCCCTATCCCTAGTTTCCCAGCTTAGAAATGCCTGCAGGAGCTACTCTTAAAATATATAGTGCATTGCCTAATTGGCTTCTTTTAATAAAGTGCTTCCACCCAGGAAATTTCACAGGTGATCAAAGAGAGCATGCTAAAAGTAGAATCACAATTCCCCAAACTCTGAACACATCCAGTACTAGCATGCTCTAACCTTTGCATTGCTCACAGAATATAATTCACATTTCTACTGAGGGGTGCTACTGCAATATTCACTCACCATAACCTAGGCATTTTACCATATTTCTACACTAAATTTTCTGCATTGTTTTCTTATTACCCCATATCATGAACCCGGTAGGCGAAAAGTTTCAAATCCCTGCTGAAAACTCTTTCCATGCCACTGAAATATAATTCTGTACCACAGGTGTGAAAACATATTTTGGCCATGCTTTGAAAAATGACAGCTGTCACATTTGCGTGACATGGTGTAATAAAATGTTGATATTGAAATTCTGTGGTCAAAATATTTAAAATGACCAAAGTTACAAATGATTGTTGTAAAATTTCAACACAGGTAAATAACTTTGCCATTTTGCAACAAAATATTCAACATAGCCTTCTTATGACACCATCTCATGAACAAGAGCAGTGAAAATTTTAAAATCCTGCCCAAAAGGTGAGTTCAACAAGCAACTAAGAGATCACCTTCTGGACATGATCAGCATAATTCAACTGCCACTGGTCATAAGATGGTGTCCCAAAAAGCAATGTTGAATATTTGGGGTCAAAATATGCAAAAATGAGAAAGTTACCCATCAAAGTTCAAAACCTCATTCAAATACATCACACTGCACTTCCCTTACTTTCTCATATTCCAATGAGTAGTTCTAGGAGCAAGATGTGTCTTTGATTGAAGAGTGGATCTTTACCCTGGGACCTGTTCAGGTGATTGGGTGTGTGTGGGAAAGGTGGGGTGGTGGAGGTGCTGAGTGGGAGGGTGGAGTAGGGGGCTCCAATTGGCAAGGGGCCATTTTCTTTTTTGCAGGGTATAAAAACAAACAAGGGATTTGTTTTCCTTTTCAGGAACACTGACATTCTGATACTGGAGACTAAGCACTCCAATTTCAGATGACTGGTAGCTGGCACCGGGGGTAGGCACCATGGTGCTGCCACCTAGAAAATGGAAATTGGAGCATGCAACCTGGAGGGGAGGGGGGTCATGAAAAGTGGCAACAAGGGTGGACACCCCAGTCCACTTATAAAATGTATCTAAATAAATAAAAACATTGGAAAAGGCAGACAACCTAGAGGGGAAGGGAGAAAGAAGCAGTACCGGGGGTGGACACCCTGGACCACATTACAGATAGCCAGAGGGAGAGAGAGATAGAGAGAAAGAGGGACACAGATGGCCAGAGAAAGAGTCAGAACAGAGAATCGGTGTCTCACTACTCACACAGTAAGCTGGGCACCCTGGCATTTTGGGTGCCCAGAAAAAGTATTTCAGGCAAGTTTTGAAAAACAAACAGCAGAATCTAGCCAAATGGGTCCTGTTTAGCTAGGTTCAGGTGTATTTTTTTTTAAGATTTGTTTTATGTATTTTCAAAGTTTGTGAGTTAAAATGAGAACAAAATGGCTGTCAACATGATCAGTATTTTTGCCAGCATGAGAGGTAAATCATGAAAATAAGCAGTTGCAATCTTTTTTCTTTACTGTTCTCACAAGTAAAGATTGAAAACAAGCAATTGTGATTTTTTTTTTTTTTACCATTTGGATTAAGACATTAACTCTAAAATCATTATAACTATGGAACCATGTAATATTTTTTCATGAAACCTTCCAAACGCCAACATTGGCTCAGGCCCTTTCATCCCTAAAAATTACATGACAAAAATCCACAACCTGTAGGCTGTAGGTGAGCACAAATAATACCCAATGTCAAAGAGCAGCTGACACTTTAAGGAGAACTTTAACAAACCATAATATTTAGACACAGTTCCACTCGTATTTCACATTAGTTTTTTATTCCTCCTCCCCATTTATTTATTACTCCTGAAGAATTAATATGTTCCTGTTGCTTTCTCCGTACTTCAGGTCATAATGCACTGCTTGTGGCATTAGAGTTACTCCCATGGCAACAGAAGGTGATGTCTCAACAGAGAATTATGACTTAAAGTACAGAGTAAGATATAGAAGCAGACAAACACTAAGAGAACACTACGGGATAAAAATCATGTAGTCATGCAAATTTACTCAGTAATAAATAATGAGGAAGAGAAATATATAGAATATATATGGAATGCAAGCTGAAATGCACCTAACTATTATGTTTTTCAGAGTTTTCTTTGAGGCGTCAGTAGCTCTTTACGTATAGGAAACCAAGTATGGTTTCAGTGCTCTGTAGCTTGAAAACTGAACAAGGTGCCATCACACATCTTGAGACTCTGGCAGCCAGGTTGTGCATGCCAAAGTTTGGGCTATTTTGTCAAACAACACAAACGTTATTAAGGTGCAAAAATTGGAATTTAATATTAAACAACCTACTCAACCCTAACTAGAGGGGCATTACCATGCCCCTATAATATACTATGTACAGTACTGTAGTAGTAGTAGTAGTAGTATTACACAATCAATTCAGCTCTTAGTGCCAGCTGAGCAAATCAATATTTATCTTTTGCAGGTACTGTAGCTGGTAGCTGCTGCCTGCTGGTATTCTGTTTTTGTCACATTTCCAGTTTTTCCACCCCACTGATGTGTTTATTTATTTTCAGCCAGAAAATTTAATTACCCCCATCTGAGTATTCTGTTTTTTTTTTCCAAAATCCTGGGAGCAGGCTCCCTCCTTACTTTCTCATTCCTGATTCCCACTTCCCCTTCTTACTTTCACTTTCTTTCTTGCAAGTTAATTATTTTCTTTTAAATGTGATTGTAAAAGTTCTTATTTTTAATTTAGAAATTTTTAGCTCATACTCAGTGACAAACTGACTCCAGTCTCCACATCTGAGTTGTCCTGCACAGTGGGGATGGGCTGCCTGTGCACTAAACAGAGAGAACAGACTTGCTCTGTTCTCCAAAACTAATCTCTTCAACTGCATCCCTCTCACACCATAGTAGCTTCCATGCATGGCAGGCATGCATTTCCATTGGAGTGGAAAGACAATATGCTGCCTTCGCAAAGATTGTTCTGTGATGAACAATGGTGCCATATCCTGCTACACAATAAGTGTAGTACATGAATTACCCAATCAATTACTCATTACCCATCTCAAACATCCTGACCTGAGAATTACACTGTTTTATTGGGTAGGTTAGTACTTTATCTGAACTAGCCTACCCTCAAAAATAGGTGATACCCACATTACCCAACCTAGCTGCCCATCAGGTAGCCCATGTCTAGTCCTAAGTGATAAACTAGGTACAAAATTGGCTTATTGGTAGGTAGCAGAGTGTGGTGGTAAACAGAAATCATTCAGGGGAAGGGAAGGGAAGGTGACCTGTGGGCTAAGACTAAGTACTGTGTCTAGTCCTGTTTAATATATTTATAAGTGACATTGCAAAGAACTTGAAAGGAACATGTGTTTTTTGCAGATGACACCAAAATCTGCAATCAGGTGGACACCCCTGTGGGGGCACAGAGAGAATAGGCAGATACCTGAGAAAACTTGAGGAGTGGTCAAGGGTAAGGCAGTTGGGTTTTAATTTTGAAAAGTGCAAAATCACGTGCTCAGTGCTCAGAAACTAAGAGGCAGAGCATAATATGGGGGAAGAGGTACTGATGGTCACCAAAATGGAAAGAAACCTGTGGGAGATCATATCTGAGGACTTCAAAGTGGCAGAGCAGTAAGACAAGGCAGTCGGTAGGGCCATTGGGATGCTGAGGTGCATATGGAGGGGTACCACCAGCAAAAGAAAGAAGGTGGCATTCCTACTGTATTGGTTGTTAGTGAAACTTCACCTGGAGTGCTGTGTTCAGTTCTGGAGACCACATCTCAATAAGGACATAGACAGGGTGTAGGCTGTCCAAATGAGGGCAACTAAATTGGCACAGGGGCTGCATCAGAAACCCTTTGAGGAGAGGTTAAGGGATTTCAGTATTTACATCCTGGAAGGGGGGAATATGATAGGGACCTAAAGTATAAATATCTCACAGGGTTGAGCAAGGCACAGGAGGGGATTATTTTTCAGTAAAGGAGGTTGAAGAAAACAAGGGGACATACAGTGAAGTTGGAAAGGGAGAATTTCAGAGGGATGTGAGCAAATCCCTCTTCACTGAAAGAGTGTAGGATGGCTGGAATGGTCTTCCAATAGAGGTAGTAGAGGCAAAAACAGTGATGGGCTTTATTTGGGAAATGGCAGTAGCTGGAGATCAGGAAGGGTTTGCAGTGAATGTATAGGCAGGGAAAAAAGGGACAGACTAGGTGGGCTAAGCGTTCCTTATTTACTTACTTACTTAAAAATTCTAAGTTTCTATGTTTCCTCCATTTCCACGGGGGGGTGAGTATGTCCACCATTTTCCTCATGAATGAGGAGTAAGACAAATAATTCTCATCAACCCTGGGAAGAGAACTAAACTCCTGTTCAGGACAGGCATCAGACTCAATTGGTTCATGCTCTTCCTCTTCACAGTAAATGTCCTCTTCTGGGACAGGCTTCAAAGTTGCAACCACATTGGGGTGCAGGCATATTCATGAAGTTTTATTTTATTTTATTTGTTTATTTATTGAAATGTTTCACCAGGAAGGCACACTGAACAACAAGTTGCTTGTCTCCCAATTCGACCAAAGGGGTACAATAGGATGAAGAATTAGACATACAGTTTAACATTTAACATATCTGAGAAATTAAACATTCAATTACATTTGTAACAAGACATACAGTTAAAAAATATCATAAATAATCATAACATTTGTGACATAACATACAATTAAATATATCATGCCTGTGGAATATACATTTAATTACAAGTGGCATATCTGAGGAACATAGTACAGAAATTTTAATGTAGCCTTGGAGCCAACTCCTTACAGGAATGGATGACGGTTAAGAGGCAGATTATTTAGCAATTATTGAAAGAATGAGGTCCAGTGGGGGGACATCAAGGAGGGTAGAGTGGTAGACAGGAGAAACCAGCTGGCGGAAGGAGAGGATAAAAATGGGCAGAACATTAATATCAATAATAATAATAAATGTATTTTTAAAGCACCTTTCTGCAACCAAGGTGCTGTACAGATTTGAGAGCAGATAAAATCCAAAAAAGACATAAAATTCACATACAGCAATTAATTGAATAAAAATAAATGTCTGGATATAATTACTCTTAATAGGCAAGATGCCATAAATGGATCTTCTAGTCCCTCTTAAAACTCTCTACAGTCGTGCACTCATGTATCTGACAAGGTAGAGAATTCCACAGGTTGGGGGCTGCATACATAAAAGCATGGGCCCATGATGTTTTAAAACATACCCTGGGAATCTCTAACAACCCCTTATCAGCTGAGTGGAGTGGTCATTGGGGGCAGTAAGACAGCAGGAGCTCTTGCAGATAGCCCTGGCCCAGTCCATGCAGGGCCTTAAAGGCTAGGAATCAGACATTGAAGGTGATCTGCCACTGAATCGACAGCCAGTGCAGTTTGCACAGCACCGGTGCGATGTGACTCGAATGAGGAGTCCCCATCAGCAACCGTGCCACAGTGTTCTACGCTAGCTGCAAGCAGCAGATATCATCCCCCAGTAACCATAAGTAAAGGGAGTTGCAGTAGTCCAGGTGCGAAGTCACAAAGGCATGGATCAATGCTGGAAGGTCACCAGATGAAACAAGGTGCTTAATCCTGGCAATGTTCCTGAGATGGTAAAATGAGGACTTGATGACTGTCAACACCTGTGAATGCAGTGTCAAGCCGTCGTCAAAGACCACACCCAGGTTTCTCACCCATTCAGAGGAAGGCAGCTGGACATCTTCGAGACAGAGTCCAGAAGGTTGTCCAGCCACCAAGCCCTCTGTCCAGTGACCCAGACCCAACACCAACACCTCAGTCTTTCCAGAGTTCAATTTCAACCAGCTGGATTTCATCCAGTCCTGGATTTCTGTGAGACAGTTATTAAAGACTAAGCACGCACTATCCTGGTTGGGTGCAAAAGACAGGTAGAGCTGGGTATCATCAGCATAGCAATGATACCTCAGGCAATGCTGTCTTTCAATGTCTCCAAGGAGCAGCATATACACCAGGAACAAATTGCGGGACAACACTGAAACCTAAGGGACCCCACATGGCAGAGAGAATAGGCCAGAGGAAAAAATCCCCAACACCACCCTCTGAGATCTGCCAGTGAGGAAGGATTGAAACCATCTGAGAATTGTTCTAGACAGGCCACAGATGACCCTTGGGCACCCGAGAAGCACCCCATGGTCCACGGTGTCAATGGCTGAGAAGCGATCAAGTACCAAGATGGAATGGAGCTTCTGATCCCTCATCATCAGGAGATCACTGAGCACCTGAACCAGAGCGGTCTCAGTACTATGACTCTTACAAAAACCAGACTGGAGAGATTCATAGATATCATGGATAGTAAGCTGGTTCTCCAGCTGTAGCATCACAACTTTCTCAATCACCTTCCCTGCAAAGGGAAGGTTTGAGATAGGTGTGTAGTTAGCAAAGCAGTTTGGGTCCAGAGCAGCTTTCCTCAGGAATGGTGTCACCACCACCTCTTTCAGGGAGCTAGGAAACTCACCCGACTCTAGGGAATACTAAACTATCTTCACAAGGACAGGGCCAATGATGTCAGAACACCCCATAATCAGGGAAGTTGGGTCAAGGTCCAAACTACAGTATGCTGGTCAGATACCCTGGGCAATCCACATGAAATCCACAGTTTCCAACCAGTCAAAAGAGCTCCAGGCAAACTGAGGAGGAGTGACTGGGCACCGACCACCATCAGCACCTATAGAGTGAACTGGCAGGATCTCAGCCCTGATGCTGGCCACCTCATCTGCAAAAAAATGAGCAAACTTATCACACTCAATTTGTGAAAAGGCTCTTTGAACCTGCAGACAGGTTGGGTTGCACAACCTGTCCATGGTTTGAAAGAGCTGAGCCAGTCGATTCTGAGTGGCAGCAATCTCCCCGGACAGGAACTCTGCCTTCTTATGGGTGATTGCTGATTGATAGATTTGGTAATGTTCCATTAATCTAATGTGGTCAGCATCCAGGGCGGATTTCTGCCAGCAATGATCTAACCTTCGTCCTACTCATCGCAACTCCCACAAGGTCCCATCAAACCACAGAGACAGAGGGCAGAGAGAGAGAGAGTGGATGAATATGGACCAGAGTGATAGAGTCCAGAGCCTCAGTAACTGCCTTATTATAGGCCTGAACTATGCTGTCTGGGCTCTTGCCTGCCTCCATAAATTCCAATAGGTCAAATACCACCAGTAGGCCATCAGGACTCACATCCCGCAAAGAGCAGTATCTGACCATCTCCACAGGGGCAGGCCTATAAGGGGGGGCCTGGAAACTGAACTTTAGAGTGTGGTGATCTGACCATCTGACTGGTTCCACCACCAGATCACAGGTCTCGATCTCCAGGAGGAAAGCCAGATCAAGTGAGTGACTGAACTTACGAGTTGCAGAGGCGACAGCCTGTGTAAGGCCCAGCGATGTCATCAGATGGAGGAAGTCCTGACTGAATTGTGAGAGTTCATCATTGACCCAGGCATTAAAGTCACCCAGGACCATCAACCTGGATGACTCAAATGCCATGTCAACAATGAAGTCCACTACTTCCTGTAGGAACTGTTTCTCACCCCCAGGTGGACAGTAGATGAGAATGATCCTACAGCCTACACTTGCAACAACGGTACACTCAAATGAGCTTGGTTCCTCAACTGGCACACCTAGAAGGCCCAGTTCCATCTTAAAACAAATGGCTACACCCCCGCCCCTACGATCCGATCTCAAGCGGTGTATCACCGAAAATCCAGCCGGAACAGCAGCCTCTAATATGGAGCCAGCATTATCGTCCAACCAGGTCTTGATGATGCATGCCAGGTCTGCTGTCCCAACAAGATCAGCAATTACTGCTGTCTTGTTCTTAATAGACCTGGCATTGCATAAAACCACTTGAGTTGGATGAGATTTCAGTGCCGCCCGAACTATTGGCCCAAGAACATTGGAGCCCATGGGTATGCAGACCAGGCATGGAGAACCACAATCTGGAATCCATTTCACCCCAGGGCATCTCCTGGACCTCACTACCCTGATATGAGCATTGCACTCACTCTCCCTCTAAGGTTCAGGGCCCCCGACCCAACACCACTCCCCAGCGAGCTATTTCTAGTGCTCTGCAACACTGATATACTGCGGCCTGCAGTGGGGGGGGAGGTTAAAGGGGTGGAGGTCTTGAAGTTCAGAAGGTGAGTAGTGCATGACTGGGAGAGTAACCTGCCAGCACATCTAAACCACTAATACATCAAATCACTCATACCCAAAAAACTAATAACATGCTCAAAATAATAAATTAACCAAACAATAAACACATAAACTTACAACAATTATGAAATTAATAAAAAAACTATTTGAATTCTTAAAAAGATAGACTGCTCCCACCACTCTGAGTAAGAGGCCAGAGAAGAGTGAGCAAAAAAAAAAATTAGTTGTAAAGGGCAAGTTAACACAGGGCTAGTGTAATCTGGGAACAACTCAGACAGAACAAAATGTACAAATTATTAGCTCAAGTGAACTAATTCCTTTGATTAAGTGCAGGGAGGTAGAGAGGGTTTTGCATACTCTGAAAGGCCTGGAAAAACTATTCTATTTTTGTCATGTTCTCAGACGAACATTTGTTTCTTTTCCACTGCCTGCTATGTATCCTTCAGAGGAGGAGTGGAAGGGTCATCCTTTTCTTTTTTTTACATTGGCTGCACGTGCATACCCAACATTTAGTGACAATGATAGGGATTTCACCGGGGGGGGGGTTGTCACCGCTGAGCCCATTGCAGTTCACAAAAGCAAAGTCTCAGCAGTCTATACAAATGATTGATGATGGGCTGTGGTCTTGACATCACTCTCTGCTTGATGGGCTGAAACTTTATGTATTTCAAAGAACCAAAGTCACTGCAATCAGAAAGGGCTTTGGTCTGTTGATTTGCATGAAGCCATCAGCAAGCAGTGGAGTAGCTTTCAAAGGAGCCTGTCATCTTTAGTCTTGTTAAAAAAAAAAACATATCCATCGATGTCTGTTTCTGCCCTCTTTCTTTACTAGCCACCCGCACAACCCTCCCTCTCAGTGCCCACCACCTCACCCCCCAAACATAACACTGACACTGGGGGTGCCCAATTCCCCCAGTGTTGCCACCGCATAGTTTTTTTTAAATGTATCTATTGCCTGTAAAAAAGAAAACCATCCCTCAATGTCCATAGATGGGACCCTGTAACTGCTACCCCCCCACCTGACCCTCCCTCTGATCAACCCAACAACAAACATAACACTGACACTGGGGGTGCCAAATCATCCAGTGTCATCCCTCCTAGTTTTTTTTCTTTTAACTGTTCACTCCACCTGACCCTCCCTTTCAGCACCCGCCACACTCCTATAAACATAACATGGACACTGGTAGTGCCTAGTCCCCCAATGTCATCACCTGAAATATAGAAAACCGTTCCTCATCATTTTGCTGTTTTTTTTAAACCTGTAAAACAGAAACCTTTCCATTATTGTCTGTTGCACCATTATTACCCCTCACCTGACTCTCCCACTCAGTACCCACCACCCCACACCCACCCAAGACCTTACCTACCCACCGGAGGTCTGACACTGTAATTTTCTGTGGACTGCAAACATGTCTTCACTCTTCAGTGCCCGACTGCGAACTGAGGAATGCAGGTATGCAGTTCAATGTATATTAATGGGGTTTTGAACTTAGTAGCATAACTTGGGCATTTTTTAATATTTTTGCCCACAAATTTTCAGCATACCTTCTTTAGAACACCACCTCATGAACAATACAAGTGATATCAGGTAACTCTGTCTTGAAAGCTGATTTTTGCAGTCATTGTGTGAAATCACCTTTCAGGCAGGAGTTGAACATTTTCCCACCATTGTTCATGAGTAGGGTCATAAGAAGGCTATGTTGAAAATTTGGCATACGAATATTAAAAAACAACAAAGTTATAAGCCTACATTGAAGTTTGTGATTGCAGGTTCGTAACTTTGGTAATTTTTGATATTTTGCCCCCAAATGTTCAAAATAGCCACTTCTTCACAGTATCTCATGATTGTGAGAGCTGCCATTCTTCAAATCCTGGCCAAAATGTGTTTTTGCATCCTGTAAGGTGATTTTACAGTTGCTGCATGAAATCACCTTTCAGGCAGGAGTTGAACATTTTCTCCACTATTGTTCATGAGGTGGGGTCACAAGAAGGCTGTGTTGAACATTTGGGGCAAAACTGTTAAAAAAAAACAATACAGTTATGAGCCTATGTTGGAATTTGTGAATGTAGGCTTGTAACATTGGTAATCTTCAATATTTTGATCCTAAACTTTCAACATAGCCATTTCTTGACACCACCTCATGAATGTGACAGCTGCCATTTTGCAAATCCTGGTCAAAATGTGTTTTCGTACCTGTGGCATGAAATTACATTTTGTTGGAGATTTGAACATTTTCAACTACTGCATTTATTAGGTGGGTTAATAGGAAGACTATGCTGAACATTTGGTGTACAAATAGTAAAATGCCTAGGTTATGATTGAACATTGCACCATTTTAACATTCACTCATAATCTTACTCATTTTCAATATTTTCACTCCAAGCTTTCAACATAGCAATTTTTTTCACACCACCTCATAAATGTGACGTGTCATTTTTTAAATCCTGGATGAGATATGTTTCCCCACCTCTGGTGCAAATTGACATTTTGGCCAATATACTATAAATGGCACATGTCATGTCTATAAAGCAAATCATAAAATGAGTACAGTATAAGCCACTTAATCGGGACATGCTTAAAGGGGATGATCACTTTAAGGGGACGTCCTCCAGGGCACTGATTAAGTGGCTATACAATTCAATGTAACAGTAACATCTTTAAAGGGGATGGGAATTCCCTTTAATGGGGATGATTATGTTCCTGAATTATCAGCAGTCCCCTCATTAGTGGCTGTTAGTGGCCACTGAAAACAATTAACACCTATTCAGGTGTTGATCAGTACTTGATAAAAAATGTCAGTTACAGCTTTTGTTCAGTCTGCTGTGTCTGTTTTTGTCTTTTACACTATCTGTCCTGCCAGCTTGATGGAGGGTAAACAGATAGACCTTACCTTGGTGAAGAAAATTAAAGTCCTGGATGCTCTACAGGAGCCAGGTGCCTCCATGGCTAAAGTAGCCCAACAGTTTAAAATTTCTAAAAGCCAAGTAGGACGGATTAACAAAAAGAAACAGAGCTTATTTCAGAATGACAGTCCAACACCAAACCGAACCACAAACGCAAGTGGGAGGGATAGGACACACAGATTGAGGATGCACTACAGCTGTGGTTCTCAAATGCTGTAAGTAAGGGAGCAAGAATTTTTGGGCCAGTGTTAAAAAAGAAAGTGACTGAGATACTCACCCATCTTCAACATGAGGATTTTGAAGCAACTGATGGGTGGCTACCTTGAAGGAAAGGTTATCACAACATTGTGTGCAAAAGGGATCAAGGGGAGCGAATGCATGCTAATGAGCGATCAGCATCCGAGTGGATAAGAACAGTGCTCCTTTCCTTAATCACTGATTATTCCTCTGGTGACATTTTTAATGTGGGCAAAACTGGTGTTTTTTTACTGGGGTTACCTGGATCAGGGCTCATTCAAAAAGATCTGGACTTGGTGGGTGGCAAAAGGCAAAAGACTGGGTGTCTCATGTTGTGTGCGAACATGTTGGGGACAGAAAAATTGCCACTGCTGCTGATTGGGATGAGCAGGTGACCCCGCTGCCTCCCAAAGGACCTGTCATCCCTTCCTGTGCTGTATGTTAGCTCTGCTATTGCCTAGATGACAGCAGCAATTTTTTCACATTGGCTGGAAGGCTGGCACAGTAAACTCCACAGATGTAGAAGAAAGGTCATCCTATTTGTGGATAACTGCAGTTCCCACCATGCTTACCATGTGGGAAGGTTCAGTCACATAATCATACACTTTCTCCCTCCCCCAACACCGCCAGTTTAATTCAACCCCTAGACATGGGGATGATAAGAAACCTTAAGGGACACTATCGTTCCTTGTTTTTGGAGAGAATTATAGGCATAATTGACAGCGGCACCAATGCCTTGGCATCTGAAATCGCTCAACGTGTTAACCTACTGGATACCATTTGTATGCTCCATAAGGCTTGGGCCACTGTCAAGTCCTCCACAATTACTAATTGGCATTGAAAAGCTGAATTCAGCAGAAGATACAAATGCTGGTGACATGGAAGGGTCTGTAGGTGGCGCTGCTGCAGCTGCGAGCAGTAACAACCCCTTAGCAAATGTTGTTCATCTGCAGCATCTAAATGAGGACCAGTTCCTCTCCTTTGTGAACACTGATGCAGATGAAGTGACCTAGGGTGAGCTCACAGTGGAGACAATTTGTGAGTCACTACAGTCACTCGGTCAGGCAGATGAAGAAGACCTGGACCTGGTTCTGGATACTTTATCAGTCACTGTGAGTAACAAGGAGGCACAGCAACATGTCAGACTGTATGGGATTGGTGTCTGCAGCATGGCAAGATCCATGAGTGAAAGCAGCCTTTTGATCTTAAGGGAGAGATAATTTGGGAGATGGCATCGGAAGCCCGGCAAAGGAAGATCACAGATATCTTCAGTTAGCTGCAGTTTACCACATCCTAAGAAAATGCAGGACAGATAAGAGCAACTGTTTTTAAAGTTTTTTGTGATTTAATGAAGTTTGAAATTTGAGACATACAGCACTAACTCTGAAAAGAGCTGAAATAACTCAGAACTTTGTGTTCTGTGTGTTGCCAGTGTTGTCCATGTTGCCGGTGTTGTCCGTATGTTCTGTATGACTGTAACAGTATTGGTGTCTATGTAAATTTAGTTGCTTTTGTTTAAGTAGACGATCAGTTAAAGGGGAGGAAGTGCTTGCCATGGAGCAATCCCCTTTAAGCGGCGTCATCTGTATTTTCAAAATTTGGGGTCAGAATAGCAAAAAAACAGATTGTTTAACAAGCAGCCAAAGTGCAGCTCTGACAAATGCTTGTCTTTGTACACACTGCTTTTGGTACCTTCTCTGAGGCTCTTCTATTTACATTTTTGACATTACTGGACACGGGGATCTGCCTTTTGAACACCCTGGTATCTTTACCATCTTGCCATGCCTTTCACATGCCTAAGTAGCTTCATCTTTTTTTTTCTGTCCCTTCTGATTGGGACTGCTGCTTATGAAGAGAAGAACCCTCTAATGCATTCTTTTCACCATCACCGAGCTTATGCTATAATGATAAGAGGGCAGACTGAGAAGCCATAAGAGCATCTCTTCTCTTAGCCCTTTTTGTGTCATACGGCAAGACTCTGAACAATGCTCACAATTTTTAAAATTGTTATCTGAGCTCTGCACTTTAAACAGAGCTTGTCTTGACACAGGCTGTGCAGTTTTTAAACCTTGAAGGTCCGGTTTTCCTTTTAGGCCTATTAGTCACACAGAATTAACTGACAGAACCCCATCTTGAA
The DNA here is from genome assembly GCA_016271365.2 of Neoceratodus forsteri. NCBI lineage: Eukaryota > Metazoa > Chordata > Ceratodontiformes > Ceratodontidae > Neoceratodus > Neoceratodus forsteri. Next base: position 1,388,976,776 of record CM057453.1, read on the forward strand.
AATTCAGTTCCTTTATATAAAAACAACTAAAAATGATTATTTAGACAAAAAGGAAAGAAAAAGCAGTTTAAAATTTAACCCACAAAAGTGGTCAGTTCCCTGAGGCAGGAGTTCATTTCAGCGTGGCATTCTACAGTTCCTGGGAACTGATCAGGTACTGAAAAAAAACATGATTTTGAAAAAATAAAATAATAAAACACCCTAACTAATGAAGAGTGAATGAAAACTGACAAAACAGTACAGAATTAAAAGCACTATTAATGATTAAACAAATATGCAGGCCAGAAGTCTTGAGATGTCTCTGGGGAGACTGCTTTCTTCAAGCAGAGAAACAAATCTAGTTTTAAGCCAGTAGGGGGACTGTAACCACACTGCAGAGTTTGAACTTGATTCCACAGTCTATGATTTACATAAATTATTTTCTCTGAGGTACCACTCACATGTGAGAGGATACCATTTGTATTAGGCATTATTGCTGGATACCAGTTGTTAGAAACTTTTTTTAATCCTTTTTACAGGTTCTTCACAGTAAAATGAAAACGTGGAAAATAAGTAGATCTTTTTGATCCTAAATCTAAAAATCTATTCAATATATAGTCCAAATAAGTCTGTTATTTTAACTATTACGAGTGTTTATTTAAAATGTCATTTTCAGATTACATTTCTATTTTTGTGTAACCTTGCACCTAATTCTTGAAGCATCAGAACTTTTTTCTATGAGTAGTGTGAAGTGTCACTTTAGGGGTATGAGTCCATTGGTGGCTAGGAAGGCACATGGGATAACAAGGACTTGTATGCACCTGACAAGTTACACTTAACTAGAAAGAGCACAAGGATCCTGAAGGGAAAGAGGGATGATTTGATGATTAAAAATCTAACTTCACACTGATGGGGGAAAGGTAGTAGGGTGCACAGCACCTAGAGATGGGGGAAGTGGATAAATGTAATTCCCTGAATTAATTTGCAAAGCTGCTGAAATTCACAAAGTGTGAAGTGCCAACTTGGCAAAGTTTTTGCAAGGTAAAGTTGCCCTTTTTCTAGGTGAATTGACTTAGATTCATCCAACTTCACCTAACTTTGTCACCTTTACAGACAAAGTTAGGCAAAGTTGCAAAGTGGAATTTTGTGAAGTAATTTGCAAAGGTGAATTTTGCAACTTCACCAGAACTTTGCCAGCAAAGTAAAACTTTGCAATATTTCTAACAGAACCCTTAGTCACCTGATGAAAAGGGCCAATAGGCCTCCCCCCCACCACATACACACAGGACAGCAGGAGGAGGGGATGGATGGGAAAGGTGGGGGAAGAAGGGAGGTACTAAAGGAAGAGGAGGATAGAATGGAGCAGGTAAGGAGCAAAAGTGGCCCAGAGTCCTGGTGGAGAGTGGTGTCTCTAAACACCAGAAGTCTGAGGAAAAAAATGGTGGATTTGCACTCATTGCTGCTTGAGGTAGAGGTGGACATAGCAGCTGTTACAGAGACTTGGGCCCTACAAAAACCACAACTGGGATTTCACAGTTCCCAGTATAATATGTACAGAAAGGATAGAGGGATGGGAAAGGAGGGGTAGCATTGTACATGAAGGAGGGGTTAATTTGCACCAGAAAGGAAGACACAGAATACAAGCTTGAAGCTTTGTGGGTGCAAATTCAGTCCATGAAAGGGAGGAAGCAAAGGATGGGGGTGGTCTATAGACTGTCATGCCAGCATGAGGAATTAGACAGGGTAGTGGCATTCCAGATTGTAGACATATCCAGCAGCAGAGAGGTAGTAATAATGGGAGACTTCAATCTACCTGGGGTGAGCTGGAAAATCCCTGCTACCTCCTGCACTGAGGAACAGTTACTGCTGGATGCTTTTAAGAGTGCTTTCTTGACTCAAGGTATTATGGAGCCCTCTAGGGAGAGGGCTGTCCTGGATCTGGTCCTGTCCAACTGTGTACATATTCAGGATGTTAAGGTGGATACACCACTAGCAGGAAGTGACCACCACATGGTATGGTTTCACATGGACATGGGCAAAGAAATGGTCGGGACCAAAACAAGGGTCTTTGACTTTCAGAGGGCTGACTTTGGCTGGATGGGAGAAGTTCTGTAAGGACATCTTGCTAGTATCAGAGTGGGGATGGATGTAGAACAGAAATGGGCCATAATAAAGAAGGGACTGATTGAGGCCACTAGTGAGCATGTCAGAATCAAAAGTAAGAAAGCTAAGGCCAAAAAACCCAGCTGTTTCTGCAAGAAGGTGGCAAACATGATGGGGTATAAAAGGGCAGCATTTAGAAAGTACACATGTACTCAGAAGGAAGAGGACAGGGTGGATGTATTCAGAAGGAAAAGGATATGGTGGACCATACCTCTAAGTCAAGAGAGGTGAACAGGGTGATAAGAGAGGCAAAGGCCACAGGAGAGGTACAACTAGCCCAGGGGGTAAAAGCAGGTGAGAAGGCCTTTTTCAGGTACAGTCGGCTCCACTTATAGCGACCACGCTTAATGCAGGCAGCCGCTTATTGCGGGCAAAGCCTGAAACCATTTGCCAAAGTCAATACATGACTATGTAAAACCCTTTGGTTATAACAATCTACAGTCACCTGGAATATCAGGCAATTTGTGACCAATTAAGAGATAGTTTTACTTGCAATTAATTAGCAGTTCGCTAAGCGCCTGGTATTTCAAGTAGCCGCAGTGTAAATAAGGCAAATTAACACCCCCAGTTATAGTAGCACCTGATGGTTGAAGCACTTTAAGCTACAGAACAATTTATCTCCTGCCTTGCACCTCCTTACCCCTATTCTCGGAGTGATTCTTTCCCTTATTCTCGGAACTGAATCATATGTCTGGGAGATCACGGCATATCTGAGTTGCATTGTGATTTGCGAGTGGCGAAAAGTGTTCAGTGAGCCACCCCATCTGTGTTACTGCTGTGTGGCTATTCTCTGGGGACACCAGGCTATGGATTGTGTAGGACAGAGCACTAGAGCTTCTCTGGCAGCTGCAGACAATCCTGATCCACAGCCAATCAAGAACTGCATACACGAAGTGGAAAGAAGTGATGAATGACAGACAGTGTTTGAGGGATGAGACACTGTTCCAGACCCTTCCCTCTCTAGCAGCACATTACTGTGATCACATCTTGCATTTAAAGATGCAGTACAGTACTGTTAGGGGAGTTTTCACTTTCATATTACTGTACACGATGTATAGGTAATGTAAGTTGGCAAGAAAAACATCAAAAAACATGGAAATTGGTTACAGTGACCACTTTGTATAACGGGCAGAATTCTCTTACACAAATGTGCCCATTATAAGCGGCTTAGACTGTGTATAAGGGAGAAAAGAAACATAAAGGACTACTACTGTAAGGCTATAAAAGGAAGGTGATTGGACAGAGGGGTGTGAAGAAAAGGTAGAGGTGCTTAACGGGTACTTCTGTTAGTCTTCACCTGGAAGAAGGATATATCAGTATCACAATGGAGTAGGGGGTGGGGATGGGGGGTCATAGATGGTGCAATTCAAGCAGACAGGATAATAAAGGACCTAAGGGCCCTAAAGGTGGACAAATAACCAGGGCCAGATGGCATGCACATGAAGAACCTTAGGAAACTGGCCGAAGTTTTGGTGGGTCCCCTGGAAGACATTTATAATACCTTTCTGGAGTCAGGAAATATGCACCTGGACTGGAGAATGGTACATGTGGTGCCACTCCATTTGAATGGACTGAGGTATGAACCAGGGAACTACAGACTCATCAGGCTGATTAGTGGGTAAGCTGATACAGACCATCATGAAAGAGAAACTGATCAGCTTCTGGAGGAGAATGGGATCCTGGACCAAATGCTGTATGGGTTTGAGCTGAGGAGGTCCTGCCAGACTAATCCAAAAATACCTCTTTAATTGGGTAACTAGGACAGTGGACAAGGGCCAGGCAATTGATGTCCCGTATCTGAACTTCAGCAAGGCCTTCAACTCTGTCCCATGGGAGACTGGTCAAGAAGTTAGAGGATCTGGGGGTGAGGGCCAAGCTCATATGATGGGTCAGAAGGTGACTGCAGGATAGAAACCAAAGTGTGACAGTCAGGGGAGAATTTTCTGAAGTGAGGCCTGTGATCAGTGGAGTTCCAAAGGTCTCACTGTTCAGCCCAGTGTTAACATTTTCATAAGTGGCATCAAGGATGGGATCAATGGAAAAATCTGCCTGTTCGCAGACAACATGATAGGGGACACAGCCTAAAGCTGGTGGGTGGAAAGTTTAGGGAGAGATGAGGAGGCATTTTTTTCACTGAGAGGGTGGTGGTCAAGTGGAATGAGCTGCAAGATGAGGTGGTAGCCCTAAAAATGGTGGACAGCTTTAAGAGGGGTTGGGACAGACTGAGGGGAAAGATTGTGGGTAGAAGGGGAGTGAGTGGGAGGAGAGGGGGAAGTAGTGGGAGATCAAAAGGGAAGTGGGGAAGGGCAGATTCCCTTTGTAAAAACTGTACATAGAAAGCTGCTCAATCAAGCAGACTAGAAAGACCGTAAAGCCATTATCTGCTATCATGTTCATATGTTTGTATGTAAGATACCCACTATAAACAGGGGTCCAATAGAGGGCGCTGTTACACTTGTCTGAGCTTCCAGGAGGATGGTGAAACATTGAGTGCTAAAGGGGTTTCATTACTGTTCTTTCTGGACAAATCTTGTACTGCAACTGATAAAGAACATCCTGTACTTTATATTTGCATCTAGTTGCTTTGTCCTCCTGAAACATGATGCGTGCCCACCAGTGTTTTTTGCTTTGATTGACTGTTGTGGGATATGACTGAGCATTTATTCTGGTGGTCATTTGTTGTTTCATTTTTACTTAGAGCTGCGGCCAGTGTATTGTATTTTTCCACCATGTAGATGTGGATGATTATGGCACAGTGCAGCAGGGCACAATTAAAAGAACAAAAGGACCTTTTGTTTCCTTTTGTTCTTTTAATTGACTGCCGCATCATTGGTGATGCAATCCCCTGAATGGCCCTGGGGCCACAACTTTATGAAATATATTTATATTGCTCTAACTGCATGTTTTCATTTAAAGAAATAAGTTACTAGCCCATCTGGGTCCAGATTATCTCCTTTCAAAGAAATTACCTTTAAGAAGAGTTAAGTTTAGGACTGTAAGTGAAAGGAATTTAATTTTTCTTTTGAAATGAAAGCTTGTTGTCAGAGCAGTATTGTTTATGTGGTAGTAATGCAGTACTAATGTATCGACATACAGTTTAGTGATTATGTAAATTTGAGATGAAAATAAATGTTAAAACCTTAAGACACTGACAGATAAATACTGCACCTAAACATTACATAAATATTGCTCTAACTACAAATGATATTTAAGCAAATTAGATTCATAGCCTCTCTGGTTAAAGAGTTATCTCTCCCTCCAAAGAAATTATCTTTAGAAAGGGCTACCTTGAGAACCGTTAGGGTTAGGAACTTAATTTTTTTCATATTAAAGCTTGGAGACAGGGTATTATTGATATGTTGTGGTAGTATAGTGCTCATGAATCAATATGATGTTTTATCGATAATTGTAAACTGCAGTATATTATCAAATGTACTGATACACATTAATGACAAAACTTCAAGACGTTGATGGATGAACACTGTACCTATATAATATACCAATAGTGCTTTCACTACAAACTTTTATTTAAAAAAAAAATTGTAGCCCCTCTGGTTCAGGAGTTACAGTATCTACTTTCAAAGAAATTATCTTTAGAAAGAGCTAGCTTTGAAACTGTTTGGAATAGGAGCATTTTGATACTGAAAACATAGAGCCAGGGGGTTGTCGGAAGATATTGGTAGTGTTCCGTAAAGAAGGACAATGTTATTTTTCTAGATGAGTTCAATTAAGAAACATGCTTATATAGTCACAGTTATTTTCCACTCATATTTATTCTTTATTCTTCTTTTCATTTTCTCCATGTTTTCTTCCCATTGTGTCCCTGCTGTCATGATTGGACAATGCATTATTCTTCTAGCTGAGATAGTGGGTGAGATACTGTTTGATGTTCACCTCAGTAATGTTCCATGTTTAACCAGTGCAGGATAGGAATACCAGGTGCCTGGCACTCACTTTTTCCAGGTATCAAGTGCCTCACCTAGACAATTTATATAGCTGTAATGATATATTTTTAAAATAGATAACTATGCCTAATTTTTAAAGATGATAGGAAACCTTTTTAAATACGTGTTTGTACAGATCCTTAAAATACTCTCTTTTTTGTAATTTATTTCTCTTCTGCACTTTGCTGCCTGTTTTTGTTTTCATATAGAAATGATATATATGTGTGTGTGTGTGTGTGTGTGTGTGTGTGTATTTATATATATAAAATGGCGCATGGTCTGCATCAGAAACCATATGAAGTGAGACTGAGAGAGCTTAATATGTATAGCCTTGATGAAAGAAGGGATGGGGGACATGATAGAAACATTCAAGTACCTGACGGGAATCAACAAAGTCCAGGAGGGTAGCATCTTTCAGAAAAAGAGATGTGTAAGAACAAGGGAGCACAATTTAAAGATAGAGGAGTCGGCTCAGGGGCTAATAAGAGAATTTTTTTTTTCACGGAGAGAGTGATGGATGCTTGGAACCACCTTCCTGGGGAGGTTGTTGGGTCTAAAACAGTGGGGGAATTCAAACATGCATGGGACAGACATAAGGCAATTGTAGTGGGGGGTGGCAGGAAGTGGGCTGTTGGTTAACTAGAATCTGCAGCTTATCCAGTAGGTAGGGAAATGGGCAGACTGGGTGGGCCAAGTGGTCCTTATCTGCCATCAAAGTCTATGTTTCTATGTATATATATATTTCTGCTCGGTGTCTGCCTTTTCCTCCTTTCTTCATTGCTTGCCACTTTCCATTCTGTGCTTCCTGAACATTCTCTTATTTAATCTCAAATACTCAACCCTATTAGGTACTGCTGTTGCGTAAAAGACCACATACAATCTGCAGAATTCCCCAAAATTCATGAGGCTGGTGGGAAAAGTACAAATTATTAGTGCTGTGTGGAACTGCAAAATTCTACTTTCACTGGAGTTTTGCCATAGGTGAATAGGCCTTTACTTTTGTGAAAAATCCCAGAAAATGAGGGATTTTACCAATTGTCAGTTCAGAAATACTGCTTCTAGAGTATAAGTGGTTCAGTGGCATAATTCAATACAACTAGTCACAATGCCTCTTCACAAAAAATGGCACCAAAACTGCACATAGGATAATATATTTATTGGTGATTTAAATTGGGCAGAATAATGTACTGTATATATTGAGAGCACCAGTAGATGGCATCAGTCCTTGAGAGAGCGTACACATATAGAAAAATAGACAATGGTGGCAGAGAAAGACCATTGGTCTATCCAGTTTGCCCATATGACCCTGTCATACCCCAGAATATATTATCTCTGTGGGGTGTTTGCTTATACTATTCCCCCTTTTTGTTATCCATGTTTCAACCTTCCCACTTCCTGCTGACTAGCTAATATCTTTTTGACCCCATTTCAGCCAAATTTGAAGCCATTTATGGTGCTGGCACCCACCACCACTGCCAGCACACCATTCCATAGCTCATCAGCCCTCTCTCTCTCTCTCTCTGTAAAATAATTTCTCACATCCTTTTTAAACCTTCCCTCATTAATCTCCGCTTGTGACCCCTTGTCCTATCTCCTCTTTTCCTAGTAAATAGCTTCTCATTGTACACCTTCTTTATTTATTTTCAGGAACTTTATGGTCTCTATCATACCACTCCCACCTTTCTTCTGGTTTTGTGTGAAGATATGTTCAGTGCCCTTCCATGATCCTCATAGGATCAGCTCTCCTCACCCAGAATTATCTTGGCCATCTTATGCTGTACTGTCTCTAGGTTGTCCCTGTCCTTTTTTCGTCGTGGACTCCAGAACTGGGCACAGTACTCCAAGGTGGCCTCACCAGTAACCTATACAGTGGTAACAGTACCGCCTGCCTTCTACTGTTGAACCCTCTACCAATGTACCCCATCCAGGTAAATTGGCAAATCATCACTCATGTTTTTTGAAGGTCAGGCATGACTGATCATCATTAATAATTAAATGTTTCCATCTGATCATCAAGGGAGATCATGCTCTAAGATCATTATCTAGATCATGATTTAATCATCAACCATGAACTTTTAAATCACAAACTGATGATTATTTTTGTAAGCTTAAATCAGCAGGATGGTTTTTGATGACTTGGGATGCTCAAGTGATGATTATTGATGATTATATTAGTTCTGTATTGTAAGATTATAAGTCAAATGAGTAATACGTAAAGTTTTATGTGTCACTATTATGAAAATGTGAATTTCAAATATTAGCAAAAGCAAATGAACTATAATGTAAATCCTTTGAAGTCAAGTTGTAATCATACTAGGAAGAGTACATGCAATGTTAGTTATAGTATACACATTTGTGTAAATAATTTGTATATTTCAAAAGAATAATTTACTGATCAAAACCACAGTAATTTCTATTTTTAATATAATTTTAGCTTGACAGTATTAGTTTGCAGATTGTTAGGAAAGATTTTGAGCACAGACCAGGCACTTGCAGGAACTCACCACGACCCTAAAAGGAACCACTGTGTAGTGCTATGTAAACCTGCTTAAGCCTTTGTAACAATAGTAAGATGTTAGGTGTGATAGTAAGTATAATTAAAAGCAATGTGCTAGTGTAAGAGATGTATTATATCTCATAATTACAATAAAGATGTCTAAATAGGAGACAAGATAAATTCAAAAAGTACAGAAAAAATATAATTTTTTATTTATTTATTACAGTAATCTTGACCATGGGCAGTCATTAAAAGTCTTGATTATATGATATCATCATTAACCACATTCACCATTCCCATAACATCATGGTTTTTAATTGCCTGCCATTTAACATTCATGTTTAATTATTGTTTATTATGATCACAGTGATGGGATTTGAAGTTTGAACATGATTTTTGAACATATATGATAATGATAGTTCATGACACATCATTGTAAAATCATCTTTTCAGCTGGTCAGCATCCTGTTAGCCTTGCTGATGGCCTATTTATATTTGTGGTTTGTTTAAGGGAGTTACTAATGATGACTCCTAGGTCCCTTTCCTCTGATGTTGTGTCCACTTCAAAGGGAAACATTTATGGACAGTTGATGACATAGTCTGAAAGCCTATGAAAAGCTGTTTCAAGCAAGGCATGGTCTCAACTGTAACTGGAAGCACTCTGGAGAGATGGATGATTGGTTCTGTTAATTTTTAAAACATTGTGATGTCATCAAAGAGCAGGCTGTGCTTGACTCAATGTAGTTAGGTACAGCTTGTTCCTGAGTGACATCACGATGTTCTAAAATGTCTGCAACCTACTAACAGATATTGAACAGACTCATCCATCTACTGTGCATCTCTGGAGTGCTTAGAGCTACAGGTGAGACCAGTATCTCAGCTGAAGCAGCTTTTTATCAGCATTTAAGCTATGATGCCAACTAGGCAAGAATGTGTACCTCCCCCCTTCCCCACATCCATTACTCTGTTCTGGGGTTTTTGTTCCCTAAGTGCATAACTTCACACTTTTTGGCATTGAATTTCAGCTGCCAGACTTTGGACTAATTTTCCTGCCTTTGCTGGTATCTTTACATAGATACATACATAGATACATAGACAGTGTCGGCAGATAAGGGCCTATGGCCCACCCAGTCTGCCCATTTGAGCTTGTAAGTTCAGTTTGTTTTCCTAGAAGTCTGTTGCCCCTTACCCCTGACCTCCAGAATTCCTTTATGTCTATCCCATGAATTCTTAAATCCCGTGATTGTTTCAGCCCCCACCACTTCCTCTGGCAGGGTGTTCCCTTGTCCACCACCGCTTCTGTGAAAAATTCTTTCTCATGTTTCCTCTGAATCGTCCTCCCTCCAACTTCATCCCATGCCCTCTAGTCCTGGAACATCTTTTTCGCTTAAAAATAGTGTTTTCCTGCACCCTGTTCCTCCCTGTAAGATACTTGTATGTCTCTATCATATCCCCTCTCTCCCTCCTCTCCTCCAGGGAGTACATGTTCAGTTCCTTCAACCTGTCTTCATAGGACTTATGATGCAATCCATGCACCATCTTTGTTGCCCTCCGCTGAACCTTCTCTACCCTGTCTATGTCCTTATGTAGGTATAGTCTCCAGAACTGTACACTGTACTCCAGGTGGGGCCTCACTAGTGTCTTGTATAGCGGAATTATGACCTCCCTTTTCCTGCTGGTGATGCCCCTGTCTATACATCCCAACATCCTATTTGCTTTACCTGCTGCCTTGTCACACTGCTTCCCTATCTTGAGGTCATCAGAGATGATAACTCCAAGATCCCTTTCCTGCTTGGTGCATGCTATATCCTCACCCCCCAACTGATATATTGTGCCAGGGTTTTTGTGCTCCATATGCATTATCTTGCACTTCTTGCATTGAATTTCAACTGCCAAACCCCTGACCATTCTTCAAGTTTCTGCAGGTCCCTTCTCATTCTGTCTACACCCTCTGGTGTGTCTACTCTGTTACAGAGCTTTGTGTCATCAGCGAACAGTGAAATTCTGCCTTCTAGGTCCTGCACAATGTCACTGATGAAGATGTTGAATAGGACCGGTCCCAGCACTGATCCCTGTGGTACCCCACTGGTCACTCTTCCCTCTGTGGAGTGACAGCCATTTACCACCACCCTCTGTGTCCTGTCACCCAGCCAGTTACCCCCACCACACTACTGTCCTGCCCACACCCATATTCCCCAGTTTGTGTAATAGTCTTCTATGTGGCACAGTGTCAAAGGCCTTACTGAAGTCCAGATAGGCCATGTCCACGCCCTCCCTGATCCACCTCCCTAGTCACCCCAGTCAAAAAATTCAATGAGGTTGGTCTGACCTGACCTCCCCTGATGAAACCATGCCCTTGGGTCCTGTAGTCCATTGACAACCAGATGTTCTACCAATCTCTCCTTCAGTAGTGCTTCCATGATCTTCCCACTACCGAGGTGAGGCTGACTGGTCTGTGAGTTCTTGCTTCCTCTTTGTTCCCACTTTTGTATAAGGGGACTACATCTGCTGTCCTCCAGTCTTTGGGTACCTCCCTGTTTCCAGTGATCGACTAAACAGGATAGCCAGAGGTTCAGCCACCACCTCTCTAGATCTTTAAGGACCCTGGGTGCACCCATCTGGCCCCATTGCTTTATCAACTCTTATTACTTCCAGTTCCTTCAGGACCCTTTCTTGTGTAAAGGGACTTGTGTCCATTTCTGCACCATTCTCACCCTTGTACTCCTTCAGACCCATTAACCTCCTCTTCCTCCAGTAAAGGACTGAGCAGAAATACCTGTTCAATATGTCAGCTTTATGTTGTCATTCTCCACGTGGCCCCATCCTCCCCTTCAGTCTCACTATCCCTCCCTTTGTCTTTCTTTTTCCTTATGTACCTGTAAAGGTTTTGTCCCCTCTACCCACTGATTTTGCAATGTGCTCTTCTGTCTGAGCTTTGGCTTCCTTACTGACCTCCCTGCCTCCCTTTGCTTCTCCTGGTACTTCTCCTATTCCCTTCTGCCTGTGTATTTTGTATTGTCTGAATAGCAATCTTTTGGCTTTTACTCTTTGCTACCTCTTTGGAAAACCATAATAGTCTCTCTTCCTTTTCCTCTTGCTAACCTGCTTAATGCATAATTCTGTTGTTCTTGTAATCCCCATTTTAAATACTGCCCACTGTTCCTCAACCCCTGATTCCTGTCCCATTCCCCTTAATGCCTCTTTCAAGTATCTCCCCATTTTCCCAAAGTCTGCCACCCTAAAATCCAGGATAAGTGTTTTTGTGTGGTTTGGTTCTGCTCTTTCTGTGATTTCAAACCACAATGACTGGTGGTCACTGTTTCCCAGGTGCTCCCCCACTGTTACCCCCATCACACTGTCCCTGTTTGTGAGCACAAGGTCCAGTATTGCCTTCTGCCTAGTTGGTTCCATGACCAGTTGCTTGAGGAAGGCACCTGAGTGAGTCAGGATAAATCTGCTCTAGTTGATGCTGCTGCTGGGATGCTCCAGTCCATGTCTGGAATATTGAGTCTCCAACCAGTACTACCTCACCCTTGTCTGCCATCCTTTGGATGGCTAGCATCAATTCCTATCTGTTTCTTCCTCCTGTGCTGGTGGTCTATAGACCACACCTGTGCGGATGGCTGTCCCTTTTTCCTTTCAAGCTTAACCCACAGTATCTCTCCCACATTTTGTTCCTCCTGGATCTCTGTGGCCCTTATGTCATTTCACATACAGTGCCACTCCTCCTCCCTTCCTGCCTGCTCTGTCTCTTCTGAATATGTTGTAGCCAGGTATGGCCATCTCCCAGTCGTGGTTATCATTACACCAGGTTTCAGTGATGGCCACAATGTCCAGGTCTGACTGCACCATGACAGACTCCAGATCTTCCATCTTGTTGCTAAGGCTCCTGGAATTTGCACACATGGCTTTCCATGATTTGACCTCCCTAGACTGTTTCACAGTTGTACTCCAGCCCCTTCCTTGGTTGTCATTTATCCCTGGTTCTCCTTGCTGTCTGCCCTTCTGCTGAATTTTGCCCCTTTTCTGCTTATCCACCTCTTGGGCACTAATCTCCATCTTTTGCACACTGCTTTGCAGAGATAGCCACTCCTCTGGTTCATTGGTTCCACTGCTAGCTGTGGGGGGTGAGCAAGTAGGTACCTTCCTTGCTAGCCTGCCACCCCCCTTTGCTAGTTTAAATGCTTGTCAATGTAGCATTTAAACTTATCATTGAGTGCTTGGATTCCCCTTCAGGATGGATGCAGGCCGTCAGGCTTGAACAAACCTCCGTACCTCCAGGTGGGTCCCCAGTCACCAATGAATCCAAACCCTTCCTCACAGCACCAGTTCTTCAACCATGAGTTAAAGTTCCTGGTGCATGCACTCCTATGCTCTTCCTTGCCTCTCACAGGTAGTACTTCTGAGAAAGTGACAGAGTAGCTACTTGCTTGAGACCCTCCCAATTTCTAAACTCTTCCTGAACTTCCTTTGGCTCCCCATTTGCCAGGTCATTAGTACCTAGGTGGATAATGACATCAGCTCACCCTCCATCTTGCCTTCCCAGTGATCCCCAGGATCTTCCTTCCATCCTTCCATGCCGTGGCACCTGGTAGGCACCTCACCTCCCTGTCCTTCCCCTCCTGTGTCCCTAGCTGGATCCCTCTTATGATGGAGTCCCCCCCCAGGATTCGCTTCCTCCTCCTCTGGGGTCCACTGCTTTCCCCGCTGAGGTCACCTCCCTGTCTAACCTCTACATCCTTTCCTTCCACTTCTCTGGGTACCTCTATTTGGTTGTCCTCATTTGCCAGTGTGGCATATGAGTTCTTGAGTGGAATAGGATCTGGGATGTGCCTCTGTCTGACCGCTCTAACCCTCCCTGAGCCCACTGTCGTCCAAGTGCTCCTCGTTCTCGGCATCCTTTGAGGCAGTTGCATTGGACTGGGTGGTCCCTGGATAGGGGTGATGGTACTCCTGACCCAGTTTACTTCCGCTCTGAGTCTGGCTACCTCCTCCCACAGTCCAGAGAGATGCATGCAGATAGGGCAGCACCTCAGTGTCCAGAAGATCTGCCTGAATATGGCTGCCCCACAGCCACTGCATTGCACCACTCCCCACATTATACTGCAATTCCACTACTTGTCTGCTACTGAAGCTCTCCTAGTTCCTTTTTATTAATTTACTGTCCTAAAATCCTGCCACTGATCCTCAGATAATTTTTTTTTAAAAAGAAAACAATAAATAAATAAATGAATCAAAACACTTGTCGTGCTGAGGGTGGGCTTCTTCCCCTTATGCCCTCCTACTTCACACCCTTACTATACCCTGTGTTTAGCTTCTGTCAATCAGATTTAACAGGGCATATAATTAAGAGTTGGGGAAGGGCGGAGGGGCGAAATTGCAGCAATTAAAGACAGCACAGAATTACACCACCACTATGTTTTAAATTTTCAACAGCCCAAAAACAATTATAAGTAAAGACAACAAAGAAATTATAGTGTCACTAAAAGCCCTCAATCTAAGTTTAAAAGAAAAATAGCAATTACCAGTTACTCTAAAGCACTGAATTGAATATGTTTCCTTCCTTCCCCTTCTGGCTTCTTCTGAGAAAATGCAACTTCCTTATCCCCAACACATAGTCAACCCTACCATAGAGGTTAGTGTCATCTACAAATAGACACTACCTACTGATTCCCTTTCCCTTGTCACTGAAAAGCATAGTGAAGAGGAGTGGACCCAGAACAGATCTCTATGGTACTCTGCTAGTGAACTGTGTTTCTTCTAATCTGACCCCTTTTACCACAGCTGTTTGCTGCCTCACCTCCAACCAACTCATTACCCACCTTACTGTTTCCTTAGCTTTTCCAAGATCCTCCATCTTCTTCAGCAACTTTTAATATGGCACAAAGTTAAATGCCTTGCTGTAGTCAAAGTAAAGTTAATCTACAGCATGACCTTATCAGTTATCTTGGTTATCCAGTCAAAGAATACTATCTGGTTGGTAGCCAGGAATCCATGCAGCTTACTATCATGAAGTCTGTTTTTCTCTAGGCTTTCCACTAGATCTTCTTTGACTAGTGTGTCAGTCAGTTTCCATACAATGGAGGCTAGGCTGATTTGTTTATAGTTTCCTGGCTGCTCCTTGTTCCCCCCTTGCACAATGGGACCACATCTGCCATCGTCCAGTCAATGGCAACCTCCTCTTGCCATATACAGCTATTGAATAGCCCCACTAAGGGTTCAGTGAATACTGATGCCAGTTCCCTTAGCACCCTTACTTACATCCCATCTGACCCGAGGGCATTGTTAACCTTCAGTGCTATAAGCCCCTTGTTACCTCATTCACTGGTAAAATTCTGCAATACCATTTTCTGGTCCCCTTTATCAACTGCATTTATGCTGCTCTCCAACAAAGGCCCACTATTCTCTATAGTGAATACTGAGCACAAGTAGTCATTTTGTATAGTTGCTTTCTGCCCACCCTCCTTTAATACCCTGTCCCCCTCCGTTAGCCAGACAATTTTCCTTCCATCTTTCTTTTTTCTCTCATATGTCTAAAGAACTGTTTTCCCCTTCCTTAATCCCTTCTGCAATATATAGCTTTGTGTCTGCCTTTGTGATCCTGACTGTCAGCTTGACCTTTCTAGTTTTCATCTATTACTCATCTCATTCTTCATCCCCCTGCTTTTCTTTGTACCTTATACAGGCCCTTTAGTAGTTCTCAGTGTCTCCTGGCCCTTTCAGAGGGCCACATTGGCCTCTCATACTTGTTTCTCCTGATAACTGTTTCTCATACATGTTATAGTTGCCTTGAGAATGGCTTCATTTATAACCTTTATCTTTCATCCCCATCCCTGCTACTGTATATCCCAGCTAACCTGTTCAGCACAATGTTCCTAATATGGTTTATGGTTGAAGTCCGCCCCTGAAGTCTAGTGCATAAGCCTTAGATGAGGGCTTACAGATGCTCAGGGCCCCCTCTAAACTTATAGTATTGTTGTCACTTAACCCCAGTGGTTTCTCAAACCACAATCCACCTACTCTTTCCGAGTTGCTGAGTACCACATCTAGCAAGGCTAACTGTCTAGTAGGATCCCTGATCTGTTGTATCAAAGTGTGATCCTGCAAGACATCAAGCAGGGCCCAGCTTAGTTCCAGAAGGATGGTCAGCTGAATTCAGCCGTGCAATGTGAGGAGCCTAGCAGTAAAGGTTGCAAGCTAACTATGGAAGTTTGAAAAATGGGAATGACTTTCTGCTTCTTGGTGGTTGATTTGGCTCACCCCTCCTTTCTAACCTAGAAGAACATGTCAAAACAATACTGGCAAGTGAAGGAAATTATTGAATATGTTAAGGATTCAACAAATCTACGGAGAATGCTGATTCTGTATAGGAAAGAGAATTTCTGTTCAGAACGTCTCAACAGTCACCTGAAAGGGTGGCCCCGGGCAGGTAACTATCTTGGTAAACTAGATTCTTTGGAACAAGGTAGGTCAACCTCTTTTGCTGATATTTCTGATAACCAGTATATAATTCTGGATGGCAAGTGTATGTTGGCTACAGAAAATGCTCAGTGTTTTTTGCCACCAGCTCAAGGTAATGACATACTATTAAAACTTCCTGTGTTAAAAGAGCCTTCATCTAATAAAGAGCAGCGGCATTCAGACAGCAAGATACAAAGTCTTAGCATAGTTTTGATCCTTAAATGGCCATCCTGCATGATAGATGCTATCAAATTGCTGACAAGAAACTCAGGGGGAAATTTATACAAAAGACAACTGTATAAAAAATGTCACTGGCAGGCAAAACAAGAGGGGCTAGGGCCCTTGACAAATTGGAGAAAAATGATAAGACAGAAAAAGCGGAGGGAAACAAAAAGTGGATAATAGGGAAGCAGAAGCAATAGTTAAAGACGTAACTGATAGGCATGAAGCGATGAACCCAGACAAAATAGAAGAATCACAACAAATGATCCTAAAAGAAATGAAGCAGGATTTTGGCACCTCGAATATTGCATGAACATCATTAACTCAAAGATTTACAACGGTGACTGAGAAGTTAAAGACACTTCTCTACATACTGGAGAATGTGAAAAAACAATCGGTATGGTGGAAGATGAAATGCCTAAAATCTCTCAGAATTTGGAAAGTTATAACAAGGAGCTAGAGGCAATCAAGATGGAGGAAGCATTAAAGAAGAGATCACAACATTGTCCTGAACCGCCTTCCAGAAGAACTATGACTGCTAGTACACCATCATCTCTGATGACATTAGATGGTTACCTCTAAAACACCTTAAAATACTTGTCAGTATTGCAGAAAGGAAACTACATACTAGATAATGGAGGGTGGGGGAGACCAATATTGAAAGTTAGTTTAAAACAGTTTTGACTGGTTAGCTATATAAAGGGGAAGAATTTAAGTTTCTGCTAGATCTCGTTCACATTCCATCTCCCGCACACTCGAGGGCACAATGTTTTTCTTTTTTTCTGTTTTTTATTTTTAACCAGGAGGTGGACTGGGCGCAGCCCTTTTTCAGCCATGCCTGACATATAACATCAAGTACAAAACACAGTAACATGTAATTACATTTACAAATTAGTTATATCTACAAAACGTTCTCAAAATGTAAACATTTGACCAACAAGTGTATCAGATGTAATGTGCTTTGTGCAACTCCTGTCTGGGTACCACATTCATTCAAGACTGAAGGTGCAAACCATGAAAATGCTCTTTTGCATGCTTACTTAAGAACAGGTACTATGTAGGAGGATAGCCCACTGTTTCTTGTATGCTGATTACATTTCCTTAGTTCTACTGATTTAGATAAGACAAGTGGTTCAGCAGTTCTAGCTACTCGGAAGGCAAAATTGCTAAGAGACTCTATCCACCTCTCTGGAGACAGTACACCCAGTCTGCCATATAGCAAACAGTGATGAGTTCTTAGAGGGACTCAGAGAACAAACCTACAAATATTGTTATACAAAGCCATATACTCAGACTCAAAAAACCCATTACACTGGGCAAACATGATGATACCATAGTCTAGTCTTGGCATTAAAACTTGCTTAGCTATGACCTGGCATGCTTCGATTGTCAGAGAGTTTACATTTCTGTATAGGAATCCTAATTTACCTGTTCTATCTATGTGTCTAATACCTAAACTGGGATCCAGCTAAAAGCCTAAATATTTAAAAGTGGAGACCAGGGGAAGGGCAGACCCATTTTGTCTCACAGTTTGTAATATACCTTGTTTCATTAGTTTTTGTTGGGTTCCAAACAACATTACATTTGTTTTGGAATTACTTAGGAGCATCCTGTTTGTTCTGATTCAGTTAGGCAAGATATTCTATTTGTTTTGTAGGGAAAGCTGTACTTCACTGCCATCTGGAGTCCCAGATAGTCATATTGTCAGCATAAGCTATACTGTTCTCAATAGAAAAAGGGGGTGGTAAGTCGTTCATAAAAATTGAAAATAAATGGGAACCCAACAGTGACCTTTGAGGGACCCCTGCTTTCACTTTCCTAGGCTGTGATAGAGTACTGTCAATCTTTACCCTTTGTATACAGCTACCCAGGTAGCTCCTAAACCAGTGAATCTTAGTCCCCCTTGCCCCCATGCCTCCCATTTTGTGCAATAATAGTTTGTGGTCTACTGTATCGAAGGCACTGGCCAGGTCTCCGAACACTGCACAGCTGGTTTTCACAATTACTTCAAAAAGGTGGGGTGTCACCCAAACAAGTTTGGAAGATGTAGTCAAGGGAAGGGTGGGAGGTCAGGGAAGAGAGGGAAGGAGGGTTAGACTTTTTAAAAAAGTTTAGAGTCATGCTCGTTTTTTTCAAAGGGTTGAAGAATTACTTAAAAAGGGAAATGAGAAGGATGCTACAAAGGAGGAAGGATGGGTGGGGAGGTCAGGGAGAGTTTTTTGACTAAAATAATGGTGATGAAATCCATTTTGGATATTACCAATTGACATGGTGCTTAATAAAAAACCTTTTCACAAAACACCATTTAAATAAACCGTCTGAGGAAAGAAGTCTTACTCTTTGTCAAACCTCTCAGTGGATGTTAATAATACTGAGAAAGTGTGGGGCTTGAATTTAGATTTGAAAATTTCAATAAGTAAAGGGAATAAAACAGAACTTTGATCTCTAATTTAAAGATTATGTGCCAGATATTCAAAACTTTGTACCCGGGCAAACCCATAGCACTGGAATAGCGCCAAATTTGCACCGGGCTGCAATATTCAAAGGCACATTCACTCCCAATGATAAGTGATACTGCTGACGTTAAAGTTAATGTATGCAGGGGAGGGAGTGTGGGGAGGGGCCATGAATGCTGGTGCAGCAGCATATTCTAAAGTATAGCACTGCTCTACAGGTTTTTGCACCACCTGTAGCATGGCGATAAACACTGCCTGCAAAAAAGCATGCCGTAGTGGGGCAGTGGGGAGAGTTCCAGTACTCAAAGTGTAACTTTGCTACACTTCGAATTACTGCTATATCTCTCCCTGGTAGTCTAGTGGTCTCCCCACCCCCCAGCATGATCCTCAACCCCTATTCAGTTATATATGTTTGTAAATCCATGGTAGTCTAGTGGTCCCCCCAACCCCAAGCACAATCTCAGAGCCCAAATCAATGAATTCCTGGTTGTCTAGTGGTCCCTCACCCAGCAGTGATGACCCTCTGCTCCCCCCAAATCATCCCCCAAACAGTGCTGGTGACTGACTCAGCCCTCCTCTCACCACCATGGCCAGCAACCAACTGAGTCATGCATGAGCGGTACTGTAATAAATTAGTGCAACATTTACTGACTGCAGTGATGCATGGGTGAGTTGTATGTACTGCTTGTACCTGCCAACATCCATATCCTGCAGCTTCCAGCCTGTACTTCCATTCCAACTTATAGGTGGAGTTGTGTGCTCCATGAAGCAGCACCAGAAAAACAACATGGACATGTATGTGTAACCTCTAGGTGGCGCTATCCCAAGGGCTACTACCCCTGCCTGCTTGGCTAGTAGCAAGTTAAGGGGCCTAGGTTCAGTGACAGATGCCTCCACCCAAAAGTCTGGGTTGGTATCAGTCTGACTAATCAGGCCACAGCCCTCTGGGACACTGTGACCCACTTGTCTCCTTCTAGTGGCCCACACAGTACATAAGGTTCACCTTCCCAATACCCCTGAAAGGCTTTACACATACACCTAGATTTAGCACTTACCCCCAGGATGGGTTCCTTCAGCTTAACTCTGGGGACCCCCTGTAAAATAAGGTGATGCAGGACAAAAAAAGTAATATAAAATACTTCAGACATAATAGACATTATAGTCAATGTAGATTTCAGAAAAAGAAGTAGATCTGATTTATTCAGGGGGCTATAACAAGGATGGGGACAATCAGGTTAATTGGCTTAAACACACTATAAATATCACAGCTGTGCATGCAGTCAGTGTCCCTATCAGTCACGCTCTCTGGGTACCCAAGATGGAAAAGGGGGCTAGCCAGGACTGTTGCCCGGGGGAGGCCAGCACTGCAGCTAGTAGGGGCCCTGTTAGGAAGAAAATTAACTTGCACACCCACTGATTGTAATCCGGAGCCAGAGGACTCAGTTTGTGAAAACAGCACAACAAATTAATCAGATGACATACTTGTGATTTAAAAGATATGTTGCAAGGAGCTACCCTGTTTACTACTCACGATACCCAGTGCTGAGAACAGGATGGATGATGGTCATTCTGGATTGCCAGAAGGAGCAGGGTAGGGAGACATGGACCTCATGGCAGGGCCCAATTGCATTTGATAGCAGACTGGTTCAGTCCGATGCATGCTGGGTACAGCTTCCAGCCTTCAACACACAACTCAGTTTGAGGGGGAAACCAGGTTGCGACCCCCCTCCAGTTCACTGCACATTTATACGTAACCAAGGACTACTGTACCAGACAATCAACTCCTTGATCCTGATCGCAAAGTCACTGCTACACCCGAGAGCTTGAAGGTAGCTAAGGTCCTGACAGGCTGATCGCGCTAGGCAAAATCTTCGGTCTTCTTCAGGTTGAGCCTGGTACCCATCCAGTATTTTACTTCACAGCACACCAAAAGGATCACTGTCTGACTATTTTTCCTTCTCTCTCTCTCTCTCTCTCTCTCTCTAGGCAAAATGGCTGGATTTCGGGTCTTCCATGGTTCTCCTGCGTGAACTACTACGCAACACTGCTGCTCGATGATGCAAGCTCTTTCCTCCTCAACTTCCAACTCGAATCTGGCTTACCAGCAGACAGCTCATGGGATTTTCCTTGGATCCAAAAGGTTTGGTTGGGCAGTTTAGCTGTCAGTCACAGTAAGAGCTCCCCCTTCTGTTGCAAAAAGGCACCAACACTCTAAAACTACAAATCCCAACTGGTAATCCATACAGTCCCATTTCAGCAGGCTCCATTTGAGAGTCCTCCAGTACTGATTGGTCCAATTCAGCAGTTCAGGACCAAAATGGAGGCGTTAAACTGAACAGTCCTTGCTGCAAAGAAGGCAGGTTAGAACAAACACTATGGCCCAGATATTCAAATGGTCTGCTCATGGCGCAACAGTTTTGTGCCATGTGCAACCCACTGATGCTACCTGGCGCGATATTCAAAAGGGAAAAGTGCGTAGCACAAATCCCGATGCACCAGAGCGCATCAGTAATGTATGCAGGTGCAGGTGGGGGCTGTGCCTATGCATACCCTGCACAGCCCAATATTATGCCCGGGATGTGCAGAGCCATGCATGCGCAACCCCTACCTGCGCCAGCACAAAGTTGATCCAAAAAAAAAGGAACAACTGATGGCCACCCACAGGTGAGCTGCCACATTGCAGGGCACAACACGACAGCTGCCACCTGTGGGTGGCCACCCGAGCTCTGGCTGCACCTGGCGGCACTCCCACATGCCCGATCACAGGCATTTGTAAAAAAAAAGAAATCTGTCCAATATCCCTGGTGGTCCTGTGGACCGCTGACTACCCGATTGCGGGCATTTGTAAAAAAAAATAAGACATCTGTCCAATATCCCTGGTGGTCCAGTGGTCCACTGTCTGCCCGATTGTGGGCATTTGTAAAAAGAATTAGACATCTGTTCAGTATCCCTGGTGGTCCAGTGGACCGCTGTCTGCCCGATCGCTGGCATTTGTAAAAAATAAGACATCTGTCAAATATCTCTGGTGGTCCAGTGGACCGCTGCCCACCCAATCACGGGCTCAGTAAAATAATTATATCCCCAATATCCCTGGTGGTCCAGTGGACCCTCCACCCCAACCGCCCACTGAATCTGACCACCCCGCTCCCCTGGTCAGCAGCGGGCGGTAGCATCCCACTCACATATCTGGAATGTGTAGTATGGTATGGGCTGCATGCCCATTGGCTCACGCTGTGGACCAATGGGCGTACAGCCCTACCGATGGTGTCAGTTGGCGGGCGGTGGGGCAGCAGGTGGGTGGGGTGCTGCTGCCCACTGCTGACTGGGAGGAGCGGGACAGTGGGATTCAGTGGGCAGCTGGGGTGGTGGTCCACTGCACCACCAGGGATATTGTGGATATAATTATTTTACTGAGCCCGCGATCGGACGGGCAGGTCCACTGGACCACCAGGGATATTGGACAGATGTCTTATTTTTTTTTTTACAAATGCCCATGATCGGGCAGACAGCGGTCCACTGGATCACCAGGGATATTGGACAGATGTCTTATTTTTTTACAAATGCCTGCGATCGGGCAGACAGTGGTACACTGGACCACCAGGGATTTATGCGTTTCCTCTTTTTTACTGCAGCCCGCAATCGGGCTGTGGAGCACATTGCCAGCTGCACGGGGTGTCAGTCCCCGACGGCTGCCTGGCAGGGTGCCAGGCGCAAGTCGTTGGGGATCAGCGCACCTGCATGCAAATGGGGCCATAATGACATGCAAATGGCCCCATTTGCACCTTGCATACATTATGGCCTCATTTGCATGTTAAGTTTTGAATATCGTGGTTGCTGTGCATAGCACAATGGAACTTGCGCTAGCGCATCCCCATGCTCCACTCTGGCCACTTGCGCTGGTGCAGTGCCACTGTGCCATGCACACTGCGGTTGGCCAGGGTGCGATATTCAATGATGCTGTGCCATGGCGCAGCTCCATTGAATATTGCCCAGTTCACACCTCTGCGCAGTCAAGTTGCGCTGCGTCCAAGCTTGCACCACAGCCTGGTGCAGTTTGAATATCTAGGCCTATATCTTTACCACTCTAAATGTTTATCAGCAATTAGTTACATCTCTAAACAGGGCTCACCCTGTGCCACTAGCGACGGCAGAAATGGAGAGAGGATTCAGCAGCCCGGGTGGGATTCTGGCATGTAAACACACAGTCCCCCCATAGAGATTAATTATGACTGCGAGCAGGCAGCACATAAAGAGAGAGTAAAAGGAGGCTTTAAAGGTGCTCACTGGTAGCAACATTTAAATGGCTTTAGCGCCGAACGCCAACCAGGCAGTGATCAATTAGATGGGCTCTTCGTAGACTTTTTGGGAACCCCCATTTGTAGGGGGGGTTACACCTTTCCTGGCCTGGAAAAACTTGGCATCTGCATCAAGTGAGTACCATCATAATAATTTCAAGTGCAAATTATGTTATACATCTATACCACTAGCATATTAAGCCTATAACTTCTAAAGCATTTGGCAAATATTAAAACTTTACCATACACATTTTCTGTATTTCACAGTACACTACGTTTTCTAAATCACATCACACATAGGTGTCAAAGATTATTCAGATACACTCTGCAGTTTGGAATCAGGTTATTACCTCCTGCACATTGAACAATGATAACGGGGGCCCTTTCCTATCAGCTACCTTGGGGCTGGATGGGGCAGGGGCACCATACTTAGAGGGCAGAACAATCAGCCATGAGTTAATACTCAAATTTAGTTTGGGTAGGGAACTTTGGGACACATAAACTCCCTTGTGGACTATGTTGAGAGGCAAATCCACTGACCTCCCAGGGGAATCATAGCTGAGGCATACTATCGGTTTGACTACTCATCCAGTCTTCCTGGGAGTAACAGCCACAGTCTTGGTATATTTCACCTCAGTCTCTGGCATTTTCTCACTTGTAAGGTGGGCCTCTGTCTGAGTGGAAGAGCTCAGTCTTGGGGCACTGTCAGCCCCTGGCTCAGTAAATTCAGGTTCTATACCACCTTGCTGACTGAGACAGCCCTCTGGCACTGAAATGGAGTCATCATAACACTCAAAGTACTCTTCAGGTTCTGGCATGTCACCAGTATGTCCCAAATCATCTTTCTCTTCCTGAGGTAACTCAGACAGTTCCACCATACACAGCGACTCAACATCATCAGACCTGACACTCTGCATTTCACTCTCACGGAGCATTGGCTCCAAGGATAAAGCTGGGGGGTTAGGCAGTCCAGAAGGCCTAGCTTCCTCCCCACAATTGACCATGGAGTCACCTTGAAACAGTTGACTTAGTTCAAAAGAGGGGTAATAACCATAGTTGCACTCACTCTCATCAGAAGTGGACTGGCAGTCATCATCAGTTGGGGTTTGCAGTGGAGAAAACCTTAAGTCAGTGACCATGGGGGCAGGTTTACTCAGTTTTCATTTCACAGCAGCCCGAGTCACTGGCCCAGGGGGAACTATCTCTGGGGACTCAGCTTCAATCAGGATTTGGCCAATGGGCAACAAATGGTTACGGTGCATGGTCTTGACTTCTTTTGAGTTGTTTTCAGGCCTCACTTTGTACACAGGTAAGTCATTCAATTTGTCTACTACTATGTGGGGAAGATGGTGTCACCGATCAGCAATTTTGTATTTGTCAGGCAATCCCAGGTTCCACAGCAATACAAGGTCTTCAGCTAGAAGCTCTTGGCCTTTATTTTTTTAACATACCTTTCTTTATTAGCTAAATTTCTCTTTGCAGCCATTGTCTGAGCTAGTTGGTATGCATGGTTCAACTGAGCTTTTAGCTTTTGCACACATTGTAGGTAATTTTCAGCTCTGACCCTCTCAGGCAAAACCCCAAAACAAACGTCCACTGGTAACTGAGCCTCCCTCCCAAACATGAGGCTATAGGGAGAGAACCCTGTGTAGCATCATTGTATGTGCAATTATAGGCATGGACCAAGGTGCTAATCTGCTGGCTCAATTTTGGCTTGTCTTTCAGGTGGAGAGTGCCCAACATGTCAAGCAGGGTGCGATTGAATTGCTCTGGCTGTGGATCTCCCTGCGGGTGATAAGGCATAGTTCTGGGCCTCCGCACCCCTCCATAGAGAAAGCATTTCTTTGATTAAGCAACTCTCAAAGTCTCTGCCTTGGTCAGAATGAATTCTTTGGGGGGCCCCATAGTGAACAAAGAAATTCTCTATCAGCACCTTGGCAACAGTTGATGCTTTTTGATCTTTGGTGGGGAAGGCTTGGGCATATCTGGTAAAATGATCTGTGACCACCAACCCACTACTGATATTCCACTGATCAGGCTCCAAACTTAGAAAGTCAATACAAACTAACTCCATGGATGTGCTGGTGGTGACGTTAACAAGGGGGGCAGCCTTCTGTGGCAAAGTCTTTCTCTGTAGGCAGCAACTACAAGTGTGTACATGATGTTCAACATCTGCCCCCATTTTAGGCCAGTAGAATCAGGACGGCACCAAGTCAAGGGTTCTGTCGATGCCGAGGTGACCCATGTGGTTGTGTAGGGACCTCAGCACCAAGTCTCTGAAATCTGTGGGCAGGACCAATTGTTGCTTGTCTACTTAATCCCCCCATCTACAGTCTCTCGGTACAGCAACTGATTTATTAGCTTCAATTTAGGGTCTTCTTTGTACAATAGTGCAGTTCTTAAGTCAGAGGAGCACAACTTGGACACATCTTTCCCTGCGTTGAGGGCTTAAAGGGCTGATCAGATCATTGGGTCATGAGATTGAGCTCACTGAAGGCTATTATTATCAAACTGAGGCAAGGCACTAATATCTAGCACGGAGAAGTGACAGTACGCAGCTGGTATGCAAGTGTCAGAGGGGCCCAGACAGTCTACCAAACAGTCCACTGGGTACATGGATATCTGTTCATCTTTGTCAAACTTTTGGCACAGGGCTCGAATATCTGGCTAGGACAACCTGACCCAATCACTTTTGGAATTAGGCCTCTGGTAGAGGGCATCCGCATCTATATGATTCAGGCCCGATCTGTATTCAACATCATAATCATAAGTGGACAATGCAGAAAGCCACCGATGCCCAGTAGCATCCAATTTAGCTGAAGTCTGTACATAGGTTAGGGGATTATAATCAGTCTTTACCAGTATCTTTGCTCCATAAAATAGTCATGGAATTGGTCAACAATGGCCCACTTCAACGCCAAGAACTCCAGTTTACGTACAGGATAGTTTTTTTCCGACAGAATCAGACTCCTACTGGCAAAGGCCACTGGTCTAAGGCCATTTTCATGCTCCTGATACAATACAGCCCCCAAACCTTGTAGGCTAGCATCGGTGTGTAACACATAGGGTTTAGTACGATCAGCATAAGCAAGAACAGGAGCATGAGTGAGTTGATATATGATTTCATGGAAAGCAGCCTCATAGTCGGGTGTCCATCAGGGCCAAAAAAGTTCACCCGGGTGAAAGTACACCCTCTCTGCTTCTGTGGGGACCATTCTTTTGTATTTTTTGTTCATGGGAGGGTAACCCTGGGTCAGATTCAACAATGGGGAAACACTCTTGAGTAGTCCTTTATGAACTGACAGTAATAACCACAAAAGCCTAGAAAGTGTTGTAATTCTTTTCAATTGTGGGTCTGGGGCCAGGTGGTCAAGGCCTCAACTTTGCTAGGAACAGTCTCTATCCCCTTGGTGGACACTATGTACCCCACATACTTTACGGATGTCTGAATGAACTGGCATTTATCGATGGACAGCTTAAGACCAAAGTCTTCCAGTCGGTCCAACACTTTAAAAAGTCGGTTCTCATGTTCCTCCAATGAACTTCCAAACACAATAACATTGTCCAAGTATACCAGGCACTCCAACAAGTTCATGTCCCCCCACTGCACATTCCATCTTTCGCTGAAAAGTGACTGGAGCACTTGAGATCCTCTGAGGCATCCTCATGAACTCATAGAACCCAAGCGGACAGATGAAGGCTGTTTTCTTATGGTCTTCTGGGGCCATGGGGATCTGGTAGTACCCACTGAGAAGATCCAACACTGAGAATCACTTGCTTCCATTTAGACAGTACAATGCATCCTGAATACGGGGCATGGGGTATTGATCGGGGATGGTCCGCCTGTTAAGGGTCCTTTAATCTACACACATTCTTGCTGTCCCATTCTTTTTCCTCACCACCACAATAAGGGGAAGCATAAGAGCTTCTGGATTCTTGTATCACACCAGCCGCGAGCATTTCCTGCAGGTTTCTTCTGACATCATCTATATCTGCTGGTGCTAGACACCGAGACCTCTCATGGAATGGCCGTCCCTCTTGCAGGCGTTTGTGATGCTCCACTCCTCTGACACATCCCACATCCCATTCCTTCAGGGGAAAACACCTTATGTCTGTAGACGAGTCTCTGGCTGATTCTAGTCTTCCATTCCCCTGGCAATGGAGAGTCACCAAAGTCAAACAAGTCGGGTGTCACTTGGTCAGTCACTCCAGATGGCTTGTTACTAGGCAGCACTGCAGTGTCTGCACAGTGTACGGTAGCTAAGGTGCAGCCTCTATTCACCCGAATTTCTCGATCTGACACATTGTGGACCTGGACCATGACCCATCGGGCATAGGCATGAGCACGAGTGGGTAAGATACTGAGCTTAATCAGCAACCCTTCCAGCAATTTCCCATTGCCTGGAGTGTCCATCATGAGTATCTTATTCTTGACATCTTTCCATAAGCGGACCTCCCCTTGCAAGGTGCACTGGGTGTTGGGGCCCAGAACCAGTGACTCAGGATCCTTCTTCCATACCACCCTGACTGGTTCGTCTTGATCCACCTCTTCGGCATTCTGCCATAACTCACACACTCTCTTAATCTGAAGACAGGAATCCCCAGAGCCCTATCAGTTTGTTGCCCCTGTTTATCATAGCATAGCTGAGCCAATCTCCTGAACATATGAGTATTTGTCCCGATTAGTAGAGGGACTCCATCATACAGTCCAGTAGGGGGACACACCAAAGCTAAGGTCTCCACTTGCTCCACCACTCCAACCACTGAAGTAGGGAAAGACAACCAAATCCTGATTTACCCGGCATAGATGTAGGCCTTTTCACTCAACCCCAAGACATGCAGTCCTTCCAACGGCTATTGGGGCACATCAGGCAAGTGCTTCGAAACCAGTCCTGAAACATTATAGTTACTTGAGAGCCACTGTCGAGCACAGCGCTGATAGACACTCCATTCACCTTCACTGTTGTCTCCATGGAGGGGCCCACTACGTCAGACCATTCTGGTGGCACTGATGTCGGTGTTGATCTGGCACAGGCCTTGGTGGCGTAACTTTTCCTTACAACTCTCCCTTGAGGCAAATTATTATTTTGTCTAATCACAGCCAATAACTGGGCAGTGACCCTCTTCAAATTCTCCGGTAAACAGCAGAAGAAATGGGTGTGTCCATCCTCTCCACATTGATAGCAAAAAGTAGGCTCTCGAGGATCTTGTGGGGTTTGTGGGCCATCTCCTGACATATGTACCACAGGAGTATTGGAGGGCTCATCTTTGGCTCATGCTTTGTTTCCTTGATCCTCAGGACTTCCACCAGGGTGAGGATTCAGTGTGATCTGCAGCAAGTCCTCCACTAACGCTCTCAGCTCTTGCACTTCTTCCAGTAGGTTACCCTCACCTTGGGGTTCCGAAGAAACAACATGCACTCCCACTCCACCTTTGCCCTCTGGGGATGCTTGATACAGGTCAGATTCTCTGGCTGCTTCAGTCAACTCTTTGATCAACTCTCTTAGCTGCGGGGCCTCGTCTGAGACACTCCTCTCAGGAATCAGGTAGGTACCAACCATCCCCGGATAGGGCTCCCAGCCCTCTTCATCAGTCTCAATTTCACTAATTTCCTTCATAAGATGACAGTACACAGGGGGGTTAGCTTTCCTATCTTGTAACTTGAGTTACAATATCATTACACTAGAGTGTTGTGCTAACTTTAGGATATGGTCCAATCTGACCTGGTTCAGTTCCTTCGCGGGCACTCCCCCTTTTCTGTGGGTCCTCTGCAGAGCCCTCTCAATCCTGGTAACAAAAGCGGACAATTTCTCATTTTTTCACTGCTTAGCTGACTTGAACTTCCACAAGTTGTCCTCCAACTCAGTACTACTGAACACTCCTTCCAACGCAGACAGGTATTTGGCTGCCGTAGCCTCTGGACTAGTTGCTCGCAAGAAACGGATGGCTTCCAGGGCTGGGCCTCTCAAACTCTCCATCAGTCTCTTTCTCTTTTCCCCCTCTGAACATTGCCATTCTTGTTCTAACGGAGTGGCATAGTCCATCCATGTTTCCAAGTCATCCTCCCCCGGGTGCACTGGGACTGTGCCCGAAAAGAGTCTGAGCTTTCGGTAGGAATCCAACTGTATTGAGGGAATCACTATGGGGCAGGGAGCCACAGGAGAACTCTTTGAGAAGTGGGGGAGGTGGCTGGGGAGTGCAGAGGCATGTGTTCCTCTGAAGGGTCTAGCACCTTAACAAGCTTTTGGGCAGTTCGTACTTCAGATGCTAATAGTTTGAGCAACTTATCCTTGAACCTTTCTATCTGGGGGGGACCCACCCGGGGTAGTCAGATCACTGTGAAGGTGAATGACCCTCCACTCTTTCTGGGTACCCTCAGGCAAAATAACATGGGGTACTTTCTCTGAATCTATCGGGGAGCTATAGGAGAGCAACACTATCATGGTCTGTTCAAACAAATCTGCATCTCTCCCCTATACTTCAACTTTACCCAAACCCTTAACATGCTCCACAGTGGCTACAATATCAGCATTAGCAATCCCTAATTGGACATCCAGTAATAGGAGAACCTGTTGGGGGTCCAACCCCTCAGCCTCACTCCACCCCATCATTCGGCGCATTAACAGCTTATGAGGTCAATTTTCAGTTTGAGCATAGCGAGATCCTCCATTTTCTCCCCAAAACTAAACACAGCAGGGTAACTTCTTCCCTTGGCCACTAGAGGACACTAATCCCAGTGGTGCCTCCAAGATGTAACCCCTAGGTGGCGCTATCCCAAAGGCTACTACCCCTGTCTGCTTGGCTAGTAGCAAGTTAAGGGGCCTTGGTTCAATGACAGGTGCCTCCACCCAAAGGTCTGGGTTGGTATCAGTCTGACTAACCAGGCCACAGCCCTCTGGGACACTGTGACCCCCCAACCCATTTGCCTCCTTCTATTGGCCCACACAGTTTTTAAGGTTCACCTTCCCAAAACTCCTGAAAGGCTTTACACATACACCTATACTTAATACTTATGCCCAGGATGGGTTCTTTCAGCTTGACTCTGGGGACCCCCTGTAAAATAAGGTGATTCAGGACAAAAACAACTATGCAATACCTCAGACATAACAGACACTATAGTCAATGTAGCTTGCAGAAAAAGAAGAAGATTTGATTTATTCAGGGGGCTATAACAAGGATGGGGCAATCAGGTTAATTGGCTTAAACATACTATAAATATCACAGTTGTGCATGCAGTCAGTGTCCCTATCAGTCACACTCTCTGGGTACACAGGATGGAAAAGAGGGCTAGCCAGGATCGTTGCCCAGGGTAGGCCATTGTTGCAGCTGGTAGGGGCCTTGTTAGGAAGAAAACTAACTTGCACACCCACTGATTGTAATCCAGAGCTGGAGGGCTCAGTTCATGAAAACAGCACAACAAATTAATCAGATGACACACTTGTGATTTAAAAGATATGTTGCAGGGAGCTACCCTGTTTACTACTCACGATACCCAATGTTGAGAACAGAATGGATGATGGTTGTTCTGGATTGCCAGAAGGAGCAGGGTAGGGAGACGAGGCCCTTGTGGCAGGGCCCAATTGCATTTGATAGCAGGCGGATTCAGTCTGATGCACACTGGGTACAGCTTCCAGCCTTCAACACACAACTCAGCTCAAGGGGGAAGCCAGGTTGTGACCCCCCTCCAGTTCACTGCATATTTATATGTAACCAAGGACTACTGTCCCAGGCAACTGACTCCTCAATCCCGATCGCAAAGTCACTGCTACACCCGGGATCTCGAAGGTAGCTAAGGTCCTGACAGGCCGATCATGCTTGGCAAAATCTTCAGTCTTCTTCAGGTCGAGCCTGGTATCCATCCAGTATCTTACTTTACAGCACACCGAGTGGATCACTGTTCGACTATTTTTCTTTCTCTCTCTCTCTCTCTCAGCAAAACGACAACAGGACGGGTTTCGAGCCTTCCACGGTTCTCCCACGCAAACTACTATGCAACACTGCTGCTCGATTATGCGAGCTATTTCCTCCTCAACTTCTAACTTGAATCTGTCTTGCCAGCAGACAGCTCAGGGGATTTTCCTTAGATCCAAAAGGTTCGGTTGGGCAGCTCAGCTGTCAGTTACAGTAAGTGCACCCCTTTCTGTTGCAAAAAGGCACTAATACTCTAAAACTACAAATCCCTACTGGTAATCCATGCAGTCCCATTTCAGCAGGCTCCATCTGAGAATCCCCCAGTACTGATTGGTCCAATTTGGCAGTTCAGGACCAAAATGAAGGAGCTAAACTTAACAGTCCTTGCTGTAAAGAAGGCAGGTTAGAACAAACACTATATCTTTACTACTCTAAATGTTTATCAGCAATTAGTTACATCTCTTAACAGGGCTCCCCCTGTGCCACTACCGACGGCAGAAACAGGTCGAGGATTCAGCAGCCCGGGCTAGATTCAAGCATGTAAACACACAGTCCCCCATAGAGATTAATTATGACTACAAGCAGGCAGCACTTAAAGAGACAGTACATGGAGGCTTTAAAGGAACTCACTGGTAATAACATCTAAATGGCTTTAGTGCCGAACACCAACCAGGCAGTGAGCAAGACTTTTCGGGAACCCCCATTTGTAGGAGGGTTACATATGCTAATCAGCACACAATGAGATGCAAATGTGACCATTTGCCCACGGAGTACCTAACTAGACTCATTTGCATATGAGTTTTGAATATAGCAAACTTTTTCTTTGGGCTAACCTGTTTGCACCGGGCTAATGTGTTAGCACTGTGCAATTGGGTTAGCACTAGGCAAACCTAACATCAGCATAGCACGGTTCTGCAGTGTGTGGCCTGCTTTTTCTTTTTTTTTGCAGTTGTTGTGAAACTCATCTTTGCAATCACACACATTGTCCTCCATCTGTGGCTCCGACTTGCTCCACCTCTGTGTCCATTGGGCTGCCGTTGCATTTTGCACTTCCCTGTTGCTATATTTAGAGCTGTCTTATTTCCTGGGCTATTTTAGCACTACATTCCCAGCCCAGTTTGCCCAGCTTCCTTAGCATGCTATATTCAGCAGGTTCAGTACCAGGGCTATTCCTTTTGATTACGGCTGGCTATTGCTTCAGGGCTAATTTAGCACACTGGGCAGTGCTAATTTAGCCGCTGGTTAAAGTTTTGAATATTTGGCCCTATGACTTGAAATCTGAATGGCTGTAATGACAGAATTACAAGTCGGATGATTATAAATGTAGATAATAATAAAAAAGTGAACTGGCTCCTTTTGCAAGAAACACATTTTGAGCAAAGGGATGCCAGCTTCTTTGCACATTTATTCAAAGCCATAGGACCCTACACATTGTACTCAAATATGGCTAGAAGAGCTGCCATTTTTATTAAAAAGAATTTAAATTAAAAGATTCTGAATGTCCCAGTAGATACCTGGCAGGTTGAGATCTCCCACTATTACACCCTCTCCTTTGCTGTTTCCCTTTCCTACTTTAGCTTCCAATTCCTTATCTCTTTCTTCTGCCTGTCCCAGTGGCCTGTAAGCCACCCATATGTGAGTCGTCCTACCTGATAACTCTATAAGCTGAACCCACAGTGATTCTACCTCCTCTTTTCCCCCCAATGGTAGCATCCTCTACTGCCTTGATCCCATCTTTGATGTAAATGGCCAGCCCCCGCCACCCATCCCTCTATCATGCCTATAAAAGATGTAGCCTGGGATTACTATG
Organism: Neoceratodus forsteri; assembly: GCA_016271365.2. Taxonomy (NCBI): domain Eukaryota; kingdom Metazoa; phylum Chordata; order Ceratodontiformes; family Ceratodontidae; genus Neoceratodus; species Neoceratodus forsteri. The sequence goes on from CM057453.1 coordinate 1,389,009,514, forward strand.
TCCCAGTCATTGTTCACACTGGCCCACGTTTCTGTAATGGCCTCCAGATCCCGACAAGAGTCAACCATCAAAGCCTGAAGCTCACTAATTTTATAAATTGACTCCTGGCATTGAGGCATACCACCCTCCAACATGTGCTTGCACCTCTACTAGTTTTCACTTGCCCTCCCGATCACCCTTTTATAATAATCTTGGTGTCTTCTGTTTTGCCTTCCTTTTATGTCTATTATATATACTGTGTCCTGTCTCCTGGAGTCCTTCCTTCCATCTATAATTCCCTGATCACCTTATTCCCATCCCCAGGAAAGTCCTGTCTAGTTTCTCCACTGCTATTCCATCTGCAGTGGAATCACCAGTCCCAGCCTGATACACAGCTAGTTTAACCATCTGCCAATGCAGACATCAAACCTCTGCCCTAATAGACTAGTCTCCTTTCTTGCCAGATGAAGGCCATTAGTGATTCACCAGATCACTGCTACCAAGGTGTACCAGCGCTCCCTACTCCCCTTCCTCAGCAATCCTCTTATCCTATCCCAAACTCTGATAGCTAATGTTCCAGGCAGGCATCTGACCAGCACCTTCCCTTACCCTCCCCTTATCCCCCCCCTTACCTACCACTCTATCCAGCCCTCTAACAATAGAGCATCCTATCACTAGAATCTTCCTTGCTAACTTCTGCCCCCTTTGATCCTGGGTTTCACAACATCTCCCTTCCCAGCAGCACCAACTGATCCATGGTCACTTCTGCCTGAGTCATGCACCTGTGCTTTTTCCAGGGACACAAAGTGGTTTGCCACTGGTACCTCATGGGAAGAACTGACTGTTGTGTGACTGTCCTGGCCACCTGCTCTCCTCCCTTCACCCTCTCCGCCACCTTCTATCCATGCGGGCCAGTGGACCTCTGAGGAAGTGGAGTGTAGGGGAAGGCACAAGCTTAGTTGGTATTGCAGTTGGAATATTTCCTCCCTAACCACTGTCAACTGAGCATGGAGCTCAATGAACATCCTGCAAATAGGGCAATGTCCCCTCCACCAATGCATGACCTTGGAGACGAGTGCCCCACAATCCTTACAGCTAACTACTGTACCACTCCACTCACCCAGTGCTCCATTTCAGTCAGTTAATTGCCTTTGCTATATGCCTACAGTTGTTAATTAGTATGTAATACTAGACTAAGAGTTCTTCACTTGCTGCAGCCTCTTACATTGATTCCTATAACAAAGAAAGAAAAAAAAGAAATGCTTTCTAATAATTACACAAAGCCAATCTTCAAAAATATATAATAGAAGGAAAGTTTAGAAATACTAAGCTTTTCAGAAGACTCCAAATTCTACCTGACATCCCACTTGTTTTATTTTGAACAACTTCCTGCTATGGACTGATATCATAAGATTCCAAACACAATGTATTTTGCAACACATAAAAAGGTTTTGTTTCTAAAAGTTGAACAAATACAAAGCAGAAATCAAACAGAATTTGATTTTCAAAAGGTTAGGCTCTCCAATTAGATGACAGCAGTAGAGAGGAATCCAAGCTTCAGTAAGTACCAGTGTAATGCCTCAAAGTAGATGCCCAGCCTGGCCAGGAAAGATCTGCAAAGCATGGCAACAAAATGGAACACCCAGCATAGGTGCATTCTCCCACTCAGCATTCTGGAGTGGCACAATGGGAGAATTCCAAATGGAACTGAGAGCCTGTATTTCAAAAAGAAACAGTTGAGAACAGGACTGCAAGGAATGTGTGTGTAAAGTGACCGGCTGGCCAGGAAGATCAGAAGGGACTCACCTGCTGCCTTGGGGTACCTTGCTATGTCCTAGCCAGTCCAGAAAAGCAACAAGAGAGTTCTGTGAGTGGACAGTAATGGCTACTGTTTCTTTTTTAAAGAAAAGAGAAGTTCAGTGGCCAGCAAGGTGTGTGGCTGGAGAAATGCTTTCAGGTGCTTCAAAGTGGTGGCCAGTAAGGAAGAGAGTGAGGACACAGGGAGGTAAAAGTTAAATAAGGTAGTTGGTACCTCCAGTTCTCATCTCTTTCCTTCTGTTGTAAGTCAGCAGTCCAGTGGTGTTGTGGCTGTCTGTCAGAGTCGGCGGGTCCCCCTGTTGCAGTGGTGTCGCTGATCGCAGTGTGGGCTCTGTACAGCTTCATTTTTTATTTGACTTAAAAATTAATAGTAAAGTTGTGTCCCACATCAGTGGTGGTACCCAGGAGCTGCATTAAGAGGGACCGTCGGAGGCAGAGAATCGAACGGAGTGCCCCAAAGCAGTAGCTAGGTCCTGGAAGGCCCCTCCAGTAGTCCCTCCCACTGCCTGATACCTCCCAGCCTTCATTCACCCCATTCTTCACCCAGGGCAGGGGTGGTGAGTTGGCAGCAGCACAGTCAGGTGCTGACCTCCTGAACTATTTGTTTAAAAAAAAAATTGTTTAAATGCACCAGAGGGTGCAGCATGGGACAGCCAAGAGTGGGGTGGGCTGTGGCCCTCATTTAAATAAATTAGTATTCGTTTGGGTGCAGCAATGCTCAGGGGCAGGGATTTAAGGCAGAAAGGTCCTGTTGTGGGGTTGGGAATTATTGTTTATGTTAAGCTCACCAGGGGAGGAGCTAAGGACATCAGGCCCTACTGAGTCCAAACAAATATTGATGAGTTAAACTTCCCAGGGACGAGTTAAAGGCATCAGGCCCCATTAAAGGCTATTAAATATTTACAGAAGCAGCATTCTGGATGTAGAGCCAAGGGGCAAGACCAACCCCAGTTAGACTAAGAAGTCCAGGAGGGTTAGCTGTGGAAAGGGCAAGTAAACCCAAGGTGTTTCTGTTCCTCATCTCCTCAATAATTAAGCACTACAAGGTTGAGGGCCAGTGGAAAAAGGGCAAGCTATTTGGTTTACTGCTTAAATAATCTGTACCCAGGCACTGTGCCTGTGAAGAGTTCACATTGGTAGGAGGGAGGCTTATAGGTTATCCCACCTTGGACCGCACATACTGACAGCGGGATGCTAGAGTAGGCTAGCAAAACCCCCAAAAAGGCTAGCAGAAAGGGAGAGGGTTGATCAGTACAATTTAGAGTGGTATAAGATTAATACTGTGACTGATATGTTAAATTGTTGAAATTACTCCCAAACGTTGTGTTTTACCCTCTGCAACTAGCAGCTGCCCCAAACGAAGTGTTCTATGCCCTGCAACTGGCAATTGCCCTCGGACTATACGTTTTGCATCTGGCAACTAGTAATTGCTTCTGAACTGTGTGTTCTGTGCCCTGCAACTCAGAATTGCCCCTGAACTCTGTGTTCTACACTTGCAACTGACAATTGCCCCAAATTGTGTGTTCTGTGCTCTGCAACAAGCAGTTGCCCTCAGACTCTGTATTCTGTGCCCTGCAACCTGTAACTGCCTTCAAACTGTGTGTTATGCATCCTACAAATGGCAATTGCCCCTGAATTGTGTACCCTCTCCCTAAAACAAACTGCCAGCATTTATGTGTGCCCTCCGCCTGAAAGGAATTGCTGGCATTTGTGTGTGGCCTGCATTGGCTGAATGTTCCACAGCTTCTTCTGCACCTCATTTCCTGGGATCCTTCATTGGCCCAGAGGTTCTTCAGCTTTTCTACATCTCATTCCTGGGATCCTGCATTGGTCCAGAGGTTATTCAGCTACTTCTGCATCTCACTTCCTGGGGTCCTGCATCAGCCCAAAGGTTCCACAGCTTCTTCTGCATCTCAGTTCCTGGGGGTCCTACATCAGATCAGAGGTTCTTCAGCATCTTCTGCATCTCATTTTCTGGGGTCCTGAATCGGTCCAGAGGTTCTTCAGCTTCTTCTGCATTTCGTTTCCCAAGGGATCCCATATTAGCCAGGAAGCTTTACAGTTGTTTGGGGCTGTTGTGCATTTTAGTTCTTATCCCCCTTCATTTCTCCCAGTTCACCTAAACCGGCCAAGTGCACTGGTGATCATTGCTCTCAATCCCAGGCGAATATGACGCTCTGACTTTTGATTTATTCTGGTCTTGCTGTCATAGAGTAATAATGATGTCTAGCAAAGAGTTGTAGTATTATGTAAGTGATAATACCCAATAGGATGGGCATTATTGAGATATAATGGACTGCCTAGGGGCATAATGAGGCCCAACACTGCAGGCAGAGGGCCTTATAGCCCCTGGAAGGTCCATTATATCCTATAATGCCCATCCTGGAGGGCATTATTGTGCTTAGAAAGTGGGCTATCTGTGGCACTTTTATGCATGATTTAAAAAAAAATTAAAGATAAAACAAAAAAATAGATTATGTCTTTGTCCTGTAAAGTAGTCCCTCCGTTTCTGGGCTATTTCATCTCCTTTTGCAACTCCCCTCAGAGCTGATCTATTGTTCTTACGTGTTCCATCCCCTCCACATCAACTCCTCCAGAACAGTACAGTTTTTTTGTATTTTTGTAAAGTTCCCCCCAGCAGTCTCTTTACATTCCAGTTTACTGAAAAAAAGCAGCTTGTTTGTTTATAAATAGTGTTTCTGATGAGCTTGTCCTCTTACTTTTCCTGTCCAGTCTTAACACACACACACACACACACACACACACACACACACACACACATATGCACACACACACACACAACAGAGGGGAAATAACCCTTTGGTTTGTCTGTACAGTCATACACAGAAACACACACACACACACACACACACACGGAGAGAGAACCCTTTATTTTAGTTCATTTGATCAGCGCTCCATCAGAACAGGGGAATGAAACATGCTGATCTGCGTTTTAAGACTGGTACCTGTTTCTTTCTTGTGGAAGGCTTTTGAAATGTGGCATGAGTCTGTACCTTAGTTTAAAGGCCCGCTGTCAGTTGTCATGGAGCATGACCACATTGTGTTAAAGAAAGTTAAATTATTTAAAAAAAAACAAAGATTACTCTTTTTTTTGCCTGTTTTGTTTTTCCATTATGGGGAAACAATGCAGCTGAATGGGGAATAGCGCAAGCCATGCAAGGGTAGTGCTTTAAGGAAACCCCAGAAGTATCCTGGTGGTGTATTTTTTAATATAGTGAGAGAAAGGTACCAGGCAGAATTTTGGGAATGAGGTTACATTTTTTAACAAAACAATGACTGTTTAGTTTTGCTATTTAGTGAGGATGTTTGGGTCCTGTGATAGTGTGTATGGAGGTCAATCTTGCAAAGTGAGTGGGGGAAAAATGGCTCTGGCTCATTTCAAAATTCAGGGTGGCCCAAGGAGTCCCTAAATAATGGGGCACCCCAAACTGGTACTTGTTTTTTACTGGGCATTACTGAAAAATAAATGCATGGCTGATCATGGCTTTCAGCCAATCAGGATGCTTTATTTTGCATGCCTATTTTCTAATATAGCATATAGAACAATAGAATAATAGGGTAATAGAATAACAAAACAATAGTGTAATAGAATAATAGAATTATAGAGATATAACGTTATAGATTTATTGCATTATAGAAATATAAAGAATAGAGTTCTAGAGCACAGAGCTGTGCATTTGCTTGTTCTCTTTAGTGCTTTGCTCCTATTAAATCTTCTTTGTTCTTTGAGTTTGTCTCTTGCCCAAGGGTGTAGACAGGCATACTCACTGTACACATTTGTGTACAGTTTTGTTGAGTGCCTGTCACAAACTGTAGGCCACTCTGTTAATATTATCATTCTAATCTGTAGTATCTGAGTTAGTGTAGGCCACTGAGGAGTGTCTGATACATGTAAAACCTCTTTAGAGAGTAGAGGAATCATCTGACAACAATCTGACTTGTTTGGAAGGGGGTGCCATTTGGAAAGGATGTGTACATTTTTTAATGTGGGGGGGGTGTAACTATTGGAGATTGTGTACAAAATGGAAATTACTGGCTACACCCTTGCTCTTGCCTCTCCTTACTCAAGCACCACTATACCATCAGCAAAAAGAACCAGTGCTTTACACCAGATGATGATCAGCAAAACAAAGATCAAAAATATCAACAAAACTCAACAAAAACTGCAGATGGAGAGGTCCAACAACCAAGTCCTTGAAAGAGTAACATTAACCCTGCAGGAACCCCATAAATATACAAAGTGACTGCTGGTCTCCAGTCACACTCCAGACAGGAAAATCAGCAATCAGGTGATTCCCAAGAGTCCACAAGATTTCAGCCACCAGCTGGTCAGATGTTAGTATAAATAAACAGCAGCAAACAGGCACTTTTCAGTAACAAAATCATTAAAACAAGTCAATGTACGATAAATACAAATAAATACAATAAAAATAATCAACTGAACAGTGTTTTAGACAAAAATAAAAAATATTTCTACTGAATGTAAGATTAGTTGATGAGTAAAAGATGATAGCAAATGAATACATCAGCCAACCTCTCAGTCATTAGAGCACTAGAGTAGTATTAAGCATTGGATATTGGGGGATCGTGTAAGAGATTTTATTAGATTTTAATCTTCAATAAAGATATGTTATGTGCAGCTTTGGTGCCATATTTGTGGCAAGGTGTTGTAACTAGTTTCTTGTAAGTACTGGATTTTGCCAATTGGGGTGAAATTCTGCAGAAAATGGCAAAATTACTGCATCCAGTTTTTCAGTGGAAAGTTTATCTGATTTAACAAACAGAAATGTCATTAAACATTAAAACCCTAGAGTTTACTTATGCAATAAACCGCAACAGGATGTGGGTTATGCTGAGATTTACCCAAGGCTGGCATGGTTTGGCCTTAAGGCTGCGGGCCAAGTAGTCAAATCAGATGAGCTGTGGGTAAACTCTAGCATAACCCACACCCTGGAGTGTTTTTTTTTTTTTGCAATTATACAATGTCCCCTTCAGTTTTTCTGACAGTAAAATAAAGAAAAATACAGTTTTTTTCTCTTTGTATTATTTTTATAGACTTTATTGTTGTCCCACAAAACATAGTTCTCTGTTGCTAGGCAGAATAATGTCCCCCATAAAGAGCATACTGGGCTTCATTTTTTTATTCACCTGTAAACACCCCCCCCACCCCTCCAGCAACTGAGTCAGTCATACCTTTACTGCTGTACACAGCCTGCTAGGCTTCCATTTTTTTTTTTATTTTATTTAGACAGTCTGCCTTTAGTCTCAGAGTTTCTAGCCCCCCCCCCCACACAGTGTGGGAGACTTCTGTTTTTATGATTCAAGTCTTTTCTCCCAGTCCCCACTCCACACACACACACAGGTCACCATCCAGATATTCAAAAACATACAGAAAGTTGGTGGTATTTTTTTTTAGTTTGTTTGTTTTGTTAAGTATTTTTAAAAACTTACAGCATGCTGGAGTAGCTGTGACAGTTTGAGTGGGGCTGTGCTAATGGGCTGCTGTCCTTCACTGTGTGCTTCTTGGTTGACTGGAATGTTTCATGTAGGTAAGGCAACACATTTCTTTTGTTTCTTTTTTTTAATCATGTGATGAGGCTATTGCTGTATTTCATGGGGATAAGGAGCATGAGTGATGAATTATCAGCTTGCTGGTGCCAGGCTGCCAATCATGGGGATACAGCTGAGCCATTCTTGAGATAATGTATTTAAGAGGTAAGCAGGGAACAAGCAGTTACAGTCAGGAGAAAGAGTTTCTGTTTTCATTTTGCCATGGCTTTTGCTTGTGTTTTAATACTTTTGTACTTCAGTATTTTTAATAGTTTATCATACTCTAATTGTGTGTGTTGTGCTTGTCACTTGTGAGAGATGGCCACTTAGCAGGGGTTTAATATGACAGTTTTCAGCTGCTGACTCTGAGGATCAGATGGATTTTAGAGACTCGGCTGACTGGCACCTTTTCCCGTTGTTATATTATAGGATTTACCATGGGTAAAAGTTGCCAGCCAGCCAGTCACCATTCAGGATTTTTTCTTGCTATTGTATAATTTAATATAAATTGCAGTTCATTTGTTACAATTCTTGGAAATCCAACATAAAATTCCACCAAGATTTTTGGAAGTGGAATTTTGATTCCACTGGAATTGTGTCAGCAAAATTCCACATTCCATGCAACAGTACAAATTACTGGACTGTAAATCTACAGTTCTCACATTTAGGGCTCTGTTGATGGTGTTTCCAAATGTATTTGGTAATGTGATATAAATTCAATGTGGTGCTGCACTAAATGTACCTGGCATCTGCACCTACAAAATATAAGACCAGGGTTAAGGTCTGACAGAGTGCACATACTAGCATGGTGAAACACATTGCAGTGTGCCCAAGCATCCAGTATGCTACTTACTTCTCAGCTCACCATGCCCTTTGACCACCCTGTATACAGAATCTAGGTGACAAACAGGTGCAAACAGGTGATAGTGCATGAAGCCATGCCTATGACACACAAGACACCACAGACAGTGTGGCCATAGGCCCCACTGGAGGCCCGAGTACAGCAAAGGTTGCAGTAGGATCCTCTTGTCGTTGTCCCATATAAGTGAGCCCCATGCAGATTTCCACTGTGAAGACTGAAGTGCACCACAACTCTAGACCTGTTCAAGGCTGGTGTCTTGCAGGGGACAATTTTGGTTAGGTATCTCAATGCAGGCAAACTCCAGCAGCTGTACCTCCAAGTGCAAAACTGCTGGCAAACACAAGATTTGTACCCTGAGATTGTACATGTAATTGAATTTGGCCACAATCAAGCAGTCCCATGGAGATGCTACAGGATTATTCTCCCAACGTGCCTGAACTAAGCATGTAGAAGACATCATAGCCTAGATGTTACCTGATGTAAGTAGAGATGGTGATGAAGATGACCCTGACATTCTACATCATATGCACATGTCTCTTCATTACCGCTATGTCTTGCCAAATCTCCACACATATTTTACACTGAATGTCCATGTTATCATTGCTGCAACTGACAACTATTCAAGATTGTCTTTGGAAGGACAGCAATAAAGAGCTGTCAATGATGTCCTCCCAGAGCTGAGATAACCAGCCAGGATTAGAAGGAACTGAAATACGCCCCTGCAGAACAAGGTCACCCAGTATACCACAAGCACATAGCCATGGCCACTAAAGCTGGGTGAAATTAGCAAATTCTATATTGGTGGAATTTTTGTGAAATTCTGTGAAATAGCATAAACATTTTTGGAATTTTCTGAAATTCTTAATTGGCTATAACTCAGTCCATTTTGCAGTTGGAGGTTAGCAGTTTGGCAAGCACATTATTTGGTATGGACGCTAAACTTGTGCTATGTTTCGTAATATTTGGATGAAGGACAGAAAAGTTATAGGGGTTCAGAATCCAGCAATTTAATACTCGTGAAAATTTCTGAAAATAGTTCCTGCTTTGAACCTCTTTCACCTAGAGGTACCTCTCCTATCAAGGCCCTCTCTGGATGAATGACCTACACCCCCTCCCTTTTTCACCTTAAGAAACTCAGCCAATTCAAAAAAGAATTCATTCATCTCCTGGTAGAATCCCAAAAGTGCAACTGCTGTGCATAATGATAGGAGTTCCATCCCCTGCCCTAGACTTCCGACCCTTACCCCTCACCTTCTTACCCCTCTTGCCCAAGTCCTCACCCCTTCCCTCCACTTGGCTTGCACTTCCCCTAGGCTGTCCCCATGCATACAGCACTTATCAGCTTGTTTTCCTTCATCACCATAACCCCTTTTCCTATCCCCTAATAACATTATATAATATGCTTCCTCTGTAGCCATGCCAATACTCTCCATACCTCCCCCCCCCCCTCCTTTTCTTTGACAAAGCTAATTTTGGATGCCAACTACAAGCAATCTGTACTTAGTAACTAGACCTATAGACTAAAGATATTTCTGTAGTAAAAGTATTTGTATTTGAGGTTATATTCCACATTTATCTTACTTGTAAAATAGTCTTGTCATTTGGCTATTGTACGTTCTTGTCATATGATGTGAATTGTACTGTTTTTCTGTTCTTCTACTGACTCGGAGCCTTTGTAAAACAGCTAGTTTGACTCAAAGGTTGTAATTCCGAAACTGAAATAAATAAACACAACATTTCTATGCTAATAATTTTGTCACCTTTGGAGCTAGACAATAGAAACTGCTAAATAGAGAAGTACTGGTTATGCAAATTGTAAGTTTTAGCCATGATCTGCCTCCCAACATGACTTCCTGGGCTAGCTTCTGAACCCAGGTAATCAGTAAAGCAGCATGATGCTCTGATCCTAGGCCATGGGGGTTGCCTTAAAGCCTAATATTTAGGGTCAGTGAACCTAACAACATTGGTGATATTTCATTCTCTAGCTTTGAATTTATAGGGGTTTAAAATTCAGCAGTTTGCTTAATTGCGAAATGCAATTTTAAAATTTCTGAATGTTTGGAGGCTTATAACTCAGTCACCTTCAAAGCTAGAAATCTGAAACTTGGCACACATATGTATGAATATTGGTAATTCCCCCATACCAAATCTGGTGTAATATAAACAAACAGTTTTAGTTTCATAGTTGTTAACTGTAATATTAAAATGTTCAAATGTTTGGAGGTTTATAACTCAGTCATCTGTAAAGATAGAGATATACAACTTGGTACAGTTCTATATGGGCATCGGCACAGTCACAATTGCAACTTTGGTGCAGCTTGAACAAATGCTTTTAGCTCTTGCAGGGCCGCAGACTGATATATCAGTCCAAAATTCCTATATGTTCTAATTCTGTCGGCAGTCTAAGGGTTAAAATTAGATGGAAATAAGTGAAATCACAATTGTGGCAATATTTTGTAAACTTTTTGTGGATACAAATGTTTGTGCTGCACTTCACAGCTGTGCTGGTGGGCAATGGAGCTATTCTCAGTGGGATACCCTGGTGGGCTATCCGACTGTGAATGAGGGCTGGTGGGGGCAAGGCTATCCCAGAAAATGCAGTGGAATACCTAGTAGTGTTGCACCCATAGCCAGCCAGGAAAATGGCCCCGCAGCCAAAAGCACTCAGGCACTAAAGTACTATTCACTAAGGAAGCCATGCAAATGAGCCCATTGGACATGCAATGCACTAGTGGCCATTAACATGCCCATTATTGTCTCATTTGAATGCCATTTGTGTGGTGGTGCATGGCCCCCTCCACCAGCCCAAGCCACATGCAGCCACATCCCCCCATATTTTAGTGGTGCACTCCTCCTCTCTGATTGTGGACCTTATGGTAAAAAAAAAAAAAAATTGATTCCCATAGTGTAGTGGTCCCACCCCAGCCCCTGCTCTCATGAATTCCACCCAGCAATAAATATATTTTCCATAGTGTAGCAGTACCACCCCAGTCCCAATTTCATGTATCCCACCTGATAATAAATATAATCATGTTCCATGCTGTAGAGTCCCAGCCCAAATTTCTGACCGCCCAATTACCCACCTGTTCATCAAATAAAGTAATTTCCACAGTGTAGTGATCCCTCCCCATCCCCGATAACCTGATTACCCACCCAATAATAAAAAAAAGATTTTTCCAGAGTGTAGTGGTCCCTTCCCAGTCCCCTGCCATCCAATTACCCACCTGTTAATAAAATAAAATAATTTCCATAGTGTAGTAGTCCCTCCCCAATCCCTGATCACCCGATTACACAACCAGTAATAAAAAAAAGGTTTTTCCATGGTGTAGTGGTCCATCCCTGGTCCCAATCACCCAATTACCCACCTGTTATTAAAATAAAATAATTTATACAGTGCAGTGGCTCCCCAACCCATCACCCACTCTGTTAAGCACACACCACCCCACACCCCCTGCCTCCAAGCTGGCCACCGGTCGGCAAGCAGCACAGCCCTCTTCACATCTCCATAGCTGCCCATTGACTGAACTATCAATGACAGCTTACAGTATACAGTACAAGCCCATTGGTTGTCAAAAAGTGTATACTGTAAGCTGCCACTGACAGTTCAGTCGGCGGGCAGCTGTGGAGGTGTGAGGAGGGCTGTGCTGCTTGCTGACTGGCGGCCATCATGGGATGGGGAAGTGGGGTGGTGTGTGCTTAACGAAGTGGGTGGGGGTTGGGGGCACCAATGCTCTATGGAAATGATTTTATTTTAATAACGGGTGGGTAATCAGGTGATTGGAGACTGGGGAGAGACCACTACACCACGGAAAGATTTTATTTTAATAATGGGTGGGTAATTGGGTTATCAGGGACCAGGGTGGGACACTACACTATAGAACATGAATTTTTATATTCTCAGGTGGGTGATCAGTGACTGAGGGGAGGGCCGCAGTACCTCCACCAACTACTAATGTTGCACAGATTATCACCAGTTTTTTTTCAGTGGTATTTTACTGCATGCTAGGACCTTCACAAAGACCCTTACATGGAGAAAATCCTTTGTGAATGGGATTTTGGCGATATACAGGTCCCCTCCCCCTCATTCGCATTGTAGCCCCCTCACTATTTTGCCCCATTAACAAACCCAGTTTGGGGATAACTGGGCTTTGTGAATACAGCTATTCACAAAGCCACAGTTTGGATATCACCAGCAGGAAGGGAAGGTGGTGTTGCCCTATACAGATTGCTGGTAAGACCTCAAATTGAGTACTGTGCCCAGTTCTGGAGACTACATATCAGGAAGGACATAGACAGAGTAGAGGTGGTCCAGTGGAGAGCTACCAAAATAGTGCAGGGTATGTCTCAGGAAGGACATAGACAAAGTGGAGGCAGTCCAGAAGAGAGTTACCAAAATTGCGCCTGATCTGCATCAAAAGCCCTATGAAGAGAGGCTTAAGGAGATAAATATGTACACCCTTGAAAAGAGGAGGGAAAGGGGATGCAATAGAGACCTTTAAATTCCTCATGGGGGTTAATAAGGTACAAGAGGGGGTATTCTTCACAGAAAAAGGTACTCTAGTACAAGGGGGCATGCTATGAAGCTGGAGGGTGGTGAATTCAAGAAGGATATGACAAAGTACTTCTTCACAGAAAGGGTGGTGGATGCCTGAAACTGCCTTCCAGTGGAGATAGCGGGGATGAAAACAGTGATGGGGTTCAAAAAATCCCTGGGACAGGCACAAGGGAATCATAGGCTTAAGGTATGGAGGGAAAGAGATGGCACCATAGAACAGCAGCAGATCTGCAGCAAAAAATGATGGTTAAAAAAAATGGGCAGACTAGGTGGCCTTTATCTGTTGCCACGTTCTATGTTTCTATGTTTCTATGGCAATATACAATGTGTATAGTGTGTAGGCAATTGTTTCCTCCTTAGCTTACTCCATGGATAGGAATCACAATGGTTCACAGTGTCCATTTCCTGCCCATCAAAGCTCCTGGTGCCTTCCCGTAGTCCCTCCCCTTTCCATTCTACTATGAATACTGAGCAGAAGTATTTGTTAAAGATGCTTACCTTCTCTTGATACCCCACCGTACAGTCATGCTGTCCCTCTTTAATCATGCAGTCCTTGCCTTTGTCTTCTTTTTCTCACTAACATACTTAAAAATGTATTGTGCCCTTTTGATACTCCCTGAGCTATTCTTTCCTCAGTTTGCACTTTTGTGCTCCTTGCTGCTTTGCCTGCTTCCCTCTGTTTTCCCAGATACACTTCTCTATCCTCCTCTCTCTGGGTCTCTTTATACAGTACCTTCTTAATGCCACTTTTTAGCCTTTACCTTTTCTGCTACATCTTTTGAGAAACATAGTGGTCTCCTCTTTCTTTTACTTTTGCTTACCTGCTTGACACAGAGGTTCATTCCCTTCACTAGGCCCTCTTTTAGTTCAGCCCACATTTCCTTGACCCCCCAAGTCCTCTCCCCCAGCTGGGTCATTCCTGAGGCATTCACCCATCTTAGTAAAGTCAGCCCCTCTGAAATCCAGGACTCACACCATTGTGTGGTTGGATTCTGCAGCTGTTCTTACATTGAACCACACCATGTGACGATCACTGGTCCCTACCTTGTTGTCTGCAATACTGTCCCTGTTATTTAGCACCAGGTCCAGTATTGCCCCATCATGAGTGGGCTCACTGACTAGTTCCCTGAGGAATGCCCCATGGGAGTCCAGGATGTCTTTGCTTCTGGTTGAAGCTGCTGTGAGAGACTACAATCTACATCCGGCAAATTGAAGTCTTCCACCATGAACACCTCCCCGTTTTCAGTCATTTTGCTAATTCCTTCTAACATTTCCTTATCAAAATCCTTCCCCTGTGCTGAAGGCCTGTAGATGATACCTGTCCAAATAATGGATCCTGACTCACAGCACCTCTGCCTCCCCAAATTCCTTGTATTTCTGTTGCTTTTATTTATTCATTTACATAAAGCACCACTCCCCCTCCTTTCCTTCCTACCATGTCCCTCCTGAACATTGTACAGTCTGGTATGACCTTGCCCCATTCACAGCTGTCAGTGCACCACAACATGGTTATGACCACAATATCCAGGTTGGCTTTCTCCATGATGGTCTGTGATCTTATTTCCCAGACATCTATTATAAGCACACATGGTTTTCCAGATTTTGTTAGCTCTCTGCTTGTTGCTTCCCCCTTTTTATGGCTACAATTGGGCAGAGCCTGCAGCCATCTTGCAGTAGCTCTAAAAGCAAGCTACCAGACTGACACTGTGCAACACTTCCATTTTGGAATTTCAGAACAATCCTTCCACAACTGGAAAACAGTGCACTCACTTGCTGCCCCCCTCCCCATGCAGGTGCACTATTTCACATAAAAAAATCATATGCGAGAAAAATCCATAAGTCCTGTATCACTCAGTTTGTGCATATCCCTGTATATTTTGTCTTACCTTCTTCTGATCATCAATAACCCCTTGCCTTTGTGTCAGATAAAATTATGATTGGATATCGCCCATAAGCACACACCACTGTCTCTTCAGAGGAAGCTTCTCCAGTTGCTTGGATACAACTCAAGTGACGCTTGCGAGCACACATCACTCTTTCTTCGGCAGTTGATTTCTAAATAGTTTTGTTTTTACTTGTTTCTTACATATTAAAATAAACATGGTAATAATACATATATGCTAACTGCTTCATGATGGAAAACAAAGAATGTAACATTTTGGATTGTAACTACATTGTCCAATAGGAATTATACAAAGTCATTGAGAAATATCAATAAACAAATCAGAGTAATGGAAAAGCCTGCATTTAGTGTGCCCCCCCACCCCTCCAGTTCTATGTCTACAACTAGGTATCCACCAAAAATCCATGAATCAGTCCTTATTTTAGGAAGGTGTGTCTGCATGGCTTTCAGTCATGATTGATATGAAATTCGCTCAATGGTATCAGGGGGTGCAGGCACATCTTCTTGACCACCCACCATATCTGACAGCTATCTAACAGCTAAGATTGTGAATGGAAATGCAGCAGTGAACATAGCACTCTATGGCAGTGAACTGAGCCTGTCAACCCCAAAAATTATTGACTTCCTTTTGTGCAATCAGAATCCGAGAGCCCTGAAAGTGTTCAATCGGATGTCTTTGTTGTGGGCTGTATATGCCCCTCCCTTTGTAAGCAGTGAGTACTCATCAGTGCTGATTGTTTCTTGTCATGATGACCAGCCTGGGGCAAAAAAGAGCAAAATAAAAAATAAACATAAAGTGTCCGCTGGGGAACCCATTCAGCACCCCTGTGGCCATTGCATAGGTAAGAAAATTACATTAGTATGATTTTTCTATCCGGGGAGAAGATGGTGGCAAGCCACCCTATGCTGTCTATTGGGTTGTGAAGGTCATGGCACATCACTGATGCCGTGACTTTCTTTCTGTCCAAATTAGTTTAATTGAGATGGGGCAGTGCTGTGGGGCTGCTTAATTAGCGCATGAGCCTGGATTTCACAATTGGCGCTTCATCGGCAACCTCTGCCTTAAAGCCTTGTTTGCTTTAACTGTGTTGTCCCAATAAAAAATTTGTCACAATGGATCTCAGTATTTACTTAATTAACACTTCTTAAAGTTTTACAGTAGTTCACTTAAACACTTCTTATGCTCAAGAACTATTTAGTGTACTGCCATTTTTGTTCTTTGCCATTTTTATGTCCTCATCCAGGTTCACTGCAAATGCACAATATGTAAAAATGGATTGTATACCATTTCAATAAACATTTCAATAAACATTACATTTCAATGAGTTTTCTGTGTCTTAGTTTCGATTACTGCTTTTAACCTTCATACTTTTATATACAATCTCACAGTTCAAATCCTGTCAGGGCGGATGTCATGCATACTGATGTCGAAATCTGTCGATCACTTTTGTAGCTATTGTTCTATAGGATAAATATCCTAGCTAATGATGAACCATCCTGTGTCACTTGTAAAACACACAGATTTCTTACAGTTTAAACATACTACTAGCTCTGCACTAAGAATAGCTACCTAGTGCTTTAGAGCCATCTCTACAAAGAGTTTTAAGCTCAAACTATATGTACTCTACAGAATTGGAGTTTTTATTGTAAACTATTTTCAAAAAATTAAAAATATTAATGAAAAAAATGGTTTCAGTTAGTCACTTCCTTTCTCCATTTCTTTCATGTGTGCTAACATTTAGCTGAGGCCATCAATTTTGCAGCCTATTGTCCAATCAGTTTTGTGAAAATTTAACGCTGCAGATAGTGTTAACACCTCAGGGCCACTTGTAAAGCACACAAGTTGTTCACTAATTACACATCTTACCAGATGCATTTTGAAAGTTACCAAGCTTTATAGAGTTACATCTGTAAAGAGTTAACAATACCTGCTCTAAATCATTTAAGTTTTTAATACCTACCAGGATAACTTTTTTAACTTGGTAATTTCCTCATTCTCATGTCTAAACCACACATATGTCTATTAACAGAGATTTTATAGTAATACAATTATTTCTCATGGGACTTTAAAGTCCCACAGGTGAGACCCAGGTGTCATGGACATCTCAAGATTCCTTATAATATTTTGTGTTAGGGCCTGTTTCTGGGTCATAACTGCATGAAAAAGCAATACCTTGAAACAGAAGTTAAGACCAGCATATTCAAGGCCCTCTGTCACACCCTGTCTACACTTAGGATGCAGTCTGCAACAGTTTTCCAATTTTCTCAGCCTTCCACACCTGTATGGGCCTCTCTGTAGCTACCACAACTCAGAAGTGATTCTGTTACCTTGGGACTTTCTCAATGCAGCTCCCATCAGAGCCAGTGCTTACACAGCACACTGTTCCTGGTATGGGCAATCAGCATTCCCTGTCGCTCACTCCTAAAACAACATTTCTCTTCTTTGAACAGGGTAACTGTAACCATCTGTTTCACCTTCGGAGATGGATCATGGACTTGTCACTATGAACAGTTAATTATATCACCAAAAGATTCAGACACACAGGCATGAAGTATATAAAAATAATATGTTCTACTTCACAGTAGTTACACAATCTACTGGATATCACAGTACACAAAGACTATGGAAATTACAGAGTTACTACAGAAATTAAAAACAAAATAGTTTGAACACAGCAGAAGAAAGAAACAAAAAACTATAATTTTTTAATTCTTAGCACAGTAGAACATATCTTACCACTCAGGATAATTTTAGTGAATCAAGGCAGACTCAAACCTTAGATGGCAACTGCTCAGAGTCCCAGTCTAACTGACTTGCTAAGGTCTGGTCTACACCTCAAAAACCTTAATCTGACAAACCCCTATAATACATCTTTAAACATGTGACTCTGACATCTTGGGTTTGACAACTTCATTGTCTACGGAAGGTACCACATCTTTGGAAACCTGGCTAAAACCAACTTTTTTTAATTTTGTGGACTCTGAAACCCTCTCATTGTTCTGAGCCCTGTCTGCCCCAACAGGGGTTTGCTGCATGGCCAGAACATGAAATACTTTGACCTCTTTTAAGCTACTTTGTTAACTGACCTGAGGGTATTGTCATTATAGGACTTAGAGATTGTTATTACTTTTCAGGGCCTGCTGCTTTTAACTCTGTCAACAGTTTCAATCTTATTTCCCAAGTATATCTCTGTCTCCAGAGTAGACAGAGTTAAGTTTGAGATGCAGTATAGCATAATGGTTAAGAACATTGAGCTCAAACATGGAGAACTGGGCTCGACTCCCACAGCCACCACTTGCATACTGTGTGACCATGAGCAAATTCCTTAACTTCCTTGTGCTCCCAGGACACACCTGGAAACAAACCACAGCTCATTGTGTCTTTCCTGACCAAAAAATTGTAATAAAAGAAAAGAAAAAAAACATTATGAAATTATTGTTACATCCCCCCCAACAAAATAACAAATAAATAAAAAAAACACATTCAGTTAGCACCCCTAACAGATGCTTATTTTTATGGCTGCAGTGGGAACTGTAGAGAAAAGGAGAAATATCAGATACTGACTGGTCTTTTAAAAAGTGGAGGTGACTAGGAATCAGTTCGCGTTCACTACAATATTTAAAAGACTGGTCGATGGAACACGACACTGATCACCATGTTCAGAATGGCCCCAGAGTCTTCAGCACATGCGTATCGGTTTTTGCATGTGCACTGAACTCTGGTGGCAATCTTGAACATGGAAGACTCTGCTGCCGAAGTTCAATGCACATGTACAAGTTGTTACACATTCACACAAGACTCCAGCAATTATCTTGGACACAGTAGACAGTACTATGTTCTACTAGCAGCTTGCTGCAGCCGTACTGCCTCTGGCTAGAATTTGTTACTTTTGTGTCCCCTTTCTCCCTCTTCTTTTCTAACTGCTTTTTCCCCCTTCCTCCTTCGCTAACCTCCTACTTCCTTGATTAACTTGCTCCATGGTGGAACTTTTGCCCCTCAGGCTGTCCCTTCACACTATCTCAGCCTGTGGGGGGGGGGCAATTTCTACCCCTTCCCCCTCCAGCTAATTTAAATACCCATTAAAGAGACATTTCTATAGTCCACTAAGAACTGTGCTTCCTTTCCTAGATAAATGCAGGCTGTCACCACTGTATAGGTTCTTATCCTACCAGGTGGGCCCCAGTCCCCAAGGTAGCTGTACCTCTCCACTCTGCACTATTCCTTAAACTATGAGCTGAAGGCATTGGTGCAGAGTTCCCTCAACTTCCCCTATCATAGACAGGCAGAACTTCTGCAAAAGCTATAGAGTGTGGTACCTGTCTAAGACTTCTTCCCAGCTCCCTAAACTCCCCTTGCACTGTTCCTGCTCCATCTCTAGTCAGGTAATTTGTCCATAGGTGGAACATGACATCCAGCTCCCCCTCCCTTCTTACTGCCCTAATGATCTGTAGGATACACGTGTCATCCCTCCATGCTGTGGTGCCACATAGACACTTGACTCCCATCTCTGTCCCCTTTCCTACTCCCAACTCTATCCCCCTGATGATTGAGTTCCCACCAGAAGTTGCTACTTCCTTCTTTGGGGTCCTCTTCCACCCACCTTGGGGCCTCCATCTAGGATGGCCCCCACATCCTCCTTGGTCACTACTACAAGTACATCTTGGCAGTCCTGCTCCACCAGAGTGGCATAGGTATTTTGTAGTGGAATTGGTTATGGTTGAGGAATGTGCCTGCCCCCCCAACTTTACCACCTCCCCCTCTCTCCTTGAGCCCACTGTAGTCCAGCTGCTTCTCCTATCTAACAAACTTTGAGGTAGTAGTGTCAGATTTGGTAGTCTGTGGGACAGAGAAAAGACCATCTGACTCCTAGTCAATGCATCCCCGACTCTAGTGAACTCCTTCTGACTTATAACCTATGCAGCCATGAGTCTAGAGATCTTCTTCACCAACCCAGAGAGGCGCATGCTGATGGGACAGCACCTCAGTCTCCAGAAGGTCTGTCTGGAGGCTGCTACCCCACAAATACTGCACTGCACCAGTCCCCACATTCTCTATCCCTTCTGTCCCTGTGCTTCATGTCCTCCTGTGCCAGAACTCAGTACAGCTGAGCTATACACAGTACTAGTTACTGAAGTACAATGCACAACCCTTTTATTTACTTACCCTAGGAATGTCATGGAGAGAGGTGTGTTATAAACAGCAACACTTACATACAACTTTTCTGTCTGGTAGCAATGATAGGGTGCCTGGCACTAGTTATAAGTAAGTAGTCACTTTTACTGTCTGGTAGCCATGGGCTAGTATGCAGTGCACTCTGGCTAGCATTTGGCCTGGTTGTGTATTGTATGCCTATGTCATCCTAGTGCATGTAACACACGTAATGCCAGTGTGAAATTGTTTATCTGCCTGAGTCTAGGGACCTTGCAACAGTGCCCCACTGTCCACTCATGGGAGCTCTGAGACCATCTGGAGGAGTTTAATAAACAGCATTAGCCTCTTCATGGGGAGCTGAGATAACAATGTAATTCCATCTGTGGGAAGCTAAAAGCACATTATGTTGCCTTCTATGCACAACATCATAAAAGCATGCAAGTGCAGAGTCTCAAGTCTCCCTGGACAGAATTAGTGACATCCTGGAACACCTGGTGCAAGAACACCAGCAGGCAGAACAGCCCCCACCTATAGAAGCATGGAGTGTGCATTTCAGTGCCATGACTCCTGGCCTGAATGAGCTACAGCCAGCAGAATGCACCCCATGGGCACATTCAAAGGGCATATCATTAACTGGTGGTTACAGCCACTGATGAAAGGAAACAGTCAAAGCCAACCATACCAAGCCACACATGTCCAAATTCCTATCTAAGCTACATAAGCTCAAGTGATGCAACACCAAACACAGTTAGTGCACAGTGCATAGTACCTACTCATAACATAGCTCATCTTTGAGGCACCATGATCGCTGCACATGTTTATATCCATGGGATTCTCATGCACTAAACGCAATGCACACTACTCCTTGCAGAGCATGGAGTGCATTGGGCACAGCAATCTCATCCCCTTCCCTCTGCACATGATCCTGGTCCTGAAGCATTATGTCCTTCTCCCCAGTTTAGGTTAGTCAGGATCAAGTGGAGTTTGCTGCCACAGTGCTACAGCAGGCTATGAAGCACAGAGCACTCAATGAACATTTAGTATCATGTTGCCCCAGCACAGTCCAAGTATCAGAAGCACTCTTTAATAGACTGAAGGCACACTCAAAAATATCCTAAGTCCATCTGTTAGCCTCATTGTAGCACCTCTCAATGTCCAGTTTGTTGTACAGGAATAGTGTAATTAGTTATTAGTTACTGGTAGCCATTGTTCTCTATAAGAGGATGGTACAACATTTTAATGTATACACTGCCCCATGGTCCTGGCACACCACACATATATATTCCACCTAAAAGCAACCAATCAGTCAGATGCTCCCAGTCAGTAGGGATTCAATGTGTGCCCTGGACTTCAGATAGTTTGAGATGAAAGATTTCTGGCATGAACCTGGATGCTTGATAAATGCAGTCATGATGTAGACAGATGCATCTATGCTGAGCTGCATATCCATGCTGTAGTATGAAGCACAGTTCATCTACACAGTCACTGCTATGAATGGTGCAAGAATGGTCACAGGGGTGCGCACAGTAACATCTATCATCCAGGGAAGTCAGTGCTGGTCATGGAACCAAGCCATTGTATCACATAGCTTAGCTCAGGTGAAAGAGAAATGTATGCCCTCCACCATGTAAATGAGCATAGCATCCATGACCTTCAGGACTAATTGGGACATGAAGACTGATTCAGCATGTCACACCCCTGGCTTAACACTGTAAGGGTCCTGTGATATAATGGGTCAGCAATACCAAGATCCTAGGTTCCATGGACACTGCACAGGACCATGTATGTCCATCTTTCGGATGAGATGTTATACCGAGGTCCCATCTACCTGGATTGGTGGTAGTTCAGGTGGATGTTAAAGATCCCATGGCACTTAGTGAAAAGAGTAGGGGGATTTCCCCGGTGTCCTGGCCAAATTTCTCTCATTCACTAAAAATACCACCAACAGCTTAATTTGGTTCAAGGTCAGTTGGAATTCCTTTGTATCCCCTCCCCTGGGTCGTGCCTGAAAATAGGCAGGATTTGTCTAGTGCGCTTACCCAGTCAACAAAGACGAAATAAATAAATAATAAATAAAGTTGCAGGTCTGGCTGTGAACACACATTATTTATCATAACCCAGTTGAACATGAAGCACTGCAGGTATTCCACATCCCTCTATGTCTGTACAGATATGCGTGGGTAAAAAAATTCATGGATGTGGATGCCATCCCATCCCGCCTCCTCCGTAGCCAAGTATAGCATGATGTTTGTCAGCACTGAAAGACACACATCAATCATGCATCACGGTTGGGACCCAGTGTTACCATTCTAAATACCACATGCTATACACACCAATGTGCCATACCATGGCCACACACTAGCAGGTGGTAGCTGCAGTTGCTCAGTTGAAACAGCAGAAGGTTTGTAAGTGTGCCAACATTCATAATATAGTACTGAGGGCTTTAACAGGGGTTAGTAAACAGTGTCTGTGTAGCCTGTTTTACCTGTTAAATACAAAATATACTGCAAGGAGTCCCCTTTTCCAATAACACCCATATACAACATCATAACTGCAGAAATGAAGATTATGACCCACCAATGTTTCACAGTGACATAGCTATTTCCTCAGGGTCATTTATTGTGATCCCAAGTTATTATAAGTATATTATAGGCTTCGACTTACCTGGAGTGCTGAACGTGATGTGGAAAAATGAAACTGGAACACGTTAAAATTGATACAGGCAACAAAGAAGCATACAACCAAGGCAAGTCTTCACAAATTTAAGCAGAATGGCATGACACCACCGTGTGCTAATAATCATATGATGATAACTGGAGGGTCAGCATATTCCACCCTGAGGAAGCAGCTAGGTAACAGCGACAATTTTTTGTGTCTGGTTATTTGTGCACCAGTTCGATATTTACTATTACCTGTATAATTAATTACTGTATATTTTTTATGAGTCCTAGTCTACAGTTCCTCATTTCTGATGTTGCATTTTATGGGGTGACACTGTATGATAGTTGCATGACAAGGTGATGCTCTGAATTTTGCAATCACACCCAGAGTAGGGGTATTGACAGGATCAAACAGATGGAGATATTTGACATGGTGTCTTACAGCAGGACCCAGGGACATGTTTGAAAGCTCATAGGTGGTACATTCAAGAGTAACATTTGGAGTCACTTCTTCTGCCAGAGGGTGGTGAACCTATGGAAGAACCCACCAACAAAACATAGTAGATATTATGACAGTACAGGCTTCAAAGTATTGCAATCATGAACAAATTTCTTTCTTACCAAAGAGATTAGAGGCTGGCCTGCATAGTAGCCAAATGGATCTTATGGTACACTGAAGGGTACCCTGGATGACACAGAAGGTAAGGAATCCTTTAAGATTAGTAAATGTTGCACACCATGCTGATTCATTACTGCTTTCAAAGCAAGGGACCAAACTGATGGACCTAGAGTCCCTTCTGACCATAAATTACTACAGTACATTACTATGTTAATGTTACTATGTTATCAGTCCTTCTTACATATTCTGCTGTGAGGATCAGTTAGAAAGACACAGATAATGATATCCTCTCATTTGCAGACCTTATCTTTATCTGATCATGCTCACAGACCTCAACTGCCTTAGCCAATTCCAGTTTGATAGGGCCATCACGTTTGAGCTATGTACCCTACCAGGACCACAATTACAGATGAAGACCAGACAGAAACGTGCACTAGATAGATACACCAGTATACTGACTGTACTCATCTACTGTATGTTGCAACAGGGTTATTTCATTTTGTCATATGGATGTGGCAAGCCCATGCAAGAAATCAATATACAGGGGCCTGGCACAGGTGACTGATGTACTCCGTGGCCATAGTTTTCCTGCTTGCAACTTATTCAGATCTGAGGGACACCAGGGAGACATTCACTGGAACAAAAAACAAAATAAATTCATAACAAGATTATATGCAATGGATAGCTTTCCATATGCACTAGGGCCAATATAATGTACTGATGTGGTCATAGTGACATCATTGTATGGTAAGGAGGTGTATTCAAGCAGGAAGTTATTTCATGGTGTAGCAGCCCCAAAAAATTGTGTGGGGATTAATTGCTTTGTCCAACATTCCCTTAGTTTAGGACTGTTTGCACTGATACAATCCCAAGAGAGTACAGTACATAGGGGGTCCCAAGAAAAGGGAGGGAAGGAGAGAGCTGCAATGAGTCCAGGAAAGAAGAAGGAAGAGATAGAGAAAGACTGAGCTCTCTGCAGAGTGGGGGACCCTCATTGTAGAGATATTTGTTTTTCCAGTGGTGAAGAGCCCAACAACAAAGAACTGTTTAGTGGTAGAAGCTGCTGCCTGAGAGAGAGAGAGAGAGAGAGAGAGGAGAGAGAGGAACCTATTACCCCAAACAGAGAAAGCAAAATCAGTCAGTGCCCAGGCATGGATGGTGTGTCTTCAGTCACAGTAACATGTGGGTGCAAGTTTGGATGCAAGTAGGGCCAATTCATCCTGCAAATGATCAGTTAATAGAGCACATCAAAGTGAGAAGATTATGACCCATTTTGAAAACCCAGTAGTGGGGTGCTAAACAGGGAAATAGTTATAGGTCTGAGTTCTGGGCTGCCACTCAAACAAGGGAGCCCAGATGCCTGACACATCTCATAGGACTGATCCAGTGATAGTTCATATGCAGCAGGAACTCTGTATGACTGCAAGCACTGTTGCTGAGAGTTTGAAGGAACCCAGATGGGTAAAATGCCACCCCCCCACAAGAGAAAACAAGTATAAAATAAATGACATCAATTTGATCTTAGCTAGTGGCCTATGAATTATGGTTAAAATGGTGTGACACAGATCTACAACACACAACATACTATGTGATCGATGAAATGGAACAGACACCTGCAAAGATGCACCAGTTTTCCATGTGTTCTGCAATAAAATGTGCTGCAAGATTGAAATGTCATCTTCACTGTGTGGGCTATAGTTATTGTACAAAAGTTGAGACTGTGTTATACAACCCTCAGAAAACAACATTTGCCAGCATCCTTACCAAGATGTGAAACAGATGCCCCTAGAACCCAAGTTATTGCAGCATAATCATGCAGGTCATAAATGATTCTGCAAGAATCATCACATATGTGAGCAAAATACCCTGGATCCACACCTGTTACCTAGATCAGGGGTTTAGGGAATAAAACTACATAATTTTGGCCTGTGGTCTGTAAGATACAGGACTGGGTAGGGAAGCATGTTAGGGTGATGAGGGGGAAGGCTTAAGACACTGTTATTGTGAAGGGAAAGGCTGGAAGGACAACCAGATTGTTTTTTCAAATATGCCCAACAGGCATTAAACAGATGTGAACCTACCATTGTCATCCTCATAATGGATCAGTGGTTGGGTGGGGTTGAAAACTTTGAAAGCATCTTTTTGGCCCATGCTTATTATGGAACTAGGCATTAGGTTAGAGAGAGGTTGAGTATTTGGTGGGGAAGGGGCTGGAAGGATGCCAGATATATTTTTAAGATAGGGATTCCTGGGACTAAGACAGGAGGTGATGGCGGGAAACTAACAAAGGAATGGGGTCACCCCAGCATTAGCCCTGGCAGTGGTCAGCTGGGGAACTAAAACTATTTTACAACTGATCTGCTGGAAAACACAGTTTAACAAATAACAAACACCAAAAAATGAAAATGTGGTATTTTGAGCCCTGAATATGAATACTGGCCACCAATTCCCAAGATGATACCTACAGCACATACCTCTAGAGAAATGTCACAACCATTTTACTACATAGAACTTCCATGGATTCATTTGCCAAATCATGTCTACCTAACTCAGTACATTACTTTTGACTACAGTATATGCAAACACATGACCAGTAGGTGGAACCACACAACCCAACCCCACTGAAAAAATACAACTGATTAATAGTTCTAAAACATGGACCAAATTTCACTAAGTGCAAATAACTTTTTTACCCTACTGAGTGTCACAAACCCACTCAGCAGGTCAGGCCCTCTGTTCCCACAGTGCCAACCTCCAAGTTCACTATTGTGAGCAGTTAACAGAACAGGGTAACCCTCCTGTCTGTTAGTGGGTCTGAATTACCATTGGTCTCAAGTTCTGGAGGGATTCAAACTATGAGCTTTATGCTAGTGTACCCAAATATACAGGCTCAGGTAATTCTACTCTTCAGGGAATGCCAGATATCTTTCGCCCAGGGGCACCTAACCAGGTATCCAAAGTGAACTCTAAAAACTCTATGAAAGACCTTAGGAACATTTTTACCTTTTCCCAGTTTGGTATTACCATTAAGCTTATGAACAGTGTCAACTTCAACCATCTATATATCACATGTAAAAGAAGGAATTTCGAAGGCACACCAGGCAGTCTCTTTAAATATAGATTCACTTAAAAATGGATAAAAAAAATATGTAAAATGTGAACACAGAACCATATATCGCAAAGCAAACAATCATGTAAAAGAACAAGGTTAAAATATAAACATAAACTCCTTCCACAGTACAATTAGACTTGTCTATCTAATGTATTATTACCTTCTTACAGTGCTTATAGTTAGATGTTGTTGTTTCAGAGTCCAACAGGAGTATGTCTAAAGATCAGTCACAGAACAGTTTAAAATTGTCTTTGAACCTGCCTCTTCCATGATGTCACCTAGCTGCTCCCTGTTAAATATAAAAATTAATACACACAGGATGTCCTATCACTCAGGAGGTATATTAAATAAGGTGACATCAGCAAAAACTCATTCCCCAATATGACTTTTTGCTCTTGAGTCTTTCCTTTGATCTAATGTGGTTCCCTGTTTTTCAAATGCATCACAGGACTTTTACAGCTCTGCAGTTTTTGCACCTAGATGTCATATAGCTTCTTTTAGCACCAGTTGAAATTAATTGTCCTTCCTCTGAAGATGTCAAAAAATTGGTATTTTAGTTCATGATTTCAAAGCAGCACAGATCATAAACAAGACGGGGGGACAGCTCAGAGGTAAAGTGAGGACGTATTTCTTCACACAGAGGGTTGTAGATGCATGGAACAGCCTTCCTGAGGAGGTCATATAGTCAAACAGTGGGGGAATTCAAGAATGCATGGGACAGACATAAGGCAATTCTGGTTGGGGGTAGGAGGAAGTAGGGTGTTGGTTAACAAGGATATGCAGCTTATCCGTTAGGTAGGGAAATGGACAGACTAGGTGGGACAAGCAGTCCTTATCTGCCATCAGATTCTATGTTTCTATGTTTCTAGGGCTATAAAATGTGACTTCTTGAAAGTTAATTACATTACAGAGCTCTGCTGTTTAACATATATCCTGTCATTTTAACTGAAACCGAGGGGGGGGGGGGTCATCCCAGGAGCACAGGATGTCTCATGACAGACAATCACACTCTACATTTTTTATATTACAAAAATCATAGCGCAATCAGAACCAGCTGACCAAGCATCACACTGAGAACTGTCTGCAAATGGTACTCTGTACTAGAACTTGAATATACGATTTGCAGCATTTAAGACTCCATTTCCTGAAGCTTATGTTTTTTCTATCTTCTTCTTGTCACTGAACACGTACATATACCTCCACCATTCATAAATAATGTATTTTGCTTGTTATAAATTATTGTGTTTTTAAATGAAAGGGAATGTCTGCATACTGCCTCCTCCTCCTATGTATGAGGCTGTCCCTGATTTGCTCTTATCTGGGTCTATTCACTATGCACAAAATGCACGTAAATCTCCTGTGCCACTCTGCACCCCCATGCAGGTGTGCAAAAGCTGTTATTCACAAACACCTGCCATGGGACCAAGCCCAAGTCCTCCCAGCTTGCAGCCACATGGCAGAGGAACATGGCTACACAGAGGTACATAGCGGGACACAGGTGGGCATCCAATAGTGTGTTCATCCTGGGTCCCATAGTGGACTCCCTCCATGCCTAAGCATGGGATTGTGGTATGAAGTGCACACCACCAGGTTTCAATACTGAGCTTTGCCCAATCAGACACCCCCAGCCCTCCTGAGCAGCACAGTGTGCTGGTGCAGCTGTGTGCAGGGGGATCTCAGTGCTGCTGCTTCTTGCCAGTAACCTGCAGGAGGGCACATAAATATTTGCAGTAGGGTTCCCCCTGGTGCAGCCCCAGCTGGTGTTCTGCACCTTAGTACATAGCGCACAGTGTAAGGCATGCCCCCTGGTGTGGCACCACATGACTGGCTATGGGATCCAGTGCACCTGTGGTGAATGCCACCAGGGGTGCACAGATCACTAATGCATGGCATTCAGGTGTAGGAATGCCTATGCGCTGCCCTTACAAGGTACATAAGCATTCATGCATGGGGCTTTAGTGCATATAATTCATTTATCTTACTTCCTTTTCTTTTTAGACAACTTTATCTGTTAAAGCTTGCTAGTTTCCCAGCCCCAACATCTTCAGATAACAGCATGCAGAACTATACTCCAGAATTCCCCACAGCTGACGTCATGACCAAGAATCAGCCCCTGGAGATTTAATGCAGGCAAATGAAATCATGAGCTTTTGAAAGCTAAAATTCACTGGGCAAAGGTAGTCCCTCTGTGATCCCAAGGTGGTGTATATATATATATATATATATATATATATATATATATATATATATATATATATATATATATATATATATATAGGTTGTGAGACCTCCTTGCATGGCACTGCAACTCCTTGGTTACTGCCTGATATAAACAGATAGTGCTGGAATTGCCATTAGCTGTGTGTGCTTAATTAGGGGCTGAGAAACAGGTGAGTTGATCTCTATTTTTTGTGGTGAACAAAATATCACCAGAAACTGCTGAACACTAGGGTTAGGGAGAAGAAAACCACTGAACCACCAAGAATAGTCACAGTTGGGGAAGCAGAAGGGGGTCCACTGGACCATGAGTGGGATAAGTCATGATAAATTGGTATAAAGTAGAACCACTATACAACTAGGGATTAAGGAGGGGAGAAACAACTTCCCAAACCAGGGAACCAGGGAACTAACAACTTGGGGCTTAGAAAGGGGACCCACATCCTGCTAGAATGCCTGTGTGCTCAGCATAGACAATGTGTTGCAATGTTTGGCATAGTGATGGGCCAGACACATGTCACAATGTCTCATGTGCCACATTCAAGGGAGCATGCCAGGGCATTAGCAGGCATCAAACCTGTTTGGGCAGGCCAACATCTGGACCTGTGATTTTTACTGTATCACAGTTGCAGGGTGGGTCCATCCCACTTACCTCCCTTTATGTATCACAGTTTTGGGTGGTGATGCAGTGTTCTGGGTGCACACTACCCATTTTGTGTCACTTCTGACAATGCTGCAGAATCAAACCCCTGGGACCAGTTTCTCAGAGTGGAGGAAAAGTTACACAGCTGCATCAAAAATAGTCAGCAGACTATGAAGATGCATGTATGCCAAATTTTGAGAAAGCACACTCCTCATCTGCAGAGAATCTCAAATATCACGAGTCGGGTATAAACGTATGTGCATAATTCACACATGTGTGAATCTGCAGCTTAAGAAAGACATTAAAGTGGATCAGCAGAAAAGACAGCAGATTAGCTAAACAGTGATAGCAGTAGCCACAGCGGATAATTGGTGAAACAGGCAGCATAGCCAGAAACTGCAAGCAGGCCAGCAGTCACCACTGAGACAGAAGCAGCAATACCTGTATGAACAACAGCATGTACAACAGCAGTGTGCCCAACCCGACCTTGCACAGCAGTAACAGCAGCAGATACGCCACCATAGTATGCTGGACAACTACAGCAACTGGCAATGGCCAACCAAAATGTGGCAATAATACAAGCATGTACACCAGTACCAAGTACAAGTCTACCCAAGCCACACCATGATGGCTACACCAGTGTAGCAATACAGGATGCCCCAACAACTAGTGAGCAACCAGCAACAGACCCACAATGTACTGCAGGCAATGGCGTATGGCCAGCATGAACAACACAGACAGCAGCACCAAAAGAACTACCAACAGCAACACCAGTATCACCCACATCACCAGCAGAGCCACAAACATCAACACTAGTAGAAACAGCTGACTATCCGTCAAAGAGCCCCAATAAGCTTTCAGGAAGAAAAAAGAGATGTACTACACTAGTAGCATGATCAGCCAACTGGACTTACCCTGACCAATGTCCTTGCTGCTGAAATAGATTCCAAATATACATATGCCAAGATACATAGACAATGTCAGCAGATAAGGGCCTATGGACCACCCAGTCTGCTCATTTGAGCTTGTAGGTTCCCTTTATGCTGATGCAAATGAACTGGCACATCAAACCACAAGATACATGTGATATAGTAAAAACATGCAGACATAAAGAGGCGGTCCAAAGCAAAACTGGCCACTGCACCACGTTCCAGTCAAAACTCATCTCCCCCTCTGTATGCCTATCCCTCATTTGGCCGTAGTCCCCCATCCCCTTTCCTGTTATGTCGGAAAAGTTTTTACAAATAACAATAGAATGAATACACAAACCAGTAACAAGTAAGTAGTAAACTACTGTGTGTCTCAAAGTATTGCTGTGTGTAACATTTGAGCAATGACTAGGTAAGTCGTATGGTGTAAGTGATATCACCAATACAGGTGGTGGGAGATTGAGTATTGGATCTATTATATATATATATTAATGTTGGTATAAATAGTCACTGGTAACTCAAGCAGCTGCTTTTGATATCAGGTGGTGGACCACATGATGCACTAACACTAATGCCACTTGAGAAGAGGGTTGTGGCACAGAGGTGGCAGTAAAGGGTAAGAAGAATTAACATGGTGGACACACTAAGAATACAGATGCAGCATGACCCTAGAAGAAGAAGAAGAAGAATCAGCATTTATATAGCGCTTTTCATACATCCAAAGCGCTTTACAAGCAATGCTAGACTGGTAGTGAAGTGACTGAATGTGTGGTGGCAGCCATATCGCACATCATCACCCACACACAGCCTGGATAATTGCATGAACTGGTTTATGGAAAGGGGAATGTTGGCCAGGACACTGGGAATGTTCCCTACTCTTTGCGAAGAGTGCTCTGGGTTCTTTTACTTCCACCTGGACACCCACCAGGATGGGCAGAAGGGACCTTGGTTTAACGTCTCATCCGAAGGACGGCACACCCCAGCAGTACAGCACCCCCCAATACTGCACTCGGATGCCAGCAATTTTTAGGTGCAAGTCCAATCCCGGTGTGGGACGAGAACCCACGACCTTCTGGTCCAGAGGCGGATGTGCTACCAACTGAGCCACGCTGACACTCAATGGAGATGGGAGGTGGTTACAGAGGAATGGAGAAGGGCCAATGTGGTCCATCTGCACAAGAGCCAGCTTGCAGGGGCAGTCTTTATAGACCTATCAAAGACTTTTGATACCATGAACCATAACCTTCTCCTTGAGCAATTCACCAGTACTGGGCTCACAGTTGACACCACAAACTGGTTCAGAAGCTATTTTGTCGATCAAACCCAACAAGTCAAGATCGCTGATGCACTATCAGACCACCAAACAGTCTACCCTGGTGTCCCACAGGTCCATATTGGACCCTCTTCTGTTCAGGATATTCCTAAATGGACTCCCCAGTTCTTGCCAGGATCAGCTCCTGCTCTACACGGACAATGCTGTAATTTTCACAAATAACTCGGACCCCATACTTCTTGAACAACAGCACCAGCTCAGCTCTACATCTGTTGAGGACTGGTTTAACAATCACAAACTCATCTTAAATTGCAAAAAAAAACAAAGTAATGCTCTTTAATTCCCCCCAAAACAAGTATAGATTCTACCCTTTGACCATCAGAAACACCACTGGTGCTCCACTGAAACTTATTCAGAATTTCAAGTATCTTGGTGTCACCATTGACAGTGCCTTATCCTACTCCCAACACATTGGGAACATCATGAAAGCTGTCAACACTTGACTAGGACTGCTCTATAGGCTTAAGCATAGCCTTCCTGAGGAACTCTTAGAATAGCTATTCACAGCTCTGTTATCTCCATCATTGACTATGGGCTGGTTGTCTATGGTTCTATGGTTGTCTATGGTTCTGCCAACTCTACATCCCTAAAGAGACTCAATACTGCTCTCAGCAAAGCCTGCAGGCTCCTCACTGGTGCAGCACACTTCACTCACATGTGTGACTTCTATGCCCAGGCAGGCTGGCTGCAATTAAGCAACAGAATAAAATATCAAACCTGCTTGCTGGCAAATAAAGTTAATCTAGGTCTCATGCCAGCTGGAGTCCAAAATTGTTTAATTCCAACCATACTCGAAGTTCAGACAATCAACTTTTTGCTGTCCTATGCTGCAGCACAACACAAGGACAACACTCATTTGCTTGCTGAGCTCCTAAATGGCTAAACTCGCTACCCATTGACGTATCCTCAGGATCCAAACTGGCCCCTTTCAAACACAAATTGCATCAGTACCTCTTGGCAAATAACAGCTATGACTGTGTCAGCTAGTCCAGCCAACTGAACATGTCTGCTTCTTGGACCACTTCTGAATGTTTGCTGCAGATACAGACCTACATTCACTCTCTCTTTTTATTCTCATTTTGCCAACACTGCAGCTTGACACATCCATATCCTTCTTTGAATTCACCCTCCAACTCTCATATCCATCTACCCTCCCCCACCCCTCACCTACTCACTCCCCACTGTCACCCTTCCTCTTCCTTTTACTCATCCCTTCTTCACCTGAGCCTATCCCTGTCCTCTTCACACCTTAATCTTACCCCCTTCGCTCTCTTCCATTTAATACAGTTCTCATCCTTATCCCTCTCTTTCCCTCCACCAACTACTTATGCAACCATTCCTTCCCCAAACTTATCTACTTATCCTTGACAAAGCCACCTAGGCTGCTTCTTTGACTTGGCAGTAACCTTCAATTACTGTATAACTCCTCTAGACTTTGGTCTGCATACAATATACAATGACTATAACTCTGTTTGTATTGTCTGATTTTGCAATAGCTGATGTCTTGTTAGTTCTCTATTCAACCCTTAAAACCTGTATTATTGTTATTTTGATGTGGAACCTATGTAAAGGAGCTGTAAGCTCATATGTATTATCTGAGTTTTAAATAAAAAAATAAAAATACAGCGGCAGCAGGGAGGAGGACAGCAATTACAGATCAGTCTAACAGCAGTGGTGAGGAAGTTAATGGAGTCCATGCTGAAAGAGAGCCTGATCGAGTGCCTGGAGATGTGTGGGCTGCAGGACCACTGGCAGCAAGGCTTCACAGGGGGAGGTCATGTCAAAGAAATCTCATATATTTCTTTGACTGGGCAACTAGGTCAGTGGTTAATTGGAGGACAGTGGATGTGGCCTAGCTGGACTTAAATAAAGCCTTTGACACTGTACTACATAGGAAGCTGATAAGGAAACTTAGCAGCCTGCAAGTTGGAGAGAAAGTGATAAACTGCCCTTACAGAAATACAAGTGTGCTGCGTACATGTAAAATGTATGCCACATTGTACAATGTTTGCTTCAGGTTAGTATACACAAAGAGAACCTATGCGAACAATATCTAAAAGGCACATTAGGTTTGCATGCTGTATGCTTGACATGTGTGCAACAGCTAAGCTGGTGTGAACCTCATTTAAAAAGCATATGAGGGTCACAAGTTGCACACTTGACATGTATGTGCAGCTAAACTGGTGTGAACCTCGTCTAAAGAGCACATCAGGTTTGCATATTGCACGCTTGGCATGCATACAGCAGTTAAGCTGTTGTAAACTTCATCTAAAAAAGCACATCAGTTTTCTTTTCCTGTAGCATTAAAATACTCTTCCATTGATTTCCCATTAAAATTAGGCAAACCCATTGATTCTCACCATTAAATCCTGCAGGGATGTTGATTGATGAGGGTTTGCAGCTGCAGGGAGATTTATTGGCAAGGGAGCAGATCCAAGGGTCATCCACGAGGGGGACCAGCTGCAGGGGTGGTCTTCAGGGTAAAGAGGTAAATCTGGGGGCTTGGTGGTAGTCCAGCTCCTAGGAGGCTGCTTAGCTGGGATGGTGATTCCTAGATGGGTTGAGTGCTTCAGGGGGCAATCCTGCTTCAGGGAAAGTGATTGGCTAGATGGCGGTATGCAAGTTTGGGATCTGTGGCAATCTGTCTGAAGGAGCTGGTCTGTGGGTGGTAAGGGGGTCCAGCTGCAGGGGAGAGACTGACTTGGGGGATATGGGGTGGCCCAGCTCCAGGAAGGGTGCTAAGCTTGAAGGGAGCTGCAGGGGAGGCTGGTCCCTGGGCATGAGGAGGTTCAGCTGCATCCAGATCGCAGCACCAATATAGCAGAACAGCCCTGCCCCAGACCCATCCACATCTACCTTATACACATTCAGATACTCCTCTGATCAATCAGATTGCAGGGTGCACAGATTGTGCAAAATGTCAGTTGGACCCACATGAGGTATAGTGTTCAGTAATTTAGTAATACAGTACTGCACATTATTGTGATTTAGGTTTCTGCCTTTCTTGATGCACCATATATTAACCAGCGATGTAGCTGGGAAGCCTACCCCCTTCTCAGATGTCAGAGTGGGACTTTTTGTCAGTTATGAAGCTCTGATTTTCTTTCCTTATTGTTTATGGTCAGGATTCAGGACTCAATATTTCTGGGAGGGAGGGGAGCTGGATCCCTACCAGCATACCTGTGAAAGTGCTGCTGCCCTGCCTTGCTTTTTAAATGTCTTTGCTTGCAGCCAATCATGTGGAAACAACTCCTCTGCTCAGCCTATTGAACTGGCCAGTGGCTGGGTCACACAAGCCATGTCAAGCAAGTTTGTGTGCCATCCAGAAGCACATTGGGCTCCATATTGTTCTGCAGCACCTTAAATGTGTGACCTGTCTGATGACCTGCTGCTTCGCAAGACACAGCTATCCAGCCCACACTTCACAGAATCACAGTAAGACTTAAGTCTTTTAAAATTTAGAGTCTTGTCCTTTACCCCTCATTTAGATGTGGCACTGGCAAACTAGTTTTTGTTTCCCCCCTTTATTTATATATTTATTTGTATTTCGGATGACACCTTTGAGCTGAGGGCTCTTTTACATAGGTTCCACGTCAAGGCAATAAGGTACAAAACATAACATGATCATTACAATGGAACTTACAAAAAAAAAGACAAATAAGGTTACAATAATAGCAGCCAAGGCATTGTCAAGGAATTGTGTTGTGAGTTAATTATACAGTACAAGTCATAGGCGGCTCAGTGAAGATTTGTTAGGAGTGGGTTAGTGGGAAAAGAGAAAGAAGAGTGGTGGTGAGGGGGTGGTATGGGAGACAGAGAGAGGGAGGAGGGGAGAAATGGGGAGGACATTGCATTGCATGTGTGGTTGATGGGAAAAAGCAAGGGAAGAGGAAAGGGGGGATGAAAAGGAAAAGGAGACAGATTCATCCTATACCCAGTAATGGGGGGTAGGAGAGGAGGAGGAGCTGAGGCAGTGAGAAGGGATGCTTGAGGGTCAGACTTTCCCCGTAGCTGCAGAGCAGTGGGCCAAGCAGCTGAGGTTGTGCCTGCTGCTTCTGCCACCTGACTGTGTTAATATGTATATGTTCCCAGCTCACTCAGTGGAGTCTGTGTGCAGGGGTGCAGTGGTAGCGGTAGCTTCCACTCTGTAACCATGGTGGTGAGAAAAAGAGAGCACCTACCCCATAACCTCTACAGCAGCCATGATGGGGTTGTCTGCTACCTCCATTGCAGTGCTGTCACTACAGCGCTATGAGTGTGGCTTTGTGAGTGAGTGTATACTGCATGCATATGTGACCCTGGCTCATGCCATCTACAAAGTGAGCATTATCTTCTTTATCTGGGTGGCTCCTATTTCATGTGGGATAAAGTAATTCTGAGTTATAAAATGGGCAATGTCTGCTTGTAACTTGGACAGCTCAGAGATGCGTATCTATGAATTTGATTTTATATCAATTTACCAAACTGCCATTCAGACTGTTGTTTTTGTTACTGGCCTAGAAATTAGTGAACTGATCTCTACCACATTGGGAGGTTTATTAGAAATAGAGTTTCCCACTGGCTGGTATCCTTAGCATGTTAATTGGAGTTCAAGGTGTTGTACCACTACTTGGCATGGTACATAATGATTACTCTCTGATTTGAGTAAATTGCTACTGGCTGGTGCCATAAATTAATTGCTTTGCTTGAACTGAAAAGTATTTTAATTTTCCTTAAAGTCATATGTAACTGTCTCAGACTTGGTTACATGGAATTACAGTAGCTTATTGAATCTCTATATTTCTGTTGGAAACATTACAAATGTTCAATAGAAATGACATTACTCCCATATTACATTCCCCACTCTGCATGTTTCGTTAATATCCACGAATGACCCAGTTCAAAAATGCTAATATGCTGAATCACAGCAACTGCATTTTTGCACTTGATTCTCAGCTTATAAAATGGTGGATTTTGTCTGGTGCTGTTCTTTTACTACAGCAAGATCAAAACAGTAGAGCAATTTCTTTTTAAAGACATAAAAATAGCTTTAACAATAGATTTACTACTTACATAACATCCCCCTCAAATGCAGGGCTCTTAGTGTCATACAGATTTCTCCCCTTGAAGGATCCTGATCCTGACCTGGTACATTCCCAAGGGTATAACAGTCCTGGCAAGTACAGCATGCAAGATGTTTCAGTGTAATAGACCAGAGTCGAGGACAGCCCTATAGAGCCCCAAGAGTTCTGTGTTAGCCTGTGAGGTTTAAAATTACATCTCAAATGCTAGGGCTTCTGGGGGCCTAGGGAGCCCCCAGACCCCCAGCCTAATGCTTGGCTTGATGTATGAAAATAAAGGACTTTTTTAGTACTTTGCCCCCCCATAAATAAAAAAACCTGCTATGCCCCTGCATGTTACCCTAACAGTTGCATTTACTCTGTGCCTTAAAGACAGTGCTTCCAGACTGACATGACATTTTCCTTTTAACTCCAGGGCAATTTTCTAGGGTTTTCCTGTACATCACCTTATTTCCAATGGAAGCCAATTTGCTCTGTGTTACTATATAATCAGTGCAAGTGTATGGGAAGAATTTCCCTGTAGATGGCTCCAAACCCCTGTAAAATACAGAAATTCCTGTAGACCTGACAACCCTCTAAAGAATGGATCTTTTTACATTTTCGATATAAACATACATATATAAATATAACTTAAGGGACAGTATATGTATATGTAGAAGTTTATTGCAACTGCTCCCACACCCTCCCAACAAAATATTACTACTAAATTACAGCTAAGCAACTCATTTCCACATTCCCTTATCAGGGCCACTATTGAATTAGCAGTCAATCATACTGTCTTTGACCAGTTCTTGTTTTTGTTCTAAGCTATGATTTCTGAGCTGCTGGTTGATTAATGCAGGCACAGGTGATGTACGCTGTTACACTGTGCAGGCTCTAGGGAGGCTCTAAAATTAAAAATTTCTGGACACACATGGGCACCCACACTGGAGAGTTTGTGGAAAGGAAAAGGAGTACAAGTATGGCCAGAGATTTTTATAGAACTTTTCTTGGTGCAGTAAAGCCACCAGTAGAGACTGCGTGAGTGAGTGAGTGAGTGAGTGAGTGAGTGAGTGAGTGAGTCAGTGGTGAGAGAGCCGAGTATACAAGTCTGTGTGCTGGATCCAGTCCACAAGGGAACTGTGAGAGGGGGACGTGAGCCAGGCTGCAAGAGAGTCAGGACTGCTGGGCACTAGCTGGTCGCCTCTGGGAGCATAGCGATTGATTCATCTGTGTCGGTGGATTAAGAAGGCTACAGGAAGGGAAATCTGCAACTGACTTTGGAAGTATTGCATGTGTGGCATTAAGAAGGAGTCAACAGAAGGCTAGAGAATGCTGGGGTAGAGAAAGGCTGATACTGGGATTGGGGGGTATAGACTGCCATCAAAACTGACATCACAGAGGCAACAAACCTTTGTGTGAAGCAAATAAACAAATCAAAACAAAAGAAAAAAACACAATGGTTCTCAAAAGAGGTTGCGGGGAAGGTTAGGGAGAAAAAGTTAGCATTTAGGAAGTATAAGGAAACACAGAAGGACCAGGACAGATAACTGCACCAGTTAAAGCAGAAGGAAGCGGGGAAGGCAGTCAGAATAGCAAAGGCCCAAACCAAGGAAAAGACAGCCAGCTCAGTTAAGAAGGGGGATAAAACCTTTTATAGGTACATTAAGGAGTATAGAAAGACAAAGGGAGGGATAGTGAGGCTGAGTAAAGGAGATGGTGGGTGGGCAGAGAAGGACAGTGAAAAAGCAGGGATACTGAATGAATACTTCTGCTCAGTATTCACAAAAGAAGACGAGGGTGAGGCACCTAATCCAATCAATAGAAGCACTCTGGATGGGGGGGGTCAATCCCAGTCCTTTCACAGATGAAAGGGTTCTCAAAGAACTCCAAAACCTGAAGGTGGACAAAGCAATGAGGCCTGATGGGATTCACTCCAGAATTCTAAACAAATTAAAGGGAGAACGAGTGACACCATTGACTAGCCTTTTTAACAAATCATGGGAGGATGGTGTGGTACCTGAGGACAGGAGGAGGGTGGATGTGATTCCACTTCACAAAAATGGGAGCAAGACAGAGGCAGGAAACAATAGACCTGTCAGTTTGACCTCAGTGGTAGGGAAAATGATGGAATCACTTCTGAAGGAAAGAATTGTTGAATACCTAGAGGTCAGTGGGGCACAGGACCCAAGGCAGCATGGATTCACAGGGGGAAGGTCATGTCAGATGGATCTAATTGATTTCTTTGACTGGGTGACCAAAGTAGTAGACCAGGGAAGGGCTGTGGATGTGACCTACTTAGACTTTAGCAAAGCATTTGGCACAGTGCCACACAAAAGATTAATAAACAAATTAGCCAGTCTGGAAGTGGATCCCAGGGTAGTAGCCTGGGTAAAACACCGGCTGGACAACAGAACACAGAAGGTAATAGTAAACGGAGTCCACTCTGAAGAATGGGGGGTTACTAGTGGGGTACCGCAGGGTTCAATACTGGGTCTGGTCCTTTTTAATGTCTTTATAGGTAACATTGCAGAGGGACTGGAAGGAAAAGTATGCCTCTTTGCAGATGACACAAAGATCTGCAACAGGGTTGATACACAAGGGGGGGTGGAAAGGAAGAGAAGGGACTTGGAAATGTTGGAGGAATGATCAGAAGTATGGCAGCTTGGATTCAATGCAAAGAAGTGCAAAGTAATGTACCTGGGAAACAAAAACCCAGGGGAAGAGTACTCAAAGGGGGGAGGTAGTAACAACAACAAAAATGGAAAGGGACCTGGGGGGTAAGCATATCAGATGACCTAAAGGTTAGCAAGCAATGTGAGAAGGCAGTAGGGATGGTTGGGGGGGATACTGAGATGTAAAGGGAGAGGCACCACCAGAAGAAAACAGGAAGGTGTTATCCCTCTGTACAGTCAGTTGGTGAGACCCCATCTGGAGTATTGCGTCCAGTTCTGGAGACCCCATCTCCGCTAGGACATAGACAGAATGGAGACAGTCAAGAGAAGGGCAACTAAAATGATGCAGGGTCTGCAACAGAAGCCATATGAGGAGAGAATAAAGGAGCTTAATATGTATACCCTTGAGGAAAGGAGGGAGAGGGGGTACATGATAGGGACTTTTAAGTACCTCAAGTGAATCAATGAAGTCCAAGAGGGTAACATCTTTCAGAAAAAGAGATGTGCAAGAACAAGGGGACACAATTTGAAGATGGAGGAGTGACAGTTCAGGGGCAATGTAAGGAAGTATTTTTTCACAGAGCCCTGGTGGTGGATGCATGGAATGGCCTTTCTAAGGAGGTTGTGGGGTCAAAAACAGTGGGGGAATTCAAGAATGCATCTGACAGACATAAGGCAATTCTTTAGGGGAGTAGGAAGAAATAGGCTGTTGGTTAACTAGGATCTGCAACTTATCCAGTACGTAGGGAAATAGGCAGACTAGGTGGGCCAAGTGGTCCTTATCTGCTGTCAAAGTCTGTTTTTTTTATTTCTATGAGACTACGGCTTTAAATGCAGTCATTGGTAGCAGGTCAGCCAGAGATGGAGGTTGGAAAAATAGATGACTATGGTAGAAGGGCCACAAGAAAGGAAAGCAGACTGCAGAACAGATTTGGCTGTGACCACGTGTGAGATCTTGTGGCTGGATTCCGTAGCCAGGCATATCACAGCCAAGACATGAGGTGAGGACCTGAGTCTGTTGCCTTTTATTTTACTTACAGGGCACAGTGGTTACTGCTGCAATGATGCATTGTATTAACTACTTGATTTGTGATGGCTCCATACAGCTGTGCCTGCACTGCTGCTGTAGTTTCACAGTCTACAAGTCATGGTTGTGGCCTTTCCATAATTATTTTTTCCTAAGCAGCTAGATTGCTGTTTTCCCCTCTCCTAATCGGATACACTAAATGGTTAGTAAACTCTACCCAGCATGGCATATTTTAGTTCTGGTCTTCATTCTGGTCTTTGGCCTGAAGGTAAAGGTGAGGGTGGGGGGAAGGCTTGTCTTGTTTGACTACATTTTGCATCACATAACATGTGGTAATGTCTGATCTTTCTGCCTTCTGGCTCACAAGTGTTGGGGGCGCACAGCTCCTGTGCTTTTTTGTGGGGATGCAGCTCCTTTGTTTATAGGAGGTTGCAGCTTCTGTGTTTTTTTTGGTTGGGTGTAGCTCCTGTGTTTGGTGGGGGCTTAGCTCTAGTGTTTGGTAGGGGGGACCAGCTCCCATTTGGTGGGGGAGGGAGGGAGGGAAGTGCAGTTCCGTGTTTGGTGGGGAGGGGAGGAGAGCATCTCCTGTGTTTGGTGGGAGGGGAGGGATGGAGTGCATCTCCCATGTTTAGTGGGGGAGGGGGATGGAGCACAGCTCCAGTGTTTCGTGAGGGAGGGGGTTCAGCTCCTGAGATTGCTCCTGTGATCGTGGCATGGTGGTTCATAGCTTCTGTTTCAGCGGGGGATTACAGTGCAGCTCCAGCCTCCCAAGGTTATCAATAGATGTAAAACAAAAGCATTTTGACTGGTGTCTCTCACCTTTTTTTAAATCCTGGTATTCACTCTAACCCAAACAGCCCATCATTCACAGTCCACCAGAACTAACATGAACCGCATACATTTTTAAATAACAGCACTTGCATTAGTGAGGCCCTCACTTCGGTAATGGACTTACTATCTAAATCTGTTTAAATCAGAAATGTGGAACTGTTATTGCATGCATTACACATTCTAACACAATCCAGGCTGCCAATCCCATGCTGCTAGGATTGTGAAGACCTGATGCTCTTGTTTAAAAAGGCACATGGGACTGGACCCTTGGTGCAATGCAGCAGCCATGTGAAATGCCACTGAGTTGGTAAGGAAATTAACCTGGGATCACAGAGGGAGAGCAGGGGGGAGGACTGAGCATGGCAAAAAATGATTTGCCTCTCCTGGCAGGAAAGCTCATGGCTGCCACTGCAAATCTGCTAGCTGGGTGACCACAGATGGGCAGTACAAAAGAGTTATTATGGATGGGAGAATGTCAGCTGGACTTAGTAACTGCATGCTTGCACACCATATCCTGTTAAAAATAAAAAAAAAACTGTCCCTGACCCTGTAGGGTGACCAGGGCAGGTACACCGTGGCCCCACCCAGGCGGATGGTCTGTGACCTATTGTGCTGAGATGTGGGTGCACAATGAAAAACAGGTATGCCAGCCCTTAACTATAAACACAAAGTCCCACACACACCAAATCGCACTCTAACTGGAGAACTGCACTTTACTCACTGGGTTGGTAAAAAATGTCCATGTTTTATGTTCATCTGAAACAGCTAAGTGCAGTCGAAGACACAGGAAATAAACAGCCCTTACAGCAGGCTGCCTATCCTGGTGCTTAATTCAGCAGATCTTGGTAAATGGGTAACCGGCATCCAGGCGTGCCCCGATAGAGTTCTTTTGAACAAAGTGCTGGGGGATAGCCTGTTGTGGGGGCTGTTTATTAGCAATGTGCAGTTACATTACACAGGGTGTAAATTACATTACACCCTGTGGGAGCCCGGCTGGCATTTGGAGCAGTCTGTTCACCCTTCAGCTGTTTCAGCATGAAAATAAAATTTGGATAGTTTTTGTTAGCACAGTGAGTGGAGTGAAGTTCTTCAGTGAGAGTGCACTTTGGTGTGTGTGGGACTTGTAGACACCCTGGCCCCACACAGCCTCCTGTCATTTTCAAACAATGGTGTAGGGATGACTATGAGGATCCCCTGTCTTCTGACCCCACCATGGAGGATAAGCTGTGAGGAATACTGGAGAGCTGCAGCTCAGTGTGAAGGTGCTCCGTGGTTGCTTGGGAAGGGATGTAGGTAGAACAAGTGCTTCAGAGCAAAAAGAAAAAAATGGGAAAAAGAAAGGTATATGGGTGATTAAATCTGGGGAAGGAGATTCTGTCTCAACAGCTAGAGGTTTCCAGGAACTGGGTCTTTTCTGCTTCCAGCTGAGAGACTTCTCTGCTCCCACTTGAGAGCTGCTGCTGCTATTGCTCACTCACGCTGATGTACATCGAGTAAGAAGCAGTGATGCAAAACCTCCAAATTTTTTAATTCAAGTCGGGTCAACGTTAACTTTTCTTTGCACTAGCCAGCATGACAAGTTGATTCAAAATTGCACTAGCTCATAGATGGTTGCACTAGCCCACAATTATAATGGTAAATTTTGAGCACTTATACAGGAAAAAATACAAGCCAAGAAAATAGTCAGATTATTGCACAGTTATCCTGCTTCCACATTGCTTTCAGCCCAAGCAGAAAAAAAGACTGCCATGACATCACACACAGTGTCCCCCATTGTATTGTACCATGGCCTCCTCTCTTCCTCTTTCTGTACCCTCCCGAACCAGAGGATAACACAGCAGCAAGTGTTTAGTTAAGTAGACCTAGCTCTGCACACACAATAGCCAACATCATCATGCACCTCACCATGCTCTCACCACCACCCACAGGGCAATGAACAGCATCAGGTAGAGAAAGACAATCTCAGTCTCCACCCTGTCATAAACTGGAGTCCGGCTCTTCTGGAAGTTTTCGTACAGTGTCAAGTGAGCCAGGAGCACGTGTAGGATTTAATTGGGAAGCGGGCTACCTAACCTAAGGGGTTTGGGAAACAGAGAACATTGCAATATTTTTATTTTTAAAAGTATTAATTTTAACAAGCTATGCCCCAACAGTAACACATTTTTTTAAACATTCTTCTTTCATCAGGCCAGGGTAAACAGTACACTGGCATGATACTATACTACCCTTTTTTCTATATAGGATGATATAAGCACCCCAGGAATGCTTATTTTAACCTTTCAAATCATGTATTTTATTAAGGTATTTTGTACCATACATGCTCCAAAGTTTGTTTTTAGGATGAGAGGACATGATGAATAGAATAAGGGTGGGACTGTATGGATGGCATTGTCTGGCATGGTCCATTTAGAAGAGCTGAGGGCCCCTACATCTGCCACTGCCAGTAATGGCAGCTATGAGTCTGTGGATAGTCATTTCAGATTATGGTCTGCAGTGGTATCCAGGGAAAGTACAGAGTTGAGAGATTTGGAGGGGAGAGGGAGTAGCTATGGTGAGGAGCAGACCCTGTATGCATCTTAGAAAATTTTCACTGAAATGTTGGATACAGTCACTCAAAATATAGGGAAATTTATGTAGAGATGTGCAAAATTAGGAAATTTTGTTAAGTGAAATATTTTGTGAAATTTGCGCATTTCGTGAAATGTTTCACGCCTGCAAAATGCAAAATTCTACCATTGAAATGTGAAATTTTGCCCACGAAATGCGAAACTTTAGACAGGGAATGGCAAAATTAGGGCAACATTTTGCTGTTTTGGGAGAAATTGTGCATTTTGCGGTGAAATTCCGCATTCTGCAGGTAAATTTTGCAACTTCGCACTCAGCGAAAAATGTTGTGGAATGACAGAATTTTGCAAAATGTTTTGCCCAGTGAAACTGCTGGTTTTGCTGCAATTTTGCCAGTGAAATTTAATTTCACAACATCTCTACCCTTATGTGCATAGATGATGGTGGCAGAAAAAGACCGATGGTCAATCCCATCTGCCTTTAGTTCCCCATCAAACCCCAGGACCTATTGTCAATTCAGGGTACTAGCATCACTGTGAACTCACCCATTCCCCTCTCTACTAATACCACCCTGAACAACAGCTACACACTTAGCTCTCTTCCAGTCATGCTTGTAACCATTTATGGTTTTGGTGCCCACCACCTTGTCTGGCAGACTGTTCCATGGTTCCACCACCCTTTCTGTTAAATAAAACTTTCTCATATCCCTCTTGAACTTCCCTCCCATCAGTTTCCACTCATGCCCCCCATGTACTTGAATGGTTACTCATGTTACTCAACTGTTACTGTTCCTCACAATTCACCTTGTTTATACCTTTTAGGAAACTGAAGGTCTCTATCATAT
This sequence comes from Neoceratodus forsteri, assembly GCA_016271365.2. Taxonomy (NCBI): domain Eukaryota; kingdom Metazoa; phylum Chordata; order Ceratodontiformes; family Ceratodontidae; genus Neoceratodus; species Neoceratodus forsteri. The sequence continues at coordinate 1,389,053,848 of CM057453.1, forward strand.
CACCAATCTATCATCTGGTCTTCAGCGAGTACATGTTCAGTGCCGTGAGCTAATCCTCATCAGATCTGCCGGTCCTGAATCATCCTGGTCACCCTTCATTGCATTGTCTGTATCCTGTCCTTATCTTTGCTGAGGTAAGAACTCCAGAACTGGGCATAGTACTCCTGGAATGAGCTCAGCTCAGTGAGCCAGCTGGATGAGGCTGGGAAGAATGTACTGTAGCATGCACCGCAGGCCTCAGTCTTTATTTTTGTTTATTTGGTTAGTTTTTGTTGACCTATACAGGAGGACTGGAAAATTCTGCCTACTTTCAGCTTCATCCAGTTGAGCGGGGGATACAGATAGAAACCAACTGAAATTGAACCAGATTAAGATTTTTCTTTTTTTTTAGTGAATGGGGGAAATTTGGTCAGGACAAGGGGGAATTCCCCTGTTCTTTTTTTTAAACTTGTCATGGGATCTTTAACATCCTCCTGAACAATCAACAGAACAGGCAGATGGGACCTTGATTTAATGTTTTATTGAAAGACAGCACCTCAGGAGTGCATCATCCCCTTCATGCTGCTCTATGGTGTCAGTATTGGGATTTTACCCAAGTTCCTGGAGTGGGGCTAGAACCCACAGCCTTCCAATCTTTGGCCCCAGAGGTGAGTGTACAACCTGTTGAGTCACTGACACAGCCTAGTGAGGGATAGTGCAGTGTTCTAACTTATAGGCAACACCTTATGGCAGGGCGGTAAGCCTTGCCTCACAAGGGAGTGACGTGCATGTCAAGGCCTCTTTGGGCCATGCATTGTCTTGGGAGAAATTGGTAGGCATGAAAAATCAGAAGACAGCAGCTGTTAGGATGAAGTTTGATTGCTGCAGACCCCATACCACTGACAGGCTCCATATTGCTGCTAGCCACCCAACACCATCACCCTCCATATCATGGACTTACCATGTGCCTTAAGCAACATGCTTGGGAAAGAACATAACAGCTCTCTAATATCCCAGCCACAATGCTGTGCAGTTTGTGAATTTTGAAGGTCCTGCAACCTCAGCCCAGCCATTTTCTCACAGTAGTGTCTATTTATCTCCACATTGATACAGCTGCTTGATGAAGCATTAAGTGCAGTGATGTAATGGCTGTCTGATCAAGTGGTTGTATCACTCTGAATGGCATCAGTTTCTGGAGAGATGTAAGAATTCAGCTGCAACACAGCCATGATATGATCAGGGTGAGTTAATGGTGATCTACTGGGTGAAGGGTTGACTGCTAGAGCCAGTCACATGGTCTCTGCTTGTTGGAGTGGGGGGAGTGCAAGCCATATGCTGAGTTATTAGTACTTTTGTGTTTTCCCCTTAAAGTCTGTTGAGTCGAAGGGTCTGTTTTACAGCATTTATGTTACTATTGTTCTCTCTTTCCAACAGAGCCATCAAGCTAACCATTCTTCCAGTCATCTGCTTGCTAACCAGCCTTAGACAGGATATGAATGCCAGTCATCCACATGCTAACCATCCTACTAATCACCACTCAACTTTTTTGAAATTCAAAATTTTATTGTGACAGAATCTCATATTAAATGTAGTACACATAATAATAAAACAAAACAAATCCATTATGTTCTATCCAAACAGATGACAGAAATAGATTCAGGTCACAAATTTTCTCTCTCCAACCATCAACACTAACAAAACCACCCCTCTCACCTAACCCATCCCTCCCTACAGCAACCCCTTAAGGAAGATCTGCTCCACCCATCATCCCTCCTCCTGCTTTACTCGGTTTGGCTACACCTGGGGAAGGTATAGCGCAGGAAAGCGACTCCAAATCTTTTCAAATATATGAAACCTATTGTCCCTTCCCGCTCCCCATTTTTCCATATTTAAATTAGACAACATCTCCTCCAATCATTCCGTATACGTAACTGGGGAGTCAATCACCACTCAACTTAACAGCCTGCCAGTCACCAGCAAGGTAGGTCAGACTATTAGTCATCAGAGACCAGGACAGAGGAAAAGTCAGAGGCGCTGAGCGTGTTCATTTTCAGTTGGGTGGATTTAATTGGGATCACAATTAGGCTGACTTTTGAGTAACATTCTTCCTGAAGAAGAGTTTGAATAAGCTCACAAACCATATATCCCACCTTGTGCAAACTTCTATAGGACTCCATGTGTATACATTTATGACTGAGTCACAAGGTAGAACTGTGGAAACTTTTTGCCATAGTTTTGTTTTGACCAATTGCTATTTTATCCCAAAGGTAATTATTTAATCATATTTTTGATTTATTTCTTTATTTTCCTAGAGAGGTCACTAAAGTTGGACAGAGGGTCAGTTGGGAGTGATACAGGTCAGTGAGAGGATTGCCAAAATTGGGTAGTGATCTTGGGTAAAGGGGAATTCAACAGGGTGGGCTACTATAAGGTGCAGCTTGGACCCATCAGGGTGAACAAGTGTGTAGGGGACTCAGCAGGGTAGGCTAGGGTGTATGGGGAATGCTATCCTACTGCAAAAAAAGCTCACTCCATAACACTTATATATCTAACGTACAAAGATTCTAGTGGAAAGTAAGCGGCATGCATGAACTATGTGCAGATGTAGTGTTCTGTCAGTATTAATTTACTTCATTGGGACATGCTGAAATGACGTTGTATACAGACTGCATGAACACTAAGTGGGCAGTACCAGATGACAGGCTATGTGTTCGTTGAGAGATATAAACTTAATTCCACTGTGTGCTGAGGTATGAGGCTACAGGCTGAATACCACTCAACACACACTAAAGGAGTTCCTGTATCTACATAGAAACATAGACTTTGATGGCAGATAAGGACCACTTGGCCCACCTAGTCTGCTCATTTCCCTACCTGCTGGATAAGCTGCAGATTCTAGTTAACCAACAGCCTACTTCCTGCAACCCCCCACTATAATTGCCTTGTGTCTGTCCCATGCATGTTTGAATTCCCCCACTGTTTTAGACCTAACGACCTCTTCAGGAAGGCTGTTCCATGTATCTACCACTCTCTTCATGAAAAAAAATTTCCTCACATTACCCCTGAGCCGTCCCCCCTCTATCTTTAAATTGTGCCCCCTTGTTCTTACACATCTCTTTTTCTGAAAGATGCTACCCTCCTGGACTTTGTTGATTCCCTTGAGGTACTTGAACATTTCTATCATGTCCCCCCGTCCCTCCTTTCATCAAGAGTATACATATTAAGCTCTCTCAGTCTCTCTCTTCATATGGTTTCTGCTGCAGACCCTGCACCATTTTAGTTGCCCTCCTCTGGACTGCTTTCATCCTGTCTATGTCCTTGCATAGACAAGGTCTCCAAAACTGCACACAGTACTCCAGATGGGGTCTCACCAACTGTCTGTATAGAGAGATAGCCACTTCCCTTTTCCTACTTGTGATGCTCCTTCCTATGCATTCCAGTATCCCCCTGGCTCTCCTTACCGACTTTTCACATTGCCTACCACCTTTAGGTCATCTGATATGACTACCCCCAGGTCCCTTTCCATTTTTGTTGTTGTTAGTACCTCCCCTGCTATTGTGTACTCTTCTCCTGGGTTTTTGTTTCCCAGGTGCATTACTTTGCACTTCTTTGCGTTGAATCTAAGTTGCCATATGTCTGACCATTCCTCCAACCTTGCCAAGTCCCTTCTCATCTTTTCTACCCCCCTTGTGTATCAACTCTGTTACAGATCTTTATGTCATCTGCAAAGAGGCATACTTTTTCCTCCAGACCCTCTGCAATGTCACCTATAATGATGAATGCAACACATTGTAGTGAACTTATTGCCCTTATACGGCTTGGTATAGAAAGTTTGGGCTTAGCAAATGCAGTACTGTGCATTTGTGAGTACATATAGGCATGGCAGGTGAACTACTTTGTCAAATCAGACAGCAGTATTTGGAGCAGCTATCTTGACCTAGCTGAGATATGGGGGGATGCACATGAAGCTATATAGGTGTGCTATATGCGTGCAGATTTGTATTAAGGTATAGCCGTACCATATGCGTGCAGGTATACATGTGTTAGATGTGAGCAGCTGAACAATGACTACTTGTTTGCTGCATGCATACAATCACTTCTAATTTAACATAAAATATATGCTTGCAGTATGTATGCCACAGAGGCAGTTTAAGACGATGAACACTTGCTTCCTGCATGTATGCCACCTGCATGCAATCAGTTCCAATTTAACATAAAATACATGCTTGCAGTATGCATGCCACAGATGCAGTTTCAGACAATGATGTTGCTTGCTGCACATATGCCACACACATGCAATTTGTTCAAATTTAACTTAAAATACATGCTTACAGCATCCATGCCACAGAGGCAGAGGAAGTTCAATGTGTGCAGCATGTGATTATTTCAGATTATTTTTTCTGTAAAGGTGGGTATCAAACTGAGAGATAGGAGGCAAAGGGTGGTGGTAAATGGCAGGCACTCAGAGGACAGGAGAGTGACCAGTGAAGTACTACAAGGATCAGTACTGGGCCTTGTTCTCTTCAATATTTTCATAAGTGACATTGCTGAGGAACTGGAGGGGAAGGTATGGCTCTTTGCAGATGACACAAAAATCTGCAACAGGGTGGACATCCAGGAGGGGTGGAGAGAAGGCAAAGAGACCTGGAAACACTGAAGGAGTTGTCTAGAAAATGGCAGCTGGGTTTCAATGGCAAGAAGTGCAAAGTCATGCACCTGGGGTGGGGTAGTCTGGGGAATGTGTATAAGATAGGGGAAGGTACTTACAGTTACCAAGCTGAAAAGGAACATTGGAGTGATCATATTTGATGACCTCAAGGTGGCAGGGCAGTGCAACAGCAGGGCAGTAGGCAAGGTGAACTGGATGCTGGGATGCATAGGGAATGGGATCTCCACCAGGAGAAGTGAAGTGGTGTTGCCTCTCAGTCACTGACTGGTGAGATCCCACCTGGAAAACTGTATCCAGTTCTGGAGGCCACACCTCTGCAAGGGTATTGACAGGTCAATGCAGAGGTGTCCAGAAGAGGACTACTAAAATGGTGCAGGGTTTGCATGAGAAGCCTTATAAGGAGAGACTGTGAGAGCTGGGCATGTATTCCCTGCAAGAGAAGAGTGAGAGGGGATGTGAGTGAGACCTTATAAGTACCTCTCAGTGGTGAACAAAGTTCAGAGGGGGAGCCTCTTTCAAAGGAAGAGGAACACCAGTACATGGGGGAACGTTATGAAACTTAAGGGTGGGGAGATTAAGAGGGATGTGAGGAAATAATTCTTCACAGAAAGGGAAGTTGACACCTGGAACAGCCTGACAGAAGATGTGGTAGGGGTGAAGATAGTGGAGAGGTTCAAGCATGCATGGGATAGGCACATGGGTATTATAAATAGAGGTAAGGGAGGAGAGAGGAACACCTGTGACCAAGTAAGGTCCTGCTTGTAGTGTTAGGCAGGAAAAATTAGGGCAGACTGTATGGGCCTACCAGTGAACAGCTATTGGCAGATGACTGCAGATAGGAAAAAAATGATCACTATGAAATAAACAAATACTACATAGTACACATACATGCGTGTGGGATGTTGCAACATGTGACCCAGGTAACGAAAGAAAAGCACCATAGAATGTGAATAGCCATCAGTAGATGGCTACAGATTGGAAAGAATTAACACTATAAGGTAGATAAATACTGTGTAGTATACATGCATGTGTGTTGCAACATGTGACCCAGGTAATGGCAGAAAAGAACTGTAAAAGGTAAACAGCAATTAGTAGATGACTGCAGAGAAGTAAAAATTAACACCGTGAAATAGAGACTGCATGGCACACATGCGTGTGGGTAGGATGTTGCAACTTGTGACCACAGGTAATAACAGAAAAAAACTATTGACTGTGAAAAGCCTTGTCAAGGTAAAGTAAATGTAGACATCCCTGACAGATGTACAGTGTGAGGGAACAAGTAACTTCATTTGGAACAACAATCTGGCCAAACAAGGCATGAACATATATGATCTGTCTCATGCACTACTAGGATTATCACTGGTCCTGATTTTGTCAGGACAGTCCTGGTTTGGACGACTGTGTCCTTTGAAAAATAATGAAATAATTGGCCTGATTTTTTTGTAGAAAAATGTTTTCTTACTTTCCTCTAGAAGTTGTAGAAAACTATGCTACCTTAACTAAAATACCTTAAAGTGACAGCAAACAATATTGAATAACTAATCAACTAGTACACTTTGTTCTGATTATTTAGAGAAAAGGGTCCCGATTCACAAAGGTTGGTGCAAGCTGCACCTAAGGCAGCTTGCCCTGATTGCCAGTGCACCAGGGACCCTGCACCCAATACACTATCAGGTAGATTCATGGTGGCAAATTCCTACAGCTTTCAGCAAAGGTGGCCGTGTGCCAAACAGATGGTGCATCTGCAGGTTTGCTGCAAGTTGCTGGGCAGTCAGGTGGCAGCTGCACCTATGGACAGCAACCAACACAACCCAAAACCCAAGCACAAATCACTACCTTCCCTGGTGGTCTAGAGGACCCCCCTGCCCCAATACCCTTGTTTTTAAAATTAATGACATCCCTGATGGTCTAGTGAACACCCCCAACCCCAATTCCCTTGTTTTAATATTAGTAGTAATGATATCTCTGGTGGTCTAGTGTACCCCCCCAGCCCTGACCCTCTTGTTAATAAATTAATAATGTTTCTGGTGGTCTAGTAAAACCCCCACCCCATCAAGCAGTGCCCCACCACCCTGCTCCACTCCATCTCCAAGCCATCGACTGGCCCAGCCCTCCTCTCTCCACCACGGCCAGCCACCAACTGAGCTTTCAAGGAGCACATACTGTATACAATACAAACTCATTGACTGACAGCTCACTGAGTGAGCTGTCAGTCAGTGAGCATGTACCGTATACAGTACACACTCCTTGACAGCTCAGTTGGCAGCTGGTCTTGGTGGAGGGCTGTGCTGGTCACCGGCTCAGAAACAGGGGGGAGCAGGGTGGTATGGCACTGCTTGTCAGGGAATGTAGATGTCATATTATTTGGGCAGGTCAATGATGGGGAGGGGGGTTCGCTAGACCACCAGAGGCATCATTAATATTAATAACAAGAGGATCAGAGATAGAGGGGTCCACTAGACCACCAAGGACATCATTAATTTTATTAACAAAGGGAGCAGGGCTGGGGGGTGGGTCTGATAGACCACCAGGGACATGATTATTTTATAACAGAGAGGATAGGGGCTGGGGAGGGAGGACCACGGCACATTGGTGCAAGTTCTCTACCCTCCCAGAGGACTCACTTCTAAGTACCCTTAGAACACCCCTGGCTGGTCTAAGAGTACTTAGAAATGTGCCCACTGAGAGGGTTTTGAGAATCCTGAATTAGGGGATATGGACACTAGCATCTGCCACAAGCCTCTTAGCACAATGCCACAGCCCATTTTAAGCTGCAAGGATGGTACAAGTACAGTTTGGAGCATGCAGCCTGCATTTGCCATAGGCTTCTTTTGTGAATTGCTCCAGTGTGCATCTTTTGGTGCAAGCTGCACCATGTGCCATTCAAAGTGGCCCAATCTCTTTGCACCATTCCGAGGTCTTTGTGAATCTGGCCCAAGAAGTCTGCTGAGCTGCTTGAGGGTACATACTGTCTGGTGAAAAATCATGTTTTGGTATGTAATGTCCCATTTCTGGCTTCTTAAAAGGTGGTAACCCTATACACAACTACATAAGTAAACAATACTGCATATAGCAGTAGCAGACAATAAACACAGAAACACAGAATGTGATGGCAGATAAGGACCACCTGACCCACCTAGTCTCCCCATTTCCCTACCTACCTAAGAACTGCAGATCCTTATTGATCTCCACACACCTTTTCTTTCCTACCACTACAGCTGCCTTCTGCCTATCCCATGCATTCTGGAATTCAACCACTCTTTTTACCTTACTAAACACATGTGCATTAAAGGGACATGATCAACTCTACTATCCCTACAACCCTACTATTGCACACCTTGTAAGCACCCTATTACCAACTGTATAATATGTATACTATGCATCCTTATAATCCCGCCTACCCTCCCCACAGGACACATCTAGAAATGAGCAATTACTTCTCAGTATGCCTTTTCTGGTGAAACCTTTAAACAATTAAATAAATAAATAAACCCACTTAGGCCTTAAATTGTCCCTAGTTTAAACATATTCTGTTCAGAGCCAATAAGGCTGCAAGCAACTTAGACTTGAACATGGACTTCAGACTTCTGCGATAGAAGATGGACTTTATCTATCTTTCACTATATGACCCTGACACAATATCGAACCTTAATATTTGTTCTTAGTTCCATTTTAAAATTCAGATGTTCTGCAATCTGGGCCTCAGGTCACCTCCCTCCAGCCAGTCATTAATCCAAGGAAATGACCAACTTCTATGTTGTTAGTGCAATTTTAAATCTAATCGCAATAACAACTTTCATTTTGTTTTAAGTTTTATTTAAGTGTTTGCTGTGTGGCATGAGCTGCCTTTGCCACACAGCATCAGTTTGCAGCTGGAGCATTTATTTCTAAGATGTTAATGACCAATCCAGTAGCCAATCAAAAGCCTCACTAGGCTCATGTATAATTGATTCATTGCTTGCAGCTCAGTTCAGCATCTGGGAAAAAGATCTGCTTCACGGTAGTATACAAGCCACCAGGACAAACAGAAGATAGGGCTGAAATGTTTCTGGAAGAGATCAGGGTGCAACATGGAAATGGGGATACAGTGATGGTCAATGATCTCAACTTGCCTGATGTTGACTGGGGTATCTCGATGGCCAGTTCCTCAAGGAGTCAAAAGGTGGAGGAAGCCTTATAGGACTGCCTGCTCACCCAACTGGTGAACACTCCGACTAGGTTTGGGGCCATTCTTGATGTGGTCCTCACCAACTCAGAGCTTGTTGGTGCTGTTAAGGTTGGACAGCCACTAGCTAGTAGTGACCACAACTTTGGTTTGAAATATCCCTGGATGAAGTGAAATTTCAATCCCGGGCTGGTTTTGAACTGTGCAGTGCAGAACTGCACTAACAGGGTCACAGTCCACACTTGTTGGTACCTTATTTTTAAACTCTTTTTCCAAAACTGCGGAACCCAATATATTAATAGTTTGACTCCTTGGCCCTGTTGCATTACCCCCCATCCCTTTTGTATTGGGTTCTGTGGAATCTGTTAGTGCAGTTCTTAAAGGAAAACTTTTGCACTCTTATTAGTTTACGGTAGCCAATGTGGTCACCTTGCTCCTTAGTCAAGCTCACTGAAATGGATTTAGAAAATAGCTTTTAAAGAATTATAGAACATTCTGTCATGGGGCAAGTGTACATGCATGGCACAGAACATAAATGTGTGATATAGTTGTCTCTTCTGTTACTTTTGTAAATATCTCATTTGGTGGGTTAATATTAGTACAGATATAAAGTGTGCAGTGTCAATGGGCTTGCTTAACTTCCAGAAGGTAATTCTATCAAATGAGTAGTTTTCTTTCTAAAACACATGAGCATATTAGTCCCCCTTTGACCTTATGACCTCCCAGTGTGAGGAGACTGTGAGGTTGTCAATTATGCAGCTCAGATTAACACACGGCACTATAAGCTATAGTGGTAAGGATGAGAGAGAGAGAGAGAGAGCGATAGATGTAAAAAGAAAAAGTGAAACATGATTAATTACATTCATTGTCCAACCTATCTAATCCATTGCAAATGCTTATATGCTCATAATTGTTGATGTAATTAAATTAGTTTGGTAATGAAAAACAATTAGTGAAATGATTGGGGAAGCCAGTCCCTGAATAAATACATAGACTGAGGCTATGATACAAGGGCAATATATATATATATATATATATATATATATATAGAGAGAGAGAGAGGTTGAAATGTGTAAATCAATCACATGAAGAAAATCTCATTCCTTTATAATGTCACTAAGAGAACATGCAATTAACCCGTTCCAAGAACCATTACCAATTGCGTGTTCTCCTAGTGGTATTATAAAGGGATGAGATTTTTATCACCTGAAACCATGGCTTTTTTCATGTAAAATATAGTAAGTAAGTAAGCAGATGGAAAATAAAACAGGCTGGAAAATGAAATATTATCTCTATTCTGCAAAGACCCTTTTCCGTCCTCTGAATTTGTTTAATAATAAAACAATGCCTTTGAACATTGTGATGGAGCCAAATCATTTACAAATGGTCCATTTTTACTAGTGGACAGTCTAGATGTGCAAATAGTGAGGGATTGGGAAACTGAAAATGAGCATGAATCATTCAGTATTTGCTAAAGCCGTAGCTGCTTACTAGGTGTTGTGCCCATTGCCATCACCCACAGCAAGCATCAGAATAAATACAGTATGTAATTGTGCCTATTTCCTTTTGCTTTGTTTTGACTGAACTGGTCCCTTTTCACTGGGTTTATGGACTGGATTCAGATACTAAAAGTGAGGGGAGTCCGGGACTGGAAATGAGCATGCTGTGCAGTAGTGTGCTAATAAGCCATAGTAGTAGCAAGCTACTCAGTTTTTTTCTCAGTTTCCCATTGCTGTTTCACTGCAAAGCACACCAAAATGTGAGCGTGTGTGTGTGTGTGTGTGTGTGTGTGTGATATTTACATCCTAGAAAGAGATAACATAGCTGTGAGTGAGTGAGCACTGTGCTCTTATCTTAATCCTTAGGCTGCAGACAGAACTGGAAGGTAAAGGAATTCTGGACGGATATGTCAGTCCATTGCAAAGCAAGGGTTAAGCGCAGTGCGGTGCGGTATTGGGGAGAAAGACCTTAGTCTGAGAGGAGTCAAGATGATTCACTGTAGCCTAGAGTCAGAGCAGTATGTAAGAGAGTTTGCCTAGAGTTTATTAAGCATATCATCTGTGGGCCACTGCTACTGTAGTGTGTGGCTGTTTCTTTGATGGAGCTGATCTTGAGAAACAGTGATAGAAGAGGTAGAGGGGGTAGCAGCAGAGATGATTCCACTGACTTCACCATCCTCCAGATTCTCAAAGCCTTTGGCTGTGGGGAGTGTGTGGCAACAAGCTCTGTCACATTCTGACATCAGTGTCACTGTCAGTGGTCAGATGAAAGCCAAAGAGAGTATAGGGGAAAAAAACACACAGAGTAACAGAAAGGGACATTCTTTCCTATTATCAAACAGTGAGTGCTGGCAATGATGTGATCCAGAAGTAAGCACAGAGCAAAACAATAGTGCAGGTGGGGGGGAAGGGAACAGACATAAAAACAGCATTGTGGTGAATGGAGATGACCACATATGCTTGTGCTTTGATTCCACTGTGGAAGGACACAGTCTAGGTATCCTGTCACGTGCTTCCAAAGCCCTTTTTTCTGTTATGTAATAGCAAAATGTCAGCATGGCTCTGCCCATGCAGCTGTAAAAACAGTTTGTGATTGCTCACATTCTGTAGACATTGCTGATGTAGCTGGTAGTTTGATTCAGATTCCTTTTTTTTCTTTTTAAAAGTGAAAAACAGACTTCTTATCACAGAGCTGTTACCACACAAAAATGTGTTTTGTAACATTCCTTAAACAATTTCTAATGCATATTTCCTGGACTTGAGAAAGTCCCAGCACAGTCTAGACACTCAAGATGCAGTGGGAGAAGTGCAGACTATTGCATTATGAGTGGCTGCTATTACTGTTTGAGGGTATTCCTAATCTTCAGAAAGTATGCAATAAAAGTAGATCAGGGATTTGAAACAAAACAAGTTTGGCTATAAATAAACTATTTCCATGCATTTCATTTCTACTAAGAAAGGAAGCAGAAAAAACAACCAACAATATCAATGAATTTTAGAGAAGGTGAACAATCATAAAATGTGTGTTTTTTACTAGAAATTATACTATGAAAAAAGGATTGACAGTGGCCCTTTAAAATACATGGTATGCAGAAATGGGCAGATACAGAATGTGGCAGCTGTGTTGGAAGTGCTGCTATCACAAACAAGGTACAGCCCCAGGTGCTATGGCAGGAATAATCTGAGTAAAATCAGGCCACGGGATGAAATGCTGTCAGGTGGCTGAACTGAAGGACCTACAGTACAGTGTGAATAAGTTGGGGTGGGCATACCAGGATATAGAAGTACCACTCTAGGTCCAGTACAAGCAATAATACTGACACAGGAACTGGAAACATAATATCGTACAGCAGGCAACAGTAATGGCACAGAATGTCCCAATGGTACCATGTGGCAAGAACAGTGGTACTGTCACCACTGTGAAATGCTGTCTAGACCATCAGTATGGTATGTAAAGAAGAAGCAATAAATAGTAGAAGTGTTGCACCATGCAGCATATCAAGCATGGAATCCAAAGGGCAGGTGCTAGCCTAATGGCACCAAATAGTAACAACACATGTAGAAAGGTACTATGATAACTGCCATTGTAATAGAATATTGGAAGCACTGCATCACTGAAGCACTATGCAACAATACAGGTACAGTACCATGTAACATACAGAGACACGGTTGTGCTGCATGCCAGTACAAGTACTGTAAAACACAATGGTCCTTGAAACAGCATGAGTGGGGGCAGGGGGCAACAAGAGCATTGACAATACAATGAAAATAATTGACACTGTTGCAAATGACAGCAATGATGCAGACTGCCAGTGGCCAGCCCTATTGGTGTGGTTCATCATACCAATGCAGTAGAGATTGCTGTGCCTATAAACTGCAGCAGATGTAGTACACAGTAGCACTCACCAAGCACTTCCTGTGTGGCCTGCAGGCAATATGCAACAATGTAGACAGACAGTGATTGCCTGAGTATTGCTAATGTGGGTGGGGCAGACCAATGCCTTCTGAGGTATGATGCAGTATACAACCTGTAGAAATGAGCGTGAAGACCATGGTGTTATCAGACTATAAATCAGTGTTACCTTGACTGTGTGTGAGTAGCAGCACAGAGTAACTGAAATAAGCTGCAGTAACCAAGGTTTAGCCCTAAAAAGGACATGATGGGAGTCATGTACCGTCTTATCCCTGCATGCGTTGAGTACATCCATGGTGATCATTTTGCACATGCATGGACCTTATGAGGAGGCAATGGATGTAATAGTTTACTGTGTGCCATAGCAAGCACCACCATGGCAATTAGGATGGCCTATGTCGAGTTCAATAAACCTGCATACAGAACTCCCACTACTTTGTGTTTGATGTGTTAGGGGACACAGAGTGAATAACATCCTGTTGTGGGACATGCTGCCAGGGAGGCAGTGAGGAACTAAATATAGGAAGCTGCTGTCAGTGGGGAGGTAGGAGTAACAACACCAATTATATAATGTGCCCCAGGGGGCCCGACCAATGTTCAGACATAGTCATCACCTATAATTGGCAAGAGACACAATATAGCAATGTAGGCCTGTGCCTGGTAGTCTCACAAAGGGAGTCTGACACTATCAGACATGTGGTAAATGGTAATGGGCAGCAAACAAATGTGCACAGTATAGTAATGTTTTGCATACTGTACCAATAGTGCTACATGACTGTCAATGAGTGTGCTGGTTAAAGTCTGCATCCCATTATGGTAACCAACACTCTGCTATCAGTGCCACCCATCAGGTGGCATGCATGGCAACATCCATCACCATGTAGGCAGGTAACAGATGTCCCATCATTCAGTCCTGTCTGCATCACCTCAGTATAACAGAGTGCAATGTGCTTTGCTGTCATAGAAGTACCCTGGTTCTGTGATGGCTGCAGTCAGTAAATGCCAATAAAGTTGCAATGCCAGCACCAGGTAACACAGTGGTACCCAGTATGATGTGCCCAGCATTATGGTAACTGTTTCAACAGTAATGTTACAGTCATGATGGATTGTTGTGTCCCTACACAGATGTAGAGGTAACCAACAGTAATGGAAAGAACAGAGCCACACAGGGTGGGCTAGGGGTACTCTGTTACAATTTCAGTAACAAGAACAAATGTCAGAGCACATGTGTTACTTCTCCTTGACCCTGCCGGATCACATGTTCATTTGCTGGCTGCACAAAATAAAAGACAAATTGCTTCACAACTTCAGGTCTGACTATTCTGTTTGAAAAATAGTGCTAAGTTGAGTGCCATGACTGTTTGTTCTTGCAACTAACAGTAATCATGTCCAGGACAATAGAAACCACCACACTACAACCTACTACAACCTGTGCCACCCTACAGATCCACTACTGGTGAGGAATACAATGTACCAGAATGACAGCAAAATTTGCCTATGACACACAGATGTGTAGCCCACACCAGTGAAGAAAGGAACACGGAAGAAGAACAGACACAAGTAGATGACCTTGATGAGGATGGTAATTACCCGAATTAGAATACTGTAATGGAACAATTACTGCCCATCCCTGACATGTCACCTGCCAGAAGCCATAGCTCCAGTCATGCAGCAAGTGGCTCACAGGCCACCAACCCTATATCACAGCATAGCACAGCACAACAGGATGGTGATGCAGAGTCAGTGCAGATGACCTGTACTACCTGTGGTCACGACATGCTAGCTGTGGAACACCAAATAGTGTCTTGTATACATGCAATGCAGGACATAAAGCCCAAGCATTACAACAAGAACAGCCTTCACACCAGCTGATAGAAGCCATGCAGACAGATGGGACATCTGTTCAGGATAGTGCCTGCACACAAGACTGCTACCTGAATAACATAGCAGCTGCAGTCAAGGCCTTAGCGGATGCCAGTGTCAGCAACAATGAGGTCAGGGTGAATTAGTCATCTGTCATCAAAAGCATGTATGATTTACATGCAACAGAAATAATTGAAATGATAAAGGTGTTAAAGGAGCTGCATGAGTCTAACACACAGCAGACAGCAGCAGATGTAATAAGGGATGAGGGAAGCAGAGTTGTGAGTCTGCATGTAAATACAGTTAGCAGTATGCAACAACCAAACCCCCAAGTCACCTGTATTTCAAATAGCAGTGAGGTAAACAATAATAGAACAAATCATGCAGTAACACCACATGACACTTCAGCTGACCCCGTTCTCCAGTGTGGTACTCACCAACTGTGCCAGGTCATCACAAGGAAAGCACAGTGAGATGTACACAGCAACAATAAGGGAGGAAACACGTTGTGTAGAGGAACCTACTCCTACACCACAAGGCACCAGCCATGATGAAGACAACATGGAGACACCATAGGCCAGTAGTTATCAGGAGATGAACACACATGCAACACATATGGCAGGAAGTGTGTCAGGGACTGATGTGCAAACAGACAGAACAGGGCCAGCAAGCTGACACGCATAAGCAAAAATGTCCCAGATGGACAAACAGAGAGGGAACAAAAGGACAATGACCAAGCACACAGAAAGAGGGAATACAAAACACATTACATGGGTGAGCAGTGCACACCCACAACTAAAGGTAACACAGCAGCACTATAAGCACAGACTGGACAAAGACAGAGCAGCAAGTGGAGCATGTTCAAGCAGTGGAAAAGGACAGCCTCCCACAATGGTGTGTACACACAGTAGTGATACCACAGTAACCCAAAGGGAGACTTCAAGACAAGGCAACAAATATGACAGCAGCAACTCGGAAAAGTGGTAGGGGAGGGCCTCCTAAGAAAAGTAAGCTATAAAGTTTATGTAATAGCAGCAAACATGCTGTAGATGTGCAAGCTATTCAGTGAGGTATGGTCAGGTGACAATGAGGGTAAGTACATGTACAGTGGATCATGCCAGGATGTAACACATTGTCATGGATTCACGCATGACAAAAGAGATTAGCTGCCATTGAAATTGCCCTGTTTCCTGCATCAACTCTGCTGTGGAATGCTGAATTACTGTGTTGCATCCAGTCAGCCACCTCTATCAGTGACACTATACCATGCCACACTGCAGTGTCCACATAGAGCTGATAGGTATCACACATTTTGCAAGCAGTAGTTACACAAATACTAACAGACTATGGCACTGCTTACTGAGGTACGCTCATGTTGAAATATATAGTGTTGTACATTGTTAGCATGTTGGAAAAGCATACAACAGTAGGGCAAATGTTCGTGAATGTCACCTACAGACTATACAAACATTAGAAAGCAATATAAGGTCAGCCATCAGTGAGGCCTGTGTGCACTGTTGTGTATACAGTATCAATATGCACAATATCAATGCAAGAGGGGGATGATGCCAATGTGTACCGCAGTGCCACAATGCATGGCAGCAATGCTGTGAAGCACATCAGCAACATGTGCACAGTGTACTGCAGAATGGTGAGTAAAATAAATGTGTAATGCAGTACAATGCACTGTACGCCTTTTGTGCACCCACTGTACAGCTCATGCACCATACTGTATCTGACTATAATCAGTTGTCAACTACTGTGTCTGCAGTGCCCCCTAAGTTGTAGAATGTGGCAGGTTATGGAGAAGAGTGGTGCATATGTGAGGGACACGGGGGGAGAGCACTGCAGGTGCCTAGCGTCTGGTTACAGAGTTGGTTGGACTACCAGAGTGCATGGAATGCGAAGTGTAGTGGATATGAGTAAATATGTCATGTATTATAACGTCACAGAATAACACAGGTATGTCAAATGTAATAGTCATGGTTATGCAGTAGAGTGACCAGTAAGCAATGCTCACATCACAGTCACTGCTAGTGGCATACAAATGAATACGGCAGAAACATAGAGTAAATCACTGACCATTGCTCAAATGTGTGGTGTGGGAGAGTACAGCATACAGATCACAGAGCTTTGCATCCCAGCAGACTGTGCTGCATAGCACTGACCAAGCTGTGAATAACTGTGCGTGCTATAGTGTCATTTACTATATGAAACAACACTATCATGAATACCTGTTATACATGTAATAGTATGGTTAATGGTTTGTGAGATGCCGTGATGGTACATGCTAGCAATGACTAATGTACTGCATGTAGATCCATTCCATTACAGCTGTTTACAGACACTGATGATGGCACGGCTGATATGGAGGACACAAGTGATGGCATGCCATATGAGACAGGAGCAATGCACATACATAACCGTAATATCCAAAGTAACCCTGATGCTGGTGAGACATTGCTACTGTTCTCTGACTCAGAGGCATCAGATGATATTAACATAGATACATGTGATGACTCAGATGCCACAGTGATCCCTTAGGATGTGATGTTTACCAAGTATCAGGTGGAACAGCACAATATTCATTATCCATGATACCATTCCTCACAAGGTACAGCAGGATAAGTCAGGGCCTGAGTCAGTACAATACCCACGTGGTCGAAGCAATGGCCCCACCTCAACATGGTGATGCTGCAACACAGACCCTGCACATGTGTGTAATACATATAAGCTGGCTATGCATGTGCATGACCAACATATGCCAACCATTAGTGATGGTACACTCGACAACAGTTGCCAGGAATGTATGCCATGTGACGTAAGGCAGCTGCATTCAGAAATACATGCACTTGACTTACCGGCAGCTGCAGCACTGTTCCAGACCAGATTATTACAGGCACACATAGAGTCTGTCAAGGAATTGTCAACTGCCATCATTGCCTTCAAAAACACATTAGTCGAGCAAAGGGAATAAGGTATGCAACAGACAGTGAACATGGATAAACACTGCAGGTCAATGAATGCCATTACACACATGCGTTCAGTTGTCTGGGGATATGACTCAGCATGTCCTGCAAAACATGCCAAATGTACATGGCAGTATAACACACAGTCAGGTCCCAGGGTATGGAACACCATCCCCATGCTAGAATGATTCAGTGTGCACCCAAACCACATGCAGCAACGGGACACAAAGCACCCAGTTGCCCCACAACATAGTGTAACTGTATGTCCGGGGATGGGGGCAAACAGGCATTGCACAACATTGAGTACTAGTGATGACTCCATGGAGGATTTCATGTGCAACACATGGTACTGGACAACCTTCTGTCCTGTTGTAAAACCTAAGCATGCAATAAGCAACATCAGAGATATACATATGCATAGGATCTTATTTGTAGAATGTGTCTGCTGCAAACCCCTGCACAAATATATGACACAGGCATTATAGAAATACTCCCATACCCATATTCTAGTCAACCACTGCCATGCCAGAGAGTAGCAAATTGCAAACAGCTTGGCAATAGCCACATCCATAATATGATGTAACACACCACTCCTATGTACTGCATCTGGAACCTGCATACACAGTCTAACACTTCCAGAGTGAAGGGAATATATGCACCTCGTGTACTGTTACAGATTCTGGATAAGTGCTCCACATTCTACCACATGTCTCCTCCCCTCTTGTGCTGATAGGTCTTTGTAATGGCAAAACTGTAATTAACATTGCTTTCCAGATTTGGAGTATGCGGGTCTGGTGGGGCATATGTAGGCTTGCCAGGATTCGATTTTTTTTTTCTTTTAATTTGACCGAAAATATCGATTTTTATTTTTACGATTTTCCCCGATTGTTTTTGACCACAATCATAAATGAATGCATGAAAAGATATGTTTGTTTGAAAAATTCAGTTTATTTCATATAGAATATTATATTTGTCTAAAATCCTGGTATTAAATAATTTAACAAAATCCTGGCACAACAGTGATGCATCACGTAAATACACAAATACATAAGGGATATGCAGCGGTTCAGTGTGTGATAATGCATTTATCTTGTACAGTTTCCAGTGACCTCAAGTAAACCTCATGAGTGCCGAAGGCACGAGTGAGAGTTATGAGAGGTCACTGGAAACTGTACAAAATAAATGCATTATCACATACTGAACCGCTGCATATTCCATTTATGCAACAGGTTTAGATGTTGTGTGAACATTTTGATTTTGGTAGGTGTAAATAATTTGTCAAAAAAGGGAAAAGAAAATTGAATTTTATGCTGTTTTTTGCTAATTATAAAAAAACAAAATGGTATCTATAAATGAAACACCACTCATTTTATAGATATTTTTGAGCTGAACATTTTTCGTGCTCACAGTACCATGCTATCATTTTTTGTTTTAAAGTTATTTATATTTGTTTGTCAAAAAAGTGAACAAAAAATTACATTTTCTTCTGTTTTCTTGCTAATCATATACAATATACAGGGTTTATATAAATGAAACAGTATTCATTTTGTAGATAATTTTGTGCTGAACAATTTTCGTGCTCACAGTACCATGTTATCTTTTTTCGTTTTAAGTTATTGACATTTAAATATGGTTAATACTGCTTCTGAGGCGAACATTCTAAACGAATTCTGAAGAGAACTGTGTAGATAAATGAGCTAGTGATGTAGTTACTGTGTGAATAAATGGGTGATGATGTAGTTACTATGTGGATAAATAAATTTATTACCATAGTAGCGAAGATAAATGGTTTTATTCTACAGTTTTTATCCTGACCCCTGTTGCATAAATTAATGTACTGATTGTAATCAGTCTTACTGACAGCTTTATATTGCAGAGCTTTTAGTTATTTAATTTCTTTAACCTCTTTTATATCTTGAACACTGAAGCATTCAAAAGCCAAAGTAATGTCCTTGTTATGGTACAACATGTTAAGCTGCCCCAGTCTTTCTTCTGACAGGCGCATACTTTTTTGTTTAATTCGCCCCAAGCAAGCTTCAATAGAGGCCCAGCTGACCTTTTCTTGCGTCTCCTTAAGTTTCAGATGCATTTTACTGCCCAAGTATTCACTGATTCTGTCAGCCTGCCCTGTGACTTGGGTCTTGTATACTTTGCAATGCAGTATTTTGATGTTCTCCCAGAGACCAGACTTTTTAACAGTTTTTAACTCCAACTCTGGATACTGGCTGCAATATTCATCAGCGGTCTTTCTTTTGTGACCCGTTGTGCTGACAGAGGGCTCAGACAGTAACTGAAAACTTGGCACTCAAAATTAAAAGGTATAGTTAAATACAATTACAGCTGAAACTAACACATCTATTGACAAGAAGCAGAATATATCAACCAGTGTTCTAAAGTGTCTGCTACTATACTAGACCAATTAAGCAATTAACACCTATGGACATTCAGAAGACTTCGTGTGAAGTAATGTGACTGTGAGCACTTAGTGAAAGAAATCATTTAAGGCATTTAAAGCATTTAAAGGTACACCATGAATGCTTGCAACCTAATTCAGTTACTGAATAATTTAGACTTAAATTGTGTTGGTTTTTTTTGTCGGCTTAGCAAATTTCGTCTTCGGTGATGTTTATTGAGGGTTTCTGATTAAAATCGAATTCTGGCTACCCTAGACATATGGGAGTGGCATGGCATCTCCCACCCCTGATCTGTGATCCAATAGGTCAGCCAGTTTGTAGGTAGCATGGACTGTGAGAGGTGTCCACCCCTAGCATCCTGGTCTGGCCAACATGTACTGAACCCATCATAGATGTGTTTTGTTCCTGTCAGCCTAATCACTTTTTCATCTGCTGCAAGGCCTGAGTACTGGTGGTGCTCCCTAGAGCGAATAGAATGTGTAGCTCATAGGTGGGTGTACATATGTGCATTGTGTACTTCCCATTTGTCAGTCTGTCCTCAGAGGATGTGTACCCTCCCCTTTCAAGTGCATCTACAGTACACTGGATCTCTGTAACCCTGCACTCTCTGAGGATACCACTCTCTAGACCAGGCATGGATTCAGGCTTATCTGCCATTGTAAGCAGTAGTGCTTCAGCCACATCCTCACCCCTGGCATTATGTAGTGTGTTCTGGGCTGTATGTGTATCTCTAACCTACGAGGTAGGATGCTGCACTCCCATGTATCCTACCTCCTATCTATTGCCAGATACTGTACAGCTGTGCTGGATATGGGGCACATTAGTTTCTGGGTCTAGCCACTTGTCATAGCTCATGTATCCAGACCATTATATAGTGGGTGTCTGATACACAGTACTATGTCTGAACATCTGTGAAGTTATGTTCCCTCTTACTGTGTTGTGGTATGCCTGGCCATGCCAGCCCTGGTGGGTGTGTTTGCCCAAATGAGCCTGGAACAGGCACTTTCTTAGAGTCCTTCCAAACATGTTGTGGTACGGAACGCTGACCTTAACAATCCCTCTGTGATCTGACTGACTAATGTCTGGTACTGGGCCCTCCTCTCAAGACATGCAACCATGCACAGATAGTCTAATATCATAGTGCTACAGCAGAATTGGCTGTCACAGGCTACATTCCACAATGCCCTTCCCAGGAATTGGTTGCATGCTACTGGAGGCCATGTAACACATCATTGTCAATGCATCCCCCCCGGCTGCATTGTACATATGTGTGAGATCCTCACTGAGAAGGCCTGTCAGTGCTGTATCACACACAATGGTACACCCATTGTGCCCTCCTGTGGCCCCCACCTTTTCCTGGGTTATGGTACTCAGCACATCTGCTACCCCTATCACTGCACCTAATGTCTCCACCTGTACTTCCACAATACTTAGGAGTTGCAGTACATAGAGATGTCATTTCTTGTACTGTGACATTCACATGTATATGGTTTTCTGTAACCATGTACACAGTCAACCGTCATATTGACATATTCCCTGATCATTGTTAAATCTGGTACCTTGGCAGAAGGTATTAACCTGCAGCACCTTATTATCCATAACCATGTACAAAGGCAGCCCTCATATCTGTACACTCTCGGACAGTAATCCTGTCTGATACCTTGACAGTGGGTATTAACCTGCACCACATTCTTCCCTGGCCAGTTATGCCAGCACCACGCTGCAACTGTGCTGGTCTTGCTGCCCCAATCATATATGCACTGATGTGAAGCACCAACTAGAAATGGAGCACATCAGAGCCACACACAAAGAAAGGTACAGAGAAGATTTTAAAGCAGCCCTCACTTCTGAGGGATGACTGTGTTTTGTGAGGGGTATTAGACCATTGACGCTGCACGTCAACTGCCCCATCCACCCCAGGTAGGCTCCCACCTTGGGCCATCCCTAGATTTATTCTAGTATAGTGGTCACATGGCCAGTCACATGGTTCCTGTGAAGACTTGTAATGAAGTCCTCACTTTCCCATTTGCAGGTTATATGAACTGACCGCTAGGGTTCAGTCTTCCACATCCCTATGTCCCTCTCACACTACCTGTTCTTGTCCCCTCCAACCACACTCAGTTCATATTTCCCTAGTAACTCTCTAATTTCATCTGCTCTCCCTGCCTCAGTTTTCACTCCCTGCTACTCCTCCTGTCCCTGGATTCAAACCCTCAACCTTTTAGACTATAGACAGTAATCCTATCACTACGCTATCATGTTCACTACGCTATCATGTCTGGCTCACTTTAGCTTGTCTTTTCATTGCTCCTCAACATACCACTATACTGACTGGTGAAGTCTTATGTTCCACTGCCTCCCTCACAACTTTGGAGACATGGAACCTGTAATCAGACCACTGCTCTTCTTCTTCCTGATTCTGGTACTGGCCTCCCCCATCCTCTGTCCCACTTCACCACTACCTATTGTTTACAACTTTGGCAATAATACCCATGTGCTGGCCAGTGGTACTAGTAGCATGTCACCTTATCTTGCTTTGGATCCACGACAGGAGCTCGACAAAAGTTTTATCGAATGACCCATCAGCAACACCAGCAGGTTGACCACATTCTGCAGTTGGCTGCTGGTTCGCACTGTCCATCCTTGTTTTCTTCGGGGGGCTTCAACCCCCAAAACCCCCATGTGGGGGCTGTGCCAGGTTTCAGCATGTTTCCCACAGTGGATGACTCTGTAGTCGCTGTGGGGGACCTCGCTGGTGAAACGTCACGTCAGGGGGATAACCATCTTGCTTCTACACTTCATGGCATAATGTATCGCTCAGCTAATCTTCCCAATCTACCTTCCTTTCTCCTGCTGCCTCATGTCCTCTCACTTCCAATACCTTCCTCTGTTTTCCAAAAATACATACAGCAACACCCACTCCTCGACAGAGAGACTGTAGACATTTTTGCTTGCTTAAAGTTAATTTATTGCAGCATGATATATTCACCAAAATGAGAGAAGAGGAACACAGCAGTGGGAAACGCCACTGCTCCTTACGTTTCACCCCCCCCCCACACGGGGGCTTCATCAGAGGATGAATCAACATGTAAGAAGCAGTTATTTAAACACCAATCAACCAATGATGTGATTTCTAATTTACACATCATTATTCAAATTATATCTGCCTCTACCAACACCAGTATTATAAACCAAAACAGTGCCCAAACACAATGTATACATTACTAAATAAACATTCAGAAATATGTTGAGATATACTTGGATATACTTGGTTCTAAAACTGTCCAAACATTCCGTTGATCCCAAACCTGTGGAGAGAACAAAAAACTGTTACTTACACATTATGGCAAAGCAAAACTGGATACCATTACATAATATATAAGCAGTCCATTTTAATACTGAATTATATTATTAAAATTACCCCCACAAGGTTATATTACATAAAAAGAAAGAACAAAAAAAACCCAATATAATAATAAAGGGAAAAGGGGAGAGGGGGGAAGGATAGTGGAGAAGGGGGTAGAGAAGAGAAGAAAAAAGAAAAAGTTGTGGGGGAAGGGAAAAGAGGGAGGGAGGAAAGGGGAAAAGAAGAATGAGAGGAGGGGTTGTATTTTGGAACCTGCAAATGGGACTTCCTAATCAGATTACAGAAAGAGTCACAAAGTAGTACCCAGCATGGTCATATTATTTAAGGGATGGTTTCACCTCAAGATTTACAGTTTTAACCTGGTGTGTTTAATGCCCCCAAGTTAAAGATCCATTTTTACTCTTTTTGATATAACAAGTTCTCTAAATTACCTGCTTGAATAGTAGCTGTTACTGTCTCTCTTGCACGCCCCTGAGTACGTTCAAATTTTTCTTCATGATTTCTGTGACTTGTCTGGACTTACCACCATAGGTGGTAATAAACATCACGTAGGGGTCAGCTTTAATTTTTCTGCTTTTTAGGTGAAAACGCTCCTTCCTATCCATGAGCAGTACTTCTTGTTCAACTCCCACCACATGTGTCTCATCAACAATTTTGTGGCCAGCTCTCGTGCTCTAGATCTGTCTAGATCAACATTACCACAATTCCTGTGTACACACATATATTGCCCTTTTGGCAAATTGTATATTACATGTCGTGGATGACAACTAATTGCATGTAGTAGGGTATTTGTATCTGATTCTTTTCTGTACAGATATGTACAAAGTGAACCATCTTCCTGTTTGAAAATCATGAGGTCAAGAAAGTTCATGGAATGCTTGTTTATATTAGCTTTAAATCTCAAATGTGGATTGGTGCATTCCAAATATTGCACAAATTCAAAAAATTCACTTTCCGTTCCTCTCCATATAAAGAGCAAATCGTCTATGTACCACTTGTATAGGTCAATATGATCATAAAATCTATTGTTTGATCTATCAAAAACAAAAGTGTCTTCCCACACACTTAAATAGATGTTTGCCAGACTAGGGGCTAAACTAGCCACCATTGCGGTCCCCTTTGTTTGTTTGTAGATTTTGTTCTCAAAAAGGAAGATGTTATTTTTTAGTACCATTTCAGTTAGATTTATCAGCATGTTAATTTTTTATTGGGTCAGACTAATATTTCGTAATAGATGTTCATGTATAGCCTGTAACCTCCCTCCCCCATGGGGGATATTTGTATGCAAAGATTCCACGTCCATGGTTACCAGAAATGAATCATGTTCACAGTAAATGTCTATAATTTTTAAAACTGGCTAGTATCCCTTATATAGCTTCGTATCTTGGGAACAGTAGGTTTCAGGAAACTGTCCACAAATTGTGATAGGGGCTCTGTAACCCATCTGATGCCCGAGACTATCGGGCGTCCAGGTGGGTTAACTGGATCTTTGTGAATTTTAGGCAAGTTAAAAAAAAAACAGTTTTTTTAGGGTGTTCAACTGTTAGGAAAAAAAGCTCATCAGTTGTTATCAGACCCTCTTGATATACATCAAAAATATAGAGTTCTGTCTCCTGTTTAATCTTAATAGTGGGGACAAAAGTTAGTAGTTGATAAAATGTTTCATCACCGAGCTGTCTGTGTACGTCCTTGATATAATCTTCGACTTTCTGCACTACAACACTACTGCCCTTATCTGTAGCCTTAATGACTGTTTTTTTTGTTATTTTTCAAGTCATATAATGCCTCTCTATCTTGTTTATTTAAGTTGTAACACATATATTTGGGGTTTTGATACAACATACTCAGATCTGTAGTACAACAATCAACAAAAGTTTCTAATTAGGATGTGGGGGGGGCAGAAAGTAGATTGAGGTTTAAATGGCATGCTATGTTCTCGTTCCTGAGAATCTACTAGTTGGTCATGCTGCATTACATTTTCTGACTGGTCATTAACAATAATTCGTTCAGAACCCTCCCACTTTTTATCTCTTTTTGCAAAAAATACTTTCAGGTTTAACTTACGTGAGAATTTCTGTATATCTAGAAATGCAGAAAACTCAGAATTTTGAAAGAAAGGTGCAAAACTCAGTCCCATAGATAATACTTTTAATTGAGTCTCATTAACTTCTTGATCAGTCAAATTAACCACTGTCAATAGCGATTCTTGAGTGGTACTCTCCGACTGTATCCCATGCCTCTGTTTCTGGAGCCTCTTATTCTGAAACCTCTTGCTCTCCTCCTTGTCCTCTTCTTACTTCTTCATCCTTGAACCGGAACCATGTTTGTCTAGTACTCCTCCTAGGAACACAGTCTCCAGGAGGACCAACCCCTAAAAAAGGACCCCTATCGGAGTCAGTGTCTTCTGGCTCTGATGCACTCTCTCCGGTGCTATAGTCCTGTCCTGCATTTTCGGTTCTGCATAGGATGGATTTAGGTGTTAACATATTATTCTGTGCCCCTTCTCTTTGGTTTGGTAAAGTTGTTAAATCAGGAGGTGTAACAATGTCAGCCATCTGCTGTTGTTGCTCTTTACCCTTCTTCCTGTTGAACACACAATTCTGAACATAGTCATTTGTGTCTCTAATAAATTTTTTCTTTTTCTGTATTTATATTTTTTTATCGTAGAATTGCAGGTAAGTTTTGTATTTGTTTTCACATTTTTCATAGTCGGCTTGTTGTTTAAAGGCACATACCTTCTGCTCTTGTTGTTTAATTCCCTCTTGTAATTCAGACTCAGTCTCTTGACTGAAATCAACAATTAACTCGATGAGCTGTAATGAGGCTGTCTGTAATATTTTATCCCATTTTTGTATGAAGTTGGCATTATCATTACCAAATGTTGGGCGTTTTAGTAGGCATAAGACGCGAGGAACACGTTGCACTTTTGCACATACCTGCATAGTATGCCGTTGTCAAAATACTCGTCTGGCTCTTGTAGATTATTTTTCTAAAGTGAAAAAAGCCTCTCTAATGCCATCTGGTGCATTGCTAGTTGTTGTTCCAGGTTTCCCCTCATTTACCTCACTAATCAGGACCACTTGTAAGGCATTCTCTCCAATCAGATTGTTCTCTGGAAATAAGGACGAGAAAATACTATCTCCATCAGAAGTTCCTTCTGCCCTCACTGCTTCCATTGCAATTGATAATAGGTAAAAATAATTCTCCCTTGTGAAGATCTTTTTGAAATGAATAAACCTGTGCTTAATCTAAATTCAGCATTCGATTTCTTCCATGTACAGTAGAGTAAGCACCAGGAATAGTGGTGCTGCAAGGACACTTAATACTTTCCAAAAATACATACAGCAGCACCCACTCCTTGGCAGAGAGACTGTAGACATTTTTACTTGCTTAAAGTTAATTTATTTCAGCATGATAAATTCACCAAAATGAGAGAAGAGGAACATAGCAGTGGGAAATGCCACCACTCCTTACGTTTCACCACCCACACACGGGGGTTTCATCAGAGGATGGAGCAAAGTGTTAGAAGCAGTTATTTAAACACCAATCAGCCAATGATGTGGTTTCTAATATACACATCATTATTCAAATGATATCTGCCTCTGCCAACACCAGTATTATAAACCAAAACAGTGCCCAAACACAATGGGTGGGATATTCAGACTGTGCCAGGCTGTGGCGCAAGCCTGGGCACAGTGCAACTGGGATATGCCTGGGTGCTGACAGAGTGATATTGAATGGTGCTGCACCATGGCTCAGCACCGTTGGATATCGCTCTGTGGCCACCCACATTCTGCATGGTGCAGTGGCACTGCATCAGTGCAAGTGGCCAGAGGGGGGCAGGGGGATGCACTAGCGCAAGTGCCATTGCGCTAGGTGCATCAACCACGATATTCAAAGGTGCACATGCAAATGGGGCCATAATGCATGCAAGGTGCAAATGGGGCCATTTGCATGTCATTATGGCCCCATTTTCATGCAGGTGCACCCATCCCCAGTGACTTGCACCTGGCTCCTTGCCAGGCTGTAGCCATCAGGGACTGATGCCCCCTGCACAAGCAGAAAAGTGCCCCGCAGCCCAATCGCAGGCATAAGTATAAAAATAATAAACTCCTATATCCCTGGTGGTCCAGTGGACTGCTCACAGCCCGATCGCGGACAGAAGTCTAAAAAAAGATTAGATCCCGTCCCTGGTGATCCAGCAGTACCCCACTTCCCACCCTCCCACTGAGCCCTGCCACCCCACTTCCCCCAGATCAGTGGCGGGTGGCAGCTCCCCACCTGCAAGCCACCTAGCCGCCCGCCGACTGACTGTGTAGCAGTACAGCTGTACACCCATTGGCCACAGCATAGGCCATCGGCATGCAGACCATACCGCATTTCACACAGTCCAGATATGTGAATGAATCTATTCACATATCTGGACTGTAGTACAGTATGAGCTGCATGCCCATTGGCCCACACTGTGGACCAATGGGCATACAGCTGTACTGTACACAGTCAGTTGGCGGGTGGCCAGGCAGCTTGTAGGGAGCTGCCTCCCGCTGGACCGGGGAGCGGGTGGCAGGGATAAGTGGGAGGGTGGGAAGGGGGTACCACTGGACCACCAGTGATGGGATCTAATCTTTTTTAGACTTCTGCCCATGATTGAGCTATGAGTGGTCCACTGGACCACCAGGGATGTAGGAGTTTATTATTTTTATACTTATGCCCATGATCGTGCTGTGAGTGGTCCACTGGACCACCAGGGATATAGAAGTCTATTATTTTTATACTTATGCCCGCGATCAGGCGGCGAGCGGTCCACTGGATCACCAGGGATATAGGACTATTTAATTTCCTACTTCTGCCCTCAATTGGGCATGGGGGGGCGCTACCCAATGGAGAGTGCCTCCGAAGCTTCAGTGGCCACCCACAGCTGGCAGCTGCTGTGTTGCACCCTGCAATATGGTAGCTCACCTGTGGGTGGCCGGCTGTTGCTCCTTTATTTTTTGGAACAATTGTATGCTGCACATGTAGGGGTTGCGCCTGCATGGGCTCTGCACATCCAGTGCTGAATATCGGGATGTGCAGGGGTATGCATGGGCACACCCCACCTACTTGTGCTGCATACATTACTGATGCACCCCGGTGTATCAGGATTTGTGCCACGCACTTTCCCCTTTTGAATGTCACGCACATCAGTGGGTTGTGCATGGTGCAACTGTGTTGTACCATGCGCAACCCTTCTGAATATCCCACCCACTGTATACATTACTAAATAAACATTCAGAAATATATTTAGATATACTTGGTTCTAAAACAGTCCAAAAATTCAGTTAATCACAAACCTGTGGAGAGAACTAAAAACTGTTACTTACACATGGCAAAACACAACTGGATACCATTACATCATATATAAACAGACCATTTTAATTCTGAATTGTATTATTAAAATTACCACCACAAAAGAAAGAACAAATACAATAATATAATAATAAAAGGGAAAAGGGGGGAAGGAGAAAGCAGAAAGGGGGAAGAGAAGAGAAGAAAAAGAAAAAGTTTAGGGGAGAAGGGGAAAAAAGAGGGGGAAGGGGGAAAGGGGGGAAAGAAGAACGAGGGGAGGGCATGTTTTTTGGAACCTGAAAATGGGACTTCCTAATCAAATTACAGAAAAAGTCACAAAGTAGTACCCAGCATAGTCATATTATTTAAGGAATGGTTTTACCTCAAATTTAAAGTTTAAACCTGGTGCTTTTAATGCCCCCAAATTAAAGATCCATTTTTGATCTTTTTGATTTAATAAGTTCTTTAAATTACCTCCCCAAATATTAGCTATTACTGTCTCTAGACCAATGGCATGAATCTTGTGAATACTATTAAATGGTACCTGTGCTATATGAAAAGCCATAGCATAATCCAGATTTCCTTTTTTAATAGCAGTTAAATGTTCTGAAACTCGGAATTTTAATCTGCATTTTGTGCATCCCACATAGTAAGCCCTACAAGAACAGGCTAGCATATATATGACAACTTCCGTATTGCAATCAATACTACCCTGTATTTTTACCATTCTACCTGTTCATGAGTTAAGAAATTCAGTACATGGGCACATAATAGAGCAGATGCTAGGTACTACTTTGTGACTCTTTCTGTAATCTGATTAGGAAGTCCCATTTTCAGGTTCCAAAAAACATCCCTTCCCCTCGTTCTCCTTTTCCCCCTTTCCCTCCCCTTCCCCCCCAACTTTTTCTTTTTTCTTCTTCTTCCCCACTGCTTTCTCCTCTCTCCTCCCCCCTTCCCCTTTCCCTTTTATTATTATATTGTTTTATTTGTTCTTTCTTTTTATGTAATATAACCTTCTTGGGGTAATTTTAATAATACAATTCAGTATTAAAATGGACTGCTTATATGTGATATAATGGTATCGAGTTTTGTTTTGCCATAATGTGTAAGTAACAGTTTTTTGTTCTCTCCACAGGTTTGGGATTAATGGAATTTTTGACTGTTTTAGAACCAAGTATATCCAAGTATATCTAAATATATTTCTGAATATTTATTTAGTAATGTATACATTGTGTTTGGGCACTGTTTTGGTTTATAATACTGGTGTTGGTAGAGGCAGATATCATTTGAATAATGACATGTGTATTAGAAACCACATCATTGGTTGATTGGTGCTTAAATAACTGCTTCTAACACGTGGATTCATCATCTGATGAAACCCCCATATATGGGGGGTGAAACATAAGAAGCTGTGGCATTTTCCACTGCTATGTTCCTCTTCTCTCATTTTGGTGAATTTATCATGCTGCAATAAATTAACTTTAAGCAAGCACAAATTTCAATAGTCTCTCTGTCGAGGAGTGGGTACTGCTGTATGTATTTTTGGAAAGTATTAAGTGTCCTAGCAGCACCACCATTCCTGGTGCGTACTCTACATGGAAGAAATTGAACCTTCCTCTGTTTCTTAGCCAACCTGCAGTAAGCAGAGACACAACACAAAGTTGCTTAAACAACCTCTCTTTAGGCTCTCCCTGTTACTTCTGCTACTTTCTGACAATGTCCACCCTAATCCCTGGCCCCTCTCACTACCACCCCCCCCAGCCGATGTGCCGGTGGCCTCAAATTAGCCTCAGTAATAATCTGCAGCCTGCTACTGAAGCTTGATCTTCTTCAAACTTGGACTACGCAGCACAAACCTGACATCCTGGCTGTGGTAGAAACATGGCTTTCCTCCAAAATTCCAGACTCCCCTGTCTCCCTTAATGGGTACGTGCTCTTTAGACAAGATAGACTGGGGAAAAGTGGAGGAGTATATGCCATCTGCCTCCTAGACTCTCTTCAAGGGCATGCTTTTCCACCCACTATCTCACGAAACAAAGCCCAGGCTCTTGCCATCAAAGTATCTTTTGGTAGCAAGGGTAAATTCCTCACAGTCCTTTCTGTTTACATTCTCCCCAACAACTCAAAACTTGGCTTTAACTCCAGTCTCGATTACGTATCTCAGCTGCCTAATAAGGCAGAGGTCATCATAATGGGTGACTTTAATATCAACTGGTCAGCCCCTTCTGCAACCGCCCCATAGGGACGCTACTGCAGCCTTAGACCTAGTTCAGATTGCATCTTTCCTCATTAGGATTAATTACAGGATGGGTACCAGTACCCCGATTGACCTCGTATTCTCTAACCTCACAAAAAAACTTACTAATGTCACAGTTTTGCCCGGCTCACTAAGTGACCAGTCTCCATTTCTTTGCAGCTGGTCAAACCTCTCCCCTAAACCCCCTCCCAAGGCAATATACTGGTGCTCCTTCAAAAAAGGTCAACTGAGGCATTTCAGGGACTATCTCCTTAACTGTGACTGGGCCTCCTAGACACTGCTACCAGTGCGGACAGTGCCCTAGCTTTCTTCATTTCCACATTCAATTCCACCTGCGACATCTTTGCCCCTTTCACCAAATGAATTATCAAAGACTTGGTTACTCCCTGGATCACCCCATCACTCCAGACTCTTATGACCTCCCAGGACAATCTGTGGCATAAGGCCCTGGCATCTGGTCTCCCTGCAGATAGGCAGGAGTACAGGGCTGCCAGAAATGAATGTACCTAGGAAATTCACCATGCCAAGGTGGCCCATTTCCAAACTTCCCTCTCTACCAACTGGGGCAATGAGAGGAAGTTTTGGGACAACATAAAGGACCTTACTGGCAAATCCAACTCCTCCCCCACACTCAATATCAATGGTGTCCCTACTCAGGACCCACAGCTCATCACTGATACATTTAACAAGGCATTCTCTGATCTTTCTGGGGTTCTTCCTCCTCACTTTTTCAATAATACCTCTAGTTCCCCCCTACTCGCCCCCAGGCATCCCCCCTTTCTAATTTAGGATTGTTACCCCCAAAGAAGGAAAAAAAGTACCTATCCTGGGTCTTGGGGAAGTCCAGATTCAGGGGTGATTCACTGGACCTGAAATTGTTGCAGCTCACTCAGAATGTCATCCTCCTTTTCCTCACAAAAATTTTAAATCTCTCCCTCTGCCTAGGTCAATTCCCCTCACAACGGAAAATGGCAACTATCACACCTATTCTTAAATGTGGTGAAGAACCTCCCATAACAACTACTGACCCATCTCTATCCTCCCCCTATCGCCAAAGCCCTTGAAATTATCATATCTGATCAACTCTCAGAATATCTCTCAATGCATAGCTTCCTATGTTGTCAGCAGCATGGTTCCGGAAGGGCCACAGTACCACCACTGCCCTTTTGGAATATGTGGATTTCATTCACAAAGCCCTCGACTGTGGCCATAGACATAACATAGAAACATAGAAACATAGACTTTGACGGCAGATAAGGACCGCTTGGCCCATCTAGTCTGCCCATTTCCCTACCTACAGGATAGGCTGTAGATCCTAGTTAACCAACAGCCTATTTCTTCCTACCCCCCACAAGAATTGCCTTATGTCTGTCCCATGCATTCTTGAATTCTCCCACAGTTTTAGACCCCACAACCTCCTCAGGAAGGCTGTTCCATGCATCCACTACCCTCTCTGTGAAATAATACTTCCTCACATTGCCCCTCAACCGCCCTCCTTCTATCTTTAAATTGTGTCCCCTGTTCTTGCAAGTCTCTTTTTCTGAAAGATGCTACCCTCTTGGACTTTGTTGATTCCACTGAGGTACTTAAAAGTTTCTATCATGTCCCCCCTCTCCCTTCTTTCCTCAAGGGTATACATATTAAGCTCCTTTAGTCTCTCCTCATACGGCTTCTCTTGCAGACCCTGCACCATTTTCGTTGCCTCCTCTGGACTACCTCTATCCTGTCTATGTCCTTGGGAGATGGGGTCTCCAGAACTGGACACAGTACTCAGATGGGGTCTCACCAACTGTCTGTACAGAGGATAACAACTTCCTGTTTTCTGCTGCTGATGCCTCTCCCTATACATCCCAGTATACCCCCAGCCCTCCCTACTGCCTTCTCACATTGCTTGCTAACCTTAAGGTCATCTGATATGATTACCCCTAGGTCCCTTTCCTTTTTTGTTGTTGTTACTACCTCCCCACCCATTGTGTATTCTTTCCCTGGGTTCTTGTTTCTCAGGTGGGAAGCTTTCAATATCATAAACCATGCACTCCTCATTGACTCTCCCATCTCTAGGCCTCTCACAAGAAGCCACCACCTGGTTGTCAAACTACCTATGTGGAAGGTCTCAGCGGATAAAAATAAATGACATTCTCTCCTCTTATTTGATAGTTCACTCAAGGGTTCCCCAAGACTCAATACTTGGCCCACTCCTGTTCAGTCTCCTTCTTAATACCCTCCCCCTTGCCTGTTCTGGGCAGTTGTTACTTTACAGGGATGATGCTTTCATCTTTTCTAGCCACCCTGAACCCTCCCTCTTAGAAGGCAATCTGCAAAGGTTCTTTTCCAAGTTGAATCCTGGTTTTCAAGTCATAAACTCCTTGTCAATTATAAAAAATCTAAGGTTATGTTGTTTGCCAATACACATAATAAACACAAAAGCCGTCCACTTTGCATTCTCAATAGTCAGCAACAACCCTTGAAACAAGTGAACAGTTTCAAATGCCTTGGCATCACTCTTGAATCAACACTGTCATTTCATGAACATATCAATCTTGTATGCAATGGGTACACACCAGGATTGACCTACTCTACAGGCACAGGAAATGCATGACACCTGACACCCTCCACCTGGCTGTTACCAGTTCAGTCCTGTCCATAGCTGACTATGGCTTAGTTATCTATGGCTCTCTGGGGGATACTGCATTGTGCCAAATTAAAATCTCACTGAACATAGCCTGTTGCCTAGTGGTTGGTGGTGATAGAGTCACTCACATCTGTGACCTGCATGAACAAGCACAATGGTTAACCTTCAGGGAAGCCTTATCTACCAGACCTGATTGTTAGCCAAAAGATATCCTCTGGTCTCTCCCCTCCAGGAACTCAGCATCTCATAACTCCTGCCTCTACCCTGCAGGCTACCAGAAGCTCCTCTAAAGCTGCTTTCCTAGTCCCATTCTGCAGGACTTCCATTGGACAGAGGGTTTTCATGCATAGGGCTCCCCACTGGTTAAATTACCTACCCACTGAAGTCTCATCTGTACATACACTAGGTCCAGTCAGACTATCACTCTGACAGCATCTCCTTGCTAAATGCAAATGTGACTGTTCCTAGCCTTCCTAGCCTCCCTCCTCCCCCCAACCTTGTTTCTCCTCTCCAAATTTAGCAATTTGTATGCACAAGACCAATACTGGCTGTTCCTTCTAATTACCTCTCTCTCCCCCAACTCCCTCCCCTCCTCTTCCTGTCCCCATTTTTCCTGTCCCACTTGTTTTCTTCCACTTTGTCTCCCCCTCTGTTGCTTTCAGTGCTCCCCATCTTTGTAATCCCTGCTTATTAATGTATCCCCTCTACGTAACTGTCTCCTCTAAGATAATATATTTATTCAGGGTACCATGTTTTAAATCTAATTATTGCACCTATGTTTGTTCTAGTCATGGTTATCATTCATTATATACCACCTGTTAATACACACTGTTAATTGTCTTCTTGCCTCTGTATACCAATTTTTTAGCCAAATTCCCTGTTTCCATGGGTGATATTATATTTCTTCATACTTTGTCCTTCTCTGTATTTTACTGGAAATTGCTTCTGTACTGTCTTTTGCTGCTTGTGATTATGTAGTTGCACCTCATCACTGTATCCTTTTGTTCTTATGACCTGGAGCCTTTGTAAAGGAGTCTCTGACTCAAAGGTTTGTAATTCCAATACTTTCAATAAATAAATAAACAAACAAATGAAGTCCCAGCCAGCTCCATACAGAAGGCATACCAGACCTTCCTAACTTCTGTTGGTTGCCTCAGACATTCTGGGGTGTCATCACTATATGACTGGTGTACTAATTCTGTAAGATATGTTTCACATTCAAGTTGCTGTCTCCTCCTTTTTCTCTATTTGGACAGTATATAGGCCATAATCATACTCCATATATGAGCCATTCCAGATTCACCTTACATTGTTCAGTTCAGGGGCAATACACAGATACATGTGTCACATATGCCCTAGTGTGTTGCCAAGTAGTCTTTCTGTATCATCCCAACAAGTAGGTATGATTGAAAACATCACGTATAATGGAGTCTGCCACATTGCAATGCACTACTGCAGCAGACTACAACAGAGTTACAGCAGGAAACAAGGCAGTTTCAGTGATAATCTCTTTTGTCATGCAGTAACTTGGGACACTGCATTTCATCATGGCTGGCACCACTATATATTAATGGGACTGCTAGCAGGTCTTTCCACAGAGACAGTTTGCTCCCTACCACCACTATGCTGTCACCTCCAGCACAGCATTTGGAACAGATGCACCCCTCCACCATCAGTTGATGTACCTCTGTCTCATGGGACCACAGCCAGTTCCCTATCAGGCTGCCCTGCACATCATCCACACATGCACATCATGTTGCCCTATCCTGGGGCACTACTAAACTGATAGCCCTGCTGAGGGTGTCTAGTGGCTTCTTCTGTATGATCCCCAGCCCCGGACAACCCTAGTAGTACAAAGTTCAGTTCTTTACAGAGTACTGCTCATCATTTCCCCACTGTTCTGTTCTTGACTTGTAAGGTTGCTGGACAGCTTAGCAGTGGATCCAAAGGTGGTAAACTTTGTAAGAAATTGATTAGGTGATAGACGATACTGCAGTTGGTGCCCAACACCCCGCTCCCCTCATTCTGAACATGAACCATCACTGAATCTACCAGAGGAAATCGCACATTGGATATTGTACGTAGTTCATCTAATGTTAATATAAATAACTGCAAGACATGTTCACCCCTATCAAATAGTGATCTAATATTATTAAATTTAATATGGTCTTTCATCACTCTGTTAACCAGGGGATATCTAAATGTTACTGTTATAATAAGGCAAACCTTGCTGAAATAAATAAAGCTATTTTCAGTATTGATTTGGATACTATTTTTATCAAACTGCAATACTGAGAATATGTGGGTTAAAATCAAGAACGTTATTTTGAGGATTAGTGATAAGTAGATTCCGAATTACAAGAAGGAAATAAACAGGAAAAAAAATTCAGATTGCTTACAAATAAAGTTAAGAAACTTTTAAGAAGAAAAGCAAGAGCCTATAGGTCCTTCAAGAAAGTAAACAGTAAGCACTTGTGGGAAAAATATAAACAATTACAAAAAATATGTAAAAGTGCAATAAACTCAGCTAAAAGAAATATGGAATATAATATTGCAATTAATGCTAAAAAGGATAATTGCAAGTCCTTTTATAGCTATATTTCCTTATTAAAAAAACAACAAAAAAATGCAATAGGCCCTATAATAAAAAATGATATAGCAGTTCATGACCCAAAGGAAATGGCGTGTACGGTATTTATAATGAACATTTCTGTTTAGTGTTTGTAAAAAAGGAAAAACATCCTGATATGTATCTAATTAAGCCAGGTGCAGAAGTAGAGATCTCAGAAGATGAAATAATCAATAAAATTAAAAATATAAAGAACATACTGCACCAGGCCTGGATAAAATCATTGGGATTATGATAAAGTTGATGGCTACTCATTTGACTCCCCCATTTAAAATACTCTTTGAAAACAGCATAAACCATAGTGAAGTTTCATGTGACTGGAAAATAGCACTTATGACACCACTATTTAAAAAGGTAGAGAAACTTCATTTCGAAAATTATAGGCCGATAAGCTTAACATCAATTACAGTATTGGAAAAATGTTGAAATGCATTATTAAAGACAGAATTAATTTATTACTAGGTTACATAGATGCTGATCAACACAGTTTTGAAAAGGTAGATCATATGTGACTAACCTACTATGTTTTATGAAAAGATAAGTAATAAATTAGATAATAAAATACCTTGTGATATCTTAATTTTAGATTTCAGCAAGGCATTCAACATGGTGCCACATTATGCTATAATGAAAAAAGAAATGCTTACAACATTGATGCAACACTTATAGCCTGGATTTCCAAATGGTTGGAAGTACGAACACAAAGGGTACAGGCTGCAGGTGTTGTGTATGAGGATGGAATTGTGTCAAGTGGAGTGCCTCAGGGCTCAGTTTTAGACCCTCTAATTTTTCAAATATTTATAAATGATCAAACTGGGAATTTAAATAGTTGACATAATAAATAAGCTGACAATTCTAAAATAGGTGGGACTTGTAACAGCATAGTGGAAACACATAAAATCCAGCAAGATCTTGACAGTATTTTTAAGTGGGCATCTGATTAAGAGATGCAGTTCAATGTCGACAAAACAAGGTGATACACTTGGGAAATAGGAACAAGAAACAGGCTTATTTCTTATGTGGCAGCGAACTTTCTGTAACGATACAGAAATTGATACCA
Source organism: Neoceratodus forsteri (assembly GCA_016271365.2). Classification (NCBI taxonomy): domain Eukaryota; kingdom Metazoa; phylum Chordata; order Ceratodontiformes; family Ceratodontidae; genus Neoceratodus; species Neoceratodus forsteri. The sequence continues at coordinate 1,389,091,089 of CM057453.1, forward strand.
GCCCATTTACAGAAGAAAGGGTTCTGAAAGAGCTCTTAAAACTGAAGGTGGACAAAGCAATGGGGCCTGATGGAATTCATCCCAGAATTCTAAAAGAACTAAGGGTAGAACTAGTGACACCACTGACTACCCTCTTTTTTTTTTATTATTGAACATCTTTATTAATTTTACGCAAAACACCTCAAAGCAGATACACAGCTGAGAGTGCGAGACAGAGGAACAAAACACCACCAGACACTAACTCACCCAATCATTGAAAAAATAAAATCCCTCCCTCCCCACCCCTCCCAAGGCTACACACATGAGCACATCCTAACTTGCCAGCCCTGAGGTACTCTGAGGGCCAGGCCTCCACACCATAAGGAGCGTTTCAAATGAACTCCAAAGCGCCTTGTATGCTATCAATCTATTCTGCATGCAAGCGATATGTTTTTCCCAATTGTACTGCTAAGGTACATTCACGGTACCATTCCAACAAAGAGGGAACTTTATCACTGGTCCAATGTATTAAGATTACCAATTTAGCCACAGCGGATAAAAGCGACATTTGGGCCTTCTTAGCCACGGAAGTACCAACTGGAAAAAGGCTCACCAGACATACCTCAGGGGTAAACAAGTTTGTTAAGCCAAGGATAGGGTCGAGGAGATCGTTGATAGCCCACCAAAAGACCTGAATTGAAGGGCATGACCATACCATATGATATAAAGTACCATCTTCCTTCCTACACCTCGCACAAAGAGATGTATCTTTTGCCCCATATTTACACAATCAGGATGGGGATAAGTATAAATGGTGCATTAAGTTAAAGTGTATCATCCTCAACCGATCTTGTTTTACATATTTATACATTGTAAGCCACAACTTCTTCCAGAAATTGGGTGCCTCTGATATACCTAGTTCCCTTGTCCAATAGAAGCATACTCCTAAAGGAAGTCTGTGATCCCATTCCTGAAGTGTTTTGTATAACTTAGAAACTGAATTTGGTTGAGAGGCTATGGTGAGGAGAATATCGGCATCTCGGTCACCATAATCAATTAAGCGCTCTGTGAGAAGGTAGATTTTAGGCCTTATTAATTTGTAGCCACTTTAAAGAAGTCCTGATCCACAGCCCCAAAAGTATTCACCAACTGACCAAAAGACCGAGGACCCCCATTTACCCAGAAATACGTAGATTCTAATGTACTTAACTGAGGCCAAAAAGTAGCAGACAGGGTCTTACCCCAACTCTAATGTGGGATTCTCAAAATGGGTTGATTGATAGATAGATGCCTTAACTGTAAGGTAATTTTGCAACTGCTAAAAGGCCCTTAACGACCAACCCATAGGATTATTTTTCAATAGTTTGGGTATAGCCGATTGAGAAGCATATAATAGGGCCCATAGAGAGCTAGCTCGCCTCTTCGGCCAACCTCGCCTATATCAACCCACAGGGGCAAGTAAGCTGATTGGCGCCTTGCACTCCAATAGCCCAACTTGCCTACGGTTGCGCAACATAATACAAAAGAGAGGAGCAGCTAGTCCTCCCTTAACTTTTGGGGCTGTTAATTTAATATAGGACCTACGTGTCCTTTTCCCTTCCAAATAAAAAATTGAACGCCTCTGCAAGTTGGTGAACCATGTCTTTGGGAGGTATACACGAAGCATACCCAAGGGTATAATAATCTAGGCAGAACATTCATTTTAATGATATTCAGCCTACCCCAAAATGACAAAGAGAGCAGCCTCCACCTATCCATATCCCCAATAATGGCTTTGACTTGACTACTCAGGTTATATTTAATCATGTAATTCAATCTAGTACTAATGTTTATCCCGAGATATGTAAGTGACTTTGCCTCCCAACATAAGCCAAACGATAATAAATCAGCTTTCCTAACATTGATATTTAAGGGAAAAATCTTTGTTTTCGTGCGATTCAACTTATAATAAGAGATTTTAGAAAAGGAATCTATTTCCTCCAATATGGCCGGAACCGAGGTCCCCGGATCCTCAACATGTAATAGTATGTCATCTGCGTATACCGAATACATGTATCTAACATCCCCCACCTGTATACCCTTAATCAAACAGTTTCTAGCCAGTCTATGTAATAAAGGCTCTAGATATAAATTAAATAGTAATGGGGATAAGGGACAACCTTGCCTCGTGCCTCGCTCCAGCCTTACAATCGGCGACATAATCCCATTACATTTTACTCTAGCAATAGGGGAAGAATATAAGATTTGGACCCATCTCAAGAACACATCAGGTAAGCCAAAGGCAGATAGGGCAGCAAACAAATAGTCCCAGCATACCTTATCAAAAGCCTTTTCGGCATCTAATGAAATAAGTGTTGCTGGGAACTTGGCATCTTTAGCAACTGTAATCAAGTGCAATAACTTCCTCATGTGATCTTGGGATGATATCCCCCTCATAAAACCAACTTGTTCCCTACTAACCAATTTGTCCATAACATTGGACAACCTGTTAGCTAAAATTTTTGCTAGAATCTTGACATCCGTGTTTAGCAGGGAAATAGGGCGATAACTATCCATACTGAGAGGGTCCTTCCCCTGTTTTAAAATTAAGGAGATCGTCACCTCCAGAAGACTAGGCTCTGATAACCCATTATAAAACCAGTACTGAAAGACCTCCTTTAGAATTGGGGATATTAGAGTATGACAAGCTTTGTAAAAATTTCTAGGGAACCCATCCGGGCCAGGGGACCGATCTAGTGGCATTTGTTGGATGGCCTGCTGGATGTCTAGAACCGTTATTGGAGCACTCATAAGAGCTGCATCACTCTCCGTTATTCTAGGCAACTCTACTGATCTGAGAAATAGCCTAATGTCATCCGCTGAAGGTTTATGCTCTCGGTCAACCTTATATAACTCCTGAAAATACAATCCAAAGGCATTCGCCATTTCCCTGGATCCAGTGCAAACCTGTTCCCCATAACCCTACATTATCCCGCTATAAAATGGGAAGAATCTAGTTGGCGAATGCGCATGGCGAAACCTTCCCGCCTCTCCCTCACGCCAAGGTATTGAAGCCTGGTCCTCAAAAAGGGCCAGCTCCACTTTTTGAGACATTAGACTCACATATTGGGCCTGCAACTGATGAAGCCTGGCCCAATCTGCCACAGTCGAGGCACGGGATAAGTTACTTTCCTCCATCCTAATCAAGCCTATCAAGGAATCCAATTGTGCCTGCTGCCTACGTTTCCTATTAGAGGCCATTTTAATTAGCTCTCCCCTCAGGGAGCATTTTAAAGCAGCCCAAATTAGGTCCTTACGCTCCACTGAGCCTTGATTACTATCAAGGAAGTCCTTAATGAAATCAAGAATGTGCATCACTGAAGATTCTTCCTTCAACATTTGGGAGTGTAACCTCCATTGTGGAGATTGCCTAGGCCCCAAGGCTAACCGGTAGTCCAGACTAACTGGTGCATGATCAGATATTACTCTGGTAGTTATCTTGGCACGTGTAACCCCAGATATTGCAAATGAGCTAACTAAAATATAGTCTATTCGAGAGTATGTCTTATGTATGGGAGAGAAAAAGGTGTATTGACTCGATGTAGGATTAATTACCCGCCAGACATCAACCAGGGCAGCCTTATTAATGAGGTCCTTTAACTCCCTTTGTGCAGGCGCTAAACCCCGCCTCTCTTTACATGATCTATCCAGATCATTCTGGAGAACTAGATTCCAATCCCCACCTAAGACCGTAAACTTCACGGGGTTGGACACAACCATATTTAGTAATCTCACGAAAAAGGCTGGGGAATCACAATTGGGGCCATATATTGAGCCCAATATTATCGGGTGAGACTCCAGCATACCATGCATAATGATATATCGACCCTCCGGATCCCAAAACTCTTTCACTAATTTGAAAGGGATATTCCTAGCTATAAGGATAACAACACCTCCCCTATTCGATGATACCCCAGCACCAAAAACTTGTCCTACCCATGCCCTCCTAAAGTAATGAATATCACCTCTTCATGTGTGTCTCTTGGAGAAAGGCAATTTGAGCTCCTAAGTGACGAAGGTGCCTTAGTATAACTTGTCTTTTGACCCTATCCTTGGCTCCTTTAACATTCCAGCTAATGAACTTGTACAGATTGCACATTAAGCTCAACTATCAAGCCCGAAGGTGGTGCAAAGAGAAGGTAACAAACAATCATGTAACAGCAATATTAAGCACATGCAATTCCCCTGACTTAGGCAGACCATGATGAAACCAGACAGTGTGTAGCCTTGGAACCCCACCCTCTCTCCCTGAAGACCAAACAAGCCATAATGACTTACAACCCAAAAACCCCCCAATACCCCACAAATATCCCCCAATTAAAACCCCCACGCCTCAAACACACACATACCCCAGTTCTAAGAGAAACTGCCCTCCTAAATATTCAGCCCACGTGATTCACTACTACAACCCAAACTACCCAACCCCACCCCGAGCCCGCCTCCCACTCATGATCATTACAAAAACTACCCTCAAACAACCAACAATTTTTGTCAATAGATCCTGATCCAAACTATATAAATGTAGATGCCCGTCCCCAATATACTTGATCTAACCCTATTCGCAAGAACAAGTTCAGTTATTTAACTATGTACGTCTCCACTGCAATAGTAGTTCAAAGCCCAAATTACGACTCCTCGAGTAAATCATCGTTTCCTGGGAAAAAAAAGGGGGGAAGGAAGGGAGGGAGGGGAAAAGAAAAAAGAGAAAAAAAGACCTGCAGGTACTAAACCCTGCCAGACAATCTAATACATATTAGACCACTCATTGTCCAGACACCACCATAAGAGAGTGACACCAAGCCCGTCAGGCCTCCACACAGTCATCACGAATAAGCCACATTATAAGGCCACTCTTCTTTCCATTGTCCATGTCCATACATCCACTGTGCGACTTCCCCCAGGAAACAATGAAGCTGCTACATGTTGCATCATGCGAAATAAATCTGTCTACCAAAGATGAAAAAGGTCCAAAAAGCAGAACGAGCCCAGACAATGTCCTCGACATCGACTCCAGTAGCCCAAAACAAGGGGGTTACGTACATCAGAGCAGCTGGGAACAATCAAATAAATATCCAGACAAGTAATGAATACCCCGGGTCAGCTCTGTCCATTTCAAGGATTTCCATCCTAGGCCACTCTGTGTTATTTTGCGCAGTCTAAGAAGACCACCAACAATCAGTAGCCACCTGGCAAGTAATTGCCACTGAGTTTCTGAGATTGCATTGACCCTCGCAAAAGGCACCGCTCATATGTCCAAGATTGCCCTCTTGACCCCCGAGACAGACAGCTGTATCTGTACTCACAGCCCCTCAGCCGAAAAGTTCTCCAGCACACAATCATTTATATAGTTCTGGGAAAATAACCTTCAACTCCTGCAGCTTGCGCTTGGGAGTCGAAAGATAACCATTTGTCCTCATGTTTTACCATCAATATAGCAGGATGTTTGACCCTGAATGGCTTGGAGGCCGCCACCAACTTAGAAACGACGGGTGCAGCTCTTGTCTCTGAGAACTCTCTCACCGAGTGTGGCAAGTCCTGTGTGATCTGAATCTTATTACCTTCCCATGACAACTCTTTTGCCTCCTCGCCTAGAAAAAACATGTTGCCTGTCCAGGAAATTCAAAATTTCAGAATTATTGGCCTTGCAACTGACCCTGGGTCGGGTGGGGTAATGCTCAGTGGGCTCTCTCGATGATATATTCCTCCAGGAGGGCACCAGCTATTTTACAGCAAAGTTTCTGTAGAAAAGTGATTATGCCATTTCCTTCTTCCTTTTCTGGCAATCCAATAATTACCAGGTTGTTCCTCCTACTGCGGCCTTCCAAGTCCTCCAGCTTCTCTTCTAGCTTTTTTATTCTGTGCCTCATGTTAACAAACTCAGACTCACTCCTTCCCTGTTTCTTTTCAATTGAAATAATGTTAGCTTCTGAGTCCCCGACCCTCTTCGTAAGTACCTCACACGCCTTTGATATCATGCAAATCCTCTGAAATGGACTCGATGGCCATCTGAGGGGTTGCATTATTTCAAGAACCTGGCTTCTGAAAGAGCAGCCTCTGGTGTGGGCATCTTAATACCGCTAGCTGCCTGCTGCTTGGCCTACTTTGCGGCCTTCTCTTTCTCGGGCGTCCGGGGAAGGGAGTGCCTCGGGGGTGTTTTTCTCATAAAAGCATCCATCCAATCAGCAATTGCTGGAGCCGGGAGAGTGTTACAACGTGCCTCGTGCAACTGGGATGGGTTAGTGTGCTAAAATGCCACCATTACCGACCGAAATCGAGAGAATAGGCGCGGAGCTCCGGGAGGCGAGTGTCTCCATCTAGGCTGCCATCACGTGACTCCTGACTACCCTCTTTAACAAATCATGGGAGGATAGGGTGGTACCTGAGGACTGGAGGAGGGCAGATGTGATTCCCCTTCACAAAAGTGGGAGCAAGGCAGAAGCAGGAAACTACAGACCTGTTAGTTTAACCTCAGTGGTAGGGAAAATGATGGAATCACTTCTGAAGGAAAGAATTGTTGAGTATCTAGAGGCCAGAGAGGCACAGGACCCAAGGCAGCATGTATTCACAGTGGGAAGGTCATGCCAGACAAATCTGATAGATTTCTTTGACTGGGTGACCAAAGTAGTTGATCAGGGAGGGGCTGTGGACTTGGCCTACCTAGACTTTAGCAAGGCATTTGACACAGTCCCACACAAAAGATTAATATACAAGTTAGCCAGCCTGGGAGTGGGTCCCAAGATGACAGCCTGGGTAAAGAATTGGCTGGAGAATAGGACACAGAGAGTAATAGTAAATGGAGTCCACTCTGAAGAAAGGGGGTTAGTAGTGGGGTACCGCAGGTTCAGTGATTAGGATCGCAACTTCAATGTGTTCTTTTATGTTTATTACTGCAGAAGGACTGAAGGAAAAGATGTCTCTTTGCAGATGACACAAAGATCTGCAACAGAGTTGATTCACAAGGTGGGTGGAAAGGATGAGAAGGGACTTGGCAAGGTTAGAGGAATGGTCAAATGTATGGCAGCTTAGATTCAATGCTAAGAAGTGCAAGATAATGCACCTGGGAAACAAAAACCCAGGAGAAGAGTACACAATGGGGGGTGAGATACCAACAACAACAAAAATGGAAAGGGACCTGGGGATAGTCATATCAGATGACCTAAAGGTGGGCAAGCAATGTGAGAGGGCAGCAAGGAGGGCTGGCGGGATACTGGGATGCATAGGGAGAGGCATCACCTGAAGAAAACAAGAAGTTATTATCCCTCTGTACAGACAGCTGGTGAGACCACATCTGGAGTACTGCATGCAGTTCTGAAGACCCAATCTCCGCAAAGACATAGACAGGATGGAAGCTGTCCAGAGGAGGGCAACTAAAATGGTGCAGGGTCTGCACCGGAAGACATATGAAGAGAGACTTAAGGAGCTTAATATGTATAGCCTCGAGGAAAGGAGGAGAGGGGACATGATAGAAACTTTCAAGTATCTCAAGGAATCAACAAAGTCAAGAGGGCAGCATCTTTCAAAAAAGAGGTGTGCAAGAACAAGGGACACAATTTGAAGATAGAAGGGGCGGCTCAGAGGTAATTTAAGGAAGTATTTTTCACAGAGAGGGTTGTGGATGTATGGAACGGCCTTCCAGAGGAGGTTGTGGAGTCAAAACAGTGGTGGAATTCAAGCATGCATGGGACAGTCATAAGGAAATTCTAGGGGGTTGGGGTAGGAAGAAGTAGGCTGCTGGTTAACTAGGATCTGCAGCTTATCTATCAGGTAGGGAAATGGGCAGACTGGGTGGGCCAAGCAGTCCTTATCTGCCGTCAAATTCTATGTTTCTATGTTTCTGTCTAGAAAAGGATCTCGGGATCTTAGTCAGTAGTGCTCTATGTCCAGTGAAGCATATTAATGAGGCCATCACAAAGGCAAATAGTGTTAGGGTCAATTAAGAGAAATACAAAATCTAGAGACCCTGCAGTACTGGCACCCATGTATAGGGTATATGCCCATCCACACTTAGATTATGGGTCACAATTTTGGTGTCTGTTTTGAAAAAAAGGACATTTTCCAAAATGAGAGAGTTCAGAAAAGAATCACTAAGCAAATGACGGGGTTGCAAATCTTGCTTATGCAGAGAGATTGTCTCAATTAAAACTAATGTCAATTAAACAGAAACATTTGAGGGGGGACTAGTTAATGATGAGAGAAGTTGTTCATAACCCATATTTAATTACTAATATGGGATTTGAAGTCAAGCAAGGTGATATTACAACTAGAGGGCACAAATATCAGATAAAGGGAAAACATTTTAACACCTTAAAGAGAAAGTATTATTTTCCCAATGTATTATAAACTGTTGGAATGCTCTACCAACTGATATTGTTACAAGTGAAAACAACTTAACCTTTAAAAACAAGCTGGACAATTTGATTTTGTCAGGTATGCACCTAGAATATTATGGGTATTGAGACAGGAGTGCATTATGGGCCCTGGCCTATTGCTCCTAATGCACCCTTAATATGAAGCTTAGCATGACAGATGGTGGTAGTAAACAGAGATCATTCCAGGGAAAGGAGAGTGACCAGCAGGGTGCCTCAGGAATCAGTACTGGGACCGGTGTCCTCTTAAATAATGTCTTGATAAGTTACATTGCAGAGGAACTGGAAGTGAAGGTCTGCCTCTTTGTAGATGACTCCAAAATCTGCAATAGGGTGGACACTCCGGGGGAGGGGGTGGAAAGAATGAGCAGAGTCCTCAGAAAACTCGAGCAGTGGTCAAGGGTATGGCAGCTGGGTTTCAATGTGAAAAAGTGCAAAATCATGCACTTAGAGCACAGAAACCCAGGAGCGGAGGACGAAATGGGTTGAGAGATAGGGATGAGCACCAACCAGGAAAGAGACCTGGTGTAATCAGATATGATGACCTAAAGGTGGCCAGGCAGTGTGGCAAGGCAGTTGGGAGGGAAGTGGAATGCTGGGATGCATAGGTAGAGGTATCACCAGCAGAATGAGGGAGTTGGTGATTCCTCTCTTTAGATCATTGGTAAGACCCCACTTAGAGTACTGTGTCAAGTTCTGGAGACTGCATCTCTGGAAGGATATAGAGTGCAGGCTATCCAGATTTGCAGGGTCTGCATCAAAAGCCCTATCAGGAGAGACTAAACAACCTCAATATGTACACCCTAGAAGAAAGGGGGATAGGATAGAGACAATTAAATACCTCACAGGAGTAAATAAGGTACAGGAGGAAACCATTTTTCAGAAAAAAAGACACTCAAGAATAAGGGGACATGCAATGAAGCTGGAGAGGGGGTAGATTTAGGAGAGATGTGAGAAAGTACTTCTTTACAAAAGAGTGGTGGGTGTCTGAAACAGTCTTCCAGTGGAAGTTGTGGGGGCCAAAACTGTGGTGGGGTTCAAGAATGCATGGGATAGGCATAAGGGAATCTTAGTGGAAAAGAACGGGGGGAGAAAGAGACAGAGATCAAGTATGGTCTGAGGTAACAGTGTAGGTTGGGAAAATGGGCAGACTAGATATCCCAAGCAGTCCTTATCTGCAGTCAAACTCTGTTTCTATCTGTTTGTGACATACTGTAGATGCTTCATGTCTCCTGTGACACAAATGCCATGTCCCCAATACACTACCATGAGCAGGATGGCCAACAACAACTACAGTAGTAGCCAGAGACATTGCCAGCTATTTCCAGATATTTCATGACATTTCTGAAGAGTTTCTCTCTGCTGTCCCTACTGTGGAAATGCAGAAAGCAGGAGATATTTCTGGAAATATTATCAGAAGTTTGGGAAACATCTGACAGTGTCTGTGGCTGCTACTGTATGTCCCAGATGGTCAAGAGGTCTATACCGATATGCATGTGGTAATGCAATATATATGTTAAAGCAGTGCCAATATATACAGTCTGTTAAAGCAGCGGTATTTGTTAGACTTCAACAATACCATCATGCAGTGCTATGGCAATAATGTATTGCAAGCAGGGACATCATTACATCATTTATGATCCCACCGTATTACCCTCCTGACCTGGGATATAGGGTATAGATGTTTGCAACAGTCCCTGTTTCCTGGCCATGTCCACTATGTGTATATTACACAGTCCAGTATGGCGCTGTGTTGGCTACCATCAGTACTGTCTGATAGCAACCTCCAGTCACAATTAAAGTATGACTCCAGTATGTCAGATCAATATGTAACCTGTAACAGTGGTTTATGACAGGTCAATACATAACCCATAAGGGTGGTTTGTGACAGAAAATGTTATTGATGGACATTTTTAATGATCTGGGTCATTAATTAGTTCTGTAGTTCTCACAGCTGTTTGTAAACATGTGTGCATCATGTACATATACAGATGTTATTAAGGCTATTGCACTAGTTGATGACATAGTTAGCTTAACAAAGTACTGCTGCTACCAGTTCTGTATGTTCTGTACTTCAGGGGTATCCAGTGAACACAGCAACCATGACTGAGCACTTTCAAAAAGGGTGACTCAATCACGGCGCCTGTGTTCAGGGCTACCTTGCAGGGTAGTGACCAGAGACCTGGGTGGCAGAGGTAAGGTGACGGGAAGCATAAGCGCATGAATGCCGGGGAGAGGATGGGAGGTATCTGGGTATGTGGGAGGGGGTGTGGTGGGCAGCTGCCAAGCTGGTCCGCTAGCATGGTGGGGAGGGTGGTTGGTTAGGGGATACAGGGTTCAGGTCCAGTGCGTTGTGGGATTTTTTTGTGCTGGGAGGTGACTTTTTTCCTAAGATTTCCACCCTCAGACATGCACCCCCCTGGAGTTGAGAATACTCAAGTAGGGAGGTTCAGGGGGCACAGACCCCTGCATAAATGTAGAATCCTTCACCGCCTTTTAGTTTGCTGCTAGTGCACATCACCATATTTCATTTTTGGTGATGTACACTTGCTCAAATTGCAAGCACTATTCTGCGATCACCATTATTACATAGAATCATTCTTCAGTTGTCGGAATATGTTTTTGTTGGATATACACTGCCAATAATGGTGATGGAAAAGTGGACCTGAAAGAATAGCCTAGAGGTTCGAGTAATGAGCTGTGAATGAGTTTGGTACATTTAGCAGACCAGATCTGGGTTTGATTCTCACAACCTCCACTTGCATACTGTGTGACTCTAAGCAAGTCACTTAATCACCCAGTGCTCCCAGGTCACCCCTGAAAACAGGCACTTGTGCCTAGTGGGCCTCACCTAGTTACTAAAATAAAATAAATAAATAAAGAGTCCGACCCAGACACAGAACGCTGCTAGTTAGGGACCGTGGAGACACTGATTGTAAGGTGTATGCTCTGAGTAATTGTTCAATTAGTGTTTAGCTGAACAACAGTACAATAGCATTTCCTTCACACCTGAATTAAATAGAAACCAATGCAAAGTGGCCCACAAGAGTTGAGCATAGGTGTGAAGGGGTTAAGGGTACACTCATGAGGGTGGTTTATATATTAAGCGTACTGTGCTCAGATGTTGTAATGTCTAAATTTAGTGCGTTTGATAATTCTTGCATGAACAAAACTCCAGAAGCTGCAATTGATATGTTATGTAACTACGTGTTAGATCAATGCTATGTAATGGGAACAACTAATAAAATATTAGCTGTAATGTGCAGTATGTTTTAAAGAAACAAATGGGTTCACTTTTGTTGCCATAGCCACTTGTACTAGCATTTGCTGTAGACTGGTGAGGTCTAGGCAAATCCTGTTTCTTTAAATAATGACCTGACTGATACTGATTATTTTAAATTGAATTCCTTTGGACTATGGATTGTACATTTCAATGCTCAAAGTCTGATATCAAAATTTCATGAAGTGGAGGCTTAGATCGCAATGTACAATCCAGATGTCCTGGCCTTAAGTGCAACGTGGTTGCATCCATTAGTAACTAATACAGAAATAAGTGTACCTGGATATAATATTTACAGGAAAGATAGGTCTAAGGAGAGGAAAGGAGGTGTTATGTTTTATGTAAAGAATGTTTTATTAGTAGATGAGAAACCTATAATGACTGGAAATATGGAATATTGTGAACTTTTGGCCATTCAGGTAAAATTGGGTTCACTGAAAAAAGCTGTCTGTTGTATTTATATTACACCTATAATGGGAAAAGAGGACCTGCAAGAGTTCACTGATCAGCTGGATATCAACACAGTGGGTGAACTTGCAGTGCTGGGAGATTTAATTCCAGTTGATCGGGAGCTGAGATTACAAAGCTAAGTGGTGTTTTGGCATAAACTAATCTTCAACAGATGATCAAGGTGCCAACTAGTATGAATGTGAAGACAAACAGACATACAGTTTTAGATTGGCTATTAAAAAATAGGCCTACTTATGTTTCAAAATGTGGAATAATAGCTGACTCACTGAGTGACCACCACTCCTTATTTTGTTTGTGGAAACACACTGGTTTAAAAAAAATGAAGCCTGGGGTTGAAATGTTTTGGAATTTTGTTGGGTTTAATTTAACAGCCTTCCATGAGAGCCTAACAAATGTTGATAGGTCTTACTTGAATTTGATGCTAGATGTCAACTGTGTGTTAGACTTCTTTATTTCTGAATTTACATCTGTGTTGGAACAATTTGCCCTTATGTTAGGAAACAGAGAAACATAGAATTTGACGGCAGATAAGGACCACTTGGCCCACCCAGTCTGCCCATTTCCCTACCTAATGGATAAGCTGCAGATCCTAGTTAACCAGCAGCCTACTTCTTCTTACCCCCACCCCCTAGAATTGCCTTATGACTGTCACATGCATGCTTGAATTCCATCACTGTTTTGACTCCACAACCTCCTCCGGAAGGCCGTTCCATGCATCCACAACCCTCTCTGTGAAAAAAATACTTCCTTACATTACCTCTGAGTTGCCCCCCCATCTTCAAATTGTGCCCCCTTGTTTTTGCACACCTCTTTTTCTGAAAAATGCTACCCTCTTGGACTTTGATTCCCTTGAGGTACTTGAAAGTTTCTATCATGTCCCCCCTCCCTCCTTTCCTCGAGGCTATACATATTAAGCTCCTTAAGTACAGTGGTGTGAAAAAGTATTTGCCCCCTTCCTGATTTTCTCTATTATTGCATATTTGTCACACTGGATGTTTTCAGGTCTTTAGACAAAATGTAATATTAGATAAAGGGAACCTGAGTGAACAAATAACACTTGTTTTTTTTTTTTATTTCACTTATTTAATGAAAAAAAGTTAACCAACACCAATTGGCACTGTGTGAAAAGTAATTGCCCCCTTACACTTAATAACTGGTTACGCCACATTTAGCTGCAATGACTGCAACCAAACACTTCCTATAATTCAATATCAGTCTTTCACATCGCTGTGGAGGAATTTTAACCCACTCTTCCTTGCAGAACTGCTTTAATTCAGTAACATTTGGTAGGTTTTCGAGCATGAACTGCTCGTTTCAGGTCCTTCCACAGCATCTCTATTGGGTTTAAGTCTGGACTTTGACTAGGCCACTCCAAAACTTTAATTTTACTTCTTTTTCACCATTCTGATGTGGACTTGCTTTTGTGTTTTGGATCATTGTCTTGCTGCATGACCCAACTACGCTTCAGCTTCAGCTGACGGAAGGATGACTGGACATTCTCCTTAAGAATTTTCTGGCACAGAGCAGAATTCATAGTTTCTTTAATTATGGCAAGTCATCCAGGTCCTTAGGCAGCAGCAAAGCATCCCCACACCATCACACTACCACCACCATGTTTGACTGTTGGTATGGTGTTCTTACTGTGGAATGCTGTGTTTGCTTTACGCGAGACATTATGGGATCCATGTTGTCCAAAAAGTTCCACTTTGGACTCATCTGTCCATAGAACATTTGCCCAAAAGGCTTGTGGATCATCCAGGTGCTTCTTGGCAAATGAGAGATGAGCATTTATGTCCTTCTTGGTTAGCAGTGGTTTCCGCCTTGCTACTCTCACATGAAGCCCATTTTTTGCCCAGTCTCTTTCTGATTGTGGAGTCATGAACACTGACCTTAGCTGAGGCAAGAGAAGCCTGCAGTTCTTTGGATGTTGTTTTAGGATCCTTTGAGACTTCTTGGATGATTTTACACTGCGTCCTTGGAGTAATTTTGGCAGGCCGCCCACTCCTGGGAAGGTTCACTACTGTTCCAAGTGTTCTCCATTTGGAGATTATGGCTCTCACTGTGGTTTGATGGAGTCCCAGAGCCTTAGAAATAGCTTTGTAACCCTTTCCAGACTGATAGAGGGCAACAAAATGTTTTTCTGATCTTTTCAGGAACTTCCTTTGATCATGGCATAATGTGCTTGTTGAATCTTTGTCCTGGCAATGTGACTCTGATGGTAAGGGCCAAAATAAGTGAGGTTTATATTAAGCAGGACTGGCTGTAATCAAGCCTGGCTGTGTTCAATCAGCTGACTCTAATTATCCCTTTAATTGGGTTGATTTAACTAGGGGGGAAATTACTTTTTCACACAGTGCCAGTTGGTGTTGGTTAACTTTTTTCATTAAATAAATGAATAAGTAAAAAAAAAAAAAGTGTTATTTGTCCACTCAGGTTCCCTTTATCTAATATTATATTTTGTCTAAAGACCTGAAAACATCCAGTGTGACAAATATGCAATAATAGAGAAAATCAGGAAGGGGGGCAAATACTTTTTCACGCCACTGTATCTCTTCATATGTCTTCCGGTGCAGACCCTGCACCATTTTAGTTGCTCTGCTCTGGACAGCTTCCATTCTGTCTATGTCTTTGCGGAGACTGGGTCTCCAGAACTGCATGCAGTACTCCAGATGGGGTCTCACCAGTTGTCTGTACAGAGGGATAACAACTTCTGGTTTTCTACTGGTGATGCCTTTCCCTATGCATCCCAGTATCCCCCAGCCCTCCTTGCTGCCCTCTCACATTGCTTGCCCACCTTTAGGTCATCTGATATGACTACCCCCAGGTCCCTTTACATTTTTGTTGTTGTTAGTATTTCACCTCCCATTGTGTACTCTTCCTCTGGGTTTTTGTTTCCCAGGTGCATTACCTTGCACTTCTTAGCACTGAATCTAAGCTGCCATACATTTGACCATTCCTCTAACCTTGCCAAGTCCCTTCTCATCCTTTCCACCCCACCTGTGCATCAACTCTGTTGCAGATCTTTGTGTCATCTGCAAAGAGACATACTTTCCTTCCAGTCCTTCTGCAATGTTGCTTATAAAGACATTGAAGAGGACCGGTCCTAATACTGAACCCTGCAGTACCACACTAGTAACCCTCCTTTCTTCTGAGTGGACTCCATTTACTATTACTCTCTGTGTCCTATTCTGCAGCCAATTCTTTACCCAGGCTGTCATCTTGGGACCCACTCCCAGGCTGGCTAACTTGTATATTAATCTTTTGTGTGGGACTGTGTCAAATGCCTTGCTAAAGCCTAGGTAGTCCATGTCCACAGCCCCTCCCTGATCTACTACTTTGGTCACCCAGTCAAAGAAATCTATCAGATTCGTCTGGCATGACCTTCCCACTGTGAATCCATGCTGCCTGTGGTCCTGTGCCCCTCTGGCCTCTAGATACTTGACAATTCTTTCCTTCAGAAGTGATTCTATCATTTTCCCTATCACTGAGGTTAAACTAACAGGTCTGTAGTTTCCTGCTTCTGCCTCGCCCCCACTTTTGTGAAGGGGAATCACATCTGCCCTCCTCCTGTCCTCGGGTACCACCCCATCCTCCCATGATTTGTTAAAGAGGGTAGTCAGTGGTGTCACTAGTTCTACCCTTAGTTCTTTTAGAATTCTGGGATGAATCCCATCATGCCCCATTGCTTTGTCCACCTTCAGTTTTAAGAGTTCTTTCAGAACCCTTTCTTCTGTAAATGGGCTGGTATCAACTTCTGTATCCAGAGTGTTTCTATTGTTTGTTTTAGGTACCTCCCCCTCTTCATTTGTAAATACTGAGCAAAAATATTTGTTTAGTATCTCCTCCTTTTCACAGTCTCCCCTCTGCCCACCACCTTCCTGTTTATTAAGCATTACTTTCCCTCCCTTGGTTTTCCTTCGCTCCCTGATGTACCTATAAAAGTTTTCATCCCCCTTCTTAACTGAGTTGGCTATCTTTTCCTCAGTTAGGGCCTTTGTTGTTCTGACTGCCTTCCCAGCTTCCTTTTGCTTTAACTGATACAATTCTCTGCCCTGCTCCTTCTGTGATTCTTTGTACTTCCTGAATGCTTACTTTTTCTCTTGAACCGTCACTGCCACTTCCTTTGAGAACCATAATGGTTTCTTACATCATTTTATTTTGTTTATTTGATTCACACAAAGGCTTGTTAACTCTGTGATGGCAGTTTTTTATTATTCCCCATTGTTCTTCCACCCTCCTTCCTGCCCATTTGCTAGTGCATTCCTTAGGCACTCACCCATTTTGGCAAAGTCAGCCCTCCTAAAGTCCAGTACTTTTGCCTTTGTATGGCTTGACTCTATTGCTGTTTATTGTGAACCATACTGTTTGATGGTCGCTAGCTCCCAGATGGCTACCCACTTCTACATCTGTGATCCTCTCTTCATCTCCATTTGAGAGAACCAGGTCTAAGACTGCTCCCTCTTGAGAGGGTTCCAATACTAGTTGTCTAAGGCATGCACCCTGTAGGGCATCTAGAATAACCCCACTCTTAGAATTGGCTGCTGCAACTGCACTCCAGTTAACATCTGGCATATTCAGATCACACATCAGCAATATCTCCCCTGTCTGCCATTCTAAGTATACTTTCTATCATTTCCTTGTCCATTTCCTCCCCCTGAGATGCAGAAGTGGAAAACAGTCTAGGTGGCTTACCTCCCCACCCCACTTTGTTGAAATTAATGAATGAATGTTATACAGTAAAGCCTGGAAAAGATATGAACAAGATGGAAGAGTAGTTCAGTTAATAAATTACTGATGCATAAGAAATAAATGTAAAACTCAAATAAAACTGGCAAAATGGATCATTTAAAAAAGCAGCAAACTGATGGACTATCAGATAACAGAAAGTTTTGGAAAATGATTAATAGTCTCTTAAATCCTATTAATGAAATTGACAGGGCAATGAGGAGGGGGGATAAAATCATTTCACTTCCCCAGGCCATAGAGGATGAATTAAATAAAAAGTTTACAGATCTGGACACGTATAGAAAGGAGGATATGGGCTGTCCCTCAGATGAAGTTAGTGGTGGAGCTGTGGAGAGACCTAAATTTTATCTAAAAGCTACTACACAAAAGGAAGGGTTACACTTACTGAGGCAAATAAAACCAGATAGATCAGGAGGGTGTGACAAACGTGTTCCAAATTTATTAGGGGAAGCCTCCGCTGAGTTATGCTATCCTATTAGTATTATATTTAACTTATAATTTTCTGTGAGTCAAGATCAAGTGCCTGATCTATGGAAATATTATTTAGTAGTGCCTATACATAAATCAGGTTCTGTCCATGATATCAGAAACTATAGGCCAATATCCATATTGTCTGCTTTATCAAAGGTTCAAGAAAAACTTGTATACATACAAATTATTAATTACATTGAAAAATATGATCTACTATCACAAAATCAGCATGGGTTTAGAAAGGGGCATGGGACAGAGACTGCCTTGGTCAAGTTCACAAGCTTGATCCTAGAGGACATGGAGAGGGGGTGCCTGACTGGGACTAGATTCCCTGGGTGTGGATCAGCCTGTGTTCAGGTAGTTTGCTGATTACCTTAATGAAAGATATCAGATGGTTACATATGGTGGTTATATTTCTGACAAGGCATTAGACAAAATATGGGGTCCCACAGGGCTCCACATTAGGATCTGCTTTGTTTTTGCTATTTTTTGACATGATATCTACAGCCATTAAGGATGTGCATCTTACTTTGTATACTGATGATGCTGTAATTTATGCAAATGGTGCAACAATTAATTATTTAAATAGGACTCTAACAATGGAAATGTGTATTTTACAGCAATGGTTGTCAAATAATAGAATGGTACTAAACAAAATAAAAACAAAAACAATGGTTATTGGTACTGCAGTAAGGTTTACGGACAATGAGCAAAGTCTTCAGGTCACTGCACTAGATGGCACAATTTATGAAAATGTTAGTACTTTCCAATACTTGGGAGTTATATTAGTTCCTACCTTGAGTTATGGACCACATATAGCAAAGGTAACATCAAAAATTCATGCCATGGTGGCATTACTGTATAGGTTACATGCCTTTTTGACTGTTGAATGTAGGCTGGCCATAGTAAACCAGTGTTTAATTCCAGTTGTTAATTATGCTGCACTTGTGACTGATAATGCTTCAGCTCATATATTATCAAAAAGATCCTCTCTGCCACAGACAGTTGGAAAATTTGCCTTGTCAGTACCCCAAAGCACACATCATTGTTAGGTTTTAAAGCAGATGGGCTGGTTACCAGCCCATATGTTTTTTAAATTTGCAATGGCCAGGTTTACTTATAGGATTAAAATGTCAGGGACCCCTTTTAGCTTATGTAAATATTTGCAGACGTATAATCCAAATTATTGTTCTAGATCCATGGAAGATAGTGCTGCTTTGAAACTTCTTTTGATGTGAACATCTAGTGGGCAGCATGCTTTTGCCTATGCTGCACATAGCTCATGGAATAATATACCCACCAAGATGAGAAAGATAATAAGTTATAAATCTTTCTCAAGCACTTTGTTACAGCATTATAAAACACTGTCTGATTGTCAATGCTTTTTAAACTGAATTTTTATTTTATGTAATGATGTGGAATGTTTATCCTGCATATATATATATATATATATATATATATATATATATATATATATATTAATGGTATTGTAAAGTATGTCTGTATTTTATTGTCTGTGTTGGTTGTAGGTCACATCTGTAAATCATTTCCAGTGTGTTTACACATTAAGCAAATAAACAAACAATCATAATGTATTTGCTTAAAGTATTAAGTTGTACCAGTGTTACTTCAGTGACAAGGTGGGCTACCTGCTTCATGTCAACTGTTATTAACCTATGTTGAATTTACCATTCACTCCATGTAACAGTGCTTACTGTGACTGTCTGATGATGTAATTGTCTGATAAGAAATGTTACTCTAATTGTATACCTGTTTTTGATTCTGGGTCACCCATGAAAAAGAGACCTTGGTGTCAGTGGCTCACCCAAGTACCAAACTGAAATGAATAAATAATATTAATGCAAGTCACTGTATGCTTCACCCTAACCTAGGTGCTTTGTACAGAAATAAAGCAAGTACTACACTCCCTGCCCGCTGAGAAATTGTATTCAAAATTATCCTTCCAATATTTGACTATGGTAACTCAATCTATAGTAGTGCCCCTAAATCCTCCCTTGCCAGACTGGACCACTTTTCATTCTTTCTGTTGTTTTGCTTTAGATTGCTCACCTCATACTCATCATTGCTCTTTACTCAGCCCTTTCTCTCCCTTCTCTTGATGCTAGGCACCTTTCTTTTTTATCCAGATTCTGGTTCAGCACCCTTCCCTCTTGTCTCAGATCCCTCTTATCCCCACCTTCTTCTGCCTCACACCATCTCCATAACACTACTTCTCATTTTCTCTCTCTCTCTTCTTTCTAGGAAATCTACTGTTGGTCAGTCTGTTTTTTCTTACTGCTTTTCTAACCTTTGGTTCTCGTTTCCCCTTTCTGTTCATTATGCCTCCTCCTCTCCTTCCTCCCTAAAGACTCTTCTTTATGATTGTGTTATCCTTTCTGCAATTGTCTATGACCTATTCCTCTTCTACTCCCTCATTACTTGTTACTGGTAATCTTACTCCGCTTTTCTAGTTCTGCCCTATTCATTCTGCTTCACTGCTTTTTTCCTTTCTTTACATATGTAATTCTTATTTTTCCTAATTGCATCTTTAAAAAATTGCATCTAATAATTATGATTCTGCTTGTATTTCTATATCATTATATTTAACTTATTGTATTTTTAGTAATTATATTGTTTACCTATCTCCTTCTCCCCTCTTCCCAGGACACATCTGGAAATGAGCTGTTATAAGCTCAGTATATATTTCCTGGTTAAACTTTTAAATTAATAAATGTGCTGTGTGTGCAGAACTCTACTATTCATGTTTACCATGTATGTTTCCTATATAGTACTGTCAATGCTATATGTCATATAGACTTTCATTTATCAGGTAACATCACTGGTATAGATATACCTTTCTAATGCCCAGGGATTTAGCAGGTGGCTTGTATAGCTACCATTGTATTTATTGACTTCTGCTACTACTGATATCCATCATTTGCACTTTTACAGTACTGTCATCAGCTGCAGTTACTATTTAGAGTACATGCACATCCTAGATATGTCGTGGCATTTTTGAGTTGGTGTTGCTCAATACTGTACCTGATGGTTTACATCATGTCAGTACACCACAGTGTGACATTGGTGCATGGTATATGTGATTGGTACTGCGACATTGTCAGGGATTCCTTGCCTTTTGCATTAGTAACAGTCAGGTATGTGTCTGTACTGCCGTATCATTTTTGACTGACTTTACTTCTTGGTTGGCATTGACACAAATAACAATCCACACATACAATACCCAGCAAGGATGTCTAGCAGAATTTGTTAAGCTCTTTGTAACATATTCTACTACACATCCTTTCCGGGTATTGTATGTGTGGATTGTTATTTGTGCCAATGGCATAACACATGACATGTAAATCTCATGACTGTGGGTAATATACATACCTAGAAGCCAGTTGTTCATGATGCCTCCATGCTTAAATATGTGCACAGCGTTGTTTGACGTAGGATGTATGAGTCATGACAGGATCCAGGGTACCTTGCAACCAGATCTATTATCTTTGCATGCTGTGTCATAGACCACCTGCACATTGATTGAGTGGTATCCTTTTCTGTTCACATATGCATCCTTGTTTATTGTCAATGCCCTTACTGCTATGTGATTGCAGTTGATTGCAGCAAAGGCTCTTGTTATTCCAGCAATGATGTAGCATGCCTTGTTTACTATCTGTTGTTGTTGCAGTGCATTGGGAAAGTAGTGTAGTGGTTTGTTTTGCTTAGTAGTGAATTAAGGCATTGGTCCGCACATTCAGACCCTGAGAACTGACATATCGCAGTTGTGTCACCTGTCAGAGTTTGGCATGATCCAGTTGCCAGGAAACATAGGGGAGTTGACACATTTACTTCCACAGGGAGTGCAAGGCTACATGCAGCTCTACTCTCCACATCATGCCACAGTACATCACACAGCTCATCAACTGCAGACTTGGATAGATTATACTATGCTATGCACTCTTCCTCTGCTAGGTTTCTGCATGATTGGCTTCATCAGTAGTTCAATAGTGCATATCTTCTTTGTAGCTGTATGGGAGGTTGTACTTGATTATGGTTCTGTGCCCATTTTTGCTGTTGTTGGTTTGCTACCTGTCTGTGTCTCCTTTGCTATACAAACCAGTAGTGGTATGCCCATGGCCCTAATGGCATGTTTACTGGTCCTTACCACAGTGACCTGCTCTGCTTTTGTGGCTGTG
Organism: Neoceratodus forsteri; assembly: GCA_016271365.2. NCBI lineage: Eukaryota > Metazoa > Chordata > Ceratodontiformes > Ceratodontidae > Neoceratodus > Neoceratodus forsteri. The sequence goes on from CM057453.1 coordinate 1,389,112,637, forward strand.
TGTGTCCCTTTTTGTTGTTATCTGGCTTGCCTGTCACTCTTTAAGCATGTTGTTGGGTTGTATGCCTTGCCTATCTCTAGCCAATGAGTTTGGCCCTTTTTATGCCTAATGAAGTCACATCACATTCTGTGTGGCATAACTTGTGTGTATTTTTTGCAACATTATTCTCTGCATGTGCTTAAAATACTGATTCTGGGGAAGTGCCATCCATTTCTATGACTTGTTTTTCTGCAACTATTGGCACACATGCATGTTTCACACAATGTGCATTTTTTTCCACACCTACTGGTGTTTTGATGACTTAGCATAACACAGGTCCTTGTTTTCTGAACAGTTATGCACTTTGTGTGGCAGTTTCCACAACTTGCACCAAAATCTGCCTTTTAAAACTCTGGTCCTTGACCCTTCCAATCCTATCTGAGTTCTTCTTAGGACATATTCAGGTTACAGGAGTCTGAGCTGGACATCATTGTCCACCTAGGGACAAATGACTTGGCTCATCATGAGATTAGAGCAGTGCAGAAAGACTTTGTAGAATTGGGGAGGGGCCTAAGACAAGTAGCACACACAGTATCCTTCTCAGAGGTGCTGCCTGTCGATGGCATGAGTGAGGCGAGGGTACTTTGCACCATGCAGTTTAATGAATGGTTGAAAAAATGGTGTGGAGCACAGGGTTTGGCTTCATTGGGGACTGGGGTTCCACCTGGAGGACACCAGCCTATACTGGCAAGATGGTCTGCATCTGTCCAGGAAGGAACAAGTCTTTTGAGCAATCAGTTTAAATGCTTCATTGGCAGGCTTTTAAACTAGTCAAGGGGAGGCACTGATAAGCAGCAGGAAAATCCCAGCCTCTCCCTACAAAACAGGGTACTAAATGAGAAAAAGACCGCGGTAGAAAGGTCAGTGGGGGATGCTGCAACAGAAGGTAAAGCCATAAAAAATGGAGCGCAATGAGTACCAATGCCCGTAGTCTGAGTAACAAGCTTTCTGAATTAGTGGCCTTGATGGAGAAGGAACATCTGGATATCGTGGCAGTCACAGAAACATGGTACACACAAAACCATGACTGGGACGTAAACATACCAGGATACATTATCTACAGGAGGGACAGGGAGAGTAAAAGAGGAGGAGGAGTAGCTCTTTACATAAGGGAGGAAATCAAAGCAACAGAACAAAAGGGAAAACAGGGAGGAGAAGAAGCACTGTGGATAAATTTGGAGACCGGCAATGACACCACAATCCACACAGGGGTTGCATACAGACCCCCTTCTCAGGGGGAGGAAATGGACAAGAAAATGATAGAAAGTATACTTAGAATGGCATAAAAAGGGGAGATATTGCTGATGGGTGATCTGAATATGCCAGATGTTAACTGGAGTGCAGTTGCAGCAGCCACTTCGAAGAGTGGGGTTATTCTAGATGCCCTACAGGGGGCATGCCTTAGACAACTAGTATTGGAGCCCACTTGAGAGGGTGCAATCTTAGACCTAGTTCTCTCAAATGGAGATAAAGAGAGGATCACAGATGTAGAAGTGGGTAGCCATCTGGGAACTAGCGACCATCAAACAGTATGGTTCACAATAAACACAGCAATAGAGTCAAGCCATACAAAGGCAAAAGTACTGGACTTTAGGAGGGCTGACTTTGCCAAAATGAGGGAGTGCCTAAGGAATGCACTAGCAAATGGGCAGGAAGGAGGGGTGGAAGAACAATGGGGAATAATAAAAACTGCCATCACAGAGGTAACAAGCCTTCATGTGAAGCAAATAAACAAAACAAAATGATGTAAGAAACCACTATGGTTCTCAAAGGAAGAGGCAGTGAAGGTTCAAGAGAAAAAGAAAGCATTCAGGAAGTACAGGGAATCACAGAAGGAGCAGAACAGAGAACTGTATCAGTTAAAGCAAAAAGAAGCTGGGAAGGCAGTCAGAACAGCAAAGGCCCAAACCGAGGAAAAGATAGCTAACTGTTAAGAAGGGGGATAAAACCTTTTATAGGTACATCAGGGAGCGAAGGAAGACCAAGGGAGGGATAGTGAGGCTTAATTAAGGGAGGGAGGTGGGCAGAAAGTGATTGTGAAAAGGCAGAGATACTAAACAAATATTTTTGCTCAGTATTTGCAAAGGAAGAGGGGGAGGTACCTAAAACAAACAGTAGAAACACTCTGGATACAGAAGTTGATACCAGCCCATTTACAGAAGAAAGGGTTCTGAAAGAACTCTTAAAACGGAAGGTGGACAAAGCAATGGGGCCTGATGGGATTCATCCCAGAATTCTAAAAGAACTAAGGGTAGAACTAGTGACACCGCTGACTACCCTCTTTAACAAATCATGGGAGGATGGGGTGGTACCGAGGACTAGGAGGGCAGATGTGATTCCCCTTCACAAAAGTGGGAGTAAGGTAGAAGCAGGAAACTACAGACCTGTTAGTTTAACCTCAGTGGTAGGGAAAATGATGGAATCACTTCTGAAGGAAAGAATTGTCAAGTATCTACAGGCTAGAGGGGCACAGGACCCAAAGCAACATGGATTCACAGCGGGAAGGTCATGCCAGACAAATCTGATAGATTTCTTTGACTGGGTGACCAAAGTAGTAGATCAGGGAGGTGCTGTGGACATGGCCTACCTAGACTTTAGCAAGGCATTTGACACAGTCCCACACAAAAGATTAATATACAAGTTAGCCAGCCTGGGAGTGCCCAAGATGACAGCCTGTAAAGAATTGGCTGGAGAATAGGACACAGAGAGTAATAGTAAATGGAGTCCACTCTGAAGAAAGGGGTTAGTAGTGGGTACCGAGGGTTCAGTAGTTCGACTCGTCCTCTTCAATGTCTTTATAAGTGACATTGCAGAAGGACTGGAAGGAAAAGTATGTCTCTTTGCAGATGACACAAAGATCTGCAACAGAGTTGATGCACAAGGTGGGGTGGAAAGGATGAGAAGGGACTTGGCAAGGTTAGAGGAATGGTCAAATTTATGGCAGCTTAGATTCAATGCTAAGAAGTGCAAGGTAATGTACCTGGGAAACAAAAACCCAGGGGAAGAGTACACAATGGGGGTGAGATACTAACAACAACAAAAATGGAAAGGGACCTGGGGGTAGTCATATCAGATGACTTAAAGGTGGGCAAGCAATGTGAGAGGGCAGCAAGGAGGGCTGGGGAGATACTGGGATGCATAGGGAGAGGCATCACCAGTAGAAAACAGGAAGTTATTATCCCTCTGTACAGACAGCTAGTCAGACCCCATCTGGAGTACTGCATGCAGTTCTGGAGACCCAATCTCCGCAAAGACATAGACAGGATGGAAGCTGTCCAGAGGAGGGCAACTAAAATGGTGCAGGGTCTGCACCCGAAGACATATGAAGAGAGACTTAAGGAGCTTAATATGTATAGCCTCGAGGAAAGGAGGGAGAGGGGGGACATGATAGAAACTTTCAAGTACCTCAAGGGAATCAACAAAGTCCAAGAGGGTAGCATCTTTCAAAAAAAGAGGTGTGCAAGAACAAGGGGGCACAATTTAAAGATGGGGGTGGTGGCTCAGAGATAATTTAAGGAAGTATTTTTTCACAGAGAGGGTTGTGGATGCATGGAACGGCCTTCCGGAGGAGGTTGTGGAGTCAAAAACAGTGGTGGAATTCAAGCATGCATGGGACAGTCATAAGGCAATTCTAGGGGGTTGGGGTAGGAAGAAGTAGGCTGCTGGTTGACTAGGATCTGCAGCTTATCCATTAGGTAGGGAAATGGGCAGACTGGGTGGGCCAAGTGGTCCTTATCTGCCATCAAATTCTATGCTTCTATGTTTCTATGTTTCTACAGTTGGAAAAGTTTTGGCCATCCCTACTAATTGTACTTCTTTAACATTATTTGCCATAAGGAAAGCTCAGGGTTTTATTGACAGTTGAGCAGGATCCTTGTAAGCATGATCAGCATATTCTTTCTTTCATCACTGTATAATGACATACAGTATTTTATTTAATGAGTCCCTAAAATCACTTTAGCACCCCTCTTGTCCACATAATGCACACCACCTATGTCATTATTTAATGTATATTTTTAAATAGTTTCCTGAACTCATTAGTAAAAACAAACCCAGCAATCAAATTCCTGTTTTGCTGTAATGATATTTTGAAACATCTAGGAAATAATATGCAATCCCTTTAACAAACTGAAAAAAAGCATGTAATTTGACCCCACAGTGAAAAGTCCCTAAAACATACAGTGAAATATTTGTGCTAAAAGATACATTTGTTTCCAAGGAACTTCTTTCTGCATCCCTGCATTTATATGGCCCACATAAAGATAACATAAAAAAGATATGATTGTGGGCAAACAGTTTTATGAAGTTGAATAATGTTACTATTACTTAGGCTCACCCATTGTTTGCACAATAAAAACACCCCAGCAAAATATTGCCTTTCTTCTTATTTTGCAGATTGCAAATGTTTCTATCTATAGGTCTTTAATAACATCTGTACAAAGATAAAAGATCAAAGGACTGCAGGTTAAAATATCACGGCTAGCAATGGTGATATAGAGCTTATCAGTTTCACTTGCCTGCACCAGTATCATTATCATAAATGCCAATGGTATAATTACATAGATGACCTGGTATTGACGTTGCAGACACATAAAGACATGGGCGGCATGCTGCCTCCACCCCATGCACATACATATGTACAAACACACAAAGAAAACTTACTGTCATATCTGCTGTTCTTCAAAGAAATGCCGTTTTACAAGAGTCAATAAAAATTACACACCACCCACTCGCTTAGTGAAGCCGCCTGCCAGATGCCTATAGTTAGGGATGGGCCAAGGCAAGCTCTAGGTAGGAATTTGAACTATTCAGAATATAATCTTTCAGGCTAATCCAGTCACAAACACAACCCATCATTAAACTAATATCTGAAAACATGCCCCCTCTTTAAATGGGTTCTGTCCTCCAATTCCCACTAGAGATGAGCAGATGCAGAATTTGCATTCAGTGAATGTTCCCACATCCAGAGTTTTGAACAAAGCAAAGCAGATCCAAAGAAACTCAGGTTCCCTTCAGTACTTTGATGTCATGATGCAGCACTTTTTATAGGAGCACACACTGAACCTTTTCAAGTTGTTGACATCCCACATGACCTCCAGCAGCCAAGTAGCAACAATGGAGATCAAGAAATCCTTGTACTGCATGCATCTTGGTGCCATTGCCAGTTCTCTCCCAGAGGGTAAGGACCTGTGGCAGCAGTGGCTACTTGAGGAGCTTCTTTTATGGGTCATTCTCAGCTAAGGCTAGGCCATGCAGTGTCCAACTGCTTATTAAGCTGGATCTTCTACAAATTATAGTATATTGCCAATCTTTATCTTTGAAAAGTTAATTTCCATGCAAATAAATAATGCTGACAGTTTAAAAAAGGTATGTTTTCCTATGTATTACTTGTAAAAAAAAACTGTTCAGAAAGTGTTGTCATTCATTTATGTTTGAGTGTGACACCCAGACAAAGCCTTTTTTGTTGTTATTGAGCACCTGAAATGTTTTGCTATTCACTTCCCCTGACATATCACTTAAAAGGTAAAATCTCAAAGTGTAAATAAATACTGGTTTTCAAAATTAAATGCTTCTTATTTCTTTTATTTAAAAATAAAATATATATATATATTGTAGGTTACAGTATCAATCCTCTGTGCAGCCTGGTTCCATGTGACATGAGTGACTACAATAACAGCGATCGCAACATGTGCAAGTGCATATGCCGAAAACAAAAAAGAGCAATGCACACTACAGCAGGACCATAAACAGTGATGGTCCTCAACTATCCACAGGCGCAAAACATTTACACACTTTTTTATGTGGGGGGTTGGCTATGCCCGTCGCACCCCTCTTTATAATTATAATCAGTTCCAAGGGGGAGCCTGACACTGGGGTACAGACGAATCTTTGGGAGGGGGCTATTCAGGGGGAAAGCAACCTGCAAATGGGGGACCACCAAGAGGGTGGGGGAATGGGGAGCACAACATATGAAAAATATAAGTACCAACACTGAAAACAAAAACATAAAAAACACATGAACTCCTACTCAGCCTTGAACTTGGGTCTTCCCATGCTGGGAGCATACACTGCCTCCACCAGATCAAACAGCCAGCTGAGAACTGCTAGGACAAATTGCCTTCTATATCCTCTTTCATCTCAGATCCCTCCTACCGTCACTCTCTCCTTTTTTCACCATTATTGTCCTCATACCTTCGCTGTTCCAACTTTTGCTATACTTCCCCACTCGCTCTTTTCACAGGCACTCAAATTGAGTCACTCAATTTGAGTTGACCATATAACTGGATACTGTGTAACCTTCAGTGAAAGATGAATGTTTATCTGGTAAAATCAACATTTAATTGTACTTTACCAGGCTTTTCTTTAGATTTTTATCTTTCCTTTGTCTATTTGAAGTTCCCTGGAGGGCTCCAAGATCATATGGCTCTATGGGCATTCCTCTATCTGCTGGGCAGAGAAGAAAGTGGACTACTGGCCTGGAAGGAGCAACCTAGCCATATCTCAACAGAAAGTGCAGCTCTATTGGCTGGGCACAGAGGGCATACTTTGGGGGAAACTGCTCTCCACATTAGTAGGGGAGGCCAGAAGGAGGTGGAGCACAGACATTCTGCTAATCCATTTTGGGAGTGAAGACCTGGGGTCTTGAATGGTGATCAAACTGCTACTGATGGTGAAGGGAGATCTTCATTCTATTACAGTGATGGTATAACAAGGTGATTATCTGGTTACACCTTATACAGGGAAGGCACTGGCTGCATGAAAGAGACTCAAAAGCAATAAATGAAGCATACATTTGCAATAATAGAGAAGCGCAATAATTCACGGAGGCCATAGGGGAACTGTGGTAAGACGCAAGGAAATCAACACCTCCCTCCAGGATTTTTATGCTCAGGATGGTGTGCATTTACAGGATAAAGCATGAGACTTCATGTTGAATTCTTTTTATGAGGGCTTGGTAGCACAGAAGGAGTAAGATGCTTAGGGGGTCAGACTGTGTCTGTCCTGTAGCAGCTTGGGAGTATCACAGATGGATAGTACAGGGGAAAAGCGGGAATGAGTTGAATTCTTCCAAAGGCCTCATCATCTCTGGTTGGCAAGGGGCTAGTTGACTGTGCGACCTTGACCCAAATGAGGTGGTCACAGTCCAACCGTATCATGTTAACCTACAAGGGTGGCAGTGCTGGATGGGGAGTGGTCACTTGCCACTTGGCCACAAGATCTCCCCACTCTTGGGGCTGGGTGCCGACCCAGGCAGTACATCAGTTACCTGGTACACACATGAGGTGGCACATCCAGCAATGTGATGTGATGGGGCCAGAGGAGTCTGTTGATCCTTCCAGCTATGCATTCTACTCCAATAATGTAATGATGTAAAAATAAACATACTGTATGGTGCAGCCATTTCTCTCTAAGACCTGTGTCAGTGTATTTATTTTGGGGAAGGGGTAATGGGAGCTACCTAGACAATAGAGATGCTGCAAAAGAATTAAAGCAGATGGCCATTTGTCTGGTGCCTCCCCCAAATCAGAAACACAGAAACATAGAAACACAACAGATAAGGGCCGCTTTGCCCACCCAGTCTGCCCATTTCCCTATCAATTGAATAAGCTGCAGATCCTAGTTAACCAACAGCCTACTTCTTCCTAACCCCCACTAGAATTGTCTTATGTCTGTCCCAGGCATTCTTGAATTCTCCCACTGTTTTTGACCCCACGAGCTTCTCCGGAAGGCCTTTCCATGTGTCCACCACCCTCTCCGTGAAAAAATATTTCCTCACATTGCCCCTGAGCTGTCCCCCATCTGTCTTCAAATTGTGCCCCCTTGTTCTTGCACATCTCTTTTTTTGAAAGATGCTACCCTCTTGGAGTTTGTTGATTCCCTTGAGGTACTTGAAAGTTTCTATCATGTTCTCCCTCTTCCTCCTTTCCTCGAGGGTATACATATTAAGCTCCTTTAGTTCTCTTCATATGGCTTCTGGTGCAGACCCTACACCATTTTAGTTGCCCTCCTCTGGACTGCCTCCATCTTGTCTATGTCCTTGCAGAGATGGGGTCTCTCCAGAACTGCACACAGTACTCCAGATGAGGTCTCACCAACTGTTTGTACAGAGGGATAGCAACTTCCTGTTTTCTACTTGTGATGCCTCTCCCTATATATCCCATTATCCTCCCAGCCCTCCTTACTGCCTTCTCACATTGCTTGCTTATCTTTAAGTCATTTAATATGACTACCCCCAGGTCCCTTTCCATTTTTCTTGTTATTAGTGCCTCCTCCCCCCATTGTGTACTCTTCCCCTGGGTTTTTGTTTCCCAGGTGCATTACTTTACACTTCTTTGCATTGAATCTAAGCTGACATACTTTTTACCATTCCTTCACACTTGCAAAGTCCCTTCTCATCCTTTACACCCCCCTTGTGTAGCAACCCTGTTTCAGATCTTTGTGTCGTCTGCAAAGAGGCATACTTTTCCTTCCAGTCCCTCTGCAACGTCACTTATAAAGACATTAAAAAGACCGGTCCCAGTACTGAACCCTGCGGTGCCACGCTAGAAACATAGAATTTGACGGCAGATAAGGACCGCTTGGCCCACCCAGTCTGCTCATTTCCCTACCTACTGGATAAGCTGCAGATCCTAGTTAACCAGCAGCCTACTTCTTCCTACCCCCAACCCCCAGAACTGCCTTATGACTATCCCATGCATGCTTGAATTCCACCACTGATTTTGACCACAACCTCCTCCGGAAGGCCATTCCATGCATCCACAACCCTCTCTGTGAAAAATACTCCTTAAATGACCTCCTGAGCCGCCCCTATCTTCAAATTGTGCCCTCTTGTTCTTGCACACCTCTTTTTGAAAGATGCTACCTCTTGACTTTGTTGATTCCCTTGAGGTACTTGAAAGTTTCTATCATGTCCCCCCTCTTCCTCCTTTCCTCGAGGCTATACATATTAAGCTCCTTAAGTCTCTCTTCATATGTCTTCCAGTGCAGACCCTGCACCATTTCAGTTGCCCTCCTCTGGACAGCTTCCATCCTGTCTATGTCTTTGCGGAGATTGGGTCTCCAGAACTGCACACAGTACTCCAGATGGGGTCTCACCAGCTGTCTGTACAGAGGGATAATAACTTCCTGTTTTCTACTGGTGATGCCTCTCCCTATGCATCCCAGTATCCCCCCAGCCCTCCTTGCTGCCCTCTCACATTGCTTGCCCATCTTTAGGTCATCTGATATGACTACCCCCAGGGCTAGTAATCCCCCTTTCTTCGGAGTGGACACCGTTTACTATTACCCTCTGATTCCAAATCACCTACCTCCGGCGAGGGGTGGAGCAACAAGATGGCTGTGCTGCTGCTCCACTCCACAACACGCCGAGTTGAGCGGGAGTACTTAGTTCAAAGTTTCTTTCTCTAAGCTTGCTGAGCAGATTTTGAATTAAATTGCTATCATTTTGTTGCTGGAGTGCCTGCACCAAGATTAACAATTGTTTTACAGTCTACATTTTGCCGCTCCATGCTCTGTATTGTGCAGTTCAATGTTTTGGGCATCTTGAATTTTTAACATTTTAAATTAAGAAGCCTCTCAAATTCACACAGCTCAAGTTTTGATGAATGAAACCTGTTTTATCTTAGCCTTTATTTGTTGAAATGTTTTTTTTTTTCTGCCATAAAACTAAACGCTAAAGAGCACTCATTACCATTACAATTTGATTGTGCTAGGTCTGGTGTTGATGCATCTGGTGGGCTCTGAACTGTTGGTCTGGAGACTGTGGATCTTGTTTCAGTGAAGGAACATTTAAATTGACCTGCATAGGGAGGAATCTCGATATTGCAGCAGTGCTGTGGGTGTTAATAGGATCTTTAAGCCTTTTCAAAAGGTATGCTAGTGTTGCCTAGGGGCTGGGGGCTACCAGGGTTTAGTTGTGAACCCCTTGGTTACTGCACTTTGTGGAGTGCTGTCTTTCGATTTATTTTTGCAGGTGTACACAGGAGTATATCACCAGAGTCAGAGTGAGGAGAATTTTGGAGGAGATGAACTCCAGAACAGCAACCTGAAAATACTTGAGATGGGTAATGAACTCCCTGGTGAAGGATATCTGGAATAATTCATGAAGATAACTGGTGGGTCAATCCATGCTACCCTGCTAGCAGGTTTCAAAAGACTTCCATGCTGGAGAAAAAGTAATGCCTGCAGTATACTGGGACTGTTGAATTTCACTCACTGTATTTGAGAGTTTTCAGTTTCAGTTTCAGTTTATTTGTTTAAAAGTATATGACGATAAAGTGTAACACATAAAATATGAATTCCACATCATAAAATTACAAAATAACAAGAGAGTTCAGAGAACATTAAATACACTGCATAAATCACACTACATCAGTTCTAATTGAACAATACATCAAATATAATTCATATGGCCCATCATATAAGTTATAAGTTCTTTAATCTAATAGAGGCTATAAGAAATTGTGCAACACTATACAGAATAGCAGCATTATTTGAATTTAAAAGGAACTTAATTTTTTTTCTTTACTTTCATTATGTAATTCTTCAACTTAATTATCTAACCACTTTTTACGTAAACACTTTAAATTTGGACAATCCAATAAAATGTGTACCGAATCCCACTTACCTGGGCAATTACCCTTACACTCTAAACCATTTATATAGGATTCCCATTAGACAAGACCTGAAGAATATCCAGCATTTATAGCAAATCTTAAATCAGCAATAATATTATAATGAGAGTCTGTATATATAATCTTCTCTTTTATGTGTATCTTTCAACATCTTATAATTCTTATAGTTTTGAGAAAGTGAGATTCTTTCTAAATCATTTTGCTTGGAGATGTCATAAATTCTTTCTATAGCTTCCCTATAGCTCCTACCTAAGTTTGATCCTTGATAATTATCCATATTTATTAAACTAACCAATCCAATTTCTCTCAAGTCCCTGTCAAGTTCACCTATCAGTGTCCATCTTTCTGTACATTCATTTGACATACCACTCTCCATCCAGCATGAGTTCAGGAGTAAATTTAAATTTCTATTGTTATGTAACTTCACAAGATATTTCACCTGTCTTACTAAGATTTTTGATTTCATAGAAATAAGACCAGTTTCAGCTCTTATAAACTCAGCAGAAACAAATTGCAGTAAATTTAATATCAGTCTAATGTACAGATTTTGTATTGGTTCTAAGATGGAAATCTTAAAATCTTTCCCCCAAACTTCAGATCCATATAAAATAGAAGAATCAAATTTAGTTCTATAGACGTCAAGCAATGCAGTACCAGAATTATTTATGTATTGCTTATTAAATTTATTAATACGCCAGATAATCTGTCTACCTCATATTTTCTTTTCCTTTTCTTTTTCTTTTTTTTAACTCTGTTTATGCTCCTACCTGCCGGGGCATCTCTCTGGAATCCACGCTCAGCACTGGTGCACCTAACCACCCACCTGAACCATCCCACCTGTCTACTGCATTCGGTCCAGGACTCCTGCCACTCCGCTCCCCTCAGAGTGGCCCAGAATTCCCAGAGGGGATTGTTGGGTTTCTACGGCTGACATTGGACATGTGAGCCCAGGCCACTGGTGGTTCCATTGCCTCCCCACAGGAAGGGGATTTTTACTTTTTGTCCCTTGTCCCCCCCCATGGAGCTCAGATGTGCAATGACATCTGGAGATGTCTGCCGCAGCTCCACCCCTCTAATCTGTGCCCAAAGTGTGCACGCCCCTCCGGCCTCCACCGGGGGTTGCTGTTGCACTGGGCATTCCCCTGGATCCCTTCCCAGAGAGAGGAGAGCAGTCTACAGATGCTCAATCCTCTCTCTCTTGACCCGGGCTGATTCCTGAACCTGGGTCACTGGCGTGGCGTGAGGTGTGTTGTCCAGTGCCTCAACCCTCAGCTCCATTGGACCAGACCTTTTATTTTCTTTAGTATCTATTTTCCAGATATCAGTAGAATGTAATAAAATGCCCAAGTAAAGATAGCTATTTACTTCTTCCATCATCATGTTATTTATAGACCATTTACAATTCAACTTCTTCTTAGGTTTATTTATAACCAGTGTCTTTGATTTTTCTAGATTTATATTTAAATCTAGACTTTGAAGAGTAATAGCCAAACAGGACAAGGTTTTTTGCAGTCCTACAGTGGACTTAGAAAGAAGAAGAATGTCATGTGCATAAAGGATAATATTAACCTTAAAATTTAAGATCTTTGGAGCATTTGTATCATGCATATCAAGATCTTGTACCACCTGATCAATACATAAATTAAACACAACAGGGGCCAATAAGCACCCCTGTTTTACTCCCCTATCCATTAGAATGGGAGATGATAATTTACCGTATATAGAATACCTAATCTGTATAGTTGTATTTGTATATAATTGCTTAATCAACACCAAAAGCTTCTTATTTATACCCGAGCTTAAAAGGATCTCCCATAAGATCCCTCTATTTACATTATCAAATGCTTAAGTCCAATCAAGGAATGCCAAAAATAGGGGTTGATTGTTTTTCCTACATTTCCTGATCAGGTGGTCCAAGATATAAATGCAGTCAATAGTTGATAGACCTTCTCTAAATCCAAACTGTCGATTACTTAAAATATTATTTTCTTGTGTCCATTGATTAAGCTCATACAGTAAAGTTCAGCAGAAAATTTTTGCTGAAATATTCTGTAGAGCAATAGGACAATAGTTTTTAAGGGAACATTTATCGCCTTTTTTATGGATTGGAACTATTTTAGCTTCTTTCCAGGACTTTGGGATTATTTCTGAATTTTTTACATAATCAAATAAATGTTTAAAAATACCTGACCACCATCACTCTGATATAACTCTGCTGGAATGCCATCCAAGCCTGGTGCCTTATTTCTATTTTGTGCATGGATGGCATTGTTAATTTCAAGCTCAGTAAAACTATACAATTCATATCCTTCATTTTCCTTAAACCTTGGCTTAACGTACCTCTTATTAGGAGTATCAGTACTATTATTACTATATAGGTTGGTAAAATACATAATCCACTCATCTTCAGGGATAACAGCCTCTATGTTCCAAAAAGGGCCATGTTCAGTATATGTAATTACCTGCCAAAAAATCTTGTGAATTATTTCCATCAATTGCAGATTGTTATAGGCTCCATAATTTAGCATTATAATCAACTTTCCTTTGTCTAATAAGTGCCCTATACTCCCCTCTCAAAAAGGTTAATGTCTTATTATAAATTAGCTCTGTATTCTTCCTAAATAGCCTTGTCACTTTATTGAATAGCCTTTTATATTTCCTACATTCATAATTATACCAAGGATTTTTTTTCTCAGTGCCCTATCTTCTGCCCTATAAATCCAATTTTTGATTTTCATATTATTACTAAAGTAAGCATTTAATTTTCAAAGTGCTTAATAATCTCATCACCTGTGGCACATATAATTGCTTCTTTTAATTTTAAGGTCATCATACCCCTTTATAAAATATCAATATTATTTTTTATCAGAGGATCCCATTTTATTCTCTTTTTAATGAGTTGCATATGATTATCCCTAATTCTATCGCATTTGATTTATCATAACTTATTTCTTTTATATCTCTATATTCTATTGTAACTAGCAGAGGAAAATGGTCAGAGAAATGTTTATTAAGGACATCAAAATCAACAATTTAAAAAACTAAGAAGCAACATCAACCAATGCAAGGTCCGAAATGGAACCACCACTCTTGGTTGGCAAAGTGATTTCACCCAGATAGTCAGCCTTTGAGCATCCATTTAAAATACATAAATTATTTTCCACAATAAATTATAATAATTTACCCTTAATGTCGACCTTTCCAGTCTTAGACTGCCTTACTTGTAAGTGCCCATAATAGCCAATATCTTGTAAATTCCCCCCAAAAAATCTAGTTCATTTCAACTTCCAATATGTGCATTCCAATCTCCTAATAGAATAAAGTGCTTATTATGCGTACTAAAACAATATTCATTTAAGCATTTAGATAATACACCCAAGTGCCACTTATATTCTAAACTAGATAATGAAGAACGCTGCCGACCGCTGCAGGGACGGAGGATCATTGCTCCCACCTGGAGCCCTCACAGAAACACTGGCTGAGCAGATGGACTCCACCCACGCACTGAACGCTGCCGACCACGGCAGGGACGGAGGATCGTTGCTCCCACCTGGAGCTCTCACAGAAACGCCGGCTGAGCAGGTAAATGGCAGCTCTACATTCTACTCCTGCCCTAGTTGACCGTGGGGCATTTTCAGCTGTACAACAAAGGACTCTTGCCCCACAGTCAACTGATTGTTCCGGAGGGCTTTCTGCTGTGGGCTGCTACCTGAGAGGGTGGTCGGGGACTCGGGTTAGTCGTCATGTTGGACAATGTAGCATGGAATCAAATGTGCACATATGTGGAAGCGCGGACTGCTGTATTTAACTGCACTAGTTAATCACTGTTAGTGCTGTAGTGTTCTGGGGTGCACAAATGACAGAAAGCTGTACTAGCAACTGTACTGGAAAGATAGGTTTGGGATTTAGCGAATTGCCTGTTAGAGCTGGTGGTGAAGACCTGTGACCTGTGAATGTACTTAGGAAGGTGCCTGCCCTAGTAACGCTATGTTTGTTGAACTAACTGGGCTCCCTGTGTAGCACTAGCCACTCACATGTGTTGTTTAAATGTAAAAACTGAAGGAAGCCAGATAAAATATGTGTAGACAAAAACAAAGTTAAGAGCCTTGCTGATATACTGTGCAGATTAATTTTAGGCAGAATTAATTAAGTGGTGCACATTGTGTAGAGTAACTGGCGTAGCACCGTATCTGCGCATGCGCAGTGTGAAGCCAAAGGATCATCTGCTGTTAATCTTCCCACCGCATACTAATTTTCTCCCTGCTTGCTACCTTTTCAGATGGACCCCCCCCACACACTGAACGCTGCCGACCGCGGCAGGGATGGAGGATCGTTGATCCCACCTGGAGCCCTCACAGAAATGCCGGCTGAGCAGGTAAATGGCAGCTCTACATTCTACTCCTGCCCTAGTCAACCGTGGGGCATTTTCGGCTGTACAACAAAGGACTCTTGCCCCACAGTCAACTGATTGTTTTGGAGGGCTTTCTGCTGTGGGGTGCTAGCCCGATGATGCTTGGTTGTCTGCCCACCACTCCAACCACCCACCCACCCAGGGGCGGCCGTAGCTTTATTGGCTTGGGTTGCATGTCACTTCCTGTGACGTCACATCCTGTGTGCACGGAACCTAAGTCCCTCTTTCCCATTAGCAGGTTATACCTGCTGGCCACCAGTGGGCACTGTTTCCCTAGAAATCCTACTGCTGTGCCACCACCCCCCAGTCCTATAGGGTCTATCCTCTCTTCCCCCCTCAGCTACCATCTCAGCCCGTGTTAGCTGTTTTCTACAAAAAAAGTACAAAACATGGCACTACTACCGCCATGCATGTCTATCACTCTACGTCTCGCTCCCCTCCCCCTCGTTCCCCTAATCCTCATTTTAGTTACCTCCCCTAGGACTACTATATCCCTGCTGTTGAGCAGTTCCTATGCCCCCAGAGACTTGCCTGCAACCCACCCCACATCCCACCCTGCCCCAACCCTCCTGCAGCTTTCACTCACCCTGCATGCCCACCTACCTACCACTGATTGTGTGGTCACCCCCTCGCTCACTCCCCTTGCCCCTTCTGCATCTCATCATGCTTGCTTATCCTGTCTGCACTATGCTTCCAATCCCCTGCACCTCTACATCCCCACATCCCCCCACCTCAGTCATCGTAAACTCTCATACTGTGGCTTACTCCCAAGAACAGCCCTCCTCCTACTCCTACTTCTGTCTGGCAACATTCATCCCAATCCTGGGCCTGGCAACACTAGCCCTCCCTCGAAATCCACTGGACTTCGTATCGCATCTATGAACATCTGTAGCTTCCTGAAAAAATTGGACTCACTACACTGCTGGATGTTGGTTCATAAACCTGATGTGGTTGCCTTGGTTGAAACCTAGCTGTCTGACTCCACCCCTAACTCCCTTGTCTCTCTCCCTGGCTACACCCTTTACTGGATGGACTGGGTCGGTAGGAGAGGTGGGGGTTGTGCCATCTACTTAAAGGACCTGCTCACTGGACTAGCCCTCCCTCCCCCAGACCTTGACCATCATGCCCAGGCACTAACAATCAAACTATCTCCTGACCCCTCTAGAGGTCATATCTTCCTTACTACAGCCTACATACCTCCCAAAAACCAATCTCAGGCACTGGGCCCACTAATTGACTACATTACCTCCCTACCCAACCCCTCTGACCAAATTCTGGTGGGTGACCTGAACATTAATTGGCTTTGCCCCTCAGCATCTTCCACCCATGAGGCCTTTGCTGCAATTGATATAACCCAACTAGTCTCTCAGCCCACTAGAATCAACCCCAGATGGGGCACTAGCACTCCTGGATGTGGTCCTTACTAACAGGCCAAGCCGGGTCCACAATATCCAAATCCTCCTGACTGTCTTAGTGACCACTCTCCTGTTCTCTTCAGCTGGGTAACCTCAGCCCACACCTCAGTCAAACCACCTCTCGAAGGCGGCTTTTAGACCTGGGGGTTTGAATGACCCAAAGAATTACCTTGCTCACACAGACTGGTCCCCACTGATAAACGCAACTAACGCTGACATGGCCCTGTCCTTCTTTATCAACACTTTCAACTTTGCCTGTGACATCTTCGCTCCTATAACTGCCCATAGGTCCAAAGTAAGATATGCTCCTTGGCTCACCCTGCACTAGGCGGCTTTTTAAGCAGCGGGATAATCTGTGGCACCTTGCTGCTGCCTCTGGCCGACCATCTGACAGGCAGACCTCTGCTGCGGCTTGAAACCAGTGCACCTGGGCTATCCGTAAAAGCAAAGGCGGATTACTACCAAGCCTCCTTACCTCCTCTTGGGGAACCCTAGGTCTTTCTGGGACAACGTCAAGCAGCTGAATGGTCACTCCCGGTCCCCTCTCCACATTTTAACATCAATGGTACTGTCTCCACTGACCCTACCCTCATTGCCACCCACCCAATAACTCCTTTACCAACCTTAGCTCAGTACTCCTAGTAACTTCTTCAGTCCTCCACCCCAGTTCTGCCCTCCCATCACACGCCTTGTTCCACCTGCGCTGTGTCACCTTACAAGAAACTAGACCATATCTTCTTAAGGCCCTTAAAGGTAACACCATAGGTAATGATTCCCTTGATCCCTGCCTCCTACGTCAGGTCCTGGATCAGGTCCTCGCCCCTATCACATGCATCTTTAACAAATCCCTTTGCCTGGGGCAATTTCCTGCTGTCTGGAGGGTTGCTACGGTTACTCCTGTCCACAAAGGTGGCGACAGGACTCTGCCTGGTAATTATCGACCCATCTCAATCCCCCCCCAAAGCCCTGGAGAAAATTGTTGCCACTCAAGTCTCCGACTACCTCTCAAAGTACAATGTTCTTTGCCCTGAGCAACATGGGTTCAGAGCTGGTCATAGTACCAATACGGCTCTCCTGGAGTTTGCCAACTTCCTCCACGCCTCCTTGGACACTGGTGCCCTGGCTGGAGTGGTATTCATTGACCTGTCTAAAGCTTTTGATACCATATCGCACCCACTCTTGTTAACTACCCTGGACCACATAGGCTTTGCCACTGGACCAGTCTCCTGGTGCACCAGCTATCTCTCAGCCCACTCCCAATGTGTGAAAGTTAGTGGAAACCTCTCCAGCACCTGCCCTATTCGCTCTGGAGTCCCTCAGGGCTCTATTCTTGGACCTCTACTCTTCTCCCTTTTCCTCAACTCGCTACCCAGTGCCTGCACGGGCAAGATCCTGCTATATGCTGACGATGCTGTACTCCTTGCCTCTGATAGTAACCCTACACTGCTTCAGAGTTCTCTCCAACTTGCTTTTGATTCCGCTGAAACCTGGTTCTCTGAGCATCGACTCATAATCAACCTAAAGAAAACAAAAACAATGCTCTTCTCCCACCCCCAAAACAAGCTCAGCAAATTTTCCCTCACTGTTCATTCCACCCTCAAAATCCTCATTGAACCTGTGCAATCCTATAAATACCTGGGAATTGTCTTTGACCCTGCCCTCTCCTTTCATGACCATATCTCCTCCTTGAACACTGCCGCCAACCTGCGGCTGGGCATTCTCTACCAGCACAAAAAATGTCTCCCTGTGGATGCCCTCCACCTTGCTGTCACCTCTTCTGTCATATCTCTCATCGACTATGGCCTCCCGGTCTATGGGTCAGCTGATCAGACAGCGCTCAGCAAGGTCCACCTTACACTTAACAAAGCCTGCAGACTTATCACCAGTGCACCTAGACATACGCATACATGTCAGCTGTATGCCTTGGCTACCCTACTCAACCTGGATGAGCGGCTCATGTATCAAACCTGCCAGCTCACCTTTAAAGCACTGCATGGCCTATCGCCAACTGGCCTAACTGGCTGTATTCACCATACTGCACCAGCTGTGAACACCCGCAGCTCATCCAAAACAGCTCTGTTCATACCAAGGGCTAGGACCTCACAAGGCCAAAGGGCATTCCCCTACAGAGCACCTACCTGGTATAACTCACTCCCTACCAGTATCTCTGACTCTCCCACATTAGCAAGCTTTAAACTCAGCCTCAGAAACCACCTGTTCATCTCACACAGGTGTTGCTGCTAGAGAAGAAGAAGCAGAAAAAAAAAAAGAAAAAGGGTTCTGACAATGCTCGCTGAGCAGCACTCCCCCCCGCTCCTGCTTTCCTCCTCCCTTTAACATCCTCCTCCTGCTCCTCTCTCCTCCCCATCCCTTCTCCCTCTTACCGTCCCCTCCTATCCTCACCTCACAAACATATGTATTTTGCCTACTGTAACCCTGAATTGTAACTTGCTTGAATCTGTATTAACTGTTGTTTATTGTTCTGCTGTCTGTTGTCCTCTATGTGATGAGGTACCTTTGTAAATGAGCCTCTGGCTCAAAGGTTATTAAACTGATGTTTAAATAAATAAATAAAGAAAGAAAGAAAGAAAGAAAGAAAGAAAGAAAGAAAGAAAGAAGAAAAATAGACATTAAACAAGACATAGGTCTCAGACTCTCCAACAATTACTTCCAGTACAATCCAGTTATCATGGGGAGAAACTTTGGATTTCATAATACATATTTTCTTTTGTGTATTAATAAGAACCATCAAGCCACCTCTACATCTACCCTTCACATTATTCTTAATTCCAGGAATTGAAATTTTATTAAAACCTGTAATTAGTACCTTTTTATCAGCTTCTAGCCAGGTTTCCTGGAGCAATATAATATCATACTTTTTAATTATATCTAACCAAGCCCCATCATCAGTTTTCACATTCACACCTGCAATATTCCAGGATAAGAATTTAATAGATTAGGTATGTAGTATGGCCCCTTTATTAGATCACCTGATGGTAACTCCAACTCAGTCTGAAAGAGCTAATGTTGCATCATCAGAAATTGAAGATAGAGAATTCACCTCTTTACAATTCATTGCAGTAGTGTAATTCATATTTCCCAATAGTGACCCTTCCTCTTCAAACTCAGTAGTATCCTCTAGTACAATACTAGTATTTATTATTTGTCCCCATTGTTTCCTCCCTCTAATAATAGTATTGCACCCTGGTGAGGCCTTAAGTTCATTTTCCATGACCTGCGGTTTCCCCAAATATTGTATTATAGTTGGTTGTTGCAGCAGATTCCTTCCCTTTACTGTACTCTTTTCATCTTTTGGGCCTTTACCATCTATTTGTTTCAAATTCATGTTCATTTCCAAATTTCTGGAAGTAATATCCATATTCACACCCACTTTCTGTATATCATTTTGCAACTTTAGCACCTGTTCCCTACGCTGCCTACTTCCTCAATACTAAGTAAACTATGCCTCTATCAGGGAGTGTTTTATATCTATATACAGAGGAAAGATCTTCCCAAATGAATCTGGACCTCAGAGCACTCTTAATAATATCATATACTGCTACCTTGAGTAAATGGGGTTTCCCTTCTAGATTTTGGGACCCCTTTAAGATAAATTGTCGGTAATTTCTCACTCTGTGATTTATTCAATTGATTCATCACCATTTCTGTATTGTCTTTTCTGTTAAAAAGTCTCCCATTTATGTCCTTCTAGGCCAATGTATGAATACCCTTTTCTTTATATATTTTTTTCTGACTTTTCCTTCTCCCTTGTTTATTACTAGTCTTGTAAAAAAGCTAATTGTTTTGTCTTTTCTCCTGTAATACATAAATCTCCCTATGTTCTCTTTCTGCAATCTTCTCTGTAATTTCTTTTATGGTTTTTTCTTTGTTTTTTCCATACACATTTCCTTCATCCATTCTCCTAACCAGGGTTTTGATTACATCTTCCCATTCTTTTAATTGTTCTTTTTGTTCTTCATATTGCTTCATTACTGAACCTAGGGTTAAATTAGTACAGACCAGAACAGTTTTGATTTTTGAAAGCTGTTTACTTAGCAGCATAATGGTCTGTGTATTACAATTTGCATGAGGGTCACAGTTAAAACTATTATGGCAATTATAACTATTCCTGGCCTTACTTCCTTCAGTTGTTTGAATACTAGCCTGTACATTAACTGAATGGTAACTTTTTCCTCCTGCCCATTACCTCATTTATTTAGAAATGGGGTTAAAAAATGTTCATAATCTGCTAAATAGTCACCCCTAATATTATTAGATATTATAAGGTCCTTTCCTTCAGGGTCAGTATCATAAACTTGTCCTATTAAGTTTTCAGAAACCAAATTTCCAGTTAAGCTAACTTTCTGGGATTCTAGTTCCCTAATGGTTTCCATCAGATAATTACCAGCATGACTGTCTTTAAATACAGGTGTTTTCTGTTTAGGAGAAGAAGTTGTAGGCACATTCACTGACACATTAAAGAAGTCAGATATTTTTTTTTTTGCTTTAGTTTTTTTGGGGCTTCCCAGCCATAACAACTTGTTTCATTACTAAGCTTCATAGTATCACAAGCTTTTAATAATGCCATATTAATTTAATGGCCAAATAGTCAGAATAAAACCAAAAAACAGAACAGTTGTACGCAAGGCCAGTAAAATGTAATTAAGTAACCAAATATTTCAAGCAGTTCTTGATCTTGGGTTCACAAATTGTTTTCTAAGCCTTGTTCTGGTATTGCAGAATTCAGTTTAAACTATATTCTTGTCAATTAAGAGCCAAATAACCAGAAGTAGGCAGGAGTAGCAAGCACATTCCTCAGCAAATCAGAATCAGGGCAAAGTGATCCTTATCCAAACGAGCAGAAAGTACACCCTAAAAAGATAAAACACAACAAAAATGAGCTACAATAAAACTCCACATCAAACCAAAAAATCACACTGAACTAATAAAACAAATAACTCACAAAAGCTTATATTAAGAATCAAATAGCCAAAATAGCCAGGAATAGCCAGGCGTAGCAAACAAATTCCTCAATGGAGCAGAATCAGGGCAGAGTGATCCTATCCAAATAAGCAGAAAGTAAATCCTAAAAATAAAACACAACAAAACAAGCTAGAATAAAAACTCCACATAAAACCAAATGAAACCAGAAGTCACATCTAACTAATGGAAAATGAACTTACAGAAGCAGCAACATTTCGATAGCTTCCAGACGTTAACCCAAGTGAAAAAAGAATAACACCATCACCATTGAATGCCGAGGCATATGCAATATAGAGCTAAAAGGGTCACGTGATCAGAACTGCGTGGAAATTAAAATGAACAGAAATATATGACACCTCTCTTGAAGAAAGCTTCCTTGGACCCAGACTGTTTCTCAAACTACAGACCTATCTCTAACCTTCCCTTTATTGGGAAGGTTATTGAGAAGGTTGTGGCAGCCTAATTGGATGACCATCTAACCATCCATAGTATCTATGAATCCTTCCAATCTGGTTTCTGTAAAAGACATAGCACCGAGACTGCGCTGGTTCAGATGCTTAATGATCTTCTGAAGGCGAGGGATCAGAAGAGATGCTCCATTCTGGTTCTCCTTGATCTCTCGTCAGCTTTTGACACTGTGGATCACAGGGTATTGTTAACACACCTGAGGCAAATTTGTGGAATGTCAGGAACCGTTTTGCAATGGTTCACTTCATTCCTCACTGGGAAATCACAAAGAGTTGTGTCGGGATCTTTTCCTCTGGCCAAATCTCTTTGTTGTGTGGAGCGCCTCAGGGTTCTGTGCTGTCACTCATGTTATTTGCAGTGTATATGCTGCCCCTCAGAGACATTATAAGATGGTATGGGCTGAGGTTTCACTGCTATGCAGATGATACCCAGCTATACCTGTCTTTTGCACCCGACCAGGATGGAGCTCTCTCGGTGTTTAACAACTGTCTGGTGGAAATCCAAGGTTGGATGGATTCTAGTTGGCTAAAGTTGAACTCAGAGAAGACAGAGGTTTTGGTGGTGGACCCTGGTGGTCAGATAGAGAGGTTGCATATTGGCGCACCTTCTGGAATTTTTCTTTGTTGCGTGTCACTCCCGACCTCCGAACAGGTACGTAGCCTTGGGGTTGTCCTAGATGACAGGCTGACTCTTCAATCTCAAGTGTCAGCCATTGTCAGGACTTCCTTTTACCATTTTAGGAATATTGCCAGGGTTAGGCACCTTGTTCCATCGGACTCTTTGCCAATGTTGGTCCACGCCTTTGTGTCCTCGTGCTTAGACTACTGCAACGCCCTTTACCTTGGGTTTTCTGGGGTAGAAATCTGTCTCCTACAGCTGGTGCCGAATGCTGCAGCCTGGGTTTTGACCAGGATAAGTAGGTCCTGTCATATTACCTCGGTGTTGCACACACTGCACTGGCTCCCTATATGGTGGCGGATCACCTTTAAAGTCATCTTATTGACTTTCAAAGCCCTTCACGATCAGGGTACGACCTATCTGAAAGAACTTCTGGTGCCTTATTGCCCTGGCTGATCGCTCCGCTTGGCCGACGTGGGGTTGTTAGAGATTCCAAGAGTAAGTCTAAAATCTTCAGGCAATGGAGCATTCTCTCACGCTGCACCCATTCTTTGGAATTCTCTACCATGCCGGTTACGGGAGTGCACCTCCGTGGAGATATTTAAGAAAGATTTGAAAACATACTAATAGCAAATGGCCTTCTTGGATAACTAAGCTAATTTTAGTATGACTGTATTTTTATTATGATTTATTATGTTTTCATATTTGATGTTATTATGGTACATTTTTATACATGTTTTGTAGATTTGTATTTGAAATTTGAATTTCTGATCTTAAAATGTTCAGCGCCTTGATACACTGAAAGGCGCTTTATAAATAAAATTATTATTATTATTATTAAAAAGAATGAAAGAAAATAATAATGAAACTAAAACAACAACAGGTATACTACACCTTTATCAGATTGTGCATAAGAAAATTTGCCACACACACAGTAACACAGCTAAAAGATGAGAGTACAAGAGAAAAAAATATCCCTTTCAGGTAAAAACTTTCTGTAAAGTAAAAATCCCTCCAGTCAAAACAAAGCAGCTCACAGTTTTTGTTTTAGTTCATCCAAACTGTCCTTATTCAAAAGCTGGGATACCACTTTCTTTTTTACTTCTCTTTCTTGCAAACTTCAACATTCTGATGTAAAATAGACAGGAACTGTATCTAGCAGCTGGTCCTCATCAGAGTTCAAGCAGCACACAGTAGTAAAAACCATTAGCAGAGCAGCGCGTCCCAAACAAAAATATCAGATGTAGTAGGGCTTCAGTGTAGCAGGGCTTCAATTCTGATTAGTCCATCCATGCCCATCATCCAGTCACTCCAGCCCTCTCAGTCCCCCGTGGGACCTCCTCCACCTCGACTCCACCAGGACAGCTCCCCACCAAGGACTCCAAACCTGGGGGAAGAGAAGCGGAAAGCGGAAGCAACAAAAAAGAAGGCAGCCAGCACAAGAACTTCTGGAAAGGACCCAGAGTGCAAGATAAGGCAAATAATTAGTCAACGGTGGCATACCTATTCCAAACCTTGACTTTTAGTATCTCTGAGCCCCTGCTATGACTATCATACACTCCAGCGTGCAGTAGCATCTCTCTCTCTCTCTATCTATCTCTCTCGACTGCCATTATTCAACAATGGTGGAGCCTGGACACTGGTAAAAACCTTTAAGAGGTCCTAAGTTTCAGCTTTTTTTGTCTACTGACCAAAATAGAGAACTGAGTTGAACATTTGGACAAAGTCTGACAGTGTTGATGCTGTTTCCTTACTGGGGTCTTGTGCCTTTAAAAACTCTTTAAAACTCTTAATATTGAGTCTATATTTTTGCTTCTGCCTTTGTGCTTAGTGCTTTAATTATTGTGGCTCCTACTGTAGGACTCCTAATTTAATGGAGCCTGGAATATCAGGACTAAAAAACAACTAAGGTGAATGGACTCCTGAATACAAAGGAGCTGCAACTGTGTAAGGATTTCTACTATTTTACATTGGTTTGCACTGTGAGTTGTTCTAATAATGGAGATGTTATTCCAGGTTTTTTAGGCAGGTGATGAGAGTTCAGGTAACAGCCTTTAAGTATATAATCAGCAGTTGTTAAATGCTACTAAATTCTATTAGTTAAGAAAGTGCTACAAACCCTGTATCTATTTATGGTGCCTTCATGAACAGGGTACATGATACCGATATTACTCAGAATTTGTATGAACATGTAAATATAAACCAAAACTTGTTATGTGCCCTTAGGATTGACTGAGTATTCCTCAGTCTAGATATCAGTGTTGGCTAATGAGGCCCTAGGACTGGCCTGCGGCCGGCTGGTATCAGGTAGGACAAAATGGCCCATTATGGGTAGTCCCACCAATGACATAGAGCCCCATTATATACCTTAGGAGTAGTCAATAGGAGTGGCTGGATCTGGGGTAATCAATGGGGCACAGAGTGGCATGCATCACATTGTGCCCCAATGAATGCGTCTCAAGGCCAGTGTGTCCAACGGGCCATTAGGGAGGTGCAGATGTGACATGGTGTGGTTAGAAGGGACTGAACTGTAACACAGAGTTCTATCATATGCCTCGACAGTAGCCAACAGGATTAGCTGGATGGGGGTGACCTTCCGGACGTGGAGCAGCAGGTGCTGCATGGCGCCCCCTAATGGATATACCCTTAATGCCATTAGGTCCAACTGACCTCTAGATAGGATCAGTGGGGACATGGTGTGGCCAGATGGTCCCCCCTTTGATACATGTAGTTTCCTTAAGTGCCTCGGGTATGGCTAATAGGAGTGGTCGGATAGGAGGTGGTCTGCAGGGTATGGAGCAGCATGCGCTGTATGTTATCTCTGATGGTTGCCCTACAAATGTAGCGTGTCAATTTGGCTACCAGACAGGTACAGATGGGACAGGATGTGAGTGGATAGGGTAAACTCAGAGGGGACAGATTGGACTGAAATGGTGCCACTTGGCCTAAATGCTGTCTTCTGGCTTCATTTACAGAATGTTGGTTTGGACTGATTATTAGTCTGTCTAAATTATTAGTTTGAATATACAGAGGTGTACATGATCACTCCAAGTTTAAAAAGTGAACCAACAGGGTTTAACTGATGAACGTAAATCTTGCTAATATATTAGAGCTAAATCATGTGTCTTATACGGTACTATTTTATAAACATTATCATGGGAGAAAAATAACTTGAGATGCTTATTTTAATAACTGATTGATACTTTCAGATGTTTTAGCACTTCCTTTTGTTAAATTGGCGTTAAATTCCAATAAATTATCAACAGTACAAGTTAATTGCTTGTTATATAGTAAATATTGGGTCTATGTGATAACGGCGAATGCCTAAAGGCGATCACTGTTATCGCACAGCTAGAGTGCTGAAAACATTTTCAGCACTCTGACAACCCCGGCACACAGGACAGCAGCACCAGGGTGGTTTTTTAATGCTTTCTGTAGGGGAGGCTGCACATCCTCACACCCCCCATGGGGGGCTTCGCCCTCCACTCACTCCTACTTAAGGATTCTCAACCCCGGGGGGTATATGTTTGGGGGGTGAAAGCATAAAAAAAAAAGGGCTTGGGATGGGCACAATAAAATCACACCAGTGCCCGGATGCGAACCCGATACCTCACCCACCCCAACCTCTAGCCAAACCCCGACGCCACGATGCAGCTCAGCCATCCACGCAGTACCACCCCCTTCAGCCCCTCCACCCCCTCACAGCCCATGCTCACCATGCTTGCTCCCCCCCGTGTGTGTACACATAGCAACATCCAGTTGCCCAGTTTGCCCACCCTCTCATCCAGTCACCCAACCTCCCATCGCCATGGAGTGATTGCGAGGGAAAGAGTCACTCACGGATGGCAATTCTTCTTCATACCCACCTTACAGGTGTCAGAAATCTGATGATATGATGGATGTTTTTGCATTTTGTATATTTGTATTTAATGAGGTACCTTTTAATGTATCATGTTTGTAATGACCTCCCACGGTCGAACAAATAAACAAACTACTGCTACTATTACCCTCTGTGTCCTGTTGTCCAGCCAAGCCAGAAGCTCAGTAGGAAGGATCCTCCTCCTGGGGGTAGAAAGCAGACCCTGACACTTCCTCAGGAGGAGGAACCACAGAAGTCACGTGAAGAGTGGTTACTATTAGGAGAAGGGCAGAGAGAGAGGGGGTTAGAAAGAGCTGTGGGCCAGCACTTCCCCTACTTTTCTCCTCCTTCTTCAGATCCCCACCCAACCCAACCTCATAAAAGCAGCGCCAGGCAGGCCAGGCAGGGAACCCATTGATCTACTAGGAGTGATTGCAGTAGGGGTCAGGGAGTGAGTTTTCCCAGTTTCCTGAGTTTTTTGACCCATCGAAAGGGATAAAACTTAGGTAGTATAAAGAAAATTTTAAAACTGTCACAGTCATGGGAATGGCAGCTTGGGAGTATTGCAGACTAATGGCACAGGGAACAGTAAGTAAAGTTTATTTTTGAGTGCCCCATCCTGGAGGCTCAGGGCACTGTACAAGTAGATAGGCAACATAGGAAATGGGGGGGATGAGTCAAATTCTTTTTAAGGGCTCATCACCTCTGGTCAGCATGAGGCCCGTGAACCACATGACCTGGACCCAGTTGGAGGCATCACAGTCCAAGCTCATCAGGTTAACCTGGAAGGGCTGTGGTGCTGGATGGAAGGCAATCACCTGCCACTTGGCCACATGACCTCTCCATTCTTGCAGCTAGGTACCAACCCTGGAGGTATATTGATTATCTGACACACACAAGGGTTGGGGCATCCAACAATGGCATGTGGTGAAGCCAGAGGAGTCTGCTGATCCTCCCAGCTGTGCATGCTACTCCAATAATGTAATGATGTAAAAATAAACATGGCTGCAGACATTTCCCTCCAAGACCAGTGTCAGTGTATTTATATTTGGAAGTAGTAGTGGGGGCTACCTAGACAAAGTGCTGTCATTTGTGTTTGAGTGTGACATCCAGACACAGCTTTTTTTGTTGTTGTTTTACACCTGAATTGTTTTGCTATTCACTTCCCCTCACACATCACTTAAAAGGCAATTAAAGTGTAAATAAATACTGGTTTGCAAAAATTAAAAAATACTTCCTATTTCTTTTATTTTAAAATAAAAAAGCATATATCGCAGGTTACAGTGTCCATCCTCTGTGTAACCTTCAGTAAAAAGTGAATGTTTCACTGGTAAAAACAATATTTAGTTGTGCTTTTCCAGGTTTGTATTTAGATTATTGTCTAATCTGAGCACTCCACTTTAAAATATCCTTTTTTTAAAACATTCATGTCAGAAAACAACTTTATGTGAGGCATAAAATCATATCACTCCAACAACACCATTCACTCATGTGCCCCTTTTGGAACCTTTCATAAGGTTCTGGTAACTGTAGAAGAAGCCAGAAGCTAGAAGGGGAAGGAAACAGATTCATTTCAGTGCTTTACAGAGTAATGAAGTGAAGTCGAGTACATGGTGTGAACTGGAGGACTTGTGAAGGACCATCGACTTCCTGGCATTGAATGGTCACACTGTTGGAACATTAATCACAGATAGGCATTGACAAATAGCAAAATGGGTCAGTGAAAATATGCCAGCCACAAAACACCTTTATGACATCTGACACATTGCAAAAGATAACATTACGTATGCCTAGTGATCCCATTCCCAAAAAGTGCACAGCGATCCTCTGTGGGTCCAGGTCACGAGGGCAGCATTTAAAAAACCCTTCCCCACAACCCCCGAAACGAACACAGTGCACAGCGATCCTCCGTGGGTCCAGGTCATGAGGCAGCATTTGAAAAAAGCTCCTCCCCACCCCAAAATGAACACAGGTATGATATGGACATCCTCGGACAAAGAGTGCTGCTCTCTGGACTAGCTACTGCTCTAGCATTTGGTGCCTTTTAGGATTTAAATTGCAGTTGCATTTTCTGTCGTCCCAATAGTGAAGATAGTTTTCTTCTTGATGCCTCGTGGTTATTTCAGGTTTTTTTGCCACTTTAGACTAGTCACCTTAATGTGTTTTGGGATGAATGTACTACATTTTTACTTATGGTTAGTGCACCTTAACAGCGTCCCTACTAAACATAAATAGCCTGTTTTTGAGAACCAATAGCTTGTTCTGATAAACAAGTACACTGCCTGTGTCATTTAAGGCTTATGCAGAAACGGGCTTACCAGTACTAGTGATTCTTGATAACTGTACTAGTGCTGTTCTTAGTATTTTTTCCGTGTGAAATTTCAGTTAGGAACCTTCATGCCATTTGTCTGCAATTTCAGTTAGGAACCTCCTTGCTTGTATTTTCTGTTGTGAAGCCAAAGGAAGTTTTAACTCTAATGTACTAGGATTCCAGTCCTGTAGTGCAATTAATTCAGTGTATATGGACACAGTGTAATGAAGTTTTAACTCTAAGTACTAGGGTTCCAGTCCTGTAGTGCAATTAATTCAGTGTATATGGCCACAGTGTAAAGCGGCTCCTGAATTCAGGGATGCACTGTACATCTGCTGACTGGGTATAAAATCTCCTACCTTTCTCTTTCTCTGCAGTGCACAGTGATCCTCTGTAGGTCCAGGTCATAAGGTCAGCATTTGAAAAGCCCTCCCCCCAACCCCAAAATGAACACAGGTACGATACGGACATTCTCGGACAAAGAGAGCTGCTCCCTGGACTAGCTAGCCCCACAGTCACTTGCACTGCTCCCACCCACCCCAATACCTTTCCACCTTAGCTGGTGTTTTCATATATAGTAGTCCCTCGCGATACTTGCACTCTGTCGCATTACTTGCGAAGCCACTTTTTTTTGTTTTTTTTTATAAGACCCTTGTTTCCCATTTGCTCCTTATAGTCTCTTGTCACTAGAGGTTGCCTTAACTCCTATCCTTCATGATTTCTCCTACCTTGCTCTCAGTGTTGGTGCTACAGTTTTGCTAGTTTTCTCACATTCACCCATCTCTCCACCGTAAACTCTAGCTCTCCCCTTTTCTTTATGTCCTCTCTCTCTCTCTCCCTCTGTATCTTTTGTCCCATTATAATTTTCCTATTTCATTATGGCTTCCAAGTCTTTACTCACCCTCCTCTCTGTTGCTCTTATGTTATTGACACTGTCTGATCTTACCTATCCTGATAGGATTACCACACCCTCCTATGTAAGCTCACAGGATAATTTCAGTTTCTCCAACCTTCTAATTTATCCCATCCCTTATACTCTTTCCTCGTCAGGGCTCCTCATCAAGTATCTGGAGTTATTAATTAGACTTATCCAGTTGAGGTTCACCATATCCCTTGGCTGTGCAGCTAGGGCCTACATTATTGCTTCATGCTGAATATTCACCCTAGTCCTTACTCTTGCGGGGGATGTTAAAACTAATCCTGGTCCTGCTCTGGCTGCTAATCCCACACAATCTGTCCCTGTGCACTGTCTGCCCCAAATAGCTGGTCTCACCTTTGCGCATATTAACGCTAGGAGCCTGCTTGCCAATCTCCATGACCTGGAGGCATGGATCAGAGTAAACAGTCTGGATATCATAGCCATATCAGAAACGTGGCTTAAGCCCTCAGTTACTGATTTACAGTGCTCCCTTCATGGATATAAAATGCTTTGTGTGGATCGCATAGGTGCTAGAAGAGGTGGTGGCCTGGTGCTCTACCACAGAGCTCACCTGAGCATCACCTTAATGTACGACACCACTCTGGCTAACTGTGAGGTTCTTCATTCTCTCCTACTGCTCAGCGGTGTTAAAAAATGACATATTTTCTGTATATATATATTCCACCCAGGAACTTTAGACTGGGGCTCGGTGAGTTCACGGAATACTTGCTATCAGTTACTGGGAAAAATTACATAATCTGTCTAGAGGATTTCAACCTAGACTGGGCCGGACCTAGCTCCTCTAACCTACCTTCTATGCTAAGCAAGACTAGTCTCTCTCAGCTTATACAGAAACCACTAGGATTTCTCATGGTGGTACCTGCGCCACCCTCCTTGACTGGATCCTGACAAATAGGAAGGAGTTCATTACCTCAGCAGGAGTACTCCCAGACACCATAAGTGATCATTTTCCAGTGTACTGTATATGGGATACCTCCCCCCCTCCTTCCCATCAAAAGTGGTAACTTTCTCTAATCTCTCCAACCTTAACATGGATGCCTTCATGCATGATCTTGACCGAGTTGACTGTTCTCCCCTCTACTACTCTGATGACATAAACTTTGCTGTAGGATATTTCAACTCTGCCCTAATCTTGCTGCAAAACAAACATATCCCTGTCACCAAGCAAAGGGTAAAAAGGAAGGTTACCAAATGGCTCACGAGTCCCCTGCTCCACCTTCTGAAACTCAGGGATAAACTGTGGTCTGTATGGAAGGCCTCCTACCTACTTACAGACTTTGAAGCCTATAGAGCTTTATGGAACACGTGCAAAAAGGAGATTCACCTGGCAAAAAGTTCTTACTATAGGAATCTCCTAATGGCTTCTGCCTCCAACCCTAAATGGTATTGGTCCCAGATCAAGGAAATACTTGGAAACAAGCCTCAGACATCTACAGATATGTATATAAAGGGTACCCACTGTAACCATTCTCTCACCATTGCCAATGCTTTTAACTCACTCTTTTCCTCGCTACCTTCTCCCTCACCCTCTAGGATCAAGAAACCCTGTCCTGTTGCTTCCTCCATAACCCCCTCATTCCCCACCCTTGAGCTGGCCCCTGTCTCATACCATGAAGTCCTAAAGCTTCTCAAAACTATTCCGGCTAATGGCAGCCAGAGCTCTGATGGTATTCACCCTGGGATCCTTAGGTAGATTGCTACTTGGCTTGCTGCACCCATTACTAGGCTTTTCAACCTCTCTATCAGCACTGTCTCAGTCCCCCTGGTCTGGCAAATGGGCAGAACAATTCCCATTTTTAAGAAGGGAGACGATAAACAACTGTCCAACTACTGACCCATCTCACTTCTCCCCACTCTCAGCAAGCTACTTGAGAAACTTGTACACCGGCAGGTCACTGGGTACCTTACCAAGTTCAAACTTCAATCCCCTTTTCAACATGGCTTTAGGGCTGGACACAGTACCACCACTGCCCTGACCCAACTTACCAGTGATATCAAAGGTAACATGGACAAGGGTCTACTCACAGGTGCGGTGTTTATTGACCTTTTTAAGGCGTTTGACATGGTCCACCACCCACTTATGCTGATGGAGCTACAAGCTCTAGGAGCCTCAGACTCTACCCTATCCTGGTTTGGCAGTTACCTTGATAACCAGTCTCCGTCTGTTGCTTTTCATAAGGCTCTATCCCTCCCCATTCCCATCATGCACGGTGTTCTGCAGGGTTCCATACTTGGTCCCCTCTTTTCACTATTCCTTAATGATATTCCCAGTCCTTCTCTTTGCAGCACCGTGCTCATGTATGCTGATGACCTGGTGCTTTATTTCTCTTCTAAATCCACTGATGACATTAACCACAATCTTTCTCATGGCTTTAAATCCCTTCAATCTTGGTTCTTAGATAACCATCAAATCCTAAACATAGGCAAAACACAGGTAATGCTTTTTGGATCCTCAAAAAAGGTGCCCTCGGAGGCCCCTAAGCTCCTCGTCCACTGCAGCGATGGAACCACAGTCACTAACACCTCTACCTTCAAATACCTTGGGGCTACCCTTGACCCTACTCTAGATTTCTCAGCTCATGTCAGTGTGGTTTGATGGGCTGTCAATGCACAAATTGGTGCTGCCTATCGTGTATGCCACTCACTCACTCAGTCAGCCAGACTGTCAGTAGCTCAAAGAGTACTTCTCCCTCAACTCCTTTATGCCCTCCCAGTTCTGTACCCTGCCAATGCCAGTGTGCTCTGCAAATGGGACACTTCCTACAACAATATCTGTAGGTTCGCCTTATCGGCCCCTCGCCTGACTCATCACTGCCTACTTTATTCTGGCTTTAACTGGATGTCCCCTAAGGACCTCCGGGCTTATTCTCTAGGATGTCTTATTGACTCCCTTACTAGACCTCCTTGTTCGGCCTCTCTGGCCAACATGCTTACCCTGGTCTTCCCATCTCGCACCCTCAGGTCCTCTTCCGTCCCAGTGCTCTCTGTAGGACCCTGTGCTACCAAAATGGGGGAACAGGCATTCTCCAGTTTTGCTTCTAAATTCTGGAACTCACTCCCCCTACAGATTAAAAACTCCACCTCCCACCTTGTGTTTAAGCGCTCACTGTTCTCTCACCTCTACACCCTTGGGAACTGCAAATGCACATAGACGAAACTGATTCTAATCTCCCTGTGGGCCAAGGTCTACTGTATAATGTACCTCATGGTATATTACTTTATTGTGTCTTAATTTGTATACTTGACTTACCCTGATGTATCTCAACCTGTACTTTATTGTCTGTACTATTGTTGTTTGTACTTGTGAATTTGTACAATTATGCATATCTGTATTCTGTCCTGTACTCTCCCGGGTCGTGCCGGAAAATAGGCAGGATTGTTGCCTAGTGCACTTACTCAGTTAGCAAAAGCTAATAAATAAATAAATAAATAAACTGTTATATCATGCAAATACAGTGCAGAGAGTGTTATAGGAGAATTAAAAATTAAATTGTTGCTAAGATGATATGTCAGGTTGAGAGGAGCATCACTCCAGGTACATCCAACACAGGACCAGGATACAAACACATGAGATAGACTGAGCCAGAAAACTTAAAAAATCTAAAAAGTTTATTTGAAATGCAATCAGTTTTATACCACTGCATCACCATTTTAAAGTATAAGAACCAATCTGATTAAACCGATTAGTACAAAGAAAATCACTTTTTTAGTTGAAACATTGATTTATTATGTAGTGTCTCAGCAATAGGTTATTTCTGAGGTGATGGAGACAACTGTGGTATGCAGTCCAGCTATAATGCTTGGCATATGATCTGCTTTAAAATTACAGTTTACAGACTTATACCTGATTTCTTAGGAGACTTTTTGCATGTTTCTGTTCACTTTTGTCTCAATGTATATCTCCTATATAACTTGGAAACGTGTTCTTCCCATTCTGGCTTACCCCTCACACTCTGAACCTAAACATTTGGTCTCGGAAATATACAGGCAGTTTGCTAACAGAGATTTTTGTTTTACAAACAACAGTGATGATTCCTAATCTAGAGATTTTTTTTTAATTTGTCATTAGAAATGCTAATGTCTTACAAATAGCAAACCTCCCCAAATTCTGATATTCCAGTTCCCGAACATGAGGTCTGTAATACAAGTTGATGTCATGTTAAACCGTGTGCTTAAACTAGCAGTCATCTTTTTAAAGTGTCTAATTTTAAGTTTTGCACGTTTCCATTCTATAGTTACATTTTCTTGTTCAGACCTAGCTATATTAGCAATTGCTGTGAATCTTACAAAATTTTTTTAGTTGGAAAATAATTTAGCACATTTTTTGAGACTTCAGGCTTTGTAGTATGCTTCTGTGTCCCATGCTAACATCTGTATGTAAAAACTGGATAATATAGAAACAAGGATTGCCAAACATTAGTTACTCCCTTGACAGTATAGTGCATTCTATTGAATCACAAATGAGGAACCGTATTTGCCACTTAAATATTTTTTTAATGTTCTCCCTGTGACTTGATCAAAAGCTAAGGTTCATATGTGGACTGCACATTTTAAATGTTCATGATTAAGTTTTATAGAACATTTTCCACCAACCCAGTTTATTAACAGTGTCAGTGGCTCAGTAGGTAGCACACTCACCTCTGAGGCTGGGCGAACAGAGGGCTGTGGGTTCAGTTCCCACATCTGGCACTTGGGTTAATATCCCAGTACTGACACTGTAGTGCAGCATGAGAGGGGTGCTGCACTTCTGAGGTGCTGTCTTTCAGATGAGACGTTAAACCGAGGTCCCATCTGCCTGGATTGGTGGTAGTTCAGGTGGATGTTAAAGATCCCATGGCACTTATCGAAAAGAGTAGGGGAATTTCCACGGTGTCCTGGCCAAATTTCCCTCATTCACTAAAAATACCACCAACAGCTTAATCTGGTTCAAGGTCAGTTGGCATTCATCTGTATCCCCCTCCCCCGGGTCATGCCTGAAAATAGGCAGGATTTGTCTAGTGCACTTACCCGGTCAACAAAAAACTAACTAAACTTCATACACATTCAAAGTCAGTATCCCTATACAATAGAGTAATATCATTTTTGTAAGTTACATGCAGGCCTCTGAGGCAATAGGCTATGGCATGCATATTTTGCAGGACTACAATATTCATTACAAGATATGCGGTCCTACGCTAACATCTGTGTGTGAAATCCATACTTTAAAGAAAGCAGGACTGATCCTAGTTGCCCTTTATAGTACAGTGTTTTATATCGAATTATGAATGTGAAACTTTGTTTGCCACTGATATATAGTAATTATTTGAATGTTCTCCCCATGATTTGATCGCAAGTTATGGTTTACCTTAGGATGACACACTTAAAGTACACATACAAACAGAGGTGAGAAAAAAGTAAGTGCCTCAGCTGGGACTTGAACCCAGGCCACCTAGAATACCATTCCAATTGCACTAACCAGCTGCACCACTGAGACAACTGGAAGCTGGGCTGTCCCCGAGCACATTACTCTTTCTCAAATGCATAACCCAATGGCAACACAAACATATACTAAATCAGCCTCCCAACTTTCTCCCCCAAGTTGCATCCCCTACAGAGTTACAATAATAATTCCAACCCTCTGACTTTCTCCGCTGCCCGTGATGCATACCCCATGAAATTACAATAATAAATCCTCACCCCTCCGACAACCCCTCTGAGTTGCATCCCCTGTGGAGTTAGTATAGCAAAATCAGCCCCCTTCAGGTTTTGACCCCAAACATGTTGTGATGGTCTCCAGCTCTGTTTCCAACATGCAGTTTTTGAAGTCTCGGTTTTCTCTGCATGGTAATTGACTGTGCAGTTTTAGTCCCATTATATTGACCTACACATGCCTTGCTTCTCAGGAATGTCCTACAAATGTTCCACATATTAAACCAATGTTTAATTTGATTTATATCTCAAAACTAGTAATTAGGGTTGTCATAACTAGTTCTAAAAAGATTAGAACCCTTTTAGAATCCAAGGTTTTTGAGTTCTAGTTTAGAACCAGAACACCAATGAGTTCTAAGTATTAATGGTTCTAATTACTATTTTTTCAGACATTTCAAAAGCAAGGGTTGCCAGTCTGGAAAATAAACTGACAGGAGTTATATTTAATGTTTTTGTGAGACACATGTGAGAAGGTGCTGCTCATGTACATATACTGTATGTACAGCAGCTGTGCCTATCTACAACACATCGGCTGTGACCTCGGTCATTACTTTCTGAATGGTGCACAGTACTTCTCTTTCTTTTCTGCATATGCAATGAAATAGAATACATATTGCTTAGTGCTGTGTGCTGCACTAACCTTACACTTCATCTGAAAATGCCAGGCTAAAAAGATATGTCTTGAGTTCTGTCTTAAAACTTTGGACGGTCAGACAGTCTCTTCTCTGATGAGGTAGAGAATTCCACAGGGTCGTGGCCATAAATACAAATAAACTGGCCCCAGATGTTTGAAGTTGCACCCTGGGAATCTCTAGCAATCTCTTGTCGGTGGATTGGAGTGGTAGGGAGGGGCAATAGGGAGAAAGGAGATCTTGCAGGTAGTGGGGTCCCTGATCTTGTAGGGCTTTATAGGTCAGAAAACTGACCTTGACGGTGATACACCATCGCATTTGCAGCCAATGCAGTCTGCAGAGCACTAGCATTATATGACTGGTCCTAAATGTACCAATCAAAAGCCTGGCAGCTGCATTCTGCACCAACTGCAGGTGACGGATATCAACCCCCAGTTGCCCTAGGTACAGGGCATTGCAGTAATCAAGGCGAGTGGTCACAAAGGTGTGGACCAATGTAGGAAGATCATCAGAAGGAACCAGGTGCGTCACCCAGGCAATATTCCTCAGGTGGTAAAAAGAGGTTTTGACAATGGCTGGCACCTGTGGCTTTAGGGTTAAACCGTCATCAAAAATAACACCCACATTCCGCAGCCAGTCTGAGGTGGTAAGCTGGATACCTGTGAACCAAAGACCAGAGGGTTGTCCTGCCAACACACCCACCTTCCACTGATCAGGGTCCACCACCAACACCTCAGTCTTATCTGGGTTTAACCTCAGCCAGCTAGCACTCATCTAGTCTTGGATTTCAGATAGACAGTTGTTAAACACTGAGAGAACAGCTCCCTCTTTGGGTACAAAGGATATGTACAGCTGAGTATAATCTGCATAGCAGTAAAAACTCACACCTAATAATGTCCTACAATGGCAGCATATACACACCGAAGAACATGGGTGCCAAAATGGAGCCCTGCAGCACCCTGCAGGATAGGGAGTGAGGATCAGAGGAATAAATTCCTGAGACCACTCTCTGTGTCCTACCCTCAAGGTAAGATCAGAATCACCTGAGGATGGTACCCAACAGTCCACAGATGAACCGCAGGTACTCCAATATCACACCATGGTCCACCGTGTCAAATGCTGCCAAGAGATCAAGAAGGACCAAGATGGAACGGGTCCTCCAATCTCTCACTATTAGGAGATCATTAAGCACCGGAACAAGGGCCATCTCAGTGATATACCTCTTCCTAAATCCAGACTGGAGAAAATCATAGACATTGTGGATAGACAAATGATCATCCAGCTGCAGCACAATCACCTTCCCAATAACCTTACCCACAAAGAGCAGGTTAGAGACCGGTCTATAGTTAGCAAGATTATCTGGATCAAGGGAGGTTTTTTCAGGAGCAGTCATACAAGTGCCTCCTTTAGAGATCTGGAAAGATCTCCCTCTCCAATGATTGCCAAACTATCTCAGCAAGGAACAGGCTGATTACCTCAATGCATCCCACAAGGAGACGTGTTAGGCCTGGGTCCAAACTACAGCTGGTTGGCCACAGTGTCTGACTGATTCCTTACAATGACCATGATGACTGATCAGCCAAAGTCAGACCAGACATGCTGGGTGCTCGTAACCTCCTACTGACCTCTGCTGCACCCTGTCAGTGACAGAATAAAGTGTTTTATAACTAAATGAGTTTGTATGTGATACAACCTACCCTTTTTTTTGATTACAGGAATCAGGATTAGCATACTAATGTTTCTCTGGACTGCAGTGCAAAGTATGGCCTGTTTTTCACACATGCTCATCCCAAAATGACACTGCAATAATAACAAACAATATTGTCTGTGAGTGTTCAAATTACATGATTGTCTTAGTCAGTATGTCTGATGGAATTCATTTATTTGTCATTTAATATTTAAATATTGGTATGTTTTTATGAGTGATCATTTTCTGTCTGTTTAGACTGCTGCTGAATAAGGTCCAGATACTGGTCAAAATGATAATGTATGTAAAACTGGGAAGTGTCTGTTATTGTATGCTTATGCCCATGCTGATTGCTTTCTATTAGTGTGTGGAAGCTATTCTGTGTTTAGGTAGCAATTTGTTTCTAGAGATCAATTATGGCACATCAGCAACTTTTTTTTTTATTCTGGTGTGGTCATTTGTTCCTTTGGACATGTATGGTATAACAGTTCTAAGCATAAAACCATATTACAGGCTATCCCATTAGTGGTGTGCATGGCGAGCCAGCCTGGCCATAATCAGTCTCTTAGCATGATCAGATTAAATATGGGGCACCATGACTACATACAGCACTCACACAGCCCCCTCGTCACTGACCTGATGGACCACTAGTATAGCCCAGTGGTCTACCCATCGCCAAGGTCACTGCCAACATGATCCATACATATATCATTCCTTGTTTACGATAATCAATCCAGTTTCTAGTTATGCAAGAGGAACTGCACTACGGACACTAGGGCAGAGAAAAATCTATTTATTGTACAAAAACAAATAAATAAAGTCTGTCAGCACCCACATCTGAGCCACCATGGGTCAGGTTTGAATAAGACCATGTGTTTTTTTTCTGTCCCAGTGTGTTCCATTGCTCCTTCTGTATAGCTGTCATACACTGCCTCGACATGAGGCTGCTTCCTGGATTGTTCATAATCCAGTTTCCACCACACCCATCAATTCCCACTCTGGCACCTTCCCAACTCCACCTACTCTGTATCCTCCACCCACACTTCTGTGGCCCCCACTTACCCTAGTAGTTCACAGGAATCTATGACTGACAGTGAGCAAGTGCATACCTAAAATAGAAGCAACTGTTTCTACAGGAGGTGCATTGTTCCCTGTCAATCAGACAGCAGCCAGCCAAGGTGGTGAACAAAGGGACTGGGTCTTCATTCTCTCCTGGATTCCTGTGAACTACTGGGGTTAGGGGTGAGCTACCAGGTGGTGTTGTGGGTGGAGGGTCTGCATTTGGCTGGAAGGGTAGGGGGGGCAGACTTGATAATAGGATGTGGGAAGGGTGGAATGTAGGAATGGGGAGGATTGCCACAAGGGCAAGTCTGATAGATAGGGTGGGCCAAGAGCCTTTTACTGCCATCAGTATCTACATTCTATGTATCACTGCGCACATGGTAAACAGCAGGGTTTTGAAATAATTAACTGGCAGTGTATTCTGCACTTTGAAATCCTACTCTTATCAATATGCACATTTATTTATGCCACCCCTACAGCACTGATGTTATTTAAGGTTATGACATCCAGCCACCACCCCATGCACTCTTGGTAGTCTAATGGTTCCCCTCCCGCTTTGATCCTCATTATACAGTGTAACATTGTGCCACCTGCACAAATACTCAGTATCAAATGCCCATCACCAATGGTGATGCAGTGTATGCAACCCCAAGTATTTGCCAGTGTACAGGTTGTATCTTGCTTACGATATTTTCCAGCTATCATCTGCCACATTAGTATAGACAACACAGTGCATTATAACCCTGGTTATAATTTGCAATAAATATTTTACAATGCTCTGCCAAGGACTAAACCTCTAAGTGGCAGGGCAGTGTGACAAGGCAGTAGGCAAGGCCAGTGGGATGCTGGGGTGCACAGGGAGAGGTATCACCAGCAGGAGGAGGAAGGCAGTGTTACCACTGTATAGGTTGTTGGTGAGACCCCACTTGAAGTAATGTGTCCTGTTCGGGAAGCTACATCCCAGAAAGGATATATACATGGTGAAGGTAGTCCAGAGAAGGGCAACTAAAATAGTGCAGGGGTTGCGTGAAAAACCCTACCAGGAGAGACTGAAGGATCTAAACATGTGCACTTCAGAGAAGGGATGGGACAGGTGGAATATGATAGAGACCAACAAGTGATTCATGGTGGTGAACAGGGTTTAGGAGGGGAGCCTACTTCACATGAGGAAATTCACCAGAACAAGAGGGCATGCAAATGAAGCTGGAGTAGAGGTTGGAGGTAGGAGGGATGTGAGGAAATGCTACTTCCCTGAAAGAAGGATGGACACATGGAACACTCTGCCAGCCAAGGTACTCGGGGCAAACACATTGGGGGGCTTTGAGCATGCATTGAATAAGAATAGGGCAATACTATGAAATAGGCAGTGAGGGGGAAGGTCATTGTAGACAAGTTATTAACCAACATTAAAGGAGTTCTACCAGGAGAGGTGAAGCCCCAATCACTGCACAGATCGGGGCTTCACCTCTTCAATCCCCTCATGCAAGCACCATAAGAAATTAAGAGTTTAAGTACCTGCGCACTTGTGAAAATACCCATTAGTTCTGGTGAAGCTGGCATTTTAATTATGGCACTCTTCAACCCCCCCAAGGATCTCACTGATAATATCATAAGAAAATTAGGCTGCACTGCCTGTCTCTTAATAGTGCCCTTATGTACGGAAATAAAACAATGTATATATCTCCAATGCCCAGCACTGTTTTTACTGAATTTGCCTAAATCCCATGCGTATGCCTGCCATACTCATGGGATTTAGGCAAATTCAGTAAAACTAGTGCTGGGCATCGAACATATATATATGTATATATTGTTTTATTTCCATACATAAGGGCACTATTAAGGGATGGACAATGCAGCATCATTTTCTTGCAATAGTATGAATGAGATCATGGGGGTTTGAAGAGTGCCATAATTAAAATGCCAGTTGCACCAGAACTCCAGGGTATTTTTACGAGTGCTTAGGTACTTTAACTCTTAATTTCTTATGGTGCTTGCAGGGTGGATTGGAGAGGTGAAGCCCCAATCTGTGCAGCGGCCGGGACTTTACCTCTCCCAGTAGTTCTCCTTGAAAGTAATCAGTAAGGAAAAATTAAGATTTCATATAAGGAGCAAGAAGTAAACCATGAGGATAGCATATCAATTGAGTGAAGTTATTACAGCGAAGTAATTTGAGTGAATGCATTTGGGTAGCTACAATTACAGCGAAGGGTACATTAGAGCAACTGTCAAATTACAGAAAATGTAAATAACAGGGAATGAACATTATGGCAACTCCAAATATAGAGCTTACCCCCCAGTGTCCATGTGTGGCATGGTGTAGTAATAATAGAGATAGGGGGGTTCAGGGAGTGCAGGGCGGGCATCCCCTGTGCAACAAAGACAGACAAGCAGTCAGAGTGAGTGTGTCCAGTGATGCCAGGGACTGTGTATGAGCTAATCATCCCATTGGAATACACTAGGACCCTGGCAGGTGAGTGGTTCCTTCTATGGAATAGCAGCAATGACAGTGACAGAATAGTTATTTTTGCCACTGAAAGCCCCGCATGGACTACTTGCTTGGTGTTGCATTCAATTTCCAGCTACAGGTCTGAATAGATCATTGTGATGTGCCTTGCTGAGGGGAGCAGTTGCTATATTTGCAGTCATTATTATGTATTCACTGTAATTGTCATTTACTGTTATAACTTTGCTGAATTGACATGGAACCATCAGTGAGGAAAATGAAAATTTCATGTAAAAGGCAAGGATCAATTTTAAAATTTTGTCTGGGGCATAGTGTAAATTGGACTGCACAAGTGCCATTACCCATTGTTTTGTTTATCCACAAGGAGTGTGAGTTATAGAAAGTCTGATCCAGTTGTAGAAGCCAGATACTAGAGCAAGAGGGCCACTATGGAAAGGAGAGTAGTGGACCTTTAGATACAAAGACCTATATGGCACCAAGTCTCCGATTCCTGAGAGAGCAATGGGGTAAGGAAGCAAATGTTTAAGTGAGTGTAGTGAGGTTGTTCTTTTTGTAATTCTTTCTGTTTAAAACTGTTTATTTGTTAATTTCCTAGTGTTTTATGTTTTTTAATTTTCTGTATACCTTGTAAATTTAGCATAAAGCCTGTGATCCACTTCAGGAGGGAACTCTACCAATCTTATTAAGTTAACTTTGGTCTCATATAGAGCAGGGGAAAGATTGCCTGGAGTGGCAAAGGGGTTTCTAAATTCTATGGGCCTTGTACTGTGTGAGAAATTGCCTGGTCTTGTGCTGCATGAGCAGAGGACTGGGTTGGAATTCAAATGAACAGCCCTGAGAAAGTTGTAACCTGATTGGTGGAAGTGTGATTAATTTAGTGAACTAGACTGTCCTTGTTGCACCACCCAGGGCTCTTGAGAGTGTGTTCAGTATGTGTGAAAGCCTCTGAATCTTATCTAGCCATTTACTCTATCTCTGCCTCCCTCCTCTTGCTTCCCAAATTTTTGCTTTTCCCTCAACCAGTTCAGCTTCTCCTCAATCCATGAAGCTGAAATTCTAAAAGAATGTAAGCTTTTAGACCCCCACTAAAGTAACAGCACTAATTGCATGTCACCTATATTCCTCACTCTGGGTGCCCTGCTTATTATTACACTGCAAACAGCTCAAATTTTCCAGTGTTTCTTTGCTGTGGTTGGCTTCTGGCATTCTTGAAGCAGGACACTGTTATCCCTTTTTTCAAATGCAGCGAGTTCCTTTGTGCTGGGAACTATTGCCAATCTCCCTTTTATCCTCCATCTCCAAATGTTAGGAAAAGCAAATCAGCTGCTGACATATTAACTACTACTCTTGCATACAT
The DNA here is from genome assembly GCA_016271365.2 of Neoceratodus forsteri. Classification (NCBI taxonomy): domain Eukaryota; kingdom Metazoa; phylum Chordata; order Ceratodontiformes; family Ceratodontidae; genus Neoceratodus; species Neoceratodus forsteri. The sequence continues at coordinate 1,389,155,205 of CM057453.1, forward strand.
TTCTTTAGCCAGACCAGTATGCATTCTTTGTGAACCTTTGTAGTGCCATCTCCTTCCTGAAACTTCCAAACTCCATCCACTTTGATATGGACAATGGCCTACTGACAGAGAAGATATGTTACTGACTTGGCCAACATCTTTGACACTCTTTGCCACCATTTGTCCTGCTGAAACTACATTAGCCAGGCACTGACAATACCATCTTTGAGTGGTTTTCCTCCTACCTTACTGACTAGTTTCAGTCCAATTGAATTGGTGGGGCTACTCCAAGTGCCTTTTCTGTGAGTACTAGAGTCCATCAAAGATCTGTATCACCCAGCCCACTTCTTTTTTAACTTCCTTAATGACATCTCAAACTGTGTCAGTTCCTCCAGTATCTACATGTATAGTGCAGCTGGCCAGGATGCAATGCAGTATTGTAGCATGCTTCAGCATAGATGGAGCAGGAAACAAGGCAATGTCAATGGCAGTTACTTCCTTTTGTTATGCAGTAACTCCAGACGAGGTATGAGAATGGACAACATACTGGATTTGGAGATCACTAAGATTAGTACTGACATAAGCAACTGTACAGTAAAGGAACCCCTAGGGAATGGTGATCACAGCATGGTTCAATATACTCTTAATAGAAGGGTTGCTGCAGAGAAGGGGATCACAGTCAAGAGAAATTAGACAAATGCCAGATTTCAGGAAGTGAAAGTGGTCCTGAAAGATGGATTGATAAAATGAATTTGGGGGGTGAGGGAACAATTAAATAAGAGAATATTCAAAGCAAGATTCATACCTGAAGCTAAAAAGTATGACCATAAGCGAAACGTTCTTTCATGGCCAACTAAGAAGGTGAAGAACAATACAAGGAAAAGAAAAAATAATGCTTGAAAATTCTGTTAGGACAAACAACAGGTAGCAGTGGTTCGCCTTTAAACCATCACAAAAGGAATGTAAATCCAGCATCAGAACAGTGCAAATACCCCAGGAGAACAAAATAGCTGAGGGATCAAAAGATAACCTGGAAGTATCTTTTAAATTGTGGGAATTCAGAAAAAAGAAACATCGAAGAAAGTTGGACCTAGGACTGTGCAAAATGTATCTTCCACAAGTGAAATTCTGGCAAGATTCAAATTTTGCTTCCCAATGCTTTGCAAAATTTCCCTGAGAAGTTTGTGAAATGTTGCCAGAATTGTGATGTCAGTTGTTTCCATTTAATTTACACAGTGTTTGTTCACATTGAACCAAATTTGGTATGCTGACTTTATGAAAGCTGCACACAGACATGTACCAATTTTAAGATCTCTGGCCCCCATTTTCAAAAGAGATGAGTGGCACATCTCTGGAATAAATGGAGATGAGCTACTCATCTCACAAGTTGTTCCAAACTCCCATAATCAAAGGAGGGAGATGGGGTGCCTCAGTTGAGATAGGCCATGGCCCAAAGTTAGTGTACTGTATGCAGCCCCAGTTGAGGGTGTGTGCCCATAAATATCCTGCACAATGGGATATTCAGAAGAGATGGACCATCCAAATGCAGAAGATGAGTGCCGCAAAGTTAGGCATGAAAAAACCATGCCTAACTTCTAGCCACCGACAGGCAGGCTGCTGTACTGCACACAGCAGCATGGCAGCTGCCAGCCCCTGCAGCCCAGTGGCACCACAATCCCCATGCCATGATGTACTGTACTAAAAAAGCACACCCCTTCCCACTGTGCAGTGACACCCCCATGCTCCGATCCACTGTGCCCATTATTCACCAGTAACACCTCCCACCCATTGTGCAGTGCCCACCCCCATCCCTGATCCACCAATGCAGGTGGCTCCCCAGCCAGATTAAGGCTGACTCCTCACCCTGAGCCATATACCCCAAACCCCAATTGATATCAGAATGTGAGCACCCCCAGGAGTCACGTGATGCAGGTTCCATGGTAGCTGCCTGATCAAACTGCTCCAGCCTCCTACTCCATTACAATCCTTTTTTAAACTAATTACAGAGGAGTTACACCAAGAACTAACTCGGATTAACCTACCTAAAGGTTTCTAGAACACCCTGCATGGAATTCGGTGACAGATGAAGGCAGAGATGAGAAAATCTCCACCAAAACATACCCCGCCGGTGTCCCCAGCTAAGGCCTTGCCGAAAAAAGCCAGGACCGCTCCACTCACAGGAGGCCCAGAAAGTGAAAGTAACAACCCAGAAAAGGACCCCTTGACACTGGCACAATTTCTGGCAGAGTTCAAACCCTTTCATTCAGATCTGTGTTCGGTAATGGAGGAACTGAAGGCAGTAACACAGGCTTTAGAAGATCTATCTCGTCGCACGGGAGACACTGAAGTCAAGGTTATCTCCTTGGAGAAACAAGTGGCAAAACAAGAACCAGAGATAGTGCACTTGAAACAAAAAATCAGTAAAATGGAGTTGAAAATCGAGGACCTGGAGGGACAGAGCAGGAGGAACAACATGATAGTAATCGGTCTCCCCGAGAAAGAAGAGGGAGCTGATACAGTCTCGTTCATTCAGAAATTCCTGCGTCGGATTGCTGGCCCTATGCCCTTTGGTGAAAATTACACAATTGAGCAGGCTCACCGGGTGCTACGGGCAATGCCTCCAACAGGATCTCCACCTCGCACTTTGATTTTTGGTTTTCTGAACTTCCAGGAGAGACAGTCCATTTTATCTAAAATTAAAGAGCTCACAGAAGTGAGATGGGAGGGTACCTTGCTGAGAATCACCCAGGACCTCCCGCTATCGGTGGCACCAAAAAAGAGCTGAATACCACCAGATTGTAACCAAACTGATAGCCTCAGGTATCCATTTCAGAATGGGGTACCCAGTGAGATTACAGATGGCACTGTCCGGCCAGTGGTCCAGTTTTGAGGATGCCCAGTCAGCAGCAAAGGGGCTGTGGGAAGCCCTCCCAGATCTGTTTAAGCAGAAGTGAATGCGGCGAGTAACACCTATAAAGAGTTTCAATCTGGGAAGAAATAAAAACAATCAAACCCAGAAGGGCTAAAGAGAAGAGTGAAAGAAATTAGTGATTCCCCAAGATATGCAGAGTCAGGGGACCACAGAAAAAGTACTGAATTTGCTTATCAGGTACCCGATGCTACATAATCGTTATTCCTGTGTGACGCTGTTTTCTCAAATGAGTTTTATTTTGCTCTTACAGTACGGATCTCATTTTCCACCTTTAGAGAACTAACAAGAAAGTTGTGTTCGGAATTTCGATGGGACCCCATAGAAAACCGGAGGACCGAGGGCTGGCTGGGATGGACAAGACCCTAACACGTTGTATTTCTCTGTAAACTGGCCTCAACATCCAAAGTAAATGCAGCGGTTTATATTCCTCACCTCTCTTCAATCTGCAGTTCTGGCTGGGTGCTTCTTCTGCTGTTAAGGCTCCTGATCCTGTGTCAGACCTCAGCGCCTTTCTGCTGGTGGCTCGTAACGATATTCCTGACTGAATCTCATTTCCTATGGAGCTCGTGGGGATTTCTCTAACTAGTCGCTCGGGTACCCTGGAGGAGGATTTTGGGGGAGTTTCCTGGGGTCCCCAACAGCATCGCGTGGCTGTTTGGTGCCAGAATGGGGCTGGTACCACTCACTGAGCCTTTCAGTTTGGAACATTTGGTTACTTTACTAAACCGATAAATAGAACGTACTGTGCATCAACCACAAGAGGGAGCTCCCGCATCATTTTTCCTTTCTGAGACTCTGACAGTGGGGTCCAAAGGGCTAGTTGGTCTCGCTCCCTCTCTATTTTTTATTTTTCCTTTTTCCTAATAAATAGTATCCCCAAATAATGGCTTGGGGAACAGCTGTGATTAGAGGTAGCAGAGACTGGAGAAACATACAAGTAGGCTAGAGAATATTTTTCCCTCGATTGGTCTCACGTTTTTGAAAAGGGGGGTACAATTTTTTGGTTTGTTTACTATAAGTATGTCTCATTTAATGTGCATTGTGACCATTTAATAAGTGGGGTTGCTTATATGTTGGTTCAAAACACTTGTTGAATGATTAGATGTTCTGCTATACGGGGATTTAAAGCGACAAAAAGGGAGCTTAAGAAATCGACTTCTCTGCCAACGCAGTAATGAAGATCTGGTCTCCTTGAGTTCCGCAATCAATCGGGATAGCTAATAATTTAATAATAAGTTCTGATGTATTGCAGTTCATGGTTTAGATTCGCCTTAGGGGGATTTATTTGGGAATGTTGGGTAGATTTTCTCTGGCTTTGATTCATAGTTTTAGGTTCCTGGGGGAAGTGGATTAAGGGTATGGTAATACGGAAGGCTTTCACCTGTCAGGAACCCAGTTTTATATTGTCAGAGGGAGGGGGAGGCTGGAGGGAGATCAGGAGGATTGGAACTTGGGAATTCGTGGGCTGAAAGGTGGTTTTATTGGTGGGAGGGGAGGGGGAAGACTCTATTGGAAAAATGTATGGTTCAAGGTAGCAGAGGTATGGGGGGATAAGGGATTTAGAAGAGGAATATCTGGAGTCAGAAAGGAGAATAGAGATGATGGATGGGGGCGAGTTAAAAGTATGCCAAAGGGAAACTGCACAGATAGATCTGTTCATCAGGTGGTGCTAGGGGCAAAAGGGAGAGCTATGATGAGGACTAGCATACGACGGTACTATACGGAACACTTGGACAATGGGTAGTATACACGAATTTATCACATGGAATATCAAAGGGGCCAGGAAGAAAATAAAGAGATATAAGGTTCTGAGACATCTGCAGCTGCAAAGGGGCCAGATAATATGTTTGCAAGAAACACATTTACTGGAAAGGGAATCTAATGTACTGAGGCGTCAGTTTATGGGCCAGGTATATACTGCGGGCAATAGTACAGCTAGTAGGGGAGTAGTTATTTTAATATCCAGGAATATTCCTTTTGTGTGTGAGGAAAAACTGGCATATCCTGAGGGCCGCTACATAATAGTAATAGGTCTCATAAACCAAACAAGGATAGTGATGGGTAGTGTGTATGGCCCAAATGGTGACTCACCCGGCCTTTTTACGGAACTACTAAACATCCTGTCCCCCTTTCTTCACCTTCCTATAATGTTGGGTGGAGATTGGAATTTATCATTTAATCCAGAATTGGATAAAGAAGGCAAGTGGGGCAGGGGCCTCTCTCCGGCCCAGAGAGCCATCAGAGACCTGTCAGATAATCTGGGCTTGTGCGACCCATGGAGGGTTTTATACCCTTCTAATAAGGAATACACATTCCTATTGGAGGTTCATAAAACCAGGTCTTGCATTGATTATTTTTTGATGAGCCAGTGTATGCTCCCTAGTCTGACAGATTGTAAAATCATGCCAGGGGTCATCTCGGACCACTCTATGGTCAGCTGCACCCTTAACCTCACCCCTAATATTCCTAGGCAGACTATCTGGAAACTAAATAACCAACTTCTCCATTCCGCGGAGATTAGAGACAGTATAATCCAGAGAATCGCACAATACGAGAAAGAAAACTGCAATTCGATGGGTAGGGGAGATATAGAATGGAGTGCACTGAAATGTGTATTAAGGGGTGAACTTATCCAGATTGCTGCAGCTAGGAAGAAACAGAGAGAGAGTCAGGCCAGACAATTGCTGATCCAGATCAGAGAAATAGAAAACACCCTCTCAAAGAACACACCGGTTGAGACTAGGGAAACGTTAGTCAGACTCCAGCATCAATACGATGAGATTTTGAGAGAGAAAGAAAGCAGAATATGCCATCAGTAAAACAAAAGCCTTATATTTAGATCAAGGCGAGAAAGCAGGTCATCTTCTTGCTATGTGACTAAAAGCAACAGAAACATCCAGAATTATTCAAAGTATCTCCTCCCTGACAGATGGGTCCATTAACCATGGGGGTGGTGGTGGATGTCAAAATGAACAACTCGGAGACTTGTAGAAGGGCAGCAGCCAAGGCCAACAGGATGCTGGGATGCATCGCTAGGGGGATCACCTCCAGATGGAGGGAAGTGATGCTCCCTCTGTATAACTGCTTGGTGAGGCCACACCTTGAGTACTGCGTGCAGTTTTGGAGGCCACACTTAAAGAGGGACATTAAACTCCTGGAGAGGGTCAAGAGGGGGGCAACAAAAATGATTTGAGGCTTGGGGGACAGGACCTATGAGGAGAGGCTGAAAGAGCTAAATATGTACACATTGGAAGACAGAAGGGACCGGGGGGACATGATAGAGGTCTTCAAGTACATGAAGAGGGTAAATAGGGGAGGAACAGTCAGGGTGCTTGAAGGAAGGAGGGAGGGGCCACTAGAGGGCATGGGTGGAAACTGGAGGGGAAGATTCAGGGAGAAAGGAGGAGGTGCTTCACACTGAGAGGGTGGTGGAGCCATGGAATGCACTGCCTAGGGGGCTGGTGGAGGCAGAGATGGTGGAGGGTTCAAGAGGGCTGGGACAGGTACAGGGGAAGGGTTCTGGAAGCAAAATCCAATGCAGCAAGAATATCCAGAACTGGGAAGGGAGAAGCCAGAGAAGGCGAGGGGGCAGCAAGGTCAGCATCCAGGGTGGGGGCTGACCAATCGAGCAGACTCGAAAGACTGTTAGGCCTATTCTTCTGGCATTTTAGTATGTTAGTATTAAAACTACCCCCCATGAGATTGTTAAAGAATTCGAGGAATATTACAAGGATTTATATAGTCCTATACCCACCCGGCCTGGTAGTGAGGAGGTAAGGGCTTATCTTTCCTCTTGCAATTTGCCTCTGATATCTGAGGATCAGAAGGAAATGCTCTCCTCCCCCATATCAGAGACTGAAATCCTAAATGCAATTCAGATGCTCTCAACAGATAAAGCCCCAGGACCGGATGGTTTCTCACTGAATTTTTATAAATGTTTTGTGAGCCAGTTATGCCCAGTGTTAAAAAGACTATTCCATAGTATTCTTACTTCTGACGTAGTCGACAATCACCTCTTTGAATCCCTGATAGTGCTTATCCCTAAAGAAGGGAGAGAGCCAGATAAGGTCCCAAATTATAGACCTATATCATTAATCAACTATGATGTTAAAATTTTAGTGAAAATTTTAGCGGCCAGTTTAGGTAAGGTCCTGCCTAGGTTAATCCACCAGGATCAGGTGGGGTTCATGAATGGTAGAATGGCCTCAGACAATTTCCGTAAGCTATCTCACATCTTCTCAGCATCCAAGGTTAGTAAGTTCCCATGCGGACTGATGGTCGATGCTGAGAAAGCATTTGACAGAGTAGATTGGAGGTTTTTGTCTTTGACTATGGAGAAGTTTGGCTTTCCACTCCCCTTCATCAAAAGTGTGTTTGCTTTATACAGATCCCTGTCCGGCGAAAATATATTGCAATGGGGTATTTTCAGCAAGCTTTCCTTTGTTTTTGGGCACCAAACAGGGATGCCCTTTATCCCCCCTTTTGTTTAACTTATATTTAGAACCCCTTCTGTGTAAAATCAGACAGGATCCCAGGGTTATGGGGATAAAAACTGGGTCGCAGGAGTTTAAGATCTCCGCATACACAGATGATATTTTACTTCACATCATCCATCCCCGAGCCTCTGTACCAGCAATGCTCAAAGTTATTGCTGACTATGACAAGCTATCTAACTATAAAATAAATGTAGGGAAAACCCAGATATTCCCTCTTAATATGAATGTCTACAGGTCAGATGTAGTGGAAACCGGTATACAGTGGGCCCCTCACACCTTGAAGTATCTTGGAACTGTTCTGGCAAGATCGGAATCCAAATTAGTGAGACTTAACCTGGACTCTCTTAAGAAAATTATAAGACAAGTTCTTGACAGATGGGGTAGACTTCTGCTCCCTCTCTGGGGAAGGATTAATACAATCAAGATGAATATTTTACCTAGGATTTACTATCGCCTAAATATGCTCAATGTATGGTTACCTTTAAAATGGCATAAAGCAATACATTCAACTATCTCAGACTTTATCTGGAGAGGGAAATCTCCCTGTAGAGCTTATCATAAACTAGCCTCCCCGAGGGAGAGAGCCAGGTTAAGACTACCACATTTTGGGTTATATTACTGGGCAAGTAATGTCTGTAAATATTTACGATGGTTCATGCCCTCCACGGATTTGGAGTTATTGCCTAATGTACCCTCTTGGGCCAAGTTGGAAATGGAAATGATAAAGGATGTGGGCATAGATCCGAAAGTTCTTCTCCATTCCTCTCTAAGAACTCTGCCCTCTAAACTAGTAGCCACCCCAATAAGAGATTCCTTACACATCCATATTCAGTTATGTGCCTCCCTCCATTACTCCCCGAGTACAGACAGACATCAGCTAATATGTCACAACCCCAATCTGAAGATCGGTGGGAGAATGATAAGCGAATCCTGGCTTCCCCACTTGAAAGGTTTAAGGATTGAGGATATTATACACAGGGACAGGTGCCTTTCAGTTGCAGAGATACTAGCTAAATATAATATAGGCCCTAACCAGACTTTCAAAGTATATCAGCTCAAACACTTGTTGGAGAAGTTCAAGAATAAACTAGGAGAAGGGTATATAACTGGGGAATGGTTTGAATCCCTGGCCCAGTTGGCCTGGGAACCGCATGCGGTTTCCAAAGTCTATAAAGCATTGTTTGACCAAGTCTACGCAGACATTGACAATAAACCCAGATTCTGGCTAGGTCGACTCGGGCACCAAGAGTGGAACTGGGATGTAATCTCGTGCCACACGTACCAGTATGTCACCCAGGATAGATTATGGGTCATGCAATACCATTTCTTAAATAATTTGTTTTGGACCCCTTCCAAATTATATAAAATCAGATGCAGACCAGATCAGTCATGCTCCCGATGTCCTCAGGCTGTTGGGGATCTATTTCACATTTTCTGGGATTGCCCATTGATAAAAGTGTTGTGGGACCAAATTAAACATAAAGCAGACCCTCTACTGGGCATTGAACACTACTTTACCCCAGAAATCTGCCTGATAGGTGATTATACTGGTATCACAGTTAAAGCCCGAAGATACTATATGGCCTTGATTTCATCCTCTGTCAAGAAAATAGTACTAAAGCGCTGGCTGGACAATACCCCACTTAATTACTCGGAATGGTTACAAGAACTACTTTTTAACTTAAACATGGAAAAGTTTGGGGCCATGAGAAGGGGCAGTCTCTCAAAATTTGAGCGGGTATGGAGCCCCTTCCAAACACTTTACTTACTCCAGTCCTAGTCGACTATTGCAAGGCAAGTTGACTCTGGCATGAACACCGATAAACAGATCTAACTTAAGCATTATAGCGGGGGGGAAGGCGGGTGGAATGAGAGGATAGGTAGTAAGGTGACTATATAGAGGGGGAGAGAGTATTATAAAAATGTTTTGCTTTTCTTGTTTTCATACAATGTAAGTGGCATCATTCTGTCACATGTTATCCATAGACATGTACTGTTCTCATTCTTGTGCCAATAGCATTTCAATAAACTTGAATTTAAAAAAAAAAAGAATGCGAGCACCCCAGTCTAATAGCCCCATTCATAATAAAGTCACGGTGCATATATTTTCCATAGTGTAGTGGCACCCCACACCCCCACCCTGGTAAGCATAACCCCCTCCCCACACCCCCCCAACATGACCCATGCCAGTGTCTGACACAGGCCTCCAAACCCTGCCACAGACAGCTGCTGACTGATCAGGATCACAATCGCTACCACACATATGATGTGCTCAGTGGCTGTCACCATTGAAAGTGTCATGTGTCCGGTAGAGGACTGTGGTCCTAATCGGTGATCATTGACAACTACTTGACGGAATGAAGAGAACTGTGCGGTGCTCGCCCAGGTCAGTTGTGGGAGTGTGTGGGTCGGGAGTTATGCCTTCCAGTGTGGGGGCCACTACACCATGGAAAATATACACAATGGGACTGTATCACAAATGGGGCTATTGGACTGGGCACTTGCATTCTGATAGCAATCAGGGTTCAGCCTACATGGCGCAGGGTGGGGGGTCCACTGCACTATGGAAAGAGGAGTCTGAATTATTATGCAAGCCTATCAGGGCTGGGATGGGGTTGCACTGCACATCAGGGAGGGATTTACTTGTTTATGCATGGCCATCAGTGATCGTGGCTGGGGAAGGTTGCACTTCACATTGGGGAAGGGGATTTAACATTTTATACACAGCCATTGGGACATGGGCCTTGGGGGGACAGGCCTGCCCGGCACATGTTGCCATGTGCAGGCATGCTAATAGGCCCTTAATGGGCATGCAAATGGCCCATTTACACCTTGCATGCCTAATGGATCCATTTGCATATCTTGTCTGAATATCACCATTTGGGGTGCAGCTCATCCCCCATTGGCAATATTCCACCCATCTGACAGGATGTCTTGGTGTATTGTTGGCCACCCCATTTGCATCACCCACAATGGTTGCTATATCCAGACAGGATGCGCAATCCAGTGGAATTGTGCATCTTGTTTGAATATGGCATTTTGTTATGCCAGTGCAACATTTTGGGTGGCACATCTAGATATGCCATGCAAATGCCCATTTTTGAATATCCTAGCCCCTGTCTTTAAAGATGACTGAGTTATAAGACTCACAACTTTTGGAAATTTTAAAATTGCATTTCACAATTATGTAAACCGAAGAATTTTAAGACCCTGTAACTTCAAAACTAGAGACCGGAATATTGCCAATTTTATTTCAGTCATTGACCCTAAATATTAGACTTTGGGGCCACCTCATGGCCTAGCAGCAGAGCGTCATGCTGCCATGATGACAACCCAGATTTGGAAGTGAGCCGGGGAAGTCATGTCAGTATGCAGGCCATGTTTGACACAGCTGCCACTCAGGATTGCATCTCATTTGGGGAGGGTTGGCAGCAGGTTCCACCAATATAACAGCTCTTGTGGCTGGGCCATGGAGCTTGCTCCAGTGGCAGGGGAAACTGTGGCTGTGCAAGACTGACAGAGCACTGTCCCCACCAGAGGAGATGAAAGGGAAAAAATGTTGGAGAAAAACCCAGCACACAACTGAATGATGACTGGGTTCAGCCTGATCAGGGTATATCCCTCTGAACAGGGTATATCCCTGAGAGAAGAGCTGCTGATCAGGAGAAAATGCAATATGGGGAAAAGAAAGACACTGTTTGTGTGTGTGTCAGGTCTCTAATCTCTTGCTCAAAGGCTGACCAAATGATAACCAGCCAAAGATTCCAATGTAGCATGAGTAATTAAAGTTGAATTTCATGTTAGGTTTTGTGATATTGTGAGATGGTGTGATACTTTTGTCAAACCCATATAAGAATGGCAGATAAAGAGGAGATATTGTTGATGGGGGACCTGAATATGCCAGATGTTAACTGGAGCACATTTGCTGCAGCCACATCCAAGAACAGTCATTCTTAATGCCCAACAGGGGGCATGCCTCAGGCAGCAAGTGTTGGAATCCACTCAGGAGGGAGCAGTCTTAGACCTGGTACTCTCAAATGGGGATGGTGAGAGGATCTTGGATTTAGAATTAGGTAGCCATCTGGGAACAGGTGACTACAAGGCAGTGTGGTTCACAATAAACACAACCATAGAGTCAAGCCATACAAAAACAAGAGTACTGGACTTTCGCAGGGCTGACTTTTGCAGAATCGGAGACTGCCTAAGGAATGTACTAGCAAAATAGCAGGAATAAGGGGTAGAGGAACAATGGGGAAAAATCAAAACTGCCATCGTAGAAACGACAAGCCTTGGTGTGAAGCAAATAAAACAAAATGAAAGAAAAAACCACTGCGGTTCTCAAAAGAGATGGCAGGGAAGGTTTGGAAGAAAAAGATAGTATTCAGAAAGTATAAGGAATCACAAAAGGAGCAGGAAAGAGAAATCTATCAGTTAAAGCAGAAGGAAGCAGGGAAGGCAATTAGAATAGCAAAGGCCCAAACAAAGGAAAAGAGCCAATTCAGTTAAGAAGAGGAATAAAACCTTTTATAGGTACATTAGTGAGCGAAGAAAGACCAAGGGAGGGATAATGAGGTTTAATAAAGGGGAGGAGGTGGGCAGAGGGTGCCAGTTAAAAGGCAGAGATACTGAATGAATACTTTTGTTCTGTATTCACAAAGAAGAGGAGGGGGACATAAGTAATCCAAACTATAGAAGCACTCTGGATAGGGGGGTCGATACTTACCCATTCACAGAAGAAAGGGTCCTAAAAGAATACCTAAAACTCAAGGTGGACAAGGCAATGGTGCCTGACAGGATTCACCCCAGAATTCTGAAAGAGCTAAGGGGAGAACTAGTGACACCACTGACTACCCTTTTTAAAAAATCATCAGAGCATGGTGTGGTACCTGAGAACTGGAGGATGGTGGATGTGATTCCCCTTCACAAAAGTGGGAGCAAGGCAGAGGCAGGAAACTACAGACCTGCTAGTTAGATCTTAGTGGTAGGGAAAATGATGTAATCACTCTGAAAGAAAGAATTGTTGAGTACCTAGAGACCAGTGGGACACAGGACCCAAGGCAGCATGGATTCACAGAGGGAAGGTCATGTCAGATGAATCTAATCAATTTCTTTGACTGGGTGACCAAAGTAGTAGACCAGAGAGGGGCTGTGAACATGGCCAACCTAGAATTTAGCAAGGCATTTGACACAGTCCCACACGAAAGATTAATAAGTAAGTTAGCCAGCCTGGAAGTGGGTCCCAAGTTCGTAGCTTGGGTAAAAAATTGGCTGGACAACATGACACAGAAGGTAATAGTAAATGGAGTCCACCCCAAAGAATGGGGGGTTACTAGAGGGGTACTGCAGGGTTCAGTATTGAGGCTGATCCTTTTTAATATCTTTATAAGTGACATTGCAGAGGGACTGGAAGAAAAAGTATGCCTCTTTGTAGATGACACAAAACTCTGCAACAGGATTGATACACAAGGTGAGCTGGAAAGGATGAGAAGGTTGGAGGAATGGTCAAAAATATGGCAGCTTAGAGTCAATGCAAAGAAGTGCAAAGTAATGCACCTGGGAAACAAAAACCCAGGGGAAGAGTACATAGTGTGGAGGGAGGTACTAAGAATAACAAAAATGGAAAGGGACCTAGGGTAGTCATATCAGATGCCCTAAAGGTAGGCAGGCAATGTGAGAAGGCAGTAAGGAGGGCTTGGGGATCCTGGGATGCATAGTGAGAGGCATCACCAGTAGAAAACAGGAATTTGTCTTCCCTCTGTACAGACAATTGGTGAGACCCCATCTGAAGTACTGCCTGTAGTTCTGGAGACCCCATCTCTGCAAAGGACATAGACTGGATGGAGGCAGTCCAGAGGAGGGCAACTAAAATGGTGCAGGCTCTGCACCAGAAACTATACAAAGAAATATTTAAAAAGCTTAATATGTATACCCTTGAGGAAAGGGGGGAGGGCATGATAGAAATGTTCAAATACCTCAAGGGAATCAATAAAGTCCAAGAGGGTAGCATATTTCAGAAAAAAGAGATGTGCAAGAATAATGGGGCACAGTTTGAAGATGGGGGCGGCTCAGGGCCAATGTGAGGAAGTATTTTTTCACAGAAGGGGTGGTGGATGCATGGAATGGCCTTCCTGAGGAGGTTTTGAAGTCAAAAACAGTGGTGGAATTCAAGAATGCATGGGACAGACATAAGGCAATTGTAGTTGGGGGTAGGAAGAAGTAGGCTGTTGGTTACTAGGATCTGCAGCTTATCCAATAGGTAGAAAAAATTGGCAGACTGGGTGGGCCAAGCAGTCCTTATCTGCCATCAAAGTCTGTTTCTATGTCCATACATTATGCACAGTCATACACTTGAGTTGCCATTGTAGAGGAAGGTAAAAGCTGGGTAAAGTGGAAGTAAGGTAGCATTCATAGGAGGCTCCACAGTAAAGGTATAGTGGTGCCAAGTATCAGGTGACTATCTTGAGTGATGAACCATGAAGAGTAGACTTGGACATCATTGTTCACTAGCCAGAATTCTTGCAATATGCTAGATAACCACTAGAGCTCACTGACTGAATGACTGGAGGAAGCACATGCATGTGCAGCATTATTTCTGTACAATGCCACTTGCTGACTCTTTAACAACCATAAAGGTAACAATGCATATTTTTACTATTTGAAAACAGTGGCACCGAGTGATGCCAAGCCTTACAACTAGTTGCAACTTAGGTGATTTTGACAGAAGTATCTGGATATCTTTAATCATGAGTGATCATTGTGCTAGGAATCACTGTTGCAGGAGTGTTGGAGGAGTACTGCAAGGCCATAATGTTAGTGCAGGTAAGGTGATTCAGTGGTGATAAGTACTTTGTGAAAGTTAAATTCCACAAGTGGTATTGTACAGTAGAAGTCACATTAAACTGTTTCTTCAATGAGTTGCTGTAGCAATTCTTACTGAGTTGCATAAGTGTAGCTGGATCCAGCACAAAGCTCTGCAAAAACATTTTCTTAAAAGTTAAAACTCAGATTTGCATTGAACTGTGACTGGACTGTAAATACATTCCAAATGAGTTGCAAAAACATTTTATAAACTTGCTCTTGAGCTGGTTAAGCACTGAAAAATAATGCAGTATGAATTGCCAGTGCATTGCGAACTGTGACAAACAATGCTAAACCAACTCATTGGTGGAACAGTTTAATGTGACTTGTACTGTAGTGGCCTTACCTGTTATGTGTGTATGACTTTTTGAGCAAATGTTGCCAACTAATAATTTTTAAAGCAGCCACAATAAATATTAACTATTAAACCAGCCCTGGGCTCTTCCCCTATGATCTATATCTATTTCTCAACTCCTAGAGGTGGCCTTGCATCCCAGCAGATGTCTGTTCTCTTGGCTATCGGTTTGCTACCTTGCCAAGCAAATTATACACTATCTATAATTGACAGGTACTTCTAGCTAATATAAATGCTATTGTATTTTGTTTAAACAAATCTGTTTATATCCTGACCAATCTGTTTAAATAATTGTCACGTTGTAGCTGTTTGGAATATCTACTTTAAGAGGATGTGTTGATTTGTACTCCAATGTCATTCTGTCACATATGTAATTTTTACCAGGTCCATCTTGTAAATGAGTTCTTCTCATTGATGTTTCGCCTGGCTAAATAAAGATTGATTGATTGATTGATATTTATCCAGATTAATTAGAGTCCAGGTAATATTTATAATGCATACTTGCAATAGTAGTGGAGCTACCGTCTTCCAAATATTTTGAAAATGTTCACACATTTTACCAAATAATTAAACTGTGAAATTTTGAACTCCTGTAACTTACAATTTACATAACCAGCTACCTCTCTATTTAGCAGTTTCTCTTCCAAGAAAGCATGAATATAATTGTTCAATTATCCAGCCTCAAAGGTGGCTAAGTTGTAAGCATGGAAATATTTTCAGAAATCTTCACAGGAAAAAAACCTAGACTTTGGGCTTCTATAACATCCATACATAATCCTGAAATAACATTGAAATTTCATGAAATATTGCAGAATTTCATGAAAATTCCATGAAATTGGAATTTCCAATTTTGCCCAGCCCTACCTGGTGCATTACTAAATAACGGAAGTGATGTAGGGAATGAGACAAGCATTTGCAATTATTTAAATTAATATTTTTGCTCAATGTTTAATCCAAAATTGGATTGCACAGGAAGTATTTGTTATGAGAGACATGAAATATTAACCATACAGAGAGAGAGAGAGAGAGAGAGAGAGAGAGAGAGTCCTAGAAAAACTAAGAGAATTAAATCCAAATAAATATCCTGGACCAAATGAAGTGCATCCTAGTGTGCTTAAAGAATTGGCGTAATATTTGAATGGGCCAGTTTCTGTAGCATTTATTTGTAGTTTAAGGGAAAGAGTGCTGCCAGAGAACTGGATGGAAGCTAACGTAATCCTGATATAAAAACAGGGGGTCTAGACTGAACAAAAATAACTACAGACTAGTAAGTATTACTTTGGTGGTTGTCAAGATCTAAGAAAAAATCATAAGGGAGGAAATAGAACAACATTTAAATTATAATAATAATTATATCACAGATAATACTCAGCATGGATTTAGGAGGGATCAGTCATGTATTAGTAATCAACTAGGATTTCTTTGAACCAATAAATAAGCTGCTGGACAAGGGTACACTGGTAGATGTGGTCTCTATGGATTTCAGCAATGACTTCCACACCATGCCAAATATGGAGTTACTGAATAAATTAGAAAACACAGGTCTAAATAGTAGTATAATGAGGAGGATAGGAAATTGGCTCCATGGTAGGAGCCAAAGAGTAAAGATAAATGGCTTTTCATTGATTGATTGATTGAATTTTGTTGACCCAGTAGGCCCACTGAGACTAGAAGTCCCATTTTCAGGGATGACACGTGGGGGGGGGAGGTATACAGATGATAACCAATTGAAATTTAACTAGATTAAGCTGTTTGTGATATTTTCAATGAATGAGGGAAATTTGGCCAGGACACCGGGGAAACTCTCCTACTCATCAGTAGGGGGACAGGCTGTCTGACTGCATGAAGACCACTTTGCCTAGAGCACCGGAGGGTGCAGATGTGTTACAGATGGGAGAGCAGGCATCCTTTCCTGATCTGAGTCTGCCAGAGGCTGAAGAAGGTAATCGAATCACTGTTCGTACTGTTTCTGAAGAGGATAGCACAGATATCTATATCTCTGCTAAAGATTTGTGTAAGGAACCTGCCTTAATTACAGAAGATAAATTAACAGATAACCTGGATGTAATGCAGCAAGAAATTTTGCAACTGGTTCAGGTAGAAGAGGAATGCCATATGCTGGGAAAATGACATTTGACAGAGTAACTAGCCAGTTTACATTCCGAAAAGGCTTCTGTCATCCCAAACCCTGGGCCTGTCAAACACTCTGACGATGCAGCTGATACTGACAACGCCCCAGTGGGGCCAGGTGAGTCTACTAAAGTTTACACTAATTTAGCGATAAATAAGGCTGGCAGTAACAACACCTCTTCTGGTGAGTGCCTAGAGGCTAGTATTTCTGTGAAAACGTTATCTTTGCCTGCAACTGAGTCCCTACCTCCTGATGATAACCACAAGTCTCACTCACACTCAAACTCACAGCTCCTCGTTCACTCAGTACAGTCCACCACACCAGCACAGATGTTGGTGGTTCAACATGAAGTTTACACAGCAACTACGTGTCAGACTGGCAGTTCTAGCACTATTCATAGTGAGTGTCTAGAGTCTGAACCGAATAAAACCCCTCTTGCTCAGAACCCTGTCCCCGCTGTACGAAGTGAGCAACACTTGTGTGGTGCTGTCCTGCAGGATATAACTCCTTCTGTTCCTTCCTCAGTATTTACTCTTTTGAAAACAGCGAGTTTTGTTTTCAAACACCCGAAAGCTGTGGACAAGGAGTCGAATATCGTTTACCAAACTCAGCCCAACACTCAATTGGGCACTACGGATTTCAGTTTTGGGTAAAAACCATCAGATGGGGCTGTACAGCAGAAAATATCACAAAATGGGACAATTCAGGAGGGAAAGGAGATGGGCAATATAAATATTAAAATCTCGCACCCTGATTCCACCCTTTTCAATGAACCTGCTGTCTCCAAAACTGATAGTGTTGTTTCACCAGATACTCAGCACACAGATACATGGACACCTCAAAAAGCACTCTCAGGTGCAGGATGGACACAATCAACAATGGGGATTTGGATCCCTGACCCCTCCTGGGACATTTCGCTCTCTCAAGCTTCAGCAGAATGGAAGTCTGGGGCCTCATCTAGGCCTTTACCAAACTCTCCTTTAAAACCTGACAATCAGATCATGGATTTGCCTCCTGTTCCTTCACCTATTATTGTCAAATCAAATATTGATGCTACTGCTTCTTTTCCACCTTTGAAGCCTGGGTCACATTCGGATACAGTGAATTCCCCTCCCTTGGACTCAGAAAAACCACATGACTCTAAACCCTTACTTTCTGATCTCTTTTCTAAATCTAAACAAGAAGCATCTCCTCGTAGGAATGCAGTTTGCATAAGATATAAGGGAGGGTTGGATGTTAGGACAGATACATATTATGTTGGGAAAGTTTTACTAAAAGATTCTTTAAATTTTTTTTCCAAAAGAGGTCTATACATTTATTAATATCTCTGGTGAAGATAATTACGATGAAAGTTTGCGAACCTCTTGTACACTGGATTTGTTTTGGGCACGGTATGGGCAGGTTAAGACGTCTCCAACATGGACCCCCTATGTTGTTATACCCCTTGCTAAACCATTGATAAAATACGTGACAGTTATGTTTCGAAATGAAAGGGTTCATGTTGAAGACATCACTTATTGGTTATCACAGAAATGTGAGGTACTCAGTGCACCAGAGGCTATTCTTGACAATGAACTGTTCTGGACCGGGGGATGGAGGAACAAAGTAGAGCTTCAACAGAGGGATGCTGGAATAGAACATATTCCAAATTCTCTCCTTTTGGGTAGAGATCGAGGGGTCTGCTTTTATGCAGGTCAGCCTTGGGCCTGCTATAGAAGTGGATCCTGCACTCATCTCTCCAGTACCTTTAATAAACCCCAATGTAGCAACTGTGGAGAGATAGGTCACAGCACCATGAAATGTGCAAACCACACTCACTGTGACCTTTGTGAGGAATATAGGAATATCTTTAGTGACTGCCCTTGGGCAGCATGAAACAAAGCAAGCTGCATAAGCCCAGAGCTACTTATCCAGCAGGCACAAGATTTGGCTGCACCTGAAGTGCCAAAACCCTGTTCTCCCAATTGTACTCTTCTGGACCACCCCACCCCCTCCCCTCTCCTAGCCACCCCAAAGAATCTTCCCTCTCCCTCCTCTCCTTCAATCACTCAAACTCTTCCTGCAGTTTCTATTACAATTTCTGATGATCCAGCATCACAGGATGACATTTCTCAGGCCCCAATATGACAGATTATTAACCCAGACATGCTTCCTCCAGTTAGCTATACACACATACCAACTTCCCCAAAGCATAGTTCTAACTTTCCTATTCCTGACCCTCTGCCCCATAGGAGATCTTCCAGGTCTTCCAAATCTATTCCCTCTGACTCTCCCACCTCGGTGGAAACTAAAAACTTGTATGTAGCTTTGTTTACCTCTTGGGGGGGGACTCCAAAATGGAGGTGGGAGATTCTGATTCACAAAATTCAGTCAATGATCAAGGTTCCCATATGGTTACAGATGGGGAATATAAGGGGAAAAAAAAAGAAAAGAAGAAAAAAAAACTTAGTTAATTGTTCATCAGGAATTATTGAATGGTTAGTGGTTTGGTTTGTTCCTTAAATGTGCATAGCTTGCTGAATTATGACAAAAGAGGTGCTGTATTTCAATTTCTATGTGATATGGCCATTGATATTTGTTTAATACAGGAAACCTGGATATATGCTAAAGAACAGGTTTGACAATTTCAGCAACAATGGGTCTGGGGTCCATCATATTGGTCCTTTGGTCTGGATTCTGCTGATGGGGTTGAGATTCTTTTTCATTAATTTAATTTTATTTTATGTAAATTATTTAATTTAGTACCTGGGAGAGCCTTGACTTTGGATGGTCTATGGAATAATATGGACTGCAGATTTATTTCCGTTTATGCTTCACAAATAAAGGCAGAAAAGGTTAACCTTATAAAAGCAATACAACCATTTTCGGTTACCAATTATAACACATTTTTGTGTGGGGATTTTAATTGTAACTTGCTCACAGGAAACAAGAGGAAAAGGGGGAAGGGAAAAAAAGTACAATGTGACTCTATTGCATTGACACAGATGGTTTCTACTACCGATTTATACAATTGTCATTTACTCCATACAAAAGGTCCTAAATTTACTTATAAGTGTAACAGTTATACCTCTTTAAAGGATTACATTTTTATTTCTTCTAATGTTCCTAAAGGGTCTTTATCCATTATTCTGGTCACATTTTCAGATGATTTATTACTACTTTTCTCATTGCATCATTTTGTTCTTAGATCTACTTTGCACGGTAGATGGAAGCTTAATGTCTCTATTTTAAAAGACCAAATGGTCATCAAAGAAATGACAGCTTTGCTTCGGGCAAAGTTATCAGTTGAGTTTTTGTATTCTGATAAAGTTGAATGGTGGATGGACACTAAAACTGATATTAGGAACTGGTTTTCCAAACATGGAAAAAGAAGAGGAAATGCAGAATTTTTGCACTATTTATCCCTCAGGCAGCAGTTGCACAGATTAATTTATTTGCCAAATCTTTCTAAATATGATTATTCTTCTCAGATCTCTACTGTAAAGGAAGCTATGAAAGTTTTTGAAACTGCTAGATCAAAATCTATTCAGTCACTTTTGATTCATAGTACTAAAACCTTCCCCATAGGTGACCCTTACGAGGACTGCAAAAGTTTGAAAAATAAAATTTCTCTGGATGTTTTAATTGCCCTGGATCTTCCCTAGACGATATAGAAGCCGAGGTTTAGTGGCATTATGAATCTCTAAATACGCATATTAATGTCTCATCAGCTGATATAACAGATTTTTTACAGTCTGTTGTTATTCCAGATTTTCCAATAGAAATTCTAAAATTACAATCCCCTATTACCAAAGGAGAAATCATACAGGCCATTAAAGCCTTAAGGCTCCATACTGCTCCTGGTTTAGATGGCATCCCTCAGTCATTTTTTAAAATGTTTATTTCACAATTGGTAGAAAGCTTATTTATAACTTACACTTATTGGTTTAACAACAACACTATACATCCTTCTTTTTCTGAAGGGCTGCTGTTTTACCTCTATAAAAAAGGAGACCTCTCTCAAATTCATAATTGGAGACCTATAGTTTTATTGAATACAGATTATAAGGTGCTTGTGCATATTTTAAATACTCACCTAAAAGCTTATGCCTCCTTTGTAATTTCCCCAGTTCAATATTGTGGTCTGCCAGACAGAAATATTCAACAATCCTTATGTACCATAAGAGATGAAATTTATCATTGTAATGTTTCAGGAGTGGTAACAGTAGACCAGGATAAGGCTTTCGACAGAGTACTCCACAATTTATTTTTAGTATTACAGACCTATAAAATACCAATACATTTTATAACTCAGTTACAGTTATTATATTCTTTTTTTACAGTCCAACCTTTGATAAAAGGGGTTGTTGGACAAAGTTTTAAGGTACATTGTGGAGTCCGACAAGAGTGCCCATTGAGCCCTTTGCTGTACATTTTCTCCCTTGACCCATTACTTCATTCTATCATATCACCCCCAAAATGGATGGGCTTATTGGAATTGGTATCCCACATGCCTTATGCGTACAAGCCTACGCTGATGACATCTGTGCTTTTTCTTTGAATCCAGAGCAGATTAATTTTTTTTACTGGAAGTTGTAAAATATCAGAAAGTTTCTAATGCCAAATTAAATATGGAAAAGAGTAAAGGTCTGTTTGTTGGGCCTTGTATACATCATGATTCTGTCTGGTATGGACTTTCTATTTCCTCCACTCCTTCAGAAATATTGGGGATTGTTTTTGGTTCACACAATATACCTGAAAAGAATTGGGAGTTGGTTATTGTCTGAGCGGAACAAAAAGTAAACAGATGGAAACAGTGGAAATCACCAAATTGAAGTGGATCACTATTTTGAAAAAATTCATTCTACCATTCTTACAATATGTAGCATTATTATACCCATTGACTATTACTTTAGAAACAAATATTTATCGTTTGTGCTTTCAACTGTTGTGGGGCTCAAAGTTAAACCCCACTAAAAGACACTACACCTATCTGGATATTAATATGGGAGGTCTCAACATGACAGAACCCGTAGTATTTCTCCATACATTATTTTTTAAATACTCCCTTGGTATTTTTCTACACAGCACTGAAACTATTTCAAAGGCCTGGATGACAAAATCCCTAGCCATATATTTTAAATCATGGTTACAAATGACACCTAAACTACACCCCCATCTTCAAATTCCCTTTTATTTTTCACCTGCAGCTCAGAAATTATAAAAATGGGGTATCACGAAAGACTGCTTTACTACGCATACCACAAAATCATTATATAAAGACATAATGTTCAGAAGTTACCCTAGGGAACCTTGTTTTAAGAATTGTCCTTCAGTCAATAATCATTAAATTTTTCACCAGTTAACGCTTACCAGGATCCCACAGAAAATGTGGGAAAACCTCTGGCTTACAGTTTATGGGAGGCTAAATTTAATGGGCAATGCAAAACATAAGAGCACAGTAGAACAAAACTGTCCCTACATAGAATGTGTAGTACAGATGGAAGCTATGGAGCATTTCTTATCGCACTGCTCTTATGTTGTCACTTTATGAGATTTTTTGGTGACCAAATGGCACCTGGATTGGCTTCGATTTTTGACTTACGATATTCTTGTTGTGGGAAAATGTGGATCAGGTTTAGCACATTTTCATCCTGACACTAATGTTTTTTTGCTGTTGCCTTAGATTCTATCTATGGCAAGCCCAATTTCAATGGGTATTACAACAAAAGAGGATGTCTTATGATTGTCTGAGTATACTAGTTTGCAATGAGCTTGGGGCCATCTTTAAATCAGATTGTTTATTGTATTCTTCACAACAGGCATTGAATTGGTGGAAAGGTTTCACTTATTTTATTAAGTATAGAGTTTTTATTGTCTAGCTATTATTTCTGAACTGTAATTAATTTGGTTTATGTGATTTTCTTTTTTCCCCCTTTATATTTTTCTACAACCATTTTTATTGTTTGATTTACTTTTGACAAGATTGTTTAACTGTTTATTTTGATTGTTCCTTATGTGTTTCAATAAAAATCTCCCCTACTCTGTCTGCAGGGGGTGTTGAAGCGCTTCAGGATAGTTTGGCCAAGTTCAGTGTGAACCAAGGCATGGAGGAGGAAGGAGGTGGCATGGAGGAGATGGAGGAGGTCACAAAAATTCAGAGTGATACGAGAATGGAAGGTCTAGCTCAAGGGGGCTGATATCCTTGTTGAGGAGCCCTCTATTATTTCATTGGGTTTGTCTACCTCTGATCGAGATTTGGATGAAGAAAACCTTCGGTGGGACCTGGCTTTAAAGAAAAAGCAACTGTTGGATTTAATATTGGTAGCAGAAAAGGAATTCATGACAAGTAAGTTACATTTAGAAGAGAAAAAAAGAAAGAGACTGGCTGTTAGCCCATTAACTGGGGGTAGCAAACGGTTAGCATTGGAAGCGGCTTCAGAGCTGTCTCTTGCCTTTTGGATTTGACTCATTCTTGTGCACAGGATTGGGTAGCTGATGTCATGTCAGAGACACCAAGCACAGATACCGAGTGGACCCCTGGATCGGCCTTGCAAAGAGCCAGGTGGGTTCATTCTGGAGACCACTGGATTACTGACTCCATAATCCCTCTACCGGGTTCTCCAGAGATTAGGGCTGTTTTCCCCCAAGAAGTTCCTAGTGCACCAGTGCCGTTGAGTGCCGTCTCAGGGGTGTAGATTGGCTCGATGGTGCTGCAGTCATTGGTACTGCTCTCCACGATTCAGAATGGCATCAATCATTTTCAGTTTCTTCTGGGCCTATTGCTGTGAAGGCCCCAGAGTCCAGATTATCAAATTCAGAAGAAGTTCAAACTGACAGACCATTGGATATTTCTTCAGCCACAAAAGGTAGGACTTCTTTGGGAGATCCTGTACTGACTAGGATAGAGGGACAAGAGGGGAATCCTTCTAATAAGATGCCACCTTGGACATTTGCAGGTCTTTTTCATAAGCCTGCAGAAGCTGCAAAAAGACATTTTCTGGTATGACTTAGATACAAGGGGAATGCACCTATAGTCCCAGATAGGATATGAGTGGGTAAGACTAATTAAGGATTCTATGGGTTTTTCTCCTGCTGAAGTGTATGCATTTATACATGCCCCTGGAGCTCAAACATATGATTTGAGTTTTTGCACCATGCAATCATTGGATAGATTCTGGAAATTATATTATACACTTAAAGATTCTGAAAATTGGATTGATTTTTTTGGCCATTCCTGTAACTAAGCCAACTATTAAGACTGTTACAATCTTATTCAGAAATGAGGGAGTCTGCATTAATGACATTATGTTCTGGCTGGTAAAAAAATGTACTGTTATGGAACATCCAAAACCCATTATGGATGAAAATGGGTTTTGGAATGGTGGTTGGTTGTTTCAGGTCCAGTTGAATAAAACTGAGGCTGGCATTTCCCATCTTCCCAGCTCCTTTTTTTTTGGGTCGGGATTGGGGAGTCCTGTTTTACACAGTACAGCCTAAAAGCTGATATAGATGTGAGCTTTGGACAATTTAAACATAGATTGTGATCAGATCCGATGTTTCCACTGTGGATTGTTGGGACACACTTCTCCCCAGTGTAGTGCCTGCCATTTTTGTAATTTATGTGGGGAAGAAGAACAATCCTTCCAGGGCTGTTCTTGGGCAGCTCATAACACAGAGGGGGAGTCAGACCATGACTATTTTTTAAATAAAGCTAAACAATGTTTTGGTCAATCTGTTGGGCATTTTCAGAAGGTTCTTTCCCCACTCAAGACCGAGGCTGAGGTCAAGGGGCAGGGTCAGGGAATAGGGGTAGACCCCAACGTGCTAATACTAGGCCCATGGTGCCAGACACTGCAGTTGTACTTCCACCAGAGCCTTTATTAGATCAACCTCAGCCACAGTCTAGACAGGAGGAAGGTGTGACCCCCTATGTTACCCCACAGGGTTCTCCTTTGAGAACAGTGACTTTATCTTCTTTTATTCTGAATCAACAAATTAGCAAATCAGTTCCCCCATTCCTGAAACCTCTGTATTAGTTAATGCTGATCCTGCTGGTTTTTCTCCTTACCCTTGGTGGATAAGTCGGAGATGCCTGTAATGGAGGAAGATTTTATATTCCCTTTAAAACCCCAATCTCAGAAACAGAAAGAGGGGGGACTTTATCTTTCCCCTTTGCCTTTATCAAATAGATTTTCATCTTTCACTTCATGGGGTGAACAGGTGGATATGGTATAAGCTATGGAGGGAACTGATCCAGATCCTTTCCCCTTTGGAACCTGTATCTTCAGTTGTGCAAAACCCCCGCCAATCACAAATTCCCCAAAAGCGTATGACTAGATCTAGTGGAAAACTGGTTTCTCCTCCTCCCTGATCCACTCTGTTTGAGGATTTCAAGTTTGAATGTGAATAGTGTTTTATCACTGAGAAAACGTTATGTTACTTTTGGGATATTACAACAACTGTCATATGATGTATTTTTTCTTCGGGCCACTAGGTTACAGTCCCTTAGAGATGTAAACCAGATTTCTAAAGATTGGAAATAGGGTCTGTCTTTTTAGTCATTAGGGGTACATACTTGTAGAGGGGTGGGATATTGTTTCACTTCACTAGGAATCCAGATATGTCAAATGGTAGATATTGAACCAGGACAAGCTTTTTTACTGGATGTAGAAATGAATGCGGTTCATTGTAGATAGATTAATATTTATGGGCCCCAATCAAAAGCTGTCCAAACTGAATTATTGAAAAAAATATAGCCATGTCTGCACACTAGCAGGACTGTATTTTTTGCTGGGGATTTCAATATTAATTTATCTAAAGATGGTCCATTAGATAAGCATTATTGTGACAAAGCATTTTCATGTACAGTGGTTAGTCATGCTGGTTTGAAAATTGTTCCTGAGGACAGGAATCAGTCAGTGAAACCTACTTATTTCAGGGGACAACTTTCTTCTTGTATAGATATGATTTTTATCAAGCAATCATTACCATTTTGTAAAATGGTTTTAGTACCAATTGAATCCTCTAACCATGTCTTGGTGGGGGTTCATGTTGAATCTCCTCCCCATAGGATGGTGGGCCCGGGGTATTGGTGGTTGAATTCTTCTCTTTTGAAGGACCCCTTAGTAATGTCAACCTTGACAGGGATAATTCAGGACAAACTTTCTACTTGTTTTTTGTATGAGGATATAGTCAATGGTGGGAAGATTTAAAATTTTGTCTGAAAAGTTATTTTGAGGAAATAGGGAGGTGTAAATGGGCCTCAAACTACTCTAAGTATTTAAATTTAAGGGAACAGTTGGGTGATTTGTTAACTAAGCATCAACTGGGACAGGAAGATGTTTCCATAGAGATTCAAACAGTCAGGAATAGTATGGTATTTTATCAGTGTAATCGTATGTTTTCATTGAACCAGGAACAAATATTTGGAAATCAAGGGAAGGTTGAACAGGGCAATCCATTTTTGGACTGTCATAAGAGAAGAGAAAAAAGATTATTAACTGAGCTAAATACATTCAAAGGACAGTGTGTTACTGATAATATTGGTATTATGTCAATTTTAGAGGAATATGTACAAACTGTCTTTGGGACTTCAGTTCCAGATTTGGATTTTAATTCTCAGGTTTTGAGTTCAGCTTTGCTACCACAGCTATCCTCAGAATTACAGGCTTCCTTGCTTTTGACATTTTCATACCAGGAAATGGATATAGTTATTAAATCACTGAAAGGGAATACAGCACCAGGATCAGATGGGTTTACTGGGGAATTATATAAAGTTCTATGGAATTTAATTCCATGGAATTTTTAGCGGTTTATAATTTTTTTTTTGCAAGACTTTTCTTTACCTTCCTCTATGTATGAGGGACTTATGATTTTTTTGTTTAAATCTGGGGTTCGGGATGATATTCAGAATTGGTGACCAATCACATTGCTAAATGTTGATTTTAAAATATTTGCAAAATTATTAGGCAATAGATTGGCATCAGTAATGGTGAACTTAATTATTTCCACACAATTGTGTTCAGTTCCTGATCAAAAAATGACAGAAGCTCTTTTGTTATTAAGGAAAAAATGGAAAGTAAAAATTCCCCAACTGGGGGAGTGGGTAAAGGCTATGTAGTGAGTTTAGATCAGGCAAAAGCCTTTGATGGTGTCTCTCACTCTTTTCTTTTGGATTGCCTGGCAGTATATGGCATTCCAGATTTGTTTATACAGGGAATTCAATTATGTTATGCCTTAGCTTATGTAAAACCGTATGAAAATGGTTGGATGGGAAAGTTTGATTCAGAAGGGTGTTCGACAGGGCTGTCCATTAAGCCCACTTTTGTATGTATTTATGATAGACCCATTGCTTCAGTTAATTCAAAATTCTCCTAAGATTTATGGGTTAGGCATGTGCCGGGTACTAGAACAAAAAAAAGTTTTGGCCTATGCCGATGATATTTGTCTGTTAGTGTATGATGAAGTTTCAGTTTATTTGGCCTGTGATTTGCTACAGGAGATTGGTAAGATCACAGGGGCTCACCTAAATGTAGCCAAATCTTGTTGTTTGGATGTGTTAGGCCTCCGAGACTCTGACAGTTTAGTGTGTGATATTCCGGTTTCTCGAAATCCCTGTCGTATCTTAGGGATTTATTTTGGAGGAGAGGATATGGCATGTATAAATGGGGAATGAATTTTATTAATAGGTCGCATAAAATTCAAAATGTGGAATCTGCAGAAATTAGCTAAAAAGAGATGGATTATTTTATAAAAAAACTGTTTTGCTGCCTGGGTTTTTGTTCATTAGTTCAATTTTTTTTCTGCCACCCTCATTAGAAACTTCTTTGTTGAGTTTTTTTTTCTTGTGTATGGGGAAGTAGGTTGAATCCAGTGAAGAGTAATCTTCTTTATAAACCAATTAAGTTTGGGGGTCTGAATATTTTGCATCCCGGTGTGTTTTTTTTCATAATATTCCTTTATGACAACATCATTCCCTTAGTAAAGGGTACCGTTCAGCTATGGGGGAAATGGGGAATGGAAGCCTTGATGGGGTAATAGAAGAATGGTCGACTAAGACATTTTTGCATAAAAATAAACAGAGTCCTCACCTAGCTAAGAGGTGGGATGGAGTAATAGATACAATAAAGAAATGGGGAGTACAGTTAGATGATACTCTCCATTTCTTTAGGAAAGTACTTTATGAGCATATTATCTTGCAATGTTTTGATGAGCCAGTATTCGCAGGTTTAACTCAGATCAGAAACAGCTTTCTGATTATATTGTAGATGTTAGACTCCCAATTCATATATGAGATACAGTATGGTTGGGTCTACATGGCCGGATAAATGTCAAGGGTAACCAAAAGCATAAGACTTTCCATGAATGTTATTATCCTAGGGAGACGTGCATTTTAAAAATAGAAACAATGGATTATTTATATTTTAACTGTCCATATGCAATGCAATTTTGGGACATTGTTAAAAAGAGATGGAAGTGGGTAGGTCTGATTCCCCCGGATCTGAACTTATTATATTTTGGGATAGTTCCTACTTTACCTTTTGTAGTGCACAAAGGAACATTTCAGATTATTTATGCTCATTTTCTATATTGGTTGTGGATAGGTCGTTGTCACTGGTGTTGCACAACAATTTATCTCAGCTCTAGAACTTTTTTTTGCAACCAGTGCAGATTTGGCTAAATGGAAATTAGAAGAACAATATACCTATGATCCTGTTATGTGGAAGATATTGTGGAACAATCTTCATTTTATTTCAAATACTTATACCAATAAGAGAGGGAAAACTTCCCAGGGTGTTTGGGAGGGTCATACATTTGTTGTAATATGGATAAAATTGTTATTTCTGTTTCATTAAAATAAAGGGAGGATGAGGGTATTGGCTGAGAGATGGTTTGGACTGTTTGGGGTGTCTTATGAAGTAATACTTATCTATGTTTAGAACTTATTACGATTTTTGTATACATTGCTATTGATTGGAATATAATTAGATGTTGTGTTTTTTTTTGGAAAAATAAAAATACTGAGCCTACTTTTTAGTGGGGGGGGAGGTTGGTTAAGCTTGGGGTTATTGTTTGATGAAATAATTACTTATGTTTTTGTTTTTCCTTATAATGAATTTGCATGATGTAATACTGTTTTGTATTGATTTGTTTTTATGGTTTAAATAAAAAAAAATACCCTGCTCTTTTCGAGAAGTGCCATGGGATCTTTAACATCCACCTTAACTACCACCAATCCAGGCAGATGGGGCCTCAGTTTAATGTCTCATCTGAAAGACAGCACCTCAGAGGTGCAGCACCCACCCTCATGCTGCACTACAGTGTCAGTATTGGGATATTAACCCAAGTGCCAGGTGTGGGAATTGAACCCACAGCCATCTGATCTCCCAGCCTCAGAGGTGAGTGTGCTACCTACTGAGCCCCCTGATACTGATCATACTCAGTAGAAGTGGCAAGTGGGGTCCCACAGAGATCAGTGTTGGGTCCTACCCTATTTAATATCTATGTGGGAGATGTGCAATGCACAGAGGGAGGTTGGATGGCAAAATACATGTGATGATGTGAAAACTGCATTTGAAGCAGATACTGAAGAAGGCATTAAAAACCTACAGAATGAAATTGTCCGGCTAAGCAAATGAATGCAAAGTGCAAAAAATGCACCTCCACCCAGAAAAATGCATTGTTATGCATGTTGTATATAGGAATAAATTTGCAGGATACAAGTTAAATGGTGTAACCTTGAAAAAACTGATTGTGAAAGACATGGGTATTTGCATCAAACAGTTTTAAGAGTAATAAACAATGCATGAGTGTTATTACAAAAGGAAATAACCGACTGGCCTTCATAAGGAGAAACTTTGTAAGCACAGATAGGAGGATACTGGTACCATTGTACAGGACATTGGTCAAGCCTCATTTGGAATGTGGAGTGTAGTTATGGAACCAATGCAGGAGATCAGTTGTGAATAAACTAGAGGCTGTAAAAAGAAGGGCAACAATAATTATTGTTAAAAGAGTTATGAGATATCAGGATAAAGTGGAACAACCAGGTTTATATTTGTTGGAAAGAAGGAGAGTGAGAAGGGACATGATATTGGTATACAAATCCTTCAGAGGTAAGGGACTGCAGAACAGTTTTGAATTATGACTAAATGAGAGAACTACGAACCTAAGAGGGCACAATTCCAGTTGAAGGGTGAACTCTATAAAACAAAAATGAGAGAAAATCGGTTTACTCAGAGTGTGGTAAAATGGAATGGATTACCAAGTGATGTGGTGATAATGATAATCTGAATATCTTAAAAAAAGACTAGATAGGCAGATTGAGCTGAACTTTATGATTTATATCTGCAGTGGACAAAACTAGAAGGGCTTTGACGATTTTTTGTCTGTAACACCTATCAATCTGTGAACCTATGAGACACTTCATTGCATCCTGGCTGACTCATTTTTACTGTATGTAAATGAAATTTTTTTTCTCAACTGCCCTTGATGAACATACATTTGAAGCAAACTTTTGGACTTTAGACACACGTTGTCCTTGTTCAGAGGAAACTAGCTTTTTGTCTATGACACAAAAACAGTTTCCATACTTTTTTTTTTTTTACAAAACATAATATCTCCATGATAACGATGTTATGTCTTTGTAATTTTTGGGGGGTTATGAAAAAAAGGCATGAATTATTTATCAGAATGTTTCCTTTAAGATAAAATACTTTTTGTGGATCTTACACCCTGTCCAGCTGTCTGGGCTTGTCTGTTTGCAGATTAAAAATAGTATAATAAATAGCAAGGTGTCTATGTTAGTGAGATTAGAAAAGCACCTGTACTAAAACATAGATTTCTGTATGATTCTATTGACATATGGAAGTAATAACATAATCTTATTTTGAGAGCACATACTATGACCCCCACCTAAGGAAGGAAAAGTCTAGGCAGGGATCAAGGTACAATAAGTCTATAAAACAATTAAATTAAAATAAAGTAATTGACTTGGATAAGACCAAGATGAAATTTATAAAGTAAACAGCTTATTTAATTGCTCCCATATTGACAAAGTTATTCAACTGGAATTTCCTCGAAGGTAAATTTCCCTTGACTTGGAAACAAGCAAATGTTTCACCAGTTTTTAAAGATGGGAACTCAAAGTACTCATTGAAATTTAAACCAACTGCAGTGCAGTCTGTCCTTTCCAAGTTACTTAAATGAATGATTCCTACTCAACCATATCTACATGTTGAGAACTGTTCTTTTTTGACTAAATAGAAACTGGGCTTTCTAAAGGGATATTTCAGGAGCACCATACTCATTGACTTTGTTGATCTTCTAACAAGTCCACTTCAAAATATAGAGTTTGTGGATGTGGTACTCAAGGACCTTTTAAAGGCCTTTGATTTGGTAGACCATTCAATATTTTTAACTAGACTGAAAACAATGTTGGAATTGCCCTAGAAACATGTATTTCATTTTATTCTTACCTGAATGGTAGAACACAAAGCACAGAGGTAGAGGGCAGATTGACAGACCCATTGCAATAATAAGAGATATTGCACAGGGATCCATACTGAGACCTCCATTATTTTTTTTTTTATATTTATTGAAAAAATTGCAGCAACTCTATCACAAGCTACAGATATGCTACCAAAAGATAAATTGAAATGAACTCACAACCTTTGGTGCACCCATTTCCAAATAACCTGTGTATTATGTGTGCTAAATTATTTGTTGGACCCCAGTATTTTTAAAAAATCTTTTTCCTTATTTTTTCACAAAGATTAAAATCATACAGCACTATGATTCATCATGTAAGCCCATACAGTTGCAACAAAAGACATGGGCAGATATTTTGAGATATTTCTTCAGATATTTTCTCTTGTGGCCCTACTGTGGCACTGTGGGCAGATGGGAAATTTCTCTAGAAATATCACACACATTTGGGGAAATATCTGGTCATGCCTTTTGCTGCAACTGTACAGCTGCCATGCCAGCAGACAGCTAATGTTTCACTTCAATTTCATCAGAGGGCACCTTTTAATATGGTGTCCCTTAAAGTAGTTCCAGAGCCAGAACTCAAACTCAAGAAAATAGCTAGTCAGATAGTGCAGTGTGGTACTGTTTTATTGCTTCCTGTTTACATTCATAGCATACTTTGTAGATATGATAACTGGAGTACAAGCACACAGTTTGATGTACTCCCTAAGTTCACCCGCAAGGGTTGGTAACAGCCAGTTATATTTTTCCCACTTTGCACTGAGTATTGCACTTTCTGTTTATTAAATGATACGCTGTGCCTGTGCTCCAACTATCATATCTACAAAGTATGCTATGAATTTAAACAAGAAGCAATACAAAAGTGCCACACTGCACTGTATGACTGGCATTTTTCCTGAGTGCAGGCTCTGGCTCTGGATATGTGTTGGGGCTAGTCACCCTGGAACTCACACCACCTTTCACTACTGCAGTTACAGGCAGGATGCAAGAGCTGGTGAAATGATGGAGCAATATCTTGGCCCTGTAACAAAAAGAAGAAAGACAACAAACAAATACACTGCAGGAATTTTCACATCCATGACCCTCCACTAGTGCTTGCATCCTGCCTGCAAAGCCATACTCAACGACCATCAAATCCTACGAGAAATGAGATCTCAATGATGCAAACCAGGAAGAAAGCACTGAAAGGATTCCAGTCTTCCAAACATTCACAAAAGAGACAAAAAAACACACCATTTATTATTCAAAACTGCACTGTGAAAAAAGTGCAGTTCATTAACGACAACAAATAAGATCATAAAAATGGAGCTCCACTTCCATAACCTCATGAATTGAAACTTAACTTATTTCTGTTACAAAACAAGTTCTAGTACTTTTAAAAACAGTTTTAAAAAATTATATAAATTAAAAACGTTCCAATTGTAGTTAAAAACTAAGTTTCCTCATAAAAGTTTTATAGTTCATTGCAATTCATGTTACCATAAAGGGATTATTTTCATGTAAACGTTAAAAACATGAAATGCTTAAAAAAATAAACTACTTTCAACATTTAACTGACTCTTGTCTAGAAAATGTTGCCCATTTTATAAGCGTGATACAATACTCCGAGATGAGGGTTATGGCCTGATAACAGCATGCCCATCTGCTAAATGCACTCAGCCCAAGTGCCTCATGTCTTATAATGCACCTAGGGTGTGCTCTTATCAGGCCATAGCTCCCACCTTATTGTGTCTTATTGCTGATTTAATATATACCTGAGGTCATAGAAACATGAAAACATAGAATCTGGCTGCAGATAAGGACTGCTTGGCCCACCTAGTCTGCTCATTTCCCTACCTGATGGATAAGCTGCAGATTCTAGTTAATTAACAGCTTATTCCTCCTACCCCCCACTAGAACTGCCTTATGCCTGTCCCATGCATTCTTGAATTCTCCCACTGTTCCTGACTCCATAACCTCCTCAGGAAGGCTGTTCCATGCATCCATTCAGAAGAAGCCAGAAGGTGAAGGAAGGAAACATATTCAATTCAGTGCTTCAGAGTAACTGGTAACTGGTATTTTTCTTTTAAACTTAGATTGTAGGCTTGTAGTGACACTATACTTTCTTTCTGTGTTGTCTTTACTTATAATTGTTTTTGGGCTGTTGAAAATTTAAAAAATAGTGGTGGTGTAATTCTGTGCTGTCTTTAATTGCTGCAAATTTTATCTTGGCTTGTCTGACTGTCCTGTAGCTGGGTGAAGGGTGTTAATTGTCTGGCCTCTGACCTCAGCTACGTGATAACTGAAGGTGGGGCTTAGTCACAGTTAAAGCAGCAAACAGAAGTTCATCTTCTCAGAAGAAGCCAGAAGGTGAAGGAAGGAAACATATTCAATTCAGTGCTTCAGAGTAACTGGTAACTGGTATTTTCTTTAAACTTAGATTGTAGGCTTGTAGTGACACTATACTTTCTTTCTGTGTTGTCTTTACTTATAATTGTTTTTGGGCTGTTGAAAATTTAAAAATAGTGGTGGTGTAATTCTGTGCTGTCTTTAATTGCTGCAAATTTTATCGTGGCTTGTCTGACTGTCCTGTAGCTGGGTGAAGGGTGTTAATTGTCTGGCCTCTGACCTCAGCTACGTGATAACTGAAGGTGGGGCTTAGTCACAGTTAAAGCAGCAAACAGAAGTTCATCTTCTCAGAAGAAGCCAGAAGGTGAAGGAAGGAAACATATTCAATTCAGTGCTTCAGAGTAACTGGTAACTGGTATTTTTCTTTTAAACTTAGATTGTAGGCTTGTAGTGACACTATACTTTCTTTCTGTGTTGTCTTTACTTATAATTGTTTTTGGGCTGTTGAAAATTTAAAAATAGTGGTGGTGTAATTCTGTGCTGTCTTTAATTGCTGCAAATTTTCGCCCCCATCCCTTCCCCAACTCTTAATTATATGCCCTGATAAATCTGATTGACAGGAGCTAAACACAGGGTATAGTAAGAGGTGTGAAGTAGGAGGGCATAAGGGGAAGAAGACCACCCTCAGCACGACAAGTGTTTTGACTCATTTATTTATTTATTGGTTTCTTTTCCTTAAAAAATATATATCTGAGGATCAGTTACAGAATTTTTATACTGTAAATAAATAAAAGAGAACTAAGAGAGGCTTCAGTAGCAGATAAGTAGTGGAATTGCAGTATAATGTGGGGTGGTGCAATGTAGTGGCTGTGGGGCAGCCATATTCAGGCAGACCTTCTGGACACTGAGGTGCTGCCCTATCTGCATGCATCTCTTGGGACTGGAGGGATGAGGTAGCCAGACTCAGAGCGGAAGTAAACTGGGTCAGGAGTACCATCACCCCTGTCCAGGAACCACCCAGTCCAATGCAGCAGCCTCAAAGGATGCCAGAACGAGGAGCACTTGGATGACAGTGGGCTCAGGGAGGGT
This sequence comes from Neoceratodus forsteri, assembly GCA_016271365.2. Taxonomy (NCBI): domain Eukaryota; kingdom Metazoa; phylum Chordata; order Ceratodontiformes; family Ceratodontidae; genus Neoceratodus; species Neoceratodus forsteri. The sequence continues at coordinate 1,389,189,845 of CM057453.1, forward strand.
TAGAGCAGTCAGGCAGAGGCACATCCCAGATCCTATTCCTTCAAGAACTCATATGCCACACTGGCAAATGAGGACAACCAAATAGAGGTACCCAGGGAAGTGGAAGGAAAGGATGTGGAGGTTAGGCAAGGAGGTGACCTCAGTGGGGAAAGCAGTGGACCCCAGAGGAGGAGGAAGCGAATCCTGGTGGGGGACTCCATCATAAGAGGGATCCAGCTAGGAACACAGGAGGGGGAGGACAGGGAGGTGAGGTGCCTACCAGGTGCCACGGCATGGAGGGATGGAAGGAAGATCCTGGGGATCACTGGGAAGGCAAGACAGGAGGGTGAGCTGGATGTCATTATCCACCTAGGTACTAATGACTTGGCAAATGGAGAGCCAAAGAAAGTTCAGGAAGAGTTTAGGAAACTGGGGAGGGTCTCACAAGTAGCTACTTCTGTCACTTTCTCAGAAGTACTACCTGTGAGAGGCAAGGAGAGCAAGAGTGCATGCACCAGGAACTTTAACTCATGGTTGAAGAACTGGTGCTGTGAGGAAGGGTTTGGATTCATTGGTGACTGGGGACCCATCTGGAGGATGGAGGTTTGTCAAGCCTGACGGCCTGCATCCATCCTGAGGGAATCCAAGCACTCAATGATAAGTTTAAATGCTACATTGACAAGCATTTAAACTAGCAAAGGGGTGGCAGGCCAGCAAGGATGGTACCTACTTGCTCACCCCCACAGCTAGTAATGGAACCAGTGAACCAGAGGAGTGGCTATCTCTGCAAAGCAGTGTGCAAAAGTTGGAGATTAGTGTCCAAAAGGTGGATAAGCAGAAAGGGGCAAAATTCAGCAGAAGGGCAGACAGCAAGGAGAACCAGGGATAAATGACAACCAAGGAAGGGGCTGGAGTAGAACAGTGAAGCAGTGTAGGGAGGTCAAATCATGGAAAGCCATGTGTGCAAATGCCAGGAGCCTTAGCAACAAGATGGAAGATCTGGAGGCTGTCATGGTACAGTCAGACCTGGACATTGTGGCCATCACTGAAACCTGGTGTAATGATAGCCATGACTGGGAGATGGCCATACCTGGCTACAACATATTCAGAAGAGACAGAGCAGGCAGGAAGGGAGGAGGAGTGGCACTGTATGTGAAAAATGACATAAGGGCCACACAGATCCAGGAGGAACAAAATTGGGGAGAGATACTGTGGGTTAAGCTGGAAAGGAAAATGGGGCCAGCCATCCGCACAGGTGTGGTCTCATAGACCACCAGCCCAGGAGGAAGAAACAGATAGAGTTGATGCTAGCCATCCAAAGGATGGCTGACAAGGGTGAGGTAGTACTGGTTGGAGACTTCAATATACCAGATGTGGACTGGAGCATCCCAGCAGCAGCATCAACTAGGAGCAGATTTATCCTGGACTCCTTCAGGGTGCCTTCCTCAAGCAACTGGTCATGGAACCAACTCGGCAGAAGGCAATACTGGACCTTGTGCTCACAAACAGGGACAGTGTGATGGGGGTAACAGTGGGGGAGCACCTGGGTAACAGTGACCACCAGTCATTGTGGTTTGAAATCACAGAAAGAGCAGAACCAAACCACACAAAAACACGTATCCTGGATTTTAGGGGGGCAGACTTTGGGAAAATGGGGAGATGCTTGAAAGAGGCATTAAGGGGAATGGGACAGGAATCAGGGATTGAGGAACAGTGGGCAGTATTTAAAATAGGGATTATAAGAACAACAGAATTATGCATTAAGCAGGTTAGCAAGAGGAAAAGAAAGAGGAGACCATTATGGTTTTCCAAAGAGGTAGCAAAGAAAGTGAAAGCCAAAAAGACTGCATTCAGGCAATACAAAAGACACAGGCAGAAGGGATAGGAGAAGTACCAGGAGAAACAAAGGGAGGCAGGAAGTCAGTAAGGGAAGCCAAAGCTCAGACAGAAGAACACATTGTAAAATCAGTGGTTAAAGGGACAAAACCTTTACAGGTACATAAGTGAAAAAGAAGGACAAAGGGAGGGATAGTTAGACTGAAGGGGAGGATGGGAGCAGCGTGGAGGATGACAACAGTAAAGCTGACATATTGAACAGGTATTTCTGCTCAGTCTTTACTAAGGAAGAGGGGGTAATGGGTCTGAAGGGAGTACAAGGGTGAGAATGGTGCAGAAATGGACACAAGTCCCTTTACACGAAAGGGTCCTGAAGGAACTGGAAGTAATAGGAGTTGACAAAGCAATGGGGCCAGATGGGGTGCACCCCAGGGTCCTTAAAGAACTAAGAGAGGTGGTGGCTGAACCTCTGGCTATCCTGTTTAGCCAATCACTGGAAACAGGGAGGTACCCAAAGACTGGAGGACAGCAGATGTAGTCCCTTTATACAAAAGTGGGAACAAAGAGGAAGCAGGGAACTACAGACCAGTCAGCCTCACCTCGGTAGTGGGGAAGATCATGGAAGCACTACTGAAGGAGAGATTGGTGGAACATCTGGTTGTCAATGGACTACAGGACCCAAGGCAGCATGGTTTCACCAGGGGGAGGTCATGTCAGACCAACCTCATTGAATTTTTTTGACTGGGTGACTAGGGAGGTGGATCAGGGAGGGCAGTGGACATGGCCTATCTGGACTTCAGCAAGGCCTTTGACACTGTGCCACATAGAAGACTATTACACAAACTGGGGAATATGGGTGTGGGCAGGACAGTAGTGTGGTGGGTAGGTAACTGGCTGGGTGGCAGGACACAGAGGGTGGTGGTTAAATGGCTGTCACTCCACAGAGGGAAGAGTGACCAGTGGGGTACCACAGGGATCAGTGCTGGGACCGGTCCTATTCAACATCTTCATCAGTGACATTGCACAGGATATAGAAGGCAGAATTTCACTGTTCGCTGATGACACAAAGCTCTGTAACAGAGTAGACACACCAGAGGGTGTAGACAGAATGAGAAGGGACCTGCAGAAACTTGAAGAATGGTCAAGGGTTTGGTAGTTGAAATTCAATGCAAAGAAGTGCAAGATAATGCATATGGGGCACAAAAACCCTGCACAATATATCAGTTGGGGGTGAGGATATAGCATGCACAAAGCAGGAAAGGGATCTTGGGGTTGTCATCCTGATGACCTCAAGATGGGGAACAGTGACAAGGCATCAGGTAAAGCAAATAGGATGCTGGATGTATAGGCAGGGTATCACCAGCAGGAAAAGGAGGTCATAATTCCACTATACAAGACACTAGTGAGGCCCCACCTGGAGTACAGTGTACAGTTCTGGAGACCATACCTACATAAGGACATAGACAGGGTAGAGAAGGTTCAGAGGAGGGCAACTAAGATGGTGCATGGGTTGCATCACAAATCCTATGAAGACAGGTTGAAGGAACTGAACATGTACTCCCTGGAGGAGAGGAGGGAGAGAGAGGATATGATAGAGACATACAAGTATCTTACAGGGAGGAACAGGGTGCAGGAAAACACTATTTTTAAGCGAAAAAGATGTTTCAGGACTAGAGGGCATGGGATGAAGTTGGAGGGAGGACGATTCAGAGGAAACATGAGAAATAATTTCTTCACAGAACGGGTGGTGGACAAGTGGAACACCCTGCCAGAGGAAGTGGTGGGGGCTGAAACAATCACGGGATTTAAGAATGCATGGGATAGCCATAAAGGAATTCTAGAGGTCAGGGGTAAGGGGAAATAGACTTCTAGGAAAACAAACTGAACTTACAAGCTCAAATGGGCAGACTAGGTGTGCCATAGGCCCTTATCTGCCGACACTGTCTATGTATCTATGTATCTATGTATAACCCTCTCTGTGAACAAATTTTTTTTCTAACATTACCTCTGAGCCGTCCCCACCTCTAGCTTCAAATTGTGCTCCTTTGTTCTTGCACATCTCTTCTTCTGAAATATACTACCCTCTTGTACTTTGTTAATTCTCTTGAGATACTTGAAAGTTTCTATCATGTCCCCCCTCTCCCTTCTTTTCTCAAGTGTATACATATTAAGCTGCTTTAGTCTCTCCTCATATGTCTTCTGGTGCAGACCCTGCACCATTTTGGTTGCCCACTTCTGAACAGCCTCCACTCTGTCTATGTCTTTGCGGAGATGGGGTCTCCAGAATTGCACACAGTACTCCAGATGGGGTCTCACTAACTGTCTGTACAGAGGGATAACAACTTCCTGTTTTCTACTGTTGATGCCTCTCCCTATGCATCCCAGTATCCCCCCAGCCCGCCTTACTGCCTTCTCACATTGCTTGCCCACGTTTAGATCATCTGATATAATTACTCCTAGGTCTCTTTCGATTTTTGTTGTTGTTTTTAACTCACCCCCCCCCATTGTGTACTCTTCCCCAGGGTTTTTGTTTCCCAGATTTATTACCTTGCACTTCTTTGCATTAAATCTGAGCTGCCACATATTTGACCATTCCTCCAACCTTGCCAAGTACCTTTTCATTCTTTCCACCTCACCTTGTGTATCAACCTTGTTGCAGATCTTTGTGTCATATTTGTGTCCCTCCCTCATGCAGCTGCTCCTGCAATCCTGATGATTCGCTTCCTGTCCCTCCGAGCCATGGTGGCAGGCAGGCATCTTATCTCCCGGATTTGCTTCACACTAATGCTTGTTGCCTCTGCAATGTCTGTTTTGATTATTCCCCATTGTTCTTCCACCCCTTCTTCTTGCCCATTTGCTAGTGCTTTTATGAGGCACTGTCTCATTTTCCCAAAGTCAGTCTTCCTAAAGTCCAATATATGGCTTGACTCTATGGCTGTGTTTATTGTGAACCACACTGTTTGGTGGTCACTTGTTCCCAGATGGCTACCCACTTCTAAATCTAAGATCCTTTCTCCTTCCCTATTTGAGAGTACCAGATCTAAGATTGCTCCCTCCTGAGTGGGTTCCAACACTAGCTGTCTGAGGCTTGCCCCCTGTAGGGCATCAAGAATTACCCTGCTCTTGGATGTGCCTGCAGCAAAGGTACTCCAGTTAACATCTGGCATATTCAGGTCCCCCATCAACAATATCTCCCCTGTTTCTGCCATTTTAAGGATGCCTTCTATCATTTCCTTGTCCATTTCCTCCCCCTTAGATAGGGGTCAGTACACTACTTCCATGCGGATTGTGGTGCCATTTCCTGTCTCCAGGGTGACCCATAGTGACTCATCAACTTCCCTTTTACTCTTTAGTTCTATTGCTTTAATTCCTTCCCTTATATAGAAAACTACTCTTCCTCCTCTTTTACCCACCCTGTCCCTCCTGTAGACTGTGTATCCTGGTATGATGACGCCCCAGTCATGGTTCTCTGTGTACCATGTTTCAGTGACTGCCACAATATCCAGGCATTCCTCTTCCATCAAGGCCACTAGTTCAGTGAGCTTGTTGCATAGACTGTGGGCATTGGCACTCATCACCTTCCATTTATTTGTTATGGCCTTACCCCTTTTAGCCTCATCCCTGTCCTTACTGCCTTTTTTTGCATTTATCCTTGTTCTGCTCCCTACTGACTTCTCTACCTTGGTGTTTACCTCTCTAGCTACTGTGTTTTGTGGGAGGAGGCTGGGATTTCCCTGCTCCTTTTCAGTGCCTCCCTCCTTGGCTAGTTTAAATGCTTGCCAATGAAGAATTTAAACCTGTCACCTAGGATCCTCGTTCCCCTCCAACAGATGCAGACCATTGCACCAGTATAAGCCTGCATCCCTCCAGGTGGCTCCCCAGTCCCCAATGAAGCCAAAACCGTGAGCTCCACACCAGTTTTTCAACCATTCATTGAATACCATGGTGCAGAATACCCTAACATCATCCTTGCCATAGATAGGTAGCACCTCTGAGAAGGTTACCATACATGCTACTTGTCTAAGGCTCCTCCCCAACTCCACAAGCTCCTCTTGCACCACTCTGATCCCATTCACAGCAAGGTCATTTGTCCCTAGGTGGACAATGACATCCAGCTCCCTCCCTCATGCAGCTGCTCCCACAATCCTGAGGATTCGCTTCCTGTCCCTCTGAGCCGTGGCAGCAGGCAGGCACCTTACCTCCCTATCCCCTTCCTCCCCCAATTCTACCCCCAATGATTGAGTCCCCCACCAGGAGTTGTTTCTTTCCCCTGTGGGGTCTTTTGCCACCCTCCTGTGGGTCTCCTTTGTGGAGGTTACCAGCATCCTCCTTGGTCTCCACTGCAGGTGCCTCCGTAGAGGAACCACTCTTTGCCAGAACTGCATATGAATTGTGAAGAGGTACAACTGGAGGGATGCACCTCTGTTCCACCACCCTCTCCCTCCCTGAGCCCACCTTGGTCCAACCGTTCCTCTTTTTTGGCAACCTCTGAGGTAACAGTGGTGGCCCTGGTGGTCCCTGGGTGGGGGAAGAGGTTTCACAAATCCTAGCCAGGTCAGCCTGGAGATGGGCAACCTCCTCCCTCAGACCAGAGAGGTGACTGCAAACAGTGCAGCATCACAGTCTCCAGAATGTCTACTGGAACACTGCTGCCCCACAGCCATTGCACTGCACCACTCCCATCTTGACTTATTTTGTGTCCCCTCTCCTGTTGCTTTATATGCTTACTGTCTCCTCCCTCTATGTAGTTTTACACTTACTTTCCTACTGCCTATGGGCCCTTACAACTGTCGACCTTCCTGTTCTGGGACAGGAACTTCCTGTAGTCTTCAGTAGTCTCCTTCTTCCATGCTTGGATTCAGACCTCCAGCAGCCAGTGAGGAGAAAGAGTTATTCTTTTAGGTTTCTTCAAGGTTGATGAAACTAATGTGTCTCAGTGATCCTTTCCTTCCTACTGCCAAACAGGAAATTCCTGTTGTCAGTCAAATCCAGTGGCTATAAAACTAGAACTGGCTTTGGGAGGGTGGGGGGTGGGAAGGAGGGCAATTAGAAAAAAATCTGTAGATCTAGACTGCTGCTTCTTGCTCTGAAATCAAAGTTCTCCTCTGTTAAAAACAGCAGGAGGTTGTAATTGGAGCCACCTGCTTGTGTACTCCTAAGCTGCTAAGCCACACCCCCAATTAGATTCACCCTCTGCACTGACACAGTAAATTAAGCTGATACAGCCCCCTTCCTCTGAGAAACACACAGTGACTTTCTTCTTTTTTTACTTAAATGAGACCCCCTTCTTCTAATAAAGTATCTGTTTGCTTAATCCAAACAGGTACTGGCTCCTGCTGAGACAGAAGTGATTTATCAGTAAAAAATCTGTAGATCTAGACTGATGTTTCTTGCTCTGAAACCAAAGTTCTCCTCTGTTAAAAACAGCAGGAATAATACTGCACTCTACTTGTGGCATCATAGTTATTGTTATGACTAATTATGATGTAGTTATATATGGAAGTGAATTCAAGTGGGGAGTAAGAAACAAGGGTAGATAAACTGTAAAGGATTAAGACCCAGTTTTCATACAGACTGCCTTGGTGAGGTTCATGAACTATGTTCATCAGGCCACAAATTCCAGGAATTTTGTGGCCTCAGTGTTTGTGGACCTCACCAAGACATTCAACCTAGATGATCATGGTTTGTTGTTGCAGTCAGCTTCACAGTGCCATTTTTCTAATGATGTTATCAATTGGTTTGGGAACTATCTCTTGGGCCCTGAACACAGAATAATTAATCATAACCATTTTTCCTCTTTTCTCAAACTTAATTGTTTCCTTCAGGGCTCCATTTTGGGACCTCTATGCTTCCTTTTTCTTAAATAATCTGCCTTTAGCTTCCCCATCCTCTTAAATGTTTCTTGACACAGATGATGCAGTCATTTTTAGGAAGGGGAGGGACTTAGACTAAATACTATTCTTCAGAAAGAGTTTATTAATTTGTAACAATGGTTTAATGCCCAAAGGCATGGTACTCAACACTAAATAAAAACTAAAGCTGTGATCATGAGTAGAACTAAGAAATTGATAAGCAGTGAATTAGTGATGAAAGCTCTTGGTGGTGACATTATTGAGACCGTTAACTCCAGTACTGTAATGCTAGTACCTACGAGTCATTTTGGATAGTGCTTTATCATAGGTTTCATGACTCATCACTCAACTATCACCTCCTTCCTTTGTGTTGCCAACACTATTCTTACTAACATGGATCGAGGTCACATAACAGCTGCCATTTTCATTGACCTAGCTAAGGCTTCTGATTCAGTATCTCACTGTCTACTTCTCAACAAACTCAGTTCCGCTGGGCTCATGACCTCAACTGTCAACTAGTTCAATTTGTACCTCTCCAGCAGCACTTAATGTGTCCTTGCAGGAGGTGCCATATCCTCCCCTACACATCCGGGCCAGCATCCCCCAAGGCTCCATCGTAGGCCCTGTCCTCTTCTCTATCTTCCTAGATGACCTCCCTTCTGTCTGCTGTTCCTCAAACATACTGTTTATGTAGGCAGATGACACTATCATCTATGCCTCAGGACCCTCCGCCTTAGAAGTAGAGTTTCAGCTGCAGTCTGATTTCCAGTCTGTACTTCACTACTTTCAGATCAACCAATGCAAAATAAATGACAAGTAAACAATGTCAATGACCTTTGGAACTCCTTAAAAACCGGCCAACCTCACCTTTCCTCTCTCCTTCTCTACCCTTGATGGTACCATCCTTGACAAAGTCCCCTCCTGCAAATACCTGAGCATTTGGCTGGATAGCTGGCTTGACATTTCAGTGCACATAGATCACATACACTCAGAACACCATCCCAAGCTTGGGGCCACTTGTAGAAATAAAGACTCCCTCCACCTGTCCGTCCGCCGGGAACTCTTCACCAAAATGATCCTCCCAATATTTGACTATGCAGACATAGTCTATGGAATCACCCCACCTACTGTTTAGTTAGGCTGGATGCTCTATACAATGTCTTCTGTCGCTTCACATTAAATGCTCCCCCTGCGCTTGCCACTGTTCCCTCTACTCCTCCCTCTCTCTTTCTTCTTTTCACCTGTGCCATCAGCACCATGCCTCCCTCCTCATCTCCAAATTCTGGCTTTGGTCTCTCCCCTCCTATCTCACATCTCTTCTCTTGCCCTCCTCCCTATCCTCCTATCCCCTTTGTTCCAGAGATGTCTGCACCTTCTCTATTCCCCATTTCTCATCCTGTTCTAGTCAGGTAGCATTTATACTACTGTCTACCCTCTCTCTGGAATTCCCACCCTAATTCCTTTAGACAATCACTCTCCCTGCTATGGCTGAAGTGTGCACCCTCACAATCTTCCCCTCCTCCATGCTTCTGTCCTTCCAACTACCCCTCCCTGTAGCTCATGGAACTGCCAATCACAACCCCTCTCCAGGCAATACACCCTCTGTGTATCCCAGCTCTCCTTCTTGGGCTGTATCTCTTCAGCCATAACCTAGGCTTCTAAAGCACTTACCACAGTACCGAAATGTCCCTCTATGCAGTCTTAACTGTCATCTTGTAACTGGGTTTCTTTTTTTTTTCTGTTTAGCTGTTTGACCCCGTTATCAGCTTCTGCCTACTTTGTGATAGGGATACATAGTGTTTTTACCCCATTTTCTCCCCGGTGACCAGGACCCCAGCACATGACCATGCGTGTGTGTGGAGGTGAACACATACCCCGTGGTACCAGCTCAGCCCCTTCCTCCACTCCCTGCCCCTGGTGATCACTGAGGTTCTTGTAGCCTGAACTGCCATCCATCATCCACTTGGTGGCAGCCAAGGGTTGGGCAACCTCCATATCCCTCCCTAGGAGAGGAGAACCACCTCATGGCTGCTCAAACCAGCTCCTCGCCCTCCCCCCTGCCAACCCCCAACAACCCTGGCTCGTTCCCAAACCCGGGTTGCCATCATGGCACAAGGTGTGGTGTTCAGTGCCTCAACCATCAGCGCCATTAGGTTTGCGCCTGTAATTAGGTGTCTAAAGCTCTTACCACACTTCCCAAATGTCCATCTACACAGTTTTAATTGTCACCTTGTATTATTTTACTGTTATCTGTCAATTTATCCTGTTTAAGATTTTTGTGGTTGATAATTCTATGTTCCTAACTGTCCCTATTTCATACTGTGCTATTCCTGCTCAACATACTTAATTTGAGTATTTAATTTACTGTTATTGTTTATGCTATTGTACCTTATGCCCTCATTTGCTGATTTGTTCTTGTATACCACATTCTAACATGTTGTTCTATTTGAACCTCTAAGAACATTGTATGCCTCAAATCCCTTCTCCCTGGGTCACACCTAGAAATGAGCCTCAGCTCAGTGTGCCTCTCCCAGCCACCAACTTTTAAATAAACAAATACATAAATAAATAAAATATGAATCACACATTGATTGTGTGCTAAGTAAGTAATGATACCTGACAGGGGTGGTCATTATTGGGATATAATGGACCACCTAGGGGTGTAATAAGGCCAGACGCCACAGGGAAAGAGCCTTATAGCCCCTGTAAGGTTCATTATATCCCATAACGCCCACCCTGGAGGGTATTATTACACTTAAAAAATGGCTTTCATGTTAGATTTTTAATAAAATGAAATTAAACTTAACAGAAAGCTGAATAAATGTAAAACATTGAACAAAACTATATATTTTTCTTAAAGTAGTCCCTGGGTGCTGCTGTTTAGGTGAGCCTGTCTGAGCGACCTGGATTTTTATCCAACGGATTTATGAGAGCTGTAGTCCTGTGATCTGAGGTCATGAAAGGGAGAGTAAAAAATGGTTTATAAAAAAAAAATAAAGATTGTGAAGACTTTGTGCAGCTAAACAGAAGACAAAATCATCATTGTAAAAGTATAGTGGGACTGATGGGTTGCAGTTTTTGTGAGAGAGATAGAGAGAGAGAGAGCGAGTGAGCCAGTGGGGATCAGGAAGAAGCGCAGAGAGGAAACAGAAGAGCGGGAGTTCTGGGAACTTTGTTCCACAGATGGAGGCAGACTTCTGGGCTGGGACACTTGTGAGCGCGGGCAGGGATCATGGGTTGGGAGGGATCTGAGCGCTTCAGTAGTGTCAGGTTCTTGGGTGGGGGTGGAATAAAAAAATGTGTACTACTGTTTTTTTAACTGAAAAGTTTTTTTTTTTTGTGTGTGGTGATTGTTTCAGAGAGTTAAGAGAGATGGGGCCTGTAGTTTGCTGTCTCGATTAGCGAGAAAAAAATGGCTGAATGTTTTAAAATTAAAGTAGCACTATGTTGGGCAGCTATGGCTGGATTCTTTGTAAAGGATTCAGAACAACCTTTTGCCAGAAACCTGTACAGTTTTAGTAAATAGCTTACTGATATCAATTCTGGATTATGGCATGTTGTTACTCCAGTACATGAAACAGGGTGTTATCCAGGGTAAAAAGTTTATATAATTTAATCTGTCATTTCATTACTGGTTTTGCATTACATCCTCACCATTGCTGATTGTATCAGACTGCATGGCTAACCTCACTGGATAATCATGTGAAAGCAAAAATATTGACCTTCTTTCACAAGCTCATACTGGGTAAGATACTTGTTCAGTCTTAGAACTTTTTCCATTACAGCAAAAAAGGAAAAAATCTTGTACTAGATTCCAGGAATCAATATTGCTTGAAATTCCTTTCCGCAGATTTTGTTTTGGTCAAAGAGTGTTTGACTATGTTGGGCCAAGTGTTTGCAATCATATACCAGAATCTGTTAAGTTTCGCAAATCTATGTCTGTATTTAAGAAACAGTTTTCTAATCTTTCTAATAATCAGTCCTATGGCAACTGTGACTAACTTTTTGTAACTTATTTTTTTTTTTAACTTTCGTATTGCAATTGTTGTAAATACCGATTGCACATGAAAACAGGTAAATCTGCTCAATATGCCTTTCCAGTGAAAACACTAAGTGAAATGAAATACAAAGTCCCTCAGTAATGACAGGAAGGGAATATCTAAGAAAGATATACATAATATTAGCTGAACAGTAACTAAATAGTATGGGCAGGATTCACAAAGCATTTGAAAGACCCGCAGCTGTTGGTAAACCGCTGTGCAAGTGGGTTGCCACTTGCAGAGCTGCAGGCTACCCGCAGCAGTGGGTATTCACAAAGGTGGAGCCAGATTACGACCGACTCCAGGAGTTATGGCCGCTTGCAGGTGGTGTCGCCAGGGTGATGGCTGCAACCACGGGAATGGGCTGCGGCTGGTGGAAGCAGCCGTAACACCCTCCACAACTGCTGCGGCTGTGAATTGCAACCACCACAGCTGCAGGTGATTACAATCTGCATCAGCAGTTGTGGAGTGGGACTTAGAAATGGAACTCTTCGTGAATCCTGCTGTACATTTTTAAAAAGTTTTTACAAAGGTGCATGCAGCTTTTTAAAGCTCAGATTGTATCTAAAGATTTCAACCAGCACTATGAAGACATGCATTCTTGCCTGTACGTATGTAGAGTAGAGCAATTCTCCTTGCCCAATTCTTACAAGGTGTCATTCATATTCAAACACTACATTTTATCCTTGCGGGATTCCTAAGCACAGGATTTTTTTCTTACACTAGTCATACAAACATGCATACATGTTTGAAAGAATAGTGCAAGAAAAAATTCCTGCACTTAAACTGATCAAGAGACATGCAAATATAATTATCACTACATTTTTTAACTTGATGACTTTTTGACTAGTGTAAAAACTTATAATGTGATCATGCAAAAACCTGTTTGTGTAATTACGATAAACTTTCATTTGTTCATGCAAGAAAAATAATGGCTGTGTATCTGATAACATTCTTCCGCAGTCATGGAAAGAACTTGCAGTAATATTGACTCAGAGTATATTTTCTTAGTCTTACAAATCATGTAAGATCAGCCATAACCCTTAAATTTTTTTGAGTAAGGGTCCCCCTCTGTCTCACTTTCACCTTTTCTGTATCCATTAAGCTTCCTATGTTGATCTAATACTGTAACACATCTTATACCTACTATACATTCCTTTTGCATATTTCTTGCCTTGTTCCTGTCTAGCTCAGATATGTTCTCCTATCCAGATTTTACATTTATGGTAGTTTCTCTCTATGTACAACTAGTAGGTTCCAGGATGCCTACAGCCCTACCTAGAGCAGTACAAAAGTTCATATAGGAGGAGTTCTTCAATGACAGTGTAAATACCATGATACAACAGATTGAAGACTACTCCAAACAAAACATAATTCTTCATTATCCCCAGATCCCCTCCAATAATACACATACAACTATTGTCTGGGTGCTCAGTTGGCAATTATTATACTCCATTTTCTTTTCACCAAACAATCCACAAATTCACATCCACAATTATTCAAAACATATTTACAATTTCCTGTTATTTTTCTTGTTATGTACAATTTTAAAATACATATTCCTTCTTTCATTCTCCCCCCAGATGTACATCTGATGACTGCTGTCCTCTTATTCCTCTGACTGGGTACAAGTGTACACATGTACGCCTCTTCTTGTCCAGCAGCCATCTGTGTCCTGTCCCCCAGTCTCCCCCCACCACTATTTCCATATTCCTCCTTGCCCTGCCATCCACCTCTGGCAGTCCATCCTGCATCACTGCTGTTCACCTTCAGCAGCGAAAACTTTCAACCTCTCCTGTCCAGTACCTACTTCCTTGGGTTGGGTGGGTAGGAAAAGCTTCTCTGCAGCAAAAATTAAGAAGTCTCCAGCCTCCTGCAGCCCTGATAAAATCCTCTGTACTCACTCCTGTCTCTACCTTTCTCAGTCCTGATCCCCACCTCATAGTGACCTCATGATGCTCTGCCCCATCCCCCCCAGTGATGTCACTGGCTGCATCCTCACTCCATATATGTCCTTTTCCCTTCTTGTTCCCTTCCTCCCCATCCCCCTTCCCTCCTTTCCCTCTCTAATCCTTCTGGCCTTGAAGACACCCTATTGGTCAGGACCTGTTGACAATAGGGCCTGCCCCTTCTGTGCAAACCTCTTTGTCCCCAGATCTCCCCCAATAATACACATACAACCACTGTGTGGGTGCTCAGTTGGCAATTATTTTACTCCATTTTCTTTTCACCAAATAATCCACAAATTCACATCCACAATTATTTAAAACATACAGTATTTACAATTTCCTATTATTTTTCTTATTATTATGTACAATTTTAAAATACATACTCCTTCTTCCCTTCTCTCCCCAGATGTACATCCGGTGGCTGCTCTCCTCTTATTCCTCTGGCTGGGTATGAGTGTACACCCCTACCCCACATCCTTCCTTCATTGTCCTGCAGCCATCTGTGTCCTATTTCCCCCCCAGCCTCCACCCCAACCCTATTTTTCAACTAACCCACATCCAGCTTGCACTGGACAGTGGGCTTACCCCCAATTTATCTCCTTTCCTCTCACTTTTTGTTTTATGCTAATCTTTCTTTTAGCCACGCTTCCACAATTCCCCTATTTCTGAAGTGTAGAGAGCCAAACCCAGACAGGAAAGGTATACCCCATCTCCCCTATAAAACTCATCTTGCTGTTCCTGAATTCCCCTTCTTATGGCCCTACCCCCATTTTCTGAGAACAGCTTATTGACCCTTATGTTCATGCACTTCCTGGACTTCTCTGTAGCCTTATGGCTGTGCGCATGTTGCCATACCCTTCTCAGTATCATTTCTGACCACACCAACATGACTGCTGCCCATTATTTCTGTATTACTGCAATGTCCTTTATTTGATAAAAAATGTCCAACCACAGCCTCGTTCCAAGATCATTCCCTCCTAAATGTATCATAATGATGTCTGGTCTCCTGTTCTCCCCTTTCATTTCTTGTCAACATGGTAACAGCTGCACCCATCTCATTTCCAGAACTCCTCTCCGTGTCAGTTTAATCAGGTTCAGATCCATGTACTGTGTAGTTGGCACCCCTCCGGGCCATCTGGATATCCATTTCTCTGTCCAATAAATAAATGAGTGCATGCATATCCAAACCTCGAGCCTCTCACTCTGACCTATTGAGTTAATAAATAACAAGCATGATTGTTGTGACATGACCTCACCTCCCCTTTCACCCTGGTCCTAACATTCTCCCCTTTTTATTATTATTACTTTTTAAACCGGTTCTTCTTTACCTGCTTGGGGAGGGAAAAAGAACAGAGTTAGTATCATCATTTCTTACATTCTGAATATATCTTTTGAAGCATTCTGTGGCCCACCGCACCTTTTGCTTTATCTCATCACTCATCTCCCTTCATGCTGCAATCTCTGAAGTGGCTCCAGTTCTGAAGGAATGGGATGAGTATCCTTTGGGATCTTCACCTAAAACTGCATCCCTTTCTTCAGCATAGTGATGTCTTACATGTCGGTCACCCTTGACCCATTTCCATGCATAAACATAGGGACCCTACCTTTTGGTCACACTGCAGCATACACTAACAGCGCTTCCACTGGGCAAATTGCACAGTCCCTCTGTCTCTTTAATTTGACTGTACAACCCCTTCCTACTTGGTCAGTCTTTTGTTGTCTTAAGGTCAAACTTACTTTTCCAGGCATCAAAATAGCATCCTCCCATCTTAAGCCCCCTAACTTATCTCTCCTTCCATACCTTGGCACTTCACTAATCCTGAAGGCCCCATGGTACATGGTGGTATAAATAACCCTGAACGCTGATGCTTCATTGCTGGAACTGCTTATTAAGTTCAAGGCACCTATTAAACTCTGCAACAGCACCTCTGTGATTGGCTTCCTGCCATCTACTGACTTTTCAGACACCCGCAGTCATCCCTGCAGCATGCACTGCACTAGATTGCCCTTTGTGGATCCCCCACCCTTTTAAGTTACACACAAGACTTATGGCTGCTAAGTGCACTCCCATGGTTGCATGTGCTATCTTCCTTTTCTGTCCCCAAACCACAAATTTTGCCACCTAGTCCTCCAGCACTGGCCCACTTACCTTGAAACCATGTAATTCCCTGAATGATTGAAATACCCTCCAAGAGCCCTCATAGGCCTTCAGGGTCCTGGGTATCAGGAGTTGCGAAACAGCAGTTCAGCTCCCTCCATCTAATATCTCTTGCATATTTTGGTATTGGTATGTGCTTGCACTCTTCTTTGGGAGTGATGAAACAAAACCTGTCCAGCTGGAATCAGCAGAGGCAGTCAACTAGTATGTTGTTCACCCCTTCAAAGTTTCTGGCCCTAAATGACATGTTCAACCTTAAGCCCTGCAAAACCAGCTGTCTCATAACCCTCATTACCATCTCCAGTGTGGTTCCCCTCTTATTCAACACTTCTACTATGGCCCTGTTGTCACACCAAAATGTGACCTTCCAGTTTTGTAAGTCCTGTCCCCATATCAGTGTGGCCACCCAAATAGGGAAGATCTCTAAAAACATGATGTCTCTAGTTATACCTGACTGTACCCACTCATGCAGCCATGCCTCTGACAGCCACCTACAGTACCTTTAAAATAGGCTCCCATTCCTAACCCCCCTGCCACATCTATGTACAACTGTAAGTCCATATTAAGCACCCAATCCTCTTGTCAAAAGGTTGTCCCATTGTATTCCCTTAAAAATGCCTCCCAGATCTTTAAATCCTGTCTGATTCCTTTCAGTATAGTCACCCAATGATGAGGCCTCACAGCACCCCTGGTTGCTTTGGCCAGCCGCTGTGTAAACATATGGCCAGGTGCCACTGCTCTACAAGCAAAATTCAAGTGCCCCATCAATTGCTGCACCTGCTGCAACTGGACTTTTCTTTGAGACTTCACCACCCCCACCAGGGATTTGAGCTTGTTTACTTTTTTGAGGGGCAAGCAGAACAATTCCCTCCTTGTATGCATCTCTATACCCAGAAACTCTAGACATTGGCTCAGGCCTTCTGTCTTATCAGCTGCCAATGGGACCCCCAATTCCTGACACATCGCCCCGAAGTCTAAAAACATCCTTTCCATTTTCTCTTTACTTTCACCAATTAACAGGAAGTCATCCAAGTAATGGAATGCTGCCCTACAGTATGCCCATACCGTTCCTGGAATACCGACTGCAACCAGGTACTAAACATCTCAAAACCAGCACACACCATTAAGCAGCCCACTGGCATTGATTTATCAAAATAGTATTGCCTATTTATCTGAAAACCCAACAGGTCCCAATCTTTGAGTCTAACAGGCAGCAGCTGAAATGCTGACTTTATGTTGGTCTTGCTAACCATGCCCCATGGGCTGCTCTTATTTGCCTAACTGCTTCTTCTAATGTGGCGTATGTTACCTTGCTGTCTGCCTTATCTATGTGATTATTTACAGAGTCCCCCCTCCAGGTACGATAGGTGGTGTATCACCCTAAATTCACCCTCTTGTTTTTTGGGTACCAAACCCAGTGGGGTTATTCTCAATTCCGCTAAGGGGGCCACTGGCAAAGGTCCTTCTATCCTATCAGCCTTCCTTTCCTTACCTATCTTCACTTCAAGAATCTTCTCCTTTCCTTTTACTGACCACAAATTCTTCACCTTTGTCCCCCTCTTGATGCCCTGAAAGTACAAACTAAATCCTGTTTGGAAACCCTTGACCTAACTGTCTCACTGTCTTTCTATCCAAATAACTCTGCAACCTTTCCAGCAATACCTCAGTATTTACAGGTGTGGGAGTGAGATCAGATGATCTTAAATCTATCCTTTCAACTGTCCTGTTGCCTCCACAATAATTATTCCCTCATCCCCCCATTGTCACTTCCCCTACACCCTCTCCCCCACTGCTACCCCCTGAAAACCAGCATGGTCTGCCTGAAAGGACTGATTAAACTGGGCAATACTGGTAACTGTATTGCAGCCCATTCTACAATTAGAAGCCAGGTGGGTCCTCCACACCTAGAGCAGGCTTGTCAAAAAAGGCACTGAGGCCATGAGAAGAATGCCCTATTATATCCCCAACAGCATTTTTGCAAAACCCCAGACTTCTTCTCTCCTTCCCCCTCTGTCCAATTCTCTCCTGTGCATATCTCTAACCATAGATCTATCTGTCTAGTATCTCACCTAACATCGCCAAAATAGGCTATCCATTTCCTAAATTTTTTGTCTTATTGAAGCCAGCTATGCCCACTCTTCACTTTATAAGCATTTCTAATTATCAGTGAATATGTTAATAAGGGTATGGCCAACAATGGTTTCTTCTCTAGAACTATCATTGTATAGTATGTAAACCCTGTGGACCATGCATCCCAAGTCTTTCCCTTAAATGACTTATCTTCTTCCCCTTTTCCCAAAAGTATCACTGCCGCGGCCATGTCCTTTCTCTTAAACTTTCTTTCTCCTCATATTGGTCAATGTTGTCTACATTGGCCAAAGCAAAAATATCTACATATTCACCTTTGCATATTCTTGTTTTGTAGCCAGCAGCACATGATTCCCAATTCTAACTCCTGACAACCCTATATCTGCCCCACGTGGCTTCTCTTTTCTCTCCCATTTCTGTTCCTCGCCTGTTTCTATTTCTTTTTCTTTCTTTATTTCACCTAGTACTTTCTCTAGCTGACTCATCCCATTGATTTCAATATTTCCTCTACATATTCCTTCACACTGTTTTCCAGTGTGAGATCCGCATTACCTGTTGTGGGGTGATCCAGCACCAGTCCATGTGCCTCGAACACTTGGGTAGATGGTGTTATGTTGTCTGGTGGGTATGGGTTTTCTGGTGGGGCTGAAGGCACAGGCATATGACTGGCAGCCTGAGGCATTGGAGGTACCAGCTGGGGAAGGGGTGGAGGAGTGGGCTCAGGCCGCAGTTCTGGAGTTGGAACTGGAAGAGGAACTGAGACAACAGGCATTGACTCCAGAGGAGGCATCAACCTCGCAGGCTGTGGTGCTGTTGGGTCCTGTGTTTTTTTTTGTTATCTTTCCTTCCCTTCTCTTTGTCAGCCTTCCGCTTCTCCCCTTTTCCCCAATGATCTGCCTCCACAATTTCCAGCATTTTGTTTGCCTTTCCCACCAGCTCCATGACTGCCTTGTAGCAATCCTCCTTGCTAGGCTTAATCTTCCTGGGTGTCATGACGGTTCCTGCTTGGTATCACCTGTAACTGAAACAACAAACAGGTTAAATCACCTGCTTGTTGGCATTTCACCCTTCTCATCTACCTTGCTGTCTCAGTTCCTTGCTGTTGTTGAAAAGTATCACTCTTCCCCTTTTCTTAGATTTTTAAAACTTATATTTCTTTCAATATCTTTCATGTAAAGAACAAAAAAGACATTTTTCATTTTTTTACTTCCTTATTCTTCCATTGTTCCTGCGCTCCTAGTTCCTATTGTGGTATACTCTCAGACTTGCTGCCGCATGTCCACTCACCTATGCCAACCTTGCTTCATCCTCTGTTATTGTTGATCAAAATGACTCATTACAGGACACAGTGAACACGTTATCAAAACAGTGAACCTCAAACTGGTGATCCTCTATTGCCACAGGCAGGCAATGACTCCTGAGGCCCTGAGCCTGGTAACGAGGAGATCTATATTATCCACAATCAATTATGGGTTTATCATCTATAGCTCCTCTTCATACTCAGCCCTAAAATGAGTTAAGACACTCCTTAATTGGGTCCAGTAGATGCCATATGGTGTCACCACCCAGTACAGAGCTTAAGCCAAAATGGCCACCAGGACTCAGTGAGTTAACAAAGCCTGCCAACTAGTCCTAGTGGAGGAGAATTTTGCACACATCTAATGTCTACTCTGAGTCCAGCTGGCTTTCCCTGCATATAAGAGTCAGATATCAGACATGCCTACTGGGAAAAAAAGCTTTTGTGGGACTAACTTCTGCCTCTACAGCTAGCTTTTTTCAACACTCTTTATCCACCAAAACAACAAGGAGATCAGTGAAAAAGGTCATCCAGATCCCTTTCAGGCATACCACCTTTGTCCAGCTAACCCTTTCCTTTAGGGGACCCCAATGGATCAATGACCTCCCAGATTCACTGACAGACTGTGGAAAAATGGGCCCCTTTAAAATAGACCTCTGTCTCCTCCTTTCTCAAGCTAATCATTGTGATTGCCCTTCCTGATTGCTAATTCACTGTGACCTATCCACGACTAACCACCCGCTCCCTAAAGACCTTCCTCCACCTCCACCTCCACTCTCCTTTTCATCCTATCCCTTACTACCTGCCTCCTCTATCCCATACTACTGTCCTCCTCTCTATAATTCCCTTACTACCTACCACCTCTCCATATCCCTGATGTCATTATCCCTCCCCCTTACCATGACAAAGCCTGCTTGGGTTGCTACCTACCCACTGTTTGGCACTTTAGTAACCATTAATGAGTTCACTGATCATGACCACTGTGTATCACACATGAGGATGTACTGATCAAGACATGCACTTTTGCAACAATCTGTGTTATGTATGCTTGTTCATCCTGCAACTATGATTTCTGTTTTTGTCATTTTTGTGCTACTTATCCTCTATTTTGTGCAACATCGACTTGGAACCTTTGTAAAAGAGCCTGTTGGCTCAAAGGTATTTAATCCGAATGCAAAATAAATAACAAAATAAAATAAATTATTTCTTCTAAAATCTATAAATCCTCTTTATGTTTTGTTGTAGGGGTTCACTTTAGCTACCCCTTACCACTACCAGCAACCAGTGACCATGTGGCCCCTTAAAATTGGCTGCTGCTGTTTTTTTTTAAACCAAATTGGCAGCCATCCCACTCTTAATGGCCTAAAATGGTGGTCACTCACTTTTCTTCTTCTCCCAGTCTCCGTCTGTTTCCCAGTTTATGCCTAGCATAAACCTTCCTGGGCCCTTCATCCCTTCTGAGTGTTCGTGCCAAGACCAAGCAAATAAACTTAATCATGCCCGACCCCCTGTCACATTTGCAGCATGAGCTGTGCCCATCTAAAATGGTGGCCATTCCCATTGAGAAACTTAATATGGCGGCAGCTCACTTTGACCCATTTCCAACTCAATTTTTCATTCCTTTTGCACATGCTTTAATAAAAAACTCTGTCTCAGGTGCAAGCTCTCTGTGCCCCTTCACTATAAGCCCAGAAAAAAAAAACTCACACTTACAGCATGGGCTGTAACCTTCGGCCTATCACAGGCCTTGCCCTTGCCACATGGTCTGGTATCACCCAATATACCGCACCACTGCCATCTTGGCTGCTCGAGCCCCGGCACTATAACAATTGCATCAGCCAACAAATTTGTCCCTCTGTGTCTGTTAACTGCACCTTGATTATTTTTTTTAGAAAGGGGCTTCTCGGCTGCAGCTCAGCGCAAGTCATGCCTGTCTCCTGACCTATCACACTGCCTGGCTGCAATTCCCAGAACAAAGGTCTGAATCTTAACTCTAACCAATCCCATGGACTGTCTGTATAGTTCACTTCTGTGTGGTAAGTCTTCTCATTAATTCTACCTTAACCATACATTCTACAAAATGTTCTCTGGCAAGCCTAAAAGAACGTTTCTGAAATCTCTCTTGTCTGGCATCCAGAGTCCTGGAAACTTTATATAACCAACAAATTTACCTTTCCCAGCCAATTTAAGTTCTGATCCTCTCAGCCCTCATCACTTCCAACACCAATTTCAAATTTAAAAGATGCTTACTTACCATCACCGGACTTGGCTACTGCAGCAAAATCTGATTAAGCAAATACAATTATTCACTTACTTCAGCATTTTTGTTTAACTCAAAATACAAATACAAATATAAATCAGAATACAGTGCTTCTCAATTAATTTAATTGCCAAACTGATGAGCTGACAGAAAATCTAGAAAACTTCTCTGCAGCAAAAATATGAGTTCTCCAGCCTCCTGCAGCCCCTTATAAACCCATCTGTGCTCACTGCTCTCTCTCTTCCTTTCTCCAGTCCTGATTCCCCAACTCATAGTGACCTCATAATGCTCCGCCCCATCCCCCATGATGTCACTGGCTGCATGCTCAATCCATATATTTCCTCCCCTCTTCTTGCTCCCTTCCGCCCCCCCACCTTCTCCTTTCCCTCTCTAATCCCTCTGGCCTTGAAGACACCCTATTGGTCAGGGCCTGTTGAAAATAGCGTCTGCCCTCTCTCTGCAAACCTCTTTTGTTTGATTTTCGTTCACCAAAGTAGTAACATTTCATTGTTATTGTACAACTTATTCTTGCATGGTGGTGTTTACCTTTTAATACACAAGCAAATGCTCACAAAATATTTCTTAATCTGATTGAGGTATCAGGTTTACAAAAGCTAAATAAAAATAAAAATACACTTTATAATAATATAATTACTGAATCTCCCTTTTTCCCATAGGGAAACCATGGCATTTTTTGCTGTAATGAGTGTTTATTATGACAAACACACGCACAATTTCCCTCACTCTGTGCATATGGCCACCACAGTTCTCCCTTCCTGACCACACTGCTTGCCATCTCATTGTAAAGAAAATCACCAGACTAACTCAGTGGTAAGTTATTTTTTTTTTAAATCTAATTTTACACATTTTCAGGGCCAAATAAACATTTTAAAAATCTCAGAACACTTCACAGTGATAGCGCCACTTCATTTCTGAGCAAACTGGAAAATGGAGCATGGCTGCTTGGCTCTGCTATTTTATATAATTGCTGTGGTGAAAAAAGGAAACCCAGCGATTATATAAAACAAAATATGGGGTTGTGTGTAAACTCAAAGTTTACACACACCCTTGGGGTTAGATGCTTTCACAAACCCCTCGAGTTTCGCTCTTGGGGTTTACGTAGCATCTAACCCCTCAGGTGTGACTAAACTTCTCATTACACACAGCACCCCATACTTTATCCTACATATAATGTAAGTGCTACCCACACCACTGTACATACCTCTAGTAGTGAATGTACTGTATTTACAGACTGCATTGCCAATTACATCTTAACACTAGTAACTAAATTTAGTGCATACCACAGAACTCTAAATCCCTTTCAGTAATTAATAATCTGATGAGTTTATGTAGATATGAGAGCAAATCCTACTGGTGGTATTGTATTACAAAGGCAATATACTGGATAAAAACAGCAATATTAACCTCTAAGAAAAGACGTACACTGTACATGTGACAATGCTGTCCTCCCATCAATACAAAGTATTTAATACATTCTGGCTCCAAGCATAAAAATGTCACACAGCTGTCAAGCATGCAAACTTTTACATTCAGTGTATATGAGCGTATACTGTACCTGCTGTATGCTTTCAGTTCAGTCTCCCTCTCAAGGAAACATTATCCTGGTACAAACAGCAGTGAGAAAAATAACACTAGTAACTCTCTTGTATTTATGCTAACTGATAAATAACTGTTATCAATCCTGTGTATCCATACATTCAGTTCTGTCTCTCTCTAAGGAAAATTATCCTGGTTCAAACTGCAGTGAGAAAAATAGCACTAGTACCTCTCCTGTATTTAAGCTAACTGGTAAACAGTACTGTCATCAATCATGTATATATATTCATACACAAAAGGATCCACAACTATATTTCATCATGTACTCTGCATTTTCTGTGTCATGTGTTATAAGAAGAAGAATCAGAATCAGCATTTATATAGTACTGTTCATACACAGTGTATCCCAAAGAACTTTACAAGCAATGCTAGACTGGTAGTGAAGTGATTGAATGTGTGGTGGTGGCGACCATATTGCACATCATCACCCACACACAGCCTGGATAATTGCATGAACCAGTTTATGGGAAGGGGAATGTTTGCCAGGACACCAGGAATGTTCTCTACTGTTTGCGAAGAGTGCCCTCGGTTCTTTTACTTCTACCTGGACACCCACCAGGACGGGCAGAAGAACCTCAGTTTAACATCTCATCTGAAGGACAGCACACCCAAGCAGTACAGCACTCCCAATACTGCACTCGGATGCCAGCGATTTTTAGGTGCAAGTTCAATCCCAGTGTGGGACGAGAACCTATGACCTTCTGGTCCAGAGGCGGATGTGCTACCAACTGAGCCATGCTGGTCTCTAACAACAATACCAATTCCTTTCCTAGGGTGATAAATGGTTCCTGTGTTTGTAATGTTCAGTTTGTGCAATAGTTGCATTGTCCACACCTTTTGTTGCTTGTTAGGTGTAGGGCAAAACTAAGGTGCAGTGTCACCACATTCCCTGATGTATGAAGTGAATGTACCATATAATTGTGCGTACTCCTTGCTGTATGGTACATATTAATGGGTTGTGCTGGGGTGATATCCTTTAATCTTTATCTGTTTAAGTACAGATCAGTTCTTGGTTAATATTTTCCTAACTGCATTATCCTCTGGACAGGATGTAATGATAAACCGAGGCCACTGGTCATACCCATATTTTACTTTTATCACTGTTTCCCTTACCACCACTAGATAACAGATCTTTCCTACACATCTGGTTAAGACTCACATGGGCTTTTGCAATATTAGTCATATTGTATCATCTGTCTAAAAAGTGCAGCACTTGCACCATTTCTCTAATTTTGTAGGTCACTGGGTCTGAGCACTTAAACTTTACCTGACTCAATTGTCCTTTCAGTATCCTTTTAACTTGATATCTTTGATGACAGTTCACGTCTTGGAGAAGGGTATTCTGGCCTGTCTCCTTTATATATACTGTAGGTCAGTACCAATCCTACCCCTCCCTTTCTTTATAATCTACTGTCCAGAACTGCAGTCTTTTACATACTTAGTGTAGCTTTAAACTTCTGATGTTTTTTGGTACTCTGCAAATATGCAACAAATTAAAAAACCTCTGCCTCGCTGCCTTTCAGGATTATTAAGGTATTGTCCATATACTGGCACCACAAATCCACCTTGTCACAATATGGATTTCTGGTGCCATTATTCACCTATTCTTCCTTCCTTCCATTAGACCTTATATAGACTGACAAAACTGCATGTGAATGTCAGCTCCATAGCCATGCTTGTTATGTGTGGCTACTATTTATCTAGGAAAGTAAACAAGTTGAATTTAAGCAGTGTTGGGTAAGTTACTTTTTCGATTACTTTCTATTATTTTTAGAAACTTGTTCCAGAAAACTCTGTGCAGTCACTAGCAAGGATAGAGAAGTACTGGAAAAAGATTTACACCTTACAGTTACAATTGCTTATGTCTTGTTATACAAAAGAAGTACATAACTGTAATGAATTATATTTATTTGAAAGTAACTAGTAACTAGCCTATTACTTTCAAAAAATGTAATCTATTATAGTTATTTATTTTTTTGTATTGTTTTTGTATAAAAAGAAATAAGTACCTATAACTGTAAGATGTATAACTTTTTCTAGTACTTCTCCATCATTGCTAGTGACTGCACAGAGCTTCCTGGAACAAGATTAGAAAAGTAATAGAAAAAGTAACTTACTCAACACTGAATTTAAGGGCCAGTTCTGCCAGGCTAATTAAGACATGTATTTTGGGATTTTTACAGTTATCCCTTTGTTCCAGGTAATGTTCAATCACTTCAGTGCCTTCCGTAAGGGACATTGAGGTACTGTATATTATGCCTTGATGCCTAGGGTCACCAGCAGACATTGTTCATGCATATGAATTTCCTCACTATGTTCTGAATATCCCATGTTTCTAATATATGACAGTATTTTTACAACCAGAGGTCTCAAATACTGATCCACTTATTGTAATTATGAGTATTTATCACTCACCCTATCCACACTATGAATAGTGACCAGGCAGGTAGCAGATGGTCTTATGCACCTTGAGGTTTTTATAAATGGTAGGAGTATGGGGCTCTGGTACATTTAAACAGTTCTTTTATTTGTTATCTAAGTAGCCCATTTCACACATTACATCCAGCTACACATCTGTTTTCTCCTTAATGTGTTTAATTGAACTTTTGCTTAACCTCCCACAAGAGGTTGTGTCCCTCAGTTGTTGGAGTGTCTATTTTTCATATTGCTGTTGGTCCATCATGCATATCCCTCCACCTTTATCACCTTTATGAGAGGGTCTGATCATGATGGATCAGTTATTGCTGAGATATACTGTAACAGGGCATGTGATTCTTTTTCTTTACTGGAATTAGAATTCCTCCTATGGGTTTTGTCTGTAATCACCTCAGTGAGATCTATCTTTCTCTCACACACCTTCAGAAATGTTAATACTTAATATACATGCTGGGGAAAAACAAGGATTTCATTTGATATTGGTTTCTGACCTATTTTATCTCCACAGCACCATCATTTGTCTGTTGCTCCTGTTTCCATTTCTGTTCTTGATAGCTTTTGCATAGATTGTCTTGAGAGTCAGCTTGCATGCATATATATTAAAGTTAGTGAATGTCTGAAACTTTGATATAAAGGGGAGACCCTTGTTTACCACTGACATCGCAGCAGTTGTCAGTTCACATTGTAAAATACTAATGACTACATTATCTTCTTTTCTTTATTAACTTGCATATTTTTGGTTTCCTTTCCTTTTCTAATATTTCTTCCCCTCCCCCATGTATTTTCCTGTGTACTGTTGCTTTGGAATCTGAAACAGAGTTTTCCTCTCTCTTCTCTGCAGTTCTTGGTTGTTGTTGTTGTGTGTGTGGGGGGGAGTACCCTATAAAAGACAATGTTGCACCTGAAGAATACAACTCACTTGGGCAAGTCGTATAGTCTAGGGTTGTCCAGTCATTATGTTGGGTACATTTTAATATAGTTCTTGGTTGTTCCTCCCTAGTATCACCAGACCAATCAAAAACCTAAGTATTCTAATAGTCTTCCATGTCCCTCTTTATTTTTATTTTTTTATTGGTGGCCCACAATTGCTTATCATATGACATCATTAATTCTTGTAACTCCAGTTTTAAATTAGTGAACTGTATTTGGCTATAACCTTACATAAATGGTATAATGCAAAGAGTGAAAGTAAAGGGCAGACTGTCAGAGCCATATTCATTAATGAGAGGTCTCCCACAGGGATCCCTACTAAGATCTCTGAAAATTTTATTTTATTTTATTCGAACAACTTACCAGTAAATATAAAAAATGGTTATTAGTTAGTACATATACTTGTAGCTTCTGCAAACTCGACATTAGAAGTAGGAAAGAAAATACAAGAAGATTTTTCAATAGTGCAAAGTCGGTTAGAAGAGTATAAACTGGAAATGAACTGCAATAAAACCCAAATAATAACTTCCAACCAGTGCCACCACCTGTCTTTAATAACAAAAAAAGTATTAATTATTACAAACAAAAACTTTAAATAACATTCACATGTGAGTAGAAGTACTTGAGGTCATTACTGGCAATACTGATAGTTTTAACCTCTCTCAGGAGGGTGCCAAGGCACTCAGCAAATACCTCCCTACTAGTACCCCACTCTAGAACCTCCCTTGGGCAAAACACTTTCTGTTATCTTGCTTCTCTGTGGCTAAACAACCTACCATCCACAATCTCCCATATATCCAGTTTGGGTCAGTTTAAAGCTGGTCTAAAGTCCCTCCTCAACTCTGCAACATGTGACTGTATATAACTTTTTTGGGGGGGGGTTGTTTCACATAAACAAAACCATGTTACAAGCAGGTTCCTGCACTACAGCAATAAGGTAGCCCCGGCATAGGGACTTGTTCTCTTTTCCCAAGCTTTGGATCCTCAGTCTCAGTGTAAATATATCATGACTCTGGGCCTATTTCGTAAGACCCTTGCTAACTGAATTACTCTTCATATGTACATAAGTGTTGACCGGGGACCTTTTGAAGATCCCTGCTGATGGAACCCTTCATTGTACACTGTGCCAAATTGTACCAAATGTTTCAGTTTAGTACTGTGTGAAATGTTAAGTTTTGTACCAAATGTTTAAAGGAAAACTACACCCAAAACTTGAAAAAATATATGCTGTGCAGTGTGTTTTAATTTGTATGTGAAGTTCTAGTGTTTCCTTCCCTCTGACTGGTATTAGGAGTTTTTCCTAAATTAGCCTGCTAGCTTTATGGTAGTTTTACGACCCCTGGAGATCTCCATATCAAATAGGTTTATTGCATTTCTTTGTCCTACAATGCACCTTTTTTCATGTAATGGTGATGTAGCAGAGCCCATAAATCCAGCAGAAAGCATTGCATTACAATCAGTTCACAACAATAGAGATGGCTATATTTTAAAATCTGTAGAATTCAGCTTGGTGACCACCCTCATCCTAAAGGTTTTACTGTCCTGGAAAACTTTGCTGCTGGTAATTTTTGTGCATCTTGTAAAGTTTCGAAGATATTTAGTTTGTTTGGCATGTGTGTGCTGAATGTTGGGTCTCTCTTACATCACAGTCACATGAGACAAGATGCACTGTGGGAACAAGAAATAGAATTAGACTGTCAGGTATGAAGATCCCCAGGGGTCGTAAAACTAGCATAAAGCTAGCAAGCTAATTTGGGAAAAACTCCCAATACCAGTCAGAGGGAAGGAAACACTAGAACTTCACATACGAATTAAAACACTCTGTACAACATATATTTTTTCAAGTTTTGGCTGTAGTTTTCCTTTAAGTTACAGTACTTTACGAGTAATACTCTGTGTACTTTCTTTTCTCTTACTGATGTGGAGCCTTTGCAAAGCAATCTATGACTCAAAGGATTGTAATTCCGATTTATTTCAATAAATAAATAAATAAAATTAATAAATTAAATTTTTCTTAACATATAACATCCTTAAATAAAAAGACAAATATCTGTATTGGCACACTACTATGTTTTGATTTTGACCTTGCAAAATACTCTAGATTGATTATAGCTAACCAACTAACTTTGACAGTTTAGATTATGGCAGACTAATACATCAGAATGGTGATTTAAAATTATTACAAAAACTGTGCTTATCCTTCAAGAAGCTGGCAAGATTTGTCCTGATGTGTAAATGTTATACTCATCATTTTATCAAGTAACCAAAATTAAATCAGGACACCCTAGAACTAACAAGGGAAAAACAATGGTTGACAAATGTACACAATTTAACAAAACAAAAATACATAAATAAGCCTGCAGATCTAACAGAACAATTGACAGAATCATATTACAAATATTAGCTAAGAAAAACGCAAGCCAGGGGCTTCCAAATACCAATCATCAGGACGAGGTATGGAGAGAAAATCTTACAGTACAGAGTATTAAAATCTTGGAATTCATTGTCTGTTCATTTGCATTCATCTTTAACATTCAAAATTTTCTTTATACAGCACAAAAACAGGAGTTACAAATCAGATGTGTATGTGTGATATAAAAATGTTTGCCTTGTCTGTGTTCCCAAATACATATGACTGTTATATTCTGTTGATTCAGATTTGTTGTTATTAGAAACATAGGAACATAGAAGTTGTCAGCAGATAAGGACCTCTTGACCCACCTGGTTTACCCAGTTTTCCCTGCCAACTGTGCCACCACAAACCCTACTCTATCTCCGGTCATCTCCTCCCTTGCCTTACTAGCAAGGTCCCCTTGTATCTTTATTTATTTACTTATTTATTTATTTAGTTTTTGTTGACCGGGTAAGTGAACTAGACAAATCCTGCCTATTTTCAGGCATGACCCGGGGGAGAGGGATACAGATGAATGCCAACTGACCTTGAAACAGATTAAGCTGTTGGTATTTTTTTAGTGAATGAGAGAAATTTGGCCAGGACACCGGGAAAAATTCCCCTGCTCTTTTCGATAAGTGCCATGGGATCTTTAACATCCACCTGAACTACCACCAATCCAGGCAGATGGGACCTTGGTTTAACGTCTCATCCAAAAGATGGCACCTCAGAAGTGCAGCACCCCTCTCATGCTGCACTACAGTGTCAGTACTAGGATATTAACCCAAGTACCAGATGTGGGAACTGAACCCACAGCCCTCTGATCTCCCGGCCTCAGAGGCGAGTGTGCTACCTACTGAACCACTGACACTAATCTGTCATATGCATACTTGAATCCCATTACTGTTTTGGCACACACCACCTTTGCTGGAAGGCTGTTCCAGGCATCCACCATCCACTCTAGGAAGAGGTATTTCCTCACATTTCCTCTGAGCCTCCCCCTTCCAACATCATATCATGAACATTCATCCTCAAGCTTCTTTTTCTATGGAAAATGCTACCTTCCTGTACTGTATTAATACCTGTTAAGTATTTGAATTTTTCTATCATATCCCCTTTTCCTCCTCTCCTCCAGAGAGTACGTATTCAGTTCCTTGAGTCTTTCCTCATAGGGCTTTTGATGCAGGCTCTGCGCCATTTTGGTAGCCCTCTTTTGTTCTGCCTCCACCTTATCAATATCCTTCTGGAGGTGGGGCCTCTAGAACTGGACACAGTACTTGAGGTAGGGTCTTACCAGTGATCTGTACATTGGTAATATTTCCTCCTTGTTCCTACTGGTGATGCCACTTCCAATGCACCTGCCATCCTGCTAGCCTTCTCCACTGCCTTATCACACTGTTTGGCTACCTTCAGGTCATCAGAAATTATTACCCCAAGTCAGCCCAGTGGTGCTGAGAGTGTAAGCACTGGACACCACACTTTGTGCCATGCTGTTTACCCAGGGTCATGAGTGGCCTTGGGTTACCTGGCATTGGCAGGCAAGGGAGATGACCAAGTATCGGATGGATTGCTCTCCTCTTCTGGGGAGAGGACTGTTTTTGGCCCACTCCTTGATTGCCCCCTAGTGGAGGTCGGAGGGTAGCATGGCAGTCAGGGAGGCACAGAATCACAGGTACATGTCATACGCAAGCCTCCAGATGCACATGCTCACACCACAAGGCAGATGGGAAGAAAACTGGAAAATGGAACTGGCAGGCTCCATGATGGCCTGGCAGCATTCCCAGTTCTGGCTTAACCCAGTTTCTGGATTGTGCTCCAGGGGGTGAGTCATCACTCTTCCCTCTGAATCCACCATGGGGGGGGAATTAAATCTGGATCGGGGGTGACTGGGCTCTGAAGATGAGCCTCTGAGAGGGGGCCAGAGCTACCTTCTAGATCTGAGGGGCAGAAAAATAAACAAATAAAAAAATAAGAAAAGAAATGATTATAAATGCTGTGTATGTATATCTGAAATTCTACCTGTCCCAAAAGCAACATCTACCATGGTGCAGAAAATCAAAGCCCTAAATGAATGGCTGAGAAAGTGGTGTTTTAAGCAGGATATACCCTGTATTACCCACTGGGAATCATTTTCAGATCGTTCTTCCTTGTTTTGCTGGGACGGTTTACATCTCAGTCGTAGGGGTAGTACACTTATGGGGAAAAGTATCACTAAAATCATAAATCATTGTTTAAACTAAAAGCAATGGGGGAGAATGGGTCTATTCCCAAGTCTCTGAATACTTATCAAAATATTATTACAACTAAATGCAAATTCCTAACTTTGAATGCAAGATCTTTAAACCAACTCAAATTAGCAGAACTCAAAGCCAAATGTAAAACTTTAAATATAGGTGTGGTGGGAGTAACTGAAACTTGGTGGGACGCATCCTCAATTTGGTCCAGAGAAATTCCAGGTTATAAGTTATATCATAAAAACAGATTAGATAAGCTAGGCGGTGGAGTTTGTATGTACATACGAAATTATATTGCTTCTTTGGATGTGTGTTCTCCATTTCCTTTGGAAAGTATATGGGTTAAAATCTTATTGAATGAGCAGTCCTATATAACTATTGGTAACATTTATCAACCTTCATTTGCAAATTCAGATTACACAACTGATATGTTTAAAGAAATTACACATTTTTCAGAATCTCAAGATACTGTAATATTTGGTGACTTTAATCTCCCTCATATTAATTGGGACTCATTCTCAGGACAGTCCTATGCCGAGAAAGGACTAATAGATGTCGTAGTTAGTACTGGATTACAACAACTTGTTGCTGAACCCACTCAAGGTCCTAATATTTTGGATCTATTATTTACTAACATAGAGCAACAAATTAGCAATTTACAAATTTGGGATCCACTTAGGACCAGTGATCATTCATCTATTCTTTTTGAAATTCAACAGTTTAAAACTACACAAAGGAAGTTATACTGTACAAAACATTATAATAAAGCACATTTTTCTAAAATCAATGAATACTTACAAAACATAAACTGGGAATCTAATCTTCTTAATTGCACACCACAACAAGCTTGGGACTTTTTTAAGAATGTACATTATTTGAAAAATACCTTTATTCCATCAAAGAGGAAATTTAATAATAAAGGAAAATTTCTCCCTTGGTTCAACAAGACAATTAAAAATCAGATTAAAATAAAAATTAAACTTTTTAGGAAACTTAAGAATAGTTTTGTTCCATTAAAACTACTCTATTACATAAATACAGACTATCTGTGGAAAACTCAAAAAAGTCTATTAAATTGGCAAAAAATAAGCTAGAATTTAAACTAGCTCACACAAAAGACTGTCACAAATCTCTTTTCTCCTATATAAATAGTAAAAAAGGTGCATCAAGGAACATTGGTCCCATTATAACCAATGGTTCTTCTCTATCTGTTATAGAAACATTGAATCTCTTTAATAAGTACTTTGTTCTGTCTTCTCTCAAAAATCACCTATTAGTACATTTAAAGTTCACCATGTAGATTATCATAGGTTCTATCTAACAGACATTATACAGGCTATCAAAAATCTAAAAAAAAAATACTAGTCCGGGCCCAGACGGTATTCATCCATGGTTTCTGATCGAAGCCTCTATAAATATTTCTATACCTTTGTCAATTATCTTCAACAAATCCTTACAAGAAAGCATTGTATCAAATGATTGATGTTCAGCAATATTTAGCCCCATATTTAAAAAAGGCAATAGAGGTTCTGTGCAAAATTATCAACCAATTAGCCTGACCTCAGTGGCTGGTAAATTAATGGAATGAGTAATGAAGTCTCTAATAGATCAAGATTGTAAAAAATTAGGAATTTATGATTCAAATCAGCATGGGTTTACTCCCAAGTATTCCTGCACCACCAATCTGATATCTTTTTTACAATAATATAAGTACTCTACTAGATGTGGATATCCATTTTGATGTAATTCTTTTGGACTTTAGTAGAGCTTTCGATAAAGTCTCACATGAAAAAATCATTACTAAAATGCACAATCTAGGTTTGTCACCTGATATTGTCAACTGGACTTTAAACTGGTTGACAAATCATTCTCAGAGTGTCAGAATTAATGATATCTTTTCTGATTCGGGTAGTGTGACAAGTGGTGTACCACAGGGGTCAGTCTTGGGACCAACATTGTTTAATCTCTTTATCAGTGATTTACAAATAGGGCCAAATAACTTCATGGTTAAATTTGCAGATGATACTAAATTGGGGGGCAAGGTTAATAATCAAGAAAATATTTCTGCATTAAAGAAGGATTAGGAAAAATTAACACTTTGGAAAAATGAAATTTGTATGCAGTTTAATCAAGACAAATGTTTAGCAGTGCATTTCGGTGTAAATAATCCAAAAACGATATATTATATAAACGGACTACCACTTCACTCATCAAATTTTGAAAAAGATTTAGGGATATATGTTAATCATAAACGTACATCAAATGATCACTGTGTTAGAACTGCTTGCATGACCAACAGACTTTTGAGGCAAATAAAACACACTTTTGTTAATCGCACTGAACAATGCCTTATTCCATTGTATAGGGCATACATTAGACCATATCTAGACTATGGCTCCCCTTTCTGGAATCCAAATCAAAAACAAAACATAGCAATTCTTGAACAGGTTCAAAGCAGAGTAACTAGAATGATTCCAAGATTAACACACTTGGATTATCAGAACAGATTAAAAGCTACTGGTCTCTTCTCTCTTCAAACTAGAAGATTAAGAGGTGATATGCTTATGGTTTTTAATTTAATAAATTCACCAGATCTAATGGAAAAATGTGGTCTAACACTTTCCAAAAGGAGACATGTTCTGAGACTGCATAATAAACAGCTTGAAGTAAAAACTTATAAAACCAGCAAAAGGGGAAACTTTTTTCCAATAAGAGCATCCATTGTATGGAACACCTTGCCACAAGAATTGGTAGATGCAACTAGTGCCACTGTCTTTAAAAACAAATTAGATGGTTGGTTGAGGGATAATAGATAAATAATGTCCCACATAGTGTGGAGGACAGTCCCGATGGGCTCTGGCCCTCTTCTGTTCTTTCATACCAAGTAATACCCCGAGGTCCCTTTCCTGTTTGGTGTTGCCAGTACTTCCCCTCCAATGGGTATGTAGACCCCGGGTTGCTGTGCCCCAAGTGCATGATTATTTGCTTTTTTCCAATGAAAGCCATTTGCCAAATCCTTAACCATTCTTTCAACTTTTTCAAATCATCTCTCATTTGCCCCCCCCATCTTTTCTGTTCTCCACGAACAGTCATACTTTCCCTTCTAGCCCTTCTGCAATGTTGTTAATAAAGACATTGAAGAGTACCAGGTCTAGTACTGAGCCCTGAGGCACCCTGCTGGTCACCTTGCCTTTCCAGAGTGGACACCATTTACCACCACCCTCTGATTCCTGTTGCTTCACCAACTTCTTACTCAGTTTGTAACTTTTTGACCCGCTCCCTGACAGGCCAGCTTGTTCACAAGTCTTCTATTTGGAACAGTGTCTAGGACCTAGCTGAAATCCAGGTAGACCATGTCTACTGTTCCTTCTTGATACACTACACTGGTCACCCAGTTGAAGAACTCGAAGTAGAAGAATTCAAAGTAGAAGAGTCACTAATAACATCTTTCAGACAATGTATCTGGACAACTTAGAAAACATGACTTGCCCTAACAGTTCCAATCCTGTCAAATGTAAAAATGTTACTAATACTACATAGTCCAACTCTTTGGGAAACTACTCTAGAAATGACATCATTTACAGTGCAAAGTCAAGAAACACTGGACACCCCAATCCCAGAGTCAACTAATTACTGACATGCTGCTTCCCACACCTGTTTATGGTTACTCTGTCTATGGTGTTATGCCCAATAATGAGCTAGCTTGACACAATCTAACTAAAAGAAGAAAAGAAACAAGGTGGCTCAGGATATTAGGGTGGTGCCAACTTATACAACACTTCCACACAGCACTTTTTCTCTACAAGTAGTGATTCATTCCAGGGAGAAACAAGCATTTGTCAATGCCGAATGTTTGCTTGCTAGCATTGGCATTGGTAGTGTAGGAGTTACAGAGCTGCATAATAGGAATGGCAGTGAAGTATTGAACTGAAGCCAACCCCACCACCACCTTGCAGATTCTGACAGGCATTGGGGTGTGTCTTTGGGTCGTCGGGCATAATGGTCACGCCATTTCAACACACCCTACCCTGCAGATACCGAAAAGTGTCACGGTGTGCCTTGGGGTCTTTGACCCTTATGTTCACCCCATTCCATCAAGAAATACGGTGAGATGGGTGTTGTATAAGAGAATGGGGTGAACTTTGGGGCCGAAGAGTCCAAGGCACACCTGATGCCTCTCACTGGCTGCAGGGTGTGGGTGGGGGTGGAATGGTATGAGCATTACAGGCGACAATCCCAAGTCACACCCCTAATGCCTGTCATTCTCTACAGGGTGGGGCGTTATGGTCAGAAACCCTAACGCCTCAAGCGTTCGTTGGTATTTTCACTCCAAATTTTCAACATGGTTTTTTTGTGACCCCCACCTCATGAACAGTGGCAATATTAGTTCGTTAGCTGAAAGCTGCTTTTGCACAGCGACTACGCCATTTGGCACCACAGGTGCGAAAACACATTTCGTACAGGATGTGAAAAATGACAGCTAAATCGCTAATGGTGAGGTGCAAAAAATGGCAAAGATGAAAATCTGCAGTGAAAATATTAAAAACTGGTGAAGTCACGAGCGGTGTAGAAACTGCAACTTAAGTTCGTAATGTAATTAGTCGGACTTTTACAGCAGATTGTCACACAGGCATTTTGGGACCTCCACTCATGAACAGTGTCACTGTGATTTTCTTAATCTGTCCCTAACAGTGATTTCCCACAGCGACCATGCATTTCTGCGTTGGAAGTGCGAAAACACATTTCGGCCATGGTGTGAAAAATGACAGCTGTACTGTTCATGGAAAAATGCCAGTGGTGAAAATCTGGATGGAAAATATTATAAATTCATGAACTTACGAGGGTGCGTGGAAACTGCACAATGCTTGCTCATAACACAGTCATTTTATGGACTTTTGTCGCCAAATTTTTAACATAACCATTGTAAGATCATTGTAAGAGGCAGTATAGTGCAGTGGTCTAAGGCTCTGAGCTGAAAATCTGGTGACATCCAGCAGACCAGACCTGGGTTTGAATCCCACAGCTTCCACTTGCATACTGTGTGATTCTGAGCAAGTCACTTAACCTCCTTGTGCTCCCAGGTCACTCCTGTAAAAAAGCTTTCAGCTTAGTGTGCTATACCTGGTTAAACAACCAAAAAAAAAGATCTCGCTCATGAACAGTGTCACTGTGATTTTCTTAATCTGTCCCAAACATTGATTTCGCACACCGACTGCGCCATTGTCGCTACATGCTGAACACACACATTTTGAGCGAGATGTGAAAAATGACAGCTGTACTGCTTATAAGGAAGTATGGTAAATGGCATGGTAGAAAATCTGAGTGAAAATATTAAAATTCTCAAACTTACCAGCGCATGAGGAACTGTGCAATGTCTCGTGAAATCAGTCATTTTTAGGATTTTTTCACCAAATTTTCAAAATAGGAGTTTTGGGGGCCTACCCATGAACTGTGATACTGTCATTTCAAAATTCCAAAAAATGCCTGAGATATGCATCAAAGTTGAAAAAACCCTATTTATTCCATTATACAGCATACTGGCATTTCTTCAGTTTGCGGTCGGCTTTGAAGAGTGCAGACGTGTTCCCAGTCCACCGAAGATTGTCTCGACGGCCTCTGGAGGTAAGTATGGGGTGAGGTGGGAGTGTGGGGAGGTGGATGTGCAGCGGGTGGGCAAGACAATCAACAAGGGACCATTTTTTTCTTTTCAGGTGTTTGTTTTCTTTTTAGGAGGACAACACGAGGCTTGTGCCACGCTGTGGTGGGCTCCCAGAGTGGCAGCTGGAAGAAGTTTTTTGGGGGAAGGGCAGTGGAGCCGACAGGGGATTGGGAACCCCCATTGGCCATGCAGATGTGTGTCACGCTGGGGTGGGCTTCCAGCGTGGCAACTAGAGGTCTGTTTCTTTTGGGGGGGTTTAATTGAGCTGATGGGTGATTGGGCACCCGCATCACCTCCTCCCGGAAAGATAGTCCTAGGAAAAGTTCATTTCAAACTGAATTTATGTTCCAGGAAGAGAAAGCAGAGACGTATACAAGCAGGATTGCCAGCAATATGCTAATCAACACTATCTTATCGCTGCTCACTGAAGTGGAGCTCTCCCTTTCAACTGTATGTCACTGCATTTTCAACTGCTGTCATAGACAGCTGCAGCATTCATTGGTGAACTGTGGCCTCGCCTGCAAACACACTGACTGAACTGGAAGACAGGGTGCCACACCTACAAAAACTCAGATGACGGCACTATGTTTCTTGCACATGTGTGCAAGCAAACATAAAAAATGACTGATTTGTTCGGTCATGATAACAAAGCTTCTTTTAATATTAGAACATGCTTTTAAAAGGCACACAGCATACCGTATACATGTAAAAAAGCACCCCCTCACATCAATGTTTAAAGACTACTACGTCTGTTTATCAAGATGCTAATGGAATACAAAGCTCACTAGCAATTTCAAGGATCCTCTTTCTCATCATATGTCAAAAAATCACAAATAGGATGCAAGTCTTAACTGGCATGTGCTAACCATACTTACAGGAGGTGTTTCTAATTCATTTTATGATCATTCCTGTTGCACTCCAATGTGGTCTTTCACAAGTACATACTCTCTTAATACACCAACACACTTGCTGTGTAAATACCAGATGCTAGAAGAGAGAAATACAGAGTGAACCTCCCTCACCATCTCAGGCATTTCCAAAGTATTTTTCTCCTTGTATCCTCTGCTCCAAAGTGCTTCAAAACCACCCACACCCTACAGTGAAAATATGCTAAAAAAATGTCCTTCTAATTTAATTTCTGCATGCATGTATGCACCACTTCACTGATTAAAACTTCCTTCTTTATTTTGAGATTGTATAACAGGGAACAGCACTTAGATTTTTACTGAGGACATTTTACTATTTAACAGTACAGACTCTTGTTAAACTTTCATTCCACATCTACTGCATCTCCTCTTCCTCAGAAAAGGAGCAAGTTGAAATTGTTCATTCAGTCCTGGTGGATATGATGTTTTCAACTTATACTGCCAGAAAGTTTCTCTACACATTAACTCATTATCCAGGTCCCCTCCCCTTTCTGTTATTCTTATATGTTCCAAACCAAGAAAAAGAAAGGAATGTTCTGGCCTACTCATTTGTGCAACATAGAAACATAGAAGTTGATGGCAGATGAGGACCGCAAGGCCAAATCAGTCTGCCCATTTCTTTTTCTACCTTATAAATGTGACATTGGCCTTTGCTCTGTCAATGGACTATCTATTCATAATCATCTGTATTGCTCCCTTATGCCCATCACATACCTGTTTGAAGCCCTGCACTGTATCCATATCCACCATTTCCTGAGGTAGGCCGTTCCATGCATCCACCACTCTTTCTGTGAAATAGAACTTCCTCACATTACCCCTTAATCAGCCTCCCTCTAATCTCATGCTGTGTCCTCTTGTCCTGCTATTTTTCTTATATTGAAACATATTAGACTCTTTCACATTGTTAATGTCCTTAAGGTGTCTGAATGTTTAGAACATATAACCTCTCTCCCTCCTTTGCTCTAGGGTATACATATTGAGCTCCGTTAATCTGTCCTCATATGTTTTCTGATGCAGTCCTTGCACCATTTTGGTTGCCCTTCTCTGGACTGCCTCAATTTGTTTAATGTCCTTGTGAAGGTATGGCATCCAGTACTGCATGCAGTACTCCAGATGGGGCCTAACCAGTGTCTTGTGAAGAGGGATTATTACCTCCCTCTCCTGACTTGTGATACCCCTACTAATACACCCTAACATCCCCCTGTCCTTACCTACTGATTTAGTGGTCTGCTTGGATGATTTCGGGTCATCGGTGATGATGATGCCCAAGTCTCTTTCTTCCCTTATGACTGCCAGCAACTTTTCTCCCATCCTATGGCTTCAGGGTTTCTCTTCCCTATGTGCATGATCTTGTACTTCTTTGAATTAAACCCCAGTTGCCACTCTTTTGACCATTTTGCTAGTTTATTTTGATCTCTTCTAATTCTGCTCACCCCCATCTGGATTATCTACTCTGTTGCAGATCTTGGTGTCATCTGCAAACAGTCAAGCCTTACCCTCCAGTCCATCTGCAATGTCACTGATGAAGATATTGAAGAGGATTGGCCCCAGGACTGATCCATGAGGTACCCCACGTGTGACTTGCATCTCTTCTGACTGTATACTGTTTACCACCACTCTCTGTTTTCTGCCCATCAACCGGTTTGCCACCCAGTTGACTAACTTCTGACCCACCCTGAGCCTACCAAGCTTATTAATCAGTCTTCTATGTGAAACAGTATCGAAAGCTTTGCTAAAGTCAAGGTAGGCAACATCAACTGCTCCCCCTGGTCCACCACTTTGGTAACCCAGTCAAAGAGATCTATGAGATTAGTTTGACAGGACCTTCCTTTTGGAAACCCATGCTGTCTTGGATCCTGTGCTCCTATGGATTCCAAGTGTTGTACTATCCTTTCCTTAAAGAGTGCCTCCATAATCTTCCCCACTACTGAGGTAAGACTGACTGGTCTGTAGTTCCCTGCCTCCTCCCTGCTACCACTCTTAGGATCACATGAGCCTTTCTCCAGTCTTCTGGGACCTCTCCTGTGCTCAAAGACCCACTAAACAGTTTTGATAGTGGCTCTGCTAGTTCCACCCTTAGCTCCTTTAGTACATTGGGATGTATGCCATCAGGTCCCATTGCCTTGTCCACCCTGAGCTTATCGAGCTCTTGTAGGACCCATTCTTTTGTGAAGGGACTAGTGCTCACCTCCCTCCCCCTGTGTCCATGGTGCTCAGCTGTGGGCTCTGCCCTACCTTCTCTTCAGTAAATACTGAGCAGAAGTATCTATTTAGGATAGATGCTTTTACATGGTCCTCCTCCTCACAAACTCCCTTATCTCCAATGATCTTAGCAATACCCCCTCTCGACTTTCTCCTTTCACTAATGTATCTATAGAAAGTCTTGTTACCTTCTTTTACTGTTCTTGCTAGTGTTTCCTAGGTTTGGGCCTTTGCCTGCTTTATTGCCTTCCTAGCTTTCCTTAGGGAAGTTTGGTATGCCTCCCTATCTTCATCCCTCTGTGTTCCCTTAAATTTCCTGAAGGCCAGCCTTTTGGCTCTGACCTTTTCTGCTACTGTTTTTGAGAACCAAAGTGGTTTCCTTCTTCTTTTGCACTTCCTTTTCTGTCTAACACAATGGGATGTTGCATCAAGTATTGCATCCTTTAAACTTGCCCACTTTGCCTGTACCCCCTCACCTGCATTTCTTTTTGCCAGGGCTAGCTTAACTCTGTTGGTCATCTTATCAAAGTCAGCTCCTCTGAAGTCACTTATTTTTGCCTTGGAATGGGATGATTTAGTTGTAGTGGCCAAATTGAACCATACCATGTGATGGTCACTGGCCCCCAGGGGACCTTCATCCTGGAGATCTGTGATCCTTTCCCTGTTAGTCAGCACTAGATTTAGGATAGCCCTGTCTCTTGTGGTTATTGTACCAGTTGTTTGAGGCCCTTCCCCTGCAGGGAATCCACCATGTGTCTAGTTCTGGCAGATGTTCCTGCTGGTATTGATCAATTTGTATCTGGCATGTTGAAGTCTCCCATTATCAGAACCTCCCCTTTAGCTGTTATGTTTTGTATATCTTCTAACAGTAATGTATCTATGCCCTCCCCCTGGTCTGGGGGCCTGTAGACAACTCCAGTTCTTATGGCTGTCCAATTTCCTGTTTCCAGGGTGACCCACAGTACTTCTGGCTTCTTATGTGTATTCTGAATTTCTGTAGCTTTGATATTTACATTGACACAGGGCCACTCCACCCCCCCTTTTTGCACCTTGGTCGCTTCGGAAGCCAGGTGCTGAAGTCTCCAAGTGTGGATACTGGTAAACCACGTCTCACTAATTGCTACTATGCCCAGTTTAACCTCTGTTATTATTGCCTGCAGGTCTGGGATCTTGTTTCCCTGACTGTGGGCATTTATGAACATGATTTTTCCATTGGCCAGATTTTGATGTGTTAGTTGTTGGGTGAGGTCTGGCATTTTCCCTGTGCGTCGTATGGGGAGCTGGACCTTTTTCCTTACCTGGTGATGAAAATGAACTGCAAACATACTGAACTCCTGTTTGACCACTAGCTGAGGGGGTGGGTGTTCTTCCCATTCAAAGTATGGGGTGCTGCACCCATCTCCCCATTTGCTAGTTTATATATTCTGCAAAGACGTCAAACTTCCACCTCAATGCTTTGACTCCATCCTTAGTCAGATGCAGTCCATCAAATTGAAAAAACTTTCGCTCCCAAAACTTTTGCCAGTTCCCTAAAAATTTGTGTCCATTTTCCTGACACCAGCCCTTGAGCCACATGTGCTGCAAGAGCATTGTTCAGATTCCTCTGTTTTATGCACCTCAAATATTCAAGAATTTTTCTTTAAATTTTCTCACTGTTTTCCCCACATAGCATTTTCCACATGTGCAAGTGGTTAAATATACCACTGCCTCTGTTCTGCATGAAATCAAAGATTTTACCTGATTCTTTTTTCCTTCTGCGGTAGGCAAAATTCTTTCCCCACGTGCACAAACCTGCATGCTGCACTTCTTTCACATCAATAAGTTCCTCTTGGTGAATCCATCTTAGTTTCATTCTGTCTCCCCAGGCTGTGGGTAAGCAGGTCTGACAGATTCCTGCCTCTCCGATATGTCACCCTTGGTCCTTTTGAGTCAAAATCCCTCAGTTTAGATTCCACCTTCAGTATGTGCCAATTTCTGTTTAACATTTCTTCCACTTGTTTTGCCTGTGGACTGAAGGTGGTAACAAAGTCAGGAGAAAAATAAACATTTTTCTTTCTTTGATTTTCACCCTGGCCTCTTATCAATGTGTTCCTTTGTAAAGTTCTTGCTCCTGCTAGGGCTTTCCCTAGCTTCTCCCTCTAGTATCCTCTATTTAAAAATATTACTGTCTATTCCTCTGCTCTTATGTTAAAATCTAATCTTGAGCTACAAATATGTCTTAGCCTCATTTACTGACCATAAGGGATATTCCTTGTTACATGTTTCAGATGACAACTATCTGAATGTAAAATAGAATTTCAGTCTGTTTCCTTACAAAACAGATCTGTTCTTATGTCTCCATTATTTTCCTTATTCAACATCAGGTTCAAGAAGGGAACTCTGTCTCTACTTTCATTGATTGCAAACTTTAGATTTTCATTATTGCTTTCTAAGTAGTTAACAAACTTGTGTAAATCCTGGCTCGTTCCTTTCCAAATGATAATTAAATCATCTATAAAATCTCTTCTAGAGATCTATATTTTCAAAAAATACATTTTGTTCTTTGTTGTAGACACATTTTCCTTCCCAATCAGCCAAATACGAGTTTGCGTAGTCAGGGGCCATTGCTGCCTCCATCATTGTTCCCTTCACCCGATGGTACATTTTTCCTTTAAATAGAAACACATTAACTTTCAAAACCATTTCTGTAAGAGTAACTAGCCACTCTATAAACACATTGGTATATTGGGATTTCTTAAATAACATCTGTCTCATGGCTTCTAACCCCTCCTGGTGGGGGATGTTAGTGTATAATGACTGTATATCTAGGGTTACTAGAATCCAGTCAGCTTCCATTCCTATCTCATTCAGAATTTCTAATACTTGTTTTGTATCCCATAAATAGGACCTATTTGTTTTTGTAATCTCTTTTATATGTGCATCCACATATTGTGCTATTTTCTCCATCAGGAAACCAATACTTGAAACTATTGGCCTCATTGGGTGCCACTTCAGGTTTTTATGAACTTTTGGTAAGCCATATATTGCTGATCTGATGGGATTTTTCTCAGTCAAAAATCACATCTCTCTTGGTTAATGGACTTGGCCCTTTAAGGGGCAGACCATGTTGTACTGGTGCACCCCTTCCCTCCTTTAGGGAATGGTTGTGCTCAGAAGGGGAAGGGAGAAGGAAGGGGAGGGGCCAAAAGCCAGAACAATGGGGCAGGTTGCAGGAGGGGGAAGGAAGAAGGGAGGTACATAAAGGACAGCACAAGGGGGCCTCAGCCACTTTTTGCTGGAATTTTAATTTCACAACAACTGCAGCATGTCAGATTGGCAATAAATTGTTAGGTTTTGTCACAAAGGGAAGAAGGTAAGGTTACGATAATTGATTGGGAAAAGAAGCGAAGTTGTTTTTTAAAAACAAAAGGGAAAAAAATCATTGCAGCAGTTAATCTGGAGTATGGAATATGTTAGAGGACAGGGCGAGACAGCAATTGTTTTAATAGCCAGTTTGTTGAAATAGCACTGTACAGCCATAAAAGCATGGTTAGTGTGTTTATAACGAGGGCAGGGCAGGCATGTTAAGGGTTTATGAGAGCTTGCATCAGAAGAGGGGTGCAATAGTGAGTAATCACTGGAGTTGCACAGGCACTTATCATTTGGAGTGAAAGCCAGTGCTCTCTGGAGTAGCAGGCCTGGAAGAGGCCCTGGGAAAAGCGATCGAGATCATGATTTGAGGCCATGTGGCGTGACGTCACATGCCACACGGTTCTCACGCTGAAGGTGGCCCTTTGTTTTGAGCTGTTTCTGCTGCCTTTAGGGCTGGTTTGGGATGTATCCCAGTGGAAGTTGGTAGTCCTGGAGGGGACCTCGAGGAGAGGGAGAGAGGGGGTGATCCAGGGCCCGTGGCATGGCATCACACATTGCTGGGGTCATGAGGGGTTTTTGTTGGGGGATGGCTTGCTGTTTTTAAGGCTGTTTGCTCATGGAATGGGTGGGCCAGGATTAGGCCTTGAGGTGGTGAGTGAGGGAGCAATCAGGACCGTGGCTTGATGGCATGGGGGGCACTGCTGGGGCCATGGTGAGGCCTGTTTAAGAGGGCTGCCTGGTGGGGTGGTTACTGTCCCTGCCTGTGGGAGGTAAGGACCAGGGTTTTTGAGTAGGCATATAGAGGATAGTTCTTTACCTGTTTGTTTGGCTACAGGCAACATGTTGGGACCTGTTTTCATTGGGGTGACTAATAATAGGCCTATAGAGGCCCCGACGGGGAGGGAGCGAGACAGCATTTTGGGAATAGTTGGTGCGATGTAGCACGCCATGTGGTGTATTGTTGGGGGCTCCCCCCTTCTTGTCTTCGTGCTG
Organism: Neoceratodus forsteri; assembly: GCA_016271365.2. Lineage (NCBI taxonomy): Eukaryota > Metazoa > Chordata > Ceratodontiformes > Ceratodontidae > Neoceratodus > Neoceratodus forsteri. The sequence goes on from CM057453.1 coordinate 1,389,234,044, forward strand.
CTAGCTGTGTTGTGGTCCATTTGCAGCCTTAGAAGATGCCCAGAAGGGCGGGTAGTGAGAATACAAAACGGCGACCACGTGGTGTGATGTCACACGCTGCGTGGAAGGGCACTATAGGGGTTTGTTCCCTCTGTAAGTGAGGGGTTTTTACTGTGTGGGCCTGCATATCTGCGCAAGCACATCAGCTGGGGCATGGGAGAGAAGAACCTGGTGGCTGCCTCCAAGGTTTTGCATCGCCCAGGCAAGAGGTGTTTTTTTGGGGGGGCAGCGGACGGTCGCGGCCTCCATTAGACAGCGGAGGGGCAGAGAGGCATAATAAAGAAAAAAAAAGAGCTGAGACTGGGTTTTTTGTGGTGGAGTGGTTTTTGGTCCACAAGGCCCGGGGTGCAAAAGTCTGAAAGATGGCTCCTTATGAAGCTTCAAAAAAAAAAAAGAGAGAGATATGATATATAGATAGCAAGCAGAAAGAGGGGGGTTGGGGCCCAGGAGCATAGGAGGGCTAGTAGACAAGGGACCTCGCAGTGTGGTGTCACATGCCGCTAATCCCACGTAGTGAAGTGGTCACAGGGAGGGGGGACCCGTGCAAGGAGATGGCGTCCTGCCAGGCGGGAAGAGGGGTCCTTTTACGGGTGGCCCCGGTCAGTGTTGGCATGGTGGTTGGTGCGACGGACAGGAGAAAGGCATACTGGAGATACAGATATACGAATAACCCTGTTTTCATTTTCTATAGTTGTCTTCACAGAGCAGATAAGACAGACATGGCACCCAAGAAGAGCAAGCCATCGAAGGAGGACACCTACAAGGCTATTATTGACCTGGCAGAAAAAGCAAGCAAAATGTGGGAACTGGTAGAGGGGGAAGAACTGGGGAGGCCCGGGAAGAAGAGAAAAGCAGGTACGGAAAAAGGTGGCAAGGGGAAGAGACCAGCTGAAGGGCTACACAGTCCCGCTAAGGTAGCATCGGTGATGGTGGGGCCCGCCAAGGCAGTCGCCCCAGTACCCACATGGCCGGTGGACCCGGTGATGCCAGTACCCACACCAGATCAAAGGGGAGCCTCCCCGGTGGAACCTGGACACGAAGCCCAGAACAGGGGGTCCAGCCCACAGATCTCAGTAGCTCACCCTCCACCTCCACTTCAATCACAAGAAGAAGCAAGGGGACCTTTCGAGGACTCCAGGCAGCGTGGCCAGGAGAAGGTTACAGGTAACACATCCAACACAGTGGGTGATAGTATAAAAGAGTATATAGGGCAAATCATGGTGGCACTGGGGGCAGGAGGGCTGGGACAGATGGAATCCACTCTGGCGGAAATTAGGACAGGAAAGGAGGTACCAGGAGATACTGTAAAGGGAGTGGAAAGAGAGGGAAGAGGTACAAGAGAGGTAGGTGTGCCTGGGATGAGATTAGGTGAATATGTGCCATTGGCCACGAAAGAAAAAATAAGGAAAGGAGAATATGTGGATATATTTGCTTTGGTCAGTCGGGAGAAGGAGGCCAGATATGAAGAAACTGAAAGCATAGGTAAGAATGAGATGGCAGCAGCCATAGTGCTCTTAGAAAAAAAAAAGAGGATGACAAGTTCACTAAAGGAAAGACTTGGGATGGGTGGTTTCTAGGTTTTGCCATTTTTTCAGCCATCGTTCTGGAAAAGAGGCTGAGCTAGGCATCCCGCTCATTACCTATTCATTGATAATATGGAGATCAAAAGCAAAGGGTTGGGTAGGATGGATATAACACGATGAATGTTTTCGACAGAGAATGGCAACATTCGGGGATGTAAGATGGGACACCAAGCAAATAGATTTATGGACGGATTATGTAACAGATCAGTCCACACCCGAGGGTGGGTGGAACAAAAAGGTTTTTACGCTGCAGAGATGCTGCTGGGCTTGTAACAGGGCTTTATGCTCATAGTCTCAGTGTTGTTTTTGACATGCCTGTTCAAAATGCGAAGGGGTACACCCGGCAAGCAAGTGCAGGACAACATGGACACAGAGAGCACAAGGGCAGGGGGGCCAGGGTCAGGCCAACAGTTTTTTTGAGATGGCCAGGGGTTTAAAGGGCAAACATGGAACAAGGGAGGGAGGGGCAGAGGCAATGGGAATAGAGGGGGCCAGAACCAGTGAAGCAAGGAAGGTCAGACAGGAAGAAAGGGAGGAGCTAGGGAAGGGGGGCAGGTGGTGCAACAAGGAACAATTTGACATGGCCAGAACCCCCATCAACCTAACAGCATGGACAGTTTGCCTGGATAGATATCCTGACAGGAGCATGTGGGACATGATTTTATGTGGTTTTTACACAGGGTTTTCATTGCAGTCTGGGGGGCCCAGACAAGCAAGGGAGGCAAGCAGCCTGGGGTCTGTAAAAGGGAAAGAGGAAATGCTAAGACAGAAGATTGAGAAAGAAAAAGCAGCAGGCAGGGTGGAGGGCCCATTAAGCACCCCCCATTGGAAAACATGTGGATATCACCTTTGGGCTTGGTACCCAAGAAACAAGAAGGGGAATTCAGGGTGATCCATCACCTGTCCTACCCAGAAGGGGAGTCGGTGAATGACTTCATCAGTGATGAACATAGTAGGGTGACATACATGACACTGGAGGACACAGTTCGGATAATCTGTGCCACAGGAGATGCATGGATGGCAAAGACTGACATTGAGTCCACTTTCAGACTGCTTCAGTCAGGAGAGAAGACTGGGACCTGTCGGGTTTTAAGAGTGAGGGACAGTATTGTTTTGACAAAGCAATGCAATGGGGTGTTCCACAGCATGTGCCATGTTTGAGGTGTTCAGCACATGTTTGCAGTGGATATTTCAAGAAAAGATGGGTTATAGGTCAGTCATCCATTACCTGGATGATTTTCTCCTCATTGGGAAGGGCAAAAGAGAGACACAGAGAATGCTGGGTAAGTTTCAGGAATTGTGTAAAGAGCTGGGAGTCCCAGTGGCACCAGACAAAACAGAGGGGCCCAGCAAGGTTGTGGAATTCCTTGGGATAGAGATAGATGCCATGAGCGAAGTGTTTAAGCTACCAGACAAAACAGTAAGGAGGTTGAAGGAGCTAATATGGGTACATGCCAGCAAGAGACGGGTACAACTAAAGCTGGTTCAGCAGGTACTGGGGCACCTGAACTTCACATGCAGGGCCATAGGACCAGGGAGGGCATTCACAAGGAGGTTAGCCAGAGCTACAGCAGGGGTCACCAGACCACATCACTGGGTTGATCTGACAAGAGGTGTCAGAGAGGATTTTAGTGTATGGGAACAATTCCTGAAGGAGTATAATGGTTGTTCGTTCTGGCAGGAGGAGTGGCTGTAAAACACAGACCTTGACTTCTACACAGATGCAGCGGGAGGGATAGGCATGGGGGGTTACCTAAGGGGCAGGTGGTTTGCAGAACCATGGCCGGTCAGTTGGGTGAAGGACAGGAAAGTGAGAGATATAACATTACTGGAGATCATGCCCATATGGGCATGTACCTTGGTTTGGGTGGAGGAATTACGGGATCAGAAGGTGACATTTTGGTGTGACAATAGAGCGGTGGTTCATGCACTAAACAACAGGGGAGCCAAATCGGATACAGTCATACAGGTAGTACGACAGTTAGTTTTAAGGGCTTTGCAGCTGAACATGTCTTTCAGAGCACAACACATAGAAGGGGTACACAATACCCTGGCTGACAGCCTTTCCCGTCTGCAGCTGGACTGTCTCTGGGAGCTGGTACCAGCAGCAGAAGAACAAAAAATGCCCATACCAATGAACATCTGGGATGTTGGCAAGAAGGAGCAGAACTGCTGTTTCACAGCTTATGGGCGCCTCAGACTCTGAGGGCCTACGATGGGGCCTGGAGGGTTTTTCAAACATTCAGGGCAGAACACCAGATGGAGGTAAGTGGGCCATTCTCGAAGGAACAATTGGGAATGTTCACGGTGGAACAATGGCAGAAAGGGACTGCTCAAGCCACAATGGGGGTTTATCTGGCAGGGATCAGTGTGATCTGCAGCCTGAAAGGATGGAATGACCCAACAAAATCAATGCTCATGAGAAGGATGATGCAGGGCTGGGGCAGGTTGAAAAGAGGGTCAGGGGATAATAGGAGGCCAATAGGGGAGCAGTGGCTAATAAAGCTAAAGAGGTGCTCCGGCAATATGCAAATCAAAGGAGGCCTTCTTTCACACAATTTATGTGATAATGTTTGCAGGGGCTATGAGAGTGAGGAGGTGGTAGGCCATGGGAAAGATGACAAGGAAGGAGGTGTGGAATGGGAGGATGTGAGTTGGGGAACAAAGAAATACAGATCAAGCTAAGAAGGTCAAAGACTGACCAAAAAGGGCAGGGGTGCATGATAACACTAAGAGGGCGGTCAGAGATTGTGATATGCCCAGTGCAGGCCCTGTGGGTTTTCGCCACACAGCAGGTAACCAGGACAGGGAAGCTACTTGTGCATGGTGATGGAAAAAGGGTCACCGGCTATCAAATTACAGCAATGTTGAAAAAGGGCATGGGTTTTCTGGGGGAAGACCCAGCTAATTACTCATCCCATTCCCTACGGATTGGGGTGGCCTTACAGTGGGCAGCAAGGGGTGAACCCATGAAGGGCATTTTGGAAAAAGGCCGCTGGCAGTCAGCCAGTTACCAAAGGTACATCAGAGCCCTGGAGTAAAAAAAAAAAAGGGAAGGATAATAATAAGGTGGGGAGGATAGTACAATGAGGGCACTGAGAGTATATGTAAATTAATTAATTTTCTTTGCACCCCATAGGTAGAGGGAGGAGCACAGAAGTCTGGATCTGCAGCCATTCCTATATTGACTGGGCTGGTAAGAGAGCAGAGAAAAAAACTGGGGGAAAACAATTGTACCAGGATGTAAGACAGTGTAGGTTTGTATGGCACGGCCTATGGGGGATGAGATGTACACAGCTTCTGCCTGCTTTGAAAGAACTCAAGGGACATCAGCCCAGTCCAGACCTAATCATTATACACCTAGGGGGCAACGACCTGGCAGGCAGACCATGGGTGCACACATATTTACAGATAAAGAGGGACCTAGTAGCAATAGGACAGTGGTGACCTCAAGTCTGCCTTGCCTGGTTGGATATAATACCACAAAGGGTATGGAGACAGGAACACAGCCACAGGGCAGTGGAGAGGGCCAGGAGAAAGATGAATAGATGGGTGGGGACATTGATAAGCCAGATGGGAGGACAGGTGATACTGCGGGGAGTAGAAGAATGGGTGGATGACTTCTACAGGTCAGATGGGGTACACTTGTCAGATATAGCAATAGACATGTTCAACATGGAAACAATGGGTTTCATAGAGGAATGGAGAAAACAGACAAAAGCTGGTAAATAAAAAAAAAAGGAAAGAAAGAGAGGAAGGTAGTTTCATCCCTGAAGTAAGGGAGAATGATACCCTAAGTTGGGGGGGAAGCCAGTCATCCAACGCAAGCTGGAGACTGGCTAGTGGGGAAAAGGGGAAGGGAGGACGGGAGGGGGGAAGAAAAAAGGAATAAATCAAGAGGAGGAAGAAGATGAAGGAGAAAGTGGTCTCGGTTTTCACCGTTACCTAACAGAAAAGGAGAAGAAGAAGGCACCCAGGTTTTCGCCTGGGGGATGGATAATCAGAGAGTGATATATGGATGGAAATAAATGGAAATTATGGAAATATGACAATAAAGAAATGGAAAATGGAATATGGTTTTATGAATATAAATAAATTAATTGCCAATCTGGGCACAACAGCAAACGATGGTCTCTGGGCTGGATATTCAAAAGGGTTGCGCCATGTGCGATAGGGTTGCGCCTGCGCAAGTCTGAAATTGTGCCATTCTGCCATATTCAGCAGGAGGCAGTTGTGCCCCCCAAGTCAAACTGAGCAACAGTGCAATGCTAATGAAGGCATGCTGAATCGGAGTGGTAGGAACAATGCATAAACTGCACAGCCCGATATTCAGCGGGCTGTGCAGAGTTGATAGGCGCAACCCCCAACCTGCGCCTGCAGAACTTTGAGCCAAAAAAAAAGGAGTAAGTCGAGGGGCACCCACAGGTGAGCTTCCGCATTTCAGGGTGCAACACAGCAGCTGCCACCTGTGGGTGAACCTCAACCTACTCCCTGTGCCCCTCCTGCAGCCCAATGGTGGGCATATGGAACCCCTCCCCCAACTGGCACGATCGTGGGCAAAGTGTAAAATCCCCTCCCCAACTGGCCTGATCGGGGCAAAGTGTAAGTAACCCCACCAGCCTGATCGGAACAAGTCTAAAGTAACTCCCCACCAGCCCGATGCGGGCTGCAAAGTCAAACCCCCAGAACATATCCCTGGTGGCCCAGTGGACCTCAAGCCCGATCGCAGGCTGCAAACTGTTCAAACACCCCCAAGGACCACCTACCCTGGTGATCTAGTGGCCCCCACCCACCCACCCATGAAGCCCCACTTCTCCGCTCCCCCATCAGCCAGCGGGTGGCAGCATCCCACCCACCTGCCACCCGCTGCCCACCGACTGACTGCCGGTAGGGCTGCACGCCCATTGGTGCAGAGCAAAAGCCAATGGGTGTGCAGCCTATACCGTACAAGGCAGTCCAGATATGTGAATAATCTATGCCCACAATCGGGCTAGTGGGGGGTGGGTTTACATTACACCTTGCCCGCGATCGGGCCAGTCGGGAGGGGGATTTATACACTTTAGCCGCGATCGGGCTTCACGGTCCACTGGACCACCAGGGATATGTCCTTGGGGGGGTTGATACTTTGCTGCCCGTGATCAGGCCAGTCGGGGGGTTGGGGGATTTCTACACTTTTGCCTGCGATCGGGCTGCAGGGGGCATCGGTCTCCGATGGCTGCTGCCTGGCAGGACGCCATGCACAAGTCATCAGGGATCGGCGCACCTGCATGCTAATGGCATGCAAATGGGGCCATAAATAGATGCAAATGGCCCCCCCTGCACCTTGCATAAATTATGGCTCCATTTGCATGCCACCTTTTGAATATGGGAAATTTGCGCATGGCGCAATGGTACTTGCACCACTGCAACTTGAATGCTCCACTCTGACCACTTGCGGTGGCGCAAGTTCCACTGCACCATGCATAGTGGCTGTGGCCGGGGGGTGATATTCAAAAGAGTTGCTCAATAGCGCAACTCCTTTGAATATCGCCCCAGCCACACCCCTGCACAACTATTTTGTGCAGCACAAGGGCTTGCACCACAAAATAGTGCAGTTTGAATATCCAGCCCACTGTGTTTTTGTGAGGGAAAAGGGGGGAATCCGGGACAATGGAGTTTGACCTTTAAGGAGCAGACCATGTTGTCCTAGAGCACCCCTTCCCTCCTTTAGGGAATGGTTGTGCTCAGAAGGGGAGGGGAGAAGGAAGGGGAAGGGCCAAGAGCCAGGACAATGGGGCAGGTGGCAGGAGGGGGAAGGGAGAAGGGAGGTACATAAAGGACAGCACGAGGGGGACCTCAGACACTTTTTGCTGGAAATTTGATTCCTCCCACCCACCCTACTAGACGGAGTATGAGGGAAAGATAGTCAATTTGGGGCTGTATAGTGGGTCTGTCAAGGTGGATGACAGATGCGTCCGGTAGGACGGTGGACTGCCAAAGGTGGATGGCAGGGGATAATATGGATAAAGAAATGGAAAATGGAACATGGTTTTATGAATATAAATAAATTAATTGCCAATCTGAACACAACAACAAACAATGTTCTCTGTGTTTTTGTGAGGGAAAAGGGGGGAATCCGGGACAATGTTGCCTTGCAGCACCATTTCTTCCAAAAGAGAAAGTCTATTTATTTTCTTTATACTTCAAAGTAGGATCAAATGCCACCGCTCCATAAAAGGTTTTTATCTGCTAAATGTTCCAGCATAAGATCTATGTACTTAACATTTTCCATCACCACCAATCCTCTGCCCTTGTCTGAAGTCTTGATGGTGATGGATTCCACCTGTTGTAGCCCTTTCAGGGCTTCTTGCTTTCCATATGTCGGGCTCTTTGACCTTTCTGAGGTGGTTGCTTACATATTTCCTCCACCTCCATTTCACATGCGCTCAAAAAAGTCTGAACCATTGGATTCATTGCTAGTATATAAGCTGATTTTTTCTTCCACTTTGGCATTCTCTCCTGTTCCAAAAGACTCTCTTCATTTCTCTCATCAACATGCAGATGCTCATTTCCACTAGGGTCCTCTCTTTCTCTGTTCTTATTGTTAAAAGTTATGTGTAGATTAAGTTTACATGCAAACACATGCAGATCAACTACTGTTTCAAACTCTTTTATGGGGCAAGTAAGTATAAATGGCATTCCTTTATTTAGAACATGTTGCTCCAAATCAGTAAGTATATGCTTAGAGATATTTATCAATTCACCGTGTCTCTTGTTCCATATTTTCGGTTAAATTATCAGATGGCTTTTCAGATGGATTTATCTCCCTCTCCTCATCCTGTTGTTCTAGCCTCCTCTCCCCCTTCCCCTGGCTCTGTATCAAGATCTTGTGGGGGTAACAATCCCCTCTTATGGTTTTTTGACATTTGTTGTCTTGGCCTCACCATTCCTTCGTGCAAAATGGGGGGGGGGGGGGCTTAACAAATCCAAAAAACAAGTTGTCTTTAGAGTAATTTCTTTTTTATTTAAAGTCCCCTATGTTTCACCCACAAAATGGGCTTGTTCACTGGGATATTAACTTGTAGGTGCTGTATTCTCTGTCTTTCTGTAAATTTATTAAAACATACTGTTATTAGTTTATATTCATATTGTTTTATAATATGCTTATTAAGGTAACTTCAAAATATTAGCAATTCCTCATACCTTAAAAAATTTGCAGGCTGTTACTGTAGTAGTAAATATTTTTTGAAAACCATGAGTAGTATTCAATACTCTGCAAAACATGTATAACCAAAATACAAATGTATAAAGCAGTCACACTGGCAGTCTTATTACTCACAGTTCATAAAAACTTCTGCTCCTTTGTAACTAATGTCACTTTTCCTACCTTCATGTAAGTGCTTTATTGGGTGCAGGGGCAAATGTGCTTCTAAGCACAGAATCCTTTTCTGTAAGAAAGCCATACTGATAAAGTTTGTGTAACTTCCTTTAAAAAATGTATCATGCTAAGTGCAGTCTGAGTCAAAAAAAAAATTTTAGTAACTTAGTTGCTTTTAGAAATGGTTTTCTCCATTGTTTCAGTCCCTCTGCACCTAAAAGATGGCTGCTGTTGTTTGTTACTGCTCAGGCATTTTTGTGTTCCTTTTATGCCCGTTTTGGAGAAATCCCATGATAAGACATCAAAACGTGATGACGTCATGATCGCGCTACCGCGCATGTGCGAACAGACTGCTTTTGCATTCAAATAGCTGGCTCTGTAATTAGAGCCATGGATATACAGCAAAACGGGCAGTTAAAGACTACCACTGTGACTTATTTATTTTTAATATGTTACCTACCAATTGTTATGTATATATAAGTGGTACAGCTGCTTTAATAATTTCATTTAAACAAGTTATACAATCTTTTTGCAATCAAATATGCATACATAAAATGAACCTAGGATTTCATGGAAAAAAGGAACTGTGACACCATTAACCATCATTACCAAGGGAACACATAGGATTACATAGTGCAAGGACATTATTAGACATGCTTTATGATCTATATATGGTCTTGTATGCAATTTATGTACCTTCTAATAAAATAAATACATAAAGTTATAATTTAATAAAGATCTGTTAAATAATCCCTCCTATCATTACTTAAATAAGTTTTTTATGTATTGCATGTCCTTCTATATTATGACTTAAGGGATTAATAACAATAAATGTTATACAGTGTGTTAAATCTTTCTTGATGGAAGGTCAAAAGGTCAACTAATTTCAAAATGTTACATACACTAAATTTTAATGATTTTTACCATATATTTTACCGTAATTAATATAAGCAGATATAAATCTTGAATATATTTAATTCTCTGATGTAGATTTTAATTCTATTGTAGTATTATTTTTGTAAGTGCGAAAGGTCAAAAGGTCAATTAATGAAAAATGTTGAATTTTTGTTAAAGAATATATAAATCAGATCCTTTATGGATATTGTGAATAAACTTTACGATAACAATCTGTCCATTGACAGAAATACTACTAATAAAGATATAAATTATTAATAGTTGACCTTTTGTTACCATCTTTTTCTCAATTTGACTAAATTTTAACATTTCCATAATCATAGAACAATCAATCTAAGAGTCTTCGTGTGCAATTATTAAGCTTACATCAAATTTTAGTGAATCACTATTAGTGCATGCTATATAAATGTCACTCATATAGATGTTTTTAAAGACATTACCATAGAAAGCCATCTATACACAAGGGTCCCTGTCTTATACACAACAATATTTTATGTATTTTACCATTTAAGTACAAGCTTGCCAATTATTTTCAACATTCATCCCAATATTTTTGTCCATCGAATGCATATGAAACATCCATCTCATTTCTGGCCTTAATAGGACCTCTCTTGGGTTACCTCCCCTAGGAGGGATGAATATTTTTTCTAAACCCCAAAATCTAAGTGAGGCTCCAGAATGGGACGCCTCATTAAAATATCTTGCCACTGGAGAATTTTTATCACTATTTGTTATATCTCCTTTATGCTCTTGTATTCTTCTATGTAATTCTCTGCATGTTTGTCCTATATATAATAGATCACAAGGGCATTGTATCAGATATACTACAGCTTCTGTTGTGTGAGTAATGTATTGTTTAATAAAAAACCTTTCCTGTGTATATGGGTGTATATAAATCTGTTGTTTTGTTGTATGATTATATACACTACATCTACTACAGGAGATCATTCCTGGCATTAATCGGCCCAGCAGAAGCTGGCTCCATGCCATTTCCTGTGTTTTAAATTGTGAATGGACCAAACTGTCCTGTAGGTATTTTTACATTTTTTGCTACTGCTATAGGTCTGTTTTGCAATGTCTCAATTTGTTCATTGTCTGTTTGGATTAAGTACCAATGTTTATTTATAATTTTTCTAATATCTGCCATTTTGTGATTACATTTTGTAGTAATAACCACCCTTTAAATGTCACTGTGGTGTTTTAAGTTGTAGTAGTTCATTTATGTTTTTTTTTAAATATTCTTGTTTCTGCTTGTTTCAATATATGTTGTTTATAACCCCGAGCTTTAAATTTGTGTAACATTTGTTCTGTTTCTTTTACTGTATTGTCAACCTGACTACTATTTCATTTGACCCTTGTTAGTTATGCATAGGGTATACTGTTTTTAAATTTTAATTCATGAAACTTTTATAATGTAACAACGTATTTCTATCTGTTGGTTTACTAAACAAAAAAGTCTCAATTTGTTTATTTTCATTAATAATAAGTAAATCCAAAAATGATATTGTATGTGTATCATAATTCATAATAAATTTCAAATTTCTATCCTTTTGGTTAAGTGCTTCATGAAAGGCAGTTAAATCTGTGCTAGTGCCAGACCATAACATAAAAATATCATCAATAAAGCATACCCATGTTACTATTTTGCCATAAAATATATTACTTTGGGCATCATATATATATTTTTTCTTGAAAATTTGCCATATAGGCATTAGCATAGGCAGGTGCCATGGTGGATCCCATGGCAGTGCCTTTATTTTGCTGATAATATCGTCCATCAAACTCAAAGTAATTTTTGCTGAGAATCAACTGTGCCATTTCCTGTAAAACTACAGTTTTCAGTTTGCAACTGCTATGCCTCTTATCTAAAATATGCCCTATGCACTCTATTCCTTCTTTATGAGGTATTGATGTGTATAAGTCTGTCACATCAAAAGTAACCAGAATACTAGACTCTGGAATTCCACTTTTTGAAATTTGTTGTAAGTGCCTTATCATGTCTGATGAATCTTTAATATATGATCTAGTATTTTCCACTAATGGTTGTAAATGGAAATTGATGTACTTAGACAGGGGTTCAAAAATGGAACCTATTCCTGAAACTATTGGCCTTCCAGGTGGGTTAGAAATGTTTTTGTGTATTTTCAGAATACAACAAATGTAGGAATTCTCAGGTATTCACAATATAATAAATCCGCTTCTCATGTTTCAATCCAACCATTTAAGGCATACTCTTCCAATAAACCATTAATTTCTACTTGAATACTATGGGTGGGATTCTCAGATAATAATTCATAGTTTTCTCCATTCTGTAGTAATGTTAGGCACATTTCTTTATACTGTGACCTATCTTGGATAACTATTCCACCCCCCCTTCTGCCTGTTTAATGACAATATCATTGTCTTGTTTTAAATTCTCTAAAGCTGAATTTTCTAATTTTGTCAAATTTTTAGATGGTGGATAAAGTTATTCCCTTTAACTAAACAAAGCCAAAACCTCCTTTTCTACATTATGACAAAATGCTTCTATCCCATGATTTTTCCCTATAGGAGGGTTATATTTGGATTTTACTTGAAATGTTTGTCTCAAATTCTGTTGATAATTGTCTGTTTTACATGTATACAGAGTGCTGTGTGCCTTTTAAAAGCATGTTGTAATTTTAAAAGAAGCTTTTTTATCATGACCGAATGAACCGGTTGTTTTTTCCTCCCTGGGATGAGTTGCTGCTTGTAGAGAAAAAGTTCCACATAGAAGTTTTGTTTAAGTTGGCACTGCCCTAATATCCTGAGCCAGCTCGTTGCTTTTCTTCTGTTAGTTGATAATTTTACCTGTTTGTGGTAAGCTTGGATAAGGGAGAATACGTTGGATGTGGAAGAAAGATGGCACGTTCAAGCACAACACTTACAGCAACCATAAGTAGCACCCCCTCATTTTTGGCTCACAACTCAGCATAGTATCTGTAGACAGCAGATTTGAAAATGAAGTAGATCCTGCCTCTACAAAAGGCTTGTTTGAACAGTTATTCTATCAATGGAGTGAAACTAATCCACTCTTGGAAGAATTTCAGGGTGTAAATATGAGAAAAGAAGAAATGACAGTGGGTAATGATCCAGCTATCAATGTAAAACAAGCATATTTTAAATTGGAAAACACAGCCCTCAAGATCAGACATCTATTTTGGCAAAGGGTAACATTAGAAGACTATATAAAAGTAAATAGACTACCAAGAGGGCTGCGGTTTGTGAAACAACCAATGTTTGGTCTAAACAGGAAACAATTCCTGAAAAATTGGCAAGTTCACTTGTTAATGTCTGGAGATGGTCTGATAGACATCATACTTAAAGATGCAGCAGAGCAAGAGAGTGAAATAAAACAAGTTATGGAAAGAAATGAAGCAAACTTTAAATGTTTTAGCAGCAACATTGGAAGACAGATTGAAAACAAGCATAAAGTGAAAGGGCGAGATGATAAAGAAAATTAAAATGTGGAAGTTTTAAAGAGGCAGGAGAGACTATGAACTGGGGAATATTTTTGAATGGGGTAAGAATAGAGAACACCCAAGGTCAATCATGAAAAGAGTAACCACTGAGAAAGATACATACACCAGCTCATCAGGTTCAGAGTCAGAAAATAAAAATATTGAAAATGTGAATGTAAATAAACAGCAGCAACATTTTTTAATATGGGTCCCACAAACCAGAACAGGGGACCCAATGGATCTGAACTGACAGGCCTCAGAAAATGTACAACTAGTAACATTCACAATAGAACCCCCCAATCAACAGATGCTGGCAACTCCAATACAAATACAACAACGGGTACCCCCCCAAGGAGAAGGAAGCTGTGTTTTCCAATCTACCGATTATTCCCCAGATGGCACCCAGACGCAGTCCTCATCTAATGAGGTTCAATGATGAAAGACAAGGAGGGAAAGTAGAAGGAAAGGAAGAGGGAGGGCAAGACTACAAATGGCAATACACCATAAGAGGGGATTGTTACCCCACAAGATCTTGATACAGAGCCATGAGAAGGGAGAGAGGAGGCTGGAACAATAGGATGAGAAGAGGGAGATAAATCCATCTGAAAATCCATCTGGTAATTTAACTGAAAACATGGAACAAGAGACGCTGGTGATAAATATCTAAGTATATACTTAGTGATTTGGAGCAACATATTCTAAATAAAGGATTGCCATTTGTACCCACTTGCCCCATAAAAGAGTTTGAAACAGTAGTTGATCTGCATGTGTTTGCACATAAACTTAATCTACACATAGCTTTTAACAATAAGAACAGAGAAAGAAAGGACCCTAGTGGAAATGAGCATCTGCATGTTGATGAGAGAAATGAATAAAGTATTTTGGAACAGGAGAGAATGCCAAAGTGGAAGAAAAAATCAGCTTATTTACCAGCAATGAATCCAATGTTTCAGACTTTTTTGAGAGCATGTGAAATGGAGGTGGAGGAAATATATAAGCAACCACCTCAGAAAGGTCAAAGAACCCTGACATATGGAGATCAAGAAGCCCTGAAAGGGCTACAACAGGTGGAATCCATCACCATCAAGCCTTCAGACAAGGGCAGAGGATTGGTGGTGATGGAAAAAGTTAAGTACATAGGGCCCGATTCTAGTACAGTTACGCCTGGCATAACAGCACTTGCACCAAGTAGAATGGTGCATGTCGCAACTTGCACCAGCAGTTGCGACATGTGCAATTCTACAAAGTGGCCTGTGACATGATGATGGCCACTTGCTCCAAACAGTTGTTATGCCCACAGTTGCTCCAGAACCCCATGTGACATGGCACTAGGGGTTCAGGGCAGCAGTTGTGCCCCATACCAGAAGGGCAGCAAAAAAGTCCCCAATGTCGGGATTCTACATGAACCCAGGAGGAGAACTGGCAATGTAAGTTATACCAGCTTTTAGCTGGCATAACTTAGGGACACCCCACCGGGGTCCTGTAGACCCATCAACAGTCCAGCAGTCATTGCATTGTTTCCCTCCTCCCATGCCCAGCATACCCCTGTGGGTGCCCCGCAGGGCTACTCACCCCTGCCCCTGATTCCTACATTAACTACCCCACAGGGTTGGCCACACCAACTGCCCCTGATTCCTACATTAATTGACCCACAGGGCTGGCCACACCACTGCCCCCAATTCCTATATTAATTGCCCCACAGGGCTGGCCATACCAACTACCCTCAGTTCCTACATTAATTTCCCTGCAGAGCCGGCCACATGAACTGCCCCAATGCCTACATTAATTGCACTGCAGGGCTGGCCACACCAACTGCCCTCCAAATCCATCCTAGATATGCCCCACAGGGTGGCACAGTCAACCCCCACCTGTGCCCTGACCCTGAGTCACCAACCGCAAATGCGGCATATACCCAGTGAAGCCCTGGTAGTCTAGTGGCCCCTCACCCTACTGTACCAGTCCACCCAGCACCCCCAGCCATCCCCAGCCTGTGACTGGCACAGACCACCTGTCACCTCCATGGACAGCCGCCGACTGAGTTCTGTAGTAGTGTTTACTGTAAAGACATGCTCAGAAATTAATTTCTGAGTGTGTCTTTTCAGTAGCACTCCTGCAGCACTCAGTCAGCAACTAACCATGGAGGTGAAGGTGGACTGTGCCAGTCACTGTTTCTGAGATGAGTGAGTGCTGGGTGGACTGCTGTGAGTGGGTGGGGGCCACTAGACTACCGAAACTTACTCAGTATATGCTACATTCTTGACAACTTAAGTCGAGGCACTAGTGAGGGTTGACTGTGCCACCTGAGCAACACTGCAAGGGATTCATGGGCTGGGGTGTAGGCAGCCTGTGGGGCTCAACAGAACACTTTGGGGGGATGGAGGTGTGGGAAGCCCTGCGGGGCTCCATCTGAATGCTTCAGGGTGATGGGGGTGTGGGCAGTCCTGCAGGGCTCCATCTGAACACTTCTAGGGGATGGGGGTGTAGGCTGTCCCGCGGGGCTGTATCTGACCATTTTGAGGGGCTGGGGGAGTAGGCAGCCCTGTGGAGCACCTGTGGCTTGCTGGGCATTGAGGGGGCACTTACGACCTGCATTGCAGCTTGCAACATGCTTGCCAGGTGCGCCCGCAGTTCGGGGTACCTGGCTGCATGTCACAAGTCGCAGGATTTAGCTGCAGTGATCCTGCCCCTTCTAGAACAGGGCGCAGGGTTAATGTCACAGTTGTGTGTAGTGCAAGTTACATTTGGTGGTGACTTGTGCCACCCTTCTAGAATCAGGCCCATAGAGCTTATGCTGGAATATTTAGCAGATAAAAAGTTTTGTGAAATAGTGACATTTGATCCTACTTTGAAGTATAAAGGAAAAAAATAGACTCTCTCTTGGAAGAAATGATGCTACAAGGCATCATTAACAAAGAGATTTGTGAATTTTTGACTGTGCAAAATCCCATCAGAGCAGCAATATAAGGCTTACCAAAAGTCCATAAAAATCTGTAGCTGCCCCCAGTGAGGCCAATAGTTTCAAGTATTGGTTCCCTGACATAGAAAATAGTACAATATGTGGATGCACATATAAAAGAGATTATAAAAACAAATAGGTCCTATTTACGGGATAAAAAACAAGTATTAGAAATTCTGAATGAGAAAGAAATGGAGGCTGACTGGATTCTAGTATCCCTAGATATCCAATCATTAAACACCTACATCCCCCACCAGGAGGGGTTAGAAGCCATGAGACAGATGTTATGTAAGAAGTCCCAGTATACTAATGTGTTTATAGAGTGGCTAGTTACTCTTACAGAAATGGTTTTGAAAATTAATGTGTTTCTATTTAAAGGGAAAATGTACCATCAGGTGAAGGGAACAGCGATGGGGCAGTGATGGCCCCCAACTATGCAAACTTGTATTTGGCTGACTGGGAAGAAAAATTTGTCTACAACAAAGAACAAAATGTATTTTTTGAAAGTATAGATCGCTATAACAGATTTATAGATGATTTAATTATCATTTGGAAAGGAACGAGCCAGGATTTACACAAGTTTGTTAGCTATTTAGAAAGTACTAATGAAAATCTAAAGTTTACAATCAATGAAAGTAGGGACAGAGTTTCCTTCTTGGACACGATGTTGATTAAAGAAAATAATGGAGACATAAGAACAGATCTGTTTCAAAAGGGAAACAGATCAAAATTCTATTTTAAATTCAGATAGCTGTCATCCAAAACATAACAAGAAATATCCCTGATGGTCAGTATAAGAGGCTAAGACATAATTGCAGCTCAGAATTAGATTTTAACATAAGAGCAGAGGAACAGACAGTAAGATTTTTAAATAGAGGATACTAGAGGGAGAACCTAGAGAAAGCCCTAGCAGGAGCAAGAACTTCACAAAGGAACACATTGATAAGAGGCCAGGGTGAAAATCAAAGAAAGAAAAATATTTATTTTTCCCCTGACTTTGTTACCACCTTCAGTCCACAGGCAAAACAAGTGAAAGAAATGTTAAACAGAAATTGGCACATACTGAAGGTGGAATCTAAACTGAGGGATTTTGTCTCAAAAGGACCAAGGGTGATACATCGGAGAGGTAGGAATTTGTCAGACCTGCTTACCCACAGCCTGGAGAGACAGAATGAAACTAAGATGGATGCACCAAGAGGAAATTATTGATGTGAAAGAAGTGCAGCATGTAGGTTTGTGCAAGTGGGGAAAGAATTGTGTCTACCGCAGATGGAAAAAAGCATCAGGTAAAATCTTTGATTACATGCAGAATTGAGGCAGTGGTATATTTAGCCACCTGCACATGTGGAAATCCTATGTGGGAAAAACAGTGAGAAAATTTAAAGAACAAATTCTCGAACATTTGAGGTGCATAAAACAGAGGAATCTGAACAATGCCCTCGTAGCACATGTTGCACAAATGGGTAGGACAGAACATTCCTTTCTTTTTCTGGGTTTGGAACATGTAAGAATGACAGAAAGGGGAAGGGATCTGGATAATGAGTTAATGTGTAGAGAAACTTTCTGGCAGTATAAGTTGAAAACATCATATCCACCAGGACTGAATGAACAATTTCAACTTGCTCCTTTTCTGAGGAAGGGGAAATAGATGTGAAATGAAAGTTAAAGAAAAGAGTCTGTACTGTTGTGTAGTAAAATATTCTCACTAAAAATCTAAGCTGTTCCCTGTTATACAATCTCAAAATAAAGAAGGCGGTTTTAATCAGTGTAGTGGTGCATAAATGCATGCAGAAATGAAATTAGAAGGAAAACGTTTTTTAGCATGTTTTCACCATAGGGTGTGGTTTTGAACCACTTTTTTTTAGCAGAGGATGCAAGTAGAGAAATACTTTGAAAACACCTGAGATGGTGAAGGAGGTTCACTCTGTATTTCTCTGTTCTTGCATCTGATATTTACATAGCAAGTGTGTTGGTATTAGAGATGGGTGAAGTGGCCCCGATTTGCTCAGCAAAGTGGAATGCGGAGTGAAAGTAAATTTGCGGAGTGCTCCGCAACGTGAATCAGAGTACTTCACGTTATTAATGGGTAATGCTGAAGTCCATTGAAAACAATGACTTTGCGTTACTCCGCCTTCCCAAACCACTACTCCACTAACTTTTAAGTCGAAGTACATTGAAAACAATGTACTTCGCCTTACTTTGCCTTGTTTTTAAGCTCCAAAGGTGAATTTTGCAGTGATTCATGGGATTTCAGGTCACATGGGCTCTAGATTGTTCTGCACAGCCTCAGTTTGGGGTAGTGTGTGTAGGAAGCTGTAGGAGACAATCTGGTCTGAGAGCTCTCTATGATTCAGACCTTGTAGAAGCTGTTAAAAAAGCCTTTCTGAGTCATTTTTTTTGCTGAAACTTTAGTTCGATTATAGAAAACCCTCCTGTGCTCATATCATTGAGCGTTTATTGTGTGTGTGTGTCTTTTGAATGTTAATGCGCAACGTTCAGTCTGTGTACTGAGAGACAGTGGAAGTGTGCTTTGGGGGAGGGGCGTATCTGTGGTGTAGGTAGATTAACTTGGAGAAAAAGACAGTGCTTTCTGTTTTGGTGATATTTTCTTGTATAACTGTGTTAATGTACTTACAGTAATATTTTCAATAATTCTTGCCATTTTTTGCTGATTGTTGTGGTGCAGCTGTGCATAATTTTAGTTTGTTTGAAATATGTGATTATATTACTGAAGTTTTCAATTTCCTATGCATTACTTAGTGTGTGTGTGAGTATGTGTGTGATGCGTGCCATCAAATCAGACACCTTTTGTTGTGCCACATAATTTCAACAATGTGAACCTGCTATCCACTGCAGCTGAGTGATTTGTTGTACTTCTTTGTGGTATCTTTACTGGTACTCATACTAGTGACTCTTACTGCAGCAGTGCAGTACACTGCCTCCCCTTCGCGGCCCAACCCAACTGGCAAAGATATTCTATTCCAGATTTGAATTTCTGATGGTGAGCACTGGTTAGGTGTTGTGCTTTTGCATCTGCATCTCTTCAGTGCGCAGTGCAATCTTAATCTGTCTGTATGTTTGCATCTCTTTAGGGCTTTAGGGAAAGGAGGGAGAGGGGGGACATGATAGAAACTTTCAAGTACCTCAAGGGAATCAACAAAGTCCAAGAGGGTAGCATCTTTCAAAAAAAGAGGTGTGCAAGAACAAGAGGCACAATTTGAAGATAGAGGGCGGCTCAGAGGTAATTTAAAGAGTATTTTTCACAGAGGGTTGTGGATGCATGGAATGGCCTTCGGAGGAGGTTGTGGAGTCAAAATCAGTGGTGGAATTCAAGCATGCATGGGATAGTCATAAGGCAATTCTGGGGGGTGGGGGTAGAAAGAAGTAGGCTGCTGGTTAACTAGGATCTGCAGCTTATCAAGTAGGTAGGGAAATGGGCAGACTGGGTGGGCCAAGCGGTCCTTATCTGCCGTCAAATTCTATGTTTCTATGTTTCTATGTTTCAATCTCCATCTCTAACTTAAGTCACAGTTGTTTCTTTGGCTTCCCTTCAGAGTGCTGGACAGGTGTGGTGCATAATTCAGCATGAACATTGTACTCATTAATATGTGTTTTTAAGTTAGGACCATCATCAGGAGTCACTCGTGATACAAATCACGTTCTTCTTCATCATCGCGGTCACAAATGCAGTCACAAATTATTATTTACGATCACGTCTTGAATCACAACAGTAATTTTTTTATTTTTATTTATTTTTTTATTTTAGCTTTTGTTGACCGGGTAAGTACACTAGACAAGTAATATGCCTATTTTCAGGAACGACCCGGGAGAGTACAACATTAGGATACAGACAATTGTATACAGTAGCGAGTAAGTACAGCTTGACAACATGAGTGAGATAGTAACATAGTCCAAGGGGTTTGGGAGGACATAATACAACTAATATCCGCTAAGGTAACTAACCCCTGGGATGGGTGGGTCACACACAAATTTACAACAGAAAGCATTTGCACATTTCACGTAAGAGACAAATTGAGAAAGGCAATGTCCAGGGGACCATGGCATGGACAGTATGCCCGGGGTCAGGTGCCCTGGTGTAGTGGCAGAGACAAGGAGTGCAGCAGGAGTTATCAGTTAGTGTCAGAGGGAGGCAGGCTTTGAAGCCGGAAGAGCATCTGTATAGGGGAATACTCTAGGGAGGCTTGGGACAGTCACACACAGATGCAAGTTTCAGGAAACCCCGTACTAGGTACTTGAATGTATTGTAATCCTGTTTTGTAGTATCTCTCCATGCTTCACCACCCCACCATTGTACTCATTAATGAGTGTTTTTAAGTCGGGGAGTTTTGTGCCACACCTCATCGGGGCCTGGGGAAGCACAGCCGTAGGCATTTGTATTTCTTTATCATCACGGTCACAAATGCAGTCACAAATCATGATTTACGACTATGTCATGAATCACAGCATTAATATTTTTACTAGTTACTTGGATGTATTGTAAGCCTGTTTTGTAGTATCTCTCCAGGCTTCACCACCCCACCATTATACTCATTAGTAAGTTTCTGTAAGTCGGGGAGTTGGACAGTGTCTGCAGTACATACACAGACTGGAAAGAAAACTGCACCCATGCAGTTTAGCACAGTATACTTCCACTGCTCAGAATACATATGGAAGACAACAAAAAAAAGGGCGTAATTACATACAAGGGTCGGGGATGGTGGAGGAATACATTTTATAACACAGCAAGGAAGGTGTGGGGGGGGGCACATGATGTGAGAAAAAAAAACTAATGTGGGATCCCATAGTGATCCAGCAGCAGTTCCAGCATGGACATAATTTGCAACTGATATCCCTCTATGTAAGAAAAATAAAATTTACAGAAAAAACAAATTAAGTAAAAAAAGAATACAGACAGAAAACACAAAAAAATGTAGCTTTTAAAAAAGCTGTTGGGCCTAAATAAAAGTTTAAATCTCCGAGGAGTTCTGATCTCAAAGTATCAGCAGTCACAAAACACACTCCTCTCTCTCTCTCCATCTGCAAAGGAGAAAGTAAAAGTGTCTGCTTGTATGATTCACTTTCTTCCTGCCTAGCTAAAAAACATGTGACTTACAATACTGTAAGCCATGTGATGTGTGGGGGGGCTGCCAAATCTGAAACACCAAGTGGATCACTTAGAATCATAATGAGGAACGCTAAGTCCATTAAAAACAGTGACTTCACCATACTTTGCATTGCCATTCTGCCTTGATGTGAAGTGGTAATGACAAGGCAGAGTGAGCACTTTGCATTACCCACTCCGCGTAGTGGAAGTAATGCAAAGTGCCCACTTCACGTTCACTTAGCTGGCTGAATTTTAATTCACCGCATCTCTAGTTGGTGTAGTAAGAAAGTATGCACTTGTAAAAGACCACATTGGAGCGCAACAGGAATGATTTAAAATGAATTAGAAACACCTAAGTATGGTTAGCACATGCCAATTAAGACTTGCATCCTATTGGTGATTTTTTAACATGTGATGAGAAAGAGGAGCCTTGAAATTTCTAGTGAGCTTTGTATCCCATTAGCATCTTGATAAAGAGATGTAGTAGTCTTGAAATATTGATGTGGGGGGTGCTGTTTTACATGTATACGGTGTGCAGTGTGCTTTTTAAAAGCATGTTCTAATATTAAAATAAGCTTTTTTTATTATGACCGAACAAATCAGTTGTCTTTCTCCCTGGGATGAATGGCCACTTGATGCAATCTACAATGCATTGTACAGATGTGTCCTAAGCTGTCCCTTCTGCTGCTCACTACCTTCCCATATGTAAACACTTTATATAAATTACAAAGAGAGAGAGAATGTTTGCAGTCATGTTAGTCCTTGGAACACAGGATTCGTTATAAATGATGATACCTTTTATCAGCCTAACAAAGAAATTGAACAAGATGTTATATTACCTAAGCTTTCAGGGCTACATTGACCCCTTCATTAGGTATGTGTGTTAGCAGACTGAGCAGAGGGAATCAGGCTTTATGCCAAAGGGTGATGATGAAAAATGGCCATTGGTAAGGGCAGGCAGGGAGTTGACACATTAAAATTGCAGATGTACCAAAAAAAAAAAAGAATTATTTTATGCAGATACATGTGAAGTAATCCTCCATCTCAGTCACCACAGAAGTTGATGTTGTCAGATTATTGTATTGAGTGGAATGTTATAACTTTTGAAATATAGATATCAGCCCTGGAGTTAGTTATTGAGTCAGAAGGTTGAGAACTGATGATTGTGATGTGATGTGATGTGATGCATTGCTTCCAAGCTGTCAATTGTCTCAAATTCTCTTCTGTATGAGTTCTGGTGTTGTAGTAATTGATTTCTTCTATTTGCTGAAATGTTCTTATCTTTTGAGGAACAGCTAGCAATGTGTAGGTTATTTTTTTCATATTTTTGGAGGCTCATGTTTACATTGGGCCACCACTTCACTCAGTCTAATCCTTCACTTCTTGACCTATCAGTGCTGGTACTTAAAGGCAACTTCAGGACATCCAAGTTTACATTTATCAAAGCAGTAGTGCAACGAAAAATGTTTTTCCAAAAAAGCTAGTTTCAGCTACAGTTAAGAACATTATTAGGATGCCTATCAAATGCATTTATCTAGGCACCTCCTCTACTGAGCACCGTGAGCCTTTTATATCCTAAACCTTGCCAGGCCTACAATACTATTTCCATTCAAAATGTGGCAGTCATCTATTGTCTTTACAAAAAAGTCAAGTAAAACATTTATAAAATACTCAAATGTTGGTGGAACTAGAAAATTGTACCACCGAATAAAACTTGAGGATTCCTGGAATCATTAATAGTGAAATGGTGGAGTCACATTTTTTTGCCCATTTCCATTGCACTGCTGCTTTAAAAGGACACTGCCTATCCCTTTTTAATCTGTATAGTTGTTTTTTACACAGGGCTGATGTGTTTGTCACTTGAAGTAATGATGTGCTTTTATTTTCTAAAAATGAAGCTTCCTTGTCCTTAAATGTTTTTTTTTAAAGTTGTCTGTATTAGTGTTACCACACTATAATACATTATGTTTACATTCAGCCATGTTCACCAAGGCTCGCTCCCAAAACATGCACGTTGTTATTGAGCAACTGCCATGCAAAACTGCCATGGCACGGTGCTGTATAATTACCTCGCTTACACAGTGTTTTCTATCCCTGCCAGCATAAGCTGAGGTAACTTGACATTAAAGCTCACATTACTGTCAGTGAGCAGGTATGGTAATGCAGTGTAATGTTGACATCTGTATTACAAATTGTGAATGTTTTAAAAAGCAACTGTAGTCTCTGTTATGAATTTATAATTTAACACTGTACATAGTATCGCTTCTTGTAAGAAGCAACTATCTGCATACTGCCTTTCCTATAAAATCCACAATTCATATCAAATGATTGGATCTAGTAAATATGATTTTTGTACTGTACAAGCTTTTGTAAGAGACTGAAAATTAAATTGTAACAGAACAGATTATGCAGAAACCATATTGACTAAGTCTAATTATTTGATACGCATTGCAGATTTAATATGGAGACAGTATGCAGATAGTTGCTTCTTACGAGAAGCCGAACTATGTTCAGTGTTAACAAATTAATACATTCATTATGGAGAGTACAGTTGTTTTTTTAAAACATTCACAAGTTGTAATACAGAATTCAGCATTACACTGTATCACCGTAACTTCTCACTGACAGTAATGTGAGCTGTAATGTCAAGTTACTTCAGCTTACACCGGCAGGGATAGAAAACACTTCTACAGTTTTAAGATGCAAATCTCTGCCTGTCCTTTCCTATGCTAGTTCTTTAACATCAGCATTTGGAATGCAATCTGCTTCCTCTGCCTAGTCTGCTAAAATATGTAATGAAGGGGCCTATTTGACTCTGAAAGCTTGAGAACTGTAACATCTATGTAGAATGTTATTTTAGGTTATATACAAAACAAAGAAATAAGTTCAGGTAGAAGAAAGACCAAGGCTCCATCCAGTTTGCTCTGGTCCTACCAACTTCCACTCTAGTCTATCACTGGGGTGGGGCTTACCCTGAGCTGCCCTTTAGCAGCTCAATCTATTTAGTACAGTAGTTTTAACCTTTCCACCTTCGTTGCTCCCAATGCAATACATCACTTATACCTACCCTGCCCTGTCTTAAATCCCTACAACATCTTTCACTCAACCATTGCCCTGATATATTCTAATTGTCCGCCACCCTCTATTCCAATTGGTCACCACCCTCTCCATGACTAATTATTTCCTCACATCTCTCCTGAACTTTCCCCTTGCCTATTCATATGCATGCATGTTCATGTCCCCTCACTATATTTGAACTATTGTTGACAACCAACACTGTTGATCCCCTTGTGGTACTTAAGTATTTCTACCATATCTCACCTTTCCTTTTTCACCTCCTCACCTCAAACAAGTACAAGTCTAGCCTGCTCAACTGCTACTCATAATATCTTTACAACATACCATATATCATTTGGGAAGTCTTCCTCTGCACTGTTTCCAGACAATCTCTCTTTCATAAGATGAGGGCTCAACAACTGCACATGGTACTCCAGATGTGGCCTTACCAGGAGTCTGTAGAAAGGCAGGATCATCTCCTTCCTCTGTCAGTGCAGCCCAGCATTCTAGTGGCCAGAGCATATTCCTTATTGCACTCAGTTGATGCCTTAAGGACATTCCTTGGTGTTTCAGCAACCCCATGTCAAAGTCCTTATTTTTTACCCAGTACATGATAGTCATCTAAACATTTAAAATCCACAACAAAGAACATGGGTTGCCATACTTGTTTTTAAGTTACATTGGTAAGGCTTAATCTGTCTTTATGGAAAAAATCTGGAAAGGGCAGCTTGTTTTATGTGGTTATAACATCAATATTTTAGATGTCAACATGAGTGTGAAAGAAAATGTGAAACAAGGACACATCATTTGTCATGATGCTTGCTTCATTTTTTCCAGAAATGCAAAAATAAAGAGTAAACTACCAATACTATGACACCCTCATGAACTGATATTCCCCCCAAAAGGGGGACTTTTTGAAGGTTTTTATACATAAAACCATTTCAAACCCATGTAATTTTCATAAGTTTTTTTGATAGATATAGAATATGGTTAGAAATATAAAAACAAAAATAAATATAGGGGTTGCTATGCTTCTTTTGGTTATACTGTATCTGCTTTCAATGTTGCAGTTTCAGAGGTGGTCGGCTCAGGACAAAAATAGTTGAAACATCCCAATAAAAAATAAAACTTGCAAGAATGCTATTCAAACAATTCAAAAGTACATGCAGAATGGCAAGTACTTTAACATAAAATAAATAGTGTAACCAAAGACAGATATTTACATAACGTGCCTTGAATGATACCAACTGCTGCATTTGTAGGAGTTAATTTCCTTGCTGCCTTCCTGTTTATATTCTTAGTTGGATATGGCATGGCATTCTAGAATAAGTTATTATTCTAATAATGCTTCCATATATTTAAGAATGTACTTGGGCCAGAAAACAATCTTAAAAACTTTTTTGAGAGCATCTGAAAAATGGGAATTTGAAACACCCGGGAATGTCTTTAAGGTTCTCACTAATTATTACCCTAAGGTCACCTTAATTCTTTGTTTGGCCCACTCTGATGCCCCCTACTGTATATATTACTCTGTTTTGGGGTTCTTTATACCAGTATCCATACCCTTGCATTTTTTCACAAAGAATTTGAGCTTCAAGACTATGAACAGTTTTTAATCTTTTGCAGGTCCCATTTCATTCCCCTAATCCCCTCCTCTGTGTCCACCCTGACAAATACTGTTGTGTTATCTGTGAATAAGCTAGTATTTTCCTGTATGCCCTCGCTTATGTCATAGATGAATACATTTAAGTATACTGTCTGGTCCAAGGACTGAATACTGCGATCTCCACTTATCAGCTTTCTGACCCTGAAGTGAGTCCTGTTTACCACCAACCTCTTTATCCTGTCAGTCAGCTACTTATCCAATTAATCTATATGGAAAATTCCAAAGTTTTGATTACTTATCTAATTCTTGCTTTTTTTTCACATACCTTGTCCTATAAAGAAAAACATATTTTGGTAATGTTCCCAGGGTAGTGTCTCCTATCCAGGAAGGCAAATGAACATCATGCAGTTATAATGTAGTATGGTAGCAGGATTTCCCATGCCATGAGCATAGAGCTCTTAACTGTACAAAATGAAACTTACTGTTGGAAGGCATTTGGGCATAAGAGGTTCATATTGCTGCCCTTTTTCTGCTTCATCCTTACCTGCAAGAATGTTTTACCACAAGCAGATGGTAGGTGTGTTCAGTAAACTTCTGGAAAGGCAGAGTACTGCAATTGGTGCCATTATTCTGGTAGTTTGATGGAACACTGAGGCTCTTTTGTGTGGGGTCCTTGCAGATCACAAGACATCGAGAAAATTTGTCCCAGATCCCCGAGTTTGAATCTTGGCAACTGTGAATGCATTTTAAAAGTCTGAAACCAACACAATCTGCAAACTGAAAGAAAACCTGAATGTCTTGTCCCCAAATCTTGCACTGTTGAGGTATTTTAAAAATGAGCTCATGAGGTTTAGTGGACAGCAAGTCAGTCATAGGACTCTGGGGTGCTCTTCTCCAGGGTTACGGTCTGGAGAAGAAGTCACAGCCTGTCCTGCAGGATCTTTGCAAGATCCATGCTTAGCTCATAGCAGTGAGGAAAGAGATATCTGGTACCAGTATAGCTGGAGCCCACAGTCCACACCGCCACTTCCCCAGAGACCCACTGGTCTAGGGGGGACATTGGTCAGGATGGGGAGAGGGAAAGGTGATGGAGAAGCTGCAAAGAGGTTAACCAACCCCACATCATCCTGAGATCAAATTGCTTTGCACCCCTGCAGGAGAACTGGTTACCTGACATCACCAGAGAGGGCTCTGGGTCAGTTGATGAAATGGGAGTGATGATGTGGTGGTTAACATAAGTGCCAGTAAGAAAAAAGCAGCTAGAAGAGTCTTAGTGGTTGGGTATTCTATGATCAGGGGAGTTGAAAGGGTAGTGGTTGGGGGCAGGAGGGGTGGGGAATGGTCAGGTGCCTTCCTTGGGTATCAGTCATTTGGGACACAGACAGAATAGGGAAAACTGAGGGAAGGGAGCAAGGTAGCTCTGGTGCTGTATGCTGTGGTACCAACAATATGATGAACCAGCCTGTGAAGCAAAGTGAAGCTGCACTTTCAGAAGCTGGGGACAGACTGCAGCCAAACTCAGCCTCCCTGGCCTTTTCTGAGGTCCTTCCTATGTGGATTTGGGGGGAGAGGGAAATATAGAGTAAGGTGGGAAGAGATAGAGGAATTAAATGTGAAAGATAGGATGTCAGGAGAAAGGGCACTACTTTGTGGTGGTCTGGGGGCTTTCTGGGACATGAGGTTCTTCAAAGATGAAGGTTTTCACCTTACAAGAGAGGGGAGCAGAGTACTGAAGCAAAAGTTTGCATCTACCTTTGACAATTAAATTGATGTGGGAGACACTGAGGTTAAAGGAACCATGGTAAAGGCAGGGAGGGGAACCTACAGTAACTAGTGTTTCCCTATACTGGGGATTGGTAGCAGTAAGATGGGTAAACATAAGGCTGAGGTTCAAAAAGAAGTAGAGTAAGAGGCAAAGGGGGGATGGCTCTCAGGGTATACAAGCAATAGGAAAACTAAGAAGGCAAGGAGAATGGGAAGAAATGCAGGTATAGGATTACAAAACAGCAAAAGAGGATCTGGAGCTAGTTGGAAGGGGATCAGCCTTAATACCAGGAGTCTGGCTAATAAAAATCAGCGAGGTCCAGACATTGGTGGATGACAGTTAGGCAGACCATGTAGCCATTACAGAAACTTGGGACACAGAAAATAATGGCTGGAGCTTGTTAGTCCCAGGTTAAACAATGTTTAGGCAAGATAGAGGGAAAGGCAAAGGGGGTATAAACCTAAATGTCAGGAAGGCCATAAAGGCTGTGGAGGATGGACACATCAGGGGAAAGAAAGTGGAATCAGAGTCACTGTGGGTTCACCTCATGCCACCCTCAGGAAAGAAGATACAGGTGGAGGTGATCTATAGACTGCCATAACAAAGGGAAGATAGAGATAGGGGAGCCCTGGGAAGAGCTGGCAAGGGAATATGAGAAGGGGAAGTGGTGCTGGTGGGTGATCTGAACCTTCCAGATCTAGACTGAGACACTCCAACTACCAGGTACATCAGAAGTTAGACTTTGTTGGATACATTGCAGGACTGCCTGCTGGTGTAGCTGATAAAGGCACCCAATAGACGAGTGGTCATTCTCAATTTGGTGCTCTCCAGCTCAGAACCAACTCAGAGATGGTGAGTGAAGTGAGAGTAGAGGAGCCACCTGGGTCCAGTGACCATAACTCTATCTTGTTCAAGCTGGCCCTTGGGACCAAAATGCCTCTACCAACAAGAGAAGTTATAGATTTGAGAAAGCAGACTTCAACCAGATGAGGGAGTCTTTCTGAGATAAACTGACTAGGGTGAACAGCATCGGTGGTGTAGAGGAAAGCAGGGGGTCATTCAAAGGGACCATTCTTGAGGCAACAAAGTTATGCATGAGAATTATTACAAAACTGAACAGGCAGAAAAGACCAATATGGTTCTCAGAAGGGGTAAGATAAACAGTGAGAGCCATGATAAAGCTTTCACCAAGTTCTGTAGAAGGAAAATCAAGGAGATGGGGAATGAGGAGAACACCAAATAAAAACTAGGGAAGCAAAGAGAATGGCTAGGGAGGCAAAGGCAGACATGTAGCTACATATTGTACAGGGTGTCAAGGGTAGACAAAAACTATTCTTCAGATATATTAGGGAAACAAGGAAACAGGGAAGGGGTATTGTTTGACTACAAGAGGGGGGTAATAGAAGAAGATGAACAAAAAGCAGCCATCTTTAGTGATTGCTTCTGCTCTGTTTTCCAAGTTAAGACAGCAGGCCCCTGCCTGAAAGTGGCATCAAGGCCGCTGTCTGGAGTATTCCTGAAATGAGGCAGCTAGTACTTACCAGAGAAAGGGTCCATAAGGGGCTTGAAGCCCTAAAGATAGATAAAGCACCAAGGCTGGATTAGATGCACCCAAGGGTGCTCAAGGACTTGGTTGTGGAGCTGGCAGAACCACTAGTAGGGCTATTCAGTAGCTCAGTTCAGACAGGATAGTTCTGAAAAAACTGGAGGGTAGTGGACATAGTCCAGCTACACAAGGGAGGTGGGAAGAAGGAGCAACTGGGGAATTGTTGACCTGTCGACCATACCTCTAGAGTGGTAATCTGATGGAGTCACTCATCAAAGAGAACCTTGTGGACAATAAAGAAAGCAACAGTTTATAAGACAGTAAACAGCATGGTTTGTGGCAGGGAGGTCTTAACAGACAAATCTGATTGTTTTCTTTGACTGGGTAATAAAGGCAGTACATAAGAATGATGCCATGGAGTTACTGTGTTTTGATTTTAGTAAGGCTTTCGACTTGGTGTCATGCAGAAGATTGCTGAAGAAGCTAGAGGACAGCTAAAGAAAATGTTAGTTGTATAAGAAACTGGTTAAAGGAAAGACAGCAGAGGGTAATGGTAAACTGGGTTAACTTGGAAGAGAGGGAGGTCATGAGTGAGGTGCCACATGGATCTGTACTTGGGTCCTGTTCTCATCAATATGTTTAACAGCAACATTGTAGGGGGTATACAGGGCAAATTGTGTCTCTCCACAGATGACACAAAGCTCTGTAGTAAGTCAGATAATGGCAAAGGAATCAAGGACTATACAAAGACTAGAGAGGTAGTCTAAGGTTTGGCAGTTGAAACTAACATTAAAAAAATGCAGGGCTATGAACCTAGGGAAAAAACAGGACAGAATACTGGATGGAAGGAGTTAAACTGAGTACTAGGGCAGAGGAAAGGGACCTGAGAGTCATCATTAGTGATTCCCTCAAACAATCAGGCCAGTGTAATAAGGCCTATGGAATGGCTAATTGGATGCTGGGTTGTATTAGGAGGAGGCCTCAATAGGGGAAAAAGACCTAGGGGTCATGGTGGATACATGTATGAATAACTCTGAGCAGTGCAGGAGAGCAGCTAGCAAGGCAAACAGGATGTTGGGATGCATCGTAAGGGGGATCACCTCTAGGAGCAAGGAAGTGATTCTGCCGCTGTACAATGGACTGGTTAGACCACACCTTGAGTACTGTGTACAGTACTGAGACCACACTTGAAGAGAGACATACAGCTCCTGGAGAGGGTACAGAGGAGGGCAACAAAGATGATACGAGGGCTAGGGATTTGACTTATGAGGACAGACTTGAGGAGCTCTGCCTGTTTTCATTGGAGGAGAGGAGAGACAGGGGGGACATGATTGAGGTCTCAAGTACCCTCAAGGATAAATAAAGGGTAAACATGGAGGGATCTTTAGACTAAAGCAGGGAGGTATCACCAGAGGGCATGGTTTGAAGTTGGAAGGTGGAAGGGTGAGGGGAAGAGGAGGTTTTCACCGAGAGGGTGGTGGACCCTGGAATGCACTGCCTGGTGAGCTGGTTCAGAGATCCACAGTGGAGAGCTTCAAGAGAGGGTGGGACAAACACAGAAAGTGGATGTATCAGATGATGGCCTGTCCGGGGGGTGGGGATGGATGATAGGGGTTTCTGGAGATCAAGGGATGGGAGGGTCTCGGCATCCAACTAAGGATCTAGGTTCGAGCAGACTCGATAGACCATAAGGCCTAATCTGCTGGCAAATAGTATGTTAGTATGTTAGTATTGACAGCTGGAAAAATGAGCTTTATTACCTCTATATAGGTCACTGGTGAGGCTGCACCCAGAATACTATGCTCAGTTCTGGAGTCCTCACCTATAGAAAGGTAGTGATCTAAGGGAAGATACTGACAAAGGGTTTCCTCATCCTACATATGCCCCCAGGCCACAGTTCATCACCTTCAGGAATTTAACACATTCATTATCTTTGGTCTACAGTGACAACAGTTTATTGGGCCTCAGCAGTTCACCATATGCTCTGGATTTGACTATTTTTTCATCATCTGACTTTTAGTCTTTTGGACAAGACATTATATTACTGTACATGTCTGGACTTGCACTCCCTGAAGTAGCTCACCTACTATTGTGTTTGCTGGCATATTGCTTTGTTACTGGCATATAGACTGCATGTTGACAGCACTGGTTTCAATATTCACCTGCCTCACCAGATTGTACTTGGGGGGGGGGTCTTAATCAGGATTACCTTAGGTTGAAGTGGGGAGAATAGTGCTTCCATCTTCTCTTTTATCTTTTCTTTTTCTTTTTTATTTGGGGGGAGGGGTATATGAATTTCAAGGCTTGTGCAATATTTAGGAGAGCCTGAATCTGTTAATATAGCCAAAATCATTATTATAACCCCTACGTCTAAAAAGTGGGATAGCTAACTAAACTAATCTTACTATTATTATTCCTAATTTAATTCAATGTTGTTCTCCTTATTATACGTAACTTTGTATCCTTTTAACATTATCTGAATACTACTATAAACTCCTTTGTATTAAACCATACAGTGAGGTCCATATTCTTTCAAATTCTTCTTTTCTATCATTTTTTATATGACGAATCTTTTCCAGTTTCATGCAATTATTCCATGTTTCATAAACCAATGATTAGGATCTTTCCACTTCAACAATATACACTTTTTTTTGCAAAAGCCATGGCTATAGCGATAAATCTTAATTGATGCATTGGGAAGGACTGATAGATTTCTGGAACCCTAATCAGGTTAATAATGGGGTTACAGGAATGGTTGCACCAGCTATTTTTGACAAAACTGTAATGATTTTTGACCAAAAAATTTGAGAGGTAAGGGCAAGAATGAATTAAGTTTATTAATGTACCAGGAGTGTGGCTACACCTTGAACATTTTGATTCAACTGTGTTATTCATTTTGTGTAGTTTTACAGGTGTGTTATAAGATCTTTGCAATGTATTGAATTGAATTTGTTGTAATTTGGATGATTTAAGTTCTATTGTCAGGGTATTAAGTATCTCATTCCACAATAAATCAGATATCTTTATTCCTTAATCTTCTTTCCACTAATTTTTTGAATTTTCTAAATCAACTGCTGTTTGGGTAATTATGCAATTGTAAATATCTTTAATCAGTTTTACATTTTCTTTTTTGTTTATAACTATATCAAAAAATGGAGACATTAATGTTAGTGTTAATGAACCATAGGTTTTATGGGTACAATTTCTCAGTTGCAGATATTCATAGAAATGTGTTTGTGGAATGTTGTATTGCTGCTTAAGTTGTTCAAATTAGTTTAATATATTGCCTTCAAACATATCTCTGATTTCACATATGCCCTTGTTCTGGCAAATTCTAAAGACATCATTGTTTACTCAAGGCTTAAATAAGTAATTGTTGTAGATTGGAGAGATGGAGTTATCAGATTGTTGTTTTTATTCATTGTGTGTGCTTTATGCTAGCAATACACTGTTGTTTTTGGATGCTAAGTTACTAGTTTTGGTTTTCTTGTTTTGATGAGAATTAAAAAATAAAAGATGTTTTAATTGGACATAGGGTGCATATCTTTTTTCATTTCTGAAGTAATTTGAGGCTCATTACTTTTATGAAACTCTGCCCAACTGGCACTAATCTGTGACGCTAAATAATATGCTTCGAAATCTGACAGGGCAAGGCCTCCTGTAGTTTTACATAAGATTAATTTATCATATGCCATTCGTGGTTTACCATTTTTCCATCCAAAATTCACTGTCACTTTTCTTAAAGAACTAAAAAATAATATAGGAACTGGAAGTGTTTCAAATAAGTAAAGAAATTTAGGCAGGATATTCATTTTC
This sequence comes from Neoceratodus forsteri, assembly GCA_016271365.2. Taxonomy (NCBI): domain Eukaryota; kingdom Metazoa; phylum Chordata; order Ceratodontiformes; family Ceratodontidae; genus Neoceratodus; species Neoceratodus forsteri. The sequence goes on from CM057453.1 coordinate 1,389,267,267, forward strand.
TATATTAATTCTACCTATTAATATTAGTGGAATGATTAACCATCAGTTTAAATCCTTTTTGATGTTTTCTATAAGGGTATGTAGTTAAGCTGAAATAACTGATCTACCTTATTTGTTAATTTTACACCAAAATAACTAATTTCTGAAGCATGCTTACATTCTATCATGGGTAAAAGTTGTGGTATGTACATTTGATCCAATGCTAAAAGTATTGTTTTGTTCCAATTAATTTTATATCCAAAAGCCTTACCAAATTCCTCTGCAAGTTTCATAAATTCTTTGATAGAATTCATTGGATTTGTGATGTATAAACTGTATTATTTACATATAGGTTTATTTTATGAGCAACATTATTAAACGTTTTACCTGTAAGTTGGGTATGTTCTCTTACTGCAGTGTTAAATGGTCCTATAATTAAAGCAAATATGAGGTGGGATAATGGACAACCTTGTCAAGTTCCATGGGATAATGTAATATATTCTGATATGTTATTTATGAAAATATGAAAAGATCCAGCAGAAGAAGACCACTTGGTTTATTATATCTGCTTAATAAATGATGCAGGATCCTGATCTTACAACTTATGCCAATGACCCTGTCTCCCAACTGTCCCTCCATCTCCTCCCTTCTCTCCTTCCTTGGTCTCAAGGGTTCCCTTTGTGTTTGTCACAGGCCCTCTTGGATGCTCATACTGTATTTGCTGATGCCACCTCTTCAGCTCATTCCAGGCTGTCACCACCCTTTCTATATAGCAATGCTTCCTTACCTTCTGAATTTCCTCAGCATCAATTTTAGGCTGTTCCCCCTCGTGGTGGTGTTGTCACTCATTTTGAAGTTACCCTCCTTTTTCACTCTTCTAATTCCCTTCATACATACGTGAAGGTCTGTAGCATATCTCCCCTTTGCCTCCTCTCTTCCAGGGAGTACATCCTTAGGGCTCCCAGCCTCTCCTCATAGGACCTATCCAGCTGCCCCTCGATTATCTTGGTTGATCTCCCCTTGAACCCATTCCATCATACTGATGTCTTTCTTAAGGTATGGATGCCAGTATCTCACCCCATATTCTAAATGTGGCCTTACCAATGACATACACAATGGTAAAATGAAATCACTCTGCCTAATACTAAATCCCCTTGCAATACACCCCAGCATCCTGTTAGTCTTCACCACTGGTGACCTCCTTAGTGCTTGAGAACTCTCCCCAACCACTACTCTCTGGGTCCTGCCACTCGACCAGTTTTTGACCTAGCTTACCATATTCTCCCCAACCCTAGGTCCCTCAGTTTCATTATTAACCTCTTGTGTGGTACAGAATTGAAGACCTTGCTAAAGTCCAGGTATATGATGTCCACCACCTGGCTTCTATCCACTGTCCCATGTCCCAATTCAAGAACTTGATCAGGTTTGTTTGACATGATCTGCCTGCAACTAATCTGTGCTGTCTTTCATCCTGTAGAACATTCTCCTCAATTTATCTCACCAGCCTTTCCTTTAGTCTGTTCTTTTCTTTTAGTTCTTGTTGTTGGTTTATGATATATTAATCTAATCCAGATTATGAACTGCATTCCAAATCCAATTTTTTGTAAGGTCTGAAAAATGAATTCCCATTCAACTCTGTTGAATGCTTTTCAGCATCAACAACTAATAAGACTACATCTTGGTCTCTATGATTTGTGATAATATTGATGGTCCATGTAATATTTAGTTATTCTTCTGCCTTTTATAAATCCATTTTGGTCTGTTGCTATAGTTACAGGTAAGAATTGTTCTAGCTGTTTTGGCAGAATGTTTGCAAAACTGTTATAATCAGCATTGAGTACTGAAACTGATCTATATGAGGTACACCGTTGTGGGTCTTTACCTTGTTTGTGTAATAAGTGAATGGTCACTTCTCTAAATGAATTAGGTATTACCTGAACTGTATTAAAGCTATTATATAATTTTGTTAAAATATGGCTTTGTTTTGTTTTATAGGTGTTATAAAATTATTTGGGAATACTGTCTGGTCCTGGTGCCTTGCCCAATGATAAAGATTGAATAGCTTAATCTATTTCTAGTTCTGTTATTGGATCATACAGTAATTGTGCTGATGCTTTAGAAATTTCTGCTAGTGTTATATTTTTTAGAAACAGTTTAGGATGTTCTGAATCATTCTGGAGCTGTGTTGTATATACAGTAAGTCCTGGTAACATTTTTTGAATTGATTGTTAATCCCTTCCAGATTTTCCATTATTGTACTGGTTTCTGTTTTAATGACATAATTTGCCTGCTCTTTTTTAAGTTTCCAAGCTAATAATTTTAATGGTTAATCTGACATTATGTAATAATTTGCTCTTGATTTCATTATTTGATTTCCATCCTTTTCTGTACAGATAGTATTGCATTCTTCTATTGTTTAAGTTGACTGATTATATATTGTATGAAATGTAGTGCTAGATAATTGTTCTAAATAATGAATTTCTATTTCCAACTAGTTTTGCTTTTTTTGTGTTTTGTTGTTTATCATATGCTGTTGCTGTTTGAGCTTTACCTCTTGTCCAAGCTTTAAAAACATGCCAAATTATCATTAATGAGATATTCTCTATTCTGTTGACAGTACACTTCCATATCTTGGGTAAATTTTCTAATGGATGAATTAATGCCCAGTAAAGAGATGTCTATTGGCCAAATATTATTATTATTATTATTAACAGTTTGGCCTTTAAAATTTAATAAAGATGGTGAGTGATCTGATATTAGGATTCTTGGATAACACACTTCCTGTACTTGAAATAAGATTGTCTGTGATATTAAGAAAAAGTCTATTCTGGAGTATGACTGATGTAGTATTGAAACGAATGAATATTGCCATGTTTCCAGATTATGTTTTTTTTTGATGGCTCAACCAGTCATATTTCTTTCTTAAAGCTTTGAACAATACTTCACAAAGTTCTATTTATTCTGTCAATATCTGTTGGCTTATCTTTTTTGGCTTTCACTAAATTAAAATCCCCCTCCACCATTATAAAAGGGCCCTGATATGTGGTTGACTGTAGAAAATACTCTGCAAAAAAGTTTGATTACTTCATTACTAGATTGTGGATATTGTCAATTTACTATTTCACAGCTGAATATCCACAATGAAGTGCCTTCCCTGCATATCTATAATAATATTAGTTATTATTGGATTTAATGTGTTTCTCCTGACAAATATAGCCACACCTCTGGCATTGTGCTGATAGGGAGAGTATCATCCTGGGCCCCAACAGTTTTGAAACAATACAAAATCCTGTTCCAAAAAGTGTATTCCCCATAGCATGATGTAATTAATGCTTTTTCCAGATACTGGATTATTTTATTAAGTTTTGTTCTGCTACAGAGCCCTTTAACATTCCACATTGCCAATTTAATGTTATTATCCCCTGCAACCTTTCTGCTACTCAGAAATTCCTCATGAATGGGTAATCCTCCATCTACCCTATTGGCTGATACATGATCATAAATCTTTTGGAGTGTCAGAGACCAAGCCCCCAGCCATGAAAACATTCTCCAGTTTTACTTCAAGTGTCCATAGAAGTTGGTCATGATCTGTAATCATTCCCTACTTTCAGGTAATTTTTCCAATACAGTTGTTTAACTGAGTGAGGGAGAGGTGGTGAACTACACAGCAGGGGGAGGGGTGGTCATATGACTTAGACCATCCAATAGTGGGGCTGGGATCATGTGATTGTTAAGGGGCAATGTACCTTGTTTGCTTTCAGTTGGAGTTGAAGCTCTGCAGAGGGAGGAAGGCAGCTGGAGTTAGAAGATAAGTACTTTCTCTGTGCTGTTTCTTTTCTTTTAGGATTGAGGTAAAATTTAATGAGATTGCAATGTGTGCCGTGTGATTTAAACAGTGTCACTGCAAAACAAATTATTTTGTCTTGGTTGGGAGGAGGGGCATTTAATTGAGTGAGGGAAAGGTTGGGAACTACACTGGAGGGGAGGGGTGGTCACATGACTCGGACTAGTCAATAGTGGGGCTGAGGATCCATTTATATTTCAAAGGGGACCAAGATACCCCAAAACTTGAGTGACCCAAAGCTTGAGTGCCACAAAGCAGGAGTGTAACATCTTGAGTAGCATCTGCAGGGTGTCAGCAGGGAGGACAGCAGGCAGTGGGCCACACTGGTAGACAGGGAAGCACCTAACTGTGAGGGCCACATATTTCCTGTACAGACATATTGAGTCCAAGGTGGGGAAGTGTTCTGTAGAGTAGGGTAGGACCAGGATAATAGAGGAGAGGATGTGCAGGGGCATTCAAATAGGGTGGGAGATGGGAAGGGTTGTATGTTGCCAAGGATGTGGAGCAGCCATATTACTGGGAGTGCTTGAAGGGCAGGTGGCTGTATGATATGTTGGCAGGTGGGTCATCTCAGGCAGAAAATAGGGTCATTGAGGAAGGAACTGGAGGTATGGAGGAGACAGAATAGGGGGGAACACAGCCAGGAGAGGAAACTAATGAGGTATACAAAAGTGCTCAAAACAGGCAAAAATAAGGGAGAACTAGGTTGGGCAGCAGGAGGGCCACACAAGTGGGTGCAGCCAAGGGAAGGAAGTGATGACTGGAGGAGTGTCAAGCACAGGAGCATGACTAAGACTGGGTCAGAGCAAATATATCAGCATGTGGGAAGGGGGACTGGACTCATTCAAGAAAAGGAGATTAGCACTGCAAACAGATTTTGTGTTGGCTAGTCCAGAAGACCAGGTAGCAGAGAGGAGGGAAGCTACAATGAAGGAGCAGAAAGAGGACACTACAGGGGAAAAGGCATATAGTGGGGAGGCAGTAGGCAGTACACCAAGAAGACACATTGGCAAGGGGGGGCAGCAAGGTGATGGTGATGCAGTTTTTCCAGAGGGAATGAAGGAGAAAGGAGACAAGAGACAGGAGGAAGTGGGAAGCAGCAGGAAGCCTGGGGAAGGTTGAGGATATTGAGAGGAGGGGAGTTTCAGTGTGGGAGGGCCACATTTCAGAGAAGACACAGGGAAGTAATATTAGAGGAGGTGGTAGAGTTGTGGACAGAGCAACAAGTCAGTGCAAAGGGGAGGTTCCACAAACAGAAAATAATTTGGAGGTGGAGGTTAGTAGTCAGGGATAATGGTTTACCGCATATGCAGTGACGTGGACAGGAATGTGAAATTATGATTGGGCCATGGAAAACGGCACCAAAAACGGAACTAGCATTTGTTCTTGCTGATTGTGAGTACAGAGCACTATAAATTGTGGTGCAGCATGTTTGTGTTTTCACTCTACACACTGCTTTGCTGCTGCCATTTGTTTTGCTGCTTGCTGTGTTCCTGCGATGACAATCTCTGCCCATTGGCCATCAGTCTATTCTCTTTCCTGGTAAGTTTTCTGCTGCCTGTGTTGTGGGGGTAGTTAGCCTGGCTCTGAGTTTGCTCAAGAGATCAGAACTTGACCAAGCCTAGCTCTAGGTCCATACAGGCAGGTCATCTCATTTGTGTAGAATGTTAGAAAAACAAAAGAACCGTCCATAAGGCTTTTTGGGGCAGTTGTTTTTGGATTGGAATTTGGACCTCCATGTTGAAATGGTTATTTTTGACACTTGGTGGGAATCAGGGGGGAGAGATTGTCAATTCACCAAGGAGAGAGCGAGAGACAGGTTGGAATGGGAGCGATTCCCTACAGTTTATTTTATTTTTCTTCTGCAGGGTCTGAGACTTACAGTGCTGCTACATGGAGCCATCTGGGACCCAAACTACTGCCTTCCAAAGAAATGGAGCTGCTGCTCCATTAAATCTTTTGCTACAGCACAAAAGCACTACAGGTTTTAATCCCACCAGATTTGGGGTGCTTACACTCTTTCCCCGTTAGTTGTCATTCATGAATTTCATTGCAACGCTTCTTTGGAGACCTGGGAATGTGGACTTTTTTCACTAGGTATTTGATGCCTGTTTTTTTATACCTGCATGTCTACCAATGCTTTTGGGTGAGATCTGCCATTTTTTACAATGTATTTTCTACTGCTGCTGCATTTACTAAAGTATTTTTGTATGCTTTGTGCCGACCCCGTCCCATTTTGATTTTGTCAGTCGATCAAACACTCCCTTGTTAGAGAGACAGGCATGTTTTGCAATTTATCTACTACAATCTAACTATCCCAGGTAGATAGATTGATCTGATTAGTGCTGCACTGACAACCCCCTGAAAGCTCAAAGGGGCACAAGGTGGACACCTATCCAAAAAAAACTCGCTACCCATACTGCTGCCCCCAGGAGTGCCACATCCAGAGTGACTGTGCTGGTCTGTTGGGGTGGGCAGAGTGGCCAGCAGGTCTGTGGGGATGGGCAGAGTGGGGAGAGTGGCCAGGCAGGTCTTTTGGAGTGGGAAGAGTGGCTGGGCTGATGCATCGGGATGGGGAGAGTGGCTGTGCTGGTGCACTGGGGTGGGGAGAGAGTCCGTGCAGGTCCATGTGGGTGAGCAGAGTGGCTGTGCTGGTGCATTCGGGGTGGGCACAGTGGCCGGGCAGGTCCATGGGGTGGGGAGAGTGGCTGTGCTGGTGTACTGGGGTGGGGATAGTGTCCGTGTAGGTCAGTGGGGGTGGGCAGAGTGTCCCTGCAGGTTCATGGGGGTGGGCAGAGTACTGTGCTGGTGAATCAAGGTGGGCAGAGTGGCTGTGCAGGTCTGTTGGGGTGGGCAGAGTGGTCAGACAGGTCTGTTGGGGTGGGCAGAGTGTCCGTGCAGGTCCACGTGAGTGGGCAGAGTGGCTGGGCTGGTGCACTGGGGTGGGAAGAGTGTCCATGCAGGTCCATGGGGGTGGGCAGAGTAGCTGGGCTGGTGCATTGGGTGGGGAGAGTGGCTGAGCTGATGCACTGGGGTGGGGAGAGTGTCCGTGTAGGTCAGTGGGGGTGGGCAGAGTATCCGTGCAGGTCCGTGGGGGTGGGCAGAGTGGCTGTGCTGGTGCATCAGAGTGGGCAGAGTGGCTGTGCAGGTCTGTTGGGGTGGACAGAGTGGCCAGGCAGATCTGTTGAGGTGGGCTGACTGTCCATGCAGGTCCGTGGGGGTGGGCAGAGTGGCTGTTCTGATGCATCAGGGTGAGCAAAGTGGCCGGCATGTCTGCTGGGGTGGGCAGAGTGGCTGGGCTGGTGCATCAGGGTGGGGAGATTGGCTGGGCTGGTGCACTGGGGTGGGGAGAGTGTCCGTGCAGGTCTGTGGGGGTGGGCAGACTGTCCATGCAGGTCTTTGGAGGGGTGGGCAGAGTGGCTGTGCTGGTGGGGAGAGTGGCTGGACTGGTGCATCAGGGTGGGCAGAGTGGCCATGCAGGTCTGTAGGGGTGGGAAGAGTGGCCATGCAGGTCCATGTGGGTGGGCAGAGTGGCTGAGCTGGTGCACTGGGGTGGGGAGAGTGTCCGTGTAGGTCAGTGGGGGTGGGCAGAGTGTCCATGCAGGTCCATGGGAGTGGGCAGAGTGGCTGTGCTGGTGCATCAGGGTGGGCAGAGTGGCTGTGCAGGTCTGTTGGGGTTGGCTGAGTGTCCATGCAGGTCTGTGGGGGTAGGCAGAGTGGCTGTCCTGGTGCATCAGGGTGGGCAAAGTAGCGGCAGATCTGTTGGGGTGGGCAGAGTGGCTGGACTGGTGCATCGGGGTGGGCAAAGTAGCCGGCAGATCTGTTGGGGTGGGCAGAGTGGCTGGACTGGTGCATCGGGGTAGGGAGAGTGGCTGGGCTGGTGCAATGGTGTGGGGAGAGTGTCTGTGCAGGTCCGTGGGGGTGGGCCTGACTCTCCATGCAGGTCCTGGGGGGTGGGCAGAGTAGCTGTGCTGGTGGAGAAGTGACTGGACTGGTGCATCGGGGTAGGGAGAGTGGCATGGCTGGGCTGGTGCACTGGTGTGGGAGAGTGTCCGTGCAGGTCCGTGGGGTGGGCTGACTCTCCATGCAGGTTCTTAGGGGGTGGGCAGAGTGGCTGTGCTGGTGGAAGAGTGACTGGGCTGGTGCATCAGGGTGGGAAGAGTGGTTGGGTTGGTGCACTGGGGTGGGGAGAGTGTCTGTGCCGGTCCATGGGGGTGGGGAGAGTGGCTGGGCTGGTGCATCGGGGTGGGGAGAGTGGCCAGGCTGGTGCACTGGGGTGGGGAGAGTGTCCATGCAGGTCCATGGGGGTGGGGAGAGTGGCTGGGCTAGTGCATCAGGGTGGGGAGAGTGGTTGTGTATGTCTGTTGGGGTGGGCAGAGTGGCCGGGCAGGTCTGAAGAGGTGGGCGGAGTGTCTGTGCAGGTCCATGGGGATGGGCAGAGCGGCTGGGCTGGTGCATCAAGGTGGGGAGAGTGGCTGTGCAGATCTGTTGGGGTGGGCAGTTTGGCCGGGCAAGTCTGTTGGGTTGGGGAAGAGTGTCCTTGCAGGTCAGTGGTCCTTTTGAGAAGATCCCTTACTGTGGATTGGAGCTCCTACGCGTGGTACTCTAGGAAGGGTGGTGTCTGCCAGAAATTCCCACAGGTTGGGAGGGGGATCTTTAGGATTGGCAGAGGTTCAAATAGAATGCTTCAAAAGCCTTGTTGATGCCCTTGAATTTGTCACCTATCCTGAAGGAAGCTCAATGCTGCTAATGTGGTTATTGATGGTCGGCTGAGGGACAGGCTGGGCAGACTGGTTCACATGCTAGCAAAAAATGGTTCTGGCCTCTGGGGGGGGGGGCACTTGGACAGAGTGGCACTGAACCATTTTTCCCAGCATGTATGTTTGTCTGCTGAGTCTGTGCCACGCTCCAGTGATTGTTTGTTGATGGTCGGCTGAGGGACGATCTGGGCGGACCGGTTCACATGCTGGCAAAAAATGGTTCTGGCCTCTGAGGAGAGGGAGCTTGGGCAGACTGACACAGAACCATTTTTCCAAGTATGAACGTCAGTCTGCTGAGTTCATGCCATGCTCCAGTAGTTGGTCATTGTTGGTCGACTGAGGGATGGGCTGAGTGGACTAGTTCACGTACTGGAAAAAATGGTTCTGGCCTCTGAGTGAGGGGTGGGCAGGTGGGCAGAGTGGTACAGAACCATTTTTTTCAACATGTATGCCAGTCTACTGAGTCCATGCCATGCTCCAGTGATTGTTTGTTGATGGTCAGCTGAGGGACGGTGTGGACGGACTGGTTCACATGCTGGCAAAAATGGTTCTGGCCTCTGAGGGAGGGGTGGGCGGTGGGCAGAGTGGAACAGAACCATTTTTTCCAACATGTATGCCAGTCTACCGAGTCCGTGCCACACTCCAGTGATTGTTTGTTGATGGTTGGCTGAGGGATAGTCTGGGCAGACTGGTTCACATGCTAGCAAAAAATGGTTCTGGCCTCTGAAGGGAGGGCGCTTGGGCAGAGTGGCACAGAACCATTTTTCCCAGCATGTACTCCAGTCTGCTGAGTTCATGCCATGCTCCAGTGGTTGGTCATTGTTGGTCGGCTGAGGGATGGGCTGGGCGGACTGGTTCACATACTGGAAAAAATGCTTCTGGCCTCTGAGGGAGGGGTGGGCAGGTGGGAAGAGTGGCACAGAACCATTTTTTCCAGCATGTATGCCAGTCTACCAAGTCTGTGCCATGCTCCAGTGATTGTTTGTTGATGGTCTACTGAGGGATGGTCTGGGCAGACTGGTTCACATGCTGGCAAAAAATGGTTCTGGCCTCTGTGGGGGGGCGCTTGGATAGAGTGGCACAGAACCATTTTTCCTAGCATGTATGTCTGTCTGCTGAGTCCGTGCCATGCTCCAGTGATTGTTTGTTGATGGTCGGCTGAGGGACAGTCTGGGTAGACTGGTTCACATGCTAGCAAAAATGGTTCTGGCCTCTGAGGGAGGGGCAGGTGGGCAGAGTGGCACAGAACCATTTTTTCCAGCATATATGCCAGTCAGCTGGGTCCATGCCATGCTCTGGTGCTCTTTTGTTGATGGTCGGCTGAGGGACGGTCTGGGCGGACTGGTTCACATGCTGGCAAAAAATGGTTCTGGCCTCTGTGGGGGGGCGCTTGGACAGAGTAGCACAGAACTATTTTTCCTAGCATGTATGTTTGTCTGCTGGGTCCGTGCCACACTCCAGTGATTGTTTGTTGATGGTCGGCTGAGGGACAGTCTGGGTAGACTGGTTCACATGCTAGCAAAAAATTGTTCTGGCCTCTGAGGGAGGGGCAGGTGGGCAGAGTGGCACAGAACCATTTTTTCCAGCATATATGCCAGTCAGCCGGGTCCATGCCACGCTCTGGGGCTCTTTTGTTGATGGTTGGCTGAGGGACGGACTGGGCGGATTGGCACAATGCTGGAAAACTTTGGTTCTGGCCTCAGCGGGAGGGGTGGATGGGTAGAGTGGCACAGAACCATTTTCCCCAGCATGTATGCTAGTCGGCCTGGTCCATGCCACGCTCTGGTGCTCTTTTGTTGATGGTCAGCTGAGGGACGGGCTTCCCCACTTTCATACAGTTGATACTGCCATCATTTTCAAATAAATAGTAGCAAAAAATCTCTATCTGGTTCATCCTGCAGTTTCTCCTCATATTCCTGGAGCAGCTACATTTTCACTTTCTCGTTTAAATCTGTAGCATGCTGCATGACCGAGCACTTTTAATAAAGTAAACCGAGGCGCACCTGCATGTTTAAAATAAGCACTGTCCTGGTGGAAGTTAGGTCTGTCTAGTTTTGCTCTGTTCAAATTTGTGTCTGGTTTGGTTAAAAAGCTGCTGCTGTCAATAGGAAGAGAAGTGAAAATGAGTCGCAGCTTCAGTGAACACATCGTGAGCTCAAGCGACTGTTGCTGTAGCAACACTCGTTTAGGCTCGCAATGTCTTCACTAAAGCTGCAACTCACTTTCACTTCTCTTCCCATTGCCGGCAGCAGCTTTTTAACCAAACACAAATTTGAACAGAGCAAAACCAAACAGATCTAACTTCCACCAGAACAGTGCTTATTTTAAACATGCAAGAGCACCTCAGTTTACTTTAATAAAACAAAGTGGTCACTCACACCACTGCTTGACACCAGCTCTGTCACTCTGCAACAATCATCAAAACTGCAGCTGCTTCTGACAGTTAGAACACAAGTAAAAAGCAGCACAATCAACCAGATAACATTGATTTTAAGGAAATAATTCTGAAAACCACACATTTTCTAGGCATACACAGACAGTGCCTCACTGTAAACTTGTGGAGAACTGCATTAAGTGAGACGTGGTATGTTGTGTTGCAAGAAAACAACATTGTGTAGGTTGTATTGCAGGGGCCCAAAACATACAATGTATAAACAGAACATGACATGGCCTGCCTGAAGATATCATGCCATTTGCCTAGATTGAAGATAAATATGATATCTCACTCGTGGCTTCGCCAAGAGTGAGATGTCATGTTATCACTGGCCTCTCGTGAGGATAAATGTATCTTCAGGCAGGCCATGTCATATCCCATATAGATATATATATATATATATATATATATATATATATATATATATGTATATGTATACCATATATATATATATATAATTTTTTAACTTTACTGTGTGGTTCGACAAAATGTTACATGACCTGTCTTCATTTAGCACCGTGGATACTCAAGTGGGGACTGGCTGCGTGACAGGCCTGGGTACCAGGCTTGTGAAAGAAACACAGAAACATAGAAACATAGACTTTGATGGCAGATAAGGACCACTTGGCCCACCCAGTCTGCCCACTTCCCTACCTACTGGATAAGCTGCAAATTCTAGTTAACCAACAGCCTACTTCCTGCCACCCCCCACTACAATTGCCTTGTGTCTGTCCCATGCATGTTTGAATTCCCCCACTGTTTTAGCCCCAGCAACCTCCCCAGGAAGGCAGTTCCACGCATCCACCACTCTCCATGAAAAAAGATTTCCTCACATTACCCCTGAGCCGTCCCCCCTCTATCTTTAAATTGTGTCCCCTTGTTCTTACACATCTCTTTTTCTGAAAGATGCTATCCTCCTGGACTTTGTTGATTCCCTTGAGGTACTTGAACATTTCTATCATGTCCCCCCTGTCCCTCCTTTCATCAAGAGTATACATATTAAGCTCTCTCAGTCTCTCTTCATATGGTTTCTGCTGCAGACCCTGCACCATTTTAGCTGCCCTCCTCTGGACTGCTTACATCCTGTCTATGTCCTTGCGTAGATGAGGTCTCCAAAACTGCACACAGTACTCCAGATGGGGTCTCACCAACTGTCTGTACAGAAGGATAACCACTTCCCTTTTTCTACTTGTGATGCCCCTTCCTATGTAGCTGTTCTACATATCTGCCCTCCCCCCCAACCCCGGGTAGAGAAGGTGCATTGTTTGGTTTTGTGGTGATTTTTTGGGCATGTCATTACTGAAATGCGTATTTTTTATTTGTTTCATTTATCATTTCCTGTGTTGTGCTGCATAGGACCTGCTGTCTCTATCCTGGCTATCCTGTATTTAAACATGGTGTAAAGTATTGTCGGGGTGGTGTGCATATCTATGTAGAATAATACAGACACATGCTCAGACAAAAATCTTTATTAAACATCATCAAACTGAATCAACCTCCATGTTTCATCTGAACCCAGAGGGCATCATCTGTGCAGTTGGAAATGTGGATTGTCCTTCTTGGTTCCCTTCATCAATTTTGGAGGACACAGACATTGGATTACCTAGGAGATAAACAGACAAGTTAAACTGTCGGTCTGCATGTTAACAATTTTACCACTTTTATTAAATACATTTTCTATGTAGAACCTTTCGTTGGAATTTCTAATGGAATATGTTGGAGGCCTGTTGGTGGCCTGTCTTCATTTGTGCTTATAAAATTTAAAAGTTCCAAATAAAGAAGTTGTTGCTGGGGGGGGGGGCAGGCCTTTGCAGCAACCTGGGTTACCATCCTCAGTGGCCAGAGAACAGAGGATGTTGGATGTCTTTCAAGATGCTTTCCTAACTCAGCAGGTGTGGGAACCGACCAGGGAGGCGCAGGTACTGGATGTGGTTCTGGCAGACAGTAAACAGATTGGGGGCCTGGAGGTAAAGGGACCCATTGGTGGGGCGTGACCATGCCACGGTCTGGTTCTGCCAGGACCTAGGAGGGGTAGAAGGCTGCACAAAGACAGAGATAACTGACTTCAGGGGGCTGGATTTTAAGGAAATGGGAAGGAACCTTAAGGAGCATTTGGATGTGATTGGGTCAGACATGGACGCTGACAGTAGGTGGGAAATCATCAGGAGGGGGGTGCAGGATGCTACCAGCACCTGTACAAGAGTAAGACGAAAATGCGGTAGCACCCAAGAACCCTGCTGGTGGACCAGGGAGGTCCAGGAGGTGATGCGGGGAAAGAAGGCAGCCTATAGACAATTCAAGTGCTCAAGGAGTGAAAGGGATTGATGGATGTACAAGCTGATGGCTAGAAGGGCCACTAGGGTGGTGAGGGCAGCTAAGGCAAGGAAGGATCAGAACCTGGCCAGGGAAATTAGGAGAGGGAACAAGGGGTTCTTTAGATACATTGGGGAAAAATGAAGGGTGAAGGGGCAGATTAGCAGGATTAAAACAGGGGAGAGATGGGCACAAGACCCGGGAGAGCAGGCTGAGGTACTAAATGAGTACTTCACCTCCGTTTTCACCAAGGAAAATGGGGGTGCTGCATCATACATGGGAGGAGACAGTGATACTGAGGAGGGGAGACCCTTACAGAATGGCAGGTCTAGGGAGAGGGGGGAGGCATCACAGGCAGGAGGGGGGAAGGCTAAGCAGGGAGAAGAGGTAGCGGAGGTTGAAATCACAGCAGAGAGAATGAGGGAAGCCCTCAGGTCCCTTAAGATGGAGAAGGCGCCAGGCCCAGATAAATTACATTCCAGAGTGCTGAAGAAACTTGTGGATGTCCTGGTGAAACCCCTGGCAGAGCTTTTTACCATCTCTCTGAGCACAGGGTGGGTGCCCCAGGACTGGAAGGTGGCGCATATAGTGCCTATCCACAAGCGGGGATCAAGGGAGGTGGCAGGGAATTACAGGCCTGTCAGCTTGACATCGGTGGTGGGAAAGGTGATGGAGGACATTGTCAAGGAGAGGCTGGGGGGACCTGGAAAAGTCAGGGTACCTCGACGATAGACAGCATGGATTTGTCCCACGGAAATTGTGTCAGACAAACTTTGTGGAGTTCTATGACTGGGTAACAAGTGCCTTGGACCTTGATAGACCAATGGACATCCTCTTTCTAGACTTCAGCAAGGCATTTGACTCTGTTCCTCACCAGGGCCTGTTGGGTAAGCTGGGAAAAATCTGGGTGGGGAACCAGAAGATCAGATGGATATCAATTGGCTCCAGGACCAGACCCAGAGGGTCGTAGTTGGCGGGATAGTCTCATCCCCAAGAAGGGTCATTAGTGGGGTCCCATTGGGATCAGTCCTTGGGCCTCTCCTGTTCAACGCCTATGTCTCTGACATAAGGACAGGTATCAGGAGTGAGATGAGTCTCTTTGCGGGTGACTGAAAACTAGGGGCAGTGGTGGATGGGGAAGAGGGTAGGGTGGCCCTACAGGGGGACCTGGAGGCTCTGGAAAGATGGTCTAGAAAGTGGAAGCTGAGGTTCAATGCAGGGAAATGCAAGGCACTGCACCTGGGGGCCAGAAACCCGGGCTAAGTGTACACCCTGGGGGGGAATGCTACAAGTCTCGATGGCTGAGAGGGACCTGGGGGTGGTGGTGGATGTCAAGATGAAAAACTCAGAGACTTGTATGAGGGCAGCAGCCAAGGCCAACAGGATGCTGGGATGCATCACTAGGGGGATCACCTCCAGAAGGAGGGAAGTGATACTCCCTCTGTATAACTGCTTGGTGAGGCCAGACCTCGAGTACTGCATGCAGTTTTGGAGGCCACACTTAAAGAGGGACATTAAACTCCCAGAGAGGGTCCAGAGGAGAGCAACCAAAATGATTTGGGGCCTGGGGGACAGGACCTATGGGGAGAGGCTTGAAGAGCTAAATATGTACACATTGGAAGAGAGAAGGGACCGGGGGACATGATAAAGATCTTCAGGTACATGAAGGGGTAGCTAGGGCAGGAGTAGTCAGGGTGCTTCGCAGGAAGGAGGAGGGGGCAACTAGAAGACATGGGTGGAAGCTGGAGGGGGGAAGATTTAGGGGAGAAAGGAGGATGTGCTACTTCACTGAGAGGGTGGTGGAGCCATGGAATGTGCTGCCCAGGGGGCTGGTGGAGGCTGAGACAGTGGAGCGGTTCAAGAGGGGGTAGGACAAGTACAGGGGAAGGGTTCTGGAAGCAAAATCGAATGCAGTGAGAATATCCAGAACTGGGAAGGGAGAAGACTGAGAAGGTGAGGGGGGCAGCAAGGTCAGCTCCCAGGGTGGGGGCTGACCAAATGAGCAGACGTGAAAGACAGTTAGGCCTATTCTGCTGGCATTTTAGTATGTTAGTACCACAAACAGGCCCACAACCCACTGTATCATCATAAGTGATGCTAATAAAAATACCACCCAAGTATGTGCCTTTCAGGGGGTACTGTGTGGCAGTGCATGGGTATCTGGAGTGGTCATTCATACAAACTTCTTGTGGTGGCTTTTCTCCTAGGTGGTGTGGTGTAACTGCCTTGGCACCAGGGCAGTCCATGTTTGCTAGGATGGGGATGGGGAACTAGAGATCGTGACTGGTGAGTTCCTAAAGGAGAACTACTGGCTGAGGTGAAGTCCTGACCACTGTACAGATTGGGGCTCGCTTCATCTATCTTGTCCTCCTCCCGCAGGCACTATATTAAGTTAATAATCTTTGCACGTAATCACTCAAATTATTTAATTCTCTGGTGCATCCGGCTCATTAATTTAGGAGCTTGTGAACATCTTGCACTCTCGCTCATGAACTGATGACGCTACCTTGCCCTTTCTTCAAGTGCCCTTATGCTTGTACATTGAAGTTTTGTGCCCTTTTATTATAAGTACGATGGTGTGTCTAGGCCATTATTACACTGCCAATTGAGAAAGGAGTGAGGCATTGTCATTAACTTGCACTTTTAATAAGGAAAAGAGTGTGTCTTGTTCAGTAGCACCATAATTAACATTCTGGGTGCTCCCGAGGATGTACCAATTGGTATAAGTGATCAGGTGCAAAGATTCATTGACCTATACTAACTGCAGGAGGGATAGGAGAGACAAAGCCCCAATCGGAACAGCTATCATGGTTTCACCACTGCCGGCAGAACTCCTTTCTTGAATTTGAGCTCTGACATGAAAACTAAGAGGCTGCATTTTCATGAAGATGGCCAGAAATTTCACAATTTACTATTTTTGTGATTCTGGTTGGTTTATTCTTTGGCAGAGTTTGTGTTTGTGTATCTCTCCATTAGCATCCTCATTAATCACTTGAATTTTTTAAGTTGGATGCACTTTGTTTACAAATAAACCAAATCAGGCATCTATATATTAGATAGGGACTGAACTGACGGAGTCCACCTTGGCGTCTGGTGGTTTGGCTTACTTCACATCTGAGCTTGGACAGATTTGTACATGGCATTGGGCTGCAGTGCCGCACATTCTGCCGTCACACGGGACGGGTGGGGGCGGCAGTGCCGCACATGCTGCCATCACACGGGACGGGTGGGGGCTGCAGTGCTGCACATGCTGCCATCACATGGGATGGATGGGGGCTGTACTGCAGCACATGCTGCTGTCACACAGGACAGGTGGGGGCTGCAGTACTGCACATGCTGCCGTCACACGGGATGGGTGGGGGCTGCACTGAAGCACATGCTGCCGTCACATGGGACAGGTGGGGGCTGCAGTGCTGCAGTGCTGCACATGCTGCCATCACACAGGATGAGTGGGGGCTGCAGTGCTGCACATGCTGCCGTCACATGGGGATGGGTGGGGGCTGCAGTCAAATATTGAGGAAAGGCTGCGGTTTCCATTTTGGCTGGAGATGGTAGTTGAAGTGACTTCTCTGTGCTTTCAAGGCTGTGCTCTGCTACAGACTGTACTGCTGTTCAGCTCACACCCAACCCTGGCCTGTTGACTGATGTGGATGCCTGAACTCCAGACTGCTAACAGCAACATGCCCTGTCCGCTGAAAAAGTAAGTTTATTTTGGATGTCTCATCATTCACTTTTTTGGTGAAGACTGGTTCAGTTTCTTGGTATGGGGGCAACAGAAGCTACTAGAGGTAGTTTATTTTCAGGTGGTTAGTGACTGAATGGTTTGGAGTGTTGGTGGCAAGTTGGGCTGTCATGTAACGTCCCCACCATCAACCACAATTAAAATAATTGAAAATTATTTGCAGAGATACTGACACCAACCTTGGTTGGACACTTTTTCAGTGATGGCCCTTGTGCCAGTCACTGAGAGTACCGCAACCCAGTCAGTGAGGAGTTGCCCATGATGAGTGACTTGAATGAATGGAGGATGTCTGCATCAACATCCTCCCTGAAAGTGGGTTTTGTTAGTACATGTTGACCCAGAGCCCTTGTCCCCAAATGCAGACATTTAGGGATCTGCTGCTTTTAGTTTTATACACCCTGGGTGGTTTGCACAAAGGTGTTTCCTGTGGGTGGTGGTAGCTAGGGACTGGGAAGTGTGGGTGGCAAGCTGAACCATTGCAATAAGACCCTAGCTATATGGCCCCTTGCTTTGCATTCAGGATAGGTGGCTGCAACCGTGGCTATATTGGTAACACCTTAGTCCTGGTGGCTCACAGACAAACTTTTAGGTTCTGTCTCCCAGCAGAGGAGGCAGATGGCATGTCTAATTAGGTTTCATTTACTTGTGCATGTGGGGGGTGAGGTGTGTGTGTGTCCTTTATTTAGATAATCATTTTTATTTATTTTTTTTTAATTTTAGGCTTCAACATTCCTGCTTGGTGTGAATTTCTGCTGGAAATAATCATCATCTATAAAAGGTATGGTATGATCTTCATATTCATGTGTTTTTTCAAGTCTTAGTTTGTTTGAGCCAGGGAGACCGATAAGGTCTTGGTGCAATGCAGGAAGCAAGCCTGGGATCCTGTATGTCATCAGGATTTCTCATCAGCTGTGACCGGGGCTATATTTGGATGTCAATATTGAACTTTTGTATTATATAGTCAAGCCTGTGACAGCTTCTGAGGACAGCTTGATTTCTGTAGCTGCTCTTACCGACTGCCATCCTGGATCGAGCATGGTCCGCATGGATTAGCAATGAGATTCTGATTCTGGTATTGTTTTTTGTATGGATTGTGAGCAGCTGAGATCAGCATGTTTTCTGTTGCTGTTCTCCAGACTCTTATCCATGGGCAGAAATTATCTGTGATTTTTCAATCCTTAATGTCGTAGTTGTGAAGCTTTAAGTAGTTAAAAAGCCTGTTTTAATATCTCTCCAACTTGTGTTCCACTTTTGAATTCTTCAGAGTCATCTGTTCTATGCATCATGATGGCAACACCAAGCAAAATGGCAAAACTTTCCAGTGTCACTGCTAAGGACCGTGCATTGCAATTCAAGTTGGAAGGCATGTATGAGGATGGAGGGAAAATGTTTTGTCACTTTTGTGATCACTCCATTGACTATGTGAGGAAGGATACAATGGTGGATCACTACAAAAGTAAAAAACATATGTAGAATGCAAGCCATAAGAATAGCAACAGACAGGTGATGCTTCACACCAGCTTTAATGCCACAACTTCTGCAGCTGCAGCATGGGAGAATACTGTATTGGGTATATTAAGGGCTTGGTGTGGTGTAAATATACCCATCGAAAAGTTGGATCAACTGTGCATAAGAGACTGGATGGGGGACAATGTTAAAGGAATTGGTGCTATCCCAAAGGTATCCACCTTAAGGCAGAACTACTTGCCCAAATTGAGAAAGAAAATAGAGGATGGGCTCTGTAATATGTGATGAGATGACAGACGCAGATGCCTGCTGTATACTGAACATAAATTTTGTCATGCAGGGCAGAAAATCTATCATTGCAGACACAACAGAGTTGACAGCAGTAAATCACAGTACTGTTGCACAAAGTGTTATAAAGACATTGCAGAAATATGATGTGAAGATGGACCAAGTAGTCGCCTTTATCAGTGACAATGTGCGGTACATGGTGAAGTGCTTCAAAGAGGTTTTATATGGCCTTATTGGTGCCCATGTGATCCATGTTGGTTGCTGGGCACATGTGTTATCCTTGGCGGGAGACACATGGATTGACCATTTTGAACTGGTCAATAAACTTGTGGCACTTGTGAAATACTCATTCCAGCAGTTGCCCAAACGTAAGAGAGAGTACTTGGCATTCCTGGAGGGGCGAGATGTAGAAAAGAAAATATTGCCTCCTGTTCCTGTCTTAACCCATTGGAACACTTGGTTTGAAACCGTTAAGTACCATTCACTTTATCTTCAGCACTTAAGAGACTTCTTCCAGAAGGAAGCAAATGATTGCAACTCCATGAAATCTTTGAGAAAACTTTTCCAAGACTGGTTTACAGAGCTGCAGATTCACACAACCTTCATCGCTGAAAACTGCAATGATCTCATCAGCACAATAGAACTTCTACAAAGGAAAGACAAACCCTTGGTTGTTTCTGTATTCGATGCACTACATGGAATAAAAGAGAGGTTTCAGATGAGTGCATCAAAAACAGAAGCATTTGGAGAAAGGACGGATGAATACTTAGCTACTCTTAGGCCACGGGTTAAGCAGGAGCAGATTGCAATTTTCCAAAAAGCATTTGGAGTAGCCCTAAACAAAATGGAAAAACACATGGAAACAAACCCAGACATAGGGTTCTTGAAAGCCTGCCATATTTTGAACTCCTACAACCTTCCTAAATTGAGTAGGGACTTCACACACCACTCCAGTGACACTGGTATATTTGAACTGCACAACCAAACTGCACTACAAAAGGGCTGGGAGATGTATGCTGGGCAGGACATAGGAGAGCTTCCAGACATAATGGACTTTAATGTTGGCCAGTACTGGATTTCAGTTCAGCCACAATTACCAGTACTAGCTAAAGCTGCTCTGCAAGCCATTTGGATAACTGTGTCGAGAGCTGATTTGGAGAGATCTTTTTCGGTCTACGGACAGATCCACACAGACCCAAGATGTAACCTGCTAGTAGACAATATGAGATTGCTATCCCAGCTTATGTACAGTAAATCAAAGGATTAGATTGGTGAACATTTTCTACAGACGTTTTGCACATTTTTTAGTTATAGGGTGTAAACACGTTCAATAACTTTGTTAGCTTGTTTTCCATATTCCTTGTCATGTCGTGTGTGTGTGTGTATATATTTATATTTTGTTTTAGTTCATGTGTTTTTCTCTGTATATATTTTGTCATACTGTATTGCACATTTTGCACATTTTCATTTAGGTTTTGTTTATGCACAGTTTTCCACATTTCCTGTACCTTTGCACATTTGACACTTTGAGTATTTATATTTAGGTTTTAGTTCACTTGTGTTTCAATATATATTCACTTTTCGACATTCTGCACATTTTCAATTAGATTTTGTTTTTGTTCACATTTTTCAACTGTTGTATATTGTTTTTGATTTGCAATATTTCCACTCTTTATAAACCACCTTTCTTGAAATGGTGTACTTGCTTTTATTGACTTCATTAACATTTCTTGGGATGAGAACTTACAAGAAAGGTCATTTGGGCGGTAACTTAGTCTGCATTGTGTGGTGATGGGTGGCAGTCTCTAATGGCTAGTTCCTTTTAATTTATCCAAGTGTCCTGCAGTCTAATATTCTATATTGTCACACCTGAGGGATGTGGGCTACAGAGCTTTACCACCATGTTACTGACAATACACCGGATGGATGGAGGCCACAGTGCTGCTACCATTGCACAGGAGGGAGAAGGGCTGCTGTGCTACTGCTGCCATCACACTGGAGGGATGGGGGCAGCAAGGCTGCTGCCAATCAGACCAGAGGGCGGGGTCCACAGTACTGCTGTCCCCATTGCATCAGAAGGATAGGGGGCATTAGTGGTCCTGTCATTATACAGGAGGGATAGAGGATGTAGTGCACCTGCTGCCTTCACAAATTGTAGCTTCTAAAATAACTTGATAGCTACAAGTGCAGATATGCAACAGCAGATGTAGAAATGTGAAAATGCATACTAGCAGAGTGAAAAAAATGGCTAAATACAGGTTACAAAGCCAACGCCGGTAAAAACCAATTTTGGACTTGGAGACACCGGTGACAATACTGGTTTTGTCAATCTGCAAAATGGAATTTGCCTTTTCTCAATCACGGTAAGCCACTGTCCCTGCCCAGTCATAGTTTAAAGTGGGAAGAGGACAGGGCAAAGATCAGGGGAGGCAAAGGGGAGCCAAGACAGGGGAAATGAGAGGGCCTTGAAATTTTGGGGTGGAGAAGTGGAAGGCAACAAGACAGTGAGCAGGAAAAGCATCAGAAATTCATAATTCTAGGAGATTCTATAATTAAGGGTATAAGGCGGGGGGGAGGGGTGCCAGAAAAAGTAACATCTGGGTAGAGTGCATGGCAGACATGACAGCAAGTGGAGTGGGGCAGCATATGGGCAGATATGTGGGAAAGGTGGAAGGGAAGCCGCACATTGTGGTGCAAATGGGAATGAATGATCTGGAAGGGAGAAGGAGAGAGGAGGTAGGTACAAGACAGCTTCAGGAAAAGTGGGAAAATTATGCAGCAAAGAGGGAAAAATGGTAGCATTCTCAGAAGTTCTGCCAGTGCCAAAGGTTGGTACAGACAGGAGGAGAAGAATCAGTGTCTTCAACAAGTGGCAGAGGGAATGGTGTGGGATCAAGGGGTATGGAATGGTTGGGGACTGGGGTAGCACATGGGATAACACAGATCTTTATGCAGGGGATAGGTTACACCTCAGCAGGGCAGGTTCACAGATGTTGAAGCTAAAACTGGGGGATTTCATCAATGAGAGGTATCATTTAAAGTAGGTAGGGAGGGAGGCATTGGAACTATAAATCACCAGGAGAGGGGGTCCCATGGACCTCCCCACCACAGGGATAGATACGACCTTAGGTGAAATAGGGGTTGGAGTGAAGGGTAAGGAAGCAGGAAGGATGGGTGCAGCATGGAGAATGGTTTCGCTAAATGCTAGGAGCCTGGGGAACAAGTTGGCAGAGTTGTAGGCATTGATGGCAGAGGGAGAGATGGACATAGTTGCCATTACTGAGATGTGGGCAACCAGGCACCATGACTAGGAACTAACCATCCCAGGATTCAAACTATTCCAGAGGGATAGAGATAATGGGAAGGCTATGGGGTTACCATTTACGTAAGGGAAGGGATCAGATGTAATAGGGAGAAAGGCGAGGAGGGCAGGTCGGAATTAATCTGGCTGTGCTTACACAGCCAGAAAGGGACGAAGATTTGTCTGGGGGTTGCTTATAGACCTCTGGCCCAGAAGAAGGACATTGACAGGGAACTGGGGGAGCAGATAAGGAGCTATAGTGGCAAAGGGAGCACAGTGGTTGTGGGGGACTTTAATCTACCAGGATTGGAGCATCCCAGCAATCAACTGTGCCAAGGAGTAGAATCTCCTGGGAACATTCCAGGATGGCTTCCTTACCCAGAGGGTAATGGAGCCAACAAGGGAGGGGAATATACGAGACCTGGTACTAGAAGATGGGGAACAGGTCAGGGATGTAAGGGTGGAGGAACTTCTAGCAAGCAGTGACCACCGCACAGTGTGGTTCTCAATCAACCTTGGTAGGGAACTATCCACTAGAAAAACTAGAGTCCTGGACTTCAAAAAGGCAGACTTTGGCAGGATGGAAACATACTGGAAAGTCATATGGCAAGTAGCCACCCAGAAATGGACACAGAACAAAAATGGTCAGTCTTCAAAACAGGACAGGCTGAAGCCATTAAAACTTGTGCCAAGAGCCAGAGCAAGAAAGCCAGGCCTAAGAAACCTAGTTGGATGAGTAGAGAGGTAGTGGAGAAGATGAGGAAAAAGAGGAATCCATTTTGGACCTACAAGCTATCCAACAGGGCAGAAGACAAAGAAGATATGTAAAGAAATCCAGAAAAGTGAGTAGAGTGGTAAGGGCAGCAAAGGCGGCTAGGAAATGGAGGTTTGTGCAGGGGATCAAAGGAGGGGAAAAGGATTTCTTTAAATGTATCAGAGAGAAGAGGAAGAGCAAGGATCAAATTGTTAGGATCAGGAGGGGAAGTGTGTGGGTCAAAAAGGGGGCTGAACAGGCAGAAATTCTTAATGAATACTTCTGTTCAGTCTTCATCAAGGAGAGGGATGGTTCCATACCTGAGAGAAAGGGCAAGGTGGGGAAAGGTGGGGGAGAACAACCACACATGGGGAAATCATGGTGGAAAGGGTGAGGGAGGGCCTTTAGTCCCTGAAGGTGAACAAGGCACCTGGCTAGACAGAATCCACCCCAGGGCGCTGAGAGTTGGCAGGCGTCCTGGCAGAGCCATTGGCGGACCTCTTCAAAACCTCTCTGAACTAGGGGTGTGTGCCCAGGGACTGGAGGAAAGCACATGTGGTACCTCTCCACAAGAGTTGGCTCCAGGACAAACTGGGGAACTACAGACTGGTGAGCCTTACTGCAATTGAGGAAAAACTTATGGAGGCAATCCTCAAGGAAAGGCTGGTGCAATTTCTTGAGAATAACATCCTCTAGGACAGCAGACAGCATGGGTTTGTCTCAGGCAGATCCTGCAAGAAGAACTTGATTGATTTTTATGACTGGGTTATGAGGGCACTGGACAGGGGACATGTGGTGGATGTCCTCTACCTGGATTTCAGCAAGGCCTTTGACTCATGCCACATGGTAGGCCAACCTGCAAGTCAGATGGGTCGAGAACTGGCTGCAGGGTAAACAGCAGAAGGTAGTAGTGGTGGTGGGGGGGGGCATTTGAACCCAGGGTAGTAACAAATGGTGTACCACAGGGCTAGATGCTGGGACTGGTTCTGTTTAACATTTTCATAGCCAACATTGCAGTAGGGATTAAGAGCAAAATCAGTCTCTTCACAGATGTACTTCAGGAGGATTTGGCAAAACTGGAGGAATGGTCTCACATTTGGCAGCTTGGTTTCAATGCCAAGAAGTGCAAAGTGATACATTTAGGAGGCAAGAACCCAGGACACAATTACTGGCTGGAGGGTGTTCCGTTAGCAAAATCAAAGGAGGAGAAGGATCTCGGAGTGCTGGTAACCAGGGAGATAAACCACTCTGCTCAGTGCAGGAAGGCAGCAGTGAAGGCAAACAGGATGCTAGGGTGTATAGCAAGGGGGATTACTTCTAGGAGTGAGGAGATCATCTTGCCCCTGTACAGGTCCCTGGTGAGACTGCACCTAGAGTACTGCATGCAATTCGGGCATCTCTACTTGAAAAGGGATATCAAACTACTGAAGGGGGTACAGCGCAGGGCAACAAAAATGATCCTGGGGTTGGGGGACAGACCATATGAAGAGAGAATGAGAGAGTTCAATATGTGTACCCTGGAGGAAACAAGGGAGAGAGGGGATATGACTGAGGCCTTCAAGTACCTGAAGGGGTTGAACAAAGTAGACACCAGGTGTATGTTCAATCTGAAGGGCAGAAGAAAAACCAGGGGATGCTCTATGAAGTTGGAAGGGGGCAGGTTCAAGAGGGAACTGAGGAGGCACTATTTCACAGAAATGGTGGTAGCAAGGTGGAATGCTCTGCCAGAGAAAGTCATATCGCTACAGAGTGTAGGGAGATTCAAGAGGGGGTGGGACAGATTCAAGGGGAGGTCACAAACTGGGAGGGGGTGCGAGATGGGGGAGGGCATATGAGGGCAGCTGCAGTCTAATGAAAGTGCTGCACATTCGAGCAGACTAGATAGACCGTATGGCCTGTATCTTCCAGCAATTTTCTATGTTCGTACTTTGTCCTTCACTCTATTTTCATAGCACACGTTGACAGATGAGCGTATGTTAACCTTAGGATTTCCTCTAACTTGTTCGCATGCTTGCATTCATAGATATCATAGTTATGTACAGAGCTGAGGGACTTTTGTCCATAGTTCTCACTATCTGTTACTAGAGCTGATCTGATCCCTATAACTAATCAAGGCGAAGTTTGAAAACCTCCATAGATGAGCTTCCCACCACATCCTCTGGTAATGTGTTCCATATTGGAATTGTCCTCTAATTGAACCACATTTTCCTATGCCATGTTCTACAGTTTTCCCCCTTTAACTGAAGTGGATGTGCCCTGGTATTATGAAGTTTTCTGTCAGTTCCAAGCCTAGTTTTTCCCATAATTCATGATCTGTAAGTACTTTAAAAGGCAAGCACGTCCCCTCTCAGCCTCCTGTATTCCAATGTGAACATGTTTAGTTCCCTCAGTGTTGTATAATTCTTTGTTTCCATCCCTTTTATTGAGCATGTAGCCCTTTTTGGTGTTTTTTTCAAGTTTGGTGATATCACCACTATGGCATGGTGACCACATCTGGACTCCATACTCAAGCAAGGGTCTCACTAATGATCCATACAGAGGGATCAGAACCTTACTATCCCAACTAGCAATATGCTTCAAAATACAATTTAGTACTCCATTAGCTTTCCTGCTTATGTTAGTGCAGTGTGTCCCAAAATAAAGGTCTTTGGAAATTGTAATTCCAAGATCCTTTTCTTCTGTTACTGTTTTAAGGCTGAAGTTTCCTAAGTGGTATTGTACTTTAGGATTTTTGCTACCAAGATGCATAACTGCATTTTTCGGGATATAAGTGAAGTTGGTATGTGTTACACCATTTATCGATGTGATCCAATGTGTGTTGCATTAACAAGTGGTCATCCCGATCTATCAACTCAGCCCCCAATCGACAATCATCAGGAAACATTGTCATCCATACTCTCCTGCTCATACCTCAGCATTGACAAGTATATATTACATAGGCATGGTCCAAGGACCGAACCTTGGTGGACCCCGCTAGTTATTTCAGTCCATTCTGACAAAGCCCCACTAATGCTAACTCTTTGTCGTCTATCTGCAAGCCATGATGAGATCTATGACACAGTTTTCATGGATCCCTATATCCTGCAGATAAACAATAAGCTCCTGATGGGGAGGTTTGACAAAGACCTTAGTAATATCCAAAAAGACCTCATCCACTGGTTTTGCCTCATCTGATCGTTTGCTTGCCCTGTTGTAAAAATCGAGCACATTTGCCTGACAAGATCTGCCCTTCCTAAAACCATGCTGTGTGTCATCCTCCATCCCTTTATCTTGCAGAAAGGTGGTAATGCTTTCTTTGATTATGCCCTCTAATATTTTGCATAATGTACTCATAATGCTTACTGGTCTGTAATTTGAAGGACACTTCCTTTTTAAACAGAGGTGTCACCACTGCCTCCCTCCAAGAGCTTACCACTTCTCCCTTGTCCAGATAGTGTTGGAACAAATAACTTATTGGTGGCGCTAACTCAGTAGCCAGCTCCTTAAACACTATCCATGTTACTTGATAACAAACAGCTCCCAGTGCACAGACAGGGGCACAAGTCAAGCTGGACCCTTCAGTAGTGTCCTAGCTTTAGACCCCCTGTCCTGGTTGGGACCCTCATGCAGCATCCCCACCAGCTTGCTCCATGAGGAATGGACCCTCATGCAGAATCAACTTCGTGGCAGGCAGCAACCACAACAAACCTTATGACAGTGGCAGGCACTGGACAATAGATAGTATGGATCATAAGCTCCTGGCAAAGCAGGGTCAGCTGGGTGACCCTTTGGTTTTTTAATCACTGTGCAGGAGGTAATGGGACCCTCCAGTAGGGTCCCACTTGTTCTCCATGCAGCATACTTCCAGACGAGGTGGGTTAGCATCCGCAACTGCCACTTGCATACAGTGTGACCCTCACCAATCACATGACCAGTGTGGAGCATTAGGTACCTGGTAACTCCCCATACTAATAATGTTCACACACAAGGGAAACTGGCAAATGGTTCCAAACAAGAGCTCAGTCATGCTCGTGTACTTTACCTGCCCGCAAGTGTTACATTAAAGTTGCCTTACCCTTGCCATTGGAGTGGCTGTCCTGCTAAGAAGCCTTTCCCTGGCATCAGGAATGCAACAGCATTTTTTTGGGCCGGAGTCCATGCATTCCACAAGGGAAGGGGGAGGATCTGTGGGCCTATTATCTCTCTTCCCGTGCTCTGGGGTAACCACACTATTCTGGTGATGTCTCTTCCCATTACTGTGATCCTCCCCTGCATTTCTCTGCTGCCGGAGCCTATGCACTCGAAATCTTGTGATCACCATCCTGAAAATGGCAGCTCATGTGAGATCAGAGCTTGAATGCCATATGGCCACAATTCTACAGGGGGCTACAGAAATTAAGGTCCTTGGTAGCTGTGGACTTTGCTCTACCAGCCTATATTTACAGCGGCAGCATGATGTGTCATCTTGTAATGCTACACACAGTAAGGAGGAATCATTTATGTCAGTCTGCTTGTCCATGCAGAGTAGCAAATTAACCCTCTATATTTTTAGACTCTATGGCATATGAAGTGATATACCAATCCAGTCAGAGCATACTTGTGTCCCGGCATTCCAGAGACATGAGGACAAATGAACATAAACCAAGCTCAGCATGGCATCCAAGTGCCCCAAATGAAAAGTGACCCCATGTGTTCACTATGGCCTGGGGAGCAGGAGCTCTGTTAGGAGTGCACTAGCCCAAAAAAAACAAACATGGGCAGTTGGACTAGTGGAAATATACCTACTCAGCGGGGACAACTTTGGCGGGCACCTTCTCAAAATGGGCTGACCTATATTCCCAGTAAGTCTCCAATTTGTGGCTGACTGGTTACCATGTAAGGGATGTCATTGCCCCCCAGGGAGGTCAAGGCAACATGGACGCCTCAGTTACATGACAGTGTGAGGTATCAATACCCACTACCCCCTACTGCCTGGGAAAAAAGCCAGCTGACAACAAGGGTTTAGACACATGCGGGGCTGTGCTCTGTACTGAATGGGAATGCTCTGCCTATATACCCCCAAACCTTTGGGCAGGGGTTACTTTTACAACCTATGCTTGGGATGGATGAGTAGCTGTACTGAGACGAAGGTCAGGGTGGCTCACCCCGCTATATGTGTGCATCACACAGAGGCCCAGAGGTCATGTGGAAAATGACTGTGATGATGCCTAGTACTAAGCCAGAGGTCACCACAGGCTGTTCACATGTTAAGGTGGCAGTTACAAGACTTTGGCTATGGGTTGCTGTACCACTGCAGCCGCTATTATTTTTTAATGGGGTGATGGCAGATGGGGTCCTCAAGGTCCACCTACTCTGCCCAGGGCATAAACAAAGCCAGACTTGGGCTGTCACACACCTGAAGTGCTACCATGCAGCTTGCTCCACTATGCAGCTAAAGGTCTGGAGGGGATAATGCCCCATACCAAGTCCAGGGTTTTTTCACTGTCAGCATAGTCCCTTGACTCCCTGGCTTCCACTGGGAGCCAAGGACAATAGGTGAGTCCCCAAAATCTGGGGGGAAATGATCACCTTTTTGTATGGGTTCAACCAACACAACAGCGGGACCCTGCGGACACTTCTGTGCTCCTGAATCTGGAAATTCATGGGAGGACAGGTCATTGATCCTACTGCCAGTCAGGGAATGTGCATACATGAAGCTACCACCTTTCAGCACAGAGAAGTGATTCTCCCACTGCCTTTGAACAGGCCATTCTTCCACCTAGCAGAGACCACCCCCAGCTCCTAGGTCACCTCAACGAGGATTTCAGCTGGTCTCACCGAGTTCACAGGGGGACCCTGGCACCTCCCACACCTTTCTAACGGACCAGGCCACCAGGACCAAGGGAGTCTGGAACAATGGCACTCTTCAGCCGTACCGGGATCTGGATCAAAGAGGGGTGGGGTGGTCCAACAAACCATGTGCAATCTTCCCTCAGGTAGTGGTTCAGAGTCAGTCACTCGGCTCATGTCACCAAGGTCCCAACTTAGGCATTGAAGGAAGTGGACACCTCAATCTACTGCCTACAACACAGTGTGCAAGGGGCAGTGTAGTGTTTAGGGCTCTGGGCTAGAATCCTAGGCAACTGGGTTTGAATCTGGTCCCAGTGCAGAGGTACCACAGTGTGATTAACTTGGTGCACATGAGCATCACATCCAATGGAGGAGACAGCCCACAATCCGACAGGGTGTGTCAAGTCCATGTGGCCATATTTCAACTGACCAGTCAGTGCACACCTACATCTGCTAGCACCTGCAGTGGAAAAGGCACCATGGGCTTCGCTCAACAGGTGCCAGCTCCAGAGATATGTCCTAGACATAGGTATATCTTCTGTGAAATTGTTACAGGTGGTGCTTACATCTTTGTCATTTATTTTATCTATCATTATGCTAAGCTAAATTACTGTTTGCTACTATTTTGTTTTATGTTTTTGCTGAAAGGGTTTTTGGTTTTGTATCAAAGGTGTTGCAGTCTCCTTCTCACATTGAAGGAGCTAACTACCTTCCTCCCACAGCTCTTACAGTGGATTAGGTGCATAACGTTGGGGGTGGAACTGACTAATTCATAGTAACTTCCAACAGAAGGAGGAGTTAAAAGGTCAGGTTAGTTGGTGTTTTTGAGGTGGAAGACTAGGTTTGCTGGCAAAGGCACATAGCTTCATCTGAGCTATTTTCTTCTAGGTTTGCTTGAAAGGACAGAGCAAGGAACATTATCAGAGCAAGGAAAAATATTAAGGCTTCTTTTGGCTAGGCAGATTTACTGTGTGTTACTAGTTTCTTTTGTACTCACATGGTTTGTTACTGTTTTTTGCTAACATTTTACTGCTTCATTGTTCTCTGATTCAAATTACTGTTTCAGTGTATACTTTCTGCTGCATTATTACAGGGTGTGCCTACAGGTTTGTTACTGTTTTGTGCTTACAGATCATTGCTGTAATCTTTTCTGATTCAAAAGTTTTTTGCAAGGTATATCTGCTATTACTTTTTTTTTCCTCTGTAGCAAAGTATTTTTTGCAGAGTATATCTTCTGTGAAATTATTATAGGTGGTGCTTTACAGATTTTACAGTTTTAACTATTATTAGGCTAAACTTTCAGGACTACTGCATTTGTTCTTGGTTTATTGTTTCTACTCTTACCTCCTTGTTTCTTTCATCTGTGGTTCTTCTTTCTCGGCAGGGGAAGGGCTCAGCCACCCACCCAATCCCCAACAACCCCATGCTACACTCCTTTTATAGGGTAGCACAGCCATGACATTTCCTGTAGAAAAGCAGGAAGGGGAGGATCAGAGGGGTATCCACACAGTGACCTCATTAACAGGGAGACAAGTATTTTGACTTCTTATAACAAGTTATACAAAAACAAACAAACAAAATAAAAACTAAAACTTTTGTATTCATTTTCCTCCTTCCAATTACTTGGACCAAGTTATAAATCTGACAACTCATCTGGAATGGATATTATTAACTGAAGGTACTGTGGGACACTTTTCAAAAGGGCAGTTATACAGTATTTTGGATGCTGTCCTACATGCTGGACCACTAGACATTGAAGGGTTCAGCTCCAGGCTGCATGGGCAGAGATTGCACACTTCAAATCGCATATTCAGGAGGAAACATATTATAAGAACTGCCCACCATTTCCCGAACATCCAACTGAAGCACCTCAACTGCAGAGGGTAGTTGGCCCGGGAGGCTGGCAGGTAGTTAGAAGAGACAAATCTGGTGCCCCATCACTCAATGTTCTCCAATGTATCACCTCCACAAACCATATGAAAACTACAAACAGGTATCTGCCTCTATCTCCAAAATCAAACAAAGGGGCAGAGGACACTACAGAGCAAGACAAAGCAGCACAGGAGCTAAAGCAACAAAATTCACCCAAAACAGTGACCAAAACAAAAAAGCAAATCCAAAACACTTCGGATCATAGGAGACTCCATGATTCGGGTTATTGATACCTATCTCAGCCAGAGGTAATGGTTCAATGTCTCCCAGGTACATCAGCATGGAGAGACACTGACCACATTGCTAAAACTGTGCAAGAAGCAGGAGAAAACATTGACATCCTGGTACACATAGGGACTAATCATCTCACCAGCTGGTCAGTTGTGAAGATCAAGGAACACTTGACCAGGCTGGGAGACAGACTGTCATCCATTTTATCCAGCATCTCCTTATCTGAGATTCTTCCAGTCTGGGAGAGGAGGCAGATGGATGGAAGATCACAGAAGGGGAGACAGGGGAGCTAAACATATGGAACAAGGGCTGGTGCCAGGAAAAAGGA
Source organism: Neoceratodus forsteri (assembly GCA_016271365.2). Taxonomy (NCBI): domain Eukaryota; kingdom Metazoa; phylum Chordata; order Ceratodontiformes; family Ceratodontidae; genus Neoceratodus; species Neoceratodus forsteri. The sequence continues at coordinate 1,389,298,448 of CM057453.1, forward strand.
CACAAATTTGTAGGTAACAGACAACAGTTTTGGGAGCAAAAGTTCTTTAAATTTGATGAGCTGCATCCGACTAAGGAGGGAGTCAATATATTGGGGCAAAAGTTAGACGTCTTTGCAGAATATTTAAAGTAGCAAATTGGGAGAGGGGTGCAGTACCTGATACAGTGAATGGGAAAAACACTCCTTTCCCCTCATCTAGTGATCAAACAGGAGTTCAGCATGTTTGTAGTTAATTTGCTTCACCAGGTAAGGAAAAAGGTCTGGCTCACCATAAGATGCTCAGGGAAAACACCGGACCTCACCCAACAACTAACACACCAAAATCTGGCCAATGGGAAATCATGTACACAAATGCCCACAGTCAGGGAAACAAGATCCCAGACCTGCAGGCAACAATGACAGAGGTGAAACTGGACATAGTAGCTGTGATGCTCTGCCTTCCTACTTGTCATTATATTGTATCATATTTGTGATATAAATATATGTTTATTTGAATGTCTGCTTAGGGGAAATGGCAGTCAGCAGCTTTTAAAGGGGCCTGATCTTCTGATCCCAAAGGTCCTGGCTTGCTGAAAACAATTGGCTATGTAACACTGACCCAGTGAATGAATTAAGAGGCTTCCTTTTGACATCTCCTGTCATGCCTGTGTTAGCTCTTGTATAATACATTGTAAAACTTCCATAACTTTGAAGTGCAGGAAAACCATATAAACTTGCATATTTTATGACATTCTAGGAAGCAACAACTTCTAACTGCTACATGTTACATCTCTCACCACTAGAAGAGAATTGTTTGTCAGGATGTGTTTCTGAACATCAAAGGGAATGCTCTTAAGAGGAAAGAGACTGTCATATTTTGATATTTCTGTCTTTGTAGATTTCAAGTAAACAGTAAAATGACACCCTTTTCGATATACTTGGTCAGGTTACAAATTAATTACAGGACTAACAGTGACCTCATGAGCTGTAACCTCACAGGATGGGAAGGGCATTTTGGCTTATTATATCTTTGGCTGAAAGGAGTGCACACATCTATCTCTGGACTTATAAGAGAACACACACACAATGTGTTCTGGACAAGAAAAGGCAATTCTGGCAATATATGTACCATCAAACTGAAACTGAGTTAGATTTAGAAATTTAAGTACCACATGTTTTGCTTCTGTAATTTTCAATTTATTTTGACAGTAAGTATTTATGTTACTGTATATGTTTTGTATGTATTTACTGTTTTTTTTTATTCTAGTAAACAGTTTAGCTTCCTTAATCCTGCTTGAGTATTTTCTTTTGCATGTGAATGCTGAGACAGTATTGGATAATTTTGACAACTGTTAAGGGGTTAAGTGTGTTACTGTCTTGCTAAGTTAAGAAAATACCTAGGTCTCAAATTGAGTCAACAGGGCAGAACTGTAAACCAGGCTTGGTGCCCACTGGGAGAAGTATTGCACTGCATTTCCCCAAAGAGGATGCAATATCTGATCTTATTAACTGGGTGTGCTAGTGAAAAGGGGTTCATATTTTACCTCAGGATGCGAGGCTAGTAAGTGATTCAGACCCAAAACAGACAAGAGGGTTACCCTTTTTGTCTCCTGTTCACATATTGCACTTTGAGGTTTTGGCACTGTGGAAGCAGAGGGTATGACCTGAGGAGTACGTTTGTGACAGTAGCCATTAGTGAGACATAGTTCACCAGTAACCACAATTGGGAGATGTCAGTACCTGGCTGTGTACTGTTCAGAAGAGACTGAGGTGCAAAAAAGGGGTGGGGGTAGCCCTTTATGTCAATGAGAATATTAAAGCTACAGAAATTCAGAATAGACATAAGGAGCCAGAAGAACCGTGGGTCACCCTGGAAACAGGAAATGGGACAGCCATATGAACTTGGGTTGTCTACAGGCCTCCAGACCAGGGAGAGGACATAGACACATTATTGTTAGAAGATATACAAAACATGACAGCTAAAGGGGAGGTTCTGATAAGGGGAGACTTCAACATGCCAGATACAGATTGATCAATACCAGCAGGAACATCCACCAAAACTAGACACCTAGTAGATTCCCTGCAGGGGGAGGGCCTTAAACAACTGGTATAACAACCCACAAGAGACAGGGCTATCCTAAATATAGTACTGACTAATGGAGAAAGGATCACAGATCTCCAGGTAGAAGGTCATCTGGGGACCAGTGGCCATCACATGGTATAGTTCAGTTTGGCCTCTAGAACTAAAACATCCCATTGCAAGGCAAAAATATGAGACATTTTAGGAGCTGACTTTGATAAGATGGCTAACAGAGATAAGCTAGCCCTGGCAAGAAGAAATACAGGTGAGGGGGTACAGGCAAATTGGGCAAGCATTAAGGATGCAATACTTGAAGCAATATCCCATTGTGTTTGAGAGAAAAGCAAGAGCAAAAGAAGGAGGAAACCACTTTGGTTCTCAAAAACAGTAGCAGAAAAGGTCAGAGCCAAAAGGCTGTCCTTCAGGAAATATAAGGGAATGCAGTGGGATGAAAATAGGGAGGAATACCCAACTTCCCTAAGGGAAGCAGGGAAGGCAGTAAGGCAAGCAAAGTCCCAAACCATTGAAACACTAGCACAAACAGTAGAAGAAGGGGACAAGACTTTCTACAGATACATTAGTGAAAGAAGAAAGTCCAGAGGGGGTATTGCTAAGATCAAAAGGGATAAGAGAGAGTGTTTTGAGGAGGACCAAGGAAAAGCATATATCCTAAATTGATACTTCTGCTCAATATTTACTGAGCAGAAGGTAGGGCAGGGCCCACAACTCAGCACCATAGACACAGGGGGGAGGGAGGTGTGCTCTAGTCCCTTCACAAAAGAAAGGGTCCTACAAGAGCTTGCTAAGCTCAGGGTGGACAAGTCAATAGGACCTGATGGCATACATCCCAGGGTACTAAAGGAGCTAAGGGTGGAACTAGCAGAGCCATTAGCAGAACTGTTTAGTGAGTCTCTGAGCACAGGAGACATCCCAGAAGACTGGAGAAATGCTCATGTGATCCCAATCCACAAGAGTGGTAGCAGGGAAGAGGTAAGGAACTACAGACCAATCAGTCTTACCTCAGTAGTGGGCAAGATTATGAAGGCACTCCTTGAGGAAAGGATAGTGCAACACCTGGAATCCATAGGAGCACATGATCCAAGACAGCATGGGTTTACAACAGGAAGGTCATGTCAAACTAATCTCACAGATTCCTTTGACTGGGTAACTAGAGTGGTGGACCTGGGGGTGCAGTTGATGTCACCTGCCTTGACTTCAGCAACGCTTTTGATACTGTTCCACATAGAAGATTGATTAATAAGCTGGATAGGCTCAGGGTGGGTCAGAAGTTGGTCAACTGGGTGGCAAACTAGTTGACATGCAGAAAACAGAGAGTGGTGGTAAACAGTAGACAGTCAGAAGAGATGCAAGTTACAAGTGGGGGTACCTCAGGGATCAGTCCTGGGGCCAGTCCTCTTTAATATCTTCATCAGTGACATTGCAGATAGACTGGTGGGTAAAGTTTGTCTTTTTGCAGATGTCTCCAAGATCTGTAACAGAGTAGATGATCCAGATGGGGTGGGCAGAATTAGAAGAGATCTGGATAAACTGGCAAAATGGTCAGAAGAGTGGCAAATGGGGTTTAACACAAAGAAGTGCAAGATCATGCACATAGGGAAGAGAAACCCTGAAGCCACCTATAGGTCGGGAGGGGACTTGGTAGCAATCACAACAGAAGAAAGAGACTTGGACATCATCATCATCACAGATTATGTGAAATCATCCAAGCAGACCACTAAAACAGTAGGTAAGGCTAGAGGGATGTTGATATGTATTAGTAGGGGTATCACAAGTTGTAAGAGGGAGGTAATAATCCCTGTTTACAAGACACTGGTTAGGCCCCATCTGGAGTACTACATGCAGTTCTGGAGGCTGCACCTGCACAAGGACATTAACAAAATGGAGGCAGTCCAGAGAAGGGCAACGAAAATGATGCAGGGACTGCATCAGAAAACATATGAGGACAGATTAATGGAGCTCAATATGTATACCCTAGAGCAAAGGCAGGAGAGAGGTGATATGATAGAAATGTTCAAACATCGTAAGCGAATTAACAAGGTGAAAGAGTCTAACATGTTTCAATATAAGAAAAATAGTAGGACAAGAGGACACAGAATGAGATTAGAGGGAGGTCTAGAACTACTAAAAAAGCTTCGCCAAAGGCTTGGCCTTCTCTATAGATTAAAACCCTTCCTAAACAGAGACTCAAAGATGAGGTTAGTCCAGGCCATTTTCCTATCAGTTGTTGACTATGCAGACTTCCTTTATAGTCACTGCCCCATCTCCTACCTACACAAGTTGGATACCTTATACCATAGAGCAATAAGATTCATTACAGATCTGCCATCTATTACCCATCATTGCTCTCTTTATGCTGCAGTTGGATGGGTTTCCCTTCACCTCAGAAGGAACAGAAATGCAGCCCTATGGATTTACAGATCATTATCAAAAAAACTTCCAAACTATATTCTGGACTGCTTCACCCAGACCATTCCTAGCTCCTATGCCCTAAGAAGCAACAACATCATCCTGCTCAAATTGCCCAAATTCAACACCAGGCTAGGGAGGGCAGCAATCAGCTATTCTCTAGCTATAGCATGGAACACCATGCAAAAATCCCTAAAACTGTCCAATATTATTCCATTTGCATCCTTTAAACAGCATTGTACAGTCTTCTTCTCAGAGAAATGCAGTTGCTACCTCTAGAGCTAGCTTTGTCATCTCACAATCTCCCTCCCAAAAATTAACCATATATGGCATAAATCCTTCCAGGCAGACACCCCATCTTATGGCACCCAGTAATACCTTCACCATCCTAGTATTACATTATGCTGTGTGTTTGCCATGGCTCCTCCACTGGGATATGTATATACTGTAAATATTACCTTAACTTTCCTGTAACCGATTTTTATTATGTGAATGTTACTGTACATCATTGTGTTTATAAATGTTTTTTTTCCCCTGTATGTATAACTGTTTTATATAAGTGTATGATGTATCTGTTGTGTATCAACTGTTGAACCTTGACCTTATCAGGTCCATCTTGTAAATGAGCCTTGCTCAATGATGTTCGCCTGAATAAATAAAGATTTGATGATGATGATGATGATGATGAAGGTCTATTAAGGGTTAATGCGAGGAAGCTCTTTTTCACAGAAAGGATGGTGGATGCATGGAACAGCCTACCTCAGGAAGTGGTGGATATGAATACAGTGCAGGTCTTCAAACAGGTATGGGATAGGCAAAAGGAAGCAATACAGATGATTATGAATAGATAGGCCATTGACAGAGTACAGGCCTATGGCACATTCATAAGGTAGAAAAATGGACAGACTGGATTGGCCTTGAGGTCCTTATCTGCCATTGACTTCTATGTTTCTGTGTTTCTAGACACAGGCAGCAATCCAAGACTATTCTAGCAGTTCCCTTATAACTCCAGAGTACTTTTCCAGTGTTTAGCTGTAGATTATGGTATTTTGGAAGTCAGATTGCTCTGTTTTTTTGTATAGCCAGTGCAACTCTATGGGGGCACTTTACCGGAAATGGCCCACTGTTCCTGTGAAATACAGGAAGTCCCATAGATCTAGAAACACTGCACATCAGATCAGTCGGCCTGCACTCTTCAATCACAGTTTCAGACCAAGCCCACACATTTCAAACTGCTTATGGGACCAGTTGGCCTGCAGTCTTGGAACACAGTTTCTCAGGCTGAGCCCAGGCATCTCAAATGGTTCAAGATAGTATTTAAAGCAGATGCAGTATCCCTTCAGGTGTTAGATGAGAAAATTTGACAACACCCAGTTACTCTACATGCTGCAGGTTCCTGGTCAGACAATCCTGGTCAGGAAGGATGCCCTAGTTCTTAATGGTGGACACACATACACAGGAACAAACCTGAGCAGGTGCAATACTCATAGAGAAGCAGAGCTCTGTGACAGGTGGAACATGGCCTGCTTTCATTCTCAGCTACTCACCTGGCTGGTAAGCTGAACTATCAGGCAAGCTGGTTCTAGCAAGTGACACTCACCCAGGTGGAGTGGCATTGACCTTCTCAGGGGATTATTCATGCCCTTACCAAGAAATGGACATCGCCTCAGCAGACTGGATAGTATCTCCCACACATACAGTACTGCTTCCCTGACAATTTCCACAGGGTTGGCTTACTGGAAGTACTGGGAGAGGATACTTCTTAGGGTCAGTCCCAGAATGATCACAGAGCTGGCAATGGCTCTCAATTGGTTAAGGAGTCAAGGGTACTCTGTGACCTGGGCAAGGTCATTTAAGGATCTACAGGCATACTTACCCCATTGGTATCTCTTAACCCAGACCACAATGTCACCATACCCCGAAATCCTTCACCTGGGGGCATGGATGCTTACTGGCAGAGAACACTGACTGAGGAGGGGGGCTCCCCACAATGGCATCATGGTTCTCACATGAGGTAAGTAGGGGCAGTCCTACAAACAGGTGGGAGCACTGTCTGACGGGCCCCTTGTACTGTGGTCAGGGCACAGTTCACCCTTTTTTTCCTATCCAATTTGGGCCTGACAGTATAGCCTTGCATCTACTGTGATATGCGGTGAAGGAGCTTGGCACATCCTGGGGCGTGAGTCCCACCTGCATGTCGTGTGGCTGTCAATGACTCTTAACCACCCTCAAGCTCCTTGGTCACCCCTGAGATCAGGCACTGGTGCCTAGTGGGGTTACCCTGTGACTTATGGGAAGGATGACCACTACCCGATATGTCTCATTAGCTTGGCATATTTTGGGTGCCCCAACAGGCTGAGTGGTTGGTACAGGTGACTTTTATCAGTCCTGACCTTACCTGCCTTTCCTGACAGCTTAATCTGACCCTGAGGAGCCATTATACATTTTTTTTTGTAGTGGCTGATTCTCCATACTAGTCAACATTCCTGCTGTTTTGCTGCTGGCTATATGGCCAGCCAGATGAGTGAACCTGTTACAGGTGCTGGCATGCCCAGCACATTTCCTTGATTAGGGTGGGCAAGACAAGATGTTTTCACTTAGAGCCAAGCCAGAGCCGAGCCAAGGATCTGGCTGGACTCAACAAGCCAACACTCGAGCCGAGCTCTGGCTACTGCAGGTTTTTTTTTTTACACTGGAGTTCAAGGTTTCAGACATTACAGTAACTGTCAGGTTGATAAAAATGCTTACTTTGACCATTACTGGCTTGGCTTGACCTTGACTCTCTGTTGATTATAGCAGTTGAGCTGTGCAAAGCCAGGCACTAAACTCGAGCCAGGCTTGAGTCTGCTCGGGCTTGCCTAGCTCTTTTCCTTGCTTGTCATGGGACTTGATGGATCTCAGATCTGTCCCATCCTTCAATCGAAGAATGTAGTACCGCCATTTCACATGGTCTGGAGTATCATCTACTTCACATGCCTCAGTCTGGGGAGATTCAGATGCAGCTCGTCACCCTCTATCCATAGTGTTCTTTATCAGGGTCTTCTCATTTCATCCTCAAGCTTCCATACTTGGATGAGATGTTCCTTGTCCTCAAGGTACAACACTAGTCAGGCTTCCTACTTGGTGGTGCATGATAATGAATTGTTGTCATCTTCAATGGGGATTATGGACAACTTTTGAGGTTATGAACCATTCCGTCAGTACATTGTTGGATTGATGGGTGGTAGAGAGGGCAACTCCACACAGACAGGGGGTGCAGTGGCTGGCTGGCTCTCTGTACACACTTTGTCCACCCTTATGGACCAGACGTAGCATCAGCATTCAGAATGCCATTTGGTGGCTCTCAACTTTGAGCTATTTCACGTTCTCTGTAACATAGGCTGTGTATTCACACCTGGGATTTGTTTCTGGTAGTGCTATAAAATCCCATTTGTGAGGAATTTCTGAGCACCAGAAAGGTTGCAGGGAATAATTATATTTATTCATCTGGTAAAGGTGATTATACCTGCAACTTTTATGGTGCTCAGTGCCCCTCCCAGCTACAAACAGACTGGGAACCTTGATGGCAGGAACCATTTGCAGCTACCAGCAGTAGGTCCATATTGGTGCACCATGCTATAGTAGGTACATATGACTCTGGAAACCAGTAGACCTGAGTCTGACTCCCATTGACTAAGAAGGTAGACTGAGTAACCTTGAGCCGGTCACTACAACATCTGCCCAGTACCTGTTTTCTAGGTGGTGTCCATGCCTACCTTTCCAGTATGTTTTGTTTTCTATCCATAGTCATGCCCACACTTATCTATTTTTATACTATGGCGGGTCCATTTTTTCTGGATAAACAGGATTATACCAATTCTGATGATGGTAGACTTTTCATTAAGGCTTACACCTGATGTACTGCAAGGTATTTGTCCTGCTATCTTGGAGTCCATGGCTTTTGCCATGAAGTGGCTGTTTCTTCTTGGTGGTCATTTGTTTGCTATCCTGCTGGTGGTTTTCCTTGGGGTGTTTGTGCCTTTTCCTTTGTTTCTCTGCTACGGAAGTTTCTTACTAGAGAATGTTCTCATGCCTGGGGGCTTGGCCTCTGGCACTCCAAAAGATTTATGATCATGCATCAGCCAATAAGATGGATGGAAGATTACCCCTTTGTGAGGAATGTCTGAGCACCCTAAAGGATGCAAGTATACTCACCTTTATCAGGTGAGTAAATACCATTTATCATTCTTGTCTATTTGTATTAAATTTTGACTCCATAAATGTTCACTTTTTTTTTAATTTTTATGCGTATTCCACTTCTTTTCAACTTATTTACACAAACCAAATCCTGGATCCTTCCCTGCAAATCTTTCTTGCCCTCATGAATATCTGTGGGACTTCCAACTTCCCCACACCCCCATAGTAACAAAGATGGCAAAGTGGTTCCTCCTCCTTGCCTTTCCCACAGCCCAAGCTAATTTATTTAAGCAGACATAAAAAAAGTATTTAGAAAAACAAAAGATACCAATAGTGACCCACAGAATCCTTTAAACCTCTATTGTTATAAGTACTAAAATTATTTTCTTTGCTCTTTTCCCTGCTTTATCACCCCCTCCCAATTGTAGCTTTTTTTTGTAAGTATACATCTTGTAGCTTCAGAGTGCCCAAGAGTAGAGAGTAGGGCATTGGCATTCCTGTCCCATAAATATTTGTTGTTTTGATGGTTGCTCATTGTACTTAAAGATTCTAAGATCCCTTCCTTAATTTTCCTTTCTTCTTTGATTGATCCCCTGCATTTATTAAGTTTTATTCTGTTGGGGGAGGGGGGTCTGAATCTTTTGGAATTTTTAGGAGGCGCTATTTTAGGGTAAGGATCTTGATTTCTACAGTGTCTGTTCTCATTGCTATTGGTTTGATATATTTTATCATTCGGATTCCCATAGCATTCCTTATAGGCAGCTTGTGCTTCTTCATCATCCTCAAACGCTTGTAGTTTACAATGAATCACAAAGTGAATTTTTGCAGAATATAGCATTGCAGATCTAATGCTTTTTTCGTATAGTTTCTGGTTTACAGGGTTATGCAGTTTTTACTTGTTTTTTTGTTCCATTTAAGACATCCGGATACACTGTAAAATGACAATTCTCATATCTTAAATCCTTAACAATTCTGGATTTTTGTATGAGAGCCTCCTTATCTTGGTATTTGTGGGCTTTTATGAAAACTGTTCAGGAAAAGGCATAATTACGGCTAGTATTATTTGGTCCACCTCTATGTGCTCCGTCCAAAGTGATTTTATCTTCAGGAAACTTTCTCCCTATTGTTACAGTCAGCATTTTTCAAAAAAACTCTGTTCTGTCCCTTTTGGAATTTTGCCCAGCCTCAAGGTACCCCTCCACAAATGATCTTCTTGTTCCCCCACCTTCTGGATTAGCATTTACAATTGTTTGGTATGTTGTGCCTGTATTTTTAAGGCTGGAACTGGCCTGTCTTCAACACTGGAAACCCTTACTTCCAGTTCATCTATCCACAGTTTAAGTTTTTACATTTAACTTTTCATTTCCTCCAGAGACACATTTACCCCTGTTATTGAACGCTTAATTTCTTGTAGGAATCCTAGCATGTTGATCCTAAGCTCGGCCATAGCTTGCAATAAGCTACTGTTTGTGCTTAGAACAGCATCTGGAGCCTTACTAGCTGAAGGCTGCTTTGGGGAATCACTGCCAGTGATTTCCTCAGGCTAACTTGCATTGCTTAGTGCCCCTCGGGGTAAACGATTTATCAGTGTTCTCAACACTGACCAAAGCCATCATTCCATCATCTATTTTTTTATTTTGTTCTAAATTCAGAGCCATAGAAGCAATGCCATTTGACTGTTGCTCTAATGGTTATAAATCATGTTCTGTATTCAGAAGGTTGTTATCTTTACCTGTCATGGAGGTTCATTAGGTAAGTTTTTATCTAGCACTGCAGAATCCCCCAATTTTGGGCTGATTTCTCCTAGGAGGCATTATAAACGTCATCTGATAAGCACACTGTTTACTGACTGTGGATTCCAATTTTAATCCTTTGCAATCCTTAAGCAAAGAAAGCATATTATCTGCTAGTATTGATTTTCTTCTTACCAGTGTTTCTGAAAGTGGGGTAACCAGGCTTGTTACTGCAAATGCAAGATTTGGCAAGCTAAGAGAGAGCAGGGTTGATGCTGCAGTCATGAGCTGTGTTTCCCTTCTGTAACATTTCTCCAACTGTTAAGTTTCCATCATGTCTCATACCCGGTAGACTGACTTTGACATTCCTATGTGAAGACAGGCACCAGAGCTCTTAATATGTACTAAAGTACACCAACTAACATATATTCTTGCTTAATTAAATTTCTGGCATGCCCAAGCTCCGAGACGGTGTCCTGCCTAAATGGCCATCTTGGATCCACACCTAGCTACTCCCCCAAGCTCTACTTCATATGTCCCTCTTCTCTTGACTGAGTTGGCATAGCAGAGTATCCCCATACACCCAGTTACCCACCAATTGAGAAACCTTGGGTCTTCCTGGTACTGGTCTGCTTCTCTGTCTCTTCTCTGGGCAGCATCCCAATTCACCTTTTCTAGTACACTGGTTTTGATGATTTCACTTTCCATCCTGAACTACCTGCAGTGGGATCATGAAGGGTGCAGGCAATGAGGAAAAGCACCGTCCCCCCACCAACATGGCCACTGTCTAACTTCATATTGTTTGGTGCCCTGGAGGGTCAAGCAATTAGCCTTCACTCTTTAAGCATTTCATGTTGAGAATCATAGAATTGTAATGTTCTGCTGCAAAGCCTTCTAGTGTTTATTTCATGGATTGTACTAACTTATTGCACCAAGAGACTTCCTCACACACAAAAGCAACTGCTTGCCACCTAGCTAACTTAGGCATCCTAGACACACCCTATCTAGTTATAGCTTCATTTCTGATTTTTGCTTCAATAATATTGCAGTGAACATTTTAGTCAGCTACTTTCACCATCTGCATGCCTGTTTGCTTTTGTTTACTGTTTACCCTGACACCTTGCTAAACTCAGGTAATTTTACTTGTTACACCACTCTGGGGTTCAGTCTCACTGTTACCTCTGTTAAGCCTGTACAGCATAATTTTATCACAGTTTGCCTGCTGTTTTTAACTGCTTGATGGTCAACAATTGCCTATGTACTGGTGTTTTTGTTGTCTGAACATGTTGCTCATTGGTTCCATGTCAATACATCAATAATGATGTTGTCGACCCCCCTAACATCAACGGGAACAATGCCGCCTGTTGGCATTGTTCCCATCAGGAAGAAGTGTTTTTTGCTGAGTTAGAGTTGGTTCGGGTGTGGGCAAAACACCTGGAATCGCAGAGTTGGCATACAGCAGACCGCCACAGTGACCTGGTGACATTTGTCCCTGCAGTTGTGTTCCCTGTAAAATTGTCATTGTGGCGATGTGCTACCATTGCTCATTTCAGTTCTTAGTCTACCTGCTTACCATGCTTCCTGCCCTATTCCTCTGCATTCTCCTCCCCTTCCTTCCCACAACCACTCCCCTCCCACTCCTTTCCACACTCCACCCTACTCTTTCCTCCCTTCTTCACCCATCCTCCCCATTTCCATTTTCCCTCTCCTGTCCTTCCCCATCCATCCTAGTTTCCTTCATTCCCCCCTTAATCACCTTGAGTTCTTCCACCATTCCATCCTGTCCCTTCCCCATTCCTCCCCACCTCCCCTCCCCTTCCCACCAAGGGGGTATAAATCTTACCCCATTCTTCACCTCCTTGCCCTACTTCTCCTCCTTGCTGGCAATGTGGAACTCAGCCATGGTCCCTTCTCTCCTCTATTCCTTGAGGCCTTTGTTTTCCACCTCAGTGCCAGAAACCTCCTCCCTAAACTGGATCTCATCACTATATGGGTCTCTCATCACTTTCCAGACCATCTCTGTATCACAGAATCCTGGTTCTCTTCCAGGATACCTGATTCCAGCTTGGCCATTCTGGACTACCACCTCTTTAGGCAGGCCAGGAGAAAATTAAGGGGTGGAATTGCCTTGTATGTCTGCCAGAACCTTTCCTGCAGCATCACTCTCAGGCAGGCTGCACCCTCCTCCCATGAGTTTTTGCTAGCTAAACTCTCCTTTTCCAGCTCACTACCCATTTTTATTAGTATTTTTTACATCACACTGAGAATCCCCCCTTATCTCTGATGGGCTCATGCTCCACCCTCTCCTCACACTCCTCTACTGGTGAGTTCATCCTCTTGGGTGACCTAAACATTAATTGACTCTACATGAGATCCAGCCAACCACCCACAGGACTGAGTCCCTTAACCTTTCACAGCTCATCACAGAATCCACCAGCTCTAATCACCAATCATCAAGCCATGTCCTCCTGATCTGGGTTCTCATCTCGCACTCCCACCATATTGTTATAAGAGGTATATTGCTGGACGCCTTCAGTGACCACTGTATGACATCTTGTGTCAGGAAAGTCCATCTCAATGCACCCCCCAAAAGAACATCTGGTCCAGGTCCCTTCAGTTATTGAACAAAGAAGTTCTATTGAGAGACCTGACTACAACTGACTGGTCCCCCATGCCCACTGCCACAGAAATAGACATGGCTCTCTACCTCTTCTACTCAATGTTTTCTTCAGTCTGGGACAAGCATCCCATCATCAGGAAATCCAGAGTTAAATCATCTCGCCATCCCTGGATCACCTTTGATCTCATTGACTTATGTAAGACCCATGACCAATTCTGGGCCAGATATAAATTGTCCTGCTTCCTGTGGGACCTCCATTCCAACAGGGTGCTTAGGAACTCTTTCACTAAGGCTGTTCATTTTGCCAAGTCCCTCTACTTCAAGGCCAACATCCAAAATAATCTTAATTCCTCAGCCAAATTCTGGAAGGTCATTCACTCCCTTTTTGACCCCTATCCCAGTCCTCTCTTCTGTCCTTGTGGTTAATGGCTCACCAGTGTCTGACCTTTCATCTGTTGCTGCTCACTTCAATCAGTTTTTTATCACTTGGGATCTCCCCTCCCTCACACCTCATGAATCCACTCCTCTCCACTCCTTCTCTTCCCTCCTCCCTTCTCCTTATTTCATCCCTCCTGGGACTGGATTCCCCCCTCACTCCCTATGAGCCCCTGTTCACCCTTTCCTCACTCAACCCTTCCATATCTAGCCTGGATGACTTGGACTCTAAACTTCTCCATCTGTCAGGTCCTGTCATCACCTCTCCCCTTACCCACCTCCTAAATCTCCCCTTCTCCCTCTGTTCCATCTCTCAGTCTTGGAAAATTGCCAGTGTAAGGAATACATTGTCTATCATATCATAACTAAGTAAAAACCAACAATGAATGCAACACTTAGCAGTAAATAACACTAATGATGAACAATTATGTGGAGTTCTGTACGAATTGTAACAAAAGACCATCCAGCACTCATGTAACATTTCATAAACCCTTTATTAGGGAAACAAAGAAAAGGTACACTTACAGACTACAGACTCATAAACAACTTTCACTTTGGAAGCATAGAAGGCTAAGGTCATCATGGAAGCCCTTTGTAGAATCTGTAACTTCTTCAGACCCTCTTCTGATGTGGCCAAGGAAGCACACACACCAAGCAGGGTCTCAGGCTGACATTATATACTCTTACTACTTACATAAGACCAAGATATTATCTTTCCTAGTAATTATGTCATAACTACTTTGTCAAAAACATTTCATAGTATAGAAATTACAAATAACATTTCTTGAAGAACAGGGTGTATACCTGTTGTACAAATACTACAAAGAATGTGCTGACATCTGACATCAATAAGCCATATCGTTATAGTAAAACTCTAAAAGCCTCATACTGACAATATGTTTTTCTCTATTCATTAGCTTATAAAAGTTACAAGTCACACTTATTCTGTTACCTATAGATAAGGGTTGTTTTTGTAAAAGGACTGAAAAACATTATTTTTATATGTTCATTCACAGCAAGCATTTCTGTGTGTGTCCTGTTCTCTGAGGCTGGTTTTCTCTGGTCAGCATGACAAGGCAGTCTTCCCATATAATGTTATATCGAACAATAAGTGTGAGCCTCTCTCTGTGTCCCTACATAGCCAGTAAATATGGTGGCATAATTAGCTGTATAAAATATTGGGATATATCAATACTGGGATATATCATTTCATTACAGTCCTCCTCCTGAAGACCCAAGAGTTCATAACTCAAGGGTGTTCACCAAGCCAGAAAATAAAACACACACACACACACTGAGCAGAGCAACATTTTAAAAGAAGCAGGCAGAAACATGAAAGACAAGTAATGCAAGTCATATGAGACTCTTCAACTCTGAGAAGGACTAGTGGGACCCACCAATATTGTGAGAGCTAGATAAGACTCCCTTGTGCTGTAGATAAGTAGCAAACATGAGTCTAGGTGCAGAGCACAAGTGGTCAAATGAAGTAAAACCCAATATGAACACTAGTTGTCTGCTCACCTCTCCAAACAGCTTGACCCTAGAGATAAGGCTGTAAACAAGGCAGAGGGTCATATGTCAGACTTGGAAAACTTCACTCAAGGCTCACTTTAAACTGAAGTATAAGAACAGCGGTCTTTTTTTCAAACTGCTCCTTAAACAGAGGACTCTGCTATATTCTTTTCCCAATGAGGATTTGAAACCATTAAATGGCTTAGTTCAGACTTCAGGGTGAAGTGTGAAATGAAATTACCCCTGCTAAATAAGGGAATTATCATACGAAAGAGAAGAAAGATGCCCACCATGAAAAGAAATACCCACAGACAATTCCAGAAGAAACCAAACCCAGGTATGAGGCTGGAAAGCCAATTTGGTATTTTAGAAATAACATCCCATAAAGCTTGAGGTCTGAATAGGAGAGTGGTGTTCATTTGCTGAGCAGCAAGGAACAGCTCATGAGTACTATTTTGTATGTCAGGAACTTGGGAAGCTAGGTTAATTACCTCTTGTAGTTTGATAAAATCTTTTAAGCAATATGGCACCTGAATAAAATTGATAGATTGAATAGCAGGGTATATGGTGTATACAGCTGGCACAATGGGCAGGAAACCATGCTCACATTCATGAGTATGAGTAGGAAAGTGACCCGTGTAGGCCAAGTAGACCCCTCAGTAAGAACACAGTCAGGGTCTAAAATGACATAAGAGCCGTTGGTCAGCTGATGCACTATATAATGAGTTGGGCCAGAGACCTGAGTAACTTGTAGTGGACAGGTTTGAGATATCTCACAAGGAGTGTTGGCTGTCCCCTCACAAGTGTACAGTCTGTCATGCCAAGGTTCACAAGAATCATGCAGAAAGGCTTTCCAGTTTTTGTTACCATGTGTAATGAAGGAGTAGCGTATGTTTAGGATGATATGCAGTGCTCTATCAGGGGAGTAAAACCCCAAATTAAGCACAGAATACCCAGTACTAGACTGTCCCCTACAAATGACAGGCATTCATAAAATAAATTCTAAACAACAGCCACAGTCCTTAGGGGATGAATGGTAGGGGTAGACCATGGCTGCAAAGGCCATGGTTGTTAAATCTAGTAATGGAGCAATTCATGAATCAAGACTGTAGATTAATAATTGGACAAAGTCTGGCCCCACTAATTCCATTGGCAGAATACTGTTTCTTAAATCAGAAAGGGTTCCTTACAATAGACTGTGCACTTCTGCCTGCACCACACTGTCATGCTGAGCCTCTAGGATATTTTTTGTGTAATGTGAAAAGACATTTCTATTCCCAAAGTAATATTTTGAAAATTCCTTTCAGTTTTGTTGGGTACATTTTGGATGCTACTAATGGCGTTCATTACGTGATCAATGGCAACTCCCTTTTTGGACAATAAATAAGTGTCATATATTCCAAGAAGTGCCCCAACAAGACCCTCAAAATGTTTAAGCCTTTTTGAGAACTGATAATAGTTTGGGTCTACTGGCTCATAAAAGTAGCTGTCATTGCCTTGGCTATGGAGCCCTGAGACCTTGCAGCTGCTGATAATACTGTCTCTGAGTGTGTCACTCCTTGGCAAGCAAGACTGTGGAGGTAAAGTGAACAGTTGCATTATACAATGGATGACCCTCCCTACAGACACAGGCAAAGAAAAGGTTACCAGCCTTGTCACCCTGTACAGTAGTATCTGCACAGGAATAAGGAGTCAGGATTGCATTACATAATTCTTGTGGGGAGTCAAAAGTAGCAGTGAGTATAGTACACTGACTACCATTTATTGGTCTAATATTGTAGCAATGTAGCACCTCTGCAGAAATATCTTGACCTTCATCTTTTCGTTTTTGCCTTTTGCAATCACATTAAGTATATTGACACCAAGGCAGAACAAAAGTGGCAAAATACATGTTTTTCCACTTAGTGGTCTGATGAGCCATGGCATTGAGAAATGTCTAATAAGAATTTTGAGTATAGGTACAATAGTTATACAACCTCTCTGGGCAGGCCAAAATGGCTTTATGTTGTTCAATTGTAGTTCAATTTATGACCTTGTAGGGCCCCATGGGATCCCTAATAATGTATACTTCTGCCTCTCCACATGCCCCAAGCATACCCTCAGGATTATTTCCAAGAGTAAGGATGGCACACAGACCAAAGGCTTCAAAACATTTTTGCTGTTGGTTCCTTTTAC
Organism: Neoceratodus forsteri; assembly: GCA_016271365.2. Classification (NCBI taxonomy): domain Eukaryota; kingdom Metazoa; phylum Chordata; order Ceratodontiformes; family Ceratodontidae; genus Neoceratodus; species Neoceratodus forsteri. Next base: position 1,389,315,585 of record CM057453.1, read on the forward strand.
CAAAATTTGGATACCCAAAAGAGAAATCAAAATTAGGAATATTTCTCTTATAGGTATTATAGAGATTACTAAAGTTTTTACTAATTGAATCCCAAAGAGACCATCCCTCTTTATTATTCTGTACCAACCGGGTTATATAGCTCAAACCTCCAATCCTTTGTTTATAAAGGCCCAGTGGGCTCGGTGGGATCTTGACTGGTATAACCAGTGTTTGATTACTTAGAAACATTTGCTACATTAATTGATCATAAACAATTCCCTTGCCCACCTGTATGGATGTGTCCCACTGAGTGTAGATCACTTCTAGGTGCTCATGCCTTCTTAACAGACTTAAATTCAAAGTGACATTAGTAGCCTGAAGTGAATCATGAAGATTGTTTATTTCATATGATATTAGTAGAGTGCCCCTTAAAGGTAGCATCTCACCTTTCAGAGTGAAATGAATATAGCCATATTTTTATCACACAGGCAACTATAACTGAGATCCACAGTACCAGCAGTGAGATAAAAACACTCCAAAGTTTCTTCTTTGTGTCCATGATGAAAGTGCAAAGTGTACAGAGTTCAAATCTATGAAGCAACCAAAATTCAAGGTGAAATACTCCAGGCAAATCAGTCTTTCTTAGTCTTTAGGAGTTATAGCAAGAACAGTGGGAGCTTGCAACTTTTGGAGTGAATAAATATGTAAAAGTTCAATGTCTGTGGTGTCTGTCAGTTCAAATAAGCAGCACGAAAACTCATGCTGTCTTGAGAATTTTCTGGGGAAATTGACCGGCACCTTGCTGCTTTTAATGGTGTGGGTATTTTACTGTTAGTTCATTTGGATTGGATTTGAATAGAATTCAGGTAATTAGACCTTAAGATAAAGGGAGAAATACTAAGAGAAAAGAGCAGACATTAGTACAAAATTGTGGTAATTAATTACCATTGAAGGGTTTGGTTTGGTTTACATGCAACCACTTTTCTATAGGGTTTTTCTCTATCTGTGATTTGGACTTTTATGATAGCTGAGGACAGTTTGTCTGTTACTGCAAAGGTACCCCTCCAGAATTTATGCATGGTGTGATCAGGGGTTCGATAATCCAAAATCATGACCTTGTCTCCCAGCTGATATAAGGTGTTTACCTTGGCATCAAAATGCTGCTTTTGTATCTTTTGTGCCTGTCCCAGATTAGTGGACACAAACTTGTTAATGGCTTGGAGGTTTTTCTTCAAAACAGACATGTACTTGCCCATGTGTAATTTATCACAGATAGCTGTCCCCAGACTATCATCCCACAGGTGGGTGGGTGTCCTCATCTGCCTCCCTATTATGACTTCAAATGGGATGAGCCCAGTGGAGGAATTTGGGGTTGCTCAAATTGCAATAAGTACCAGGGGCAGTTTAACATCCCAGTCCTTTCCAAAGATTGAGACATAGTTCCTGAGCATTGTTTTGATAGTCCTATTCACCTTCTGTACCTGACCAGAGGACTGAAGGTGCTAGGGAATGTGGAATTTTTGTTTGATCCCCAAAGCAGTCAGACAATTTTGCATTACATGACCTGTAAAATGTGTTCCTTTGTCTGACCAATAATGCCTGGAGCCCCCAAGCACAAAACACTTTCTCCGCCAGATGCTTTGCTGTAACAGAAGCTGTGTCAGTTTAGCTTGGAATTGCTTCTACCCATTTTGAATACAAGTCTGTGACAGTTAGAATGTACTTGTTACCCCTAGCAGTGGATGGCAGTGGTCCTATGAAGTCAATTTGCAAATTACACCATGGAGCATGTTTAATTTGTGGTCTTAGGAAAGCATTTTGTGCATGCTGTGCTGAACTGGTTTGTGCACATACTATGTAGTTGGAACAATGCTTCCTTATGTCTTTGATAATCTTTGGCCACCAGGTTAGTTTTCTAACCAGTTGCCAAGTTTTTGATACCCCTTCATGTCCTTCCTGATCATGGCACAACTTCAACAATTCATGACTGATATGCTCTGGTGTAACAAACAGAGTCTCTCCTGTCTTAGGATTTTTGTACATCAATAACCCTGACTTCTCATCCACATTCATGTTTGAAGAGTCTTGATCATTTAACCTGATGTGTGTTCTTAGTTGTTTTAGCTGAGGGTCATTGTTCTGCATTTCTTTCAAGTTCAAGATCTCCAAATTCTGCTTCACAGTGCTCACCACGGCGACCACCCTAGGAGAAGGAAGCTGCCATTGCTCTTCCTTCCCCTGGGCACCTGTGCAAGCCAGGAAGTCAGCCTGTGCATTCTGTGCAGAAAGGGAGCATGCTTAGAGTATGCCTTAACCTTCAAAACATAGATGGGGGAGATCTGATGTAAAGGCTGAGTGGAAATAAAGGACCAGTGAGAAAGGTGTTTAATGGGTTTGCCATCTGAGGACATGAAGTTGTTACGCTGCCAGAGGGAAAGGAATAATGTTAATGCTAGGCAGAGCCGAAAGGAGTCAGAACAAAGAACCACGGGAAGTGGAAGAGCAAGAGTAAGCAGTAAATGCAAAGCATAGCAAATTGCTGTGTGTTCGGCTGCCTGTGCCAAGTGTGGAGTACAGTGCAGGGCAATAGATAAATCAAGGGATGGAATGCACACGCCAAAGCTGGTGTGGGGCACCCCATTCACATAAAAAAGATGAACCAACAGCAAAAATACAGGAGGCAGTGGAAGCAAATGCAACAGAAGGACATTCTTTTAAAATAGCACTCTGAGGGAGGGCCTCGGTGGATGGGGGTGGGGCAGAAACTGCACAGTTATGCGGTTCCCCTAAAATGAGAGGACCAACAAGCTGAGATGGTGCAGTGGTAGAGACTTCAATGTCTCTGCCCTGCAAAAGTAGAGCCCACTGTGTATGCCAAGAGTCAGAAACAGTACCATCCCTTAGCTTGGGTGAAAGAAGGAAAGCAATAGATTTATGTGGAGAGTGCAGGATGATTTTAGTGAACCCAGTGATGTATGTAAAGTATTTAACAGCCCAGAAGGTAGCCAATAAATATTTTTCACAGGGAGTGTATTGCTGTTCAACCGGAGCGAGAAGCTAAGAGGCATAAGATACTGGTCTTAGGTGGGAGTGAACAGACTGGGTCAGTACTGCAGCCAGCGAAGTTGGTGAAATGGCCACTTCCAAATCTAAGGATTTGGCTGCATCTGGGGTTCTTAAACAAGGAGCAGAGGCCAAGACCTGTTTGAGCTCCTTGACAGCCTGAGTCTGAGCTGAAATCCAAACCCAGGGGGCATTCTTTTTGAGAAGATCATACAAAGGCTTAGCCTTAGCAGCAAGTCAGGTATGAAAACATGAGAGAAGTTACACATGCCAAGAAAAGATCGAAGTGAATGGGAGTACCAGAACCATCTGAACTTTTTTAAGGGCAGGACTTTTGCCTTTGGGAGAAATGGTGTGACCTAAAAAGGTAACCTCTTGGGCACAAAACAGTGCTTTATGGGGGTTAATTTTGAGGCCAGACAGAAAACGCAGAGATAACAATTCCTGCAGCAGCTGCAGGTGGATGTTAAAATCTTCAGTACTAAGGAGAATATCATCTACGTATTGCAAAAGGCATTCAGTGCGACAGAACCCCTTGAGGATTTTAGCAAGTGTATTATGGAAAAGCATAGAGGAGTTAGAGAACCACTGGGGTAAAACACACCAAGTGTACTGAGTGTGAAAGACAGTGAAGGCGAACTTGTACTGGCATGCTGCAGCAAGTGGAATGGACCAAAAACCATTGGCAATGTCAATAGCAGAAAACCACTGAGACTGAGGTGGCAAATGGGACAAAAGGTATGACATAGAAGCCACCGTAGGGACTGTCAGAGGGGTAACTGCATTGAAGCAGTGGTAATTGACCATAAGGTGACAAGAACCCACAGAAATGCAGACTGACCAGATGCATCATTTATTAGTGGAACAGCAAGGACGAATCACGCCTTGCTGTAAAAGGGAATCTGCTATGATTTGGACTTCATCACGGGCTTCCACAGGAAAGGGGTATTGTTTTGGAGGTGGAGGATCTGGGCCATCGATGTGGACATAATGATTGGTGCGGCCACAATCATTCTTGTAGGTGGCAAAAACAGGAAGGTGGTCTGCCAAAATGGGAAACAGCACCTGAGAGAAGGAATGAGTATCAAAAGATTTTAGAACAATGTAAGGGGTAGTGGCAGCAACAGGGGGTAGTCCTGTGGGAATTAGGGGAAGGTCATGGTCACCTGAGGCAACACATAAGACCAGGTCAGAGAGGTCTACAATTGCTTTTAAGGGATGCAGCACATCCATTCCCAGGATACCAGAAGTAGTGGTAGGGCCAATAAAAGGGGTGCAGGAGACAGTAAGATCACCAATAGTAACAGAAATGTCAAAGGAAAGTTTGCGGACAGACACAGATGTGCCTGCAAAGGTCTGCACAGCACCAGCAGGGATGGTGTCCCTAACATTGATGTCCCTGCATAGCAGGGAGACAGCTGACTCAGTGTCTACTAGAAGATTGCATGGGTGGCCTCCAACCCATGCTTCAACATAGGGTCTGCCATGGTGATCTAAATAAAAGGAAAAAAGATGGCAACACCAAGACGCCCCTTCCTGTCAGTTGTGGCATGGCCCATCTCGAGGTGGAGGCCCTGAAGATGATGGGTCACAGCCAGACAGGATCTTTTGCAGTGTGTGCTGCACATCCTGGAGCATCCGAGTCAAAGCTTAGGAGGGTATTCCTGTTTGGGAGGGGGAGCATGCTGTTGGTGTTGCCAGCCCTGCTGTGGCTGCCAGTTACGGCCACAGTCAGTGCCAAAGTAACCTACTCTCCCTTTGCTTTTTCACGATCAGCCCTTGCCCCTAGGTGGTGGAGGGGGTGGTCCCTCCATCTGTCTGGGGAGACCATGGAGGTATGTGGTGTGCCTTGTCCCACTGTTGAGGAGAGGCTGGCATCTGGGGAAGCTGCAGGTTGTGCTGATGGCACCTTGGGCTTGTCCCTATTCTTGCCATCCCAGGACCTAACACCAGCCTTATCCTTATCAGAGCATTTTTCCTGGCTGCTTTGATGTTGAGATAAGCCCTAGTAGCCTGGCTCAAAATGTCAGTCATAGGTTTGGTAGAGTCAACAAGCATATCAATTTTGCTTTTAATGCCTGGATGCATATTAGCCAAGAACAACCCTTTGAAGTCTGAGTTGTATGAGTCAAAAACAGCTTTACCAGTGGAAAAAGCAACAGCAATTCTTTCATAGAAACAGTGGTGATGTTCATCCTTCTCCTGCACAGAATGGGCTGCCAATTGTGTACCATTTGCAGCTGGGCAACAAAGATCAGAAAGATGTTTGAGCAAGCCCTCAAAAGACTCATTACCAGCCCGAGCTGCTGGAGGTAATTGCCCCCACAGCGGAGCAGAAATAGTCATCTAGAGGCACTGGACCTGATCTTGAGGGTTGGTAATGCCATACAGATTAAAATTACCCTTTAGTTTACTGCAATGCAGTAGGATGGAGTCCCCCACCTTAAAATTCCCCTGCATCTGTGCCACATGAACCAGGTGTTTTAAAGGGACTGGTGGCCCTAGTACTGCCATAGGAGGTGCGACCCTGGAATCGGATGGTGGATGGGGAGGGGGCATTAAAAGACACCTGAAATAGGGTGTGTGTGTGGGAGTGGGGTAAAGGAGGATGAGATGGAGTACAGAGTGTTATGGCAGTGGGGAGGGCAGAAGGATGGGGAGTAGAGGTGACTCCTACTGGGTGGTGGGGGGCAAAGCCCTCCCTCTTGGAGCAGGCTCCTCAAAAATATCTGGATGTGCTCGGTCCTCAAAGTGAGAGGCTGGGCATGGGGACAAAGCCCAATCACTTGGAACAGGTTCCCAGGAAATATCGGATGGGCCCCATGCTCAGAGAGGAGAGGGGGTATTCTCCCACAGCACAGCCTGCTATAGATCCACACACACCTCGAATACTGCAGATGTCAGAGGATGGTTCCCCATCCTTTAACTCCCATTGTAAGTCATCAATGGCTTTATTTAAGTGAGACATGTCAGCCTGCTGCTGAAGTAATTTAAAAGTCAAATCCTGGTTTTCTTGCTTTGCCTTATTGGCAAAATCGATGGCCTCTAACATGAGGTCCCGAGCTTGGTCATACTGTACCTGGAGTTCAGCGAGCTGTGTCCGTAAACTCTGGACCTGTTCGGCTAAGTCAGAATTGTGGCTTTTTAATGATTTTAATTGATCATCATAAGCCACACAAGAAGCATAGAGTCCTGCTACTACAGCCCCTTTTATAAAATCAGGACTTTTCTTTTGAGTAACCCAGTCTTGGTAGCTATTTTCTACTCTCTTTAAACTTCTCAGCTCATATTTGTCTTCCTCAGCCCAAAATAATAGCTGATCATGGCCAGCCTATTTAGAAACATAATCAACTATAACATTTCCCAACTGGTCTGCCTTCTCACTGGAGTTGTGGCTATGTGTTTAGGATAACTCCCTCCCCCTAGGCTGCCTGCAGTGTTAACCCAGAGTTATCTGGAGATAAACTATCAACACAGAAATCTAAATTTTTAAGTGCACTTTAAATATAATACCACGACAAACCATAAGCTGGAAAAAGGTCTGAGTCAACAATCAGACCCAATATCTGGGGTGCCAAAATGTAAGGAATAAATTGCCTATCATATCATAACTTAGTAGAAGCCAACAATGAATACAACAGTAAGCAGTAAATAACACTAATGATAAACAATTATGTGGGGTTCTATACAAGTTGTGACAAAAGACTATTCAGCACTCATGTAACATTTCATAAACCCTTTATTAGGGGAACAAAGAAAAGGAACACTTACAGACTACGGACTTCATAAACAGCTTTCACCTTTGGATAGACCCCGGAGTCAGTTGAAAAACCAATTATGACTGACTTACCACATATTATGACTGATTTTTTCAACTAGTCTGAAATTTCTGACTTCAACTAACTGAAGAATATCCAACCAATTTTTTCAACTTTCACCATCGTTGAATTTTATCATGTAGTAGTTTGTCGTACTTTTTTAACTTCATATCTTTTTTTATTAAAATTTCAACTATAAAAGTTAATAAAATGTATGGAAAAGTCCCCCTCTTTGAAATCAAAGGGGCATGCGCACACACACAGAGGCTGCATGTGCCTACGTGGGGGCATGTTGGTGGGTTAAGATCAGGAAGCAGCTCTGTTTTTAGCATTTGGGATTTAGCAGCATTACAACTCCATAAATGGGCAGAAACAAAAGGAATTATTTATGCCCCTCAGCTCTGGGGCAGGTGAGGTATTGCATATGTTGGAGGGAGCAGCAACTAGTCAGCAGCAACTAAGAAGCTGGCTGCTCTTTAAAATGCGAATACAAAGTGCAGTGAAATAAATCTACACACAGCAGGGACCCATTAAAGCACAATAACCAGTCAAAACAGCAGCAAAATATACTAAGTCCCTGAAAGTAACAAATTGAAGCAGGGCAGTAAATCAGTATACAGTAGAGAAAAATAAGCAGCAGTAATACTAGTTACTTAGAAAAAGTACTGAGTCTAAAATACAGTATAGGTAGGGCCTCTTAAACACCCCACAGAAGCTAGACGGTACCCTTTTGCAAACAGAGCTAACCATCAATATATGATAGTTTACTAGTTGTCATAGAATCCGTGGGACTAAAAATAGTTTAAGGGAGGACCCCTATAAATACCTCCTGTATGGTATACCAGAACTAAGATGTATCCATAGTTTAAATTTAAAGCTAAAAAAACCTCATGTACTTTAAAAAAAACATTTTCTGACACAGTTTCTGAACTTGTTTTGGCTTTCAGCATGTACACTAATGTGTTTTTTTAAATTTTATTCATCTTGCCATGAGGACTTTAATATTTAGTCTATCTGATTCCCACAGTGGCAATCAACAAACATTTTGTCCATTGGACCCGCCCAACCATGCTCCGGCCTCCTATGGGTCTGGGAACTCACCAACTGACCACCTGCACCTGGCCTGTTCCACGACCTTATGGGGAATCTGACTTACTCATAATGCCACCACAGTCAGAGAGAAACCAGCTGGGCTGCCAGCAGTAGATCGATGATGATCGATTGTCTTAGCTTTTCAAGTTTGGCTCCCCAGACCCCACAGCCCCCAAGCCCTCAACCAGCCAGACAAGCCAGCCCAGCACGCAGCAGACACACAGACAGACTGAGTAGTCTGTGACAGATGATCCTCCTCCTTCCTACTGCCCAATGCCTAGCCCTAGCGGGCCTTACATTCACATCCCATACAGTACCTTGCTGACTATAGTAGCCTGTTGCCAGTTCGGTCAGGTGTCAGGTGATGATTCGGTCGGCAGCATCAGGTGGCTCCATGGTTTAGGCTGCTGCTGTTGCTCTACTTGGTGGTGGTGCCAGTGTGTTTTTTATCTGTGTGCTCCCTCCTCCCAACCCACACAGTCGGTCTCAACCCAGACCCACGTCCCCACTCTGGTACTCTGCACAGTGGAACTAGTGCACCTACCACTCCTCCTCCTCCTCGCTGACTCTGAACACCTGACCGAGACTGAGTGAGAGTCACTCGACAGGCCCGGCTGACAGGGTCACAGGCTGATCCCGACCATGACCAGACCACTGACTTGCTGCCTTCACACGATTGCTGCCTGCTTTGCTGGAGGACTGACTGGGACCTGCACAGCCACACACTAGTCTCTCTCCATGCACCAGACACGTCAGGACAGTGGACACAGTTAACTTATTTTTAAATTAAAGGCCAAACCACCAAAATTTGTCCCTGCAGAAAACACTGCTCGCTTCGTTGCCTATACACCAAAACAGATGCCTCCTCTCCTGACAGTCTCCTCTCCTCTTCCACAGCTCAGCATCATGGACACAGGGGGGAGGGAGGTGAGCACTACTCCCTTCACAAAAGAAAGGGTCCTACAAGAGCTTGCTAAGCTCAGAGTGGATAAGGCAATGGGACCTGATGGCATACATCCCAGGGTACTTAAGGAGCTAAAGGAGGAACTAGCAGAGCCATTAGCAGAATTGTTTAGTGAGTCTCTGAGCACAGGAGAGGTCCCAGAAGACTGGAGAAGGGTTTATGTGATCCCGCTCACAAGAGTGGTAGCAGGAGGAGGCGGGAACTACAGACCGGTCAGTCTTACCTCAGTAGTGGGCAAGATTATGGAGGCACTTCTTAAGGAAAGGATAGTGCAACACTTGGAATCCATAGGGGCACAGGAACCAAGACAGCATGGGTTTACAAAAGGAAGGTCCTGTCAAACTAATCTCATAGATTTCTTTGACTGGGTAACCAGAGTGGTGGACCAAGGGGGAGCAGTTGATGTCGCCTACCTTGACTTCAGCAAAGCTTTCGACACTGTTCCACACAGAAGATTGATAAATAAGCTGGGTAGGCTGGGGTCAGAAGTTGGTCAACTGGGTGGCAAACTGGTTGACTGGCAGAAAACAGAGAGTGGTGGTAAATGGTATACAGTCAGAAGAGATGCAAGTCACAAGTGGGGTACCTCAGGGATCAGTCCTGGAGCCAGTCCTATTCAACATCTTCATTAGTGACCTTACAGATGGACTAGAGGTAAAGGCTTGTCTGTTTGCAGATGACACCAAGATCTGCAACAGAGTAGATGAGCCAGATGGGGTGGGCAGAATGAGAAGAGATCTGGATAAACTAGCAGAATGGTCAGAAGAGTGGCAACTGGGATTTAATGCAAAGAAGTGCAAAATCATGCACATAGGGAAGAGAAACCCTGAAGCCACTTATAGGCTGGGAGGGGAGTTGCTAGCAGTCACAAAGGAAGAAAGAGACTTGGGCATCATCATCACTGATGACCTAAAATCATCCAAGCAGACCTCTAAAGCAGTAGGTAAGGCTAGGGGGGGTGTTAGGGTGTATTAGTAGGGGTATCACAAGTCGTAAGAGGGAGGTAATAATCCCTCTGTACAAGACTTTGGTTAGGCCCCATCTGGAGTACTGCGTGCAGTATTGGAGGCCACACCTTCACAAGGACATTAACCAAATTGAGGCAGTCCAGAGAAGGGCAACCAAAATGGTGCAGGGACTGCATCAGAAGACATATGAGGACAGATTAACGGAGCTCAATATGTATACCCTTGAGCAAAGGAGGGAGAGAGGTGATATGATCGAGGCATTCAAACACCTTAAGGGCATAAACAAGGTGAAAGAGTCTAACATGTTTAAATATAAGAAAAATAGCAGGACAAGAGGACACAGCATGAGATTAGAGGGAGGCCGATTAAGGGGGGAATGTGAGGAAATTCTTTTTCACAGAAAGGGTGGTGGATGCATGGAATGGCTTACCACAAGAAGTGGTGGCTATGAATACAGTGCAGGGCTTCAAACAGGCATGGGATAGGCATAAGGGTGCAATACAAATGACTATGAATAGATAGGTCACTGACAGAGCAAAGGCCGATGGCACATTTATAAGGTAGAAAAAGAAATGGGCAGACTGGATGGGCCTTGCTGTCCTTATCTGCCATCAACTTCTATGTTTCTATGTTCTATGTTTCTATGTTTCTACTTAGGCATGCTCTCCCTGCTATCTCGTGCAGCCAGTCACAGGCACACTCAAGCTCCTGGCTCCTCCTTCTATCTCTCCTAATTGGTGGATGTTTCGTGTCCAGGAGCCAGGGGTACATTTTATTGGCTGTAAGGCTTGGTGCCGGTGGCTGAGGACTGTTAGACATTCACAGCCCCCCTGGCCCCCCTCCTCCCCCCAGGAAAGAAAAAAGAGAAAACACACTGCAAGTCACCACAAAAACAAACCTGGATGGGTCATGGAATCATCAACTGCAGTGGATTTCAACTCCACTATTATATGACTGCAATCCAATGCAATTGCAACTGATTGCAACTGCATTGAATTGCAACTGACTATTTCAACTGCCAACCACTGCTCCGGGGTCTACCTTTGGAAGCATAGAAGGCTAAGGTCATCATGGAAGCCCTTTATAGAATCTGTGGTAACTTCTTCAGACCCTCTTCTGGTGTGGCCATGGAAGTACACACACCAAGCAGGGTCTTGGGCTGACATTATATTCTCTTTCTACTTACATAACACCAGGATATTATCTGTCCTAGTAATTATGTCATAACTACTTTGTCAAAAACATTTCTTAGTATAGAAATTACAAATAACATTTCTCAAAAAACAGGGTGTATACCGGTTGTACAAACACAGCAAAGAATGTGCTGACATCAATAAGCCATCTTGTTATAGTAAAACTCTAAAAGCTTCACACTGATAATGTTTTTCTCTATTCATTATCTTATAAAAGTTACAAGTCACACTTATTCTGTTACCTATAGATAACAGTTGTTTTTGTAAAAGGACTGAAAAACATTATTTTTGTATGTTCATTCTGAGCAAGCATTTCTGTGCATGTCATGTTCTCTGAGGCTGGTTCTTTCTGGTCAGCATGACAAGGCAGTCTTCCCATATAATGTTATATCAAACTATAAGTGTGAGCCCCTCTCTCTCTCTCCTTTCATAGCCAGTAAATACTGTAGCATAATTAGCTGTATAAAATATTGGAATATGTCAATACTGGGATATATCATTTCATTACAGTGAGTTCCTCCCCCTCCACAAAAGGGGTGATTCCTCCACTCCTGGCAACATCTGCCTGCTCTCCCTCCTTCTTTCTCTTGCAAAGCTGTAGGAAAAACTAGTTTACTCATGACTTATAGAATTCATACACTCCTAAAACTCTGCTCCCCCTTCCAGTCTGGCTTTTGGAAGGATCATTCCACCATCTCCTTCATACTTAGAGTCACTGACCCCATCCTCTCAGCAGTGGATCAGGGGAACATTACAGTGGCCATTTTCATCTATCTGGCCAATGCCTTTAATTTAGTGTCCAACTCACACTTCCTGGATAAGTTGTGCTCTGCCGGCCTCTCAGCCCTGCTGTCAACTGGTTCTGTTCCTACCTCCTGAACCATCAACAGCTGGTACAGGTAGGAGGTGCCATCTCTCCATCTTTCCCTATCCAGACTGGGATCCCACCAGGGCTCTATTCTGGCTCCAATCCTCTTCTCCATCTTCCTAAATGACCTACCCTCCACCTTTACCAACTCACATATTCAAATGTATGCAGATGACCCAGTTGTCTACACCTCTGGTCCCTCGACTGCATCTTTGAAAGTCTTACTTCAGGAAGTCTTTTCAAATATTCTGCACTGAGTCCACTTCAACCAACGTCCTGTCAACACAATAATAATGGTGTCTATGACCTTTGGTACCAGCCAGAAACTGGCCGAGTTTGCTGCTCTCCACATCTTCTCCATGCTTGATGATGCATCACTTAAAGTAGTCCCAGCTTTTAAGTACATTGGTGTCTGGTTAGATATCAGGCTTGATTTCTCTTCTCACATTGATGCCATCCATGCTAAACTTCACCTCAGACTCGATGCCCATACTGCAATAAGACCTACTTTTCTTCCCAAGTCTGCCAAAAGCTGGTCACCAAAATGGTTCTCCCAGTTTTCAAATATGCAGATGTGATTTATGGCACTGCCTCCTCCACCTTCCTAGCCAGACAGGACACCCTCTGTAACACATTCTGTCACTCTGCTACCAACCCACCCTCTCATACTCACCTCTGCACCCTTTTTTCTGCTTTATCCAGCTTCCCACTCTCCTCACATCACCAGTCCCACTGTGCTTCCTTCAACTCTAAATATTGGTTGGGGTCCCTCCCCTCATACGTATTCCAGCCTCTCTTCCTCATCATCTCCTATTCTTACTCCCTGCACTCAAGAGACCCATGCACATTCTCCCTTTGCTACCCAAACTCCACAGCTGGGAAATTTGCTTTACCGTATTGACTTCCCTCCCTTTGGAAACAGCTACCTGCCACCGTCTGTCTCTGTCTCTGTCTCTGCCTGTCTCTCTCTCTCTCTCTCTCTCTCTCTGCCCATCTCTTCCCTCCATTAAATCCTAGCTAAAACTCCTCCACCTACCCTCTGCTCCAGCCAACCCTCTTCTTGAACCTTTCCTTACCATTGCCTGGCTTTTAACCACCCATTACTTCTCCCTCCCCCTGAACCTCATTGTTCTGGCAACCTCATTGAAGTTTATCAACCTGTTTTGACACCTACTTGCAGCATCAGCTCAGCCTCTCTTCACTCTGGCACTATACACATTGAGTCTGCCAAGTTTGCATGAATGATTTGTATGCTATTTCTTTTGCCCTTTATAGGCAATGTTTTGCCATGTTGTCTGTACTGTGCTCAACCCGTTCTTGTTAAGTCACCCTCATTGTAACAACATCACCTAATTAGGTGTATTTTGTTTGTAATTGTGCTTCTCCCCATCCCCCCTCCTGGGTCACACCTGGAAAAGAGCCTTGGCTCTGTGTGCCATTGCTGGTTACCAATCTTTAAATATATAAAAATAAAAAAAATATTTTTTTTCCAAAATTTGCTTTAAACAAATGGCAGAATTCCTGCAAGAGATACAATGTCTCATTTTCCTGGGTGTTTATTACTTTAGCAGAGTATAAAAAGTGCCCCTGAGAAAGCAGAGTGCAATGAAGTGCTATGGTGTAAGCCAGTTTGCTGCTCAACATTAATTCACTTTGGACTTTGAACAATTAATCATCTCCTACAAACTGATTACATGGTGTTTTGTTTGCAGTGTTTGTTTTGGGCCAGTACCATGTTTACATATGCAGCTTCATAGTATCTGCACACAAAAAGTGCATTAAGTAGATGGAAGGATGCCTCTAAAAGATACAGCATCTCACTTGGTATGGCAGGGTGTAACAAGTGCTTAGATGGTAGCACATTAAAATAGAAGACTAAACAAGTAGTAAATCCAATAGGACATGCAAATACAAGTAAAAATAGAATAATAGATAGAAAAGTATCTATTACAAGGCAGTAAGCCCATCGAGAGGTTTTGGGGACTTGGAACCTCAAGAGCAAAGCTCGAGAGGTTTCCAAAGTCCCCAAAACCTCAAGATGAACTAACTGCAGTGAAATAGATACTTTTCTATTTGTTATTTTTTGTAATACATGGATGAATTTTGAAATTCTGCAGCTTTTATTTACATTCTTTGAGCTCGGCAATCAGTCGCAATGCTGAAGACACACTTGCGCTCTGCTGACCGTCACGCTGGAGACAGACTCGCTTACCCACATCCCCACTCCTGACCACCACTCTCTCGGTGTCTGTTTATATTTTGGCAAGTTCTACCTTTTAGTTTGTGATCCTTTGGGTAATGCAGGATCAACCAGATAATCCGATGAGAGAAAAAAAAGCAAAAGAAACGAAGCGGACACATTTGGCTTGCTAAGCATGAGTAACGAGCTGCCATGATTTCAAAATTAGTGTGCTGCCCACAGAGGAACAGTGACCAATTAGAATGCATGGCTTGACTTTGGAAGTGCAGGAAGGGACGGGATCATGGCAGTCGGGTTTATGTGTGAGACTGACTTGCATAGCCGCTGTGGCATTTCTGTGATGATACTATCATTCTAATGTTGGAGCGATAGTATTATTGGGAGTGAAGTGCAGTATTATTGAGAGTGAAGTGTGCTATTTTGAGGAAACTGGCTATCTATTACAGGGAATTTATTGCACCATTTTCGATGGTATTATTTTGATGATCCATATATTACAGAACAGTTACTCACTGAAACTGTAAATCTTCGAAAGAATTTCCTCCATTAGGCCATACCTTTGGAATTGTAGGTCATCGGTGTCAGGACCACTCAAACATTTTTGTTAGCTGGGGCTGCCCACAATGACGTGCAATGTCAGCACCTACAAAATGTGGGCAGCCCTATGGCTGCTTAGTTCCCTATCAGAGGTAAGTAGAACACTTCCCATGAGGAACCAGTAGACCAAGCCAGTACAAGGCACAGGATGAGAGTCATGGTACTGGAAAATGCATAAGGCACTTATGAAACCCTCTAGCCAGAAAGTGGAATATCCTTCCAGCTTACACCTCAGTGAAGGGGAAGGAGGGTGGGTGCACTGTGGCTCAATGGAGGACATTCTCTCAATGATCTCCTGTTACAGTGAGTAAATATTCTATCACCATTGAGGATATTTCCTCCATTGGGCCACACCTTTAGAATTATTCCCAAGCAGTACAAACTACCCAAGGAGGATGTCAAATTCTGATATGAATCAAGACAGAAGGCTATGCAGAACAGCAAGACCAAAACCAGCATGCCTGTGTGAGACAATGTCTAGACTGTAGTGCTTTTTAAAAGTATGTACAGTGGTCCAAGTGGCAGCAGTACAAATGCCAACTATTGAAACATTCTTAAAACAGGCAACAGAAGTGGCCATACCATGTGTAGAGTGGCCATGCACAACACCAGGAAGTCCCTTACCATACTCCCTATAACACAGTTCAATGCAATGAGCTAGCCATTTACATAGAAACATAGATGATGATGATGGCAGAAAAAGACTAATGTTCCATTCAGTCTGGCCATGGTACTCTATCTAACCCCAGGACCTATTGTCCATGCAGGGTCCCTGCCCTCCACATCCACCCCCATTCCCCTCCAAGTTTCAGTCATCCCGAGCAGATAGTATACCTTTCACTCTGTCCCAGCCATGCTTGAAACTATTAATAATTTTAACACCCACCACCTCAACTAGTAAACTGTTCATCGGTTCCACCACCCTTTCTGTAAAATAATACTTCCTTTTGTCTCTCCTGAATCTCCCTCTTGTCAGTTTTCACTCATGCCCTCGTGACCTTGAACTGTTACTCATGCTAAATAATTCCTCACTGTCCATCATGTTTATTCCTTTCAGAACTTGAAGGTCTCATATCACCCATTTCCCTTCAGATCTCTAGTGAGTGCATGTTCAGTGCCTTGAGGCACTCCTCATACGATCTTCCCTGTTGACTGTCACCCTTCACTACACTGTCTCCAGCCTGTCCTTAACTTTCCTGAGGTGTGTGGACACCAGAACTGAGCACAGTACTCCAGGTGAGGTCTCACCCAAGATCCATAGAGGGGTAGAATGACCTCTTTCCTTCCGCTGTCAATACCCCTCCCAACACACCTCAGCATCCTGTTTGCCTTATCATAGTCCTTGTTTCAATAGCTTGATTGTCTGAGGGTATCACTGATGACAACTCCTACTGTAGGTCATGTTTGTCAGCTCCAGTGCTGAGTCTTACCCCATCTATCTAGTACTCACTCATGGGGTTCTTGTTCCCTAGCTATATCACCTTGCACATTTTGGCATTAAATTTCAAATGCCAAATCTTACACCACACCTCTAGCCTCTACAGGTCACTCTTCATCTCCCTGACTCCCTTGTCACTATCCACCCTCCAACAGAACTTTTTGTCATCTGTGAAGAGGCACAACCTTCCATGGATTCCCTCTCCAGTGTCACTGATGAACATATTGAAGAGGACTGGGCCCAGTACAGATCCCTGTGATACCCTGCTTGTGACTTCCCTCTCTACTGACCTTACCCCATTTCCTACAACCCTTTGCTGCCTCCCCCCTAAGCTAGTTACCTACCCATCTTACTATGTGCCTAGCCATGCCTAGTCATGCCTAGGTCCTTCATCTTCTCTTCTTCAGCAATCATATGTGAGGCACTGAGTTGAAAGCCTTGTTGAAGTCTAAGTAGAGTAAGTTCATGGTGTGGCCTCTATCTAATGCCTTTGTTACCCAGTCAAAGAAGACTATAAGGTTAGTTTGACAAGAACTCCCCGCCATGAGCCTGTGCTGTTTGCTATCCTGGTGACCATTGCTCTCCAGGTAGTCCACAAGGTTCTCTTTGACAAGTGGCTCTATCATCTTGAGCATGTGCTAAGGAGGGCATGAATGAAATTGTCGCCAGACATCTGTGCGTGTGTGTGTCTGTGTGTGTGTGTGTGAAATCCCCGAATTCCCTCTGAGAGTGTGGGAGAAAAAGAAAACAACAATAAAATCAATCAATAATAAACAAAAACAAAACAAACAGGAAAACACAAGTTAGCAGTGGAGTGTGCACCTGGTTGCTTAGAACTGTAGTTTTTTGTTAGTATTGAGGAATTACAATCTGACAAACAGAGCTCTGTTTCATACAGCAGAGTGGTTATTTTAAGGAATAATTGAGAATGGATGTTGCAGTTGCTGTAGAATGGCCAGCTGTACAATTTTAAACATTTTACATATACTGTGTTGGGACAGTGTATTTCTATAGAGGCAGCACTTCAGGGCATCATGCCTTTAAATAACTCAGCCCTTTGTGAGCACAGTGCAAAGCATGTGCTGAGGAGGGCACAAAACAAAATTGTTGCCAGATGTTAGTGTGTGTGTGTGTGTGTGTGTGTGTGTGTGTGTGTGTGTGTGTGAATAAGTAATGCCCCAAATTCCCTCTGAGAGTGTGCATATATTGTGCTAGGAGAAAAAGAAAACAACAACCAATAAATAAACAAATAAATAAAAAAACAAACAGGAAAACACAAGTTAGCGGGGGAGTGTGTACCTGGTTGTTTAGCAACAGCTGGGGTTTTTGAGAATTGTAGTTCCATGTTAGTATTGAGGAACTACAGTCTTACAAATGGAGTTTTGCTTAGTACAGCAGATCAGTTATTTTAAGGAATAAATGAGAACAGAGGTTTCAGCAGCCATAGAATGGCCAGCTGTGCAGTTTTAAACACTTTACATATGTTGTGCTGGGACAGCACATTGTGATCATGGCAGCACTTGAGATAGCTTGTCTTTAAATAGCTTGGCCCTTGTGAGTGGAGCCGAACATGAGCAGAGACAACATGATCAGAGGCAAGCATGTCTGCCTGCATCTGCTGAGGATGAAGAGGCAAACGCCTGAAGTTCTAAATGGTTGTTTAGAGTACTGCTGGTACTTACTGAGTTTTTCATTGCACTGCTTTATCTAGAAAGAAAATTCATCTAACTTTTGGGAAATAGGTAAAAATAAAAACAGTAGAAGGTATGAGAAAAGTTGGAAGATTATAAGTAGAACTGAAACAATGAGGTTACAAAGATAAAAACAATACAGGATGGAGGTGGGATTAGTGACATTAGCAAGTGGGGAAATAGGCACAAAATGCATATTTTGTAATAAATTCAGTCTTGAACTAGTTTCATATTTTTAAGCCTTTCTCTGTAAAAAAATGCCAGGAAATAAAAGAGTTGAAATTAAAATTAATGGAATTTGAAATGGTGGTTGACATATTAAAAAAGCAAGTCATACTTCAGGGAAATGAATGTAGTATGGTGAGAAACAAAACATAAAGGCCCAGGTAACTGGATCATGAGCAGGGGAGTATTCGTATATGATGGGCAAAAGAAGGAAAAGCAAAAAGGATGAAGAACAGTGAACTTTGAATTGAGCATATCAAAAAACTTTCAGCCACTGATAAATTTAGAGGTAGAGGTGCAACAAGAAGTTGTTGAAGTAATTAATGAAATAGGGATATGTGAGAAGGACAAAGCAATACCAATCTCTAAAATCAAAAAAATTATGTTTTGGGAGATTCAGTACTAAAATTTATTGATCATTACACAGCAGGGGACAATGCATTAAACATGACGACAAGTAGTTTTCCTGGGGCAAAACAGCAAGATATTAGAAACATGATATGCAGCATTTTTAAAGAGGACAAGGAAAGGTTATTAGTACTAATACTTGCTGGCAAAAATAATATAGGAAAACAAAATGCACAAGAAACAATAGAAGAATTTTAATTGAAGAAAGATATGCCTGTGGAAAAAATTGTGATATAATATTTGAAATATTGGCTGTAACTAGAGCCAGATAAGAAGAAACAGAAACACAAAACAAGCAAACAACTGGTTAAGAAAGTGGTCATTGGAAAACAACTTTGTAAATTTAAGGCACTGGGACTGTTGTGTGGACAACTTAGACTTGTATAGCTCAGATGGGTTACACGCAAATAAAAAAGGGACTGGATATCTGGGAACATACATAAAGAATGAGAATGAGAATGGGGCTCCAGCTCAAAATAAAATCAGATGCATAGGTAGTGAAAGAAGGGTTAAACATATCTGAAAACAAGAAGATAACTATGAAATGCTAATAATAAAAAATGCATGAAGTTTAAATATTCTCAAGAAAACAGAACTGGAGAGTATATTGCATAATAAAGGAATAGACACTGCAGCCATAACAGAAACATGATGGAATAAAGATACAGTATTGGGAAAAGAAATAAAAGGTTATACAGTACGTTATATCATAAGGAAATATTGGATAGGAAGAATGGTAGGGCGGTTCTCTATATAAGAGAGACAATAATTAGCAATACATTTCAAACAAGTGCAATAGAAACCTTATGGAAAAATGTTAAAAGTAACAGTATGGACATTACAATACTAGGAGTGTGCTATAGACTGTCAAAGAGCACAGCGCAATACAACACTGCAGTAGCTAATGAAACAGAGCACTAATCAGAGAGAGGAAATGTTACTTTAGTCAGAGATACCAGTTTTTCAGATACCATATAGACAGGAATTTATTTATTTATTTTTATTTATTTAGATTAGGATTAATACATTTGAGTCAAAGACTCATTTTCAAAGGTTCCAAGTCAGGGACAAACAGAGCAAAGACAAGTACAGCACAAATACAAATAGTACAATAATTAAGAACAAGAATACAATAAGTACAACAATTAAGAATAAACAGTGGCAAAGAAAGCATGGTATACATCATGGAGAGCATTAAAATGGTACATGAGGTACAGGTCTTGCTAGTTTCAAGTACAACTACACAGTAGAAGTATATAGCACTACATCATGTTGTTGCAATGTAGGGATAGATACATTAGTGATAGTGGGAGACACGTCAAGAAGTTGGTCCATGTTTAGCTATAGGAATTGAAGGGAAAAGGGGAGAAAGGAAAAAAGAAAAATGAAAAAATGAAGGGGAAAAAGGTGAGCAGCCAGACTGGCATTGTCAAAGTGGATAGGGATAGTGAGGGCAGGAGTAGAGGGGAAGGTAGTGTTGGCAGGGTGTAGTTTGTGAAAGAGGTGGAGATTGGGGAGACAGGGAGGTGAAAGGCGTGGGGGAAGGGCAGGGGGATTTAGTCAAAATTAATTTCTTGCACAGCTACAGGTGGTGGTGCCCTCGAGGTGGGATCATAGCCCCCTTTTGAACAGACTCATCCTAGTATTTACTTTCGGACTGTCAGGTAGTCCATTAAACCATTTTGGGCCCTTAAAAGTAATGGATTTTTGTGCCAGTGAGGTGCGCTTGAAAGGGACTTGTAGCCCACCTTTTGTAACATTTCTTGTTTGCTTATTGTGCACAGCCTTCTTGAACAAACTGCTTATGGATTCTGGCATGAGGCCTAGTTGTGCTTTTTTTACAATCAGGCATGCTTGATATTGGGCTCTTTGGTACATTGGCAGAATGAAGTCTAACAATAAAACTGAGCAGCAGTTGCTGGATCAAGTCCACATACAGTACAAGGTCTGAAGCAATTAATAAATCAACTGACTAGAGTTAAAAACACAGTACAGTAGATGTTGTCCTAACTGACATGCCTGAGAAAGTAAAGGGGATCATTGTTAGAGAGCAAGTAGGCAATACTGATCACAACATCTTGGAAGTGAGTACAGAACACTAACTGAAAGACCAAAAAACAAAGGGGCATAAATGACAATTGATTGCAAAAGGGCAGGCTTTGTTAAAATAAATCCAGAACTAAGAAAATGGAACTGGGCACATGAGTTCAGTAAATCCAGTGTAGAAGTATGCTCAATGACCCTGGTTTTCCATTTTTCTTGGTAAAACTGGTAAATATCATAGACTCCTGCTTGGTTTGCTGATTTAGAATTCATCCACTGGTGCCTCAAGGAAATCACATGTCACGGCATGGATTCCCCAAGATTTCAGCATCTTAAAATGAATGCTGTTCTGCGGCACATTCTCTCTGCTCTGCTGCTTATGGAATCAGCAAGGAAACCACCCATGCTGCTTTCTTGTTACCACCAATACTTCAGTTTAGCCACCCATGCTTCCCTTCAAAATTTCCAGCTGAGGTCTGCTCTGTAGCCTGAAAGCACAGTTTTTATTTATTATGTGCTTATACATCTATTATTTTGATGATATTTAAAAAACAAGATAAATATCAGCACACTTGTTGAATTGTACTAGGAAGTTGAAGTAGAGGTGTCAGGTTTAAAGCTTAACTGTTCCTGCATCTAAGACTTTATTCAGTCAGCTGATGTGACTGCTCACCAACCTGAAAGTAACATTTTTTTGTGTAGAAAGAGTATATGCCCTAACATTTTTCATACTAGATGATTTAAAACAACAGCAAAAGAAAGTTAAGTCTCAGCTCACTTGGGGAATCGGGCTGGGCAGCATGGGTGGGGGTGTCAGGTTCAAAGTTTAACTGCTCTGCATCTAACCATTTGATCAGCTGATGCAACTGCTCTCCTTCCAGACAGCAAAGTTTTTGTGAGGAAAAAGTATGTTTCTAAGCTATGTTTACACTGCATGATTAAATCCCCCAAATAGCTTAGCATCAGAACACTTGCAGAATCAGGTGGTGGTGGTGGGGAAGGGTGTTCAATTGGGTGTCCTTAATTGCATTTATTTAAATGTGTGTCTCTGGAAGTTGAACTGTTAGTCTTGCTGAGCTAGGAGGCTCAACAAATGCTTTTTGATGAGGGTGTCTTTGTGTGGGATCAAGCAACCTGGAGGAATCTTACAGCACTGTGTGGTCACACACGTCATTAAGGCTTCCCCCTACTTACCGCTGAGGTATGGCCCCCTTCAACTCAGCACACAGTGCCTCTGCATCATGCTATAAATCTCAGCAGCCCAGAACATCTGGAACAGCTCAGCTAATAAAACCCAGATATATCACTTGGCAGTGTTTTGTTGTACCAGCCTGCAGCACTATTTTGCTTGTAATTTGGGGAGTGTTCTTCTAAGCTGAGTAGGTGAGCTGGGCTGCTGATGGTGTAAGCAACGGCAGTTCTCCATGCTGCTATTAGCAGTGTGTTCCTGAGGGGGGGGGGAGGGCTTAGCTTTTGTGTGCCCCTGAATCTGCTGTATGACCTAGGTGCTGTTGTTACCCTACCTGCCACTGCATGATACCAGAGAGGATTGCTGAGGTGCTGCAATAGCACTCAAGCCAGAATACACACTCAGAGCATGCAGCAGTTAAGGTTCCAGATACTGTATGAGGCCAGTGGGCAAAGAGCTGCTGCTGTTGGCTGTTGTGTTCCCCTAAGTGAGTCAGGGAAGCCTTAACATCTGTATGGCTTTGAGTTTTCTATATGGTCCAATTGTTGTTGCCACTCTACTTGCAACTGTATGATGCCATTAAGGTTGAGTGGGGTGCTGCAACTGCACCCAAGTCAGAAAGCACACTCATGTAGAGACAGACGGTAAGGCTCCAGGTACTGTATAATGCCAGTGGGCAGAGTAGTGCTCAATTCGCATCTGAGCTCTGATGTGAAAACTAAGAGACTCTCTTTTCATGGAGATCAAGCTAAAAAAAAATGATATACACATGTTTGGGAGATGCATGATTTTCCATTAGAAGGTCCTCTGCTAATCACATGTGGATTTTTTAGGTGAAGGCACTTTATTTCAAAGAAGCCAATTCAGGCAGTTAAATGTTAGACAGAACCAAACTGAGGGAGTCCACCTTGGTGTCTGGTGGTTCAATTTAATTTACTTCTGACTTCTGATGAGCTAAGATACCCAGAAATTTGTAACTTGGGCATGTGAAATGTGGGTGTTGAAGGAAGGGGACTGTAGTGCTGTCACTACTGCAATCTCCCCTGAGGGATGGGGGCTGCACAGTTGCTACTGCTGTCACACTTGAGGGATAAGGGCCATAGTGCTTCTGCCATTGTCCCTGAGGGATGGGGCTACAGTGTAGCTGTTGCCATCACACCTAAAGGATTGAGGCCTTTGTGCTGCTGCTCTCACCCCGAGGGATGGGGGCTATATTGCTGCTGCTGGTGTCACACTTGGGGGATGGGTGCCATAGTAGCTGTGCTGCTGCCAGCCCTGAAGGATGGTGCCATAGTGCTACTGCTGCCACGCCTGAGGGATGTGACTCCTAGAGCAGCTGCTGTCATGACTGAGGGATAGGAGACATAGTGCTGCCATCACCCCTGAGGAATGAGGGCCAGGGTGCTGCCATCACACCTGAAGGTTTGGGGTAGTAGTGTTGCTGCTGCCATCACACCTGAGGGATGGGAGGCTGTAGTGCTGTTGCTGCCATCACACCTAAGAGGTGTGAAACATACTATGACTGCTGCCATCACCCTTCAAGATGGGGCCATAGTGCTGCTGCCGCTACCGTCACCTCTGAGGGATTGTTGGTAACAGTGCTGCTGTCATCACACCTGAGGGATGGGGGTTATCATGCTGCTACAGTCACCCCTGAAAGGTGATGGCCATAGTGCTGCCACTGTTATCCCTGAGGGATGAGAGCCATAATGCTGCTGCCATCACCCCTAAGCAATGGGGGCTACAGTGCTGCTCTTGCTGTTCTCATTGCCACCCCTCAGGGATGGGGAGACAGTGCTGCTGCTGTCACCCCTGAGGGGTAGGGGCCATAGTTCTGGCGTGCACTGTTTTTTTTCTTGTGATGCCATCACCCCTGAGAGGTGGAGGTAATACTGCTACAGTCATTACCCATGAGGAATGGAAGCCATAGTGTTGTTCCTGCTGCTGCTGCCACTGTCATCCATCAAGAATGGGGATCATAGTGCTGTTGCTGTTACCACTGAGGAATGGGGGCCATAGTGTTACTCCTGCTGCTGCCACTCTCACCCCTCAGGAATGGGGATCATAGTGCTGTTGCTGTTACCACTGAGGGATGGGGGCCATAGTGTTATTCCTGCTGCTGCCACTGTCACCCCCTCAGGAATGGGGATCGTAGTGCTGTTGCTGTTACCACTGAGGGATGGGGCCATAGTGTTGCTTCTGCTGCTGCCACTGTCACCCCTCAGGAATGGGGATCATAGTGCTGTTGCTGTTACCACTGAGGGATGGGGCCATAGTGTTGCTTCTGCTGCTGCCACTCTCACCCCTCAGGAATGGGGATCACAGTGCTGTTGCTGTTACCACTGAGGGATGGGGCCATAGTGTTGCTTCTGCTGCTGCCACTGTCACCCCTCAGGAATGGGGATCATAGTGCTGTTGCTGTTACCACTGAGGGATGGTGCCATAGTGTTGCTTCTGCTGTTACCTCTGAGACATTGGGGAAATAATTCTGTTGCTGTCACATATGAGAGATAGTCAGCTCGAGATGCCAGTGCCACATACACACAAACACACATGCCTCCAAGATCTGCACACTCAGATTACTTGGGTGAATAAGCATTGATAATAGTAGGAGGACTATGTATACACATATGATACAAAACCAAAGTGGGATACAGGTTGAGCTTATCATAGAGTTCATTATTGTTAATAACTAGAAGGATTGATGCACAATACCAGACAGCAAAAATGCATGTTAGTTAAGAAAAAAAAATTGTTAAAGCTCACAAAACAAAATACCAATAAAAACAGGTTTTTACTTTGTATATACCGGTGACAATACCAGTTTTCCATTCAGCAAAACAAATTTTGCCCTTTTTCATTCATGGTAGGGCACTATTATGCAAAAAAAATAAATAAACACAAATAGGATGGGAGACTATACCAATAAAAAACTGTATACATTAGCAGAAATATAACTACTTGGTATAATAACAAAATAAAGAAACAGCTAAGGCTTTTCAAAAAATTAAAGCATATCGAACTAAAGAAACTGTGAACTCATATAAAAAAGAATTGAAGGTATCAATGAATTTGATTAAAAAGGCAAAAAGGAAAATAGAATTCAGGATTTCACAGCAGGGATAATGCTAAGTCTTTTTATGCCTACATCAATAATAATAAAGGTAAAACTAATACTAAAGGGCCATTAAGGGATAACAGTATGGAAATAAATGATCCATAGAGAATGACCAACATTTTTAACAATTACTTTAGCCGTGTCTTTGTTGGGAAGAAAAAACCCAATGTAGTTGAGGGAATAAATACTTCAGAAGGGGTATCACAGATAGAATTTGATCAACATAGAGTGCTTAATAGAGCTAGGTGAAAGTTGTGAATTCTGCTTTAGTGGAATGTCAATAAAATTTCACAACATTCACGGAAGTTTCTGAACTTCCACCTGTGGTGGATCAGAAACCTTCTGAATGTTTTTGGTGAATTTTCACCCTGTTCTGCTTAAAAATAAAAAAAGTTACCTGGTGTCCAGTGGCACCCACCTCCCACTGGTCATCAATCGCAGCTGGATAAAACTAGATTTCCCTGGCATCTAGTGGCACACTCCTGCCTGTCACTGATCACCACCCGATAAAACTAGATTGTGACTCATGAACCCCCCAACCCTGATCCCAAGTACCTGAAGCTATTACCTGGTAGTCTAGTGCACCCTCCACCCCCAACCCCGCAGATAGTGTCCCACCACTCCAGTCCGCCCCATCCCAATCCTCTGTATAGTCATATATAAATATTTTCTTAGTGGTCCAGTGAATCCCTCCTTATTTTTGATCCTCAGTACTTGAAGCTATTCCCTGGTGATCTAGTGCACCCCAACCATGGCAGGTAGTGTTTCATCTCCTCCCCCCATCCCAATCCCCCATATAGTCATATTTAAACATTTCCCTGGTGGTCTAGTGAATCCCCTCTCCCTGCTCTGTTCCCCAGTAACTGAAGCTATTCTCTTGTGGTCTAGTGCACCCCCCCAGCAGATAGTGTCCCACCACCCCGCTTCCCCATCCCAAACCCAAGTGGGCAACAGGCACAACCCTCCAGTCTTTACCATGGCCGGTCGCTTACTGAGCTGTCACTGTCAATGAATGAGCACATACTTGTACAAGCATGTGATCATTCATTGATAGGCCAGCTCACACTCATTCATTCTGTCAGTGGTGCAGACAAGGGTGGAAGGCTGTTCCAGTTGTTGGTGGGGTGTCAGTATGGGAGGACTGGTATTTTGGAGCCACAGGGGTTCACAATGATGTTCCCACCAATCCCAAACCCCTGACAGTAACACAAACAGTCCTCCGCTCTTGTCTGTGCTGCCGACAGAATGGTTGAGCTCAATTACAAGTAGTTGCTTATTCATTGACAGTGACAGCTCAGTGGGTGGCCTATCATGGTGGAGAGCTGAGTGCTGTGCTGGTCGACTGCTCTGGTTCTGGATGAGGGAGCAAGGTGATGGGGCGCTATCTTCCAGGGTGGGGGAACGACGGGGCACTAGACCATCAGGGAATAGTTTCAGGTACTGGGGTCCAGGATCAGGAGATGGGGTTCATTAGACCACCATGGAAATGTTTATGACTATACAGCAGAAAGGGATGGGAGGAGTGGGGTGGGTGGACACTACCTTCTGGGGTGGGTTGGCAAGGGGTGCACTTGACCACTAGGGAATAGCTTCAGGTACTAGAGATCAGGAGTTCACAAATCAGAATCTAGTTTTATTGGGTGGAGATTGGCAACTAGAAATGCACAAAATTTAATTTCACCAGCAAAATTCCGGCAAAATTGTGAATTTTGCCCCATGAAATATTTTGCAGGTGTGAAATGTGGAATTTCACCTGCAAAATGCAGAATTTTGCCAGTGAAATTCAGCCTTTCACCCAAGAACGGTGTAATTTCATCCGTGAGTAGTGAAATTCCACTGTTCGTAGGTGAAATTCTGCATTTTGCCAGAAACAGTTCACATTTCGCACTCATGAAACATTTTGCAAAATGTGCAAATTTCACATAATATTTCACATAATAAAATCTGCAGATTTTGCCCATCACTATTGGTGACTGGCAAGGGGGGCAGTAGACACAAGGGAACTCTAGCTTTATTGGGCGGTGATTGGCGACCGGTTGGGGAGGTGCCACCACTAGATACCAGGGATTCAATATTAAGGGTGCCAGCAAAAAGTTGGAATTTCTGTGGAAGTTGCTAATGTGATTTCTGATCTTTCGTGGAACAAAAGTCTGACTTTTGTGGAAATTATGCCAGTGAAAGCTTTTTTTTTTTTGCACAATTTCTGCAAGACCTAGATGTAAACAAAGCATCTGGACCAGACTGACTACATCCCAAATTACTGAACGATATAGCAGAGTTCATCATGGACCACTGACTTTTTTTTTCAATAATTCATATCAGACAGGTCTAATCCCTGAGGATTTGGAAAAAAACAATTGTGATTCTAATATTCCAGATGGGAAATAGGGAAGAGGTGGCTAATTACAAACCAGCTAATCTGACATCTGTGCTGGGAAATATAATGAAAAAACTAATAAAACCGGAACTGGAGTTGGAAATCAGTAAAAATGAGTTAATCAACAGAAGTCAACTTGGATTCAGAAAAAAACAGATCAGTAACTATTAATATGCTAACATTTTATGAGCAGTGAGTAGCGATACTGATAAGAACATATTCATGGAAGTGATATATCTGGATTTCAGAAAAGCATTTGATGTGGTCTCTTGTGAGTTACTGATTAAAAAAACTTAAGGAAGTTAAAAGAAAAGATAGCATAACAACCTGGGTAACAAATTGGTTAAATTGCAGATCACAGTGTGTAAGAGTTAAAGGAAATCTTTCAGGAGAGGCAATAGTGACAAGTGGGGTGCCACAGGATTCTGCACTAGGGCTGCTTTTGTTTTCTTTCTTTATTTCACATATGCATAAGCAGGTTAAAGGGTACCTAAACAAGCACTATTTTAAAACTGCAAACTCCAAAATCTGGCTTCATAGCTAGGTAAAGTAAAGGCTGCTGTTTACATTCATGATAAAACTGCATTTATGTAAATAACATAAATGCAGTTTCATAGCTTTTAAAAAATGTAAAATTCAGCCTTTCACTTTCAAAAAACAGCCTTGCTTGCTTCCTAAAAGGCTCACCAAATGTGTTAAGTGAATCATGATGACATCATTGGAGCCAGAGACAGAGACCCACATGGCTCCCTATAGTGTTAACTAGTTCTTCTTTGTCCCTTTGTTTTGAATTGTTTCACCTGAATGATCAACATCATGTGTTAACACGTACATTATTTTGATTAGTGCACATGTTAGGCTATGGTTTTGTTCATTTTGTTTACTTTAACTTGCTGAAAATGTTTTGTAATCTAGCTGACTTTCTCTTTGGCAGACCGCAGTATAGTACAACACTTCAAATACATGATGATCTAGTGGTTGTGTGATGCCCTGAGTTTTGTAGTGAAGTACTGGTCTGATCCAACTCAAAAGCTCATGTTTTCTTGGTAATCCACAAATAAGCCTCTCTTGTAGCCTTTTTCCATGTGAACCCACTGTACCTAGCCTGCCTTCCATTAAATGCTCCACCATCCATACTCTGTCCTTAGTACTGCCTGGGGCCGCATATGAGCTTGTGGTCTCATGAAGAGAATTATCACACCTCAGATTGTAATCTTGTACCTCAGAGAGTTGTGCACACCTATACCAATACACTCCATCAGCTGGCACTGTTAAAAAAATGTCTCTCAGATCACTCTCCAGTCCACTTTCTCAATGTTTGACTTCTGCTCCCACAGTAAACATTGAGTGGATCATCACCCTTCTGCACAGTGAAGGCAGTATGTACAGCCCCCTGTTGTGTTTTTTTCCCACCTCATTAACCAACAACAAGGTCTTCCTGGGGGGCCAGGCAATAAGCATCAGGACTCACCAGAGAAACTGCTGTTCATGCCCTCATAAGGGCTGCACTTACTATGGACAACAATATTATTAGCAGGAGAGGCATGCTAATGCCTTGAGTGAATCCACTAGACTTCCAGTATTAGTCTACTCCTTCACCTGTGATCTGCAGAAGGCAAGGCAATTTTATTTAAAGTTGCCCAATCCTGGAGGCTCTGGGTGCTGAACATAAACAAGGACATACAGCAGTAAATAAAAATGCAGGATGGTTCCTGGCAATTCTTCTCCAGTACGTTACTGTGCCCTACTCCACAATGTGAGTTGGCTGGCTACCACCCTTCTGAATCTTAAATGAGCTATACACAGCTCCCTCTATACTGTCCTAACAAACATCAACATCCCCACCACCTGAGGGTAATCTCTCTACACTGAATTCAAGTAACAGTTTAGGTGCAGCCCTGCCACTCTGCGTATTTGTCATTGCTGGCTGCTCTCATCCACAGTCAGGTAGTGATCATGGTGCTGGCCGCCCCACATCTCAGATCTCACAATGACCTGGTCAAAGTCCCCCTTCCTGTCTTTCCCTAACCTTCATACAGCTGTACCCTGCTGGAATGACCTCTTCAGTCCCTGTCTGGCATTCAGTCTTCTCACCTGCTCCCCACACCAAAAACTGGTGAGCTCAATACTTTTCCACATCAAGAATGCAGTTAGTACAGTCTCTCATGTTATTTTTACATATTAATAATAAATGTGATCTTCTGGTAAGCCAGGCTGATAGCAGCAGGGCACAAGGTGAAAATAGGCTTTCCTACCCATAAAAGATCTAAGCCACCTAGGACTGGGCACTATTAAATGACATGCACAATGATGCACACACCCGTCATTTAATAGTGCCTGATCAAAGGTAGCCTAGTTCTTTTAAGAATAGGAAAGCCCATCTTTCCCCTTCTTCCCTGCTGCTATCAGCCTGACTTACAGAAAAGATTTTTTTTAATTTCTGATATGTCAAATAACCCAGGGACTGTACTACCTGCATTCATGATGCAGAAGGGTGATGAGCTCACCAGTTTTTGGTGTGGGGAGAAGGAGGAAAGAATGAATATCAGAGGGGGACTGAGAAGGCCATTCTTGCAAGGTACTGCTATATTGAGGGAAGGGGGAAGACAAAAGGGGAGAAATATGAGCAGGTTACTGTGAGATATAAGATATGGGGCTGCCAGCACTGTGATCACTACATGACCCCATTGTTCTGGCCAACATTTCCCTTCCCATAAAACCAGTTCATGCAATTGTCCAAGGCTGTGTGGGGGTATTAATGTGTAAAATGGCTACCACTACACGTTCATTCACTTCACTACCAGTCTAGCATTGCTTGTAAAGTACTTTGGGATACAATGTGTATGAAAAGCACTATATAAATGCTGATTCCAATTATTATTATTATTATTTCCCATAGAAAAAGAAGACAAGACAAGCATATTTTTGATTTCCGAGAAAGTATGAACTCTGGCATTGGAGTACACAAGAACTTTGTTACAAACAAGTGGTGGATCTAGGGGGTGATGAAGGGTGCAGCTGCACCCCCCCATTGTAACTTACTTGCTTGCTGCACATTTCACTTTGTTGAAGAAGTCTGATTTATTGATTGTACAAATGTTTATATTCAAAACTACGGATTACATTTGTAGGTTCTGTCAAAAACGTACAAGAAAAGAATAATAACATAAAATATAAAGGTTTAATTAAAGTGTTAAAAAGTGCATATCAAGTATGTACACCACCCCAGCACCCCCCATTGTAACATCCTGCATCCACCATAACCACTAGATCATAAGGTTACTTAAGATTTGTACTGCACTGTGATTTGCCAAAGAGAAAGTCGCTTGCATTAAAACACAATTTCAGCATGGTATTTTTAACTAGTCTGTTTGCCATCCCCACTAGTAAGGCCTGGGTTTTGGTTATCGTTCTTCATGCATAAAGAGATACCTTGAGAATGGCTACTTTTATTGCCCCCATCTCTCTTCCACTCCTCTTATGCTGTTAACCCCTAACTAATTTGTCCTGGAACAACTCCCTCAACCTGTTGAAGTCCACTTTTCTGAAATCAAGGATCTCAGCTCTTGAATGGGGTTTTTAGCTCCCAAGGGCCAGTTTGAACCAAAGAGAGTTGAGTTGTTGGATAGGCATTGTTTAGTGACAGATATGTACTCTCTCTTACAGGGGTGAAAGTTCAAAAAGCTGAGAGGGTTTTCTGCAGTCCTTTGTATGATCTAGATAGAAACATACTGTCATATGTACATCAAGTACAAGAAGTGCAAAGTGATGCACCTGGGAAACAAAAACCCAGGGGAAGAGTACACAATGAGGTGGAGGTATTAACAACAACAAAAATGGAAAGGGACTTGGGGGTAGTCATAGCAGATGACCTAAAGGTAAGCAAGCAATATGAGAAGGCAGTAAGGATGGCTGTGGGGATAATGGGATGTATAGGGAGAGGCATCACCAGAAAAAAACAGGAAGTTGTTATCTCTGTGTGCAGACAGTTTGTGAGACCTCATCTGGAGTACTGCTTGCAGTTCTGGAGACCCCATCTCCACAAGGACATAGACTGGATGGAGGCAGTCCAAAGGAGGGCAACTAAAATGATGCAGGGTCTGCAACAGAAGCCAAACAAAGAGAGACTAAAGAAGCTTAATATGTATACCATCGAGGAAAGGAGGGAGAGGGGGGACATAATAGAAACTTTCAAGTACCTCAAAAGAATCAATGAAGTCCAAGAGGGTATCATCTTTCAAAAAAAGAGATGCGCAAGAACAAGGGGACACAATTTGAAGATAGATGGGGACTGCTCGGGGCAATGTGAGGAATTATTTTTTCACAGAGAGGGTGGTGGATGCATTGAATGGCCTGCCTGAAGAGGTTGTGGGGTCAAAAACAGTGGGGGAATTTAAGAATGCATGGGACAGACATAAGGCAATTCTCATGGGGGGTAGTAAGAAGTAGGCAGTTGGTTAACCAGGATCTGCAGCTTATCCAATAGGTAGGGAAATGGGCAGACTAGGTGGGCCAAGCGGTCCTTATCTGCCATCAAAGTCTATGTTTCTATGTTGAGTGTATGGAGCAATTCCTCACCTTTTTAGCATGCTCAGTATAATACACTGGTTGGTTTGTAGTTTGATTCAGCATGAAGTGAGAACCATTTTGTGTAAAAAATATGGATTAGTATGCAAAATCACCCTGTCCTTTTGAAAAGTCAGGTAAGGGGGCTCATGCATGAGCACCTGAAGTTCAGAAATTCATTGGACAGAAGTTATAGCAGACAGAAGAAGAACCTTCCAAGAAAGGAGGAACACCTCACAAGTTGCAGTAAGCGCAGGTGGAGCCAAATTTAATTTCTCAAGAATGAAATAAAGTCCCAAGGTGAGACTGGTTTATGAACTGGAGGATGCATGTGCAACATAACCTTAAGAAAGGTATGGGATACTTCTATTTGCACCACTGTGTGTTAATCAGTAGGGGCATGGAAACCCAAAATGTTACCAAGTACAGCATGCTAGATGATTACTGTAGACTACAGTCTGATAAAGACAGGGGATAGGACATAACAGCATTGATAGGACATGTAAATGGGTCCTCTGAACAATAAGCACATCACATGGAGAAACGCTTCCATTTTAGTGTATAGCTAATTGTCTTGGGGAAGTCTTTCTAGCTGCCAATAAGAAATCAGCCATCTGGGGAGAAACCCCAAAATGCACAGTGGCTATGTCCTCAAGAGCAATGTGTCTAGATGAAGGGATTACAAGTCCGGATAGACCAGCAACCCCCTGTTCTGTGACAGTAGACCCCAACATAAGCATAACTGAACAGGAGGTTCCACTGTCAGATGTTGCAGAAGGGGGAAACCATATCTGATGAGGCCAGAAGGGTACAATCAGTATTGAGGTGGCCTGTTCTACTGGCAGCTTGAGTAGAACCCTCTGAATTAGAGGGATGAAAGGGAATGCATAAAGGTTCTTATTAAGGTTCATACTAAGGCGTAAGGACCAGAAAAGGCCATTGGCCTATTTATTTATTTATTTATTATTTATTTAACTTTGTTCACCGGGTAGGCCCTGCATCATGAACAATTGTACTGACATTAGGAAAATTTGTCCCAGAAGGTGATTTTATGGTCCCTGCATGTAATCACCTTTTGGGCAGGAGTTGAAAATGTTCTCTGCCCTTGTTCATGCAGTGGGGTCATAAGAAGGCTGTGTTCAAAATTTGGTGAAAAAACATTTAAAAACAGTAAGGTTTTGAGCCTACATTGAATTTTGCAAGAGCAGGCTCATAACTTTTGTAATTTTCAATATTTTTACCCCAAATTTACAACATAGCCATATCTTTACAGCACCTCATGAATATGACAGCTGTTATTTTTCAAATGCTGGCCAAAATGCTTTTTTTTTATATCCCAAAAGGTGATTTCATGGTCCCTGTGCAAAATCACCTTTCAGGCAGGAGTAGAAAATTTTCTCTACACTTGTTCATGAGGTATGGTCATAAGAAGGCTATGTTCTAAATTTGGTGTAGAAATATTAAAAAACTATAAAGTTATGCTCCTATGTTAAAGTTTGCCAATGCAGGCTCGTACCATTGGTAATTTTCAATTTTTTTACCCCAGATTTACAACAAAGTGATATCTTTACAGCATCTCATGAATGTGACCACTCTCATTTTTCAAATCCTGTCCAAAATGTTTTTTTATACCCCAAAAGGTGATTTTGAAGTCCCTGCACGAAATCAACTTTTGGACAGGAGCAGATAATTTCTCTGCCATTGTTCATGAGGTATAGTCATAAGAAGGATATGTTTTAAATTTGGTGTAAAAATATAAAAAAAAACAAAGTTATGAGGCTATGTTGGATTTTGCAAATGCAGGCTCAGGACTTAAATAATATTCAATGTTTTTACCAAAGATGTTCAACGTAGCCATTTCTTTAAAGCACCTCATGAATGTGACAGCTGTCATTTTTCAGCTCCTGCCCAAAATGTGTTTTTGCATACTGAAAATTGATTTTGCAGTGTTAGTTCATTAGGTTATAATAACACATTTTATAATACAGCACTTGGATTTACCTCAGGCCTTACCCCAAAAATATTTTCAAAATTTCAACAAAATAATTTTAAAATTCAAATATGACATTATCCCTATTCTCCAGGTTCTGGATAATGATGAAAATGTTTCTGCCACACTTAGGAATATGACATAATATATATATTATTAACACCTATATACAATAATTCTAAATATTCCTAATTTGCATAAATATCAAGCATAATAAAAGTAATGTAAAGAACAACAACAAAGGTTTCAGAAAATCAAATAAAACACAAAGAAATAAGACAAATAAAACAAACAAAAATTAAAAGCAAATAAACAATGCAACTGAATAAGCAATATTCAACACAATGCATGGTATTGGCTACATACTATGCTTTCAGCATACTTGTAAATATCATGACCTTTTTGGTATAAGAACCTGCAATTCATTACACTAGTATCTCAATTTATATTGCTGTATAAAGCATATTTTAAAACTTCACAGCATGCAAAATGTATCCCTTTTTGTCTAAATTTTAGCTTAACTGTATACCCAAGGTTTGTTGTTAAAAGTTCACCATGTTACCAACGCAAATAGCCAAACTGAAATAATAAGATAATTAAAATAATACTTAAATGTCTGGTTATCTGTAGGCTTGGTCTTCTTTCATTTTATCTTTCAAAATCTTGGTGAGAAGTGCTTCCTCTGATTCTGGATGATACTAGTCCTTCAGTGGATTGGCTTGGCTGTAGTATTCTGTCTTTTCTCTGGTTCACCCTCAAATCTGGGACTGTAGAATCTTCTGACATCAATGAAGCAGTGCCGGCTGGATCCTTTTTGCTTGACATCATAAATCATCAAAAGGTCACTTAGCAAAATTTGGTAGGAACATCAAGTAGTTAGGTACTGAAGATTCAAGGCTCAATAGTAAGCTTCTTCCCAACCACTGTGGTTTGCAGAAAAGGGGTTACTTATGGATGGCAAAGTCTTTTTGGTTGGCAGCTGGATTTATGACTTTTTCTGATTCTCGAACCTGCATCTCTGAACTCACTGTTATCCAGCAGCACTGCAGACTTTATTTGGCTGGTGAATTTCAAAGTCAGCCTCTTGTCCAGGCTTTTAGCAGAAATTCTAAAACATTACTTCAGTCAGAATGTTCAGAGTAAACTATATTCTTTGCTCTGTCCCATATTGGAAAAAGTCCTTCCTTGTAACAAGTGACTTCAGCAGCTGGACTTCATTGCAATGTTGTGCAGACTTCCAAGCTTGTCCTTAGCATCCCCTGGTGGATACAGTGGGTTAACTTAAATGCTGGTCCCAAGTAGGTTTGGCTTCAGACTCTCTGGCCTACTAGCAGTCTAAAATAACAAATGACTTGGTCCCACTGACATAGGTCCTTTCAAACTGAAGAATCAAGCAGTTCTGGGCTTGACCAGCAGAAATTGCATATAAGTTTTCAAGTTGAGTGACATCATCACCAAATTCTGATTGGTCATTGCAGATGATAAATGGTTGACATTTATCACCACCCCTAAAGACGTCCCACCTGCTTTAGGCTCACTTTTATAAAGGAAATTAGTTTTCTTTTATACTGTAACTTCTTTATTTAAAATAATATAACTCTTAAACCAACTTTTCTGAATTTCTGTCATTGAATGGAGTCTTGCAACATGTTTTTCATGTTTTTAGTACCTGTATTTCCTGAATTAGGTTAATAAAGGGTATAATTTTATTTGTTTAACAAAATTTCTCAAAACAAAGTAATAGACTAGCTCTAAATATTCTTGACTTCAGAATAATGTCAAATTTGTCCATGAGTTCTTTTCAGAATATCTCTAAAGCATTAGATTTCTGTATAAGCACATGGTTTTGTCTGTGCTTAATGAAGTGTGACATCATGCAGCTTGGAGCTCATTGAAAAATTCTTTAACATGAAGTGACTAGATCCTGCTTCCAGGCACTTAATTAAATGATAGATATCTTGAAAGGTCAGAAGGTTAGCTTGCTTTTGACACCAAACTTGTATTTTTTTTTATCTCTGACAGTTCTGGTGCTACAATGTTTTATAAATAGCAAGCATTACAAAGCTCTTGTAGACCTCAAATTCAATCACTTTATAGGATTCTTCAGTCTTTATTAAATGTCTGAATTTGGTCTTACTGGGACTTTATACATCTTTGCAATTCCTAAAAATGTCTTATTCCCATTGTAATGGATGGTACTTCTTAAAAGAGGTGTCTGTACACGCCAGTCTCATTTCAGCCTGGAGTCCAGATGTGATGCATCACCTGCCAAGTTCATAGCAAGTCATCCTTCCTTATCTCTTGGTTGCTAGGGTATTATAAAATTTGACTCTTCAAGAATTCAGGTAGGCCTCTTTGCTCTGGACCAACACTGCAGAAAGTCCTTTAATAGTATGGCCTAAATTTAGTGTATTATCCATTTTCCAGTGCTCACTAAGAAGTAAAACTTATTCCTTTTATGGTATGTTCCACATATGGAATGACTGCAGTATCCTTTTCTCAGCCAGACAGAAGGCACTTTGAAATTTAAACCACAGAACATTTTTTTTTTACCTCCGAAGCAATGTTTTTCATGTAGGCACTAATTTCAACCAGAAGTTTTTTATAATATGCCTTACAATACAACTAAGCCCTTACAAAGAATATAAAATAGTAATTAATACTTAATAAGAATATGATAATACAATTATAATAATAAAATATGTTTAATCAACTTAGTTTTGTTCCTATAGCAGTCCCTGCACAAAATCACCTTTAGGTCAGGAGTTGAACACTTTATCTGCCCTTCCTCATTAGGCAAGGTCATAATGAAGCTAAATAATACTTAAATTTCTGGTTATCTGAAGGCTTGGTCTTCTTGCCTTTTATCTTCCAAAATCTTGGTGAGAAGTGCTTATTCTGATTCTGGATGATGAAAGTCCTTTAGTGACTTGGCTTGGCTGTAGTCTTCTGTCTTTTCCCTGGTTCACCCTCAAATCTGGGACTGTAGAATTTTCTGACATCAGTGAAGCAGTGCAGGCTAGATCCTTCTTGCTTGAAGCCATGAATCATCAAAAGGTCATTTATCAAGATTTGGCAGGAACATCAAATAGTTAGGTACTGACAGTTCAAGGCACAATGTCAAGCTTCTTCCCAATCACAGCTGTTTTCAGAAAAGGGTTTCCTTATGGATGGCATAGTCCTTTTGGTTGGCAACTAGATTTATGACTTTTTCTGATTCAGTTCCTTTCTGCTCTTGAACCTGCAACTCTGGACTCATTGTTATCCAACAGCACTGAAGGCTTCCTTTGGCTGGTGAATTTCAAAGTTAGTCTCTTGTTCAGGCTTTTAGCAGAAACTTCAAAACATTACTTCAGTCAGAATGTCCAGGGTAAACCATATTCTTTGCTCCGTCACATATTTGAAAAAGTCCTTTCATGTAACAAGCAACTTTAGCAGCTGGACTTCATTGCAAAGTTGTGCAGACTTCCAAGCTTGTCCATAGCACCCCCTGGTGGATACAGTGGCTTAACTTAAATGCTGGTCCCAAGCAGGTGTGGCTTCAGACTCTCTGGCCTACTAGCAGTCCAAAAAAACAAATTTCTTTGTCCCACTGATATAGGTCCTTGCACATTGAAGAATCAAGCAGTTCTGGACTGGACCAGAAGAAATTGTACATAAGCTTTCAAGTTGAATAACATCATCACCAAACTCTGATTGATCCTTGCAGATGATAAATGATTGACATTTATCACTGTGCCTAAAGATGTCCCACATGCTTTAGGCTCACTTTTATAAAGGAAATTATTTTTTCTTTTATAAATTCTATATTCAAAATAATATAACTCTTAAAACAACATTTGTGAATTGCTTTCATTGAATGGAGTCTTTCAGCATGTTTCTCATGTTTCTAGCACCTGTATTTCCTGAATTAGGCTAATAAGGGCTATATCTTTATTTTTTTAACAAAATTTCTTAAAACAAAGTAATAGTCTTGCTCTAAATATTCTTGGCTTCAGAATAATATAAGATTTGTCCATAAGTTCTTTTCAGATTTCTTTTTAGACTTCTGCATAAGCATATAGTTTTCTTTGTGCTTAATAAAGTGTGAC
The DNA here is from genome assembly GCA_016271365.2 of Neoceratodus forsteri. Classification (NCBI taxonomy): domain Eukaryota; kingdom Metazoa; phylum Chordata; order Ceratodontiformes; family Ceratodontidae; genus Neoceratodus; species Neoceratodus forsteri. The sequence continues at coordinate 1,389,353,464 of CM057453.1, forward strand.
ATCATGCAGCTTGGAGAGCATTGAAAAATGTATTAACACAAAGTGACTAGATGCTGCTTCCAGGCACTTAATTAAATGATAGGTCAGAAGATTAGCTTACTTTTGACACCAAATGTGTTTGTTTGTCTCTGATGGTTCTGGTGCTACAGTGTTTTACGAATAGCAGGCATTACAAAGCTCTTGCAGACCTGAAATTTAGTCACCTTATAGGCCTCTACAGACTTTATTAAATGTCTGAATTTGGTCTTACTGGATCTTTACACATCTTTGCAATTGCTAAAAATTTCTTATTCCCATTGTAATGAATGGTACTTCATAAAAGAGGTATCTATACATGCCAGTCTCATTTCAGACTGGAGTCCAGATGTACTGTAATGCATCGCCTGTCAAGTTCATAGCAAGTCATCCTTCCTTATCTCTTGGTTGCTAGGGTATTATAACCTTTGACTCTTCAAGAATTCAGGTAGGCCTCTTTGCTCTGGACCAACACTGCAGAAAGTCCTTTAATGTTACGGCCTAAATTGAATGCATTATCCCTTTTCCAGTGCTCACTAAGAAGTGAAACTTATTCCTTATATGGAATGTTCCACATATGGAATGACTGCAGTATCCCTTTCTCAGCTAGATGAAGGGCACTTGAGAATTTAAACCACGGAACCATTTTGTTTCCCCCTCTGAAGCATTGTTTTTCATGTAGGCACTAATTTTAACCAGAAGTTTTTTATAGTATGCCTTATAATTAAGCCCTTATAAAGAATATACAATAGCAATTAATATTTAAGACTATGATAAAATTATAATAGTAAACATTTTTATTCAGCTTAGTTTTGTTCCTACATTCCCCCCTTTTGAATTAAAAATGCACCCCAAAAATGCATTTTGTAATTCAAAACTATAATCCTACTATATGGGTATATAGTTTAAGCATTTCAGGGAAAATGAATCATAGAACACAATGCTGCATCATCATGTGGTAACTTATGACATCATCAGCACATGACATCATCCCATATGACATCATCAGATGGGACATCACTAGTTGACATCATTGGAGATGTACTTTTCGGGCATAGAAATATGTACAGTACTACATGAACAGACATGATTAAACACAATTACAACTATATACAGTTTTAAATAAGGTAATAATCTTTCACATTGTTTAAACATTTCACAAATACAGCAAATTCTCTTTAGTCATCAGTTTTAAAGACCATTATTACAATTAACATTTTAACTGGACTCTAGTTCCTGATCAACATTTTTAGAGTCATTCAGAATACTTTCCAATGTTTTGTTGTGTTCACGATATTGCCTCAACTGATTAACATGAACCCTTTAAGGTACTACCTCTCCAGTGTTTTTCTTTTTTAGTTCAATTTGGTATGCTACAGATGAGATTTTGTCAGTGATCACAAAAGGTCCTTACCAACTTCGAAGAAACCTTTTGACCACGGCTTTATCCCCACTGTAGTTAAAGTAAAACACTTTTTCACCAATTTGATACTCTTTTGGATTTGTTTTCCCTGTCATAAATGGCTTAGAAGCCTCTATGCTTTTCTCTAAGTTCTTTTGAGCAAATGCAAAGGTTTATTGCAAATGCTGTTTTAAATGGGTCACATAGTCATGTGCTATAGTAGCGCATGCTGAATTTACATTTTCTGCAGCATACAGGATATGTAAAGGTAACACCATTTGTCTTCCTGTCATCATTACAAATGGAAATACACCTGTGGACTTATTAGGAATAGCCCATATGGTCATTGGTACTAGTGGTAACTTTACATCCCAATCTTTTCGTGAAGAACTGATATATTTCTTCAGTATAGACATGATTGTTTGATTAGCATGTTCCACCTGTCCAGATGATTGTGGATGGTAGGACACATGTAGTTTTCTCTGTACCCCTAGTATTTTCCAAACATTCTCTATCACCTCTCCTATGAAATGAGGACCCCTATCAGATTTTACACTTAATGGTAAACACCATTGACTAAACATGTGGTTTATTAATAAGAAAACATTGGTTTCAGCTGTGTTATTTGTAGCAGGTATACACTTAACCCATTTTGTAAACAGACAAGTAACTGTCAAAAGGTATTGGTTACCTCTTGAAGCTCTTGTAACAGGACCAATCCAGTCAACCTGGGTCTCTGACCAAGGCATGGTGATCCCTTTTTGACTGCAGTGGTGCCCTATGTCTTGGAATAGCTGGCTGAAACTTGCAACATGTTATACATCCTTGTACATACTGTGTAACACTGTTGTACATGTAGGGCCAGGAGGCTATCTCTTTTAAGGTTTCATAAGTTCTTTTACACCCCCATGTGCTCCTGATGGTACATCATGAGAATGTCATAACATTAATTCCCTTGTGGCCTAAAGGAACCACCCATTGGACCTAATGTGGGTTTTTATCAACTCTTTACCAAAAGATTATTACTTAATTGGAATTTATCCTTTTGGTTATACATGGCACTCAGGTCATGGCTGTTCTGTAGGTCATTGTCAGAAATCATGTTTTCAGTGGGTTCCTTGATAAAATGATAAAACTTTCCTACCACTTCATCCTCTTGTTGCATTTTCACTAAATCAAAGTCAGGTTCCTCACTATACAAGTGTAAGACTTCTTTTCCTGTTCCTGATGCTTTTGTCTGCTTGTAACCACATCCACATTAGGTTGGTCAGGAGGAACAAAGTTCCAGTCTTCTCCATTTAAAGAACCCTCCCTTGCCAGAGCATCTGCAAGATCATTTTGTGTTTTGTCTGGTCCCTGAATTTGTGAGTGTCCTTTTACCTTTTTCCAATTAACAACCAAGTTATGTTCCTGAACCAACTGATCAATGGCTTGGATAAGATCTGCATGCATCACCTTATTGCCTCCTGAATTGATCATACCATTTATCTTCCACCCCGGTAAATGTGTAAGGAAGTCCTGCCTAACATAATAAGAATCAATACAAATTACAATGTCTTGTAACTTATATTTACTGCTCTCTGTACTGCTATATAGGTGGCTGCCAATTCTGTATATTGGTTATACTTAGGACTGAGTTTGTATTTGATAGGAGTACATGGTATATTATCCTGCCATACCACTCCTAAACCAGAATACCTGTTATTGCCTTGCTGGAATGAACAACCATAAGCATATGCTGTAGGAAAATTCTCACACACATTCTCATCTTAGTGGTGGTGCCTGTTATGCTTGTATACCATTTCCAATTCAGGAGCTAGGTCAGGCTCTTGTACTGGATGTTCATCTACAGTACAATCATACATCTCTAGGTCTCCCAACCCTTGAGCTACTGTATTCCTTTTGTTCTTTGCATACCTAACCTCTAGGGGTAGGCCCTGGAGTGCTAAGGTCCAGGCCACAATTCTGCTACTAGAAACATTATCATTCTTAAGTTTCTGGCTCCCCAGACACTTAAAAGGTTGGTGACCAGTCTCTATAACAACTTTCTTACCACAAATGTAGTTTTTGAACTGTTGTACTGCCCATACGGTGGAAAACAATGCCTTTTCACAATCTGAAAACCTTTTCTCAACATCACTTAAGGTTTTACTCACATAAGAAATTACATGCTTGTCTGAATCATGTTTCTGATATAACACTGCTCTGATGCTGCTACCAGTGTATCCTGTCTCTAGATAAAAATCCTTGTGCATTTGTGGCTAAGCAAGACACAGTGCTTAACTCAAACTATCCTTCAAAGCATACATGGCTTTCTCTTGCTCCCCCCCACCCAGGGTTCTGACTTTTTCAGCAGCCTGGTGAGGGAAGAGACAATTTCTGCATAGTCCTGGATAAACTGTCTTGAGTAGTTATAGATTCCTAGGAAGCTGCATAACTCCCTTAAAGTTTTGTGTGGATCAGTTTTCTGGACTGCCTCAACTTTGGTATGCTGAGGGTGTAGCCCATAAGGACCAACTTCATGCCCAACATAGTTTACCTTATTTCTGAACCACTTTCCCTTTGGTAAGGACAACTTGGCACCAGCTGTTTTCAGCTTTTCATTAGTATACCTTCCACATAAACCAGATTTCCTCTACTTTCAGTATCAGGCATGGCCTTAAGCAGGAATATTTTGAAATCTGCTGGTGAATGTAGGTACCCAAAAGGACACCTGTTCCATGTGTACTGTCTCCTTTCAAAGGTAAAACACAATTTATATCTATCTTTTGGATCTACTTTTAATGTACAAAATCCATTCACTGTCTCTAGGGTAGTGAAATATTTGGCACTCTGAACTTTGGTCAGAATTTGGTTCAAATATGTCATGTGCCAGTGAGATAAAAGTACTTTTTGGTTTAACTTTCTATAGTCAATAGTGAGCCTCCACTTTCCAGTAGGTTTTAATGCAGGCCAAATTGGGGAATTATAGAGTTCACCTGTCCTATAATTCCTCACTCCATCAAGGTATCCAGTATCTCTTGTATATGTTCATAAGACACTAGTGGCATTCTGTACTGGTGTACATAAACTGGACCTTTACGAGGGTCGGTAGGTTCCCAGGTAACATGGAGGTCAGTTGCCCCACAACCATGAGCATCTCTTGTGAACATGTCCTTACACTGAAGGAACAGTTCATGAACTTTCTCTTTTTCTGCTTCAGTTTCACAATTACAATCTTGCATAGCTTGCTCAACTTATAAGTTTCATAAGTTATATAACATGTATTTTTAGCGTTAGCCTTTTATAACCTACACTACCTGTTCTTTAAAATCAGGGAAAGGTAAATTGTTACCTATTTCTACTGCATCTTCTATTATCTCAGAAATGTTTTCAGTATCAAAAGCATGTACCTCTTTAAATTGTTCTGTTTCATTAACCATAGTGAACAGTACAAGATAATCATTTTCAACTTTACTTGCCTGTATTTCTTCCTTCTCTATTGGACAAATTTATTGTAAAAAAATTAAACCATTTGGTATAGACATAATTTCTTCATCTGTTTCATCCTGAACAATGCCTTCTGGTAACTCCCCAATAACTGGAACAACTAATTCCAAATCATAAAAGGATTCCCCGATCACTACACCTAATTCTCTCACCTCTGAGGCTGGGAGATCAGAAGGCTGTGGGTTCTATCCCAACACCAGGCACTTGGGTTAATATCCAAATACTGACACTTTAGTGCAGCATGAGGAAGGTGTTGCACTCCTGAGGTGCCGTCTTTCAGATGAGACATTAAACCGAGGTCCTAGCTGTCTATTCAGGTGGTAGTTTAGGTGCATGTTAAAGATCCCATGGCATTTCTTGAAAAGAGTAGGGGAATTTTTTATTAAAACAAAAATAAGTTACAGACCTAACAGTGTTTCATCACACAAAATCAGAAGAACATAAATAAGTATTACATCATACATAGATACAAGGTGTAGTCAAAAACAATATTTCCCCACCTGAAACCATAAGAAAAAAATGGACAACCTAAATGAGTATTACAGCATACTTCAAGCCCAAAAAAAAAATAACCTAGATTATATATAACCCCAAACTAAAAAGGAAATACCACCCCCCCCCCGTGAAAAGAGTAGGGGAAATTTATATGCACAAAACCACAGTACATAGACTGTTTTGTTTCCATTATCATATAAGAGATACAGTAAACAGAAAACATGAACTGTCTGTTTTTAACATACAAACTACATTTTCAAATTATACAAAAGGGAAAGCAGAAAGTAAATTTTAAGCATTTTCTAAATTCAGAACAAATAAAGTTGTATACAAAACTATGCTTAACCCTCCTTTCAAAAGTTCTTCCTTGTCTCTGATTCAATATCCTTTATATGTTTAGGTGATGGGAGAATCTTTGTCCATAATCCATGGGAACCCTATCCATAGTTCTAACAATTTTCCTTCAGAAACCATATTCTTTTCTTTAACATAGACACATCTCATATTTTGTGTTACTTTGTTTAGTAATTCCAAAAGATTGCACTCTTTCTGTTGTAGTGTATAATTACACCGGATAGACCAAATATGCCACTTGAAAATTGTCATTAACACTTGCAGAGTACTAAAGTGCCATCTTTTCCAGGCATTGTCAAAAGTTCCATGCATTAAATTATCATAGGATATAGTATTAAAAATGTTTTCCCCCCATTTTTGTGCTACCAGAGCTCAAAATCCTGAGGTAAAAGTACATTGAAACAGAAGGTGTTCTATCATTTCTTCTTTCTGTATACATTGTAACCTGGCACAAAATCTTTCCTGCCGGGGTTTATGCTTCTGTTTTGATTTAACATTTATTTTTCCATGGCACGCCAACCAGTGAAAGTCCCAAAAGTTTTCTGGTATGTGCTTATTATTTAAAAAGCTTATTAAGGTATCCCTATAACCCATAGGACATTTCTCAAAGACAGTCTCCACCTTACAGACTGTATCCAATAATAAAAAATAAAGTTATTTTCTAGACAAATTCAGAATATGTCATTTTGTAAGATCCCATTGTTTCACCCATAAAAAAGTGCATGTATTATACTCATAGTAGATCTTTGTAAACATTTTAAGGAATACGTTTCCCATAATGAAAGCCACTGTACACATTTCGGTAGTATAAAAAACTTCCCATCTTGATTTTCACCTACCAGCAGTGGTTGTACATTACTATGTAGAAAAAAGCTGTTAAAGAATAGGATAGGATTAGGCATATTCAATCCACCTTTTTGTATGGGAAGATATAGGATATTTATTTTTAAAGGATTCAATCTACTTCCCCAACAAGCCTGAAAAAAAAATGCTCAAGAACCCAGTTTCTACAGATTTTGGAGGTGGAAATATATAACTAATATACAGAAAGATAGGAATTAGGCAAGTTTTAATTATATAAACCCTTTTTTTTACTAAATTTCCACATATTCCAGTTTAATACATTCTGTTTCCCCAAAGCAATTTTTCTCCCCAATTAAACTCATCCAATTCAATATTTCCCCAGTATATACCTAATATTTTAATTGGTTCCTCTGTAATCATAATTCCCTCAATGTTACCTTTTGTGTGTAATGAATATTGTATCCTTTGTCCAATACATTTATCTACATTTAGAGCAGCTCCTGAGAACCCACCAAAATCTTTACAAATATCTAAACTCGAGCAGATCGAGTCTTCATTGTGCACTAAAAGTGTCATATCATCTGCATATCTGCATATGCCATTATTTTGTAAGGAACTACTTAATAATAATAATAATATTTTTATTTATATTGCGCCTTTCAAGTATCAAGGCACATTCCAATAAAATGAGATAAAATACAGAATACAAAAACAGAGATACAAAAAAAAATATTATAAAACACACACAACAATTAATAAGCAGTCAAACCATATGCCCTTTCCCACAAAAAGGATATAAGGGCCTGTTTAAAACTCCCCATGGTCGTACACTCCCTTATCTGATGGGGTAGAGAATTCCAAAGGGAAGGGGCCGCAAACATGAAAGCCCGGGCCCCAGCTGATTTTAATATTACCCTTGGAATCTCTAGCAACCCCTCGTCAGCTGAGTGGAGTGATCTCACAGGGTGGTAAGGAATCAGGAGTTCTTTCAGGTAATCAGGGCCCAGATCATGCAGGGCTTTAAAAGTCAGTAATCTGACTTTGAAGGTGATCCACCACTGAACTGGCAGCCAGTGCAGTTACTGCAGCACCGGAGTAATATGGGAAGATCTAGGAGTATCCATCAATACTCGGGCTGCGGAATTCTGCACTAGCTGCAAGTGGCGGATATCAACCCCTGGAAGCCCAAGGTAAAGCGAGTTGCAGTACTCCAGGCATGAGGTCACAAAGGCATGGATCAAAGTTGGCAGATCGCCGGATGGAACAAGGTGCTTGATTCTGGCGATGTTTCTTAGATGATGAAAAGATGATTTTACCACCGCTGACACCTGGGATCGAAGAGTCAGCCCTGCATCTAATATCACCCCCAGATCTCACACCCATTCAGAGACCCGTAGCTCGACATCCCCACAAAACACTCAAGATGGGGTGCCAGCCATAGGTCCCCCTATCTGGTGATCCGGATCCAATACCAACACCTCTGTCTTTCCAGAGTTTAACTTCAGCGAACTGGATCTCATCCAATCCTGGATTTCATTCAGGCAGCTGTTAAATACCGAGATAGCTCCTTCCTGGTTGGGTGCAAAGGACAGGTACAGCTGGGTATCATCTGCATAACAGCGAAACCTCAGCCCATACCATCTCACAATGTCTCCGAGGGAAGCATGTACACCACAAACAACATGGGGGACAATATAGATCCCTGATGAACCCCACAAAATAGAGAGATGGGATCAGAGGAAAAAACTCTGACACCATCCTCTGAGTTCTCCCGGTGAGGTATGAAGTGAACCATCTGAGAACAATCCCAGAGAGTCCACAAATACATCTCAGGTGCTCAAGTAGGACCCCATGGTCAACGGTGTCAAATGCTGATGACAGATCTAATAGTACAAAAATGGACTATTTTCTCTGGTCTCTCACCATCAGGAGATCATTGAGCACCCAAACCAGCGCAGTCTCGGTACTGTGCCTCTTTCAAAAACCTGATTGGAGAGGTTCATAGATGCTATGGATGGTCAAATAGTTCTCCAACTGGGCTGCCACCACCTTCTCAATCACCTTCCTTACAAAGGGGAGGTTCGAGATAGGTCTGTAGTTGGCAAGACAGTCTGGGTCCAGAGATGCTTCCTTCAACAAAGGTGTCACCACTGCCTCTTTCAAGGAACAGGGATATTCACCTGAGTCAAGGGAGCACCAGACTGTGCTAGAACCAGTAGAATGGGCTCCCCACACCCTAAAATTAGGGAAGTAGGGCTTGGATCTAAACTACAGCAGGTAGGATGCAGCCCTTGGGCAATCTGCATAACATCCATGATTTCCGGGCGGTTGAAGGTACTCCAGGAATACCAAGAGGCAGTGACCCGATCCTGGCTACTAGCAACCCTTATAGAGCATGTCAAACAGATGTCTGACCTAATGTCAGCCGACTTATCAGCAAAGAACCGAGCAATCTCATCACACTGTAATTATGAAAAAGCTCTATGGAGCTGTAGACAGGTTGGGTTGCACAATCTGTCCACAGTTCTGAATAGTTGAGCTGGTCGGTTCTGAGCGGCAGAAATTTCCCCGGACAGGAACTCTGCCTTCTTATGAGAGATTTCTGACTGAGAGAATTGGTAATGTTCTAACAGTCTAAGGTGGTTGGCATCCAGGCCAGACCTCCACCAACAATGTTCTAACCTGCGTCCAAGTCGCCGCAACTCCCTCAAGACCCCATCAAACCATGGGGCCTGAGGTCAAAGGGAGAGAGGACGCATATGAACTGGAGCAATAGAATCCAGGGCAGGGGCAATGGTGGTATTATAAGCCACAACCAGCACCTCTGGATCATTGTAATGCACAGGAAATTATGATAGGTCAAGAACCACAGCAAGGCCGTTAGATGAGATATTCCGCAAAGGGTGGTACTTGACCATCTCCACAGGGGTCGGCCTAAAAGGTGGGGCACCAAAATTGAATCTCACAGTGTAGTGATCTGACCAGCTGACTAGTTCCACCCCCACATCAGAGGCCTCGATCCCCAGGAGGAACACCAAGTCAAGAGAATGGCCACCTTTATGTGTAGCAGTAGTAACCACCTGTGTTAGGCCCAGTGAGTCCATTAACTGGAGGAAGTGTTGTCCAGATTGCAAGAGTTCCTCATCGACCCATGCATTAAAGTCGCCCAGTACTATCAGCCTGGGAGACTCAAAAGCCAAGTCGACAACGAAGTCTGCTACTTCCTTAAGGAATTGCTTCTCATCTCCTGGTGGACGGTAGATGACAGCAATTCGATAGCCCACACCTGCTACAACAGCACATTCAAAGGAGATGGTCTCCTCAACTGGAACACTAGTGAGAGCCAATTCAGTCTTAAAACAGACCACACCCCCCGCGGTTCAACCTCGGGCGATGTATCACCGTATACCCAGCTGGAACTGCGGCCTCCAATATTGGTCCCGCATTATTATCCAGCCAGGTCTCGGTGATGCAAGCCAGATCTGTCGAGCCAACAAGATCTGAAATCACAGCAGTCTTGTTCCAGACAGATCTGGCATTGCACAACATCACCCAGGTTGGACAAAACTCCTGGGCTGCCCCCAACTACTTGCCCATCACTGATGATGGTTTCCTTGGGTATGGGGACCAAACAAGGTGGTCCACGCTCCAAGCTCCACTTTGCCCCAGGGCATCTCCTGGGCTTAATCACCCTAATGGGAGTGCTCCGCTTCACTCACCTCCACTGTTCACCCCCCACCCCCTCCTACAGGCAATGCCTAGAGCCCGACTTCGTTGGTAGATGGAAAAAAAACAGCGGGGGGTATAAAAGGGGTGGAGGAAGTGGAGAGCAGAGGCTGAATAGCACATGACTGGGGGGAGCAACAGGTAGGCACATCTCATAAAATGCAAATTCTCAGATTTAAACAATTTAAAAATAAAATAATAAATACTTAAAAATCAATTCCTTGTACAATTAAGTCCAACTAAATAACTAAAGTTACTAAGCTACTAATTTAACATAATCTAAATTAAAATAACTACAGCAATAAACAGCTAAACAAAACCAATTTAACTCCCCCCCAAGACTCTCTCACCGTGTTGAGGATGGGAAGAAAAGAAAATAACTAAAACATAAACAAATAAACAAATTCCCTCTAAAAATCCTCTCACAGCAAAAGTAGAAGAGAAGCATACACAATATTAACAAACCAATTAAAATAATAATAATAATTGGCACTCTCACAGCCAAAAGGTTAGATTTTTGTCCAGAATCTTGGTGTTAAGTGCAGTTCTGCAACAGTAATTATATAGAGCCAGAATTTGAAGTAGTGGACTGTCACCCCCACTCAAAAATAAAATATCCAGTTGCTGCTCTCTTACCACAGCAATGATCAGTGAAAGTGGAAATATAAATCCAGAGGCCCTCTTACTGCCTCACCAGTTCAGCAGCCAAATACCAGTTAGCCCATAAATCACCATAGGGTTCCACCACTTTAGTCTCATTCAGAAACAGTCTCCTTCTATCCCAAGGGAGGGAGCCCTTTTATCCACAGCAGCACTTTAATCAAAGAACCTGCAATGCAGGCCAAAGTTAATGATGCAAAGTTTGCTGAAAACAATGCCTAGATTGAACAGGCAACAGTCACCTCCAACTCATGCAAAATAACAGTATAGTTCCTTAATAGGTGTTTTTATGGCAGCCAAACAGTCAGGACCCTAGGGCAACAGACAGTTTGCAGCTAGCCCAAACTGAGCTCCCCACCTGGATCAGAGCCCCGTAACAGAGTGATCCTATAATCACTCCATACCAAGAACTCCCTGAGATGAACAGAGAAACAACACCCTCCGGTGAGCTCCTGCTCAGCCCCTCACCCCCAGAGAGCTCAGTTCGAGCTGCTGCTCCCCAGTCAGAGACCCAATCCCAGCCAAATTACACAGTAGCAGTCAATTTAAGGAGGCAATGCCTTTGCACTTGCCTATCCAATAGGATGTTTTATTTTGTCATTACCATTTATCTTTCTTAATAGAGGATCAATAAAAAAGTCATACAATACCTGACTTAATGGACATCCTTGACGTACCCCTCTTTCCAATTTTATCAATGGACCCTTCCAAGCTTGGACAATCGGTCATACTGTGGCAGTATTATATATACTTTTAAACTAATTTATCATCCACAGAGGAATTTTGTAATATGTTAATATTTTCCATAGACAGTCAAGACTGACCCTGTCAAAAGCCTTTGATTGATCCAGTGAAACCAGGAACCCATCCAAGGTTCCTAATTTTCCATGCTCAACTATTTCTCGTAACAGAAAAAGTTGATTTTGCATTTTCCTCTCAGGAATTGCATACGCTTGTGCTGGTGATATTAGTTTTGCAGTTGCTGATGAGAGCCTTTTTGCTAGTATTTTCATTAATAGTTTAAAATCTGAATTTAGCAGTGTAATAGGATGCCAATTTCCCAGATCCAGTTTATCTCAATTTTTATATAAGTAGGTCAAACTCCCCATATTCATGTACAGAGGAACCTCCCCAGCATTCAATATTTCATAAAATACTAACGTTACTTCCTCTGAACAAATTTGCTCAATTATTTTCATCAATTCATTTGGTAGGCCATCAGGCCCTGGGGATTTCTTTCTTGCCCAAGAGGAAAGTATGGATTGTACTAGGACTGTGCAAATAACGAATATAATTTCCTGAATACCATGACTAATGAGCTATTCATTATTCGGATTCCAAATAACAAATAGTTCACTATTCGTCCGGTGTTCAGGAAACACTTCCAAAAAAGCTAAAATTGCCCCCCACCCTCCTCCCTAGCCAGATCAGGCAAGATAAGAAAGAACCCCCCTTCCCCACCCTCAGATAGCACCCAAACTCCCTCTTCCCCCAACCAAGTCATAATAAAAAAAAGAAAAGATTCAAAATCCAAAGGGTGACTGGCACAACCTCATCCACCTCCACGGCCAGCCTGCGATGTAATACTGTGGCCCCCACACACACATCCCTCACACAGTACCAGTAGCCAGTAGCAGCACGCACCTCACCCCTGCAGCTAAAGCGGTAAAAAAAAAAGGCAGCTGGCGCAGCCTGCCCTCCCTCCTCAACCGGCTGCCTTCTTGCAAATGAAATCATTCACTTGCTTGCGCTTATATAGTAGAATGAGCTGATCATCATGTGATCAGCTGTTCTACTAGCGCCAAGCAAGTGAGCTATTCATTCACAGAAAACGGCCGGCCGAGGGCGGAAGGCAGTACTACTGCTGGCTGCTGCGGTGTGTGCCACTACAACTACTAAACAGAGATGGGTGGGTGGGTGGCTGTGTGTGTGTGTGGGGGGACACAGTATTAAAACTTGGTGGGCAGCTGGCCATGGAGGTGGGTGGGGTTCTGCTCAGTCAACTAGTGGATTTTGAATCTTTTCTTTATTTTATTACAACTTGGTTGGGGCAGAGGGGGTTTGGGTGCTACCTGAGGGTGGAGGAAGGGGGGTCTTTCTTATTCTGCCAGATCTGGGTAAGGGAGGAGGGTGGGGGGCGATGTTAGCTTTTTAATAGAAAAGTGGCAAAAGTGCCTGAAGCCGAATATTCTGATGCATGGGCTCCGAATACTGAATATTCGGCTGAATATTCGAAAAAAGGTATTCGCGCAGTCCTAGTTTGTACTTCTAAAACTGTTATTGGTGATGTTAATTTCTGTATATCTTCATTGTCCAATTTCTGTATGTCTATATTGTGTAAAAAGTTCTCTAGTCCTGCACGCTGTATCTCCAGTTTGCTATACATCTGTCTAGTATAATCTGTAATGATTTTAAGAATATCCCTCTGGTTTGTATATTCATTTCCCTCAGCATCCCTAGTTTTAGAGATATGTTTTTATTACATCTCAGTCTGCCAGTGTTCATAAGGGCAAATTTTTTCCATGCTACCTTGTATGCCAAATTGTTGTTGAAAAAGTAATGTTTTTGCCTTTTTATTATGAAAAGCCATCAAATCCTGTTTTATTTTGGTAATTTGAGGATCCAGATTCTGCCCCACTTTATATGACGTTGTATAAAGTTGTTGTAAGATCTTCCTGTTATATAAATAAGTTAAGTATTCATTTCTAGCCTTACTATTACTAAAGTGTCTACATAATCTCTGAAAATCCATTTTTGTATCTTCCCACCATAATGTGAGATTCTCAAAAAAAAATAAAGATAGATTTCCTGGCATGAATAAAATTCTGAATAATCAGACTAGCAGTTGGGTCAGAGAGTAAAGAGGTATTCAATTTGCAGAATCCTGAACCTCTATATTCTCTAGTATTGCCCCCCATGGTTACAGAAACAACACTGTGATCCGAAAATTCTGTAAATAATACACTAGCTTTATGAATTTCTAAAGCATTTGATGTGAAAATATAATCAATTCTGGATGTTAAGGTTCCTTTGTGGAAAGCTGGTAGTTCCAAATTTGTTTTTTGATAAACTGCATCCTTTAAGTTATCTTTTTGAATTATTTGAGGCAGCAAATTTGAATCACAATATTGTTTACCTTTCTTTGCCTCTATAGGACAATTAAAATCCCCTGCAAAAAACAATCTTAAAAATGGTTTGTAAATAGAGTTCAATTAATTTCAGCATGTCACATCTCTGAGCTTTAGACTGAGGCACATATACATTAAGTAAACTGTATGGTAAATTCTGAATTAAGACATTCAGAATCAAAACCCTTCCAGAAATTAAATCAAATAGTTTTAACTGTTTAGTATCAGGATACTTAAAGAGAATACCCAAACCAGAATAAGTCTCATTTCCCAAAGACCAAAATGAGGAACCTAGATACCATGCATTAGAAGCTTGTTGTGTCTCATGAAGCGTGTGTAGCTGTGTATCTTGTAAAAATAAGAAACCTAGATGTTCGTGAGCCAGAAAAGAAAAGAAAAGACCATCTGTCTTTTCGCCCTACCTTTTTATACCATTCACATTTATAATGTGAAAGGAAAAAGGTTCAGTCATCAAGTTTATTTGTAACTACCCTTTCTACTTTGCTTGTCTATATTTTTTAATTTCACTCTAGCCTTTCTTTTCTGCTGTCCCCTGAGCTTATCTTATCCCTCTGTATCTTTAGTACCTTCCGGCAAAGATGATTCCACTGAGGATAGATCAGATTCCTCATCTGATTGCTCTGACTGTAAAACATCAAATTTATTTAAAGTGGAAATTGTCAATTGCTTCTTTGTCATCTGTTTCACATTTTCCCTTACTATCTGTCTAGTTACCCTGCCTCCAGTTTTCCTTTCTGGAATGTGGGGGCATAACTGTCCCTGCTGGTATTGCTGCTTGTGATGCAATCTCTTGTGATGTAGTCCATTGTGTCCCCTTATCCACAGTAGGTATTAAAGCACAGATAGCCCTATTGTCTGGGGAGGGGAAGGGGATGGGTCAGAATTACTAGGGGGAGACAGGCCCTTCCTGATCCCCACCTGTGGAAACCCCAGGGTTCCCTGCCTTCTTTTGAGCTAATGCAGTCAAAAGTCACTGTTCTGCCCCATTAGCTTGGTCTGGAGTGTTGTGTGCTGCTCTTTTACAATTTTAAAATGTGTGACATAGTTCCCCACACAAATTATATTTACTTTCCTTAATGTATTCAGTTCCCAAAAGTCCCAAATCTCCACACACTGTGCACCTTACCTTTTCACAGACACTGCTCAAGTGTTCCAGAAACCCACATTTATAACACATTTTAGGTTGTCCAGCATAGAAAAGGATGCCTCTATCCCTTCTTAAAAGAAATTAATTAGGCAGGTGGATCATTCCAGTGTCAAAGGTTTTCAGCATGACTTTCACCTTCCAAATCCCAGTCCAAATATTTTCCAAGTATAGTATTGCCTCTGGGTCATCTATAATGGTACATCGTTGTTTTAGCTGCAATGTCAAGTTTTGTACACTCACCCCTCATTCCTGAAAAGTACTGTAATGACTTTATGTGTGGGCCTTGTCAGAGGGGTTACCAGAAAAGGGGACCATAAAGGGGATTTTTTCAAGTTATTATTCTTAAGTCAGAAACATTCCAAACCATGTGCAGTTTTAAAGCTGATATCAAAGGTTGTTTCCCCTGAAATATGAATCAACGCATATATTTCTGTTGCAAAAAACTTCATAGATTCTTTCAGAAGTGTCCTGACAACAAAGATCCTGTCGGGTGGAGTTTCCATACCCCCAGTGTAGGTTAACTGAACTGCATTATGCCTCTTTGTGAGATAAATAGGTGTTTTGAAGAGGGAGGAAAAGATTTTAGGATCATTTGTATTTATTAAATTCAAAGGCCACCATGATGCCGGAGATGCATCTTCAGGCCGTCCCCCATTAGACAGAGGCAACATTGGTTTATTAGAAAAGTGTAATTCAGGGTTCTGAGGCAATTCAAAGTCAGAAGGGAGCTCTAGTGCTAAAACAGCAGCATTCATCAGTTTGTTAACAGGAAGAGATTTAGTAACATTTGGCATATGTATCGGAGTGTTGCCTGAGGACCACTGACCTGTTTGCAGATTTTGTTGCCACCCTCCTGCTTCCAGCACCGTTGTCACTGACCAGCTACTTTCCCCAGTAACTTGTGCTGTGTTGTCCACAGAGCATCCCTGGCTGAGCTGAACATTGCTTGTTGTTGTCATTCCCGATGCAATATCTGTGGACTGCTTCTGCGGTAGAGACTCCTTCAAGCTATCAGCTGTTTCAATGTCTTCCATGAGTGCCGCCCAGCTTTGTGGCTCACTCTTTGATGCATATGCATCACTACTACTCAGCTGGTCAGGTTTGACAAGCAGGACGCTCTTGTCATGCTGCAGTTTTCTAAGAGACGTCTCAAGCTGTGCCTTTTTTTTGGAAAACGTTCTATCTTCATAGTCAAACCTTTCTCTTAAAATCCGTTCTTTTTCTGACATTTGGTTAGCCAAAGTTTGTACCTGTTCAATTGTGTGGTGTTCCTCAATGTCTGAGTCACTATCACTTGGTAAATCCAGTATATTCTCCATTAATCCCAGGTCAGTGATTTCAGCATTTATTCCTTTCTCCCCAGTCACCATAGCATCAGAACCCATACCTGAAGTCAATTCTTGGTCATTTCTCATAGTAATTTCAGAATCCTGTGCTATTTCAGTTTCCATGCAATTGTCCAGCTCTTCTCTGTCCTGGCCTCCGTCCACCATCTTGGCAGAATGCCAAATAGCCAGAATTTACCCCTACAGATGAGATGGGGAATTTCCTCTGGTGCCCTGGCCAAATCTCCCTCATTCACTAAAAATACCACCAATAGCTTAGTGTGGTTCAAGGTCAGTTGGTATTTCATCTGTATCCCCCTCCCTTGAGTCATGCCTGAAAATAGGCAGAAACTGCCAAGTGCATTTACCCGGTCAACAAAAACTAAATAAATAAATAAAATAACTCACAGTTAGCTCCTATAGTGATAGGCTCTTCCACTGAGTTTTGTACCAAGAGGTGCATTAGTCTGCTGCTGATGCCCAAGCAAGGTGTGGAGTGGATTTTTAACCCCATATCACTAAGCTGCTTGTCAAGCACAAAGAGTGCAGTCTCATCAGGCATTTCTTGGCCTTTCTTTACATTAACCCTAAGAGAGAAATCCTTGACATTACCTGGAATTGTAGTGAACTCATTCACCACCTGGCACACTTAAGGAATAGTTTGTCCAGACCTTAATGCCTGTGGTGTCACTTTTATTGGATAAGGGTCCCCCCTTATTCGTGACCAAAGAACATAATTGGCTAGGTCAACATACATACCCAGTCATACAAGGATGTCTAGCCCAAGGTGCATGGGGAGATTCTAGGCCTTGTACTACCTTCACAGAGTGTTGTATTTTCTTTTGCCCTATTTGGAGGTTCAAAGCACTGATGCCTATGCTCCTCATGCTAGTTTTCTGGTATGGGACATTCTCTAACCACTCCTGTTTCTTTACATATGTTAAATTAGGCCTCCCCCTCTTTAACATCTTATAAAACAGTTCACTAATTAAACAGTGCTCGTAACTGAAGCATAACACAGAAGTTACAGTCTGCAAACTCTCTGCTTTGATGGGCACTTTTAATTTGCCTTTCTCTGACTTTATGTTGCAGAGCAAGGACCTGTGATTTAGTGGCGGCATTTCCTTTCCACCATCCCCAGAGGGGGTTGGGTACTCAGAATTCAATGTCTCTGTGTCAGTTGCAGGACATGTCTCTGAGATAACAGGGTTCATTTCCTTGGTGAAGAAAGTGAGGCCTCTTGCATTAACCTCAGACTTTACCACATCATGCTTTGACAGACAAACCACATGAGCTCTTCTTCTCCATGGAGCTAAATTTTCAGGATCAACTAGTACAGACACATCAGGTACAGTGGAACATAGAAAGTTCAGTTTAATCGATGCATCATTTTTCCTCACAATAACATGATTCTGATTGTTTAGCAGCCTTAAGACTCTTACCAAATGGAATGGGCCTGTTTACCTGTGACCACAGAATTCCATGAAAATAGTCAATGATAGGCCGAAATCTTTTTAGGAGGTCATTTCCATTTAAGAAATCATCCCTAGTTCTATCAGGAATATACAATGGGTGGTTGACTTCCATTTTGCCAAATCTCAACTTTAGCCACACTTTACATCAAGTCTGTTGAGCCCCCCCCATAACCTACTACTGTATTTCTAAGCCATCAGAGAGGGTTTTCAACACCTTAGAGTTACCTACCGCATCAACCAGTTTGTCATAAAAGCTTCTGGACAACAAGATTACTTCAGCTCCAGAGTCCACCAAGGCTTCATGACTTAGGCTGTTTTCAATGTTTATATCAAAGTAAAACCCAGCTGCCTTCTTTTAGGGATTAAGTTGCCCTGGTAGAATTTGTTTTTAACATCTGGGAACATGGCAGGTTCAGTGTGACTCCTTGCATTGCTTGCAGCAGTAACTCGGGATACCTCTAGGGAAAGGTCAGGTTCTGAGCTAATACTTTCATTTTCAAATTCCATAATAGCTTCATTGCCATTGTCAGCAATTGCAATTTCAATCACCTGGGCAACATTAGGAAGGACAGAAGGCACTAAGCAGAGGGCACTATTACTGAGTCCACTGGCAATTGAGATTGCAGGTGAGTTCTGAGTGGGTGCAGGAAAACCAGAAGGCACAGGAGGGGGTGGGACCAAATGTTGGAGAAGCATTTTTGTGTCTCCCATCTGATCCTTCATTTCCTGTAATTCCTCCTCTGACTTCTTGACCATGTCCTCCATGACTGGGGAACCAGGTCTAGCTCTGTCTTGGGGCCTGTAACTGCCTTCATCATTATTATAATTTTGTTACCCTCCAGAGGCATCTCTACCACCTCTGTAATATCCTCTCCCTTACCATCGGCCACTCCCTCTATCAGGATCATTACCTTCATAAGGAGGGTCCCTGGTTTTGGTATGGCTGAGGCTGTGAGAATTGCTGAGGGCTTTGATAGAACTGTGGCTCATGGCCAGGTGGTGGGACAACAACAGGGGAAGCTTGGGCAGGGCTGGTATTTTGGACCACTACTGCAGGGTCAGACACAGCCTTGGGCTGCTCCACAGCTTTTTCTGGTTGAGTATTGTTGCCTTTTCTCTTCCTTTGCCTCCTGTTTTTGGGAGTAGATAGTGCACCCCCCCATAGCCAAAGTGTTTGAGGTTGTTACCCCAGACACTTGGACCTTGGGAGCGGGGACCCCTCTTTTTCTGTGGAGGAGAGTCATTACCTCTTCATGAGTACCAGATGTGTTCTGCCTGTCTGATAATCCAGTGGATGTCCCTGGGCCTCCTTTTAAGCTCAAGTGCCAATTGTGTCCTAATAGCAGGGGGTAAATCTTGGTAATATGCATCTTGGAAGTCATCTGAATCACTGTCTGAGTGATCTTCTGCTCCACAGTACACATCCATCAGCGAACAATAATATTCCTTAGGGCTTTGATCAACACCACATTGCATCTGGTAGGCAGCACATCTGGCTGCACCCTTGGCATGATATTTACCAAACTCCTTCGTTAGAAATTTATACAGCTTATCAGGTTTATTCCTACTTTCTCTAGACATTCTTAACCATTTAGCTCGAGGGTCATCAACTGACCACCTGATCACAAAACACTGTTCTCCCTCATCAGTTATGGACAAAGATTCAAAATTTTCTCTCAATTTTCAAATATGTTGATCAATGCCTCCTTTCACAGATTTGGAATGATACCTTTCTCCTACCAATTTCAAAGCTTGCATAACAGTATTTGATTTTAAATACCCCTGTTCCTCTTTAAACATCTTTTTATTTTTTCTGGACCCATCATATGGCTCATCTTTGGAATCAGAACTTCTTTTCTGTTTAGTTCCATGCCTCTTTTTATACTTGTCATGTGATTCCTCTTCTGAACAGGAATATTCCTTTTTGGGGAAAGAGTCATCTGGGCCTGATTCTTCAGATGCTGTTAGTCTCACATGATTTTTACTTTTACTTTTGGTGTCTCCTTTTTGGGCCTTTAAAATTCTAACTTCTTTTCCTAATTCAAAGACATGTTGTTCCAAAAGGGTATAGCGCTCTTTCCATTGGCTATCCTCATTTAATTCATTTTGTGAAGTTGTGTCTTCAGATCTCCCCTTTTTTGTCTGTATATCTGGTCTCTTTAGTATCCTCTTTGTCTTTATTGGTACACTGATCTCTCTATCTCTATGTATTTTCTCTTCTTGCACTAATTCCTTTTATTCTAACTCTTCTTCAGCACTAGACTGAGGAGGGGAGGGTTGTGGATAAAGGTTTGCTCTGTTTGCAGGTCCTGCACAGGGGGAATTCCAAGAAGGATAAACCCCTTGTTCACTACCCTGGGATAGATACCTCAGGGGTGACCAGCTTATGCATTTTTGTTCCAGGTTCCCCTCCTTCCTTTTGCCTAACAGGTACTTCTGTCTTTGTGTCAACTCTTCCTATTTATTTTCTAATTGTTCCTTTAAATCCTTATTCTTTTTTTCACTCTGGGCTAAATTCTTATTGGCCTGTTCACTGGCCTTCAATATTTCAGCCCTGTCCTTTTCCAAGGCTGAGCACCACTATTTCAGCTGTTCATTAGCCTTTAGTATCTTGGCCTTCTCTTTCTCTAAAGCTGAACACTGCTTTTTCTGCTGTTCAGCAGAATTTTTTAAAACAGCAATGTCAGTGTTTAGGCTGACCAAGGCACAGTCTTTATCAAATATTTTCTCATTACTTTCATCTAACTGTTTCTTGAGCAATTGAATCTGGCCTTTGAGGTGGAAGACTAAATTTGCTGGAAAAGGCACCTAAGCTCTTTTCTTCTAGGTTTGCTTGCAAGGACAGAGCAAGGAACAACATAATCAGAGCAAATAAAAAGATTAAGTCTTCTTTTGGCTAGGCAGATTTACTGTGTGTTACTAGTTTCTTTTGTGCTTACAGATTTTGTTACTGATTTTTTGCTTACATTTTAGTGCTTTATTGTTCACTGAATAAAATTGCTGTTGCATGGTATACTTTCTGCTGCATTGTTACAGGGTGTGCCTACAGGTTTGTTACTATTTTGTGCTTACAGATTACTGCTGTAATCTTCTCTGATTCAGACTTTGTTTTGCAAGGTATATCTTCTGTTAAATTGTTCTGCAGGTTGTGCTTACAGGTTTTGTTACCTTTTTACTTTTGCTTTATTTTTCTCTGTAGCAAAGTGTTTTTTTGCAGGGTAAATCTTCTGTGAAATTGTTACAGGTGGTGCTTACAGGTTTTACAGTTTTATTTATCATTAGGCTAAGCTTTCAGGGCTAATTACAGGAGCACATATGAGATACAGACTGAGGGATAGCAACTGCAGTTGTTCTTGGTTAATTGTTTCTGCTGTTACCTCCTTGTCTCTTTCATCTATGGTTCTTCTTTTTCTGCAGAAGAAGGGCCCAACCACCCACTCGCTTCCCCAACCACTCCATACTTAACTCCTTTTATAGAGTAGCATGGTTATGAAATTTCCCATAGCAAAGCAGGAAGGGGAGGATGACAGGGGTATCAACAAAGTGACCTCACTTATAGGGGCACAATTAATTTAACTTGTTGTAAAAAGGTGTTCAAACACAAACAAACAAAAAAATATGTATAAAAAAATCTAACTTTTACTTTCATTTTCCTTCTCGTTACACGGACCAGAGTATAAACTCAGCAACTCATCTGAAATGGATATTGTTAACTGCAGGTACTGTGGGACACATTTCAAAAGGGCAGTTATGCAGGATTTAGGATGATGTCCTACATGCTGGCCAATCGGAGATCTAAGGTCTCAGCTCCAGGCAGTGTAGGCAGAAATTACATGCCTCAAATCATATATTCAGGAGGAAATGCATTACAAGAACTGCCCACCATTTCTCCAACATCCAACTGAAGCACCTTGACCGCAGAGGGTTGTTGGTTTGGGAGGTTGGCAGGTGGTTAGAATGGGCAAATCGGGTGCCCCATCACTCAATGCTCA
The DNA here is from genome assembly GCA_016271365.2 of Neoceratodus forsteri. Taxonomy (NCBI): domain Eukaryota; kingdom Metazoa; phylum Chordata; order Ceratodontiformes; family Ceratodontidae; genus Neoceratodus; species Neoceratodus forsteri. The sequence goes on from CM057453.1 coordinate 1,389,375,497, forward strand.
CCAATGTATCACCTCCACAAACCATATAAAAACTACAAACAGGTACCTGCCTCTATCTCCAAAATCAAACAAAGGGGCAGAAGACATTGCACAGCAGGACACTGCAGCACAGGAGCTAGCACAACAAAACTCATCCAAAACAAAAAAGGCAAAAAGGAAATGAGAAAGACTTCAGATCATAGGAGACTCCATGATTCGGGGAGTTGATACCTATCTCCGGCCAGGGGTAATGGTCAGATGTCTCCCAGGTACATCAGCATGGAGAGACACTGACCACATTGCTAAAATCATGCAGGAAGCAGGAGAAAACATCATTGTCCTGGTACACATAGGGACTAGCAATCTTGCCAGCTGGTCAGTTGTGGAGACCAAGGAACACCTGACCAGAATGGGAGAAAAACTGTTATCCATTTCATCAGGCATTTCCTTCTCTGAGATCCTGCTGATCTGGGAGAGGGGTGGCAGATGGATGGAAGATTAGAGAATGGGAGATAGGGAAGCTAAACATGTGGCTGAAGGGCTGGTGCCAGGAAAAAGGGCACAAATTTGTAGGTAACTGGCAACAGTTTCAGGAGTGAAAGTTCTTTAAATTCAATGGACTGCATCCAACTAAGGAGGGAGTCAGTGCTTTGGGTCAGAAGTTTGTTGTCTTTGCAGAATATTTAAACTAGCAAATGGGGAGAGGGGTGCAGCATCCAATACATCGAATAGGAAGAACACTGCTCCCCCCTCAGCTAGTGATCAAACAGGAGTTCAGCATATTTATAGTTCATTTGCATCACCAGATAAGGAAAAAGGACCAGCTCCGCATATGATGAACAGGGGAAAAGTCGGACCTCGTCCCACAACTAACACACCAAAATCTGGCCAATGGAAAATCATGTACACAAATGCCCACAGTCTGGGAAATAAGATACCAGACCTGGAGGCAATAATGAGAGAGGCTAAACTAGACATAGTAGCCATTAGCGAGACATGGTTCACCAGTAGCCACAATTGGGAGATGTCAGTACCCGGCTATGTACTGTTCAGAAGAGACCAAGGTGCAAAAAGGGGGGGGAAGTGGCCCTTTATGTGAATAAAGATATCAAAGCTACAGAATTTCAGAATACACATAAGGAGCCAGAAGAACTGTGGGTCATCCTGGAAACAGGAAATGGGACAGCCAATATGAACTGGGGTTGTCTACAGGCCTCCAAACCAGGGGGAGGACACTGACACTTTACTGTTAGAAGATATACAAAACTTGACAGCTAAGGGGGAGGTTCTGATAATGGGAAACTTCAACATGCCAGATACAGATTGGTCAATACCAGCAGGAACATCCACCAGAACTAGACACATAGTGGATTCCCTGCACCTCAAACAACTGGTACAACAACCCACAAGAGACAGGGCTATCCAGAATCTAGTACTGACTAATGGGGAAAGGATCACAGGTCTCCAGACAGAAGGTCACCTTGGGGGCCAGTGACCATCACCTGGTATAGTTAAATTTGGCCACTAAAACTAAATCATCTCATTCCAAGGCAAAAATATGGGACTTCAGAGAATCTGACTTTGATAAAATTGCCAACAGTGTTAAGATAGCCCTGACAAGAAGAAATACAGGTGAGGGGGTGCAGGCAAAGTGAGCAAGCATTAAGGATACAATACCTGAAGCAACATCCCATTGTGTTAGGGAGAAAAGCAAGAGCAAAAGAAGGAGGAAACCACTTTGGTTCTCAAAACCAGTAGCAGAAAAGGTTAGAGCCAAAAGGTTGGCCTTCAGGAAATATAAGGGAACACAGTAGGACAAAGATAGGGAGGCATACCAAACTTCCCTAAGGGAAGCAGAGAAGGCAGTAAGGCAGGTAAGGCCCAAACCGAGGAAACACTAGCACGAACAGCAAAAGAAGGGGAAAAGACTTTCTATAGATACATTAGTGAAAGGAGAAATTCCAGAGTGAGTATTGTTAAGATCAAAGGGAATAATGGGGAGTGTGTGAAGGTGGACCAAGGAAAAGCATATGTCCAAAATAGATACTTCTACTCAGTATTTTCTGAGGAGAAGGTAGGGCAGGGCCCACAGATCAGCACCATGGATACATGGGGGAAGGAGGTGTCCAAAAGTTCCTTCGCAAAAGAAAGGGTCCTACAAGAGCTTGCTAAGTTCAGGGTGGACAAGGCAATGGGGCCTGATGGCATACATGCCAGAGTACTAAAGGAGATAAGGGTGGAACAAGCAGAGCCATTAGATGAACTGTTTAGTAAGTCTCTGAGCACAGGAGAGATCCCAGAATACTGGAGAAGGGCTCATGTGACCCCACTGCACTAGAGTGGCCACAAAGAGGAGGCAGGGAACTACAGACCAGTCAGTCTTAGCTCAGTAGTGGGCAAGATTATGGAGGAACTCCTTAAGGAAAGGATAGTACAACACCTGGAATCCATAGGAGCACATGATCCAAGACAGCATGGGTGTACAACAGGAAGGTCCTGTCAAACTAATCTCATATATTTTTTTGACTGGGTGACCAGAGTGGTGGACCAAGAGTATGTAGTTCATGGTGTCTACCTTGACTTCACAAAGCTTTCGATACTGTTCCACATAGAAGATTGATTAATAAGCTGGGTAAGCTCAGGGTGGGTCAGAAGTTGGTTAACTGGGTGGCAAACTGGTTGGTGGGCAGAAAACAGAGTGGTGGTAAATGGTATGCAGTCAGAAGAGATGCAAGTCACACATGGGGTACATCAGGGATTAGTTCTGGGGCCAGTCCTCTTCAATATCTTCATCAGTGACATTGCAGATGGACTGGAGGGTAAGGTTTGCCTGTTTGCAGATGACACCGAGATTTGCAACACAGTAGATGATCCAGATGGGGTGGGCAAAATGAAAAGAGATCTGGAAAAACTGGCAAAATGGTCTGAAGAGTGGCAACTGGGGTTTAATGCAAAGAAGTGCAAGATCATGCACATATGGAAGAAAAACCCTGAAGCTACCTATAGTTTGGGTGGGGAGTTGCTGGCAATCACAAGGTAAGAAAGAGACTTGGGCATCATCATCACATATGACCTGAAATCATCCAAGCAGACCACTAAAGCAGTAGGTAAGGCTACAGAGATGTTGGGGTGTATTAGCAGGAGTATCAAAAGTCATATGAGGGAGCTAATAAGCCTTCTTTACAAGACACTGGTTAGGTCTCATCTGGAGTACTCCATGTAGTACTGGAAGCTGCACCTGCACTAGGGCATTAGCAAAATGGAGGCAGTCCAGAGAAGGGCAATCAAAATGATGCAGAGACTGCATCAGAAAACATATGAGGACAGATTAATGGAGCTCAATATGTATACCCTAGAGCAAAGGAGGGAGAGAGAGTGGTGATATGATCGAAACATTCAAACATCTTAAGGGCATTAACAAGGTGAAGGAGTCTAACATGTTTCAATATAAGAAAAAAATAGCAGGACAAGGGACACAGCTTGAGATTAGAGGGAGGCCGATTAAGGGGTAATGTGAAGAAGTTCTTTTTCACAGAAAGGGTAGTTTATGCATGGAACGACCTACCTCAGAAAGTGGTAGATATGAATACAGTGCAGGGTTTCAAACAGGCACAGGATAGGCATAAGGGTGCAATACAGATGAGTATGAATAAATAGGCCATTGACACAGTAAAGGCCTATGGCACATTCATAAGAGAGAAAAAATAGGCAGACTGGATGGGCCTTGCGGTCCTTTTCTGCCATCAACTTCTGTGTTTCTATGTTTCTATAAGTCTACTACATTCATGAGATTTCTCTCGTAGTTGTTGGCTTAGCTGTTTTACATCATTAGATAACCTTAATTTATCAGCATGCAGATTCTCAAGTAAATCTACATACCCTTTATTCAGTTCCTCTAATTCTTCAATTATTTCCTCTGACCTGCAGCTCGGATGCAGAGGTATTAATGGCTCTTCCTTAATGGGAGGTATTTGAAACTCTAGAAGTGATGCCTCCAGGTCTGTCTGAACCTTATCTACAACTGCAATAGCAGCTGTCATGTTTTACACTCTTGTTACTAAACTTTCAATACAATCATAATTAAATGTCAATAACCTTTCATCCACACAATTAAAACAAAGAACCAAATCTTTCCTTATGATACCTCAAAAGTCTTTTTTCTTGCAGTTTTATTGCCAGACAATTACTTCTGTCAGTCTTTTCCCACTGTCTAGGAGTAATTCTATCTTTAAATCCTTGGGAAACAAGAACAGAAAAATATTACTTATGCCATTCAGTAAGTTGCAAACAATAACAATATTTATATCTCACACACTCTAAGGGCCAGATAATCAAAACTTTACCCCGGGGCTAAATTAGCACTGCCCTGCGGGCAAACTTAGCCCAGAGTACAAAGCAAGCCATAGTCAAAAGGAATAGCCCAGGGCAAACAGCCTCTGAATATAGCATGGGAATGAGGCCGGGCAAACTGATCTGGGAGTGCAGGGCAAACTTAGCCCTGGAATAAGACAGCTCTGAATATGGCAACCAGGAAGTGCAAACTACAACAGCAACACAGTGCACAGCGATGTGAAGGTAGGTAGAGTTGAACTATGTGGCCAATGTGTGCGCCAGCAAATGCGTGGACCCAGTACAGCTGCAGGCAGCAGTGTATGTGAAAGTACAGTGTGCAAAACTTTTAAATATTCCCTGAACTGTTTGCACAGCGCTAACACAATTGCATGGGTTTAGCGCAGGGCTAAACTGTTATCCTGGTGCAAACATGTTTGCCTGGTGCTAAACTTTGCCATATTCAAAAGTGAAATGCAAATGACCCTACTTAGGTAGTCTGTGGGCAAACATCCAGAATAGCATCTCATTATGCCCTGATTTGCATGCAGTTTGTGCCGGGCTAACTGTTTAGCCCTGCGCTAACTCACGCAAATGTGTTAGCTCTGCGCAAACAGCTTGGGGAATATTATACAGTTTTGAACACTACTTCCACATGCACTGCTACCTGCAGCTGTACTGAGACAACACAGCATATGCACAGATGGTGGTGGTGCTGCATGCAACTGTCACACTGTAGGTCATGCAACAGTGCACAGCAGACACTACAGTAGCAAGGGGGCCAGTAGTGTGTGGACACAGCAATGCCTATTATGTGTAGGGCAGTGATGATGACTGCACTATATACAGTGAGAGGCCCAACCTGCAGGTGTTTACTGACAGTGGACATTACTGTTATGCTGTTGTTTGACCCACAGGTGCTGCACTTCTGGCATGTGATGCTCACAGTGACATATACATGTCTGGCTTTGTGTGCTGTGGCAATTGTACAGCTGTGCAGTAGGTGGCCAGGGGGGGCATATATCATCCAAAAGGCACACTGGTGTAGGGGTATTCCCAATACTGGCCCATGTGCACTGCATGATGTGTCCCAGCCTTGTGGTTACACCTGATCTGTGGCACAGCCTGGTCACCCATACACTCTCCCCTCAACATCCTCCATGCACACAATGCTGCATGTGTGTGCTGGCATCTGTTGGTGTCCACAGAAGTGTGGTCCACAGGTGTGTGCTGTACTGTCCACTGGCAGCAGGGTCACCATCTACTGCCTGGCATGGCTCGGACTGATGGCAGATGATGGCAGCATTGTGATGCCATCAGTTAGCAGCATGCTTCCTCTATGTTTGGCTTTGTCTATGTGTCACATTTATTTGTTAGGGGTCGTGCAAAACCCACGCAAACACCGCACAAAGCCATACTGTCACGCAAAGCTGATTGCCTAGGGTTAAGTCAAGCTTTTCTTGGGCGGTAATGTGCACCACACTAAGTGTCATGCTAAGTCACACAAAACCACTTTGCACGGTGCTAGTCTCTGAATATAGCATTGCGCCTGTATTCATGTCAGTTTGCCCCTTGCATACATTATGATTTTGCCCGGCGCTAATGCAGTTTGCCCGCACTATTTGGCCTTTTGAATATAGCAGACCCAGGCTAATCCCACGCTAAACCTGTGCAAATTTTTTTCCCGGTGCAAAGTTTCGAATATCTGGCCCTAAGTGTGGACTGTTATTCGCTAATAATTATCCCATGAATGAGAATCCCAAAATATTTCAAAAATTCCTCAAAATAATTATAAAATTCAAATATGATATCATCCCTTTTTCTCCAGATTCAGGATAACAATGAAAATGTATCTGCGACACTTAGGAATATGGATATATATATATATATATATATATATATATATATATATATATAATTAACATCTATATACAATAATTCTAAATATTCCTAATTTGCATAAATATCAAGCATAACAAAAGTAATGTAAAGAACAACAACAAATGTTTCAGAAAATCAAGTAAAACACAAAGAAATAAAACAAATAAAACAAAAACATTTCAGCAAATAAACAATGCAACTGAATAAGCAATAATCAACACAATAAATGGTATTGGCTATATACAATGTTTTCAGAATACTTGTAAACATCATGACTTTTTTTGTATAAGGACTTGCAACTAATTACACTAGTATCTCAACTTATATTTCTGTGTAAAACTTATTTCAAGACTTTCTGGCATACAAATTTATCCATTTTTGTCTAAATTTTAGCTTAACTATATACCCAAGGTTGTGTAATTAAAAGTTCACTATGTTACCACCCCAAATAGATACACTGAAATATTAAAATAATTAAAATAATACCTACATTTCTGGTTATCTGTAGGCTAGGTCTTCTTTCCTTTTGACTTTCAAAATCTTGAAGAGAAGTGCTTCTTCTGATTCTGGATGATAAAAGTCCTTCAGTAGCTTGTCTTAGCTGTAGTCTTCTATCTTTTCACTAGTTCACCCTTGAATCTGGGAATGAAGAATCTTCTAACGTCAATGAAGCAGTGCAGGCTGGATCCTTCTTGCCTGACATCACAAATCATCAAAAGGTCACTTATCAAGATTTGGCAGGAGCATCTATTAGTTAGGTACTGACAGTTCAAGGTTCAATGGTAAGCTTATTCCCAACCGTAGTTTTTTGCAGAAAAGGGTTTCCTTATGGATGGCAGATTCTATTTGGTTGGCAGCTGGATTTATGACTTTTTCTGGTTCAGTTCCTTTCTGTTCTTGAACTTTCAACTCTGGACTCACTGTTATCCAACAGCACTGCAGGCTTGCTTTGGCTGGTGAATTGCAAAGTTAGTCTCCTGTCCAGGATTTTGGCAGAAATTTCAAAACATTATGTCAGTCAGAATGTCCAGGGTAAACCATATTCTTTGCTCCATCCCATATTGGAAAAAGTCCTTTCTTGTAACAAGTGATTTCAGCAGCTGGACTTTGTTGCAATGATGTGCAAACTTCCAAGTTTGTCCTTGGCACCCCCTGTTGGATACAGTGGTTTAATTCAAATGCTGGTCCCAAGCAAGCATGTCTTCAGACTTTATGGCCTATTAGTAGTCCAAAATAACAAATTACTTGGTCCCACTAACGTAGGTCCTTTCACATCGAAAATCAAGCCATTCAAGACTGGACCAGAAGAAACTGCATAAGCTGAGTGACATCATCACCACACTCTGAATGGACCTTGCAGATGATAAATGGTTAGCATTTATCACCACCACCCCTAAAGACGCCCCACCTGCTTTAGGCTCACTTTTATAAAGGAAATTATTTTTCTTTTATAACTTCTTTATTCAAAATAGTATAACTCTTAAATGAACATTTTTCAATTTCTCTCTCTGAATGGAGTCTTTGAACATGTTTTTCATATTTTTAGGACCTGTATTTCCTGAATTGGGCTCTTAAGGGTTATAACTTTATTTTCTTAACAAAATTTCTCAAAACAAAGTAATAGACTAGCCCTAAATACTCTTGGCTTCAGAATAATATTTGTCCATGAGTTCTTTTCAGAATTTCTTTAAAGCACTAGATTTCTATATAAGCACATGGTGTTGCATGTGCTTAATGAAGTGTGACATCATGCAGCTTGGAGCTAATTGAAAAATTCTTTAACACAAAGTGACTAGATCCTGCTTTCAGGCACATAATTAAATGATAGATCTCTTGAAAGGTCAGAAGGTTAGCTTGCTTTTAACATCAGACTTCTTTGTTTATCTCTGACAATTCTGGTGCTACAATGTTTTATAAATAGCAAGCATTACAAAGCTCTTGCAAACCTGAAATTCAGTCACCTTATAGGCCTCTACAGTCTTTATTAAATGCAAGAATTTGGACTTACTGGGACTTTTTACATCTTTGCAATTGCTAAAAATTTCTTATTCCCTATGTAATGAATGGTACTTCGTAAAAGACTGGAGTCCAGATGTACTGCAATGCATCACCTGTCAAGTTCATAGTAAGTCATCCTTCCTCATCTCTTGGTTGCTAGGGTATTACTGTATAAAATTTGACTCTTCAAGAATTCAGGTAGGCCTCTTTGCTCTGGACCAACACTGCAGAAAGTCTGTTAATATTACGGCCCAAATTCAGTGCATTATCCCTTTTCCAGTGCTCACTAAGAAGTGAAATATATTGCTTATATGGTATGTTCCACATATGGAATGACTGCCGTATCCCTTTCACAGCCAGACAGAGGGCACTTGGAAATGAAACAACAGAATAATTCGTTTTTTTATCTGTGAAGCAATGTTTTTCATGTAGGAACTAATTTTAACCAGACGTTTTTTATAGCATGCCTTATAATTAAGCTCTTATAAAGAATATAAAATAGTAATTAATAGTTAATAAGACTATGATAATAAAATTACAATAATAAAATACTTTTAATCAACTTAGTTTTGTTCCTACAGCAGTCCCTGTGCAAAATCACCTTTAGGCCAGGAGTTGAACATTGTCTCTGCCCTTCTTCATGAGGCAGGGTCATAATGAAGCTATATGGAAATTTGATATAAAAATATTAAAAAACAAATTTTCAGGGGTGCTGCTGAGCAGCTAACGGGAAGCAGCACTTTCAAAGAGCTCCATATATACTGTATTGTCTTAATCTTTTATTTTCTACCCCTTCTGATTTTCTTAATTACGCCACAAGTACACTTTCTGCAATGACAGGCACTCAGGACTGGAAAAATGGGCAAAACTCGTGGGAACGCCTCTGCAGCATCTGAATTTTTCACTCCTAAAAAGTCTGGACAACCACTAGGGGAGCAGCTTAGTGGAAATGAAGACGCAGGGCCATTGAGTGCAGAACAGTGACAAGCGGCATCCCTTCTCACCATACAGGCAACATTAAACCAGCTGGTTAACTCGGTATGAGACATTGACAAGAAACATAATTCCCTAATGCCACAGATCTCTGCACTTGAGACTAGAATGGATGCATGTGAGCACACTGTTCAAAGGAGTGAGGGCTCAGTACTTAAGGCCTGCAATGCAACAACAAAGCTGATTGCAGAGAATGGGCAACTTCGCAGGTGCTTGGAGGCCATTGATAATCAGGCCCTTGAGAGAAATCTCCAGATACTTGAATTGTCAGAGCAGGCAGAGGGGGAGGACTGTTTAATTTTTATCTGCTCTCTCCTGCCGTCTATTTTGGGTTATGATGAGGCCCCCCGATCACCATTGAGCGCGCCTACCAGATCTCTCCTCGCAGGGCACCAACTGTATTTGATCCCCTGAGAACCATCTATTTTTTTCTTTCTTTTTTCTCCTATTGGGGTTCAGATATTTGATGAATAGCCTACAGTGTCTGATATTGGTTACAATCAGAAAACGCTCTTACCTTTGATTATCTCATCATGACCCCCTACACTGTTCTAACCTATCTGATGATCCATGAGTCCCTATATATCTAGATTGTGTTTAAATTTTAGTTAAGTGTTCATTTTTACTGTATTCCATGATTTATTAATAACTTAAAGGGCTGTCGTATTTTTCCAAAGAGTATACTTTGTCCTGCTTTTATGTTTTGAATTTCTTCCATTTTCATTGCTTCCAGCATTAGCTTTATCCACATATCTATTACTGGTGGGTCTGAATCCTTCCATCTTAGTAATATGCATGTTTTTGCAAGAATCATGGCTATACTGAGGAAAGTTTGCTGGTATTGATCAACATCCTGATGGTCCTCTGTAGTCAAAAAAAATAAATAAATGGTGGTGAACTACAAATATCAATATTTAATGTTATGTCTATAATTTGTAGTATTTTGGACCAAAAGTTTGATAGGTATGGACATTGATGAATTAAATGCATTAATGTCCCTGTTGTATTGGGGCATCTAAGGCATTTATCTGATAAGTTATTATTCATTTTATGAAGCTTATACGGGGTAAGATAGGTTCTATGTAATATGTTATATCGAATTTGTTGTAATTTATATGATTTAATGTTAACAGTAGGCTGTGAAAGAATAAATGTCCATAGTTCATCTGCTATTGTAATTCCCAGATCCTGACTCCATCTTTGTTTTAATATGTTCATGTCAGATATATTTGTGGAAAAAAGGCCTCCATATACTTTAGAAATTACATTTTTACTGGTCTTTTGTTCAGTTATTACATCTAAAATAGGTGTAGATACTAGCTTCAAATACCCATTAGTTTTGATTATAAAATGTCTACTTTGTAGATATTTGCAAAAATGACTGGCTGGTATATCATATGGAGTTCTTATTTGGTCAAAAGTTTTAAATTGATTATTATGGAATAAATGTCCACATTCATTAAGGCCTAATGTGTGCCATTGTTTATATATTTTATCATTTATAGGAGGAGAAAAATAAAAATTGTTATATATTGGGGAATATTGAGTGACTCCTATCTAAAATTTAATAATTTTATGAATTGCATAGCAGGCTCTGATTGTTATAGTTGTCATTGAGTATCCTTTGTCTTTATTTTTATTATTTTTGCAATATCCAGAAAAGAATAAGTTTAAACGAGAGATATAATCAAACCTTGTGGTTTCCATTTCTGCTGTTAGGCATGGATGTTGATGAAAATTGAGCCAGTGCCAAATTATAGTTATTAGGGATACTAGATAGTATTTATAAAAATCTGGTAAGGAGAGGCCTCCATGTTCTTTTGGTAATAGTAATTTGTTGTTTGATATTCTTGGATTTTTATTACACCATATAAAGTTTGTAGTTATTTTCTTAAGCCTTTTAAAGCATTCCATCAGAATATTAATTGGAAGCAATTGAAATACATATAACATTTTTGGTAGAATTTTCATTTTTATAATATTAACTCTCCCTATTAAAGTTAATGGTAGAGAGGACCAACTATCTGTGTTTTTTTACTTCCTGCAACAATAGCTCTAAATTTAATTTAAAAAGCTCTTTCATGTCCTTGGTAATCCTTACCCCTAAATATTTGAAGGAGTCCATTTCCAGATGTGAAACATATTTTAGTGGTTCTGTATCACTGTTGTTATTTAATCTAATAATCTGTGATTTTTTAAAATTAATGTTGTAACCAGAGACATTACCATATTCTTCTGTAACTCTTGTAAATTAATCTAATGAATCTTGACATTTATTTAAAAATAATAAAGCATCATCTGCATAAAGATTTATTTTATGCTCTTTATCTTGATATTGAATACCTCTAATTATGGGATTAGATCTAATAGCTTCTGCTAGAGGCTCTATTACTAAAGCAAATATTAGGGGAGAAATTGGGCATCCCTGCCTTGTGCCCCTAGTAAGTTTTATAATAGGAGATAGTATATTATTTGTCTTAATTTGTGCAGTTGGTGCCTGATAAAGGTTTTTGATCCAAGTAATGAAGTATAGTCCAAAATTCATTTTTTGCAGTGTTGCTATAATAAAGCTCCACTCTACACAGTCAAATGCCTTCTCTGCATCCACCATGAAGAGAATAGCATCTGACTCCTTATATGTTATTATATTTAAAGAGGACAGGAAATGGTGTATATATTGCAGCCCCATGAGTGGTTTCATGCCATTATTTGTCAGACTACAAATAATTTCATCCTGTCTCTAACTGTTGAGAAGTTTTCTATATAATTTACTAGTTGTCAGGCAAATAAAAGTTAAATATGACTGTTTATGTAAATGTTCAGGTCATGTTCCGTGTTTTGATCATTGGAAAGTGAGCGAGGTAGTCAGAATGGTGACGTGATCACTCACACATTCAAATGAATCATTGTGATAGGCTCGTGTCAAGCTGTCAGCAACCAGGAAGTGATCTACTTATACAACGTATGTATTTTCACAAGCCACAAGTTGAATGTATTCACTGACTAAGTAATTCATCTTGCCATGGCACTATTAGACTTCTGTGATCAGTGTGATTATGATATTCTGTCTGGTTTAATATTTATGATGACATATATCATCAAATTAATCCAAATGGAATTTGCAGTGCTGTAGAATCCAGTTTCTCTTTTTAAATTTTGGTCATTCCTGTACTATGGAGCCACTAGTTTTCTTTTAAAAAATATCCTTTGTCTGATTTGACTCACTGCATTTAGTACAAAGTTTTAATAAGATAGTCACTGATCGTACTGTGGATTACGACCAAACCTGCATCAGATGCTGATGTCTGCCTTTGATGTGTGTGTCGGAAGCTGTGGTTATCAGTGGAGTTGTTGGCATAATCAAACGGGCAGCCCTCTTCACTTTTATCAAGCTCATTTTGTTATTCAGTCATCCGGGATCGGAGAGAGATGCGCGGTAATGGTGTGTGGGTGGCAAGATCTGTGGAGCCAAATATTAAAGGGCTGACAGACCAAAAAAGCTGCTACTGCTTGTAGATTGATGTTGGCATGGTGTGACTGTGATTTTATGAAAGAATGAAGAGATTCTGTCTTGCTGACACCCCCTTCCCCATCCAACAAGTCACATGCAGACTCACAAACTGCATAATGACACACTTTGTGATGACAGTATTATGTTTTTATTAAATTTAATAATGATAAATATAAAAAAATGAGTGCAAGTGTCATAAAAAGAAAATAAAATGTATACCCTCTGCAGGGATCAAACCAGTAAACCTATGCATGTAAGGTTATTACCTATCCATGTGAGCCACACGCTCTTACTAAAAAAATGGGTGTGTTTCTCTTACTTATTTTCATCAAAAAGAATTTCAATTTACACACTTCAACATAATCATAGTGGCATAATTGTATTAAATTTAAGATGGCTGGTCTGATGAATGTATGCCAGGGGAGTGAAAATGAGTTCAGTTTACTCTCTCATCCCTTCTGGCTTGCTAATATTACATTTGTAGTAATGTGAATGACACATGCTCAATAGATCAGTCACATGCTCTCACACTATACTGTGGAATCATGCCAGCCACAATTTAGTATCATAATAATAAATTAATGAAATGTGAATAATCATATTCTTGGAATTATAAGAAGTGAGTGAAAAAGCATATTCGGTCATAAATGTTGTGTAAGTGTTTGAATCTGAGATGATATGATATGCTTGATATTACACTGCTTCCTCTGAGGTGTTTGATGATCAGCTGAAACACCAGTGGAATGCATTTACTTCGTAATCAAATCTCCACCTGCTCATCGTATGATAGGCTGTTATTGTCCTCCACATCACCAAAGCAGCCCCGCTCAATACCATCTGCCCCATCCCACTGGGTGTCAGTGACTGTACCATGTGTCTAATACCCTCTCTGTGAAAAAAAAAATAATTATGAACATGCAAATGTAACAGCAGAAACAAGCCATCCAGGCCATATATGTCTGCTTGATCATGCAGCTAGCAGCAGTAGTTTGCGGCTGCCCCACTCCCTTCCATTTGTCATCCTGATGCCGCTCCCCACTTCCCCAATCCTCACTCTCCCCTGTTCCCTGCCCCATGTTGTTTTGAAGTTGGTCACATATTTACATAATACCACCCATTCTGGTAGTGCATTTCATTTTGCTACCACCATCTCCATGGAATAGGGTGTCCTCAATCTCCTCCTGCATCTTCCCCATCTACTCTTTGTGAATGACCCCTGATGTCCCTCCACCTCCGTACTTTAAAGATGCCATCTACCCTTTCAAGTCCTTCACATATCTCGCCACTCCACCCCCCTCCTCTCCTTACAGTTTTTCTTGCATAATTTGTTCCCAGGGATTGACATATCCCAGTCCTGGTGCTCAGTTGGCCAAGTTTCTGTGCCAGCTCCAATGTCCACCCTGCACACTGCTAAGAGTGACCTTAGCTCTTCTGATTTATTGCCTAGTCTTATCGCAATTAGTGAGACCACTCTCCATCCATCCCTCTTCCCATCATCCTCTATTTCCTCCCTTATACTCTCTCCCTTTTCCACTGCTCCCAGTCCATCCCTGCTAGCCTGGGGGGGAGGCTGTGACTTTGCTTTATTGGATCCCTACCTACCTGATGTCCCTACCTACCTGATGTCCAATTGCCATCCTTCATACATAGTTTATATCCACCTGCCTATCTGAGCTTGTAAGTTCACTTTATGTTTTACTATAAGACTGTTGCACCTTAACCCTGACCTCCAGAATTCCTTTATGTCTATCCCATACATTCTTAAATGTCATGATTGTTTCAGCCTCCACCACTTCCTCTGGCAGGGTGTTCCCCTTGTCCTCCACCCATTCTGTGAAGAAATTCTTCCTCACATTTTCTCTGAATCGTCATCCCTCAAACTTCATCCCATGCCCTCTAGTCCTGGAAGATCTTTTTCACTTAAAAATAGTATATTCCAGCACTCTTTGCCTCCATGTAAGACACTTGTATGTCTCTATCATATCCATATCCTCTCCTCCAGGGAGTACATATTCAATTCCTTCAGCCTATCCTCAAAGGACTTGTGATGCAATCCATGTACCACCTTTGTTGCCCTCCTCTGAAACTTCTCTACTCTGTCTATATCATTACATAGGTAAGGTCTCCAGATCTGTACATTGTACTCCAAGTGGGGCCTCACTAGTGTCTTGTATAGTGGAATTATGACCTCCCTTTTCCTGCTGGTGATGCCCCTACCTATGCATCCTAGCATCCTATTAGCTTTACCTGCTGCCTTGTCACACTGTTTCCCTACCTTGAGGTCATCAGAGATGATAACCCCAAGATCCCTTTCCTGCTTGGTGCATGCTATACCTCACCCCCCCACTAATATATTGTGCCAGGGTTTTTGTTCCTCATATGCATTATCTTGTGCTTCTTTGAATTGAATTTCAACTGCCAAACCCCTGACCCTTCTTCAACTTTCTGCAGGTTTCTTCTCATTCTGTCTACACTCTCTAGTGTGTCTACTCTGTTACAGAGCTTTGTGTCATCAGTGAATATGGGAATTCTGCCTTCTAGGTCATGCGCAATGTCACTGATGAAGATGTTGAATAGGACCGGTTCCAGCACTGATCCCTGTGGTACCCCACTGGTCACTCTTCCCTCTGTAAAGTGACATCCATTTACTGTTACACCATCACACTGTCCCTGTTTGTGAGCATGAGGTCTAGTATTGCCTTCTGCTGAGTTGATTCCATGACCAGTTTCTTGAGGAAGGCACCCTGAAGGGAGTCCAGGATAAATCTGCTCCTAGTTGATGATGCTACTGGGATACTACAGTCCACGTCTAGAATATGGAGGTCTACAACAAGCGCTACCTCACCCATGTCTGCCATCCTTTGGCCTCTCAATATGGTGCTTTCACCATTTGCCACTGTGCCTCCCTAACCCTCACCCTTCTCAATTGAGATCCTCCCCCTCGTCCTGTTTGTCTGCCATCACCCCTCTACCTCCTCATCTATACAAGTATTATCTCTCCCTCTGCCATGCCATGCTCAATATCTCCACTAATAATGCCCCTCACTCCCTCCTCTTCTTGAGTACTATCCATTGTGCAATCTCCTCCGGTGTCCTCTTCCCTTTGTGTTGGTGGCACAGTAAACATGTTACCCACCTTCTTTTCCTCTCAATGTGTCTTCTTCTATCCCCTGTATGCCGTTGCTCTTCTTTTGATATGCCAATGAGATTTTTAGATTTTCTCATGCTATTTTATGTCTAAATTAATCATGATACAGTTATGTCTCCTGATTTGTTTCACGTGTGTTGCTTAATCAGTTTTGCATTGCCGGATTTGTCACAGACATATTATAATCACAATAAAGAACTTACATGTGTTCATTGCCACTGAATAATGACACATATAGGGTGGCAGAAGAACTTTGTGTGTGCATTGACCCACCCAACATGTGACGTTAATCAGTGAGAATGCACACATTGTCAGGCCTTATATGAATATTTTCAATATGATTTGCATACATTTAGGTTGATTTCTGTGAATGTAAAGAGTAATTTCTTTATGCCATTTCATTTTTCAAGAAACATCCAAAAGGGAATAAGGAATAATCAAAATTAATGAATGTGTAAGAATCAGTGAAGACACTAACAGTCAGATACAAAGTATTACAGGACGTATACATGACTTTGGAGTTGGTGGATATGCATTTGAGCCTGTTATTAATGAAAATGTTGTTCTGTCTATTGCAAACACACATGACGGAGGATCTCCAGAAGATGATTCAACATCTGATTTGATTCCAGAAAGACTTATGAATCTTAATTGGTGCACATGTGGAAACTGCGTAATAATGCCAACTGCTGTTGAAAATATGTGTTGTGCTGAAATCCATAGATTACAACATAGAATGAATGGATTTAGTTGTATAACTAACTATCCACATGTGTTTACTATCTGTATTGATCTCAAAGCATTGGATATCAGTTTGATGGCTAACAGATATCTTCATGGAAGTTCATTGACACAACCAGTTGCTAGTCGGTAAATTACATAGTATGCTATTCACGTAAACATAGAGGATAATGCATGAGTAGCAGTGGTTACCCACGATGTGATCACCTCTAGCAGTTGACAGGACAAGCAAGTAAGCCTCAAGAGTGTAGTTCCAAGAGGTTTACAGTTGTCATGGTAACCACAAGAGGTAATTACGTCTGCGGTTGACCACCATTACTCAGTCATTGTATTTTTTAGTGTATGGAAAATCTAGCCACCATACCCTGAGACTTATTGTATTTGTTCTCTTGCACTTGACTTACAGGACATATCGTCTTTCTGCCTACAGACAGTTCACTCTTTGGACCCATGTTCATCTTGGTAAACATATTAGAAGACTGATTCCTTCATGCTGTGTAAAACTAATCAGACACCATTATCAAGATATTGAATATGAAGGTTTTCATGACATATTTATGTGATATAATCTATGAAATTATCAAATACTTATTGACACATGGAAACAATAAATATCCAGATAAACATATACTTATTTGTGTTCTTTTTCTGTAACCATCTGAATTGGTGATAACATTGTGAGATAACACTTAGTATACAGGTATATGATTTAGTCTACTATGTCTGGTGTTAGTAATTGGTCAGTGGTATATGTTAGCAACAAGAAACAATGAAGTATGTGTTGAACATACATAACTGCACGGCTGGGGCATAGTCAGTCACATACTCTGGTGTGTCTTACATCACTTATAAATGGGAGAATATTTATTCAAAGCTAAAAAAGAAGGTAAGAACATATTGAATTAACATTAAAATGTAGCTTTATGTTATCAGTGCCCCTACACAAAAAACAGTGCATTTTAATTAACACAGTAAACTGCTTCAGATAGCCTAAAATAGCATCGTTCACCAATAGATAATGAAATATGACCTTTTGTACTTTCAAGCAAAAATAATACCATTTTTTTTCTAATGGAGTAACAAGTAACCCTCAAGGCAAAGCAAACAAAAAACAGGAACACGATTTGTATCAGTTATATGATCAATTCACATCGATATTATGCTAAACTTTTATTTATTTGACAATTTAGATCTTTAGTTCAGTTCAAGATGTTAATAGCATGTTTTAAATAGTTTGTTAACAATTGGGAAAATATTATTTTGCCTTGATTTTCTTTAAAGAAAATCTTGTGTGGTGTGCATTCACTGCTTTTTGTAGTGTTTGTTTCATTGCTCCATGATGTTCACCAAGTTGTCGCTTTGTGGCCTCATTACTGTACGTTGGATTACCTGTATTGTATTCTTCTGTAATTATAAATAAAAAATATTGTAAACTGTGTTGAATTATGCTGTCTTATAAATGTATCACATGCATATTACACTACCATAACAATATTAAGTAGGCAGGTATAAAATTACCGGAAAGTTGTCTGTCAAGTATATTTTTTATTATTTCTTGTCTGAAATTGTATGTCTTTTTAGTCTTTCACAACTTAATCACATATCATCCAGCAGGTTTTGAAAACTGGTGTTTGTACTGTAAACCTCCAAGTCTATTCGTAGCCTGTGGTCTTGACACATTTTCATTATGATCCATTGCTGCAACATGCAGTCTACAGGAGTAGGCATCAAAGTAATATTTGGTCCTTTTAGATGCATATTTGAGGTACAGCGAATGAACACTTTCTACGTCTCCCGTGTGAATTCACTCAGTAACCTTATAATTATGTATAAAACAGAAAACATCTAAATTAGTAGGATGTAGTGAAAAACAAACTTAAAATGAAACAATATTTTGACATATGCTCCAGTAACGATACACTATTCACTGTACCTTTTCTAAATCTGCCAATAACCGTTTGTCCATTACAATTTTCTCAAGTTCTTCATGAGCTTCAGACTGACTTGTGATCCATGGTTTGCATGATTTTGAGATGTCATCATAAGGTGGATGTTCACACCTGTGGAAAGTATCTGTGGACAGTCAACTGTGTATGTTCGATATATGAAATAAGACAGAAGTGAATCTGTGCTTCAGTTCATTGTAATCTTTACCATGTGTCTACAGACTACCAACGGTGATTAATTGTGGAACTTATCCACTCTGAAATCACAGCACAGTTTCTTTTTTTTTTGTTTGTGAGAAACATTTTCTTTTTCATCCCCTTAGCAATATGCCATAGATCAAATTCATGTTTTATTAATGGGAATTTTTCTCTTAGAATTTTCTGTACTGTTACGTGATGATCTGTTGCTAAAATGGATATGTTGATCTCTTTGTTTTTAGTTCTGACAGACTTCTTACCAAACCTTCAGGTTCCATCCAGAAACTATTCTTTACCTCTGTTACTTTCAATGACTGCTGCTCTATTATTAGTCTGCTATCACAATCAATTAATGTGTAAGTCCCAAATGTTGCACAGTGACCTGGACTGTCACAGCATGCATCTCCAGATAATACCAGTTCCTTGCCTGTTATGTCATGGTGGATCTCATTAACATGTTCCTTCCAGATGTTTCGAATAGATGGGATAATCAAATTCCTCTGCATTTTATTGCAATGTCTTACTGTTATGTTTCCTATGCCCACAGTTTGCAAAATCTCAAAAATTGTAGTGTATGAACCGCCGCAAATAAAAGTTGCTGATGGTAACAGAATGTTAGCCTCTGGCACACCATTTAACATATCCTGCAAGTGCCATGTTAACACATGCCCTTGAAGACATTCTGTTTTTACTGTTATACCACCACCTTTTTTAATGATTATTGGATCTGTCACAAGTGGACTGCAACAGAAACTGGAAGTACATTTTGTAAATAATTGAAGTAATTTCTTTCTTGATATGATGTAAAAACTTTCGTATTTGGCCAATGTATCTGTTTCCTGCTCAGAATCAGTAGTGTCCTCATGTTCCAATGTATCCAGACTGTAATTTGGATCATTAATGTGGTCATCTTGACAATCAGTGTCACTATCAGTTACACACAGGTCATTGTTAAGTGTGAAAGTAGTGTCCTTATCAACGTATGACTTCAGGTCATTAACTGGATGCAAATCACTTTTTCTGGATTCATTGAGTGAAGCACGGTCATGATTCACACTTCCAATTGGTGCTGAAACTTTTTTGCTCCAATTTCTCTCTGTAGAGTATATGTGGTCATTGCAAAATCCATACTTTACCAGTAAGTCATCCGTCATCATTGAAACTGATGATTTTTTTGACTCGTTAGGTTCCATTTCAATATCAGACTGACAAGCTTTGTTTTTGACCTTAATGCATGGTAAAACAATGACTGGTTTGCTTTATGTTCCTACTGTATGCCTTTTAATTACCCACAATGGTTGAATAATACAGTTGTGACAGCTGCAATTGCATGCCTGCCAATTGAGATTGATGGAAATATAACTAATATTTATTTTTAGATGTGTCACAAGTCATCAGAGTAATATTCATACAATGGACATGGACTCAGAAGCTGATGAATAAATCCATTAAGCTTCACAGCTGTTGAATTAATAAAATGTATTCATATAGTATCTATGTCACAGTGACTCCAGAACTCATTTAGAATGTTCGACCCCAGTAGCAGTATTACTGATATTCAAATGCAATTTTTTTAATAATTAGCAAAGAAGAGCAGAAAATGCTATTTTTTGTTCACCTTTTTGACAAACATATTTAACAAAAGATAAACAATCAAAAGCAAATGTCCCTGCACTGACAGAAAGCATCCCAACTGCATAAATTAAATATATAATGCTGAGCTGTCATAAATGATTTATCTACACTTGTGTTGTTTGACCTCGGACACCTCACTCGTGGCATACGTCATTCATGAGGTTACCCGAGGTCAAAGAGCACTTGCACCCTGTACTTTTGCGGCTTGTCACCCCAATGCAGGGTGGCAGGGAGCCCCCTATCTCCCCATTCTTTCTGATCAAGATCTGATGCCAGCACCCAAGGAAAACTCATGGACAGCTATCAAGCCACACGAGATGTGTCACTTTTCTCCTAGACACAGTCCCCAGAGTCAGAGGGCATGCAATAATGCCAGTTGCTGAAGGCGTGCATGCGTTCACATGTGCTCGCACCCTGGCACCTGCTCCTGACTCCTCTCCAGTGTATGGCATGCATCCCTGACCCTGAGCCTGTGCCATGGAGGGAATAGCAGTCCATCAATGACAACACACTAAACTGTACATGGGGGGCAGACAGGGTGGACTAAGGAGTTAAAAAGATATAGCTTAAAATAAATCAACTTACCTCTTAGATAACATTATCTGATACATTATGTATCCTGATATCTTCTGTACTAGGCATCTGTTGTGTCTCTGCAGTAGGTTTGCCTTCGTGCACCTGTATCACTGTATCAGGTTCATTCTCTCTCGGCTGATCATCCATAGGCTGAACATGTAGGTTGACCTGCATATAGAAATATATGTGTGATATGGCAGTGTACATATATAATCAGTTTGACATAATACAATATAGCTTGAAATTCAATATTACTTGTTCTGTTTGAATTACACTTATTGTCCCCTGGCCATTTATACTGTAATTTAGTTTTCCTATTGAAGATGAATTTACATACGGGAAAGTTAACAGGGTGCTCACACTATATTTTATGTTGCTTGTGCAAGGAATGGCATTTCTTTTCAATCTGTTCATCTTCACTAAAGAAAACATCCCATTAATATAGAAATTGCCTTTCATTATGTAATCAGTGTCTCTAAAATGTAGGCTGCAAACAAATTTTCTGAGATTGGTATCATCCTGTTTCATCTCAGTGCCAACATCCACTTCTGGTATAGATCAACACTGGTTATTGGAATTTGGTGAAAATTCAGCCAGGGCATCTGGGAGTACTTACTTTTACACCCATGAAAGGAACATGATGGTCCAGATATTCTCTTTTTATTATGCATGGTTATATCCATTACCGGTGCTCGAGATAATCTTTTGTTTTCTACCAAATAAATTTCCTGGTAAGCACATCAATGAATGGCTGTTTCTCATATCTGTAAAAGAAAAAAAATAAATTATTGAATGTGATCAGTATTAAGCAAAAGAAGCAGAACTGAATCCAAATAGAAAATAAATAATAATAAAAAAAATATTTACCTCTCATTTTACCTCCAGCTTTCTATCACACACACTCTGACGAACAAAGAGTGGTGACAAACGGTATACAGTCAGAAGAGATGCAAGTCACAAGTGGATCCTGTCTTCTTCAATATCTTCATCAGTGACTTTTCAGATGGACTGGAGAGTTAGGATTGTATCTTTGCAGATGACACCAAGATCACAGGGGGATATTCACAGATGATGTGCCATGGCAAATCACCTTAGAATATAGTACATAATGTGCAGTGCACATGTACAATTTCCTGGCACTTCCATCAGATAGGTAGGACTGGGAATGCAGTAGTGCATCTGGTGGTGCGCTGGATGCTTTTCCAAGATCTTCAGTCCTGGACAGGCAAATGGTCAGTGACCACCTGTTGCACTCTGCCCCGATAAGGTAAAGACACATTATTTCACTGACACTGCTCTGTATCCCCCTTCTGCTGCCATTTTGATCTCAGACATTAAAAAGAAACATTTATAAAACTCATTCCTAGTTTTATGGGACAGCATTGCACAAGGTCACATACCTAACTTCCATAGCTTGGCAGGTGTGTGCATATTAGGAACTACTATTATGTCAAGTGACTGCTTTGGGGAAAATTTACAGGGTATTCAAGAGTTGTGCTAAATGTTGTGGATGGTAGAGATGAAGTAGAGGAGAATGCTGGGGGTGGTGCACCAGAAGACAGAACAGCATAGAAACTTATGTACTACTTTACAAGCATGACACAAACTTCATTCTTCCTCTGATTTGTTTTATTTTTTAATTATTTTTTCATTCCTTATAGAAATTCCAGTGGCTGCCCATTTTCTAAATGCAATAATACCATCCAGGGTGGGTGGTATTGGGCAATACAGGACCTTCCAGGAGCTATAATATCCTCTGCCTGCAGTGTCAGTCCTCATTATGCCACTGGGTGGCATGATATTACCTAATACCACCTACCTTGTTGGGTATTGTTGCTTACATAACCCCCATATGCATCCTCCAGGGGGTAAATGGGTGAAGATGGGGGTATTATACAGACCACCCAGGCAAGGTGAGGAATAGGAGGAAGGTCTGGAGGCCAACCATACAGAACACTGTGGCAGGGGAAATGACAACACTGTGGTGCTGGGAGACCTGAATATGCCAGGAGCAGACTGGGGAACTATGGCGTCATCATCAAGCAGGGAGCAGTGCCTGTTGGACATCTTCCAGGATGCGTTCCTTGCCCAGCTGGTGACTGAGCTGATGAGGGATGGGCATGTCCTGGATGTGGTTCTGTCAGATGGGGAGCTCATCAGGGACCTAGCTGTTGGGGACCCACTGGTAGGAAGCGACCATACCATGGCTTGGTTCTCCCTAGAACTAGGGTGTGGGATAGAACACATATGAATGACAGTTGTTTAATTTTAGAGGGGTTTACTTTGGGGGGATGGAGTGGATCATTAGCAGCTACCTAGAAGATATCAGGCCAAGCATGGGCACAGAGGCCTGGTGGAAAATTATAAAAAAGGGGATCCGGGAGGCTACCAAGGCCTGCATGAGGGAAAGACACAAGTGGGGCAAATCTAGGAGGCCAAGCTGGTGGACAAGGGAGGTCCAGGATGCAGTGAGGGTCCACTTTCTTGACTTCAGCAGAGCATTTGACTTGGTGCCACATCATGGGCTACTGGGGAAGCTGGAGAATATGGGGATGGGGCAGATGGTCAGGTGGCTAGGAAACTGGCTAGCAGGGTGGGAACAGAGGGTGAGGGTTGGGGCATCTCCTTCTCCAGGTTAGTCATGAGCAGTGTCCCACAGGGGTTGGTACTGAGCCCAGTCCTGTTTAACACCTATATCTTAGACATCAGGCATGGGATAAGCCTCTTTGCTGATTACTTGAAGCTGTGTGTGGTGGTGGAAGGGGAGGAGGGAAAGCTGGATCTCAAGGAGGACCTGGATATTCTGGGGAGATGTTCATGAGCTTAGAAGCTAAAGTTTAATGCTGGGAAATGCAAGGTTCTGCACCTGTGGGGCAAAAATCCAGATCATGTATACACCTTGGTGGGGGGGCAGTGCAGGTTTCTAGTGGGGATAAAGACCTTGGGGTGGTGGATGCCAAAATGAATAACTTAGAGAAGTGTAGAAGGGCTGTGGATGAAGCAAATAAAATGCTGGGGTGCACAGCCAGGGGGATAACCTCAATGAGTCATGAGGTACTCCTTCCACTGTACAATTGCCTGGTTAGACCACACCTTGAATACAGTGTTCAGTTTTGGTATCCCTACTTAAAGATGAACATTGCATTACTGGAGAGGTTGTAGAGTAGTGTGACCAGTATGGTACTGGGACTAGGGGAAAGGCCCTCTGAAGAGAGACTGGGGGAGCTCAACCTTTACTCATTGGAGTAGAGAAGGAATGGGTGGATAGGATAGAAGTCTTCAAGTATCTAAAGGTGATGAATAGGGTAAGCCTTGAGGGGGTCTTTCAGCTGAGGGGGGTTGGGGCGAACAGGGGACACTGAATGAAGCTGGATGGAGGAGTATGAGGGTGAAAACAAGGAGGTGATACTTCATTGAGAGGGTGGTGGTGCCATGGAAAGTGCTGCTTAGTGAGCTGGTGGCTACTACTACTGTGGAGGAGTTCAAGAAAGGCTGGGATAGGTGTAGAAGGAGGGTGTATCCCGGAGCCCCACTCAGAAATGGGGGACCTTGTAGAGAGGGAGAGGGGGCTACTAATGGTGTACTGGGCAGGAACTGACCATTGAGCTGAATCAATAGACCATACAGCCTAATCTGCTGGCTTCATAGAGTGTTAGTATGTGCACGAACATTGGTATAGTGAAATCTGAGTTGAAGAAAATAAGAGAAAGACGAAAGAGTTATCCATCTGGGAAGAGCTGTTGGCTCGGGGGAAGCCCACCAGTTCCCCAGTGTAGAGGGTCTTTTTTTCAATCCTGGCTTTGAGAAAATAAAATATACAATTTTTATTTGTGTTGTTAAATCAAATTTCAGTTTCAGCACATATTTTCAAGATATAGTAGGCATACTGTACACCGTCTTATATCATCTACTGCAGCTAATAATTTTGAGTCGATATTAGTGGATGCTTATTTTCAAGGCCACTGATTTACGGTGATTAAAACAATTAAATTCCATTTTCAAAACTTAAGATTCCGGAATTTCACCGGTGATTGTTACTCTAATTTCTGGATTTTACCGGGATTCTTTTATCATTTTTTAGTATGTGCATAAATAATCAGAATTAAAGAAGTCTTAATACATAGAGCATTAAATGAAGCAAACTGAAAATAGTACAGAAAGGAATTAAAAGAAAAACACACTTTTTTATAGATTTACTGATCTGATAGAAAATGCCAGATTCCATGAAATCTTCATTTTTACCAGTTTTCAGGCAGCCCTAATTCCGGAATTTTACTGGATTTTCCGGTAAAAACCGAAAAACAGTGGCCTTGCTTATTTTCCATGAAAAACACATATGGAGAATAATGACAGATAACATAAACAAATTAAACAAAAATCAACACACGAGTATCTTATAACTCAGTACCAATTTGAGTTGATGAATATAAGTAAAACAAAAAACAGGCTGTTGCCAGTCTGAGGTTGTGGCTCAGTGGATCATGCATGTTCCTTTGGTGTAAATGGTACATGGTTTTAATTCTGTATCATGATACTTTTTTTTCCAATTTTCTTTTTCCTTTCTTATGTAAACATACAAATTATCAACATACACAGTCATGATAAATGATGCAACTATCTGTGGGGACCAATCGTTCGTTAATGAAACTGGCTCATTATGTGCATATTGAGCAGACTATGTGGAAACACTATACCTCGCAAACAGCCAAACCCTTCACTCACTACAACGGCTGCACTCTGACTGAACAGTAGGGAATGTAAGAGGACAGCTGAGCTGCTCACTGACAGGCACTGGAGAGGGGGGTGAGGGTTCCTGAGTGGGTGATGACAGTGTATTGGGAGGGGGCGACTAGACTACCATGGATAACTGGACTACCATGTGTGGGTGTGTCATGTGAAACGGGACGAGTACTAACTATGGAGACAATTATGTAGGTCTTAAAAAAAAAGATAGGATTACCGAACGATGAAATTGTGAGTGACAATTGACTATGGTAAATAAATAAATGTTATTTGGCTATCAGAAGCCATTGGGACAATACCGTTAAACAATTAACCTAGCAATATCTGGCTGGGTGATCAGGGACATGGGTGATTCATTGCACAACTTCCGATGACTTCACCACAGAATGTAAACTCACCACAATGTAAACTGGTATTTTAATTCAGTTTGTCTGTGTATGCAATGATAATCATGACTAATGTACATGTTGGTGGCTCAGTTCATGAGGAAGAACATAAAACTCTACAGATTCGTACTAAGCATAATCATTAAATACAGGACGTATAGACAGTATGCAGGTCAATTCAATGCAATCTACACATGTAACGCCTACAGTTTTAAACAACGAAAGCAGTTACCACCAGTGTTATTGCAAAAAAAAAAAAAAGAATTCAATACAAAACACATACAAAGAAAATACTAATCAATAAGTACCATAAGCATTTAAACTCCCCGCGATGGCAGTATATAACCAGGTCGCACGCAGATTGGTCTCACAAGCTGTTGTGTCATGTACTGAAGTCTTTGATAATTCAGTGACTCAAGACACCACCGAACAATGTGTCTTAGCTAGCTAAGCCAGGGAAATGGAACTTTATTAAAAATCATAACATATACCAAATAATACATAAAAAACAGAAGAACCAAATTTATTAATCTCAAACATCACTTAAAACTACTAAAAATTAGACACAGATGATTCCTGTCCCCTTTAAAGTCCTCCTGATATTTTACGTTATATGTCTCCCCTTAATAAACCCATTTTGATCTAGATTAATTATGTTTGGTAGAATTTTTTCCAATCTATTGGCAAGAACTTTTGCAAAAATGTTATAATCATTAAGTAGGTAAATAGGTCTATATAATTGACAGTGTTCTGGATCTTTTCCTGCTTTATGGAATACATGTATATGGGCCTCATTAAAAGATCTAGGCATTTGGTTATGTAAATTTATTTTGTTGAATAGTGTTGTAAGGATTGGTATGAATATCTCCTTATATGTCTTAAAAAAATCTGTTTGGAATCCATCAGGGCCTGGAACTTTGTCCAGTTTTAGATCCCTGTTAGCTATTTCCACTTCTATGAATGTAATGGGAGAGTCTAATATATTCTTCTGATCAGATGTTAGTTGTTTTAGATCTATTTTTTCTAAGAAACAATCTCATATGTCGATGTTCTCTCCTGTCTGTGAAGTGTATAATTCTTTATAAAATTCTGTGAATAGTTTATTTATTTCAATAGGTTTTTATAAAGATCATCTGTTTTGTCTCTTATTTGTATGATTTGATTGTTTTCTTGGTCTTTTTTTAATTGCCATGCCAAAAGTTTAAACGGTTTATCAGAATCCATATAGTAACATGATTCGGTTTGTGTAATTTGCTTTTCTGCCTGTTCTATTAATAAAGTATTTAATGCTTCTCTTTTTTGAATCAATGCGTTATAGGTATAGTTATCTAGTGTTGTTATATGTAATTGTTCTAAAGTTTGTATTTCGGTTTCAAATTTTTTTTTTTGCTGTTGTTCCCAATTTTTCCTCTTTTTCCCTGATAAGTTTTGTAATTTTCCCCACATCCATGCTTTGAAAGTATCCCATATTATTAATATGTTGGTGTCGTCTTCTGTATTCCATATAAAAAAATCTTTAATTTCTAGCGCTATAGTAGTACATACTTCCTGATCTTAAAGTATGGAAACATACACTTTCCAATTTTTTATGATTTGAGAAGATCTAAGCCATTCTAGTTCTAAAATACAAGGAGAGTGATCAGAAATTATGATTCCTGAGTATTTCATGTTTTTTATCATGTAATTAAGTGCTTCAGATATTAAGAAATAATCTATGCATGAATAAGAATGATGTACACTGGAATAATAAGAAAAATGATTTGCACTTGGATTATATTGTGCCCAGGGGTCAATCATTTTATAATCCTGCATAAAGGTTTTTATTATTCTAATAGATCATTTATGATATTCTGTTGAATTAGAAGTCTGTCCTGTTTATTTAATACCAAATTTAAACCACCCCTTATTATATATGGGGGATTATATGTTGAAAGCTGCAGAAAAAATTCTGTATAAAAATTAGGGTTATTAATATTTGGCCCATAGATTGCAGCTAAGGTGAAAGGTTCAAACCCAAGTCCCAACTGTACAATTATGTACCTACCACTTCTATCTATGTTACTTTTAATAAAATGTGGTCTAAGTACCTTTCTGTGATAAAAGATTGCTACACCCCTTGAGTTTGAGTTAAATGAAGAAAAAATCCCATAAAAAGCAGATCAATTGTATATTGATGCAAGATACCCATTTCTTGGAAAAAGATTTTCAGTGGTTTCAAAGAAAATGGGGACCTGGGTTTTTTTCTTCATTTAACTCAGGCCCAAGAACCATCTTAGTGGTGTGCCAATCTGTTGGGAACCGCAACAGAGTCCTCAGTACTGCTCGACATTGGAGAGGCCTAAAATATGGGACTGACACCCTGAACATCTTTCCAGATTTGTCCTATGCCACTAGACAGTGCAGGAAAGCCTATGATGGGATCTGTGACCAGCTTTGTCAGCTTAACATTGCACACCAGCTGTTATTTTCAGCACATTTGAGACTGCAGTGGAAAGTTAAGTCTTATCAATTTAATGAGCCTGGGGATGCTAATAAGTTTATTCAACTGTTGGAACAAGAGTCGGAGCAAGCAGCTGAAGAGGAGGACATTTCTTCTGAGGGAGAACGAGTTTTGGCTGGGCCCTAGATGTGCAGTGAGTACTGGAATGCAGGGCCCTGGGCTGCTTCTATTTTAAAGTTAAAATGTTGGACTGTATGGACTATTGAAACCTTCATATTGACTGTTTGAGTGCTCATTTATTAACTATGATCTGTCTATTCAGTGAAATTTTGTGTTTAATTATTGGGCCTAACCCCTGAAGTATAAAGTAACAGAAGAGGATCCTGGTTGTACATTTGTTTACACTGATCGGGACCAATGTTATTCCTCTTTTTTTCTTTTTTTTTCTTTTGTAGATCTGTAGTTTGTACTATCTGTTCAGATCCTTCTAAATGTATATTTGAAGGAGAGTACATGGTGGGGATATTCTGCTGTATTGGGATGTGAGGAGCTTATTTTATCCTTTGATATTCCTTCTGGGGTTGTCATTATATCTTTCAGAACTCAGGTTATAATTTGTTGATGGACATTAAGAGCACCATCAGGTTTTGGAAATAGTCTGATGAGGTGGTGCTTGTGGACTCTTCCATTTAAGCTGCAGGTTTTTTGGATTACTTTTTCATGATGAAATATGCTTAATGCTGTATTTCCCCCTTACTGTACCATATGGGGAGGATGCTTTTCACTATGTGTACTTCTGTAAACTGTTGACTGCCAACTTAAGAGTGTCATCCTTCTATGTAAAATTTTTCTTTGTGAGTATGCACACAAAACAATAAATATATTATGCAAAAAAAAAAAAACAAACAAATTGTCATATTTTTACCCCATATTTTTCTACTTGAGCCCTATCGGCTCTGGCCAGAACTTGTTATAATAGGAGATGATAGTTTGAAGAGACACCATTCAAAACTTTCTGTATTCAGTGAATTTGTTCAAGTCTCTGAAGTCAATAAGGACACAGGTTTCCTGTGGATTTGAGGACCAGAAAGTATCTGGAATAGAACCCCAGTTTATTTCCTTTGGAGGTACAGGTTTGATTGCTTTCTTTAGAAGTAGAGACTACACTTCTTCTCTCAGCAAGGACAAGTGACTTGCAGGATACTGAGAAGGAGGTGGAAGATGCACTGGTGGTTTGGACAGCAACTCCAGGGCATGGATTGTCTCTATTATTTCCAGAAACCACTAGTCTGTGGTAAAGGCCCTCCATTTTGGCAGTTGAAGGGAGATTCTTCTTTCTAGTTGTACCCCTGAAGACAACTGTGGAGTGGAGAAAGTGGGGTGTCAGAGGGTGTCAGGGATGGCAGGCTGCCTAAATTGAAACCTTTTGTCACCTTCAAATGGCGATCACTGTCAGAGGCACCTCCTCAGTCACAGTGCTGTGGATGATAGCCATGGCCATCAAGGCCTGCAGACCTACGAAATGTACTCCTACCATGTTCTGTTGCATTTTGCAGGGCCAAGGACTTCACTGACTTAAAAGGTTTACCCTGCAGTTCTGTGTTGGCTGCCAGACCCCTCTCTTTCCTGATTACTTAAACCCTCCACAATCCATCAGCTGCCTGCCCAGTGGGTTTTCACATACCTTCTGTCCAAGCTGCTTGGCTTTGTTGTTGCTTTGTCATTCCTGCTCTCCTTTTGCTTGTTCCCTTCTGTTTCTTTGCTGCTTCCTTTTACAGTCATTTTTTGTTCCTCCTCTGTGCTCGTGGCTTCACCACTCCCCACTACCTGCTTTGTTGTTGTCTTTTCTGTAACTCCATGTTCCTTCTGTCTTCCGCTCTTTGCTGCCTTCTCCCTTCTCTGTGGCTCCACCACAGTACTCTCTTCTTCTCACTCTGCGATGCCCTACTCCACTGTTGCTTTTTTCTGTGGCTCCACCACTCCTTCTGTCCTCTATCCTTTGTTGCCTCCTCCTTTGTGGCTCAGTTGTGGCTTTCATTTTCTCCCTCCCTCCCTCCCTCCCTCTCTGCTGGCCAGTCATCTGCTCTGCCTCCTTGTTTCTCAGCTCTACCTGTTCTCCCTTGTTCTGTGTCCCTTCTGTTCTGCATCCCTTGTGTTTGATTCCACTTTTGTGTTGCCTGCCTTCATGCTGTGCTTCTCCAGTGGCTGGTTTTGTCTGTTCCTCATTGTCTTTTTTGCTTTTGTAAGTGTATTTGCTGCCTGCATTCTCCTGTTTAGTCCTGGCTCTTTTTGTTGACACTAGTCTCATCGAGGTTCTTGGCACCTTTCTATTAGTACTGTACCTATTTCATTTTCTGCTGTCCATGTCCTCTAATCAGGTATGCTTTGTCCTGCAGCCATCCAAGCCTTACTTAATAGTTCTGGTGTGCCAGCAGCATCACTCTCCCCTGGATCTCCTACGACACACTCTGATGGGTGCCAGTTTAGAGTCCTTCACTCTTTTACTCAGGAAAACTTTGCTAAGTTAGTTGCAGGGATCCTGGATAAGTGTCATAATGGTAGTGCAACAGCCTTGAGAAGCTCAATCATGCAGCTGTGTGCCTACCCTCAGAATGTACATGAAACTGGGTTCCTTATGTGAGTATCGCTCAGGATGCCTGGGGTCATCTTCCCTTAGCACTACCTCCTTGTGAAAGACTTTCACTGTAAGTATTCCAGTTCATTTGTTTTCTTTTATTTTCTAACTACCATGTCTCCATCTAAGGATAGAACCACTGGTCCACTGGACATTGAAGATTCTGATACTCCTCAAGCTATCTGCAGGAAGGTTACACCCAAATTCTGGCTAGAGATGTAACATTTTAATTTCCTGGTGAAGTTAAGTAGAATTAGCCAAATCCACCTTCATGAATAATTTCATTAATTAGTTTCTATTTAATAGGAAATTCACTAATGGCAATTTGCCTGCCAACTTCACCTGTAACTTCACCTTTGGGGTAAAGCAAGGTGAAGTTGGGTCAAAATAAAGCTACTGATATACAAATGTTATTTTTATTTTACCATTTTGGGCCAGGAAAGGTACCGAAAGCTGAGCCTTGTTTCTAGGTGCATCCTGAGAGCACAGGAAAGTTAAGTGACTTGCCTATGGTCCCACAGTATGCAAGTGGTACCTGTAGGATTCAGACCCAGGTCTTTGCTATACTGCATCCAAATGTCTCAAGGTCAGCAGTCCCCTGTCTCTCCCACTCTGTAGCAGGCTAAAGACCCTGTGCCAACCCCACCCTCATGGTACCATTATCACAGGCTGCATCCACTCATCAGTCTCTGTCAGGAGCAATTCTAACATTTTATGACCTGTGTGTGATCCAGTTAGTCTTCACTGCCAGAATGACTTGATGGCAAATATCCAGAGTGCTACCACTGCAGTTGGGCTTAGTATAATTGTTCCCCCTGGCCAGAGTTGAAAACTACCCCAGGTATAGTACCTGTGACCAATGTGCTGCAATGCAGAGAAAGAGCTACCAGATGTTTGACCACTGATCCACATATCCATACTGAGGACTTATTATCAGGCTCAGTGCCACCAACATCAACATTCAAGGGGACACCAGCAACTCCTCCTTGACCACTGTTCTTGAGAGTGAGATTTTGATACCACTTGGATTAATCCTCTTGTCTCCATCTCCTCCAGCATCTACTAGAATGGATGCCACAGATGTGACAGAGAATTATTTGGCAATACAAATGCCACCACTTCCACCAACTACTCTTTTGCTACTTCCACTGGCCCCAGAGCCAATGGAGGAGCTGCTGTAGAGAAGACTTTTAGGTAACAACATTTTGCCCCACAGAATTAATGCACTTTTAAACTGCCTTACTGGCACTTTTCCCCTGACTCAAGCTTCTCTTTCCAGTCATTTTATATATTTAGATTTTTAGTAATGCAAGAAAAAACACTGAAATAAAACTAAATACCACTACCACTACCAGCAGCAACTAGCAACAATTTACCAGGAGGATTAACAGTCTTTTTTCCTTTCCTGGCTGCCCAGAAACCAGAGATTGTGATGTGGTGGTAGCTGCCATGGCTCGCATCCACACTGCTGCTAACATGGTTTAAGGTAACTGTGTTGGTCGAGAACCATACTAAACCCTCCTCAAAGCAGGGTTAAAGGAATTCGGGCAATCTGGAGAGTAATTTATCTGCTTCATTCTAATTTTCTTTTGTCAGACTTGCTTCAAAGAAAATATAGTAAGTTTTCATCTTAATTTTATATGGGCAAAGAAAAGTGCTTCTAGTTTTTGAGTCATATCTTGGTCAGCTTTTGTCAGATTTATCTGAACTTGGTATGGTTCTAATCCAAGAGGAGATACACATTTTGATGCATTTTTGATGATTCGGATGTAAATTGTGCATTTGGCACCATGGTGAAATTGGAAGATAATTCTGGAGTGCTGTGCATACCCCATGAATTTCCCCTGCAGTATTATGTGTTAATCTTGTAGTACTGTTTGAGAACTTTTTTTCTGCTATATAGATTGTCCCTTAACTTCAAAGACTGACAAACGTAATTTTTCATTTTTTTTAATTTTATGTATTTTTCTATGTCTATTTTCAGTTGGTATTTCTTAGGGACTTCAGGTTAGGAATAGATTGCCTTCCTAGTGCATCACTTCCTTTATACTGGCAGCTTGTGACATCATACAGTATCTGATGTCTGCATACACACACTGTTAGCTGGACTGGACACACACTGGACTGTATGTTTTTGTGAGACTTGGGAACACAATTGGTGGGTTTGTAATTGGGTTCATAAACAACTGCAGTCAGTACAGAAAGACTGCATGTCACTGTCCTGTATAGGTAGTGTGAACCATGGGTAGGACTGTAGGGTGCAATGGTTGTGGGGCAGCAGTGTGGATGAACATACTGTGGAGGTTGGGAGGGTGCCCAATATGCCACAGATTAAGAAGGTTCAAGGAAGAGGTTCAGTGGCTTAGCAGGGAGCTGGGGAGGTTGAGAGGGATAGGGAGGGTTGCATTGGTAGAAGGGCTGACATCTGAGAATATCGGGGTGCACCACAGAGAAGGAACAGTGGGTTCAGGGAGGGGTTGAGGGAGGGGGAAAACTAAACAGGAAGCCAGCTGATGAAGGGTGGACTCTAGTAGGCCCTAGCAAAAGAGAAGCAGCAGTAGGTAGGAGGGAAAAGAAAGCACATAGTAATTCCAAGAGGCTAGGGAACATGTTTGCTGTACTAGAGACACATGGGGAAGAGGAGGATACGGGGGAGATTGCACAAGCTATAGTACTCACGAAGAGGAGGGAATGGGGCATTACTAGTGGAGAGACTGAGCACTGCATGGCAGGGGGAAGGATAATACTCAGAGAGGTGAGGAGGGAGAGGGTGGTTGGCAGTCAAACAAGAGGAGGGGAGAGGTCTCAATTGAAAGGGGAGGGGGGAGGCACTGGGGCAAATGACAAAAGCACTGTCTTGAGTGGTCCCGGGTATGAGGACCTGGATAGGGGTGGCAACAGGCACAATGAAAGAGGAGGGGGTGTACTAGTGTTGGGGGACTCAATACTCAAGGGGATCAGATGGGGCAGCAAGGAGGTGAGGCACAGTAGGATATGGGTGGAGTCCATACCAGGACTAAAGGCAGGCAAGGCAGGCAGGCAATCCTAAGGTGAGCAAGGAGGGATAGGAGGAAACCGCACATTGTGGTACATGTGGGGATAAATGACCTAGCAGGGAAAATGGTGGAGGTAAGAAGGGAGAGGTTTGAGGAAGTGGGAAGGTTGTATGAGGAGAATGGGGAGTCTGTGGCCTTCTCGGAGGTGCTCCCAGTACCCTGTGCAAGCACAGTGAGAAAGGAGAGGATTGGGGAGTTGAACGCATGGTTGGTAGAATGGTGTCAAACTAAGAGTTATGGGGTTGTGGGTGGCTAGGGCAGTACCTGGGATAATAACAATCTGTTTGCAAGGGATAGGATGCACCTGAGCAGGGAGGGGAAGGAGGTATTACAGCAAAGACTGAGCAGGTATATTGTGACAAAGGTGGATTTAAACTAGTTGGGGGGTGGCAAGTGGACAGCAGGTAGGCAGGGATCTAAAAGAGTGGAGTGCCTATCCCCCAGGATAGCAGGGAAGTATTCAGGGTGGCCGAAGGGAGGGAGGGAGGAGTGAGTAGAAGGGAGGAGATGGAGGGCAATGAAAGGAAAGGGGCAGGATGGAGGGTGATCTTGCTGAATGTGGGAAGCTTAGGCAACAAATCAGCTGAGCTACAGGCACTCTTGGCAGTGTGGAGGGTGGATATTGTGGCTGTAATGGAAACATGGGCAACCGAGCACCAAGACTGGGATCTGGCAATCCCAGGGTACGAATTATATAAGAAGGACCGAGGGGGGGGGAGTCTATGTGAAGGATGGGATTAAATGCACAAGGGATGAGGGGTAGGAAAGGAGAACAGAGGCAATCTGGCTGCAGCTCCTAGACTCAAGGGGTAGGAAACTGAAGTTTGGGGTGGTATAGAGGCTGCTGTCCCAGTCCGAAGACCCTGACAGGGAATTAGCAGGACAAATCAGAAAGGTATGTAGAAAAGGGAAGGTGGCAATCATGAGGGATTTCAACTTGCCAGGGATTGACTGGAGCATTCCAGTCACCTCTAGTGCTAGAGAACAAGTGTGCCTGGATGCGATACAGGAGGGTCTCCTGATGCAGTTGGTCAGTGGACCTACTAGGCTAAACAACACTTTAGATCTAGTATTGTCAAGTGGGGAGACAGTAAGGGAAATAAGGGTGGAGGACCCACTAGATGACAGCAATCACCAAATGGTGTGGTTTAATATCACAATGTGCAGGGAGCCAGAGAACACAGTAAACCGGGGGGGTAAACTTCAGGTGGGTGGGCTTTGGGAGGATGAAAGGAAAACTGGAGGGCATAAGACAGGAGATGGATGCAGAGCAGAAATGGGATATTATTAAATGGGGGATTACAGAGGCAACAGAAACCTGTACCAAGAGACAGAGTAAGAGGAGCAGAGCAAGGAAACCATGCTGGTTGAACAGCGAGGTAGTGGAGGTAGTGAGGGCAAAACAAGAGGTGCACCAGAGGTATTGGAGGACGGGGAAGGAAGAGGACAGGGAGGAGTATGCAAGATGGTCCATGGAGGTGACCAGAAAAGTGAGAGAAGCCAAGGCCAAGAAGGAGCTGAGATTAGCACAGGTAATTAGGAGGGGGAGAAAGACTTTTTCAGATATAGCAGGGAGAAATGGAAGTTCGAGGAGACAATAGTGAGGGTAAAATACAGTGGGAAGTGGACAGAAAATGGGGAGGAACAGGCAGAAGCACTGAATTAATACTTTTGCTCAGTGTTCACGGAAGAAAAGGGGGGAACCACTACCACTATGGGCTGGGAGAGTGGGGATGGGGGGAGAGGAGGTGGCAGATGGAAGGATTGAGGGAGGTAGAGTCCAAGAGAGACTGAGGGCACTGACAGTAGACAAGGCACCAGGCTCAGATGGCATCCACCCCAGGGTGCTGAAGGAGATGGTGGAGATGCTGGTGGAGCCACTGGCAGATCTGTACAGCACCTCACTAGAGTCAAGATATGTGCCACTTGACTGGAGGATGGCACATGTAGTACCGTTATACATGAGCAGACCAAGGGACGAGCCAGGTAATTATCGTCCAGTAAGTCTCACCACCATAGTGTGCAAACTCATGGAAACGATACTAAAGGAAAGACTGGTGCTATACCTGGAGGACAACGGCCTCCAGGATGTGAGGCAGCATGGATTAATTTCAGGGAAGTCCTGTCAAACCAACCTGATACAATATTATGACTGTGTAAACAGGTAAGCTGGATAAGGGTCATACAGTGGATGTTCTTTACTTGGACTTCAGCAAGACCTTCGATTCAGTGCCTCATGGGCAGCTTGGGGGGATGCTAACTGGTGTAGGGGTAAGGGCCAAAATGACAAACTGGATTACAAGCTGGCTAAGTGGGAGGCTGCAACAGGTGGTGGTGGGAGGGGAGTTCTCAACTCCGAAGTTGGTGATGAGAGGGGTGCCACAGGGCTTTGTGCTAGGACCAGTATTTTTTGGGCTCTTCATATCAGACATTGTACACGGGGTGGTGAGCAAGGTAAGTCTGTTCGCAGATGACACCAAAATGGGACCAGTGGTGGATGAAGAGGAGGGGTGGAAGCAGCTGCTAGGGGACCTAAGCAAGCTAGAGGAGTGGTCAGAGAGTTGGCAGCTGGGGTTAAATGCAAAGAAGCATAAGGTTATGCACTTCTGGGTGAAGAATCAAGGAAAGAATACTGGCTAGGTGGGGTTAAACTTGGGATCACTGAGGAGAAGGACCTAGGGATAATGGTAACAGGGACCATGAACAATACTGCCCAGTGCAGGAGAGCGGCTGCAAAATTGAACATAATGCTGGGGTGCATAGTGAGGGAGTTTTCATCCAGGCGAAGAGAGGTGATTTTGCGCCTCTACAGGCTGCTGGAAAGGCTGCACTTGGAGTATTGTGTGCAGTTTTGGAGGCCATACATAAAATGTGTTATCAGGCTACTGGAGGTGGTTCAGAGGAGGGCAATGAAGATGATATGTGGAATGGAGGACAGAGACTATGAGAGCTGGCTGGGAGACCTGAATATGTACACCCTGGAGGATAGAAGGGATGGGGGGACTTGATAAAGACATTCAAGTATCTGAGGGGAATCAATAAGGATGGGGCAGATGGTGTCTTTAAGCTAAGGAGGGGGAGGTACATCAGGGAGCATGGGCAAAGAAGAGAGGGGGAAGATTTAGGAGGGAAATGAGGAGACACTATTTCACAGAGAGGGTGGTATCAAAATAGAATGCACTACCAGAATGGGTGGTATCATGTAAATCTGCGAACAGCTTTAAAAGGACATGGGACAGGGAGCAGGGGAGATTGAGGGCGGGGGAGGTGGGGGCGACAGTGGGATGACAAAGGAGAGGGGGTATGGCAGCTGCAAACTAGGAGTGCTAGCGGCACAATCGAGCAGATGTGGCTAGACTGGGTCATCTGTTTCTGCTGGCACATTTGTATGTTTGCAGCAATATGTTCCTGGTCCAGTGGCATGGAGGGCTGAAGTATCCATGCCTTACCTCCTGCCACACCGGCAACCCATGTTCATGGTGCAAGCAGGCTGCCAGGGGTCGGCTGGGGAGGGAGAGGATTGAGCATCTGGAGGACTGCTCTTCTCTCCCAGGAAGAGGGGATTGGCACTGCTGCTGAATGATTGCCCATGGGTGGAGGCCTGAGGGTAGTGCAGGTCTGCAGGGTGCCATAGAAGGGAGGGTGCTGCGGGACTTCCACAGACATGCACGTGCCACCACGCATATCTAGCATATGTGCCCCAGCAATGGGGTCAAGGGAGGAAAATGAAGGAAAATCCCTTGGCTGCGGATGATGACCTACCCTCCGTGGGTCTGCACCCTGTGACCGGGACAGCAAAAGAACACCATACAAGTACGTGCTACTGGGGTGACGGGGCTGGGGGGGTCAGTCATAGGGCAGCAGCCAGGGACTGAAGGTGACAAACTCAATAGAAATAAAAATGAAATATGTTCCTGACTTAGAGTTAGAAATATGTTGCCAGGCTAGTGTAAGAATGACTTAGGGTTACAAATGTGTTGCCAGGTTAGGATTAAGGGAATTCAGGCACTCTGGAAAGTGATTTATCTATTTCATTCTAATTGTCTTTTGTTGGGCTCACTAAAAGAAAAAAAAATATATTAAGAGTTCATCTTAATGCCCAGTGGTTGATCGTATATGGGTAAAATTGTGTTTTGGGTTTTACTTAGTCATAACTCTATCAATAGTGTTAGTGGCTCAGTAAGTAGCACACTTGCCTCTGAGGCCGGGAGATCAGAGGGCTGTGGGTTCACTTCCCACATCTGGCACTTGGGTTAATATCCCAGTACTGACACTGTAGTGCAGCATGAGAGGGTTGCTGTACTTCTGAGGTGCCGTCTTTCGGATGAGATGTTAAACCGAGGTCCCATCTGCTTGGATTGGTGGTAGTCCAGGTGGATGTTAAAGATCCTATGGCACTTATCAAAAAGAGTAGGTGAAGGTTTTATTAATATAACAGAACAATAAGAAAATATCCAATAGATTACAACATAAAGTACAAAGAATAGAAATAAAATGCATCAGGAAACAAAAAAGAATGCCATAAATTACATGGAAGGGGAAAAAAATAAATAACTCTCAGAACTGTAATATCAAAAACAGACGTAATGTCCCTTAACCATGGATAAATAAATCAAAACATCCTATTTTATCCTTCAAAAAAGGAACTGTCTTCCAGCGAGCAATCCACACATCATAAATCAAATGTTTCTGTTCAAAAAAACAGTGGTGATATAAATCATGTTCAATCTTTTCAACCACACATAAAGACTGATACACCTGCTGCAAAAGAAATTTACATCTAGCTTGCCATAAATGAAATTTAATCATAGCAAAGAAAAGTCTCACTACCCCATCATCAAAAGTAGTATGGCATAGCAAGAAACCACCCACCACCTCAGCATAAGTAACTGCTTGCCAACAACAATTGTTCCATTGTACAGCCAGATCATGCCAAAAAACTTGTACATAAGGATAATGTATGAAAAAAATGATCCATGGTTTCTTTCTGAGCCATATAAGTCTGCCGAGGACACATCCTTTCTGAAACCATTTTATGTTTGGCATTACCATTAACATTAAGCCTACCATGGCTACTAAGCCACAGGACATCCCTCAATCTAGGAGGGATCAGCTGATCAGTTAAACATTTAAGCACTTGACCATGATGATGGCCAAGTATACCTTTAAAAATAGGAGAAATGGAATGAGCTTGAGATTTCAAAAACAAATAAATATATTTACTAGGTTTGGACAAAATCTGTTCCAAGTATATTTTCCATTTATTTAACTTTTTAATAGCAGGCCTCAAGTATGCAGGAAAGGAAGAAACCAGTAAGGGTTTACCTACTGGCAAGTGCC
Source organism: Neoceratodus forsteri (assembly GCA_016271365.2). Classification (NCBI taxonomy): domain Eukaryota; kingdom Metazoa; phylum Chordata; order Ceratodontiformes; family Ceratodontidae; genus Neoceratodus; species Neoceratodus forsteri. Next base: position 1,389,415,032 of record CM057453.1, read on the forward strand.
ACAGCCTATGTAAAGATCCAAGCCAATGATCCACATAAATGACCCATACAGCATGCTGCAGCCTAGCCAAGTCAACCAAATTCCTATGAAAAAAAATAGTGTAATAAAATGTAATAGGATTAATACAGTTTAAGTCACCCTGTGCAAGAGGGAGATATAACACATCCCTTTTAACCGGGTTCAACCTACTTCCTCATATAACCTGGAAAAAGAGACTAAGAAGAACAGTCTCCAAATGTTGAAGTAAAGGGTATACAACACTAAGGAATAAAAACATGGAAGGAGAAATGCCCTAACAAGAGCAACCTTAGCCTTCTTTGACTGTTGCTTGGATTTCCAGACAGCAACATGGTGTTTAACAATCTCAAGTTTCTCAGTCCAGTTCAGAACAGCATTATTCCCTTTCCCAAATTGAATCCCCAAGACTTTAAAGGGACCCTATAGAACAGCAGTACCCTGCAAGTTCGTAATGTCAGGAGGTGTGGCATCTAGAGAGTACAAAAACTATTTGATTTGTTCAAAGATGCCCCTTCCACAACTGAATAGATATCAAAATGCTGCAATACTCTGTGTCCTGAGGCAGCATCAGAAACAAAAACACACACATCATCAGCATATGCTGAAATTTTAGTACACACAGCCCTGTTTTGGATGAATCCCAGGAATGAAAGCATCTTGATCAGTGGTTCTCAACAATGGGTCCAAACAGCCAGCCCGGTGGTGCTGAGGGTTGAGGCTCTGGACGCCACAACTTGCGCCGTGCCGATGACCCGAGTTTGGGAGCAAGCTTGGGAGTCGGGGGTCGACAGGGGAGGAAGACGGATTGAGCGCCCTCTGGGCAGCTCTCCTCCCCGGGTGGGAGGGATAGGAATGCCCAGTGCTCTGGCAAACCCCAGTGGAGACTGGAGTCACCATCGAGCCTCCGGGCTACACGTCAGAGAGTGGCTGACATAGGCAGGGGGGAAGGGAAATCTCGGGCTAAAAACTACCAAAATACTTCCTCCAGCCCTGGATAGGCGACGGTCCCTGCCACAGCCATTGCCACACTCCCAACGCTGGTTCCCCACCACTGCTCCCGCAGTCTGTCAGGGTTGACCTGCCTGACCCAGGGAACCGCAATGACCTTGAAAATGGTCGTGGAACACAGTGGGAGGTAGAGCTAGCTGGCGCGAGCAGGAGGCCTGAGAGAGTTCCAGGCTGAGGAGCAAGAAACACAGTTAAAAAAAAAAATAAAACAATGGGTCCAGACAAAAAACATAAAGAAGGGGGCTCATGGGGCATCTTTGCCAGACCCCTTCTATGAATAGGGATATAAGAACCCAAATAACCATTTACTAGAGGTGGGACATAGGCATGCCTATATAACAAAGCAATCCAGGAAACAAATCTATCAGGTATTCCATAAGAGAGCAACACCTGAAATATAAATTGATGGGGGACCCGATCAAATGCCTTCTCCTGGTCAAAGGACATGAGAAACCAAGTAACATCATCATCTTTCCCCTGTTAAAATAATTCCCTAATCAACAGGAGATTATGGTCAATGATTCTACCAGGAATAGAACAAGTTTGGGAAAGAAAAATCAGGGTCAGAGCTACTTGCAGTAATCGAGTATTCAAAATCTTCATTAATATTTTTAAATCAGTATTCAAGAGATTCAATAGTCTCCAATTACGAAGGTCATTCTGTGCACCCTTCTTAAATATCAGAATTTGTATGGAAATACACAAATGAAAGTCTATTTCCTGATGCTGTAAACACCAGTTAAAGACAGCCACAAGTAGCTCACAAAGAAGGGAACTGCAAGATTTATAAAATTCAGAAGGCAAACCATCAATAATAGGTGCAGTGTCATTCTTTAAGTGAGTAATTTCCCAGGCCATCTCTTCACTACTAATCGGGGAGAGCAGGGGTAGGAGGGGTGTATCAGCACAATCCAGAAGGGAAAGGGACGTAAGGAAGTGCCTTCTGCAGTGGTCATCCAAAGAAGGAACAGAATACATGTCTGTAAAATATTCAGTAACCGTCTGCAAGATGTCAGGTACAGTAGTACGTATAGTACCATCACAGCCCAGTACCTCAGTCAAAACCTGATTGGAAGCCTGTGTACTACTACTACAGTCATGAGCATCCCCAAACCCCTTTTTACCAGGGGAACAAACCCTTTGCTCATGTATTAGAGAAGCCGCTCTATAGTACTGCACAGCCTCCATTTCTTCTTTTACGACTTGCACTTGCGAAGTTAAATTAAGACGATGTGTGTTAATAGTAGAATACAATGTTTCTAAATGGGTCCTTAAGGCCAAATATTTTTTATACTGGGTAACTGTAGTCGACTTGGAAAAAGAGGCAGCAAGGGACTGCAGTTCTCTTTTAGTGCCCACCCACCACTTGCTTAAGTCATCCATAAGCCTAGCCACTGTCATACACGCTTTCAAGAGGTCATGAACCTGTCAAACAAAAAGGGCATTATCTAGCAGGGTAATATTACATTTCCAATAACCCCTCCCAGTATATGCATGGGGTCACACCTCTAAAGAAGCCATCAGCACAAAATGATCCGAAGTCTCAGCAGGGATGGTCCTGGCATGAATAACCCGTACTGCTATATAAGCAAAAAGAAAGTATATTCTAGTGGAGAGATGGCCTTTAAAGAAAGTATGCCCACCCTGTGAGTGACACACCCTATAGGTATCCTGAAGACCACTAATAGTGAGAATATGATTAATAGGTTGGTATCACAGAAGTCCTTATCAGTAAGAGCCCCCCTGTGTTGCCTGGCCACCACATAATTAAAGTCACTCCCCCAGATGATATGCTGGACATAAATAAATAGGGTCTGATAGTAGTGAAGAGGTCAATCCTGCCTTTTTTAATGACTGGAGCACAGACATTAATCAATCTCTATGAAGTGTGTAAATAAGTAAAATCCAAAAGGAGGGCCCTTCCAGAAACTATCTCCACTAATTTAGTAATGTGGAATCCATCCCCTCGAAATAAAACCCCAACCCCATCACAAGTGTCCACCCCAAAAGAAAAAAAGAAGGGCACCAATGCCAAAGCTTCTTAGCCAATGACACCAAAGAAGGGTGCTTAATCTGGTATCCTGGATAATACAAATATCACATGACAATTCCTGTAATAAATTAAAAGTCAGCAGTCTACGTCGAGCAATCTTTATACTGTTAGCATTTAGTGTAGCAATACTCAGTTGAACAGCAGGAGCCATGATCAAAAGTTAACGTACACAAAAATAGGGTAAAGGGAGTAATCAGGTAATCTTCCCAGACCTAGTGCTTCGTCGAGGGCGAACACCAAGTCATTGAGGCCTAACCGTGTGATCAGCATCCCGAGATTTGTCACCCTCAAAATCAGAGGATAGGAGAGTCTGAGATGAAGTATCAGAATCACCCCCCAAATCCGAAGACTGAGATTTTCTAGTAAGGACAGCAAATTTATTACTAAGGGGCACCCCAGTACCAGGGGAAGATGCCTTAGCCAGCTTAGACCTGGCCTTAGTCTGTTTCTGTGCCCTCTTTTTAGTCTGCATACTCAATTCAGGTGGTGGCATGACCATTGTGTCAACAGCCACTGCAGGAGCCACAGCAGCAGCCACTTCAGCTGTAGCAGGTACCGGGGGAGGAAGACCCGATTCAAGTTCCATAGGAGCTATTGGTGTGAGGTCTAAAACAGGCACCATGGTGGGGGGGCGGAGGCCCAGGAGGCTCATCAACCACCTTAGCAGGAGCAGTGGAGGGGGGGGTCAATTCTTCTGAGTCTAAGTAAGGATAGAATCCTGATTAGGACAATCATTTCTGTTGTGTGTGACCCAGGGGCACATGTGAATCCTATGCCCAGGCTCATCACACAAATTACATTTCAGTTCATTCGTACAATCCATACTAGCATGTCCAAAGGAAAGACAAAGTGAGCAATGCAACCTATCACATGCAGCACTTAAATGCAAATAAGACCTGCATTTAAGCAGGTCCTAGGTTGGCCCACATAGAAACAAAGACCCCGCTCCTGGCCCAAAAACAGACTATTTGGTAAATGAATGGGGCCTACATTGTTATGCCGCAGACTCACCCTGAATTTCCAACCACCTCTCTAGAAATGCTCAGAGTCAAAGATAGGTTGCGGTGCCCCCAACATCTCACACCTCTGTTGCAACCAATGAGAAATATCGTGAACAGCCACATTCTCATTCCTACATAAAATAGTAGCAACTTTAATAGCAGGTTGGGTAAGGGGGATAGCCTTAAAGGGGTAACCAAAGAGTTGTGTATCATAATGTTTCATACTTGGTCAAGAACCGATCCAGGACCTGGGGAGTCTTAAAGCTAATGTCAATCAGGCTGTTTCCTGAAACTTTAAAAGGGCATAGATCTCACTTGTGAAAAAAAAACCAAAGAACCCTTTATAAGGGTTTTCCCTACATAAATGTGATCAGGAGCAAGACTCAAGCTGCCTAAATACTGCAGGCGTACAGCATTTCTCCTTTGCAGTGGAGGAGGCTGTCCACTGAAAGTGTCCTTTTTTTCGAAATTTCTCCCAGCGGGTTTAAGCATGATCTCTGGGGTCAGGAGGAAGTCCTGGAAGAGGAGAGGCATCCTCAACATGGTCCCCCCATGTAGGTAGTTTACTACTAGTACCCTTGTCTGCTGAAGAAGAAGCAGACAGAAGTGACATCTTGTCTGACAAATTCAGCTCTAAAACAGGAGGCTGCACATCAGCAGCGTGTAAATCTAAGTCAGAATCTGTAGTGAAGGCAACGGGTGGTGAGGTATTCTCCCTGTTAGTATGACCTATAGAAGTCACAGATTGTTGTTGTAGTCCAGGGATCAAACTATGAGCAGGATCTGGTACCCAGTGACCCTCCGTTCCAGGCTTCCAACCGGCACCCTGAAGTGAATCCTCCAAAGAAAGAGGGAGGCCTCCTACCCGGTGAGAAGAGGGTGAAGAAACCTCTGCTCTCTCAAGGGGTAATGCCTGCTCTACTGCAGGCTGAACCGTGCAGGAAGACAAAGGTAGGGAAACCGTATGCACAGTTTCCAAGGGCGCCGCAGCAGCACTCATACATGAAAGCTGGGGAATGTCAGAGAGAAAAGTCATAGACTCGCTAGCGCTGAGTCATGATGGTGGCATTCCTTTGATGCAAGTGCGTCACAGGGGAGAACAGCAGGCGTTTGACTCACTGCTGAAGGAGTTGTCAAAGCAGTAGCAGATGTAGATGAAGCTTCAGGCCTAGAGCACGGGTCAGGTGCAGAATCAAACCAGGGCTCAGCACAATCAGGATTAGTAGCAGTCGATAGCTGATGTGAACAAGTATCTGCTGCAATTACAGACATAGCATGCTGCCGATTAGTAGCAAGCAATGTCCTGAGCCACAATTCATCTGCAGGCAAAAATCCAGAAGCCATACTTTCCAGCGACGGATCAGGAGACAGTTCTGTGTCCATAGCATCTGAAAACGCAGACATACCAGACAAGATAGGCTCCTCAGCTGGACCTGCAGGACCGGAGCTCTGTTCTCCTGCAGGTACACCAGCACACTGAACAATTTCCGAGGTCATAGCCATGGTTCAGCAGCTCTCACTACCAGAGTAGGGAAATTTCCCCGGTGTCTTGGCCAAATTTCCCTTATTCACTAAAAATACCACCAACAGCTTAATCTGGTTCAATTTCAGTTGCTTACCATCTATATCCACCCCCCTCCCCATGGTCACCCCTGAAAAAGGGACTTCTAGGCCCAGTGGGCTTACCGGGTCAACAAACAAACAAACAACAATATTTTTTGCATTTGTCTGTAACTTGGTATGGTTGAAGTTCAAGAGGACATTCATATTTAGTGCCTTTTTTTCTGATGATTATCAGACTTAATTGTGGATTTTGCACCATGGTGAAGTTGACAGGTATTTTTGGGATGCTGTACATACCCCATGAATTTGTCAGGGGGTATTATGTGTTAGTCTTGTGGTACTCATTAAGACCTTTTTTTACATATAGATTGTCCCTAAACTCCAAAGACTGATGGAGTTATGGCTTGTTAAAGTTACAATGTTATCCTTTGGGAATTTTTAGCAGGGTTTTAAAGAGCAACTCCCTATTATAATAAAAAGCATAAAACACTAGATTTACACCAGTTACGTTTTAACGTTATTGTTTTTGTTATTTGCTTTTTCTTACTTTCCCCTTTTGTTGGCCTACTAAATATTGTAGCTAATGTAGTACATTTTTGTATGTCTTTCAAAATGTGCCTGCCTCTCCCCTGCCAGCCACACAATTGTGATTTGTGACATCACAGTCTGTCGTCATATTGAGCACTGTGATGTCATAAACAAAGACACTGTGAGGTAAATAGGGAAGAGGCAAATGTTTTCAAATATTTTCTATACTGACTTTTTAGATGGACTCTCTAGATGCACTGTAAATCTTGGAGAACACAGAAAATGAAAAAACTGTTCTCAAATTGTAACAGTTGAAACATCTTATTTATGAAAGCACATGCTGAACTGCAGAGTTGCTCTTTAAAACTGTTTTGAACACATATTGTAGCAAGGTTTTACCATGCTACAAACTGGAAGCAGTACCTTTAAACCATGTTAACAGAGTTAAGACAGTTTAAAACACAGAAAAAGTGCTAGTGTGGACAGGCCTGAGTTGCAGTTGTGGAAGTTACTGGACAGATTATCTGCTTTAGGTGTTCTGTAGGAGTTTGTGATCACATTTTGCACTTTAAAGACCAAGGCCCCCATTTTCCAAAGTGCTCCCAGAAAGGGTGCAAGTGCTTGCTCTATGCATCTGAGATGCGCCGTCACAAAATATTGCAATATTCAGAAGATGCACGATGATGAGATGCACCAGCGCATCTCAGGCTGAATATGCCAAACGTGTGCCATGGCTCATCCTGAAATGCACTGTGCACCTGGAAATACGCCAGAGCATCTGAGCAGGACTGAATATCGCAAAAGGAGCATCCTGGCATGGGACAGTAGAGTAACAAAGAAGGATGACAAATGGGAAATAAGTGGTGCAGAACAGCCAAAATGGGAGGGAAGCATCCCAAGGCAAAAGGGGTGGAGGAAGGGGTATCATGTGATAAGAGAAAGTATTATTGAGCAGCTCAGTATGAGCGACTCAGTAATACCACTGGTGTTTAGAGCAACTGTTAGAAGAGAATGAAAGATCCTTTATAGTGAGTGTAGCAGTGAACTACACACCCTCAGAAACAGGATATAGGCAGGTGTGTGGCCAAACCTTGCCAAGTTGGCCATTTGGCATAGTGGCTAGAGCCACTGCCTACAAAGTCAATGGACCTGGGTTTGGGTCCTATAGTAGGATGCTATATATATACAATTTTTTTTTAAGTCTTCCCCCCAGAGTTAATTATATTATATTGCAGGTGAGGCATATCCTCCCCTCCGCAAAGGGGGACGTGGGGGCATAGCACCCTGCAAAAAAAGAAGTAATTTTCTTGCTGTTGTTGGTAAAGCTGAGGACCGTCACTGTTTGCGATGATCGCTGTTTCTTGCTGTCGCTCTTTTGCTTTGTGTGATAGTTGCATCATGGTTTGTGTGCCGTTAGGTAAGGGAATTGCCCTTGTTACATAAATCTGAGGAAGGCACTGCCAAAGTGCTCAATGGACATGGACAGAGCCCCCATAAGCACAGAATGAATCAACACACATACACCACCAACCCAGGGGAAAAGAGCCACAATGGGCATGGCACACAGTAGGGCAGGGATGGAGCACTCCAGCACCAGAGGCCCAGTGGACAGCACGGCCCAGCTATACATCATGACAACAGTGCAGAGGAACAAAGCAGGGAAGTCATGGTAGCCGCAGAACATGCACAGTGGTCCAGAAGCAGAATGGCACACAGGCTGGTGTATGTAGGCTGCACTGATGGCACATGTCCACAAGTGCACAGGACTGCAGACAGCACAGCACAGCAGCAGGGGGACCAGGAAAACAGCAGAGGCATGCACAGCACCAGAGCAGGGGCGATGTGCAAGTGACAACATAAGCAGCACCAATGAACACCCCTGAAGTGGCCCAGGGGACAGATTGACAAACACAGTGCGGGTACAACAAGGTGGACAGGGCATATGGGTGTGCCAAGGCACAGACACAAATGGGCATTGGAAAGCAAGGGGCATTGTGCCAACCATGCAGCACAACAGGCGAATGTAACAACAGTCCAGTGATGACCACAGACACAGGCTATTAGCATCAAAAATAGGAGGCAGTGTAGCGCAGTGGTTTAAGGCCCTGAGCTGCAAACCTGGAGATCTGGGAATCCCACAACCCCCACTTGCATCCTGTGTGACCCTGAGCAAGTCACTTAACTTCCTTGTGCTCCCAGGTCACAACTGTAAACAAGCTTTCAGCTTAGTGTGTTTCTCCTGGTTAAAACAAAAATATTTAATTACTCCCAACAATGTACAAAACAATACAACTAACATGAAGAACAGGAAAACAACAACAATAAATACTGCAGTCATTAAAACTATGTACAGCAACAGGGGTGTGTAAGAAGATGGAAGGGGAAACAGGAAATGCAGGGGTAGAACTATTTACAAAGAGGAATGTGGGTGTGGGGAAGGTCTAAATGGGGCTATAAACAAAATGGAGAAGTCCACCGTTCCAGAGGTCTAGGGCCCCAGGAGATGGTCCACCTGGCCCTGTCTTCATTCGCAGCCCCTCTGCAACTCCACCAAGATCTCTCGGGCCACCCTCAGTATAGCCCCGGCACCAGAAAATGGCATTGAGGATGTCTTGCACAGATACCAGCCGGCCACCTGCCACCACATGTCCCCTCCGCTGTGCTCCTCTGGTGTCCCAACAACCTATGGTGGGGAGACAGAACATGTATTCAGTGCCACAACCCACACAGGCCCAGCCTCCCCCTCAATTTGCCGGACATGCATGCCTGATGCCTGCTGGCACCATGCAGAGGGTCGTCAACCCAACATGCACAGCACACACTGGCAACATGCTGGGAAGCAGAGCCACACAGTCAATGGAAAGTGGCACAGTGAACAGGTAGAGGATGTTGCCAAGAGACATGTGGCCATGTCCCCCACAGTGTGTGAACCTACCACCCATGTGCGCCAATCACGCAGGCCCTGAGGTGACCCCTAGTGAGCACCAGTGGGTGCCCGTGGCCAGGACCAGACATGGCAACTGAGGTCAAACACATAGGTGCCATGGGCACAGCAGACCCACACACTGCCGACATAACGATCCATATGTGTGTGACTGCCACCACATGGACATGCACAAAAAGCAGGCTATGGCTTACTGTGAGCAATGCCCTCCCCAACCCAAGTACACACAGAGTCAGCATGTACAGTGCACTTACCTGAAAAACAACATTGGGCACACACTGATGTGCTCCCTCCAGTGGCTCCTGACCTCTGCTTAGCCCCTGCTCTAGCCAGCAGATGCTCCTTCCAACCTGCAAGGGAAACACAATGGAACAGCAACATAAGCAACATGCTGGAACTTATAACCCCCCCCAACAGTGACATGACGCAGCATGGAGCAGCATAATGTGTTTCCAGCTGAGGAGCAACAAACAATGTGGAGGCACGCTGCCATGGCAACAGCACAGTGGACCACCAGTCTACACAGAGCAACCCATGGCATGCATGGCCCGCAATAGCCCAGCCCTGCAACCAGGGCCATGGCGTCCATGTGGGCAGGGACACACTCACCTGCCTCACACCCACAAACCCCCAAGGGAAGGTGAAGAAAGAATACATACAGCACATTCGTACCTGGGCATGGCACTGCCCCCATGTGGGCCTGTTCATGCAGCCTCTGGAGCCACTCTGGATCCAATTGCCTGAGGGCTCCATATTGATTGTGACACTGCTCCCCTGTCCTGGGTATGCCAGTGCAGCATGCCAGCTGGGCTGCCACACATGCCCACACCTGGGCCTGTGCCTCCTGCAGCTCCTCCCCACCAAAAAAATACCCCTCCAGAGGGGCAACAAGGGCCACCAGACTGGCCACCTCCACCTCACTCCAGTTCAGTGCCCTGTGGGCCTGCCCTTGGTCGCACATGCCTCCCTAATGTTTAACAGCCAGCTGGGGTGTTCAATTGCTCCCTGTGGCAGTCTGCACAATGTATGGCTGGGCTGCACCTGTTGCGTGATATGCCCACTATGCATTCCGCTGTGCTACTCACATATATGCTATACAGATGCACCATTGAAACCAATTGCATGGCACCGTGCATGCGCAGTATGCAGTAGCAAAAGGCCAGGTGGGAGAATGGGGTCACAGCCCAGTGTCCCCTCCCACATATCAAAGCATAACCGCCATTTTGTTGAGGGCATGTCAACCATGGTATGACGTATCCTGCATGCTCGAAAAATGTACCATGCGGAGATCTGTGTCACATTTCAGATGCGCTGCCCAGAATGAGATATGCCTGGAGCAAATTTGCAATATTCAGCCAGGATATGCTAATCACCTCATTACCCAGTCCAGGCCTAAGTCAACTTATTAACATCTTATCACAGGCTGCCTCATACCTCATTTGCATGAGATAGGCCATTAAAATGACACCCCTCACCACAGGTAACTGACAGGAACTGTAGCCTGGATGGTAGATTTGTTTACATTCCCATTGCTACAGCCTCTTTTGCCCTGCATTTTGTGGGACTTTGCTCAGCTCCAGATCATGCGGGATCTGTGCTCATGCTTGTCCCATTTCTGTCCACAGGCAACAGGATGTCTGATACTGAGGAAGAGCAGCAGAAGAGGTGGAGGCCTAATTTCACTCATGACGAGTAGCGTGCCCTGGTGGAGGTCTACTTCCAAAGAGAGGTGTTGCTCAGAGGTAAGATAGGCACATGGCAGGAGAGGTCGAAGGGCTAGGAGGAGGTGGCTGTATATGTCAATGCCTATGTGAGGTACAACCACACTGCCCAGGAGTGCATGAAGTGGATGACAAGTGACAATTGGAGGGCCAAGAAGAAAATGGCTACCATACAGGCCTTCCTGAGGCAGACTAGTGGGGACCCCTCCACTGCACCCACCCTCACACCCGGTGAGGAGCTGATTGTGGCTTCCATGAGTTGGGCATCTGTGGAGGGTGTCCTGAGGGGTTTCTAACTGGGGCTAGCCTATCACAACACTGTGATTATGCATGTATCACCCCCTGTTGGGGGGCAGCATGTGCCAGCAACAGGTGTACCTGGTATGCCACATGGGGCCTAAATCCTGTCCAGAGTGCACCATGTAGGGCTGCTGGCAGTGTACAGCCATATTGTAGGCACACATGCTGCCCTGTGTGCCATTGTGCATGACCGGTGGCATGCCACAGGACCCAGGGTGAGGTGGCCCAGCAGTATAGGCAGAAGGTGGCTATGCATGCCCATGGGGGCCTTCATGACATGTGCAGTGCCAACCAGCCATCCACTGTGAGACCCTGCACCAACCGGCTACAGAAGTCAGGTGGTCCACAGTAGGGTGGCAGTGTCTGTGGCATTGGCCTGGCCGCAGCCAGTCCATTGTGGCCCTGCACCACATGCTGCCACAAGTGCGCACCCCAACACACATGCCTGTCTCACACTGCCATTGTGCCTTCACTGCACAGGCCACAATGGTAGTCCCAGGCCTGTGTGGTGGCACAGGCACACCTGTGGTTCACATGCACACACACCCATGTCTAGCTGCCTTCCTACATTACAGCCATGTGTCACTCACCATGCTTTTGTTCTTACTTTCAGCTCTGTCATGCCTCAGGGGTGCTTCACAGTCCAGTGCCCATCCCATGGTACCAGTGGAGGACAAGGTCATGCCGTCAATGTCCTCTGGAGCTGTGGCCGGTGCTGGCAACCATAGTTCAGCATGCATGCTGTTGAACTTACTGGGGTTGGTTGATGATGACTCCTTTTCCGGTCTTCTGTTAGAGGACAACATCACCATGCTCGCACCATCCATGGAGGAGAATGATACTAATTGTGATGATGCCACACAGACAGAGGGACACACAGGCAGCACCCACCCTACCACTGGCATGGTACACATATGAGCAGCAACAGGCAGCATGGGTAGTCCTGTGCCCACACGCATGCACCTCCCCAGTGCACCCCCTGCTGCCAGCAACTGCAGTGGCTGGGGGTGGCTGGGAATGGGGCACTGCTGTGGGGCCTGAACTGCCTGCACTGTCCAGTATGGTGCTGCCATGCTGCAACGGCCCACAGGGGACCGTGTCCAGCCTGCCCCAGGGCCCACCATGCATGCCCGCACACAGTCCCTGCCCAAACAGCAGCCTGCTGTGTGTCATTCCCATACAAGGGATGTAGCACAATAGGCCGAGATCCCCCCTGCCCATCAGCACCATGCCCCCAATGAATCACCAGCTGAAAGGCTTGATGAGCATACCTGGATCCTAACGGGAAACCGTGACAGGCAAGGCAGTGCTCAGGGAGGAGCTACGTGGTCTGCAGGCATATTTATTTATTCATTTATTTTTTATTTATTGAATTATTTCACCAGGAAAGATACACTGAGCAACTCAGTGCTCATCTCAAGGTACGTCCTGGGGGAAAAGGGAAGCAGGATGTACAGAAGGAGAATTCATAAATACATACATCATCACAGAAGATGAATAAGTACATATAAACAATATCAATACAGAGTCAAAGGCATAGGATACATGGTAGTCAAATGCATACAATTACATTCCCAGGTGGCTCACAGGTGATGCAGTAGCTGCAAGGGTGGAAACAACAAGTAAAATATGACATGTATTTAAGAGCTAGGCAATATAGGGCAGAATAAGTGCAAATGAGGTACGGGATGTAGAGAGAAAAAGAGAGCGAGCGGGAGAGAGAGAGAGAGAGAGAGAGAGGCAGGTGGGCAAGGAGGGGGTCAGAAGCAGGTGCAGCTAGGTGTTAGGTGATTGTGCAGAACAGAGGTAAGAGAATATAGGGAGGAGGAGGAGGAGGAGGAGTAGCAGATTTGTGGAGGAAGTGCATTTCACATTTTAGGCAGGTGCTAAGTGAAGGCTTTCAGGCCAGATGATGTAGATCTGCTGGAGTTTGACAGGGTGCGAGTGTCAGCATGAGATCTCAGGGAATAAAGGGCAGGAGTAGGGGTGCCAAGACAGGAGGAGATGTAGGAGGGGAGAGATCCCAAGCCAGAATTTAGAGATGAACTTAGCACCATTTAGCGCACGTCGACTGTGGAGGGGAAGGAAGTTGAGGGAGTGGTAGAGATCACAATGATGGGTGAGGTGAGGGGCATCAAGAGCGACAGAAGGAGTTGTAGAGAAAGTCCAGTCTGTATGGGTAGGACTGTGGGGCAGCACCATAGACTATGTCACAGTAGTCAGAAATAGGCATGATAATCGTCTATACCAGCTCATGCCTGGCGGCGATTGGGATGCAGCTGCAATTTCTGTATAGGGTCCTGAGCTTGGGCCATAGTTTTTTTAGAACTGCATCAATATGTACTGAGAAGTCAAGGTATCTATCCAGCCAGACGCTGAGATACCTGAATGAAGGGTAGTCCTCAAGAACAGTCCCATCAAGGGTGTGGAAGGTGGGGAGATGACTCAGTCTCTGCCTTGTGCAAAAAGTCATGGTGACTGTCTTCTTGGCATTTAGAAAAAGTTGATGAGAACTAAACCAGAGTTGGACTTTGGGGAAGTTGGACTGGAGCCTGGAAGTGACATCAGAGGTAGATTTGCTTGAGGTAAACAACACTGCATCGTCAGCATGCATGTGGATGCTGGATGCAGAGCAAACCTGGGGGAGGTCATTTAAAAAGATGGAGAACAGAATAGGGCCCAGCAAAGAACCCTGGGGAACTCCAGTGGTTATAGGAAAAGGGGAGAGGTAACATCAGCTATTCTGACTGATTGCAACCTGCTGGACAGGTAGGCACTCAACCAGCCTGTGGCAGAAGGGGAGAGTCCAGCAGCTGATAGGCTGTGCAGGAGGAGGGGGTGCAAGACAGTGTCAAAGGCTTTGGCCAGGTTGACAAAGATAGCCAAGGTAATGTGCCCTTTGTCAAAACCTGAGGAGATGGTCTCTGATAGTCTCAACAGGGAGATGGTGGTGGAGTGGTATTTACTGAAACCAGACTGGAAGGGTGTGAAAAAAGTGGAGACAGAGAGGAATGAGGAGAGTTGGTTGAGGGCTATGTGTTCTTGTAGTTTAGCTAAGGTTTGCATGAGAGAGAGATAGGCTTAGTTCCTGGGAGAGGAGGAGTCGCCCTCCTTCGGGAGTGGGAGGACTACTGCATGTTTTCAAACTGAGGAAATTGTGGCAGACTCAGAGGAGAGGTTTAGTATAAGACAGAGTGGGTAGGCTATGGCAAGAGCAGAGAGGGAGAGGAGCCTAGGGTCAAGGCCATCAGGTGAGGAGCCTTTGCTAGGGTTTAGAGCAAGGAGAGCTAGAAAAGTAGTGTCAGGAGAGACAGGAGAGAAGGAGAACTGGAAGAAGGGTATGTGTGATTGGGGAGGATGGTGTGGGGAGGGGTAGAACAGCAGAGGGGGACAGATTGTGAGAACGAGTTGGGGGCAGGTGGAGGAGCAGTGGACAGTGAGTCAGTGTGTGAGGTATGGGTAGGGGCCACCTGAGCAAGGGAGGGACTTCGGAGGGTGCTCAGCAGAGTTGAGACATAGGTGATGAAGTGGGAGTTGAAGCATTCGGCAATGGCCATAGGTTCTGAAAGGACAGAGTGGTTGTGCCTGAGGTTAGATGGTGGAGAGTTTGTGGATGGTAAGAAGAGGGAGTGGACAACCTTTCAGAATTTGGAGGAGTTGTTAGTATTACTTTGGAAGTTGGACTTGAAGTGCTCGGCTTTGGCAAGGTGGATTGCTTTAGTGCAGCCATTCCAAAGTTCATGGTATCTTTGGTGATCTCTAGGGCAGTTGGAGACTTTGGCCCATTGCCACGCAAGGTCATGAGCTCATTGCAGGCCAGAAGCTCTGGAGTGACCTAGGGGATGTGCCCACCGCAGACCCTGGTTTTGCGGATCGGAGCTCGGGAATTCCAAATCTGTAAGAACATAGTGGTGAAATAGTCAAGGGCCTTTTCAGTAGATGTTGCTGTGGAAAGGGTGGACCAGTCAGCTCTTGTGAGGTCATGCAGCAATAGTTGCAGGTCAAGTGACGAGAAGGTTCTAGTGAGAATAGTTTTAGCTTGGTGTTTAGTCCTATGTATTTTACGCACTACAAAGGTCATCTGGTGGTCGCTGATGGAGTCTGGTAGTAGCCCGGAGGCCACAACTCGATGGGGATTGGAGGTGAGGACTCGGCCAAGCAGAGAGTAGTTTAATGTTTTATAGTTGAGACGAGTGGGTTCCAGTATAATTTGATGGAGGTTTAAGGCTTCGATGGTGGAACAAATATTAGACAGTGATGGGGCCAGCCAGTTTAGGTTTAGGTCTCCCAGGATGAGAAGTTCGCCACCGCTGGCAATTGAGGAGAGATTTGTGACCAAGTCAGTGATGTTAGAATGTGGCTGCCCCTGGCAGCAGTAAACTCCAGCTACGAAGATGGGGACAGTGTGGGGATAGGAGATTTTTAAAAGGAGAGCCTCATGGGATGATTCAACAGAAGTTGTGAAGGAGAGTGTGAACTGGAGGGAAGAGGAAGTATAGATAGCCATGCTACAACCTCTCCCGGTCCTGTCCTATCTTGAGATGGTGAAGTCAGGGATAGCAATAGCGTGGTCCAGTATGTTTTTGGACAGCCAAGTTTCAGAAATCACAATGATGTCAGAGGCATAGGCATGTACCATGGGTTGTAATAGGGAGATTTTGGGAAAAAGGCTTCTTATGTTTAGGTGAATGACTTTAAGGCCATTTGGTAGTGAAAGTGGAGTGGTGGCTGGGTGGGCAGTGGCTGGTGGATGGGCAATTTCAGGGCCAGGGTTTGTGTGGATATCACCAGATGCTAGAAGGAGCACAAGAATAAGGAGCTGGAGTAGTCTGCTTCCCTTAAATGAACTATAGAGTAACCATTTAGCAGTTTTGGAGGGGAGCGACAGAAACATAGGAGAGGATTCTATCTTAAGGAGGGTAATGAGCTGAATGGATGCAGACGTGATAGTAGCACAGGGGAGCACCAGGCAGCTAGGGAGGAATGTAGCATTTGGGTGGTAAGATGTTCCAGAGAGGCAGACCGAGCTGTTATCCACCGTCAGTGGCACTAGCAGTCTGGGTGGGACCCCGGCAGCTCAGTATGGAGTGAAAGATTTATTACTAGGTACAGAACCAAAAGTACGAACCATAGTTTTAAAGCCTGCCAAGACTCCATCGTGACAGCAAGAGAGGGTGGTAAAAACTGGAGGTGATGTATTGATCTAGCAAGCTGCGGTTCATAGAAGGGAAGCAGTTAGCAGATGCCTCTAGTGATAGAGAAATATAAGGAGCCAATGGGGAACTGGGCTGAAAGAAAAAAATGCCAATCAGGTGACTAGTGGTTGATTATAAATAAAGTGTCGAGCAAGGGTGGGGGGCAGGTGGGGAGCCAGCGTGCAGCGCTGGTGGGGCAAGATTGGCTGGCAGCTAGTACTGTATCTGGAAGTCTGTGAATCCAGGGAGGAAGACTCGGGTGGCGGCTTGAGGAGAGCCGGCGGTCCGGGAGCTGTGTCGGCTCAGCAGTTGGAGCATGCAGTCCCTGCGGTGGGGGGCCCAGCTGAAGAAAAAAAGAGAGGGAGAGATTAAATATGCTGGCTGATCCACAAAGGCAGTCAGCCCAGCAGGGAGCGCAATTTACACAACAATAGGAGCAGTTGGTTTGTGTGCCAAAAAGTCTAGGCCAGAATAAAGCAGCAAAAATCTCAAGAGAGAACTGTAATCACAGCCCTTTTCAGACAATTTTCAGCATATAAACTCTATACAGGCTTTAACTTAGCATATATTTCAGTAATATCCTTATATCCTCCAAATATTGCCGGTTTGGAGAGAGAAGAGTCAATGGAGAGCTTCAGACCTATCGGAGCCTGTCCTGGAAAGGATCTCGCATTCTGATTGGCTGGCACATGTGGGGTACAAAGATGAGCATGGTGCCATGAGACACACCAGGCTGCTTGGCTAGTTACGCCAACTGCGGAAGGCCATGACCACTGCACTGGACAGGATTGCAGAGGCCATTGTGGTGGGCTTTTCATCCCTAGTGTCTCGTGGTTATAGGAGTTCCTGCCACACCCCAAGCAGTAATATGAGCACCCCCAGAGAATGGTGTCAGGTGGCCCCATTGATGTTGATGCTGTCTGCAGCCAATGTCATCCCCAACACTCCCACATCCCATCTGCACTTCTGGACTGTGACACCCATGAGCACCTGGTCACGGTCTCTTGAGCCAACCCCTGCCATGTTGCAGTCTTCACCCTCTCTGGATAGTGACCTACCTGTGGTGTCCACCCAGCCAAGGCATGGCCACCCACATGGCCATGGCAGCCATACTGGCTCATGCTGAGTCCTGCTGGGTGCAGATGGCATGTCACCGGTAGCCTGCTGCCATTGCTGACTATGCACCAGGTTGGCAATAGCTAGGGCTGTGTGCAGTGGCACGTGTGTGCCTGGGTTTCATGCCTGCCTTTGCTGTCTGTGTGTGGAAATGGCTATGTGTGGGGTAGTGGTGTTGTGCTGTGTGGCATGGGTGTGATGAGTGCAGCACTGTATCTGCCATGCATGTGTGCCGGCAGATACCCTCTGATCCATGCTAGTCTCCGTATTGACACTGTGTCCCCCCTGTCCTTTGGTGGCACTGTATTGTATGCCTGTGCATGGTTGTGTGAGAAGGACATTCTGCAGCTGCTGTGCAGTTTCTGCCTACCTGCATGTGTGTGTGTCTTTTCCCCCACCCTAAGTCAGGGTGCATGTGTGTGTGACTGGCTGCCCAGTTGGTTCCTCCTGTGTTACTCATCTCTGGTTGTCGAAGTGCTCCTCCACAATGGTGTCCAAATGCCACCATGCCCTGGCAGCCATTTGTGGTTCTCTCCCCCCCTCCAGGGTTGGCTGCCCACCCCCACCCTGGGGTTCATCCTCATCTGTACAGTCACCCTCCTGTGCCTAGAAAAGTATTCCACAGTCTATGGCCATGCTGTGTAGCATGCAACAGGCCAGGAATATGTCATAGGCCTTTTCAGGGCTGTATTGTAGGGCACCACTGAACCTTTTCAGCATGCCAAACACACACTTGATGATGTTGCATGTTGCAGTGTGTGTCTCATTGTAGCGTTCCTCAGCCTTGCTACTTGGCCGTCATATGGGGTGAGCAGCCATGGCCAGAGGGGGTATGCACTGTCACCTGGGGTGGGCAGAGACATCTGTTAGTTTCACTCAGGTATGCACATGGCCTGACACTACTGCCACCCCCCTCGCCTGTCTATGTTGTCCCTGCCTGTCCACCTGGGTACCATTCACACCTCCCCACCTGTGCAGCCCCTGTATCACCATTGTGTGACCCCACATTTCTGTCCTGCTTGCAGCCTGGCTGGGCACAGCTCTGCCATCCTACCCCGAGTCCTGTGGGCCCCATCCCTGCTTGTGTGGGCACCGTGCCACTGTTCTGCCCAGCCATTGTGCTCATCCATGTCCCGGACAATGGTAGTGGCTGGATGCATCTGTTACTTCTTGCACTGCCACCTGTGCCTGCTGTGCAGCACCCCTGCCCTGCTCACCCTGTGGCCATACACACAACTGTCCTTGTATCTGCATATCCTGGTCCAGCAGGACCCCATATTCCCTGGTTCAACATGGCTGTTTGCCATTGCACTGTCTCTATCACTCTCCCCCCCCGCACTACCACCAGCTATGTGTTTTGCCACAGAGTATGTGGTGTGGGCATGGGGTCCTACCCAACTCACCCACTAAGTGGCCGGGGGATGTCCCCACCCTCAGACCAGTGGCACAAGGCCAACTGGTGCCAGATAAAGACATCATGTGTACTTCCAGGGTGCATGGCACAGATATTGGTGATGAGCCCTGTGGCATTGCATACTGCCTAGCATTTGATGGAATGGTAGTCTTTCTGGTTCATGTATGCTACACTGTCTGGGACAGATGGTTCCCTGATAGTCACACAGGTGCAATCAATGTCCACATCATACCCAGCATGCATGCCACCCTATGGAAGAACTGCAAGGTTTCTGTCTGCTCTGCCTGTGTGATAGTTAATTGAATGAACTCCAAAGCATCTGGCAGCAGAGCAGTAAGGAAGTGTATGAGGAGACAAGATGGGGCAGACTGTGTGATCCCAGTGGTGTCATCCACTGATATCTGGAAGGTGCCCGTGGCAAGCAAGCACATTGCTGCTGTCACCTTTGTCTCCACTGACATGGCATGATGACTCCTTCTGGTGGGTGCCTGCAGTTCATCATGGCACAGCTCACAGAGCTCTCTCAGAATACTCTGTTGAGTCAGTACCAGCCTGCAATCTCTGTGTCAGTCAGCTGTTCATATGTGACACGGGCATGGTACCATTTCTGTTGGGCATACCACCTACAGGCCCTTCCATGGCCATGTTGCTGTTCTGCCCATCTCCTCACACCCTTCTTTACCTCCACCATGAGGAATGCTAACCCATTCATTGTTTGCCTCCTGCTGTTCTGCTGGCTGCCTGTGGGTGGCTTGCACTTAGGACACATCCTTTTATGGCTATCTATGGGGGGCACATCTCTGGAGATGCACCACATGTATGCCACCTATTTAAGCTGAATATAGAGATGCGCAGCATATTCATGGGAATGCTCCTCCAAATGTGCTGCATACATTATGGTTGCATTGCAGCACATCCGGATTTGCACAGCACATCCCTTCTCTTTCAATATCATGCTGCGGCATCTCTTTTGAAAAAGTTCCCTAGATTTCTTTTTTCAACTTCTCTCTTCCAATACTTTCTGTCTGTAGTGCTTTCTGTTAAATACAGTTCTGTCCAGTTTTCTGAGCTGCTTTCTGCTGCATTTCGCTTAATGTCTCATCTTTTGCTAATCTTTCTTTCATTCATTACTTACTTGAATTTCCATGTACTTATTTTAAAAAATGAAAAATAAAATGTTCCGTGCTTTCATTTTTTAATTTTTTCATGTCACTTGTAAGATTTGTGTGGTCTGGACATGCCATGGGAGAGGGGAAGCAACTTTGGCATGGGGTTCCAGCAGACCCATCTCAGTATCAAGCACCAGGAGATGTGGGAGAGGCACCATGTTGATGGTGGTAGGGGAGGAGGCACTGCCAGGAGTGGCAGCAGTGCAGCCCCACACATGGAAAGCAACACATGGAAAAAAGAGGGGAAACACAGAACGCAGATAAAAGAATACAATTTGGCCACACTAATGTCCCCACCACTTGCACCAACTGCTCCATTTTAGTGCTACCAGCATTACCAGCCCCTGATAAACCTACATGAAGTAGTTACAATATCCTCCTGAACCATGGAAAGTACACTCTCCTTGGCCATATCACTGCTCAGCAACTTCTGCTTTACCAGAGCATCTCTTCATGGTCATTTTTATATGAGTGGATTTGGAAACACAACACAACACTTTACAATACTTTACTAAGTTACATAGACAGTAAACACCACTACCACCACAAATATGTTTTTTTTTCTCTCTTTTTTACACAAACAATACACAACAGGGAATTCAGGAACTGAGGGGAGACACGTAGCAACTCAGGTAATTATAATAATGTTACTGTCTACATAAAAACTCTTAATGTCAATCACTAAACAAAAATGAAATCAATATAATTAAACCACACTGACAAATGTAATTCAGTAAAACACACCAAACTGTTCTACAGAAACAAATTTACAAATCACAGAAAATGGGAAAAATAATTCACACAAAACACTGATTAAAATAGCACTAGCGCTGCTTACACAGAAAAGATGCCGTTTGCTTGCTGCAAGCAATCTAACACAGCTCTCCTACCCCACTGTCTCACTACACATGATACAGAATATGAAACAACAACTTTAAAGTAACTACAGTATATCAGAAAAAATAGCAACAATAATTGGTCATCTAGAGGCACAAGGCACACTAGACATATTAGGGAGGGATTTGGTTGAAAATACTGCATGTGTGAAATGCTTATCAAAGGTTTTTGGGCACAGAAATTCAGAGCAGCTTAACATCAACTCTCTCTTCATAAGACTGAACTAAATTCAGCATACGCATGGCAATACAGCTCATTGTAGCACCATGTGACCTTCAGTCCCATGGATCATTGCAAACTTTGCCTTCAATGCACAACTCAGAGGCAAAGCTATCAAATTCGCCACTCATGAAGTTTTCACTATAATGGCAGACCTTAACAAATGGATAGTTTTTTCAACAGAAAGAAGTAATAAAGTTCTTCCCTCCCACCTACCCTAATCCCACCCACCCCGGGTCCTCTTCCTATATGGATTGTGTATGTCACCACCCACTTCCTGCCTGACCTGACCAGAAGACAAAAAAAAACTATTTCTCTTTCGTCCACCTGGAACAGATCATCTTCCTCTAAATTTGAATAATCATGTACTCTTTCTTTCTTTCCATCCACTGACACGCACATGGATATCATTGACTGCCAACACTGTGGGACAATCTTCAATGGTCACATCACCCAAAGTCAGGGCCACTGTCCCATATGCTCAGAGATATGTCACCTCAGGGCTTAGCTGCAAGAAGCATGGGGTGAGATCAGCATCCTGTGTAACCACCTACAGGGAAACATTTCTTTTAGGAGTACACCTCCACATTGCAGACACCAAACCAGCACACCTCCCCCCAGAGAATGACCAGGCCTGGGTGATGGCAACTGGTTGCAGGAAAAGGGGACAGAGCTAGGGCAATTCTCTCAAACCAACAAAGCACTTTAAACACAGCAAACAGGTACACACCTCTTCAGTCCTTGCCATCCGTAATGACAGAGGATGTCTCAGGCCAAAGGAATGCCAAATACAATAGTGCCCAGTAAGAGCTACTTTTTACTGCTTGCCCAAAGTCCACAAAATGTTAGTGAACCCCCCTGGAAGACTAATTTTCTCTGGTAACAATTCATTAATTCATTAATGGAACCTCTCGCAAAGTTTATTGATGTACACATTGCAAAGCTAGTTTACAAAACTCCAGCATATCTTAGAGATACAAGTGAGGTGTGTACATCCTCCAGGATGTGACAATTGAAGAGAATAGCTTACTTGTCACCCTGGATGTTATAGTGTTATACACCAATATTCCCCATGAGGAGGGATTACATGTTTTAGAATACTTTCTGGACACTAGGGAACAAAAAAATCCCTAGTACAGAATTATTGGTACAGTTGGCATCCTTTTTCCTTACACATAACTATTTCTTTTATAAAAATGAATGTTTTTTACAAATTACAGAGACAGCTATGGGGGCTAGTTTTGCCCCCAATTTTGCCAATCTTAATATGAGACGATGGGAGGGTGAGGTGATTAGATCTACCTCAAACCCGTACAAACAACATATTGATTTATGGAGCTGATACATCAATGATATATTGTTGGTTTGGATGGGTTCTGTTAGAGAGTTGCAGGACTTTATTGAATATTTGGAAGACAGTAATCCCAATTTAAAGTTCAGCCACACAGTGTCCAAAGAGCAGATTCATTTTTTGGATTTAGTAATATTGAAAGATGGAACAGGTGGACTTATGATGGATTTATTCTATAAGCCCACTGATCGGAAAACTTTGTTGTTGGCTAGTAGTAACCATCCAACTCACGTAATCAGAGCCATTCCCAAAGGGCAATATATCCTGACTAAACATAATTGTGGAACAGATGCCACTTATGTTAAGAGAGCAGATGAGTTGGATGTGAGACTCAAGGAAAGAGGATATGCTAGGAAGGTTGTAATTAAAGCAAGACAAGAGGTTGATAACATCACAAGGGAAGATTTATTGAGGGAAAAGAATAAGAAAGAATCTATGCAGTTACAAGAGAAACAGGCCTGCTTTGTGAGTACTTTCAATGTACAATAACACAAAGTAGCAAGTATTATCAATAAAAATTGGCATATAGCCCTGCAGGACTCAAGATTGAAGGAATTGTCTGTAGATGGTCCTAAAATTGTTTACAGAAGGGGTACCACCTTAAGGGACACATTGGTACATTCCATGGAACCAATAATGTGTGGTCCATGTATGTGGCTACCAAGGAGGGACAGTGGTAACCGCAATTGTACTTTTTTTGTTACATGTTGGATACTAGAATGTTTATGCACTCTATTTTGAATAGATCATTTCCAGTTAAGGGATTTATGACGTGTTCCACTGCTGGCTTGGTTTACCTAGCCATCTATAAATGTGGGTCATTCTATTTGGGAAAGACCAAAACGACCTTTAAGATACAAATAAGCGAGCATTTGAGGGCAATAGAGAATCATGATATTAAAAATGCCCTTGCAACTCATCTTACGAAACAAGTTGACAGACAACAACATGGTTTTAAATTTCAGGGCTTGGAGAAACAAGTGCTGTCACGAAGGGGAGGAAATTATGATAATCTCCTGCTCAGATGTGAACAGTACTGAATTTTCTCTTTTAATGGGATGGAAGGAAAGGGTTTGAATGGTAAACTTGAGATTAAACCCTTTCTGAAATGAATATAAATTGCTAGTTAGGTTTTTCCCTATTATTATTATTATTTAATTGTTTAATTAGTATTTTGGAAAGGCCTTTGAGCATGAGCTCTTTTACAAAGGTTCCACGTCAGGGTGGACAATAAGACAATACACATATTCAGTGGTTACAGAGGCCTGATCATTAGGCATTAAAGAGTGATTACATGACAATTAGACAAATAGGAGAAAAAAACTGAGCAGTTGTAATTGAATACTAATCTATTTCTAATGGGTTGCCCTAGGTAGCACACCCCTGGAAACCTCCAACTCCGTTGATAGACTATGGCAGAGTAACTGCATAGGGTTTAACACTATCCCAGATGGTGAGAGGCTGGGTGACAGTGAAACAAAGGGGATTAGGTTTGAAACCAACCGCAAAGAGCGAGAGGTGGGGGATAGTGAAATGGGGGTGCTGTGATGGGGGGAGCAGCTCCAGAGGGCTTTGTCAAGTATGTGGTGTGTGTGTGTGGCAGGGGGGGTTTGGGAGTGGCAGTACCAAGTGCATTTAAAGAGGACTGATAGCTTACTTAAGCCCTTGGCTAGGCTGGAATGGAGGCAGTAGTATGACTGTATTGGTGATTAGTTTTTTTTTTTGTATGGATGATTGTTTTAACAATGGATTTTTTTCCATTTCTAAATAATTTTTTCCTCCATAGGTTTAGGTGACCAGGATTTAATTATCGGCAGCACTTTAACAAAGGAAAAAATTTATGTCTACAAAAACATGAGGAGGACTTTTATGTTCCTTATTAATATATGGACAGTTAAATATTGGGTAGTCTGTAATAATTAATTAGAATGGAAATCAATGTTTTGGAAGTGTTCAAATATATGCTGCATGGTCACTTTAAATGTTATGGTACTTAAGGGATATGGGTAGTATCCATGTTCACCTTTGAAAAAGCTCTTCCAAGCGAAACATGTCAGGTGGGCAGACTGGATGGGCCTTGCGGTCCTTATCTGCCGTCAACTTCTATGTTTCTATGTTTCTAGGTGGCTGAGGAGTTGATGTTTTCATGTTGTACCTTGTTACACGGAGTGGGAGGTTGCGGGCATTGTTTGCCTGTGGAATTGTGGATTTGCTGACTGCGTTTTACTGCTACTTTCTGCTAAATTTGCACCTGCTTCAATTTTATGGATACTTATGGACATGATGGATTGAATAAATATGTTTTGCATGATTCTTTCCTGGTCCGATGAGTGCTTAAATCCACATTTATTGAAGCAAACATTATACACTATCAGCATATGCTGTGTGGTTTTTTGGTTTGGTGCCAGTCTCCACGTTGTTTCAGTGTATTTTGCATTCAAATGCAATAGGATAGCAAAACAACTTCATAAAGAAAACCTCAACAGGAAAAAAATCATAATCATAGGGGACTCCGTGATTCATGGTGTGGACCCCCACCTGAGGCAAAACAAACATGCAGATGTGCAGGTCAGATGTCTCCCTAGAGAATCCACTTGGAGGGACACTGACTGAATATTCAACATAGTTAAAAAGGAAGAGAGGGCTCAAACATTCTGGTCCACCTAGGGATCAATGACTTTGTTAGCTGGTTGGTCGAGGAGGTTAAGGAACACATTGCACAGCTCAGCAAGAAACTGGTTTCATTTTCATCCAGCATTGCATTCTCTGAGATTCTGCCTGTTTCAGAAAAGAGAAAGAACAGGCAGAAAATCAGAGAGAAAGAGATAAGTGAGCTCAACATGACTCAAGGACTGGTGCCACACAAAGGGGCACCACTTCATTGGAAACTGGGGCAACTTCTGGGAAAGGGAGTTCTTCAGATTTGATGGCCTCCACCTGACTAAAGAGGGAGTCAGAGAACTGGACCAGAAATTTGATGTCCACATAGGACATTTAAACTAGCAGGAGGGGAGAGGACGGTAGCTCTAGGAGAAGCAGACATAGAGCCTGCTGTCTCTCCCCATCCAGCTAGCACCAGATCTACACACTCCAGGATTACAAAAGCAGATAACTGGGAACAAAAAACCCTTTCTGACTCTGGTGTTGACCATCACAATGGAAAGGGAGGAACCATAAACAGGGAAAACTACAAAGGGATGAACAATAAGATCAAGGGAGGCATGACAAACAAAGCAACACAGCAAGAGTGGTCAGCACTATGCTTCAATGCACACAGTCTGGCTAACAAGATGACTGACCTCACTGCCACAATAGCTGAGGCAGGACTAGACTGGGTGGCCGTGACCGAAACATAGTTCACAAATAATCATGGTTGAGAGGTGACTATCCTGGGGTAGAACTTGTTTAGGAGAGCTAGGACTGGGAAAAAGGGAGGGGGTAGCTATTTATGTTAAGGATACCATCAATGCTATAGAAATGCAGCAGGCACTTGGGGAAACAGAGGATCTATGGATCACAATAGGGGCCGGAAGCCAGAAACCCATTTGGGTAGGAATAATCTACAGATCTCCAAATCAGGAGGAAGCCAGGGATAAGGAAATCCAGGAAACCATCCTCCAGATGTCAGGCAAAAGGAAATGGCACTGGTGGGGGATTTCAATCTGCCAGACATAGATTGGAATACCCACACAGTGGCATCACAGAAGAGCAGGGAATTCCTAGTCATACTACAGGAAGCAGGCCTAAGTCAACTAGTGACATCACCCTCAAGGGGTAACGCAGTTCTAGATCTGATATTCACAAATAGCTATAGGGTTACGGGTGTCAGAGTAGGGAACCACTTGAGCAACAGTGATCAAAACACGGTATGTATCAGGGTAAAAGGGATTGTAGACTCCACACACTCCAAACCGAAGGTCCTTGACTTTAGGAGAGCAGACTTCACAAACATGAAGGCCTGCCTAAGAGACAACCTTAGTAACTTGACAGAAGGGAGCGTTGAGGAATATTGGACAAGGCTAAAGGATGCAATAACCATTGTCACATCACAGTGTGCCCGTCAGGTTAGTAAGAACAAAAGGAGGAAAACCCACTATGGTTTTCCAAGGAGGTGGCAATCATGGTGAGAGAAAAGTGCATAGCTTTCAGAAAGTACAAGGAGTTGGGGAATGAGGCAGACAAAACAGAATATAAACAGAAACTAAAAGAGACAGGGAAAGTGATAAGAAATGCAAAGGCTCAAACAGAGGTTAGGATATCTCAGGAAGTAAAAAAGGGTAACAAAACCTTCTACAGTTACATATGTGAGAAAGGGACGATCAAAGGAGGCATTGTTAGAATCACAAAAACAGATGGACAAACCACAGAGCAAGATGGGGAGAAGGCAGAGGCACTCAATGAGTACTTCTGCTCAGTCTTCACACAGGAAGCAGACAGTAATGGACCAACAATAGGCATAAAGAAGTGTCCGATTGAAAGAATAGACACGGGTCCCTTCACAGAGGAAAGAGTCCTGGAGGAAATAGACAAGTTAAAGGTAGATAAAGCTATAGGGCCAGATGGGATGCACCCAAGAATACTGAAAGAACTAGGGAGGGAACTGGCAGCCACCTTAGCAGTGCTCTTCAAGAAATCCATTAAGGAGCAGGGAGTTGCCAGAGGATTGGAAGAGTGCAACAGTAGTACCACTCCACAAGAGTGGAAGAAAGTAACAGCCAGGTAACTACTGTCCAGTTAGTCTAACGTCAGTCATGGGAAAACTGATGGAGTCCATGCTGAGGGAAAGAATCATAGCTTTTTTGGAGCAAACTGGTCAGCTCAACAAAAATCAACATGGTTTCATGGCAGGGAGGTCCTGCCAGACAGACCTGGTTGATTTTTTCAGTTGGATCACCAAAACAGTGGATCAGGGTGGGGCAGTGGATGTAGTTTACCTGGGCTTTATCAAAGCTTTTGACTCAGTTCCACACAGACTAGTCAAAAAACTGGAGAACATGGGAACTGAACCCAAGGCTACAAACTGGGTCAGAAACTGGTTACATGGGAGAACTCAGAGAGCATTAATAAATGGCACTCTGTCTGTGGAAGGGAGGGTGACTAGCAGGGTTCCACAGGGCTCAGTTCTGTGGCTGATCCTCTTCAACATATTCATCAGCGACATTGCAGATGAACAGAAGGGAAAGATGTGACTATTTGCAGAGGACACCAAAATCGGCAACAGAGTAGACACAACAGATAGAAAGCAAAGCATGGACGCTGATCTCCGAAAACTGGAGGAGTGGTCCAAGACCTGGCAATTGAAATTCAGTGCCAAAAAATGCAAGGTCATGCACCTAAGAAAATGTAACCCAGGGAAACTGTACTCAATGGGAGGAGAGCAGCTGGTGGTGACCAGGCAGGAGTGAGACCTAGGGGTGATCATATCAGATGATCTCAAGGTCAGTGGACAATGTGAAAAGGCAGCACTAAAGGCTAGTGGTATCCTGGGATGCATAGGGAGGAGCATCATGAACAGAAGGCATGAGGTGATCATGCCCCTGTATCGGTCCCTGGTCAGGCCTCACCTGGAGTACTTTGTCCAATTCTGGAGGCCACTCCTCAGGAAGGACTTAGATACGCAGGAGATGGTGCAGAGAGGAGCAACAAAGATGGTGCAGGGCTTGTGTCAGAAACTGTACAAGGCAAGACTGGATGACCTCAAATTATACTCCCTTGAACAACACAGAAATAGTGGGGACATGATAGAAACCTTCAAATACCTTAAAGACAACAACAGGGTGCACATGCAGAACCTCTTTCAGGTAAAGAACTACAGTAGGACTAGAGGGCACAACCTTTGACTTAAGGGAGGAAAGTTCAGAAGCAATATGAGGAAATTCTTCACAGAGCATGTTGTGGAACCATGGAATAACCTGCCAGAGGGGGTGGTGGGAGCCAAGACAGTAGAGGAATTCAAGTGGGCATGGGACAGACACTGTGGCATACACAAGCAGGGAGCTAATAAGGAGGGGGTAGGAAGCCAAGGACAGACTTGATGGATTATCTGCCGACAACTTCTATGTTTCTATGTTTCTAATGCAAAGTTGAACTTTGCATCATGGATTAAATTCACACATGTGGGTGAATTCATGAATTTCTCCAAGGATCAAAATGTTCTATCTTCACCCCCCACTAATCCCCGCAAAATATAAAAGGATGGCTAGTTCCCAAACTTGTGGCTTCCCTTTGCAGATTCTCATTTTCTGCTACTGCCAAAAAGCAAGAACTGTTTAACCTTTCCATAGCAGCAGTTTCTGCTAATCCTGTTCCTGCTACCACTCCTGTCGAATCTCTGACTACTGATCAACCCTCTGTTTCACTCAGTTTTTGGAACTAATGTGATTTGTTGCTTCAGATCAACTCCTCAATGTCAAACTTAGATGCCTGAGAATCTAGATCTAGAATGCCTTAGAAACCAGACCATCAGGATTTCAAGAAAAGGGATTTTCTGTGACATAGCAGAATTCACATGACGTCTGCATTTACCTGTGAAAAATAAACTTGGAGATTTTCAAACTAAGAACTGGACTTCATGGCATTTCTTAAGTATCAGGTACCAATGAGTGCTTCCTTGCTTGAGTTTATCTGTTGTTCATTTGGGGTCATCAACTCCTGTGGAAAGCATCAAACTCTGCTCTGCTCTGCTGAGCACACCTTTCCTGGATTTGTTTGTCTCAGAAATGCAACCAGCTCCTGCTCTTCTACATGCTCAGGAAGCCCATTCAGGTTCACTACTGGTCATTACTGTACCATTGGCACCTTCATTTCTGACCATAACTCCATCATCAGGTCCATCAATGAGTTCTCATGCCTCCATGCTAAATACATCCATCTCAGGTACTACTCTCACTTCTCAAATTCCATTACCGACTACTCCATGTCTTACCCATCTGGTTTCAGGTCATGCCAGGAAGGACATTATTGAAGGAAAAGACATCAGTCTCGTAACCCTTCTTATGTTGTCCTATAAAACTATAGAAACAGGGTAGCTTGCTGCAGTGATGTACCCATGGTACTAAATGTTAAAGATCTCTGGCTCCTAAACAAATCAGTGGTAGCAGAATTCATTGCTGCCCTTTCTGTTTACCATGAAACTGTTAGTGAGGCATTTCCATCCAGGAATGAAGAACTAGACTCCTACCTTTTATCTTGTTGTTGATCTAATTGTTTGATATGGTGATACCCATTTTTATGATTATCACAAATCCTTTTCAGCTAAGGCAGCTACTTACCTATTGAAGTTCAATGAATACATTTCTTGGACATTTCTTGAACATTGAGTCACTTTGCAGACATTTTGTTAGGCAATGGGCATTGATGAGCACAATTTGTGACACCTTCTCTTATTTGGCTGCCTTGTGTCCTTTAACTGTTACTGATAATTGACCACCTGCTACAGTCCTTCACTTCAACTCACCCATCCACTTCACATCTTCTGTGCACCAAAAAAATTTCATGGACAAACAGGGTCATCAAATAGTTTTTTTCTGCAGAGAGAGCGTTTTGTAATAATGTCAATGAAATCATCTGCTTTGCACTATCCTTCATTCTTCTATATGTTTGTAGTCACTGTTGGGAAGCACATTCAAAATGGTTTGTCACTGAAAATCAAATTCTTCCTTGCTCCTGGTTACAAATGATAATCTGCCCATCCATCGACACCAGTAAACATTTTTCATTTACTTCAGCTGTTATCAACCCAACCTTCTCAGTTTCTTGTGCAATTCCTTATTTCTGTCCTTTCCAGTGGATTACATACAGGACTCTATGCAGTTCCAATCCTACCGCATCCATCCAATCCCTCAATTTAAAATCTGCTGCAGCTGAACCTCAAGTTGTGAATTTATCACTGGTCTCTTTGCAGCTTCTCCTTTTCCATCTTTCCGAATAATTCCTATATTGGAAGTATAGCCACCCAAAAGTATTCAGGAAAGAAATGTCTGCCAATTGCCCTGTGAGCTCCTCATTCCACACAGATCCAAACATGAATTCCCTCATTCCTTCTGAAGATTATTCACTTTCTTATGTGTGAATTCATGATGCCGTTGAATTCATTAAACTTGTTGGACAGGATGCTTGGTTAACTAAAACAGATATTACAGACACCTTCAAATTTTTGCCTATTCATCTTTCCTGTGGCATGTTTATGGAATCTCTTGGAGGAACCAATACTATTTTGCTGTATGACTAACTTTTGGATGTAAAAGTGGTCCAAGTCTCTTTGATACCTTCTTTAGTTCTTTGTGTTGAATTCTTCTAAATGTCTTTTGATGCCCATTCATTTTGCTGAAGCTTTATGTGTTTCATAATTTATCTTGTTCATGATAGGCTATTACAAACCCATACAAAACATTACAAACAGTGAAGATGAAGAAAGAACAACATAAAACCATGAAAACATAAATAACATACAATGATACAACAAAACTGCTTTACATGACTTAAAACTAAAAAAAGTTACTACATGGTGACAACTGTGTTTTAATGCCTCAGAGGAGCTTTTGTGACATTAGTTCACATTTCTGCATCCTTTGCATTAGTTTTGTTTTATCATTGAATGTTATTTATATTTTTGTGTTGCTCCTTCTTCCTCATCACTGTTTGTAATGTTTTCTAAGGATTTGCGATGGCCTATGGTCGAACAAAATAAATTATGAAAATCCTAAACCATTCATTTTGCATCTTTTGAATTATTTCTTTCTCAGTGATACCCTAGAATCTCCTCCAGCCTCAAGCGTCACCTGCCTTAAGTGCTTATTCTCTACACTTAACATTCCTTTTGGCAGATGATAAAACAGAAGGAACTGTTCATACACTAGAGTTCACATGTATCAAATTAGATACCTTAAAAATGCAATCCTGTTTTCCTCAGGAGAAATTACATGGAATTTCAAACCTGGTTTTATTCTTTTCTATGAAATGATCCTGTACAAAATGAAAACTCTTTTCACTGTTGGGCTACAGGTACCTCACTTTTGCTATGAGAATTAAACCACAGGGTAGAAGTTTCACATCCTACCTTTTCACTCCAGCTCATTCAGTTATACCTTTCGGCAATCATATACCCCATCACTGCTTCCACTCATTCAGACCTGGCTATGTGGTCCTATTTCAATTTGAATGAAATGGAATATTCATGTTTTATAAGGATCCATCCTCTCAAATCATCTCTCAGTCTTTACAGATGTAGCTCCTTCATTTGGCTTTGCTGCCATCTATGGGACTTCTTGATTTGCTTGCACCTGGCCTTCAGAAATTGACTTTCTTCCACAGTTCCACTCAACTTCATCTTTCTTTGAAATCCACCTTATTATGCAGCCACTTTGTCTTGGGGACACACATGGAGCAATCAAGTCATAATGTATACACAGATAACCAATCAGCTGTACCCATTATAAATAAAGGACACCTTTCATCTCATTCTACTGTATAATCAGCTTCCTGAGATGATTAACATGGACCTCCTAATTGTACCACTTTACAATTCATTGTGTGTATATTGCTTGCTCTTCTGTTTTCCTAGCTGATTGTTTTTCACAATTCTATTTTCAGCAATTCAGACCTACCTTCCTGCAAGCTGATCGGGGATGACCCATACACCAATATTGTTGGAGATGCAAATGGCATAACTTGACACCTCAATGATGCCTCACTTATTATATGGAACTCCATAGCATCATCTACTCCAGCCGCATATGAAACAGCCTGAAAGAAACTTCTAACCTTCTGCAATTTCTAAAACGTGAACCCCTTCCACTGTTCCATCTCTTTCATTTTGGCATTTGCATCATATTGTTTTCAAACCTTTCATTTATCAGCCACAACAATCAAAGACATGTTTCTGGAAGTCAGGTCACTCTGATGTCTTACCATCCTGATGTACCAATTTCATATCTCTCAAATCCAACAATCAAAGTCTTCTTACAAGGTGTAATGAAAGAGACTCCTCCAGACTGCTCCTCAAGAAAACCCATAGACTATAATATATATTCTCAGCTAATGCTTCTCTGAAGTAATGGCTTCTTTGAACCTGCTGCTGACCTTAATTTACAAAGCCACTATGACTCTGGCCTTCTTTGGATTCTTGCAATTTGGAGAATTTACATCATCATCCACAGTTTTTGATCCATCCATCCATCTTACTAATAACTATTTAAAGAAAATGTCTACAGATCATTTCATCCTTACTCTACCATGATCCAAAACTAACAGAAATAATAGGGGAGTCTATATTTCATATTTTACTACAAACTCAACCGTGAATCCTATTCAAATATTTCATTTGCTGCAGCCCTCAGACAGACACCCTGGGCCTGATTTTCAAAAGACCCATAGATTGGCACAAGCTGGGCCAAGCCAATGCTTGTGGCAAACCCTGGGTGTGCTAGGGACCCTCCACATATTTTAGTACAAGATGGGTCCCAGCACCAAAGTCCCCAATGTTATCTCAGGTGGACTCATGTGCCAAACTGGTGGCTCAAGGGAGGGGTTTGACTGAGGTTGCCATCATCCCCTGCACCATGAATCCTGGCCATACATGTGCACTGTGACGAGGGGAGTGGAAGATGATGACCTGCAGAACATGTACAGGAATGCAGACCCCACTGGAGCTGTGAGGAGTTACAACCTTGTTGTCTGCTGCTTAGGGATAGATGACCAGCTACAGTAATGGGCCAAGTGTTGCATACTGGCCACATTACCAGTCACACCACCATGCCACCAGTGCCAGCTGCACCACTATTCATCCATTACTGGTGTCACTACCATGTTACCAGTGCCAGCTGCAACACTACTCCACCATCTCTCCAGAGTAGAGGATAGCCATGTCAGCAGAGTGACAGTAATCACCCAAAACAGTGTCCCCATGGCCAAGGCAGTTAAAACAGCAGTAATATACCACACCAAAGACACAGTCAGAGTGGGGTCCAGACAGCGTAAGTACCTGTGTCTGTCCAGCTTCATCAGAGTAACAGTACCATGTGCCAGAATATTGTGTTTTGCAACCCCATGAAGAATGAGGGGGAAGGGGATTGTAAGAGTGGCAAAGTCAGACAAGCTCAGCACAGTGAGCTAACATGCACATCCCGCTGCAATCCAAATAGCCCATGGCTCCACAAGTGGGAGCAGAAACAGCTGGATGCTACAACACATGGGTGCAGCAGACATGCCTATCACCTGGCAGCAAATGGCCACAGGAGATTCTCTCAGTTTGTACAGGACTTACAGTGCCAGTGCCAGTGCCGGTCTATCAGCCATAGGACGGGGGAGTGATTAACTAAGCAATCCAGCAGTCCTCAGCAGCAGCTGTATAACATCACCAGCTGACATACCAAATCTGGGCAACACAGTCCAAATGTATAATATTTTACACACTTTCATACAACCACCTTGTACATGCTAGCCACAAAGAACACTCCGGTGACAGCACTTTGGGCCACTTCATTGCATGGCTGTACTCAGTCATCTTGCTATGGAACTCTGTCATGGTGATATGTTTTACAGTACTGGCAGGACATGCACAGAAGCTGCCTGAAAGACAGTGTGGCCAGAAATACTGCACAACACAGGCAACATCTTCCTAGTGACAAACACTGCACAAACTCTGTATAGGTAACTTGATTGCAGGCAATTGCCTTCTCCTACCTGTGTCAGCATGATTCTGAGGGCAGCACTGTGCAGCATGCCCTTCCCATGTGGCTCCATGGCACTCTGTGTCCTCTACATTCTTGGGTGTACCTGTCTGGGTGGTTTGTGGGCTTGGTGTCCCAGGCCTTCTGCCCAGCACTGGTGGGTGTGAGAGCACCTCCCACCCGGCACTCACTAGTGGACTAGCACATGGAGTGTTAGACAAGGGTGTTTATTTATTTATTTGAAAATTGGAAACCAGGAAAGGCACACTGAACCAAGGCTTATTTCCAGGTGTGACCCAGGGGAAGGGTTGCAGGGATAAAACAGTAAACATTATTGTATGACTGGTCTAACCATGACCAGGACTTGTGGTCACAGTGGCACTTTCAAAATCCCAATTAAAGGGTACTGCAGCCCTTCTATGGTGCAACCCCCCTTCTGACATAGTGCAGCCCCATTTCAGGTGGAAGAGTGGTGCAGGGCTAGTTTGGTACAAGGTCTCCCCTTTTCAACACAGTCTACATTTGAACATCAGGACTGCCACAACCTGTAATGCAAGGTGCCACTTGCATCAAATCTGTTTGATGCAGGCACCATGTGTCAAAATCAGGGCTTTGAAAATCAAGCCCCCTGTCTTTCTTCATTCTCCTCTGTACACGGAATCTTCCATGTCAGAACACTGGTTTGATGCTTGTTCCTTTTCTGGCCATTCTTCTAGAACAGGAGCAGTCACTTCAGCATCCCAAAGATCATTCCGGATCACATAATTAAAGTTATGGTCTTGAGACATCTTCCGGCATTGAAACATATATCAGATAACCAGATTCCAAACTCCACCAAGCTTATCAATAGCTGGTCTCATAATCCTAAGCCTGGAGGGGAGGCTAACCCAATAATCTTTTTTCCCCAGAGGTTTCCTCCACATTGGAGTTTTTCCCTCTCTGTTATTGTAACTATTCTGTGAGTAGGAGGAGGGTGTTCTATAACATCTTACTTTGTACTTTTGGTTTTTCAGCTATGTCTTTTTCTTTAGCCTCAAGTCTATTCTCCTGGCACCCCTACCAAGAGTGGAAAACCAGAGAAATAGATAAGCCAAAGTATCACAACAGTTGCACAAGCACACATATTGGCAGCATTCCATTGAATTAAATTTTTGACCCTGTGGTTCATTGGAGGATGCCAGACTCCACCCCCTTCCAGACTACTTAAACCCATCCACATTCCATCAGCTCCATGCCTAGTATTTTTTCACAGTCCACCTCCCTCCACTCCTCCTTCTCTGGTGCTCTGCCTCTGTTATGGCTTTTAGTTACAAGTATTCTCCTGGCACCTCCTCTGGAGTGGAAAACCAGAGAAAGAGACAAGCCTAAATATCACAATAGTTGTGGAAGCACAACACATACTGATGGCCTTCCATTGAACTCAGAGTCATTTTAGATGATTGATGGTGTTTTAGTGTATTATCCACATCTGTTCCAAATAACCTAGGCAAATGCCTCAGGCAGCAGCTCTGGCAGAAGCATCAGATGCATGATATGCTAACTGTAACAGATGTGTACCAGTATTGATATTAGCCAGTACAGCTTTAGTATGTTCTGCCTCTGCAGGACTGTCAGGCAGTGTCTGAATAGTAATCATTACTGATTTTCACAGCATATCCTGATACTCAGTCATGTGTACCAGCTTAACCCCAGGTTTACAGACGCATTAGAATGTTTGTCCATTACATTTAATCTTCTGGATTCTTTATCAGTAGGTAGAGTGCTCATCTCTTTAGGGGCCCTAGAGCAATCATGAGCAATCACGATTATCACAGAATTGGTTCCTCACTGTGCAGCACAATATAGCTTAACAGATACAGCAGAGTACTAGTAGTAATACAACTTTATTTATACAGGCAATTTTTTACCATTGGGCTGGAGGGTCCTGTTTTCATAGCAATCCTGTTATTACAAAGTCAGTTGCAATAAAATATTTACTATATAAAATTACAAAAACAATTACAGCACATGGGTAACATGAAATATAGCACACAATGAATTACAAATCTTGGCTTTCATCGAAACAGTCAGAACTCCAGTTCAACATGTCAATGCATTAACATTTACAAACATGTAATTTAGGCTTACTGAATTGCCTAAATACATTAACAGATAAGGATAGGTCCTTCCAATGGTTGGGAAAGTTATTCCAGACTCTCGCTGCTCGACATCTGAAGGACATTTTCCCAAAGCTATTCTTTACCTTAGGTAGTTTTATTATCCCTCAAAGTATAATTATGGCTTTGCCATTCAATTGATTTAACTACTCTACTAGGCTCTTTAACATAGAAACATAGAAACATAGAATTTTACAGCAGAAAAGGACCGCTTGGCCCACCTAGTCTGCCCATTTCCCTACCTAACGGATAAGCTGCAGATCCTAATTAACCAACAGCCTACATCCTTCAACCCCCCACTAGAATTGCTTTATGTCTGTCCCATGCATTCTTGAATTCCCCCACTGTTTTTGACTCTACGACCCCTCAGGAAGGCCAGTTTATGCATCTACAACCCTCTCTGTGAAGAAACAATTCCTTACATTACCTCTGAGCCTTCCCCCTCTATCTTCAAATTGTGCCCCCTTGTTCTTGCACATCTCTTTTTCTGAAAGATGCTACCCTCTTGGACTTTGTTGATTCCCTTGAGGTATTTGAAAGGTTCTATCATGTCCCCCCCTCCTTTCCTCGAGGATATACATCTTAGGCTCCTTTAGTCTTTCTTCATATGTCTTCTTGTGGAGACCGTGTACCATTTTGGTTGCCCTCCTCTGAACAGCTTCCACCTGTATATGTCTTTGAGGAGATGGGGTCTCCAGAACTGTACACAGTACTCCAGATGTGTTCTTATCAACTGTCTGTACAGATGGATAACAACTTCCATAGAAACATAGAAACATAGAAGTTGACGGCAGATAAGGACCGCAAGGCCCATCCAGTCTGCCCATTTCTTTTTCTACCTTATGAATGTGCCATTGACCTTTGCTGTGTCAATGGCCTATCTATTCATACTCATCTGTATTGCTCCCATATGCCTATCCCATGCCTGTTTGAAGCCCTGCACTGTACTCATATCCACCACTTCCTGAGGTAGGTCGTTCCATGCATCCACCACCCTTTCTGTGAAAAAGAACTTCCTCACATTACCCCTTAATCAGTCTCCCTCTAATCTCATGCTGTGTCCTCTTGTTCTGCTATTTTTACATCTGCAGTGGGCGGAGCCTGCAGACGTTTTGCATCAGAAAAGGACCTACATCATGTTTTCGGTTCGTGGAACTGTTTTTCCTCTGCCTGCTCCTCCACCAAAAGAAGCAATCCGCCCATGTTGTCCCTATGGACTGCAGCACTGCACTATATCACAGTGGGTGTTTTTTTTTTCTTATGGGCGTTTTTTTTTGTACATTTCTGCTGTTCACTATTTTGTTACAATTTATTTACCCCAATAGACTAGCCCAGCTGAGACCCTACATCCCTCCTGCTTCTACCTAATTACAGCTGGCATGCTATATGGAAGTCACATGGCTTCTTCAAATTAACCGAGTGAATAAATTGGTCCAGTGAGACCCCCCCCATCTTCATTGTTCTGTGCAGTATAACCACTGGACACACCTCTGCAGCAGCAAATTCTGATGGGGAAGCAGATTCTGATACTACCAGTTTCCCTATAGGAAAAAAGCGTTAACCTGTTATTATAACATAATAAAACAGGGTACTGCGTGCCAGATGGCAAACATGAAAAGAACTCTTGATTTCGTACAGGATTTAATCTGTCCTGTCTGTAAAGAGCTGCTTCAGGATCTAGTGACCCTGGACTGCGGTCACAACCTCTGCTGTATCGTGCCAAATGGTATCCCACTGTGATTCGGATGGAGACAGTGAGCGTGAAAACAAATCCCTATACCGTGTTTTGATTGAGAGAATGGAGCCTCCTGTTCACACCCCTAAAGAACAAGGAAAGAGACAGAGGGTGCTTCATTCTGGGGACCATGGGGTTTGTGAGGGAGAGACTGATTCAGACGGATCCTCAGTATACTGATGTTCACTTGCCAGTATAGAGTTACCACCTAACCTCAGTGCAGAACCCCAAAAGAGTCCCACAATGCCCGGTAAGGTGACGGCTGTGGTTGGAAAGGAGACGGTGAGACTGAAACCCCTTCTCTAATACCAGAGTTCAATCACCAGTATGGAGCCGCCCTTTGGCCCCCACGCGGAAAAGGGAGAGAGAGCACCACTAGTGATCGCCAGTACCAGAGAGAGTGATTCTGAGCACCCCTCGGTACCCGAGACTTCTATCTTTAGTCAGGAACATGGAAAGGAGGCGCCAATAGTGATCGCCGGTACCGGAGAGAGTGATTCTGAGCGCCCCTTGGTACCCGAAGCCTCCATCACCAGTGATGAACAGGGAGACAGACCACTACTAGGGATCGCCGGTACCAGGGAGAGTGATTCCGAGTGCCTCTTGGTGGAAGGGGGAAGGGACTGCAAGTAGCCGGTTCCGGAGACAACGGAGTTTCGGATGGAGTGAGCGATTCAGAGTTTTCCTCAGTATCTATGTGTACAATATGCTAACCTCTTACACTAATTCCTGTCCCCCTAACTTTTCTTCATTAAATTCCATACCATACAGAATATAAAGTAGGTGGTACCGCACAGCAGAATGTTAAACTACTCAAAACAGAATATCCATTGAGGCCATTTGTTCAATTGTGAATTCTGAAGCCTAATGATATGCATTTTAAGGTTGACATGTATGTTCTCATCCACTGGTGGCTATAACATGGATTTAGGGAAACAAAGCAAAGACAAGGACCTGCTGTGGGGAAGTTAAGGCAACTACAGGACCTCTTCAAGTATGAGGACACCTATGCTGATGGAGTTCTGGCATGCCTCTTCTCAACTACCCCCCCACTCCCGATTTTTTGGGATGTAGCTGTGCATCAAAACGTACCTCTGTGCTGACCCCCCCTTTGTGTTTTCTATGACAGAGCACTAGGGATGTAAGCACAAGATAATGTCAGTTGTTAGAGTTACAGGCTTGTTCTTCAGAAAATATATTAACTCTCTTGATACTATCCATTTTTACGGCCGCATGGGCAGAGCCCTGAACATTTTGCGTGTAGAAAAGGGCTGATGTCATGTTTTCCATCCGTGGAACTGTTTTTCCTCTGCCTGACCACCCCCCAAGAAGGAATCCGCCCATGTTGTCCCTATGGACTGCAGCACTGCACTATATCACAGTGGGCGTTTTTTTTTTTTCCCTCCTTTAGCAGTGGGCAGAGCCTGCAGATGTTTTGCATCAGAAAAGGACCTACACCATGTTTTCCATCCGTGGAACTGTTTTTCCTCAGCCTGACCCTCCCCCAAGAAGCAATCCGCCCAAGTTGTCCCTATGGACTGCAGCACTGCACTATATCACAGTGGGTGTTTTTTTTTTTTCTTATGGGTGTTTTTTTTTGTACATTTCTGCTGTTTGCTATTTTGTTACAGTTTATTTACCCCGATAGACTAGCCCAGCTGAGACCCTACATCCCTCCTGCTTCTACCTAATTATAGCTGGCATGCTATATGGAAGTCACATGGCTTCTTCAAATTAACCGAGTGAATAAATTGGTCCAGTGAGATCCTTCCCCCCCATCTTCATTGTTCTGTGCAGTATAACCACTGGGCACACCTCTGCACCAGGAATCCCGGAGTTCAGTTATTTTATATCAGTGCACATGCTACTCCTTGTGTTTTTATTGAACCCATGTTTGAACACTGATGTCAAATGATTAATTTGCATGTTAACAGATACTACTATAAAGTTTTAATTTCAAAACAAAAAGTCAGTGTTTCTTAAACAATATATTTTTAAAATAAAACTGTTTCCCAGGGGGGTGATCTTGAGCAGAAAGTCCAGCTTGAGCCATGGATCAAATTGAACCCCCAGGACTTGAGCAGTCCTATTGCCCATCACCTACCCTGAGAGCTTGCCGTCAGACAGAAGGTGTTCTGTGGAACATCCCATCCGGTCAATATGCATTCCAGAAACAAAAAACAACAAAAAACACATCTCCCATTGAAACTGTAAGATATAATTACGCAGCCCAGAAATGATCCTTTCCCATGAATGAACCTGGATAGAATCTACATAAAAACATAACATATTTTGGCTCTGGTTACTATAAACATAGCACCCTATTTATTAATGTAAACAGGATTTAGATTTTGGCGATGGAGAGTTAGCTGCCTCTTTATTCAGAGGCACTTGGTATTGAAATGTGCTTTAGTTTGTCTGCAATCCTCCACTTCTCTTACATTTCCCAATTTCTTTTTATTGATAACTATCAGCCCATTTCTTATGCTTTTAGCATTTGCAACTCTCCTTTCATAGGCGTGTTATAAAGCTCTTGCTATTTTCTGCGTTTTCGTTTCTGTCAATTTTTGTATCCTAATCGGCATGTCAGTGTTTCTTTATACTTTCATGAAGTATTATTTGTTTAAAAGTAGGCCTGTATTCAATGTGCAATTATCCAGACCAGGTATCTGAAGAAAAAAAAAACACAGACTCCAGCTTATACCTAAAGGATACATTTACAGCATCAGTCAAATCGGGGCTCACATCTACTAGGGGCATTTTTTTTGTACATTTCTACTGTTCGCTATTTTGTTACAATTTATTTACCCCAATAGGCTAGCCCAGCTGAGACCCTACATCCCTCCTGCTTCTACCTAATTACAGCTGGCATGCTATATGACCGCTGTTTTATAGTTATGAGCTTGGACCTGTTTACTCGAAGTAAACGCAACACATAACGTCGTCTTTTTACAATGACTACTGCTGGTATGTACTGAGCTCTTCATAACTGATGTCAACTGTATTCTAATGCTTGTCATCACGTAAAAAGGACTAAAAATATATTTTGGAAGCATTGCACATTGCTGATGGCCCAGCAAGACTAGGAAACTGATTTCACTCGAAGGCTGGTACTTTCTCACACTGCACTACTGATTATACATATCCCAAGTGCAAGACAGTCGCTTTTGATCATTCCAGATACTAGAAAGACTCACCAGGAAAACAACATCCAAAGTTACACTGCAAAAGTGATGTCGTGTTGTGAGGATATGCGGAAGTGATTCATGGAATGCAGGTTTCAATGGGGAATGTTTTTAAATTTGTATGTTAACTTACCAATTCCCAGGTTGTAACTAGTGCTGAGGGGATGAGGCAGCAAGTGGCCGTAGAGCTGCTCCACTCTCGGCTGCTTTTTGTTGAGCTCCATTCTCTGCCTTTGGAATTTATCTAACAGAGCTTTTTTTGTTTTGTTTTTTTACTCTTACATGAATGAAACTATGATTAGTTTTTTTTAACTGAGTCTTTAAAATTATTTAATACCATTTGGAAGTTAATAAGTAATATGCTGAGTGACCGCTCAGATTTGGCGTTTGGTGTTCTGTGTTGTTTTGGGAATTTTCCCGGAAAACTCTTTCGCCAACTCTGCATTTATTCACTTGGAACGGTGCTTTCTCGCTCCAGTTATATAAGAAGAGTTGCAGTTATTCTGAAGATTGAGAGACTTTTAAAAAGCCTTGCTCGTTTGGAGTGGTTTTGAACAGGAAAATGCTAAGAGGCAAAATTCTGCAGGTGCTTGGCAAAAACAAGTGGCTATGATGGGTGAATTCAGCAGGATCTTGTGAGGAACATGGCTCATTCTCTATAGAATGAAAGACGCAGGACCGTTTGGGAGAGGAAAAATTTGGAAGTACTTCATGTGCTGACAGGCATAATAAAACCTATAACAGGTATGCTAATGTTGCGTGAGGGGGTCTCACATACTTATTATCAAGTGTGATTTATTGCGCTTAGTGGAGTGCCTTTTTTTATTTATTTTGCAGCTTTCCAGACATTAAGAGAATGGAGATGGACCCGATTGATGAAGAGGAGGATTTGTAGTGGGTTCTGCTAGAAAGTGAGAGCCAGACTGACCTCTGAATCTTTGGCCCCTCCCCCACCATTCTAGGTAAAAGGAATGGAGAAACGAGAAAGTATGTGAACGCTGCAAGGCAAAATCCTGTTGGTAAAAGTTGCTTGGTACACATACTAGGAGCTTGGCTCTGTGGGACATTTTTTTTCTGTCAGAGAAGTTACAGTCCTTTCTTTTATTAACGTCCAGGTAAGCATTTTGCTAAATATAAATGGAAGGATGCAATGTAGCCTACACAGGAACTCTAAATGAGCGCTAATGTCTTTTCATAATTAAAAAGGCAGCTTCAGTGGATGCTAAGTAAAAAGCACTTTGACTTCTGTATGTACTGTTCTTTTATGACAGACTGAAGTTAATTTTATCTCCAGAGTACTAACATTCACGGTTCTTTGGAAGTATCTGATCAGCGGGACTCCCTATTGAAGAGTGCTGTACTTTCTTTCCTTTCATTTGCATTATGTCAGCTCTTAACCTGGAGGAACTTCTGTTTTGAATACCTTCCCGTATGTATTCTGGTACAGTTTTTGACTCTGAATAGAAGTGATGTTACCATTAAGAATGATATTAGCTTGTACGTTGCTCTTTGAGTCGTGAATAGGAGCATTGACTTCAAGGTTTTAAAGAGTCTAAAGCTTTTATCTTAATATTTCCTGCAAATTTATTGTGGGATACTGTGGGACGCTATGTGTGCCTTGGGCTATATGTTTTCAGTTATCATGAAGCCCGTATGAGCTCTTAAAAGCATTAACACTAACATTAACGCTAACACTGTGCTGAACAGCTTGGAGGTGTTGCTGTTCACTTTGCACCTTGAAATAAACCTGACTGCACCACAGCTGCAGCCTAGAGGGCATCGCAGCCAGCAGCAGATCTAAACACACTGTGCACACCCGCACAGGTACATGCACTGAAAGCAGCAGCCAGAACTGGCCATGGCAGCCCATGCATCTCCTTGTAACGTGTTGGCTAAAGACATACAAATGGCTCACTGCACCGTATGTGTTGTTTCAAACAGACCTCTCCACTGTCCCTGATTTAGCATTACAAATTTCCTGTGTCCTTCCTAAATGTGGCATTTTTGCTACAGAAAAGTAAAGATTTGAATTATGAACATATATGCTCCCGTATCTCTACCTACACCTCAGCCTATGATGTTGCACCTTATTTTCATCATAGGACCGCCCATGGGACTGCTCACTAGGTTCGCTCCAACCCCTTTCCCCAGGTCTCGCGATGTCTCAGCTGCCGTACACCACATAAGCTGGTTTACTCATTGGCTGTCTGGTTGTGTTTCTGTGGAGACAGATGGAATAGGTGTGGCAGGGAGTCTGGTCCGGGCAGGCAACTTGTGTGTCACTGATGGGGAATTTTCTCTCGTCAGCTGGACAAGGTATCGGTTTTGTTGCTCCGAGGGTGAGTGGAGGAGGGGCAATGGAAAGGTGAGGCCTGGTATTAGTCGATACTGCTTGCTTTGCCTTCCTTGCTAACAGTGTGCCAAACAGCTTGGAAAGAACCTGACAGCACCACAGCTGCAGCCCAGAGGGTGTCGCAGCCAGCAGCAGGTCTGAACACATCTAGTAGCAAGGGTCATGCACACTAAATGTATTCCTTATCAGGTCAAACCCTGCAGATGTTTTGGCTCTGACCATATCATGTTCTTATATTGAAACATGTTAGACTCTTTCATCTTGTTAATGCCCTTAAGGTGTTTGAATGTTTCAATCATATCCCCTCTCTCCCTCCTTTGCTCTATGGTATACATATTGAGTTTAGTTAATCTGTCTTCATATGTTTTCTGAGGCAGTCCCTGCACCATTTTGGTTGCCCTTCTCTGGACTGCCTCAATTTGGTTAATGTCCTTGTGAAGGTGTGGCATCCAGTACTGCATGCAGTACTCCAGATGGAGCCTAACCAGTGTCATGCAAAGAGGGATTATTACCTCCCTCTCCTGACTTGTGATACCCCTACTAATACACTCTAACATCCCCCTATCCTTACCTACTGCTTTAGTGGTCTGCTTGGATGATTTCAGGTCATCGGTGATGAGGATGCCCAAGTCTCTTTCTTCCCTTGTGACTGCCAGCAACTTTCCT
This sequence comes from Neoceratodus forsteri, assembly GCA_016271365.2. Lineage (NCBI taxonomy): Eukaryota > Metazoa > Chordata > Ceratodontiformes > Ceratodontidae > Neoceratodus > Neoceratodus forsteri. Next base: position 1,389,459,293 of record CM057453.1, read on the forward strand.
CCCAGCCTATACGTGGCTTCAGGGTTTCTCTTCCCTATGTGCATGATCTTGCACTTCTTTGCATTAAACCCCAGTTGCCACTCTTCCAACCATTTTGCTAGTTTATCCAGATCTCTTCTAATTCTGCCCACCCCATCTGGATCATCTACTCTGTTGCAGATCTTGGTGTCATCTGCAAACAGACAAACCTTACCCTCCAGTCCATCTGCAATGTCACTGATGAAGATATTGAAGGACTGGCCCCAGAACTGATCCCTGAGGTACCCCACTTGTGACTTGCATCTCTTTTGACTGTATACCATTTACCACCACTCTCTGTTTTTTGCCCGTCAACCAGTTTGCCACCCAGTTGACCAACGTCTGACACACACTGAGCCTACCCAGCTTATTAATCAATCTTCTATGCGGAACAGTATCGCAAGCTTTGCTGAAATCAAGGTAGGCAACATCAACTGCTCCCCCTTGGTGCACCACTCTGGTTACCTAGTCAAAGAAATCTATGAGATTAGTTTGACAGGACCTTCCTTTTCTAAACCCATACTGTCTTGGATCCTGTGCTCCTATGGATTCCAAGTGTTGCACTATCCTTTCCTTAAGGAGTGTCACCATAATCTTGCCCTGTTTTCTACTGGTGATGCCTCTCCCTATGCATCCCAGTATCCCCCAGCCCTCCTTACTGCCTTCTCATATTGCTGGCCAACCTTTAGGTCATCTAATATGACTACCCACAGGTCCCGTTCCATTTTTGTTGTTGTCAGTATCTCATCCCCCCCATTGTGTACTCTTCCCCTGGGTTATTGTTTCCCAGGTGCATTACTTTGCACTTCTTTGCATTGCATCTAAGCTGCCATACATTTGACCATTCCTCCAACCTTGCCAAGTCCCTTTTCATCCTTTCCACCCCACTCTGCATATAAACCCTGTTGCAAATCTTTGTGTCATCTGGAAAAGAGAAATACTTTCCCTTCCGGTCCCTCAGCAATGTCACTTATAAAGACATTAAAAAGGACTGTCCCCAGTACTGAACCCTGTGATACCCCACTAGTAACCCCCCTTTCTTCACTGTGGACTCCATTTACTATTATCCACTGTGTCCTGTTGTCCAGCCAGTGTTTTACCCAGGCTACCACCCTGGGACCCACTCCCAGGCTGGCTAATTTGTTTATAATCTTTTGTGCGGGACTGTGTCAAATGCCTTGCTAAAGTCTAGGTAGACCATGTCCACAGCCCCCTCCCTGGTCTACTACTTTGGTCACCCAGTCAAATAAATCAATTAGATGTGTCTGACATGACCTTCCTGCTGTGAATCCATGCTGCCTTGGGTCCTGTGCCCTACTGGACTCTAGGTAATCAACAATTCTTTCCTTCAGAAGTGATTCCATCATTTTCCCTATCACTGAGATCAAATTGACAGGTCTGTAGTTTCCTGCCTCTGTCTTGCTCCCCCTCTTTTGTGAAGAGGAATCACATCCGCCTTCCTCCAGTCCTCAGGTATGACACCATCCTCCCATGATCAGTGGTGTTACTAGTTCTTCCCTTAGTTCATTTAGAATTCTTGGGCGAATCCCATCAGGCCCCATTGCTTTATCCACCTTCAGTTTTAAGAGTTCTTTCAGAACCCTTTCTTCTGTGAAAGGACTAATATCACCCCCCCCCATCCAGAGTGCTTCTATTGACTGGATTAGGTATCTCACCCTGCTTTTCCATTGTGAATACTGAACAGAAGTATTCATTCAGTATCCATGCTTTTTCACTGTCGCTCTCTGCCCAACCACCTTCCCCTTTAGTCAGCCTCAGTATCCCTGCCATAGTCTTTCTATGCTCCCTAATGTACCTATAAAAACTTTTATCCCCCTTCTTAACTGAGTTGGCTATATTTTCCTCGGTTTGGGCCTTTACTATTATGACTACCTTCCCCGCTTCCTTCTGCTTTAATTGGTACAGTTCTTTGTCCTGCTCCTTCTGTGTTTCCTTATACTTCCTGAATGCTATCTTTTTATCCCTTACCTTCCCCACCACTTCTTTTGTGAACCATAGTGTTTTTTTCTTTCATTTTGATTTGTTTATTTGCTTCACACAAAGGCTTGTTGCCTCTTTGATGGCAGTTTTGATGTTTCCCCATTGTTGCTCCACCTCACATTATTGTTTGTTTGCTAGTACTTTTCTGAGGCACTCTCCCATTTTGACAAAATCAGCCCTCCTGAAGTCCATTACCTTCACTTCTGTGTGGCTTGACTCTACAGCAAAGTTTATCGTGAACCACAATGTTTGGTGGTCGCTTGTTCCCAGATGGCTACCCACTTCAATATCAGAGATCCTCTTTCCATCCCCATTTGAGAATACCAGGTCTAAGATTGCTCTCTCCCAAGTGGGTTCCAAAACTAGCTGTTTGAGGCATGCCCCCTGTAGGGCATCGAGAATGGCCCTGCTCTTGGATGTGGCTGCAGCAAAGGTGCTCCAGTTAACATCTGGCATATTCAGGTCCCTCATCAGCAATATCTCCCCTTTTTCTGCCATCCCAAGGATGCCTTCTATGCTTTCCTTGTCCATTTCCTCCCCCTGAGATGGGGGTCTGTATAAAACCCCTGTGCGGATTGTGAAGCCATTTCCAGTCTCCAGAGTGACCACAGTGCCTCCTCTCCTCCCTGTTTACCCATTAGTTCTGTTGCTTTGATTCCTTCCCTTACATAGAGAGCTACTCCTCCTCCTCCTCTTCTTCCCTCCCTATCCCTCCTGTAGATTGTGTACCCTGGTATGTTGACATCCCAGTCATGGTTCTCTGTGTACCATGTTTCTGTGACTGCCACAATATCCAGGCATCCCTCTTCCATCAAGGCCACCATTTCGGGGAGCTTTTTACCTAGACTACAGGCATTGGTACTCATTACCCTCCATTTTCTTATGGCTTTATTTCTTTTTACCCCATCCCTGTCCTTACTGCCTTTGTCTTTTTCTCCATTTACCCCTGCCCTTCTCCCTATCGACTTAGATCTCAAATTGCTAAACAATAGAGTAGCCCATTTGTAATCTCTCTTGTTTTGGCAAGAACTCCAATTAAGGGCACTATATAAGGAACAGTGATGGACGTCAAAATGGCATCTGAGTACAAATCTGGCATTCCCATGGTAGACTACATCTAACCTCGCTAGTTGTTTTTAGAGGCATTATTAAAAATGTGGCTACCATAATCCAAGAGAGGGAATAATAGTTGGCTAGCCACTAATATTCTGTCTTCTCTAGTTAGATAATGTGATATGTGTCTCATAGTTCCTAATTTGCTTCCTACTTTCTTAACAAGAGAGTCAATATGGATCTTAAAGGTTAAATGTACTCCCAAATATCTATAGCTTGTTACTTGGATCAATGCCCTATCAGTTCCAGACCTAATTTCAAAGGAAGTTTGTTGAATGGTTTTATTACTTCTATTATCTGGGCTAAAGAGCGTGCACTGTGACTTTTTCAAGCTCATAAGTAATGCTCCAGACTCAAACCAATGTTCCTTTCTTTCGAAATCAGCTTGAAGTTTAAGTTCTACTTCTTTAGGATCAGAGCCCTCAGTGACAATAACAGTGTCATCAGCATATAACATTATTTGGGAGCAAAGGATGGATCTAGGGAGTGTTATTCATATAGATCAAAAACATCAAGTGGTTCAATATGGACCCCTGAGGTATGCCCCGGGTGATGGGAGCAAGGCTAGAATTTATATTTCTCATAACTATCATTTGAGAGTGATTAGCTAAATGTGATGCAAACCATGCTAAAGATTCATTGTATACTCCTATAGCAGACATATGGGCCAGGAGTACGCTATGTTCTACCAAATCAAATGCTTTGGACAGGTCCACAAAAACCTTGCCCACAGACCTTGCCTCTCCCAAGGGAGTGACCAATTGATCATAAAAGACGGTGAGTGCAGATTCAATGGACCTGCCCTTGCGAAACCCATATTGTACATCTGTTAATTTGTTATTCAACTCTAAGTATTTCAGCAGTTGGGAATGAACTAAACATTCCAGTAGTTTGGATACAATAGATAGCAGCACAATTAGTCTATAATTTGAGGGGTTGGAGGGACACCCTCCCTTAAAGATGGAAATAATTCTAGCCCTTTTCCATACCTCCGGGAAGGCACCCTGGGTCAGATTTAGATTGAATAGATGTGCCAGCGGTCGAGAGACCTCATGAGCTGAATCTTTAAAAGACAAACTTCAATTTTATCTGAGCCACTGGCTTTATTATTTCTAAGTTTGTTTATGTTGGCCAGGACATCCCTTGGTTTAATAATTTTGAGCCTTCATTTTGGAGAATAAGTACCTAATTCTTAAGCCTCTTCATGGTCCATGTTCCCCCCCCGGCAAGTTAATCTGTTAGACAAATCTGGCAAATTTGAAAAATAATAGTTCAAAAGCTCCACCGCTCTTCTCTGGGAAATCAATTTGTCTTCCTCCATAAGGGGAAGTTCCCTTTGACCCTGGCTAGGTTTTACTAAATTCTTTATTAAATTCCAATGATTTTTTGGCTCAGTTGTATTCCTTTTTTTATCTATAATAAAGCCCCTTGACCTTTTTGATTTCCTGTTTTGCCCTGTTTCTCACCTCCTTGAACTTACTGCAAAGGTTATGAGCCAGGGTTCTATTGGCTTTTTTTCCATAGTCTATCCTTTGTCTTTAACAATGATGTTAATGGAGCTGTTAACCAAGGGAGAGGCTGGGCTCTAACTCTGATTCTCCTTAAAAGGAGTACATTCATTGCAAGCCCCAAGGAAAGATTTAGAAAAGTCATATGCTGCTAGTTCCAAGTCAGGTATTAGAGTTATTTTTATCTAAGCACAACGCTCAAATTTTCTTTATAAAAACCATGGGGCTATATTTTTTATAACATCTTCTCCAAACATGGTCAAAGTTATTTCTTGCATCCAAATCCTTAGAAACTTTCACCTTGCAGGTAATTATGTTGTGGTCTCCCAGATTAGGGGGGTACACTCCTTTGTTCACTATGGTCAAGTATGGTGTGACAAAAAATAAATCTAGAATATTATTTGATACTTTTTGTCCACCCTGGGCTAAGTAAAGACCCCTTTCTTGTAGGGAGAATCTATTATTTGTTTCAGGTGTAATGTCTGATTGATTTCCTCTAGCTTAGATCCATGGGGACCTCCCTGTCCATCAGCCTTCCTTATGACTGCAGACAAGTGCTAAGCCTGTTCTTGGCAGCAAGGGTAGTATCCTCCAATGCAGGATATAGAGGAGGCGCTATAATAGAAGGCCCAACTGGAATTTCTAAGAACTCCATTACATTACTTTTACTGGAGTCTTCCTCTTCACTGTCAAACTCCATGGCATCCTGAATTTGTTTGAACAAAGCCTGAAATGTGGGGTCTTCAGGAAGAAACCTAAGGTTATAAACCACTGAACTCTCATAGCTGACCTTGGCAGTGATAGTGTCACTGATAGTCTGAGTGCTTCATTCCCCATAGTGATCAGGTGTAAGGGAGAAACTGGCTTGGAGCTCACAGCCTTTGCTTGGGTTTCCATGGCCTTGATGGTGATAAAGGTTTTTAGTGCCTTCCTTTGGTATCTCCGTGTGGCCTGGTTAAATCCTTGGCAGATCTTACAGACCTTCACATTGTGGGACAAGCACATACAGCAAATACATATGGTTTGAATGCTATCTTTGTAGATCTTGTTTCCACTGGTGCAAAACCTAAATAAAGGTTCTTTCCATGGCAGCATACAGAAACATGAAACAGAAAATGTTAAAGTAAGAAAATAAAAAATATGGAAGAAAACAACAGCATTCTTTCTCTGTAGATCTGATGAGTGGGCTGCAGTGGAAGAAAGAACTAAGGAACCATGGGGCTGCCACATTTTATCTGTGCTAACATTGCAAATCATTGTAGGTGGCTCCCAGGTAGAAAAAGTTTCCAAGTGGTCCTGATGCCAACAGTTTACAGTTTCAGTGGTGTGGCCCAATTGAGGAAATATCCTCAATGAAGATCTTACAATAAAAAAAGTCTGTGGCAACAGTGGGAAACAGTTACTGATACAGTAGGTAGGAGATGATTTCATCTGATTTTGATGGTTGCATTGCTATACCCCAGGACATTATTGAAAGTACAAAGGGAAGTGGGTGAATATATTCCAACAAAATCATAACTATTAAGAAGTAGTAGATGGAATCTAGGTAGATTTTTGAGTTGCTCCAGCAACAGTCTTCAAAATGTGGGAAGGATATGGATTTGTCGGGTGGGGATGTGGTAGGCTTAGGCAATTTCATATTTTAGGGCCTGAAATGGAGAAGGACTATCTGGTTAAGTCTCAGAAGCAAGTGCACATTGTCCATCTGCCTTTTCTGTGGTAATACTGGCAATCCTGATGTATCTTTTTATCCTCCTCAAACAGTGTCCCTTGATTTTTCATTTTTATATCTGCCCCCTCTCTGTTTGGGCAGATGCATCCACAGCTCTTTCTGGGAATCAAACCTGGGTCCCTGGGTCCAAAAGGCAGCAGCTCTAACCATTCAGCTAAGAGGAAAATTTCCCTAGCTGCTCTAGAACTTTTGGTGCTATTAACATGTAGCACAGACCTCTTTCAGTCTCTAACAGTATCTAAAAATCTTGGTAGCTGTGCTATTGCAAAGATATGTACTTAGCGCTGTTGGAATCAGTCAATGCACACAACAAATATAATAATTATTTTCCAAACCTTGCTCTAGATAATGTCAGGGTCTGGTAAAAACACTAATTGTCTAGAAATGCAGACGTACAAAAATCTCCTACTCTGCATTAGAGAGGTTGCAAATGTTTAATTCGCTGGTGGTTGGCACAAATCTGCCATATTCGCATTCATGAAAAATTAGCACTGAGTTAGGAGACAGAACTGCCAACATCACTGGCAGGTTTTTTTTATTTAAAAAACTTCCCCCACCAACTGTGCTGTGAAATCATCCCCTGCCCCACACAAGAACACAGATACGATTATTTTACAACCCCCCACAACATCACGCTGCTGCAACTGGCAGGCTGGTGGCCGGAGTTAATCCCTTCCCCCCATCCACATGCCAAATACATTTCACCCACCTCCTCCCACTAAAGTTCCATTGTCTGTTGTACAAACAACCTAAGTCCCAGACCCCTACCAACCCCCTCTGGTCCCCACCACACTCCTTCCGCCACTAGCACCAACAAAATCAATAATTAAATGGTCCCCCGGTGCAGCAGAGCATCTGCTCTGTTCATTGCTGACTCCCCATTTGGTAATGGCATGAATGAATGAATGAATTTTCAACCAATCTGGTGTTACTAGGGGCAAAGACATCACCATTCATTCATTCATTAAAGCCATTTTGAGATGGGACTCAGCACTGAACAGAGCAGACACCAGAAATTCTGCAGCGGGGGACTGTTTTCTTTATTTGCAGGTTCATTATGTGGGTGCTGGTGGGGTAATCAGGGTGGTGGGGACCAGAGGGGGGTTGGGCAGTGGTGTAGGTGTTTCTGCACAAGATAGTGGGACTTGGGTAGTTGGGTGGGGGAAGGTGGGGGAGTGTATTTGGCACAACTGGGGGGAGGGATTAACTTTTCTGAGCAGCAGCATGATGCTTGCTGGGAAGAGAGGAGGAAAGAAGAGGATGCCAACAGGAGGTTAGGGAGAGTAGAATCCTCACTTTACACACAATTCACCTTGTTATTCACCAGGTGAATTGGTCATTCACTAGGTAAATTGGGTCAATCTGCCTGGCGAACAACAAGGCAAATTGCAGTCCCAAGCTCAGTGAAGCTGCTGAAATTTGCAGATTTTTTCGTAGCGTGAATTTCAACAACTTTGCACATTTCTAGTCTGCACCTTCTGTGGAAGCAAGGAAATGAAGTTTCATAGCACTATTAGCTGGGTCAAATACAGTATACAACAATATTACAGTATGCTCAACTCAACTAGCCAACCATTATGAAACCCTACTGCTTACACAATAAAACACATGAGCTACTTTTCATGCGGTATTGTACATATTACACTATACTTGCTTGATTATAATACAAAATACTATCTGCATAAAATATAACATCTTATTATGAAAACATATACTAAGTAGAAACATATGCTTCTGTGCAATTAGACAGGTGTTACTGGGTGTCTAAGGCGAATGTTAAGCACCAGGTGTCAGCAACCACACATGCTGCACTGAGTTTTTGCATTTAAAAGGTTATATTCAGCTGTAAAAAGATGTGAATGTGATTTTTCTACACTGAACTGTTAGCATGTGTTTAATGTATGATAATTATTTTTCACTACTGACATTTAAACAGAATATTAATAAAAAAAAATGATTTGATTGACAGCCAGCAGTATTATCAAATTTCACTGAACAGGAATGTCATGCAGTTTAAACAAACACTTTGATCCTTTTCTCATTGTTGATGTATGAATTAACGTAATTTATATAATAAGGGTTTGCTGATAATGAATGTGATAAAATCACAGATCAGCACCATGCAGAAAGAACACAAGAATGATGCGTACACAGTGGAAAACGGCAGCAGTTATCACAACTTTCTCTATGCAACTCCCAATATCACCACTGTGTACACATTAACACGCAACAAGAAAAAAATGCTGCATTACATTTTGATGGCCCTCTCAGACTACCACCAAAACAAAAAGGAACACAGAAAAAAAGGTAGCAAACATGCCACATAAAAATATAGCCTTGTAATCAGAAAACACTTATTATATAAAATGAATATGTGGTGGTTACTTATGTGATAGCTGATTATATTAGCATTCATGGCAAGTGAGCTTAGGGTTATCATGAGTGGCTCCACTATGCGGAGCCACTCATGATAACCCCGAGCTCACTTGCCACGAGTGCTGATATATCAGCTATAACATCAGTAACCATCACATATCCCCTTAAGATAATTTAATAATTACTGGGGTGCTAGCTGTACCCCTGCAAGCCCTATTCAGCAACTCACTACACACAGGGGTGGTATCAGGGGACTGGAGAAGAGCTGACGTAGTTCTGCTCCATAAGAGTGGCAGCAGAGAAGAAGCTAGCAACTACAGGCCGGTTAGTCTGACATCAATAGTGTGAAAATTAATGGAGTCACTTCTAAAGGAAAGACTCATGGAATACCATGCTGCCATTTGGTTACAGGACCCAAGGTAGCACAGGTTCACAAGAGGGAAGATCATGGCAGACAATCCTGAGAGATTTTTTTGACAGGATGAACTGAGAAATAGATCAAGGGAAAGTAGTGGACATGGTCTACTTAGACTTCATCAAGGTATTTGACACTGTGCCACATAGGAGGTTCATAGAAAAACTGGGCAGCTTGGGGGCGGGAACTAAGATGGTACACTGGGTATGTAACTGGCTAATGTATAGGCAGCAGAGGGTGGTAGTAAACAGCACTCACTTGTGGGACGGGAGAGTGACCAGCAGGGTTTCTCATGGAACAGTACTGGGTCCAGTCCTCTTTAATGTCTTTATAAGAGACATCACAGAAGAACTGGAAGGTAAGGTACTATATGTGTCTTTGCAGATGATACCATGATCTGCAAAAAGGGTAAACACTCAGCAGGGATGAAATGAAGTGAGACCTGAAGAAGCTTGAGGAATGGTCAGGGGTATGACAGCTGGGTTTCAATGCAAACAAGTGCAAAATCATGCACCTTGGGTGCAGGGACCCAGAGGCAGAGTACAGAATAGGGGTGATGGTATTGGAAGTTATTAAACAGGAAAGGCTCTGGAGGTGATCATAACAGATGACTTCAATGTGACAAGGCAGCATGACAAAGCAGTAGGGAAAGCCAGTGGGTTGTTGGAGTGTGTCAGAAGGGGTATCACCACACCAACAGAAGAAGGGAGGTGGTGCAGTCACTTTACTGGTTATTGGTGATACCACACCTGGAGTACTGAGCCCAGTTCTGGAGAAAGAACATAGACAGGGTAGAGGCCATCAAAAGAAGGGCAACAAAAATGGTGCAGAGGCTGCACCAAATGTCCTATGAGGAGAGACTGAAGGCTCTAAACACACAAGGAAGCTTGCCAGGATTAAACCCAATTCTGCAGCATGCTGCAGCAGAGTTACTGCAGTAAACAATGCAATGTCAATATGAATTAGTCCCTTTTGTCATGCAGGAAACTATGATACTGCCAGGATGAAGCACAGAGTCACAGTTTCCTGCATGACAAAAGGGACTAATTCCCATTGAAATGACGTTGTTTACTGCAGTAACTCTGCTGCAGAATGCTGTAGAATTTGGTTTAATCCTGGCAAGCTTCACTGTATCCACCCTGGAAAAAATGAGGGAGAGGGTGAACAAGATAAGATCTTTTAATACCCCATGAATGTGAATAAGATACAGGATGGGAGCATTTGTCAGAAAAGAAGGTGCACAAGAACTAGGGAGCATGATATAAAGCTCTAAGAAGGAAGTTTAGGAGGGATGTGAGGAAATATTTCTTCACTAGAAGGTGCACAAAATAGGTGATTTAATACCTTTTAACGGACCAACGGAATTTTACAGAAAAAACTTTAAGCTTTCGAACTACAAATAGTTCTTCTTCAGAAAGAATAAGGCAGGTTTCTTAACAGCTCTGTTTTAAATACCCAGAACTTAAACATTTTACACATGAATGTGGCTGATTAATGAAGTAATTAGATAAAAACACAACCAGAGATGAGAAAACATTCTTTAAAACTTTAGTCCTGTGTAGGTCAAATGTCACGGAAGGAATGTTATGTAGAAGGAGGCCATAAATTATTTGTTGTTTAATGTCTTATTAAGCCAAACTGGAGACTGTGTGTATATGTGTGTGTGTTTTGGTGCATACGTGTGCATGTGTGTGTGTGTGTAAGCCCTTAATGGAATTAGAGACAATCACATTCATGTGTAAAATGTTTAAGCTCTGGGTATTGTGTGCATCTTTTTGTACAAGGACCAATATGGCAACCTTTTTTTTTTTTTTTTTTTTGACATTCACTAAAAGGGTTACAGATGCATGGAAGAATCTTCCAGCAGGCGTGGTAGGGTCAAAAACTGGGATGGGCTTCAAGCTTGCATGGGGTAGGTATAAAGGAAAAGTAGTATCAAAGCAGGGTGAGTTGACCAGAGATCAGGTAGGATGTGCTGTGCAGAATAGGCAGGTAAAAGATGGGCTGACTAGATGGGCTGACTAGATGGGCCAAGTGGTCCCTATCTGCCAACAAATTTCCTGTTACTGTGTTTCTATGTTTAATTGTTATCAAATGAGTAGGTAAATAGCTGTATCTTGATTGGTCAGGAGCCACCCCCAGCCCTGCATTTATAGAGCAACGACCCTGCTTATCTGGCAAACACAATGCAGGGTATCCCAGAAATCCATGCATCCCACAAAATTTTGAAAAAATATTTCTGACACCCATATTAGTTAAGGCAACAATTTTAACATGCATTACTTGCCCTAAACTATAAAACAACATTTTTAGACATTTTAACACTTTTTTATTAAGTACCATCCCCAACCCACACCATGCAAATACATTGGGCCAGTTCTCAAAGCCCATGAAAATGCAGCAGCTGTAAGAAAACCTCAGTACAAGTGGGTTGCCACATGCTGCAGCTACAGTATTATTATAATTAGGTGCTATTCTGCCTGTATTCCATTTACATTTTGAATATTTCGCCTCACTATTATTTATTACTAATGAAATATGTATGAATATATGATCTTTAGCCCTTAGAGTTCATTTAGAGTCTATTTGCCTCTATAGCTTACTCCCTACTTCAAGTCATAATCCTCTGTTGTGACATCACAGTCTGTTGCTATGGGATTACTGTAACTGTGATGCCACAAGCAGTGCTCTGTGACTTCAGTAGGGAAAAAGCAGCAGGAATAGATAAACTCTTCTGGAGCAAAGATCCTGTTTTCATACAAGGATGACATAAGAATAACTGAGGGGCAAGAGGAAGATGGGGAGACAGCGCTTTTGTGGGTAACACTGGATGAAAGGAGTGGAGAATCCTTGCAGTTGGGGGTGATATATAGACCTCCTATGCAGGGGGAGGAAGGAGATAGACAGCTGATACAGAAAGTCACACGAATGGCTTTCAAAGGGGAAATACTCCAGGTGGAGGACCTAAACCTCCCAGATGTGAACTGGGGCATCACAGATGCAGTAGTGGCTAGGAGTAGAGAGATACTAGAGGCACTGCAGGGTGTATTCTTACAACAGCTTGTCCAGGAACCAACAAGGGGCAACAACCTGCTGGACATGGTTCTGACAAATGGGGAGAGTGTGTGTAGGAGGTGGAGGTGGGTGACGAACTGGGCACCAGTGATCACAGAACTGTAAGGTTCAGGGAAAGGTCAGGGAGAAAATTAAACCGAACCAACACAAAAGTTGTGGAACTCAGGAGAGCGGACTTCCACAGGATGAGAAGGATAGTGAGGGAAGAAATGGCGGTTACAGAGAATATAGGGGAAGTAGAGGAGTTGTGGGACACTATTAAAGGAGAGGTACTGAAAGCCATGAAAATGTGCATAAAGAGGGTAAGGAAGAGCAGAAAATGGAGGGGACCATTATGGATTACAAGGGAGGTGGTGGGAGCAGTCAGGGACAGGAGGACAGCTTTCAGAAAATATAAGAGGACACAAAGCAAGGAGGATGGGGAGACTTATAGGGAGAAGAGGAGACTAGCAGGGCAGAAAATAAGGAGGGCAAAAGCAGATACTGAGGAGAAAATAGCTAAGCAGGCCAAAAAGGGAGACAAAACTTTTTTTTAGATATGTGAGGGAAAGAAGAAAGACAAGGCAGGGGATTGTAAGGCTGAAGGGGGAGGTAGGGATACAACTGGAAGTGGACTACGAACAAGCAGAACAGCTGAATAAGTACATCTGCTCTGTATTTACAGAGGAGGAGGAAGAGGGCAGGGGACCCAAGCTCAAGAGGGGAGGAGAGGACAAAAGGGTAGATCTGAGCCCATTTAGTGTAGAGAGAGTTAGGGAGGAACTGCGCAGGTTGAGAGTGGACAAGGCAATGGGGCCAGACGGTTTGCACCCGAGGGTGCTCTGGGAACCAAGGGAGGAATTGGCTGCCCCACTGATGAGTTTATTCATCTTGTTTCTGGATTCGGGGAAGGTGCTGGAAAACTGGAGGAGGGTGGACATTGTGCCATTGCACAAGGGGGGTAGTAGGGAGGTGACTGAGAACTATCACACAGTCAGCCTTGTGTCTATGTGATAATGGTGAACACCTAAAGGTGATCGCCATTATCGCTCAGCCAGAGTGCAGAACACATTTTCGGCACTCTGACGACCCTGGCGCACCAGCACAAAATGGCATCAGGACATATTTTTACACCCCTCGCACGGGGCTTCACCCCCGCACCCCCCAACTTAAGGATTCTCAACTCCAGGGGGGTGCACGTTGGGGGGGGTGAAAGTAGTAAAAATAACAAGGTTCGGGCCGGGCGTAATGAAAATCACAGCAGCGCCCAGACCCAAACCCAGTACCTTAGCCACCCCAGCCATTGCCCAATCCCCGACACCACGCCGCAGCTCGACCGATGAATGCAGCGCCACCCCTACAGCCTCTCCACCCCCCAGCACATGCTTGCTCCCACCCCCCCACGCATGTATGTGTAGCAACATTCTGTCGCCTAGTTCGCCCACCCCCTCATCCGGTCGCCCTACCCGTCGGTCGCCGTGAGTGGATTGCGCTAGGAAGGTGTCACCTTAACGGATGGTATCTTTCCTCATGCGCCCACTTCACGGGTTACCATCAGCCTTACTTTAGTGGTGGGGAAAATTATGTAGGCACTAATAATGGAAAGGGTGGTAGCTTACCTGGAGGATAATGGTTTGCAGGACGACAGGCAGCATGGCTTCATAAAGGGGAAGTCATGCCAAATAAACTTGATTGAGTTCTTCGATTGGGTGATGCAGATGGTCAACCAGGGAGAGGCAGTGGACATAGCTTATCTGGACTTCAGTAAGACCTTCAACAACATCCCTCACAGAAGGTTGATAAGCAAGCTGGAAAGTGCAGGAACAGGTGGGAAAATAACCAGATGGGTGGAGAACTGGTCGGCAGGCAGAAGCCAAAGAGTGGTGGTAAATGGTGTGTACTCTAGTATGGGGGGGTTGATAAGTGGGGTGCCCCGGAAGTCAATACTGGGACTCCTCCTTTTTAACATTTACATCAACGGTATAGTGGAGGGGCTAAGGGGGAGGTTGTTTGTATGTTCAGATGATATGAAAATCTGCAGTAAGGTGGACACCCCAGAGAGGGTGAAGGATATGAGGCAGGACCTGAAGACTCTTGAGGGATGGTCAGAAACTTGGTAACTAAAATTTAATACCAAGAAGTGTGCTGGAATGCACTTGGGTGTAGGAACCTGTGAGCAAGATACACCATGGGAGGAGAGGACATCAAAGCAATGGAGTAGGAGAGGGATCTGGGGATTATAGTATCAAGCAACCTTAAGGTAGGTAACCAATGTAGCAGGGCAGCAGGGAAGGCCAATGGAATGTTGGCATGCATTGGCAGGAGCATTACTAACAGGAGGGAGGTAATGATGCCCCTCTACAAAGCCATGGTAAGGCCACACCTTGAGTATGGAGTCCAGTTCTGGTGACCACACCTATGAAAGGAAATAGTCAGGATGAAAGAGCTCTGAGAAGGACAACTGGGATGGTGTAGGGTATTCAAGGGAAGACATATGAGCAGAGGTGTAAGAAATTGGATCTGTACACATTGGAGACTAGGAGGGAGAAAGGGGACATGATTAAAACTTTTAAGTATGTGAAGAGGACCAATAAAGTCAAGGGTGTTTACTGACTCCCTCCTACTCACACCCTTCCTGGTTCTTACCCTTATCCCAGTCTCCCCCTCTATACCTACTGCCACTTCTCTCTCCCCTTTCCTTCCAGATACCTCCTTCATTATGTCAATCACCCCCACAGCTTCCCTTGTAAACAGACCCCACTTTCCCTATTACCCTCCAGCCTCTCTGTTTTCCCTTCCTAGTCACTTTGCCTTTCTTCATTTCCTTATCTCCTTCTCTCCACCCCTCCCTCCTCCCCCCCCAGTATTTTCTACTCCAATTACAAAAGCCCTAAACTTCACTATTTCATCCTTGCCCTCCTCCTCCTCCTTCTTTCATCATGGAACATCCATCCCAACCCTGGCCCTATTTCTTCTCCTACCCTGGCTCCTTACCCAAATAACATGTCTCCAAACCCCACTTTCACTACAACCCTCCCTAACGAGTTGAAGCCCCTCCACCTGAACATCTGCACCTGCTACCTAAAATCGACCTCCTACAAACTCTTATGATTTCACACACCCCTGACATCCTAATTATTATCGAGACGTGGCTCAAAAAAAGCACCCTTGACAGTGCCATTGCTATCTCTGGGTATTGCATCTGCAGATAAGATCGATCGGGTCATGGAGGGGGAGTGGCCATGTATATCCTGTCCTCACTGCAGTTTACTGCCACCCTATCTACCTCCATCCCAGCTACCTATGAAGCCCTTGTCACCTGCATTACCCTTCCTTTCTCAATCCCAGTCTTTGTGGCTTGCATCTATTGCCACCCAAGCATTCAACCCTCGGTCATGACTGAACTGTTAGCCAACATCACCTCCCTCTTGCAATCTGGTAAACTTTTCATAATGGGTGAGGTGCATCTAAATTGGTTGTCTCCCAAGTTAAACAAGATAAGCAATAACGTCACTGCTCTAAACCTCACTCAACTTGTACTTGAGCCCACATGCCCTAATCCCAAAACACAAAACCACACCCTGCTTGACTGGACGCTCACAACCCACCTGCACTGCATCATTAAATCTGGTCTCCTACCCAATGCCCTTAGTGACCACAACCCCATTTTCATTGTATATAAGGTTCATCGCCCCAGACCTCCCCCTAAAATCATACAGCTCTGGTCTTCTAAATCCTTAGACCATACCCCAATCAGCTCTGCACTCACTTCCACCGACTGGGCCCCTCTCCCCACTGCCATTTCTGTCGATCAAGTGCTTGACTATTTTAATGATTAATTCATTGCTACCTGGAATGCCTCTGCTCCTTTCAGAAGGACCAGAGTCTGTGGGCTTCACCTCCCCTTGATCACCCTGCCTGAAACTACTGGCCTGGTTCAGGGAGTGTGACTGGGCCTGGAGAAAACACAAATCTATTAAACATTCAAATGACTATGCCAAGTACAGAATGCTATGCAATTCATGTACTAAAGCTACTAGACTGGCTAAAGCTGATAATTTCAACTCCTAATTCCTGACTAACATTAACTCTCCATCTAAATTCTGGAGGGTAGTTTATGCCCTATTCTCTCCCCCCTCTCACCCTGCCCCTTCAGTTCTCAAAATAAATAACTCCCTAGTTTCCTAACCTGGCTCTGTGGCCAATGAATTTAATGCCTACTACACCTCGTGTGCCACGTCTCTTCTAAATTCCCTCTCCCCATTGACACCTACTGACTTCAGCCCTTCACCTCAGCCAGTGCCTACTCCACCTTTTTCCTTTTCTGCTATCTCCTCTGATGAAGCCCTTAGTGCTCTACTATCCCTCAACCCCTCTAAAGGCTCCTCACCAGATGAGCTCGATCCTGAACTTCTCTACCTTTCTGCTCCTGCAATTGCTTATCCTAGCTCCCTAAGCCTTAACCTGTCCTTTATTTCTGCCCAAGTACCCTCATCCTGGAAACATGATGTAGTCCTTCCACTCCCCAAGGGTGGTGACACATCCACTCCTGGCAACTATCGCCCCATTTCCCTCCTTACTACCCTTGCCAAACTTTAAGAACATTTAGTTCTTTCTCAACTATCACCCTTCCTCTCTGATTCCTCCTTCTTCACCCCTTCCAATCTGGTTTTTGGAAGAACTAATCAACAACCACCTCCCTCCCCAGGCTTACTGACTCAATCCTTTCAGGGATGGATGGTGCCCTGAACACCTCAGCCATCTTTGTCGACCTAGCCAAAGCTTTCCACACTGTTGCCCATTCCCTGCTTCTTGATTCACTCTCCTCAGCTGGCCTTGCTCCATCAGCCACCAAGTGGTTTAAATCCTACCTCAGTGGCAGGACCCAATTGGTGAGAATCCTTGATCCCATCTCCCCACCTCTCCCCATCAACACTGGTGTCTCTCAAGGCTCAGTGCTTGGTCCCCTACTCTTCTACATTTTCCTTAATGATATCTTCCCACAGCCTGCTCATCCTCTTCTATCCACATGTATGCTGATGATACTGTTTTGTACAGTTTCAGCAAAAACCCAGCTGCTGTGGAAACCAGCTTACATCATGACTTCAACCAAGTTCAGCTCTGGTTTGCTTCTCACCAACTTTTTTGAAACACCAAGAAGACAGTCTCAATGTCTCAATGTCTCAGTGGCACCAGGCAGAGACTCTCTAGGCTCTCGGCCCTACCCAGCTTCCACACCCTTGATGGGACCATCTTGGAGGACATCTCCTCATTTAGATATCTGGGGGTTTGGCTGGACCAGTACCTCAACTTTTCTGTGCATATCAATGCTATCCTGAAGAAACTGTGCCCCAAGCTTGGTGCTCTGTACAGGAATCATAGTTGTAGCCCACTGACTGTGAGACACGAAATTGTCCAGAAGATGATATTCCCCATCTTTGACTACTGTGACGTAGTTTATGGTGCTGCTCCAAAATCTTCCCTGACTAAGTTGGACACTTTCTTTAACTCCTTCTGCTGCTTTGCTATTGATTCCCCTTCCTGCTCCCACCACTATGAACTCTATCGCTCTCTAACCTTCCTTCCACTGTCTCACAGATGCATCTCTTACTGTGCCAAACTAACCTCCAAATTCTGGTTCGGGGGCTCCCATCCAATCTCTCATCCTCTCTCTCCACTCCACCTCCCCCCACCGACTCTCTCAGATCAAATGATGCCTGCACCTTGATGGTCCCTTGCCTCTCCACCCTCATCAGTCAGACTAGTTTTGACCATCATTTACCTAAAATCTGGAATTTCCTCCCTCCTGAAATATGACACTTTTCCTCCAACTACTCCCTTGCTTCTGCCCTACAAAATTACCTTTCCCTCAGCTGTTCCTGCTTTAACCCTCCTCAATACCTATCCCCAGTTTCTGCCTTCCTACCATGACCCTCCCCCGGCAGGGTTCTCAACATCCTGAAGGGGGAAATCAGAAATGGGTACCCCTTCTCCTCATATTCAGTTCTTGCCTCTCTCCCTCTCTTCTCCACCTGTTCTTCTGGGTCACCAGTGTGTACAACCTGCCCCATCCTTTTTGCTCCAACAGCACTTGTGTACTGCCTCGAGCCTGCTCCTGGTACACTCATGCACTATAAATGGTTCTATCGCATTATTACTGTTTTGTACATTTATATATTTTTTTGTATTATTTTAGACATGTATTGTGATTTATCCAATGTTCCAGTACTGTTTATTGTACAATACCTTGTGTTCCAACTATTGCACAATCTTACAATGTAGTATTGTTTGTACTACCCACATACTATTGTAACTGATCATCCTTCACAGCCCTATGTAACCTTCTTCCCCCAGGTCACACTGTGAGATGAGCAACTTGTTGTTCAGTGTGCCCTCCTGGTGAAACATTTCAACAAATAAATAAAATAAATAAATAAACAAACTCAAAAGGAGGGGCTCTTACTAGAGGGCATAGCCTAAGACTGCAGGGAGAAAGATTCAGAGGCAATGTGAGGGGGTGATTCTTCACAGAGAGGGCGGGTGGAGGCCTGGAAAAGACTACTAGAGGAGGAGGTGGGGGCTGAAATGGTGGGGGGATTCAAGAGGCCATGGGACAGATATATGGGGCTGAGTAGTGGGTGGATGAGAAAGGGGAATAATGGCAGACTAGATAGCTGGTGGGGTCTTTTTCTGCCACCAGGTTTCTATGATGACCTTAGTAAAAAAAATATGGAAAGGAGGAACAGAGCACTAATGGAAAATACAAGTTGGATTGTGTCTAAATACTAGGTTTTATTAACATTCTCCTGAACATGTCACCAGCTCTTTAAGTTTTACATTTTCATGGGATTCATTTTATATACAGTTCGAGCTGTAAGCCACTATGGGATGTGGGTTGCATGTCTGATAAAAACACTTGCAGGTGCTGAAGGCACTCAGTTCAAGCACCTGGTGACTCAGTATGAACCCTGTATCATGTGTTTATTAGACAACAACCCGCACCCCACCATGGCTTATTGCTTACATAATATACTACTGGCTACTTGTCAATCAAATTAATTGTTTATTAGTTTAATTAAAAAAAACATTAGTAACAACAATATGGAATGTACTGTATGTGCACATATTTAGACATAGGTTCTTTACACATGCATAAGAGATTTGCTCACACACTATGTGGTTTGAGATAAAATGCAAACATAATGGCAATAACAACAATGATTTGAGGAATCCTTCAAACAATAGGAAAAGCAGAGCATCGTTACTAAGATTCTTGGGAAGACTCTGCCCCACTACCTTTGTTTGTGAGAGATAGTTTTCTACACTGACCATTTCAGCCTCCTGCTATTTTACAAGCAAGCTTCCTCTTTTTTACTGTCAGTTAACAGAGTGTTCAAGATAAATGGTAGGATTCTATCAGGTCCATGGACTTGTAGCTACAGAATTCCATGCTTCTGAGAAGTAATACACCCAATCTGCACTGCAGTATATTGCAACCAGTTGTGTCTTCAACTAAGAGCCCTTTGTATCATACGTTTAACCATAATGTGTCCCATCACCTCTAATAACAGTAACAAAAGAATCAACATACACATTATACAGAATTAGTAAAATGGCACTATCTGCCTTGATGTAGAAGAAAATACTTTTGTCATACAGTATGCATATCTAAATGTACAGCTATAAAAATAAAGAAGTTTTGTTAAAGTCTTCATCCCTCTTTAAGATTTAACATATGCTGATACTACCTTATGGATGCACAATTTTCTGTGTGAACTCCATAGAAAATGTACACTTACAATGACCCTTTTACTACAGTATTTGGACATCAGCATGGCAGACATCAGGATGTGAATTCTTCCATTTGTCCATGCTCAGAAAACCCTCATTCCATGGGGGCCATGTAGAAAATACTAAATTACTGAAACAAGTAAAGGACTGCCTCAGGATTATTATTTAGTGGGTTCATCTTGTCCAGTTATCTGTCCAGGTCTTATCTAATAACCTTTGTTCCCCTACTTCTGGTTTATCTGGTCATTCTGGCAATGGTAGTGGCTGGGGAAGATGTGAAGGACCTCCCAATTGAAGTCCTCAAGGAGGGTGAAAGAGGACCCCATAGAAGGAGGAAACAACTTCTGGTAGGGGATTCAACTGTCAGGGGGATAGAGCTGGGAATAGAAAAGGAAGGGGTGAGGGTGGTAAGGTGCTTACCTAGCACTGTGGTCCAGAGGGATGGGAAGCATATCCTATGGATCGCTAGGGCAGTAGGAAGGAAGTAGGAGCTGGAGGTCATTCTCCACCTGGGGACCAATGACCTGGCTAGGGAGAGAGCAGGAACAGTGCAGAAGGAGTTTAGGGAGCTGGGAAGAAGTCTTAGACAGGTAGCATGCTTTGTAGCTTTTGTAGAACTGTTACCTGTCAATGATAGGGGAAAGGAGAGGAAGCTCCACACCCAGGACTTCAACTCATGGTTTAAGGAATGATGCAAAGAGCAGGAGTACAGCGACATTGTTGACTTGGGGCCCACCTGGGAGGATAAGAGCCTATACAGAGGTGATGGCCTGCATCCATCTGGGAGAGGAATTACAGTTCAATGTTTGTGGAATAGCAATGGGGTATATAGTGCTTGTGTACCTTGTAGTACTTTTGTGGTTTTACTCTATTCCTGCCCTTGAGTAGTAGGTATGTAGGTAGTAATTTGTAGGGAATAGAAGGCCCATGAACAAGGGTGAGAAGAGCACCAGACAATGAGGAGAAGGGGATGATCGTGGACAAGAAACAATGCCTAAGCAAGGGAGGTGCATTAGAGGAGGGCTTAAGTAGAGGCTGTGGGAGGAGCTATTCCCCATATTGCACCTCGGGCCAAGCACTCCCATTCAATGTTTGTGGAACAGCAATAGGGTATATAGTGCTTGTGTAACTTGTAGTACTTTTTGTGGCTTTACTCTATTCCCACCCTTGAGTAGTATGTATGTAGGTAGTAATTTATAGGGAACAGAAGGCCCCAAATTATATCTCCTCCAACTCACAGAGAGTATGACTCCTGGCACACAGGACAGAAAACCCCCTCAGGTGGAGGAAACCTCTGAGGACCCATGGCTGGTGGTCTGCCCAACCTCTGGGCATACTAAGAGGAGAATGACTGAGGTTCTAGTAACCATAGCTAATTTAAGGGTGTTGAGCTTCTTGGAGAGATGATGATCCATCCTCGATCTATATATGATGCAGATTGAATGATGATCCTGAGATTGGATAGTAGGTCTTTTTCTGAAGGAGAGATAGAATCCAAGTGTGAAGTAGATCCAGGTGAAGGAGGACGAATGAAGTCCAAGTTTTCAAGATAATGAATGATGCTTGTCCCAAGTGATTGCAAGGTTGTAATGAGCAGGGTGAACATGACTTGACAGCTAAGTTACTAGACAGGGAAAAGTGGAAATGCTGTGGTACAAGAAGTCACTGGTGAATGATCCAACTTGTGAAAGGTTTGCCTGTCAAGGTACGGTCTGGTGTCAAGGAAGGAGTAATGCATGAGAAGTCACTAAGGAAGCTTCAATAAAGTAGAAATGGGTAGGAGAGAGTCTTTGAGTGCCTTGGAGATGATAGTACATTCTTGATCCATAAATGATGCAGACTGAATGATGATCCTGAGGATGGAGAGTAAGTCTTTTCTGAAAGGGTGGTAGAATCCTAGGTATGGAGAGATCCAGTTGAGGAAGGGCTAATATAGTCCATATTTCCAAGGTGGTGAAGGGGGCATGTCCAAAGGGATTATATGGGAGTAATATGTTGGGAGAGTATAATTTGATCAATTATACAACCAGACAGTAAACAGTATGATTTGAGATGATTTGTAAAGTCGTGAGGGAATGATCCAAATTGTGTAAGGTGTGACGTTCAAGGTAGTCTGGAGGTAAGGAATTTATTATTGAGCAATAAGTCGCTAATTAAGCACCACAAAGTAGAAATAAGTAGAGGAGAGTTTTGAGTGACTGATGGAGAGATGCCCTAAGTGATTAGTAAACAAAATAATAGAAGATTTGCTGAAGCAGTCCAGATGGTAATCTAATGCATATGGGGAATGATTTGAAGTTCAGTATGAGGGATGGATGGCTTCTTTAATCATGATGTTCATACTGTTATACGGTACTCTGCTTGAAGTAAGTGTGGGTATTTTGCGGTGTGATAGTCCGGGAGATGTAGTGTAGTGGCAAATGATTGGTTAAGATACAGGTGCCGATGTTGAAATACTTAAGAGAAGCTTGGAGGTGGAAATAAGGAAGAGTGTATAGGCTGAATTGGTAGTGAGGTCAATTAGTGTAGGATGCCATAGGATCTTGGTGTTACAGTATGGCTGATTAAGACTGGTTGGGAGGCAAGACTGAGTTAGCCAATTTGCTTTGGCTGTTACAGATTTCTGGATAGAATTCAGGATAGCCAGTTCTTGCTGATAATCTGTACTGCAGAGATTAATGAAGGTAATTTGTGAAGAAGAGGCTGTAGGGTACACTGAAAGAGCGGTTAACTCAGTGGAAGGTACTAGATGAAAGATGCGGATAATTGTATAAGAAATGGTAATGTCCAGGAGCAAAAATGATGGTTTGGATAGTGTGGAATTTGTAATCAGCTAGGTGGTGGAGATCCCATGATGAATGTTCTGCAAGGCAACTGAGAAAATCTTAAAATAAGCAATGTCTGTTGAGAAGTAGGAGTCACGTAACTTGGTCAACAGAGTCGGTGTTGGAGAAAGAGGCTGCAGAACGTAAAATGGATGATGTCCGTAGTTGAATGGGTTATCTTGCGATTCCTGGCATCCATAGAAGCGATACTGATTACAAAGACAGAGCATAGCAGAAAGATTAAGTCCTTTCCATGTATGAGGATAGCCAGCGGGGACAAGGCAGATAGGGAAGTTACAGTGACTGAAGGGACAGGAATCAGAGGGTATATCCAATAGAGATAGATAAGATCTTCCTCTTCTCCAGGTGAACGGGATTCCATGAATGATCATAAGGAGCTGCTTGGGCAGCATGAAAAAACTCTGTGATGATGTAAGAGTCTATGAGGCATGCTAGCCAAAGGATGTTTGCCTGCGGTAGTATTTCTCCAGAGTAATGAATGAGTGATCCAATGAGTAGTGGAAGGGTATGGTCAGAATGTCCTGATCAGAAGTATGAGATAGATCATATGGTAGAGCAGATGACTGGGTAGGAGTACTGGTCAAGATAGGGTATGAGGCCCAAAACAGCCACAGCAAACAGTATGAAGCCCCCAGCTTGCAAGACGGAGATGAAAAGGCAGCCATCCAAATAGGAAGGCAGTCTAGAGAGAATCCTGATGAACTGAAGGAATGACCCTGGGAAGGCGATGGGCTAGGCAAAGCCAGATGAATATCTGCACTGGAAGGAACAGGACCGGGTCGGCCCAACAGTGAACAGCTGTAGGATGCAGGAACGCTGTAACAGTCAGTAGGAGACAATCCATGGAGGCCAAAGAGTGAAGCGTAGTACTCAGAGCAACTGGGTTGAGGCACAGAAGTCCTACTTCTGATAATGGTGGCAACCAACCAGGGAAGGGACGGAAGGTACTGGAGTGACAATGGATAAAGTTCCCACAACTGAAGGAGAAAATGAACTCAGACATTGAATGGACGGGTGACCTGCAGCAAAGAAGTCCCAGAGGCAGTCAAACTGAAGTGAGAAAGATGCCAGACCAGCTGGCAAGATCTAACTCATGAGGGATAGGAGACCAAAAGGGGTCAAGTAAGAAGGGCCATAGATGAGTGGGATGTCAGGTAGCGATGAAGGATGACAGTTAGTCAGAGGACAAGAGTCCCAAGTCTGGAGGGAAGTGGTAATCAGGTAGGATTTGGAATTAGCTTAAGAAGGGACCAATGGATTCATACGCAGTCTCCGATCCAAGTAGGTGAGGTGAGTGGACAGGCATGACACTCCAGATAATGCAAACGAGTTACTGAGGTCCTTTCCAGATGGGAAGTGGCAGCCAGGCAAGAGATGGAAGATACAGGAAGGCGATGAAGGGTAGCAGTTAGTCAGAGGACAAGAGTCCCAAGTCTGGAGGGAAGTGGTAATCAGGAAGGATTTGGAATTAGCTTAAGGAGGGACCAACAGGTTTATATGCAGTCTCCAATCCAAGTAGGTGAGGCAAGTGGACAGGCATGACACTCCAGATAATGTAAATGAGGTCCTTTCCAGACAGGAAGTGGCAACCAGGCAAGAGATGGACGATACAGTGTTCAAGGGGATCCATAGACAAGGGACAGCTCTCTGATGTTGAAGAGGAGTCAAACAGTCAATGTCGATGGGTAGAGTCGAAGGTAGAAGGCAAGTGAAGTGTGCTAGTCCTTGCCCTAATGGGAGGCGGGGAACCTTGACCAGGAGGTCAGTGCGATAAGACCTGAGGGGAGACAGCAAGCAAGGAAGAATGGAGAATACAAGCAGGATGAGGACCAGTTCCAGAATGGTTGCAGCAACCGACAGCAGGTTGAGAAGGGATATGGATCAGTGGACTGCTGCAGACGAGGTAGGGCTGGAGAAGGCAAAGTCAACAAAGTCAGGTTCCTGAAGGGGAGCAGCATCCAGATAACAGGCTGAAAATGCATAATGTTGAAGCAGTGCAACATAGATTCCAGTATCCAGCCGAGCCAGTAGAGGTGGAGAGATCTAGAATTAAGGCAGCTAAACATAGGTATGATGATGAGGGCACATAGGATGAAAAAGTTCTGATCCCAAAGGGAACTGACAACTGATGTGAGGTAGAGAAGCATGGTATGACTTGGTAGAATGTAGATATTGCTCCCATGTCTGGTAGTTGGGGCAAGCTAAACTTCACTTGATGCTGTCCAGCAGAGTTAGAGATGGAGAATGTCAGTGGTAAGTAGTAGGAAGTATTGAATGTAATGGAATCCCATCCCCAGTTGACAGGGGAAGCCTACCTTCACTCAGCACCTCAGAAGGTGTGAGCTAGGGATGGAGTCTGGAGTACTGCTGGTATGGTCTGGCTGAAGCTCAGAACGCTGTTTGAGAAGGAGAGTAGAGTAGGAAACTAGTATGTGAGAGGTATGATGAATTACACACTGATATGGGAGACAGGGATAGCATAATAAGAATGGTAGGTATAGAAAGGCAGTGCTGTAAAAGGAGTTCAGCTGAGTAAGCAATAACAATGCAATGAACAGAAGGCCCCACTAAAGTGAAGCAGGAATCGGGGAAGTGAAGTAAGCAGGAGATGTTGATTGGGGATGAGGCCATAGTGGCGAGTAGGCTGGTATGCCTAGTAGTAGAAGAATGGGAGCACCCCCTGCCACACCCATCCCTTACAACCTGATAACCTTTTGTTCGACATCCTGAACCTCCTCTCACGCAGACCCGCATATTCCCCATTTTCAGAGGTAGTGCAGTTTGGAGCATTGAAATATCGACCCAAAGCACCGCTGCCAAATAGAGTCAGTTGAGGAACTGATGGTGATCTCCTACCACCAAGGGATTGTACAGGTGATGGTCCATCAGTGCAGTAGGGAATACAGTATGGGTTATGGAAGACCGATGCCAGGTGACTTGCAATAGGCCCTCAGAGGCTATAGTTGGATATAAAGAAGTGAACAAGTATCAGGTATGAGGAAGTAGCTGAGTGTGATTTATGTAGCAAGGTTCAATGCAGAGCTGCACCTAGTGAAGGGGCTAGATGACATGCTGTGAGAGAAATGCTGCAATAATATGGAATAAGAAATATACGAACTGAGAGCACAGTGAAATAAGCAAGGTATCCAGAGTGGGATACAGGAGGAGCCATGCAAACTTATGTAAAAGACGCACAAATAAACATGGCGTTGTGGTTGTCCTTGTAAATGCTGAAGGAGAGTTCAGTGCAGAGCAAAAGGACCTAGTAAGCCTGATGCGTGGGGAATAGTTTCTGCCAGGGCATTTCATGAGCCAGTTGAATGGAATGACTTCAGTCAGGGAGTGAGTGCAAGTTGCAGTGTGCTAGAGAGATTGGAAAGGCAGAGCAAATGGGGAGAAAGTGAGAGTGGCTGAAGGATTAAACCACTGGAGATGGGACACCGAAGGTACGAGGAGATGATGGGTGTACAAAACCAAGAATAAGATCAGCGATAAAGCAAACTAGGTGCTTACTGCACTAGAGCATCCTGGAATGAGCGACATGGATGCCAGCAGGATCGCCATGATAAGATAGTGTGCAGCGGTTGGGGAGTGGATGAGGTGAATGGAATGCCCGCAGGTAGCAGGTGTTAGTCAGGGAGGAGGAGTGTTGAAAGATGAGATGAACTAGGGATGATCGCAAGCGTTGGCTGTAGGGAAAACAGAACATGGGCAGGAAGCCCAAAAGAAACCAGACAAGGGGAGACCCAAACACAGAGGAATAGGGATGAACCGAGAAGGGGAGCAGGGGAGACAGAACAGACCGCCAAGAAAGAAAGGTGACCAGGACACGAGAAAAGCAAGACGCAAAGAAAGAAAACAATGGGAGGGAAGGGAGGGCACAAGGCAGGAAAATGAGAAAATGAAGCAGCAAGAGGAGCAGAATAGCACAGACACACAAGCCATGAAGGGAGCTCAGGAAACCAAAAATACTCCCTATGCAAGGGAGCTACGTTAGAGGAGGGCTTAATAGAGGTTGTGGGAGGAGTTATTCCCCACACTGAAACTCGGGCCAAGCCCTCCCATTCTCAGTGGATGGTTTAAACATTACTCCAATGAACATTTAAACTAGCCGAAGGGGTGGTGGAAGAAAAAGGGGAGGCAGAAACTGCCCCCGTACAGGCTGAGAAACAGTGTAGGGAGATCCCGATTGGTGAGAGTCCCACCATGGAGGGAATTAATAAAGGAAGAAGGGGGTTAGTAAAGGAGGAAGATGAGAATGAAGTAGTCAGAAGAGAAGAGGGAGGAAGGGGGGAACAAAAGGAAAAAAGGGGAAGCAACAAGCAAAGAGCTAACAAAATCTGGAAGGCCACCAGATCGCACCTGGAAATGAGCCCTTGGCTCATGGTGCTTTTCCTGGTTATCAACTTTTAAATAAATAAATAAATGTGTTCTAATGCTAGAAGTCTGAGAAATAAGATCCCAGACCTAGAGGCCATCATGGCAGTGACATACCTGGATATTGTGCCCATTACTGAGTAATGGAGCTAAGATAACCATAACTGGGACATGGTCATGCCAGGGTACATGATGCTTAGAAGGGACAAGGTAGGGAGGAAAGGAGGGGGAGTGATGCTTTATGTGAAGGAAAGCATAAAAGCAACAGAAATACAGGAAATTGGGGGGGGGCAAAGGTGCTGTGGGTCACTTTGAGTTGAGAAACTGAGACACTATTCAGACAGGTGTGATCTACACGCCTCTGGCACAGATGGAGGACTTGGCTAAGGTAATGTTAGACGCAAGTGGCAGAATGGTTGAGAAGAGGGAGATGATACTGGTGGGGGACTTCAATCTGCCAGATTTAGAGTGGAGCCACCCTAGAAGCAGAGACATCCTGGACTCCCTGCAGGAGGCATTCGTCAGGCAACTCCTCAGTGAATTCACTCGAGATGGGGCAATACTGGACCTGGTGCTCACTAATAAGGATAGTGTTGCAGACATCAAGGTGGGAAGCCATCTAGGGACCAGTGATCATAGTACAATGTGGTTCAACAAAAGAACAGCTGTGAAATCCAACCGCACAATTTTGAGGATCCTGGACTTCAAAACGGCTGATTTTATTAAGATGGGAGAATGCCTCAGGAATGACCTCAGATGGGGAGATGAGTTGCGGGAGCGGAGGAAAAGTGGGCCAAACTAAAAGAGGGCATAGAGAAGGCATCCGACCTCTGTGTCAAGCAAGTAAGAAAAAATTAATGAAAGAGGAGACCAGTATGGTTCTAGAGAAGTAGTAGAAAAGGTAAAAGCTCCTAGAGTGGCATTCAGAAGGTATAAGGAGCCCCAGAGAGAGGATGACAGGGAAGTGCATCAGGGAAAATGGAAGAAGACAGGTAAAGCAGTAAGGAGAGAAAAGGCACAAACCGAGGAAAGACTAGCCCAAGGAGTATCACAAGGAGACAAGATATTTTTTTTAGGTATGTTAGTGAAAAAAGGAAGACAAAAGGAGGGATTGTATTGTTAAAGATGTAGGGGTGACTGTGCCTAGGGGATCAGGAAAAAGAAAACACCTTAAATAAATACTTCTGCTCAGTGTTAACAGTTGAAGGGAAGAGGAGGGACCACAAAAAGGAGCCAGGGGCTTTGATGGGAGGGAAATGGACACTAGACCATTTTCTGTTGAGAGAATTCAGGAAGAATTCGCTAACCTGAAGGTGGATAAAGCTATGGGGCCAGTTGACATACATCCAATGGTGCTGAGGGAGTTCTGGGAGGTAATAGCTGCATCTCTGATGGACCTATTTAACAGATCACTGGAGGGGGACTGGCATGGTCCCAGAGGACTGAAGAAGAGCAGAGGTAGTCCCACTTCACAGAAGTGGTAACAAGGAAGAGGCAGGCAATTATAGTCCTGTCAGCCTGACATCATTGGTAGGAAAATTAATAGAAACACAATTAATGGGAAGGACTGCAAAATATCTTGTATCCAACAGATTACAGGACTCAAGGCAGTAGTTTCATGGGGGAAGGTCATGTCAAACAAATCTGATAGATTTCTTTGACTGAGTTACCAAGGAGGTGGATCAGGGAGGAGCAGTGGACATGGCCTACCTGGATTTCAGCAAGGTATTTGACACTGTTCCACACAGGAGATGCGTAAGCAGGTTGGTTTACTTGGGGTGGGTAGTAAAGTGGTAACCTGGGTAAGAAACTAGTTAGCGGATAGGACACAGAGGGTAGAGGTAAACAGAGTTTGCTCTGAGGAAGGGAGGGTAACCAGTGAGGTACCTCAGGGATTAGTGTTTGAACCAGTCTTCTTCAATATCTTTATTCATGATGTAGTGGAGGACCTTGAAGGTAAGGTCTGCCTCTTTGCGGATGACACCGGGATCTGCAACATAGTGGATGGGGGTGGAAAGGATGGACAGGGATCTGAAAAGACTGGAAGAATGATCAAGGGTATGCCAGCTGGATTTTAATGCAAAAAAGTGAAAAATAATGCATGAGGGCCATAGCAACCTGAGAGCAGAGTACAAAATGAGCAGAGAGATACTAACAAAGACCAAGCAGGAAAAACTCCTAGGGGTTATCATACTGGATGACCTAAAGGTGGCCAGGCAGTGTGATAAGGCAGTGAGAAGGGCTAGTGGGATGCTGGGATGCGTAGAAAGGGGTACTGAAAGCAGGAAGAGGGAGGTGGTGTTTCTCCTATATAGATCGTTGGTAAGACCCCAGCTTGAGTACTGTGTCCAGTTCTTGAGACCACATCTCAGAAGGACATAAACAGAGTGGAGGTGGTCCAGAGCAGGGCTACCAAAATGGTGCAGGATCTCCATCAGAAGCCCTACAAGGAAAGGCTAAAGCAGCTAAATATGTACACCTTGAAGGAGAGAAGGGAGCAGGGGGATAGGATAGAGAAGGTACAGGAGAAGGGATTTTTCAGAGAAAAAGATGCTCTAGAATAAGGGGCATGCTAAGAAGCTGGATGGTATAAATTCCGAAGGGATGTGAGGAAGAATTTCTTCACAGAAAAGGTAGCAGAGACTTGGAATAGCCTTTCAGTGGAGGTGGTGGGGGCAAAAACATTGATGGGGTTCAGAAATGCCTGGAGCAGGCTGGCACAAGGGAATTGCAGGGGTAAGGGGGGATTGCACCTTACATCAAGTAGGGTCTGCAGCAAAAAAAATAAAGGTTAAAGAAATGGGCAGACTGGGTGGGCTCAGTGGCCCTTATCTGCCATCACATTCTATTTTTTTGTGTTTCTGTGTTTAATTCTTTGATCATTATGTGGGATTTTTGTCCTTGTACAATTTGATAACTTCTGTGCCCTCTTTTCTGGGTTTCCACTATTATTCTAACATTGCCAAGAGGTACTCTCTGACTACATCCCTTTATCATATTACTGTGCATATTCTTCATTTCCTCCTGTTGCTTGTAATGATTTCTCTTTCCTGTCCTGTTATTTTCTCTCCTTCTCCCCATGTCCCCTTTCTTTTCCTCACCCTCTTCCTTCCTCAACCACCCTTGCTTTGCTTCTCCCCACATTCACACCAGACTCCTACTTTCTTCCTGTCTCCACCTCAAAGTGCTAAATTAACACTTTCTTCATTCAACCACTGCACTCTCACTTTGCATGCATCACTCACCCCCCTAGTTTCCCCTTTCACCTTTCCCTAAAGGCCTGTGAATCTGCCATATAAACTTTCATAGCCTAGTAGATCAAGTTTTGGCCTCTCAGCAGCAGACTAACATCTTGCTTATCACCAAGTTCTGATTCTCCTTGAGGGTCAATGATGGTGATACTGGTGTTGCCATTCCTGATTATGCGACCCATAGGCAAGACCATAGTAAAATGTAGAGACACTGTTCTCATCTATTCCAAACTGAATGGGCAGGATTTTCAAAGCTCTGCTAGATCACCACATGATGAGGTGATCTACGGGCTTCTCCACATCCCAGCTGTGCCAGGGACCCTGCACCATATTCAGGTGCAACAGGGTCCCTGCACCAGAACTCCAGGATGTGCTGCACCTGCTGGCATGCACTAAAGAAAGTGGCACACCCGTGGGTCATGCCGCAGTGATCTGGCTGCCCCCCATTGGTGCAACAGAGTAGGTGCCTAGATAGCCAGGGTGGGGACACACACACATGGCTGGCAAGGGGTGTTTGGGGGTAGCATAGGCATGGGATGGTACAGTGGCCTTTGGGGAAGGGGTGGGCAAGCATGGCAATGTGGTTACACCAGCCAAGGGTTCCATTCATGGCACAATACTGGCATGGACTCCACAAGGTGAATGTGGGGTATATCATCTCCCAGTGTCAGGGCCGCATGTGGGCATGGCCCTGGGGACTGCTGCATAAGGCAATTGATTAGTGGCTTTTAACAGAACTGAAACAGTCACTTGGAATATGATTCCTGACTCAGGAAGCCAGTAGCATTCTTTTATTCAAGAATGCAATGCAGAACTACTTGCATAGTACTTTCACATGCTTGGTTGATCACACACTCTATCTCCCACATTCTTTGTTTCCATTTCATTTCCCACCGCCTTTCACCCAAACTTGTACTCAATACTACTCATGCATGCATTAGAGTATCCAATCAACAATAACTTGAGTTTATAATGTAAAATTTACTGCAATGCATTGCATTCATATGGCTCTGGTGTTCTGATCTCACCATGGGGTTCGTGCAGTGAGGATGCCATTCAGAATTCTCCCTCTTCAGCCTGCTGCCTTTCCAAGCATGTACTGACACCAGCATGTGTGCATGCAAGTGATTGATAGCTGGGTTGCTAAGCAACCCATGACTATCAAAGAATTCCTCACCTCATGGCCAGGGCCCGGTGTTTTCTGCAATTCTGTGGTTGCAGCAGTGGCTGCAGAAATCAGGGCTGACCACAGAAATCAGTGCTTGCCACAGAAATCAGGAGAACCAGCCACACAGCTGCAGAAATGCTGGTTATACTATGCGATCACACAAGGTGCGGGCATAGCTGTTGATATGTTAAGTATGCCATGGCATACATGCTTATTAGAAGGGGCAGCAAACTGATGCCATCTGCTACAAAGCCAAAAATCTAGTGGCCACATGGCATCTTGACTCATGCTGGCTCTTGTTACATAACTCCATCCAGACAGTATTGTGCAAGAGTAGCAGAGCTTGATTAGGTCCACGGCAGTTATGATTTGCTGCTGTGTAGGTGTGGGTAGCTCAGCCATGTTAATTTTTCATTGTGAGGCTGCTCATGGTGCATGCTGAGTGCTTGGAAGATGAATTTGGAAGGAAGAACTGAAAGGCAAGCTGTAGTCAAGAAGTGAAAAGATTCAGTGGTGCCTGTGAAGGTGGAATTGATCTCTGTGTGGTGACAGGTATCG
The DNA here is from genome assembly GCA_016271365.2 of Neoceratodus forsteri. NCBI lineage: Eukaryota > Metazoa > Chordata > Ceratodontiformes > Ceratodontidae > Neoceratodus > Neoceratodus forsteri. The sequence continues at coordinate 1,389,491,501 of CM057453.1, forward strand.
GAGGAGGAGGAGGATGAGGAGGAGGAGCTGATTGCAGAAACATAGGGCTGGAAGCAGACCGAGCAAAGGACTCAGTCCCCACTGGTGGACATCAATCACAGTTTTGATTTACAGGTCACAGTTCTGTACCTGCAAGTGTGAGAGTACTTTCTTGGCAGATTTCTTTTTTTTTTTTTTTTTTTTAAATATCATATTTATTTAGATTTTGCAACATATATACAGACAAGTCATCCAGATCCAAGTGGTAAACTTCACTTACACAGATTTTACAGTCTCAGCTTAGTTATAATAAAGTATATCTCTATAAAGGCGGGAGGTATATCTATGATTGGTATTGTCCATAGGGGTTAGGTAGCCTACAGCATTGTCCAACCTGGCTATGAGGCAAAGGAACAGAAGAAGTTCTCCTGGACCCATGGTCCATTTAGATTATCCCCGAGGGAAAAAAACAAACATATTCCAAAGCACATCGCTTATTATGCTTCAGGCCTGTCTCTGGTATAGTTGTGGTCTACTTTAATAGGTACAATTGTTTTTTTTTTGTTTTTTTTTCCCTTTTGAGGGTATATTCCCAAAAGACAGATCACAGGCTCCTGGATAGAATGTCCCCCAAATGGTTCTCTTCCAACATATTCCAGGCGAGCACTCAGCAGGCTTTACCTGGCCTTATATGGGGGGGGGGAGGGGGAGGAAGGCCGTCCTAGAGGCATTCGGTAGATTTAAGGTTTTCCACTCTCAGGAGTAAAAGTAGGGTCTTTTAACACATAGTATATTTGCCACCTGGCCCATCTGGTAGTGAACTTTTCTTCTTGGTTGTTTAGGCTGTGTGTTATTTTTTCCATAGTGTAAATTTGTCTTGTGATGTTCCACCAGTCCTGAATCGTGGGGACCTTAGGAATCAGCCATAACTTCGTAATGGCTTTCTTTGCCGCGGTGAGGAGTATGAGAAGTAAATATCTGGTGATTGGGCCTCGTAGGGTTTTGGGAAAAATGAAAATCAAAAACATCTCCATTGTCAATTGGAGTTGAAGGTCTAACATTTCCTGTAAGTGGGTTTGCAAGAGTGCAAAATAGGGTCTCAGGAGCTGGCACTCCCACATAATGTGGTTTGCCCTAGGGTTTCCACATAGGCGCCAGCAAGTAGCTGAGTGAGTTGATTTGAAATGTCTGGTAATTACCGGGGTTCTAAAGTATCAGACTAAACTGTTCCACGCAAATTCACGCCACATGTGTGAGCTAGTTACCCTAGCAGAGTAACCCCAAGCTCCCTGCCAGTCTTCAGGTGTTATCTGAAAGCCAGATTCTTGAATCCATTGCACACGAATGTTATCAATGTGAGGATAGCTCTATGCATTCAGGGCTTCTTGGCAGATTTCAACCTGCAGCCTAAGTGGTGGCATCAAGCTCAATTCTCAAGGAGGGTCAAGTTGCCCAGCTGCAGCAGAGTTGGGGACCAGGGTGTACTAGAACTGGAGCAAGTAGGTATGGAAAAAAAATCAGAATGGAGAGTTTAATTGCTGCTATACATAAGTGAAATGAGGGTCATTGTCTGAAGAACACCGCAACCCCCTGAGTTGCGAGAAGAGAACATGGTTACCAAGGTTACTACAGCGTAATAAGAATGACTTGCTTGCATTTTTTTTTAGTGTGTCCCCCAAAAGAAAAATCAGGAGTCGACAAATCCTACAGACATTGCAAGTTACACTTTCCTTTACTGTTATGGGAAGACATTTCCCACCCACCCCAACACATTGATTTGTACACTGTACTCAGTGGCCCAGATTTTCAAACTGCGCCATTCTGAGGCGCAAGCCCCTGCGCTGCTCAAAATAGTTGCGCAGGGGTGTGGCCAGGGTGATATTCAAGGAGTTGCGCTGTTGAGCAACTCCTTTGAATATCACCCAACACAACACTTGCGCATGGTAGGTGGGAACTCTGGCATCACCCCAAGTTGCCAGAGTTGAGCATTAAACTTCGCGTGGCAAGTACCTGCTGCGCCATGCTCAAATTTCCGATATTCAAAGGTGACATGCAAATGGGGCCATAATTTATGCAAGGCACAGGGGGGGCCATTTGCATCTATTTATGGCCCCATTTGCATGCCATTTGCATGTAGGTGCGCCGATCCCCGAGGACTTGCTCCTGGCCACCCTGCCAGGCAGCAGCCGTCGGGGACCAATGCACAATGCAGCCCGATCGCCGGCATCACAGTTACATGAAACCCCCACATATCCCACAGCCCGATCGCGGGCAGTACAGGTACATGAAACCCCCACACATATCCCACAGCCCAATCGCGGGCAGTACAGGTACATGAACCCCCCACACACATCTCCCACAGCCCGATCGCGGGCAGAGCGATGTATGAACCCCCAATGCCCGATCGCGGGCAGAATGTAACCCCTCCCCAACCCGAATATCTCCCTGGTGGTCAGGGGACCGTAAAACCGATCGCGGGCAGAATGTCACATCTGCCCCAAAATCTCCTGGGTGTCTAGTGTCCCCCACCCACCGAAGCCCCTCCACCCGCTCCCCCGCGGCCGGTGGGTGACAGCATCCACCGCCTGCCTCCACCACCGCCGACTGACTGTCGGTGGGGCTGCACCCATTGGTGCAGAGCTGCAGCCAATGGGCTGTCATGACGGTATGGGCTGCACACCCATTGGCTGTAGCTCTGCACCAATAGGCGCAGCCCTACCGACAGTCAGTCGGCGGGCGGCGGGCGGCAGGCGGGTGGATGCTGTCGCCCACCGCCGCGGGGGGATCAGGGTGGAGGGGCTTCGTGGGTGGGTGGGGGACACTAGACACCAGGGAGATGTTTGGGGTTGTGATGTGACATTCTGCCCGCTGATCGGGCTTACGGTCCACTGGACCACCAGGGAGATATTCGGTTGGGGGAGGGTTACTTTCTGCCCGGCATCAGGCACTGGAGGGGGTTCATACACGTTCTGCCCGCGATTGGGCTGTGGGAGATGTGTGGGTGGGGGGGGGGTTCATGTTACTCCATACCTCTCAACCTCTTGTGTCATGAATCAGGGACAAGGCTTAAAAAAATCAGGGACAAAGATGCCAAATCAGGGACACAGCTTAACAATTGGTAATATTCACTCAGAAATCTGATAGAATAAGGGGATTTGTATAAGATGCATTTCTGAAGAAGAACTAGTCTGTATTTTTAATGTTTGATATTATTTTATGCTTACAGTCCCCACTGTTCTGTCACAGAAACACGAATTTTACGAGAGACATAGGAAAATTCTGTCGCAGAAATCAGGGACATCCCTGAAAATCAGGGACAGTTGAGAGGTATGTGTACTCTATGCCCATGATCGGGCTGTTGGGGTACAGGGAGGAGTTGGGGCCAGCTGGGTGGCAGCTGCTGTGTTGCGCCTGCAATACAGCAGCTCACCTGTGGGTGGCCCTCAACTCGATCCTTTTTTGGCTCAAGGTTGTGCAGGAGCAGGTTGGGTTGTGATAATTTCTGCACAACCCGACTGAATATCGGGTTGCGAGGTTATGCATGGTTCCTCCCCCTCCTGTTGAGCATGCATTCATTTGCATTGCTCTTTTGAGCAACCTGTTGCCAGTGGAGCAACTGCCTCCTGCTGAATATCGCAGAATGGCGCAATGTAGGACTTGCGCATGCGCAACCCTGTTGCGCATGGAGCAACCCTTTTGAATATCTGGGCCAGTATGTTTGTTGCAAGGCAACTGGGGTATTCCTAGTTTGCAAAAAATAATAATCTAAAAGAACATTGATCAAAATCAGAAAAAAAATGTCTTCCAAGTTGGAGTCTCTAATTGTATCTGCTAACTGTAAATATAAAACAGAAGAAATCCAAGCAGGTTTTGCCTTCTGTGTAGTTTTAGGTAAGTGTGTATTATCCTCTGATTATAAGCTAGGAGAACAGCAAAGTCCACCAATTTCCAGAAGAAGAACAGATGAGCCTTCAAATTCGGAGTGGGAGGGAAAATTCATTAAAAGAGAATGCCAATGCCCATGGCTTTGCCAGGTTTGGGTTATTGCTGTTTAATACTTGTGATAAGAAGACTACATACTGTTAAATGGCCTGCTGTCCCACTTTCAGTATAGCAGAGTGGTTGCACGAAGGCAGTCAAAGGGTTAACTAAGACTTAATCCCATTGAAGGTATGTTGTTTAGCCACAATTTATCTGGCCGCAGAATTAGCAGTTGTTCTGCTGCAGAAAATATGAGGTCCTGCCACAGAATGTAGATCCACTTTGCTGCAGTAAACACGGGGCCCTGCTCGTGCCCTAGGCTGCAAGCATAGAACAAGCTTGAAATGGCATAAAATAACTACAAAGGAAAAAGTGAAGTAATATTTAGAACTTTTAAATCCCTGCAGAATACAGAATAACACACAATATAAGAGCTGTATGAAAATTCAAACTAAGTACAGTACAAGCCACATTAATCTGTTCCCTCAATTCACTGGTGTAGTATTGTTCAATGAGTTTCCTAATCTGTGGAGGGTTTAATTCAATGAATTAGTAAAAGTTTAGTATTGGTTTGCATCTAGCTGTTAGGACTATAGGCTTTATTTTTAGCTTAGTGCTTATGAGTTTCATTTCAGAAGGCAGACTAAACAACTCTTAAGGAATGCTGTGATATTTATAAACGATGCACTTAAGGAATGCTGCGGTATTTGTAAACAATACCATGAAAATGCATTGCATACACACAGCAAAACAGCTACTGCCATTTCACTAAACAGGTACAAGTGAGTTGAATAGGCAGTGAAGGATGGTTGAAAAGAAGTTAAAAGCTTCAACAGTTCAAGCTGCCACTGCAGTCGCACCACAAAAAAAAATGCTACACCAGTGAGTTGATGGAACAGTTTAATGTGACTTGTATTGTAGAAAGTAAATCAATATAGTGGTAGTTAAGTAATTACAGTCTCTGTATGATATCAAAAAATCTTTTATAGCATGAATGACTGTTGGACTGCAGTTAATAATAAGGGCTTCCCATGCACGATAGTTACTTCTTACCTCATGGGAACTTGGAATCACTCATCCCCTTTTGAGGGGTTGCATGCCCCACACCACATTTGTACATTCTCCGTATGCTGGAGCCTCTCCCCAACCTATTGGACTTTTAGGAAATGGCAAGAATCAATTCTGAAACTTGATTGGTTGAAACAGGCTCCAAGCTGGGCATGTATTTTTCAGTAGATGCCCAGCTAAAAATAAGAGGCAGTCCAAGTACCACTTCACAGTGTAGCATTTTCCATAGGTGCCCAGTCTGCTTTCTAATTGGCTGAAAGCACCCTAGAAAATTTGAAAAACACGCCATATTTTTTCTCTCGCTTAGCGAGAACTACAGCTGCCCCCAACACTACTTCCTTTTCTCTTGCTTAGTGAGACATACTCATCCCCCAGTGCAAACCAAACAATATTCACACCCAGCCACTCCCTGTTTTAAAAACAAGAAACACACTTCATTTACAACTTGCAGTTTGAACAGTTTGACAACAGCGCTACTCTCCCGACCGCAGTGTCACACTGTTGTCCATCTCCCGATCTCAGTCTCGCATTACCCTGCTGACTCAGACAGATCCATGCCCATCACTCGTCACAACTTGCCAACAAACACTTAGCCTCCTGTACAAAACAAAAAACACAATAGAAACTGAACATAGATCTTTTTTTTCCTCTCTCCTCATACCTCTGGGTCAAACGTTGCTTTTTGCCTTGCTAGCATATCGCGGTCAAAGGTTGCACGCCGCATAGCTACAACGTCAGACTGAGAAGAGGGGGTGGACAAAAACACTCACTAGAAACTGAACATAAATCTTTTTTTCCTCTCTCTTCATACCTCTGGGTCAAACGTTGCTTTTTGCCTTGTTAGCATATAGCGGTCAAAGGTCACACGCTGCATAGATACAACGTCACACGGGGGGAGCGCCAATCCACCAGAATGCTGCAGGGAGGAACGACAGCACCAGAAACACCCTATGGACTACTTTATCAATAGGTTTGCTTCTAACACCTGTATTAGATTTTTCGCAATCATTTACTATATTTTTTTACAACATCATAAAAATTTACACAGTTGATCATTTTCTAAGTGCAATAATACCCTCCAGTGTGGTCATTATTGGGAAATACCAGACCTTCCAGGGGCTTTAAGGCCCTCCACCTGTGGCGTCGGGCCTCATTACACCCCTGGGCGGTCCGGTATTTCCCAATAATGTCCACCCTGTCGGGTATTATTACTTACTTAACTGATCTCTATTGCTCTCTCACTCTGCATCAAGGTTCCAGTTTGAGTCCTGCAAATTACCTCCATCTTATAATAGTCTCTGCCACTTTCCTGACCAATGAAATGTGAGCTAATAGTTTTGCACAGGTTTTGTAAGACAAGCTCTGAAGTAATCATGGCCCCATTTATGTGGAAACATTGATGTATGAAACTAACAGCAGATGGTAAGTAGGAGGTTATTACACTGAACTTTAAATGCAGCAAAATAATAGGGAGAAAAAAGAGGGAGAGTGAGAAAACTCACCGTCTGGTGACACTGAGTGGTGAAAATGAACACTGGTGATCACTCAGAGGTGTCAGCAGCTGGAAATTCCCTCCTAATCACCTTCAAAATGGGCAGTAGTGAATAAACATATCTTCAGAACTCTGATGTCTTGATTCAAAAGCAAACCATGGGGCATCTACAGGTGCTGTTACTGCATCACTTTTAGACTCATTTGCACAGGCAGTCTTTTGTCCATCCAGGAACCAATGAAAAGACTTACATTAACCATGTCATCAGCTGCACCACATATTTTGTGATCTGTGCTACATGGCGCATTCCCTGTAAGTCTACACAGATACTATAGATCCATAAGACCTCTCATGCAGAACATGCAAAAACATTTGGGTTCCATTAGAAATACGAGGTAACATAGTTCTAGCAGTTTTACACAAAACAGAGATGAAAATGAATCTGGTAGCACTATACGTAGCTGAAATATGGTACAACAAAACTTTTGACAAATTAGAAAAAGCCTTTACAGATCTATACAAAGCTGTACAATACTTACCTAGATCTACACCAGCCCAGGTAGCTCGAGCTGAAATAGGCAGATTGCAAATTAAATACAAAGAGGTTCTCGAGCTCCTGAATAATCTGAGGAAGCATGGATCACCTGGCCATGATTTGCTAGAGCCCCACTTCCTAAAATGGGGAGCCCCCATACTGGTCTATCCGGTCAGGGATCTGATCAACAGATCCTTTCTAGAGGAATAGTCCCCACTAAATGGAAGGCAGCCCTTGTCATCCTAATTCACAAAGGGGGGTGGTTGACCTCACTGGTTGAAAACCCATCTCCATACTTTGTCACCTAGCTAAGGTTCAAGATTGAATTCTTTATAACCAATTACAGGATTACCTAAAACAACATCAACTTCTGTCCCCTTATCAGATGGTTTCCATAAAAACCATAGAGCTATCTCAGCTCTTATTAAGGTCACAGCAGACATTTAGCTTGCTTTCAACTGGGGCCAAGCGACTGGTGCCATCTTCGTGGACCTCACCAAAGCCTTTGACTTGGTGAATCACAAACTGCTTCTACATAAGTTAACTTCATTGGGACTTGATATGCACTCCTCAACCTGGATCAAAAATGACCTCACTGGCTGCTCCCAAAGTGTTATGTGGTCCAACTGTTACTCCTCCTTCAAACCCGTTGCCCTTGGTGTGCTCCATGGTTCCATCCTGCGGTGACTACTCTTCTCTCTATTTATCAATGAATTACCCACCTCCTGTGGTGGAGCAGTTGTACAGCTTTATGCAGATGATGCCATCATTTACAAGTCCTCCGCTGCGACTTACAAATATGAATTACAGTACTCCCAGTGCTCGGTTTGTGGTCACATATAGATGGAACATTTTAGAATAGCATGAGGGACCAGTGTAAAATGAAGATACATGTTGATTATGAAAATATCATACTTCTGGTCTGTGCTCATGGCAGACATGCGGTCCCGACCTGGATGTGCCTCCGGTATGTGGAGGAATTAATGTTGGACCAGTTGAAAAGCTACTTCTGCAAAATGTTGAAAAAATGGTAAAAAGCCTTATGTTTTATATAGATATATATATATATATAGATATATATATAGATATATATATAGATATATATATCTATATATATATCTATATATATATATTATATATAGATATATATATATTTAGTTTTTGTTGACCGGGTAAGTGCACTAGACAAATCCTGCCTATTTTCAGGCACAACCCGGGGGAAGGGGATACAGATGAATGCCAACTGACCTTGAACCAGATTAAGCTGTTGGTGGTATTTTTAGTGAATGAGGGAAATTTGACCAGGACACCTGGGAAATTCCCCTACTGCTTGGCCGGTAGGGGGACTTGCTGACCATCATGATGGAACGCTCAGTTTCCAAGCTGACTTTGTTGCAGCAGGACGTGCTGCAGGCCGAGGGGCCAATTACAACTTCTACGATGGAAACTACATATTCTGATGTTTATTTGAAGCACCGATGGAACCTGACTTACATGCTAACCCTGCAATTTCTATGGACATCTCGACCGCGAAGAGACAACAGATGCTGAATTCGTTATCTACTACGACAATTTCTGAACAACATCCTAAAGAGTTCACTTTTCAAGTTCCAGACCAGCCTTTCCTCTCTAACCAGCAGTGGAATGCGGAACCGCCACTTAGTAACCCTGTGACAGCTGAAACAATGCTGACTGACAGCGAGGTTGATACGCAGCAGGAAAATGAAACTGACCCACTGAACACGCTTAGCTTTGGACAAACTACCACAGGTACTGTTTATGTTTCTACACCTTTGGAACAACATCATGCAACTGTTTTTTCATTCGATGCCAAACAAAAATGGATTATCAAACCTGTTGTAAAGAAAGCACTACCTGACCAACCACACTCCTGGGCAGACCAGGTTGATGACACCGATGCTTCTTGGTCAGTTTCCAAAGCCCAGACATCTGCGGGCTGGGTGCAGCTCCCTGAGTCAGGTAAATGGATTTCTGGCTTCTACCCTATTGTAATTCCGGGGGTGAAAATGAAGGGATCTTGTGTCTCTCCTTCGCAACTTCCCGGACCTGCAGTTTCTAAGGTCCTTCAAACTGCTACTAAAGAAACCCACTCTGAGAACGTTATAGATTCTCCTTTAGCTCTTCCTCCAGAACTCTTCTTTTCTCAGAATCCAGAACTTGGTTTTCACCCACAAGGAGTTGTTCCCCTCCCTGAAGAACTTCCACCTGAGCCGTTAATCCCTTCTGTAGAGGATCGTATAGATGACCCTGACACTTTGAACAACCCAGTAGGCCCTTCACCAGACACTTTGCCTGGCCTAGAACAACCTGCAACACGCTCTTATGCCTCCTTTTTTCGTTCCTCCTCTTATTCAGCTAAAAGACTCAATGCAGTTCGGCTCATTTATAAAGTGGGGGATGGATGTCTTTCCTGATAGGACATTTGTGGCAAAATCATTATTAAAAGATAACCTGCAATTTACTTCTGCTGAAAAGTATGCTCTAATACATGTGTCTGGAGAAAAAACCTTTGATGTTAGTTTTAAACTTAATAGTGGTTTGGAAAAATTTTGGTCTAGATATCGTACTGTACGACAGACTCCTTTATGGTCCCCTTTTGATGTTTTTCCCCTCACAAAACCAGCACACAAAACAGTTACCGTTCTTTTTAGGAATGAAAGCGTTAGTGTTGCAGACCTAGTTTACTGGATGAAACAGAGATGCACAGTACTGGGGCATCCAGAGGTGATTTTTGACTCTGAGGATATTTGGACAGGGGGTTGGAGAATCAGGGTTATCCTACGTTCTACTGAAGGTGGTTTGCAGATTCTTCCAAATTGTATTTTTTTGGGGCAAGACAGAGGGGTCCTTTTCTATGCAGGCCAACCTAAATCATGCTACAGATGTGGGAAATCGGGTCACATTAGTAGTGCCTGTGACCGCTTATGCTGTAATCTCTGTAATTCCTTGGTCATGTGAGTGAACACTGTAGGAATGTAGATGTCTGTTCCTTGTGTGCTGCTCTCAGGCACACTTATGCCACTTGCCCTGAGGCAGCTCACCAGCACTCAGACACTCAGGACTCTGAGGAACAACGTTTGCTAATAGCAATTGCACAACGTTCCAGAACCACTCTCTCTACGGCCCACACTACACCCTTTGTTCCCACTACTTTGACCTCCTCAGGTGTGGAAATTCCTGTTCCTCATGAATCTCCCCCCCACTCCCCTTCCCCCTTTAGCTTCGGACCCAGAAACACCACTGTCTGACCCTCCACCCCAGGTTTCCATTCCTCTCGATAACCAATCCATGCCTCCCCCAGCTTCCTCATGTCTTACCTTTTCATTGTAGAGAAACACAGCGTAAGACCTACCATACTCAGCCTGCTTCGAAAGTCCCTAAATTGTTAAACACCTCTACAACTAACCTTTTTCACGCCCTTCTCCTTGCACAAAATGTGTCCGATGCTGACTCAGAATTTTCCCAGTCGGGAGTGGACTCCATGGGGAAATCTGTGGATGTTGAATCAGAGGGAGTTTTACTCCCGGCCCTCCCTCTGAAAACCAGCTCTGCAGTTATTAAAAAGGGAAAAAAAAATAAACGTAAGCCACCATGACTTGCTCTCAACTACCTAAATGTTTTCCTCCTTAACTTTCTGTTCACTTAACGTGAACAGCATCAAAAATCAGTTAAGACAATCTGCTTTCTTTTCCCTTTTACAAACTTTACACTGCAATATATTCTTTTTACAGGACACACGTTTACACACTGTTGCTGAAACTTGCTGGTGCCTCAAAACGATGGCACATGGGGGTTTCATATTGGTCACTGGGATCTGACAGATGTACAGGGGTTGCAATACTCTTTGCATTAGATGTGTGAAGGTTTTGAAATTGATAGATTTGGTTCCTGGAAGGGTATTGATTTTAGATTTTGTACACCAGGGGGTGTGTTACAGATTAATCAATGTTTATGCACCTCAAACTAAAGCAACCAGGGTGGATTTGTTTCTTCTTCTACAACCATATTTACACACCTCCTATAATGTTATCTTGGATGGAGATTTTAATTGTGGACTATCTAACAAAGATAGGGGTAAGGGGGTAAAAACTACTAAAGTTATTTGCGATATGTCTTGTTTGGCTAAGGTGGTCCAAACCGCAAGTTTGGTTGACGCATATGCTCAGCTACATGTGACTACTGTGCCTACCTTTCACAAAGGTGCCCTAGCTACCAGGATAGATTTCTTTTTCATTAATAGAAATTTACCTTTGCAGTCTGCATGGGTTACACCGGTGGAATTCTCTGATCACTGTGCCTTGTGCATAACGGTTGGGTCCACAGTTGCTTTTTCTTTTGGTAGGGGTCTCTGGAGGCTTAATTCTTAATTGCTACTATATCAGGACATTTTGCAACACTTACAATGTTTCATAATGGCAAGGAAATCCCTATATGAGATGTATGAAGATCCTCTTCTATGGTGGATGGATACTAAATCAGATCTTATCTCTCTGTTGAAATCTTTTGGGAAATCTCAATGTTCAGCTGCATATTTTTCTTATTTGCAACTCCAGAAACAATTGCAGAAATTGATGTCTATGGCCCAGACTACAAAACATGATTTTTCATCCCAAATAAAAATTCTTAAGGACAAAATGGCACCTTTTCATAAACACCAATCTAAAGTTTTACAATTTCAACAACAATTTGGTACACAAGGTAGCTTTGCCACTGTTTGCCTCTTTATGGGTAACGAAGAAAGGGTGGGGAAAAAGGTTTGTACCAGTTTACTAGGGTGTGATGGTCAGGAAAAACTTACACAAGCTGACTTAATGTCAGAGGTGACTTCATACACGGCAACACTCTTTAAAGAACGGCCTTTAGATTTAGATTCTTCTCGGGCTTATCTCCACAGTGTTGAGGTCTCAGACTGTCCTCCATCGTTATTATCTAGTTTGGTAAATCCCATTACATCACAGGAAGTCCTTACTGTCATTCATACCCTTTCATGCAAAAAAGCACCAGGTCTGGATGGTCTAATTGCTGAATTTTACAAATTGATGGGAACCTTATTATCTCAGGAACATGCAGATGTCTATAATGATTTATTGACACATTCTGATTGTCCTTTAGAAATGATGAGGGGAATTTTGATTTTTTTTGCATAAGAAAGGGGACAAGAAGCTCCTTTCTAATTGGAGACCAATCAGCTTATTAAATGTTGATTTAAAAATTCTAATGAAAATTTTAAATACAAGGCTTTTAACTGTATCCTCCCATTTAATTTCTTCCGCACAGTCCTGTGCACTCCCTAATAGATCTATACTAGACCAGTTACTTTTTTTGCGTTAAATTTTTGACAGATCTAGTACAATTGGATTACCTGGTTTTATTTTATCTTTAGCTCAGTGAATCATGACTTTGTATGGCTTACTTTAAAGCATTACGGTATTCCATCCACTTTTATTTTTTAGTTACAGAAACTTTATAAATCTGTGATGGTGTCTCCTCTGGTTAATGGACACCTCGGGCCTATGCTTCCGGTAAAGCAAGGTGTTCAGCAGGGTTGTCCAGTTAGCCCGTTACTGTATGTGTATAGTATAGATCCATTGTTACGTACTTTGAATAAATTGATACCCTCCATTCCTGTTCCTGGAGTCTCAATACCCTTTTCAGCCCTTGCCTATGTGGATGATATTTGCATTTGCACCCCCACTGTTTCTTCCATTCACTCTGTTGCTAACGTGTCATTTTTTTGGCTCTCTTTCTGGTACATCTTTAAATTACCCAAATGCCTTGGATACACTTTAAATGGGGACATTCCTGAACAGACACTTATGTGTGATATAAAATTTACATCAACACCCATACGGATTCTAGGTATATTTTTTGGTTCACCTACACCGGCTATTTATAACTGGGATATTCAATTGAAGAAAGGTAGGATTAAGGTACAAAACTGGAATAAATGGCAGTTTTCCAAGCTTAAACGTATTTATTTGATACGAACATATTTGATACCTTTATTTTTATTTTTGAGTAATATTTTTCCTCCACCTAAACAAAGGGAAGTAACTTTATTTAGTATTTTTTTCAAGCCGTTTGGGGTAGCCATCTTAATCCCATTAAACGTAATATTCTATACTTACCTGTATCCCGAGGCAGTTTAAATATGATTAATCCTCTGATTTGTTTTTACTGTCAATTCCTTTTTTCCAATTTTTTACCATTATTAAAACATCTTCCTAAATTATAGAGTAAACTATCCCTGCAGGCAATAGGGTTTTGGTATAATGAGTGAGTGGGTGGTTGGCAGATTAGGGCATCTTAGTAAATCTACCATTGTACAACCTTATCAGCGTGAGATTTTCCTTAAATTACAGCAGTGGAAAATACCCAGTGACTGAATACTTTCCAAACATAAAAATTTGTTATACCAGTCTGTTCTCGATTCACGTTTTTCAGAACCAATTATATTCCCAAAATGTCCAGATGAGCTGCTTTTGTCCCTTCAGGGTTTAATAACTCATAACCGAATTCCTCCTAAACTTTGGGATGTAACTTGGTTATGTGGTCATGAAAGGCTGAATGTTAAGGGAAATCAATTTCATAAACAGTTACAAGACTGTAACTGTTCCCGTCCTGGTTGCTTTCAAGCTTTTGAGACAATGCAGCACTTACATTTTTCATGTCCATATATTTCCAACTTTTGGAGCTATGTTGCTACTACTTGGGAAGAACCAGCTTTTAAATATGTGAATTACAATGTTTTGATCTATGGTTCCTATACTTCTGGTTGGAGAAAGTGAGATACTGGCACATTGCATGTTATTTTTGCTGTCTTTAAATGGTTCATTTGGCAAAACAGGTGTCTTTTTACTTTACAGCAGAAAGATTTTTCTTATATGTAACTTTTACAGAAAATACATTCTGAATTGTTGAACATTTATAAATATGAAGCAGGAAGATATAATTGCACTTAATTAAGGTTGAATTGGAGGAATTTACCTTGGGTGACAGATAATGATGTTCCCGTCACGTGATTTAATAGTGTACTATCTGGGTTTGATAGTGTTTTCCCTTTCTTTATTAATTTGCTTTTCTTTCCATTTTTTTGTTTTCCTCATTAATTTTTTTGAGTTATCCGATTTTTCTGTACTATTGTGAATTAACAATGTATTTGATTTCTTTGAAGTTCTGTTAATAAAAAATTCCCCTACTCTTTTCGATAAGTGCCATGGGATCTTTAACATCCTCCTGAACTACCACCAATCCAGGCAGTTGGGACCTCAGTTTAATGTCTCATCCGAAAGACGGCACCTCAGAAGTGCAGCGCCCCTCTCATGCTGCACTACAGTGTCAGTACTGTGATATTAACCCAAGTGCCAGATGTGGGAACTGAACCCACAGCCCTCTGCTCTCCCGGCCTCAGAGGTGAGTGTGCTACCTACTAGCCACTGACACTGATATAAGGGTGTTCTGCAGTATATGTGTGATAGGTGTGTGCCAAGAGGTACACTGTTGTCTTTTGACAAAAAAGAAGGGACAAAGCTGACAGTGCCCCTTTAAGCTCAGTCACCTATACACCTCACTGAGTCTTTCTGATATTATGGTAAGAAAACTGGCCAGCCAGGCCCTACACTCCTCCTCTCTCCCTCTCCAAGCTGTGCTGTCCTATCGACTAACTGCATGTAGGAGATCCTTTGCCTATGCTGCACCCTGGGCATGTAACTCCTTCTCTCCATCTCTTCTCTCTTGCTGTTCCTACCCCAGTTTCAAAAGAGCCCTTTGAAATCATCTAATTTACTTAGGAACCCCCCTCCTGCTTTACCTAGCAACCTTGAATTTTTCCTATGTTCATGCTCTCAGTGCCCAACCTACCTGTATTATTCAGGGATGCCTGGTCTCTAAAGGGTTGAATATTATGCTAGCTCTGTAAATTAAATAAATATTCAATACTGTACCTACAGTATGCTACTACACTAATAGTTACAATTGCTGTACAGATTTGTAGCCTGACTTGTCTGTATCTGCCTTGTTTTACACTTCCCTTTCCCTGAAATCAAAGTTGTCTTTCAGTACTCTGTGTAACTCTACTTATAATTGTGCCTAGGACCCTGGAGATCTTTGCATTCTCATGTATGTATGTGATTTCATCATATGAACACTCCATTCCTATGTCCCCACCTACACCCACATTCCTGTATTCCTGTCTTATCAAATGCTTTTGTATCATATTGTATTATTAAGCATTGTGTTATATGTACATGACTATATTTTGTACTCCTTATCCTCTGTACCCTTCCCTGGGTTGCCCCTGAAAAAAGGACTGCATGGTCTCACCGAGCTTACCTGGCCACCACAGTTCAAATAAATAAATAAACTGAAAGATCATACAGAAAGGTTGATATTCAAATATCTGGCTTTTTGAATGACATGGGTATGCACACCATTATTCAACCCCAAATTAAATATTATAATGATTCACTGTTTCTCAAAGATGATATGCATTTCTCAGAAATTTGAAATGTTTTTTCCTTGGAGGCATCCAACATGAAATCAAAACCATGTGATGATGCGTATTAATCAACACACATGCATATTTGCAGTACCCTGATGCCACCCCACAATGGCTCATTTCACAGCTACACATATTTTGGTAAAAAAATAGAAACAAGAATGTGATTAACACAAACAAGTGAGCTGTACACAAGCTTTGCAAAAAGTGAACTTAGTTACTGCATACTGCTGTATACAGATAGTTCAATAGATGTTGTTTCTTCTTACTGACTGTTTTTTGTTTAAATTTACTTTTCACAGATCGTGTCAAAGAAATGGAGTGATGAAGAGGCATTCACCCTGGTCTGTGGCCTTGGAAAGTATGAAAAGGCAGAAATAGCAATGAGGGGGACCAATCTGCCATTAACAAAAATATGGCAGGATCTGAGCAGTTTCTTGCAGGACAAAGGGTTCAGCAAAGACACAGATTGTTGCTGTTGAAAATGGAAACTGTTGCAGAAGCAATTTCATAAGCTGCTCCAAACTGGTGATGTCTGGGGTAGAGATGCATCAAAATTAAATTTTGCCAGCAAAATCTTGAATTAGTCATTGTGGAGCATTTTTTAAAATTCACATATTTTGTGGATGAATTTTGCAGTTGCAAAATGCAAAATTCTTCTGGAAAAATCATGAATTTCACCCACAAAATGCAGAATTTTTCCCACAAGTGGCTGAATTTTGCCTAACAATGGTGAAATTCTGCCTTCGCAGATGAAAATCCACATTTTGAGAGGAAAAATTCGTGATTTCATGGGTGAAATTCACAGTTTCACTGGTGGACTTTCTCATTTCCCACCTGTGAAATATTTTGCGACACACACAAATTTCACGAAATATTTTGTGGAATGAAATTAATCAATTTCGCACATCTCTCAACTGGGGCAATGAGAAGGACTGATTGTGACATGCCCTGAAAATGTGAGAAGAAGCAGGGAAGCCACAGTTGAGTGACAGACACCATGGAAGTAAGAAAAACATTACAAAAAACAGTTAAGAAAGTCTCTTTCATACATAACAGTGTCATCCTCTTTAAATGTTTCATTAATATTAATGTACATGAAGATTTGTGTATAATAATAGAGAATAATGTATGGACAGCCATACACAACAAACCTGTGTCTGCATTGAGAGTTATCTATGGTAACGAGGATCCTCAAGTGCGAAGCTCAAGAGATTCACTAGTTGCCATAAAAAACTCAATATGAACACACAGGCATGTTTCTGTATGGATGCCCATACTGTATATTATGTTTTATACTGAATGGGCATCCATGCCTAAGACCCTTTTTTTCCTTTCAGTAAACTGGGGCTGGTGGGAGAGACACATGAAGATTGGTGGTGGGCTTAGAGTACCGATTCAATGGGATAGACCTTTTTTTGTAAATTAAACTTAAAAATAAAATACAGCTTCCAGCTTGACGGGATAGAGACAAGCACCTGTGTGATAGCATTCTAAGTTGTTGTGGTGTAATCATGACTTCACAACTGCAGCACAACAACGTAATGCTCTCAGAACTGCAGCTCAACAAGTATATTCCATGAAATGAATTTCATACTCAACATACTGTGCAGTAGTTTCATCATACACTGTAACAACATCTGTGAGCATAGCCTATGCTAAATGCATTGCCCCCTGGCCCTCTCCCAGACCCACTCCTTCCCTACAAGGTCCAAATAAGTATGTAACCCACTGTCTTCTCTGAGGACCTACTATATCCATTTTTGTAACTCACAATTTTGTAACAATATGTAACCTAAGTAACATACAAACTACTATATTATGTAACCTAAGTGTATCGATGTTAAATGTTCATTTTACTGCACCTGTAATGTTATCCTCTGTTTTAATCTGCACTGTAATAACTGTCTTGATGTCTGCCCTCGCTGTGATGAGGTGCCTTTCTAAATGAGTCTCTGACTCAAAGGTTGTAAACCCAATTTGTAATGAATAAAGAATAAATTGTTATAATGTTAAACTGATGAGGCATGAGCAGAACTTACATTAACTACAAGGTTCACTAGCTGTCATAGAAAATTCAAAATGAACAGACAGGCTTGTCTGTTAATGGATGTACAAATATTATCTTTTATAGTGAATGGGCATCCATGCCCATTTCAGTCCCTTTGTTTACTTTCAGTGAACTGGGGGTTGGGCAGGACCCTTGAGGACTTGAACTAGTATGCAGCAGAATGTGCTCCCTACCATATGGGACAAATACAATAATAGGGGATTGTGTATTACAAGGCTATAATACCATTGAGAGGTTCTAATAAGTCACCAGGATCTTGAGATGGTAATATTGCCAAGAAATTCACAGTCCTCTATTTGTTACTTTTTATAATATATGGATCCAGACAGGAGCTTACCTCCTTGCTCTTGCTTGGAACTGCAGTCAGAAGTGCTCTCCTGAGCAGCTTGTTCTGCAGCTCAAGTTGAATGTCTCTTCCACTTCCTACTCTTACCTGGACCAAAGCCATGGAGACTCTTTACTTCCCCCGCTCCCAGGAACAATGTAGCAGTAGGGCAGTGAAGGACTGGGCAGAAGAGGAAGATTTCTCTGATGCCAATTTATGTGCCCTGTAAGCTTGCTCAAACAAGATTCATTGTCCATTGTGGTTTTTTTGTGCCATTTTCTTAATGGTGTTGTCAGGGTAGCTGAAGAGCTTGCTGGATTTGAATGTATGCAACGGTTACAGTAAAAGCTGGCTCATGCTCAGCTGACAGCGTGTGACACCAGTTAAGTGGTCCACTTCGTTAGGAGATGCATTGATAATATTATTGGATCTTGTAATACTACTGATGAATATTCAATAATAGTATTATGATCTCATAATACTATTGATCGATTTCATCGATGGTATTATAAAGAACATTTTGTTATGATTTTCAATACGATTGTTACCAATATCCATATATTACAGTAGGGATATGATATTATAAAATCAAAAATTGGTCCTCCTATACCCTCTACCTCAGAAGCA
This sequence comes from Neoceratodus forsteri, assembly GCA_016271365.2. Taxonomy (NCBI): domain Eukaryota; kingdom Metazoa; phylum Chordata; order Ceratodontiformes; family Ceratodontidae; genus Neoceratodus; species Neoceratodus forsteri. The sequence goes on from CM057453.1 coordinate 1,389,510,097, forward strand.
AAATAGGGCCAGCAAGTAAGTATGCATTAACCCCTAACAAGGTATGGGTGTATCAGGAATTATAACACTTTTTACCATTTTACAAATGTTAAGTGTCATAATTCACACAGGGTGTGCATGAATGCTGTAATAATCTCACTTGCTGGGTGGTTGAAGGTCCTTGGCTGCACTTCAGGCCTCACAGCCCACTCAGATCATTTGGTTATTATAATACTGCTACACATCAAACCGTGGCTTATTCCTTACTTAATGCACACCTGGTTGTGAGGCACAAGATGGAAGTCCAAGTGACCTTACAACCAGAGAGCCATGCATTAATGCCAGATACAATGTGGTAGAGTGACCTCCATTTTATCCCTGGGGTTGGCTGGTGTAGGTGTGTCCAAGGAGAATATACACAGTCCAAGGTAAAAATAAAAAATAAAACAGTGCAGTTTATTTAAGGCAGCTTTGTCTCCAACTCACTGGGGTCACAGCCCCTTTAACAAACATAAACAAAATCCTATTTCTGTCTGGAGTTCTAACCAAATAAAATAAACCCTCACTACTTCAGATTATGAGCTACTCTGGCTCCAAGCCTTCAGGTAGTATCATAAAGTCCACTCACAAACTTCACAATCATTTCCAAAAGTCTCTGTAGCTTGAACTTGCCATTTGCAGCACAATTTCAGGCTTTTCCCATGCCCTCTCTTTCCTATGTTGCCTAGGTAGGTTTTGTACACTGCCTCTAATCAATACTGACTGCAGCTGTATTTGATTAGCTTCCCACCTAAATATTTGTATGTGTCCACATAAAAGTGTGAACAAGGTTGATTGTGCTCTTAGACAAAACAATACCATCAAAACTGAACATCTGGCAATTTTTGAGGTGGTGAGTACTGGATTTTCGGTTTTCTGCCACCTGGATTTTTCCAGAGCTTTCTACATTTGATTAGCTCCCTACCTGGATGCTTCCAGAACTTTATGTGTTTGATTAGCTCCCTATCTGAATGCTTCTGAAACTTTGTTTAACCCTTTCAGCATTTCTAAAAAGGGAGCAGAGCTTTATCCATTCTACTGACATAAATTCCATCTCCCACTCTGTCATCCCCCCAGCTTGGCACCACTGGGTCAAGTGGCCATCCCTGGGAGGCAGTCAACTCTGAACAGCACATCCACATTGCCGTACAATAAACCCACGCTGTGTCTCACTTTAAAATTAAATGGTTGTAAGGACAGAAACCATCTGATAATGCTAGTACTTTTCTCCTTGTTCCTGTGCTTCCACTTTAGGGGAGCGTGGTCCATAATCAATGTAAACTGTCTGCCAAGTAAATAGTATTTCAGTGTCTCAGTCGCCCATTTGACTGCTAGACATTATTTTTCCACTGTTGCATATTTCTGTTCTCTGGGTAGCAGTTTATGGCTGAGATACAGGACCGGATGTTCCTCATCACCGACCACCTGGGAGAGAACAGCTCCAAGCCCAACTTCTGATGTATGTCTGTAGAAAATATTCATTCCCAAAATTAGGTGTTATGAGTATTGACTCACTTCATAAAGTGGTATGCAGGTCCAAAAAAGTTCACTCTGCCTCACTATTCCATTTTACTGTGTCTGAGGCTTTAGCCTTAATCAGTACCATCAATGGAGTAGCCCATGTAGGAAAATGGGGAATGAAGCACCTGTAGTAATCAACAATCCCCAGGAATGCACTGACTTGTTTCTTCCTAATGGGCAGAGGCCAATTCTGTATTGTCTCAACTTTTTTCACTTAGAGTTTCACCAGTCCCCTCCCTAAAGTATATTCTAGATATTTGGCTTCTGCAAAGCCTATCGCACATTTCTTTGGATTGGCTGTAAGTTCTGCCCTTCTAAGTGTGTCCAGTACAGACTACACTTTCTCCAAATGGGAGTCCCAGTCTTGGCTATAAATAATTACATCATACAGATATGCTGATGCACACTGGACATGAGGTCTTTACTCTTAAAAGCTTATTCATGAGCTTCTGGAACATAGCTGAGGCCCCATGAAGTCTGAAGAGAAGTAATGTATATTGGAAAAGGCCATCTGGTGTTGCAAAGGCTGTTTTCTCCTTGGCAGACTTTGTTAAAGGAATCTGCCAGTACCCCTTTGTCAAATCTAGGATAGTTAGGAACCTGGATTTTACCCAGTTTTTCAATCAATTCATCCACTCAAGGAATTGGATAAGCATCAAATTTTGATACCTCATTGATTTTCCTTAGGCAAGGCAAGGCAAATTTTATTTTTAGGGCACCCATTCCCTGAGGCTCCGGGTGCCTAACAAAACATAACAGAATAAAACGACAGTTAAAATCCAAAGATTGCATAAATAAGTAAAAGTCAGAGTTCCAGTTGTTAAGATTAACTATAATAATAAAATGGATTGGACACAAAATTACTCTGCAAATGCCAGGTTTAAAAGGTGGGCTTTTAACCACTGCTTGAAAACACTAATCGAGGGGGCCTCCCAGACTGCAGGTGAAAATGTGTTCCACAGGGTCAGCCCAGAAACATTGAAAGCTCGATCGCCAGATGTCTAGAGACAAACCATGGGACCATCCAGGAGGCCCCTCATAGAGGAGAGGAGGGAACAAGCAGGGGTTGCAGGTGTCAGGAGCTCCAACAGGTAGCCAAGGCCCAGTCCATATAGGGCCTTATAAGTGAGTAAGCCCACCCTGAAAAGGACTTTCCACCTGACTGGCAGCCAGTGCAGAGCCTGCAGGACTGGGGTCATATGAAAGGACCTGGGCAGGACTGTCAGCAACCTGGCCACTGGGTTCTGCACCAGGGTTGGCAGATCCTCAGGTAGAATGAGGGGCTTGATCATGGCAATGTTCCATAAGTGGTAAAAAACACTCAGTTACAGATGATACCTGATCTTCAATGGTCAGCCGGTTGTCCAGGATCACACATAGATTATGCACCCTCGGGGAAGCCACCAACAGAGCAGATCCCAGGGAAAGACCTGTGTTCACTCCAGGTCGCAACCTATCATACCCATGATCTGGCTCGATCACTAGCACCTCTGTCTTATCTGGGTTTAGTCTCAACCAGCTGGAAGCCATCCAGTCATTGATTTCAGCCAGGCAGATGTTAATCACATCCACAGTTCCGGATGTTCTGGGAGCAAATGACGAATACAGCTGGGTGTCATCTGCATAACAGTGAAACTTCACACTGTATTGCTGAATGGACTCAGACAGAGACAGCATGTACACTGCAAACAACATCAGTGACAAGATCGAGCCTTGCAGAACTCCACAAGACAGAGGCATTGGGGAGGAGGAGAAATTGCCCATCACTACCCGCTGCACTCTATTAGAGAGATAGGACTCAAATCATCTGATGACAGCACTGGCAAGTCTACAAACTTCACAGAGCCAATCAAGAACCACAACATGGTCCACGGTGTCAAATGCTGATGAAAGACTGAGGAGCACAATAACTGACCTGTCTCTTCTGTCTCTAGTCCTGAGCTGGTCATTATGCACCCTAACTAGAGCTGTTTCAGTGCTGTGTCTAGTCTGAAAACTGAACTGAAAAGGCTCATAGATATCAAAGAATGCAAGGCAATCCTCACACTGTTGTGCCACCTATTTCTCAACAACCTTGTTCAAAAATGGCAGGTTGGAGATTGGATGATAGTTCACCTTGACTTCTGGGTCGAGGGAAGGTTTCTTAAGGAGGGGTCTCACCAGCACTTCTTTCAAAATCATTGGGAATACCCCTTCCACCATCAAGCACCTGTCAATTCTGGTGAACACCGCGGGCCAACAGCCTTGATGCATCCAGTAAGAAATGCATTGGGGCTGGGTCCAGTTCACAAAATGTGTGCTTCAGCTCTAAGATCACCCCAGTCACTTCAGACACCTCAACTGGCCTAAACTCCTCAAAGACAGGCAGAGTTCCTCTGCTCCTACTAGTCCAGCCACTGAGAGGTGTTAGTCTCCCAGATGGAATCCCAGACCAGACAGATGACACTCTGCCAGAGAAGAACAGAGCAAACTCATCACACAAGGTGGATGAAAATGTCTTCTTCGGTTGTAGACAGGCAGGATGAAGAAGCCTATCCACAGTCTGAAAAAAGCTGAGAAGGTTTGTTCTTCCCTGCCACAATCTTCCTGGATAGGAATTCTGCCTTCTTATGGGAGATTGCATCCTGGTACTCACCGTGGTGGGCACACAGGACCAGTTTGTCAGCCTCCAGCAAGAGTCTTCCACCATTAACACTCCAACTTCCGAGCCTTGATCTTCATTGCCTTGAGATCCCCATCAAACCAGGGAGATGTCAAGTAAGAGGATCTGGGTTGTATATGAACTGGAGCAATAACATCCAGTGCTTAGGACAGCACCTTATTGTACTGTAGGTAGCCACATTGGTGCCAGTCGCACAAGCTGCCTCAGTTCTACATAGGACAGCCAATGCCACTTGTCATTCTGGTTGTAGACCCCTTAAAGGGAGGTAGCTAACCATTTCCACAGAAGAAGGACTATCAGGGGGTCCCCAAATGAGAACCCCATGGTGCAATGATCAGACAAGGAGACCAGAGCAGTCTTGAAGCTATCAACCACAAGACCCAGCTGGAACACCAGAACAAGTGCACGGCCATGCCAGTGGGTCATAGAAGCAACTGCATGAATCAGGTGCAGTGAAGACATTAACTGGAGGAGGTCGTAACTGAACTACAAGGATTCATCGTCGACCCAGACATTGAAGTCTACCAGGATTAAACTCCTGGGGGACTCCAACACCTGGTCAATGACAAAGTCCACTACTTCCTGCAGGAATTCTCCTCCCTACCCCTGAGGGTGGTAAATAAGGACAATCCTGCAACTTACACCTGGACCCCCATGCACAGCAACACACACAAAAGACCTGAAGCTCAGGTTGGCTCTAAAAACTATGGCCACTCCCACACCCCTGTGATCCTTCCTCAGGGAAATGGACCACAGAGTACCCAGTGGGGACAGCAGCCTCTAGCGCTGGACCAGCATCATCACCCAGCCAGGTCTCCGTAATGTAAGCCAGGTCGACAGAGGAAATCAAGTCTGCAAAAATAGCAGTCTTGTTCCTTATTGACCTAGCATTGCAAAACACTGCCCAAAGAGGATTAGAGGAGGCAGCCAGCCCTCTAGCTACCTGCCCACTCAGTCTGGTGGGACCCCTTGGTATGGGAACCAAACATGTCTAGCATCTCCCTTGGCCCTGTTTAAACCCAGTGCATCTCCCGTACCTTACAACCTCAATGCTCCGCACCATTCCCATCTCAGCTGCCCTCAACAATGACCCTCCCTCCTCCTCGTGATCCCAACCTCTTTGCAGTGCCTGGCAGCAGTAGATGAAACCAGGAGCTCAGAAAAGGGGTGGAGATTGTTAAGCAGACAGGCAGCATAGGTGATTTGTGCCTGTCCAAAGCCCCAGCACATCACAGCCTGGTACACTAACCCAAACAAAAAGAACCCAGTAAAAAACAATTATAACTAATAAACACAGCCTTAATTATACTAAACTGTAAACTAAAGAACACACACAGCCCAGCCACTCTAATTATACAGACTCTATACAATGCATCCACACAACCCATTCATACACACCACAGAATAATTCCCAGCAAATGAATCCCCACCCCCACCCAATTACAAGGAAATAAAATAATAGTTAAAATAACCAGCAAGGGAGAAAATGAACAAAGGATTATGTGCTGCAGCAAGTTCCAAAAAAAAGTGAATACAGAAAGTTCTCAGTGGATACAATTATCTGTCCAATCAGAGTTCCAAGCCTATTTAGGCTTGTAAATATTCCAACATGCAGGAGAAACTATGGTGCTTGCACCTCCAAAGTTCCAAAGGATATAATAATGCACAGTACTGTTAATGGGTTTCCAACATCAGAGAGCCTCAGTAAAGCATGACATCAAGGTAGAATTTCTCTCACCAAACTCACCTAGAAGCCAGTCTCAAAACAGTCTTTAGAATCGCTGGCACTCACCTCAGGGAGTAAGAAAGTCCAATGTCACTCGAGATTGAGCTCTCGCCAAGTCCTCTAGCCAACATTAAGCTCCTGACAGTGATGTTTCCCCTGCACTGGCACATTGTACACACGACACACAGAAGGACAAAGTGCAAATCCGGCCAGTCAAGGAAGAAGTCCAAGGAGGAAATGATTCCTCCCCAACAGATTGAAACCAAACAGGCCACCTCGTTATGGCCCAGGGTTGACCTTGCCACTTGAAATCAGCCTAGCCAGAGATGGGTGGGGTTTTCCTCAGGGGGCTGCAGAGCTCCCACCTCTTTCCACCAGTTACCCCCACCACTCAACCACCTCAGCCCAGCGAGACCCTCCACTCACCCCTGAGGCAGCTGGGAATTCCACACTCTTCACTCTTCTGGACCAACAACCAGCTGGCAGATTCAACCTGGTAGAAACAGCACACAGTTCCAGTGGTGCTTGCTCCTGTAGCATATTTGTCAGTGTCAGTGGCTCAGTAGGTAGCACACTCGCCTCTGAGGCCAGGAGATCAGAGGGCCATGGGTTCAGTTCCCACACCTGGCACTTGGGTTGATATCCCAGTACTGACACTGTAGTGCAGCATGAGAGGGGTGCTGCACTTCTGAGGTGCCGTCTTTCGGATGAGACATTAAACCGAGGTCCCATCTTCTTGGATTGATGGTAATTCAGGTGTATGTTAAAAGATCCCATGGCACTTATCAAAAAGAGTAGGGGAATTTTTTATTGAGATCACAACAAATCTAATACAATTTCAGCAGTACATCATACAAAGTCAGGAAGAGAAAAAAACAAAATCTAAACCAAATATAAGTATTAATTCATACTATATCCCAAAACACAACAAAAGGGACTCTGTAACTAAAACCCCCACCCCATAAAATAAATCATAATGAAAGAAAGAAACAAAAAAAAAGGGGGAACCTCCCTCCTTCCTTAAAGCCAATCAAACTATTTCCAAGAAGCCTCCCAATCATTTAAGCGGAACCGTAAAAATTCCCGACGTTTAAGTGCTTGTAGTGTTGTAAATATAATAAAATAAAGTTCCCCTCCTGAGATCTCCATTTGTTGGAGTGCCAGTTTACAGCGTCCTATCCATATCCAATATAAAAAATGTACCATAATCATACGTAGTGTACTATGCGGAATACCTTTTTGTGATGCCGGAATAATACCATAAAATAATAATCTGTCATCCGGGGGAAATTCAACTTTCCAAATTCCTAAATTAACAATCAAAGTCCAAAAGTGCTTAATATAAGGACAGTCAAAATATAGGTGAGTCATAGTATCGATACATTGCATACAAGAGTCTCTCAGACAATATCGGTCCAGAATCTGTTTATGCTCATGATTCTCTCTGACATTAACCTTGCTATGTATTGCCAACCATACTGTATCCCACATTTGTTCTGGTATCCGAACATCTAAAATTAATTTAGAAATGGAAAGTTGATCTCCCACTGAAAAGTCTGCAAAGAGATAATCCAAAAAACAGCCTTGAATAATATCTTCATACAAAACACACCTGGGAAATTGGAGTACTGAATCAAAAGTTACCTTCCATTGTTTTATTTTGTCAAAGACTCCAGCCCATTGAATATCCAATCGAGGTGATCTTTTGTTTTTATGCAAAAAAAATTCATATTCCACTCCCTCATTACACCTTGTAATTTCGGTAACCTCCAACGTACCCATAATTTCGAAGAGGGTTTCATTAAAAAAAGCAAGTTATTATAAACAAAAATCGTAAAAAAGAATACCAATGGATTAAGCATATTGAGACCTCCTTCCTTGATAGAGCTATAAAGCACATTATGCTTAATGGGGTTTAAATGACTACCCCATATACAAGAAAAAAAAACATGCCAATAACTTTGTTTCCAAAGACTCAGGTAAAGGAAAAATAGTGCCAATGAACAGAAATACTGGTACTAAAAAAGATTTAATTAAATAAATTCTCTTTTATTTGATATTTTCCACACATTCCATCATGCCACCTTATCCATTCCTTTATTTAAAGCCCTCTTCCAATTATCTTCAGCCAAGTTCTCTGGACCAAAGTAAACCCCCAAAATCTTATTGGGTTGTTTAGCAACGGGTATACCCCAATCTCTAAGAGAGGATCATCAAACCCTTGAATGGCCAAACAAATAGATTTCTGAGGGTCCAAATGAGCTCCAATTATGGACCCAATATTTTGAACTATATCGTAAGCTTTAAAAAGGGACAGATCATCTTGTGCTAGCAGACAAATACCATCCACATAGGCAATAACTTTAATGTTCTGGGCTAATTCAAAACCTAAACCTTTAATCAAAGGCAATCTGTGTACGATTCGAAGTAATGGATCAATATAAAAAACATATAATAAGGGGCTTAATGGACACCCTTGACATATCCCTTTCAAAATTCTACAAGAATTACCAATATACCCATTCTCATGTGGTCTTACAAAAGCCAAAGCGTAACATGAACGAATCCATTGAATAAAGGTCTCAGGAATTCTGTAAAACTGTAAACATTGCCATAAAAAATAATGTGAAACATTATCAAAGGCTTTGGCCTGATCTAAACTAAACACGAAACCCCCTTTTAAGCCAGAGATTGATGTATTTCTCCCACTTTCCATAATTTCCCGTAATAAGCATACCGCATCTATAAGGCTTCTACCTGGTATCCCACAAAACTGGGACGGATGTATCAAAAAATCCATCACAGTCATTAATCTATTGCCTAATAATTTGGCAAATATTTTAAAATCAACATTCAATAAAGTTATTGGACGCCAATTTGCGAGATCTGATACCTGCCCTGACTTAAACAAAAAAATCAAAAGCCCCTCATACATCTGCGTTAGTATACTTCCATCTCTTAACATAAAATTATAAACAGCCAAAAGTTCTACTGGCACATAATCTCACAATAACTTATATAATTCTCCAGGTAAACCATCAGAACCTGGGGAGATATTAGATTTTAAAGACATAATCACTTTTTTTCAGTTCTTCTGGCGAAAAAGGGGCTATTAACTTTTCAGATTGATTAACTGTTAGCTGTGGTAAATCGGCTGCATGTAATATCATAGACAAAGCATTAGGATCCAGCGATACCTCCCCATACATTGTAGTAATAAAGGATTCCAAGTACTTCATTACAGCCGCATTATCCTTAAGTAACTCTCCTTGCTCATTTACCAAATTCACAAATCCTCTTTTCTCCCTCCTATGCTGACAGTCTATAAAAGGATTCATTTGATTTGCTTTCCCTTGTGTCCCAAAAGACTGTTCCTTTTGTAGTGACACTAATCTATTATACTGATATAAAGACATTTCTGTACGAATAAAACTTATTTCATGACTATAATCCAAATTACAAACAGATTGAGCTGATAATAAATAATACAATCGACTCTGAAGCTCCAAATATTTAACATTCAATGATGTAGCCTGTGTTGTGGTTTTAAACTGAAAATATTGCGTCAAACAGTATTTTACATCATCCCACCATTGGCCAAGCTCACCTTCATATAGAAATATAGTGGAACATTTATCAGTAAGGATTGATCGTAAGTCATTTTTAACCTCAGTTTCTATCGATAGGGATGTATTCAGTCTCAAATAACCTGGTCCAGACACTCTTGGGGGGGGGGGATTGCAATATGAATTTCCAGCAGCATGTGGTCAGAAGTTTCAATTGGTATCATACATGGAAAACAAATTCCAGCTCTTGACTTTACAAAGATATAATCTATCCTAGAGGATAAAGTACCTCTATAGTAAGTAGCCTTGACCTTATAACCTCCCTGTAAATGTGCATCTTGTAAACCAGCCTGCGAGACAATTTTAATCATAAAAGTTTTGTCACAGTATTGTTTACTACCAGAGCGTGCCTGTTGAGAATTTACATTGAAATCACCCCCTCAAAAAAGTTGCCTACTAGTATACAAATAAGGCTGAATTTTAAGCATTAACTCTATCCGTAAAGCTTTGGTTTGAGGGCCGTAAATATTAATTAAATGACAGGGAAAGGACCCAATCTCAACATCTAACAATAATGCCCGACCTGGCTCTATATCTACTAACCAAAGTACCCGAAGATCACTATGCCGAAAAACTATACCCACTCCACAACATAAATCAGGACCAATAGACCAGTATGCGGGTCTCCAAACCCAATCTTTAGTAGCCATATATAAATCTGACAAGGTATGAAACCGAGTGTCTTATAAAAAAATTATATTATACTGTAAATGTTTCAAAATGGAAAAGGTAGTAACCCTTCTAACAGGAGATTTTAAACTATTGGCAACTAGACTAGCCAATTTAAGTTTTACGGGCTCAGGGTGGGTGTTTTTTCCAACGAACACTAGACCTTGTCTGTCTAGGAGGTAATATAGGTGTGTCTGATGGTATCTCATTAGCTTGAGTATTCTCTTGCACTTCTTGTGAGGAAAGAGGTTCTAAAATTGAATCCATCGGTTGTTCATCCTCAACTCTATCTCCCCAAGAGGAGAACACTGAAAAATGATTTGTGAGGGGTAATTCGGACACCGGCCCCTGAGGCAAACAAGTACCCAAATTTCCATCTGTAATTGCATCCACAATCAAATGAAATTCCTTCAAATCTAAAGGTGGGCATAGAACAGGGAACCAAAACATTTTTCGATTTAATTCCAACAAGCTGATTCTGATGTTTAGAAGTCAGAATCATATTTCCAGAAATTGAGGGGGAAGTGGGAAGGGATTCTGGCACGGGTTGAGAAACCTCAGAAACCCGCTGACCTGCCACCACTACTGAGGTGGGGAAAGCAATAACATCAGTAGGCCAAGAAAATGAAGGAACAATCCTCGGTATCCCTTTCAGGCTTCCACCACTACCCCGGCCTTGACCTCGTCTCCTAGTAGCCATTGAAAAATCAGTACCAGCTTGTTCATTTCTAGCGAAAGAATGCCTAGCTCGAGAAAGCAGAACAGCATGATCAGAGGCTTCCTCTGAATTATGAGCAGCCCTGGGGCATTCCTGGAAAGCATGTTCATCATCCCCGAAGAGATTGTACACAGGGGAGGCCGAACATTGAGTCACTGTATGCCCCAATGTACCTCATTGGAAACACCTCATAGTGTCACAATCTGTATTTAGGTGTGATAAAGACCCACACTGATAGCAACTCTTAGGCTGCCCAGCATAGAAGAGAATTCCTCTATCCCGACCCAGACAAAAAGAGCTTGGGAGATGTTGAATACCAGGTTCAGATTGATTCAGCTGAACCTGAAAAGTCCACCCCCCAGTCCAAAAACCATTATCATCCATTATGGGGCAGGGATGATCAAAAATAGTACATTTTTTTTCCAGCCAAAATATAACATCCTTAATGCCCACCCCTTCATTTCTGAATAATAATGTGATTGTTTTAATGGTTAGTTTGGTAATGGGTATAGCCAGAAAATCCTTCCAGTCCTCTGTATCTTTAATCTCATAGTATAACTACCAAAACTTGTCAAGGGAAGTCATGGTACAAAAACTAATATCATACATATGGTCATCCGGAGCATGGATGAATGCATACACCTCGCCGGGTGTAAAACCCATAGAATCCATTAATAACGATTTACCAACCTATAATCTATCAGGTGTAATTGGGGCCTAACCTTTGTGTCGAAAGCGAACCAAAAATATCCTTTTAGCAGCTATAATTGGTTTCTGAAAAAGGCCTGCATAAGTTGTAGGAAGTCTAATCCTCGCAATTGGTTCAACATGAGGTGCTTCTTCCAAGGTCTTACCTGCAAACTCCTGCCCTATCCCCCCCTCACAGTGTTCTCCCAATGCAATGCCGTCTTCACCTGAAACAGATCCTGGAGCAGAAACATCGCCCAGAGATTCCACACTCACTGTAGTGACATCCGGATGTACACAAGGCTCGGCGTCTGGCATAGCAACCAAAACCCCTTCCGACTGTAAATCTTGCTGCAACGGAGGGACTTCGCCAATGCTATTTGCCTCTGCAACAGCAGATTCCAATACAGGTATCACAAAAGCAGTAGTATTAAGAGTTGGGGAACTGGGAATAGGGATAGCAGGGTCAGGCAGCCAGCGACCGTTAGTAAACACCCAACCTGTTTGGTCAAGCGCTTTCCCCGGTGTCCAATCTGAGGGAGTACCCTCAAAAACCATCTCCTGGGATGCAATCCCTTCAGTCAGAAGATCAGGAACAGTAACAGAGTTTAAGGGAGGTATTGATTCCAGTCCCCCCCCAGGCAAGCGTTTACTCACATCTTGTTGGGGGCTAGCCATCGATCTTTTCCGTTTTTTCCATTCTTCGTACAGTTGGGACTTGTCTTTTAAAAATTCCTTCTCCCCACTGACAACATTAGCAGAAATTGTTCCATTTTTTTAAATAATTCAGCCCGTAGCAGTTCTTCATCTGCAGTGATTTCCTCCTCCGTCATATGTGTCAAAATTGGTAAATCCAAGCCCAAATCCATATTATCCGTAGGTCTAGGGGAGAGATCCACCATCTCCCTCAGTGCAGGCTCTCCACATCCTGCAGCAGCTCCTTCTCCCCCCGTGTCCAACAGCAAAATGGGATCCTCCATCCCTGCAGACAGATGGACAGTGCCACCTGCCTACAGAGTAGGGGAATTTCCCTGGTGTCCTGGCCAAATTTCCCTCATTCACTAAAAATACCACCAACAGCTTAATCTGGTTCAAAGTCAGTTGGCATTCATCTGTATCCCCCTCTCCTGGGTCGTGCCTGAAAATAGGCAGGATTTGTCTAGTGCACTTACCCGGTCAACAAAAACTAAATTAATTAATTAATTAATTAATAAATATTCATACCATCAGGTGAGTGCCCAAAATCAATTCAGTGCTCAGTTCAGTGCTCCTCGATTGCAAGAAATCCACAGGTTTTACAGATACTGTAGCACAAGCCCCGATAACACCCTAACTGAAAATAAAACCTGCACTCCTGTGCTAATTCACTCAAAAGCCCTACCTAATGCTAAACCCCCTACACTAAAACTTGATAAAACAAAAATATTCTTCCAGTCACTCAAGATGGTGAATGCTCTAATTAGCAATTTAGGAGCAGTTTTGCAGCTTAGGTATCAAACCCCAAGCAGACAGCAGCCCAACATGGCCACCATCTTGCACCGCTATCTTGCGCTAAAGTCATTACAAAAATGGATGGACCCATCCAGTTTGGGAACAAACATAATCAAGCTAGATCACTCACTATGGGAATCCTCAATAACCCTAGCTCTAACATTTTCTTTATCTTGGTCCTTACCTCCTCCCTTCTGCTTTCTTGGATGTGTAGAGATGCAGCAAATTTTTAATCTGCTGGCGAAGTGAACGCGAAGTGCCCACTTCATGTTGGCAGAGCACAACGTGAAGTGGGCACTGCAAAGTGCTCACTTCATGTTATCATTATTACTTCGCATTGCCATTATGCCTTAATGCAAAAAAAGGCAAATTGAGAAGTAAATAGGGAACCTCCATGCATTACATGGCTTACAATACTGTAAGTCACATGCTTTAGCCAGGCAAGAAGGAAGTGAGTCAGAGAAACAGTTTCACTTTCTCTTTTGCATTCGTAGAGGGAGAAGGCTAGTGAGAGAGCAGTGTAGGAGTCAGTGACAAAGTGCTTATTGCCTTTGTAAAACAACAGCCTTTTTAAAAGCTATCTTTATTTAGTTTTTGTATTGTGTTTATGATTTTTTTTTTGGTAGTAATTTTTTTTTATAAGTGTTGTTTTGTTTTGTGTGTGTGTGAGAGTGACTGTGTGTGTGCCGGGGACTTGTGTGGGAGGGATGGACATGGACCCTGGAGAAGGCAAGTAGCTGGCCTGTGGGTGCGGTCGGAGGGGAGTGCGGACACGTGGGGGTGGTCGTGTCATACTGGACCACTCCTGACTCCTGGGTGATGCTTCCCCCAGGCTCCATGTTGAAGCAACAGCAGCAGCACCAGTGCCACTGGTGGCTGCTGTGCATCCACCTTCTCCGCTACTACTACCACCACCACCGGTAGCAGCTGTAAGGGCTCCAGCAGCACCTTCTCCATCACCTCCACAGCCACAGGAGGTGTCCCTAGAAAATCAAGGTGGTGCAAACCATGCGACTCAATCGATGACTGGTCCCCCCTCGCAGCTCCCCAGTGTGAGAGTTTTTTAACTCTGTGGAGGGAGACAGCACAGTCATGGTGTGCCATGTGTGTGGTGTGCTAGTGCACAGTGGCCCCCATGGGACACATTTGGGGATCGGTGGCCAGTACACCCACATGCTCAACTACCACAAGGCAGAGTGGCATGTTGCCATGGAAGGGGCCAGGCGTCCACCTGCTGGCCCTTCCATGGCAGTGGCTGAGGGTGCTGCTGGGGTCAGAGTTGTGCCTTTCAGTCACTGCCGCAGCAGGAGGAGGGCCAGTACAGCAGACTTTCAACCACCACCACTGCCATCACAGCCACCAGCACCATCCCTGCTACCTGGATTCCCAGCTGCAGTGGACCCCACCACAGTCCCTGCAACACAGCATGACATCTCCCTGGTGTGGGCGGCTCTGGAAGAGAACAGTCAGAGGGTTGGTGCTTTGCAGCAGCAGGTCCACACAATAGAAGAGCAGCAGCAGCAAATAGTTCTAATGTTGTACCTGCTGCTGGACCACCATGGCCACCCATGGCCACAGTAACTTACATGATTGTTTTCTGCCACCCACCTCACTACAGTGTTGTACTGTTTTTGTGTGTTTTTTCTTTGTTGTTGTTTTTTTAAAATTTAAGTTTATTCAACATTTTCCATTTACAGAGCTAGAAACAATTACATACACCAAACACATACACAGTACAATCAGATATCATAGTAAGTGTATCCAAAACCATTTTCCAAATGTCTCTTGGTCCCCCCTCCCTCCCTTCTCCCACCCTCCTCCCCCAGCAGGCAGAACAATGTTACAGGGCACATATTGTTGAATCACCGATCCGATTAGTCTTGCACCCAAGATGAGTGAGCACCTGTCTGGAGTGAATACAGCTCATGTAACTTTTCCCAAATCTTATGGTACCTCCACAAGCAATCTCTTCTATTTGCACTGAATTTCTCCATGTTCAAATTGAAAAGTAACACTTGTAGCCACTCTGTATATGAAATCGAGGTACCATCCACCCAATGTTTTAGTACTACTTTTTAAGGGACGATGAAATAATGGCCATGTGATACCTCCTTGCCTTTATCATAATCCTGAAATATTCACCTAATAGGCAAATCTCAGGACTATAAAAAGGCTAGAGTCCCAGCAGGAGGTCTGCTCATTCCTTGATCTTGTCCCACAGGGACCTCACTCTAGGGCATTCCCAGAAATGTGGTATAAAGTCCCTTCCTGTTGGCGACAAGCATTGCAATTAGAGTCAGGAATATGGCCAATCTTGTTTAGTTTTGAGGAGGTTCAAAAAATATTGTTTAAAAATTGGAATTGCATAACTCTCAATCTGTCCTGGGTTATATACCTATAAGTGTTTTCCAAAATTATGTCCCAGTCCCTCTCCATCCCCCCCAAAGCAGTATTCCAGTAACGGGAAACCCCGTCAAGATGCCGATATGCCTGACTGAATAGGCAGTTATAAAATCTGGAAACCACATGTGGTTCCCATACTGTCCGGGCAAGACCTTCAATTAAACCCTCGCATGGCTGAGGTCCCTCAAACTTCCTGAGAGATTGCACCATTAAATGTCTGAGCTGAAAAACCTTGAATATTTGACTAGGAGATACCTGATATCTATTAATTAATTCCGGAACTGACAACCAATTTCCTCCTGAAGAAGATCTGCTACCCTTAAGCTCTTTATCTCAGGAATCCAAGAGTCCTGAATTAGATTCCCCCAATTTTTAAGTTTGGATTCCGGCACAAAGGTTGGTGGCTATCTTTAGAGGGGATATATTTTAAAAATGAGCATAGCTGTGCATGGATTCTTAGAGAGGTTTTTATTGAGTTGGGGAGTAACCCAGAGGGGAGGGACTTCAGTGATGTATAAAGCAAGGCAAGTGGATCAATGCTCGCTGCCTTTATCAACTCCACTTCTAAGTTGACCCAAGAGGGAATGTATGGCAGAGAGTGCTGTTCTGTGGATGTTGCCAGCCATTTTAGGTACTTACTGGCATTGCATGCCAGTAGTAAAGTCCTATATGTGGTAAGCGTAATCCTACCTTTTCTCTAGGGGCAGCCATATGATAGTAGGCTCAACGCAGGGTTTCCCCTTGCCAGATAAAAGCTGATATAATAGTGTGTACACTCGTAAGCCACTTTAGTGGTAGCCAGGAGTTCAACATGATTAAAGGATAAAGTATCCTAGGTAACACATTCATTTTTGTTAAGCTTAACCTTCCCCATAAAGATATCGGGAGTTTGGCCCATCTTGCAAGGTCCTGCTGAATGGCAGTCTTGATCGAATCTAAATTCAGCTGGACCATCTTAGAGTCACTCCGGGCAAGAAATACCCCTAAATACTTGAGCTTTTGCGGGCTCCATTGTAAACCTAGGGCAGTGATTTCAGACTTGAATAATTTAGAGTTCAACGGGAACACCAGGGTTTTCTCTTTATTTATTTTGTAATTGGAAAATCTACTGTACTCCTCTATAATTCCCATGACCACTGGTATAGTGATAGTCAGGCGAGATAGGTGGAGAAGGATGTCATCTGCGTAAGCCGAGAGTTTGAACTCATGGGAACCTACTATGAGCCCTTGAACCCTTTGATCTTGTCTGATTTTTGCCAGTAAAGGTTCGAGATAAAGATTGAAAAGAAGGGGTGACAGGGGGCATCCTTGTTGAGTTCTCAAGCATAGGGGAAATACTAAGGAGAAAACTCCATTACAATAGATCTGCGTGCTCAGCTGGCTATACGGTGAAAAAACGTTCTTAATAAAGAGGAGAGGGCCCGAATTTCACCATGGTCAAATACAAAAACTGCCAGTTCACCCTGTCGAACGACTTCTCTGCATCCACTGAGACCAGCCCAGAAGGTAAGCAATGATCTCTGGTCACAGAGAAGATGTTAGCCAATTTATGCAGGTGGTCAGAGGCCATTCTACCCCTCCATGAAACCTACTTGATCACTGTAAATGAGTAGGGGCATTACTTTAGCTAGATGGCTCGCCAGAATTTTTGACAGAATCTTGACATCATAATTTATTAATGAAATGGGCCTGTAACTGGAGAACTTGTCAGGCTCCCTACCCTCTTTAGGGATAACAATAATTAGGGCTGCAAATAGGTGTTTGTCCACCATCTCAGAACTCAGAATACAATGCAATAATCTTCTTAACCCAGGAGCTAGCTGAGTGGCAAAGCACTTATAAAAATTAGCGGAGAACCCATCGGGGCCTTGGGCTTTATCTAGGGTAATCTCCTCCTCTGAAATAGGCTGGGACAACCCTTCCCCCAGTTTGGCCAGCAACAAAGGAAGTGGGCAAGAGGCAAGGTAGCTTTCTACCTCCTCCTTCGAGGGACTAAAACTCATCAGACTATACAACTCCCTGTAGTACTTTTCAAACTCTTGAATAATCTCCCTTGGGTGGGTTTTGACCTCCCCATCCGACAAGGAGATTATACTGCTTATAATCCTGGAAGACTCTTCCCCTTTTAATCTCATTGCAAGCAGATGACCCGCCTTCTCGCCCTGGTCCAGTTACCAGGCCTTTGTTTTTAACAAGGAGTACTCCACTTTCTCCCTCAAGAGGACGCTATACTGGTTTCTTAAACCTATTAACTTTTCCCTAGTAGGGGCAGGGGTAGACCTGGAAAGGGTACACTCTATTTCCCTGATTTGTCTGAGTAAATTCAAAGCATTGTGCTCCCTCTTTTCCTTCCTTTCTGCAACCAGTCTGATAAATTCACCCCTTTGCACACATTTAAGTGCATTCCATTCCATATCCCCTTTACCTGTTGAACCTAAATTAGTCCCCTCAAAGTGCTCTATGGTCTGAATGATGCTCTGTTTGATTAACAGAGAGTGTAATAACTGATTATTCAGTTTCCAGACTGTTTGTCTGGGAAGATTGGGGATAGGTTAATTGAGCAACGGACCATCGAATGGTCTGAGATTATCCCAGGCAGTATTGTGCACTGTGACAAACCTGGGATGGCAGATTGGCTGACCAAAAAATAATCAGTCCTAGATCTAGTTCCATGCACAGCTGACGTAAATGTATATTTCTTATGCCAGGGATAGATAGCCCTCCATGGATCGCATAATCCAACACTATCCACCAGCTCCCTTAGGGCTCTTTGAGCGGGTGTCAGCCCACTTCGTCTTCTACCATCTTTGTCCAACTCCGAGTCTAATGGTAAATTCCAGTCCCCCCCCCACAAACATCAGAGTATGGACAAATGGGGATAAAACTTTTAAAAGATCCACAAAGAAACTTGGCATGTCCAAGTTTGGGCCGTAAATGCTACCAATTATAACCTTTAACCTAAAAAGCGTACCTAAAATAATCAGAAACCGTCCCGAGAGATCCTTAATGTCTTCCTCACAGATGAATGGGGTTTGCCTAGTAGCCAGACTCGCTACTCCTTTGCTCGCCTTACTATTTCCAGACAGATACACCTGCCCTATGCTCTGTCGCCTCAACAGAGCGGCTTCCGATTCGAGCAA
Organism: Neoceratodus forsteri; assembly: GCA_016271365.2. Classification (NCBI taxonomy): domain Eukaryota; kingdom Metazoa; phylum Chordata; order Ceratodontiformes; family Ceratodontidae; genus Neoceratodus; species Neoceratodus forsteri. The sequence goes on from CM057453.1 coordinate 1,389,528,758, forward strand.
GTGGGTTTCCTATAAACAAATAAGTTTGCCTTTTTTGCATTTGTAGGTGTTTCAACAACTTGTATCTTTTTGTGTTATTTCTGGCCCTGTTCACATTCCACGTAATGAAATCACACAAGGTGCCCATACCAAAACTGGATAAATTCCACATGTAATATCATGTGGAACCCTGATAAGACCTGGTTTACCCTTTCCATAAAAAATTCCCATGCTTGACAAAAATCCAATTTCTTCTGCCTGCTTAACCCTTCCCCCCAACCCTCCTCTTTTTTCCCAAGGCATTTCCCTCCTCCATACTTTTCCCTTAAACAGCCTCAAAAAGAGCTATACCCCAACCCTCCCCTTCCCAAACATGCTGCCAGTAAAGTTCGCCCTCCCAACTGAGAGACATTCTGGTCCATGATGCCAAATGCACTAGCCCACCTGATCTCTGCCCAGCCCCCGTCCCTGTACATATTGCAGTCCCACTCATTAGTCGGCTCTGGCAGGACCTCCTATTCAATACCATAAACACCAGGAGATAGTTAAACCAAAAATAAGACCTGCCTCCGAGAACAATGCATCCTGAGAAAGAAAAGAAAAAGCCTGAATCCGGCTCAGTTAAACGGCCTTTCACTGAGCCAACCCCTGTCCGTTCCCTCTCTCCAATAAAAAATAACAAAAAGCAACAGAAAAGGATCCAGGAAATACGGAACGACTGCCTCGTCATTCTGCTCATGTCCTGATATCCTTGTTACAAATCGGGCAGCATGTCTTTGGTTCTAGTAACAAACCACCCCCTTTAAGCCTCGTATCCCAATTGTCACTTAACTATCCGGTTCTATTAACCCCCGATAAATATAAAATGTAAAAATACCCCAATCCAGTGCGGGATGCCACTCTCCTACACCTGACGGAAAAACAGAGGTGCAAAGTTACAAAACTGCGGAAATAAAAAGAGAAACCTCAGGGGAGATAGGCCACTTTTACAGCACTTGCCCGATGCCTCTGTATCATTCTACCTGATGAGCAATTGCCCTTTATGGAACAAGTATCATTAAAACAAACTAGCAATAAAGCATCTGGAAGCTCTTGTTCAGCAGATCATCATGCAATGATCAAGGGAAACTTAGGCAATATCAAACCCTTAACAATACGCTGGTGCTCTCTAGTGGCCGACTGTGCAACTAATCTTTGCAGCTAAATGCCACCAGACCCAACAAAAATATAAGCAAATGGACATTAACACAACCACTAGTTACAGTCCATTTCATAGATTTAAAGTCGTAGATTTTGTTGAAGCTATTTATCCGTATCCCTGGATGCATCTTCTCGCAGCACCAGATCAAACAGGATCCAGAAGAGCAGTCCAACCACACCACAGTTCAGTTCTAGCCCCGGACCCCTTACCAGAGGTAACAGGGCAGCAGTAGACAACGCACCTTCAGCCTTTCCCCAGTAAAAAGAAATTCTCCAAAGCTTGATACCTCACGACTCTCAGAAAAAAGGACTTCAGCTTTCAGTAGACCCTGCCCTCTCATTTGAACAAGTCGGGGAGAGCAGCCCTTAAGCTTTCCTTTGCAGCCTGCGAGTCTTTGTATGTCACCCATGCTCCAGACAGCAAAACCTGCAACCTCACTGGATTTTCCATATGAAATTGGGTAGAGGAGGCAATCAATTTTACCACTATAGGGTGGTATTCTGCACGCTTTTGTCAGACCGTTAAGGGAAAATCTTGGGTGATCCTCAGGGGTGCATTTTCCCAGGAGACTTCTTTCAGCTCCTTGATCTTGAGGAGAACATGTTGCTTCTCTAAATAGTTCAAAAAGCAAAGGATCATTGTGTGTGGGGGGGCGCCCAGTGGAGGCATAGCTCTCAGAGCCCAATGGGCTCGTTCTATCATATATTTCGAGCCATATGGTGATGGCCCAGCAACTTTTGAGAGAAACTTCTGTACAAATGCAATAGGGTCAGCCCCCTCCTCTTTCTCTGGGAAGCCCTATGATAATTATGTTATTGCGTCTACTCCTCCCTTCTAAATCTTCAATTTTTAGCTCCATTTTAGATAACTCCTGGCGGATGGCCACCAGCTCCAGCTCTTGCTTAGTGAGCAGGCCTCTACAGATGCAATCCTGGCTTCATTGTCCCGCGTCTGTCTGGATAAATCTTCCAAAGCCTGGGTTACAGATTTCAACTCCTCAGTGACCGCATGGAGTTCAGTTTGAAAAAGCTTTAACTCTGCCAGAAATCTCGCCAATGTTAGTGGCTCATTTTCCGTGGGCTTCATTTCAGAGTCAGGATCCCCGTGCTTAAAGAGGCCCTGACTTTTCTCGGGGCCTTCGCAGGGGAGACTGGTGGAGTATGTTTTCCTTGATTTTTATGCATTTCTCTCTCCATCCGTGTTCAAAACTGGATCTCTTCATCCTTCAACACTTTAGGAAAGGAGCTTAACTCAGTTATGACTGCTGCACCAACTTTCGTACCAATATTTTGCTGAAAAACAGTGACGGGAGGTGAGAGGTGAGCAGATAGGGTGTTATGCAGGCACTTGCATCACGTGACTCTCTTTGTTGTTGTTTAATAATACACATTTTCCCTTCCAGGGGAATCTTTCTTACTCCACGTAGTGCAATACATTTCTGTGAAAACCACCCATAATTTCATTACAGTGTGTCACGTGACGGAGAAACTCCTGTTCTGAAAAGCCACCCACATTCTGCCTCCCTTCTCAGCAATGTTAGGACATAATACCAGGGAGAAAAAGTGTGCATGCTCTATTACAGTGAACATCCGATTGTCCTGCAGCTTTCCGAATGTTTCTTTATGTTATAATGGCCAATTTGTGGTGATGCGTGTGGACACGTTTCCAGTGAGAAGAGCCTTGTTAGTGGAAACTAAGTAAAGCAGACATGAACTGTGAAAAGAAGCATATCATTCAAGTCATGACTCGGAGGTAACTATTGACTGTGGTAATGTAAAGTAGCGTAAAAAAGTACAGTTCAAAATTGTCACGGCATTCTTGCAATGCTGCTTTAATTGTAATGTCAGTATGACATCATGAGCGCACAACAATCACACAGCACAAAAAGTGGCACAGAGTCCCAGATTTTTTCTGCAGGCCCAAAATGAATCCTTCTTGCGTGCAGAAAATTGACAAGTGGTAACACAGTGAAATGGGAGTGTTTCAGCACATAAAAGTCCCCCAGAATTAATGGAGCATTCAGTCATGCACGCAGTGGTGGCACAGAGTCCTAGATTTTTTCTGCATGCCCAAAATACATCTTCCTTGTGTGCATAAAATTGACAAGTGGTAACAGTGAAATGGGAGTGTTTCAGCACATAGAAAATCCCACAGAATTAATGGCACACTCAGTCATGCACGCAGTGGTGCCAGAGTCCCAGATTTTTTCTGCAGGCCCAAAATGCATCCTCCTTGTGTACAGAAAATTGACAAGTGGTAACACAGTGAAATAGGAGTGTTTCAGCATATACAAAGTCCCACAGTATAAAATGATGACTGTGAGCATTCTGTTGTTGGTCCAATGTGTTCTGCGAGGCAATTTGAGCAAATGCAATGTGATCATCTCAACTGGATTGAAGGGTGCCCTTTGGCTGTACACTGCCTTGGTGAGTAGATAGATAGATAGATAGATAGATAGATAGATAGATAGATAGATAGATAGATGGTTGTGTATTAGGTGAGGAGGGGGGTCAACATGGACATGTACTCATGGTATTGTTCTGCATCACAGGTCACAGAAACTGTTGGTGTACACCTTCCAGTGTGCTCAATGCAATGTTTTTGCACTAAAATTGGAAACAGATAACTCTCAAGCACATGAAAGTAAGTATTTTTTTTGGGGGGGTAGGGGGATCATATTTAATGGTTTGTCTGTAATGGTTTCTTATTTTGTTACTTCTTCACAGATTTCATCTGCATCCTTCTGGAATCCGGTTGTTGTTAATGATTGTCATGGTCATCTAATGAAACGACTTCTGCATGTTGCATGTGTGCCCAAGCCCGGGGGAAGGGGTTGCCTGATGTGAAGAACTTTTTTGGATACGGCCAGGTTGACAGAACAACAAAACATCTGGAAGTTTCCTAAAAAAAAACAATGAATGACTTTTTACAACTTAATTGTTATTTCCCTCCCTTGTTCTGAATCTCAAGTCAAGTTACATTGAAACCCACATCTTGTCAACTAACACAACCTGTGTGCAATATCTGCTGCAGTCTTTCCAAAACAATGAAACAGATGAAACAAAATCTTCATACTTACCAGAATGGATTTCACATGGATATTCCATTGGTTCCTCTGTGTACAGTACAGCTGCAGTACCATTCCCACTGAGTTTTAGCAATGGAGACTTTCTTTGTTAACCTGTAAAAGAAACCAAATAAGTGTGCTGTATGTGTATTACCACTGCGGTTCTGAAAAGCTACAGAAAACAAAACATACAACTAAATAAAGTGAAGCAGCATAACAAACATGAGTACACATACTCACTTTATGGTTTAAATATTAAGAAGCTTTGTGTCTCTGGCTGATGGATGTGGTGGACAGACTCAGGCTCAGTGGTGGCAGTGGCTAACAGTAGACCCAGTGGTGGTGGTCCGGAGGGTGGACAGACTCAGGCTCATTGATGGCAGTGGTTAACAGCCATCCCAGTGGTGGTGATCCAGGGGGCGGACAGACTCTGGCTCAGTGGTGGCAGTAGCTAACAGCAGTCCCGGTGGTGGTGGTCCAGGGGGCGGACAGACTCAGTCTCAGTGGTGGCAGTGGCTAACAGCAGTCCCAGTGGTGGTGGTCTGGGAGTGCAGACAGACCCAGGCTCATTGGTGGCAGTGGCTAATAGCAGTCCTGATAGTGGTGGTCTGGGAGGGGTGGACAGACTCAGGCTCAGTGGTGGCAGTGGCTAACAGCAGTCCCAGTGGTGGTGGTCCAAGGGGCGGACAGACTCAGGCTCAGTGGTGGCAGTGGCTAACAGCAGTCCCAGTGGTGGTGGTCTGGGGGGCGGACAGACTCAGGCTCAGTGATGGCAGAGGCTAGCAGCAGTCCTGGTGGTGGTGGTCCAGGGGGCGGGCAGACTCAGGATCAGTGGTGGCGGTGGCTAATAGCAGTCCTGGTGGCAGTGGTGGTCCGGGGGGGCACACCGCCTTTTAAAAACTTCAGTTAAAACCTGCCAACATTAACCACATCATCATCTTCATAAAGAAAGCTGCCCTCACAGTCATCGATGTCTGAAGTCTGACCACTGGCAAATTCTTTCTCCATTGTGTCATCATCTACGTCAGAGGTGTGCCGTTTCAGGCAGCCACTGCCAGTGCCACCAGGATGGTCCATTTCCACATCACCAATACCACCATGACTAGGCTGGAGTACGAATACCAAGGTTGCAGTCTGTGCTGGTATGTGCCTTTCATTCATTTTAATGAATGTTAGCCAGCTAACATTTGCAGGAGACAGGTTTGTCCGACAATCCCTGACTATTGCACCTACTGAGCTGAATACCCTCTCAACACTTACACTGGAGGTTGGGCATGTGAGGTACTTCAGTACCACTGCAGTCAGCTCTGGCCATTCACTGACCTTTCCACTCCAGTAAAAAAGAGGATCTTCAGTTAATGTCAGGTGCCTGTTTTCAGACAAATATGACCCAACCATTCTCTGTGCTACAGTAATTCCAGTGGTTGATGCATTATCCTGTTCTCTAGAATCATTTATTTCACAAATACCCACTTGAGACAAAGCTTCCCAAAGCGGGTTGATGCCATCCACTTTGGATGGCAGACCACCTGGAATTGTAGTCCCCTTCCCCTTGCAGGATATGCTTGATGGTCCTCCAGGTACACCTTCAGCCGGATAATGCTGCTGAGGTTTGCTGACCTTGGCACATGACTTCTGTGCCCCATGAACCAAGCGCACCAGCAGACCACTGATATTTTTTACCTGTTCAGGTCCTCCCTCCAGTACTGATGAATTCCACGTTTGTATCGTGGGTCCAGCATTGTTGCTATGGTATAATTGTCACTACGCTGAATGCTCACAACATGACGATTCTGGTCGAATACTGTCAGCATGTGTTGCAGCAACATACTGCTACCACCGTCTCCGGCAATATCAAGGTCATGCTGTACATTCACCAATGACTGCTTCAGTACCCACACCAGTGGAATTGAATGGCTAATGGAGGCAGACTCGCTACTCACTGCCTGTGTGGCATGTTCAGAAGGCCACAAAATTGTTATTACACAGTCCATGAGGCTCCACTGTTCAGTTGTCATAGACATGGAGGCCCCGGAACTGTCATGGCTAATGTGCATCACAAGGTATTTTGAGATGGCTTTGTATTGTTCATACAACCTCTCTGACATGTATAAAGTGGAGTTCCATTGGGTGACAACCTCTAGCTTCAAGCGGTGCTGAGGCAGGCTGTTTTGTATCTGCAACTGCCGCAGTTCATTACGGGCCTTTCCAGATCTTGAAAAGTGAGACCAGATACGTTGTGCAATGATCAGCATTTCCTTTACATCAGGGTGCTGCAGAAACTCTTGAACCACAAGATTTAAACAGTGGGCCATTCATGGAACATGAAAAAGAACACCATTCGTGATGCATTTCACCACATTTGACCCATTGTCACTTGCTATGAACCCAGCTCTCAGGGACAGAGGGTTTAGCCATTTGTCAATTTCAGTCAGTACCACATCCAACATGTTCTCACCAGTGTGTGAACAGGTCACATTGTGCACAGCAATCGTTGAATGCTGTCAAATTCCTGGAAAATTGCTACCGCGACAATCAACCTTACTGCACTGATTATTCACACTACCAACATCACAAACAACCCCCGGCACCTGCGCCCAGTGTGCAGTTATACACAAATATGAACTCCCCACTGTTTTGCCACTTGTCCACATATCCATATGTAAATGGATGAATAGAGAGGAGGAATGTTGAAGGGCATGTCTTACTGAGTCGGACACAGTGTGGAACAACTCGGGGACAGCATGGGTAGAAAGGTATGTCCTGGATGGGACATTCCATTTTGGACAGACACGTGCAGCACACAGCCGGAACCCAGAATTCTCCACAAAGGAGAAGGGCAAAAGATAAATTGCCAGCATTTCCGCTACAGCAGCATTAAGTTCACATGACACTGTACAATTCTGGGGGTACTTCAGCTTATGCGCAAAAACACTCTGTAACGTGGGCTGACTTAAACGTTTTACATGGGGTGTGATCACAAATGTTTGTGCTCTGTGATGAATGGCATTGGCAGGGGGTGGAGTGGGGACATTTGATGAAGACGAGTGCACAGGTGATGATGACAAACCCAGAAATGCTGTTATTTTGCCAGATTTGCTAACCGGGGTTGATGTACCACTTGCACTAGACATACTGCATTCACCACCACCACCACCACCACCACAAAAACTGCTACTCTCACCAGCACTGGACAACATTTCAAAGTCATTATGGTCCTCCACCTCATCATGCTTGTAGTAATCCTCTGCTCATATTACCTCACTACTGCACACATTTAATTTACTGCTGAACTTAACAGCCATGGAAGGGGATAACATGCTCGCTATGGTTGCCGGTGACGAGGGTGAATGCCCCATTGTGGTATTAGCTGCCAGCTTGTGCTGGGTCCACAGTACCAAATGCCTATTCTTAAGATGCGTATGCTGTCCTCCTGTGCCCAGATGGCTCCCCTTTTTACCTCGACTCACACGCACATGGCAAACCTGGCAGATTGCAACTGACTCATCATTTGCATCCTGAACAAAAAAATCCCAAACAAGAGATTGTGATGCTCTGCTTTTAACATGTCCATGATGTGGCTTATTTAAGTCCGCTATTTTAAGCACTGAAGTGGGGGGGGGGCACGTGATGCTTCTTGCACTGCACTCCTGGGCCCAGATATTCAAAAGGGTTACACCATGCTTAATAGGGTTGCTCCAGCGCAAGTCCAAAAATGCGCCATTTTGTGATATTCAGTGGGAGGCAGATGTGCCCCTCAAATCACACTATGCAAGAGCACAATGATAATGAATGCATGCGCAACTGAAGGGGGAGGAACCATGCATACATGGCACAGTGCGATATTCAAAAACATGCACCATGCGCAATAGGGGAGCAAGCGGAAGTTGCGCAATAGTGGAAAAAAGCCAAAATAAAAAGGAACAAGAGAGAGGTGCAAGAATGCTACAGGGAAGGCACATGTTGCTGAACCATAGCCAGCCACACAGGCACACACACACACAGGGCAGGACAGAGAAAGGGCACCTAGAACCCACAGGCACAGGAAAGGTGTGGGGAGCCTCAGCCACAGCCACAGTGCAGAAGGGGGTAAGAGTTACACAGCACTGAGGCCACCAGAGGAAGGTGTTCCTGGTGCAGGGGAAGTAGCAGCCAGGACAGCGGGGGGAACACAGAAACAGCTGCCAGGGGAGGGGATCACAAGCCAGGGACATGGCCAGTGCCACCATCCAGATGGAGGCAGTTAAGAGGGGGTTGAGAAGGCAAGCAGCAGGGGGGCACAGCTGTGGAAGGGCCCATCAGTGATATGCCCCCAACAAGCAGTACCGAGCCCGCACCAGCTTCGAGTTGTACACGGATACTGAGATCGTGGGCCGGTACTACCTGAACCAGGCAATTCTGAGGCCGCTCTGTTGAGCTGTGCAGTGATGTGATGCAGGCACCCACATGATGGAGCCATGCTCTGTCAGTGGAGACAAAAGTGACAGCTTGCATGTGCCAGCTCACCACGGGTACCTTCCAGAGACCAACAGGGGACACCACAGGCATAACCCAGTCGGCCACATCATGCCACCTCACCCAATTCCTCAGCACACTGCTGCCACATGCTGCAGAGTACATCCATTTCCCCAGCACACCGGTGGAGTGCACAGCAAACATACAGGAGTTCCACGGGGTAGCACGTATGCCTGGCATGCTAGGGGCAATGGACTGCACCGCCATGTGGATATTTCACTCACCTGGCCCCGAAGGGGCCACATATATCAATCAGAAGGGCTATGATGCATCAACTGCCAGGTGGTAAAAGGCGTCAGCGCATAATCAATGTCTGTGCCACGCACTTGGGGAGCACATGATGCCTTCATCTGGCATCAGTCAGCACTGTGCCACAGATTCAAGAGTGGGACATCCCCACTGGCCACTTAGTGGGTGAGTATGCAAACCACATGGAAACGACATAGAGCTTGGGAGGGGCATAGTCAGAGGTGACATGGGTATTGGCCTAGATGGCCCAAGGCAGGGTGATGCTGATCACCAAACTAACCTCCACCCTCTACACACTGGTGACAATGGATACCCACTCTGTCCCTGGCTGCTCACACCATACTGGTGGCCCATGACCCCATCGCAGCAATGCTACAATGAGGCACATGCCACTACACGTAATGTCATTGAGCGGGTATTTGGGATGCTGAAGGCATATTTCCGTTGCCTGGACACATCAGGCGGTGCCCTACAGTACAGCCCCTCAAAGGCCTGCGGGCTATTCCTGGCCTGTTGCATCCTGCACAACATGGCCAACGACTGTGGGATAGCCGTACAGGTCGAAGAGGGGGACAGTGATGGGGATGATGAGGACGCTGGTGAAGATGGTGCTAGGCAGCCTCCTCCTTGGGCAACGGGACCCCCAACTGCTCCAGCTGGCACAGCTGCACCGGGACACCATCACAGAGGAGCACTTCAGCCAACCCAGGTAAGTCATGGGGCCATGTGCAACCACCAGTGGCAAAGGTACAACCCACAAACACATATGGACAAACACCAGGGGTGCATGCTGTCAAGGTAAGTGGCCGAGCATTGAACTGCACACACCGCCAGGGATGGGCAAGGTCTAACATGGCATACGGTCATACACACACACACACACACACACACCTCACAAGACATGCACAAAGGGTAGGAGGCACGCCGACCCAGACCGCCACCCCTAGCCACACACATGTCCACAGACCACCACACCCACTGCCTGTCATTGTGCATGTATCAGACGCTGGACACCATTGCACAGTGGTGGACAGCGCAACACAGGCATCATCATGCACACGCCACAGTGGACAGCAGCCAGGAGGGTGTGCAGATGGAACGTGTGTGTGCATGCAGGGATGGGTACCCCACCTGTGCATTGCACGCTGAACAACACAATGCTCACAGGGCAGCATCAGACAGTAGCCATGCTGGGAGACAGGTCAGTCACACACCACAGTGCCACGGCCACCACAGATGCATGGGTGGCCCTGCTGAGACCCGCCAGCAGTGACAGGCTGACCAATGGCCTCATGGGGTGGCACCGACTGTCCCTCAGGGGTTCCACTGCGTGAACACGACAGTGCTTGCGCAGGGGTCTGCAGCTCACTGAACATGCCTGTGCCAGGCATGCTCGGGATGCCCACAGCTGAACCCGGTGTCGACAAGGAAGGTGTCACATGATGCTGGGAATGGGGGGTGGACATTGCACTGTGTGGTGGCTGCGATGCATGGGCAAATAACTGTGTGCGCATTGTGGCCATGACAGCTGTGATTGCCTGTGTCTGCCTGTCAATGGCAGCGGTCACATCCTCCTGCAACCGGTCCAGCCCTGCCAGGAGCAGAGCGGTGTCTCTGCTGCGCCACTCCTCTGCCTGGCACAGAGCCGCACTCAGTGCATCCACCACTGTCACAAGTCGCATCTACTGATTGACTGATGCTTGGAGTATGTGGGTGTGCTCATCTAAGAGGTCATCTGCCTGATTGGCATGCTGTCCCTCATGGTGTTTGCAGCCCTGATGGTCATCACCCCTTGAGGGTGGGTGCTGCACACCAGGGCCAGGCCTGGGCATGTCCACAGGTGGTGCACTGACGTTGTCCCCTGACACTGTACCCCCATGGCCATTGGCCGACTGCTGATACTGCCCCTCTGGCTACGGCTCTCCAGGGCTCAATGGTGCAGCTGCAGTGGCCACAACAGCCCCACTGTCCTGGACACACACCAGTGCTGCCCCACTGGTGCAGACAGGCACTGGATAGGACTGTGATGTCATGTAGGCCTCCACGGTGGCACCACCCACATCCATGCCCGTGATGTCACCTGCTGTGTGGCCATCCTGTGGCCCACACATCTCACTGCTCATGACGTTAGCTCCATCATCATCGGTGATGGATCAGGCACCAGCCTGAGTCTCAGCATGCCGGCATCGCATACTGGGACACGGGCAGGGCCTCCTCCGCACCTGCCCCACCAACATCAGTCTGGACATCCAGGCAGGCCCACTGTCGCCCTGACCCCCGTATGCCTGTGGAGGTGGATGACCCCTCCTCCATCTCCATGCTACCGCCCTCAGTGGAGAAGCCCACCACTGCTGACCCATGTAGATGCTCAGGAGCTGTAAGGGAAAAACAGTAGCATTCATGTATGTGACCTACCCTGTCCTCTCATTGACAGACCAGGACCTACCATGCAGTTGTGCTACCACCCATCTGGAATTCACCACACGGAACACCTTGATGTTGCAATGTTGCATGCCAGCAACCCACTTCTTGTCGGGGTCAGGCATTGCACTCCAGCTGTCCCCACCGGGTCGCAGGACCATGCTGCCCTGATGGTAGCCACCTCTCCTTAATTCTCCACCTGTCTGTGCCCATCTTCTTTTTGCACTCCTGCATGGAGCGCTGGTGGCTGCCATGCAGGTTGACAGCACTCACCACCTCTTCCCATGTAGCAGCATGGGCTTATGGTGTTCCCTGGCATCTGCTGAGTAGCGGCTCCTGGTCAGGGTAGGCCTCAAACAGGGCATCTGTTTCTGTCTTGGTGAAGTTCGACCTCCTCTTCCTCCCTTGTCTCTGTTCCTCTTCCTCCACCTCACGATCGGTCATTATTCCTCCTGTGAGAATAACGGGTGTTACCTGTGACTGTGCAGTCCCATGCATGTCCCAAACACCACAGTCCACACTCCCCAAACAGCATGAACTCACGCAATCAGACTGCAGTAACTGACTATGGCCAGTGCAGCTTGTGTAATTTTTTTATAGCGCAACGCATGCAAATGAGGCGAGGCACATTTTTAAGTGGATGCAAATGCAGTGACATCGCCATTGAATGGCTGATTAGCTGATTTGCTTATGCCGGCTGACTATCGCACTGTTGCACTTTGCACAATTGTGTTGAAGGTGCTGAGCCATGGGCGTAGTTCTGTGACATGCGCAGTACACACCTAACTGCACATGCCTGGGTTGATGACACAGGCATTTGCTGCGCTGCTGATGTGCTGTGCACGGGAGGCAATGCTGGGCACAGCCACCATTGTGCCAGTGGCGCTACTGCACTGTTCACATACATGGCGCTGTGGCACTGGAGCGCTGTAGATGCACTGGGGCAACAGCACTGTAGGCCGCTACAAGAGGTGGCACACAGGCATCCAATCATGCTACACGCATTGGGTTCCAATCGCGCTGTGGCTGTCTGTGCACGAGAGACCCTTGACCCTGTGCCCGACCTTTGCCCCTGTAGCCATGCGTCCAGCATGGTATACCATCACGTTGTTCGGTGATAGCATCGATAGGGAATGGCAGCACTGTACTGCGCAGCATCTGCACGTGGCAGGACCGCACTGCCGAGTGCCATTTTGAATCCACCACTTTGCTGAGATGGCACAGAGAAGGGCAATGATGTGGAGCCAGGTGGAGCTTGTCAACCTGGTGGCAGTTATAGCCTGTGCTAGGGCTCTATGTAGTGATGCACCCCTGGACAGGGCCAGGGTGCAGTTTGGCAGGAGGTGGCTGATGCCCTGGAGGAGGCCACTGGTATGGGCACATGCAGCGCCCGCAGTGTCACCACTGTTACGAGGACCTCAGGCACAGGAACCCGGACCTGCTTGCCCACCTGTGGGCACATGCCAGGAGGGGCATGGTGCCACGGCCAGGTAGGGGCTCCATCCACACACTGTTATCATCCATTCGGGTATCACGGTTGCATGTGTCTGGCACATGGGGGCCATCCAGTGTTGGCTGTGGTGGTATCGGGGTGTGGGGTGGATAGGTATGGCTGTGTGGGATTGCACACACATGGGGGCAGGGGGATTTTGGTACTGGATTGTACTGATGTTCCTCTCTCCATGTTTGCACCTTAGGCCCAGAAGAGCACAGACAGGTGAGGAAGCAGAGGCACTGTCTGGGAGGACCAGCAGGACAGGAGGGCTGAAGGTCTGCAGCAGCATGGGACCAGCCTGATGGTGAGTGCCCATCCATGATTACTATTGCATGCTGTACAACTGGGTGGGCAGCGGGGCACTAGCCATCCATTGACACCACTGACATGCATGCAGCTTGTTACAGTCAGCACTGTCCAGTGGCACTGCATGTCTGGGAGTGCATCAATGGTGGTCCATGCATGCACCGGGCTCATGGCTGTGCCACTGCCTTTAACCGCGATAGCAAGTCACTGTACAGCCACGGTGGTGCTGTGCAGGATACGGGCAGTGGGTGTGTGCACTGGTCCACATGGCTGTGGCTGCCTGGGTAGGCAGTTCTTGTGGACACGGTTACTGTGGGTGGTTGCACACCATCACAGGGGCGTGGCACATGGCTGTATGCCATGCACATCACACTTTTTGACTCTGCTCCTTCATTCTAGGTGGACGGTGACTCCAGGCACTGGAGCGAGGATTGCAGAAGCTGCTGCAGGTGGTGAGAGTGACCCTGGAGCTCCTGCAGAGAATGGACCGCCACGGGGTAAGGAGGAGGAGATGACATCGGCACCACGTGGAGGAGGACTGGGGCAGACGATGATCACTCCATGGCCATAATAACACCTTCCCTCCCGGACCCACCCTCACACCCCTTCTTCCCTCTCCCATATGTTCACCCCTGCCCCTTACCCACCCCCACCTGGTATGTGGCCCTTCCATCCCATTGTATATGGTTGTATATAGTTTTTGTATTTCCAGTTTTAAATACATTTATTTTGTTATGACAACTGTGGTGGTCTCTGATTTGCAGTGGGCTACAGGTGCTCAGCTGCAGTGGTGTGCATGGCATCAGGGGTGGTGCACGCATGGGCGTGTGTGTGTGTGTGTGTGTGTGTGTGTGTGTGTGTGTGTGTGTGCGCGCGCAGTGGTGAACCGCCTATGGTGTGAGCAGGGGGATCAGTCACTGTCTGTGGTTTGTGTGTTGTACTCTGTGCACTGGATGCCTGTGTGCAGTGGTCCACAGTGTCTGCACTGTGTGCATGGCACCCCTGTCAGACTGTCCATGGCTGTGCAGCTGACACCCTTGCATGTCTATGATATGCACGGTCTGCTGGCATGTCAGTGGTGGCTGTCCATGCTGGATAACAACTGTACCCGCACAATGGCAGTTTGCCTTCCATCACCAGTATGGTGCACGTCTGCCTCCGGTGGCACTGTGGCCTTCACTGTTGTTGTCCCCTCCATACTGTCACTTGTGTCTGTTGCAGGGATGTGCTCAGTGTCTGTCACCTGTGCTCGGCAGCATGCTGGTAGCGCCACAGCTTCATAGTGCCTGCACAGGGTGGCTGGCACACCTGTGCAATGTAGGGTGCTTTGTCATGTGTACATGTTGGCGTTGCCACACACCAGTGGCTTGGTTAACCCACTACTGTGTCCCTGTGTTGGTGTGCCCCTGGGTATGGTGGGTGTTTGTCCATGCACTGTGTTGCATCCTGTGTGGCACATGCTTCCATGCAACACTGTGCATGTCTGTGCTGGCTGCTGTGGCCAGTGCTGGGACAGGATGTGTCCTTGGGAGGGTGTGCAGGGTGCTGTACTGCTGGTGGTGGGGTCCGGGGCATGCCCTGTTGCATGTGGGGTACCTCGTGTGGTGACGCATGGTCGGTCTCTCAGCTGTACCTTGGGGGGGATGTGCAGGGTGGCACTGTGTATGCTGTTGTTGCATTGCTGTCTGCTTCCACCCACAGTAGGGTGCACATGGTGGGGCTGCCTTGCATGGCTCCATGGTGCACAGGGTTGCATTGTCACAGTGGGGGTGGTGGCATGCATAGGTGTCCTGCACTGTTGGTGCTATTCCTGGAAGGGTGTATGGTGATCGTGGTGCAGGGTGTGCTCTGCGGTGGGATGGTGTGGCATGGGGTGGTCAGCCCTCCTTGTGTGCCAGTCATAGCTTGCGGGGGTTGCTGGGGCACCATGGCCTGGCTGTGGGTTGGTTGCTGATATCCATGGGCCGGTGGTTATTCCAGCTCTCCCCCAGTTGTGCAGTGCATGGGGTGTGGGGGATGATGTCTGTTCTGCTGTGTGCTCTTCTGTCCATCTCTGGCATGGGTGGTGGACCCCTGCATCCCTGGTTGTGCTGTTGCATTGCTGCCCTGCTCCAGGGGACATCCCTGGTTGCGCTATGGTGTATCTGGACTGCTCCACTGAGCATCCCTTGCTGCACTATGGCGCATCAGATATCGCAACTTCACATCCCTGGTTGCACTATTGGCAGGTGGTGATATTCAGTCATCTGCCATAGGCTTATCTTGGCCTGTGCAGTTTTTGAATACCACTTATTGTGCATAGGCGCAGTGGACTTGCACTTGCTCCTGCTGTTGCACACCTTTTGGGTGCAGTTTGAATATCTGGGCCCCGGACTGCAACTGACCACCAGACTACCTATCATATTTATTACTGGGTCATCATCATCAACTAAAACCAGTAGATCACAAGTTTTTATGGGGGGGGGGATTCCTGCAAATAGACACAGCCACTTAGAATTTCTTTTTCTGCAGTTCCCAACTGGGGTCAATTACATCATCATCATATTCATCAACGTCACACACATCCACATCTTCTGCTTGGATGCTAGCATGTGGACTGCATGTTGCAACCACAGCAACATCATCATCATCATCATCACATTCATCATCAGCATCTACACCACCATCACCTGATATTTTTTCACCACACTGTGAATCACTGCATGGAAAATGCATGACATTAACTGCCACGGTGGATGGAATATCACATTGTATGCTATTGTTGACATGATTATCAGAATCCTCAGGTTCAGTTACTGGGATGTTACTGGGAAGTATGACATCATCACGCTGCCACTCACTTGCACTGCTTCACACTCAATATTTTTGGATATGGTACACTGGTCGGAATTAGAACTTGTCGCAACAATACTAATACTACCACCACCACTAACACCAGAAACACTAACACCACCAGCTTGGAAAACATCATCTCCTCCACGATGGGTGAAGCTACTGATTGGGTTGTAAAAACATTACAGGAGAAATACCATTCCTGCATCAGGAATGCACTTCCTGCGTCTGCGTACTACCACCATGCCCACAGACTATCTTTACTGCCAACATTATCATGGCGAGAGAAATGATGCTGCTTGCACGTCTCTTTGCAGGCATTTTGGGGATCAACCACAATATTCTAATCAAATTCAGATTTTGATCGTTCACTCTCTGATTGGGGGGGACGCTGGATGTAAAGCTAAAAATACAACTGTAGCTTTAGCAACAGATAAAAGACTAGTCTGTCACGCAATGAAAACAACTTCAGTAACCAGTGGTGCTGATGAGGTCACAAAACAAAACAATCTGGTAAAAATTCCTTTTGCAGGTGGGGTGGGGAGCACTGACTGCAGTGCAGATTTTTGGGCAGTACAAGCAGCAAAACAAAGAATAGATACCACGATCGTAGTACAAAACCTGGCAGCTGCAGTGGATAGCAGGTTCACCCTGCCGCACCTGCAATTACACTACTCTGTGGCACAATAAAAGGTGTATTATTTGATGTCATGCAGTACCGCACACACACTCACACACACACAGAACTGTTTGACTACAATGTTGAATCAGTAATGCGTAGCAAATGCAAAAGTTCAGTACTATGCCACATTACGTATTGTAATGTAAACAACCTGAAATTATGAACTGCTGCACCGGATCCACACAACAAACAGCAAGAAAATGTCAATATTACTGAGTGTACATTAACACAGTCAGTTATATAACAAAAATATAACCAAAAAACAAAGAAATCACTATTTCTCCAACTTAAATCCACCTACACCACAGATATGCCCCTCCCCAAAGCACACTTTCACTGTATTTCACTACACACTCAAAGTTGTAAATTAACATTCAAATGCACACAAAAACAAAAGCGCTAATGATATGTGCACAGGAGGGATTCCTACAATCGATGAACTGAAGTTGGAATCCCCCAAAAAAATGCAAAAATGCTTTTTTAACAGCTTTTACAATATTTCAATCACAGACAGCTATCAGAGCACACTGTCTCCTACTCTTTCCTACACATACTACCCCGAACTGAGGCTGGGCAGATCAATATAGAGCCCATGTGACCTGAAATCCCATGAATCACTGCAAAATTCACCTTCGAAGCTCATAAACAAGGTGAAGTGAGGCGAATTGCATTGTCCTCAATACACTTCACCTTTAATTTGGTGGAGTAGTGGTCTGGGGAGGCGGAGTAATGCAAAGTCATTGTTTCCAATGAACTCTGCGTTCCTCTTCATAATGCGAAGTAGTCCGCTTCGCATTGTGGAGCACTCCGCAAATCCGCCTTTGCTCCGTGAATCACTTCATGGAGCGGATTGAGTCCACTTCACCCACCACTAGGGATGTGATAGGGCTTTAGCTTGACTTTCACACTTGGCTCAATGGCAATGTCATGGAATATTTCCTGTGTTCTGCCTGGTTTACCAGAGAACACATCCCTACTGTAGTTAACCATCTGTCTAGCCTCCTTAAACTGGTCGGATGTTAATTCTTCTGAGATCCTCCCCTCTGGATCAGGTAAGTGGTCACTTTCAGATAACACCTCTGATATCACCATATAAGCCTGTCTATCCTTCCAGGGTTTGAGCAGGTAATTGTGATACATTTGCTCAGGCTTCCTATGGTCAGGCTGTCTTATCTTATAGTTCAACAGGCCCATTGGCTCTATCACCTCATAAGACCCCAACCATCAGGCTACCAGCTTGGTTTCTCTTGTGGGCACTAGAACCAAGACCTGATCTCCTGATTAGAATTTCTGTATTGTAGCCTGCCGGTTATAGTAGGTCCGTTGGGAGCGCTGAGCTTTCTCTATATGCTGTTGCATGTAACCTGAGTGATGTGGTCTTGCATCTTCTCTATGTGGTCTATTATATTTTTCCCTGGGGGTATTTGCTCCTCCCATAATTCTTTGGCTACATCTAGGATACCTTATGGATGTCACCCATACAAGAGTCTGAATGGGTAAAACCCAGTAGAAGCTTGGGGAACCTCTCTAACCGTGAACAGTAGATACACAAGTAGAATGTCCCAGTTCTTCCCATCCTTGCTGACTACCTTATGTATCATACTTTTCAGAGGTCAGCTAAACCTCTCAACCAACCAATCTGTCTGGGGATGGTATGCCAAGGTTTTTATAACCTGTATTTAAGTAGACCGCAGAGCTCACCCATCAGTCTGGATAAAAATGGTATGTCCTGTTCAGTCAAAATTTCCTTCTAGATGCCACTTGGGAGAACACATGAACCAACTCTTTGGCTATAGTCTTGGAAGGGAATATATTTTGAAATCCTGAAGCTTGATCTCACAAACTCTATAAGCCTAAGTCCGGGAGACAGAATTTCGGAAGACTGAAATGGTCTTAAGTGCAATGCAGGGGGCTTTGCCCCAGTAACTAAAATAACCAACTCTGAGGGGAAGCGGACCTCAGAGTAGGTTAAACAATGTTACAGGGGGCAGAAGAGCACCTCGCTAAAGTTTTCACCCTGGAAACAGAACCCTGGTCTGGAACACCATGCTGGCCATGCTGCTAGTGGCTTAGCTCTCCATGCCACAGGAGCAGCTTGGCCAGCTTCTTCATCTTCTCCCCTCTTGTGGTGACTGACTAGGGGTTGGGTAGCAGTTCATCACACCTGCTACCTTATCCATGTTGGCACCAGCTTCCTCCTTGTCAGGCTACTACATTTTGGGATACTGAACTCGGTCCCTTGAGTTTTGGGATTCTGAGTTTCAGTATCCTAAATTGATACCCTTGGAGGCTATATTACAAAATGGAATCATCTCAGGGTACGATGTTGCATAGTGTATTATAACCAATATATATCGGTGATTCCTGGCTGACTTCTCAAGGGCTTCTACCAGATCCATTGCAATTAATCACATGGAACATCAATGATAGGTTTATTCATTTAGTTTTGGAAATACCTTTGAACCAGAGGCTCATTTGCAGAGGTTTTCATGTCAGCACAACAAAACAGATGAATAACAGTTACAAAATATTTGAGGAATACACAGGCAAAACACAGTGGGCAAAATATAGCAGGTACAAGCATAGGTTACAGAAATGCAAATAATGATACTGAGAACCAAGCAGTATGTGTGTTTTAATAACAGTTCTTTTGTCCAAATGCCAAGAGGATATCGCAGGCAGGTTATACCTGATCAAGAAAGAAAAATGCATAGCGGGCAGGTACTAAGGGGCTTTCCAGTGCAGCCTACAGTAGGTGCCATCAGCTGTCAATCAAAACAGGATGCACAGTACCATTTCATCTCACATACACCCGTAGCAGAAGAATCTTCACAAAATTCTTTCCTGAGTCCTTTCCACCACTAAATTCTCCTGAACAGGTGACTACAGACTAAGCCTAATATTTTCTGTCTCTAGGGTTAGGGTCCAAGCAAGTATGGACTGACAATCACCCTCACTGCAAAACTAGCCTTGCTAAATGGCATGTGGCTTATAATAATGGTTGCCACTTTGCCTTGCCCCTCGACTTACCCATCACTGTGATTTATACAATCAACTACACTGGTTGTCCCTGGATAATTATCGTCAATTGTCTTGGGTTGCTTCACAGACAAAAACCGCGCAATGCCACCGCGACCACTCTGTCCAAACTCCTTTGGCTGGCTCTAACATCATACTGGCTAAGGTCAGCTGACTTGCAACCCCTCTTGTCCCCAAAACTCGTACACTGTCAGGTGATCGTCCCTTTTCCTTTTGTGCCCCTAGATTCTAGAATACCCTACCTGCAACCATCAGATGTACCTCCATCCATCCCATCTTTAAGAGCTCCCTCTGGTTGCACCTGAAGTCTGCCTTAGCCTGTAACTGTTCCAAGGCTGCTTTATATCCCCTACGCCTGTTTGGACCCTGTTGTGCACCCTTCACTTCCCTGGTTTCCTACTCCCTTTGAGTTCTAGTAGGAAATTATCTACCCTGCATGCCCTTCACCTCATCACTTACCATCCTCAAAATGGGACAAATGACACTTGTATTATTTCCACAAAATGTAACTATTGTTTGCGTGTTCTTACCCTTGATGTATATGTTTATCTGTTCATCCTGCACCTGTTTATTTGTATCACCCTGCTCATTACTTGAATTTCACATTGTTGTAATTCCCTTGCACTACTCTGTAAACCATGCTCCTGTAATCTCCCAGGTCATACCTGAAAATAGGCATTCCTTGTCTAGTGTGCTTACCCGTAAACAGCAGCTAATAAATAAGTGTTCAACATCTTGACCCTCAGCCTGGACCATCTGGTACAGTAAGTCATTTTAAAAATAAAGTAGGGTCCAGTACATCTTGTCCTCCCTTCTACAGGATCCCAATAACTTCAACCACTTCCCGTGAACAGTCTGCAGTAGGGGTATTAGCCTTCTCATGTCCAAAGTTATCCCCAGAAATTCTTCAGTTGAATAAGTCACCATTTTCTAGCTCTCAAACTGCATCAGGGACATGCTCTCCTGTCTGTTGGTTGATCTCAGACTCAGTACATTTGGTTGCCACCCTTTCCTAACATGTTTCAAAGGTTCATTAAGCAGAACCTTCATGTGGGTTTTCCTAAAGTTTTCATACCCCAGAGCTTATCCTGTCTACATTCTCATTTTGCTTTATGATGCTTACAGTTTTCCAGGTACAAATCTAGGTGGGATAGTGGGAAAATTTATAGTGGACTGTTCTTTGGGAAAATGAGTTCTGGCTTGGGTTCAGAGCTGTCCCCTAACTGCGACTGTAGCAGGGTTTGGAAGTCAGAGATCCCTTCATTGTAGTTTGGTATCACCCTGGCAGTGACACGGATGGTTTGACCATGTATGTCTATTTGCACAGGGGCTGTTGGATAATATTTTACTGATCTGTGTACACAGGTGACATTCTCCAAGTCCACCAGGGCTACTGTTGGTTTCCCATTCACTGTCACCAGTGTCCAATAGATATGAATACCATCAGCTACCCCAACAACACTCACTAATGCACAATAATCATTGTCTGTTTCTTCTGTCCCACACTGCATGGGTTCTGAGATATTAGGATAGTTTGCCACAATGTGCCCCAGTTCCTCACATTCACAACATCACAACATTGATAAGATTTTATTTTAGCTTAGTTGCCCTTTATTGCCCCTTTTGCTAGGAGCCCCAAGTCCTTTCTCAGCTTCTGGCCACTCTTCAGCACCCTTCTCCTTGTTCAATTTTTACCAGTTTTACCATAGCTCTGGTTCCTTGTGCATGGGAGATGCCACTGGATCTGAAGTATCTCTGTTTTCCACACAGTCATAGGCTGTTGCTGCTTCTCCTTCTAGGTCATAATAAGATTTTGCGGTTTTGGACAGCAGGAATGGTGCCATGATTCCAGTCCATTGAGTGGGGCCAGGCCTCCCAAAGTGCAATTCATTCAAAAGTCAACAAGTATGCCTCCATCTGATCCTCAGGTATCATTTTCTGAAGGCAATGACTCACCCAGATTGGCAGTGGTTCTTCATTATGAGGCTCTACAAGGCTAGTTGGCTTATGCATTGCACTACCTCTCTGAGAACTGCATGATCCTCTTGTTGTGCAGCTGAGATCTCTGCAGTATGGGACATTAGCAAACCGTTAGTCTCCTGCTACACTCAGACCACCTGCTGCTGCACTCAGTTCCTCTCCTGTTGCTCTTGAGTCACTTCCTACTGTGCAGCTGTTGATTGTAATAGGGCTTTTAGGAACTCTTCCATTTCCTTGGCACAACAGTGGGCTGATGAATCCCACTATTGCAACCATATATTCTGGAGTAACCTCCATTTTATCCCTGGGGTGGACTGGTGTAGGTGTGTCAAAGGGAAATATACATAGTATGAGGTAAAATAAACCATGCAGTTTATTTAAGGCAGTTTTATCTCCAACTGACTGGAGTCACACCTCCTTTAACAAACACATACAGAATCCTATTCCTGTCCAGAGTTCTAATTAAACAAAATAGACCCTCACTACCTCTGGTTACCAGCTACTCTGGTTCCCAGCCTCCAGGTAGTATCATAAAGTCTACTTACAAACTCCACAGTCTTTTCCAGAAGTTTCTGTAACTGGAACTTGCCATTTGAAGCACAGCTTCCTGCTTTCCCAGGCTCTCTCTCTCCTGTGTTGCCCTAGGTGGGTTGTATACACTGAGCCTTAATCTACATTGACTGCAGCTGTGTTTGATTAGCTCCCTACCTGGATGCTTCTAGAGCTTTCTGGGATTGACTAGCTCCATACCTGAATGATTCCAGAACGTTCTGTGTTTCATTAGCTCCCTACCTGGATGCTTCCAGAACTTTGTGTAACTTTGTTTGTGTCACAGTCAGCATTTCTAAAAAGGGAACAGCAATTTATTCATTCTTCTGCTGACATAAATTCCATCTACCACTCTGGCACAACACCCATTCTCTGTCATGGTTTAATGCACTTGTAAAATGAATAACTGTTTAAAAAATGAAAATCTTATGAGTCTTTTTATGCTGAAGAAAAGAATATTATTGTGTCCTTCTGCTGTAATAGTTTGATAAAGTAGTTAATTACAGTAAAGCAAGGCACCTACTGTATTTGTTCAAGAATGTGCTACATGAAGTAAGTAAAAGTAACTAAAGTGAAGCGTGATCATTTCAATTACTGTTGCTTTAGATAATAAATTGCAGGTTACTGACTGTTACTTCAATGTACATTATCAGTTTTTTTTTTTTTTCAAATTTAATAAACTTTATTAAGGTCAGTCAAGTCAGGATTACAAAAACCAACAAGAGCCAGTACAATATATAAGTGAAGACAATACACCAGCAAGCATATAGAAAAAGACAATGTAGTGGGTCACACTGGTATAGCAAAATTATATAACTATCAAGACAACACTGATACATTGCACCTACTTGACCGTACCCCTAAAAGACCCCATTCTCCCTCCCCGACCCCTTCACACTACCCCCTTGCCCCTGGAAAGTAATCTGATCCTGAGTGTACCTGGATTAGGAATTAAAAGTATCCCAGAACAGTTAGTAGGGCATCTGATCTCCCTTGATATTATGTGACTGTGAAATGTCTGATCCAATGTGGGAGAGGTATCACCCACATAAATCACTGCTAGACCCATTTTATCCTTCCCTAATAGGGCAGAGCATAGGAGCTCTAAAGAGCCAGGCCTCAGCCAGCCCTGAGTGTTAACAAGGTATAAGGGGATTCCCAGATTCGATGAAATTTCATCCTGTGACCAGATATATTCCCTATGATATGTTCAGTCTGTAGGGCAAAATGTATTTCCTGGTACCATTATCTGTAACTAGGAATAGATTGGTCATGCCAATGCTTCAGTATGACTTTCTTAACACATGCAGCTATTAAAGCAGTGTGTGGTATCTGATTACTGATTGGGCCACAGTGATAATCCCCAGGATGCAAATCTCAGGCTTAAACACTTGATCAAATCTAACAAAGGGTCTAGATGTTGTTTAATGCCCTCCTAGAAGGTTATGACCTTTTCACATAACCAGAGAATATGGAGAAGGGTGCCAGTATCCTTCCGCACCTGGTACATAAGTCTGTGGCCAGCTTGCCCATACGGTATAAACTTATCGGGGATAAAACATATTATGTAGGATTTGGAATTGCATGAAGTAGTACCAGTCCCATCTGATGTGTTTATAAATGGCCTTCCAGATGCGCGCCCAATCACGAGGACCCTGGGGGGGAAGGGACTGGTCCTAAACATAGAAAAGTCAGGTTCTTTCTCAGCAAGAGCTTACCATAACTGTGCATGGTTGAAGGCAATAACATGAGAAGTGGGTGCAGTTGAGCCCCAAGGGAGCAGTCTGTCCCATAAAACCTAGACCATCGGCCAGTTCCAAAGTGGTGTAGGAGCATGAGCCTAATCTGGTGGTATTTAAAGATCAGGGACGTAGGTCAGGCAAATTTAAGTTGGGCTTCAGAGAAGGTAAGAAGTTTGCCTGCCTGCACAAATGCTTCACTGAGAGGGAATCAAGAACAATGCCAAGCCTGCTGAGCCAGGTTCATCCCAGCAATTTTCAAGTTAGGGTTTTGGAGAATGGGTTGGGAAATGTCCTGACCAGGATTTAGTTTTAACAAAATACATAACTGTTTGTGGGAATAAAGGGAGTTACCAATTGGGTATCTTTTAAAGGCCCTAGAACTTTCTTAGAGAGTACATACAGCAGGTCCCAGGGTCCAGGCCAAATTGGGAACATAGGAACCTTTCGATGTCTAACCTATGGGGGATGTAGACTGGATCGACCACAACAGGGGTCTAATGAGACCAAGTCAGGAACCTAGAACAATGTATGGCCAGATAATACAGATTCATATTGGGGGCTTTAAAGGGACACTGTCAACCCCACTTGGCCTCAAAGTGTCCCTAGTTTAAAAAACACATTTTATGATTGCTCTCATTCTACAGAGACTGTTGATGTAGCTGGTTGTTTGATTCAGACTCCTTTTTCCTTTTAAAAAGTAAAACACTGAGTGTCAACCAGATTGGTGTTATCACACCAAAACATGTTGTTTACATTTCTTGACTAACTACAGCTGCAACTTTCCTGGACTCAGAAACACCCTCAGCACTATCTAGCTACCCATTGTGTAGTGGGGAGTGGATGAGTCTATTATGTCACAGGTGACTGCACTGTTTGAGGGTGTTTCTAATGTTCAGGAAGCATGCAGTAAGCTTAGATTAACAATTTGGAGCAAAACAAAGCTGTGTATACAGTAACTATACATTTCGATGCATTTCAGTTCTAATAAGCAAGGAGGCAGATTAAACAACCAGCAACATTAATGAATTTTAAAGAAGCTAAGCAGTCATAAATGTGAGGTTTTACCTTGAAATAATATGGTCAAAAAAGGTTGACAGTGTCCCATTAAGACCACTAGCCTCCTTGACCTTGTCAATTTAACTAAGGCCTCTGAGGGTTTCCTCAAAGAAATTTGGAAAGAGCCTGTTGATATGGAGAAACCAGGCTTTGGCTAGTTTGGGTTAAGCATTATAAAAGGATATAGTAACCTGGGCAGAGTATTCAGTTTGAGAATGTTCAGACAGCCCCACAGAGACAGGGTAAGGTGGAACAATGATCCAAATCAACCCAGATTTGGGTTAAAAGTTGGACAATGTTAAATTGTTTTAATTTGGCTGAGTCAGTGCTGAGGTATATCCCCAGGAAGTGGAGCTTGTCCTTGACCCAGAGAAGTCCTAAATGCTCAATACTAGCCCTGGTGGCAGTGATGTTTAGGGGCATAACCCCAGTTTTAGATCAGTTTAGTTTATAGTTGAAAATGGTACCAAATTGGGAGATAATGTCTAACACCATTGGTAGGAAAGTAGCAGGAGATGATACATGGAGGAGAATATCATCTGCATACACAGACAGTTTACTGTATACAGTCCACTCCACTTAAAACGTCCATGGTTAGTGCGGACAATCACTTTTAGCCTGCACTTAAAAAAAAACATTTGCAATTTCTTATGAAGTTGCATTATATTTCCACTGCTTACAACAATCTTGTCACGCCTGCTACTGTGGGCAGATAATCTCATCAGTCTGCCAGCTGCCCACAGTGTTAGCACCCACTTAGCGAAGCGGTTACAGTAAACAATCAAGTCCAAGCAGTCTGCATAATAAAAGCAAATTCATACCTTTGTGTTAGTTTGCTTCACTCCAGTCTGTGTGTTTCGAGTCTGCCACAATGTCAGTAAAGCACAAGGCAATGTCCTGGAGCCAGAAAGTTGAAGTTTAAAAAAAAATAGACAAACTTCTGAAAATGAGCCAGCCTGCCAAAATCCACCGTGGCCGATGATTTGATGAAACAGCAAGAGCAGCTGTACACTGAGTGGCAGGAAAACCACAACCTTGACCATAAGAGAAAACGGGAAGGCAAAGACAGAGAAGTAGAAGCCACTCTCCTGAGGTGGTTTTCAAATGCACTCTGCAGAGAGGCACTGATAAGTGGACCCTTACTTGCCCAAAAGACACAACAACTAGCCACTACCCTTGGATGTGGGGATTGCAAACCCTCTGAGGGGTGGCTCCAGAGATGGAAAACCAGGAACAACATTGGGTTCTGAAGGGCTCATGGGGAGAAGCTTAATTCCGATGCAACAAATGCTGAACAGTAGCTTCTTAATGTTCTCCCTGGGCTACTTGCTGGTTATGAGCCCAAAAATGTGTTCAACTGTGACAAGACTGGGCTCTTTTGAGGTGTGTGGGGCACTGCACACTTGTGTTCAAAAGCGAGCCACTGTTGGGGTCTCAAAAACCAAAAGAATGAATCTCAGTCATGCTGTGGTGTAATATGGACAGTTCAGAGAAACTTAATCCACTTATAGTGGGCAAATCACTTGATCCACACTGTTTCAGGAGTTCATCACCTGTCTGTCCTTTATCATGCCAACAGGTCATCGTGGATGACCAGTGACATTTTCCAAGAATGGGTTATGGCATGGGATAGGAGACTGAAGAGGCACAATATCATGCTGATTCTGGATAATTTGCTGGGCAACCAAATGTCCAGGGACTAAGAAGCATTAAATTGGTGTTCATTCCACCAAACACCACTTGCCTCATTCAGCCCCTTTACAAAGGCAGTAATTTACAGCCTAAAGCAACATTACGTTCTCTCAATGAGAGAGAAAATCTTGGAACAGCTAGATGTGAACCCCGATCATAACAGTGCCCAGTGTGTAAAACAAATTACACTGCTTGACACTGTCTGTATGCTCAAACATTCCTGGGACATGGTGTCAGATCAGACAATCCAGCAGTGCTTTAAAAAAGCTGACTTCATTGTGCAAACTGCTGATGAACAAGCCCCTAAACCTATTTCCCTAATGCCATAATGACACTGTGAATGACACTTTTCCAGTGTCAGATGGACTTACCACTGCTGAGTTTCTTGAACTGTGTCAACTTGGAGACAATGACACTCCACCTCACAGTGAACAGGTTGACATAGAGGACGTTCTTGGGGCAATGTGCGTTGAATCTGGAGAGTTGGATGTGGATGTGGAGGAGGATCCGGAAGTCAGCAT
Source organism: Neoceratodus forsteri (assembly GCA_016271365.2). Taxonomy (NCBI): domain Eukaryota; kingdom Metazoa; phylum Chordata; order Ceratodontiformes; family Ceratodontidae; genus Neoceratodus; species Neoceratodus forsteri. Next base: position 1,389,556,084 of record CM057453.1, read on the forward strand.
GGAGGAGGTGATTATGATCACTTACAATGTTCGGGCGGCTCTGCTAACTTTACGGAGGGGCCATGGAACAGAATGCCGAGGTGCAGCCTAACTGGGACATGCTCCATAAGGTGAAAGAAACTTGGAGACTGTACTGCAAAAACAGACTGCACAGACCAGAATCACAGAGTTCTTTGGCGTACACTAGTAGGAGTAGCACAATGGAAGCCCACTGGGTGCTACAGTGCTTACATTTGTTTATATTTGTTTTGTTTACTGTCCTGTTATTGTACTTATTATTTTAAAAATGAAAACAGAATATAGTTTGTTCTTTTAATGTAATAAAACGTTAAATACTCTACAGCTCAGCAATCAGCATTGTGATTGGTTGGCATCTCATGGCACTCCAGACATTACCTCATGGGTTACAGCCCACCTGATAGGCTAATGATGTACATGACCCAGATCAGATTTCCAGTATATCCAGGTCCCAGGAACCCCTGCTCTCCAGTTGTAATTTGTGTATCTGAAGAGGCAAGAAGCATCCAGAGAACCCCTGTCTGCTCTCATCCCTTAAGGTAGGAAATGCATTTTATTTAGCCTGTTGGGCTGTTGTTCAGGAACTGTAGTTAGCATTTGTGTTACTGTATATGAAGGAGCCTCTGGCTTCCAGAAATTCTACCCCAATACAGTACATTCGTTAGGGATTTCTTTTCATGTGGCTAGTTATGTGATTATATCTTTCCTGGAGGCCTCTCCTGGCATCTTGAGCCCTCCAACAGCCGAAAGCCTCGCTCCCTGGTGGGCCTTTCAGACCAGCAACCAGCGTGCTGCCTTCCTCCACAGCCACGCGGCACTGTGCGTCCCCCCTAGTAGGCCCACACCGCCAGGAACTCTCCGCGAGTCGCCTCTGCTCCCCGCGACTCCGCGGTCTTATCTCAGCCTCCGCTCTGAGGCCTTCTCCCCGCTACCTGCCGCGAGTCACCCTTCTCCCCACGACTCCGCAGCACACCAGCGTGCCCCGCGAGCCTTACGAAATGCCGCCTACTCTGTGGCCTGTTGGTCAGCCCGCGAGTCACCTCTGCCCCCTGCGACTCCGCGGATTGCCTACACCTCCTCCCTTGCCGGAAGGCCTATTATCTAGGCCCACAAGTTGCCTCTGCTCCTCGCGACTCCGCAGGTCATCTGGACCTACGCGACCCCCACTCAACCTCAGGCCGCGGCCCACTTGTGAGCCTCGCGAGTCACCTCTACTCCCTGCGACTCCGCGGTTTGCCTCACCTCCTCCCTTGCTGCAAGGCCTATCACCAGGCCTACGAGTCGCCTCTACTTCCCGCAACTCCACGGGTCATCTGGACCTACGCGGCCCTCCTTCACCCTCAGGCGCGCCCCCCTTCAGCCTCCGAGTCGCCTCTGCTCCCTGCTACTCTGCGAACTCTGCAGTTCCCCGGGCCACCAAAAACAGATCCCAGGCCTAGCCGCGAGTCGCCTCTGCTCCCCGCGACTCCGCGGCCTATTCCCTATGCCCCAGCGCGCACGCCGCCTACAACTCCTCACTCCCCCAAAGAAAGCACTACCTGGGTGGGGGTGTGGACAGCTGACTCCCCAGGCCAGACACCGCCTCCCGATCCTCGGGGAGCCTAGGGACGCCCATCGGGGAGCTCATGGACGCCCATCCGCCATCCCAGGCCCCTAGCACAGCACAGAAGCTGTTATATGGTCTGGTGGAGGCAGTGTATGTTCTTCTGCTACTGCAGGATCCAGGTTCCAACCTGGGCAGCAGCTCGTCCATGAGGCAGGCGGTCTGGCCAGCGGTTTAGGGCCCTGCAGTGCACTCTCCGGCCCTAAGCCCCTCCCTGGTAGATCTCCACTGTCTCCTACAACGCCAGCAATGGGGGGGCCCATCAATGGACAGCAGCATTTTTTCACAGGGGCCTCAAGCCACTCATTGGCCTCCCTCATGGTAAAAAAAAAATGAGACTTAACAGTTCACTCGGGTCCCTCCCATAGCGACCCCAGTTGGACACCGCAGAGCTACTGCCCGGTACCTCACAGCGACCCAGGCAGATACCTGAGCCCCATTCCCCAGCTCGGGGTCGTGGCCCCTCCCACAGCGGGCCCGCTCCCCTGAGCAGGATCGCCAACCTATGGATAAGGGGAAATGTCTGCTACAAGTCTCCACCCACGCGCTCGGGATAAGGGCCCTCACACAGCGCCTTTACCACAGAAGCCTTATAACTGGGTCTATGGGGAAAACGCCAGAGTCCCTTCCTCCGCTCAGATCTCTCTCTTATCTTGCAGATGGTTAAGGCAAAGAAGTGCACCGCTGCAGTGCGAACCTCCTCCTCAAACTCCAGGGCCCCTTGCGCAGCCTGCCTCATGGACGATGAGCTGTCCCACAGAGAGAACTCCACCGCTGGCTCCTTCGCTACCCGGCCCCAGCAACTCGACATGGGTGGACCCGGCTCCCTACTGATTCAAAACCAGCAAGCTGCGGTGGCCATGATGGAGAGCCAGCAAAACTTCATGCTGAAGATCATGGAGAAGATGGAGTCACTTACACATAACAGAGCTAGACCGGCCAATACGGAGCCTCTCCATCAGACAGACCCTCCAGAGGAGCCACCGGCACCAGAGGAACCGCTCCCCAGCTTTCCCCAGGATGGCAACACTGAAGAAAGGGAGAAAGAGGACGAGTTCGACGAGGGGGAGGAGGAGGAGGAGCATGGCATGGATTCGGACATAGAGGATCTCGAGCCAACTCCATCCCTGACCTCTAAACTGTGCACATTCGAGACTATTCCCGGTCTCATGAAGATCATCAAGGCCACCATGGGCCTCGCACGGAGGAACAAGGAGGGGAGAAGACTGAATCCAAGCTAGACCCTATGATCCAGCTAAGGACCATCACCCCAGAGACCTTCCCAGTCTGCCCGGCCATTGAGGAACTGATTCACACCGAATGGCAATCCACGGATCCGGGCAGAATGCCGAACAGAAGGAACTTACTCAAAATGTACCCGATTCAGGGCGACAAGTCCGACGCCTGGTGCAAGGCCCCCTCCATCGACCCCCAAGTGGCAGCCTTGAGCAAGAAGACCATGCTGCCGTGCGGGACCATAGCACTCAAGGACCCTACCGACAAGAAGATTGAGGACATGCTTAAAAAGACTTTCGAAATCGAAGGTACCATGGCCAAGGCAATGACAGCGGCGATCTATACCTCGAGGGCCCAGATCCGCTGGTTGGAGGAACTGCAGGAGCAGGGAAGTCCAAAGTCGAGGGAGGCTGAACTATTAGACTGCACCCTTGATGCAGCCAAGTACCTTGGACATGGCAGTGAACTCCTTGCGCCCAGGCCAGGGCGTCCGCCATCATAAATCGGGCCCGCAGAGCACTATGGCTAAAACTCTGGGACGCCGACTCAGAATCTAAGACTTTGCTTCAAAATTTACCCATTAAGGGGGTTCATGTATTTGGGGAAGGCCTACAGACTTATCTGAAACAGAGGGAAGAGGGTAGGGACCTCTTAAGGAATAGATCAAGACCCTCACATCTACCAGCTGCTAGACGAAGGTTCCGGCCCGGAGCCAAGAACCAAAGCCGCAGGGAACCCTACTCACAGAACCATTCCTTTCGGAGTCGGGTCCCCACATCCTTCTCACGTACTCCCGCCTTCAACAGCTACAAGTCCCCTCCTTCTTCAGACCTAGAGGTCAAAGGTCAGGAGGCCGTGGAAGAGGATTCAGGGGAAAACACTGACTCTGCTTCCCCGAGAACCCCTCAGTACCTCCTGGTCGGCCAGCGGTTGGCTCTGTTCGCCCACCACTGGGAGATCACCACGTCCGACAGGTGGGTCCGGGATGTGGTCTCCAGGGGATACACCATAGAGCTGACTCACCAGTCCATACCCCAATGGTTCATCTCGTCTCCCATCTCCAGAAGGAGGTCCTCACCACACCAGGTACAGAGTATCCTGGTAGATCTGATCCAGAACAGGGCCATTCAACCAGTCCCAGTTCAGGAGCAAGGGAAGGCATGTACTCCATCTTCTTCCTAGTGCCCAAAAGTCGGGGAGCTCAGGCCCATCCTGGACCTAAAACGTCTGAACAAATCATGTCCCGTGTGGTTCAAGATGGAGACTGTCCGTCCATCCTACGGGGATCAGAGTAGGCACTCCTAACCTCAATCGATCTAAAGGACGCCTACCTACATATCCCCATCATCAAGAGCCACAGAAGGTTTCTACGCTTCCACATACTGGGTCAACACTTCCAGTACCGGGCACTCCCATTCGGTCTGTCATCAGCCCCCAGGGTCTTCACCAAGGTCTCCATCACCTTGGTGGCCAGGCTCAGGGAACAAGGGCTGGACATAGTTCCGTACCTAGACGACTGGCTCATACACGCACGGTCCAGAGCTCAGGCGCACGCTCATACACAGCTCGCTGTATGGGCACTCAGGGACCACGGTTGGGTGGTGAACGAGGAGAAGAGCCAGCTCCGTCCAACCCAACAGATCGAGCATCTGGGGGCCATCATCAACTCAGAAGATGGCTGGGCAAAGCCGACCCCAGTGCGGATCCGCAGTCTCCAAAAACTGGTCAGCAGTTAAGGTCGCACCCGCACCACAGTGGCAGAGGTCGCGAAACTCCTGGGCTGCATGGCCTCTGCATCGACCTCGTCCCATGGGCCAGGTGGCACATGCGTCCGCTCCAACACTTCATCCTGGCAAATGGAGCGCCAAACGAGTTCAACTTGCACCGCACGGTACAGCTACCAGGAAGTGAGATCTTCCCTGAGGTGGTGGGTCACCCCGGGAAATCTGTCCAGAGGAGTCCCACTGGAACCACCTCCCCCGATTCCAATCGAGACAGACGCGAGTCTCTCCGGTTGGGGAGCCTGCCTGGGGGACGAGTCGGCGCAGGGCACCTGGTCCCCAATGGAGGCCCTACTTTCAATAAACGATTGAGATGAGAGTGTTCCAGCGCTAAGGGCCTTCCAGCACATCATACAAAGGCAGTCGGTTCTGATCAAACCAGACAACTGCGTGACGGTGGCATACATGTAGCAAAACAGGGGGTACCAGAAGCAAGGCCATGTCACGGAAACCGCTTAGAGTAATGAGCTTGGCTCAAACTCACCTATCCCACCTAGGGACGGTCCACTTAGCCGGAAACTGAACATAAGGGGTGGATTGGCTCAGCCGCCAACAGATTCATCCCGAGAATGGCGCCTACACCCAGACCTGTTTCTCTAATCCAGACAGCGTGGGGCCCCATGTCCATAGACCTAATGGCATCAAGGACAACACCCAGGCGGACAGGTACATGTCCAGGTTCAAGGAGTGCACTCCCAGGGCACAGACGCCCTGTCTCAGGAGTGGCCTCGCACGGCGCATATGTGTTTCCGCTGCCCTCATTCCTCAAGTCTGGAAAAATCCGAAATCCCAAATCACTGTCATCCTGGTGGCCCCATACTGGCCCCAAGATCGTGGTTCACAGCGATCACAGAGATTGCCTTGGCCAGCTTCGATTCCCGACCCAGCCAGATATGCTGTCGCAGGGTCCCGTGATGCACCTCGCCCTCAACTCTGAAACTCACGGCCTGGCTCCTGAGAGGGACCGACTCATCGGCCTCCGGGTACCACGAGTCGGTCATAGGCACACCTCCGTCGCGTCAGCCTCCACCACCTCTACATAGAGGCAATGGGCCGTCTTCTCACAGTGGTGCCAACGTCGAGGCTCGGTACCGAACAAGCGATCTCCCCACTATCCTGTTTCCTGCAGCAAGGGGTGGATAGGACTGGCACCCTCCTCACTGAGGGGCAGCTGGCAGCCATAGGGGTGGCCAGAGGTCTGGTCAAGGGGCACCCACTAGGAGCCCACCCAGACGCAGTCCGGTTCATAAGGGCCGTGGACCTCATGGACCCAGGACCAGACCGGGGTTGCACCCTGGGACCTACCTCTGGTACTGGACTCCCCAAGGGCACCACCATATGAACCCTCGCTGAAGCAGACCTCTTCTGGGTAGGCCTGAAGACCGTTTTCTCGTGGCCATCTGCTCGGCCAGGAGAATTGGGAGCTTAGTGCGCTATCTCTCTACCGCCTACACCACCTTCAGCCCGGAGAGTACGGCTTCGACTGTCCCGCATTCCAACCGAAGATCCTCACGGTTCCATAGGGAACAACCAATAGACCTACTCACCCTGACCCGCCTTACTCCACAGGACGGAGCAGTTCCATGACCCTTGGATGTCGGGTCAGCCCTCTCGTCTACCTGGCCAAGTCTCAACCCATCCGCAAGACGGAGAGACTCTTCATCGTCTCAAGGGTCAATGACAGGGGCTAGTGGCTCCAAAACCACCATCGCAGGCTGGATCAAACGGGTCGTGGCTCTCGCTACTTCTATACGGAAAAGCATCTGACCCGCCATAGGGATCAGAGCACACTCCACAAGGGCGGTCTCCACCTCCTGGGTGGAACGAGCACTGGTATCTCCTGAGGACATCTGTAGGGCTGCTACTTGAGCCCTCACACCTTGTGAGAGGCACTACAGGCTAGAGCAACTCCAGGCTTTCAGGCAGGCCGCCTCACGTCCTTGCAGCGGCACCTCTCTCGGTCCCTCCGATCCATCCGAATCCCACCCAGAGACTTAAACTGCTTCTTATCTCCCATGAGGTATGTCTGGAGTGCCATGGAGATGCCAACCAATCACAATGGGTGTTTACTCACCTGGTAAAGGTGATTGTGTTGGTTGCATCCATGGCACTCCAAGGCCCTCCTCTCGGTATGATCGGAGCGTACCACAAGAAGAGGAAGGAAGAGATTCAGGAGGTCCCTACCTTCAGACTTATTCCACTGCAACAGAAATCAAGTCGAACCATGGTTCGAGGTAGTGTAGAGAATAGGCATAAATTCAGGCCTCTGGCCCACTATTGTACCCTGTCGTTGCATATCTCATCCTTAATAGTCATTATTGTGTGCATTGCTTGCTTGTGTTATATTCTCTTCTTTTCAGCTATGGAAAAATCAAACTGGAGAGCAGGGGTTCCTGGGACCTGGATATACTGGAAATCTGATCTGGGTCATGTGCATCATTAGCCTATCAGGTGGGCTGTAACCCATGAGGTAATGTCTGGAGTGCCATGGATGCCAACCAACACAATCACCTTTACCAGGTGAGTAAACACCCATTATATTTATGGCCTACAAGCTGGAGGTGTGCCTGCGTAGAGGGTAATATGTAGAACTGTGCTCAGCTGCATCTGTCTCAGTTACAGCATCCATCTCTATATTGAGCAAAACGCTTTTGCACAAAAGTGACTCATATAGGCAGTGGGCACTGTACTGACAGGGGCCCAAAGGGATACCTTGAACCTGGGGGGATAAATTAATTTTCCTGATCAGGTGCTCTAGATACAAATTGAATAAATATGGGGAAAGAGGGCAGCCCTGGTGTGTACTCTGCTGCAGTGGAAAGGACTCAGAGAGTACCCCATTGCAGAGGATGTGCTCTGAGGGAGGAGTGTAAAGTACTTTGATCCAACAAAGGAATTCTGGAGAAATACCATATCTGGGGAGCAAATGAAAGAAATAATCCCAGGAAACTCAATCAAATGTTTTTTCTGTGTCCAGGGAAGCCAGAACCGATGGAGTAAGGGAATTCCCGGATGCAGAAATAAGATGCAACAGTTTCCACAGGTTATCTGCAGACAATCTCCCTGAGACAAATCCCATCTGTTCTCCACTGAGAAGGCAGTACCAGACAGAGTTTAGCCTGGTGGCCACAATTTTAGCCAGGATTTTAAGGTCTACATTAATTAGGGATATGGGCCTATAATTGGCCACCAGCAAGAGATCTCTACCTAGTTTAGGAGAACCACTATGATGGCGGTCATGAGCGAAAGAGTCTGACAGGTCATGTGAAAGACATATTGAAACATGTCTAAGAGATACTGTACGGTGCTCGTAATTACTTGAATTTCTTGAAGAAGTTTGGGTAAAACCATCGGGCCAGGAGATGTCAGGGGCAAGAGAGTCTATGTCATCATAAATCTCGTTAAGGGTCAAGGGGGCCTTAAGCAATTCAACCAAGTGTCACCCAGTAAGGATAGCTATAGGTCTTGAAAGAAAGCCTTAAACTGAGAACAGCCAAAGGGAACTCAGGATGCAGCATATAAAGAACTATAAAAATCCCAAAACTGGAATACAGTTTCTCTGGGTGAAGTGACTAGTATACCTGAAAACAACCAGAGGGACAGGACAATCTTTTCTGCAAGCTGCATATGGAAGCATAGAGCCATGAGTTTGCCAGATTTCTCTCCTTGGTCAAAATATTTGGCCTTACTCCATAGGAGAAGGTGCTTGGCCTTCTCCCCCGACTGTGTGTTGTATTGAGCCCGAAGGGCCTCAAGATGTTTCAAGTCAGCTTGTAGGGTGGATACAAAAAGTTTTTGCTCAGTTGTTCTGATATGCTGTAGAAGAAGAGAGACAGTCTAAGAGATTTGTCTCTTCTGGCTAGTAACTAGGTGAATAATTTCACCTTGTAAGGTGCATCTAAATGTGCCCCAAAGAACATCAAGCTTGGGCATCATAGAGGCATTGAGAGTAAAAAACGTGGTAATAAAATGCTGAAGCCTGTTAACCACCTCTGGACAGCTCAATAGTTGATTATTGAGGTGTCAGATCTTGTCACGATCCGTGGAGGGAGTGAGGTTGACCTGTAGGACAGCTGGATGGTGATCAGAGATTACCTTGGCACCGTAGTGGCACAAGACCACACCTGGGAGCACCTCAAGGCTTAGTAGGAGGAAATCAGGATGGGAAAAGGAGTTGTGGGGAGGGGAGTGGAAGGAATATTCTTTTGTAGTCTGGTGTGTTGCCCTCCATGGGTCCACCAGGCCAAAGGAGTCTATAAGATCTCACAAGGCCAGCTGGCTGGGGGAGAGAGCCTGACCATGTCTTGTAGTCCTGTCCGGCTCATTATCCAAGACTGTTTTCCAGTCACGCGTAAGAATTATGGGGAGAAGGGACCAAGAGGACAAGATGGGGACAAGTTGGGAGAAAAAGGAGGGATCTTGCAGTAGGTCCATAAACCGACCACAGAATCACCTCCAGATGTCCCGCAGTACCCTCACGAATATGTATCGACTCTGAGAGTCTGCCACTTTCTGTAGGGGATGACATGGGATAGATTGGGACACCAGTATAGCTACTCCTCTCTTATGAGAGTCCAACCCTGCATCAAAAATCTGCCCCACCCAGGTACGTTGAAAAGACAGAACCTGGGCAGGGGAAAGATGGGTTTCTTGGAAAAAAGGCCACATCCACTTGAAGTTTGCAGAGATACAACAGGAGTTTAATATGTTTCATGGGGGTCTGGGCCCCTTTGATGTTCCACGAACAGTACTTAAGGTTATGGGCCATATGCCATCAGGGAAAATAGATATAGTAGGAAATGTGGGCAATTCCCAGGATAAGGACCAAAAATACTCATGGGTATAGTAGGTACAGTAGTCTCTGGAGACACCATCCCCCCACCCACCACCCAAACCATTCCACTGCTTCCAGAAAAAAAGGGTTAAGAGAGTCCCCCACTCCCATAGCCCCATAAACAACAACAATAAGAACCCAGCCAGACCCCCCGAACACACACCCCACATTGAATGGAGAAAGCCCCACAAGAGAACAAAAACAATAACATGAACTTAAACAAATCCCAGATCTCACCCCCTTCCCTCGAGATAATGAACCAGAACTGGTCCATGATGATTTAGAACAACAGCTAATACCTCATTCCCCGCTGCCCCCAACCTTTTGAAAGAAATATATCCCTGACCTAGAAAATAACCAGAAAGAAAAGGAGAACATGCACAAAGACTTAGTGAGCTGCTGAGCCACAAAGATTCAACATCTGTAAGGCTCCCTGCTCCTTATAGGCTAAATTTACCCACCATAATAACGACCCCCTCCATAAGAACAGGCAAACCGTGTAAACAGACTGACAAACATTTGTGTCACAGTGCTCTATAACAGGCATTTGTGATCCTATGAATGAATATTTAAAAAATATTTTTAAATAGCAAACAAGAGTTCAAGGCAACACTAAAATAGGATGTCCTGCATAGTCAAGAAATAAAGTGGTGCAAAGCCTTCTCATTTCTTGTGGCCGCTAATATAATACAGGGAGTGAAGGAAAGAATTCGCAGTACAGTCAAGCCAGCTTATAATGGGCACATCTGTGTAAGAAGATTCTGCCCATTATAATACATGCCCGCTTGTAACTAAACCTAATAATTTTTATGCCTCCGTGTTGATTTCTGTATTCCCACTAGTCCTTGCTGCTCTGTTAGTCCACTGTACTCCCACCCATTCCCTGCCTTGCACAGGTTTTGCTCACCTTCCTGAAGCCACTAATTCTGCTCCCGCTGTTAGCAGTGAAGTAAATCTAGTCATAGTATATATTCAGCTACACAGTAGTCCTATTCCTGTGCACAGTTTGAGGAAATCTAAGCAGTGTTCATGGGTGGATCCTGTCTTCACTCAGGAAAGCCCTTTAGAGGACACCACAGCAGTACATGGGGGTCTTCTTTCTTGAAAGCCCTTCTTCTCTTCTATAGGATGGATCCCTTCACTGCCACAACTTAAAGGGTCCGAAGCCATTAGGGGAAACCTTCATCCACCTAAGACAGGTGTAAAACAGTCCTTTCTTCCATTCACTGACATTACATTAACCTGGAACCAATTAGTGCATAGTTAGTGCTCTATGCCTGACTTCTATTCTGGGCAGATTAGCTGAGAGAAAGAAAATTAACACTTCAGCATGCTGAATTTTTGAAGCTGTAGCAGCTAATCTGCTAGAAATAGAAGGCAGGCATAGATTGCTGTAACCAGCATTTTTTTCATTGCAGTCAATGTATTGGGCAAGTGGAAACAGCAATCTGCCCACTAAAAGTGATTGTCCGTATAAAGCGTGGGCGCTGTAAGTGGTGGGGACTGTAGCATCAAAATTCAACAAGTCACCAAGTATGACAGGCAAGCCCCACATAGTCCCATCAACACCCCTAATCAATGAGAGAACCACTTTCCGAAGCAGGACAATCGTGTGAACCATCAGGCTACTCAGAGTTCAGAAATATATCATGACATACTGTAGTTCAGGGAAAGGATACACATAGAGGAAATACAAGCCATTGTATCAGTGCTGGTTGGTATAAGGGGAAGCAGGGAGTGACAACAATTGTAGGTAAGGTTCGTGGTTACAGGAGTAAACCAACCTTTACATATGGAGCAAACAGCAGGGATGAGTTTGGTTGATCTTCACTTGAAATCGAGCATGGAGCCAAAATCAAGTGAGTTGAAAAGAGTTCAAAGAAAATCCAAACATCGGACTGTGGAGGGAGCTGCTTCTGAAAAGTGGGGTTACACCATGCACACATTGCAAAATCTTTGTGTGCACAAGAGTTAAAGGGCTGGTGCTAACTCCACTAGCCAGTATTATGGACTAACCAGAGAAATGTCAATCCATCTTCAGACCACAGACTGCACTGAGAGCATTACAGGACCACTGGCAGAGGGATCAAAAAACAGTAGCAGGAGCAGGAAGCCAGTATTGGGACAGACCCAGGTCTACATTCCAACACAACTGGCAAAGTTTGAACAAAGCCAGTGATTCGAACATAGAAGAATAGCTGTGTGCAAAAATGGGGTATACAGTGCGAAAATTGGGTAGCTGGGAAATAGACAACAGAAGGAAGGTGCAGGTTTCAACTAAGGTGTGGCATTTGGCTAAACAATAACCTTTTGACAAAACACAACCCACAAACACATGGACAAACACCAGGGTGCATGCTGTCAAAGTAAGTGGCCAGCATTGAACACCACCGCCAGGGATAGGCAGGTCTAACATAGCACCACGGTCATACACACACACACACACACACACACCCCAAGACATACCAAAGGGTAGGAGGCACGCCGACCAGACCGCCACCCTAGCCACACACATGTCCACAGACCACCACACCCTGCCTGTCATTGTGCATATATCCGGCGCTGGACACCATTGCACAGTGGTGGACCCAGCGCCTTACAAACATCATCATGCACCGCATACAGTGGACAGCAGCCAGGAGGTGTGCAGATGGGCGATGTGTGCATACCCGAGATGCTACCTGTACATTGCAGCGAACAACACAATGCTCACAGGGCAGCATCAGACAGTAGCCATGCTGGGAGACAGGTCAGTCACACACCACAGTGCCGGCCACCACAGATGCATGGGTGGCCTGCAGGAACCCGCCAGCAGTGACAGGCTGACCAGCCTCATGGGGGTGGCACCGACTGTCCCTCAGGGGTTCCACTGCGTGAACAGACAGTGCTTGCGCGGGTCTGCAACCTGAACATGCGCCCGGCAGCTGGGTTCACAGCTGAACCGAACTCGGCAAGGAAGGTGTCCACGATGCTGGGAATGGGGGTGGACATTGCACTGTGTGTGGTGGATGCATGGGCATGTGCGCGTGTGGCCACGACAGCTGTGATTACTGTGTCTGCCTGTCAATGGCAGCGGTCACATCCTCTGCAACCCGGTCCAGCTGCGGGGCTTGAAGCGGTGTCTCTGCGCCACTCTTACTACCCTGGCACAGGCCGCACTCAGTGCATACCACCATCTGAGTCGCATCTACTGATTGACTGATGCTTGGAGTATGTGGGTGTGCTCATCTGAAGGTCATCTGCCTGATTGGCATGCTGTCCCTCCTTGGGTGTTTGCAGCCCTGATGGTGCATCACCTTGAGGTGGGTGCTGCCTGGGGCCAGGCCTGGGCATGTCCGGGTGGTGCACTGACGTTGTCCCCTGACACTGTACCCCCATGGCCATTGTGGAGCTACAATCTGCCCTCAGCTCTGACTCTCAGGGCTCAATGGTGCAGCTGCAGTGGCCACAACAGCCCCACTGTCCTGGACACACCAGTGCTGCCCCACTGGGTGCAGACAGACAGGATAGGACTGTGTCATGTAGGCTACGGTGGCACCACCCATCATGCCAGTGATGTCACCTGCTGTGGCCATCCTGCAGCCACACATCTCACTATGGCGTTAGCTCATCATCACCGGTGATGGATCAGGCACCAGCAGGTCTCAGCATGCCGCATCGCACACAGGACAGGCAGGGCCTCCGCCCTGCCCCACCAACATCAGTCTGACATCAGGCAGGCCACTGTCGCCCTGACCCCCGTGCCTGTGGAGGTGGATGTTACTCCTCCATCTCCATGCTACACGCCCTCAGTGGAGAAGCCCACCACTGCTGACCCATGTAGATGCTCAGGGCTGTAAGGGAAAACGTAGCATTCAGCACGGACCTACCCTGTCCCCCCATTGACAGACCAGGACCTACCATGCAGTATGTCCCACCACCATCTGGAATTCACCACACGGAACACCTCGATGTTGCAATGCTGCATGCTGGCAACCCCTCTTCTTGTCGGACTCGGGCATTGCCTCCAGCTGTCCCCACCGATTGTGAACCATGCTGCCCCTGATGGTAGCCACCTTCATAATTCTCCTGTCTGTGCCCATCTTCTTTTGCACCCCAGCGGAAGCTGGTGGCTGCCATGCGGAGTTGACACTCACCACCTCTTCCCATGTGTGGCAGCATGGGCTGGTGTTCTGGCATCTGCTGGAGTAGCGGCTCTGGTCAGGTAGGCCTCAAACAGGGCATCTGTTTCTGTCTTGAGTGAAGTTGACCTCCTCTTCCTCCTTGTCTCTGTTCCTCTTCCTCCACCTCACATCGGTCATTATTCCTCCTGTAAGGAATAGCAGGTGTTACCTGTGACTGTGCAGTCCCATGCATGTCCCAAACACCACAGTCCACCTCCCCAAACAGCAGTAAAAACTCACGCAATAGACTGCAGTAACCGACTATGGCCAGTGCAGCTTGTGTAATTTTTTTATAAGCATAGCGCATGCAAATGAGGCGAGGCACATTTGAAGGTGGATGCAAATGCAGTGACGCCATGCATTGAATGGCTGATTAGCTGATTTTGCTTATGCCCGGCCTGACTATCGCGCTGTTGCACTTTACTGGTGTGTTGAGTGCTGACCATGAGCAGTTCTGTGACATCATGGTACACACCTAACTGCACATGCCTGGGTTGATGACACAGGCGTTGCTCGCGCTGCTGATGTGCTGTGCGGGAGGCAATGCTGGGCACAGCCACCATTGTGCCAGTGGGCGCTACTGCACTGTTCATACGGCAGGCGCTGTGGCACTGGGTCGCTGTAGATGCACTGGGGCAACAGCACTGTAGGCCGCTACAAGAGGTGGCACACAGGCATCCAATCATGCTACACGCATTGGGTTCCAATCGCGCTGTGGCTGTCTGTGCACGAGAGACCCTTGACCCTGTGCCCGACCTTTGCCCCCTATAAGCCATGCGTCAGGCATGGGTATACCACTATCACGCTGTTCGGTGACAGCACGATAGGGAATGGCAGCACTGTACTGCGCCAGCATCTGCACGTGGCAGGACCGCACTGCCCGAGTGCCATTTGAATCCACCACTTTGCTGAGATGGCACAGAGAAGAGCAATGATGTGTGGCCAGGTGGAGCTTGTCAACCTGGTGGCAGTTATACACCCATGCTAGGGCTCTATGTAGTGATGCACCCCTGGACAGGGCCAGGAGTGCAGTTTGGCAGGAGGTGGCTGATGCCCTGGAGGAGGCCACTGGTATGGGGCGCACGGCGCAGCAGTGTCACCACTGTTACGGGGACCTCAGGCACAGGAACCCGGACCTGCTTGCCCACCTGTGGGCACATGCCAGGAGGGGCATGGTGCCACGGCCAGGTAGGGGCTCCATCCACACACTGTTATCATCCATTCGGGTATCACGGTTGCATGTGTCTGGCACATGGGGGGGCCATCCAGTGTTGGCTGTGGTGGTGGTATCGAGGTGTGGGGTGGATAGGTATGGCTGTGTGGGATTGCACACACATGGGGGCAGGGGGATTTTGGTACTGGATTGTACTGATGTTCCTCTCTCCATGTTTGCACCTTAGGCCCAGAAGAGCACAGACAGGTGAGGAAGCAGAGGCACTGTCTGGAGGACCAGCAGGACAGGAGGGCTGAAGGTCTGCAGCAGCATGGGGACCAGCCTGATAATGGTGAGTGCCTTACATCCATGATTACTATTGCATGCTGTACAACTGGGTGGGCAGCAGGGCATGGCCAACATCCATTGACACCACTGACATGCATGCAGCTTGTTACAGTCAGCACTGTCCAGTGGCACTGCATGTCTGGGAGTGCATCAATGGTGGTCCATGCATGCACCGGGCTCATGGCTGTGCCACTGCCTTTACACCGCATAGCCAAGTCACTGTACAGCCACGGTGGTGCTGTGCAGGATACGGGCAGTGGGTGTGTGCACTGGTCCACATGGCTGTGGCTGCCTGGGTAGGCAGTTCTTGTGGACACGGTTACTGTGGGTGGTTGCACACCATCACAGGGGCGTGGCACATGGCTGTATGCCATGCACATCACACTTTTGACTCTGCTCCTTCATTCTAGGTGGACGGTGACTCCAGGCACTGGAGGCGAGGATTGCAGAAGCTGCTGCAGGTGGTGGGGAGTGACCCTGGAGCTCCTGCAGAGAATGGACCGCCAGGAGGGTAAGGAGGAGGATGACATCGGCACCACGTGGAGGAGGACTGGGGCAGGCGTGATCACTCCATGGCCATAATAACACCTTCCCTCCCGGACCCACCCTCACACCCCTTCTTCCCTCTCCCATATGTTCACCCCTGCCCCTTACCCACCCCCACCTGGTATGTGGCCCTTCCATCCCATTGTATATGGTTGTATATAGTTTTTGTATTTCCAGTTTTAAATACATTTATTTTGTTATGACAACTGTGGTGGTCTCTGATTTGCAGTGGGCTACAGGTGCTCAGCTGCAGTGGTGTGCATGGCATCAGGGGGGGTGCATGGGCGTGTGTGTGTGTGTGTGTGTGTGTGTGTGTGTGTGTGTGTGGCATGATGGTGAACCGCCTATGGTGTGAGCAGGGGGATCAGTCACTGTCTGTGGTTTGTGTGTTGTACTCTGTGCACTGGATGCCTGTGTGCAGTGGTCCACAGTGTCTGCACTGTGTGCATGGCACCCCTGTCAGACTGTCCATGGCTGTGCAGCTGACACCCTTGCATGTCTATGATATGCACGGTCTGCTGGCATGTCAGTGGTGGCTGTCCATGCTGGATAACAACTGTACCCGGCACAATGGCAGTTTGCCTTCCATCACCAGTATGGTGCACGTCTGCCTCCGGTGGCACTGTGGCCTTCACTGTTGTTGTCCCCCCTCCATACTGTCACTTGTGTCTGTTGCAGGGGATGTGCTCCAGTGTCTGTCACCTGTGCTCCGGCAGCATGCTGGTGG
Organism: Neoceratodus forsteri; assembly: GCA_016271365.2. NCBI lineage: Eukaryota > Metazoa > Chordata > Ceratodontiformes > Ceratodontidae > Neoceratodus > Neoceratodus forsteri. The sequence continues at coordinate 1,389,572,493 of CM057453.1, forward strand.
CATACAGCTTCATGGTGCCTGCACAGGGTGGCTGGCACACCTGTGCAATGTAGGGGTGCTGGTCATGTGTACATGTTAGCCGTGGCCACACACCAGTGGCTTGGTTAACCCACTACTGTGTCCCTGTGTTGGTGTGCCCCTGGGTATGGGTGGGTGTTTGTCCATGCACTGTGTTGCATCCTGTGTGGCACATGCTTCCATGCAACACTGTGCATGTCTGTGCTGGCTGCTGTGGCCAGTGCTGGGACAGGATGTGTCCTTGGGAGGTGTGCAGGGTGCTGTGCTGCTGGTGGTGGGGTCCGGGGCATGCCCTGTTGCATGTGGGGTACCTCGTGTGGTGACGCATGGTCGGTCTCTCAGCTGTACCTTGGGGGATGTGCAGGGTGGCACTGTGTATGCTGTTGTTGCATTGCTGTCTGCTTCCACCCACAGTAGGGTGCACATGGTGGGGCTGCCTTGCATGGCTCCATGGTGCACAGGGTTGCATTGTCACAGTGGGGGTGGTGGCATGCATAGGGTGTCCTGCACTGTTGGTGCTATTCCTGGGAAGGGTGTATGGTGATCGTGGTGCAGGGTGTGCTCTGCATTGGTGGGATGGTGTGGCATGGGGTGGTCAGCCCTCCTTGTGTGCCAGTCATAGCTTGCCGGGGGGGTTGCTGGGGCACCATGGCCTGGCTGTGGGTTGGTTGCTGATATCCATGGGCCGGTGGTTATTCCAGCTCTCCCCCAGTTGTGCAGTGCATGGGGTGTGGGGGATGATGTCTGTTCTGCTGTGTGCTCTTCTGTCCATCTCTGGCATGGGTGGTGGACCCCTGCATCCCTGGTTGTGCTGTTGCATTGCTGCCCTGCTCCAGGGGACATCCCTGGTTGCGCTATGGTGTATCTGGACTGCTCCACTGAGCATCCCTTGCTGCACTATGGCGCATCAGATATGCGCAACTTCACATCCCTGGTTGCACTATGGCACAGGTGGTGTGATATTCAGTCATCTGCCATAGGCGTATCTTGGCCTGTGCAGTTTTTGAATACCACGCTTATTGTGCATAGGCGCAGTGGACTTGCACTTGCTCCTGCTGTTGCACACCTTTTGGGTGCAGTTTGAATATCTGGGCCCCGGACTGCAACTGACCACCACGACTACCTATCATATTTATTACTGGGTCATCATCATCAACTAAAACCAGTAGATCACAAGTTTTTATGGGGGGGGGGATTCCTGCAAATAGACACAGCCACTTAGAATTTCTTTTTCTGCAGTTCCCAACTGGGGTCAATTACATCATCATCATATTCATCAACGTCACACACATCCACATCTTCTGCTTGGATGCTAGCATATGGACTGCATGTTGCAACCACAGCAACATCATCATCATCATCATCACATTCATCATCAGCATCTACACCACCATCACCTGATATTTTTTCACCACACTGTGAATCACTGCATGGAAAATGCATGACATTAACTGCCACGGTGGATGGAATATCACATTGTATGCTATTGTTGACATGATTATCAGAATCCTCAGGTTCAGTTACTGGGATGTTACTGGGAAGTATGACATCATCTACGCTGCCACTCACTTGCACTGCTTCACACTCAATATTTTTGGATATGGTACACTGGTCGGAATTAGAACTTGTCGCAACAATACTAATACTACCACCACCACTAACACCAGAAACACTAACACCACCAGCTTGGAAAACATCATCTCCTCCAACGATGAGTGAAGCTACTGATTGGGTTGTAAAAAACATTACAGGAGAAATACCATTCCTCACATCAGGAATGCACTTCTGCATCTGCGTACTACCACCATGCCCACAGACTATCTTACTGCCAACATTATCATGGCGAGAAATGGCTTTGCTTGCACGTCTCTTTGCAGGCATTTTGGGGGATCAACCACAATATTCTAATCAAATTCAGATTTTGATACGTTCACTCTCTGATTGGGGGGGACGCTGGATGTAAAGCTAAAAATACAACTGTAGCTTTAGCAACAGATAAAAGACTAGTCTGTCACGCAATGAAAACAACTTCAGTAACCAGTGGTGCTGATGAGGTCACAAAAACAAAACAATCTGGTAAAAAATTCCTTTTGCAGGTGGGGTGGGGGGAGCACTGACTGCAGTGCAGATTTTTAGGGCAGTACAAGCAGCAAAACAAAGAATAGATACCACGATCGTAGTACAAAACCTGGCAGCTGCAGTGGATAGCAGGTTCACCCTGCCGCACCTGCAATTACACTACTCTGTGGCACAATAAAAGGTGTATTATTTGATGTCATGCAGTACCGCACACACTCATTACACACACAGAACTGTTTGACTACAATGTTGAATCAGTAATGCGAGTAAATGCAAAAGTTAGTACTATGCCACATTACGTATTGTAATGTAAACAACCTGAAATTATGAACTGCTGCACGGATCCACACAACAAACAGCAAGAAAATGTCAATATTACTGAGTGTACATTAACACAGTCAGTTATATAACAAAAATATAACCAAAAAACAAAGAAATCACTATTTCTCCAACTTAAATCCACCTACACCACAGATATGCCCCTCCCCAAAGCACACTTTCACTGTATTTCACTACACACACTCAAAGTTGTAAATTAACATTCAAAATGCACACAAAAACAAAAGCGCTCAATGATATGTGCACAGGAGGGATTCCTACAATCGATGAACTGAAGTTGGAATCCCCCAAAAAAATGCAAAAATGCTTTTTTAACAGCTTTTACAATATTTCAATCACAGACAGCTATCAGAGCACACTGTCTCCTACTCTTTCCTACACATACTACCCCGAACTGAGGCTGGGCAGATCAATATAGAGCCCATGTGACCTGAAATCCCATGAATCACTGCAAAATTCACCTTCGAAGCTCATAAACAAGGTGAAGTGAGGCGAATTGCATTGTCCTCAATACACTTCACCTTTAATTTGGTGGAGTAGTGGTCTGGGGAGGCGGAGTAATGCAAAGTCATTGTTTCCAATGAACTCTGCGTTCCTCTTCATAATGCGAAGTAGTCCGCTTCGCATTGTGGAGCACTCCGCAAATCCGCCTTTGCTCCGTGAATCACTTCATGGAGCGGATTGAGTCCACTTCACCCACCACTAGGGATGTGATAGGGCTTTAGCTTGACTTTCACACTTGGCTCAATGGCAATGTCATGGAATATTTCCTGTGTTCTGCCTGGTTTACCAGAGAACACATCCCTACTGTAGTTAACCATCTGTCTAGCCTCCTTAAACTGGTCGGATGTTAATTCTTCTGAGATCCTCCCTCTGGATCAGGTAAGTGGTCACTTTCAGATAACACCTCTGATATCACCATATAAGCCTGTCTATCCTTCCAGGGTTTGAGCAGGTAATTGTGATACATTTGCTCAGGCTCCTATGGTCAGGCTGTCTTATCTTATAGTTCAACAGGCCCATTGGCTCTATCACCTCATAAGACCCCAACCATCAGGCTACCAGCTTGGTTTCTCTTGTGGGCACTAGAACCAAGACCTGATCTCCTGATTAGAATTTCTGTTGTAGCCTGCGGTTATAGTAGGTCCGTTGGGGCGCTGGAGCTCTCTATGTGCTGTTGATGTAACCTGAGTGATGTGGTCTTGCATCTTCTCTATGTGGTCTATTATATTTTCCCTGGGGGTATTTGCTCCTCCCATAATTCTTTGGCTACATCTAGGATACCTTATGGATGTCACCCATACAAGAGTCTGAATGGGTAAAACCCAGTAGAAGCTTGGGGAACCTCTCTAACCGTGAACAGTAGATACACAAGTAGAATGTCCCAGTTCTTCCCATCCTTGCTGACTACCTTATGTATCATACTTTTCAGAGGTCAGCTAAACCTCTCAACCAACCAATCTGTCTGGGATGGTATGCCAAGGTTTTTATAACCTGTATTTAAGTAGACCATGAGCTCACCCATCAGTCTGGATAAAAATGGTATGTCCTGTTCAGTCAAAATTTCCTTCTAGATGCCACTTGGGAGAACACATGAACCAACTCTTTGGCTATAGTCTTGGAGGGGAAAATATTTTGAAATCCTGAAGCTTGATCTCACAAACTCTATAAGCCTAAGTCCGGGAGACAGAATTTCGGAAGACTGAAATGGTCTTAAGTGCAATGCAGGGGGCTTTGGCCCCAGTAACTAAAATAACCAACTCTGAGGGGAAGCGGACCTCAGAGTAGGTTAAACAATGTTACAGGGGGCAGAAGAGCACCTCGCTAAAGTTTTCACCCTGGAAACAGAACCCTGGTCTGGAACACCATGCTGGCCATGCTGCTGGTGGCTTAGCTCTCCATGCCACAGGAGCAGCTTGGCCAGCTTCTTCTCCCCTCTTGTGGTGACTGACTAGGGGTTGGGTAGCAGTTCATCACACCTGCTACCTTATCCATGTTGGCACCAGCTTCCTCCTTGTCAGGCTACTACATTTTGGGATACTGAACTCGGTCCCTTGAGTTTTGGGATTCTGAGTTTCAGTATCCTAAATTGATACCCTTGGAGGCTATATTACAAAATGGAATCATCTCAGGGTACGATGTTGCATAGTGTATTATAACCAATATATATCGGTGATTCCTGGCTGACTTCTCAAGGGCTTCTACCAGATCCATTGCAATTCAATCACATGGAACATCAATGATAGGTTTATTCATTTAGTTTTTGGAAATACCTTTGAACCAGAGGCTCATTTGCAGAGGTTTTCATGTCAGCACAACAAAACAGATGAATAACAGTTACAAAATATTTGAGGAATACACAAGGCAAAACACAGTGGGCAAAAATATAGCAGGTACAAGCATAGGTTACAGAAATGCAAATAATGATACTGAGAACCAAGCAGTATGTGTTTTAATAACAGTTCTTTTGTCCAAATGCCAAGAGGATATCGCAGGCAGGTTATACCTTGATCAAGAAAGAAAAATGCATAGCGGGGCAGGTACTAAGGGGGCTTTCCAGTGCAGCCTACAGTAGGTGCCATCAGCTGTCAATCAAAACAGGATGCACAGTACCATTTCATCTCCACATACACCCGTAGCCAGAAGAATCTTCACAAAATTCTTTCCTGAGTCCTTTCCACCACTAAATTCTCCTGAACAGGTGACTACAGACTAAGCCTAATATTTTCTGTCTCTAGGGTTAGGGTCCAAGCAAGTATGGACTGACAATCTTTACCCTCACTGCAAAAACTAGCCTTGCTAAATGGCATGTGGCCTATAATAATGGTTGCCACTTTGCCCTTGCCGTCCCTCGACTTACCCATCACTGTGATTTATACAATCAACTACACTGGTTGTCCCTGGATAATTATCGCTCAATTGTCTTGGGTTGCTTCACAGACAAAACCGCGCGCAATGCCACCGCACCCGCCCTGTCCAAACTCCTTTGGCTGGCTCTAACATCATACTGGCTAAGGTCAGCTGACTTGCAACCCCTCTTTGTCCCCAAAACTCGTACACTGTCAGGTGATCGTCCCTTTTCCTTTTGTGCCCCTAGATTCTAGAATACCCTACCTGCAACCATCAGATGTACCTCCATCCATCCCATCTTTAAGAGCTCCCTCTGGTTGCACCTGAAGTCTGCCTTAGCCTGTAACTGTTCCAAGGCTGCTTTATATCCCCTACGCCTGTTTGGACCCTGTTGTGCACCCTTCACTTCCCTGGTTTCCCTACTCCCTTTGAGTTCTAGTAGGGGGAATTATCTACCCTGCATGCCCTTCACCTCATCACTTACCATCCTCAAAATGGGACAAATGACACTTGTATTATTTCCACAAAATGTAACTATTGTTTGCGTGTTCTTACCCTTGATGTATATGTTTATCTGTTCATCCTGCACCTGTTTATTTGTATCACCCTGCTCATTACTTGAATTTCACATTGTTGTAATTCCCTTGCACTACTCTGTAAACCATGCTCCTGTAATCTCCCAGGTCATACCTGAAAATAGGCATTCCTTGTCTAGTGTGCTTACCCGGTAAACAGCAGCTAATAAATAAGTGTTCAACATCTTGACCCTCAGCCTGGACCATCTGGTACAGTAAGTCATTTTTAAAAATAAAGTAGGGTCCAGTACATCTTGTCCTCCCTTCTACAGGGATCCCAATAACTTCAACCACTTCCCTGTGAACAGTCTGCAGTAGGGGGTAATTAGCCTTCTCATGTCCAAAGTTATCCCCAGAAATTCTTCAGTTGAATAAGTCACCATTTTCTAGCTCTCAAACTGCATCAGGGACATGCTCTCCTGTCTGTTGGTTGATCTCAGACTCAGTACATTTGGTTGCCACCCCTTTCCTAACATGTTTCAAAGGTTCATTAAGCAGAACCTTCATGTGGGTTTTCCCTAAAGTTTTCATACCCCAGAGCTTATCCTGTCTACATTCTCATTTTGCTTTATGATGCTTACAGTTTTCCAGGTACAAATCTAGGTGGGATAGTGGGAAAATTTATAGTGGACTGTTCTTTGGGAAAATGAGTTCTGGCTTGGGTTCAGAGCTGTCCCCTAACTGCGACTGTAGCAGGGGTTTGGAAGTCAGAGAGATCCCTTCCGTGGTAGTTTTGGTATCACCCTGGCAGTGACACGGATGGTTTGACCATGTATGTCTATTTGCACAGGGGCTGTTGGATAATATTTTACTGATCTGTGTACACAGGTGACATTCTCCAAGTCCACCAGGGCTACTGTTGGTTTCCCATTCACTGTCACCAGTGTCCAATAGATATGAATACCATCAGCTACCCCAACAACACTCACTAATGCACAATAATCATTGTCTGTTTCTTCTGTCCCACACTGCATGGGTTCTGAGATATTAGGATAGTTTGCCACAATGTGCCCCAGTTCCTCACATTCACAACATCACAACATTGATAAGATTTTATTTTAGCTTAGTTGCCCCCTTATTGCCCCTTTTGCTAGGAGCCCCAAGTCCTTTCTCAGCTTCTGGCCACTCTTCAGCACCCCTTCTCCTTGTTCAATTTTTACCAGTTTTACCATAGCTCTGGTTCCTTGTGCATGGGAGATGCCACTGGATCTGAAGTATCTCTGTTTTCACACAGTCATAGGCTGTTGCTGCTTCTCCTTCTAGGTCATAATAAGATTTTGCGGCTTTGGACAGCAGGAATGGTGCCATGATTCCAGTCCATTGAGAGTGGGGCCAGGCCTCCCAAAGTGCAATTCATTCAAAAGTCAACAAGTATGCCTCCATCTGATCCTCAGGTATCATTTTCTGAAGGCAATGACTCACCCAGATTGGCAGTGGTTCTTCATTATGAGGCTCTACAAGGCTAGTTGGCTTATGCATTGCACTACCTCTCTGAGAACTGCATGATCCTCTTGTTGTGCAGCTGAGATCTCTGCAGTATGGGACATTAGCAAACCGTTAGTCTCCTGCTACACTCAGACCACCTGCTGCACTCAGTTCCTCTCCTGTTGCTCTTGAGTCACTTCCTACTGTGCAGCTGTTGATTGTAATAGGGCTTTTAGGAACTCTTCCATTTCCTTGGCACAACAGTGGGCTGATGAATCCCACTATTGCAACCATATATTCTGGAGTAACCTCCATTTTATCCCTGGGGTGGACTGGTGTAGGTGTGTCAAAGGGAAATATACATAGTATGAGGTAAAATAAACCATGCAGTTTATTTAAGGCAGTTTTATCTCCAACTGACTGGAGTCACACCTCCTTTAACAAACACATACAGAATCCTATTCCTGTCCAGAGTTCTAATTAAACAAAATAGACCCTCACTACCTCTGGTTACCAGCTACTCTGGTTCCCAGCCTCCAGGTAGTATCATAAAGTCTACTTACAAACTCCACAGTCTTTTCCAGAAGTTTCTGTAACTGGAACTTGCCATTTGAAGCACAGCTTCCTGCTTTCCCCAGGCTCTCTCTCTCTCCTGTGTTGCCTAGGTGGGTTGTATACACTGAGCCTTAATCTACATTGACTGCAGCTGTGTTTGATTAGCTCCCTACCTGGATGCTTCTAGAGCTTTCTGGGATTGACTAGCTCCATACCTGAATGATTCCAGAACGTTCTGTGTTTCATTAGCTCCCTACCTGGATGCTTCCAGAACTTTGTGTAACTTTGTTTGTGTCACAGTCAGCATTTCTAAAAAGGGAACAGCAATTTATTCATTCTTCTGCTGACATAAATTCCATCTACCACTCTGGCCAACACCATTCTCTGTCATGGTTTAATGCACTTGTAAAATGAATAACTGTTTAAAAATGAAAATCTTATGAGTCTTTTTATGCGAAGAAAAGAATATTATTGTGTCCTTCTGCTGTAATAGTTTGATAAAGTAGTTAATTACAGTAAAGCAAGGCACCTACTGTATTTGTTCAAGAATGTGCTACATGAAGTAAGTAAAAGTAACTAAAGTGAAGCGTGATCATTTCAATTACTGTTGCTTTAGATAATAAATTGCAGGTTACTGACTGTTACTTCAATGTACATTATCAGTTTTTTTTTTTTTCAAATTTAATAAACTTTATTAAGGTCAGTCAAGTCAGGATTACAAAAACCAACAAGAGCCAGTACAATATATAAGTGAAGACAATACACCAGCAAGCATATAGAAAAAGACAATGTAGTGGGTCACACTGGTATAGCAAAATTATATAACTATCAAGACAACACTGATACATTGCACCTACTTGACCGTACCCTAAAGACCCCATTCTCCCTCCCGACCCCTTCACACTACCCCTTGCCCTGGAAAGTAATCTGATCCTGAGTGTACCTGGATTAGGAATTAAAAGTATCCCAGAACAGTTAGTAGGGCATCTGATCTCCCTTGATATTATGTGACTGTGAATGTCTGATCCAATGTGGGAGAGGTATCACCACATAAATCACTGCTAGACCCATTTATCCTTCCCTAATAGGGCAGAGCATAGGAGCTCTAAAGAGCCAGGCCTCAGCCAGCCCTGAGTGTTAACAAGGTATAAGGGGATTCCCAGATTCGATGAAATTTCATCCTGTGACCAGATATATTCCCTATGATATGTTCAGTCTGTAGGGCAAAATGTATTTCCTGGTACCATTATCTGTAACTAGGAATAGATTGGTCATGCCAATGCTTCAGTATGACTTTCTTAACACATGCAGCTATTAAAGCAGTGTGTGGTATCTGATTACTGATTGGGCCACAGTGATAATCCCCCAGGATGCAAATCTCAGGCTTAAACACTTGATCAAATCCTAACAAAGGGTCTAGATGTTGTTTAATGCCCTCCTAGAAGGTTATGACCTTTTCACATAACCAGAGAATATGGAGAAGGGTGCCAGTATCCTTCCGGCACCTGGTACATAAGTCTGTGGCCAGCTTGCCCATACGGTATAAACTTATCGGGGGATAAAACATATTATGTAGGATTTGGAATTGCATGAAGTAGTACCAGTCCCATCTGATGTGTTTATAAATGGCCTTCCAGATGTGCGCCCAATCACGAGGACCCTGGGGGGGAAGGGACTGGTCCTAAACATAGAAAAGTCAGGTTCTTTCTCAGCAAGAGCTTACCATAACTGTGCATGGTTGAAGCAATAACATGAGAAGTGGGTGAGTTGAGCCCCAAGGAGCAGTCTGTCCCATAAAACCTGAGACCATCGGCCAGTTCAAAGTGGTGTGGAGCATGAGCCTAATCTGGTGGTATTTAAAGATCAGGGACGTAGGTCAGGCAAATTTAAGTTGGGCTTCAGAGAAGGTAAGAAGTTTGCCTGCCTGCACAAATGCTTCACTGAGGGAATCAAGAACAATGCCAAGCCTGCTGAGCCAGGTTCATCCCAGCAATTTTCAAGTTAGGGTTTTGGAGAATGGGTTGGGAAATGTCAGACCAGGATTTAGTTTTAACAAAATACATAACTGTTTGTGGGAATAAAGGGAGTTACCAATTGGGTATCTTTTAAAAGCCCTAGAACTTTCTTAGAAGTACATACACAGCAGGTCCCAGGGTCCAGGCCAAATTGGGAACATAGGAACCTTTCGATGTCTAACCTATGGGGGATGTAGACTGGATCGACCACAACAGGGGTCTAATGAGACCAAGTCAGGAACCTAGAACAATGTATGGCCAGATAATACAGATTCATATTGGGGGCTTTAAAGGGACACTGTCAACCCCACTTGGCCTCAAAGTGTCCCTAGTTTAAAAAACACATTTTATGATTGCTCTCATTCTACAGAGACTGTTGATGTAGCTGGTTGTTTGATTCAGACTCCTTTTTCCTTTTAAAAAGTAAAACACTGAGTGTCAACCAGATTGGTGTTATCACACCAAAACATGTTGTTTACATTTCTTGACTAACTACAGCTGCAACTTTCCTGGACTCAGAAACACCCTCAGCACTATCTAGCTACCCATTGTGTAGTGGGGAGTGGATGAGTCTATTATGTCACAGGTGACTGCACTGTTTGAGGGTGTTTCTAATGTTCAGGAAGCATGCAGTAAGCTTAGATTAACAATTTGGAGCAAAACAAAGCTGTGTATACAGTAACTATACATTTCGATGCATTTCAGTTCTAATAAGCAAGGAGGCAGATTAAACAACCAGCAACATTAATGAATTTTAAAGAAGCTAAGCAGTCATAAAATGTGAGGTTTTTACCTTGAAATAATATGGTGCAAAAAAGGTTGACAGTGTCCCATTAAGACCACTAGCCTCCCTTGACCTTGTCAATTTAACCAAGGCCCTCTGAGGGGGTTTCCCCCTCAAAAGAAATTTGGAAAAGAGCCTGTTGATATGGAGAAACCAGGCTTTGGCTAGTTTTGGGTTAAGCATTATAAAAGGATATAGTAACCTGGGCAGAGTATTCAGTTTGAGAATGTTCAGACAGCCCCACAGAGACAGGGGTAAGGTGGAACAATGATCCAAATCAACCCAGATTTGGGTTAAAAGTTGGACAATGTTAAATTGTTTTAATTTGGCTGAGTCAGTGCTGAGGTATATCCCCAGGAAGTGGAGCTTGTCCTTGACCCAGAGAAGTCCTAAATGCTCAATACTAGCCCTGGTGGCAGTGATGTTTAGGGGCATAACCCCAGTTTTAGATCAGTTTAGTTTATAGTTGAAAATGGTACCAAATTGGGAGATAATGTCTAACACCATTGGTAGGAAAGTAGCAGGAGATGATACATGGAGAATATCATCTGCATACACAGACAGTTTACTGTATACAGTCCACTCCACTTAAAACGTCCATGGTTAGTCGGACAATCACTTTTAGCCTGCACTTAAAAAAACATTTGCAATTTCTTATGAAGTTGCATTATATTTCCACTGCTTACAACAATCTTGTCACGCCTGCTACTGTGGGCAGATAATCTCATCAGTCTGCCAGCTGCCCACAGTGTTAGCACCCACTTAGCGAAGCGGTTACAGTAAACAATCAAGTCCAAGCAGTCTGCATAATAAAAGCAAATTCATACCTTTGTGTTAGTTTGCTTCACTCCAGTCTGTGTGTTTCGAGTCTGCCACAATGTCAGTAAAGCACAAGGCAATGTCCTGGAGCCAGAAAGTTGAAGTTTAAAAAAAAATAGACAAACTTCTGAAAATGAGCCAGCCTGCCAAAATCCACCGTGGCCGATGATTTGATGAAACAGCAAGAGCAGCTGTACACTGAGTGGCAGGAAAACCACAACCTTGACCATAAGAGAAAACGGGAAGGCAAAGACAGAGAAGTAGAAGCCACTCTCCTGAGGTGGTTTTCAAATGCACTCTGCAGAGAGGCACTGATAAGTGGACCCTTACTTGCCCAAAAGACACAACAACTAGCCACTACCCTTGGATGTGGGGATTGCAAACCCTCTGAGGGGTGGCTCCAGAGATGGAAAACCAGGAACAACATTGGGTTCTGAAGGGCTCATGGGGAGAAGCTTAATTCCGATGCAACAAATGCTGAACAGTAGCTTCTTAATGTTCTCCCTGGGCTACTTGCTTGGTTATGAGCCCAAAAATGTGTTCAACTAGACAAGACTGGGCTCTTTTGAGGTGTGTGGGGCACTGCACACTTGTGTTCAAAAGCGAGCCACTGTTGGGGTCTCAAAACAAAAGAATGAATCTCAGTCATGCTGTGGTGTAATATGGACAGTTCAGAGAAACTTAATCCACTTATAGTGGGCAAATCCTTGATCCACACTGTTTCAGGAGTTCATCACCTGTCTGTCCTTTATCATGCCAACAGGTCATCGTGGATGACCAGTGACATTCAAGAATGGGTTATGGCATGGGATAGGAGACTGAAGAGGCACAATATCATGCTGATTCTGGATAATTTGCTGGGCAACCAAATGTCCAGGGACTAAGAAGCATTAAATTGGTGTTCATTCCACCAAACACCACTTGCCTCATTCAGCCCCTTTACAAAGGCAGTAATTTACAGCCTAAAGCAACATTACGTTCTCTCAATGAGAGAGAAAATCTTGGAACAGCTAGATGTGAACCCCGATCATAACAGTGCCCAGTGTGTAAAACAAATTACACTGCTTGACACTGTCTGTATGCTCAAACATTCCTGGGACATGGTGTCAGATCAGACAATCCAGCAGTGCTTTAAAAAGCTGACTTCATTGTGCAAACTGCTGATGAACAAGCCCCTAAACCTATTTCCCTAATGCCATAATGACACTGTGAATGACACTTTTCCAGTGTCAGATGGACTACCACTGCTGAGTTTCTTGAACTGTGTCAACTTGGAGACAATGACACTCCACCTCACAGTGAACAGGTTGACATAGAGGACGTTCTTGGGGCAATGTGCGTTGAATCTGGAGAGTTGGATGTGGATGTGGAGGAGGATCCGGAAGTCAGCATGGAGGAGGTGATTATGATCACTTACAATGTTCGGGCGGCTCTGCTAACTTTACGGAGGGGCCATGGAACAGAATGCCGAGGTGCAGCCTAACTGGGACATGCTCCATAAGGTGAAAGAAACTTGGAGACTGTACTGCAAAAAACAGACTGCACAGACCAGAATCACAGAGTTCTTTGGCGTACACTAGTAGGAGTAGCACAATGGAAGCCCACTGGGTGCTACAGTGCTTACATTTGTTTATATTTGTTTTGTTTACTGTCCTGTTATTGTACTTATTATTTTAAAATGAAAACAGAATATAGTTTGTTCTTTTAATAGTAATAAAGACGTTAAATACTCTACAGCTCAGCAATCAGCATTGTGATTGGTTGGCATCTCATGGCACTCCAGACATTACCTCATGGGTTACAGCCCACCTGATAGGCTAATGATGTACATGACCCAGATCAGATTTCCAGTATATCCAGGTCCCAGGAACCCCTGCTCTCCAGTTGTAATTTGTGCATCTGAAGAGGCAAGAAGCATCCAGAGAACCCCTGTCTGCTCTCATCCCTTAAGGTAGGAAATGCATTTTATTTAGCCTGTTGGGCTGTTGTTCAGGAACTGTAGTTAGCATTTGTGTTACTGTATATGAAGGAGCCTCTGGCTTCCAGAAATTCTACCCCAATACAGTACATTCGTTAGGGGATTTCTCTTTTCATGTGGCTAGTTATGTGATTATATCTTTCCTGGAGGCCTCTCCTGGCATCTTGAGCCCTCCAAGAGCCGAAAGCCTCGTTCCCTGGTGGGCCTTTCAGACCAGCAACCAGCGTGCTGCCTTCCTCCACAGCCACGCGGCACTGTGCGTCCCCCCTAGTAGGCCCACACCGCCAGGAACTCTCCGCGAGTCGCCTCTGCTCCCCGCGACTCCGCGGTCTTATCTCGGCCTCCGCTCTGAGGCCTTCTCCCCGCTACCTGCCGCGAGTCACCCTTCTCCCCACGACTCCGCAGCACACCAGCGTGCCCCGGGAGCCTTACGAAATGCCGCCTACTCTGTGGCCTGTTGGTCAGCCCGCGAATCACCTCTGCCCCCTGCGACTCCGCGGATTGCCTACACCTCCTCCCTTGCCGGAAGGCCTATTATCTAGGCCCACAAGTTGCCTCTGCTCTCGCGACTCCGCAGGTCATCTGGACCTCTGCGACCCCACTCAACCTCAGGCGCGGCCACTTGCTGAGCCTCGAGTCGCCTCTGCTCCCTGCGACTCCAGCAGTTTGCCTCACCTCCTCCCTTGCTGCAAGGCCTATCACCAGGCCCAGAGTCGCCTCTACTCCCGCGACTCCGCGGGTCGTCTGGACCTCTGGCCTCCTTCACCCTCAGGCGCGGCCCCCTCAGCCTCATGAGTCGCCTCTGCTCCCTGCTGACCATGAACTCCGGTGTCTCGGGTCACTAAAAACAGATCCCAGGCCTAGCCGCGAGTCGCCTCTGCTCCCCGCGACTCCGCGGCCTATTCCCTACGCCCAGCGCACGCCGCCTACAACTCCTCACTCCCCCAAAGAAAGCACTACCTGGGTGGGGGTGTGGACAGCGCGACACTCCCAGGCCAGACACCGGCCTCCCGATCCCTCGGGGGAGCTCAGGGGACGTCCATCGGGGGAGCTCATGGGACGTCCATCCGCCTCTATCCCAGGCCCCTAGCACAGCACAGAAGCTGTTATATGGTCTGGTGGAGGCAGTGTATGTTCTTCTGCTACTGCAGGATCCAGGTTCCAACCTGGGCAGCAGCTCGTCCATGAGGCAGGCGGTCTGGCCAGTGGTTTAGGGCCCTGCAGTGCACTCTCCGGCCCTAAGCCCCTCCCTGGTAGATCTCCACTGTCTCCTACAATGCCAGCAATGGGGGGGTCCATCAATGGACAGCAGCATTTTTTCACAGGGGCCTCAAGCCACTCATTGGCCTCCTTCGTTGGTAAAAAAAAAAAAAAAAAAATGAGACTTAACAGTTCACTCGGGTCCCTCCCATAGCGACCCCAGTTGGACACCGAAGAGCTACTGCCCGGGTACCTCACACAGCGACCCAGGCAGATCCTGCGACCCCCATTCCCCAGCTCGGGGGGTCGTGGCCCCCTCCCACAGCGGGCCCGCTCCCCCGAGCAGGATCGCCAACCTATGGATAAGGGGGAAATGTTTCGGCTACAAGTCTCCACCCACGCGGCTCGGGATAAGGGCCCTCACACAGCGCCTTTACCACAGAAGCCTTATAACTGGGTCTAAGGGGGGAAAAACGCCAGAGTCCCTTCCTCCGCTCAGATCTCTCTCTCTTATCTTGCAGATGGTTAAGGCAAAGAAGTGCACCGCGTGCAGCGCGAACCTCCTCCCTCAAACTCCAGGGCCCCTATGCGCAGCCTGCCTCATGGACGACGAGCTGTCCTTAACAGAGAGAACTCCACCGCTGGCTCCTTGCTACCCGGCCCCAGCAACTCGACATGGGTGGACCCGGCTCCTACTGATTCAAAACCAGCAAGCTGAGGTGGCCATGATGGAGAGCCAGCAAAACTTCATGCTGAAGATCATGGAGAAGCTGGAGTCACTTACACATAACAGAGCTAGACCGGCCATCATGGACCTCTCCATCAGACAGACCCTCCAGAGGAGCCACGGCACCAGAGGAACCGCTCCCCAGCTTTCCCCAGGATGGCAACACTGAAGAAAGGGAGAAAGAGGACGAGTTCGACGAGGGGGAGGAGGAGGAGGAGCATGGCATGGATTCGGACATAGAGGATCTCGAGCCAACTCCATCCCTGACCTCTAAACTGTGCACATTCGAGACTATTCCCGGTCTCATGAAGATCATCAAGGCCACCATGGGCCTCGCCACGGAGGAACAAGGAGGGGAGAAGACTGAATCCAAGCTAGACCCTATGATCCAGACTAAGGACCATCACCCCAGAGACCTTCCCAGTCTGCCCGGCCATTGAGGAACTGATTCACACGAATGGCAATCCACGGATCCGGGCAGAATGCCGAACAGAAGGAACTTCTCAAAATGTACCCGATTCAGGGCGACAAGTCCGGCGCCTGGTGCAAGGCCCCTCCACCGACCCCAAGTGGCAGCCTTGAGCAGAAGACCATGCTGCCGTGTGGGACCATAGCACTCAAGGACCCTACCGACAAGAAGATTGAGGACATGCTTAAAAGACTTTCGAAATCGAAGGTACCATGGCCAAGGCAATGACAGCGATCTATACCTGAGGGCCCAGATCCGCTGGTTGGAGGAACTGCAGGAGCAGGAAGTCCAAAGTCGAGGAGGCTGAACTATTAGACTGCACCCTCGATGCAGCCAAGTACCTTGCGGACATGGCAGTGAACCTCCTGCGCCTCAGGCCAGGCGTCCGCCATCATAAATCGGCCCGCAGAGCACTATGGCTAAAACTCTGGGACGCCGACTCAGAATCTAAGACTTTGCTTCAAAATTTACCCTTAGGGGTTCATGTATTTGGGAAGGCCTACAGACTTATCTGAAACAGAGGAAGAGGGTAGGGACCTCTTAAGGAATAGATCAAGACCCTCACATCTACCAGCTGCTAGGCGAAGGTTCCGGCCCGGAGCCAAGAACCAAAGCCGCAGGGAACCCTACTCACAGAACCATTCCTTTGGGTCGGGTCCCCACATCCTTCTCACGTACTCCGCCTTCAACAGCTACAAGTCCCCTCCTCTTCAGACCCAGAGGTCAAGGTCAGGAGGCCGTGGAAGAGGATTCAGGGAAAACACTGACTCTGCTTCCCGAGAACCCTCAGTACCTCCTGGTCGGCCAGCGGTTGGCTCTGTTCGCCACCACTGGGAGATCACCACGTCCGACAGGTGGGTCCGGGATGTGGTCTCCAGGGGATACACCATAGAGCTGACTCACCAGTCCATACCCCAATGGTTCATCTCGTCTCCCATCTCCAGAAGGAGGTCCTCACCACACCAGGTACAGAGTATCCTGGTAGATCTGATCCAGAACAGGGCCATTCAACCAGTCCCAGTTCAGGAGCAAGGGGAAGGCATGTACTCCATCTTCTTCCTAGTGCCCAAAAAGTCGGGGGAGCTCAGGCCCATCCTGGACCTAAAACGTCTGAACAAATACGTGCTCCCGCGTCGGTTCAAGATGGAGACTGTCCGGTCCATCCTACGGGGGATCAGAGTAGGCGACTTCCTAACCTCAATCGATCTAAAGGACGCCTACCTACATATCCCCATCATCAAGAGCCACAGAAGGTTTCTACGCTTCCACGTACTGGGTCAATACTTCCAGTACCGGGCACTCCCATTCGGTCTGTCATCAGCCCCCAGGGTCTTCACCAAGGTCTCCATCACCTTGGTGGCCAGGCTCAGGGAACAAGGGCTGGACATAGTTCCGTACCTAGACGACTGGCTCATACGCGCACGGTCCAGAGCTCAGGCGCACGCTCATACACAGCTCGCCGTATGTGCACTCAGGGACCACGGTTGGGTGGTGAACGAGGAGAAGAGCCAGCTCCGTCCAACCCAACAAATCGAGCATCTGGGGGGCCATCATCAACTCAGCAGATGGCTGGGCAAAGCCGACCCCAGTGCGGATCCGCAGTCTCCGAAAACTGGCCGGGCAGTTAAGGTCGCACCCTCGCACCACAGTGGCAGAGGTCGCGAAACTCCTGGGCTGCATGGCCTCCTGCATCGACCTCGTCCCATGGGCCAGGTGGCACATGCGTCCGCTCCAACACTTCATCCTGGCAAATGGAGCGTAAACGAGTTCAACTTGCACCGCGGTACAGCTACCAGAAGTGAGATCTTCCCTGAGGTGGTGGGTCACCCCGGGAAATCTGTCCAGAGGAGTCCACTGGAACCACCTCCCGATTCCAATCGAGACAGGCGTGAGTCTCTCGGTTGGGGAGCCTGCCTGGGGCGAGTCGGCGCAGGGCACCTGGTCCCCATGAGGCCCTACTTTCAATAAGCGTACTGGAGATGAGGCGGTGTTCCCGCGCTAGGGCCTTCAGCACATCATACAAAGGCAGTCGGTTCTGATCAAATCAGACAACCGCGTGACGGTGGCATACATAGCAAAACAGGGGGTACCAGAAGCAAGGCCATGTCACGGAAACCGCTTAGAGTAATGAGCTGGGCTCAAACTCACCTATCCCACCTAGGGCGGTCCACTTAGCGGAAACTGAACATAAGGCGGATTGGCTCAGCCGCCAACAGATTCATCCGGAGAATGGCGTCTACACCCAGACCTGTTTCATCTAATCCAGACAGGTGGGGCCCCGTGTCCATAGACCTAATGGCATCAAGGACAATGCCCAGGCGGACAGGTACTTGTCCAGGTTCAGGCGTGCACTCCCAGGGCACAGACGCCCTGTCTCAGGAGTGGCCTCGGCACGGCGCATATGTGTTCCCCGCTGCCCTCATTCCTCAAGTCGTGGAAAAATCTGAAATCCCAAATCACTGTCATCCTGGTGGCCCCATACGGCCCGAAGATCGTGGTTCACAGCGATCACAGAGATTGCCTTGGCCAGCTTCGATTCCCGACCCAGCCAGATATGCTGTGCGGGTCCCGTGATGCACCGTCCCTCGAACTCTGAAACTCACGGCCTGGCTCCTGAGAGGGACCGACTATCGACCTCCGGGTACCCTGTGAGTCGGTCATAGGCACACTCCTCTGGTCGCGTCGCGCCTCCACCACCTCTACATAAGAGGCAATGGGCGTCTTCTCACAGTGGTGCCAACGTCGAGGCTCGGTACCGGAACAAGCCGATCTCCCACTATCCTGTTGTTCCTGCAGCAAGGGGTGGATAAGGACTGGCACCCTCCTCACTGAGGGTGCAGCTGGCAGCCATAGGGGCGGCCAGAGGTCTGGTCAGGGCACCACACGGAGCCCACCCAGGCAGATCCGGTTCATAAGGGCTGTGGACCTCATGGAGCCAGGACCAGACCTGGGTTGCACCCTGGGACCTACCTCTGGTACTGGACTCCCTAAGGGCACCACCATCTGAACCCCTCGTGAAGCAGACCTCTTCTGGGTGAGGCCTGAAGACCATTTTCTCGTGGCCATCTGCTCGGCCAGGAGGTGGGAAGCAGTGCGCTATCCTGCTCACCGCCCTACACCACCTTCAGCCCGGAAGGAGTAGGCTTGGACTGTCCCGGCATTCCAACCGAAGATCCCACGAGTTCCATAGGGAACAACCAATGACCTACCCACCTGACCGCCCTACTCCACAGGGCGGGAGCAGTTCCACGGACCCTTTGGACGTCGGGTCAGCCCTCTCGGTCTACCTGGCCAAGTCTCAACCCATCCCAAGGCGGAGAGCTCTTCATCGTCTCGAAAGGGTCAATGACAGGGGCTAGTGGCATCCAAAACCACCCATCGCAGCTGAGTCAAACGGGTCGTGCTCGCTACTTCTATACGGAAAAGCATCTGACCGCCACAGGGGATCAGAGCACACTCCACAAGGGCGGTCTCCACCTCCTGGGTGGAACGAGCACTGGTATCTCCTGAGGACATCTGTAGGGCTGCTACTTGGAGCTCCCTACACACCTTTGTGAGGCACTACAGGCTAGAGCAACTCCAGGCTTTCAGGCAGGCCTTCGCCTCTCACGTCCTTGCAGCGGCCACCTCTCTCGGTCCCTCCGATCCATCCGAATCCCACCCAGAGACTTAAACTGCTTCTTATCTCCCATGAGGTAATGTCTGGAGTGCCATGAGATGCCAACCAATCACAATGGGTGTTTACTCACCTGGTAAAGGTGATTGTGTTGGTTGGCATCCATGGCACTCCAAGGCCCTCCCTCGGGTATGATCGGAGCGTACCACAAGAAGAGGAAGGAAGAGATTCAGGAGGTCCCTACTCCTTCAGACTTATTCCACTGCAACAGAAATCAAGTCGAACCATGGTTCGAGGTAGTGTGTAGAGAATAGGCAATAAATTCAGGCCTCTGGCCCCACTATTGTACCCTGTCGTTGCATATCTCATCCTTAATAGTCATTATTGTGTGCATTGCTTGCTTGTGTTATATTCTCTTCTTTTCAGCTATGGAAAAATCAAACTGGAGAGCAGGGGTTCCTGGGACCTGGATATACTGGAAATCTGATCTGGGTCATGTGCATCATTAGCCTATCAGGTGGGCTATAACCCATGAGGTAATGTCTGGAGTGCCATGGATGCCAACCAACACAATCACCTTTACCAGGTGAGTAAACACCCATTATATTTATGGCCTACAAGCTGGAGGGTTGCAAGCGAGAGGGTAATACTCGAGTAACTGTGCTCAGCTGCATCTGTCTCAGTTACAGCATCCATCTCCTATATTGAGCAAAACGCTTTTGCACAAAAGTGACCTATATAGGCAGTGGGCACTGTACTGACAGGGGCCCAAAGGGATACCTTGAACCTGGGGGGATAAATTAATTTTCCTGATCAGGTGCTCTAGATACAAATTGAATAAATATGGGAAAGAGGGCAGCCCTGGTGTGTACTCTGCTGCAGTGGAAAGGACTCAGAGAGTACCCCATTGCAGAGGATGTGCTCTGAGGGAGGAGTGTAAAGTACTTTGATCCAACAAAGGAATTCTGGAGAAATACCATATCTGGGGAGCAAATGAAGAAATAATCCCAGGAAACTCAATCAAATGTTTTTCTGTGTCCAGGAAGCCAGAACCGATGGAGTAAAGGAATTCCCGGATGCAGAAATAAGATACAACAGTTTCCACAGGTTATCTGCAGACAATCTCCCTGAGACAAATCCATCTGTTCTCCACTGAGAAGGCAGTACCAGACAGAGTTTAGCCTGGTGGCCACAATTTTAGCCAGGATTTTAAGGTCTACATTAATTAGGGATATGGGCCTATAATTGGCCACCAGCAAGAGATCTCTACCTAGTTTAGGGAGAACCACTATGATGGCGGTCATGAGCGAAGAGTCTGACAGGTCATGTGAAAAGACATATTGAAACATGTCTAAGAGATACTGTACGGTGCTCGTAATTACTTGAATTTCTTGAAGAAGTTTGGGTAAAACCATCGGGGCCAGGAGATGTGTCAGGGGCAAGAGAGTCTATGTCATCATAAATCTCGTTAAGGGTCAAGGGGGCCTTAAGCAATTCAACCAAGTGTCACCCAGTAAGGATAGCTATAGGTCTTGAAAGAAAGCCTTAAACTGAGAACAGCCAAAGGGAACTCAGGATGCAGCATATAAAGAACTATAAAATCCCAAAACTGGAATACAGTTTCTCTGGGTGAAGTGACTAGTATACCTGAAAACAACCAGAGGGACAGGACAATCTTTTCTGCAAGCTGCATATGGAAGCATAGAGCCATGAGTTTGCCAGATTTCTCTCCTTGGTCAAAATATTTGGCCTTACTCCCATGGGAGAAGGTGCTTGGCCTTCTCCCCGACTGTGTGTTGTATTGAGCCCGAAGGGCCTCAAGATGTTTCAAGTCAGCTTGTAGGGTGGATACAAAAAGTTTTTGCTCAGTTGTTCTGATATGCTGTAGAAGAAGAGAGACAGTCTAAGAGATTTGTCTCTTCTGGCTAGTAACTAGGTGAATAATTTCACCTTGTAAGGTGCATCTAAATGTGCCCCAAAGAACATCAAGCTTGGGCATCATAGAGGCATTGAGAGTAAAAAACGTGGTAATAAAATGCTGAAGCCTGTTAACCACCTCTGGACAGCTCAATAGTTGATTATTGAGGTGTCAGATCTTGTCACGATCCGTGGAGGGAGTGAGGTTGACCTGTAGGACAGCTGGATGGTGATCAGAGATTACCTTGGCACCGTAGTGGCACAAGACCACACCTGGGAGCACCTCAAGGCTTAGTAGGAGGAAATCAGGATGGGAAAAGGAGTTGTGGGGAGGGGAGTGGAAGGAATATTCTTTTGTAGTCTGGTGTGTTGCCCTCCATGGGTCCACCAGGCCAAAGGAGTCTATAAGATCTCACAAGGCCAGCTGGCTGGGGGAGAGAGCCTGACCATGTCTTGTAGTCCTGTCCGGCTCATTATCCAAGACTGTTTTCCAGTCACCGGTAAGAATTATGGGGAGAAGGGGACCAAGAGGACAAGATGGGGACAAGTTGGGAGAAAAAGGAGGGATCTTCGGTAGTAGGTCCATAAACCGACCACAGAATCACCTCCAGATGTCCCGGCAGTACCCTCACGAATATGTATCGACTCTGAGAGTCTGCCACTTTCTGTAGGGGATGACATGGGATAGATTGGGACACCAGTATAGCTACTCCTCTCTTATGAGAGTCCAACCCTGCATCAAAAATCTGCCCCACCCAGGTACGTTGAAAAGACAGAACCTGGGCAGGGGAAAGATGGGTTTCTTGGAAAAAAGGCCACATCCACTTGAAGTTTGCAGAGATACAACAGGAGTTTAATATGTTTCATGGGGTCTGGGCCCTTTGATGTTCCACGAACAGTACTTAAGGTTATGGGCCATATGCCATCAGGAAAATAGATATAGTAGGAAATGTGGGCAATTCCCAGGATAAGGACCAAAAATACTCATGGGTATAGTAGGTACAGTAGTCTCTGGAGACACCATCCCCCCACCCACCACCCAAACCATTCCACTGCTTCCAGAAAAAAAGGGTTAAGAGAGTCCCCCACTCCCATAGCCCCATAAACAACAACAATAAGAACCCAGCCAGACCCCCCGAACACACCCCCACATTGAATGAGAAAAAGCCCCACAAGAGAACAAAAACAATAACATGAACTTAAACAAATCCCAGATCTCACCCCCTTCCCTCGAGATAATGAACCAGAACTGGTCCATGATGATTTAGAACAACAGCTAATACCTCATTCCCCGCTGCCCCCAACCTTTTGAAAGAAATATATCCTGACCTAGAAAATAACCAGAAAGAAAAGGAGAACATGCACAAAGACTTGGTGAGCTGCTGAGCCACAAGATTCAACATCTGTGAGGCTCCCTGCTCCTTATAGGCTAAATTTACCCACCATAATAACGACCCCTCCATAAGAACAGGCAAACCGTGTAAACAGACTGACAAACATTTGTGTCACAGTGCTCTATAACAGGCATTTGTGATCCTATGAATGAATATTTAAAAAAATATTTTTTAAATAGCAAACAAGAGTTCAAGGCAACACTAAAAATAGGATGTCCTGCATAGTCAAGAAATAAAGTGGTGCAAAGCCTTCTCATTTCTTGTGGCCGCTAATATAATACAGGGAGTGAAGGAAAGAATTCGGCAGTACAGTCAAAGCCGCTTATAATGGGCACATCTGTGTAAGAAGATTCTGCCCATTATAATACATGCCCGCTGTAACCAAACCCAATAATTTTTATGCCTCCGTGTTGATTTCTGTATTCCCACTAGTCCTTGCTGCTCTGTTAGTCCACTGTACTCCCACCCATTCCCGTTCCCTTGCACAGGTTTTTGCTCACCTTCCCTGAAGCCACTAATTCTGCTCCCGCTGTTAGCAGTGAAGTAAATCTAGTCATAGTATATATTCAGCTACACAGTAGTCCTATTCCTGTGCACAGTTTGAGGAAATCTAAGCAGTGTTCATGGGTGGGATCCTGTCTTCACTCAGGAAAGCCCTTTAGAGGACACCACAGCAGTACATGGGGGTCTTCTTTCTCTCTTGAAAGCCCTTCTTCTCTTCTATAGGATGGATCCCTTCACTGCCACAACTTAAAGGGTCCGAAGCCATTAGGGGAAACCTTCATCCACCTAAGACAGGTGTAAAACAGTCCTTTCTTCCATTCACTGACATTACATTAACCTGGAACCAATTAGTGCATAGTTAGTGCTCTATGCCTGACTTCTATTCTGGGCAGATTAGCTGAGAGAAGAAAATTAACACTTCAGCATGCTGAATTTTTGAAGCTGTAGCAGCTAATCTGCTAGAAATAGAGGCAGGCATAGATTGCTGTAACCAGCATTTTTTCATTGCAGTCAATGTATTGGGCAAGTGAGAACAGCAATCTGCCCACTAAAAGTGATTGTCCGATAAAGCGTAGCTGTAAGTGGTGGGGACTGTAGCATCAAAATTCAACAAGTCACCAAGTATGACAGGCAAGCCCCACATAGTCCCATCAACACCCTAATCAATGAGAGAACCACTTCCGAAGCAGGACAATCGTGTGAACCATCAGGCTACTCAGAGTTCAGAAATATATCATGACATACTGTAGTTCAGGGAAAGGATACACATAGAGGAAATACAAGCCATTGTATCAGTGCTGGTTGGTATAAGGGAAGCAGGAGTGACAACAATTGTAGGTAAGGTTCGTGGTTACAGGAGTAAACCAACCTTTACATATGGAGCAAACAGCAGGGATGAGTTTGGTTGATCTTCACTTGAAATCGAGCATGGAGCCAAAATCAAGTGAGTTGAAAAGAGTTCAAAGAAAATCCAAACATCGGACTGTGGAGGGAGCTGCTTCTGAAAAGTGGGGTTACACCATGCACACATTGCAAAATCTTTGTGTGCACAAGTTAAAGGGCTGGTGCTAACTCCACTAGCCAGTATTATGGACTAACCAGAGAAATGTCAATCCATCTTCAGACCACAGACTGCACTGAGAGCATTACAGGACCACTGGCAGAGGGATCAAAAAACAGTAGCAGGAGCAGGAAGCCAGTATTGGGACAGACCCAGGTCTACATTCCAACACAACTGGCAAAGTTTGAACAAAGCCAGTGATTCGAACATAGAAGAATAGCTGTGTGCAAAAATGGGGTATACAGTGCGAAAATTGGGTAGCTGGGAAATAGACGAACAGAAGGAAGGTGCGGTTTCAACTAAGGTGTGGCATTTGGCTAAACAATAACCTTTCCCTTATGCCTCAGTCCCAGGAGCACACCACAACATTGCCCAGCAGGAATGCTAGAAGGGAAAAATAGGAAGGGCAATAAAAGAGCAAAGAAACCAGCCAGACCATAACACTAGATCAAACCACAGGAAATATAGATCTGAACCCATTTTTAATGGCCAATCCAGATCCTCCCACAGCAGACTTCAGTGGTGCTTGAATAGTTCAGGCAGCAGGAATTGGAGGTTTTCCCAAGCTTGATACATGTTAGGAAAACTCTTCTAGGAGTCTTGGTAAAGAAAATGTAGGGTGGCTGGGTATGCCATCTGAAACTTTATACCCACAGCTATCAATTTATTTACTAGGGGATGGAAGGCTGATCTCCATTGCCACACCGAGTCCGGGAGATATTGTTGGATCCTTAAGCGAGCCCCCTCCCAATTAACCTCTTGTACTTCTTTTAATTTTTGAAGGATTTGCTGGTGCTCCAAGTAATTGAGAAACTGCAAAATGAAAGGTCGGGGGGGGGGGCTCCCAGTGGTGGCACCAGGCGCAGGAAGTGGTGAGCCCACTCAATTATATAGTGATCACCACAGGTTGAAGGACTGGCCAATTTCTCCAATAATTTCCTGATAAAGAGTATGGGATCAGAGCCTCCCACTCTTTCAGGGAGCCTGAGGATTACAAGATTGTTCAGGCGGCTCCAACCCTCTAGGTTCTCCAGTTTAGCTTCCAGGATGGCATTCTTTTTACAAATATCTGTCAATTGAGGGTCCATTTTAGCTCTCCTTTTTTCAATGGAAGTTAAACGTACTTCGTTGTCCGTGACCATTTTCTCAAATCAGTCAACATGGTTCTGAACACTTTAAACTCCAATGTTAAGTCCTTTAAGTCAGACTTAAAAGGAAGAAATTTGGCCAGAAAGCGCTCCTTGGACAGAGGAACTGAGCCCAGGTTAGCAGTTGCAGTTTTCCCAGCAGAGGAAGCATGACCTTTGGACCGTTTTGTGCTCTTGCCTGGGGTCACAGGCGGGGTGTGATGAGGAGGAGCGTTCCTCATCTCTAAATCCATTTTTTTGCTTCAAAACAAGCCAGCAACAGACTGACGAAGGCAGAAACTGGACTGAATGTTAATAAAGAAATAAAACAAGCACAAAACCGTGACAAAAATGGGTTTTTGGAGCAGAGGGCAGGAACTTGGCAAAAGAGCTGCTACACAGTTCCACTCATCACTTGGTTCCACATTATCAGTTTCAAGATACATTAGCTTTTGTTTTGTTTTTCTTGAAATAGCAATGTTGTCATAAAAACAGTAATCAACCCAGCTACTTACTGTGAGAGATCACGTGGCCAGATGTTTTACTATGTGAGCAAGCTCGAGAGTGCTTCCATTCGGTTGAAGGTGGCCAGCCATGGAGGAGAGTGGGTCATGCTTGTTCCCTTTGGTGCACATGTGGGGGCTTCATATTATGAAACTGGGGTGCTGAGGAGGAGGGGGAGGAGGAAGAGGGTGGGAGCTAGTGGCTGCTGCCAGGGTGGGATGCAGGTAGATTTTTTTTACAAAACTAAAGAGTGAGAGGAGAAGATGGCCTGCTGTGGTGGTGGGCAGGCTGTGTTTTTTTAAACCATAACATAAACCTTAAATTGTGGGTGCTTGGGGGTGGTGGAATTGGGCTTTGCTGCAGAGGGTGGGGGGATTGCAGTTTTAAGATTATTGGGCTGATTCTTTCTTTTATTGTTTAGTGCAGCATTTCCCGAACACCACTAATGTGGTGGTCGGGGGGAGGGGAAATTGTTTAACCATAAAAGGCACACTAAGCCAAAACTTGTTTCCAGGTGCAACCTGGGAGCACAATGAAGTTAAATGACTTGCTCAGGGTCACTCAGTATGTAAGTGGGGGCTGTGGGATTCAATCCCAGGTCTCCCAGTTTGCAGCTCAGTGCCTAAACCATAGCGCTATACTGCCTCCTAATAGGCATGCATAGTGCCACTGTTTATTTGTATCTGAATAACAAGTAGTGCATTATTTGTGATATTCAATAAATACTATTCATTATTTACACACACCTAGTTGGCAATATGTTAGCAGGGTAGTGTGTGGTGGTGGTGTTGCATTAATCAAAGGTCATGCTTTTCAGCAAATAAAGGTTTTTTTGTAGCTTTTACTTATCCAATTTATAATTCTGATATATTAAATATGCTTGAAGCACATTGCAAGTGCTAACAACACATTTGAATATACCCTAAAAGAAAGCGAAGCACAAATACAGGCACAAACCTATTTTTTCCTAACACACTAGAACCACCACCCCCACCACCCACCCCCTTTACTGAAAATTAGTGCTGTGTGGAATTTTCAAATTCTGGCAGAATGAAAATCCATGGAATTTTCTAAATTCTGTTGAAATTTCACCAAATTTCACCACAAACAGAACGGCGAAATTCCATGGTAGAAAACAGTTGTGGAATTATTTTCCGTGGAAAAAATGCTGTTCTGTGGATCTCAATATTTTACAAGGAAATTGTTGCAAAATAATTTTCTGCGGAAAGATTGCTTTTCCACAGAATAATATTCTGCGGATCACAGCAGGTGGAATTCCACTGAAGAACCAATGAAATTCCGGTGGAAATTCCATCTGCAGATTGGCCATTCCATGCTAATTCCACCAACAGAATTCCACATTCCGCACAGCACTGCTGGCAACATGAGGTATGTGTCAAATTAGGAGAAATAGGGATCCAAGAAGAGAACTAATAGTTAATGCCTGCCACATGTGCTTGATCCTGTACAGCAATCTGTCATATTCAAAGTTCTCCATGAAAATGACTGTACAGCATATTCAAGGCACTATGAGGTCATCTGCATTTCATTGCGGCCTCACTAACATGTGAGGAACAAGCATTTGTTCATGGAAAGCATGAATATAATTCCCTTCCCCATCAGCATAGAATGTGGACTTAGGCTTTACATAGAAACATAAAATTTGATGGCAGATAAGGGCCACTTGGCCCCTCCAATCTGCCTATTTCCTCCCTACCTACACTATTACCACAGACCATGCCCAATCTACAACTCTTTCTCCCTCCCCCCTTCCTTTACATTATGATTCACTTGAGCTCATTCCATGCAATCTTGATCCACACCACCTCTGCTGAAAGGCTTCTCTAGGAATCCAACACTCTTTCTGTGAAGAAGTAAGTCTTCACAATTCTCCTGAATCTAACCCCCCCCCCAGCTTCATAGCACTTCCCCTTGTTCTTGAATGCATTTTCTTCTGAAAAAATACTTCCCTCTTCTACCATATTTACCCCAGTGAGGTATTGAAGGTCTCTGTCACCCCCCCTCATTTCCAGGTTGTGCATATTTTATTTCAGTACTGTGTTTTTAGAACCCTCACTTTTTTAATGTATGTAGGAAGGTACCACAACTGATGGTATTTTAGTTATCACATGCCCTCATGAATGCAGAAGTGGGTACCTTGAACACCAACCTGAAACATGTTTTAGGATTAGGATTTGCACTATGATACTCTGGTAGGTATCCGATAGCATTACCATGTGGCAAGCACGGTTCACTAAATATGCAGAAATGGACACCCCTCAGTCACTGCCATTTGACTTTGTATGCTTTATTAATTATCATGGACACCTTATACAACACAGCATTCCATTTGCAAAAACTTATTCGTGAAAAGTGGTCTATTATTGCTCATAAAGACAATTTCTGTACATGTTTGTTATTGGTGCTATAATGCTACCCTTACAGCTGGCTATGGTCTGAATGTTGCATTTCACATATGTCTGGTGGTTATACACTCTTCAACTTCAGCGCCAGTGTCAGACATAAAAAAATGTTCAGACTGCAGTCTTCATTTTTGAACTAATTTTACTAGACACCTGCTCTTACAGTTAAATTTTCACTGTGTATTCCAAGATAGAACTTGGGACATCCTAGTGTGTTCTACAAGAGCATGGTATATTGCCACTACATGTCAAGATGCTCAGCTCAACTCTTAATGCAGTTCCTAAAGACATTCTTCCAAGAATCATTTGGGGTAAGGCTGTAAGCTCTATCTGAACTGTAAAATAAGAGATATCAGGTTTAATTCCCACCACAGATGCTGACGTACAGTGTGACCTTGAGCAAGGCACTTGAACTCCCTTATTTGCTTCCACCTGTGAGATCCCACCTGGGTACAGAAACCATGCTACTGCATATTGAAACCCATAAAAAGCAGGGAAAGAGACATCATAATTCCATTGTACAGTGCCCTGGTGAGGCCCCACCTGGAATATTGTGTCCAGTTCTGGGCCTCAAATAAGGCAAGAGATGTTGCACTTTTTGAGAGGGTACAGAGAAGGGCAACTAAGAAGATAAGAACCACAATTAATATGACTTATGAGGCTAGACTGAGGGAATTAAACCTTTTCTCCCTCAAATATAGACAACTCAGGAGAGACTTGTGTATGGTGTTCAGGGCACTTCAGAATGGTGATCTATGTTTACTTATAGGTTTGGAAAAAACGGGTAGAAAAAGACACAAGGAGCCATGACTGCCAGTTAAGAGGGGAAATGTATAGGACCACCAAGAGGGGAGCAGGGATGAACCAGAGAGTGGTGTCATTTTGGAATAGTCTTCCTGAATCAATCATTCACAGTCCCACTATGAATACATTCAAGGTATGCTTAGACAAACATTTAAATAAAAAGAACATCACAACTATCCATTGAAAAATGATGAGTCTATGATGGCTTATGCTGCTTGACTCGTAAACTTTCCTATGATTCCTATGATACTAAAAGCAAGATGTATCTCAGTTAGGGTACACTGGGGAAGTGATTTGTAAAATTCAAGTTTAAGTCAATGTTTCCACAAAGTATAGTACATTAGTGAATTTGAATATGTGGGGCTTAAAACTAAGATAGGGAAAGTCATAACAAAGTCATAAAAAGGATAGGCACTGACGGGGGTGTAGCCAGAAATTCCATATTGTACACACACACACACACTCTCTGACTGCAGCCCCACCATTACAAAAGAATTTGCACAGCCTCTCTAAATGCTACTACCCCCATGGCAAACAAATCAGATTGTCGTCAGATGACTCCTCCAGTCTCTAAACAGGTGGTACACATAACATACTGTATCTATCTCCTAAACAGTAAAAGTTTAAACAGAGACACTGCTCAGTGGCCTACACTAACTTAAATAGTACAGATCAGAATGGTAATGTTAACAAAAAGGTATATGATTTGGGACAGGAACTCAGCAAAACTGTGCACAAATGTATACAGTGAGTATGTCAGTCTACACCCTTGGGCAATGATGACCTCATTGCTTGAGCAAGCATATTTTTGTTTACAATTTAATTACACATTCCTCCTTCTAGAATCATCCCCTGACCGGGCACTTCCTCTGAAGCTGTGGTGCGGCTGGACTCCTACAGTTGCTGACCGCTTGACTGCCCACCCGCCTGCTCCAAGGGACAGACTCATCCCCGGACCAGGCACTCCCACTGAAACTGCGGTGCAGCTGGACTTCTACAGTTGCTGACTGCTTGACTGTCTACACACCCACTACAAAGGACAGACTCGGTCCCTGAACAGGCACTGCCACTGAAGCTGTGGTGTGGCTGGACTCCTACAGCCACAGACCACTTGACTGCCTGCCTGCTTCAAGGGACAGAATCAGCCCTTGACCAGGTGCTCCCACCAATGCTGCAGTGCAGCTGGACTCCTACAGCAGCAGATTACTTGACTGTCCACCCGCCTGCTCCAAGAGACAGAATCAGCCCCTGACCAGGTGCTCCCACTGAAGCTGCAGTGTGGCTGGACTCCTACAGCTGCGGATCACTTGACTGCCTCACCACCAGCTCCAAGAGACAGAATCGGCTCCTGACTGGGCACTCCTGCTGGAGCTATGGTGTGGCTGGACTCCTACAGCCACAGACAGCTTGACTTCCCACCCTCCCACTCCAAGGGACAGGTACGCTACCTCTAAGCTGCCTCCAATGGCTGAATTCTTGGCACCTCTCAAGCCTTTTTCTGATTGGATACTACCTTCAAGACCGACCTCTCTATTGGTGATTTTTCCTCTGCCTTTCTGCAATGTTAGTTTCTGTTCAAGAAATGTGCTTCTAGCTTAAACTTGATATATTAGACAGCTAAAAATCTGACTGTTAATTTGTTTAAATACTGCTAATTAATTCCAGCTCTGCTTAAGTTACAGTTAGTTGAATTTCATTCTGCCTAATCTGCTCTCTCTGCACCTCATTTTTCTAAGCCTGTTTTTTCTCTCTGCGCTTCATTTTTTCTAAGCCTATTCTGCTCTCTCTCTGCGCCTTAATTTACAAAACCAGCACACTGTGTTGCAGTCCAGACACCACCCCACCAGGCTACTCTTTTGTGCCTCCTTCCCTCCCCCCACTTATCTCTCTGTCTCTCTCTCCCATTGTCCCACTGTCCCTCCTCACCAATTTAGCTGCCGCCGATTTATCGGCCATTAAAGCTGATCTCTTTCTCTCTTTTCCCTCCTTCTGGAATTGGCACCTGATCAGGTGCTTCCAGTGAAGCTGCGGTGCAGCTGGACTTCTACAGTTGCAGACCATTTGACTGGCCACCCACCCCACTCCTAGGGACATTTACGCTACCTCTAAGCCACCTCCTATGGCTGAATTCCTTGGTGCCTCTCAAGCCTAGTTCTAATTGAATGCTACCTCCAAGATCGAACTCTGTATTGGCTATTTTTTCTGTGCCTTTCTGTAATTGAACTCAATGTAGTTAGTGCTTGTTTCTGTTCAAGAAATGTGCTCCTAGCTTAAACTTGATGTGTCAGACAGCTATAAATCTGATTGTTAATTTGATTAAATACTGCTAATTAATTTCAACTCTGCTTAAGTTACAGCTAGTTAAATTCCACTCTGCCTAATCTGCTATCTCTGCGCCTCATCTTTTTAAGACTATTCTATTCTCTCTGTGCTTCATTTTTCTAAGCCTATTCTGCTCTTTCTGCACCTTCATTTTCAAAATCAGCACACAGTGTTACAGCCCAGACACCCTTCACCCAGCTACTCTTTTGTGCCTCCCTCCCTTCCCCCACTTATATCTCTGTCTCTCCTTGTCTCTCTCCCATTGTCCCACTGTCTCTCCCACCGATTTAGCTGCTGCCGATTTAGTGGCCATTAAAGCTGATCTCTTTCTTTCCCTTCCCTCCTTTTAGAATTGGCCCCTGACTGGGTGCTCCCGCTGAAGCTGCAGTGTGGCTGGACTCCTACAGCCGCAGACCACTTGATTGCCCTCCCACTCACTCCAAGGGACAGGTATACTACCCCTAAGCCACCTCTTATGGAAATCACTCCGGTGCTTTGCACTGGCCCCCACTTCCCCCGACCTATCTTGACACTTTCTTATACAGATAAAATTGAACACATGACCTTTCATTGAAAAAAAAGAATAACTAAGTGTACACTTTCCCATTGGTTCAATTACACAGTTATCCCCTTCCTTTTTACTTGGACCCACTCTCCTGTCCTCCCCTGTCCATCTCGCTTCTCGGTACCCATCTTCTATGCTTTACTTTGGCTACTAAAAATTCATCCTTCACCCTTCCACCACCCCACCCTCACTTCAAGATCATATAGTTCACAGCCATGGTTTAGGGGCTCTAAACTGCACTACATTATCATTACACTCCTACTCATTCTCCCATTCTCTGGTGATATCAGTCCAAACCCTGGACCATGCCATACCATTGCCTCTGTGTCTGTTAATGCCTATCCTGGTCCTCACCACCCCACCTCCTCTGAACTCCCCCATGGCCTCAGACTTCTCCATCTCAACGTACGCAGTCTCTTTCCTAACATTGATGTATTACAGAAGCTCGCCTCTATGCTTGCCCCGACATACTCATCCTATCAGAAACCTGGCTCAATAGTAAAATAGCTGACCCTTCTATCTCCATCCAGGGCTATACCATCTCCCGACAAGACCGCACAGGGAGGGGTGAAGGTGTGGCAATGTACATCTCCTCCTCTATCAAATTCACCGCTATCCTATCCACATCCATTCCTGCTGCCTATGAGACACTTATCATATGACTATCCCTGCCATTCTCTATACCTATCTTTGTTGCTTGGGTCTACTACTGCCCTGGTCTCGCTTCCTCTGCTGCCTCAGACCTCATCAATACCATTGTCACACACACATCCATAAGTGAATTGTATATTATGGTGGATTTCAACCAAAATTGGCTATTCTCCTCCCTGAAGAAGGCATGAAATAACTTAGCTGCACTTAACCTAACACAACTCATCCATGAACCAACCCAGTTGAATCACAAAACCGATAACCATTCCCTGATCGACTGGACTCTCACTTCACCTCCCCATAGGATCATTAAGTCTGGCTTATTACCAGATGCCTTAAGTGACCACCATATGATCTATTTGTTTTGTAAAATTCACAGGCTCAAGGCACCCCACAAAATCCTGTAAATTCACTTGTTCAAATCCCTGAACCTTGCTCCACTCCTCCATGACCTTGTCCACATGGACTGGGTCCCTATAGCCTCAGCAAACTAAGTTGATGAAGCTCTAGACTACTTCAAGGGCAACGTTCTTAAAACCTGGAACCATCTTACACCAATTAGGAGGTCCAGAGTTCATGGGAGCCACTTCCCATAGGTCACCCCAAAGCTACTGACATGCCAATAGACACGGGACCATGCGTGAAAAATCCATAAAGTCTCCAAGCTCCCTAAAGACTTCTAAGCTTACTGCACACTCCAGAACTCATGCACAAAAGCTATCCATTTGGCCAAGGCTGATTACTTTAGATCCACTTTTCAATCCAACATAAATAACCCTTCCAAATTTTGGAAGATCATCCATGCCTTATTCCCCCCCCCTTCTAAACCACCTACCCCTCTCCTCAATCTCAATAACACATTCAGTTACCGATGACCCTTCTGTCACCATGGAATTTAACTCTGATTTTACCTCTTGTGCCTCTGTTCTCCTGTCCTTCCTGCCCTCTTCCCCTTCTGCCCATTCCTCCTCTACATATAGTGTACCCTTCCTTTCGGATCATTTATCTCTCTCCAAAATTTCCCCCACTGACACCCTGGATGCTCTCCTTGCACTCAATCCCTCTAAAGGAAGTTCACCAGGTGGACTAGACCCTAAGCTACTTTACCTTTCTGCTCGTGTGATCTCCGCTCTGCTGTCTGCTCTCCTAAATCTCTCTTTCTCGGAAGCAGCTGTCTCAGCTGACTGGAAGCATGCAATAGTCCTACCCCTACCTAAGGGTGGAGATCCTTCCTCACCTGGGAACTACCATCCTATATCTCTCCTCCCTATTCTGGCCAAGTTGCAAGAGCCCTTGGTTCTCTCTCTCAGCTCTCTTCCTATCTTTCAAACTTCAGCTTCTTTGCACCTTTCCAATCTGGGTTTTGGAAGAATGACTCAACCACAACTTCCCTGCTAAGGCTCACAGATTTTATCATCTCAGGGATGGATGGTGGTGCAATCACATGCACTATCTTTGTTAACCTAGCCAAGGCTTTTGACACAGTCTCCCACACCCTCATCCTAAATACCCTCACCTGAGCTGGTTTATCTGATTCTGCCATAATCTAGTTCAGAACCTACCTTGTAGGTAGGACTCAATCACTTAGAATTGCTGATTCAATATCACACCCACTCCCAATTAACACTGGAGTGCCACAGGGCTCAGTGTTAGGCCCTATATTATTCTCTATTTTTATCAATGACCTTCTGTCTGTCTGCACCTCATCCTCTATCCACATATATGCAGAAGACATGGTCCTGTCACCTCCTGACAGTCTCCCTCTGATGTAGCAGCCAGACTCTAGCATGACATCAACCAAGTCCAGCACTGACTATGCTTGTATCAACTTTCTCAATGCCAAAAAGACTGTCTCTATGACCTTTGGCACTAGGCAGAGACTCATTAGGCTACCTTCCCTGCCCTCCTCCTCACCCTTGATGGGACAACCCTTGAAGATACATCCTCCTTCAGATATCTTGGGGTTTGGCTAGGCCAACACCTCAGCTTCTCTGGACATGGGGATGCCATCCTGAAAATGTTGTGCCCCAAGCTTGGTACACTATTCAGGAACTGTAGTTACTTACCTCTATCCGCTAGGCATAAACTCATCCAGAAGGTGATACTCCCCATTTTTGACTGCTGTGACATAGTCTATAGTGCTGCTCCCAAGACTTCCTTATCCAGGATGGACTCCCTTTTCAACACCTTCTGCCACTTTGCCCTGGATTCCCCTTTAACACTCATCACTGTGACCTTTACCACTCTCTTGCATTTCCCTGTCTTGATAACAGGCATCTCCTCCATAGTGCTAAATTTGCTTCTAAATTTTGGTTTGGGTCTCTCCCTTTCTACCTTTCCTCCTCTCTTTCCATCCCTCCACCCCTGCTCACTCCCTCAGATCCAATGACTGTCTCACTATGCTAGTTCCTAGCCGATCTACCTCAGTAAGACAAGCTGTGTTTTTGCACCGCTTCCCAAAGCTTTGGAGTGCTCTACCACTCCAAATACTTCACTCCTTTTTCCCTCTCTCTATCTCCTCAGCTCTACATAACTATGTATCTGTGAATTGCACCTGCTCCTAAGCTCCCAAACCTACCACCCAATTATCACTCCTGTCATTATACTTATAACATACATTAACTCTGCTTATAACATGGGTTACCTTCAGGTGCTTATTTGATTAGAAGATGGCTGTCAGGTGTCCATTGATTAAATTCCCTACTTAATCCATGTTTTTTGTGCCTGATCCTCTTGTTGAGAGAGTATTGGATTTATCACACCATGGAGGGATATGGAGAATCTGCTCAGCTCAAATTTGTACATAAGCCATGTTTGTTTTGATATAAGAGAGCAGAGCAACCGGTAATCTCCATAATTTATTTATTTATTTAGTTTTTGTTGACCGGGTAAGTGCACTAGACAAATCCTGTCTATTTTCAGGCACAACCCCGGGGAAGGGGATACAGATGAATGCCAACAGACCTTGAACCAGATTAAGCTGTTGGTGGTATTTTTAGTGAATGAGGGAAATTTTGCCAGGACACCGGGGAAATTCCCCTACTCTCACAGTAGGGGGACTGGCTGACTGTGAGTCATGGCCACTTCAGGTGGAGTGCTGGAGCAGCAAGACGCCTGGTCAGGAGGACAGACAATCCTCCAAAATAAAGATTTTTCAGAAGAACCAGAAATATTTATGGATGTGGTCTCAGACACTAACGATTTAAAAACTATAGAGACATTTATTTCAACAGAGGATACAGGACTACGAAAGCCTGGCGTTTATTTAACTCCTGAAACTATGATGGAAGCCTTATTGCAGAAATCCTTAACAGACATACTAACTAAAGAAAAAGAGAGGCATTTGATTGAAACAGGGTCCCTGATGAAACAACTCGCCCGCTTGCAGAATGAGCTATCGGCTGTCAAAACTCCTGGCCCGCTTGTCATTGGGCCTTCACCTCAGACTGATGTGTCATCTGTTAAGAACTCAGCAGAGTCGGTGAGTCAAACTTAATCTCTTTTTCACAGACATCTCCTTCAAAAAATGACATGATTTCTATGGCTGGTTGTAAAAGAGTACAGAATCACTCATACCAAGAGCCGCTATCTGTAACACATAACACTAATTTAAGCAGCAATACACTCCTGATACTGTGCGAATCAAACATGGTACCTCAATGTAATGCAGGCTTCAAGGTGCCATCAGCATGGGAGTGTTCAGACGGCAATGCAGCGTTTCACAGTATAAAACTCTCGAAAACAGCGGGGTTTGTTTTTAGTGAAACTAAGACAGGTATGAATTCAATGAATGGGGAACAAGATGTAATTTACCAAACATCTGCCTCACACCAAAATGAGGTCACTGAATTTAATTTCGCACAAAGGAGTACATCTAAAAATGGGTTGACATAAGAAATTAAAGGGAAATGCACAACTGTTTGGGTGGCTAATAGACGAATTATGTCCATTTCCATGCCTACCGCAGTACAACAGGTTAATCAACAGAGTCTTGATGTTAATCCCACTCTAACAGTAGAAAAGGCAACTAAAGGGACTTTAGTTTCAAACAAACCTTCGGGTGAATCATGGTCTCCCCAAAAAGCACTAAGTGAAGCCGGATGGACTCAAAACACGAAAGGAATCTGGCTTCCCACCCCTGACTGGGATCCAGTGCTAAATTTCATTCAGAACATGCCTGAATGGTGCCCAGCAGTGCCACAACTTGCGGTAGCCAAAGGAGCACCATTGACAGACCCTGTACAGGAAAAATAACTTTCAATATCAGAACCAGAGCATAATCTGGAATCTAAACAAATTGATGAGGCATCCACTGTTACCACCAAATCCCCAGACTTACCCCTACTTGAAAATAGCAACAAACAAGCCTCTGAGGATGCATAAAAGCCACTACTTTCTGAACTTTTTTCCAAAATTAAGAAAGAAGCTGCTCCAAGAAGAAATGCAGCTCGTACTAGATACAAAGGGGGTATGGAGGTTAGGCCAGACAGACATTATATAGGCAAATTGTTATTAAAAGACTCTTTGCATTTTTCTCTGAGAGAAGTGTTTGCCTTTATCAACATCTTGGGGGAGGATAACTTTGATATTAGTTTTAGATCTGCTTATGCTCTTGATTTGTTTTGGGAGAGGTATAATCAAGTTAAGTTCTCCCCTACATGGACCCCCTTTATGGTTATTCCTTTATCAAAGCCCCTAATTAAATTTATTACAGTAATGTTCAGGAATGAGGGGGGTCCATGTAGAGGACATAACCTATTGGTTAAGCTAAAAATGTGATATCATGAGTCCTCCAGAAGCCATATTAGATACAGAAATGTTTTGGACTGGGGGATAGCATTATAAAGTAAAGCTTTGTCAAACTGAGTCTGGTATCGAACATGTTCCCAATTCCTTCCTTTTAGGTTGAGACAGAGGTGTTTGTTTTTATGCTGGCCAGCCACGGGCCTGTTACAAATGTGGATCCAGAACACGTCTTTCCAGTTCACGTGACAGGCCGAGGTGTGACAATTGTGGAGAAATTGGGCATATTGTTTTTCAATGTGCAAACTTAACTAAGTGGGATCTTTGTGAAGACACTGGTCATGTATTTTCTGAGTGCCCATGGGCAGCTAAAAATAAAGCCACATGTTTAAGTCCAGATTTCCTCATACAGGAAGCACAGGACTCAGTATCCCCACAGCATAAAGATGCCTTAATGCCTGACCAGACAACCTTAAGTTCTTTAGAAAAGCCAAATCCCTCACCTTCTTCCTCTGACCTAATCACCATAGAAAAACAAGAGGAACCTGAATCACTAAATCTCTCTACTCCCATCTCCGCTTTGAAACTGCCACCCGATAAGTTAGGTCCAGTCTGTTATACGGACCCCATAAAAGACACTACCATCTTCCCCAATCAGGTACCCTTTACACCAGTACCAGTAGGAAGATCAGCCAGGAATGTGAAAACAGATCTGGTTACACCTCCCATAGACGCAGACTCAAAAAACCCCTTTGCAGTCTTGTCAACCCAGTAGGGAGACACAGAGATGGATCTGGAAGATTCAGATTCCCAATCTCTACCAACAGAGACTGGCATGGTAACAGTGACATTCAGATTATAAAGGAAAGAAAAAGAAAAGAAGGAAAAAAGAGCTCTGAACCTACTTTTTCTAAAATACCTACATGGCATCTTTTAGGGTGGGAACATTGAATGTACATATCCTCCTTAATTCCAGAAGGAGAGCTGTAACTTACAATCAAATCCATAGGGCAAAAATTGACATCTGCTTTTTGAAAGAAACATGGATGTACAGTATTGAACAGGAAAGGTTTTTTCAAAGAGAGTGGGTTTGGGGATCTTCTTATTGGTCATTCAGAACAGCAACAGCTGATGGTATAGGGTTTCTTTTTAATTCATTCAACTTTACTCTCATTAAATTAAGAGACCAAGTCCCAGGAAGAGTATTGATCTTTGAATGGGTTATGGGATAAACTGCACTACAGACTAATAGATGTGTATGGTTCACAGATCCAATCTGAGCGAGTGAGATACTAACAACAACAAAAATGGAAAGGGACCTGGGGGTAGTCATATCAGATGACCTAAAGGTGGGCAAGCAATGTGAGAGGGCAGCAAGGAGGGCTGAGGGGATACTGGGATGCATAGGGAGAGGCATCACCAGTAGAGAAAAGGAAGTTATTATCCCTCTGTACAGACAGCTGGTCAGACCCCATCTGGAGTACTGCGTGTAGTTCTGGAGACCCAGTCTTCGCAAGACATAGACAGGATGGAAGCTGTCCAGAGGAGGGCAACTAAAATGGTGCAGGGTCTGCACCAGAAGACATATGAAGAGAGTCTTAAGGAGCTTAATATGTATAGCCTCGAGGAAAGGAGGGGGGGGACATGATAGAAACTTTCAAGTACCTCAAGGGAATCAACAAAGTCCAAGAGGGTAGCATCTTTCAAAAAAAGAGGTGTGCAAGAACAAGGCGGCACAATTTGAAGATGGGGGGGTGGCTCAGAGGTAATTTAAGGAAGTATTTTTTCACAGAGAGGGTTGTGGATGCATGGAACGGCCTTCCGGAGGAGGTCGTGGAGTCAAAAACAGTGGTGGAATTCAAGCATGCATGGGACAGTCATAAGGCAATTCTAGGGGGTGGGGATAGGAAGAAATAGGCTGCTGGTTAACTAGGATCTGCAGCTTATCCAGTAGGCAGGGAAATGGGCAGACTGGGTGGGCCAAGCAGTCCTTATCTGCCGTCAAATTCTGTTTTCTATGAGTAGACTTGTTAGAAAATATACAACCTTTTTTACTTATTTCAGCTAAAATTTGCGGAGATTTTAACTGTAGTTTGCAAACCTTCCTTGGTAGTAAGACACCCCAAGGAAAAAAGTATATTGTGATTCAAATGCACTACGGAAATTGGTTGACATGGTAGATCTTTTACACTACTACACTTATCAGACTGCAGGACCAAAGTTCACATTTAGCAGAAATAAATTTACCTCTACCATAGATCATATGTTTATCTCCAAATCCTTGCCATCATTCCACTTCAGAACCATAGCTATAGATTTTTCCGATCATTTACTATTACTCTGCTCTTTTCTTAATACCCCAGACATTCATATGTTAGGCCGAGATGGAAACTAAATTCTTCCATCCTAGCTGATCCCTGGATTACTCAGCTAGTAACACATTTATTAAAGGCTCAGCTATCTGTACAATTTTTGTATGAAAATTTGGAGGATTGGTGGGCTGATTCTAAAACTAATTTTAAGGAATTAATTATAAAACATGGAAAGAAAAAAGAAAATGATAAATTTCTCCGGTATCTACAGTTGCAACAACAACAACAGGACTTATACTCCATGGCTAGCACTTCCAAATTTGATTACACAAATCAAATAAATCTATTAAAAACAGAAATGACCAAATTTCCATATAACAGAGCATTGACTATGAATGCTCTGTGACAAAATGGAACTAAGAAATCTCCACAAGGAGATCCTTAGGAAGTCTTTAAAAAAATGTAAGAATACCACCATATAGAATCCTTATTAAATGAGGAGGGAATTTTGGTGACATCTATAGAGGCACTCAATGAAGCCATAAAAAATGTATTTCTTCTCATGCTCCTCAGAATCCCCCTTCAGAGGAGGCCATTAGGCATTTTTTAAGTAAGATATCAGTACCACCTTCCATGGATGACAAAGCCAATTTAACAATACCTAACACAGCATTAGAAATAGAACTTTTGATTAAAATTTTAAATATGGTACACCACCTGGCCCAGATGGTTTGACAAATGAATTTTATAAAACTTTTTCAAAACCTTTGTCACAATGTCTGGAGTTAGTTTTTAGGTTCTTTTTTTTTATACCTACAACACTCCCAGGTGGTTTACCACAGGTCTAGTAATCTTTATTTTTAAATCAGGAGATAAGACCTCAATTAATAATTGGAGGCCAATCACACTTTCAAATACTGATTATAAAATATTAACTATAGTTATTAACAATAGGCTGAAACAATATGCAACTTTGGTCTTATCCCCTTTGCAGTTTTGTGGATTACCTAATCGGAAGATTCAACAGGCCTTAGTAATAATAAGGGATCTAAAAGATTATGTTTCACAAACTGGGAAAACAGGGTGTATTATTTCTGTAGATCAGTATAAGACTTTTGACAGGTCTACCACCCATTCCTGTTTTTAACTCTGGAAAAATATGGGGTTCCAATGCCAGTGATACAATGGCTTAAATCATTATATTGTGACACAATTGTACACCCAGTAATTAGAAACCAAGTTATAAAAGGGTTTTTCATAAAAACAGGAGTACGACAAGGATGCCCCCTTAGCCCTCTCCTATACATTTTTTATCTTGATCCCCTCATATGTCTTTTAGCAGATGATCCCATATGTTGGGGATAATAGGCCCAGAT
Source organism: Neoceratodus forsteri (assembly GCA_016271365.2). Taxonomy (NCBI): domain Eukaryota; kingdom Metazoa; phylum Chordata; order Ceratodontiformes; family Ceratodontidae; genus Neoceratodus; species Neoceratodus forsteri. The sequence goes on from CM057453.1 coordinate 1,389,613,644, forward strand.
AGGACACAAAGAATTTCCATACATGCTTATGCCGATGACATCTGTCTATTTTTTTCTAAATTTGCACAACTACCTTTTTGCTTAGATCTAATGAATGAATATTCAAAATTTTCTAATGCTCGATTAAACAAAGCAAAATGTAAAGGCCTATTTTTCGGCTCAAATTGTCCTGTCTGCACTACTATTGATGGGATATTAATTTCTACAGACCCCTTGAAAATTTTAGGTGTTAACTTTGGAGCACAGAATATCCCCTCTTTTAAATGGGAATCCACCTTAGCTCAAGTAGAACTAAAAGTTCAAAGATGGAGGCATTGGAGAATGACAAAAAATAAATGAATACACATCATTAAGCAATTTATAATCCCTATGATTCTTTATACGGCCATGATTTTTTCACTTCCCACTCAGATGGAGACTAAAATATATAGCCTTTTTTCCAGAAGCTATGGGGCAATAGACTGAACCCCATTAAGTGCCAATTCACTTATTTACCTAAAGAAAAAGGAGGATTAGGTATGGTAGACCCTGTGGTATTTTTCCACATTGTATTTTTCTCCCACTCAATGAAAATAGGTTTAACCCCTGGTAATACAATCTGGGTGGGATATTCAAAAGGGTTGCGCCATGCGCAATAGGGTTGCACATGTGCAAGTCCGAAATTGCGCCATTCTGCGATATTCAGCAGGAGGCAGTTGCGCCACTGAAAACAGGCTGAGCAACAGCGCAATGCAAATGAATGCATGCTCAACTGGAAGGGGAGGAACCATGCATAAACTGCACAGCCCGATATTCAGCCGGGCTGTGCAGAGTTGTGCAGGCGCAACCCCCAACCTGCGCCTGCAGGACTTTGAACCAAAAAAGGCTTAAGTTGAGGGCCACCCACAGGTGAGCTGCTGTATTGCAGGGTGCAACACAGCAGCTGCCACCTTGGCTGGCTAACCAGTCCCTGTTCCCCCACTGCCCGATCACGGGCATGAGTGTACTCCCACCAGCCCGATCACGGGCAGCAATGTGGCTCCCCCCCTCCACCCGAACGTATCCCTGGTGGTCCAGTGGACTGAAATGCCTGATCGTGGGTGGTATGTGTAATTAAAACCACCCCCTCTGAACATAGCCCTGGTGGCTAGTGTCCCCCAACCCAGCCACCCATGAAGCCCCACCACCCCGCTCCCCCCCCGGAAGCCAGTGGGTGGCAGCATCCCAACCACCTGCCACCCCGCTGCCCGCCGACTGGGGGTAGTTTTAATACACATACGCCCGCGATCGGGCATTTCGATCCCACTGGACCACCATGGATATGTACGGAGGGGGTGGGTTTTGACATACATACCGCCTGTGATCGGCATTTCGTCCACTGGACCACCAGGGCTATGTTCAGGAGGGGGTTATTACACATACTGCCCACGATCAGGCATTTCGGTCCACTGGACCACCAGGGATATGTACAGGAGGAGGGGGGGAGCCACATTGCTGCCCGCGATCAGGCTGGTGGGGGGGAGTACACTATGCCCGTGATGGGGCTGCAGGGGGCATCGGTCCCCAACGGCTGCTGTCTGGAAGGGCGCCAGGTGCAAGTCCTCGGGGATCAGCACACCTACATGCTAATGGCATGCAAATGGGGACATAATCACATGCAAATGGTCCCCCCGCACCTTGCATGAATTATAGCCCCATTTGCATGTCACCTTTTGAATATCGTGATTTTACACATGGTGCAATGGTACTTGCACCACACATAGAGTTGAATGCTCCACTCTGTCAACTTGCGGTGGCGCAAGTTCCACTGCGCCATGCACAGTGGCTGTGGCTGGGGGGTGATATTCAAAGGAGTTGCTCAATAGCACAACTCCTTTGAATATCGCCCCGGACATACCCCTGTGCAACTATTTTGTGCAGCTCAAGGGTTTGCGCCTATGAATGGTGCAGTTTGAATATCCCACCCCATGTTCCTACTGGACTAAAATTAATTCCTCAGGCTATTTATCAAAATGGCAAAATATTCCCCTTAAGGTATCTAGTAATCTTCAAATTCCATTTTGGTTTTTGCCTGCAGCCTAAAAACTGTACAGATGGAATCTAACAGTACAAGTTATTAGGAACTCAGGATCACAGTTATATAAGATATCAATGGCCTCTACCTATCCAACAATACCATGTTTTAAAAACTGTCCTTCCAACCAAAATTTAGGAGTTTTAGCTCAATTGACTAATAAGAGAATCCCTACTCAAATGTGGGAATTTTTATGGTTGGCTGTCAATGGAAGGATCAACATAAGAGGAAATACAAAATATAAAGCAAAAATAGAACAAAATTGTCCATATAAAGAGTGTCATAATTTAGAAGAAACCATGGAACACTTTTTATTCCAATGCTCCTATGCAAAATCTCTCTGGAAGTATCTTGCCATTCAATGGAAAATGGGGTGGCTAAAGTATTTACACTAAGGAAATGTGGTATTAGGACAGTTTGGTAATCTAGAAAAACACTATCATAGAAATACATTGGTTGTTTTTTGTCGTTGTTTGAAATGTTATCTTTGGCAAGCTAGATGCCAATGGGTCCTATATCAAAAATGGTGGCCTTATGAGATAGTGGAGATTTTAATACATTCTGCTATGGAAAAAGCGTATATTTCAGACTTAGGGGTTTATTCATCCCAGCAAGTTTTACATTGGTGGAAAGGTTTCCCAATGTTCATTAAATATAAATAGAAGATATTGATAGCCTTTTAGTTAGTTAAAGTAGGTCAATGAGATATATATGAGTTCTTTTTAATAATTTAGCAATGTTTTTCTTTGATTTGTACAATTTAATTCCCTAATGCAATTTATGTTACTGTGAATGTATGTATGTTGGTTTTTTTTGTCATTATAATAAAAAAAATCCTCCTACTCTTTTAGTGGGAGGGAGGTTTATACATAGTTATTTTTACAATAATCTGATAACGTATGAATGCAATACTTATTTGTTTTTATTTACCTTATGATTTGTATATTATTTGTGTGACTTAACACTGTTTGTAAACATTTATTTTTGATGTTATAATAATAAAAAATTCCCTTACTCTTTTTCAATAAGTGCAATGGGATCTTTAACATCCACCTGAACTACCACCAATTCAGGCAGATTGGACCTCGTTTTAACATCTCATCTGAAAGATGGCACCTCAGAAGTGCAGCACCCCTCTCATGCTGCACTACAGTGTCAATACTGGGATATTAACCCAAGTGCCAGATGTGGGAACTGAACCCATAGCCCTCTGATTTCCTGGTCTCTGAGGCAAGTGTGCTACCTTCTGAGCCACTGACACTGCTACATAATGTAATAAAGCTAATCTTGTGCATTGTGTGATTAATACAGCAACACCAATAAGTGGGTTATCACTGTGGTACAACAAACCCGTGCTAGTAAGTAGGGGAAATCAAAATCCTGACATACGGCTTGCATCAGAGAGCTGTCATTCGGCAGTGATGCTCATGTTTTCTCAGTGCTTCGGTACTCAGCAATGGTTTGAGAGAGACACACACACACACACACACACACACACACACTAAAAGTGTTTGCAAGATGCACAACATAATTCATTTGGGTGTGTGTGTGTGTGTGAGAGTGTGTGTGTGTGTGTGTGTGTGTCTCTCTCTCTCTCTCTGTCTCTACCTTTAGTCAACCTTTTCTCTTTCTGTCTCTCTGGGATCAGGACTGCAACATGCACACTGTTTCTTTGTCTGTGATCAGTCTGGATAGGTTCCCCCAACCTACAACAGAGAGAGAAGGAGAGAGAGAGAGAGACAGTAAGACTGCAGTGCTGTGCGAAAGAGACAGCAGCAGCTGTGAAAGGCAGAGGTCTCAGTGCGTGGGGAGCAGTAGAATGAGAGAGAGAGAGAGAGAGAGAGAGACAGCGGGAAAGTGAACTGTCTTGCAGTGTCCCCTGAAGTTGTCAGTGCCTCCCCACTGAGCAGTGGCTGGGAGAGACTGCGAGAGAGACAGACACAGAAAGTAAGTGTCTACGACATGCACCACAGAATTCCTTTTGTGTCTGTCTGTCTGTCTGTCTCTATGTGTCTCTCTCTCTCTCTCTCTCCCTCTCCCATCCCATCATTCTCTCTCTCTCTCTCTCTCTGTGATCAGCAGTGTAGTGCTGTTATCAGAGTAGTACAGAAGTGGGCAGCGCATTCAAGTTGTTGCTCAGTGACAGCGTGGAGAAAATGAGTGTTTCTCTCCCCTCCCATCACTTCTGGAAAGTTCTGGCAAGTGCAGAACAAGGCAGGGCATTAACATTCTTGCTCCATGACAGCTTTGTCACCATTAATGAAAGTATGCCCCTGTCCTTAGCTATGGATGCTACTATGGGTAACTGAGAGAAACAGTGACAGAGACACAGCGAATTGCACATTGAGGAACTTCAGATCACAGTGTGCCTCTTCTATGGGGGGGGGGCTGGCACGTAAGGTCACAATCACACTGCCCTACATTGTTGCACAAAATAAATGTTACAGATCGTGTCAATTCAGTGTCATTGACATTTCTACGTTCATCAGAACAAGGCAATATGCATTTTTTTGTTAGGGACTATTTCTCAAGGTGGCAAGATACAGTGCTTTTCTTGCTTTGAAACAGGGAGAAACACCTTTTTGGGTGGCATTAGCCAATGGTTGGCATAACCCATGTTATAAGCACAATAACCCACTCCAGGGTATGGGGTTATAGGCATTTAATTCACACCTGGGGTGCTGTGAGGACACTCAGCCTATGGCCTTGTGCCCACAATGCACCCCCTGGTGTGGATAAAATGCCTATAACCCCATACTCTGTCGTGGGTTATTGCTAACTTGTCTGTTCTCTCCTCCCTACCTGCTTTACCCCTTACCTAGTGAATAAATTGTTATCTATGCAGTTCAATGCACTTGAAGCACCCACTGGATATTGTGTTGCACAACTTTTTTTTTTTTAGTTGTTTAACCAGGTATAGCACACTAAGCTGAAAGCTTTTTTACAGGAGCGACCTAGGAGCACAAGGTGGTTAAGTGACTTGCTCAAGGTCACACAGTATGCAGGTGGAAGCTGTGGGATTCAAACCCAGGTCTGATCTGCTGGATGTCACCAGATTTGCAGCTCAGAGCCTTAGACCACTGCGCTATACTGCCTCCAACTTGAAAAGAGTTAGTTGTGACTGCTCTCGTATAGCATTTCTCAGGCTTTTTACTAACAATATAATTCCCATCTCTGTATTATTGGATCCTTGTACATATTTAATGTGTGATGAACCTTATGTTTTTAGGTATTTCTCAACTACCCTTTCCCCCAGGATGCACTGGAAGATGAGCAATTTGATTGTTCACAGTGTGCCATTCCTGGTGAAACTTTTCAATAAATAAATAAATAAACATGATAGCTCAGCTGAGATGCAGCACCTCAATTCCAATCTGATTGATCATGCTCCTGCCCATTTCTGCTGCCAGGTGGATTGTAGCACGGGGAGGTTAAGTGATTTGCTCAAGGTCACACAGTGAGTATTCAAGACTATATGGCACTAGTGAGATTTAAACCTGTAGTTTTCTGGTTCCTAATCCAGTGCTCTAAGCACTAAACCTTACTGTATTAGGTTCTCATTGCAATAAATGTATGTAGGCTGCTGTTTACATCAGGGAAGATCTTTTTATTAATTCAAACATTCTCACAAGGGCTGAAGGAGCTGGTTGAGGGAAGCAGAAGAACATAATGTTACGCAGCAGTGACAATATTAATAAAGATGTTTGATTTACCTAACTACAGAAAGGTAAAAGTGCGTGAAGGGTAAGTCATCAAAGATATACCTGTAGGCTAGTTAGAGATTCAGTCTCCTTAGGGGATGGAGAAGTGGCAGAAAGAGGTAGGAAGTATGAATTTTCTCAATTACTTGCCTGGGGTCTCTAGAGGTAGTGGTAGAGGCAGAGGCAGGGAGGTGGTGCATTGGTACAGAGGAGAAACTAATTAGACTTGTGCTATGGAGGGACGTTGTCACAGATAGATGAGGTGGCCACCTGGTGTGGAAATAATTACAACAGAGGGAAAGATGAAAAGTAGGTAAAAAAGTGTAAGTTGCTCTCTTTGCATTCCTAATAGCATGAAAGAAGGAAATATGTGTTTTTGGAGTTGTGGAAATCTTTGAATGTTCATGTCTATGTTTTTCTGAAGCAGAACAGAAACATTCTGTGAGAATAGAAACCCCACAAACTTTAAGTGAATTTCTGAAATATACTGCCAGTTGAAAGTGATTAATATTAGAAACTGGAAAAATGAAAGTGAAAACTGATTGTTTTCACCAGGATGTGAAACTAGCAAAAGTAAGAAATAGAAAAGTTAACATTTTTTCCAATGGAAAAAATGATGTCTCCTGGCACTATGTATTGTCATCCAAAAACAGATGTTATATAGATATACTTTAGTCATCTTCTCTCCGTGAAATCTGTAAAGACCCACTTTTAACCAAATGTAGGATCCCAAATAATGAATTTTCTTGAACATTCATTGCAGGGTTAATGTTTCCTTAAACACCTAGGGCAGGATTCACAAAAGGGAATGCGCCCAGCACATCCGAGATGCACCGGGGCATCCCCAACATGTACCCAAAGGTGATTCTGGCAGGGGGCCGATGCGATGGCACATCCATGATGCACTGGCGCACCTGGGATGTGCCGCATACTGCCAGTAATGATATGCGGTGCATCTGGAGGTGCTGTGAAGGAGGTGCCCATGCATGCGGGCATCCCCATTCACAGTCTTATTCCATAAGCGCATCCCGAGGATCTTTGCCACTGAAAGATATGTCTCGGAAATCCAGACTTATGTAGGTGGCCACCCATAGGCAGGCTGCCATACTGCAGGCCCCTGTGAAAGCCGCCCTCCACGGCTGCTGGACGTAAAGGAATGACCCACCCAGGCACCCCAGTCCACCACTCTCCCCCCACCCTAGCATGGTCCCCCTGATGGTGGGCAGCATAATCCACCTGTATACCACCACGACTGCCCACTGACAGAGCTGTCTGGGACTGACAGCTACCGTACTACCCAAAGCCCATGGACCACTGGGGCTTGGAGGGGGTGCTGAACACTTCCATTCCACCGCAAGGAGCAGCTACTAATGGGGCTTGAGTGGGGTTACTTCTTTCATTCTGTCACAAGGAGCAGCATGTATGAGGGGCTTGTCTGAGTATAGTGCTACCACTGCATGAAGCGGCATTCACTGGGAGCTTGGGGTGGGGGCTTTTGCGATGGCCGCAGTGAGCAGCATTTCATGGGGCTGGGGTCAGACCAGGGATGGGCAGGGGTGTCTACAGGTTGGCGCATTTTGGCGGGGCATTCCTACAGGTGCAATGCTAATGGGGACATAATTGTGTGCTAATGGCCCCATTGCGTCATACATGCCTAATGTCCTCATTTGCATGCCCCTGGCTGTGAATCATGTTTTTGGGCACAAGGCATCCTGAGATGCCCTGCCCCAGGGGTTCACAGCCTGACATGGGGGATGCACTGGCACAGCCTGGGATGCTCTGGACCATCCTGGGCAGGGCACACCTGTGCCATTCACAGAGGGGATGCATCAGGGGTACCTCCCTGTGCCTCCTCTGTGCAGCACTCATTATGCACTCAGTGGATCTCCCCTACACCAGGGCAGCTGAGATGCACTGAGTGCGTCTTCTTTGTGAATCCTGCCCCTAGTTTCTTCCATTGACTCATTGCCAGTGGGAGGGTATCTGTCCCACTATCTTCAGGAACTGAAAAAAATAGCACAAGTGGGACCTGGAGAAAGAGGGACAATGCTTAACTCTTCAATTTATAAATTTCCAAAGTTAAGCAAAACCAGAGTCTTTCCAGCTCACAATTTAGAGCAAAAAATCCTGCTGGAACTGGAGGCGATAGAGTTGCTGTATTTAAAGGTGGTCAAAAGGGTCCCTGACTCCCAACTGAAAAAAGGGCTTCCTTCCAGGTACTTTCTAACCCTCTAGAAAAATGGGAAGAGAAAACCCATTCTGGACCTAAGGCTTCTTAACTGGCACCTGAAAAAGGAGAAATTCAGAATGGTACCACTGCAAGCAGTTATCCCATCTCTACAAAAAGGGGGGTTGGGGGAGCTTTGGATTTGGAAGATGCTTACATTCATATCCCTTTATGCACAAGTCAACAGAAGTACACATGAGGCTCTGACTAGGCATTGCTCAACACCAGTTCATAGCAATGCCCTATAGCCTGACCTCAGCTCCCAGACTGTTCAGATAATGCTTAGCTGTAGCAGTAGAAGCAGCAACACATCTGCAAAACCAGGAAATAGTGGTGTTCCCTTACTCAGCCTGGCTAGTAAGTGTGAGAACAAGGTAGGAAGTAGTCCTCTCTATCCAAATTGTGAAGAGTTACTGCAGATGTAACAATTCCTCTTGAACAAGGAAAAAATGACCAGAAATCCTGACTGGTACAGCAGTTTATAAGTGCAGAATTGAAAACTGTACAAGGAAAGGTATATCTTCCAATTCAGAGGGCAGAAGCTCTCGGCTAGTGTGCAAGCTCCACGTGGGAAACCTGTGAATGACGCTGCATGGCAGCCCATGGTTGGGGTGCTGTAGATGGTAGCACTTTCTGTCTTGAGGATGGATGTACTCTTCTGCTACTGCAGTGGCCCCTGTACTGGCCAAAAAGAACAACAATTTGTGAAATAGTTTTTGAGTTTGATAGAGGCAAAACAGCTAACAATTCCACTTTTGCACAGAAACAAATCAGCCAAGGGTTTCGCAGAAATGGATTGGTGTTACAGTTTAAAACATTGTCATTCAGTAGGGATTAGATTAAATTATATGCACTTTTTGTTATTTTTTTGTAACATGTACTAAATTTGTAAACTTGGGGTGCGATTCTCAAAACTTGGCACAAGCCACACCAATGGTGGCTTGAGTCAATCACCAGTGCACCATTGGCCCTGAGCCCAATTCTCTATTGGATGGGGTCCTGGTGGCAAAGTCCCATGGACTGCAACAACCCTAGCAGTGTGTTAGACAGAGGACACACCTGGACAGGTTGCTACAAGCCTGTGGCAATGTGCAGCAATGTGCATAAGCACACCCAGACTAGCACCCCTGATCACCGGTAAAACTATGTAAAATAACCCTGGTGGTCTAGTGGCCCCCCTTCCTGATCCCCAATAATTGTTAAATAAATAAATATTAGCCCCTTTTCCCTTGAAGTCTAGTGCCCCCCTTCCTGAACCCTGATCATTGTTAAAATAAATAATAAATTGCATCTTTTCCCTGGTAGTCTAGTGGCCCCTCTTCCCAAACACTGGTTATTGCTAAAATAAATAATACATTGACCTTGTTCCCTGGTAGTCTAGTGGCCCCCCTCCCCGATCCCAATGACCATGAGAGTACTGTTAATTGGCCTCTCACCTGGCAGTGCCCTACCACCTCACTCCCCCCAACTCATAAGGGAGCCAGTGACTGGCACAACTCACCTCTCACCACTGTGGCCAGCCACTGACTGAGTGCTGAATGATTACATACAGTATATAATATGTGCTCTGTCAGCTGACAATCACTGAGCATGTATTATAGACAGTACAAGCTCATTCAGAGCTCAGTCAGTGGCTGTCCACATTAGTGAGAGGTGGGCTGTGCCAGTCGCCAGCTCCCTTACGGGTTGGGGGGAGCAAGGTGGTAGTCACTGCTGGCTGGGGGGGGCCCACTAGACAACCAAGTATTAATTGATAAAGTAATTTTGGGGTCATCAGGATCAGAAAGGGGGGCTACTAGACTACCATGGAAAATGGTCAATTTATTATTTAATGTTACAATGATCAGGGTTCAGGGAAGGGGGTGCCACTAAACTACCAGGGAAAAGGAGTAATTTATTATTCATTTTAACAATGATTGGGGTTTGGGGAGGGGAACATGGCACATTGCCACTATCAAGTCAACTCCCGAAGTGGTGAAATTTTTAAGTACCCTTAGACCAGCCAGTGCTGGTCTAAGGGTACTTAGAAATGTCACCACTGGAGGAGTATTGTGAATTGAGATTCAGGGGATTTGGCAGCCTCCATCTGCTGCAAACCCCTGGTGCCATGCCACAGTACAGTGTGTGGTGCAAGGGCAGGGCAAGCACTTTTAGGTGCAGGCTGCATGCGGTAGGTGCAGTCTGCCTTTGTGAATTGCTCCTGTGGCATCGTTTGGCACAAGGGACACTTTTCACCAGTCATTTGGGCACAAGCCTCTTTTATTTATTTATTTATTTAAATGTTTCACCAGGAAAGGCACACTGAACAACAAGTTGCTTGTCTCCTGGTGCAGCCTGGTGGAGACAGTATCAGGGAAACACTTACAGACCCCGGAGATTTGAGAATTGGGCCCACAGTGTTTAAAGTTGGTGCATGCCCAGAAACAAAAAATATGAAATATTGCAGATAGGTATATGAAAATGCATGCACAGTGGGGATTGGAAGAAGGAGAAGGTGACACAGGATATCAGAGAGTACATTGGGATTGAATAGAACAGAATGGAATGGGATAGGAAGAGGAAGTCTATGCAATAAGAGATGACAGGATGTATGTTGTTGTGGTATAATAACACAGACCCTGCAGCATCTTATCAAGATGATAAAATGGGTATATTATTTTATATCTAATGAAAGAAACCCAAATATTCTTTACATTTGAATTCAATGGAGGGTCATAATCCTGATAGCTGGAATGTGTATGTATTCTGTTTATGTGACAAAATGGATTTTTTGGTGGTATCTCTCCCGTCATATGAAAATATCACCATTATAAAAGGTGCCAAAGGGGCATGGCCCCAAACATTTAAATTAGAAAGGACAAAAAAATGCATATTTATACAAACTCCACCTTTCCCCACTGAGGACCTCTGCCATAGAGAAGAGGAAAAACTTACTGTGACGGAAACCTCTAAGGACCCAAGATTTCATGTCACTGTCCATCTAGGCCTTTAAATGGTGGAAAGAAGTTTGGGCATTGTGGATTCCATCTAGGGATTAGAATAACAGGCTGTCAGAAAGCAGATGTTAGCAGACCGAGGATCTCTGTGAGTAATGAAGAGTTTCCATTCTGGGTGGTGAAGATGCTGCTTAAGAATGAAATGAGTGTCACATAAAAGGAAAGGGATTAGACACAGGAGTTTTAGTAGGACACAGAAATGAAATGAAAACTGAATAGTAATTGTGACAGAGTCCTGTTTTTGATGAATAAATGGTGGTGCAGGAAGGAAATAAGAACACTAAATGTCAGCTCAAGTACTGCTTGAAATTTGTAATCTGCAGTTGATTCCTTTTATTCAAACTTAATGCACAATGAAATAACAAACAGTAGTGCACAACAGTAGTACACAATTAAAGCAGTTCAATGTTTATTTATTTATTTATTGATATGTCTCACCAGGAAGGCACACTGAGCAACATGTTGCTTGTCTCCTGATGCAACCTGGGGGAAGGGGTACAACTGGAATGAGACATTAAATATTCAATTTACTAGATCAAAATTAACATACAGTTGTAAGGCAGGTGCTACAAATAGTGTTACAACAGTGTTGCGCATAACATGTAGAAAGAGTGGACTATAATAAGTGCTGGGTTAATAAGTAAACAAGTGCTTACATGAAAGAAAAGGGGGAAGGAGGAAAGGGGAGGCAGTGGTGAGGTGGAGGAGGGAGAAGGGTCATTTCCCTGGAGACCCCTTCAGGATGTGAGGAACCCTGCAAGGGGACTGGGGGAACCAGAGAGAAGGGGATAATGCAGTGACCCAGAGAGACCCCTTTAAAATGGTGGGGGAAAAGAGAAAATGAGAGATGCAAGCCCCTTTGGGGGTAGGAGAGGGACTCATGGAAAGCATTCAAGGTTCTTTACATTTTGTGAGAGATCAAGGGAGGCCAGTAAGGGGGAGCAATTTGGGGGAAGCAGAAGAAGGCTAGAGATTTGGGTTGGGTGGGTGTGCACAGGGTAAAATGAAGGTGAGGATGGGGGGTAGGTTTTGTCCAGGGCATAGAGAAGGGACTTATGGAAGGACATGGCAGAAGCAGCTAGGTGCAAGGTAATTATTGAGGGCAGAGCTGATGGAGTAGGCGGAGGATGAGTGCTGGATTTGAGGGGGGAGTGAATTCCTAATTTTTGGGAGAAGGTGAGAGTAACCAGATTGGCTGATTTGGGTGGATCTGCAGGGGATAACCAGGGTACTGGAGTCAGTTGATTTAAAGGAATGGAAAGGTGGGGGGGGGGTTATAAAGGAGGAGGTGAGGTAGGAAGGAAGCTCACCCAACCAGTGCTTGGAGGTGAATTTAGCACTGTGGGAGAGTTGCCTATTTGTAAGAGATGGGAAGGAGAGGGCACGATAAAAATCACAGTGATGGGTGTAAAGGGGGCATCCAGGGCAAAGTGGCAGAAGGAACTGAAGAGGGTGTCCAGACTGGCCAGGGAGGACTTAGTGGCAGCACCATAGACTACATCACAGTAGTCACAAACGGGCAGTATCATCTTCTGAACAAGTTCATGCCTAGCTGTAGGAGGGATGCAATTATGGTTCCTGAACAGGGCACCAAGCTTGGGGTGCAGTTTTTTTCTGGATGGCGTCAATATGTCCAGAGAAGTTTAGGTGTTGGTCCAACCAAACACCTAAATACCTGAAAGAGGATGTGTCCTCAAGTAAAGTCCCCTCAAGGGTGTGGAAAGTGAATAGGGAGCATAGAGAGTATCTGCCTTGTGCCAAAGGTCATGGAGACAGTCTTTTTGGTGTTGAGGAAACATTTATGGTTAGCAAACCAGAGCTGAACCTTGTCAAAGTCTTGCTGTAAGCTAGTTGTAACCTCAACAGGACAGGAGCCAGATGCATACAGGGCTGTATCATCAGCATGCATATGTATAGCAGAGAATGGGGAGCAAACAGAGGTAAGGTCATTTAAGAAGATGGAGAATAGGAGGGGCCCTAATACTGAGCCCTGGGGGACTCCAGTGCTAATCAGGAGGGGAGGGGAGGGGAAGTGGCATCCAAGATCTTAACTGATTAGGTTCTGCCAATGAGGTAGGCCTTCAACCAGTTAGTGGTGGAGGGAGACAGGCCAGCTCCTGGGATTGAGTCGAGTGAGAGACGGCATTGAAGGCCTTGGCCAGGTCTACAAAAATGGCATAGGTAATTTGGCCATTCTTCATCCTGGTTAGGATGGAGTCCATGAGCCATAGGAGAGAGGTAGTTGTTGAGTGGTTTTTCCTGAAACCAGACTGGAAAGAGGTGAAAAAGGAGGTGTCAGATAAAAAAGAGGTGAGTTGGGAGAGGACGATGTGTTCTTGAAGCTTGGCAAGGGTAGGGAGGAGAGAAATGGGGCAATAGTTGCCAGAGGATGAGGGGTCACCCCCTTTGGGCAGAGGGAGGACCACAGCATGTTTCCATGAAGAGGGGACTGAGGCAGTAGAGAATGAGAGATTTAGGATTATTGAGAGGGGGTAGGCAATGGCTGAAGTGGAGAGGTAGAGGAGTTTTGTGTTAGGGCCATGAGGGGAGGCACTTTAGAGGGGTTCATGGTGAGGAGAGTACTTAGGGCATCATTTGGAGTAACAGTAGCAAAAGAGATGGGAAGGTGAGAGGGTGGTGGAGGGGGCACATTGGTAGAGGGGGCACATCACACCCGATTTTAGTAGTACATTTTCTGGCAGTATCTGTCTGAGAGGCTAACAAAACCATATAGAACATCCAAACCTAACCACCCAGAGCTAAGGTCCTTCTAGGACCCATGGTGAAAACATTTTGTAAAGGTAAAAACTTCCATCCCTTTACCCTACCTGGTTATGTGCCGCCTTTAAAACATTCCACTCCCTTTAGGATAAGGATGAAAGGGAAGAGGGTCTAGCAGAAGAAACCCAGGGTCAAGGGTGTGTCCCATAGAATCCACTCTCTGCACCCTTCAAGGAGGTTTAAAATGGTATTTGCTCTCCCCAAAGGGGTATCTGGAGTCTAGAATGCATGAAAGGGATGAGATGTAAGGCACTCAGGAGGCATAGTGTGAACTCAGGTTGCCTATTGCCAAATGTGATATTCTGGCCACCACTGCCAGGGATGTGAGAGCATTCCTCCACTCCTATATGGTATGGGTCTCTGCTTTTCTGCATTTATGTAGCAGTAGGCACTTGGCTTCTCCTCCTGCTGCTAACAGCAAGTACTGTTTATGATCCGTATAACCAACCCCTATTGGTGGAATGCCTGAGAGCAAGAGTTGCAGGTTCATGGCATAAGTCTTCCCCAGGACTTGGGTGCAGTCTTTAACATCATCCCAGAAGGATTGTATATCAGGACAGGACTGCAAGATATGGAGCAGGGAACCCCTTGAGGCTCCACGCCTCCTACAATTGTCAGTTTGCATCAGGCCCATTTTACAGAGTTGTACAGTTGTCTGATACCATAAGTGGAAGGTTTTATTCTGAATTAGTAAACTACAGAGATCAGAGTAGGAGATACAGGCTTCTTTCCAGCAGGCTGGATAGTCATCTTCTGTGATGAAAATCTACAAGTAAATTTCCCACTGTTGTCTGGTTTTTGGCATTTGATCCAGCAGTGCGTCAGTGTTGCACCTACAGATCTTACTTGCTCTCCCTCTAGGGCTTTTGCACCAGTGAGTGAAGGCAGCATTCCCTTTAGCCTCCTCCTTGAGTGACAGGATAGGAACTAGTATAGGGTTTATGGCTCTGTGCACCTGTAGGTACATTCAAAGTTCTTTGTTAGGCAGAAGAAAGCAGGTTTGAAGTCCTTCAAAAGAGTCAGTGTGCTCAGTGTTGGGGTAAGGAAATATTTAACATAAAGGATCCCTGTTTTTATTAAATTTAATAGACTATATTATTTTTTTTCAAAGTAAAACATTACAAACAACGTAACTCAACAACACAAGAAAAACAAACTCTGGCCAGAGCCAATAGGGCTGCAGGAGAGGAATTTAGGTAAAACATATTGAAAATTATTTTTCTTTTTATGTTTTTACACTTACTTTTCAACTCAGCCTTGTGATGAACCTGCCTCATAAAGAAGGGCAGAGAAAATGTTCATCTTATGGCCTAAAGGCGATGTCATGCAGGAACTGCAAAATCAACTTTTGGGCTGCAAACACACATTTTTAGCAGGAGTTGAAAAATGACAGCTGTCATATTAATGAGTCACTGTACCAAAATGGCTATGTTGAAATGTTGTGGTAAAAATACTGAATATTACTAAAGTTATGAGCACACATTGGTAAAATTCAGCGTGGCCTTATAACTTAAAGCAACAGTGCAACAATTGGTGAAAAGTTTGACCTATACTTTTCTATGCTATTTTAGACTGCCACTTACCTCCTGACTTGTATAATACCCTTCTTTCCACAATTTGAGTCTGCTTGAGTACCTTTTTCATGTCTGAAATAATAAAAGGAGCACTCCTTTTAATGTGTCTTGAACCAGGTTTTCATCAGTATTTGTAGCTGTTTTTTGGCAACTATTGTTCTGTAAAGGCAGAGAGCACTACCTGCTGCATAATAGTTCATTTTAGTCATAACGGACATCATGTATAAACAACAGATAGTCA
Source organism: Neoceratodus forsteri (assembly GCA_016271365.2). Lineage (NCBI taxonomy): Eukaryota > Metazoa > Chordata > Ceratodontiformes > Ceratodontidae > Neoceratodus > Neoceratodus forsteri. The sequence continues at coordinate 1,389,629,217 of CM057453.1, forward strand.
GAATTATCTGAAAATACTGATGAAGACATGGTCAGCAGCATATTAACCCTTAGGCTGCTGAAAGAGTTAGAGCATATAGGAACCATGGACTAATATATCAGTCTGTGGCCTAACAAGGGTTAAAAGGAGTGCTCCTTTTATTCTTTCAGACATGAAAGAAGTACTAAAGCAGACTCAGACTTTGGAAAGAAGGATATCATACAAGTCAGAAGGTAAGTGGCAATCTAAAATAGAATAAAAATGCATTGGCCAAAATTTTAACCAGATTATTGCACTGCTGTTTTAATAGATGAACATACTAGAATCATACAACACAAGAATGTGCAAAGTATAATACCACCCCATATGAAATGTATTTGAAGTCAGGGAATGCATTGCTATTTTTTTTTTTGGCATTGAAAACATATAACTTGGTCTACAGGAAGCAAATTCGGATATAGCTTTACTTAATCAAGCCATACTACAGGGGATAAAGTGTCCACCTCAGGAATGGAGAGCTGCTGATAGGTGGCTCAGTCCTGCTCCTACCTTCCATCCTGGCTGACTCCTCGATGACCTGAGGTAGTTCCCAAACCTGGGTTGCCAGCATGACATGAGATAAGGCTAGGTGCCTCAACCCTCTGCACCACCAGGCTGCCAGGTGATGGCCTTCTAAACTGACCTGCCAACAGAGACTGTGGACATGAAGACAGTACAGCAGTCCCCAGTGTTGCCTATCCCTTAGCTTTCACCAGAACTGAGCCTATATGGCTGTGGAGAGCTTTTTGGAGTGTCAAGAGCTTTGCAAAGAATATGAGGTGCTCTTGCCTTACCAAAGTCAGATGTAACTCATACTGCTCCTATTACAGAACTGTGCACATGTGATACTTGCACATGTGCAGTTTTCCTCATAGTCAGATGTAACATGGCAGAACTAACATGACCACATATGTGCCATACTCACATATGCATAGTTTAAGTCAGCACCAGTAAAAGTAAGACCCCACTGAAAATAAGACACTGCTTCTTAGCCAGTCTAATGTGTATCAGCACATTGTAGATGTGGGTAAAATTAGGACCCCTCTGAAAATGAGATCCTGCATCTCATCAAAGCTATCCTGTGTCAGTACATTGCCAAAATGGATAAAAGGATGACCCACTGAATATGACATATTGCATCTCAGCCAGGTTATCCGGCTGTATCAGTACAGTGTAGCAATGCTATAATACCATCAAGAGGTTCTGGAGACGCAAACATTGAGAGCAAAGCTTGATAAATCTCAACATTTTTCCAGAGCCTCCGTGATACATTGCAGGTGAGTTTTACCTTTTAAAATAAATAAAAAGAGCCTTAACATTTGTTATAGTGATTTTACTGACAGGCATAATGAAGACAGTTGTGTACATGTATTGATTTGAGCATAAAAGAAAATGTACAGGAGTTTTGTCCCAGTTTTATATGAAAACTATAGAGAAAAGGAGGGTGACCTACAGAGAAATGCTTTGTTCATTCTGGAAACACTGCAGTTGACACCACTATCACTCTTTGTAATTCCCTAGGATGCCCCTTGCAACCTATGAAAACCCTAAAAGATTAGCTGCCTAGCATTTATTTACCCTTCCTATAAGTATAAAACTATAAGAGTTCCAATTACCCATAGTCAGCCATATCATGGCAGCACTGATATGACTACATATGCGCCAGACTCACATATGCATGGTTTAAGTCAGTACCGGTAAAAGTAAGACCCCACTGAAAATGAGATACTGCATCTTAGCCAGGCTAACGTGTATCAGTACATTGCAGAAGTGGGTAAAATTAAGACTCTCTGAAAATGAGATCCTGCATCTCATCAAAGCTATCCTGTGTCAGTACATTGCCAAAATGGATATTATGATGACCCACTGAATATGACATATTGCATCTCAGCCAGGCTATCCGGCTGTGTCAGTACATTCTAACAATGCTACAATACCATCAAGAGGTTCTGGAGACATGTGAACATTGAAAGCAAAGCTTGAGAAATTTCAACATTTTTCCAGAGCCTTTGTGATATGTTGCAGGTGAGTTTTACCATTTAAAATAAATAAAAAGAGCCTTAACATTTGTTATAGTGATTTTACTGACAGGCATAAGTTGACAGGCACTCAGTTGTGTACATGTATTGATCTGAGCAAACAGAAAAATGTACAGGAGTTGTGTCCTAGTTTTACATGGAAAATACAGGGAAAAGGAGGGTGCCCTACAGTGGAACACTGCAGTTGACATTGCTATCATTCTTTGTAATTACCTCTCTAAAACATTCGCTACCTAGCATTTAAAACCCTTACTACATCCAATGCCACTAATTAGGCCCAAAAAGGGTTAACATAAATCAGCTATTCAGAGTAAATACTCACACACACACACACACACACACACACACACACTGGGAGAGTTCACTAAGATTGTAATTTGACACTACCGCAGTTGACGCTGTTATCTGTTGAATGTCATGTCACTATATTATTACTCTCTAAAGACAGCAAGTCAAATTGCAATGAAAAAAAAGCTGAGAAAACTGTTGAAACTGGTCTAATCAACAGTCCTCTTGCATTAGCTCTAAAAATGCTATTTACCAAGTTGTATTCAAAAGTAAGCATGTGTTTCTTGTACTCACTCACTGAACTATTACAAGCTTGGGGAGGAGATGTGATTGTCCACAGCATGTGTTTCTTAATCCCCAGGCTGCCAAAAGAACTAAAATGAATCTATTTGATTGAGCGCTAGAGAGATGTTCAGTTTGCAGCACTACAAGGGTTAAACTGAAGGAATGCAAACAGTGGAATGATCATTTGAAAACTCCAAAAGAACCGTTCTACAGTCTGAATCCCGTAGCTCATTTTTAGAGCTGATGAATTAGGGCTGCAGGTTCCGCTTACCTATAGCCCTAAAAAAACAAGCTACCATAACCATTACAACAGATACAACTATCAAAACCATCCTGCAACCCCCACCCCCCAACCAGAGCACAGCGGACCTAGATAAAATAAGAAAGGGAGGACAAATGGGAGCTCAACAGTAAAATAAATATTATAGCTAAAGGAAAAAAGGGAGAAAAAACATAGATCTGAAACCAGACTGCTCTGAGGCTGTCACTAAAGTCGAAAGTAATGCATAAAGTAATTCCTATCTACTGAGAAAATGCTTGAACTGATGCTGTAAAGAAGCTATTTGCTTCTCCGCCAGCAACACCTGCAAAATCTCCTGATGCCATTCCCTATATTAAGGGATGGCATCATCCAGCCAATGACATAGAATTATAAGCTTGGCCATGATAGACATCAGGGCCATGAGAGCCTTTTGGGAGCCAAAAAGGCTAGATGGGTAAAAACCAACCAAGCAAATGTCTGGCATAAGGAAGTTTTCTAGGCCTAAAAAAGGGTCCAAGGAATTCTTAATAGTATTCCAGAAGAGAATCACTTTAGCATAATCCCAGAGTAGGTGTTTAAGGTGGCCTTCAGCAAGACCACAGCAGGAGCATACCGGAAAAGCAGTTCTGCCCATTTTACACAACCTATGGGGAGTATAATACAAATAATATAAGATGCAATATTGAATCAGGCAACAATGGTCCTGTTTTATGTATTTATACAGATTCCACTATATGGTCTGCCACATCTTAGTATCCAGTTGAAGACCCACAGTCTGCTGCTAATAATCCCATATCCCTAAACTGCTCACATGGTCCATTGTTTGGAAGAACCTGTAAAACTTCAATTTACAGAGTGGGGCTGTTCTGCAAGAGACATCAAGGTTTGAACACTCAAATTGTCTTGTGGGAACCATGGGCCTGGACCAAGATAAGAAGAAATAGCCCAAGTCACCTGGAAATATTTAAAACTATGAAAGTGGGGTCTAGAGAAGTGGTCCTGAAAGGTATTAAATAGAAGAAATTTGCCCTCTTCCAAGAGGGAGGCAATTGTAACATCACGGACCTGTAGGCAAATAGTAAATGGAATCAGGTGGCAGGCAATTTGAATATTTGGGTTACCTAATATGGGCTGAATGAGGGCCTTTGTCCAGTCCTTGCCTAAATAAGTGCATAACTGCCAGAGGGCTTTTGAGGACCAAAAGAGTGGTGTTGCTTTAAGTGATGAGGGCAAACAGGATAGACTACTAAGCTGCAATCCCAACTCTTTACAGAGATCCCGTTCAATTACCAGCAAAAAGCAGCATATTGATGTTTTCTGAATGGTCAGGACAAGAACTGTCCCATTGAAAAAGTTTGCTACTATGCAGGACACAGCAATATAAAATAAATCCGGAAGACGCAAATTTCCTCGCTCCTGCGGGATTGTCAGTTTAAAGTATGAGCGGCAAGCAGCTCCACTTCTCCATAGAAAATCATTGATCAGATGCTGCAGGAAAGAAAACCAAGATGTAGAAAGATAAATACATTTAACATACCTAGGGGTTACAAAATGCATGATAAAAGATTCATTTTTATTGCACTAACTCTCCTGCAGAGAGAGGAGAGAGAGAGGTAGAGTTGAACAGTGCTGAATCCAATTTAAGCATTTGTATGAGGGGAAGGAGGTTATCCTTAATTAGGTCAGAGGGAAATCTAGAAAGATGCACTCCTAAACAGTGCTGAAATCCAATTTAAGCATTTGCATAGAGGAAGGAGGATCTCTTTAATTAGGTCAGAGGGAAACCTAGAAAGACACACTCCTAAATAAGTCAGTACCATATGTTCCCATGATAAACCCATTTTCAAAATCTCTTGTTTAGTGACATAGACATTTAGTGGCATAACCTTAGTCTTATCTAAATTAAGATTATACCCAGAGATGTCAGGGAAATGTTGAATTTCAGCCAACGCTGTGGGGATCCAGGAAATGGGGTCCTCAACATGCAAGAGGAGATAATCCACATAAGCAGCTAGTTTGTATTTGTCCACCCTAACCGAAATCCCCTTAATGGCTAGTTTATGCAGGAGATTGTATAATAAAGGCTCCAGATATAGATTTGGCAAACTTACCTGGTTTCCAAAAGAATAAGATAAAAATAAAAAAAGAAAGGGGGAAAGAGTACACCTCTGCCTTGCCCCTCGTTGCAACAAAAAGTGGATGGACTGGATACCATTACACCTAATTTGGGCAGAGGGATTACAGTACAACACCTTGACCCATGTAAGAAATGCAGAGAAGAAACCAAATTTCTGCAAAACAGTAAACAGGTAAGGCCAGAAGACCTGCTCAAAAGCGTTTTCCATGTCCAGGGAGAACAAAGCAGATGGGATTCTGCTCAACCTAGATGCAGAAATCAAGTAATGTAGCTTTTGAAGGTGGTCGCTGGACAGATGACCCACCATGAAACCAACCTGCATTGGGCCAGTCAAACCATCCCACACCAAAATCAAACAGTAAGCACACACATTACCCAGGATTTTTATGTTTGAATTAAGTAGGGAAGTTGGACAATAACTACTTAGTAATAAATCATCTTTACCCGGCTTTCGTATGAGTGTTATCCAGACTTACATGAAGTGGGATTGGTAAGGCCCGAAGAGAATAAGTGGTTGAATAACTGGGTCAAAAAAAGAGGCAGCTCATACACACAGGCCACATAGGAATTGTTAATGAAGCCATTTGGCCCAGGAGCTTTGTCCGGTGGGAGCTGCTTTAGAGCCCGACATACTTCTTGAATCATGATAGGACCCTTTAATAACTCCTGCTGCTGTAGAGTAAGAGTGGAAGGAGGAAGGTGATTGTGATAGGATGCAATTTGATCCATAAGGGAAGGTGTAGAGAGTTCACTCCTGTACAGAAGACTATAATAATTTCAAAAAGCTTCTGCGATGGCACAAGGGCGACTAACTATAGCATCACCCATGCTAAGTTGAAGATGGGGAATAGCTTTTGATGACTCAAGCTGGGGAAGTTGCAGGGTTAATAATTTCCTAGCCCTCTTCCTGGACTCCAAGTAGTGAATTTTGATACTCACTAAGGCCAATTCTGCTTTCTCCACAAGGAGATCAGCATATTGCGCTCTGAGAGAGTTTAGTTGGAGCCAGACAGTTTGGGGTGTCGGGGGAAAGCTACTGCTCCAGCTGCTGGATATTCAGATATAACTGATCTAACTTTTCATTACGAGCCTTATTACCCTTAGTAGCCAGTTTTATGCATTCCCCATGAACTGCACATTTAGCAGCCCCCCCACCCCACAGGACATCAAGAGCGGGCACAGAACCTTCATTATTTAGAAAAAAGGCCTTAAGGAAATCCTGTATGACACTTAGTATATCAGGATCTTTGAGAAGTTCAGAATTTAGGTGCCAGACCTTGTCCTGCTCCTACAACCCACAGAGTGTACTATGTTAACTGGAGCATGGTCAGAGATGACCAATGACTGAATTTCACTGGAGGATAAACCAAAAAGAGAAGCCTGGCTAACAAGAAAATAATCAAGCCTGGAAAATGTACCATGGGAGGAGGAATAGAAAGTATATTGTCTGTCCGTGGAGAGGTGAATGTGCCAAGGATCCACCAAACCTAAAGTGTCCGGCAATTCCCTCGTACTCCACTGCCCTATTGTTAAGCCCTTCCTGTAAAACCAGACCTATCCAAATCTATTTGATACATAAGGTTCCAGTCTCCTACAAGGAGCATGGGTAAATGGGCAAATGGGGCTAAATGAGCAGCCAAGTCTGCAAAAAATGTTGGTGACACCACACTGAGGCTTAAACAGAGTCCAACCAGACCTCAGTTATCCCCAGCCTCCCATACAGAAAAATGTACTGCCCCTCAGGATCCAAACTTTCCCGAATCATTTGGAAGATGAGCCTATGGACTATCAATACAGCCACACCACCATCTTATTACTGTTACCCACACCATATACTTGGCCGATTCATTCTCTCTTAAAGTAATGAGCATCCTCATGTCATAAATGAGCCTCTGGCAGAAAGGAAATCCCCACCTGGAGCTTCTTAAGAAGACGCAGCACTATATGATGTTTCTGTTTATCCCAAGCCCCTTTTGTATTCCACATAATAAAATTATAGTAACTTCCCATTAAAGATCCCTGTTTTTTCCAGACATGCCAATGGAGAGTCTTAAGCCCCACTAGCACTCTGGAATTCCATCACAAGGTGTGGCCACATTATCTGAGTAAGGATATATTTGGTCAACCTGGCAATTTGATGCCAGGCTTTTATAGTGGCCTGTAGGGATGGCCATATGTAAAGCTGTGGGAGAATGGGAGTAAACAGAAGGGATGCTTGGAGGAAACTATCACAGAGCTCAGTTACCATTTGCAGCCATAATGGTGTCACCAACGTCAGTGGGTTAAACCATTTTGTGTCCTGTGCTCCCAAGAAGGTTATATGATATGCGTATATCCATGGCAAGTTCCTGCCTCCACGACACCAGTGAAATCAGAGTATAGGTCTACTATAATGTGGAGGTGTCCCCTCCCTTAAAATGCTGTCCATGAAGTCATTATTGTTTCTGAACCACTGAGAAGAGATACACACCAATAAACAGGACAGTATGTGGAGGACTTTGGTACTGATTATCATCTTTGGGCTGGCAGTATAGCCTAGAGGTTAGAGGAACACGGTGTGAACGAGCTTGATACATCTAGCAGACTAGACCTGAGTTTGAATCTCGCAACCTCCACTTGCATACTGTGTGACTCTGAGCAAGTCACTTAACTGCCCAGTGCTCCCAGGTCGCCCCTGAAAACAGGCACTTGTGCCTAGTGGGCCTTACCGGGTTACCAAAGACTAAAATAAAATAAAAAATACAAATCTTAAGAGATGAGATCCTCTTTTGGAGGGATATATTCAGCAGTTTAAGCCACCTACCACAGTCCTGTTTTTACTCACTCAATCGGGCTTGCAGGTTAATCTTGCAGATCTGAGAGAGATCTAGCCTTATTTAAATGTGCAGATACCAAATAGAAGGGAAGGGACCATTTAAGTCTATGGGTTAAGAAGGTGGTTGAGGAAAAGAGACTGGTGAGTAGGAGCTCCTCCATTTAGATTAATTGGTCTTTAGACAAGATATTTCTTGGAAGTCTTTTGAGGAGAGTTAGGAGTGGGTTAATTCATGCTGAGGCATTGGACATGAAGACCAGTAGGCTGCCCGTGTATAATTTAGTTTTGCATTTGATGTTGTTTGTTGTGGTACCTGATATAAGCATGTTCTCCCTGATAGCAATTGCTAATAGCTCAATGTTCAGTACTAAAAAAGAAGAGGGGAAAGAGGATATCCTTGGTGAGTGTCCTTTTGTACTGTAGGTGAATGGGGATTGAGAGGATATTGTTTATCAAGACCCTGGCTGTTGGTCTGGTACAGATGGTGCAGACCCAATGTTAAAAGTTGGCCCTAAACCCCATATGACTCAACACAGGCAAGAGGTACCCCCACCCCAAGAAGTAAATGGCCTTTTCAAAATCAATAGCAGCAGATGTTGCAGGGATTTAGGTGACACTCATTTTATGTAGAATGTTCATAAGAGATTTTAAGTGATCCACACTCAGGCAGCCTTAAACAAACCCACCTGAGCGGGGCGGATAAGAGTTGGCAGGACACTGTTCAGCTTAAAGACTAGGGCCTTAGGTAATTTTTTTTAGTCTGAATGTATGAGGTATATAGGCAGTAGCTAGCTGGCAAAATTTGATCCTACCCCCTTCTTGGAAAACACCGAAATGACTGCCTCATTCATCATGGAGGGCAGGGTTCCCACTGTGTGGGCCTCAGAGAAGACCTTGCAAAACTAGCGGAATCTAACTGTGAGAGGTGTTGATAAAGATCCACAGGGATCACCTCTGCCCCAGAGCCTTGTTTCTATTCATGCCCTTGATCACATTCAGTATTCCTTCTTCAGTGAGTGGACAGCCATTAGTGATGGGAGGGGAAGCTTGTCAAAAAAGTCTGCTTATCAGGCAACATCTGCGGAACCATGGAAGGAGTACAAGGATTCATGAAAGGTTTGCATTATGAGGTTTATGTCTTGTCGTGCATTCAAAATGGCCCCTGCCAGGCCTTTCAAGACTACAATGTGGCATTCTGCCTGCTGCTTTCTAAGGCAATACACCAGCAGCTTGGAGAGTTTCTGTCCCCCATACCAAAATGTATGCATTGAAAAGAGAAGGGCAAGCTCTGCTGTTCTGGAGAGGAGGGTATTAATTTGTTATTTCACAGCCATCTCCACCAGGAGACCCTCCCTCTTTCAGTGATAGGGCTCTGCTTTAACCACAGTTTCAAGGTCCCCTAACTTGGTTCTCATGGATTTTACTTGTGCATCTCTTTCCTTCTTCTGCCTGACAGTAAACTGCCTAATAAGGACTCGCAGGGTGGATCTGTAACCTTTCCTTACCATGGCTGTTGAGACTTCTCCCCTTTCACCTACAGTCAGTCTTACCTCAATAGTGGGCAAGATTATGGAGGCTTTCCTTTTTTTGAACTCTATTTGTGCTCCCCTACTGGAGGAACTCTCTCTAGCAGCCCCCTAACCTGCATTCTACCTTCCGTTGTGACAACCTCATCTGCTCCCCTCGTTCTGACCAGCTACTCCCCCTGGTCTAAACCCCTATGGGGAAGGGCTGCCCTATCCTCCCAGGGTGCTTTATCTACAAGGTTGAATGCTGACCAGAGTGTGGGATGTGGGGAGAGTGAGGTGTCCAGCATTGGGAGTGTGGTGCAGGCAGTGGTGTCATTGCCTATCCACCAGAGGAGGGTTCTTCTGTATTTCTGTCCCTTGCCCCCCCCCAGAGTTTGGTCATGCAATGACATCTCAAGACGTCTGCCACAACTCTGCCCCTCTACCTAGTGCCCAGACATGTGCATGTCCTCCGGTCTCCACTGGGGGATGCTGCTGCACCGGGCAGTCCCTGGATCCCTCCCCAGAAAGAGGAGAGCAGTCTACGGATGCTCTATCCTCCCTCACCCCTGCCAACCCCTGACTACCTGGGCTAGTTCCCAAAACTGGGTCACCAGTGTGGCACGAGGTGTGGCATCCAGCACCTCAACCTTCAGCGCCACCGGACGGCAATGGAGGCATTCCTTAAGGAAAGGATAGTGCAACACCTGGAATCCATAGGTGCACAGGCTCCAAGACAACATGGGTTTACAACTGGAAGGTCGTCTCAGACTAATCTCATAGATTTCTTTCACTGGGTAACCAAAGTGGTGGACCAAGGGGGAGCAGTTGATGTTGCCTACCTTGACTTCAGCAAAGCGTTCGATACTGTTCCACATAGAAGATTGATTAATAAGCTGGATCGGCTTGGGAGGTCAGAAGTTGGTCAACGGGGTGGCAAACTGGTTGATGGGCAGAAAAAAGAGAGTGGTGGTAAACGGTATACTGTCAGAAGAGATGCAAGTCACAAGTGGAGTACCTTAGGGATCTGTCCTGGGGCCAGTCCTCTTCAATATCTTCATCAGTGACATTGCAGATGGACTGGAGGGTATGATTTGTCTGTTTGAAGATGACACCAAGATCTACAACAGAGTAGATGATCCAGATGGGGTGAGCAGAATGAGAAGAGATCTGGATAAACTGTCAAAATGGTCAGAAGAGTAGCAAGTGGGGTTTAACGCGAAGAAGTGCAAGATCATGCACATAGCGAAGAGAAACCCTGTAGTCACCTATAGACTGGGAGGAAAGTTGCTGGCAGTCACAAGGGAAGAAAGAGAGTTAGGCATCATCATCACAGATGACCTGAAATCATACAAGCAGACCACTAAAGCAGTAGGTAAGGCTAGGGGGATGTTGGGGTGTAGTAGGGATATCACAAGTCATAAAAGGGAGGTAATAATCCCTCTTTACAAGACACTGGTTATGCCCCATTTGGAGTACTGCATGCAGTACTGGAGGCCACACCTTCACAAGGACAGTAACCAAATTGAGGCAGTCCAGAGAAGGGAAACCAAAATGGTGCAGTTACTGCATCAGAAAACATATGAGGACAGATTAATGGAGCACAATATGTATACCCTAGTGCAAAGGAGGGAGAGAGGTGATATGATCGAAACATTCAAACACCTTAAGGGCATTAACAAGGTGAAAGAGTCTAACATGTTTCAATATAAGAAAAATAGCAGAACAAGAGGACACAGCATGAGATTAGAGGAGGCTGATTAAGGGGTAATGCGAGGAAGTTCTTTTTCACAGAAAAGGTGGTGGATGCATTGAATGGCCTACCTCAGGAAGTGGTGGATATGAATACAGTGCAGGGCTTCAAACAGGCATGGGATAGGCATAAGGGAGCAAAACAGATGAGTATGAATAGATAGGTCATTGACAGAGCAAAGGCCGATGGCACATTCAGAAGATAGAAAAAGAAATGGGCAGACTGGATGGGCCTTGTGGTCCTTATCTGTTGTCAACTTCTATGTTTCTATGTCACTGGCTTTAAAGTATTCTTTGGATTCCTGTTGGATCCAGGCCAAAAATTCCTTGTCTCTGAGAAGCAAGGGGTCCAACTGCCACGTGGTAGCTTTTAGTTGCTGCGGCCCCCATATCAAGGTTAAAGATACCTGCCCATCATCTGACATAATTATATTATCTATTTTGAAGTGGATGGTGGCATGCATAATAGATGGGGACCCCAACCAGAAATCCAGTCTGCTGGCAGACCCCTGGGTGTGGTAGGCGTATGTGTAATCCCTCTGACAGGGATGGAAAAGCTGCCAAAGGTCCAAGATGGATAAGTCCATTATCATGTTAGTCATGACCTGGGCCACCATTGGATGTGCTTCCCCCAGTGAGGAATAACAACTTTCTTATAGGAGGGGCTTCAACTCCCACCCATTCTCTACACAGTTTCTTTGCCTCCCTCTCTGCCAACTTTAAGTAAAAAAAACAAACAACACAACACACACCAGGCACAGCTAAAGGTGCCACATTTAACCTGGAAACCAGGCTTACATGTATTGAAAAGCAAAAAAAGGGCATCCACACCACACAGGTTAGAAGGCAAACTTCATTTGTTAAGAAATCTTCTCTAGCATTCCAGACTCCCCCTAAGTATCAATAACCACCTTCTAATCTGTGGTGTGTGTTCCCTCTGTCAACTTTGTTTCTTGAAGGAGGGCAAGGTTGGATAAAACTGCCTTCCACTTAATGGCTGAGTTTAACCCCCTAGTGTTCCAGGTCATACACTGTATACACTGTATGTCAGCCATAAGACGTAGGGAGGCAATGACGGTATAGTAGAATACATAACCAGATATGGGGCCCTACCCCTCTCAGAAAAGGGGATACTTTCTCCTAAAACCTTCTTAGGGGAGCATGGAACAACAGCAAGTTTAAAAAATACCTAACCTACAGGTGAGCTATTGTATAATCATTTGCATCTGAGTTGAGTACCATAAACCATAACACATTTTGACCACCAACAAGAGAAGATATATGTAGTTACATAGTAGTTGTCAGTAGAAAAGGACTCCTGGTACATCCAGTCTATCCTGTTTTTGTTTTAGTTTAGTTCTTACTTCTTTACTGCAGTCATTTACGGTTGTATGCATGCTGTTCAGGACACCCAAAAATGTGCATGCAACTGAAAATGCACACATCCAAAATTTGTCAGTCTCAGTACTCCAGACTAACTGCCATGAGAAACAGGATGGATTATCAGAATAAGTTTATTGCAACAATACAGTAAAAGTACTGTATAAATAGCATGTTAAAAACATTTAAAACATTTTAATACATATTATAATGTTAAAAATATTTTAGAACTGTTAAAACTGATAAAATAAATTTTAATGTCAGTGAGCTTGCAGACCAGTAGAATTAATAAAGTCCATAATGTGAGCTTGTCTGGTGTTATGAGTGGCCAGTGATTCCAGCTTTTTCTCAAAATTGTAAAACCATAAGAAGTCATGCAGCTCCATTCTCTCCACATACAGTAGTGGTAGATCTGCCTGATCATGCACCACACTTCTTTTGTGGGCACTACACCTCCTGCTCATAGTCCTCGTCATCATCCTGCAAGTTGTTGCCGGCACCTAGAACAGATACACAAATCTCATCCTCTGTAAGTTTCCCACTTGTAGGGTCCTCATTGTCCATGGCCATGAAATCACTAAAATATGAAACCAGCATTCCCAGAGGGGGAGGCATGCTGTCAAGACATTCACTGATTGACTGTTCACCTTGTCGCTCTCCTTGTTCCTGTCTCATGCTGGCTTTGAAAAAGAAGTTCTGAATAGTCTCTGGCTTTACCTCCCCCTGTGCTCTTAGTAGCAGGTGAAGCACACCAAGGATGGATATGAACTTGGCAATGATGTTAAAATCAAGAATGTCCTGTGAATCCAACCCTAATTACATTTTGTTTGCAATGTTTTTATTGTAGTGTTACCTTAAGATATTGATAATGCCCTGATCCATAGTTTGGATCAGGGCAATGAAATCTGGGGGAAAAAACACAATGTGGACATTACAGAGGATGATAGGCTTATCTGCCAGGCAATTGTCTACAAGAATAGTGATTTTTCTTCACTGCCGTCTCATCTTTTTATCAATTGACTTTACCCAGTCATGAAAAATGTCTGATGTCATCCCTGCATTGGCATTAGCATTAGCTGTGTACTGCACTGGTGAAGCTTCCATGCTGATGCCTTTAAAACAGCAGGTCTTTTTAGACTTGCCCACAATCAAGCAGTGGCATTTTTTCAGTTCCTGTGCAGTTTGCACATGCCAAGACTGACACCCTCTCATTGGCTTTCTTGTGTGTGGCTGACATCTTCTTTTTAAAGGAGAGGGTGCCACCTGATGTAGTGCGAAAGAACAGTGCAGTTTCACTGCATTGAAATCATCTCTTGGCATGAACAAGTAGAGTATGGTGGGCAACACTTCACAGATCCACCAATCTGAAGACTCATAGTCACTTTCTGCTTTTCCCCCGTGTATGCACTTATAGTCAATATTGTTTACCTCTTTTCATCATGACAGCCACCCAGCTGTTGGCTCAAACTCAATGCCTATATTGACATCAAGGTTTTTTTTTTTCTCTGTCTCAAGCAAAATGTATTCAGATAGGGGTACGCCATGGTCTTGGACTGCAGTACACCAACACAGTAGTGCGCCTTCCACTCTCACATTATTGCCATTTAATTTCTCTTACAGTCTTTCTTTGAGCCTGCACTCCACTCCTGCAGGATGTTCTCTCTGTTCTTTCTGGTCTGGCCCACACACAACACATCGATTGCAAACTCTGCCACAAAATACTTATGAGAAACTCTGGGTTGCAGGGTTTTATCAAGCAGCTGGACCTTCTGCTTAAGCGTGATCACATTGCTCTTTAGCTTCTCTAGTGTTGTTTCTGTTTGCCTAACTGCAATTGGAGACAGCTTTCATAACCGCACAGTCAGCATCTGCTAGCAATGAAACAGGTGATACACACCTAGCTGTATCATGACACCACCAGCCAGCTCTTCCAGATAGTGCTGCAGCACAATTAGAGGATGATTCACACCTTGCTCAGCTCATGACCATTCCTGACAGCTCTCCCGGGGAGCTGCAATCACAGCAGTTAGCACCTACTGTAGAATTTATATACACAACTGGAAATCTGTGAGCACACATCCAATTGCAATAACAATGCAAACATATGGGAAAAAAGGGACCGGATGAAAGTGTGCACATAACGAAAATGTGCACACATCCAGATGGCACACAGAAGGAATTGACGTTTCCACCTACATAGGGTGCCGGCGGCAGTGCACCCGGTCATTAGGGCACCACGTCCCGATGTCACCATCCCATCTCTTGGTGGGGGGCTGGGCTACCATACCCCATTCTAAATATTATAACTCCGGGGAGTGGATCTCAGGGAGGGAGTGATGAATTCCACAATGTGGTGCCCTAATGATAGGCTCACTGCAGCTGGTGCACAGGTGGCTGGAAGGGAGAAGTGACTGTAACTTGTGTGAAACATGTGCGCTCTGACACTGGCCTAATAACAGGGTAATGAAACACCAAGCACCTAGGTGGAAAGGGACCCAAGGTTGCAGATTAGTACAATGCAATGTCAATAGGAACCCTTGCCTACCATCTGGCCTGCCTTGGGTCATGTAAAGAACAACACAGGAACTGGAGGCCCTAGTCATACAGAGGATGTGATCACCACCAAGGTGTTCAACTATCACAGGTTTGGGGGAAAGGACCTGCTCAGAAGAGGCAACACCCAATGGTCTCAGTCATCAAGAGGGAGTAAAAACAGTCTACCCCACCTAATTTTCTGAAATGGTACCTAACGAAGGTAAATGTGAAAAGGGTGGTGTAAGACAGTGCACAAAACAGCCTGCTCCATCCATTGTAATTCAGCTCCAAATAACATTTAACAGTTAATAACATTAGAAAACATACATAGTAACTCCACCTTTAACATCCATCAAAACCAGGAATCCATCCCTGGGGCTTTAATATTGCCCCTTCCCACTGCCAAATGCTTGATCCAATGCACCTTTAGAATGGCTTGTGGGGGGTAGACACAGAGGTGAGTAAAAAACTTCAAAAACTTCTCTATATAGGAGAACAGAAGCTGAGTATATAACCTACCTTAGGATATTGAGCCACTAAAGCAGGCTCCACTGGGGCTCAAGAGTGGACAAAGCCTGTCTTCCTCAGGCTGACTAACCCTGGGGCCTCGCCACAACTGCCACATCAGTGTACTGTTGGTGCTCAGGTTGCTTGAGTGCCTCAGAATTTTCTGGTTCCACTATGCCGCAGCAACAAGAAATTTGTTGACTGACAGCACAGTGAAAGCACAACACCGCCAGTTGTGCCGTTGCTCAGGGACCAAGTGTTTTCTGTGGGGGGGCTTTGCCCCCCTACACCCCCCCATGTGGGGGGCTCTGCCCCCCACCACCGTACTTTAGATTTCTAACTCCAGTTGGAATTAGATCGGGAATGGGGGCAAACACCTCACCAGCAACAGTATCAGGAACATGGAGACCATCACAGCAAACTGCAGAAAATGTCGCTGTGATGGTCTTCACGGTATTCCCGATGCTGTGCAGTCAGTGTACCAAATTCTCTATGTAGCCCAGAGGTAAGGCAAAGAAGAATTGGGGCGTTATATACCCATCTTCAACATATTGACACTGAGTGGCCTTGATACCACCTGAGCTGCCAGAACGGTACCTCTGACCTTTGGAGGAAGGGGGCTAGGCCTGTCAGAAAAAAGCATGGCAAACCACATTGAACAAGAGGCCTAGTGTCTGATGGGAGCACCTGATATCTGAGGTTCAAACAGCGTCCAGAGACACTCATTGAAGGGTGCATAGTCTGCCACAAAGCATGGAAAAGGAGTGGAAAGTGGAGAGTCAATATAAGTAGACCTTACCTTCAAATGTGATAATCAAGGACCGTGTAGACAAACACATCCATTAAGGGAGGTATCTCTGCCTTCCTTCAGGGAAAAAGGCTAGCCCCCTTCCTCCACTAATGGTATGAGCTGGGTAAAGGATTATCAAATTATGGCAAAACAGGAAAGGATATGGGAGGCCGGAACCCATGGAACTCACCTTGACCATAAACAAGGGGGCTGTCATGTTGTATTTCCAGTTTCAGATCCTGCAGCTTTCCCATTATGCACCCCCTGCAAACAAAAAATAATATGGCAAGCTGGGTAATAGCCACCTGCAAAGTACTCACCCCAGCCTAGCATTGTAATTAGTAGTTAGAAAAAACATACTGGGAAAAAAAAAAGATAACAGGGTCAAGGTAACTTTCTCCCATAGTCCCCTCATCAGCATAGAAATCATATAGGGAGGCAGAGAGAAACAGAGGGCAATCTAGAACAAAAGGATATACGGTGGCCATGTTTCCCATCACAAAGGTCACATTCTAGATCCGTTATTGTCAGTACGCAAGTCATGTGAAGAATTTAAGCTTGGAGCACAGACATCACTACTATAGCTCCCATAAGAACTCCTGAAATTTGTAGGCTGACAGTGGTGAGTAGTAGGCAAAAAATTGTTAAATCAGAAACTGGGAGTCCATGACTTCCAGCTCTAAGAGCAGTCAATCAGGTAGTTTGTGAGGGTTAGTCTTACCAGAATGTACAGTTGAAAAGCCCTGCTGTGTTCAAACATCAGTGCAGACAGCACCCAGCTTGAGAGGGGCTGCCTTTGTGGGGGATGAGTTTGATTCTTTCTCCAGGCTTGGAGAGATTGGGCAGCAACAGTGTGATGGCAACAATGTCATCCCAGGATTACAGTTGAACTTTTGGAGAGGTAGCTGTCTGAGGTTTAGTGGTGGGAATCTGAGTAGGCTCTGTGACTTCCTGTGCCATGTTCTGGACAGCAGGAAATGTATTCATTGTGGCTGGGATGCCCATGCTGCCCTCCGATGTGTCTAAGGAATGAGAACTGCGACTGTGGCTGTGACTCCTAGACCTCTGACATGGCAGTGAGGGAGGTGGTTTCACATTCTTTCTATGCCTCCTCTTGCTTGCCCCTCATTGTGTGACCATTCACTTCACCACTGGATGAATGATGTACAAGGAATGAGTCTTGAGCAGGCTATGCTTATGGGCAGACTGCGGGGGGATGGGGAACTGAAGTGTCCATTGGGGTCAGAAAGGCCTGTTATGTGGATCACACAGCAGCTCCTGCATTTTGTCTATGGTGCATTTGTCTGAGTGTGGCTATGAGTTTTTAGTCAAATTCTGAGGTAAGGCAGTCATTGGGGACAACATTTATCATTTTGCACAGATAAATGGGGTACTAGATCATAAACCTGAACCCCAGACCTGTCAGTTGTTTTTGAGCTGAGGTGAAAGCCTGCCTGCACTAAGTAAGCTCGGCCAAGAACTCCTGATAAAGACAGTAGGAAGACCCTGCCAATACAGCTGACCTTTGATCCAGGCCAGGCTGAGAATATTCTCTTTAACTGGGTACCTTAGCATTTTGGTAAGGCTCAGCCAGGGTCTGGCACCTACGGGTGGCTTTGTAGCCTAGGAATGATGTGCCCCCTAGATCTGTACAAGCAGACAATCCAGTGTATTTAGAATTTCTGGGATAAACTTTTGCACAAAACATGCAACATCAGACCCCTTCACTCTCTCTGGAAAACCAACAAATCTGATATTACTGTATTTTGTCAGGCTCTGTTTTCCAGATCATCTACCTTTGACATGAGATAGTTGATCTGGCCTGCTTGTTCCCTGAGAATAGTGCAATAAGAGTACTCAGTCTGCTCAATAACAAGAAGACAGTTCTCCATGGTGGTCACTATGCTAGATACTGCTTGTAATTATTGTAATGTCTGTGCAGTAGCAGCTTTTAGAGTAGAAGTATCTCAATATCTGTTCAAGCACTGAGGTGATCCTGTTCAGGTCTCTGAGCTATGGAGAAAGTGAAGCAATGTTTGGCCTGATGTAACTGCAGTCTGGACAGTCTGGGAAAAAGTAAAAGTGGGCTTTGCTGCCATCACCTCATGCACCCGAGATGGCTCGAAAACTACTCACCTCAGCTATGACTTATTGTAAAATGCCCCAATTTTGACACTAGTGGTTACAACTGTGTGAATATGATTGGTAATAGAAGCAGGAGTAAAATGATGGATTTGGAGCAATTACATCTGGTGGGACAGAGCCAAATGCAGTTTATCCTGCCGTCTTGGTCACTGGCCTTGAAATTTGGAACTGAATTTGTAGTGAAGGGTTTTTTCAAACATATTTTTTTATCATTATTCTTTGGTAACTTCCCTTACAAAAATAATTATATGAAATGTTTTCATGCTGCACACATAAAACTACCCATGTGATATGCATGCTGCAAGTATGATTTAAATGTTAAATTGGAACCAATTGCATGCATATGGCATGCGTGCAGCAATCAAGTGTAGAAATCATGATTTTTATGTTAAATTTGGAAAGACTGCATGCATGTGGCATGTGTGCAAAAAGCAAGTGGTCACTGATAACTGCACACATAAAAGTTAAATGACTTGTTCAGGATCACACCGTACACAAGTGGGGGTTGATGAGATTCAAACCCAAGTCTTCATGCCTCCATGTCTCCTGGCTTGCAGTTCACTAAGCCATACTGTCTGCACACATATGGCTCACTTGTACTTCATTACATACTGTAACTGACTATATCTGCATGCATGTAGCATGCTTGTAGTCACTTTTATGCTTTTCAGTTTTCTTCTCTTACTCATTTAAGTTCCACAGTTGAACTGTAGCACACATACCAATGGAAAGACATGTGTTTTTCCCACCCCTAAGATACAAACTTACCCACAAAACCACTTAATTACTTCTGTCTGGCCTCTACTCCTACTATTTTCTCTCCATAATTTTTAATGCTTCCCCGCAAACAGACTTTAAGGTGTAAACACAAAAGTAGCAATAACTTGACACACATCCACATGGCCAGTCCCTTCCCCCCATGCACACACACTGTAGCGGGTATGACCATGTTGCTAAAGGCAACCTATCAAGTACAGATATAAGTAAAAAGTCTCTTACTTGAGTACTAGGGAGCCAGTGGCAGGAGTCTTTAAGAGATGATGTCCATGAGTTAGAGTGCTGGACCGTACCGTCTTGAAATGAATGGAGTTATTTTTTTATTACTGTTTTATACATTATGTGGTGAGTTGGAGATTAATGAAGTCCACTGTTCTACTAACAAGGCCCTTGTTAGTCGAGTGGTGGCCTTCATTAATCTCCAATCCTCTATTAATAATGTAAAAAATAGTAATACAAAATAACCCCATTCATTTAAATGCGGTCTCCTAGCTTTGCCTTTTGTCATAATATGCCTGAATGTGGGGATGTGAACATCAGCTTCATGGGGGGGGGCATAAGCCTGGCTATAGTGGAGCTCTAATAATCTGTGCATGCCATACCGCTCAACTGTCCGTGAATGCAAGGGACAGCTCTAGAATATCTGTAACATCACAAAAAAGTACAACTTATTTGTTGTGACTGAAAAGTGATATGCAAATCAGGAAAAAATTAAATTTTATATGATTCATTTGTATATACCCCCCGGAGCAATGCATCAGATTTGGGCTTAAACCCACCCAGTGATTAATCAATTATTTTCCTGGCTGAAGTTCTGCCCCCCCCCAAAAAAAAAAGAACTTTGACTTGATTTTTCTCCCCAACTCCATTCCATTCAATACCCATCCCCATGGGTCATGAAGCCCCACAAAGATGAAGAAACATGAAAAACACATCAATATTTCAGTCCTTCCTCCTTCCCCAATTCCCCTGTAAAAAAAATGATTTACTTTTTACTTACCTAGCCATATGGCTGGAACCTGCAGCCTGGCACAGTGTGCCACCAGCCCAGTTCTCAGTCCACTACCCCCTCTCCTTCCTTCAGAAGCTGGATGCTAGAACTGACCATCACAAGTCCCCAGTGTGGCCCACGACCAAGTTACCTCACCAACTGAACCATCCCAACCTGGGTTGCTTCTTCTTGCTTGGTTGCTGCTCTGGCTGCTGCTGCATTGCACTGATAAAGACCTATGAAGGTAACCCACACCACTGTCACTGCTGCTGCTAAGCCTAGCTTGCTGCTGTGGGGGTCTGTGCTGTTTTTGTTTTGGCAAGGTGAGCCTAATAGAGTAAATGCAGTAGGCAGCCTAGTCTTGAGTAAGCTTCTAGCTCACCCTCTGCCCCTTCAGCCACCAGGGGAGATAGAGACTCACTAAGAGTAGACCAACAAAGATATGCTGCCACAACACTGCTATTGAGAGTTCAGTGCTCACCAACTTTTCCAAGCTGTAGTGTGCAGCCTGTCTATTCTGTGGTGGGAAAGACAGTGTCGCACTTGCAAGACTTATGTGCTCTTTCTTGGCTTGAGCTCATGAACATCACATGTGATTGTGCCACCGCTAATAGGTAGAGAGAGTAGACAACACAATACAGACACAGTCAAGTCTGGAGAGTATCTGCAGCAGGAGCACACACAGGCCAGGTGGGCACTTGTTATGCAAAAAATTAAATCCTAGTTTAATGCCATTATGACCACACCATAAAAACAACCTAGACACAAATATGGGGTGGGGGGGGGTAACTGCCCCCCTCTGCCCTTCCTAAATGGCACCCATGCTTAATGGTAGAAATTCATTCTCAGGTGCTAATACAATGGTTTCCACTGTGTTCTGACGTACCGTATCTCCATGTTTCATGATTTGTCCAGATCATCATGTGGATTAGTGTCCCTCATTGTCCCTCATTTTGAGTGTCCATGTCCTTCATTTCAGTGACAAAATGTGAGGTATGGTGCATACTTCCAAGATCCTACTCGGCAGAGAGTGCTGAGCATGACCATAGTGTATATGCTCCATACAGAATGACAAAGGGAAAGTAAGCGAGCCGTAACAGTCTGGGTGAAACACATTTGTAACACTAAATATGTATAAGGGATTTGCATGGTCCAAAACAAAAAGGATAGTCTTCACAACCCATGTTTATACAACTGGAATGGTGGATGTTGACTGGCTATATCCTAGGCATTTAATGTAGTAAGCAAACAATACTTTACAAATTAATGGTGATTTAATGACAAAAATCAAAAGCCATTAAACAACTTGCAAAAGGATCAGAATTAATGAGTTCATCTATTTTTATGGGAATTCCAATACTGTATTTTAATGACTCTAACTGCTAGCAGTAGTATAAGAAATAGAAACTGATGTGTTTTTTAGATGAGATTTGTACCAGCTTTCCTGCTGCACATATGGCAAGCGTGCAGCATGTGAACCTGATGTGATGTTTAAATGATATTCACACCAGCTTAACTGCTGCACTCATGTCAAGCTTGCAGCATGTGAACCTGATTTGCTTTTTTAGACCTCATTTGCATAGGTTCACTTTGTGTAGGTGAACTGCATGCAGACATTGCACAATTAAGCATGTGGCATGCATTCTGCATGTATACGGCACACCTATATTTCTGTAAGGGTGGGTAAGGCCCACTAGACACAAATGCCTGTTTCAGGGGGCAAGCTGGGAGAACTGGATGGTTAGTCAGAGTCACACAGTATGCAAGTGGAGGTTGTGGGGAATCAAACCCAGGTCTGCTGGATGTACCAAGCTCATTACTCTAACCTCTAGGCTATACTGCCACCCAGGTTTATATACCCAGGAGCCTGGGTTTAAGTCTTACAAATTTCAAGGCCAGTGACCAAGATGGCAGGATAATCTGCATTCGGTTCTGTCCCACCAGATGTAATTGCTCCAAATCCATCATTCTACTCCTGCTTCTAATATTAACAGCAAATTACTAAAACTCTTACTCTGTCCCTGTAACAGAATGACCAAACTTGGAGGTGTCACCGAGCATGACCATATGACTAAAGAGGCCCCAGACCTGGTAAGGGCCCAACCTCTACAATGAAGAGGGAGTAAGCCTTAGCTTGATAGGAACTCAGACCCTATGACTGGAAGAAACAGCTGCTTGATACCTGGCCTCTGGCCCACAAGAAGGCCTAACCTACAAAGGTTGCCAGAGCATGGTCAGTATGGTTTAAGGATCCTCCAGCCTGTTGGAAGTTCCAACAATAGTGATTGGGGACTCAGTTTTGCTAAGGAAGGGGAGTGGGTAGAGACCAGTAGGGCCATAAGCACTGGCAGGCAGAGGCCAGCTGCAGAGTTCAAGGACTGAACAGTAAATTAGCTTGACAATGCTGGTAGTATAGCCTAGAGATTATAGCAAGGAGCTGTAGATGAGGTTGGTACACCCAGGAGCCTGGGTTTGAGTCCTACAGTCTTTACTTGTATACTGTGTGACCCTAAGCAAATCAGTTAAAAAAATCTACCTGTGCTACGGGGACACACCTCAAAATAAGCTTCTGCTCAGTGTTACTTTCCAAGACAAAATTTGTGAATTAAAAAAAACGAATAAAAAATGCATTCTGGGTAGATCAGTGACATTATCCCTCTAGCAACATAGTAGTACTCTTAACACTAGTGTTATAACTCAGGCTACAGCACAGCAGTGAATCTTACTATGGCCAATCCCTACAGCTGCCAGCTAAGCTCTTAAATAAGCCCAGGAGGAACTGAGGTGTATCTGAATTCATAGTAGAAAAGGGAGGACTAATAGGTCTGACGTTCTGATGGGAGTGGAATAAGCAGGTGGAAAAGGTTATCTGCTATAATGCAGTTTGTGTTGACAGGAAGGCTGCTACATGCAACTTTTGGGAAAAAATAGGGATTTAAAACAACTTCTTGAGCTAAGCTTTCTTATTGGGAGTTTACTTAATGTAGAGAAGGCTGTTTGGTTCCTGCATGGTGTACATTTGAGAGCCTGGAGCATACAATACAGTATGTTGAGGAAAGACTAATTGCATGGAGCCTGGTAGGAACAGAGAAGCTATGCGGTAGTTGCATGAGAAGGATGAGCAACTGAGTGTAACAGATTGAAAGAGGGGTAACTGTCAGCAGGTGAGAATGACAGTTGCAGGAAAATGATCTGAAGTGAGTGGCCTTGCTGGTGGGGGTCCCTGGGTGGTCCAGATACACCAAGGAGCTCAAGATGTTAATGAGGCTCTGAGAAAGGCCTGGGAAGTGAGTGCAAATATCATGACTATTGGTAGAAATGGAGAGAATGGAGGGAACTGCACCAGAAAACAGCAGAAGTTGCAAGGCAACCAATACAGCAGAGGTCCTTGGCAGAGGGCCAGGCAGTTGGAGCAGAGGACAGCAAACCTCCAATGTTATAAGAAGCACAGAGGATGACAGGGGTAATGATTGAGGTACAGTAGGAACCAACAAGAGTGGCCAAACAAAAGGCCACACACAGTGGGGGTTGGGGGAGTGGCCCTGCACAATGCATGCTAGGTGTGAGTGCTGGGGCACAGAGGGCTGTGTGAGCCATGATTATATGGGGGAAGCAGAAAGAGTCAGATTCTGCTCCCTTATCACACCCCAGGTATAGCCGTTTCTAATAATGGCATGGTTGCATTTAGAACTGATTTATTTTTTGGGGCTTACCATGACCCAAATATATATATGATCATGAGGCAGGTTTCTTCTGCTCCCTGAGCTGAAATAACAAGGGCCCTATACAGAGCTTCTGTGGTTGGTGTTGCTGTGTGGGGCACAAGAAATTGGCATATTATTTTCTGCATCAAAGATTCAGTATACACTTATGCAAATCACTTATCCAGATGACGGGACTGTAACATCTGTGCTAGCCCATGAAATTTCACATGGTGCCATGCCTTGGCCTGAGCCTTCGCACACTGTGCTTTCATTGAAGTACTGTCTCCCCCTTGTTCCATACCTTGATGGCCTGTGCAGTATATTCCCTTCCATAATGATCTTTTCTGTTTGTCCAGGAATTGTGTGCATTGGTTGCCTACATCCTTAGCATTCTGTGGATCCCCCTCATCAAGCTCTATTCCATTCCAGTACTCTTCCTGATGGTGCTGTGCACTGCCTAACTGTTTTTCCTTCTAGAATAAATATGCTGGTTAACAAGCCTGTGAGCCTTGCAAAACAAACTTTCAGTAATTCTACTGTGGCCAAGATCCTTGCACCTTGAAACCAGGGGTGGAGGGCACCAGGAAGACACTATGCATAGTACAATGCCTCTGTGCATACCAGCATCTTCATTAAGTCAGACTTCCCTTGTGCACTAGTACTGGGAAAGGCTTGTGACCCTTTTATCTATATGTTCCTCTGACTAACTCTGCCTGCCCAAAAATATCCCCTAGAGACTGCATATCAGAACTTATAAAGGATATCAAATTATACACACCACACTTATGCAAGGTATCATGGCAAGTATATAAAAATCACCATGCATATACTTCCCATGATGCTTTGCATTGAAAAAGCATGTGTAATTTGGTATTTCTTTGAACCATGGCTTTGTTGCATATGCCCTCTGAGAGTAAATCTATCTTCACTGGTTTTTCACCAAAGTTCGTTAATTTTCATTATTTTTAAATTGCTGTTCTATTTTTGTCTCACCATGACCAAAATAAATGAGACCATGAGGCAGGTTCCTTCCTGTTCTCTGCCTTTCCTGAGATAAATGTAGGCCCATTCATAATCACATTAGTGGGTGATGCTATTATAGGGAATACAGAGCTCTTTTTTACTAAATATGCCATATACAAATATGTGTTGCTGTCTGCAGAAGATGTATTTGTCCATGGTAGCACTTACACTGTTTCATCATTATTCTTAGTGACTTGGACGTTTTTGGGATTGTCCTATGGAATGATGCCTACCTTAACAACTGATTATTGGCCAGTATGTAAATATACCACTCTTTACCAGTCTGGTGAGTGGTGGGTGGTGTTATTTGGGGGTGGTTGCACTGGGCTTCCTGTACTTTCACCCACCAAGACTGCCATGCAGAAATATTTCAGTTAAAGTTTATTTGTGCAACTTCATAAAGTCATTACAAGATTAAAAATATTAACAATCTGTATTGTACATATTACAGTCATAATATAAGCACAAAATACATCATATGTAGGCAAGAAATATTGTTGGTTCCAACTTAACAGAACATAATTACTAGCACTTAACAATTATACAGAAATCAAGAATAACACAATAAAATAGTTTTATGAAATCAGTTTATTCATAGGCGCGGATATTCAAACTGCGCCATTCTGAGGCGCAAGCCCTTGCGCTGCTCAAAGTAGTTGCCGGGGGTGTGGAGGCAATATTCAAAGGAGTTGCACTATTGAGCAACTCCTTTGAATATCACCCCCCAGCCACAGCCACTGTGCATGGCGCAGTGGAACTTGCGCCACCGCAAGTTGTCAGAGTTGAGCATTAAACTTGCAGTGGCGCAAGTACCATTGCGCCATGAAATTTCCGATATTCAAAAGGTGACATGCAAATGGGGCCATAATTCATGCAAGGCACAGGGGGGGCCATTTGCATCTGATTATGCCCCATTGCATGCCATTAGCATGTAGGTGCGCCGATCCGAGACTTTGCGCGCCTGGCTGCCCTGCCAGGCAGCAGCCATCGAGGACCGGCGCACCCTGCAGCTCCGATGATGGGCACCAGCGTAGAAAACAACCCCCGCCCACATCTCCCAATACGATCGCGGGTGAGAGCATTATCATGACAACACCCCGCCACACATCTCCCAATCCCGATCGTGGGCAGAGCGTAAAAACAACCCCAACAGCTCCCAATGCCCGATCATGGGCAGAACAGAAACAACCCACCCCAGTGCCCGATCGTGGGCAGAATGTAAAAAGCCTCCCCAACCCGAATATCTCCCTGGTGGTCAGTGGAGCGTAATGCCCGATCGCGGGCAGAATGTCAGTGAACAACCCCCAAACATCTCCCTGGTGTCTGGTGTCCCCCCCCACCCACCCACGAAGCCCCACCACCCGCTCCCCACCTGGCAGCCAGCGGGTGGCAGCATCCACCCTGCCACCCGCCGCCTGCCGACTGACTGTCGGTAGGGCTGCATATCCATTGGTGCAGAGCTACAGAGCCAATGGGCATGCAGCCCCGCTGTATATGACGGTCAGATTTGTGAATGAACCATCACAAATCTGGACTGTCATGCTGCATGGGCTGCGCCCGTGGCTCTGGCTCTACAATAGAATGCAGCACTGCTGGACGAATCGTCGGCCGAGCTGTCGCGGCGAGCGGGTGGGACCACCACCGGGCACCGAGAAGACGGTGGTGGTTTCGTGGAGTGGCGTCGAAATGAGGGGACCTGCTGAGAGTGTTGAGGGTGTCACTGGACATTCTGCCCGGTGATCGGCGTGTAATCACGGACCTGCGGGATATTGGGGTAGGAGATCTGTTGCATTCTGCCAGCGATCGAAGCTGAAAGGTGTTTCATTTGCCTGCGATCGGGCGTTGGGAGATGTTTGGATACGTTTACGTTCTGCCCATGATCAGGCATTAGGGAGATGTGGGCGGGGTGTTGTCATGATACGTTGGGAGATGCTGGGGTTGTTTTACGCCTGCCCCGATTGGGCTGGTGGGGGGCACAGGGACTGAGTTGGGGGCCAGCCATGGGTGGCAGCTGCTGTGTTGCACCCTGCAATACAGCAGCTCACCTGTGGGTGGCCCTCAACTCGATCCTTTTTGGCTCAAAGTTGTGCAGGAGCAGGTTGGGGGTTGCACCTGCACAACTCTGCACAACCGGACTGAATATCGGGTTGCGCAGTTTATGCATGGTTCCTCCCCCTCCTGTTGAGCATGCACTCATTTGCATTGCGCTGTTGCTCAACCTGTTTTCAGTGGCGCAACTGCCTCCTGCTGAATATCGCAGAATGGCGCAATGTAGGACTTGCGCATGCGCAGCCCTGTTGCTCATGGCGCAACCCTTTTGAATATCTGGGCCATAGTATTTCTCATTTTGTATATTCTAACATTCAAACATTCTTAGATCATTAACAATGTACTTGTCATATTCAAATCTACAGGGTTCACAAGAAAAAACAACTGCATTTTCAGAATTTAAGTATGGATTTGCTTGAAATTTTGCACAATATTTGAGTCTACATTTTCTAGATAACAATGCACTAATATATTTCTTAAATCTTCTAAGTCACCCCTCCCACACTAATATGATTTTCTGTCATTTTGGAAGGATAAAGCTTGATTCTAAAAAGAGTTTGGATTTTACACTCTTCTGATGAGTGGACTTCTGATGAGATGTTAAACCAAGGTCCCATCTGCCTGGATTGGTGGTAGTTCAGGTGGATGTTAAAGATCCCATGGCACTTATCGAAAAAGAGTAGGGGGAATTGTTTATTGCAAAGAACAAAAACATCAGGTCATAATCATGAATACAAAACCAGAAAATGACAAGGGAAAGTGCAAAAAAGGAAAATACAAAAATGTCAAGAAAAAGAAAAACAGGAGATCAGTCAAAAAAAAAACATGAACATACAATGCAGAAAGGAATATGAACAAAGCAGAAATCCCTCTGAAAAAAAAAAATCAGTACAAAAAATCATTAAAGCCAAAAAACATGTTTCCAGTATTCATGAAATTTGTGAGAAGGCAAAAACCAAATTCAAAGTCCCTCTGTTTCCTAAGTGCCAATTCAATATGAGTAAGCAGGACCTAAGCCAAAGTATAAGTGTGCTGTAAAGAAAACTGACATCTCGCCTGCCACATATAAAACTTTATACATGCAAAAACCGCATTTAAAGTACTAGGATAATATTGAGAACAAAAAACAGAATAATCTCCAAGCACCAAGCTTTCATAAGAAACATGTCTAGAATTGCCCCAACCCCATTTAGAGAGTAAATCTGCCCAAAAATGTTTGGCATAACTACAGGAAATGAAAAAATGCTCCATGGTTTCTTCAAGACCAGCACATTCAGGTCGAATACATTATCATTCAGCATCAGCTTTGTGTTTCAAATTGTCCTTGACCCCCAACCTACCATGGTAACTAAGCCAAATCACATCCCACATTCGAGAGGGAAGGCATTTATCATAAAGGACCTTCAATGCCAGGTGGTGTTTTTGAAGGGAAACATTTAGGAAAATCTACAGAAACCAAAAAATTCCTGGTCATGATCAAAGAATACAAAGCTTTCTGGGGAAGCTGGTGAACCAGAGTCTGAGTAAGTTTCCACTTCCTAAGTTTAGTTGCCAATTGATAAATAAAAAAAGGCACCAGAATTCACCTTAATAATTGGGGCCTCAGCAGTCCATTTTAACAGAAAATCTTTAACTAAATAAAAAGTCCAAAAATCCCAAGAATAAGACAAATACTGAGCAGGTTCCTTAAAAGTTGACTTAACAAAAAAAGATAAATAAAACACCAAAGGGTTGATCATACCGAGACCTCCCTTACTGATCAATAAATAAGTGAAATCTCTCTTGACCGCATTCAAACGACTCCCCCAAAGCATCTGAAAAGAAATGTTGTACAATCGAGTCTCATAAAATTTAGGCAAATGAAAAACTGAACTAAAATACAAAAATAACAGTAGAATGTTTTTTTTAATAATCATGATTTGCTTCTACTTAGAAAATGACCAGGCTTTCCACAATTGTATCTTACATTCACCTAATTCAATCTGAGATTTCCAATTATGATCAGCCAAGTCCCCATTTCAAAAAAAAACCCCAAAATTTTGATAGGAGCAATCTGCCCAATGAAACAATCAAAAGACCCTTCTCCTAAAAAAGTCCGCAAACTTTTCTCAGGATTAACAGCAGTACCAGCAATAGTACCAACATGTTTCAAAATAGCAAGGGCAACAAGTCTGGAATTCTTATCATGTAAAATAAGGCACATGTCATCTGCATAAATGGCCAATACTTGGGGTGGAACCTCAACAGAGGGAGTGAGACCCAAAATATTGGGTTAATGTAGGATTTCCCCAATCAGTGGATCCAACACAAAAGTGTACAGCAGGGGGTTAATATGGCAACCCTGACGCACACCTCTATGGAATCCCAAACTGCTCCCAATTAAATCATTCACCATAGTAAAAATGTTAGGTTATGTAATCTTGGGACTGATTTTTACAGGTGCTATATTTAGCGAATCAGACCTAGGAACAACTAAAACAGTTTGGCCATTTATTGCACAAACCCATCTTAATCAAGAAGGGTATTTAATTTTAAATAGAAGAAATGCTTTTACTAATTTTTGGAATAAGTACACGCGAGCAGGTATTAAGTTAAAGGGTTTGCCTCCAAGTTTCAATAAGTCACCTGACAGTTTTATGGATGCATGTTATTTGGTTTTGATTTTGGGGGGTGATGTTGAAATGAATCCAGGACCTAATGTTTCAAATGAAATAACTGTTTTACATGACAATACTCGTAGTATATCTAAAAAGGCTGATCTGCTGGCAACCATTATAGATTTTCAGAATCCATGTATATTGGGTTTGAGTGAAACTTGGTTAAATGAAAAAATTAGTACAACTGATATGGGTGTGCCAGCATATCAGACCTTTAGACAAGATAGAAAAGGTAAAGGGGGAGGGGTAATGTGTTTTGTTAAAAATGCATTTGGGTGTTCTGAAATAATGATGGTAGGAAATGAGGGAAATATAGATTATTTCGTTATTTCTGTTGTCCATTGAAATTTAGTAGTAGCTGTGATTTATTCACCCCCCCCAATAAAATTAAAAACTATAGAGGGGGTTTTACATAAAATAGGGGATTGTAAAAAAGATAAACCTATTGTCTTAATGGGGGACTTCGATTGTGACTGGGCAAATAAGAGAGGAAAACAATAAAAGGAAATTACAGCTGAGATGGGACTTATTCAATTGATTAACTCACCTACAAGGTATATAAATACTACAAGAAATGGATCTATACTAGATTTCATTTTTGTTTCTCAAACTATTCAAATAAAAGATCAGGGAATTATATCCCCTCATTTTAGTGATCATAATCCAGTTTGGACTGTCCTTATTATACATCCTAAGGAGGGATCTGGAGAACACTTGAAACAAACTTGGTCTTGTGATATAAGACACTTTTCAGAATCTCAATTCTTGGACAGTATTAGATTAGAAAGATGGGAGAGGTGTTTATTAATACCAGAGTTGGATCTCAGTATTGAACATTTTACCAATACCTTCCAAAAAACTTTTAACATTCATGCCCCTATAATAACAAAAAAAATCGTGATTTGCCAATATTTCCATGGATAACAGATACATTGCAAAAACTAATCAGAGTTAAAAATAGAATATGGAGAAAAGCTAAAATGACAAAAAAAAAGCTGTGATTGGGACTTATTTAAAACTAAAAGAAATGAGTGTCAAAAATTAACAAAAAGGACAAAAATACTTTTCTATCGTAGTAAATAAAATCACAATGCGAATCCCAAAAAATTTTGGATGACCATAAAAAACTTGTCAAATCCTGGAGGGCATGGTGGACAAATAAAATTAAACTTGACAACAAATGAAAGTATAATAGAAGACCCAGGGGAGGTATCAAATATTTTAAATGGTTATTTTGTTGATCTTCCTAATTTAGGATTAATAGGAGATACACCAATAGTAACTAACATCAGATGTGAAGAACTTATTCAAATCAACACCCTCCCTTTAGATTTAAAAAAATAACATTATGGGAAGTTACTAAGGAATTATCAAAAATAAACCCATATAAATCTGCAGGGCTGGATAATTTGGAAGGACATTTTTTAAAAATAGCTGCCCCATACATAGCACATACGATCTTAGCTATATTTAATTGGAGTCTACAGGAGGGACATTTTCCTACTTTATGGAAGACAGGGAAGATAGTACCTATTTATAAAACAAGATAAAACATCTCCTAATAATTATCGTCCTATTACTATCTTGCCTGTTCTTTCCAAATGTCTGGAGAGATTGGTAAATCAACAGATGGGAGATTATCTGAAAAAATATGGCATTAATAAAATATCAGTCAGGTTTTAGGAAGGGTTTTTCAACTACATCGGCTTTGGTCGAATTTAATGATCTGATATGTACATCCCTGAATAAAGGTAAGGATACAGCAGTGATATACATTGATTTGTCAAAAGCATTTGACTTGGTGAACCACTCCATTTTATCTGAGAGGTTGGTCAGTCTGGGTTTCTCTGGGGATCCACTAGCATGGTTTATGTCATATCTGACAGACCAATTCCAGAGAGTACAGTTACAGAACCATCTTTCACACCCTAGGATTGTTAAAAGGGGAGTTCCACAGGGGTCCATTTTGGGACCCTTGTTATTTCTGATATTTAATAATGATTTACCATCAGTGATCCGGCATACAGATATAAGAATGTATGCAGATGACATGGTCTTGGTGGCCTCTGGTAATAGTTTGGTGGATCTCCAGAGAAACCTACAGGCTGACTTCACTAGGGTACAGGAGTGGTTCACCAAGTCACAATTAATAATGAATGTAAATAAGACAAAATTAATGTATTTCAGTATTAGACAACAGGGATTCTTGGATGTACAAATCACATCATTGAATCAAACTTTAATAGAACAAGTTTCAAATTATTGTTATCTAGGAGTTAATATTGATTCTTTATTAACTTTTAAGAGTCATATAGAGTCTGTTATTACAAAAACACAATAAAAAGTTGGGAGCATTGAAGAGAACATCTAAGTGTT
The DNA here is from genome assembly GCA_016271365.2 of Neoceratodus forsteri. Lineage (NCBI taxonomy): Eukaryota > Metazoa > Chordata > Ceratodontiformes > Ceratodontidae > Neoceratodus > Neoceratodus forsteri. Next base: position 1,389,661,255 of record CM057453.1, read on the forward strand.
TAAAATTGCAAGATAGGAAACTGATTGCAGAACAGCTCTTACTCCCAGTAATGAAATATGGAGAGGTTATTTATAGGACTGCAACTAAACAACTTTTAACTAAATTAGATAAAGTACAGTATAGGGTGGCAAGATATGTCTTATGTTGTAGTTTTAGGACCCATCATTGTGATCTGTTAACTAAGTTAAATTGGTTACCTCTTGACTTAGAATATAGGTACAGTTGGTCTTTATTTATATTTAAATATAGGACAATTCATTTAAACCACAATATAGCTAAAATATTGGCAGATAAAGATTCTGCCCTTAGGAAACACTCAGTTAGGGCTTTGTATCAAAATAGAATTGATCCAGACAAGCGTAAGAATAGATTTGGGGATAGAACATTGGCATCACAAGCATCTGTGTGTTGGAATACACTCCCTCCTTTATCGTGAGAAAACTGAAAAAAATTTTTTAAGGGGTTAAAGATGTATTATGTGTACTCATGTGTATGTGTTTGATATTAATTCTGTTGCATTCATTTAATGGTATGTAATTTTGTGATTGTGTATTTATATATAATTTGTATTAGATTGTTTGTTATTGGTGTGATTATGTGAAACTTGGAAAATTTGCACAGGTCTGTCTTGAAAACTGGATTGTATTATCCAAATGACATGTATTATTCCTGTATAAAAATAACAATTTTACTACTACTACTTTTACTACATAGGATAAATCACTGCCTGGTCATATAGAGTATGAATCCAGGACCTGAACTTTGGGGAAAACCCTTATTGCTGTAATACCTGAAACAAAAAATCACGAGAGACCCAGTCAAAGACTTTGGCCTGGTCTAGTGACAACAAATAACCCAAAACTTCCTCATTTGGCTGCATTCACAGATATTTCATAAAAGTGTCAAATTTTGCTGGACATTCCTTCCTGGAACAGAGCAGGTCTGTACTGGGTGAATCAAAAAAGGAGCCACCTTTTGGAGTCTGTGACATAAGATAGCCGAAAGAATCTTATAGTCTGTATTCAGCAAACTAATCGGTTTCTAATTATCAGTATTGTGCTTTATCCCTTTCTTATATGAAAAAACAATCAAAGCAGCAGAATAGTCTGGAGGCACAATACCTGCATCCAAGATCTCATTATAAACATTGGCAAGGATGTCACTGAAATCATCCCAAAACATTTTATAAAACTCAGTAATCAGGCTATCAGGTCCAGGTGAAATTCCCATCTTCAAATGTGAAATTTCTGACTGAACCTCCTCCACAGAAATAGATAATTCCAACTCCTGCGACCACTGAGAAGTTAGAATAGGGAGAAGGAAGGAAAAGAGGTCTGTCTATCTGCTTGAAGGATGAAAGGCCAGACCGTATTGGTCCTGCAGAACACCTCGAACAATATCCATCATTTCAACATCAGAAGATAAGAATGCCATTGGAATCCAAGAGGCCATCCATCAGTTTCCTGTCCAACTCTTGCTTACATGCTGAATAAGGGTCCGACACAGGAGATGTCTTTAAACCATAAGTCATCTTGTCATGCAAATGACAGGCCCTACTATATTGAAAATGCTTCATCCTGTTTTTTATATGAGATATCTGTTCCTGAATATGAACTTCTGAAGCAGTAGGAAGATACGTCAACTTATAAAACTGATCCCTGTAACCTAAATATGTAATATAATCTGTGGCCAGGATTTTCTTGGTAAAACTAAAAGAGGAGCGATTAATCTCTGCTTTTGTGTCCAGCCACCTTGCAACCCAAGAATCATACAGTCCCACAACCGACTCCTGGCATCGAAGGACCGCCCCAGGGGTAGTCTGAAACTGTACTTGGGTCTGCAGAGCAGAACTAAGTTTCCATCCCAAGGGTACTGCAGGGAATCGGGGGAGGGGGGTACATGAGAAAGGGTAAAATGAAAATTCAAAACCAAATGGTCAGAAAACTCACAAGGGGATAAAGAAAAAACAATTGAAAGTAAATGGTGTGAGGAAAAAACAAAATCAGTCCTAGTGGCATAGCTACTCCTTCTATAGGTAGGTCCCTGATCATGATGTAAGACCGTATAGGTGTCAAGCAAAGAAGTTTTAGTGATGAATGCATGTAGAGCATGTAAATCACAATAAACCTTTTGTTGTACCTGGTCTTTCAATTTCAAATCCAAACTGCAATGAAATCCCCCCTTCCCCATATAATATGTCTTGGGGTAAATAGGTATTGTTCAGTCTCATAAATTAAGCCAGTCCTTACAGATTTGACTTGCGGGGCATAAATATTAATCAGACGTGAAGAACATCCCTTAAAATTACAGACCAAAAGCAGAGCCCTGCCGGGAGCAATGTTCACCAGTCTAAGCACTTGGACCCGTGCTTGACAAAAAAGAATCCCAATTCCATCAGCAGCATCAGCTTCAAATGATCAAAAAGAAGGCCCATGCACCCAAAGCTTTTTTGTTTGGACTATATCTAACAGGGAAGTGAATGTAGTTTCCTGTAGACTAATAATATCTGCAGCTAAGGATCTACAAAAATGTAAAAAAAAAAAAAAAAATAACGCTTCTTGTAATTCTTGATGCTACAGGTGTTGAGGGAAACTAGTTTCAAAGAAGCCAGAAATGAGGTTAAGGTTTATCTTTTTTTTCTTTTATGACCAGTTTTTTTCTTAGCCTCTAACAATTCAGACCCACCCTCATCGTCACACTCCATTTCAGAAGCAGTCTCTGACCTGATTGAGACATCGGACTCAGAATCACCGTCCTATTCTTGTAAAACCTGAAAGGTGTTCTGTTTAGGAAAGCCAATGGCCTGGTTAAGTTTTCTGGCATAAGACCTAGTAATCTACTTGGGGTGAGGCATCTGAAACTCAGAAGCAGAGGGAGGGAGGGCATAGAAACCATCCCAGGCTGCTCTACCCCTACATCTGCATCAGACTGCGTAGTAGTAGAATCATCAGGGCGGGGATCAGGGTTCGAAGGCCGTGGCCCAGAAGAACCAGGAGGGTTTGTGGCAGGGGGACCTGCTTCAGGGGTACCGTCATCCTCTGGTAGAGGCCTAAATCTATCTTGGGCCACCGAAATCAAGGTTTCTTTATCCAGACCCCATTGCTTGTTCTGCCCAGCCCATGGACACTAGTGAGAAGCGTGGCCATGTTCATCACAAAGATTGCAATGGAAAATGTTATGACAAGTACCGCTATCATGATCTAATTCCCCACATAATGCACATTTAATTTTGTCAAAGGCAGTACTTAAATGTCACGTGCTACAACACTTATAGCAGGCCTTGGGTTGTCCCAGATAAAAACAGACCTCCCTGTCTTTCCCCAAGGAAATAACTATCCAGGATATGTTGGAGCTCATCACCAACAGTATGCAACTTAGTTTTAAATTTCCAACTCCCACTCCAAATCCCCTCCCCATCGATAATGGGTTCAGGGGGACCTAGCGCAGTACATTTGTTCTCCAACCAGAAGAGAATATCCCCCACATTAACTCCTTCATTACAAAACATAATGTTTACAGTCTTGAAAAGTGGCTTGGTAATGGGAATAGCCCAAAAAGGTGTCCAAAGTGGTGTAGATATCAAAGTCTCTTATTTTAACCAGAATTTATTGAGGTCAGCAAGGATTTAAAGCTGACGTCAAATGTGTCCTCTCCCCTAATATTAATGAGAGCATAAATGTCAGAAGCCTGTTAATTCATGGAATTCTTCAGAAACCTCCAAGCCACATAGAATGTATTGGGGTGTTCCTGAAGACCCCCTCTATAGTGTAAATGCACCGCATTAGGTCTAGGGGCTTGTTCGAGCTTATTGTGCTGAAATAGGTCAGAAGAACATAGTCCAGACCAAAACTGGTCCCTACGAGGGGAAGGAGGGGCAGAAGTATGAGAAAGTTCATTCCCAGCCCCTGTCTCAGTACCCTTAGTAAATGCAGTGTCACAACCAAAAAGTTCACCTTGAGCCAGTGGAGTTGTAGCTGTCAGTTCCTCTCGCTGAACGGGGCCCCCAGAACTTGCGATGACTCAGGTGTAAAAGAAACCCAGTTTGAATCCGGAAGCCAATTTCCATCCTGCAGAACCCATCCAGCATCAGCCAAAGCAGTCTCCTTGCTCCACTCTATGGTAGGGAAGGTCATGTCAGCTTCCTTATGCTTCTGCATTCCAGCGTGAGAAGCGTCAGCTGTCTGACTCATCTGTGGAACCCGCTCAGTATGCGATGAGTGACAATCAGCTGGGCCAGCCGGAGAAGCAGTAATGAAATATCAGCTACAGCTTGGAATGGCCTCAGGAAGTGATTCTTGGGTAGCAGCAACAGGTAGCTCTTCAGAAATTTTCTCCAATATGGTGCAACGCCAATAACTCCCACTGCACGGTTAACACCGTGCACATTACCGCCAAGCTCCTGAGGTATGTCACTCTTGCAAATGGAGTCCCGAGACATAACCAGCTTGGGCAGCTCACAAGAATCGTCCGGTCTCCCACTCATCAAAACATCCTTCACTTCCAAAGGCTAAGCACAGTCTGCTATTCTGCCGACAGATGCCAGCAGCTCCCCCTACTGTCAGCAATGCAGTAGGGCATTTTCCCCGGTGTCCTGGCCAAAATTTCCCTCATTCACTAAAAATGCCATCAACTGCTTAATCTGGTTCAATCTTAGTTGCTTACAATCTGTATCCTCCCCTCCCCACGGTCACCCCTGAGAAAGGGACTTCTAGGCCCAGTGGGCTTACCGGGTCAACAAAATCTAAACAATGTAAATATAAGTATGGCTCCAGTCCATTTGAAGAGCTGGTTCTAGCCAATGTAGTTTGTTGTGTCGGTTCTAGTATTTTCGATCTTAGATCAACTGATCAAAAGATGGTGCAGTGCAGTTTTTGTACCACTTAAGTTACTACAATGTTATGACTGATTTTACATCATTGCATAACAAGTAGATGACACATGTGTTTTGATTGTGAGGTGATCTCACCCCTGATGCTGTGATGTAGCACACCCCTGAAATGCTCCCTAATGACAGCACTCTGTACTCAGGATTAGAGGTACAATGTCTTCCTGCGCTTTCAGAGCTCCAGTTGGCCAAGATCAAATAGGTAATACATAATGTATTGAACATGATATACTTAAGTGATATCATTTAGTTAGCCAGAGTATACAGATTAATAACCAGCTGATGTGCCGGATTAAATGCTGAGGCCAAAAGTCAAGGTGTTTAATCAACAACAGAAGCCAGTTATTCCAAGTATACGCCAGTTAACTGAATGTTATTACTATTTTATCACTAAGAATTTTGAACCCAGCATTTTAAAAGTTCTGAGGTAGTTAAAGAGAAACATACCTTTTTATCCAATTTTATTTTCTGTTTACTAAATGGATAAATTACTGTGGGTGTGTCTGAAATATGGATAAACTAGTGTGGGCATGTCTGAAATGTAGATAACCTACTATGGGATTATCCAAAATGTAGTTGTAGTAGTTTGGTGGGTATTAAATGTCAGTTTTCCTGTGTTCTGAAAAATACAAGAGAAGCTCACAGCCAAAATCAAAGCAGGCAAACAGCATTACATCACTCAACTGAATAAAATATAAAACATTTTATTTACTTACAAACAAATAATAAATACTGTGCGTAAAGATAGCACACTCCCACAGTTTGTTAGCAACACCTGACGATGTTCTGTGACTCATATGGCACTTTATCGAGGGTGACTCAAATCTTTAGGTGTGCTTTCTAAATCTAGTTTATCATGTGACATACACACCTATGACCCACTCTTATGTTACTGACCCAGAACCATTTCTATAAATACAACAATAACTAACAAAACAGTACTAATAGTATGAACTACAAGAAACACACCATGGCATTATACATTAAAGAAAGTACATTAAATATTTATTCGACAATACACTCATTTCATCTTATACTGTAGTGGGACTTGAACAAATATATTCTGTTGGTTTTCAATTTTATAGTTCAAGCATCGGGGAGCCACATACTGTAATATAGCACAAAAGATGTAGTAAATATACATACCTTAATACATGGATAAGTATAGGTTAAAAAATACAACAGAATCCTAAAGAGGCAGTCCCACAAATAAAACCAGAGAACCTTACTCCAAGTAAATATGCATAAATATAATAAGCATGTTGATGGTGTGCATGGGGGGAGGGAACAAGCAGTGTCAAAAAAACCCCCACCATGTTATAAATATAATTCTAAATCAATGTAATTACACACATTTCACTTCTATATTCTAATATATGAAAATCAGAGTCTAGAAATACTCATAAAAAGGGAGATATCTCAAAACATTTGTTTAGATGAGGGTTATGTAAGCCCCCCAAAGTGTATCAACATGAAAGTGTGCACAAGACTGGTGATGTCAGTGGGCACTATGCATGATCTGGTGGGAATTACATGCTGGAGGCACGTATCCTGTCCATGGAGCCCTCCACCTGTGGACAGGTGTGCACCGGCCATATTCATCAATGGCCACCACAAGTTCGCGTGCCCACCCCATCATGCTGGACTCCACCGGGTGGCCAGGGGGTGGAGTTGCGAACCCGGCTGGGTGTCCAATGGGATGCCCAGCCTGGGTCCAGGAGTGAATCTCCTGCACACATTGGCATGGATCCAGGTGCATGAATAGCACATGCATGCACCCGGACCTGTGCAGCCATGCCCCATCGCCCTGTGGTCCACCAAGCATGGGACCCACCACAATGGGCACACCCACCCAGCACATGGAGATCCCCTACCAGCAGCACTCTTGCCCCATCCTGAATGTCCCCCACCCTCCTATATGGGTTGACACCAGGAATGCAACCCCTCCACACACACAGGTTGTATCTGTCCCCGTAGTGGACAGCCCCCCATCCACCAACATGAAAGCCCCTTCATGGCAGAGTGAGGTCCCTCACCCTGGACACAGCTGAGCACCACCCCGGTAATGTGGCAACATACCCCCTTGCCCCCACTGCACAGTGCACCATCCCCACTGGGAATGCACAAGCCCCCAGACCCACAGGTGCCCCATTCTCAAGGTTGTCTACCACCCCCCCTCCCCATACACTCAGGTGACCTGGCATCATTAGACTGTTCCCCAATCCTGGTACCCCCAACCCCATTGGTGTTCGGTGGTGCTCCCCTCCATGGCACTGTCAATACCACCCCCACATAGCCATACCCACATGTGTGTGCTGTGGTCCTGGACAACCAGTGGCACAGCCCTCCACACACCTTCTCAGTCGCCGGCCATCCAAATTAGGCTGTGATCATGCCACCTATATAGCAGCATGATCTCAGCCTCATCTGGATAGCTGGCAGCCAAAGTGGTGTGAGGAGGGCTGTGCCACTGGTCATCCAAGGCTGTGGCACTCACATGTGGGTACAAGGATGGGGGGTGGTAATGACTGTGCCGCAGAGGAGGGATGCCACTGAACACAAATGGCGGTGGGGGTACCAGAGTCAGGGAACAGTATAACAGTGCCAAATCACCTGTGTGTGCAAGAGTGAGGAGAAGTTGACCACCTCAGGAATGAGGCACCAGTGGGTGGGGGGATGTGAATTCCTTATATGGACAGGACACGGTGTGGTGGGGGCAGGGGGGTAAGTTGGCACAAACGGGATGGTACCCAGCTGTGTCCAGGGCAGGGGTGCAGGAGCACTACTGGGAATTGGGTGGCACTGTGTGGTGGTGGTGGTGTGTGTGTGTGTGGCTTGATGGGTCTTGGTGGACAACTCCACAGCCAGAGTTTGGGACCACCACAACAGGAACCATGTTGAGATGGAAGGGTACTCACCTTGTCAGCTGCCCCAGCCCCCCCCCATTCTGCCTAAGAGACTGGGGCAGCATAAGGGTTGTAGCAAGGTCCCACTGTACCCAGCAGTTGATGTCCATGGGAGCACACAGTGCATTGTGGCAGGGTCCAGGCTGCCGTAACCTCCTCCGGCATGTGCCCCCCCCCACAGAGGGTACTACATGCCTTGGTGCATGGTGTGTAGTGTGAGAACATCCCCTGCCTGACAATGGTGCATTGCTGTCTGCATTGCAGGAGGATTGGGTGCATAGGGGTTGCGCACCCTAGTTAGTGCATCCCATGTGGAGTCTGCAATGGGTGCAGAGTGGCTTTGTACCACAGATGCATGGTGCATAGCCACTGTGCCCCTTCATGCATAGGGGCCAAAAAATCAGGATGCAGGAGACTCACAATCAGGCACTCACCACCTTCATACAGGGACACCACACTGTTCCAAGTAGTTTCTTAAATATATGAAACTTCTATTTATGTGCAGGGACACATGGGGTGTGGGCAAACACCACCTGTAATATGCCCACTTAACACATTTTGGACTATCTATCCTTTTTCAATGGCTGGGGCATAATAAAACTGATGCCAATAAATAGCACAGACAACATGACATCACTATGACACATAAACAGAAAGTTTAAAATCATTGGATAAGAACAAACATAAATTAAAGTAATTAACTGCACATTCATGTATTGCACCATGTCAATTAACCATGATTAACCATGATTAAAAACACTAGTGCTTGAGACAGACTGGGTGTACCCCAGGTTACTGATTGAGCATAAGGAGCTGGCTGCTCCTCTGACAGCCCTGTTCAACCTGTCACTACAAAGAGGAGAGGAACCAGGAGACTGGAGGAGTGTTGATAAAGTCCTATTCCACAAAAGTGGAAACATAGAGGAGGCAGGAAATTACAGGCCTGTCAACCTAACTTTGGTGGTGAGTAAGTAATGGAAACACTACTGAAGGTAATGAATGGGGAATACCTTGTTACCAGTGGGCTACAGAATCCAAGGCAATATGGTTTCACAGGCTGGCCCGGTGGTGCTGAAGGTTGAGGTGCTGGATGCCACACCTCACACCGCGCCAACGACCTTTGTTTGGGAACGAGCACAGGTGGCCTGGGGTCGGTGGGGATAAGGAAGGATTGAGCATCCCATGGACTGCTCTCCTTCTTCGGGGAGAGTGTCAGCACTCATTGGTGCAGTAGCAGCCCCTAGTGGTGACTGGTGAATTACACTGCCCGGCTGGCAGATGCAGTGGATCAAGGCTGTGGCGGATGCCTTTTCAGTGCACACAGGAGTGTGCGCATGTCGAGCAGGATGTCATTTCACTTCCGAGCCCAGGGGCAATGCAAGGAGAAAAAAAACCCTGACTGTGGATAGGCAAAGGCACTTACCATGTCATTCCACACTCCTGCCATCTGACCTGCCTGCAGGAGCCTCTGCCTCTGACCCCAATGCATTGGATTATTAGATAGGCTGCCATGGTGGGTGGCCCTACCCCAGGGGTCTCAGAGTTGGGGGATCCATCTGGTTGGAGTGCCTGTAAGGTAGGTTTCAGACTGGGAGGTAGAGGCTTGTGGGGTAGCTGGAGTGAGTTCCACAGGCAGGAAGCATAAATAAAGTGTACAAAAAACATGGTTTCACAGGGGGGCAATCTTGCCAGACAAACCTGATTGAGTTCTTTGACTGGGTGACCAGTGTAGTCGATCAGGGAGGAACGGTAGATGGGGCCTACCTGGAGTCCAGTAAAGCCTTCGACACCATTCCACATAGACGACTGGTGAACAAGCTGGCATGTCTGGGAGAGGATCAAAAAGTTATAAACTGGATAAGAAGCTGATTAAGCTACAGGAGTCAGAGGGTGGTGGTAAATGATGTCCACTATAGAGAAGGCAAGGTGACCAGCAGGGTGCCTCAGAGCTCAGTACTAGGACCATTTCTCTTCAGTGTCTTTATTAGTGACACTGTGGAAGGGCTAGAAAAGAAAATATACCTGTTTGCGGATAACACAAAAATGTGCAACACAAAAATCTGCAACGGAGTAGACAAACTGGGATGGTGTGGAAAAAATAAGGTATGATTTGAAAAAATTGGACGAATGGTCAAGGGTTTGGCAGCTGGGTTTCAATGCAAAAAAGTGCAAAATCATGCACTTGTGGTGCAGAAACCTGGGGGCTATGTACCAATTGGGAGGGGGAGCCCCAGCAACCAACAAACAAGAAAGGTACTCGAGGGTGGTCATTTCTATAAGACACTGGGGAAGGCTAGCAGGATGCTTGGGTACATAAGGAGGGGTATCTCCACCAGCAGGAAGAAAAAAGTAATATTACCCCAGTACAGATCTCTGGTAAGACCCCACCTTAAGTATTGTGTCCAGTTCTGGAGGCCCAACCTCCAGAAGAACATTGATAGGGTGGAGGCTGTACAAAAAAGGGCTACCAAAATGGTGCAGGGCTTGCATCAAAAGCCCTACAAGGAGAGACTCAAGGAACTGAATATGTACTCTCTGGAGGAGAGGAGGGAAAGGCGGGGACATGATAAAAACATTCAAATACCTAACAGGTATTAATAAGGTACAGGAAGGTAGCATTTTCCACAGAAAATGAACCTCAAGGACAAGGAGTCATGCTATGAAGTTGGGAGGGGGGAGGCTTAGAGGAAATGTGAGGAAATACTTCTTGGCAGAGAGGGTGGTGGATGCCTGGAACAGCCTTCCAGCAGAGGTGGTGGGTGCCAATATGGTGAAGGGCTTCAAACATGCATTAAACAGACTCAAGGGGACATTAGTAGTAAGGCAAGAGGAGGAGATGACTGGAGATCGAGTAGGGTCTGCAGTGGCAGAGTAGGCAGGAAAACTGGGCAGACTAGGTGGACCAACAGGTCCTTATCTGCCAACTTCTATGTTTCTATATCTTGCAGTGCATTGCTGCATCCACATAGTAGCACCCAGCTATGGGGCTGTCAACTTTTTTTAAACCACGCAGTCACTTTTTTAAACCATTGGTCATTCTACCAGTCCTGCTGGTTCAGTATGGTGCTCACAGTTGTGTCTTAAGGAATATAAACAAAATATTACAGTGGCAAGTAGTCAAAAAAATCACTGGCTGGTCATTTTGTTATCATACAGTATCCATGGTTTGATGTCCTGCAGTGACAGTTGCATTCATACAGTGGTGCACTCCCATGGTGCTGTCTCACAGTAAGCAATCTTATTTTTAAATCCGCCAGATACTCTGCTGGTACTGCTGTCCAATGGCAATAGCCATACCACAGAAAGCTGTGGCACTGTGATGAACCCACAACTGTGTACAGCCACTAAGTGCACCTACTGAAGGCTGCACAGAAACTGAGTTTCTTATGGTCTTTATATCTTATATTTTTAATTAAGGTACCACCTTTTCCTGATGAAGCCTTAGGAGTAAAACATTACAGCTATTTAAAGTGTGGGCTTTTGCAATTTAATACAGAAGAAATTGAATGAGAATTTGAACTGTGTTCTGGTGTGTCTAACTGTTTAAAAGTTTGAGAAACTATTGCAAACCATTGTAAGTCCCCATTTTAATCCTCTTTGTGATGTTATACATTTAAGTGTATCTGATGGGATTCTTTTGGATTTGCAACATTGGGATTTTTGACAGGAACCCAGCTCACTGGAACAACCCGGACCTTGACAGACTCATATTATTTTTAGCTGGGAATGCAATGAAGAGACATGAGTCCCATGCACCATCAGTGTCCATGAACTTATTTGTGTGCTGTATTACTGTAGCCTACTATGTATCATGATCATTTAAGATTTGCGAGGGTATATTTTCCTATGGAAGGATTTGCAGAAATTGGGAGCAGTTTAGAACTAAGTTCCATTTTTATGTTTTTTTTCTGATACAGAATACAATGAGTTAGGTACAGCTGTAAGCGGGAAGAGATCTTTAAGTAGGGACATCGGAAAAAGATCTGCTATTAAAAATTCCAGTTGTTGTGAGAAAAAGATATAAAGCTAGAGTGGCATAGTCTCACCTTAGGGGAGTATATTCATTATACATACAAACCAAGGGGTCTAAGAATAACCATAGAACCAAATATGGAGATCAGCTCTAAACAAGTAAGTGAATGCTGGGAGGGGATAAGAAACAAAGCCAGTGTCATTTTTATTTTGGTTTGTGTTGAGGTCATACCTGAGGAGAGAAGCAGTCTGGCTGAGTAGATTGCAAAGACTCAGGAACTGCTAAAATGATAAACAGAAGATGCTGATTTTAACAAGAACCTGGAGGAAGTTAAAGAATTTGCAGAATTTGAAGATACTTTAAGAGAAACTAAATTTGCAAGCTGTGTTGTGATACAAATGACTACAGGGTTAACAGAGTATAAAATTGTAAAGTTAACACCCCACAGAGATGCAGACATAAGAAGTGTCTGATTCAGATGCAGTTCTGATAGCTTTACTGCCACTAGCAAGAGCTACTCAGGAGAACAGAGAAAAGATCATCAGTATTTTTTAAAAAGAAATCCCGAGGGTGCCTATCAGGGTGGCGGAGGGAGCAGGGGACCAAGGTACCATGCCAGGAAAATAGGGGATAATGTGGAACAGACAAGAAGAAAAAACAGCATGAAGAGAAAGTGAAGACATAGCAACAGGGATGGGATGGGACTTTGAGAACAGACATTCAACTTCCGAAACCAGCTTTGGACCCTTCCTGCAAGATTAGTCCCCACTCCCAGGACTTCCATGCTGCCTCTTATTTTCGAGCCCAATGTCCTCCAGAAAGCACACCAGTCTTTCCTTCAGGGTGGTCTCCCTCAGCTTCCTCAGTTTTTAGGTTAGGCTGACCAGTCTGTAGTTCACTGGTTCATCCCTCAGCCCAGTTTTATAGAGAGTGTCCAAATGTGCTGTTCTGTCCTGGATCACACTCACCAACTCCAGAAAGGTGCCGAACAGTTCTGCCAGGGGACCTGCCACAACCTCTGGCAGTTCCATTAGAACCCATGGGTGCACGTCATCTGGCCCTGAGGTTTTATCCACCTTCAGAGCCCTTAGACCTTTCTGTTCCCTATTAACTTGTACTATATTATCTGTGCCCCCCCCCTTCCCTGTTTCTGTCCCTCTGCTGCCTTATGGCACAAGTCTGTCCTTTTCCCTGTTGTGCCATTAGAAAAGACTAAGTTGAAAAATGTGTCTCCAACTAAAAGTGATGAGAGGGAGAACCTGGAGAAAGTGAAGATGAGGACAACAGAGATCAGGAGGAGGAGGATGTCAATGGCAGTTGGGGTGATGATTTGGATCTCCTATGGGAAACATAGAAACATAGAATTTGACAGAAGATAAGGACCGCTTGACACACCTAGTCTGCCCATTTCCCTACCTAATGGATAAGCTGCAGATTCTAGTTACCCAACAGCCTACTTTCTCCTACCCCCCACTAGAATTGCCTTATGTCTGTCCCATGCATTCTTGAATTCCCCCACTGTTTTTGACTTCACGACCTCCTCAGGGAGGCCATTTCATGTATCCACAACCTTCTCCATGAAAAAATACTTCCTCACATTACCTATGAAACGTCCTCCCTCTATCTTCAGATTGTGCCCCCTTGTTCTTGCACATCTCTTTTTCTGAAAGATGCTGCCCTCTTAGACTTTGTTGATTCCCTTGAGGTACTTGAAAGTTTCTATTATGTTCCCCCTCTCCCTCCTTTCCTCGAGAGTATACATATTATTTCTGTTGCAGATCCTGCAACATTTTAGTTATCCTCCTCTGGACAGCCTCCATCCTGTCTATGTCCTTGCAGAGATGGGGTCTTCAGAACTGCATGCGGTACTCCAGATGGGGGTCTCATCAACTGTCTGTACAGAGGGATAACAACTTCCAGTTTTCTACTGGTGATACCTCTCCCTATGCATCCCAGTACCTCCCCAGCCCTCCTTACTGCCTTTTCACCTTGCTTACCCACCTTTAAGTCATCTGATGTGACCACCTCCAGGTCCCTTTCCATTTCTGTTGTTGTTAGTATCTCATCCCCATTGTGTACTCTTCCCTTGGGTTTTTGTGTCCCAGGTGCAATACTTTGCACTTCTTTGTGCTGAATCTAAGCTGCCATACATCTGACCATTCCTCCAACTTTGCCAAGTCCCTTCTCATCCTTTCCACCCCACCTTCTGTATTGATCCTATTGCAGATCATTGTGTCTTCTGCAAAGAGATATACTTTTCCTTTGAGGCCCTCTGCAATGTCACTTAGAAAGACATTGAAGGGGATCAGTCCCAGGACTGAACCCTTTGGTACTCTGCTAGTAACCCCCTTTCTTCAAAGTGGACTCTGTTTACTATTACCCTCTGCATCCTGTTGTCCAGCTAATTTTTTACCCAGGCTACCACCTTGGGACCCACTCCAAGGCTGGCTAACTTGTAAAGGGTGTCCCCTTATCACTGTCATCTTAGCATCTTCCTGGATACTGATCCCAGCTTCTGCATGGCCCTCTCCCTCCCTCCCATTCCCTCCTTCCTCCACCTCTCTCTATCTCTTCACCCCCGATCTATTTGACGCTGAACCCAGCCTCTGCCAGGCCCTCTCCCTTTCCTTTTCATACTTTCTTCTCTTCTCCTTATCTTTTGCTCACTGATCTGTTCCCAGTACTGTACCCACTCTCCCCTTCATCCTGCCCCCCCGTCTAGTCCACCCTCGTCAGGTTCCTAACTTTACTTCTGCACTCCTGGCTCACATTCCCACTCCTTAGGCCTCCGGCCTATTCCCCCTCATCTCCTCCTTTCTCCTCTGCCCCATTCTATCCCCCCTACCTGTGCTTCGGGGCCCAGTTGATTTGTCACGGTGCTTCAAGGTCCCAGTCGATTCACCATGGCTCTTGTCACCCCATCATTTCACAGTTGCTGACCATATCTGTATTACTGTTGTTAGCTCAGTTTCTTATCTGTAAATTATTGTGGTACTTATCTTGCATTTCCTTACAATGTATTGTTCATGCTTGTTTTTGATCAAGCCTGTGTATTGTTATTTTGTGTATTTCCCTGTTATCTTGTACTTGTGTTCACCCAGGTCCACCTTGAAAAATAGGTCTGCTCAATTGTGTTCACCTGGTTAAATAAAGATTTTGATTGTTTGATTGATTGATATTAATCTTTTGTGTGGGACTGTGTCAAATGCCTTGCTAAAATCTAGATAGGCCATTTCTACAGTCGCTCCCTCTTCTACTACTTTGATCACCCAGTAAAAGAAATCTATTATATTCATCTGACATGATCTTCCCACTGTGAATCCATGCTGCCTTGAATCCTGTGCCCTGCTGGTCTCTAGGTATTTCACAATTCTTTCCTTCAAAAGTGATTCCAACATTTCCTTACCACTGAGGTCAAACTAACAGGTCTGTAGTTTCCTGCCTCTGCCTTGCTTCCACTTTTGTGAAGTGTATTCACATCCACTCTCCTCCAGGCCTCAGGTACCATCCCATCCTCCCATGATTTTTTAAAGAGGGTAGTCAGTGGTGTCACTAGTGCTACCCTTAGTTCTTTTAGAATTTTTGGGTGAATCCCATCAGGCCCCATTGCTTTGTCCACCTTCAGTTTTAAGAGTTCTTTCAGAACCCTTTCTTCTGTGAATGGACTGGTATCGACCCCCTCCCTCATCCAGAGTGTTTCTACTGTTTGGTTTAGGTACCTCCCCCTCCTGTTCTTTTGTGAATTCTAAGCAGATGTATATGTTCAGTATCCATGCTTTTTCACTGTCACCCTCTGTCCACATTCCCTTCTCTTTATTAAGCCTCAGTATCTCTCCCTTGGTCTTTCTTCACTCCCTAATGTACCTATAAAAGGTTTTATCCCCTTTCTTGACAGAGTTGTCTATCTTTTCCTCAGTTTGGGCCTTTGCTATTTTGACTGCCTTCCCTACTTCTTCTGCTTTAACTGATAATAGTTCTCTGTCCTGCTCCTTCTGTGTTTCCTTATATTTCATGAATGCTATCCTTTTCTCTTAACCCTCCCTGTCACCTATTTTGAGAACCATAGTGGCTTTTTCCTTCTTTTCATTTTGTTGATTTGCTTTACACAAAGGCGTGTTGCCTCTGTGATGGCAATTCTGATTTTTCCCCATTGTTCTTCCACCCCTCCTTCTTGCCTGTTTGCTAGTGCTTTTCTGATGCACTTTCCCATTTTGCCAGTCAGCCCTCCTAAAGTCCAACACTCTTTCTTTTGTATGGCTTGACTCTGCAGCAGTGTTTATTGTGATCCACACTATTTGGTGGTTGTTTGTTCCCAGATGGATACCTACTTCTAAATCTGAGATCCTCTCTCCATCCCCATCTGAATGTACCAGGTCTTAGATTGCTCCCTCCCGAGTGGGTTTCAACACTAGCTGTCTGAGGCATGTCCCCCTGTAGGGTATCAAGAATGACCCTGCTTTTGGATGTGGCTGCAGGAAAGGTGTTCCAGTTAACATCTGGCATGTTCAGGTCCCCATCAACAATATCTCTCCTTTTTCTGCCATCCTAAGGATTCGTTCTATCATTTTCTTGTCCATTGCCTCCCCCTGAGACAGGGGTCTGTAAACAACCACTGTGTGGATTGTGGTGCCATTTCCTGTCTCCAGGGTAACCCACAGTGCCTCCTCCCCTCTCTATTTACCCTATAGTTCTGTTGCTTTGATTCCTTCCCTTACATAGCGAGCTACTTCTTCTCCTCCTCCTCTTTTACCCTCCCTGTCCCTCCTCTAGATTGTGTACCCTGGTATGGTGACATCCCAGTCATGATTCTCTGTGCACCATGTTTCTGTGACTGCCATGATATTCATGTATCCCTTTTCCATCAAGGTGACTAGTTCAGGGAGTTTGTTACCCTGACTATGAGCATTGGTACTCATCGCCCTCCATTTTTTGATTGCCTTACCCTGTCCCCTTGTCCCATTCCACAGAACTTACTTCTTTCCACTGGAAAAGAAAAAGAGGAAAGGTGATGCTACTTAACATGTGTGGCTTCGCACACCAGTTTGTCATAGAACTACCAAAGTCCCTCCCATACTACAACAGTTGTTCCTCTTACCAGTGTTGATCGTATTACACTGCCTGAGTCACCCAGTGTTGAAGTACCTAAATTTATCCTCAAAAAACACCCATTTCAACCCCTCCCCTTCCCCACTCCCACCACCACTTAAAATCAAGGGGTACAAAATACCCGGTTTGGGATTTTTATATACTGGACCTAGTAGCTATCCGTCAGCTGTGTCAAGCTCAAGCAGAGGACAAAAGGGTAGCCACATTGGCACTGGTGGTGGCCAACACATACACAACTATTGTCCAGGCACCATTTACATTGAGCTCAAAACCAAAAGGAAGCCATGCAGGGAGTTCCTCTCCCTTTTTCCCCCTCCTCGGACTCCGGCTTGCTCTCTCTGCCCCTGTCCCCTTGCCCCATCCCACAGAACTTAATTCTTTCCACTGGCATTAACCCTGGATTGGTCCCTAGGGGAGGGGCCACTTGGGGAGTCCTCTCTTAACTCCATGAAGGATGTCATGGAATAGAGCTAGTGGCAGAATGCCTCATTAGCTTCAAAGGGCATTCAGAGAGGACAGAACATCATCTTGCCTCAGCCAAAGTCCTTTTTTCCTTGTTCTGTGTGGGAGGTGTGGCATGCAATGGCATGAGGGTGCAAGTATCCATGTCTGGCACACCTCCTTG
This sequence comes from Neoceratodus forsteri, assembly GCA_016271365.2. Taxonomy (NCBI): domain Eukaryota; kingdom Metazoa; phylum Chordata; order Ceratodontiformes; family Ceratodontidae; genus Neoceratodus; species Neoceratodus forsteri. The sequence continues at coordinate 1,389,678,751 of CM057453.1, forward strand.
AATCCACTAAGCCTCAGCTGCTCATGCCCCAGGCCTGCACCACTGGTTGCTCAAGCACAAAGTGCTTCCCCCTCCCCCAGAGGAGGAGGAGGAGAGCAGTCCATTGGACACCTGATCCTCCTTCCTACAGCCAACCCCCCAAAGGTCTGAGATTGCACCTGATCCCAGATTGCCAGCATGGCAGCAGATAAGGCATGATGCCTCAGCCTTCTACACCACTGGGCCAGCTGAGCCCCACTCCCTTATCACCTGCATTTGCCAAGACATCCAGATGTGGCACAGAAATAGTTCCATTGGAGATGGGTTAACTGAGGATGATTTTTACAGAGATGAGTAGGACTCCATGAGACTGCCTAGTACTGGACCAAGCAGCAGTGGTGGGTTGAGTACTATCACCTAGAGGCACCAAAACATAGTAACATCAGAGTAGAAAACACCCCAGATCACTGCTTTCCTTTGAATAGCACTCATGAATCCCAAAAGTCAAATACAACCCCACCAGCCATGCTGCCACACCAAGTCCAGCTGTTTGGTAGCCCAACGACAAAACAGGTCCAGCCTGTGCTGCATAAAATGTTTGAGCATCATGCCAAATATCCACTCAGTTGTGTTACTGCACATGAATTGAATGTAGCAACAGCTGAAATGTTTGCAATTTATCTATTCCTATTATTGTTTGTGGAGAATGTGAGCTTTAGAAGGTCTGTCATGTGTGGCTGTCCCAAATTGCAGATTCCTTCAAGAACTTTTTACTCCACACATGCCATTCTTCAGCTTTATAGGATGGTATCATACATAATAGACCATGTCCTGTTGCATTCAGCATCACCAAACATATGGTTCCATGAAAATATAGCTCAAATTATAGGGTGATTACAAATTAGGTGAATATATCACGCCACCAACAATTTGAGCTAATGTAACACTCGGTGACTGCATTATGGGTCGATTGAATAAGGAGCAAACTGGAACTTGCAGCAACAGTTACCTATTTTAGACGTGTACATGCAAATTATAGACATCTTGAACCACCTGTCCCCATAATTAACACCACCTTTATAGTCCAGCTCCTCCCATGTTTTGCAGGGGGGTTCTGCCCCTCCTTTACCCCCTTCTGGGGACTGTGCCACCTGAACCCCCCCTTTAGGATTCTAACACCACGCCACTCCTGGATCAAGGGGCAGGCTATTATCATGATTGCTGGGCAGGTGAGTTGCTCATATTACCATTTTGATCATACATAACAGTCGCTCGAATGTGTAGTAGCTAGCAATGTTCAGTCACTGCTTCTGTATGTGCTGTAATTCATTCGCTCAATTATAGTCACTGTAAATGCCATGCTGCATTGACTTGACATCCCAAAATACATCTCAGTATGGATACGGGGACCAGTGGCTAAACAGCTGGTAACTCCTATCTGTGCATTACAGCACTTTGGGAACAAGTACCAGGAGTAGTACTTGACTCTGACCTGGAGAAAAATCATACTAAGTCTAGTTGTGGTGGCAACAACACTCAGGGTATTCACAAACAAGACAAGACAGCAAAGAAGAGTGTAATTGGACTACACACAGGTAAGAAAATGCTAGAATAACTCCTAACTGAGATTGATGAGTGGCTGCACCCCCATTCACTGAAAGCAGGTTTGATTGTGAGTAATAATGGCTTGAATGTAGTGCACTACATCAGTGATGGGGGGGTTTAGGGTGACATACCTGTCACACTGTCTTTATCCCATTGTGCAGGAGTTTCTAGCATATTTTTATATCAAACCCATGTTGACTGTGGTCTATTGCATCTGTGCCCACTTTGCTTGTTCTAGGAAAAGCCCCTGACTATCTCAGGCACCTCCAAATCCAGAATAAAATGCCTCATCACCATATGAAGTTAGAAGCCATCACCAGATGGAACTCAACACTGTACATGATTCAGCACATGACTGTACATGATTGCACTTGCAGAGGGGAATACAAATCTACCTCTGAATATCTGCTGCATGCAAGTCATGACGAACCCAGAGCACCCATGGCTTTGACAACAGACCGGTGGTGACTAACGGATGGCCTGATCATGATTCTAAGGCCATTTGAACATGCAACACAGGAAATGGGTGAGGACACTGCCTGTATCAGTCAGGCCGTCACACTTCTAAGGATGCTGAGGCAGATGCTGTTGATCCACAGTACACCAAGTGCTGCAGGCAAGTGGAGATATGGGAAGCCGTGCCTTAGTGGAACATGTGCTTCATGTCTTGGACTGCAATACCCATATTTTCAGTATTCTGCAGTCTCCAGATTTTGGAATTGCCACCATGCTGGACCCATGATATGAATGGGGCCTCTCACCAATACTTGGAGGTGAGTGTTATCAGGTCCATAATGTAACCAGTCTTATAATAACACATGTACATGGGGCTCGGATGTTAACGTCACATTTGTGTAAGGCACCACTTTAAACTGAACACAGACCTGCGTTACTTCTACTGCACATGGTAAATGAGTTGATAAGACATACATGGTAACAGAAAACATAGCCACAAATCCACTTTGAGGTGTTTTGTACCAAGTAGGAAATGAAGATGTGGATGAAAAAGAGGAGGAGGCTGATGAGGAAGCAGGACTGTGGGCAGCACAACCCATGGGTGATGCATATTTAGCAGACACCAGGCACCTTTTCATTATGGAAGAGCCCTTGCTGTACTGGAGTTACAAGATCATTGGTTGTCCTGCACTGACCTCAGTAGAAATCGAATACCTGAGCTGCCTGCCCTCAAGTGTCAGTGTGGTGCAGATATTTGGTTCAGCAGAGATGATTGTGTAGGGCAGACACAAATCTGTCCCTTAGAAATGTTGGAATGCTAGCATTTACAAAAAATAATGTGGGGGCAATTTCCAAGCAACACAGTCATGTCAGCTATCCTACCACATGAAGATGGTGATGGTAAAAATGGACCTGAAGAGCCTGAGGTTGTCAGCATTAACAAACTACCTTCTACTGAGGTAGATTAAGCATGGATGGAGAAACAATTCCCACGTGGGGACAACCCCAGTCTGGAAGATTGTGAGGTCTGCTTTTTTGATGAGGATGATTAAAGTATAAAAATAAATGTATTCTGTAAATCTTTTTCCCCTCATCAGTTAAATCAGTTTCTTTATGATTCAGTTTTGTTTTCCTGTTAAATCTATTCCTAAAGTTGTGCTGCTGTTCCATACATCTATCTAATTACTTGCCTCCACCATCTCCTATGTGGTGCCTACAGACAAACTAGTAAGTCAGTGAACACTGCATTATTTAATGCCAAGTTGTCAACAATAACACTGGCCACTGTTGACTCCACCACATGCATGCAGGCTGAGAAACCCTGACTCTGAAGCCAGCATAAATACCATTGCCACCATGCGGACCAAGCATCCTCCAACAGTTAAGACACAACCTCCTCCTCCTCCAGCCTGATTGTGTCCTCTGTATCCACCAACAACATGGGCTACCACCACCTCCACCATATACATCCAGACTGAGAAACCAGGGGCCCAGATATTCAAAACCTTGTGCTGGGTGCAAACCATTTGTGCCAGGTTTGGATGGGCCTCTATATTCAAAAGATCAAATAGCATGGGCAAACTGCATTAGCACCGGGTAAAATAATAATGTATGCACCGTGCAAAGAGAAGGGGCGTGTACATGAATACAGGTGCTATGCCATATTCCGCGTGCATTAGCTCTGTGCGAAGTGCATTTGTGCAACTTTGCATGACAGTTCGTGTGGCCCAAATTACTGCACAGACAAAGGTAGTCTTAACCCTGGGAAAAACAAGGATAGGGTGCATGGACACAGCACCAATAGGCAACATGGCCATAAGCAACAACAGCATCATGGTGCACTTGATGACTGCAGCCAATGAGGAGGCAAATAGGGCAGATGCCCACCCTGGGCCACTCCATATGCCAAGGAAGAGACATGCTGCACACACATCTAGTCCCCCCATAGTGGTACACCACCACAATCCAGCACACACTTGCAGCACTGGGGGAATGGAGGGTACTGAGGGGAGGGTGTACAGGTGGCCTAGCTGCACCACTTAATAGGTGTTGCTACATGGCTGGAGCCATCCACACAGTGCACATGTGCCAGTGAGGGGACTGTCTCACACATCAGTGTGCCTGTATGATGGTATTTGTCTGCCCACCCGGGGCACATACCACACACCTGTCCAGGCACCCCATCACATAGGGACAGCCATGTGTATATTAGTGTAGGAATCCCATGCTACTGGGCAGTGTATGTGGGTCACACGACAGTATGACTGTGGGGTCCACTGTCAGAACACACCTGCTAGCTGTGCATGTCACTGTGTGGATAGCAGCAGTCATTGTTGCCTGACACACCGTAGAAACTGCTGTGTCCCTCACAATACCAACTACTATGATTTATTTATTATTTATTTATTTGCTTTTGTTAACTGGGCAAGTCATGCTAGACAGCCAAGTGTCTATTTTCAGGTGAGACCCGGAGGGTACAAACTAGGTTACAGAAGAAACAGTGGGGAAGTTGAGTTTACATACAATCAGGTAATGAATGAGGTTTACATCTAGATACAGGATAAGCATAACAGGGTACGGAAAGTTGAGTTTACAAACAGTCAAGTAATAGCCGAGGTTTACATCAAGATACATGACAAGCTTAACAGGGCTAGAGTAGGTAGCTAACAACAATTGAAACAATATAGCATAGGATAAGTACAGTGCTAACAACAGTAGATACGATTGACCATAGGGTAAGTACACCAGAAGATACAATTTACCACAGGGTAAGTACAGTGCATAGAGATGAGTATTCCTTTTTGACAACAGAAGTAAGTGCCAGCAGGTAGGATGAGCCAGTCGGGGGGGGACCAAGGATCTGTCCAGGTGAACTAGTCTGGGAGGAGGAGGAGAGGGGGCGGTAGGACTGGTGCAGGTGAGAAATGGGACAGTTACAGGGCCAGGTACCAGGAGTTAAATAAAAATAGTCCCTAAAGAAGCAGGGAATGCCCCAACATGTCTGAGCAGGTGCACTACGAGGTACATGAACAAGTGGAGGATCCCTTCAGGTAGTTCCAAAGGGAGGATTTAAAGCCCGGGTTGGGAGGGGGAGGACAGAGTAAGGGCAGGGAGCGAATTCCAAATTTTTGGGGCATAGGCGGTGAATGCCCAGTCACCCACGTGGGTGAGGGTTCTACGAACCAGGTAGTCAGGTGTTGCTCTAGACCAGAGGAGGTAGGAGGAGGTGTCAGGGGTAGGGGGAAGGGTGAGGGATGCAGGAGTAGCGGATCTGACGATGTTGTCAATGAAGTTCCCAACTACAAAGGTGCGGTGTTTCTCGGGGGGTAGCTACACTAAACGTGCGTAGAGATCACAGTGGTGAGTTGCGGGAGGCCACAAGTGCAAAGCGGCAGATATTATTGTAAGCTGTATCCCACTTTGAGAGGCTAGATTTAGGCATGGGGTCAAAGGCTACTAGTCCATAGCAGAGAGATGGGAGGAAGACCCCTCTGGCTAGGGCAACTCGAGCAGCAGGCGTTAAGCAGCTTTTAGCTCTATAGGCGAGGCCTAGCTTGCCATGCATAGCCTTACAGACATTTCGAATGTGCAGAGTGAGATCCAGCTGTAGGTCAAGAGTGACACCCAGGTATTTGACAACAGCCACCGTCCACAAGGGAGAGCCATCAGCCCCGAGGATTCTAAGTGGAGTAGGGCAAGATTTTATTTTGCACTGGGACCCAAAAAGCATTGCTCGGGTTTTTTGAGGTTGGTGGTAAGCCTGTGTTCCACTAGCCAGGATTGGATCCACTCAAAGTCGGAGTTAAGTTGTGAGTTAATGGTGGCAATGTCTCAGGCGCTTGCTAAGATGACCAGGTTGTCCGCGTACAGGGTGGTGTGTCTATGGGAGGTGATGGATGGTAGTTCATTGATAAAGAGGGAGAAGAGATTGGGGCCGAGGACCGACCCCTGAGGGACCCCGCACTGGACATCCGTTAGGTGGGAGAGGATTCGGTTAAAGTTGGTATACTGCTTCCTACCAGAGAGGTAGTTGAGGAACCAGGGTTGGGCAGGGGGGGGAGAGACCAAGGGAGAGAAGGGTGGAGCTAAGGAGAGCGTGATCTACCCTGTCAAAGGCTTTGGCGAGGTCCACAAAGATGGCACCGGTAAGGTTGCCCTGATCAGTAGCAGTTCTAATCATCGAGGAGACAACAGCAAGGGCAGTAGTTGTGCTGTGCCCCTTCCTGAACCCAGGATGAGCTGGGGAGAGGAGGTTGTGTTCATGTATGTACTCAGTTAGCTGAGTGGCCACAACTTTCTCCAGGATCTTTGAGGTGGCCAACAGGATGGTGATGGGTTGATAGTTGAGTGGATCTTTGGGGTTACCTTGCTTAAGAACTGGGGTAACCTTGGCAACTTTCCAAAGGTCAGGGATAATACCAGTGTTTAGGGAGGAGTAGAAGATGTGCATTATTAGTCGGGCTAGGAGGAAGGCCCCTAGCCTGAGTAGTCTTAGTTTTAGGCAGTCGTGCCCCACCCCACTATGGGGGAAGAGGCGGGCAAGGACCATCTGGGTCTCGGTAGTCGACACTTGATGAAGGTGGAAGGGGGGCGGGACTTGGGGCCAAGATGGGAGGGGGGCTGAGGGACCTCGGGGCAGTGGATGGTGGGGGGACAGATAGTTCGGTGAACATGGCATTAAAGGTATAGAGATTGTAAGAGGGTTGTTGCAGCTGACCCCATCTATGAGCAGATCTGTGGCTTGCACTTTGGTTGAGACCCCAACAGCATTTCTAATGTTCTGCCAGAAACTCCTCAGATTGCTGGATGAGGAGAGCAGGGCAGACTGGCAAGTCTCACTTTTTGCTGCCTGGATGGCTTTTTTGCAGGAGTTTCTGAGGCATCTGTATGCAAGGAGGTCATTGCTACTTAGGGAGGTCTTGTAGGTTACCCAGCTTTTATCCCTGAGTTTCATTAGGGAGAATAGGCCCCCATGAAGCCATTTGGTGACGGCGTCCCTTACCCTCCTTTTAGTGAGGGGGGCATGCTTGTTCTGCACAGGGATAAACTTCAATAGGAAAATATCCAGGGCTTGAGTGGGGGCCGCTGATGTAGTGACCCCTGACCAGTCAATTAGTGCGAGGTCAGCAAGGAAGTCAGGTGGGAAGAATTTCGAGTAATCCCTCAACTGGATCACTTTGCTGGGCACTTTGACCTGGGAGATGCCCCAGGTGCAAAAGGTTGGTGAGTGTTCAGAGATGGCATCGGGTAGAATGCCTGAGGTGGTAATCCTATTGGGACTGTTGGTAAGGATCTAGTCAATTAGTGACCCTTTATCCCCCTGGTGGGGTGGCCTTGTGGGCTCGGAGATGATTTGGTTAAGGGCAAGGCCCGAGAGCAGTGGCTCATATAGTTTACAGCTGGAGTCCAACAAATTAAGGTTGAAATTGCCTATGATGAAGACTTCACTGGGACTCACTTTCTCGCTAAGGTAGCAGAGTAGCAAGGAGAGTCCAGGCAGACCACCCATGGGGGGGTTGTAGGAACAAATTAGGTGAATTTTCTTAGTGAGACCCAGAAGGTGAATGGCGTGTAGGAACTCACAGGGAAGGGTGTTGGATGGTGAGTCAGCAATGGTGGACATGTTCAGGTGAGCTTTATAGTAGAGTAGCACACCACCCCCTCGTTTATTCCCCTGCCGATCATGTCTGATGTGGCCATAATCAGGCAGGGTGCATGCCGCGTCAGGAATGTGAGGTTTGAGCCATGTTTCTGAGATACCCATGATATTGGGCTTGTAGTGGGTGACCCAGGCAGTAAGCTCAGCAAGGTTGCGTAAAAGGCTCATAATGTTAAGGTGGACAATTTTTAGTCCCTTGGAGGAGAACCACGCAGGTGGGGACTTGAGGGAGGGCAGGGAGACAGCCTGGCTGGGATGGGCAGCCACACCAGACGCACTTGCAGGGGGGGTGGGGGGAACTGCCATGGTATGCTGAAGGTTTAAAGAAATATCAAAGCAGGGGAAAATACAGAGCCAAGGTGAGGACACCTGGGGAGAGACAGTAACTAGGGAGGCACGATCACCCCTCAGTTGTAGTAGAAGGGGTAGGTGAGGTGAACCGCTAGAGGAGTGACTGGGAATCTACAGAGGTGAAAGTCAAAAGCAGTGAGAGTACACAGGCAGGGCTCAGGCAGAGAGGACTTGTAGTAGCAGAGAAGTAAGGGTGGCCACTAGTGGCAGGTTAATATAACCTGCAAATGGAAAACTGGGCTGATGATATCAGCCCATGTGACCACAAACAGCCTATATAGGAGAAAGCCCACCAAGGGTGGTGGTGGGGATGGTGGGGAACCGAACGCGGAGTGTTCGGCGGGGCGAGAACAGCTGCACCAATGGGAAATGCAGGGCACGACCTTCCCAGGTAAGGCAGGCTGTGGTTCCTTGCAGAGGGCTGTTGTATAGAGGTTTTTTTTTTTTTTCAAAAAAGGCGCCAATCCTCCACCAATGGACTCGCTGCAAAGCAGGGCTGAATTACCTGGACACTTGGGGTCAGGCTGTGGGAAAGGGCAGAACGAGCCTTCATTGACCTGTACCATCTGATACACAATGTAGCAGGAATAACAATATGTCTATAGCATGCAGCACAAACACCCATTCCTGTGGTGCTAGTCCCCTAGGACACAATAGTCGGTGGTTCTGTGTCCAAACCCAGCCTGCAGCTACCAAACTGTTTATCATATCTGACATATAGGTGGAGCTGTGAGTGCACATAGCCTGCAGCAACCTATCTGTAGTTCCAGTCTGACATACAGATGGAGCTGTGTACACCATGCAATAGTGCCGGGCAATCTACATGGTAATGCATGCAAAACAGGCCATAATGAGATGCTAATGTGACTGCTTGCCCACAGATTGCCAAAGTAGGCTCATTTGCATAGGAGCTTTGAATACAGCAAAATTTAGCCCTGGGCTAATGTGTTAGCACTGGGCAAACTTGTTAGTGCCAGGCAAATGAGTTAGCCCCAGGCAAACCTATTAAAATCATAGCACAGTTCTGTTGTGTTTGGCCTGCAATGCTGTTTGCAGTTGTTGTGCTCCACTTTAAACTAACACCCACATTGGCCACCTACTGCAACTCTGCCTTACTCCACCTCTGAATGCACTGTGCTGCTGTTGCAGTTTGGTCATCCCAGTTGCTATATTCAGAGCTGTCTTGTTTGCCAGGCTATTTTTGCACTGCACTCTCAGCCCTATTTGCATGGCTTTGTTTGCATGCTATATTTAACTGATTTTCTCCTGGGGCTATTCCTTTGAATGTAGTGTGCAAATTGTTCTGTGCTAATTTTGCATGCTGTTCAGTGCTAATTTTGCCCTGGGGCTAAGTTTTGAATATCTAGCCCCAGGACTCTTAAACAAGTGTAAATGCCACTGTCAGGGAGACCTCCAGCAAGCCATCAGGCTGAACCTACAGCGAGCCTATCAAGGCAGTGAAACCTGATATCAGCAAGGTCCAACTTTTTCTGCTGTGATTGTAAGTTACTTTTACTGATGTTAACACTCCTTATCCTCACTCTTGGTGGTGACTGTCCTTGCAAAGAAGGTGCTTCCACCTTGCGTACAAAGCATTTAAATGTGTTTCTTTGAATTTGTCCCCCTGTCACTGCAAGTTTGACCATTCACAGGGAAGACTGGCAAGCCAGTCATAAAGTCAGACAGCCAATAAGGCACCAAAGTTAGTTGTCTCTTCCACTACCAACCCTCTCTGTGGCACCATCATGCCAGTACACAACATAACCCCCAGTAATTTCATGGCAGCAGTACATGTTTTTTTTTTTTTAAGCTTTCCTTTAGTAGGTTCACAATGACACAGTGGCCAAGTGATGCTAAATAATTTCTTTTTTTATCACAGGTGACAGGTATACAAGTGAGCAATGGATATACCATCTATGTGGTCACCCACAGTGGTTAACTTGAGCAGAATCTAAATAACTTTCTCTTGACTTCACATGTGTCCTGTCCTGCCGTGTTCTCATCTGGTAAGCAAGACTTCTCCTCCTCCTCAGCCTCCTCTGTCTGGGGCATCTTTGTGCCATTTCAAAGTATGGTCAGCAACAGTGTAATGGTACAGTTAGTATCCTCTCCTCATATATTCTTTTCATTTTTCATTTTTTGTTTCCTTTCACAGGTCCTTGATGTTGTCAACATTGCAGACTCTTGCTCAGACATCTTACTCCAACTCCTCTCTCTGCTTCTCCACCACTGTGAGTATTCTTATTAAAGTCAACTCATCCACTGCATCCAGCATGAATACCAGTCATCAACCCGCTGCTGCTTCCTGATTCTCCATTGTCACACAGCTGAAAAATACCTGAAGTGAAAGAAACAGGAGCAGACAACACCAAGCAACATACATATGAGTAACATTTTAAAAATTAAAAAACAAAAATGGGAAAAAATGAATACTTACCTTTTCTGGTTGGAAACACTGCTAAATCAAATACCCAGATCTGGGCTGGACCCATGCAGCAACAGGATTTCCTCCCCCTAGTGATAAATAACTTAAAAGAGAGAAACAGAAACAAACAATGGTTAGAAAAACACTGTTCCCACTCCCTCCACAGATAAAAAGTAAGAATAAAATACTTACCTTTGCTGGTAGAACAGACAGCGAAACATAGAGATCATCAAATGGACCTATGACCCAAACAAGCATTATCAATTCATGAGAAAATATCGAGAATTTCTGTGCACTATTGTTCATCAGGATGTGTGCCCTGGTAGGAGACTTATATAGCCCAGAAACAGCAAATTATTCAGGGAGCCCACCTCATGTTGTTTGCTCTTTAAAAATGTCCATGGCAGGAGAAAAGCCCTCCCCAAAGTGTATTTTAAGAAGTGTGGTGGTGGGACTGACTCACAGTGATGCACCATGTAACAACATACAGCAGCCTGGCATATTTTTTCTGTTCATTGAGAAAAATTCTTAGAGGTCAGATTTTCTGTATATTGTGCTTTAGGCACCATTTTGCCTAAACTGCATTACAAAAAGTGTGGTAGTAGGACCAGCACGTAGTATGGCACCATGTAACAGCCTGACTTATTGTTTCTGATTGTTGAGAAAATTCTTGGAGGACAGATTGTCTGTATATTGTGCTTTTTGCATCATTTGCCATGAAGTGCATTACAAGACATATGTTGGGTGGTGGACTGACACACGCTGTAGCATATTAGTAGCATGCAGCAGCCTCACATATTTATTCTGGTAGGTGAGAACATTAAAGTGCATTATAAGTCTTATTAAGTATTCATAATGGTAGCAACGTTGCTGTTTGGCTGCTGCACTGGTCTGAAATCTCTTAGAAGTAACCAGCATGGCAGCCACTCAGCTCTTCCCGCTACTCCAGCTGTTCAGTGAAGCACTGTAGTGAACCACTCTACCCACACGAAATCTGACTAAAAAGGTTCACTGCCAATTCTCAAAATGCAAATGGCAACTATTAGAAAACAAAAGAATGGCAGTACCTTGATCCAATTTTATGACAATGGCTCCCTCACTATGAATATTCATGAAGTCACCACATACTGCCATAGAAATGGCTCCCTCCATATTTGCTGCCACAGAAAAAAATGCGCTTCTGCCACCACAAACAAAAGTAATTTAAACACAAACTAAATAAATCATTTTTGCAATTAGACATATTATTGCAATATAGACCTCAGAGCTGGTCATTTCCTTTCGATTAATGACTGGCTGGGTGGGGGTGGCCCTCGGTTGTACCTCAGGCCACCCTCCCCCCCCAGCCAGTTGTTAATCTCTAGGAAATGACCATCTCTTCAGTCATTATTGCTTAATTACAAGAACTATGGTGGTGGGACTGACACACAGTGCAGTACCATGTAGCAGTAGTACATTATCACCATTTAATAATTTCTCATTTGGCAGAAAATTTCAAGAAGTGCGAAATTTATACACTGTACTACTGCACTTCACTTGTGTCAACTAAAGTGCTTCACAAATACAGTATGTCCAAGAAGGCAACTTGAACAGCACAGCAGTAGATACCACTGGTTAATAATTTCTTGTTCAGGAGAAAATTTTGGGATGTGAAAAGTGAGAACCCAGAGAGTGTTAATGACACTCTGTCAGAGGAAGGAGTGGTGACCAGCGGAGTTCCCCAGGGATCAGTGCTGGGGCCACTTCTATTTAACATATTCATCAGTGACATTTTGTAGAGGGTTTACAAGGAAAGGTATGCCTATTTGCAGATGACACCAAGCTCTGCAACAGAGTGGACACACAAGAGGTGGTCACAGAAATGATGACTGATCAAAGAAAACTGGAGGAATGGTCCAAACACTGGCAGTTGAAATTCAACTCCAAGAAGTGCAAAGTTATGCACCTGGGGAGGAAGAATCTAAGCTGGAAATATACCTTGGGGGGGGACAACTGACTGGAACTGAAGTAGAGCGTGATCTGGCAGTATTCATATCTGATGGTTTAAGGATAACCAGCAGTGTGAAAAGGAGGAGCAAAAAGCTAGCAGCATTCTCAGATGCATTGGAAGGGGTATTACAAGTAGGAAATGTAACGTGATAGTCCCACTGTACAGATCCTTGGTGGGACCTCACCTGAAGTATTGCATCCAGTTTTTATTTTATTTATTTTACTTTTATTTAGTTTTTGTTGACCGGGTAAGTGCACTAGACAAATCCTGCCTATTTTCAGGCATGACCCAGGGGAAGGGGATACAAATGAATGCCAACTGACCTTGAACCAGATTAAGCTGTTGGTGGTATTTTTAGTGAATGAAGGAAATTTGGCCAGGACACCGGGGAAATTCCCCTACTCTGTTGGTGCGTGGCCGCCAGCAGGGTGCTGGTCAGTATCTCAAGATGGATGCTGCAGAGATCAAGCAGCAAGAACAGCCTGCAGATATGGAGGAGACCTCGGAGAGCACTACATCACTGGTTGCATTTCCTCCAGCAGATGCGGAAGAGACGGATTTATTTTTGGATGCCTTCTCCCATACGGAAGATAGCACGGTTCAGAAATGCTCCTTGATCAAGGAGAAAGTTAATTTTCCTGCTTGCAGTCTGTACAGTTGCCTGATACATCGGCAGACCTCTTCTCAGGTAGCCGCACACCTCGGAGCTCCTGAGCGCATGACGATCACTGACGAATGCGGAAGAGACTCAGAGTATGATGCGAGGGTTTCAGCAGCAGACGGGAGTGCTCTGTTGGGGAATTTCTGAAAATATCCAGCCACAAGTGTGTGCAGGTCAGTCTGGGGTTCCTTGCACTATGAAAGAGGATTTGGTTGTACAGTCTTTGTCGGGACTGACCAGAGCTCGGGATTCCTCGCGACTGAATTGGGGTTAGGGCAGCCTAACACTGTGACGACCTGTGTTACTAAAGTTGCTACCCTTACTAAACAAGCAGGATTTGTGTTTTGTCCTGAAAAACCTATGGCATCCATAACATTTCAAACGAAGCCCAATAATCAGGAGGGGGTTACAGACTTTCAATTTTCAGACAAACGGGCAGGTATAAAAATGGATCAACTGCATAATTCTCAAGCTGCTACTGTTCAGGATTCTAGATTAATGCATGGTGATTCTGATCCCTCTCATATTCATGATGGTACATGGACTCCTCAAGCAGCATTACTCGCTGCAGGGTGGAAGCAACAGGCTTCAGGAGATTGGGCAGCGGATTTATCCTGGGACTCTTCTTTTGATTTATCCTCTCATTCCCCTGGGTGGAATCCAGAGGGTCCTGTTCCACCTACTGGGAACAAACTTCTGGACAATGTTTTGGTTGAATGGATTGCTACACAGTCTACGGATAATACTGTGCTCACTGACAATAATATCTCTGTTCCAGGACAAAGACCCCTTTTATCTGATCTTTTTTCTAAAGCTAAAAGGGAAGCTGCCCCTAGGAGGCATGCTATTCTGTCTTAGGTACACAGGGGTATGGTGGATAGGCCTGATAGGAATTACGTTGGGAAAGTTTTGATCAAAGAATCGTTGCATTTTTCTCCTAGGGATGTTTTTGCAATAATTAATATATCTGGTGAGGATAATTATGATATCAGTTTCCGCTCTGCTGCTTTATTAGACTTATTTTGGATGCGGTATAATTTAGTGAAATTTTCCCCAGTTTGGGCTCCTTTCATGATTATACCTCTTTCTCAGCCTTCCATTAAATTTGTTACTGTTATGTTCCGGAATGAGGGGGTGCAGGTTGAAGACATTACCTATTGGTTGTCAAAAAAATGCGATCTTCAGGGGATCCTGAACCTATTTTGGACTTGGAGGATTTTGGACGGGTGGGTGGAAATATAAAGTAAAGCTGAGGCAGAATGAAAACCGGTTTATGCATATTCCTAATTCCTTTTTGCTGGGACAGGACAGGGGTGTCTGTTTCTACAGTGGTCAGCCAAGGGCCTGTTATAGATGTGGCTCGAGGACCCATTTATCCAATGTTTGTGACAGCCCAAGATGTGATAATTGCAGTGACATAGGTCATGTTACAATGCAGTGTGTTAACCCTACAAAATGTGATTTATGTGACGGTATTACTCATGCCTTTAAGAATTGTCCTTGGGCGGCAAAGAATAAATCACAAGGGAGCAATACTGAAAAACTCATTCAACTGGCCCAGGATAGCCTAATTTCCAAACCTGTTACTACAATCCCTGTTGAAAAATTACAGGATTCAGGGAAGTCAGTCTCTACACCTAGAGTTAAGCCGGCTTCGTTGCCCCCCTTAAGCCTGATCAGCTACTTAGTACATCTTCCCAGGGACCACAACTTGCCCAGGGTTTACAGCCTGTTTGTTATAAGGAGAAGAAGCTGCAGTAAGTGACCCTACCCCCCCGCTCCAATCCCCTCTCCCTTACCGCCTCGAGGTCCACCAGGAATTCTAAAACCTTTACGGAGCCTACTCTGGATCCAGTTGAAACTCCTAACCCCTTTTCCGTTCTGACCTCTTGTGGGGATGCGGAAATGGACATTGGGGATTCTGATTCACAAAAATCTACCCAAGATAATATGGAGCTCGCTCAATGTAATTACAAAGATAAGAAAAAGAAAAGACGGAAAAAATGAGTTAGTTTACTTATACTGCATTGTTAAATGGTTTTTTTCTGGGCCTCTTTGAATGTGCATAGTATTCTGAATGGCGCTAAGCGTAAAGCCATTTTTCACATGATTCATGACTCAAATATATCCATTTGTCTCTTGCAGGAGACTTGGATGTTCACTGTAGAACACATAACTGCATGTAAAAGAGATTGGCCATGGGGTCCTTCTTTCTGGTCCTTTGGACAAGATAAAGCCGACGGTGTTGGCATTCTGTTTAATTCATTTCATTTCAGATTGCATAGACTGGAAGACTGCATCCCGGATAGGGTTTTGATTGTTGATTGTACATTAAATTCACTGATGTATAGAATCATTAATATTTATAACCCACAGATTAAATCAGCCAGAATTTCTTGTATGAAGGCCGCTCAACCATTTTTGTTTCTCACAAGACCGGTTTTATGGGGAGGTGATTTTAACTGTGTACTTTATAATAGCAGACCGACCGGGAAGAAGATTTATTGTGACTCCAATTGTTTACAGTCCATTATTAAAGGGGCAGACCTCAACATCTGTAATCACATAGAATCAGACCCCCCTCAAAATACTTTCTTTAAAGGCAATAGAGGTTCCTGTATTGATTATCTCTTTTCTTCCAAAAATGTCCACATTTCTTGTTTTGAGAGGCAACCTTTTGAATTTTCGGACCTCTTACTTATTAAGGCATCAGTTGATATTGCATCTGATTATAAACCTACAAGGTATCGGTGGAAGCTGAATATCTCATCTTTACAAGATGAATTTGTTAGGAATTCAATTACTAAGATCCTTGTTGCCAGACTGTCAGTTCAGTGTTTATATTTGGACTTGGGGCTTTGGTGGAAAAGAAACAAAACATGATTGTATAACCTGGTTTAAGATTTTTGGTCAGAGAACTCAGAATACAAAGTTTTTACATTATTTAACATTACGAACTCGACTTCATAACTTACTTTCCAAGGTTAATACTTCCTCTGAAGATTTATCTCCGTTGATAGTTGATCTTAAAATGCAGATGAAGAAATTTCAATATGATCGGGCTAAAACTCTTCAGGCCTTAATAACTAATTATTCTTCAAAAACTGTGATTGGAGACCCATTTAGTTTATGTAAATCTATTAAGGATAACACTAATTTGGATCACTTAGTTATGAATTCTGTTCAGATATCCAATTCTAAAGATATTTATTCTCTTCTATTACGTCATTTCCAGAAATTGTGCCTACAAACTAGGTTCCAGTCAGCATACTTTCATGAGTACCTGAGGGTTTGAGAGCCCTGTTTTGAACCTCTATTACTACTGGTATAATTAAACCATTTTCAATACAAGAAATTACAGAGGTAATTTTAATTTAAGATGCAGTGTTTCACCAGGGTTTGATGGCCTATCAATTCTTTTATAAAACCTTTTCAGGGACTTGGTTACTTGTTTATGTAGTGTCTTTAATTCCTTCCTTACTGGTGGGATGATACATCAATCTTTTACTCTTGGGGTTCAAATTTATATCTATAAAAGACAGGAGATAAAGGAGATATCGAAATGGAGACCCATTACTTTTGCTCAATTCCGATTATAAAATCTTTACTATGTTGGTAAATAATAGGCTTAAATCATGGGCTAGTCTGGTGATTTCTCCAGTCCAGCACTGTGGGGTCCCTCATAGAAGAATTCACTCTGTTGTATGCTGTATTAGAGACTTGATTGAATCTTTAAATCATAAAAAACAATCTGGGATTCTTCTTTCTTTAGACTTAGAAAAAGCATTTGATAGGGTAAGTCATCCTTTTTTATTTGAGACGCTTGCTTTTTTAGGCATGCCCTCATGTCTCTTGGAGGTGTTGAAAAAATTATACTTTAATTCTATAATTTGTCCAATTATTAAAGGCAAAATTGAAAAAGGTTGGACTTTACAATCCGGAGTGAGACAGGGATGCCCTCTTAGTCCACTCTTATACGTTTGTTCCTTAGAGCCTCTTATTCGGAAAATTAGCTCGGTCCTTAGTTGGGAGGGATTCACAATTCCTAATTCACTTGACTCCTTAAATATTCAAGTTTATGCAGATGATATCTGTCTTTTTTTCAAACAGCGAAATCAGCTAGAGACCTTTTTTAGATTATTTCATAAATATGCAATTTTTGCGAATGCTAAGCTAAATTTCAGCAAATCCAAAGGGCTCCTGATGGGGGTGGGTAATCTAGCCCCGTTTGTGTACAGAACTATTGTATTTTCACCAGACTCTTTAACTATTTTGGGAGCGACTTTTGGTTCCCACAATTTACCGGACCAAAATTGGTTGACAGTGTTACAGAAAGTTGATGGGAAAGTACAGAGATGGAAACACTACAAATTTTCAAAATTGAAAAGAGTACAAATATTTAAGCAGTTCCTTTTGCCTTGTCTGCAATATGTTGCAGTTTTATATCCAGTTCCATCCACTTTAGAAGTCAAACTGTATAGCATTTGTTTTCAGTTCTTATGGGGCAATAGATTGAATCCAATCAAACGATGTTATACTTATTTGGATAAGACTAAAGGTGGGGTAGGTATGATCGACCCAGTGATTTTTTGTAATTCGTTATTTATGTCCTTTTCCTTGCGCAATTGTCTTATAGCTTCGAACCATATGGAATTTGGTTGGTTGAGAGAATTGCTTAGTATTTATTTATTAAAATGGACTCATGGGGCACCAAAACTCCATAATAATTTATGTCTTCCATATTTCTTTAAACCTATAGCTAAGAAATTATACAGTTAGCAGTTATCTAAAACACATATCAATAACACCCCTAAGGCTCTCTATACTATTATTATTTCTCAAATTTATCCATCTTCTCCTATTTTCAAAAATTGTCCTGTACACTTAAATCCTTATGTACTGGACCAGTTAAACAATCCTCACTTGCCCATACATATGTGGGAAACACAATGGTTGACTATGTATGGCCGTCTTCAGGTTAGAGGGACAGCCAAGTACAAAATGAAGGAAGAACGTTTTGCCCTTATTTAGACTGTATTGCACAAGAGGAAACAATGAACACTTCTTTTCATTGTTCCTTCTCCTCGAAGTTATGGGTGTATCTTGCTGATTTGTGGAACTTCTCTTGGTTAAAGCATTTAAGTTATGAGCTATTAATTTTAGGTATTTTTCCTTCAAGTTTTCAAAATTTCATATTAATACTTTACGATATTTATAGCTTGCTTACGATTTTGTTTATGGCAGGTGAGATGCCAGTGGGTCTTATACCAAAAAAAACCTAATTTGATAAGATTTAGTCAATATGTCATTTGTGAATTAAATAAAGTTTATCAAGCGGATACCCAAATTTATGATACTGAGAAAGTCAAAAAATGGTGGAAAGGTTTTTCACATTTTATTAAGTTTAAATGAATTCCAGATATTTTATTGGAGAAAGTCCTAGATAGCATATTCTTGGAAATGCTTGTATATTTTTTGTCATTTTTTCTGTTCTTTTTTAGCATATCCATTTTTTGTCTTAAGTTCTAATGTATTGTTGGTTATGTATTTCTTGTAGCAACTGCTTTTTTCTCTTGCTTTTTGTTATTTGATATTTGTTCAAATGCCTCATTTCAATAAAGAAGAAAATTACCCCTACTCTTTTCGATGAGTGCCATGGGATCTTTAACATCCACCTGAACTACCACCAATCCAGGAAGATGGGACCTCAACTTAATGTCTCATCCAGAAGACGGCACCTCAGAATTGCAGCACCCCTCACATGCTGCACTGCAGTGTCAGTACTGGAATATTAACCCAAGTGCCAGATGTGAGAACTGAACCCACAGTCCTCTGATCTCCCGACCTCAGAGACGAGTGTGCTACCTACTGAGCCACTGACACTAGAGAAGGACAAGGATCACCTAGAAACCATTCAGAGGAGATCTCTGAAGATGATACAAAGACTACACAAAGAACCATATGAATCAAGATTAAATCATCTTAGGATGTACTCACTGGAGAGGAGAAAGGACAGTGGAGATATGACAGAGACATTTAAATACCTGAAAGGTATCAACTCAATACAAACACAGGATCTCTTCAGAGAAAACACGAATATATGGACAAGGGGGCACATCATGCTCCTGAAGGGAGGTAATTTCAAAATGAACAGGAAGTTTTTCTTCATGGAAAGGGGTGGTGAAGTTTTGGAACAGTCTGCCTCCAGAGGCTATGGCAGCGAAAACAGTGGAGGAATTCAGCCTAGCATGGGACAGGCACTGTGGAACCTAAGGCAGTAAAGAAACTGGGAGGGGTAGCTTTCATGGGCAGACTAGATGGATTGCAAGGCCCCTTCTGCTGGCACGTTCTTATGTTCTTATATTCTAGAACAGTGAAATAAGTGGCTATGTGGCAGTAGGGAATCAGTCTGAAAGGGTGACTGGGCAACTGACATAGAGCAGCATCAACTGTTGGACTGAAAAATTCTTCAGGGACCAGACAAGTTTTAATATAAGAAAACACAATTGCACATATCCCAATAATGCAAAGCATCATGGGAAACATATGTACATCACTTCACCAGTGAATTAAAACTTCAGAACATCTCTAGTTGAGCATTCCTTGGGGTATAAAGTACTGTGGAAGAAATAACATAGGAATTCTTGGCTTCTTCTGGACCCCTATTGGAAGCCCAGGGTGCATGCAATGACTGACTGGGTTGGGGGTTGGAGGGTCTCATCGGGTGGCATGATGGGTCCTGAATCTGGGTGTGGTGCAAGTCTTTGTTTAGAATCCTCATGGCACCCTGACCTGTAAAAATAATGGAAAAAAGAAACAATGAGGATCTCTGTTCTTACAAGATCCTGTAGCAAAAGTACAGTTTTGAATAATCAACCTACTCAGCGAAATGTAAAAAACATTACTATATTTTGTTTTGTATATGCAAAGTAATACGATCAGACCTGCAAGGCCAATATTTCACAAAAGAAACTGGTTCATCAGGGTGGCAGGTTCTGGTGAATTACCCTCAGTCTAGCAGTGTGGTCTAGAAAGGCCTGGAAAATTCTGTTAGGTCTATCCTCAACCATGTGTTAAGGTGGTAAACATTTCAACTGACTTTAAGTGCAAGCAAGGGTAGACACTAAAGAGGGAAATGGGGGGGGAGCACACAGCAGAAGTACAGTTAATGGCCTGTGGTAGAGGTTCAACTGAAGAATGCCCTGCTGACTCTGTGATCTAAAATATAAATAAAACTGTGAGGAGTCCAGTTTCCACAAAATCATCCAAAACCATACCAAAATTAGTAGGAACATTGACCAACTCAGCATTCCAATTTTCAAAGAGATTTGTTTTAAATTTATAAATACAGCATATCAGACCTGTTATAGTTGCCAGTGTTTTGCCAGTAAAACTGCCTTCCTCAAGGTGTGGGATCTGATATACTGTAGATCAGCCTGGACACATTTTAGCTGTACATTATTTGCGATATTCCCTTATTGCTGTCATGCCTCTTTTCATTTAGAGGTTGATAAATCTCTATGCAAAAGTGTTGCAGAGTAGGTCTACACTCATTACAGATGGGTGACAGCCATGAGCTCGTAAAATGTCAACAACTGTGGCTGTGGTAGGGAGGTTCCCCCTCAAGGGGTTCATCTGTATGGTTACACTGTTGATTCTGATCAAGAAATCCATTACACAGGAGGTCAGATCTCCTGTTAGTTTTTGAGACATTGCAGAAATTAAGGTACATGCTGTCACCTAGCACAGCAGTTCGGATTGCAGACATAAACAAATTGTACCGAGGTTGCCTTTTGGAACTGTGAGTTGGTGTCCACAGGAGCTAGTTAGTAGCTGAGTCAGATATGTGCCTGCCAAAGTTGCAGATTTGAGATCATTATTTAGGAGTCTGATGCAAATGGGGTAAGTGGATTGTAAACTGAGAATATAGAGGTACCAGGTGCTGTTTTTATATCAAAAGGTATTCCAAATAGGAAATAGGTTCAGACTGCTACCTGCCAGTGAGGGTGTACAAAAGCATAACAAACGGACAGGGTGTGATGCCTTGAACCCCAAAAGAGTAGTACTATTTCTTTTTCCTGTCTCCCATGCAGAGAGGGAAGTGCACCCAAAGTGAGGGTTTGATGTGATGACAGTGAAGCAACAATAGGGCCATACAAATCAATGAGTGCACATCACCGAAAACAGAAATGGCAACTGTGCACTACAGCGAAAGCAAAATCAGTGATGATCCACAACATGCTCTCTGGGTGTGATATTCACTATAAGTTTTTATGTGGGTGCTATGCCCCCACACCCCTATTATTATGATCAACTTCGGGGGTACGACACTGGGGTACAGGAGACAATTTGGGGGCTTCTCGGGGGACTCAAGTCATCAGAACAAGGGGACGGGGAACCATGGAGCACAAATCTCTGAGATCGGGGAATGGGAGAAAAAAAATTTAACTACCCAACACACACAAAAACAAAAATATTCACACACTTAGCCAGCTCCAAACCTGGGTTTTCCATACTGGAGGCACTGATTCCCACCACAGGACCAAATGGCCAGCTGGGAACTGCCTGGTCAAACTATCTCCCATATACTCGTTCTCTATAGCGCCCTCTTCCAGTTGCTGTTTTCTTCAGTCGTGATTCTTCTCCTGCAACACTCACTCACAATGCACCTCACTACCTTTTCACAGTCGCTCATCTCACAGGCAGTTAAACTGAGTCACTTAGTTTGACTCATCCATATCATGGGATACCAAAATGGTGACAAGAGGCAGAGAGTGAGTGTCTTTCCCAGAGTTGCCCCACTTGTGGCATTTACCACCTAAGCTGCAGGTTATAGCCCTTAACAAGAAGTGGTGATTGCCATTGTCAAACAAAAATTGCATGCTCCCATATGGAGAGAGGGTACCTTAACAAACCATCATGTCGGCTATGTTTTACCATCTGAAGAGTGATTACATTCAAAGTGTATGCACTGATTTGTAACCTAGTTCTTGTTCTATACAGCTTGAAGGAAAAAAAAAATTGCTACTGAAAATGATGGCTTTACCGCAGTGTTTGCAGGCCTCACACCTACAGACTTAAGCTTTCTCCCAAGACAACTGGCAGAAGTATATCCAGAGGTATCTGGACCTGCCCCAAAAGGCCCCACTGTGAATGGTAAGGAAATGGGGCTCAATGGGGAGGAAGAACATTTCCTGAGAAATAGTGTGGTGATGAGGTTGGGGGCACAGTGGAGGCTCTGAGTAGGGTCCATGGGCCAGGCAAGAGAAGGAGCATAAAAGAGAAAGTAAAAAAAAAGAAATGTGGAGTTGGCTGAACCAGCTATTTGGGGAGCTGTATTTGAGGGCTCTGTCATGCTCAACCAGTCAGCTTGGTGACAGTTAGATATGCTACTTTATCACTACTGGCCAGTTAGCCCTACATAAGACAGAAAGTAGTTCCCTGTGCAGTTCATCTGAGGTGGAAGCAATTTATATCCTACCATGTCAATATGTGTTTTTGGAAAGAGCAATCTGCATTGAACTATCATTTTAAGTTTACCCACACAAGGTAATCAGAGAGTACAGTATTTGCAATCTGCCTTTCTGCTGTATCAAGCCAGTAAAAGTCCTCATTGCACGTAACGCAACATATCCAATGATCTGTCAGGCTGTCAGTCACTGTCACTGGCAGTCCAACAGACAATTCTGGCACAGTTTACCGGACGCAAGATGTACATTTGGACCTCCCCTCATGGCACCAGTAAGGGCAAGAAGAGTGGACTAGAGCTAACTTTTGTTCCACTTCAATTTGTGCCCTTAAAATTTGATTTAGCTTTGACAGTTCAGCAGAATCATTTTGACTCCCAATACAATAGTTTGTATAGAGTCAGACAGACTACAAATGTTTTGGGGGAGTCTTGAGGTCATCGGTAGGTTCATAGGTAATACAGATGAAGGAAAGTCAGGAGGTTTATCTAGTTCATCTATGGTTTCTCAGCACCCATAGCCAGCAATACTTGATGCACTCACGTTTGTCTAAATTCAGTTCAAATGTGTCTACTGAGTTACTTTCAACCATGTATGCTAGTAGCATAGTCTGTTGACTGGCAGTTCTCTGTGTAAAGAAATTGGATCTTTTCTTGGTGTTGAAGAGATGCCCCATCCAACTGAAATATTTGACTTCTTTGTGTTTAAAGTTCTTTAATTTCAAATGACTAGTATGTAACAGGTCTAGGTGTTTAATAGCTTTATAGACTCAAATGATATCCTGTTAGGCATAGAGTTGTGCGAAATTAGAATATTTTCCCAGCAGGAAAAATACTGGTAGAAAAGGAGCTAACTCACCAAACTCAATGCGTATATTTTTGTATTGTTATTACTGTAATTATATTTTTAATTTTTTTTTAATTCTTTATCCTCAAGGTACTGTATCAATCTGTGCACACATAAGCACAACAATAGCAAACGTTTCAGATTCATTCCTTCATCATTGTACTGTACTGACCTTTTCTACCAGTATTTTCCCCTAGTGTGTTTTTTGCCTTCTGGTAGATAGCCACTTCCTCATAATTATTTTTTCTTATACCAAGGTGGCTGAACCGGAACTTCTTCTTTCTAATATTTCACCCAGCAAAATATTTTGCATAATTCACACATTTTGTAAAATATTTTGCTGGATGAAAGGTGAAATTTGACCCGCAGTTGTGAGCAAAATTTCATCCCCAGGTCGGCAAAATTTTGCTCACGGGCGAACTTTCATCACCTGCGGGTGAAATTTCACTTTATAGGTGTGTGGTAGACAGTGGTGGGCTGGCTGTCCCTGATGGTGACTGTCATCCCCCCCCGGCCGCTCACCGGCCCAAAAATAAAATCTTCCCTGGTATCTAGTGCCCCCGGACAATCACCAGCCCAAATAAGTAGTAACCACCCCAACACATTTCTCCCCCACCCCCCATTCCCCAGGATCCCCCAGTCCTTACATAATATAACACTGTGGTACACAACTTTTTTGGGGGGAGAACCAGACTGAAGACTTGAGTCTAGGTTGAGGGCCACTGTAAAATGACCCAAGGTGACAAATGTCCATCAAGACATTATAAAATGTACACATAAAACAAATCAAAACATACATTTATCTATCTGTTTATTTATTTATCAACGTGTTGCTGAAACTAAAAACAACAACAACAAAAAGAAACAAAGACTGCAAGTGGAAGCTGCTAGGTCCTCAGGGGCCACAGACAGCTGCTGTGGGGGCCATTTGTGCACCCCTGATATAACACATGGACTCAGAAGTATGCAATATGGAAAAATAACATTAATGGGGAAAAAATGCTTAACCACATGTTTAAATCTTATAATGGTTCAGTGATTAAGTCAATCCTAAAGGAGTATAAGAAGTGATGTAAGCACAGAGTTTTCATAAGCTTGTAATCGTTCAGTGGTTTCGTCACTCCCAGGTAAGTATTCTGACCATATATTTTAACAAATATACTACACCCAAATCATGCTAAAATAAGTGTTACAATCTCAGGGCTCTAGTGACAAATATTACAAATGTCTACCCCAATTGTGTATGGCTGGGCATAGTTTTATCCCCTATATCAGCTATAGTTTGGTGTACAGTATTCCTTACCTCACTACAACCTGCCCACAAAGTGATTCTGCAGTGGTGAGCATCCCTTTTATAAAATGTGGGCTTCCAACCTGAAGGAACCTGACTAAAATAAATAAAAACTTATGCTACAAAGTACCCTTTCTTTAATAATCAGGATGATATAAATAATGTCTGTCTCAGGTATCTTCATGTCACATTCCAGGCAACAATCATGCTGCTAAATCCTGTTTTTTGGAGGGGGGGCAGGTTCTAGGCCAAATTATTCTCAAAAGGCACTCCAGAATATTAAAAAAGAAGTAATTAAATTTAAAAAAAAAATAGTTACTTACAAATGAACTGAGAATGAACGTTTTTGGCGGAACCCTGGAATATATCAAATATAAATAATTTCATTTAAAAGTCCAAACTTAATAAAAAACACTCCCTGGTGTCTAGTGGACCCCCCACCTTGTTATCAACACTCAACACACTCGTCCCCATACCCCAATCGGACCACCGGCACAGCTCTTCACTCACCTCCATGGCCGGTAGCCCAACTTAGCTTCAATGAATGAATGCATGCTTGTACAAGCACACGCTCATTCATTGAAGTGCTACAGCTCTTGAGCGCTTCAGTGAATGAGTGTGTGCTTGTACAAGCATGTGCTCATTCATTTTGGTGCTCAGTTGGGCCACCAGCTGTGGAGGTGAGTGGAGGGCTGTGCCAGTGGCCCGATCAGGGTATGGGGGGAGTGGGGTGGGTGCTGACAACAGGGTGGAGGTCCACTAGTCACCATGGAGTGTTATTTTAAATAAGGATCATGGATCCGGGGGAATAGGGGGTTGGGGAGAAACATGTTGGGGAGGTTACTACTGTACTAATTGGGGCTGGTGCTTGGTAGGGAGGGGCACTAGACATCAGGGAGAATATTTTCAACATGTGGGCCGATGAATGGCTGGGTGAGGGGGGCAGCCCCCAAGACACCAGGGAGCAGGGAGGGATATATTTGCCAGGATTTTCAGCAGGTGTAATTGCAAATTTTCGCCTCAATTTCCCGAAACATTTCACCAGTGAAATTTTAGTTTGCTGCATCCCTAGTTAGGCATCTTCTTTTTAATGTGAGCCGATTTAACTATTTGATCTGCTGTCGTATGTGAGGTGCAGTACTACTCTAAACATACTAGTCATCATCCTCTGTGCTCCCTCAGTTCTGTTGATATCTTTCTTAAGATACGGAGACCAGTACTAAGCACAACACAGTGGCATCATAATGGGTTTTTACTTGTGAAATCCCTTTTAATGGATCTTATAATCTTATGTGCTCTTTTGGAAATTACTTCACAATGGCTACTACTCTTAAGGTGTTCAACTTCTGGTAATACCCAAATCTTTTCCTTGGTTAGGTAATTTGAGTTTGGTCCCAAATACATAGCATTCAAAATTCAGGTTTTTCCTTTCCAGATGTAGCAACATTCATATTTTTCTAAATTAAAACTTTCATGAATCTGTAATGCCCATTTGGTCAAAATGTGCAAGCCACTCAGCAGTGACCCTCTAGCTACAGGATGTTAGATAATAATACTCTGCCTAATTCAATGTCATCAGCAAATTTGGATGACCCTGCCTACTGTAAATGTTTATATGTATTTTAACAATAAATGTATTGAACAACAATGTTCCCAATACTGACACCTGCAACATACCACTTATTACATGTCCCTGTGATAACTGCTAACCATTTAAAACCACCTTCCATCTCATATCAGTAAGCCAGCTACAGTATTTACCTATGTGATAAATTTTAATTTAAACCCTAGCTAAGAGAGTAGTGTGTCAAAGTACAGTGTGGTGTAAAAGGCTTTAGAAAAATCAAGATAGATCACATCAGTTGACTGATTCTTTTCTAAAGTTTTAACTATGAGCTCATACAAATTAATTCAATTAGTTGTGCTTGACCTCAGCTTCAGAGAACCATGCTGTGCAATGTCTCTTTACCCAATTTAATTTCATATATTTCTCTGTTTCCTCTTTAATAGATTTCTCTTTCATTTTACAAATTATTGAAGTCAAGCTAGTTGGATTACAATTACTTGCAGTATACTTCCTACCCTTCTTATTGATTGTTATAACCAAGTCTTCTCTCCAAGTGACAGGTACCTCACCCTTAGTTATTGAGTGTACAAAAATGAAGATGAATTACTGTGGCTTACTTGTGTCAGGTGCTGTTGGCATGCATGTGCTAGGGATTACTGTTTGTCATGTTGTGACAGAGCCTGTGAAACCTAGTAAGACTGCCATGGCCATGTGTGAGCTACAGTACAGCAATAGTTATTACTCACTGCTGACCATAAAATGTATACCCCTTGCAGTGTCTCTGACTTTCCATTTCACTTTATGCCAATTACTATATTTGCTCTTCACAATGAAATTTTTATATTATATTATCATTTTATTATTTTTATATTTATGCTTTGCATTTATACATTAGATAATAAATAGTGATATAATGATGATACTAAAATAATATGAAAAAATCAGTTCTTTATTAATATTTATGTTTTTCTCATTAATTATATGACAAGGCAATATAGATATTGTACATAGATAGTGACAGCAGAAAAAGGCTAACAACATATCTACTGTGCCCATCCTGCTTGACTACTCCTCCATGGTGCTATTGGCTGATATGTGCCCTCCTGTCCCAACCTCCTCTCTTTCTACCAAGGCCATGTGCCTGTCCCACCCTAGTTTGGAACTGCTCACTGATGTGGCTTGTACTATTTACTCCAGTAGTTTGTTCTGCGTGTCCACCACTCTTTCACTGAAATAAATGTTAATGGACACCTTTTATTCCTCTCCCAATTGCCAGTTTCAATGAGTTTCTCCTCATCACTGTATTCATGCTCAAGCAAAATATGGCTTTGTAGTCTACCCTGTAAACCTGATGCAGGTACTTGCACTGTAAGTTTAAATCATGTCACCCCTTTCTGTTCTTGCCTTAAGTGTGTACATGTCAAGGTCCTGCAGTCTACCCTTGTAAGTCCAATACCCCTATCCCGTGGATCATCATGTCACCCTGCACAGTCCTGCCTTCTCCAACTCAAAGTCCTTTGGCAGGTATGGATGCCAATACCTTGCACAGTACTCCAGATGAGGCCTTACCAGTGATCTGTACAGTGGGAGGATTACCTCCCATCTTCTGCTGCTGATTATCCTCCCCATGCATCCCAGCATTCTATTTTCCATCACCATAGTTTTGCTGCAATGTGTTGTGGATTTCATGTTATCTGATATTATGACCCTGAGGTCTTTGTCCTCTGCTATGCCTTCTAGTACCATTCCCCAATTGCATACTGCATCCTTGGGTTCCTTTTCCCGATATGCATTACTTTGCATTTTTTTGCAATATACAGTGAAGCTCCCCAGGACTAAGCCCAATTCTGCAGCATGCTGTAGCAGATTTACTGCAGTAAACAATGCAGCTTCAATGGGAATTAATCCCTTTTGTTATGTAGGAAACTGTGACACTGTGCTTCATCCTGGTGGGCTATACTGTACCTCAGCTGTCAGATCTTTGACCACTTCTACAGTCTACTTAGGTCCTCCCTTTAGTTCCCTTGTCACCCCCTTAGTGTCTACCCTTGCACAGATCTTGGCATCATCTGCGAACAGGTCTTTGATGCTTTCGCCTATGTATACTTTAAAGAGTACAGGGTCCTGTGCTGATCCCTGTGGCATCCTGATTGTGTCCTCCATTACCACCAAGAACTCCCATTTATCACTTCCCTTTTTGTCCTACACTCAGCCATCTATCCATGCATGTCACAAATATTTCCATTAGTTTTTTAACCAGTCCCCTATAGAGGACTGAAGCAAAGGCCTTGCCGAAGTTCAGATTTAGTATATTGACTGCCTGCTCCTTGTCAGCCACTCTGGTCAGCTAGTCAAAGATTCAATCAGGCTTGTCTGGCATAACCTCTCCCTGGTGAACCCAAGCTGCCTTGGGTCCTGCAGCTCCTGCCCTTCTAGGAAGTCCACTAGTTCTTCTTTAATATGGCCTAAACATGATTTGTGATAATGATTATTTTATGTTTAGATGAACTAGTCAGCTTATGTGGTTTTCATTTTAATATAACTGGGCTCCATTTTTTCCCATAGGAAAACTTAATTATCACTTGCCATTATAACCAGATGGTTATAATGGCATGCACACACCTGGTTTTCATAAGACCTGACCCACACTCTCAAGATGCTGCAATGTGAATGGCTAGATAATGAAAATGCAAGATGGCACTTAACTCCCAGGGTGTTTGTGGCAAAAAAAAATGGAGCCCAGCAATTATATAAAACAAAGCCTGAGGGACTGTGTAAAACTCAATTTTTATACACACACTTGTGTGGGATGCTATTATAAACTCCTCGAGCTTGACGGTCAGGATTTATGTAGCACCCCACACCTTGGTGTGTATACAATTCTCATTATACACAGGTGCCCAGGCATTATTCTACATTTAATTTTATTATTTATTTTTTATTTACAGCTGAGCCAGTCATAATGCAATGCAATACATTGTAGTAAGTGGCACATCATAAAATACTACATGACAATTATATTATTCCCCACAGTATACTGCAGCATTTTGTGAAATACTGCAGAACTGCTGCACTGCATCATGGCTGGAGCCATTGTAAATACAAAGGAAAATAGTTGTAAACTACAATAACATTATGTTTCATTGGGTTATTGGTATATGTGGCATTCAAGTGGACCCACCATGAGAAAGACCATGGTAGTGGTTGCTTCTTGTGCACTTTGAAGGCTTATTTGTATGATCACAGAAGCTAAATAAGCTTTTGCAGCTCACACTACCATGTGCATTATCTGGGCCTGGTATGTCTAGGCAATATAATGTGTACTGGAATGCTGTATTTGTGTTTCAGTTTTTTCATGCAAGAGTCTTTGAAAGCCAATGCCTTCTACAATGGAAGACGGCTAAACATAGAAGCATACACAGGGATAGCAGAAAAAGACTTACAGTAAGGTCCATCCTGTTACCCTCATGGCCTACAAGCAAGCAGTGCCCATAAATTAATCAACTTCTCGATCACCCTAGTTTCCCTTCCCCCCTGGTACCACCCTCCTATTTATAACCTTTGGTATCACAAAGCCCCTGTACTCATCCGACCTGACCTTGAGCACATTTACAGTCCCATTTTGACCACCTCTTTAAACTGCCTTTTCCACTGGTCCATTGGTCTACCACCATCTTGGTAAAGAAGAACTTTCCTTACATCCCTTTAAAACCTGCCCCCAACCAGCCTCCACCCTTGCCTTCTTGTCAACAGGTATACACCCCTGACAGTGACAATTTGACCATGGGGTTCCTTACAGCGACTATAGTGCCATGTCACTGTAAAGAACCTGCTGGAACCAGGCACTGTCTGTTGGGGGTCCTGCACCCCCCCGAATCAGCTTAGACTCAGAGTTGAGAATCCTAAGTGGGGGAATGCAGGGGGGTGCAGCCCCCATGTGGGGGATATTGGGGTGAAGCACCCCAAAGAAAACACTTGTTGTTCTCTGAAACCAGCAGCCAACTGCAAAATGCGGTCGACCTGAAAGTTTCATTTTCAGGTCGTTCAACAAAAATGTTGTCAACAACCCATCACAGATCCTTTTCAGCACACTCCTATTACTAGGAAGCAGGTCCCTATCATCAGTTTTGTTTATTTCACTCAACAATTTGTACAGTAAGTTTCAGTCATAACCCCCCTGCCTCTAGTAAGTACATGCTGACATTTGCCAACCTTTCCTCAAATATCCTACCCTGCTGCCCCTGGATCATCTTGGTGACCATCATTTGCACTGTCTCCAGTCAATACCTATCCTTCCTCAGGTAGGGACTCACTTGGGACCTTTACAGGGGCAACATCACCTCCCTTCTCTTGTTGTCAAAACCCCTGCCTAGGTACTTCAACCCCCTGTTTGTCTTGCCTAATGCCTTCCTGCACTGACCTGAAGTTTTGAGACTGTCACCTATGATGACCCCAAGATACCTCTCTTCCACTATATTTGTTATTCTTATCCATCCCATCCAGTATTCTGTATATGGGTTCTACCTCCCAATGTGTATCACCTTGGACTTGTTCCTGTTAAACCTCAACTGCTATGACTTGGACCATCTTTCTGCTTTTTCAGGATCCTTTCATTTCTCTCAACTACTTTTCATTGTCTACCCTGCCATCCAGTTCTGTGTCATCCGCAAAGAGACACAGCTTGCCCTGGATACCCTCCCCTATGTTACTGATGATAATATTGAACAGAACAGGCCCCAGGACTAACCTCTGTGGTTCCCCACTCACAACATCCCTAAATATTAAGAACAATCATCACTCCCCAATGAGCTGAGAAATGAGTGGCAGGACATTGGTTGTTGTGCTTCTGCTGGTACCTGCACAGCAGTACAGCAGAGCCTGACCCTGTGATGTCAGTGACATGACAATAAATTTATTGGAATAGATGATAGTGATGTAATATACATTTTTCTAATACTTCAAATGGATTGTCTATATGATAAGAAAACCTGACTTCTTAATGAACACATGATGAGCCATTTAAATGATAACAAATTGCACTCTCTGTAGTGCTTCAAGGTGGGCAGTTAGTCATCCACACCCACGGTGCACAGGTAACTGTGGTGTCACTGGCATCTGCAGTTGTGCTGTTTGTAAATACATGATAAGTGATGAAGATTATAATAAATAATCTATAGTTCCTCAATGCAGACAGGCAATTTTTCATACCCATGGTGTACAGTGCCACCTTTTTTTAATTTATGTATATTTATTTATTTGTTAACTGGGTGAGTGCACTGATTCCAGGAACTGTCTTCAGGCATGACCCAGGCCAGAAAGATAGCATAAACAAGGTAAAAACAACACATGTATGTGTGGTACAGGGTACAGAAAGTTTTAAAAAAACATTAGATAACACAAAAAGAAAAATGAACTAAAATGAATGACTGTTTAAAAGTGACATTAATGCAAGCAATTATTATAGTACACATATACTTTTAGTGGTAACACAGTGCCTACTATATATTAACATAACTAAAACAAGTTCCAGAATTGCTGAGGGATCCTAGGTGTGGTAGCAAGCTTTGCCCATGGATGGGATCATCGTATCTTCAAGGGGGCAATTACAGACACTGGTAGCAATGAGGGAGGTCTTGTAGTGTGATTTGAATTGGGGATGTAATTCCAGGGACTGTATTGGGGCAAACTGGCTGTCCCATATATTTGAGGCAGCTACAGAGAAGGCCTTCTGGCCTGTGCATGTGGTAACATGTCGGCACTATAGTTGCAGGCTAAAGGAGGACTGGAGGCCTTGATGGCATAGCTTCATCCTGAATAAGGGAGACAGATCTTGTTCCCTGATGGGTATGTTGACAGGATGGTCTAGGAGATAATCCCAGTGGGCCTGAGGGTGGAGGCAGCCTAGACCCTAGAAGAGGGAACAATGATGTGCTGAGTAAGGGGGCCATCACCACAAACTTACAGATGCTGTTTTAGGCTTTGTTATGTCTGGACAGGCCAGGTTTGCATATAGTTGGATAAGCAGTAGTCCAGTAGGGGAAGTAAGGTGTCCTGGGCCATGGTGAGCTTTACTTCAGGAGTCATAACATTTTTGAACTAGAAGCCTACTCTTAGTCTCAGGTTTACATGCTGTATCATGAGTCTGATGTGATGTCAGAACATCAGGCAAGGGTCAAGCATGACTCCCAGGTATATAAAGGTAAGCACTACCTTGAGTGGTGAGCTATCAGAAGACAGGATTTGGAGTGAGGTAGTATCACCTTCCCAGCTAGCTAGACTGGGTTTTGATCTAAATAACATGGCTTTTGTCTTCCGGGCATTTACCAAGAGTCTATTCTCAAGGAATCGGTTAGGGGCAGAGCCAAAATTACCCATAAGAATGGATGATAGTTCAACTGGGGTCTTTTGCACTGTGGTAAATGATAAGGTCATTGGCAAACAGTAGTGAGTAGCACATGAGCATATCCTTTTGGAGGGAGTTGATAAATAGGGAAAACAGGATAGTTCCAAGGATGGATCCTTGTGGGAACCTGGTTTGAACTGCCCTGGTGCTGGAAATCACTCCCCCTCCCCAATTCAGGCCCCCTGTGTTTGGCCTAAAAGGTTGTCACAAAACTAAGCTGTGGTCATTGAAGAGCACCCAATACTGCTCAGCTTACCTAACAGGACAGTATGGTCTACTAGGCTGAAGGCCTTGGTGAAGTCCACAAAGACAGTGCTAATTAACTTGCCTTCATCTATGCCTCTGAGAATGTGGTCGTTGAAGCAAGCCAGTGCAATTGTGGTACTGTGGTCTTTCCTGAATCTGTGTTGTTGCAGGGGGGACAAGTTGTGAGTGGATGCATGACCTGAGAATTGCTGAAAAAACAACCTTTTCAAGGATTTTGCTTAGGTGAGAGAGGATGGAGATGGACGGTAATTGTCAAGAAGAGTACGGTTGCCAGACTTGAAGATGGCTATGACCCATGCTTGCTTCTATATGGGGGTATGGAGGAAGAGGTAAGGGATAAGTTAAATACCATAGCCAGGTGTTTGATAATAACTTGGGCTACAAGCTTTAGGAATCTTGGGCGCCATTGCTGCTGGCACTACCTTGGTTATGGAGAGTATTGAGGAGCTTGCAGATTTCCTGTGGGGAGATAGCCTTCAAGTGAAAAGGTGGAATGCTAGGGGTGTCAGTGGCTTGGCCAATAAGACATTGGGGGAAGTTTATAGTCAGAGAGGTCCATGAATTTATACTGAGGACTTCGGCCACTTTAAACCAGTCAGATAGGGTTCCTGTCCTAGTTACTAGCTTAATGGCATTCTGCCTGGTCCTGGGAGAGGTAAAGGAGTTCACTACTGACCAGAAACTTGGGGGCTGCCAAGGCTTCAAGTTGCCAAGTAACAGAACTGAATACATGCTACAATCCAGCAAGCAATAATCAGTTTTGAAGCTGGAGTGCCTTTCCTCACTTTGCCATATGTGAGGAACAGCTGAGTACTAGAGGACCTATGGTCCTTGGCATGCTCCAGGTAGTAACTGAGAGACCTTTTGACATCTACACTGTGCAGCTTTTGCTTGCCAGCTCTGGATTGCTTTATAAAGAAAACCAGAAAGGGATATCTTTTCAGGCATGGGCTGAGGCTGTTTTTGAGGCACTTGGCATTGTGGGTCTTGCTCTCTTTTCTGCAGAAGTTGTGCAGGTGTCTATATTCATTCTAGTGGAAGGGGGAGTGGTGGCTTTGTGTGTAGCTCATTTGGCATCCCTCTCCTTCATTATCTTGATGAAGTCTTTGGAGACCTGTCTTGTATTTCTGCCTCGCACTCTCTGGGTGGTTAGAGGAATGTGCCTGTCCTGGATGGCAATTAGGGTTGTGGTGAAGAAATGCAGGGCAAGGCAATTTTATTTTTAGGGCACCCAATCACTGAGGCTCTGGGAGCCTTACAAACATAATAACTGAGCAGCATAAGGCAAAAGTAGTGACTGTTTCAAGCATTGAAAGTGCCCCTGATAATGACACTCACCCTATTTCTTTACCAGGGACATCTTCTGCCCCTAGTGCTTCAACTAGAGCCCCTCCATCTGAAAGCAAGATGTTGGATATCACCCCATCAGTCAGCCCCAGGTAGAGGGGGAGGCCGGGGGTCTTTCCACTGCAGTACCTATTTCTGCAGCTCCTTCAATAGTAAACAAGAATAATACAGATTCTGGACTTGATAGGACTGTTTCTCTTTAGAACACATCTGCCCAGTGCCCAGGCTCTTGTTTGTACCCACTGCTTCAGATACAGCAGTCTTGTTCCCTGTAGAAGGTACAGGAATGTAGAGGCTTCTCCTTCAGCTGCTCTGTGTTGTTTGGGGACAGTTTCTGGCAGACATGGACCAATGGCAGGAGCACATAACAGTGCTCAGTGGGATGGCTTCATGGATATGGACCCAGGTGGATTGGCGAACACTTCTGGGCAAAACCTTGGAAAGAAGGCCTCATTACCTCCATTGCCCCCAAAGCATCCAGCAGGTGGACAGGATGCTGGCAATGGAGGTCACAGTGCTACTTGGGGATCCACCAAGGTGTTGTGACCTTTTTTTCATCCACTGTTGACTCTGTTAATAGGCAGAATGCCATTTGTTTGAGATGGGGGTGAGGAATACCCTTCAAAAGGAGGTGATTAGCTGTCTAAGTAAGGACTCTGTAGGTTTTGTGGTATCTGAGTTATATGCATTTATTCATGTTATATATTGTATGATTTCAGTTTTAAATCTGTAAAGTCTTTAGATTTTGGTCTCAGTATGAATCTTTGAAAGATACCATGCTTTGAGCCACATTTTGCATACTTCTGACTAAGCCAGCAGTGAAGTTACTGTACTGTTTTAGAATAATGGGGTAAATGTCTCAGACATTACCCACTGGCTTAGATAGAGATGTGAAGTTTTGGATGTTCCTTCCACCATTTTGGAAGAAGTAAAAGTAGGGATGGGGTGTTGCAAGTTTTGTGTACTAGTTAAGTATTGTGGTACTGGCCTCATGCGTTTATCTTAGATTTTATTTGAAGAAGGACAGGGGGATCTGTTTTTATCAGCAGAAGCTGTGAGATGGTTTCTAAATGTGGCTCAGTTGCCCACTTTAGCTCAATATGTGAAAAGCAGAGGTGTGGGCTTTGTCTATCTTATGGGCACAGTAATGGGGCCTGCCTAAATCCATTTAATTGTAATTTCTGTGAGAAACATGGTCATGTTTTCCAGAACTGCCCCTGGCCTCCCACAAATAGGGAGGATGACTATGGTCAAGACCATGTGATTGGCAAAGCACAGCAAGCTCAGCCTCCATGGAGGCCTGTTGACTGTGGGTCTTGGTTCCCAGCCACACCTCCACCTGCTTGGGCTCCTGATTCTGGCCTTTCTTGGTGCTGGAAGAATTGGATATGCCAGCAGATCCTGAGCCTGTAACCCCTGTAGAAAGTCTGGATTAAAGGGTTACAACTGAGGATGCTCCTGTGACTCCTGCAGCAGTGTCCCCCAGGGTTCAGGTGGACAGGAGTCCTGGCCTGAATAGTGGTCTGCAGGTGGTGGAACAAAATCAGCCTTTGGTTGCTCCACCTAGGGAGATTCAGGCTGAAATGAACCCCCTTCCCCTCCTCCTTCTGAGGACACTGACATACTAGGATTCATACTAGTAAAATATAGATGTGCAGAAGGCTATGGGCCCATAGTGTACATCTCCCACATGCAGGATTATTCCCTTTCCATCAAGTTTAACAGATGCCTGTCTAATTTTAATTTGAAGGTGTTAAAGGAGCCCGTGTCCTGTAATGAATATAAAGAGGGGTTGTGGTAGAAAGCCGAAAGTGACTAAACCTGAGCCTCTCCAGATTTCCATCTGTAATGCTACCCTGAGTAGGCAGAACAATTGGGGTGATACAGATGAGGCAGGCAATGACTCTGAGGTCTCCTTGTTACTTTCACAGAAGGACTTTTCCCAGACTTGGAGGACTCACAGGCAAAGACTTCGGCTGCCAAGAAAAAGTACAATGTGACTAGATCATGGCCCCTTAAAGTTTGGGGAAATTCCTTTTTATCAGAATGTTGTAGTTTTCTCTTTGTTTTTTATGGACTCCCTCTCTATAACTTCTGTTAATGTTACTAATATGAAGCCACAGAGGAAATGCCTTCTAACCATGTTTCTCCTGCAACAGCTTCCTAGGGATGTATTTCTCATCCAGCTATACCAGGCTGAAGTTTTGTTTTGAGGCATCCAGGGCTAATATGCTTTGTAACATGGCAAAGAAGAATTGACACTCCTCATTCGGCAAAAGGAAGCACCTGACCATGTAATAATTCTCAGTTAATCCACGGTTCCCTCTAGAGTGAGCAGAACCATGCTGTATCGTGGCTTAATACTTTCCTGGATGAGGAGGGGGGGTGGTTTTCATATTGGTCTTCTGGGGAGGAGTTGTGTGATGGGGAATGTCACAAACGCACTCAGCAGATCAGGCCCTCTGCTCCCACAGTGCCAACCTCGGAGCGCAATAGTGTGAACAGGTAACAGACAGGGTAACCATCCTGACTGCTTTTGGGTCAGAATCACCTTTAGTCTCAATTTCTGGGGGGATTCAAACTGTGAAGCTTATGCAAGCGTACCCAATGTACAGGCTCAATTACATACCCTCTTCAGGGACTGCGGTACAATCTTTCACCAGGGGCACCAAACCAGGCTTCCAAAATGAACCCTTAAAACTCTAAAGGTAACCTTAGGTATTTTTTTACCTATTTCCAGTTTAATAACAACATCAAGCACTTCAGAACCACTGTCAAACTTAACCACATATACATCATATGCAAAAAGAACTTGGAAGACACACCTAGGCAGTATCTTGAAAAAAAAGAGTTTACTAAAAGATGATAAAAATATGAAAAATGTAAACACAGAACAATATATTGAAGAGTTCACAATCACATGAAAAAACAAGGGCAAAATACAAAATGAAAACTCCTATCACAACACATTTAGACTTTTTCTATCTAATGTATTACCTCTGTAAGTGCCTTGAAAGTTACAGAACTGTATCTCTCTCTCTAGAGACCCCAAATAATGTCTCCTATTCTCCAGTTGCAAGGATACATTTCAACCCCATCTCCCGGCCCCTTGGTGAGTCATCTAGCTTCTCCTTTTTAGAATTAAAAATTCAAAACATGATTTTGTAGCAGAAGATATGTTAAATAATGTCACATCAGAAGGAAAAACACTTCCTAAATATGACTCCTTAATTAAACATTGTCTCTTTGATCTTATGTGGTTTCCTGTTCTCAAGGCAGATTCAAAGGGTTTTACAACCTTTAACACCACGTTGGTATCAATGGCCTGTTCCTCTTTAAATGTCAAAAAAGTTGATTAGGCTTATCCTCTGGCAGATGGCCATAAAATGCAATTTCTCAAGAAAGTTAATTACATTACATTACAGAGATCTCCTTGTCAGTTAACATATCCTGTAGTGTCACCGAAACCTGGGGGGTGGGTGGGGGGAACACCCGTGGAAGCCCAGGCTGTCTTATGTGAGAAAATCACATACTATATTTTTATATTACAAATATAATACAACAATCATAACCAGCTGGCCAAGCATCACAATCCTCCCCACCTAAACTGAATTTCGGGGCTCTATCCCCTGCATGGGATGAGCTCCCTAAATCAGTTCACTCCTCATATAGATGCGACAGGCCATCAGCGTTCTGATTGGTCACTCCAGCCCTATGTAAGATCGTCATGTCATAACCTTGCAAGGCAAGACTCCATCTTAATAGTCTACCATTAGTTTTTCCCATTTGTGTCAGTCAAACCAGGGTGTAGTGGTCAGTTTGTACCACAAAATGCTGCCCATATAAGTATGGCTCTAACTTCTTTAGGGCCCACTCTATGGCAAGACACTCTTTTTCCACAGTAGAGTAAGCCTGCTCCCTGGGATGTAACTTTTTACTCAGGTACACTACAGGGTGCTCTTTCCCTTGGTTGGATGTCTGACTCAGTACTGCCCCAATACCCATTGTCTGAGGCATCAGTCTGGACTATAAAGGGTCTGCTTTAGTCAGGACTTGTCAATACAGGAGCACTGCACAGTGCCTCCTTCAGTCTGGTAAAAGCTTTTTCACAGGCTGGGTCCCAGGTAATTTTCTTAGGCATCTTTTTTCTTTACCAGTTCAGATAGGGGAGCAGCCATGGCACTGTAATTGGGTACAAATTTCCTATAGTACCCTGCTGTCCGTAGAAAACTCCTGACTTGCTTCTGTGTTTCTGGTCTGAGCCATGCCTTGATCACCTCTATTTTTATTTGGTTAGAACAGAGTTGTCCCCATCCTGTAACATGCCTGAGGTATGCCACTTCAGCCATGACCACCTGGCACTTTTCAGCTTTGACAGTGAGCCTGACCCCTCTGTATCCTGCCCATCACTTCCCTAAAGTGAGACAGGTGTTCCTCCCAGCTGGCACTAAAGATGGCAATGTCATCCAGATATGCTGTGGCATACTCCTCAACACCATTTAACACCTGATTAACCAACATTTGGAAAGTGGCCGGGGGGGAGTTCTTCATTCCAAAAGGCGTTACTTTAAATTCAAATGAGCCTATCAGAGTGGTGAAGGCTGACCTCTTTCTACCTCTGTCAGTTAACTCTACCTGCCAATACCCTTTTGTCAGGTCAATAGTTGTAAGGTATGTCACCCCTCTCCAACTTGTCCAGGAGTTCATCCGTCTGGCACACCGGGTGGGTGTCTGAGTTTGTGACTGCATTCAGTCCATGATAGTCCACACAGAAATGAGTAGAGCCATCTGGCTTGGGCACAAGGACTATGGGTGAGGCCCAGGGGCCTTTGGATCTTTATATTACCCCTAAATCCAGCATTTCCTCCACCTCCCTCATAATGTCCTTTTGGACAGCCTCTGACACCTGATATGCTGTCCACCATATGGGTGTCTCTGTCCCTGTCTCCACATCGTGCTTCACTAAGAGGGTTAGTCCAGGCTTGGCACTAAACAGGGGGGCAAAGTCTACCAAAACCTCCTTTACTTCCTGGATCTTGTCTGGGACCAGCTGGGGTGGCAATTTAACTGCCTCCACAGAGAACTCCTGCTTGCTTTCTTCCAGCAAGTCCAGAAGGGGGTCTCCTTCATCCATTCCCTCCCCAGGACTACATACTGCAAACACCATGTCAGCCCTGTTAGCATATGGCTTCATCATGCTGACATGGTACATTCTTTCTGTATGTCTTCTGTCAGGTAACTCTATGATATCATTAACATCATTTACTTTTCTAACTACTTTGTACGGTCTTGCCCACTCAGCCTGCAGCTTGTCTTTCTGGACTGGAATAAGGACCATGACTTCCTGACCCACCTTGTATGAGCAAGCTCTAGCTCTGTGATCTTACCATGCTATTTGTTTCTGTTGGGCATCTGCCAGGTTGCTCTGGGCTGTCTGCATAAGCTACTTCAGCCTTTCCCTAAACCTAAGGACATAATCCACTATGGGAGTTACCTGTGTGGCACACTTGCCTTCCTAGTCCTCCCAGATCAAGTCTTGGGGCCCATGTACCCGGTGTCCATATAAAAGCTCAAAGGGGAAAACCCTGTCAACTCATGGGGCACCTCCCTGAATGCAAATAACAGGTGGGGAAGGTATTTCTCCCAGTCCCTCCCATGCTGTTTAGCAAACGCTTGGAGCATTGACTTCAGGGTACAATTAAATCTTTCCAAAAGCCCATTGGCTTGCTGGTGATAAGGTGTTGTGCATCTCTGCACCACCCCATGCTTCTCCCACAAACATTTCATCTGGTCCGACATGAAGGAACCTCCTCGATCGGTGATAACCTCCTGCGGAAACCCAACACGGGAAAAAATCCCAAGTAAGGCATCTGCCACTTTGTCTTTCCTCAGTGATAATAGGGTGACTGCCTCTGGATAATGGGTGGCATAATCCACCACAGTCAGGGTGAACCTCTTCCCAGAGGAGCTGGGGCTATTTAAAGGCCCCACAATATCCATTCCCACCCTCTGGAATGGCTCCTCCACTATGGGCAATGGAATTAGGATGGCTTGGGTTTTCTTACCTGCCTTCCCTATTTCTTGGCACCGGTGACAAGATTGGCAATACTCCACCTGCTGGGTGAAGTTGAGCCAATAGAAATTCTGGGCCAACTGCTGCATAATGTGCATGATTCCCAGATGACCAGACAAGGGAATATCATGTGCAGTCTTGAGGAACTGCTCATGGTACCCCAGGGAATGACAAGTTGCCTGCCTATCACTCCTACCTCTATCTTTACAGCCTGAGTATACATCAGTCCATTTTCCCAATAAACCTTATGTTTACCATCACCTCCCTGTGCTCCATCAGAATCTGCCCAAGCCCTCAGGTTCTGTAGACTAGGGTCACTTTTCTGAGCAGCTGCAAAATCCTTACACATTCCCAAGGCATGGGACAGGTTCCCTTGAGTCTCTAAACTAGGGTCCCTAGCACTAGCATCAGGGCACTCAGGATCACTGTCATCCCTAACCCTCTGACAATGGGTCACCCCCACTTCTTTGGAGTAACCCTCCATAGCTATTTGGTTAACTGCTACTGGGGAAATTCCTACCCCATTTTCATTAGTCTCCAGGAGACACAGGCTCAGGAACCAGCCTCTCAGTGGTTTCCACAATGGCTTCTGTGGGGTCCAAGGTACTACAATTTTCCCTTGCTGCTTGGCTATGGGTAACTGCACACACCATCCCCTGTTTGAGATTGTTGCCAAAGGTGATATCAACTGCTAAAGTTTTGGATATAGCCACCTGTTGCACAGTCCCCCCTGTTTCACCCCAGTCTAAGAGAACACTAGCAAGTGGCAATGTTTTCTCCCCC
Organism: Neoceratodus forsteri; assembly: GCA_016271365.2. Taxonomy (NCBI): domain Eukaryota; kingdom Metazoa; phylum Chordata; order Ceratodontiformes; family Ceratodontidae; genus Neoceratodus; species Neoceratodus forsteri. Next base: position 1,389,719,921 of record CM057453.1, read on the forward strand.
CAGTGAAGCCTTGTACAGTTACAAATTCATTGGGTATAAGCCGACCAGGCTCTACCAGATCCCCTTTTATCAGTGTCAGGGATGCCCCTGTGTCCCTTAACCCTTGTGTCTGTACACCATTCATTGTGACTAGGTGCATGTGTTCCCTTATATTCACAGGCATGCTTCCAGGGACACACAAACAACTCACTTCTTTCTTAGCCCCATTTTGCATATTGCTCATCCTTCTGGGACACTGTCTGGCAATATGCCCAGTTTCTTTACAAACCCAATATTCGTTTCTTTTCTCAGAGAAATCTTTTCTTTGAAACCTGGGGCTAACTGATTTCAAGTGGAGGTAGTGAGGGTTTTAGCTGCCCTGAAGGCATGTTTTTCCCTTTCTGCACTGCCATGCCTGCCCCATTTGCTCTCAGAGCAGGTCTGCTCTTGGCATCATGGTCCGAGAGTTCAGCAGCCTCTTGCACTGTTTTGGGATCTCAGTCTTCCAGCTAGGTTTTCAGCTCTTCTGGGCATACCCCAAAAAACTACTCTAACAATATAGCATTTCCAATTTTATCTACAGAGTTTGCTTCAATTCCTTCCCACCAATGTTTTAAACACTGACTTTGTTTCATAGCTAGCTCATAGCTCATGTCAGGGCTTCTCCTGAGCTTACTGAATTTAGCTCTGTATGCTTCTGCAGTTAAATCAAACTTTTTTAAAAGTGCAGCTTTAAGTTTGCTGTAATCATTACTGTCTTCATTGTCCATTTGACCCAATGCATCCCGAGCTTTCCCGATCAGTAGCAGGGATAGCTGGAAGCTCCAGAACCCTCTAGGAATATTTGCCTGAATACAAACTTTTTCAAAGGAATTTAAAAAGGCATCCATATCCTGCCCCTCTTTAAATTCAACTTTAAATTTGGAATTTAATTTGTATCCCAGTCCTGTAGTTCCAGTTAAACCCAAGCCACTTACCTGCTCTGGTGCTGGTGGTTGGAGTTGTAGCTTCTCCAGTTCATGTTGCCTCTGGTGCTCATGCTCCTCTCAGTTCACCTCTCATTGTTCATATTCAGCCTCTTGCTGTTTTCTCTCCCTCTTCTCCTCTGCAGCTCGCCTCTCTCACTCAGCCTCTCTCTCTGGAACTCCAGCTCCATTCTGCGCAACTCAGTCTGCAGCCTGCTTGCTTCTGGCTCCAGAATGCTGGTGACCTTCCCCTGCAGTGGCCCTGGGCTTGCACTGGCCCTGTTGTCCTCCCTACCATATCTGGACACTACACTGGCCCCTCCATACCCAAGGTTTTGTCTTTTACAGTCACAGTCTGTGACTCAACACACTGGGCATCTGCAGCCATCAGGGCATCCATGAGATTCTGTTTGGTGGTTCTCTCCTTGTGCAGGACTCCTCTGTCCTGGCACAACTACCTCAAGTAGTCTGCAGTGTACCCGCTGTAGTTGGAAGCCATCTTTTCCCCTAAATACGGCTACTCTAACTTGCACTTTAGAAAAAATAAAATAAAATAGGTAGGAACTTGAATGTAAGCAAAATTATATCATTCTGTTTTCTTTTTGAAAAAAAAATCACTGCCTTATTTTGCAAGTGAACTGTACAGTATTAAGCTGACACACTGAACAGTTAAAGCTTGTGTTACCAATTTTTTTTTTTTATCACACCACTGCTAGCCAAATCTGTCACAAATGCACTCAGCAAGTCAGGCCCTCTGCTCCCACAGTGCCAACCTCAGAGCACAATAGTGTGAACAGGTAACAGACAGGGTAACCTTCCTGTCTGCTTTTGGATCTGAATCACCTTTAGTCTTAGGTTCTGGGGAAATTCAAACTGTTAACCTTATGCTAGCGTACCCAATGTACAGGCTCAGATACGTACCCTCTTCAGGGATTGTGGTATAATCTTTCACTAGGGACATCAAGCCAGGCTTCCAAAATGAACTGTTAAAACTCTATAAGATACCTTAGGTATATTCTTACCTATTCCCAGTTTAGTAACACCATTAAGCCCTTCAGAACAGCTGTCAAACTTAACCACGTATACATCATGTGCAAAAAGAACTTGGAAGACACACCCAGGCAGTATCCTGAAAAAAAAAAGAGTTTACTAAAAAATATTAAAAATGTAAACACAGAACAATACTGTATATCAAAGAGCTCACAATCACATAAAAGAACAAGGGCAACATACAAAACAAAAACTCCTACACAATACATTTAGACTTCTTCTGTCTAATGTATTACCTCTGTAAGAGCCAGATATTCAAAGCTTTACGCCAAGCAAAAAATGTTTGCATGGGTTTAGCGAGGGATTAGCATGGGTCTGCTATATTCAAAATGCCAAATAGCGTTTGCAAACCGCTTTAGCACCGGGCAAACCATAATGATATGCTAGGGGCAAAGTGAACATGAAGACAGGTGCAATGAGATATTCAGCGAATAGCACCACTCTAAGGTGTTTAGCATGACAAAATGTGACCCATAGCGTGGTACAAATTACTGCCCCGGAAAAGATGGTCTTAACCCTGGGCAAACAGCTTTTCATGTCATTGGTGCATTGCGCGGTGTTTGCATGGGATTTGTGTGGCTTGCATGACCCTAACATGGGAGTATGACACTTAGAAAATGCCAGACATGGAGGACACTTGCTGCTCACTGATGGCACCACCATGATGCCAGCAGCTGCCATTAGTCCCAGCCAAGCACAGACAGTAAGGGATGATCCAACTCACAGGGGACAGCATTGTAGTGTGGCCATATAGCACACACCTGCAGACCATATGGCTGTGGTGCATATCAGATGCCAGTACACACATGCAGCACTGTGGGCATGGTGGCCAGTGGGGGAGGGAGTATGGGTGGCCAGACCTCACCACAGCCCAGGTGTGGCCACAAGGCTGGGACACATCACTCAGTGCACATGGGCCAGTGGTGGGAATACGCCACCACCTCTGTGCCTGTTAGATCTTACAGGCCCCCCCAGCCACCTACCACACTACTGTACAGATGCCACAGCACACAAAGCTGGCCATGTACATGACACTGTGTGCATCCCATGCCACAGGTGCAGCATCTGTGAATCACACAACAGCGTAATAGTACTGTCCACTGTCAGTAATTACCTGCAAGCTGGGCCTGTCACTGTGTACAGTGCAGTGGTCATCACTGCCCTACATACCATAGGCATTGCTGTGTCCGTCACACTACCAACTTCCTTGCTACTGTAGTGTCTGCTGTGCACTGTCGTATGACCTACAGTGTGATGGTTGCATGCAGCACCACCACCACTGTGCCTATGCTGTGCTGTCCCCTGGGGTATGATACGCTATGGTATGCTGTACTGTTCACATGTAGCCTGCAGCTATCATCATGCACTGCCTCCTTGACCTACAGGTGGAGCTGCGGTCAGATCTGGCCAGCTCCTGTACTTCTAGACTGATCTACAGGTGGAGCTGTGGGACCCTGCAGTAACGTTGGGCAAACTGCATGCAAATCAGGGCATGATGAGATGCTAATGTGTCTGTTTGCCCAGAGAATATCTAAGTAGGCTCATTTCCATGTCACTTTTGAATATGGCAAAGTTTAGTACCAGACTAACGTATTTGCACTGGGCAAACTGCTTAGCTCCGCACTAATGGTTTGGGGAATATTTTACAGTTTTGATCACTGTTCTTTCACATCTGCTGCTGCCTGCAGCTGTACTGGGTCCATGCATTTGCTGGCACACACATTGGCCACATAGTTCCTGTCTACCTACCCTCATGTTACTGTGCACTTTGTTGTTGTTGTGGTTTACACTTCCTGGTTGCTATATTCAGTGCTGTCCTATTCCAGAGCTATGATTGCCCTGCACTCCCAGCCCAGTTTACATGTTCTCTTTCCCATGCTATATTCAGAGGCTGTTTGCCCCAGGCTATTCCTTTTGAATATAGCCTGCTTTGTACTCTGAGCTATGTTTGCCCACCAGGCAGTGTTATCTTAGCCCAGGGGCAATGTTTTGAATATCTGGCTCATAGTGCCTTGAAAGTTAGAGAACAGTGTCTCTCTCTAGAGTCCCAAACTAATATCTCCTATTCCCTAGTTACAAGGATATATTTCAACCCCATCTCCCCACCCCCTAGGTGAGTCATCTAGCTCCTCCTTTTTAGAATTTATAATTCCAAACATTATTTTGTAGCAGAAGATATGTTAAATAATGTCACATCAGAAGGAAAAGCACTTCCTAAATATGACTTCTTAATTAAACATTTTCTCTTTGATCTTGTGTGGTTTCCTGCTCCCAAGGCAGATTCAAAGGGTTTTATAACTTTTAACACCATGTAGGTATCAATGGCCTGTTCCTCTTAAAATGTCATAAAAGTTTATTAGGCTTATCCTGTGGCAGATGGCCATAAAATGCAATTTCTCAAGGAAGTGAATTACATTACAGAGATCTTCTGGTTCCTGGGGGGGGGGGGCACCCATGGAAGCCCAGGCTGTCTTATGTGGGACAATCACATACTATATTTTTATATTTTCAAATATTATACAACAATCATAACCAGCTGGCCAAGCATCACAGGGTACGAATACTTTTAAAGTGTATGGATTGACACTTGTCACAGTTAGTCGATATATACACTGGGAAGGCTTTAATGATTGATGTTGGACACTGGGATATGGCCTTGTGAATCCTTAGCATTTATGCACTGTAAACAAAAACTCTAATCTTTAACCTTTTTAAAGAATTAAGACTTTTTTTTTATATACAGCAAGGATGGTAGTGCTTGGGGTGACTTTAATTGCCCTTTTCCAGATGCAGCTCAGAAACCCATTGACAAGAAGACCTATTGTGTTTCCAGCTGGTTGTGGGATGGGATCACCATGGCCCATCTGAAAGACTCCTATTAGGAAACATAAATAAGGAGATTATACTTCCATTAATGACACAATGTTTTTCCAGATTGATTTAATAGAAACATAGAAACCGACATCAGATATGGACTGCTTGGCTCACCCAGTCTGCCCATTTTCCCTACCTGCATTATTACCACAGATTGTACTTGATCTACAGCTTTATCTCCCTCAACAACTTCCTTTCCAATATGATTATTTTGTGCCTATCTCATACATTCTTGAACCCCACTACAGTTTTTCCTCCACCACCTCTGGTTGAAGGCTGTTCCAGTAATCCACCACTCTTTCTGTGAAGAAGTACTTCCTCACATCCATCCTGAACCTACCCCCTCCAGCTTCATAGCATGTCCCTTTGTTTTTGACCATCTTGTTTTCTAAAAAATACTCTCCTCCTGTACCTTATTTATCTCTATGAGGTATTTATAAGTCTCTATTTTATCCTCCCTCTTCCTCCTGTCTTACAGGGTGTACATATTGAGGTCCTATAGTCTCTCCTCATAGGGCTTCTGATGTAGACCCTGCACCATTTTGGTTGCCTAACCCTGGATATCCTCCACACTGTCTATGTCCATCCAGAGATGTGGTCTCCAGAACTGGACTCAGTACTCAAAGTGGGGTATCACCAGTGATTATACAGAGGCAACACAACCTACCTCTTTCTGCTGATAATACCCCTCAATATGCACCCCAGCATCCCACTAGCCCTTCCAACTGCCTTGTTACACTGCCTGGGTGACTTTAGGTCATCAGATGTGATTAACCCTAGGTCTCTTCCCTGTTTGGTGTTAGTCACTACATCTCCACACATTTTGTACTCCCCCCGGTTTCTGTGCCCTAAGTGCATGATTTTGCACATTGTTTGTACTGAAACCCAGCTGCCATACTCTTGACTACTCATTTGAGTTTTCTCAGGTCTCTGCTCCTTTTTTCCACTCCCCTGAAATGTCCATTCTATCACAGATTTTCGTGTCATCTAGAAAGAGGCAGCTCTTCTCTTCTAGCTTCTCTGCAATGTCACTTATAAAGACATTAAAGAGGACTGGTTCCAGTACTGGTCACTGAGACACCATGCTGGTCACCTTCCATTCTCAGTAGGGAACTCTGTTTACCACCATCCACTGTTGCCCATCTCCTAAACAATTTCTTACCCAATTTACCACTTTTGGACCCATTCTTAAGCTGTCCAGCTTCCTTATCAGTGTCCTATGTGAACAGTTTCAAAAGTGTACTGCAGTCTAGACAGTCCACATGCACCACTCCACCTTGATCTAATTCCCTGGTCACCCTGTCAAAGAAATCTATCAAATTCAATTGACATAAGGGCCCACCCTGCTCACTGTCCCCATGAATTCATGCTGCCTGGGGTCTTGTAACCTCTTTGAGTCAAGATATTCCACAATTCTTTCCTTCAGCAGTGATTCCATTAACTTTCCCACCACTGATGTCAGGCAGACTGACTTAAAGTTGCCAGCCTCCTCCCTGCTAACACTTCTGTGAAGTGGTACTATATCTGCCCTCCTCCAGTCCTCCAGAAACACTCCTATTTCTAGTGAGTTGTTAAATAGGACTGTGAGAGGTACAACCAGTACTTCTCTGAGCTCCCTCGATACCCTTGGATGCACTCCCTCTGGCCCCATCACTTTGTCTGTTTTCAGATTTGTGAGTCCCTTCAGGACTCTTTCTCTGAGGAAGTACTAGTGTTCACGTCCCTCCAACTCTCCTGTTCATGGTCAGACTGGGGCACAGGGGGCCCACATGGAAGGTGGATACAGGTCCCACCTGGAAAATAAATAGGGGAGGCCCAAGGTGACACATATATCAATATTCCACTTAAATTTGGTACACAAGCTTTGTGCTTGCATCTTACATTTATTTACAGTGCCCCAAATACCCCATTTAATTAGAAAAAAGATGATAAATGCCAAGATTTCCAGAGTTCAGGAAGTGGGCAGGTACCCAACAGAGGGGGGTCCTCTTATAATTTTCCAGGTAACCTGGTGGGTTAGTCCAACTCTGCTCCTTTACATTTTGTGGCCCCTCCCCTTCTCTGTCCTCTTTGAACACTAAACAAAAGTATTTGTTCAGGATATCTGCCTTTTCCTGGTCCTTTTCCGTACAGTCCCTCCAGTCTCTTCTTAACCATATAATCCCTCCCCTGGTCTTTCACTTTTCATTTACAGTACATACCTGAAAAATATCTTGTCCCCTTTCAGTACCACCTGGTCGCTTCTCTTCTCAGTTTTTACCTTTGCACTCTTACTGCTTTCCCTGATTCTCTCAGTTTTCCCACATATATCTCCCTATCCACCTCTCTCTGTGTCTCATTATGCCATCTGAATGCTACCCTTTCAGCTTTTACCTTTTCATCCACTATTTTGAGAGCCATATTGGTCTCTTTCTCTTCCTGCTTTTGCTTACTTGCTGGGTACAGAGGTTTATTACCTTCACTATGCCCTCCTTTAGCTTTGTCCACTGTTCCTCCAGCCCATCCAGGTTATCCCTCCCTGCTAGGTCATCCCTGAGTCATTCACCCAGTAAAGCATGAAATCAAATTACCTCCTTTCATTTAAAAATATCTCAGGCCTTACAGAGGGAAAGGAGATATTTGACACAGGGCAAAGCTTCCCTTCTGTGCCCTTTGGAGGCCTGCAGGAAAAGAATAGATCATAAAACCTTTCTAGGACTAAGGATGATACTGGTACTGTCCACACAAATACCAACAATATGCTGATGGCTATGTCCAAGTACATCAAAACATTATTTGGGCCTGGTTTGGTCTCAGTTTCAGGTACAGAGCACTTCTTAGACCTTCCTTTGCCAAAAAGTTCCCCAGGACCTTTCCCCTAGTTTGGCTGCAAACATTTCTGCCAGTGATTTCACAGCAGTCATCCACTCCCTAAGGAATGAAACAGCCCCAGGAAGGGATGGACTGGTAAGCAAGTTTTATAAGCTTGTAGGTTCAGCTCTCCTCAAGGAGCTTGTATGAGTTTTCAACTTTTGCTATGACACCCCACACTGGGTCAGGATATAAAATAATTTTGACTTGTGTTTCTGTATAAGAATGGGGAGGAAAGTGATCTGAATAATTGGAGTCCCATTTGTCTCCTGAATACTGATCTGAAAATGATTTCCAAAGTCCTGACCTCTAGATTAATGCAGGTAGTTGGGCATCTGACATCCTGCTCACGGGATGCTCGGTTCCAGGGAGACATATTCAGGACCACTTTATTCTTTTAAGGGAACTGGTTGAAAGGGGGAACATGGCTCCTGTATTTTGTGTGTGGAGTAATTAGAAAGTGGATAATGTATCGTGGGAGTGAATTGATGGGAGTGAAATAGCAGGGGCAGTTTGAGGAGAAGGCAGTGGCAACAGGACTGCTATGTTTGTTTTATTTTTTTTAAACGTATGCCATCTACACTGTGTTTTGCAGTCTTTCCAGACCAGCTTTATTCCTCCTGTGCCTTGCGGCTTGCTCTCCCCTGTATTTGCATTTTTTTGCAGAGACAGAAATTTGATGGCAAAAGCAAAACTTTGAGCAGACCGCCATTCGGTGTGGCGTGAAGGGGTTGAAGCCTGCTGTTGATATAATTCATTTTTCTGAAAGTTTAACCTGAGGGAAGATTTACCCTTGTTTCAGATTCTTTTGGGAAGTGAACTCTGAATTCCTTATTTTATTAACTCAGTGTTTGCTACTCTGCATCTTTGTGTTTCCATGCTTCTGTTTTTTTATGTTTATATTTTTGTTTTTATTTATTTTTTTGTTAAAGATCAGTGGAAAACTTTTATTATCTATTACTTCCCTCCGTAGATTCTTTTAGTTACTACACAACACAATTTTATGGCATTTATTTAAAAATATATATTTATTAGGTAGTTGAGAGGGAATGAACAGCACTTTAGTGGATTATTGACACTCCTGACTCCCTAATTTTATTTTATATTCCCCTAGCAGTTATTTAATTGTTCTCAGCTGACATCACTTTTTAATTAATTAATCAATAATTGTGGTAGTAACCACCTGGGCACTAACCGGAGCACTTTATAACACACTTCCTGCAACCTCTCATGTCAAATCAAGAGCAGGTTCTGCAGGAGTAGCAGCAGTTATTTCCTTAGCTTGGAGTTTGGTGCTTGTGGGTTCCCACTTTCCCACCTTTCTGGTGTGGTGTTTTGGTTTAATTTATAAGCTTAGTGCTTTTTACCCACCTTGCATTTCAATGAACAAAATGAACCCACTTCTAGTGCGCACTCCTGTGTGTGCTTAGAGAGCCCAGGTCGGGGTTGTGGATTGCTCTGTCTCTCTCATTCACTGGAACTGGCTTTATCGCTCAATGTTTATAAATGGAGCATAAGTAAAATCGTTAGATTAAGTGTAGTAAGAGTTGTGGAAGTGGACTATTTTGGATTGTTTTAGTTTTACACATATATTACAACATTATGCATGGTACAAATTGCTGTAAAATAATTTATTTGAGTCTATTGATATTTGTTTGGTTGACTCGGTTTTATTCAGACAACATTTGCCACTTATATTATTCTAATTGTAGAGGGGTTCGTAGATGCATACTGTTTGCTAGCAGAGTCAGAAAAAAAATATATATATACATATACCACCCTTTAAAACCCTCTCACTATTTCTACCCACAGTGTGTTTGTTGTGGAGATCAACTGGAATGAGGGTTTCCCTCCGGTGGTGATTCTAGTGGAGATTGAAGCCCTCATGGAACCCTTTTTTCAGCCTAGCTGCTCCTCTAGACATGGTGGAAATTTGCTGTGTCTTTGGCCGAGAGTGGTTTTATCTATGAACTGGTGGAATTGCTACAGAATTGCTACAGCAAACATTTAAAAACGTGTGGCCTTGCTAACTTTCAATAGCTATTTTGAAGCAGAATGAGAGCTGAATAATCTGCAAAATCTACTAGTTGAGAACTGGTAGGGGCTGCAGTACTAGCCCTACTTCTGAATATCCAATATATAGACTAGCCACACTCTTTGGAGAAGTATCATTTGAACTGAGAATACCATCACAAGAAACTTAACCTTAGAAGATTTGATGCTGCCTTGAATCCATTAAGTTATAACTTTTATCTATTTGAGGACTAGATTTTTGGACTTTATAATAAATTACAATTACGTGACTATATATCTGTTATATGAACATTTGTTAAATATTTTTTTGATAAGTTTCAGTTGATTTTTTTTTATTATGGAAACAAAAGCTGCTAAAGGAAAAAAATGTCAAGTAAAACAAGTGTCAAAAATAAGACAAATAGATCTACTAAGCATCAAAAAATAGCAAAAAAATTGGACCTGGTTCAAGGAAAGTAATGAGTTATATTCTTGTCCCAGGTAGTGAAGTAAACTTGGTAAATTCAAATGAAATATTGAGAATACAGAATTCTACATTTCCTCCATTGTGTTCTTCCCCAATAAACACTACCCAGGAAGTGAGTCTAGAGGCAAAAAGTGAAGAGCATCCCTTAATAGGAAAAATAAGAGACTGGGAAGAAAAGAGTAACCACCCAAAATCATTAAAGTAAAGTATACAGGTTAAAGCCCAAATTCACAATGTGGGAATAGAGCAGATGGGGGTTGAAACTCGAGAGAGACAAGAAATCAGTAGAAAACTAGTAAAGGAACATGAACATTTAGTGACTTATGAAAGAAAAAACAAAATAGAAGCTGAGGAAATAGAAAGAGAACAGAGGGATAAATCCCTTCAATTCCCTGGTAAGTCCTTTCTCGATGATTTTGATGAGTTTATTACCCCTTACACTAAACATGTTAAATTAGATCCACTGTCTGTCTATCCCCCTGATATTTTACATATTATAAGTTCATCTTTTCCAGTATTAAGAGAAGACAGGGTAGGGGTGAAACAAGAACCAACTCAATTGGATGGACATTTTGTGAAACTTCTCAAGGAAATAAGAGATGGAATAGTGTTAAATAATGATTTACTTTTAAACTTTACCTCCTTGTTTAGTAAAATGTTATTACAATACAGTAACTATCAAAATTGTATCCAAGCAAAAAATGAAGATGAAAGATATAAATCAAAAGCAAGGAAAGGTGGGAAAGTTTGTGAAAAGCCCAATGAAAAATCTATTAGAAAAATAAGAGAAGAAATAGGTGAGAAGGAAATAAAAGAGATGACTATCCTGGTTCAAGAATTAGAAGAGAAAAAATTAATAAAACAGAAAAACATTAAGTGTAAAGAGGGCCCAATAATGGTAAACGTAAGATCAGAAAGGGCGAAGGGGGTTTGTCACCCAAAGAAATCTACTAAGAATAAGTTAGGGGAAAATAAAAATCAGAGGCAAGGAAACATTATTACACATATGGACAGTGGAAATAAAAAGAAAATACACCAGTGGGAGAATACAACTTCTGAAATAATTGAATCAAATGGCCCAAAAGAAACAGAAGAAACTATATCAAAATATACAACTAATGTAGAAGACATTAATAGAAACCTTCTAATTAAAAAAGGAGAAATGCTTCCTACTCTGTACTTCTATGGTATCCCTAAGGCAAAAAATGAAAATAACATTACCTTGAAAATTACAGTATAAAACATATGCAAGGGAATTTTGGGTAAAAGCTTTACATGGACTGATATAAGTTCAGTATATAGATACTGGTCAGGAAATGACAAAGGATGGATATGTCTGGTGGTGAAGTCCCCCAGAACAAGACAAAATGTATTAAGAAATAAAGATCAGTTTAAAAGCCTGGGGATAAAACTACAGGAAACAACTGAGAAAAAAGAACAGTATTTGAACAATCAGGGAAGTGTAGTAAATACAAAGTCAGCACATATAGTTAAAAAGATTAATCAACCAAAATCAAATGTAAAAGTCCAACAGAGAATTACAACTTATATGGTACCAGATGTTCATGAACCTGTTCTTCTTTCGGAAGAAGGGGCTATTTACAGAGAACAAAAAAAAAAAAAATAATAAGAGAAAGATTTCAAAAAGACCCTAGAATAAATAATAGTATCATATTAATGGAAGAAGAGGAAGAAGAACAAGGTAGTAAGGATTAGAAGTAGGTTTCTGATGCTTCTGTTGTCTCTGAAATAGAAATAATTAGTGTTCTAGTATAAGAAACCAAAATCAGTTTTGTATTCTGGAAAATTCAGTTGAAGAATGTTGACCACTAGTGCAGAGGGTACTTTTCATACATGGTAATATGGAAGAAATGAAAATAATTAGTTGGAACATTGCTGGTTTAGGAGGAAAACTAAAAGTACTCAATAAAAATGTTACAAGAAACTTGGTCAAGTTCTATATAACATTGTTTTCTGGAAGAATATCAGAGCTGGGCAACAGAAGCTAAGAAAATTAACAAATATGGAAGACTTTCAGGAGGTATTTGTAACATGGTTAAAATAGGCCATGAATTGAAAGGGTTATGTATTTTTAAGGACCCTATATATTTTATTTTGGGAATTCTTATTCAGTATAAAAAGTTAATAGAAACATAGACTTTGACAGCAGATGAGGACCGCTTGGCCCATCTAGTCTGCCCATTTCCCTACCTACAGGATAGGCCACAGATCCTAGTTAACCAACAGCCTATTTCTTCCTACCCCCCACAAGAATTGCCTTATGTCTGTCCCATGCATTCTTGAATTCTCCCACAGTTTTAGACCCCACAACCTCCTTAGGAAGGCTGTTCCATGCATCCACTACCCTCTCTGTGAAATAATACTTCCTCACATTGCCCCTGAACTGCCCCTTCTATCTTTAAATTGTGTCTCCTTGTTCTTGCATGTCTCTTTTTCTGAAAGATGCTACCCTCTTGGACTTTGTTGATTCCACTGGTAATGTTGGCATTTTTGTGAATGCATATCTCACCCCACTCCCAATTACATCACCCAGTGTTAAGGCAGCACTTGAAATACTAAAAGTAACAATAATGAAGTTACAAACATCTTACCCAGGTTTATTGATAGTAATGGTAAGAGACTTTAATGCTCATACAGGAGAATTATTGGAAGAAAAAACAAATTACAGAAATCTAGATGATATCATAGAAGTTCCAATAAGGAAATCATTGGACAAGAAAATAAATAAAAAATGGGAATTACTTATGGAAGTCTTGAATACTCTGAACATGCGGATTCTAAATGGGAGATGTAATGGGGATGAAATGGGGAGATTAACACATAACCATTATTGTGGTGGTAGTACCCTGGATTATGTCTTGGTGAATGTTTTCTCATACAATAACATATTAAATTTGAAAGTGATAGATAATTGGGATAGTGATCATAGACCCATTGAACTAATAATTAAAGTAAAGGGAGTAAAAAAAGGAGAATTTAGAATGTACAGAGTGGAAAGAAAATAATTTGATGATCTATAATACTAAAAGAATAAACTGGACTTCATATAACATTCAGAAACTTCAGAATCTACTAGATGATTCAAAGATTTTAATTAAGAAAACGTAAATTCAGGAAAATGCCCACCATGACAATATAAAGGAGAATCAGAGGGAATTACAACAGTTATATATAGAATTAGAAGATCATTTCTATAAAGAATTAAAAAAATGTCAATTGGAGACTAATACCAGAAATCTGTATAATGCAAAATGGTTTGATGATGAGTGTAATTATATGTGTAAAAATATAAACCAATTAGGGAAAAGGGTTATAAGGTATAATGAAGTAAATGATAGAGTAGCATTAAAAAAGATTAAGGAGGAATACAAAATGCTTGTAAGAAAGAAGATATATGAATTTGCCAAAAACTTATGGTTTAATCTACAGGGTGCAATAGCCTGTGAAGATAATACATCTTTTTGGCAACTAGTTGCCTACAGTACAGGCAAGATGAGATTTAGTCTTGAAGCAATTATCCCTCCAGAAGTATGGGAGCAACATTTCAGAAAATGTTTTGATAAAACACCAGTATTCTTAGACAATAGGGACGTAATTCCAATTAGTAATATAGAAACAATGAAACACGAGGTAAGGAACCTGTCTATCTCTAAAGAAGAAATAATTTTAGCTATTAAAAGATAAAAAAAAAAAAAGCAAAGCGCCGGGAACTGATGGAATTAGTGCAGAAATATTTCAAGTGAATCCAGAGTGGTGGGCTGATGTTTTGTTACCCTTTTGAGAATATAATCCAAACTAATAAAATACCTGATAGATGGAATACAGGGGTTATAGTTCCCCTCCAGAAAAAAAGGGCTGATAACATTACCAGAAAATTATAGACCAATAACTTTATTGAATATAAGTGCAAAATTATTTACTAGAATGCAAACTTGGATAGAAGAAGAAAAAATACTATCCAGAAATCAAGCTGGGTTTGGTAAAGGGAGATCAACTATTGAACAAATGTTTATCCTTTGTTATATTATGGAGAAATACGTGGTTAGAAAAAAAGAGAAAATCTTTATGGCTTTTCTTGATATACAAGCCACATTTGATTAAATTAATAGACAAATTCTATGGGAAATTCTCATTAAAAAAGGGATTAATAAAGACCTTTTAGAAATTGTAAAAACTTTGCATTCTAATAATAAAGTAATAGTAAGGTATAGTAAACAAGGTGAAATGACGGGTAATATAAGAGTAGAAGCCAGTGTTAAACAAGGCTGTTTACTAGCTCTGACCTTATTTAATTTATATATAGATATATTAGTGGATAAGCTAGAAGAGATAGACACGTTCCCTCCAAATGTAAATAAATAGAAAGTAAAAATTATGTTATTTGCAGATGATGCTGTGTTAATATCCCAGACCCCGTTGGGTCTAAAAAGAGCATTGATTAAAGTGAAGAAAACTCTTGTAAAACTTGAACTTCAATTAAATATAGAAAAAAACCAAAATAATGGTCTGTGGTGAGGGAAGGAGAAATGTTAAAGAATGGAAAATAGAGTCAGATTCTATTGAAGAAATTAAAGAGTTCCAATATCTGGGGGTTATAATGAATAGAAATTTAAGTTGGAACACACATGTAAAGAAAACAATAAATAGTACCACCAAGACAATGTTAGCAGTTACAAGATTTGCAAATACAATTGCAAGTAATTCCTTTATTGCACAGAAAAGGTGCTATGAAGCTAAGATAAATGCACAAATATTATATGGTGCAGAAGTATGCGGCCCTGGCACTAACCTCAAATCTATGGAGATAATGCAAAATGTATATTTAAAGAAACTACTTGGGGTCCCTAGGTCTACCCTAAATGCGGCGATAAGGGCAGAAACAGGAATATTGCCAATTTCAACAGTAATTAAAAAAAGGAGTTTAAATTTTCTAAAAAAAAAAATAATGGAAGCACCAGATGATAGTTTACTTCATCATTGTTGGGTAGAAGAAAAAACTGAAAAAATTGAAAAAAAATTATGATCGTTTAATTAAGAAAGGGTGGTTTAAGATACTAAGTGATGAATTTACCAAGAATGGAATATTGTATAACAACATGTATACTGAATCATGTGACCCTAACATATTTAGAGATATAGCTACTCAGAGACTTGAAGATACCACAAAACAACAAGACATGAGCAGTATAAGGGACTCATAGCAATATAGAATGTACAAGAAAATAAAACATACTTTTAATGAAGAGAAATATTTAAGGGTTTGTGAGAATGCGAAACAAAGAAAAGCCATAACAAAATTAAGACTAGGATTATTATCAAAAAAGGGAATTTTAATCCCAGGCAATTCTATCTACCCATGTATTTGCAAGGAGATGACACATCTTGTAACTAGACATGTTATGCTGGAATGTCCTGCCTTTGAGAGAAAGAGAGTTGTTCCTATCTTCAAAGCTAAATAAATTTAAGAGGATGGAAACTAAGAAGAAATTGGAAAGGATTCTTGATCCAACTGAAATAGTAAATATTTTTGCACTAGCTAGTTTTGCACAAAGAGTACTGTATATAATAATAATAATAATAATAATAATAATAATAATAATAATATGTTTATTTGTATAGCGCCTTTCAACATACCAAGGCACTGAACATATTAAAACCACAGCATCAGATATAAATCAATAACAGATATAAATAAATATCATATAAACATCACATATTAAAATGAATTAATAAATAAATACAAATAAGTTCTCAGCAGAATAAATTTATTTAAGCATCCAAGAAGGCCATTTGCCACAAATAGGTTTTCAAGTTCTTCTTGAATTCCTCCAAGGAGGTGCACTCCCATAACCGGCATGGTAGAGAATTCCAGAGCATGGGAGCAGCATGAGAAAAAACTCTACTGCCAGAAGATAAGTTCAAAGACCAAGTAAAACTATAAGTGATGTGGGGAATTATGTTTTATAAGAATGTATTCTTAATGACTGGTGTTGAGAAACTTATTACAATATGAATTTTCATTATTTTTATGAATATTGTGTGTAACAAACATTGTTTTATACATGCTGTCAATAAACTTTAACCTAACCTAAACCTAATGTTTTTTGTTTATTATTAGACCAACGTAAGATGTCTGACCTGGTATCACATGATTATTTATGATTATTTATGGCTTATGTTACATAAATATGGTTTTCCTGAGTATTTAATTCACCGTGTCCAATGATTATAATGTAATGTCTCTGTGACACCTGTTGTTAATTGATGGTTGAGGACACCTTGTGGCTTTTTAAGGGTGTACATCAGGGGTACCCTTTGGCTCCATTCTGTATATCCTTTGTCTCCACCCTTTGTTAAGGAACTTAGATCTGGATTTCCATATAAGGCTGTTGCAGAATTCTGAGGACATTTTCAGTTGCAAGGCTCTTGCTTATGCAGAGGACTCTTGGGACAAAGTGAAACCTCTGTTCTCCAGTCTTTAAAGTGGTTTAGGGTCTTTGAGCTCTTTTCAGGCAGTGTCTAAAATATTTGAAAATGAGTGGGACAGGTTTTGGGGGGTGCAGCACCTCCTTCTGCTAAAATTGGTGGCATCTGGCTACAATCAGACCCTCTAACCTCAGTGTTCAGTTTGGCTCGGGTGACTTGGCCAGAATGAAATGGGGACCCAAACTGGGAATGGCTATACCCAAAGTGGCCTACAGGAATAAATAGAACTTGACCAAAAAGAAGAGAGTGTATTTAATCAAAACTTTTTTGTTCCCTATCTTTTTATATATTACCTAGATCACACCAGTGAAGTGGAAACTTCAGTGCTGAGAGTTTTCTTCCAGGCACTTTGGGATAGTTGACAACCCCAAAAAGTGGACCGTTACATATTACCCTAACAAGCAGGATGCATTAGCTATGATACACCCTAATGTATTTTTATGGTATTTTTTATACAGTAATTTAAAGCCCCTTGTAGCACCCTCTGAGAAACCTTGACATACCTGGGTGTTACCTGGTTAAATCTT
This sequence comes from Neoceratodus forsteri, assembly GCA_016271365.2. NCBI lineage: Eukaryota > Metazoa > Chordata > Ceratodontiformes > Ceratodontidae > Neoceratodus > Neoceratodus forsteri. Next base: position 1,389,737,173 of record CM057453.1, read on the forward strand.
TGGAAAACCATGAAGCTGAGGTCAGCACAGACTTCTGGTGTAACCTTAATTTATATGAAAGAGGCTTTTACTAAGCTTCAGGTTTTAGTATCACCTACACACATTTGGGGAAAATGTCTCAAAAGGCAGGGCATAGGTATATTGTGGACACTAAGTTCTCAAAGCCCTCTAAGTTTGAACATGTTTCTCCCAGTCTTCACACAGGTTTGGTGCATCAATTGACTGAAAATAGAGTTCCACCTAAGATGTGGGATACACTGTGGTTATGTTGTCACAGCAAGCTTAACGTTATAGCAAATCAAAAATGTAAGCAGTTGGATGGACACATGTGTGCCAGGCCTGGTTGTTTGCATCAACTGGAAGCAATGGGCAGCTCTTTTTTATTGCTCCTAGAGACAGGGTTTCTTGAACTTCATGGCTGTTGCCTGGTCTGAACCTGTATTTCGAACTTTGGATTATGACACTTTAGTGCATGGACATTATAGTTCTGTTTGTAGCAGGTGGGATGTTGGTGCACTGGATGTTCTTTTTGCCTGTTTTAAATGGCACATTTGTTTGAACCACTGCCACTTCTTACACGCATACAAAAAAATATTTACACAACATGAGCTTTTTCTCAAAATAACCTCTGAAGTTAAATCCATTTACTGTACAGAACTGAAATCTAATATTTCTGCCAGTCTTGCATAAAAATGGTGCAACATGAACTGGGCTACACCTTGAGTAATACTGTGAGTTGCTTAAGCAATAATGCATGACAGGGCATGGGTTGTGCTGGGATAACCTCAGCCTTGGTGTGGTGCTCCAACATCCCAGAAGTGAGGCTATCCCAGTACAACCCACACCCTGGAGTATATTATTGATATTACCCAATAGCTTGTTAAAAAAAAAAATGTTCTTAGTAAATATTTAGAAACATAGAAACATAGAAGTTGACGGCAGATAAGGACCGCAAGGCCCATCCAGTCTGCCCATTTCTTTTTCTACCTTATAAATGTGCCATCGGCCTTTGCTCTGTCAGTGACCTATCTATTCATAGTCATTTGTATTGCTCCCTTATGCCTATCCCATGCCTGTTTGAAGCCCTGCACTGTATTCATAGCCACCACTTCTTGTGGTAAGCCATTCCATGCATCTACCACCCTTTCTGTGAAAAGAATTTCCTCACATTCCCCTTAATCGGCCTCCTCTAATCTCATGCTGTGTCCTCTTGTCCTGCTATTTTTCTTATATTTAAACATGTTAGACTCTTTCACCTTGTTTATGCCCTTAAGGTGTTTAAATGTCGCGATCATATCACCTCTCTCCCTTCTTTGCTCAAGTGTATACATATTGAGCTCCGTTAATCTGTCCTCATATGTCTTCTGATGCAGTCCCTGCACCATTTTGGTTGCCCTTCTCTGGACTGCTTCAATTTGGTTAATGTCCTTGTGAAGGTGTGGCCTCCAATACTGCATGCAGTACTCCAGATGGGGCCTAACCAATGTCTTGTACAGAGGGATTATTACCTCCCTCTTACGACTTGTGATACCCCTACTAATACACCCTAACACCCCCACTAGCCTTATCTACTGCTTTAGAGGTCTGCTTGGATGATTTTAGGTCATCAGTGATGATGATGCCCAAGTCTCTTTCTTCCTTTGTGACTGCTAGCAACTCCCCTCCCAGCCTATAAGTGGCTTCAGGGTTTCTCTTCCCTATGTGCATGATTTTGCACTTCTTTGCATTAAATCCCAGTTGCCACTCTTCTGACCATTTTGCTAGTTTATCCAGATCTCTTCTCATTCTGCCCATCCCATCTGGATCATCTACTCTGTTGCAGATCTTGGTGTCATCTGCAAACAGACAAGCCTTACCCTCTAGTCCATCTGTGAGGTCACTAATGAAGATGTTGAATAGGACTGGCCCCAGGACTGATCCTGAAGTACCCCACTTGTGACTTGCATCTCTTCTGACTGTATACCATTTACCACCACTCTCTGTTTTCTGCCAGTCAACCAGTTTGCCACCCAGTTGACCAACTTCTGACCCACCCGAGCCTACCTAGCTTATTTATCAATCTTCTTGATGGAACAGTGTCAAAAGCTTTGCTGAAGTCAAGGTAGGCGACATCAACTGCTCCCCTGGTCCACCACTCTGGTTACCCAGTCAAAGAAATCTATGAGATTAGTTTGACAGGACCTTCCTTTGTAAACCCATGCTGTCTTGGATCCTGTGCCCTATGGAATCCAGGTGTTGCACTATCCTTTCCTTAAGGAGTGCCTCCATAATCTTGCCCACTACTGAGGTAAGACTGACTGGTCTGTAGTTCCCGCCTCCTCCTGCTACCACTCTTGTGGAGGCGGGATCACATGAACCCTTCTCCAGTCTTCTGGGACCTCTCCTGTGCTCAGAGACTCACTAAACAATTCTGCTAATGGCTCTGCTAGTTCCTCCTTTAGCTCCTTAAGTACCCTGGGATGTATGCCATCAGGTCCCATTGCCTTATCCACCCTGGAGCTTAGCAAGCTCTTGTAGGACCCTTTTCTTTTGTGAAGGAGTAGTGCTCACCTCCTCCCCTGTGTCCATGATGCTGAGCTGTGGGCCCTGCCCTACCTTCTCTTCAGTAAATACTGAGCAAAAGTATCTATTTAGGATAAATGCCTTTACAGGGTCCTCCTCCTCACATACCCCTTTTCTCCATTAGCTTAGCAATACCCTCTGGACTTTCTCCTTTCACTAATGTATCTATAGAAAGTCTTGTCACCTTCTTTTACTGTTCGTGCTAGTGTTTGCCTCAGTTTGGGACTTTGCCTGCCTTACTGCCTTCCCTGCTTCCCTTAGGGCAGTTTGGTATGCCTCCCTATCTTCATCCGCTGTGTTCCCTTATATTTCCTGAAGGCCAGCCTTTTGGCTCTGACCTTTTCTGCTACTGTATTTGAGAACCAAAGTGGTTTCCTTCTTCTTTGCACTTCCTTTTCTGTCTAACACAATGGGATGTTGCTTCAAGTATTGTATCCTTAATGCTTGCCCACTTTGCCTGTACCTCCTCACCTGTGTTTCTTTTGCCAGGGCTAGTTTAACTCTGTTGGCCATCTTATCAAAGTCAGCTCCTCTGAAGTCCCATATTTTGCCTTGGAATGGGATGATTTAGATGTAGTAGCCAAATTGAACCATACCATGTGATGGTCACTGGCCCCAGGTGACCTTCTACCTGGAGATCTGTGATCCCTTCTTTGTTAGTCAGTACTAGATCTAGAGATAGCCCTGTCTCTTGTGGGTTGCTGTACCAGTTGTTTGAGGCCCTCCCCTGCAGGAGATCCACTATGAGTCTAGTTCTGGCAGATGTTCCTGCTGGTATTGACCAATCTGTATCTGGCATGTTGAAGTCTCCCATTATCAGAACCTCCCTTAGCTGACATGTTTTGTATATCTTCTAACAGTAATGTGTCTATGTCCTCCTCTGGTCTGGGGCCTGTAGACAACCCAGTTCTTATGGCTGTCCCATTTCCTGTTTCCAGGGTGACCCACAGTTCTTCTGGCTCCTTATGTGTATTCTGATTTCTGTAGCTTTGATATTTCCATTAACATACAGGGCCACTCCTCCCCCTTTTTGCACTCGTCTCTTCTGAACAATACATAGCCAGGTACTGAAGTCTCCCAAGTGTGGTTACTGGTAAACCACGTCTCACTAATTGCTACTATGTCCAGTTTAGCCTCTGACATTATTGCCTGCAGGTCTGGGATCTTATTTCCCAGGCTGTGAGCATTGTGTACATGATTTTCCATTGGCCAGATTTTGGTGTGTTAGATGTTGGGTGAAGTTTGGCATTACCCTGTGCATCGTATGGGAGACAAACCTTTTTCTTACCTGGTGATGCAAAATGAACGCAAACACGCTGAATTCCTGTTTGCCCACTAGCTGAGGGGAGGGTGTTCTTCCATTCGCGACGTATGGGGTGCTGCACCCTCTCCCCATTTGCTAGTTTAAATATTCTGCAAAGACGTCAAACTTTGTCCCAATGCACTGACTCCCTCTTTAGTCAGATGCAGTCCATCAAATTTAAAGAACTTTCGCTCCCAGAACTGTTGCCAGTTCTCTACAAATCTGTGTCCTTTTTCCTGGCACCAGTCCTTGAGCCACGTGTTTAGCTCCCCTATCTCCCCTTCTCTGACCATTTAGTGTGGAAATATATCTTTGCTTCTAAAAAGAAGATGAATAACATGCACAAACAAATCAATATGGTGAGGTTGTGCTCAGATAACCGCACTGTCCCAGGCACACACTGACCAATAAGAACCCAGCATTCTTTCTTGCCATTGTATAATTGTATATACTCTCTTTTAGGCCTTGTTGTGGTTTGAAAATTGTTTCTTACATTTATTTTTCATTTTTCTCCTTAATGCCCATTTCATCACCCAGACTTGATTTGTTTTGAGTCTTCTCTTTTTTATTATTTCTGTTGTATAACTGAAATCATTAGTTGGGAATTTCCTTTATTATTTTTCCTCATGTTATACAGCTGTTTTTGTATTTGAGTGTATGATTTCATGTTCTTTCTTTTTCAGTAAAAAAAAAATTCCTACTCATATGAAAAGTGCTTGGGTTCTTCTACTTCCAGCACCAGAGATGGTAAGAAGGGACCTCAGTTTAACATATCTCATCTGAAGGATGGCACACCCCAGTAGTACAACATCCCATAGTACTGCACTAGAGTGCCAATATTTATGGTATGAGTCACTCCTAGATTGGGTCTAGAACCCACAACCTTGTAGTCTAGAGGCATATGTGCTATCAACTGAGCCATGCTGACACCTAAGGACACCAAAATATCTAGCCAGCCTTCTGCAACACCTGAGCTGTCAGGTGACATTATTTCAGGAGAGGCAATGATCCTCACTCCAGGATTCCACAGAGGAGGAGAGTAACCTATGACACTTTAGATTCTTCTACATCTGACACATTAACATGAACCATATTCACCAGTGTCATGGGTTGCATTTCTGCCACTGCTCCGATGAGCTGGCTCAGTATATGTTTGTTGGTTGATTTGGCACCAGCTAGTATTAGATGTGAGCAGTTCTGGTAATCCTATAGATTTTTGGCTGAAAGGAGATAACCCTGAATTAGGTAAGAACTGGTGTGTCTTTCCCAGACAGCAAATTCTAAATAAATTAAATATAGCGGTACACATTTGATTGACATGTGTCCAAGATGCTGCTTCTGCTGCAGTGAAGGACAGCAGCAAGATAAGAAAAGAAGAAAATTTGTTAGAATGCAACATTAGGCACATCCTTTTTGATGGCAGCCTGTGATGTGTGTTACTGTATGTCGGTGACTGGTCATAAGGGCGACAGCACAATGGCGCCAACAATGTGAGTATCCTGGGATTTCCCCACTTTCCCCGAGTTGCGCCCCCTGGAGTAAGAATCCTAAGTAAGGGGGGGGTGGGAGATGAATCTCCCAACAAGGGGGGTGTGGGGGTGAAGCCCACCATATTAAATAACTTACTGTTTTTCAGTCACCCTGGTGGTTTTGTGCCCTTTCGTGGGTCGCAGTCCTGCAGTCGACCTTGTCACATAGCACCTTTTTGATCATGGTTAGCCGAGATGCATGCACTGACATTCGATAAAGCAGTAGTGAGCTTTTTATAATGCATCTTAAAAATTCTCTGTGAATATTTTATGCTATGAGTGAGGTAATAATTTCTTAAATCTATGAGTGCCACTGAGAATTGACAGGTCTAGTGTAGAAATGTAACCACTATTGTCAGCCACGTGACATGCAGTATGCTTACATGCTGCATGTGTTATTTATTTATTCTAAATTCTTATTTGGGATGTGAGTTTTCTGAACACTGCATCATACAGGTAGTAAAACAATGAAAAAGTCTGAGAAGCTGACCCAGTGGTGTAGGGGGTTGAGGCGCTGGACTCCACACCTCGTGCCATGGCAGTGACCCGGGTTCAGGAGTGAGCCTGGTCACTGTGGGTTGGCAGAGGAGGGAGTTGATTGAGCATCCTATGGACTGCTCTCCTCTCCCAGGGTGGGATGGGGTACAGTAACAGGCATAGCCTGACACCTAGCAGAGGCTGGGTGTCGGCATGTCCATCCTGGTAGAATGGGGTGGTAGGCAGGGCAGCCGGCTGGTGCACTGCATGTGGACATATGCACAGGGTGCCCTTGTCGGCATTGCACACCCTGCCTCCAACACACACACAAGAACATGGAAAAGGGGGAGTGCCTAGCCATTGTGGCTTGATGCCCATCTGTGATGTCCTGTGCTGCTCCGAGGGGACCACTGTGAGTGGATCCATTGTGATGGGGGACTTGGTCGACCCCCGGCGGCCTGGGGGTTATCGGTGGTTGCCCTCAGTTGGGGACAGCGCAGGGCGGACAGCAGCCGGAATGTAAGGGATGCCAGGACAATGAGGCCGGCTGGGTCCCCCCGTGGGAGAAAATAGTGCCATAAAAAAAAAAGTCTGTGAAATGTTTCTGGGTTTTGTCTTCTAATACTTTATTTAGTATTAGGATGGTAGATCCCATTGCAGCCAATGGTTATTGTCCCACAATTCCAAAAACTGACAACACACATGGATAGCTTTCAAATGGGTGTAGTCCTTTATGGGTTGTTAAAACTTTACAATGTCAGAACCTGGCTATGTGCCAGGAGAATTGTTATTTTTTTGTTTGCCAAAGGCAACACAAACTGTAAAAGTTTTGTGAAAAATGAGGGCTTGGCTGGGAGACCATTCAGGAAGCAGCATGTGGGGGTTGGGTCATCCTTAGCCAGTCAGCTTGGGGACAGTTAAATGTTTTAAATCATCACTGGTAATAAGACTTCACTGTTTAACAGAGTAAGTAGTTCATTGTGCATTTTATATGAGGTGAAAGCAATGTACTGTACGTGCTACCATGTCATTACACGACTTTTGCAAACAGCTAAGTGTGGCAGTATTTTTTTTTCATCTGTAATTCTTGCATATGGGTACTGCAGGTGGAAAGTGGTAATTGCTGATGGCTGATAATGTGCAGACAGAAGTAGTTTATATTAGCAGCCAGAGTGCAGAAAAATCACCATCTGTTTTCTGCTGTTTCAAGTTATAATACAACACAGTAAAATGAGAATCCTTTAAAAAACTGCAAAAGTAATGCACATTGGAAATCAGAGTGAAAAAAAGAATGTTGAAATATATTGGCCAAAAGCACTAGTGTCAGTAATAGTAAGGCTTTTTTTAGTTATATTAAATCTCTAAAACACCTGGGACCAGATATTCAAAACTTTGTGCTGGGCACAAACCGTTTGCGTGGGTCCCTTATATTCAAAAGACAAACAGAGCAGGCAAACTGGATTAGCACCAGGCAAAATTATAATGTATGCTCTGGGCAAAGAGAGTGGGCATGTACATGAATACAGGCAATATGATATATTCATCACTAAGCACTCAGCAAAGTGTGTTTGCGTGACTTTGAGCAACACTTTGAGCAGCGCAAATTACATCCCAGAAAAAGGTAGTCTTAACTCTGGGCAAAACAAAGATGGGGGCATGTACACCACAGCAACAGGCAACATGGCCATAAACAACAACAGCATCATCATGCATCTGATGACTGCAGCCAATGAGGAAGCAGAGAGGGCAGACAGCCACCCTGGGCCACTCCATATGCCGCCGAAGAAACATGCTGCACACAGATGACACCACTCATGTCGCCATCATCTGGCACCAGTCCCAACCCCGTCAGGCATGAGTGGGTGCCCCAGCACCCAGTGGACACCTTGTCAGTGTGTCCATGTAGCACACACATTCTGTCCACCCACAGGAGTACACCTCCACAACCCAGTCCACATTTGCAGCACTGGGGAAAGGGAGGATACTGTGGAGAGAGATTGTACAGGTGCACCACATAGTAGGTGCTGCCACATAGCTGGGGTCATTCACACAGTGCACATGTGCCAGTGACGGGAATGCCCCTCACATCAGTGTGCCTGTATGATGGTATGTGTCTGTCCCCCCGGGGCACATACCACACACCTATCCAGGCTCCCCATCACACACGGCCAGCCACGTATATGTTAGTGTGGTAATCCCATGCCACTGGCACAGCATATGTGGGTCACAGGACAGTATAACTGTGGTGTCCACTGTCAGAACACACCTGCCAGCTGTGCATGTCACTGTGTGGATAGCAGCAGTCATTGTTGCCTGACACACCAAAAGCATTGCTGTGTCCCTCACAATATCAGCCACTATGGTACTGTACCATCTGATACACAATGTAGCAGGAATAGCAATATGTCTATGGCATGCAGTACAAACACCCGTTTCTGTGGTGCTAGTCCCCTGGGCCACAATAGTCTGTCCTTCTGTGTCCAAACCCAGCCTGCAGCTACCATCCTGTTGCTCCAGGCTGACATACAGTTGGTGCTGTGTGTAAATCCAGCCTGCAGCCACTGACTTGTAGTTCCAGTGTGGCATACCGGCAAAGCTGTGTGCACCATGAAATAGCACCAAGCAATCTACATGTTAATGTATGCAAAGCAAGCTGTAATGAGATGCTAATTTGACTGTTTGCCCTTGGATGGCGTAAGATGGCTTATTTGCATTGGAGCTTTGAATATAGAAAAATTTTGCACTGGACAAATGTGGTTGTGCTGGGCAAATGTGTTAGCACCGGGCCAACAAGTTTGCGCTGAGCAAACCTGTCAGAATCATAGCATGGTTCTGCAGTATTTGGCCTGCAATGTTGTTTGCAGTTGTTGTGCACCACTTCTTTGCTAGCACTCACATTGGCCATCTACTGCAACTCTGCCTTACTCCACCTCTGTGTGCATTGGGCTGCTGTTGCAGATTGCACTGCATGGTTGCTATATTCAGGGCTGTCTTATTTGCTGGGCTATTTTTGCACTGCACTCTCAGCCCTGTTTGCACACCTTCATTTGCATGCTATATTCAACTGATTTAGCCCCAGGGATATTACTTTGAATATAGCGTGCAAAATGATTCAGGGCTATGTTTGCATACCGGGCAGTGCTAATTTTGCCCTGGGTCTAAGTTTTGAATATTGAGACCCTGAAGTGTAAAGTGGGCCCATTGGTTTTTAATGATAAAATCATATATCAACCAGAGGAAAAGGCAGAAGTATTGAATAACTTCTTTTGTGAGGTATTCTCACCCAAAAGAATAACTACAACTGGTTAGGACACCAGTCACTGTAACAAAACAAAAAAATCAATCAATCAATACATACATACTTATGTAACCCCAATGCCAAATGGGGGTTTACCTGCCACCATGCAGCCCTTATTCCTCCTCTCTTCCTGTGTGCCTCCTGAATCCAGTCTGTAATTTCTTTTTTGTCCCCCTGGTCCTCTTCTGCACTCATCTGGTACCCTAACATACCTGAAGTGTAAATGCAGCCCTCTAGGGCTCAAGAATTCCAGCCACGATCACCCACTCGACTCACGCCTGCAGGGAAGCAGGGATCACACAGGTACAAGTGGCACCTTTGATCTCTGACCACTTTCATTTTGCGGTCAATCCGGAGAGTGTTCAGTTGGTCCCAGGATCCACATCAGCTAAGTGTGACCTGGTAACCATGGACAGACCCCTGAACAGCCACTCTCCACTGAACTGAAAGAGATCCATGAGGTGATATGATCAGGGCTCATGAATATTTATGAGGCAGCGCCCTGATCACATTTAAATATTCATAGGACCTGTCTGCCCTTGGAGCAGCTGTATTTTGGCTGTAGCAAAAAAGGAAAAGCAAACATGTGTTAAATAAATATAGTAACTGCTGTATGTTTGGGGGAAAGGTGGTAAAGTGCAAAGTGTTTAAATAATTTAAATCACTGCTTCTGCCTGCACCAGACCAATTTTGGGGACTCAGAGAGACAGCCAGTCTGCTGCTGCATGTCAGGGAGTTAAAACGTTGGCAACAATGAGAAAAAAAGAGACTGAGCTATCTGTTCACTTTGTGCAATGACTGCACTGTTATAAATGCACCTTGACTAAAAACACTGTGTACTATTAGAGATCTGATGATTTGTTGAAAGGGGAAAGGAGGCAGGAAGTAGTATAGTAACTGTAATTCCTGGCAGAACTCCACAGACTACAAAATTGTAACCAGTGGCCATTTTTTACTCAGGACACAGTAGTTACGAACATACGAACATACGAAATTTGCCAGCAGATAAAGGCCTAGAGGTCTATCAAGTCTGCTCGAATGTGCAGCTAGCACCCCTTATTCTGCAGCTGCCCCTCCCTTCCACCCTTCCCCTTCATTAACCCTCCCCCTTGTCCTGTCCCATCCTCGTTTGAAGCAGTCCACTGTTCTACTGCATACCACTTCTGCAGGTAACGCATTCCACCCAGCCACCACCCTCTCTGTAAAAAAGTGTCTCCTCATCTCCCTCCTGAACCTTCCTCGCTCCAGTCTCATATCATGGCCCCTGGTGGCCCTCCCCTTCCTTAGTTAAACCTATCTAAAGTTTTATATGCTGCACAGGGGTACAAGTTGATGTTTTGTAGACTTTATAACACTATTTTGAGCCATGTGTGAGCCGTGACCTTGCGTAAGACTTCCGGGTCACTATTAGCATAAAGACTTGCCCCTCTGTGAGTGGGGCAAGCTGAGTTTGGCAGGCTCATTGCTGTGTGTGGAAATAGGTGCCAAGACACATACGTTCACATGTCAGACATGTCTGGAGGTTGTAAAGGCCCTAAATCTGTGCCTAAATTCAAATATCTGGGTATATGGCTGGACAACAAACTCTCCTTTGTGGAGCACACAGAAGAATTGATGAAAAAGCTTAGGCAGAGGCTTGGCCTCTTCTTCAGAATTAAACACCTTCTGACCACAGATGCAAGAAGACAGCTAGTTCAATCAACTTTCCTCTCATTAATCAACTATGCTGACATTATCTATGGCCAGTGCTCCATCTCACACCTTGCAAAACTGGATGTCCTGTACCACAGAGCACTAAGATTTATATCTGGTCTCCCATCCTCCACACATCACTGATCTTTATATGCAGCCATAGGGTGGCCTTCCCTTCAATATAGGTGGTGTAGAAATGCAGCACTCTGGACATTCCGAGCCCTTACCAACAAACTCCTAGATTACATTGTTGCCTGCCTCCCCCTGAGCCCAATCAGTAGCTATGTACTAAGAAGCCACTCGTTAATTTCTCTGAAAATCCCCAGGATCAGTACCCGCTTTGGCAGGGCTACCATAAGCCATGCTTTGCCTACGCTTTGGAACAGGGTACAAAGATCCCTGAGACACAGCTCTCCTGTCAGTTTTGCCCTGTTTAGGATCATTTATGACAAAACGTTCGCTGAAATCTGTAAGTGTTTCCATAGTTCCTAGCTGTCCTGCTGATGGTTCACTCTGTATCCTTACCACATTCAGCCATGAACCTAGTTCCTCCCCTCCCTATTTTAATCAAGTCCACTAGTCAGCTGCCATAGTGGCCCTCAGCACCCAAGGCACCACTTCTCCCATATTACTCTCCTATCACTATTTAAGCAGAACACACAGACCTCATTGGGGCTCCTATGCAGCCCAGAACCCTCACCCAAGTATGGTAAATGGTCACTAAGGGCTGAAATGCAAAGAATTGTACCCTCTGATGGAGGCTTGACTAAGAATGACTAAACATACCACCTCAACTTCTGTATACATGGAGTCTGTATATACCACAGCAAAGTTGAGTGATGCATGTATGTTCCTACAAGAATGCTTGGAATGTATATCATGCACCTACCACTTTTCTGTAAATTTGTTTGTAACTCTTTGCACATGTTGTACTTTGTATTCTCAATCTATGTATGTATAACTGTCTTGGACAACAGCAGATCCATCTTGTAAATGAGCTTGCTCAATGATGATCGCCTGGATAAATAAAGATTTGATTTGATTTGATTTGATAGTGTAAAAGGTAAATTAAAAAGTTGCATCTTGAGAGTTAGTTGTAAACCAAGTTCTGTAAACACAGACAGTGGACACCCAACATGGATAATGAAAATGAAAATGTTAAAATGTATGTGTCAGGAGGAAATGCTGATGTGTTGCACAAAGTGCAAAATGTATATGGAGACATCCAAAGCAATAACAGGGATGTTAGAATGCAATAGATGCCTAGAACATGATACAGATGGCTATAAATTAAATAATGCCCTAAATAAGTTGAAAATTCTGAGAGAGGTACTAAATCTGGAGCAAAGTTATGGTATTAATACTGGTGAACAGACAATATCGACAACATCCAACCTTAACAGCAGCATAAAAAAAAGAACACGGGAAGCATTCATTTGTGAAACTGATCTAGAAACAAATTGTAGCAAAAAGAGTAAAGACTCTTCTGATACCAGCAACATAGAGTGGTACGCGATTTAATGAGGTAAATCCACAAAAAAGGAAAGAAGGGCAATTTGTTCCAAAGAAAGTTTAACACAAAACAGATACAGTCCCTTAGCAGAGAACACAAGTATGGAATTAGAAACCCAGCAAATAGAGATTGAAAATGTTGAAATGATAGTCTTGTGGGATTCAGTTATAAGAAAATGTGACTCTGTAGTATGTAACCCAAGTAAGGAGAAAGAGATGTTGTTATGCTACCCTGGAGCAAAAACTACAGACATAAACAAGGTTATACCACAAATTGTGAAAGAATCAAGAAATAAACAAATTGTCACTTTCCATGTGGGAACCAATGATGTTGGATTTCAGCATGAAAAAAATATTTGTTATGAATTAATTAACACAGTAAAGGAAACTAAACAAAAAGGAGCAGAAGTAGTCATTTCAGGAATTCTGCCTGTCCCCAGAACAGTAACTGAAAAAAAACCCAGACAACTAAAAGAATAAATACAAGACTTAACAATTGGTTTAATAATGAAGGCTTTCATTTTATTGACTCATGGGATTATTTCTATGGAAACAACTATTTGTACAGTAGAGCTGGATTACATTTAAATGATGAAAGTGCCAAAGTCTTAGGGAACTTAACAAAAGCCCAAAATGGAAACAGTACATTTGAACTGATACAGAAAGGGGGAATAGGCTATATATACAAAAAAAATGCTCAAAAGATAAAACAAAATATGAAGGTTAAAACAAATACATCTATCAAATATTTATTAAGTAATGCAAGAAATCATCATAATAAAATGGAGCAATTACAAAGCAGACTTCAAACTGAAAAATTTGATATAGAAATGATAATGGAAACCTGGTGGGGGGAAGTGATGCTTGGAATAAAAACATACCAGGGTTTCAAACCATAAGGTTAGATAGGAAAAACAAGAAGGGAGTTGACATTGTAATTTATATAACAGTCATTTAAAACAATAGATATTTCATCTAAAATCAAGACACACACATCCTCTACAGAGACATTATAGCTAAAAATACACAATACTGTTATGGGGGATTACATTTTAGGATTATGTCATAGGCCACTGGACACCAGAGAATATAAATCAAGAAATAATGGAGGAAATAATCAGAGCCACATAAATAAAAAATATTATATTGGCAGGAGATTTCAACTACCCTGATATAAATTGGATCAAAAAGTCTGCTACATGTAAACAGAGTAAATCCTTCTTGGAAACATGTGCAGAAATAACTTAATACAGCATGTTAGATCACCACCTAGACTGGAAAATATTCTAGATTTTGTAATCAGTTCAGAAACTATAACAATAAACAATTGTGAAGCTATAGCCCCTCTTGGAAATAGTGATCATGCATGAGTCACCTTTTTAACAGTAAACAACAATAATGCCAGAAGGTATGTACAGAAATTTATTTATACAAAACAGCAAATATAAATGAAATAAATAAGGAAATCAACAATATTGACTGGAGTACAGTATTAGAAAATAAAACAGTTAATGAAGGATGGGAATATATTAGGAATACTATACATTCTGTCATGGAAAAACATATAAAATGTGTCAAATAATATAATAATTAAGGGAGAAAACCTAAATGGCTTCATAAAGGGAGCCAAACTATGATAAAAAAAGAAAAATAAAGCACTCCATATTTATAAACAAAACATCACTGATGATAACTGGCAAGCTTTCAAAAATATTGAAAAAGTGTGCAAAAATAAGATAAATAAAATAAAATGGAGGTTTGAGGAAAAACTTGCTAAATCAGCTAACAAAACAAATGGAAAACAATTGTATGGATGTATTAATTCACTAAAGAAAACTAATTTAGAACTAGCATCTCGTGTATGAGTTAATATCAGATCCATGCAGTATGGTGGACATATTTAGTTCATATTTTTGTTCTATTTATAATACATCAAAAACAGACATATAAAACAATAATAAGGATGCTATTAAAGGAACCCATGAAATCCTATTAGAGGATTTTACCACACAGATAGATAAACTAAAACAACATAGTGCATCAGGTTCAAATAATATTACCCCTTATATGTTAAAATTAATGAAAAACAGTATTAGTGTCCCATTAAAAATACTTTTTGAAAATTCATTGAATTCAGGTATCATTCCAAGTGAATGGAAGGCTGCTAAGGTTACACCAGTCTACAAAAAGGTAATAAAATGGATATAAGAAACTATTGGCCCATAAGCCTTTCATCTGTGCCAAGTAACATCCTTGAATGTATAATAAAGGAAAAAATAGTTACTCAGTTAGAAAATATCCCAATATTTGACGTCAGTCAACATGGTTTCAAATGTGGAAGATTATGGACTAGTAATCTTGTTTGTTTTTATGAACACCTAAGTTACCATTTAGATAAAGGAGAGCCAATGGATGTCCTAGTGTTAGATTTTAGCAGAGCCTTCAATTATGTTCCACATTGTGCTGTAACTGAAAAACTTAATAAATATGGAATTGGCAAACATATAATCTCATGGATAAATAAGTGGCTTCATCTCAGAACTCAGAGGGTCACTATAAGAGGACATCTATCACCAGAGGGAGATGTGATCAGTGGAGAACCACAGGGGTCTGTGCTGGGACTAGTCATTTTCCAGTTATTTATCTCAGATTTAGAAGAAAATGTCAACAATTATATTATACAATATGCAGATGATGCAAAACTTGCAGGACCATATAAGACAATGAATCAGATCAAGTCAATCGAGGCAGACTTGGATTCAATAGCCAAGTGGGCAAGTAAATGGGGAATGATGTTGAACACAGAGAAATGCAGTGTCTTGCATGTGGATAATCATAATTCAATGACACAGTGCTTATTAAAAAATCAAGTAATGGAAACAAAAACAAATGAAAGAGATATGGGGGTATTAGTTGATAATGAATTAAACTTCAAAGAACACTGTATAACTGTAGTGGCTAGGGCCAACAGAACAATCAAGACCATCAAAAGAAATAACAAAAAAAGAAGAAAAGAAGTGTTGATGCCTTTGTACTTATCATACATAAGACCTCAGTTGGATTATGCAAGTCAGATCTGGAGCCCATGTACAAGGAAGGATATTAACAGGGTGGAAAGTGTTCAACAAAGATACATCGAGTCTATTAGGAATCTTGGTGAATTATAATATACCTCAAGATTAAAATATCTAAATTTGCATAGTGTGGAGCTGAGAAGGCAGAGAGGTGATATGCTATTTTACTTCAACATTATGAAGAACATGTATTTTACAACAGAACTAAACATTAAAAATAAAAGTTGCAATTCTGCAACAAGAGGTCATCCGTTACAGGTTAAACAAATTGATTTAGGACCAAAAAAAAGGAAATATATTTACACTCAAAGACCAGCTAACCTGTGGAATAGACTACCCAAACTTATTATTATTATTAGTGAAAATAGTGATATTTTTAAAAGTTGTCTGGACAGTTATGTCTCAAATAATGGAAATATGAGTTATTATAATCTATTCTAAAGGAGCTAGATTTTGGGCCCCAGACTTTTTTTGGTCCTTCAGTTATAAGTGTCAAGTACACTACCAGGGCTAATGGACTGTGGGGCATTGGGGCAAATATCTAATTATTTAATTATTTCTGTCTGCACCAGAATATTATTTGGGACTATACCTAATTTGCACAAAGAACAGTGGGTTAAGCAGCCATTGCAAGCAGCCACAGCCAATTGGAAAGCCAGGATAACAAAGTCAAGACTAGTGGGACATTCACCAAAACTCATGGGCAAATGCCAAGTGCTCATGGGGACTTACAGGGACCCAATTCTATGAGCCAAAACAGCAGACCAACAGTGCATCGTGTGAGATTTATGCATTATTAATTTTTGTGATTGACAGGTCCTCCAGCCAGTCAGAGGCCTTGCAAACCAAAACTTCATCTAAATGGAAGTTTCAGGACAGCCCTTTAAGAGATTGTGTTTTCCAGCATTTAGCTAGATTCCAGATCCAGATTCGAGAGTGGGAGATGAGAGAGAGATTCGAGCAGGTGCCCCCCACAGGGGTGGGGGGGCTCAGGCCCCCAACCATGCAGCCAAGCCTGGAGAGCCGGTTCATTCTCTCTAGCCTAGAGAGGGGTAGCCTTCACTATTTAGTTAAAGTTTAAAAGTAATATAGTTTGTTAAACTGCTAACCTGGAGGTTGCCAGAATGTCCTCCAGGTGCTAGCCCTCCCTTCCCCATTGTGGGAAGATGTGGACTGAAACCAGATGACATCAAACAGCTGTGAGAGAGCTGAAAAAGACATCAGTCCTGAGAGAACTAAAGACCATCTGCAGCCTTTTATAGTGGGGATCATCCATGCAGAACCTGAGTATGTACTCTTGTACCCCCCGGTGCAAGAGAAAAAGCAAGTTTAATCAATCTGGGCCACCTTGCCCAAAATAACTGTTTGATAGAAGATAGTTCTTCAGTTCACATCTTGCCCTGTCTACCTTGTGCCCAGTGTGGGTGGAGCTCTGGAACTGTTTTAAAGATCGTAGCTGTTGCTGGGGGACCCAAGAGAGCCTACTAGCATTATAAATGTGCTGAGATGCACCTGTGTCAGAAAAAAATCATATGAATGTGCTGAGAAGCACCCATGCTAGTATCCAGTCAAGACAGTCCTGTGGAGCCACCAGCCCTAGCTACATTGCCACATTAAGGGACTGAGACCTCAAAGTCAATTAAGTCTGGCTTACATAAATCTGGAAATGAGAGTTTTCCACCTTGCTTAATTAATGTTTGGAAATATAGACGTACTAGAAATATAAATGCACTCGGTGTGATGACCATATGAATGTGCTGGATAGTCAGGATTGCCAGTCCATGTCCCAACAGTGGTAACCACACTGGTTACAGTTCTCCTGAAATGTTCAGTCTGCGATAAGCAGGGAAACCTCTGCTCTTCTGCCAAAAGCAGGGCAACCCTTGCACCACTGCTAGAGAAATTTAATGTTGCATTGCCAATTTGTCTTCCAAGTTAAACCTTTCCCCTTTTGAATTAAAGCTGGCCAACACCACCAGATGCAACTTCCACCAGGCCTGTAACCATCTAGGACTTTTGTAACCGGGTACTGTGGGTATAGTTTGAGATTGTAGGGTTTCATACAAGTCTGGGAACTGGCACTGTACAACAAGGTTGCGCAGTTCGCAACACAGAATTACCCAAGAAGCCGCCCTTGTGATACGCTTGCCCAGCTGCAGTGGCCCTCCTTTGCTTCTCAACTTTAGTACCCCTGCTCCACCTTGTGTTCAAAATACTGAGCCCAGCTGCTCCCCCCAGCCTAAAAGGGACTATCTCTCTCAAGCACAACTATCAAACACTCAGGACCACAGGTGGGACTCTACTTGAAACCCCCAGAGTCAGGACAAATGCCAATGGCAGATCTTTCTCCTTTACAGCCCCCCACCTGTGGAATAATCTTTCACCTTCAGTACAGGAAGCCCCCTCTCTATCAAACTTTCACACTAGGGTCAAGGCCCATATGATTCAGATGAGCACTTGTCACTGTCAAGACATAGGGTAGTTTTCCCCCTGTCCAACAAACAGTGCCTATCCTCTCCCTTTGTCACCCAAATAGACTAGAAGGCTTGGCCTTGTCTCAGTCACTGCTTGTATGTCTAATATGTTTCTGATTTACTGCTTTTACTGTAACCTGGTTAGCATCTGCACTCTCTCTGTAATATGTTGTACCTGATTATCTGTTTCTGTACTGTATCTCAGGTCGCCCCTGAAAAAGGGACCTTCTGGGCTCGATGGGCCTACCCGGTCATCAAAATGTAATAAAAAAATGGTACCAGTGGTGGGGAAAATAAAGGTGTAACATCTGATTTAATGCAGTTTAGATGGTCAGGGCTCTGGATATCTTTTGGGGTTGTAAAATGTGATTCCTCTTTTTTGCTAACATGGTACTCACCCAGCTGGATGGTTTCACCAACAAACAAAGCAAATCTTGTGTACATTTGTAAATAAGAATCACTGCATGACTTCTAATCCTCTGGGGCCCGATTCCAAGACTGTTACACTAGGCATAAATGCAATACACCAGTGTCAGAAGTGCAAATCACAAGTTACGCCAGCGAGATGCGACATGCGTGATTCCAATAGGACACTTATGACGCAGTCCGCAACTGCTACGAATACTGCCACTTATAATGCAGATACAACAGAAAACATGTATGCCATTGCATAACATGGCCTACGACAGGTGTAACACACCAGCACCATGGAAACGCTATTCCAAAACAGATGGCCTACACAGATCTGGCAGTTGAAGGCCTCGTTAAGTTAGAACAGGTAAAAGCTGTCCTAAACAGTGCTCAGGCCAGTGACCCCTCCCCACAGATGGCACCACACCACACAAGCAAGGCCATAGACAGGCATACCCACTGTACATTTCTGTGTACAGTTGTCATGAGTACCTGTCCCAACCCATAAACCCCTCTGCCAACAGTCCCATTTTAATGTGGAGTAACTGAGGTAGAGTAGGCCATGTAGTATCTGTAAACACCTATTGCTCAGTACAACCCCACTAGAGATCCGGGAAGCCAACTAATTATCTGACATGCAATGAAATCGGGGACAGTTGACTGAAAAGATGTGTACAGTCAAGTTGGGGGGGGGGGGTGAAGCAGTCAGAGAAAGTGTGTCCAAAGCAGACATATCTGGTGACACCCATGCACACAAACAGCAGTACCCCAATGTAGAACACACTGCAAACAGTACCACATACAACCTGGTGTGCCCAGCACACACGGGAGAGAGTAAAAGGGGCAGCAATGCAGGTGCCAAAGGCATGGGGGCACAGGAGGCAAAGGGTGCACAAGAGGCAACAGACACAGTGCTGGGACGATGGCACTACCAGGCACATTGCACCTGCCATGGCCACTGATACAGGTAAATGGTGCAACCACAACAGGGACACAGTACCAGGTGGCACAGACCTTTAGACATATGGTGGTGAGACTCACCAAAGTCTGGACCCTTGGGCAGAAAGGTGCTGTACAGGCACAGGACCACCACACAGCTGGAACATGCTTTATGTGGCAGCAAGGGTGCCAGACCTCGTACAATGAGCTGCAGCACGCAGGACACCAGGTAGATGCAGCCACTGGAGTGTGCCAAGGGCTGTGAGCTGTGCAGCCAGCACACAGACTAGATACGCAGTGAAGATACTCAGGGGACAGCAGGCACCACCACAGGTAAGCCCCCACATGCACGGTGGGACACACACGCACACAACCTGAGACAGACACACAGAGCCAGTGATGTAGTAAAACAATTTAATGAGTGAAATGGAACAACAGGGACACACAGAAAACAACAATGGGAAAAGGGTGTGAATAACAGGAACTGGGACAACAATATAACACAACAATGTGACTGAATAACACCCCAGGCAGAAACCACAACAGTCCCATATGCCCACTTGCACCCATCAACAATCAAACACCAGTCCCCACCCCATATAAACAACCCCACCCATATAAACAATCTCACCCATATATGCAATCCCACCCATATATACAATCCCACCCATTAAGACAATCCCACCCATAGATACACTCCCACCCATACCGACATACCCACCCATCCCATCCCGACAACACAGGGCATCAGCACTGCAGCTATGTCCTGCGTATCTCTGCCAGCAGGGCACCCACGGAGCCATGCAGGTGCCTAATGTCAGCCAGGATAGCTGAAACCAGGGTTACCAGGTGCTGTTGGTATGGCATGCCCCAATGTATGGAAACCTCCCTAGGCACCCCAGAGATGACGGTCACATAGTCCCCCTGCTGCTGCTCCAGGACACTGTCCATGTGCTGTGGCCCAGGGTCCCCCATTGCTGGTGCATCCACACACTGCACAGCACCCGTAGGCAGTGCAACCTCCATCTGATGTGCTGGCACATCCACCACCATGGACCCAGTAGGTAGTGTGACCAGGGCCAGGGCCACCTCCCCTGCAACATCTGCCACTGCATCTGGCCCAGAGTCCTGCTGTGGATCAGGATCTGGCTACCCACCATCCATTTGGTCCCACACATCATGCCCCTCTGCAGCATCCACCCCCACCTCCACTGGCTCCCCATCCTCTGAGGATGATGATGTGGGTGGAAGGACCTGTGCTCTCCACTGCCTTCACATCGTGCACTGGTGGTACTCCTTCACATCCACCACCTTTAGCTCTGCCATGGCCCTCAGCAGTGCCCTCTGCCAATGTGTCAGTCAGTTATGACCACCTGTTAGGATGAAAAGGAAGCAGTCAGTGCCTGGCCTGGCCATGTGGCACACACACATACAGGACACGACACATAGCACCCACTGCATGCACTTACCTGGCCTCCACTGTTGTGCCTCCTGCTTGAGACTGCTGACATGGCTATGCTTCTCTCCCAGGGATGCACCAGATGCACCTGTGAGGATGGGGAGAATAGTGACATGTGTGCAGCACAGCACACCATGGCCCTTGTGCCAGCACAGAACCGATGTATGTATGGCCATAGGCATACAGACCTGCACCTGTGTCCCATCCTGACCTCATCTCGGTGTCCCTGCACCATGCCATGCTGAGCAAGTGCTCCAGAATGCCAGGATTCCTTCATGCAAGATCTTGCCAGCGGTGTTGCAGCTGGCAGACCATCTGGTGCACACTGCTGCTTGCCCCCAGCCATGCCTTGATGGCGTGCCATGCACAGTCCCATTCTGCAACGGTGTGCCTCTTGCACCCCAGTGGCAGCAGCATCCTGCCCCACAGTTGCACACAGTTCACCAGTATGGTGGTCTCCATGGGGGGTGCAATTCAGAGACTGCCTGCTCAGACTGAGGCCTGATCCCTGGGACATGTCCACAGCATGTGTCATAACCTGCATGGGGGGAAGGACTAGCACGAGTTAATACACATTGGACTGGTGAATGCATTGATGACCCCCCCCGCCCGGTGCTACACCCACCTGCGTACACAGTGCATGTGGATGGGTCACAGCCACAGGTCATGCCAATGCATGAAACACCCCCGGAGGTGCTCCCCACACCAACAACACACACTGCAGGCAGCGTGCACCTGCGGAGGTGTGTTGTAGCCTGGCTGTAGAGTGCGAGTGTGGTCAGGCAGCACTGCATGCTGCTCTGCCACATGTCCACACATCCACCGTCACAGGGAGCAGCCTGAAGCACCAATCAGCCTGTGCCCAGGGTGTAGTCCCATGGCCCACCACTGCTGACAGTTAGACATGTGGCGAACACCTACCTGGACTGTGCACTGTGAGTTCTGGGGTGGGCGGCGCCGCTGGCTGTGGTGGCACACCTGGATGGAGAATGTGCAGGTCAGCATTAGCTAGTGGTACAGACAGTGTCTACAGCTGTTGCAGTGGTGTTGGCAGTTTCCTCCTACCTAGTCCCGTGAGGTGGTGCTGTCTTCTACACAGAGGCAGTGAACAGCAATGTTAGGCACACAGTGTAGTAAATTCAGTTGAACTGTGCATGCTGTGCAGTGGGTACTACTCATCTATGGCCTGTGTGTGTCCGCTGTGGTGCTACAATGGGATAAGACATAGGTCAGAAGAGCACTGTCATTGTGACTGTGGCCTGCTGCTCATGGGTGCTGCATACCTCTCAACCATCCACGACTCCCAGGTATGGCCCTGAATTTGTCACATGACTGTCTTCAGGCCATCCTGACATGGCATACCTATCACTGGGAAGTGGGGATGTGACTCTGCCTGTAATGCCAGCAGGTGGGATAGCAGTCATCTGCCATTGTGGACATGCCATGCATAATGATCAGGTTGTGGTACACAGCTTGTGGTACACATCCAGACATGCCAGCAGTTGTGTCCCTGGGTTTGTTCAGCTGGCCATGATGTGCCTAAGGCCTGCCCTGTACTGTCTGTTGTGGCCTGTCCTGTGAAGGGGGAGAGGTTGAGAGGTATGGCTTGCTGTATCTAAGTACTTACCTGTTTGAAGACTGGTTCACTCCTACTACTGTCCTGTGGCACTGCTGTCCCTCTGCACAGCTTCCGACTCTCCAGCGTGAAACCTGCAAAATAGTGCTGTGTCCTACCTACACCATGTGGACGCAAAATGCACATGGTGCACATACACACTGCCCATGCATCATGAGTCACAAGTGCACAGTTGCAGCCAAAGGCACAGATGTGCACTCTTGTGAGATGCATTTGTGGCCTGCAAGAAACCGAGACCTACACGGTATGCAGCACTTGCGGTCTGCATTCTGTGGCCGCGCAGTTGCGTGCTGGCCTGCATGCAGCTGTGGCCTACATGTCTGCATGCAGTGCTGTAATGTGTTGTGCAGGATGCACTGTGACATACGTCTAGTCACAGCAGTGGTACTGAGTGACAACATGCAGAGGTATGGTGCAGAGATTTACTGGAGACAAGTTGTTACACATGGGTGATACTGCACAACAGTTATATACAGATGGCCTCCCCCACACTCACGATCACCCAGTGCCTTTGCAGTGCACATTTGTTGACCCCACACAGTGCCCCCCACATACACACATGCACACCCACACATACGGCTGCCACATGCCCGCCCCGAGGCCAGCCTACCCCCACAGCCAACAAAAGGCAACATTGTGCCATGGGTGCACATCAGTCCTGTGCCTGTTGCCACATTGTAGTCCTTTTTCCGCTTTGTGGACATTGGTGTGGCACATGTCCCACCCATCACTGTTGCTGTGTGCCACTGGCATCACTGTCCTCTGGATCCTGCTGCGTCTCCCAGAGGCAGGTGGTGTACACTGTTGTGCCATCGCTCGGCTTCTCCCTGTGGGCACACCACTGTCCATGGCCTTCTGCTGTGCCACCACCTGTGCTGCCTCCTGCTGTGAGACAGTGGTCCTGTGCCCTGTGCCCAGTGCCTTCCTCACCATGACTCTGGCAGGGGTTGTTACTGCTGCCTTCTTGCCAGTGGCTAATGTAACATGTGCTGCCACTGGTGTATGGCCGGCTGTCTTCATTGGCCATTGTAGCCCCACTACTGTGGGTGTTGGCAGCACGGGGGGCTGCAGTGCCAGTGGCATGGAGAGTGGCACTTTTGCCGGAGTTTTGGTGCTGCTGACCACTGCTGTGTCACGGCTGTAGGGGGTGGTGTGGGTGGCTTTGGTGTTGCTGGTGGTCTTTGTGCTGCTGGGGGTGGCGGTGGTGGTGCTGGTGATACTAGCAGTTGCACCTCCGGTGGCTGTGGCGCTGTTGCCTCTGCGCCTCTGTCTGTCACCTAGTGCATGGCTGTTGCTGGTCACTCCTCTGGTGCCACCTGTGTGGCTGCATCATACCTAGCTGTTGGCCATTGGCACAAGCCTGTTTGCCTGGCATGCAGCAGGGTCATGAGGGCATCAGCCTGCCTTCCCTTTTGCACCACCGACTCCTTGATGGCCATGGCCAGGTGGGTGATGGTGGTTGTCTGTGCGTGTGCACTGGTTTGTGCTGCAGACATGGCCTCCACAATCTGCTCAATGGCACTACTAGTGATCTGCACCCCAGTCTTAAAGCACTTCCATCATACTGTCATTTGCACCTCCTGTGCTGCTTGGTGTGCATCCATACTGAGGCATATGCAGCCCAGAATCTCAGCCTGCTTGGCGTGGGCTGTCACGAGGGTCTGGCAGAACCTGACCTAGTTGGTCAGGGTCTGTGGCGCCTCTGCCCCAGGTGATGTCGTCCCATTCATGGCCTCCTCCAGCCTCTGATAGGATGCGGGTCTCACATCCTGTGGTATATCACCCCCCAGACTGCCACGGCCTAGGTAGTCACTGAGGTTCAGACCTAGATCTTCCTGCAGCTCTCCCCCCCAATTGCTGCTCCCCCACCACTGTTGTCTCCACTGTGTCCTGCTGGGCCTGCCCTGTGTTGTCTGGCACACTCTCCACCACCACTGTGTCAGATGCTGCCGTGCCTGTGGGGAGACATCAGTGCATCAGTGCACCATCCGCTGTCATGCCTGCTACTGTCGCACCTCTGCAGTGCCCTCCCACGCACCACTGTTGACACTGGCCATGTCCTTACCTGCCCCATCACTGTCTGCATTTGCACCTGTGCGGGAATGTGAGGGTATCAGTGTTGCTGCATCATTATGTGATGACTATGCCTACCATGGCCTACAGCCTTGCACCTCCATCCTGCAGGATGGTGACGCAGTTGGACATTGGCTTACCTTCCCCTGTATCCTCAGACTCCTCACCTGTGGATCGAACGACAGTGCTTTAGTGCTACGACACCTGTCAGTGCCCACCATGCATGCCACCATACACCCACCTGTGTTTCTGTGCACCTCATGCTGGGTGGTGCTGGCCACCACCTTACCTGCCCCTGTGTCTGCTTCTGCTGCACCTGTGGGGGGATTACATAACATCAGTGCTGCCTGCCCTTGCAGTGGCTGCGATGTCGGCTGTTAACAGGGCTGTGCACCGTGCCAGGCTGCATTCCATCATTGCCCCTACCACCTGTGCACTGTTCCACTTTGCGTTGCTGTGCCCCACCTTCAAGGTTCCCACTGTGCTGTGGCACACTGTGCTGGCAGCATGTCACCCCCTCTCCTTCCCATTCCATCTTGACATCTACATATGACAGTTGCAATGCTTCACACTTCCACTTACCCATCCCTGGGTGCATCTGGAAGGTGTCCCCATGGATGGTGTGCTGTCTCACAAATGTCAGGACCCTCTTCTCATGTGTGCTTAGTATTTGCATGTCCTGTGGGCCACCTCCTGTGGCTGTTGCCTGCCGCTTGTTATGTGCCTCTTTTGCCTTGGCATGGCACTCAAGGTCACTGTACCACTTCTACAGGTCCCGCATGGTATGGCGTGCATGTACCACCGCATTCATCTTCTGTACTACCTCATCCCATGCTGCCTTCCTCTTTAGCCATTCCTGCTGCTCACCACCCTTCCCCAGCAGGTCTGCGTTTGCCTCCAGTTCATCCAGGAGGATGTCTGTCTCTTCATGGGTGAAATTCCTCTTTTACCTTTTGCTACTTGCCACCCCTTCCCCGTTACCCATCATCTTGTAGCCCCTACGACATGCCTGCAGCTTGCATACGATTAGATAGTCATATGGTTGTGACTTGCATAGTGCTACTCCACTCTTGCGGGCTGTGCCATGCAGTAGTGGCATATGTTGCAAATTGCGTATTTTGGAATTTGTTAGCGTATCTTGTGACCCTGTTGGAATCTGGCGCCGCTCGCATGTCGTAGGCTGTTCGGTGCATCTCAAGCATTGCGTACTTTGTGCACTGCTCTATCCGCTGTCTTGGAATTGGGCCCCCTGTTTCCCCATCCTAATTCTTATGTCCCCTAAATAAGTATTATTGTTATTGCTTTTTGCAAACATTTGCCATAAGCATATTATTAGAGAGAGTCTTTAATCACAAAATGTCTGAAATGTGAGGAAAAGATAAAGGGTCAAGTTTTGGGGTGGCAAAAGTTAATTGTGGGTGGTATAACATCTCAGGGGGTTGTACCAGGGAACAGCTAGCCCACTTTAAACTCTGAGTGGAGGCACTTCGCAATTTAGAACCTAATGTAAGTTTGAAATCCCAAACCCCTCAGCCTATCTCTTAGGTAGTAGGCAGGGGTGTAACTCTAGGAGTAGAGCTGCCTAGGGATTACACATACATACTTCAGATGCCATCCTGGAGTAATCTGATGATCATTGGATTGCTCTAGCAGTCATTCCAGTGTTAGCAACAAACATCATGACAAGATGTCATAAAAAATGTTGGAACAGGTAACTTGATGACTGTCAGATGATCCCAAGATTATTTAGATAATACCCTTGCAATTATTGTGTTATCCTAAAATCATCTGTTATGATGATTTCTGATGGCAAGAATTCAGATACTTACAGACTGCTTCCTGTTTCCTGTTTAACTGACAAAGCAAAGCTTTTAAAATTAGTTGCAGTGGTAATAACTGAAGAGAAGCACTGTTACAAATCCATGCCCCCAGGATGTTAGAGGTACACTATTAAGCTGATATAAAAGGAAGATACGGTAACTTAAAAACAGGGGGGAACTACAGCAGAACATTTTCTAAATGTGGATCAAGGACACTTGTATGCAAAATGGCATTTTAAATTAAGTTGGAATGGAAAGCCCTGCTTGGATCAATTCATTTTTGTTGAATATAAACAGTATGACCATAGCTCCAAATGTTTAGGTCTTTCTCTCTTAACTGCAAAGGAGAGAGTGACGAATTGCTGTTTCATACATACCTCCCTGCAATTTAGTATTTCAGCAGCTTAATTTTTTTTCTAGTTTATTGATCTTTATTGTCATATATTCATAACAGCACAATTTAAATTATGTTTAACAATAGTCCAAATTACCTGGAACATTTATATATGTCAAAAGAAGAGACAATCTTTAGAAATTATTTTTGGAAATCATTCTTTATTTTATTTGCCTCCATGGCTCACTTGCTTTATTTAGTAGTCTTAATTATGAATCACAACATCATTTATTTCTTCCATGTCAGGTTTACCCCTGAAAGTGTAACAATCGGGTGAAGTGTCATATTATGACTGTTTCAGTTTTTCACCTTTTATTAAGCAGTTATTTTTTGTAGTGAAGTTCAGGTAAATTAGACTTTTCTTAAATGCAGGTCAGGGCTGGCAGCATAGCATTGGCTGATAGTGTGCTGCACTACCACTTGGAGAAATACAGGACTGTCTTGATCCCAACTCCCATGCTTTGGGGATGCAGGGCTCCAAACATGATGCCTAGCAGTGTGAATAAGACCTGGGGAAGAAGGATTGTTGCTGCATGCTCTGCAGGGCCTCCTCTAGACTGCAAAAAACCTTGGCATCAAGTGTGACCATGCAAGTCAGTTCCTCTACCGTAGGCCAGTGCTGTAGCAGCAGCAGACATGGGGTGGAGGGAAGACCTGCCATTTCATGTACAGTACCTTAACGATGGTTGGCCTTCACCCCCACTACATGGCACTAGTGGCACTCTGCTTACATTGCACTAACAATGCTGGCATAGCATAATGATTTCCTCAAGTGGTCCCCAACCCCCAGCCTAAGTCCCACCAGAGGAAACACATTTCAGGACATCACCAGCTGTCTCAGAAGATCTGTTTTTAGTTATTTATTTAGAAATTGGTAACCAGTAGAAGCACGCTGAACCAACGCTCATTTCCAGGTGTGAGCCAGGGGGTACCAAGTGAGAAAGGAGGTACAGTAATAACACAGAGTTAAAATCAACAGCAGCTATAGTTCTGAATACCATATGGTAGATGGAGGTTGATGACAAAATGTGGCGCCGGAGTGGCCTTAGCAAGCAGGATCCAAGGTAGGGGGCAAAAATATAGAATCTAAAAAAAAAGAAAAAAGAAGTACAGGCCAGCTTTATGTCCCCGAGTGGTGTGGAACTGCTCTGGCATACTAGTAACCAAGGTTTGTGCCCTGAACTCAGGACAACAGAAGTGAAGTGCAGGAAGACACACAACAAAAGCATCCGGTAGGAGACTTCCCATGGGGGGAAACTTAGTGGTGCACTGCTCTAAATGTGACTTCTGGCTGTAGCATGGTGGCAGTATACTAGGCAGCATAGGTGCCCTCATGCTGGAAAGTACCCCCACCCCAAGATATCATGGTGGGTTTGTTCTTGATCTGATTTGATCAATTAATATGATATCTTACAAGACAGCCAAGTAAAGCTGTGCGGGATGAGAACATTCTGAATTTGTGGATTTTCAATGAAATTCTGTAAAATCGCACAGGTTTTCACAGAATTTCACAAATTTTTTGAAATGTATTAATCTGGTCAGAACTCAGCTGTCAGTCGAGCTAGTGAGCTGCGAATGGGCACGGTTACTTGCTGATGTGTGCTCTAATGGCATGCCAAATATGTAGACATTAGGACACATCATCTCAAAAGGATAGGTACTCAAATTCTGTCATTTTATTTTTTGTGGGAAATTTCCTGAACATGTTTATCTGCATGTAACTCAGACACCTTTAGAGCTAGACATCTGAAAGTGGGTACATATATAAATGTTGTAATAACCCTTATACCTGCCAAATTCTATAACATTTCAATGAACGCTTTCAAAATTATTCTAAAATAACTAAAACCAACATTTTGGCAAAATGTTTGGCTACCTATAGCACAACCCCCTTTAAAGCTTGATACTTAAAACTTGGAACACATATCTGTGTTGCACGTTTCTTTTAATCCTGATGCTGTAGAAAAATGTGGATAACATTTTTAAAAATAAGATGAAAATGACTGAAAATTAAATATTTATTACATTTTTGGCCACCCACAACTCACTCCTTTCGGTCTAGGACTCTGACAATATGTACACTTATTGAAGCCATTAGTGCATGTATACCTGCCAAATTACCATTTGGAAAAGTACTTTGAAAGCTAGACCAAAATAACTGAATTTTAATTTTGATGACATTCAGTACAATATTTGACATTTATTAATTTGGTCATAACTCAGACTTCTATCGAACTAGAGATCTGACATTTGGCAAAATTAGACCAAAATAACTGAAATTTAAAATTTGATGACGTTTTCACATAAATTCTGTGAAATTCCAAGGAATCAGAATGGTAATTCCATAGGCATTCTGCTGGTGGAATTTTATATTCTGCATATTTCTACAGGCAAATGGACATTACTGTAGAAATCACCTAGACAGAAAAAGATCGAAGTCCATCTAGTCTGCCCTGTTCCTACATTACCTAACTCACCCCACTATCCTATTACTGTGCATGCATTGTTGGGTCAAGTGATGGTAGCTCAGCTACCACTTCCCTTCCCTCTCCTTCTGACATTGTTCCCAATTGTAATCTGCTTCTTATGTGTGTCTCACCATATCTGGAATCCTGCCATAGTTTCTTCTTCCACCACCTGCCTAGGCAGCCTGTTCCACCTGTATACCATAATTTCTGTAAAGAACTGCTTCCTCACTTCCTTTTTGATTATTGCCTCCACCAGCTGTACCCATGCCCCCTTCTGTTGGATCCCCATCACAACACTTGAAAAGTTAATGACTGTCTACCTAATTTTATTATGTCACCCATTCCCTCTTATCCTCAAGTGAGTACTGTTGCACCAGACAGGATGCAATGTAGTGTCTTGAGTTACTTGCCTGGCAAAATGGATTAATTGCCATTAAAATTGCCTTGTTTACAGCAGTAACATCACAGCATTATGCTGCAATACTGCTTTGCATCCTTGCTGGCACCACTGTATTTAGGCTATATAGGCATTCCTCCTAAGATTTTTCTGCTGCCCCTGAATCATCTTAGTCACTCTGTGCTGCACAGACAGGATTCCTTTTCAGGTAAGGGCTCCAGAACTGTGTTCAGTTACTCCCTGTGTAGCCATAATTCAGATCTGTACAGGGAAAGGAACACCTGGTGGAGCAGGATTGTCCCACAGAGGTGCCCACAGTAGTGGTTGGGGTGGATGTGGGGTTCCTCCACAGTGGAGACCCCAGGGGTAACAGAAGACACCAGAGGAGAGTGAGAAAATGAATCCAGGTGGGGGACTCCATAGTAATGGGGATAGGGCTGGGTATAGGGAGAGATGAGGGAGGAAGGTGCAGTGCCTTCCCGGTGCCACTGCTCACTGGGATGGAAAGATGATCCAAAGGATTGCTGAGAAAGCAGGAAGGGAAGGAGTGCTAGATGTCATTGCCCATCTAAGGACTAATGACCTGGCTAGGGATGAGCCAGCCATAGTGGAGGAAGAGTTCAGGGAACTGCGGAGGGGTCTTTAACAAGCAGCACAATCTGTGGCCTTCTTGGAAGTGCTACCTGTCTATGATGGGGGGGGCAGGATTCTCAGCACCAGGAACTTTAATGCATGTTTGAAGAACTGGTGCAGACAAGAGGGGTTCAGTTTTACTGGGACTGGGGCCCCACCTGGAGTGATGAGGGCCTGTACAGGGGTGATGGCCTGCATCCATCTTCAGAGAGTGGTTTAAATGCTATGTTAGCAAGCATTTAAACTAACCAAAGGGGGAGGCGAAATGAGGCAGGGAGACACAAACTGCCCCCCACACATGCTCAAGAGGTCAACTGCAGGACTCTGGAGAGAGAGAAATCCCCAAAAGGAACCAAAAAATAATGAAACTCAGAGTGTAGAAGAGAAGAATGAAACTAAGATAAAGAGTAGGTGAAATAAGGGAAGGCAAATGGAAATAAAAGGGGGTAGTGCCGACACCCTGTAAAGTCTGGAAAAACAGTCTGAAAAGTCGTGTGTCCAAATGCTCAATGTCTGGGCAACAAGATTGTGGACCTTAAGGCCACCATGGCAGAAGTGGACCTGGAGTTAGTAGCTGTTACAGAGACCTGGTGCAATGAAAACCAGGCCTGGGATATAGCCATAGCAGGTTTTAATTTGTTCAGAAAGTAAAGGGTAGGTAGAAAAGGGGAGTGGGATCTCTTCATGTAAGGGACAACATAAAGGCTACTGAAATACAAGGGGAACAGGGAGGAGAGGAGGTACTGAGGGTCACCCTGGAAAAAAGGCAAGGGGCAGTTATTCGCACAAGAGTGATCCACAGACCTCCAGCACAGGCAGAAGTGGACGGGGAAATGATGGAAGCAATCCAAAGGATGGTTGCAAGGAAGAGGTGTTACTAGTGGGAGACTTCAATCTACTAGATGTAGATTAGAGCCTCCCAGCTGCAGCAACAGCCAGAAGTAAGGACATCCTGGACTCCCTGCAGGGGTAGTACCTCAGGCAACTTATAATGGAACCTCCTCATGAAGAGGTATTACTGGACCTGGTACTGACAAACAGAGACAGTGTTTCTGACGTCACAGTGGCAGACCACTTGGGGACCAGTGACCATTGTACAGTGTGGCTTAATATACGAACTGGGTTAGAATCAAACCACACAAGGACTTTAGGAGGGCAGATTTTAAGAAAATGGGAGAATGTCTTGGGGCGACCTAGCAGGTATAGGGAAACTAGGGGGAGTCAAGGACCAGTAGGAAAAAATAAAAGAGGGCATTAAAAAAGCTACAAATCTCTGTGTCAGGCAGATTAGCAAGGGGAAAAGAAAAAAGACTACTATGGTTCTCGGCACGGGGTCATAATGCCACATGATACTATTCCACATGGCAAAATCGTGCTGCCAATAAAGCGCAATTCTTGTCATGTGGCATATCTCTTTTTTCCGTGGGGGGCTCTGATACCCACAACTCCCCCTTTACAGGGGCTGCAATCCCAAACCCCCAACACTATAGATTCTCAACTCGGGGGTCCAAGTCGGGAACACACAAAGTTTAAAAAAATAAAAGTTCCTGGAACGGGAATCATAACAGGTCCCAGAAGCACTGCCTGGGTCCCCGTTGCTGTGGCTCAGTCCATTGAGCCACAGCAGCTGATTGCAGAACCCACTCCCAGCAAGGTCTTATCCTATGCCTGGGAGGTGAGAATAGTGCAATACTGCCGTGCAGCAGTATCGTGCACACCATTCACTCACTGAATGCTGGCTGTACTGGGTTAATATAATGTCATACACTATTATGCAGGACATTATGACCTGGTACCATGGTTCTCAAGGAAGGTAGCAGAAGAAAAAAGAGCAAAAAAAAACTGGCTTTTAGAATGTATAAAAAAACTGAAACAGGAGGACAGAGAGGGTTATCAGGAGAAACAATGGGAGGCAAAGAAGGCTATAAGGATCGTAAAAGCAAAAACAGAGGAGAGTATTGCCAAATCAGCAAAAAAATGAGACAAAACTTTTTTTTTTACACATACTTTATTTCAAAAAATCCAAAGTGACACATACAACCAGTATAATTCCAAAATGAATGCAAAGACAAGACATTTTTTAACTAAGTTAACACAAAGAGAAAGACCAAGTGAGGGATAGTAAGTCTAAAAGGGGAAGAAGGGGCTTGTGTGAACGAGGACCACCAAAAGCAGACATATTGAACAAATACTTCTGTTCAGTG
This sequence comes from Neoceratodus forsteri, assembly GCA_016271365.2. Taxonomy (NCBI): domain Eukaryota; kingdom Metazoa; phylum Chordata; order Ceratodontiformes; family Ceratodontidae; genus Neoceratodus; species Neoceratodus forsteri. The sequence goes on from CM057453.1 coordinate 1,389,769,528, forward strand.
TTTACAGAGGAGGGGGTAGGTAGTGGGCCTATGATAAAAGACAAGAGCATTAAGGGAAAGGAGGTGGACACTAGCCCTTTTACAGAGGAAAGTGTCCTAAGGGAACTATCACAGTTAAAAGTAGACAAGCCAATGGGATCAGACAGGGTGCACCCCAGGTTATTGAGGGAGCTCAAGGAGGAGCCGGGTGCTCCTCTGACAGCTCTGTTCAACCTGTCACTAGAAACAGGAGAGGTACTGGGAGACTGGAGGAGGGCTGATATAGTCCCACTCCACAAAAGCAGAAATAGAGAGGAGGCAGGAAATTACAGGCCTGTCAGCCTGACTTTAGTGGTGGGCAAAGTAATGGAATCACTACTGAAGGAAAGGATTGGAGAATACCTTGTTATCAGCAGACTACAGGATCTGAGGCAACATGGTTTTACCGGGAAGAGGTCTTGCCAGACAGAGCTGACTGAGTCATTTGATTGGGTGACCTGGGAGGTGATTCAGGGAGGCGAGGTTGATGTGGCCTACCTGGATTTCAGTAAGGCCTTTGACACCATTCTACATAGAAGGCTGGTGAGCAAAGCAAGCTGAGAAGCCTAGGAGTGGATCCTAAAGTAGTAAGATGGGTAGAGAGCTGGCTAGGCACTAGGAGTCAGAGGTTGTGGTAAATGGTGTCCACTCTGGAGAGGGCAAAGTGACCAGTGGGATACCACAAGGGTCAGTTCTAGGCCTAGTCTTCTTCAATGTCGTTATTAGTAACACTGCAGAAGGACTGGAGGGAAAGTATGCCTGTTCTCGGATGACACAAAAATCTGCAAGAGTTGACACACCAGAGGGGGTGGGAGAATGAGGAAAGGTCTAAGAAAGCTGGAAGAATGCTTATGTTTTGCATCTGGGTTTCAACATAAAAAAGTGCAAAATCATGCACTTGGGGCACAGAAATCGGGGAGCAACATTCTAACTGGGAGGAGAAGCACTGGCAGTCACAAAACAAGAAAGGGACCTGGGGGTAATAATTTCTGATTACCTGAAGGTAGCTAAGCAGTGAGTCAAGGCAGTGGGAAAGGCTAGCAGGATGATCGGATACTTAGGGAGGGGTATCACCAGCAACAAGTGGGAGATAATAAATTTACCAATGTATAGATCACTGGTGAGACCCCACCTAGAGTACTGTGTCCAGTTCTGGAGCTCTCACCTCTAAAAGGACATAAATAGGGAGGAGGTGATACAGAGGAGGGCAACCAAAATGGTGCTGGATCTGCATCAGAAGCCCTACAAAGAAAGGCTTAAGGAATTAAATATGTACACCCTAGAAGAAAGGAAGGAAAGTGTGGATATAATTGAAACATTCTAATACCTTGCAGGTATAAACAAGATACTGGAAGAAAGCATTTTTCAAAGAAAAATATGCTCAAGGACAAGGAGTCACACTATTAAGCTGAGGGGGGATGCGAAGAGATGTGAGGAAGTACTTCTTCATGGAAAGGGTGCTGGATGCTTGGAATAGCCTCCCAACAGAGGTGGTGGGGGCTAAAATGGGTACAGGATTCAAGAATGCATGTGATATACACAAGGGGATCTTAGAAGTAAGGTGAGGGGTGAAAACCAGAGACAGAGTAGGGTCTGCGGTGGCACTGTAGGTAGGGAAAATAGGGCAGACTAGGTGGGCCAAGAGGTCCTTATCTGCCAACATCTTCCATAGTTTTATATTTCTCCTCCCTACTGGAGAACTCTTTTTCAGTGCAACCCAGTAATGCATGCCAAGTCAGAGGCCATTTTTCTCTGTTCGGAACCCTCCCCCTCCTAGCCCCTTCATAGCATACATTTGTTGGCATCCTAGAATGGATGGCAGCATAAGGTCACCTATACCATTCAGTATGCCACCACCACCACACTGCAACCAGCTGCTGTTCAGGTGGTGAAGCAGGTTTGGAAAATGGCATAAACCTACTAACCAAATGCTAGTAGATTTTATATTAGGCTTGCAAAATATTCATTTGACCTAGGCTTACTGGCTTGAATTAGAAGAGGTAACACCGCAGTGATTACACCAGTTGGCCTAGTGGAATGTTGTGAAAGCTGTGGATCTTCCCAGCCACTAGCCCTGCTTGCCAGTGGTTGAAAAAAGTTAATTTCAACACCTGTATAGTGGCATACCCCCACCAGCAAGGAGAGTCTCCTTTTGGATGCTATGTTTTCCTCCCTATTGTCCTGTGTTCCTGTCCTTTTGAGCTCAGAGCATGAACCAATGGCAAAAATGATGGTTTAATTATTTTACTTGTGGGTGACCAAGCCAGTAAGTCTATATGACTAATGAATGTTAATTCCCAAATACCACCAATAAAAGGGTACTCATTATTTAAAAATGTCATATACATTCAAATTCTGTCAGCAGCCTAAGGGTTAAGACTGAATAAAGAATAATTTCTCCCTATAGAAGTGTGTGAATAATGAAGCATAATTTCTGAATACCCAGATAGAGTAATAGGGAACAATTCACTCAGATACATGTACTGATTATTTTCTTTCCACGTTCTTTGTGAAGATCCTATTCTGCAGAGGACAAATTTGCTCTCAGAACCTATTATGGTGAAAAGCAAAGGGTTATATCCCTGAAAAAGGCAGAGGTTCTGTCAAGGACAATTGCCGTAAGAAGAAATCTGCCAACTCAGCTCTTTCATACAGTGGACAGATTAATAAAACTATCCTGTCTGTGGTCCAATCAGGTATTTTCAGAAGATAAGTGAGTGTGTCCTTCCCAAAACTAGCTGTATCTCCTGTTCCAAACATATACTACTGTCAATGCTACCTGCTGATATTTCGTATATACTGTATTACTGTATCTCACTTTATTTGTATTATTACTATTTTGTTGTGTGTTGCATCCCGTGTATATTGTCCCTTGTTCCTTGTTAACAAACCCAGGTCCACCTCGAAAATGAGCTTGCTCAACGGTGATCGCCTGGTTAAATAAAGACTTTGATTGATTGATTGAGAAGAGTTTAGTTATCATTTGCTTGACAAGGTGTCCCCCATAGACCACAGTTTGTGCAAGCAGGCTGTCATGGGCCGGCGATGTTCAGAGAAAGAGCAGCAATAATGATTTACCATCCTGGGCTATGTCTCATTTGGTTATTTTTTTATTTTTTATTTTATTGGATACAATCAGAATTACAATCCTTTGAGTCACAGACTCTTTTGCGAAGGCTCCACGTCGGTTACAGAGGGTGGAGGGTAGACAAATACAGAGAACGCACAGTAAACAGATAGAAATTCGTAAAACAGTACTGCAAGTGCAGTCCAGGCATAATCTTAGTTAACTGGTAGTAGCAGGCATCGATACAGGATAACCCTTGTCAGAGAGGTAAATGATGCTGACTCTTGGAATCTTTGAAGAGGAGGTGGTCTGGATGATCTCGGGTTTGCAACCAACTGGGTACTTGGTTGCTTATCAGTAGCCTTGAATCCCTAGGGCCAGTATATTCAGATATTGTCATGTGTTCCTTGAAGGAGGTTATCTTCCTGCAAGCCCTGAAAATGGTGGTGGTGAAACTCCCACTGAAGAAACCATCTTTGGACTCTGACAATCTGGTACATCACAGGACTGTTTCAAACCTTCCCCTTTTTGGGAAAAGTGATAGAGAAGGTAGTTGTGGCACAGCTTGAGGCTCTTTGGGAACTATTTAACATCTATAAGCCTCTACAATCAGGATTTAGGCCTCACTACAGTACTGAGACTGCACTGGTCAGAGTATTCCATGCTCTCCTCATGGCGGGGGACAAGGAACTTTGTTCCATCTTGGTGCTGCTGGATCATTAGTGGTCCACAGTGCCCTTTTGGATTGCCTCAGGAACTCTATGGGACTCACTGGCACTGTTTTGGTTTGAGTCCTACATCACCAGAAATTGCGGCAGGTTGTTCTATGCAATTTTACCTCTGGAGCAGCTGCAATCACCTGTGGGGTTACATGCAAACATACAAACATGTCAGCAGATAAAGGCCTTATGAAGTATCTAATCTGCTGGATTGTGCAGCTCCCTATGCCTTTACAAAGGGAACTGCCCCTACCCCTTCCCCTTTTGGCTTCCCTCAATGTCCCCCCTTTACACACTTGCCCTTCTTCTACCCCCAGCTTTATCCATCATCTTGTCCCACCCCCTCTTGAAGTTGCCCACTGTTTTTAGGGATACCGCCTCCTCTGGAATGTTATTCAACTTAGCCACCAGCATCTTGGTGAAAAAATGTCTCCTTATCTCCTTCTTGAACCTACCCCCCACCAGCTTTAGGCTGTGCCCCCCCCCCCCGTGGTCTTGTTCTCACTAGGCTGAAGAGGCCCTCAGTGCTCACCCTGTTAATACCCTTAAGGTAATTGGAAGCCTCAATCATGTTTCCCCTCTTCCTTCTTTCCTCAAGAGGGTATATGTTGAGCTCCCTGAGCCTCTCCTCATCGGTGTTGCCCTGCTTGGCCTGGATCATCTTGGTTGCCCTTCTGTGGACCATCTTCAGGATGTTGATATTCCTCTTAAGTTACAAGCATAAGATCTGCACACTGCACTCCAGGTATGGTCTTACCAGTGACTTCTACAAGTGACAAAATGACATCTGCCTTCCTCATGGTAATTCCCCTGGCTGTGCAAGCCAGTATCCAATTTGCTTTGGTTGCTGCTCTCTTGCAGTGTGCAGAGAGTTTCAGATCACTTGTGAGCATTACTCCTGGATCCTTCTCTTCCTCTGACCTGGTTAGCTGCACATCACCCAACCAGTATTTTGCCTACAGATTCTTCACATCCAAGTACATAACTTAACACTTTTTAGCATTGAACCACATCTGCTAAATGCCAGACCACTTTTCTAGCCTAGCCAGGTCCTCCCAGATCCTCCCTGAGTTCCTGTCTTCCCTCCCACTGAGCTTAGTGTCATCCACAAACAGGCATATTTTGCCCTTGATCCTATCCATGATGGCACTTACGAAGACGTTAATCAACAGTGAACTGAGCACCGATCCCTGTGAAACCATACTGGTCCCATGCCTTGCTTCTGAGAATTCACCCCTGACTGCCACCCTTTGGCTTCTATCGTGCAACCAGGTTCTGACATGTCCCATGAGCTTAGCCCCATCCCTAAGTCCTCCAGTTTCCTGACCAGCTCTTTTGAGGCACTGAGTTGAAGCCCTTGCTGTAGTCCAGATATAGGATATAAATTGCCTGGCCCTTGTCCATTGTTCTAGTTACCCAATCGAAGAAGTCAAGTAGGTTACTTTAGCAAGACACTCCCAGCACAAACACATGCTGGCTCTCATCCTGCAGTCCAGTTTCCACCAGAAAACTGATCAGTCTGTCTTTCAGGACGGTCTCCATATGCTGATCCACTGTTGAGGTCAGGCTGACAGGTCTGTAGTTCTCTGGTTCATCCCTTGGCCCACCTTTATGAAGAAATACCACATAAGTCATTCCCTAGTCATGGGGCATGTTTCCAGACTCCAGAAAAGTGTTAAACAGGCCTGCCAGGGGACCCACCAGAATCTCTGCCAGTTCTCTAAGGACTGTCAGGTTCATGCCACCTACCCTGGTAATGTGTCCACCTTTAGGGTCGTTAGTCCCTTGAGTACCATATTGGCTTGAATTGCACTGTCTGTGACTCCCCCTAATTCACCACCCCCCTGCTGCCTTGTGGTACTGGTCTGTCCTTCTCCAGCGTGAAGATTGAACAGAAGTACCCATTAAGCACCTTCACTACCTTGTGCCCAACCTCCCTTCTTTTTTTTCAACCTGATAATCTCATCATTTACGTTTATTTTCTCCCTTATATACTGAAAAGAGGCTGTCTCACTCACTTCCCCCCCTGGGCAAGCTGTACCTCTCTCATGGGCTTTGCATCCCTTACCCTTCTGCTTGCCTCTCTTGATGTAGTGGAGTACTCCACCCTATCCCCCTCCTTCTGAGTACACTTATACCTTCTTTTTTTTATTTACATTTTATCGATTCCCATGCTGACTAGCTTCCTTCTACTGGTCCCCCCAGCCCCATCACCCTAAACGTCCACCAGGACTTACCTTGATGGCACATAGGTGTCCAGCTAACCAGGAGCAGAGCCTGTGGGGCACTGGCATCATCCTGCCAGTCGGCACCATTTTCCATCCATTATTCCCCCATGCGATGGCTGTGCATACATGTGTGAAGGCACATTCACACCGCAGTTCCACAGCACCCTCACTATTCGTGTCCCCCACCTGCCTGCACTACCGTCAGGCCTCCACCTGGGGGCAGCTGTAGTACAGGGGTGGCAAGGTCCCTCCCAGCAAAGGAGAGCTGCTTTTTGGCTGCTCAGTTCTGCTCCCTCCCTCCTCCCCCTGGCTGACCCCCGATGACCCAGGCTAGTTTCTGAACCCCGGTCCCCGGCGTAGCGCGAGCTATGGCATCCAGCGCTTCAACCTTCAGCACCACCAGGCCAGCACATATACTTTCTTATGGCTGCCCTTTTGTCCCCCACTGCTTTTGCCACCTCCTTGCTAAAACAGCAGGGTTTTTTGGCCTTAGCTTTCTTACTTTGGCTTTTGGCACACTCACCAGTGGCCTCCATCAATCCCTTCTTTATTCTGGTCCATTTATGTTCTACATCATCACCACTTTGATCCCAGCAAGCTGTCCTTTCAGAACTTCTCCCATTCATCCAAAGTCATCCCTCAGAAAGTCCAAGGCTCTCATCTTGTTCCTGACCATCCCTCTAACTATATCCAGGTGGAACCACACCATATGATGGTCACTTTCTGCAAGCAATGCTTCCACCTCCTCATCAGGAACATGTGCACAGTTAGACAGGATTAGATCCAGGATGACCCTCTCCCTAGTGGGCTCCATGACACCTTGAGTCAGGAAAGCACTCTGGAAAGCATCCAGCAGTACTTGTTCCCTAGTGCAAGAGGTAGCAGTGATTTTCCAATCTACCACAGGTATTGTAGCTTGAAATCCCTCATTATTACTACTTCCCCCCCCACTGGACATATCTATGATCTGGGACCCCAATACTGTGTCCAATTCCTCATCCTGGGAAGGTGGTCTGTAGATCACCCCATCCTTAGTTTCCTCCCTTTAGTGGACTAAACCTGTACCTGCTTCAGGCTTGCCCACCTTTTCCTCTCTGGTGCAAGTTATCCCCTCCTTCATGTGCAGCACCACTCCTCCTTCTTCCCATCCCTTTATCCTTTCTATACATTTTGTACTCAGCAACTGCTAGGTCCCAGTCATGGTTTTATGTGGCCAAGTCTCTGAGGTGGCCACTATGTTCACCTCTCTCTCAGCCAACAATGACTGTAATTCTGCCATTTTGTTCCCCAGATTTCTGACGTTAGAGACCACGCCATCTACCATGACTCTGGACTCCCCTTACTCCTGACCTGCTCTCTTCCACCCCCTTTTACCTTGGTCTCTCCCTTCTTCCTACACACCTCCCTTCTTCCTGCTGTCCTAATTGGGTGGAGACCAACTGGCCTCCTCCACCAGGTGCCTAAGGGTGATGTGCAGCCTGCTGCCCCCCCCCCCCATCAGTTTAAATTTAGATTTTTAATCATGAAGTTCTCCAGCTTTCCCTTTAGGATCCTTGTGCCTTTTCTACATAGTTGTAATCTGTCTGGTACATACAGGTCCATGTTATCCCAACCTCCCCCAACTACCAATTCACCCACACCCTTCCACCTCATGTCCCCTCTAAGCAACTCCTTAAATTCAGCAATCCTTACCTTCTTTGCTGTACTAGCCCTCTGGACCAGAAGCTCATCTGAGAAGGCTATTAACTTCCCTTCCACCCTGAAGATTCTCCCCACTTCCACGAACCTCTTTTGCACTACCCCCACCTCACATCCTGCAAGGACATACACAGCCAGATGCACTATGACATGAGATTTCCCTCTACCCTGTCCTATGCATTTTGCTACTAGATGTCCCACTCTCCCTGCCATTATCCATGGCATACATTCTACCCTCTTGCGGTTTGGTCCTTCCCCTCATCTTATCCCCTTCATAACTGAATCCCTCAAGATCACCACCCTCCCTCACATCCTGGGCCCTCCCTTTGGTCCATACTGCTGCCCATTCCCACCTGCTTCCTCCTTTCCCTTCTGTCTCTTTTGTACTCCTTCTGACCCTGTACACCCACTATCCTCTTCCCCTCCTCCCGAACCTCTCCCCCCACTTCCATGCCCCCATCCTTCCCTTCTGCTCTCAAGGTTTTTCAATGCACAATCTTGGCCCCTGGATTCTTTGCTATGCACATGTTACCATTTGGTGATTTCATCAGGTGGCCCAGGGCTGAGTTTTCATGCTATGCAGATTATTCTTAGCTATATTTGTCTTGTACTCCTGACGGGGTTAATGCAGTTTCATTGTTGGCAGTGCCTAAAAAAAAAAAAAATCAACGACTGGATAGAAACATAGAATTTTCAACAGAAAAGGACTGCTTGGCCCACCCAGTCTGCCAAGATGGTCCCTGTCTAGTCTGTCTCCGCAGACCCTATCTGGTTTCTGGTGACCCTGCCTCCTCCCTTCCTATTTCTAAATATTCCCCTGCATCTGTCCTACATATGCTTGAAGTCCCTGCTGTTTTTACTCCATCACTTCTTCTGGCAGTTTATTCCAGTTGTCTACCACACTTTTGGTGAAGTAGTACTTCATCACATCCCTCTTAACCCCCCTACTTCATTGCATGCACTCTGGTATGGTGCTCCTCCTAATTTGAGACAGATTCCCCTCCTGCAGCCTTTTAAGCCCCATGAGGTACTTGTAGGTATATATCCTGTCTCCTCTCCCTCTCATCTTCTCCAGGGTGTGCACATTGTTTTTTTTTTTTATCATAGAATAGTTTTTATTACTGTAAGAAATCTGTTCCACTTACATGCACACAGTACAGAATACATGTATATAATAATATTGCCATACCATGGCAGAACCATTTACACACAGAATGTGTACAGAAGCAGGCTCCATCAAATGGTAGATATTAATAGAAACAAACATTCACCATATCTGACTCCAACCCCAATACATACCAAATTAGAATTCCATATATCTTAAGAGCATAGAAAAGCCCAGATGTTAAAGAAGAGATTATATCCAATAGATACCAGGGTGAGGATCCTATTCTGTTATAGACATCACAAGCAATGCAGGTCCTAGATGTCATAGCTCTGCTAGCCCACACCCTGAGTTACTCACTCCTGAGTTATTTAGTTTTTAAAGGGGAAGAGGGGGTTTACCTGGCTGGGGTAGCAGTGCTTTACAGAGTGATGAGTTTAGCTATGCTCCCCATTGTTTATAATATAATGTCAACTGTACTTTACTTGCATAAGTGAGCCTCTCATAGGTAGCGAGATGTGCCAAGGCAGACTGCCAGGGCACGGTGGTTGGGGGAAGGGTTGCTTCCAATGCATTCCAATTGGAGGCTAAGAGAGGAGTCTCTTAGCCTCCAATAATGCTTACAGGGTCCAATGCCTGTGCTGAGGCTCAAGCTGCTGCAGGGGTTTAGTATCCCCTAGGAGCAGCATGGGGTCACTAAGATCCACCGGTTGCCCTAATATCCCAGAACAGTCCATCGCTACTGCAGACCAGTAAGGGGGCCAACATCGGACATTCCCAAAGGATGTACAGGATAGTTGCTGGACCGCCCTGGCATCTCCAGCAGGCCGCATTTGAAAGAATACCCCATTTATGTAGGATGGCCGGAGTGAGATACTACCTTAGGAGAATTTTGAGTTGAATTAATTGACTCTTAGTATCTTTATATGTCACGTGTGCCAGGCGGAGACACCAGGACCAGGTCTGAGGTGTGATGGAACCTTGCAGTTCCTGGCTCCTTGCCATCCTACAAGGTGCTATGTAGTCTGGCTGTGCTTCTCACCATGTGCTATAAAATTTACTGACTAAACCCCGGGAGGAAGTCTTCAAATGCAGTGTGGATAACCAAAACCATTTCTGGTCTACAGTGTATGTTCCCTGAAGGGGATTGTATCACCTTACGTAACTGTAGGTATTTCCAAAAGTCTTGGGGCGGGAGCAAATAGTGACTCCTGAGCTGTTCAAATGACATAAGTGTGTTAGAACCAGATCGATACATGTCTTGGATCATGTGTATCCCTTTTTTATCCCAAGTAGGCCAATAAATGGGTTTGTGGTCCACTTGCAGGAGTCTGTTATGCCACAATGCCAGACATCTAAGGGGCATAGACCACGCTTGATTCTTGGTCTTGGCAGCTACCATCAGCTGAAACCATGCTTTCCAAGTTTCTGCCATTACTGGCATAAGCCTATTAGGGGTAAGGGTACATTTGTCAGAAATGAGCTAAGGGAGATCCCTTGTGCCAGCTGAGTTTCCAGTTGTACCCATAGAGCTGACGGGGAAGAGGCGGGAACAAACCATCTGGTGACTTGAGCTGAGAGAAAGGGCCATTAGTAGCCCTGTAACCATGGAAGTCCAAGGCCCCCTCTAGACCAATGCGCTCTCAGTTTGCTGGCAGTCCAATGCGGCTTTTTACCGTCCCAGAAGAATCATGTGATTAGTTGCTCTAGGGTGTGAAAAACCTTATCTGACAAAGGAATGGGCAAATTATTGAAAAGGTACATGACTCTGGGGATGAAAAGCATGCGAATCGCTGTCACTTTGCCTAGGAGAGATAGTTTAGTCTACACCGTTGGGATATTTCAGTCGATAGTTGAGCTATAAGGGGGGAAAGTTCCTAAATTCGATCTGCTTCTAATCAAATGGTATATGTATTCCCAAATAGGACAAGTTATTGGAGCCCAAGCCAGTCCGAGGCCCTGTATGTAGTTCTCAGAGCAGGCCACATTTAAGGGCATAACTTGGGTTTTACTAGTGTTGATACACAATCTCGATAACTGTGCATAGGTTTCTAAAATCTTTAAGTCTAGAAGGAGGGTTTCCCGAGGGCATGTAAGTGTGAGAAGTAGGTCGTCTACGTATGCCGCAGCAAGGTAGGAGAACTCCCCACCTGTATACCTTCAACCTCTCTAGTGTGGTGCAGCTTTCATATAAGGGATCTAACGCCAACAGGAATAATAAGGGGTAAAGCGGGCATCCTTGCCGTGTGCCCTGGTGTAAAGGAAATGGCATAGAAATGTCTTTGTTCGTTAAGATTCTGGCTAGGCGTTGGCTGTAAAGCACTCTAATCCATTGTCTGATATATGGGCCAAAGCCATACTTTGTTAGGACTGCATGTTGGTATGGCCATTCTACCGAGTTGAAAAGCTTTTGAGAAGTCTACAGCCATGGCTGCCATAGGAATGGGTGAATACCTGGCCACCCATTTCAAATTAAGGACCAGCCTGATGTTATCTGCTGTCATTTTCCCTTTCATAAATCCGACCTGGGATGGGTGTACTATAGAGGACAGCACATCCATCAACTGGTTAGCAAGCATCTTGGCTGCTATCTTATTATCCACCGAGATCAGGGAAATAGGGCAAAAATTAATGCAGTTTAGGGGATCATCCGATTTTTTAGGGAGCAAGGTAACCAGTACTTCTCTCATAGTGGGCGGTAACACACCAGTTTCGTGTGCTTCCTGGAGAACCAACAGTAATGGAGCACTGATTTCAGTGCTCAGAAACTGATACAGCTCTGTGGTCATACCGTCTGGCTCAGGCGACTTTCCCTTAGCCAACTGCGACAAAGTTAACTTCAGTTCCACCTCAGTAAAAGGTTTGTCCAATGCAACTTTCGTGGATTCTGTCACTTGAAGAGTGTTGGCTGTGGCACAAAAGTCCTCCACCTGCCCCTCTAGCTGTGTTTGTTCTAAAGATGAATGCGATTGATACAGTTGCTGGTAGTACCGCTTCATACACTCGTTAATTTTTTCTGGACTGGTAACTATGTCCCCAGTGTGGTTCTTAAGGGCGTGGATACGCGAAGCAGCTTGCTGTTTCTTTAGCTGAAAGGCCAACAGTTTGCCTCCCTTATCCCCCTTTTCCCAGTGTGAATGTTTAGTTCTAATCATCAGCCATTCCGCCTGTTCCTGAAGCATTGAATTTATGCAATATTTTAGGCCTATTATTTCCTGAAGTGCTGCCTGATCTGGGCGCCTGCAGTGGAAATTTAAAATTTAGCTTCTAGGGTGGACAGGTCAGTTTGGAGGTGGGTGAGCTCACCCTTCCTTGTCTTATTTTTATGGGCTGTGAAGGCTATTATATGGCCCCGTTTAACCGCTTTGAAGGCTTCCCATCTTGTTGCAGCAGAGGTGTCTGCAGTCCAATTATTGGAAAAATACTCCTGGGCTGCTTTTTTAACCTTATCCTGGAAGAGTTGATCATGTATTAACAATGGGTTACATCACCACCTGGCATTTGAGCCTCTTTGTCCTTTCTGTACAAGGGTAAAGGATACTGGGGCATGATCCGAGATAATAATATTGTCTATTTGTGAGGTCACAATATCTTGAGCCGCAGAGGGGTTAGCCAGCCAGAAGTCTATTTTGCTGTAGGATGAGTGCACTGTAGAGAAGAAGGAGTAGTCCCTTCCCAATGGGTGGTCTCTCCTCCATATGTCTACCATGCCCCATTCTTTCTTCATGTCCTGCAGAGTCAGCAGTGCTTTAGGGTGTGAGTTAGGGGCAGGCTTGGATTTATCCACAAAAATATCTAGGGCTAAATTGAAATCTCCCTCATCATAATAAGCACGTCAGGGTAATCTGCTGAGAGTGTTTCTATAGCTTGGTTAAGGTCTAGGAAGAAATCCAGGGTGTCATTGTTGGGACAGTAAACATTGGCCAGCACCGCTTTCCTCCCGGGGTAGGAGAATCTGGCCACTAGCCATTGGCCCTGAGTGCTGGAAATTGCCTTGTCTTCTGTCCAAGGGCACGCTTTCCGAACCAGTATCGCTACTCCTTTAGATTTATTTTTTGCAGAACTGGCCAATACCGACTCTACCCATGATTTTTTAAGCCATCCTACAGTTCTTGCAATGAGGTGTGTCTCTTGAATGAGCGCAATATCTGCCTGCAAGGAGTGTAGGTGTTTAAGGACCATTGTGCACTTAGTGGGGTAATTAAGGCCCTTAGCATTTCAAGATATAAACTTGATCCCTCCGATATGCTGCAACATCTTACTTTCTGGTACCAAAACAGAATCTGGTACTCACCCTCAAACTCCAGAAGTTAGAAGTTGAGCTATTTGAGAGATCAATGAAGGATGTATTGGAAGAGAAGAAGTATGGTGAAGCAGCCAGGAAAGTAGAAATAATGAGTAGATCCTGCCAATAAAATGAGTTAAACAGAAGAGTTAGGACAATAAACCCACAAACTGTATATTCTATAACAATTATTACTAAACCAATGGTTCTTTCTCAAATGAATGAGCCTCAACAATGTATACCAATGGACACTTATAATATTAAGTACAAAGAGAAAGCAGTAATATTTAATTCAGCAACTAGCTAAAGGTAATGTGGTGTATACACGCGGGCACTATTCGTACAGCCGTACACACCAATTACCTATACTGGGGAGTTGAGGAATCTGCCCGATAAATGCTTCGGGTCTCTGTCCCTAGCTTGTCATACCCTTTATGCAAGGTCTGCAAGAGAAGTCGTATGAGGAGAGACTAAAGGAGCTTAATATGTATGCCCTTGAGGAAAGAAGGGAGAGGGGGGAACATGATAGAAACTTTTAAGTACCTCAGTGGAATCAACAAAGTCCAAAAGGGTAGCATCTTTCAGAAAAAGAGACATGCAAGAACAAGGGGACACAATTTAAAGATAGAAGGGGGGCGGTTCAAGGGTAATGTGAAGGAGTATTATTTCACAGAAAGGGTAGTGGATGCATGGAACAGCCTTCCTGAGGAGGTTGTGGGGTCTAAAACTGTGGTAGAATCCAAGAATGCATGGGACAGACATAAGGCAATTCTTGTTGTGGGGTAGGAAGAAATAGGCTGTTGGTTAACTAGGATCTGCGGCATATCCTGTAGGTAGGGAAATGGGCAGACTAGATGGGCCAAGCGGTCCTTATCTGCCGTCAAAGTCTATGTTTCTGTTTCTATGTTTATAAGTTACCTTCCCACCACTTACAATAGGGCAGGCATCCAGAGAAATTCTCAGGAATAATAGGATGGAGAGAAGGAAGGATACAGTGTGTACACATTGTAATCCCTGAGTCTCTCCTCATAGGACTTTTGGTGCAACTCCTGCACCATAGTTGCCCTCCGTGGACTGCCTCCACCTTGTCTATGTCCTTTCAGAGGTGCAGCATCCAGAACTGGAGACAATACTTCATGTGGGATCTCACGAGTGAGCAATACAGTGACAATACCACCTCCCTCCTCCTGCTGGAGATCCCTCTCCCAATGGGCCCTGCCCACAGCTTTGTCACACTGCTATGTCACTTTGAGTTCATCAGATATAATACCCCCAAGGTGCATTTCCTGCTTAGAGATTGACAGTTCCCTCACCACCACATCCTATACTCAGTTCCTTGATTGCTATGCCCTAGGGCATATGATTTTGCAGTTTTTGGCTTTAAACCCCTACTGCTATGTTTCTGACCACTCTTTGAGTTTCCCAAGATCCCTATGCTTTCTTTCCACCCTCTCCTGATTGTCCACTCTAGTACAGATTTTGGTACCACCTGCAAAAATACATACTTTCCCTTCCAATTCACCTGCAGTGTTATTTATGAGGACATTAAAGAGGACCTTTCCTCTACTGAGCCCTGCGGCAGCCTGCTGGTCATGCTTTCATCTTTAGAGTGAGTGCCATTAAACATCACCCTCAGTTGTCTGTCTGTTACCCAGTTTCTAACCCAGTTCACCACTTTGGATGTTACCCCTAGGCTGCTCAATTTCTTTATTAGTCTCCTGTGCCACAGTGTTGAAAGGCCTTGCTTAAGTCCAGATAGGCCACATCCACTGCCCCCCCAATCTATTTCCCTGCTTACCCAGTCAAATAAATCCATCAGGTTCATCTGGCGTGAACTCCCCCCCCCCCCGAATCCATGTAGCCTTGGTCTTGTAACCTGTTTGCCTCTCCTTTATCAGTGTTTCCATTAACTTCCCCACCATGGAGGTGAGGCTCACCGATGCATAGTTGGTAGCCTCTTTCCTGCTGCCACACTTACATAGAGGGACCATATCTGCTGTCCTCCAGTTCTCTGAAACCGTACCCCATTCCTGTGGGCTGTTGAATAAGGCCCTCAGCCATGCAGCCAGTAGCTTCCTGCATTCTTTTAGTGCCCTTGAGTGCAGCTGGCTCAGCCCCATAGCTTTGCCCACTTTCAGAACTGCAAGTTTTTTTAGGACTCTTTCCTCTAAAAATGGACTTGAGTCCATCCCCCCCCTTCCCATTACTGCTGCTCCCTGGTGATCCTTCCCCCCTCTACTGTGAAGACTGAGCTGAAGTACCTGTTCAGGAAGACTACTTTTTCTTGGGTCCCTTCTGCACAGTCTCTGTTTTTCACCCTCCTTATTTGCATTATCCCTCCCCTTGCTTTCCTCTTCTCACTTATGTATATGAAGAAAGTCGTGTCCCCATTTATTACCCCTTGGGCTATCCTTTTACTGTTTGCGCTTTTGTCCCTTCCATAGGTTGATCGATCTGCCCAAACTATGTGGGCATTTAAAAATCTGCTAAAGACCTATTTATTTGCACAGGCCTACCCTGATCAGGTTTGCAGATTTGTTTAATAGTTTATTTATATTAATTTTTTTAATTGTGTTAGTTTTTATGATGAGTTTACACTGTTTTATTAATGTAAGGTTCTCTGAGCCTCCTGGAAAGGTACCAAACAAATTAAATTTGCCTTTTTTCCCCTAATTAGATGTATTGAAGGAGAAAATATTCGTGACACTTAAAATACTTAGAAAAGCTCTATCCCTCATGGCACATAATAGTCCTATGGCCACCCACTCCAGATTTCCCAGCCTCCACTCCCCTTCCTGAGAGAGAGAGAGAGAGAGAGAGAGAGAAATACAAACAGTTGTCCCTTAAAGGCCTCACACTGTCTAACTCAATCCCCCAAATCCACAAAATGCTACTATGCTAATCCTGGATACCCTCTTGATCCCCAAATTATGATTTGGGAGAGGAGTAGGAAGACATCCTAGCTTGTCCAATTAACCCCCTATTGAAGCACTTTCAGTCTGTATCAGTCACTGATACAGAGCAAGAGTATGTGTGACTTGGGGGAGGGGGCAGAACTGTTTTCATAATCTGTGATGCTCACCACCCCACCTCTCCCTCCTAGTTGTACACACCCTTATGCTATATCAGTGATAGACTGGGACTGAAGGGGATAGTGCACTACAAATGAGAGGATGACCAGACTACCCAGGTTTTCTTACTTGTGACCTCTCAGTCATGGATTGGAGCAGGGAGGGGAGCTAGTATTAAAAATAATAGCATTTCAAGTGATGGTGTCAGCTTCTGGCACAGTGATAGGAGCTGGAACTTTTTAAAAAACTTGGCTTTATCGCTTGGTGTCCTTTCTGGTAACCCTTGCCTCACTGCTTGTGTACTGGGTTACTTTGTCTTTTTAGCGTGCTTTCTTATTTTAGAACTACCATGACCCAAACCCATACGATCACATATGGGCTGGTTTGTTCTCCCCTGGGTTGAGTTACAGATGAGGCACACTGATGAGTCCTGAGAAGGATGACATATGTGTCTTTGTCTTCTGTTCTCAATCTTTGCTGAGTGAGAGGCTGTTTGGCACCATGCACTCTTGCTTATAACAGAACCAGTCTAAATCTTCATGGTGAATTGCATATGCATCCCATGATGCTTGGCATTACTAGGGTATGTGTGATTTTGTATTTATTTGAAACCTGGCTTTGTTACCAATGCCCTTTTTGAGTAACCTTTGCCTCAGTGCTTTTATGCTGAGGTTCTTTGTCTTTTAATTTTACAGTCCTATTTTGTGCCCACCATGACCCAAACCTGTAACACCACATAAGGGCTGGCTCACTTTCCCGTAGGTTGACTTAAAGATGAGGCACACAGATGAGTCCTAGGAAGGATGAAATATGTGTCTATGTCTTTTGTTCTCAACCTTTGCAGATTGTGTGAGAGGTTGTTTGACACCATGCACTCCTGTTCATAGCAGAATTCATCTATATTCTTTCATGGTGATTTGCACATACATCCCATGTGCTTGATGCTTTGCATTATTGAGGTATGTGTGATTTTGTATTATTTTGAAACTTGGCTCTGTTGCCAAATACCTTTTTGAGTAACCTTTCCCTTAGTGCTTTTGTAAAGAGGTTTTTCGCCTTTTTGGGTTTGCTTTCTTATTTTGGACCCATTATGACCAAAATCTGTAAGACCACACAAAAGCTGGTTCATTTTCCCCTACATTGAGTTATGGATGACACACACTAATGAGTCCTGAGAAGAATGAAATACATGTTTGTGTCTTCTGTCATCAGTATTTGCAGATTGTGTGAGAGGCCATTTGGCATCATGCACTCCTGCTTAAAACATAACCAACCTTAATGTTTATGGTGATTTGCATTATTGGGGTATGTGTAATTTTGTATTTCTTATTATACAATATATCACTAGACAATCTGAGTGATTTGTACTGTGTATATACTGTATGTTCCAAGAAATGTCTCTCATTGAATGAAAACATTCACTCTCTTGCTGTTTAGGTCTGACACAAATGCTTCACTTCACATTCTGGTCCTCCCACCTAAACAGAATGGGAGAACATTATTATTCAATAAGAGACACCCCTCAGTACACTTAAAAACATTTAAATTATAGCAAATGCTTTTTGTACATAGAGTTGAATGTGTGGATTGCTTGTTATGGTAGGGACAAGTATCCAATATTTATAGGAATATTTAGATCAAGGTAACAGGGACAGAAATCATCATACTGCTGTCTAGACCCACTCCTACACTTTGACATGTTCAGATCATTTTACTCACCTATTTCATGAACACAGCTTCTACTTCTTTTGCTTACAGACTTATAGAAAACACTTCAAACAAGTTATTCTTTTCTACATACCCCACATCTTCAAGTAGGAGAACTATTGCATTTTTTTTCCGGCCTACTTATGAGAAGGTTCAATACCCAGGTGATTTTAGATGCTTGAATTTTATAAATGGTTTATTGGCATGGACGTAGAATCAAGCAAGGGAATATGTAAGAAAATAGTATAACATTTAATTTTACATCTGGGGATTTATGATTGTAACTGTTGCTAGTTAAACATCTCACAGAGTGACACAAGGAGGTTTATGGACATTTTAGTGATATTGAGGATAGGATTGTACTAGACAGCATGACTCACCCTATCCATATGACTGAACACTGCTGGCTACTGCCACACTGAACTCTGACTCACATGCCACATCCAAGACAAACAGATTACTGATTAACATTTGTAAGATTTGATGCTTTTTCATGCAGAAATCATAAGATTCCAATAGCTATCTGTAGCATATATCACTCTGCTAAAACTACAGTAGTTGACGTTACATTGGTTAAGGTCCAGTTACCTCAAAGGTGTGCATTTTATCTTTTATTATATTATTTCTATTTAAAAGTGGTGGTTTTCACCATTTTGTCTTAGTCATCATGGCTTAGGGTCAAGGTAAGACTGAACGTCAAGAATATCCAATTGCCTTGTTAATTATTTTAGTCTGCTTGCTGTCTGTTTGCTTCTGAAAGGTTCCCTGAGTCAGATAAAATTGCCTTGCCTTGCCTTGCCTTAGAACAATAACAAATGCCCAGTTAGCCCTTTCTCTTAAATGGTAACATTTTCACAGGTTATGCAGAGTAGTACTCGAGGTCCCCCATCTTCAAATGGTTATTGAGGCACTAACAGGATTAGCACCACACTAACTTGAAGACTGCTGGCCAATGGGGCAGGGCCATATCTAAAGTCCTCACATTCAGCACATGGATCCCCACAGCATGACTGTGCAGAATATATCCATGTATCCATGCAAATGTGACATCCTCCATGCATACTGGGTGTAGCAATATAGTCAGAGTTTTTGGCAGCACTAAACAGCCTCCATCACAGAGCCGTTTAATGCTGCCGAAATCCCTGATCAACAATCCTTTACTGTTATCCAATGTTTCAGGTTGCCTAGTGGATTCCCCACGCTGATCACTTGTCCTTTACTGATATACAGTGGCCTGGGGAGTCTAGTGGACCACCTGTACACAAAAGGGCATCTAACCTCCCTTCCAACCTGCTGGTAAAGGACCCTTCTTCTTACAACCCTCACTGTGGTAACTGATGCCATACTATGGTATTAGAGATGGCAACTGGCATGGACTTCTACCCACCACTTGGGGTGGCCACCATCTAAATAGCATAAAGTGATCACACGCTTACTGTAGAAACAGCTGTTTCTAGAGCACGCTTGTGATCACTCTATGCTATTCAGATGGTGGCTGTCTGAGGTGGTGAGCAGACGGCTGTGCCTGTCACCATATCTAATGCACAGTACATCATCAGTGATCAGACTGAGGGGTGCGAGAGGAGGAGGAGGAGGAGGATCCTGAGTGTATGGGTCAAGACAGGAGTTGGATGTCATTTTGGGGCTGAAGTCCACTTGACTACTAGGACTGTAGGATAATAGGAAAGGAAAATAATTGGTGATCTACTGCACTACCAGGGCCATTGGATAATAATAAAAGATTGGCAATCAGGGTGTGGTGGGTCCACTAGACCACCAGGGCCATTGGACAACAGTAAAGGATGGGAGCTCATGAGTGGGGATCCACTATACTACTAAGACACTGGGAAAATTGTAAAAGTTGAATGCCCAGGGAGTTTGGGGCATCCAATGCATGCAAGTTAATGGACCCATAATATGCATGCAAATGGTGCATAGTGGCATTCATGCTCAATGGCCTTTTTAGTATGTTAGGGATGAATATGGCCCACAGGAGCCCTGACACTATCCTGTGTGGGTTGTGCTTTCTGCACTGGGTTCCTGTGGACCATGTTCAGTTGGGGTCTGTGTCATTGCAGGACATAGTCACTATGCACCGTGTCAACACAGGCCTATATTTAGACTGCGCACTCCAGTCAGTGTGTACTAACTGTTTGAATATTGCCCCTGAGTAGGCCATGCACCACTCCTGTTGGTGTAGCATACATGGCCAGCTCTGAGCATAGGGCCCAAGATCTTTTGAAGAATGATCAATCTGGTCTGACTGGCCCACACAACCTCATGGCTCTTCTTGTAACCTCATGGATCTTCTTGCAACCCATATTGGTGTCTGGAAGCTTAAATCATCTTGTTCTCAGATTTTGGTCAAACTTAAATCCCACCTACAGTCAGTAGGTGACAGACCTTTTTCTGTTGCTGTGCCACAGATATGGAACATATTATTTTTGTACAGTTGAAATGGGACTGCAAGGTTAATGCAGGTCAGATTATCCTGCCATGCAGTTTCTTGCAGGGACCAAATCAATGTCTTTACCTCCTGCAGAGATGGTCTGATACTGAACAATATATAATCTTGTGCCAGATAAGCTCAGGGTGGTATTTTACTATACATCTCGGATATGATGTCTGAGTACAAGAGTGGTTCAGAAGCATTAACTAATGGCAATTATATGGCTATCTTGTCTGCTCTGAACTTAGATGCTCTGCTTTGTGTCCACCCACTGATCTCTTTTTGCAGATTATCATGCTGTAAAGGTGAGCTGAGATGGTTGAAAGCAACACTGTGGAGATTGGTGCATTTCTGGAAGAGGTTTGGCTCAAAGAGGGGACAGGTTGGTTCTGAGAGACCATTACAACGACTGCCAGAGAACAATCACTCTGAAAAAGTCTGTGTTCCAGTCCAGAGTTATTGCCTCAGGTAAGAATAGAATACAGTCTGTATGTGTATTATTTGTAGCTAGGTGTGAGGAGTTCCATCCATTCTTCTTGGACAGAATGCATTTGACTACAGCAGAGATCTCTCTGGGTGGTCTGTCGGGGACCAACAGGATTGAGATTCAGAGGACCAGTAGCCTTGCAGTGTTCTGAAGAGAGTTTCAGCACATTATTGTGGAAGAGGCACTTGGGGTGATCTCTGAACTGAGTCCAACATTTTGTAATTTTGACTCAGGTCTTCCACAGCTGTTGGTGGACTGTTGTGAGGCCATGGATCCCACATTGTCCAGTATTCCCTTGAGATTTTTTTTTTCCAGAGGCTCTGAAGAGACCCATGGGGCAACCTCTGCTAAAAAATATCTATGGACCAGGACCTGTTGGCAAATTACAGGTTGGAATCAAATTTTTCCTTTTGGGGAATATTATTGAGAAGGTAGTAGTGGTACAGATTGAAGCTCACCTTGAAAAATATGACATCTACCATTCCAATCTAGTATCAGGCCTTGGCACAATATATACAATATACTGTGCTTTTTAAAGCATTAAATGACCTGCTCCTGGTGAGTGATAGAGGGAAGGGTTCTATTTCTGTTCTCCTCAAGTCTTTTATTTGCATTTAATATAGTGGATCATGGGTTCCAATTGGATTTCAGGAAGAATATGGAGAACTTACTAGAACAGTTTTGAAATGGTTTGATTCCTTCCCACCATAATGGGTTATTTCTTGTTAAACCTTGCTGCAGTCAGCTGTGAGATTTGCCAGGATTTGACTTACTCATGACAGAATCTTGAAGCAGGGATGTACACACTCCCACTCTTCTAGCTGAGGAGATCATTGTACAAATCATGGTCATGTAGACTGGAAGTAGAACTGACAGTAGAATATGTGAACAAGTTAACAAAGAAAACAGCATAACATAAGTTATGAAAAACATACCACTCCACTCTCCCTTTAAGCTGGAAGAGGTTTGTGGAATGAAATGGCAGTCTCTGCATAATCCATAGACATGAGATTCAGTTTTGGTACTTCAATATAACTTAAAGGATTCTTTGAGTAGGAGACAGTATGCCCTGTTCTCTCTAGCTCTCAGGAGTTGATTGTTCCCAGAGTAATGTGCCAAGCCTAACTTTCTCTCCAGATAAAGAGGTTAATTACAGATCCCCTAACAATCAGGAGGTCCCTGTGACAGGGTAAAACAGGAATCTCCTGTCTCCTGCCCCTCCCATATAATTCAAAACAGTTTTAAACTTGCAACTATCACTCTTCTCCTCAGGTGCCTATGCACAGGTGACAGAAAAGATTAGAAAATTGAAGAAGTCATGGGCAAGATTGGTACAGCTTGGACTCAGAAAGGCCAACACAACACTATCCCTGAAATCCCCCCTCTCTCTAGTGAATAATTTAGGCCGTATTTGGAGGACTAGGTAGTATGATGACAGGGTTGCACTTTCATAAGCAACTGCTGTATGTGCAGATTCAATGGACCTCCAGGAATAAAAGCAGAGGCCCCATTCCCGCACTCAAATTTTTCACTTGACTGGGTCACTTCCGGCAACTTTTCATCCATTAAAAATATGCATCTTAAAACAATTATTGGTTGCAGTGCTCGGCGAACTCCTCCAGTTGATAAGATCACTGAGCCTGACACTATCAGTTGCTTCTGTGAACCATCACCACAGCTACACCTTGGACTAGGTGTTCTCAGTGGGGCTTGAGGTCATGAACCTTAGGACTGATCGAGTCATCTGGTCCAATCATTGCATGTTGGAGTTCTTATTTGGGGCCCCCCTGAGAGTCCCTCCCCTGTTGACATGATTAGCTATCATCCTTTGAGGGGACTTCCCCCAGAGTGACTCTTGGCAGTAGTAGATTTGTCTGGTGTGAGTACTGCATGTGTGATTGGTGTGGGTGAGGCAGTGGCTGCCTATAATAAGGCCATCTCTGAAGCACTCAATGCCATCACATTGGTCCGTACATGACCCAGATCTTCTGGCTTGAGACCCCCATGGTTTGATGGGGCTCTCTTATGGAAATGAAGAACAAGGGTCGGAAGTTAGAGCATTGCTGGCAGATGACCCATTCCGAGGAGGACAAACTGGCCTTGTGATCTCACTATTGTGAGTACCAAGGGGCAATTGACTATAAGAAGGCAAAGTTCCTGTCCAGGGAAATTACCAAAAGGAGGAACAGACCAGCTCAGCTTTTTTGGACTGCAGACAGACTACTTCATCCATTCTGTCTGCAGCCGAAGAAAGCATTTTCAATCGCATTGTGTAATGAGTTTGCTCAGTTCATCTCTGACAGGGTGTCCTCTATCTGGTCCAGGATCTCCCCAGTGTGGCAAGGTCAGTCCCACAGTGGTCAGCCCAGTGTGAGCATGGACATTCCTATTGTCTGGGAGGAGTTTAGGCCAGTGGAGGTGGCTGAGGTTGTTAGAGTAATCTCAAAGCTGCAGCCCACTTTTTGTGAACTGGACCTGCCCCCTGTTGCCTAAACACTCTTAGTGTGTAGGGTAAATAATAATAATACTAATAATACAGATTCTTATGTCTTTGGAGTCTGCCAAGAAACATTTGTAAACAAACAAGAGTACTAATAAATGTTTATTATACTACTTACACCAAGTATGTGACAAAAAAAATCACAAGGGAGATGGGTTTCTAACCACTCTCCTGAAGAATGTACACAGTCCCCAGGATTGTAGGATCTCAGATTCTCCAAGATCTCATTCTCTTTCTGCGCTGTCTGCGTAACGGGGTTGCAGAAGGCTAAATACTACAGATAACAGCATAGCAACAGAGATTACCTCATAGTTACAGATATGAGAAACAATATGTATTGGATAATGACTTAGGAAACAGAATTTCTAATGAGTATCATATGAGACAAATAATATGCTTCTGTTTGCATTATAGCTTGGACAAAAGAAATGCTGACGGGTTCAAACTGCAAGTGGCATTGCTTGCTTATGTATAATATAAGACATAACAAAGGTTTTCTCTCTGTGTCAGCTTGCTTAGGCAAACAGAAGTGCTGACTAGCCACAACTACATATAATTATATGAGAATATATATAGGCCCAGATATTCAAACTGCGCCATAAAAGTGCGCAACAGCAAGAGCAAACGCAAGTCCACTGCACCCATGAGCAACACGCACGATATTCAAACACTGCACAGGTCAAGATGTGCCTGTGACACACGACTGAATATCACGCCAACTGCACCATAACACAACCAGGGATGTGCAGTAGCACAGGTCAGATGTGCAACAGCACAACCAGGGATGCTCAGTGGAGCAGGGCAACAGCACAACCAGGGATGCTCAGTGGAGCAGGGCAGCAGTGCAACAGCACAACCAGGGATGCACAGGGACAGGATGCAGGGGGCCCACCACCCATGCTACAGATGGGCAGAGGAGCATACAACAGAACAGACATTGCCCCCCCACACCCCATGCACTGCACAACTGGGAGAGAGCTGGAATAAACACTGGCCAATGGATACCAGCAACAAACCCACAGCAGGGGCATGGTGCCCCAACACACCCCTTGGCAAGCTGTGACCGGCACACAAGGAAGTCCGACCACTCTGTGCCACACCATCCCACCAATGCAGAGCACACCCTCCACTGTGATCCCCAGACACCCTGCCCAGGAGCAGCGCCCACCAGTGCAGGACACCCCATGCATGCCACCACCCCCACTGTGACAATGCAACCGTGTGCACCACAGAACCATGCAAGGCAGCCCCACCACAAGCACCTGTCAGTGGGTGGCAGCAGACAGCGATGCAATGACTGCATACCCAGTGCCGCCATGCACGTCCCCCCTCCGAGGTACAGCTGAGAGACTGACAATGTGTTGGCACACGAGGTACCCCACACATGACAGGGCATGCCCTGGACCCCACCACCAGTAGTACAGCACCCTGCACACCCTCCCAAGGACACACCTCGACCCAGTACTGGCCACAACAGCCAGCGCAGACACCCACAGTGGTGCATGGAAGCATTCGCCACACAGGATGCAACACAGTGCATGGACAAACACTCACCCATACCCAAGGGCACACCAACACTGGGACACAGTAGCAGGTCAACCAAGCCCCCAACGTGTGGCCACAGAAGCCATGTACACACGGCCAGCACTCCTCCATGGCACAGGAGTGCCAGCCACCCTGTGCAGGCACCATGAAGCTGTACGCCACCAGCATGTGCCCAGAGCACAAGTGACAGACAGTGGAGCACATCCCCTGCAACAGACGCAAGCGACAGCATGGAGGTGGGACAACAACAACGGAGGACACAGTGCCACCTGAGGCAGACATGCACCACACCAGTGACAGGAGGCAACCAGGCATTGTGCTGGGTACAGTGGCTGTCCAGCATGGACAGCCACCACTGACATGCCAGTGGACCGTGCAGGTCACAGCCATGCAAGGGTGTCAGCTGCATAGGCCATGGACAGTCTGACAGGTGCACCATGAACACAGTGCATGCACTGTGGACCACTGCACACAGTCATCCAGTGCACAGAGAACAACACACAAACCACAGACAGTGACTGATAGCTATGGGCACACAATAGTCACTTCCCCTACGGACACACACTCACACGCCCATGACTGCACCACCCCTGATGCCATGCACACCACTGCAGCTGAGCACCTGTAGCCCGCTGCAAATCAGAGACCACCACAGTAGGCATAACAAAACAAATGTATATTAAAAGATAGAAAACAACTATTTACAAATATGTACAAAAGGTTGGGGGTGAGGGACACAGACCAGGTGGGGGTGGGTAAGGGGCAGGGGTGAACAAAAGGTAGAGGGGAAGTAGGGGTGTGAGGGTGGGTCCAGGGGGCAGGAGAGCTCCCCGCTCTGAAGGCATCTCCCGCCATGCCTCCTGCGGACTCCTAGCTGGTCAATCTGCTGTAAAATTTCCAGGGAGGCCCTGGCCACTTGCAGTATCTCCTGCAGTGCCCTCTTGATGTTCTGCATCCACCATCCACCTAGGACACGGGAGCAGAGTCAATAAGTGTGAATGCACAGCCCCCGACAGCCCACCCACTGTGCATGGCATATGGCCATGAGACATGCCTCTATGATGGTGTGTGACCACCCACAGTGATCGTGTCCACAAGACCTGCCCACCTAGGTGCACACAGCCATGCGGACCACTGCACACACACCCACTGCCCAAGTCCCACACAGCACCACCGTGGCTGTGCAGTGACATGGCTAAGCGGTGTGAAGGCAGTGGCATAGCCATGTAACCGGTGCATGCATGGACCACCAGCAATGCACACCCACACATGCAGTGCCACTGGATAGTGCTGACTGTACTTTGTGGCATGCACATCAGTGGTGTCAGTGGATGGTGGCCATGCCCCGCCACCTGCCCTGCAACTCGACCATCTTCAGCCTGATCCGGGTGCTGGACTCTGCTGCAACCAGCTGCCTGTCGCTGTGGACCAGCTCCCCTCACCACGCCTCGGTGTCATTCCTGTTGGGCTCGACGCCACTTTTCAGGGCCTAGGGTGCAAACATGGAGAGGGGAATATCAGTACAATCCAGTATCAAAAGGCCCCCACCCTGGATGTGTGCGATCCCTCACAGCCCAGCCATGCCGCCACCCCCCAACACCACCTCCACTACCAACACCACCAACACCAGTGCCCAAAGTGGCCAGCCCACCTCCGTGTGGTGGACACATGTCCACCGCGATACCCATACTGATGTAACCAGTGTATTGATGGGGCACCTACCTGGTCGTGGCACTGCACCCCTCTTGGCATGTGCCTGCAGGTGGGCAAGCCTGTCTGGGTCCCTGTGCTGTAGGTCCCCATATCAGTGGTGACACTGCTCAGGTGTGTGCTCCATTCCTGTGGCCTCCTCCAGTGCCACCGCCACCTCCTCCCATACAGCACTCCTGGCCCTGTCCAGGGGTACATCTCCAAAAAGTGCCTCAGCATGGGGCTCCACAAAGGCCACCAAACTGGCCAGCTCCACCTGGCTCCAAACAGCAGCCCTCCATCTTGAGATCGCTGAAGCTGGTTGGAATCAAAATGGCACTTGGTAGCACGGTCTGCCATGTGCAGATCCTGCACGGTAGAGCGCTGCTATTCCCCATTGCGCTGTCACTGAACAGCGCGATAGTGGTGCACCCATGTGGATGCATGGCACCTAGGGGGCAAAGGTCAGACACAGGGTCAAGGGTCTCTCGCGCACGAACTGCCAGAGCATGATTGGTCCTCCCTGCGTGAAGCGCAATTGGGTGCCTGTGCGAGACGCCCTTTAGTGGCCTACCACGCTGTGGCTCCATGGTGTGTATGGTGCCCCAGTGCAAGAGCGCCATACATGTGAACAGTGCAGTAGCACTACTGTCACAATGGTGGCCATGCCCTGCACTGCCACCAGTGCACAGCACGTCAGCAGTGCAGCAGGCATTGGTGTCAGCACCCTGGGCATGCGTTGTTCGGTGTCCACTGCGCATGTCACAGAACTGCGCCCTTGCCTGAGCACGTTCAACACAATTGTGCAAGGCGCAACAGCGTGATATTCAGTCGGCATATGCAAATCAGCTCATCAGCGATTCAATGGCACAGATACTGCATTAGCATCCACTTAAAATTGCACCTCACCTCATTTGCATGCATTGCTCTATATAAATGTAACATTGGGCTGCAGAGGCCATAGTCTGGTATTGCAGTCTATTGTGGTGAGTTGCATGCTGTTTGGGAGTGTGGACTGTGGTGTGTGGGAGATGCATTTTATTTTTATTTTTTTATTTATTTGCACATCAATTTACAACCTTTGAGCCAAGGACTCATTTTCAAAGGTACCTTGTCACAAAGAGGACAAATACAGTATAGACATTCATGTTACAGGATGTAGGTTACATGGAATTAACATACACGTTTTTGAAGAACATGATAGATACAGCAGTAAATACAAAAACTAACTTATGGTTACAGGATATGGGTACATCAATCAATCGGTTATTGGACCGATATTACAGAGAGGCCAGATTGGTTATTGTGGCAACACAGAGACTAGAAATGGAGCAGTCAGTAGAGCAGTGGTAATTTAACAGGTTACAGCAGTATATAATGGTAAGAGCAGTCAGGAGCAGTGGCAAATTAACCAGGTTACAGCACCACATAGTAACACTGCCAGGCGAAATCAACAGAGCAATTAAGCCAGGTTACAGTAACATATAGCAATACGCAGTTTGAGCAGTCGGCAGAGCAGTGGTAATTTGCCAGAGGAATCGTGGTGTGGTTTGGATGCTGCCCAGTGGGCATTGTCAGGGAGCACAGTGGGTAGCACCTCAGATTATACAGGTGCAATTTCGTGTGGTGAACAGTTCACTTCTGAGTGCAGTTTTGAATTTGGAGATCGTAGGGGTATCTGTGATGTGGAGAGGGACTGAGTTGAACCAGGAAGGGGCTCTATGGGGGAAGGACCTTTGACCATGGGAGGTCCTGGCTCTAGGTGTCTGGAAGGTAGTCTTGCGGGAAGTCCATGTACAGATCAGGGGTTTGGCTATGGGGAGGGAGGCTATCAGTCCTGGGGGGGACAGTCCTAGGAGAGTTTTTTTTGCTATTAGGCATGTTTGGTAATGCAGTCGTTCATCTAGGTTCAGCAATGTTGCCAGCCCATAGAGCTGGCATGAATGTGTAAACCTAGGGGCCCAAGTGATTAGTCTGCAGGCTTTGTTAAGTAACAGGTGGATTTTGTTGAGCGCAGTTGTGTCGGCAGCCCCGTAGACCGGGAGTCCATAGTCTACCAGGGATAATATCGAGGATGTTACCACAAGCCAGAGGGCAGCATGGGACTGCATAGTCAGAGGTAACACCTGTCATTCCCACAGGATCAATGATGAGCCACCATGAGGTGGAGGAGGAGGAACAGAGACATGGGAGAAAGAGGAGGCCAAACTTTACCAAGGCAGAAACAGATGCCTTCTTTGAGGCCTACCTTGACCAGGAACTGCTGCTCAGCAGACAGCAGGGAATGCCACAGGCCCATGCTGCTGCATGGGGAGAGGTGGTGCGTGCCATCAACCAGCATGGCAGCCACCAGCGGTCCATGCAGGAGTGCAAGAAGAAGGTGGCATGGACCGGAGGAGGATTAAGGATAAGGTGGCTACCATCAGGGCAGCATGGGCTGTGACCAGTGGGGGACAGCCGGCCGTGCAATGCCTGACCCTACAGGAAGAGCGGGTTGCTGACAGCGTGCGGTGTTTTGTCATCAAAGGTGTTCCATGTGGTGGCTTCCAGATGGGTGGTAGCCCATCACTGCATGGTAGGTCCTGATCTGTCACTGTGAGGGGGGGGGATGCCACAGGGTAGGGCAGATACATTAATGCTACTGTGTTCTCTTACAGCTCCTGAGCATCTACATGGGTCAGCAGTGGTGGGCTCATCCGCTGAGGGCAACACCCTGGACACAGAGGAGGGCCCATCCACCTCCACAGGTGTCCGAGGGTCAGGACTACAGTGGTCCCGCTTGGCTGTCTGAACTAATGTTGGTGGAGCAGGTGCGGAGAAGGCCCTGCCCATGTCCCAGCATGCTAGTGTCCATGGATGCTGAGACTCGGACTGGTGCCGGATCCATCACTGATGATGATGGAGCTCACATCATGGACAGTGAGACAAGTGGGCTGCAGGATGGCTGCACAGCAGGTTACAGCACGGGAATAGCCATGGGTGGTGCCACTGTGGAGGCCTGCGTGACATCACAGTCCCAGCCTGTGCCTGCCTGCACCAGTGGGGCAGCACTGGTGTGTGTCCAGGACAGTGGGGCTGTTGCAGCCACTGCGGTGGCAGCACTGAGCCCTGGAGAGTGGCAGCTGGAGGGGCAGTGTCAGCAGTCGGCTGATGGTGATGGGGGGACAGTGTTGGGGGGGCATCAGTGCACCGCCTGTGGACATGCCCTGGCATGGCCCTGGTGTGCCGTGCCCAACCTCAAGGGGTGCTGTCTATCACGGCCGCGAACACCTTGAGGGACAGCATGCTGATCAGGCGGATGGCCTCTTAGATGAGCACACCCACATACTCCATAATTCAGAGGATCAGCAGTTGCAGCTTGTGATGGCGGTGGATGCACTCAATGCGGTCCTGTGCCAGGCAGACGAGCAGCGCAGCGGGGACACCGGTCTGCTCCTGGCAAGGATGGACCAGCTGTGGGAGGATAGGACTGCCACCATTGACAGGCAGACACAGGCATTCACAGCTGTCATGGCCACAATGGGCACACAGTTATTTGCCCATGTGTCACAGACACTGCGCAGTGCAATGTCCACCCCCCATTCCCGGTGTCGTGCGACACCATCCTTGTTGACATCGGGTTCAGCTGTGGGCATCCCGATCACACCAGGCGCAGGCATGTTCGGTGTGCTGCAGACCCCTGCTCGAGAACAGTCACATTCCCACAGCGGAACCCCTGGGGGACTGTCGGTGCCACCCCAGGAGGCCATTGGTCAGCCTGTCACTTCTGGTGGGCCTCAGTGGGGCTGCCCACGGATCCGGGGTGGCTGTGGCATTGTGCTGCGTGACTGACCTGTCTCCCACCATGGCTACTGTCTGACGCTGCCCTGTGTGCAGTGTGTTGTTCATCGTGCAATGCATGGGTGGGGTACCCGGCGCTGCACACACACACATGCATGCACACACACACACACACACACACACACGATCCATGTGCACACCCTCCCGGCTGCTGACCACTGTGGTGTGTGCATGATCATGCCTGCATTGCACTGTACGCCACTGTGCAATGGTGCCCAGCATCTGAGAAATGCACAATGACAGGCACCGGGCGTGGTGGTCTATGGATGTGTGTATGGCTAGAAGTGGCGGTTGGGGTCGGTGTGCCTCCTACCCTTTGTGCATGTCTTGTGGGTGTGTGTGTGTGTGTGTGTGTGTGTGTGTGTGTGTGTGTGCATGACCATGTGCCTTGTTAGGCCTTGCCCATTCCTGATGGCATGTGCGGTTCCATGCTCAGCCAATTCCCTTTACTACATGCACCTGTGGGGTTTGTCCATGTGAGTCTGTGGGTAGTGCACTTGCCATTGGTGGTTGCACATGGCCCCATGACTTACCTGGGTTGGTTGAAGTGCTCCTTTGTGATGGTGTCCCGGTGCAGCTGCGCCATCCGGATCAGTTGGGGGTCCCTTCTACCAAGCGGGGGCTGCCTATCATCATCTGCACCAGTGTCCTCATCGTCCCCATTGCTGTCCCCCTCTTTGACCTGTACAGCTATCCCACAGTCATTGGCCATGCTGTGCAGGATGCAACAGGCCAGGAATAGCCCACAGGCCTTTGAGGGGCCGTACTGTAGGGCACCGCCAGATGTATCCAGGCAATGGAAACGTGCCTTCAGCATCCCAAACACCTGCTCTATGACATTGCATGTGGTGGCATGTGCCTCATTGTAGCGTTGCTGCAATGGGGTCACCGGGCACTGGTATGGTGTGAGCAGCCAGGGATGGAGTGGGTATCCACTGTCACCTGTGTGTTGAGGGTGGACATTAGTATGGTGATCAGCATCGCCCTGCCATGGGCCATCTAGGCCAGCACCCATGTCACCTCTGACTATGCCCCTCCCAAGATCCCTGTCTTTCTGCATGATTTGCATACTCACCCACTAGGTGGCTAGTGGGGATGTCCCCACTCTTGAACCTGTGCACAGTGCTGAATGGTGCCAGATGAAGGCATCATGTGCTCCCCCAGGGTGCATGGCGCAGACATTGGTTATGCGCCCCCTAGCATTGCACACCACCTGGCAGTTGATGCTTGCATAGCCCTTCCAATTTATGTATGCTGCACCTTCTGGGCCAGGTGGTGTGCGGATGGCCACATGGGTGCAGTCAGTGGCCCCAAGCACACCAGACATACGTGCTACCCTGTTGAACTCTTGTATGTGTGCTGTGCACTCCGCCTGGTGCTGGGGAAATGGATGTACTCCACAGCATATGGCAGCAGTGCGCTGAGGAATCGTGTGAGTAGGCGTGATGCGGCTGACTGGGTTATGCCTGTTGTGTCCCCTGTTGGTCTCTGGAAGGTACCCGTGGTGAGCAGGCACATGACAGATGTCGCCTTTGTCTCCACTGACAGAGCATGGCTCCGTCGTGTGGGTGCCTGCATCTCATCACTGCACAGCTCACAGAGCTGCCTCAGGATCGCCAGGTTCAGGCGGTACCAGCCCACTATCTCGGTGTCACTGTTCAACTTGAAGCTGGTGCAGGCTCAGTACTGCCTGTTGGGGGCATACCACCAACAGGCCCTTCCACGGCTGCATCTCCCTGCTGCCTGCCTTCTCACACCCCTCATTACTGCCTCCATCTGAATGGTGGCACTGGCCATGTCCCTGGCTTGTGTTACCCCCCTAGCAGCTGTATTCCCATTCCCCCCACTGTCCTTTCTGCTACTCCCCCTGCACCGGAACACCTCCCAGATTTGGATGTCCTGCCCACTGTCAGTGCCCTCTGTCCATTGTGGCATTTCCCTTTTCCTCCTGCACAGTGGCACAGGCTCCCCACTCCTTTCCTGTTCCTGGTACTTTCCAGGTGTGCTCTGGCCCACTCCAGCCTGTCTTGCTCACTGCTACTGTCTGCCTGGTTGCTGTCACCTCACTCCCAGATCTGGCTTCCCTGTGGCGTTCTTGCGCCTCTCTCTTGTTCCTCTTTTTTTTATCATTTCCGCTATTGCGCAACTTCCGTTTGCTCCTGTATTGCGCATGGCGCATGCTATTGAATATCACACTGTGCCATTTATTCATGGTTCCCCCCCCTTCAGTTGCACATGCATTAATACCATTGCACTCTTGCGTATTGCAGTTTGGGGGTGCAGCTGCCTCCCACTGAATATCACACAATGGCACATTTTCAGACTTGTGCTGGCACATCCCTGTTGCGCATGGCACAACCCTTTTGAATATCTGGGCCTATATGTATATTCCCTGCCAGGAGCAGACTGCTGTCCCTGCTGCACCACTAGTCTGCCTGGCTCAGGACCTCACTGAGTGCATCCACCACCATCACAAGCCACAACTGCTGTTCCACTGAATCATGGAGTATGTGGGTGTGCTCATCTAAGAGGTCATCCGCCTGATGGGCATGCTGTCCTTCATGGTGTTCACAGCCATGATGGGCAGCACCCCTTGAGGTTGGGTGCTGCACATCAGGGCCATGCTAGGGCATGTCCACAGGTGGTGCACTGACGCTGACCCTGACACTGTCCCCCCATCACCATTGGCTGACTGCTGACACTGCCCCTCCGGCTGCCGCTCTCCAGGGCTCAATGGTGCCGCCGCAGCAGCTGCAACAGCCCCACTGTCCTGGACACACACCAGTGCTGCCCCACTGGTGCAGACAGGCACAGGATGGGGCTGTGATGTTACACAGGCCTCCACGGCAGCACCACCCACGGCTATGCCCGTGCTGTAACCTGCTGTCGCGGTTATCCTGCAGCCCACACGTATCACTGTCCATGATGTGAGCTCCATCATCATCAGTGATGGATCCAGCACCGGTCCGAGTCTCAGCATGCTGGCATCCATGGACGCTAGCATGCTGGGACACGGGCAGGGTCTCTTCTGCACCTGCTCCACCAACATCAGTCCGAACAGCAAGGCGGGCCCACTGTAGTCCTGACCCTCGGACACCAGTGGAGGTGGATGGGCCCTCCTCTGTGTGCAGGGTGTCACCCTCAGCAGATGAGCCCACCACCGCTGACCCATGTAGATGCTCAGGAACTGTAAGAGAACACAGTAGCATTAATGTATCTGCCCTACCCTGTGGCATTCCCCCCCCTCCACTGTGACAGATCAGGACCTACCATGCAGTGATGGGCTACCACCCATTTGGAAGCCACCACCTGGAACACCTTGGATGGCAGAATGCCACATGCTGCCAGCAACCCGCTCTTCCTGTGAGGTTAGGCGTTGCATGGCTAGCTGTCCCTCACCGGTCACAGCCTGTGCTGCCTTGATGGCAGCCACCTTATCCTTAATCCTCCTCTGGTCCATGCCCTCCTTCTTCTTGCACTCCTGCACGGACCGCTGGTGGCTGCCATGCTGGTTGATGGCATACGCCACCTCTCCCCATGCAGCTGCACAGGCCTGTGGCATTCCCCGCTGTCCGCTGAGCAGCAGTTCCTGGTCAAGGTAGGCCTCAAAGAGGGTATCTGTTTCTGCCTTGGTAAAGTTTGGCTTCCTCTTTCTCCCATGTCTCTGTTCCTCCTCCTCCACCTTACGGTCACTCATCATTGATCCTGTGGGAATGACAGGTATTACCTCTGACTGTGCAATCCTATGCATCTCCCACACACCACAGTCCACACTCCCAAACAGCATGCAACTCACCATAATAGACTGCAATACCAAACTATGGTTTCTGCAGCCCAAAGTTGCATTTATATTGCGCAACGCATGCAAATGAGGCAAGGTGCAATTTTAAGTGGATGCTAATGTAGTATCTGCGCCATTGAATTGCTGATGAGCTGATTTGTATATGCCGGCTGAATATCGTGCTGTTGCACCTATCGCAATTTTGTTGAACGTGCTCAGACAAGGGAGCAGTTCTCTGACGTGCGCAGTGGACACCGAACGGCTCATGCCCTGGGTAATGATGCTGACCTCTGCCATGCTGCTGACATGCTGTGCACAGGAGGCAGTGCAGAGCATGGCCACCATTGTGCCAGTGGCACTACTGTGCTGTTCACATGTATGGCGCTCTTGCACTGGAGCGCCATATGTGCCGTGGAGCCATAGCATGGTAGGCCACTACAGGGTGTCTCACACAGGCACCCAATCATGCTACATGCAGGGAGTACCAATCACGCTGTGACAGTCCGTGCGTGAGAGACCCTTGATCCTGTGCCTGACCTTTGCCCCCTATGCACAATGCGTCCGCATGGGTGCACCACTATTGCACTGTTTGGTGACAGCGTGATGGGGAATGGCAGCGCTGTACTGCACAGCATCTGCACGTGGCAGACCGTTCTACCAAGCACCATTTTGATTCCGACCAGCTTCAGTGATGGCAAGATGGAGGGCTGCTGTTTGGAGCCAGGTGGAGCTGGCCAATTTGGTGGCCATCGTGGAGCCCCATGCTGAGGCACTTTTGGAGGAGGTGGCAATGGCACTGGAGGAGGCCACAGGAATGGAGTGCACACCTGAGCAGTGTCACCACAGATACAGGGACCTACAGCACAGGGATCTGGACAGGCTTGCCTGCCTGTGGGCATGCACCAGGAGGGGTGCAGTGCCACGACCAGGTAGGTGCCCCATCCATACACAGGTTGCATCAGTACGGGTATCTCAGTGGGCATGTGTCCACCACACAGGGGGAGTGGGCCGTCCACTGTGAGCAGTGGTGTTGGTGGTGGAGGTGGTGTGGGGGGTTGCGGTATGGCTGGGCTGTGTGGGATCACACACCTGGGGATGGGGGGCCTTTGATACTGGATTGTACTGATATTCCCCTCTCCATGTTTGCACCCTAGGCCCTGAAGAGTGGCGACGAGCCCAACAATAATGACACTGAGGCGTGGTGAGGGGAGCTGGTCCACAGCCACAGACAGCTGTTCGCAGTGGAGTCCAGCACCTGGATCAGGGCGATGATGGTGAGTGCCTTTCTTCCAGGATATTCTGTGCATGCTGTGCTGCAGGGCAGGTGGTGGGGCATGTCCACCATCCATTGACACCACTGATGTGCACACCACACAGTAC
Source organism: Neoceratodus forsteri (assembly GCA_016271365.2). Lineage (NCBI taxonomy): Eukaryota > Metazoa > Chordata > Ceratodontiformes > Ceratodontidae > Neoceratodus > Neoceratodus forsteri. The sequence goes on from CM057453.1 coordinate 1,389,805,097, forward strand.
AGTCAGCACTGTCCAGTGGCACTGCTTGTGTGGGTGTGCATCGCTGGTGGTCCATGCGTGCACCTGGTACATGGCTATGCCACTGCCTTCGCACCACATAGCCATGTCACTGAACAGCCATGGTGGTGCTGTGCAGGACTTGGGTGGTGGATGTGTGCAGTGGTCTGCATGGCTGTGTGCACCTGGGTAGGCAGGTCTTGTGGACATAATCACTGTGGGTGGTCGCACACCATCACAGAGGCATGTCCCATGGCTGTATGCCATGCAGAGTGGGTGGGCTGCAGGGGGCTGTGCATTCACACCTATTGACTCTGCTTTCTTGTCCTAGGTGGGTGGCGGATGCAGAACACTGAGAGGGTGCTGCAGGAGATACTGCAAGTGGCCAGGGCCTCCCCTGGAAATTTTACAGCAGATCGACCAGCTAGGAGTCCGCAGGAGGCATGGTGGGAGGCGCCTTCAGTGCTGGGAGCAGGGCTCCTGCTTAACATCATGCACCCCAGGATTTCACCTACCCCCCCAGATCCACCCTCACACCCATCCTTCCCTCTACCATTTGTTCACCCCAGCCCCTTACCCATCCCCACCTGGTTTGTGGCCCTCACCCCCAACCTTTTGTACATATTTGTAAGTAGTTGTTTTCTATCTTTTAATATACATTTGTTTTGTTATGCCTACTGTGGTGGTCTCTGATTTGCAGTGGGCTACAGGTGCTCAGCTGCAGTGGTGTGCATGGCGTCAGGGGTGGTGCAGTCATGGGCATGTGTGTGTGTCCATAAGGGAAGTGACTATGGTGTGGGTGTAGCTATCAGTCACTGTCTGTGGTTTGTGTGTTGTACCCTGTGCACTGGATGACTGTGTGTAGTGGTCCATGGTGCATGCACTGTGTCCATGGTGCATCTGTCAGACCATCCAAGGCCTGTGCAGCTGAAACCCTTTCATGTTTGTGACCTGCACAAGTCCACTGGCATGTCAGTGGTGGCTGTCCATGCTGGACATCCACTGTACCAGCACAATGCTGGGTTGCCTTCTGTCACTGGTGTGGTGCATGTCTGCCTCGGGTGGCACTGTGCCCTCCGCTGTTGTTGTCCTACCTCCATGCTGTTGCTTGTGTCTGTTGCAGGGGATGTGCTCCACTGTCTGTCAATTGTGTTCTGGGTGCATGCTGGTGGCGTACAGCATCATGGTGCCTGCACAGTGTGGCTGGCACTCCTGTGCCATGGAGGGGTGCTGGCCGTGTGTACATAGTTTCCGTGGCCACATGCTGGGGGCTTGGTTGACCCGCTACTGTGTCCTGGTGTTGATGTGCCCTTGGGTATGGCTGGGTGTTTGTCCATGCCCTGTGTTGCATCCTGTGTGGTGCATGCTTCCATGCACCACTGCGGGTGTCTGCGCTGGCTGTTGTGGCCAGTGCTGGGTCGAGGTGTGTCCTTGGAAGGGTGTGCAGGGTGCTGTACTACTGGTGGTGGGGTCCAGGGCATGCCCTGTCGCATGTGGGATACCTCGTGTGCTGACACATTGTCGGTCTCTCAGCTGTACTTCAGGGGGACATGCGTGGTGGCACTGTGTATGCAGTCATTGCATCACTGTCTGCTGCCACCCACTGACTGGTGCTTGTGGTGGGACTGTCTTGCATGGTTCTGTGGTGCACAGTGTTGCATTGTCACAGTGGGGGTGGTGGAACACAGGTGTCCTGCACTGGTGGGCACTGCTCCTGGGCAGGGTGTCTGGGGATCATGGTGGAGGGTGTGCTCTGCATTGGTGGGATGGTGTGGCGTGGGATGGTCAGACCTCCTTGTGTGCTGGTCACAGATTGCCAGAGGGTGTGCTGGGGCACCATGCCCAGCTGTGGGTTTGTTGCTGATATCCATGGGCCGGTGGTTATTCCAGCTCTCCCCCCGTTGTGCAGTGCATGGGGTGTGGGGGGTGATGTCTGTTCTGCTGTGTGCTCCTCTGCCCATCTCTAGCATGGGTGATGGGCCCCTGCATCCTGTCCCTGCGCATCTCTGGTCGTGCTGTTGCACTGCTGTCATGCTCCACTGAGCATCCCTGGTTGTGCTGATGCACTGCTGCCCTGCTCCACGGAGCATCCCTGGTTGTGCTATTGTGCATCTGACCTGTGCCACTGCACGTCCCTGGTTGTGCTATGGCACAGTTGGTGCAATATTCAGTCGTGTGCCACAGGTGCATCTTGACCTGTGCAGTGTTTGACTATCACGCGTGTTGCGCATGGGCACAGTGGACTTGCACTTGCACCTGCTGTTGCACTCTTTCATGGCGCAGTTTGAATATCTGGGCCATAGTGTATTGTGGAGTGTTGCTCTGTATAGAATTCCATCCCTTTCAAAATGCTGTTCAACCCTAGTGCAAAGTTCATGGAATGTGATTCTACCCTGCTGTGATAGAACAGCATTCTAGAATCTGTAGAGACTGTATGAGTCAGTTTCATTTTGAAAGCAAAAGAACTCACAAAACACACATTTCACACAGTATCATACACTATAAAAAAGACAGGATGAGCAACTCTATGCACAACCAGTGTGTTTTGCCACCTCAGGGTTCTGATTCCCAAGGACCTCCCAAGCTTCACTCTTGAGGTCATAGGGAATCAGAACCCCTCTGTGGCAGAACACACTGGTTCTGCATAGTTGGCCATCCAGTATTCTCTATATCATGTATAAAGTAATCACTGAAGATCCCTCAAAGTCATCATATCAGTAATTAGGTAGATTATATATGGAATATATGTAGAAGACAAACATAATGCATTATAGTGAGGTATAATAGTCATGCATGAACTAATCCTATGTAAGGATGTAAACATTGGCATATATTAGCAGCAAAGCACATTCCTGGCACTCTTGTTTATATGATGGGTGCCTAAAATCTACATGTTAGTGCAAAATAGCAGTATCACAGTATCACAGTATAACAGACCAATAATACAGTGTAAGATGTATGTGGGATGCTAGGGGCATAACCCAGGTGTAACAGTCCCCTCTTTGCTCCCCAAATTGCAAAAGTGGTAACACAATAAAAAGATGACAGTTAGGCATGAGCCTGGTAGAGGAATTTTAACTGGTCACGGTGGTGTTTCAGGGATTTCCTTAAACAACAAAACGTAATTATTAGGGAAAATGTTAGTAAACCTTGTATTACTATAAACATTTGGAATAAAACTTCACAACGGGGTTTTCAAATATCAAAACGGTCAGTAAATTCTGATATGTATCAGGTGTGTATGTGTCTTATTGGGAAGAAATTGAAGAGACAAACTTACGTTGCCTGTATGGATATTAAAAATAAGTAAAACTCGAGACAGAGCATCAAGATAGTTAGGACTAGACTTAATAGTATCTGGTTCCGGGATGGGAACAGGTGTGATTACCATATAACCTATTACCTGTTTAGGGAGTAAAAACAGAAGTTTGAAAAGTTCACTTTGCATAACTTTTAGTCCATATCAGAAGAATATATAGTTGGTCACCACACAATGTTCCACATCAGCAGAATATACCACCTTGAAGGATGCCACTTTTCAGTTGGTAAGTTGAACAGGACATGAAATGTCAATGTCCACAAGACATAAACTACAAACAGTTCCAAGGACAAAGCCAGGATTTCTTCAAGTGTCAGATGAAGATTCATAGTTCAGATTCGATGCATTTAGATTTTTCAAAGGTAGGTCCAAAATGTTTAAGAGGCAGCAGTGTTTTCAGAGGCCTCAGCAGGGGGTGCATTAGATTGCACATTGAGTTTTACAATGGAACAACAGTGTTCAGTGGACGATGATCACATAGCTGCATAAAGTGTAAAAGTTTATGACAGTACTCAGTCTGTATGAGGTGCCAGCTAAGCTTGGAAATCAAGCAGTGAAGAAAATGGATTTATTGATTGTAGATCAAATGAAGAACAGTTTTCTTGCTGAAGTTAGGGGATTGCTCTGACCCCAGACTTGTTTCATAGTATGCATAACAGCTTGATGGTAGAATCTTAAATGGCTTAACCGAATGCAGTTTGCTAGAGAGTTTACAAGTGGAAGCCTAGTATCAATTATTAGGCCAGTATTCATAAGTTGGTAAGACAAGTTGGAAGATGTCACATCTGCATAAAAGGTGATGATCCTTTCAGGTACGACAATCAAAGTTCAGAGTCAGTCACAATTCCACGACCTCATGGTAAACAAGGAAAAGAGGTAGTTTCAACCTTTCATGATATAAGTTCCCATCAAGATGATCAATAGAATGGATGGTTGCCAGATGATCAGAGATGGATGTTGCCAGATGAAAATGCAGCAATGACACTGTGAGAGTCACAAACATGGCTTCCTGGATTGTGCAGGAATACGTTTCAAAACATGGAGCAATACTGGAGTGTGTGGTGACATACCCAAGGTTCCTTGCCATTGACAAGGGAAGAGTGCTAGGTTCAAATAAATACTTGTTAACACAAGCAATAAAAATGCAAAATATGGCAATGCCACTGACCCGTACATCCATCATGTATGAGATCAAGGATATGTCCTAATTCTATATCCTGGAAGAGATAACCAAAGGGATGTAAGATTATAATAGCTGTAGGTAGTGCAAAGGACTTCCCTAGCTATGTGATGTTCATCTGATTCCTTAATGTAAGCAGAAATTAGTTCATTAATATGAACATTTGTCAGGTCAAACCTCTTCACTATATCCTTAATATTGTAAATATAAATTCCTTTTCATGAGCAAAACCATGTATACCATGCAATGGGGTGGGGGTGGTATGATATTATATTTTATACTATCATAAACTTTTAAATTAATGTGCTTGAAGAATGGCTATGTCAGCCCTATTTCAAATAGATGTGTCAGAGTCAAATAGGCCTGAGTCTAAACCTGTGTTCTTTTTTTAAAATAAAAAAACCAAAAACAAAACAAAAACAAAATGCCTAGTGCATTTGGGCAGGTTTACTATTATAAGATGTACCACTAGCAGTCAGGATGTGAAAATCCTAAGTGTGTGCGTGTGTGTGTGTGTGTGTGTGTGTGTGGTGCTATCAGTCCCTGTATAGGGGGTCATTATTGAATACCTCGCATGCTGCCAGGGTATCCAATCACATCATCATTATTTAAAAAAAAGGTGTGAAATGTTTGTTGTGAAACATATAACAAATCATTCCAAGTTTAAAGGGTGAGATTTAAAAATCACTGGGTTGTGCATGAACTGCACATTATTAACTAGGGTACCTGGTTGGGAATTGGCTATTAGACCACTGGGTGGTCCAGGGTCCTATTTTTCGATATTAAGTGTCACAAGTTATGGGGCATCATAGGGTAAAACCTTTAAGGTCTAATGACTTTTATTACCATATACATTTTGGATGCAAAATTCCTGATTATCAATAAAATGTAAACAGGGGTTCAGATCAAGCCTAGCTGCTAGAACTGATCCAAAGCAATGATCATACATTCAGTAGGGCCTCACAACCCTTATGGACAATGAACATGTATTTCAGGACTTTAGTGTGAATTCCACAGGATGTAATTAGATCATGTGGACTTGTGAGGTACTCTGCATCAACAAGCTGTTTAGGATTAGGTCAGTGGTTCTTAACTGCAATAAAATGTGCAGTTTGAGTTTGTAAGAATACCCACACTTTTAAAAAGAATAATAAGCATAAAAGCAAGCATTTCTCTCTCTCTGGAACCTAAAAGGAAAGAGAAAAGGAAAACATAGATTAGTACTATTCCTCCCACTGGGGTATGGAAAAGTAATTTAATCTCCTTTAAACAGGTTCATTTGATTGGCATGTAGCCATTTATCAATGACAGTTATAATGAGGCAGTTTAACTTGGTAGACTGCTGGACTGAGTTTGTTTACACTGGGATAGGGCCTGTTGTTGGGCCTTGCCCACACACTGTGAAGCAAACAAGTGTACCCTTTGGATGTCTTGTTTGAGATATTTAACATATTTGTCTACTGATGCTCCATCAGCAGTGGCAGTACACAGGTCCAGAAGTAAATGTTCTGGGAGTCTCATGGACTGTCCAGTCATGATTTCAAAAATGGGGTACACTGTGTACCTGCAGAGGGTGTCCCCCTTATTACCACAAGGAGTAAAAGCAATAATGAATTCCAGTCCTTTGGGGTTTTTCTGAACAAGTTTGGATAACATAACTTTGATCTGCCTGTTAGCCCATTCCACCTGTCCTGATGACTGTGGGTTGTAAGGGATATGAAACTTTTATTTTACCCATAATAAATCCAAAGTTTCCTGCATTACTCTGGCTATAAAGCTGGATTCCTCTATAATCCCTACCTGGTAAATAGCTGGTTTACCAAGGCATTTGCAGTCATTTTGGCTGTGTTGGTCTATGTTGGGATAGCTTCAGTCCATTGGAAAATAGGTAATTGATCACTAGTGCACACTTATTGTTGTTCTTAGTGGTTGGCATAGGGCCAATGTAGTCAATCTGGATGTTGTTCCAGGGGCCTGATTGTCTCTGGGGTAACAATGTATTTTTCCTAGCTGGTATAGGATTGTTCTGTGCACAGATCAAACAGTTACTAATGTAGTGTTCTACATCATTTCTCTTGAGTGTGGCCACCAGACAGAGGATGTCAGTCTGTCTAGGGTCTTTACTGACTCACTGGTGTCCACCCGTTGGAGTATCATGTAATTGGTACAGTAGATAAAATATAATCTCAGGTGTTCAGGAATTACCGGTAACTTTTCATTAGTGTTACAGCAGTGATGTTCCAAATGAGTAGGTCATCACTGCATAACTGAATGTCATTTTCACTTTCTTATTTTGGCTTATTTCTGGAGGTAATTCCTCAGTTCCTTTATTAAGGAACCTATACACTTCCCTCAAATGAGGGTCCTTCTTTTGGAGCACAAGGTTCACATTTTAGAATATGCTCGATCCTAATGAAGTACAGTTTGTATTTAAACTGGTTAGGTTAGGGCTGTGATGTACCCAAACAAGTCTGTATTTCACAGAGGTAATATTATAGTATTGTAAGTGTTTCTTTTCTTCCAAAGAAATTCAGTTTAGAGAGAAACAGACCCAATTAGAATCTATAATAAAAACATAGTATCCGCAGTGCTTTCTGTAATTATCTCAAGGCTGATTGCTAAACTACAGTGCTTAACCCTCTCATGGAGTGCTGGTATCATTTTACATAAGGAAAAATCTCTTAATTCAAGCTGTGTCTTTCTCAAGGACTTACCAGCTCTCCAAACCATCCACAAACAATTGTGTTATTAGGAGACTCCTCACTTTCCTGCTTTACATTTTTTTTCTTTTGCCAGGCATGTATTAACATTGCCTGTGAATCTTACATATATGATGATATAATTACTAGCCATGCACACTCTGTCATCACCAGGATGTACAAATTCCAAACCCTGCTATCTGACCCTTGTTGATGTGTGTGACTGAGTCATCAGTCAAAACATGACACACAGTGATGTATTTTAACACTTTCTGAGGTTCTATCAGAAAGGGCCCTGGGACAGGTAGGTCAGTTGGTTGGAGTGAGCAATCATGGGTCTCTCCTGCAAATTGTAGGCCATAGGCCAACAAGGATGACATTTTCATAGGAGGGACAGTGATGTCATGACCGTGTAAAATGAGAGATCAGTGTGTAAGTCTGGCATTGGATACAAAGTCATCTTTTACTCTGTCTGACAACAGAAAGTTAATTGGCAAATGATTGGAATGCAGCACAAAGGGTGTATATCCAATGATGTGCATAAAATATCTCACTGCCCAATATGTAGGCAAAAGATTCCTTTCACAAAGGTTGTATGTTAGCTTCACTGGGGCGAGCATCTGAGATGCATAAGCAATGGGTCTGATGTGTCCATTGTACAGTATGTCTGGGCTAAAACTGCTGAGATTGCTATATCTGATGTAACAGTTTTAATATACCCTAAAATTGTGATAGGATTAACCAATGCTGGGACCATGGCTAGTGATCCCAAAAGAAAAGACAATGCTATCAGTATTAGGATACCTTGTACCTTCTTACCAGAAGTGCCTGCTATAGTTTGTGCTGGGAATAACCCAGACTGTTCCTGACTTGTGCTTGCTATTGCAGCCCCAGTATGGGACGATCCAGGTGTCATTGATGGAAAGGGTTCTGCATCATGTGCAAGGAGTTCTGACACTATCAGGGGTGCCTGCACAGTGGAGAAAAGTGTTGTGCAAGCTACACATAGATCTTCAGCTATGGATTTTGGTTCAGTAGCCCTCAGGGTGGAAAAAATAGTACTGAAACAGCTGTCAGCACAGGTTCAGAAATCAGACCTGTAAAGCCAGCACACCAGCACATTGGTTGGATTTCCACTTACGATGCTGGTGACCCTGGGTTCAGGAACAGACTCAGGTTGTCGGAGGGCTGGCTGGGGGAGAAGGTTCCAACATTCCATGACTGCTCTCCTTCTCTGGGGGAGGGTACAGAATGTTGCAGGTGCAAGGAGGACACCTGGTGGAGGCCAGGAGTGCCTCAACATACGGCACCAGCAAGATTACAAGGGGGCAGGATGGATGCTGGTGTAATTGCACGTCCCCCCATGGGAGAAAAACCAAGGCTGCCACTCTCTGCCTAAGTGATGCCCTCCCCTTAGCTGTGATCGGCTCCCCAGGCTGACTCCCACCCTATCCCATTGTTCATGGCACCTTACAGGCTGGGTGCCATGTCTCTACCCCGGGGAAAATCCAGGGGTCCCGGGAGTGTGACTCATGTGGGGATGCTGTAGCCGAGGGGTCCATGACCAGGCAGATGGCCCAGGAGAGAGGTGTGGCACAAAAAGAAAAAAACTGAAACCAAAAAAAAAGAAATCAAACCTATAACCCTCCCTCCTCCAATGTGGCCTGTGATGCTGAAAATATCACAGCCACAGGACTTTCAGAATCAGGTTGTCCCCTCCCCCATCAAATGTAAAGTGTGTTTCCCCACCAGAAGGTTGCTGGATGGTAGAAACATTGTTTTTAATGTTACGGCTTAAAGTATTAATGCACTGCATAGGAAAAGCAGCATATTCAGTCTTCTCAGGAAAAGCTGATGTTATTTTACATAGGGAAGAATCACAACATTTCATGTAATTAGCCACAATGTGTTCCTTAACCAAGGATGTGCTAGTATAGTAAACATTGCTAACAGAAGTTGCTTTGTCTGTGGCGTCAGACATTGACTTCATGACAGATTGCATATCAGCCTCATTCAAAAGTACGTCAACATCATTTTTAATGAGAATCTTCTGTCCCTCAAGAACACTAGTCTTATTGATAACATTATCAATCATGCCAAAAACCTCCGGTATGTTTTGTTTGGTTATGACAGCAATCACAGGTCCCTGTAACTGCATGATCCAACCTTCATGATGTGGTGGTCAGCCATTTTGGATTACCTCATAGGCATCCTGGGTTACTGTGTTATGACCATCATCACATGCCATGAACGGCCATCTTGGGGATGGTATGGGGATGCAACCTGATGACATGTGTGTCCACCATTTTGAGACACTAGCAATTATCTATTTTGTGAATCACAGAAAAACAAGTGGCTAGCAACCCACTGATGCACCCCGCATGATATTCAAAGCGGGGATTGAGCCTGGCACAAATCCCGATGTTCCTGAGTGCATCAGTAATGTATGCAATGCAGGTGGGGGGGGCGTGTCCATGCATACTCCACACATCCCGATATTCAGCCCGAGATATGCTGAGCCCATGCAAGTGCAACCCCTACCTGCGCTGCACACAGGTGAGCTAAAAAAAAAAGGAGCAACATCTGGCCACCCACAGGTGAGCTGCCGTATTGCAGGGTGCAACACAGCAGCTGCCACCTGTGGGTGGCCACCCGAGCTCCGGCAGCACATTCATGGTGGTGCTCCCCAATGCCTGATCACGGGCATTTGTTATGATTAATAGTCCCATATCCCTGGTCATCCAGTGGACTGCTTGCAGCCCAATCATGGGCATTTGTGAAACATAATCGTCCTATATCCCTGGTGGTCCAGTGGACCACTTGCAGCCCAATCACAGGCATCTGTGAAAGATAATCATCCTATATCCCTGGTGGTCCAGTGGACTGCTTGCAGCCCACTTGCGGGCATTTGTGAATGATAATCATCCTATATCCCTGGTGGTCCAGTGGACCATTTGCAGACTGATCACGGGCATTTGTGAAAGATAATCATCCTATATCCCTGATGGTCCAGTGGACCATTTGCAGCCTGATCGTGGGCATATGTAATAACAAAAAGAGGTCAAAAATTCCTGGTGGTCCAGTGGACCACTTCCAGCCCAATCGTGGGTGAACATTTCACAATAGAACACACCAAGCCATCCCTGGTGGTCCAGTGGTACCCCCTCCCCACCCGCCCACTGAGCCCCAGCACCCCGCTCTCCCATCAGCAGTGGTGGCAGCTCCCCACCCGCCAGCTGCCCCACCGCCCACCAACTGACTACGTGCATAGTAGGGCTGTATGCCCATTGGTCCACAGCTCAGGCCAATGGGTGTACAGACTATACTGTACTACACAGTGCAGATCTGTAAATGGATCATTCACATATCTGGACTGTGTAGTACGGTACAGTCTGTATGCCCATTGGCCCATGCTGTGGACCAATGGATGTACAGCCCTACCATATGCAGTCAGTCAGCAGGTGGTGGGGTGGCTGGCGGGTGGGGAGCTACTACCAGCTGCTGACCGGGGCAGCAGGGTGCTGGGGCTCAGTGGTGGGTGGGGAGGGGTACCACTGACCACCAGGGAAGACTTGGTGTGCATTGTGACACGTACACCCGCAATCGGATGGACATGGTCCACTGGACCACCAGGGATTTTGGACCCTTTTTGTTATTACATATGCCCTCAATCAGACTGCAAGTGGTCCACTGGACCACCAGTGATATAGGATGATTATTGTTATACACATTCCCATGATCGGGCTGCGAGCGGTCCACTGGACCACCAGGGATATGGGACTTTTATAATGCAATGTATGCCCGCGATCGGGCAGTGGGGAACTTTGCTGCATGTGCAGAGGGTGTCGGTCCCCCACGGCTGCAGTCTGGCAGGGCGCAAGGTGCAAGTCGCCGGGGATCGGCACACCTGCATGCAATGGGGTTAGGTCGATGCAATGGCCCCATTTGCACCTTGTATACATTATGGCTCCATTTGCATGTGCACTTTAAATATCGCGTTGTTGAGCCTAGTGCAACGGAACTTGTGCTAGTGCAGCCCCCTGCTCCATTCTGGCCACTTGCGCTGGTGCAGTGTCACTGCGCAATGCAAACTGCGGGTGGCCAAGGTGTGATATTCAACGATGCTGTGCCATGGCGCAGCTCTGTTGAATATCACCCTGTCAACACCCCTGCACAGCCAAGTTGTACTGTGCCTAGGCTTGCGCCACAGCCTGACGCAGTCTGAATATCCCTCCCATAGTGTATAAAGTAATCACTGATGATCCCAAAGAATCATCATAACAATAATTAGGTAGATTATATATGGAATATATGTAAAAGACAAACATAATGCATTATAGTGAGGTATAATAGTCATGCATGATCTAATCCTATGAAAGGATGTAAACATTGGCATATATTAGCAGCAAAGCACATTCCTGACACTCATGCTTATATGTTGGGTTCCCAAAATCAACATGTTAGTGCAAAATAGCAGTATCACAGTATAACAGACCAGGAATACAGTGTAAGGTGTATGTGGGACATTAGGAGCATAACCCAGGCATAACACCCTAACCCATCTCCTAGAGGGATGTGCTGAGACCGTTGGTCCACTGTTCACCAGGACAATCTGATGTTCACTTTCTGAGGGGACCTTTCCTGATGCCTTAGAGGAGGCACTGGTGAGGCCCCCCCCAAAAAAAATCACTCGACCCTGATGTCCTGGCAAATTATTGACCTATTTCCAACCTCCTATTCTTAGAAAAGGTTGTTGAGAAAATAGTGGCACTGCAGCTCAAGGCAAACCTCACAGCTTATGAAATCTATGAGCCATTCCAGTCCAGTTTTAAGGCTCAGCACAGCACCAAAATGGCATTGGTCAGGGTGCAAAATTACCTCTTCAGGGCAAGAGATAGAGGAGGCCGGTCAGTTCTCGTTCTTCTCGATCTCACTTCAGCATTTGATGCCGTGGACCACATTGTGCTTTTGGATCACCTTATTAGAGAATATTGTGAACTCACTGGAATTGTCATCACCTGGTTTGAGTCCCATCTCTTGAGCAAGAAGCAACGGTTGGTAATGGGGAATTTCTCCTCCTCCCCAGAGTTCCTGCCATGTGGAGTTCCTCAAAGGTCAATCCTATCACCAGTGCTGTTTGCAGTGTACATGCTACCCCTGGGAGAACTCATTAGATGTTACAGGCTGAGTTTTCACTGCTATGCAGATGAAACCCAGCTGTATATGTCTTTTGGCCCTGAAATAAGTGACACCATGGAAGTGCCAAATAATTACCTGGCCAGAATTCAGGACTGGATGTCCTCCAGCTGGTTGAGGCTAAACCCTGACAAGATGGAGGTCCTGGTGACTGAGTCTGGTTGCAGGTATGATGGGAGTGTCTCCAGAGTGGCAAAAGGATTAGTCCTGGGAACCACTCTGTTGATTGCTTCCTCTATGGTGAGAAATCTGGGCATTTTTCTGGATGACAAATTGACACTTGATGTTCAGGTGTCGTCTGCTAGCCAAAGTGGTTTCTACCACTTAAGGAATGCCACCCTGATTAAACCCTTAGTTCCACCTGAGGAACTGCCATCACTAGTACACACCTTTGATACATCCAGGCAAGACTACTGCAATACTCTCTACTTTGGGGTCTGTGGAGGGACCCTCCACTAGCTGCAGCTGGTGCAGAACACAGGGGTCAGGTTACTGACAGGACTGTCTAGGTCATATCATGTGACTCCAGTCCTGTGAGATCTGCACTGGCTGCCTGTCAGGTGGAGGATCATCTTCAAAGTGGGCTTGATCACAAATAAGACCCTGTACAGATTGGGCCCTGGCTACTTGATGGATCTCCTTACCCCTGCCACTCTGGTCCGCTACCTCTGCTTTTCCACTAGGGGCTTCCTTGGAGTTCTAAGAGCCAGGCTGAAGACCTCTGGTGATTGAGCATTTGAGGTGGCTGGCCCTGCCCTCTGGAACTCAATTCCCAGCTCTGTAAGGGAGGCCCCATCAGTGGAGGCAATTAAGAGGGGTCTAAAGACTTATCTTTTTAAACAGGCTTTTCAGACCAACCCATAGTATTTTTAAGTCTGTATTTAATATTTGTTATTTATAATTTTCTGTTTATCCTTGAATTTTAAAATTTTATAATCCTTTAGAGTTTTAGTTTATTAGTTACTGTCTACCCTGCCTGTTTTTATTCTTGTAAGGCACCCAGAGCCTCTGGGATTGAGTGCCATATAAATAAATCTTACCTTACCTCTAATGGACTTCTTCTGCCTCTAACATAGTGGGCCCCCCAAATTCCATAATATTAATGTTTGATATCTTTCAAATTTTGCCATACTAGGCATTCCCTATAACCAATGAGTCATGTGTCCTATAACATTCTGAGCCAACCTATAGCTCCTCCAAGATCCATACAGTTGTAGGTGTATCACATAACATTATGGCCTCTGGCAGTGAGTGACAGGCCACAGTCCACACCCCTCAGCAGCAAACAGGACTCTTTCTGCCTCTGTCACAGAGCACCCAGTGCCAAACAAAATGCCAACGTTCAAACATTGCCCCTGTTCTGCCATAATAGATAGTCTACAGTGCCAAGTGGAAATTCCTGTTGGCCCAAGCTGCTATCCCCCTCTCCCCAGTTTGGAGAGCCTATTTCAAATCCTCTCCTGCCTGTTTTAGATGTTATTCATTGTACAGCCAGTTACACAGTGCAGACCCACATTGTTTCCAGTTCCAACTTGCATCCTTGTTTGTTCATAGAATACAAACATGTTATGGTGCAACTGTGATTCACTACTGCATTTTAAGCCATTAAAATGGCATTAATTTACCATTATTATTATGTGAACCCATTCATTCCTATCATTAAACCTTGTATCACCATTTGTAATGGTCGATGCATCTTCACATTAAATTGCCTTTAATTATTGATGGCTTGTGTGTAAACTATTAATTTATTCACACATGCCATTAATTAACCATGAAAGGTATCCATTAAATATTTAATGGCTGCAGTACACCCCCTTATATCTTACAGCAGTCTTTTTAATTGTGTGTTTGATAACCATTAAAATCATTTAATAAATACTTAATTGCCATGAAAATTATGTTCATGTTGTGCTAATACATTAATGGCCCTTAAAAACAATGTACATCATTAATTACTGTAACTACTGCCACCAGTAGAAAGTCATTGTCTTCTATGCCATTAATTTAGTTGTTATGTTTGCTGCTCATACATTAATGGTCATTAATAAATAAGTATGTGCCACTATAGCGCCTTATAGATGATCAACAACAGCACAACATCCATTCATAAAGGACATGTAACCATGAAAGGACATACATACCTTTTTACACTTTATAACAATTAATACCACCCCTTAACATATTATTGTAGGGGGTATTAACTGGCATTCATTTTTTATACTATGGTTCATACTATGGCAAGCAGAAGGAGTGAGAGGTGTATGCCCAATGTAGCTCCTATCTCTTAACCTTAATTTTGTGTCAGTAACTAATCATCCAATCTCCTCTTGAAACATCTTTATGCTCACTTAATACTATATGTAGTGGTAATGAATTCCACATGCCAATTACTCTCTGTATAAAAAAAATGTTCACATGTGGTGGTGCATCACAACAGTTTTAGTTGCAACGGATGACCCCTAGTGATAACAGAGTTTTGTTTATAGTCAAAAACCATTTCAGTAAACAGTCATCTGCAATGATGTCCCAAAGAAAAAGCAAGTCTCCCCAGTATTTTCTCATTTCTAGTGGCATAAATCACAGTATACTTAGTCTGGCACTATAACTTTTGTCTTTTAATCCAGTAATATATTTTGTAAATTTTCTCTGTGTTTTTTCTATAGCTCAGATTTCTCCAGACTTGTACGGGGACCATAACTGGGAACAAAAATCAAGGTGTCGCCTCACATAGGACCTATATAATGGCTGCATTATAGTAGAATCTCTCAAGCTAATATTATTTTTAATTGTCCATATCAATTTGTTAGCCTTACAGATTGTTCCATTTATATGATGCTTGAAACTTAGGTCCTCAGTGATGAACACACCAAGATCCTTTTCACATGAAGTTTCTCTTAATAAACTGTCACCCATAAATAAGACTGTTTAGTGCTGTTATGTCCTAAATGCATAACAGAGCATTTGTCTATATTGAAATATATTTTAGATGTTAGATACAGGATTCACAAATGTATAACAGTTGGGCCATCAATATGTAGTAGGAATGTTTTGGGGGTCTGGATTTATTTAAGTTGGTTAAATAAGTTACTGAACACTAGTGGAGAGCTCATAGGAATAAAATTGAAAAGCAGGCTTTGTATTCAAGGTGATTAAATATTCATATGATTAGTAGCCAGGAGTATATAATGGTATCAGTTAGGGTGTCTGTATTTGCCAGTGAGCTTTCTACCCACTGGCCCTCCCCCTTAGTTTGTGGAGGAGTTCGGGGTTGGAGTGGATTATAGCATTAGCAGGAGATTGATGTGAGCTGGCTTGGAGTGGAATTGCTGTGGTGCTGAGAGAGAGAGAGAGAGCGAGAGATGCTGTGTCAAGGTAGGAGAAGGAGTCATTATTCACTTGGGGACTAATGACCTGGCTAGAGAGGGGGTAGAAGTAGGAAGAGTACAGGAAGAGTTCAGGGAGCTGGGGAGGACACTTGGGCAAGTACCACACTCCGTCACCTTCTCAGAGGTGCTACATGTCCATGGCAAGGGGGAAGGGAGGGACATCCACATCATTGAATTCAACAAATGGCTGAAGAAATGGTGTGGAGAGGTGGGGTATGGCTTCATTGGGGACTGGAACCTCACTTGGAGGGATGAAGGACTGTATTCTCCAGATGGCCTGCATCCATCCATCCAGGGGAGGCAAAGGTATCCTCTCTGAGAAGTTTAAGTGCATCCTTAGTGATCATTTATTTATTTATTTATTTTATTTATTTAGCTTTTGTTGACCGGGTAAGTGCACTAGACAAATCCTGCCTATTTTCAGGCACGACCCGGGGGAAGGGGATACAGATGAATGCCAACTGACCTTGAACCAGATTAAGCTGTTGGTGGTATTTTTAGTGGAATTTAAACTTGCCAAGGGTGAAGGCACAGACAGTCAAGGGGATTATAAAAGTCCCCCCAAAGGACATAACTGAAAATAGTGAGGACCCAATAACTAGCATAATATCTAACCATAAAACTACTATGGTTACAATGGGGGAGAGAACAGAAGGTACATCACTAATGTGGTGCAGGGCAAAGACCAATAAACAAGGAACATTAAGGGGGTACATAGAGTGGAAGGTCATGTGCACAAATGCCTGCAGTCTGGGAAACAAAATCCCAGATCTAACGGATGGCAGACACAAACCTGGACATTGTGGCTAATATGTATACATGGTACGTAGGGAATCATGACTGGGATGCAGCCATACCAGGGTAAGCACTTTTTTAGAAAGGATAGGGAGGGGAAGAGGGGAGGAGGGGTTGCTATGTATGTAAAGGAAGGGATTAAAGCTATGAAGGCTCTGGGATCCAGGGAAGAAGCAGAGGCACTGTGGGTCACTCTGGAGTCAGGGAACAAAACAACTATCCATGCTGGAGTAGTTTACAGGCCTCCTGTGCAGGGGGAGGATATAGATCTAGTATTAGTGGAAGTCTTACATAATTTGGCAGCCAAAGAGGAAGTACTACTAATGGGTGACTTCAACATGCTGGATGCAGATTGGAATACCCAGACTGTAAGTACATCAAGGAGCAGGGACCTCATGTCTGCCATGTATGGGGAAACCTAAGGCAGCTGGTGGTTGAGCCCACCACGGAGGAGGCTGTACTGGATTTAGTGCTGACAAATGGGGATAGAATCATGAATTTTGAGGTGGGCAGTCCCCTTGGTACCAGTGACCACAGAACTGTGTGATTTAGAGTCAACAAGTTGGCATAAGAAAGCCATTCAAAGATTAAGATCCTAGATTTCTGGAAAGCCAATTTCATGGAGATGGGGGAACAGTTCAAAATTGCCCTGGCAGCAGAAGATATGGAGGAGGGGTAGAAGAACAGTGGCTTAGGCTCAAGAGGTCCATAGCAGGAGTGACAAGTCAATGTGTCAGATTGCTTAGCAAAAGCAACAGAAAGAAGCAGCCACTGTGGTTCTCTAAGTCAGTAGCAGGGAAAGTATGAGAAAAAAGTAAGGCATTCAGCAAATACAAGGAGACACAGAAAGAAGAAGACAGATTGAAATAGCTGGTGAGGCAGAGAGAAGCTGAGAAAGTTGTCAGAGGGACTAGGGCAAGAACGGAGGAAGGAATAGCACAGGTTACCAAGAAGGGGGACAAGACCTTCTTCCATTATATTAGTGAGAGGAAGAAGACCAGAAATGGTATTATTAGGTTAAAGAAGGGAGAAGGTGGGTGGAGGACAACCTTGAAAAAGTTGAGATACTGAACAAATATTTTTGCTCAGTATTTACCTATGAAGAGGCAAGGGAGGGGCAAAGACTCATGAGAAAAGATGTACAGGGGAGAGAGGTGGACACCAGCCCATTTATGGCAGATAGAGTCTTGGAGGAACTAGGAAAAGTAAAGACAGACAAGGCAATGGGGCCAGGTAGGATTCACCTTAGAGTGTTGAAGGAACTAAGGGAAGTCCTAGCTGGTCCGCTGACAACCCTCTTCAACCAATCACTAGAAATGGGGGAGGTACTTGGGGACTGGATGAACACAGAGGTGGTCCCCCTGCACAAGACTGGAAGTAGGGAGAAAAGTAGACAATTACAGACCTGTAAGTCTGACCTCATTGGTGGGGAAGCTGATGGAGTCTCTGCTTAAGCAGAGGGTAGTGAAGTTCCTGGTATCAAGCAATGCAAAAGACCCAAGACAGCATGGATTTAATGAGGGTAGGTCTTGTCAGACTAATCTTATTGGTTTCTTTTACTGGGTGACCAGGGTGGTGGATCAGGGAGGGGTGGTGGATGTGGCCTACTTGTATTTCAGTAAAGCCTTTGACACCATTCCTCATAGAAGGTTGCTTAACAAATTGGGAAATCTGAGCGTGGGCTCTAAAGTGGTAAAATGGGTTGGAAACTGGCTAACTGGTAGGACCCAGAGGGTGGTAGTAAATGACATAAAATCAGAAGTGGGGGTGACCAGCGGGGTTCCACAGGGATTGGTGCTGGGTCCAGTTCTATTCGATGTATTCATAAGCTATATTGCAGAGGGACTGGAGGGGAAAGTATTCCTGTTCACAGATGACACTAAGATCTGTAACCGAGTTGACACACAGGAGGGGCTAGATAAAATGAGAAACAACCTAAGACTACTTGAGGAGTGATCAAAGGTTTGGCAGTTGGGTTTCAGTGCTATGAAGTGCAAGATAATGCACTTGGGACACAGAAACCCAAGAGAGGAATACAGGATGGGGGGCAGGTTCTAGCAACCACAAGTCAGGAGAGAGACTTGGGGGTTATCATATCCGGTGTCCTGAAGTCAGCCAAACAATGCGAAAAAGCAGTGGGGAAGGCAAACAGAATGCTGGGGTGCATAGGAAGGGGCATAACCAGTAGAAGGAGTGAAGTGGTGATGCCACTGTATAGATCACTAGTGAGGGCCCCATCTGGAATACTGTGTCCAATTCTGTTGACCGCATCTCAAGAAGGACATAGACAGAATGGAAGCAGTCCACTGAAGAGCAACAAAAATGATACATGGACTGCACCACAAGCCTTATGAGGAAAGACACAAGGAACTAAACATCTATTTACTGGAAGAGAGAGAGGGGATATGAGAGAGACTTTCAAATACCTTAGAGGAATAAATAGGGCTCAGGAGGGGGAGAATATTTCAGAGAAGAGAGTGCATAAGAACAAGGGGACATAACACGAGGCTGGAGGGAGGGATGCTTAGGGGGAATGCTAGGAAGTATTTTTTCACAGAGAGGGTGATGGATCCATGGAACAGCCTACCAGTGGAGGTGTTAGAAGCAAAAACAGTACGGGGATTCAAAAGTGCATGGAATAAGCATAAAGGCACCCTGCTATAAAGTAGAGTGAGGGAAAGGCAGTCCAGATAATAGTAGGGATTGTCAAACCAAGTAGGGAAATGGGCAGCCTAGGTGGGCTGTATGGTCCTTATCTGCTGACAGATACTATGTTTTTATGTTTCTATTAGAGTCAGCAATGGGCAGGCGACCTGGGTGAGGAACAGCATTCAGGTGACAGGCATTGTTGAAGCAGGTGAAGACAGGCAGTGGGGTGGCCATGGTACAGTATGTGGTGTGTGTCATGGGCCAGAGTGGAGAATGGCAGTACTCAACTTGTGGTTGGAATGCTTTCACAGTCTGCAGGCTATGCAGTGAATACAAACTTTTTTTTAGGCAGTCTCAGACTCGCAGTGATAAGGGAGTAGCAGGCTGGGGTGGTTAACATTTTGCTGGGCCTGGATCTGTAGGCTTTTGCAGGTGATGTATTCTTCTCCATTCTCAACCTGTGTGTTGGTTTGACTGTTTAGGGGCAGAAGGCAGGCAATCTGTGGCAATGTTCTGCATTTCATGGCTGTGCTATTCTGGGTGAGGCATGGCTAGCTGACTGAGAGCCAGGCAAGTGGTAGACAGAGTTGCTGCTGTAGAGATTAAAGAGCCATTATGTTAGGATTAGGAACAAATCTTATAAGAAATTAACAGTATGCAATAACATCAGATATTAGCATAGCAACTGAGGCTTTTAAAACAATACTTTTTATTTCTGACAATTGGTCTTTAATGCTTTAAAATGTGGCTGCAGTAGTCTTCCCCTTTGTGTCTTGCTTTTCTTTCTTTTTAGGGCTGCAGTGGGCAGAGCCCTGCAGACCTATTGCGATCAAAAAAGGACTCTACATTCCTTGCATTCTTTGCAGCTGAACAACCAGTTAGTGTTCCACCACAGTTGCCTCCACATCCCTGGAGCACTCCGCTTGCACTGCACTATTTCGGCACTGTCCTGATTGCGACACTGGGGGATTGGGCACCCCCAGTGTCACTCTTATGTTTCTGGGGGGGGTGGGTTCTGAGAGGGAGGGTCAGGTGGGGGGGATATCTGTAATTTAAAAAAAAGTGGTCATGGCAGAACACGGCACATTCTGCCATATTCAATATGGACGCTGCACGCTACTGTGCAAGCGCGACATGCACAATAGAGTGTGGCAACCATTTTGGAGAAGGTGGAGTGTGCTGTGTTCTACCATGACCCCTGTTTGTTTTTTTCTTTAAATTTACAGATATTCCCTATACCTGACTCTCAGAACACACCACCCCACCTCCCCCAAAACATAACAGTGACACTGGGGGTGTCCAATCCCTCAGTGTCATAATCAGGAAGGCACCAGTTTTTTTAAAGTAAATTATACATAACCTCACAGCCAACCCTCTTTCTCGGCACCCCCCCTCCCAGAAACATAACAGTGACACTGGGGGTACGCAATCCCACAGTGTTGCGATCAGGAAGCTCCCATTTTTTTTCATATTCCCCTCACCTGACTCTCCCTCTCAGCACCCACCAACCCCCCAGAAACATAAGAGTGAACATGGGGGTGCCTAATCCCCCAGTTTTGGGATAAGGATTTCAGTCCCCCCACCTGACCCTCCTTTGACACTGGGGAGTGCCCACTGCCACAGTGCAGAAACCATTGGTCTTTTTTTTATTTTTATTTATTTATTTTGTACCTGTAAAAAGAAAACCATCAATCAATATATTCTATGTCCAAGACTCACCCCACCTAACCATCCCACTCAGCACCCACCACCCAACACCACCACCACCCAAGCCCTTTCTTATTGATCAGAGGTCCAATGCTATAATCCTTTATGGGCCACAGACAGGTCCTCCCTCTTAAAGCTGGATCACAAACTGAAGAAACAGGTATGCTGTTCAATGTATTTCAAAGGGGTTTTGAAATTAGTGGCATAACTTGGGCATTTTTTGTATATTTTTGGCCCAAATTTTCAACATTCCTTCTTAGGGACCCTATCTCACAAACAATTGAACTGTCATTAGGTGGATCTGTCCCAAAAAGTGATTTTGTGGTCCATGTACAAAAATCACCTTTAGGGAAGGAGTTGGAAATTTTCTCTGCCCTTGTTCATGAGGTGGGGTCATAAGAATGTTAAGTTAAAAATTTGATGCAAAAATTTTGAAAAAACATCAAAGTTATGATCCTACGTTGAATTTTGCAAATACAGGCTTGCAACTTTGGTAATTTTTAATATTTTACCCCAAATTTACAACATAGCCACATCTTTACAGCACCTCATAAATGTAACAGCCGTAATTTTTCATCTCCTGCCCAAAATGTGTTTTTGCGTCTTGAACATTGATTTCACAGTCCCTGTGTGAAATCACCTTATGGGCAGAATTTGATCATTTGCTCTGCCATTGTTCATGAGGTAGAATCATAAGAAGGCTATGTTGCAAATTTGATGTACAGATATTAAAAAACAACAAACGTGTGAGCCTACACTAAATTTTGTGAATATAGGCTCATAACTTTGGTAATTTTCAGTATTTTTACCCCAAATTTACAACATAGCCATATCTTTACAGCACCTCATGAATGTGACAGCTGTCATTTTTCAAAACCAGGCCAAAATGTTTTGTTTTTTTTATTCCAGAAGGTGATTTTGTGGTCCTTGTGCAAAATCACCTTTTTGGCAGGAGTTGAAAATTTTCTCTGCCATTGTTCGTGAGGTGGGGTCATAAAAAGGCTATGATCTCAATTTGGTGTAAAAATATTTAACAACAAATAATTTATCAGGCTATGTTAAATTTTGCAAATACAGGCTTGTAAGTTTGGTAATATTCAATATTTTTAACCCACATTTTCAACATAGCCGTTTCTTTACAGCATCTCATGAATGTGAAAACTGTCATTTTTCAACTCCTGCCCAAAATGTGTTTTTGAGTCCCAAAAGTTGGTTTTGCAGTCCCTGCATGAAATCATCTTTTGGGTGGATTTGAACATTTGCTCTGCCCTTCCTCATGAAGAAGGGTCATAACAAGGCTATGCTGAAAATCTGGTGTACATATATTAGAAAACACCAAATTTAGGAGCCTACCTCACGTTTTGCTAATGCAGGCTTGTAACTTTGGTAATTTTCAATGTTTTTGCATCAGACTTCTTGCCTGCAGCCCTATCAACTTTGGCCAGAGTTTAAGTTTTGTGTTACTGTACTACTACTGTATTTTCCCGTGTCTGCTGACTTATCTAGATGGATCAGTAACAAGCAACTATTTTTGTCAGCTGGTATATTTGTTAAGGAATGGGTAGTCAAAAAATTATACTGGGGTGCAATCCTTCTCCCATGCAGCATGGGTGGGGGTTGTGCCCAATTCTTATAAACCCCTAAATAAGTGAAAACTAAACTGGAGAGGGTACTATACCACTATACCAGCTAACATGGGCCTTTACTCTGGGCCCTTGGCTACATTCCTTCACATTCCTGCCACTGGTGAAGTGCAAATAGATGGATTCATCACCATCCACACACAAAAAAGGTTGTTGTACTCCACCAAATAGCACTACAGAATGAAGGGCTCAGCCACAAATAACTGAAGTCCACCTCTCAAGCCCCAAAACATCTTGAGGTTAGAGCATCATGCTGTGAATGAAACTGGGTACATCCAGTAGTCCTGGGTTTAAATACCCAAATCTTTACTTGCATACTGTATGATACTGAGCATGCCGCAAATGGTCCCTAGTTAAAAACACAGACACGCACACACACACACACACACACACACACACACACACACACACACACACACACACACACACACATGCACACACAAACACACATGCACACACAAACACACACACACATACACACACACACACACACACACGCACACACACACACACACACACCTTATGATTGCTCACATTCTGTAAAGGGTGCTGATGTAACTGGTTGATTCTGATTCCTTTTTTCTTTTTAAAAGTGAAAATCAGATTGGCCACCATGCGCATGCATATTGGTTCCCCCCTTGTGCATTGACATCTCTAGGGACATAACGGGGAAAAAATGTTTGGTCCTAGTGCCAGCTCTCCAAGAGACCATGGTACATCCAGGACAGTCCCGTCCACTGCCTGCATTGTCAGATCCTGTGCACTATCAGGGGTATATCCTCCCACCTCTGAATCCCACCCAGGGAAGGGGCAGTCCTAGGCTACATGGGGGCTGACATTGAACAGGTAGGCAGGGACTAGTGGGAGGTGCTGGGGGTTGCCCTGGTGGGAAGGGTTTGAAATTCAGGGACTAGAATGTGAATTATTAAAAAAATACATAAAAAGTTTGCATTAGATGGAACATCTCAGTTGGCCCATTTCACCTTGCCATGCGGTCAGTTTCCAGCAGCCAGACTGTGGGGTAGCTGCAGCAAAGAGCCCAGATGTTGGCATGGGACAATTGAATGGGCCAGTCACCTGTCCCTACAAACCCTCTGAGTCATGGAAACCTGCAACTCTCTGCCACTTCAGCTCATTTCAGGCATTGAGTTGAGCACTGATCAGCTAGAGCTACTGACTCAGGACCCCCATTAACTTTAGAACTTCTGAAATCTTGGAATTAGGGATAACGATCAAGGGCAATGAAAACGAGCTGCTTCAATCAATCATTTCATTACAGAATTGCTGCAGAATCAGCAGTTATTCTGCTGCAGCTACCTTTAGGTCCTGCCGCAGAATCTAGGCCAACTTTGCCACAGATTTTTTTACAATTGCAATAAAAGTCTTGTTAATTTATCTGTTCCAGGAAATTGCATGCAGATGGGTTCTGCTATACATCTAGTACTGTTTAGGGGAACAAAAATTAAGCTAATCCAAATGACAGTTAAAGACATCCTGGTGCATGAGTCATGCTGGCATTGTGCACGATTAATGGGCCACTAAAATAAAAAAAATGCCATTAGAGGAACGTTGCTATTAAATGGGTAATCAAAATTTAGTGGTACCATTATTTTTGTACCAATTAAGGGGAAAGTAATGAGATGGTATATGTGACATGATACGGATAGGGATTGCAGTATAGTCTAGAGGTTAGAGTCACAAGCTGTTGTGAATGAGCTTGCTACATCCAGCAGATCTGTGTTTGATTCCCACAACTTGTACTGTATCACTCTCAGCAAGTCAGCTAACCACCCAGTGCTCCCAGGTCACCCCTGAAAACAGGCACTTGTGCCTAGTGGGCCTTACCTGGTTACCAAAGGAAAAAAAATGTTTAAATATGTCGGAGACCATTAATATGATGCAGTATTTTAATGGCCATTAATTAATCAATTAAACCATGTCTGAATTTTCATGGAGTTTTAATAGGCATTGTAATGGTGACCATTATTACAATCTTTATGGTCATTAACAGATATAATAAGAAGGGTCTGAGAAATGGAGCTTTCTGATTGGCTGCAAACATTCTAACAGCCTTATGTTAATCTTTTATTAACATACATGTAGAGCTTAGCCATATGCTGAACAAGGTTTAACACTGCTTAAAAACATTTTCTATTATAATAGCAATAAGGCACTCCCAGTTATTATGTTAACGGTCAGTTAATAACCTTCTAGGGGCATGTGGCACTCGGCTACACCTCGTGCTACAGTACACCCCTAGAAGGTGATTAACAGACCATTAACATAACCCTTGGTCATGCCTTATTGCTTAATTAATGCCCAATCAATTAACCAGTATCTCACTATTAAAATGACCATTAAAAGTTTATGTCCATTAAAAAATTAATGGCCAGAAGATGAAACATCTCCCATTAAATTTAATGACATGTTAAAGGTTAGAAAGACTTCAATGTATAATTTGGACCATTAATTATGTACCAATTAATAGGAATTTAGTGGCAGACATAATTAAAATTTTATGGAAATATAATGGGTAAGTTTAATGGCATTTTAATGGTTTATTCATGCAGTAGTGATTCTCAGCAACCAAGTGTTCATGCACATACCTGCTTCCTGCCTTTTCTGAGATTTACCATCAAAACTCACCTAAATTGTACAGCAGTCATACCCATTTTGCCTTTCTTTTCTCTCCAAAGTGCTGTGTCTCTCTGACTTTTTCTTGACATGCTGGGTCTCCCCATTCTAACCTCATTTGGTTCACATCATATCCAGGGTAGGAGTGGCCCACAGGGCTACAGGGAAGATTCCCTTGGGGCCCCACCCCTTAGGGGACCGCCATGGATGAGTAGCACTTTTTATTTCAGGGTAAACCCTAAGTTTCAAGTTTTGCCTGGCCTGTGGGTGAGTGGTAAAAAATTACAAAAAATAAATAAAAGAATTTGTACACTTTGTGTTTGTTTTTTTATCCCCCCCAGCCATGCCTGTGACACAGTACTGTGCCCTAGCCTAGTCCCTCGCTTGCTTGAGAGTTGTCATCATGCAGTTTGCATGTGTGTCACAACACTTCCTTCCCACTTCCCTGAATGTTACCCAAATCATGCACGTGTGTGCGCCCAGCAGCAGTCCTTCTGACTAAGTTTTGGCACCTATTGCCACCATTTCCATTTGCTGCTGCTGCTGGAGCTTGGGAGGAGTGCACAGTGGGCTATGGACTGGATTCTCTTAATTGTTGGGCTAGCTGCTTGCAGACAGTGTTGTGACTCGAATAGTCAATGCCAGATTTGTTCGTAAGGTGTTGAGAGATGAACGGGCTGGAACCGGGGCCTGGGGAGTTGAGTCGAGAAAAGGATTGTGAAATGAAACAGTTGGTTGATTTAGGTGAGGAAGTTGGAGAATATTTTCGTTGTACCCCAGCAGGCCAGGTCCCCAGCAGTGATGCTGATGGCAGTGAGAGGCTTCACTCAAGGCAGAAGCAAGGCCAGCTATCAGTGGTGCCACCTGCCACATTGTCAAAGTTCCAAATGTTGGCTCATCAGCTCTGCTCTGGGGTCTTTTTTGAATTACACCCTGGCTGGTGGCCTACCCTGTTTGCAGACAGTTGGAGGATCGACAGGGAGTGTCTTATGGGAGTGGGACACTACAGCCAGCCCAAGGACTCGGAGTGGGTCAGTGTCAGTTGGTGACTGTCTCTCGGCAATGGACAGAACCACAACTACAGCACACCGCACACCCCAGAGGAGTCTGAGGAGTAAAATAAGTAGACTGCTTTTCAACATTAACCTCCACAAAGAAAGACTTTTAGGGCAATGGACAAATACTGACAAAAAAAAAATCTCTGTTCTCACCAGTGGTGGTGGAAAAGAATTGAAAACCAATTAGCCAGCATGGATGCTAGAGCACAGAGCAGGTTAGGGAGAGTGACTGATGCTGCTGGCATAAGGATCGAACACAAGTAAATAAATTCCTGCAATTAAAAAGCATGCTATCTATTGCCACACATTTAAGGTCTCATCCCTGGCATAATGCACAACTTGGGTAATTAAATTACCCTCAGGGCATTTGCAAATGGCCCTAATGCCAATATGCCAAGCCATTTTGAGGTTGTACTCAGACAGCAATCTCTGACTCAGCTCTAACATGAATATGTGGGAGGGAGTAGGTCACTGCTGGGTGAAAGCATCCCAATGACACTTATAACTGGTCATGGAAACCATCTGGGAAGGGAAAATGTGCATACATATTTGAAAATAGGCAACTTATGGCTTACACAGTACAGGTCCAGGATTTTAAATAACTTCTACTTTACAGCCCAAAGGTTCTACAACATGGGGTCATTTTGACAAACCTACTTCCTAGATGTGGAAAGTATGAAGGATCCCTCCTGCATATATTATGGGAGTACTCAAAGGTGTGGTCAGTAATTCAAGCAAACTTAGCCCCCTTGCTGGACTGCGAGTTGTGTTAACCCTTGAAATCCCTTGAAATTTGTTTGCTAGGGAACTATGGAGACCTCCTGGTTCTTGGTATGCAAAAATATCATGTGGTTATGGTGGCAAATGTAGTCAAGCAGAATTCGCAAGACACTGGTTGGACTGAGAGGTCTCCTTGTACAGGTAGTGGCACAATGAAATGCTGGATACTCTGAAAATAGAAACAAATATTGCCAGTGTCAATAATACGTAGAAGGTATAGTTTCAAAGATGGGGGAGGTGCCATATGTTAATTTTAGTGGAATAGTATGTTAGGGGACCACCAATATTGGAGGGAAGATTAACATCCACTTGATGTACTAAAATTATATGTAGAATAGTGCTTGGTCTCACCTTTTGGGCTTGGATGTTTTTACGTGATGGCTGCTTCCAGTGTATTTGAAACAAGAAGTAGCACTGTTGTTTTTCATATATTATGCATGAATTAACTGCCTGAAAATCTGCTATCAC
Organism: Neoceratodus forsteri; assembly: GCA_016271365.2. Taxonomy (NCBI): domain Eukaryota; kingdom Metazoa; phylum Chordata; order Ceratodontiformes; family Ceratodontidae; genus Neoceratodus; species Neoceratodus forsteri. The sequence goes on from CM057453.1 coordinate 1,389,832,611, forward strand.
TGACCTATAATGCAATATTTAATTCTTAGATTATATGTGCTGTGCCTCTGGTTTGTTTATATATTTAATGATGCCCTATTCCCTCCAATCAGGTGGTACTGATGGTGTGTGTGGGGAAGGGGCGCTACACTACGCCAGTATCTTATTTCAAGAGAGGCCGCAGGTAGCCTTGGTAAGCATAGGCTGGTGCTAGCCAGTAGCCTGCTGTGTATTATTGTTTGTTTGTTTCCTCCTAACCTATGTCACTGTGTGGAGACATGAGAAAGTTGACTGTGTTTTTGGGGGAGGGGGGCCTTGCGGGCTTGTTATTCAGTTGTTGCGATTTTAAATAATGTTTCTCTTTATAGTTCCTTCTTGTTCCTGAATCCTACTCCCAGGCCAGCACTGACTTTATTCTGTAATTTAAAATGGCATGGAGCGGCTGGCCCAGTGGCATGGAGGGCTAAGGCATCACTGCCTTACCTCACGCTACACCAGCAACCTGTGTTCATGGTGCAAACAAGTCACTGGGGTTGGCTGGGGAGGTAGAGGGTTGAGCATCTGGAGGAAAGCTCTCCTCTCCTGGGGAGGGTGGGTTGGTTGGCAGTCCCACTGAATGACTGCTCCCAGGTGGATACCTGTGGGCAGAATGGGACGGGGACACCAATAGAAGAGAGGGTGCTGCAGGAGTCTCTGCAACATGCGTGTGCCCCTAATACATATGTAGGATTTTTGTGTCTGCCATTGTGTGGGGCCCCTTGTCTACACCTTCTCTTGGGGCCCTTACCTGCCCAGTCTGACCCTGACCACATCAGTCCCCCAGCCCCCCTGTTTGTTCTCTACGCAGTCAGAAGCATCTGAGTTTAGGAGTTTTTTTCTGACTCACATGATAGTTAATTCCTAAACGTCCTGTGTAACAGTTTTAACCCTATAAGAGGATTGCAAAGTATCTTCTTCTTGGAGTATGGAGAACTCAACTATGCTGTTGCTATTCCTGTGATGTCACCGGAAGTTGTTAATTTTTGTAATTCATTTTTTTATTAATGTTGTTTATGATTCCCTTCCTGCCACCCTCTTTAGACACCCCGCTACTATCCTTCCTCACCTAGCCTTACCCAGTTTGAAAATAATGATTCTCCTTCCCCACCCACTGCAGCAGCACCCACAAATCCCTTGCTTCCTGACCAATCAGCCACAACAGATATAACCCTCCCACTCGAATGCAAATCCAATCTCAGACTCCTCCATCCCAACCACCAAGGCCAAAATTAGACAGACAGAAACCACCTCTCAGACCCACTAATTGCAAAACCCATCCACCCTCCACCCCATGCCAAAAAGAAGACAAAGCAACCAGCACAAACCCTCCTCTCACCAACTTGGCCATTGGGATGAATGGAAGGCAGTGCACATGCACAGTAAACAGGTGATTACTACATGCACGCTGCTTCCCATTCATTCAAACAGTGGCTGGCTGAGGGGGAGAGAGGAGGTTCTGTGCTGGTCACCATTCCTTCTCTTCAGTACTACATTCTTTTCCTTGTGGCCAGGGTCGCAAGGGGGCTCGGGAGTGGATGGGTGCTTCAGTGGGACAGTGATGTAGGGGGTGTCTGTCTAATTCTGGTCATGGTGGAAGTGGGGAATAGGTTGGTACTGATTTTACAATTGGATGGGGAAGGATTCTTTCTACTGGGGCTGGCAGGGAAGCAAGAGTGTGATAGTGTGGGTGCTGTTGTAGGTAAGGGAAGGGCAGTTGTTAATTTCAAACTGGGTAGGGCCAGTTGAACTAGTTGGGTGGTACTGAAGGGTGGTTTAAGTGGGTGGGGGAAGGAAAACTTTCTTTTAATACAAAAGTGAAAGTACTTTGTGAACTGGTTTGCTTTAGTGTAAATAGCTTGTACTGGGAGAGGGATATGCATTTGGGTGTTTAAACAGTGCTGTTGGTTTAGGGCTGTATTTTGGAGTTCAGTTCAGTGCCAGTTAGAAGACAGGAAGCTGCTGAGGTAAACTTGGGGAAGCAGCAGAAGATTAGCCAGAGCCATTTTAAACTGATTTAGTTTGGAGCTAGAAACAGAAGAAGCATGAACTACAGGGATATGTTTGCTCCTGCCTGAGAAAAGGGGCTGAGTTGTGCAGTTGTGTAAGAGGCTGATTGACTTGCATGGGAGTGGCATTGGGTCCTGTTCCCACCCTCCCCCAGCTTGTCCACACATATTGGGGCAGTGCTGCATTGGAATTGGTTGAAAGCACTACCAGGTGCATCCACTAACATGCCCTAAGAGATGAGATTGTTTTCTGTATTGTTATAGAGTGATATGTAGCTCGGTTTAAAGAGGTAAAAGTTATAAACTTACAGATAGTACTGTGTTTTGTAGTTAGGTGTAGCACCTCAAGCTGTATTTTGCTGGGAAACATATGGATGGTATGGAATAATAGTAGTGTTTTATGCTTCTCTGCTAGTGGAGTTGATATTGTATTTTTAAGTAGGGACTGGGCTGGTTAGAAACTTATAGATAGAACTGTTTTTTGTAGTTTGTACCGGTCATGGGTAGGATAGTGGGCTGTAATGGATGTGGGGTGGCAGTTTGGATTAACATATTGTGGAGGCTTGGAGGGTGTCCAATCTGTATCCAATTGAGGAGGCTGGAGGAGGAAGTTCTGTGGCTTGGCAGAGAGCTGGAGAGGATGAGGGGAGTGGGTAGGGGCCTCGACCCAAGAGGGTCACATCCAGGAAATAACATGAGGACAACACGAGGGAAGAACAGTGTCTCAAGGGAGGTGATGGGATGGGAGTACAGGAGTGGAACAAACAAGGGGCCTAGCATAGTGGGAAGGATAGAGTCAGGGGGGAGGGAGCAGGGGCACAGCCAGGCAGGATGGGCAGGAAAATGGTTTGCTGTGCTGGTGACACAGTGGGGGGGAGTGATCTCCAGGGCCGAGCAGAAGAGGGTGGAAGGAAGAGGGAAACCCACAAGAGGCAGGAGTCAGTCAGAGCAGGGCAATGGGGTGAATGGAAGAGAACCACTTCTGGTGGGATAGACGACAGTGGCAAAGTAGAGGAGGGGGGCCAGAGGGGAGGGGAGGGATGTGGCACATAGGGAGGGAGCAGTGAAGGGAGCAGGGGACAGGACAGGGGAGAAGGGGGAGAGAGCAGTAGGGAGGATGGGTGGAGTTAGTGAGCTGGCATGCTCTAAGATTGCATTCCCTGGGAAAGGGGTGGTGCAAGGACAAGTAACAAGGAAGGGGATGTAGTAGTGCTGGGTGATTTCATACTTAAAGGGATCCTATGGAACAGCAGGGGAGAGACATAGTAGAATATGGGTGGCAGCTATACCTGGGCTAACGGCGGACAGGACTGGGCAGGCGGTTCTTAAGTGTACAATGAGGGGCAGGAAAAAAATGCATGTTGTGGTGCATGTGGGCACTAATGACCTGGTGGGGAGATGGTGGAAGCATTGAGGAGGAGGTTTGAGGAATTAGGAGGGCTATTTGAGGAAGTGGGGGATTCAGTGGCCTTTCCAAAGGTGCTTCCAGTACCCTGAGCAAGAACGGGAAGGAAAGGGAGGATTGGGAAGTTCAACAAATAGCTGGGGGAATGGTGTCAGTTTAAGGGGTATGGGGTAGTGGGGGACTAGGGCAGTACCTGGGAAAATAAAGATCTGTATGCCGGGGATAGGCTGCACCTGAGCAGGGAGGGGAAAGGGATATTAAAGCAGAGGTTTGAGGGGTACATAGCATCAAGGATAGATTTAAACTAGGTGAGGGGGTGAGGGGAGGACAGCTAGTAAGCAGGCATCCCAGAGGGAGGAGCAAAGCGTGCCTACCCCCAAGCTATCAGAGAGGTATTTGAGGTGGGGACACAAGGAGGGATTTGGAAGGGGGAGGAACCAAGGTGGGAAAGAGAAAGACACAGGTCAGAGGGTGGTATCACTGTAAACAAGAAGCTTAGGTAAGAATTCAGCCAAACTACTGGCTGTCTTAGCTGTGGGGATCATTGACATTGTGGCCATCATGGAGATACGGCCACCCAGAACCAGGACTAGGATATGATGATCCCAGGGTACAGGATATTCAGGAAGGACAGGACTAGGGGAAAGGGGGCATGGCGACCTACATGAGGGAGGGGATAAGGTGTATGAGAGAGGAGGAGGTGGAGGGTAGGACAGAGGCCCTATGGATGCAGTTTCAAGACTGTAAATGAAACACACCGAGCGTGCGGGTAGTGTACAAGCTCCCAGCTCAGGGGGATGACCTGGATAGGGAGTTGGCTGAGCAGATTAGAAGAGTCTGTAGGAAGGGGGACACCATAGTGGTGGGGGAATTTCAATCTCCCTAAGATGGACTGGAACACCCCAACCACCACCTGTGCAAAGGAGCAAAGATTATTAGATGCATTTCAGGACTGCTTCCTGGTGTAATTGGTCCTTGAGCCAACTAGGGAGGGTAGAACTCTGGACCTGGTATTAACAAGTGGGGAGGCTATAAGGGATCTGGAAGTGGAGGACCCCGTGGCTGGGATTGACCATCATACGGTGTGGTTCACACTCAATATGAGAAGGGTAACAGGAGGAACAGGTACTAGGGTGATCGATTTTAAGGGAATGGGCATTAAAAGGATGGGGGAAATTTTAGTTGAGCATCTGGTGGGAATTCAGACATACATGAGTGCCAGCCAAAAATGGATTATCATTAAGAAAGGGCTGGCAGAGGCTACTGAGACCTGCACCAGGACATGGATCAAGAAGGGGAGAGCAAAGAAGTCAAGCTGACTGACTCGGGAGATAATAGAAGGGGCGAGGGCTAAGAGAAAAGCATTCTGTAGGCTTAGGAAATTGGGAGAGCAAGGGGACAAAGACGAGTACACGAAGAGGTACAGGGACATTTCCAGGCTAGTCAGAGTGGAAAAGGCTTCCAGAGAGCTGAGACTGGCATGGGGAATTAAGGAAGGGGAAAAAGACTTCTTCAGATTCCTTGATGAGAGAAGAAGAAACAAAGACCAGATTGTGAGGATTAAGAAAGATGGGGGTGGGTGGAGAAGAGGGAAGACCAAGCAGAGGCTTTGAATGAGTACTTCTGCTCTGTGTTCACAAAGAAAAGAGGGAACAGATACCCCATGGGAAGGGTGGAGTGGGCGGGGTCAGGGTTGACTGATATCAGAATTACAGAGGACAGGATACTGGAGGGACTAAGGGCAGTGAGGCTGGACAAGGCACCAGGACTGGATGGCATTCACCCTAGGGTACTTAGAGAGATAGCAGAGATCCTGGTGGGACCACTGGCAGACCTGTTCAGTACATCACTGGACACAGGGTGCATACCACAGGACTGGAGGATAGCCCATGTGGTGCCTATTCATAAAAGTGGCTCGGAGGATAATCCAGGCAACTACAGACCAGTGAGTCTCACTTCAGCAGTGGGGAAACTCATGGAGCCAATCCTAAAAGAGAGGCTGGTGACCTTTCTGGAAGACAATGGCTCCAAGACAGCCATCAGCATGGTTTTGTATTGGGCAGATCCTACCAGACAAACCTAGTCAAGTACTATGACTGGGTTACCATGGAACTTGACAGGGGCCATGTAGTGGATGACCTATATTTGGACTCCAGCAAGACCTTTGATTCTGTGCCACATGGGAGGCTGGGGAAAAACAGGAATACATTGGGGTGGGGACAAAAATGGTCAGCTGGATCACCAACTGGCTGAGGGGTAGGCAGCAAAGGGTGGTGGTGGTGGGGGGACTCTCATCACCAAGGAACATTACGAGTTGGGTGCCCCAGGGTTCAGTACTGGGGTTGGTGTTGTTCGGGATATTCATAGCTGATATCTCAAATGAGATCTGGAGTAGGATCAGTCTGTTCACAGATGATACTAAGATAGGTGCAGTGGTAGATGACATAGAGGTGTGGAGGGGGCTGCAGGAAGATCTGACCAAACTACAAGAATGGTCAGTGACATGGCAGTTGGGGTTCAATGGCAAGAAGTGCAAAGTACTGCACTTCAGAGCAAGGAACCAGGGGAGTAAATATCATTTGGTAGGGGTACAGTTGGAAAGCACAGTGGAGGAAAAGGATCTAGGGGTACTAATAATGGGGAATATGAACCACTCAGTTCAGTGCAGGAAGGGGGCTGCAAAGGCAGACAAGATGCTGGGGTGCATAGCGAGGGGACTCTTCTGCAGGCACAGAGAAGTGATCCCACCACTGTACAGGTCTCTGGCCAGGCTGCACCTGGAATACTGCATGGAGTACTGGCTTCCATTCCTGAAGAGGGACATTAGATTGCTAGAGGGGGTGCTGCATAGGGCAACAAAGATGATACAGAGACTTGAGGGGAAATCCTACAAGGAGAGGCTGGAGAGCTGCAAATGCATTCCCTGGAAAAGAGGAGGGATAAGGAGGATATGATCAAAACCTTTACGTGCCTAAATGGTATTAACAGGATTAATACAGAAGGGATTCTTTAGATCAGAAGGGGAAGGGACACAAGAGGGCATGGGCTGAGATTGGTGGGAGGAGATTCAGGAGGGAAATCAGGAGACACTTTTTCATGGAAAGGGTGGTAGATAAGTGAAACACTCTCCCTGAGGAGGTGGTATCGTGTAGAATGGTGGGAGGATTTAAGAGAGGGTGGGACCAAGTGAGGGGTGTGGTTATGTGGAGGGGAGGTGGTACAGCTGCAAGTTGAGGGGCTATCTGCACAATTGAGCAGATTCGATACAGCATGAAGCCTGTTTCTGTTGGCATTTCATATGTTCATAATGTGCCACTTCACAGAGTACTTACATGGTGAAGTGGTATGAAAAGTGACACCATGAAATCTTAACTTCTATTATTCTCAGTTTTCCTCAATGATCTCCCTACTGTCTGCTCCATTTCCCAAATCCACATGCCTGCAGATAACACCATCCTTTACACATCTACTGCCTCACATACTGATGCTGAGGCTAGACTGCATCATGATTCCAGTAATGTTCAGCACTGGTTTTAGTCCAACCAGCTGTTTCTTAACGTAAAAAAATAAAGTCTTCACATCCTTCTGTACTAGACAGAGGCTATGATCAAAACTCAAATCTGCCCCTGCCTCCCACACTCTGGATGGTACTCCTATTGAAATGCCTATACCTTTAGATACCTTGGGGTCTGGTTAGACCACCATTTGGACTTTTCAGCACATGTGAATGCAATACTTAAAAACTTTTACCCCAAGCTTGGTGCTCTATACTGAAACAATCATTGTATTCCTCAATCAGCCCGTCGTGCAATAGTGCAGAAAATGATCCTCCCCACCTTTGACTATACTGACGTATTCTATAATGCCACTCCCAAAACTACCCTGGCTAGACTGGATACCATCTTTAACTCTTTCTGCTGTTTTGTGCTATCCTGTCTCCCTCATACTCACCACTGTGCCCTGTATCAAGCCTTGTCCCTCCCTTCCCTGGAGTCCAGACAACTGTCCCATGCTGCCTCTTTCATGGCCACATTCTAGACTGGTAATCTCCCTTCCTATCTTTCTTCCATCTTATGCACATCCACCCAATGCACTTACTGCCTCTGTAACATGGACCAATGATCCTTCACTGTCCCCCACCATTCTACTTCCACTCATCAATCAGTCTTCTCTTTCCATTGTCCTAAACTGTGGAATGCTCTCCCCTCCCTATCCACAATGCCACTTCTCACAATTCTCTCTCCTTCCTCCTACGCAATCTCACAGCCCTACTTGCTTCTGCTAAAACTCTCCAACCTCTCATCTTACACTGACCCCTCATCTCCCCCTCTAACAACCACCCAGGTTCTGGATTCTTCAGGCTCTGGTCCTGTTTTTGGGGTGCCTAAATAGCCCCAAGTAAAAGTTGCCCTCTTAATCAGGTTGACTGCCTACCCATCCTATTCTGGGTACATGCTTCTACCAGGAATTGATTGCACTCTTGTTTTCATGTTGTAATTGCCATGATGTAATATTGTATAATTTTTTTGGATGTACTTAATAGGTTATTTGGCTGCTATGTATACTGTATTAGGCTGCTATTATTGCTTGCACATTTATTCCATGTTCACTATGTTGTCATATACAATCTATTTGCTCTGTTCCCCTTCCCCCAGGATGCATCTGGAAATTAGCTAAATTGCTCATTATGCCTTCCTGGTGAAACTCTTGAATAAAATAAATAAATAAATAAACTTGGTGAAGTTGGCACTTTGCTATGATGCATGCTGCTCAATGTGCTGTGTGAAGTAGCAGCATTTCATATAGTACACACGTAGCTCACTCAATATACTTTGCACACACCCAGCTTTGAGAAAGGGGTCTAAGTCAGAGTAACACCAAAGCTGCATTAAATGATCACTCAAATCACAATGAATAACATGCCACAGACCCACCAAGGCTCAGGAGTCACATTTTTGACCTTACCATCACATTTCCGCTATGGAAAAGAAGTGCCTCACATAAGAAATGCCCAGGTCTCTTGACAAAGCATGACTGCCAAAACATTAAAGTTTTTGTTTAAGCCAAAATCTGCTACTGTGTGCTGCACTTTGAAAATAAAGTGGATTATCACTTTATCTACTTCTGGCATGTGAGTGTGAGTCATTTCTTTTCTGCTGTCTACTTTCACATCCTCCAACTCTTGAGGCAGTTTTACCTTTTGTAACTGTTACATTTCCTTACTTTTGAGGCTTTGTGTTTGAACTCTAAATGATGCTTAGATGTAGTTTATGCAGTTACTTCCTTTATTGAAGGAAATCTTTTAACAAATATGCATCACTTTATATTGACTATTGTAACAGGGTCCTGTTATGAAGAGAAATATCAAGAATTTACAAGATGCCCCCCCCCCCCATACTTTTCAATTTTCACTCTATCCTGTCTGCTTCTATATTCATATCTATCCTAATTTTCTTGTCAGGGTGGCCAACCTGGCAATCTTTAAACCTTTCTTTACTGTCCCTGATTATCTTTAAAACAATCTGGCATCCAAATCTTGATAAGCTGAAAAGCAGTCAGCTGAAATTTAGCTGTGAGGAATTTCATAAAATAACAAGATTATGCAGCACATATAAAGAAAATATGTTAGAGGAGACTACTGTGTAAAAAAGATTTACTAGAATTGTTGTCTTAAATAAATGCATGTTTACTTTCTGGCATTTACATTTAAAAGTAAATAGAATCCTGAAGCCTTTGCAAGGAAGACAGATAGGGGCGTGCCCTCATCTGTTTTCCTTGCCAAGGCTGCAGATTTTAATTCAATCTTTAACAAGTGTTTCTTTTCTTTCTGTATTAAAACAAAATGAATGTGTACCTGAATGTCTTGCTTCTCCTGCTGAGGTCCTGCTATAGGGATGGCAGCCTACAAAATGGCTGCTTTTATAGTATTCAGGTAATGTGATGTCACAATAGGGGAGGGGCTCAGTTCAAGACACACCCCTTCTGGAAAGTATATAAACCCTCCACTAGGAGACCTGTGTAGATGGATAGAGAGAGGAGAGTCAGTATTCGACTGACCACAGAGCAAGAAGGTTGTGTGTGTGTTTCACACAAAGTGCTGTACAGACAAAAGGAAAGGAAAAGGCAATTCAGGAGTCTGTGGAAAGAAGTATTTCCTGTTTTTGGTGTGAAGACTAACACCGATTGTTTTCCTTTCTATGAACTTTAAGTTAAGAATATTTTTGTTTTGTTTTGTTTTTGAAATAAATTGACAACGCATACCTTTAGCTTTTTATGCATCTTAAACCTTTGGTCTGGACATCTGTTATTTCCCAGCTTCTACACTGGTGTCAGAAGTGGATATAACTAGGCCGTCGAGACTGCCTGGGAGAAGCATTGCCAGGGGTACTGGAAGTTGAGTACCCTAACAGATGGAGGAAGAGGACCTGACAAAGAAAGATGTATATCATGTCACTAGAGCAGTGACTGAAAAAACTGGTATTCAGTTATTGCCTGGCCTAGAACCTGGAGCAAGGCCTAAAATGAGAAGAACAGAAGAGGAGAATATGGATACGGAACCCCTGAAGCAGGAGGCAGCCCAGGTGACCCCAGTACCAGATGACCCCGGAGAATTATTAAAGTGGCTGTGTATTCACCAGATCAAAATGGATCGTCAGAGGGAAGAGGATCGTCGCGAGAGAGATGAGGATCATCGCCAGAGGGAAGAGGACAGGCGTGTCCAGGCTGAGGAATGTCGGCCACAGGATGAGAAATGGACGGATACCCTGAAGGCTATTCAGGCACTTGCACAAGGTCAGTCTGATCGAACTATACCCAGAGACATTAAATTAACAAAGCTGTCAGAGAGTGATGATATAGAGGCATACCTCACCACTTTCGAGCGGATTGCCCAAACTTGCGCTTGGCCCCAAGATCAATGGGTCATAAGACTGGTCCCATATTTAACTGGTAGAGCTCAAATGGTGTATAGCCAGTTAAGTGGGGTGGACTCAAATAATTATGATCGAGTAAAAGAAGAGATATTGACGCTATGATATTAGCGTGAAACCTCATAGACAGCGGTTCTGCACTCCAGAGAATGACTATTCATGATACACCGAGAGAAATCTATGCAAAATTAAAGGACTATGGTGGAATGGCTACAACCTTTAGTAAAAACTAAAGAGCAGATGATGGATATGATTGTCATTGAACAGTTTATTCAGGTGTTACCTCATGATGTCCAGCTATGGGTGAAAGAACATCAGCCTGAATCTGCAGAGGATACAGTGAAGCTGGCAGAGGATTATATAGCTGCTTGACCCACTAGACCCAGAGGGCAACAAAATACCCTACCTCAGACATCAGAAATGGTAAGGCCTTTTATTCTAATGCACGCCAGAATAATTACAGCAGGCAGACAGAGGGGAAGAATACCATATTCTGAACTGATTTGCTATGGGTGTCTTGGCAAAGGCCACATAATGAGAAACTGTCCAAATAAGAAAAGAACTGACATGACTCACCTAGCATTGGCTAATATTGGGTATGTTGCAAATGTGGGGATTGAGACCAACAGATATTGGGTTTATTAGATACAGGGAGTAAGCAGACCCTGCTGAGAGCAGATCTGGCCCCGGACAGTAAAGTTACCTCAAATGATACAACAGTAATGTGCATACATGGGGATATTCATCAGTATTACAGTACAGTGGTTGAAATGACTGTCAATAATGAGCACCACTGTATGACTGTTGGCCTGGTACCTCGATTGCCAGTTCCAGTGATTGTAGGCCAAGACTTTCCCCACTTTAACTCACTGGTGCAAGAACAACAAGACTATGTAAAATCAGTAAATGTGGTAACCCATGCCCAAGCAAAAAAACAACAGTCAGAGCCAGTGTTTTCTTTTGAAGAGGATTTCTTTGAAGGAGCTGAAGGTTCAGGGAAACCCAGAAAATCAAAAAATCAGAAGAAAAAAGAGCAGAGAAAGTGGGCAGAACAACAAAAGAACAGTATTGCTGGCATTTTGCCAGAAGTACCCTTGCAAGACATTATTAAGGAACAACAAGCTGATGTTTCCTTAAAACCTTTTTTTTCACAGGCTCAACAAGTAAAACACCCTGGACAATCTCATTTTATTGTGAAAAATAATATCTTGTATAGAGTCACTGTTGATACTACCATAAATGAACCTGTAGAACAGCTAATGGTACCAAAAATGTATAGAGAAAAGGTCATGCAGTTAGCGCACAATATTCCAATGGCAGGCCATGAGGGGAGGGATCGAACCTTGCAAAGATTACTTGCACGGTTTAGCTGGCCAGGTATACATCAGGATGTGGCTGAATATTGTCGTGCCTGTAAAGAATGCCAATTGGTTGCACAAGGGGGAAAAAGAGATCAGGTGCCCCTTCAGCCAATACCTTATGTCACTACCCCATTTGAACGAATCGCAATGGATGTTGTAGGCCCTCTTACCAAAAGTTCTAAGGGTAACCGGTTCATATTAGTGGTATGTGATTATGCCACACGGTACCCTGAAGCTGTTCTATGCAACAGTTACTGCACCTCGATAGCTGAAGAGTTAGCCAAAATATTCAGCAGAATGGGAATACCCCAGGAGATTCTCACAGACAGAGGTAGTAATTTTACTTCTGTTATGTTGAGGGAGTTATATCGCCTCCTAGGGGTATCTGCTGTGAGTACTTCACCTTACCACCCCCAAACAGCTGGTCTTGTGGAGAGATTTAACAAAACCTTAAAAAAAATGCTACAGAAGTATGTTCAGGAAGAAGGTAGAGATTGGGACAAATATCTCCCTTACCTCCTGTTTGCCTGAGAGGTACCACAGGCTACAACTGGGTTTTCACCTTTTTCCTTACTTTATGGTAGAAATCCCAGGGGACCCTTAGATGTGGTAAAAGAACACGGGGAGGATGGTAAAAATGTTGGCTATAGTAACATCATAGATTACATGACTGCATTAAGAGAAAGATTGGTTAAATATGTAATATGGCTCATTTAAATGTGACCCAGAAACAAATGGGACAAAAAGAAGCATATGACGGGGTTAAAGTGTAAAAGTTTTATACCTGGAGAAAAGTGTTGTTATTATTACCTCAACAGAGAACAAACTGTTGATGCACTGGCAGGGTCCCTTTGATGTAATCAGACAAACAGGAAGTGTCAACTTTGAAATTGAAATGCCTGGTCGACCAACTAAGAGGGTATACCATGCAAATCTTTTGAGGAAATGGATAGAAAACCCCAGGTCCAAGCACTCTACATTCACCCTGAGCCCCAGCAGACAGAATTGAGATTACTTATGAGAGAGGCTTGACTGGCCCATGAATGATAAAAGTATACAAATAAATCCTAATCTAAGCCCTGAACAAAAGGTGGAGATAGATCAATTGTTACACTATTTTCAGGACACTTTCACATCCACCCCAGGACGAGCTAAGGGAGTAGAACATGACATTAAGGTCAACCAGCAGAAGCCCATACACCAAAAAGCCTATAGATTACCGGAAAAGATTAGGCAAGAGGTAATTGATGAGATAAAAAATGGAACAGTTGGGGTGATAGTCCTTCCAAGAGTGCATGGTCTTCCCAATGGTGGTAGTGAACAAAAGGAAGGAGGAATAAGAGTATGTTTAGACTTCCGAAAAATAAATTCTATTTCAGATTTTGATGGGTATCCCATGCCCAGAATAGATGATCTGTTAGATAGAATAGGAAATGCCCACTACATCAGCACGTTAGATTTAACCAAGGGGTACTGGCAAATTCCCTTGGCCCCCACTGCCCAAGCAATAACAGCTTTTCCTACACCAATTGGATTGTACCAAATGGCATAGTGGTAATTTACCACTATGCCATTTGACTCATGGGGCACCTGCCACATTCCAACGGTACATGGACCACATCCTAAGAGCACATGCCCAGTACAGTTCAGTGTACTTGGATGATGTAGTCATTTTCAGTCATGACTGGCATTCACATTTGGTGCATTTAAGTGCAATTATTCAGACCATTAAGGATGCGGATTAACAATAAACCCTGCTAAGTGTGCCATAGCAAGGACAGAGACCAGATATTTGGGTTTCATAATTGGGAAGGATCATTGAAACCAGAGATTGATAAAGTGGAGGCAGTAGCCAACAGCCCCACCCCATTACAAAGAAACATGTTCGATTTTTTTGGGTTTAGCAAATTATTACCGTCGATTTATCCCAGATTTTGCTACTCTGGCAACTCCTTAACAGAGCTGACCAAAACAAATATCCTAATAAAGTTAAATGGACGTAAGCATGTGAGGAGGCCTTCAGGAACATAAAGCGGTCCTTTGCTCAGCCCTGTGCTAACTAGCCCAGATTTTACAAGACCGCTTGAAATTCAAACAGATGCCTCAGAGACAGGTTTGGGGTCTGTGTTAACCCAATATGATGAAAAAGGGGAACATCCAGTATTGTATATTAGCAGGAAACTTCATGAGCATGAAAGGAAGTACTCTACGATAGAGAAGGAATGTTTGGCACTGAAGTGGGCCATAGAGTCCCTTAAGTATTACTTGTGGGGAAATGATTTTGTAGTGATGACAGATCATAATCCATTGTGTTGGATAAACCAGATGAAAGATAAAAACGCACGGATTATGAGATGGTATTTGTCTCTACAACCATATAAGCCGTAAAACACAGGTCAGGACGAAGCATTTAAATGCTGATTTTCTATCTCGATATGGTGCTGCAAGAATACCAAAGTAAAATGAATATTGGTGCTAAGTAAGCACTAGACACCTCAGGGAATTGTTTTGTACAGTAGTTCTGATAAGACAGTAAATATTGTTTCTGTACAGAACTAATTATAAGGGTCCCTGAGGTGGAACTTCTGAGAGTGGGTGGGCGGAAGTTCCAACCCTTTCAAGGGTGAAGGGTCTCAGCCAACAAATAAAAACTTATTATGTTGCCTTCTTGTGGTGGGAGGTGTGTAACAGGGTCCTGTTATGAAGAGAAATATCAAGAATTTACAAGATGCCCCCCATACTTTTCAATTTTCACTCTATCCTGTCTGCTTCTATATTCGTATCTATCCTAATTTTCTTGTCAGGGTGGCCAACCTGGCAATCTTTAAACCTTTCTTTACTGTCCCTGATTATCTTTAAAACAATCTGGCATCCAAATCTTGATAAGCTGAAAAGCAGTCAGCTGAAATTCTAGCTGTGAGGAATTTACAAAACAAGCATTATGCAGCACATATAAAGAAAATATGTTAGAGGAGACTACTGTAAAAAAAGATTTACTAGAATTGTTGTCTTAAATAAATGCATGTTTACTTTCTGGCATTTACATTTAAAAGTAAATAGAATCCTGAAGCCTTGCAAGGAAGACAGATAGGAGCGCCCTCATCTGTTTTTCCTTGCCAAGGCTGCAGATTTTAATTCAATCTTTAACAAGTGTTCTTTTCTTTCTGTATTAAAACAAAATGAATGTGTACCTGAATGTCTTGCTTCTCCTGCTGAGGTCCTGTTATAGTGATGGCAGCCTACAAAATGGCTGCTTTATAGTATTCAGGTAATGTGATGTCACAATAGGGGAAGGGCTCAGTTCAAGACACACCCCTTCTGGAAAGTATATAAACCCTCCACTAGGAGACCTGTGTAGATGGATAGAGAGAGGAGAGTCAGTATTCAACTGACCACAGAGCAAGAAGGTTGTGTGTGTGTTTCCACACAAAGTGCTGTACAGACAAAAGGAAAGGAAAAGGCAATTCAGGAGTCTGTGGAAAGAAGTATTTCCTGTTTTTGGGTGTGAAGACTAACACCGATTGTTTTCCTTTCTATGAACTTTAAGTTAAGAATATTTTTTTGTTTTGTTTTGTTTTTGGAAATAAATTGACAAACGCATACCTTTGCGTTTTTTATGCATCTTAAACCTTTGGTCTGGACATCTGTTATTTCCCACGCTTCTACAACTATGTTAGTACTTTTAAATGGTAGGCAGTAGCAGTGGCCAGTATCACTTTATTAGTTAATTGCCCACTACAGCCAGTCACACACACACACACACACACACACACACACACACACACACACACACACACACGAACACGCTGGATCCCATATCCTGTTCCAATGCCCCCACCCCCCCATTCCAGGCCAGTAGCCAGTAAAACCCACCTGTCATCTTCAAAGGTGGTTGCTGTCTAGATTTCACATCTTTACCATCTTCCCAC
Organism: Neoceratodus forsteri; assembly: GCA_016271365.2. NCBI lineage: Eukaryota > Metazoa > Chordata > Ceratodontiformes > Ceratodontidae > Neoceratodus > Neoceratodus forsteri. The sequence goes on from CM057453.1 coordinate 1,389,848,259, forward strand.
AAATATACAATTTGTACTACCATAATAACTTAAAAAAAAATCTCTTAGGGGTCATTCTCATGTATACAATAAATGTACCTGCATTCAATGAGTCTATTACCATGGATTCTTGTGCTTATTCATAACTTGTCTTGCATTTATTTACTTCAATATACAATCACCAACTGTAACATACTGTATACCAAATACTGAACTTTTATATGCTTTGTCTGTATATTCTATGTAATTATCTTTTACCACTGTTCATCTCTTCATTTTTGACCTACTACATGTAATTAATTCAGTGTCATTCATAAAAAAGGGACACTTTGCCTCAGTGAGTCTACCTTGTTACCAAAATTCAATAAATAAAATAAAAAAAAATTAATTATGATCCAGTTTCACTACAAAATAAATTACTTATGAATCCTACAAACACAATACTGTATTTGTAAGCCTAGTATTAATGAAAACATTTTTAATGAAAATGCAAATTGTTTTTTAAGCTCCTTTGCTCAACTTAGTCTCACAATTTTTAAAATATATATTTCTTGAAAACACAATACTATCTTTACACACCTCCCAAAGCATAACTTGTTTGCAAATGTCTCACAAGTATGAAATTATCAGGGTTCACCTCATTGTTATTTTCCTATTTTATGGAGCCAATAAAATCTAATAAGTCTTACAAAGATAGGTTTTGTGAGTTTAAACATCCACAAGACATGCTTCTAGATAACTGAGAAAATACAAACCCATTTTTTGCTTCCTGGGCAGATGTGCAAAATAAAATTAACAATTCAGGCAAAATCATCTGCAGCTGTCTTATTTTAAAATTCAGACAACCTCAAAACTGCTTGACTTTTTATTTCCAAAACACCAAAATCAAAATCTTTGACCTAAATCAAAGCCATTTTTAGTTCTATACCAACAAAGTGTATTAAAAATATGAGCCCAGATATTCAAACTGTGCCAGTTTGTGGCGCAAGCCCGTGCTCTGCTCAAAATAGTTGTGCAGGGGTGTGGCCAGGGTGATATTCAACTAAGTTGCGCTATGGCGCAACTGCTTTGAATATCACCCCCTGACCACCCCCACTGTGCATGGCGCAGTGGAACTGTGCCAGCGCAAGTGGTCAGAGTGGGTCATTGAGATGCGGTGGCACAAGTTCCATTGTGCCATTCACAGCACCTGCGATATTCAAAGGGTGACATGCAAATTGGGCCATAATTTATGCAAGGCACACAGGGAGCCATTTGCATCTCATTACGGCCCCATTTGCATGCCATTAGCATGCAGGTGTGCTGATCCCTGACAACTTGTGCCTGGCCCCTGCCAGGCAGCAGGCGTTGGGGACCGACGCCCCCTGCAGCCTGATCGCGGGCATAACATTGTTCCCCCCCAGTAGCCTGATCACAGGCAGAATGTTATCCACCCCCAAGTAGCCTGATCATGGGCATAACATTGTTCCCCCAAGTAGCTCGACCGCGGCAGAACCGTAATCCCCCACCCCGGAGTAGCCTGATTGAGGGCATAACAGTAACCCCCACCCCTGAGTAGCCCGATCGTGGGCATCAGACCTCCCCCAAAGTCCAATATCTCTGGTTGTCCAGTGGACTACGAGTAGCCTGATCACGGGTGGCATTCTCACCCCCAGTCCAAAATCCCTGGTGATCTAGTGGACCCCCACCCCACCCGCCCACTGAGCCCAACCACCCCGCCCCCATCAACCAGCAGGCAGCAGCACCCCACCCACCTGCCGCCTGTTGCTCGCCGACTGACAGCTCGGTATGGCTGCACACCAACTGGTTCAGAGCAAGAGTCAATGGGCATGCAGCCCATATCAGTATTAGTCAGTCAGATATGTGAATGAAATTCATTCACATATCTGGACTGACTAGTACGGGTATGGGTTGCATGCGCATTGGCTCATGCCCTCGAACCAATGAGCGTGCAGCAATACCGAGCTGTCAGCCAGTGGGCGGCGTGGCAGCAGGTGGTTGGGGTGCTGCTGCCCACTGGTTGATGGGGGGTGGGGTGGTTGGGCTCAGTGGGTGGGGGGTGGTGAGTCCACTAGATCACCAGGGAATTCGGACTTGGGGGTGAGGAATGCCGCCCGTGATCAGGCTACTCGTGGTCCACTGGACCACCAGGGATATTGGACTTTGGGGGGAGGTCTGATGCCCGTGATTGGGCTACTCGGGGGGTTACTGTTATGCCCACGATCAGGCTACTCGGGGGTGGGGGGTTATGGTTCTGCCCGTGATCGGGCTACTGGAGGGGTTAGATAACGTTCTGCTCATGATCGGGCTACTCTGGGGGTTGGATAACATTCTGCCCACTATCGGGCTACTCGGGGGTGGGGGGTTACTGTTATGCCCGCGATTGAGGCATGGGGGCACCTCCAGGTGCAGCGGGAACAGTCGATGGCCACCCACAGGTGGCAGCTGCTGTGTTGCACCCTGCAATGTGGCAGTTCACCTGTGGGTGGCCCTCGACTTGTTCCTTTTTTTTTGGCTTAACTTTGAGCAGGGGCAGGTAGGGGTTGCACCTGCATAACTCTCATGGCCCAGGCTGAATATCAGGCTGTGCAGTTTATGCATGGGCACGCCCCCCCTACTGTGCCTGCATACATTACTGATGCACCCCAGTGCATCGGGATTTGTGCAGGCGCACTTTTCCCTTTTAAATATCGCACCGGGGTACATCAGTGGGTTGTGCATGGCGCAACACCATTGCGCCATGTGCAACCGTTTTGAATATCTGGGCCTTGGTGCTTATTTTATAGAATCTATAACTCAAAACCTGCTGAAAAGAATCTAATCAAAGTTGAATGGCTCAGGACACATTCTACTAACACAGTGCATGATAATTGTCAGGTTCTTTATAGATAAGGAAGGAAAACATGTGCAACTGACAGCACACTTCCTTTGTGCGGGAAAAAAACCTTAGGCAACATAGTACTGTTATTAGTGCAATAATTTATTTTCAGCAAGATGAACATGGTGTGCAAAGTAAACACTCAATGTTTTACCCTCTCACAGAGGTCTTGATCGAGAGTGAAATTGGTAAGTAACTCATCTCCTGTTATAGTAGATTCAAATTGGGGTTTGGTTCTCACCAGTACCGCAAAGTGGCAATTACATTATTTTAAATAAGCACAGTGCAAAATCATATTAAAACAAAAAGTGGAATAATTGTTTCATGGACTCTTAGATTTAGATTCAAACTACATGCTGGGATTTTCTGAAAAAGGAAAAAGATAGGCAGTTAATATGACTGACCATAACAAACTATAATACACTTCATAAGAATGATATAATATCAAACCTGTCATTCAATTCAGGTGGTGATGTCGCCTTAGTATGAACAATCCAAAATGTCTCTGTTCTGGAGAGGAGAGAGTCAACATCACCACCTCTGAGGCCCATTGTTACCTTCTCAATACCCACATGCTTAAATGTATGCTCAGCTGGGTCTCTGGCAGTGTGTACATGGTGTGCCATACCATAGTTCATGTTATGCTTTTTACTGCCCTCACGTGGTCCTCCATCCTCTCTTTTAGTTTCCTTTTTGTCTTGCCTATATAAAACCTTCCACAGTTGTATTCCACTTTGTAAATGACATATGTTGTGTCACAATGAACAAAGTATGTAATCTCAGTGTTTAACCATATCAGGGTTAATGAAGGATTTGCCCACCTCCGTCACATAACAATACTTGCAGTGGCCACACCCGTGAAAACCACTGGGTAATTGTGGTAACCACATTTGTGGTTTCTGATATGGTTGCATACTGTGTGTCACCCTGTCTCCAAGGTTTCTACCCTTCCAAAATCCATACAGCGAGGTTTGTTCATATATGGTTCCAACTTGGATTTTGTCATGAGAATGCCCCAGTTTTTTTGATAATTGATTTTACAACAGACAACTGTATATTAAATATGGGCACAAAATTAATTCGTAACCCACTATAAGGCTGTAACAGTTGAGTCATGAGAAGGGTAGAGTTGTCTGTTTGGTCTGCTCTGTCATAAGCCTTAACCTTCAGTCATCTGCTGGAGAGGCCATCATTAAGAAAAATTGGAGCATTCTCCTGACACAAGGGGTGAAAACCTACTGTAAATGATAGGGTTACTAGGCTAAGAGGACTTCATGGGTCAGATTCAAAAAACTTTGCCAGGGTGCAAACCCAGTTTCCTCAGTGGAAAATGGGTTTTGCTCTGAGTTGGTATTCACAAAGCTTAGTTTGCCCCTGCAAACTGTGTTTGCACCCAGGCAAAGTTGAAAGGAGGGGCAGCAATGCAAATGAGGGGGAAGGGACCTGCATATCTCTGCAATGCAATTCACAAAAGTTTTGCTCCATGCAAGGGCCTTTTCTGATCCCGGTCCCTGATCAAGACCCTATGGGTAGAAATTATTTTCCATAGTGTAGTGATCCCTCCCCAGTCACCAATCTCCAGCCCTATGAGTAGAAATTATTTTCCATAGTGTAGTTGTTGGTCCCCAGTCCCCTTTCACTGACCCAGTGTGCCAAAATTATTTTCCATAGTCTAGTGGCACCCATCCGTGGTCACCGATCGCCATCCCCAAATATGGAAAACCTCATTCCCTGGTAGTCTAGGGTCCCCCCCAACCCATCCAGTATGACCCACCACCCTACTCTCCCCATTCCAATCAGTGATCAGTAATCAGCACAGCCCTCCTCACACCACTGCAGCTAGCCACGGACTGTGCCCTCATGGAGTGCATACTGAATACAGTACAGCCTATTGACTGTGATTGACCAATCACAGTCAATGAGCCATACTGTGTTCAGTACGCACTCCATGAGGGCTCAGTCAACGACCAGCCACGGCAGTGTAAGAAGGACTGTGCTGGTCTCCAATCACTGATTAGGATGGGGAGAGCTGGGTGGCGGGTCACACTAGATGGGGTGAGGGGAAGGACACTAGACTACCAGGGAATGGGGTTTTCCATATTTTGGGATGGTGATTTATGACTGAAGAGGAGGAGGACACCACTACACTATGGAAAATAATTTTTGCACATAGGATTGGCAATTGGGGACTGGGGAGGGACCACTAAACTATGGAAAATAATTTCTACTCATGGGATCAATGATCGGGGACTGGGGATGGACCATTACACTAGGAAAAGTTGTTTCAACATATTGAATTGGCAGTTGGGGCTGGGGAAGGCACCACTACACTATGGAAACTTAATCCTGCATATAGGGTCAGCGATCAGAGACCAGGGATGGGGGAGGGACCACTATACTATGGAAACAGTAATTGTTTATATGAATTGTTGATCAGGGAGGGCACCACTAGACTACCATGGAATAACACAATTTATTTGAGGACAGCGATTGGATCACATTATTTTTAGTAGGGCATTCTGTGTATTTTGTGTTTTGTGCATTCTGTGTATTTTGCATTCTGTGCATTTTGTGCATCCGCTTTTAAAACATTGTTTGAATTTCTTTTTTAAAATTTAGACTGTATGGTAGTGATTCTGGAAAAGAAAGTTAAGTGTATTTTTTTGTTTCCTCTTTTAACATAGTAGAAAGTTCAGTGAAGGCACCCTGTGTTTTATTAACTTCTGAGGAAGCTGTGAACTGCCCTGCTTGTATCCTCCTCTTCATTCCCTGGTCTGTGAAAAGTGGATTTCAAGTGGATTAAAAGTGGATTTCAAGATGGGCTTTCCATGAATTTTTAGAGCTGTGACAAGTTCCTGATGAGTACTGATTCTGATTTTTGAACTTATCTCTGAAGAGTTAAAGTGGGACAATTGCTTATAGTCTTTACGAGTGATCTCCTGATGTGATTCTGCTGAGAGTGCCTGCACTAGCATCAAGTAGATCTTCTCCTCCTTTTGCCAGAGAGCCTGAGAATTTCTGCTATAGTTAATCAAACCTTTTTCTAACCTCTCTGAACTTAGAGAAAATGCAAAGGTAAAGGAGCCCTCCTGGGTCTTTGGGGACTTTGGAACTTCTGATTTGAACATCGAATACTGAATATTGAACACTGATTGAGGTTTTTTTCAATATTTTATCATTTTATTGTGTTACTGTATTATTACACCAAGGAGAGATTATAGTTAGACTGCAGTGTATAAGTATACATTTTTGATTATCAAAAATATTCACTAAACTTATTAAGTTGTAATATTATATTTCTATATGTGTGTATTTTGTATCTCTTTGTATCACTGCCTTGTGCTATAGTAGCTGAATTATATATTGTATTTGTAACATAAGGTGTTGTATTGTTGCACTACTGTATTATTGCATTTTTGCATTATTGCATTAATACACATTGCACAACTGCACTTTACACTTTTGTAGACTGGTCTCTTTTTTGTGGTAGAGGAACATATTCATTGGTTTGTTACATAAGTTATATTTGTAGGATTTCTATATTTAGAATAATGTTTGATATAAAATGAAAACAAGAAGTAAGGGGGATTTGGAGAAAATGGAGAACAGAGATGTGATGGATAATTGTTATAAGACACCAAAAGGAAAAATAAAGGGTAGGAAATTAGGCAGAGGGAAAATTGCTGGAAAGGAAAAGAAATTAGATAAGATAAAGAGAGATAAAAATGAAAATAAGGAACTAAAAGGAGACACAAAAGGACAACCTCTTATAACAAAGCATTTCCCAAGACGGGAAATGACCCCAGAGAACACTTCAACTTCAATTATAGATTTGACTAGGAAATAAATTACAAATAGCTCTTATGAAAAGTCACCAAATCTAGTGATTGGGTCAAGTGCTGATAGCATAGCAGGGGGGAAACCAAATGTGTGCCATTCAACATCAGTGATACTTCTTCCCTCTGCAACACAAAATATACAAAATACAAGCTGTTTCCTACAGACTGAATCAAATGAAAGTTATCAGCAGTTGCCTGACAATTATCATCAGCAAGAAAAGACTGAAATAAAGGGAAAAGAACTAAAACAAATAAGGGATGAATTGCAAGACACAATAGTTGGTCTTAAAGATTTAGCAGAGACTGTAGAAAGAGAACAGCCTCAGTTTGACAATAATATTAAACCCATTGTTTATAATCATTTTCTGGAAAATGATTTGGCTGAAGTTTTGAGACACACCCATATTGCTAATATTGCCTTAGTGTAGGAATTAATATTAATTAGGTGTGAACTCACATCATTAAAGACAGAAGTAGCTATCAACATGCAGTGAACTGGAAAATTATTGCAGGGTGATAAAACAGAAGTGAGTAAGGGTGAAATGCAAACTACCCTTCTGACTGAACAGAATGAATCTCAGAAAGATGAAGTACTGAATATAAAGCAAGGAATAGAAGTTAAACATAAAGAAGACAGAAACAGTAAAAGTAATGGTAATGAAATAAAGCAAAGGTTTACCAGAACAAATAATAGGAAAGGGACACAGAAGGGCAACAAAAAAGATAATAACAGGAGGAAATCTGTGGATAAGGAACAAGAGATGAAATTACAAGAAAAGGAGATACTAGATAACAGTTTAATAACATCTTATAGCATATAATTAAATGGAGAAGATGGTAAAATAGATGCAACAAGTGGAAAACAACAAAAAAAAATATACAGCAGGATGTGGATAGGGATATCATCTATGAAGACAGAACATCTGAGGACAAATGTAATATAAATGCACAAGCTATAATTGCACTGAAAGGGGTACAGAAGGAAACAATAGAAAATAGTTAGATAAGGATAGAATTGATATGTAGAGAGCTCTTGGATTTGGAGATATCAGATGATGATATGGTCGATGCAATAAGAGCAGATGATTTGACCTCCAGGGATACCATATTATTTTTTTTAATCATAGTAGGATTGTACAATATGTATGGAGAAACTCTGAAGCTTTAAGAAGGGTTGGTCTATCAATGGACTACCCTATAGCAATGGGAATTTTAAACAATAATAAAATAGTGAATAAACCAAAGTTAACAGTGCAATTAAGAGCCTCTTTATCTTTACATGATCTATGGATACTGGAGGAGAGCAATCAGACTGATGTGACACTTTCAATTTTTGGAATTGACCATATTGAGATGGAAACACACAGTCAAAATTAAAAACAATGATGGTCTGTTTAATAGCCAACCTCCTGGGCATTGAATTTTATGAAGATGACATAGTCAAGTTGGAAATTGTATTTAGAGATTGGATGAGAGGAAAACAAATTGATTTAACTCTACAAAATAAGGAGTTGGTTAAAAAATATTGCATGCCAGTACTAAGTTGAATAACATGAATATACTAGTTACAAATTTAAATGAGGTGACTAAAGAACAATGGGTGGAACAATGTGTGGGGAAAGCCACACGAGCATTAACCTATACCACAGAAACATCAAACAGGTTTGAGTTATTGGCAGATGAACGTAATAGCTGACCTTCAAAAAACATAAAATATTTGCACAAGAGATCAAGCAATTGCAAGAAAATGATATACTAGATGACAGTGGTTTTCTATATCTAAGTAAAAATGATGGTAGAACAGGATTTATGTCTTGGAACATTGCAGGCTTGGTATCTAAATTTGTAGATGGGGAATTTTGTGAACTTTTGAAGAAAGTGGATGTGTTAGGACTACAGGAGACATGGAATGGAGAAGATCAAGAAGAATATATAAGTTTGAATGGATATACTCTGGTACACATACCAGCAAGGAGAGTTAAGAAATTGGGAAGGAGAATGGGAGGGTTACCACTGTATGTAAAAATAACCAATTACCTAAAAGTGATAAAACATATAGTCAAACCAAGCTATATAATTATTATGTTAACAGCATGGGAAAATAAGTTAATAGTTGTTAATGTATATAATCCACCAACTAATTCAAATATAAATGAGAAATCTTTATTGTAAAAAACATGGTGGAAGATATTATGAAATTGGATGATGGGAAATATACAGAACTTCTCCTCCTAGGTGACTTTAATATAAGAGATGGGGAAAGTACAGAGATGGAACATGAAGAGATAATTCATGCTTTAAATATACCAAAAAGATGTACATTAGATAAGAAAAACACAGATGCGCATAAACAAATGAAATACCTTTTTGAGACACTACAGTTAATAGTCTTAAATGGACATTTTGAATCAGACAATAGAGGAGAAGTAACTTGTGTTACCATCAGGGGTTCTACTATAGTGGATTACATGCTTACCCCAATGTATGATTATAATAAATATGAAGATTTTAAAGTAATAAATAGGTCAGAGAGTGACCACTTCCCATTGGTGCTGTTTAGAAAGACAGATAAACTTATAATAAGGGAAGAACAACAAGCAGTTTGTATAAATAATAAACAAAATAAAATAAATTGGGATAAACTCCCTGGGGATAAGGTTACTAACTTAAGTAATAGGTATACTCAGGCAGATTGAATATGAACTAGATCCTAGAAATATATATGACACAATAATAATGCAGTATAATCATTTTGTTGGGCAAATTATACAAAAAGAAAGGAAGAACATTCAAAAGCAAGGATATGAAAATTGGTTTTATAAAAATTGTAGAAAGGAAAAGAAGGAGATGGTGATATTAACAAGGAAAGTAAAAAAATATCCGACAAAAACCAATAGGGCTGAATTAAATAAATCAGAAGACAGTATACAGAATATGTTAAAATACAAAGATATAAACATCAGAAGGAACTTTGGAACACAATGCAAAGTGCAATAATAGATAAGGATGACAAAACATTCTGGAATCTGGTTGACAAAGGTACCAATACATTTAAAAAACAATACGATGCTTATATTGAGCCAGCTACATGGGTAGAATACTTTAAAAATATATTCATATCAGAACGGATAATAGATAAGATGGAAATAAATTAAATAGATGGTTACTTTTGTTGGTTCACAGAAATGGAAGTCAGAATAGCTATAGAAAATTTTAAGAATCATAAATCCCTGGGACCGGATAATATACCAATAGATTTCATAAAGTTAAATACAGATTGGTGGGCTGAAGTCCATTCTGATTTTTATAATAAATCAGTTATGTATGCCTATACACCAGCTAGCTGGTTGGGAAGTCACATGGTTCCCATTCATAAAAAAGGTTCACTTAAAGACCAAGCAAATTATAGGTTTATTGGCCTACTGGACACCATAGCTAAAATCTATGCTAAAGTTTTATTATTTTTTTTTATAATTCAAATTTTATTAAAGTTTCCATTACAGAGAATGAATCATGGTGGAGTACTTCATAAACCCCAAAGAGCAGACACACAATACAGAATGATTCACTCTCCCCACCCCTACCCACCCAACCGAACTCCCACCCCAAACAACTCAGTGTATCAGTACTCCTTTAGCACAACACCAGAGAATATAACCTTGTAGTACTTAGGCCTCTAGGTCATAAAGAGTCTGCAGTGGGCCCCAGATCTTGTCAAACTTTTCCAGTTTGTTGTAAAAACTGACAATAGTCCTCTCTGTTCTGAGGTTTGCCAACAATTCCTGAAGCCATTCAACATAAGATGGTACCTCCGTGTCCTTCCAGTGCCTCAACAACACCTTTTTAACAGACATCGACATCAATGCTATGTGGTACCTCCTGTTCACTACCGAAATAGAGGAGAAATCCCCACGAAGACATATTTCAGGGGTGAACAATTCTGAGAGCCCTAAAAGAGGATCAGCACGCTAATTAATCATGGTCCAAAGTGGGGCAATTTTAGGACAGCTCCAGAAAATATGAAGGAGGTCACCTTCTTGAGACTGGCATCTTGTGCAAAGGGGGGGAAGACATCAGACCCAATTTAGCAAGCCTCTGCAGAGAATAATAAATGTTATGTAAAATTTTAAATTGTGTTAATCTGAGTCTGTCCTGCTTAAGAAACTTATGGCAACTTTGCCACAGGAGAGACCAATCCATATCTCTGCCCCGACAGAGAGAGGCCCAAAAGGAGACGGGAGCATAATTATTAGGTTAAGCCCAGGGGAACAGAGCAATATATATTTTAGATACAGCATGAGGCAAACCCACCAACTCCATAAGGGTAGCCTGAAAACTGATATTGGGAGCAGAAGGGGGGACCGGACCCATTACCTTAACCAGTAAGTGGCAAAATTGAAAAATCTTAAAAATTGCTGTGTGAGGTAACATAAACTTGTGCATAATGCTGGCAGAAGAGCATCATTGATTATCGGATAACATAATGTCATCTAGACGGCAGTTTGTTATCTGAGGGATCCAACTAGGTGAGAGAAGCTTGCCGTCCAGCAAAAAATTGGGGTTACCTATAACAGGTTGAGATAAATCCTTGAGATTTTTATACCTCAGAAAAGTACACAATTGAGTATGAACCCTGATTAAATGGCAATAGGGGAGCTACATAGAGATTCTGGCAAGGAACTAACCTTTGTGTATAGCAATGCAGCCGGAGAAAGGCCATGTTTTCTAATGGCAGCAGACTCAACGGCTAACCAAGTCGGGATATAAGTGGCAGTCATGGATTGTTGATCCACGGTCAGCCATCTGAGATACTTATTGGCCTGACTGGCCCAGTAACATATTGTCTGAGAGTCTTAACCCTCCTTTAGCCGAGACTGCTAACTTATGGAAAAGCCATCCTTGCCTTCTTGTCGCCCTTATATAAAAGTAGAGATCATGCTATGCACTTTTTTAACCCAGGCCAGGGAGAGCCGTATGTTTAGCATGTAAAAGGGGTAGAATAAATGAGGAAATACGTTCATTTTGATCAGGTTAATTCTGCCCCAAATAGAAAGGGGGAGTAAAGTCCACCGACGGAGGTCTAGATCTATTTTATGTACCAATGCATCAATATTAAGTTGTCTGAGCCGTGCCGTGTTCCGAGTGAGAAGGAGCCCAAGATTTTTAATATAATCGGACTTCCAAGTGAGCCCAAACTCAATAATGTCCTGTTTATATACCCTGTGGTTAAGAGGAAAAAACAAAGTCTTACCTACATTGAGTTTATAATTCGAGACCTTGCTGAAGTCATCTATTAACTTCAGAATAATGGGAATATATGTGAGTGGATGGGTTACCTGCAGCAGAAGATCATCTGCATAGTCTCCACTTTAACCACCTGCTCCCTGAGAGAGATACCCGAGATGCCCTGGGTGCAAGACAGTCTCCTGATAAGAGTCTCTAGGTAGATATTAAAGAGAAGGGGGGATAAGGGACACCCCTGTCTGGTCCCTACATATAATTTAAAGGGGGTGGAGATAACCCCATTACATGAAATTCTAGCAGAAGGGAACTTATATAGAGAGCTAACCCCATTCCGGAATTTCATAGGAAAACCGAAAGCTTCCATCGTAGCAAACAGGTAATCCCAATGGACTCTGTCGAACGCCTTCTCAGCATCCAATGAGATCAGGACCATTGGATACGGAGCATCCTTGGATACCGAGAAGATGTGAGACAGGGCCCTCAGATGATCAACAGAGGATCTACCTTTCATAAAACCAACCTGATCTGCCCCGATTAAAAAGGGAAGTACTGACTCCAAACAGTCAACTAATAGTCTTGCCAGGATTTCAATATCATGGTTAAGAAGGGAGATCAGCCTGTAACTTAAGACCAGATCAGACGGTCTGTCCAGCTTAGGCAACAAGACAATCAGTGCCTCAAAAAGGGAGGGATCGGATGCTTGACCAGAGAGAATAGCCTGAAAGAGTGGCAGCAAAATGGGGATTAATTGCTTAGAGAAAATGTTGTAAAAGTTGGAGGTAAACCTGTCAGGGCCTGCAGATTTGTCGGATGGGAGAGATTTAATTACCCTTTCAATCTCACCCTCAGAGATAGGAGACTCCAAACTTTTCTGCTGGGATTGTGAGAGATCTGGCAGTTGTAAATTACCAGATATTCAAGAAGTCTCTCCTTAGATGGGGAATTAACCATAGGGCCATATAAGCCCTAGAAATAATTTGTGAACTCCTCTGCTATCTCCGAGGGTGAGACCTTAAGGGAATTGTCTTTGGAGGAATGGACTGAGGGAATAAATCTAGTGGATTCCTGTTGCTTAATATGCAGCACCAACATTTTGCCAGCCTTCTCACCCTGATCAGTACATACCGCTTTTATTTTTAAAATAGCAAATTTGGCTTGCTCCGATAACATTGCTAGTTAGGCTTCTCTCAATTTTGTTAAATCTTGTTTAAATGTTTCAGAAGAAGATGGAGAGAGGACCATCTCCATGCCCCTAATCTGAGAGAGAAGGTCAGAGATTCGAGATGCCCTCTCTCTTTTCCTTTTTGATGTTAGGCCGATTATGATCCCCCTTAAATATGCTTTACAAGCACCCCATATCATATCGGGCTTCTCCACAGAGTTAGAATTGGAGGTAATAAACTGATCTATTTGGGATATTATATATTGAACCATCTTTGGCTTCTCCAAAATTTGATTATTCAACTTCCACCTACCCTCTTTATTGGGCAGTGACGCTAGAGTTATTTGGCAGGTGACCACAGAGTGATCCGACAGGGCCCCTGAAACAATACTAGAGCTTACAGGATAACCCCAGGTAATAGAGACTGAGAGATGAAGATATAATCAATCCTCAAGGAAGTTGCATGGACTGGAGAAACATAAGTATATTCCCTTGTATTAGGATGTAATATACGCCATTCATCATAAAGGCCTATAGAGTCCAACAGGTCCCTAAAAGCTCTTTGTGCTGGGGAAAGACCTTGATGGGATTTGCCTGACCTGTCAAAAGCCTGATCAAAAACAAGATTGAAGTCACCTCTATAACCATGGGGATGCCCAAAACTGGGGGAGTCTACATTAGGGCCATAGATAATGGCCAAGACAATATCCAAGGTATGCAATCTACCTTTTACAAACAAAAATCTGCTGGAAGGATCAGGTATAACTTGGAGAGGTTTGAACAGAACTGACCTATGCAAAAGGATCATAACCCCTCTACTATGGGTCATGCCCTCTGCTGCAAACAGCTGCCCAATTTGCTGCCATCTCATTTTGTCAGCCTCCCTCATAAGCAACTGTATCTCCTGCAAAAATATAATTTCTGCCTTCAGATGATTTACATGTTTCAGGATTTTATATTGCTTAGTCCTGTGCCTTGCCCCTTTAACATTCCAACTGATAAAGTGGATATTTCTAACCATCACTCAAGATGCCAGTCAGAAATCCCAGAAAACACCACATGTATTTATGTTTCCCCTCAATACATCTCCAAGCGAGATATGTGCTGGGTTGTTCTACCTCCCCCCCAACCCTGCCATCACTGAATCCATCCTCCCAATCACCCCTCTGAAACCCCCCCAGGCACCCCATAAACCCTGAACCCCCTCATCCCACACCCACCCACCTTTTGCATGGTACATGATGATCAGCTAACTGAAAAGAACCTCTCCCTCCAACCTCCCCACCCTCGTGAACCAGAAAACAAGAACACTACCCCTTTATAAACAGAACACCCCATAGAGAGTAGCACCTCCACCATTCTTATAAATTGTCATCATTGCTAACAAATGTAGAGAAGTTGTCTGCACAAACTCATAAAGAAAATAATTCTCCCTACAGAGCCCCCATGAACCATGCTACTACATGATTCACAGAGGGTAAGGTATGTGAAACACTGGCATCAAACGTGAAAATAATAATCATAGACACCCTCTTGTGGTGCAACCCTCGAATAACGGAGGTGGACAGACAAGAAAGCGGGCCATTGCTGCCTGCTTTAGTATAGGGGAAACTTAAGGGCTCCTGGGCTGCTGTCCAGACATAGATACATAGATACATAGACAGTGTCGGCAGATAAGGGCCTATGGCCCACCTAGTCTGCCCATTTGAGCTTGTAAATTCAGTTTGTTTTCCTAGAAGTCTGTTTCCCCTTACCCCTGACCTCTAGAATTCCTTTATGTCTATTCCATGCATTCTTAAATCCCGTGATTGTTTCAGCCCCCACCACTTCCTCTGGCAGGGTGTTCCACTTGTCCACCACCCGTTCTGTGAAGAAATTCTTTCTCATGTTTCCTCTGAATCGTCCTCCCTCCAACTTCATCCCATGCCCTCTAGTCCTGAAACATCTTTTTCGCTTAAAAATAGTGTTTTCCTGCCCCCTGTTCCTCCCTGTAAGATACTTGTATGTCTCTATCATATCCCCTCTCCCTCCTCTCCTCCAGGGAGTACATGTTCAGTTCCTTCAACCTGTCTTCATAGGACTTGGACAACCCATGCACCATCTTTGTTGCCCTCCTCTGAACCTTCTCTACCCTGTCTATGTCCCACGTAGGTATGGTCTCCAGAACTGTACACTGTACTCCAGATGGGGCCTCACTAGTGTCTTGTATAGCGGAATTATGACCTCCCTTTTCCTGCTGGTGATGCCCCTGCCTATACATCCCAGCATCCTATTTGCTTTACCTGATGCCTTGTCACACTGTTTCCTACCTTGAGGTCATCAGAGATGACAACCCCAAGATCCTTTCCTGCTTGGTGCATGCTATATCCTCACCCCCAACTGATATATTGTGCCAGGGTTTTTGTGCCCCATATGCATTATCTTGCACTTCTTTGCATTGAATTTCAACTGCCAAACCCTTGACCATTCTTCAAGTTTCTGCAGGTCCCTTCTCATTCTGTCTACACCCTCTGGTGTGTCTACTCTGTTACAGAGCTTTGTGTCAACAGCAAACAGTGAAATTCTGCCTTCTAGATCCTGTGCAATGTCACTGATGAAGATGTTGAATAGGACCAGTCCCAGCACTGATCCCTGTGGTGCCCCACTGGTCACTCTTCTCTCTGTGGAGTGACAGCCATTTACCACCACCCTCTGTGTCCTGCCCACCCAGCCAGTTACCTACCCACCACTACTGTCCTGCCCACAGCCATATTCCCAGTTTGTGTAATAGTCTTCTATGTGGCACAGTGTCAAAGGCCTTGCTGAAGTCCAGATAGGCCATGTCCACTGCCCTCCCCTGATCCACCTCCCCAGTCACCCAGTCAAAAATTCAATGAGGTTGGTCTGACATGACCTCCCCTGGTGAAACCATGCTGCCTTGGGTCCTGTAGTCCATTGACAACCAGATGTTCCACAATCTCTCCTTCAGTAGTGCTTCCATAATCTTTCCCACTACTGAGGTGAGACTGACTGGTCTGTAGTTCCTGCTTCCTCTTGTTCCCACTTTTGTATAAAGGACTACATCTGCTGTCTTCCAGTCTTTGGGTACCTCCCTGTTTCCAGTGATTGGCTGAACAGGATAGCCAGAGGTTCAGCCACCACCTCTCTTAGTTCTTTAAGGACCCTGGGTGCAACCCATCTGGCTCCATTGCTTTATCAGCTCTTATTACTTCCAGTTCCTTCAGGACCCTTCTCGTGTAAAGGGACTTGTGTCCATTTCTGCACCATTCTCACCCTTGTACTCCTTCAGACCCATTACCCCCTCTTCCTTAGTAAAGACTGAGCAGAAATACCTGTTCAATATGTCAGCTTTACTGTTGTCATCCTCACAGCGCTCCCATCCTCCCCTTCAGTCTCACTATCCCTCCCTTTGTCTTTTTTTTTCACTTATGTACCTGTAAAGGTTTTGTCCCTTTACCCACTGATTTTGCAATGTGTTCTTCTGTCTGAGCTTTGGCTTCCTTACTGACTTCCCTGCCTCCCTTTGTTTCTCCTGGTACTTCTCCCTATCCCCTTCTGCCTGTGTCTTTTTGTATTGCCCTGAATGCAATCTTTTGGCTTTCACTTTCTTTGCTACCTCTTTGGAAAACCATAATGGTCTCCTCTTCCTTTTCCTCTTGCTAACCTGCTTAATGCATAATTCTGTTGTTCTTATAATCCCCATTTTAAATACTGCCCACTGTTCCTCAACCCCTGATTCCTGTCCCATTCCCCTTAATGCCTCTTTCAAGTATCTCCCCATTTTCCCAAAGTCTGCCCCCCTAAAATCCAGGATATGTGTTTTTGTGTGGTTTGGTTCTGCTCTTTCTGCAATTTCAAACCACAATGACTGGTGGTCACTGTTACCCAGGTGCTCCCCCACTGTTACCCCCATCACACTGTCCCTGTTTGTGAGCACAAGGTCCAGTATTGCCTTCTGCCGAGTTGGTTCCATGACCAGTTGCATATTTTTGAGACCAGAGGCAGTGTCCCTCTCACTTCATTAGTGGAAATTTGAAAAGAGAGAAAAAAAAAAAAGGAGATGGAGATGAGGAGTCCTCCATAAACAGCACTCGAGGAAGGTTGTTCAGAAGGGGCAGACCAACGCCACTTAAAGCGTACAATGAAACTGATATTGCCATCTGTCTATGGCTGCAGAATCTGCACCTAATATGCAAGCTAGCCATTTTTATCACCTAATGGCAGCAAGGAATGAGAAAGAGAGGGAAACCTAGAAAAACCAGACCATGAAAACAGAACCAGAAAGGGACTGCAGCCACAGACAGATTCACAATGTGAACACAGAAAACTCAGCGTTGCCCCCCCAAAACCTTAGGATCAAGACAACGCCCTTGAAAAAGTGAATTGCCAGATTTGACACAGTAAAATTTAACTTGAACATAGTAACCCCAGATGAATACAAAACAAGACTAGACTAGACCAGAGTCAAAATTATGAGAGTCAACAAAATTAGACAGTCCTGAGAAAGAAAGCCAGATTGGAAATGTGATGTCCATTAATCTGTCAGCACGAAGACACTTCTCGAGAGCTGTAGCTTGGAATTAAATAGCCAGATAAATAGTTTATGACCAACGTAGTCCCGGAGACAAAGTAGAGAAATATAGTTTGCATCAGCTGAATTACACCACCACTGAAAAGCTCAGCATGGCTCTCCACCCCAGGTCGACTCTCATGCTGGCTTAAAAAGGTCAGGAAGTGCTTTCTTGAGCCCTGCAGTTGCCAACTCCACTTCCTTATAGGTCTCCCAGGAACCATTCAGGCAAACTTGAAATCTTGCAGGAAAACCCATACGAAACTTGATTCCCACGGCAATCTACTTGAGGACAAGCTTGTGAAATGTGGCTCGTTTTTGGCATACAGATAAAGGCAAATCTTGTGCCACTCTCAGCTTTTTGCCTTCCCATTGCAAATCTTGTGTTTCCTTAACCTTGTATAGGAAATGCTGTCGCTCCTGGAAGTTTAAAAAGTGAACTATAAATGACCTGGGGGGGCTTCAACTGGAGGAGGGGGGGGCATAGTGCACGGTGAGCTCTTTCTATTGTGTAGCTTGCACCAAAGGGGGAAGGGCCTACCACCTTCTCCATGAACTTTCTGATAAACTTAATTGGTTTTGAACCCTCTTCACTTTCAGGCAAACCAATGATTACCACATTGTTGCGGCAACTACGCCCCTCCAAATCTTCCACCTTGTTCTCCATTTTCACTAGCCTTTGCCTCAGGGCCACTAGCTCCAATTCTGCTTTATCCTGTTTCCTTTCAATGGAACATATGCAAGCTTCATTATCAGCAATCTTCTTAGAAAGCTCCTCAAGGGTGCTGGAGATACCTTTTATTTCTCCTGCCATATTCTGCATTTCAGCCTTAAAAGGCTGAAACTCCTCTAGAAATCTTGAAAGGGTGAGAAGATCAGTGTCAGGGGTCTCAGTAGTAGCAGGCAG
Source organism: Neoceratodus forsteri (assembly GCA_016271365.2). Lineage (NCBI taxonomy): Eukaryota > Metazoa > Chordata > Ceratodontiformes > Ceratodontidae > Neoceratodus > Neoceratodus forsteri. The sequence continues at coordinate 1,389,866,838 of CM057453.1, forward strand.
TGAGGATTGCAGGGAAGGGGCCCTGGCTTTCTTAGAGACCTTCTCAGGCATAGGGGGAGGTGTGTGTTTGGAAGCAATTTTGAGCATCTCGTCGTCCATCGACTTCCTTTATCGAGGGCACAATATGCTCAGGAAGATAACAGACAGGTGATCTGTGGTGGAAAACACCATAAAATGGGGTTTTTAGTGTTAATTAACAGGCGGTAGGTCAGAGCAAGCAGAGAGGCATCCTACCTAGCACACTGCATCTCATGACTCGCTAAAGTTTTGTTAAATAGATTAACTGTATGGCTGGAACAACATAATGTTGTTTCTGAATATAAAGCTGGATTCCAGAAAAATACTGGTACTATAAATCAAATAGTTCTCTTAGATCATATATTGGAAAAATATTGCAAAATTAAAAAAAACAACCAATATTTGTTGCATTTGTGGACTAGTTGTCAGCTTTCGATACAATAATAAGGGAACGCCTCTGGGAAAAAAAGGTAAAATTGGACATATATTTAAATCTAATAATACTTATAAAAATGATTTATCAGGATACTTGGACAAGGATAAAATTCTCTCCAGCTGGTGCAATAACGGGAAAAGTAACAACTGAGGTTGGAGTAAGACAGGGCTGTGTACTTGCCCCAACACTTTTTAATATCTATATAAATGATATTATTATGGCATTCAATGACCCAAAGTTTCATATACCCAAATTAGGTTCTAGAAGACTGCCTGTACTGGCTTACACCGATGATTTGGCAATAATATCGACAAGTAGACTGGGATTACAGAGAGCTTTAAAGAAAATGGAAACAATGTGCATGAAGCATAACCTTAAGCCAAACATAAGAAAAACAAAGGCTATTGTGTTCGGTACTAATAAGAAATTCAGAAAGTTTACCTTACTAGGTAAAGATCTAGAATATGTGAAGGATTTCCCCTATTTGGGAGTGACATTTTCCAAAAATTTAAGATGGGACAAACATATACAGGTTTGTACTAAAAAAATGCAGAACTCAATAAAAACATTGAAAAGATGTAATTATCTGTATGGGGGAATATGATTGCACCAATGATCAAAGCAATAAATACAAAAAGCGTAGAGCAGGCAAGTTATGCTGCTGAAATATGGGGTGTGGACAGGATTACCAAGATAGAAAGTGCATTAAATAAGGTCTATAAACAACTATTAAGAATACCTAATAGTTCACCCAGCTCACTTGTGAGAGCACAATTGGGACAAATAAGTTTTCAATATCCAGTATATAGTAGATTAATTAATTATTGGATTAAATTAACATCAGAAAATGAGAATTAATTAATGGTGATGTGTTTAAAAGAAAAAAAAAATGCAGTTACCAGTACAGAAGAATGTAGGCTGGTTAAATACTATACAAGGGGTAATGAGAGAAAATGATTTACAATATTTATGGAGTTGGGTTAAACAAAAGATTGATATAAGTTTAACGAATACAAAATACATCTCTAAACATAAAAGAAAAATCAAATGAATTAGACCTTAAAAATATAACAACATTGAAAGTTGCTCCTTGGTTAACTAGCAATACCAAAGAGCATGGTCTATGACCATACTTAAAAGTAGTACAGGAACCAGAAAATAGAAATGTGATAACTCAATTTAGGTTTGATACATTTCCAAGCAATGTAGTAGAAGTAAGGTATGATAAAGACCAGGATAAAACAAAAAATTGCTACTGTAACTTACATGAATTAGAGGATTTAAAACATGTAGTATTGAGATGCCCATGGTACAAACATATACGGGCTAAAAGATTGGGGGAGTACATTGGAACTCTATACATGCCAACAAGAAATGTGCTTGATTCATTATTCAATGCAGAAAATACTGAAGTTCTAAACAATCTAGCTATACACTTAAAAGAGAGTATACATATAAGGAAGAAAAGAATACCGGGATTTATAGCACAGATATGAGACATAATAAAACTGTTGTCCTATGAATGCACGTTCTTAGAGATATCAGCTTACAGTAATAAACATTGCTTCCTCCTGAGACATAAGAAAACCATAATGTCATGGATGTATTATTTATGATATTATATTATAGCACTTTATTAGGACTGATTGATGAAAAATATGTGGCTAGCAAGAAAATGAATGTATAATGGTTATTATTATATGCTGTATGGTGTATTGTGAATAGTGTATGTGTATTTTATCATTCTTTTCTATGTTTAAACTTTTGCAATGGCTTTATGCTGAACAAATAAATGAAAATTGGAACTGATTTCCAAAAAGTTAAGGATCTCCAATTAGAAGACAGCAGTAGAGAGGAATCCAAGCATCAGCAAGTACCAGATGATGATCAGCAAAACAAAGACCAAAAATACCAATAAAACTCAATATAAATCATGACATTATTCTTAGCCATAGTTCTTTATTTATAAACATACCAGGTACTCTCTGAACCATTATAGATCGAGGGAGCACTCCTGACCAATTGGAATGCTCCTTTTTGCTGTGCGTGAGACACTCTTATTCTGTGAAGAGCATCTCAAGCAGATGCACTGGAAACTTGCTTGTTTCAGGAACAGATTTTTTAAAATATATTATTGATTGCTCTCGATCAATAATATATTATTATGTCCCCAGTAGCCACACGTTCCTGTATTAGAGTGGGGTCACTTGTCTTTAGCTTGAACCAGAACAGCTCAGCTTCACTTCACTGTTCTCACTCCAGCGGAACACACGTGAAACCACTCTTATACAGCAACAACTGGCTCCGGGGAATGTATTACAGCAGGTGTCTCATGCATATAGCTCTAAAATTCTGAAGTTCTAAGTTTAGTTGGCACAGTCCATTTTCCACTAAGCAATTCTCTTATATTCTGCCAAGTAAAACATTTTGATTTTAAATTCAAATTCACTTTTTGAAACAAAGGTCTTTAACTTGAATTATAATACTTTTTTTGTAACTTCATTTTTTATTGAAAAGAATAGTCATACATGACATTGCCAGTCAAGACAAGTTGCAATCCATGGTCAAATACCACAGCAAACCAGCCTGCCATGTACAACTCTAAATAATACCAATGCTCACTTTCTTATTTAATTCTAGCATTCCATGTAGAAAACTTATAAGGAGGAAAGATATGTATAGTTCCTGCATCTCTTATAGTTATGAGTCCCCCCCCAAAGTCCTTTGTGCACTGAAACTGCTCAGCTTTGCATCAAAGTTCTCTCACCCAAAGAACTAATGAATAAAGTATTTTAACCATAAGAGATACAGTAACTGTACATTTAACCATATAATAAAAACTTCAGAAGGAGAGGCCCAATAACCAAATCACTAAAAAGCAAAATTAACTCTGCAAGGACACCAGGGATACACAAATAGCTTTAAACAGGTAATTTTAAGTAACAAAATCAACATAAAATATCAGTATATGATAACCAATAAAGATAATCAGCTTGAAGGGTTTTTTTAGACAGAAATAAAGACTCCTCTGTTTCTACCGAAAGAAAAATTAATACAGGTACAAGCTGATTGCACTGAATGCAGCACCCATCTTCACAATCAGCAAGTCTTTACAATCACATCTTCACCATTTTCAATGCTGTAGCCGATGTCTCTGTCTGTTGTACTTTTAAACCCTTGAAAAGCTTATTTTTGATTAATTCTACAGATTCTGCACTAGTAAAAATAATGTGTATTTGCACATTTTATGCACCAGGATTAAGAAGAAAAATAGTGATACATATTTAATACAGGTGCAGTAATGCTTGCATATTAGCGGTGTGCTAGTCTTTGTCTCAAAAGCTTTTTTCTTGACAGCTTATATATCTGCAATCTTTGTCTCTAGGATTACAAAATTTAGACTACACAGTCCCAGTTCTAGGAACTAATTTTTTAGTAGGTTTATTTGTTTTATTTATTAGAATTTCAGATAAATACCTTTGAACCAATGGCTCTTTTACAAAGGTTCCACATCAGTCTACAAAGAATAGAAGTACAGTTTATGTGAGATTAGCAGGCAAGCTGTTTCAATACAGAATTCAGTACAGGGTATACATGGTCTAAAAGCTACAGGTAATATAAATAACAGTTAGAACAACACAATCAGGCATACCTTTAGGAATGATGAGTCACATCAAATAATATTTACATTAATTAAAGTTGCCAGAAGGGCATTGTCATAGGGAAAGTTAGAGTGGAAAAACTGAGTTGCTGCGAATTGTGCCAGGTAGTGTAGGAAAGTGGAAGAAGAGAGTGGGTGTAGAGGGGTAACTGGGAGGGAGGAGGGAGGTAGAAGGAGAGCTGGGTGGGAGGCAAGGATTGGGGAACAAGTGCAACAGTGGGGGGTGAGCAGATTAGAAAAAGAGAGAAGAAGGGAATTGAAGGAGTGTAAGAGAGGATGGTGGTGGACCAGGGCTAGGAAGAGAGGCAGGGGTAGATATGGAGGGGGGTGGCAGGCAGAGGCAGTGATAGTAGAGAGGTGCAAAGAACAAAAGTGACTACCAGGGAGGTTAGGAGAAACAGTCACAGCTGGCTCTGGACACAAATGTTTGATGTAGCTTGTGTTTGAATGAGCAGAGGGTGCCTAAGTTGGTGAGTTCACTGTCCAGGGAGTTAAAGATTTTAGGGGCTTTACCTGCAAAAGACCACTGGCCTTGGGCAGTGCGACAGTGGGGAACAGACAGAGAATAGTTGTCAGAGGTTCTTGTGTAACAGGGTGGTTGGCTAGGCTTAAGAGAGACTAAACCCCAGGAGGCATGAGTCCCATTAATGACTTTTTTGCTAGTAGGCAGGTTTGGAAAGTAATCATTCCCTGAAGTTGTAGCCAGTTTGACTGTTCATAGAGGTTGCAGATATGCGTGCAGTGGGCAGCACCAGTAAGGAGTCTGCAGGCCCTATTCAGAACTGTAATGATTTGCCGTTGTGCTGTAGCTGTGGCTGCTCCATAGATAACAAGCCAATAATCAATGATGGAGACAATAGAGCTGTGTATTGCTAGCTTAAGTGTGTCAGATGTCAGGCAGTGACTATGTTTATAGACAAGGCCAATATGGATATTTACAGATTTCACAACTGAATTGATATGGCTAGAGAAGGACAGAGTAGAGTCCAAGGTTATACCAAGGTATTTGAAAGTCTGCATCTGGTCCAGAGTCACACCTGAGCTGTTTTTGATAGCCAACTGTTGGTGTTTATGTTTGTTATGTGTGCCGTTGAACAGCATAGTCTTTGTTTTTTTTGTAATTTAGCACTAGTTTCTGTGGGATGAACCAGGCCTCAACTTGCGTGAAACTTTCCTGCAGTTGTTTCTCCAAGAGGGAAGGGTCAGAATTCTTAGAGATAATCACTGCGTCATCAGCATACAGAATAATGTTTTCATCACAGGCAGAAGGGAGATTGTTCAGAAAGATGCTGAAAATAAGGGGTCCCAATATTGAACCTTGGGGAATACCAGCCCAGACAGGTAGTTTGGAGGAGAGGGAGTCACCAATCTTAACTTGTTGTGACCGATTGGAGAGAAAACTGTTGAACCATTGTAAAGTATCATGAGAGAGCCCTAAGTTGCCAAGTTGTTCCAGTAGTACTGGATGGTTGACTGTATCAAAGGCCTTTGAGAGGTCTATAAAGGTGGCACCGGCAAGTTGTCCTTGGTCTAGTGCTAGATGAATGTGGCCTGTAAATTCAAGGAGGGCAGAGGTGGGGCTATGTCCTTTGAGAATGCCATGTTGCTGTGGGCATTGCAAGTTGTATTTCGCCAAGTACTCCACCAATTGGTTTGGGACAATTTTTTCAAGAGCTTTGGATAAAGGGGGTAAGATGGAGATGGGTCTGTAGTTACAGTGTAATGTCCTATCCCCAGACTTGTGTATTAGGGTCACCAGGACTGACTAAAACTTGAGTGGGAACTGGAAGAGCATGAGGGACTGGTTAATAATCTTGGTAAAAGGGTGCAGGACATCGTCAAGGGTGAGGGTGAGGGTGATGTGCTTTAAGTCAAGTATGTCCCCACTTGATCTGGATTTTCTGAACACCTTCAGCAGGTATTTTTTGGCATCCCTTTCAGTAACTGCCTTGAAATAGAAATGTGGATGATTTGTATCCTCAGTCTGTTGATATTGGGAGGCTGGCTGTGGTTTGGTTGGTGTCAAAGAAGTTAGAGGGAAGCACATGGCTGAGGTCAGTGAATGCCACCAGATTGAAAGTATTGGCAGTTGTGGTAGGGTCCAGGGTGTTGCTGCCATCAACTTTTAGCATATTAGGAGTTGCTTTGGACATTTTCCCTATAATTTCAGAGAGACTTTGCCAGAATCTCCTTCCATCCAACCATGAGTTTGATAGGGTGCTCCTGTAGTAGCTGTTTTTTTCAGTGTGGATAGCTATGGTAAAGGAATTCCTGGTGGCCCTGTATGCCTGAAAGTTTGCTTGGTTGCCAGAGGCTGTAGTACAGTCCCATAGCAGGTCCCAAGCTTTTAGTTGGGCTAGGATTTTGCCTGTGATCCAAGAGTTGTCAAGGCCTTTAATTTTGCATTTCTTAATGGGGGCATGGATATCACATGCTGCACTGAACTTTGAGATGAAGTATTGAAGTGCAGCATCAACATCCAGAGTGGTTTCAATCAGGGACCTGTCTTGTTGTTGCAGGAGTGCCTTAAGTGGTGCAAGGTGTCCCTCGATTAGCATCCAACTGTTGATAGTTTTTGTGGGGTGTTTATTGAATTTATTTGACCATATGCACTGAACTAGGGAATGGTCATTAATGGCATCAGGGAGAACTGTAGTGTGGCTAATATGGTCAGGGCGATTTGAGAGTACCCAGTCCAGTAAGGTAATGGTCCCTGTTCTTTAGTTGATTCTAGTGGGTGAGGTAACTAACTGTAAAATGTGCAGCTGCCAAGGCATCCTTGTAGTGGCTTGCACTGAGGGCAAGCCAGTTGACATTAAAATCCCTAGCAATAAAACTTCGGATTTAAGCTTTAGACTACTGATGCAGGTAAGGAACGGTTTCAGGCTTGTTGTTGTAAATTTGGGTAGAATATATACAGAGGCTATCATCAGAACTTTGTTATGGGCTCCAAGAATGACTTTAATAGCAAGAACCTGAAGCTTATCTCCATTAATGGGTAGGGTCAGGGCATGCCCTGTCATAGAATATTTACGATAAAGGGCACAGCCATCCCTTTTTTTGGATAGTTAATCCTGCTGAAAGACAGTATACCCAGGTATTGCCACAGCAATGTCAGGGATAATTGGAGACAACCAAGTTTCAACTACAGATAGAACATCTGGGCTGTACTGTCTGGGCAGTGAGGGCATCACATTTTTTGGTAAGGCTGCAGATGCTGATGCTAGCTAGCGAGAGGGTCCCTGTTCTATGTTGCTCCCTAGGGCTAGCTAGAGGTGGTCCAGGGTTGGGGTGAACATTGCCCGATATTAGCAGGAGTAGCAGTATTAGTCTTTAATATTAGTATTAGTCTTTAGGTTAGCAGGTTTTATAAAAAAATCAGTTTTGCAGTTCAAAAGTAATCCATTTCTATTTATTTATGTATTTATTAAATCTAGGATTACAAAGACATTTGAGCCAAGGCTCTTTTACAAAGGTTCCACATCAGAGGTAGATACAATAACAGGTAGACTCAATAAACACAATAGGAGAACATAGTCAGAAATTACATGTTGAGAAAACACCTAAATTAAGACTTTTTTAGTCCTCAAACACAGTAGTGAGAAACCTACACTGATTTAAATGATAACATTTACAGGTTCATTACAGCCTGGCTCAAAATAGGGCCTTTTTATAGTTTCAGAGCACTTTTTTTGGTTTTCAGTTAGAAACAAAAATAATGGCAGAAAAAGACTATTCATCTATCAAGTGTGTCTGTAACACCCTTTCATACCCTGAGGCCTTTTGTCAATATGGGTTTTTTGCTTACACTTTCCGCACTTTGCTCCCTATTTCACTACTACCCAGAGTAACTACTAAGCCATTAACTCACCACCCCCATTGGCAGACTGTTTCATGACTCAGCCACTCACACTGTAAAATAAACTTTCTCACATCCTTTCTCCTGAACCTCCTTCTGCTATCTTCCACTCATGTTCATATGTTCTAGGTTTGCTTCTCCTGTTAAATAGTTCCTTGCAGTACACCTTGTTTATTTCTTTTAGGAACTTGAAGGTCTCTGTCATATCATCCCTCTCTCGGTGCCCTCAGCTGATTCTTGTAGGATCTGCCCTGCTGGCCCTGAATAATGTTGGTTACCCTAAGTGGCACCATTTTGAACTTGTCCTTCTCTTTTCTTAGGTGAAGACTCCTGAAATAGCAACAGTATTCCAGGTGTGGCCTCATCAGTAATATATACAGAGGCAGTAATACTTCTTACCTCCTGCTGTCAAAATCCCTTTCAACACTGACACCCCCCCCTCCCCCCAGCATCCTGTTTACCTTACTGTAGGCCTTGTTGCACTGGCCAGATAATTTAAGGGAATCACTTATGATGACTCCTTGGTCTCTTTACTCAGAAGTAGTGTCCAGCTTAACCCCTCCCATCCTATACTCCACTCTGGGATTCTTGTTCCCTACTGCTGAATTTCAGCTGCCAAACCTTGGACCACCTCTCAAACTTTGCAGAGCAATCTGCATCTCCCTTTCCCATCTCCCTGTCTACCCTACCTCAGAGCTTGCTGTCATCTGTGAAGAGACACATCTTTCCCTGAAGTCCTTCTCCTATATAGCTGATGAACATATTGAAAAGGACTGGACCCTGAACTGATTCCTGTGACACCACCCTAGAACCCTCCCTCTCCTCAGATCTGTCTCTGTTTATCACTACCCTCTGCTGCCTTCCCTCCGACCAATCAATTTCCCACCACCATCTAAATATGTCCTTTGTTGTACACAGATCCTCTAGATTCTTCAGTAACCTGCTGTGAGGAACTGAGTTAAATGCCTTTCTGAAGTCAAAGTATAGTAAATCCACTGCATGATCCTTATCCACTGTCCTTACCCCAGTCAAAGAATGCTATCAGGTTGGTCTGACAAAACCTCCCTGCCACAGACCTGTGCTATTTACTATCCTGGAGGCTATTTTTCTCCCGGTAGTCCACTAGTTCCTTTTTGACTAGTGTCTCCATCAGTTTATCCACAACAGGGGTTTAACTGACAGGTCTTTACTTACCCAAATGCTCTTTGTCCCCACCCTTGTGGAATGGAATTACATTTGCTAACTTCCAGTCTTTCAGAAACACCCATGTCTGAACACAGCTATTGAACAGCACTACAAGGGGTTCCGCTTATTCCACTTCCTGTTCCTTAAAGCACACATGGTTGCATCCTCTCCAGCCCCAGAATCTTATATATCTTCAGGGCTGCAAGCTCTTTTCTGACCCTATCAACAGTAAATACCTGCTGCGTCATTTCTGGGATCCCCTTTTAACAGCTTGTATGCCTCTCTCTAGCAAAGAGCTGCTGTCCTCCCTAGTGAATACTGAGCAGATGTAGTTGTTTAAAAAAAGCTACTTTTTGTTTCTTCTGCTTTATTACCATGTCTTCTGATTTTAGCCTGACAATTATCCCTTCTGTCTTTCTGTTTTCGCTTATATACCTGAAAAACTTAGAAACATAGAAACATAGAATTTGATGGCAAATAAGAACCACTTGGCCCACCTAGTCTGCCCATTTCTTTACCTATTGGATAAGCTGCAGATGCTAGTTAACCAACAGCCTACTTCCTCCTACCCTCACTGGAATTGCTTTATGTCTGTCCCATGCATTCTTGAATTCCCCCACTGTTTTTGACTCCATGACCTCCTCAGGAAGGCTATTCCATGCAGTCACAACACTCTCTGTGAAAAAATACTTCCTCACATTGCCTCTGAGCCGTCCCCCCTCTATCTTCAAATAAATGTGAATTCTGTTGATAATCAGGTAAGGCCTACTAGTGACAAGTGCCTGTTTCCAGGGGTGACCTGGGAGTACTGGGGATGTCAAGTGATTTGCCCAGAGTAACACAATATGCAAGATAAGGTTCTGGGAATCAAACCAAGGCCTGCTGCATGTACCAAGCTCATTCACAGCTTGTTACTCTAACCCCTAGGCTATACTGCCAGCCCCAAACTGTCCCCCTCACCCACCTCCGCACTATGCAGCTCTATGTCTGCTTTTGCATCTCTGACAGCCCCCTTGGCTTCTCCAGTTCTCACTTGGTATTCCCCTTCTTCATCACACTACTTCTCCTTGTACCTGATAAAGTCATTCATTTTGGCCCTCATGGCCTTGCTGACCTTTTCAGACAACCATATGCTAGTCTCTAGCCCCAGTTTTTCTTGGTAACCATTCTCAAGCATGACCTTGTTGCCTTGGGAATGGCTCCTTTTATTACTCCCCACCTCTCCTCTACCTCCCTGATAATGTCCTCTCCAATTAACCTGACCTGGAATGATGGCCTAATCTGGGTAATGTTTGTACTTCTGAAATCCAGAACTTCAGCCTTTCAAGAGGGCTTATTGGCACCAAGGGCCAGTTGAAACCATATGGTGGTATGATTGCTGGATCCAAGTGGTTTCCAAACCTGCACTCCACCCACCTTTTCTAAGTAAGTGAACATCACGTAAAAAATGGCAGCTTGCTTTGTGGATTCCTTAACCAGTTGCACCAGCATGCTGTCCTGCAATGCATCCAACAGGGCCTGACTTTTGTTGCTCCTTGCTGCAGGAATGTCCCACTCAGTGTCTTTCAAACTGAGATCTCCTATTAGCCGTACTTCCCCCTTTGCGACCCACTCTTCACTTCTTTCCTTAGTTCCCTATTGTTCTTGTCCCTCTGCCCTGGTGGTCTATTGACCACCCAAACCAAAACAAAAAACAGGTTGACACCAGCCTTATTGATTACAATAAACATACATTGACTCGCGTTGCAAAAGTAAGAAAGATACCTTTGTTAGTTAAACAAATACGTAACAAGTGCTGCAGGAGTCTAGTAGCCCAAGGTTCCTTGCCAAAATGGATGCTTAATCATAGGTCTATAGACCACCCCTTATGCAGTTTCTTACCTGATGATGTCATGAGCTGACTCCACAACAATTCTATTTCCCCATTTCCTCCCCAATTAATTCATTCTCCACTATCTCAATGCCTTCCCTGGCACAGAGGGCTTAACTCCTTGTTTACCTTTCCCCCATCTCCCCTATATATGGTGTAGCCTGGGACTGTCAGGTCCCAGTCATTATTGAATGTTGCCCAAGTTTCTGTAATATCTAAGAGGTCCAGCCCTGTATGTACTACCAGTGCCTGGAGTACACTGATTTTTTCTTTCCTAGGCTCCTGGTATTAAGGCAGATTGCTTTTCATCTTGTGCCCCACCCCTTTTGGTTTTTTTTTGTTTGTTTTTTTACTCTGTGTTTATCCTGCTACAGCCCCCAGACCCTCCTGTCTCTCAGATCGCCAGGCATCCACTTTCCAACCAGCCAAGGAGTCTGCCCCTAGAGTGCACGCTGCCTCAATTTCTACTTTCAAGCCCCTGGTTAACCCCCCAGGTGGGGCAAGAAAGACCTCCATACCTTCCTCAGACATCAGGGAAGCATGGGAAAACAGAAGAGTCTGCCTCTCTAGCATTGTAGAGCGGAGTGAAGGGTCATTGCCGGGACCGTCTGGGGGATATTTTTTCCTTCTTTTCTGGTTCTCTTGACGCTGGAGTGTGATGAGGACCAATGAGCCGATGCATGCTGAGATGTGCATCTGCTCCTGTCTTCTGCTAGCATCAACTCCTTTGTTGTCCCCAACTGTGCCGACACCACCGAGATCCCCAGGTGGTAGTGGTAGAGTGGCGACGCTAACTCCCCATCCCTCCCTGGGGAAGGAGAGCAAGCCACTGGGCGATTGATCCTCTCCCCCACCCCTGGCAGCCCAAGTCTGACCCTGAACCCAGGTTGCCAGTGTGGAGCAAGGTGTGGTGTCCAGCGTCTCAGCCCTCAGTGCCACCGGGCCAGCCTACCCCTTTTGTGTTTTACAGATGCGCTCCCTTCATTTTTCCATAGCCTCATTAATTTCTTATTTTTTCCCATTTTTTTGCAGGGTTAGTGAGCCCCCTTCCTGTCATCTTTCCCTACCCTTTATGAACTTGTGCCTTACTACTTCCTTGCCCAGTGTTTCTAACCCCTAATTTAGTGGGAGCCCTAGCTAGGTTTCCCACTACCTCTCCCTTCTCGGTGGTTTCCTTAGCCTCAGCTTCCCCACAGTCAGTTTACCTGTCCACTGATGTAGATGTCAAACTTCTGCCCCCCCCCCAGTGCACAGGTCCCTTTCAATTTTATACTCCCAGCTCAGTCATGGCCAGAGATCCTGTAGTGGTCAAAGGAAATACTACAAAGACACGCTGAAGGCATATCTCAAGAAAACAGATATGGACATCATGAGCTGGGAAGAGCTGGCCACCAACCGATCTCAATGATGCCAGAACCTCCATCAAGCGGGGGCCTGCTTCAAAGATAAACTCCTTGCCCTTGAAGCCAAAAAGAGAGAGCATAGGAAGGAAAGGGAAAGAAACCCCAGCCAGTAGGCAGCTCTCCCACATGGAAACATCTGCAATTTCTACGGATGAATCTGTGGCTCTAGGATTGGGTTACTGAGCCACCTCAGGTCCCATCAGTGAACCATGGTAGAGATCATCCTCGAATCGAGGGATTGCTGACTACAGCACAAGTCTTTTCTCTGGTTAGGTGAAGGCCATCACTCTTGTCCCACATGCTCTCTGATCCCCCCAAAAGTGGTACCCCACCTCCTGACACCATTCCTATAACAACCCATTATATTTTTCAGTCTCTTCCTTCCTCACTTTATCCTTCCTATTCTCTATAGCTGTGATAGGGCTGACATCTCCTATCATTATTTAAGCACATTGAAATACAGAAAGGAGAGAAAGAGAGGCTGACCCACCCATGTTTCCCCCTGTTTTAGGCAGTTGTCACCTCTGGTTTGGTCAAACAGAGTCTGGTCTCTTGCATATATTTTCTGTCCTATCCCCTCTATTTTCCTTCCGTTGGCTGGAACAGAATCTCTTCTCTCATTAGTTGGGCAGATTTCCTGGTAGCTGTATTCATACAACTTTGCAGCTCCATACAGAATCAAAAAGGAAAAGGATAGGATACCCACATGCAGAAAGCCGTCTGATGAGGAATGTTAATAAAAAGAAAGATGATGTGATATAATATATGCAGAAACAGTGAAGCAGTAACTAGATGTATAGTGCCATCTTGTGGCTAAAGAAAAACAGGGCAGCAGAGTTACAGCAGAATTACTGGTATATTCTAGAATTTGTATGACAATTTATCCAGACAGCATGTACCACACTTCTAGTTGTTATTGAATGTGTCTTATGTGTTTATTTTTTATATATTTACAGTAATAAGGCACAGCTCTAATATTGAATAACACTGAATATACTAAATGCACTGTTTGTTATGCTCAATGCCACATTGCTGTTTTGTACATTCTAGTACTTTCTGTGAATATCAATGTTCTGTTGAGCCTATGGGAATTGGGAGGTGAGTTGCCCTTGTTGACAGGGACTTTTTAGCTATTGGTGGTGCTCTCTTACTGCCATGGTTAGAATCAAGCCACAGTCAGTCAGGACACAGGGATTTCATTGCCCATTTTATATGTTAAAAACAAGGTCCCATCTGCTTTTCCTGGTGCTGGTTCAGTTGGACATTAAAGACCCCATGGCACTTTTCAAAAAATGTAAGGTATTTTCCAACTGTCCCAGCCAAATCTCCCACATTCACTATAATACCACCAGCAGGTTAATATGGTTCAGTTTCCATCGACTTCCATCTGTAGGCCCCCAGGATGAGGCTGAAAATAGGCAGAATAGTCTAGATGCCCTTTTCTGGTAAACAAAAACTAAATAGATAAATATGGTAAAGTGGGAATGAAAACAAAAAGGTTTAGAGAACAAGGATATGGAACATGCTGTATACAGGGGAGTTTCTAGGGTCTAAAAAGATTAAGGACCTTAGCCCCCACCCCTCCTGCCCAGTGGATAAAAACAAATAGACCAGGGGACAGGTTAAGGAATTGGGAATCATTCAATCAGGGTTAATGAATAAAAATTCAGAGTTCTAGCCCTTAATGCCTACCACTAGTGGTGCCACATTCTGTGTGGGGTGACTCCTAAAAATAATAATCAAGGACCTGGAACAAAAACATATGTCTTGAGCCAATAAAAATTTAGATTTTGTTTATTTCATTACCAGGTAGAACCCAAGGGCATGAATTCCCATTTTCAAGGGTGACCAAGGAAAAAGCCTTAAAACAGTACAACAAACAGTAAGTTAGACATATAGGGCCAATGATTCTGAAAAGCACACTAGCATTGTAATTGTGCCATGCTAGCACTTGCTCCAGTCCACTACCATGATATATTCAAAGGCATTGTGCTAGTGCTGTATCCTATAGATATAGGGCTGACTGTGCACCATGCAAATAAAATGCACTGTCACAGCACCATGCAGTTGTACAGATCTCAATATAGCACCACGGATGGCACTAGAACACAGGTTGCAGCAGTGGATATGAGAGGGGCATCAAAGAAAGACACACAACACAGCAGCATAGGTATCAAAAACTGGCCAGCCAAATCAGTGCAACACAAAAAACAATACAAACAATACTCACAAATGTAAGAACAACAAGGGAAGAAGGTGGTGAGAAACAATGAACAAGGGAAACTACATGTAACCTCCCCCCTCGGGGGCTTACCTTAATTGCCCCATGTGTTCCTTCTTCTCCTGTTCCTCCTGCTGTTGCTGGCATCCCAGATTCTACTGGTGCCCGTAATGTCCTCCGTTGATCCCCCAAAGAAGATTCCCCTGTGTAGCCAGTATTTGTTTAGCCCAATTTCAGGCTTAAAACATTGATCACTGGTTGCCAGCATGTAGCTGAAGAACCAGCGACCATGTAAGGAAACATTTAGCACTTGATCTTGCCGACCAATGGTTTTGCAGTCTGCCAGAGAGGATAATAGTGGTCCCAGTGCCCCTCCTCAGTCTAATGAGGACCAGTGACCTTAGCAATGCAGCAGAGAAGCCACTTTGAAAAAACAAGGCTAAGATCAGAGCTCATACATATTAAGGAGCTTCTCATTAATATTCATAAGTACTGCCTGCCACCTGGGGGGACAGTATTTTGGTGGCAGCGACAGCAAGAGTGTTTGGGTTAAATGTACAAAAGTGGGCTTATTGGAAAAGAAATTGCTGGGACTATATGTCTGTGGGGTTTGAAATAAATAAAGTACACTGCTTGGCTGCACCAGAACTTTAAAGTTGGTGGGCATCATAAACTGTGTAAATACTTTAGCAGCAGCCACCATTTTGCAGCCAGCCAGCCAACTGAAAGTCTAACATTCAGTCAGAGACTTGTGGGACATAGCAAAGATTTTTGAGAGATAGGACAGGGATTATTTCTGGTGCCTAAAATGCAACCAATTAAAGGACTGAGACTGTGATTGACAGCTTAGGCAGCCAATTGAATTTATTGGATTCTGCCCTTTATAAAAGAGGGATTGACTTGAACTTTGTCAGATTCAGAGAAAGACTCTAGCTCATGACACTGAAGAGAGAGGAGCCTGTGGGCTCTGAGTCCTGCTGCACAGGATAGGCCTGTATTGCCTCCTGTGAGCTTTCTTTCAGTCCAAAAGGGATCAAGTTCAGAAACTGGCAGCTTGCAAACCAAGGGAGTTGCTTAGCAAGTTGGCTGAGATTGCAACCAGCCAAAAACCAAAGAAGAGAAGAAAGTTTAATTTTTCTTCAGCTTGATATGCTGAGGCCTACTGCATGTGAAGAGACAGTGATCTAGGACTCCTGTTGCCCGTAAGGGAGCCAGTATCCACAGTAACAGATTTGCCTACCAGCTGGAGGTTTCACCAGCATTTAAACTGAACTCTAACAAATCCAGTTTCCTTTACAGGGATTATGACACCAGAGGCCTAAGTAGACTGTTCCTGTACCAAAACTAGCACCATCTCGGTGAGACCCCAGACTTGGCGACTCGGTTCCTATGTTAAAGCTACATGCAGGTTGCGTCCACCTTGTGGGAAAGGCCATGAAGTGGAGATGAGTTGTGTTGGCCCTGTTTCCTATCAGAAGAGCAACTGCAAGCAGCAGGTCTTCATTTTGCCTGTGTCATCAGCCATCCTGTGGGTACAGTGACTAAAACTAGGGTAGCTCCCTGCCACAAAGCTGCAATTGTTTCTGATGCCATCTAATTGTGTTGCCAGTTTAGAGAGTTCAAATAAACTGGGACATCCGGCCATGGATACAAATAAGCTCTTAGTTAAAAGTGTTGTTTGCATGTTAATCATCCTTTTCCATCAAGGGCCCCAACGTCAGCTACAATGCTGCCCAAACTGTGGCACCATTTAAGCATGCCATTTAGTCACTCTGGGTACCCAGTAGTTGCTTAGACTGTTGAATACAGGGACTTAATTGATTGCATGCAGGGTAACCTGTGAAAATACAGTAAAGTAATTGTTTATGTAAATTCTCACCCCTTCCTTGTTTATGTCCCCTTTAATAAATCTGATTTATTGTTTTACATTTAAACTCTGCCCATGAGCATATTATTACTTGGTTTACAGTGATACAATATATGCCAAATGCTCTTACAGCACATGCTGGTATTGAAACTGTCTCTTACAGGGGGAAAACCAGGTGCAAGCCAGGGATCCAGATCCTGTTGGAAAGTGCTTTGAGTGTGAGCATATCATTAAAGTGTAAGCTGCTGTGTAAACTGATTGCTAAGCACTACAACTGTTCAGGTATTTATGAAAGGTCACTAGGAGGGACTGTGGGTGGTATTAGCTTCCCAGAGAGCTGTACCTACTGTGATAGTAATCCACGCAATAATTACTCTGGGTGGAGGCACCATAATCTTAGTACTACTACTGGCTGGGGATCACCCATACTAGGTTGTTATGAACCCAGGCCCCTTAACCTGCAATTGGAAAGGCAGGCAGGGGTAGTATCCCTTGATATAGTGCCACCTAGAGGTTACAGCTTGGAGGTGCCACTTGGATTAGTGCTCCCTAGTACCTAAAATCAGAAATTGCAACTTAAATGTTTATGGTATCACTGAAGTGATGGTGGCACAGCAGTTGATTGGTTGGTGTACAGGGAATGAGACTGATCCCCACAACGCTCTTTTGTTGTTAGACACACCCACATGCACTAGCAAGACATTATAGAAGGGGGCACTTTCAAAAACTGAATGCCTTGGGAAGGCTGTGGTGGTAGATCGACTGACTGATCTGTCCAGAAAAACACTAATGGTTCTAGTGAAGCGTAGCAATCCTGTGGACAGTACTAAGGTACCTAAGGTCATTGACATGGATGAGTTCCCAGTAGTTTGGAGGGTGATAACCAAGGACAGTGAGGTCCTTTCAGAACCAGAACCCTCACCATTAGAGGACAGTTTTGAAGATAAGTTTACCAACTTTTTGATGGCTGAGGGGATGGGTCTGGAAGTGATCCAAACGCTATTAAGTACTGGTGGAAATGCTTCCCCCTGGGATACAAGGTGTGGGCCGACTTGCGCTTCCTCTTCCTCCAGCTCCTACCAGAGATTAAGAATGTTTTCAGGGATCATGCCTACGCATCATGGGGAGAATAATTGGGAAACATGGATAGAGTGATGCAAATAAAAAAATGGACAGGATATGGTTTATAATTTAAACAAAGTTTTAATAAAACATTAAGTTACCACAAGAGTGCAGATACCAACAGACAGTTGTGCAGTGATTACATTCCACTCACATACATGTGAGCTTCATCAGATAGTGACATATGTGACAAGCTTCCCTTATGCTGTATGTGCAAATTATTTGTCAATAGCCAATCACAGATAGTATTTAATTATGGCATTAAGCATTTACACTGATATACCAATTATATCTAAAATCACTGATTCACATTTCTCAGTCATTGTCCTAGCAGTCTTTGTTAAAAACATGTTTTAAATAATAAGGTAGACTTATTCCATATGTGCAAAACCATTACCAGTACATACTGGTTGCTCCCACATCCATCCCTCTCCGGGGAGTTGGCCCTGAGAAGGTCCAGATGCATGAATCTACAGAGTGTACAATGCGGGTGTTGGAGCCTTAAGAGACTAAGTGATTCTTAACCAATGAGGGACCGGTTGAATAGGTTGGGGGAGCTAACTGTAAGTGCACAGAGTGCAGTGAAGGCAGTAAAAGAATTAAGTACTCGAACAAATGGCAATGTCCTGGGAGTGGATGTGCACACTCCAGTGACTCCTGCATCTGGAGGGTTAGAGGCTCAGTTAGCTGAACTGGCTATGTTACAGGAACTTTTGAAATGTCCGAAGCCTATTCTACTTGGCAAGGAGAAAGGGAGACTTGGGCAGGACCCCCTGCTGTCAGTGCCCTGACACAACCCTCAAATACATATCCTGCATGACCCCATAATAGTGAGTATAGGCCAACTCGTGATGCATCGCTGCATCGTCTCAGCCTAAATGACCTAAAGAAGATGTGTTTTGCTACCACTGTAGGAAAGATGGGCACCTGAAGAGAGAGATTGCCAGTCCAGAGAGGATCCAGAAAGGGTGGTAAACAGGCTAATTGCAGAAAGGTACCAGAAGCCACGTACACCCAGTAGTGCCTCAGCTCAACCAAATCACAAGACTTTCATATCCAAAGCAACTGTGCACTACTCTACCACCAATGTTCTTCCCGATTGGTCGGAAGTGACAAGTCCCTCTGTGGAGACTACAGTACACACAGATGGTATCCCAGCCAGAGCAGTTCTTGACAGTGGGTCTCAAGTTACGATAATATTCCAAAACTGGTATGATCAACACCTGTCTAACTGTCCCTTACAGCCTCTTTATGGACTGCGAGTGTGGGGCTTAAGCGATAAGTCTTATCCATACCTTGGATTTATGAGAGTGTGGCTCTTCTTCCCATCCACTGTGGCAGGTGTGAATGAACCAGTAGAAACAATTGCATTACTCTGTCCTCAGTCTGGCCTTTATGATGGAATTCTCATATTAATCGGCACCAATGCCCACATGTTCGACTGCCTGGCTCAGATGTGTCAAGAACAACAAAACAAGAGGTTTGGGAAAGCACTGCATGTACACACTGTAGTCAAGAAGGTCTATGATGAGCACCTACAGCCAAAAGAAGGTGATAAAGACAAACTGGTGGGGCTTGTATGGAAAAAGAACCCCTTGACTCTTGTTCTTTCTCCGAATGTACAGTGCAGTATTAATGGAGAGGTGCACATCCAAAAAGAAGTAACCAACAAAATTATTATGCTGGATGTCCCAGAAGAAGAAAAATTGTCTCATGGACTCCTGATCAAACAAAGTGTGCTTCCTGTTCATGTTCATGCATATACTAGGAGAGTTATGGTCCAGCTTCAGAACATCACTGACTGGGATATAAAACTCACTCAAGTATGCACTTTGGCTAAGGTATACTGCATAGATACCACCGTTCTGTCACCCAAATGTGATAATGGGAGATGATGGAGAGGTCTCCCCAGATATGTTTGACTTTGGAGAGTCACCCATTCCTAAAGGCTGGACAGAAAGAATTAGTCAAAAGTTGGCAAAAAGGAGTAAATTATTCTCCTTAAAGGAATGGGATGTTGGTTGTGTTACTGGTGCTGAATACCACATCAGACTCCACTACAAGATGCCATTCTGAGAAAGACCATGCTGGTTAGCTCCTACTGACATTGATGATGTCAGGAGTCATCTAAAGGAGATGCTTGCAGCTGGCATCATTCAGAAATCACAAAGTTCTTGCACTTCTTCTATCATTGTAGTTAAAAAAAGAATGGCTCCATCTGTATGTGTGTACACTACAGGACTCTTAATAAAATAACTGTGCCTGACTGATATACTATGCCACACATACAAGATTCATTGGACTGTCTTAACGGGAGTAAGTGGTTTTCAGTCCTTGATCTCTGCAGCTGGTATTATCAAATCCTGATAGCACCAGAAGACAGAGAAAAGACTGCCTTCATTTGTCCTTTAGGTTTCTGTGAGTTCCTTTGCATGCCCCTAGACATATCCGGTGCATCAGCAACTTTTCAAAGACTAATGGAATGTGCTATGGGAGATGTGAACCTTCTCGAATGTTTAGTCTACCTTGATGACATCGTTGTCTTTGATAAAATCCTTGAAGAACACGAGGCTCGCCTATTCAAAGTCCTTGACAGATTGCAAGAATTCAGTTTAAAGTTATCAATTGACAAATGTTAGTTTTTTGAGCGCCCCATAAAATGTGTAGGCCACATTGTGTCCTCAGAAGGCATTCAGACAGATCCTAGCAAGGTTGAAGCACTCACTGACTGGCCCAAGACAAACACCTTATAAGTGCTACAATGATTCTTGGGTTTCTGTGGCTATTATCACCGTTTTGTTAAGGCCTATAACAAGGTAGTATGCCCACTATTAAATCTAATGTAAGGGTATCCTCCTACTCAGAAGAAATACAAGAAAGGCACTGAGGCAGAGGCTTCAAAAACATATTGCTGGCCTATTGAACCCATTAGTCAGACATGGACATCAGAGTGTGACACTTCTTTTCATGAGATCATCTATCAGCTCACTCACACACCTGTTCTTGCATATGCAGACCTATACAAACCTTACGTGGTGCATACTGATGCTAGTCTAAGTGGTCTCAGAGCTGTACTCTATCAAGAGTATCCAGAAGGACTTCACTCAGTAGCATATGCCAGCTGAAGCCTGACACCCTCAGAGAAGAACTATCCTGTCAATAAATTGGGATTTCTCACCCTCAAGTGGGCAATTGTGGGCCAATTCCATGAATACTTGTATGTCACCAATATATTAGTTAAAACAGACAACAATCCTTCAACCTATGTCAAAACGTCTGCAAAACTAGATGCTACAGGACAGCAATGGCTTTCAGCACTGTCTACATATGATTATGCAGTGGAGTACTGACCAGGCCTCAACCATATTGATGCTGATGCCCTCTCAAGAAAATCTGTTGCTAACCAGAATTGGTTGCAAATGTCAGAACATTCTATGAAAGCATTGTGTCACAGGTTTGACAGGGAAGAGATATCTTTTCCAGAGACTGTGAACTGCCTAGCTAATTGCCTGGGGCCTCCTGATACTTGCTTGTCAGTGGCCTATTGTAACTTTGCTGCTTTGGACCTAAGCACCTTACCACAACTCATGCTAGCTGACTTGCAGAAAGAGCAATGCTATGATCCTACCAGTTCTGACTGCCCTCTCAAAGGCAGAAGATGTCTCTAAGTTGCAGTCAAGTGATCAAAGAACTGCTTTGCCGTTTTGACAGGTACCTAAACTAAAGCTTGAGGAGAGATTGTTGTACAGAGATCTTGCAAATACTTAAAGAGAGGTTGTAAGGAAACAGCTAGTACTCTCACCCAAATTCAAGAATATTGTATTGAGAGCTCTCCACGACCAAATGGGACAATTGGGTAATGAAAGAACTTTGGATTTGACCCGTGCACATTTCTACTGGCTGAAAATGAGCACAGACATTGAGCAGTATGCCAAAACTTGTGACAGGTTTCTCCAACGAAAAGCACAACCACAGAAAGCAGCCCCTTCGGTAAACATAACCACCAGTGCACCAATGGAGCTTGTGTATAGATTTTTTTAAGCCTGGAACTGGACAAAAATTATTAGTAATGTGCCAGTTGTGACAGACCATTTCACACGGTATGCTTAGGCATACCCAACTAAAGACCAGAAGGCAGCCACAGTGGCTAAAGTACTTGTTGAAAAATGATTTGTTCATTACGGGGCTCCACAACACATACACTCGGATCAAGGCCGTGATTTTGAATGCAGGCTTATTAAATAACTCTTGTCTATCTGGGGCATAAGAAAATCCAGAACCACTCCATACCATCCGCAGGGAGATCTGCAGCCAAAAGATTTAATAGGACTTTGCTTGACATGCGTGGTACTCTGCAGCCAAAAGATAAACCAAGGTGGAGCCAACAAATCAGCACACTTGTGCATTCCTATAACTGAACAACAAACCGAAGCAACAGGTTTCTCCCCTTATCAGCTCATGTTTAGTCACAAAGCTCACTTGCCAGTGGATGTCTGTTTTGGAGTTTCACCCGATGAAGCCAAGGCTGAAAATTACCTGTATTATGTTAAAAAGCTAAAAGCACAACTTAATCATGTGTGCCAGCTCACACACACTACGGCCATCAAGTGAAACTTAACTAACCAAGTCAGGCATGACAAAAGAGTAAAGGCTTAAGAGTTACAAGCTGGAAATAGAGTGCTGATAAGAAATCTTGGATTTCAAGGAAAACATAGGCTAGCAGACTGCTGGAGTCACTCTCCATGCATAGTTATCAGCAAGTTGGATGACCTCCCAGTTTATAAAGTACAGCCAGAAGAAGATCCCCATGCTGTAAAAACAATTCATCGGAATCACCTTCTGCCCATTGGACAGGTAATTCTAGACACTGCACTTCCAGATACTGCTCCTACAGGCATTGTCTTCACTCTGCTGCTTGTAACAAGCAGAAGTCTCAGCCTGCTGCTGCCAAACAGCCCAAACTTACTGTTAACAATAACATGGTTAATGATAATACAAATTCTGAGGATGACAAAAGTGAATTTGGAGTTGTTTACTATCCTTCTTTTGAACAGTCAAGTGTTTCAAGGAAACCCTTTATGCATTATGGGGGAACGAGGCAAATAGCCCAGCTATTAGGGGAGACTCAATGATTAGGGGTATCCAGTGGGAGGGACAGGGGGGTGGATGCCATAGCCAGGTGAAGGTAGTGTGTATCCCTGGGCTGACACTGCACAGAGCAAAGTTCATGGTGTATGAAATGGTTAGGGATTGTGGAAGGAAACCAGATTTCCTGGTGCATTTGGGAACTAATGATCTAGAGGGAAATAGCATTTTGGAAATCCAAGCAAGGTTCCAAGAACTTGCCAGAGTCTGTCGGGATAATGGATGCAACATTTCCTTTTCGGAGATATTGCCAGTACCAAAGGCCTCAGTGGAGAAAAAAATGAAGCTCACAGAGGTTAATGACTGGCTCAGGAAGTGGGGTGAAGGGAGTGGGTTGGGGGTGTTAGGGAACTGGAATGGAGTTTGGGAGGATAAGGGACTATATGCCAAGGACAGGTTTCATCTTGCCCCATTAGGGAAGGAAGTCCTTAAACAGGGGATGGCTGACTACATACAAGAAAGGTGGGGTTTAAACTTGTGAGGGGGGGAAGGGATAAGGAGGGCTGACCAGAAGCCCTCTCCTCCAGATGAGGGGAGTAGCCTTCATGCCCAAGGGGGAAGGGGTAAACAGATTGGGGATGGAGGTTTCAGGAGGAGCAGAGGGAGGATGGAAGTATAAGGAATCTGGGTGGGGTTCGACAAAGAGAATCAGGGATAAGGGGTGGGGGTTGGTGTTAGTAAATGCCAGGAGCTTGGGAAACAAGTTGCCAGAGTTCCAGGCCATGCTGTTCGAGGGGGTTGGATGTGGCGGTGGTCACGAAACGTGGCCAACAAAACCATGACTGGGACCTAAACGCATGTGGGGTACACTATGCTCAGGAAGGATAGAAAGGAGGGCAGAGGGGTGGAGTGGCTATGTTCAATAGAGATGACATAGAAATTTCTAGGTAGAAGAGGCAGAGGGAACGTGGAGGCCTTATGGGTCACTTTACAATCCTCAGCAGGAAATAAGGTCAAGCTGGTGGTAGCATATAGGCCCCGGGATGAGTGAGGTTCTAGAGGATGGTTGCTGGACAAGCAACATCATTGCCCAGTGTGGACCAAAAGGGGAAGGAGTGGTGTTGATGGGGACCTTAATATGCCAGGTACAAACTGGGAACCATGTCCTCTAAGGTGGCCAAGGAGCAGAGGCTGCTGGATGGCTTCCAGGATGTTTTCTTAACACAGCATGTGATGGAGCCCACAAGGAGGGCATGTCCTGAAGTGGTTCTGGCAGATGGGGATCTGGTAAGGGACATGGTTGTACAAGACCCCCTGACTGGGAGCGACCACAATACTGTCTGGTTTCAACTAAGCATGGGGGAGGGGGTGAGATCTAGGACACTGGCAGTGGACTTCAGGGGGGCAGACTTCATGGGCATGGGAAATATTCTCAAGGATCACTTGATGGGGATTACCTCAATGACAAGTGTGGAAAGGAGATGGGAGGTCATAAAACGGGGACTTCATGAGGCAGTCAGGATCTGCACTAAGTTGAAACGTAAGGGAGCAAGGTCACATAAACCATGCTGGTGGTCCAGTGAGGTAAGAGGTAGCAGTCAGAGAAAGAAGGCAGCCTACAAAAAATATAAAACAAGAGGATAGGGATAAGGAAACGTACTAGCTTGCATCTAGAAAAAGTCACCCATATGGTGAGGGAGCAGTCCAGTAAAGAGCAGCGGCTGGGCACAGGGATACATGGAGGGAAAAAGGGTTCTTCCGGCACATTGGGGAGCGGAGAAAACTAAGGGCCATCTCAGCAGATTGGAGATCAGAAGGAGGGTGGGTGGAAGAGGCGAGGGACCAGGCAGAGGTATTTAACAAGTACTTTGCCTCTGTGTTCACTAGGGAGGGGGATGGGATATCTACAAAGCAAGGCACGAAGGGGATAGAAACATCAGTAAGTGGGATCAGGGGAGCAAGAGGGAGAGAGAGGTACCCCAGGGGTGTCACATCTGGGTAAAGATAAAAAGACCAGTAAGGTGGAGGGGACGGATGATGCTATCTCTGCCAAAAAGGTGTGGTTAGCCCTCAAGGCCCTAAAGAAAGACAAATCTCCTGGGCCGGATGGCATTCATCCGAGAGTACTATGGGAATTGGCGGACATACTGGCTGCACCCCTGGCGGAGCTTTTCAGCAGGTCACTTGAGACAGGGAGGGTACCTAGGGATTGGCAAGAGGCACATGTGGTACCAATCCATAAAGGGGGTCGAGGAAGTACCAGGTAACTATAGACCCATCAGTTTGACCTCGGTGGTGGGAAAATTAATGGAGAGTATACTAAAGGAACGATTGGGTGTACTTGGAGGAGGTGAGGTCTGAGGAAGTCGGCAACATGGGTTTGTAGCGTAGAGATCATGTTGCAAACCAACCTTGTGGAGTTCTATGAATGGTAACATCAGAACTGGACAGGGTAAGCCTGTGGATGTATTATTCTTGGACTTCAGCAAGGTGTTTGACTCTGTCCCACAATGGTCTGGTGGAGAAACTGATGGGGTTAGAGTAGGCCCTTTGATGGTCAGATGGATTGAAAACTGGCTAGCTGGAAGCACTCAGAGAGTAGTGGTCTGTGGGAGCTCTAACCCAGAGGTTGGTAGTGGGCACGAGAGGGTTCGGTCCTGGTCCGATCCTGTTTAATGCATACATATCGGACATCAGGAGGGTATAGGGTGTGAAATGAGTCTCTTCACGGATGACTTCAAGATGGGAGCAGTAGTTGAGGGAGAAGAGGGAGGTTGGCCCTGCAAGGGACCTGGACACCCTGGAAAGCTGGGCTCACACATGGAAATTAAATTTAATATCACCAAGTGCAAGGTGTTGCATCTTGGTCGGGAAACCCTAAACACAGGTACACCCTGGGAGGGAGCGCTGGAGGCCTCAATAGGGGAAAAAGACCTAGGGGTCATGGTGGATGCCATGAATAACTCTGAGCAGTGCAGGAGAGCGGCTAGCAAGGCAAACAGGATGTTGGGATGCATCGTAAGGGGGATCACCTCTAGGAGCAAGGAAGTGATTCTGCCGCTGTACAATGGACTGTTTAGACCACACCTTGAGTACTGTGTACAGTACTGGAAACCACACTTAAAGAGGGACATACAGCTCCTAGAGAGGGTACAGAGGAGGGCAACAAAGATGATACGAGGGCTAGGGGATTTGACGTATGAGGACAGACTTAAGGAGCTCTGCCTGTTTTCACTGGAGGAGAGGAGAGACAGGGGGGACATGATTGAGGTCTTCAAGTACCTCAAGGGAATACATAGGGTAAACATGGAGGGGATCTTTAGACTAAAGCAGGGAGGCATCACCAGAGGCATGGTTTGAAGTTGGAAGGTGGAAGGGTAAGGGGGAAAGAGGAGGAGGTTTTCACTGAGCGGTGGTGGACCCTGGAATGCACTGCCTGGTGAGCTAGTTCAGAGATCCACAGTGGAGGGCTTCAAGAGAGGATGGGACAGACACAGAAAGTGGATGTATCAGATGATGTCCTGTCCCAGGGGTGGGGATGGATGATACGGGTTTCTGGAGCACAAGGGATGGAGGGTCTCGCACCCAACTAAGGATCTAAAGTTCGAGCAGACTCGATAGACCGTAAGGCTGAATCTGCTGGCAAATAGTATGGTAGTATGTCAGGACACCCTGCTCTTTCACCTGAGCCAGTACCTTCTGAAATTGACATTCAAAGTGTGACTCCTGAGATAGATTCTTTCCACCTGGTGGAGCTATCAGAAATTGAAATATCTGATTTTTATCAAGAAAGTGGTGAACCTACCAGTGGGCCTTCAAGTAGTGCAGAAACAAATGGAGAAAAGAAGCTAGTTCAAGTGCCAAACAATGCTGCTATTCCTAAATTGCTAACAGTGTGTTGGATAACTCAACTTTGTTGAAATATCTCTTCAGATGAACCTGAGTCCCAAGAACCAGAAAGTTCAAGTGCTACATCAAGTACAAGTAATACATCCAGTTCTGAATCTCAAGAATGTGCAGTGGTACCCTTTCTCCAGAGGCTGTCTTATTGGTGGAAAATAAGCTGGGAGTAGCTAACCTGAATGCTGATGCTGAGAGACATGTACCAATGCCCTTTCACCTAGACATTCAGTTAGGATGTAAAGCCAGTGGTTCGACTCATGTATGATACACCAGGAAAGCTTGTAGATCTGCTCATGAATGTAGTTCACAAAGGGGTATACATTACAGCAAATTCCATACCCAAGCCAGTGTTTACTGCATCCTCCTAAGCGACAGTTAAGCCTTCCACCCAGTATCTTAAGGGTCACCCTTATAGAGTCAGAGGGATCAGTTGAAAGGTGCCAGATATCTGTGTGGGTTAAACAAAAATCTAAGGGTCAAATGCTAAGGTAGAATGTCCTTTCTTGAGGTTAACCTAAGGTTTAAAGGCATGGTAATTTCATGTAAAATGTCATAAAATGCTAAATAACTAAACTGTATAAAATAATTGCCATGGAACCATTTAAAGTAATAGCATACTAAATTGTATATAGTTATTTTACATCAGGCCTGATAATGTATGTAGTACATTAGTACAGTAACAATATGTAATAGTGTATATAGTAAAGCATTATAATAGCTACTAGTTATTATCTTGGCATGGAAGCAAGCATTTCAGGTAGGAAAGATGTAACCCTCGGGTCTTACCTTAACTGCCCCATGTTCTCCGTGTTCTCCTGTTCCTCCCAATGTTGCTGGTGTCCCCATTCCACTGGTGCCCTTAAAGGCCTCTGTTGCTCCTCCAAAGAAGATTCCCCTGTATAACTCATATTTGTTTAGCCCATTTTCGGGCTTAAGACATTGACCATGGGTCACTGGCATGTAGCTGAAGAGCCGGCGACCATGCATGCACCTTTAGCATTTGATCTTGCTGAGCAGCCAGAGAGGATAACAGTGGTCCCGGTGCCCCTCCTTAGCATAATTGGGACCGGTGACCTTAGCAATGCAGCAGAGAAGCCACTTTGGAGGCTAATTTAAAGTTTAAAAATGAGACTAAGATTTGAGCTCATATATATTAAGGAGCTTCTCATTAATATTCATTAGTGCTGACTGCCACCTGGGGGACAGTAGTTCAGTGCATTGTATCTTTCCTAGCTGACACCACTTGATGTATACAGATGGATGCCATTGCCTGTGCCCATCTGTATCAACCTACGTGAGAAATGCATATACCCTGGGTGCTGATTGCTGTAGCTAGTGCCTTGTGCCAGCTGCAGACTTCTATGTGGTGTAACAGGAATCCATGTACTGCCACACATGCCCAGTGGATAGCCTGTGACAAGCCTGCCCCATTAAAGGCTGACCAACAAGAGGACATGACTTACACAGCATACACAATCTCCAGACCTCCTCTGCACTGGAAATAGTACAGAATCCCCACATGCATGATCCCAAATGCCAAAAACTTGACGCAGTTATCCCAACAGGCAGATGCTCAACAAGGGTAAAATCCAGACAACTGACTGCCAGCACAAAAAGTTACACTGAGGCAGAGTTGATTATATTATCTTTGTGGGTGGCCGTGGGGGGGCTCCACCCCCCCCCCCACTCCCCATAAAATAACGTAATCAACTCCACGTCAGTGTAAGTTCCAGTGTTAGACAGTCTGTTGCCAGGATTTTACCTTTGCTGGGCACCTGCCTGTCAGGATAATGGCATCAGGCTTTTGGCACTCAGGAAGTTGCATGTTGGGATTTTGTACTGATATTCTATGTACTTACATTCCCACACTCACATAACCCAGAATGAGACCTAGGGAAATAAGCATCATGTAAAAATGGTATGCATGGCAATTTTCACTTAATAAAAAATATTTCCACAGCTCTAGTGTTCATCCTGCTAGCTATATCCTGATAGACACAGATGAGCAGAAACCACCATGTCCAGGCACTGCAGATGAGGACTAGAAAAGTTGGTAATCAACCTGGTCACTACACAGTATGTTGTCTTTGTTACATTGAAAGTAGAGCTCTTACCTATGTGATCAGATATGGCAGTGGTTAGAGCCCCTAAATACACCTTTCACTGCTACTTGCTAACATTAAAGTCTTAAATGACTTATAATTAAGTCTTATTTTGTATAGAAACCTATTTATCTAGCTGTCCCAGTTGCATGGAGGGCTGAGGCATCTTTTTTTTTTTTTTTTTTTTTTTTTTAGTTGTTTAACCAGGAGTAGCACACTAAGTTGAAAGCTTTTTTACAGGTGCGACCTGGGAGCACAGAAGTGACTTGCTCAGGGTCACACAGTATGCAACTGGAAGCTGTGGGATTCAAACCCACGCCTGGTCTGCTGGATGTCACCAGATTTGCAGCTCAGAGCCTTAAGCCACTGCACTATACTGCACTATACTTTGCACTTTACCCCCGTGCTGATGACCCAACTTTCAAAACCAAGGCGCCTGTACCTAACATAATAAAAATCAATAAATAATTAAAACAATGATTAAAATTAATCCAAGGCAGCAACAATTTAAAAATCATTATATGCAAGGCTAAAAAGATGTGTTTTAATGCTTCCATAAAGCTTTGGACAGTTGGGCAATCTCACCTGACCAGGTAGAGAATTCCACAGGGTTGGAGCCATAAAACTAAAAGATTTGGCCCCAGAGGTCTTTAAACGAACCCTGGGAATCTCTAGCAATCCATCAATCCATCATCAGTGGATCAGAGAGGGTGGGAGGGACAGTAGGGACAAAGGAGATCTTTCAGGTAGCCAGGTCCCTGATCATGTAGGACCTTATAGGTCAGTGAACTGACCTTGAAGGTGATTCACCAGCATATTGGCAGCCAGTGCAGTCTGCGGAGCACAGGCGTTACATGACTGGCCCTAGAAGAACCAGTCAATAGCCTGGATGCTGCATTCTGCACTAGCTGCAAGCGGCGAATATCAACCGCCAGTAGCCCAAGATAAAGAGCGTTGCAGTAGTCAAGGCGGGAGGTAACGAAGGTGTGGACCAAAGTAGGAAGATTGTCAGGAGGAACCAGGTACTTCACCCAGGCAATGTTCCTCAGATGGTAAAAAGAGGCTTTGACAACTGCCGACACCTGAGATTTAAGTGTCAAATAGTCATCAAACACAACGCCCAGGCTCCGCCTCGTCTGAGGTAGTTAGCTGAACACCCCTAAGCCATAAACCCGAGGTGATCCGCGCCAACAAACCAGCCTCCCAGCGACCTGGGTCCACAACCAACACCTCAGTTTTCTCTGGATTCAACGCAGCCAACTCAAATTCATACAGTCCTAGATTTCGCTAGACAGTTGTTAAAGACCAAAAGGCAGCATCTTGGCGGGCACAAAGGACATTTACAGTTGAGTATCATCTGCATAGCAGTGAAAACTCAGACCATACCACCTAATAATTGCTCCCAATGGCAGCATGTACACGCAAACAACATGGGCACTAAAATGGAGCCCTGTGGCACCTCTACAGGATAGGGGAATGATGCTGAGGAAAAATCCCAGACACCACCTCTGAGTCCTACCCTCGAGGAAAGATCGAAACCACCTGAGGACTATACCAGACAGCCCACAGATAAACCGCAGCACTCCAATAGCACACCATGGTCCATGGTGTCAAATGCTGCAGAGAGATCAAGAAGGATGAAGGTGGAATGAGTCCTTTGATCTCTCGCTATTAGAGGTCATTTAGTACCCGGACAAGAGCTGTCTCAGTGCTATGTCTCTTCCTAAATCTGGACTTGAGAGAATCATAGACATTGTGGCTGGTCAAAAGATCATCCAGCTGTGATGCAACCACCTACTCAATAACCTTACCCACAAAGGGCAGGTTAGAGACAGGCCTGTAGTTAGCCAGACAATCCGGGTCCAAGGAGGACTACTTAAGAAGGAGCGGAACCACAGCCGCCTTCAGAGGATTTGGAAAAATCCCCCTCTCCAAAGACCTCCAGACTATCTCAGCAAGGACCAGACCGATTTATCCACACAGCCCAATAGGAAACATGTGGGGCCCGGGTCCAAACCACAGTTGGTCAGACGCAATGATTGGATGACCATCACAATGTCGCTGATTGTGGGAAGGCTGAAGTCAGACCACACAAACTGAGTGTCTGACATATCCTGCTGACCATCACAGCTCCCATTAGGGAGGGTCAAGTGGATATCAGACCTGATAGTGGCAACCTTATCTGAAAAGAATTGAGCAAACTCTTCACACCATTCTTGAGAAAAGGCTCTTCTGGGCTGAAGACAGATTGGATTGCATAATCTGTCCACGGTCCGGAAAAGCTGAGCTGATCTATTCTGTGCAGTAGCAATCTTTCTCTGGACAGGAATTCTGCCTTCTTATGAGAGATTGATGATTGATAGACCACATAATGGTCCATCAAACTAAATTTGTCACAATCCAGGCCCGATTTCCGCCAGCACCTCTCTAACCTTCGTCCGACTCTCCTCAACTCCCTCAGAGTCTCATCAAACCGAGGAGACCTGGGGCGAAGAGTGAGGGGACAAACATGAACAGAAGCAATGGAATCCAGGGCCCCTACTACCACCTTATTATAGGCAAGTACCAAGTCCCCTGGGTCCATGCAATCACTCGGTAAACCCGATAGGTCCAGTACTGCCATCAGGCCATCTGGGGAAACACCCCTCAAATGGCGGTACTGGACCATCTCCATAGGGGCTGGCCTACTAGGGGTGGCCTCAAAACTGAACCCAATGGAGTGATAGTCAGACCACCCGACTGGTTCCACCACCAAATCGGATATCTCCATCCCCAGTAGGAACACCAAGTCCAATGAATGACCGCCAATATGGATTGAGGAGGAAATAACCTGTATGAAGCCCAGTGAAATCATTAACTGGCGGAAGTCCTGACCAAACTGTAAGAGTTCATCGTCGACCCAGGCATTGAAATCCCCCAGAACCAACCATCTGGGGGATCCCAATGTCAGGTCGACAATGAAGTCTCATGACTTCCTACAGGAAAACATTCCTGTCACCTGGTGGATGGTAAATGAAGTGTCCTGCACCCCACACCCTCGCCCATGGTACATTCAAAGGAGTTGGTAGTTCCCACTGGTACCTCCACTAGGCCCAGTTCTGATCTAAAACTGATAACAACACCCCGCCCCATGATCCATCCTAGGGCGGTGTGTCCTCAGTACCAGCTGGAATTGCTGATGCCAAACTGACCAGCATTATCATCCAGCCAGGTCTGTGATGCACGCCAGGTCAGATGTTCCAACAAAACCGCTTATAATAGCGGTTTTGTTTTTAAGGGACCTGGCATTGCATAACACCACCCAGTAGGATGAGAACTGAGATGACCGTATACCTGCCGACTACAAGCAGAACCCTTGGGAATGAGCTCAGGTTGGGAGTCATCCAGGATGGAGACCTCCACAGGTCCCTCTGCCCCTGACTGGGCGTGACCCTTGGACTGGCGGTATAGCTTGGTGCTCTGCTTGGCTGCCACCCACCCTTCCACTCTACCCTGAGGCAAGGTCCATCCTACTGCCACAAGGCCCTCAGCCGCTGACCAGGTGTGACCCTGTGACTGGTTGTGCAGTTTGGTGCTCTGCTTGACTGTCACCTGCCCTCCACTCCACCCCTGAAGCCAGGTCCATCTACTGCCACAAGGTCCCTCTGCCCATTGGTGTGACCTACAACTGGTGGTGCAGCTTGGAGCTCTGCTTTCACAGCCATCCCTCCACTCTACCCCAGCAAGGTCCATCTACTGCTGTAAGGTCCCTCAGCCCCGATCCTTATTTAGATGTGCATGTTTTACAATGCTGAACTGCACTGAATTACTTACATTAGCAGTGTACGCAAGTGCTGAGCTTTGCTACTGACTCCTGCCTGATTTCAAATTTTTTCTTCTCTTTGCTTTGCCTGGCTTTCTACTTACTATCCTCTTGGATCTAGCTCCATCTTCCAACCCCAATGGTTCTTCAAGTCTTCCTTTGCTAATGACTTTTCTCCTTACTTGTTTTTCTCTTCCCAACCCCCATCTCTCCCAGGCTGCACTAGCTAAATCTTTCTTCATACCAGTTATTTCTGTTCCCCTCCTCCTCTTCTATTCTTGAGGTACTCATTTAATCCCTTACTCCTCTGTCTCTGCCCCTCCCTAATTTTCTGACCATGGCACTTCTGCCTGCCTCCTTCTGCTATCCCTTCTTTTGTTCCCTAGTACCTGAAATTCCCACTGCTTAACCCTATACCTCCTACTTAACTCCTGTTTTCTCTCTTTCTTCCTCCACAGTTCCCTCAGGTCCTGACTGGGCACAACCCTGCAACTGGTGGTGCAGCTTAGCACTTTGCTTGGCTGTGACCCGCCCTTTGACTCTGCCATGAAGCAAGGTCCATCTACTGCCGCAAGGTACGGGTGCCTTCACTTCAAAGGGCATGCCTTTTTCTGCTACTGACTGACTGCACTGCGGCCCCTACCCAATTGATTCCTGGCTTTCCAAACAGCCAATTGGGGAAGTGGAACTGAATCCTGTGCTACTGAGTGTTGCAAGCTTTGGTCTCTGACTAAAGCTGTGCCAAGCACTGCCTCAAGCTGTGGTTTTCAGCCCACCCACACACCCTCCCCAGCCATATTTAAATACACTTACACCTCCTCCTCTCCACCCTTTCTCTTCTTATTGGGTACAGGACAAAGTATGTTGCTAGCTTGTTAGGGTGATCCCACATTTTCAGCTCATGGCTTAGTAAGGTCAAGGCTGTTCCTTGAGCCTGTTAATACCCTCCTGATTGCCTCACCATTTAGAGGGTTAGTTTAATATCCTGCTAATCTCTTCTCCTTTGTATGGATAGTTAAATTTCTCCACCCTTATCTCTCACCTGCCTGCTTACCCTGTTGTCCCCTTTCTTGCCACTCTGATCCTCTGCTGACCCCTTTCCTGCTACTCTTGTTTTCCCAGTTGTCCCCGTTTACCTCTTTGATCTTGTTTACCACTTAATACTTTAATGCATTATGAAATGGCTAAACTTTCTGCCTTATACATCCCCTCATTTCTATTTCTACTTCTTGCTGCTGACTACTTCATTTCCTTGACCCCAATACAATCCCAGCAGCACAGCGAGCCTGCCTCCCCTCTTACTGTGACTAAGGAACCCCTCTGTGTACACCTCCTGGTACCATGTCTCCCTAAGCATGGCACTGCATATCTTGGACACTGGTACTTTAGAAGGCTGCTAATGTCTGCTAGAAATTACAAATGCTTAAAGCAGCATCTCCTGACTGCAATCAGATGTTTCTTCCTAGCCCTTCTCTTAACCTTGTTGGGCGATGTCGAGCCCAGTCCTGGCCTGCCTACTCCCAGCCTCTCCCCCTTCCCCCCTGCAACATCCTATCAGCTCCCAAAAGACATGGAAATAGCTCATCTGAATGCTCAGAACATCAGACCCAAAATGGCAGAGCTTGAAGCTTGGCTTAATCAACAAACCCCAGACATCCTGGGTATTTCTGAGATGTGGCTAAAGCATTGCATTAAGCATCATGGGGGCACATTATCTGGCTACAGGTGTTTCAGAAAGGACAAGTTGGGTAAAAGCCCTTACAGTAAATAATATTTGCTCATTGGTTGTCACCAACCAATGAGCACATACTATTTACTGTACAGCTCGAGTACAGATCAGTCAGCGGCTGGCCATGGCAGGGTGAGGAAAACTGTACTAGTTGCCAGCACAGGTCAAGATGGGAAGGTGCAGCCTGGTGAGTTACTGCCTACTGGGGTGGGGGATGGGGGACACTACACTATGGAAATGAGAATTGTTTTTTTTTATTTCATACAGTGATGGGGACTAGGGTGTTTACACAATGGAAAAGGGCTTGGAACAATATTGTATGTTGCAGTGATCAAGGCTGGGGGCGCTCTACACTATGGAAAAAGGATTGGGACAATATTGTATTCCATAGTGATCAGAGCTGGGAGGGGAACACTACACTATGAAAAGGGGCTGGGGAATATATTATTTTGCAGTGATCAGGGCTGGGAGGTGGGACTCTACACTATGGAAAAGGGGCTAGGAAACACACTGTCAGGAATGGTGATTGGGGCTGCAGAGGGTTAGGCTGGCCTGATGCATTCAGTCCGATGCAACCATGCTAATGAGCACATAATGGGCATGTCTGAGGCTCTTTGTGCCATGCATGACCAATGGGCTCATTTGCATGTTTGGGCTGAATATCACCCATGGGGGACATGGTGCATCTAGGCATATGCCATGCATTCCCCCATTTAGCGGTCTGCAGCCCTGTCCTCTGGCTGCACCATGACATACCTGCTGCCTGCTATGTGCCACACATCCACAGTCTGATATTCAAACAGAATGTGTGTTCTGTTCTGATCACGCATTCTGTTTGAATATCACGGCAGAGCTGGCTGGCCCAATTTTTTGTGTGGTGCATCAATTTGCGCACACATCCAGCCACCTCTGAAGATGGGGCCACAGTCCTCTGTTGTGACATCACAATCTGCTACCATGCGAATAATTGATATCACAAGCAGTGCATTATGGCCTTAGGTAGGAGAAAGCAACAGAAATAGATGAACTCTTCAGAAGCAAAGATCCTGTTTTCATGCAAATGGATTTATAAATGAATAATAGGGAAGTGAAATACAAAACTAATGTGAAATAGGAGCTAAACTGTATCTAAATATTATGCTTCATTAAAGTTCTCCCAAAGGCATTGACTGCTCTTTAAGCTGAAAAATTGACATTCTCACGTACAGTAAATCCTTCTCCACCACCATTATCACACCACTGTGCCATCATCATCATTATATTTTGAATTTTCCTAACAGCCTTTTCAGCAGCAGTTCAGTTTTCTAATTATTTATTAAACAACTGGGTGGATAGCAATCCTTTGTGCCTACACTGCCTCATATCTATCAAAAGCTCATGGTGACATTCAAAAGTAAATTAGAGAGGGAGGGATCCAGAAATACTTCTTAGGGATCCTGAGAAAATTCTTTGTTTAAAGCGAGAGAGACAAAGATTTCACAAAGTATAACACAAAGAAGAAATTGTAGCATGCTGACATTTGGGTAGTGACTCACTCAAATAGTGTTTGGAAAGGAAGCAGCTATGTTGGAAACCCCAAGTTAATGAAATGCCACTTTAATTGTGCCTTTGTTAAAACAACTTTAGCATTCTTTTATTTTATTTCAACAAGCAGCCTTCAAACAGTGTAAATTGCTGTTGTATACATATTGGTGCCATTTCACATTTTAATTTGCTTGGTTCTCAAAGTTAAATGTTATATGAGCAACAGTGATGTAACAAATAAAGCAATCCCTACTGTAATTGTTGTAATTAGTATATTATTGTTATTGTTGTTCAAGATATTATAACAGTAACTCACTGAACATGCCTGCCATCTCTATCTGCACTAGTAATTGTAAAGTGATGCCGTGTGCGACTATGGTCCAAGTCGCAGAATGCACAAAAATGCTCTCTCAAGACATTTTGCAGGATAAATTGGTAAGGCTTGCAGGCATATTGCCTGGGATCACCAACAAGCATGTAAGTTGTAACATGCTCCATCATCGCTATCAGTTTCTGTCAAGAGGCATTAATATGCAAGTAAAGATGGGCAACATGCTTCACATAAAGGGAGGAAGATAGCCTGGCAAATCTGGTACAGCTTTGATTTGGGGCTCATGGATCTTTTTTTTTATTTAGTTTGGCTTTGAGAATTTTGTTGAAACTCTTTGGTTTCCAGTGCAGTAACTGACATGAGGTAAAGCAGACTGCAAAAGGGAAGGGGACATTAAAACCTTGGTGGCAGCAATAACAATCCAGAGATCCCACATCTACAGGGATTTTAAGTCATCTACAGGGAAATTTTTCCCATAGACTTGCTTTGCTTATACAGGAAAACATGTCAAATTGGCTACCATAGAAACTAATATCATCTACATGAAAGCACAAGAAAATTGCCATGTAGTTACAGGGAAAATGCCAGTCCAATCTGGGAGTGATGAATTACTTTTGTTTCATTGTGGAAGATGGCATTGATACACCATTGCTGTAGATTGCTGTTTTTGGTATTGTGACAGTCTGCAACCAACTAAGGCCACCACAGTCCAGTACTGAGATATAGTGACAGTTAACTGCATTGTTTAACTCAAAGCTTATAACCCTCTGTAAGTCACTGCTTTACCTCCATGGCAAGTACTACTATATATTCTTCCTGGCCCTGTAAATTTCTGTATTACATATGTGATAGAATTATGCATAGTTGTTTGTGAAGAAGGTGGTACATTCATCAAGTTAAGCTGGGGACAAGATAAGTCATGAGCCTGAAGGGTGACTTGTTTCTATTGTCCCAGCTTTACAAAGTCACATTACCACCAAATTCCTCACAGGCATCAATGTGTAATTTGTGATAGACAGACAGACAGACAGATAGATAGATAGACAGACAGACAGACAGACAGATGGATTTTTATTTGTTTTCGCCTAATCCTGGAGACTCTGA
The DNA here is from genome assembly GCA_016271365.2 of Neoceratodus forsteri. NCBI lineage: Eukaryota > Metazoa > Chordata > Ceratodontiformes > Ceratodontidae > Neoceratodus > Neoceratodus forsteri. The sequence goes on from CM057453.1 coordinate 1,389,904,060, forward strand.
GCCTACAAAATCAAAATTTACAGAATAATAAAACATTAAAATATATAAACAGGAAATACAATAAAATAAAATGATAAAAAAATCCAGTATAGGTTAAAATGGATTACTAATTACGGTAAAGAACTGAAGTTTATTCGCCTGGTAAAGGTTATTATAAGAGCCCTTTTGAGCACTCCAAGCCATCACAATAGTGTAATAGAAGTGTCCTCTGACAGGTGATGCACAATAAAACTTTGAATCTAGTCCTGCTTCTGCACCTTCCTGTGGGATCTTCTTCAGTACCAATCTTCCAAAGCTGCTGCTCTAGAAAATCTTATAGCACTTGAGATAATAATAAAAATGGTAGTCAAAACAGCATAGTGCCAGCAAAGACATGAACAATGATTGGATACTGTGGGTTATCAAGATACCTTCAACTGGCCAGCCCTGTGGCACAGAGGGTTGAGGTGTTTGATGCCACACATGTTGCCACAGCAGTAACTCAGGTTCAAAAATGAGCCTGTGCCATGGGGGGGCCAGCCATAGGGGAAGAAAACTGAGTGCCCCAAAGGATGCTCTCCTCCTCCTCTGAGGAGGGAGGACAGTCATACTCTGGTGCAATACTACCAACTGCATGACAACAGGTGGTAGTGCTGCCAAGAGACTTACTGGGTTGGTGATGCAGATGGTGACATGTGCCACACTTGCATGCAAGCTTACATACCATCCTGAATCTGGCATCCCAGGAGAGAAAACCAGGAGGAAAATCCTGGATAGAGCAATGATGAGAGGTTCGACCTCACATGCCCTACACTGATGACAGGGCCCTTCCTCCACAAAACAGATCCATTCTCCAGCAGGTAAGAAGGGACCTGACGAACCCACCTCAGTGAGGAAGCCACGAGGGAAGCTTAGAGACTGAGCTAAGTCCCTGTGATTAGAGATGCAGCAAAGTTTTGCTTCAACTGTGAATTATGCACAAAGTCAACAAATTTGCCTCTGCAGATCAATTTACAAAGTTGTCCCCTGAAGCGATAATTTGCCATTTTTAACTTCACTTTGCTTTTGGGATATTTTAAGTGCAAATTGCATTTAAAAAAAAAAAACAAAGCAAGGGGAAGTTACAAATTCCAACAAATCCCTCAGAATTGCTGGTGTATATTGCCTCCCCCCACTGCCAATCACTGGCCAAAAATATATATGTTAAATCCTTGGTATCTAGGGGGTCCCTCCCCCACCAATCACCAGCCCCAATGTAAAAATATATATTTTAAATCCCTTCCCTTGTGTCTAGTGCCCCCACGATTGCCAGCCACAGTGTTTTTTTTTTTAATTGAAAATACATATATATATATATAGTGTTTTTATAATTGAAATATATATATATATATATATATATATATATATATATATATATATATATATATTATGGTAGCATGGTAGTACTACCATAGTTAGGGTTGAGAGCCATTTCTATGTTAAACCCAAAATTTTGCTCCTTAATAACTTTGCAACCATTTGACGGATTTACCTGAAATTTAGAATACATGATCAGGAACCATAGGCCTTGGGATCTGTCAAGTTTTGTACCAGTCGGATATACAACTGCGGAGTTATTAAGCATGATCTGCGCGTGCATTTCCGCTTTTCTGGAATTCTGCTGTCGTCGCCTACAGGTCGCACGGTTTGCATGACCTGCCCAAAATCTTCAGGGAATGTGTGGCCAGTGTCCCTGATGTGCCTTTTGAAGATTTCATAAAAAAATATTAAATGGTTCAAAAGTTATTCAAAAAACAATTTCCCATTATAAGTCAATAGGAAAAGTTAACAAAAAGTTTGACAGTGTCGCAAATGCACTTTTTACTGTTGCAAATGGCCCTGTTACTGTCGCAAATCCATCATCTTGTTTTCAGTTAGTGATCAGAAAAATGCTTGGCATTTAAAATTGAGACCCTCTAGCAACCTAATTCTTTTTGTATTCACCTAGTCGGGCCCTGAGGATGCTAGCCATGTCTTTCATTATTTTGGGGTAAAACACCCCAGAAATATGTTTTTCAGATTTCTGGAAAAAGTACTTTCACAAAGTAGTGTCGCACTCACGAAAGTGTCACAATTTGTTGCGAAAGCTTTCGCAAATTGCAACACTACTTTGCGACACTATGCCCAAAATAACAGTAATTCTTTGGCACTCAGCTGCAAAAGAATGGTTGGGAGTTTTGGGCTGACATTTGGTGGGAACGCAGCTGACATCTCACAGATGTGCCTTTCAGTGTTGTATTGAAAAAATATGACATGGCGGCAAAGTTACAGCACTCCAAAGTTGACAGTTTTTCCCATAGGAAACATTATGGCGCCCGAAGCATTATAGGAATCCTTTGGCACCCTGCTGCAAAATAACGGTTTGGTCTTTTTCTGAAATTTGGAAGAAAGACAGCCAACAGCCACAGATGTGCCTTTCAGTGGTTTGGTGAAAAAATATTACAGGAGGCAAAGTTATGGCACTCGAACTTCTCTTTTTCCTATAGGATAACATTACGGTGTTCGCTGTGCCTTTTAGGGCCCGTATCTCGAAACGGTGCTAAATACAGACGTTTGTTGGAAAATGCTTTATAAAACTAGCCAGGACAATCATAAATCACATGACTTTTAAATTTTTTCTATGTCACAAGGTTCCTGAGATATGACCTATTCAGTATTCCAAGTCCTCATTTTCTGCTCGATACCTATTATTATGCATACATTCTTTGTACTTACTGTCTTTCTCTATACAGCTTTTGGGAAAACCAGCCTGTGTGCTTACATTACTGTTACCATTACGTTTCTGCTTGCAGTTCAGTACCCGTTCATAACGCTCACGTTTATGCCACCATGTCGTTACCCTTTGCATTTTCATTTGCAGTTGCGTTTCCGTTGTTTCTAACATTTCTGTCTACAGTACTGTTCCTCTTTCTGTTTCACTTTGCATCACCATGTAATATTACTATTTGTGTTTGCGGGCACAATGTTACAATGTGACTAGACATCACGTGGCGGAGCCCTGCCCTCCCACCGCTGCATTACGTGGCACTCCCGCTGCCGCATTACATTCACTATTTCTCATTATCATTCTCAAAAAGAAGGGAAATTAGATGCAAAATACTCAGTTTAATGCATCAGTTAGGGTTGTTCCACAGCGACAAAAGCAAGGAAATTCGATGTTAAAGTTGAAACCCCCTTTGCACCCCTCCAGCCCACCCACCCAACTGGAATTGGGGTGCGCATTGGGGTCATCAGTCTTAACTGTCACCCCATTCTCCTATTACTCAGCTTCTTTCCACATGTGATGGGGTGACAGTTAGGGCTGATGATCTAATCACTCTCGATTCCAGTACTGTAAGTCACATGCTTTAGCCAGGCAGGAAGGAAGTGAGTCATATAAGCAGATACTTTTTCCTTTGCAGAGGTAGAGAGAGGAGGCATTTTGGGTAGGAGAGGAAAGGAAAGGATTGTTCTTGTTCTGATCAAAACGCTTGATCAAAACCCAAAAGCTTTCTTAAAAGCTAATTGTTTAGTTTTTTTTTGTATTTTTTTGTCATTTCATTTTTTCTTGTGGTGATCGATTTCTTTGTAAGTTTTGTGGTGTGTGTGTGTGTGTGTGTGTGTGTGTGACTGAGTGTGTGCCTATGTTGTGTGAGTGTGTGTGAAGTCATCAGAGAGAGAGAAGGAGTGATTTTTTTGCAATGGAGCAGGGACAGGATGTGGCCCATGGCAGGAGTGGAGTACACATAATGGAGTCCCCATAGCATCTGCCATACTTCAGGGTCACAGACTTTTCTTTATTAAAATGAAGTATGTTGTGGCATGAGAAAAACCTGCAACATACTTAAAAGGCTTAACTGGAGGGTAAGCCTTGCAGGGGGCCGGAGCTCCTGTTACTGACTGCTTCCCTTTACATATATACATACGCATACATACATACATGCTCCTTATTGCCCTGTTATTATAATCCAGTGCTTCAGTAATGTTTACTTTCTGTTGTGGACTGGTTTGGAAAAGCAGGATTGAGCAGTGCAAAGTATAATGTGCTAAATTGCATCTGTGCAGTCAGTGTTGTTTCCTGTGTGTGTATGATGTCAGACATTGTCCAGCTTCTTGCAAACATATATATGCTGACTTGTTGCAGTGTTTATGGTATAAAGAATAGAGATAAGAATATATAACATTATATTTTATTGTCACCATCATCATCAGCGGACTAAGCGATGTGATATTTTTTCAGAAGTGTCTTGCCACAGTGCACCTTAGTCACATACTTCACACATGACTTTTAGGAGAGCATGTGTGTTTTTTGTGCTATTATCTCCACAAAGTCATGTGTGTACTGTGAGTGACTGAGGTGCACAGTGACCCAAGACCTCTTAAAAAATATCATATCACTTACTCTGCCAGTGCTGATGGTACAAATAAAACATACATCATATGTTCTTTCTTATCTTTTATTCTTTACATACTGCAACAAGTCACACCATATATATGTTTGCACAAAGCTGGACAATGTCTCGCATTGCCAGGAAAGAACACTGATAGCACACATGCAGTTTTTCTAGCATATATACTTGCACTGCTTAGTTCTGCTTTTTGACAAACACTTCACGAGTCCCGACACAAAGTAAACATTACTGAGGCTTCAGAAATATTTCTTTTTTGAAATAGAAATTAAAGCAGCAGTGCAACAATCTGGTGAAAATCTTAACCTATAGTTTTTTTATGCTATTTTACATTGCCACTTTAGTTACCTCCTGACTTGTATGATACCATTCTTTCCAGCATTTGAGTCTGCTTTAGTACTTTTTTTCATATCTGAAATAATAAAAGGAGCACTCCTTTTAATATGGTGCAGACCAGGGCCTAGATATTCAAACTGCGCCAGGCAATGGCACAAGCCTTGGCGCAGCTCAACTTTGTTGCGCAGAGGTGTGACCTGGGTGATATTCAATGGAGCTGCACTATGGTGCTGCAGCTTTGAATATCACACCCTGGCCACCCCCACTGAGCATGGTGCAGTGGCACTGTGTCAGCACAAGTGGCCAGAGCAGAGCATGGAGATGTGCTAGTGCAAGTGCCATTGCACCATGCACAGCACCTGCGATATTCAAAAGGGGGCATGCAAATGGGGCCATAATTTATGCAAGACACACAGGGAGCCATTTGCATCTCATCATAGCCTCATTTGCATTCCATTAGCATGCAGGTGCGCCGATCCCCAAGGACTTGTGCCTGGCACCCTGCCAGGCAGCAGCCGTCAGGGACCGACGCCCCCTGCAGTCCGATCGTGGGCATTCGTGTAAAAAAAACCCGTCCTATATCCCTGGTGGTCCAGTGGACCTCTATGTGCCCGATCGTGGGCATGTATCCTGAAGATTCAGCCTCCCAAGTCCAATATCCCTGGTGGTCCGGTGTACTGATCGCTGTCCGATCATGGCATCTGTAACTCATCAACTACCCCTACTACCCTGGTGGTCTAGTGTACCCCTCACCCACCCACCCAGATCCCCACTGCCCTGCTCCCCCATCAGCTGGCAGGCGGCACCTTGCCTGCCGTCGCCACCGCTCACTGACTGACAGCTCGGTAGGCTGCATATCCCATCATTATTTCGAGCAGATATGTGAATGAATTCATTGCATATCTGACCGAGTAGTACGGTGTTGCACACCCATTGGCTCATGCTTGAACCAATGGGCGGCAGGCCTACTGAGCTGTCAGTTGGTGGGCGGTGGGGTGGCAGGTGGGTGGGGTGCTGCCACCCGCCAGCTGACATTGGGGAGTGGGGTGGTGGGGTTCAGTGGGCAGGTGGGGTTGGGGGTACACTAGACCACCAGGGTAGTAGGGGTAGTTGATGAGTTACAGATGTCCGTGATCAGGCAGCGATCAGTCCACTGGACCACCAGGAATATTGGACTTGGGTGGGTTCTATTACAGATGCCGCGATTGGACTGGGTGTGGTCCACTGGACCACCAGGATATTGGACTTGGGGGGCTGAATCTTCAGGACACATGCCCATGATCGGGCACATAGAGGTCCACTGGACCACCAGGGATATTGGACAGGGGGGATTTTGTGACACAGATGCCTGTGATGGGGCATGGGGGGGTGCCGCCAGGTGCGGCAGGAACTTGGGTGGCCACCCATAGATGGCAGCTGCTGTGTTGCGCCCTGCAATGTGGCAGCTCACCTGTTAGTGACCATCACTTGTTCCTTTTTTTTGGGCTTAACTTTGTGCAGGCGCAGGTAGGGGTTGCACATGCATGACTCTGCACATCCCTGGTTGAATATTGGGCTGTGCAGGTTATGCATGGGCACGCCCCCCCTTACCTGTGCCTGCATACATTACTGATGTGCTCCGGCACATCGAGATTTGTGCGGCGCACTTTTCCCTTTTGAATATCACACCAGGGCGCAGATTGCGGGTTGCGCATGGTGCAACACTGTTACAAACATGTGCAACCCTTTTGAATATCTGGGCTCAGGTCTTCATCAGTGTTTTCCACTGTTTTGTCCATCAGTTGTTTATATATTTATATATCACTTCTGTTGTGAGTAAAATAAACAGTTATGCAACAGGCAGTGTTTTCTGACCTCACAGAACAATATTTGTTCAAAAACAGCTGCAAATACTGATGCAAACCTGGTCAGAGCCATATTAAAAGGATTGCTCCTTTTATTTTTTCAGACATGAGAAAAAATACTAAAGCAGACACAAACTGTGAAAAGAAGGGTATCATACAAGTCAGGAGGTAAATGGCTGGCAATCTAAAAGAGCATAAAAAAGTATAGGTCAGAATTCTCACCACATTGCTACACTGCTGCTTTAATTTATACTTTAATTATGTTTGAGAAAATTCTCCATCTGTTGAAGAAATTGGATTTGAATCCAAAGTTGTGGAATTCTCCACTCTGAAAAATGTTATCAGTGCGGCTTCTTTGAAAATCATTGCAAAACCTAGTCTTCCTGATGCTTGGGAGGTAATATAATTTATCCCCTGTCAAATCCTTATCACTGCTGTTTTGTTGAATAGATTTCTCCAGTCCTAGCCCAAACACAATGTTGCCTTTAAATTGTAATTTTGTCAGCATGTTCTTGTACTCCTGATCCTCTAGCCAAAGCTTCAACCACAGATATCTTCTTGCTTTACAGTCAGTGACTGTGGTATTTGTCATCATCTTGAATATGTCCATAGCTGTGTCCACCACATACCTGAGGGTCTGCATTGTGTAGTCCATAGTAGCCTTGTGTTTACCAGCTTTAGGAAGGTCATCCTGTATGACATCCATGCATCTCAGGATGGCTGTGGTGGTGTATATAGGTGCTGTGGCTGCTTTGATTGCCATGGTCTGTATTTCATGGGCCTTCTTGATGGCATACTCAGCCTTCTTGTTGGCTGGGTCTTTTTGAGCTGTAGAACCCTCTGACGGAAGAACACTGCAGTGACTTAGTGCTACTGTCTGAGTCTTCTCTTAGGGGAAGAGACCATACTTTCTGCCTGTCTTCTGGTAGAGAGTACATTCTGTCAAAGGGAGCTTTTCTCTTGTTTTGGCCAGATCAGGTGAATCCAATTCTTTGTATACCACAAGTGTCACCTTATTCTATTGACAGTGACTGTGGCATGAGTTGTCATCTTGAATGTGTCCATACCTGTGTAGGGGGGGAGTGGAAATAGGCAGTCCAGGGGTGGTGCAGGACATAAGTCATGATGGAAGGTTGTGTCTCTAAATCCAAGGAGTCTAGGGAACAAAATGGTTGAGCTGCAGTCACTGATAGCAGAGGGAGAGGGGGCCTATACAGTGTTTGTTATAGATAAGTTGCTCAGCACCTCAATGTACAAAAACAGTACTTCTATTATAGGACTCTTAATTACTACTGAGGGAGTTGTCAGTGATGAAGTGGAAATGGCAACAGAATAAAATAGATACTTTACAAGTGTTTTTAATAAAAAAGACAATATGGTGTCTGCCTGCTATAAGTCTTCTGAGGTATTTTACTCAAAAGGATGTTATAGAAGTCATTAGAAATATTAAATCTGATAATTCTGCTGGACCGGATGGAATTCCATCTATTTTTATTAAAAATACTGTAAGTCAGCTCAAGGGTCCATTGGCATATATGTTTAACATCTCTGTAACAACAGGTTTAACTATCCCCATATGGAATCAAGCAATTGTTATTCCTTTATATAAAAAAGGGAGCAGGAATTTTGTACAGAACTATAGGCCTATAAGCCTGACTGCATTTTTTTGTAAAATACTGGAAGGACTCTTAAATAATAGAATTATTGATCATGTATCTGACACTGGTCAAATTAATCTCACACAACATGGGTTTGTGAAGGGGCAATCATGTCATACTATCCTTCTAAGTTTTTTTGAGCCAGTAAGTGAAGCTCTGGATGATGGCCTTGCAGTGGATATAGTTTTCTTAGATTTTTCTAAAGCTTTTGATTCAGTTGCATATGGAATATTAATCCAAGAGTTAATAAAAACAAATATACATCATTTTATAGTAAATTGGATTAAAGCATGGTTGACTGATAGGAAACAACAAGTGTCTTTAAAGGGCTATTTATCCACATGGGAGAGTGTAACCAGTGGCATCCCTCAAGGATCTGTGTTGGGGACTGTACTTTTCAACATAATGGTTTCCTCTTTACTACCTTTAAACAATCAGTGTTGGATGGTAAAATATGCGGATGACTGTAAACTCGGTGGCATTGTAACTGATCATACTTCTGCTCAGAAATTCCAAGAAAATCTTGCATATCTAGAATCATGGTCCATTAAAATCAAATTATTATTTAATGCACACAAATGTAAAGTGATGCATCTTGGGAAGTGAAACAAATGTTTTACTTATGTATTTAGCAACACAATATTACAAACAACTAATAATGAAAAATATTTTGGGGTCACCTTTTCTAGGGACTTGTCCTTTGAATCTCATACTACTAATATAGTTAAGAAAACAATCAGATTTTGGGTTGCATGTTAAAAATATTAAAAGTAGAAGTGAAAATGTAATAATCTCTTTTTTCAATTTGGTTAGACCACATCTTGAATATTGTTCATCAGTATGTGGTCCATCTTCGGTTAGAGATAATAAACTAATAGAATGAGTGTAACATAGAGTTACAAAAAAAAATCAAAGTAGTTATGGGGCAGAATTATGGTTGTAGATTAAATAATCTTGGACTTCTTTCTATGCAGTACAGGAAATTAAGGGGGGTCTGATTTTGGTGTATAATGCCTTTAACAATAACAGAATATTTGAAACTATAGGACTATATCAAAATCCATCTACGACACCTACAAGATCTCGTAATAAAAAATTAAGTGGAACACTAAATAAGACTAATAAAATAAGTCAGTGGTTCACTCAAAGGGTGATATCAGTATGGAATATGTTACCTGAAGATATTGTTGAAAGTAACTCTGTAAGCATTTTTAAAAGAAAACTAGATGTGTATATGGGTCAACACAAATATTTCTTCCACCAATGAGAGGTGGCAAACTCATAAAAGGCATCACTGCCTACTGAGTTTGTAAACTACCTATGAACCCATGAATATACTGCGATGTGCACGTCACACGAAGTGGTGTACCAAGTGGTACCTATCAAAGCATCAATAACATGTTAAGTACCTGTTGAAGCATGAGGATTTCAGAATTAAATTATACCTGCAGTCTACTGCTTAAATGCACCAGGTGGCGCTGTTTGTGGTAAAGTTTATTGTGTTAAATTGCACATTTCCTGTGGGTGTCCCCACAGTCCACGTCTGTCTGAAAATCAATTTGCAGAAAAAACACCGAACTTTTTTCTGCATGTCCCATGCACCCAGATCTAACCCTGTGATCATGCTGTTTAATAAAACAAGAAAGAAATCTTTTTCAAAAACCCTGAATTTTTTTCTGCACGTGCCATGCACCCAGATCGAACCCTGTAATCATACTGTTTAATAAAAAAAGAAATAAATATTTTTTCAATTTGACAGCAAATTACCCATATTGATAAGTATGAGTGAAAGTGACGGCAAATTGTGAATATCTGTGAATTTCACTCACGCTCCTCAGCCCTGTTAAGATGACATGCAAAATATATAAATTTCATAATGTACAGTAGACATTGAGTAAGGGTTTCCAAAAAGGGTATTGCAGATCTACCAGTGTCATCTTCTAGATGGTGCTATTACCCTTTCAGAATTGTATGCTCAATCCCTCTGCCAAGCATCAGTACACCTGTCCAAGTCATCTTGGTTGCTTGAGCTGCACATTGTTTGATGTCCAGTGAGTGTACCTCCTACATCACTTTTGCTATGCTGAGGTATACTCCTTAGTCTGCCTGCCCAGGATCTGTGCATATTACTTGATGGAGGGTGGATTATATATACTTCACAATACTGCCCTATGTGACGTTCGTGTCATGCATTTTCCAGTATGATGAGAGTTAAAAAAAACAGAGGAGGTACAGTCAGTATACAGCCCCATATTATCCTGTAGCAGCAGAAACTGCAGAATTTGCTGCCAGGTGTATCAGGGTGCAAAACACAACCTTCCAGCCACCATCTTTAGCTGATGTCCTAAAACCTGCTTCTGCACATTGTAACCCAAAGCCCTGTCTGACATTAGTTTATGTTTTGCCTTATTTGTTTCAGCCCTTAGTAGTGTAGGTAACATTTTTCCACTCTAGGCATGACTACTGGGCTGGCAGCATAGCCTAGAGGTTAGAGGAATGAAGTGTGAATGAGCTTAATACGTCCAGCAGACCAGACCTGAGTTTGATTCTCTCAACCTCCACTTGCATACTGTGTGACTCTGAGCAAGTCACTTGACCACCCAGTGCTCCCAGGTCACCCTGAAAACTGGCACGTGGCCTTACCCTGTTACCAAGACTAAAATAAAAAATAAAAAAACTATTGCAAACTACTGCTCTTCTCACCATTCGGCCCTCCCCATTGCTGGATGTACACCATCACTCCCTGTACCAATTAGTGATACGGCCATAGCAGTTACCTAGGCAGCCTTAGCTGGACAATGTTTAATGCCAGTTGCTTGATACACCACATCTCCTTTCTATGAAAACCCCTTTATCCATTTCTTGATCCACGTCTCCATGTTGACCTGTGATCACTCAGTCTGGTTCCCCTTGCCCATTGTGTGTTGTGCTTTGTGGGTTGCGAGGGTTGTAGATGGTGGGTGATGGATGTATGGTCTCCCAGATCATGGGTATGACAGCATTGCCATGTGTGAATTTTATGCTATGCAGTAACAAGTGCAAGGCAAAAGATGTACAGTACAGAGGATCACTTTAGCAGTGTGCCAGTGCTTGCTGATGTTCCCGCTAATATATTTCGATTTTACAGAATATGCCCTGGCCAACCAGCAGCATTGTAAGCAGAAAATACTGATGATTATGGAACATAGGATAACTAGTGGTATTTGTGAGTGCTGGCATGCATTAATTGCCAAGGTACTTTGAGTTCACGGCCAATGAATGTGTATTCTTCGAGTGCTTGGGTTTCTGGGAACGAACACATCTGTTAAGGTTTAATTGCCAAATATGAGGATTTTCGGATAAAGGGCTGTACTAATGAGAGTGTATAGTCTCATGTTAATTAAATGATGGAATACAGAGAATAGGCACATTCAGAGTAGTAGACATTTCATTTTTCAGGGCAGTGATGCCGATACAGCAACACTGGCTATACGCTCATCGAACGTACAGTAACAATGGACGACTGAGGGTCAAAGTCTTTATGAGCAGTAGGGTGAGTTATTTCTTCATTTTTCAAGAACAGACACAGCTTTACAAAGAACAAAATGTGATTATTTCCATAGAATGGCTTTGAAAAATGAAGCGTTTCACTTCGATGTGTTTCACTATTCACAAAATCTACAGCACAACTTCAAATGTCAGGAAAGAGAACTTTTAGCATTTTAAGGAAGGTTAGTGCATGCCACTGTATATCTTTTACAGTTTGGAGACCCTACATCACACTAAACAGCATGAACTGCAAACCTGGAGACCTGGGTTTGAATCCACAGCCCCACTTCTGCATACTGTGTGACCCTGAGCAAGTAACTTAACTTCCTTGTGCTCCCAGGTCACAACAGTAAACAAGCTTTCAGCTTAGTGTGCCTCTCTGGTTAAGAAAAAATAGGAAATGATAACAAACAGTGCATATAGTGTAGTACAAACTCCTCAGCCATCAACTCTACAATTATGTCACTGTTGAACATGCCCCACTTGCAAGCACAGTGTCAGCGTGTGGCTTGGCAGATCAGAATGGAACAGAAGAAAGAAGAATAAAATAAAAAATACTGTCACACTATTAGATAAGTAAAATACACAGATTAACTGTCTCTCTGCCACTCTGCCTTTTATAAATGTCCCTCTCCTCCCTGTGAGGGTTTCCATCCCCAACCCCCACCTGTGCCTTTGAGGCTAGACATGTCCTTCATCTTGTGCTCTGATGAGCTGTCTAACAAGCTATGTGCTGAAATGATTATCAAGCCCTACCTAACTCATATTTAATGAGCTGCTAATTGTTGGCTGGCAGGAGTGCTCATGGTTAACAAAGCAACAGTGCCACTCTCTTCAGATAGTGATTCAGCCTTGCATATCTAGTTTTCAGTCTGAACATTTATTTACCAACATAGATGAGTATTTGTCTCTTTTCCCCAATGTAATCCATAACTGCAGCCTCTGTTCATAGTTATGTACAGCAGGTAAACTGGTCAATCTGATAGTAATCCAGGATGCAAAAATAGTAATAGATAAATAGGCAAGTGGATTACTAATTTCTTGCGCGCTACTTCAGATGCCTGGCATGTGTAAATTCTATGACATTCAATCATGCAAAATGCATAGTGCTTAAAGATAAAAGGTGAACCAGAGCAATCTTCATTTCATCACAAACATCTCATACATTACATGACTGTGCTGTACAATACAGAAATAAAAGAGGAAAACTCTTTCTGCATGACAGGCAACAGTGTACAGTATGTGTGTGAGACTGTGTGTGTGTGTGTGTGTGTGTGTGTGTGTGTGTGTGTGTGTGTGTGGAGAGGGGCTTTAATATATATGCAGCTTATAGTCTTTACTTCAGACAACAAATTATATTGAATCCTTCACCTGCTATATACTGTAATATTAAGGCATTTCATCATTGGTTTGAAAAAGAAAATTTAACTGCTTACTAGGTCACAGTAATCTTTTACATTAGGTTATCAAATGTTAATATATTTACTGGAACAATTATGTACTTTATAATGGCCATACACTTTAATAGACATACTGTATGTTTTGTTCAAATGAGCTACAAAACAAATCCTGCTGAAAAGTTTGCAAACATTCTTTCATACAGTACTTGAGACATTTACTGTAGGTGGAATGGATGAACTAAAACAAACAATTCTGAAATAATAGCCAAATAAAAATGTTCAACAAGAACATATTGGGCCGGATATTCAAACTGCGCCCAAAATGTGCGCAATAGCAGAACAAGCACAAGTCCATTGCGCACATGGCGTAGCGCGATATTCAAACATGGAGCAAGTCAGATTGAGCAACCAGCCAACGTCTGAATATCACACAACCTGCGCCATAGCGCAACCAGGAAGGGGAAGTTGAGCAAATATGATGCGCTATAGCGCAACAAGGCCAGCCCAGCTGAGCAGTCCAGAGGCACCATAGTGCAAGCAGAGAGCCCCCCAGCAGCAGAGCAATGGAACTGCACAACCAGGGAGGTGGGCAGGGGGCCCTCCACCCATGCCACAGATGGGCACAGGAACACACTGCAAGACTAACAATGCACCCCCACATCCCAAGCACAGCATCACTGGGGGAGGAACGGAATATCCACCGGCCCATGGGAACAAGCCAACAAAGCACAGCTGGGTCATGGTACCCCAGCACACCAACTGGCAAGCTGCGACTGCCACACAAAGGGGGCAGACAACCCCAGTGCACATCAACCCCCCCCATGCACAGCACACCCTGCACTGTTACCCCAAGACACCACCCATGAGCAGTGACTGTCACTGCAGGAATCCCCATGCACCCCCCCCCGGTCACACTGCAACCTCGTGTACCACAGAACCATACAAGCCAGACCCACCAGGAGCACCCAGCAGTAGGTGGCAGCACACGGCAAGACCGACTGAAAGCCACTACCACACCAGAGACACCTCCCCATGCACACACACACACACATACCCAGGACAATACCACCCCAGATGCCATGCACACCACTGCAACTGAGCACCTATAATCAGCTGCAAATCAGAGACCACCACAGTATTCATAACAAAATAGATTTATCTAATCAACATATTAACAATAACAACATGAACAGACAGAACTATATACAACTATATGCAATACAAGGGTGGGGGTACGGGTACAAGGTAGGGGTGGGTAAGGGGCAGGGGTGAACAACTGGGAGAGGTAAGGCAGGGTGTGAGGGACGGGTAAAGGGGGGAGGTGATGGGCAGCTACTGCCCACCAGCCCACTCATCAGCTGGCCACTGCTGGTCCTGGGCCTCCTCCCGCGCCTGATTCCACGGCGCGCTGCAGGTCCCTCAGGATCTCGAGGGACTCCATGGACACATCAAGGAGCCGGTGAACTGCCCGCTCGATTCTCCACAGGATCCGGACACCTAGGACAAGCGATCAGAATCAATGGCTGTGACTGTCCATATCCCTGAAGCCCACCCAACATGCATGGCATACAGCCAAGTGCCCCGCTCCTGTGATGGAGTGCACCCATCCACAGTGACCGTGCACAAGACAAGCCCAACCAGGCAGCAACAGCCATGTGTGCCACTGCACACACACACCACCCATGTCCAGCACAGCACAACCAAAGCTGTACAGTGATGTGGCTACACGGTGGGAAGGCAGTGCCACAGCCATGTGCCCAGTGCATGCATGGACCACCATTGACGCACTCCCAGACATGCAGTGCCACTGGACAGTGCTGACTGTCACATGTCGCTGCATGGCAGTGTTGCCCATGGATGGTGGCCATGCCCTGCCCCCAGCATGCAATAGCATTCATGATGTCATGACACTCACCCTCATCATCTCACTGCTGCAGCTGCTGTGGTTCGACAACACCACTACCACCACCACCATGGACAGACACCACTGCCACCCTCGCTGCACTTCCAGCCTGGGCCTGCCTCCACCCGCCATGCCTGTGAGAAACAAAAGGTGAGAAACACATCAGTGAAATCCCAAAGCAGACAGCCCCTGCCCAATGAGTGTGCCTGCCCACCCAGCCAGACCCATACATCACATATCCTGTAAACACCGCCACAGCCAACCATAGACCAACCCTCCCCCATGTGCTGGTCACAATACACAGTATTACCCATACGGAAAATACAGGTGCATAGACAGCTCACCCACCTGGCCTAGGCACCATGCCCCTCCTGGCATGTGAATGTAGTCGCACCAGTAATGCCTGATCCCTCCTCCGCAGGTCACCGTACCGGTGCCTGCACTGCTCTGCCGAGCGCCGCCAGCCAGTGGCCTCCTCCAGTGCAGTGGCCACCTGCTGCCACACATGTGTGCATGCCACGTTCAGGGGTTCATCCCCAAACAGTGGGCCATGGTGAGGCTCCACTATGGCCACTAGGTTGGCAAGCTCCACCGCACTACATTGTGGGGCTCTCCTGCATGCCATCCCTGCATGTATATAGTAGGCAATATGGCACTCTGCAGTGCGGCAACCCCACGTGGAAATGTTGTGCAATACAGCTCCATTAGTCCCTATAATGCTGTTACTGAACAGCGCAATAGAGCTGCAGGCATGCCATACGTACAGTGCGTAGGGGGCAAAGGTCGGGCACAGGGTCATGGGTCTCTGGCGCAAGGCCACGCACAGCTCCATCGGACGTCTACACGTCCAGTGTGATTGGTCGCCTGTGTGCCAATGCCACAGTGAGTACTGCACATTGTGCCACAGCACCATGTGGTGACCATCGCTGTAGCGCCACTGGCACAATGGTGGCCGTGTCCTGAATTGCCTATCGCGCACAGCATGTCATCAGCATGGCAGATGCCTGCATAAGCTACTTGGGCATGTGCAGTGCGGTGTAGTACGCAGTCACAGAACTGCGCCATTGGCTCAGCCAGTTCAACCATATTGCGCAAAGCACAACAGCGCGATATTCAGCAGTCGTATGCAAATCATCCGATCAGCCATTCAATGGCGCAGCGGCCTGAGTTGCATCTCATTAAAGTTGCTCCAGTCCTAATTTGCATGCATTGTGCTATAAATCTGTGACACTGTCCTGCAGTGGCTAGATTCAGTTACTGCAGTTGATAGGTGAGTTACATGCATTGTGCTGTTCTGGACCATGGCCCCAGAGAATTGCTGTGTACTGCACAGTCACAGGTGACCACTCTCATCCATACAGGCTGTGAAATGACCGAGCAAGGACTGGGTGAGGAGGATGATGGTGGGTGGAAGAGGAGGCCCAACTTTACGAAGGTGGAGATAGAGGCACTGTTTGAGGCCTACCTGGCTGAGGAGCCACTTCTCAGTGGACGGAGGGGCACCCCTCAGGCCCGTGCTGCTGCATGGGAGGGGGTGGCATGTGCTGTCAACCTGCACGGCAGCCACCAGCACTCTGTGCAGGAGTGTAAAAAGAAGATGGGGACCAACAGGAGGAGGGTGAAGGAGAAGGCTGCAGCCATCAGGGCAGCATGTGCTGCAACAGGTGGTGGACAGCCGGAGGAGGTGCAGCTGACCCCGGCAGAGGACATGCTCACTGCAAGCATGCAGCACAGCACCATTGAGGGTGTACCTGGAGGTGGCTTCCAGACAGGTGGTAGCCCATCACTGCATGGTATGTCATGGTTGTGGAGGGGAGGTAGATCACATGCACTAACGTGTCCTTCGCGGACAGCCACCCGGAGTTGGAGGAGGGACCATCCACCTCTGCAGATTGACGGCGTGCACTGCGGCAGTGTGCACACCCAGCTACCTTCACTGATGTTGAGACAGGTGTGGGCGTGCCCTCCTGTGTCCCAGCAGTCTGGAATGCAAGCATGCCAGCATGCTGCTGCTGTGGCACAGACCTGCACCATCGATGATGCACCGACCACTATGGGCATTGAAATGTGTGTGTCACAGAATGGACACACAGCAGGCCAGCTCATGCCCATGGATCTAACTGGTTCCGACGTGTATGCCAGCATGTCAGAACAGTCCCAGGCTGTGCCTGGCAGCACCGGTAGCTGTGCAGGTCACTGGCACTGTTGCAGCCACAGCAATGGAACCACTGATCCCGTGGGCACAGCAGGTGGAGGGGCAGCAGCAGCAGTCACCCACCAGAACTGGAGATACAGGGCTCAGCAGTGATGTAGGTGCACTGCCTGTGGACATGCCCATATCTGGTCCTGGTGAGCAGTGCCCACCCTCAGGGTGCTGTACATCAGGCCCTTCCAGACTCTGAGGGACAGGTTGCCAATGTGGCAGCGACCTCTTTGATGAGCACACCCGCCTGCTGCAGGCATCAGTACAGCAGCAGATGCGGTTGAAACATCCATGGAGGCACTGTGTATGGCTCTGGAGTGGGTAGAGGAGTGACACAGCAGGGACACTGAGAGGATCCTGTCCTGGATTGACCATTTGTGGGTGGATGTGACCGTCACCATCGACAGGCTGACACAGGCAGTGGTCGGTGTCGTGGCCACACTGGGCACACAGTCAGGTGCCCCTGTGCCTCTCACACCACACAGTACGCTATCCACCCCCCTTTCCCGGTATCGTGTGACACCCACCCTGTTTCGCCGGGTTCAGCTGTGGGCATCCCAAGCACCCCTGGTGCAGGTATGTTTGGTATGCTGCAGACCCCTGTGCGGACAAGGTCATGTTCGCGCAGTGGGACCCCTGGTGATCCATCAGTGCCACCCCATGTGGCCCATGCTCAGCCTGCCAGTGCTGCTGGGTCTCGGCGGGGCCGCCCATGCATCCGAGGTGGCCGTGGAACTGTTCCGCATGACTGAGCTGTCTCCCAGTGCGGGCCCTGTCTGGTGCTGCCCTGTGTGCAATGTGTGTTTTGGTGGGCAGTGCACCAGTGGGTGCCCTGCCATACACGCCGACACACGGACCACCTGCACACCCTCCCGACTGCTGTCCACACGTGCGAGTGCATGATGATGCCTGCATTGCACTGTACACCACAGTGCAAGGGTGCCCAGCATCTGACACACGTACATGGACAGTACAGGTGGTGGTGGTGGCCTGTGGACATGTGTGTATTTAATGTCTGTTCCTGCTCTGTTGTGCACCTGACCCCTGTACACTTTGTGCCTGGTGTGTGTGTGTGTGTCTGTCCATGTGGCGTGTTACTGTTCACCCCTCCCTGGTTGTGTGTGTGTGTGTGTGCTTCTGTGCCCTGCCACTTCCCTCGCCGTCCTGCACCCCTGGTGTGTTTCCCTGTGTGTATGTGGGATGTGCCCTAGCCACTGTTGGTTGCACATGGCCCCATGACCTACCTGTGTTGGGCGAAGTGCTTCTCTGTGATGGTGTCCTGGTGCAGCTGGGCCAGCTGGATCAGTCAGGGTTCACGCCGTCCGAGGAGGGCTGCTCATCCCCATCATCACCGGCGTCACCAGCGTCCCCATCGCTGTCCCCCTCCTCGACCTGTACGGCTATCCCACAGTCTTTGGCCATGTTGTGCAGGATACAACAGGCCAGGAATATCCCACAGGCCTTTGAGGGGGCTGTACTATAGGGCACCACCGGAGGTGTCTAGGCATCGGAAGCGTGCCTTCAGCATCCCAAACACCCGCTCAATGATGTTGCATGTGGCGGCTTGTGCCTCATTGTAGCGTTGCTGCGATGGGGTTGTGGGCCACCGGTAGGGTGTGAGCAGCCAGGGACAGAGTGGGTATCCACTGTCACCTGTATGGAGATAGTGGAGGTTAGTGTCATGTTCAGGCTCACTCCCATGGCACCTGTGGCTTACCCACCCTTGCCCCCATTTGCCAATCCTACATGCATACTCACCCACTAGATGTCCTATGGGGATGTCCCCACTCTTGAATTGATAGCACAGTGCTGATTGGTACCATATGAATGAATTGTGTGCTCCGCCAGGGTGCGTGGCACAGACATTGATGATGCGCCCACTGGCATCACACACCACCTGGCAGTTGACACTGGAAAACCCCTTCCGATTACGATAGGGGGCCCCATCGGGGCCAGGTGGAGTCCAAATGGCCACATGGGTGCAGTCTATCGCCCCTAGCACATCAGGCATACATGCTACCCTGTGGAACTCCTGTATGTTTGCTGTACGCTCTGCCGTGGTGCTGGGGAAATGGATGTACTCCACAGCATGTGGCAGCAGTTCGCTGAGGAATTGGGTAAGGATGCATGACGTAGCCAACTGCGTTATGCCTGTGGTGTCCCCTGTTGGCCTCTGGAAGGTACCTGTGGTGAGCAAGCACATTCAGGCTGTTACCTTTGTCTCCCCTGCAAGTGCATGACTCTGTCGTGAGGGTGCCTGCATCACATCACTGCACAGCTCACAGAGCCACCTCAGTTTTGCCCTGTTCAGGTGGTACCAGCCCACAGTCTCTACATCTGAATACAGCTCAAAGCTGATGCGGGCACGGTACTGCCTGTTGGGGGCGTACAGCTGACGGGCCCTTCCACGGCCATGTCCCCCTGCAGCATGCCTTCTCACCCCCCTCATTACAGCTTCCATGCGGAAGCTGGCACTGTCCATCTCCCTGGCTTGTGTTCCCCCCCCGGCTGTTGTTGATCTGTTACCCCTGCTGTCCTGACTGCTACCTCCACTGCACTGGGTACACCTACTGGCCTCTGCACTCTGTGGCCCCACACACCTTCGCTTGCCCCTCTTCTGTCCTGTGCACTCTCTGGGCTGCACTGTTTCCTGCTCTGGCCTGCTCTGTCTCCCTGCCTCATGTGGCTTCCCTGTTGCATTCTTGAGCATCTTCCTTGTGCCTTTTTATTTTGGCTCATTTCTGCCGTGGCGCAACTTCCGCCTGATTCACTGTTGCACATTGCGCAAGCCTTTGAATATCGCATTGTGCACTTTATGCATGGTTCCACCCCCTTCGGTTGTGCATACCTTCATTAGCATTGTGCTGTTGCTCAGCATGTTTTCTGTGGCGCAACTGCCTCCTGCTGAATATCGCACAATGGCGCAATTTCCGACTTGCGCTGGCACAACCCTATTGCGCATGGTGCAACCTTTGAATATCCCACCTATTATGTTTACTTGCCCTGCAGCAAGTCAGTATTACATTATGTTGGGGTTATTTTAGAATCATTGCTGCACCATGGACTGATATATATATATATATATATATATATATATATATATATATATATATATATATATATATATATATATATATATATATATATATATATATATATATATATATATATATATACACACACACACACACACACACACACACACACACACACATATATATATATGTGTGTGTGTTCAGTATTTATGTACATTCTAATTTTGTCAGTAGTCTATACAACATTGTATTACACAGCATCATTCATGCAGACCTATTTAAAAATGTTATTGAGCTGGCTATGATGGAAACGCATGTGTCTTTGTGGAGACTAGTGGTCCCATTTATATTCATTCAGCATGCATGGCTCTATAACGAACAGACAAAATAAAGTCACCACATTACTCCTTTGAAAAACAAAAGAGCATTTGTTGTTAACTTAAAATGATGGATCATTTTAAGTATGTAGATCAAATTGGCCATTGTGTAAGCAAGGTGTGTTGCAGTCTGATGTACAGCATACTTACTGTTTTTAAACATATGCTTCTTCTGCAATCCCCTTTTTTTCAAACACTGAGGGGCTATTTTGTTCTCAGTCAGCTACACCGTGCCTATAACTTTTTAATTGATATAATCCAAGGGTTGCCATTCTTTTTAACAACATCAGCACCTCAGAAGCATGGACTGGGCAGATCCAGGAAGCAACCATCCCGATCTGCCGCTTTCCCATCAAGAGCTGAAACCATGCTTTTTCATGTAGTCTGCATACTAGTGTCCTCGCCCTCACCCCCACACCCAGCCAAGTGGCTTGCATCTCACCATCAGCAGCTGAAGCCCAGAGCTGAAGCTTCACACTCTGATCATCACTATCGAGGTTGAACCCTGGAGGACTGATACTTAAATATACTGTAGTTCATTTAATGTACTGTACTGTAGGGTCTGGATAGTCAGACTGTGCTGGGCAGCTTAAATGGGCTCCTGATTCTCTCAAATACCTCGGCATTGTACTTACCAGAAATCCTCTTTTAACCACTAAGAACAATTTTGACCCTCTCATTCTAGCTGTTACACAGGATCTGGACAGATGGGGAAACTCTCCTATCTCTCTGGGGATGGATTAAACTGGTTAAAATGAATATATTTCCTTGCCTCCTGTACCCTGTCAATCTTCTCAACTTTTGGTTACCAGGTGCATGGTTCAGCAAACTGCATCAACTCCTCACAAATTTTATCTGGGCTAACAAGCAACCAAGACTGTTGTACAATAAGCTAGCTGCCCCAAAATGTAAGGGTGTGTTAAGGATCCCGCATTTACATCTTCATTATTAGGCTAGTCATGCCTCTAAATATATCAGATGGCTTGACCCAGCTCCCTCATTTTCCTGTCCACTGTGGCTCGCTATAGAGGTAGCTATGATTCACTCCACGGGAATTGAACCCACTACCCTGCTTAATTTAAAACCGAATCTACTTCCCCCCAAGCTGAAGTCTACGATAGTTGAGCTATCCATTCCTGTGCATGTACAACTCTGCATGTCCTGACAATATAAACCTCATTATGATCTTTCCCAATCCATGTGGAATTCTTCTCTATTTGTACTGGATGGTAATCCCATCCCTTCCACTTGGTTACCAGAGGTGGAGAATGGATCTCCATCCTTACTCCAGAAAGATGAAAATTCCTGGCTCTCTATCTCGGACATTATGTTCAAATTTAAAATTCCCTCTTCTGGCCACTTTAAGATTTGTCAACGTAAGCATCTCCTCATTAAGGTTCTGGGCCACTCCCCGCCTGTGCCAAACAGTTTATCATTACATCAGAATCTTCATATTTTAAGTCATCCCCCAAAGGCAATCTCTAAAATATATGCTGCACTTTTGAGAGGTGTTTCCCAATGTCTAGGTTCCATGAAATATTGGATCTCTCTGTTTCCTTCTTTAAATGTAGAGTGGTCCTCCTTGTGGCAAAACTGCCACCGCTTTATTACACAGGACAGACTCTGCCTTACACAATTTCATAATTTACATAATTTATATTATTCCCCAGAAATTGGCCAAATGGGGCCTGACCGAATCCAATCTATGTACCCGTGTTCCCAGGAAGAAGATTCATTCCTCCACATTTTTGAGTTGTCCGAAAGTTGTACCTCTGGGATACAATTCAAGCTAAGTCTGATCCCTGTTGGGCATTTCTGACTGTTTACCCCTGAAATTTGTGTATTGGGAGATTATTCCACAATAAGAGTTACAAAGCGTAAATATTATATATCCATTATCACAATGTCTGTTAAAAAACTTGTACTTAGACACTGGAAAGACTCGAAAGTGCTGTCCCACAATGAGTGGCTTAACGAACTACTGGGGAATCTCAGGATGGAAAAAGCGAGTGCTAGTCTCCATCACAGACTGCCTAAATACAACAAGACTTGGGATCCCTTTCATACACTGTACTCCATTTAATTGGTTCAGAACATAGTTAGCACTGACAGATCATTTTTGCTGGTGTCATGTACATTTTGGTTTGCTAGGGGCAGGGGAAGGGTTTTGGGCAGTGGAGTGGGAGGTTGGTGGGGGGGAGGCAGACTCAGTGTATTGGAAGAATTGTACAACAATATTTTGCCCTGTTCTGTCTCATATATGTATGTAAAATTTCAGTAAACATTAAATTAAAAAAAAGACTGTGCCGGGCAGGGGCGCAGCCTAAGCGCAGTGCAACTGGGCTGTTCCAGGGCATAGACCATGCGATATTGAATGGTGCTGTGCCATAGCACAGCACTGTTGAATATGGCACTGAGGGCACATGCACTGCACATGGCACAGTAGCAGTGCACCTGCGCAAGTTGCAGAACGGTAGCGGGGGGTGCACCAGCACAAGTGCAGTTGCGCTAGGTGCATCAACCCTGATATTCAGCACTGGGCATGAAAATGAGGCCATTATGCATGCAAGGCACAAATGGGGCCATTTGCATGTCATTATGGCCCCATCTGCATGTGGTGTGCCAATCCCTGGTGACTTGTGCCTGGCACCCTGCCAGGCTGCAGCTGTCAGGGACCAACACCCTGCAGTCCCATGGTGGTCCCCCACTCCTGTACACCTGATCATGGCCATATGTAAAATGAAATTCTCTGGTGGTCCAGTGGAAACCCCTCCATCGTCCGATCGTGGGAATAAGTAATTCTAAATTTCCGGATGGTCCAGTGGAACCCCCCCATCGCCTGATCGCGGGCATAAGTAATTCTTAATTCCCTGGTGGTTTTACCAGGCACATCTTTGCACCCCCCTGAGCGGTGCAAGGCAGAGTTGTGCCAGTATAAGCCCTGCACATCCTGGGCTGAATATCTGGATGTGCCGCATATGCATGAGCACACCCCCACACTTGCTCCACATTCATTACTGATGTGTCCCGGTGCATCGGGAGTTGTAAATCGCAACTTGTCCCTTTGAATATCGTGACAGGATGCATTGGTGGGTTGCGTGTGGCACATCCCTGTTGTGCCATGCACATCCATTTTGAATGTCCAGGCCTAGGTGTTTTTTTTTACCCATGGCTCATTTCTGGGGATTACAATTGCATGTGACTAATGCACAAGAAAACTCTCATTTTACTGCATTCAACTAAGTGCTGTTGAACTCTGGTTCATTACCTTACAAATGCATACTGTAAACTTGTACCAGAATCTTAACAGCCTTTCCAATTTAAGCCCCAATTTCTTCTTTACAGTAGTAGCCACAGCCATTGCCAGCTATTTCCCCAAATTTCTGTGATATTTCTACAGAAATCTCTTGCTTTCTGCAATACCACAGTAGGAGTAGCAGAGAGAAACTCTTTAGAAATTTCATGAAATATCTGGAAATAGCTGGCAATGTCTGTGGCTACTACTGTACTTTTTTCCTTTTTATTTTAAATAAACGATTCCATACCACACCCCTAGCTGCAGAACATCATCACCCCCATTGCCAGGACCAAGCAGTTTGTATTTTAATAATTAGTATTTACTCCTTACTATTAGCTTCTGATGCCCTTCCTTTATTTGGAAGAAAACCTGTTGTTATTAAATAAACAAAATGCCCCCTTTCCCAATTCACTCTGATATACTTCTCCATACCATTACAAGTATGACTTACTGTAACAATTCAAGACCCCCCCCCCCAAATTATGACTGACCTTTCTCACCACTTCTACTACAGGCATGAATTATATAAAAAAAAAACTAGCGTCCATCAAAATATGGCCATATTTATTTAAATCAGCTCCAATTTCAGAGGTCTGGGTTGTCATTTTTTTTGGTTATAGCCACCGTAGGAACACATCTGTGATAATAGCAATACATTACTTGTTTTGCAGCTTTTGCAATTACAGGTACATGCAGGCTGCTATTTGCTTCAGTTACTGCCAGGACATCATATGACCTTTCTCAGCTCAGCACTGAGCACTCTATGCATGGACAATCATTATGTCACTGAAGTACTGTAAATGCCCAATTTCCACATAAATTACTGTTATACAGTCTTTAGTGTGCCAACCTCTTCCAAAAACATGTTTTGCTGCTATTAAAAAAGAAAACAATAAGTAATTAAAAGTAAAAATGGATTTCTCTTTGACAAAATGTCCATGTGCACAGCAAACCAAATTTGGCAAAATATTGTAGGTTAAAAGCCTCGTTCATCCCCTGGGCCATAAAAAGTTTGGTTATAGCACTCCCCATAAGGAGCTGAGCTTAATTTATATTCTAAATATGTTGCATCATGCTACAGTGTGGTGACCCTACAGTACCTACAGTATGCAATGACTGAATTTCCAAACATTTTATATGCATCCAAGCACACTTGCAGTGTATTCACCTCGGCATCATGTTTTTACCTTTGCAGCAAGGAGACTGTTCTGTAGATATTGCTGGTTTAAAACAAACTTGATTTTCATTTACTAAGCTTAAAATATAAAAAGCTTTCAGTCACCAAGCAGAACATGAAACAGAGCGGCAGCAGGGAATGGAGCAGCACTGCAGCCGTATTGCCACTCCTGCCACTGATCAATATCACCAAGGACTTCTTCAGAAAAGTACCTTCCATGGATCAATATTTGTTTGCTGATGTAAAAGTTGGATGAATTACTGTCCATTAAGAGACACGATTCAGGACGACACATATTTGTGTCTGTGATGTGATTTTATTGAACATACTGTGGTTATGTACCAGACTAGCCAAATGAAAAATTAGTATTGCTTCCATTTCTCTCTGCCTTTGTTTTAAAAATCATGTGCAAAGAGTTTATATTCATCAGTAAACACTTCAAAACTGAGTGCAGTTGCAGTGCTAGTTAATTCTCATGTGTTCAGTGCTGACATAAAGTTAGACAGGTGAGCTGAGGCAGGCTTGCTATGGGACATGAAACTGTCTTTAAACATGATGTATTTTGAAGTTTTTTAAGGTGTCAAGTTTTGTTTAAGCTATCCTGTCCTGTGTCTCACTCACTGCTGCTATCTGATAGACAAAACAATCAGCTGTGGTAGAGCCACAGATGAATCAAGCACACATGCTTCTTTGCATATTAACTAGAGACAGTCACCTTCTAAAACTTGTCTGGGATAAATTATGACAATAAAAAAAATTCTGCTGGGACATTTGTTCCCTTTTGTGCTGATAGAGTCCCAACATCAACTACTAAAGTCAGAAACATCAATAGTGGATGACAGAACCAATAATGATCTTGGTCTGTGCAGAAGTTGACTCTGTCAGCACAACAGCAAACAAACGCCCCTGCATAAAGTGTTTTACTTTAGTGTGGTAATTAATCTCTGAGATGTTTTAGATGGTGATTTTTTCTAACTGAACTGCAAAGAAACCTGTGTGCTTTATTACATTTCAAAACATCGATTAAGACAAAGGTTCCATCACTGGAGCAGCATATGGATGGTTGGGTGTAAATAATACTACAAGTACCTGCTTTTCTGTTCAGAGCATGGTATAGGAGACAACAGTGTTCACCAATGTTTTTTTTACTGGGAGGTAGTAATGCTGTAAAACAAATTTAATTCATTCTTGGTTTTGTATCCTGTCATGTTTAGTATGTGTTGTATGCACATGTACAGTATATTACAATTGCTCATTAAGGGGACCAGGAGACAATTCTCTGCCACCATATCATTGAGTTAATTCTGGCAAAAACCAAAACAAAACAGAAACATGCTTGTGTCAATGCTAAAATAAGTTGAAACTGATGTAAGACAATATTTATGGAGTCACAACACATCTGGTCAACACTGCCCTTGCCTCTGTAGCATTGTCATTTGCTGACTATGGTAACACTGAATGCAAGGAACCAAACATCACAGCAAATTTCTTAAGACAAAACACCACAGGTTAGAAAGCTCAGTATTAATGTTTTTCTTTTTTCTTTCAGAGCCCCATTTTTGTGTACCCTGTCATGTTTTGTATGTGTAGTATGCACGTTTATATTCCTGTTTCTGATAGTGACGACATTGAGCAGGTTTTTTTTACAAATTCTGGCAGATTTTTCACAAAAAAAAGAAAGAAAAAGAAACAGGTTACTGTCAACACTCAAATATATTGAAAGGATGTAAGACAGTATGTCAGGAGTAACACTACATCTAGCACATGCTGCCCTTGCCTCTGTAGCATTCTAATTTGCTGACTCTGGTAACACTGACCCAAAGGGACAAAATGTCAAAGCTATTGCTGTATGAGGAAACATCACAGATTAGAAAACCCTGTAATAATAATATATATATATATTGTTTGCACTGTCCCATGGTTTTGTTCCCTGTCATATTTGGTATGTGCTGCATGCACATTTATACTCATTACTTATTGCATTGGCCTTGAGCTTGTTCTATGGCCGTATACAGTACCATCAATTACTGTAGTTCTGGTAGATTTTCTGGAGGGAGGTGGAGACAGAAATGGACTACATGTGAATCCAGCATAACAAACATGAAGAATGAAACACAACAACACACAAAGGTGACAAATTCATTTTATTATGTGTTTTGGTGACTTCAGGAAAAACGGCTATAGCACAATTAAAATACAGTACATCTTTCAATAGCAGCAGCTGATGAACGATACCAGTACTGGGAGGGGGAGGACAGCACGCAGAGAGACAGAGTGGAAAGGAGGGAGTGGGAATGATTATTTGAATATTCCATAATGGGGAAAAAAGGGAAGGTGGAAAAGTGCAATATTTTGTTAACAATGAATCAAGGTGGCATTCTAAGCATCATTTTTCTTTCTTATATAAAAAAATAGTAACACTGCTCTTGATCTGGCTTATTAACTAGCGTTTGCCACACCACCCTCCTTCTCTCCTGTCACTGTGTTCCCTGATCTATTTTAAGTAAAGAAACAAAACAATCTAGTTCTAAGCATAATTTTTATTTTCTTATATATAGAAAAGTAACACAGCTCTTGATCTGGCATATTAACTAGAGCTTCCTGCACCCACCCTCCTTCCTCCTGTCACTGTGTTCCACAATCGATTTTAAGTAAAGAAACAAATGATTTAGTTCTAAGTATAATTTTTGTTTTCTTCTAAAAAAAGTAACACAGCTCTTGATCTGACAGTCTCCATTGGGTATGACTGTGTGCACCATAGATTGGTGCTGTAACATTAATAAGAATTCATTAGAGAAGACATTAGTGAAGGAGGGCTGCATATAGCCAACTGAGGAGATCTGGATCATCAGGGGCAGTCCCATAAATTTAACCCCTTCAAATTTTTACTTTCAAGCATAAATTAAATATTTCACTAACTATCAAAATTATGGTGAATGTGACATGCTGAACATGAAGAATGAAACAAAACAACACACAAAAAAGTAACACAGCTCTTGATCTGGCAGTCTCCCTTATGGTAAAACAGACTGATTGATTGTTTCCAGCATTGTAAACAGATGCCATCTGCTGATAAATTCTTGGGGATAAAATATATCTCCATTCTGGCCCGCAGTATTGCAATGATGGCTCGTGGTAGCCATCCTGTGGATTAGCTAGGTAATGCATTTTAACATCTTTAATAGTATTGCATCAAACACTGCAGTTGCGCTATCAGCTCTCTACTGCAACCCAAAGAGCGGTGCCAACTGGCACACTGAGGCACCAGGCAACTTATCTATTGGAACCACTGTAGCTGCCAACACAGAGATGTGGGCCACTCTGAACCATGGCTGGGACTAGAAATGTTGCAAAATTAAATTTTGCCAGTGAAATTGTTGCAAAACTGGCAATTTCACTGCATGAAACATTTCACACAATTCTGCTGTTCAACAAAATTTTTCACTAAGTGCAAAGTTGCAAAATGTTGCCTGTGGAACGTGGATTTTCATAGCAAAATGTACAATTGCACCTGAAATGGCAAAAGTTCACCCAGTTGCAGGTGAAATTTCACCGTTCCACTGGTGAAATTTTGCATTTCACTCCAGTGAAATATTTCACAAAATGAGTGAATTTTGCGAAATATTTAGTGTAATGAAATTTTGGAATTCCACACATCTCTAGCTGGGACCTCTGTTTCCTTGAGTACTAGCTGTATAGGAGAGATGGGGGTGATTAGAGAGGGGAAGCAGCCTGTACATGAGGGAGGGATAACCTGTACTTGAGAAGAGGAGATGGATGGCAGAACAGAGATTCTGTGGGCAATCATTGAAAGGTAAAAAGCTTAGGGTAGATGTGGTGTATAGGCCACAAAACCAGGATGAGAAATTAGACAGGGAACAGGGGTTCACAACTATGGAGATGGTCAGAAGTGGGGAGGTAGTGATTATAGGAGACTTCACTCATCCTGGGGTAGACTGGAAGATACTTGCAACTGTCTGTACCAGGACTCACTGCTGGATGCATTCCAGAGTGGATTCCTGACAAAATGTGTCCTGGAGCTCACCAGTGTGAGGGCCATACTGGACCTGGTTCTGTCTAATGGTGCACATGTCCAGGAGGTGAAAGTGGAAGCACTAGCAGGAAGCACCAATAATGCTGTGTGGTTTTACCTGGACATGGCTAAAATTCTGACAAATACCAAGGTTCTAGATTTCAGGAGTGCAGACTACAGTAGAATGAAGGAGATCTTAGGAGAGCACCTTGATGGGATCAGGAACGAAACAAGATATACCAGAAATGGGCTGTTATCAAGGAGAAGCTGTTGGCAGCCACTAATGAGAGTGCCAAGATAAAGAGCAAAACATTGAGAGCCAAGAAGCCCAGTAGATTTGAAGGGGAGGTAGCCCATGTGGTAAAAAGCAAGAGGATAACCTTCACAAAGTACAAAGGCATCTAGAGGGACAAAAACAAAAAAATGTGCTTTACTAAGACAAGGTAGGTGGGAAGAGCAATATGATTGACCAAGAAAGAGCTGCAGCTGGCAAAGAGGGTGAAAATGGGGAGAAGGCCTCTAGTACATCAAGGAGAAGTGGTACATCAAATATGAGATAATCAGGTTGAAAAGGGAGGGGAGGAGCAGAGGGTAATGCAGAGAAAACAGAAGTGCTTAACAAGAATTTCTGTGCTCTCTTCACTAAGGAGAAGAATGGCCCAGTATCTCAGAAGAGGAAGGGGAGAGGAAATGGGGAGGAGAAGTCACAGACAGGTAGATTAAAATTGACTAGGTGAGGAAAGGCTTAAAGGCTCTGAAGATGGACAAGTCCCAGAGACCAGATGGCACACACCCAAAGGCACTGAGGAAGTTAACAGATATGCTGGGGATCCCCAAGTGGGCCTGTTTAACACCTCTCTGGAGACAGGAGAAGTACCCCTGGACTGAAAGACCGCACATATAGTGCCATTAAACAAGAGTGGGCTGATTGATGACACTGGTAACTATCAGCCAGTCAGTTGAACCTTGATAGTGGGGATGCTCATGGAAACCATACAGAAAGAAAGACTGGTAAGCTTTCTGGATGAAAATGGGCTCCATGATGAAAGGAAACTTGTTTGTGTCAAGGCGATCCCACAAGACCAATTTGATTTCTTTGACTGGGTAACCAGGACAGTGGGCAGGGACAAGCAGTGGACATAATAGTATTTAGATTTCATCAAGGCCCTTAACTCTGTTCCCCAAAGGAGATTTATTAGGTAGTAGGAAGACCTGGAAGTAGGGGCAAAACTAGTGAGGTGGATTAAAAACTGACTGCAAGACAGCATTCAGAAGGTTGTGGTGGTGGGTAATTCTTGGACCTTAGACCAGTCACTAATAGGGTCCCACAATGCTCAGTGCTCAGGCCAGTGTTTTTAGCATCTTCATTAGCAAAATTGCAGATGGGATAAAAGGCAAGATATTTGGGGATGACACAAAGCTCTGTGGAAAAGTGGATACAGAAAAGAGGAGACAAGACATTAGGGCAGACCTGGCCAAACTGGAAAGGTGATCACAGGTATTTGACAACTGGGATTCAACACCAAAAAGTGTAGAGTAATGCACTTGGGGGCAAAAAACCCACAACTTACCATGTCAGAGAAGGAGAAAGACTTGGTGTGTGATCATTATCAGTGACCTGAAGCACCCAACATGCTGCAGAGCAGCAGCCAAAGCAATTCAGATGCTGACAGGTATAGCCAGTGATATAGCCAGCAGGAAAGTGGATGTCATTCTGCTACTGTACAGGTCACTGATTTGGCCTCATCTTGAGTACAGCATGGAGTATTCAAGCCCTTAGCTAAAGAAGGACATCAACCACTGGAGGTGGTCCAGAAAAGGGTCAACAAGATTATTCAGAAATAACAAGGCAGGCCATACAAGGAGGGGTGACAAGATCCAAACCTTCAAATACCTTACTGGTTTCTACAAACTGAACTCTGAGGGTCTCTCTTCAACCTTAATGGGAACCAGTATGGAGCACTGCCTAAAGCTGGTGGGGAGATGCATCAAGAGGGAAATGAGGAGACACCTTTTCACTGAGAGGGTTGTGTCAAACAGGAATGAGTTGCTAGAGGATGTTGTCTCCCTGAAGAATGTGGACAACTTCAAAATAGATTGGGACAGAGTAAAAGAGAAAGTTACACTGGGGAGGACATGGAAAGAGGAGGATATTGAAGGGAAGGGAGGAATGGATAGTGAGAGGGCAGATCCCTCACAAGATGCTGGGGATTGCAAACTCAAGCAGACAAGATAGTCCATAAGGCCCTTTTCTGCTGGAACAATGTATACAGCAGATTCCATGTTGCCTCAGTGACAGGAAATTTGCCAACCATCATTATAGAGACAGCACATTGCCAACAATTGGCATTGTGCCGTCACTGTATAAGTCTGTTTTTATGGGGAACTTAATCCACAACACCCCCCATGTAGGGGACTCTAACCCCCCCGCACAATAGATTATAAGCTCCCCAGAGACAGCAACATTGGGAAACCAGCGGACCATCACATCGAACAGCTGATTCTGTCGCTGTGATGGTCATCGCTGTTTTTCATGTTGCTGTGGTGATGGTATATGCATACAGTATGTTTGTATAATAGTCCTTCAAGCATCTTACAAATCATAAAAAGGTGTGGATTTTTTCTTTCTCCCATGAGTGTGTCCAGCTTCTGTTCCTCATGGGGAGCTGGTTCCTCAAACTTAAGTTTCTCACCACTTCCCTGATGATCTCATAGATGGTGTTGTAGGGACAGAGGTGAGCAGCAAGATACTCCCTCTGCTCACTCTTCCTCATCTGAGTAGTCCTCTCCAGAAGAATCCTCATCCAGGTCATCTGGGTTCTTTTCCACATCAGGTCTGGGCTTTTTAGGTTTATTCCTTGCTACCTCTGCATCTTCTCTGGGGCATTTTGGGTTCAACAGGGGCTCTATCTTCTCCAGTAGTTTCTGGAGAGTGTCTTCTTTCAAGCCTTGGCATGCTGTCGAGGCATAGTTGTCAATACTGCCCTCATCTTATGTGCTTGAGGTCTGACTGTCTCCCTGGTGGCTGTTGCTGGTCAGACAAAGAGAAAGAGGTCTTCAGGCTTGCCAGATAGGAAGGAGTTGGAGCATTTTTTGAAGACTCTTCTGGTTCAACCAGTCTCAAAGAAAGAACAGTGGACCTGAAAATTTGAGATGAGAAGGGTGTCAAAACCCAAATTCTACTTGCATACTGTATGTAGCATCTATAGTGATAAAGAACATGATGCCATGACAGGAGACTCATCACAGCACTCTTCTGCATGGAAAACAGGTAACAGGCAGAGTGGGGTAGAAAACACTAATGCCCAGTTCCAGGAAATGGTGTACCCACCACAAAACCCACAGGAAGTGAAACACCATAGTTATCTTTTGATGAGAATACCTTCCAAAAGGGAATTTAGTACAATGCCACAAACAAGCATCGGTAATCTAAAGGCGCATAGTGTAAAGGATGTAGCAACCTGAAACCATAGGGACCAAACCAATATAAATATACACAAAATGGATGTTGGCCTACAATAAATCATTACACTACATGGCTGCTGTCAGTTGAGATTGCTGCACAAAATGACCTCCACAGAGGCAGTGCACAAAAATAATCACCATCTGCAAGGCACAAAATGGCTGCCAAAATATACAGTATAACGCTACTCAAAATAAGAGCTGCCATGACAGAGTTCATTAATAGTGAAGCTCGAGGAGGACATCAGGATCAGCTCCAGCTCTCCAGGTCTGAAATATCTGGGTCAGATAAACCCTATGAGGATGTTACCTCACTCCTACACCTTCACCTACTTATCCTGTTAATGCTGGTGCACCAAACTGGCCTGCATGAGGTAGTGCAAAAGGCCCAAGGTCATCCTGTATTCTCAGGCTATGTGCACTACACCACTGGCACATAAACTTTGAACTCCTATTAATGGAAAAATGGTTTCAGTAACTACTCTAGGCACCATAGCTACCCCTGGTAGAGTAATACCTAGCTTCCAAATAAATCTCTCATACCTGCTTACTTTCTCTAACTTCACAGCAGCAACCAAAAAAATTTAACAGTACCTCCTCCTGGAAAAGACAATGGAAATAGTACTTTAAACAACTAAAAGCATACGTACTGAAACTAATTCTACTGCTTCTGCACCTATCTGGAAACGTGCACCCTAACCCTGGCCCCACTAGGGCAATGGACCATTGTAGCACAAAAATGTTCTATACACACTCCCTTGCGTCTATCAACATATGTAGTCTTCTATGTAAGTTAGACAACCTCAAGGTATGGATTACACAACACAACCCAGATATTTTCTCTGTTGTAGAAACTTGGTTGTCACCCAAAATCCCTGATTCTGCTATCACCATACCTAGCTACTCTATTTTAAGGCAGGATAAGCTCACTAAGAGAGATGGTGGCTGCATTATTTACATAAAAGAAACCCTAATGGGTCATGCCCTTGAATTTCCCTGCATAGGAAACTCCTCTCAGGCCCCGGCCATCAAGGTACTCCTAGGGGCCCAAAATAAAACATTAACTCTGCTATCTGTTTACATATCACAAAAAGAATCTGCCTCTGGTTTTCATAACTTCATGGAATATATTCAGAGTGTGGCTCAGAACACTGCAACCATAATACTGGGAGATTTCAATGTAAACTAGCTCTCTTCTGGCATTGGACACATTAAGGATGCCATCTCCACCTTGCACCATACCCAGCTAGTTAACACCCTAACCAGAATTAACTATAGAAATGGATCAAGTACCTTACTGGACTGGATGCTGTCTAGTCACCCGGAACGAATATTCTAAGTAGGGTCCTAACTCCAGGACACCTAGAGCCACTCAGATCACACCTTCAAAGCTAGGATTGTTCACTGCTGGACTCTACCAATGACATTGACGAGGCACTTGATTTCTTCATCAACCACTTTAATGTTGCATGCAATATCCACGCCCCCTAAAAAGCGGAAAGTTAATGGGGTGTGCAACCCTTGAATAACACCTGAACTACTGGGACTTATGAAGACTAGGGACCACCTCTGACACTGGGCCAAAGCCACAGGCAAGCAAGTAGATATTCAGGCTTATAAAAATCAGGAAATATTTGTACCAGAGCCATCTGTTTTGCAAAAATCAGTACTTTAGGGAGGCGCTCTAAATCCTGGGTGGCAGTAAAATTTCTGGAGCAATATAAAGGATGTCACTGGCAAAGACCACAAGACAGCACCCACCATGCTTAACATTGATAGAAGCCCGACTTTCGAACCAATGGCCATAGAAAATATTTTTAACAATGCCTTTACAGACCTCAGCAGTGTCCTCCCCCCTGATTTTTCATGGTCTCTGCCCCTCCCACATCCCCAGTCTGTGATGCTCAGCAGCAGGCTTCCCCCCTTTTTACTTCAAAGAGGTTACTAAGCATGAGGCTAGGAAGTACATATGCAAAGTACTCGGTAAAGCAAGATTCAGCGTGGACAATCTACAGTAGATCTCAAATTTCTTGCCCTCACCCTCAAGGAAACTCTTACACCTCTTACCAAGATTCTAAACCTTTCTCTAAGACTTGAGCAATTAACCCAAATGTAAACAGGCCTCTAGTAACCTCGGTGCACCAAGGAGGAGAGGGGCACACTACACAAACTACAGGCCAATCTCCATTCTACCTCCTCTATCAAAAGCAGTAGAGTGTATAATTGCAGATCAGCTTGTGGACTACCTGGACAAATACAATGTCCCTAACAGCATGGCTTTCGTAAAGGTCATAGTAATACCACTGCACTGTTAGAATTCACTGTTTTCATACATAACGCCCTTGACTAAGGCCATATGGTAGGGGCTGCTTTTATCAACCTGACGAAGGCCTTTGATACTGTGAATTACTCACTGCTACTTGGACAATTATCGCTCAAAGGGTGTTGAATGATGCTGTCAGCTAGTTCAAAAGCTACTTAGAAAACTGTTCACAGCAGGTCAAGATAACCAATGTCCTATCTGAAAGGAAGCCAGTCCAGTCCGGAGTGCTTCAGTGATCTGTACTAGGGCCCTTTCTCTTCAGTATCCTCTTGAATAACCTCCCACGAGCCTGTCATGAACAGATTCTGCTGTACACGGATGATGCCGTGATCTACTTTAGTAACCCTGACCCTATGATCCTCCTGGATAACCTTCAACACAGTTTCTCAGAACGGGAAAAGTGGTTCAGCACTCAAAAACTGGTACTAAACTATAAAAAGACCAAAGTGATGCTTTTCAACAATGCCAGTAAAAAACACAAGTCGAAACCCTTGTTCATCACAAACTGCACTGGTACCCTGCTTGAACAGATCCACTTCTTCAAATATCTAGGTGTCACTGTTGATAGCTCACCACCTACTCACAACATATTGATAACATAGCTGAAGCTGTCAACATAAGGATTGGCCTACTCCACAGGCACAAGCATAGCCTCACTCCTGAGGCACTAAAAACAGCAATTTTCGGCTCTGTCATTACCATCATCGATTATGGGCTGGTTGTTTATGGCTCTCCCTCTGCTACATCCTTTCACAGGATCACTGTTGCTCTTAACAAAGCATGCAGACTCCTTACTGGGGCTGCCCACCACGCACACATGTGAGCTATATGCTCAGACTGGGTGGCTTCAATTATTCAGCCAGATCCAATATCAAACCTGTTTACTTGCCAAGAAGGCACACCTTGGTTTGCTACCCCTGGGGTCCAACAGCTCTTAGCCCTTGTCACAGTACCCAACATACTTGCAGCTCAGCAACTCAGGTCTTTACTGTTCCCAGATGCTGCACTACCTTAGGGCAGTGGTTTTCGCTTATAGAGCCACCCTCTGGTTCAACACCCTGGGTAGGGACATCTCTGCTGAGTCAAAACTCGGCCCTTTCAAACACCAACTCTGGCAGCATCATTTAGCAAACAGTATATGTGACTGCTGCCCTTAACAGCCTTCTGCTTATGCTATCATTGAACTTATACCTTTTGGCACTTTCTAACACTTGGTACTTCATTTCAATACTACCCTTAAGCCTTTTCCCCTCCACCCTTCACCCCTGCTTCTTCCCTGCTCATGCATCTTTGAGCTCTTCCCCTGCTCCTCCTCACCTTCCCTCTTCCAGCCCCCACCCATTCTCTTATCTCATGCCACCTCTTTTGCAACTTCTTCCCCTCTTTCCCACTACATTTCTCTTTCACCTCTGTCCGACCCATATTACTCTCTCTCTCTCTCTTGGGTTTTTGACAATGCCTGCTAGTCTGCCCCCTTCCCTGGCTAAACACCACCTCCTCCCTCTATTATTAATTTGTTTTCCTCCCCCTCACTTTGCCAGCACTCCCCCTTCTGTTTGCAATTGCCCCATTTCCTCCATCCACCTCCCCTCCCTCATCTCTATCCCCATTACCTCCTTAGCAACTCCGCTCCGCCTCCTGTGCAACTCATCTCCTTCTCCTCTTGTTTCTCCCATCCCACCTTACATCCCATTACTTTCTCCCTAGATTTGACAAGAACTCCCAGGCTGCCTCTCTTCTAGCCCACTCTACTGTATATTGTGTAACATTCAGTGCTATTTTGATTGCTTTTGATGTATTAGTTTTTGAAAGTATAGTCTTGATGTCCGCTATTTACTTATCTATTGTTTACCTTGTTTTGTATTTGTACTACTGACATGGGACCTTTGTAAATGAGTTGGACAAAGGTGCTGTAATCCAAGACTCAATAAATAAATAAATAAAATAATACAAAGCACCCCAAGATGGACACCAAGATCTTGTATGGTATCGTGAGATCTCTGGGCCATTCATCCAAAGTAAAAAATTACCAGCATAAAGATGGCTGCCACCATCTAGTGCCTACAAGATCTCAGTGCTAATGACCTGCCCAGTAGAGAAAACAAGTAGCTGCTGCACCAAAAATGTCCAACGAGAATTGTCCAGCTCTCTAGAGCTCAGTGCCATTGGCCTGGGAACCGTTACTCTTCCCAAGAGTTACAAGTGTTTGAGGCCAAGTCACAAAAACATCCACAGCCTGTTAGCAATCACCCAGTGACTCAGTGTGGAGAGACCACCATCTCTCATAGAAACATAGAATTTGACAGCAGATAAGGACCTCTTGGCCCACCTAGTCTGCCCATTTTCCTACCTAACAGATAAGCTGCAGATCCTAGTTAACCAACAGCTTACTTCCTCCTTCTTCAAGGTTTGAATCTTGCTGCCGCAGACAATGGCTGAGTGGACCCACTGAAACAACCTTGCGGCCTTGAGGCATGCGCACACACATCACCTCGAGGCACAATCCAACAGCACAAAAGCAAACATGAAAGAACAATGGGAAACCAACCTTTGGTCCCTCACAAGTGAAAGAACAACAGGACGTTGACAGTGTGAAGTCTGAGTTGTGGAGCAACCACGTGCAAGCTCCTGAGTGACTAGCATTTTACTTAGTCATTGAGTATATTAGCAAGGACTCCCCGGGCTGTGGCTAAACATAGAAACACAAGACTTTGATGGCAGATAAGGACCGTTTGGCCCACCCAGCCTGCTCATTTCCCTACCTAATGGATAAGCTGCAGATCCTAGTTAACCAACAGCCTACTTCCTTCTACTCCCCCACTAGAATTGCCTTATGTCTGTCCCATGCATTTTTGAATTCCCCCACTGTTTTTGACTCCACAACTTCCTCAGGAAGGCTGTTCTTTGCATCTACAACCCTCTCTGAAGAAATACTTCCTTATGTTACCTCTGAGCCACCCCCCATCTTCAAATTGTGCTCCCTTGTTCTTGCACATCTCCATTTCTGAAAGATGCTACCCTCTTGGACTGTGTTGATTCCCTTGAGGTACTTGAAAGTTTCTATCATGTCCCCCCTCTCCCTCCTTTCCTCGAGGCTATACATATTAAACTATTTTAGCTGGTCCAGTGGCACAGAGGGTTGAGGCACTGGTGCCTTACCTCATCCCATGCCAGTGACCCGGGTTCGGGAACGGACCCAGGTTGTCGGGGGCTGGCAGGGGCGGGAGAGGATCGAGCATCCGTAGGACTGCTCTCCTCTCCTAGGGGTGGGTAGTGGGGTCTTGTCGTGCTGCAGTGGCCTCTGGTGGAGACCAGGAGCACTGCTGACGCATACAAGAAAAAGGAGGGAATAACCAGAAAAAGCAGAAATATCGCTTCACGGTAGCCTGATGATGGCTGCCCGGCGCTCTGAGGCCATCAAGGTCCTACTGAGCTCCCTGCCTCAGCAGTATCCCTGGGGCTAAGGACAAATAGGAGCACTAGTCTGCCCCTCGGCTGGTGCCTTCCCCCTCAGAGGAGGGGGACCCATCCGGTGAAAGGGTTACACTTGGTCACCCTAGGGATCAGCTGCGATCTGGGGCAGGCAGAGTCTCAGAAGACGGATGGATCAGAGGACTGCCTTGGAAAGCCTGAAGGAGTGGCTACCGAGGAGCACGTAGGAGGATGAGAAAAAGATCACTCAAAAAAAAACAACTATTTTAGTCTTTCTTCATATGTCTTCTGGTGCAGACCCTGTACCATTTTGGTTGCCCTCCTCTGGACAGCCTCCACTCTGTCTATGTCTTTGTGGAGATGGGGTCTCCAGAACTGCATGCAGTACTCCAGATATGGTCTTACCAACTGTCTGTACAGAGGGACAACAACTTCATATTTTCTACTGGTGGTGCCTCTCCCTATGCATTCCAGTATCCCCAGCCCTCCTTATTGCCTTCTCACGTTGCTTGCCCACCTTTAGGTCATCTGATATAACTACCCCCTTGTCCCTTTCAATCTTTTTGTTTTCAGTATCTCACCCCCATTGTGTACTCTTTACCTGGGTTTTTGTTTCCCAGGTGCATTACTTTGCACTTCTTTGCGCTGAACCTAAGCTGCCATACATTTGACCATTCTTTCAACCTTGTCAAGTCCCTTTTCATCTTTTCCAGCCCACCTTGTATATCAACCCTGTTGCAGATCTTTGTGTCATCTTCAAAGAGACATACTTTTCCATCCAGTCACTCTGTAATGTCACTTATAAAGACATTAAAAAGGACCAGCCCAAGTACTGAACCCTGCAGTACCCCACTAGTAACCCCCCTTTCTTTACTGTGGACTCTGTTAACTATTACCCTCTGTGTCCTGTTGTCCAGCTAATGTTATACTAGGCTACCACCCTGGGACCCACTCCCAGGCTGGCTAATTTGTTTATTAATCTTTTCTGTGGGACTGCATCAAATGCCTTGCTAAAGTCTAGGTAGGCTATGTCCACAGCCCCTACCTGGGCTAAAAGGGGAACCATCTATGATCCAGTATCAACCATCACACAGAGACATCGGGTGAGGCACAACAGCAAACAACCAACCATATCTGGTAAGATTTCTATCAGCAGAGGAGGTTTTCTAGGGGCAGTGCTGCTTTGAGTTTCAATCCTGTCTTGAGGTGGAGTGTACTAAATGTCCAGAATACTTTGTGAACACAAAAAATGGATGTGGTCAATCTGATTCTGTAATGAATCATTCTGGACACCAATTTTCTTTCTTTAAAAGTTTTTATTGTTTGATTTATTAGTGGCAAACCCCAAGTTTCACCTACTGGCTTCTTCAGGGGCTATAAATGAAAATCAAACACATTTTATACAATCAATTCATGTTTATAAGTTTATAAAGATTTTTTTTCACAAAACTTCTCTATGACAAAATATGCTCATATCATATTTTCTGTCAATGTCATTGATCTCTTGATAATTTGTACAAAGATCCTCCATATTTTGCATTTGAAGCATCACTGTTATATATATTTTTCAATCTTAATGTTAATAAGTATATATTTCATGTTCAACATACTTTTAAACAGTCTCCTTTTCTAATATTCATAAGAGATACTGACTGGCATGTTGTTGGCCATCGGTTACCATGGTCTGCTCCAGTCATCTATCCTTTCCTGATATTTTATCAGCCAAGAAATTAACAGTATCCATTTCCTTTGTTTTCTTAAATCATGTGTATACAGCTTTAATGCACATTTCTAGATGTAAAAATATTTTATACCTTTCAGCAGTGAGCAAAGTCAAGTCATTACAGCCGAGTGATTCTGGTGGTGTCTGGTCAACTAGCAAAGTGTCCGGTGCGGGAGAGAGTGGAGGCAAGTGAATGCAGGGAGCACTGGAACTTGGCACTTGTTTGCCGTTATAACCCACAGGTTATAGCAACAAATTATAACCCAGGTTTCCTGTAGGAGAAAGTGCTCCCCAGTTACTATATGTTCATAATTTCCTATATTCACTGCTAATGTGCTTAGTACAGACTTCTACTTCTGCTTTGTTAAAATACCAAAATGCCTTAGGATTGTTTGAGCAGATGTATTATAGTATTGTGTGCTCTTATACAATTTGAAATGTTCATTTCCTAAGCTTGATGCAGAAATGATTTTTAATGCAAAATATCCTTTCTTTTTGGATAATTCCTGATATTTTCATACAGCTGTGTTTATCTGCATTTGAATCATTTGTCCTTTAGTGGTCATGTTGTGAGGTCAATAAATATGTTCCATTCACCTTTTTAAGACAGGCCACAAGATAATGGGCCTGGTTCTAGAAAGCATACACCAATGCGTAACGCAGATGCACCAATGGGAATGGCGTAAGTCGCAAATACTTCCAGCAAATATGCCAAACGCAATTCTACAATGCGAGATGTGCATTGACACAATGCAGTAAACCAATGTCGACTTACACCACAGTTGTGACAAACCCGCAGATACGCAAATGTGCAGCTGAACATACACCAAGGAAATGGCAGAGAAATGCCAGGGCGGGATTCTAGAAGCAGCGGTGCCACAACATACACCAAGACCAGATGGCACAACATAAACCAGATGGGAGCAGGTAACATGCACAGCAAAGAAAGGAGCAGGGCCCGACAGGCCAGATACACAGCAACACACATGTGAGATAGGATAGAGAGTGTCCAATGAAGGCAGGCACAGGGGCAATGTGGCACAGGGTACAAAGGGAGCACAGAGACCACAGGCACAATGTAAGGATGATGGCACCACTAGGCACAATGACCCTGCCATGGCCACTGATACATGTAAACAGTGTAACCACAACAGGGACACAGCACTGGGAGGCACAGACCAGTGGACAGATAGTGGTGAGACACACCAACGTCTGTGCCAGTGGTGCCACCTGCAGGAAATAATGGCAACTGAGGCAGAAAGGTGCAGCACAGGTACCGTGCCACCACACAGCTGGGAGGTACAAAGTGAGGTAGCAAGGACACCATAGCATGCATGGTGACCTGCAGCACACAGGACACCACAAAGATGTGGCCTGGGGACAGTGGCCTGTGCTGTGATTAGCACAAATGGCACACCAACCTGATGCACAGGGAGGGAACACTGGGGACAGCAGGCACCAACACCAGTGTGCACTCGTGTGCATAGCAACAGACACACACACACAC
The DNA here is from genome assembly GCA_016271365.2 of Neoceratodus forsteri. NCBI lineage: Eukaryota > Metazoa > Chordata > Ceratodontiformes > Ceratodontidae > Neoceratodus > Neoceratodus forsteri. The sequence continues at coordinate 1,389,945,705 of CM057453.1, forward strand.
ACACACACACACACACACACACACACAGCCAAGCATACCAGTAACAGACACAGGGACAGTGTATATGGCAAACGCTTTAATGAACAATATGGGACAGGGTTACAGGGTAACAATGGGAGGGGGATGGGGATGAAAAACAGGCAACAGCAACAAACATGAACATCACAGTAAACTCAAAGCCAAACAGCCACCCACAACAACCCCGAACACCAACCTGCATCCACGTACACCCCAACACAGGCCCACCAAACAAGCAACATTCCCACCCACAAACAAAGAGCAATATGCAAACCCATCCAGCCATTGTCCACCCACAACACCCATATGCACAGACCCAGCAAAAACACCCACTCCTATATACATGCCCACTCACACAGAAATTCCAACCCATGTCCGGCAGTAGCGGACATGGCAACTATGTATACCGGAGTTCATCAAGGGGGGCGGCCACTGACCCGTGTAGGCACCCAATGTCTTGTAGGATGACTGTCACCAGAATAAAAAGGCAGTCCTGGTCTGGGCCCCCACCCTGCATAGGTTCAGCAGCGGATCCTTCAGCCTCCACAGGCAACGGCTCCTCCTGCTACAACACTGGCATGGCCACCTCCTGCCGTGGGTCCAGAGTCCCCAGCTGCAGGGACAGCAGCACATGGCACAGTGTCTGTTGGCAGGGTATCCATGCCTGCCCCTGCTGCGACGGCCACAACAATGGGCCCATTCAGTGGTGCAGCCATGGCCCCATCCTCATCTGTTGTGACACTGCACTCCTGTCCAGGCTGAGTGGCTGTGAGTGTTCTGGCCCATGTTGCCCACCATCAGTGGGTTCTCCTGTCTAGCTGTGCTTCCATCATGGCCAGGTCCCCTCAGCAGCTGCTACTGTGGAAGAAGTGGAGGAGGAGGGAGGAGGATGATGAAGATAGTGGCAGCACCCTGGACCTCCGCTGCCTGCACCAGGTGCGCAAACATTACTTCTCCATGTCTTGTGCCTTGATGGCTGTCATTGCCCACAGCAGGGCCCTCTGCCACTGTGGCAGCCTGTTATGGACACCTTTAGGGATGTAAAGGATACGGTCAGTGATGGGCCCAGACAGGGGGGCACACACAAATAGGCAAGCAATATGAGGCTGCAGCACAAGCCACAATGTGTCCACTAGCCATGGCCATGGAACAAGGGGTCCATGGAATGTACTTACCTGACCTCCACTGCAGCACCTCCTGCCTGAGGCTGGGAGGTGGCCCTGCTGCATGGCGTGGGTTGTGCCAGTGGAACCTGTGGGGTGAAGGGCAGGTGAATGTGTTGAGGCACCACGTGCCATGGCCACTCATGCCAGCACTGCTGCAATAGATGAACAGCTGTGGGGATACATACTAACTCCAGGGTCCTGCCCTGACGCATCTCTGCATCCCTGCAGCAGGCCATATCAATCATATGCTGCAGGACTCCAGCCTCCCTGCGATCAGGTCCTGCCAGTGGTGGGTTAGCTGGCAGATGGTCCGGGGTATCCCTGTAGCCTCCACCATGCTGGTGGAGATGGCTGTCCAAGCCCGCTCACACTTACGCTCCGCAGCACTGATCCTCCAGCTTCCAGGTGGCAGCAACGTCTGACACCACTGCTGTACATTGTTAACAAGCAGTGCCATCTCGTGAGGCATAAAGTTAGGGGCATGCCCGCTGAGGCTCCGGGATGATCCAGAGGACATTACAGCTTGTTGTCTGTGTGGCACCTGTAACAGGGGTAGGAATGGCACATGCATCACTACAGACGTCCACCATGGCTGTACAGACCACCCCCACCCACCATGCACAACACCAGACACCGGCTGTGGGACATGGGTCAGTGCCGGGCCACAGGCCTACAACTGTGGCCCACCACCCCATGTGGTACCCCCTTACCAATGCCATGCACAGCATGAGGTGTGTAAATGCCAAGCCGTGCCATGCAGGGGCTGGGCACACAGTGCTGCACACAGTGACCACAGTGCACCAACACGGCACCCATCCCCTGCAGAAGCATGTTGCGGGCCGACCCTGCACTGTGTGAGTGTGGAGCACCACATGCAGCCTTGCCACATGTCTGCACCAGCACCCCCATGTGGAGCTGCATGCAGCCACACCTACCAGGCGGCCAAGGGGCTGACACAAAGCCAACCATGGGCGCCAGCATGGGGATTGACAGTTACTTACCTGTGTTGTGCACCATGGTGTTCAGAGTGGGTGGCACTGATGGGTCTGAAGCACACCTGGATGGAGAAAGAGCAGGGCAACATAAGTCTGGCACAGTCGGGGACACCTGAAGCTGCTGCAGTGTGGCTGTGTACCTACCTGGGCCTGTGTGGTGGAGCTGATTCTTACACAGGGACAGAGAGCAACAATGTCAGGTACACAGTGCTGGACAGGCATGGGGAATGTGCTCATTGAGCAATGTCATATACTCACTGAAGACTCATATGTGTCCGCCGTGGAGCTAGGGAGGAATGGACATGGGTTAGTACATAGCGTAGGGTACCCTTATGGCCAGCAGCCTGTGGCTGTTGCTCCCCACTGGCTCCATCCCACAGGAATGTACCCCTCACATGACCCAGGACAGCCCCCGAACACTCCTGCTGTGACTGACCATGCACAGGATGGATATGGTCTGGTGCATACCTGACGGGTGTAACATGTAGGGCGTGGTACATGGACAGTGCAACACAGCCAACTGAGCAGGCGGCAGTGCACCTGTATGTTCAGCACAAGCAATGTCCTGTGTAGGCCCCCCTCACACAGTCTGGGTGACGGCTGGTGGTACCCAGCCTGTTCCATGCAGGACTGCCAGGACATGGGCCGCCACATGCCGCACACAGGCATGGATGGTGCTACAAGGTTGGATGGCGCAACATGACTGGACACAGCACACAGGCTTGCATGTAGGCCAGCCCAGCACTGTGGTGACACCCCACCAAACAGATATGCCTCCTGTTGCACCAGCACAGCGACAGTGTGACTGGGCCATAGCACCACCTATGTGGGCCAGTACAAGTGCCATGTTGGCAACCCAGCTGGGATACCCGTGACCAGTCCCAATCGCACTGTGCACCCATGGTGTCCCCGCTGGCACACTGTCCATGCATCTATGCCTACAACACAGGACTACAGTAGCATGCATACCATACAGTCTGTGACACACCTATGGGACCCTGTAGTACAGCATGCCACCATGGTGTGGCAGCAATGTCCAACAGGCGTGTGCAGTGATGGGCACCACCTCACCTCTGGTGGACTTTGCACCCTGACTGCAACCTTGCCCACACACAGAGGCATGATGGGACACCTGCATGACACCCTCCATTGCTGATGCCCTCTCAAGAAAATCTGTTGCTAACCAGAATTGGTTGCAAATGTCAGAACATTCTATGAAAGCATTGTGTCACAGGTTTGACAGGAAGAGATATCTTTCCAGAGACTGTGAACTGCCTAGCTAATTGCCTGGGGCCTCCTGATACTTGCTTGTCAGTGGCCTATTGTAACTTTGCTGCTTTGGACCTAAGCACCTTACCACAACTCATGCTAGCTGACTTGCAGAAAGAGCAATGCTATGATCCTACCAGTTCTGACTGCCCTCTCAAAGGCAGAAGATGTCTCTAAGTTGCAGTCAGTGATCAAAGAACTGCTTTGCCGTTTGACAGGTACCTAAACTAAAGCTTGAGGAGAGATTGTTGTACAGAGATCTTGCAAATACTTAAGAGAGGTTGTGAGAAACAGCTAGTACTCTCACCCAAATTCAAAATATTGTATTGAGAGCTCTCCACGACCAAATGGGACAATTGGGTAATGAAAGAACTTTGATTTGACCCGTGCACATTTCTACTGGCTGAAAATGAGCACAGACATTGAGCAGTATGCCAAAACTTGTGACAGGTTTCTCCAGCACGAAAAGCACAACCACAGAAAGCAGCCCTTGGTAAACAAACCACCAGTGCACCAATGGAGCTTGTGTATAGATTTTTTAAGCCTGGAACTGGACAAAATTATTAGTAATGTGCCAGTTGTGACAGACCATTTCACACGGTATGCTTAGGCATACCCAACTAAAGACCAGAAGGCAGCCACAGTGGCTAAAGTACTTGTTGAAAAATGATTTGTTCATTACGGGGCTCCACAACACATACACTCGGATCAAGGCCGTGATTTTGAATGCAGGCTTATTAAATAACTCTTGTCTATCTGGGGCATAAGAAAATCCAGAACCACTCCATACCATCCGCAGGGAGATCTGCAGCCAAAGATTTAATAGGACTTTGCTTGACATGCGTGGTACTCTGCAGCAAAAGATAAACCAAGGTGGAGCCAACAAATCAGCACACTTGTGCATTCCTATAACTGAACAACAAACCGAAGCAACAGGTTTCTCCCTTATCAGCTCATGTTTAGTCCAAAGCTCACTTGCCAGTGGATGTCTGTTTTGAGTTTCACCGATGAAGCCAAGGCTGAAAATTACCTGTATTATGTTAAAAGCTAAAAGCACAACTTAATCATGTGTGCCAGCTCACACACACTACGGCCATCAAGTGAAACTTAACTAACCAAGTCAGGCATGACAAAAGAGTAAAGGCTTAAGAGTTACAAGCTGGAAATAGAGTGCTGATAAGAAATCTTGGATTTCAAGGAAAACATAGGCTAGCAGACTGCTGGAGTCACTCTCCATGCATAGTTATCAGCAAGTTGGATGACCTCCCAGTTTATAAAGTACAGCCAGAAGAAGATCCCCATGCTGTAAAAACAATTCATCGGAATCACCTTCTGCCCATTGGACAGGTAATTCTAGACACTGCACTTCCAGATACTGCTCCTACAGGCATTGTCTCTCACTCTGCTGCTTGTAACAAGCAGAAGTCTCAGCCTGCTGCTGCCAAACAGCCCAAACTTACTGTTAACAATAACATGGTTAATGATAATACAAATTCTGAGGATGACAAAAGTGAATTTGGAGTTGTTTACTATCCTTCTTTTGAACAGTCAAGTGTTTCAAGGAAACCCTTTATGCATTATGGGGGAACGAGGCAAATAGCCCAGCTATTAGGGGAGACTCAATGATTAGGGTATCCAGTGGGAGGGACAGGGGTGGATGCCATAGCCAGGTGAAGGTAGTGTGTATCCTGGGCTGACACTGCACAGAGCAAAGTTCATGGTGTATGAAATGGTTAGGGATTGTGGAAACCAGATTTCCTGGTGCATTGGGAACTAATGATCTAGAGGGAAATAGCATTTGGAAATCAAGCAAGGTTCCAAGAACTTGCCAGAGTCTGTCGGGATAATGGATGCAACATTTCCTTTTGGAGATATTGCCAGTACCAAAGGCCTCAGTGGAGAATAAAATGAAGCTCACAGAGGTTAATGACTGGCTCAGGAAGTGGGGTGAAGGGAGTGGGTTGGGGGTGTTAGGGAACTGGAATGGAGTTTGGGAGGATAAGGGACTATATGCCAAGGACAGGTTTCATCTTGCCCCATTAGGGAAGGAAGTCCTTAAACAGGGGATGGCTGACTACATACAAGAAAGGTGGGGTTTAAACTTGTGAGGGGGGGAAGGGATAAGGGAGGGGCTGACCAGAAGCCCTCTCCTCCAGATGAGGGGAGTAGCCTTCATGCCCAAGGGGAAGGGGTAAACAGATTGGGGATGGAGGTTTCAGGAGGAGCAGAGGGAGGATGGAAGTATAAGGAATCTGGGTGGGGTTCGACAAAGAGAATCAGGGATAAGGGGTGGGGGTTGGTGTTAGTAAATGCCAGGAGCTTGGGAAACAAGTTGCCAGAGTTCCAGGCCATGCTGTTCGAGGGGGTTGGATGTGGCGGTGGTCACGAAACGTAGCCAACAAAACCATGACTGGGACCTAAACGCAGGTGGGGTACACCATGCTCAGGAAGGATAGAAAGGAGGGCAGAGGGGGTGGAGTGGCTATGTTCATTAGAGATGACATAGAAATTTCTAGGGTAGAAGAGGCAGAGGAAACGTGGAGGCCTTATGGGTCACTTTACAATCCTCAGCAGGAAATAAGGTCAAGCTGGTGTGCATATAGGCCCCGGGATGAGTGAGGTTCTAGAGGATGGTTGCTTGGACAACAACATCATTGCCCAGTGTGGACCAAAAGGGGAAGGAGTGATGCTGATGGGGACCATAATATGCCAGGTACAAACTGGGAACCATGTCCTCTAAGGTGGCCAAGGAGCAGAGGCTGCTGGATGGCTTCCAGGATGTTTTCTTAACACAGCATGTGATGGAGCCCACAAGGAGGGCATGTCCTGAAGTGGTTCTGGCAGATGGGGATCTGGTAAGGGACATGGTTGTACAAGACCCCTGACTGGGAGCGACCACAATACTGTCTGGTTTCAACTAAGCATGGGGGAGGGGGTGAGATCTAGGACACTGGCAGTGGACTTCAGGGGGCAGACTTCATGGGCATGGAAATATTCTCAGGATCACTTGATGGGGATTACCTCAATGACAAGTGTGGAAAGGAGATGGGAGGTCATAAAACAGGGACTTCATGAGGCAGTCAGGATCTGCACTAAGTTGAAACGTAAGGGAGCAAGGTCACATAAACCATGCTGGTGGTCCAGTGAGGAAGCAGGTAGCAGTCAGAGAAAGAAGGCAGCCTACAAAAATATAAAACAAGAGGATAGGGATAAGGAAACGCACTAGCTTGCATCTAGAAAAGTCACCCATATGGTGAGGGAGCAAAGTCCAGTAAAGAGCAGCGGCTGGCACAGGGATACATGGAGGGAAAAAGGGTTCTTCCGGCACATTGGGGAGCCGGAGAAAACTAAGGGCCATCTCAGCAGATTGAGATCAGAAGGAGGGTGGTGGAAGAGGCGAGGACCAGGCAGAGGTATTTAACAAGTACTTTGCCTCTGTGTTCACTAGGAGGGGATGGGATATCTACAAAGCAAGGCACGAAGGGGATAGAAACATCAGCAAGTGGGATCAGGGGAGCAAGAGGGAGAGAGAGTACCCCAGGGGTGTCACATCTGGGTAAAGATAAAAGACCAGTAAGGTGGAGGGACGGATGATGCTATCTCTGCCAAAAGGTGTGGTTAGCCCTCAAGGCCCTAAAGAAAGACAAATCTCCTGGGCGGATGGCATTCATCCGAGAGTACTATGGGGATGGCGGACATACTGGCTGCACCTATGAACTTTTCAGCAGGTCACTTGAGACAGGGAGGTACCTAGGGATTGGCAAGAGGCACATGTGGTACCAATCCATAAAGGGGGTCGAGGAGTACCAGGTAACTATAGACCCATCAGTTTGACCTCGGTGGTGGGAAAATTAATGGAAGTATACTAAAGGAACGATTGGGGTGTACTTGGAGGAGGGAGGTCTGAGGAAGTCGGCAACATGGGTTTGTGCAGGTAGATCATGTCAAACCAACCTTGTGGAGTTCTATGAATGGCAACATCAGAACTGGACAGGGTAAGCCTGTGGATGTATTATTCTTGGACTTCAGCAAGGTGTTTGACTCTGTCCCACAATGGTCTGGTGGAGAAACTGATGGGGTTAGGAGTAGGCCTTTGATGGTCAGATGGATTGAAAACTGGCTAGCTGGAAGCACTCAGAGAGTAGTGGTCTGTGGGAGCTCTCAACCCAGAGAGGCTGGTGAGGGGTACCGTGAGGGTTCGGTCCTGGTCCGATCCTGTTTAATGCATACATATCGGACATCAGGAGGGTATAGGGTGTGAAATGAGTCTCTTCACGGATGACTTCAAGATGGGAGCAGTAGTTGAGGGAGAAGAGGGAGGTTGGCCCTGCAAGGACCTGGACACCCTGGAAAGCTGGCTCACACATGGAAATTAAATTTCAATATCACCAAGTGCAGGTGTTGCATCTTGGTCGGAAACCCTAAACACAGGTACACCCTGGGAGGGGAGGCGCTGGAGGCCTCAATAGGGGAAAAAGACCTAGGGGTCATGGTGGATGCATGTATGAATAACTCTGAGCAGTGCAGGAGAGCGGCTAGCAAGGCAAACAGGATGTTGGGATGCATCGTAAAGGGGATCACCTCTAGGAGCAAGGAAGTGATTCTGCCGCTGTACAATGGACTGTTTAGACCACACCTTGAGTACTGTGTACAGTACTGGAAACCACACTTAAAGAGGGACATACAGCTCCTAGAGAGGGTACAGAGGAGGGCAACAAAGATGATACGAGGGCTAGGGGATTTGACGTATGAGGACAGACTTAAGGAGCTCTGCCTGTTTTCACTGGAGGAGAGGAGAGACAGGGGGGACATGATTGAGGTCTTCAAGTACCTCAAGGGAATACATAGGGTAAACATGGAGGGGATCTTTAGACTAAAGCAGGGAGGCATCACCAGAGGGCATGGTTTGAAGTTGGAAGGTGGAAGGGTAAGGGGGGAAAAGAGGAGGAGGTTTTTCACTGAGCGGGTGGTGGACCTTGGAATGCACTGCCTGGTGAGCTAGTTCAGAGATCCACAGTGGAGGGCTTCAAGAGAGGATGGGACAGACACAGAAAGTGGATGTATCAGATGATGTCCTGTCCCAGGGGGGTGGGGATGGATGATACGGGTTTCTGGAGCACAAGGGATGGGAGGGTCTCGGCACCCAACTAAGGATCTAAAGTTCGAGCAGACTCGATAGACCGTAAGGCGTAATCTGCTGGCAAATAGTATGGTAGTATGTCAGGACACCCTGCTCTTTCACCTGAGCCAGTACCTTCTGAAATTGACATTCAAAGTGTGACTCCTGAGATAGATTCTTTCCACCTGGTGGAGCTATCAGAAATTGAAATATCTGATTTTTATCAAGAAAGTGGTGAACCTACCAGTGGGCCTTCAAGTAGTGCAGAAACAAATGGAGAAAAGAAGCTAGTTCAAGTGCCAAACAATGCTGCTATTCCTAAAATTGCTAACAGTGTGTTGGATAACTCAACTTTGTTGAAATATCTCTTTCAGATGAACCTGAGTCCCAAGAACCAGAAAGTTCAAGTGCTACATCAAGTACAAGTAATACATCCAGTTCTGAATCTCAAGAATGTGCAGTGGTACCCCTTTCTCCAGAGGCTGTCTTATTGGTGGAAAATAAGCTGGGAGTAGCTAACCTGAATGCTGATGCTGAGAGACATGTACCAATGCCCCTTTCACCTAGACATTCAGTTAGATGTGTAAAGCCAGTGGTTCGACTCATGTATGATACACCAGGAAAGCTTGTAGATCTGCTCATGAATGTAGTTCACAAAGGGGTATACATTACAGCAAATTCCATACCCAAGCCAGTGTTTACTGCATCCTCCTAAGCGACAGTTAAGCCTTCCACCCAGTATCTTAAGGGTCACCCTTATAGAGTCAGAGGATCAGTTGAAAGGTGCCAGATATCTGTGTGGGTTAAACAAAAATCTAAGGGTCAAATGCTAAGGTAGAATGTCCTTTCTTGAGGTTAACCTAAGGTTTAAAGGCATGGTAATTTCATGTAAAATGTCATAAAATGCTAAATAACTAAACTGTATAAAATAATTGCCATGGAACCATTTAAAGTAATAGCATACTAAATTGTATATAGTTATTTTACATCAGGCCTGATAATGTATGTAGTACATTAGTACAGTAACAATATGTAATAGTGTATATAGTAAAGCATTATAATAGCTACTAGTTATTATCTTGGCATGGAAGCCAAGCATTTCAGGCAGGGGAAAGATGTAACCCCTCGGGGTCTTACCTTAACTGCCCCATGTTCTCCGTGTTCTCCTGTTCCTCCCAATGTTGCTGGTGTCCCCAATTCCACTGGTGCCCTTAAAGGCCTCTGTTGCTCCTCCAAAGAAGATTCCCCTGTATAACTCATATTTGTTTAGCCCATTTTCGGGCTTAAGACATTGACCATGGGTCACTGGCATGTAGCTGAAGAGCCAAGTACCATGCATGCACCTTTAGCATTTGATCTTGCTGAGCAGCCAGAGGATAACAGTGGTCCCGGTGCCCTCCTTAGCATAATTGGGACCGTGACCTTAGCAATGCAGCAGAGAAGCCACTTTGGAGGCTAATTTAAAGTTTAAAAATGAGACTAAGATTTGAGCTCATATATATTAAGGAGCTTCTCATTAATATTCATTAGTGCTGACTGCCACCTGGGGGGGGGGGACAGTAGTTCGGTGGCATTGTATCTTTCCTAGCTGACACCACTTGATGTATACAGATGGATGCCATTGCCTGTGCCCATCTGTATCAACCTACGTGAGAAATGCATATACCCTGGGTGCTGATTGCTGTAGCTAGTGCCTTGTGCCAGCTGCAGACTTCTATGTGGTGTAACAGGAATCCATGTACTGCCACACATGCCCAGTGGATAGCCTGTGACAAGCCTGCCCCATTAAAGGCTGACCAACAAGAGGACATGACTTACACAGCATACACAATCTCCAGACCTCCTCTGCACTGGAAATAGTACAGAATCCCCACATGCATGATCCCAAATGCAAAACTGCGCAGTTATCCCAACAGGCAGATGCTCAACAAGGGTAAAATCAGACAACTGACTGCCAGCACAAAAGTTACACTGAGGCAGAGTTGATTATATTATCTTTGTGGTGGTCTGGGGCCTCCACCCCCACTCCCCATAAAATAACGTAATCAACTCCACGCCAGTGTAAGTTCCAGTGTTAGACAGTCTGTTGCCAGGATTTTACCTTGCTGGGCACCTGCCTGTCAGGATAATGGCATCAGGCTTTGGCACTCAGGAAGTTGCATGTTGGGATTTTGTAACTGATATTCTATGTACTTACATTCCCACACCACATAACCCAGAATGAGACCTAGGAAATAAGCATCATGTAAAAATGGTATGCATGGCAATTTTCACTTAATAAAAAATATTTCCACAGCTCTAGTGTTCATCCTGCTAGCTATATCCTGATAGACACAGATGAGCAGAAACCACCATGTCCAGGCACTGCAGATGAGGACTAGAAAAGTTGGTAATCAACCTGGGTCACTACACAGTATGTTGTCTTTGTTACATTGAAAGTAGAGCTCTTACCTATGTGATCAGATATGGCAGTGGTTAGAGCCCCTAAATACACCTTTCACTGCTACTTGCTAACATTAAAGTCTTAAATGACTTATAATTAAGTCTTATTTTGTATAGAAACCTATTTATCTAGCTGTCCCAGTTGCATGGAGGGCTGAGGCATCTTTTTTTTTTTTTTTTTTTTTAGTTGTTTAACCAGGAGTAGCACACTAAGTTGAAAGCTTTTACAGGTGCGACCTGGGAGCACAGAAGTGACTTGCTCAGGGTCACACAGTATGCAACTGGAAGCTGTGGGATTCAAACCCACGTCTGGTCTGCTGGATGTCACCAGATTTGCAGCTCAGAGCCTTAAGCCACTGCACTATACTGCACTATACTTTGCACTTTACCCCCTGCCGTGCTGATGACCCAACTTTCAAAAACCAAGGCGCCTGTACCTAACATAATAAAAATCAATAAATAATTAAAACAATGATTAAAATTAATCCAAGGCAGCAACAATTTAAAAATCATTATATGCAAGGCTAAAAAGATGTGTTTTTAATGCTTCCATAAAGCTTTGGACAGTTGGGCAATCTCGCACCTGACCAGGTAGAGAATTCCACAGGGTTGGGGCCATAAAACTAAAAGATTTGGCCCCAGAGGTCTTTAAACGAACCCTGGGAATCTCTAGCAATCCATCAATCCATCATCAGTGGATCAGAGAGGGTGGGAGGGACAGTAGGGACAAAGGAGATCTTTCAGGTAGCCAGGTCCCTGATCATGTAGGACCTTATAGGTCAGTGAACTGACCTTGAAGGTGATTCAATCAGCATTATTACAGCCAGTAAAGTTCATGGAGCATTGTATGCTATATGACTGGTCTCTAGAAGAACCAGTCAATAGCCTGGATGCTGCATTCTGCACTAGCTGCAAGCGCGAATATCAACCGCCAGTAGCCCAAGATAAAGAGCGTTGCAGTAGTCAAGGCGGGAGGTAACGAAGGTGTGGACCAAAGTAGGAAGATTGTCAGGAGGAACCAGGTACTTCACCCAGGCAATGTTCCTCAGATGGTAAAAAGAGGCTTTGACAACTGCCGACACCTGAGATTTAAGTGTCAAATAGTCATCAAACACAACGCCCAGGCTCCGCTCCCGGTCTGAGGTAGTTAGCTGAACACCCCCAAGCCATAAACCCGAGGGTGATCCCGCCAACAAACCAGCCTCCCAGCGACCTGGGTCCACAACCAACACCTCAGTTTTCTCTGGATTCAACCGCAGCCAACTCAAATTCATACAGTCCTAGATTTCGGCTAGACAGTTGTTAAAGACCGAAAAGGCAGCATCTTGGCCGGGCACAAAGGACATTTACAGTTGAGTATCATCTGCATAGCAGTGAAAACTCAGACCATACCACCTAATAATTGCTCCCAATGGCAGCATGTACACCGGAAACAACATGGGCACCAAAATGGAGCCCTGTGGCACCCCACAGGATAGGGGGAATGATGCTGAGGAAAAAATCCCAGACACCACCCTCTGAGTCCTACCCTCGAGGAAAGATCGAAACCACCTGAGGACTATACCAGACAGCCCACAGATAAACCGCAAGCACTCCAATAGCACACCATGGTCCATGGTGTCAAATGCTGCAGAGAGATCAAGAAGGATGAAGGTGGAATGAGTCCTTTGATCTCTCGCTATTAGGAGGTCATTTAGTACCCGGACAAGAGCTGTCTCAGTGCTATGTCTCTTCCTAAATCTGGACTGGAGAGAATCATAGACATTGTGGCTGGTCAAAAGATCATCCAGCTGTGATGCAACCACCTACTCAATAACCTTACCCACAAAGGGCAGGTTAGAGACAGGCCTGTAGTTAGCCAGACAATCCGGGTCCAAGGAGGACTACTTAAGAAGGAGCGGAACCACAGCCGCCTTCAGAGGATTGGAAAAATCCCTCTCCAAAGACCTCCAGACTATCTCAGCAAGGACCAGACCGATTTATCCACAGCCCAATAGGAAACATGTGGGGCCGGGTCCAAACCACAGTTGGTCAGAGCCTTAATGATTGGATGACCATCACAATGTCGCTGATTGTGGAAGGCTGAAGTCAGACCACACTGAACTGAGTGTCTGACATATCCTGCTGACCATCACAGCTCCCATTAGGGAGGGTCAAGTGGATATCAGACCTGATAGTGGCAACCTTATCTGAAAAAATTGAGCAAACTCTTCACACCATTCTTGAGAAAAGGCTCTTCTGGGCTGAAGACAGATTGGATTGCATAATCTGTCCACGGTCCGAAAAGCTGAGCTGATCTATTCTGTGCAGTAGCAATCTTTCTCTGGACAGGAATTCTGCCTTCTTATGAGAGATTGATGATTGATAGACCACATAATGGTCCATCAAACTAAATTTATCACAATCCAGGCCCGATTTCCTAGCACCTCTCTAACCTTACGGCCCGACTCTCCTCAACTCCCCTCAGAGTCTCATCAAACCGAGGAGACCTGGGGCGAAGAGGAGGGGACAAACACGAACAGGAGCAATGGAATCCAGGGCCCCTACTACCGCCTTATTATAGGCAAGTACCAAGTCCCCTGGGTCCATGCAATCACTCGGTAAACCCGATAGGTCCAGTACTGCCATCAGGCCATCTGGGGAAACACCCCTCAAATGGCGGTACTGGACCATCTCCATAGGGGCTGGCCTACTAGGGGTGGCCTCAAAACTGAACCCAATGGAGTGATAGTCAGACCACCCGACTGGTTCCACCACCAAATCGGATATCTCCATCCCCAGTAGGAACACCAAGTCCAATGAATGACCGCCAATATGGATTGAGGAGGAAATAACCTGTATGAAGCCCAGTGAAATCATTAACTGGCGGAAGTCCTGACCAAACTGTAAGAGTTCATCGTCGACCCAGGCATTGAAATCCCCCAGAACCAACCATCTGGGGGATCCCAATGTCAGGTCGACAATGAAGTCTGCGACTTCCTACAGGAAAACATTCCTGTCACCTGGTGGATGGTAAATGAGAAGTGTCCTGCACCCCACACCCTCGCCCATGGTACATTCAAAGGAGTTGGTAGTTCCCACTGGTACCTCCACTAGGCCCAGTTCTGATCTAAAACTGATAACAACACCCCCGCCCCTATGATCCATCCTAGGGCGGTGTGTCACCAAGTACCCGGCTGGAATTGCTGATGCCAAAACTGGACCAGCATTATCATCCAGCCAGGTCTCAGTGATGCACGCCAGGTCAGATGTTCCAACAAAATCCGCTATAATAGCGGTTTTGTTTTTAATAGACCTGGCATTGCATAACACCACCCGAGTAGGATGAGAATCCGAGGATGACCGTGATACCTGCCGACTACAAGCAGAACCCTTGGGAATGAGCTCAGGTTGCTGGGAGTCATCCAGGGATGGAGACCTCCACAGGTCCCTCTGCCCCTGACTGGGCGTGACCCTTGGACTGGCGGTATAGCTTGGTGCTCTGCTTGGCTGCCACCCACCCTTCCACTCTACCCTGAGGCAAGGTCCATCCTACTGCCACAAGGCCCCTCAGCCGCTGACCAGGTGTGACCCTGTGACTGGTTGTGCAGTTTGGTGCTCTGCTTGACTGTCACCTGCCCCTCCACTCCACCCTGAAGCCAGGTCCATCTACTGCCACAAGGTCCCTCTGCCCCGATTGGGTGCGACCCTACAACTGGTGGTGCAGCTTGGAGCTCTGCTTGGCTGCTGCCATCCCCTCCACTCTACCCCAAAGCAAGGTCCATCTACTGCTGCAAGGTCCCTCAGCCCCTGATCCTTATTTAGATGTGCATGTTTTTACAATGCTGAACTGCACTGAATTACTCACATTAGCAGTGTACGTTAAAGTGCTGAGCTTTGCTACTGACTCCTGCCTGATTTCAAATTTTTCTTCTCTTCTTTGCTTTGCCTGGCTTTCTCTACTTACTATCCTCTTGGATCTAGCCTCCATCTCCCTTCCCAACCCCAATGGTTCTTCAAGTCTTCCTTTGCTAATGACTTTTCTCCTTACTTGTTTTTCTCTTCCCAACCCCCACATCTCTCCCAGGCTGCACTAGCTAAATCTCTTTTCTTCATACCAGTTATTTCTGTTCCCCCTCCTCCTCTTCTATTCTTGAGGTACTCATTTAATCCCTTACTCCTCTGTCTCTGCCCCTCCCTAATTTTCTGACCATGGCACTTCTGCCTGCCTCCTTCTGCTATCCCTTCTTTTGTTCCCTAGTACCTGAAATTCCCTGTTAACCCTATACCTCCTACTTAACTCCTGTTTCTCTCTTTCTTCCTCCACAGTTCCCTCAGGTCCTGACTGGGCACAACCTGCAACTGGTGGTGCAGCTTAGCACTTGCTTGGCTGTGACCCGCCTTTGACTCTGCCATGAAGCAAGGTCCATCTACTGCCGCAAGGTACGGGTGCCTTCACTTCAAAGGGCATGCCTTTTTCTGCTACTGACTGACTGCACTGCGGCCCCTACGCAATTGATTCCTGGCTTTCCAAACAGCCAATTGGGGAAGTGGAACTGAATCCTGTGCTACTGAGTGTTGCAAGCTTTGGTCTCTGACTAAAGCTGTGCCAAGCACTTGCCTCAAGCTGTGGTTTTTCAGCCCACCCACACACCCCCTCCCCAGCCATATTTAAATACACTTACACTCCTCCCTCCACCCTTTCTCTCTTCTTATTGGGTACAGGACAAAGTATGTTGCTAGCTTGTTAGGGTGATCCCACATTTTCAGCTCATGGCTTAGTAAGGTCAAGGCTGTTCCTTGAGCCTGTTAATACCCTCCCTGATTGCCTCACCATTTAGAGGGTTAGTTTAATATCCTGCTAATCTCTTCTCCTTTGTATGGATAGTTAAATTTCTCCACCCTTATCTCTCACCTGCCTGCTTACCCTGTTGTCCCCTTTTCTTGCCACTCTGATCCTCTGCTGACCCCTTTCCTGCTACTCTTGTTTTCCCAGTTGTCCCCGTTTACCTCTTTGATCTTGTTTACCACTTAATACTTTAATGCATTATGAAATGGCTAAACTTTCTGCCTTATACATCCCCTCATTTCTATTTCTACTTCTTGCTGCTGACTACTTCATTTCCTTGACCCCAATACAATCCCAGCAGCACAGCGAGCCTGCCTCCCCTCTTACCTTGTCTAAGGAACCCTCTGTGTACACCTCCTGGTACCATGTCTCCCTAAGCATGGCACTGCATATCTTGGACACTGGTACTTTAGAAGGCTGCTAATGTCTGCTAGAAATTACAAATGCTTAAAGCAGCATCTCCTGACTGCAATCAGATGTTTCTTCCTAGCCCTTCTCTTAACCTTGTTGGGCGATGCGAGGCCCAGTCCTGGCCTGCCTACTCCCAGCCTCTCCCCTTCCCCCTGCAACATCCTATCAGCTCCCAAAGACATGGAAATAGCTCATCTGAATGCTCAGAACATCAGACCCAAAATGGCAGAGCTTGAAGCTTGGCTTAATCAACAAACCCCAGACATCCTGGGTATTTCTGAGATGTGGCTAAAGCATTGCATTAAGCATCATGGGGGCACATTATCCTGGCTACAGAGTGTTTCAGAAAGGACAAGTTGGGTAAAGCCCATACAGTAAATAATATTTGCTCATTGGTTGTCACCAACCAATGAGCACATACTATTTACTGTACAGCTCGAGTACAGATCAGTCAGCGGCTGGCCATGGCAGGGTGAGGAAAACTGTACTAGTTGCCAGCACAGGTCAAGATGGGAAGGTGCAGCCTGGTGAGTTACTGCCTACTGGGGTGGGGGATGGGGGACACTACACTATGGAAATGAGAATTGTTTTTTTCTTTTATTTCATACAGTGATGGGGACTAGGGGTGTTCTACACAATGGAAAAGGGGCTTGGAACAATATTGTATGTTGCAGTGATCAAGGCTGGGGGGCGCTCTACACTATGGAAAAAAGGATTGGGACAATATTGTATTCCATAGTGATCAGAGCTGGGAGGGGGAACACTACACTATGAAAAGGGGGCTGGGGGAATATATTATTTTGCAGTGATCAGGGCTGGGGAGGTGGGACTCTACACTATGGAAAAGGGGCTAGGAAACACACTGTCAGGAATGGTGATTGGGGCTGCAGAGGGTTAGGGCTGGCCTGATGCATTCAGTCCGATGCAACCATGCTAATGAGCACATAATGGGCATGTCTGAGGCTCTTTGTGCCATGCATGACCA
The DNA here is from genome assembly GCA_016271365.2 of Neoceratodus forsteri. NCBI lineage: Eukaryota > Metazoa > Chordata > Ceratodontiformes > Ceratodontidae > Neoceratodus > Neoceratodus forsteri. The sequence goes on from CM057453.1 coordinate 1,389,962,938, forward strand.
ATGGGCTCATTTGCATGTTTGGGCTGAATATCACCCATGGGGGACATGGTGCATCTAGGCATATGCCATGCATTCCCCCATTTAGCGGTCTGCAGCCCTGTCCTCTGGCTGCACCATGACATACCTGCTGCCTGCTATGTACCACACATCCACAGTCTATGATATTCAAACAGAATGTGTGTTCTGTTCTGATCACGCATTCTGTTTGAATATCACGGCAAGACTAGCTGGCCCAATTTTTGTGTGGTGCATCAATTTGCGCACACATCCAGCCACCTCTGAAGATGGGGCCACAGTCCTCTGTTGTGACATCACAATCTGCTACCATGCGAATAATTGATATCACAAGCAGTGCATTATGGCCTTAGGTAGGAGAAAGCAACAGAAATAGATGAACTCTTCAGAAGCAAAGATCCTGTTTTCATGCAAATGGATTTATAAATGAATAATAGGGAAGTGAAATACAAAACTAATGTGAAATAGGAGCTAAACTGTATCTAAATATTATGCTTCATTAAAGTTCTCCCAAAGGCATTGACTGCTCTTTAAGCTGAAAAATTGACATTCTCACGTACAGTAAATCCTTCTCCACCACCATTATCACACCACTGTGCCATCATCATCATTATATTTTGAATTTTCCTAACAGCCTTTTCAGCAGCAGTTCAGTTTTCTAATTATTTATTAAACAACTGGGTGGATAGCAATCCTTTGTGCCTACACTGCCTCATATCTATCAAAAGCTCATGGTGACATTCAAAAGTAAATTAGAGAGAGGGAGGGATCCAGAAATACTTCTTAGGGATCCTGAGAAAATTCTTTGTTTAAAGCGTAGAGAGAGACAAAGATTTCACAAAGTATAACACAAAGAAGAAATTGTAGCATGCTGACATTTGGGTAGTGACTCACTCAAATAGTGTTTGGAAAGGAAGCAGCTATGTTGGAAACCCCCAAGTTAATGAAATGCCACTTTAATTGTGCCTTTGTTAAAACAACTTTAGCATTCTTTTATTTTATTTCTCAACAAAGCAGCCTTCAAACAGTGTGTAAATTGCTGTTGTATACATATTGGTGGCCATTTCACATTTTAATTTGCTTGGTTCTCAAAGTTAAATGTTATATGAGCAACAGTGATGTAACAAATAAAGCAATCCCTACTGTAATTGTTGTAATTAGTATATTATTGTTATTGTTGTTCAAGATATTATAACAGTAACTCACTGAACATGCCTGCCATCTCTATCTGCACTAGTAATTGTAAAGTGATGCGGTAATGAGACTATGGTCCAAGTATGAATGCTAAAAATGCTCTCTCAAGACATTTGCAGGATAAATTAGTAAGGCTTGCAGGCATATTGCCTGGGATCACCAACAAGCATGTAAGTTGTAACATGCTCCATCATCGCTATCAGTTTCTGTCAAAGAGGCATTAATATGCAAGTAAAGATGGGCAACATGCTTCACATAAAGGGGAAGGGAAGATAGCCACTGGCAAATCTGGTACAGCTTTGATTTGGGGCTCATGGATCTTTTTTTTTTATTTAGTTTGGCTTTGAGAATTTTGCTGAAACTCTTTGGTTTCCAGTGCAGTAACTGACATGAGGTAAAGCAGACTGCAAAAGGGGAAGGGGGACATTAAAACCTTGGTGGCAGCAATAACAATCCAGAGATCCCACATCTACAGGGATTTTAAGTCATCTACAGGGAAATTTTTCCCATAGACTTGCTTTGCTTATACAGGAAAACATGTCAAATTGGCTACCATAGAAACTAATATCATCTACATGAAAGCACAAGAAAATTGCCATGTAGTTACAGGGAAAATGCCAGTCCAATCTGGGAGTGATGAATTACTTTTGTTTCATTGTGGAAGATGGCATTGATACACCATTGCTGTAGATTGCTGTTTTTGGTATTGTGACAGTCTGCAACCAACTAAGGCCACCACAGTCCAGTACTGAGATATAGTGACAGTTAACTGCATTGTTTAACTCAAAAGTTTATAACCTCTGTAAGTCACTGCTTTACCTCCATGGCAAGTACTACTATATTCTTCCGGCCCTGTAAATTTCTGTATTACATATGTGATAGAATTATGCATAGTTGTTTGTGAAGAAGGTGGTACATTCATCAAGTTAAGCTGGGGACAAGATAAGTCATGAGCCTGAAGGGTGACTTGTTTCTATTGTCCCAGCTTTACAAAGTCACATTACCACCAAATTCCTCACAGGCATCAATGTGTAATTTGTGATAGACAGACAGACAGACAGATAGATAGATAGACAGACAGACAGACAGACAGATGGATTTTTATTTGTTTTTCGCCTAATCCTGGAGACTCTGGGGGCCACAAAATCAAAATTTACAGAATAATAAAACATTAAAATATATAAACAGGAAATACAATAAAATAAAATGATAAAAAAATCCAGTATAGGTTAAAATGGATTACTAATTACACGGTAAAGAACTGAAGTTTATTCGCCTGGTAAAGGTTATTATAAGAGCCCCTTTTTGAGCACTCCAAGCCATCACAATAGTGTAATAGAAGTGTCCTCTGACAGGTGATGCACAATAAAACTTTTGAATCTAGTCCTGCTTCTGCACCTTCCTGTGGGATCTTCTTCAGTACCAATCTTCCAAAGCTGCTGCTCTAGAAAATCTTATAGCACTTGAGATAATAATAAAAAATGGTAGTCAAAACAGCATAGTGCCAGCAAAGACATGAACAATGATTGGATACTGTGGGTTATCAAGATACCTTCAACTGGCCAGCCCTGTGGCACAGAGGGTTGAGGTGTTTGATGCCACACATGTTGCCACAGCAGTAACTCAGGTTCAAAAATGAGCCTGTGCCATGGGGGGGCCAGCCATAGGGGAAGAAAACTGAGTGCCCCAAAGGATGCTCTCCTCCTCCTCTGAGGAGGGAGGACAGTCATACTCTGGTGCAATACTACCAACTGCATGACAACAGGTGGTAGTGCGCTCAAGGGAGACTTACTGGGTTGGTGATGCAGATGGTGACATGTGCCACACTTGCATGCAAGCTTACATACCATCCTGAATCTGGCATCCCAGGAGAGAAAACCAGGAGGGAAAATCCTGGATAGAGCAATGATGAGAGGTTCGACCCCTCACATGCCCTACACTGATGACAGGGCCCTCCCTCCACAAAACAGATCCATTCTCCAGCAGGTAAGAAGGGACCTGACGAACCCACCTCAGTGAGGAAGCCACGAGGGAAGCTTAGAGACTGAGCTAAGTCCCTGTGATTAGAGATGCAGCAAAGTTTTGCTTCAACTGTGAATTATGCACAAAGTCAACAAATTTGCCTCTGCAGATCAATTTACAAAGTTGTCCCTAGGCGATAATTTGCCATTTTAACTTCACTTTGCTTTTGGGATATTTTAAGTGCAAATTGCATTTAAAAAACAAAGCTCAAGAGTTACAAATTCAACAAATCCTCAAATTGCTGGTGTATATTGCCTCCCCCACTGCCAATCACTGGCCAAAAATATATATGTTAAATCCTTGGTATCTAGGGTCCCCCACCAATCACCAGCCCCAATGTAAAATATATATTTTAAATCCCTTCCCTTGTGTCTAGTGCCCCCACGATTGCCAGCCACAGTGTTTTTTTTTTATAATTGAAAATACATATATATATATATAGTGTTTTTTATAATTGAAAATACATATATATATATATATATATATATATATATATATATATATATATATATATTATGGTAGCATGGTAGTACTACCATAGTTAGGTTGAGGAGCCATTTCTATGTTAAACCAAAATTTTGCACCTTAATAACTTTGCAACCATTTGGCGGATTTACCTGAAATTTAGAATACATGATCAGGAACCATAGGCCTTGGGATCTGTCAAGTTTTGTATCAGTCGGATATACAACTCTTGGAGTTATTAAGCATGATCTGGCGTGCATTTCCGCTTTCTGGAATTCTGCTGTCGCTACCTACAGGTCGTGACGGTTTGCATGACCTGCCCAAATCTTCAGGGATATGTGGCCAGTGTCCCTGATGTGCCTTTTGAAGATTTCATAAAAAATTTAAATGGTTCAAAGTTATTCAAAAACAATTTCCCATTATAAGTCAATAGGAAAAGTTAACAAAAGTTTGACAGTGTCGCAAATGCACTTTTACTGTTGCAAATGGCCCTGTTACTTCGTAAATCCATCATCTTGTTTTCAGTTAGTGATCAGAAAAATGCTTGGCATTTAAAATTGAGACCCTCTAGCAACCTAATTCTTTTGTATTCACCTAGTCGGGCCCTGAGGATGCTAGCCATGTCTTTCATTATTTTGGGTAAAACACCCCAGAAATATGTTTTTCAGATTTCTGGAAAAGTACTTTCACAAAGTAGTGTCGCACTCACGAAAGTGTCACAAATTTTATAGACTTCGCAAATTGCAACACTACTTTGCGACACTATGCCCAAAATAACAGTAATTCTTTGGCACTCAGCTGCAAAAGAATGGTTGGGAGTTTTGGGCTGACATTTGGTGGGAACGCAGCTGACATCTCACAGATGTGCCTTTCAGTGTTGTATTGAAAAAATATGACATGGCGGCAAAGTTACAGCACTCCAAAGTTGACAGTTTTTCCCATAGGAAACATTATGGCGCCCGAAGCATTATAGGAATCCTTTGGCACCCTGCTGCAAAATAACGGTTTGGTCTTTTTTCCTGAAATTTGGAAGAAAGACAGCCAACAGCCCACAGATGTGCCTTTCAGTGGTTTGGTGAAAAAATATTACAGGGAGGCAAAGTTATGGCACTCCGAACTTCTCTTTTTTTCCTATAGGATAACATTACGGTGTTCGCCGTGCCTTTTAGGGCCCGTATCTCGGAAACGGTGCGAAATACAGACGTTTTGTTGGAAAAATGCTTTATAAAACTAGCCAGGACAATCATAAATCACATGACTTTTAAATTTTTTTTCTATGTCACAAGGTTCCTGAGATATGACCTATTCAGTATTCCAAGTCCTCATTTTCTGCTCCGATACCTATTATTATGCATACATTCTTTGTACTTACTGTCTTTCTCTATACAGCTTTTGGGGAAAACCAGCCTGTGTGCTTACATTACTGTTACCATTACCGTTTCTGCTTGCAGTTCAGTACCCGTTTCACTTAACGCTCACGTTTATGCCACCATGTGCGTTACCCTTTGCATTTTCATTTGCAGTTGCGTTTCCGTTGTTTCTAACATTTCTGTCTACAGTACTGTTCCTCTTTCTGTTTCACTTTGCATCACCATGCACATTACTATTTGTGTTTGCGGGCACAATGTTACAATGTGACTAGACATCACGTGGCGGGAGCCCCGTCCTCCCACCGCTGCATTACGTGGCACTCCCGCTGCCGCATTACATTCACTATTTCTCATTATCATTCTCAAAAAGAAGGGAAATTAGATGCAAAATACTCAGTTTAATGCATCAGTTAGGGTTGTTCCACAGCGACAAAAGCAAGGAAATTCGATGTTAAAGTTGAAACCCCTTTGCCCCTCCAGCCCACCCAACTGGAATTGGGAGTGCTTGTTAAGTCATCAGTCTTAACTGTCACCCCATTCTCCTATTACTCAGCTTCTTTCCACATGTGATGGGGTGACAGTTAGGTGATGACCCCAATGCGCACCCCGATTCCAGTACTGTAAGTCACATGCTTTAGCCAGGCAGGAAGGAAGTGAGTCATATAAGCAGATACTTTTTCCTTTGCAGAGGTAGAGAGAGGAGGCATTTTGGGTAGGAGAGGAAAGGAAAGGATTGTTCTTGTTCTGATCAAAACGCTTGATCAAAACCCAAAAGCTTTCTTAAAAGCTAATTGTTTAGTTTTTTTTTGTATTTTTTTGTCATTTCATTTTTTCTTGTGGTGATCGATTTCTTTGTAAGTTTTGTGTGTGTGTGTGTGTGTGTGTGTGTGTGTGTGACTGAGTGTGTGCCTATGTTGTGTGAGTGTGTGTGAAGTCATCAGAGAGAGAGAAGGAGTGATTTTTTTGCTATGGAGCAGGGACAGGATGTGGCCCATGGCAGGAGTGGAGTACACATAATGGAGTCCCCATAGCATCTGCCATACTTCAGGGTCTGAGACTTTCTTTATTAAAATGAAGTATGTTGGCGTGAGAAAAACCTGCAACAAAACCTTTGGAGGTAAGCCTTGCAGAGGCGGAGCTCCTGTACTGACTGCTTCCTTTACATATATACATGCATACATACATACATGCTCCTTATTGCCCTGTTTATAATCAGTGCTTCAATAATGTTTACTTTCTGTTGTGGACTGGTTTGGAAAAGCAGGATTGAGCAGTGCAAAGTATAATGTGCTAAATTGCATCTGTGCAGTCAGTGTTGTTTCCTGTGTGTGTATGATGTCAGACATTGTCCAGCTTCTTGCAAACATATATATGCTGACTTGTTGCAGTGTTTATGGTATAAAGAATAGAGATAAGAATATATAACATTATATTTTATTGTCACCATCATCATCAGCGGACTAAGCGATGTGATATTTTTTCAGAAGTGTCTTGCCACAGTGCACCTTAGTCACATACTTCACACATGACTTTTAGGAGAGCATGTGTGTTTTTTGTGCTATTATCTCCACAAAGTCATGTGTGTACTGTGAGTGACTGAGGTGCACAGTGACCCAAGACCTCTTAAAAAATATCATATCACTTACTCTGCCAGTGCTGATGGTACAAATAAAACATACATCATATGTTCTTTCTTATCTTTTATTCTTTACATACTGCAACAAGTCACACCATATATATGTTTGCACAAAGCTGGACAATGTCTGCAGACACAGGAAAGAACACTGATAGCACACATGCAGTTTAGCACAGTATACTTGCACTGCTTAGTTCTGCTTTTTGACAAACACTTCACGAGTCCCGACACAAAGTAAACATTACTGAGGCTTCAGAAATATTTCTTTTTTGAAATAGAAATTAAAGCAGCAGTGCAACAATCTGGTGAAAATCTTAACCTATAGTTTTTATGCTATTTTACATTGCCACTTTAGTTATCCTCGACTTGTATGATACCATTCTTTCCAGCATTTGAGTCTGCTTTAGTACTTTTTCATATCTGAAATAATAAAAGGAGCACTCCTTTTAATATGGTGCAGACCAGGGCCTAGATATTCAAACTGCGCCAGGCAATGGCACAAGCCTTGGCGCAGCTCAACTTTGTTGCGCAGAGGTGTGACCTGGGTGATATTCAATGGAGCTGCACTATGGTGCTGCAGCTTTGAATATCACACCCTGGCCACCCCCACTGAGCATGGTGCAGTGGCACTGTGTCAGCACAAGTGGCCAGAGCAGAGCATGGAGATGTGCTAGTGCAAGTGCCATTGCACCATGCACATCTCAATATTCGGGGGGCATGCAAATGGGGCCATAATTTATGCAAGACACACAGGGAGCCATTTGCATCTCATCATAGCCTCATTTGCATTCCATTAGCATGCAGGTGCGCGATCCCCAAGGACTTGCACCTGGCACCTGCCGGTAGCAGCAAAGTCGAGGACGGCGCCCCTGCATCCGATCGTGGGCATTGTGTAAAAAAAACCCGTCCTATATCCCTGGTGGTCCAGTGGACCTCTATGACTGGTCGTGGGCATGTATCCTGAAATTCAGCCTCCCAAGTCCAATATCCCTGGTGGTCCGTGTACTGATCGCTGTCCGATCATGGGCATCTGTAACTCATCAACTACCCCTACTACCCTGGTGGTCTAGTGTACCCCTCACCCACCCACACATGTCCCCACTGCCCTGCTCCCCCATCAGCTGGCGGCGGCACCCTGCCTGCCACCCCACCTCCCACTGACTGACAGCTCGGTGGGGCTGCACACCTCACGTACTACTCGGTGCAGATATGTGAATGAATTCATTCACATATCTGGACTGAGTAATGAGTATTGCTACACCCATTGGCTCATGCTTTGAACCAATGGGCGTGCAAACCTACTGAGCTGTCAGTTGGTGGGGTAGGGATGGCAAATGGTGAGGAATGCTCCTCCGCCAGCTGACATTGGGAAGTGGGGTGAGTGGGGTTCAGTGGAGCAGGAGTGGGGCAGCACTAGACCACCAGGGTAGTAGGGTAGTTGATGAGTTACAGATGTCCGTGATCAGCAGCGATCAGTCCACTGGACCACCAGGAATATTGGACTTGGGTGGGTTCTATTACAGATGCCGCGATTGGGCTGGGTGTGGTCCACTGGACCACCAGGGATATTGGACTTGGGGGGCTGAATCTTCAGGACACATGCCCATGATCGGGCACATAGAGGTCCACTGGACCACCAGGGATATTGGACAGGGGGGATTTTGTGACACAGATGCCTGTGATGGGGCATGGGGGGGTGCCGCCAGGTGCGGCAGGAACTTGGGTGGCCACCCAAGATGGCAGCTGCTGTGTTGCGCCCTGCAATGTGGCAGCTCACCCTGTTAGTGACCATCACTTGTTCCTTTTTGGCTTAACTTTGTGCAGGCGCAGTGGGGTTGCACATGCATGACTCTGCACATCCCTGGTTGAATATTGGGCTGTGCAGGTTATGCATGGGCACGCCCCCCCTTACCTGTGCCTGCATACATTACTGATGTGCTCCGGCACATCGAGATTTGTGCGGCGCACTTTTCCCTTTTGAATATCACACCAGGGCGCATCAGTGGGTTGCGCATGGTGCAACACTGTTGCGCCATGTGCAACCCTTTTGAATATCTGGGCCCAGGTCTTCATCAGTGTTTTCCACTGTTTTTGTCCATCAGTTGTTTATATATTTATATATCACTTCTGTTGTGAGTAAAATAAACAGTTATGCAACAGGCAGTGTTTTCTGACCTCACAGAACAATATTTGTTCAAAAACAGCTGCAAATACTGATGCAAACCTGGTCAGAGCCATATTAAAAGGATTGCTCCTTTTATTTTTTCAGACATGAGAAAAAATACTAAAGCAGACACAAACTGTGAAAAGAAGGGTATCATACAAGTCAGGAGGTAAATGGCTGGCAATCTAAAAGAGCATAAAAAAGTATAGGTCAGAATTCTCACCACATTGCTACACTGCTGCTTTAATTTATACTTTAATTATGTTTGAGAAAATTCTCCATCTGTTGAAGAAATTGGATTTGAATCCAAAGTTGTGGAATTCTCCACTCTGAAAAATGTTATCAGTGCGGCTTCTTTGAAAATCATTGCAAAACCTAGTCTTCCTGATGCTTGGGAATATAATTTATCCCCTGTCAAATCCTTATCACTGCTGTTTTGTTGAATAGATTTCTCCAGTCCTACCCAAACACAATGTTGCCTTTAAATTGTAATTTTGTCAGCATGTTCTTGTACTCCTGATCCTCTAGCCAAAGCTTCAACCACAGATATCTTCTTGCTTTACAGTCAGTGACTGTGGTATTTGTCATCATCTTGAATATGTCCATAGCTGTGTCCACCACATACCTGAGGGTCTGCATTGTGTAGTCCATAGTAGCCTTGTGTTTACCAGCTTTAGGAAGGTCATCCTGTATGACATCCATGCATCTCAGGATGGCTGTGGTGGTGTATATAGGTGCTGTGGCTGCTTTGATTGCCATGGTCTGTATTTCATGGGCCTTCTTGATGGCATACTCAGCCTTCTTGTTGGCTGGGTCTTTTTGAGCTGTAGAACCCTCTGACGGAAGAACACTGCAGTGACTTAGTGCTACTGTCTGAGTCTTCTCTTAGGGGAAGAGACCATACTTTCTGCCTGTCTTCTGGTAGAGAGTACATTCTGTCAAAGGGAGCTTTTCTCTTGTTTTGGCCAGATCAGGTGAATCCAATTCTTTGTATACCACAAGTGTCACCTTATTCTATTGACAGTGACTGTGGCATGAGTTGTCATCTTGAATGTGTCCATACCTGTGTAGGGGGGGAGTGGAAATAGGCAGTCCAGGGGTGGTGCAGGACATAAGTCATGATGGAAGGTTGTGTCTCTAAATCCAAGGAGTCTAGGGAACAAAATGGTTGAGCTGCAGTCACTGATAGCAGAGGGAGAGGGGCCTATACAGTGTTTGTTATAGATAAGTTGCTCAGCACCTCAATGTACAAAAACAGTACTTCTATTATAGGACTCTTAATTACTACTGAGGAGTTGTCAGTGATGAAGTGGAAATGGCAACAGAATAAAATAGATACTTTACAAGTGTTTTTAATAAAAAGACAATATGGTGTCTGCCTGCTATAAGTCTTCTGAGGTATTTTACCAAAAGGATGTTATAGAAGTCATTAGAAATATTAAATCTGATAATTCTGCTGGACCGGATGGAATTCCATCTATTTTATTAAAATACTGTAAGTCAGCTCAAGGGTCCATTGGCATATATGTTTAACATCTCTGTAACAACAGGTTTAACTATCCCCATATGGAATCAAGCAATTGTTATTCCTTTATATAAAAAGGAGCAGGAATTTTGTACAGAACTATAGGCCTATAAGCCTGACTGCATTTTTTGAAAATACTGGAAGGACTCTTAAATAATAGAATTATTGATCATGTATCTGACACTGGTCAAATTAATCTCACACAACATGGGTTTGTGAAGGGCAATCATGTCATCCTTCTAAGTTTTTGAGCCAGTAAGTGAAGCTCTGGATGATGGCCTTGCAGTGGATATAGTTTTCAGATTTTTCTAAAGCTTTTGATTCAGTTGCATATGGAATATTAATCCAAGAGTTAATAAAACAAATATACATCATTTTATAGTAAATTGGATTAAAGCATGGTTGACTGATAGGAAACAACAAGTGTCTTTAAAGGGCTATTTATCCACATGGGAGAGTGTAACCAGTGGCATCCCTCAAGGATCTGTGTTGGGGACTGTACTTTTCAACATAATGGTTTCCTCTTTACTACCTTTAAACAATCAGTGTTGGATGGTAAAATATGCGGATGACTGTAAACTCGGTGGCATTGTAACTGATCATACTTCTGCTCAGAAATTCCAAGAAAATCTTGCATATCTAGAATCATGGTCCATTAAAATCAAATTATTATTTAATGCACACAAATGTAAAGTGATGCATCTTGGGAAGTGAAACAAATGTTTTACTTATGTATTTAGCAACACAATATTACAAACAACTAATAATGAAAAATATTTTGGGGTCACCTTTTCTAGGGACTTGTCCTTTGAATCTCATACTACTAATATAGTTAAGAAAAACAATCAGATTTTGGGTTGCATGTTAAAAAATATTAAAAGTAGAAGTGAAAATGTAATAATCTCTCTTTTTTTCAAATTTGGTTAGACCACATCTTGAATATTGTTCATCAGTATGTGGTCCATCTTCGGTTAGAGATAATAAACTAATAGAATGAGTGTAACATAGAGTTACAAAAAAAAATCAAAGTAGTTATGGGGCAGAATTATGGTTGTAGATTAAATAATCTTGGACTTCTTTCTATGCAGTACAGGAAATTAAGGGGGGTCTGATTTTGGTGTATAATGCCTTTAACAATAACAGAATATTTGAAACTATAGGACTATATCAAAATCCATCTACGACACCTACAAGATCTCGTAATAAAAAATTAAGTGGAACACTAAATAAGACTAATAAAATAAGTCAGTGGTTCACTCAAAGGGTGATATCAGTATGGAATATGTTACCTGAAGATATTGTTGAAAGTAACTCTGTAAGCATTTTTAAAAGAAAACTAGATGTGTATATGGGTCAACACAAATATTTCTTCCACCAATGAGAGGTGGCAAACTCATAAAAGGCATCACTGCCTACTGAGTTTGTAAACTACCTATGAACCCATGAATATACCACATGTGCACGCCACACAAGTGGTGTACCAAGTGGTACCTATCAAAGCATCAATAACATGTTAAGTACCTGTTGAAGCATGAGGATTTCAGAATTAAATTATACCTGCAGTCTACTGCTTAAATGCACCAGGTGGCGCTGTTTGTGGTAAAGTTTATTGTGTTAAATTGCACATTTCCTGTGGGTGTCCCCACAGTCCACGTCTGTCTGAAAATCAATTTGCAGAAAAAACACCGAACTTTTTTCTGCATGTCCCATGCACCCAGATCTAACCCTGTGATCATGCTGTTTAATAAAACAAGAAAGAAATCTTTTTCAAAAACCCTGAATTTTTTTCTGCACGTGCCATGCACCCAGATCGAACCCTGTAATCATACTGTTTAATAAAAAAAGAAATAAATATTTTTTCAATTTGACAGCAAATTACCCATATTGATAAGTATGAGTGAAAGTGACGGCAAATTGTGAATATCTGTAATTTCCTCACGCTCCTCAGCCCTGTTAAGATGACATGCAAATATATAAATTTCATAATGTACAGTAGACATTGAGTAAGGGTTTCCAAAAAGGGTATTGCAGATCTACCAGTGTCATCTTCTAGATGGTGCTATTACCCTTTCAGAATTGTATGCTCAATCCCTCTGCCAAGCATCAGTACACCTGTCCAAGTCATCTTGGTTGCTTGAGCTGCACATTGTTTGATGTCCAGTGAGTGTACCCTCCCTACATCACTTTTGCTATGCTGAGGTATACTCCCTTAGTCTGCCTGCCCAGGATCTGTGGCATATTACTTGATGGAGGGGTGGATTATATATACTTCACAATACTGCCCTATGTGACGTTCGTGTCATGCATTTTCCAGTATGATGAGAGTTAAAAAAAAAAACAGAGGAGGTACAGTCAGTATACAGCCCCCATATTATCCTGTAGCAGCAGAAACTGCAGAATTTGCTGCCAGGTGTATCAGGGTGCAAAACACAACCTTCCAGCCACCATCTTTAGCTGATGTCCTAAAACCTGCTTCTGCACATTGTAACCCAAAGCCCTGTCTGACATTAGTTTATGTTTTGCCTTATTTGTTTCAGCCCTTAGTAGTGTAGGTAACATTTTTTCCACTCCAGGCATGACTACTGGGCTGGCAGCATAGCCTAGAGGTTAGAGGAATGAAGTGTGAATGAGCTTAATACGTCCAGCAGACCAGACCTGAGTTTGATTCTCTCAACCTCCACTTGCATACTGTGTGACTCTGAGCAAGTCACTTGACCACCCAGTGCTCCCAGGTCACCCCTGAAAACTGGCACGTGGGCCTTACCCTGTTACCGAAGACTAAAATAAAAAATTAAAAAAAAACTATTGCAAACTACTGCTCTTCTCACCATTCGGCCCTCCCCATTGCTGGATGTACACCATCACTCCCTGTACCAATTAGTGATACGGCCATAGCAGTTACCTAGGCAGCCTTAGCTGGACAATGTTTAATGCCAGTTGCTTGATACACCACATCTCCTTTCTATGAAAACCCCTTTATCCATTTCTTGATCCACGTCTCCATGTTGACCTGTGATCACTCAGTCTGGTTCCCCTTGCCCATTGTGTGTTGTGCTTTGTGGGTTGCGAGGGTTGTAGATGGTGGGTGATGGATGTATGGTCTCCCAGATCATGGGTATGACAGCATTGCCATGTGTGAATTTTATGCTATGCAGTAACAAGTGCAAGGCAAAGATGTACAGTACAGAGGATCACTTTAGCAGTGTGCCAGTGCTTGCTGATGTTCCGCTAATATATTTCGATTTTACAGAATATGCCCTGGCCAACCAGCAGCATTGTAAGCAGAAAATACTGATGATTATGGAACATAGGATAACTAGTGGTATTTGTGAGTGCTGGCATGCATTAATTGCCAGGTACTTTGAGTTCACGGCCAATGAATGTGTATTCTTGGTGCTTGGGTTTCTGGGAGCGAACACATCTATTGGTTTAATTATCAAATATGAGGATTTTGGATAAAGGGCTGTACTAATGAGAGTGTATAGTCTCATGTTAATTAAATGATGGAATACAGAGAATAGGCACATTCAGAGTAGTAGACATTTCATTTTTCAGGGCAGTGATGCCGATACAGCAACACTGACTGCTCGCTCATCGAGCATTACAGTAACAATGGACGACTGAGGGTCAAAGTCTTTATGAGCAGTAGGGTGAGTTATTTCTTCATTTTCAAGAACAGACACAGCTTTACAAAGAACAAAATGTGATTATTTCCATAGAATGGCTTTGAAAAATGAAGCGTTTCACTTCGATGTGTTTCACTATTCACAAAATCTACAGCACAACTTCAAATGTCAGGAAAGAGAACTTTTAGCATTTTAAGGAAGGTTAGTGCATGCCACTGTATATCTTTTACAGTTTGGAGACCCTACATCACACTAAACAGCATGAACTGCAAACCTGGAGACCTGGGTTTGAATCCCACAGCCCCCACTTGCATACTGTGTGACCCTGAGCAAGTAACTTAACTTCCTTGTGCTCCCAGGTCACAACAGTAAACAAGCTTTCAGCTTAGTGTGCCTCTCCTGGTTAGAAAAAAAATAGGAAATGATAACAAACAGTGCATATAGTGTAGTACAAACTCCTCAGCCATCAACTCTACAATTATGTCACTGTTGAACATGCCCCACTTGCAAGCACAGTGTCAGCGTGTGGCTTGGCAGATCAGAATGGAACAGAAGAAGAAGAATAAAATAAAAATACTGTCACACTATTAGATAAGTAAAATACACAGATTAACTGTCTCTCTGCCACTCTGCCTTTTATAAATGTCCCTCTCCTCCCTGTGAGGGTTTCCATCCCCAACCCCCACCTGTGCCTTTGAGGCTAGACATGTCCTTCATCTTGTGCTCTGATGAGCTGTCTAACAAGCTATGTGCTGAAATGATTATCAAGCCCTACCTAACTCATATTTAATGAGCTGCTAATTGTTGGCTGGCAGGAGTGCTCATGGTTAACAAAGCAACAGTGCCACTCTCTTCAGATAGTGATTCAGCCTTGCATATCTAGTTTTCAGTCTGAACATTTATTTACCAACATAGATGAGTATTTGTCTCTTTTCCCCAATGTAATCCATAACTGCAGCCTCTGTTCATAGTTATGTACAGCAGGTAAACTGGGTCAATCTGATAGTAATCCAGGATGCAAAAATAGTAATAGATAAATAGGCAAGTGGATTACTAATTTCATGCGTTTGCCTCAGATGCCTGGCATGTGTAAATTCTATGACATTCAATCATGCAAAATGCATAGTGCTTAAAGATAAAAGGTGAACCAGAGCAATCTTCATTTCATCACAAACATCTCATACATTACATGACTGTGCTGTACAATACAGAAATAAAAGAGGGAAAAACTCTTTCTGCATGACAGGCAACAGTGTACAGTATGTGAGTGTGCAAGACTGTGTGTGTGTGTGTGTGTGTGTGTGTGTGTGTGTGTGTGTGTGTGTGTGTGTGGAGAGGGGGCTTTAATATATATGCAGCTTATAGTCTTCACTTCAGACAACAAATTATATTGAATCCTTCACCTGCTATATACTGTAATATTAAGGCATTTCATCATTGGTTTGAAAAAGAAAATTTAACTGCTTACTAGGTCACAGTAATCTTTTACATTAGGTTATCAAATGTTAATATATTTACTGGAACAATTATGTACTTTATAATGGCCATACACTTTAATAGACATACTGTATGTTTTGTTCAAATGAGTACAAAACAAATCCTGCTGAAAAGTTTGCAAACATTCTTTCATACAGTACTTGAGACATTTACTGTAGGTGGAATGGATGAACTAAAACAAACAATTCTGAAATAATAGCCAAATAAAATGTTCAACAAGAACATATTGGGCGGATATTCAAACTGCTTAAAATAATAGCAATAGCGAACAAGCACAAGTCCATTGCGCACATGCGCAATAGACGCGATATTCAAACATGGAGCAAGTCAAATTGAGCAACCAGCCAACGTCTGAATATCACACAACCTGCGCCATAGCGCAACCAGGAAGGGGAAGTTGAGCAAATATGATGCGCTATAGCGCAACAAGGCCAGCCCAGCTGAGCAGTCCAGAGGCACCATAGTGCAAGCAGAGAGCCCCCCAGCAGCAGAGCAATGGAACTGCACAACCAGGGAGGTGGGCAGGGGCCCCTCCACCCATGCCACAGATGGGCACAGGAACACACTGCAAGACTAACAATGCACCCCCACATCCCAAGCACAGCATCACTGGGGGAGGAACGGAATATCCACCGGCCCATGGGAACAAGCCAACAAAGCACAGCTGGGTCATGGTACCCCAGCACACCAACTGGCAGCTGCGACTGCCACACAAAGGGGCAGACAACCCAGTGCACATCAACCCCCCATGCACAGCACACCCTGCACTGTTACCCCAAGACACCACCCATGAGCAGTGACTGTCACTGCAGGAATCCCCATGCACCCCGGTCACACTGCAACCTCGTGTACCACAGAACCATACAAGCCAGACCCACCAGGAGCACCCAGCAGTAGGTGCAGCCACGGCAAGACCGACTGAAAGCCACTACCACCCAGAGACACCTCCCCATGCACACACACACACATACCCAGGACAATACCACCCCAGATGCCATGCACACCACTGCAACTGAGCACCTATAATCAGCTGCAAATCAGAGACCACCACAGTATTCATAACAAAATAGATTTATCTAATCAACATATTAACAATAACAACATGAACAGACAGAACTATATACAACTATATGCAATACAAGGGTGGGGGTACGGGTACAAGGTAGGGGTGGGTAAGGGGCAGGGGTGAACAACTGGGAGAGGTAAGGCAGGGTGTGAGGGACGGGTAAAGGGGGGAGGTGATGGGCAGCTACTGCCCACCAGCCCACTCATCAGCTGGCCACTGCTGGTCCCGGGGCCTCCTCCTGCGCCTGATTCCACGGCGCTGCAGGTCCCTCAGGATCTCGAGGGACTCCATGGACACATCAAGGAGCCGGTGAACTGCCCGCTCGATTCTCCACAGGATCCGGACACCTAGGACAAGCGATCAGAATCAATGGCTGTGACTGTCCATATCCCTGAAGCCCACCCAACATGCATGGCATACAGCCAAGTGCCCCGCTCCTGTGATGGAGTGCACCCATCCACAGTGACCGTGCACAAGACAAGCCCAACCAGGCAGCAACAGCCATGTGTGCCACTGCACACACACACCACCCATGTCCAGCACAGCACAACCAAAGCTGTACAGTGATGTGGCTACACGGTGGGAAGGCAGTGCCACAGCCATGTGCCCAGTGCATGCATGGACCACCATTGACGCACTCCCAGACATGCAGTGCCACTGGACAGTGCTGACTGTCACATGTCGCGTGCATGGCAGTGTTGCCCATGGATGGTGGCCATGCCCTGCCCCCCCCAGCATGCAATAGCATTCATGATGTCATGACACTCACCCTCATCATCTCACTGCTGCAGCTGCTGTGGTTCGACAACACCACTACCACCACCACCATGGACAGACACCACTGCCACCCCTCGCTGCACTTCAGCCTGGGCCTGCCTCCACTCCGCCATGCCTGTCAGAAACAAAAGGTGAGAAACACATCAGTGAAATCCCAAAGCAGACAGCCCCCTGCCCCAATGAGTGTGCCTGCCCACCCAGCCAGACCCATACATCACATATCCTGTAAACACCGCCACAGCCAACCATAGACCAACCCTCCCCCATGTGCTGGTCACAATACACAGTATTACCCATACGGAAAATACAGGTGCATAGACAGCTCACCCACCTGGCCTAGGCACCATGCCCCTCCTGGCATGTGAATGTAGTCGCACCAGTAATGCCTGATCCTCCTCCGCAGGTCACCGTATCGGTGCACCTGCTGCTCTGCCGGCGCCGCCAGCCAGTGGCCTCCTCCAGTGCAGTGGCCACCTGCTGCCACACATGTGTGCATGCCACGTTCAGGGGGTTCATCCCCAAACAGTGGGCCATGGTGAGGCTCCACTATGGCCACTAGGTTGGCAAGCTCCACCGCACTACATTGTGGGGCTCTCCTGCATGCCATCCCTGCATGTATATAGTAGGCAATATGGCACTCTGCAGTGCGGCAACCCCACGTGGAAATGTTGTGCAATACAGCTCCATTAGTCCCTATAATGCTGTTACTGAACAGCGCAATAGAGCTGCAGGCATGCCATACGTACAGTGCGAAGGGGGCAAAGGTCGGGCACAGGGTCATGGGTCTCTGGCGCAAGGCCACGCACAGCTCCATCGGACGTCTACACGTCCAGTGTGATTGGTCGCCTGTGTGCCAATGCCACAGTGGAGTACTGCACAATTGTGCCACAGCACCATGTGGTGACCATCGCTGTAGCGCCACTGGCACAATGGTGGCCGTGTCCTGAATTGCCTATCGCGCACAGCATGTCATCAGCATGGCAGATGCCTGCATAAGCTACTTGGGCATGTGCAGTGCGGTGTAGTACGCAGTCACAGAACTGCGCCATTGGCTCAGCCAGTTCAACCATATTGCGCAAAGCACAACAGCGCGATATTCAGCAGTCGATGCAAATCATCCGATCAGCCATTCAATTAGCGCAGCTGCTGAGTTGCATCTCATTAAAGTTGCTCCAGTCCTAATTTGCATGCATTGTGCTATAAATCTGTGACACTGTCCTGCAGTGGCTAGATTCAGTTACTGCAGTTGATAGGTGAGTTACATGCATTGTGCTGTTCTGGACCATGGCCCCAGAGAATTGCTGTGTACTGCACAGTCACAGGTGACCACTCTCATCCATACAGGCTGTGAAATGACCGAGCAAGGACTGGGTGGGGAGGATGATGGTGGGTGGAAGGAGGCCCAACTTTACGAAGGTGGAGATAGAGGCACTGTTTGAGGCCTACCTGGCTGAGAGCCACTTCTCAGTGGAGCGGAGGGCACCCCTCAGGCCCGTGCTGCTGCATGGGAGGGTGGCATGTGCTGTCAACCTGCACGGGCAGCCACCAGCACTCTGTGCAGGAGTGTAAAAGAAGATGGGGACCAACAGGAGGAGGGTGAAGGAGAAGGCTGCAGCCATCAGGGCAGCATGTGCTGCAACAGGTGGTGGACAGCGGAAGGCAGCTGACCCCGGCAGAGGACATGCTCACTGCAAGCATGCAGCACAGCACCATTGAGGGTGTACCTGGAGGTGGCTTCCAGACAGGTGGTAGCCCATCACTGCATGGTATGTCATGGTTGTGGAGGGGAGGTAGATCACATGCACTAACGTGTCCTCCGCGGACAGCCACCCGGAGTTGGAGGAGGGACCATCCACCTCTGCAGATTGACGGCGTGCACTGCGGCAGTGTGCACACCCAGCTACCTTCACTGATGTTGAGACAGGTGTGGGGGCGTGCCCTTCCTGTGTCCCAGCAGTCTGGAATGCAAGCATGCCAGCATGCTGCTGCTGTGGCACAGACCTGCACCATCGATGATGCACCGACCACTATGGGCATTGAAATGTGTGTGTCACAGAATGGACACACAGCAGGCCAGCTCATGCCCATGGATCTAACTGGTTCCGACGTGTATGCCAGCATGTCAGAACAGTCCCAGGCTGTGCCTGGCAGCACCGGTAGCTGTGCAGGTCACTGGCACTGTTGCAGCCACAGCAATGGAACCACTGATCCCGTGGGCACAGCAGGTGGAGGGGCAGCAGCAGCAGTCACCCACCAGAACTGGAGATACAGGGCTCAGCAGTGATGTAGGTGCACTGCCTGTGGACATGCCCATATCTGGTCCTGGTGAGCAGTGCCCACCCTCAAAGGGGTGCTGTACATCAGGCCCTTCCAGACTCTGAGGGACAGGTTGCCAATGTGGCAGACGACCTCTTTGATGAGCACACCCGCCTGCTGCAGGCATCAGTACAGCAGCAGATGCGGGTTGAAACATCCATGGAGGCACTGTGTATGGCTCTGGAGTGGGTAGAGGAGTGACACAGCAGGGACACTGAGAGGATCCTGTCCTGGATTGACCATTTGTGGGTGGATGTGACCGTCACCATCGACAGGCTGACACAGGCAGTGGTCGGTGTCGTGGCCACACTGGGCACACAGTCAGGTGCCCCTGTGCCTCTCACACACCACACAGTGCGCTATCCACCCCTTTCCCGGTATCGTGTGACACCCACCCTGTTTCGCGGGTTTAGCTGTGGCATCCCAAGCACCCCTGGTGCAGGTATGTTTGGTATGCTGCAGACCCCTGTGCGGACAAGGTCATGTTCGCGCAGTGGGACCCCTGGTGATCCATCAGTGCCACCCCATGTGGCCCATGCTCAGCCTGCCAGTGCTGCTGGGTCTCGGCGGGGCCGCCCATGCATCCGAGGTGGCCGTGGAACTGTTCCGCATGACTGAGCTGTCTCCCAGTGCGGGCCCTGTCTGGTGCTGCCCTGTGTGCAATGTGTGTTTTGGTGGGCAGTGCACCAGTGGGTGCCCTGCCATACACGCCGACACACGGACCACCTGCACACCCTCCCGACTGCTGTCCACACGTGCGTGTGCATGATGATGCCTGCATTGCACTGTACACCACAGTGCAAGGGTGCCCAGCATCTGACACACGTACATGGACAGTACAGGTGGTGGTGGTGGCCTGTGGACATGTGTGTATTTAATGTCTGTTCCTGCTCTGTTGTGCACCTGACCCCTGTACACTTTGTGCCTGGTGTGTGTGTGTGTGTCTGTCCATGTGGCGTGTTACTGTTCACCCCTCCCTGGTTGTGTGTGTGTGTGCTTCTGTGCCCTGCCACTTCCCTCGCCGTCCTGCACCCCTGGTGTGTTTCCCTGTGTGTATGTGGGATGTGCCCTAGCCACTGTTGGTTGCACATGGCCCCATGACCTACCTGTGTTGGGCGAAGTGCTTCTCTGTGATGGTGTCCTGGTGCAGCTGGGCCAGCTGGATCAGTCAGGGTTCACGCCGTCCGAGGAGGGGCTGCTCATCCCCATCATCACCGGCGTCACCAGCGTCCCCATCGCTGTCCCCCTCCTCGACCTGTACGGCTATCCCACAGTCTTTGGCCATGTTGTGCAGGATACAACAGGCCAGGAATATCCCACAGGCCTTTGAGGGGCTGTACTATAGGGCACCACCGGAGGTGTCTAGGCATCGGAAGCGTGCCTTCAGCATCCCAAACACCGCTCAATGATGTTGCATGTGGCGGTTGTGCCTCATTGTAGCGTTGCTGCGATGGGGTTGTGGGCCACCGGTAGGGTGTGAGCAGCCAGGGACAGAGTGGGTATCCACTGTCACCTGTATGGAGATAGTGGAGGTTAGTGTCATGTTCAGGCTCACTCCCATGGCACCTGTGGCTTACCCACCCTTGCCCCCATTTGCCAATCCTACATGCATACTCACCCACTAGATGTCCTATGGGGATGTCCCCACTCTTGAATTGATAGCACAGTGCTGATTGGTACCATATGAATGAATTGTGTGCTCCGCCAGGGTGCGTGGCACAGACATTGATGATGCGCCCACTGGCATCACACACCACCTGGCAGTTGACACTGGAAAACCCCTTCCGATTACGATAGGGGGCCCCATCGGGGCCAGGTGGAGTACAAATGGCCACATGGGTGCAGTCTATCGCCCCTAGCACATCAGGCAACATGCTACCTGTGGAACTCCTGTATGTTTGCTGTGCGCTCTGCCGTGGTGCTGGGAAATGGATGTACTCCACAGCATGTGGCAGCAGTTCGCTGAGGAATTGGGTAGGATGCATGCGCGGCCAACTGCGTTATGCCTGTGGTGTCCCTGTTGGCCTCTGGAAGGTACCTGTGGTGAGCAAGCACATTCAGGCTGTTACCTTTGTCTCCCCTGCAAGTGCATGACTCTGTCGTGAGGGTGCCTGCATCACATCACTGCACAGCTCACAGAGCCACCTCAGTTTTGCCCTGTTCAGGTGGTACCAGCCCACAGTCTCTACATCTGAATACAGCTCAAAGCTGATGCGGACGCGTACTGCCTGTTGGGGCGGTACAGCTGACGGGCCCTTCCACGGCCATGTCCCCTGCAGCATGCCTTCTCACCCCCTCATTACAGCTTCCATGGAAGCTGGCACTGTCCATCTCCCTGGCTTGTGTTTCCCCCGGCTGTTGTTGATCTGTACCCTGCTGTCCTGACTGCACCTCCACTGCACTGGGTACACCTACTGGCCTCTGCCTCCTGTGGCCCCACACACCTTCAACTTGCCCCTCTTCTGTCCTGTGCACTCTCTGGGCTGCACTGTTTCCTGCTCTGGCCTGCTCTGTCTCCTGCCTCATGTGACTTCCCTGTTGCATTCTTGCGCCTCTTCCTTGAGCCTTTTTATTTTGGCTCATTTCCGCCGTGGCGCAACTTCCGCCTGATCCACTGTTGCACATTGCGCAAGCCTTTGAATATCGCATTGTGCACTTTATGCATGGTTCCACCCCCTTCGGTTGTGCATACCTTCATTTGCATTGCGCTGTTGCTCAGCATGTTTTCTGTGGCGCAACTGCCTCCTGCTGAATATCGCACAATGGCGCAATTCCGGACTTGCGCTGGCGCAACCCTATTGTGCATGGTGCAACCCTTTTGAATATCCCACCCATTATGTTTACTTGCCCTGCAGCAAGTCAGTATTACATTATGTTGGGGTTATTTTAGAATCATTGCTGCACCATGGACTGATATATATATATATATATATATATATATATATATATATAGATAGATATATATATCTATCTATATATATATATATATATATCTATCTATATATATATATATACATATATACACACACACACACACACATACACACACACACACACATATATATATATGTGTGTGTGTTCAATATTTATGTACATTCTAATTTTGTCAGTAGTCTATACAACATTGTATTACACAGCATCATTCATGCAGACCTATTTAAAAATGTTATTGAGCTGGCTATGATGGAAGCATGTGTCTTTGGGAGACTAGTGGTCCCATTTATATTCATTCAGCATGCATGGCTCTATAACGAACAGACAAAATAAAGTCACCACATTACTCCTTTGAAAAACAAAAGAGCATTTGTTGTTAACTTAAAATGATGGATCATTTTAAGTATATGAGATCAAATTGGCCATTGTGTAAGCAAGGTGTGTTGCAGTCTGATGTACAGCATACTTACTGTTTTTAAACATATCTTCTTCTGCAATCCCTTTTTCAAACACTGAGGGCTATTTTGTTCTCAGTCAGCTACACCGTGCCTATAACTTTTTAATTGATATAATCAAGGTTGCCATTCTTTTAACAACATCAGCACCTCAGAAGCATGGACTGGGCAGATCCAGGAAGCAACCATCCCGATCTGCGCTTTCCCATCAAGAGCTGAAACCATGCTTTTCTCATGTAGTCTGCATACTAGTGTCCTCGCCTCACCCCCACACCCAGCCAAGTGGCTTGCATCTCACCATCAGCAGCTGAAGCCCAGAGCTGAAGCTTCACTCTGATCATCACTATCGAGGTTGAACCCTGGAGGACTGATACTTAAATATACTGTAGTTCATTTAATGTACTGTACTGTAGGGTCTGGATAGTCAGACTGTGCTGGGCAGCTTAAATGGGCTCCTGATTCTCTCAAATACCTCGGCATTGTACTTACCAGAAATCCTCTTTTAACCACTAAGAACAATTTTGACCCTCTCATTCTAGCTGTTACACAGGATCTGGACAGATGGGGAAACTCTCCCTATCTCTCTGGGGATGGATTAAACTGGTTAAAATGAATATATTTCCTTGCCTCCTGTACCCTGTCAATCTTCTCAACTTTTGGTTACCAGGTGCATGGTTCAGCAAACTGCATCAACTCCTCACAAATTTTATCTGGGCTAACAAGCAACCAAGACTGTTGTACAATAAGCTAGCTGCCCCAAAATGTAAGGGTGTGTTAAGGATCGCATTTACATCTTCATTATTAGGCTAGTCATGCCTCTAAATATATCAGATGGCTTGACCCAGCTCCCTCATTTTCCTGTCCACTGTGGCTCGCTATAGAGGTAGCTATGATTCACTCACAGGAATTGAACCCACTACCCTGCTTAATTTAAAACCGAATCTACTTCCCCAAGCTGAAGTCTCACGATAGTTGAGCTATCCATTCCTGTGCATGTACAACTCTGCATGTCCTGACAATATAAACCTCATTATGATCTTTCCCAATCCATGTGGAATTCTTCTCTATTTGTACTGGATGGTAATCCCATCCCTTCCACTTGGTTACCAGAGGTGGAGAATGGATCTCCATCCTTACTCCAGAAAGATGAAAATTCCTGGCTCTCTATCTCGGACATTATGTTCAAATTTAAAATTCCCTCTTCTGGCCACTTTAAGATTTGTCAACGTAAGCATCTCCTCATTAAGGTTCTGGGCCACTCCCCGCCTGTGCCAAACAGTTTATCATTACATCAGAATCTTCATATTTTAAGTCATCCCCCAAAGGCAATCTCTAAAATATATGCTGCACTTTTTGAGAGGTGTTTCCCCCAATGTCTAGGTTCCACGAAATATTGGATCTCTCTGTTTCCTTCTTTAAATGTAGAGTGGTCCTCCTTGTGGCAAAACTGCCACCGCTTTATTACACAGGACAGACTCTGCCTTACACAATTTCATAATTTACATAATTTATATTATTCCCCCCAGAAATTGGCCAAATGGGGCCTGACCGAATCCAATCTATGTACCCGGTGTTCCCAGGAAGAAGATTCATTCCTCCACATTTTTTGGAGTTGTCCGAAAGTTGTACCCCTCTGGGATACAATTCAAGCTAAGTCTGATCCCCTGTTGGGCATTTCTGACTGTTTACCCCTGAAATTTGTGTATTGGGAGATTATTCCACAATAAGAGTTACAAAGCGTAAATATTATATATCCATTATCACAATGTCTGTTAAAAAACTTGTACTTAGACACTGGAAAGACTGAAAGTGCTGTCCCACAATGAGTGGCTTAACGAACTACTGGGGAATCTCAGGATGGAAAAGCGAGTGCTAGTCTCCATCACAGACTGCCTAAATACAACAAGACTTGGGATCCCTTTCATACACTGTACTCCATTTAATTGGTTCAGAACATAGTTAGCACTGACAGATCATTTTTGCTGGTGTCATGTACATTTTGGTTTGCTAGGGGCAGGGGAAGGGTTTTGGGCAGTGGAGTGGGAGGTTGGTGGGGGGGAGGCAGACTCAGTGTATTGGAAGAATTGTACACAATAATATTTTGCCCTGTTCTGTCTCATATATGTATGTAAAAATTTCAGTAAACATTAAATTAAAAAAAAAAGACTGTGCCGGGCAGGGGCGCAAGCCTAGGCGCAGTGCAACTGGGCTGTTCCAGGGCATAGACCATGCGATATTGAATGGTGCTGTGCCATAGCACAGCACTGTTGAATATGGCACTGAGGGCACATGCACTGCACATGGCACAGTAGCAGTGCACCTGCGCAAGTTGCAGAACGGTAGCGGGGGGTGCACCAGCACAAGTGCAGTTGCGCTAGGTGCATCAACCCTGATATTCAGCACTGGGCATGAAAATGAGGCCATTATGCATGCAAGGCACAAATGGGGCCATTTGCATGTCATTATAGCCCCATCTGCTGTGTGGTGTGCCAATCCCTGGTGACTTGTGCCTGGCACCCTGCCAGGCTGCAGCTGTCAGGGACCAACACCTGCAGTCCCATGGTGGTCCCCACTCCTGTACACCTGATCATGGCCATATGTAAAATGAAATTCTCTGGTGGTCCAGTGGAAACCCCTCCATCGTCCGATCGTGGGAATAAGTAATTCTAAATTTCCGGATGGTCCAGTGGAACCCCCCCATCGCCTGATCGCGGGCATAAGTAATTCTTAATTCCCTGGTGGTTTTACCAGGCACATCTTTGCACCCCCCTGAGCGGTGCAAGGCAGAGTTGTGCCAGTATAAGCCCTGCACATCCTGGGCTGAATATCTGGATGTGCCGCATATGCATGAGCACACCCCCACACTTGCTCCACATTCATTACTGATGTGTCCCGGTGCATCGGGAGTTGTAAATCGCAACTTGTCCTTTGAATATCGTACAGGGATGCATTGGTGGGTTGCGGTGGTACATCCCTGTTGCAGCTATGCACATCCATTTTGAATGTCCAGGCCTAGGTGTTTTTTTACCCATGGCTCATTTCTGGGGATTACAATTGCATGTGACTAATGCACAAGAAAACTCTCATTTTACTGCATTCAACTAAGTGCTGTTGAACTCTGGTTCATTACCTTACAAATGCATACTGTAAACTTGTACCAGAATCTTAACAGCCTTTCCAATTTAAGCCCATTTCTTCTTTACAGTAGTAGCCACAGCCATTGCCAGCTATTTCCCAAATTTCTGTGATATTTCTACAGAAATCTCTTGCTTTCTGCAATACCACAGTAGGAGTAGCAGAGAAAACTCTTTAGAAATTTCATGAAATATCTGGAAATAGCTTGGCAATGTCTGTGACTACTACTGTACTTTTTTTTATTTTAAATAAGCGATTCCATACCACACCCCTAGCTGCAGAACATCATCACCCCCATTGCCAGGACCAAGCAGTTTGTATTTTAATAATTAGTATTTACTCCTTACTATTAGCTTCGATGCCCTTCCTTTATTTGGAAGAAAACCTGTTGTTATTAAATAAACAAAATGCCCCTTCCCAATTCACTCTGATATACTTCTCCATACCATTACAAGTATGACTTACTGTAACAATTCAAGACCCCCAAATTATGACTGACCTTTCTCACCACTTCTACACAGGCATAGATTATATAAAAAAAAAAACTAGCGTCCATCAAAATATGGCCATATTTATTTAAATCAGCTCAATTTCAGAGGTCTGGGTTGTCATTTTTTTGGTTATAGCCAATCGTAGAACACATCTGTGATAATAGCAATACATTACTTGTTTTGCAGCTTTTGCAATTACAGGTACATGCAGGCTGCTATTTGCTTCAGTACTGCCAGGACATCATATGACCTTTCTCAGCTCAGCACTGAGCACTCTATGCATGGACAATCATTATGTCACTGAAGTACTGTAAATGCCCAATTTCCACATAAATTACTGTTATACAGTCTTTAGTGTGCCAACCTCTTCAAAAACATGTTTTGCTGCTATTAAAAAGAAAACAATAAGTAATTAAAAGTAAAAATGGATTTCTCTTTGACAAAATGTCCATGTGCACAGCAAACCAAATTTGGCAAAATATTGTAGGTTAAAAGCCTCGTTCATCCCCTGGGCCATAAAAAGTTTGGTTATAGCACTCCCCATAAGGGAGCTGAGCTTAATTTTATATTCTAAATATGTTGCATCATGCTACAGTGTGGTGACCCTACAGTACCTACAGTATGCAATGACTGAATTTCCAAACATTTTATATGCATCCAAGCACACTTGCAGTGTATTCACCTCGGCATCATGTTTTTACCTTTGCAGCAAGGAGACTGTTCTGTAGATATTGCTGGTTTAAAACAAACTTGATTTTCATTTACTAAGCTTAAAATATAAAAAGCTTTCAGTCACCAAGCAGAACATGAAACAGGCGGCAGCAGGAATGGAGCAGCACTGCAGCCGTATTGCCACTCCTGCCACTGATCAATATCACCAAGGACTTCTTCAGAAAAGTACCTTCCATGGATCAATATTTGTTTGCTGATGTAAAGTTGGATGAATTACTGTCCATTAAAGAACACGATTCAGGACGACACATATTTGTGTCTGTGATGTGATTTTATTGAACATACTGTGGTTATGTACCAGACTAGCCAAATGAAAAATTAGTATTGCTTCCATTTCTCTCTGCCTTTGTTTTAAAATCATGTGCAAAGAGTTTATATTCATCAGTAAACACTTCAAAACTGAGTGCAGTTGCAGTGCTAGTTAATTCTCATGTGTCAGTGCTGACATAAAGTTAGACAGGTGAGCTGAGGCAGGCTTGCTATGGGACATGAAACTGTCTTTAAACATGATGTATTTTGAAGTTTTTAAGGTGTCAAGTTTGTTTAAGCTATCCTGTCCTGTGTCTCACTCACTGCTGCTATCTGATAGACAAAACAATCAGCTGTGGTAGAGCCACAGATGAATCAACACACATGCTTCTTTGCATATTAACTAGAGACAGTCACCTTCTAAAACTTGTCTGGGATAAATTATGACAATAAAAAAAATTCTGCTGGGACATTTGTTTCCTTTTGTGATAGAGTCCCAACATCAACTACTAAAGTCAGAAACATCAATAGTGGATGACAGAACCAATAATGATCTTGGTCTGTGCAGAAGTTGACTCTGTCAGCACAACAGCAAACAAACGCCCCTGCATAAAGTGTTTTACTTTAGTGTGGTAATTAATCTCTGAGATGTTTTAGATGGTGATTTTTTCTAACTGAACTGCAAAGAAACCTGTGTGCTTTATTACATTTCAAAACATCGATTAAGACAAAGGTTCCATCACTGGAGCAGCATATGGATGGTTGGGTGTAAATAATACTACAAGTACCTGCTTTTCTGTTCAGAGCATGGTATAGGAGACAACAGTGTTCACCAATGTTTTTTTTACTGGGAGGTAGTAATGCTGTAAAACAAATTTAATTCATTCTTGGTTTTGTATCCTGTCATGTTTAGTATGTGTTGTATGCACATGTACAGTATATTACAATTGCTCATTAAGGGGACCAGGAGACAATTCTCTGCCACCATATCATTGAGTTAATTCTGGCAAAAACAAAAACAAAACAGAAACATGCTTGTGTCAATGCTAAAATAAGTTGAAACTGATGTAAGACAATATTTATGGAGTCACAACATCTAGTCACAATGCCCTTACCTCTGTAGCATTGTCATTTGCTG
Organism: Neoceratodus forsteri; assembly: GCA_016271365.2. NCBI lineage: Eukaryota > Metazoa > Chordata > Ceratodontiformes > Ceratodontidae > Neoceratodus > Neoceratodus forsteri. Next base: position 1,389,991,745 of record CM057453.1, read on the forward strand.
ACTATGGTAACACTGAATGCAAGGAACCAAACATCACAGCAAATTTCTTAAGACAAAACACCACAGGTTAGAAAGCTCAGTATTAATGTTTTCTTTTTTCTTTCAGAGCCCCATTTTGTGTACCCTGTCATGTTTTGTATGTGTAGTATGCCGTTTATATTCCTGTTTCTGATAGTGACGACATTGAGCAGGTTTTTTACAAATTCTGGCAGATTTTTCACAAAAAAGAAAGAAAAAGAAACAGGTTACTGTCAACACTCAAATATATTGAAAGGATGTAAGACAGTATGTCAGGAGTAACACTACATCTAGCACATGCTGCCCTTGCCTCTGTAGCATTCTAATTTGCTGACTCTGGTAACACTGACCCAAAGGGACAAAATGTCAAAGCTATTGCTGTATGAGGAAACATCACAGATTAGAAAACCCTGTAATAATAATATATATATATATTGTTTGCACTGTCCCATGGTTTTGTTCCCTGTCATATTTGGTATGTGCTGCATGCACATTTATACTACGATTACTTATTGCATTGGCCTTGAGCTTGTTCTATGGCCGTATACAGTACCATCGAATTACTGTAGTTCTGGTAGATTTTCTGGAGGGGAGGTGGAGACAGAAATGGACTACATGTGAATCCAGCATAACAAACATGAAGAATGAAACACAACAACACACAAAGGTGACAAATTCATTTTTATTATGTGTTTTGGTGACTTCAGGAAAAACGGCTATAGCACAATTAAAATACAGTACATCTTTCAATAGCAGCAGCTGATGAACGATACCAGTACTGGGAGGGGGAGGACAGCACGCAGAGAGACAGAGTGGAAAGGAGGGAGTGGGAATGATTATTTGAATATTCCATAATGGGGAAAAAAGGGAAGGTGGAAAAGTGCAATATTTTGTTAACAATGAATCAAGGTGGCATTCTAAGCATCATTTTTCTTTTCTTATATAAAAAAATAGTAACACTGCTCTTGATCTGGCTTATTAACTAGCGTTTGCCACACCCACCCCTCCTTCTCTCCTGTCACTGTGTTCCCTGATCTATTTTAAGTAAAGAAACAAAACAATCTAGTTCTAAGCATAATTTTTATTTTCTTATATATAGAAAAAGTAACACAGCTCTTGATCTGGCATATTAACTAGAGCTTCCTGCACCCACCCCTCCTTCACTCCTGTCACTGTGTTCCACAATCGATTTTTAAGTAAAGAAACAAAATGATTTAGTTCTAAGCATAATTTTTGTTTTCTTCTAAAAAAAAAGTAACACAGCTCTTGATCTGACAGTCTCCATTGGGGTATGACTGTGTGCACCATAGATTGGTGCTGTAACATTAATAAGAATTCATTAGAGAAGACATTAGTGAAGGAGGGGCTGCATATAGCCAACTGAGGAGATCTGGATCATCAGGGGCAGTCCCATAAATTTAACCCCTTCAAATTTTTACTTTCAAGCATAAATTAAATATTTCACTAACTATCAAAATTATGGTGAATGTGACATGCTGAACATGAAGAATGAAACAAAACAACACACAAAAAGTAACACAGCTCTTGATCTGGCAGTCTCCTTATGGTAAAACAGACTGATTGATTGTTTCCAGCATTGTAAACAGATGCCATCTGCTGATAAATTCTTGGGGATAAAATATATCTCCATTCTGGCCGCAGTATTGCAATGATGGCTCGTGGTAGCCATCCTGTGGATTAGCTAGGTAATGCATTTTAACATCTTTAATAGTATTGCATCAAACACTGCAGTTGCGCTATCAGCTCTCTACTGCAACCCAAAAGAAGCGGTGCCAACCTGGCACACTGAGGCACCAGGCAACTTATCTGTGGAACCACTGCAGCTGCCAACACAGAGATGTGGGCCACTCTGAACCATGGCTGGGACTAGAAATGTTGCAAAATTAAATTTTGCAGTGAAATTGTTGCAAAACTGGCAATTTCACTGCATAAAACATTTCACACAATTCTGCTGTTCAACAAAATTTTTCACTAAGTGCAAAGTTGCAAAATGTTGCCTGTGGGCCGTGGATTTTCATAGCAAAATGTACAATTGCACCTGAAATGGCAAAAGTTCACCCAGTTGCAGGTGAAATTTCACCGTTCCACTGGTGAAATTTTGCATTTCACACCAGTGAAATATTTCACAAAATGAGTGAATTTTGCGAAATATTTAGTGTAATGAAATTTTGGAATTCCACACATCTCTAGCTGGGACCTCTGTTTCCTTGAGTACTAGCTGTATAGGAGAGATGGGGGTGATTAGAGAGGGGGAAGCAGCTCTGTACATGAGGGGAGGGATAACCTGTACTTGAGAAGAGGAGATGGATGGCAGAACAGAGATTCTGTGGGCAATCATTGAAAGGTAAAAAGCTTAGGGTAGATGTGGTGTATAGGCCACAAAACCAGGATGAGAAATTAGACAGGGAACAGGGGTTCACAACTATGGAGATGGTCAGAAGTGGGGAGGTAGTGATTATAGGAGACTTCACTCATCCTGGGGTAGACTGGAAGATACTTGCAACTGTCTGTACCAGGACTCACTGCTGGATGCATTCCAGAGTGGATTCCTGACAAAATGTGTCCTGGAGCTCACCAGTGTGAGGGCCATACTGGACCTGGTTCTGTCTAATGGTGCACATGTCCAGGAGGTGAAAGTGGAAGCACTGCTAGCAGGAAGCACCAATAATGCTGTGTGGTTTTACCTGGACATGGCTAAAATTCTGACAAATACCAAGGTTCTAGATTTCAGGAGTGCAGACTACAGTAGAATGAAGGAGATCTTAGGAGAGCACCTTGATGGGATCAGGAACGAAACAAGATATACCAGAAATGGGCTGTTATCAAGGAGAAGCTGTTGGCAGCCACTAATGAGAGTGCCAAGATAAAGAGCAAAACATTGAGAGCCAAGAAGCCCAGTAGATTTGAAGGGAGGTAGCCCATGTGGTAAAAAGCAAGAGGATAACCTTCACAAAGTACAAAGGCATCTAGAGGACAAAACAAAAAATGTGCTTTACTAAGACAAGGTAGGTGGGAAGAGCAATATGATTGACCAAGAAAGAGCTGCAGCTGGCAAAGAGGGTGAAAATGGGGAGAAGGCCTCTAGTACATCAAGGAGAAGTGGTACATCAAATATGAGATAATCAGGTTGAAAAGGGAGGGGGAGTGAGCAGAGGGTAATGCAGAGAAAACAGAAGTGCTTAACAAGAATTTCTGTGCTCTCTTCACTAAGGAGAAGAATGGCCCAGTATCTCAGAAGAGGAAGGGGAGAGGAAATGGGGAGGAGAAGTCACAGACAGGTAGATTAAAATTGACTAGGTGAGGAAAGGCTTAAAGGCTCTGAAGATGGACAAGTCCCAGAGACCAGATGGCACACACCCAAAGGCACTGAGGAAGTTAACAGATATGCTGGGGATCCCCAAGTGGGCCTGTTTAACACCTCTCTGGAGACAGGAGAAGTACCCCTGGACTGAAAGACCGCACATATAGTGCCATTAAACAAGAGTGGGCTGATTGATGACACTGGTAACTATCAGCCAGTCAGTTGAACCTTGATAGTGGGGATGCTCATGGAAACCATACAGAAAGAAAGACTGGTAAGCTTTCTGGATGAAAATGGGCTCCATGATGAAAGGAAACTTGTTTGTGTCAAGGCGATCCCACAAGACCAATTTGATTTCTTTGACTGGGTAACCAGGACAGTGGGCAGGGACAAGCAGTGGACATAATAGTATTTAGATTTCATCAAGGCCCTTAACTCTGTTCCCCAAAGGAGATTTATTAGGTAGTAGGAAGACCTGGAATGTAGGGCAAAACTAGTGAGGTGGATTAAAAACTGACTGCAGACAGCATTCAGAAGGTTGTGGTGGTGGGTAATTCTTGGACCTTAGACCAGTCACTAATAGGGTCCCACAATGCTCAGTGCTCAGGCCAGTGTTTTAGCATCTTCATTAGCAAAATTGCAGATGGGATAAAGGCAAGATATTTGGGGATGACACAAAGCTCTGTGGAAAAGTGGATACAGAAAAGAGGAGACAAGACATTAGGGCAGACCTGGCCAAACTGGAAAGGTGATCACAGGTATTTGACAACTGGGATTCAACACCAAAAAGTGTAGAGTAATGCACTTGGGGGCAAAAAACCCACAACTTACCATGTCAGAGAAGGAGAAAGACTTGGGTGTGATCATTATCAGTGACCTGAAGCACCCAACATGCTGCAAGAGAGCAGCAGCCAAAGCAATTCAGATGCTGACAGGTATAGCCAGTGATATAGCCAGCAGGAAAGTGGATGTCATTCTGCTACTGTACAGGTCACTGATTTGGCCTCATCTTGAGTACAGCATGGAGTATTCAAGCCCTTAGCTAAAGAAGGACATCAACCACTGGAGGTGGTCCAGAAAAGGGTCAACAAGATTATTCAGAAATAACAAGGCAGGCCATACAAGGAGGGTGACAAGATCAAACCTTCAAATACCTTACTGGTTTCTACAAACTGAACTCTGAGGTCTCTCTTCAACCTTAATGGGAACCAGTATGGAGCACTGCCTAAAGCTGGTGGGAGATGCATCAAGAGGAAATGAGGAGACACCTTTTCACTGAGAGGGTTGTGTCAAACAGGAATGAGTTGCTAGAGGATGTTGTCTCCCTGAAGAATGTGGACAACTTCAAAATAGATTGGGACAGAGTAAAAGAGAAAGTTACACTGGGGAGGACATGGAAAGAGGAGGGATATTGAAGGGAAGGGAGGAATGGATAGTGGAGAGGGGCAGATCCCTCACAAGATGCTGGGGGGATTGCAAACTCAAGCAGACAAGATAGTCCATAAGGCCCTTTTCTGCTGGAACAATGTATACAGCAGATTCCATGTTGCCTCAGTGACAGGAAATTTGCCAACCATCATTATAGAGACAGCACATTGCCAACAATTGGCATTGTGCCGTCACTGTATAAGTCTGTTTTTATGGGGAACTTAATCCACAACACCCCCCATGTAGGGGACTCTAACCCCCCCGCACAATAGATTATAAGCTCCCCAGAGACAGCAACATTGGGAAACCAGCGGACCATCACATCAACAGCTGATTCTGTCGCTGTGATGGTCATCGCTATTTTCATGTTGCTGTGGTGATGGTATATGCATACAGTATGTTTGTATAATAGTCCTTCAAGCATCTTACAAATCATAAAAAGGTGTGGATTTTTTCTTTCTCCCATGAGTGTGTCCAGCTTCTGTTCCTCATGGGAGCTGGTTCCTCAAACTTAAGTTTCTACCACTTCCTGATGATCTCATAGATGGTGTTGTAGGGACAGAGGTGAAGCAAGATACTCCTCTGCTCACTCTTCCTCATCTGAGTAGTCCTCTCCAGAAGAATCCTCATCCAGGTCATCTGGGTTCTTTTCCACATCAGGTCTGGGCTTTTTAGGTTTACCTCTGCATCTTCTCTGGGGCATTTTGGGTTCAACAGGGCTCTATCTTCTCCAGTAGTTTCTGGAGAGTGTCTTCTTCAAGCCTTGGCATGCTGTCGAGGCATAGTTGTCAATACTGCCCTCATCTTATGTGAGGTCTGACTGTCTCCCTGGTGGCTGTTGCTGGTCAGACAAAGAGAAAGAGGTCCTCAGGCTTGCCAGATAGGAAGGAGTTGGAGCATTTTTGAAGACTCTTCTGGTTCAACCAGTCTCAAAAAAAGAACAGTGGACCTGAAAATTTGAGATGAGAAGGGTGTCAAAACCCAAATTCTACTTGCATACTGTATGTAGCATCTATAGTGATAAAGAACATGATGCCATGACAGGAGACTCATCACAGCACTCTTCTGCATGGAAAACAGGTAACAGGCAGAGTGGGGTAGAAAACACTAATGCCCAGTTCCAGGAAATGGTGTACCCACCACAAAACCCACAGGAAGTGAAACACCATAGTTATCTTTTGATGAGAATACCTTCCAAAAGGGAATTTAGTACAATGCCACAAACAAGCATCGGTAATCTAAAGGCGCATAGTGTAAAGGATGTAGCAACCTGAAACCATAGGGACCAAACCAATATAAATATACACAAAATGGATGTTGGCCTACAATAAATCATTACACTACATGGCTGCTGTCAGTTGAGATTGCTGCACAAAATGACCTCCACAGAGGCAGTGCACAAAATAACTGCCATCTGCAAGGCACAAAATGGCTGCCAAAATATACAGTATAACGCTACTCAAAATAAGAGCTGCCATGACAGAGTTCATTAATAGTGAAGCTCGAGGAGGACATCAGGGATCAGCTCCAGCTCTCCAGGTCTGAAATATCTGGGTCAGATAAACCCTATGAGGATGTTACCTCACTCCTACACCTTCACCTACTTATCCTGTTAATGCTGGTGCACCAAACTGGCCTGCATGAGGTAGTGCAAAAGGCCCAAGGTCATCCTGTATTCTCAGGCTATGTGCACTACACCACTGGCACATAAACTTTGAACTCTATTAATGGAAAAATGGTTTCAGTAACTACTCTAAGTACACCATAGCTACCCCCTGGTAGAGTAATACCTAGCTTCCAACATAATCTCTCATACCTGCTTACTTTCTCTAACTTCACAGCAGCAACCAAAAAAATTTAACAGTACCTCCTCCTGGAAAAGACAATGGAAATAGTACTTTAAACAACTAAAAGCATACGTACTGAAACTAATTCTACTGCTTCTGCACCTATCTGGAAACGTGCACCCTAACCCTGGCCCCACTAGGGCAATGGACCATTGTAGCACAAAAATGTTCTATACACACTCCCTTGCGTCTATCAACATATGTAGTCTTCTATGTAAGTTAGACAACCTCAAGGTATGGATTACACAACACAACCCAGATATTTTCTCTGTTGTAGAAACTTGGTTGTCACCCAAAATCCCTGATTCTGCTATCACCATACCTAGCTACTCTATTTTAAGGCAGGATAAGCTCACTAAGAGAGATGGTGGCTGCATTATTTACATAAAAGAAACCCTAATGGGTCATGCCCTTGAATTTCCCTGCATAGGAAACTCCTCTCAGGCCCCGGCCATCAAGGTACTCCTAGGGGCCCAAAATAAAACATTAACTCTGCTATCTGTTTACATATCACAAAAAGAATCTGCCTCTGGTTTTCATAACTTCATGGAATATATTCAGAGTGTGGCTCAGAACACTGCAACCATAATACTGGGAGATTTCAATGTAAACTAGCTCTCTTCTGGCATTGGACACATTAAGGATGCCATCTCCACCTTGCACCATACCCAGCTAGTTAACACCCTAACCAGAATTAACTATAGAAATGGATCAAGTACCTTACTGGACTGGATGCTGTCTAGTCACCCGGAACGAATATTCTAAGTAGGGTCCTAACTCCAGGACACCTAGAGCCACTCAGATCACACCTTCAAAGCTAGGATTGTTCACTGCTGGACTCTACCAATGACATTGACGAGGCACTTGATTTCTTCATCAACCACTTTAATGTTGCATGCAATATCCACGCCCCCCCTAAAAAAGCGGAAAGTTAATGGGGTGTGCAACCCTTGAATAACACCTGAACTACTGGGACTTATGAAGACTAGGGACCACCTCTGACACTGGGCCAAAGCCACAGGCAAGCAAGTAGATATTCAGGCTTATAAAAAATCAGGAAATATTTGTACCAGAGCCATCTGTTTTGCAAAAAATCAGTACTTTAGGGAGGCGCTCTCAAAATCCTGGGGTGGCAGTAAAAATTTCTGGAGCAATATAAAGGATGTCACTGGCAAAGACCACAAGACAGCACCCACCATGCTTAACATTGATAGAAGCCCGACTTTCGACCCAATGGCCATAGAAAATATTTTTAACAATGCCTTTACAGACCTCAGCAGTGTCCTCCCCCCTGATTTTTCATGGTCTCTGCCCCTCCCACATCCCCAGTCTGTGATGCTCAGCAGCAGGCTTCCCCCCTTTTTACTTCAAAGAGGTTACTAAGCATGAGGCTAGGAAGTACATATGCAAAGTACTCGGTAAAGCAAGATTCAGCGTGGACAATCTACAGTAGATCTCAAATTTCTTGCCCTCACCCTCAAGGAAACTCTTACACCTCTTACCAAGATTCTAAACCTTTCTCTAAGACTTGAGCAATTAACCCAAAATGTAAACAGGCCCTAGTAACCTCGGTGCACCAAGGAGGAGAGAGGGCACACTACACAAACTACAGGCCAATCTCCATTCTACCTCCTCTATCAAAAGCAGTAGAGTGTATAATTGCAGATCAGCTTGTGGACTACCTGGACAAATACAATGTCCCTAACAGCATGGCTTTCGTAAAGGTCATAGTAATACCACTGCACTGTTAGAATTCACTGTTTTCATACATACGCCCTTGACTAAGGCCATATGGTAGGGGCTGCTTTTATCAACCTGGCGAAGGCCTTTGATACTGTGAATTACTCACTGCTACTTGGACAATTATCGCTCAAAGGGTGTTGAATGATGCTGTCAGCTAGTTCAAAAGCTACTTAGAAAACTGTTCACAGCAGGTCAAGATAACCAATGTCCTATCTGAAAGGAAGCCAGTCCAGTCCGGAGTGCTTCAGTGATCTGTACTAGGCCCTTTCTCTTCAGTATCCTCTGAATAACCTCCCACGAGCCTGTCATGAACAGATTCTGCTGTACACGGATGATGCCGTGATCTACTTTAGTAACCCTGACCCTATGATCCTCCTGGATAACCTTCAACACAGTTTCTCAGAACGGGAAAAGTGGTTCAGCACTCAAAAACTGGTACTAAACTATAAAAAGACCAAAGTGATGCTTTTCAACAATGCCAGTAAAAAACACAAGTCGAAACCCTTGTTCATCACAAACTGCACTGGTACCCTGCTTGAACAGATCCACTTCTTCAAATATCTAGGTGTCACTGTTGATAGCTCACTCACCTACTCACAACATATTGATAACATAGCTGAAGCTGTCAACATAAGGATTGGCCTACTCCACAGGCACAAGCATAGCCTCACTCCTGAGGCACTAAAAACAGCAATTTTCGGCTCTGTCATTACCATCATCGATTATGGGCTGGTTGTTTATGGCTCTCCCTCTGCTACATCCTTTCACAGGATCACTGTTGCTCTTAACAAAGCATGCAGACTCCTTACTGGGGCTGCCCACCTCACGCACACATGTGAGCTATATGCTCAGACTGGGTGGCTTCAATTATTCAGCCAGATCCAATATCAAACCTGTTTACTTGCCAAGAAGGCACACCTTGGTTTGCTACCCCCTGGGGTCCAACAGCTCCTTAGCCCTTGTCACAGTACCCAACATACTTGCAGCTCAGCAACTCAGGTCTTTACTGTTCCCAGATGCTGCACTACCTTAGGGCAGTGGTTTTCGCTTATAGAGCCACCCTCTGGTTCAACACCCTGGGTAGGGACATCTCTGCTGAGTCAAAACTCGGCCCTTTCAAACACCAACTCTGGCAGCATCATTTGTAAACAGTATATGTGACTGCTGCCCTTAACAGCCTTCTGCTTATGCTATCATTGAACTTATACCTTTTGGCACTTTCTAACACTTGGTACTTCATTTCAATACTACCCTTAAGCTTTTCCTCCCCCTTCACCCTGCTTCTTCCCTGCTCATGCATCTTTGAGCTCTTCCCTGCTCTCCTCACCTTCCTCTTCCAGCCCCCACCCATTCTCTTATCTCATGCCACCTCTTTGCAACTTCTTCCCTCTTTCCCACTACATTTCTCTTTCACCTCTGTCCGACCCATATTACTCTCTCTCTCTCTCTTGGGTTTTTGACAATGCCTGCTAGTCTGCCCCCTTCCCTGGCTAAACACCACCTCCTCCCTCTATTATTAATTTGTTTTCCTCCCCCTCACTTTGCCAGCACTCCCCCTTCTGTTTGCAATTGCCCCATTTCCCTCCATCCACCTCCCCCTTCCCTCATCTCTCTATCCCCATTACCTCCTTAGCAACTCCGCTCCGCCTCCTGTGCAACTCATCTCCTTCTCCCTCTTGTTTCTCCCATCCCCACCTTACATCCCATTACTTTCTCTCCTAGATTTTGACAAGAACTCCCAGGCTGCCCTCTCTTCTAGCCCACTCTACTGTATATTGTGTAACATTCAGTGCTATTTTGATTGCTTTTGATGTATTAGTTTTTTGAAAGTATAGTCTTGATGTCCGCTATTTACTTATCTATTGTTTACCTTGTTTTGTATTTGTACTACTGACATGGGACCTTTGTAAATGAGTTGGACAAAGGTGCTGTAATCCAAGACTCAATAAATAAATAAATAAAATAATACAAAGCACCCCAAGATGGACACCAAGATCTTGTATGGTATCGTGAGATCTCTGGGCCATTCATCCAAAGTAAAAAATTACCAGCATAAAGATGGCTGCCACCATCTAGTGCCTACAAGATCTCAGTGCTAATGACCTGCCCAGTAGAGAAAACAAGTAGCTGCTGCAAAAAATGTCCACAGAATTGTCCAGCTCTCTAGAGCTCAGTGCCATTGGCCTGGGAACCGTACTCTTCCCAAGAGTTACAAGTGTTTGAGGCCAAGTCACAAAACATCCACAGCCTGTTAGCAATCACCCAGTGACTCAGTGTGGAGAGACCACCATCTCTCATAGAAACATAGAATTTGACAGCAGATAAGGACCTCTTGGCCCACCTAGTCTGCCCATTTCCTACCTAACAGATAAGCTGCAGATCCTAGTTAACCAACAGCTTACTTCCTCCTTCTTCAAGGTTTGAATCTTGCTGCCGCAGACAATGGCTGAGTGGACCCACTGAAACAACCTTGCAGCCTTGAGGCATGCGCACACACATCACCTCGAGGCACAATCCAACAGCACAAAAGCAAACATGAAAGAACAATGGGAAACCAACCTTTGGTCCCTCACAAGTGAAAGAACAACAGGACGTTGACAGTGTGAAGTCTGAGTTGTGGAGCAACCACGTGCAAGCTCCTGAGTGACTAGCATTTTACTTAGTCATTGAGTATATTAGCAAGGACTCCCCGGGCTGTGGCTAAACATAGAAACACAAGACTTTGATGGCAGATAAGGACCGTTTGGCCCACCCAGCCTGCTCATTTCCCTACTCTAATGGATAAGCTGCAGATCCAGTTAACCAACAGCCTACTTCCTTCTACTCCCCACTAGAATTGCCTTATGTCTGTCCCATGCATTTTGAATTCCCCACTGTTTTTGACTCCACAACTTCCTCAGGAAGGCTGTTCTTTGCATCTACAACCCTCTCTGAAGAAATACTTCCTTATGTTACCTCTAAGCCACCCCATCTTCAAATTGTGCTCCTTGTTCTTGCACATCTCCATTTCTGAAAGATGCTACCCTCTTGGACTGTGTTGATTCCCTTGAGGGTACTTGAAAGTTTCTATCATGTCCCCCTCTCCCTCCTTTCCTCGAGGCTATACATATTAAACTATTTTAGCTGGTCCAGTGGCACAGAGGGTTGAGGCACTGGTGCTACCTCATCCCATGCCAGTGACCGGGTTGAGGAACGGACCCAGGTTGTCGGGGGCTGGCAGGGCGGGAGAGGATCGAGCATCCGTGGGACTGCTCTCCTCTCCTAGGGGTGAGTGAGTGGGGTCTTGTCGTGCTGCAGTGGCCTCTGGTGGAGACCAGAGCACTGCTGGCCTATACAAGAAAAAGGAGGAATAACCAGAAAAAGCAGAATATAAACTGCACGTAGCCTGATGATGGCTGCCCGGCGCTCTGAGGCCATCAAGGTCCCACTGAGCTCCCTGCCTCAGCAGTATCCCTGGGGCTAAGGACAAATAGGAGCACTAGTCTGCCCCTCGGCTGGTGCCTCCCCTCAGAGGAGGGGGACCCATCCGGTGAAAGGGTTACACTTGGTCACCCTAGGGATCAGCTGCGATCTGGGGCAGGCAGAGTCTCAGAAGACGGATGGATCAGAGGACTGCCTTGAAAGCCTGAAGGAGTGGCTACCGAGGAGCACGGGGAGGATGAGAAAAGATCACTCAAAAAAACAACTATTTTAGTCTTTCTTCATATGTCTTCTGGTGCAGACCCTGTACCATTTTGGTTGCCCTCCTCTGGACAGCCTTCACTCTGTCTATGTCTTTGTGGAGATGGGGTCTCCAGAACTGCATGCAGTACTCCAGATATGGTCTTACCAACTGTCTGTACAGAGGGACAACAACTTCATATTTTCTACTGGTGGTGCCTCTCCCTATGCATTCCAGTATCCCCCAGCCCTCCTTATTGCCTTCTCACGTTGCTTGCCCACCTTTAGGTCATCTGATATAACTACCCCCTTGTCCCTTTCAATCTTTTTGTTTTCAGTATCTCACCCCCATTGTGTACTCTTTACCTGGGTTTTTGTTTCCCAGGTGCATTACTTTGCACTTCTTTGCGCTGAACCTAAGCTGCCATACATTTGACCATTCTTTCAACCTTGTCAAGTCCCTTTTCATCTTTTCCAGCCCACCTTGTATATCAACCCTGTTGCAGATCTTTGTGTCATCTTCAAAGAGACATACTTTTCCATCCAGTCACTCTGTAATGTCACTTATAAAGACATTAAAAAGGACCAGCCCAAGTACTGAACCCTGCAGTACCCCACTAGTAACCCCCCTTTCTTTACTGTGGACTCTGTTAACTATTACCCTCTGTGTCCTGTTGTCCAGCTAATGTTATACCCAGGCTACCACCCTGGGACCCACTCCCAGGCTGGCTAATTTGTTTATTAATCTTTTCTGTGGGACTGCATCAAATGCCTTGCTAAAGTCTAGGTAGGCCATGTCCACAGCCCCTACCTGGGCTAAAAGGGGAACCATCTATGATCCAGTATCAACCATCACACAGAGACATCGGGTGAGGCACAACAGCAAACAACCAACCATATCTGGTAAGATTTCTATCAGCAGAGGAGGTTTTCTAGGGGCAGTGCTGCTTTGAGTTTCAATCCTGTCTTGAGGTGGAGTGTACTAAATGTCCAGAATACTTTGTGAACACAAAAAATGGATGTGGTCAATCTGATTCTGTAATGAATCATTCTGGACACCAATTTTCTTTCTTTAAAAGTTTTTATTGTTTGATTTATTAGTGGCAAACCCCAAAGTTTCACCTACTGGCTTCTTCAGGGGGCTATAAATGAAAATCAAACACATTTTATACAATCAATTCATGTTTATAAGTTTATAAAGATTTTTTTTCCAAAAACTTCTCTATGACAAAATATGCTCATATCATATTTTCTGTCAATGTCATTGATCTCTTGATAATTTGTACAAAGATCCTCCATATTTTGCATTTGAAGCATCACTGTTATATATATTTTTCAATCTTAATGTTAATAAGTATATATTTCATGTTCAACATACTTTTAAACAGTCTCCTTTTCTAATATTCATAAGAGATACTGACTGGCATGTTGCTGGCCATCGGGTTACCGCTGGTCTGCTCCAGTCATCTATCCTTTCCTGATATTTTTATCAGCCAAGAAATTAACAGTATCCATTTCCTTTGTTTTCTTAAATCATGTGTATACAGCTTTTAATGCACATTTCTAGATGTAAAAAATATTTTATACCTTTCAGCAGTGAGCAAAGTCAAGTCATTACAGCCGAGTGATTCTGGTGGTGTCTGGTCAACTAGCAAAGTGTCCGGTGCCGGGAGAGAGTGGAGGCAAGTGAATGCAGGGAGCACTGGAACTTGGCACTTGTTTGCCGTTATAACCCACAGGTTATAGCAACAAATTATAACCCAGGTTTCCTGTAGGAGAAAGTGCTCCCCAGTTACTATATGTTCATAATTTCCCTTATATTCACTGCTAATGTGCTTAGTACAGACTTCTACTTCTGCTTTGTTAAAATACCAAAATGCCTTAGGATTGTTTGAGCAGATGTATTATAGTATTGTGTGCTCTTATACAATTTGAAATGTTCATTTCCTAAGCTTGATGCAGAAATGATTTTTAATGCAAAATATCCTTTCTTTTTGGATAATTCCTGATATTTTCATACAGCTGTGTTTATCTGCATTTGAATCATTTGTCCTTTAGTGGTCATGTTGTGAGGTCAATAAATATGTTCCATTCACCTTTTTAAGACAGGCCACAAGATAATGGGCCTGGTTCTAGAAAGCATACACCAATGCGCCAGATGCACCAATGGGAATGGCGTAAGTCGCAAATACTTCCAGCAAATATGACAAAGCAATTCTACAATGCGAGATGTGCATTGACACAATGCAGTAAACCAATGTCGACTTACACCACAGTTGCGACAAACCCGCAGATACGCAAATGTGCAGCTGAACATACACCAAGGAAATGGCAGAGAAATGCCAGGGCGGGATTCTAGAAGCAGCGGTGCCACAACATACACCAAGACCAGATGGCACAACATAAACCAGATGGGAGCAGGTGTAACATGCACAGCAAAGAAAGGAGCAGGGCCCGACAGGCCAGATACACAGCAACACACATGTGAGATAGGATAGAGAGTGTCCAATGAAGGCAGGCACACAGGGGCAATGTGGCACAGGGTACAAAGGGAGCACAGAGACCACAGGCACAATGCAAGGATGATGGCACCACCAGGCACAATGACCCTGCCATGGCCACTGATACATGTAAACAGTGTAACCACAACAGGGACACAGCACTGGGAGGCACAGACCAGTGGACAGATAGTGGTGAGACACACCAACGTCTGTGCCAGTGGTGCCACCACTGCAGAAATAATGGCAACTGAGGCAGAAGGTGCAGCACAGGTACCGTGCCACCACACAGCTGGGAGGTACAAAGTGAGGTAGCAAGGACACCATAGCATGCATGGTGACCTGCAGCACCAGGACACCACAAAGATGTGGCCTGGGGACAGTGGCCTGTGCTGTGATTAGCACAAATGGCACACCAACCTGATGCACAGGAGGGAACACTGGGGACAGCAGGCACCAACACCAGTGTGCACTCGTGTGCATAGCAACGACACACACACACACACACACACACACACACACACACACACAAGGCAAACATACCAGTAACAGACACAGGGACAGTGTATATGGCAAACGCTTTAATGAACAATATGGGACAGGGTTACAGGGTAACAATGGGAGGGATGGGGATGAAAAACAGGCAACAGCAACAAACATGAACATCACAGTAAACTCAAAGCCAAACAGCCACCCACAACAACCCCGAACACCAACCTGCATCCACGTACACCCCAACACAGGCCCACCAAACAAGCAACATTCCACCCACAAACAAAGAGCAATATGCAAACCCATCCAGCCATTGTCCACCCACAACACCCATATGCACAGACCCAGCAAAACACCCCACTCCTATATACATGCCCTCACACAGAAATTCCAACCATATCCGGCAGTAAGCGGACATGGCAACTATGTATACCGGAGTTCATCAAGGGGCGGCCACTGACCCGTGTAGGCACCCAATGTCTTGTAGGATGACTGTCACCAGAATAAAAAGGCAGTCCTGGTCTGGGCCCCCACCCTGCATAGGTTCAGCAGCGGATCCTTCAGCCTCCACAGGCAACGGCTCCTCCTGCTACAACACTGGCATGGCCACCTCCTGCCGTGGTCCAGAGTCCCCAGCTGCAGGGACAGCAGCACATGGCACAGTGTCTGTTGGCAGGGTATCCATGCCTGCCCCTGCTGCGACGGCCACAACAATGGGCCCATTCAGTGGTGCAGCCATGGCCCCATCCTCATCTGTTGTGACACTGCACTCCCTGTCCAGGCTGAGTGGCTGTGAGTGTTCTGGCCCATGTTGCCCACCATCAGTGGGTTCTCCCTGGTCTAGCTGTGCTTCCATCATGGCCAGGTCCCCCTTCAGCAGCTGCTACTGTGGAAGAAGTGGAGGAGGAGGAGGAGGAGGATGATGAAGATAGTGGCAGCACCCTGGACCTCCGCTGCCTGCACCAGGTGCGCAACCATTACTTCTCCATGTCTTGTGCCTTGATGGCTGTCATTGCCCACAGCAGGGCCCTCTGCCACTGTGGCAGCCTGTTATGGACACCTTTAGGGATGTAAAGGATACGGTCAGTGATGGGCCCAGACAGGGGGGCACACACAAATAGGCAAGCAATATGAGGCTGCAGCACAAGCCACAATGTGTCCACTAGCCATGGCCATGGAACAAGGGGTCCATGGAATGTACTCCTGACCTCACTGCAGCACCTCCTGCCTGAGGCTGGGAGGTGGCCCTGCTGCATGGCGTGGGTTGTGCCAGTGGAACCTGTGGGGTGAAGGGCAGGTGAATGTGTTGGAGGCACCACGTGCCATGGCCACCATGCCAGCACTGCTGCAATAGATGAACAGCTGTAGGGATACATACTAACTCCAGGGTCCTGCCCTGACCGCATCTCTGCATCCCTGCAGCAGGCCATGTCAATCATATGCTGCAGGACTCCAGCCTCCCTGCGCATCAGGTCCTGCCAGTGGTGGGTTAGCTGGCAGATGGTCCGGGGTATCCCTGTAGCCTCCACCATGCTGGTGGAGATGGCTGTCCAAGCCCGCTCACACTTACGCTCCGCAGCACTGATCCTCCAGCTTCCAGGTGGCAGCAGCGTCTGACACCACTGCTGTACATTGTTAACAAGCAGTGCCATCTCGTGAGGCATAAAGTTAGGGGCATGCCCGCTGAGGCTCCGGGATGATCCAGAGGACATTACAGCTTGTTGTCTGTGTGGCACCTGTAACGGGGTAGGAATGGCACATGCATCACTACAGACGCCCACCATGGCTGTACAGACCACCCCACCCACCATGCACAACACCAGACACCGGCTGTGGGACATGGTCAGTGCCGGGCCACAGGCCTACAACTGTGGCCCACCACCCCATGTGGTACCCTTACCAATACCATGCACAGCATGGAGGTGTAAATGCCAAGCCGTGCCATGCAGGGGCTGGGCACACAGTGCTGCACAGTGACCACAGTGCACCAACACGGCACCCATCCCCTGCAGAAGCATGTTGCGGGCGACCCTGCACTGTGTAGTGTGGAGCACCACATGCAGCCTTGCCACATGTCTGCACCAGCACCCCCATGTGGAGCTGCATGCAGCCACACCTACCAGGCGGCCAAGGGGCTGACACAAAGCCAACCATGGGCGCCAGCATGGGGATTGACAGTTACTTACCTGTGTTGTGCACCATGGTGTTCAGAGTGGGTGGCACTGATGGGTCTGAAGCACACCTGGATGGAGAAAGAGCAGGGCAACATAAGTCTGGCACAGTCGGGGACACCTGAAGCTGCTGCAGTGTGGCAGTGTGTACCTACCTGGGCCTGTGTGGTGGAGCTGATTCTTACACAGGGACAGAGAGCAACAATGTCAGGTACACAGTGCTGGACAGGCATGGGGAATGTGCTCATTGAGCAATGTCATATACTCACTGAAGACTCATATGTGTCCGCCGTGGAGCTAGGGAGGGAATGGACATGGGTTAGTACATAGCCGTAGGTACCCCTATGGCCAGCAGCCTGTGGCTGCTGCTCCCCCCAACTGGCTCCATCCCACAGGAATGTACCCTCACATGACCCAGGACAGCCCCCAGAACACCCTGCTGTGACTGACCATGCACAGGATGGATATGGTCTGGTGCATACCTGACGGGTGTAACATGTAGGGCGTGGTACATGGACAGTGCAACACAGCCAACTGAGCAGGCGGCAGTGCACCTGTATGTTCAGCACAAGCAATGTCCTGTGTAGGCCCCCCTCACACAGTCTGGGTGACGGCTGGTGGTACCCAGCCTGTTCCATGCAGGACTGCCAGGACATGGGCCGCCACATGCCGCACACAGGCATGGATGGTGCTACAAGGTTGGATGGCGCAACATGACTGGACACAGCACACAGGCTTGCATGTAGGCCAGCCCAGCACTGTGGTGACACCCCCCCCACCAAACAGATATGCCTCCCTGTTGCACCAGCACAGCGACAGTGTGACTGGGCCATAGCACCACCTATGTGGGCCAGTACAAGTGCCATGTTGGCAACCCAGCTGGGATACCCGTGACCAGTCCCAATCGCACTGTGCACCCATGGTGTCCCCGCTGGCACACTGTCCATGCATCTATGCCTACAACACAGGACTACAGTAGCATGCATACCATACAGTCTGTGACACACCTATGGGACCCTGTAGTACAGCATGCCACCATGGTGTGGCAGCAATGTCCAACAGGGCGTGTGCAGTGATGGGCACCACCTCACCTCTGGTGGACTTTGCACCCTGACTGCAACCCTTGCCCACACACCAGAGGCATGATGGGACACCTGCATGACACCCTCCATGGCAGTCAATAGTGCCCACTGCTAACACAATATCGACCTGTGTACAACCCTCCCTGGGTGCCCACAGGGAGGGGTGCACCCATGGTGGACTGTGTACCATGCACAGTGGCATCGTGTTACACAGACATTCCCAAACCCCTCAACCGGGGACCCAGCTGCCAGAACAGTGTCAACTGTGCCAGGGCCTGCATACACCAAGCCACCGGGTGTGCACTGCAGTACCCTGTTGTGTCCTATACAACTTGCCCAATGCATGCATGCATGGTGGTGTGGGTCCCAACCCCACCCAGCCATGGCAGCTGTGCATACTACATGTGGGCTGCCTGGGTGGCCCCAACCGCAGCAGGCACAGCCCTGTACTGCAGGGGCCAATGAGGGGTGTGGCCATGGCCTGTGCTGTGCTGGCATGCTGGCATGTTCCATGAGCAGTACCGCTGAGAGGCTCAGAGGATTGGGGGTGTACCGCCAGGTGCCCCTCAGCATGGGGGCCATCCCACCCCATGCCTTGCCCCAGAGCCTGGCCCACGGCCACCCGACATGGGCAGTGTACTGCTCACACAGCCACTGTTCAGTGCCTGCATGCCGCTGGCCAGGTGCCATGTCCACAACACACCCATCACTGCAGTTCGCATCGTACATCTCACCACCATGGGTGCCACAGTGTTCTGACCATGTGCCCCATTACATGAGGCAGCAACCCCCACCCTGAGGTCACTGTCCCACAATGTCCTCAGGGGTGGGAGGGGGCTTGTGTTCCATCCACTGAGGACACAGCCATAGGATGTCTACCCCACCGCAGGCATGGGGGAGGGCTTGCTTGGCCTAATCGCATGGGTGAGTGATGGACCATACAGGCAACATGTTACCACACACATGTGGCATGTCCAGTACACCACCCGCCACACAGTGGTGTGTGGTTGTAACTTGCCCCCCATATCCCTGCCCACCCTCCCACAGCACAGCCCCCTGGTACTGACCACAGCCATTGCACATAACGTATCGGATCCCCTGACTGCCCACCTTTGGGAGGGTCATGCCTGCATTCCCTCACCCATACCACAGTACGGGGATCATTGTACCATACAGAGGCTCGCTGCACCACATTGTGGAGCTCTGTGCCAAATTCATTGTTGATCTACGGGAGCATCACTCCATTGTACATGCTGCATGTCACTATGTCAGTCACCCCGAGACAGGCATACTGAACATGAACAGGGGTGTAGCCAGACAGTTCTGTATTGCACAAGCAAACACCAACATCCCCCCTGCCATTATTAACTGTACACATCCTCTCCAAATGGTCCCCTTCCAAACATGCCTGACAGATGTCAGATTTCCCCTCTGAATCCTAAAGTGGTTATACATGTAACCCCCTCCTACACAACAGAAGTATTTACAGTGACACCCTTCCATGGCCTATAGTGACACATTTACCGTAGTTCAGAGTGCTAATGCAATGTGAACAGCATATGGTTCATGACACACACTCCACATGTCTGTACACATACAGTATGTGTACAGTGAGTATGCCTACCTACACCCTTGAACATGACTGCAACAGTACAACAGTGTTCTGTGCCTCTAGGTGTTGTCTGTTGCAGGTCTCCACATGCAGCCCATGGGTCCCACTGTGTGACAGGCACTGTACAACAAATGGGAAGCAAATGGCTGAGAGGCATGAATGCCTGTCCCAGTCCCTCATGGCAGTAACAGATGGAGTAGGGGTATGTTAGGGGGGACCTGCTGTTGCCCAGTACTCACCAGTCTGCTGAAGTTCTGTCCCTGTCCCAGTCTAGATGGCACTGTTCAGTTGCAGCTCTCACCTACTCCCAGGTCTGCAGTCCCTGTACCACTACACTGTGCCTGGGCCTATCGACTCACAATCATACGTGCTGCACATGCATTTCGCACGTGTATCGCACATCACATTTCACAGATGCTGATATGTGGCATGAGTGGTGGCAATTGTGATTTGCAAAACTGCTGTGTGGCATGGCATCTGCGATGTGTGGCTGCAGCCTGCCTGTTTTCATGCATTTGCATGTGCTCCCTGCGGATTCAACGCAGTTATGGAATGGGTGTGGGTGCCTCTACATGTGTAGTACCCGTGCCTGCAGTGCTCTGTGTGTGTGTGTGTGTGTGTGTGTGTGTGTGTCTTGTAGCTGTGTGCGTGTGTGTGTGTGCATGCGCGTGCGTGCCCGGGGGGTGCATGGCAGGTGGGTGCCCACTGGCTGTGGCACACGCAGAGCAATGTTGCGACTGGGGGTTACGCCCTGCCCAACATGTTCCCAGTAAGGCCCTAGCAATGCAATGAGACAAACTGACAACACACCATAGGGTTGAGGTGCAAGCATGTTTATTTACACGGTGCCCAATACACACATGTGCCCATTCCACAGTGCTCCCCGGTTCCACCCATCACGTGGGACCCCACACTCACCCATGCACACAGTCATGCATATACACGCACCCACACACACACACCCCATGTGACCACACAGTGCCCCCCAATGGACATGTGCCCCCTGCCATGCATATGGCCCCACACCCCCATTGCAGCCCCACCCAACATTTCCCCTACTGCACGGGTTGCCTGGGTGACTCACAACCATCTGCCACGCGCACGCCATCCTTGCACTGACCCTTCCAGTGCTGGATGCTGGGCTGTGGGGGACCCTGCCAGTCTTGCCGGCTGTGCGGTTCCCTGGCAGACCACCCCTGGCATCACACCTTGTGGGCCTGTGTGTGCCCCTACAGGTGGGCTGCTGTGCCTCTGCCCACGCAAGCCTACTTGTCTCTGTGCCATGTGTGGCAGTGGTCATGCCGGAGCTGCATGGTGTATTCCCCCATCCTGTGTTGAACGCCTCGGCCCTGTGCAGCCTGCGGAGCAGCCTCCTCGGTGTGCCTGCCCCCTTGTGCATGCCCCGTGCCTGACCCTGTTCCTGTAGCAATGTGTGAGGTGCTCAGCCTGGCTTGTGCCTGTGTTGCCAGCACACCTGTGTGCACCACCATTGTTGCATCCTGGCACTGTCCTGTGCCTGGGTCAGTGTGGGCAGTGCCCACCTGGGCGTGTGAGTCCAGCAGCATGACTGTCAGGTGGGTGGATACTGACACCTGGGCCAGGGGTGGGGGAAGGGGTTCCACTGGCTCCGGTGGCTGTGTCTGGGTGCTGGACTGAGCAGTGGCTGGGGATGCCATCCACTGGGCCAGGCCTTGCAGGTGGTGCAGAAGCATCGGTGCACGCACTATGGCCTGCATGGCCATGGCCATGGCTGTATCCTGGTGGTGCTGCTGGTGTACCAGCATGTTCTCCAGGCCTGTGCTGAGGTGGTTCATGATGACCGTCAAGCATTCAGCACAGTGCCGGATGCCCTGTATGGCATCCCCCAGGCCAGCTATGCATGCCGCTGTATCTCTAGTGAATGCCTGCAGGGTGCCAGCGATGCTGGTTAGCTGCAGCTCCATGCAGGTGTGGTGCTCCTGCATGCCCTGTCGAATGTTCACCAGCTCCTGCCTGCACTCCCCCTGGCCAGCCAGCACCGACTGGCAGTAGACCCCAATGTAGGCCAGTGGGGATAGCTGGTCCTGCAGCACCCAGATGGCCTCATCCAACTTGTCCTCCAGTCCATGGGTGCTCAGTGGGCTGAACAGCCCTATGCCAGTGCCCTCCACCACTAGCTGGTCTTGGTCCGACGCCTCCCACTCGTCCACGGGCATCTGCACTGCCTCCACAGATGTGGCGGCACTGCTGGTGTTGTCCTTGGTGATCCTCAGCTGCTCCTGTGGTGATCCAGCTGAGTCCTCCTCACTGCAGTCCACTGCCTCCTCTGCCATGGGGCTGTCACCATCCCCACTCCCCTCAGGCTCAGACATCAGTGCCAGTGTTCCTGCCACAGGTGTACTGGTGGCAGGGCTGCCTCCAGCATCTGTTGGGCTGCTGCCATTGTCTAACACCATGCCAGTGGCCTGGGCCTTGCCAGCACCATCCCAGCCCTGCCACTGCTGCTCCCACCTTCGGGATCTGCTGGGGTAACCTGAGCCAGCTGCCATTGCACCTGTTGAATGGGACACATGTTAATGTGTCCCTGCATTATAGTGTGCCCTCACCTGCCTGATCAGTGTTTCCCTCACCGGTCTGCTTCAACATTGCACTCTGGCATTGCACCCACCACACCTCTGTGCTGTCCTACCTAGTGTATGCCACCACTGTACTTGCATCCTGCAGCGATGGCATGGGCCCCCATCATTGCTGCCTGTGCTGTCCAACCTGATACGGCAGCTCCAGCTATCACGTGGCCACCCCTATGGCTCCCCACTGCACAGTGGCATCATGCATGGGCACACCCATGGGGCTTCACTGTGCTGCAGGGGCCTGCACCCTGGGTGACTACAGTGTCCCTGCTAGCCATGCATGGCCCCTGCAGCCCTTGCCTGCACTCTGCAAGCACTGGGATGGTTACCCATGCCCACTCCCTACTGCCTAGCCCATGCCTGTGCACGACCCCCCTAAGCACACAGTGCATGTCACAGCATCTCCCAGTGCAGCCCAGGCCATCCCTCAGCATGCTTCCCCCACCAGTACATGGTGCAGGACACAGCAACACCCAGTGCAGCACAGGCCATCCTTCAGCCCCCCAACAGTTCACAGTGCAGGACACAGCAACACTCAGTGCAGCACAGGCCATCCCTCAGCATGCCCCCCCCCAACAGTACACAATGCAGGACACAGCAACACCCAGTGCAGCACAGGTCATCCTCAGCATGCCCCTCAACAGTACACAGTGCAGGACACAGCAACACCCAGTGCAGCACAGGTCATCCCTCAGCATGCCCCCCTCAACAGTACACAGTGCAGGACACAGCAACACCCAGTGCAGCCCAGGCCATCTCAGCATGCCCCCACAGTACGCAGTGCAGGACACAGCAACACACAGTGCAGCCCAGGCCATCCTTCAGCATGCCCCTCCCCACAGTACACAGTGCAGGACACAGCAACACCCAGTGTAGCACAGGCCATCTCTCAGTATGCCTCCCCCAACAGTACACAGTGCAGGACACAGCAACACCCAGTGTAGCACAGGCCACCCCTCAGCATGCCCCCCCTTCCAGGTTCTTGAGCCTGTGCCAGCCCCTCCACAGTTGCCCATGGGTCATTCCTTTGTACTACTGCACATGTCAGCAGCACACATGCCTGTCTCTGGCCTGCCCCTCACCATTTTCTGGTTCCCTTTGGCCCACTCTGCGTCTGGCTGTGGCCATGTAGCAGTTCTGTGGCATGCCTCCCCACTGTTACATCTGCCTACACATTGTCACCCCCCCCATCTTTACCGTTGGCTTGGGTGCTGTTGTCACGTCTGGCCTGTCACATACATTGCTGGTTGTTTGTCCCTACTGTACCTGTGGCCATCTGCTGTCTGTATGTGTCCAGCTGTATTACACCGATGATGCTTTGCTGGTTGAGATGTGTTGCTATCCTCCTCTCAATGCTGCTGAGTGGCTCCTGCTGGGTGGGTCCATCCCCTGTGCCCTGTGCACTACAGCTATTCTGCACCACCTTGTGCTTGACCAGGTGCTTCAGGTCATTCCATTTCTTCTGCACATCTCTGACCATCCTACACTGTGCAGCGATGGCATTGACCCTGCGTGCCACCCTGTCCCATGCTGTCTTCTGTTTCTCCCTCCTCTTGGTATCCCCTCTGCAGCTCATGAGGAGTGCATGGTGGGGTGGCAATCAGTTTGCTCCACCAGGGTGTTAACGTCCTCATGGCCAAAGTTCCTCTTCGTTCTCTGCCGTTCCACTGAAGCTTCTGCCAGTGCTGTGGCATATCTGCTGGTGTATGTTGGGGCGCTACTGCATGTTGCGCACTTTTGTATGGTGTATCTTGTCATGACTTACGTGGTTGCCATTGGTGTATTCTTGCAGGTTCTAGAATCGCACGTATCTCGCATGTTGCAGTTGCTATTGCGTATGTTCCGAAACTGCTTTACTTGCATCTGGCATATTTCTCTTTCTAGAATCAGGCCCTATTTGTGTATAGCATTCTCGCTGGATGACAAGTTGGTATTAAAACTGGTTGATCCATTTATTTTCTTTGATGTACTCATTTTTACTTTCTTTCCTGGAGGTCAACTCCATTTGTTGAGATGGGAGGGCAAAAGGGACATTTTGCATAAGAAATCTTTTCTGCATCAAGATCAAGACATAAATAAATCTCTATAGGTAGAGTAAGTGCCAACACATGATAAAAAAAATGCTACCCCAGTAAAAAGAGATCTGCCTTTCCCCCACAGTTTACTAAAGGTGTATAGGAAGAATGGTAACCAGTGATACAAGCCATGCAGAACTACCTAGAATGATTCTTTTAACTGAAGGCTCAAAAAAACGCACAAGAAAAAAACAACAAGAAACAGAATGCACCACTTAGCATGTCTTGACAACGGAACACACAACAGCCTATAGTACCCATATGAAAGCCATGTCTGCCTTAGCAGGCATTTTAACTAGGTAATGGTGATTTCATCACATCACACTGCTTCATACAGGTACAAGAGGAGAGCCTAATGAGGCACCCTTCACTGCACAGCTACATCACTGCGAGGAAACTGAAACAGAAGCAGCTAAACTTTAAGTAAGTGTAGCATACTAATGCACTACTGTCACTAAAAATAACTAAAATAGAATTGTTTGCAGAAGTGAATGGGGACACATGTAACAGAAATAACATAAAAAAATGAAAGAACTTGTGATGCGCAAACTGACTAGGAAATGAACAATGTGTTTGAAAAACTATATAAAAGCACATGATACCATAATACATCTCCACAAACAATCCTAAAGCATTTTGTCATTTTAACAAAGCAGAAGTCTGTTCTAAGCACATTAGAGGTGAATATAAGGGAGATTATGAACATATATTAAACTGTGATGCAGTTAAATATAAGAAAAGGATGTAGAAGCACAGCAATGTTTTGATATGCAACCTTAGGAAAACTCTAGCTGACTTAAAAAGCAGAGATAAAACAATAGAAAAAAATCATGATTCATAAACTCTTAGATATGTGTAACAGAATACGTCTATTATGATGAATTGATGGCATTTAACAATATAACAAGAGTAAGATTAAATATATGGCTAGCTCACTGTTCTTGAAAGCTTAGCAAAATCGTGTCATGTCTTACAGTGCAAAACAAAAGTGCCAGCAACAAGAAGTAGGTATGCAATGAATCTTTATGTTATATATGAACGAAAGTATACATCAATGTGGTCTTAAGAAATATTTTAAAGTAGCTGTATATCATTTAACTGTAGATCATTAAAGACTGGGGAAATTAGATACAGAACGACTTCCAACATGGGGAAGTAATTACAAGTGAAAAGGTATAAAATAATTGTTTACATCCAGAAATATGCATTTAAAACTATATACACATGATTTAAGAAAACATGAGAAGGAATACGTGTTAATTTCTTTAAAGGCTGATAAAAATATCATGAAAAGATAGATGGCTGGAGTAGACCAGAGGGAACACAAAGGCCAGTAAAATGCCAATCAGTATCTCTATACGAATATATAAAAAAGGAGGCTGTTTAAAAGTATTTTGAACATTAAATAGACACCCACTAACATTAAGATTGAAAATATATATAGAATAATGATGTTTCAAATGAAAAATATGGAGGATCTTTGTACATATTAATGGGACAGTGATAAAAAGTATGATTCAAAATTAGACTATTTTGCCATAAAGAAGTTTAAAAAAATCTTTATAAACTTCTAAACATGAATTGGTTGTAAAAAAACATGTTTTTGATTTTCATTTATAGTCCCCTGAAGAAGCCAGTAGGCGAAACTTTGGGGCTTACCACTAATAGATCAAGCAATAAAAACTTTTAAATAAAAAAGAAAATTGGTTCACAGAATAATTCATTACAGAATCAGAGTGACCACATCCATTTTTTGCATTCACAAAGATTTTTATCAGACCACGATTTTTGTAGCCAAAACCATTTAGTACCCCCAAAAAATCAGATCACCACATCAGTCAGATCAGTTCAAATGGAAAGAGTGCTTCAGGTCTAAACAAGCTACAAAAACTGAAAATCTCAAGCACCAACAGGACCAATTGGCACAATCAAAAACTATTGGATTAATCAGGGGAAATCAGAAAGAAAACAGATTAAAAACGAAACACAAAAAATGTACGCTGACTGAGAAACTATCAATGATCCATTCTCTGAGACAGAGTGAAGGGGAAGAAGATATAACACAGAACACACACACATTCATCATAAAAAAAATGTGGTTTCTTACTCAAAATATATGAAAGCACAACATGAATGAAAGTTAATAGGACCAAGAAACCCTGTTCTTTCTTAATGTATAAGTCATTGGCAGGGAGCCAATGTGAGATGCGACCAGCCTAGACAGATGAACAAGCTAAACTGAAAAAGATCCCACAGGAAGAGGGGAAGGGAAGACAGGATCAGATTCAAAAGTTTCTGTTTGTGCATTAGCCTATCAGGACACTTCCATAACTGAAGTGTGATGTGGCTCAGAGTTCCGTAAGAGGAATGATAGATAATAGGGCTTCTACAGTATTTATGCAGCTTTTTCATGTGGGAATGTGTTTAAAAGTGCTAACTGAGTGTGAATGAGATGGTATTTAGTGGTAGGAGTGTGTAATGGCATAACTGTTTCATAAGTGTGTGTTGTTATCTGCTGCTAACAGTGGGTAATGGAATCTTTGTTTACGTTTTAATATTTAGTTATTTTTTTTATTTATGTAAAATTTGGTGACCAGGATAGGCACACTTACCTGGGGCTCATTTCCAGGCATGACCCAGGGGAAAGAATACAACAGGAAGTGAAACAGCAATAATAACTTCATTATCTACTATTATTAGTAGAGTCTGAAAGGAATTGGAAGCCCTAAAGGGAAACAAGGCAATGGGGCCAAATGGTATCCACCCAATGGTACTTAAAGAACTGATCACAGTGCTAGTCACTCCTCTGACAAAACTATTCAGCACCTCCTTGGAGATGGGGATTGTTCCAGATGACTGGAGGAGGGGCGATGTAGTTCTTCTGCACAAGAGCAGCAGCAAGGAGGAGGCTAGCAATTACAGGCCAGTCAGTTTCACATCAGTGGTGAGGAAACTATTGGAAGCCTTCTTGAAGGAGAGACTGATGGAGTACCTGGAGGCAAATAGGCTGCAGAACCATCAGCATCACAGAAACACAGAAACATAGAAGTTGATGGCAGATAAAGACCTCAAGGCCCATCCAGTCTGCCCATGGCTTCATGGGGGAGAGGTCATGTCAAACAAATCTCATAGAGTTCTTTGACTGTGTGATTAGAGAGGTGGATCAGAGGAAGGCAGTAGATGTGGCCTATCTGGACATTAGTAAGGCATTTGGTACTGTACCACACCAGTGTATAATTAAGAAATTTAGCAACCTGGGGGATAGAGAGAAGATGTAAACTTGGTATCAAATTGGTTGAAGTGTAGGAGACTAAGGGCAGTGATAAATGGCACTCATGCAGGGGATGGGAGAGTGACCAGTGAACTACCACAGGGATCGTTCTGTACTGGGACCCGTCCTCTTCAATGTCTTCATAAGTGACATTGCTAAGGGAGTGGAGGGGTAGGGGTGTCTCTCTGTGGATGACACAAAAATCTGCAACAGGGTGAACTCCCAGGAATGGGAAGGAAAAATAAAAAGGGATCTGGGGAAATTATAGCAATGGTCTAAGTTGTGGCAGCTGGGTCTCATTGCCAAGAAGAGCACAATCATGCACCTGGGGAGGGAATCTTGGGAGCTGTGTGTAAGATGGGGGGTTACCTATAGCCACCAAACAGGAGAGGGACCTTGGGATAATCATATCATATGATCTCAAGGTGGCAGTGTAGTGCAGCAATGCAGTAGGCAAGGCTAGTCAGATGCTGGGGTGCATAGGGAGGGAGATTTCTAGCAGGAAAAGGGAGGTGGTGCTGCCCCTGTATCACTCACTGGTGAGACCTTGCCTGGAGTACTGTCCAGTTCTGGAGGCAACCCCTCACAAGGACATTTACGGGGTGGAAGCAGTCCAGAGGACTGACAAATCTATGTTTTTATGCATGTTTCTATTATCTGCAGTTAGCAGTGAATAACAGTATGTCACAACAACTGTAAATCAGTGAGTAAGTAATTCGGGTCAGTCATGTAATAAATACTACCCCCAAAAAGCGATGCATTAAGAAACATACAAAATAAATGAAACACATTAAATTTAAGTTGTTATATTGACAGTCACCAGAGAGGAAAGGGATTTGGGGATTTTCATCTCAGATGACCTAAGATGGCCACTCAGAGTGAAAAGGCTGTAGGGAGAGCCAGTGACATGTTGGGGTGCATAGAAAGGGGTATCATCAGCAGAAGGAGGGAGGTGGCAATACCACTATACAAAACATTGGTGAGTCCTCATCTTGAGTACTGTGTGCAGTTCCAGGGCCGCATCTTCATAAGGGCGTAGGCAGGGTGGAGACAGTTCAGAGAAGAGTGACTAAGATGATACAGGGCTTGTGAAAGAAGACTTATGAGAGAGATTAAAATACTTCATTATGTATACACTGGAATATAGGCATGAACTGGGAGATAGTATAGAAACTTTCAAGTATCTTAACGGCATAAACATGGTGCAAGTGGAAGACATTTTTTGATACAGGAGATGTACAAGAACAAGGGGGCACGATATGAGAATGGAGTGGGGCAGGATAAAGGGTAATGTGAGGAAGTTCTTTTTCATAGAATGGGTGGTGGATGCAAGAAATCGCCTGCCCCAGGAGGTGGTAGGAGTGAGCACAGTGGCGGTATTCAGACATGCATGGGATAGGCATAACGGAACCCTAGTGGTGGGAGGGAGAAACTAAAGCCGATGACCAAGTAGGGTCAGCGACTGATGATACAGGTGGGGAATATGGGCAGACTGGATGGGCCCAGGGGTCCTTATCTGCCATCAGCTTCTGTGTTTCTATGTTTAGTTCATGTGTCAAAACCCCTATATTTGACAGGTTATAACTTGGCTATTTTAGGATCTAGGGTTTTGAAAATTGGTGTGCACCATCTTTGTCCCACAGGACAAATGCATGCAAAAAATCAAAACAATATGTCTAGTAGTTTTTAAGTTACTGATTGTAAAATTTACAGCACTTAAAACCCCCCACTATATTACATGGGTGGTTTAGTACCCTTATAGTTAGGGCTGAGTAGAGTGTTCAATGTCAAACTCCTAACTTTACACCTTAATAACTTTGCCTCTCTTCTAATGGAATTGCAGGAAATATTGCATGGGTGGTCATGGTGGCAAAGTCTGAAGACATGAACAGTTTCCTGCAGGTGTTTTTTGCTGTTTCTGAGATTACAAATGCTGATTTTTGAAAAAACTGAAGATTTTTTTCTCATTAATTAACATGTTTTTTTTCTGTCATGAACAGCCTAGGATGGAACAGAATTTGTTCACAAAATTCTCAAGGTAGAAGCGCCTTTGCTGAGATACTGCCTTTTGAAGGTTTCATGAAAGAATATTAGGCTGTTCCTGAGTTATAAGGATTTAAAGTTTGGTTTTGGATAACCCTCTGATATGAACGGTAAAAAAAAACGCTGATTGTGAGAGCTTATTTTTTATGATTTATTTGTCAAGAGAAATAACTTACTTGTCTTCTGAAAAAAAACCCACCTATTGTGATGTCTACCACCTATTTTATTTTACTCTAAAAAAACCCTGAAAATACAAAAAAGATGTACTTTGAAAACAGAAAAGAAGCACCTGAACCTATGTAAACAGAACCTGTTTAGCTAGATTCTGGTGTTTGGTGTTTGAAAATTTCCTGGAATAACATTTCTGGGCATCTGAAAATCCTAGGTGCTCAGCTTTGTGAAAGGAGTCATTCACCCGTGTTCTCTATATGAGGACAGCATGACTTTCTTGATTTTTCTGGCCATAGCTAGAGTGCTGTTTCTAGCTTGAGTGAGAGTAGTAAGCCAGTAATTACTGGATCTGGATTTCTTCCCCCCATTCATAGCTGTGGGGGGGGACACTGAGGATTCCAATCCTAATGCGGCTGTAAAGTATATGCCAATACTGGGGTGCACATTTGCCAGCGTCAGATCCAGTTATGTAAGATACCTGTAAAAAAGAAACTGGTCCCTAGCTGTTTGATTTTTTTTAACCTGTAAAAACAAAAATGATCGATCACTGATTTGACCCCCAAGACGTCCATCCACCACACCCAACCTCCCACTTAGCACCCACATCCTAAACCCCCCATACACCCTCAGTCACCTGAACACATCCCATGATGTAGATACATTCTCCAATAAAAAACATGTTTTGCTGCTGGAAATGGTGACTACAATATGAGAAAATAAGGTAAGTCTAGTTTAATGTATTTCAATGGGTTTTGAACTTTTACTCAGAGCTTTGATATTTTTCAGTATTTTTTTCACCAAATTTTCAACATGGCCTTTTTAGGACCCAACTTCATGAGCAAGGGAGATGGAATTTTTCAAATCTATCCTGAGAGTTGTTTCATTATTGTTGCACAAAATCACCTTTCTGGTGGGATTTGAAGATGTTCACCTACTGGTTTTATTGGATGGGGTCATAAGAAGGCTCTGCTGAAACTTTGGTGTAACAATATGACCAAGTTATGAGTGAACATTGAAATATTTCAACATTCACTCATAACTTCAAACATTTTCAATATTTTAACTCCAAACTTTTAACATAGCCATTTTTTCACACCACCAAGCTGAGATGGGAGACAATGGCAGGGTTGTTTTACAGTCCACAGGAGCAGCAAAGACTGGAAGAAGGGCTAAGGTTTTCTTCGTCTCTAATAAGAATACCACACTACAAAAAGATAACAAATTCTCACTACTAAGGGTTTGGCAAGCTCAACCCATCACATTTACAATACGTCTCTAGATAGTTATAGGGGTGCACCTGGTGTGTGACCCAACAAAAGCATATAATTGAAGTACCAGTGCCCCACCACAC
Organism: Neoceratodus forsteri; assembly: GCA_016271365.2. Classification (NCBI taxonomy): domain Eukaryota; kingdom Metazoa; phylum Chordata; order Ceratodontiformes; family Ceratodontidae; genus Neoceratodus; species Neoceratodus forsteri. The sequence goes on from CM057453.1 coordinate 1,390,023,138, forward strand.
TCTGCTGCTTACATGCCTGTAATTTTTTCAAATAACACCAGCATTTTTACTTATTTTAATTGTTAGAGGGGTTCTTGGTCTCATGTTTCAGCTGAAATATATTCAAGCCTGACCTCTGTGACAAAGTGACCACCTCATCAGTCAGGTATGTCATCACATTTTACCTTGCCATTCTAAGCTGTGGATCCTCTGCTTTCTCTAGCTCTTAAAAGGAGTCCACTCTCTGGCTTTCTTGCTTATATCATGTGGCCTGGCCAATTAGAAGTTCACATGGGAGCTCACCAATTAGGAGAAGGCCATAGTTCTCCTGCATGCAGTTCAGTACTAATGGTTTGGCAAGCTCAACCGATCACATTTACAATACATCTTTATAAGATTTATAGGGGTGCACCTGGTGTGTGACCGAACAAAAACATATAATTGAAGTACCAGTGTTCCCCCCCACCAACATTCTGCTGCTTAAAAGTCTGCAATTTTTTCAAATAACTCCAGCATTTTTACTTATTTTAGACTGTTAGAGGGGTTCTTGGTCTCATATTTCAGCTGAAATATGTTCAGGCCTGACCACTGCGACAAAGTGACCACCTCATCAGTCAGGTATGTCATCACATTTTACCTTGCCTTTCTAAGCTGTGGATCCTCTGCTTTCTCTAGCTCGTAAAAGGAGTCCACTCTCTGGCTTCCTTGCTTATATCATGTGCCCTGGCCAATTAGAAGTTCACATGAGAGCTCACCAATTAGAAGAAGGCCACAGTTGCCCTACATGCAATTCAGTACTAAGGGTTTGTCAAGCTCAACCTATTATATAGCTGCAGAGTCAAGCCATACAAAAGTGAGGGTACTGGACTTCAGGAGGGCTGACTGTCAGAATGTGAGAGTGCCTCAGAAAAGCACTAGCAAACAGGCAAGAAGGGGAGTGAGCAACAATGGGGAAACATTAAAACTGCCATCACAGAGGCAACAAGCCTTTGTGTGAAGCAAATAAACAAATCCAAACAAAAGAAAAAAAACACTATGGTTCTCAAAAGAGGTGGCAGGGAAGGTTAGGGAGAAAAAGATAGCATTTAGGAAGTATAAGGAAACACAAGAGTAGCAGGACTGAGAACTGTGCCAGTTAAAGCAGAAGGAAACGGGGAAGGCAGTCAGAATGACAAAGACCCAAACTGAGGAAAAGATAGCAAACTCGGTTAAGAAGGGGATAAAATCTTTTATAGGTACATTAGGGAGCGAAGAAAGAGAAAGGGAGGGATAGTGAGGCTAAATAAAGGGGACGGTGGGTGGGCAGAGAGGGACAGTGAAATAGCAGGGATACTGAATGAATACTTCTGCTCAGTATTCACAAAAGAAGAGGAGAGGGAGGTACCTAATATAATCAATAGAAGGACTCTGAATAGGGGGTTGAACCCAGTCCTTTCACAGAAGAAAGCATTCTGAAAGAACTCCTAAAACTGAAGGTAGACAAAGCAATGGGGCCTAATATGATTCACCCCAAAATTCTAAAAAAAAACTAAGTGGAGAGCTAGTAACACGACTGACTACCCTTTTTAACAAATCATGGGAGGATGGTGTAGTACTTGAGAACTGGAGGAGAGTGGATGTGATTCCCCTTCACAAAAGTGAGAGCTAGACAGAGGCAGGAAACTACAGATCTGTCAGTTTGACCTCAGTGATAGGGAAAATGATGGAATCACTTCTGAAGGAAAGAATTGTTGAGTACCTAGAGGGAAGTGGGGCACAGGACCCAAGGCAGCATGGATTCACAGTGGGAAGGTCATGTCAGATGAATCTAATCAATTTCTTTGACTGGGTGACCAAAGTAGTAGACCAGGGAGAGGCTGTGGACATAGCCTGCCTAAACTTTAGCAAGGCATTTGACATAGTCCCACACAAAAGATTAATAAACAAATTAACCAGCCTGGGAGTGGGTCCCAGGGTGGTAGCCTGAGTAAAACACTAGCTGGACAACAGGACACAGAAGGTAATAGTAAACTGAGTCCACTCTGAGGAAAGGGAGGTTACTAGTGGGGTACTGCAAGGTTCAGTACTGGGTCCGGTACTTTTTTATGTCTTTATAAGTGAAATTGCAGAGGGACTGGAAGGAAAAGTATGCCTCTTTGCAGAAGACACAAAGATCTGCAACAGGGTTGATACACAAGCGGGGAAGGAAAGGATGAGAAGGGACTTGGCAAGGTAGGAAAAATGGTCTGATGTATGGCAACTTGGATTCAATGCAAAGAAGTGCAAAGTAATGCACCTGGGAAACAAAACCCAGGGGAAGAGTACACAATGGGGAGGGGAGGTAGTAACAACAACAAAAATGGAAAGTGACCTGGGGGTAATCATATCAGATTACCTAAAGGTTAGTAAGCAATGTGAGAAGGCAGTAGGGGTGACTGGGGGATACTGGGATGTATAGGGAGAGGCATCACCAGAAGAAAACAGGAAGTTGTAATCCCTCTGTACAGACAGTTGGTGAGACCCCATCTTGAGTACTGCGTCCAGTTCTGGAGCCCCATCTTCGCAAAGACATAGACAGGATGGAGGCAATCCAGAGAGAGCAACTAAAATGTTGCAGGGTCTGTAGAAAGCCATACAAGGAGAGACTAAAGGAGCTTAATATGTATACCCTTCAGGGAAGGAGGGAGAGGGGGCATGATAGAAACTTTAAGTACCTCAAGGGAATGAAGAAAGTCCAAGAGGGTAGCATCTTTCAGAAAAAGAGATGTGCAAGAACAAGGGGACACAATTTGAAGATAGAGGGGGGATGGCTCAGGGGCAATGTGAGGAGTATTATTTCACAGATAGGGTGGCAGACACATAGAACAGCCTTCCTGAGGAGCTTGTGGGGTCAAAACAGTGAGGGAATTCAAGAATGCATGGAACAGACATATGGTAGCTCTTGCAGGGGGTAGGAAGAAATAGGCTGTTAATTAACTAGGATCTGCAGTTTATCTAGTAGGTAGGGAAATGGGCAGACTAGATGGGCCAAGCGGTAATTATCTGCCATCAAAGTCTATGTTTCTATGTTTATATATTTCTATTTACAATACATCTTTATAAGATTTATAGGGGTGCACTTGGTGTGTGTCCAAACAAAGGCATATAATTGAAGTATCAGTGCCCCCCCCACACTCTGATGCTTTAAAGCCTGCAATTTGTTCAAATAACACCAGCATTTTTACTTATTTTAGATTATTAGAGAGGTTCTTGGTCTCATGTTTCAGCTGAAATATGTTCAAGCCTGACCACTGCGACAAAGTGACCACCTCTTCGTTCAGGTAGGGGCATCACATTTTACCTAGCCATTCTAAGCTTTGTATCCTCTGCTTTCTCGGTCTCTTAAAAGGAGTCCACTCTCTGGCTTTCTTGCTTAAATCATGTGGCCTGGCCAATTAGAAGTTCACATAGGAGCTCACCAATTAGGAGAAGGCCACAGTTCTCCTGCATGTAGTTCAGTACTAATGGTTTGGCAAGCTCAACCCATCGCATTTACAATACATCTTTATAAGATTTATACGGGTGCACCTGGTGTGTGACCAAACAAAAGCATATAATTGAAGTATCAGTGCTCCCCCCCACCACACTCAGCTGCTTAAAAGTCTGTAATTTTTTTCAAATAACTCCAGCATTTTTACTTATTTTAGATTGTTAGAGGGGTTCTTGGCCTCATGTTTCAGCTGAAATATGTTCAAGCCTGACCATTGCGACAAAGAGACCACCTCATCAGTCAGGTAGGTAATCACATTTTACCTTACCATTCTATGCTGTGTATCCATTGCTTTCTCTATATCTTAAAAGGAGTCCACTCTCTGGCTTCCTTGCTTATATCATGTGCCCTGGCCAATTAGAACACAGAGTTAAAAGTGGAGTCCCATATGGTCTGTCCATGGACAAGCATTATTTCAATTATATGCCAGGGATATGAACAAGGGAATAGTCAGCTGGAGTGTACACTGTGTTGTTGACACCAGCGTAGGTCACACTGCATAAAACTCAGTCACACTACAGGCAGACTTGAACAAATCAATGATATGGGCTCAAACTTGGGGAATGAAATTCAATGTGACAAAATGCTCACTTACAGTATGCACACGGGACACAATAATCCACAAAATGACTTTTATTTGGAAAGTACCAAATTATTAAGCAAAGGCTCAGACTGAGAATTGGGGAAATGATAAACACAGACTTAAATATGCAAAAACACTACAGCCGCATCATGAGAAAGCTAATCATCTCGGCCTAGATATTCAAAGTCCCCTGCAAACTCGTGCAGGGGCCTGCGCCACACATCTGAGTTGTGCCGGCCCCAAATAATGAGATATTCAGAAGATGCCCCATGAGATGCACTCATGCATGTCTGGCTGAAAATCTTGAAGATGTGTGATGCTTTGGTGAGAGATGCGTGGTGCAGCAGGTGACCTGAGCCTTATGCGGAGCATGGGGAAATGCGCGATGCAAAGCCACTTGTACTGCGCACAAAACTGCAATATTCAGCCAGGATATGTAAATGACCTCATTGCACATTCCAAGCCCATCTCCTACATTTGCCTCACATTACTGGAATATATTCAGGCCATTTGCATACCTTGGGCAAGCTCAATTCCAGCTTTGCATGCAGGGCTGATGCATCACTCCACATAGGTGAATAGGAGGTATTGCAGCCTAGCAGGCAGGTGTGATGAAAGTATGTAGGTCAGCTGCAGCATTCTACAGAGTGCTGCAAAATGCTGCAGAATTGGGTTTCATCTTGGGGGACACCACTTTATATCTATATATATGTATATGTATATACCTATTCAGACACACACACACACACACACACACACATATATATATATATATATATATATATTAGAGGCAAAAAACTCTGTTTAATGCATCAGTTAGGGTTTTCCACAGTGACAAAAGTAGAAATTCGATGTTAGGGTTGAAACCCCCTTGGACCCCTCAGCCCACCCCCAACTGGCATTGGGAGTGCGCATTGGGGTATTGAGCCTAACTCTCAACCCATCATGTGTAAACAAGCTGAGGAATAGGAGAATGGGGTGAGTTAGGACCAATGACTCATCGCACCAGAGCCTCCCAGTTGGAAGGGTGGTCTGGGGGTCCAAGGGGTTTCAAACCTAACACTAAAATTTTCTCACTTTTGTCGCTGGAACAACCCTAACTGATGCATTAAATGGAGTTTTGCCTCTAATTTCCTCTTTTGAGAATGATGATGAGAAATAGTGAATGGATGCAGCGGTGGGAGCACAGGGTCCTTCAGGCCCGTGCTCCCACCACATGATGTCTTGTGACATAGTAACAGGAACGGTAATGCAAACAGAAGTGCCAACAGTGCGCATATGGTAACAGAAATGTAAATGGTAAAGGAAATGTTAATAGAAATGCAAGCACAAAGTGATGCGAAGCCAACAGTGATGCAACGGACATTGAGCGGTACAAAAACTCAACAGGTAATGCAAACAGTGATGGCAGTGGTATTTTAAATGAAAACGTTAAGTGTCACAGCAAAAAGAATGCAAAAGGGAACAGAAACGCAAACACAAATGCAAGCACACACGTAAACACAAACCGTAATGCGCACAGCCACGGTACCACAATTGTAAATGCAAATGGTAAAGTTAACATGAAGAATAACACCAAAGGAAACAGAAACAGAAACTGGAACAGAAGCGCATACGGAAACGCAAACCAAAACACACATGGGTACAGTACCACAATTGTAAATGCAAATGGTAATGTTAACAGCAACAATAACAGAAAAGGAAACAGAAATGCAAAAGAAAATGTAAACGCATATGGAAACATGAACTGTAATGTGCATGGGCACAGTAACGCAATTGCAAATGCAAATGGTAACAATAACAGCAAGGAAGACGCAAAATGAAAGAGAAACAGAAATGCAAACAAAAGGGCTGCCGGAAATGCAAATGACAATGCGCTCTGTGACACAAACAGAAATAGTAGTGGAAATGCAAATGGTAACAATAACGAAGCATAGCGCAAATAACAACGTAAAGGGTAACGCTGCGGGTGGCGTACATAGAACCCCGGTAATAAGCGGGGACATAAGCATGAGTGAAACAGTCACTGTAACAGTAATGAAGCGCATACCCTGTTTTTACCGAACAACTGCATGCAAGAAATACAAAGAATGTATGCATTGCATTGAGCATTGAAGCTTAAAAGCGAGCATTGGACGTACTTAATTACAAATATCTCAGCAACCACATGACATAAAAAAATTTACATTTCACAAAGTCACGATTTTCCTGGCTAGGTTTTTCACAACAAAAATCTGTATCTCGCATCGTTTTGAGATACTGAGTATAAAAGGTGTGGCGTACACCACCATGTTAGTCTATGGGAAAAACACCAACTTGAGTATTGTAACTTTGCAGCCATGCAATATTTTTTCAGCAAACCACCAAAAGGCACATCTGTGAGATATTGGCTGTGTTCCTCAAATTTTTGCTCAAAGGACCAAACCATTCTTTTGCAGCAGGGTGGCAAAAAACTGCTGTAATTTTGGCCATAGTCTGAAAAAGTAACGTTGTGATTTGAAAGCTTTTCTCAAAAATTTGCGACACTTTACGTGAGTGCAACACTACTTTGCGACACTACTTTTTCCAGAAATTTGAAAACGTATTTCTAGGGTGTTTAACCTCAAAATAAAGACATGCCTAGCATCCTCAGGGTCCGACTGGGTAAACAGAAAAAGAATTGTGTTGCTAGAAGGTCCCAAATTTAAATGCCAAGCATTTTTCTGATCACCAACTGAAAACAAAATGGCAGATTATGTAAGTAAAGGGCCATTTGCAAAAGTAAAAACTGCATTTGCAACACTTTTGATCTTTTTGTTAACTTTTCCCATTGACTTATAATGGGAAATTGTTTTTGAATAACTTTTGAACCATTTAATATTTTTTCCCAAAATCTTCAAAAGGCACATCAAGGACCATGGCTGCATGTTCCCTGAAGTTTTTGGACCACTCGTGCAAACCGTGCGACCTATAGGCAAGAGCAAAGAATTCACCAGAAAGCATAAACGTGCATGCAGATCACGCTTAATAGCTCCGCAGCTGTATATCCAGCTGGTATGAAGGTTGGCAGATCCCAAGATGTATGGTTCTTGATTGTGCATTCCATATTTCAGGCAAATCCGTTGAACAGTGGAAAAGTTATTAAGGTGCAAAGTTTGACCCTTTAACCTTAACAGGGTTCCTCAACCCTAACTATGGTAGCACTACTGTGCTACCATAATATATAGATAGATATAGATATAGATATAGATATAGATATAGATATAGATATAGATATAGATATAGAGGATACATGATGGGCAGGAGTGTGATATGGAAAACATCTTCATTCTGCAGAGTGAACTCTGGATACTCACTAGTGCCGAAGGCACTAGTGAGAGTATCCAGAGCTCATGATGCAGGAGTGAAGATATTTTCCACAGCACATGATCTGCACATCATGTGTTCTATCTATACAATAGGGCTATGAGTTTCAGAAGTTTTATTATGATTTTTTGTGTTCTGTTGCTGTTTCTGTGTTTGCTGTTTCTGTTTGTGAGATTTTCTGAATGGGCTGGCAGTGTTACAAACTCTATGGGAAAAGCTGAGTGGGTTTTGCAATGCTAAGTAAGTTAGCTTCAGGCAGCAGTGAGAAAGACTGTTTTATGAAGCTGTGTGCTTTAGAATTCTGGCTGCAGTCAAGCTGAGAGCATCACAGTAATGGGCTGGGAGTGAGACAGAATGTTGTTGAACAGGTGTCATGGTAATTGAGTTAGCTGCAGGCAGCAGTGAGACTCAAACTGTTTTATGAAGCTGTGTGCAGTCAAGCTGACAGTATCACAGCAATGGGCTGGGAGTGAGACAGAGTATAGGAAACACCTGAGAATGTTTTGCCATGATAATTGAGTTGGCTGCAGGCAGCAGTGAGAAATAAACTGTTTTGTGAAGCTGTTTGTTTCAGAATTCTGGCTGCCGTCAGGCTGAGAATATCACAGCAATGGCTTGAGAGTGAGTCAGAGTATAGAAACACCTGAGAATGTTTTGCCATGGTAACCTAGTTGGCTGCGGGCAGCAGTGAAATATCACTCACAGTGGTTATGTCACGAGCAAGCAATAACACACGATGAGGTGTGGGTTATCTCCTGATAAGAGCATGCCGAGGTGTGTTGTTAGGCATGAGGCGCTTGCACCGAGTGCCTTATGCACCTGGACGTGCTCTTATCAGGAGATAACCCACACCTCGGAGTGTGTTATTGCGCTTATAAAATGGGCCCTCATGAATAATTATTGTAAGGGTAAAAAAAAAAAACATAAAAGTCAAAATTATAAAAAAAGAGATTTCAATACCTCAAATAGTAAAAATAGTCCCCCTACTTAGTTTCTTTCAATAGTGTTTCAGTGGTAGTAGAGAGTATGTTTTTCTGAGGTTATCTGTCTATCATTGCTGTTTTTACTACATCTCCTACTTACAGTGTTTTTTGTGGTGTTTCTCCTATGGTATATTCAAATGGTGAGAGCCGTCCTTTCTGTAAGATCCAGTGTCCACTTTCACTGTGACTGTCAGGTGCGAATGAGCATGTGTGCCGATGCTGTTGGCTCTCAACCCCCTGCCCCCATACACGGAGTCACAAAAAAAACACTGGCACAAATAAAGAGTGCCAATTTTGTTCTGAGTTTTTTTAAATGGATAGTGAAATCAGGAAGGCATGCTTATAGGCAGTATTATCGGGAGCGAGCATGTCTTTAGCAGCCGCCAGTACAGTGCAGTTTGTAAATAGCCCAGTAACTTCTGCTTTCCAGTGCCTGTGTAGCCAGAATACTAAAGGTTTATTTGCATATTTTGGGAAAAAATATTTCTGTATGAAACAGTTCAGGAGCAATATGGGCTCTTTATTAAAAAGCGAGTGTGTTACTCACTGGGTGCCCTGGGTACCGCATTTTGAGCCAGCATGTCATAATTGCAGTTTTTAACAACAGCTGCCTGGGGTCCCATTTATCAGAATATTTTGCTTATTTAGGTATGTTGATTTACTGCACAGTTTACTTGATGTTTTCTGAACTTTTTTGGAGTTGCTGATGGCCTTTCCTGTGAGTTGTTTTTTGTGGTTCAGAGGTTGACAGGTTCTGTGACGAGAATTCTGTTTCCTGCTTCTGCATGGTGAACTGTGCCACTGTATATTTTTGTTTACAGTGGGCACAGTTCATGGATTCCTTGTTGTTATGTGGCTGGGCATTGGATGTTCGTGCTGGTTGGCTAGTATACCTTCAGAAAAATACACAGCTCAGAAGGTGTGCTAGCCAGTCAGAGTCTGTCATTTTTTAAGCCCATTTTATAAGTACATTTATATATCTAGTTGTGATGTCACTACATGAAATATCTCTTGTGGTGATGTCACCACAGTGAAGATAAATGTTTTTATCACAGTCATTTATCCTTTACCCCTATTGTGTGTATATATATATATATATATATATATACTCTGTATACATGGGATATGTGGGGGAGTGGCTGTGTGATAATTTATTTATCTAGTACAGTTGCCAGTGACCTCAAGTAACCTCATGAGTGGCGAAGCCACAAGTGCGGATTACGAAAGGACACTGGCAACTGAACTAGATAAATGAGTTATCACACAAGTCACCCCTCCCACATATTTCATTTATGCAACAGGGTAGGAATTTGTGTGATTAGTTATTCTTTGCTTAAGTTTTATTTTTATTTTTTTCTAATTAATAAATAATTTTGGTCTTTTTAATGTTGTCATGTTTGTCTGTCTTTTGTGTGCCCTGTTGCTATGGGCTTTGCTAGGGAGTGGCATCAGGATACCAGTAGTCATGCTGTTATGTAGCATCTGGTGGGTGTTTCAGGAGGTGGTCTGATTTTTGTTTTTTTTTGATGAAAAATTTTGGCATGGCACCGCTAAGTGAGACAGGCTATGGTGTGCTGTGAAACATGCTGTTATAGTTTTATTAAAACTGGAAAAAAATGTTTTAATTTTGTCCATGAGTTTACGGTCCAATTTCCGAGGACTCAGCACTTCTGAGACCACGGAGTCCAGCCATGTTGAGAGGAGTGAGTACCGGGAGTCTGTAGGAGGGAGATCAGGTATGGAGATGCCATGAAGGAGTATGAAACTTTGGGGTGGATATTCAATTACACCTAGTCAGAAGGGGGGGGGGTGGACTACAACAATAAAATAAAGATTCTTTTGCAGTTCAAAAACATGAGGAAATTAAAAATCATTATGATCACAACAACCCAACCTGTGATGCATAGTGAGGATTCATGTTTTCCCACCCAAATGACTCTCTTTTTGAGTGCCCATGAGAAACAAACACATTTGACCTCTATCCTCAGAGAATTCAAGAACCTCTACTGATACAAGAAAATTACTGGTTTACAATTTCTCCAGTGGAAGTGAACTTTCTGGGTGAAATGATAGAGCACTTCTCCAAATAAGCTGAATTATCTCAGATATACACAAACCAGATCAGATCCATGGCCATCCACACTCTGTCTGAAGCAGGATGGGAGAGTCATCAAATCATGTCCATAATGGTCACTGGGCAGACTCAAGTTAAAAAAATTACTAGTCCAGTTGTCTTGCAGAGTAATGGAGTGGTATTGTTTGTGGTTCTCTGATACAAAGTGCAGATTCTTCCCTTTCAGCATCATAAATAAACACCCCACCTGCAATAAAAATCATAGGGTGTCTACAGAGCTAAAGACAAAGTCCATTAAGCTTGCCATTACTTCTTATGCTATAGGCCCTAGATAGAAATAATCCAATCTGAGCTTAAAAGTCTGAACAGTAGCATTTCCAACTACATCTGTTGGTAGCCTGTTCCATTCACGAGCCACCCTCTGGTTGAACCATTTGCCAGTTCCTGCAAGGTGGGTATATCTTGCTTCCAACTGAATTGGATGGGAGCATGTGATGTATCTATTTTTGCTTGACTCTAGGTCTAAGGTCTCCCAGAGGTCATTTCAGATCATGCTTTGAGTACCAAGCATAGGTCTCCCTTTTCTCTGATATTCCAAGGAGAACAGGTTCAATTCCTTCAACCTAGACTCATATTTTAAATATGACATATTTTGATCCCCTGTGGCCCTTTTTAGAACCCGCTCTATCATTGACACATCACTCTTTTTATAGGGTGCCCAAATCTGTGCCCATATTCCAAAATAGGTCTCACCAGAGATATGTACATTGGCAAGATTACTTCTCTGTTCCTTGCTGAAATATGTTGAAAAATACAATTTAAGACTCTATTCCCTATGGGTAATATTTTTACAATGTGTAGAAAATTTCAAATCTTGGGAAACAATAACCCCTAGATCCCTTTCTTCCATTGATACTCTTAATAATAATAATATATTTACTTTTATGCTGCCTTTCAAAATATCAAGGCACTTAACAGAATTTAAAATCGCGTCCGACATCCCAGCATCATTAATTATTATAAAACAATTAATGCAATTACACAGTCATTCACCAAATGTTTGGTGCCGTATGTTTTTAAAGCTTGCTTGAATCCCTCCAAGGTCGTGCACCCCCGTAACTGACGGGGTAGAGAATTCCAAAGGGTTGGGGCCACATCAATAAATGCCTGGGCCCCAGAAGATTTCAAACACACCCTTAGAATCTCTAGCAACCCCACGTCAGGAGAGCGGAGTGATCTCCCAGGGCAGTAAGGGACCAGAAGCTCTTTCAGTTAGCATCTTTCAGAAAAAGAGATGTGCAAGAACAAGCAGACACAATTTGAAGACAGAGGGGGAATGGCTCAAAGGCAATGTGAGGAAGCATTTTTTTCACAGAGAGGGTGGTGGAAGCATGGAACCACCTTCCTGAGGAGGTTGTGTGGTCTAAAACAGTGGGAGAATTCAAGAATGCATGGGACAGACATAAGGCAATTCTTGTGGTGGGTAGGAAGAAATAGGCTGTTGGTTAACCAGGATCTGCAGCTTATCCAGTAGAAACATAGAAACATAGAATTTGATGGCAGATAAGGACCGCTTGGCCCACCTAGTCTGCCCATTTTCCTACCTAATAGATAAGCTGCAGATCCTAGTTAACCAACAGCTTACTTCTTCCTACCCCCTACTAGGACTGCCTTATGTCTGTCCCATGCATTCTTGAATTCCCCCACTGTTCTTGACTCCACGACCTCCTCAGGGAGGCTGTTCCATGCATCCACAACCCTTTCCTTGAAAAAATACTTCCTCACATTACCTCTGAGCTGTCCCCCCCTCTGTCTTCAAATTGTGCCCCCTTGTTCTTGCACATCTCTTTTTCTGAAAGATGCTACCCTCTTGGACTTTGTTGATTCCCTTGAGGTACTTGAAACTTTCTATCATATCCCCTCTCTCCCTTCTTTCCTCAAGGGTATACATATTAAGTTCCTTTAGTCTTTCTTCGCATTTCTTCTGGTGCAGACCCTGCACCATTTTGGTTGCCCTCCTCTGGACAGCCTCCACTCTGTCTATGTCTTTGTGGAGATGGGGTCTCCAGAACTGCACACAGTACTCCAGATGGGGTCTCAACAACTGTCTGTACAGAGGGATAACAACTTCCTGTTTTCTACTATTGATGCCTCTCCCTGTGCATCCCAGTATCCCCCCAGCCTTCCTTACTGCCTTCTCACATTGCTTGCCCACCTTTAGGTCATCTGATATATTTATCCCCAGGTCCCTTTCCATTTTCACTGTTATCAGTATCTCAGCCCCCATTGTGTACTCTTCCCTTGTGTTTTTGTTTCCCAGGTGCATTACCTTGCACTTCTTTGCATTGAATCTGAGCTGCCATACATTTGACCATTCCTCCAACCTTGCCAAGTCCCTTCTCATCCTTTCCACTCCATCTTGTGTATCAACCCTGTTGCAGATCTTTGTGTCATCTGCAAAGAGACATACTTTTCCTTCCAGTTCCTCTGCAATGTCACTTATAAAGACATTAAAAAGGACTGTTCCCAGTACTGAACCCTGTGGTACCCACTAGTAACCTTCTTTCTTCACTAGGGACTCCGTTTACTACTACCCTTTGTGTCCTGTTTTCTAGCCAATTTTTTATCCAGGCTACCACCTTGGGACCTACTCCAAGGCTGGCTAACTTGTGTATTAATCTTTTATGTGGGACTGTATCAAATGCCTTGCTAAAATTTAGGTAAGCCATGTCCACAGCCCCTCCCTGGTCTACTATTTTGGTCACCCAGTCAAAGAAATCTATTAGATTCATCTGACACGACCTTCCCATCGTGAATCCATAGTAGGTATGGTAATGAGCAGACTAGGTGGGCCAAGCAGTCCTTATCTGCCATCAAAGTCTATGTTTATATGTTTCTCCTGAGTAAGGAACTAATTTTGTCTTTAGCAAACAACAGTTCTGTAAAAGGAAAAATTAACTATTTATTCTCCCTTCTTCCCATAGCATAAGGATGTCTAATAACATTGTACTGTATGTCAAGCAAAAAACAATGTTTCTGTCTTTTTTCAACTTTTGGTACTTACACCCATTGTATAAGCACAATAACACGCTCCAGGGTGTGCATTATTCTAGATTACCACACTTCATGGGTGGTTGAGGGCATAAGGATATAAAGCACCCGGGGTGTGTGGCTATCTAGCATAATGCACACCCTGTCATGTGTTATTGCTAGCATGTTTTATGTTTGTCAGGAATACTAATTATTAACTATATATATAATTAATAATAAACAATTACACTCAAACATGTTATGTTACACAGTGGGGCTAAAAGTATAGAAGCAATATCTGAGTTTATTTGCTTACATAGCTAGAGGATTTGCAAGATTCCTAATAGATGGCTAGTTGCTGTAGGAGAATCTAGCAGCAATAAAGTAAGTTCACTAATGCTAAGGCATCTGGGATAGCCAAGGTCCCCCTCCTCTCAATAACAGGGGGAATGGGGCACTGGGATAGTGTGTTTTATTGTCTTGTGGTGCAAGATGCATGCCCCCCACCCCATCATCTGATTTTTGCATGAAGTGATTCACCCATTGAGACAGCCACTCATTTTCCACCAATTTGGTGATCACAGTCAACCATTCTTGAAATTATGGGAAAGAATCTGTACGCCATCTGAGGAGAAGATGAATCTTAGCCTCCGGGATGGCCAGAAAAATCCACTGGCATACTGATGGGCTCAACTGACATGTCCTGGGGTTTTCTCCTAATACTATAATGTGGGGTCATTCAGGAGAGGGAACTGCAAGACCAATCTGCAAAAGGAGATAATAGTGTTCTAGTATGAAACAGTGCTGGGCAGTACCAGAGGATGTGGAAGAGAAAGCCCATGGACTTTTTGTATCTCTAACATCTTCCTGCAGGCTTAAGGCATTCTCTTGTAGAGTTTGTCTTGGGCCCTGAGTCAAGGACCACATTTAATTTTCAGTTCATAGACTGTTTTTGTGTCAAAGGTTTGTTGTAGCCAATGTAATATTTGGTCTGTGTGGCCTTTTCTCTCTCTCCAGCCAGATGAATCGTCAGTGGGTCACATCACCTATAGTAGCTGTCCAATCAATATTTCTACTTTTTGATGCTCCAGGATGTGATATACATGGAACATTGCTTGCATCTTTATGTAGAATTCACCCAGATTTCTGGTTCCACCATCTGTTGCCTCTCCAGGTTAATGAGGGAGATATGGGACTCCGAAGTAGAAGGGCATTGTAAGTGGTGCAGATGGAGGCATCCCAAATCTCCTTCACCAGCTTCTACTGACAATCCACTGCAGTTCTCAATTCCAGATATCATCTTGCTCTCAGTCTTCTCCAGTTTATACCTCCTTGACATTTAAAACTCTGCTTGCTATGCCAAGTTTCTGTGTCATGCTCTCATGAGTCAGGTCCTTAAATCAGAACAAGCTCTTCCTCATGGACATGAATGCCACCCCAGGCAGACCTTATGGTGAGGTGCACTGAAGGTTCCCAGATGTGACAGATTTACTCACCCAGCAAGAGAGGCAGGAATCATACTCAGAGGTCAAAATGTAACCAGAATTTTATTAAACAGGCATGCTGGCAAGGGTCACAGAGATTGGTTTCATCAACCTCAGAAACACGCACTATCAATAAATGGTAATGGGATAAATAGCTGACTAAATAACCAATAAATAAAAATTGAAAGGTGCACCTTTACTAAGTTAAACACTTTTACTTTACTGTTGCTGCTATTACCTATGGCACAATAAGGTTTCTCTAGTACTATAAGATTCAGCTGTATCAACAAATAACTCTGTGTTGTTGTGATAAACTTATTACTCTATGACCTCATTAATACCTGGTCAAGTTATACTACTAATTACTTTAATGTGTGAAGCCACTTATTATACTCAATGCAATCTTAAACTCTAAGGAAAGGCAGTTCAGCTACTGAATACCCAGCTGGAGACTCACACATGTAAACTGTAGAGGGTTTAGTCAGAATGCGATATTGTGCCAAAAGAGATTTGTCAGGCTGAAGTCAGAACAAAGGATCATCAGGCTTTCAGGCATCAGCTACTTGACCCTTCAAGTGGGTTACTGGACAAGATGCTAGTGATGAACAGGGCAACAACAACAGAGCCTAATGGCATTGGATGTTGGACCCCAATGGGTCACCATGACAAAAGCGGCTATCAATCCAGAAATGAAGGAGGAATCTACAAGGCATCCATAGTCTGACCCCACTGTTCATTGGGACAAAAATTGCTGTATCTCAAAAGGCAAGAAGAAAAGGGATTCATGGGGGGTTTGGCTGTGGGACTCTCAATGGGTCACCAGTACAAAAGCTGCTGTAGAACCAAAGGCAAGAATAAAAGTATTCTACAAGGCAGTGGCTGTTGGACCCCCAATGGACTGATGGGACAAAAGCTGTTGCAGATCCAAGATGCAAAGGACAAGGAACTCCACCAGGCATTGATTGTTAGACCCTTAGTGGGTTGCTGAGGCAATAGCTGCTGTGGAGGATGCAGGATAAGGAGCACTGATCTTTTTTTTTGTTTTGTTTATGTTTTTCTCCCTTACCTGGTTGGGCCCCATCTGCTGGAAACTCAAGTCTCAGCATTTCAACATCCACTGGGACATACTGCCAATCTATCTTTGCCCAGGGCTTACTACTCTCTGTGGAGTTGATGGGGCTGACCAACTCTATCACAAACAGGATCTGGTTCTTGGCCGGTGAGCTCAGCTGGTTGGGTGCAGAGCCTGTGGAGTCTGGAGCCATCCTGCCACCAGTATTTTCCCCATTTGCTGGTCCCCTAAGAGGCATGGCATGGCAATGCATGCTGGCATTTGCCACACCTTCCATTGCAATCTTGACAGTTCTGGATGCCTTTCCCCTACTTTTCACTAGGGGCCAGGCTATAACTGGATTCTGCAGATCTTCCTACTTGAAGGAGGAGAACAGTCCTTTGGACATATGACCTTCTTCCCCCACCACCCAGCCAGCCATCTGATGCCCTGAGTTCACTTCCAAGCCCACATTATCAGTGCCAGAAGCAGTAGTGCTATCACTGTGCCAGTGGGCCAATGAGGAGCACTGATCTTGACTCACACTGATCCAGAAGGATGTGGAACCTAGAAGAAAACCCCCAACTTCCCAAAGTCCTTAATTAGTGAGCCAGTGGGGCTCCTACACTTCCTCACTTTCCTATTGGGGATGCGCTGCAGGTTGAGACAAAGCAAAAGGTACTTAACTAGACTAGCACCCTATTCTAGCTCAATGATCAGACCCAGAACTTTTGAGTGCACTCAGACTGGTACAGGATGGAGTAGCTGATTGAAAAAAATATTTTTGACAAGGTCTGGTGTGGTTTCATGGGCATGCACAGGTAATGTCTTTTATACACTTTTAGGCAGGGTTCAAGCACATTCAGAGACAGTGTTCACAGTTTTTCAAGCTGGTGTTGAAGGATAGATAGTCTCTACATTAGTAAAATGATTAATTACACAGGGTACCAGTAATTAGGTAGTCTTTCATGACACAAGGTAGTCAATACAGGGTACCTGTCAGAGAGGCAGCCGATTGGCAGGGCACCACACAATTAGGCAGTTCTCTTTCAGAGGGCACCAAATGAAGAGGTAGATAGGCAATTATTTGGTAGGGCTCCACACAGTTAAGCAGTTTACTTTCAGTGTATCAGATGAACAGACAGAGGCAGTCAATTAATAGGGCACCACACAGTTAGGCTGTTCACTTTCAGGACACCTAACAAACAGGTAGACAGGCAGTCAACTAGTAGGGCACCACACAGATAGTTCACGCAAGTTCATAGCACCAAAGAAACAGGATGATAGGTAGTCATTGGTAGGGCACAACACAGTTAGGCTGTTCACATGGGCAGCAGAGAACATTGTCACATTAAATGCAGTCTTGTTAGGCAAGTTCATAAATATTTATTAGAGCATTTAGTACTCAAGCCTCTCAATATTAGCCCTTATGGAGCTTCTGTTGCCCAGCCCCATGGCGTGCTTGCTCCTACAGAGCTTATTTAATTAACTTGCTGACTGGGCAGCCCTTTTCACTTCAGGGCTGGCTGTATGACCTCTCTGTGGTGGAATATCTAGTTTATCACCTCTGTGTAGTACTGGTGTTCAGTAATGCAACCTCCCAGTATACTCCCATTGAGACTTGGTAACCCCACCTTTTGGGTGTTTTTCACTGGGACTTGCCTTTTTCCTACCATAATGCCACTATGGGCTCAACTCCACCACCTCTCTGGGTGGGTTATTGATCGGGGCTGCCTATCCACCCATGCAGCCCTCAGTCACTTGCCTTTGTGCTGAGAGCACAGTTAATTTATAAATAAAAACAACAACTTTCACTTGTGTTTCTAGGGGTTGTCATTATTTGTTTGTGCCACTGCCTCACTTACAACTGCAACCCAATTGCTGAGAGGTCCAGAGGAGCACCTTACCCAAGGTGCTGATGCTGATAGGAGGGAGGAGGAAGAGCAGGAAGGTCTGCCAGGAGACACAGCACCCACTTTACTGTTGCCAGTGTTGAGACTGCTCACTGCCATGATCCAACTGCTGCTTTCTTAGTACCAACATATCCCACTGTAATGCAATTGACAAGGAACCAAATATACATTTAAATAGTTACAAAAACAAATGGGGCAGTACAGAGCCCACACTATGGCCACTGACTCTGCCTCAGCCACTACTGACTGGACAGAAGGAGCTGCTGAAGGACCTACTTTCTGAGGGACACAATGAAGAATAGACTGCTGACTAGAGAAGTGGGGAACAGAGCCCACCCAAACACTGATTGGAGAAGAGGCACACTGACTGAGATGATGGGACCTGCTTTAACCTCACCTGATATACCTCATTGGTCCCTGCCACTCTCATGTATTCTTTCATCTTGGTCCCTCCTCACTCACCCTAATGATTGCACTGACCATCCCTCTGGCTCTGGGTTCTACTCTGGAATCCTAAGTGTGAGCCACCAATGGCTCCTCAAGTTTGAGAAAGCCCATGCACTGGGCAGGACAGCAGTCCCAGTGTGTGGCTAATCACTTTCAAGCTGCCTGCTGGGGGGAAGAGTTCAGAGATATGAGGCATGCAAGACAGGGAGAGAAGAAAATGGTTGTATTTTTAAAGAGTGGGACTGGAAGAAGGAATGTATAGATTTAAACCTGGAACAAATGTGGAGCAAATTTAAACTGGTCTTGTTAGGAATTGTTGAAATGCACATTCCAGTGAGGAAGAAATATAACACAAAAGGCAAAATTCCCTCTTTGGTTTACCAAAAGGTTTAAAAAGGCAATAAAATCAAAAACAAGCATATACAAGGGCAACAATTTTAGGATCAGAGGCAAATTTGTCTATCCATAATTCAAAGATAATAGTGTGTAAAAAAATAATCAAAATAGCTAAAAGAAATTTTGAAAAATAATTAGCATATGGTACAAAGGACAACAAGAAATCATTTTTTTAATTATATAGGATCCCTAAAGAAAAATAAAACAAATATAGGTCCACTCTTAAAAAAAAACAATAATTCAATAATATCAGAGAAACAGAAAATGACAGACTTGTTCAACAAGTTCCTTTTAAGTGTTTACAAAAAGGGAGAAAAAAATAAATAGTGAAACAGAGATAACACAAATGGAGAAAAATATATATATTTTAGATTTTAATTTGTTGTCCCCGGCCCACGGCTCCTATTAAGGTCGCAGTAGAAACATTAAAATCATACTAAAAAAACCTGATCCTACAAAATCTCCTGGTCCGGATGGTCTGCATCCTAGACTGTTGAAAGAGATGGAGGATGAACTATCTGATCCCCTGACAGCAATCTTCCAGAAATCCCTGGATACGGGTTTGGTATGTAGTGATTGGACGGTAGCAAATGTGGTGCCCTAAATTTAAAAAAGGAGTAAGGTCAGAGGTTAACAACTATAGGCCAATAAGCCTGACCTCCACTGTGGGTGAAATACTACAGGAAAATTAAGGAGGAAGTTTAGGTTTAGGAGGGGAAGGTCGTGCCTAACCAGTCTGCTATATTTTTTTGAACCTGTCAGTGCAGTCTTAGACCAGGATTTATCAGTAGATGTATTGAATGTAGACTTTGCAAAGGCATTCAATACTTTCTCGCACAAGGAATTGATAAATTCATTAAAAGAAATGGGTATTAGCTTCCAACTAGCTAAATGGATCAGATGTTGGCTGACAAATAGGAGACAGAGGGTAGGCATAAGGTGACATTACTCGGAGTGGGCCTTGCTGTCCAGTGGAGTGCCCCAGAAGTCAGTCTTATGGCCAGTATTGTTTACAATGTTTGTGTCATCAATCCATTTTAATGGTAACACTTGCATTAGCAAATTTGCTGATGACATAAAACTTGGGTCTGTAATAGTAAATAAACAAGATACTGCAAGATTCCAAGATGATACAAACACACTAGTAAACTGGGCAAGAGTAAAGCAACTGGATCTGAATATTGAAAAGTGCAAGATAATGCACCTTGGTTGGAAGAACCCAAGGAAAACTATTATATAAATGATCAGGTCATGGTCTGTTCCAAGATGGAAAAAGACTTAAGGGTATGGGTTAGCAATAAGCTGAACTTTGATAACCATTGCACAAATATAGTAAGAAAGGGACATGACAGCCTATCATGTATCATGAAACATACAAAGCAGAGACAGGGAGGTGTTGCTGCCCTGGTATGTGGTGTTCATGAGGCCACACTTGGAGTACTGGGCTCCTCTCTGGACACCATACAAGAAGGGACTAATCCAGAAGAGGTTCAGAAGAGAGCAACCAAAATGGTAAACATTTTGAAACATCTTACCTATGAGGACAGACTTAAAGACCTTGGACTGTACTCCCTTAACTTCAGAAGGATTAGAGGAGGTATGTGTATGGTGTATAGGGCCTTTGAAGATAGTGATATATGGGAATGTCTAGGCATTGAGGCAAATAATACAACCTAGATAATAAGGGTTCATGAAAAAATGTTAAAGGGGGGAAACCATAAAAAGACAGCTAGAGGTGGATGGGTAAATCAAAGAGTTGTGTCCATATGAAACAGGCTACCAAGTATCGTGGTAAATAGCTCCAGCATAAGTCAGTTTAAGCTATCACTAGATGACACACTGATACATTTAACAACTAAGGTGAATAACTAGACTAGATGGGTTGGCACATAGGTCATATATGGCTAATGCTACTGACCTTGTCATATCCTATGAATCCTACAAATCCTATGAAATGTAGTCCAGGCTTGAGTTTTCAGGGAACTGACTATTGTGCTGGGGGGCACAGGTGGGGAATTTGCATATACTGGCTGTGCTGAGGCATGCTGTGGAGCTCTGTAGGGGCTACTACTTGCTAATACTGGAACAGGGGTTGCTGGTGTGGGTAGTTTGCCCTCTTTGTACAAATGTGTCCCCACACTCTGTTTTCTGAAGCCCCTGGCACACATTCCTGTCCTGGCTATATCCACAGACTAGAAGGGGTCCTTGAGTACCTACAGTGGTTCTCTACCCCTGGAAGCCCTACACAGGCACTGTGAAACTGTAACATCAAAAGCTTATTTAGCATTTTTGGATAATGAATCCCTACAGGGATTATTTACCCAGGACCCTTAACTTTATTTAAGCCCGTAAGGCAGGAGTCGTGTGCTGCCATCTACAGTAACCTGGTATACCTTGTGTTTTTCCCTGTTAGTGTTTCTTTTAACTGTTGTTGTTACAGATTAAATTCTGTTTAGGATGTTTTACAAGACTTTCCAGTTTTGAAAATAGTTCTGCACATTCTTACAGCTGGTTGTGTTTTTTCAATTATGGAATTTCTGTCATGCAGGTGTGGAAGCATCTCTGACTTGTCTCTTAGTGTTCTTCATTCCTTTGTTATTAAAAATGTCATATGTGTTTTAATAGTATATTCTGTATACATACTCACCCACTTAAATATTTCTAAAAACCCACTTAAATATTTCTAAAAACCACAAGCATAAATAGTTAACATATTCACAAGCAGACCATGGGATAAAAGCCAACAAACTACAGGTATGCAGACTAATCAAACAGACACAAAACAGAATTGTGAAGGCTGTACTATTTCTGCATCTATTCTGCATTTTGTTTAGCCCCAGTTTGTTCTTGTATTGATTTATGTATAGAATTACCAGTAGATTTATAGATATTAGAGGTGTGAAAATCCAGAGAGGATTTGGTTTTGGTTTTGCAAAATAACCCTTGGGTTTGGGTTTGGTTTTGGTTTTGGTTCTGGTTTTGGTTTTGGATTCATGCCTCCAACATAAAACTTGCTCTGCACTTCATTTCAATCTATAATAAAAAGGAAAGCATGTTAAACTCTGCAGAAAATTAATTTACTAGCATGGCAGTTAGCAGCTCAGCTGTTAATAAATTCACAGTAGTGATGTGTTGAACCTTCAGTTAGAAAACCAAACCACCCTAATGCATGTAGTTTGGTTTTCATGAGCCCCATGCCGAACCCTGCTGGCTCGGCTCTTGATTCTCTTTTTTAACCTCCCCCAGCCTCCCTACTTATGTACCAGTCACATGACAGGCTTAGGGGGCTGGGGAGCGGTAAAGGGGTACCTGGGTGGAGTGCTCGCAGCATTGATACTCTGGTTTGATTGCACCATTTAATTTTTTATTAGACTACTCAAAAGAAAAATAGTTCTGTGCTTGCATGGGAAATGGCTGGTGATGCTGCAGACAGGGGCTGCTATGCAGCTGCCAAGGGCTGCCCCTCCCTCCAAATAGGCTTCACGTGTGATGTAAGCCTTTATCAGGTCTACTTGCACAATTTCATTTTTTACTGGACTACACGAAAGAAAAATGTTCCTGTGCTTGCGTGGGGAATGGCTGGTGATGTTGCAGACAGGGGTTAATACACAACTGCCAAGGTCTGACCCCTTCCTTCAAAAAGGCTTTGCATGTGCAGCAAGTCTTTACCAGGTCTGCTTACACAAGTTAACTTCTTACTGGACTACACAAAAGAAAATTTGTCCTTTGCTTGCATGGGAAATGTCTTTTACTGGCACTGCTCGTGCACATTTATTTATTAGACTACACAAAGAAGAAGGAAAACTTTTCCTAAGGTTGTGTAGGAAATGGCTGAGGTGACACTGAAGGTACTGTCAAGGGCTGTCACAAACACACTCCACACACACAAACACAGTCTCTCTCTTATTTTCTGTATTTTTTTATTTAATTTATTCTCTTCTTCTCCTCTTATACAAAAATTATCTTCTCTGTAGTTGTCATGCAGAAAGTCCCTTACTGACTGGCTGCATCCCACACAGTCTCTTTCATACACTATCACTCTCTTACTTTTCTGATCTCTTTTCTCTGTTTCTTTTCTTTTATAGTTTTTTCTTTCATTTTCATTCTCTGTCTCTTTAAATCTGTATAAATCAGAGCAAGTTCGGCACCCAGCCCCACTCTTACACCCACACTCATGCACACTCTCTGACTTCTTATCATAGGCCCACAGATTTTTTCTGCTCTATCCCCAATTCCTCTACTCCTCCACCCTCCTGTGGCATTTTGGACTGCTGCTGCTGTCACTGATGAAGCTGAGCAGTGTGCTGCTGCCTGAGTTCCCATCTCCAACCACGGCTGCTGTGTAATGGTGCTGAGGTCAGAGTCATGCGGTATTATATACTCTGGTTTACACATGTGCAAACCAGAGTATTCATGAGTCATGCATTGCAATGCCCTTCAGGCACCCTTTACCTCCCTTCAGCCTCCCAAAGCCTGTCACGCATGCAGGCATGTAAGCTGGGAGGCTGGAAGAGATGAAATTCAAGATCAGAGCTGAGCCAGCAAGATTCAGATCAGGGCTCATGAAAACTGAACCACATGCATTTGGGGTGGTTCAGTTTCCAATCCAAGGTTTGGCACATCTCTAATAGATATCAAGCCAGTGTATTACCATTTACACCTTAAAGACCAGGACTTGGAATCTCTGATCCTTTTCTGGTGCCACTTTCTGTAACTGTGACCAAACATTATAGTATGTTTTTTTTTTTCAGATCTACCACTGCAACACTTTGCCATCAAGTAGCCATACATAGAGATACAGTGAATTTAAAATCTGCTGGCGAAGTGAACCTGAAGTGGCCACTTCGCGTTGGCACTTCACTACGCGAAGTGCCCCATAGGAAAGGCTCACTTCACCTTGTTATTATTACTTCGTGTTGTCAGTCCACTTTAAATGTGAAGTAAGGTGGAGTGACAGCAATAGTGACAGCGTCCTACCCACACAGTCACCAGAATGAATGTGCATCCCCAAAGTGCTACTGTCTTGTGTCCAGAAAACTTCGCTGGTGCTGACTAAGTGAAATGAGGCGTAACAAAATGCAAAGTCTCCCAGAATAAATGGCGTACTCAGTCATGTGCACAGTGGCCACACGAGTCAACAGAATTAATGTGCATCCCAAAATGCTACTGTCTTGTGTCCAGAAAATTCCCCAGTGCTGATGAAGTGAAATGAGAGCGTAACAAGAAATGCAGTCTCCCAGAATTAATAGTGCCATGCAAGCATACGGACAGAATAAGATTGCTTTGCACTCTCAAGTGATGCATACTAAAAGGCACAACAACACCTAACCAGTGCTCACAAGTCACAAATCTAAATCTGGAAAGGAATACAATTTTCCGGTTGGGGGATTAGTGCACAGCAGTAACAATCTACTACCAGTAAAGATACCACAAAGCAGTATAAAACATTCATGCAGGTGTGGTGGATAGCAGGTTCACTCTGCTGCAATTACTATGTAACACAATAAAAGGTATCTGATTTAATGGCACGCATCGCACACACACTCACACGCACACTCAAGTAATGCATAGCAAATTGACAACCTTTAGTAATATAACCAAATGTTTTAAACAGATTGTACACTGCTGCACTACAACATTTAAAAAAATGTCAAGAATTACTGAAAATATTACTGTGTGTACATTAACACAGTTATACAAGAAAAATATAACCAAAACAGAAAGATTGTCTTTTTCTCCCAGTTAATCTACCTACACCACAAATACACCCCTTCCCCAAAGTACACTTCACAGTACACAGACTGACTGTTCTAAATTAACATTCAAAATCCACACACAACAATAAACACTAGATGTTATGAGCACAGAAAGGTTTCCTACAATTGATGTACAACATTTTGAGCAAAAATTATTACTCAAAATGCCATTTTAAACAGCTTTTAGAGGTTTTGAATTGCAGAGCACTGAGATCAAACTGTCTCCAGCTACCACTGCACACACACACTATCCAGGCCAGAACTGAGGCTGTGCCAAACAATCTAGAGCCCATGTGACCTGCAATCCCATGAATAACTGCAGAATTTCATTTAGAGCTCAATTACAGGGTGAAGTGAGGTGAATTACATTGATTTCAATGTACTTCGCCTTAAAATTGGTGGAGAAGTGGTTTGGGGAAGGCGGAATAGCGCAAAGTCATTGGTTTCAATGGACTTCACGTTCCTCATTATGAAGTGAAGCACTCCACTTCACATTGTGAAGTTCTCCACGGATTCCACGTTACTCAGTGGATCACTTCACAGAGCAAATTGGGACCACTTTGCCCGCCACTACTTATAGTACTGTAACTCACATGCTGTACAGAAAGGAACGCAAATGCCTATACAGTAGCTGTACTTCCCTGATGAGCTGTAGCACAAAACTCCGTAACTTAAAAATGCTTATTAATGAGTACAATGGTGCAGTGGTGAAGCCTGGAGAGATACTACAAAACATGCTTACAATACATCCAAGTAACTAGTAAAAAAATTTATGTTGTGATTTGTGATTGTGAATCGTGATTTGTGACTGCATTTGTGACCGTGATGATGAAGAACGTGATTCAGTGTCGACGGTGTGAGATAACCAATATGGAACTGTATTGGGAACGTGAATGCCCTACGGCTGTACTTCCCGAAGAGCTGTAGCATGAGCTCCCGACTTAAAAACACTCATTAATGAGTACAATGGTGGGGTGGTGAAGCCTGGAGAGATACTACAAAACATGCTTACAATACATCCAAGTAACTAGTCAAAAAATTAGTGTTGTGATTTGTAATTGGATCATGAATCATAATTTGTGACTGCATTTGTGACCGTGATGATGAAGAACGTGATTCGGTGTCGACGGTGTGAGATAAACAATATGGAACTGTATTGGGAACGCAAAAGCCTATGGCTGTACTTCCCCGATGAGCTGCAGCACAAACTCCCAGACTTAAAAATGCTCATTAATGAGTACAATGGTGGGGTGGTGAAGCCTGGAGAGATAGTACAAAACATGCTTACAATACATCCAAGTAACTAGTCAAAAAATCAGTGTTGTGATTCATGACGTGCTCGTGATTTGTGGCTGCATTTGTGACCGTGATGATGAAGAACGTGATTTGTATCACGAGTGACTCATGATGATGGTCCTGACTTAATGCATATTAATGAGTACAATGTTCATGGAGAATTATGCACCACACCTGTCCAGTACTCTGAAGGGAAGTCAAAGAAACAACTGTGACTTAAGTTACAGATGGAGATTGGGCCCTAAAGAGATGCAAATGCACAGACGGATTAAGATTGCGCTGCGCACTGAAGAGATGCAGATACAAAGGCACGACACCTAACTAGTGCTCACCATCAAAAATTCAAATCTGGAAAAGGATACCTTTGTCAGTTGGGGCGGACCACGACGGAGGGGGGGGCAGTGTACTGCACTGCTGCAGTAACAGTCCCTAGTACTAGTACCAGTAAACATACCACAAAGAAATATAAAAATCACACAGCTGCAGTGGATAGCAGGTTCACATTGCTGAAATTATGTGGCACAATAAAAGGTGTCTGATTTGATGACATGTGTCACACGCATACACACACACACTAAGTAATGCGTAGCAAATTGAAAACTTCAGTAATATAACCACATATTTTAAACAAACTAAAATTATGCACTGCTGCACCACAACAATCAGCGAAAAAATAGCTAGAATTATTGAAAATATTACTGTGTGTACATTAACACAGTTATACAAGAAAAATATCACCAAAGCAGAAAGCCCGGTCTTTTCCTTCAAATTAATCTACCTATGCCACAGATATTCCCCTCCCCCAAAGCATACTTACACTGTCTCTCAATACACAGACTGAATGCTGTACATTAGCATTCAAAATCCACACACAAATAATAAATGCTCAATGATATGAGCACAGGAGGATTTCCTGTAATTGATGAACTAAAGTTTCAGCAAAGAAAATTACTCAAAAAGGCTTTTTTAACAGCTTTTAGAAGGTCTGAATCGCAAAGAGCTCTCAGAGCAGATTGTCTCCTACAGCTTCTTATACACACTACCACAAACTGAGGCTGTGCAGAACAATCTAGAGCCCATGTGACCTGAAATCCCATGAATCACTGCAAAATTTGCCTTTGGAGCTTAAAAACAAGGCAAAGTGAGGCGAAGTACATTGTTTTCAATGTACTTCACCTTAAGAATT
The DNA here is from genome assembly GCA_016271365.2 of Neoceratodus forsteri. Classification (NCBI taxonomy): domain Eukaryota; kingdom Metazoa; phylum Chordata; order Ceratodontiformes; family Ceratodontidae; genus Neoceratodus; species Neoceratodus forsteri. The sequence continues at coordinate 1,390,050,169 of CM057453.1, forward strand.
AGTGGAGTAGAGGGTTGGGAAGATGGAGTAATGCAAAGTCATTGTTTCAATGGACTTTATAACCAATATAACATAAAGTGCTCCGCCGCATTCTGAGCTCAGAGTCACCTTCACTCCATGAATCACTTTGCGGAGCGAATTGGGGCCACTTCGTCCATCTCGAGCCATACAGTAGCCAGATCTGAAATATAGCAGTTCCATAAAAAATTATCTGCATCCCTCTAAAAAATATATTATGGTCCACAATCAAGAGCTTGTGATTCTTGTGAGATAAGTATAAAACAATGGGACAAAGGAAGTACAGTACATCATCAGTGTCATAGTTCTTCATCACTCTGCAGTTCATTACCAAAATCCATCACACTGAATTCTCCTACAGAAGTATTCAGATTTGCTCCAGGTTGCTGGATCTCTCTGCATTTCAAGCTGACCTGTCCTCCACAGATTTTTTCATCCAGCAGATGCCAACATAAACTGTGCCTCCAAAATCCTCACTTCCAAATCCTGGCTGTCTGGGATTCCCATGCCCTCTTAGGAGGACCAGAGTTAAGGGTTCTCATCTTCCCTGGATCACAACTGAGTTACGTGTCTGCCTCAAGGCAAGGAATCTGGCCTGGTATAGCCACAAGGCCTCTGGCTTCCTTGGTGACCTTGACAGATATTGATCCATACACAATCTCTGCATCAACAATGTCAGACTTGCCTAAGTTGACTGTTTTGCTTCCATACTCCAGAACAATCTTAGTCACCCATCTAAGTTCTGGAAAGTAATTTAATCTGTGTTATCTCTTCTGCTCAGTCACCTTCTCCTGTCCTTAAAGTTAATATCTCTACTATAACTGACCCTTCTGAAGTTGCTTCATTTTCAACACCTTCTTCACCTCTTGTTCCAATTTGTCCTTTTCTCCTATCTCCCCTAGCTACTATCCATCCCCTCCCTTCTACTTTTCTCACCCACCATACAGTCTGCTTTCCTAAAGGCTTTTCTAGTCTTTAACTCCCACACAGGGCTCAGCCCCAATGATCCTGACACTAAACAACTTCACCTCTCTGCCCCTAGTATTACTGTTTCTATCATACCCATTCTCAGCCTCTCTTCTCTGAACATTATCCCTGATTTATGGCAAATATGGTAAGCAAACAACTGGCATCCCCTTCCTAATGTAGGTGACTTTTTCACCCCAGAGAACTTTGATCATATCACTCTTCTTCCAGTCTTGTCTAAACTCTAAGAACACCATGTTCTCTCCTAACTATCCCCCTTTCTGGACTTCTCATCCTTTTCACCACCTTACAGTTTGGTCTGTCTGGTTTCAGAAAGTCCCACTTCACCATCATCTCACTCCTCCTGCTTATTGATTCAGTTCAGAATGGGATGGATCATGGCCTGCTAACCTTTGCTGCCTTTGTTGATCTGGCCAAGGCCTCTGACACAGTTTCCACCCCTTCACCTTAACAAGCTGACCAGGGTGGGACTATGTGACTCACTCGGTAAGTTGATTCCATTCCTACCTTGAGTTTAGGCCCTAACCCGTTTGCATAAGTAAAGTATTCTCCACCACTCCCCATTTGTTCAGGTGTTCCTGAAGGCTGCTTAGTTAGCCCCATCCTGCTTTCCATTTTTCTGAAGGACTTCCCCATGGCCTATCTCTCCTCGAACATTCATTTATATGTGGATAATGCTGTGCTTTTCACTTCTGACTCATCCACTCTTGAACTGGCTGCTGTGCTCCAGTTGTATTTTACAAATATACAACTCTCGTTTTTCAACAACCAACTGTCCCTTGGTGCCAAGAAGAGGGTTTCTATGTCCACTGGCACCAGGCAACATCCGGCCAAATCACTGCCCCTGCCCACATTTAAAACCCTTGATGGTGTTGCAGTTGAGATCTCTTCCTTCAAATACCTTTGGATTTAGTAGAATTGTCATTTAACTTTTCTAACCATATACTGTTGCAGCATTTGCCATTTTTGGATATTTCCTGAAGTTTCTGTGTTATCGCTAGACAAATTCCTTGCCTGACTGCATTACCACTGTAAGGCTATCAGAGAGAATCTCTTTAGAAATATCGCAAACTATCTGGAAATATCTGATCTACTGCTGTATCTTTAGATGCCCTTCATCAGAAACTCCATCATAAACTTGGTGCACAAGATACACTGTAAAACAAAGCATGCATCCTGTTTCCTGGCCTCTGAGAGTTCATCATTAAAATGATCCTCCATATTTTTAACTATGGAGTTGTTGTGAAAAGTGCAGCACCCAAATGCACCCCGACCAATCTTGAACCCCTTTTCACTTCTGGCATTTTTCTATTGACTGCCACCCATACTCACCACAGCTCATACTGGTAATTTCTAGAACTCCTCTCTTGTAGTCACGTGTCTCTCTTACTGTGCCTTTTTATCTCTAAATTCTGGTTTTGCCCTCTTCACCCCCTTACCTTAGCTCCCTCCTCATTTACCTTGCCTCCTCCACTTATTCCATTCAAAACTCTGGCACATGTTTGCTCTCACTCCCTCACACTAAGTCATCTACAGGTCAAGCTGAATCTGCCTTCAGAATCCTCAAACTCTGTTCTAATCATTCCCTTCCATATATTCTGCTTCCACTCCTTTCATTTCATTTCATTTGAACAATGGTCTTTGAACAACTATTGCCCATCTTCAAAGGTCAGAAGTACAGAAAAGACAATAAATATATACAAATTACATTTGTACAAGAATTACAATCCCCAATTCCTTCATCCATAAATAGCCTCCTCCATGACTTCACAGCTCACAATTGCAACTTCTCCTAGCCCATACCAGTCTAAGTGGGCTATGTGATGCTCCTCTTAACTGGGCACTTTATTGCTTTGCCCACATCACTGTGTAGATATTTTTATACTCTGTACTTTAAATGTTCCCTGTACTTTTATTGTGTTTTAATATGCAGCTGTTTTATTTGTTGTATTAATGTTATCATTTTTTCCAATGACTCTATACTATTGTATCTTCACTTTATAGTAATATCAGTCCTTGCATTTTTATTAATGAATTGTTGCACTGCACATTGTTATCCCCCTGCTCCCCTTTTCCCCAGGGTGCATTTGAAAATGAGCTATTATCAGCTCACTATGTCTTTCCTGATATAACATTGGGAATAAATCAATAAATAACTACATTATTAATTAAACAGATAAACAAATACATACATTTAGTATTACCCACACTGCTATATACACTCCTTCACATATTAGGCAAGATTACATTGTCCTTTTTCACTGCATTGTGAGTGCTGCACAATGGCTGCACCATTTCTGATGTCTGTGTTTATGTGTTGCAGGAGGCAATCCCTTATTTTGAGTGCCATGAACTACTCATGCAGTAGGAAGCCAAAGCACTGCAGGAGATTTCTGCACCTGTGTCAACACTCCCCACTGCAGGCAATGTTGCCAGTGCTTTGAGTACATGGAGAACACAGCGTTTTGTTGCTGATGCCACATTTCTGCCGTGAGCCAACTTAGGCCTCTTCTCCACATGCCCAAAGCCTGCTGGCATGGTAGACATGAACACGGTAGGCATAGACAGTAGGTAATTCAGGGACTGAAATCCCAAGTGCCTGGGACCTAGACTCTGCCAAGTGACTCTGTCTCCTAGCATGAAGTTCTGCTTTGCACTCTTCAACATACACAGAGGAATCACTCACCCTGTTTGGTTCTCTTGCACTGGTGCAGAGGTCCCATGGGTAGACATGCTAGAAAGTGCGTCTTTGCTAATTATAGCCAAAACACTGAAACGTTTCAGCATGTGTGTAAGCATGGCTATAAGGACTTGTTAAATTATTTATTTGTGGCAGCTCCCAGTCCTTGCAGTACTGGCCCTTTTGCAGCTCAGATATTACATTCAGTGTTAGAATACATTTTCAGACTGTTTGCACTGCAGTTAAATCAGGTAGTATAATAAACTGACTAACCAGCTGCTATATCAATGTTACTTAAAAGGCTCCTATTTTTTGCTGACTTTTCCATTAGTAGGTTATGTCTTCTAGCAACTAGAGGGCTGTACAGTACTGAATTTACTACCATCAGTCCATTCCTCCATCTGCACGTTATGCAACACTACCACTAGAGGGCTTTGATAACCACACCAAAGTGGCTAAGATTTATATAGTGTCTGCTCGATCCTACATCAAAATTGCTGGCCCTATAATGTGGATTTACTTTAATGTCTCTGGGCTTAATCCAAAAGTAATACTAAAGATAAAAGTTGTTAAACTTTATAAAGTTTCTTTTCACCCCTACACCTAAATTGCTGGCCTTATAAAAGTGAATCTGACTGCAGGACCCTTGCTCTAACAGCTTTTTTCTGTTTGTTTTAAACTAATGATAGCCTGTCAAGCCCTGTTAGTGCTGGCTCTCAGCCTGGTTCTACTATCTCTGAGCGTACTTACAATCAGTGATTTGCTGGACCTATATCTGCAAGGAGTATAGATCCTGTTGACTTCACTTACTCAAACATGATAATCCAGCCAGATAGGTACATTGAGATTACCCTAGCACTCCTCCCAGGATTTCTTATCTACTCCACCACGGCATCAGTAGCAAAATGGTGGTCTCTCCATAGACTGGGATGCATAGGAGAGGCATCACCAGTAGTAGCTTTCCTAGAAGATAGCAACCAGGCTGGGCGTGCTATCGATTGCTCTGCAAATATTTGGTTGCAGTGAGTGTTTTAGTTTTATCTTGCTCTGAAGTCTTATTTCATTTTGAAATTTTTTGCTTTTAGAACATTTTATTTTTGTTTTCCTGTTAATTTTACCTGTTTGCCATCGTTGTTCATTGGTTTTCGCTCTCTTTTTTCTGGACCTGTGGAAATCTGTGGGCCTGTGTGGAGTGGATTGTCCCCCTTCGTGACTGTGGTTCCTGGTGTGAATTCTGAAGCGTTTCCTCTAGAAGCATGGGATAGGTGATTTGCTTGCTGACTGTCTCGATTGTGGTTTGGAGTTAACTTTGGAGCGCTTCTTTTTGGAGCGTGGGACCAATGGTCAGTTTTGCTGTTTGCCTGCCATCTGTCCTGGAGGTACAGCATTTCACTACCTCATATGGAAGGGATGATGCTTTCTACCATCGTTTGACTCCTCCGACTACTGGATTGCTCCATTACTGGGTGGCTTGAGTACTGTTGGCCAGGGTCTATAATTGATCCCAGTCTTGTTCCATTCTCAAATCCAGAGGATACATCATATGTAGAAGGGTTGTTAAACTTGATGGAGCCCTAGTTTCTGCAAGCCTGACATTTAAATTTTGTTTTATCGATTATTTTGCTGCAATTTGTTGGATTTAGGGACTTTGGCATTCAGTTTCCAGCTTCTGATTACCCTATCTAGTGACTCCCAGTTTCCCAGGCTGCAGCAGCACAGGGGTTGGGTTTTCTCCACTGGGGAGCTGGTGGGTGGTAGCCTTTTTCCTCTAGGGACCTCTGGGAACCTATTCAGATGGGTTCTGCTGGGGTTCTTTAGTGACTGTTGTAGGCTGGTGTAGACTGTGGTGTAACATTTTGGGTTTTAGCTGGGGAACGAAGTCAGTCCCGAAGACGCTTTGATGAACTTTTCTTCAGACAGACTGTTTAATTTCTGTATAATGCCCTATCTGAACAGTGAGAGCATTCTGGAGACTTTATTTATTTGAATCATTTGTTGAACTTCTGGTTTATTTGTGTTGCATATTATTATCTCATACTGAGAGTCCATGTGCCCTTATGAAGTTCTGGCAGTGAAAGTGCCTGGGTTGGGATCTTCAGATTTTTACCAAGTGACATTTTCACAAGATCTCTGTGTTAAGTTCTAGACATTTTAGGTTTTGTTTTATTTATTTTATTTTTCATTTTATCACAATTGTTTATGATAGTGAGAGTACCATTTTGTTTCTCAGGGCTTCAACAGTGAGAGTATTTTATTGCCCGGGTTTTTTTTTGTTGTTAATTTACTATTTTGGCAGTGAGAGTGCCAGAATAGTTCCAGAATAGTTCCAGGGCACTGGTTAGTGAGAGTTCCTGGTGCCCGGGGATTCTATTGTCCATTTATTGTTTTGTACTATTTTTTCTATTTTTTTTTTTGTTGGGTTTATGTGATTTGGGAGATGTTTAGTTGTTTTTATTGTAGCTATTTTTAACAGTTATGTTTGTTTTATTATTTTTCTTTTATTATTGACTTGTATTGATTGTCCTCCTTCGAGATTTGTGAGAGATTTCTCAGGAAGGTGATCTCTTTGGGTTTTATTTTTTGGGGTATAATTTAGGTTGTGTTAAATTAGTAGCTTGGTAATTTTAGCTATTTAGTTGGATTGAACCTCATAAGGTGTTGATTTTTAGACATACGATATTTTGGTTTTAAATTGCTTAGTTTTGAGTGCTGGGAGGTTGTGGATTTATGTGATGTGTTTGCCTGTCCCCGGTCGTGCGCTACTCAGCCTCTGCTCTCCACTCCCTCTGCCCTTTCCATACCCCCTCTAGTTTTTTCTATCTACCAATGTTGTCGGGCTCTAGGTATTGCCTATAGGAGGGGGTGGAGGCGAGTGGAGCAGGGTACTCTCATTAGAGTGATTAAACCCAGGAGACGCCCTGGTGCAAAATGGAGCTTGGAGCGTGGACCTCCTTGTTTGGTCCCCATAGCCAAGAGCACCATCATTACTGATGGGCAGGTAGTCAGGGCAGCCCAGGAGTTTTGTCCAACTCGGGTGATGTTGTGCAATGCCAGATCTATCCGGAACAAGACTGCTGTAATTTCAGATCTTGTTGGCTTGACAGATCTGGCTTGCATCACTGAGACCTGGCTGGATGATAATATGGAACCAATATTGGAGGCCGCAATTCTAGCCAGGTATACGGTGATAAATCACCGGAGGTTGGACTGCGGGGGGTTGTGCCTGTTTAAGACCGAATTGGCACTCACTAGTGTTCCAGTTGAGGAGACCATCTCTTTTGAATGTGCTGTTGTAGCAGGTGTAGGCTATCGAATTGCTCTCATCTACCATCCACCTGGAGATGAGAAGCAATTCTCAAGGAAGTAGCGGACTTTGTTGTCAACATGGCTTCTGATTCTCCCAGGCTGATGGTCCTGGGTGACTTTAATGCATGGATCAACGATGAACTCGAATTTGGACAACACTTCCTCCAGTTAATGGATTCACTGGGACTAACACAGGTGGTTACCACTGCTACACACAAAGGTGGCCATTCTCTTGATTTGGTCTTCCTCCTTTGGATCGAGGCTTCTGACGTGGGGGTGGAACCAATCGGTTGGTCAGATCACTACACTGTGAGATTCAATTTTGGCACCCCACCTCATAGGCTGACCCTTGTGGAGATGGTTAAGTACAACCCTTTGCAGAATATTTCTTCCAATGGCCTTGCTGCGGTTCTTGACCTATCAAATTTCCTGTGCATTGCAGTGATCCAGAGGCACTGGTTGTGGCCTATAATAATGCCATAACCTCTGCCCTGGATTCCATTGCTCCAGTTTGTGTGCTTCCTCTCTCTCTTTGACCTTGGACTCCATGGTTTGATGGGGCCTTGAGGGAGCTGTGGTGACTTGGACACAGGTTAGAATGTTGTTGGTGGAAATCTGGCCTGGATGCTGACCATTTTAGACTGTTAGAACATTATCAATTCTATCAGTCAGAAATCTCTCATAAGAAGGCAGAGTTCCTGTCCGGGGAAATTTCTGCCACTCAGAACTGACCAGCTCAGCTGTTCAGAACTGTGGACAGATTGTGCAACCCAACCTGTCTACAGCTCCATAGAGCATTTCCACAATTACAGTGTGATGAGCTTGTTCGGTTCTTTGCTGATAAGGTGGCTGACATTAGGTCAGAGATCCATTTAACACATTCTATGTGGGTTGCTATTGGTCAGGACCTGGTCACCACCCCTTGATTTTCCTGGAGTACCTTCGACCGCCTGGAAATCGTAGATGTTATGCGGATTGTCCAAGGGTTGCACCCTACCTGCTGTAGTTTAGATCCAGGCCCTACTTCCCTAATTTTGGGGTGTGGGGAGTCCATTTTCCTGGTTCTAACACAGATAGTCTGGCGTTTCCTTGACTCGGTGAATATCCCTGTTCCTTGAAAGAGGCAGTGGTGACACCCTTGTTGAAGAAAGCATCTTTGGACCCAGACTGTCTTGCTAACTACAGGCCTATCTCGAACCTCCCCTTTGTGGGGAAGCTGATCGAGAAAGTAGTGGCAGCCCAGCTGGAGAACCACTTGACCATCCATAGCATCTATGAACCTCTCCAATCAGGTTTTCGAAAGAGGCACAGTACCGAGACTGCACTGGTTTGGGTGCTCAATGATCTCCTGATGGTGAGAGACCAGAGAAAATGGTCCATTTTGGTACTATTAGATGTCATCAGCATTTGAAACCATTGATCATGGGGTCCTACTTGAGTGCCTGAAATGTATTTGTGGGCTCTCTGGGATTGATCTCAGATGGTTCACTTCATACCTCACCGGAAGAACCCAGAGGGTGGTGTCAGGGTCTTTTCCTTCTGATTCCATCTCCCTACTTTGTGGGGCTCCTCAGGGCTCTATCTTGTCCTCCATGTTGTTTGTGGTGTACATGCTTCCCCTCAGAGACAGTGTGACACGGTATGGGCTGAGGTTTCATTGTTATGCCAATGATACCTAGTTATACCTGTCCTTTGCACCTGACCAGGAAGGAGCAATCTTGGTATTTAACAGCTGCCTAAATGAAATCCAGGCCTGGATGAGGTCCAACTGGCTGAAGTTGAACTCTGGAAAGACGGAGGTGTTGGTATTGGATCCGGATCACCGGATAGGGGGACCTGGGGCCGGCACCCCATCTGGATTGTTTTTTGGGGATGTCAAGTTACAGGTCTCTGAATGGGTGTGAGACCTGGGGGTGATATTAGATGCGGGGCTGACTCTTCGGTCCCAGGTGTCAGCGGTGGTTAAGTCATCCTTCTACCATCTAATAAACATTGCTAGGATGAAGCACCTTGTTCCGTCTGGTGATCTGCCAACTCTGATCCATGCCTTTGTGACCTCGCGCCTAGACTACTGCAACTCGCTTTACTTTGGGCTTCCGGGGGTTGATATCCGCCACTTGCAGCTGGTGCAGAATTCTGCAGCTCGGTGTTGATGGGTACCCCCTAGATCTTCCCATATTACACCTGTGCTGCGGGAACTACACTGGCTGCCAGTTCAGTGGCGGATCACCTTCAAAGTCGGATTACTGACTTTTAAAGCCCTGCATGATCTGGGCCCTGATTACCTGAAAGAACTCCTGATCCTTTATCGACCTGTGAGAATGCTCTGCTCAGCCAACGAGGGATTGCTAGAGATTCCAAGGGTGACAAAAAATCTGCTGGGCCCGTGCTTTTATGTTTGCGGACCCTCCCTTTGGAATTCTCTAACCCGTGTGACCAGGGAGTGCATGACTGTGGGGAGTTTTAAACAGGCTTGGAAATCCTTCCTGTGGGAAAAGGCTTATGGTTTTACTGTTCATTGATTTGTTTTTGTCTGTTTTTATAATATTGATTTCTGTATTTCTGTATTTTTATGTTATTTATTTTATTGGAACGCACCTTGATATTTGAAAGGCACAAAATAAATAAAAATATTATTATTATTATTATTATTGGTTACAGTATCTAATCCCTCCTTTTGTGCCTCGTAAAGTATGGTACCTGGTATTATTAGCCCTTATGCTGTCTGGAGACGTTGAGCTAAACCCAGGTCCTGTACATAGCCAAGTAGCCATAAGCAATGCTGGTTATGGCAGTAAGGGTCTGTGCATAGTTCACCTAAATGATAGAAGTCTGCTCCACAACCATGCAGAACTTGATGCTTGGCTCAACAGCTGCCAGCCTGATGGCCTATGTATAACAGAGATATGGCTAAAGCCCTCAATACCTGATAACTGCTGCCTACCCCTAATTACAACTTTCTAAGGCAGGATTGGCCACCCCTAAACTCACTGGGAGTGACTATCTATTTCAAAAACCACCTTAACCTGTTCCTAGTGACTGATAACTATACTTTCCATGTGAGTCACTACATACCATCCTAACCCTAGGGGCAAAGAAGCTTCACATTATATGGGCTTACAATCCTCCCAAAGGTGGACAATCTGGCCTGGAGGATTTACTGAACCACAGTGCATCAGCAGCCTGGCAGAATGAACTACTCATCCTCGGGGACATGAATATAAATTGGTTGAGTAAATCCCATGGTACCCTCAATCCCTGGTGCAGAGTTACAATTTACAACAGGTCATAACTGACCCAACAAGAGTGTCACAAAAAAATGAGTCTAGCACCCTCATTGATTGGATCATGACGGATCACACAGATAGAGTTATAAGTGATCACTCCTCAGTCTTCTGTGTATGGAGTCACTCAGTAATCCCCATGTCTCCCACACTCTGTATATCATTCAGGAACTATGCAGATCTAAACCAGGCTCACTTTCTACATGATGTCACTATGATTGACTGGTCCCCTGTCTACCGGCCCATAACATGGATGTCACCTCAACCTTTTCTTAGTGAGTTTTTATCACTTCAGGATAATCATACCCCTCTTCGCACTCACTGGGTAAGCAGTAAGCACTCCAAATGGCTGCACAAGGACTTATTCGCATCACTCAAAGCTAGGGACAAATGCCGGAGAAAATTCAAAACTTCGGGCCTCCAAGCGGATTGTCATGTCTATACGGAACAACGCACGAAGTGCAAGAAGCAAACCAGGCTTGCAAAAAGCCAATACTGCAAGGGATTATTGGTGGATGTGACTGGTGACACCAGGAAATTTTGGTCACACATAAAAACCATCCTTGGATCCAAGCAATCCCACACTACAAATGACATGATACTGAATGGAGTCCACTGCTCAGATCCACACACAATAGCAAATGCTTTCAACAATCACTTCTCAGACCTCTCCAAATATACTACTGCCTTCCCCTCCACACCGTCTACTCCTGAAATCTCCTCCCCAAAAGATATGCCAGTGGGACTGCCATTCTACTTTAAAGCTGTCTCCAAAATAGATGTATTCACGTTACTCAATGCCATATCGGACAGCACTGCAGTTGGGTCTGACTGTCTGGAACCTAAGCTCCTCAAACTGGCTGGCCCTTCGTTTGCAGGGCCATTACTTAAAATCTTCATTATGTCACTTAGCGAAGGAGTAGTGCCAGATATCTAGAAAATGGTCAAGTAACGCGGTCTTTAAAAAGGTGACAAGAAGGATTTAGTGAACTATAGACTAATAGTAATATTATCTCTTAAACAAAATCCTGGAGAAGCTGGTCACAAGACAGGTAATAGAGCACCTCACCAAGTATAACCTTTTGTCCACAAATCAACATGGCTTAAGAAAGGTCACAGCACCCAAACTGCCTGCTACAGCTAACCAGCGATACACTACAAGCTATGGATCAGTAGTGTCTTCTAACAGGAGCAGTTTTTATAGAGCTCACAAAGGTGTTTGATCTCATTGATCATCCCCTCCTGCTAGCTAACTTCCTATCCCTGGGTTTCCTGGTACAGTCCGTGAACTGGTTTAATGGCTACCTATCCAACAGGATGCAAGTTGTAAAGTTCAACTTTGCAACCTCTGACAAAACAGTCATTGACTTAGGGTACCACAAGGATCCATCCTAGGACTTCTTCTCTTCTCGATCTTCATTAATAATATAACGAGAAATGCCTCCTCCTACTCATCGTTACTGTATGCTGATGACCTTGTTCTCTATACCAGCTCTGGTAACATGCTTACTCTCAACCACAATCTATCGGGGGACTTCCTAAATGTACAATCCTGGATCACTAGCCATATGCTGGTTCTCAACGTTAGCAAGACTCAGGCTATGCTTTTCAGCTCGCCTGCCAAACTAAAAAATAGTCGTGGTCTCTTCAAAATACTAAGTGTGAATGGTACCCCTTTGGAAGTGGTAAACTCGTTTAAATACTTGGGGGTTCTACTCAATGGATCCCTTAACTATGAGATCCATGTTACTACTGTGTGTAAGGCAGTCAATACTAAGCTAGGGTTAGATTACAGACTTGTCACATTTTCACCCTTCTGTGAGGTTGGCCATTGCCAGAGGAATTCTTCTCCATTCCTTGCATACAAAACTTCAAGCTACGGCAATGCATCTAAAACCTCCCTACACAGATGGGAAATGACCTAAAATAATAATATATATGCGTTACGCCTCCTGGTCCCTAGGCTAAAACATCACTGCCTGCTCTATGCTGACCTTAATTGGCCCTCTCCTATGGTCCACTGATTCCTTGCTCTTGGGGCCCTTCTGGACGGAATGCTGAGATCCAGTATGCCTAGCTCTCTCATCGCTGCACTCACCCCACAGACCACCTCCTATGATCTCCATACTGCTGATTTTTCCTTACTCCACATTCCCAGATGTAACACTTCCATCGGGAAAACAGATTTTCCTATGTGGCCCCCAGTTACTGGAACTCACTGCCCCTTGAAATATGCCAATCACCTTGCCATGCCTCATTTAAAAAGAGGCATCGCTCTCTGCTTATTGAGAGTACACAGTGCAATTGTTTTAAACCACTCTAGATTCCTGACTCCCTACACTGTTACTGTCTTCGGTGTCCTCCTTCAGTACTTATACCTCATAGTTTCTACTTGTCTTACCACCCCTTTCCTACTCCACCTGTTACACATCTCCCCCCGCCACCTCACTTTCTCCCTGCTAGGTTTTACTACCGCAATCCTTCCAACCTACTTACTTCCTCTTTGGTGTCATATTTTTTATGTTAGAGCCAGTTTTGTATGATAGAGTTGATGCCTAGATTGTTAATCAACTGTTATATGTGCACTTACATGTGTTGTGCTTTGATATGTGAAATGTCTGTATTGTCTTCTGGTTACACCAATTGCTCAAACCGTTATCCATTTTTACTATATCCTTAAATGCTAAAGTATAATATGCACTTACTTTCACTTCTAATATGAAGTACATCGTAATGTTTCTCCCATCACCTCAAATTGCTCAAATTGTTATCCATTTTAATTGTATCCCTAATATGTCGTACTCCTATATTGTACTGTATCATCACTGTTTTTTTCCTGTTGATGTTGTAACCTCCTGGCTCATGCCTGAAAATAAACACTTTTGTGTCTAGTGCACTTACCCAGTTATCAAAAACTAAATAATAAAATAAATAAATAAAATAAATGTAAACATTAACTACAGTCGGTTGGTGCCAATGGTAGCTGGTCCTGTGTTCATGAAAATGGTATAGTGAAGTGGTTATTTTTAACCATGACCTTTACAGGTAAGACCATCATATGACTGGTTCCTCCTTCCCTTGGGCTGAGCTGGGATACATTAAGCAGTCCTGAGAGCAATGAAATATGTGTCTGTCTTTTTTATTTTCATACTTAGTGGATTATGTGAGAGGCCATTTGGCACCATAGACTCCTACTTGAAGCAGAAACTATCTAAATTCTTTCATGGTGGCTTGCATATACATGCCGTGCCTTTTTGGGGTATGTGGGATTTTGTACTCCTTATACAATCAGTAGTTTAATGGGATGGGGTGAGTGCCTGCAAATCACCTGTGGCCCCGATTGCCAGCTTTGTAACCCCCAGTTGCCAACTGTGTTATTGCTTCTTACCATTGCCTGCTTGCCTACAAGCCCTTCCAGTTGTCATAACTTGCCCCTCTCTATTGTCAGGTGTCACTGTACCTCTATTCTCACTTTGCCTCTGTCTCCCTGTTTCCAGATGTGTCACTGCGGCATTACTACAATAGCTGTGTCACTGCACCATTAATAGTTTTATCAATGCCTCCCTCATTGTCAGCTGTATCACTGATTCCCCAGTTACCATCTGTATCACTGCTTCTCTTGGATACCAGCTGTCTCACTGACCCTTTACCAGCTATGTTATTTTCCCATATTACCAGCAGTGTCACTGATCTTCATTACCACAATGTAATTACTCCATTTTCAGCTGGCACTGCTCCTGTCATCTCTTGTGTCACAACCCCATTACCAGCTGTCACTGCCCCTTACTAGCTGTCATTGCTCCATTACCAGCTGTTTAGTGCACCTAGCTGCCAGCTGTGTTGCTGCCCTTTCATTGCCAGTGGTGTTGCTGGCCCCTCATTGCCAGTATTGTCACCACCCTATCACCAACTATCATAAAATATTGAATGACACTTTCCTGCAGTATACTGCAGCATTACTGCATTGTGCTATGGCTAATGCCACTGTATATGTGAAACATCTATGTTAATGCATCCGTTGGGGTTGAAGCAAAAGCCTACAAAGTAGGGAAATGAAACAAATGTAAAATATCTCTGAAATGTTGGAAAATCTGTGTAGTTGTGTTCTTCAGGGTTTGAATGATCATCCAGCACAGTGTTGGAGTTACCCTATTTTCAGCATCCTCTATACAAGTTTTACTGTGTCAGTATTTGACATTGTCTGACAAGTGAGTACCACAATTAGCTAACACCATCACTGTGTCACATGACTGTTCAAACCTTGAGAAATACCACACCACAGATTTGCCAAGGTTTCAGGGACTGTTTACCGTTAGTTTTTTTTTTTCACTTCCATACTTTGTATGCTTTGTACTTTAACCCTAATAGTTGCATTTATATATTTTTTTTTTTTGCAATTTATTTCCTTAAATTTTGAAAAAGATATTTATGGATTTTTTTTAGTAATTTATTATTTCTGTTGCTCCAGCGTCCCCCTCACCCCATTTGGCCGAGTCTCCTCCACCAGCTTCCCAGGTATTTACCTCCAGGTTTGAAACCCCATAGGTTTACACCCCTGTGGCAGGGCCAGATGTGTTGTGTACATCCTTTTGCTTTTTCCAGCATGCAAAGGCAAGGTACAAGATCAATACCATGCATGTAAGACAGCATGGTATTAACTGCGCTGTTTATATAGCGCTTCAATTTACAGCGACAGGGATAGAATATCGATAGGGATATACCACTGCCGCTGTCACTGCACAACGATGTGGAGAGAGGAGAAGTTGCCATGTTCTGGGTGCCTGGTTGAGATGCTCCCATGGTGGAGTGGCTAGGCCACTAGCACATGGCACAGTTGAGAGACCTGGGACCATGATTCGGTTCACCCAGGTCTCCCTGCCATAACTTTGAAGGCATTTTTTGACAGCAAACTTCCCTCCTCCTGAGTTTGTCCCCCACCCCAAAGTCCATCCCACTTCAGAGTTAGTTATCTAACTTCAGGGGGCTGTGGGGTATGAAGTCCCCCCATGCAAGGGGTGCTGGGGGCAAAGCCCCCCACAAAAAAAGTAAACATCCATTGTTTTCAATGGGTGCACTGTTGCAAACAGGTTGGCATTTTACCCGACTGTGTTTGTGTTCAGCTCTGTTTGGCTGTGGCATTTTTTAGTCATGCTGTTTTGTCATATGGTGGTATGACCCGGTGCCCAAAGTCAAGGGTTCCCAGGGTTCTTGGAATAACCAGAGACTGATGTTGGGGCCCAGCCATGCCAGGATCATAGTGCTCCATGCAGGCAATTTCTTGTTATTAGCTCGGCCCCACCAACTAGGGTGCTGGGGCATGCAGAGGTCCACTGGGCGGCATGCAGGTATGCCTCACACAGACATCCACTGGTGTCCTCCTTACAACACCTGCTACCTACTGTACTATCATTTGCTGTCATCCTGGTAGTGGTAAAACAGTGGCAGAAAAGTACATTAATGTTTATTAGAGTTGCTAATGCACAAAACTCAAACCCCACAATGGTTGGACATTAGCAATTATGGTTGTCGAGCCAATGCCCACAAAGTCTGGAAATGTGATAATCAGGATTGTCAACCTAATGCCAACAAAACATGAAAATTTGCTATTATGCCCACAAGGCCAAGCTACAGCTACAGGGCCATGCATCAATGGTCTGGTACCTCACACAGAGATGAAATATTTAAAGTTTGTAAATAATAACACTAATCCCCACCCTATCCCATATCCTTATGACTCAAGGTCAAGCTACAGATCTGGAGTCATGCCATACAGATCTGGTGCTTCATTCATATCCAACAAATTCTAGATCTGTAATTAGAATACTTGGGGTCACATCTACAGAGATTTACATCCATTTATAATGTGTGGCTTACTTTGCACACAGTATCACAGACCATAAACAAAGCATCTGGGGCTAGATTCACAAAAAATCATAAAGTTCAGAGCAAAGGTTTGCAGTGTACTTTACGACTGCCAGGTGGTAAAAATGGTATTCACAGACAGATAGCATGGGGTGCTATCCAACTATGAATAGGGATAGGTAAAGGCAGCAGTAAATTACAATACCACCACCACCACCTCTAACCCCACTAGTGGTGCCCTGACCTGCATTCCCTGAAATGGCCCCGCAATGAATAGCACCTGTGCACTATTTGAAATTTGCAAATGCAGCCATGCAATGAGCCTCCATTGAGCATGCAAGGTGCTAGCTGACCATTTGCATGCCATTTGACTGTCCTGTAGCTGGGTGAAGGGTGTTAATTGTCTGGCCTCTGACCTCAGCTATGTGATAACTGGAGGTGGGGCTTAGTCACAGTTAAAGCAGCAAACAGAGGTTCATCTTCTCAGAAGAAGCCAGAAGGTGAAGGAAGGAAACATATTCAATTCAGTGCTTTAGAGTAACTGGTAATTGGTATTTTTCTTTTAAACTTAGATTGTAGGCTTGTAGTGACACTATACTTTCTTTCTGTGTTGTCTTTACTTATAATTGTTTTTGGGCTGTTGAAAATTTAAAACATAGTGGTGGTGTAGCTCTGTTCTGTCTTTCATTGCTGCAATTGCCCCTCCCACCCCTTCCCCCAACTCTTAATTATATGCCCTGATAAATCTGATTGACAGGAGCTAAACACAGGGTATAGTAAGAGGTGTGAAGTAGGAGGGGCATAAGGGGGAAGAAGACCACCCTCAGCACGACAAGTGTTTTGACTCATTTATTTATTTATTGGTTTCTTTTTCCTTAAAAAAAAATATATATCTGACGATCAGTTACAGGATTTTTAGTACTGTAAATAAATAAAAAGAGAACTAAGAGAGCTTCAGTAGCAGAGAAGTAGTGGAATTGCAGTATAATGTGGGAGGTGGCAATGCAGTGGCTGTGGGGCAGCCATATTCAGGCAGACCTTCTGGACACTGAGTTGCTGCCCTATCTGCATGCATCTCTCTGGACTGTGGGATGAGGTGTAGCCAGACTCAGAGTGGAAGTAAACTGGGTCAGGAGTGCCATCACCCCTATCCAGAGACCACCCAGTCCAATGCAGCTGCCTCAAAGGATACCGAGAACGAGGAGCACTTGGATGACAGTGGGCTCAGGGAGGGTAGAGCAGTCAGGCAGAGGCACAACCCAGATCCTATTCCACTCAAGAACTCATATGCCACACTGGCAAACAGGGACAACCAAATAGAGGTACCCAGAGAAGTGGAAGGAAAGGATGTGGAGGTTAGGCAGGAGGTGACCTCAGTGGGAAAGCAGTGGAGCCCAGAGGAGGAGGAAGCAAATCCTGGTGGGGACTCCATCGTAAGAGGGATCCAGCTAGGAACACAGGAGGGGAGGACAGGAGGTGAGGTGCCTACCAGGTGCCACGCATGGAGGGATGGAAGGAAGATACTGGGGATCACTGGGAAGGCAAGACGGGAGGGTGAGCTGGATGTCATTATCCACCTAGGTACTAATGACTTGGCAAATGGGAGCCAAAGGAAGTTCAGGAAGAGTTTAGGAAACTGGGGAGGGGTCTCAAGCAAATAGCTACTTCTGTCACTTTCTCAGAAGTACTACCTGCGAGAGGCAAGGGAGAGCATAGGAGTGCATGCACCAGGAACTTTAACTCATGGTTGAAGAACTGGTGCTGTGAGGAAGGGTTTGGATTCATTGGTGACTGGGGACCCACCTGGAGGGATGGAGGTTTGTTCAAGCCTGACGGCCTGCATCCATCCTGGAGGGAATCCAGCACTCAATGATAAGTTTAAATGCTACATTGACATGCATTTAAACTAGCAAAGGGGTGGCAGGCCAGCAAGGATGGTACCTACTTGCTCACCCCCCACAGCTAGTAGTGGAACCAGTGAACCAGAGGAGTGGCTATCTCTGCAAAGCAGTGTGCAAAAGATGGAGATTAGTGTCCAAAAGGTGGATAAGCAGAAAAGGGGCAAAATTCAGCAGAAGGGCAAACAGCAAGGAGAACCAGGGATAAATGACAACCAAGGAAGGGGCTGGAGTAGAACAGTGAAGCAGTCTAGGGAGGTCAAATCATGGAAAGCCATGTGTGCAAATGCCAGGAGCCTTAGCAACAAGATGGAAGATCTGGAGGCTGTCATGGTACAGTCAGACCTGGACATTGTGGCCATCACTGAAACCTGGTGTAATGATAACCATGACTGGGAGATGGCCATACCTGGCTACAACATATTCAGAAGAGACAGAGCAGGCAGGAAGGGAGGAGGAGTGGCACTGTATGTGAAAAATGACATAAGGGCCACAGAGATCCAGGAGGAACAAAATTGGGGAGAGATACTGTGGGTTGAGCTGGAAAGGAAAATGGGGCCAGCCATCCGCACAGGTGTGGTCTATAGACCACCAGCCCAGGAGGAAGAAACAGATAGGGAGCTGATGCTAGCCATCCAAAGGATGGCAGACAAGGGTGAGGTAGTACTGGTTGGAGACTTCAATATACCAGACGTGGACTGGAGCATCCCAGCAGCAGCATCAACTAGGAGCAGATTTATCCTGGACTCTCTTCAGGGTGCCTTCCTCAAGCAACTGGTCATGGAACCAACTCGGCAGAAGGCAATACTGGACCTTAGCTCACAAACAGGGACAGTGTGATGGGGTAACAGTGGGGGAGCACCTGGGTAACAGTGACCACCAGTCATTGTGGTTTGAAATCACAGAAAGAGCAGAACCAAACCACACAAAAACACGTGTCCTGGATTTTAGGGGCAGACTTTGGGAAAATGGGAGATACTTGAAAGAGGCATTAAGAGGAATGGGACAGGAATCAGGGTTGAGGAACAGTGGGAAGTATTTAAAATGGGATTATAAGAACAAAATTATGCATTAAGCAGGTTAGCAAGAGGAAAAGGAAGAGGAGACCATCATGGTTTTCCAAAGAGGTAGCAAAGAAAGTGAAAGCCAAAAGATTGCATTCAGGCAATACAAAAAGACACAGGCAGAAGGGGATAGGGTGAAGTACCAGGAGAAACAAAGGGAGGCAGGGAAGTCAGTAAGGGAAGCCAAAGCTCAGACAGAAGAACACATTGCAAAATCAGTGGGTAAAGGGGACAAAACCTTTTACAGGTACATAAGTGAAAAAAGAAAGACAAAGGGAGAGATAGTGAGACTGAAGGGGGAGGATGGGAGCACGTGGAGGATGACAACAATAAAGCTGACATATTGAACAGGTATTTCTGCTCAGTCTTTACTAAGGAAGAGGGGTAATGGGTCTGAAGGGAGTACAAGGGTGAGAATGGTGCAGAAATGGACACAAGTCCCTTTACGAGAAAGGGTCCTGAAGGAACTGGAAGTAATAAGAGCTGATAAAGCAATGGGGCCAGATGGGTGCACCCCAGGGTCCTTAAAGAACTAAGAGAGGTGGTGGCTGAACCTCTGGCTATCCTGTTCAGCCAATCACTGGAAACAGGGGAGGTACCCAAAGACTGGAGGACAGCAGATGTAGTCCCCTTATACAAAAGTGGGAACAAAGAGGAAGCAGGTAACTACAGACCAGTCAGCCTCACCTCGGTAGTGAGAAAGATCATGGAAGCACTACTGAAGGAGAGATTGGTGGAACATCTGGTTGTCAATGGACTACAGGACCCAAGGCAGCATGGTTTCACCAGGGGGAGGTCATGTCAGACCAACCTCATTGAATTTTTTGACTGGGTGACTAGGGAGGTGGATCAGGGGAGGGCAGTGGATATGGCCTATCTGGACTTCAGCAAGGCCTTTGACACTGTGCCACATAGAAGACTATTACACAAACTGGGGAATATGGGTGTGGGCAGGACAGTAGTGTGGTGGGTAGGTAACTGGCTGGGTGGCAGGACACAGAGGGTGGTGGTAAATGGCTGTCACTCCACAGAGGGAAGAGTAACCAGTGGGTACCACAGGGATCAGTGCTGGGACCGTCCTATTCAACATCTTCATCAGTGATATTGCACAGGATCTAGAAGGCAGAATTTCACTGTTCGCTGATGACACAAAGCTCTGTAACAGAGTAGACACACCAGAGGGTATAGACAGAATGAGAAGGGACCTGCAGAAACTTGAAGAATGGTCAAGGGTTTGGCAGTTGAAATTAAATGCAAAGAAGTGCAAGATAATGCATATGGGGCACAAAACCCTGGCACAATATATCAGTTGGGGGTGAGGATATAGCATGCACCAAGCAGGAAAGGGATCTTGGGGTTGTCATCTCTGATGACCTAAGGTAGGAAACAGTGTGACAAGGCATCAGGTAAAGCAAATAGGATGCTGGGATGTATAGGTAGGGCATCACCAGCAGGAAAAGGGAGGTCATAATTCCGCTATACAAGACACTAGTGAGGCCCCACCTGGAGTACAGTGTACAGTTCTGGAGACCATACCTCACGTAAGGACATAGACAGGGTAGAGAAGGTTCAGAGGAGGGCAACAAAGATGTGTGCATGGGTTGCATCACAAGTCCTATGAAGACAGGTTGAAGGAACTGAACATGTACTCCCTGGAGGAGAGGAGGGAGAGAGGGATATGATAGAGACATACAAGTATCTTACAGGGAGGAACAGGGTGCAGGAAAACACTATTTTAAGCGAAAAGATGTTTCAGGACTAGAGGCATGGGATGAAGTTGGAGGGAGGACGATTCAGAGGAAACATGAGAAAGAATTTCTTCACAGAACGGGTGGTGGACAAGTGGAACACCCTGCCAGAGGAAGTGGTGGGGGCTGGAAACAATCAGGATTTAAGAATGCATGGGATAGACATAAAGGAATTCTAGAGGGTAGGGGTAAGGGGAAACAGACTTCTAGGAAAACAAACTGAACTTACAAGCTCAAATGGGCAGACTAGGTGGGCCATAGGCCCTTATCTGCCGACACTGTCTATGTATCTATGTATTATGGGCTCATTAACATGGGCTGTGGGTGTCCTAGCTCACCCCCAGCCACTGCCCCACACAGCCATCATCACTGGTGGTCAAGTGGTCCTTCCCCTGTCCCTGATCTCCATTCCTGTAGAAAAACAATAAATATTCTGGTAGTCTAGTGGCCCTTCTCCCCTCTGCATTCTCTGATCACCATCCCGTATAATTAAACACCATTCCCTGGTAGTATAGTGGTCCATCCCCACTATTCTCTGATCACCACCCCATATAGTAAAATCACATTCCCTTATAGTCTAGCTGTCCCTCCCCCCCCTTACCATTCCCTGATCACCGTCCCATATAATAAAATCCTGTTCCCTGGTAGTCTAGTGGTCCCTCCGCCTCCCATTTTCTGACTGCTGTTCAAAGGTCAAAGTAATGTCCTGTACCGTGGTACAAGTACAGAAAAAGAGAAATAGTCTTGGTGATATTCCCCCCACCCTCCACTGTGTTCTCCAGTCGCTGGCCTGTCATCAAGAAGGAATCTTCCTGGTGGCTAGTGGTCCCCCCTAATGACCTGTACAAAATGTAGAACACAGTACCATTGGTGTCCCATGGGCCCCCTCGACATCCTGATCCCTTGTATCATATCACACAGTACCCCAGTTCCCTGGTGGTCTAGTGGACCCCCCACACTGTCAGACATTGACCTCTACTCTGCCCCACCCAAATTCAATCCCCAGCCAGCGACCAATACAATTCTCCTCTCACCTTTATAGTTTGCCTCTGACTGAGCTCTCAGTGAGTGTTTACAGTATACAGTCATATATATATATATGTATATAACCCTTTACATGTGGGAGGAGGGAGGGACCATGAGGCTACCAGGGAATGGAATTTTTTATTATATGGGGCTGACAATCACACACCAGTGAGGGGGGGAAGGGAACTCTACACTACAGGGGGCTCAGTGCCGATGGTGTGAGGGCCGCTGCAGTACCTCAGGCAACCACTAGGGTTGTGTGGAATACTGCCAGGTCTTGGTTGGTGGCATTTTCCCATGTAAGAGACCTCCACAAAAGGCCCTTGCATGGAGAAAATGGTTTGTGGATGGCACAGCATCATTATGCAGGTTCCCCTTCCCTAATTTGAATTGCAGACCCATGAAAACTTTGCCCTGGTGCAAACCCATTCTGATGGTGCAAACTGGGCTTTTGTGAATAACACTATGGTGCAAAACCCAGTTTGCATGACACAAACAGGGTTTGTGCCGGTGCAAAGCTTTGTGAATCTAGCCCCATATGTGTTACAAATTTGTAACCACTTCATACATAGGATGCTTATAATTTGCTTTCTTTAGGACACATACTTGGAAATAATTAAAGAAATTACATGTTCTGGACATGTTTTACACAGCTACAAGACCCTGCATAAAATAGTATACAAGTAACAAGTGTATGGTAAATATTATACTAGCCACTATATGATAAAAAATATTGCTGTTAAATGTATGTCATATAGTACTATACACAGAGGGTGGGATATTCACAGGAGATGCGCCATGCACAATAGGGATGTACCCGTACAAGTGCGGATATGCGCTAATGTGCGATATTCAGCAGGAGTGGCTGTGCAGCACAACACCCAATGTTCCGCAGTGCAACAGAAATGAATGTATGCACAAGTGCAGGGGGAGTAACCAGAAATAATTCACGCAGTGCAATATTCAACAGTAGGCGACATAGTAATAGAGGAAAGTGCTTTGAAGTAGCTTATTGAAATAAGAAATGAGCCAATACTAAAGAGAGCAAGTGAGGAGGGGAGGACAATGCTCCACAGAGGAGCCATAGTGGGGCAGCGTGGAGACAGTGGGGCAGGGAGGCAATCCAAGCAGCAGGGGGCAGGTGTGGCCAGGAAGTGGGGGGGGTCCACTGGAGGTGTGTGCGAGAGGGTGAAGGTGTGTGTGTGTGTGTGTGTGTGTGTGTGTGTGAGAGGGCTTAAGAGTGCCAAATAGGACGGAGGGCAGTGGTCAAGAGGCAGGGCACACAGAGGTGAAGAGTCAGGGGTGTACCCGGTGTAGGGCAGCACCAGAAGCACACAGCCGGGGGGAACAGGTTGACAGCCACCCGGGGGGGGGACACCAACCAGGGATATGGCCAGTGCCACCTTCCAGATGGAGGCGGTAATGAGGGGTGTGAGAAGGCAGGCAGCAGGGAGACGTGGCCATGGAAGGTCCTGGCGGTGGTACGCCCAGAACAGGCTGTACTGTGCCCGCACCACCTTCGAACAGTACAGTGACACTGAGATTATGGGCTGGTACCACCTGAGGCAGCTCTGTGATTTGTGCAGTGATGAGAACGGGCTCCACACGACAGAGCCATGCACTGACCATGGAGACTAAGATCACAGCTGTCTTGTGCCTGCTCACCACGGGCACCTTCCAGAGACCAACAGGGGACATGACAATCATAACCCAGTTGGCCGCATCACGCCTACTCACACAATTCCTCAGTGCACTGCTGCCACATGCTACGGAGTACATCCATTTCCCCAGCAGGTAGGCAGAGCACACTGCAAACATGCAGGAGTTCCACAGGGTAGCATGGTTGCCTGGCATGCTTGGAGCCATGAACTGCACCCATGTAGGCATCCGCATGCCACCTGGCCTGGAGGGTGGGTATGCATCAACTGCAAGGGGTTACGTGAGTGTCAACTGCCAGGTGGTGTGCGGCGCAAGGTGCATAATCAATGTCTGTGCCACACACCCTGGGGACCACACAATGCCTTCATCTGGCACCAGTCCACATTGTGCCATAGGTTCAAGAGTGGGGACATCCTCACCGTCCATCTGGTAGGTTAGTATGCAGTTACGCTGGTTGACGGGTGCAGATAGGGGGTGTGGGTATGGGTAGGAGTGCCTTGGGAATGGACATGAAGGCCCATGGCACAGTGTTGCAGACCACCATGCTAACAAAACCCCTCTGCACACAGGTGACAGTGGTTACCTGCAACGGCCCTGGCTGCTTACACCATACCGGCGCCCCTCGACCCCAGCACAGCAACAGTACAACGAGGCACACGCCACAACATGGAACATCATCGAGTGGGTGTTCAGACTGCTAAAGGCATGGTTCTGTTGCCTGCACACATCAGGCGGTGCCCTACAGTACAGCCCTCACAGGCCTGTGGGCTATTCCTCTCCTGCTGTATCCTGCATGACATGGCCACCGACTGTGGGACAGCCATTGAGGTTGAGAAGGGGGACAGCAGTGGGGACAATGAGGACGCCGGTCCAACTGGTGTTGGGCAGCCACCCCCTGGGCGAAGGGATCCCCAGCTGGCCAGGATGGCCCAGCAGCACTGGGACACCATCACAGCGGAGCACTTTGGACAACACAGGTAGATCAACAGGGCCACGTGCAACCACCAAGGCAAGGGCACAGCCCACAGACAGGCAGGGGTGGATACCAGGGAAGGACGGCATCAGGAGTGTGGGAATGTGCATGGGACCACACACAAAGGCAGGGAACAGAAGGGCTGCACGTGGTATGCACACATCCTTACCCATGCCCACAGGGCCTGAGCATACCCACCCAACAGGCCCCCACACCCCACAGAACCCTACACAGCCACACCACGTGGCTGGCACTGTGCATGCCTCAGACGCTGAGCACCATTGCACAGTGATGGACAAGGCCATGCTGGCATCATCATGCATATGCCACAGTGGCTGCAGCAGGGAGGGTGTGCACAGGGGACCATGTGTGTGCAGGCACGGCACCACTCATTGCAATGCACACAGAACACCACAGTTCACACAGGGCAGTGGCAGACAGTGGCTGTGGAGGGGAAGGGTCAGTCATGCAGTACAGAAGCACGGCCACCATGGATGTGTGGGTGGCCCTGCCGAGACCTGCCAGCCATACCAGGCTGACCAGTGGCCTCATGGGATGCCACTGAAGGGCCCCCAGGGGTGACACTGTGTGAACATGACCGTGTCCACGCAGGGGTCTGCAGGCCACCGAACATGCCCGCACCAGGCGTGCTATGTATGCCCACAGCCAAACCCAGCATCAACATGGCAGGGGTTGCCTGACATGGAGAATGGGGTGGGACATACACTCGCGGGCGCGGCGTGCCAGCACACAGCTGGTCAGACAGTGTAGCAATGACAGTTGCCATTGCAGTGGTCTGCCTGTCAGTGGGCCATGGTCACATCCACCCGCTGTCGAGCCAACTCTGTCAGGAGCAGGGTATGGTCCCTGCTTCACCGCTTCTGTGCCTGGTGCGGCTCCGCACAGAGTGCATCCACCGCTGCCACGAGCCGCACCTGATGATCTACAGAGGCCTGGATAAGACGGCTGTGGTCGCCCAAGTGATCATCTGCATGCCCAGCATGCTGTCCCCCATGGTGTTCCTGGCCCTGCTGCACAGCACCCCTCTATGGTGGGCGCCACACAGTACCGCCTTCCTGGGGTATGTCCACACACAGTGCACTGCTGCTTTCCCTGCCCCTGTCCCCACGTTGACACTGGCCAGCTGCTGACGCTGCCCCTCCTGCTGTCAATTACCAGGCACCACTGGCGCAGCCACAGTGGCAACAACAGCCCCACCACCCTGGCCACTCACCAGTGCTGCCCCACTGGAACCCACAGACCCAGCCTGGACAAGAACTGTTGCACAGGCAACCATGCCAGCACTACCTGCAGATCCACCTGGGTGGATGCCATCCATGGGATCATCCTGTGTCCCACATGCAACACTGTCCTGGACGTGCGTCACGTCATCATCAGTGCTGGAGCTGGCCCCAATCTGTGTCTCAGCACACAGGACATCGTGGGCAGCATCACACTGGAACACAGCCAGGGCCAAATCCGCACCCACACCACTGGCATCTGTCCTGACAGATGTGCAGGGCTGCAGATGGTCGGTCCCTCAGACACCTGTGGAGGTGGATGGGTGCTCCATCATGTCCAGGGCCGCCCCCTTGGTGAATACACCCACCACCACTGCCCCATGCAGATGCTCAGGAGCTGTAAAGGAACACATTACTGTTAGTGATTCTGCCTGGCCCTGGGGCCTGCCCTCCCTGCCACTCACACACTGCCAGCACCGGTCCTACCATGTAGTGATGGACTGCTGCTCATCTGGAATCCTCTGCCTGGAATACCCTCAATGGCACTATGCCACATGCTGCTGGCCACCTGCTCCTTCAGTGGTGTCATGCAAGGAATGTCCTGCTGGCCCCCACCAGTGGCAGCACATGCCACCCTGATAGCATCCACCTTATTCTTGATCCACCTCCTATCCGTGCCAACCTTTTTCTTGCACTCTTGCATGGAACGCTGGTGGCTGCCCTGCTGGTTGATGGCACATGCCACCTCACCTCACACCACTGCATGGGCCTGTGGTGTGCCCCTCTGTCCACTGAACAGTGGCTCCCTGTCGAAGTAGGCCTTGAACAGGGCATCTGATTCTGCCCTGGTTGGTTGAGCCTCCTCTTCCACACCCTTCCCTGCTCCTCTTCATCCTCTGGCTCGTCATGCTTGTGCCTGGGGGCTGGACAGGTGTTACCATGGACTGTGTAGTCCCATATGGCCCTCCCAGACCACTGTCCCCATGTCTCCACAGCATGGCACCTACCTCAAAAGACTGCAATACCGATCCACAGCCTATGCATTCCCAGGTCACTTTTATAGTGCATCGCATGCAAATTAGGGCAGACACAACTGTAATGGGATGCAAATGCAGTGGATGCGCCATGGAATGGCTCATGAGCTGATTAGCATAACCTGGCTGAATATCACGCTGTTGCGCCTTACGCAATGGTGTTGAGCATGCTCAGGCTGTGGTGCACAACTGTGACATGCGCAATCAGCACCACAACATGCATGCCCACGGTGCTGATACCTATGCTAGCAGCGCAGCTGATGCACTGTGCAAGGGAGGCAGGACAGGGCACTGCCACTACTGTGTCTGTGGTGCTCGTGTGCTATATATCCGAAGGGGTGCACATGCCATGGTGCACCGTGGGCACCATGGTGCCTCCAGCGTGCTAGGCCACTGCTTGGCGTCACACACATGCACCCTACCGCTCTCCATGCAGGGGCCTCCCAATAGCACTGTGGTGCTCTGCATGGATAGACCCTTGATCCTGAGGCTGCCTTTGCCCTCTGGGTGCCATGCATCCACATGGCTGCCCCCATTGTGCCGGGTCTGGTGCCAGCTGATTGCGACTGGCAGTGCAGTACTGCACTGCCTCCGACGTGGGGGAACGATGCTACCGGGTGCCATTTTGAGCTCACCAGTGTCTGAAATATGCCTTGCACCAGAGCACCACTGTGGACCTCTGTAGAACTGGCAAACCTGGTGGATCTTGTGGAGCCCCATGCAGGTGCCCTGTTTGGGCAGGTTCCCCTCCTGAGGCCACGCACAGCGATGTGGCAGGAGGTGGCAGAGGGCCTTGAGGAGGCCACAGGGAGCAGCAGGACTTCAGTGCAGTATTGCCACCGCTATGGGGACCTCCAGCAGTGTGACCTCAACTGCCTAAGGAGGTTGCAGGTGCATGCCCAGCGGGGAGCCGTGCCACGGCCAGGTAGGTGCTCCTTCACCACACTAGTACTATCTGTCTGTCCGGGTGGCACGGTGATCGGCAGGCCATGTCGCCGGTGGTAGGGTGGGGGATGGTACCTGTGTTGCCAGTTGTGGGGGTTCATCGAGTACACCCTGCACCACTGCAGCACAGATGGGCTGTGTGGGCATGCACACTGCTGGGGGGGCTATGGTTCAGATGTGTACTGATGGGACTCTCTCCATGTTTCCACACTAGGCCCAGAGGATCACCGTAGGGCCCAAATGGCAACAGAGCATGGAGGGCAGGACGTCGCTGGTGGTGTGGCCATGCAGCCAGGGCACAGTGGTGGTGCTGGGGGTCAGCAGTGTCCTGCTGACCAGGATGCAGGTGAGTGCTGTGTTTCCCTTTACAACTGTGCATGATGGGTTGCAGGGGTGGTGGTGGGCCATGGCCCCCTGCACATGGCCCCTACTGCCATGCACATCCCACGGTGCCCTCCACACCATCCTGTGGGTCTGCACTTATGGGTGGGTGTCGCAGGTGGGCTGTGTGTGCACTGGGCACCTGGCTGTGCCACTGCCACCCCACTCCTTTGCCATGACACCGGACGGCCACAATGGTGTTGTGCAGTGCATGGGTGGTGGGGGTGTGCAGCGGTTTGCATGACTGCAGGTGCCCGGGTAGGTTGATCATGTGGGCGCACTCACTGTGGGTGGTCGCATGCCATCCCAAGGGCATAGGCCACTGATGTACGCCATGCACATTGGGTGGGCTGCATTGGTCTGGCCAGTCACTCATACTGATTCTGCTCCCTTGTCCTAGGTGGACCATGCTGGACAGCCCTGGAACACACATCCAGGAGATCCTGCAGGTCACCTGGGCCACGCTGGAGCTGCTGCAGGGGATGGATAGGGGTGAACATCAGTGGCACAGAAGGCACCACAGAGAGGACAGGGATAACAGGGTCCACCAACAGGGCATGCAGCAGCTGCACTGTACATATCCCTCCCTGGACTGTACCCGACACCCCTATGTCCCCCACCTTTGCCTTTTCCATTGTCTTCTGCCCTTTCCCCCTTGTTGTAGCCTTGCACATCCCCTTCCCCACTGTATATATATCATTTCACATAGTTTCTGTTGATGTTTATTATTACTGAATACATGCTTTTCCTACTATGACTGTGTTGGTCTCTATTTTGCAGCAGGTGCATGGTGCCTTGCTGCAGTGGTGTGTATGGCAACTGTGGGGTGGTGCTGGCCTGGCAGTGGGAGTGTCTTCCAGGGATCCTCCACTGGTGTGGGTGTGCACCATGGGCTCTGTCCGGGGTATGTGTGGTGTACCCTGTGCACTGTTTGCCTGTGTACAGCAGGCTTTGGTGCTTGTGCTATATTCCAGCTGCCCCTGGCAGTGTGTGCCATGCCCATGTTCCCCTTGCATGTCTATGGTTTGCATGGTCATGCTGACCCCCACCACAGCATGCATGGATGCTGACATGACATCGGTGGCAGTCCATACCAGCCACCTTCCAGGCATGGCGCCTGGCAGCTGGCATTCTGACCCCAGGTCTATTGCATGTCTGCCTCTGCTGCCACTGTGGTGGTGCTGTTGTTGTCCCCTCCATGCAGTCTATGGTGTCTGGGGTGGTGCTTGTGGTCTGGTGACTGTCACATGGGGTCCTGCTGCATGCAGGCAGTGGCCTGGTTCATGGTGCGCACACCACATGGCAGGCTCACTGGCGCCATGGTGGTGTGCAGGCCATAGGTACATGGCACTCATGACAGCAGCATCTGTTGCTCCGCTATGTGTGGCTGTTTGATGGGGTACCCTTGGGACTGTATTGGGGGGCTTTGTATGTGCCCTGTGTTGCCTCCTGTGTGGTGCATTCCTCCATGTGCCACAGTAGGGTGCTGTGCTGTTTGGTGGGGCCAGTGCTGGGTTGGGGTGTGTGCATGGGTGGGTGTTTGGGGGTGCCTTCCTGCTGGTGGTGGCATCTGGGACAGGCCTTGTCATGTGCGGGGTCCCTCGGGTACTGTTGTCAGGTCAACCTCCTTGCTGTGCCTCTGTGGGGGCTATGCAGGGGGGCCTGTGTATGCTGTGGTGGCATCAGTGGATGGTGTCACCACATGCAGGGAGGGGTCATGGTAGGGATGTTGTGCATGGTGCCATGGGGTAACGGGTTGCATTTTCATGGTGGTGGTGTCATACCTTCGGTGCCATGCACTGTTTGGTCATACTTCTGGGCTGGGTGTCTCAGGATCACTGTACTGGGGTGGTCAGCATTGGTGTGGTGCCATGGCATGGGTGGGTCCTGGCCATCCTTGTGTTACGGTCTCTGTTTGCCAGGGGACAGTGCAGAGTGCCTTGCCCAGTGGGTGGGGACTGCTGGCCCACATCTGCTGTTGGTTTGGTGCCAGGATTCATGGACTGGTGGTCTGTTCTGCTCACATCTGGTTGTGTAGCCCATGAGGGCCTTGCCCTGGTGGGGTTGGTCTGTCTATCCTGCTACGTGCCCCTCCCGGCATGGCGCATCCATAGCCTGGTACACAGCTGCTTCCTGTCTTTGTCCCTGCACATCCCTATGGGTGCTACCTGCGCGATTGGCCCTGCTCCATTGCACATCCCTCATTGTGCTATGATTGCATCAGGCACAATATTCAGCTACATTGTGCAGGCACACCTTGGCCTGCGCGGCATTTGAATATCGTGCTTGCCTGTTGTGCCCTGCACTGCACTTGTGCCTGCTCCAGCTATTGTGCATCTTTGGCACAGTCTGAATATCCCACCCAGGGTCCACAATACCATGTACAGGCAACTACTCTAAACTTACAGTAGCACTGGTCTGTTAGCCGATGCACATATATCTGCACAGCCTAGTAGTATGGTGGTGGACCTATAGCTTGGTCTTGGGTGATAAGGGGAAGAGAGGGGAGAGGGGGTTGGAACTAAAGTTGTTATTTACAAATGTTGAATATGTTGGCACTGTATGAGGTACCAGACTGTTGATGCATAGCCCTTTACCTGTAGCTTGGCTCAGGGTTATGAAAGTAGAGGAGGTTGGAAGGAGATTTCCAAACATTATGGCTATTAACTTGGCAACCCTAATCGCTCATTTTTGGCCTTTACAAAATTTGGCTTTTGTGCAATAGAAACCCTAATAAGCATTAATGTAAGTTTTGTGCCATGCATTTCCTTATATTTTAAGAAATTAGATTGCTAGCTTGCTTTGCACAAGCCCTTTGAGACCCTCTGCAAAGCAGGAGGTGACTCCAAACCTACTTTGCAGAGGGCTCTTTGCACCCTATAGAAGGCCAGATGCAGAGAGCGGTTTAGGTCATACACACAACTGGCAATTTAGTGAGCCCAATTTTACTACAGGTGCTGCTTTAAGCAGAAGTCTGCCTGCATTTGCTACAGGAGGGACAAAACGAATTGTGTACATTGGAGACAACATTGGTAGGGTAAGATGTGGAGAAACCTATTTGAATTAGTGTATTATTATTGAGTGAAGGGTACATTTGAGACCAGACAGAGTAGCCAACAATTTGGGATGATATTATGGAAAACTGTGTCTAGCCCTGTAGTTTGAGGGAGGGGTGCAAATGTTCTGGCCTGGGGCCTCACTTACTTGATAATTGACATCCCACAACCAATAGCATGCCACTGGGAAAGGAGCAGGTTCTGCATAAAAGCAGCCACTGTCCATGAGTCCCACAAGTTTGTGTCCAGTGAGTGAGTGGAACAGTGAAAGAGTGGAACAGATGACTGGTGTTATAGGCATCAGCAGGCATCAGCAGAAGGAAGCAGAGAAGTGGGGGACTCTGCTAATTGAATAAAGCAAGGCACATGTTCACTACTGTGTAGCAATCACTGCAGAAAAGGGCAGAAGGTCAAAGGTAGGCCCAAACTGGGAATAGGAGCAACACCAGTATAGGGTAGGAGTATGAAAAGATTTAAGCAAGGTATAGGGGAACACAAATAGAAACAAACTAAAGAGGGGAATACTAGAAACAACCTATCAGTGGAAAGGGTACAAGATATTTCCATGTAACACAGGGAGAATAGAAACTGAATATGCTGGGAGTTGTGCAGTGCAGTGACTGTGGGGCAGAAGTTTTCAGAGAAACCTTTTGGAGACTGGACTGCTGCCCCATCCATATACACCTCTTTTGGTTGAGGGTGGAGGTTGCTAGACTCCAGACTGATTTGGCTAGGATATGAGGGAACTCTTCCCTCACCCAGGGGCCACTAAATCTGCCACCATTACCTCAAAGGATGTCAGGGAGGACAGCTGGACTATGGTGGGCTCTGGAAGGGTGGGGAGGTGGGACAGAGGCACATTCCTCAACCAGTGCCATTACATAATTCCTTCACCACTCTGGTGGGGCAGGACTTCTGGTAGAAGGCAACTGCAGTACTGACTAGGGTGTAGAATTCAAGGAGGGTGGTAGCAGACCCCAGAAGAGGAGGAAGCAACTTCTAGTGGGGAATTCAACTGTGAGGGGAATAGATTAGGGAATAGGAAAGAAAGGAAGAGGACTACTAAGTGCCTACCCAGAGTCACAGCCCAGAGGGATGGAAAGCAGATCCTGAGGATCACTAGGGCAACAGGATGGGAGGGAGAGTTGAATGTCATTGTCCACCTGGGGATTAATGACCTGGCTAGGGACAGGGCTGGAATAGCGCAAAGGGAGTTTAGGAAGCTGAGGATGGGTTACATAGGTAGCTTGCTCAGTGGCTTTCACTGATGCACTGCCTGTCTATGACAGGAGACAGGAGAGGGATCTATGCACCAGGAATTTCAACTCATGGCTGAAGTGGCTGAAGAAATGGTGCAGTGAGGAAGGGTTCAGTTACATTGGGGACTGGGGACCCACCCAAGAGGATAAGGATCTATACCATGGTGATGGCCTGCATCCATCTGGGAGAAAAACCACAGTCCTCAGTGAATAGTTTAAATGTTACTTCAGTGAACATGTAAACTAGCCAAGGGGGGTGGCAGAAGGAATTGGAGAGTCAGAAACTGCCACCCACAGGCTGAAGTAGTGAGTAAGGAAAACCCAAGGAGAGATGAATCCCCCAGGGTGAAAATTAATAAAGAAAGGATGGTGGTAGAGATAAAGGGAGAAAAGAACTGGAGTAT
The DNA here is from genome assembly GCA_016271365.2 of Neoceratodus forsteri. Lineage (NCBI taxonomy): Eukaryota > Metazoa > Chordata > Ceratodontiformes > Ceratodontidae > Neoceratodus > Neoceratodus forsteri. The sequence continues at coordinate 1,390,082,994 of CM057453.1, forward strand.
TAAAAAGAGAGAGGAAAAGAAGGATGGCAAAAAGGAAAAAAGGAGGGGCAACAAGCAGAGTGGAAACAAAATCTGGAAGGCCATGTGTACGAAAGCTAGAAGTCTAGGATAAAAGATTCCAGACTTAGAGGCCATCATGGCTGAGGCCAGCCTGGATATTGTGCCCATTAATGAGTCATGCTACACTGAAAACCATTACTAGGACATGGCCGTATTTTAGACTATACTTAGTTTAGGAAGGACCCAGTGGGAAGGAAAGGAGGGAGTGTTGCTTAATATCAGAGAAAGCATAAAAGCAAAGGAGATACAGGGAATACAGGGGGAGGCAGAGGTACTGTGGGTCACCCTAGAGATGAGGAATAGAGCCACTGTTCACACTGGAATGACCTATAGACCTCCAGAAGAGGAGGAGGAGGAATTAGATAAGATACTGGTGGAAGCTATTGGCAAGCTGGCAGAACAGGGGAGGTGCTGCTGATGTCAGACTTCAACCTGCCAGATGTAGATTGGAGCCTCCCAGCAGTGGCTTCAGCTAGAAGCAGGCATTTCCTGGACTTTCTCCAGGGGCACCTCAGACAACTAGTCAGTGAATCCACTTGTGATGAGGGCAATGCTGGACCTGGTACTCACCAATAAGGACAGTGTTGCAGACTTCAAGGTGTGAGGTCACTTGGGGACCAGTGATCACTGTATGGTGTGGCTCAATATAAGGGTCGCTACAGAATCAAACCACACAATGGTGAGGGCCCTGGACTTCAGACAAAGATGGGCAAATGCCTCAAGGATGAACTGACTGGGGATTGCTTGGATGGGGTGGAGGAACAGTGGGTGAAGATAAAAGGGAGCATAGTAATGGTAACACAACTCTGTGTCAAACAAGTGAGCAAAAGCAAGAGGAAAAATAGAGTACTATGGTTCTTGAAAGAGGTGGCTGAAAAAGTAAAGGTAAAAAGGGCAGCATTCAGAAGGTATAAGGAGACACAGAGGGAGGAGGATAGGAGGTGTATCAGGGGAAACAGAAGGAAGCAGGAAAAGCAGTAGGGAGCACAATGGTGCAAACTGAAGACAGAATAACCCAAGAGATAACAAAAGGGGACAATATATTATTTTATGTATGTAAGTGAAAACAGGAAGACCAGGGGTAGGATTGTAATGTTAAAAAAGGAAGGGGGGACTGTGCAGAGGGGTGCCAGGAAAAGGCAGCAATCCTAAACAAATAATTTTGTTCCATTTACACAGTGGAAAGAGAAGGGAGGGTTCAAAAGCAACAGAAGCTTTGGGGGAGGGAGGTGGACACTACTTGTGGACACTAGTACTTTTCATAGGTGAGAGTCCTGAAGGGTCTTGCTAATTTGAAGATGGACAAAGCAATGGAGCCAGATGGGTGCATCCAAGGGTATTGAGGCAGCTCAGGGAAATACTGGCTGCACCTCTGACAGTTTTATTGAACAGCTAATTGGAAACAGAAGTACTTCTGGAAGAGGATGGATGTAGTCCCACTACATATAAGTGGTAGTAGGGAGGAGGCTAGCAATTATAGGCTAGTCAGCCTGACATCAGTGGTGGGAAAGTTGATGGAATCACTGCTGAAAGAAGGATTTGTGGAATATCTTGAATCTAGTAGGTTATAGGACCCAAGGCATCAAGGTTTCATAGAGGACATGGTCTAACTAGAGTTCATTAAGGCTTTCAACACCATTCCACATAGGAGATTAATAAGCAAGCTGGGTAGCTTAGGAGTGGGTCCACAGGTGGTAAACTGGATAAGAAATTGGTTAGGGGGTAGGAGACAGAAGGTGGTGGTAAACGGAGTTCATTCCATGGAAGGGAGGATGACTAGTGAGATGCTTCAGGGATCAATGCTGGGACCAGTCCTCTTTAATTACTTTATAAGTGACATTGCAGAGCAGCAGGATGAAAAGGTCTGAATGTTTGGGAGTGACATCAAAATCTGCAATAAGGTAGTCTCTCTGGGGGGAGATGAGCAGAGACCTGAGAAAACTAGAAAAATGGTCAAGGGTATGGCAACTGGGTTTCACTGCAAAAAAGAATAAAATAATGTACATAGGGCACAGAAACCCAGGGGCAGAGTATAAAATGGGTGGAGTGGTATTGATGACCACCAAGCAGGAACGATACCTGAGTGTAATCATATTGGATGAGCTAAAGTTGGTTAAGCAGTGTTACACTGCATTAGGGCAAGCTAGTGGGATGCTTGGGTGCATAGAAAGGGGTATCCCTGGCAGAAAAAGAGTGGTGTTGCCTCTGTATAGATCACTGGTAAAACCCCAACTAGAGTACAGTGCCAGTTCAAGAGACCATATCTCCAAAAGGACATAAACAGAGTAGAGGCGGTCCAGAGGAGGGCAACTAAAATGGTGCAAGGTCTGCATTAAAAGGCCTATGAGGACAGACTAAAGGACCTCAATATGTACATGATTGGAACAGAGGGGAGAGAAAGGGGAGATATGATAGAGACCTTTAAATACCTTATGGGGTAAATAAAGTAGAGGAGGGAAGTATTTTTTTCAGAAGAAAAGGTGCTCAAGAACAAGGGGACATGCTATACAGCTGGAGGGGGGTAGATTCACAAGAGATGGGAGGAAGTGCTTCTTCTTAGAAAGATTGGTGGATTCCTGGAACAGCCTTCCAGTGGAGGTAGTTGGGGCAAAAACAGTGGTGTAGTTCAAGAATGTATGGGATAAGCACAAGGAATCATGAGTGGAAAGAAGGTGGAAGGGAGAAAGAGCTAGTAGATAGAGCACGGTCTATGGTAATAGTGTAGGTAGGGAAAATGGACTGACTGGATGGGCCCACAGTCCTCATCTGCTGTCAAAATATGTGTTTCTATGTTTCTAAAAGCAATACATGCATATTAGTTCTATGTTGTTCATGTATCAGTTAAATTGTAGTACAAAAAGCACATAATCTGCTTTTATAGTACAAAAGCACATAATCTGCTTTTTGGTTTGCTTGTTTTCTTATTTCTCTTTAAACATTTTGTTTGTGTAGTACTCAGACAAGTTTTGATGTAGGCTATTTTCAACATCTTTGTGCAGGGGCTGCCAAAGGTCAAGCACTAGTGAGTTGCACTGCTGTGTGGATGATCCATGTTAGAGAGTGAGTTTGGTTTGCTGCATTGCAAGGCGGGCCTCACTGAGGTAGCTGCCATGTGGCAGGGTGCCTCAGTCAGGAAAGGTGAGTTCTGCTGCCATAGTAACCTGTGACTAGGCCAGGAGCTCGGTCTCATTGCAGGGCACTGTGAACAAAGGCTGTGCCCATGCCATAGGGAGGCTTTGGGGAGAACACAGAGTAAGGAAATCACGGTGTTAGCCTGAACAACGTAATATAAAATATAGTCTATATCTTGAAATATATGTAAATCTTTAAATGTGGGCTATATCCCTTGATGACAGCAGTGGAAGGCAGAACAATCTATGTAAAAGAAATCTTTGTGCAGCCCATGTATTTTTAATACCCTGATAAAACACATATTGGTGTTTGGGAACATTTTGGATTTCATTAAAAATATTTAAATCCTTATTAAAGACACATTTTGTGTCTTGTTATACCTGTCCCTCAAAAATAGTGAAACATTACCCATAACATTTTACTGAATAAGTTATTTACATTAAAGTTTTTTTTTTTATATGGAAGTTAATTGATAGGTAAAATCCATTGCACAGCATATATGTTTTGAAAATAAAAATCTTCATGCAGCACATACATTTTGAAAATCATGCAGAAAAATGATTTTCAAAACTTTTGTGTGACATATAGATTTTTGAAAACCTTCATGCAACATGTAGGTTTTCAAAACCTTTGTGCAGCGCATAGATTTTGAGACCATTTGCAAAGAGTTATTTGGAAATGTTTAATAAAAACCATCATGCAGCATCTGCATTTTGAAAACCAGTGAGCAGCACATATATTTTTAATATCATCATGCAGCCTATCATACAGTACAAAGATTTTAGCAAATACAGTACTTTATTACCTTATAACATTTTTGGAAATCATTGCTGAGGGTGAAAACCATCATGAGGCAGAATACTTTAAAAAATTTGTCTTTAAAATATTCATGCTGCACATAGATTGTACAGGTAAAAACAAATTGTGAAGCATTCCAGTGTGAACATCTTCATTTTTAATAAAAAATAACTACATTTATTTAAAAAAGATACACTGTGTTCCATATACTAACATTTTCTCATAAACATTAATATGTTACTCTTAACTTTTAATTATTTATAAAGTTATAGTACCTTAAAGTTGTTGTTTGTGTAGCACTTTAACATCAAAAACGTGTTTATCTTTTTACACTTTTCTTGCAAACAGAGCATGCATGACTAATTAATCAAAATTAACTTTAAAGATGACCTTCAAACTTAATTTATTTAGTGAATCCTTTCAGTGTAACTTACTTTGCCTGCAAAGTCCACATCATTATTTTCATAATTTGCTGTCCACTTGTTAATAAGATATCATATTTCTCAGCATTTCAGGAAATGTGGAAGTGGAGCAACTCCCTGACTGAGGGCCACACAAGGATTTGGGGTAATCTCCTAGTGTTAATGACATAGATCCCACCCTATAGTTCCCAGTGGGTCTCTTTCTCTCTCTCTCTCTCTTAGGCCTTTGCCCCAGAGACCATCTAGACCAGTGTCACTGCTGTCAAGGTCCCTCTTTAACAAAAGCACAGAACCCAGTGCTCAGGTTACCTGTTTTCTGCTACTTTCTACCCTTTAGACTCCCTATAGGGAGGGTCTCTGCTATGGTTAGGATACACTCCACTCTATCTCTCTCAGAGATATTTACTATGCACCCTTTTCCCATGGTACCTTTCCATCAGAGATACAGTCACAAACAACCAGTTACTCCAGTCTTAGACACATTTATTACTAAACACTTGTTGTCCAAATACAGCAGTAATATACAAGAATGTTCACTATTTACACATAGTTCAACAACACTACATACAGGAATGCAAATGAAATCATGCACACTGATGCAGGTATATGCTTCTATCTTCCTTATTAGTTACACGGTCTTCTTACTTCCCTGTTCATACTACACTTTGTTTTCTTAAGTCTCTCTCTATAGACATACAGTCTGGCTCTGTCCCGTGGATCCAATCCCTCAGATACCTCCACAAATAAAGAGCAAAAATGACCAGGTTAATGCATTACTCCCCTTCTCTCTCTCTCCCTGGTGCCTTGGTTAAATGGGGCTGTGATGTCACTTCCCATATCTAAGTTCATCCAACTGGCTGAAACCACTTTAGGCCTGGGATTTTGGGTAGTGCCTACCTTACAATATTATATAACCTTCATCTCTCAGGGTCCCAGCTTCCTCTTAAAGGTTATTTAGCATCTGAAAAAATGTGGCCAAATGCACTTGGGTCATCATGTCTCCAAGCCTTTGTGTACAAATGAACCAAATCCCCTTTATGAAAACCAGTGCAATGAAAGTCTTCACCACTTAAGAAACCCTTCTGGGCTGCTATAAATCTCCCACTTAGGCCAGTTTTGTCACATTTGATCAAGGAATCCTGCCCCCCTACTTCTACAGAAGGTACCAGCATTTGCGAAAAATGGTTCAGACTGCCAGTAAAGTTGTCTGGTTGTCACACTACATAACACCTAACAAAACTCTCAGTTTCTTACTGAACACTTTCTTGTTTTTTCTGTGTCTTTGGGCAAAAATTGAGGAACAAATTGGACAAAACTTCATAAATGTAACACATAATAACTCAAAAACAAAATAAATCTTCAGAAATGTTTTCACGTTTGTAAACACAGAAGCTGAGATGGTGCATGCCAAATTCTGCAGTCCTAGGGTCTAAAATGGTTGACTTATAAGTGACTGAAATGTGGATTTAAACAAAAACCTCAGCACAACCCTACTTTAGGGGCACTACCGGGGCCTTAAAATATAACAACTAAAATCTTTACCTTTTGCCTTTGTTCAACCTCACAATGAATACTGCATACTGTTACCTAAAGGTTAGTAAGCAATGGAGAAGGCAGTAGGGGTGACTGGGGATACTGGGATGTATAGGGAGAGGCATCACCAGAAGAAAACAGGAAGTTGTAATCCTCTGTACAGACAGTTGGTGAGACCCCATCTTGAGTACTGCGTCCAGTTCTGGAGCCCCATCTTCGCAAAGACATAGACAGGATGGAGGCAATCCAGAGGAGAGCAACTAAAATGTTGCAGGGTCTGTAGCAGAAGCCATACAAGGAGAGACTAAAGGAGCTTAATATGTATACCCTTCAGGGAAGGAGGGAGAGGGGGCATGATAGAAACTTTAAGTACCTCAAGGGAATGAAGAAAGTCCAAGAGGTAGCATCTTTCAGAAAAGATGTGCAAGAACAAGGGGACACAATTTGAAGATAGAGGGGGGATGGCTCAGGGGCAATGTGAGGAGTATTATTTCACAGATAGGAATTGGCAGACACATAGAACAGCCTTCCTGAGGAGCTTGTGGGGTCAAAACAGTGAGGGAATTCAAGAATGCATGGAACAGACATATGGTAGCTCTTGCAGGGGTAGGAAGAAATAGGCTGTTAATTAACTAGGATCTGCAGTTTATCTAGTAGGTAGGAAATGGGCAGACTAGATGGGCCAGCGGTAATTATCTGCCATCAAAGTCTATGTTTCTATGTTTATATATTTCTATTTACAATACATCTTTATAAGATTTATAGGGTGCACTTGGTGTGTGTCCAAACAAAGGCATATAATTGAAGTATCAGTGCCTCCACACTCTGATGCTTTAAAGCCTGCAATTTGTTCAAATAACACCAGCATTTTACTTATTTTAGATTATTAGAGGTTCTTGGTCTCATGTTTCAGCTGAAATATGTTTCAAGCCTGACCACTGCGACAAAGTGACCACCTCTTCCGTTCAGGTAGGGCATCACATTTTACCTAGCCATTCTAAGCTTTGTATCCTCTGCTTTCTCGGTCTCTTAAAAGGAGTCCACTCTCTGGCTTTCTTGCTTAAATCATGTGGCCTGGCCAATTAGAAGTTCACATAGGAGCTCACCAATTAGGAGAAGGCCACAGTTCTCCTGCATGTAGTTCAGTACTAATGGTTTGGCAAGCTCAACCCATCGCATTTACAATACATCTTTATAAGATTTATACGGGTGCACCTGGTGTGTGACCAAACAAAAGCATATAATTGAAGTATCAGTGCTCCCCCCCACCACACTCAGCTGCTTAAAAGTCTGTAATTTTTTTCAAATAACTCCAGCATTTTTACTTATTTTAGATTGTTAGAGGGTTCTTGGCCTCATGTTTCAGCTGAAATATGTTCAAGCCTGACCATTGCGACAAAGACCACCTCATCAGTCAGGTAGGTAATCACATTTTACCTTACCATTCTATGCTGTGTATCCATTGCTTTCTATATCTTAAAAGGAGTCCACTCTCTGGCTTCCTTGCTTATATCATGTGCCCTGGCCAATTAGAACACAGAGTTAAAGTGGAGTCCCATATGGTCTGTCCATGGACAAGCATTATTTCAATTATATGCCAGGGATATGAACAAGGGAATAGTCAGCTGGAGTGTACACTGTGTTGTTGACACCAGCGTAGGTCACACTGCATAAAACTCAGTCACACTACAGGCAGACTTGAACAAATCAATGATATGGGCTCAAACTTGGGGAATGAAATTCAATGTGACAAAATGCTCACTTACAGTATGCACACGGGACACAATAATCCACAAAATGACTTTTATTTGGAAAGTACCAAATTATTAAGCAAAGGCTCAGACTGAGAATTGGGGAAATGATAAACACAGACTTAAATATGCAAAAACACTACAGCCGCATCATGAGAAAGCTAATCATCTCGGCCTAGATATTCAAAGTCCCCTGCAAACTCGTGCAGGGGCCTGCGCCACACATCTGAGTTGTGCCGGCCCCAAATAATGAGATATTCAGAAGATGCCCCATGAGATGCACTCATGCATGTCTGGCTGAAAATCTTGAAGATGTGTGATGCTTTGGTGAGAGATGCGTGGTGCAGCAGGTGACCTGAGCCTTATGCGGAGCATGGGGAAATGCGCGATGCAAACACTTGTACTGCGCATAAAAACTGCAATATTCAGCCAGGATATGTAAATGACCTCATTGCACATTCAAGCCCATCTCCTACATTTGCCTCACATTACTGGAATATATTCAGGCCATTTGCATACCTTGGGCAAGCTCAATTCCAGCTTTGCATGCAGGGCTGATGCATCACTCCACATAGGTGAATAGGAGGTATTGCAGCCTAGCAGGCAGGTGTGATGAAAGTATGTAGGTCAGCTGCAGCATTCTACAGAGTGCTGCAAAATGCTGCAGAATTGGGTTTCATCTTGGGGACACCACTTTATATCTATATATATATATGTATATACCTATTCAGCACACACACACACACACACACACACACACATATATATATATATATATATATATTAGAGCAAAAACTCTGTTTAATGCATCAGTTAGGGTTTTCCACAGTGACAAAAGTAGGAAATTCGATGTTAGGGTTGAAACCCCCTTGGACCCTCAGCCCACCCCCAACTGGCATTGGAGTGCGCATGGGGTCGTGAGCCCTAACTCTCAACCCATCACATGTGTAAACAAGCTGAGGAATAGGAGAATGGGGTGAGAGTTAGGACCAATGACCTCATCGCGCACCCGATGCCAGTTGAAGATGATGCGAGAGTCCAAGAGGTTCAATCTAACAAGAAATTTCTCACTTTTGTGAATTGAACACACGATAAATAAAATTTTGCCTCTAATTCCCTTCTTTTGAGAATGATGATGAGAAATAGTGAATGTAATGCAGCGGTGGGAGCACAGGGTCCTTCAGGCCCGTGCTCCCACCACATGATGTCTTGTGACATAGTAACAGGAACGGTAATGCAAACAGAAGTGCCAACAGTGGCGCACATGGTAACAGAAATGTAAATGGTAAAGGAAATGTTAATAGAAATGCAAGCACAAAGTGATGCCGAAGCCAACAGTGATGCAAACGGACATTGAAGCGAGTACAAAAACTCAACAGGTAATGCAAACAGTGATGGCAGTGGTATTTTAAATGAAAACGTTAAGTGTCACAGCAAAAAGAATGCAAAAGGGAACAGAAGCATGAAACACAAATGCAAGCACACACGTAAACACAAACCAATGTCGCACAGCCGAGTACCACAGTGTAAATGCAAATGGTAAAGTTAACATGAAGAATAACACCAAAGGAAACAGAAACAGAAACTGGAACAGAAGCATACGAAGCATAAACCAAAACACACATGGGTACAGCCACAATTGTAAATGCAAATGGTAATATTAACATTAACAACAGAAAAGAAACAGAAATGCAAAAGAAAATGTAAACGCATATGAAACATGAACTGTATATGCATGGGCACAGTAAGCATAATTGCAAATGCAAATGGTAACAATAACAGCAAGGAAAGCGATAAAATGAAAGAGAAACAGAAATGCAAAACAAAGGGCTGCCGAAATGCAAATGACAATGCGCTCTGTGACACAAACAGAAATAGTAGTGGAAATGCAAATGGTAACAATAACGAGCATAGCGCAAATAACAACGTAAAGGGTAACGCTGCGGGTGGCGTACATAGAACCCCGGTAATACAGCGGGGACATAAGCATGAGTGAAACAGTCACTGTAACAGTAATGAGCGCATACCCTGTTTTTACCGAACAGCTGCATACAGAAATACAAAGAATGTATGCATTGCATTGGGCATTGAAGCTTAAAACGAGCATTGGACGTACTTAATTACAAATATCTCAGCAACCACATGACATAAAAAAAAATTTACATTTCACAAAAGTCACGATTTTCCTGGCTAGGTTTTTCACAACAAAAAATCTGTATCTCGCATCGTTTTCGAGATACGAGCCCGAAAAGGTGTGGCGTACACCACCATGTTAGTCTATGGGGAAAAACACCAACTTCGGAGTATTGTAACTTTGCAGCCATGCAATATTTTTTCAGCAAACCACCAAAAGGCACATCTGTGAGATATTGGCTGTGTTCCCTCCAAATTTTTGCTCAAAGGACCAAACCATTCTTTTGCAGCAGGGTGGCAAAAAACTGCTGTAATTTTGGCCATAGTCTGAAAAAGTAACGTTGTGATTTGCGAAAGCTTTCTCAAAAATTTGCGACACTTTCGTGAGTGCAACACTACTTTGCGACACTACTTTTTCCAGAAATTTGAAAAACGTATTTCTAGGGTGTTTAACCTCAAAATAAAGACATGCCTAGCATCCTCAGGGTCCGACTGGGTAAACAGAAAAAGAATTGTGTTGCTAGAAGGTCCCAAATTTAAATGCCAAGCATTTTTCTGATCACCAACTGAAAACAAAATGGCAGATTTGCGAAAGTAAAAGGGCCATTTGCAAAAGTAAAAACTGCATTTGCAACACTTTTGATCTTTTTGTTAACTTTTCCCATTGACTTATAATGGGAAATTGTTTTTTGAATAACTTTTGAACCATTTAATATTTTTTCACAAAATCTTCAAAAGGCACATCAAGGACCATGGCTGCATGTTCCCTGAAGTTTTTGGACCACTCGTGCAAACCGTGCGACCTATAGGCAAGAGCAAAGAATTCACCAGAAAGCATAAACGTGCATGCAGATCACGCTAATAGCTCCGCAGCTGTATATCCAGCTGGTATGAAGGTTGGCAGATCCCAAGATGTATGGTTCTTGATTGTGCATTCCATATTTCAGGCAAATCCGTTGAACAGTGGAAAAGTTATTAAGGTGCAAAGTTTGACCTTTAACCTTAACAGGGTTCCTCAGCCTAACTATGGTAACTACTGTGCTACCATAATATATAGATAGATATAGATATAGATATAGATATAGATATAGATATAGATATAGATATAGATATAGAGGATACATGATGGGCAGGAGTGTGATATGGAAAACATCTTCATTCTGCAGAGTGAACTCTGGATACTCACTAGTGCGAAGGCACTAGTGAGAGTATCAGAGCTCATGATACAGGAGTGAAGATATTTTCACAGCACATGATCTGCACATCATGTGTTCTATCTATACAATAGGGCTATGAGTTTCAAGTTTTATTATGATTTTTGTGTTCTGTTGCTGTTTCTGTGTTTGCTGTTTCTGTTTGTGAGATTTTCTGAATGGGCTGGCAGTGTTACAAACTCTATGGGAAAAGCTGAGTGGGTTTTGCAATGCTAAGTAAGTTAGCTTCAGGCAGCAGTGAGACTGTTTATGAAGCTGTGTGCTTTAGAATTCTGGCTGCAGTCAAGCTGAGAGCATCACAGTAATGGGCTGGGAGTGAGACAGAATGTTGTTGAACAGGTGTCATGGTAATTGAGTTAGCTGCAGGCAGCAGTGAGACTCAAACTGTTTTATGAAGCTGTGTGCAGTCAAGCTGACAGTATCACAGCAATGGGCTGGGAGTGAGACAGAGTATAGGAAACACCTGAGAATGTTTTGCCATGATAATTGAGTTGGCTGCAGGCAGCAGTGAGAAATAAACTGTTTTGTGAAGCTGTTTGTTTCAGAATTCTGGCTGCCGTCAGGCTGAGAATATCACAGCAATGGCTTGAGAGTGAGTCAGAGTATAGGAAACACCTGAGAATGTTTTGCCATGGTAACCTAGTTGGCTGCGGGCAGCAGTGAAATATCACTCACAGTGGTTATGTCACGAGCAAGCAATAACACACGATGAGGTGTGGGTTATCTCCTGATAAGAGCATGCCGAGGTGTGTTGTTAGGCATGAGGCGCTTGCACCGAGTGCCTTATGCACCTGGGCGTTTTATCAGGAGATAACCCACACCTCGGAGTGTGTTATTGCTTATAAAATGGCCCTCATGAATAATTATTGTAAGGGTAAAAAAAAAAACATAAAAGTCAAAATTATAAAAAGAGATTTCAATACCTCAAATAGTAAAATGTCCCCTACTTAGTTTCTTTCAATAGTGTTTCAGTGGTAGTAGAGTATGTTTTCTGAGGTTATCTGTCTATCATTGCTGTTTTTACTACATCTCCTACTTACAGTGTTTTTTGTGGTGTTTCTCCTATGGTATATTCAAATGGTGAGAGCCGTCCTTTCTGTAAGATCCAGTGTCCACTTTCACTGTGACTGTCAGGTGCGAATGAGCATGTGTGCCGATGCTGTTGGCTCTCAACCCCCTGCCCCCATACACAGAGTCACAAAAAAAACACTGGCACAAATAAAGAGTGCCAATTTTGTTCTGAGTTTTTTTTAAATGGATAGTGAAATCAGGAAGTGCATGCTTATGGCCAGTATTATCGGGAGCGAGCATGTCCCTTAGCAGCCGCCGTACAGTGCAGTTTGTAAATAGCCCAGTAACTTCTGCTTTCCAGTGCCTGTGTAGCCAGAATACTAAAGGTTTATTTGCATATTTTGGGAAAAAATATTTCTGTATGAAACAGTTCAGGAGCAATATGGGCTCTTTATTAAAAAGCGAGTGTGTTACTCACTGGGTGCCCTGGGTACCGCATTTTGAGCCAGCATGTCATAATTGCAGTTTTAACAACAGCTGCCTGGGGTCCCATTTATCAGAATATTTTGCTTATTTAGGTATGTTGATTTACTGCACAGTTTACTTGATGTTTCTGAACTTTTGGAGTTGCTGATGGCCTTTCCTGTGAGTTGTTTTTGTGGTTCAGAGGTTGACAGGTTCTGTGACGAATTCTGTTTCCTGCTTCTGCATGGTGAACTGTGCCACTGTATATTTTTGTTTACAGTGGGCACAGTTCATGGATTCTGTTGTTATGTGGCTGGGCATTGGATGTTCGTGCTGGTTGGCTAGTATACCTTCAGAAAATACACAGCTCAGAAGGTGTGCTAGCCAGTCAGAGTCTGTCATTTTTAAGCCCATTTTATAAGTACATTTATATATCTAGTTGTGATGTCACTACATGAAATATCTCTTGTGGTGATGTCACCACAGTGAAAAATATTTTTATCCACATCATTTATCCTTTACCCCTATTGTGTGTATATATATATATATATATATATATACTCTGTATACATGGGATATGTGGGGGAGTGGCTGTGTGATAATTTATTTATCTAGTACAGTTGCCAGTGACCTCTAGTAACCTCTGAGTGGCGCTAAGCCGCGCGGGTTACGAAAGGACACTGGCAACTGAACTAGATAAATGAGTTATCACACAAGTCACCCCTCCCACATATTTCATTTATGCAACAGGGTAGGAATTTGTGTGATTAGTTATTCTTTGCTTAAGTTTTATTTTTATTTTTTTCTAATTAATAAATAATTTTGGTCTTTTTAATGTTGTCATGTTTGTCTGTCTTTTGTGTGCCCTGTTGCTATGGGCTTTGCTAGGGAGTGGCATCAGGATACCAGTAGTCATGCTGTTATGTAGCATCTGGTGGGTGTTTCAGGAGGTGGTCTGATTTTTGTTTTTGATGAAAAATTTTGGCATGGCACCTCAAGTGAGACAGGCTATGGTGTGCTGTGAAACATGCTGTTATAGTTTTATTAAAACTGGAAAAAATGTTTTAATTTTGTCCATGAGTTTACGGTCCAATTCCGAGGACTCAGCACTTCTGAGACCACGGAGTCCAACCATGTTGAGAGGAGTGAGTACCGGGAGTCTGTAGGAGGAGATCAGGTATGGAGATGCCATGAAGGAGTATGAAACTTTGGGGTGGATATTCAATTACACCTAGTCAGAAGGGGGTGGACTACAACAATAAAATAAAGATTCTTTTGCAGTTCAAAAACATGAGGAAATTAAAAATCATTATGATCACAACAACCCAACCTGTGATGCATAGTGAGGATTCATGTTTTCCCACCCAAATGACTCTCTTTTGAGTGCCCATGAGAAACAAACACATTTGACCTCTATCCTCAGAGAATTCAAGAACCTCTACTGATACAAGAAAATTACTGGTTTACAATTTCTCCAGTGAAGTGAACTTTCTGGGTGAAATGATAGAGCACTTCTCCAAATAAGCTGAATTATCTCAGATATACACAAACCAGATCAGATCCATGGCCATCCACACTCTGTCTGAAGCAGGATGGGAGAGTCATCAAATCATGTCCATAATGGTCACTGGGCAGACTCAAGTTAAAAATTACTAGTCCAGTTGTCTTGCAGAGTAATGGAGTGGTATTGTTTGTGGTTCTCTGATACAAAGTGCAGATTCTTCCCTTTCAGCATCATAAATAAACACCCCACCTGCAATAAAAATCATAGGGTGTCTACAGAGCTAAAGACAAAGTCCATTAAGCTTGCCATTACTTCTTATGCTATAGGCCCTAGATAGAAATAATCCAATCTGAGCTTAAAAGTCTGAACAGTAGCATTTCCAACTACATCTGTTGGTAGCCTGTTCCATTCACGGGCCACCCTCTGGTTGAACCATTTGCCAGTTCCTGCAAGGTGGGTATATCTTGCTTCCAACTGAATTGGATGGGAGCATGTGATGTATCTATTTTTTGCTTGACTCTAGGTCTAAGGTCTCCCAGAGGTCATTTTCAGATCATGCTTTGAGTACCAAGCATAGGTCTCCCCTTTTTCTCTGATATTCCAAGGAGAACAGGTTCAATTCCTTCAACCTAGACTCATATTTTAAATATGACATATTTTGATCCCCGTGTGGCCCTTTTTAGAACCCGCTCTATCATTGACACATCACTCTTTTTATAGGGTGCCCAAATCTGTGCCCCATATTCCAAAATAGGTCTCACCAGAGATATGTACATTGGCAAGATTACTTCTCTGTTCCTTGCTGAAATATGTTGAAAAATACAATTTAAGACTCTATTCCCCTTGCGGGTAATATTTTTACAATGTGTAGAAAATTTCAAATCTTGGGAAACAATAACCCCTAGATCCCTTTCTTCCATTGATACTCTTAATAATAATAATATATTTACTTTTATGCTGCCTTTCAAAATATCAAGGCACTTAACAGAATTTAAAATCGCGTCCGACATCCCAGCATCATTAATTATTATAAAACAATTAATGCAATTACACAGTCATTCACCAAATGTTTGGTGCCGTATGTTTTTAAAGCTTGCTTGAATCCCTCCAAGTCGTGCACCCCGTAACTGACGGGGTAGGGAATTCAAAGGGTTGGGGCACATCAATAAATGCCTGGGCCCCAGAAGATTTCAAACACACCCTTAGAATCTCTAGCAACCCCACGTCAGGAGAGCGGAGTGATCTCCCAGGGCAGTAAGGGACCAGAAGCTCTTTCAGTTAGCATCTTTCAGAAAAAGAGATGTGCAAGAACAAGCAGACACAATTTGAAGACAGAGGGGGAATGGCTCAAAGGCAATGTGAGGAAGCATTTTTTTCACAGAGAGGGTGGTGGAAGCATGGAACCACCTTCCTGAGGAGGTTGTGTGGTCTAAAACAGTGGGAGAATTCAAGAATGCATGGGACAGACATAAGGCAATTCTTGTGGTGGGTAGGAAGAAATAGGCTGTTGGTTAACCAGGATCTGCAGCTTATCCAGTAGAAACATAGAAACATAGAATTTGATGGCAGATAAGGACGCTTGGCCCACCTAGTCTGCCCATTTCCTACCTAATAGATAAGCTGCAGATCCTAGTTAACCAACAGCACTTCTTCCTACCCCCTACTAGGACTGCCTTATGTCTGTCCCATTCTTGAATTCCCCACTGTTCTTGACTCCACGACCTCCTCAGGAGGTGTTCCATGCATCCACAACCCTTTCCTTGAAAAATACTTCCTCACATTACCTCTGAGCTGTCCTCTGTCTTCAAATTGTGCCCCTTGTTCTTGCACATCTCTTTTCTGAAAGATGCTACCTCTTGGACTTGTTGATTCCTTGAGGTACTTGAAACTTTCTATCATATCCTCTCTCCCTTCTTTCCTCAAGGGTATACATATTAAGTTCCTTTAGTCTTTCTTCGCATTTCTTCTGGTGCAGACCCTGCACCATTTTGGTGCCCTCCTCTGGACAGCCTCCACTCTGTCTATGTCTTTGTGGAGATGGGGTCTCCAGAACTGCACACAGTACTCAGATGGGGTCTCAACAACTGTCTGTACAGAGGATAACAACTTCCTGTTTTCTACTATTGATGCCTCTCCTGTGCATCCCAGTATCCCCAGCCTTCCTTACTGCCTTCTCACATTGCTTGCCCACCTTTAGGTCATCTGATATATTTATCCCCAGGTCCCTTTCCATTTTCACTGTTATCAGTATCTCACCCCCCATTGTGTACTCTTCCCTTGTGTTTTTGTTTCCCAGGTGCATTACCTTGCACTTCTTTGCGTTGAATCTGAGCTGCCATACATTTGACCATTCCTCCAACCTTGCCAAGTCCCTTCTCATCCTTTCCACTCCATCTTGTGTATCAACCCTGTTGCAGATCTTTGTGTCATCTGCAAAGAGACATACTTTTCCTTCCAGTTCCTCTGCAATGTCACTTATAAAGACATTAAAAAGGACTGTTCCCAGTACTGAACCCTGTGGTACCCCACTAGTAACCTTCTTTCTTCACTGAGGACTCCGTTTACTACTACCCTTTGTGTCCTGTTTTCTAGCCAATTTTTTATCCAGGCTACCACCTTGGGACCTACTCCAAGGCTGGCTAACTTGTGTATTAATCTTTTATGTGGGACTGTATCAAATGCCTTGCTAAAATTTAGGTAAGCCATGTCCACAGCCCCTCCCTGGTCTACTATTTTGGTCACCCAGTCAAAGAAATCTATTAGATTCATCTGACACGACCTTCCCATCGTGAATCCATAGTAGGTATGGTAATGAGCAGACTAGGTGGGCCAAGCAGTCCTTATCTGCCATCAAAGTCTATGTTTATATGTTTCTCCTGAGTAAGGAACTAATTTTGTCTTTAGCAAACAACAGTTCTGTAAAAGGAAAAATTAACTATTTATTCTCCTTCTTCCCATAGCATAAGGATGTCTAATAACATTGTACTGTATGTCAAGCAAAAACAATGTTTCTGTCTTTTCAACTTTTGGTACTACACCCATTGTATAAGCACAATAACACGCTCCAGGGTGTGCATTATTCTAGATTACCACACTTCATGGGTGGTTGAGGGCATAAGGATATAAAGCACCGGGTGTGTGGCTATCTAGCATAATGCACACCCTGTCATGTGTTATTGCTAGCATGTTTTATGTTTGTCAGGAATACTAATTATTAACTATATATATAATTAATAATAAACAATTACACTCAAACATGTTATATTTACACAGTGGGGCTAAAAGTATAGAAGCAATATCTGAGTTTATTTGCTTACATAGCTAGAGGATTTGCAAGATTCCTAATAGATGGCTAGTTGCTGTGGGAGAATCTAGCAGCAATAAAGTAAGTTCACTAATGCTAAGGCATCTGGGATAGCCAAGGTCCCCCTCCTCTCAATAACAGGGGGAATGGGGCACTGGGATAGTGTGTTTTATTGTCTTGTGGTGCAAGATGCATGCCCCCCACCCCATCATCTGATTTTTGCATGAAGTGATTCACCCATTGAGACAGCCACTCATTTTCCACCAATTTGGTGATCACAGTCAACCATTCTTGAAATTATGGGAAAGAATCTGTACGCCATCTGAGGAGAAGATGAATCTTAGCCTCCGGGATGGCCAGAAAATCCACTGGCATACTGATGGGCTCAACTGACATGTCCTGGGGTTTTCTCCTAATACTATAATGTGGGGTCATTCAGGAGAGGGAACTGCAAGACCAATCTGCAAAGGAGATAATAGTGTTCTAGTATGAAACAGTGCTGGGCAGTACCAGAGGATGTGGAAGAGAAAGCCCATGGACTTTTTGTATCTCTAACATCTTCCTGCAGGCTTAAGGCATTCTCTTGTAGAGTTTGTCTTGGGCCCTGAGTCAAGGACCACATTTAATTTTCAGTTCATAGACTGTTTTTGTGTCAAAGGTTTGTTGTAGCCAATGTAATATTTGGTCTGTGTGGCCTTTTCTCTCTCTCCAGCCAGATGAATCGTCAGTGGGTCACATCACCTATAGTAGCTGTCCAATCAATATTTCTACTTTTTGATGCTCCAGGATGTGATATACATGGAACATTGCTTGCATCTTTATGTAGAATTCACCCAGATTTCTGGTTCCACCATCTGTTGCCTCTCCAGGTTAATGAGGGAGATATGGGACTCCGAAGTAGAAGGGCATTGTAAGTGGTGCAGATGGAGGCATCCCAAATCTCCTTCACCAGCTTCTACTGACAATCCACTGCAGTTCTCAATTCCAGATATCATCTTGCTCTCAGTCTTCTCCAGTTTATACCTCCTTGACATTTAAAACTCTGCTTGCTATGCCAAGTTTCTGTGTCATGCTCTCATGAGTCAGGTCCTTAAATCAGAACAAGCTCTTCCTCATGGACATGAATGCCACCCCAGGCAGACCTTATGGTGAGGTGCACTGAAGGTTCCCAGATGTGACAGATTTACTCACCCAGCAAAGAGAGGCAGGAATCATACTCAGAGGTCAAAATGTAACCAGAAATTTTATTAAACAGGCATGCTGGCAAGGGTCACAGAGATTGGTTTTCATCAACCTCAGAAACACGCACTATCAATAAATGGTAATGGGATAAATAGCTGACTAAATAACCAATAAATAAAAATTGAAAGGTGCACCTTTACTAAGTTAAACACTTTTACTTTACTGTTGCTGCTATTACCTATGGCACAATAAGGTTTCTCTAGTACTATAAGATTCAGCTGTATCAACAAATAACTCTGTGTTGTTGTGATAAACTTATTACTCTATGACCTCATTAATACCTGGTCAAGTTATACTACTAATTACTTTAATGTGTGAAGCCACTTATTATACTCAATGCAATCTTAAACTCTAAGGAAAGGCAGTTCAGCTACTGAATACCCAGCTGGAGACTCACACATGTAAACTGTAGAGGGGTTTAGTCAGAATGCGATATTGTGCCAAAAGAGGATTTGTCAGGCTGAAGTCAGAACAAAGGATCATCAGGCTTTCAGGCATCAGCTACTTGACCCTTCAAGTGGGTTACTGGACAAGATGCTAGTGATGAACAGGAGCAGCAACACAACAGAGCCTAATGGCATTGGATGTTGGACCCCAATGGGTCACCATGACAAAAGCGGCTATCAATCCAGAAATGAAGGAGGAATCTACAAGGCATCCATAGTCTGACCCCCACTGTTCATTGGGACAAAAATTGCTGTATCTCAAAAGGCAAGAAGAAAAGGGATTCATGGGGGGTTTGGCTGTGGGACTCTCAATGGGTCACCAGTACAAAAGCTGCTGTAGAACCAAAGGCAAGAATAAAAGTATTCTACAAGGCAGTGGCTGTTGGACCCCCAATGGACTGATGGGACAAAAGCTGTTGCAGATCCAAGATGCAAAGGACAAGGAACTCCACCAGGCATTGATTGTTAGACCCTTAGTGGGTTGCTGAGGCAATAGCTGCTGTGGAGGATGCAGGATAAGGAGCACTGATCTTTTTTGTTTTGTTTATGTTTTCTCCCTTACCTGGTTGGGCCCCATCTGCTGGAAACTCAAGTCTCAGCATTTCAACATCCACTGGGACATACTGCCAATCTATCTTTGCCCAGGGCTTACTACTCTCTGTGGAGTTGATGGGGCTGACCAACTCTATCACAAACAGGATCTGGTTCTTGGCCGGTGAGCTCAGCTGGTTGGGTGCAGAGCCTGTGGGAGTCTGGAGCCATCCTGCCACCAGTATTTTCCCCATTTGCTGGTCCCCTAAGAGGCATGGCATGGCAATGCATGCTGGCATTTGCCACACCTTCCATTGCAATCTTGACAGTTCTGGATGCCTTTCCCCTACTTTTCACTAGGGCCAGGCTATAACTGGATTCTGCAGATCTTCCTACTTGAAGGAGGAGAACAGTCCTTTGGACATATGACCTTCTTCCCACCACCAGCCAGCCATCTGATGCCCTGAGTTCCTTCAAGCCCACATTATCAGTGCCAGAAGCAGTAGTGCTATCACTGTGCCAGTGGGCCAATGAGGAAGCACTGATCTTGACTCACACTGATCCAGAAGGATGTGGAACCTAGAAGAAAACCCCCAACTTCCCAAAGTCCTTAATTAGTGAGCCAGTGGGGCTCCTACACTTCCTCACTTTCCTATTGGGGATGCGCTGCAGGTTGAGACAAAGCAAAAGGTACTTAACTAGACTAGCACCCTATTCTAGCTCAATGATCAGACCCAGAACTTTTGAGTGCACTCAGACTGGTACAGGATGGAGTAGCTGATTGAAAAAAATATTTTTGACAAGGTCTGGTGTGGTTTCATGGGCATGCACAGGTAATGTCTTTTATACACTTTTAGGCAGGGTTCAAGCACATTCAGAGACAGTGTTCACAGTTTTTCAAGCTGGTGTTGAAGGATAGATAGTCTCTACATTAGTAAAATGATTAATTACACAGGGTACCAGTAATTAGGTAGTCTTTCATGACACAAGGTAGTCAATACAGGGTACCTGTCAGAGAGGCAACCGATTGGCAGGGCACCACACAATTAGGCAGTTCTCTTTCAGAGGCACCAAATGAAGAGGTAGATAGGCAATTATTTGGTAGGGCTCACACAGTTAAGCAGTTTACTTTCAGTGTATCAGATGAACAGACAGAGGCAGTCAATTAATAGGGCACCACACAGTTAGGCTGTTCACTTTCAGGACACCTAACAAACAGGTAGACAGGCAGTCAACTAGTAGGGCACCACACAGATAGTTCACGCAAGTTCATAGCACCAAAGAAACAGGATGATAGGTAGTCATTGGTAGGGCACAACACAGTTAGGCTGTTCACATGGGCAGCAGAGAACATTGTCACATTAAATGCAGTCTTGTTAGGCAAGTTCATAAATATTTATTAGAGCATTTAGTACTCAAGCCTCTCAATATTAGCCCTTATGGAGCTTCTGTTGCCCAGCCCCATGGCGTGCTTGCTCCTACAGAGCTTATTTAATTAACTTGCTGACTGGGCAGCCCTTTTCACTTCAGGGCTGGCTGTATGACCTCTCTGTGGTGGAATATCTAGTTTTATCACCTCTGTGTAGTACTGGTGTTCAGTAATGCAACCTCCCCCGAAGTATACTCCCCATTGAGACTTACAGTAACCCCACCTTTTGGGTGTTTTTTTCACTGGGACTTGCCTTTTTCCTACCATAATGCCACTATGGAGCTCAACTCCACCACCTCTCTGGGTGGGTTATTGATCGGGGCTGCCTATCCACCCATGCAGCCTCAGTCACTTGCCTTTGTGCTGAGTAGCACAGTTAATTTATAAATAAAAAACAACAACTTTCACTTGTGTTTCTAGGGGTTGTCATTATTTGTTTGTGCCACTGCCTCACTTACAACTGCAACCCAATTGCTGAGAGGTCCAGAGGGGAGACGCCTTACCCAAGGTGCTGATGCTGATAGGAGGGAGGAGGAAGAGCAGGAAGGTCTGCCAGGAGACACAGCACCCACTTTACTGTTGCCAGTGTTGAGACTGCTCACTGCCATGATCCAACTGCTGCTTTCTTAGTACCAACATATCCCACTGTAATGCAATTGACAAGGAACCAAATATACATTTAAATAGTTACAAAAACAAATGGGGCAGTACAGAGCCCACACTATGGCCACTGACTCTGCCTCAGCCACTACTGACTGGACAGAAGGGAGCTGCTGAAGGACCTACTTTCTGAGGGACACAATGAAGAATAGACTGCTGACTAGAGAAGTGGGGAACAGAGCCCACCCAAACACTGATTGGAGAAGAGGCACACTGACTGAGATGATGGGACCTGCTTTAACCTCACCTGATATACCTCATTGGTCCCTGCCACTCTCATGTATTCTTTCATCTTGGTCCCTCCTCACTCACCTAATGATTGCACTGACCATCCCTCTGGCTCTGGGTTCTACTCTGGAATCCTAAGTGTGAGCCACCAATGGCTCCTCAAGTTTGAGAAAGCCCATGCACTGGGCAGGACAGCAGTCCCAGTGTGTGGCTAATCACTTTCAAGCTGCCTGCTGGGGGAAGAGTTCAGAGATATGAGGCACAGGCAGAGAAGAAAATGGTTGTATTTTTAAGAGTGGGACTGGAAGAAGGAATGTATAGATTTAAACCTGGAACAAATGTGGAGCAAATTTAAACTGGTCTTGTTAGGAATTGTTGAAATGCACATTCCAGTGAGGAAGAAATATAACACAAAAGGCAAAATTCCCTCTTTGGTTTACCAAAAGGTTTAAAAAGGCAATAAAATCCAAAAAACAAGCATATACAAGGGCAACAATTTTAGGATCAGAGGCAAATTTGTCTATCCATAATTCAAAGATAATAGTGTGTAAAAAAATAATCAAAATAGCTAAAAGAAATTTTGAAAAATAATTAGCATATGGTACAAAGGACAACAAGAAATCATTTTTTTAATTATATAGGATCCCTAAAAAAATAAAACAAATATAGGTCCACTCTTAAAAAAACAATAATTCAATAATATCAGAGAAACAGAAAATGACAGACTTGTTCAACAAGTTCCTTTTAAGTGTTTACAAAAGGAGAAAAAATAAATAGTGAAACAGAGATAACACAAATGGAGAAAAATATATATATTTTAGATTTTAATTTGTTGTCCCGACCTGAGCTCCTATTAAGGTCATGATAGAAACATTAAAATCATACTAAAAACCTGATCCTACAAAATCTCCTGGTCCGGATGGTCTGCATCCTAGACTGTTGAAAGAGATGGAGGATGAACTATCTGATCCCTGACAGCAATCTTCCAGAAATCCCTGGATACGGGTTTGGTATGTAGTGATTGGACGGTAGCAAATGTGGTGCCCTAAATTTAAAAAGGAGTAAGGTCAGAGGTTAACAACTATAGGCCAATAAGCCTGACCTCCACTGTGGGTGAAATACTACAGGAAAATTAAGGAGGAAGTTTAGGTTTAGGAGGGAAGGTGTGCCTAACCAGTCTGCTATATTTTTGAACCTGTCAGTGCAGTCTTAGACCAGATTTATCAGTAGATGTATTGAATGTAGACTTTGCAAGGCATTCAATACTTTCTCACTAAAGAATTGATAAATTCATTAAAAGAAATGGGTATTAGCTTCCAACTAGCTAAATGGATCAGATGTTGGCTGACAAATAGGAGACAGAGGGTAGGCATAAGGTGACATTACTGGAGTGGGCCTTGCTGTCCAGTGGAGTGCCCCAGAAGTCAGTCTTATGGCCAGTATTGTTTACAATGTTTGTGTCATCAATCCATTTTAATGGTAACACTTGCATTAGCAAATTTGCTGATGACATAAAACTTGGGTCTGTAATAGTAAATAAACAAGATACTGCAAGATTCCAAGATGATACAAACACACTAGTAAACTGGGCAAGAGTAAAGCAACTGGATCTGAATATTGAAAAGTGCAAGATAATGCACCTTGGTTGGAAGAACCCAAGGAAAACTATTATATAAATGATCAGGTCATGGTCTGTTCCAAGATGGAAAAAGACTTAAGGGTATGGGTTAGCAATAAGCTGAACTTTGATAACCATTGCACAAATATAGTAAGAAAGGGACATGACAGCCTATCATGTATCGCAGAAACATACAAAGCAGAGACAGGGAGGTGTTGCTGCCCTGGTATGTGGTGTTCATGAGGCCACACTTGGAGTACTGGGCTCCTCTCTGGACACCATACAAGAAGGGACTAATCCAGAAGAGGTTCAGAAGAGAGCAACCAAAATGGTAAACATTTTGAAACATCTTACCTATGAGGACAGACTTAAAGACCTTGGACTGTACTCCCTTAACTTCAGAAGGATTAGAGGAGGTATGTGTATGGTGTATAGGGCCTTTGAAGATAGTGATATATGGGAATGTCTAGGCATTGAGGCAAATAATACAACCTAGATAATAAGGGTTCATGAAAAATGTTAAGGGAAACCATAAAAGACAGCTAGAGGTGGATGGGTAAATCAAAGAGTTGTGTCCATATGAAACAGGCTACCAAGTATCGTGGTAAATAGCTCCAGCATAAGTCAGTTTAAGCTATCACTAGATGACACACTGATACATTTAACAACTAAGGTGAATAACTAGACTAGATGGGTTGGCACATAGGTCATATATGGCTAATGCTACTGACCTTGTCATATCCTATGAATCCTACAAATCCTATGAAATGTAGTCCAGGCTTGAGTTTTCAGGGAACTGACTATTGTGCTGGGGGGCACAGGTGGGGAATTTGCATATACTGGCTGTGCTGAGGCATGCTGTGGAGCTCTGTAGGGGCTACTACTTGCTAATACTGGAACAGGGGTTGCTGGTGTGGGTAGTTTGCCCTCTTTGTACAAATGTGTCCCCACACTCTGTTTTCTGAAGCCCCTGGCACACATTCCTGTCCTGGCTATATCCACAGACTAGAAGGGGTCCTTGAGTACCTACAGTGGTTCTCTACCCCTGGAAGCCCTACACAGGCACTGTGAAACTGTAACATCAAAAGCTTATTTAGCATTTTTGGATAATGAATCCCTACAGGGATTATTTACCCAGGACCCTTAACTTTATTTAAGCCCGTAAGGCAGGAGTCGTGTGCTGCCATCTACAGTAACCTGGTATACCTTGTGTTTTTCCCTGTTAGTGTTTCTTTTAACTGTTGTTGTTACAGATTAAATTCTGTTTAGGATGTTTTACAAGACTTTCCAGTTTTGAAAATAGTTCTGCACATTCTTACAGCTGGTTGTGTTTTTTTCAATTATGGAATTTCTGTCATGCAGGTGTGGGAAGCATCTCTGACTTGTCTCTTAGTGTTCTTCATTCCTTTGTTATTAAAAATGTCATATGTGTTTTAATAGTATATTCTGTATACATACTCACCCACTTAAATATTTCTAAAAACCCACTTAAATATTTCTAAAAACCACAAGCATAAATAGTTAACATATTCACAAGCAGACCATGGGATAAAGCCAACAAACTACAGGTATGCAGACTAATCAAACAGACACAAAACAGAATTGTGAAGGCTGTACTATTTCTGCATCTATTCTGCATTTTGTTTAGCCCCAGTTTGTTCTTGTATTGATTTATGTATAGAATTACCAGTAGATTTATAGATATTAGAGGTGTGAAAATCCAGAAGGATTTGGTTTTGGTTTTACAAAATAACCCTTGGGTTTGGGTTTGGTTTTGGTTTTGGTTCTGGTTTTGGTTTTGGATTCATGCCTCCAACATAAAACTTGCTCTGCACTTCATTTCAATCTATAATAAAAAGGAAAGCATGTTAAACTCTGCAGAAAATTAATTTACTAGCATGGCAGTTAGCAAGCTCCAGCTGTTAATAAATTCACAGTAGTGATGTGTTGAACCTTCAGTTAGAAAACCAAACCACCCCTAATGCATGTAGTTTGGTTTTCATGAGCCCCATGCCGAACCCTGCTGGCTCGGCTCTTGATTCTCTTTTTTAACCTCCCCCAGCCTCCCTACTTATGTACCAGTCACATGACAGGCTTAGGGGGCTGGGGAGGCGTAAAGGGTACCTGGGTGGAGTGCTACAGCATTGATACTCTGGTTTGATTGCACCATTTAATTTTTATTAGACTACTCAAAGAAAAATAGTTCTGTGCTTGCATGGGAAATGGCTGGTGATGCTGCAGACAGGGGCTGCTATGCAGCTGCCAAGGGCTGCCCCTCAAATAGGCTTCACGTGTGATGTAAGCCTTTATCAGGTCTACTTGCACAATTTCATTTTTACTGGACTACACGAAAGAAAAATGTTCCTGTGCTACGTGGGGAATGGCTGGTGATGTTGCAGACAGGGTTAATACACAACTGCCAAGGTCTGACCCCTTCCTTCAAAAAGGCTTTGCATGTGCAGCAAGTCTTTACCAGGTCTGCTTACACAAGTTAACTTCTTACTGGACTACACAAAAGAAAATTTGTCCTTTGCTTGCATGGGAAATGTCTTTTACTGGCACTGCTCGTGCACATTTATTTATTAGACTACACAAAAGAAGAAGGAAAACTTTTCCTAAGGTTGTGTAGGAAATGGCTGGGGTGACACTGAAGAGTACTGTCAAGGGCTGTCACAAACACACTCCACACCACACAAACACAGTCTCTCTCTTATTTTCTGTATTTTTTTTTATTTAATTTATTCTCTTCTTCTCCTCTTATACAAAAATTATCTTCTCTGTAGTTGTCATGCAGAAAGTCCCCTTACTGACTGGCTGCATCCCCACACAGTCTCTTTCATACACTATCACTCTCTTACTTTTCTGATCTCTTTTTCTCTGTTTCTTTTCTTTTATAGTTTTTTTCTTTCATTTTCATTCTCTGTCTCTTTAAATCTGTATAAATCAGAGCAAGTTCGGCACCCAGCCCCACTCTTACACCCACACTCATGCACACTCTCTGACTTCTTATCCCCTTAGGCCCACAGATTTTTTTCTGCTCTATCCCCAATTCCTCTACTCCTCCACCCTCCCTGTGGCATTTTGGACTGCTGCTGCTGTCACTGATGAAGCTGAGCAGTGTGCTGCTGCCTGAGTTCCCATCTCCAACCACGGCTGCTGTGTAATGGTGCTGAGGTCAGAGTCATGCGGTATTATATACTCTGGTTTACACATGTGCAAACCAGAGTATTCATGGGTCATGCATTGCAATGCCCTTCAGGCACCCCTTTACCTCCCTTCAGCCTCCCAAAGCCTGTCACATGACAGGCATGTAAGCTGGGAGGCTGGAAGAGGGTAAAGATTCAAGATCAGAGCTGAGCCAGCAAGATTCAGATCAGGGCTCATGAAAACTGAACCACATGCATTTGGGGTGGTTCAGTTTCCAATCCAAGGTTTGGCACATCTCTAATAGATATCAAGCCAGTGTATTACCATTTACACCTTAAAGACCAGGACTTGGAATCTCTGATCCTTTTCTGGTGCCACTTTCTGTAACTGTGACCAAACATTATAGTATGTTTTTTTTCAGATCTACCACTGCAACACTTTGCCATCAAGTAGCCATACATAGAGATACAGTGAATTTAAAATCTGCTGGCGAAGTGAACCTGAAGTGGCCACTTCGCGTTGGCACTTCACTACGCGAAGTGCCCCATAGGAAAGGCTCACTTCACCTTGTTATTATTACTTCGTGTTGTCAGTCCACTTTAAATGTGAAGTAAGGTGGAGTGACAGCAATAGTGGCAGCGTCCTACCCACACAGTCACCAGAATGAATGTGCATCCCCAAAGTGCTACTGTCTTGTGTCCAGAAAACTCGCTGGTGCTGACTAAGTGAAATGAGAGCGTAACAAGAAATGCAAAGTCTCCCAGAATAAATGGCGTACTCAGTCATGTGCACAGTGGCCACACACCGAGTCAACAGAATTAATGTGCATCCCCAAAATGCTACTGTCTTGTGTCCAGAAAATTCCCCAGTGCTGATGAAGTGAAATGAGAGCGTAACAAGAAATGCAGTCTCCCAGAATTAATAGTGCCATGCAAGCATACGGACAGAATAAGATTGCTTTGCACTCTCAAGTGATGCATACTAAAGGCACAACAACACCTAACCAGTGCTCACAAGTCACAAATCTAAATCTGGAAAGGAATACAATTTTCCGGTTGGGGATTAGTGCACAGCAGTAACAATCTACTACCAGTAAAAGATACCACAAAGCAGTATAAAACATTCATGCAGGTGTGGTGGATAGCAGGTTCACTCTGCTGCAATTACTATGTAACACAATAAAGGTATCTGATTTAATGACGCATAGCACACACACTCACGCACACTCAAGTAATGCATAGCAAATTGACAACCTTTAGTAATATAACCAAATGTTTTAAACAGATTGTACACTGCTGCACTACAACATTTAAAAAATGTCAAAATTACTGAAAATATTACTGTGTGTACATTAACACAGTTATACAAGAAAAATATAACCAAAACAGAAAGATTGTCTTTTTCTCCCAGTTAATCTACCTACACCACAAATACACCCCTCCCCCAAAGTACACTTCACAGTACACAGACTGACTGTTCTAAATTAACATTCAAAATCCACACACAACAATAAACACTAGATGTTATGAGCACAGAAAGGTTTCCTACAATTGATGTACAACATTTTGAGCAAAAATTATTACTCAAAATGCCATTTTAAACAGCTTTTAGAGGTTTTGAATTGCAGAGCACTGAGATCAAACTGTCTCCAGCTACCACTGCACACACACACTATCCAGGCCAGAACTGAGGCTGTGCCAAACAATCTAGAGCCCATGTGACCTGCAATCCCATGAATAACTGCAGAATTTCATTTAGAGCTCAATTACAGGGTGAAGTGAGGTGAATTACATTGATTTCAATGTACTTCGCCTTAAAATTAGTGGAGAAGTGGTTTGGGAAGGCGGAATACATAAAGTCATTGGTTTCAATGGACTTCCGTTCCTCATTATGAAGTGAAGCACTCCACTTCAATTGTGAAGTTCTCCGCAGATTCACGTTACTCAGTGGATCACTTCACAGAGCAAATTGGGACCACTTTGCCCGCCACTACTTATAGTACTGTAACTCACATGCTGTACAGAAAGGAGCATAAATGCCTATACAGTAGCTGTACTTCCCTGATGAGCTGTAGCACAAAACTCATCAACTTAAAAATGCTTATTAATGAGTACAATGGTGCAGTGGTGAAGCCTGGAGAGATACTACAAAACATGCTTACAATACATCCAAGTAACTAGTAAAAAAATTTATGTTGTGATTTGTGATTGTGAATCGTGATTTGTGACTGCATTTGTGACCGTGATGATGAAGAACGTGATTCAGTGTCGACGGTGTGAGATAACCAATATGGAACTGTATTGGGAACGTGAATGCCTACGGCTGTACTTCCCCGAAGAGCTGTAGCATGAGCTCCCCGACTTAAAAACACTCATTAATGAGTACAATGGTGGGGTGGTGAAGCCTGGAGAGATACTACAAAACATGCTTACAATACATCCAAGTAACTAGTCAAAAAATTAGTGTTGTGATTTGTAATTGGATCATGAATCATAATTTGTGACTGCATTTGTGACCGTGATGATGAAGAACGTGATTCGGTGTCGACGGTGTGAGATAAACAATATGGAACTGTATTGGGAACGCAAAAGCCTATGGCTGTACTTCCCCGATGAGCTGCAGCACAAACTCCCAGACTTAAAAATGCTCATTAATGAGTACAATGGTGGGGTGGTGAAGCCTGGAGAGATAGTACAAAACATGCTTACAATACATCCAAGTAACTAGTCAAAAAATCAGTGTTGTGATTCATGACGTGCTCGTGATTTGTGGCTGCATTTGTGACCGTGATGATGAAGAGCGTGATTTGTATCACAGTGACTCATGATGATGGTCCTGACTTAATGCATATTAATGAGTACAATGTTCATGGAGAATTATGCACCACACCTGTCAGTACTCTGAAGGAAGTCAAAGAAACAACTGTGACTTAAGTTACAGATGGAGATTGGCCCTAAAGAGATGCAAATGCACAGGCAGTTAAGATTGCGCTGCGCACTGAAGAGATGCAGATACAAAGGCGACACCTAACTAGTGCTCACCATCAAAAATTCAAATCTGGAAAAGGATACCTTTGTCAGTTGGGGGCGGACCACCGGCGGAGGGGCAGTGTACTGCACTGCTGCAGTAACAGTCCCTAGTACTAGTACCAGTAAACATACCACAAAGAAATATAAAAATCACACAGCTGCAGTGGATAGCAGGTTCACATTGCTGAAATTATGTGGCACAATAAAAGGTGTCTGATTTGATGACATGTGTCACACGCATACACACACACACTAAGTAATGCGTAGCAAATTGAAAACTTCAGTAATATAACCACATATTTTAAACAAACTAAAATTATGCACTGCTGCACCACAACAATCAGCGAAAAAATAGCTAGAATTATTGAAAATATTACTGTGTGTACATTAACACAGTTATACAAGAAAAAATATCACCAAAGCAGAAAGCCGGTCTTTTCCTTCAAATTAATCTACCTATGCCACAGATATTCCCCTCCCCAAAGCATACTTACACTGTCTCTCAATACACAGACTGAATGCTGTACATTAGCATTCAAAATCCACACACAAATAATAAATGCTCAATGATATGAGCACAGGAGGATTTCCTGTAATTGATGAACTAAAGTTTCAGCAAAGAAAATTACTCAAAAGGCTTTTAACAGCTTTTAGAAGGTCTGAATAGCAAGGCTCTCAGAGCAGATTGTCTCCTACAACTTCTTATACACACTACCACAAACTGAGGCTGTTGCAGAACAATCTAGAGCCCATGTGACCTGAAATCCCATGAATCACTGCAAAATTTGCCTTTGGAGCTTAAAACAAGGCAAAGTGGGAAATACATTGTTTTCAATGTACTTCACCTAAAATTAGTGGAGTAGAGGGTTGGGAAGATGGAGTAATGCAAAGTCATTGTTTTCAATGGACTTTGCATAACCAATATAGCATAAAGTGCTCACCACAGATTGCGGAGCGCCCATGACTCACCTTCACTCCATGAATCACTTTGCGGAGCGCATCAGCTACTGCCTCCATCCGAGCCATACAGTAGCCAGATCTAAATAGCAGTTCCATAAAAAATTATCTGCATCCCTCTAAAAAATATATTATGGTCCACAATCAAGAGCTTGTGATTCTTGTGAGATAAGTATAAAACAATGGGACAAAGGAAGTACAGTACATCATCAGTGTCATAGTTCTTCATCACTCTGCAGTTCATTACCAAAATCCATCACACTGAATTCTCCTACAGAAGTATTCAGATTTGCTCCAGGTTGCTGGATCTCTCTGCATTTCAAGCTGACCTGTCCTCCACAGATTTTTTTTTCATCCCAGCAGATGCCAACATAAACTGTGCCTCCAAAATCCTCACTTCCAAATCCTGGCTGTCTGGGATTCCCATGCCCCTCTTAGGAGGACCAGAGTTAAGGGTTCTCATCTTCCCTGGATCACAACTGAGTTACGTGTCTGCCTCAAGGCAAGGAATCTGGCCTGGTATAGCCACAAGGCCTCTGGCTTCCTTGGTGACCTTGACAGATATTGATCCATACACAATCTCTGCATCAACAATGTCAGACTTGCCTAAGTTGACTGTTTTGCTTCCATACTCAGAACAATCTTAGTCACCCATCTAAGTTCTGGAAAGTAATTTAATCTGTGTTATCTCTTCTGCTCAGTCACCTTCTCCTGTCCTTAAAGTTAATATCTCTACTATAACTGACCCTTCTGAAGTTGCTTCATTTTCAACACCTTCTTCACCTCTTGTTCCAATTTGTCCTTTTCTCCTATCTCCCTAGCTACTATCCATCCCTCCCTTCTACTTTTCTCACCCACCATACAGTCTGCTTTCCTAAAGGCTTTTCTAGTCTTTAACTCCCACACAGGGCTCAGCCCCAATGATCCTGACACTAAACAACTTCACCTCTCTGCCCCTAGTATTACTGTTTCTATCATACCCATTCTCAGCCTCTCTTCTCTGAACATTATCCCTGATTTATGGCAAATATGGTAAGCAAACAACTGGCATCCCCTTCCTAATGTAGGTGACTTTTTCACCCCAGAGAACTTT
Source organism: Neoceratodus forsteri (assembly GCA_016271365.2). Classification (NCBI taxonomy): domain Eukaryota; kingdom Metazoa; phylum Chordata; order Ceratodontiformes; family Ceratodontidae; genus Neoceratodus; species Neoceratodus forsteri. Next base: position 1,390,114,701 of record CM057453.1, read on the forward strand.
GATCATATCACTCTTCTTCCAGTCTTGTCTAAACTCTAAGAACACCATGTTCTCTCCTAACTATCCCCCCTTTCTGGACTTCTCATCCTTTTCACCACCTTACAGTTTGGTCTGTCTGGTTTCAGAAAGTCCCACTTCACCATCATCTCACTCCTCCTGCTTATTGATTCAGTTCAGAATGGGATGGATCATGGCCTGCTAACCTTTGCTGCCTTTGTTGATCTGGCCAAGGCCTCTGACACAGTTTCCCACCCCCTTCACCTTAACAAGCTGACCAGGGTGGGACTATGTGACCACTCGGTAAGTTGATTCCATTCCTACCTTGAGTTTAGGCCCTAACCCGTTTGCATAAGTAAAGTATTCTCCACCACTCCCCATTTGTTCAGGTGTTCCTGAAGGCTGCTTAGTTAGCCCCATCCTGCTTTCCATTTTTCTGAAGGACTTCCCCATGGCCTATCTCTCCTCGAACATTCATTTATATGTGGATAATGCTGTGCTTTTCACTTCTGACTCATCCACTCTTGAACTGGCTGCTGTGCTCAGTTGTATTTTACAAATATACAACTCTAGTTTTCAACAACCAACTGTCCCTTGGTGCCAAGAAGAGGTTTCTATGTCCACTGGCACCAGGCAACATCCGCCAAATCACTGCCCCTGCCCACATTTAAAACCCTTGATGGTGTTGCAGTTGAGATCTCTTCCTTCAAATACCTTTGGATTTAGTAGAATTGTCATTTAACTTTTCTAACCATATACTGTTGCAGCATTTGCCATTTTTGGATATTTCCTGAAGTTTCTGTGTTATCGCTAGACAAATTCCTTGCCTGACTGCATTACCACTGTAAGGCTATCAGAGAGAATCTCTTTAGAAATATCGCAAACTATCTGGAAATATCTGATCTACTGCTGTATCTTTAGATGCCCTTCATCAGAAACTCCATCATAAACTTGGTGCACAAGATACACTGTAAAACAAAGCATGCATCCTGTTTCCTGGCCTCTGAGAGTTCATCATTAAAATGATCCTCCATATTTTTAACTATGGAGTTGTTGTGAAAAGTGCAGCACCAAATGCACCCGACCAATCTTGAACCCCTTTTCACTTCTGGCATTTTTCTATTGACTGCCACCCATACTCACCACAGCTCATACTGGTAATTTCTAGAACTCTCTCTTGTAGTCACGTGTCTCTCTTACTGTGCCTTTTTATCTCTAAATTCTGGTTTGCCCTCTTCACCCCTTACCTTAGCTCCCTCCTCATTTACCTTGCCTCCTCCACTTATTCCATTCAAAACTCTGGCACATGTTTGCTCTCACTCCCTCACACCTAAGTCATCTACAGGTCAAGCTGAATCTGCCTTCAGAATCCTCAAACTCTGTTCTAATCATTCCCTTCCATATATTCTGCTTCCACTCCTTTCATTTCATTTCATTTGAACAATGGTCTTTGAACAACTATTGCCCATCTTCAAAGGTCAGAAGTACAGAAAAGACAATAAATATATACAAATTACATTTGTACAAGAATTACAATCCCCAATTCCTTCATCCATAAATAGCCTCCTCCATGACTTCACAGCTCACAATTGCAACTTCTCCTAGCCCATACCAGTCTAAGTGGGCTATGTGATGCTCCTCTTAACTGGGCACTTTATTGCTTTGCCCACATCACTGTGTAGATATTTTTATACTCTGTACTTTAAATGTTCCCTGTACTTTTATTGTGTTTTAATATGCAGCTGTTTTATTTGTTGTATTAATGTTATCATTTTTCCAATGACTCTATACTATTGTATCTTCACTTTATAGTAATATCAGTCCTTGCATTTTATTAATGGTGTTGCACTGCACATTGTTATCCCCTGCTCCCTTTTCCCCAGGGTGCATTTGAAAATGAGCTATTATCAGCTCACTATGTCTTTCCTGATATAACATTGGGAATAAATCAATAAATAACTACATTATTAATTAAACAGATAAACAAATACATACATTTAGTATTACCCACACTGCTATATACACTCCTTCACATATTAGGCAAGATTACATTGTCCTTTTCACTGCATTGTGAGTGCTGCACAATGGCTGCACCATTTCTGATGTCTGTGTTTATGTGTTGCAGGAGGCAATCCCTTATTTTGAGTGCCATGAACTACTCATGCAGTAGGAAGCCAAAGCACTGCAGGAGATTTCTGCACCTGTGTCAACACTCCCCCTGCAGGCAATGTTGCCAGTGCTTTGAGTACATGGAGAACACAGCGTTTTGTTGCTGATGCCACATTTCTGCCGTGAGCCAACTTAGGCCTCTTCTCCACATGCCCAAAGCCTGCTGGCATGGTGAGACATGAACTGCAGTGAGCATAGACAGTAGGTAATTCAGGGACTGAAATCCCAAGTGCCTGGGACCTAGACTCTGCCAAGTGACTCTGTCTCCTAGCATGAAGTTCTGCTTTGCACTCTTCAACATACACAGAGAATCACTCACCCTGTTTGGTTCTCTTGCACTGGTGCAGAGGTCCCATGGGTGAACATGCTAGAAGTGCGTCTTTGCTAATTATAGCCAAAACACTGAAGCGTTTCAGCATGTGTGTAAGCATGGCTATAAGGACTTGTTAAATTATTTATTTGTGGCAGCTCCCAGTCCTTGCAGTACTGGCCCTTTTGCAGCTCAGATATTACATTCAGTGTTAGAATACATTTTCAGACTGTTTGCACTGCAGTTAAATCAGGTAGTATAATAAACTGACTAACCAGCTGCTATATCAATGTTACTTAAAAGGCTCCTATTTTTTGCTGACTTTTCCATTAGTAGGTTATGTCTTCTAGCAACTAGAGGGCTGTACAGTACTGAATTTACTACCATCAGTCCATTCCTCCATCTGCACGTTATGCAACACTACCACTAGAGGGCTTTGATAACCACACCAAAGTGGCTAAGATTTATATAGTGTCTGCTCGATCCTACATCAAAATTGCTGGCCCTATAATGTGGATTTACTTTAATGTCTCTGGGCTTAATCCAAAAGTAATACTAAAGATAAAAGTTGTTAAACTTTATAAAGTTTCTTTTCACCCTACACCTAAATTGCTGGCCTTATAAAAGTAGAATCTGACTGCAGGACCCTTGCTCTAACAGCTTTTTTCTGTTTGTTTTAAACTAATGATAGCCTGTCAAGCCCTGTTAGTGCTGGCTCTCAGCCTGGTTCTACTATCTCTGAGCGTACTTACAATCAGTGATTTGCTGGACCTATATCTGCAAGGAGTATAGATCCTGTTGACTTCACTTACTCAAACATGATAATCCAGCCAGATAGGTACATTGAGATTACCCTAGCACTCCTCCCAGGATTTCTTATCTACTCCACCACGGCATCAGTAGCAAAATGGTGGTCTCTCCATAGACTGGGATGCATAGGGAGAGGCATCACCAGTAGTAGCTTTCCTAGAAGATAGCAACCAGGCTGGGCGTGCTATCGATTGCTCTGCAAATATTTGGTTGCAGTGAGTGTTTTAGTTTTATCTTGCTCTGAAGTCTTATTTCATTTTGAAATTTTTTGCTTTTAGAACATTTTATTTTTGTTTTCCTGTTAATTTTACCTGTTTGCCATCGTTGTTCATTGGTTTTCGCTCTCTTTTTTCTGGACCTGTGGAAATCTGTGGGCCTGTGTGGAGTGGATTGTCCCCCCCCCCCCTTCGTGACTGTGGTTCCTGGTGTGAATTCTAGGCGTTTCCTCTAGAAGCATGGGATAGGTGATTTGCTTGCTGACTGTCTCGATTGTGGTTTGGAGTTAACTTTGGGCGCTTCTTTTTGGAGGCGTGGGACCAATGGTCAGTTTGCTGTTTGCCTGCCATCTGTCCTGGAGGTACAGCATTTCACTACCTCATATGGAAGGGATGATGCTTTCTACCATCGTTTGACTCCTCCGACTACTGGATTGCTCCATTACTGGGTGGCTTGAGTACTGTTGTGGCCAGGGTCTATAATTGATCCAGTCTTGTTCCATTCTCAAATCCAGAGGATACATCATATGTAGAAGGGTTGTTAAACTTGATGGAGCCCTAGTTTCTGCAAGCCTGACATTTAAATTTTGTTTTATCGATTATTTTGCTGCAATTTGTTGGATTTAGGGACTTTGGCATTCAGTTTCCAGCTTCTGATTACCCTATCTAGTGACTCCCAGTTTCCCAGGCTGCAGCAGCACAGGGGTTGGGTTTTCTCCACTGGGGAGCTGGTGGGTGGTAGCCTTTTTCCTCTAGGGACCTCTGGGAACCTATTCAGATGGGTTCTGCTGGGGTTCTTTAGTGACTGTTGTAGGCTGGTGTAGACTGTGGTGTAACATTTTGGGTTTTAGCTGGGAGCAGAGTCAGTCCGAAGGCGCTTTGATGAACTTTTCTTCAGACAGACTGTTTAATTTCTGTATAATGCCCTATCTGAACAGTGAGAGCATTCTGGAGACTTTATTTATTTGAATCATTTGTTGAACTTCTGGTTTATTTGTGTTGCATATTATTATCTCATACTGAGAGTCCATGTGCCCTATGAAGTTCTGGCGGTAAAAGTGCCTGGGTTGGGATCTTCAGATTTTTACCAAGTGACATTTTCACAAGATCTCTGTGTTAAGTTCTAGACATTTTAGGTTTTGTTTTATTTATTTTATTTTCATTTTATCACATTGTTTATGATAGTGAGAGTACCATTTTGTTTCTCAGGGCTTCAACAGTGAGAGTATTTTATTGCCGGGTTTTTTTGTTGTTAATTTACTATTTTGGCAGTGAGGTGCCAGAATAGTTCAGAATAGTTCAGGGCACTGGTTAGTGAGAGTTCCTGGTGCCCGGGATTCTATTGTCCATTTATTGTTTTGTACTATTTTTCTATTTTTTTTGTTGGGTTTATGTGATTTGGGAGATGTTTAGTTGTTTTTTATTGTAGCTATTTTTAACAGTTATGTTTGTTTTATTATTTTCTTTTATTATTGACTTGTATTGATTGTCCTCCTTCGAGTTTGTGAGAGATTTCTCAGGAAGGTGATCTCTTTGGGTTTTATTTTTTGGGGTATAATTTAGGTTGTGTTAAATTAGTAGCTTGGTAATTTAAGCTATTTAGTTGGATTGAACCTCATAAGGTGTTGATTTTAGACATACGATATTTGTTTTAAATTGCTTAGTTTTGAGTGCTGGGAGGTTGTGGATTTATGTGATGTGTTTGCCTGTCCCCGTGGCGTCGCTACTCAGCCTCTGCTCTCCACTCCCTCTGCCCTTTCCATACCCCCTCTAGTTTTTCTATCTCACCAATGTTGTCGGGCTCTAGGTATTGCCTATAGGAGGGTGGGGCGAGTGGAGCAGGGTACTCTCATTAGAGTGATTAAACCCAGGAGCGCCCTGGTGCAAAATGGAGCTTGGGCGTGGACCTCCTTGTTTGGTCCCCATGCCAAGAGCACCATCATTACTGATGGGCAGGTAGTCAGGGCAGCCAGGGTTTGTCCAACTCGGGTGATGTTGTGCAATGCCAGATCTATCCGGAACAAGACTGCTGTAATTTCAGATCTTGTTGGCTTGACAGATCTGGCTTGCATCACTGAAGACCTGGCTGGATGATAATATGGAACCAATATTGGGGCACGCAATTCTAGCCAGGTATACGGTGATAAATCACGGAGGTTGGACTACCGAGGAGGTTGCGGTCTGTTTAAGACCGAATTGGCACTCACTAGTGTTCCAGTTGAGGAGACCATCTCTTTTGAATGTGCTGTTGTAGCAGGTGTAGGCTATCGAATTGCTCTCATCTACCATCCACCTGGAGATGAGAAGCAATTCCTTAAGGAAGTAGCGGACTTTGTTGTCAACATGGCTTCTGATTCTCCCAGGCTGATGGTCCTGGGTGACTTTAATGCATGGATCAACGATGAACTCTCGCAATTTGGACAACACTTCCTCCAGTTAATGGATTCACTGGGACTAACACAGGTGGTTACCACTGCTACACACAAAGGTGGCCATTCTCTTGATTTGGTCTTCCTCCTTTGGATCGAGGCTTCTGACGTGGGGGTGGAACCAATCGGTTGGTCAGATCACTACACTGTGAGATTCAATTTTGGCACCCCACCTCATAGGCTGACCCTTGTGGAGATGGTTAAGTACAACCCTTTGCAGAATATTTCTTCCAATGGCCTTGCTGCGGTTCTTGACCTATCAAATTTCCTGTGCATTGCAGTGATCCAGAGGCACTGGTTGTGGCCTATAATAATGCCATAACCTCTGCCTGGATTCCATTACTCCAGTTTGTGTGCTTCCTCTCTCTCTTTGACCTTGGACTCCATGGTTTGATGGGGCCTTGAGGGAGCTGTGGTGACTTGGACACAGGTTAGAATGTTGTTGGTGGAAATCTGGCCTGGATGCTGACCATTTTAGACTGTTAGAACATTATCAATTCTATCAGTCAGAAATCTCTCATAAGAAGGCAGAGTTCCTGTCCGGGGAAATTTCTGCCACTCAGAACTGACCAGCTCAGCTGTTCAGAACTGTGGACAGATTGTGCAACCCAACCTGTCTACAGCTCCATAGAGCATTTCCACAATTACAGTGTGATGAGCTTGTTCGGTTCTTTGCTGATAAGGTGGCTGACATTAGGTCAGAGATCCATTTAACACATTCTATGTGGGTTGCTATTGGTCAGGACCTGGTCACCACCCCTTGATTTTCCTGGAGTACCTTCGACCGCCTGGAAATCGTAGATGTTATGCGGATTGTCCAAGGGTTGCACCCTACCTGCTGTAGTTTAGATCCAGGCCCTACTTCCCTAATTTTGGGGTGTGGGGAGTCCATTTTCCTGGTTCTAACACAGATAGTCTGGCGTTTCCTTGACTCGGGTGAATATCCCTGTTCCTTGAAAGAGGCAGTGGTGACACCCTTGTTGAAGAAAGCATCTTTGGACCCAGACTGTCTTGCTAACTACAGGCCTATCTCGAACCTCCCCTTTGTGGGGAAGCTGATCGAGAAAGTAGTGGCAGCCCAGCTGGAGAACCACTTGACCATCCATAGCATCTATGAACCTCTCCAATCAGGTTTTCGAAAGAGGCACAGTACCGACTGCACTGGTTTGGGTGCTCAATGATCTCCTGATGGTGAGAGACCAGAGAAATGGTCCATTTTGGTACTATTAGATGTCATCAGCATTTGAAACCATTGATCATGGGGTCCTACTTGAGTGCCTGAAATGTATTTGTGGGCTCTCTGGGATTGATCTCAGATGGTTCACTTCATACCTCACCGGAAGAACCCAGAGGGTGGTGTCAGGGTCTTTTCCTTCTGATTCCATCTCCCTACTTTGTGGGGCTCCTCAGGGCTCTATCTTGTCCTCCATGTTGTTTGTGGTGACATGCTTCCCTCAGAGACAGTGTGACACGGTATGGGCTGAGGTTTCATTGTTATGCCAATGATACCTAGTTATACCTGTCCTTTGCACCTGACCAGGAAGGAGCAATCTTGGTATTTAACAGCTGCTAAATGAAATCCAGGCCTGGATGAGGTCCAACTGGCTGAGATTGAACTCTGGAAAGAGCGGAGGTGTTGGTATTGGATCCGGATCACGGATAGGGGACCTGGGGCCGGCACCCCATCTGGATTGTTTTGGGGATGTCAAGTTACAGGTCTCTGAATGGGTGTGAGACCTGGGGTGATATTAGATGCGGGCTGACTCTTGGTCCCAGGTGTCAGCGTGGTTAAGTCATCCTTCTACCATCTAATAAACATTGCTAGGATGAAGCACCTTGTTCCGTCTGGTGATCTGCCAACTCTGATCCATGCCTTTGTGACCTCGCGCCCTAGACTACTGCAACTCGCTTTACTTTGGGCTTCGGGGTTGATATCCGCCGCTTGCAGCTGGTGCAGAATTCTGCAGCTCGGGTGTTGATGGGTACCCCTAGATCTTCCCATATTACACCGGTGCTGCGGGAACTACACTGGCTGCCAGTTCAGTGGCGGATCACCTTCAAAGTCGGATTACTGACTTTTAAAGCCCTGCATGATCTGGGCCCTGATTACCTGAAAGAACTCCTGATCCTTTATCGACCTGTGAGAATGCTCTGCTCAGCCAACGAGGGATTGCTAGAGATTCCAAGGGTGACAAAAATCTGCTGGGGCCCGTGCTTTTATGTTTGCGGACCCTCCCTTTGGAATTCTCTAACCCGTGTGACCAGGGAGTGCATGACTGTGGGGAGTTTTAAACAGGCTTGGAAATCCTTCCTGTGGGAAAAGGCTTATGGTTTTACTGTTCATTGATTTGTTTTTGTCTGTTTTTATAATATTGATTTCTGTATTTCTGTATTTTTATGTTATTTATTTTATTGGAACGCACCTTGATATTTGAAAGGCACAAAATAAATAAAAATATTATTATTATTATTATTATTGGTTACAGTATCTAATCCCTCCTTTTGTGCCTCGTAAAGTATGGTACCTGGTATTATTAGCCCTTATGCTGTCTGGAGACGTTGAGCTAAACCCAGGTCCTGTACATAGCCAAGTAGCCATAAGCAATGCTGGTTATGGCAGTAAGGGTCTGTGCATAGTTCACCTAAATGATAGAAGTCTGCTCCACAACCATGCAGAACTTGATGCTTGGCTCAACAGCTGCCAGCCTGATGGCCTATGTATAACAGAGATATGGCTAAAGCCCTCAATACCTGATAACTGCTGCCTACTCCCTAATTACAACTTTCTAAGGCAGGATTGGCCACCCCCTAAACTCACTGGGGAGTGACTATCTATTTCAAAAACCACCTTAACCTGTTCCTAGTGACTGATAACTATACTTCTACATGTGAGTCACTACATACCATCCTAACCCTAGGGGCAAAGAAGCTTCACATTATATGGGCTTACAATCCTCCCAAAGGTGGACAATCTGGCCTGGAGGATTTACTGAACCACAGTGCATCAGCAGCCTGGCAGAATGAACTACTCATCCTCGGGGACATGAATATAAATTGGTTGAGTAAATCCCATGGTACCCTTCAATCCCTGGTGCAGAGTTACAATTTACAACAGGTCATAACTGACCCAACAAGAGTGTCACAAAAAAATGAGTCTAGCACCCTCATTGATTGGATCATGACGGATCACACAGATAGAGTTATAAGTGATCACTCCTCAGTCTTCTGTGTATGGAGTCACTCAGTAATCCCCATGTCTCCCACACTCTGTATATCATTCAGGAACTATGCAGATCTAAACCAGGCTCACTTTCTACATGATGTCACTATGATTGACTGGTCCCCTGTCTACCGGGCCCATAACATGGATGTCACCCTCAACCTTTTTCTTAGTGAGTTTTTATCACTTCAGGATAATCATACCCCTCTTCGCACTCACTGGGTAAGCAGTAAGCACTCCAAATGGCTGCACAAGGACTTATTCGCATCACTCAAAGCTAGGGACAAATGCCGGAGAAAATTCAAAACTTCGGGCCTCCAAGCGGATTGTCATGTCTATACGGAACAACGCACGAAGTGCAAGAAGCAAACCAGGCTTGCAAAAAGCCAATACTGCAAGGGATTATTGGTGGATGTGACTGGTGACACCAGGAAATTTTTGGTCACACATAAAACCATCCTTGGATCCAAGCAATCCCACACTACAAATGACATGATACTGAATGAGTCCTGCTCAGATCCACACACAATAGCAAATGCTTTCAACAATCCTTCTCAGACCTCTCCAAATATACTACTGCCTTCCCTCCACACCGTCTACTCCTGAAATCTCCTCCCCAAAAGATATGCCAGTGGGACTGCCATTCTACTTTAAAGCTGTCTCCAAAATAGATGTATTCACGTTACTCAATGCCATATCGGACAGCACTGCAGTTGGGTCTGACTGTCTGGAACCTAAGCTCCTCAAACTGGCTGGCCCTTCGTTGCAGGGCCATTACTTAAAATCTTCATTATGTCACTTAGCGAAGGAGTAGTGCCAGATATCTAGAAAATGGCCGAAGTAACGCCGGTCTTTAAAAAAGGTGACAAGAAGGATTTAGTGAACTATAGACTAATAGTAATATTATCTCTCTTAAACAAAATCCTGGAGAAGCTGGTCACAAGACAGGTAATAGAGCACCTCACCAAGTATAACCTTTTGTCCACAAATCAACATGGCTTAAGAAAGGGTCACAGCACCCAAACTGCCCTGCTACAGCTAACCAGCGATACACTACAAGCTATGGATCAGTAGTGTCTTCTAACAGGAGCAGTTTTTATAGAGCTCACAAAGGTGTTTGATCTCATTGATCATCCCCTCCTGCTAGCTAACTTCCTATCCCTGGGTTTCCTGGTACAGTCCGTGAACTGGTTTAATGGCTACCTATCCAACAGGATGCAAGTTGTAAAGTTCAACTTTGCAACCTCTGACAAAACAGTCATTGACTTAGGGTACCACAAGGATCCATCCTAGGACTTCTTCTCTTCTCGATCTTCATTAATAATATAACAGAAATGCCTCCTCCTACTCATCGTTACTGTATGCTGATGACCTTGTTCTCTATACCAGCTCTGGTAACATGCTTACTCTCAACCACAATCTATCGGGGACTTCCTAAATGTACAATCCTGGATCACTAGCCATATGCTGGTTCTCCAACGTTAGCAAGACTCAGGCTATGCTTTTCAGCTCGCCTGCCAAACTAAAAAATAGTCGTGGTCTCTTCAAAATACTAAGTGTGAATGGTACCCCTTTGGAAGTGGTAAACTCGTTTAAATACTTGGGGGTTCTACTCAATGGATCCCTTAACTATGAGATCCATGTTACTACTGTGTGTAAGGCAGTCAATACTAAGCTAGGGTTAGATTACAGACTTGTCACATTTTCACCCCTTCTGTGAGGTTGGCCATTGCCAGAGGAATTCTTCTCCCATTCCTTGCATACAAAACTTCAAGCTACGGCAATGCATCTAAAACCTCCCTACACAGATGGGAAATGACCTAAAATAATAATATATGTCGTTACGCCTCTGCGTCCCCTAGGCTAAAACATCACTGCCTGCTCTATGCTGACCTTAATTGGCCCTCTCCTATGGTCCACTGATTCCTTGCTCTTGGGGCCCTTCTGGACGGAATGCTGAGATCCAGTATGCCTAGCTCTCTCATCGCTGCACTCACCCCACAGACCACCTCCTATGATCTCCATACTGCTGATTTTTCCTTACTCACATTCCCAGATGTAACACTTCCATCGGAAAACAGATTTTCCTATGTGAGCTGAGTTACTGGAACTCACTGCCCTTGAAATATGCCAATCACCTTGCCATGCCTCATTTAAAGAGAGCATCGCTCTCTACTTATTAAAGTACACAGTGCAATTGTTTTAAACCACTCTAGATTCCTGACTCCCTACACTGTTACTGTCTTCGGTGTCCTCCTTCAGTACTTATACCTCATAGTTTCTACTTGTCTTACCACCCCTTTCCTACTCCACCTGTTACACATCTCCCCCCGCCACCTCACTTTCTCCCTGCTAGGTTTTACTACCGCAATCCTTCCAACCTACTTACTTCCTCTTTGGTGTCATATTTTTATGTTAGAGCCAGTTTTGTATGATAGAGTTGATGCCTAGATTGTTAATCAACTGTTATATGTGCACCTACATGTGTTGTGCTTTGATATGGAAATGTCTGTATTGTCTTCTGGTTACACCAATTGCTCAAACCGTTATCCATTTTACTATATCCTTAAATGCTAAAGTATAATATGCACTTACTTTCACTTCTAATATGAAGTACATCGTAATGTTTCTCCCATCACCTCAAATTGCTCAAATTGTTATCCATTTTAATTGTATCCCTAATATGTCGTACTCCTATATTGTACTGTATCATCACTGTTTTTCCTGTTGATGTTGTAACCTCCTGGCTCATGCCTGAAAATAAACACTTTTGTGTCTAGTGCACTTACCCAGTTATCAAAACTAAATAATAAAATAAATAAATAAAATAAATGTAAACATTAACTACAGTCGGTTGGTGCCAATGGTAGCTGGTCCTGTGTTCATGAAAATGGTATAGTGAAGTGGTTATTTTAACCATGACCTTTACAAGGTAAGACCATCATATGACTGGTTCCTCCTTCCCTTGGGCTGAGCTGGGATACATTAAGCAGTCCTGAGAGCAATGAAATATGTGTCTGTCTTTTTTATTTTCATACTTAGTGGATTATGTGAGAGGCCATTTGGCACCATAGACTCCTACTTGAAGCAGAAACTATCTAAATTCTTTCATGGTGGCTTGCATATACATGCCGTGCCTTTTTGGGGTATGTGGGATTTTGTACTCCTTATACAATCAGTAGTTTAATGGGATGGGGTGAGTGCCTGCAAATCACCTGTGGCCCCGATTGCCAGCTTTGTAACCCCCAGTTGCCAACTGTGTTATTGCTTCTTACCATTGCCTGCTTTGCCACAAGCCCTTCCAGTTGTCATAACTTGCCCCTCTCTATTGTCAGGTGTCACTGTACCTCTATTCTCACTTTGCCTCTGTCTCCCTGTTTCCAGATGTGTCACTGCGGCATTACTACAATAGCTGTGTCACTGCACCATTAATAGTTTTATCAATGCCTCCCTCATTGTCAGCTGTATCACTGATTCCCCCAGTTACCATCTGTATCACTGCTTCTCTTGGATACCAGCTGTCTCACTGACCCTTTACCAGCTATGTTATTTTCCCATATTACCAGCAGTGTCACTGATCTTCATTACCAACAATGTAATTACTCCATTTTCAGCTGGCACTGCTCCTGTCATCTCTTGTGTCACAACCCCATTACCAGCTGTCACTGCCCCCTTACTAGCTGTCATTGCTCCATTACCAGCTGTTTAGTGCACCTAGCTGCCAGCTGTGTTGCTGCCCTTTCATTGCCAGTGGTGTTGCTGGCCCCTCATTGCCAGTATTGTCACAACCCCCTTATCACCAACTATCATAAAATATTGAATGACACTGTTCCCTGCAGTATACTGCAGCATTACTGCATTGTGCTATGGCTAATGCCACTGTATATGGCAAACATCTATGTTAATGCATCCGTTGGGGTTGAAGCAAAAGCCTACAAAGTAGGGAAATGAAACAAATGTAAAATATCTCTGAAATGTTGGAAAATCTGTGTAGTTGTGTTCTTCAGGGTTTGAATGATCATCCAGCACAGTGTTGGAGTTACCCTATTTTCAGCATCCTCTATACAAGTTTTACTGTGTCAGTATTTGACATTGTCTGACAAGTGAGTACCACAATTACTAACACCATCACTGTGTCACATGACTGTTCAAACCTTGAAATAACCACACCACAGATTTGCCAAGGTTTCAGGAACTGTTACCGTTAGTTTTTTTTCACTTCCATACTTTGTATGCTTTGTACTTTAACCCTAATAGTTGCATTTATATATTTTTTTTGCAATTTATTTCCTTAAATTTGAAAAAGATATTTATGGATTTTTTAGTAATTTATTATTTCTGTTGCTCCAGCGTCCCCTCACCCCATTTGGCCGAGTCTCCTCCACCAGCTTCCCAGGTATTTACCTCCAGGTTTGAAACCCCATAGGTTTACACCCTGTGCCAGGACCAGATGTTTGTGTACATCCTTTGCTTTTCCAGCATGCCAAGGCAAGGTACAAGATCAATACCATGCATGTAAGACAGCATGGTATTAACTGCGCTATTTATATAGCGCTTCAATTTGTAGCGACAGGGATAGAATATCGATAGGGATATACCACTGCCGCTGTCACTGCACAACGATGTGGAGAGAGGAGAAGTTGCCATGTTCTGGGTGCCTGGTTGAGATGCTCCCATGGTGGAGTGGCTAGGCCACTAGCACATGACACAGTTGGGAGACCTGGGACCATGATTCGGTTCACCCCAGGTCTCCCCTGCCACAACTTTTGAAGGCATTTTTTTTGACAGCAAACTTCCCTCCTCCTGAGTTTGTCCCCCACCCCCAAAGTCCATCCCACTTCAGAGTTAGTTATCTAACTTCAGGGGGCTGTGGGGTATGAAGTCCCCCCATGCAAGGGGTGCTGGGGGCAAAGCCCCCCACAAAAAAAGTAAACATCCATTGTTTTCAATGGGTGCACTGTTGCAAACAGGTTGGCATTTTACCCGACTGTGTTTGTGTTCAGCTCTGTTTGGCTGTGGCATTTTTAGTCATGCTGTTTTGTCATATGGTGGTATGACCCGGTGCCCAAAGTCAAGGGTTCCCAGGTTCTTGGAATAACCAGAGACTGATGTTGGGGCCCAGCCATGCCAGGATCATAGTGCTCCATGCAGGCAATTTCTTGTTATTAGCTCGGCCCCACCAACTAGGGTGCTGGGGCATGCAGAGGTCCACTGGGCGGCATGCAGGTATGCCTCACACAGACATCCACTGGTGTCCTCCTTACAACACCTGCTACCTACTGTACTATCATTTGCTGTCATCCTGGTAGTGGTAAAACAGTGGCAGAAAAGTACATTAATGTTTATTAGAGTTGCTAATGCACAAAACTCAAACCCCACAATGGTTGGACATTAGCAATTATGGTTGTCGAGCCAATGCCCACAAAGTCTGGAAATGTGATAATCAGGATTGTCAACCTAATGCCAACAAAACATGAAAATTTGCTATTATGCCCACAAGGCCAAGCTACAGCTACAGGGCCATGCATCAATGGTCTGGTACCTCACACAGAGATGAAATATTTAAAGTTTGTAAATAAAACACTAATCCCCACCCTATCCCATATCCTTATGACTCAAGGTCAAGCTACAGATCTGGAGTCATGCCATACAGATCTGGTGCTTCATTCATATCCAACAAATTCTAGATCTGTAATTAGAATACTTGGGGTCACATCTACAGAGATTTACATCCATTTATAATGTGTGGCTTACTTTGCACACAGTATCACAGACCATAAACAAAGCATCTGGGGCTAGATTCACAAAAAATCATAAAGTTCAGAGCAAAGGTTTGCAGTGTACTTTGCGACTGCCAGGTGGTAAAAAATGGTATTCACAGACAGATAGCATGGGGTGCTATCCAACTATGAATAGGGATAGGTAAAGGCAGCAGTAACCACAATACCACCACCACCACCTCTAACCCCACTAGTGGTGCCCTGACCTGCATTCCCTGAAATGGCCCCGCAATGAATAGCACCTGTGCACTATTTGAAATTTGCAAATGCAGCCATGCAAATGAGCCCATTGAGCATGCAAGGTGCTAGCTGACCATTTGCATGCCATTTGACTGTCCTGTAGCTGGGTGAAGGGTGTTAATTGTCTGGCCTCTGACCTCAGCTATGTGATAACTGGAGGTGGGGCTTAGTCACAGTTAAAGCAGCAAACAGAGGTTCATCTTCTCAGAAGAAGCCAGAAGGTGAAGGAAGGAAACATATTCAATTCAGTGCTTTAGAGTAACTGGTAATTGGTATTTTCTTTTAAACTTAGATTGTAGGCTTGTAGTGACACTATACTTTCTTTCTGTGTTGTCTTTACTTATAATTGTTTTGGGCTGTTGAAAATTTAAAACATAGTGGTGGTGTAGCTCTGTTCTGTCTTTCATTGCTGCAATTCCCCCTCCCACCCCTTCCCCCAACTCTTAATTATATGCCCTGATAAATCTGATTGACAGGAGCTAAACACAGGGTATAGTAAGAGGTGTGAAGTAGGAGGGGCATAAGGGGGAAGAAGACCACCCTCAGCACGACAAGTGTTTTGACTCATTTATTTATTTATTGGTTTCTTTTTCCTTAAAAAAAATATATATCTGACGATCAGTTACAGGATTTTTAGTACTGTAAATAAATAAAAAGAGAACTAAGAGAGCTTCAGTAGCAGAGAAGTAGTGGAATTGCAGTATAATGTGGGGAGTGGTGCAATGCAGTGGCTGTGGGGCAGCCATATTCAGGCAGACCTTCTGGACACTGAGTTGCTGCCCTATCTGCATGCATCTCTCTGGACTGTGGGATGAGGTAGCCAGACTCAGAGTGGAAGTAAACTGGGTCAGGAGTACCATCACCCCTATCCAGGGACCACCCAGTCCAATGCAGCTGCCTCAAAGGATGCCGAGAACGAGGAGCACTTGGATGACAGTGGGCTCAGGGAGGGTTAGAGCAGTCAGGCAGAGGCACATCCCAGATCCTATTCCTCTCAAGAACTCATATGCCACACTGGCAAATGAGGACAACCAAATAGAGGTACCCAGGAAGTGGAAGGAAAGGATGTGGAGGTTAGGCAGGAGGTGACCTCAGTGGGAAAGCAGTGGAGCCCAGGAGGAGGAAAGCAAATCCTGGTGGGGACTCCATCGTAAGAGGGATCCAGCTAGGAACACAGGAGGGGAGGACAGGAGGTGAGGTGCCTACCAGGTGCCACGCATGGAGGGATGGAAGGAAGATACTGGGGATCACTGGGAAGGCAAGACGGGAGGGTGAGCTGGATGTCATTATCCACCTAGGTACTAATGACTTGGCAAATGGGAGCCAAAGGAAGTTCAGGAAGAGTTTAGGAAACTGGGGAGGGGTCTCAAGCAAATAGCTACTTCTGTCACTTTCTCAAGTACTACCTGTGAGAGGCAGGGAGAGCATAGAGTGCATGCACCAGGAACTTTAACTCATGGTTGAAGAACTGGTGCTGTGAGGAAGGGTTTGGATTCATTGGTGACTGGGGACCCACCTGGAGGATGGAGGTTTGTTCAAGCCTGACGGCCTGCATCCATCCTGGAGGGGAATCCAAGCACTCAATGATAAGTTTAAATGCTACATTGACAAGCATTTAAACTAGCAAAGGGGGGTGGCAGGCCAGCAAGGATGGTACCTACTTGCTCACCCCCCACAGCTAGTAGTGGAACCAGTGAACCAGAGGAGTGGCTATCTCTGCAAAGCAGTGTGCAAAAGATGGAGATTAGTGTCCAAAAGGTGGATAAGCAGAAAAGGGGCAAAATTCAGCAGAAGGGCAAACAGCAAGGAGAACCAGGGATAAATGACAACCAAGGAAGGGGCTGGAGTAGAACAGTGAAGCAGTCTAGGGAGGTCAAATCATGGAAAGCCATGTGTGCAAATGCCAGGAGCCTTAGCAACAAGATGGAAGATCTGGAGGCTGTCATGGTACAGTCAGACCTGGACATTGTGGCCATCACTGAAACCTGGTGTAATGATAACCATGACTGGGAGATGGCCATACCTGGCTACAACATATTCAGCAGAGACAGAGCAGGCAGGAAGGGAGGAGGAGTGGCACTGTATGTGAAAAATGACATAAGGGCCACACAGATCCAGGAGGAACAAAATGGGGGAGAGATACTGTGGGTTAAGCTGGAAAGGAAAATGGGGCCAGCCATCCTCGAGGTGTGGTCTATAGACCACCAGCCCAGGAGGAAGAAACAGATAGGGAGTGATGCTAGCCATCCAAAGGATGGCAGACAAGGGTGAGGTAGTACTGGTTGGAGACTTCAATATACCAGACGTGGACTGGAGCATCCCAGCAGCAGCATCAACTAGGAGCAGATTTATCCTGGACTCCTTCAGGGTGCCTTCCTCAAGCAACTGGTCATGGAACCAACTCGGCAGAAGGCAATACTGGACCTTGTGCTCACAAACAGGGACAGTGTGATGGGGGTAACAGTGGGGGAGCACCTGGGTAACAGTGACCACCAGTCATTGTGGTTTGAAATCACAGAAAGAGCAGAACCAAACCACACAAAAACACGTGTCCTGGATTTTAGGGGGGCAGACTTTGGGAAAATGGGGAGATACTTGAAAGAGGCATTAAGAGGAATGGGACAGGAATCAGGGGTTGAGGAACAGTGGGAAGTATTTAAAATGGGGATTATAAGAACAACAAAATTATGCATTAAGCAGGTTAGCAAGAGGAAAAGGAAGAGGAGACCATCATGGTTTTCCAAAGAGGTAGCAAAGAAAGTGAAAGCCAAAAAGATTGCATTCAGGCAATACAAAAAGACACAGGCAGAAGGGGATAGGGTGAAGTACCAGGAGAAACAAAGGGAGGCAGGGAAGTCAGTAAGGGAAGCCAAAGCTCAGACAGAAGAACACATTGCAAAATCAGTGGGTAAAGGGGACAAAACCTTTTACAGGTACATAAGTGAAAAGAAAGACAAAGGGAGAGATAGTGAGACTGAAGGGGAGGATGGGAGCGCGTGGAGGATGACAACAATAAAGCTGACATATTGAACAGGTATTTCTGCTCAGTCTTTACTAAGGAAGAGGGGTAATGGGTCTGAAGGAGTACAAGGGTGAGAATGGTGCAGAAATGGACACAAGTCCCTTTACACGAGAAAGGGTCCTGAAGGAACTGGAAGTAATAAGAGTTGATAAAGCAATGGGGCCAGATGGGTGCACCCCAGGGTCCTTAAAGAACTAAGAGAGGTGGTGGCTGAACCTCTGGCTATCCTGTTCAGCCAATCACTGGAAACAGGGGAGGTACCCAAAGACTGGAGGACAGCAGATGTAGTCCCCTTATACAAAAGTGGGAACAAAGAGGAAGCAGGTAACTACAGACCAGTCAGCCTCACCTCGGTAGTGAGAAAGATCATGGAAGCACTACTGAAGGAGAGATTGGTGGAACATCTGGTTGTCAATGGACTACAGGACCCAAGGCAGCATGGTTTCACCAGGGGGAGGTCATGTCAGACCAACCTCATTGAATTTTTTGACTGGGTGACTAGGGAGGTGGATCAGGGGAGGGCAGTGGATATGGCCTATCTGGACTTCAGCAAGGCCTTTGACACTGTGCCACATAGAAGACTATTACACAAACTGGGGAATATGGGTGTGGGCAGGACAGTAGTGTGGTGGGTAGGTAACTGGCTGGGTGGCAGGACACAGAGGGTGGTGGTAAATGGCTGTCACTCCACAGAGGGAAGAGTAACCAGTGGGGTACCACAGGGATCAGTGCTGGGACCGGTCCTATTCAACATCTTCATCAGTGATATTGCACAGGATCTAGAAGGCAGAATTTCACTGTTCGCTGATGACACAAAGCTCTGTAACAGAGTAGACACACCAGAGGGTATAGACAGAATGAGAAGGGACCTGCAGAAACTTGAAGAATGGTCAAGGGTTTGGCAGTTGAAATTAAATGCAAGAAGTGCAAGATAATATGGAGCACAAAAACCCTGGCACAATATATCAGTTGGGGGTGAGGATATAGCATGCACCAAGCAGGAAAGGGATCTTGGGTTGTCATCTCTGATGCACCTCAAGGTAGGGAAACAGTGTGACAAGGCATCAGGTAAAGCAAATAGGATGCTGGGATGTATAGGTAGGGCATCACAGCAGGAAAAGGAGGTCATAATTCCGCATACAAGACACTAGTGAGGCCCCACCTGGAGTACAGTGTACAGTTCTGGAGACCATACCTACGTAAGGACATAGACAGGGTAGAGAAGGTTCAGAGGAGGGCAACAAAGATTGTGCATGGGTTGCATCACAAGTCCTATGAAGACAGGTTGAAGGAACTGAACATGTACTCCCTGGAGGAGAGGAGGAGAGGGGATATGATAGAGACATACAAGTATCTTACAGGGAGGAACAGGGTGCAGGAAAACACTATTTTAAGCGAAAAGATGTTTCAGGACTAGAGGGCATGGGATGAAGTTGGAGGGAGGACGATTCAGAGGAAACATGAGAAAGAATTTCTTCACAGAACGGGTGGTGGACAAGTGGAACACCCTGCCAGAGGAAGTGGTGGGGGCTGGAAACAATCAGGTTTAAGAATGCATGGGATAGACATAAAGGAATTCCTAGGGGTAGGGTAAGGGAAACAGACTTCTGGAAAACAAACTGAACTTACAAGCTCAAATGGGCAGACTAGGTGGGCCATAGGCCCTTATCTGCCGACACTGTCTATGTATCTATGTATTATGGGCTCATTAACATGGGCTGTGGGTGTCCTAGCTCACCCCCAGCCACTGCCCCACACAGCCATCATCACTGGTGGTCAAGTGGTCCTTCCCCTGTCCCTGATCTCCATTCCTGTAGAAAAACAATAAATATTCTGGTAGTCTAGTGGCCCTTCTCCCCTCTGCATTCTCTGATCACCATCCCGTATAATTAAACACCATTCCCTGGTAGTATAGTGGTCCATCCCCACTATTCTCTGATCACCACCCCATATAGTAAAATCACATTCCCTTATAGTCTAGCTGTCCCTCCCCCCCCTTACCATTCCCTGATCACCGTCCCATATAATAAAATCCTGTTCCCTGGTAGTCTAGTGGTCCCTCCGCTCTCCCCATTTTCTGACTGCTGTTCAAAAGGTCAAAAAAGTAATGTCCTGTACCGTGGTACAAGTACAGAAAAAGAGAAATAGTCTTGGTGATATTCCCCCCACCCTCCACTGTGTTCTCCAGTCGCTGGCCTGTCATCAAGAAGGAATCTTCCTGGTGGCTAGTGGTCCCCCCTAATGACCTGTACAAAATGTAGAACACAGTACCATTGGTGTCCCATGGGCCCCTCGACATCCTGATCCCTTGTATCATATCACACAGTACCCCAGTTCCCTGGTGGTCCTGGACCCCCACACTGTCAGACATTGACCTCTACTCTGCCCACCCAAATTCAATCCCAGCCAGCGACCAATACAATTCTCCTCTCACCTTTATAGTTTGCCTCTGACTGAGCTCTCAGTGAGTGTTTACAGTATACAGTCATATATATATATATGTATATAACCCTTTACATGTGGGAGGAGGGAGGGACCATGAGGCTACCAGGGAATGGAATTTTTTATTATATGGGGCTGACAATCACACACCAGTGAGGGGGGGAAGGGAACTCTACACTACAGGGGGCTCAGTGCCGATGGTGTGAGGGCCGCTGCAGTACCTCAGGCAACCACTAGGGTTGTGTGGAATACTGCCAGGTCTTGGTTGGTGGCATTTTCCCATGTAGAGACCTCCACAAAAGGCCCTTGCATGGAGAAATGGTTTGTGGATAGGCTACAGCATCATTATGCAGGTTCCCTCCCTAATTTGAATTGCAGACCCATGAAAACTTTGCCCTGGTGCAAACCCATTCTGATGGTGCAAACTGGGCTTTTGTGAATAACACTATGGTGCAAAACCTAGTTTGCATGACAAACAGGGTTTGTGCCGGTGCAAAGCTTTGTGAATCTAGTCCCATATGTGTTACAAATTTGTAACCACTTCATACATAGGATGCTTATAATTTGCTTTCTTTAGGACACATACTTGGAAATAATTAAAGAAATTACATGTTCTGGACATGTTTTACACAACTACAAGACCCTGCATAAAATAGTATACAAGTAACAAGTGTATGGTAAATATTATACTACCACTATATGATAAAAATATTGCTGTTAAATGTATGTCATATAGTACTATACACAGAAGGTGGGATATTCACAGGAGATCGCCATGCACAATAGGGATGTACCCTGAAGTGCGGATATCGCCAATGTCGATATTCAGCAGGAGTAGCTGTACAGCACAACACCAATGTTCCAGATGCAACAGAAATGAATGTATGCACAAGTGCAGGGGATAACCAGAAATAATTCACGCAGTGCAATATTCAACAGTGGCGGCATAGTAATGAGAGAAAGCTTGGAAGTAGCTGACAAAGCAGAAATGAGCCAATACTAAAGAGAGCAAGTGAGGAGGGGAGGACAATGCTCCACAGAGGAGCCATAGTGGGGCAGCGTGGAGACAGTGGGGCAGGGAGGCAATCCAAGCAGCAGGGGGCAGGTGTGGCCAGGAAGTGGGGGGGGTCCACTGGAGGTGTGTGCGAGTGAGTGAAGGTGTGTGTGTGTGTGTGTGTGTGTGTGTGTGTGAGAGGGCTTAAGAGTGCCAAATAGGACGGAGGGCAGTGGTCAAGAGGCAGGGCACACAGAGGTGAAGAGTCAGGGGTGTACCCGGTGTAGGGCAGCACCAGAAGCACACAGCCGGGGGGAACAGGTTGACAGCCACCCGGGGGGGGGACACCAACCAGGGATATGGCCAGTGCCACCTTCCAGATGGAGGCGGTAATGAGGGGTGTGAGAAGGCAGGCAGCAGGGAGACGTGGCCATGGAAGGTCCTGGCGGTGGTACGCCCAGAACAGGCTGTACTGTGCCCGCACCACCTTCGAACAGTACAGTGACACTGAGATTATGGGCTGGTACCACCTGAGGCAGCTCTGTGATTTGTGCAGTGATGAGATGCAGGCTCCCACACGACAGAGCCATGCACTGACCATGGAGACTAAGATCACAGCTGTCTTGTGCCTGCTCACCACGGGCACCTTCCAGAGACCAACAGGGGACATGACAATCATAACCCAGTTGGCCGCATCACGCCTACTCACACAATTCCTCAGTGCACTGCTGCCACATGCTACGGAGTACATCCATTTCCCCAGCAGGTAGGCAGAGCACACTGCAAACATGCAGGAGTTCCACAGGGTAGCATGGTTGCCTGGCATGCTTGGAGCCATGAACTGCACCCATGTAGGCATCCGCATGCCACCTGGCCTGGAGGGGGTGGCATACATCAACTGCAAGGGTTACGTGAGTGTCAACTGCCAGGTGGTGTGCGATGCAAGGGGTGCATAATCAATGTCTGTGCCACACACCCTGGGGGACCACACAATGCCTTCATCTGGCACCAGTCCACATTGTGCCATAGGTTCAAGAGTGGGGACATCCTCACTGTCCATCTGGTAGGTTAGTATGCATAGCACGCTGGTTGACGGGTGCAGATAGGGGGGTGTGGGGTATGGGTAGGAGTGCCTTGGGGAATGGACATGAAGGCCCATGGCACAGTGTTGCAGACCACCATGCTAACAAAACCCCTCTGCACACAGGTGACAGTGGTTACCTGCAACGGCCCTGGCTGCTTACACCATACCGGCGCCCCTCGACCCCAGCACAGCAACAGTACAACGAGGCACCGCGCCACAACATGGAACATCATCAGTGGGTGTTCAGACTGCTAAAGGCATGGTTCTGTTGCCTGCACATCAGCGGGTGCCCTACAGTACAGCCCTCACAGGCCTGTGGGCTATTCCTCTCCTGCTGTATCCTGCATGACATGGCCACCGACTGTGGGACAGCCATTGAGGTTGAGAAGGGGGACAGCAGTGGGGACAATGAGGACGCCGGTCCAACTGGTGTTGGGCAGCCACCCCCTGGGCGAAGGGATCCCCAGCTGGCCAGGATGGCCCAGCAGCACTGGGACACCATCACAGCGGAGCACTTTGGACAACACAGGTAGATCAACAGGGCCACGTGCAACCACCAAGGCAAGGGCACAGCCCACAGACAGGCAGGGGTGGATACCAGGGAAGGACGGCATCAGGAGTGTGGGAATGTGCATGGGACCACACACAAAGGCAGGGAACAGAAGGGCTGCACGTGGTATGCACACACATCCTTACCCATGCCCACAGGGCCACAAGCATACCCACCCCAACAGGCCCCCCCACACCCCCACAGAACCCTACACAGCCACACCACGTGGCTGGCACTGTGCATGCCTCAGACGCTGAGCACCATTGCACAGTGATGGACAGCGCTATGCTGGCATCATCATGCATATGCCACAGTGGTCAGCAGCAGGGAGGGTGTGCACAGGGACCATGTGTGTGCAGGGCACGGCACCACTCCATTGCAATGCACACAGAACACCACAGTTCACACAGGGCAGTGGCAGACAGTGGCTGTGGAGGGGGAAGGGTCAGTCATGCAGTACAGAAGCACGGCCACCATGGATGTGTGGGTGGCCCTGCCGAGACCTGCCAGCCATACCAGGCTGACCAGTGGCCTCATGGGATGCCACTGAAGGGCTCCCAGGGGTGACACTGTGTGAACATGACCGTGTCCACGCAGGGGTCTGCAGGCCACCGAACATGCCCGCACCAGGCGTGCTATGTATGCCCACAGCCAAACCCAGCATCAACATGGCAGGGGTTGCCTGACATGGAGAATGGGGGTGGACATAGCACTCTGCGGGGTGTGCGTCGGCCAGTCACACAGCTGGTCAGACAGTGTAGCAATGACAGTTGCCATTGCAGTGGTCTGCCTGTCAGTGGCCATGGTCACATCCACCCGCTGTCGAGCCAACTCTGTCAGGAGCAGGGTATGGTCCCTGCTTCACCGCTTCTGTGCCTGGTGCGGCTCCGCACAGAGTGCATCCACCGCTGCCACGAGCCGCACCTGATGATCTACAGAGGCCTGGATAAGACGGCTGTGGTCGCCCAAGTGATCATCTGCATGCCCAGCATGCTGTCCCCATGGTGTTCCTGGCCTGCTGCACAGCACCCCTCTATGGTGGGCGCCACACAGTACCGCCTTCCTGGGGTATGTCCACACACAGTGCACTGCTGCTTTCCCTGCCCCTGTCCCCACGTTGACACTGGCCAGCTGCTGACGCTGCCCCTCCTGCTGTCAATTACCAGGCACCACTGGCGCAGCCACAGTGGCAACAACAGCCCCACCACCCTGGCCACTCACCAGTGCTGCCCCACTGGAACCCACAGACCCAGCCTGGACAAGAACTGTTGCACAGGCAACCATGCCAGCACTACCTGCAGATCCACCTGGGTGGATGCCATCCATGGGATCATCCTGTGTCCCACATACAACACTGTCCTGGACGTGCGTCACGTCATCATCAGTGCTGGAGCTGGCCCCAATCTGTGTCTCAGCACACAGGACATCGTGGGCAGCATCACACTGGAACACAGCCAGGGCCAAATCCGCACCCACACCACTGGCATCTGTCCTGACAGATGTGCAGGGCTGCAGATGGTCGGTCCCTCAGACACCTGTGGAGGTGGATGGGTGCTCCATCATGTCCAGGGCCGCCCCTTCGGTGAATACACCCACCACCACTGCCCCATGCAGATGCTCAGGAGCTGTAAAGGAACACATTACTGTTAGTGATTCTGCCTGGCCCTGGGCCTGCCCTCCCACCACTCACACACTGCCAGCACCGGTCCTACCATGTAGTGATGGACTGCTGCTCATCTGGAATCCTCTGCCTGGAATACCCTCAATGGCACTATGCCACATGCTGCTGGCCACCTGCTCCTTCAGTGGTGTCATGCAAGGAATGTCCTGCTGGCCCCCACCAGTGGCAGCACATGCCACCCTGATAGCATCCACCTTATTCTTGATCCACCTCCTATCCGTGCCAACCTTTTTCTTGCACTCTTGCATGGAACGCTGGTGGCTGCCCTGCTGGTTGATGGCACATGCCACCTCACCTCACACCACTGCATGGGCCTGTGGTGTGCCCCTCTGTCCACTGAACAGTGGCTCCCTGTCGAGGTAGGCCTTGAACAGGGCATCTGATTCTGCCCTGGTTAAGTTGAGCCTCCTCTTCCACACCCTTCCCTGCTCCTCTTCATCCTCTGGCTCGGTCATGCTTGTGCCTGGGGGCTGGACAGGTGTTACCATGGACTGTGTAGTCCCATATGGCCCTCCCAGACCACTGTCCCCATGTCTCCACAGCATGGCACCTACCTCAAAAGACTGCAATACCGATCCACAGCCTATGCATTCCCAGGTCACTTTTATAGTGCATCGCATGCAAATTAGGGCAGACACAACTGTAATGGGATGCAAATGCAGTGGATGCGCCATGGAATGGCTCATGAGCTGATTAGCATAACCTGGCTGAATATCCGCGCTGTTTATGCTACATAATGGTGTTGAGCATGCTCAGGCTGTGGTGCACAATGCTGACATGCGCAATCAGCACCACAACTGCATGCCCACGGTGCTGATACCTATGCTAGCAGCGCAGCTGATGCACTGTGCAAGGGAGGCAGGACAGGGCACTGCCACTACTGTGTCTGTGGTGCTCGTGTGCTATATATCCGAAGGGGTGCACATGCCATGGTGCACCGTGGGCACCATGGTGCCTCAACGTGCTAGGCCACTGCTTGGCGTCACACACATGCACCCTACCGCTCTCCATGCAGGGGCCTCCCAATAGCACTGTGGTGCTCTATGCATGGATAGACCCTTGATCCTGAGGCTGCCCTTTGCCCTCTAGGTGCCATGCATCCACATGGCTGCCCCCCCATTGTGCGGTCTGGTGCCAGCGCGATTGCGACTGGCAGTGCAGTACTGCACTGCCTCCGTACGTGGGGAACGTATGCTACCGGGTGCCATTTTGAGCTCACCAGTGTCTGAAATATGCCTTGCACCAGAGCACCACTGTGGACCTCTGTAGAACTGGCAAACCTGGTGGATCTTGTGGAGCCCCATGCAGGTGCCCTGTTTGGGCAGGTTCCCCTCCTGAGGCCACGCACAGCGATGTGGCAGGAGGTGGCAGAGGGCCTTGAGGAGGCCACAGGGAGCAGCAGGACTTCAGTGCAGTATTGCCACCGCTATGGGGACCTCCAGCAGTGTGACCTCAACTGCCTAAGGAGGTTGCAGGTGCATGCCCAGCGGGGAGCCGTGCCACGGCCAGGTAGGTGCTCCTTCACCACACTAGTACTATCTGTCTGTCCGGGTGGCACGGTGATCGGCAGGCCATGTCGCCGGTGGTAGGGTGGGGGATGGTACCTGTGTTGCCAGTTGTGGGGGTTCACCGAGTACACCTGCACCACTGCAGCACAGATGGGCTGTGTGGGCATGCACACTGCTGGGGGCTATGGTTCAGATGTGTACTGATGGGACTCTCTCCATGTTTCCACACTAGGCCCAGAAGGATCACCGTGAGGCCCAAAATGGCAACAGAGCATGGAAGGGCAGGGCGTCGCTGGTGGTGTGGCCATGCAGCCAGGGCACAGTGGTGAGTGCTGGGGGTCAGCAGTGTCCTGCTGACCAGGATGCAGGTGAGTGCTGTGTTCCCTTTACAACTGTGCATGATGGGTTGCAGGGGTGGTGGTGGGCCATGGCCCCTGCACATGGCCCCTACTGCCATGCACATCCCACGGTGCCCTCCACACCATCCTGTGGGTCTGCACTTATGGGTGGGTGTCGCAGGTGGGCTGTGTGTGCACTGGGCACCTGGCTGTGCCACTGCCACCCACTCCTTTGCCATGACACGGGCGAGCCACAATGGTGTTGTGCAGTGCATGGGTGGTGGGGGTGTGCAGCGGTTTGCATGACTGCAGGTGCCGGTAGGTTGATCATGTGGGCGCACTCACTGTGGGTGAGACGATGCCATCCAGGCATAGGCCACTGATGTACGCCATGCACATTGGGTGGGCTGCATTGGTCTGGCCAGTCACTCATACTGATTCTGCTCCTTGTCCTAGGTGGACCATGCTGGACAGCCCTGGAACACACATCCAGGAGATCCTGCAGGTCACCTGGGCCACGCTGGAGCTGCTGCAGGGGATGGATAGGGGTGAACATCAGTGGCACAGAAGGCACCACAGGAACAGGGATAACAGGGTCCACCAACAGGGCATGCAGCAGCTACTAGTACATATCCTCCTCCCTGGGACTGTACCCGACATCCCCATGTCCCCACCTTTGCTCTTTCCATTATTCCTGCCCTTTCCCTTGTTGTAGCCTGCACATCCCTCCCCCACTATATATATCATTTCACATAGTTTCTGTTGATGTTTATTATTACTGAATAACATGCTTTTCCTACTATGACTGTGTTGGTCTCTATTTTGCAGCAGGTGCATGGTGCCTTGCTGCAGTGGTGTGCATGGCAACTGTGGGGTGGTGCTGGCCTGGCAGTGGGAGTGTCTTCCAGGGATCCTCCACTGGTGTGGGTGTGCACCATGGGCTCTGTCCGGGGTATGTGTGGTGTACCCTGTGCACTGTTTGCCTGTGTACAGCAGGCTTTGGTGCTTGTGCTATATTCCAGCTGCCCCTGGCAGTGTGTGCCATGCCCATGTGGCTGTTCCCCTTGCATGTCTATGGTTCGCATGGTCATGCTGACCCCACCACAGCATGCATGGATGCTGACATGACATCGGTGGCAGTCCATACCAGCCACCTTCCAGGCATGGCGCCCTGGCAGCTGGCATTCTGACCCCAGGTCTATTGCATGTCTGCCTCTGTTGCCACTGTGGGTGGTGCTGTTGTTGTCCCCCTCCATGCAGTCTATGGTGTCTGGGGTGGTGCTTGTGGTCTGGTGACTGTCACATGGGGTCCTGCTGCATGCAGGCAGTGGCCTGGTTCATGGTGCGCACACCACATGGCAGGCTCACTGGCGCCATGGTGGTGTGCAGGCCATAGGTACATGGCACTCATGACAGCAGCATCTGTTGCTCCGCTATGTGTGGCTGTTTGATGGGGTACCCTTGGGACTGTATTGGGGGGCTTTGTATGTGCCCTGTGTTGCCTCCTGTGTGGTGCATTCCTCCATGTGCCACAGTAGGGTGCTATGCTGTTTGGTGGGGCCAGTGCTGGGTTGGGGTGTGTGCATGGGTGGGTGTTTGGGGGTGCCTTCCTGCTGGTGGTGGCATCTGGGACAGGCCTTGTCATGTCTGGGGTCCCTCGGGTACTGTTGTCAGGTCAACCTCCTTGCTGTGCCTCTGTGGGGGCTATGCAGGGGGCCTGTGTGCTGTGGTGGCATCAGTGGATGGTGTCACCACATGCGGGAGGGTCATAGTAGGGATGTTGTGCATGGTGCCATGGGGTAACGGGTTGCATTTTCATGGTGGTGGTGTCATACCTTCGGTGCCATGCACTGTTTGGTCATACTTCTGGGCTGGGTGTCTCAGGATCACTGTACTGGGGTGGTCAGCATTGGTGTGGTGCCATGGCATGGGTGGGTCCTGGCCATCCTTGTGTTACGGTCTCTGTTTGCCAGGGGACAGTGCAGGAGTGCCTTGCCCAGTGGGTGGGGACTGCTGGCCCACATCTGCTGTTGGTTTGGTGCCAGGATTCATGGACTGGTGGTCTGTTCTGCTCACATCTGGTTGTGTAGCCCATGAGGGCCTTGCCCTGGTGGGGGGTTGGTCTGTCTATCCTGCTGCGTGCCCCTCCGCGCATGGCGCATCCATGGCTGGTACACAGCTGCTTCCTGTCTTTGTCCCTGCACATCCCTATGGGTGCTACTGCGCATTGGCCCTGCTCCATTGCACATCCCTCATTGTGCTATGGTGCATCAGGCACAATATTCAGCTACATTGTGCAGGCACACCTTGGCCTGCGCTTGGTTTGAATATCGTGCCTGTTGTGCCACGGTGCACTGCACTTGTGCCTGCTCCAGCTATTGTGCATCTTTTTGGCACAGTCTGAATATCCCACCCAGGGTCCACAATACCATGTACAGGCAACTATAAACTTACAGTAGCACTGGTCTGTTAGCGATGCACATATATCTGCACAGCCTAGTAGTATGGTGGTGGACCTATAGCTTGGTCTTGGGTGATAAGGGGAAGAGAGGGGAGAGGGGGTGGGAACTAAAGTTGTTATTTACAAATGTTGAATATGTTGGCACTGTATGAGGTACCAGACTGTTGATGCATAGCCCTTTACCTGTAGCTTGGCTCAGGGTTATGAAAGTAGAGGAGGTTGAAGGGAGATTTCCAGACATTATGGCTATTAACTTGGCAACCCTAATCGCTCATTTTTGGCCTTTACAAAATTTGGCTTTTGTGCAATAGAAACCCTAATAAGCATTAATGTAAGTTTTGTGCCATGCATTTCCTTATATTTTAAGAAATTAGATTGCTAGCTTGCTTTGCACAAGCCCTTTGAGACCCTCTGCAAAGCAGGAGGTGACTCCAAACCTACTTTGCAGAGGGCTCTTTGCACCCTATAGAAGGCCAGATGCAGAGAGCGGTTTAGGTCATACACACAACTGGCAATTTAGTGAGCCCAATTTTACTACAGGTGCTGCTTTAAGCAGAAGTCTGCCTGCATTTGCTACAGGAGGGACAAAACGAATTGTGTACATTGGAGACAACATTGGTAGGGTAAGATGTGGAGAAACCTATTTGAATTAGTGTATTATTATTGAGTGAAGGGTACATTTGAGACCAGACAGAGTAGCCAACAATTTGGGATGATATTATGGAAAACTGTGTCTAGCCCTGTAGTTTGAGGGAGGGTGCAAATGTTCTGGCCTGGGGCCTCACTCATTTGATAATTGACATCCCACAACCAATAGCATGCCACTGGGAAAGGAGCAGGTTCTGCATAAAAGCAGCCACTGTCCATGAGTCCCACAAGTTTGTGTCCAGTGAGTGAGTGGAACAGTGAAAGAGTGGAACAGATGACTGGTGTTATAGGCATCAGCAGGCATCAGCAGAAGGAAGCAGAGAAGTGGGGGACTCTCCTAATTGAATAAAGCAAGGCACATGTTCACTACTGTGTAGCAATCACTGCAGAAAAGGGCAGAAGGTCAAAGGTAGGCCCAAACTGGGAATAGGAGCAACACCAGTATAGGGTAGGAGTATGAAAAGATTTAAGCAAGGTATAGGGGAACACAAATAGAAACAAACTAAAGAGGGGAATACTAGAAACAACCTATCAGTGGAAAGGGTACAAGATATTTCCATGTAACACAGGGAGAATAGAAACTGAATATGCTGGGAGTTGTGCAGTGCAGTGACTGTGGGGCAGAAGTTTCAGAGAGAAACCTTTTGGAGACTGGACTGCTCCCCATCCATATACACCTCTTTTGGTTGAGGTGTGAGGTTGCTAGACTCCAGACTGATTTGGCTAGAGATATGAGGGAACTCTTCCCTCACCCAGGACCACTAAATCTGCCACCATTACCTCAAAGGATGTCAGGAGGACAGCTGACATGGTGGGCTCTGGAAGGGTGGGGAGGTGGGACAGAGGCACATTCCTCAACCAGTGCCATTACATAATTCCTTCACCACTCTGGTGGGGCAGGACTTCTGGTAGAGGCAACTGCAGTACTGACTAGGGTGTAGAATTCAAGGAGGGTGGTAGCAGACCCCAGAAGAGAGGAAGCAACTTCTAGTGGGGAATTCAACTGTGAGGGAATAGATTAGGAATAGGAAAGAAAGGAGAGGACTACTAAGTGCCTACCCAGAGTCACAGCCCAGAGGGATGGAAAGCAGATCCTGAGGATCACTAGGGCAACAGGATGGGAGGGAGAGTTGAATGTCATTGTCCACCTGGGGATTAATGACCTGGCTAGGGACAGGGCTGGAATAGCGCAAAGGGAGTTTAGGAAGCTGAGGATGGGTTACATAGGTAGCTTGCTCAGTGGCTTCACTGATGCACTGCCTGTCTATGACAGGAGACAGGAGAGGGATCTATGCACCAGAATTTCAACTCATGGCTGAAGTGGCTGAAGAAATGGTGCAGTGAGGAAGGGTTCAGTTACATTGGGGACTGGGGACCCACCCAAGAGGATAAGGATCTATACCATGGTGATGGCCTGCATCCATCTGGGAGAAAACCACAGTCCTCAGTGAATAGTTTAAATGTTACTTCAGTGAACATGTAAACTAGCCAAGGGGGGTGGCAGAAGGAATTGGAGAGTCAGAAACTGCCACCCACAGGCTGAAGTAGTGAGTAAGGAAAACCCAAGGAGAGATGAATCCCCCAGGGTGAAAATTAATAAAGAAAGGATGGTGGTAGAGATAAAGGGAGAAAAGAACTGGAGTATTAAAAAGAGAGAGGAAAAGAAGGATGGCAAAAAGGAAAAAAGGAGGGGCAACAAGCAGAGTGGAAACAAAATCTGGAAGGCCATGTGTACGAAAGCTAGAAGTCTAGGATAAAAGATTCCAGACTTAGAGGCCATCATGGCTGAGGCCAGCCTGGATATTGTGCCCATTAATGAGTCATGCTACACTGAAAACCATTACTAGGACATGGCCGTACTAGACTATACTTAGTTTAGGAAGGACCCAGTGGGAAGGAAAGGAGGGGAGTGTTGCTTAATATCAGAGAAAGCATAAAAGCAAAGGAGATACAGGGAATACAGGGGGAGGCAGAGGTACTGTGGGTCACCCTAGAGATGAGGAATAGAGCCACTGTTCACACTGGAATGACCTATAGACCTCCAGAAGAGGAGGAGGAGGAATTAGATAAGATACTGGTGGAAGCTATTGGCAAGCTGGCAGAACAGGGGGAGGTGCTGCTGATGTCAGACTTCAACCTGCCAGATGTAGATTGGAGCCTCCCAGCAGTGGCTTCAGCTAGAAGCAGGCATTTCCTGGACTTTCTCCAGGGGCACTCCTCAGACAACTAGTCAGTGAATCCACTTGTGATGAGGCAATGCTGGACCTGGTACTCACCAATAAGGACAGTGTTGCAGACTTCAAGGTGTGAGGTCACTTGGGGACCAGTGATCACTGTATGGTGTGGCTCAATATAAGGGTCGCTGCAGAATCAAACCACACAATGGTGAGGGCCCTGGACTTCAGACAAAGATGGGCAAATGCCTCAAGGATGAACTGACTGGGGATTGCTTGGATGGGGTGGAGGAACAGTGGGTGAAGATAAAGGGAGCATAGTAATGGTAACACAACTCTGTGTCAAACAAGTGAGCAAAAGCAAGAGGAAAATAGAGTACTATGGTTCTTGAAGAGGTGGCTGAAAAAGTAAAGGTAAAAGGGCAGCATTCAGAAGGTATAAGGAGACACAGAGGGAGGAGGATAGGAGGTGTATCAGGGAAACAGAAGGAAGCAGGAAAAGCAGTAGGGAGCACAATGGTGCAAACTGAAGACAGAATAACCAAGAGATAACAAAGGGACAATATATTATTTTATGTATGTAAGTGAAAACAGGAAGACCAGGGGTAGGATTGTAATGTTAAAAAGGAAGGGGGACTGTGCAGAGGGTGCCAGGAAAAGGCAGCAATCCTAAACAAATAATTTTGTTCCATTTACACAGTGGAAAGAGAAGGGGAGGGTTCAAAAAGCAACAGAAGCTTTGGGGGGGGGAGGGAGGTGGACACTACTTGTGGACACTAGTACTTTTTCATAGGTGAGAGTCCTGAAGGGTCTTGCTAATTTGAAGATGGACAAAGCAATGGAGCCAGATGGGGTGCATCCAAGGGTATTGAGGCAGCTCAGGGAAATACTGGCTGCACCTCTGACAGTTTTATTGAACAGCTAATTGGAAACAGAAGTACTTCTGGAAGAGGATGGATGTAGTCCCACTACATATAAGTGGTAGTAGGGAGGAGGCTAGCAATTATAGGCTAGTCAGCCTGACATCAGTGGTGGGAAAGTTGATGGAATCACTGCTGAAAGAAGGATTTGTGGAATATCTTGAATCTAGTAGGTTATAGGACCCAAGGCATCAAGGTTTCATAGAGGACATGGTCTAACTAGAGTTCATTAAGGCTTTCAACACCATTCCACATAGGAGATTAATAAGCAAGCTGGGTAGCTTAGGAGTGGGTCCACAGGTGGTAAACTGGATAAGAAATTGGTTAGGGGTAGGAGACAGAAGGTGGTGGTAAGCGGAGTTCATTCCATGGAAGGAGGATGACTAGTGAGATGCTTCAGGGATCAATGCTGGGACCAGTCCTCTTTAATTACTTTATAAGTGACATTGCAGAGCAGCAGGATGAAAAGGTCTGAATGTTTGGGAGTGACATCAAAATCTGCAATAAGGTAGTCTCTCTGGGGGAGATGAGCAGAGACCTGAAAACTAGAAAAATGGTCAAGGGTATGGCAACTGGGTTTCACTGCAAAAAGAATAAAATAATGTACATAGGGCACAGAAACCCAGGGGCAGAGTATAAAATGGGTGGAGTGGTATTGATGACCACCAAGCAGGAGCGATACCTGAGTGTAATCATATTGGATGAGCTAAAGTTGGTTAAGCAGTGTTACACTGCATTAGGGCAAGCTAGTGGGATGCTTGGGTGCATAGAAAGGGTATCCCTGGCAGAAAAGAGTGGTGTTGCTCTGTATAGATCACTGGTAAACCCCAACTAGAGTACAGTGCCAGTTCAAGAGACCATATCTCCAAAAGGACATAAACAGAGTAGAGGCGGTCCAGGGAGGGCAACTAAAATGGTGCAAGGTCTGCATTAAAAGGCCTATGAGGACAGACTAAAGGACCTCAATATGTACATGATTGGAACAGAGGAGAGAAAGGGAGATATGATAGAGACCTTTAAATACCTTATGGGGTAAATAAAGTAGAGGAGGGAAGTATTTTTTTCAGAAGAAAAGGTGCTCAAGAACAAGGGGACATGCTATACAGCTGGAGGGGGGTAGATTCACAAGAGATGGGAGGAAGTGCTTCTTCTTAGAAAGATTGGTGGATTCCTGGAACAGCCTTCCAGTGGAGGTAGTTGGGGCAAAAACAGTGGTGTAGTTCAAGAATGTATGGGATAAGCACAAGGGAATCATAGTGGAAAAGAAGGTGGAAGGGAGAAAGAGCTGTAGATAGGGCACGGTCTATGGTAATAGTGTAGGTAGGGAAAAATGGACTGACTGGATGGGCCAAGCAGTCCTCATCTGCTGTCAAAATATGTGTTTCTATGTTTCTAAAAGCAATACATGGCATATTAGTTCTATGTTGTTCATGTATCAGTTAAATTGTAGTACAAAAAGCACATAATCTGCTTTTATAGTACAAAAAGCACATAATCTGCTTTTTTGGTTGCTTGTTTTCTTATTTCTCTTTAAACATTTTGTTTGTGTAGTACTCAGACAAGTTTTGATGTAGGCTATTTTCAACATCTTTGTGCAGGGGCTGCCAAAAGGTCAAGCACTAGTGAGTTGCACTGCTGTGTGGATGATCCATGTTAGAGAGTGAGTTTGGTTTGCTGCATTGCAAGGCGGGCCTCACTGAGGTAGCTGCCATGTGGCAGGGTGCCTCAGTCAGGAAAGGTGAGTTCTGCTGCCATAGTAACCCCTGTGACTAGGCCAGGGAGCTCGGTCTCATTGCAGGGGCACTGTGAACAAAGGCTGTGCCCATGCCATAGGGAGGCTTTGGGGAGAACACAGAGTAAGGAAATCACGGGTGTTAGCCTGAACAACGTAAATATAAAATATAGTCTATATCTTGAAATATATGTAAATCTTTAAATGTGGGCTATATCCCTTGATGACAGCAGTGGAAGGCAGAACAATCTATGTAAAAGAAATCTTTGTGCAGCCCATGTATTTTTAATACCCTGATAAAACACATATTGGTGTTTGGGAACATTTTGGATTTCATTAAAAATATTTAAATCCTTATTAAAGACACATTTTGTGTCTTGTTATACCTGTCCCTCAAAAATAGTGAAACATTACCCATAACATTTTACTGAATAAGTTATTTACATTAAAGTTTTTTTTATATAGGAAGTTAATTGATAGGTAAAATCCATTGCACAACATATATGTTTTGAAAATAAAAATCTTCATGCAGCACATACATTTTGAAAATCATGCAGAAAATGATTTTCAAAACTTTTGTCGACATATAGATTTTGAAACCTTCATGCAACATGTAGGTTTTCAAAACCTTTAGCAGCGATAGATTTTGAGACCATTTGCAAAGAGTTATTTGGAAATGTTTAATAAAACCATCATGCAGCATCTGCATTTTGAAAACCAGTGAGCAGCACATATATTTTTAATATCATCATGCAGCCTATCATACAGTACAAAGATTTTAGCAAATACAGTACTTTATTACCTTATAACATTTTGGAAATCATTGCTGAGGGTGAAAACCATCATGAGGCAGAATACTTTAAAAATTTGTCTTTAAAATATTCATGCTGCACATAGATTGTACAGGTAAAACAAATTGTGAAGCATTCCAGTGTGAACATCTTCATTTTTAATAAAAATAACTACATTTATTTAAAAAAGATACACTGTGTTCCATATACTAACATTTTCTCATAAACATTAATATGTTACTCTTAACTTTTAATTATTTATAAAGTTATAGTACCTTAAAGTTGTTGTTTGTTAGCACTTTAACATCAAAAACGTGTTTATCTTTTTACACTTTTCTTGCAAACAGAGCATGCATGACTAATTAATCAAAATTAACTTTAAAGATGACCTTCAAACTTAATTTATTTAGTGAATCCTTTCAGTGTAACTACTTTGCCTGCAAAGTCCACATCATTATTTTCATAATTTGCTGTCCACTTGTTAATAAGATATCATATTTCTCAGCATTTCAGGAAATGTGAAGTGGAGCAACTCCTGACTGAAGAGCCACACAAGGATTTGGGGTAATCTCCTAGTGTTAATGACATAGATCCCACCCTATAGTTCCCAGTGGGTCTCTTTCTCTCTCTCTCTCTCTCTTAGGCCTTTGCCCCAGAGACCATCTAGACCAGTGTCACTGCTGTCAAGGTCCCTCTTTAACAAAAGCACAGAACCCAGTGCTCAGGTTACCTGTTTTCTGCTACTTTCTACCCTTTAGACTCCCTATAGGGAGGGTCTCTGCTATGGTTAGGATACACTCCACTCTATCTCTCTCAGAGATATTTACTATGCACCCTTTTTCCCATGGTACCTTTCCATCAGAGATACAGTCACAAACAACCAGTTACTCCAGTCTTAGACACATTTATTACTAAACACTTGTTGTCCAAATACAGCAGTAATATACAAGAATGTTCACTATTTACACATAGTTCAACAACACTACACATACAGGAATGCAAATGAAATCATGCACACTGATGCAGGTATATGCTTCTATCTTCCTTATTAGTTACACGGTCTTCTTACTTCCCTGTTCATACTACACTTTGTTTTCTTAAGTCTCTCTCTATAGACATACAGTCTGGCTCTGTCCCGTGGATCCAATCCCTCAGATACCTCCACAAATAAAGAGCAAAAAATGACCAGGTTAATGCATTCATACCCCCCCTTCTCTCTCTCTCTCCCTGGTGCCTTGGTTAAATGGGGCTGTGATGTCACTTCCCCATATCTAAGTTCATCCAACTGGCTGAAACCACTTTAGGCCTGGGATTTTGGGTAGTGCCTACCTTACAATATTATATAACCTTCATCTCTCAGGGTCCCAGCTTCCTCTTAAAGGTTATTTAGCATCTGAAAAAATGTGGCCAAATGCACTTGGGTCATCATGTCTCAAGCCTTGTGTACAAATGAACCAAATCCCCTTTATGAAAACCAGTGCAATGAAAGTCTTCACCACTTAAGAAACCCTTCTGGGCTGCTATAAATCTCCCACTTAGGCCAGTTTTGTCACATTTGATCAAGGAATCCTGCCCCCTACTTCTACAGAAGGTACCAGCATTTATGAAAAATGGTTCAGACTGCCAGTAAAGTTGTCTGGTTGTCACACTACATAACACCTAACAAAACTCTCAGTTTCTTACTGAACACTTTCTTGTTTTTCTGTCTTTGGGCAAAATTGAGGAACAAATTGGACAAAACTTCATAAATGTAACATAATAACTCAAAAACAAAATAAATCTTCAGAAATGTTTTCACGTTTGTAAACACAGAAGCTGAGATGGTGCATGCCAAATTCTGCAGTCCTAGGGTCTAAAATGGTTGACTTATAAGTGACTGAAATGTGGATTTAAACAAAAACCTCAGCACAACCCTACTTTAGGGGCACTACCGGGGCCTTAAAATATAACAACTAAAATCTTTACCTTTTGCCTTTGTTCAACCTCACAATGAATACTGCATACTGACATTTACTGCACTCAACATGTAGCCTTTCATGAGGAGCATAAGCAGCTGCATAGTGATGTACTATGCCCTAGAACTAGGGCCACTCACAAAGCAGCTGCACAGAGATGCACATTATGCCAAGCCTGCAGCTTACTTCATAAGTGACCCTGAAAGCCACTTATGAAGCAGCTGCATAGTGATTAAACCCAAACAATCCCAGTTCGATAGCCACATAGGAGTGCTCATTGCAAAATTTTTGAGCAATAAAAGCAAGCAACAACGCCACTCGGTTCTAGGCATGCAAACAAACAGCTTTATAAAGGTGCAAAAAACACTACAGTTTGAGCCCATAACCTCTACTAGTTTTGAACCTAGTTCATCACCAGGAGGGTCATCCTCCTGAGGATGAATTAAGTTCAAAACAAGTAGAGGTTACGGGCCCAAGCTGTGGCATTGTTTTGCTTTTTGCACCTTAATAAAGCTGTTTGTTTGCACCCTTAGAACTGAGTGGTGCTGTTGCTTGCCTTTTTAGGTGCACACTCATGCTCAGTACAGCAGATCTGCAGTTTGCTTCATGGCTGGCCTTGCAGCCGACTTATGAAGCACCTGCATATTTAGCAGACATCAGTTGCATGTGCACAGACATGGTCCTGCAAAGCCATCAAGGCTTTTCTCATTTTGAGACCATGTTTTACAAAATTAAGGTACATTGTATCTCACAGAAGTGATTTTGTGAGTCACAGTAGCATGTTCATGAGATACGAAAACAGGGTCCATTTTCATGACAGGCTAGAGCCCAATTTTATTAATATTTGTGAAAATATCTTTAAAAAAACATTGAAGAGTCAACCTTACATCTTACAGTGTTGACCACAAAAGTTTTATGTTTTACTTCAAACCTTTTTTTTAGAAGTACAGAAGGCACTTCACACTTCTCTACTACCTGTAGCATGCTTCACAAGCAACCATGCAGGCCACTCATGAGGTAACTGCATGGTGTGCTTACTGCTCCAGACCTGTAGCCTATGGATGCCTCACTGAGCAGCTACATAGTGGGAGGATCAAATATACCAATTTGATGGTTGCAGATCATTGTTTGTCTTGGTAAAGGAGGTAGCTAGTTATATGGCTGTCGGATCATGTGATGGTAAGGAAGTGAAAAGAAATACTGTTAGCTTCTCTGCTTTATGAGATTTTCATTGTCTGCTTGACTGAACATTTCTACAGGTACCAATAAGTGTTCTGATTTTTTTCAGGTAGCTGCTGATTTTTTAAGGGTGTGTGTGTGTGTGCATCTGGAGGTTTTTCTATTTCATTTGCTACATGGCTGCAGACAGCATAGAGAAAATGGTTTGGAACACCCAAGAATTGTATGTTTAGGTTATGCAGTTTCTTTGCCTATATCAAAATAATGATTCCAAAGCAGCATTTCAATGTTTCATTTAAGCTGGTGGGATGGGGACTGATATCTGACATATTTCTTGAATGTAGTGTCTTAATATCTTACATTTTGACTATGCTGATGGGTGTGTGGGGAACTCAACTCAAACTGTTTAGACTTTATTGTAATTCTGGCTCTGAAACCTGCATTTCTTTTTATATCTGATGTCTTGCTTTTCACCTGAGGGGGTACAGTGTCTACCAAAATGTTGAGAAAATATTTTTAATTCATTTAACTTTATCGATCAACAAATTTTGTCATACAATTTTTTTTTAGAAAAAGGTGCTAATAAAATCCTCTGACATGAAGATGCTAATAAAATCCACTAACATAATTTACAGTAGCACATTATGTGTATGAAAATGGGTAAAATAAAAATCAAGTCCATCTCCCTTAAATACTTAGTAACATTGATTTTGTTTTAATATACAGTAATTTTCTCTCCTTTCTCCTCTTACAGCTTCTTTTGAAACCAGTTTCTTCTTTCTTTTTCTTATCATCTTTACAGCCTTAAAGTGCTTGACCCACAGATTAACAGACTCCATGCAGTATGGATTTAGGAATACTATAAGGCAATCTTTAAGATTGGAGTGACATGTAGGCAAACTTTATAAAGTCAATCTGTCTCCATTCTGTATAACATGGACATTTAATGACATGATATAAATCATAGTGACCTAGTTCATAAGAACAAGAAAAATCAAAAGTAAAATATTTGACTTCACTGTATCTTATAAGTTATCCTTTTTTGTTGTAAAATGCTCAGACCTTATCTCCATTATCAAACGAATAGTGTTGGAATGAAGTCTTAAAATTAGGTAAAATTCCAAACTGTGTGCCTGTTTAATAGATGCAAGCCAAGAGCAAACTATAAATAAGTTAAGTTCAAGAATACCTACTGCTTTTGAATGGTTAAAAAGTTTGGCCCTTATCAACTGTTTTAATAAAATAGCTATATGTAATCAATTTAAGGGAGAATTTCCAGAGATGTTTCAAATTAACCAATTCAAGAGTAGATTTGAAGGCATTTAACCAGGGTGAACATTGATTCTTAAAACTCAAATATATTTTTTCTTCCAGACAGTGTATAAGAAGAAGGTTTGTTTTGGTAACGAAGATTCATAACCAGTAAACCATTAATCTGATTCTAACAAAACATTACATTTTAATCTTTCCCAATTCAGCTTGCACTACTGGAGCAGGAATAGACTGCAGAATTTTCAAGAGTACCTGTACATTGTATAATGAGAAAAATCTCTCCAAATTATCAGCAGAAATATAACTATCCTATACAGGGCAATTGGCTTTAATTTCATCTCAGTTTCATACAAAGCAGGCATAACTGATGAGCCCCCCTATCTAGCATTAAACCTTAATATAACTGCTTTATTCTGATTAAGTTCCTTTATCCAAAAGGAAGAATGTTTAAC
This sequence comes from Neoceratodus forsteri, assembly GCA_016271365.2. Lineage (NCBI taxonomy): Eukaryota > Metazoa > Chordata > Ceratodontiformes > Ceratodontidae > Neoceratodus > Neoceratodus forsteri. Next base: position 1,390,155,074 of record CM057453.1, read on the forward strand.
TCACTTTCCTTTTCCTGAACGGTAACCCCTAGATAAATATATTCAACCTCAATCCTAGTATGATTCAAAAATCATGAGTATGATTTCTTCAACCCAAACATAATTGTTTTGTTTTATCAAGATTAATACTTAGTTATAAGCCTGTGCAGAATTCATTGAAGACTACTGGTGAAAGTGATGAGTACCATGTTGTCAGCATGAGCTAATATAAGACAAATTATACCTTCTACATTTGAAGAATGAAAACTGGAATTTGAGAGATTTACTGAAACATTAACATAAATGTTAAATAAAACTGGTGCAATCTTGTTTTGCATACATGCTTACCAATAAAAAATGTGTTATAGTCCCTTTAAATGATATCTGATGGTGGTAGGATTGTTAGTATATTCTTGGATAATAAGCTTAAGTAAATGTTGATCTAGACCTAGTAACATGAGATTTGACTACAGTATAAATTTATCTAGGGACTCACATGCAGCTGACAAATCAATGAAAGCTGCAAAAAATGTAATTTCTTGACATTCACATGTATGTCTATCAAATGACTCAAGGTGAAAATGTGGTCCCCAGCTGAGCATTACCAAAAGCCTGATTGTTTCTCATTCTTAGAGCTCCAAACTCGTCTACCCCCAGTCTCCACTGTGGGTTGTAATGAGCCAGGAGCATGGCCCCCTCTCCCCAGGAGAGGAGAGCAGTCCTCTGGATGCTTGATCCTCTCCTAACCCTGCCAACCCAAGTCCGTTCCTGATTCCGGGTTGCTGGTGTGGTGCAAGGTGTGGCATCTAGTGCCACTGGGCCAGCTCCAAAAACTTGATTGTTAAGTAAGACAAGACTGCATTATTTGAACACCAAATCTGATTAAACATTTTAGTAAAAATTTACTATAAAAATGTCGAATTCATTGAGTGTGAAAATTTCTACTTTATAGCAATAAACTCTGCCTGGGGGATCATAAAAATCTTCTTAAAATAGCTAATCCACAATTCCTCTGGCATATGTAAGCTGAAAGAGTATTGCCATAGTTATGCATGTCATGAGCCTCTAGCTGCCAGTATGCCCTTATGCAACCATCACCTATTGCTTTTAACATTTCCTCCCATAGTTTTTGTGGATATATCATTTTCTGTTCCTTTTTTAACATGAACACATTTGTTTAATTTACAAAGTAAAGGAAATAATCACAGATCAAAACAAAGTGGAGTATGTACTGTTCCTTAATGTATAGAATATCTTCCTTATGTGTACTATTTAATATATTACAATTAAGTTTCGATGGATATTAATGACACATTTTAACAGTTTCAGTAGTTCTTTTTTTTTTAGCTAACCTAAATTTGTAGTTAAACCAGCTTGCAGAATTAATTGTAGTGGGTTTAGGAATGCACCAAGTTTGGAAACGCATGGAGTGGATTCTCTTGAGAGTATCATAAGGTTTTTCTTTAGCATTGTTTGACAATAAGGCTATAATATCTTTTTTTTTTAACCAGGAGAGACACACTAAGCTGAAGCTTGTTTACAGGCGCGACCTGTGAGCACAAGGAAGTTAGGTGACTTGTAGCATTTCTCCTGAAGACAAAACTGTGCCCCAGTTCTGGGGCCATAGCATTCACCCTTAAACATTTCTTCCTACAGATATTCAGTGGAAGATCTTCAATATCAGTGGTAGTCATTCTAAACTTCCTCTTACAATGCACCTCATTGTATCACACTTAGGTACTGCAAAACAGTCTTCTTACCTCACTGCCACTCATATCACGGACAATTCAAAAACCTGCAGCTGCTTTCTAAACATGTGAGGTAATACTTATCCTAATGAGGAACTGCAGAAAAAGGGATATTTAGGATGGTCATCACTGTAAGGTTATGTAATTTAAGAAATGATTATTTTAAAAATAGCTCAAGTGAAGTATGATTTAATTTCTGAACTCACAGAGAATAGTGAAGACGAAAACTAAATCAAATGGCTCAGTAAATCATACTTTGCCCTTGTGCACTAAAATAAGCAGCATTGCCTGATTTAGCACAATCAAAAGACCATTACAAAAACATTTCTCACTTAAAAATGTAATTTACTCATTTTTTAATATCTTTTTTAATACGTTTATCAACAATGCTCCTTAATCTCTTGTTCTATTCAGACTGAATGGCTGCTAGTCCATATAGTTTCTTGAATTTTCCACTACACACATTCCAATCACAGAGAATAAGACAAACTGCTTGATGAAATTATTGTTTAGTTTCCAGTATATGCTCTGAGATTGCATTCCATAAAATTGGTATTCAGTGGAGGTATATACATAGTACTGATCACAAAAGGAAGAAAATATGTTTGTATTTTAATATGGGATCTATCTTTAATAAATGTAACAACCCTCCCACTGGTCTGACATGATTTTCGAGTTTAATTGTTGGAACATGAATGAAAAAATAGCCATTGAATGTAGTTTTGTCATGTACCCATGTTTCTTGAAAGCACAAAATGTTGGAGTATGTAAAGTAAGGGAGGCAACAATTGCTCCCCAGATGATGAAACAGCAGAGAGGGAGGTTCTGAAAGGGCAGGGGCTCATGAAGGCAGGAGTGGGAACAAGGACGAGAACAAAGATGATATAAATCAGGAAATCAAGAAGAAAGGAGTAAACGAGACAGGTTACAGAGAAGGTAACAAAGGAATAGGTTGGTCAGGAGAGCATTAGGGAATAACACAGGTGGGGGAAGCAAGGAATCAAGTGGGTTGGTAGTAAGGTATGGAGAACTATGTGTGGGTTGCAAAGAGTCTGGAAAATAAAATTCTGGACATGGAGACTATCATAGCAGAGGCTAGTCTGGATTTGGTGGCCATAATGGAGTTGAGATGCACTGACAGCCATTGATTGAGACATGACCATACTGGGCTACTCTCTGTTTAGGAGAGACATGGAAGCCAGGTGGGAAGGAAGGTTTGTACCATATGCACATAATGGAATCAATGCCATGGAAGTACAGGGGCAGCTGGAAGAAAGGGAGGTGCTGTGGATCATCCTAGAGACATGGGCTGGGGATGCCATATGTACAGGGGTGATATACAGACCTCTAGCACAGGGAGAGGAGTTGGATAAGGCACTTAGGAAAGCCAGCATCAGTATGGCAAGTAAGAGGAGGAGCTGCTAGTTGGTGACTTCAGTCTGCCAGTTGTGGACTGGAGCCTTCCAACTACAGTTTCAACAAAGAGCAAGGCCACCCTGGACTCCCTACAAATGACCTTTCTATGGCAGCTAGTCAATGAACCCACTAGGGACGTGGCAGTGCTTGACCTGGTGTTTACAAACAGGGACAGCATTGCAGATGTCACAGTGGGCAGTCCCCTATGTATCAATAATCACCATCCAGAGTGGTTTACCATTAAGATAGGAACAGAGACAAACCACAGGTGTATGAGGGTTCTGGGCTTTAGGGGGACAGATTTTAAAGAAATGGGAAACTGCCTCAGAGGGAAGATTATCAGGAAGGTGCAGAGGAACAGTGGGGGAATAAAGAAAAGAGGGCATAATTAAGGCAACCAGCTTCTGTATGAAAGAAATTAGTAAACGCAGTTGTAACACGGCAATACTACAGTTCAGCTAAATAAGATCAATGTTTGGAGGAGAAGCATCAGGTGACCAAAGTTGGAGATGGCAATAATTCCTTAGTAATGCCCTCTCCAACTTGAAGTACTCATTGTGACCATATTAAAATCGCTGTCAGCTATCAGTTAATATTAAAATAATTGTTGTGTAACCCACCCACCCACCCAATTGTCTTTTATTATCCTAGCAGAGTAAATACAAAAAAGAGTATTATAACTGTGAAAGTGCTTTACTATGGCTCTCCTAGTAAATAATTGCAATCTTAAAATTTGAGCCATGGTGTTACTTAATATTAGTTGGTCTCCTGAACCATCTTCTGAGTTAATATTTCTCTTTCATTATTTGCGTGTTATTATGCAATGATGCACAACTCCTGTTCCAGTTATGCAAACTTGCATGGGAAAAATCCCACAATGCAAGTCGGCAATATTCTGGAATGAGCCGAGAGCAAGTAACGAGTGCTCTGCCACAATGTTCTGCCACAAATTTACAGCTTGTAAATTGCAAAAAATTAAATGCAAATCTTTTTCTGTAATATTAGTCTTATAATAATTGCTGTGTTTGTTTTGCATCATAAGTAGATTAGTAAATGTCACTTGGAGGAGCTGAACCACATAACATGCTGTTCTAGATGTTGTGTTGTACAATCAGTAAATTACTGAATACATAAAATGCATTTTTTTTTACCATGTAACCTAATCTATCAATAACACTTGCCATGTTACAAGCGCATTAAGCCACTCCAAAGGAGGTTTCTACTGGGGAATGAATCCATGGTTGGGTGGTTGTAGGCACGAGGCCGACCCCCAACCATTCATTAATTCACCACTAGAAGCCTCCTTCAGAGTGGATTAATGTTTACAAGGATAAATAGACTATTATGGTTCTCTAGAAATTTAGCCAAGGTGGTGAAGAAAGAAGGGGTGGCATTCAGGAGGTATAATGAAATGCAGAGGGAGGAAGACAGAGTGTGGTGCCATGTAAAACAGAGTGAAGCAGGAAAGGCAGTGAGGGAAGCAGAGGCACAGACAGAGATAAAGGAAAGGATAGCCAGAAATAGGACAACATTTTCTTTAGGAACACAAGTGAGAAGATGAAAGCAATTGTAGGGATAGAAAGGATAAGGATAAGAAGAGTGGCAGGGGAGACTGCACAGATAAGAAACAAGAAAAAGCAGACATCATGAACAGGTACTTCTGCTCAGTCTTCATGGTGAAAGGAGAGTGGGACTGACCACCAGGGAGCAGCAGAAAAAAAGGAGGTGGTGGGGGCGGATGCAAGTTAATTTTCAGAGGAAAGTATCTTGAAAGGACTAGCAGCTCTGAAAGTGAACAAAGCTATGGGACAAGATGGGATAAACACAAAAGCACTAAAGGAAATGAGGGAGGTGCTAGCTGCCCCTTTGATAGCATTACTCAACAGCTCACTGGAAAATGGCATGGTTTCAGAGGACTGGAAGAGAGCAGACATGGTCTCCCTCTACATAAGAGCGGCTTCCAGGAGGAGGCTAGCATTTGTCGGCCAATTAGCCTCACCTCATTGGTGGGGAAATTAATGAAAAACCTGATAAAGGAAAAGTTGGTTGTGTATCTTGAACCCAATGGGCTACAAGACCACAGGCAGGATGGATGGCTGGGGTGAAGGGAATGTAATGCCTAATCTGGTTGATTTCTTTGACTGGGTGACCAGGAAAACAAATAAAGGCAGGGCAGTGGGCATGGCCTGTCTGGGCTTTACAAGGCCTTTGAACTGGGCCACATAGGAGACTGATAAAGAAATTGAATATCTTAGAGGTAGGATCCAAAGTGGTGAGTTGGTTTAGAAACTGGTTAATGGATAAGAGACAGAGGGTGGTGGTTAATGGCACTCATGCTAATGAAGGAAGAGTAACAAGCTGGGTACCACAGTGCTCGGTACTGGGACCAGTCTTCTTCAATATCTTTATAAGTAACATTGCAGAAAAACTGGAAGGGAAGGTATACTTTAAGCAGATAATGCCAAAATCTGTAACAGGTTGGACACTTGTGGGAAGGGGATGAGTAGGGATCTTGGGAAACCTGAGGAGTGGTCAGGAGCAAGACAGTTGGGGTTCAATGCCAAAAAGTACAAAATCATGCACCTACAGCATAGGTACCCTGGAGCTGAGTATACCCTGGGTGAAGGAGGCACTGACAGTAATTGAGCAAGAAAGTGACCTTGGGTTTATCATGCCTGATGACCTCAAAATGGCAAAGCAGTGTGGCAAAACAGTGGGTAGGGCCAATGGGATGCTTGGATGCATAGGCAGAGGTATATCCAGCAGGTGGAGGGAGGTGGTGTTGCCACTACTTTGCTCACTGCTGAGACCCCACCTGGAGTATTTTGTCCAATTCTTGTTTCTTCTATTTTTTTCTTAAATTTCAATTTATTCTCCCTCTGCCTCTGGTAATCCCATCCCCCATGATAACCAGCTCCATCACCCTCCATCCCTGGGGCATCCCACTGCTTATTACCTCATTGGGTGAGTGGGTCCCACTAGATGTTGCAGAGCCTGCAAAGTTGACTGGATCATCCTGCTGTCAAAGGATTTTGTCCTCCATTTTATCCACTTTACCTTGCTTGGGCAATTACACACATGCACATCACGAAGATGCTGTACACCTCAACACCTGCATCCTGGCGGCCGAACCTGGGTGGACGGTTGCTGTTGCCATCAAGTCTCTGCTGAGTGGCAGCTAAGCTGTGGTGCATGCAGTTCCCTCTCCCCAAAGGAGGATAGCAGTCCCTGGATGTGCGATCTTCCTTCCTCCAGCCAGCTCCTGAGTGGCCCTGGCTCATTTCTGGACCTGGATCCTCAGTGTAGTAGGAGGTGTGGTACTGCAGCCCCACAGCCCTCCACACCACTGGGACAGTTACATTTCATCTATTTATGAGTTCTTCATAAACAGCGCCTTTTTGCAGTCTCAGTCTTGCTGTGGTCTTGGCAGTCCCAGTACACACAAACTGACATCTCTATCCTCCAGTCACTCTCCAAACTCCTTTGATTTGGCTTTTCTTTTTTCACCCAGTCCCTCTCTCCACTCTTCACTTTCCTGGTTATTCACCCTTTAGGATATACCTAAAATGAAAAAAAAAAAAGTCACAGGGAGCTACAAGTGCAAAATTAGCTGAAAATAATCAATATTTTAGACAGTGGATAGCATATTGTACATAAGTCAAAATGGCACTTTTAAATCTCTCTCTCTCTCTCTCTCTCTCTCTCTCTCTCTCTCTCTCTCTTTCTCTCTCAGTCAATCTTTTTATATAAAAGTTTGTTTTTGAGGCTGAGTCAGGAAATTTTAAAAAGTTGTCAGTTTATGATGTAATAATTATTAGATTAGTATATTAATGATGTCACAATGGATTGGTGTGTACTGTAGATTTAATAAGCACAGGATGTATTAGAGAATGGTAAACTTGCAGTTTTACTATAGGGAAAAAGACCTCACCATGTGTGTAAATATTATACTGTGTAAGATATACTCATATAGGTACTATAGAAAAATGAAATACTCCATCCCTTACCTCCTTACACCTTATAGGGGTAATCAGTTTCCTCCCAATATTTAGAACTGCCACTTTAGAAGGCAAATAGCTATCTGTAAAATAGATTATTGCTTATGGTGCTCATTGTACTGTAAATAGCCTTGTTGCTCAGTTGGGGTCTGACCATGTTCATGCTTTTCTTCTGATTAACATGAATAAAAGTCTTTACTATGCCTACTGCTACTACTACTTTAAATATTGAATGGAGGTGGCAGGTTAGCATTTTTATTCAGTTTATGCATGCCGTGATACCTAATGTACAAAACAGTAAGACTAAGTGAAAACAAATGTCAAGTAAGTACCAGTCCTATATAGGGATGGGCTACCCATTGGGTAGCTGGATTGAGTAGGTCAGGTACTGGTGATTTTTGGTCGGGTATGGTTATTTGGGTAATTTACTACCCTACCCAACATAACAGTGTACTTCACGGGTCGGGTACTTTTTGACATGGGTAACGGGTAATTTCTTTAAACAGACATTACATGTAGCCTGTGGGGTCCTGGGACTCCTTCACAGGCTGGGAACAGGCATGAAAGGGCAACCTGTGGGGTCCTTCACAAGCTCACAGCAGAATTAGGAGCACATGATACTGGGCTGACAATCTAATTGGTCAGTGGTGTCTGTGCTCCGTCTGCTGTGAGCCCACTGCACAGATAGCAGCCAGAGTCTGTAGAGAGTAGAAGGAACTGGGTGCTTGCTCTGCATATCTGTCTAAATCATGGTAAAAACTTATAAAAAAACAAAAACAAAAGTAAAACCTCTAAAAAGGAACAAAGATTTGGGTACTAAAATGATCTCAGGGGGAGGATAGGGGGATCATCCAATGTTGCGATGCTGAGGAGAGAAGGAGCAAGGGAGGGGATAAAAGTCACTGGCAGCTGGTCTGTGTCTCTGTAGCATGATGAAAGCCATTTAGGCTGTAAATTTACACTGTTTGTGATAGGTGCCTGGAAACCAGGCATTTTATTACTGTACACATTGCGGTGTGTCTCTGTAGCATAGTGAATGCCATTTAGGTTGTATTACAGTGTCTGTTAGGTGCCTCAAGCCGTGTCTGTGACATACAGTGAAGCTCACCAGGATTAAGCCCAATTCTACAGCCTGCTGCAGCAGAGTCACTGCAGTAAACAATGCAATTTCAATGGGAATTAGTCCGTTTTGTCATGACGGAAACTGTGACACTGCGCTTCATCCTGGCGGGCTTCACTGTAACTACTCTGCATGTTTCTCTGCAGCATAGTGAAAGTCAGTTAGGTAGGGTGTGTAAAAAAAAACTTCAGCAGGTAGAATGTAAGCAAAAGTCTGACTTTTACTTCTTCAAAAGTTCAGAAATCCATTTCCAGACTTTTGTGTACATTCTGCCTGCACTCCTGATACACAGAATTATTCCCTGGTGGCTATCGGTCCCTCCCCCTGACCTCATTACCTGTCTGCCCTATGTGTTTTAAAAAAATAAATAACCCTGGTGGCTTGCAGTGCCTGTTTCACCCAATCACCAGCATGCCCAGTGTGTATTAAAAACAACCCTTTCCCTGGTGGCTAGCAGTCCCTCCCTCACCTGATCACCCATGCCCAGTACTGCTATGCTGAGCCCCCATCCCTATCTCTGGTGGTCTAGTGAACCAATCCCTCCCTATTCCCAACCCAAAGTATGTTTTTCCTTTTTAATTATTCCCTGGTATTCTAGTGGCACACCTACCTCCACACCAGCAGGTAGTGTCCCACCCCACTCCCCCCATCTTGAAACAGAGCAGACCACTGACACAGCCCTCTGCTCTCCTCCACGGCCAGTAGCCCACTGAAATGTGAATGAATGAGCATGTGTGCAGTGTGCAGATCTTCTTCAAAGCCTAAGATTAGGGGAAACATAAGAATGTTGTTGCTTGTGAATTTCCTGGACCTGAAAAGGCTGTTTAATTACTTTTGTATTGTTCAAATAAAAGGACCTGGATGTGGTGAAGTATACACAGAGATTCTTTTGTGTCTGTTGTGTGTTGGGTGTGCCATGATTCTTTAATTAATTCAGTATTTTTAGTGTCACAGAGCACCCCATACCTTATGTGACTCTGCTTTTCTCAGTATTTTTTGAGTACTTTACAGATACCTGTGGGTAGTCTTGGTGGGCAGATATTTCAGTACCTGCCTATCCCTAGTCCTACATACTGTATGCAGCACAAGTGCAGTACTTACTCTCAATATTTCTCAAGGTCAGTGATTTTTTTTAACCTTGAAAATTAATTGCTGTATATCTGCACCATTCTCATAGAAAGCATTGCTTAGTTGCACACTTTGCAGTATAGCAAATGCTGATTGCTAGACACTTTGGTCCAGATTCATAAAATATTTAGATTACTGTTAAGTATTATTTTCTACCTAAACTGCTTTTGCAAATACAGGTATGGGTACCTTCACCTATACAGTACTTGTAGATTGTGGGGTTGGAGTTATTTTATGGCTGTTTTTGCTGCAGAATCATCCATTTTCATTCATAAATGGTTTACACATGCCTAGCATTTGCAATACATATTTAACATGTTACATTTGGATTTTAAGATATTATGCTGTCAACAAACATACACAGTTAGATCATACATTCATCAGGGGGACAAATGGTGTCCTATGTTTTGTTACTCTTCGGTAAGGCAGTATAGTACAGTGGTTTAAGGCTCTGAGCTGCAGACCTGGGTTTGAATCCCACAGCCCACTTGTGTACTGTGTGACCTTAAGTAAGTCATTAAACTTCCTTGTGCTCCCAGGTCGCACCTGGAATCAAGCTTTTGCTTAGTGTGCCTCTCCTGGTTAAACAAATTCCCCCTACCCTTTACTCAGATAATGGCTTTTCTTTTGGAAACATTTGACCATCATCGTGGTAGCCATGTGTGTGGATCTGAATTGTACTTTGTGCCAAAAAGACAATGTGATGCTAAACTGTGGTGAAAATTAGTTAATGCTGTGGACAGTGGAATTTCTGCAGCAACCAGGGAAACCACAGGTCGTGTTTGAGCTCCAGAAATCTCAAGTACTCCAGGGAGGCAGGACATGGTACACATAGGGTGGGATTTTTCAAGATCTGCTCAAGATGTGTCTGCTGCTATTTTCAAAGCAGAAATGTGCCCAAACCTGTTAGACCATGTATTAGATGGTGGCCTATCAGCATCCAAAGTTTGCATCCAAAATGGATACAATTGTACTTGTGCCCAATTTGTATGCAGCTGTGTCCATCTTTTGCTGCAAATTGTGATTTTTTGTCATAAATGGATACAGTTTCTGAAAATAGCAACAGGGCTGCCTGAGCGTAAGAAAAAGGATGCAGATGCAGAAGCAGCATTCATTTGCACCTATGTCCAAACTTTTGAAAATCCCCCAGTTGTATTTGTGTAACACCGCATTATGGAAAAGCACTGGTGTAGCTGTTCAGAGTTGTTGACCACCAGCCCTGCCACAGAGATAGCCAGAAACAATTCCCAGCATAGGTAGATGTTTCTCAGGAATTCGCCATTCATTTCATTCAGATTTCCTGTGATGTATCGGGACATGTCTAGAGATTGATATATTTCTGGGCAACACTGTAACTGGACAAATGATGTTGCTATGGCAACCCTGATTCTCAGGGTGGAAGGCAGGGGGTGGGACAAGAATGGCAGGAAAGCCAAACATTGCTACAAACACTATAATGAGATTTTATAGATGCATTAAACAGTCTGGATTTTCAGGTCTGCATCTGATACAGCTGGTATTTTGAATATCCAGCATAATCACTTCAGTTCTGTGGTGGAGGGAAGCACAGGTGGTTTCCATAAAAAAATTCTAGGCAATAAACATTTCTTGTATTCAGTCATGACTCTTGCACTGAACAATGCAGTCAATGATTAGTTAATTAGTTTGATTCTCTAAGGAGTTAGTTGTTTTGAAATACGCAAAAGTGCTTGTGGCAAGAGATGTGTAATCTTGTTTCTTAGTCTGAAACATGACAGCACCACACAATTTATGAGTCAAAGTAATATAGCTGATAATATCAGCACATGCAGAAAGATCTATGCCTAAAACAATATTAAAAAGGTGTCACATCTGTCTGGCTAGCCAGATAGACCCCAAGACAGTATGAGAGATTGTCTGGTCAGTGGATTGTAATTTGTAATGGTGAAAACAAAAGCTATGTTTAGGAGTTCTGACAGATTTTGAGGTACTTTCTGAGCATGAGTCTCAAGAGATACAGAGCAGAAGCACGGGCCGAACAGTTACACTTCACTTCATTTTTCTTACAATTTTGGTATGTTAGAATGGAATCCATTTTGTATCATGAGCACATCTGACCCCCCCCCCCCAGCTCAGGAGCGACATCAGTAAACCCTAGCTGCAAGCCATTTCTAATTCTAGAATAATTTACATTTTGAGTATTAAACTAAAGGTCTCTTTATACACACAGAATATGGAATGATAATATCAGGAATGCTGTGTAGACTATATTTACTACAGAACATGTGCTATTCTATAAGCAATGTGCTATACTTGTAAACCTGATGGGCAATACGCTCACCCTTCTAAAATAAATGTTTGTGTGCCTTTTTTAGGTACTCCACCACAAGGTTCACTTTTTTATAAAGACATTGTATACAGAGAATAATGCTTGTGCAGGTGTGTGTTATGAGGACTGTTTACACACCCTAGGTGTGTGATAATCCATAAACCTCAAAAGTGAAGTGCAAGAAGGTTATGAGATTATCACACACTGAGGGATTGTGAAAATTCTCATAAAACAAATCTTGCACAGGTATTGTTTTTATTATAACTGGTGCAAAGATTCAATAGAGACAAAACTGGTAAGCTGTGTTTCTGTGAGCAAGTGTGCTCCTGAGCGAGAGGTGGATGGCATGAGAGGAGATAAACACCACAATAACCTGCTATCAAGTTATTACAGAGTTCAGTGGGTTATTACAGTGTTTTATCAATAGTGCATAGCCAGTAATGATAGGGGGTCACCACTTATTATAGTATTTTAATATACAGTGCAGTACACTAGGGTTGTTTAGCAGCATACCAATAAATGAATGTGCTTTCTCCACAACTGAGCTGGCCTCGATGTGGGTTTATAGGACTAGCATGTAAACAGGGGCATCACCAGGGTTACAAAGTTGGGGAGGGGGCTAATGGCCCTTAGTCAAAATCCTAATAAAGCTAGGGGGGGTCCGGGGGCATGCCCCCTGGACAATTTTGAAATTTTACTTTCAAATGGTGGCTTTTCCTGCATTTTAGTGGTGGAAAATATGTTTGAGAAGCCTAGTTATCAGCCATCTATTTAATGGTACCTGTGGAAAAATTTGGTTACTAGTCCACCGAGGACAGGTTACAGGAGGACCCCACAGCAAATAAGAGACCAGAACAGCCATTATCCCAGCAGATCTTCTGGGAGGGTTACAGAAGGACCCCAGACCAAATAAGAGACCAGAACAGCCAGACACCATTATCCCAGCAGATCTGCTGGGAATGTTGCAGGAGGACCCCAGAGCAAATAAGAGACCAGAACAGCCAGACACCAGTGAAGTACTCAATTTACTCAGCAAAGTAAATACGTTATAATAAAATAATAAAAAAAAGGCAGTTAGTAAATGCTGTATGCACTCAGGTTGTCTGTGAGCTAGCTAGCTGGCTTTTCAATTTAACTCAAGAAGACAAAAACCCAACCCCTTCCCCTTGTATTTCACCCAGACAGGAAAAAAAAAACTTAAAACAAAAAATTAATTAACACACTATTATTTAACTCTCAGCTCAAGTGTGAGTGCTTTGATTTTTTCAATGAATTAATGAACTGAGTATGTAGGTATTCAATTTATGAACTTTCAAAATCAGGTCAGGAAAAATATCAGTTCCGAATCTCTGCTTCTCTGCTGCTCACTCTACCAATGGCAACAACTACGTCACAATTTTTCTACTGCACAACACAACAGGACCACTAACTGTACCACGTGTGTGTTGGAAAAGCACACCACATTTTTGTGCACTGATTGGGTCACTGTGCAAGCAAGCTGCTATGCTGTTGGTAGGGAGACTACGAGGTGGGTGCCAGTCACAGAATCAGCTCAGAATAGTACCCTCCCTACATCCAGTCCTCTCTCTCACCCCCCTCGCCCCCTCCCAGTCCTACTCCTCAGCTCAGTCAGATGCCGTTTAAAATGGTAGTCAGCCGCACTAGGACAGGCAGGCTCAACTTAGATTCGGTAATCAGTAGCACTGAAGTGGGTTCACATTGCAAGGACTCCTTGCTCATGTCTGATAACACACATGATAGTAGGGAGTCCTTGCAGTGCAAACCCGATTCAGTGCTGCTGACTACTGAGTCTAAGTTGAGCCTGCCTGCCCTAGTTCTGCAGTGCCCTTGTTTGTTGTTTGCTGCTGCCTAAGAACTTTAATTTCATGTTCCAGAATCCACACACACACAAAAAATATTGTTCTTGCCGCCACCCTCCCCCCCAGCCAGCCAGCCAGCCAAGCCACACTACACATAGTTAGTACCTGCCTGCGGCTGCCAGGCCAACTGCCATCCAGTGCCACTAAAATTCCACGCCAGCAGCAGACGCCAAGATAAGCTGTGACCCAACCAGAATTAGTCAGCTGTGTGTGTGTGTGAATGAATGAGTGAAATAAAAAAAAATAAATAAAAAAAACAGCCGGGTCAATGATGTCTCCTCATGCAAACAGGACATTTCAATCAGTGCAAGGAATCCAGTGCAAGTGCAACTCACTCTCTCTTTTTCTACAAGGAAATTTGATTTTTCATTACAGTCAGTTTAGATCTGATCATCTGTCTGGAATATTATGATATGCATAGTGTCTGATTATAGAACACAGGGCAGTGAATGAGTGAAATTTCAAATTTCACTCTTTCACTGCCCTGTGTTCTTAATCAGACACTATGCATATCATAACATTCCAGACAGATGATCAGATCTAAATGGACCCCAACAAAAGATGTGTTACTAGATTAAATGTAGTACATTAACTAATGTTTCTTACATTTTTTTCAAGGTTTTGATGTTGGGGAATGGGGCAGGCCCGAGAGAGCAGAGGAGAGAGACTACTAGGACTCGGAGAGGATAGGACGGAGGATTGGAGATGGAAAGTTGGACACAGAGAGAGCTCACCCAGGTCAGCTCAATGTGAGCTGAGCTCTCTCCAAGGCAAGCTGCACGTAAAAGCATTGGTTTCCAGCATTTTGAGCTTCCACATTCATGTCTGATGATGTATTTCCAGACAGTATCCCACAATGTCCTATCCTTTATTCTGACTGCTATTTTGTGTCCCTCATTTCAGTGACAAGACAAAAAGAGGTGTGATGATAACTGGGTACCTCCATGTTCGATATCCTAGGTCACTAAAAGAGATGAACTGCGCACCAACAGGGCCACCCAATAGTTAACCTATATGATTAAAAAGCACTAGGGTCCTCCCCATCCTCCACCCCCTTGGTCCAGTTAAACATTTTACCGAAGTGCAAGAATTATTTATAAAAAATCATTCATGTTAAAGGTCATATCTGAAATGCTGATGTAATGTCATCAGCGATGCCTCAGCTGTGCAAACGTTATGCAGCCAGTCCCTGCCCAGAGCTAGACTAATAGGCGCATGCATGCATCACAATCCAATGATTCTATGATTTTTGATAAGGCTAGTAGATAGGGGTGCTATGTCGCAACGTAGAAAAAAACACTTGTGTTTGTTCTTCGTGTTTATAAAATCCCCCTTGAAGTCTGAACGGCAGAAAGAATAAAAGATACAGACCTAGGATGAGCAGACGTATGCAAGCCATACAGATCTTACTGGCTCCACAGAACTAGAACTTTAGTTAGGGCTCAGCTCGCGCTGCTGCTTTGTGACTGTGTGAGTCGCTCGCTCTGCTTGCTCGCTGCTCTGTCTCTTGACTCAGACGGGAGTGGGAGTCAGTCAGATTATTTTTTCTTAGACTTCAGTACGAGTCGCAAATTGCAAAGAAGTCAGACACACAAAAAAACATATGGCTGCTATGTATTTATATCTACTGAAAATGATTGGGGAGGCTTTAACTTAGATTGGGGGGGCTGTAGCCTCCCCAAAATCAACGTGGTGATGCCACTGCATGTAAACCCCTGTCTTCCAGGTTGGCTAGTTGTTATCCATTGATGCACATGTTGAGTGCATTATTTCCAAAGTAAGCCATACATTAGGCCCCCATTACAATAACAAATCCAGATTCAGTTACTACTCTAGTATAAAATTACAGCAATGTTTATTTTGCCCCAGTTTGACTACAAATACTAAGTCTGCATGGTGGCTTCACTTACCTTGCAGAAACTAAACATTATATATACATCTATGTAGACTAATACATGGGAGAGCAATATATAATGATGCATTTCACACACTCAAAGTTTGTGATTACCTTACAAAGCTCAAGCGGTTTGCAAGGTTATCACAAACTGACAGTGTACAGCACTGTGTCAGGCTCCTTCTAGTTTAGTTATTTCAATCAACTCCTTCGGACAGGAATTGATAAGAATACAGAGTGCCATCACTGCTAATTGCCAAATGGCTCTCTGTTTTCAATCATTATGGCTAGGACTGAGGACATCATGACAGTAGTAGTATGACATCACTAGACAAGACTAGACAAGAAGGAACCTGACAATGGGCATTGCTATGTGGTTGTTGCTTCAAAGTCTCAATGCTTTTCTCTTTCACCTACCCCCCCCAGCCCACTAGCATACAGATATCTGGGGGCATCCAAAACCTATTTGTTTGCAGACCCCCACCTGCCATATCAACACATAAACTGTGCAGCCAAATTAGCTATTTAGGGAAAAAGAAACCCGATGAACAACCCATCAATAAGGATGGTGGAAACGTCTGAGAATATCTCTTTTGAAAACTGAGCTGAAGTCTATAGAGAATAGAGAATATTCCTCCATCCTGTTTGACAATTTTATCAGATCTGATGCCTATTGTTGAGGAACTGTTAACGTCTGGCCCTAGTGTTTGCCTGAAATCATGTTACCATGCCCAATTTATTCTGATTAATTGTAGCTGTAATTTCAGACAACTCCACTAGCCCTGCCTTTTTCTCTTCCAGTTCCTTCAGTTGTAAACCCCTTCAAATTTCAAAAGTGTAGCAGTCAGTTCACTGACACCAAGGACAGCGGGCCCAGAAACCACAGCTTACGTTTATCACTGTATGAGCCCAGCAGCATGAACATTCTACGTGGTTAATTAGTACCATATGTAACTAGGTATCTGAAGAATCTAGTGTATTTTAGGAACCCTGTGAAAGTTTTCAGAATTGCAGTGTGCAGTGACTTGTATTGTTGGTATGTAATTACGTGATCAGCTTTCACCTGTTTATGCTTCAATCAGTTTCCACCTGCTAACCAGATTACGACTATATGACTCAGGGTTGGCAGTTCTGGCAGTTTTGCCTGATGTAATGCTTCGATTATATTCTACAAACAAATCAAAAATTCCCAGGCAAGCAAAAGAATGTTTAATCCAGAGTGTCATAACACACCAAGCCACTTGGCAGACTGGGCAGAAACCCATGAAATTCTTTTTTAATTTGAGCTCTACAAAACTAATGATGTTCAACACTGCCAACATAGTTAGCTAGCCAGAAAAAAGTTTGCATCTATTTGAATTTTGTTCCAATGTGTTTCTAGCTCCATCTTATTTATTTATTTATTTAATTTATTGAGAACTATAATTACAATACCTTTGAAGCAGGGGTTCTTTTACAATGGTTCCACACTGTACAATAATGAAAAACAAAAATGAACAAAACAAAGTAAGTTACATGGTAGTTGCAGTTACAAAATCACAGTGTTACAAAGACAGGACAAGTTGCAGTTTCTTAAAGCAGTCAAAGTATGACCTAGTCAGCATAAGTGCAAGGGGTTGGGTAGCAAGTGCTAAGCGATGGTGAGAGAGGTGGCGAAGGGGGGGGTAAAGGGAAGAAGCAGCAGAGAAGAGGGTGTGTGGTGATCAAGAGGACCTGGGAAGTCAAGGATGATGAAGAGGATAGGGAATAGAAAAATGAGGGGGGAGAGGGAGAGGGAGATGTCAGGAGAGGAGGAGTACAAGAGCAGGGTGCGTGACAGGGAGAGAGGCAGTGGGCAGGCAGACAGAGGGAGTCATGTGGGAGAAAGGGAAGGGAGGGCGAGATGCAAAGGAGGAAGGTAGGAGATGAGGTGGAATAGAAGGTAGAAGTAATGGTTTCTTTCTGTTTTGGGTTGAATTACAAAGGCTGACTGGTTCAAATTAGTTGTCATTTGATTCTTTGAACCCAAAGTTAATTTCAGTTAAACAAAAATAAACCCCTTGATTCTTAAGGATGGAGCTTGATTCTTTTCTGGATCATTTGTTTCAGCTTTAATTACTAGGGACTTAGCAGGTAGTGCCCCATGAAAAGATGCTTAGATAATTTATGACAAACATTGGATAGGGTGGATTTTATGAATAATTGGCACAGCAGATACTACAGAGTTTCTTGCAACTGTTCTAGTGCTTTGCCAGCAGGAGTGTAGCCAGACATTTCTATTTTGTTCACACCCTCTCCAACTGCTGCCCCCCCATTAAAAATGTACACATTCTCTACAACTGTCACCCCCCATCAAAAACGTGCACATCCTTTACAACTGCTGCCCCATCACAAAACAAATCAGATTGCTATCAGATGATTCATATAATCTCTAAACAGGTTGTACTAACTCAACTACTCCAGACTTGAACAATGGCAACAAAAAAAGCGTATGGGTTTGGATGGGAACTCAGAAAAAACTGTACACAAATGTGTACAGCGAGTATGCCTGCCTACACCCTTGTTTGCCAGTAATTAACATCACATCAGATTTTTATCACTTTTGTGCCTATCTAATATAAAGAAGGACTATTTAACTTTTGACAGTAGTCATTGTGTTTCATTTCTGGGCAGTGGGTGCTATGTGTTTTTCTTTTGCATTGTGATTTCTACTACAACACTGCTGCAGATACCTGGTGCTCCTATTTGGACTTTGTAGATTATGATTATCCAGCTCAGTGAATGTATGCAGGAAATGCTTTCAGTGTCAAAGGGACAGCTCCTATTTCCTTGTGCATCATATCATCTGTAATGAGTGGTATTTAAGAAACTATATTCTTGTGCTGTCTCTATGTGTATCAGAGATGTTATTTTGTGCTGGGCTATGTCTGACAATGTTTTCAGGGAATTTACCTTTCGCAGAATTCAAGGTTTATGTTACTATAATTATCATATTGTCAGTGATTTATTCCCTCTGTTTGAGATTTGTACTTAAGTCAAATACACACAGGTGTATGATTCTATTGCCCCCAGGATGTGTGGTTCCTACTTGGGTCTCTGTCTTTATTAGTGTTTTTTCTAATAATGGTGAATGGTCAATTGGGGGGACACTGATGATTCATTTCTTGGTAGACAATATATTACTGACTCTTGTCCTTTGTATTAAATTTGTATCTTGGGAGACTAACAGTAGTTATAGGTCTTCTTAGTTCATATTTACTGTATATGAAAGACACGCAGCGTAAAAGGAAGGCATTGGGCTGATATTCTTCAAAGTAAGCATGGTTATTAACACCAGCTGAGAAAATGTAAATTCTGACAGTATGTTGTGTTTGGGCTTGAGGTACTACAATATTTTTTAAATGCTAGCATTTTCAACCAAAAGGAATGACTAAATATCAAGGGCTATCATCCCACCAATGAGCTGTGCCACTCTTTTGGAAATTGGTGATTACTGTATGTGGCAGTTTACTGTGGCCATGGAAAAACTCTCTTTATGTAGTTTGTTTTGTTACTAATTCACTACCAGTGCTGGGGATCAACCTCTATGCTGGGTTCTGGTCAGTGGTAGTTGGACTCCTTCTGAAGCAGCACCAGTGGTGCTGCAGTAGTGGCTGGTTTACTTTAATGAATCATCTTATCCCACTTCCCATACCAGGCTGTCTCTACTGGCCCTTGGAGGATGCCATTTTCACATTTTCTTTTAACTTTTTAGTTTAGTTTAGGATTTTAACTATGTTTATAAAGTATAAATAAAAAGCAATAACAAAACTTTGTTCAGATTATTCCCAATAGCAATAAATAATGTATGAAATTATATGATGTTCATTCTTATATTGGGTGTTTTTTTTTTTTTTTTACTTTATTTATGCACCCTATCCCATTGGACTCTCTCCAGTGTGGTCATTCAACTTACAGGCTGATCCCATCCTCCTGAAGCCCAATGCTCTCCTGGCACATATCTCCATCTTGCCACATCTCTGAACCCCCCCCTTCAGATCTGAGTCCCCCTGGAGCAAAGACCACCAACTCCAACCGGTGCTCTATCTAAGTGCCTGATGGGGACAGATGAGTAAAGCAAAGCAAACTTTATTTATATTTCTTGAAACCAAGGCACTTTACAAGTGAATCATAAAACATATAAATTGATAAAATTACAGATATATAACTTAATTAAAATCTGGGAAGGCCTTCTGAAAAAGATAAGTCTTAAATTCTGACTTAAATCTCTCGATGGTCAGGCATTCTCTCAACTGACGAGGTAGAGAATTCGACAGAGTAGGGGCCACAAAGGAAAAAGCACAAGCACCTGATGTCTTCAAATGTACCATGGGAATCTCTAGCAATCCCTCATTGGCAGATTGGAGAGGGCGGAGGAGGCGATAGGGAGTCAAGACATCTTGCAGGTAGCTGGGTTAGAGTTCGTGTAGGGCTTTAAAGGTCAGAAGACTGACTTTAAAGGTGATCCAACACTGAACAGGCAGCCTGTGCAGTCTGCGCCGCACAGGTATAATATGGCTGGTTCTACATGTACCAGTCAATAGCCTGGCTGCTGCATTCTGCACTAGCTGCAAGCAGTGGATATCAACCACAGGAAGCCCTAGGTAGAGGGCATTACAGTAGTCAAGACAGGTGGTGATGAAGGCGTGAACCAATGTAGGAAGGTCATCTGGAGGAACTAGGTGTTCCCCTCAGGAGATGTTCCTCAGATGGTAGAAAGAGGATTAGATAACAGCAGACACCTGAGGTTTCAGGGTTAAGTTGTCATCAAAAATAACACCCAAGTTATGCACCTGGTTGGAGATAGTAAGCTGGACGCCATGAAGCCATATGCCTTCCCAGCCCCCAAACCTGCCCCCAGATGACCAGGATCCACAACCAACACTTTGGTCTTGTCAGAATTCAGTCTCAGCCAGCTAGTGCTCATCCAGTCCTTGATCTTGGTGAGACAGTTGTTAAACATAGAGACTGCATCCCCTTGTTTGTGTAGAAAGGACAGATACAGCTGAGTATCATCTGCATAGCAGTGAAAACTCAAACTGTATCACCTAATGATATATCCTAATGGCAGCATGCACATTATGAACAACATGGGCACCAGTACGGAGTCCTGCGGGACCCCACAAGACAGGGGAAGGGCATCAGAGGAATACATTCCAGTGACCACCCTCTGAGACCTGCCCATGAGGAAGGATGAAAACCATTTTAGAACTGTTGCTGACAGTCCACAGAGACACTGCAGGCACTCCAATAGCACAGCATGGTCCACAGTGTCAAATACTGTGGAGAGATCGAGCAGGACCAAGATGGTACATGCATTCGATCCCTCACTATTAGGATGTCATTCAATACCAGGACAAGTGCAGTCTTGGTGCTATGTCTCTTCCAAAATCAAGACTGGAGAGCATCTTTGGCCCAGAATTGGACATGATGCCAGTGCCACTAATTCTGCCTTCACCTACCAATGGGAAGGGGGTATTTTTATGTTACTGTTCCCCCATATGCCCGGTGGTGCAATGCACTCCAGTGCATTGCATGTATGCTTCCGATCATGCCCACAGAAGCACCACCGTGGCCTATCCCCTACAAGCTGGTTCCTAACTGCTAAAAGACCCCTAGTCACTGCTAGGAGCTGCTAGATGGTGAGAACTTGATTCCCCCTCCCTCCCCAGAAGAGGAGAGCTGCCCTCTGGGTGCTCAATCCTTTCCTCCCCTGCTGACCCCTGGCAACCTGGGTCAGCTCCCAAACCCGGGTCACTGGTGTGGTGAGAGGCATGGCGTTCAACCCCTCAACTCTCAGTGTCACCGGGCCAGCCTTATATTGGGTTGATGACTAATTATTAGACATGTAGATAGAAACAAGGCAATTCATTCAGGGGGGATGGAAAAATAAACACTCATATGGCAAGTTTGATATTTAGCAGAGGCATTAATGCAGCATTCCTTATTCTTACAGTAAAAAAAGTAAAGTGCTCCCTTGACCAAATATGGGAATATGTTACATAATTTATTTTTGGATATTGGCAAGAGAAAATGAAGGCATGACTTTACATGATTTTTATTAACTTAAATCATATGTCCATCTGATCAATCTGGTCCATCATGTCTCTACTGGAAGATGTCGGAGACGCTGCTGTATCCTGAGAAGAGAAATGTTCATGCAGATACATAACCAGCTCATACACATCAAAGAATATTTGAGGCTTTCCATCTTTTGACACCTTTGCTTTGGTTTGGGACAGCAAGGAAAACTGGGTTCCTATTTCCAGAACTTCCTGATGGTATGCCAAGAATGTCCGGTGACGTTGCTGTGTGGCATAGCAGTAGTCATGATAAATGTAATATTTATTGTTTTTGTATGCCAAAGTTTCTATAATTCTGGCTAGTTTAAAAATCAAGGGTAGAGGACCTGGTTTGCTGGCCAAGGCACCTAGCTTCACCTGAGCTCTTTCCTTCTAAGACTGCTTGAAAGGCAGAGTAGAGAACCCTACCAGAGCAAGGGAAAAGGATTAAGACTTCTTTTGGCTAAGCAGATTTACTGTGTGTTGTTATTTTTATTTTGTACTCACAGGGATTGCTGCTGTTTGTTGCTAACATTCCATTGCTTTATTTTTCTCTGATTCAAATTGTTGTTGCTGGTATACCTTCTTCTGCATTATTGCAAGGTGTGCCTACAGGTGTGTCTAACAGATTACTGCTGTAATCTTCTGATTCAAATTGTCTTTTGCAAGGTATATCTTCTGTTACTGCTTTATTTTTCTCTGTAGCAAAGTGTTTCTTACAGGGTATATCTTCTCTGAAATTATTACAGGTGATGCTTTACAGGTTTTACAGTTTTATCTAACATTTGGATAAGCTTTCAGGGTTACTGCATTTGTTGCTGACTGATTGTTTCTGCTCTTACCTCTTTGTTCTTTCGTCCATGGTTCTTCATTTTCAGTGAGGAAGGGCCCAACCACCCCACACTATACTCATTTTATAGGGTACCACAGTTGTGACATTTCCTGTGGCACAGCAGGATGGGGTGGATCAGTGGGGCATCCACAAGATGAGCTCATTTACAGGGGCTCTAGTAATTTAACTTGTTATAACAAGTTATACAAAAACAAAACACAAAATCAAACCATTACTTGCATTTTCTTACTTCTAATTACTCTGATTAGGTTATAAACCTAGCAACTTATCTGGAATGGATATCATTAACTACAGGCACTGTGGAACAATTTTCAGAAGGACAGTCTTCCAGGATTTAGGACACTGTCCTACATGTTGGGCCATTGGAGA
Organism: Neoceratodus forsteri; assembly: GCA_016271365.2. Classification (NCBI taxonomy): domain Eukaryota; kingdom Metazoa; phylum Chordata; order Ceratodontiformes; family Ceratodontidae; genus Neoceratodus; species Neoceratodus forsteri. Next base: position 1,390,177,847 of record CM057453.1, read on the forward strand.
TCTTAGGGCTCAGCTCCGGGCAGCATGGGCAGAGATTGTGTGCCTCAAATTTCATATTCAAGAGGAAATACATTATAAGAACCACCCGCCATTTCCCCAACATCCAACAGAAAAACCTTGGCTGCAGAGGGTAATTGGTCCAGGAGGTAGGCAGGTGGTTAGGAGGGGCAAATCGGGTGCCCCATCACTCTCTGCTCTACAACATATTACCTCCAAAAACCATATACACACTACAAATAGGTGTCTGTCTCTATCTCTGAAATCAAACAAAGGGGCACAGGACACTGCAGCACAGGAGCAAGCACAACAAAACTCACTCAAATCAGGAACCAAAACAAAAAAAGCAAAAAGGAAATCCAAAAAACTTCTGATCATAGGAGACTCCATGATTCGGGGAGTTGATACCCATCTCCAGCCAGGGGAAATGGTCAGATGTCTCCCAGGTACATCAGCGTGGAGAGACACTGACCGTATTCCTAAAATTGTTCACAAAGCAGGAGAAAGCATTGACTTTCTGGTACACATAGGGACTAATGATCTCGCCAGATGGTCAGTTGTGGAGACCAAGGAACACCTGACCAGGCTGGGTGACAAACTATCATCTATTTCATCTGGCATCTCCTTCTCTGAGATCCTGCCAGTCTGGGAGAGGGGGGCAGATGGACAGAAGGTCAGAGAAGGGGAGATAGGGGAGCTAAACATGTGGCTCAAGGGCTGGTGGCAGGAAAAAGGACACAGATTTGTAGAGAACTGGCAACAGTTCTGGGAGTGAAAGTTCTTTCAATTTGATGGACTGCATCTGACTAAGGAGGGAGTCAGTGCATTGAGACAGAAGTTTGACATCTTTGCAGAATATTTAAACTAGCAAATGGGGAGAAGGGTGCAGCACCCCATACATCGAATGGGAAGAACACCCTTCCCCCCTCAGCTAGTGGTCAAACAGGGATTCAGCATGTTTGCAGTTCATTTGCATCACCAGGTAAGAAAAAAGGGCTGTCTACCCATACGACGCACAGGGAAAATGCCAAACCTCACTCAACAACTAGCACACCAAAATCTGGCCAATGGAAAATCATGTACACAAATACTCACAGCCTGGGAAATAAGATCCCAGACCTTCAGGCAATAATGTCAGAGGCTAAACTGGAAACTGGACATAGTAGCAATTAGTGAGACGTGGTTTACCAGTAACCACACTTGGGAGACTTCAGTACCTGGCTATGTATTGTTCAGAAGAGACAGAGGTGCAAAAAGGGGGGTGGAGTGGCCCTGTATGTCAATGAAAATATCAAAGCTACAGAAATTCAGAATACACATAAGGAGCCAGAAGAACTCTGGGTCACCCTGGAAACAGGAAATGGGACAGCCATAAGAACCGGGATTGTCTACAGGCCCCCCAGATCAGGGGGAGGACATAGACACATTACTGTTAGAAAATATACAAAACATGACAGCTAAAGGGGAGGTTCTGATAATGGGAGACTTCAACATGCCGGATACAGATTGGTCAGTGCCATCAGGAACATCTGCCAGAACTAGACACATGTTAGATTCCCTGCAGGGGGAGGGCCTCAAACAACTGGTACAACAACCCACAAGAGACAGTGCTATCCTAGATCTAGTACTGATTAACAGGGAAGGGATCACAGATCTCCAGGTAGAAGGTCACCTGGGGGCCAGTGACCATCACTTGGTATGGTTCAATTAGGCCACTACATCTAAATCATCCCATTCCAAGGCAAAAATATGGGACTTCAGAGGAGCTGACTTTGATAAGATGGCCAACAGAGTTAAGCTAGCCCTGGCAAAAACAAACACAGGTGAGGGGGTACAGGCAAAGTGGGCAAGCATTAAGGATGCAATACTTGTGTTAGACAGGAAAGGAAGTGCAAAAGAAGAAGGAAACCACTTTGATTCTCATATACAGTAGCAGAAAAGGTCAGAACCAAAAGGCTGGCCTTCAGGAAATATAAGGGAACACAGCGGGATGAAGATAGGGAGGCATACCAAACTGCCCTAAGGGAAGCAGGGAAGGCAGTAAAGCTAGGCAAAGTCCAAAACTGAGGAAACACTAGCACTAACAGTAAAATAAGGTGACAAGACTTTCTATAGATACATTAGTGAAAGGAGAAAGTCCAGAGGGGTTATTGCTAAGCTCAATGGAGAAATGGGGGCATGTGAGGAGGAGGACCCTGTAAAAGCATCTATCCTAGATAGATACTTTTGCTCAGTATTTACTGAAGAGAAGGAAGGGCAGGGCCCACAGCTCAACACCAAGGACACAGGGGGGAGGGAGGTGAGCACTACTCCATTTACAAAAGAAAGGGTCCTATAAGAGCTTGCTAAGCTCAGGGTGGATAAGGCAATGGGGCCTGATGGCATACATCCCAGGGTACTAAAGGAGCTAAGGGTGGAACTAGCAGAGCCATTAACATAACTGTTTAATGAGTCTCTGAGCACAGGAGAGGTCCCAGAAGACTGGAGAAGGGCTCATGTGATCCCACTCCACAAGAGTGGTAGCAGGCAGGAGGCAGGGAACTACAGACCAGTCAGTCTTACCTCAGTAGTGGGCAAGATTATGGAGGCACTCTTTAAGGAAAAGATAGTGCAACACCTGGAATCCATAGGGGGCACAGGATCCAAGACAGCATGGATTTACAAAAGGAAGGTCCTGTCACTCTAATCTCATAAATTTCTTTGACTGGGTAACCAGAGTGGTGGACCATGGGTGAGAAGTTGATGTCACCTACCTTGACTTTAGCAACACTTTTGTCACTGTTCCACATAGAAGATTGATAAATAAGCTGGGTAGGCTTGGAGTGGGTCAGAAGTTGGTCAACTGGGTGACAAACTGGTTGACGGGCAGAAAACAGAGAGTGGTGGTAAATGGTATACAGTCAGAAGAGATGCAAGTCACAAGTGGGGTACCTCAGGGATCAGTCCTGGGGACAATCCTCTTCAATATCTTCATTAGTGACATTGCAGATGGACTAGAGGGTAAGGCTTGTCTGTTTGCAGATGACACCAAGATCTGCAACAGAGTAGATGATCCAGATGGAGTGGGCAGAATGAGAAGAGATCTGGATAAACTAGCAAAATGGTCAGAAGAGTGGCAACTGGGACTTAATGCAAAGAAGTGCAAGATCATGCACATAGAGAAGAGAAACCCTGAAGCCACCTATAGGCTGGGAGGGGAGTTGCTGGCAGTCACAAAGGAAGAAAGAGACTTGGGCATCATTATCACAGATGACCTGAAATCATCCAAGCAGACCTCTAAAGCCATAGGTAAGGCTAGGGGGATGTTAGGGTATATTAGTAGGGGTATCACAAGTCATAAGAGGGAAGTAATAATCCCTCTTTATAAGACACTGGTTAGGCCCATCTGGAGTACTGCATGCAGTACTGGAGGCCACACCTTCATAAGAACATTAACCAAACTGAGGCAGTCCAGAGAAGGGCAACCAAAATGGTGCAGGGACTGCATCAGAAGACATATTAGGACTGATTAACGGAGCTCAATATGTATACCTTTGAGCAAAGGTGGGAGAGAGGTGATATGATCGAGACATTCAAACACCTTAAGGGTATTAACAAGGTGAAAGAGTCTAACATGTTTAAATATAAGAAAAATAGCAGGACAAGAGGACACAGTACGAGATTAGAAGGAGGCCGATTAAGGGGGAATGTGAGGAAATTATTTTTCACAGAAAGGGTGGTGGATGCATAGAATGGCCTACCTCAGGAAGTGGTGGTTATGAATACAGTGCAGGGCTTCAAACAGGCATAGGATAGGCATAAAAGAGCAATACAGATGAGTATGAATAGATAGGCCACTGACAGAGCAAAGGCAGATGGGACATTTATAAGGTAGGAAAAGAAATGGGCAGACTGGATGGGCCTTGCGGTCGTTATCTGCTGTCAACTTCTATGTTTCTATTTTCAAAGAAGATGTGCTGGTGCAAATGAGATGCGCCAAATGAAAAAATGGGTATTTTCAGGAGATGCGATGAAAAATGCTCCTGGTGCATCCCCTCTAAAAATACCAAAGATGCGCTATGGCCCAACCTGAAATGGGTCAGTACATCTTGAAATGCAGTGAGTGCATCTGGGAGCACTGAAATACCACTTAGGAGCATTTTAGCCAGGAACACTGAAGCAACAGGGCAGGATGGCTGATGGGACATGAGGGCTGTGGAACAGCCAAAACAGGGAGAGAAGCAGCCCAAGGCCAAAGGGGTGGAAAGTGGCACTGCAAAAGTGCAAAATGGGCAAAGACACAGCCCACATGGGCACAGTATGAAGCACCACATACATGCACCATAAACACAGGGAATAAACAAGTACAGTGGGCATGGCACACAGGGGGCCAGGGAAAAAGACCTACAGCACCTGTGGTGCTACGGACAGCAAGGCCTGGCCATGCACAGATGTACATATGCACAGGAATTAGACAAGATGGACATGGTAGCCACACCACTGGCACAATGGCACACAGGCCAGTGGTTGAAAGAACCAGAACAGTGCCAACACTGTCCTGCAGTGTGCGGCATACCGTTGTAGTGCACATGGTGTCCCACCACCCTGACCCATACAACAACCTGGACCTCCTTTCCTCTAATCATCCCTCCTGCCTCTCCATTGTGGTGAAGAATTACATCACATAGCCAAATGGGAAAAGAACTGCCTTACCACCTTGGTGGGTGTATTGGAAGAGAGACCGACATTCATTTCTTCATTGGCTCACTTCACTTGGTCTGTATAACAACAATAGTGTTCCCACCCACTTTTTGGCTTGCTTCACTTGGTATCATGGACAGGATACCTTTATCGGAGTACAAAGCAGGACATGGTTACAGTGAAAATGGAATCTAGAAGGCCAGAAACCTCCGGTGGAACTGGAGAAGGGACACGGTTGAACCCGATCACAATGCCTTATTATTTTGCTGCACCCTTGTTGCCATGGTTCTGAGGGGATTCTACGGATTCTTATACCACTAACCTAGGAGAGTTCCAGAGCCAGATGACATCTATGTTATGACTGTACAAAATTCCTGAGCTACAGCAGGTGTAAATGTTAATTGGACAATTTACAGGTGCAGCTCATTGAGAAGTTAGTGCATGGCCAGAACATGAGAAGGCACTGGTGAAGCAAATCATCAGTAGGTTATGTAGAATGTTTGACACCCGTACTTTACCTGACCTGAAAATGAAATTCTTTTCAAGAATGCAAGGAGCTGGTGAGACTCTACGAGAGTACGCTCACAGCTTACAAGAGGCCCTTAAGGCAATTGAAGGATTGGACCCCATGATTTGCATGACCTAGATGAATTATTAAAGGAGAGGTTCATAGATAGGGAAAAGAATGACACTCTTCACTGAGAATTGAGGCTGTTGTCCAAGCAAAATCTGGACATGAAAATCTTGAATTTTGAAGAGGAAGCTATTGAGCTCAGGGGCCATGACAACCCTGATGACAGGTCGGAAGTTCTACAATGTTGTGAGAAAGTACAGAAAAATTACTGGATGGGACAGCCGGCATGTTGCCGGGCTGCAGTCACTACCAGCCATTATGACCAAGATCAAAATGCGAGTTATTGCACACCAAGGACCTTCAGTCCAAAGATGAAGAGAGAAGGACAGAGGCCTCCAGAGACAGAGCTGTCTACAAAAATGTGGCAGGAAATGAAGAGAGAGATCCAGAATCTCTGAGAAGATTTAAGGTGAGAAATAAGAGATCAGATGGCAAAAGAGTCAGAGTGGTGCTCATCTAGACCCCCGGAAGCCAGAAATATGGGAAGAAGGATGTCAGACCAATCTGATGCAAATGGAAGGCCCATATACTGGAAGTGTGGGATCAGTGGCCTCACTGCGAGGAGATGCGCACAGGAGACAAATACGCCTGCCATGGCTTTAAACAGGGATTCCCCAGGGTGGAGGACTAAGCCTCAGAACAGCTTCCAATAGCTTCATTAAAGAACTCCACACAGTCCCGGTTCATAGGAAGTTGTCCAACCACCACTATAAAGATTAATGGAATGGAAGTGGGGCACTATTGGACACAGGATAGCAGGTGATGACACTGTAGGGCAAGACTTTCTTCAAACACTGGACAAAAGACCAGTTAACTCAACCCCCCAAGAGATGGATGAATCTAGTAGCTGGAAACAATCTCAATATCATATTCCTATCATTGGTTACTGTATATGGAAGCAAGTATTACCTTAGGAAAGACTGAACATTCGAACCAGGGGATACTTATCAACAACCTATGTGATGACAACCTGCCAACTGTAATATTGGGTATGAACCTACTCCAACATCGTCAAGAGGATCTGCTACAGGTGTTGAGAGAACAGACCAATTTACTCTTGTGGAATGAGAGACAGGCCTTGCAAGGGACCATTATACTACTCCAGTGCCATCAAAGATTTGCTAATAAGAATGGGGAGATTGGAAAAGTCAGAGTAATGGATGAGAGGCCAGTCCAACTAAAGCCGGGTGTTGAAATTATACTGTTGTGCAGAACCAAAGTGGAACAATGAGATAAAGATTACACAGCCTTAGTCGAACCAGAATGGGCCAGAGGAGAAGATCCAGTTGTGGTGGCTAGGAGTTTAGTCATGGTGAAGGGTGGAAAAGTTCCTGTCTGTCTGTTGAATTATGGCACTCAGCCAGTGACCATGTATAGATGGCAGGCCATTGGTCATCTCAAGAAAGTGGAATGGGAAGATGTAATCCCAGGTAAAGAGGAAATGCCTTACGTAACCAGTGCCACTATCACAGTGCAGGAAGGTGACATCAAGGACGAAACTTCCGATACTTGGATACAAGAAATACTGTAGATATGGGAAATCCAAGGACCACAGAAGAAGAAAAGGCAGAGTTGCTGAAAGTGATAAAGAGACATACCGAGGCCTTTTCTCATCATGCACTGGACTTTGGGTGCTCCACAAAGGTGATACACCATATTCCCACAGAAAACTACCCACCCATTCAGAAATGATTTAGACCCATGCCTCCTGCATTATACCAGCCAACCAAGCAATGTTGGAAGCAGATGTTCTAAAGGAGAGCCACAGTCCATGGGCAGCACAAATAGTTCTAGTCTGGCAGAAAGAGGGACAGATACGATTTTGTATGGACTATCAAAAACTCAATCAGATTACACACAGGGATGCTTACCCATTACCCCTCATTGAGGATGCTCTGACAGCACTGAAGTCTGCAGCAGTTTTCTCGACCGTCGACTTGGCAAGTGGATACTGGCAAGTACCCATGGCATCCAAAGACCAAGAAAAAACAGCTTTCATGACTCCCATGGGGTTGTATGAATTTTCCTGAATGCCATTTGGACTTTGCAATGCACCAGGAAAATTTCAGCACTTAGTAGAACAATGTTTTGGGAGTGAGAATTTTGACACAGTGCTTCTTTATTTAGATGACATCATAGTTCATTCGAAAACGCACATAGAACATTTTAAACATATGAACTGGTTTTTTAATGCTTAAAAAGTTATGGGCTAAAGATTAAACCTGCAAAGTGTCATTTCCAGAAAGAGAAAGTCAACTATTTGGGACATGTAGTATCTGCAGAAGGGATAGCGCCAGTTCCAGAGAAAATTAAAGTAGTGAAAGAATGGCCATGTCCAGTCACCATCAGAGATGTAAGGTGATTTCTAGGATTTGTTGAATATTATCGCCGATTTGTAAAGGATTTTTCCAAGCAAGAAGCCCATTAACTCATTGCCTCCACAGGCTCACTCTGAGATTACACCACTTGCCTTCTGAATCTCCTGTATACTTTTAACAGTGAATCCTGGGCCTTTCTAAGCAAAATCAAGCCATAGTCAGCATGTCGCAAACAAATGCTAATAGCTCAATAACTGTACATGCTAGACACAAAGTATGAGTTGCAGAGTTATTCAGCACAAAATTGTCTTTCCAATGGTGGCATGCATGTAATAATAAGTAATTTTGTTTTTTTTCTGTACTGGTCAAAAGAGCAAACTAAATTTTTTATTCACTAAAACAGGCAACATAAGCTATACACACCATACCATAAACAAATGTAAATAACTCCTGAAGTATACATGATATGCACAAAATATCAAGGACAATGTTGTTTAGCATAAAATTACCTTTCCAACGGTGCTATGCAGTCAAATATATATTATATTCTGTTACACTATATATTAAAATATATAAGTGACTTCTGCAGATGTTGCAAGGGCACACTGGGGAGTCAGTAGCTGACTTCTGCAGACATCCTCAGGACACACCAGTGTATTTTACTGACTTCTACAGGCATCTGCTAGGAGACAATGAGTTAACACGGATTGTTACGGCACTCCAAAGGAAGCAAAATCTGCGAACATAGTCAAGTGAATTGGACGCCAGAATGCCACTGCATTTAATCACCTGAAGACAGTGTTATCCACAGTACCGGTGCTCACTTATCCAGATTATCAGAAGGCTTTTCACCTCTACACCAATGCAAGTAACAAAGGCCTAGGAGCGGTGCTCTCCCAAGTACATGAGGGAAGAGAAAAGGTGATCGCTTATGCAAGCAGAGGATTAAGGGGTTCAAAGAGAAATGATGAAAGTTACAGTTCTTTTAAATAGAAGTTGTTAGCACTTGTGTGGGTTGTGACAGAGAAATTTAGTCAGTACCTCACGGCTACTTCGTTCACTGTATACACAGATAACAACCCCTTGGCACATCTTGACACAGCAAATCTTGAGGCATTAGAGCAACGATGGGCTTCCAGGCTGGCTAATTTCTATTTCACCATAAAATACTGATCAGGAAAGTCAAATGGTAATGCAGATATTCTATCTAGATTCCCCAACTGCAATGAAAAAGAGACAGTGGAAACAGAGAGAAAATTTGGAAATGCCGCCTTTTATTCATATTCCAGCAAAAATAGTACAATTGTGCTGTCAGTACTTGCAGACTACTGTTCAGAGTGCAGAAACAATGTTGACAGTGCCAGCATATGAAAAAACGGGTTTGTGTACGCAGCTACAAAATCAGAATCCTTTATTCCAAATGCTCAAAGAGAAACTGAGAACCAAAAGTCCAGTAAAAGCCCCAAAAAGAAAGACTCTAACTACAGAATTAACCAAACTGTTAAGACAATGAGAATATCCTGGCTTAGAACACAACAAAATTGCACGGAAAGCCAGAGATCCAAGAACAAGAGAAGAAATCATTCAGATACTTATCCCTCAGGCAGAAGCAGATACTGTACTAGAAGCTTACCACAATCAGTTGGGTCATTTTGGACACCAAAGATGGAGAAAACAATCAGGGAAAGATTTTATTGGATAGGTATGAGAGAAGACATTAGACAGTGGTGTGAGAACTGTATGGCTTGTAACCTTAAAAAAAGAGGCCGATAAACAGAAAGAACCCTTACACTCAATTGTAACCAAAGAACCATTGGAGATTGTTGCCTTAGACCATTTGAAGATTATACCTAGTAAAAGTGGATGCCAGTACGTACTGATGAATATTGATCACCAAACGAAATTCATGGTGGCAGTACCCGTAAGAGATTTGTCAGCTTAGATCACCGCTGAAGCTGTGTGGAAATTTTTGTATGATCATATGGATACTCTTCACAAATATTGACTGACCAAGGTGATGCATTTGAATCCTTGTTATTTAAAGAACTGTGTACTATGCAAAGCAGCAGAAAACTGAGAACCGCCCCATATCATCTGCAAACAAATGGTCTATGTGAACGAGCAAACTACACATTACTAGAGACATTAAGAGCAATGTCAGTCAAACAAAAGCGAAATGGCCTGATTTACTTCCAGAATTCTGCTAGGTATATTACAATATGGTACCCTGCTCTACAGGGTACACGCCTTATTATTTAAAGTTCGGCCTACATGGGAGACTTCTGATGGACATGATTCTTGATGTAAAGCTGACCTATAGAAAAACAGAGGAACCAACCTTGTTATGGGTAGAGAAGCATCAGCATAGACTTAGAGAAGCAGCTGACATTGTGTCAACACAAATAAGACGTACAACAGTGGCAAAAAGAACAACATGACCATAAAGCACATGCTGTACCTTTATTTGTAGGAGACAGAGTCTTGTTAAAAAACACTCATACCATAGGGCATAAACTTGCCTCTAGGTGGGAGCCCACACCATTTGTGATAACAGAGATTCCGTGTCCAGGACTTCCAGTATATAAAGTCAGAACAGAAGAAGGAGGACACTCTAGTAATACTGTGCATCAAAACCTTGTAATGCCTTGTATATTTCAACCCTCTAGTTTAGACAGTGGTCAAGATGATAAAGCAAACAGATGGGACAGACAGGAGCACACAAGCATAGATATAACTATCCCTGGAGACCCTATATAATGGCCTTGGTTGCCAGGTATTACAATGTTTAATCCCAGTTCTACTAGGCCTACAGAAAGTTCTATACATAGCTCTGCATGTACAACAAAAAGTCCTCCAAGATGTTGGAAAGAAGAAATCCAATAAAGTTCAAAATAGTCATCTGTAAATAAGGCAAAATACAGTACAAAGTTAGAATGTAGATTATCTGACAGTTAACAAATGTTAAAATGGTAGAAGTGTTAAACAGAAATGATAAATGGTAAGAAGTAAGAATTTTTAAAGTTTTAAATCTCTAAAGTGTGGTGTATTCTCAAAAATTTAGGAGGATACATAGGGACATGTCTCTTTTAGTGGGGCTGAGCTGCTCAAGCACAGCATTCCACCCCAGCCATTCTGGAACCAGAAGCCTGGTTTTCAAAAGTCTGAACAGTTTTGGCAGTTCCTGGGCACCTGTTGAGGAGAGAGGATGCAGCAAGTCAAGGGGACAGGTAAAGGGCTTACCTTGGGTTGAAGCCATCCCATAGGGCTTGCTTGCACGCCTGCTCTGCCTCCAGTGCCCGAAGATCCCTCCTGCTGCTGTGTGGTGCTCTCGGTGGTGCCATCAGGGATCCCCAAAGAGGGAGAGAGAGAAACAATGTACAGTTCGGCCGTTTTGAGCTGTGAGCCCGGCCGTTTATTTGTTTTGGCCCCCCAAATTATTTTAAAAGTATTTCCCGGTCCCCGTCATCGGCAGAGAAGAGCTGCATCACATCTGCGCGTTATCAGCCATCTGAGGCCCCCTGACATCCTCTCTGTTGCCTGATTAGCTCCCTCCCATTGCCAGAATACCTCCTTCCTCCCGATCCCAGTCCAGCAGCCAGCAGAGTGGTGAGCCTGTGGCAGCACATGATTCATGCTATCCACCTGAACAAAAATAAATATTGGATTTGTTTTTTTATTTTATTTGTTAGCACATAAGGCACTTGGTGGAGCGGCTGAGCAACACGGGAGTGTTGGGGAGCCAGGACCCAAAATTAATTATTCAGGAGGGTTGGGGGAACAGTAACGCCCACAGGGAGAGACTAGTGCAACAAGGCCACAGAAGAGGCCATAAATATTCATTAGAAAGGTGGAACAGGGCAGAACGAAGATGGAAGAGTGACAACAGGCTCTCAGAGAGCCATGGAAAATTAAAGGGGCCCTGCCTCCTGAATATTAAAAGGGCAACTCTCATCCCAATTAAGAGGGCACCAGGCCACAGTTTAGGAAGGGCACCAGGCCCAGTGTAAGAAGGGCACCAGGTCCAGCTTAAGAAGGGCACCAGGCCCAGTTTAAGAAGGGCACCAGGCCCAGTGTAAAAGAAGGCCCCAGGCCCACAGTAAAATGAAAGGCACCAGGCCCAGTTTAAGAAGGGCACTAGGCCCAGTGTAAGAGAGCAGGAGTGTAGCCAGACATTTCCATTTTGTACACAGTCTCCAACAGTTACACCCCCCCAATTTAAAAATATACACATCCTTTCCAAATGGCACCCCCTTCCTAACAAGTCAGATTGTTGTCAAATGACTCCTCTACTCTCTAAAGAGGTTATACATGTATTGGACACTCCTCAGTGGCCTACACTAACCCAAATACTACAGATTAGAATGATAATATTAACAGAGTGGCTTATGGTTTGTGACAGGCACTCAACAAAACTGTACACAAATGTGTACAGTGAGTATGCCTGTCTACACCCTTGTAAGAGAGGGCACCAGGCCCACATTTAAGAGGGCAACAGGCCCAGAGTAAAGCAAAGGGCACCAGGCCTAGTTTAAGAAGGGTACCAAGTCCAGTGTAAGAGAGAGCACCAGGCCTACAATTAAGAGGGGCACCAGGCCCAGTTGACTAAAGGGCACCAGGCCCGTGGTAGTAAAGGGTAGCCCAGGCCTAGCGAGTGATGGAAAGCCAGCCTAACAGTATTAAGGGCAGCCCAGGCCTAGTGAGTTAGGGCAAGCCAGCCCAGCAGTAATAAGGGCAGCCCAGGCCTATCAAGTTAGGGCAAGCCAGCCTAACAGTAGTAAAGGTCAGCCCCAGCCTAGTGAGTTAAGGCAGGCCACCCAATGGTACTATGTGCACGAGGCCCAGATAAGTGAAGGCACCAGGCCCAAAAGTAATAAAGTAAGGGCAATATAAGGCCCAGGACCCGCAGCTAGCTATTTAGGCTCACAGTTGTATAGGGGCCCAGTGATAGAAGCGACCCCAGGTTTACTAGGAGCCTAGCTAGCCACGTAAGTCCTCTAGTGTTAAAGGGGCCAGGCCACCCATTCATTGTGTAGTATTCCAGAGAGTTATTCCCCACTGTGGTGTTTCCACAGTAACAGGAGAACCCAATTTAGCCAGAAGGGATCCCCATTAGAGTTAGGTCCACCAGAGCTAGGGTTGAATCAGTACAATAAATTGCCTGTATATTTACTGTGGTCTGGATACTGAGACTGCATATTTATTGACCACTACAGAATGAATTGAGACTCTGTTGGCATTTGCCTGAATTATTATTCCTTGTATGAACATTATCAAGTGTCAGAACTGTCTTGCATTGCTTTATGCCCAGCATTTCGGTACTGGATAACTATTTGAATCAGTCTTCAACTGTCTTCAGAGTCACTTCATCCCAGTGTAACCCTGTCAGTCTTCACCTATCCTTCAAGAATCATCCTCCAGTGCATCCAGAAGCAAACAACAGCCAATCCATGATGAGCCGTACCGCAGTCACCTCGAAGTTGCATCATCTCGTTTGTTATTTTCCTCTTACAGTTTCCCAGTATGGCTTGGCCCAGTGCAGAAGTCTGCCATCTGTTTTCATGTTTTCATGTCCGCAGTGAAGTACTGTTCAAACCATCAGTGTCAGTTCTCCAAGTGACGTTCTGTTTCTTGTTTTTAGTATGTCCTGCCTCATCCGGCCGTAAACTCCAAGTTTAGTCGCAGTTCGACATACGATTTATTGTTTTGGTGAGTGCCTTGGCTCATCCAGCCTTGGAACTCAGAAGACTGATGCACTTTGATGCCCAAAGAAAGTGGTTGCCTGGAATCCAAGAGTGGTCCAGAGGTCCTGATCCAGTGGGAGCGTGTCAGTCAATGTATGTCTTCAATCCAGAGGGAGTGCTTGTCTGGAGTCCAGGAGTGGTCCAGAGGTTCTGATTCTCCTGATCCAGTGTGTTCATCAGTCTAGAGTGCATCTTCAGTCCAGAAGTGAACTGTTAGTTCTTCTTATCCTCCTTCTTCATCCCATCACTTGGCAACCCAGAAGCAGATTGTGGCCAGGTGGTTTGCTTTGCTTCATCTTTCTGGGCAGTCTACAAGTGGACTGCACCTGGATCTTGTATTCCTTTCCAGCAACCATAGAGAGGTGGGGTGTAGTCGAGAACCCATGGTCTGTTAAATCATTTCTGCATCCTTAGCTTCCCACCAATGTTCCATATTTCACTGGGAAACCAGTGGAGTGTTTCCACATTTCTTTCATCGACAGAAATATTTATGTGCACCAATTGACAATCATCTACTGTATAGACTCTTCTGGTAGTAATAGAGTGGCTGTAATCTTCAAAACCTAAGTTTGGGGAGAGGTGCACCTCAGGGTGGAAGTAGATATCTGAGGATAGGAAAGACACTCTTACAGCATAGCTGTTACAGTCGATTGATCCATTTTGATGTTCTATGCTGTAGAGTTTTCCCTCTTATAGGGAGGTAGGGAAACAGAAATAAGATGATCTTACAGTGTAGCTGTTATAGTTGATTATTCCTCTTGCACATGGTGAAACATAATTTTGCATATAGTGAAATATAACCTTGCATCTGGTAAAGAAATAGGTTGTATATGTATGATTGTCCCTCTCTTGTGTCCCTACCTGATGATCAGTTGCCAATAAACAAGTTCCTTTCCTCTAATCGTGCCTCCTGCCTCTCCATTTTGGTGAAGAATTACATCACATAGGCAAATAGGAAGAGAACTGCCTTACCACCTGGGTGGGTGTATGGGAAGAGAACCTGACATTCATTTCTTTGTTGGCTCACTTCACTTGGTCTGTATAACAACAATCACACTCCCCCCTACTTTTCGACTTGCTTCAAGTGTACTATGCATATTTTAAAATATATTGATGAAAATTGAAATATACTGAAATAAAGCATGTAAATATATTTTACCAATATATTTCTAATACATCTATAAATGTATTAATATTTTTTTATTCTAATGCCATTTACTCTGTAGTATATTTAATATAGATGATTGATATATTTCTAATATCTCAATAAATATGTTTGTCACACTTATTTGTATTATCTATATACAAGCATAGTGCATTTTAAATGCATATCAAAATTTAGAAAATGGACTAAGAAAATCCCAGGCTCTTATTGGCTGATAGATCTGGCAAGGTGGGCATCTATCAGACAACAGATCCCGGGCATTAAAAGTGCCAGCCTTAACTGACCAAATTACTTTCTAATTCAATGAGCTGGCAGAATGTTTGAATTAAAAATAACCACCATTTTAAATTACTCGCTAGCGGGGCAACGGAGCAAGCCAACCCCGAGCATGGAGCAATGGCATCTTCACACAACATACAAAAAAACACAGCAGAGTGAGCAAACTGTTCAATGCACAGACAGCACTGCTTTTCACTTCCCACACTCCCCCAAAAGCCAGCCTTTTGCATACCCCTTGCCAAACAGTGTGTCTACATCAATGGGGAATGGAACTTGAGAAAGTCTGCCATGACCACTCCTGTGGCCCTGTCCATACAGTTTTGTAATTAGCCCCATACAGTGCTCCAGCTAAAACAGAACTGCTAATCCACAGAACACTGCAGAAATGTACCTTTTTTTTCCAGCTTTAGTCTTTTTGTTTGTCAGCATGCATCACTACAGACTTCCCGTACCACCTCTGGGAACTGTATACTGCAGTCTCCCACCTGCCTCCTTCACTCCTCACCCGCTACTCAAGTATTTTTTTAAACTTTGCACTGGTCAGTTCACAAGCTGACATTGTAACAGCAAAACCAGGGGAGTCACAGAAATGTACGTGTATTTATGTTTTTTTTTTTTGTTGTTGCTGGATTTGATTTATTTTTCTTCTCGGCTCCCCACACCTCTTTTCTTTCGGAACTGCATACAACCCGCCCACTCTCTGCTGTGCCACAAGCCAGCAGCATGCCTATATCTGTGGACTAAAAAGCTAAGAGAATACCGCTGGTCTCATCACTCAGCAGTGGGGCCGGCACTACGGTGCTACAACTCCTCCTTCAGCCTTCAGTTACAACATGCTACTACACTGTTTCTGGCAGTTAAAAAAAAATAAATAAATACAAAGCAATATGTGTGTGTGTGGGGGCTAACACATAAGGATATTAAACACTACAGTATCCCAGGCAGTTATACCAATAGAGGGGCTACTTTACCATTGACAACAGTTTGAAAAGATTTGTAGTCATTTGTTTATTTTGTTTTTAATTTTTTTAATAGTAAAATAAATGCCACATTGTCCCCATTTTCTAAGCGCAATTATGCCCTCCAGGGTGGGCTGTATTGTGCTATACCAGACCTTCCAGGGGCTACAAGGCCCTCCACCTGTGGTGTTGAGCCTCATTATGCTCCTGTAGCACAATACCATCCACCCTGTCGGGTATTATTGCTTACATATTCACCATATATTTAAAATGTATTTTGCAAAGTAAATGTATATCCACTCATACATTGAAAATATATTTTAAAATACATTAATTAATATATCTATTTCATGTATAAATGCATGCAACATATATTTTAAAAATGTACACTGCTTACAGGCAAATGCATTTTCAAATGCATTTTAGACACATTTGATCAGACTACCAATATATGCAATATATATTATAAATGTATTTATGTATAGTACAGATATATCATTTGAGCATTTTTATAGTAATGTAATATATTTGTCAATATATGCACATACATTGTGACTTATGCCATAAATATATTGTAGATGTATGTGTCTGTCTAAAATATTGTAACTAAATATACTGCTAAATATATTTACTGCATAAATTGTATATATTGTGTCCATATATTTACTATGTATTGGAGAATATACTATGTGTAGATTAATATATGCCATATGCTTTGAAAAATGTATAAATGTATTTAATATTTTTGCATGCATGCTACATATAATTACCCATTTTTTATACATTGGTATACACATGCCAAATATATTGATTTATATGTGTAATGTAAGGTATTTAAAATATGTATTCAACATACCAGGGTGGTGAGGCCTGTACTTACAACATTTTTATACCACTTTGCTTCCATTAAACTAATTTGCCAAAAATTTGGTCAACATGAAGTCTTGCCCTGGTCTTGATCCCGAAAATGTCAAGGTGGGTATAAAGTAAAAGAGTTGCAAAAATGTTAGAATTCAGAATAAGATTTCTTCTGTTCACTCACTTGTGACAATTTACTCTTTGGCCTGCTCATCAGCAGCCCCACATGTTTGCATCCATAGCGGCACGGGATTGCAGGTACCAGAAGACCCCGTGCTTCTGTATCCAGAAGGACTTTCCCTGTGACACAGCTGGGCCTAGAGTGTCCTTCTTGTCTGCATATTATATCAGTGTCAATGGCTCAGGAGGTTGTACTAGATGGATGCTGAATGATCAAAATGGTGTGGGTTCTAGCCCCACACTAGGCACGTGGAGTAAATCCCAGTATTGACATTGTACTGTAACATGAGGGGGATACTGCACTATTGAGGTGCTGTCATTTGGATGAGACATTAAACCTAGGTCCCATCTGGTGGTGTACAGGTGGATGTTAAAGATCCTATTGCAGTTCTCTAAAAATAGTAGTGGAATTTCCCCCAGTGTTCTGGTCAAATTTCTCCCAATCTTTATAACCGTCATCAACAGCTTAATGTGGTTAAATTTCAGTTGGTTACATTCTGCCCCCCCCCCTCCCCCCAGGTTGCCCCTGGCAAAGGGACATCTAGTCTCAGTGGGACTAGCTGGTCAACAAAATGCAATAATATGCGGACCCTTCAATTAAAAAGGCTTGTCTAATTCAGTTTGCACACCATATTGCATGCCATACTTCTCTACCTCAAAAACAGTATGGCTATGAGTCACTGTTTTGAAGCTCTACCTCGTGTTTTGAAGCTCTACCTTATGCTTCATATGACTTCATAGACTAAGGGTGGGTAATATCATTAGAGTTCCCAAATGTCCAATAGCATTCATGTATGAAAGCTGCAGTTAGTGTTGACCAAAGACAATGATGTAGCTGTTCCCATAAACCAAATGACAATAAGTGGCACGTGCATATTCTTTCAAAAACTTTATTAAACACATTTATTTTTTTCATGTCCATTATACAGCCCTAGAAAGGATGTATGTGAGCGATGATCCATAACGGACCTTATAAATCAGCATAGGTAATGTCACCATTATCAATCACCAGGATCAGTAGACTGAAATAAGACATATGTATATTTCACTTACATTTTGGTAAAAAAAACAGTCTCACATGATGATAATGCCCATCATACCCATACCCCACCACATTAAAACATATCCTTTCCCCATCATGTCAAGCAATCCTGATACCTCTAACACAGCCCTTGCCAGAAAAATAAATAAAAATAAAACTTTCTCTACACTTTTGCAGTGTTTCCTGATCTCTATTCTTATTCAAAACTTTGAATGTTTAATACCATTACATCCAATCTCTGATCTAAACGGACACATGCATAAAACAACCAAGTGCAAAAAAGAACAGCTATGTACAAACTTTACAGTAGATCTTTTAGGTGATCCAAGTCATCAGGTCACACTGTGGGAACTTAACAGTCTGTGAAGCAGGATCCACATGTAATATTTTTAGCAGTACCAACTGGGGAAAAGTTCACCGCGGTCATCAACCCTCTAAAAGGTGTGAGCAGCCCCGTTCCCTCCTCAGTTCTTTCTTATGCATACAAAAATGGAGCACATCTCGAACCATGGTGAACAGAAGAGAGAGAGGTGCCCCGGCCTGGTTTGAATGCTGGATACATTATAGCCAGTTCTAGACAGGAGTCCCACAAAAAGAGTCTGGTGCACCCAGCATATGGTGTCTAGCACTGACAGGTGCACCTGATATTCTGGGTGGTGGGCCAGCCATACACCTAAGACTGGAGGCCCTGTATCACCCTGGTCTGTCAAATCCTGCATGTGCCCTAGAGGCAACATCCAGACTATAGTGCTTTCTAAAAGTATGGACAGTACTCAAGGTGGCAGGTGTACAACTATCATCATCTGAGACCCCTGTGGGGTATGTCAGTCATCAGTCACACCTTAGGAATGAGTCCCAAGCAGTGACAGGTGCAACTGACATTCTGGGTGGTGGGCCAGCCATAAACTTAAGACAGGAGGCCCTTCATCACCATGGTCTGACAAGTACTGCATGGGCCCTAGAGGCAATGTCCAGACTGTAGTTCTTTCTAAAAGTATGGACAGTACTCCAGGTGGCAGATGCACAAATGTCATCGGTCAAGACCACTCGGGGGTATGTCAGCCATCGGTCACACCTTAGGAATGAGTCCTAGGCAGTGACAGGTGCAACAGACAATCTAGATGGCAGGCCAGCCTGGAATGTCCTACATACCTAGTACAAAAAAAACAAAATAAATTATTTGATTTCCTGCATTCCTTGCATAGCTGTAAAGAGACCCAGTTGGTACTGCTGAAAATCCTACATGTGGATCCTGCTTCACCTACAGTGAAGTTCCTATGATGTGAATGGATGAGTGAGATAACCCATAAAAAAGATATTTGCTCGCAATGAAAATTTACATTCAAATTCAAAATGCATTATACATTTACTGGTAAATATTCATTCTGCAATCTGAGGCCCAGATATTCAAATGGGTTGTGTCTGGTGCAATGCGCAACCCCAGAAATGCACCCTGGGGCAATATTCATCAGACGGAATTGCGTAGTACAAGTCCTGATGCACAGGGGCACAAAGATAATGTATGCGGCACATCCCCAGGGGGTGTGCCCATGCATATGCAGCACATCCCGATATTCAGCACGGGATGTGCGGTGCATATGCCGACACAACCCTGAGATGCTCTGCATACCAATGGGTAAAGTTCAGCCTAAAATAAAAGGCTCAAATTGTGGGCACCCACAGGCGAGCTGCTGTACTGCAAGGTGGAATACAGCAGCTGCCAGCTGTGGATGGCCACCCGCCTCTCCAGCAGACCGTGCAGAAGCACCCATGATGTTCCTGTTGGTCCAGTGGTCCACCCCTCCCTCCCCATACCCACACTCCCCATACTATACCCACTGCAGTAAGCCCTGGTAGTCTAGTGGCACCCCCACCTTTCCAGATACACTGATCCCCATAATATAATGACATTCTATTTCTCTGGCATTCTAGTGGTCCCCTTCCCCACCCAATACTCTGATCCCCATAATATGACAATATTCTATTGCCCTTGTAGCACAATGGACCCTCCTCCTTGCCCGAATCCTCGATCTCTGGTTAAAGTGCCACCCACATCACCATAGTGGTCCGGTGGCACCTCCCACCACCCAAGGAGTTGCCGCACACCCAGTCCCCCATCATCAGCGGGCAGCTGCACAACCACCCACATACCACCATGGCTGCCTGCTGAATGACAGCTTACAGTCGCAACTGTAAGCCCATTGGTCAACATTGTGGACCAATGGGCTTACAGTGCATAATGTACTACTCAGCTAGAGATATGGGAATACATGTTTTCATTCACATATATCTGGATGAGTAGTACCAGGGAAATAGAATATTGTCATATTATGGGGATCGGAGTATCAGGAGGGTTGGGGGGGGTGCCACTAGACTACCAGGGACTGTTTACACAGTGTTGAATCGATAATCGTGGCTACAGGGAGGGGGGTACCACGGGACCTCCTGAGGCAGCACCACATGCTGTGCAGGGCACCATGCGCCTTTTGCTGGCCAACTCTGCACAACTTATGCAAATGGGGTTATAATGACATGCAAATGACCACATTTGCATCCTGCATACATTATGGCCACATTTGCATACTGCCGGCTGAATATCAGGATGTTGCGCATAATGTAACTCTGTTGCACTGGCACAGTTTCCATTCCTGGTATTCAGCCCTGTCTGGGGGTGCACCGGCACATCCTATTTGTGCAGTGCACATCACCTGCTATATTCAGAGGAGATGTGCCGTGGCTCATCTCCTTTGAATATCTCCCTGAGTTGCACCAGCACACCACACTTGCACTGCGCCACCACTTGCGCCATTGCCAGGTGCATTTCTGAATATCAGGGCCTTAGTGTCCAAATTCTGTGAACTGTTCAATAAAGGAAGCAGCTAAACTTGTCTTTTAAACTCAATGCAGATTATCCATTCCATCTCCTCCAACTTAGACTTCTCGTTCTTTTTTTGCAAATAACGCAAATCATTAATTTTCCCATTAATTGCTCTTCCTATTTGGCTTCCTTTTGTTTACATGTGCTTGTTAAGGGTAGCTCCTAAAACAAAAGAATAAAAATGTTTAAACTGTGGCCACATCTTCCCTTTCTAGAAAGTTGGTAACATTCTTGCATATGCTGTGTTAAAATATCACTACGCTACATGTTACCATATCCATGCCCTGTCTATTGCTGTCCTCTGCTCCCTTTCCACCCAATTCTTACACATGCTCAGTATGTTCTCGTAAGCTGTATTTAACTCTTGTTTTGTGGACAGGCAAACAGAGCCAACTCCGGTCAGCTCCACAAGTGGAAGACATTGCTTAGAATGTCTGACAATATTTCCCACTCATGGGCCTGGGCAGTGTATCTGCTCAGTGCATCAACCAGGGTGTTGGACACCCCCGGGATATGTACTGGCAGAAGATTAATATTTCTTTGGATCACCCAATACCACACCCTTGTCAATTATCTGCAGAGAGGGTATGAATGGGTGCCACCTTGTTTGTTTAGGTAGTGAACTATCACAGCATTGTCTAATTGCACTTGCAAGCTACCTGGGGGGGGGGAGGTGAGCCTCAAATGCCTTTAAGGTGAAGAGAACCGCTCTCAGTTCAACATACTGATGTGGAAGCAGGCCTCCATGAACATCCAAGATCCTTGTGACCTGAAGTGTAGGAGGCGAGTACCCCAACCGGTCAAGGAGGCATCAAGTCAGAATGAGACTTTGGACAGGAGATAGGAATGACATGCCTCACATGAGATTGTCCCTTGTCTTCCTGGATCTGTGGACCGATCAACTGAACTCCTTTAAATGTAGCATTCAAGATTGAGTGCAGTACATTCTGGGAAAATCCTGACACCCTGAGCCAGGCGTGATGTCTGAGACAGACACCATCTGAGGATGTACGAGTGATAGTATCCACAGCATCATAAGTGGCCCTCAGCAGGTGGTGGCCTACTGCCACTGCAGCAGTCAGTTTCACTGTCTGCTCCTCCAAGATAGAACCAGCAGGGAGGGACTAGACTGTCACCTTGGAGGCCTTTATAATTTCTTCCTTATATTTCAGGAACTGTCCCATGTAATAAAGTATATAGAGGGATAAAGTGGACGAGGAAAAAAACAGTTTTCCAATGGCATCCATTTTCTTCTATTCCATATCTGGGGGCTGAGCACTCATGTGTTAAGGCCTAGCGGACCGATCATGCATGTCATTGATCACCACTGAGTCTGCCTGAGGTGCAGACATAAAATAGCGATGACCCACCAGAGCTTGATACAGTCTATCAGTCTTCTGGGAGTTGGAGGGAATCTTGAAAGGTTGCTTCCAGGCAGCCATGATAGCCTCTTCAAAGGCATCCACCAAAGGGGGACAACCAGAGTGGGGCATTCTGACACCCCCAGGTACTGGCCCAATTTCTTTCAAAAAGTATCGTGCTCTGTACCCTGGAAACTAAATGTTTTCTGGAGGTGGAGCATAATGTCTGAAAACGCTGCGTCATATGGTGCAGATTAAAGGTGGTCAAGGGTAGGCTCCCCTTGAACAGAGGAGGTAGTAGAGGAGGACCCTTACTATTTTTTCCAACCTAGCCATTCTTCAAAAGCTATGCAATTATGAGTTGGCTGTGTTATAGTCACTGCACAGTTACAGCTTGCTTATCTAGATAATAAGCAGGGGATCACTAATATCTAACTAGGGAGAGCATTGGGGTGCACCCATTAAAGTCCATGGGGAAATTTTTTCAATTCTTTTTTCTGCAACTTTCAGCAATCTTGAGGAAAATAAAAGCTACTGCTCTAGTAATAGGGCCCCTGAATCCTGCATCTATCCCTATTAGGGAAGCGTGGACCACTGGGAATGACAGTATCAAGCCCCAGCACATCAGGTTGGAGGCAATGCACCGATGGAATTGAGCACTAGTGGATCCTCTCTTTGCCAGGACAGCTGTCTCCAGCTTTACCTGGCACCTTAATGTGCCCCCAAGCTTCTCCTCTGCTCCATCTCATTTAAAATATTTTTCCAGTGCTGTGAGGCAGGCCTGCAGCAGTGGGGAGTAATTACTGGGTAAATAGACAAATGCAGGCGGGTCTGAAAGAAAAAAGTGAGATCTATAAAATGAAAAATATTTACAGCTTGTCCCAATACCCACCCACTGGAAAATGCTTTCACCCCAATCCACCGGCAGTGTTTTTTCCTCACAGGTAGTGGACACCATTCTGTTTCTCAGATGCCAGCTTACTTACTGCCCAGTTCTCCTTTCCTCTATCCCAGCTGCATAGTCCCCAGAACACTTTCCATTTTTCTGAAAATATTTTCCCTCCCAGCTGCACCTGTTTGCCTAACCTGAGTTGGTTAACCCCATCATTTTTCCCCATCTGGCAGAAACTGTACCCACTCCCCTACCCCAATAAGCCCACAAAACCACAGAATGCAGCTGCCTTCTGCAAAATTGTCCTTCTCCCATTTACCTACTCACCAAGCTACATCCATTTGCCAGTCTCTTCATTATCTTACTGGGTTTTTTCTTCATGTCCCACAAAACACAGACACCATGCAAAATATGCAGCAGTGATTATCTTATAAACGTTCAACAACCACAACACCAAAATAAATACTTTAACTCAATAGAGTATACAAGATGACCAAACTAGCTTGCAGATTACTGTATGTTTTATTTTGGTAAACTGTATTAGGAAAACAATTTGGAAAATGAGACACAATCAAAAAAGCACACAACAACCCACATACTAAAAGTCTTTCATTACATTAAAGAAAATGTCAGCAAAAATAAATGTTAAGGCCCATCCTCTGCAAAAATGACCACTTCAGTACTATAGTGTATACAACGCACATGAGCTGAGCACATACAGAGGGGTGTGTGATCGTCCTGTCATGCACAGAAACTGCTCTTAGCTCGGCCTGGCTGTATTCAACTATACTTGCTCATTTTCTTTACTTCAGTGATAAGTCTCTAGTTGGTACTGCGATGCAAACATGGCAAGCAGCATAAAAAAATAAAGTAAAATATGAAAAAAATGATGGACTAAAGGGCCAGAAAAATAAAAACTGCAGGAACATTAAACCAGAAGGACACCAGTTTGTTGCCCCTTCCAGCATTACATGTCCCTCCCCGCTAAACCCAACTGTACAGAACTGTTTTAAAATTGTCCCCTCCACTCCTTTTTGCTGCCTCTGGTTGTTAATTTATTTATTTATTTATTTATTTACTCTTCTATTTATCCCTCCTTCCTACCCTCGATGTCCACTCCTTCAGACTGCTCATGTACTCCAGCCCACCATTCCAGGATCTGCCCCTAGAGTGCCTCTTCCTCCTCCTTCTGTCCTGCACAGTGGGGTCTGTCCCGATATTGGTGGTCTGGGTGGAATGGTCGTCATCTAGGACCACCGAGGGCGTTTATCCGTCTTTCTGTGGTCCCCTTTCCCAGCCCCCTGAGACGCCAGCGCAAGGACGTACGTCCAGAGATGCGATGTGCTGACGCACGTCTCTCTCAAGTGCCCGACAGCGTCTCCCTTCCCCGACTCCGTGAACGGAGCCGCCAGCCCCCTCGAGAGCCCGTGTTTCCACCGGCTCTCTCAGGATGTCGGGTGCATACTGCACCCCTGGTTTCCAACCCCAGAGGGAGGAGAGCATCCATTGGGATGCTCAATCCTCCCTCTCCCAGTCAACCCCCACCGACCCGAGTCCATTCCCGAACTCGGGTCGCCGGCGAAGCGCGAGATGTGGCATCCAGTGCCTCAACCCTCAGTGCCACCGGGCTGGTTATTTATTTATTTATTGAAATGTTTCACTGGGAAGGCACACTGAGCAACAGGTTACTAGTCTCCCAGTGCGACCTGGGGGAAGGGGTACAATAGGGATGAGTAATTTTACATTCAAGTTCTAAAGATCAACATAGCATACAATTAATTAAGGCAGTTTTTATAAACAGTGTTGCATACATATGTAATTTTTGAGAACAATTAATAAGTGCAATGCTAATAAGTGAGCAAGTGCCATCGTGAAATAAGGGGTGAAGGAGAGAGAGGATGAGATGACAGGTAGTGCACAGTCGTGTCCCAGAGAGACCCCTTCAGGATGCGAGGAATCCTGCAAGGGGACAGAGGACTGAAGTATGGATCAGAGAGGGAGTGAGAGAGTAGGAGTAATTGTGATTAATACCTAGGAGGGAAAATAAGGCCCGAGACAAAAAGAGAACCCTTCAGGATGCAATGAACCCTGCACGGGGGAAGGGAAGTCCAGGTGATTGTAAACCCTCCTGTGGTTAGATGTTGTAATTACAGAGGGATACTGAGAGGGATGGAATGAGAAATAACACCTTAGAGGGGATGAGGTCTGATTCAAGGAACCCTCCAGGATGCTGGGGACCCTGCAAGGGGACCTGGAAGGCCAAGGATAGGTAGATGGAGGAAGAAAAGGTGGCAAGCCTAGGCACTATAGGACCCCTTCAGGATCCTGAGAACCCTGCAATGGAAGTGTGAAGGCTAGGGGAAAAATGGGGAAGAGAGTAGGGGAAGGGAGAAAGGTATGAGAACTAGCACCTAGGATGGGCTAGAGGCAGTACAGTTGATAAAACACTGGGTAAATTCTGAAGGGGGGCAAACTGTAAGGAGCAAGACGAAGGAAATTAAGGTCAGTCATTGCAGGAGCAGTTAGGTGCAAGATAGTTGGAGGGAGCAGTGTTGATGGAATAAAAGGAGGAGTGTCAGATTTGGGGAGGTAGAGAGTTTCAAATTTTAGGGAAATGGTGAGAGTACCCAAACTGGCTGAAGAGAATGCAGTGCCAGGGGACAGTTAACGTGCAACTGTTGGTAGGTCTGAAGAAGTGGGAAGGAGGATGGCACATTATAAATGAGGGGGAGAGGTAGGAAGGGTGTTCACCCAGCCAGTGTTTAGTGGTGAATTTGACACAGTGTGAGAGGCATCTATTTGTAAAGGAGGGCAAAGAAAGTGCTAGATAGAGATCACAGTAGTGGTTGTGAGAGGGAGCAACAAGGGCAAAGTGGCAGATGGAGCTAAAGAGAGTGTCCAGTCTGGGCAGGGAGGACTTAGGAGCAGCACAATAGACTATGTAGCAGTAATCAAAAATGGGGAGGATCATCTTCTGGACAAGCTCACGCCTAGCCACAGGATGGATGCAATGGCAGTTCCTGAGCAAGGCACCAAGCTTGGGGTGCAATTTTTTCTGGATGGCTTCAATGTGTCCAGAGAAGCTGAGGTGTTGGTCTAACCAAATACCAAGGTATCTGAAGGACAAGGTGTCCTCAAGTAAAGTCCTGTCAAGAGTGTGGAAAGTGGGAAGGTAGGGAAGCCTAGAGAGTCTCTGCCTTGTGCCAAAGGTCATGGAGACTGTCTTCTTGGCTTGGAGGAATAATTCATGGTTTACAAACCAGAGCCGGACCTTGTTGAAGTCATGCTGCAAGCTGGATATAATCTCATCTGGGCAGATCAATAAAATAAATGGTCCCAGTTCTGCTTGTTCCTAGAAGTAAGGGAAAGGGTTTTCCTGGGAGTTCAGGCAGTTTCAGCCCATCCTGGCACTGTCATCACAGGTTGCTCCAATGACAACTCCCTGCAACAGAATTAACACAGCAGCTCAGCTGAGAAGTGACTTTCTTTAGCATTGTATCCTTTTGTTTTGCTGCAGGAGGGGCATGAATTGTTAGCCATCATGACCCTATGTTCCCCCCTTACACCATCACATCCTCCAACCCCATGCAAGCTGTCACACCAACAGACTCTATAACACCATGTAGGCTGTCATTCCTCACAGTCCCATACTCCCATCACACCCAACAATCCTGTACCCATGCACGCTGTCACAGCTCATGATTCCATACCTTCATGCATGCTATCATGTTCATCAACTGACCACACATACTTCCATTCACGCTGTCACACCCAATTACCTATGTTGTGGGGGTATTCAAGAATGCATGTGACAGACACAAGGCAATTCTAGTAGGCAGTAGGAGAAAGTAGGCTGTTTTGTTAACTAGGCTCTGCAGCTTATCCAATAGGTAGGGAAATGGGCAGACTGGATGGGTCAAGTGGTCCTTATCTGCTGTCAAAGTCTATGTTTCTATGAACACTTACACTATCACACTCATCATCCCCCAGTATTTACTGAGGAGAAGATAGGGCAGGGCCCACAGCTCAGCACCATGGACACAGCGGGGAGGGAGGTGTGCACAAGTCCCTTCACAAAAGAAAGGGTCCTACAAGACCTCACTAAGCTCAGGGTGGACAAGGCAATATGACCTGATGGCACATATTGCAGGGTACTAAAAGGTTCATTTGCATCACCTTGTAAGGAAAAAGGTCCTGCTCCCCATATGATGCACAGGGGAAACACCGGACCTCACCCAACAACTAGTGCACCGAAATCTGGCTAATTGAAAATCATGTACACAAGTGTCTGCAGTCTGGGAAACAAGATCCCAGACCTGCAGGCAACAATGACAGAGGCTAAACTAGACATAGTAGCCATTAGCAAGACATGTTTCACCAGTAACCACACTTGGGAGACTTCAGTACCTGGCTATGTAATGTTCAGAAGAAACTGGGGTGCAAAAAGGAGGGGGATAGCCCTTTATGTCAATGAAAATATAAAAGCTACAGAAATTCAGAATACACATAAGGAACCAGAAGAACTGTGGGTCACCCTGGAAACAGAAAATAGGACAGCAATATGAACTGGGGTTGTCTACAGGCCTCCATGCCAGTGAGAGGACATAGGCACATTACTGTTAGAAGATACACAACACATGACAGCTAAAGGGGAGGTTCTGATAATGGGAGACTTCAACATGCCAGATACAGATTGGTCAATACCAGTAGGAACATCCACCAGAACTAGACACATAGTGGATTCATTGCTGGGGGAGGGTCTCAAACAACTGGTACAACAACCCACAAGAGAACAGACTATCCTAGATCTAGCAATGACTCACAGGGAAAGGATCACAGAACTCCAGGTAGAAGGTCATCTTGGGACCAGTGACTATCACATGGTATGGTTCAATTTAGTCACTAGAACTAAATCAACCCATTCCAATGCAAAAATATGGGACTTCAGAGTAGCTGACTTTGATAAGATGGCCAACGGAGTTAAGCTAGCCCTGACAAGAAGAAATACAGGTGAGGGGGTACAGGCAAAGTGGGCAAGCATTAAGGATGCATACTTGAAGCAACATCCCATTGTGTTAGGGAGAAAAGCAAGAGCAAAAGAAGGAGGAAACCACTTTGGTTCTCAAAAACAGCAGCAAAAAAAGTCAGAGCCAAAAGACTGTCCTTCAGGAAATATAAGGGAATGCAGCAGGACAAAGATAGGGAGGCATACCAAACTTCCCTAAAGGAAACAGTGAAGGCAGTAAGGCAGGCAAAGTCCCAAACTGAGAAAACACTAGCACAAACAGTGAAAGAAGGGGACAAGACTTTCTATAGATACATTAGTGAAAGGAGAAATGCCAGAGGGGGTATTGTTAAGATCAAAGGGGATAAGGGGGAGTGTGTGGAGGAGGACCAAGGAAAAGCATCTATCCTAAATAGATACTTCTGATCAGTATTTACTTAGGAGAAGGTAGGACAGGGTCCACAGCTCCGCACCATGGACACAGGGGGGAGGGAGGTGTGCACTACTCCATTCACAAAAGAAAGGGTCCCACAAGAGCTCACTAAGCTTAGGGTGGACAGTGCAATTGGACTGGATGGCATACAACCCAGGGTACTAATGGAGCTAAAGGTGGAACTAGCAGAACCATTATCAGAACTGTTTAGTGAGTGTCTGAGCACAGGAGAGGTCCCAGAAGACTGGAGAAGGGCTTGTGTGATCCTGCTCTATAGGAGTGGTAGCAGGGAGTAGGCAGGGAACTACAGACCAGTCAGTCTTGTCTCAATAGTGGGCAAGATCATGGAGTCACTCCTTAAGGAAAGGATAGTGCAACACCTTGAATCCATAGGAGCACAGGATCCAAAACAGCATGGGTTTACAATAGGAAGGTCCAGTCAAACTTGTCTCATAGATTTCTTTGACTGGGTAACCAGAGTGATGGACCAACAGGATGCAGTTGATGTCGCCTACCTTGACTTCAGCAAAGCTTTTGATACTGTTCCACACAGAAGATTGATTAATAAGCTGGGTAGGCTTGGGGTGGGTCAGAAGTTGGTCAACTGGGTGGCAAACTGGTTGGCGAGCAGAACACAGAGAGTGGTGGTAAATGGTATACAGTCAGAAGAGATGCAAGTCACAAGTGGGGTACCTAATGGATGAGTCCTGGGGCCAGTCCTCTTCAATATCTTCATCAGTGACATTGCAGATGGACTGGAGGGTAATGTTTGCCTGTTTACAGATGACACCAAGATCTGCAACAGAGTAGATAATCCAGATGGGGTGGTCAGAATGAAAAGAGATCTGGATAAACTGGCAAAATGGTCATAAGAGTGGCAACTGGGGTTTAATTCAAAGAAGTGCAAGATCATGCACATAGGTAAGAGAAACCCTGAAGCCACCTGTTGGTTAGGAGGGGAGCTGCTGGCAATCACAAGGGAAGAAAGAGACGTGGGCATCATCACCACAGATGACCTGAAATCATCCAAGCAGACCACTAAAGCAGTAGGTAAGGCTAGGGGAATGTGGGGGTGTATTAGTAGGGGTTTTGCAAGTCATAAGAGGGAGGTAATAATCTCTCTTTACAAGACACTGGTTAGACCCCATCTGGAGTACTGTGTGCAGTACTGGAGGCCGAACCTTCACAAGGACGTTAATAAAATGGAGGCAGCCCAGAGAAGGGCAACCAAAATGGTGCAGGGACTGCATCAGAAAACATATGAGGACAGATTAACGGAGCTCAATATGTATACCCTAGAGCAAAAGAGGGAGACAGGTGATATTATCAAAACATTCAAACACCTTAAATGCATTAACAAGGTGAAAGACATGTTCCAATATAAGAAAAATCCTCAGTACAAGAGGACACAGTATGGCACGGGGTCAAATGTCACATGGCAAATGCCATGTGACTTAATTATCGTGCATGATTTATTTATATAACTATTGAGGCTGTGCCCCTGGACCCCATGATTCTAACTCCGGGGTGGGGGGGTCCAACATGGAGAGCGCACAGGTCCAGGGTTCGCGCATAATGCCATACGCTATTAAGCATACGACATTATGACCCTGTACAACACAGCATGAGATTCGAGGAAGGCTGATTAAGGGGTAGTATGAGGAAGTTCTTTTTCACAGAACTGGTGGTGGATGCATGGAACAGCCTACCACAGGAAGTGGTGGATATGAATGCAGTGCAGGGCTTCAAACAGGCATGGGATAGGCATAAGGGAGCAATGCAGATAAGTATGAATAGATAGGCCATTGACAGAGTAAAGGCCTATGGCACATTCATAAGGTAGAAAAACATGGGCAGATTGGATGGACCTTGAAGTCCTTATCTGCCATCAACTTCTATGTTTCTATATAAAGGTGGAACTAGCAGAGCCGTTGGCAGAACTGTTTGGTGAGTCTCTGAGCACAGGAGAGGTCCAAGAAGACTGGAGAAGAGCTCATATGATCCCGCTCCACAAGAGCGGCAGCAGGGAGGAGGCAGGGAACTATAGACCAGTAAGTCTTACCTCAGTAGTCGGTAAGATTATGGAGGCACTCCTTAAGGAAATAATAGTGCAATACCTGGAATCCT
The DNA here is from genome assembly GCA_016271365.2 of Neoceratodus forsteri. Classification (NCBI taxonomy): domain Eukaryota; kingdom Metazoa; phylum Chordata; order Ceratodontiformes; family Ceratodontidae; genus Neoceratodus; species Neoceratodus forsteri. The sequence goes on from CM057453.1 coordinate 1,390,208,396, forward strand.
CAAGAGCACAGGATCCAAGACAGCATGGGTTTACAACAGAAATGTACTGTCAGACTAATCTCATAGATTTCTTTGACTGGGTAACCAGAGTGGTGGACCAAGGGGGTGCAGCTGATGTCACCTACCTTGATTTCAGCAAAGCTTTCGATACTGTTCCATATAGAAGACTGATTAATAAGCTGGGTAGGCTTGTGTGGATCATAAGTTGATCAACTGGGTGGCAAACTGGCTGGCAGGCAGAAAACAGAGGGTGGTGGTAAACGGTATACAGTCAGAAGAAATGCAAGTCACAAGAGGTGTACCTCAGGGATCAGTCCTGGGGCCAGTCCTTTTCAATATCTTCATCAGTGACATTGCAGATGGACTGCGGGGTAAGGTTTGCCTGTTTGTAGATGACACAAAGATCTGCAACAGAGTAGATGATCAGATGGCGTGGGCAGAATGAGAAGATATCTGGAAAAAGTGGCAAAATGGTTGGAAATGTGGCAACTAGGGCTTATACAAAGAAGTGCAAGATCATGCACATAGGGAAGAGAAACCTTGAAACTACCAATAGGCTGGGAGGGGAGTTGCTGGCAATCACAAGGGAAGACAGAGACTTGGGCATCCTCATCACAGATGACCTGAAATCATCCAAGTAGACCACTGAAGAAGTAAGTAAGGCTAGAGGGATGTTGGGGTGTATTAGTAGGGGTACTGCAAGTTGTAAGAGGGAGGTAATAATCCCTCTTTACAAGACACTGGTTAGGCCCCATCTGGAGTACTGCATGCAATACTGGAGGCCGCACCTGCACAGGACGTTAACTCAATGCAGGCAGTCCAGAGAATAGCAACCAAAATAGTGCAGGGACTGCATCAGAAAACATATGAGGGCAGATTAACGGAGCTCAATATGTATACCCTTGAGCAAAGGAGGGAGAGAGGTGATATGATTGAAACATTCAAACATCTTAATTGCACTAACAAGGTGAAAGAGTCTGACATACTTCAATATAAGAAAAATAGCAGGACAAGAGGACACAGCATGAGATTAGAGGGAGGCTAATTAAGGGATAATATGAGGAAGTTCTTTTTCACAGAAAGGGTGGTGGATGCATGAACAGCCTACCTCACGAAGTGGTGGATATGAATACAGTGCAGGGCTTCAAAACAGGCAAGGGATAGGTATAAGGAAGCAATACAGATGAGTATGCATAAATAGGCGATTGACAGAGTAAAGGCCAATGGCACATTCATAAGGTGGAAAAACAATGGGCAGACTGGATGGGCCTTGCTGTCCTTATCTGCCATCAACCTCTATGTTTCGATACACCCTGTCAAATTCACTGAGCTATACCACAATGCACACTATCACACCTCACAACTCCAGGCCCCTTTATGCATGCTGTCACATCAAGTTGACCACATAACACCATGCCTGCTATCACATCTTATGATTCTATACCTCCATGTGTGCCCTCACATCCAACAATCCTATGCTTGCTGCCAGACCCACAAACCACATGCACATGCTCTGTTGTAAATAAACAGCATGTGTGAGGAGTGAGATCAGAGCATAATTTTCAAAAGCTGTTATTGTAATTTACGCTGTCACATGGCAGATTAAACAGAGCTAGAAAGAAGACTAGAATGGCAATGCCCCTCAGTTATTCCAGGTGCAAGTATATTGAGTGTGGTGCCATGTTGTGGATGGCAAGAAGAACCGAAAGAGTTACTTGTCTGTAGCATTATATGTGTTGTGAGCTCTTACATGGACTGGTCGAATTACAATTCCTGTCTTTTTCTCCTGTTGTGTGGTCCTGCAGATCGCACAAGCTGATGTGTGGGTTGTGAATCCTGGATAAAGTCAAAGAGACACCTGCTTGTGTGCCTCCCTCCATTAGGGCCATGGATGGAGCTCCCTGTTTGAAAAGCGAAAGCATGGGTGTATAGACACCAGGATAATATTATATAGAAACATAGAAACTGACGGCAGATAAGGACCGCAAGGCCCATCCAGTCTGCCCATTTTTTCTACCTTATGAATGTGCCACAGGCCTGTACTCTGTCAATGGCCTATCTATTCATACTCATCTGTATTGCTCCCTTGTTCCTATCCCATGCCTGTCTGAAGCCCTGTGCTGTATTCATATCCACCACTTCCTGAGGTAGGCCATTCTATGCATCCACACCTTTTCCGTGAAAAAGAACTTCCTCTCATTACCCCTTAATCAGCCTCCCTCTAATCTCATGCTGTGTCCTTTTGACCTGCTATTTTTCTTATACTGAAACGCGTTAGACTCTTTCACCTTGTTATTGACCTTATGATGTTTGAGTGTTTCAATCATATCTCTCTCCCTCCTTTGCTCTAGGGTATACATATTGAATGTAATGATTATCTCTAAGCGTGTGCATTCCTTGTTCAACTGTTGCAAAAGTTACTTGCACTTCCCGCTGTATTTTCCTCACAGTCAGAGCTACAGCAGCCTATATTTCATTCACAATACATCATTACAGCTTTTCTAACTAGCATAGATATGAGATCTCTTACCTGGGTCCTGGACAGCCTGGGATGGGTGTCTAAGAGTGATGTCCAACCATACCTGTAGAAAAATGAATATATAATGTTTTATTTATTTCAGTTTAGGATTAATACCTTTGAGTCAAGGACTCATTTTCAAAGGTTCTGAGTCAGTTAAACAAACAGATACAGACAACATAACACATAGCACAGCAGTGGATTACAAAATAAGGTACAGAGGGTTGCACATACTTTTAAGTGTAACTAATACATAGGAGTCTAGGTTTCACTAGTACGTAGGAGCATAGGAGTCAAACATTGTAAGTTTCACTTGTACATAGGAGCCTAACACCGTAAGTAACAGTACTAAGTGTGGGCATAGTAGTGTTAGAAACAGAAAAGAGCGGGAAAGGCCAGGGATTGAGTCTCTGCAGGGTAGTACAGGGGGCACGTGTGGGTGGGGCATGGCCTTTTGTCAAAGTGATAGGATGAGCTCACCGGTGGTGAAAATAGGGTTGGGGGGTGGGATCCATGGGATCACAAAGGACCCACAGTGCTTCAAGAACAAAGTGGGACCAACAGGGAAGGTCAAAACATAAACAATACTTATCTGATATGTAAGTAGTCTGTGTCCTGTCAGACCAGGGTCAATGTCCTCTGATACCTGCAGAAATAAAGCAAAAAATGATTATTATAAGGAAAAATGAAAAGCAAGAGTACAGACAGTGTTCCAGAGAAATACAAGAGCTACAGGGAGAACACAGATATTGTATACACAAGTCCAGTGATCCCTAGTTCAAATCCCACCATGGTCACTGGCTCAGGATATGACATTGGGAATGTTGCATACCCTCCCAGCTTTAAAACTGGATTGAAACTGGGTGTCATTGTGAACTGGTCAGGGGACTACCCAGGCCATAGTCTTACAATGTAAGCCTTCATTTTGATTCAATAATTTTAACATAATGTGCCTTAATTCTGCTGTCTATAGATATTACCTGACCTACAGGGCATGTATCAATATTGGGGCCTTCTAGGATGAGTGGATGAAAATAACTGGTGCCATAGATAGATAGATAGATAGATAGATAGATAGATAGATAGATAGATACTTTACTTGTATAGCACAGCTTTCCAAGGACTCGGAGCGCTTCACAATCAATACAATACAATGTTTTATAAGTATACAAAAATACAATTAAAATCAGCACTAATATCCATTCAAACATAATAAATAAGATAGAACTATCTATCTAAGCAATCCCAGTAAACTCAGTATATCTAAAAATTAAAAGCCTGCTTAAATAAATACGTTTTTAAACCTTTTTTGAAAGTATCCACCGAGGGTGCCTCCCGTAACTGTTTAGGTAGTAGATTCCACAGGGTAGGTGCAGCCACCGAGAATGCTCAATCACCTGAGTGGCGCAACCTCACCCTAGGAATATCCAGGAGACAACCCTCGGTGGAACGGAGAGTGCTGGATGGGCAGTGATGCACAAGGAGCTCTTGCAGGTAGACTGCTCCCCCTTCATGTAGGGCTTTATAGATTAGTAACCTGACCTTGAAGGCAATCCTCCACCTAACCAGCAGCCAGTTCAGTTCACGGAGGACTGGTGTGATATGATCATACTTACGCACAACCATCAATAATCTTGCTGCTGCGTTCTGCACCAGCTGCAGTCAGTGTAGGTTACATCCAGATAGTCCTAGGTACAGGGCATTTCAGTAATCCAGTCTGGATGTTATAAAAGCATGTACTAGTGAGGCTAGTTCCTCGGGGAGGGGGGGGGTAACAGGTTCTGAATCCGGGCAATGTTCCTCAGATGATAAAATCCACTCTTAGCAACGGTTGACACCTGAGTATCAAGTGTAAAGCTGCTGTCAAGGATCACACCCAGATTCTTCACCCATTCGGATGTGGTCAGCAGCACCCCAAGTACAAGACTAGGTGGTCTCCACAAGCCCCTATCCCCCCTCCACGATGACCGGGTCCACCACCAGCACCTCTGTCTTGTCTGGGTTGAGTCTCAGCCAGTTATGGGACATCCAAGTCCGGATCTCAGGCAGGCAGCTGCTAAATACAGAGTCCATCATCTGGTTATTTGGTGCACAGGACAGGTATAGGTGGGTATCATCTGCATAGCAATGAAAACCCAGCCCATATCATCTGATAATGTCTCCTAAAGACAGCATATACACTGTGAACAGTAAGGGTGACAAGATAGACCCTTGCGGAACACCACAGGTAAGAGGCTTTGGGCTAGATGAGGCCAACCCCATCACTACCCTCTGCACTTTACCTTGTGGATATGACCTGAACCATTTGATGACCTTACCAGACAGGCCACACCAGAACCGCAGTCAGTCAAGTAGCACTTCATGGTCCACCATGTCAAACACCGCTGAGAGATCCAGGAGGACCAAGATGGAATGATCTCTCCTGTCTCTCGCCATTAGGAGATCATTAAGCACCTTCACCAAGGCAGTCTCCATACTATGTCCAGCCCTAAACCCGGACTGGAAAATCTCATAGGTGGAAGAGGAATTAAGATGGTCCCCAAGCTGACTTGCCACCATGTTTTCTATAACCTTCCCTAAAAATGGGAGGCTAGAGACCGGCCTGTAATTGGCGAGATAGTCTGGGTCCAGATGCCCCAGCCTCCAGCCCAGGGCCCATGAACAAGGGTCCAGCAATGGTCAACACCAGGTACTGTTCCAGCAAAGTAGGCAGTGCACATGACACAAAATATTGGTAGCAGTGCAAATGGCTCAGTGTGGCATCAGCAGTGCATGTGGCACAGCAAGTGGTGGTGGTGGCATTGTATGTAGAACAGCAAGCTGGTGACTGTGCAAATGGCACTGCGTGGTGATGACAGTGTACATTGCACAGAACTGGCAATACAAGTGGCAACACTTTGATGACAATACAAAAGTCACTGTGTGATGTTAAGGAGAATGTCGCACAGCATGGAGTAAGCAGGGCACATGGCACCACACAGAGATGGTGGCGCACGTGAAACAGTGCAGTGGCGGTAGTGTAACAGTGAGGTGGTGGCAGTGCATATTTGCCTGCAGTGCACATGATACAGAGTTGGTAGTGCATGTGAAATTGTGAAATGCACTGAGATGGCAGTACACATAGCACAGTGCAGTGGCGGAAGTGTATGTGGAACAGCAAGGTGGTAGCAGTGCACATGAAACTGTGATGAGAGGAGTGCATATGGCACATTGTGGAGCCAGCAGTATCAGCCTTACCAGTTGAGGACTATAGAATGACAAGACAGACCCCTGCGAAACACCACAGGTAAGAGGCTTTGGGCTAGGCTAGGCTATAGAATTTCATCCCAAAAAAATCAAAGTTTCCCATTAAATATCCTAACAATTTCAGTTATATATTCTAAAAATTCCAGTTTGACAATTACTTTCGCCATCCAGTGCTTGGATCAGCCTCCCCACCCAACCACCCACCTCTCTGCTAGATCACCCTTTCAGGCACCAGGATATCCTCTATGCAGCTGGACAACCCTTCTTGCCTTAGCCGCTCCCATGATGAGCAACCTTACTGGAGCTAGAGCACTACACAGGCTCCAGATCAGCCTCTTACCCAGCTGACCACTCTCCCTGCATCTGGACCAGCCTCCAACTACATGCCATACAGCTGGAGCATCCCCCAAGCATCCATTCCAACAGACTACATCTCTGCAGCTGCCCCCCCCAAAGCCCCTGGACCAGCACTCAACCAGCCAACCACTCTACCTACAGCTAGACCCACCCCAAACCCTATACCAGTCTCACTGTCCGACCACCCACCCTGCAGCTGGACCTCACTTCCATCCCTGAACTAGCCTCCCCCAGCCACCCTCCCTTCTGCTGGCTCACTCTTTCATGCCTGGACCAGCCTCCCCAGCAGACAAACCTTCTTGCAGCTGGACGCCCTTTGTTCATTCCCACCCCATGGACCTGCCCTCCCTTCCCAAGCTGAGCACCCTCCCTGGAGCTGGACACCCAGAAAAGCACCCTTCCCAGGATCTGGACCCACTCCCCCTTCCATAGTAGAACCTCCCCCAGACCAGTACCCACCCTGCGACTAGACCCCCCCCCCAGATCACCCTTCTGCAACCATGGACCCCATACTTCTCAACATAGTCTAAATAAAATGTGAGGCACTACGGGAGATCACGTGATGCAGAGCACGAGTTAGCTGCTTCTTCCTAGAGCTCTGACCACCCGACCCACATTTATGCTTTAAAAAGTAGTTTTCTGCATCTTTGGACATCTCTACTACAGTACTTGTGTTTTTGAGAGAAGACTCCTACTGGCTTGTTGCATCTGCTGGAAGTAGAAATGAGAAAAGCCTTACCTAAGCACACACCACCGGCATCTCTGGAGAAGGCACCTAAAAAATCTAGGGCCTCAGCCGCATAGCAAGCCCAATCCCAGACCGCAGATACCGACGATACAGAACCGCTCACCTTAGCCAGTTTTCTTAAGGAATTTCAACCTTTTAAGGTTGAAATGAAAGAGATGGCGGGAGAAATCAAAAGTATAACGCACACCCTTGAGGATTTAATGCAACAGACCTTGGACAATGAGACCCGTATACGATTGTTGTAACTAAGGAATGAAAAAATGGAACCGGACTTAGCAATCATGAGGCAACGTATTTCTAAGCTAGAAGTCAAGGTTGAAGACCTAGAGGGTCATAGCCGCCGCAACAATGTCGTAATTATTGGCCTCCCTGAGAAAGAAGAAGGGGGTGATCCTATTAAGTTTGCGCAGAGATTTGTAGAAAAGATCGCAGGACCCTCACCCTTTGGGCACGCCTATATAATAGAAAGAGCCCACCGAGCCCTAAGAGCTTCACCTCCAGTGGGAGCCCCTCCTCGTACCTTTATCCTCCGCTTTCTAAACTACCTGGAACGCCAGCATTTTCTCCTCAAAATAAAAGAATTAGAGGAGCTACATTGGGAGGGTGCCACACTGAGAGTGGTGCAGGATCTGCCACTGTCGATACGGCAGAAAAGGGGCGACTTATCACCCGATTATCTCCAAGCTAATTGCAGCAGATATCAAGTTCAGGATGGGCTATCCTGCTCATTTTCAAGTACTGGTAGCTGGATCATGGTGTGGTTATGAGAGCTACGAATCCGCATTAGAAGCCCTTCAAGTGGCATTCCCTAATCTTTTTAAAATGCCCTGAAATATGCTGAAACTGATGACCCTCAGCACATCACAGTAACGTAGCCTGAATGAGTCCTAAAAAAGTGTTTCAGAAGTGGTTTTTTGTGCTTTATAAAACAATAAAGCAATAAGTGTGATGCCGGTTCAGTTCCTCACCTAACAGCTCTTAATCTGGACCTTCACCCATGCTTGGCATCCGTTTCTTCCTTTTTGCATTCTATCTGTATTGGGGATATAAGGATGTGCTGGACAAGGTGCCCCCCCCCCTCACTTTTGAAGAGTCTCCTGGCTCCAAGGTTTTTTTTTTTTTTCCTCTTCATTTCCTTTTTTGAATGCTGCGCACAGAGTTTCAGTGAAGATGACTCCCGAGCTTCAAAATTGATGCTGGCTGTTGTATGGGGAAGTGGCGCAATTTTACCGCTAGATGGAGCCAGAGACCGCTATATGGTCACGAACATTCCTGCAGTCATTTAACTGGATCAGTTAGCTCAACTCGAGAGCAATGCAGTGAGATGACAGCCCACGATTCATATCCTGCTTCCCTGGCAGGATGCATAAGTTTTCTTGTTTTAAGTAGAACAGTTCAATGGGGGTGCCTGTTTTACGGCTTGAAATATTGTGTAATACTCTTAGCAAGCAATAGATAAATGTTTTGTTAATGCTTGTGCTGGGTTTTAAAATCTCGGTAGCGGTGTTAATGTTGTTAAAAGCAATCTTTTGGGTTGTGAATATGTATATGAACGAGGGCTAAAGCAGTGGGGGAATCTCTTTCTCCCTCCTCCACTAACTGTCCTTTCTATAGGAATAGCTTTTCTCAATAAGGGGAATAAAGTGTAGTATTTCCCATGACTCTGTATAATCCAGAGCAGTACATAGCTGACTCGGGGAGGTTGGATGGAAGGGGAGGAGGTGGTAAACTTTGGTGAACTGCAGATATGATCATTGGCAGATCGGGAGGGATGAGGGTGGAAGGGAAAATGGGTTTAGGGGCAAGTTATTGTTGTATGTGGAATTTCGGATTTGGGAAGTTTGCAATAAGAGGGGGGTGGAGGGCAAAGGGGGGTTAAACAGCGCACGTAACAGTTCTGGAAAAGGAAGATGGAACTGGTTATAAAGATATTACTCATTCTAAAGCTAATAATGTTCTAAAAAATGGCTAGGAATAGTAACTTTGTGAGTTGGAATGTTAAAGGAACTCGCCATAAATCGAAGCAATACAAGATCTTAAAACACTTAGAGTATATGAAAGCTGATATTGTGTTCATGCAAGAGACCCACCTACTCAATAGTGAGAGTAACTATTTAAGGAGGGTACAAATAAGTCAGGTATTCACCTCGGAAGGTAACACCCAGAGCAGAGGAGTGATGGTCATGATTCGTAGGTCAGTTCCATTTAAAGCGGTTCAAATACTCCAAGATACTTTAGGGAGATACATTTTTATTAGGGGCACACTGCACACTTTGGAGATTGTCCTAGGATCAATTTATGGCCCCAATGTTGACACCCCAGGATTTTGTCCAGATTATGGAAGTACTCACTCCTTTTCTTAATCTGCCTATGGTAATAGGTGGGGATTTAAATCTGGTATTGGATCCGGCCATCGATAGATCAGGTTTTGTTAGGAAGGGGTTATCTCCTGCCCAAAGAGCGGTTAGAGAGATGATGGACCAAATGGGCCTTTGCGATGTGTGGAGGGTCCTCCACCCGAAGGTTTGGGATTTTACTTTTACCTCAACGGTGCATGCTACCAGGTCCAGAATTGATTACGTCTTAGTTTCAAACACTCTCTTATCGGGTGTTTTGGATGTGGGCATTGCCCCCGGGCCACCGTCGGACCACTCTTTAGTGACATGCTTAATCGCTTTCCCATCTCTGCCTAAATCAGGGGGTAGATGGAAAATTAATAATCAGCTATTAAAGGATCCTAAAATGGTTAAGTCTCTCTCCTCTCAGATAACAGAGTTTATCTCTTTCAACCATAACTCCACCAGTCGGCCGGACATGGAGTGGGGTGCTCAAGACCTACCTGCGTGGGATCCTGATAGGGCTAGCCTCCCGGAGAAAGAAGGAGAAGCTGAAACGTATTCCGGAGTTACTTGCCCAGATTCGAGAAAAAGAATCCGGGCTCTCTGCCTCCTCATCAGATGAGTATAGGCAGGAGCTAACTCTGTTATGTGATTCATATCTCAGGATCCTAGGTGAGCAGGCTGAGTGGGCGATCATCAAAACAGGGGCTGTATATACTGATCAAGGGGAAAAAGCTGGCCGTATATTAACTAGGCGGGTAAAGCAATTGGAGTCTACCAGATTAGTGGCGGCCATCTGTTCTTTGGAAAATGGCTCCATTAAAACTACTCCTAAGGATATCCTGGGGGAATTCAGAAAATATTTTGAGGAGATATATGGAGCCATGAGTGACCCACCATCAGAAGAGAAGATAAGGTCTTATTTAAGTGGGCTGAACTTGCTCTCTCTGAAGGAACTTAACCAGGCCCAGCTGATGGTACCCATTACAGAGAGTGAAATAGAACGGGTTATTAAATCCCTCCCCTCTGATAAAACACCAGGCCCCGATGGTTTTTCCACCAATTTCTACAAAATCTTCTCTAAAGAACTAACCCCCTCACTGTTGAGACTGTTTCAATGTATTTTAAGCGGAACCGCTACAGATGTCTCCCTGTTTGAGGCTTTAATTGTACTCCTGCCCAAGCCAGACAAACCCCTGGAGTCGGTGTCTAGTTATAGACCCATTTCACTTCTTAACCAGGATATAAAAATCCTCACCAAAATACTGGCAGATCAGATCAACGGGGTCCTTCCCAGACTAATTGGGGCTGAACAGGTGGGATTTATGAAGGGAAGATCCTCAGCGGACCATTTGAGGACCTTGACACACATCTTCTCGGACTCCAAGGAAACGGATCATCCTATGGTATTGGTTTCACTGGACGCCGAGAAGGCCTTTGACAGGGTTTATTGGAAATACCTATCTTGGTTATGGACGCATTTGGTTTCCCCACCAATTCCGTTCCTGGGTCAACTCCATTTATAAATTCCCAACCGCAAGAATTGCTTGTAATGGTGTAATTTCGGACCCCTTTAAGCTTTTTGTTGGCACCAGACAAGGTTGCCCACTGTCCCCGCTCCTTTTTAATCTATACATTGAGCCGCTTATCAGGCAGATTGTACAATCACACGAGGTACAGGATATTCAGGTATGGGGGCATACCCCTAAACTACTTGCATACGCAGATGACCTACTGCTGCAGATTTCCCATCCATCTTCCTCTGTTCCTGATCTACTTGAAATTATTCAGAGTTTTAGTGCAGTTGCTAATTATAAGCTTAATGCTGGAAAAACGGTGTTTTTTCCCCTTGAATTATAAGACGTATGTACATGATATTACCCCTTTTGGGCTTGCCTGGAATGGTGATGCAATTAAATATTTAGGCCTTACTTTAACAAGATCCCCGGCCCGCATGGTACAGTTAAACCTAGACTCATTATTGTATGGTATTGAGGTTGATCTTAAAAGATGGGCGCTGCTTCCTCTGTCTATGTGGGGAAAAGTTAATTTAGTAAAATTGAATGCTTTCCCCCGTCTGTTCTACCCTATAAATATGTTAAATATTTGGCTCCCCCTAAAGTGGTTTAAGAAAGTCCACGGCATAATTACTGGTTTTATTTGGAATTACAAGACACCCGGACTGGCCTACTACAAATTAGTCGCTCCCAAATTGACCGGAGGCCTGAGACTTCCCCATTTTGGTTTGTATTACTAGGCCAGTCATGTTAACAAATATCTTAGGTGGTTAACATTGATTGATTATCATGAATCTAACAATTATGTCCCCTTCTGGTTAAAGTTGGAGAGATCTCATATAATGGAGTCAGGGCTCACACCCAGGGCCTTGTTGTATTGTACTCCAAACTCTCTACCCACACCTCTTCGCAACTCCCCTATTGAGATATCCATTAAAGCCCATTCGCAACTATGTACCTTTTTAAAATATTGCCACAATAAAGATCCATCTCAGCCACTAATAGGCAACCCCAACCTTCTAATAGATGGCAAACCTATCAGGGGCAATTGCCTACCACAGTTAGGGGATGTTCTGATCAAAGACTTACTGTCTGTAGAGGGAAAATGGTTAACCTCAACTGATATTTTGAACAAATTTCAAATCCCACAGGCTAATGTATTTAAAGTCTTTCAACTTCGACATTTGTTGGTTAAAAAAGTGGGCACGATCCCCTTTACGGTCGCTGCCCCTGATTTTTGTGGTACACTGGAGCCACTGGCTGGAAAGGCCCACGCTGTTTCTGCCATCTATAGTACACTTCTCAGTTGGATACACTCTCTAAATCTTGCTCCGACTCACTACTGGTCTCTGCACCTCCCAGAGCATAATTTCGATTGGGCATGTATCTGGAATGCGTGCCATAAACTCCTGTTGCAAGAGAGGCTTAGACTAATGCAGTTTAAATTACTGCGCAACATTTATTACTCCCCTTCAAAATTAGCTAGATTAGGTATTGTGTCCTCCTCTACCTGCTATAGATGCCAACAGGATATTGGGGACCTACTCCACATTTTTTGGAACTGTCCCAAAATAGCTCCACTCTGGGATAGAATTAAGCTAAATCTGGATCCTCTTTTGGGTCTGGACAATTTATTTACGGCGGAGATATGTGTCTTAGGGGACGTCGCTACTATTGGTGTCCGAAACAGGAAATATCATATTTGTCTGATATCTGCTTCTGTTAAAAAAGTGGTGTTAAGGCACTGGAAGGACACCTTAGATATTACATATGGCGAATGGTTACAGAACTCCTTGCCAACCTTAGAGCGGAAAGGACTATTGCCAGTCTTCAGAATAATCTGCTTCAATTTTAACGGATCTGGGGTCCTGTATATACACTCTACTCCCTTACGGACAAAGACTGACAATTATATTAACATGTTGTAGGATGTTGTACTATGTGTGCTGTGCTGGGGGAGGTGGGACTGGGGAGGACAAGGTGGGGGGAGGAGGGGGGATGTGGGGGGCGGAATGCACCAGACCAAATTATTTTCAATGTCTGATGTAGGTTTTTTTTTTCCATTTACTCTGTTGGTGGATGTTTTCCTGTAACCTAAAATGTTTCAATAAAAACTATGAATAGAAAAAAAAATGTGAGGCACTACCATACAAAATTTAAACTAATGAGCACCTTTAAAATACACAGCAACATGGATTCAAAGAATCAGTTAAAAGACATGCTTTTCAGAAAACAGAAAAATTACGCTAAGGAAAAAAAGTACACTGAACGATTACAGATAAAAAAACTGTAAAGTCTTTTATCTGTAAATATAAATCGGCTACTGAATGGATATGCACACAGAAAATGCATTCTGAATATCTTCCTGCAGCTCTGTAACTCTACCCCCAAAGAAATTGCAACTTTAAAGTAACTAAATCAGTAAAAATACCACAAATAAAAATGTAATCTAGAGGCACAATGCACACTAGACACTTTAAGAAGTGATTTGATTGAAAATAAATTGTATATTTTAAAGGATTTTCAAAGGTTTTGATGTGAGTTCAGAGCAGAGAACACTTCTTCGCAACAACATAGTCACAATTAAAACAGCAGAGCATGTCACTTAAAACCTGAGTAATTATCCCCTTACTGTGTTTAACATTTCATGGAGTTAAAATGATGCATTTTTCTTTTTAAACATGAGCACTTATCTCATACATGTAAATCTTCACTGCGGGCATTGCAACACCGACTTGGGCTATAAAATGGAAACTAACAGCAACAGTCCAGTCTGGGCAGGAACAGAAAGTAGTTCAGGGAAATGTAGTTCACTGACTGAGTAGAATTTTGGAAAATGAGTAGACTTTTAAAGAGACACAATCACCCTTTTTGTATCATATTATTTCTAGGTAAAACCCTACATTTTATGATTGCTTATTTTCTCTAAAATTAATTGATGTTGGTTGTTTTAGCTGCTTCCTTGCTTAGTACAACTGAAATATGTGGTAATGTACCTATCCTTGATTGGCTAATTCAAATCAGTTAAAGACTTGGCTGACTGTAATCTTTATTTATGATTCAGTAGTATTAAAAAGATTGTACTTGGAAGAACATTGCAGTTCTACCTATTTCTAAACCTTATGTCATAATCATTTACTCTTAAACAAGTAGTCTGCTGAATACTTCTTAGACTTTACTATTCTTTCAGATTTATTTTTTTAATAATGATTAAGCAAGCAATAATACCCATCAGGGTGGGCAGTATTGAGCAATACTAGACTGCCCAGGGGCGTAATGAGGCCTGACACCACAGGCGGAGGGCCTTATAGCCACTGGAAGGTCCAGTATTACCTATACCACCCACACTGGAGGGAATTGTTGCTCTTAGAAAATGGGCATCAACTTATTTTTTTTATAATGATTTCATTAAGAAAAATAATTAAAAATATTAATAACAATGATGAAAAAATACCAGCTTCTGTAAAATAGTCCCTTAAGTGGTTGAATTTTCACTAGAGGGAGCTGGTGCATATAAGACCCCTTTTTATGCTTGCTTGTGCATGCAGCGCACAAGAAACATATTGAGGTTAGTGGAGTATTGCAGATGTGAGGCAGTGTTTGGCCAATCCAGTGAGCACTTTCAGGGGAGCATCCCTCTGCCACCAATCAACAAGTAAGCTACCAATGATGGCAGTTTCAGAGCAAGCGCCATACTTGAAAGAAATCTGCCGCTCCAATCACGGATAGTTTCTTCATTGCAGTGACAGATCCCCCCCCTTCCTGGCAACCAGGCACATTCCAGCCATGCGTATTACAGTGTACAGTAATGTGCATGGCTGGATGTACAAGCAACTCTTTTGCTCAGTGGGCCTTTCCCGGTGAAATAAATAAATGAGCCATGCTGCCACTTTGCATAATTGACAGCTCCTGTACCCCACCACATGCTCCCCCCAAGGCTGACATTGGAGTGCTCAATCACCGAGTTGGCATGCCCCCCAAGCCCAAACATATATTTTGCTGACAACAGTGTGCCCAATCCCTGTGTCTGCATGCCTCCCCCTACTTGTGGCACACTGGGAGCCCACCCCAGTGTGTTGAAATCTGTTTTATAATATTTCACCTGTAAAAAAGAAAATAGTCCCTTGTCATTCCAGCTGGTCCCCCTCTCCCAACCTGCACCCTGTGCAAAATCGCCTTTCAGGATTGAGTAATGAAAAGATAGTGCCACTTTTCATCAGATTAGGTCTCACAAAGCCCATGTTGAAAATTTGGAGTGAAAATTTCAACAAACACCCTGGGCATTAGGGTTTCCAACCATAACGCCCCACCCTGTAAAGACTGACAGGCATCAGAGTATGGTTTGGAGTCATCAGCCATAATGCTCATGCCATTCCACCCCTACCCTGCAACCTCTGACAGGCATCAAGGTGTGCCTTAGGGTCTTTGGCCCTAATGTTCACCCCATTCTCCTATACTGCACCCATCTCAGCTTATTTCCTTATGGAATGGGGTCAGCAGAAGGGCCAAAGATCCCAAGGCACACCGTGACACCTGTTAGTGTCTGCAAGGTGGGATGAGGTGGAATGACATGAGCATTAGGACGTATGTACTCTAACGGGACAAGATCCCAACTTTGACAGTCTCTGTGGGGTTAAAGTTAGTTTAATACCTCACTGCCATTCCTATTATGCATCTCTCTAACTCATGCAGTACCAATGCCAATACCAACAAGCAAACATTCAGCATTGACAAATGCTTGTTATTAGTTTACTGTGTCTGTGTTTGTTTTCGGTACTTTTCAGTACTTTACAGTTCCCCTTCTCATAGGTTTTGTGATAGGATAAATTCTACAGTTTCCCCCTGTTACAAAATTGCATTTTTTTATATACTGTGTGAGCAGGAAAGGATCGTCTCAGCTGTGGAGCGTAAATGGCAGTATCTGAGTCAGGCAAGGAAGAGGGAAATTAGCTGATGAATGCTTCAGTGCAGGGGTTGCAGTGTATCAGAGACTGAGCAAACTGGGAGGAAAAAAAAAGAGGTACATTGCTATGTGGGCTTTTGAGCAGTGGCACTCAGTAGGATACAGTTTAAAACGTGACAGCATGAGAGAGAATTGGGACGTGTAGCAGTGGCAGTATTCTAGTAAGGTGGACTCCCCAGAGAAGGAGAGGCACTGCTGGCTTGCAGGATTCACTAGATTTGTCGGCTTTCGAGAGAGCAGGGATGCTTGCTAAGGGTGGAGACTTTACTTTATATACTATATGTTTAGTTTCTTGTAGCTTGTGCTTATTGCAACAAGGCAGGGGAGTAGACTGCCTGATCGTAGTTGTTGGGGAATGACATTTAGTGGCACGTGGTGCAGGTTTGAAAAAAATACACTGGTGACCATGGTGATATGAAGCCGATCAGAGTGACGGCTTGCTTTTTGTTTTAAAATATGTATTTTCTTTTATTTGCTGCAATTGTATAATGTGAACCCTGTGGTCAGAGGTGGAGTGTTCATTCTTGGAGCAGCTGGCACTAAAGAAGGCACTGATGGGGGGTGGGCAGAATCGCTTGCTAAGCAAGAGAAAAAATGGCATCAATTTCAAATTTTGTGGGGTGGTTTTGGCCAATTAGCTAGCAGGGTGGGCACACTGATACTAGAATGGGTAAAGGGGCACTTGGGTTGGCACTTTTTATTTCCTGGTTGTGTATGAAAAGTTAACGTACCCTCCTTACAGGGGTGTCAGCCAATCAGAGAACAGAAAATCAAAAGTCTATTTTCTAAAAATGATTAAAAATTGCAAAAAATTAGTCTTCAGAAACAAATTAATGACTGCTTTAATACTAAATGTAGTATTTGATTCGGTGAGGGAATCCGAACATATACACCATCCAGACACAATGGTCCCGATATTCAAAGAAATGCAAAGCACAGTGCTATGCCTTTCGCTCACCCAGTTGCCCACATGTTATATATTCTGTGGAATAGTGCACTGATGCTATTCCACTGAATTAAGGGTGATGTTGACTTGGCACTAAGCCACTTAGTGCTGGGCAGACACTGTTCCTGAAATAGAGTGCCACAATGGCTTGCGCCTGTGCTAAATTTCTAATATTCAAACAGACCCACGTAAATGAGCAAATTGGGCATGCAAGATGCTACGGGGCCATTTACATGCCCATTATGGGCTCATTTGTATGGTGAGCAAGGCTGGATTGCATGGAGCCACACCCTAATTGCCCAGTCCCAGAGAGCTATTCCTGCTGGAAGTGCCCCTCTCCGCCGATCACCAGCCTGATGTTAAAAATAAATATTTCCCTGGCACTAGTGATCCCCCTCCACTGCTTGTCAGTCCAGTCATAAACATAAATCTTTCCCTGGTGTCCAGTGATCCCTCCCCAACCTGCACCCATGTCCTGTGCTGAACTAATTATTTCCTGGTGTCCAGTGGTCCCTTCCCCCACCCACACCCATGCATAACACTGAAATAATTATTCCCTTGTATTCAGTGGTTCCTCCACCCACCTGTTCCCATGCCCGATGTTAAAATAATTATCCCCTGGTGTCCAGTGATTTCTCCCCCCAACTTACACCAATGCCCTATGTGCAAATTATTATGTGTACAGTGGTCTCCCCCACCTGATCATCCTCCTGATGTTCAAAGTGTCCCTGGAGTCCACCTGATTACCTGCCCAATGAACTAAGTGTTCCTGCTGTCTAGTGGCCCTCCCCCCACCCAGATGGAAAGACAAAGTATCCCTGGTGTCCAGTGGTCCCTCCCCCAACACGATCACCAATCAGATGGTAAAAGTGTCCCTGTTGTCCGATGGTCCCTTCTCCCACCCAACGTCTGTCAGATGTACATTTGTAATATTCCCTGGTGTCCAGTGGTCCCTTCTCCTAACCAATCACACACCCAACAAAGTGTCCTTAGTGTTCAGTGGTCCCTCCCCACACCTGATGCCCTGCTATATTGAGACAAAACTATTGTCCCTGATCTAGTGGTCCCTCTCCCCCATCTGATCCCCATCCTGGATTTACCAACCCTCGCCCTGCATTTGTTGTTTTGCTACTGATTCGTGGGATAACAGGTGGAAAGTATCATTCCCCCCACTGCACTACCCTGGCCCATTCAGATTTACTAGTCCCCCACCTCCCACCCTGTACCTTGTTGGTGCTAGAGGATCCCCCACCCACTCACAACAACAACATCCCACCAATGGTCTCCCATACCTGCCTGTCAGTGACATTGTGAACTGACCATGAGCAACACAGCCTGCCACACACCACCTTGGCTGCCCACCATCTTACTGAATTTCAAAGTGCACTCCTTATTTATAGGGCAGTCCCTATAAATAAGCAGCACACTTCCAGCTTCAGTCAGATAGCAGGTGACCAAACTGGTGTGTAGAGGGCTGTGCTGCTCGCCATTGATTCACCATGGTACCGACAGACAGGTAGAGGACACCATGGGGGTGTTTGTTTTCTCTGCCACATGTGGGAGGGTCCACAAGCACCAACAATGGTCAGACTGGGGGGGGCAGGTGACCAGTGAATGTGAACCGGGCCATGGCTATGTTTTGAGGAGGATGATACTTGGCACGTAGCATCCCATGAATCAGTGGTGGGATGCTGATCATGGTGGGGGGTTGTCAAACCCAGGGTGGGGATTGGACAGGGAAGAGGGACCACTATAAAAGGGACAACAGTTTTGTCTTACTTGGGCAGGACATTGGGTGAGGGGAAGAATCACTGGACACGCTTGTAAATCAGGCAGATGATCAGGTGTGGTGAGGGACCATAGGACACCACAAAATGGGTATCCAACCACTGAATATGAATGTGGGTGTGGAGAGGGACAACTGGACACCAGTGATGGTGTTGTTTTTGAACATTATCAGTAAGGGAGGCTGCCACACTTCCCCCACCAACTGCCTGGGTTGTGCAGGAGACTTCACCCACCCGACAGCAAAACATCAACTGACATTACAGCGACTATAGCACCAGGTCACTGTAGTATCAGCACTGGAAGCCGGCACTGTCTTTCAGAGGTCTTGCAACCCCCCATCAGCTCCAACTCGGAGTTGATTATATTTAGTGAGGGGGGTGGGGGGTACAGCCCCTCATGTGGGGAGTTCAGGGGGCAAAGCACCCTGTTCTGTAGGAAACCATTAGCCAACCACAAAAAGAAGTCAACTTGATGGTTTCGCTGTCTGGTCGTTCAACACAAATGTTTTCGTAGTTGTAAGCTGTGGTCTAAGTCAGCAGTATTTGTGCCATGTCAGAGGACCATGTAAAACATCCTTGTGTGGTATAAATACTCTGAATATTGAACTGTGCCAATATTCAAGTCACTACCTCTTCAATTGCATTGCATCCCCTTCCAAAGTTTGGGTATCCAGATAAAAGGGTGACTGAGATTGAGTGACTGCAATATCAGTGACTTAGTCTCAATGCCTGTGTTTGGGGTTACCCTGAGAGGGTAGTGAAGGGTGACAGGGAAGGTGACTGGAATCATGACTGGAACCACACATTTGGGGACAGAAGGGAAGGGAAGGTATGTGGGAGACTGTGCAGCAGAAGGCTGCCAAGCTGGCCATGTGACATGGCAGGGAGCGTGCGGGGTTAAGGTCTGGGGCAGCATAGAAAGTTTTTGCATTACACAGTGTTTTTTGCTTTACAAATTTCACCCTTCCCCTGACATGCACCCCTCCCTGAAGTTGAGAATCTTTAGTTGGGGGGGGGGTGCGGCGGCACAACTCCCCACATACTTAGCAATCCTGTGTCGCTGCATTGTGTTCACTGCACGTGTACATAACCATTTTTTTCCAGTGATGTACACTCACCATTATCACATAGAACCCAACATTTGTCCTGGTGCAAACCCTGTTTGCCCATGCTAACTGAGCTTTTCAATATAGGTCATCAGTACAAAACCCAGTTTCGATGGGCAAATTAGGATTAGCACCTGGGCAAACTTAATATCGTGGACACAGAGTTTTCCATTTTTATTGCTCTCAGACCATCTAGCACCCTTCCTCTGGTGTAGCAGCATCATTGATCCCCTCTCCCTCTTTCCTGTCAAATTGATTGCACAGTCCAGCAATGGGGACTCCTTAACCCATGTGAAAAATGAACAAAAACATTTGTTCTACATCTTGGCCTTATCTTTATACCCTCTCTCTCTCCCTTTCTCCTCTCCACTACCTCAGCCTCACAACTAGAAATCAACCTAATCAATGCCAAACTACTCCTCAATGCCAAGAAAACAAAGGCCACGAACTTTGCCCCAAACACCACCTCCACTTCTCTTGCAAACACGCACAAAGAATTCATCACTACCTGCCTAGGTGAACCCCTTGAAATGACCTCCAAATTCAAATATCTTGGTATGTGGCTAGACAACAAGCTTTCCTTTTATGACCAGCTTGACGATCTGGCAAAGAGGCTAAAAATTAGGCTAGGTTTCTTCTTCCATAACAAGTCCCTCTTTCCATTGGATACCAGAACTAGGCTGGTCCAGGCCACTTTCTTGCTACTACTCGACTAGGGAGATCTAATCTATTCCTCTGCAGCAGCCTCAGGACTCAACCAACTAGACGTCCTCTACCACTGTGCCATACAGTTCATGACAAACCTACCCTACCGAACCCACCATTGTGATTTGTACCTAGCCACTGGCTGGACATCACTCTTAACTAGACGCATACTTCATGCCGGTATCTGGACTCTTAAGCTACTCCTTAGCAAGCTCCCGTTATTTCCTATAGCACCTACTCTCTTAGGAAAAATTACCTCCTCCTCCTCAATGTATAGAGAACCCACACATCACTTGGCAAGTGGGCCATATCAAGCACACTCCCAACTATCTGGAACCAGTTCCAAGGCATACTGAAGCTTCCCAGTATTGTCCCTGTCAGCCTATTTAAAATGTTGGCTGCAGCAAAAATAAAAGATACATGCAGCTGCTTCTAAATCCTAGCTCACTGCTCTAACTCTAGCCCACTGCTTCCTCTTACTTACCTAGAAATTAGCTGCCTTGTTACTCAGAAACAAGCATTTAGTACCTTTTTTCTGTACTTGTATTTTCCTATGTCATTGTCATTTTTATGCAACTTGTTAATGCTTGCCCATAATTCTGTGCCTGAATTTGTACTGTTTTTTCGATTATGCAATCTGTAACTACCTGTCTGTGGCAAAGGACCTCCTTGTGAATGAGCTTGCTCAACGGAGTTTTCCTACAATAAACTTGGGTTTTAACCTGAACTTTAGTTTTATGCTACCTCATATATAATGGAAGAATCCCATATCCCCTTTCTTCTGCCTTCAGCTAATCTCAGTGTAACCATTGATTTGGCAATTTGTTTTTATCACCCAACTATTGGTTGATATTGGGAGGGCTTTAAGCCCATGGTTCGATGGGCGGAGTAACTATGTCACTCCTCCATCGAGCTTAAAAGGTCACTAAGTCAAGTCTGCCTTTTTCCATCTGAGGAATATTGCCTGGGTGAAACACTCGGCCTCACCCGAAGATCTTCCTACCCTGGTCCATGCCTTTGTCACCAGTCATTTTGATTACTGCAATGCCTTCTATCTAGGGCTGTTGGGGGTGGATACTGCCATTTGCAGCTTGTGTAGAATGCAATGGCTATGTTGTTGATGGGAGTTCTAGATCTAGCCATATAACACCTATGCTGCGCGAACTGCACTGGCTGCCTAAACAGTGGCGGATCACCTTCAAAGTCGCATTGCTGACCAATAAGGCCCTACACGACTTGAGATCTCACTACCTGAAAGAACTCCTGGTACCTTACTGCCATGTCCACTCACTCCAATCCTCTGATAAGGGATTGCTAGAGATACCCAGGGTATACTTAAAGACATCTCGTAGAAGATCGTTTGCCTATATACATCTACCCTGTGGAACTCTCTACCTCATCAGATTCAAGATTGCCTGACTGTGGAAAGTTTTAAAAAACAGCTGAAAACATTCCTTTTTAATCAAGCATTTTCTGGGACTTGATAATTAAGGGTTATTTATGTTTATTCATTATAGTTATTGTTTTATATGGTGTGTATTTAAAGTGTTTTAATTGTTGTAAAAGCGCCCTGAGCTTGGGAAGAGCACTTTAAACAAATAAATTTTACTTTACTTTACTACATCCTGGGCTTTGCCAGGATTCTTTTTCGTTGTTGCAGCCAAAGGCACAACCCTTCCTCGCTCCCTCATTCTGTTCATTTCCTTTTCCATGGTCACCGTCGGCTGTTCCGTCTCTTCCTTGTTTGTGGCGGTTTGCTGTTTGCAGCTCATCCCTCCCATCTCTCCTGCCCTCTAGCTTTTCCTAACCCTGTCTTGTTTCGGCTGCTCGCCTTGCTGATGCTGGTGGCCTGTTCTCCTGGCACCTGATCCCCGGGCATCTTGGTGCCTGCACCTCCATGTCCGTTCTTTTGTCGGTTGCTGGCATTCGGGTGTCATGTCACCTACTGCTTCTGCTCCAGCTCTCTGGGTGTGCATCTCCTGCTTGCTGTCCCCACTCTGTTCACTGGCTCTCCTGACCACTGACCTCAAGTGCCTTCAGGTTGCCATCCTGTCTGACCCATTCCAGTTGGGTCTCTTTCACTTTGGTGCCTTTCCTTGCTCTTCCGTGGTGCTCGTCCTCGTCAATCGGCATTGACCGTTTCAGCTGTCTCCAACATGCTGATGCTCACTGTTTGTCTGCTTCTTGCTTGACCTACTTGCTATCAGTCACTCACAGCCCTGGACCCACACTCAACATTTTAAATCTGTGAATTCCTCTAGCTCCTTATGAAGCTGATACCAATCTATCTTTGTCTCTGTATGTTGCTCTCCAGAAATCAACAAATTTGAATTGTCGTCTGCACTATTGTATGACCGGTGCAAAACCATGGGCTCGATTCCTTCCTCCTACCCTTCGTTTGCAGGGGAATTTGATCTCATAGGACACCATTTCTCATTCCCTGAATCTGGTGCCTGTCCTCATTGTGCTGTTTCATTGCCTATTGAATGGGACGAGTCCCTCATTATTCATCGATACTTCAGGTGTTTTCGGTGATTAATGCTCTAAATGACAATGTGTTCCTCAGGGCTGAAAAAAAAAACCCACACTTTGCACGACAATTATGTGTTAACCCAGTGCATTTACAGGGGTAGTAGTACTTTTTTGATGCCTGCTTAGAGTACTGTGAGCTATGGCCTTTCCGTTCCCCTCCTGCAGTGTCTCTATTCCTCGTTCATTGTGCTGCTTAGGCTTCCTTTGGTCTTTCCCTCCATTCAGCTCTTTGCATTTCTCATATCAGACCTGCTCTTGATATTTGTGGGGGGGCTTACCTATCCTTGCTCATCTGCCCACCTTATATATCCACGACCCTCATGCCACCTGTATCACATTCCTGATTCCATCGATTGGCCTCCAAGGATTCATTGCATAATCAGGAATGCCTTATCAGCCTCTGTCTGCTCACCGATACCTCACCTAGACCTGCTCCTCTACTCAGTCGCTCAATCAGTCTGCATTGACTTGGTTCACTGTCATGTCCATGCTATTCCCTTGATCGTCTGGCCATACCTGTCGTGGTTCATATGCCTCCTAATCCCTATTTTGGTCTACCCTGCGTACCCTCGGCTCTCTTGTATTTCCCTTATCGTTTCTGTTGCCATGATCTAGCCTCTAGTTGGCGCAGTTTCCCCACTGTTTCAGGCATCCATTCCAGCCATCAAAGCTTCCTTCCAGTCCTGGCTTCTCTCTCATCCTCCCTTCTGTCCTTTGTCCTTTCCTCAGCACCTATTCCTTTCTTTCCTCCATTCCTCATCCTCAACACCATGCTGATCTCATTGTCTCCTATTTCCTTGACTCACTCAGTGTTCTTCTCCTCATATCCTCTGCTCCATCCTGTGCATTCCTTTTGAGTATACCTATCCTTGACTCCTCGGCCTTTTACTCCCCTATCATACATCGGTCCAGTCCATACCTCCCCTCTACCTGTACCAGCCTTCTTGACTTTCCTTCCTTCATAGTACTTCATTCATCTCGTACCATGATCTGTTTCATACCTCACCTTCACTGTACCAGCCTCCATGGCTTTCCCTCCATTCTCCTATATCTCCAGGTTCATTACTCTGTTCTTCAGTCACTCATCCGTACCTCATGGTTCATCTCTTTACATCGCTTCCTCGAGCATTCCTATTATTGAATCCTATGCTTCCTCATCGAACCTGCTGCACACCCGGAGCGATCTTCATCATCATCGTCAGTCTTCATCATTTTCAAACTGCATCTGGATACATACTTCTTCCTGGAACTTCCCTCCTGTGGCGATCATCCTCTTCAGTCTTCATTGCTATCTCATGTTTGTTCTTCGATCTATGCCTTCTTTTAGGTTTTTTTCCCCTATCTCATCATCATCTTCCCTACTCATATCCTTCCCTTTAATGAATCCTTCTCACTATTTATATCCCTCATCCATGAACCATTCTCTTTACCGACATACATCCTCAAACCAAATGTCATCAGCCTGGAGGGAAGGCATCCTAGGCCTTGGATCCCCAGAGGTTTCATCCTAAAAGGTTTTTTTTCCACTCTTCTGTGCCAAGGGTCATAATATTAGTTAGAGTTAGTGCTTTTTTCTCATTAGTTAGGGTCCGCTGCTGGATGGAGGCAGATAGTGGCCCCGGCTTTCCCCTCTCTCCTTAGGAAGTTAGCCCTTCTCTTCACAGAAATTATTCATCATCCTAGCCTCTTTGATGCTTGACATCTTTAGGTATTCTTTTTGGGCTTCTTTCTACCCTATGTTTAGCTGATGCATTCATTCCCGGCACCTGTGGGGGGGAACCCTCCTCTAGGGTTCCTTGCGTCATACTTCTATAGGGTGGTATATCCCATAGAGAGGCGGAAAGCCACAAAGAAAACTCAAGTTACACAAGCATTATCTAATATTATCTCATTCAGTTGCACAAGCACATTGAATGGGAGGGCTTTAAGCCAGTGGTTCAATGGGCAAAGCAACTCGTCACTCACCCATCGTAGCTTAAGGTCACTCCTATCCTGGGCTTTGCCAGGATTCTTTTGTTGCCCTCCATCCACCTCTTCTCCTCCAGTGACTTGTCAATCTTCCCCATGGGCTTCTTTCTACTCTACCCTACCTTTAGCTGATGCATTCATTCCTGGCATGTGTAGGGGGGACCCTCCTCTAGGATTCATTGTGTCGTACTCCTACAGGGTGGTATATCCCACGGATAGAGAGGTAGAAAGCTACAAAGAAAACCCAAGTTATACAAGCATTATCTAATATCTAATTCAGTTGGATAAGCACATCAAACCATAGTAAACATGAAAACAACAGTAAAAGAAAAATTGAACAGCCAAACAAAAGAAAAGTAAAAATGAAAGTCCAGAATAATTAACTGTTTCAAGCTGGGTCATTTGAAAGGTATTTGAAGGGATATTGGGAGCAGTCTTGACAATTAAAGAAAAAAATAGAAAATAAATGTTTCAGAATTAAACAAAATGGGATATGAATAGTTCAGAATAAGCTGATCAAAACCATGGGTCATTTGAAGGGTATTTGAAGGGATATTGGGAGCAGAAAATAAAGGGTAAAGTTAAAAAAATGGAAAATGGTTGAATGGTATGAATACTGAAATATGAAGGGACTTTGAGAATAAAACAACTTAAAATGTACCCTTCTTTTTCTGTATGGGATAAAACAGACACTGAAGTCTTTATTTATCATGCAAAAGTATTCAACAATTTGTACTTTTAAAATCAGTGTATAATGTTCATTTAGTAATAATTTACTCTTAAAAAACAATCACAGTTGAATACTTCTTAGAATTAAGTATTCCTGCAGGCAATATTATTCTTCTGATGATGACAGAAGAATAAAAATGACTAGTCTTAAAAGAGTAATAATTATTGCTTTAAGACTAAATTTAGTATTTCACTTCAGTGAGGGATCCCACAGGCATAAATGAAATTTCATCACACGTTGATTATTGGGAAAGATGCAGGCACACATCATGTTACTTATTTCTTTTTATACAAAAGCAGTACAAAAATAATAAATAACTATAACAGATATTTTTTTTGAAAGTAATAGGTTAGTTACTAGTTACTTTCAAATAAATGCAATCAGTTATAGTTACGTATATCTTTTGTATAAAAAGACATAATAATTGTAACAGTAAGGTGTATTACTTTTTCCAGTACTTCTCCATCCTTGCTAGTGACTGCACAGAGCTTTCTGGAACAAGTTTCCAAAAGTAATAGAAAGTAATAGAAAAAGTAACTTACCCAACACTGGCTGCGACACACAACAGTAAAAACTTTGTAAACACTACACAATTCTTGACAATGACTCCAGAACACTGTTCATCTTACTTCAGACCATTGTTTTATAATGATCACTATCTCAAGTTTATCCTATTCTGCACATTTTGTTTTTTGATATCTGTCCTCCAAAACCCACAGTAATAGATTATTTCTTTGGGACAGCCTGTTCATGATCAGCTGGTTTTACTATACAATGAAGTGCAGGAGCTGTTTAATTCAGTAGATGGTGCGTGGAGGAGGAAAGGTTGTGTTGGGTACCTTGCTTCTTTAAAGAAACATCGAGTGCTGAGGAGAGGAGGGGGCTGCTATGGTTAGGGAGTGGGGGAAATATTTAAAAAAAGAGCAAAAGATTATGGCCAATTTTGGAGGTGGCTGTGCCAGTTGCCCATCATGAAAGCTTTTGTTTTAAAACGTGTGAAATTTTAGTTGCTGGGGAAGGCATTGGAATTATAGAAGAGAGTGAGGTAAGAGTTCTTAAGGATTGGGATGGGGAGGAGGGTGGTGGACTGTTTATTTTATTTGTTTATTTCTGTAGTATTGTTACAAAAATAGATATGAATAGCGCCACAATTTGTAAGGAAACTATCATGAGCAATGCACTGGTGTAGTCTGGGTGTCCTGTTCAGATAATTATGTATATTATTCAAGTTATGGGTTTCTGAATCACTTTTGAAAATTACAGGACAAACAATTACCACCACACTGCCTGCTCAGACACAAAGCAGTTACACCTTTGGGGGAGCTATTCTGTTTATCACCTCTTCCTGTTGCAACCCATCTACCAGGTACACAGACCAAACACTCAGTCTTTATCCAGGAACCCAAGTCTTCTTCCCCAAAGGGTGAACCCTGGCAGGGTTGGCAGGCCTCCGCAACATGCCATTGACAAGGATACAGTTCAGGCTGGTGGGCACAGCTGGTTAGGTGAAGGACCTGCAGATACAAATGCTGTGACACTTCAAGAAGTTTCTACCATGGAAACATACAATGTTATATCTGAACAAATGGTGTAGCACATTATAGAAATAAAAAAAAACACTGCAGTAACATGCAAAAAGCATTTAAAATGTGTATGTTTAAGTAAATGACAATAACACACAATATTTGAATATTGATATAAATAAGATTAAGTTAGCTTTGCTAGTAGGAAGAAAAAAGCAATTAAATGTGAAGTTTAATGATCAGGCTAAGAAAATGTAAGTTATTTTCAAATGTTTTTAATGCCACCAGTCCCTGTCACCATCTCACACCCCTCATACTGCCACAGCGGGACCCGCTCCTGGGCTGAGAGAACAGGGGGAGGAAGCTTCCTTCTATGCCAGACACATGGTGAGGGTTGTGCATGGACACTCTTGGGATTCAAGGAGAATGGTATACAGGCCACATGTGCTGGCATCTTCAAAATGTGGCTTAAACCCCATCTCTCTGATTCTGCCTACTATCTCCCAGGATAATCCCTGCTGAGACATGACAGGTCTGGAAAGAAAAGGGGTGGTGGGGTGTCTCTCTACATCCGTGAGCTTCTCTCTGCTACCCCTGTCCTCCAATCCAACTCTAGCTCACCTAGTGAGTGGCTACTAGTGGAACTGACCATAGGTGCAGCAAAAACAATGTATATGGGTTGCTGCTATAACCCCCCCCTTCAAGATGCCCAGCAGGTCTCACCGCTCACCTTGAAGGGATGGGAAGCCTCTCCCCCACCAGGGACACCATCCTCCTTGGGGATTTCAGCCTGGACTGGCTTAGTGCCCAGGGACCTGATTACTCTAACCAACTCAAGCTAAATAACCTAGTCCAGATTATCACCATCTCCACTAGGCACAACCCTAGTACCTAAAACCATACACTTCTTGACTGAGTAATCACCAATAGAGAGGACAGCGTGTTCCTATTGGGCACTCTGTCTGATGCCATTAGCAATCATTCCCCCACCTTCCTGGTCTGGGTCTCTCAGCTCACACAGACATCCCCTCCATCCTTAATGATGTGCGAGCGATAAACTAGTCAATCTTCTACACCCTTTCTGACGTATACAAGGCTTAGAGTTTCTTCTCAACCACACGCCTTTGTCTCCAGAATCATTTCCCCCTGACTACTTGCTGAGTTAGGGGTCGCTGTACATGCTATGTTATCAAAGATCTCCTGGCCAAGATGAGGGAAAGAGATAAGCTAAGGTCGTCCTTACAAAAAGGCCCCCTCTCCCACCCAATGGAGCAAATACCGGCAACCACAAAACCTCTGTAAACAGTCAGCCCTTGCAAAAAAGCATGCCTTCTTTTAGGGCAAACAAAGGGACAGTCTTGGTGACCCCTTTATTCACCTTGACACTCCCTCCGGACATCTGGCCAACCCCATTGTTGTGGCCGAGGCCTTCAATTAAAAATTCACTAACCTGTCTGCCCTCCTCAGAAAGCTGCCACCCCTGGTGACCACTGGTCTCTCTGATCATCCCCCCACCCATACCCCTCAAACTCCTCCACTTTCCTCTTTCTACTTCTGAACCATCACCCCCAGAGACACTGCCAAACTACTGAAGAGCCTGCCTAGCCTAGACAGCCCAGGCAGCAATGGCCTTTTCCCTGCTATGCTTAAACTTATATCACCTGCCACCTTAAAACCACTCATGTACCTCTTTAACCTGGCATTGACTACCTCCTCAGTGCCCAGCACTAAGAAGCATGCCAGGGTGGTCCTGATTTGTAAGACTGGTGGCCCACTATCCCTAAATAACTATCGGCCTATATCCTTGCTCCCCCACCTTAGTAAGTTCCTGGAAAGGACTGTCCATGGGCAACTGTCTGACTATATTGACACATACAACCTACTGTCCAGACAGCAATATGGCTTCCATAAACAACACTCCACCAAATCTGCATTCACCTTGTTTACCAATCCTATTCGTAGAAACATGGACCTTGGAAAAACAATGGGTGTCATCTTTGTTGACCTGTCTAAAGCTTCTGACCAGGTCGACCACACCCTCTTGCTCTCCTCCTTACGCACCATTGATTGCTCTACTGAGATCATGTGGTGGTTCCAATTATTACCTTTCAGATAGATCTGTCTGTATGTGTTGGACCTCCCACCTGCCACGCCCTCCTAGTCACTACAGGTGTACCCAGGGATCCATCCTGGGTCTACTCTTATTCTCCCTGTTAAAAAACTCTCTCCTCTCTGACTGTCTCACTTGTGATGCCATATTTTATGCAGATGACCTTCCCCTCTTCACTAGTGACAAGGCTCTCGAGAATATATCTGGGACTTTATCTGATAACTACTCTGAAGTGCACATCTGGTTCCACTCACATCGCCTAATTGTTAATGCTAAAAAAACTAAATCCATGCTATTTGGATCTAAACCCTTTCTATCTAAGGTCACCAAGACTGTGTCCACCCTCTCAGTAGTCTCACTGGATGACACTGTACTTGAAAATGTACTAACTTTCAGATATCTGTGAGTTATCCTGGACCCATCCCTCTCCTTTTCCGATCATATCTCCTCTGTTATCTGCCATATTAACCAGAAACTTGGTGCAGCTTATCAGATAAAGTCACTTCTGACCAGGGAAGCCCATTTAGCCATTGACCAAGGCAACCTGCTACCCTTGATTGACCACTGCTGCCCTATTTACTCACACACATCCTCAGCCTTGCATGAGTGCCTCTGCTCCAATGTACAACATGCTGTTTCACTCTCCTGGCACCATATTCCACTCACCACTGCCACCTCTTCCATACTCTTGGCTGGCTCCCACTACACCACAGATTTGATTATGGGCTTGGCTGCCTCCTGGACAGTGCCATCAGGCATGGCAGAGCCTTCCCTTATACGTTTTTCCTCAAGACCAGAACTCCCTCGAGGTGTCTGCGCGCATCCTCAGTCCCCCTCTGGATATCCTGAAATTCTCCTTGGCTATGGGTAACACAGTGTTATCTGTAGCTACTTCCAATCTGTGAAACAGAATCCCCACACCCATCTGCTCTCTGGACTCCAGTGCCACTTTCAAGAGACATCTCAAATCCTGGCTG
The DNA here is from genome assembly GCA_016271365.2 of Neoceratodus forsteri. Taxonomy (NCBI): domain Eukaryota; kingdom Metazoa; phylum Chordata; order Ceratodontiformes; family Ceratodontidae; genus Neoceratodus; species Neoceratodus forsteri. The sequence continues at coordinate 1,390,238,468 of CM057453.1, forward strand.
CTTGATGAGGCCACATGCCTTTGCTAGTTTGGATACACCCCTACATTTCTGACTTTTCCTCTTGGGCTGCTTTGGCTTCCCCTACCCTCTTTCATTTCTTTAGACTCCTGTCTTACATTCTTAAATACCTGCTTCTCTGGCTCTCCCACTTGGCTATTGTCGTGTATGATTTTTTTTTACATCATGCATTGGTTTGCACTGGCCACTTAACCTCTGTAAATAATTATATAATAATTGTTGCTTATCATGATGTACTGGTTGTTTTTTTTTTTTTTCTAGCCTCTCAATAATTTTACTTTCCTATGTCACTTTCTCAGTTCACCAATGATGTCTGTATATCCACATGGCTTGTACTCATTGCATAACTTGTCACTACCTCTGTAACTGCCACTTGTGTGGCCCGGGTCATGCCTGAAAATGATCCTTTGGGTCAGTGCACTTATCCAGTTACCAAGGATTTAAATAAATAAATGGTTACCAGCCACCATCATCTGGTCAGCAGAGTGGCTGATTTTTCCCATTTTCATCCCTCCCATCACCATGTAATGTTCAAATTATGGTGGCATCCTGAGGGAATGCTGTCAGCAATGTATTGAGGCTAACACAGCCATGAGCATAACCCTCAAGCCACCAACAGGGCCCGCCTTGGTGCGGAACTACTGGGAAGGAAGCATCCACAGGATGCTATAACTCCCTCACTGCCATTCCACACCTGATGTCTGGGCTTGGGACACAAACCTGGGTTACCAGCTTGATGGGCAAACACCCATCACTTGGCATCATGGAGCTGGTTAATATATATTTCTTTAATACACTTCACATACACTGCACAATCTAAGGCACTACATAAGTTATAAATATATTGAGGTGATATATATTTTGAAATACAATGTGTTATATATTGACAAGCAGTTTGGACTCACATGCATTACAAATATATTGTTACCATGTATTTTAAAATATACTATAAAAATATATTTCAGGGAGTAAATATATTTCTCAGTGTATTGACATACATCAGCATATATTTCTCAATATATTGCAATACATTCCATTTTAGTAAGGGCACTAGACTACCAGAGACAATTATTTTTTAATACGGGACGAAGATCAAAGAATAGGAGAGGGGGTAGGACCACTAGACTGCAAGGGACAAATATTTTTTAATATGGGAGGGCAATCAGAGAATGGGAGAGGGGGAATGGACCCCTAGATTACCAGGAACACAGTGTTGAGGGTAGGGGGCTGCCTTGCATTACCTCTGACAACCACTAAGGTTGCACAAAGTTAAGAGGAGGTTTTTCTCAATGGTATTTTCTCCACAAAAGGACTTTGCATGGAGAAAATGCTTAGTGAATGGGACTGTGCCAATGTGCAGGTCCCCTAACCCATCATTTGCATTGCAGTCACCTCAAAACTTTGCACTGCCACAAACCCAGTTTGAGGGTGCAAACTGGGCTTTTGTGAATACCACTTTGTCGCAAAACTCAGTTTGCATGGCAGGAGAGGAGTCATCCCCTGATGACTGTTGTGAAAACATTTCTGGATTTTATTGATGTGAATGTCGTTTTCTCAAAGGGGGTACATCTAGCTTGGTTCTGGCTGAGGGAAGTATGCTTTGCTTATCTGCTGCCTGCAGGGAGGTCAGTGTGCTGTCAGTACTACTGCCATGCTCCAGCTCAGTTGTCCTGAAAGAATCTGTTGACCTAGTGGTTAGGACCTTGACAACATGAACTCTGCCTCTGCCAATAAACTTTGTTTTCTTGGATCCATAGTAGTAATAGAGGCTTGTAGAGCTCATGACATAAGAGTAAACTCAGCAGTTTAAATGAGGGTCATAGCGAGGTTAGTGTTAAAGCTGCTGCTTGGTAGCCATCTTAGTCCATTCTACCCATGTTCACATTTTTAATGAACAGCTAGAACACTGAGGGCTCGATTTTCAAAACACCTCTGAAACTATGCAAGTTGTGCCAAAGCAGCACCGTATACAATATGCTAAATTCTCATACAGGGGCCCTGGTGCTTCAAAGGGAGGCACAAAGACACAAGATGCATGGTGCACCATAAGAACAGTACACTCACCAACACTGTTCCAAGCTGCACTGTAAACCAGAGGGACCAATGGCAGTAGAAGGAACAACACATGGAGCTGCAAGAGGCCACAAGAGGAAGAAAAATTTCATGGATGACGAAACATACTGATCGAGGCAGTCAAGGCACAGGTCAGTACAATAGTGTGCAGGGACATGCAAATGGGCCAAATGGTCACATGGGTGATACAGGGCAACAAGTCCAACAATGTGAAGCAGTACAGTGCAACATGTCACTCATCACATCATCAGGTGGATCTCCTACTGTCCTGAGGTGGAGACAGAGAGCTGCATGCCAGGAGACAGCAGGCATGGGACAAGATGGTAATGAAAGTGAACATAGTAGCAGCGATGAGACATACCAGGCATGACATACAAAATATGACCTTCTAAGGAGGTTAAAAGAGAAGGCTGCCCACAACCACTGCTGCACAACCAGCATGGGTGGGGGACCAAGCCAGACTGTACCAATGACCACACAGGAGGAACGTGTAGCAACACACATCAGTGCCCGCAAGGTAGACGGTGAGATGGACCTGTTCTACCACCACCATGCAGCAGGTACTGTATGTACATGTGTGGCATGCAATGTAAGCTAAGTCAGTGCAACAGAGTACATAACATAATGGAGCCTGATGTCAAGGTACAGCACGATGTTCCCCATGCTGCCCCATGGTCCCACAGAATGCCTGGGTGACTGTGCCACATGGCCCGTGCATAGTAACAGTGGTATGGGCCTGGGGGGGGAGTACGGCCATGCAACCATGAATCATGGCCAGATACACACACACAGCTTTCATGTACCACAGCTACACAGGATGGCCCACCATGACACAGGTGTAGTGTCCATGGCACGTGAATCAGCACAGCCACATGCATTCAAACTCAGATGTGAATGACACACATATATGTGCTGCACGTAAGTATGGCGTGCATGTGCCCACACCACAGGAATGCCAGACACTACTCATGGCAAAGAGCCACACAGCCATGGGTAATGCTGTGTGACAATGTGGAATGTCTGAAATGCTGAGAAGCCCACAGCACTCGCTGCCTGTGGACAGCTGCACTGTGCAGACAGTGGGTGCTACCCCCATGTGCATAAAGCACTGGTGGTGGCACAATACAGCATCCACCATGTGAAGCTGCAGTATGTCCACCAATGGTCATGGAGGCAGACAACAAACACAAATGTTCTGAATGCATATGAATGTTGGAAATGGATATGTACATGTGGCACATGCACATTCCATTATGTCTGCACACAGGTGCCGAAGGTGAAGTGTCAGAGCACCCATCGCCCATCATGGAAGTGAACATACAGGAGCAGGCCCAGCAAGCAGATGAAAGGAACCTCGACAGCATGGCCACAGCACTTTCCAAGGACACACAGGACACAACTGTGGTCAGCATGGATGACACTTTCTGGAGAACCCCCACATACAGAGAGATGCAAAGCGTAGACAAGGAGTATGCACCGGATCGCACACATGCAGGTATGTCTGCATCATCCAGTGATGCCAGTGATAGTGTGCATGATGATAACATACACAGTGACACCGTGGCATCACCCATCATTCAGGCACAGTCACCACCACTACAGGACGTGCCCCTTATGCACCCAGAGTAACAGAATGATGACCTGAATAGGTACAGTACTTCAAGGATGTGGTGGGGTACAAGGAGAAACTGCACAGCTCCATTGCAGGCATCCAGGCTGTGATACAGGACGAGAACACAGCCACTGCAGAATTCAGAGTCCATGCAGAGGGGATCCTGATGGGCATGAGTAACGCACTGAACAGCCTAGTACGTGACAGTGTGGACTGGCACACTGAGAAAGCAGCGCTAATACATGGCATGTATGTGTCTGCAGAGCATCAGGCCAAGGCCACAGATTGACTAACAATGGCACTGGAGCATGGACTGGCAATGTAACCGACACAGGCTGAGGCCATAACAATGATGGCAGCCACAGTACAATCCATGGCACATGCCATGTGTCAGAACCATGAACCACTGTCACCAATCCCACACAGGTATGTCCCACAACATCGGGAAGTGATGGCACCATGCAGCATTGGTACCACAGCTACCCCACCATGGACACACACACACTAGCATTGTACAACGCCAATGCACAGTCAGTGTCCAGGAAGATATGGCTGGTATGGGCAAGCATGAAGGGGCTATGCCCATGGACAGGGACATGAAACCACCTGACAAAAGCAATGTCAGAATGGCCTGCACATGTCTGGGCCATGCAGTATACATGCACGTGGCAATCTGAGGGACACCATAACCAGTCCCAGTGGGGCACTGATGCAGCACAGCCACACCAGCGACTGTGGCTGTGTGGAACCACAGCAAACCATAACTGTCACACCTGCCACAGGCATGGCTGTGAGTAGGTTGGAGACAGCCAACACAGTACCACAGCCACCACTGGTGGTCAACACTTCTGCTCTGTTCACAGCCACATGGGTCATTCAGCATGACCATGGGTCAACAGTGATGGCAGTGGATGCACCACCAGCCAGCAACCGTTCTGCAAAGACAGACTCTGCATCACAACCAGTTGTGGAACAGCACATGGGGTAGGCCACAAGACAGGAAAGAGATGTCCAGCTGGACATGGGAAATGGTCAACAGGGCCACATACTGTACATAGCCCCAGTAAGGCTGCCCAGGAGCATGCAGCACTTGTGACACAGGAGACAACATCAACACTGTCTCCACCCTCTGTTGCCATCAGTATCTCGAGCATGGTGGCAGAGATCCACATTGGACAGACTGGTACCTTTGCCACCAATCAAACCACAATGCATTGTCCACAGCCACAAGGGCAGCAAACTGAAGTATGATGCTCTGGAAGGAAAGGGATGATCACCATGATACACACCATGCCCACAAAGGGAATGGATACCCATGTCCCACAAGCAGAAGCACCCACTGCGTAACCAGCAGCACACCAACCCAAACGAGGCACAGCAGTGGCAGTAAGGGGATGGTGGTCAGTTGCCAGGGCCCCGGGAAATCACATGCACCACAATGGTCACTGAGGTCCACAGTGCTGCTGACAATGTCATCACAGGGTGACAGCACAATGAACCCCACACAGGTTGACACACATGGCCACAGTGGCAACATTTGAAAGGCAGTGGACAGCAGACATGGCAGGCAACATGCAAAGAATGGAATAGACATGCAGTGTCTTCAGAGTGGGACACAACAGGGATGATGGAGCCATGCTGACGGCACCAATAGGCATTCAGCAGAACCCAACACACCTACCACACAAGACCCATCTTGCCTGGCCCATAAGGTATTGCACATAATATGGCAACCATACATCACAGTGACAACCTGTATCTGTATGAGATGTGACCACCATCCCACATTACTTAGTTTGTGCAATACATAGTTAAGTCCAAGCCATGGGGTTCCACCATGTCGTATGGTGGTTTGGCTTAACCACATTGGAATTCCAGTATAGGTACACACGGAACACTATACACATGGTGTGTGTTAATACATAATAGACATGTATGGCAGCCAACAGTGATATACACAGGTGTATGTTGTCACGTGCCTGCACCCTGTGTATGTGCCTGTCAGATGCCACCCAGCTATAGCACACATACACAGCCATGTGTTGTGTCAGGTATGTGCACTGTTATGGGTGGTACATGATATATGTGGCAGGCTGTGAGCATGGGCAGCTGGGATGGGACACAATATGTGATAGTCACAATGGTCTCCCTTGATGGCACACTGCCAGTGGCACATGTCCGTCGTGGGGCCACTATGGCATGTGCATTCATTGGCTGTTGTTGATGAAATGACAGAGAGTGGATGTGCACTGAGTTGGGGCACCACAGGGTGGCTGCAGTACAACAATGCCCACAGTGGAATTCCAATATGAAACTAAGAGAACCCTTCCAGTCATGGAATGACATATGAGACTGTACTAATTCCAGGTCCACATGGCATTGTAGTGCAACACACGCCACATATGAGGGTAATGGTATGTCTATATACCAGACACATAGTAACATGCATGTACCAAACAGCTGCCCATGGGCACACGGCTGTGGTGACCAATGGGCAACATAGGCAATATGGCATGCTGTATCATTGGTGGTACTAGGTGTTTCACATGGTCAGGGGCGTATTGATGTATGAGGTTAAACCAAGTGCCGTCAGCCCCCTGCCCATAGGGAAAACCTAATTCTACCAAAGCCCCATCATGCCACAATGCCATTATAAAATGCGCACATACTGTATGCATCTGATAGTACACGAACACTCTAACAGTCAGCAATGCCACAACAAAATATAATATAATGTTGCTAGGACACATACATTAGGCCCCCCACAGATGTTTACAACTGTCACTCATCTGGCTTTCATCACAGTCAATACACTGTGAAACTGTTTCCCATAGAATTGATGAAATGCTCTGCATTATTCCATTAGTATGTCACCCACCATCCATGGAGTAGAAACATGTCTGACATGAATGCAATAGTAATCAGGGTTCAACTGGCATACATGCACAGACACACACATAGATCTTGAATGGAGCCTGACCCACAATATTATATGCTTCCAGGTAAGGAGAAGGGAGTTCATCTGCAAACTGGTAGGGATGGGGGGGGGGACTGTCATAGACATCAAGGAAACACTAGCAATAGAAACTATGATCAGTACTGGATATGGTATGGTACGTTACTGTATGTGTGTATGGAGGAGCTTGTGAGTGACAATAACATTACAGTGGTTAATAAATCATGTAATATACTGTACATTCATTTCACAGGCCTAGCTGACATGTATAATATATTAGTAAAGGTGGCAGACATGTTTCTGATGGGCATTAAGCTGTGTGTTGCCATGGTTGGCAGGGATGTGCTGTTAACCATTGCTGGTGGTCCCCAACCACAATGGCTAGAAACATGTCTCAGCCAGGCAGGACATAGGGAAGGCCCTGCCCATGACACAGAGAAAGAAGCACACCCGATAAGGTACAAAATACACTTTAATGCTATAAAGATATCCATACAACATAGTAAGGGGTGGGGGAGGGGGCAACAGGACTATGAACAAAAATGAACAAAGAACACAATGAAAATCCAAAACAACATCATAATGAAACACACAGGAACAACAGGTACAGCAGAAACAGGTATCGAACTGGTATGAAGCTAACAATATAATAACGGTTTGCAATGGGAAATGGAAACAAGTAACACTGTCATAACTGTACGAATGCCTGTAAAACATTATCAATGTAATGACCAACACAACATTTTGGCAATAATATACACAATAATAACGTAAATGTTACAGTCTGACAGAGTGACAATAGCATAGGCAATAGTGATGTCACTAGACCAGGACAGTAAGAATTGAAAAAACAAGAGCAGCCAAAACATGCCTTGCCAAATAGAATAGAGATGGGGGAGGGATTCAAGGGTAAGAAGGGCAGCGGGGGGGCGGGGATACAGGCTAGGAACACACAAGGTGGATAGGAAATGGAGGGGGAGGGGCGGGGAGAGGCTTAGGTAGGGAGGTGGCGCTACTGGTAAGTTTAGGAGGGGTATGGTCTAGGGCTGGAGACAGTTTAGCTATTAGTTGCACTGGCGTGAGAGTGATTTAAAAGGGGACAAACGCAGCTATTAAGTGCGGTGAGGTGGCAACGTAGTTTACACTTAAAGTGGCCCAATTTAGGGATATATGTGACTGATATGATTAACAGCGTGTATGCCTCTATGTAGCGGAGTTCCATGGCCTTCCACCTCTCATTTGTACAACTGTCTCCCTTGCCATGGTCCGCAGATGTCTCAGCAGGTCCGTCTCCCTGTACCTTGAGGTGGTATTGGCAGTATCCGTGACCACTGCTCCATCAGGCTCATGAGGATTACAGTATCCTCATCTCCAAAATTGGGTTCTCTGGCCCTGGAGGTCATATGTTTGGCCTTTATGTGTGTTCTGTGCCTCTGGGTACAGCCTGTGATGGTTATTCACTTGGCTGCCACATGTCTGCCGTGCATATTGGCTCAACACATGCTGCTAGGCCCTAGTATATGTCTCATGCACACAGATGCAATAACAGCTTAGCTGTGCATGCTGCATCAGTTTCCACGCCAGATGCACACCATGCAATGCTCGGGCAGTGTGTGCATGCACGACAATGCAGACTGTGGTACTGTGGTCTGTCCACATGTGAACATTGTGTTTTGCTTTGTTGTAAGGTGGCATGCTGTTGCGCAGGTTGTGTGTGTTTGTGTTCTGTATTCACACGCTCAGCTGCACTGTCGGTGGGGATATCAATTGATATCATGTGGATTAGGTAAGGCTACCAGGGTGGTCTCAGTCTGTCTGTCCTGCACTCCGCTGCATCATTCCATTGCCTCCTAGCCATGCTGAACAGCATGGTGGCATGTTGGGGTGTCACTGAGGTGCCACTAACCACTCCTGTAGATGCAAGTGGCTGCCTGATAGCGCACACAGGAGATGGGTACCATCCATGTTACGGTGCTGCCATACCCTATGTGTGGCCCCAGATGATGACACCTCTACATCAACAAATCCATATCCCTCTGTGTCTTGTCCGCCATGTCCCGTGACAATGATGGTACCATGATTAGGTTGACCATGTCATTCACAGCTGCACAGTGGTGTGGTGCTCACATCTGTCCCACCACCTCACCAGTGCTGCCCGTCCCATGCCACCATGATGCCTGCATTGTCATGTGGATTGCTGTGTGCTGGTCTGTGCCCTTCCAGCCACAGTGTGGCTGTCATAGTGCCATTGGTTTGCCTCACACCAACATGGGGTGTGGTACTGGTTATTGTTGCTGTGGGCCTAGGTGAAGTGTGTGAAGATGAGGTTGGCCCAGATCCTTTGGCCCTCAACTGTATTATGTGCCCTTATGTTCCCCTTTATGGGTCTGTCTGAATGGTGTTCCCCCTCTGCAGTCACATTGTCTTCCACTGGATCCAGTTCCACCTCAGGCATTCTCATGCGGTGCACTATGGCCATGTTGTGGAGCATGCAGCATGCCATGAAGATTTCATAGGCCATGTCTGAAGTGTACTGGAGTGATCCACCTTCAGGAACCTGAAGTGCATTTTCAGCAGACCAAATGTCCATTCAATGATGGACCACATTGTGGCATGTGATTCACTGTACCGCATATGTGCACCGACCACAGGGTACGGGGCAGGTATCATAAGCCATGGTTGATGAGGATATCCACTGTCACCTGCAAAGTGAAACACATACATGTTAATGCTGTCTGCACATCATATGCCTACTCCAGTATGTGTACCCATAGTGTTGCATGTGTAGGGTGTGTCACACATCTGGCTGGCTGTGCCAACCATCCTTTCCCTTGGCTATGCACTATCCCCATGGCCCCACCTATACATGCATGCTGATTCCCTGCATACTTCCCATGCTGTCCCTTATACCATGCTATGTCACCACATTCATCCTCCACAGCACACAGTGACTGGCCATTGCGGCAGTGTCACTAGTGCATATACACTGTGGTACTATGCCCTCTCATCCCTTGGTCTTGCTGTGGACCTCCACATGTCATGCCTGTGTGACTTGTGTGCCCTATGTGTGCACAAATCCACTGTAAAGTCTCTCAAGGTTCTTTTTTAATTTTAAAATAAAGAAATAGGGAGTAAGACTATAATGGATGAAAGTAACAGTTCAAAAAATAAGTCTCACTCTACCCAAAAATTTGTTTCATATCCTTTTATTCAAATCCATTTAATCCTGTATTTTCTTTTTTGTTTAAATTTATTCATCCAAGACTTTAAGTTCACCTGCTCCTAAATTTTTTTTCAAAAGAGTAACATTTCCAGGGTGGTAGCCTGGGTAGCAAACTGGCTGCACAGCAGGACACAGAAGGTAATAGTGAATGGAACACATTCCGAAGAAAGGGGGGTTACTAGTGAAGTACCTCAGGGCTCAGTACTGGGTCCAGTCCTCTTTAACATCTTTATAAGTGACATTGCAGAGGGTCTGGAGGGAAAGGTTTGCCTCTTTGCAGATGACACAAAGATCTGTAACAGAGTTGATACACAAGAGGGGGTAGAAAAGATGAGAAGGGACTTGGCAAGGTTGGAGGAATGGTCAGACATATGGCAACTTAGATTCAATGCAAAGAAGTGCTAAGTAATGCACCTGGGAAACAAAAACCCAGGAAAAGAGTACACAATAGCAGGGGAGGTACTAACAACAACAAAAATGGAAAGGGACCTGGGGGTAGTCTTATCAGATAACCTAAAGGTGGGTAAGCAATGTGAAACGTCAGTAAGGAGAGCCAGGGGGATACTGGGATGCATAGGAAGGGGCATCACGAGTAGAAAAAGGGAAGTGGTTATCTCTCTATTCAGACAGTTGGTGAGACCCCATCTGGAGAACTGTGTGCAGTTTTGGAGACTTCATCTACGCAAGGACATAGACAGGATGGAAGCAGTCCAGAGGAGGGCAACTAAAATGGTGCAGGGTCTGCATCAGAAATCATATGAAGAGAGACTGAGAGAGCTTAATATGTATACTCTTGATGAAAGGAGGAACAGGGGGACATGATAGAAATGTTCAAGTACCTCAAGGGAATCAACAAAGTCCAGGAGGGTAGCATCTTTCAGAAAAAGAGATGTGTAAGAACAAGGGGGCACAATTTAAAGATAGAGGGGGGACGTCTCAGGGGTAATGTGAGGAAATTTTTTTCACAGAGAAAGTGGTGGATACATGGAACAGCCTTCCTGAGGAGGTCGTTGGGTCTAAAACAGTGGGGGAATTCAAACATGCATAGGACAGACACAAGGCAATTATAGTGGGGGGTTGCAGGAAGTAGGCTGTTGGTTAACTAGAATCTGCAGCTTATCCAGTAGGTAGGGAAATGGGCAGACTGGGTGGGTCAAGTGGTCCTTATCTGCCGTCAAAGTCTATGTTTCTGTTTCTATGTTTCAGAACTTAAGATATGTTCCTTCATCAGACTTGGAGCTTTGTTAATTTCACTGTTAAAAATAAGAAAACAGGAAATATTATAATGCTGTCATAATTAATTCATAATGTAAGATATAAATCTTAATGATTTATATAGTTAAAGTTAAAGTTCAGGTGGAACAAACCTGACTCGGGACCTGTTAATGTTATTATTTAATTCAAATGAGCGTGCTGTGGAGCCGGGAAGCTGCGCTTTCTCTTTGCTATGTTAGAATGCCCTTGGGATTTCTGTCAGTGAATGACAAAAAACTAAATTAGTTCTACATCCTAGTAGTAGGTTTAAAAATGAGTTCACTTGTAGTAATTTCATTTAACTTACTCAATGTCCCAAAGGGTTTAAGTCTTGTCTTAAGACCTTCAGCGTTGTGTACAAGTGTTTATTTGGACGCTATAAGAGAGAATATACTGTTTTAAAATTAAACGATTTTATGTCCAAACAGTCGAATATTCAAAAAGCTTGATAATTGTTACCTTAACTGATGATCTTAAGGAATTTCCTTTGAATTTAATCCACAAAAATGAGCAACAGATGCTCAAGTGCTCCCGGCGCCATTACACGCTGATACTAAGTGTAACAAAATGTTTGCTCCTCTCAGGTAAACAAGAAGGGCCGGGCCACATAAGAACACAGGGGCATTCTAACATAGCAAAGAGAAAGCACAGCTTCCCAGCTCCACAGCACGCTCATTTGAATTGAATCATAACATTAACAGGTCCCGAGTCAGGCTTGTTCCACCTGAACTTTAACTTTAACTATATAAATCATATTAAGATTTATAGCTTACATTATGAATTAACTAGAACAGCATTATAATATTTCCTGTTTTCTTATTTTTAATAGTGAAATTAACAAAGCTCCAAGTCTGATGAAGGAACATGCCCTATGTGTGCACAACCACCCTTGCAGCACTGCGATGTAACTGTGTCCATTCATACATGTCCATGTCATATGTATAAGCCAGCCAACCTGGAGTATAGCATTCTCAAAGGCCTGACACAGAACACACTGTTTCAGTAAATGAATGTGTCATGGCATGACCCAGGATACTTTCCCACCAGATCGAGGATGCAGCTCTGATTGTCACACACCACATGGACATTCAAGGAGTGATACCCCTTTCAGTTTATGTTCACCTACAGTTCCGCCACTGGTGCTCTGATGGCGATGTGTGTACAGTCTATTTAATCAAGCACATGGGGGAAGCCAGCAATGCCACAGAATCCCTGTTTGACAACTTGCTGCTGCTGTATACCCATGGGGAACTTTATAAAAATGTGTGTCCTTCTTACCTGGGCATCTACAAATTGCCTCTGGCACTGTGGCATTGAGGGTTAGGATATGCCCACAGTATCACTGCTGGGTGTTTGGAATCTACAACTGGCCAAGACAAGGAGTGCTACACTGACCTTCACCTCTGTGAGTAGCACTTCTCCCTTTGCATGTCCAGGTCTGCAGTTCCCCTCTCAGGTCCTGGCATAGCACTGTTATGGCTGCCTTGCCCAGGTGGTATCAGGCAATACATTGATCCTCAGACAGGTCAAGGTAGGATGTGTGATGGTGATATACACACCTTGCATATCTCCTGCGTCTGGCATGTGGCTGCCCTGCATGCCCCTGGGCAGTGCCCCCCTGTTGTTGGGCACATCTCCATCACCATGCTGTGATTGCCAACTTCATGGCCATCAGCATCACTGCTTCTGACATCTCTCTTCTGTTGCTGCTGCTGTGTTGTCTCACCAGAGCTGCTACTCAGACTGACTGCTGTGCACCCCCTTTTATGCTCTAATTATCCTTAGATCATCTGTCATTGGTCTAGCAGGTGTTTGGAATTTGCTGCACATTCCAGAATTGAGAATACCAGATTAGGGGATGGTGCATCAGTTGTTTGGTGCATGCTGTGCTGCGCCAGGTCGCAGCCCTTATGTAGGTACAAGGGTGAAGCACAGTGCTTTGAGGCAAGCAACTTGTGTTTGATGCAGGGTGCATTTGAGAATCGCATTGGGTACAATATTTGGGGCATGGCACTCATTGTGCCATTCTGTTTTACGCAAGCCTCTTGCATCTTTTGGGCTACTATAAGAATCGAGCCTTGAATGTTCAAGCATATTGACCCAACTGATCTTTTACCACACTAATTACATAATACTGATTCATTATTTAGTCTCTGTAACATCTTATCCTAGCACATTATTAGTCTGTTTTGTTATGTCTGTTGTACAATCTCTATATAGTTATTTATTTTGGGGTTTAATGTGGTTAATTGTCTGTTGGTTTTAAATTGTCTTCTATTGTAATGGTGCCTTGGACCTCAAGGGAAGGGCGCCAGAAACAAATAAAGACTACTACTGCTACTATTGCTACTACTACTACTAATGCTACCTTAGTGCTACTTTATCCAGATTTTACCTTCCTCTACAATGAAACCCAGTTGTGTGACTGGAAAAATGTATGGACATGTCTTTCACAGAAGTTTATTGATATTCAAATTTTATTCCTGATGTTGTTTTGGAATCTTTGGCTGCTTATAACTTGGCCAAACTTTGAGCAACAGATTAGGGAGTTGACACACACACAGACTTTTTTTTTTCCCACATTGGTTTTTCTACTGTCCAGCAGCTCATCTCTCAGGGATATACCATGCTCAGAGGGATATTCCTTAATCAGGCTTAAATCAGCTATCATACCAGTTGGTTTTCGCCAACATTTGTTTCTCTCTCATCTCTCCTGGTGGGGGTAGTGCATCTGTCAGCTTCACAAAGCCACAGCTCCCCCTGCAGCAGGAGCAAGCTTCCTGGCCCAGCCACAGGGGTCACTGTGTTGGAGAACTCACCAACAGCACTACCCAACCAAGATGCACTGCTGAGTGGTAACTATCTCTGCCATGGTCTGCCTCCCAACATGACTTCCCAGTCTTGTTTCCAAACTTGGGTTATCAGCATGGCAGTGTGATGCTCCACTTGTGGAACAGGGTGGCCTCAAATCTTAATATTTAGGGTCAAGGAACCTAACAAAATTGGTGATATTCTGCTCCTGATTTTAAAGTTATAGGGACATAAAATTGTGCAGATTGCATAACTGTGAAATGTAATTTTAAAATGTCTGACTGTTTTGAGGCTTATAACCAAGTCATCTTTCAAGACAGAGATCTGAAGATAGGAACATATTTGTATGGACTTTGGTAAAGTCATCTTACCAACTTTGGTGCTATTTGGACAAATACTTTTTAAATTAGTTCTCATAGTCCTTTATGCGCAAGGAGGCCTAAAGACCTATTTAAAGTTAGCCCCTCTACACAAGAGGAAATTCTGTTGCATGCCTTGTAAGTAGATGTCTAGCCTGTCCTTGAATTCTGACATATCCTTGTTGCCCACCACTACCAAGGAAAGTCTGTTCTACTCTGTGACTACCCTCTGGTTAAACTAAGTTGCTCCTTGCGTTGTAGAAATTAGGTGGAAATAACATTAATCACAATTTTTGCAAAATTTCTCAAATTTTCACAGAAATTTTTCAGGAGTGAAATTTGAATTTTGCTAGAATTTCACCGACAGAAGATAACTTTCACCCAGCCCTACATTGACCAGAGCTTGGTTCTGTTTCCAGGGGAGGCTTAGTCCTGTTCCTAAGTGAGGCTTTGTCCTGTTCCCAGGAGAGTCTTGCTACTGTTCCGAGGGAAGGCTGCATCCTGTTCCTTGTGGAGGTTCATACCTGTTCACAGGGGAGGTTTTCTCATGTTCCCAGGAGAGGCTCTGTCCTGTTCCTTGGGAAATGTCAGTCCTGTTGCCACAAGAGGCTCAGTCCTGTTCCCAGGGAAAGATCTTACCTATTCCTAAGTCATGCTTCTTCCCGTTCAAAGGTAGAGATTTTCCGAAGTAAAACTTTGCAGGTGAAGTTCAAGTGACTTGCCAAAAATTCTCACTTCACAGAGCTTTGTGAAGCTTCATCACACCTGGAAAACATCTACTTTACCTCAATGATGAAGCTTTTGTCACAAAGTATGGAATATTGCCTGCGAAGTGCAGAATTCACAGAAGAAATTCACACTTTGTGAACTGCAAATCTTTGCAAATTTCTCAAATTTGCATTTTGCAAATTCCATGAAATTCATGAATTAATTCACAGAGTGAATTTTGCGGACTTTGACCATCTCTATTCATAGGGAACTCTGGGACCTGTTCCCAGGAAAAGCTGGGATCTGTTTCCAGGGTGGATTGGACCTATTCCTATGGAAGGCATTGACCTGTTCCCAAGGAAGATTCAGACCTGTTCCCAGATAAAGCTCAATCCTATTCTAAGGAAAGGTTCTGTCCTGTTCCCAGTGGAGGCTCAGTCCTTTTACCAGGGGATGCTTGGTCCTGTTCCAAGGAAAGACATGGTCCAGTTCACACTGAAGGGTAATTCCTGTTCCTAGGGAAGTGTCTGTCCTGCTCCCAGTGAGGCCTTTGTTCTTTTCTCAGGAAAGACTCAGTCTTGTTCTAAGGGTAGGCTCTGTACAAATTCCAGAGAGGCTTGGTCCAGTTCCCAGGGGAGGCGCAGATCTGTTCCTAGGAGAGTCTCTGTCCTGTTCCCATGGAAATCTCAGTTCTGTACCCATAGGAGGTTAGAACCTGTTTCCAAGGAAGGTTCAGACCTGCTCCCAGGGAAGGCTGGGACCTGTTCTTAGGTGCATCTTGGTCATCTTCCCAGAAGAGGCTCAGACCTATTCACAGGGAATGCTCATACCTGTTCCAATGGAAGAGTCAGACCTGTTCCCACTGAAGGCTCAGACCTGTTCCCACAGGCTCAGACCTAATCCCAGGGAAGGCTGCATATTGTTCCCATGTGATGCATGGTCCTGTTCCCAGAGGAGGTTCAGACCTGTCCACAGGGGATGCTTATATAAGCCCCCCCCCCTTGTGGTGGCCTTACTATCCTTGGCTTAAGTTGGGTCCTCCTCTTCTGGTAGGTCCCCTTTTTCTTAGTCAGCTAGGTGGTAATACCCTCTTACTGCCACCAGGGGGCAGGGTTCACTAGTATTTAAGCAAGAACAAAGGTGCTGCACTGAGGAACCAGGGCAGGGTGAGAGTGTAGGGTGGAAGTCTGAATAGCTAAGCTGAAAAGACAAAATAGCACTCCCACTCCAGAGCCAGGAGCAGAAAGCTCCAGTGAAGACCACACAAGTTGAAAAGGTTAAAATGCAAAATCAAATTTAATTGCTCAATAGAAGTCTCAGTCACACTGATATAAAGACACTGGAGTATGGCAAAAAGAGACCTCAATGAGTCCAACAGCCACCAGTATTTGAGTCCTGGGTTTTCCCCTCTGCAGAAGAGATGGGGAGATGGTGATAGTAAGGAAGGCAAGGTGGCTGGGGCCGCATTGCCCTCTGCCCAAAAAAAGTTGGCTGGCAGTGTCATGCAATGCGAGGAGGTCTCTGAGGGAGAGTTGTTAGACGCTTGGTGGCCGTGGAGGCTGGGTGCATTTCCATCAGCTGCTGCAGAAGGAGGAAGGAGGCGAAAGGTTGGAACCAGTCTGAGGGTACAGTGGTCATGTGCATGCAGAAACATGAGTGAGGTGTCCAAACAGTGGGGTTGTTGTGGTGGTGGCAGGACCACAGCAGGGTCCAACAGAGGTGGCAGCTCTGGTGGGCCTTTCCCATGTAGCACACTGTTGGGAAGGGAAGATCAGGAAGGGGAGCCATGTCTTGGGATTTGCCTTGAGGCCTGCCATGCCCATATCTGTGGCAGGCCCAATTGACCCACAAAGGGATGTGACTCCAAGAACCACTATTTGTGTGAGGAAGCAGCCATCGCTGTACACTCTGGTTCAGTCCTGGGTGGGCTCGGATGGATGGAGGACTCTAGGCACCATTTGGCTTAATGGATGAGTGGGTAACTGGTTTGGGAGCAGCCACTGAAGCATTAGGCTGCATCTCCCCAGAGTCCCATTTAGGCCCAACGGGTAGGGAGGAGTAAGGCACTCCTGCAAGTGAAGGTATGAAGGTACATTGTGTGGAAACAGGACAAGAATTTAAACAAAAATCTCTGACCAAGGGAAGTTCAGTGTGGAGCCAGAGTGGTCGATGCTTTAGGCCTTTTAAAAATCTTGGTAGCTGTGGCCAGTTCTCATGCTCTCAAAATGCCATTTGTGCTCATGCCTAATCTCTCAGCACCATGGAGCTTCTCCATTTAGTTTATTCTTTTGGACACAATCATTTCACGTCCAAAATAAAGGATTTTTTGTGTTTGTGATTCTGCTCATGTTGTTTGGTCAATGAACTAATCTTCTGCACACATTTTATTCTTGCCTTTCGATTAAAGATCCAACCCCTCCTACTCATTTCAGGATCAGCAGGATGCTGCTCACTCTGAGATTCAGCCCAAGCGTAATGAGAGGCCTTGCGTTTCAGAACATCTGGCAGGTAAGGCCTTCTTATTACCGCCAATAATGTGAAAAGTGCCAGAAAGATTTCAGATCTGTGCTCCCCCCTCAGTGTAAAACCAGGACCCCTAGACACAATATGAGGATGAGGACAAATGGGGGTTACAGATGTGGGGACTCATCCAGGATGTTTCGCATTTTTTGGGGGAAAATTGTGCACCACTATTTGTGGAGAAAATGGAGCTGGAAGGGGATCCAAATGTAGTGGTGAGGCCTACTGGCGATGGCGCAGTTTGGTTGGACATTGTGATGCAGTGGCAAGCTCCTTGTAAACGTGTCACTCTCTGGTGCTCTTGCATCTAAGGATGGGTCAGGTGAGGCAAAATGACTTCTGTGATTGGTCTGCTCCATGAGGCAAGCTGGAAGGGAGGAGGGTGAAGAGGAGGTGACATTGTGTTGCATGTGGTGGAAAGAGTGACATGCTTGGAAGAAGTGTTGAGAGAAAAATGGAAAGATGGCAGAAGGATTTTTGTCCAAGGAGGAGTCCCATGCCACTGTTCCAGCCTCCCTGTTAGTGTGGTTATGGAATTATGCAGGGAGAGAGAAGGCTGTGGAGAAATGTGTCTGGTACAGCTATTGCAGAAAGGGGGTAGTAAAGTTGCCACTGTGCTCAATCTGCTAAAGTAACACAGCAGGGGGACTGTTTGAAGGCACGCCATTTGGTTACCCCTTACCCTACCCCATAAGTACATCCGTGGGGATGGCCTCCTTAATCTCTCAGGGGAGCCTGGATCTGGGAGCAGAAGCAAATCGGAAATGCAGGCTGAAGAAGTAAAGCAGGAGACCCCAGATATAAAGGTGGTAGTGGAGAAAATTTCTGAAGGAGAGGGGTGGAGCATAGCTATCTGACCAGCTCCACTCTGCTGGCCATTGACTATTCCCATGGCAGGTGGAGAGGCAGGTGACTGCAGGTGTTAGCTGGGCCCCCCACCCCCGGACCAGGGGGTTGCCTGTGGGTTCCCTGCCTGGCAACAGTGGTTCCATTGGTACTGTTAAGGCCAAGGCTCCTCCACAGATTGCTGTAAAAGAAGACTCTGAAGATGAACTGACTTGGTGAGAGACTGCTCCATTGTCCTGGGAGGACAACTTCAGAGGTACCAGTTTGCTGACCTTGAGATCCAGAGAACCATTCCACGGCCTTATCAGCAGCCTGCCATCATGCTGCCTGACACCAACCCATGCTTGGTAATGCAGAGCAAGGCCTTAAGAGTGAGAAAACAATAGAATGGATGGCCTGTTGAGAAGTGATCCAGCAAATATTGTACACTGGACCCAGGTGTTGTTGGGGCCTGAGGCTGCTCCGTGCATGAAAGGTGGGCAAGGAGACATATTCATGTGGAGTACCCCACCTCAGAGTATCCCCACATTCCAGAAAGACTCTAGGACATTATACAAGAGAAAATGG
This sequence comes from Neoceratodus forsteri, assembly GCA_016271365.2. Taxonomy (NCBI): domain Eukaryota; kingdom Metazoa; phylum Chordata; order Ceratodontiformes; family Ceratodontidae; genus Neoceratodus; species Neoceratodus forsteri. The sequence continues at coordinate 1,390,257,415 of CM057453.1, forward strand.
TGGATTGGGTCTTTAGGGCTATGCTCCAGAAGTTACAACAGCAGCCAAAAGCCTCTGGGAAAGCTGACCAGGCACTTTTTCAGAAGGCTTGTTCTCTGTGCTTCTCCACACCTTGGGCTGGTTTGACTCTCTTCAAGCACTTTGTCATGGCACATGATCTAACAGGTTGCCACATGAAATATTATATCATTTCCAAGGATTCCTTTGGTGATGAAACAACAAAACCTGATCCTGACTATTATTTGCCCCGTGGCGGTGGGCCTGCTAGTTGAAGGGAAGAATGATTGTGTGCTTCTAAGGTAATTTGCCAGGACTGTAACATAAAAATATAGAAACATAGAATCTGATGGTAGCTAAGGACTGCTTGGCCCACCTAGTCTGACATTTTCCTTACCTAATGGATAAGCTGCAGATCCTAGTTAAACAACAGCCTACTTCCTCCTACCCCCCCACTAGAATCACCTTATGTCTGTCCCATGCATTCTTGAATTCCCTCATTATTTTTGACTCTAATACCTCCTCAGGAAGGTGTTCCATGCATCTACAACCCTCTCTGTGAAGAAATACTACCTCACATTACCTCTGAGCTATCCCCCCTCTATCTTCAAATTGTGCCTCCTTGTTCTTGCACATCTCTTTTTCTGAAGGATGCTACCCTCTTGGACTTTTTTGATTCCCTTGAGGTATTTGAAAGTTTCTATCATGTCTCCTCCTTTCCTCGAGGCTATACATCTTAAGCTCCTTTAATCTTTCTTCATATGTCTTCTGGTGCAGACCCTGCACCATTTTGGTTGCTCTCCTCTGGTCAGCCTCCACCCTGTCTATGTCTTTGCAGAAATGGGGTTTCCAGAACTGTACACAGTACTCCAGATGTGGTCTTACCAACTGTCTGAACAGAGGGCCAACACCTTCCTGTTTTCTACTGGTGATTCCTCTCCCTATGCATCCCAGTATCCCCTCAGCCCTCCTTACTGCCTTCTCACATTACTGGCCCACATTTAGGTCATCTGATACGACTACCCCCAGGTCCCTTTCCATTTTTGTTTTTGTCAGTATCTCACCCCCATTGTGTACTCTTCCTCTGGGTTTTTGTTTCCCAGGTGCATTACTTTGCACTTCTTTATGTCAAATCTAAGCTGCCATACATTTGACCATTCCTCCAACCTTGCCAAGTCCCTTTTCATCCTTTCCACCTCACCTTGCATATTAATCCTGTTGCAAATCTTTGTGTCATCTGCAAATAGACATACCCTCCCTTCCAGTCCCTCTGCAATATCACCTGTGAACACATTAAAAAGGACCGGCCCCAGTACTGAACCCTGCGGTACCACACTAGTTAACCCCCTTTTTTCACTGTGGACCCCATTTACTATTACTTACTGTGTCCTGTGGTCCAGCCAGTGTTTTACTCAGGCTACCACCCTGGGACCCACTCCCAAGCTGGCTAATTTATTTATTAATCTTTTGTGCAGGACTAAGTTAAATGCCTTGCTAAAGTCTAGGTAGGCCATGTCCACAGCCCCTCCCTGGTCTACAACTTTGGTCACCCAGTCAGAGAAATCAATTAGATTTGTCTGACATGATCTTCCTGCTGTGAATCCATGCTGCCTTGGGTCCTATGCCCCACTGGCCTCTAGGTACTCAGCAGTTCTTTTTTCAGAAGTAATTTCATCATTTTCCCTACCACAGAGGTCAAACTGACAGGTCTGGAGTTTCCTGCCTCTGTTTAGCTCCCACTTTTGTGAAGGGGAATCACATCCACCATCCTCCAGTCCTCAGGTGCCACACCATCCTCCCATGATTTATTAAAAAGGGTAGTCAGTGGTGTTACTAGTTCTTCCCTTAGTTCTTTTAGAATTCTTGGGTGAATCCTATCAGGCCTCATTGCTTCATCCACCTTCAGTTTTAAGAGTTCTTTCAGAACCCTTTCTTCTGTGAAAGGACTAATATCAACCCCACCATTCAGAGTGCTTCTATTGACTGGATTAGGTATCTCCCCCTGCTTTCCACCGTGAGTATGGAGCAGAAGTATTCATTCAGTGTCCATGCTTTTTCACTGTCACTCTGTGCCCAACCACCTTCCTCTTTATTCAGCCTCAGTACCCCTGCCTTAGTCTTTCTTTGCTCCCTAATGTACCTATAAAAGGTTTTATTTTTTATTTATTTTTTATTTTATTAAACTCTAGGATTACAAATACCTTCTTATATCCCCCTTCTTAACCGAGTTGGCTATCTTTTCCTCGGTTTTGGCTTTTGCTATCCTGACTGCCTTCCCCACTTCCTTCTGCTTTAACTGCTACAGTTCTCTATCCTGCTCCTTCTGTGTTTCCTTATACTTCCTTAATGCTATCTTTTTCTCCCTTACCTTCCCTACCACTTCTTTTGAGAACCATAGTGTTTTTTTCTTTCATTTTGATTTGTTTATTTTCTTCACACAAAGGCTTGTTGCCTCTGTGATGGCAGTTTTGATGTTTCCCCATTGTTGCTCCACTCCCCCTTGCCCTTGCCTGTTTGCTAGTTCTTTTCTGAGGCACTCTCCCATTCTGACAAAATCAGCCCTCCTGAAGTCCAGTATCTTCACTTTTGTATGGCTTGACTCTACAGCTAAGTTTATCGTGAACCACACTGTTTGGTGGTCGCTTGTCCCCAGATGGCTACCCACTTCAAGATCAGAGATCCTCTCTCCATCCCCATTTGAGAGTACCAGGCCTAAGACTGGTCCCTCCCAAGTGGGTTCTAAAACTAGCTGTCTGAGGTATGCCCCCTGTAGGGCAATGAAGAATGGCCCTGCTCTTGGATGTAGCTGCAGCAAAGGTGCTCCAGTTAACATCTGACATATTCAGGTCCCCCATCAGAAATATCTCCCCTTTCTCTGCTATCCCAAGGATGCCTTCTATCATTTAACATACTAACACACTATTTGCCAGCAGATTAGGCCTTACGGTCTATTGAGTCTGCTCGAACCTCAGATCCCTAGTTGGGTGCCGAGGCCCTCCCCTCCCTTGTGTTCCAGAAACCCCTATCATCCATCCCCACCTCCCAGGGACAGGCCATCATCTGATACATCCACTTTCTGTGTCTGTCCCACCCTCTCTTCAAGCCCTCCACTGTGGATCTCTGAACCAGCTCACCAGGCAGTGCATTCCAAGGGTGCACCACCCTCTCAGTGAAAAACCTCCTCCTCTTTTCCCCCCTCACCCTTCCTCCTTCCAACTTCAAACCATGCCCTCTGGTAATACCTCCCTGCTTTAGTCTAAAGATCCCCTCCATGTTTACCCTATTTATTCCCTTGAGGTACTTGAAGACCTTAATCATATCCCCCCTGTCTCTCCTCTCCTCCAATGAAAACAGGCAGAGCTCCTCATACGTCAAATCCCCTAGCCCTCATATCATCTTAGTTGCCCTCCTCTGTACCCTCTCCAGGAGCTGTATGTCCCTCTTCAAGTGTGGTCTCCAGTACTGCACACAGTACTCGAGGTGTGGTCTAACCAGTCCATTGTACAGAGGCAAAATCACTTCCTTGCTCCTAGAGGTGATCCCCTTTACGATGCATCCCAACATCCTGTTTGCCTTGCTAGCCTCTCTCCTGCACTGCTCAGAGTTATTCATACATGCATCCACCATGACCCCTAGGTCTTTTTCCCCTATTGAGGCCTCCAGCACCTCCCCTCCCAGGGTGTACTTGTGTTTAGGGTTTCTCTGCCCAAGATGCAACACCTTGCACTTGGTGATATTGAAATTTAATTTCCATGTGTGAGCCCAGCTTTCCAGGGTGTCCAGGTCCCCTTGCAGGGCCAACCTCCCCTCTTCTCCCTCAACTACTGCTCCCATCTTGGAGTCATCACGAAGAGACTCATTTCACCCTATACCCTCCCTGATGTCCGATATGTATGCATTAAACAGGATGGGACCCAGGACCGAGCCCTCGTGCCCACTACCAACCTCTCTAGGGTTGAGGCTCCCCACAGACCACTACTCTCTGGGTGCACCCAGCTAGCCAGTTTTCAATCCATCTGACCATCAAAGGGCCTACTCCTAACCCCATCAGTTTCTCCACCAGACCATTGTGGGGGACAGAGTCAAACGCCTTGCTGAAGTCCAAGAATAATATATCCACAGGCTTTCCCCTGTCCAGTTCTGATGTTACCCATTCATAGAACTCCACAAGATTGGTTTGACATGATCTACCTGGCACAAACCCATGTTGCTGACTATCCAGACCTCCCACCTCCTCCAAGTACACCCCCAATCGTTCCTTTAGTATACTCTCCATTAATTTTCCCACCACTGAGGTCAAACTGATGGGTCTATAGTTACCTGGTACTTCCGTCGACCCGCCTTTATGGATTGGCACCACATGTGCCTCTCGTCAATCTCAGGTACCCTCCCTGTCTCAAGTGGCCTGTTGAAGACTCCGCAGAAGTGCAGCAGTATGTCCACCAATCCCCATAGTACTCTCGGTCGAATGCCATCCGCCCAGGAGATTTGTCTTCTTTAGGGCCTTGAGGATAACCACACCCTTTGGCAGAGATAGCATCATCCATCCCTCAAACTTACTGGCCTTTTATCCTTGTCCAGATGTGACACCCTGGGGTACCTCTCTCCCCTCTTGCTCCATTTCTGTTGCTCCCCTGATCCCACTCACTGCCGCTTCTATCCCCATCGTGCCTTGCTTTGTAGATATCCCATCCCCCTCCCTAGTGAACACAGAGGCAAAGTGCTCATTAAATACCTCTGCCTGGTCCCTCGCCTCTTCCACCCACCCTCCTTCTGATCTCAATCTGCTGAGATGGCCCTTAGATTTTCTCCTCTCCCCAATGTACCAGAAGAACCCCTTTTCCCCTCCATGTATCCCCTGTGCCAGCCACTGCTCTTTACTGGACTTTGCTCCCCTCACCATCCAGGTGACTTTTCTAGATGCAAGATGGTACATTTCCTTATCCCTATCCCCTCTTGTTGTTTTATATTTTTTGTAGGCCGCCTTCTTTTCTCTGACCGCTACCTGTACCTCACTGGACCACCAGCATGGTTTATGTGACCTTGCTCCCTTACGTTTCAACTTAGTGCAGATTTCCTTGTCCATTTCTTCCCCTGAGATGGGGGTCTGTATACAACCCCTGTGTGGATCATGGTGCCATTTCCAGTCTCCAGGGTGACCCACAGTGCTTCCACTCCTCCCTGTTTACCCTTTAGTTCTATTGCTTTGATCTCTTCCCTTACATAGAGAGCTACTCCTCCTCCTCTTCTTCCCTCCCTGTCCCTGCTGTAGATTGTGTACCCTGGTATGTTGACATCCCAGTCATGGTTCTCCGTGTACGATGTTTCTGTGACTGCCAAGATGTCCAGGCAACCCTTTTCCACCCATTCCTGTCCAGTTCTGTTGGGAGGTTGAAAGAAAGATAGTTCAGGAACATAAGATTCTCATATCTAAAGTGTTGTGCCCTGGGGAGGTGCAGTCACCACCGTTGAAGATCCAGGACTGTGGCTCTCTCCCCCCCCCACCCGAGACTTTAAAGTTTCATGTTGTTGGAAAAAAAAAAAAGAGAAGAACTTTCATGTATTATATATGTACTTTTATAGTTTGTAATTATTGTTGCTCCCTTTTGGAGAAACCAAGAAAGATAATGTCACTTAAATAAGCATTTCCTCTGTATGAGTGGGTGAGTGAATGGTTGTAAGACTGGTGCATATATGTGTGTGTGTGTGTGTGTGTGTGTGTGTGTGTGTGTCTGTGTGTGTGTGTGTGTGTGTGTAAGATTAAAAAATAAAATTATAGATTTAATCTGCATGTTTAAATGTTCCAGTTGTTGGTTGAAAATGTAACAGAGACAGCTTGGTTAGAATAAAAAAAACACTTTCCCTTTTTAAAAGTTTCTAAAATGTTTATTTTTGGATGGAAAAATGAAACTTTCTAGTGATTTATTGTTTTCTAGACCAAACTTGCTCCACTGGTTGTGGGTAGGGAGTTAGGAGGGTGGGGATTAGGTGTGCCTGAGTGAGCTTTGGACTGGATGGGGAGTGCACAAACCCACTCTGTCCTGGGAGGTTTCTTGTAGGTGCCTTTCTTCCCCATTTCCAAAAGGAAATGTTTTTTAAGGTAGGGGACAGTGTAAGCCCCCCTTCACAGGGTGGGCTTACTACTCTGGCTTAGGTTGGGTCCTCCCCTTCTGGTAGGGCCTTTCTGTAGTCAGCTAGGTGGTGATACCCTCTTACTGCTATCAGGGGCAGGGTTCGCTAGTATTTAAGCCCTGGGTGGGAGATGGGGAGATGGTGGTATTGAGGAGGACAAGATGATTGGAGGTGCCTTACCCTCTGGCCCAAGAGAAGTCAGAGAGTAGCATCAGTGCAATGTATGGAGGTCTCTGAGGGAGGGCTGTTAGAGCTTGGCAGCTGTGGGGGCAGGGATGCATTTCCATCAGCTGCTGCAGGTGAAAGAAGGAGGTGAAAAGGTTGGAACCATTCTGAGGGTGCAGTGGTCTTGTGCAACCAGAAACATCAGCGAGGTCGCCAGGCAGTAGGGCTGCTGTGGTGGTGGTGGCAGGACTGCAGAAGGGTTCAACAGAGGTTGTAGCTCTGGTGGGCCTTTCCCGTGTGGCACACTATCAGGAATATAAGGCCAGGAAGGGGAGCCATGTCCTGGGGTTCACCTTGGGACCTACTGTGCCTATGTCTGTGGTAGGCCCATCAGACTCACAAAGGGTGTTGCTCCAAGAACCAGTATTTGTGTAAGGAGGGAGCCATTGCTGCAGGCTGTGGTTCAGTCCTGGGTGGGCCAAGAGGGATGGCGGGCTTATGATACTGTTTGGCTCAGTGGATGAGTGGGTAACTGGTTTGGGAGCAGCTGAGAGACATTAGACTGCATCACCCCAGGGTCCTGTTTAGGCAGTCATTTCACATCCAAAATAAAGGATTTTATGTGTTTATGATTCTACTTGTGTTGTGTGGTCAATTAACTAATCTTATGCACAGATTTATTCTTGCCTTTTGGGTGAAGATGCAGCTCCTCCTCCTCCCCATTTCAGGATCAGCAGGATGCTGCCAATTCTGCTATTTAGCCCAAGTGTAAGGAAAGGCCTTGTGTTTGAGAACATCTGCCAGGTAAGGCCTTCTTATTGCCTTCAATAATGTGAAAAGTGACAGGAAGGTTTTAGGTCTGCGACCCCCCCCCCCGCTGTAGCACAGGGACTCCTAGACACAAGATGAGGATGGGGGGTATACTTAGTTCTGTTCACAGGAGAGGTTGGAGTTGTTCCCAGGGAAGTGTCAGTTCTGTTCCCACTGGAGGCTTAGTCCTCATCCCAGGGAAGACTTGGTCCTGTTCCCAGGAAAGGCTTGGGTCAGTTACAGGAAAGGCTTGGATCTGTTCCCAGGGAAGTGTTGATTCTGTTCCCAGGGGGAAGTGTTGGTTCTTTTCCCAGATGAGGCTCATTCCTGTTCCCAGGGAAGGCTTGTACCTGATCCCAGGGAAGGCTCATACCTACTCACAGAGAATGCTCTATCCTGTTCCTAGGGGAGATTTCAACTTGTTCATAGGAAAGGCTCAGACCTGTTCCCAGGGGAGTCTTGGGAGGCTTGGACCATTTTTTTTTTTGGTGAAGCCCATGTTTAGGAGATTGAAAGTTTGATTATAATATTTTAATTTTGAAGGATTTGCTGTACTTGCTGCTATCTAATGTCAGTAGCTATTGAGTGCTGCAGAGAAGCCCAGCAAATTGTGAAATGATCTGCAAACCATGTCTGGACATATGGATATTATAGACAGTGTTTTTTTTTTTTTTTTACTCCCCTCCTCCCAGCAACCTCCTTCTCTTCGAGAGACACTCTACGGCCTTTTCAGCCCTCGCTCACCTACCTGGTGACCAGTGCAGTCCATCCCCCATGGAGCCGTGGTTATCCCCCCAGGCGGGGTACGGGCCCATGCACCCCGAGACGTCTATCTTTCGTCGGGATGCTGTCTCTGGGCAGGTAGGGGCATTGAGGGTCGGGGCCTGGTGCTCCATCTACCAAGAGGCCGCGAGGTGTTTTTCCGGTGTTCTGTCGCGATGTGCCATGTCCCCTGACGTCAAGGCGCTAAGCGCCGATGTCTGGCACATCACCCCCTTTGTTAGCCATCGGTCTTGTTATACCTCGGTCTCCACCGAGGTCAGACAAACGAGCTCTAGTTCCCCCTCCCCGGAGAGGACAAGCAGTCCCTGGGACACTCAAGCCCTCTCCTGGCGGTCCTCCAGCTTCCGGGCTCATTCTCAACCCGGTCGCTGGCGTCGCAAGCGGAAATCCAACCTCTGCGTCGGCGGGCCGGCTTGACAGTGTATTTTGCATATTGACAGCAGTATTGCACACACAGTGATGTACCAATGAATGAGAAAATCAAGACACCGCATGTAATGATGCATTCCTAATGGGTCTTTAGTTTTATCCCTCATCAATCTGTGTTATGGTCACCATTCTACACCAGTCCATCTAAACTATCTCAGGGATTTACAGTAGTCCATAATCCAGCACGGATTGGCAATTGCGGCACTTGTGTTACAGTCAGCAGATAGGGGTCCTCGCCCCAACCCCCGCTGTGCATATCCAAGTAACCTTAGTACAGGTGCCACAAATTCTTCCTGGTAGGGATTTATCCTCTCAGGACAGCTGTGAGGACTTAGTCTTTGTGTCATCTAAGTCCCTTTTCCCCTATAGATTTACTGTTACTAACTCCATGGATCACCACTCAAGTGAAATTCTGAGAAAAGAAAGGTGAAGGGACATTGGGAGGATTCAAACCCACAACTTTTTACTTATGCAGCTTTAGACCTTTCCACTACACCACGAAGCTGGCACAGTGATGAACCTCAGCTCTTCGGCTATAATTTGGCTATACCGTGCCGGGTGGGTCTTTACAGGACAATTTTCTGACAAGACAATTGTCATTCCTGACAGGACAATTTGCTGGCAGGAGAATCTGATTATTTTTTTTTTTTTAAATAGTTTATTAGGTGGTTCAGAGTAAGTAAATAAATAACAGAGTAACCTCCTGAATGCATACATACAGCAAATTATATGACAACAAGCATGTCCAATAGCTTATACAGTCTGAAAACACGACAAGACATATATTCAGTCATTGTATGGACAAAGTTACAGCTAGGTTCAGGTTGTTACCTTAAAAAGAACCACAATTCATCACATGTCAGGAAAGTCGTAAACCATGTAGATTACAGATATACAAGTGCAGGATTGGCAAAGCAATACTTCAGCAACAGTAAACAAGCATTTGTCAATGCCGAATGTTGGCTTGCTGGCTTTGGCATTGGTAGTGCAGGAGTTAGACAGATGCATCATAGGAATGGCAGTGAAGTATTGAACTGATGCCAACCCACCCCCACCCTGCAGAGAATGACAAGCATTATGGCGTCCCTTTGGGTGTTTGGTAGTGCAGTGCGGGAAAACATGTCAGGCAGGATGTGAGAAATGACAGCTGCACAGTTCATAAGGAGGTGGAAAAAATGCCAGTGTTGAAAATGTGGCATGTAAATATACCAAATTTCTTGACTACTAAGTGCATGGGAAATATACATTACGCATGCAACACTGCCATTTTATGAGCGTTCGGCACCAAATTTTCAACATAGGCATTTTAGCACCTCTGCTCATGTAGTGTGTTACTGTTATTTCCTCAAAGTGTCCCAAGAAGTGATTTACTTTGTGACCATGTTATTCTGCGGAAGTGCGAAAACATTTTGGGCGATATGTCAAATGATGGCTGTACTGTTCATCGAGAGAATTGTGGATAAATGGCAATGGTGAAAATCCAGACTGAAAATATCACAAATGCCGCGGCGATGCGGCGTGCATGCCATCTCCAGCATGCTCAGTAACACAGTTGTTTATGGAGTATCATCACCAAATTTTCAACATAGGCATTTTAGGTCCTCTGCTCATGAACTGTGTCACTGTCATTTTCATAATCTGGCCCAAACACTGATTTCCCACAGCAACTGCGCATTGTGCGCCGGAAGTGTGGAAACACATTTTGGGCAGGATGTGCAAAATGACAGCTGTACTGTTCACAAGGAGGTGTACAAAAATGACAATGCTGAAAATCCAGCAGTACAATATTGTGAATGCACGAAGTTATGAGCCTGCGTAGCAACTGCATAACGCACGCACGTAAAACAGGCATTTGTTGGATTTTTTCCACCAAATTTGGAACTTAGGCTTTTTAAGAGGGCACCTCATGAACACCAACACTGTCATTTCGTTAATGGGCCCCGAAAGGTGATTTCATGCAGTGAATGCGAAATCACCTTTTGTAGCTGATAAACACCATGACAGTGAAAGAATTCATAAGGAGGAGCCCCAAAAACCACATGTTGAAAATTTGGTGCAAAAAGTCCAAGAAATGCCTGAGATATGCAATAAAGTTGAAAAAACCCTATTCACTCCATTATACAGCTTACCAGCATTTCCTCAGTTCGCAGTCAGCTTTGAAGAGTGCAGACGTGTTCCCGGTCCACTGAAGATCATCGCGACAGACTCCGGAGGTAAGTATGGGGTGAGGGGTGAAGGAGGCAGGGTGTGCAGTGGGTGGGTGCGGGTAGGGAGAGTACCTGAACTCGAGGGACCGCTTTCGTATTCTAGGTACAGAAAACATCGTGGGACAGTTTGGGCACGCTAGGGTGGGCTCCCAGTGTGCCCACCTAAGTCAGGTTTGGGGTTAGTAGCTGACAGGGGATTGGGCACCCTTAGGCACCACAACACGGGGGTTAGTCCCGCGAGTTGGAATCCCTGCCGGCAGACAAAGTAGCAGAGACTGTTTGGCATGCTGGGGTGGGCTCCCAGCATGCCACCTAAGAGGATTTGGGGGTCACTAGCTGATGGGGATTGGGCACCCTCGTCGGCACACAACATGGGGGTAATGCCACCGGGATTGGGCACCTCCTGTCGGCAAACAAAGTCGGGGAGCGCGATTAGGGGGATTGGACACCCCTCAGCATTCAACAGTTGGGGGTGATGCCGGCGGGGAGTGGGCTCCCCTGTCAGCATGTCACACAAGGGGGGGTCGCGAGCTTCACCCGGCATGTGGCAGCTTCAGTGCCATGTTTATTGAAATGTTGGAAAGGCACGTATGGGAGGCGTGTCTTTATGCCGCTGCATGACGAGCTTGTCTCTGATTGCAGCGGCACTTTGTTTACAAGTTATGTCCACTTTACATAATGTTGGTGTCAGCACTAGCATGCTGGCTTATTGGGGAATGAGGGACGCACCTACTGATGCGTGCCCTGCATTCACTCAACAGCAGCTTCGCCTCCAAATCTCCACTCTCCCAATATGTTGACCTGCGTGCAAGCGCGGCAAACCAACATAAAAAGGTATTGTGTAAAGGGTCACAGGATATCAGTGATGGCCAAAAGGAGTTAAATACCCAGCAGCAGACTGCACATCATAATCCAAAGATAGAAGAGAGAAAAAGAAGCCCCAGCTCTTTACATTGGAAATAGCCCCTTCCCACTGCAACAATCAAGGGCTGCCATACCTCATGAAAGTGGTTTGATCGGCCCAGTGCCCCCTTCTGTGCTTTTTCCAAGGCCATGCAAGATAGCAAATTGTTCACCCATCTGCTGATTGTGGGAGGGGTAGGGGACATCCACGTCTGGGCTATGGTCCTTCTAGCATTCGTTAAGGCACTAGACCATAAAGGGTTATTAGTAGCCCGATTTGGATGGACTGGATCCACACCCAGTAAAAGTTCAAGTGGAGATTTCGAGGGGGCGTACCCCAGTACTTGGGACATTATTTTATGCAAGGCATGCAAAAAGGGGGCAACCTTTGCACAAGTCAGCGCTATATGGAGACTGTCTTCTGCCTCAGCCTCACACTTAGGACAAACCTCCAGGTTCGAGTTGTCCATAGCATGCAGTCTAGTGGGCATTATGTAAGCCCCGTGCAAAACAATTCAGTTGAACCTGTCGGAGCCTATTACTATAAAAGCAATTCAGATAATGAGAGCAGGCCAACTTCCAGGTATAAGCATCAATGGGTAGCATGAGATCCTCACTCCATCGAAGCCAACCCACGTCCGGCATGCCTGTACCAGCAACCACTATTGTGAGATAAAAGACTGAGAGTGGCTTATGACCAGGCTGGGGACTGTAAAGCTCCTCTTCTAATGGTGAGGGTGAGCTCCCCCCCAGCAGCAGACAGGGTAGTCCCACACAGCTGACAAATACAGAGGTAGACAAATAAATCCCCAGGGTGGGGGCCCCATCTAGAACAAAGGGTTTGGAAGCTACAAATCAGACCCCCCTCATGTAGCTACTTCACATATGTCAATCCTTTCCTTCTCCAATTCCATAATCATTGTATCGGGGGGGAGAGCATACCCCCCTCCCCAGCACAGCTGAGACCAGGTCCACAAAGGGAGAGACATCCCCCTGCCAGTCAATATGTCGGTGAACCTGAACCCAAATCTCCAGGGTGGTATTGGTGAAGGAGTTCTTAACTGACTGCTCGGTCAGAGCGGCCAGCACGCCACTCAAGATATCATTTCTGAAATTTCTGTCTAACATCTCCTCCTCCAATCTCAACCAGGCACATGACTCCCTCCTGGGTCTGTTCATTGGTGAAAAGTGGGGTTTAAACTTGTGAAGGGTGGAGGGATGGGAGAAAAGGCTGTCAAGGGGGTGCTGATAAAGGAGGGACTCTGTCTCCTCCCCCCGGGGAGCTGGAGAATTGCGGGAAAAGTACGACTGGTAAAGTGCAGACCAGGGGAAAACAGAATCCCCATGGGAACACGAGCAGGGGAAATGAAAGTATAGGGAAAGGGTGGAAGGTAGTCCTGCTAAATGCCAGGAGCTTGGGCAATAAAATGCCTGAGCTCCAGGCAATGCTAACTGAGGGAGCAGTGGATTTGTCAGCGGTCACTGAGACCTGGGCCACTGCAGGACATGACTGGGACCCGAATCTGGAGGGTTACACTATGTTCAGGAAGGACAGGGGGGGAAGGGGAGGAGGGGTAGCAATGATAGTCAAAAACTGCATTGGCATAGGGGGAGTAGAGGAGGTGGAGGGAACCGTGGAGGCGATTTGGGTCACCTTGATAACAAGGGGCGGCAAGAGAGTAAAAATAGGAGTGGTGTATAGACCCCCTGCCCTGGCGGAGGAGCTGGAGGACAGTCTGGTGGCAGATGTTGGGAGACACTGCAGACTGGGCAGAGGAACGATGGTGGTGTTGGGGACTTAAACATGCCAGGAACAGACTGGGAGACTATGACATCCTCTGTGACCAGGAACAGAGGTTGTTGGATGTCTTTCAAGACACGTTCCTAACTCAGCAGTTGAGGGAACGACCAGGGAGAGCCGGGTACTGGATGTGGTCCTGGCAGACAGTGACCAGATTGGGGCCTGGAGGTAAGGGACCCATTGGCGGGAGTGACCATGCCACGGTCTGGTTCTGCCTGGACCTAGGAGGTAGAAGGCTGCACAAAGACAGAGTAACACCGACTTCAGGGGGCGGATTTAAGGAAATGGGAAGGATCCTTAAGGAGCATTTGGATGGATTGGGTCAGACATGGCGCTGATAGTAGGTGGGAAATCATCAGGAGAGGGTGCAGGGATGCTACCAGCACCTGTGCAAGAGTAAGACGAAATGCGGTAGGCCCAAAAACCCTGCTGGTGGACCAGGGAGGTCCAGGAGGTGGTGTGGGGAAAGAAGGCAGCCTATAGGCAATTCAAGTGCTCAAGGAGTGAAAGGGATCGAGGGGAGTATAAGCTGATGGCTAGAAGGGCCACTAGGGTGGTGAGATCAACTAAGGCAAGGAAGGAGCAGAACCTGGCCAGGGAAATTAGGGGAGGGAACAAGGGTTCTTTAGATACATTGGGGAAAAATGAAGGGTGAAGGGGGAGATTAGCAGGATTAAATCAGGGGAGAGATGGGCACAAGAACCGGTGGAGCAGGCTGAGGTACTAAATGAGTACTTCACCTCAGTTTTACCAAGGAAAATGGGGGTGCTGCATCATACATGGGAGGAGACAGAGATACTGAGGAGGGGACCCTTACCGATCGGCGGGTCTGGGGAGGGAGGCATCACTGGCAGGAGGAGGGCTAAGCAGGAGAAGAGGTACCGGAGTGGAAATCACAGCAGATAGAGTGAGGAAGCTCTCAGCTCCCTTAAGATGGAGGAGAAAGCACGGGGCCAGCTGAAATTACCATCCCAGAGTGCTGAAGGAACTTGCGGATGTCCTTGGCGAAACCGCTGGCGGAGCTTTTCACCATCTCTCTGAGGACAGGGTGGGTGCCCCAGGACTGGAAGGTGGCACATATAGTGCCTATCCACAAGGGGGGATCAAGGGAGGTGGCAGGGAACTACAGGCCTGTCAGCCTGACATCGGTGGTGCGCAAGGTGATGGAGGGCATTGTCAAGGAGAGGTTAGGGGGGACCTGGAAAAGTCAGGGAGCCTGGATGATAGACAGCATGGATTCATCCCAGGGAAATCGTGTCAGACAAACCTTGTGGAGTTCTATGACTGGCTGATGAGTGCCTTGGACCTGGATAGACCAGTGGACGTCCTCTTTCTAGACTTCAGCAAGGCATTTGACTCTGTTCCTCATGTGGGCCTGTTGGATAAGCTGGGAGAAATGGGGGTGGGGAACCAGATGATCAGATGGATAGGCAATTGGCTCCAGGACCGGACCCAGAAGGTCATAGTTGGAGTATAGTCTCATCCCCAAGGAGGGTCATTAGTGGGGTCCCACAGGGATCAGTCCGTGGGCCCCTCCTGTTCAACGCCTACGTCTCTGACATAAGGACAGGAATCAGGAGTGAGATGAGTCTCTTTGCGGATGACTCAAAACTGGGGGCGGTGGTGGATGGGGAGGAGGGAAGGGTGGCCTTCAGGGGGACCTGGAGGCTCTGGAAAGATGGTCTAGAAAGTGGAAGCTGAGGTTCAATGCAGGGAATGCAAGGTACTCCACCTGGGCCAGAAACCCTGGCCAAGTGTACACCCTGGGGGATGCTCAAGTCTCGATGGCTGAGAGGACCTAGGGGTGGTGGTGGATGTCAAGATGAACAACTCGGAGACTTGTAGGAGGGCAGCAGCCAAGGCCAACAGGATGCTGGGATGCATCGCTAGGGGGATCATCTCCAGAAGGAGGGAAGTGATACTCCCTCTGTATAACTGCTTGGTGAGGCCACACCTTGAGTACTGCATGCAGTTTTGGAGGCCACACTTAAAGAGGGACATTAAACTCCTGGAGAGGGTCCAGAGGAGGGCAACCAAAATGATTTTGGGCTTGAGGGACAGGACATATGAGGAGAGGCTCGAAGATCTAAATATGTACACATTGGAAGAGAGAAGAGACCAGGGGGACATGATAGAGGTCTTCAGGTACATGAAGAGGGTAAATAGGGGAGGAACAGTCAGGGTGCTTCGAAGGAAGGGGCCACTAGAGGGCATGGGTGGAAGCTGGAAGGGGGAAGATTCAGGGGAGAAAGGAAGAGGTGCTACTTCACTGAGAGGGTGGTGGAGCCATGGATTGCCCGCCTAGGGGGCTGGTGGAGGCAGAGACGGTGGAGGGGTTCAAGAGGGGGTGGGACAGGTACAGGGGAAGGGTTCTGGAAGCAAAATCCAATGCAGCAAGAATATCCGGAACTGGGAAGGGAGAAGCCAGAGAAGGCAAGGGGGGCAGCAAGGTCAGCACTCAGGGTGGGGGCTGACCAAACAAGCAGACACAAAAGACCGTTAGGCCTATTCTGCTGGCATTTTAGTATGTTAGTATGTTAGGTATACTTGCCAACTGAGCTGCCTAGTAGTAATTACTGAAGTCGGGTAAACCCACCCACCCTTTTCTAGGCAGTTGGTGCAACGTAGTTCTCCAGATTCTCACGCTGCCACCTCGCCACATAAATCTATGCAGTAAGGCTTGGAGTAGTCTGAAGTGCCACTGTGGGACGCTAATAGGTAGGGACTGCTACAGATACAAGCATCATGGAAGGATGGTCATTTTTATCACTTCCACCATGCCCAACAGAGATAAGGGATGTGCCATCCACCTGTCGCAGTCCTCGGGGAGATTATCGAGGAGGGGCTTGAAATTAAGAGCATAGGGCTGCACAAGTGAGGCAAGAAAGCAGGACACCCAGGTATTTTATCTGAGACACTAACTGTAGACCCCCCAAATTAGCTATTAACTTGGCCCTGTCCTGAGTTCCCACTGGCATTAACTCACTCTTTGTCCAATTTACTTTATGGCCAGATATGGCCCCAAACTTCCTCATAAGCTGGTGGATGGCTGGCAAATCCTGCACAGGATTCTGCAGGTACAAGAGCTGGTCATCTGCATACATGGCAATCTTATGTTCAGTGCTGCCCCAAAGCCTCTTATACCTGTCTGCGCACATAATGCCGCTGCAAGGGGCTCCAACGACAAGACATATAGCAGTGGAGAGAGCGGACACCCCTGATGAGTGCCCCACTCTAGAACAAAATGCCTAGACCTTTGACAGCAATTTGACTGCCACTTGGGCCAAAGGAAAAGTATATAATATGTGCACCCAGTGGCAGAAGTTCGGACCCAGCCCCTATCAACCCAGGGTCTCAAAGAGGTAGCCCCACTCCACAATCTTCTTCCGCATCTAGTACTACCACAGCTGCCCCATGAGAATTTTTCACCCGTTCCCATCTGTAGATTACCTTCAAAGTTTGTCTGATATTATACTTCCCTTGTCTACCCTTCACAAACCCCATTTGGTCCTGGTGGACCAGTAGTGGCAACACTGGCTCCAACCGAGTGGCCACTGCCTTAGCCAAGATCTTACAGTCAACTGTTAGTAAAGAAATCGGCCTATATGATGCACACTTAGTTGGGTCTTTGCCAGGTTTGGGCAGGACTGTAATTACAGCAGACTGTGTGGAGGGGGCAACTCACCTCGAGATAGTCCCTCAACCAGTATATCAAACAGAGGATCCAGCAGAAGGGAGTCAAATGTTTTAAAGAAGTCTATGTGTAACCCATTTGGGTGAGAGGCTTCGGCCCCCCAGGGCCTTAAGCACACATAGTACCTCTTGTCTAGACAAGAGGGTGTTCAGCTTCTTAGAGAGATCTGCTGCCAGCAGCATCAAGGGGTGCCTCAAAAGAATGACGTAAGGTCGTCTTGGGTAGGCCTGCATTAGGAGGTATAAAACTCTTTGCAGAAGGTCCCAAAAGCCCCACCAATACTTTCCGTGTCTTGTAGCAAGCCCCCCTGGGAGTCATTGATCCCTCCCACCATCCTCTCAGCCTCTCTGCGCTTAATCTGCCATGCTAGCATCTTGAACCCATGATCCCCATCAAAATAGGCATTGGCCAATAAAATAAATTTCTCCAATTGTGAACTGTTTAGTGTATTATACTGACACTTTTAATCTTTGTGTGATATTGTATAGCACTCTAGTAGGCTTGGATTTGTGGGCTGATTCACGGGCAGAGATCTTTGTCCTAAGGGAAGCCAAGGTGCTCTCTCCCCTCTCTTCCAATGTGAAGTGTATGATATAGTCTGGCCCCAGATAAAAGCCTTTAGGGTCTCCCAGCAGGTCCCGTGGGATGTGTCACCCCTACCATTATGAAAGAGAAACTCCTATATGCTCTCCTTCATATATTCTATATAATCCTGGTCCTTCAGAAGGAACACATTCAGCTTTCAACTTCGGGGAGGATGAGAAGATCCAGAAAGCCTCAGGGTTAGACAATGAGGGGCATGGTCAGATACCAAAATCAGAAGATAATCTACCTCCCCAGCCCCATTAACAACGTGGTTGAGACTAATATTCTATCTATTTGAACATATGACTGGTGTACATGGGAATAGAAGCTGTAATCTCTTCCTGCTGGGTTGGTGTGTCTCCATGCATCCACCAATCTCAGATCCCCTTGCAGCTGTTCCAGGGCCTTGGCATTCTGAGATATTGGGACAATGGTTGCTTCTGAATGATCTAGAACTGCATCTAGCACGCAGTTAAAATCACCCCCAATAGCCCAGCCCCCCTCCCATCAGGACAAGTCTAGGCCAAAGCTCTGAAAGAACCCAGGATACTCCACATTTGGGGCATAAATGGATCCAACCAGGAGTGTACTACCCCCTGGGAAGTTTACTTTTGCAAGTGCATATCGACCTGCAGTGTCCACCAGTGAGTCCACCACTTTCACCCAGAGGCCACAGGGAACCAAATTGAAGCACCCCTGGCCTTTGACGAATATTTGGAAGAATCCCACATCCCCCTCCATAAATTTGGCAGTCTTTTGGACCTCCAGAACTGAAAAATGGGTCTCCTGCAACAACATAATTAGCTCTTCATTCCATGCATCTCCACCATAACTTTCCTTTGTTTCAAAGTGGACTTAAGGCCATTTATGTTCCATGTGACCACCTTAATATCACTTGCCATTATTTGCACTTTTAGAACACATAACCTGACCAGCTAAAGAGAATTGTTCACCCAGAACCAGTTTTTGTAGCTTTATTATCCAAACGCAGCCCAGAGTTACCCCCTTCCCACCAAACTGCCCTTAAAGCTCCTAGCTCCCCCCAAAAACTTTGCAAACAAGCACCTGGAGGTGCCAGTGCCAACCCAAAAGGAGAGACAGAGACAGAGTAAATTTGTTCTCCAGAGCTAGCCCATGGCAGCCCACCAGCCTTATCCCCAGCACAATGCCATCCATCCCCCAACCACCCATTTTCAATTCTCCAAATTTGTCTAACTGTATCCCCAACATTTGCCCCACCACTGAACAACCCATCCTCCGACACCCCCAAAGAGGAACTCCATAGGAAGTACCCATTTTACCCTTCCCCACTGTACCAGCAGGAAAAAACATTACCCACCAAGAACCCCACTACAAATATTTGGCAGAAAATAGGTAACCACATTGCGTTTGTAAGCAAAGGGACATCATATGAATCATGCCATTATTAAGTAAAAGCTGTAACAGGCATAAGGTTAAATATTAACTCCAGACTTTAGTGTTGGTAAACAAGAAGGAAGCTGCTGGAGGCAGCCACAATGCAAACATCCAAAACAACTGGGAATCAGATTCCAGCAATGAGTCTGAGGGCCATATACAGTTCCATGGCAGAGATATAAAGCAGATTCTCCCTCAATAGCACTCCTAGTCTTGCCGATGGTACCGGTGTCCCCAGACACAGTCATGAGGCCTATCTGACAGAAACACAGAGTGGCCAGAGCTCAAGCATAACTGCCCATTGCCTTTTGTGCATCAAAGGCCCTGATAACAGTTAACACAACAAGAACTGGGCCAAAAGTTTATAAAAGCAAAGACAGTTCAGGGTTGTGACTGAAGACATAAGAGCCCCAGGAAATTGAGTTATTAAAGAACATACTTAACTGAAATCAGGTATCAGCAACTTGTGCCCTGTCCCTACTGGTCTCCTAATCAGCAACCTACTTTTCAGTGGCTTTAGGGCACACAAAGAAGCATGATGCTTGACCCGGGCAGTCTATCTGCAGGTGAGCAGGGTATCGAAAACTAAAAGACGCCCAAGATTATGTAGCTTGCTCTTAATCTGGGAACATTTCTGGCATTGGCTCTTCAAATCCTTGCCATAGTCATGGTAAATGAACACCTTTGAGTTCTCATACAGGATAGGCCCTGCCTGCTTAGCCTTCTGCAATATTTTTTCTTTATTTGTAAATCAGAGATGTTTAATCAATGTCTCGCCCACTCTCCAGGCTTAGGAGGTCACCCAACACGGTACGCCGTCTCTATTTTTAACCCCTCATTGTCCTCTGGAAGGCCCAGATGCTGCACCAGCCTCCTCTGAAGGCTCTTTGTGGTGTTCTGACCCTCCGTCCCCTCAGGTAGTCCAATAATGCAGAGGTTAGACCTCTGTGAGTGATTCTCTTGATCATTGACCCGCATCAGCAGTTCCTCAAGGGAAGTCTTAAGTCCATTTCTTTCTGCCAAGACCTCTGCCCGAGAGTCCTCCAGGTTACTCAAGCTTTGCTGCAGCTCAGCAATCTGGCTCGTATGCTACCCAGACATCTCCAAGAGCTCCATTACTACTCACTGGAGATGGGTGAGTTGGGCGGTTATACTGATAAAACCTGACTTCATTTCTTGCTGCATTTGTAGCAGCGTGGAAGGGACTCCTGCCAACTATTTGGTTAGCACCTCAACCTCTATCCTTCCACTGGCTCCCGCAGTCTCCGAGCTTGAGGCCTGCTGCTTAGGTTTGGCCTCACCCAACTTCCCCAGGTGCACAGAGTTTGCAGCCTCAAAATGTAGTTTCCTCTGTTGGTTTTTATTTTTGCCCAATGCCATAGATAGCAGGGGATAAGAGCAGTGAAGTTCTGTGAGTTTTTTAGTCAGTTTACAGCTTTTAAGTCAAATTCAAATGTGATGTACTGAGGAGCTAACTAACACATGTCTGCCATGTCTGTTGGCTAGCCATGCCCCCCTCCCATGTTATCTTATTTTGAAAGGCCCATTCTGACTGTCATGTCTCCAAGCCACCCATGGCCATACGGCACACACCAGGCAGCTTCTGGTGGGCAGGGTATGCTAGTTGAGAATCTCATTTTTGAAAAGACAATTTCCTGACAGTAAAACTTCATAGCACCTTTATTGTCCTTGCCACATCCACATATGTAAGCCATGACCCAGTCACTTGTTTGAGGTCTGCAATGGCCATTAACTTCTTTTTTTTTTATCCAGCGGGGCTACTTTTCTCCTTTCATTTGTGCACTCTGAACATCACCCGTGCAGATGTCTTTCTATGAGAGCCCTACTGTTTAGAAGTTAATCTCATTTTCCCATCATAGGTCTTACTATTGCTCCAGAAGCACGTGACATCCCTCCTTTCTGCTTGGTCAATGTCACATGTAAGCACCTTTCTTGACCATGGTACTACACAAATGGCTTTCATATCTTGGTTCCCAGCTGTGTCCACCATTGCTGGAGCTTGTAACACCACACACTGTGCAATTGTGAGGCCATATTACCTAACTTCTTGTCATGAATACAAGCTTCTATGTCAAAAGTTATAGAAACATGTCAACTACTACTAATTTTCTTTCTTTTTTTATTTCAGAAAGCATCAATATACAGCACATCGACAATCTGTTTGTTGTTGTTGGGGCTACCTTGGAAAGCATGTGCAGATTCTAATTTCATCATATGCTGTGAACCACATTAGAGATGCTTTCCCCTTCAGCAGAGTACTGTGGTTTCGAATATCCTGAGATTTAATTATATGTACACAATGAATGGTTGCATTGTATTGCCACTCAAGCATATCACAGTCTCATTTGTTACATTTTGTAGTTCATGTTTTAGTGATGCACCAAGGTTGTTAACAAAGCATTTAATTACTGAACATTTTCTCTTGGGTATTGAGTAAATAAAAAATTTTCTTTTAGTCTACCAAATTTATCCTGTGGTTTAGAAACCAGTCCCTTATGGATAACAAGCCTCTGGAGACTCCCATATGCATTGCCAGGAAGCCAGCTGCATCTGTCACATATTGCAATGATGGCCAAAGCAAGAACTGTTCACATCTTCTATAAATACTGCTTGTTTCTGTATACTACATCCTGCATATTCAAATTGTTAGGATGGTACATACAGAGGACGTACCACACTAACTGTAAATAATGTTCGCAGTTGGGGTGGGGCCATATTCAGAGGCCCCCAGAGTGCCACGGTAATCTGGCAGTGTGACAGTACAAAATATGCTATTTCCACTATACAGATGAGGGATCCCTCATATGTAAAGAGCACAGTGGTGTATTTAGTTTTCAGCAGCATGAAACAGCCACGATTGTGCTGTTTACCACTGTTAAACCCTGCCTTTAACTTTGCACAGTGACTGTACCCCCTGACTGCCCATGCTGACAATAGTTTCAATATCCCTGGTATCTAGTGGTCCCCCAGCCCCTGAGTACGTACCTATTATGATATATACTGTAGCATTCCTGATGTCTAGTGGTCCCCCAACCTCCGATAACCTGTACCGATATATAGTAACATTCTCCAGTGTCTAGTGATCTCTCCACCCCTCAATCAGTCATATTGATACAAATTGGAACATTCCCTGGTGCCTAGAGGGCTCCCTATTCATCCAAGCTGTCTGCCTGGTAGCACGTCAAAAGGACAAAGGAATAACAGTGATTACAATTACAGCAACAGCAAAGCAGTGAGCGTTAATATGGCAACCAGAATTTTGGGCAACCACAGTTATGGTTACATTTGCTTCCTCCCATCCCCAAGGTGCAATGACCTCAGAATTAGATATATTAGTAAGGGAGTGCGGGGCACAAAGCCCCCCACAGAAAGAAAATGTGGCCAAAACTGCAGTTGCCCAAAATTCCAGTCACAGTATTAATGCTTGCCACTCTGCCATCACTGTAATTGTAATCACTGTAATTCCTTCACCATTTTGACATTGAACCATCTGCCTTTGTAACAGTCAAGGTGTTTAGTGGTTCCACCACCACCTGGGCACCAATGTTGATATCCCTCTTTGAAGTCTTGTAGAGGCCCCAACCCCCCCATAACCCATGTCAATATTCTATACCTTCTTCTTGGTGTCTAGTGGACACCCCACCCCCCTGACCAATTGCCAGCAGCCCCTGCCTATATATGTAGGAGCCCCTGAACCCACCTCACTCTGATCACTGTGTTTTACCTCAAACAACAGCAATCAGGACAGCCCTATGCTTATCTCCTAAGCTAGCCACCATCTAAATGTTCACTGAGCTATGTAGCCTGTATAGTGTTATGCTTGTGCAACTGTGTTAGTTTGGTTTTGGCTGTTTGCACTCTCTATTCCAGAGGAATTACCACCCTGTAAGGTTATGTAAGGCAAGGAACTCTCGGACAGGGTTCCACCCCTACAGGTGCAACGGGATGATTCTCATGACTAAAGGTACCTTAGGAATCCCCCTAAGGAGAGAGTGCTGCCACTGAAGGTGGACGGGATGATGGTGGGGAAAAGAAAAAATGCTTCACAATGAGGCTGAGATGAACTGCTTATATAGCTCAGAAAGTGGGAGTGGCTGGCCTCTTAGCAACTGAACTCCAGGCAAAGCCTTTCCAATTCACTGACCTACACAGCCAGTATAGGGTTATGCTTGTGTAACTGTGTTAATTTGGTTTTGGCCATTCGCACTCTCTATTCCAGAGGAATTACCACCCTGTAGGGTTAAGAAAGGCAACAAATAAAGGTGCCATGGGATGATTCCTGTGACTAAAGGTACCTTAGGAATCCTCAAAAGAAATGTGTAATCATCCCCAAAGAAGGAGACAACATGAAGCATATGAGCAAGCAGTAACTGAGGCATAGGAGTAGTAACTGTAATGTAGTAGTAGAGAAGCACAGGCAGTTTGATAATGCAATGAGAAGCTCAGTTGGATAACATAATGACTGCCCAGATTTGTGTAGCATGATACTGATGGTTTGCTTTGAGATTAGGGGATCTCTTAAGGAGAGAGGGAATGGCAGGACATCCCCACCTCCATCCAACAGTGGAACCTACCTAAGAAACTAGGGGAAACAATTATGCTAACTAAGTGTTATGACCTGAGGCAACGGAAGAGAGAAAAAAAACCCTATGAGGAGGAAATCTCTGGGGATCCAAGGCCTAGTTCACCTTCCCTCCAGGCTTGGGATAGTTTATTTAGTGACAGCTCTGCAGCTGCAATTTGGAAAACCCAATTAAAGGGAGGTAGAAACTATTCCAATTTGGAGGAAGGCTCTCACTCAAACCCTCTAGCGGGAATGCCATGGAAGGTTGCAAGACAACTCTGCAACAATACGTGCAACCAAGGCACAGGAGGAGAGCAATGACTGCTGAGGCACTCATCTGGCCTACCTGCCCTAAACTCAAACCAGGTGAACCAGAGGCAGTCATAGGGAGAATGAGGTGAAGGTGCCTGGCTAGGGAAACCACTAAAGTCAATGGCTAACTGATATAGTGGAACACTAGAGCCAAAGGAGATTGTCGTAACCACCCTTCACCACTGGTCTTAAATTCTACACCAGGAGCTGCTGTCACATAGTAGGCAGCTAAAGCCAAGCCTGGGGTGAGGACATTCCTAGCTGTGGGCCAGAAGAGAAGGATCCTGCCCAAAGTTGTACATGCTCGAGATGTGGACTAAATGCAGAGTGAGACTGTTGGCTGCAGGAACCCTGCACGAGATAGAATGGCTGGCATGCCACAGAAATTGACTGAGAGCTGAAAAGCTGGTGAGTTGAATGAGCATGGTGTGCTAAGATTGTAATGAGCATTGAGTGCTGAGATTGTAATGAGCATTGAGTGCTGAAACCTTGGAGAGTTGAATGCAGATTGAGTGCAGCAGAATCCCAGAGGCTGAAGCCGAGGGGATGGCAGTAGGTATGAAGCAATGGTTAGCTTAAGCAAGGAGCAATGGTTGCATAGCAAGTGTGGACCTGCACGTAGGTCAGTAAACAGAGTAGTAATAAGTGGACCTGCACGTAGGTCTGCATAACATAGGGCAAACAGCACTGAATAGTGGGGAAAGCCAGCCAGGCAGTTCAAAGCCAAATCAAGGTGACAAACTGAGGATTCACGGCGGTGAAGGCAGGATTTAGAACAGAAATAATTAGCTATATTGGCCATGACTACCCAAGCACCTCCCAGTCCCTGCCATAGGACAAACAAGGAAGCAATGGAAGGGCTGAGAACCACATGCAGATATAAAAGCTAATTTAATAGCCTCAGCCGGAGCTTTAACTAACCTCAGAATAGAACAAGGTACAATAGCAATGGGAGTAAACAAAGCAGTAGCAGGAAGCAATTAGGCCTGTGCAGCAGTAGTGAAAGCAAATGAGTACACAGAGTTGTAACTGCAATAAACAAAATAAAAGGAGGCACAATGCTTTGAAAGCACTGTCACCAGGCAGTGCAATGAGACTGCTACAATGAGGTAATTAGAACAAGCATGAATGAGCTGTATAGCTAGGTTCAAGTAAATCTGAGTCAGGTGAAAGTAATTGAGTATGCAACATGAAGCAGATATAGTTGAGCTGAAACACACAGATCAGGTTTGCAGGTGCAGTGCAAGTAATTTGAGAGTTGTGAGTAACTGAAAGAAAGCAGTATGAGCTCTGGAGTAGCAGTATGCTAGGAGCTTAGAAACAAAGCCCCCCCCACCCCCAAAAGGAAGGAAGCACACACAGCCGAAAGCAAAATACAAACCAGAAACAGGAAAATAAACACAGAAGCCTAGCAGAGACAAGCAGGAGCAGTAGGGGGGCAGGCCCCAGCCAACCAGGGAGGCCCAACAAGCTCAGAGGACAACCCGACAGAGCCTTCGGCTGCAAAGAGAAAATGCTTCACAATGAGGCTGAGAGGAACTGCTTATATAGCTCAGGAAGTGGGAGTGGCTGGCTGCTTGGCCACTGAACTTCAGGCAAAGCCTTTCCAATTAATGAGTACAATTGCAAGTACTATAAAAACAGCATGAGGTTTTCTGGATATTTACATTAGGAGAGAATGAATGGCCTTGGCTGAATAGCAGCTTTGACCTGGCACCTTTCCTGAAATTATGTCAATTTTAACTTCTGTTCTTTTTGTCCCTCTGCAGGTTAATCTGGTTCAAGGTCAGTTGGCATTCATCTGTATCCCCTTCCCCCAGGTCGTGCATGAAAATAGGCAGGATTTGTCTAGTGCAGTTACCCGGTCAACAAAAACTAAATAAATAAATAAATGTACAAAATAAGAAGGCATTAAAAGGACACAGAAGTTGAACCTATAAACTTGAAGCAACTGGACTTTTCAATGACATTTTCAGATGATCACTTTTAATTGAAGCATTAGAATTTTAATTAGTGTTTTTACATTTTTTTTACTTTTTCCTATATATTTATATGCATATTTATTCACACAGCACTTCTGTCACTTATATTTCAGCCTAAGTACATGAAGTCTTAAAAATTAGACAGTGCTGCTTTATGATATCTGTATAAACTGACCTAATCTCTCAGCATCTATTGCCTTTGAAAAAAACAGTACAAGCAAAACATGTCAGGTAGGTTCCAACTCAGTGGGAGGGACCAGTTTTAACTCTTTTATACACAGTATGGCACCTCAGTAAAAGAAGTTTCATGCAGTAATGGACTGTGTCAGCGGTGCTTGTCACAGGAGGGGACTGACCATTTTTACGGCTGTGTAGGCGGAGATTCATAGACATATTTGCTGACATTCTGTTAAACAGCACTGTGGAAGCACCTGCCCGAGCAGCTCTCCAGTGTGCTTCCACAGTGTTGTGGCACAATTCCACTGTTTTTGTTCCAATTGCCCTTCCCCTCTGCCAACTGTGTAAACACACCCCCTTTGAGGGGTACTACTTTCTCTCCTGCAACAGCAGAAGTGTCAGCTGCCATACCCAAGATGGCCACTGAATCAAACTGTGCATCTGCATGTAATGTGAATGTACAGTTCTGTCATGGCAGCCATCTTAGGTATATCAGACTCCGGCCCAGTGAGAGCTCTGAGTATTCTTTAACTCAGTTTCGCCGCTATGAGCAGCTATACTGGCTCTGACCAGAGTTTGTTTCTTTTGTTTACAGTGTTACCAAGCATGTGAATATTTTGCACATGGGAAGCAACTGATTGCCATTTTGCAACTATTATATTGCCAGCACCAACTGGAGTTGAACCCACAGACCAGTAAAGATGATTCACAATGCTGAGAATCCAGATTTGCAAAATTTGACAGTCTGTTAGGCTGGCACCAGCCATTACTGTAGCATTTTCTTTAGGCCTGCCTATAAGAAATATTATTAATTTCCATAAATGGATACCAGCATATAATTTTATTTACCAAAAAAGGCTCAACACAGCAAAAACTCTTAAACATCTTTGGCAAGGTATTGATCATTAGTAACTGAAAACTCTCACTGTGATGTCTATTTCATTGAGACAGGCTGCACTGCACAAGTGGTGAACATTAACTGTTCTTTAGGAGCAGTTGAAGAGAATTACAAATGTTGTTTCTGTCTGTATTCCTCCTCCTTAAACATGCCTCATGCGAGGTCAAAGTGGTGAGCAGTGGGGCAATTCAGCTGACAAACCCTGTGAATAAATCTAGCACAGTGGCATGGAGGGCTGAGGCACTGGTTTCCTCACCTCCTACCACACTGGCGATCAGGGTTTGGGAGCACACTAGAGTTGCTAGGGGTTGGCCGGCAGGGGGGACCAAGCATCTGGATGACATCTCTCTGCTCCTGGAAAAGGGTGGCATGCCATCCTGCTTTCAGATGCCACTGAGTGGATGCTCTGCAGCAGAACAAGTGTGGGTGACCCAGTCATGAGGATGCCACATGTTTGACGTAGACTGTGTGTGCCTCTACACGACATGTCATGTCATCAGGGCTGCAGCAGAGATACTTGTGAGAAAACAAAAAAAATGTGGTGCTGGCTTTGTCAAGCCCCATCTACCTGCCACTGACCAGCACAACATCTGGGATGAGACCCTCTCTCACCCACACTTCTGGATAGGTTCACGGCGGCGGGGGGGGGGCCTGCTATGTCCCTCCCTCTCTTTGCCCTGCCAGATGGTAATCTATGACAAAAAACAAATGGTGGGATAAGGAGAATGTTACCCATTGAGGAAGGCAAGGATAGGTCAGTCATTCACCAGCATCATGAAGAGAAAAGCTTCATGAAAAACACAACGCCTTTGAGTGTTTAAAGTTGCATGATTACCTTTTCCCACATGACATTCATGATAATGATGCATTGTGTTTGGTATACTTTCTCATGCCCATATGGGAACTTGAACATGTCTGTCTGTAATCAACTCCTCTATATGTAGGCCATTCTTCTGTATGACAGAAATGCAATGTCTCAGGTCTTCAAGTTCTATATTGGTAGTACCACCACTCACTCATTACTCTAAGGACAGAAAAAAAAGACATTCACAATTGATGAGTGAGATATTCTTCATTTGGTTATTTAAATAACTGAATGAATGGTTATAATTAAAAATGTATTTGTATACACTGTACACAAGATATGCAGTATTATAATGTTCAATATGATGAACGACAGTACAATAACACTGAAAATAAGTTATCCCCCTTTATAGAGCTCAAGCTGGTGACCTCATACAAAGTAAGGGTGGTGACATCATGGGCACAAGAGCAAACCACTTGTGATGTCTCTTCACTCAAGAAGTGTGAGGTTACCAATGGGTTACTCACAAATGGAGGGTTTTTATAATGATTTGGTTATAAATCCCCCCTCCTAATAAGGAAAACATTGAAAAACTTACACTTCTAAAACTTTTCTTGGTATATTTTTAAGATAACAATATGGCTTGCTCAGGAGCTGGAATAACAGTCAGTGTGTTTTCTGCCACATTACTGCTATAGGGTGTGATTACAGACTGCTTGACTCATGATCATGCCTTATTGTTTATACTGTAAAAGCACATTATTAGTGTAACAAAGCCCAATGCATAGCTCAGTGCTATCTGTCTATAGAGGGTTTGTAAACAGTACAGTAAGATTGCCAATGGTGCTACATAATTACTAGTACAGAAACAGTCTGACAGTAAATGGTTTCACTGTTAAAACATTGTTTGCATATATATATTTATATATTACCAAAATATTAACCTTTGGCTAAATGCAACATTTACCGGCAAGTAATAATGTCTATTTCTACAACCAATTTTAGACATACTCATCAAAACTGGGATAACCTAGTAATGATTTTGTCTGCATAGTAGGTAACAAAATGCACTGTATCATTAGATCAGAAATATACATTAAACGTTCAGCATACATACTTGGACCAACTGAAGATCAAGTACTATGCCAGTATGTAATTCCATAACAGAATATGTCCAATACTTGGTGCAGTGTCCTAGGCTGTCACCCTTCCATCTCATCCACAGACAAGACCATTCCTTTCAGCCTCCAGGCTTGCCACTCAATTTCTGTCTATTACACCAAATACTGATGATAGCAGGAAGAGGCATGCCAATGTTGGAAGAAAGTGCTCGCCATATACTCATGTACATGTGCTCATATGTTTAAAAATTCTGATTGCCTTTCCAACAGTCAATCCAAAAAATAGAATAGCTGCCAATAATGACTTGTTTTTGGATGTAATTTTGCCTACATATGGTTTATTGTGCTACATATGTCCTTTAAAACAAGATATGCAGGTCATGTACAAACTAAGTAGCATGCCAGTTATTCTGTTTCTGCTGTACATCAATCCATGTGATCTGCAAGCAGGGCAATGACAATACTGAATTAACTGCTTCAAACATGAAAGGAACACAACATACTGTACTTTGGGTCCTTCTGAATGCCACAGTCCAAAAATGTTTTTGTCCATGACTTCTTCATGTAAGAATTCATCATCGTCTGGAACAGAGATCAGGGAAGATGGTACATAATCATGGCCACCTTAATGGGTGTCTATGTACTGCACTTTAGCATTGTTACCATCAAAGAGCTTGGGAGAATGGCTGTAACTAGCACATGGTGAAAGTTGTAAATCACACTGCATTCCAACATTATGGGTCACTTTCACTGTCTGAGTAGCTAATGTTGGTAAGCAAATTGATTAGTTTAATTATAATATATATACATATATCAGTAAACATATATTATCAACATGAACGGTAATGTGTGTCATGATTTCAGAACCATGTTAGTGCGACTTTGAATTCTGCAAAAGCTGCAATACACTAGCAGTTGAAAAGATGTAGCAAACGGAAGAGGAGCATGAGCAACTCTGCATGAAAGGCATCTGTACAGTGGGATCCCAATGGTCATAAAGCATGTTTGTGCTATTTGTTTTTAGGGCTGCAGTGGGTGTAGTCCAGCAGTCCTTTCACGATCACTGAGAAAAGGGAAATTTCTTCCAAACTAACAACATGTTGGATTGAATAACAGTGGCATCCACCTCTGTGAAACAGTCCACCCATGTTGTCCCTGCCAACTACACCACTGTACTATTTCCTGCAATCATCCCCTTCTGTGTCGGCCATCACCCTGTCCCGCCCTGTACCTCCCTGTACTGCCCCATTCAAGCAACATAAACTCCTCCCCACAGGCACACTGTGACAGACTATTTTATTCGTAACCCCCACCCACACTCTGGTAGGTAGTGGACCTCGGCTCTGGTAGCCCATCCCAACCCCTATGAGCGGTCAATGGCCTCTGTCCACCACCCTGTAACTCCCTACTCCTCTCTGCCCTGCTCAAGCACACAGTGAGAGATATTTTTAGGGCTATGTGAGCAGAGCCCTGCAGTCATTTTTAACCCCCCACCACACACACACACACACACACACACACACTGTCAACTAACAATAGCAAGAGAGAGAGAGAGAGAGAGAGAGAGAGCGCAACGTGAGTGGAACATTTCTCTCTCTCTGTCTCTGTCTCTGTCTCTGTCTCTGTCTCTCTCTCTGTCATTCAGATTAGTGCTTTCACCTATGCACTTCAACCTAGTGCTATTTAGTTTGAATCAATATATACCTTTTTTTTCTGGGACCCCTGTGATACTACATTGTAGTTGTATTGTCACACTCATGCTTTATTTTTGCTCTGCAGAGTCAGCATATCTGAGTTATAATGAATTCATGTTATCATATCAAGCTACAGTACATGTACCTATTTAAATGCACTCAGACTGCAGTGTTATAGATTTTTCAACTTTTCCATTGGAGTGCTGAATGTGATACTAAAGTATAATTATTTTACGTATGCGACGTTTTCTATTTTGTAATGTCAGCTATTGGAGTCTGTGTTCACTAATAAGAGAGTATGCAGGGCATCCTAGAAGGGGGTCCCCAGTTAAGAGGTTCACAACCAATCACTGGGTTAATCAGGCTACATGACAGTTGCTGAAGGAGTGCTCTCCCAGGTAGGTTGTTTGCAGCATAAAACATACACAGGGAAGTCTCCCCATCTCTGTAACAATTCTGTCCTGAGACACATCTGAATACTGCTTTCTCCCTCCCTGCATTTTAGTCTTTACAAAAGATTACAGAATTTAAGCCTGAGGCTGTTCAGACCTCTGCCGGGTCCAGTGTGCACTATAAGTGGGAGGTAGGGGAAATGAAGGGAGACCATTTGCTGTCTATGCCCAGTCCCAATATGATGCCAGAAACCTCTATTAAAAAAAATATATATACTTAACATCAGCCTTATCAGACCATTTACGAGGCAGCTCTGGGGGATAGGGGTGATGGCTCTAGTGACTTGAAATATGTGACAGTTCCGAGTTAGTCGGTTTCAGTTTCCCCAGCCTTGACAAGTGAAAATGGCGGGACAAACTGACCGCTAAAGAAAAAAAAATCAAGTAAATGGAGCAGCAAGTAAGGGGACCTTCCCACGAGACTGACTGGATACCCAGAGAGGTGCCCATATGCCCAAAAGTCTGGAGTTTTAGCAACCTGCGTACAACACCAAGAGACCACGTGGTGATGCCAAGGAGACAGGAAAAAGGCTCACAGTCTATAACCAAATTGGATCTGAAGGAGGCCTTAAGAGCTACTTGTCCCATTTTAGTTTTTGGTTGTGGGACTTTGGCCTTGCAGTTTCTCGAGGAGGGGAAGCACCTAGCTCTGTAGCTGATCTACAGTGAGAAAGGACTACCTACTGCAGTGCTGTTCTCGTGTTCCAGTGCTTGCGGTGGGAACCATTTACCCAAATATGAAAAATAAGCATGAAGCTGGTGAAGCCTCAATGGAGTCTTGCCTGTGCTCCATGGGAGAGAGGACAAGGGGAGACTGCAAGTGCCACCAAGACCCAAACCCTGTATGCTGCCAAAAATCCTCTACTAAAGGGATGACACACAGAATTAGTTAGTTGCAGTATTGGTCCTTGTAAGAACAGATCCAGAAACAAATGGTTTGATAACTTTTATTGGACCAACATAGATGAAACAAAATAAAACAGTGGTAAAGCTTTTGGACCAACCAAGTCCTCCCTCAGAAGCTTATGATCATAAGCTTGCAAGGAAATATTTGGTTTGTCTGAAAGCTTAAGCACAGTTTTTTTTTTGTTACATCTATGATGGTACAATAAAAGGTATCAAACCATTTGTTTCTGGGTTTAATAATGAGAGACATCACATATAGAATAATGTATGAGGTGGAGAGCATAATGTGAATTTAATGCACACCTGAGGTGTGAGATGCTATATACACCCTGAGGGCGAAACCTGAGTGGTTTATCAAAGCATCCCACACTGAGTGTGGGCATTAAATTCGCATTTATGCTCCCCATCCCTTGCATTGTTTTATGTAATTGCTGGCTGACACTGATTTCTTTAGTTCAAGAAACAGAAATGGCTGATGGTAACAAGAGCGAGGGAGTAAATTTCTGTGGTTGCAGGAACTTGAAAACTGCTAAGCACCAAGTTAAACTGTGAAAACTGGTTAAGAATACTTGTATTTTTTATTCAGCTTAGTCTTTCATTTACATTTCTTTTTCTCTCCGGTAGTCTGCAAAGTTGAGTTTCCATGGAGATATGCTAATTAAGGTCATGTTGCCTCGGAGTATGCTAATGTGGTTGTGACCTCAGGCACAGATGGCAGTTGTTTCGATTTTACTGTGACAGGGAAAAAAAAGTAAGTACTACTTTTTTTTTGTAGAAGACAGTCTTTTTCTGATGGTGAAATGAAGCACTACTTGTGGCACCCACGAAGGACTCTCTGAGGAGAGTTCAGTGTGACTCACATATTCATGAAGCATTGAGGTGCAGTATAAGACAGGGGAAAGAGTAGGTGGTGCGTGTTTGCCGTTATAACCTAAGGATTATAATGGGAAATTATAACCTGCTCCTTCTCATTGAAAACAACATCAGCCAGTTATTACAAACTAATTATGAAAACACTTACAGAAACCACTCCTAAGGGAGCTCCCTCTTGGGAAATCAAGGACAGCCTGGGTGGGTGCGAGGAGGTCTCAGGGTCTGAGGAATGGCCCATTCCAGGGGATTAATTTCACTACCACTCTCCACCTCTTGCCTGGTTGAGTGGTTAGGGCTCACAGCTTTGGCCCACAATTTCAGTCTGGTGTGTGGAGAGCTCTGCTGATCAACAGCTGGGGTTGGGGAAACAGGTTGAGGAGTCAATCAAGCCTTTTTGGTGCTGGCTTCCTCCACTGATTCAGACCCTGTGGAGGATGAAGTGGAGTTTCTGTTGAAACTTCATGAGGTGGGGCTTTGAGCCCCTGAAATATGTCCAGATTTCCCTTTGCCTCTCTGCTTTCTTTTGGCTTTTGTAGTTTGCCATGTCATACTGTGAGCAGTCTTGTGTTGGTTATCTTCAGTTTGTCTCAACCTAAGTGGGGGCCTCGTGGTCACTTCTGGAGGGAGCAGAGTGATCTTGTACCCACCTCTGCTTTTGGGGTGGGAGCTATTTCAGCCAAGTCTTCTCAGTATAATGCAATGCTTCTTCAGGGAATCTGAAAGTGTTTGAGACTCCATTTCTGCTAATGTGGAGCTTGGTAGGATAAAGAATACTATAAGGTACTTGCAGCTCTTGGAAGGCCTTCATGACCTCCATAAAGTTTTGTCTTTTCCCAGTCAGCTCTGATGAGTAGTCACTGAAGATGCAGAGCAGTGCCCTTGCCAGAACAGGGTGCCCCTCTCTTTTGCTATGGCCAAGATCCGGTCTTTGTCTGGGAAATGGAAGAATTTTGAAAGGATTAGCCTAGGTCTGCCTCTGTCCTACAATGATACATAGATACATAGATACATAGACAGTGTCGGCAGATAAGGGCCTATGGCCCACCCAGTCTGCCCATTTGAGTTTGTAAGTTCAGTTTGTTTTCCTAGAAGTCTGTTTCCCCTTACCCCTGACCTCTAGAATTCCTTTATGTCTATCCCATGCATTCTTAAATCCTGTGATTGTTTCAGCCCCCACCACTTCCTCTGGCAGGGTGTTCCACTTGTCCACCACCCGTTCTGTGAAGAAATTCTTTCTCATGTTTCCTCTGAATAGTCCTCCCTCCAACTTCATCCCATGCCCTCTAGTCCTGGAACATCTTTTTCGCTTAAAAATAGTGTTTTCCTGCACCCTGTTCCTCCCTGTAAGATACTTGTATGTCTCTATCATATCCCCTCTCTCTCCTCTCCTCCAGGGAGTACATGTTCAGTTCCTTCAACCTGTCTTCATAGGACTTGTGATGCAATCCATGCACCATCTTTGTTGCCCTCCTCTGAACCTTCTCTACCCTGTCTATGTCCTTACGTGGTATGGTCTCCAGAACTGTACACTGTACTCCAGGTGGGGCCTCACTAGTGTCTTGTATGCTGAATTATGACCTCCTTTTCCTGCTGGTGATGCCCCTGCCTATACATCCCAGCATCCTATTTTCTTTACCTGCTGCCTTGTCACACTGTTTCCCTACCTTGAGGTCATCAGAGATGACAACCCAAGATCCCTTTCCTGCTTGGTGCATGCTATATCCTCACCCCCAACTGATATATTGTGCAGGGTTTTGTGCCCTATATGCATTATCTTGCACTTCTTTGCATTGAATTTCAACTGCCAAACCCCTGACCATTCTTCAAGTTTCTGAAGCTTCTCATTCTGTCTACACCCTCTGGTGTGTCTACTCTGTTACAGAGCTTTGTGTCATCAGCAAACAGTGAAATTCTGCCTTCTAGATCCTGCGCAATGTCACTGATGAAGATGTTGAATAGGACCGGTCCCAGCACTGATCCCTGTGGTACCCCACTGGTAACTCTTCCCTCTGTGGAGTGACAGCCATTTACCACCACCCTCTGTGTCCTGCCACCCAGCCAGTTACCTACCCACCACACTACTGTCCTTCCCACACCCATATTCTGCCTCTGCCATAGGTCTGCCTCTGTCCTACAATGATGGTGCCAATGTGCAGTGCGCCCTCTGTATCTCAAGCAAGGGCTACCAGCTGTGATTCAAGACCTTGGGGGGGCTCTTTTTGCTGGAAAGCTGCAGGGTCTCTGCCTTTGACTTCTTCTGGAAAACCTATGAAGCAGAGGTTGTTCCTTCTGCTGCAGTTCTCTGCATCTTCTGCACTGTGCCAAAGGAGCTGGACAAGCCACTCAAGCTCATGGGCTCGAGCCTCATGTCAGCTGTCTTTGTTATCAATGGATGCTAAGTAAGTCTCTGTATCTGTGCCCTGTGCTGTAGGGCTTGAACATTTTCCTCCAGAGTTTTGATTGAGGATTTAAACATTTTTATTTCAGTCAGGACTTATTGAAGTAGTCCTTTGATCTCACCTATTTTCCTCCATAGCTGCAGTCTCTGGCACTATTCCTGCTATTCTTCATTAAGTACCCTACTGTTATGGTTTTCAGTTGTGAATATCTTGTGTTTCTTGAGGGATTTCTTAGGAAAAATTGGGTGTTCATTGGACCATATTGATATATAGTTCCAATGTCCATATATTGCAGCTAGGCCTCACTGATGGTCAGATTGTAAATGGATTAACTGCCGATGCCACAGAACATCTTCTCAAGCAGCCATACTGATAGTCAGTTTGTGTATGTGCCTAGCAATAGCCATTTTTTAATGCTGTATGCACAGCTTGCCAAATTACTCTGCCAAAGTGTTGTTAGGGTTTTCAGTTATATGTTTATATTTATGCTATGTTGTCAGGTATAATAATGCTATATATCTGGTGTACTGTAAACCCAGAGTGATAAGATCCCAATGAGGGTTACACAGCAGTTTAGACATTGCATTCAGTTTTAAAACACTGCATCAGTAGAGGGACACAGACATCTGACCAGAACCCAACAAATGAAAGAAGTAACCATTGGGCATTGAAGTTTATTTAGTTTGTCCACACTATGTCCCATGTATAATAGGAACTTATTTGGGTAGTTGTATAATTTCTTTACTTCAACTGCCATTGGGTGATTACATATTTTACTGATAATAAAACAGAGGGCAATGTTGCACAGTACATTATCTCTGAGTCTAGCAGTTTGGAAACATCAGATGCAATCCAAATTTTTCTTTCTTAAAAAGGTAAACCAAATTGCATTATTAGTAGAGGTTTTTCTGTATTGGGGTCAGCTGGAAGTGTTGTATTGTATTGTATTGGTTGAGTTCCTCTAGAGGTAACCAGACAGGGTTAAGGTATGGGGTCAAATTTCTGGTGCGAGCTCAGTCCAGACTTTGCTAACAGTGGTAAGAAATGGAAGATAAAACACAAATTTAGTGATTGATTTGCTGTTCATTAGTTGATGAGAGTGAGACAGTTTTTGGAGCTAATCTCGAGGGTCTATTTGCTGGGCTGTGTATCCCTAGACTCTCTCTACTCCAGCTTCAACCCCCTTTTTTGGGATTCACTTTGCTTTGCACACAGTAGGTGGATTTGAGTGAACAGAGAGGCAGTTTCCTTTTTCTATTCAGTTTTGTATTCTAGGATAGCGGGTGACAGGCTTTAACTTTGCTATTGCAGCATAAGAGGGAGGAACTGGGAGAACTTCAGTGTTTCAGCCTGAGTTTATTGCTTTGTCTTCCAATGGGTTAAGGAGTGTATGTTGCTGGGCATCAGTGACAGGTTGTGGAGTGTGAGCATGAACTCCATCAGAATGCTTAGCATTGTTTGAAAATGGCTGTGTTGTTTGCCCAGTAATGTGTGTACCATGACAATTAATGAGGTCCCAGACACTCTCTGGGGTATTGCAAATTATTGAAGGTTCCCCTATTATGTGGATTACTAAGGTGGCTGGGTATTTGATACGATAGCCCACCCCATTCTCTGTAAAGCATAATGAGCCTCAGGAAAGTATTTCTTTTTTTCTGTCAAGTCTGCTGAAAACTTCTTGAATAAAAAAATTTTCCCCTCTCCAGGCTAGTTGTGTCTGTTCTCTAGCCATCACAAAAATCCTCTTTAGCAGAATACCCAAGAAAATTAGCTATGATGGATTTTGGTTCTGAGTCTGGCATAGGTCTGGATGTGAGAGAGCGGTGATCTCTTTTGATTTCCAGTGGCCACTGCCACTGGTGCCCAAGCAACTCCATTAAACCTGTTGTAGAAACTGTATCAATGAGTTCTCCTCAACTCCCTGTGGCACTCATATTATCCTAATGATAGTCCTCCTCCCTTGATTTTTGATGTAATCCACCTTTTCTAAAATATGCTTTATTTGTTTTTTTATCTAAGTTTGCTCTCTCCTCAGTTTTCAAGAGTGAGTCTTTGAGCACCACAATCCAAGATTCAGCAAATTCCAGTCTCTATTGTATCTGTGATTTCTTTTTAATTTTTGCTTGCACACATGAGAAAGAAACATAGTGCTACCATACGGGTTTTCATAAGTGTGGCACCCCCACTTCCAGTGCTGTGAGGGTTTTTGCAGGCACAGCCCCACCACACTAATGAATGTCCCAGCTGTCTATGACAGCAGTTCAAATGCAGTGGCATACAGTTGAAAGCAAATGACCACTACAATCAGTGGTGGTAATGTGCAGGCAATTAGCATACTGCTGTGCCATCAGCAGTATGCAAATTGACCCACACATCACCACCGCTGATTGCAGCTGTGGTTGTATGCATGCCCCACCCCCATCTGTTGTGTGCCAAGGGGGTGCCCAATCCCCCTCAGCTCATGCACACTTCCCCCCACAAGCACACTGTTTCTCCAGCGGGGGTGCCCAATCCCCGTTGGCTCCAGTGATCCCACCCAAAAACACAAACTTCCAGGTGTCACGCTGGGAGCCCACCCCAGCGTGGCATAAGACCAGCATCCTTGTGGTCCCCCCAACACTGTATGGCCAATGGGGGTGCCTTATCCTCTGTTGGCTCAACTGCCCCCCAAAACTTCCAGGTACCATGCTGGGAGCCCACCCCATCATGGCAAAAGTCCCACGTCATCAATGTATCAAAAGAAAATGGTCCCTCATTGACTCTCTTGCCCCCCAACCCACACCCATCCTCTGCATACCCTATCTCCCCACCCCCACCCCATACTTACCTCTGGAGGTCAGCGTGATGATCTTCGGTGGATCAGAAACACATCTGCACTCTTTAAAGCCGACTAAAGAAATGCCGGTAAGCTGTATAATGGCATAAATAGGGTTTTTTCAACTTTGGTGCATATCTGAGCCTTTTTTTGAATTTTTGCATTGAATTTTCAACATGTGGTTCTTGGGACCCCACCTCATGAATTCAGTGAATGTCATTTGGTTATTCAGTCCCAAAAGGTGATTTCACGGTCACTGCAAGGAATCACCTTTTGGGACTGATTAACAAAACAGCAGTGTCACTTTTCATGAGGTGGGCTCTCAAAAAGCCTATGTTACAAATTTGGTGAAAAAATTCCCAAAAATTACTGTGTTATGAGCGTGCATTGCGCAGTTTCCAAGCACACTCGCAAATTCATGAATATGTAATATTTTCACTCCAGATTTTCAACACTGGCATTTTTTCACACCTCCTTATGAATAGTATAGCTGTCATTTTTCACATCCTGGCCAAAATGTGTTTTCTCACTTCTGGTGCAGAATAACGCGGTCACTGTGGGAAATCAGTGTTAGGGACAGTTAAGAAAATCACAGTGACACTGTTCATGAGCAGAGGTCCTAAAATGCCTGTGTGGAAAATCTGGTCACAAATGTCCATAAAATGACTGTGTTATGAGTGTGCATTGTGCAGTTTCTACTAACCCTCATAACTTCACAGATTTGTAATATTTTCACTTCAGATTTTCAACATTGGCATTTTTCCAGACACTCTTATAAACAGTATAGCTGTCATTTTTCACATCCTCGCCGAAATGTGTTTTCGCACTTACCATGCAGAATAGCGCAGTCGCTGTGGGAAATCAGCGTTCAGGACAGATTAAGAAAATCACAGTAATACTGTTCTAGAGCAGAGGTCCCAAAATGCCTATATTGAAAATCTGGTGCAAAAACTCCCTTCAAAAATTGCATTACAATTCTGCAGTTTCTATGCATTTTCATGACTTCACCAGTTTTTTTTTCATATTTTTGCTCCAGATTTTCAACATTACCATTTTTTTACACCTCCTCATGAACAGTACAGCTGTCATTTTTCACATCATGTTGGAAATGTGTTTTCGCACCTGTGGTGCTAAATGGCCCGGTCACTGTGCAAAATCACTTTTAGGCTAACAAACTGATAGTGTCACTGTTCATGCAGTGGGGTCACAAAAGGCCAGTGTTGAAAACTTAGAGTAGGGCCTTAAGGTTTCCAACCATAATGCCCTACCCTGTTGGGTCTGACAGGCATCCGTCCTACCCTGTAGGGACTGACAGGCATCAGGGGTGTGACTTGAGATTGTCAACAGTAATGCTCACACCATTTCACCCCCACCCCCACCCTGCAGCCAGTGACAGGCATCGAGGTGCACCTTGGACTCTTTGGCCCATTCTCCTATACTGCACCCATTTCAGCATATTTCTTTATGGAATGAGGTAAGTGTAAAGTTTGAACACCCCAAGACACACCTCGACACTTGTCAGCATCTGCAGGGTAGGGTGAGGTGAAATGTCATGACCGTTATGGGTGATGACCCAAAGGCATACCCCAATGCCTGTCCTTCTCTGCAGGGTGGGGGTGGAGTTGGCTTCTGTTCAATACATCACTGCCATTCCTATAATAATGCATCTGTCTAACTCCTGCACTTCCACTGCTAATGCCAGCAAGCAACATTCAACATTGACAAATGCGTGTTTATTTTCAGTACTTGCTCCTTTTACAGTAACTCAGTAAAGATCAATTTATTTTCTGTCAACATTTCTTTTACGAGACTTACACCTGACCTACTTCCCTTGTTTTTGGTGGGAGAGGGAAATCCAATAATTTCTTTAAAATGCCTGGACCAATGAGTGATCTTGTTTCAAGTATAGAAACTCGTGTTCTGTGATACGATGCCCTCTTAGAAAAAGATTAAGAAACTTATCAGTTCTCTTCTTAAAAGCTGTTGTTGGATCAGAGTTCAGCTGCTGAAAATGCTCAGTGTTTGAGAGCTGTTGTAAGGCTTCCTCCAAATAGTAGTCCTTGTCCACGATTACTATTTGTCCACCCTTGTCCACAGGATTGATTATGATACTGTCTATATGACTATGTTCCCGAAGGGCTATAGTTTCTTCTATAGTGAGGTTTCCTCTGCCAGCATGGTGGGTATCACGAAATATTGTTTCCACTTCTTGTTGAACCAGCTTTTTAAATGCAGCTATTGCTGGTGAGAAGATGTTTGGTGGGTTTAACACCATCCAGTTTTAATCATTTTTCTTTATTTAAGAAGTTTCATGTTGCCCTAGTTGATTTGTCTGCAGCCTTAAGAAATGGGTTTTGCAGCTTATAACTTTTATTAGCATCTGTGCCTTTAAATTTCAGACTTAAAAGAGCTCTGTTACTTGCAAGCCTGCCCCCTAAGGAAGAATCTGCATAGATTTGAAGCACTGGGGTTAGTGCTGCCCTTTTTCCATGACCACAGAAAATCCTTTGCAGCATATGTTTGTATTTACTTGTTTATTTTTGTGTACTCCTCTGTTTTTTTTATGTTTCTGTATGGCATTTTAGCCGAGTGCTGAATCTATTCTGGTGTTTTATTTTGTGGCAATAAAAAGTATCACCTGTAACAATATATTTTTCTTCTACATCATTGACTGGACTAACAAGGATACCATATTTTTGTGATATGTCCCAGTTTCACAATATGGATTCTCAGACCTGTGAACACATTCTTAAAGATCATTTTTTCATAGTCCTGCTAGATAATACAGAGAAAATGGTAACTCTTGTATGTCCAAATTGATCAATGGCTCAGATTATTCCACTCTCTATTCCTTCAGGTTGATGGCATCTGTTCGCCAGCATGCAGCTTCC
Source organism: Neoceratodus forsteri (assembly GCA_016271365.2). Taxonomy (NCBI): domain Eukaryota; kingdom Metazoa; phylum Chordata; order Ceratodontiformes; family Ceratodontidae; genus Neoceratodus; species Neoceratodus forsteri. The sequence goes on from CM057453.1 coordinate 1,390,298,247, forward strand.
TGAAACCACACAGATAGCCCAAGAAGATCTACAGCAAGGCCAGACATCTTCTCTCATAGATTGTCTTGGTTTTGGAATATCCTATCCAGTGATCTGACATGTTGGGGCTGATACTAGAAGATGGACGCAGGGCTTGCACCAAGCCCTGGATCCACCACAAAGGTTGGCCCTTGGATGCAATGCAGTCTGATTCTAGATGGGCTGGCACAATTGTGACATTTTTCTCACTTTAAGGCAGCTTGTGCCAAAGATTTGGTGCAAGGCCCATAAAAAGGTACCCTACAGATGCAAAGTCAGATCAGGGCAGAGCTGGTCTAACTTTCCTGTGTCTGGGACTCACGGCAGCTGGCTTTCTAGAATGGCAAATTCCCTCCTGTTTGGCACTAGTCACCACTTGCATAAAAGCACCCTGCTGCAAGTCCCTTGCAGTCATCGCAACCCCTTCTAGAATCTGTCCCTTTGTCTCAAAAAGGTAAAATTTCAATATGTTTGTATGAGTTAGCCATAATGCAATTTACCAACTGCTAATACTTTCAAAGTTAATCCCCAGCTGGATAGGTGTTGTACATCCAGGCACAGAGTATTATCCTACTGCTTACCTGGCTAGTATATTCAGTTTGCTACTATTTGGCCAGCATGTTCCATTCTCTGCTTCTACAGACATATATGACAGTTTGTAAGATCTTTGCAATGTATCCAACTGTTTTAATGTTTGTATCATCTTAATAAGTCAAATCAATAAAACTTATTAACCACAAAAAAAAGGTAAAATTTAAATTCATGTCAAAGGAAAATTGGCTGTTAAATTTTGAATGTGTTTGTAAATAACTATTATGGTGTTGCTATTGTATTATAATTACTTGTTCACACTAGCCCACTGGCACAACAGTAGAGCTGCCACTTGCAACACTGATGACCTGAGTTCAGAAATGAACTCAGGGCATCGGAGAGCCAGATGGGGAGGAGGGGTGGATTAAGTCTGTAGACTGTTCTTCTCCTCTTCCAGGGGAAGGGAGAGCTGAACCCAGAGCTGGCCAGGCCCTAGTGGAATCTTAGGGAAAGGCACCTCAGGCAAACATGGAAGGAGGTCATGGCAGGCCTTGATGCACATCACGCAGGAGCACATGGTGTGCACCATGACACAATTGCATGGCACACCTCCCAGAAGGGAACAGTGAAAAAGCTGGTAGCAGGACAAAGCTGAGCACCTGTAGGTCCTGCAGTCAACTAGCTGGACAAGCACAGAAACCAGATCCATGTCATAGCTGGGATTGAGGAACCCTTCCAACTCAACCAGGGGGGCAAATCCTAGGGGAAGATGGCTGCAGTAAGCCCTGGTGTACATTAGGGTGATTGTAAAGGGGCTTGGGGTGTTTGGGTTGATGGGGGTGATCGGGAGGGGAAGAAAAAAAATTACTGGTTGATAGTGCTAATAAATGGATTTTTGAGTTTCAAGCCCTGTAATGCACAAGTGATAATAGACATGTATTATCACTTGTGTATTACTGGATTTACCTAGAACATTCTGTAAACTCAGCTAGTGAGCACTTTGCAAATCATCTTCAAGTTTTGTGCCATTCACTCTGTCCCAATTCTCAAAACTATTACTTATTACACTGTAAACACCTCTATCTCACAAACTGTGACTGAAAAAAATACTTATATTCAATACGAAATAGAGTGTATAATTGTTTCTTGCACTTTTGCTCTCACAACTGTCTCCAACTGTACCAGAAACCTAAAAAGGAAAATATACCTATATGAAATTTCTGGTGCATTGTACACATCAAGCTGAAACAATATTCTTGGCTTGTTTGCAGTGATATATGTTTACTTAATTCACACAAAAACAGTACTCTCAAGTAATTGTAAAAACTAAAATATTTATTTATGATTTATTATACATATCAGATAACATTTGAGCACAAGTGCTCATTTACAAAGGTTCCATGACAGAAATGTATAGACACAGGGAGGGAAGGAAGACTGGGAGGGATAGTGAGGCTTAATAAAGGGAGGGTGGGCAGAGAGTGACTGTGAAAAGGCAGAGATACTAAACAAATATTTTTGCTCAGTATTTACAAATGAAGAGGGGAAGGTACCTAAAACAAACAATAGAAACACCCTGTATACAGAAGTTGATACCAGCCCATTTACAGAAGAAAGGGTTCTGAAATAACTCTTAAAACTGAAGGTGGACAAAGCAATGGGGCCTGATGGGATTCATCTCAGAATTCTAAAAGAACTAAGGGTAGAACTAGTGACACCACTGACTACCCTCTTTAACAAATTATGGGAGGATGGGGTGGTACCTGAGGACTGGAGGAGGGAAGATGTGATCCCCCTTCACAAAAGTGGGAGCAGGGCAGAAGCGGGAAACTACAGACCAGTTAGTTTAACCTCAGTGATAGGGAAAATGATGGAATCACTTCTGAAGAAAAGAACTGTTGAGTACCTAGAGGCCAGAGGGGCACAGAACCCAAGGCAGCATGGATTCACAGCAGGAAGGTCATGCCAGATGAATCTAATAGATTTCTTTGACTGAGTGACCAAGTAGTAGATCAGGGAGGGGCTGTGGACATGGCCTACCTAGACTTTAGCAAGGCATTAACTCAGTCCCACGCAAAAGATTAATATAAAAGTTAGCCAGCCTGGGAGTGGGTCCCAAGATGATAGCCTGGGTAAAGAACTGGCTGGAGAATAGGACACCGTGGGTAATAGTAAATGGAGTCCACTCTGAAGAAAGGGGGGTTACTAGTGGGGTGCCACAGAGTTCAGTATTAGGACCAGTCCTCTTCAATGTCTTTGTAAGTGACATTGCAGAAGAACTGGAAGGAAAAGTATGTCTCTTTGCAGATGACACAAAGATCTGCAACAGAGTTGATGCACAAGGTGGGGTGGAAAGGATGAGAAGGGACTTGGCAAGGTTAGAGGAATGGTCAGATGTATGGCAGCTTAGATTTAATGCTAAGAAGTGTGAGGTAATGCACCTGGGAAACAAAAACCTAGGGGTGAGATACTAACAACAACAAAAATGGAAAGGGACCTGGGGGTAGTCATATCAGATGACTTAAAGGTGGGCAAGCAATGTGAGAGGGCAGTAAGGGGGGCTGGGGAGATACTGGGATGCATAGGGAGAGACATCACCAGTAGAAAACAGGAGGTTGTTATCGCTCTGTACAGACAGTTGGTGAGACCCCATCTGGAGTACTGTGTGCAGTTCTGGAGACCCAGTCTCCGCAAGGACATAGACAAGATGGAAGCTGTCCAGAGGGGAGCAACTAAAATGGTGCAGGGTCTGCACTGGAAGACATATGAAGACAGACTAAAGGAGCTTAATATGTACAGCCTCAAGGAAAGGAGGAGAGGGAACATGATAGAAATGTTCAAGTACCTCAAAGGAATCAACAAAGTCCAAGAGGGTAGCATCTTTCAAAAAACGAGGTGTGCAAGAACAAGGGGGCACAATTTGAAAATAGGGGGGGGGCGGCTTAGAGGTAATGTAAGGAAGCATTTTTTCACAGAGAGGGTTGTGGATGCATGGAACGGCCTTCCAGAGGGGGTTGTGGAGTCAGAAACAGTGATTGAATTCAAGCATGCATGGGGCAGCCATAAGGCAATTCTAGGGGGTGGGAATAGAAAGAAAAGAAGTAGGCTGCTGGTTAACTAGGATCTGCAACTTATCCATTAGGTAGGGAAATGGGCAGACTGGGTGGGCCAAGCAGTCTTTCTCTGCTGTCAAATTCTATGTTTCTATGTTTCTACATTAAAATAGGACAATACATGTACTACAAGCAATTCCATAGGAATGCAGTTGAGTTAGGCACATATTAAACAAGACAGCAGCAAAATTACATACACAAACAGTGCAAATAAAGACACACATTGTACAACAGCATTACTTCATATGTATAAAGGAAAATTGAGTTTTAAAGGTTGGGGAGTTACAACTGCATTGGACGGCAAGGGTGAACCTTAGAGATTTCAAATTGATTAAACATGGATAGAGTCACCAGAGTATCAGGCAGTTCATTTAGTCAATTTGCAGTCCTAACAGCAAAGAACCACTCACTCAGCTGAGTACACCAGAAGAGAGGTTTTAGGGCCATCCATGCCATGCTTCTTGTGTTGTAGTGGCTACAGATGGTGTTGAAGCAGTTAGGTAAGACAGGAGGGGGGATATGAAATATATTGTAAATGTGAACTATGAGGACTGTTGTTTTTTTTTAATTCTCTGTGTGTGCTGCCTTCATAAGCATCTTGAGCTTTCCTGTCTATGTTTATGGATGTCACATACCTTGGGTGTGTAAAACAATTTATACCTTACCAGTAGCCTTACATTATTTTCTATTTATATTTGTGACTGTAGACACCCATAAAAATGGGCACACATGCTCAATGGGCCTACCCTGTTCAACAACTTGATCAGTCAAACCAATACATAAATAAATAGTTTATAATTCAGCAGTTTATACATCTTGAGATAGCAGCATCTTAAAACTCAGATGCTTTGATGTCACAGAGTGACATATATGTAGTTTAGCATTTCTCTTCAGTTCCTCACATCATAAAATACAATCCCAGTAAGATACAACTACTCTAATAAATCATATAGAAAGAGTAGAGACAGCAATGGCATACCATGCATAACATTTTGTAATGCAAAATGTTATCATGTGCAGATGCTAAATCTTTGCAGTTTGCAACGTGCTCACAATCATCATCTCAGTGCTTGGCCACTGTTATCTTTCCTCTGTATTAGTTAGATATTAGAAATTTAAGAAATGTGCTTATTTCCAAGTTGTCTCCTATCAAGTTTAACATAGCAGCCCCTATTTCACTTTCATTCACTGCTCAATGCATTGACTGTTTGGTGCCTTGCTGGTTCACAAACTGGTAATAAAGATTACATTAGAGATTCTGTGCCCTGCACCACAAGAGGTCAGTAAAATAAAAAATAACTGTAAATAAAACCTTCAAAAATTCCCTCTGCCTTGTTCTTGTCCCTTGAGTTCCTGCGCTGCTGTAGGCTATAGTAAGCACACACTGCATCATACTTCTTGCTGCAGCACATGAGTAACTGGTAAGCCCAACACAGAATTACAGTACAGTTTACTGTTGTTAGCCAGTTAACTATACTAACAATATATCAGTCTCTTAAGATTTTAAAGATTTTTCAAGCAAAAATCAGTCTTTCTCCAAAGAACTGAAGAGTTCTCAGTAACCATCTCCTACTTTGCCAAAAGAAAGCTGGAAATATTAAGAAATGTGTTGTGTGAGATTATCATGCTCTTTAACACCGCTGATTAACTGATGCAGGTCATGTCATTTGTGCAAGCTCATTGAATGATCCCTGTGAATAAATGTACTGTAATACCACTGAATTGTCAATGTTCTGAATGGGAGGCAAGTAACTTCAGGTTCCTCTTACAGAAGTGAAAAGTGTCAGTTTTGAGTGGCCCCACAGAACTCAACTTTCACACCAACACACCCTTAGTCTAGCAATCAAGGATTGCAGTCAGATATTTATTGGCTAATCCATTTCTTTCATGGCACAAGTGGGGGTGATGAAATAATGGCAAGCGGTAAACAGTTTGTGAAAGGTGCCTGTGGCTGATAAAAGTTTCATTTGTTGTAACTGACTTGATTACAGTAAGTCGTTAGCTCATATTGATTTATTCATTTATGTACCGGGTAAAGTGCATGGTATTTCCATGATTATATAAATAAATAAATGTATATAAAGTTGCAACACAGCAGATAAATGCAATTTATGAAATAGCAGGTAGTAATTAGGCTATAATACATATTAGATTTTATAGGTGAGGGAGAAAGGAGGAAGGGCATCAAGGCAGGCTTGGTATGAACCAGGAGTGAGAGAGAGAGAGAGATAGAGAGGGATGGAGGAGGATAAAAGCAAGGTGATCAGTCAGGAGGGCAGGAGCACAGGGTGGAGGACAGAAGATGAGCTCTTAGGAGAGAGTGGAAGAGTCCAGGAGAGCCAGTGGTTCTTAGCAGAGGTGGCAAGCTATTCCAGAGAGAAGGGGTAGCAGAGGAGAATGCCCATTTATGCATGCAGGTGGAGGCAAGGGAGCATTTAAGCATGGAGCCATCAGCAAGACGGCGCTCTTGAACAAACAATTTGGCCAGAGGAGGTGGGAGAGCAGAGAGATAGCTCAGTTTTGGATAGCCTTATTGACTGTGCTGACCACGAGATAGGTTCGCAGGGCTGATGGGGGAAGCCAGACCAGGGCTTGGTAGAGTAAGCAGTGATGAGAGGAGTGTGGGGCCAAGAGGGCAAACCAACAAATGTAGTAGGTACTGTTTAGTCAAGTCGGGTTAGTGGAAGAGATAAGGGTGAAGATAGGGCACAATAGTCAAGTAGCGGTAAGAGACTGTATTGGGCAACAGCAAGCCATATTTATATATATATTATATACTAATTATCTAATATATTCATTGCAAAAAACATTGATGATGCACTAGTTAAAGTTAAAGCAACAAAAGTAGGGAAATGTGGCATTAGGCGGGGTGTGCCTTGGGGTTGTCAACCCTAACGCTCACCCCATTCTCATATATTGCACCCATCTCAGTGTACTTATTCATGGAATGCGGTGAGTATTAGGGTTGACAACCCTAAGGCACACCCAATACCTAATGCTACCTGCAGGGTAGGAATGGGGTGTTAGGGTTGGAAACCCTAATGCCACATTTCCCTACTTTTGTCACTTTAACCTTAACTAGTGCAATGCAAGTGTTTTGCAATGAATTTCCTTAATTTTAAAGATGATACTTTTTCTGTAGATATTATAAATGCATGATTGGTTTTCTATAATTAGTTTTTATACATATGCTGATGCTGCAGTGACATTTTTATAGTGAAGTACATTACAGCAGCAAGTCAATGTTGCCACTGTAATGTACCCACAGGACCCCAGCACTGCTTTCTCCAGGGTTTACCCCCTTCTTGAATCAACTCTGACATAGAGTTGATAATCTTTAATTATGGGTGGTGAAGGGGACAGAGCTCCCTGCATAGGGGTTCAGGGGGCAAAGCCCCCAATAAAAACAGACAGTTTCCTGATAGATTTATGCTGCCTGCAACTTGTGGTCGACATAAATCCATCACTGTTGTGTTGCGTTGAAACAAAGTTGTTGATGTCATGTTATGGATCCATTTTTATAAATGAATGAGTTACTGTAACAAAAAAGTCTTTTAACCATATTAAGTGGGGGCTGTGGGATTCAACCTCAGGTGTTCAGGCTCATAGCCCAGAGCCTTAGCCACTACACTATATTGCCTCCTTTTATATCACTGTGTCAATGCAGTGTTATCCAAAATCAAGGCAATTCCAAACTAAAACAGACAATAATAATTTCCTGTTTCTCTGTATTGCCAAGTCTGTTTTTTTAACTTTGCATATTTCTAAGTTGTTGAATTGTCAGAAACTTTTGAATTCAAGTGAACACAAAATCAACTCTAATGTCTGTTTTAACATAAGTAAAAAAAAGACTCCTTCTATAACACTAATGTTTATCATTCTGACTTTGAATTAGAGCCCATGTTTCAAAACAATTCACATCTTCAATCTGTCAGTATTCAAAAAGTAAACCAAAAAGAAATTGTTGTACATAATGTCATTGAACAGACCAAACTTCCCAAAGAGGGATAGGTTGTAGTTTTCACCATAGCTTTCTAGTTTCCTCAATTTTAAGCAAGCATTTGCCAATGCCGAAGTCCGCTGTTTGTACATATATTAGTACTGTGCCGGCTTATTTACATGCAGCTGAGCAGCATTACTTCTCACCAACGGTACAAGGTTCTCATTTATTCCCCAGGTAACTTTCTATTGTCTATGCTTCCCGTGTCCTCAGCCCTCCATGCCCAGATGCTGACTGTTCATTGTTGTCTCTCCCCAGCACTTTTGTAGGGCAGGAGAGGTCCCACTAGGCAACACCGAGGATCAGGCACCAAGACTTGGGAGGGAGGGTGTCTTGCCTATAATCCCATTTCTCGGTGCTGAATGGCACAAGATTGAACAAAGAGACAGGGAAGGGGGTCTGTGGGTCTACAGACAAGAGACTGGAAGGTAGGAGATGAAGGAAAATCCTATGTTAGGGATAGAGTCCCCACTTTTTTTTATTGTGCCTCTAACTTTGGGATACTACATTGGCAAGCCAGGTGGGGAGGAGGGTGGTCGTACCATGAATATAGGAATAAAAGCCCCTCTCTGGGCTTGTGGGGCTGGGGTATCAGGCAATGTGGGGGGAAATAGCCAGAATGAAAAAAAAAAACACTGCCTTCTTGAGCGGACCTTAGAACTGGGGGCCTGGGACAAAAGTCCTGGTTGCCCCCCCCATGATGGTGAGAGTGGAGTAAGGAGGCAACAGTGAGAGTGGAAAAGGCCAGACCAATGAGGGGAGGGACCAGTGGGGGGGCATTAGCCATGCTGATTGGGATGCAAACAGCTGTTTGCTAGGTGGTGACCTGCAGATGAAAGGAAAAAGCTGCCACATAACTGGTGTAGCTTTTTCTTTTTAAGTGTGGACCATCTCAGACAAAACACAGTCATGATCTGCCTGGCTGATGATTGGTGTGGCACAGTCTATTCCCTTGCAGAGAACTCTGCATTGGACAGATAATGTCACACCCACTCAAAAACAACTCATTTCTAGAAGCTCACTGTGCGGGCATGCACGGTGAGCTTAAAAAGCACTCATTAGTCTCAACTACATGCTGAATTAGCCTTCGGTCCATTACAGCAACAATCAGAAATACCAGTTTTAGGTTACTTAGTTGAAAGTAAAATAATTGCCTTGAAACCAAATGGATCCACTTTAAAAATCCATGATAGGTGAGATTTCTGCTGGTACCAGAATTAATAACAGTAAATAGTGTTAAAAGGCACTACTGTACGTGAAAGCAACTGCAAATGTGGCTCAGACCACAAACACCTGAATATTACTTTTTTTTTGTGAGGGTGGTTTGGTTCCAGTAAATTAATTATTATTACAATAATGAATAACACATGCTGGGAAAAAACATTATGTTAAAGAACCACGCCTCCATTACTACATATGATGTAAAGTAAAGTGCTTTATTTCTTCATTAATGTTTAACAACATACAAGAAATAAATAAACAGATCAGAGCAAGAGAGTTCCACACAACAGCAGTTCTGTGCTGATTGGGTTATTACTTACACAAGGGGTGAGGCAGTGCAGCATAGTGGATAGAGCACAGAGAAGTGAACCTGAAGAGCATTTTTTCCATCCTACTACCTTCATTTATTCACTGTCTATGAGACCTTAAAGAGCTAGTGTATCAAGCATTTCTAACCATTTTGAGCTTACTGGAATACTGAGCTACTTCCGTTCTGTGTTACTTAATTTTTTGTTTGTTGATATTTTAGTTCTAACTCATGGGTCAACCCCCAATTTGCAAGTATTTGCTTCAATTCTAGCAAGTACTGTTGGTCTCAAGTGCTAGCCTGTAGACAGGAAGTGACGTAGTGGGGGGCAAACTGCCTGGTATTTTTGAATCCCAGTACACAGCATAGAAGTTCTATGGCCATGGAACTAAATGTCCATGCCATCCTTCTCCCAACAGTTCAGTCAATCGCGACCCACCACCTTCCCTCCTTAGACTGGGCCACATCTGTTCCTACATGTTTAACTCACACCTCTAAGGCATCAAGCGAAAGCTGGTTGTGGTTTAGCAGCATCTGTTCAATGTGAGCACAGCACTGTTCACTAGTCTCGATGATGTCTTAGTGCTAACAAGTCCAAAATGCTAAATGAGTAACGGGACATTCTCTTCACCAGAGTGGAGGCAATTTCATAAGAACAACAGCAGCAGTGGTTTTGAAAAGACAAGCAGTTTTCTTGACAGAATGAGAGGCAAGCAGTGTTTTCTCTCTCTCTCTCCTCTTCACTTGAGTGGAATGGATAGGAAACTGGAGACAGGGATTTTTATATCGGCTTTGAGAGACAAACTAATTTCATGATCATGGTGTCAGATAGCAGTGGTGGAGATCTAAATCAGGGACCACAAGAGATAATGATTTGAGACACGTGGGATATCCTCCTGGAAAAAATTAACCTTGCATACAAGTCAATTAATGCTGTGCAAATCTATTTGAAACCTCACCATGTTTCAAATAAGCTTGCACAGCATTTCATCATTAGCTGCAACTGAGTTACAGTATTCCCGTTCTCTAGTGTGTCTTTCTTTTTTTAATGCAGATCCCCACCGCTGCTGTCTGGCACTGTAGTCAAGAAAGCAGACCATATGGCAAACCACCTACACAAATCCAGTCTGCAGTTCCTAGAGGTGGTACACTCATTTACTGCAATGGCTTTTGTTGTATACCTCTCAACAGCTAGCTACTGCTGTCAAGACCACACACAGTCATGGAAGCCGCTTTAAACTCTCAAGTCGCAACTTCAACCAAGAGCACTGCTGGCAACAATCTCTGGCCACATACACAGTTAACTACCTTGGGGACACACCGAGCAAAGCCATGTGCTGTAGATGGGGAGGGAAGGCTTGTGCAGCTGCTGTATTTTTGTTAGGAGTCGGGACTATGGCCAGGCAGCCAGGAGAAAAAAATGAGGAGGGGGAGGTTACGTGGACACGTGAGACTGGGAGCCAACTCGGGCAAACCTCTTTCCCTTTCAATAGGAAACAAAATAAAAATTTGAACGCCCACACAACAGAAAAAGTCAGACAGGCTTTGCTTTGCACTGAAAAGGCCACCCAGGTAGCTAAGTAACTCGATCTGGACTGGGATCTTTTCCTCCAGGACCTCATTTCCAGTTTCTTAGGTGACACAGCTCCACAAGCTAGTGATGTACAAGACTATTACAATATTTAACAAGCATTTGTCAATGCCAAATATTTGCTTGCTGGTATTGGCATTGATAGTGCAAGATTTAGACAGATGTATAATAGGAATGGCAGTGAAGTATTGAAGTAACGCCAACCCCCACCCCCACCCCCACCCTGCAGAGACTGACAGGCATTGGGGGTGTGCCTTTGGGTCATTGGCCATAACACTCATGCCATTTCACCTCACCCCACCCTGTAGACACCAAGTTTCACAGTGTGCCTTGAGGTCTTTGGCCCTAATGCTCACTCCATTTCATAAGAAAATAAGCTGAGATGGGTACAATATAGGAGAATGGGGTGAACATTTGGGCCAAAGACCCCAAGACACACCTCGATGCCTGTCAGTGGCTGCAGAGTGGGGGTGGGGTGGAATGGGGTGAGCATTATGGCTGACAACCACGAGTCACATCCTAACACCTGTCAGTCTGTACAGGGTGGGCGTTACGGTTGGAAACCCTAATGCCCTGGGTGTTTGTTAGTATTTTAGCTCCAAATTTTCAACATGGGCTTTTTGGGACCCCACCTCATGAACAGCAGCAGTATAATTTCGTTACTCAAGCCCAAAAGGTGATTTCACACAGTGAGTGTGCCATTCGGTGCCACAGGTGTGAAAACACATTTTGGGCAGGATTTGAAAAATTACAGCTGTACTGTTCATGAGAAGATGTGAAGAAATGTCAATGTTGAAAATCTGGAGTGAAAATATGGAAACGTGGTGAAGCTACGCATGTGCATAGAAACTGAGCAATGCATGCTCATAACGCAGTCATTTTTTGGAATGTTTTCACCAAATTTTCAACAAGGCCTTTTTGGGACCTCCCCTCTTGAATAGTGGCACTGGGATTTTGTTAATCTGTCCCAGAAGTTGATTTCACACAACAACCGCACCATTCTGCACCACAGGTGCAAAAACACATTTCAGGAAGGATGCAAAAAATGACAGCTGTACTGTTTATAAGGGTGTGTGAAAAAATGGCAATGTTGGACATTTGGAGTTAAAATATAAAAAAATTATGAAGTTATGAGCATGTGTAGAAACTGCACAATGGACACTTGCAATGCAGTCATTTCTTTAAATTTTTTTCACCAAATTTGCAACAGGGGCTTTTTGGGACCCAACCTCATGAACAGTGCACTGTGGGTTCATTAATTGGTCCTGAAAGGTGATTCCGCACAATGACCATGAAATCACCTTTCGAGACTGAGAAATGAAATGACAGTGACAGAGTTCATGAGGTGGGGTCCCAAGAATCCTATGTTGAAAATTTGGGACCAAAACTCCAAAGATTGGCTGAGATATTAATCTAAGTTGAAAACTCCCTATTGACTGCCATTATAGGGCTTACAGTCATTTCTTCAGTTCCCAGTTGGTCTTTGAAGAGTGCAGACATATTCCTGGTCCTCAGAAGATCACTGCTCCTGACCTCCAGAGGTACGTATTGGTGAGAGGAGTACGGGAAGGTGGGGTGTGTAAAGGGAGGGTGTGGGTTAGGGGAGGGGGCCGGCGGGAACAACGAGGGACTGTTTTCTTTTTTTTTCAGGTTTAAAACAAAAGACCTCATGGGAGTGTTTTCTTTTTTACAGGTGAAATATTAATCAAATAGATTTGGGCAGATAGGGTGATCTTCCAGTGTGCCAGAGTACTGGGGTTGGGGAGGATCAATGCAGACCTGGGGACTGTGCACCCCAATGTTGGCTGAGAATATAGGGGTATGGGGCGGCACATTGACACCAGGAGTGGGCATCCCAATGTAGGAAACACTAAAGAGGTAGTTTTTTTGGCGCACTGGGGTGGGCTTCCAGTGTGCAACATTAATGGGGAAGGGGGATACATGCTGACACAGGGATTAAGCACCTTGATGTCAGCAGGGGGGGTATCAATGCCAACCCGGGTACTGGGCACCCCAAAGTCAGCTGAGAGGAGATACATGCTGACACTGGGATTGAGCACCCCAATGTCCATTAGCTCTTTAAGCCTGTTGTTCAACCTCCTATATCACTAATGGTGGGTTGCAGTTGCAGCCAACCCCGCTAGCGTGATTGCACTTAAGTGAAAGTGCCTTCAGGCACTGTAAACTCCCAGCCCATACAGAGTTTAGGCTGTGGCCTACTCTGCATGGGCGGGAGAAGAGGATCAAAAAGAGTCAGCGGGATGTGGAGGAGGCGTGGGAGGAAAGTGCTTCCTCCCACCTTCCAGAATTGCTACTCCGGCAGCACTATTGTAAATTTATTTATGCCCTACAGGGCTTAGGGTGTCAGCCAGTGGTGCAAGGGGCAGGAGAGGGAAGGGACCAGTGGGGTGGCGAGAGGGGGTAGAGATGTCAGCCAGGCTGATTGGGATGTAAACAGATGTCTGCTGGGCGGTAACCTGCAGATGAAAGGGAAAAGCTGCCACATGATTGGTGCAGCTTTTTCTTTTCAAGTGCAGACCACTTCAGGCAAAACAGCCCCCATCAGGGATTGTGGAACTGGGGTATCAGGCAATGATGGGGGAAACAGCCAGAATGAAACAAAAACACTGGCTTCTCGAATGGACCACCCCCCAGAACTGGGGGCCTGGGACAAAATTCCTGGTTGTCCTCCCATGATGGTGAGAGCAAAGTAAGGAGGCATCGGTGAGAGTGGAAAAGGCTAGACCAGTGAGGGAAGGGACCGGTGGGGGGGAGACATTAGCCATGCTGATCAGGATGCAAACAGCTGTTTGCTGGGCGGTGACCTGCAGATGAAAGGAAAAAGCTGCCACATGATTGGTGCAGCTTTTCCTTTTCAAGTGCAGACCACTTCAGGCAAAACAGCATCATGATCAGCCTGGTTGATAATTGGTGTGATACTGTCGAGCCCCTTGCAGAGCACTCTACATTGGACAGACAGCGTCACACCCCTCAAAAGTCACTTATAGCAAGAAGCTCGACGTTCATGAGAAAAATTTAAAATGAGTATGCAAACCAGCTGATGATTATTCATGAGCTATGGTTAGAGTGACATTTTAAAAACATGGGGCACACAAGGAACTAGGGGTGTGAGAAAAATAAAATCCCACTGGCAGAATTTCAGCAAAGTCTGACTTTTGCTTGCGTGAAAGTTTGGAAGTCATATTGCCAACGTTTGTGGAAATTCCACTGAAAACTGTGTAATAAATGTAAGAAATGTGGGCGTATTTATTTAACTGTGGGAAAAAACTCTGCAGAACTCATCACTATCAGTGTTCAGTTCTGCAGCTTCTGTATTAAGCTGCAGGAAAAAAACCTGCAAAAGTGATGCAAACCATGGATAATTACATGATATATGGTGAAATACGAAGCAAGAGACTTTCTTTCTGCATATCATGTCAAAAGTCTGCAGTTCGTAATTAAATGCCACAGCATTAGGTGGAAATCCACAGTTATTTGGTGAAAGTTTGGAATTCTGCCACAGGTGAAAGTGCAGAAAATTCCATGAAATTTTCAAAATTTAATCGAAACTTCTGCGATGGCTGAAATCTGCTCTTTCTCCCACCCCTACAAAGAACTGTTCTTCTTGCAATGTTACCAAGTGAAACCAAACAGAAAATGTTGTAAACAGTGATTTTGTTTTGTTTGAAATTTATTTTTATACAGGATACAGATTGATTAAGGTGTGATCCCCATTTACAACAATGTCCTGTGTAATACAAATAGATACAATATTCCAGCTAAATTACACAACTACAAAACATAAAACACATACAATCATTTAAAACATGTACAAATAGTTGTCAAGTGTTTATATAAGGAGTTCTTAAACTTAGGGGAACTTGTCAATGAGTTTAAATCCTGTGGTAGTGTAGTCCAGTGAATAGCTATACAATTTTGTAATGTAGAATCACCTAATCTGTTTCGTGATCTTACCATTGGAATTCTAAAGTTCCTTAGTATCAGTTTTTTTTTTACCTGGAGGGTCTAATGTTATATAGTTAATAAGTGGATGAGTTCCTTTAGTATGGACCAGATTATGTGACCAAGTAAGCCATAAGCAAGTTCTCTTTTTAGCTGGTTATAGCCAATTTAATTCTTTCTATATATCACAATGATGTGAGCCATACTTTCTTTTTAATATAAACTCAGCTAATTGATAATAACTTTGATTTACTCTGTTTAAAGATTTTTGGCTTGAATTATCATACAATAAAACACCACATTACAATACTGGTAACATCAGTTGTCCCACAATTTTCTTCCTTACTTCAATCTCCAAGCAATTTGATACTCGTCTTAAAGCTTCCAACCTCTGGTTTACTTTCTTAACCTGTTGATTTATATGATCACTATAAGTCAACCTTTGATCAATCAAAACTCCCAAATATTTGTAATTATTGACACATTTTCTAGGACTTCCATCCACTAAACTAAGTTCCAAAGCTAAATTCTTTAGTGAAACTCCCACAGAAAAAAAATCATACTTTGAGTATTTTTTTCCATTTAATAAAAGGCCTGAGTCCCTAAACCACTTCTCCATGTTCCCTAAATCTTGTTGCAATTTATATTCTAAAAGATTATAATTCTCAGCTGCTGCCACCATTATGGCCTCGTCCGTGGTACAATTTGATTTTACTATTATTTATAACTTTTCGAAGATCATTTACATAAATATTAAACATTAAAGGGCCCAATATCGAACCATGTGGGACACCTCGATTTATCTCAATTAAATCTGAATCCATAGGTCCACACGTGACACACTGATATCTGTTGGAAAAATATGATTTGAACCAATATAAAGATTGCTTGTGTACTCCAATACCATGCAATCTTTGCAATATTTTTGAGTGTTCTACTAGATCAAATGCTTTACTCAGGCCCATGAACACTGTCCCAACCCTCATACCCTGGTTCAAAAAAGCTGAAACCAAGTCATGAAAATCTACTAAGTCAGTGTTCGTGGACCTGCTCTCTCTAAAGCCATACTGACACCCAGTAAGTCTGTTACTTTGTTCCAAATATCCATAAAACTGTCTATGAACTTGTTTTTCAAGTAATTTAGATAGTATTGGCAACAGAGTTATTGGTCTATAATTTGAAGGAGTCAGATTATCTCCACCCTTAGAATTGGTATTATCTTTTCCACTTTCCAAACGTTAGGAACTATAGATTCACATAAATTCCAATTTAAAAAGTACGTTATCATGGGAGCCAATATATCAGCAGCTACTTTTAAAAAATATGGTTTGTTTTCCATCTTCCCCCCCTGCTTTAGATCCATCTAACCCACATAAATCATTTTCTACATCTTTTATCCTTATTTGCCTAAATTTAAATCTAGGCAATTGTTCACTACTTGATTCTCTATTTTCCAAAAGCTGAGATACAGAAATATACAAAGTCCTCTGTTTTGGTTTACTTAAATTCAAATCTGGCAGTTCTGAATAATGAGAATTAAGTAGTCTTGCTACTTCTTCTGGATCCTCCATTAAAGTTTTGTCATTCAATATTTTATTGAAGTCCTGGTTCCAGTAGGATTTTGTAATTTTTTTACGCATCTCCAAAATTTTTTTGGGATCTGTTGCCGCATTAATATTTTTTATAAAATAGTTTTTTTTTTGCCCTTTTAACTTCTTTTTTACATTGTGTTCTCCAAAACTTAAACCGATTCAAGTCCTCTTCTATTTTTGTTTTTCGTGCTTTTTTCCATAATCTGTTCCTTATTCTCAAATGTGTTTTTAATTTTTCTGTTAACCAAAAAGGGTCTAGCTTTCTCATTAGTTTTTGAATTTTGGGGCATGTTGCAAAATTATTTCTTTTAGATTTTTAGTGAATTCTTTAACTGGAATATCAATTTCAGGAATTAACATTATTCTATCCCATCTGAGAGTCCTTAAACTAACCCTATAATTTTTAGCTTTGAACTTCCTAAAATCTGTAATCCAAAAAGATTCCAGTATTACTTTACTTAAGAAATATATATCCAATAGGATTATGATCACCTACATTTGTAGGCATTATTTCCCATGCTAATATTTTTATCTCTTGGGAAACAAAAAACAAATCCAAAATTGAGCCTGCTGTTTTATTTTTGGAACATCTAGTTGGGTTTAGAATAATCTGTTGTAATCCCAGAATTTCAAAGCTTGATTTCAATTTGAAACCTCTATCTTGGAACCAGTCAGCATTGAAATCACCTGTTAAAATTGCTTTTTGCCCTTGTAATTTATCTAACAAGACTTCGGATAAGATATCAAATGTTTCATTTTTGTTTTTGGAGGTGCATAAAAAACTCCTACCATTGTTTTTGCTGTTAACAGTTCCAATACCAGACTTTCAATTCCCCTTATTGACTCTGATAATGTACATAGATACATAGATACATAAATACATAGACAGTGTCGGCAGATAAGGGCCTATGGCCCACCTAGTCTGCCCATTTGAGCTTGTAAGTTCAGTTTGTTTTCCTAGAAGTCTGTTTCCCCTTACCCCTGCCCTCTAGAATTCCTTTACGTCTATCCCATGCATTCTTAAATCCCGTGATTGTTTCAGCCCCCACCACTTCCTCTGGCAGGGTGTTCCACTTGTCCACCACCCATTCTGTGAAGAAATTCTTTCTCATGTTTCCTCTGAATCGTCCTCCCTCCAACTTCATCCCATGCCCTCTAGTCCTGAAACATCTTTTTCGCTAAAAATAGTGTTTTCCTGCACCCTGTTCCTCCCTGTAAGATACTGTATGTCTCTATCATATCCCTCCTTCCTCCTCTCCTCCAGGGAGTACATGTTCAGTTCCTTCAACCTGTCTTCATAGGACTTGTGATGCAACCCATGCACCATCTTTGTTGCCCTCCTCTGAACCTTCTCTACCCTGTCTATGTCCTTACGTAGGTATGGTCTCCAGAACTGTACACTGTACTCCAGGTGGGGCCTCACTAGTGTCTTGTATAGCGGAATTATGACCTCCCTTTTCCTGCTGGTGATGCCCCTGCCTAAACATCCCAGCATCCTATTTGCTTTACCTGATGCCTTGTCACACTGTTTCCCTACCTTGAGGTCATCAGAGATGACAATGTAATTCTATAGGGACCCAGTGTAGCCTTAATATAGAGCATAACCCCCCATTTGTCTATTTACTCTTTAAATAGACAAATGTAAATATCAACTTAATTAAATCTCTTTATCTGTAATGCCCTGATGTAACCAAGTTTCAGAAATTGCCAGGATATCTGTTTTTTCTTCTTCTAGCCATACCCTATATTCATCTATTTTATTTACTAGACTTTGTACATTTTCATTAATTACCACTAACCCATTTTCTGTCTCTGGCCCTGGATTCATTTCATCATCTCCACTCCGGACTAACAGAAACATCAAGAACCATATATCTTTATTTCTTTTACTTCCCCGTAAAATAGGTCTTTGTTTAAAGCACAGTGATCTAGTAATCATCTTTCATTTGTTCATAAATAAATGACATCTATTAACTATACAAAATTCTTCAAATTGCAACATTCCCCTCAATGCCTCAATGTCCCATTCTCCACACCGAACATTAGTTTCTAAGGTCTGTGTTCCCAAAAGCTGAAAATAAGTTCCCAAACATAACCACCCTCACACAATGTTAATTAAATGCATTCTATATTTTTAAACCTTGTTTGACTTAAGATATTAAATACTAGTCAATCATCTACTATTAAGTTATAGAAACTACCTTAATTTTTAGTTTATTTTCTCTCTCTCTCTGAGTGGCACTCATGCCACTCAGTTAGCTCACGCCTATGAGTGGTGTGGGCTTTTATCTATTGCAGTGCCCCAGCCCCTTAACAGCTACTCAATTGGTCCACTGCCAGACCCCCTCGCTCACTGGATCAGATGATTTAATACAGGTGAAGGTAGTCAGTAAGAAGCACAATGTCCCACAATGAAAACTTGCATTAAATGTCAATAAATGTCCCAGAATAAGGAAGCAGTTTGCAGACCTGACATGAATGCTGGAAGTGTTGGCAATCTCCCTGTTGGTTGCTGAAGCTTTCACCTGCAGCAGATGTTCCCCTGAGACATTCAAATTCAGTATGCTGTTTTTTAAATGCGTGGCATGGGCTTTTATCTATTGCAGTGCCTCTGCCCCCGTAACTGGCTACTATGCTATTTTTTAAACGGGCGGCTTCCTAAAGAGGGATAGCTTGTAGTTTTCATCTGATTTTTCTAATTCCCTCAATTTAAAAAATGAGAACACAAGTGAGCTCTTAGTTATTCATAAGTTATGAAGTGACTCTAGCACCCAAACCCCTTCATAGAGCTATTTGTAAGTGCTATCTGAGCATGCACAGAACCAACATTTTTAAGATTTTATAACTGTGTAACAGATTAATATTTTTTTTCATCAAACCAGTGAAAGGCAAGCCTTTCTACTCTGAAAATTTCAGACCATAATTCCCACCATTGAGGCACAAGGTGATGACAAAACAACCAGCAAAAAATAGAAATTTTGGACTTTCGGTGATGCAAGTGTCAGTATGACAGCCTGATCTAAGAGCGCTCTGTCCCCAGTGACAAATATCTTAAGTAATCAATACATCTCTGCATTAAACCTCCAAATTAACATACTCTGTTTGATATTGGACCATTGCAGTGATGGCTAATGTAAAGAGTTCTGCAAAATATCAGTTCTCCCAGCAAAATAAAGGCAACTAATTTTTGCGGCCTAGAGATATAAGCCTGCCAAGTTCCATTGCCTCTGCATGTGCTATTGGCTTAGGAGATGCGGAAGAGGACAATGGGTCTGAGACAGGATCACAAATTGGAAGGGCTGACTCCTGCGCTATTATGCATATGCTACATAAAATAGTTGGAAAGGTTACCGGCACCAAAAAAGATTTACAAAAATTAGAAAAGCATACCACTGACAATGAAGCCAATATTAATACCCTGCACAATGAACATATGGCCTTCTGGCGATCATTGGTGTACTTGCACAGAAGAGAAAGAGATCTTACCAACAGGACTGAAGACTCGGAAGCTCGCTCTCACAGGAATAATTTCAAAGTTTTTGAGTCCCCAAGGGCTCCAAGCATGCTGACACGATGGGTTTTATGGTGACCTGGCTGCAGAAAGAACTGGAACTCTCAGCTAACTCAGAACTGGGAATTGAAAGAGTCCACCGAGCACTGGTTCCTAAGCCAGCACAAGAAGCCCCACAAAGGTCTATAATAATAAAATATTTAAGCTTTCAGATCAAAGAGAAAGTTTTAAGAATGGCATGAGCAAATAAAAATTTAAACCTAGATGGCGAGTGGGTATATGTTGACTACAACTACCCACTGGCTCTGTTAGCATGTAGAAAAAAGATCCTGCAAGTAGTTAAGTGGCTGAAAGAAAAAGGAATTAAAGCACAAATACATTACCTGGCCAAACTGTGGGTACAAATGAATGACTCAGTGAAAGTCTTTGACAACCTCATGGCAGCCACCTCCTTTTTGAAGACATTGGATATACCTATCCCAGACCTGAGAGAAGAAGTGGAGGCCCAGATAGAGAGTCTGCTGTGGAGAGTAGTTTCCCCAACTTTGGCCGGCAGGAAACGCAAACCGAGAGACCAGCTGTCTATGCATGCTGAACTGTCCAAATGGTTAAAATCAACAGATCTGATCCCCTGAGGACCAAGGCAGCAAATCTTATGGACAAAAGAGTCCTAACCCAGATGGTGATGCCAAATTGAAATGTCTGATCCCTCGACTCTCACTGACGAGGTGGCATGTAGGCTCCAAAAAAAATATTTTCATTGAACTGACATCCTCACCCCAATTGAGAACTTCATTAGAGGCTGGTTGTGATCTCTAAACTTCCTGAAGCATGCCTAATTTTCTTTCTCCAGAAAGGATAGCAGCTGTTATTTGAAGCCTGTACCTATTTGATGATGCACAGACCCACAAGGAGCTAGAGGAATCAAGAGTTACAGGTACTGGTTTCCATCTGATATTGATTTGGGGCTACCCGGCCCCATGTGTGTCAGCTTATTCCATCCCCTACTCCTCATCAGGAATGCATGTGACAGGCAGATGCATAAGGGCTCCTACCATTATTCCTGGTTAAAGGTACAGATTTGTTACTATTTGTCATTTAATAAGTGGGAGACCAAACATTCAAGCATTGCTCTTCAGACTTATTGGTTATATGTTTCTAATTGTCAATTCCCAATAGACAGCTCAAGAAGTTAATCATATTGATTACAGCGGGGGACTATTTGAGAACTATTGCTTTTAGTTGATTCTAAAAAGTGGACAATCTCTCTCAGGAAGGACCATTATGGTTAAATAAATAACTTACTGTAAGAGCAATAACATGTGTGAGGGGTGTTTAAAATGACTGATGTTTCCACAGTTAGTATTATTAATAGAGGAATATTCACTGATTATCAGGATGGGGGGGGGTGCAGCATAAGTAGGAATGATTGCACACTGCTTGGCAGATTAATTTGGGCAAATTCTGTGCCACTTCAGCAGGCTGCCAGTAGTTGTTGGTGATTTATTGTCAGAATTAGGTACCTCCAACCTGAATACCAGATGAACAGCTGCCGGGTGGGCTGAGTACTAGGATCCCAGTAGTCCGATTTGAGGGAAGAGCAGCGAGTGCCCTTATTGGGCTACCACTCTCTATACCCCATTTGGGGTGCTCTCTTGATCCCCCTACAGTCTAGAAATCTAGACACCTCTAGAAGACATCTTGTCTTCTACACCACAACTGTTGTCTTTGTAACAGTGTTTCAATTGTATGTGTATTTGGCATTATATGTTGACTATGTATGAGTTCAATAAACTGTTTTTTGATTTAATCCTTATCAGCACATAAATGTGCCAACTGGTATTTCTTATACCAACCAGGATGCAGCACAGAGATTCATGCCTGCCAGAAATTTTGAAAGCTACTAGCAGCCACGTTAGTACTGTAAAAACAGTACTTGCCATAACAGGGAAACATATTATTTTCCCAGTTCGAAAACAGTCACAGTCGCTGAAATAAAGAAACCACCAGTTTCTTATTCCACACATTAAAAAGTATGATCTGACTTTCATATGTATTTATGTTTCGAAACATTTCTCGTAGGCTGCTGATCCATGGCTTTCCAGCTCCACAGCATGCCCAGTCCCCACTGCACGGTTCCATTGGTCTACTGTCTGCATTCCACACTCTGCTCCTCACCCATAACTCTTGTGGTGACCGTCTGTAAGCATTACTGGTTGCTCTGTTTCTTGCCTCCCCCCCACACACACCAATTGTGACTGGTAGACGTTTTCCTGACTAGTGCCTTCAGTTAGAACATGAGCTGCATTTTGCTCATTAGCAGCTCCCTTCATTTGAAATACACAGCTGCACTGACAGGGAAAGCAGTTCTGTCATGATGGCTGCAGAGACAGACACAATCACTACCTGTAAAATTGGGGTTTCAGTCCAGCTAAAACACAGACTTATGAAAGTAACATAAAAATAGAACAAAAGAAGCTGCTTAGTTATGGTGGCTGCAGAGAGACATGCTCATTACCTGTAAAACTAGGGTTTCAGTCCACCTAAAAGGCAGGTTTAAGAAACAAACATAAAAACAAAAAAAGATATACAGATTGGTGTAGGGGTGTGTGTGTGGGGCTCACACTACCAACCTGATTACTATGTGCACTGCTCTCTACTGGTAACAAGCACATTCCATACACTATACAATGCATTTATAGGGGAACTATGTTTAGTATTTTAAGTATAAAAAACTATTTTTTATATGTTGAGATCTTTCTTGCAATATATGTATTTTCTGTTTTTTATTTTACTTAGGTGACCCATTTGATAAGAGGAATAAGACACCTTGAGGTATGATTTATGTCCTGATAATAGCACTTCCCCGTTGCTAAAGGCACTCGGCGCAAGCGCCTCAATCCTCTTTACGCACCTGGGGACTGCTCAGGCCATAAACCACTCCTTGTCATGTCTTATTCCTTACATACATATATATGCATATGTGTGTGTGTGTGTATGTGTATGTATGTGTGTGTGTGTGTATATATAAAAAAAAAATGTATATATAAAATAAATAAAATATTCCAAGTATAGTTTGGGTTCCCAAGCCACTTCTATGTTAAACCCAAACGTTTGCACTTTAATAACTTTTCAACTGTTTCTCTGATTTGCCTGATATACTTCAAGCAAGGTGTCCTACCATAGATCTCTGAATCTGGAAAGTTTTATTGCATTCGGATGTATGGTAGCTGAGCAGTGGAGTGTCAAAAATGTGAAAAAAATCTTCAACTTTTGTGCAGTTCTTTGTCAGGCTACAGAGACTGAACGGTGCATCTGTCTGGCTTCAAATGTGCATTTGTATATGTGGCCTGGGTGAAGATCATGCCTTTTGAAGATTTGGTGAAAAAATATGAATCCGTTCAAAAGTTATGCATGTTTTTCATGTCCCATTTTAGCCTATGGCAAAATTTATATGCCTGACACAAAAACGTTAGCGAAAACATTTTTCTTTTCATGCTCTGAATTTTTCTTTTCATGCTGCTGCTATCTTGTTTTCAGTTAGTGAGAGAGAAAAAAATGATGTAAGCTGAAAAATACTGCTCCTTGTTAAACACAAACACATGTGTTTACCTAATCAGGGCCTGAGGAACTCGCTCCTGGCCTCAGTTTTTGTGCAGGTTGACTGGAAATATGTGTTTTAAAATGTTTCCACCATTTTGGCATTTTAGTTTTCATGAAAACATTTTTTTTGTGTACAGTAATGACTGCGGACGGAAAGAAAATATGCACGAAAACATATTGTTTTGCATGGACATATTTAATTAAAAGGTGTAGGGCTGCCACAAAACCTTTATGTTTATGCAAAAACAATGTTCAAAAATATTGTCAAAACTGCCCCCCAAAACAGCAGTTCTTTGCCACCCCACTGCATCAAAATGGTTGGGGCTTTTGGGCTGAAATTTGCACGATGGCAAGCCCTTGTCACACACATGTGCCTTTGTGTGGTTTGGTCCCAAAACATTCAGTAACCCATAGTTACAGTGCTCTGAATTTCAGATATTTCCCATAGGCTAACATTGCGGCACCTGAGGTGACTTTTGATGCCCATATCTCAGAAACGATTCGAGATACAGATTTTTTTACTGCCCGTAGCTTAGTTCACTAAGCCTGCATGGAGGTATCGAAGTCATGATTACAACTGCTGTTAAATTTTTTTCCTGGTTGCTATGGCTACTGAGATATTGCCAAATAGTGTTACCAGGGTTCCTTTTCAGTACTATGTGGCATTGTATGTCTTTGTAATTATGTGTAAGTGGAGCACAGGGCCTAGAGGTCCCGCACTCCCACATACGCATACCATTACACAAAAACTCGGCAATGTGAAGGGAGCACAGGACCTGGAGGGCCTGCAGTCTAACAAACACATACCAGTTATGAGTTACATTACACTTTCTCAAAAAGAAGGGAAATTTGTTGTAAAAAACTTCATTAAATGCATTAGTTAGGGTTGATCGCACAGCAACAAAAATATGGAAATGTGATGTTAGGGTTACCCCCCACCACCTCACCCCCAACCCCAACCCTTCATACACCAAAAGACATTGGGGTATGCCATGGGGTCATCAGGCCTAACTCCCACCCCATTCTCCTATACTGTAGCTTGTCAGCTTGCTTACACATGGAATGGGGTGAGAGTTGATCCTGATGACCCCATGGCACACCCCAACATCTGTTGGTATGTGGAGGGTGTGGGGGTGGCAGTGGGATGGTGGGGGGCGTAACCCAAGCATCACATTTAAATACTTTTGTCTCTGTGCTGACAACCCTAACTGATGCATTAATGAAGTTTTTTGCAATTTATATATTTATTTGTTTTTGTTAACTGGGTAAGTCGCACTAGACAGCCAAGTGCCTATTTTCAGGTGAGACCTGAGAGGGTTACAAGCTAGATCACAGAAGAACAGTGAGGAAGTTGAGTTTACATACAATGAGATATCAGGCAATATCAGAGACTGACATCCAGAAAAATGACAAGCTTAACAGGGCTAGAGTAGGTACCTAACAGCAATAGAAATGATTTAGCAAAAGATAAGTACAGTGCACAAAAATTATATAACAGGTTCATTCAATGCAAACAGAAGTAAGTGCCAGCAGGTAGGATGAACCAACCAGTGGGGGTTACCAAGGGCCTGGTGAACAAATCAGGGAGGAGGAGAGGGGGATAGGACTGGTGCAAGGGTGACATTTAACAGTTACTTGACCAGTTGCCAGGAGGATAAGTGCAGTGGACCCTGTGGGTGCAGAGACCGCCCCAGCATACCTGGGCTGGTGTACTACGAGGTACATGGACAAGTGGAGGATCCCTTCAATGTAATAGATAACCCACCCTAAGGTGTGCGGTCATGCTCTGATATATGCATGCCTTGGGTGTGTCAAATACCCAAGGCGTGCATAAATCAGAGCGTGAATGCACACCCTAGAATAGGTTCTCTATCTTATAAAATGGCAAAATTGTTTTGGAGGGGTGCGAAAGTGCAGCTATGTGGTCACTCTCTGATTTTTGCACAGTCATGTGATGTGCTTCAACCAACCAGCAGAGATATTGTTTCCTACCCATTATATACATACATATATATAGACACACACACACACACACACACATATATATTATGGTAGCACGGTAGTGCTACCATAGTTAGGGCTGAGGAGCCATTTCTATGTTAAACCCCCAAACTTTGCACCTTAATAACTTTGCAACCATTTAACGGATTTGGCTGAAATTTGGAATACGTGATCAAGAACCATAGGCCTTGGCATCTACCAAGTTTTGTACCAGTCAGATACACAGCTGCAGAGTTATTAAAGCGTGATTTGCGCATCATTCACGCTTTTCTGGAATTCTATGGTCACATACAGGTCGCACGGTCTGTAAAGACCGCCCAAAATCTTCTCAGGGAATGTGCGGCCAGGGTTCCTGATGTGCCTTTGAAGATTTGGTGAAAAATATTAAACGGTTCAAAGTTATTCAAAAAACAATTTCCCATTATAAGTCAATGGGAAAAGTTAACAAAAAGTTCAACACTTTCGCAAATGCATTTTTACTTACACAAATGGGCCTGTTACTTTCGCAAATTGGCCATTTTGTTTTCAGTTGGTGATTAGAAAAATGCTTGGCATTTAAATTTGGGACCCTCTAGCAACCTAATTTTTTTGTATTCACCTAGTCGGACCCTGAGGATGCTAGCCATGTCTTTATTTTGGGGTAAAACACCAGAAATACGTTTTCAGATTTCTGGAATAAAGTACTTTCCTGAAGAAGTACTCATGCTCACAAAGTGTCGCAAATCTTTGCGAAAGCTTTCGCAAATTGCGACAGTAATTTTCTAGTCTGTGGGAAAATGACAACAATTCTTTGGCACTGCACTGCAAAAGAACGCTTGGGAATTTTGGGCTGAAATTTGAAGGGAACGCAGCCGACATCTCACAGATGTGCCTTTCAGTGTTGTATTGAAAAAATATTACATGGCAGCAAAGTTATAGCATTCCAAAGTTGACAGTTTTTCCCATAGGATAACATTACGGCGCCCGACGCCTTACAGGAATCCTTTGGCACCCTGCTGCAAAATAACGGTTTGGTCTTTTTTTCCTGAAATTTGGAGGGAAGACAGCCAACAGCCCACAGATGTGCTTTTCAGTGGTTTGGTGAAAAAATATTACAGGGAGGCAAAGTTATGGTGCTCCGAAACTTCTTTTTTTTTCCCATAGGATAACATTACGGCATTCGCCGCGCCTTTCAGGGCCCGTATCTCGGAAACGGTGCGAGATACGGACTTTTTATTTGAAAAATTCTTAGCCCCCTAGTGGGGTCTAAGTACAAAACTAGCCATGACAGTCATAAATCATAAGAATTCTACATTTTTTTTCTACGTCGTACGGTTCCTGAGATATAACCTATTTAGTATTCCAAGTCCTCATTTCCTGCTCCGATACCCATTATTATGCATACATTCTTTGTACTCACTGTCTTTCTCTATTCAGCTTTTGGGAAAAAACAGCCTGTGCTCTTACATTACTGTTACCATTGCCCTTTCCGCTTGCGGTTCCATGCCCGTTTCACTTACTGTTGATGTCTACGCCACCATATCGTTATCCTTTGCATTTTCATTTGCGCTTGCGTTCTGTTATTTTTGCCATTTGTGTCTACCGTACTGTTTCTCTTTCTGTTTCACTTTGCGTCACCATGCCCATTGACATTTCCGTTTGCAGGCACCATGTTACTATGTGACAAGACATCACATGGCACACCGTTCCCGTCTACGCCACCATGTGCATTACCCTTTCTGTTCTCATTCACGCTTGCATTACCTTGTGCGCCACTGTTAGCGCTTCTGTTTGCATTGCTCTTCCTGTTACTATGCCACAAGACATCATTCCATTTTCAGGCACCATGTTACTATGTGACAAGACATCACGTGGCACACCATTCCCGTCTACGCCACCGTGTGTGTTACCCTTTCTGTTCTCATTCGCGCTTGCGTTACCTTGTGCGCCACTGTTAGCACTTCTGTTTGCGTTGCTGTTCCTGTTACTATGCCACAAGACATCATGTGGTGGGAGTGCGGGGCCCTTTGGGCCCCACACACTCCCGCTGCTGCAATACATGCCGGCGTGGGGCCCCTATGTCGTTATCCTTTGCATTTTCATTTGCGCTTGCGTTTCTGTTATTTTTTGCCATTTCTGTCTACAGTACTGTTTCTCTTTCTGTTTCACTTTGCGTCACCATGCCCATTGACATTTCCATTTGCAGGCACCATGTTACTATGTGACAACACATCACATGGCAGACCGTTCCCGTCTATGCCACCGTGTGCGTTGCTCTTTCTGTTCTCATTCGCACTTACGTTACCATGTGCGCCACTGTTAGCGCTTCTGTTTGCGTTGCTCTTCCTGTTACTATGCCACAAGACATCATGTGGTGGTGTGGGCCCTTTGAGCCCCACGCTCCCGCCGCTGCATTACATTCACTATTTCTCATTATCATTCTCAAAAAGAAAGGAAATTAGAGGCAAAAACTCCATTTAATGCATTAGTTAGGGTTGTTCCACAGCGACAAAAGTGAGGAAATTCGCTGTTAGGGTTGAAAACCCTAACCCAAATTCACCCCCAGCACCACACACACACAGACACACACACACACACGCAAGTATGGGGGAGGACCAAGTCAACACAACCAATGACAGACATCCGCAGCAGGTGACAGAAATAACAAACAATTGTCTAAATGTACTACGAGACATCCCCACCCACCTGACCAGGTACTGCATGCTCAGTGGAGATCAACAGCAAAACTGAGGCCATGTACACCAAACGTACACATCCCTGATTGCAGCTGCACACAACGTACCACACTTAGTAGTTGCATGGCCTTACCTACTGATGCACCACACCACACCACATGTGGTGGGCCACCTGAGCAATAGAGTTGAGCAAAACCAAGGAGTTGTACAGGTATAATATCTCTGATTATAACAAGGGTTTGAGAAATGCAGCTTTCTAGTTGACTGTAAACATTGTAACAGCCTTATGTTTAGTTTTTATTAACACACATATAGAGCCTAACCATATGATGAACATGGTTTAATGTTGTTTAAAAAACAGTTTTATTGTGATAGCAATAAGCCACTCCCAGGTATTATGTTAATGGTCAGTTTATCACTGTCTAGCGACATTTGGCACTCGGCTACGCCTCATTCAACATTAAACCCCTACAGGTTGATTAACAGACCATTTAACATAACTGTTGGTCATGCCTTATTGCTTAATTGTCTTTATGAGTAGATACTTTCCCTCTGCTAGGCACTGCAGCAGCTTTGCAACACAGTGTCCCACCCAGTTACACCATACACTGTCCAGTTACTGGAGAATGGCTGTGAATATGAACTCATGAAGATGAACAGTGTAACTTGGTCATTACAGTCATCGAAACCTTAGTGTGATTATAACTGACAGAGTCAGTGATAGAGAATAACCCTGCTGTCCTAGTACACTTACCCCATTGTGAGTTAAATCAATACTAAAGACATTCTGTTTATATCTACACTATAACTACTTGATTCCTGTTGTACCACAATTAACATAGTTATCACTTTGATAGCATCAGTGACAGAAGTGTGGCAAACCCAAACACTAGGCATACAGCCTGAGTATGAAACAACTGTTAAAAAAATTACACTGTGTCCATAAGTGGCATAGATCACTCATTGCAACGATAGTAAATGTATCACTATTTGAATAAGTTAGTCATCACAGATGCAATGAGATTGTCTTTCTCAGGTACAACATACTCAGTAAGTGCCTACAGGAAAATCTATCCTATATACATCTCCGATACAGGTACGCCATTGTTGGCTCAGTAGTGCTATGATATTTAGAAGTTGCTTGGCCTGATCCATGCAATTACACTGTTTCTTACAAAGAATACTTACTGCATCTTTAGTATTGAAACACACTGAAGGTCTATGTATGTACATCAGCAGTACACCTTCATCAGTAAGAATGCATCTGATACTGGCAGTACGAATTTCACAGCGTTGAACAGGCAATGCTTTTCCATACATTTACATCAGCCTCTCTATCTTGAGTAAACCGTTGCAGTAAATGTACTACTATGTAAATCACATACTAAATGTAACACTACTTTTATCTTGAGCATGCTAGTGTCTTGTAATTAATTTATGTACTTCTCTTAATTAATGTATACTCACTAGTGTAAAACCTTTCTACAACTGTCATCATGCACCTTCAGCATTTATATTGACTAACGGCACAGTACCAGTTGTGATGTGGTGTGGGGCATCGTAGGTAAGCCATGCAACTACTAAGTGTGAGTACGTTGTGTGGAGCTGCAATCAGGATGTGTACGCTTGGTGTACATGGCCTCCAGTTTTGCTGTTGATCTCCACTGAGCATGCAGTACCTGGTCAGGTGGGTGGGGATGTCTCGTAGTACATTTAGACAATTGTTTGTTATTTCTGTCACCTGCTGCCGGATGTCTGTCATTGGTTGTGTTGACTTGGTCCTCCCCCATACTTGCGTGTGTGTGTGTGTGTGTGTGTGTGTGTGTGTGTGTGTGTGTGTGTGTGGTGCTGGGGGGGGTGAATTCAGAGTTAGAGTTTTCAACCCTAACAGCGAATTTCCTCACTTTTGTCGCTGTGGAACAACCCTAACTAATGCATTAAAAGGAGTTTTTTTGCCTCTAAAATATATATATATATATACACACATATACATATACATATATATGTAATGCTTACATAACACACATCCTGACATGCCTTACTGCTAAATCTACACTATTTTGCATTCAGAACGAACACCTGGCAGCTTTGCTATGACATTCCTAAGACACTGTGCAGAATTCTATGCACATTTGTACACATTCAAAACTAATCTAAATATCCTCAAAACTTTACAAGCTACACAAAAATACCCAGCAGCAAAGTTGTTCAGGGGAAAAATACCTATACAATGAGGATAGTCACTAAGCTGAACTCTGTATAGTTTTTAAGATATAACCATCTAATTAACCAAATGTCCATTTTTTTTTTTACCAAATTTCCCAGTTTGGATGGCAAATATTTTAAAAAGTGTAAAGAGTTCAGCTTAATGACTACCCTCATTGTAACAATCTTTTTGTCCTGAACAGCTTTACTGTTTGTTGTTTTTGTGTAGCTTGTATAATTTTCAAGATATTTAGATCTGTTTAGCATACAAACAGCAGGTGTTATTTCACCCCAAGTGAGCACTCAAGTATACATGCAAACAAATGTAAATATCTTGAAAACCATACAAGCTATACATACACAACCAGTGTCAAAATTGCTCACAACAAAATGACATTTACAATAAAGGTAGTCACCAAGCTGAACTCTGTATAGTTTTTAACATATAGCCATCTCTGCTGTTTTCTTGTAAAGCAGTGCTTGTTGCTGAATATATGGGCTTGGCTACATCACTGTCACATGAGACAGTATGCATTGTAGGTACAAGAAAAGCAATACAGCTAGCTGAGAAGGAGATCCCTGGGGTCATAAAACTACCATAAAGCTAGCAGGCTAATTTATAAAAAAAACTCCTGATAGCAGACAGAGGGAAGGACAAACTAGGACTTCACACACAAATCAAAACACTCTGCACAACATATGTTTTTACAAATTCTGGGTGTACTATTTCTTTATTAGCTAAAATAATAAATATTTCAAAATCACATTAACTCTTACATACATATCAGTTAATATGGTTTTATAAAAGGGCATAACATTGCACAAGCAAATGGGAAAATTCAAACAGCTATACATCTTATAAATAATAAAAAATATATAAAATTATATATATTATGTGATTGCTATAGATGCACATAAAACCTTCGATCTCATAAACAGAGACTACATTATTTATATGTCATCTAAGTGGGGTATCCCTCAAGAATTAATAACATTAATAAAACAGTTATATAAAAACACTGGTTCAATTTCAAATAAACAAATTCCTGATTTCAGATTTTCAAATGCTTAATGGCATGCACCAAGGATGCCCACTATCCCCAACTATTTTTATATAATGACTAGAGACCCTACTTTAATGCATAAGAAATAGCCCAAATACAGACGGTATTAAATTCTAACACAAACATCTCAAATTAAGTATATTTGCAGATGATTTCTTATTAATCATAAAGAATATTCATACCTCCTTGGATGCATTCATTTGAGAAGTTAAAACATATTCAACGATGGCAGGCTAACAAATTAATAGAAGCAAGTGTGCAATAATGAAAATAAAAAATATGAAAAGACTTCAGTATAAAAGGTTACAAAGCTCAATTAAAAACTTAGGAATTCAGTTGTTTCCCAACCAACAAAAAATAAATAAAAATAAACTGTGATAATGAAAACCAAAAAATAACTAAACTTTTAGAAAACTGGGGTAATTTATCTCTGTCCCTGTTGGGGTGTATTGATACAATAAAAATGATGGCAATGCCCCATTTTATTTATACACTTCAAAACATGTTGTGTTCCTCATCACAAGCCTGGTTTGCTGATTTAAAAATACTTATTTCAACATTTTTATGGAGAGGGGAAACCAAGGATTGCATGGAGGGTTTTGATTACACCAGTGGGAAGACTGGGCTGCCCAGATCCAAAACTTTATATGGAAGCCCATGTACTGGCATTGCTATACCAATGGGTCTTCTTGTTAGAGCAAGATAATAAACTACTGTATATCAGGAAAAACTTTCCAATACAAAAGACCAAATGCCTACTTTACACAATCTTTACTTGGATCATGACATCTTTAAAAAGAAAAATAATTTGCTCTGTTTCTGGCTACAACAGATATATAAAAGAATCAAAGAACCTACCAAACTTCAGATACCATGGTTATATTTAAAAATCTGACCAAATAAAAGGATATGGCAAGACAATAAAACATTCAATTATAAACCTTTTAACAATAGCAATAAAACAGCATGGAAGGATATTTCATGGGACAACTCATTTCCATCATGTGAGCAACTTAACCAAATTGGAACCAATTACAATATTGTACTGTGCAGAAAAATTCAGGAAGATTAAAACAAATTATAAAGATTCTAATAATTTTCAAAGAGAAATTATAAACCTGAAAAAATTGATAGGACAAAGTTAAAAAAACTCTTAGCAAGATTTTATGAAATGTTGGTAGCAAGTAACACAGAAAGCACAATCAAATTAACAAAGGATGGAAAAAAGAGGCAGACTGAAAATTAACTCACTCACATTGGGAACTATTAAGAATGCAAGGAAATAAACTCTACGGTTCTGCAAAAAATAAAACTATTCGGAGAAAGAGCCTAGACCGTACTTACATAACTTCATCTCTAATGTCAAAAATCAACCCAGAGTACTCTGATTTATGTTGCCATGGTTGTGGGAAAAGAGCTACACTTTTCCATTGTTTATGGTATTATCCACAGATTAAAGAATGGTGGTATAGATTAAAAATAATTTTACAATATATAATAAAGATTCCTATTTCGCTGCAACCTGATATATTTTTATTCAAGAACACAATAAAAATAACTCAGGAAAAAGTGAATATCACAAGTTTTGCTCTGGCTGTAATGGCATTACAAAGACAAATTTTGGTCACTGGTAAATAAAAGTACTTCCATCCTTTGAATTACAGAAATGGTAGTGTGCCTTTAAAGAAACTCTCTTAATAGAGAAGTTTATATACGACATCAATGAAACAATAGATTTCATATATATATATATATATATATATATATATACACACACACACACATACATATACGGTACCCATTGGAGAGAAATAAAGGAGAATATGTCTTCATTACTATTTTTAGGAAGACCTTAATGAATTCACAGTAGACAAAGAAAAGCAATCAAAATCTAGATATCTATGATTCTTAACAATAATAATACAGACTTTGTATTCCCATCACAGGTACTGTACATAGTTACTTTCATGGAATATTATAAAGATCATAATAGTACAAATATATATAAAATGATTATACATAAGTGAATACTCCGATAGTGTACTGTAAGTAGATTAAGGTTTGAGGTGGAGACTCTGAATATAACTGTATTCATGTTTGTAATAAATGTAGTAAATATTTAAGATACTAACAATTTTGTTCAATGAAAATCAATAAAGAATACTGTGAAAAAAAATTTGGAGTGAATGTTACATATGCCCGTAAATTAATTTTCAATATGCCTTCATACCTACACTACACCTATTAAATTTTAAACCCTTTATAATCAGATGACAGTAAAACTGTTACAGAAATATGAAAGGATATGAAACAAAGACTCATTTACATATCAAGCACATTTGATGACGTAATTCATTTCCATACACATGCCAACATGAAACATCAACACCACATTTTCAAAACATATCTAGGACTATTGTAAGTGTGTGTATGTGTGTGTGGGGGGGAGAAAACAAAGGATTATTATATTTGATAAAGGGCTTGGTGTAGTATGCAGCCATTTTCCTGATGGACTGGCAGCATTCCATTTGAATTGGCCTGCACTATATGCAAAAAACTCAGTATCTGAACATTACCGGAGTCTTAGCACATTGTTCATAACTCAACTGACACACTGTTGTACTATCTTTTGGCTTAGTGTTTTGTTTTTTAGTAATTGTTAAAATATGGGGACTGCAATTGGTTATTTACCATTTGAACAGTAAAATTTAAATAGTAAATAACAAATTGAATGGCAATTAGTTAGTTAGTGAGTGATGGGGACATGCTTTTCAGTTAAAAAAAATATTTGCCATAGAGCTATAATAATATTACAACAAACATGTAACTAAGCATTTCACTGAGACCCAAAATACAGGTGTTTTACTGCCCTTAGGGTGCAGTAGTTGTGTACACTGTTTTCAAAATTATTAGAAAAACAAGATGGTTGAAATAATGAACAGTATTTTCTTTGAGAATCCAACAGCAAATTAACCGTTTGAATGGTTATTTACCAATCAAACAGTTTTTCATCTACCCATCTGTCCTGCTGGTATCACAAAAGTCATTACAATTTAAAGATTATCATATTTCTTTTCACCAGACCATCCAAAGGCACACCCTTGGCACACACCCCATCTGCCATGAGAATTGCTGAGGAATCTTTCATTCTGTGTAGTCTGTAGATGGCAGCAAAAAAATCTCACGTTATTCTGTGGGGGACGATAAATAATTTTTACCCTTTCTGACCACTTTATATCTCAAAAACCATACAAGCTCAGGAGGGCGTGGCTTAGCCATCTACAAAATGGCTGCTTAATTCAGAGGAGCAATCTACTCAGGGCTCAAAATCTGACTAACTTATGTTTCAGTCTATACTGAAAACTACAAGACCCTTACAGGAGATCTCTTTTTGGAAATGCTCAGTAACTGCCATGATCTTCCAGCACAAACTTTGACCAGGGCAGCCAAACACTGCATGCTGAACTGCAACAGGGTTAGCATGGAGCCCTCCATGTGGGAAATGTTCTCATCTCTCATGTAGTCGATGGAGGAGGTCCTACTTGCCTCCAATAATACCACCCTGGCCCTTCATCATCTGGACTTGAGGATTGGCCAAATTGATAAGAAAACCTTAGGACACAATAAAATGTTCAATGGCCACTGTGTCACAATGAGAGAACAGGCCCAGCAATGCTGGGCCCACCAAGAAAAAGTCGATGACCTGGAAAACAGGAGCCACCAAAATAATTGGTGGCTCCTGGGGTTTCCAGAGGGAAGTGAACAAGGCAGGACATTCTACTTTCTTCAAAACACCCTCCCTCATATCCTGAAGCTCCCAGAAAGTACCCACCTCACGACTGGAGTGGGCTTATTGATCCCTGCAACCTAGGCCACAGAATGTCGAGCTGCTGAGGCTAATCATAGCCAGATTTCTTAACTTCACTGAGAAGGAAGACATCCAGGTGAGGGCCAGGAAACTGGGTGCCCTGGACTGGAATGGGCACTGAATCCTGATTTTTCAAGGCTACTCACAGGACTTGGCACAAAAAAGGAAGGAGCTCAGGGAAGTAAGAAGCTGCTTATATGAACAGATGGTCCAATTCTCGCTAAGGTACCCGGTGGTGTTAAAACTTACACATAATGGGACCACGCTCCAATTCCACACCCCAGATTCAATCCTGGATTTTATCAACAGGACCTGGCCACCGAAGACAAGATCCTCAGCTACAGTAGCTCCATACCTGGATGATGGAGCACACTGCCAAGACACCAGGTGTCTACCCGATCACCGGAGGGAAGATGGTCCCCACAGCAGAGCTCAAGTGACCACAACCAATGATAGGATGACTGATGGGACAAATTATCCCAACCCCACAGATCCCACAAGAGGTCCCAGCAAAGCAGACAGTTGAGGAGGGGCCACTCAACTGACAGAGATGGAGCAGCAGAGTACAACAGAAGCCCAGGGCAGAGGTACGGAATCAGAACCCTGAGACTATCAGCCCCTGTTTCTCACAGAATTGGCATGCTCCACTCCAGCAGGCCTCACCAATGCATACCCAGTCAAAAGACTCAGAAATAGACTTTCCAATCCCACCACCCACTGACCAGGCCTTTAGTTCTGTGTAGCAATTTTAGACTTCTATGATGGAGAAAAGCCTACTAACAGAGGCCAAGGACTTACACACCATCACAGGCTCCCACTCTGCCATGATGCAGACAAGTCTGGAAAGGCCTGAGGATGTGGCCCAGCAGCAGACATCGTACATTGTGCTGCCGGAATGAAACTGCCAATACCAGATAAGTGCTGCTTATCATTTAGGGGGTAGAGCACATGAGGGTTTAATTAGGAGGAGGGAGATCAGATAAGAGGGATGGGGGGGGCTCAAGCTCTTTAGGTTATATTACTCCCACAAGGCAGACCTGACAGTACAATCCCCCCAGGGCTGCTAGTGTTCTAGGCTCAAGGTATTGAAGTTTTGCCTTATACCCCCTTTGAGCTCAACCCCCACTGTGAAGGGCTCATGTACTTATGTAAAATGATCTGTAATACTGTATGTTATACTATGAACTGTCCAGGAGCAGCAATCTGGTTCTTATATTTTAGGAGGACAGAGGCTGGGGAGCACTCCCCTCATCACCAAGGCTGTACTTAGGTGCAAGGGAGCACCCAGCCTACACAAACTGACTGCACCTTGGCCCCACACATACTGTTTATATACCCCAGCCTGGATGAGCCCTATAGAGCATGGGGCTACTCATCTCCTGTGTTCACGATGCAGCAGTACAGGCTCCAGATAAGGGATGGGACCTCTAGCAGGCCAATTCCCTGAGAGTGTGATTTCTTTTCCCCTCCACAGAACTTGCTGGAATCAAGGTTGGGGTTACTCATAGTAGTGCTCCACCCAGTCCAGGGACATGATGCAAATGGGGGTACCATGGTACCACTGTACTACAGGCTGACTGTACTACAATCCCCCTAGGTCAGAGGTCTAGAAGGTACAAAACACTAACCCCCTCCCCATCCCCCTCCTTCCTTCCTTCTGCTCCTCCATGTCCTCTCACCTCCCTTCATACCCCCTTAGCTCTGGCTCTACTGGGCAGTAGCAGCATACTCAAGGTAAGGGACAGGAATCTCAGCTGTCCTTGCAAATTGTGTTCCCTACCCCACCAGGATAGCCCTATGTCAATGTAAGCAAGGGCTGAGAGAACTAGGGTGATGACCTCCACCCCACATGGCTCACTAACAAGAACAGCTGGGGAAACACAGTTCCAGGCAAACTGCTCCAGCCCTGGGTAGAAGCTACTGCATTGGCCTACCCTAAACCCAGCTTCCCAACAGCACTCTATTGGGCTCAAAGTTTGACACTGAGAGTGTACTATCCAAGGTGCTTCCATCACCTTTATATAACTGCTCTGTTGACATCTTATATTCTGGGATTTATATTACCCCCACACCCCAAAAGTAAGCTTGACTAGCCACTTGGCGCAGAATGCAGCCAGCTGAGGGTCAGGCTAGCACCCCAAGACAATTTTTGGTTACTAGTAATGTAAATAGTTGCTGGAACTACAACCTACTTATGTTTTATTGTTGGTGTATAACTGCTTCCACAGACACCCCTTCTTGCACCCAGAGAGAAGGCTTGAGCCATATAGGAGCGATAACTGTGTTGCAAATGTGAGGGTGCAGTTAGATGCAGAGTATAGAAGGTGGGATAGGCACAGTGTTGGGGAAGCATTTCATTTGGAGAGGGACCACCCCACCTCAGCTGCTACTGTTCTGTCCATTCTAAATCAGTCCATAGCAGGTTGTCCCAGTGGCACTGAGGGTTGAGGCATCCGCTGTACCTCATGTCATGCTGGTGACCTGGGTTCAGGAGAGAGTCCGGGGAGCTGGGGGTTGGACGGGTAGGAAAAGATCGAGAGTCCGATGGACTACTCTCCTCTCTAGGAGGGAAGGGGGTCCAAGTCCCGTGACATGAGTGGTGCCCAGTAGAGACTGGGTGCACTGCATCTGAGGGACAAATGAAAAACAGGGGGACAGCATCTGGTAGCCTTCCTGTGGGCATGAGCGGGAGTGCGCACATCACACACTGGTCAGCATTGCACATCCTGTGCCTAGGGGGTGGGAGAACAAGGAAACTCCCCAGCTGCTGGGTGAGGCAATGGTGGTGCTTCAGTGGTTGAGCCCACATGCCCAATGCCAGTTGACTTTATTCTCCTAGGTCCCCACCTCCTCCTTTGAGTGCTGGTGGGAGAAGGGGGAATTGCACCCAATTCCTTGGTCGGGAGACTGCTTCAGGTGGGCAATGGAAGTGAAGCCGAGAAAGCCCACCTGAGAGATGCCCCAGTCTGGTGGAGCAGAAAAAGAGTTTGGAAAAAAAAAATCAGTCCATAGCCATTCCTCTAACTGACCATGGGTGAGATAGTTTGTCATACATGGAATGTCAGAGGACTTAATACCCCTGTCAAAAGGAAGAAGGTCCTCTCTCATCTAAAGCAGCTGAGGTCTCAGGTGGCCTTTCTCCAAGAGACTAAGTTAACACAAAGTGATAATGCCTCACTGGTAAGGGACTGGATAGGGCAGGTGGTGCACACAGGGGCCCAAACCAGAAAGCTAGGGGTAGCCATACTCATTCACATATCCTTCCAATCCCTGACTGCATCAATGGTGGACACTGATGGTAGTTGGGTAATGGTCTTCTACACTACCCCAACAGGTCATATCATGTTATGTAACACCTGTGCTCCCAACCATGATGACGTGCATTTTTCCATGGACTGTCAGGAGCTGTGCTGTCAGTGTTTTTATGTCCCCCAACTTCCCCCTGCTGATCAGTGGATACTTCAATCTTATCCTCATCCCCCAAATAGACAAGAGTAACTCAAGCAGGGAAACCCACACCAGAGGGTGCCACGCATTACACCAACTACTGATGTACTTTGGGTTGACAGACTCATGGTGCCTCTTCCATCCCTGCACCAGGGATTACACTTTTCACTGAGGTCCATGTCTCTTTCAGTAGGCTGGACTTCTGGCTGGCCTCCCCCCTGCTAATGCAGAACACAATAGACTTAGCCATCCTACCCCGATTGATTTCAGACAATGCCCCAGTCCAGTTGCTCTTTACCTGGGGTCTGGTCCCTTCCCCTGCTGGCAATTGGAGGTTAGACCCCTTCTCATGAGAGACCCCGAGTTTGTTCCCAGGGCACAAAAAGAAGCATCCTTCTTCATGGAGAGTAACCCCATATCAGATACATCAGCAGGAACCACCTGGGAGGCATTTAAAGCCACTATGAGAGGGAGAATTATGGGATATGCAGTGGCCAGATGTAGAGAGAGGGAAAAGTGATTAGTGGACCTCGAGCTGAAACTAGCTCGGAGGAAACAACATATAAAGCTGTGTCCTCTCAGTCTCCACAGTCCCCCATCGTCGTGAAATTCTTGGGCTCTGACTGGAAATCTACCAACTCCTGAACAGAAAGATGGAGGTAGCCATCCTAAGGTTCCGGCATATATTTTGGGAGGGTGGAGATTAAGGAAGGAAAGTGCTGTCTACAGCTACAGAAGCAGCATGCTGACAGACACACACCGGGTCTGAAGAACTCCCAAGGGCAAACTGTCACAAACCCACAGGGAATCAACAAGGTTATGGCCTTCTACTCCGACCTGTATACCACCACCTATGCCACTCCCCATACCGGTTCGCAAACCTTCCTGGATAGTCTAACTCTTCCCAAATTAACACAACAACACACTCAATGCCTAGATTCCCAGATAGATGAAGAAGAGGTTAAGGCAGCTATATATGCCTTGCAACCAGGGAGGTCTTCCGGACGAGATGACTTTACAGTGGACTTCTTCCAGATCCTGGCTCTTCAGACAGTCCCTCTCCTAATGAAGGTATATACCGAGGTGGAAACACTCGGGTGCCTACGTCCTACAGTCTGGGAGGGAGTAATTACGGTCAATCCCAAGAAAGTGAAAGACCCCACCATGGCAGGGAGTTACAGACCTATTTTATTGATAAATGTGGATAGCAAGATATAACGCCAAGGTGCTTGCTACTAGGTTGAGCCTCCTACTAACTGATCTAATTAACCCATCCCAGATGGGCTTTATCCCAGGGAGATAAACTACTGATCACATAATTATCTCTGGTGAATTTCATGCATCTCACAAAAGGCTTCTGAACACTGGCCACAACCATTGCGGTGGATTTTGAGAAAGCATTTTATTCCCTGGAATGGGACTACCTGCAAAGGGTTCTTGCCCACCTGGGAGTGGGTGAGAGGTACAGGGCCTGGGTGCCCTCAATATATGCAGGACCAGTGGCTGGAGTAACCACTAACCACCCACTTTCCCCTTGAGTGAGGGACCCATCAAGGATTTCCCATCTCCCCACTGCTATTTGTACTGGCGGTGGGACTCCTGGTTGCAACAATCCGCCAACATCCAGATATCATGGGCCTGGAGATGGGAACTACAGAATATGCCACCCTTATGTATGTGGATGACCTGCTCATCCCCCTGGCAGATGCCTAAGCTCTCTCCTATCCCTTCTTCTCGCACTTCTGGAATTGTTCGCCCAATATTCCGCATTGCACCTGAACCAATCCAAAACAGAGATGATGCCACTTAATTGGTGCTGCCTCCAGAAAACCACCATCAGCTCGGGGTTTATGTGGGCCCCACAAGGAATTACATACCTGGGCACTAAAATCTCCCCTAAGATAGAGGAGCTGCAGAGTGCCAATCTCCAACCTCTGATACAGTCCACCAAAACTGAATTCGACAGATGGAGGCTGCTCCACCTCACATTGGCAGGCAAGATAGCAACCATAAAAAGGGTCATGGCCTCCAGATTTTTCTGTCTTTTATTTATTGAGATCTTGGAAAACACCAGGGAGTGGGATGCTCTTTAAAGGTTCCATGTCAGTCAATCTGCTCGTTCACATTCCACTAATTCTGGCCCCAAAATGGTATCAATCTATTGAAAAGATAATGGGAGACTTCCTCTGTGAGGGGACTAAACCCCACCTCAGTCACAATAAACTAAGGGCACACTGGGCATTGGAGGGCTGGAACCTGCCATTGATGGAGGGCTACAAATGGGCCTTTCATTCAGCCCAGACCCTGCATTGGCTTTGCCCCTGCTAGTCCCTCTCCCCACAGTTGGTGAGCATGGAAATGGTGCAGAACCTGGTTAATGTCACAGTCTCTTTATTATACTGCTCCAAAGGCAGCCCAGGTCCCCCCCCCCCACCATCGACCTGTCTATTAACTGTTGGCATTGCACACACAAAAGATTGGGACTGGCTCTGCTCCCACTGATGCATGAACCCACATATTAAAACAGACAAGACCATTTCCTGGCCTCACTGACTGTCCAAGGGCATGTCATGAGCTGTAGACATTCTTGAGCACTCTCACCTTAGAGTAGCCTCCTTCCTAAAATTACAGGAAAGATGGGAGCTCCAGCAGAAGGACTTTTGATGCTACCTACAAATCAGGGAAGCAGTCCGACCACTACTAAAAGTCTCTACCATAACCTGATAGCCCAGTGAATTAAACTCATGGATGTCCTATTCAAAGGGTCTAGCAGATAGAATCTATGCAAAACTAAGGGATGCCGTCCCTTCCCAATCAGAGGATTCTAGGCTTTGGTGGGAAAAGTTAATGGGATACAGGATTTCAGAAGCACAATGGGGTCAGGCATGGAGGGACTCCCATAGCTGATATAAAGATGCCTGCTCCAGGCTAATAGAGAACAAAGTCTCACATGCCTGGTACAGGACCCCAGCAGTTCTTCACAAAGCCAAATTGATAGACAGTGATAGATGTTGGAGATGTCTGGCACGAGGTGGTGACCTATATCACATAATTTGGGTCTGTCCCAAACTACAGAACCTCTGGCATCATATCTGCCACATAGGTAAGCAAATCCTTCACACTGCTATCCTCCTTTCAGCCTCATTCTTTCTGTTTGGAATCAAATCCAACATGCCACAACATAAGTCTCTGGAGTACAGGTGTCTGGCCTCACTGGCGATACAGACCAAAAGAGCCATCCTCTGTCAATGGTGTTCCACACAAGTGCCCAGCTTGGGAAAGA
The DNA here is from genome assembly GCA_016271365.2 of Neoceratodus forsteri. Classification (NCBI taxonomy): domain Eukaryota; kingdom Metazoa; phylum Chordata; order Ceratodontiformes; family Ceratodontidae; genus Neoceratodus; species Neoceratodus forsteri. The sequence goes on from CM057453.1 coordinate 1,390,340,240, forward strand.
TTCTGGCCTCCCTCACATCCTTAGCAGTACTGGACAGGCTATCCCACTGGCAGAATAACCAGATGATGACATGTCATACATGCTGGGGTATATATATGGCTTTCTACAGTCCTCCTACAGGAATAGGCTAAGTGGCCCCTGAGCAGTGGACATAGCTCCACCTCTATCCTCCCCTCCCATCTTTAGTAATGCACCCATCTAAGGGCCCCCTTCCAGACCCAACACCATAGGAGCTCTCATTTCCATCAATTTTGAGCATTATGACTAAGTGCAGAATATCAGGCCTAGCTACTCTCATATGATCATGTCTGATCTTTACAATGCAGTGCATGTGTATACTCCAACTTCTGTGTATAATTAGATATTTTTTGTGTTTATGTTGTCCTGTTCCAGAGGATTGCACAGCTCCAGGAATTACAGGTGTGAGTATGCCCCAGAGCCAGGATCCTACATGACGCCTTGAATATGAAGTGCAGGATCCTACCAGGAGACTTCCCCTAAAACCCAGCTCAGTGTAGTTGAGTAAGTACTCACTACATCATATTTTTAGTCTCCCTAGAATGCAGGTGACATCCTTACCCTGGTTATACACTAAACTGAGCACAGTAGTTTACTCTCACCAGATCCTTTTCAGAGTCCTGTATAAAGTCTCAATATCTGTTGTTGGTGTCCTGCACTCTGTAACTACTTGCAAATATCCAAGTTTTATTCTGTGTACTTTATAACTTGAAACTAAAAAAAAAATTACAAAATAAGAAAAAATAAGTACAAGCTGCCATCACGAAACTTAGCAGATCTTGCGACACTGATAAAATGACAGCACAATCCAATTTTTGGGCTATTTAGTTGAACAATGCCAAAGTTATTAAGGTGCAAAAATTGAGATTTAACATTGAAGTGCTATACCAACCCTACCTATAGTGGCATAATAATATTCCGGGTTGAGCGAGGTTTATTTATTTATTTATTGAGTAATCAGAATTACAACCTTTGAGCTAAAAGCTCATTTACAAAGGATCCTTGTCATAAAAGGAGGGGAGAATACATGAGTTTGGGCATCAATAGCAGCTAAGTGGGCATTGTAAAAAACATCATAATGTGATCAGTAGCAACCAATTACATTGGTAAGAGCAACACAGCATAGGTAACAAAGGCAAAAGCAACACATACCCAGAGTGTGGGTACAGGGTACATGGGGATACAGTACACACAGCAGGGCAGACAATAAAATGCATAAGTCAAGTGAGGTACTAGTTGGAGAAAATCAGAGGTTGAATCTATACAGGAGCTTGTAGGGAGGAACAGGAGATGTGGCTGAACATCATTCCTAATACCTGAACTGGTTACTAGGATACCTCAAGGGAAGTAAGCATAGCTGTAGTAAACAGTCAGGGCAGTGAGAACTAACCAGGAATAGGTAGCAGACAAGGAATCAGAGGAGGGGAATGGAGGTTAGGCCCATGGGTAGGGAGGGTATAGAATAGGGAGGCCAGGGCTAACAGGGAGTAGGTGAGGGGAGTAGGGGGTGTATGGTAGGTGAGCTGGAAGGGCAGGTGTAGAGCAGGGAGCTTCAGGCCAATTTGTAGAGTGCAAGATGAACCTTGACAGTCTCTTGGTTCAGGGGTCAGGTAACAGCCGGGTTAAGAGTGGCAGTAGCAGTGAGCAGGTGGGGAGATAGTCTTTATTGCTCATGCTTGCAAGGACAGTGGCATGAAGGGCTTTTGGCTTAAGAATGGCAGTAGCAGGGTACAGGGGGGAGATAGACTTTTTTAGCTCAGAGCTGAAAGGACCAAGGCGTGTGAGGTTTGTCGCAGAGGGTGGTAGCTCATTTAACCAGGCAAGAGCACTAACTGTGAAGGTCCATCTCCCCAATGTAGTCTATCTGAAAGGAACAGCTAACGCTTGCTTAGTAATATTTCTAGTGGCATGTTCAGCTGGAGCAGGACAGAATAAGGCTTGTAGGGAGGGAGGTGCAAGTCCAAGTTGGGCCTTCTTTCCCAGAAGACAGGCATGAAGCTTAATGTGGTCTATAAGTGGGAGCCATTCAGACCTTATGTAAAGGTCTCATGTATGTGTTAGGCGATCGGCACCTAACACAATCCTACAGGCTTTATTTAGCGAGATGTGCACTTTGAGCAGGCATATATCAGTGGCAGCCCCATAGACAACATTCCCATAGTCCAGGATGGGTAGGACTGTACCTCTGATTGCCTGTTTCTTGGTCTCAGGATTAAGGCAGAACTGAAGCCTGTATAGAGCCTCTAGTTTCCTATTGGCTGCAGTCATGATACTGTGTATATGTTCATCAAATGAAAAGGATTCATCTATTGTGAGGCCAAGATATTGGAACAAGGACACCTGCTCCAAGGGGGGGTATGAGAGTTGCAGTTAATTGAGAGGGATATGGTAGATCTCTTATTTTGTCATCTGGCAATGAGCCTTGCCTTGTTTTTTTTTTTTTTTTTGCTGTTGAGCACCAGCATGCTGTCCTTGAACTGTTCTGGTAGTTGGTTAAAGTTTTACTGCAGCTCCCTAGTAAGCGCTTCTTGGCAGGAGTTCCAAGAGAATACCACTATGTCATTTTCATAAAGCAGGATCTCAGACAAGAGGCAGTCATCAGGAGTTGGTTCACAAAGAGACTGAATAAGAGCAGGCCCAGTATATACCCCTGGGGGGACCCCTACTGAAACCTTGCAGATGTTGGAGATGGCACCATTAATTTTGACTTTGTATGATCTCTAGGATAAATAGCCGGAGAACCACCAGACCATGACTGGGGAAAGCCCTAGGCTGCTTAGCCTGTGGAGCAGCAGTTGCTGATCCACAAGGCCAAAGGCCTTGATTAGGTCTATGAAGATTTCCCCGACCAGCTGACCTTGGTTGAGTGCCTCATGTACATATCCAGTGACGTTAATTAGGGCAGTAGTAGTGCTATGCAGTCTGCAAAAGCCATGCTGTTGGGGGAAGAGAAGGTTGTATTTGTGCAGGTGATGCATGAGTTGGTTGGCCATGATCCTTTGCAGGGCTTTAGAGAGAGAGGTGAGAAAATTGAGATATGTTATGTTAAACCTCAAATTTTGAACTTTTATATCTTCACTATTATTAAACAGATTTGCATGAAATTTTACTTGCACGGTTTCATGATGTATATCTCTTGACATGCCAAGTTTTGTTCCGATCAGATGTGCAGATTCCGAGATGCAAAGAGTGAAAAAATGTAAAACAAATCACTGTTATTTTGCTTTTTTTTTCATTGCCTTGTGCCTAGACGGTTTGGAATTTTGGTCTGAAAGTTTCAGGGTAGAAAGGGCTTGGCCCACTGAAGTGCTTTTCCCTGGTCTGATGAAAAAATATTAATCAGTTCCAAAGTTATTAAATTTAAAAAAATTGGTGTTCTGAGCATGCTCAATCAGCACTTCAAAAAATAGCTGTCAAAAGTTTAAATTGAGGAAATTTGAAAAACTGAGTCAACACTGCAAACTATCCCTCTTTGGAAAACTTGGCCTGTTCAAATCACTGTTTACAAAATATATTTTTGGTTGCACCTGTTCACATTGCAAAAGGAACAGTTACTTATGTGCCCCGCATTTTCAAAAATGTTAGTGTGAGCATAGCTCATGAATAACCATGAAGGTTGAGCAGTGGTTTCTATGTTAAACCTCAAATTTTGCACTTTAATATCTTTGCAACCATTCAACAGATTTGCACGACATTTTGCATGTGTGGTGTCATGGGGTAGAGCTCTTGATGTGAAACATTTATGTAAACAAATTTGCTGGTTTTTGCCTTTTTTTGTCATTGCCTTGTGCCCAGAAGGTTTGGAATTTGATCTGAAATGTTCAGAGTAGAAAGGGCTTGGCCCACAGGTATGCCTTTGGGTGGTTTGGTGAAAAAACATTAATCTGTGCTAAAGTTATTACATTTTAGAAAAATCATCTTCTGATCATGCTCAGAAAGCACTTGCCGTATGAATTGTCATTTGCTGCTTATACATTTCCCTTGAACCAGAAAAAGTGGTTCTCGGTTGGTAATCTGGTATACGACCCCAAAACCATGGTCCCATCTAGTATCTTTAGTTCTGGATGCAGAAAATATGCTCCAGTCACTGGGTGTTGGGTACGGCATGTGGGGTAGTCAAGTGCCTTCAGCGTCTGGGTGAGAATAAGGCATGAGATGCAGCTGAGTGCCTTACTACACCCCTGTGGCATAGTAAGACATGAGATGCAGCTGAATGTTTTCAGCCCCTGGATATGGGTTAAGGCATGAGGCACAGATGCATGCCTTACTATGCTGCAGATGTGTAGTAAGGCACAAGGCGTAGCTAAGCATTTTCCGTCCCTGTATATCATTGTGCTATCTTTAAAAGTAAGGAAATTCTTTGCGAAAAAACAACATTAATGTAGAACTTAGGGTTAAGCCTAAACCAACAAAATTAGGGAAATGTGGTTTTAGGGTTTCCAACCCTAAAAACCAGCCCCACCACTGAAACAGATCAAGGGTGAAGTCATCCTTAAAACTAACCCCATTATGGTATGTTTCAGGACTTTATATAATGGGGTGAGCTTTAGGGTTGGCAACCCCAAGGAAGACCCCACCCCTGATTTGCTTCAGTGGTGGGGCAGGCTTTTAGGGTTGGAAACTCTAAAACCACATTTCCCTACTTTTGTTGGTTTAGGCTTAATCCTAAATGTTGCATTAATGCAGTTTTTTTGCAAAACTCTCTCTCTCTCTGTACATATATATATATATATATATATATATATATATATATATACATACACATACACATATACACACACACACACACACACACACACATATATACACATACATATTAGAGGAAAAAAACCCTCAGTTTAATGCATTAGTTAGTGTTGTTCCATAGCGACAAAAGTGAGAAATTAGGTGTTAGGTTGAAAGCCCTTGGACCCCCAGCCCACCCCAACTGGCATCGGGGTGCGTGTTGGGGTTGTCAGCTAACTCTCACCCCATCATATGTGTGAAGAAGCAGAGGTATAGGAGAATGGGGTGAGAGTTCGGACCAACAACCCCAACACATACCCTGATGTCATTTGGGGGGTGGACTGGGGGTTCCAAGGGGGGCTTTCAGCCCTAACAGCTAATTTCCTCACTTTTGTCACTGTGGAACAACCCTAACTAATGCATTAAACAGAGATTTTTGCCTCTAATTTCTCTTCTTTTTGAGAATGATGACGAGAAATAGTGAAAGTAATGCCCCGCGTTCCTGCTACGTGATGTCTCGTGACATAGTAAGGCAATGCAAACAGAAGTGCAAACAGTGGTGCACATGGTAATGCAAACGTAAATGGTAAAGGAAATGTTAATAGAAACGCAAGCAGAAAGTGACACAGAAGCGAACAGTGACGCAAATGGACATTGAAGCGCATATGAAAACTCAACTGGTAACATGAACAGTGATGGCAGTGGTATTTTAAATGGAAATGTTAAGTGTCACAGCAAAAAGAATGCGAAAAGGAACAGAAACAGAAACACGAATGCAAGCACACACGTAAACACAAACCGTAACACGCACAGGCATGGTACCACAATTGTAAATGCAAATGGTAAAGTTAACATGAAGAATAATGCCAAAGGAAAGAGAAACAGAAACAGGAACAGAAGCATGTACGGAAACACAAACTGAAATGCCTTGGGCACAGTACCGCAATTGTAAACACAAATGGTAATGGTAACAGCAACAATAACAGCAAAGGAAACAGAAGCGTAAAAGGAAATGCAAGCACATATGGAAATGCAAATCGTATTGCACACGGGCACAGTAACGCAATTGCAAACGCAAACAGTAACAGCAAGGAAGATGCAAAACGAAAGAGAAACAGAAAAGCAAATTAAAGTGCTGCTGGAAACACAAATGGCAATGCGCAAGGTGATGCAAACAAAAATGCAAACAGAAACAGTAGTGGAAATGCAAATGGTAACAGTAATGAAAATGCAAACGCAAATGACAATGCAAAGGGTAATGCACACCGGTGGCATACACGGGAACGGTAACTCAAATGGGGACATAAAAGCAAGTGGAAACAGTAAATGTAACAGTAACGAAAGAGCATACCCTGTTTTTGCCAAACAGGTGCATACAGAAACACAGTGTGTACAAAGAATGTATGAATTGTAATGGGGATCGAAGCTTAAAACGAGCATTGGAAGTACTTAATTACTAATATCTCAGCAACCGCAAGACATAGGAAAAAAAATGTTAATTTCACAAAAATCTTGATTTTCCTGGCTAGGTTTTTGTTGTTACAAAGCCATAACTCGCAACAAAAAAATCTGTATCTCGCATCGTTTTTGAGATACGAGCCCCATGTTAGTCTAAGGGAAAAAATGCCAACTTTGGAGTACCGTAACTTTGCAGCCATGCAATATCTTTTCACCAAACCACCAAAAGGCACATCTATGAGATATTGGCTGCCTTCCCTCCAACTTTCAGCCCAAAAGACCAAACCGTTCCTTTGCAGCAGGGTGGCAAAGAATTCCTGTCATTTTGGCCGTAGCCTGAAAAGTAGTGTCGCAATTTGCGACATTTTCCGCAAACATTTGCGAAAGTGTCGTGCTTGCAACACTGCTTTGTGACAATACTGTTTCCAGAAATTTGAAAAACATATTTCTGGGCTGTTTAACCACAAAATAAAAACATGGCTAGCATCCTCAGGGTCCGACTAGGTGAACACAAAAATAATTGTGTCCCTAGAGGGTCCCAAATTTAAATGCCAAGCCTTTTTATGATCACCAACTGAAAACAAAATGATGGATTTGCAACACTACTAGGGCCATTTGCGACATTAAAAAGTGCATTTGTAAAAGTGTTGAATATTTTAACTTTTCCAATTGACTTATAATGGGAACTTGTTTTTTGAATAACTTTTGAACCGTTCAATATTTTTTTACGAAATCTTCAAAAGGCACATCAGGGACCCTGGCTGCATGTGCCCTGAAGTTTTTGGACCCATTGCACAAACCTGTGTGACCTGTAGGCAAGAGCAAAGAAATTACAAAAAAGCGTAATTGCCCAATTGGTTGTCATTTAATAACTCTGCAGCTGTATAGCCAACTGGTATGAAACTTGGCATATCCCAAATCAGCCATGCCCAATTGTGCATACCAAATTTCAGGCAAATCCATTGAATGGTGGCAAAGTTATTAAGGTGCAAAATTTGACCCTTTAACCTCAAAAGTGCTACTCTGCATGGTAGTGCTACCATTGTTAGGATTGAGGAGCCATTTACTTGTTAAACCTAAAATTTTTCACCTTAATAACTTTGCGACCGTTCAACGGATTCCCTGAAATTTGGAATACATGATCAAGAACCATACATTTTGGGATCTGTTAGCTTCCGTAGTGTTCGGATATACAGCTGGGGAGTTTTTTAGCGTGATCTGTGAGTGCATTTACGCTTTTTTGAATTCTTTGCTCATCCCTACAGGTTGCGTGGTTTGCACAACCTGTCTGGAAACTTCAGGGAATGTGTGGCTGGGGTCCCCAATGTGCCTTTTGAAGATTTTGTGAAAAAATATTAAACGGTTCAAAAGTTATTCAAAAAACAATTTTCCATTATAAGTCAATGGGGAAAGTTAACAAAAAGTTTGACAGTGTGGCAAATGCACTTTTTAGTGTCACAAATGGCCCTAGTAGTGTCACAAATCTGCCATTTTGTTTTCAGTTGGTGATCAGAAAAATGCTTAGCATTTAAATTTGGGACCCTCTAGAAACACAATTCTTGTTGTGTTTACATAGTCAGACCCTGAGGATGCCAGACATGTCTTTATTTTGGGGTTAAACACCCTAGAAATATGTTTTTCTAATTTCTGGAAAAAGTAGTGTCACAAAATAGTGTCGCACTCACGAAAGTGTCGCAAATTTTTGCGAAAGCTTTCGCAAATCATGACACTACTTTGTGACACTATGCCCAAAATAATAGGAATACTTTGCCACCCTGCTGTAAATGAACTGGTTGGTCTTTTGGGCTGACATTTGGAGGGAAGCAGCCAACATCTCACAGATGTGCCTTAATATTGCATGGATGCAAAGTTACGGTACTCCGAAGTTGACACTTTTTCCCATAGACTAACATTGCGGCATCTGCGGCATGACAGGAATTCTTTGCCACTCTGCTGCAAAATAACAGTTTGGTCTTTTACACTGACATTTGGAGGGAATAAAACAAACATCCCACAGATGTGCCTTTTGGTGGTTTGGTGAAAAAATATTACAGGGCGGCAAAGTTATGGCACTCTGAATTTCTTTTTTTTCCCATAGGATAACATTACAGCATTCGCCGCGCCTTTCAGGGCCTGTATCTTGGAAACGGTGCGAGGCACAGACTTTTCATCAAAACATGCTTAAGTACAAAACTAGCCAGGAAAGTAAAAAATTATGACTTTTACATTTTTTTTCTACGTCGTACGGTTCCTGAAATATAAGCAATTTAGTATTCCAACTCCTCATTTTCTGCTCCAAGACCCATTATTATGCATACATTCTTTGTACTCACTGTCTTTCTCTATGCAGCTTTTGGGGAAAACCAACCAGTGTGCTTACATTACTGTTATCCTTACTGCTTCCGCTTGTGGTTCCATACCCGTTTCACTTACCGTTCCCATCTACGCCACCATGTGTGCTAGCCTTTGCGTTTTCATTTGCGCTTGCATTTGCGTTATTTTTAGCATTTGTGCCTACAGTACTGTTTCTCTTTCTGTTTCAATTTGCATCACCATGCGCATTACCATTTGTGTTTGTGGGCACCATGTTACTATGTGACAAGACATCACGTGGTGGGCCCCGCGCTCCCGCCTCCACATTACAGTCACTATTTCTCATTATCATTCTCAAAAAGAAGGGAAATTAGAGGCAAAAAACTCAGTTTAATGCATCAGTTAGGGTTGTTCCACATCGACAAAAGCGAGGAAATTCGATGTTAGGATTTAACCCCCCCTGCACCCCTCAACCCCACCGCCTGATTCGGCATCGGGGTGTGCATTGGGGTTCTCAGCCCTAACTCTCACCCCATCACATGTGAAAAGAAGCTGAGGAATTTGAGAATGGGGTGAGAGTTAGGACCGATGACCCCAATGCACACCCTGATGCTGGTTCAGAGGGTGGGCTGGAGGGATACAAGGGGGGATTTCAACCCTAACATCAAATTTCCTCACTTTTGTCACTGTGGAACAACCCTAACTGATGCATTAAGCAGTTTTTTGCCTCTAATATATATTATAGTAGCACGGTAGTGCTACCATAATTAGGGTTGAGGAGCCATTTTAAGGTTAAAGGCTCACAATTTGCACCTTAATAACTTTGCCATCATCTAATGGATTTTCCTGAAATTTGTTATGCATAATTGTGCATGATAGATCTTGGGATCTGCCAAGTTTCATACTGGTTGGATATACGGTTGTGGAGTTATTAAGCACCAACAAATGTGCATTTACACTTTTTTGCAAATTATTTGCTCTCGCCTACAGGTCGCACAGTTTGCGCAACCAGTCCAAAAACTTCAGAGAATGTGTGGCCGGGGTCCCAAATGTTCCTTTTGAAGATTTCATGAAAAAATATTAAGCGGTTCTAAAGTTATTCAAAAAACAAGTTCCCATTATAAGTCAATGGGAAAAGTTAACAAAAAGTGTGAAAGTGTCATACATGCAGTTTTTAGTGTTGCAAATGACCCCAGTAGTGTCGTGAGTCAGCCATTTTTTTTCCAGTTAATGATCACAGAAATGCTTGCATTTAAATTTGGGACCCTCTAGGGACACAACTCTTTTTGTGTTCACCTAGTCAGACCATGAGGATGCTAGCCATGTCTTTATTTTTGGGTTAAACACCCCAGAAACATGTTTTTTAAATTTCTGGAAAAAGTAGTGTCACAAAGTAGTGTTGCACTCACTACACTTTCGCAAAATTTGTGAAAGGTGTCTCAAATTGTGACATTACTTTTACAGGCTATGGCCAAAATGACAACACTTCTTTGCCACCTTGCTGCAAAAGAATGGTTAGGTCTTTTGAGCTGAAATTTGGAGGGAAGGCAGGCAACATTTTGCAGATGTGACTTTCGGTGGTTTGGTGAAAAAATATTGCATGGCTCCCAAGTTACAGATCTCCAAAGTTGACATTTTTTCTCATAGACTAACATGGTGGCATACGCAGCGCCTTTCGGGGCTCGTATCTCGAAAATGGTGTGAGATACAGATTTTTTGTCATGACTGGCATATCCCTATGGTCTATGTAATACAAAACAGTAGCCATGAAAATAATGATTTCTGTGAAATTTTAATTTTTTTATATGTCGTACGGTTGCTGAGATATTTGCAATTAAGTACTTCCAATGCTCGTTTTAAGCTTCCATATCCATTACAATGCATATATACTTTACACACACTGTGTTTCTCTATGCAGTTGTCCAGCAAAAACAGGTATACAGTCCCGTTACTGTTACACTTACTGTTTCAACTTGCATTTATGTCCCGGTTTGCGTTACCATTCCCGTGTACACCACCGTGTGCGTTACCCTTTGCATTGTCATTTGTGCTTGCATTTTCTTTACTGTTACCATTTCTGTGTCCACCTTGTGTTTGCATCGCTGTTCCTGTTACTATGTCACAAGACATCACATGGTGGGAACGCGGGGCCCAAAGGGCCCCATGCTCCTGCCGCTGCATTACATTCACTATTTTTCATCATCGTTCTCAAAAAGAAGGGAAATTAGTGGCAAAAAACTCTGTTTAATGCATTAAGGTTGTTCCACAGTGACAAAAGGAAGAAAATTCAGTGTTAGGGTTGAATGCCCCACTTGGCCCCCCCAGCCAACTCCCCCAACCGGCATAAGGGTGTGCATTCGGTTCGTTGGTCTTAACTCTTACCATATTCTCCTATACCTCTGCTTCTTCACACATGTGATGGGGTGAGAGTTAGGCCCAATTAACTGAATGCGCACCCCTGTGCCGGTTGGGAGGGTGGGCTGGGGGCCAAGGGAGGCATTCAACCTAACACAGAATTTCCTTACTTTTGTCACTGTGGAACAACCCTAACAAATGCATTAAATGGAGTTTTCCATATATATATATATATATATATATATATATATATATATATATATATATACATATATACATATACACACACACACACCCCTTTGGGGTAACAATTTCTTCAGTGCTTGCACACAGAGGTTCTTTGTCTTTTAAATTGTTTTTTGTTTTAATTGGTTTCACCACAACATAACCCAGACAGACCACCTTAGGGCAGCTGGTTCACTCCACTGGAGTATCAAACAGATGAGGCATACTGATGAATCCTGGTAGGATGAAATACTTGTCTATGTCTTCTGTTGGCACCCTTTGCAAACTGTGTGAGAGGCCTTTTGGCATCATCCATTTTTGCTTAAAGTTGAACCAGCATAATAGTCTGTGGTGATCTGCATATGCAGTCCATGATGCTTTGCATTGTGGGAGCATGTGTGATTTTGTATTTCTTTGAAACTTGGCTTCCCGGCCAAATGCCATTTGGGGTAACCATTGCCTCAGTGCTTGCACACAGAGGTTCTTTGTCTTCTATATTTATGTGTATATATTCATTGCAAAAAAAACTTTGTTAATGCATCAGTTAGGGTTGATAGCACAGCATCAAAAGTTTGGAAATTCAATGTTAGGGTTACCACCCCTACCACCCCCTCACTCTCCACACACACCCCCGACACTGGGGTGTGCCATGGGGTCAGGCCTAATTCTCAGCCAATTCCATGAGTAAACAAGCTCACATGCTACAGCATAGGAGAATGGTGTGAGAGTTAGGCCTGACTACACCATGGCATGCCCTGATATTGGGTGGTATGTGGAGGGTGGGATAGCGTGGTAGCAGTGGTAACCCTAACATCAAATTTTCAAACTTTTGTTGCTGTGCTATCAAACCTAACTGATGCATTAACAAAGTTTTTTTGTGATGAATTTCCCTTCTTTTTGAGAAAATGTAATGGAAGTGGTATGAGGTTGTGGGAGCGTGGGCCCTTCAGGACCTGCACTCCCTTCACACTGTCCATTTTATAGTATGCGTATGTGGGAGTATGGGCCCTTTTGGTCTTGTGCTCCCACTTACACATAAGCAGTGTAAATTTTTTCACAAAGCATCAAAACACACTTCTGAGGGGGGAAGGGCTTGGCATCCTGTAAATTTCTGCCCAAAAGTCCTAACCATTTTTTGGCTTTAAGGTGGCAAGAAACTATAATATTGGGCTTGTGTGCCACCCTACTTTTGAAAAAGAACTGTGTACTTTCACAAAAGTATCACTGGTTTACATAGGTGACTTTCACAAAAGTACTGGGTAGTTTCACAAAAGTCCCCCCATATTAACCAATGATATTTTCACAAAAGTACAGTTCTTTCATGAAAGTACCATTATTTGACATGTGGAAATCTTACAAAATCACCAAGTAGGTTTGTGAAAGTACCCCCATGTGAACCAATGGTACTTTACTTTCATGAAACTACCATTGGTTAACATGGGGGACTTTTGAGAAAGCATCCAGTACTTTTGCAAAAGTCCCACCCACATAAACAAATGGTACTTTCATGGAAAAGCCCAGTGGTTTTGCAGAAACCTTTGTGACATACATATATTTTTCCCCACAGTCCACACTTGTGGGTGTGTAAAGGTAAACTGGGTTTCAGGAGGTGTGGTGCTATGGATGATAATCTGAACATCAAATTTTCAAACTTTGTGTGGCTGTGGCATCAACCCTAACTGATGTCTTAACAGATTCTGTTACAATAAATGTCCCTTCTTTTTGACAAAGTGTAATGTACTGTAACTGATATGTGGCTATGGGAGCATGGGCCCCCCAGGTCCTACAGTTCCTTCACGTTGCCCATTTTTGCCAAACAATATGCATATGTGGGAGCATGGGCCCTCTTGGCCCTACGCTCCCACTTACTCATACGTATCGAGACACAGCAACCCCATAGTACTGAAAAGGAACCCTTTTAACATTTATCTAGCAATATCTCAGTAACCGTAGCAAGTACTAGAAAAATTGCACTGCTGTTGTAATCATGACTTCGAAACCTCCACACATGCTTAGTTCACCTAAAGCTGCCCAAAGCAAAAAATCTGTATCTCAAATCATTTTCAAGATACGGGCATGGAAACGGGCCACAGTGTTAGCCTATGGGAAATTTCTCAACTTCAGAATGCTGTAACTAAGGAAGCGTTTAATGGTTTGGGACCAGACCAACAAAAGACACATCTGTGGGCACAGGGGTTGTGACCCTGTAAATATCAGCCCAAAAAGCCCAACCATTAAGGTGTAGTGGAGTGACAAAGAATTCTTATTTGTTTGATGTTGAGTCACAAATTGTGACAGTTTTGCAAAACAATAAGAATGGGCATGACACTGTCATGATTTGCAAAAGTGTCTCATCCATTGTGTCACAATTTGTGACACTACTGGGGGCTTATCTCAGAAAAGGCATTTTGGGGGAGGGTTACCCCCCCTCAAAAAAGTTGTTCTGTTTAGCTCAGGGCCTAACTAGGTAAACACAACTGTCAGTGTTTTCCTAGACCCAGCCAGAGTTGAAATGCAGCTATTTTTGTCCATTGCTAACTGAAAACAAAACGGCAGCAGCTCAAAAACAAATTGGCATAGCTTGAAAGCTTATTTTGCTTTTGTGAAAGCTTTTAAAAGCTTTCATTGTGCTCATACAGTATACTTTTCCCCATAGGCTATAATGGGAAATGTTAAAGTTTAATAACTTTTGAATGGATTAATATTTTTTCACCACATCTTCAAAAGGCACTTCCTTGACCCAGTCCTCATAAACCCTAAACATTGCAGACCAGTCAGACAAACCATTCAGGCTGTAGAGATGAGCAAAGAATTCATAAATGTTGAATATTTTTCACATTTTTCAATGCTCTGCAGCTCTGCAACTAAAAATCTGACCAGAACAAATATTTCAAGATCCAGAGATCTATGGTACTACACTGTGCATGCACAATTTCAGGCAGATTGGACAAACCATTGCAAAGTTATTAAAGTGCAAAATTTGGGGTTTAACATAGAAGTGGCTGCATAACCCTAACTATTCTGGCCCTACCGGGCCAGTATAATATATTATAGTAGCACGGTCGCACCCATATTGCTAGGGTTGAATAGGCACTTCAACGTTAAACCCAAAAGTTTGCACTTTAATAACTTTGCAAACGTTCAATGGATTTGCACACATTTTTTTTTAAACCAGGAGAGACACACTAAGACAAAAGCATGTTTATAAGTGTGACCTGGGAGCACAAGGAAGTTAAGTGACTTGCTCAGGGTCACACAGTACACTAGTGGGGCTGTGGGATTCAAACCCAAGTCTCCAGGTTTGCAGCTCAGAGCCTTAAACCACTGCACTATACTGCCTCCTAATATGGTATGCACCTTCCTGTGGGGGCAGCTCTCTTGATCTGGCAAGTTTTGTCCTGGTCAGATGTGTGGACTCAGAGTTAGGGAGAGGTAAAATACATGTTTTCACCCATTGACTTTGCTGGATTTTTTCTTTGAACTTGCCTACAGCCCTGATGCTTTGGTTTTTTGGTCTAAAATGTTCAGGGCAGGAAGGGACTATCTCACCGATGTGCCTTTTGCTAGTCTGGTGAAAAAATAATAGGCCATTTTTAAGGGATTGCAATTTAAACATTTGAAAAAATAATTTCTGAGCATGCTCAGTAGGCACTTCAATATAGTTGTATGAAATGAAGTAGGAATCCTGCTCCATATGGAGAAATTCCTACTTCATATGACTGCCATCTTGTTTTCTGTTATGACCCCCCACAAAATTTTGAAACCTCCCAAAATGACATTCTGGGGAGGAACCATTACATGTAGCATGCTTACTGAGACCCCCCTTTTGGTGCATTCTGCACTTTACAGGATGAAATATGCCTGTAAAAGGTGTTGCTTTAATCACTTAAATCCTACTTTGTATCCACGTAATACAACCTAGGATCCTAATTCGTATGCCAAGATACAATGTAGCATCCTAGGTCATGGGCCAGAAATAGGATAATGATTAAAAAAAATGTTGCCAACTTGCAGTGCTCAGTCCCCAAGTTGGCAATAGAGGACCTCCACCCTCATCAGTATGTGACACTGGGGAGCCAACTGTCAGTGTCCCCAACACAAAACAGCCATGGCTGACAACAGGGTGCCCAATCCCAGCGTCAGCAGTAGCCCCCAAAAAGCATGTCCGACAATGGGGTGCCGAATCCCCATGTTGGCAGTAGCACACACCAAAGTGGGACACTGGGGAGCCCACTCCCAGTGTCCCCAGTTATAGCATGCTCCCTTCATCAGCACTTGCTGCCTGAAATAGAGAAAACAGTCCCCCGACATCTTTTTATTAAAACAGAAATCTTGTGAAAAAGAAAATGGTCTCCCATTGTCTCCCCATGTCCCCCCTCACCATCCCCACCCTTGCTCTGTGCACCCACCTCCCTGCAGCCCCTCTTTACCCCATACTAACCTCCAGAGGTCGGGTGTTGTCATCTTCTGTGGACGGGACACATCTGCACTCTTCAAAGTCGAACCACAAACTGAAGAATCAAGCTAAATGCCGTATAATGGCCATCTATGGCATTTTGAACTTAAGTTTGATATCTCCTGTCATTTTTCAACATTGTTTCACCCAATTTTCAACATGGGCTTTTTGGGACCACACCTCATGAACACTGTCACTGTCATCTCATTAATCAGACCCGTAAGGTGATTTCACGGTCGCTGAATGTAATCACCTTTCTGGACTGATTATCAAAATGACACTCCATTGCTTATGAGGTGGGGTCCCCATAAAACCATATTAATTTAATTCGTCAAAATGACTTTGTTATTCTGACATCGTTGTGTGCAGTTTCTCGCACTCTCACAATTTAATCCCTTTTTAATATTTTCACTCCAGATTTTCAACATTGCCATTTTTAGCACCTCCTTATGAACAGTACAGCTATCATTTTTCACATCCTGCCCAAATCTTGTTTTAGCACCTGTGATCCAGAATAGCATGGTCACTGTGTGAAATCAATTTTCTGGATGAATTAAAAGAACAACAATGCCACTGTTCATGAGAGGAGGTCACAAAAAGCCCATGTTAAAGATTTGGTGAAAAGAATCAAAAAAATTACGACATTATGAGCATGCATTGCGCAGTTTCTACGGACGCTTGTAACTTCACAAATGTTTCATATTTTCACTCCAGATTTTCAAGATTTACATTTTTTCACACCTCCTCATGAGCAGTACAGCTGTCATTGTTAACATCCCACCCAAAATGCATTTTTGCACTTGTGCCACAGAATGGTGCAGTTACTCTGTGAAATCAACTTCCGGGATGGATTAACAAAATCACAGTGCAGTGTTCATGAGGGAAGATCTCAAAAAGCCTTTGTTGAATATTTGGTTAAAAAAATTCCCCAAAATTGCTTCGTTTCAAGTGTTCGTTGTGCAATTTCTTGTGAAATTTACCATAGGATAACATTGCAGTGCCCGAGGTGCCTTTCGATGACCATAGCTCAAAAACAGTTTGAGATATGGATTTTTATGCTACTCGCAGCTTAGTCCACCTTAACTAAGCACACGTGGATGTTACAAAGTCATGAATACAAAGGCAGTGGACTTTTTTCATAGTTGTTATAGTTACTGAGATAATAGCAAATAAGTGTTCCAAGGGTTCATTTTCATGACTCTAGAACTGCGTTATGTCCCTATACTTAAGTGTAAGTGGGAGCGCGGGCCCCACATATGCATACCATTAAGCACAAATTAGCAGCATTAGGGGAGAGCAGGACCCAGAGGGCCCTGCACTGGACCCTGCACTCCCACAACAACATACCACTTACCATTTACATTACACTTTCTCAAAAAGAAGGGAAATTCATTGCAAAAAACTTTGTTAATGCATCAGTTAGGGTTGATAGTACACTGGCAAAAGTTTGGAAATCCATTGTTAAGGTTAACAATCCCTACCACCTCAAACTTACCCCCCACTCTCCACACACCAGCAGGGATTGGGGGTGTGTGTTCGGGTTGTCGGGCGTAACTCTCACTCCATTCTCCTATACTGCACCACCTCAGTTTGTTTACATATGGAATTGGGTGAGAGGTAAGTCGACGACCTCAATGCACACCCTGACACCTGTTAGTGTGTGGGGGGTGGTGGGGTGGTAGAGGTTGGTAACCCTAACACCAGGTAGTTCTGCAAAAGTATGGGTACTTTTACAAAATATCAGCTAGTTTCGTGAAAAGCACAAGGTAGTTTCACAAAAGTACTGGTATTTTTGTGAAAGCATCAGGTAGTTTCTCGAAAGTACCATTAGTTGACATGGGGAACTTTCAAAAAAGTCCTTCAGTACTTTCATGAAAGTTCCTCATGCAAACCAATGGCATTTTAGCAAAAATACTTGTACTTTCTTGAATGTACAGCTGAAAACCAGCCTCACACTACACATTTCCTTGCCATGTCATAGCAAAAGAATGGTTAGGGCTTTTTGGCTGAAATTTGCAAGGTGGCAAGCATTGCCCCACAGATGTGCCTTTTGCTGGTTTGGTGAAAACATTTACAATGGTTCCATGGTTATGGCACTCTGAAGTTGGGCAGTTTCCCATAGTATAACACTGTGATGCCTTTCAGTGCCCATATCTTGAAAATAGATCAAGATACAAATTGTTTCCTACTCGTTGCTTAGTCCACCTTTATGTGTGGAGGTTTCTAAATCATGATTACAACAGCAGTGGAATTTTTCCCATACTTGCTTCGGTTACTGACATATTGCCAAATTTGTGTTACAGTGTTCCTTTTAATGTCTCTAGGCCTGCAGTACATTTCTGGACATATGTGTAAATGGGAGCACAGGGCCCAGAGCTCCCTCAAGAACATGAGGGTTCATTACATATAGGATAAAGTATGAGGAGAAGTGTGTTCTGAGAATTTAACACACACCCGAGTTGTTGGATGGCACATAAACCCTGAGGGCAAAGCCCGAGGGGTTTATGAATGTCATCCAACAATGAGGGTGTGTGTTAAATTCAAGTTTGACACACTTTTTGCCATATTTTATTTTATATAATTGAAGGTCTCCATTTGAAAAGTCTGAAGTCCCTTTTTGTTTTCCGAATTGTGTTGCGGTTTTCCTGCTTTTCAAGGAACTTTTGTCTTTTGGTTTCGTTTGCTGTTTGGAATCAGCTTAACATTTTTTTTTTTGAACTTCTAGGCGATGTGAGGCTGCTGGAGGCTATTTGGTATGGAGGTAATGCCCGAGAAGTGTGTTTTTCAGTCAGTGCCGCTTGAGGTGACAGGGACAGTTAGAAGCTTGCTCTATGTTTAGTTAGTTGTCTTGAGTGCTTTGTTGTTGAAAGGGAGTGTGTGAATGCCGTAACACCTACTCAGGTGTTATGGTATTTAACACATGGTTTTGTCAATGGCAAAAAACGGAGACCATTAATTATAATGTCACTACAGTTATGGATATTTGGTAGTGCAGGGCCCATAGGGCTCTGTACTCTAAGAAATGGATAACATTACATAATCATGGCAATGTGGGGGGGGAAGGGAAGGGAACACTGTTTAACCAGGAGTAGCACCCTGAGCTGAAGCTTGTTTCCAGATGTGATCTGGGAGCACAAGAAAGTTAAGTGACTTGCTCAGAATCACACAGTATGCACCTAAGCAGCTGTAGGATTCAAACCCAGGTCTCCAGATCTGCAGCTCAGAGCCTTAACCTACTGTGCTATACTGCCTCCTGAACAGAGCGCAGGGCCCTCTGCCACATATAACTTTTACATTACACATTATCAAAAAGAAGGGAGATTCATTACAAAAAACTGTGTCAATGCACTATTAGGGCTGCAACATCAAAAGTAGGGAAATTCAACCTTAGGGTTGACAAGGGTAACACCACACCCCCACTTGCATTCAGGAATAGGCATGACGGATGTGTTTTGGTGTTATGATCCCTAATGCTCACCCCATTCCATGAGAAACTTAAGATAGGTATAGTATAGGACAATGGGGTGAGTACTGGGGTTCAAAATGCCAAAACACATCCATCATGCCTGTTCCTGCATGAACACTGTGGGTGTGGTGTTACCCTTGTCAACCCTAAGGTTGAAATTCCCTACTTTTGATGTTGCAACCCTAATGGTGCATTAACACAGTTTTTTTTTCTAATAAATGTGTATGTATGTGTACATATTTCCAAAAAAATGACATTAATGCAGACATTGGGGTTGAAATATGTGAAGTACACAAAGTAGGGAAATAAAGAATATTAGGGTTTGGAGTCTTTGAAGTATTGGCAAATCAGTGTTGGGTTCTTTCTTGGGGTTGCCAACCCTAATGTCCACCCCTACCACAAGCCTGTAGCCTCCTTTCTGAAGTACAAGCTGCAGCTCTAATCCAGTGTCTCACAGTGATACACTCTTCAAAGGTAGAGCAATATAGAAACATAGAAACATAGAAGTTGATGGCAGATAAGGACCGCAAGGCCCATCCAGTCTGCCCATTTGTTTTTCTACCTTATAAATGTGCCATCAGCCTTTGCTCTGTCAGTGGCCTATCTATTCATAGTCATTTGTATTGCTCCCTTATGCCTATCCCATGCCTGTTTGAAGCCCTGCACTGTATTCATAGCCACCACTTCTTGTGGTAAGCCATTCCATGCATCCACCACTCTTTCTGTGAAAAAATTTCCTCACATTCCCCCTTAATCGGCCCCCCTCTAATCTCATGCTGTGTCCGCTTGTCCTGCTATTTTTCTTATATTTAAACATGTTAGACTCTTTTGCCTTGTTAATGCCCTTAAGGTGTTTGAATGCCTCAATCATATCACCTCTCTCCCTCCTTTGCTCTAGGGTATACATATTGAGTTCATTTAATCTGTCCTCATATGTCTTCTGATGCAGTCCCTGCACCATTTTGGTTGCCCTTCTCTGGACTGCCTTAATTTGGTTAATGTCCTTGTGAAGGTGTGGCCTCCAGTACTGCACGCAGTACTCCAGATGGGGCCTAACCAGTGTCTTGTAAAGAGGGATAATTACCTCCCTCTTACAACTTGTGATACCCCTACTAGCCATATGTTGCCAACAGAATCTGTTGTAGCATTCTTCATGAAGAGCCCTTCTTTGGGCCCTGCATAATGAAAAGAGATCATGTTCAACCTTGTTTGCTCAAGGGAGGAAGTGGGCATTAGTGTTGACAACCCCAAGGAAGACTAAACCACTGATTCACTTATACCCTGAAGCAGTGGTGCAAGAGGTATACAAGAAGTACAGGAACTCAGGCACTGGCAAATATGAAATGCAGAATGAGGTTCCTCAATGTGAAGGATAGCCATGTCAAGGCACATCTATCTGTTTTGACACTAGTAGATTCAGTTATAGATATTGAAGTATTTCTAGGAAAACACCATTGTTGTACAAGTTAAATGTTGTTATGGGAATCCTGATTTCAGGTCAGAGGCCCTGAAACTTTCATTATGTTGCTGGTGTTATATTTTTAGTTCCACTGACAGTGGAAATAAGTACAGGAACTCCATCCCTGCTGCAAAAAAAAAAGGTACAGGAATTGAGTTCCTGTGTGTTCCTGTTCACTTTCATCACTGCCCTGGAGACTTAGAACCCTAGTGTTTTTCATTTCCCTACTTTGTGCTTTTTGCAGTCTTCCATCTAATGTCTGCATTAAAGAGAAACTAAGCAGGTAATAGATAAGCACTGAGACATTTGGGAGGGGGGTTGGGAAATGCAGGAATCTGAGGAAAGACAATTTTAGCCTAAAAAAACAGGATAATAAAAGAAAGACTTGTGCACAAAACCACCATCTTAATGTGGATGGAGGTCAACAGCTGCTAGTAGAACAACTGAGACCAATGATGACAGCATGCATTAGATGCTGCCATTACAACATCACCAGTAAAAAACCTATGTTGAATACCTACGGACAAATAAAAAGTTTTGGATTAAGGAATACATAACATGTGAGAATGACTATGTTGTGTATTTGCTTGTGTGTCTCTTAGTAAACTACATTATATGTTGGAAAAACCACACGAGCACTCCAAACTTCCCCTGTCGGGGGGGAGGGGTAGAAACCAATGCATCAAAACCTTCAGCAAGTGGTTGAAAGACTGGTGCAGAGAAAACAACTTTGGCTACATTGGGGACTAGGGTACCACCTGAGATGATGCACGCCTTTACAAAAAAGACAGCCTACATCCTTCTGAGGAGGGTACATCTGTCCTCAATCAGAGATTTACATGCTTCCTGAACAAGCATTTAAACTAGCCACTGGGGTGGCTGTCAGGAGCGGGGATATTCAGGCAGCCCACCCCCACAGGTTAGTGCACACATCAAGCAAGACCAGGATGTCAACCTGGGGCAGATACACAAGTACCACACGGTGGACTAGGCTGCACTTAGGACATAATGGTATCACCCTAATAAAAGGACCTGGACCACAAGCAACCAGTAATTTTACAAGCATTTGTCAATGCCGAATGTTTGCTTGCTGGCATCAGCATTGGAAGTGCAGGAGTTAGACAGATGCAGAATAGAAATGGCTGTGAAGTATTGAAGTGACGCCAACCCCACCCCCACACTACAGAGATGGGCAAGTATTGGAGTGTGCCTTTGGTTCTTCACCCATAACGCTCATGCCATTTCACCTCACCCTACCCTGCAGACACTGACAAGTATTGAGGTGCACCTTGGGGTGTTCAGCTTTACAGTCACCCCATTCCATAAGGAAATACACTGAAATGGATGAAGTATAGGAGAATGGGGTGAACTTTGGGGCCAAAGAGTCCAAGGCACACCTTGATGCCTGTCACTGGCTGCAGGGTTGGGGGTGTGGGTGGAATGGTGTGAGCATTACAGCTGGCACTTCAAAGGCACACCCCTGACACTTGTCATTCTGTACAGAGTGGGACATTATGGTTAGAAGCGCTATTGCCCGGGGAGTTTGTTGATATTTGCACTCCAAATTTTCAACATGGCCTTTTTGTGACCCCACCTCATGAAAGCATTTGGCACCTCTGCTCATGAACAGTGGCACTGTGATTTTGTTAATTTGTCCTGAACTTGATTTCCCACAGCGACCGTGCCAACCTGTGCCACATGTGCAAACACACAGTTCAGGCAGGATGTGAAAAATGACAGCTGTACCATTCATAGGAAGGTGTGAAGAGAAGGCAATGTTGAAAATCTGGAGTGAAAATATTAAAAATTCTTGAAGTTACGAGTGTGCATAGAAACGGCGCAATGCACGCTCGTAACATAGTCATTTTGTCACCAAATTTTCAACATAGGCATTTTGGGACCTTCGCTCATGAACAGTGTCACTGCAATTTTCTTATTCTGTCCCAAACATTGATTTCCCACAGTGACTGTGCCATTGTACGCTGGATGTGCGAAAACACATTTTTGGCAGGATGTGAAAAATGGCAGCTGTACTGTTCATAAGGAACTGTGAAAAAATGGTAATGTTGAAAATCTGGAGTGAAAATATTACAAATTCTTGAAGTTAAGAGTGTGCTTGGAAACTACGCAATGCATGCTTGTTACACAGTCATTTTGGGATTTTTCACCAAATTTGCAGCATAGGCTTTTTGGGAACCCACCTCATGAACAGTGACACTGTTGTTTTGTTAATCAGTCGCAAAAGGTGATTCCACGCAGTGACCACGAAATCAACTTTTGGGATCGAATAACTACGTGGCAGTGACTGATTTTATGAGGTGAGGTCCCAAGAACCCTACATTGAAAATTTGCTGCCAAACATCCACCTAAGTTGAAAAAAAAACATTTATGCCATTATACAGCTTACCAGCATTTCTTCAGTTTGCAGTCGCCTTTAAAGAGTGCAGACGTTTTCCCGATCCACCGAAGATTGTCGCACTGGGCTCTGGAGGTAAGTATGGGGTGAGGGGGGTGTGACGAGCCGGGATGCACAGAAGGTGGGTGTGGGTTGGGGAGGGGGCACTGGAGACAACGAGGAATGGTTTTCTGTTTTTACAGGGAAAAAACAAAAAGACATTGTGGGACAGTTTTTTTTTTTTTCCACAGGACAATTGTCACACTGGGGTGGGCTCCCAGCATAACACCAGGGTGTTTTTTTGGGGGGGGGGACTGGAGCTGATAGGGATTGGGCACCCCATCAGCCCAGAAAATGTGTCTGTGTTTGAGGGGGGTGCATGAGCCGAGGGGGACTGGGCACCCCACTCGGCATACCACTATTATACAGGGAACATTATGCCAATGGGAATTGGGCTCCCCTGTTGGCAAATGAACTGAGAAGAAGGCATGCTGACAGGGGAATTGGGGACCATGAAATTGGCTTTCATGGGGACTGTGAGAGGCAGACGGCGACAGCCGCCATATCTATTGAAATTTTATAACAGATAAGGCACGCTCTGCAATGATGGGTCACTCCCTCATTGCAGCAGCGAAATCGTTACAAGTTGGTGGCATGTTTGCAAACTAGTGTCATCACCAGCACGTGCTTGCATTGGTGACAGATAGCTGAGCCCACAAAAGTAGTGGTGGCATTGGCCACAACACTGAGGCACCTCCGCAACCCACTTCTCTACTTAGTTGCCACAACATGTTTCTTACGCATGCACGCAAGCAAACATAATAAAAATGAAGCACCACATAGAACACTCCAGGAAAAGTAGGATGAAGCAAGGGACAAAACACAAGAAGGGAACAAAAAGATGCTGCATTTCATGGACTGTCATGAACACAAATGCCCGCAGTCTAGGGAACAAGATCCTGGACCTGGTGGCTGCAATGACGAAGGCTGATCTGGACATAGTGGCGATAACCAAAACATAGTACACCAGCAACCACAGCTGGGACATAAGTGTACTGGGTTATGCCCTGTTCAGAAAAGATAGGGAGAGTAAAAGGTGGGGAGGGGTTGTCCTCTATGTCAAAGAGAGCATAAAGGCAACTGAAATTCGAAATAGGCATGAGCAAACAGAGGAAGTTTGGGTCACCCTTGAGTCAGGCAGTGAAACAGACATTCACACAGGGGTTGTTTAGAGACCCCTAGCTCAGGCCAAGGAAACTGACAAGCAGCTGCTAGAAAACATGCAATAAATGGCAGCAAAGGGGAAGGTACTGCTAATGGGAGTCTTTAACATGCCAGAAGTAGACTGGTCCATCCCAGCAGGGACCTCAGATAGGACACAGGATCTGTGGACTCCCCTGTAGGGGCTGGCCTTAGGCAACTGGTTCAGAAACCTACCAGGGACCAGGCAGTCCTGAATCTGATGCTGACTAATGGGGACAGGGTAGCAGATCTTAGGGTGGAAGATAAGTTAGGATCCAACAACCACAATATGGTGTGGTACAAAGTGGACACAGGGTCCAGTCAGCTCACCCAAAGTCAAGAGTCTTAGATTTTAGGAGGGCAGACTTTACCAGTATGGGACTACAGCTAAAAGAAATCCTGGAAAAGAGGTGGATAAGTGGGGATGTTGAGGAGATGTGGGCACACATCAAGGAGGCTATGGCAGAAGTAACAAAAACAATGCATTAGGTCAATAGACAACAGTAAAAGGATAAGAAAGCCACTTTGGTTGTCGGGGGGTGGGGGTGGCAGAAAAGGTAAGGGCCAAGAGACTAGCCTTCAGGAAGTATAAGGAAACACAAAGTGATGAGAATAAGGAAATGTGCCAGACATGTCTGAGAGAGGCAGGAAAGGCAGTGAGGAGTGTTAAAATGCAAATGGAGGACAGAATAACTCAATTGGTTAAAAAAGGAGAAAAGACATTCTTCAGATACATTAGCGAGAGAAGTAAGGCAAAGGGGGGGGGGGGGGGAGTACCAAAGCTTAGAGATGCCAGGAGGGAGATAGTGGAGGGATAAAGCAGGTATCCTGAATGAATATTTCTGTTCAGTCTTCACTATGAAAGGGGATGGGCAGGGCCCACAGCTGGACTTCAGGGGAGCTAAGGATAAGGAGGTAAACACCAGTCCATTCACAGAGGAGATGGTCCTAGAAGAAATGGCAAAGCTAAAGGTGGAAGAAGCCATTGGTCCAGATGGCATACATCCCAGGGACCTAAAGAAACTGAGGACTGAACTGACAGCCCCTTTGGCAGCCCTGTTCAGTGAGTCCTTAGACACTGGAGTGGTCCCAGAGGACTGGAGAAAGGCAAACCTTGTCCCTCTTCACAAGAGTGGTAGTAAAGAAGAAGCAGGGAACTACAGGTTAGTTAGTCTAACCTCTGTAGTTGGAAAGACAATGGAGGCACTCCTTAGGGAAAGAATAGTGGAACTTCTGGAAGCAAATGGACTTGTGGATCCCAGGCAACATGGGTTCTCTGCAGGATGATCCTGTCAAACTAATCTGATAGATTTCTTTGACTGAGTGACAAAGGCAGTAGACTTGGGGTGGGGGAGTGCGGTAGATATTGCCTATCATGATTTCAGCAAAGACTTTAATAAGGTCCTACATAGGAGACTGGTCAACAAGTTAGGCAGCCTGGGGTTGGGATGCAAAATGGTAAACTGGATTGGAAACTGGCTCAGGGACAGAAAACAGAGGGCAGTGGTGAATGGAATCCCATCAGATGAAAGGGAGGTGACCAGTGGGGGTACCTCAGGAGTCAGTTCTCGAGCCAGTCCTCTTCAGTGTCTTCATCAGTGACATTGCAGATGAGCTAGAGGGAAAGGTTTGCCTGTCTGTGGATGACACCAAGATCTGCAACAGGGTGAATACTCCAGAGGAGGTGGAAAGAATGAGAAAAGACCTGGAACTGCTGGAGAGGTGGTCAGGGGCATGGCAGCTAAGGTTTAACTCTTGCAAAATCATGCATGTGGGGAGCAGGAACTCTGGGGCAAGCTATAGGTTGGGGGAGCTGCTGACAGTAACTAAAGAGGAGAGGGACTTGGAGGTCATAATCACAGATGACTTGAAGGCTGCTAGGCACACGGCAAAGGCTTTGGGAAAGGCCACTGGGATGTTGGGGTGTATTGGAAGGGGACTCACAAACTGAAGGAGGGAGGTAATAGTTCCACTGAACAGGACCATGGTGAGACCTCACCTTGAATACTGTGTACAGTTCTGGAGACCACACCTTTGAAAGGACATTGACAGAATAGAGACGGTGCAAAGGAGGGTGACCAAAATGGGTGAAGGGATTATATCACAAGCCTTAAGAGGAGAGAGTGGGGAACCTTAATTTGTAGATGCTGGAACAAAGGAGGGAGACAGGTGACATGATAGAAACATTAAAGTACCACATGGGCATTAACAAGGTGGAAGGGGACAACAATATTCCAGATTAATAGTAGTGCCAGGACAAGAGGACACAACATGAGACTGAGGGGTGACCACATAAGGGGAAATGTCAGGAAGTTCTTTTTTATGGAAAGAGTGGTGGATGCATGGAATAGCCTGCCTCAGGAGGTGGTGGCAGCCAGTACGGTGGCGGGCTTCAAACATGCATGGGACAGAAACAAAAGGAATAATAGAGATAGGAAGCAAAAGCTAAAGCCAGTGACCACATAGGGTCACTGGATGCTTTGTTAGGCAGCTTAAACGGGCAGACTGGATGGGCCTAGCAGTCCTTATCTGCCAACAGCATCTATGTATCTATGATTGGTGAACATAACAGCAATATATGGAACAGAATGAAAATTCTTCAGTGTCTGCACATTTTAGTGGGACACAACACAAAGCAGCCTCCCTCAAATTTGGGGGCACAGAAAAAGTGCCCCAGCCACCTAAGGGAGAAGCAAAAGAAAAATGTACTGGATCTTCACTTTGGGTACCTTAGATATAGACACAAGAATGAATGAATAAGAAGAATGGCAGAACTGCAGTTAATAAAAGGGTCATGGAATTGAAGTATAAATTTTCAAATTGAACACATACATAAATTTAGTTTCTATCTCCACTAACTTGGATCCACATATTTTGGGTCACCCATATATGATTATTTATTTGTAGTGTTGTGAGAAATTGGAATATTTCACTGAGCAAAATATTTTGCGTAATTAACGCATTACGTGAAATATTTCACTTGGCGAAATGCGAAATTTCACCTGCAGTTCTGAGTGAAATTTCACCCCCAAGCTGGTGAAATTTTGCCACTGTGGGTGAAATTTCCCCACTGCTGGTGGAATTACTCCATTCCTGGGGGAAATTTCACTCCTGCAGGCAAAATTTTGCCATCTATGCTGGACTACCAATATTGCAGGCTAAATTTTGCTGCAGTTATGCAAAACATTTTGCGCAGCAAAATGGCGATTTTGCCACTATTTCACCAGTGAAATTTAATTTAGCTGAATCCCTATATATGTGGTTGGATTTTTCATTCAATCTGACCTGCATTCAGTTAAAGAAAAGAGAAAGTAACTGTAAAACTTGTTCCCTCAGCGCCCCCCCCCCCTTTTTAGTAATAAGATGTTCCCAAATAGGTGTTTTATTTCATTCACAGATATCCTTTTATAGGTTAAAGCTTTTTTACACACACAGACACACTCATAAAAATCTGTTTGTTGTTAATAAATTTTCTTCTTGCAGCACCAGCTGTCAGTTGCACTGAAATGCTTATTAGCTCTCATGAATATCACTACCATTCCAGGTTACTCACATTGCATATCAGCAAGAATCTCTGTTTGATTACTCTCATCCATGGTCTGTGTCTGGGGACTCTGAGCTTCTGTGTTTTTATCTCTTCCCACCGCAGATGCATGCTGACTCCCTTACTCCCCTTCTGAAATGTTAGGGATACACACAGCCATGCTTCTACCTTGACACATGCATATTACATCAACGTTGATTTGGAGTAACTGTAATTGAGCAGTCGGTGTTAGCACTACATCTGGGCAGCTTCAGTAACTTTGCTGCAGCTCTGCATACTTTCATTTGTGTATCACCTAGCAACCACTTAATTAGACACAGGTGGGAAGGACATGCACCAAAGGGTCACATGATGCACATGCCACCTTACAAACCCCTACTAGTGCTATAGTAAAGACAGCCAAAACGCAATGAGAACATCTAATAATGAGCTGGAAAATAGAATACATGATGTAAGCACCATGGCCATTCCCAGCTCATGCTCCCTGACCTTGCGTGGCAGCATCACGCTGCTCTTTGAAATAATACCTGTTTCTTTCTGTTTTTAAAAATAGGAGATAAGAGAGAGTGGTGAAAAAGAAAGAAGCAATACAGTAGTCAAAGCAAGTTATCCATTTGCATTAGGCTATTATGAACACTTCAAGGAAAGCTATCAAATCTGAATTTGCAGTTCAGATATGTAATCAGTCCAACAGGGTTGCTTTCTAGTAAACTTTTAATGGGCAATGTGTTTTCTGACTTTTACCTTTGAATTTTAAAACACAATCTAAAACATCTAGGTAACATAAATATGTTTAATTTGTTTTAATATACTTTGTCAAGTAGAAATAGTCTAACCATGAATAGTTAACATTAGTATCTAGTTTGCCTGCTTTACAGCAGCTTAAACAAATAAAAATATTCAAATAGGACTCCCGTGCTGATCTTTTGGTTCAAGATAAATATTAAAGTCTCACATACATTTTCTTTATGCTTCTCATTACAAGCAGTAAGAAAATGAGCACTTACAGTATATGACATGGAGAAAGGGACAAAAGTAAAATGTATGAACAGCATATTTTTGTGATTTGTAAGTAATGTTTGCAAGAATCTAAGCATTATATGGTGATATAACAGAAGGCTTTTCCATTTCACTGTCATTATTTTTTTAGAACTCTGACCCTGTGTAGTAGTGGAAAGCTTAGTCAGATTCTGGGATGTCTTTACTGGAGTTTGTGATGCTGTTTTGCGTGGTCATTGTTGGGGGGGGCATTGCTTATGGTATTTACTAATGACAATCAAGCATGTGAACATTTTGTACTATTTGTGAAGCACACATTAAGCATGGGGCTTAATGTTTAGCTGCCGCCCCTTTAAGAGCACGTAGAACTGCATGCATCTAAACGTTGCACTGCCTGGCAGTGCCATGTTGGTCTGTCAGTCAGAGTTTTAGTCAGTGTGGGGCTTGTCCTCATGAAGAGAACACCTACTGAACTGAATAAACCTGCCTTATTCTTTGTTTTATGCGTCCAACTAGTTATTCGCACGGTCCAGATGGGGTCCTCACCAGCAGCAACCAAAGGAGCTGGTAGACCACAGAGAGGGTAAGGGGTCTTTTAGTGGTGGACCATACAAAAAAATGCCACACATGGAGGAGAATGTGGCCCTTCTTCTGTCCAGACCCCATCTTGCGTTGCCTACGTCACTGGTTACTCCAAAATCATCACCCAGTATGCCTGAATTGTCTGAATGCTGATGATTTAACTATAGCCCTGGCTTCCAGAGGAAAAGCTGAACTGTCTCCTGTGCTAAAGCAGTTTGCAGCCCTCATACTGTACTAAAGAAAAAAAAAAGAAAGAAACAGAGCAAAAATGTCCAGCAGTACTAGTCAACTGGGGAAATAAAATACTTGCCAGAGTTAATTTTCCCATCTCTCTGCCCCACGGAGCTATGAATTGTGTCCCCCCAACCGGGCCAGCTCCTACCTCATGGCAGGGTTCATGCTTCCCACTCCACTCCATAGTGCAGGAACACTGCTCCAGAAAGAGAGAATTCTTAAGACAGCAGTACACAGAGAAAAAAAAAAAACATGTATTTTAAATAAACTCCCTAGTGCTGTACCACAGCACTTAGCCTGGGCCTTCTACCCTCCTCACAATTGCAGCTCTACTTTACCTCATCCTCCAGCCACTCAGCAAGTTGATGTGCACTCTCCACAGCACTACATACAGTGGAGCTCTGTTACCTCCCAACTTTGACTTCTTAGAGGGGCCTGCAGCCGCACAAACAGCAACTGCGGCTTCCCCCTCGGCCCCGCAGCTGTACAGAGTGCTCCACTCCCCAACTCAATGTAGCAGCACTCCCCTCGGAGCAACAGAAGAAAGCCACCCTGCCAGCTCTACAAGGATCGCAGTTCCTTCACAGCCCTCCAGCATCTTTGCCCTGGTCAGGCCACAAGCCTATTGCCTCCTGCTCAGGTCCTCAGATCCCCGACTCCTCAAGGGTGGCCCCAATTACAGCCGCAACAGACAATTACCTCCCTGCAGCCTTCTGCAACCAGGTCCAGATCCCTCTTGCCTCCTACCTCACAGCTCCAAGCCACATTCGCTCATGACAGCAAACCCCAGGGCACACAAAGGACAGAACTGGAGCTCCGCTCCTCACCTCCCTGTCTCGCGCAGCACCGCTCCCGTTGGAACACAGCCACGCAGTCCCTCCACTGCAAATGAGGCTTCCCTCTCTCCAAAGCAGCCATATGGAGCAATCCCATGCCATGACTCACCTGAGTGCCTGCTGCTGCTTCTCTCCCTGATTCACCACTGCTGCCAAACAAAGCTGCTGCTCAGCCACACTCCACAACAATGAAAATGAAAAGGGCCATCAATAAATAATCAAGCACACAACAAAACAAAACAAAAAAAAATCTACTACTACCAGATTCCCTCTGGCACTGGGGCAAAATATAACTGCAGGGGACTGCCCTGGTGGGCATACAGAAAAGGGAGCACCACAGGGAACCACAGACATTCAAATAAAAGCAGGACAATAAATAATTACTGTACAAGCTTGGGAGACGAGAAAAAAAACAAAAAACGGAGTGCAGCAAAGAAATACAGAAATTTCCCCATCAAGTTTCTGTAACTCACCACAAAACTCCCACCATTTCTGTTGGGGAAGGAGCTCAATAACGTGGCAATCGCCATTTTGGCCATTGTTAGGCAGCCAGGCAGCCTCATGGAAAGGATCCTCCATCTTGAGCAGAGCAAAACAACAAGAAAGGAAGTGACCCTTGACCCCCTTGCTGGCAGTCATCTTGATGCAGTCAGGCCAGTCCAATCCCACAGGAACTGCATGTGACAGTTTGGTGGCCATCTTGTGAAGGGCACAAATTGACCTCACTCCATTAAAATCAGTGGGAGTCCTATTGAAATGAATGGACACTGTAAAGAAAAGCTGATTTTTGCAACAAAACCTTTATTTAAATAACAACCAACACAGAATTGAGTGGGAAGTTCTTTATTAAGATGTCAATTGATGAACTTTGCTATAAAAATTGTACTTTTGTCTACAAAAGTAATTTTTGCTCAGCACTTCATCTACAACACGACATCCTGTCTCCTGCATCATGGTAACTCCTTCTCACCCGTACGACCTTCGCTCAGTGAAACGAAGCTCATCTCCAACCACAATGTCTGATGCCAACACAGATATGGGTGCCAGAGTGTCTGGAGTCTCATCTTCACCCACCTCTAGGTCATGGAGCTACAAAATTGAAACAATCCTCCATGACATCCAGTCTTCTATTTCCTCTCAAACAACACCAGTTATACAAGCTATTCAAGATGACCTGGTCGACATTAAAGCCATTTCACCACAGTCCACAGTCGGTCCATGCCAGCCTACAACCAGTACCCTTCTCAGCCCTGCCTCATGAAGACGCTGTCGACTGGCTGGAACACTTCCAAGCGTGGATTTCCTTCAACGGTTGGACTGATCCCTTGCGCATCTCCAATGCCTTGCGCTTGCTTCTGAGAGGGACTGCCATTTTGCTGGAACACTTCCAAGCGTGGATTTCCTTCAATGGTTGGACTGATCCCTTGCGCATCTCCAATGCCTTGAGCTTGCTTCTGAAAGGGACTGCCATTTCCTGGTTCAACGCACTTCCAGACCAAGTCAAGGCAGATGCTGCCACACTGTATGCAACCTTCAAGCCCATTTTCTCCAAGCACATCCCCCCTGGTTATTAGAGCAACAACTGTGGGAGTGCACCATGCAACCCTCGGAATCTCTTGAAGCCTTCATTGTGGACATTGAGTCTCACTGCAAATGCTTACAGAAACCGGAGAAAGAACAAATCACAATATTTGTTCAGGGACTGCTTCATCAGCTCCATCTTTATGTCATCCAGCAGAAACCAGCAACCTGGATGGACACAATCCAAGTGCCACGACTTGCACAACAATCCATAGCAATGTCCCAGGCTACCAGTATACAAGCACCTCAGTCATCACAGTTAGCCACACTGCCAACATGTGCCCAGCAGCAGCAATCAGTGATAGAGATGCTCACTACAAGTATCAATACTCTGCATGGCAGCTCAGCTGCTTCTTCTACTACCTCTGTTAATGTCCTTCACCCAATTCAACAGCGACCTCATCCACCTCCTCCTTCATGAGAACCAGTGACCTGCCAGTGGTGTGGATTCAGGGGGCATACTGCCACTGTCTGCTGAAAGCTAAAGTACAACAAAAAAGAAGAGAACCACAGGAGCCCACCGCTGCACAATCAGCAAGATAACCACAACTACTCCCAGCACCAGGGGAACACAGTAACTGACCACCCCTCTGACTCTCGCAAATCAAACAAAACCCTTCCTCCAGCTGCGAACTCTGGCATACTCTCACTTCTTGGGACAAAGGTACCTATCATCCGATCACCTCTTCTTGTGAGCTATGTACCTGTAACCATCGGAGACTGGTCTACACACGTCTTGGTCGACACTGGAGCAGAAATTTCAGTTATCAATAGCAGTATTTTAAACAATCAAGCTATTCGCCATATACCTAATGTCTCTCCAGCCGACATAAAGTACATTATTACAGGCAGTACAGATACAGTACCTATCACAGGCATGGTCCATCTCAAGCTCCACTTTGGCTCACAGCAAGCTACTGTCAAGTTTTATATCGTGCCTGATCTTCAACCTGCAATAATTCTAGGCCTGGACTTTCTCAAAGCTCACAAGGCCATCCTAGACTTTGCCTCAAGCAAATTGTCGCTAGATCCTCAAAGGCAACTCACAGCTATAGACTCAATCACAGTGCCTCCTCAGTCAGAAATGGTTTTGATTGCCAAGATTTGAGGTGAACCACTTCCACAAGGTGTTTTGGCATTGTCACAGGATCCCCTGTGCTGCATTCATAAGGTCTCCTTCCAGGAAATACCTTATCAACAGTGCATGATGACGCAGTCTTCCCAAAATGCTCCAACTTTGCAGATGAGCCAGTGGTCATTTTAAAGGGTGCCAATGTCAGAAAGTTTGTCTGCTTGTCTTCAGGGGACCAGCTTCATCTCATGCAAGAACCTCAGCCTAGTTCCACCAACACTACTCCTGTCCATACTATCACAACCACTTCAACTTCAACAGAGTTACCCCTCAGTCAGCGTCTATCCTCTTCTAAACTTCCAGCATCTCCAACAGAAAAGCAACAACTTTTAAAATTCCTGGAAAATTACCTGGATGTCTTTGTTGGTTCAGGTAACAAGCTCGGATGTTGTGATATCCTGCAACACACCATCGAAGTACTGCCCAACCAGAAACCAATCCGTCAACAAGCCTACAGAGTGGGGCACAACCAGAAACAAGTCCTCGAGGACATAATCAAAG
This sequence comes from Neoceratodus forsteri, assembly GCA_016271365.2. NCBI lineage: Eukaryota > Metazoa > Chordata > Ceratodontiformes > Ceratodontidae > Neoceratodus > Neoceratodus forsteri. Next base: position 1,390,373,761 of record CM057453.1, read on the forward strand.
ACATGCTTGACCAAGACATAGTCGAAGAGTCTACAAGTCCCTGGGGTGCGCCTTGCTTGCTGGTGGTAAAGAAGGACAAAGGGTATAATTTTGTGGTAGACTACAGAAAACTCAATGCCTACACGGTGCAGGATGCTCATCCCTTGCCTACAACCGAAGATGCATTAGAGAGTCTTGGTGTGGCCAGTCCTGCTTACTTCACCACTCTAGACCTTCAGAGTGGGTTCTATCAAGTTTCCATTGATCCAGCTTCTCAGTCGTACACAGCATGGCACTGCCACTTGGGACTTTTCCAGTTCAAACATCTGCCTATAGGTCTTTGGAACAGTCCAGCCACATTTCAACATGTTATGGAAGCCGTACTACATGGGTTGTCTTGGAAATCTTGCCTAGTCTACCTGGATGATGTGATAGTCTTCAGCAGAACTTTGCCAGAGCACCTCTTCAAGAAGTGTTCAAATGTCTCAGACAAGCCAATCTCAAGCTTCACCGAGAAAAGTGTTGTTTTGCGCAGCATCAAATTCATTACCTGGGACATGTGGTTAGTTTTCAAGGCATCTCTCCAGATCCAGACAAGCTCTCAGCAGTCAAAGACTATCCAGAGCCTAATAATCTCAAAAACCTTCGTGCTTTCCTGGGCTTGTCTGGCTACTACCGAAAGTTCATTTGTAACTACGTCAAGATTGCAGCACCACTGTACGCCCTCACAAAAAAGGGATGTGACTATAATCGGACTTGTGAATGTAAAGAGGCCTTTGACACCTTAAAACAAAACCTAATCTTTTCTCCAGTATTGGCCTACCCAAGGTTCGACCAACCATTCAAGCTTTACTCAGATGCTAGTTCCTTTGCAGTGGGCGCTGTGCTCTGTCAAATTCAAGATGGAACAGAACGAGTTGTCTCCTATGCTAGGCACTCTCTTTCCTCAGCTGAGCAGAACTATGGCATCACAGAGAAAGAATGTCTAGCACATTCTCTATTCACATATCTGGACTGTGTAGTACGGTACGGGCTGCACGCTGTGGACCAATGGGGGTACAGCCCTACCGTAAGGTGTCAGTAGGCAGACGATGGGGCAGCAGGGTGGCAAATGGGTGGGGAGCTGCTGCCCCACAGCTGACTGAGGGGGAGTGGGGTGGTGGGGCTCAGTGAGCAGGTGGGAAGGGGGGTACTGCTAGACCACGAGGAATGGGTTGGTATGGCATTAATGTTTTACTGATGCCCGCGATCGGGCTGCGAGTGGTCCAGTGGACCACCAGGGATATGGGATATTTAAATTGAACATACGCCTGCCATCAGGCTGCAAGTGGTCCACTGGACCACCAGGGATATGGGACATTTATTATTATACTTAAGCCCGTGATCGGGCGTGAAGTGGTCCACTGGACCACCAGGGATATAGGACGGTGTTTAATTCTACATATGCCTGTAATCAGGCAGTGGGGCACATTGCCGCACTGTACAAGTAGCGTCAGTCCCCAACGGCTGCAGCCTGGCAGGGCTCCAGGTGCAAGTCACTGGGGATTGGCGCACCTGCATGCAAATGGAGCCATAATGACATGCAGATGGTCCCATTTGCACCTTACATGCCTTATGGCCCTATTTGTATGTGCACTTTTGAATATTGCGGTTGTTGCACCTAGCACAACAGAACTTGTACTTGCGCATCCCCCTGCTCCACTCTGGCCACTTGAGCTGGTGCAGTGCCACTGCACCATGTGCACTGCGGGGTGGCCAGGGTGCGATATTCAGCTATGCTGTGCCATAGCACAGCTCCGTTGAATATTACCCTGTCAACACCTCTTCGGAGCCCATTTGCACTGTGCCATGGCTTGTGCCATAGCCTGGTGCAGTCTGAATATCCGGGCCATAGTGTTTTTATGACCTCCACCCCCCTTCTGAACATAACAGATGTTCTTTATAAAATACTGGACAAAAAATCATTTTGTGCCACAAGCACTACATCACATTTGGGCCAGGATTTGAAAAATGATAGCTGTGGGATAGGTTAGTCAATGCAGAATGTGTGGGCAGGCAGGACTTATTTGTCCAGCCAGTGACTGATTTATTTTCTGTTTTCTCCCTCCCCCTGGGACATGGTCATGGAATGACACACAAAGCATGCTCTAGTGCATGTGTGTATCATGCTGGTGTCAGTCCTGTCCCACCATTCCTGAATCAGTCAACCCAGATGCTCTGTCACTCAGCTTTGCTAGGTGGCAGTCAGACAGCAGGTCCAGCAAGCTCCCTCCTGAAGGAGGAGAGCAGTCTGTCAGATACTCCATCCTCCTTTCTCTGGTCAGCCCCCAATGACTCAAGCTCATTTCCATACTCAGGATACCGGTGTCACCAGCAGTAGTGTGACCACTGTGCCAATGGGCCAGATTGGACTATATGTTTAAAAGAGAAATACATGATAGTTTATAATCAGATGGGTCACTACTCAGATAAAAATGATCTGCAGACACAATGACAGCGGTCCCTTTTTTTGAAACTTAATTCTGCCTAAAGTGTTTTGTTAAATGTGCATTATCATAATGCTGCTACTATGGCTATACTATATAGGAATGGATATCTTGGAGCAGTGTTCATTGATTTATCAGATCTGTTTGATGTCTTTGACCACAATTTATTGGTTGACATGACACACTGGCACCTGTGTTCCTCTCTCTCTCAAAAAGAAAGAGGCAGTGTAGTGTAGTAGTTAAGGGCACTGAGCTGCAAACCTGGAGGCATGGGTTTGAATCCCATCAGCCCCCACTTGCATACTGTGTCATCCTAAACAAGTAATTTAACGTCCTTGTACTCCCAGGTAGCACCTAGAAATGAGCTCCAGCTTAGTTTGCCTTTCCTAGTTAAACAATTTCCCATAAATCAGTGTGCTGGATTTAACCATATTAACACATTAGAGTCCAAGGAACAATGTTAGTGGCACAGAATCAGGCCCACTAAGGGCTGCTCGGGGAGTTTTCCCCACCAATATTCCATGCTGGAACTCACATTGTTTGTGTTATTTAATTATGGTCTCTAAGTGGCCCTGGGATCACATCAGGTCTTGGAAGGTGTGCGGATAGGAGTGAGCTGATGCCAAATTTGCATTCAATGAATGTGCTGAAATGTGGCCCTTTCACCTTTGATTTCAGGCTGTCACTGATTTGGGTCACTGTTGTCACGTTGACCTTTTGACAAATTATTTAAAAAAAACTCAAGCTAGGGCTAGTCATGTGACCATTCCCTTCCTCAACCAAGCCACTTCCCACCTTCCACCCCTCCCCCATTCCTTCTAGGCTGTTTATCTGGAAAATAAATGACAGTTACTGGCACTGTGCCAGCCCAGGAGATAACATTTTGTTTTACATAAGCAGTTTGAGGGAACAGGGGAGGAGGCGGAGGGTGGACAGTGACTGGTGTAGAAGACAGGTAATGGATCAATGTCACATACCCCTACTTGTAGCCTACTATACACTCATACCAAGGACGCCAAAGTGTTTTGACCAAAATATTAAAGACGAACCAAAGTTATAGTGTGAGAACAAATCAAAGTTGAACCAAATTTACTAATGGCCAACTTTTCTCACCCTTAGTTGATGATACTATAATTAGGTTTTCCAAATAAAAGGCAAGCCAGGTTGTCCCGGGCCCCTCCAGAAACCAAAGAAGAGGGAGGAGGCAAGGGGGGATGGGAAGGGGAGGAGAAAATGACACCATCAATTAGGGAAGGGGATCCCAGCAGCATCAGATGACAGGCATCCCAGGGAACACAGGGATTGGACAAGGGTTGGGGCCAACAGGGGTCCTGATTGGGGTGCTTAGGGGCTACTTAAGGGCAGGTCACAGGCAGCTAGCCCTCTTTGGCTGGAAATTTAGAAATTACTTACTTCCAGCACATGGTTGGCAACAGAAATAGGTTAGCCATGGGGGGCTTTGTTGGTTGGCTAGGCCACAGCAGGCCAGGAGGTATGTGTTGGCTGGGCAACAAAAGAGAAAGATTGATGTGGTAGATTAGCTGGCTAGGCAGAGCTTGGTTAGAAGGAGCTGTAGAGGAATTAGTTGTATAGGACAAAGAGCGATAGGCTCATGAGAGGTAATTAAAAAAAAAATATACGTATATAATAACTAGTAGCCCAGCAGCACAGGGAGATGCTTAGTCTGTGGTAGCGCAGGGTGGTTTAGCAAACAAGTGTGCTAATTTTATGGCAGAATCCAGCACTGGAAAGGTCTGTGTCGGAGCCCATTTTCTCTTAGCAGGCTGTAGTTTTAAAGAAAGAAAAAGGAAGCAAAGCCAGCTGCGTGGCGTAAATGCTGGGGCAGCTCCGTGAAGGACATGCCTGTTAAGGAGGGAGCAAAAGCAGTGGGGATGGCTGACTGGCTTGGAGGAGACATGTGGTCAGAGTAAAGGGAGCCATGGCTGAGTCAGGACTGGAGGAGAGCCTCTGAGGGGTTTTCTTCCCGAACAGGGCAGGCAGTCTCTGGAAGGGGGGCTGTGGTGGTCTGGCCACATGGGCGGCCTGTGAGAGTTGGGAAAAATCGGCGATAGGGGGCTGGCTCGTGTTGGTTGGTGTTGCTTGGAGAAGCTGTTGGTGGCCACATGGGCAGCCTGGGAGAGTGCAGTGCGGTGATAGGCCATTGTTTGTTTGGGCCACATGGGTGGCTTGCGAGTAGGCCACAACAGTCAGGTGGTCTGGCTGGGATTTTTCAGTAAAAAAAAATACAATGAAATAAAGATGCAGTTTAAATAAACATCCTGCATGTGGAGAGGCACTTGGATTAGGCCATTCCCGAGGGGGGGAAGACGATGCCGGGGTAGGCATTGCCAGTGGGAAGCTCGCAGCTGCGTGGGCACTAGGGGGCCTGCACCTGTGTTATGGAGAAGGAGAAGGCAAGCTCGGAGGGGGATAGCAGGTCACAGGGGCCACAGCAGGGGTGTTGCAGCATAATGCAGGCACAAAGGGTGAAGCCCAGCTAGGCAGCAAAACTGCTGGGGCTGGTAGGCCAGAAACAGCTGTGCCCCCCTTTCTTTTCAGGTGGTGGGACCTGATAGCAGGGGAGGGGCAGTGGATGGCAGGGCAAGCTCTCATGCCAAGTAGCTGGGGGATGCTTCTGTTCCTTTGCCGAAGCTTGAGATGGCCATGGGGCCCACAAGAGGACATGGACACCAGGCCATGGGGCTGGCTGCTGGCACCAGTGCAGAGCGGGGCCCCTCCCTTCATTGCGTGGTTGTGGTCCCGACTGGCAGGTGGCACAGCACCTACATGGATGGTGGGCAGAGCAGTACATTGCTGGGGCAGATGGGATGAGGGGGATCATTCTTGGGGGCCGAAAGGGTAGTAAGATACAGAACGAGCTTATGAGGAAGGGCGGTACCACAGGAGGCATGCGGCAGCATATATTTTAGTTTTAATCATGTGCAGAGGGAATCCCTTTCTGAGGCTGGGTAGCCCAATTCATTAATCAACACTTAACCTGCCAGTTTCAGTAGCCATTACTCTATGTTGTCTGATTATCGCCATATGGGCACATAATGGCCTGCAAAGTGTTGCAGAATAACTAAAATAATATAAACAGTAATGTGAGAAGGGTACATGTTGCACATCAAGTTAAATATTTTACAGTGGGCACAGCTAGAAGATTTTGTTTAAAATAAAGCTTGGCTCATCGAAAGACTGTACAGGTACTGTGCATGCATTGAAACAGGTCAAAAAGCAGAGACCTAGGGAAAATAGCCTGGGCATTGTTTGGGCGGTTCGCAAAAGGTCACATTTAGTAGTTAATAATTTTTATTAAATTTTAAAGATAATATCAGACATAACCAGGTACATAGAGAAGATACAGCATGACACATATGCATATACATTGACTGCAGTGTCATTATATAATTGACAAAGTCTAGCCCATAGAAAGGCACATTGCTAAGTAATGATACAGTAAGAAATTATACAGTAAGTTGTATTGTGGTATTGTTACCATGAAATAAGAAAAGAAAAGTATGAGAGATTGCATGATTACCACCCCATCTAGGTTAGTTAAAGCGTCTAATATGGGCATAATACATAAGTGTCGCCTGATACCTGAATAAGCCTGAAAAGCACGGACATATTAACAAAATACTAGCAATATTAAGGTCCAGATTTGAATTCTTATCCTATAAGGAGAAAAGATAACAGTCCTTGCAGGGAGGGGGTGGGTTTTGGGGTTCCAAACCATTTCCTACTGGTATATCTACTATGTTGATCCAGATCATTCCACAGGGGAAGTCAGCCAATCCCTGCACATGGGGAGAGATAAGCTAAGTAAGGGGCCCAGGTAAGATAATATTGTGAAAGAGTGTTGGTAACTAAGTGGGACTGATGATCTAGTGCTGCTACATTAGAGAGGGCGTTATATAATTCAGAGATGGTGGGTACCTCTGTGGTTCTCCACCTACAGAGGATAAGCCTCTTAGCTTGGAGGCTAAGAAGTGTCAGCCATCTTTGCTGTTGACGAGTGAACGCTCTCAGCACAGGAGGAAGGACCAGAATCCAAACTAGGGGATCTAGAGTCAGAGCAGAGTCTGAGGCCTGTTGAGCCAGACCCAAGTCAGCTGTCCAGAATGGAATGAGGAGTGGGCAAAGCCAAAGTATGTGCAAAAGGTCTCCCTCTCCCAAAAGACATCACCAGCAATGACTATTGTCCATGAGATGCATTCTGGACAAGACAGCAGGAGTGCAATACCAGTGCGACAGTATCTTGTTTTGCATAAGTTTACTTCTCATATCTGGATACATAGAATGAGCATATTTCCAGCATAGCTTCCATTGGGCATCCGAAATAGATTGTTGAAGAGCTTGTTCCCATTTACCTTTAGCCTGAGCTGATTGTGCATGGAGATGATTCCTAAGCTCAGCATATATAAGACTGGCTTTACCCCCCCTTATAGGTCAGCCATTTTATTAACAAATGGGATCTTGCTATATCTGTCTTGTGGTGTTGTTTAATATAAGCTAAAACCAAGCTTCTGAGATGCAAGTACTGCCAAAAGGCCTGCTTACCTAAGTGGAGCTCCTGATCCAGTGTTTGAAATGTTTTGATAGTGAGACGGTCATCTGTCATCAAGTCCTTTAGTGTAAAAATTCCTTTACTCCATCATAGAGGCCAGTGCAAAGGTTTGCCATCCATGTTTATAAATATGTTCCCCCATATAGGGGAGGCCAGAAGGAGGCATAAATCTGCCTCCAATTTCTTTTCCACTAAATGCCATGTCAGTACTGAGCCTGCTATTGTTTGGCAGGAAGACAAATGCTTGGGAAGGAGACTATAAAGTAAAACTGCTAGGGATTGGGTCTGGGCCATATACACCTCCATGTGTATCCATTGTGGTCACTCAGATGTCTGTGGGAGGAACCAGTTTAAGGTCTGGGCTGCAGTGAAGGCCCATTTATACCCTTCCAGCCAAGGAAAGCCCCAGCCTCCCTGTGACCAATGGGATCTAAGTTTATTTCTACTATAACGGGGTTTGGTGCCTTCCCAAATAAAATTGGAAAAGACCTGGTCTATGGCTTTAACCCATGAGGCTGGTGGTGTAATGGTATATGTGAGATAACATATAAAAGTTTAGGGGCTGCCACCATTTTGATCACAGATATTTTACCTGCTAGTGTAAGTTGAAGACCACGCCAGCGTGCAAACTCAGTCTTGATATCTTCAAGAAGGGGTTTGAAGGTTCAGATCCCATATTTTAGTAAGATCTACTGTGAGCAGTATCCCTAGATACACAAGGGAATGTGGGGCCCCATGAAGGCCGAGATGAGCTATCTGATCTAAAGTGCACAAGCTATTGAGGGGGAGTACTTCCGTTTTAGACCTGTTGATTTTTAGGCCAGAGTAGCTCGTAAAATCTGCAAGGAGGGAAAGCAGAGAAGGGAGGGAAGTAGTGACATCCACTAATGGAACTGACAAATCATCTCCATACATAAATGTGGGAAAAGTGGTATCGCCAAAGAGAAAACTTGTTATGGCTGAAGAGTGGCGTATGGCAATCACAAGTGGCTCCACTGCTATTATAAAAAGTAAGGGAGAAAGGGGCAGCTGATTCATGCCCCACCCAGAGGAAGGGTGTGAACAAAGTAAAGTTGGTGAAGACCTAAGCCAAAGGGTTGTGATACAGAGCTGTCACACAGCTTCTAAAATTGTGACCAAAGCCCATGGCTTCTAGCACCTGTTGAAGGTACTGCCATTCGAGAGAATCAAATTCCTTCTCAAAATCTATTGGTACTACAGCAGCTGGTGCTGGGAAGTTACTGGCCTGATATATAATATTTATAAGGGAACATGTATGATCTCTGCTGAGCCAACCCAGGACAAACCGACTTGTGAAGGATGTATAAGGTGGGGAAAGCAAGTGGTTTAACCTGGTAGCCAGAATTTTTGCAAAAATCTTACTATCCAAATTGATAAGTGAAATAGGGCAATAACTGGATGGTAAGGTGGCATCTTTCCCTTTTTTGGGAAATACAATAATGATCGCCTCCCGAAGGGATGGGGGGAGGGATCCTGAACTAAGGGCCAAATTAAAAACGTCACTAAGTAGGGGGGATATCAGTGGTGCAACTAGGCTCCACATTTCAGGGGGAAATCCATCCCCACCAGGGGCCTTCCCGTGATTTAAATTGTGGAGTGCATCTGTGGCCTCTTGAGGGGTAATGGGAGACTCCAAGGTAGCAGCTTGCTGAGGAGTTAAATGACAGATAGGTATAGATGTCAGAAAGGTTCGTACCTGTGCAACCTTGAAAGTGCTGGAGAGAGAATATAGCTGTTTATAGAAATCTGTCATAATTTCATTTATGCATTCTGGTTGAACTTGCACAGGGCCATCTAGTGCTTTGAGTCTGGGAATATGGCTCTCAGCCCTCTGTTTCCAGAGTCTGTAGGCTAGTACTTTCCCAGCCTTCTTCCCCCCCCCCCAGTATTCATGCTGTAGTCTGAGGAAGGCCAATTCAGCTTTCCTGGCAAGTAGGTCCTGTACTTGATGACGGATTTTAGTGATTTCCTTGCCTATCGGGGAATGTAATGAAGTGTGTGGCATACTTTAAAATTTGGTCTCGAGTTCTGCAAGATGGGATTCCAATGTTTTAAGCTGGTGTTCTCTCTGCTGCCTGCGATACACCAAGTATCCCATAATAGTGCCTCATATGGTGGCATTCAGTGCCTCTCAAACCATTGTTGGGGGGACCTCCATTGTAGCATAATCTTGTAGAAAATTAGTGACCTGTACCTCAAGCCATTGAGGGAAGTTAGGGTCCCTCAAGAGAAGCGGGTCCAAATGCCAGCTCGGGGATCTAGGAGCTGAGGGACTACTTAGCATGTGAAGTTGTACCGGAGCATGCTCCGATATGATAATTGGATGAATTACAGCATCATTGGTGCTGTTCATAATGGAAGGGGATACAAGCCAGTAGTCCAGCCAAGAGTGTGAGTTATGCACCAGAGAAAAGAATGTATAATCTTTGTTCCATGGGTGCAGTATGCATCAGGGATCTTGTAACCCCATATCTGTGATCAGCTGCTGCAGTGAGAGGCAAGATTTCTGATGATGATTTGGCAGGCAGATGTGCAATTTAGGAAAGGATGCAGGGGGAGACTGAAATCACCCCCTAAGATTATAGGGACCTGTGGAGAGGCTAAGGAGCTAATAGCTTGGGCCAGCGAGTGAAACACTTCAGGCTGGTCATCATTAGGGCCATACATGTTAGCTATCACTAGGGTACCTGTCAGAGCATCCATCAAAGCCACCACCCATCTGCCATCTCTATCTTGCTGCACTTTTAATTGTGTCCACTGAAGGGGTTTGTGAAATAAAATAGCTACCCCCCATTTGCAGGTGGAGGCTGAAGAAGAAACAATCTGTCCCACCCAAGAGCCTTTCAGCCTGTCATGGTCCAACTTTTTCAACTTTGTCTCTTGTAATAGGGCTACCTGCACACCGGGTCTCTTGAAATGAGTCAGCACCTGAGAATGCTTTATAGGGGTATTAAGGCCCCGTATGTTCCAGGTGATATAGCGAATGTCAGCCATAGTCTAGAAGTGAGAGGTTTGATTTAGAAGGGAGCAAGCTATAGAACCTAATAGAGACTGAGAGTGAAGGTATGCCCCATATCATCTGAACCAGAAAGTATGTTGTAATCAGTTTAAACACCACCAGCAAGGGACCCCAAATACACACACAACCCCCCACCTTTAAGCATGTACTAATCACGATCTGGAAAAACCTATAAACAATTTAAACTTGTAAAACATAATATTGACTGATAACAATATTTAACCAACTATATACACATATCAGTCTGTCCACAGTCATTGGGAGTCCCAAAGGTAATATGTCACCTACCGAAGTCGCGAGACCTCCTTTGGTATCCGTGGAGGTTGGTCTGGGGTCAGGACAGGAGGAAATACTCTCCAGAACAGCTTGTCCATACTACGGGGTGTAAAAATACAGTTAGAGCTAAGACCCCCCTGAGGATGTATGAGAGGAGTCCCCCTGGGACCATGGGGCCCTAAGCACATAGCAGGATATCCTCAAAAGCATGTCCCAAAAGGAGTTACAGTACTCCAATATTCCTAGCCGATAGACGAGGGATAGGAAGAGCTGAGCTTAATACTCCCAGCAATTTAGATCCCATGGCAAACCAAGGGATGAGAAGTTAACACATAAAGGGAGAACCAAACAGAAAAAAGAGGTTCCCTTTCCTTTATTACATACTCAACCACCCATATTAAACTGCTACCATACAGTTTGAACATGTCCTCAGTCCGGGGGTTCTGAGCCAGGTCAGGGAAGACCAATTGTAGTATTGAGAGTTCCATCTCTTGAGTTCGCAGTGGGAAGGCCAGCTGCAAGTTATGGAGATGCGGCAGCTATGTGGGCCCAGGATTTGCTTTGAGACATGGAGAGCATAGGTCTTGAGGATGTCGACCCACACATGTCCATCTCTGCCCCTTCTGAAATCCCTTGTACAGTATCTGAGTCCTGCAGGTCCGGTTGTAGAATGGCAAATGGGTTAGGGGAGAAGAAAGTCTGCAGATCTATGGGATCTTGCTGATCTGAAAGTTGGTCTGAGTGAGTCGTCGTCTGTGGGCTGGGGGAGCCTGCTCTTTCAGTAGGATGTTGTCGTCAATCATGACGATGAGACAGTTGCCATTTCCTTGGCCTCGACGATACCGATGTGTCAAAAATCCGCACACCGACTCAGGTATGTCTTGCTTGGGAGCCGAGGAAATATTCGCTGCAGATGGAGAGGGAGAGTGTTGTATTTGCTCACTCTGATTGTTGGGGTCCAGAAACTCCACAGGATGTCTAGCCCACAGGAAGTCCATCAAGTTCGCTGGGGTCTCAAACAGAAGGGGAGATCCATTGTGCATAATCCGCATGGTCGCTGGATACCGCAGTGAGTAAGAGTAGTTTAGTTTTTGTAACAGTCTCCGTGCCTGGGCATATTCCTTTTGGCGATCAGAGAGTTATTTAGAATAGTCCTGATAGAGCTGGATATGATGCCCTTACAAAGTAATTTCCCCCACAGTTTGAGCAGCAGCCATAATAGAAAGTCCAAAAATCTGGCAAGCAGGGGTCTGGCCCTTGGTACCAGGGCAAGCAAGCGATGCGCCCATTCTATCTGAGGGTGAAAATCAGCTGGTAATTTGAGCAGCTTTGGAAGGGTTGAATGTAAGAAGTCAATGGCTGATTTCTGTTCTGCACCTTCTGGAAAGCCAATAAGCCATATATTGTTTCGACTGCTGTGATTTTCCAGGTCATCTACTTTATTTTGTAGTGTGTGGATAAGTTTGGCCTGTTTCCTCAGAGTAGCAGTTATTTCATGAAGAGCCGCATCATGGGAGAATATTTGTCGCTCATTGTGGAGAAGCCTAACTTCGATCCCTTGCAAAGTTTGCCTAGTGGCATTGACTGCAATTGTGAGTTGTGCCATTTGGGTCATGAGCTGGCTGAACATCGCTTCAGTTCTCAATGGTTCTGAAGAAGGCTGCATATTGTAGGCTGCACTGCAAATCTGCCTTCCAAGAGAAAAGATGAGTGATTTCAAAAAGAGAACTTGCAAGAAAAGTCCCAGAATTATGCCCAGGGGATTCCTCTCTGCTACGATAAAAAATTCTGGCAGAAATAGAGGGTCTTAGTGATGGCTTGATGTCAGATTTATCCCCGTGTTGTAAGAGCTATCTCTCTATGCGACCATACTGGATCAGGGCTAGGCCATGTCCCCCGCAAAAGGTCACATTTAATCCACCCCACTGTATGGGGTCATTACTGGCACAGTTTAGAAGTTTTAGGATGAGGGAGGAGGAATAAAAAAGGAGGAAGGAACACTCATCAAAGGGGACCCCATGTTCTATGTCATTAAAGGTGTGTTTTTTCTGCCCATAATACTGTCACAGAGATGGCACCTAAAAAAGAGGTACAGATGTCGAGCAAGTGGATGATGGAGGAAGCAGCGAAGTTGATGGGCCAGATGTCATAGCTAATGGCAGCGGCAAAGCAGACAGAGGAGGAGGAGGAGGAAGAGGCACAGTGGATGTGGAAGGAGTGGGAAGAATGGCCAGGGAAGGGGCTGGCAAAGAAGAAGCTGAGGGAAGTGAGAGCCAACCCAGTGCCTGCGCCGGGACCGGGCAGTAGCTTGAACCGGATAAGGAGGGACCAGACAGGGGTAAGGGACGAGTGGATATTCCACTAAGGCACCTCAAGGAGTACTTGGAAGGTCTCCTGGGGAACATGAGGAGGTGGGGATCAAAAAAATGGAGGCAGTGTTACAGGACATACGAGGAAAGAAGGAACGTGGAGGGGGAGGGGGGAAGGGGGAAACCTGGGAGGGCAAAAGTAAGACAGGCCCCCAGCTTTCACATTGGGAGACCATGTATCAGCATCACTCAAAGAATGGATATGGAAAGGGGAAGTTCATGGATGTCTTCGGGCTGGTGAACGAGGACACCGCCAAGAAATATGAGCAGAAGGAATTGGTGGGGAAATCTGAGATGGCGGTAGTGCTCGCGGTGGTAGGCCACAAGGTGGAGGAGGCAAAATGGAAGGGAAAAAAACATTGATAATTAGGCAGGATTCACAGTGTATAGCGCCATAGTCCTGGAAAAGAGGCTGGAACTGGCCATTCCAATGCTGACATACATGGCGACCATCAGGGACGTGTATAAGGTCAAGCTGGGGTATGGATGGCTCAGATATGACAAAGCTTTCTGGAGGTTAATCCATCATTTATTGTACCCTGAAGGCAATCAGTGAATGATGGCACACTGGACCACCTTAAGGCCATGTCGTATGCCTCATTAGAGCAGGTGGTGATGCTGATCAGGACAGTAAGGGGGGCATGGTTGGCTAAAATGGATATAGAATTGGCATTTCAGTTTCTACCGTTCAGCCAGGCTGATTGGGTCTTACTGGGATTCCAGTTTAAGGGGAATTTATATGTCAACAAGGCCATGCAAATGGGCTGCTCGGTGGTCTGCTCAACCTTCGAGGCTTTTAGCTCATAGGTACAGTGGGTATGTGGGGAGAAGTATGGCCATAGGAGGGTGGTGCATTATTTAGATGATTTCCTGCTCATCAGGAGAGCTGCGCAGAGGCACAGAAAATGTTGGGGGACTTCAGGGTGATGTGCATGCAGATTGGGATTCTGCTGGCACAAGGGAAGACCGAGGGTCCAGCGTGTAAGCTCGAGTTTCTGAGGATTGAGGTGGACATGGAACAGGGGTGTTTCTGGCTACCAGGAGACAACGTGGCAAGGTTATGGGGCCTGCTGGCGCAGATAACTGGGAGGTGGAGGGTGCCGCTGGTACAAGTACAGCAGCTACTGGGGCAACTTAATTTTGCATGCAAAGTAATCAGCCTATAGAGAGCATTTACTAATAGACTCAGGAGGGCAACAGAGATAGAGAAGAAACCACACCACTGGGTAGACATTGCAAGGGGTGTTCGAGAGGACCTCAAGGTCTGGGAGAGTTCCTAGAGCAGTATAATGGGGTGACATTTTGGCAGGAGGAATGGGAGTACAACACGGACCTGGAGCTATACACCGATGCTTCTGGAGCACTCAGGATGAGAGCGTATTTTAGGGGGGCAGTGGATGGCGGAGGCCTGGCCAAGGCAGTGGGAGAGATCGGGCCTCTTGAAAGACATCACTTTCCTGGAAATATTTCCCATCTGGGTGGCACTTGAGGTGTGGGATGAGTGGATGAGGGTTAAGCGCATCATGTTTTAGTGTGATAACAAAGCGGTGGTGCAGGTCATCAACAGGCATGGTGGGAACACAGAGACAGTGGGCTGGATAATTTGTTTATTTTATTTATTAGCTTTTGGTAACCGGGTAAGTGCGCTAGGCAACAATCCTGCCTATTTTCAGGCATGACCCAGGAGAGCACAGGACAAGGTACAAATAATCACAGTAGTACAACTTAATTGAAAAGAACAACAAATGATTACAAGCAATAATTTAACAGAATACAAGCTGGGAGAGAACAACAAAACATGAGGAGGTTGATACTATTGGGGCTAAAGCTGAATGTTTCGTTCAAAGCACAGCATATCCCGAGGGTCAAAAATGAAGTGGCTGACAGTCTTTCCCATTTCCAGCTCGACAGGTTCCAGAGACTGGCCTCACAAGCAGAAACACACAGGACCAGGGTCCAGGACCAGATGTGGGAGTTTGGAGGACCACCACCGGGGTGCTGTACCGGGGGTCCTGGGCAGCCAGCACCCTGAAGGCATGCGATGAGGGGGTGGGCCAGTTTCCAAGACTTTAGAACTAGACAGGGCTGGAACAGAGACGAACTGGTCCAGGGGAAGCAGATCAAGAGGTTTGTGGTAGAACAGTGGGAAGGAGGGATGGCACACGCAACAATGGTGGTACAGCTCGCCGGGGTGAGCTGGGTGTGCCAGGACAGAGGTTGGCCAGACACCACGGCCAACAGAATGGTTAAGAGGATGTTGGCTGGATGGTGGAGGGGACAGGGGAATAGGAAGGATGGCAGATGCCCAATTGGGGACCGGTTGTTGGACAAAGGTACTGGGGGCCACATGCTAGGTGTGCAACTCAGTGCAGGAGGCTTGCCTTTTTAGGAAGATTTTCTCGGTAATGGCAGCTGGGACATTCAGAATTGGGGAGCTGGTGGCTCCCTGCAAGGGGATGCCCGAACTCACACTACAGGACGGGGGAGTGCAGGTAGAGGGAGATGGAATAGTTACCAGGTTGACCACATCAAAAACAGCCCAAAGGGGGTGGGGAACCACAGTGACCCTGCACCGGAAGCCGGGTGCACCGAGTTGCGCGGTAGCTGCATGGGAAGAGTACAAGATTCACAGGGGTAGGGCAGGGGTGGCGATGTTCAGGCACATGGACAGGATGGCAGTCACAGCATTCCAAGTAGGGGCAGTGCTCAGGAAGGCACTGGCTATCATAGTGGAGGAACCAAGCAAGTTCGCCCCCCATCCTTTTAGGATCATCACGGCCTCGGAGGTAGCAAAAAGAGGGGTGTCGGTGGAGGAGCTGAAGGGGATTGGCCGGTGGTGGTCAAACTGCTATAAACAGTATGTCAGGAGTTAACAAGGTGAAACAGTATTTTCTTTTGTTTCCGTGGCAGGTACCAGATGGAAGGTGTTGATTGTGGGGCATTCATTTGTGTACTGGGCAGAGAGGCTTGTGGCCTCCATGGGCAGAGGGACACAGCAGCTCGCAGAGGCCACCTGCACAAAAGTACAATGGAGGGGCATCAGGGTCATGAAATGGGCATAGCTCTTGCCCCTCCTGGAAGAATTGAAAAGACAGTGGGGCAGACCAGCGTGCACAGTAATCCACTTAGGGGATAACGATTTGGGGGATGCCCTGGGGGGAGCTAGGGCAGACAACAAAGGGAGACTTAGAAAAGATACAAGGTTGGTGGCCAGGCGTGACCATTGGCTGGTTTGAGATCATGTCCAGGAGGGTATAGAGGGGGAGCTAGGGATGTCAAACTGATAGAGAAAGTGAGGAAGTGCCTCAACAGAAGGGTGGCTAGAGCAGTCATTGAGATGAGGGGGTACCTATTCAACTCAGGGACATATCATACGATCAAGCAGCGGTCTACAGGTCAGATGGGGTACATTTGACTGAATTTGCAATGTGTCTGTTCCTGAGGCCAATCAGGGAACTTGTGGGGAAGATAGCGCAAAAGGGCCTGAGGTTCTAACCCTCAAGGGGGGAGCCCCGCCATCCAAGTGCAAGCGGGAGGCAGGGCAGTGGAAGGAGTAAAAAGGGGAGGCTAGAAGTGGGGGGGAGGGGAGTAGGACCACGGGCTGGGGGCAAGGAGCCCAGGCGTGGAGTACAAGGGGGAAGAGAACTAGGTCTAGGTGCCGGATGCAGAGTGTCTGGGCCTGGAAAGGGAGGCCCAGGTTCAAGAGAGAACAGGCCTGGTTCTGGTGATGGATGAGGGGGCCGGATTCAGTGTCTGGACCCAAAAGATCAGAATAAAGAACAAACCAGTGGAAAGATGAGGCCAGAAGGAGAAGACTGTACAGATTGAATTATGTAATTGTATTTTGATGATTGGACATGACAGTTGGGACGTAATTGGATATTTTGTGCCAAAATTAATTGATGGTGAGGTGTAGTTCATTTCTGGGGGAATTAAGGGGACAATATTTAGTGATGGGATTTAAACAGGATTCTAACTGAATTTGTGGTTAATTTTCTTTTTTAAATTGACTAGTCTGAAATGTTGAAAAGACAAAAACTATGCTGCTTGGCGTTGCCAAAGAGATTTGTTTTTCTCTAAAGTCTCTGAATTATTTCTTGAAGGCAAAGTATTGGAACAGGGGTCAAATTTTATTTCTTGTATGCCATTGATTTACAAATTAAAATCCCAATGAGTAGAAAGGTAACTAAATTTGCCATTTGAGACACAGATATAATGAATATTTATAAGCCTTGTGTATTTACAGTATATGCTAAAATGATACATTTGAAAATGTAAAAATGCTGTACCTGTTGCGGTGCCAATGACCCAAGTTCAGGAACAAGCTTGAGTCTTCGGAGGGTCAATCGGGGGGGGGAGAGGAGCACTGAGCATCCAAGGGACTGTTCTTCTCCTCTGGTGAAGAAGTGACATAGCACTCAGTGTTACAATGCAGAGGTTGAGGGACTAGTGAGCTGAGCAGCAGAGGAGTGGCAGACGTATGGCTCATTACATGGGAGTGCGTGTGATGCTGCCATTGAGATCATTGCATGCTGATCCATCTGGCCACAAAGGTAGAATGGAGGCACAGAAAAGGGGAGAAACACCCCTGGCTACAACAGATGACCACTGCTCCTTGCAGGCCCTGCACCAGTGACTTGGGCATGGCTGCTGGATCCTTGACACCATGGGTCGAGGGCACTACCAGCCACCCTGCTGCAGAGGGTAAGCCTCAGGAGCGAAGGGCAGATAAGCCCCAGAAAAAAACTAGGGTGATGGGCTGGGGAGGAGGGGCTGGTGTGATGTGGGAGCCAGCCAGGAAATAAATAAATAAATAAATAAATAAATAAATGCTGTATCACAGAATGACTTGTGTTGTTAGAGGCGAAGAAAGTTACTGCATCATGCTTACCCTCAACAAGGCTCAAAGTCATTTTAAGAACCCCTGCTCCAAAAATTCATATAGAATCAACTGCTGCAGCTGAGACCAAACTCGTCTTGTCTAAGATCCATTAAAAGAGTCACAGTATGTCTCAGCTGCTGGAGTTGCCTTGGTATGACAATTTGATTAATCATTTGATTTAAATAACTATTAACTCCAAAAACCAGGCAGAAAATGTTAAACTACACAGTTGTTGCTTTTTATACAGTAAGCGCCAGTCAATGATAATTAGAAGTGTCCCACGACCACTGACTAATACTACTAGGTATACTATAACCAAACCTATTCAAGAAGTGCCCTGGCCATTCCCCCACAGGATATTAAGCAGTCTAGCAACACTATGCAGTTCCCTTTACTGAATGCAGTCAGAGGATATAATACTCCAAGCAGGGACAGATGGTTCATGTATCACTTTGACAAGTGTGTTTATGCTCGTTTCTGTGTGAGCAAAGCAAATATATTGCCTGCATTCAGCACTGAACTGCTTTTGAAGGTTGGACCATGTTGTGGCCAATTGAGTTGAGCACTGTGAAGACTTGGCTGTGAACAGCATATGTGAAGCAGTCTGGTGATGGCATTATTCTGGTTGCTGATTGGTGGAAACTTCTTATATATGAAAGGACACAATCAGTCCTATCATAAGAAGTTTTCATCCATTAGCATACCAACAGGCAATAAGCATCAGTTGTACTTCCAGCACACTCTCCCAGAACCCAGTCTCTCTCCACCACAAGTGGGCTATTTTGACACTGCCAGCAATATCTCCCTTTATGGCCCTCCAAGAGGGCTCTCACTGTCACCAGCAGAAGCTCACCTTATGGCCCTCTGAGTTGGCTCTCTTGATGCTGCCATCAGTTTCTCCCCCTACAACCCATAGACCAGGCTCTCTCAAAACCACCTGCAGTGGGCTCCCCTTATGGCCCACTGAGAGGGTTCTTGATGCTACCAGCAGCGGCTTACCTTATGGCCAGCTGAGCAGGCTCTCTCAACCTCACCAGCAACATCTCACTTTATAGCCTGCAGCAGAATGGGTTGTCTCAATGCTACCAGCAGTGGTTCAGCTCATAGCCTGCCAAGTGTGCTCTTGTTACTTACTGTCAGCAGCAGTGGCTCAACACACAGCTCACTGTATGGGCTAGTGAGGCTGCCAGTGGCAGCTGACCTCACTGTCCACAGAATGGGCAATAGATGCTGCCAGTGGCAGATCATCTCATGGCCCACTAAGTGGGAAATTGATGCTGCCTGAGGCAGCTCACCTCATGGTCCACTGAGTGAGTAATCAATACCACCAGTGTCTATTCACCTCATAGTCTGCCAATTGGGCTCTTTTTTTGGGAGAAGGGGTGGTTACCTGTGTGACTGTTGGCTGATTTGTGACCAAGGATTCAGCCAACAGGAGATTTAAAAGTGACAGTAGCCACTATTGAAGAGCACTGTTTTGGTGAATAGATCATCAGACTCAGGATCCTTATCCTTCCTCCTATTCCCAGAAGAAGAAGATGGATGGTAGCAGCAGTTATAGACTCCAGATCCAGTGGCTCAGCATGTCAAGAACCACAGAATATAGCACAGAGCTCCACTGACTGTTGACATGGTCCAGACCCGACTCAGGGCAGATTGTTTAAAATCTGGCCACCTCCTCCAGCATAAACTGACTTGTTTGAGAAGGACCTGATTAACAAACTTAAAGGTAGGTCTGGCAAGTTGTCTCCTTGTATCTCACAGGAACTGCCTAGCACAAGTTAGGTAAGCAGCAGGGCAGGAAGATACTAGCCATCATCCTCATCTGGTGTGGGAGGACTAGGGAGCATGTTGGAGGGAAGGGGGTGCTCAAACTTAGGGTTACGAATGGAGCCATCCAGGAGTCAGTAGGGAACCAGAACTTGTCTGATGTTGGTCAAGAGCTAAGGTAAGACAGTGGACTTGACTGTCCAGGCCATATTCATAAACAAAAAACTCATTTTGGGCCACTAGGGGTGTTAAATAGGATGGCAGCTTAAAGATCAGCTCCACAACCCAGAGGGAAATATCCTTTAAAATCCTTTTTCTACCAGCTGGTATTATATCCTCACTCTACTGTAACTTGTGGGGTAATACTCAAGCTACACTGATTTAGCTTCATTGATACAAAAAGCCTTCATTTGCTGTGTGGAAATTGCTATTTTACTGAAGAGCCTCCTGGACGAGGTAGGTCTGAAAATATGGCTGAAGGCCGCTTGCAACAAACCTGGGAGCAACCATCAGTTGAGGCTATGTTTGGCCAGCTTATGGCCCAGATGGCACAAGTCACTGTGGCAACTAATCGAAACACCCAAGTGGTTCAAAATTTAGAAGCCAGGATTCTGCATACCGAACAGTGGGTCTCGTCGGCAGAGGGGCATGTTCAGGACTTAAGGGCAGAATTAAGAGATCAACAACGGACCATACAGATGCTGCGCAGTAAGATGGATGACCTTGAGAATCAAGGTCGCTGTAATAAATCTTCACTTCCTGGGCTTTCCTGAGCATGTAGAAGGCAAAGATACCAAGGGATTTCTACAATTAGCTATTGCTGAAATGCTGCAGTTGGACCCATTGATACTGTTCCAGGTGGAACGCGCACACCATACATTAGCCCCCATGTCTCAGGGACAGGACAGCCCATGACATATCATAGCCCGATTTATTGATTTTAGGGACAAAGAGAAGCTCCTAACTACAGCTCATGAGTTATAGCATGTAGTGTGGAGATCGAATAGGATCCACATCTTTCAGGACTTCTCTAAGGATCTGTCAGACAAACGCCGAGCATACTCTGAGGTAAGGCATAAAATGCACAGTATTGGACTGTCCTTTTCCTTGCGTTACCCAGTCACAATGCGGGTTATGCATAATGGGGTCTCGAACAGTTCTGAATCTCCTGATGCACTCATGGATTTTTTATGGCGTAACTGGCCACAAGAATTCACCACCACTACCCCGGGAGCCCCTTCGGGTTGGATTGCCACTCCTCTCCATCAGTGAGCAGGCCTGCAGTTTGGCAAGACTTCAGGGAGCAACACTGGGAACTCCCCCTAAAAACACACCGAAAGAGGCAATCCTCAAAGGAACTTGGCCGCCGGGAGCATCCTTCAGAGAAAGGGCAAGACGACACAGAGGAGGCCTTAAGCATGGGCACTGTTGCTCCAGATCCATTACAAGCCTACCACACCTCTAACAGATATGAAGCTTTACACCCCAGCTCTCCGGATCAACACCCAGACATTGTGGATTTGACTGTGGAAGGCAGGCCTACTCCTATGTTGCAGCCCAGCTACCTGTCCCCGTCACCAACTCCTCACCAGCTGCAGAATGGAGCTATAGATAGCAGAGGGCAGCATCCACCAAAGGCTACGAGGGAGGCCTCTTCTACCAGCAGAGATCTCATCTTCAGTGTGGACCGTCCTGAGTGCTCTACTTCTCCAGGGCAATCAATCAGAGAAAACCCACTGGTGTGGTCAGATAAGTAGTCATCCTTCTATTTTCTTTCTATTCCTGTTCTTTTAATCCCCCAGGGAGTTGTAGTTATGAGGCAAGTTTTGGGTATCTAGATTGATCGTCAGTGGACAATCTCCTTGGCTGACCCATCTGCTACCCTTTCTCCATGTTACCCATGTGAGGGAACATTCGAGCCCCTTTTCACCCCAACCTTGACCCCCGACTTGCTCTTCCATGTGGCAGAGAATATGCCTCACTCCTATACCAGGAGGGATTCAATGAGGCCTACCAACAAGCTCTCAGTGGACATCCTGATCAAAGGTCCAGACATGTCTAGATGGCAAAGAAGGCATTTTTTGTACCATCTGATTAAACAGCAGAACTTTTGTGGGTCCTACCTTGCTTACTTGTTTGTGGGGGGAGGAGGTCCACTGGGAAGCTGTGTCATATAATATGAAAGTATTTGTCGGCATGCGTAAACTGTTGTGCTGAATGGGTAGCCAGGATGTGTTTTACGTGAGGCCCTAAGTGGTGAATGGCACAGGCCTGTGCCCCTCTGGTATGTTTTTTTTTCTCTCAAGGGGAGATCTTCCAGCCCCCGCATTGGGTGGCTTACTGTACACTCTTCATAGGTGTTACGAGCCTGACCTCACCAGGATTTTTGTTGTCAGAGCATGTTGGCACCCATCAGCAATAACCCTAAGCTCACCACAATAGTGGGCATTCCTCCCCCACTTTATTTTCTGCAAACCCCCTACCTCATTAGAAGCGTTGTGTAGTTCCACTTTAACTACCCCAGCTTCTGAGCTACACCACTGGAGCAGCCATCTCAGCCCTCTGGGGTTGCAATGAGCCACGTGGTCCAACCTTCCTACTGGGTTGCTCGATTCTCTCCGGGGGGAGCCTACCCCCTCTGCATTCACCATAGTGCTAAGGAAGGATGGATACCACTTGATAATGCCCTGGGAATAGGGGCTGGCCTACAGCAGGGCTCTGCGGCCGAAGAGACGCCTCTATATCCCCAAATTGCATGGTGCACTGTGCACAATGTATATAGTTTGTTAATGTGTTTATGTATGTTTGTTTCACAAGAGACACACACAGATGTTTCGTTATTTGTTAGTATAAAGTCATCTGGTAGGGGCAGGGTATATGGGCTTAACCCACTCTCTCCATATCTGGTGGTGCTGTATAGAAATTTGCCTCTTCTGGTTGGGCTGCCCTCACCCCCTATCTGTTGGTTGTTCTTGATATATCTCTTAATTAAATATTTGCTCCCTATTACTAACAGGTGATATCACTTGTCTGACATGGAGCGTAAGAGGGCTTAACACCCCAAACAAGAGGAAGCAAGTTTTGGGCCACCTTAAGAGACTGGGAGCGAGGGTCGCCTTCCTGCAGGAGATCAAACTTACTGGGGGGGGGGGGATCCTGAGAGACTGAAGACAGAGTGAATAGGTCAGGTCATTCATGCCTTGGCCTCCTCTAGAAAGAGAGGGGTGGCGATTCTGCTTCACAAGCAACTACAATGGATATTGCAGAGAAAAGTGAGAGACCCTGAGGATAGATGGGTGGTGGTACTCATGGATACTGGGGAGGGCCCTCTGATCCTGGGTAACATAGATGCTCTGAATGAGGACTCCCCCTCCTTCTTTCACAAGTTGGCCCAGGTGCTGGGATCCATAGCTCTGGAAGACACCCCATTTTATTAGGGGGCGATTTTAATCTTACTCTGGACCCTTTCCTGGATAGATCCCCTTCCAATACTGAGCCCCACTCCAGAGCTGTAATGACAGTTGCTCAATTACAACAAGATTTTGCCCTTACGGACATCTGGAGAATATTTCACCCCTCCCAGCGGGACTACAGCTTTAATTCCCCAGTACATAGTTCTCTTAGTAGAATAGACTTCTGGCTCACCTCTCCTACTATTACTAGTAACACTGTCAATACCCTTATTCATCCCTTAGTTATTTTGGATCATGCCCCTGTGCATCTTGCCTTCACATGGGGCCCCCCTCTCCCTAAGTCTCCGGCATGGAGGCTGGACCCATTGCTACTTTGTGACCCAGACTTTCCCCCTTGGCTTCAAAAGAAAACAATGGAATTTTTTCACCAAAACCTCATAGCAGATACCTCTGCGGGTACCACATGGGAGGCATTCAAAGCTACTCTAAGAGGGGCGATAATAGGGTATGTGAGCCAGGTCCGAAAGAGGATGGAACAACATTTGAGGGAGCTTGAACGGCAAATCTGAGAAGCGGAGCTCACTTTTAAGGCCCTTCGTGTCCCTTCCCTTAGGTCAGAAGCAGGTCACAAGGTCACCTCTCTGAAGGTGCAAGTGAACGAGCTGGTCTCTAGAAAGGCAGAGATTTTGATCATTAGACTCGAGCATAAATATTGGGAAGGGGGAGAAAAGGGGGTAAGCTGCTGGCATACCGTCTCAAAAAGCAGCAAGCTGAGAGGCATATAGCAGCTTTAGAGGATGCAGGGGATAGGACCCAGACCTCGGCGCACTGTATTAATCAAATAATGATGGATTTTTACTCCTCATTATATAAATCCTCCAGAGCCCCAGACCCCCAGGTTGTCTGCCCATTTCTGGAGTCCCTACATCTCCCCAAAATCTCGGAAGCCCAAGCTGATGCCCTAGATGCCCCAATCTCAGCCCAGGAGGTGGCAGACACCATCCTCTCCCTTAAAAAGGGAAAGGCCCCAGGAGGGGACGGTTTCCCTATTGAAGTGTGGCAGCTGTTGCATCCCATAATCTCTCTGGTATTGCAACAGGTATTTACTGAGTCATTGCAAACAGGGTCCCCCCTTCATCCCTTAGGGAGGCGACTATTACTATCCTACCAAAAAAAGGTAAAGACCCTCTTAAAGCATCCAGTTACCACCCTATTTCATTATTGAATGCTGATAGCAAGGTGGTAGCTAAGATACTAGCTAACAGACTTAATCCTCTTCTTCCCAGTTTAATCCACCCATCAAAAGTAGGCTTTGTTAAGGGCAGCTTTAGCGTGGACCATATTAGATCATTGGTAAATTTAATCCATAAGGTCCAAACATTATCTTCCCCTTCTGCTGCCATTGCAATAGATTTCAAAAAGGCCTTTGATTCCCTGGAGTGGGTCTATGTTCAACAAGTACTTTGCACTATGGGCTTGGGGAAGGGGTTTCGGGCCTGGATTGGGGCAATATATTCATCCCGATCTGCACAGATACTCACCAATACGATGCTGTCTCCCCCATTCATACTGGGTAGGGGTATCCGTCAGGGCTGCCCACTTTCCCCACTACTTTTTGCATTGGCAGTAGAACCCCTGGCTGCCTTTATTAGCCAAAATCCTCTAATTTCCGGGGTCCAGGTGGGAACAAGGGCATACCCTACTCTTATGTATGTGGATGACCTGTTGCTCCCTATAGCCAATATCATCACCTCCCTCCCTCCCCTACTGTCCACCTTGTCATATTTCTCTACATTTTCAGGGCTCAAGATTAACCAGGCCAAGATGGAGGTTCTACCGTTAAACTCTAAGTGTACCTCTCAAATGGTTACTCAGCATGGGCTCCGATGGGCCCCGGAGGGGATTACCTACTTGGGCATTACTATCTCTCCTAATCTGCATAAAATCTGGGACCTGAATATGAAACCACTTTTTGCGTCCATTCGTACAGAACTGGACAGATGAAACTCTCTTCGACTGTCACTTGTAGGTAAAATATCTGCAATTAAAATGGTCACAGCACCAAAAATTATGTATTTTCTCTCCCACATCCCTTTGAAAATACCTCGTTATTGGTTTACTAAGTTAGACTCCCTGCTGGGATCCTTTTTGTGGGAGGGTAAGAAACCTAGGTACAGTAGAAATAAGCTCAGAGCTCATTGGTCGGAAGGGGGCTGTGGTATTCCGTGGTTAGAGGGGTATAAATGGGCCTTTCAGCTGGCTCAGATGTTAAAATGGTTCATTTTCTCTGAACACAATGCTCCCCAGTTGCTGGATATGGAAAGAGAGGTATGTCAGCGTACTCACTTGGTACTATTGTTATTTAACCATCTCCCTAAGGACATTCGCTCTCATCCTACTGTAGGTCCCTCTCTGGAATATTGGGCCAGGGTGCACAAGAAGTTGGATGCCTCCCCATCTCCCCTAAGACTTACCCCACTATGGGGCAATAATGAGATTACCATCAATAAACAACCAATTGCATGGCCCTCATGGGAACGTGGTGGTATCTCATTGCTTTGAGATATGCTCATTCCTGGTACAGATACCCATAATTCCTTTGAGGGCCTGCGGAGCTCTTATGGGATCTCTCCCAAAGACTTCTGGTGATTCCTTCAAATAAGAAGTGCCATCCTTACGTACAGGCATAAGCAGCACCAAGAGCAATACATCTCCAAGGTAGAGTCATGGCTGGCCCTAGAAAGAGGACAGTCAAGCCGGGTATATGCGGCCATTCAGAGCACCATCCTGTCCCAAGCAGAGGAATCCAAGCATAAATGGGAGAAAGCACTGCATATCCCTATTACAAACCTAGAGTGGAAGTCTTGTCTAAAATTAGCTCACGGGGCATATCCTGACACTAGTAGTCAATTAATACAGAACAAGATAATTCACTCCTGGTACAGGACTCCTGTAGTCCTCGCCAAGGCAAAGCTGGCTCAGTTTGACCTGTGTTGGAGGTGTCAGGAACTCCCAGGTGACCTGTTCTATGTACTTTGGTCCTGCAGGCTGATCCAGCCCCTATGGCAGGCAACCTGTGAGATGGGGTCCAAAATACTTAGGAAGCCTGTGCCTCAGTCCCCTGAGTTGCTGTTATTAGGACTCCAGACCCCGGCCCCTCACCTTCGTCTTTCCGAGTTATAAACTACTTCTGACACTCAGTATGCAGATTAAAAGACTCCTACTGTGTAAATGGCAGTCCCAGATAATCCCCTTTCTAGGGGAGGTACTTACCTCCATGGCTCAAGTTGCCAACTGGGTCAGAATATCACATACTGTGACCAGTACCCTCTTTAAATATACTGCCTTCTGGACTCCCTCCCTTCCTTCTGTTTTTGAAACCTAGGGAGGGAATTGGCTGAATAGGCACAACCATGCTACTATAATAGTCTCCTCTCATGGTGCATTTAGGGGCAAGTGCTGGAAAGACTGTTACTGAGTTACAGGGGACCCTGCTCTACGGATGACATGGTATAATATCAGTAAAGGATAGTATCTTCTCTGACAATGAAGACCTGTTTGCTTTGTGTGTGTGATCTCTTGTATTTTGTAGGTGTAAAGGAGAGGACAGCGGCCCTGGACCTCTCATAATTTCTGATGCTTTGTCAAGTACTGCAGAAACTATCAGGATGGGGCCAGGTAAGATATGTTTGTATGAGTTAGCCATAATGCAATGTACCAACTGCTAATACTTTCAAAGTTAATCTCCAGCTGGATAGGTGTTGTACATCCAGGCACAGAGTATTATACTACTGCTTACCTGGCTAGTATATTCAGTTTGTTACTATTTGGCCAGCATGTTCCGTTCTCTGCTTCTACAGACATATGTAACAGTCTGTAAGACCTTTGCAATGTATCCAACTGTTTTAATGTTTGTATCGTCTTAATAAGTCAAATCAATAAAACTTATTAACCACATAAACAAAAAACTTACAAAACTGAATGAGCATTTTATAAGCAATAATGAAAAAGGAAATTGGGGAAAGAGCAAAGAAAGATGCTGCCCTGCAGCCTTTGATATGCTATTTTTGGTTCAACCTGATCAGCCTCTGGGAGGTGCCAGTTTGGGGAAAAGCTCAATTTCTGCAGCCCTTCATCTTGATAAAATCAAACAAAGAAAAAATCCTTCAAATCTTGCTTGTTGTTAACCAGACTGGAAGGGCAGCAGAAATCGAGCATTTCCCCAAATCGGCACCCCTAGCAAGCCTAGTCTGCCTATATTCTTTTAACCTTCATTTTTTGCTGCAGCCCTTTTCTTGATCTACAGTGCCATGTCTTCCCATTCTTTTCTTTCCCTTATGATTCCCTTTTGCCTATTCCAGGCATTTTTGAGCCACACCAATTTTGCCCCCACTATCTCTGCTGAAAGGCTGTTCCAGGCATCCACCACCCTTTTTGTGAAGAAGTACTTCCTCACATCATTCCGTAATTTACCCCTCCTGCTTCATAGCATGCCCCCTTGCTCTAAAGCACCTTTTCCTCTGAAAAATACCCCCTCCTGTACCTTATTAAACCCAGTGAGGTATTTAAAGATCTCTGTCATATCCCCTTCTCCATCGTCTCCACCAGGGTGTACATATTTAGGTCCTGTAGCCTCTCCTTGTAGTGCTTTTGATGCAGACCCTGCACATTTTGGTAGCCCTGCTCTGGACCGCTTCCACACAGGCTACATCCTTCCCGAGATGTGGTCTCCAGAACTGGACACAGTGCTCAAGGTTAATTTTAATCATTGATCAGTATAGAAGCAGCACCACCTCCCTCTTCCTGCTAGTGATTTCCCTTCCTATGCACCCCAGCAACCCACTAGTTTTACCAACTGCCTTGTCACACTGCCTGGCCACCTTTAGGTCATCTGAAATTATTATTCCTAGGTCTCTTTCATGCTTGGTCTTTGTCAGTATCACGTCACCCATTTTGTACTCTGCTCCTGGGTTTCTATGGCCCAAGTGCATTCTTTTGCACTTTTTTTTGCATTTAAACCCAGCTGCCATACCCTTGACCACTCCTCCAGTCTTTTTAGACCCCTACCCATCCTTTCCACCCTTCCCCCCACAGAGTGTCCACTCTGTTGCAGATCTTGGTGTCATCCACAAAGAGGCAGACTTCCCTCCTGTTCCTCCACTATGTCACTTATAAAGACATTGAAGAGGACTGATTCCAGCCCTGATCCCTGACTTACCCTGCTTGTCACCCTTCCATCTTGTAAATGAACTCCATTTCTGCTTCTAAACTCCATTTACCACTACCTTCTGTGTCCTGTCCCCTAACCATTATTTTACCCAGGTTATCACCTTCATACCCACTCACAAAATCCCCAAGTTTGTTATCAGTCTCCTATGAGGAACAATGTCGAAAGCCTTGCTAAAGTCTGGGTAGCCCATGTCCACCACCCCTCCCTGTTCCACTCCTTGGTCACTCAGTCAAAGAAATCTATCAGATTTGTTGGGCATGACCTTCCCCCTGTGAAATCATGCTGCCTTGGATACTGTAATCCACTGGATACAAAATATTCCACAATCTTTTCATTGAGTAGTGTTTCCATCAACTTACCCACTACCAACGTCCTACTGATGGGCCTATAGTTTCCTGCCTCTTCTCTGCTACCACTTTTGTGAAGTGGGACTAACTCTGCCCTTCTACAGTGCTCCAGGACCATGCCAGTCTCCAGTGATTTGTTAAATAGATCTGTTAGAGGTGCTGCCAGTATCCCCCTGAGCTCTCTCAGAATCCTTGGATGTACCCTATCTGGTCCCATAGCCTTGTTCACCTTCAGATTTGCTAGACCTTTCAGGACCTTATCTTCAGAAAATGGACTGGCGCCCACTTTCCTCCCATAATTTCTCCTGGTGTCTTTTTGAGCCCCCCCCCCCTTCTACTGTGAAAACTGAGCAGAAGTATTTGTTCAAGATGTTTGCCTTTATTTTATCCCCCTCCGTACGGTCACCCCCCTCCTTCATTAACTGTACAATACCTCCCTTAGTCTTCCTTTTCTCACTAACATACCTGAAAAATGCCTTGTCCCCTTTTGATACTTTCTGAGCTATTCACTCCTACTTTGTGCCTTTGCACTCCTTACTGCTTTGACTGCCTCACTCCATTTTCCCAGATACACTTCCCTATCCTCCTCCTCTCTCTGGGTCTCCTTATATCTTCTGAATGCTACCTTTTTAGCCTTTACCTTTTCTGCTACCTCTTTTGAATACCATGGCAATCTCCTTGTTCTTTTATTTTTGCTTACCTGCTTGATGCAAATGTTTGTTGGCTTCACTATGCCCTCTTTTATTCTGGCTCACTTTTCCTCCAACCCATCCAGGTCCTCTCCTCCAGCCAGGTCATTCCTGAGGCATTCAGCCATCTTAGTAAATTCATCCCTTCTGAAGTCCAGGACTCTCACCATTGTGTGGTTGGATTCTGCAGCTGTTCTTATGTCAAACTACACTATATGATGATCACTGTTCTTCAGGTGGCTTCCCACCCTGACATCCACAACACTATCCCTGTTGGATAGCACAAACCACACTGTATGGTGATCAGTGGTCCCCAGATGGCTTTCCACCCTGACGTCTGCAACACTGTCCCTGCTGGATAGCACCAGATCCAGTATTGTCCCTTCACAAGTACATTTGCTGAGTATTTGCCTGAGGAGTGGCCCCTGCACAGAGTCCAGGATGTCCCTGCTTCTAGCTGAAGCTGCTAGCAGGAGGCTCAAACCTACATCCAGTATATTGACATCCCCCACCAGCAACACCTCTACCTTTTCAACCATTTTACCAATTGCTTCTAGCATTTCCTTGTCTAAATCCTCGTCCTGTGCCATAGGCCTGTAGATCACACCTGTCCAAATATTGACTCATTACTCAATTTGAGGGTGACCTGCAGCACCTCTGCATCCCACTGAATTACCTGTGTAACCCCCCTGCAAATGGGGGTTCCCAAAAGACTTCCAGGAGCTTGCTTGAATGCTCCAAGCCTGAATGGTGTTTGGCATTTAAGCCATTTATCAGTGAGTGTTTTTAGAGCCTCTGGTACTGTCTCTTTAAGGGCTGTCTGCTTGCAGACATAATTAGTTTGTATGGGGGGACTGTGTGCTTCTCTGAGTACCACTCGAGCTGCTGCAATTCACTTCATTTTGCAGTCACTAGGAGTGCAAAGGAACCTATCTGAAAGATGTAACTGTTTGCCAGAAATTATTTAGAGTAATAATGAAATTACAGTTTGTCTAACCTGCTTTCTTTGCAGTCAGAACTGTGTCTGCTAGTTCCCCATTCTAGTTTTGAACTGCTGAACTGGACCAATCAGTGTGGGGTAAGCTTAGCTCTAAAATGGTGCCTTGGACGAATCAGAACTTGGACTCATAATCTGAGCCAGCCACAAGAGGATTGTATGGGCAGTGACTCTGGGAGATGTAGTTTAGACTTCAGTGCCTTTTGGACCAACAGCAGCAGTCTATTGTGAGTGACAGCCAATCCAGTCAAGAACTGGGAGGAACTCAAAGGAAGTGCCGGTTTGTCAGTTGGGTGTCAGTTGAGCTTTGGCAGTGAAGAAGGAAGGAGCCCTGTGCTTTTTCAGTGTGCAGTTTTAGTCAAAACGTGTGTAAGGCCCAGAGTTCGGTCTGCAGCTTGTTAGGACTGAATCCGTCCTGTGAAAAGAATCAAAGGATCTCTGAAGAGTGAAAACAGGCTCACCCTGTAGAAGACTGGAAGAATTGCTTGAAAATTGCAATCGGTCTGTCAGGAACTGAATCTGCTGTGTGTTCTCCCGGTATTGTGCAGTAATTGCGATCGGGATACAGATGCAGCCTGCCTGGTATAGTGCTTTCTTTTATATGGATGTGTGAAGAGGTTTGTGTACCTCAAGTGAGCCCTGCTGACATTGAAGGACCCTATCTTATTTGGAGGTCGTGAGTACTAATTCAGGGTCGCTCCTTGTTGAATTGCCACATTAAATCCAAATGGAATTACTGTACTGCTGACTGTTTAATTCTCCTTTTCTCTGTGTGAAAGGCCCCTACCAGCTGCCACGGTTTGGACTAGCCACTAGGGCTTGGGTACCCAGGGACAGTAACTGATAGGGATAGGCCTGTGCACAGAGCCATAGAGTAGATTATTAGAGTGATAAGCTAATTAACCTGATTTCCCCTGTCCTTGTTATATCCCCTAAATAAATCAGAGCTGCTTGTTTCAGCAAAGTTATACTGCCTGAGGTATTTGTCTATGTTAAAGTACTGTACTGTGATTGTTGCACTGTATCTCATTTCACAGGAGGTCCCAGTGCGGAACCAGACCTGGGGTAAGTGTATACTGTGAAGGTAATTCTGATATATTGTGTGGGCCACTAGTGGGAAGAAAGGGGGGTTGCAGTGTCCCAGAGGGCTGTGACCAAGTTAGTTTAACTATTGCAAACCCTGACCTCTGGGTGGAGGCACCCGCCATTGGATCCAGGCCCCTCAACCTGTTAGTGGCAAATCAGGCAGAGGTAGTAGCCCCTGGGATAGCGCCATCTAGGGGTTACACCTGTATCTCTGTTGCTTTTATGCTTTGTCTCATATAAAGCACCACATCCTCCCTTCCTTCTTACCCTGTTCCTCCTACACATTGTGTAGCTAGCTATGACCATGTCCCACTCATGACTGACAGTGTACCATGACTCGATAATGGCCACAATATTTAGGTCAGTTTCCACCATGATGGTCTCTAGGTCTGGGATCTTATTTATCAGACTTCTAGCATTAGCACACGTGGCCTTCCAGATTGTGTTAGCTCTCCGCTTGCTTTCTCTTTTTTCCTTTTGGGCCCTTTTTTCTGACTGCTGTTTCCCTTCCACCTTTGCTAACCCCCTACTACCTTGATCTACTTGCTCAATGGTGGGACTCTCACCCCTTGTAATTCCTCTACATATTATCCAAGGCTGTGGAAGGGGGCAGTTTCTGCCTCCCCTTCTTCCATCACCCCCTTGGCTGGTTTAAATGCTCCTTGAAGTAACGTTTAAACCATCCACTGAGAACGGTGGTTCCCATCCTGGATGGATGCAGGCCCTCACCACAGTATAGGCTGTTATCCTCCCAGATGGCCCCCCCAGTCCCCAATGTAGCTATACCCCTCCACTCTACATCACTCCTCCACCCATGGGTTGAAGGCATTCACAGAATCACAGAAATCTGATGGCAGAAAAGGACCTTATTGGCCAATTAAGTCTGCCACCCCCACTCATCTCCACTCTTATGGGCCCTCATCTTCCCCCTGTCATAGACAGGCAGCACCTCTGCAAAAGCTACAGAGTATGCTACCTGCTAAGACTCCTTCCCAGCTCTCTAAGCTCCCCCTGCACTGTAGCTGACCCATACCTAGCCAGGTCATTTGTCCTCAGGTGGACAATAACATCCATCTCCTCCTCCCTTCTTATTGCCCTGGTGATCTGTAGGATATACTTCCCATCCCTCCATATCGCAGTGCTGGGTAAGCACCTGTCATCCCTTGCTGCCCCCTTTCCTACTCTCAACTTTATCACTCTGATTGCGTGCCCCACCAGAAGTTTCTCTTTCTCAGGGGGTCCTCTTCCACCCACCTTGTGACCCTCTGCTGGGAGGCTCCCACCTCCTCCCTGGTCACTACCATGGGTGCAACTTGGCAGTCTCGCTCCACCAGAGTGGCGAAGGAATTGCACAGTGGAACCAGTCAAACCAGATTAGACTTTGAGCCCAAAACAGCAGGTCTGGAGCAGTGTCTTTTCGTATTTCCCTTGTTTTCCAAACCACATCTTCATATAGTCACTGATTTTGGGAAGGCAGTAGCTGGTCATCAATGTCCTGTGCTGGTAGGTATAAAAATCACCTCTTGCCTGTGACTGAAATAAATTTATCAGTAAAAGCAGGTCAACAACCTTATCCTAAGGCCTCCTTCTTCTGGAAGGGCAGAGCTTGCACTTGCTCCCTGTTAGTTCTGTATATTCATATAACCCCAAAAAGGTGCAAAGTTGTTTTCAAAACTAATTATTTGCTTTTTTATTCTATTTTGTTTGCAAAGGATGTATGACTGGGGGTAAAATACCCAACACTGCTCTCAAATAAAGGGATTCTATTGTATGGTGTTGTGGTTAATTCTGAAAAATTGCTGTTTTGACATTAAAACATGAGCCAAGACAGTGAATTTTGTCTGTGTGGGGATAAATAACTGAAGGGCTGCGTATGGTCATGGGGTCCTTTGCAATGGAGGTTGGCTGTAGGGCAGGCTTCCTGAGAGAAGGGTGAAGGGGAATGAGCCAAGAAACATACAGAAACATAGAACAATAGACTTTGACCGCAGATAAGGACCAATAGACTCATCTAGTCTGCCCTATTTCCCTACCTGCTGAAACTGCCGCAGATCCTACTATATTTCCAGCATAACCTCCCCTCTGAATCGACAAGGTACCTCTATGTCTATCCCATGCAGTTTTGAATTTCCCCACTGAATTCCCCCCACCACCTCTGCTGGGCGACTGTTCCATGCCTCCACCACCTTTTCCGTGAAGAAGTATTTTCTCACATTGCCCCTTAGCCTTTTCCCTTCCAATCTGATGTCATGCCCTCTAATTCAAGAGCTTCTCCTTTTCTTAAGGATGATATCCTCCTGAACCTTAATTATTCCCTTCTTCAGTAGTTTACTGCACTCAAGCTGTAGTCAAACAGCATAGTTGAAACACTGCTGCTAGTTTTCATCTGGCACAGTTTAGTGAAAGTTTATTTGCTCCTTGTCACTTTCTAGATGACTATCATATAGCAATGTTTATACGTAAGGTGGCTGCTGAACACTGCCCCCCACCCAACAAATCATGCAGGGCTATACTTTCTACAGTCCTGTTGAGTCTAACAGAGCAACTGGATCTGTGTTTGGGGGGAGGCTCAAGAGCATACTGAAGTCACATTGGGAAGTGCTCTCAAAAGAGCATATAGCTTGGGGGACTTGAGCACATAAGGAGCTGTGGGGGGTGTGTGTGTGTATTAATTTCCCAGGCAGTAACACTTGGACCAATCTGCCTCAACTTAGTGAGTTATGAATCGTATCCCATCCTCACCCAAAAACCTTCTAGACCTTCAATTTCTAATCTCTTGCTGACTCTCCTGGCACACCAAACTGAAGGTATGTGCTTGGGGTCTCTAGAGCACACTGGAATTGTGGTCAGTCCTTATACAGAGCATACTATAGCCTTGCGGGGTCTCAGATTCATACTGTTACCCCAAGGGGGTGCTGTCCTAAGGGCTACTACCCCACCCTGCCCTAACTGTGACAGGGTGAGGGGCCCAGATGCGTTGGCCGGTGCCTCCACCCAGAGGTCGGTGTTGAAACAGTCGTGGTCAACTCTGTCTCAGCCCTCTGGGTTGCTGCAACCCCCACTTCTTCCCACTAGTGGCCCACAGAGTTCAATTTCAGTGTCTCTACCATATACACTTATCCCCCCCCCCCCGGCTCGAACCAGTCAGCTCACTCCGGGAACCCCCTGGAAAGTAAGGTACAGTTATACCACATTCACTGTGCAGTATTCCACCATTAATACACAAACTAGAGAGTGTACTTTTGCAGAACAAGCAATCTGATTTATTTAAGGGGAGATAACAAGGACCGGGGGGAATTAGGTTGATTGGCTTACCACTACAATATATATAAACCTACCTATGGCTCTCTGCACAGGCCTAACCTATTAAGCACTGTCTATGGGTACTCAAGCCCTAATGGCTAGTTTCTCGATGCAGCTGGTTGGGGCCCTGACACACGCGAGCATTTAATCCCTGAGCAGATCATATGGAGCCAGAAAAGCTCAATTAGTGCTGTCAGCAATACAACAAAATGATTTAGCCTTTGAATGTAACCTTTAACAGGGAGCTACCCTGATTCAGTACTCACAACTCCAGCAGAGGACCACACTTTTACACTGCAGGGCTGAGCCTGAGCTTCAAGGTCTCCTCACACATTTATATGGAAAAAACACAGAGGGGTACCATACCAGGCAGCTGCTTCCATGACCCGAACAAACTCCCAGCTATACGGGTGTTTCCTTGCAGTTTCACTGTTCTGACAGACCGAGCGTGATTTAGCAGATTCTCCAGTTCTCTTCAGGTGAAGCCTGGTAGGTAGCTGTGCTTGTATACAGCCTCCTCTGATCACAAGCCCCCGGATTTCATCCATGGAACACTGGCAATGCAAATGGCCACCTCAGGCCTTTCACGCACTTCCTGCGTGAACACTCAACGGCACAGGAGCGCAGAGCTCTCTTCTCCTTCACAGTCACAACGCATCTCCCTCTTCCAGTGTGGTGCAGCTCTCTAACTCGAGCACCACCCAATCCCATTGGCTGGCCTCAGGTGCCAGTCACTTACTTTTGCTCTCAGTGGTGCAAAAAAAGCACCATAGCCCATAATGCCACTTCCCAGCATTGCAAGCTGTGTCCCCATTGGTCAGTCGACTCCCTGAGGGGTCCTGCTTTCGGTTGGTCACCAGTTGCTCCTTCTGAAGTATCCCCTACTCCTATTGGACCCGTTTAGCACAGTCCTGGTCCAAACTGGAGGGGCACAGCACAAAGTCCTAGCTGCAATGGAAAAAAGTTAAACAAACTGCAATTATACCAACACTGTACATGTTCCCAAGGAAACAACGACATCTTTCAGATGGGCTCTCTCAGCGCTCCTAGCCACTGCGGAAACAGAGTGATCAAACAGCAGTCCAGGGCAGGATTCGAGCAGGGAAACCCCAGTCCCCCTATTCGTACCATTAAACCTGCGAGCAGGCAGCTCTTAAAGAGGCAGAACTGGAGACTCTAAAAGCACTCACAACACCCCGTTTTAACGGCCTTACGCTGAACACCAGTCAGGCATGGAGCATTTAGGCAAGCTCTGGGAAAGCGTTTAGGAACCCCCATTTGTAGGGGGTTACACCCTTCCTGGCCTGGAAAGAACATGGCGTCCGTGTCAAGTGATTACCCTTAAATCACTTTAAGACAAGTAGTTTAAGTAATATTATATCATACCTTATATTACATGCATCTGTACTGTATTCTCAGCTCACTACTGTTTATGCAACATTACACACACAGATAACCTGTTTCTTGTTAAGTCAGGTCATTACTTCCTGCCCATGATACCTGGAAAGAGTTGACCCCTCCCTATCAGCTACTTGCGGGCTACCTAAAGCAGGGGTACCACACTCGAAGGGCAATACTAACAGGCTGGAGTTATCCCCCAAGGCTAGCTTAGGCAAGGAGCTTGGGGACACATACACCCTTTTATGGACTACATTTAAGGGCAGGTCCACAGGCTGATCTAAGGACTCATAACTTAACCTTAACCTTATCACACTTCTTGGCCAGTACATCGAGGGGTCTTGGAAAAACCTGATACAGGCCCAGATTCCATCGCAGCCTCACTTAACTTAGTAGGGGGAACCTCCATGGGGAAGTAGTCCCAGGGCCCATAGTACCTTTGAGATCAGGGCCCTCTGTTTCAGAACCCACACTACTTGGCTCAGCTGGCGACATTTCGGGTACGGGTAAAGAACCATCAGGGCACTCAAAATATTCTTCAGGTTCTGGCATATCACTGGCTTGCTCCTCCACATCACTTTCTTCTTCTGAAAAGTCAGATAGTTCAGCCAGGCCAGACAGTTCAGCCAGATCTAAGGATCCCATCCCTTCAGCTTGGTTGCCACTCACTTCATCTTCTGGGAGCATGAGTTCCAGTGACAAATTTGGGGGCTTAGACAGTCCAGAAAGCCCAAGTTCATCTCCAGAGTTGACTAGGGGATTGCCCCGAAACAGTTGACTTAGTTCATAAGAGGGATAGTATTCAATATTATTCTCATTGTCTTCAGACACAGACTGATGATCATCTTCATCAGAGGAGTTTGGAAAAGGCCCTCTAATTTCGCTTGCTGAAGAATCAAGTTGTCTGGTTTTTTTCTTGGCAGCAGACCTAGTCATAGTCCTGGAGGGGAGGGCATTGGGAGGTTCAGCTTCAATCAAGATTTGCCCGATCTGCAACAGCTGATTTCTGTGAATAGTTTTCACATCTTTTGAATTGTTTTCAGGCTGCACTTTATATACAGATAAATCTGCCAGTTTTCTCACGACAATATGAGGGAGATGATGCCATCTGTCAGCAATCTTATGTTTGCCATGCAGTGCCAAATTTCTCAATAGCACCCTATCCCCTTCTCTCAGTTCCATGGCTTTCACTTTATTATCATACCGTTCCTTATTGGCCAGGTTTCGCTTATCAGCCATTGTCTGGGCTAGTTGGTAAGCATGGTTGAGTTGGGCCTTCAACTTCTGCACATACTGTAGATGGTTGTCTGCTCAAACCCCATCAGGAGAAACCCCGAAACACACATCCACTGGCAGTCTAGCCTCTGTCCCAAACATCAGTCTGTACGGGAAAAATCCAGTGTCATCACTTTTGGTGCAGTTATAAGCATGTACCAGGGTGCTAATCTGCTGGCTCCATCTGGGCTTATCTTTAGGTTGCAGTGTTCTCAACATATCAAGCAAGGTGCAGTTAAACCTTTCAGGTTGGGGATCTCCCTGGGGGTGGTACGGGGTGGTTCTTGACTTTCGCACTCCCCATAAGGATAGCATTTCTTTGATTAGGCGGCTCTCAAAATCTCTTCCCTGGTCGGAATGAATCCGTTGAGGTGCCCCATAGTGAACAAAGAAATTTTCCACAAGTACTTTAGCCACCGTGGTCGCTTTCTGATCTTTAGTAGGAAAAGCCTGTGCATAGTGGGTAAAATGATCAGTGACTACCAATATGTTGCTGATGTTTTTCAGATATGGCTCTAAACTCAAGAAATCAATGCAGACCAGTTCCATAGGGGCACTAGTAGTGATATTGACCAGGGGAGCAGCCCTCTGAGGCAGGGTCTTTCTTTGTAAACATCGGCTACAAGTCTTGATATACTGCTCCACATCAGCACCCATCTTGGGCCAATAAAACTGGGACCACACTAAGTCAAGGGTTCGGTCTATGCCGAGGTGTCTCATGTGATTGTGCAGGGACCTCAACACCAGTTCTCTAAAAGCAGTAGGCAGCACCAGTTGTTGTTTGTCTACCCTGCCCTGTTTGTCAACAGTCTTTCTATATAGTAGTTGGTTAATCAGCTTCAACTTTGAACCTTCTTTGTATAACAAGGCAGTTCTCAAGTCAGTGGAGCGCAGTTTGGACACGTCTCTCCCTGCCTGCAAAGCCTCCAAAGCAGCTTTTATCATGAGGTCCCGGGATTGAGCCCACTGGAGACTAACATTGTTGAACTGGGGCAGTGCACTAGTGTCTAATGCAGAAAAATGACAATAAGCAGCAGGTATGCAGTTCTTGGATGGCCCCAAGCAGTCCACCAGGCAATCCACAGTATAAGGAGACACCTGTTCCTCCTTGTCAAATTTTTGGCAAAGGGCTCTTATGTCAGGTTCTGACAACCTGACCCAGTTGGTTTGGGGCACAGGCCACCTAGAGAGAGCATCCGCATCTATGTGGTTGAGGCCTGCTCTGTACTCAACAGCATAGATAGTCGTAGGTGGCCAATGCAGAGAGCCACCTATGGCCAGTGGCATTTAACTTGGCTGAGGTCTGCACATAGGTCAGAGGGTTATTATC
Organism: Neoceratodus forsteri; assembly: GCA_016271365.2. NCBI lineage: Eukaryota > Metazoa > Chordata > Ceratodontiformes > Ceratodontidae > Neoceratodus > Neoceratodus forsteri. Next base: position 1,390,412,201 of record CM057453.1, read on the forward strand.
AGTCTTTACCAATATCTAGGCACCGTACAAATAGTCATGAAATTGATCAACAATGGCCCACTTCAGGGCCAGGAACTCTAGTTTGTGCACGGGATAGTTTTTTTCTGAAGGAGTCAGACTTCTACTGGCAAAAGCTACAGTTCTTAGACCATTTGGGTGCTCCTGATATAACACAGTCCCCAATCCTTGTAGACTGGCATCAGTATGAAGAACGTACGGCTTGGCCGGGTCAGCACAGGTCAGCACTGGGGCATGGGTAAGTTGATAGATGATGTCATAGAAAGCTTCCTCACACTCAGTAGTCCAGCGGTCTCCAAACACATCATTCGGATGAAAATGCTTCTTCTCTGTCTCAGAGTGCACCACCTTCTTATACTTTTTGTGGGTGGGGGGCACCCCTGAGTAAGATTGAGGAGGGGGCGGATCACTCGAGAATAGTCTTTGACAAACTGCCTATAATATCCACAAAATCCCAGAAACCATTGCAGCTCTTTCAAATTCTTTGGCTGAGGCCAAGTAGTCAAAGTCTCCACTTTGCTGGGGTCAGTCTCTATGCCTTCAGTGGATACTATGTGGCCCACATACTTCACAGAAGTTTGAAAGAATTGACACTTGTCTATAGATAACTTGAGGCCAAAATCCTCCAGCCAATCCAGGACCTTGAACAATCGACGTTCATGTTCTTCTAACGAGCTGTCAAACACTATGACATCATCCAAGTAAACCAAACACTCGAGCAAATTCATGTTCCCCACAGCACGTTCCATCAGGCGCTGAAAAGTAGCTGGGGCACCTGAAATCCCTTGAGGCATCCGGATAAACTCATAGAAACCCAGGGGGCAAATGAATGCAGTCTTCTCTTGGTCCTCTGGAGCCATCGGTATCTGATAGTACCCACTGCGGAGGTCCAACACAGAGAACCACTTACTGCCATGTAGACAATCCAAAGCATCCTGTATACGTGGCATGGTATACTGATCCGGGATGGTCCGCCGAGTCAAGGTACAGTAATCTACACACATCCGAACTGACCCATTCTTTTTCCTCACTACTACAATGGGGGAAGCATAGGGGCTTCTGGATTCTTGTATCATACCAGCAGCAAGCATCTCTTGCAAATGCCGCCTCACATCATCAATGTCAGCAGGGGCCAGGCGCCGAAATTTCTCTCGAAAAGGCCTTTCATCATGCAGCCAGATGTGGTGCTCAGCCCCTTGCACACATCCCACATCCCATTCTTTTAGGGAAAATACCTGGTCTCTTTTGGCAAGCTTCTCACTGATCCTCACTTTCCATTCAGCAGGCAACGGAGAGTCCCCAAAATCAAACAAGTCGGGAGTTACTTGATCATCCTTCTTTGGGCTCTTGCTGTTGGGCAGCACTGCAGTATGAGCACAATGTACACTTGCTGGGGTGCAACCTCTATTTACTCGAATCTCCTTGTCAGACACATTATGAACCTGAACCATCACCCTCCTGGCGTAAGTATGGGCTCTAGCAGGCAAAATACTGGGCTTAACCAGCAGTCCCTCAGGCAACCTTCCCTCCACGGGGGCATCCAACATCAGTAGCTTATTCTTAACACCTTTTCTAATTCAGACTTCCCCTTGCAAGACACACTGGGTTTTTGGGGCAAGTACCAATGGTGCCGGATCCTTTTCCCATACTACACCCACTGGGCCTTCAGGTTCCTCCTCGCTAACCCTCCTCTGAGTCTCATAGGCCTTTTGGATCAAAACGGGTATTCTTAGGGCCCTTCCAGTCTTAACAGCTTGCTTTTCTGAACACAATTGGGTCAACCGACCAAACATATGAGCATTTGTCCCGATCAACAGGGGCACTCCATCGTACAGTCCAGTGGGGGGGACAGACTAAAACCAAGGTTTCCACCTGTTCGTCCACGCCAGTCACAGAAGTAGAGAATGACAACCAGATCCAGATATACCCTAAATACTGATAGGCCTTTTCACTCAGCTCCCATACATGTAGACCATCCAAGGGTTGTAGTGGCACCTCAGGTAGGTGTGTCTGATACCAGTCCTGAAACATGATGGTTACCTGAGAGCCACTATCTAACACAGCTCGGGTGAGAATCCCATTTACTTGCACCGGGGCCTCCATTGAGGGCTCAACCACACCAGACCATTCAGGAGGCACAGTATCGGCAATTGCTGAAGCGTTGGCCCGGGTCACAAAACCCTTTCTGGGGAGTTGGACATGGGCCCTGCGATGCCAAGTGATCAATCTACTGTTGACCTTCCTTAAATTCTCTGGCAGCTGGCATTCAGGCTGAAAATGTCCATCCTCCCCACAATGGTAACAGAACTTGGGGTCCCGGGGGTCTCTATTGGGAGGGGAATACTTTGACTTCTGGGGGACCCTCCGGGGGGCGAGGGGATTCCCCAGAGCTAGGACATTGGTTTCTAAATGACTCAGGTTCCCCAGACCTAACAGGGTGGGTAGTGGATGGCCTCAAGTCCCTCACCAATTCCCGTAAATTTCTGACCTCGGCCCTCAACTCACTCTCTACTTGGGGGTCAGAGGAAATGGCATGCACCCCCACACCACCCTGAAACTCTGGGGATACATCAGGCCCCCCAAAGGTGGGTCTCTTTAGGTGCGCTATACTCAGGGGTCCGGCTCGGGTTCACAGCTCCCACATAGGGTTCCCACCCCTCCTCATCAGTCTCCACTTCTCTAATCTCCCTCATCAATTGACAGTATTCAGATGGGGCAGCCCGTCTATCGTGTAACTTGAGTTTTAACAATATCACACTAGAAAATCTAGCAGACTTCAAAACATGCTCCAACCTGACCTGGTTCAAGGCCGTGGCTGTGATCCCCCCTTTTCGATAGGCCTTCTGCAAGGCCCGCTCCACCCTAGTAACAAAGCAGACAGCTTCTCTTTTCTCCATTGCTTGGCAGACTTGAATTTCCATAATAAGTCTTTCCCAGTCTCCGTGATCCCAAACACTCCCTTCAAAGCAGAAAGGTACTCTGCTGTGGTGGCTTCCGGGTTAGTGGCCTGCAAGAACCTAATGGCTTCCAAAGCGGGACCCCGCAGACTCTCCATCAATCGCTTTCTTTTCTCCCCCTCAGAGCATTGCCACTCCTGAACTAAGGGGGTTGCGTAGTCCATCCACACCTCCAAGTCATCCTCCCCTGAAGGCACCGGCACTGTGCCAGAAAAAAGTTTCAGCCTATGGTAAGAATCGAGCTGTGTAGGGGGAATCACTGGGGCAGTGGAGCCAAAATAGAACTCTTGGGGGGACAGGGAGAGGTACCTGGGAAAACCTGGGGGATGGTGTCACTAGAGAGGTCCAATGTTTGCAGCAATTCCTGGGTGGTCCGCCCCTCCCCTCCACAGCCAGCAGTTTAAGAAGTTTATCTTTGAAACTATTAGTCTGGGGAGACCCCCCCAGGAGTGACTGACCCACTCCGAATGTGAACAAGCCTCCACCCCTGTGGGGCACCCTCCGGGTAAATCACTGGAGGTACCATCTCGGGCTCGATGGCCACACTACACAAAAGTAGCACCTGCAGGGTCTGATCAAGCAGGTCAGCCATACGCCCCTTCACCTCTACCTTGCCCAAACATTTAACATGCTCTGCTGTAGAAATAATGTCAGTGTTCCCAGAGGCACATCTAGTAGTAACACAATTCTCTGGGATTCCAGCTCTTCGGCTTCGCCCCACCCCATCAGTTTGTGTACCATTGTCTTAATAGTTCCAGCTTAATTTTTGCCATAATTTCCCCTTCCAGTTTCCCCATCAGCTTTTCCATTTTTATGCACTTCGCCCACTTGGCCACTAGGGGACGCTAATCCCAGTGGTGCCTCCAACTTGTAACCCCCAGGGGGCGCTGTCCTAAGGGCTACTACCCTGGCCTGCCCTAACTGTGACAGGGTGAGGGCCCAGATCCGTTGGCGGGTGCCTCCACCCAGAGGTCGGGGTTAAAACAGTCATGGCCAACTCAGTCGCAGCCTTCTGGGTTGCTGCAAGCCCCCCTTCTTCCCACTAGTGGCCCTCACAGTTCAATTTCAGTGTCTCTACCATATACACTTACCCCCCCCAGCTCGAACCAGTCAGCTCACTCCGGGGACCCCCTGGAAAGTAAGGTACAGTTACACCACATTCACTGTGCAGTATTCCACCATTAATACACAAACTAGAGAGAGTACTCTTGCAGAACAAGCAATCTGATTTATTTAAGGGGAGATAACAAGGACCAGAGGAAGTTAGGTTGATTGGCTTACCACTACAGTATATATAAACCTACCTATGGCTCTGTGCACAGGCCTAACCTATTAAGCACTGTCTATGGGTACCCAAGCCCTAATGGCTAGTTCCTCGATGCAGCTGGTTGGGGCCCTGACACACGCGAGCATTTAATCCCTGAGCAGATCAGACGGAGTCAGAAAAGCTCAATTAGCGCTGTCAGCAATACAAAACAATTTAGCCTTTGAATGTAATCATTAACAGGGAGCTACCCTGATTCAGTACTCACAACTCCAGCAGAGGACCACGCTTTTACACCGCAGGGCTGAGCCTGAGCTTCGAGGCCTCCTCACACATTTATATGGAAAAAACACAGAGGGGTACCATACCAGGCAGCTGCTTCCATGACCCAAACGAACTCCAAGCTATACGGGCGTTTCCTTGCAGTTTCACTGTTCTGACAGACCGAGCGCGATTTAGCAGATTCTCCAGTCCTCTTCAGGTGAAGCCTGGTAGGTAGCTGTGCTTGTACACAGCCTCCTCTGATCGCAAGCCAGCGGATTTCGTCTGTGGAAGGCTGGCAATGAAAACGGCCGCCTCAGGCCTTTCACGCACTTCCTGCACGAACACTCAACGGCACAGGAGCGCAAAGCTCCCTTCTCCTTCACAGTCACAACGCATCTCCCTCTTCCAGTGTGGCGCAGCTCTCTAACTCGGGCACCACCCGATCCCATTGGCTGGTCTCAGGTGCCAGTCACTTACTTTTGCTCTCAGTGGTGCAAAAAAGTGCCATAGCCCATAATGCCACTTCCCAGCATTACAAGCTGTGTCCCCATTGGTCAGTCGACTCCCTGAGGGGTCCTGCTTTCGGTTGGTCGCCAGTTGCTCCTTCTGAAGTATCCCCTACTCCTATTGGAGCCCTTTAGCACAGTCTGGGTCCAAACTAGAGGGGCACAGCACAAAGTCCCAGCTGCAATGGAAAAAAAGTTAAACAAACTGCAATTATACCAACACTATACATGTTCCCAAGGGAACAACTACATCTTTCAGATGGGCTCTCTCAGCGCTCCTAGCCACTGCGGAAACGGAGTGATCAAACAGCAGTCCAGGGCGGGATTCGAGCAGGAAAACCCCAGTCCCCCTATTCGTGCCATTAAAACCTGCAAGCAGGCAGCTCTTAAAGAGGCAAAACTGGAGGCTCTAAAAGCACTCACAATGCCCCGTTTAACGGCCTTATGCCGAACACCAGTCAGGCATGGAGCATTTAGGCAAGCTCCGGGAAAGCGTTTAGGAACCCCCATTTGTAGGGGATTACAATACTGAAGTTGTGTGGGGGTGTTGGAGCAAATGGTGAGTGGGTGAGGGGGTTGTGTGAGCATACTGGAGCTGCAGCATGGTCTTGACAGCATATTATAGCTGTGTGGGTATCTCAAGATCAAAGTGGAGCTGATGGGTAGAGTGTGGAAGTTCCTTACTGGATCTAGCTGTGAGAGAGGAAGCCACTGAGTGTATGATGACAAATTTGGGTTTGCTGTTTTTTCAGTTGTTTGGGAATGTTGGAGAGGATGATTTCAGTGATCATTGAAAGCTGGAGGAAGACAATGGACCTGTAACTATATTTCAAGTGCATGTCTTTATTTTTTTGGTACCAGCAAGTATAGCTTGTTGCAGCACTTCTTCTAGTCAAGCATAGTCTTTTGTTCATTTTTGAAAGATTATTCTTATCTTTTGCATGGCTGATGCAGCCACACACCAGGTTTGGAGCAGGTGGAATCTTCTGCCATACTCTAGTGCATGGACACAATGTGTCACATGTACTGTACTTTGAGGGGGAGAGCAGTGTTTGGTGGCTCATGTGAGTACCTGCATAGGCAGGGGGTGCAATCAGTGCATGTTTAGAAGTTGGCAGCAAAGGAGCTTACTGCTGTATTTTCATCCCACTTTACCCCATAGCCCTGGGTACCCAAGATCCCTGACATGATGGCTACTAGGGGAAAGAAAGGTTTGCCTGTAGCCTCAAGATACTGTTCTACAGCAACAGCATGCAAGCAAACATGCTTGTCATTGACAAATGCTTGTTTCCGTGTTGTGACCGGCCTGAAATTTGAGTACCTAGTATCACAAATGATGAGACTGCCTCTGCAGTTACAGTACATACAAGAAAAGGCAGATTGTTAAAAACAGTGCCACTTAGTGGAGAAAGATGTACATAACAGATCAGTGCTAAGCAACTGTAACAGCTAGTGGCACCTAGTGATGGGCAATAGGACAGCATACAAGAAAATAAATAGAGCAGTCTAACCTCTTGGCTGGGTGGGGGAAGGGGGCAATTTCTCTATTAAATAAATATTAAGAGTTTTTTCCTGTGGGACTCAGGATCCCAGGTTTGATTACTAGAAAATATGTGTGGATGAAGTGAAAAGCTCTGCAATTCACGTACTATACAGTGTAGTGCAGCCATTCATGTAGTCTCTAAATTTTGTTTTTCACATCCAGGAGACCTGCAAGTCCGTTAATATAAAACTAGGCATTGCCTACCGTTTCAGCTATGTGCTTACTCCCTCCACTAGACTAGCCATAGCTCGTGGCATTCTACTCCTGTCCCTCACCTATGGGGTGGCAACCTATGCTGCAGCAAGTAAATCTAGTCTTCGGAAGTGGGATGTTACCTATAATAAAATCTGTCACTATGCCTCCTCTTCTCACCGGCTTAAACACCATGGTCTCCTTTACTCTGAACTTGGTTGGCTTTCACCTCCTGCGTCCCGGTCCTTTGCATATGGATCATTTATCGACAACATCATCAGAACCCACATACCTAAGCCCCTGGTGGGGCTATTTCAAAATCATACATCTGGTTATGGCTTGTGCTGTGTGGTCAATGCACCTGTTCTCATCCCCAGGCATCGCTCCTCTAAAGAGGCTAGCACCTTTGCGTGTCATGCTCCCCAATACTGGAACTCTCTCCCCCTAATTATACACCTTGCTCCATCCTATCCCTCTTTCAAAAGACTGCTACGCAGATATCTAGTTGATTCATGCAACTGCTCTTGCTTCCAACATCCTTAGCTTGTTTCTCTCCCTCCTACCTTGACTCCCTAGCCACTACATTTCCAGTCTTCTCCCAAGAAATGCTCAGCACTTCCTTCTTTCTCGTTACCTGTATGGCCTACTCTAAATCACTGTCTGTACTCACCTCTTCCCTTGTCACTATCTTCTTTTTCTGCTCCATTCTCTATCCTTCATTCTGTCATCATTACTACTTCCTTACTCTCCTAAACCTATCCTGTATGACCACGCTTGTGTTACTGCCTTTTTTGCTTTATCCTAACCTAACTTTTCTGGGATCAGGCCAGCCCAGTGGAGCTGAGGGTTGAGGTGCTGGATGCCACACCTTGTGCTACACCGGCGACCTGGTTTCGGGAACGGACTCGGGTTGCTGGAGGTCGGAGTGGGGAGGGAGGATTGAGCATCCCAACGGATGCTCTCCTCCCTCCGGGGTGGGATACCAGGGGTGCATCTAGCACCCGATGCCCCTGAAGCCAGTGGGTGCATGGGCTTTTGGGGCACCAGTGGCTCTACTGGAGCTGGGGAAGGGGGACGCTGCTACGTGCGTGGCTGTCAGTGTGTGTCAGCACGTCAGCAAGCCTGGACATCAGTCCTAAGAGTAGGCATCTCAGGCGGATTGGGAAGGAAAAAACAGGGAAAAAATTAAACACCCTGGCCCTATGAGCAGATGAAACATGGGGATGGGATGCCGTGGGGATCGCCCTGGCAGACGGAGTAGGAGGAGGAGGTATGAGGCCTCCTCTGAAAGCCGTGGGAGCCAGGTGAATTACAAAAAAAATAACTTGTCTGGGATCCTGCTCATATGACCTTGGAAACTGTTTTGCTTCTCCCTCACAGAAGATGAATTACTCTGTTTTATATTCTTACCTTGCTTGTTATTAATTTACTCCTGCATCAATGTATTCCCATCCTTGGAAAATGTTCATATTAATGTAATGACATGTTGTACAAGTATGTTATCTCTTATGCTTTGTGTATGTTTTTTGTTGTTTCTGTACCCTCCCAGGTCATGTCTGAAAATAGTCATTGCCATGGCTAGTGCACCATTACCCGGTCAACAAAAACTAAATAAATAAATAAAAGTCTCAAAATTGCACAAATGTTGGTACACAAATTGCTGCACTATGTACAAACATTGTACCTTGCAGCAAATTTTACTACATGAATTGAAGCACTTTGCATCAAAAATTTGCATAGTAATATCTGCTGCAAATGTTGTGACTTGCATGGTGTACACCACACAAATGCTATGAATGGTGCATTGTGGCCGAATTCTCCAAAATTCACAGGTAAATGTTATGTTCACAACAGGGCTACCAGACAGGGATATAGATGCATCTGCCCAATATGTTTCACTTATGCACAAAGAGGTACTCAGTTCTACATTGTTTGTTTTTCACAACTCATTTTCCTTCCTGGTCACTGCTTTGCCAGGGCCCCATTAGTCTCTCCTCATTTGTCCCATCCTGCCTGAGATCCTCTCCTATGAGACCTGTTCCACCAACACCATGTGGTTCAGCTTGTCTGGTCTGATTCTCTTTTATGTGAATCATCTCATGACTAGTAAGATCTCCTTTGTAAAAGAAACAAGAACCCAGGAGAAGAATACACAATGGGTGGGGAGGTAGTAACAACAACAAAAAAGGAAAGGGACCTGGGGGTAATCATATCAGATGACCTTAAGGTTAGCAAGCAATGTGAGAAGGCAGTAGGGAGGGCTGGGGGTATACTGGGATGTATAGGGAGAGGCAGCAGAAAACAGTAAGTTGTTATCCCTCTGTACAGACAGTTGGTGAGACCCCATCTGGAGTACTGTGTCCAGTTCTGGAGACCCCATCTCCGCAAGGACATAGACAGGATAGAGGTAGTCCGGAGGAGGGCAACTAAAATGGTGCAGGGTATGAGGAGAGACTAAAGGAGCTTAATATGTATACCCTTGAGGAAAGAAGGGAGAGGGGGGACATGATAGAAACTTTTAAGTACCTCAGTGGAATCAACAAAGTCCAAGAGGGTAGCATCTTTCAGAAAAAGAGACTTGCAAGAACAAGGGGACACAATTTAAAGATAGAAGGAGGGCGGTTCAGGGGCAATGTAAGGAAATATTATTTCACAGAGAGGTAGTGGATGCATGGAACAGCCTTCCTGAGGAGGTTGTGGGGTCTAAAACTGTGGGAGAATTCAAGAATGCATGGGACAGACATAAGGCAATTCTTGTGGGGGGTAGGAAGAAATAGGCTGTTGGTTAACTAGGATCTACGGCCTATCCTGTAGGTAGGGAAATGGTCAGACTAGATGGGCCAAGCGGTCCTTATCTGCCATCAAAGTCTATGTTTCTATGTTTCTATGTTTCTTCTCACACTCAATAGATTTAAAAAGTTATTTTCGGGGTATTGTCTCCAAAGGTTTGGTTTTTGCTAATGCAGCAACAAACATGAACCTTATCCTTAAGCCAGGATATGCTCATAATCAGTAAACTGTCATAGTCTCTTAGAGTTGTACTACATTACTCACAATGAGCCCTGTTCACAAAAGTGTCAGACTGCCTACACGTTACATATCTGAGGTGCGTAGGCAACCCTAGGTGGCATGCACTAAAGGCACACTAGCCCATTGCACACAGGATCCCCCTGCTGCCCATGCAGCTACATGCCATGGGTGGTTCTGGGAGCATGCTACAGGTTGTGCCCGCACTCCATGCCATTCACAAAGGTGATAAGTGCTGGGCCTGGGGGGCACAAGTTACATGAGGGGGAACCCTGCCATAACCGTTATGCCCCCAATGGACACCCACTGGCTGAAGCTGCAATGGGAAGCCCCCTCCACACTGCTGTGCCAGCCCACCAGTTGCCAAGGAGGGATGGAGGCAACCGTTTGGGCATTGGCCATCTGTGTCAGCTTGCTGGGTCTGTGCCTTTCCAGAACCCCCTGCACACACACAACAGGGGATCCATTTTGAGACCCAGGACAGGTATCCAATTGGATGCCAGCCTGAATCCTGTGATCTGCCCACACACAGCTGTGTGCCGGGGGGGGTGTGATGGGGCTTCATACCGGTGTCCCGTGGGTGCTCACTGTTGTGAATACTGCATACCCTGCACTTGTCAGGGTCACATAGCTACGTGGTCTTGGTACACATGTATCATGTGTACCCTATGCCCCTTTGTGAATAGGCCCCAATATTTCTTAAATAGCTTCTTCCCAGTTTGCGCAGTGTTGCAGTTATATATTTAGATGTGTCAAAATACTTTTTAATTGGCTGTGATCTATTGAGGATCACTGTTGCTGTTTCTGTTTGTTTCTTCCACATTTCTTTCAAGGGTTACCATCTTTGAATTCCAAGGTTTTCCTAGTATGATGACACCATTTATCTCATTCTGAAGCCAGGGCATGTGCATAAAAGTCAGGAAATTAGTTACACTCTCATATTTGCTCAAAGCTTTTCTTAACACTTACAATAACAACATTCCACAAATAGTCTAGCTCTGGTAATTCACATTGCGTCATGATCAATGGCAGCACATTTCAGTGATTGGAAGTTTTTTGTAATACTTCTGTGGCTCCATGGCTAACTGGGACTATTGCAGTGTCTTTTCCATATTTGTCTTGTTTATGTTTGCATGTATTGATATTATTTTTTTTTGTCTCCATGCTTTTTTGGGTTCTACTAGCTCTTTAATTAAAAACCTTAATGGCCTAAAAGTGCATCCTTCCATCTGAAACTGCTCCAACAATCACTGTATTTATAAGGCATTACTCTTTTATAAATCTACTGATCTCTAATAAGAAATGATTTACAGTACTTGTTTAACACTTCCCACTAGTGCTAAATTGAAACAATTATATTACATTTTAGAGCATAGCATAGCATGACACCCATGCACCTATGTGGCAGTGGGTGAGGACGTTAATCAATCAAGCAATTAGAGATTACAAGTTGTGCATTGCTGTGGAATAATGGCATACCTCAAGTGTACTGTGGGGCATGAAGTACCACTGAGTGCCATCAACCACCCAAGAAGTGCCAATATCTAACAAGAGTGTACAACCTGGAGTGTTCTATTGCAATTATAAAATGGGTCAAAATGTATCAATATGTAGATAACAAGTTTTGGTTAAAAAAATAGTTTCTTAGTGTAAAGGTGTCAAGGGGGCTTGGTTGGTAGCACATCCACTTGTGGGCCAGAAGGTCATGGGTTCAACTCCCATACTGGGACTGGCTTCATGCCATGAGGGCTCATATCATAAATGCTCAAACAGGAGTGCAGCACTAGGGGGATGCTGTACTGTCAGGGTGTGCTGTCCTTCAGATGAGATGTTAATCTGATATTCTGTCCAAGTTTTCTACTGGTTGTCCAGGTGGATGTTAATGATCCAGAAATCCACTTGAAAATTGTGCCCGGTAACAGTGTAGTGCCAATTAAGGGCTAACAACCCAAGGTACACAATGTCAAGAAATAGCCACACTCTGGAGCTGTTTACACATTCCTGTTGCACAATACTGTTCCTCAAAATAGATACTTGAAAGACCGCTTGTCCAGTTCAGAAGTCAGTTTATAATGGAGCTTCCTTAGGCCCCTAAGGAAGCTCCACCAAGCGAAGCACGGGTACAACTGCATCGTGGTTATACCAGTACTTTATGTTCTGTCCAGCATTCATGCTGTTTTGTTGTTTCACAATAAATTGACTTTTGAATTGGTCATGTGGTCTTTCAAGTACCTATTTTGAGGAACAGTATTGTGCAACAGCATTGTGCCAACAGCTCCAGAGTGCAGTTATTTCTTGTCATGGTAGATGTTAATGATCCCATGGCACACCTCAAAAAGAGTAATGGAATTTTCTTAGTGTTCTAGTCAAATTTTCCCAGTTTACTAAAATACACCAAGTTTCAGTTGGTTTGTGTCTCTATCCCCCCACCCTCGAGATGTGGCTGAAACTAACAAGTACAGTCTTGCCCTCCTTTCCCAGGCAACACAAACTGAATAAAAAAATAATAAATACATTTAAAATGTATCTTTACATCACTGATTAAACAACCCCTCTAACATACCAGAAGTCCATGGGAATCCAAAAATTCAAAATTTTGATGAATTCTACCTGCAGAATGTTCATTCTTCCACCCCACCCCAGCCACCTCTACACACAAACATACAAAAGAAGACCTCATACAGAGTCTTGGTCTCAGTGCTATCTCTGGCAGAGTAAACAGCAGAAATGCCCTTGACAAGCTAGTAAGGATAGGATGGGGGAATTTTTGTGGTCACTAAAGGAACACCAGAAATGAAAATACTGAATAGTACTGCATGTTCAAAATTTGATTTTGTGTGTAAGGAGGGGACCATGAGAGTAAAGAATGTTTATTTATTTATTTTTCAAAACTGAAGGCAATTTTACTTTTTTAGAATGTAGTGCAAGGCTTTCAGTGAGTAAAAGTGGCTGATATGTTTGTGATGGCAATCAAGATTGAATGAAGTAGCTTGCACTTTCCGTATGTGATTTGCTCAAATTCCAAATCCCATTACATGAAATTGTTCCAAACTGTGCTTTTACTGGGGATTAATGTGTGGATCTTGGTACTTATTTAGCCAATCAGGAAAAAGGACATGCCCAACCCATTTTATAACCTATGTTAAATTTACCAGAGCTCCTGGTCCCCCTACTTTTACCACAAAGCTACTCATCTTCATCTTGTGCATTAAGAAATTCCTTGCCCAAAAAGGCCCTCCAGTCAACCAGAAAAACACAACCCTTCCTCTTGCACCAAATGTTTAGTCAAGCATCAGTCAACTTAATGATACTCTTCCACTCCTCACTAGCTCCAGTGATGGAGAGGATATCTGCAAAGATCACTGTGGATACCTTTCCCTTCAGAAATGTTCCTAGTCCCATTAACTCATTCACACCACAAGAGCTCTTTAAGAGTTCCACCACTTGTTTCCTGTATACTCTTAGTACTGCATCCTGGGCCTTTCTAAGCAACATCAAACCATAATGAGCATGCCACAAACAAATGTGAATACCTCTTGAACCATAAGTGCTATGCACAAAGTACGAGTGGCAAAGTTGTTCAGCACAAAATTACCTTTCCAATGGTGCTATGCAATCAATTGTAAACAATTTGGTTTTTATTTTTTACTAGTTGAAATATCAAACAACTGCAGGGCTTTTTTTTGGATTTATTCAAGGTGCTTAGGTGAGGCTTGTGAGACAAATGTCAGCCTTGCACACTATACCATCAACAAATGCAAATAACTCCTAAAGTATACATGAGAGACACAAAGTATCTGGGACAAAGTTGTTCAGCACAAAAGTAGCTTTCCAACAGTGCTATGCAATCAGTTGTAATCAATTTGGCTTTTATTTTATACTAGCTGAAATACCAAAACCTGTTTTTTTTTTTTAGATTTTATCAAGGTGCTTAGGTGAGACTTGAGAGACAACTGTCGGCCATACACTCTGTACCTTAAACAAATGCGAATAACTCCTAAAGTATACGTGATACACACAAAGTATCAGTGGCAAAGTTATTCAGCACAAACTTATCTAACAGTGCTATGGAATCCATTGTAATCAATTCGGTTTGTTTAATATTTAGGTAAAAACTACTGACTTCCTCAAACGTTTTAAGACTTGACTAAAAGTCAGCTGAGTACATCTACTGTCGTTCTTGGCCTGAGTGGCTATGCTTTCAGATGTCATCTACAGGCATATCCAGGTCTGAATGAGTTAATGACCACTTTATGTCCTTGAAACTTTTGTTTCCAGTGCCATTTGTACCAACTTGGATGACAATAGTTCACTCCTCCTCCCAGTCACATTGCTTGGCCCTGGTTAGCCTTTACTCTGCCTGCACTCCAGGCAGGTAAACCAGCTAGACCATGTTGTCATCCAGGTTCAGCAATATCCATTACACCTCACCCACTGACATAACAGTAAAATCCCCAAGGACTGCTACCTTTGTATCCCTCTTACCATTATTTATGTTCCTCCTCTTTGGCAAATTGGATGTCCTGGACCCAGTTCTGCCCACTCCATCTCCAATCAGTCCCTCATCTTGACCAGTCATAAATTCATTTAGTTTTGCTTGAGTCAACTGGAAATGGTGCACCCTTATAATTATGCCTTCTAGTTCCATTTTCCACTCTGATCAATTTTCCATCCCTATCATAGTTCATGCCATCATATGCCCAATCATATATGCCCTGCCAGCCACTCCCCCAAGGGCTAATTCCTATATCTGTACCCTCCTCTTTCACTGTTCTCTTTATTTGCCTTCATACTTCCCATGCACCTCGTGCCTCCAGCTGTGCCTCTAGCCTGGCAATGCACCTCTTGGGAGCAATAACTGTTCTGCAGAGGCTACAGGTGTATCCCCACCTTGGGTATATGTAACTTACCCTACTGCAAGAGATGTGAATGATGTGAAATTTGTGGAGGAACTTGCAGTATTTGTAATTTATGGGTGGGCAGCTTAAAGTGGGACAGCAAGGGAAAGTGTGAGGGATGAACAGTCGTCCTTAGTGGCTCAGCTAAATTATATTACCCTTAGGCTGCTAGAAGATTTAGAATGTATAGTTTTTTAGGACATGTATACACATTGGTGGCACAGCAAGATTTAAGAGAAGAAAAGAGGCCAATTTAATCTTAGGGACTAGGTGATTCTTTTTAAATGTAAAGTCACAGGACCGTTGGGGCAATTTAGTCAAGTTAATGTAAATTAGCTCCAGTGATTGTTACTTTACAAGCTGACAATGATTGCTTGAAACCAGTCTCATCATCCTGACAGCACAAGGTGTACACTAGAAAATGCAGGTTCTAGCAGGAAACACAACACTCTCATTTTCAGCTTCACATAAGCTCACAGACTCACTGATATGCAATGTAGAAAACTTTTTTTATTCAAGTTTCTCATAAACATAAACTGGTGCCATAAGATACAATGTAATTCTATGCAATTCGGGTTTTTACCCCGCACAACACCAGATCTGGTCAGAGCTGATATGCAACCAAAATGGTGCAGGGTCTGCACCAGAAGACATATGAAGAAAGACTAACGGAGCTTAAGATGTATAGCCTGGAGGAAAGGAGGGAGGGGGGGGGACATGATAGAAACTTTCAAATACCTCAAGGGAATCAACAAAGTCCAAGAGGGTAGCATCATTCAGAAAAAGAGATGTGCAAGAACAAGGGGGCAAACTGGTGCCATAAGATACAATGTAATTCTATGCAGCTCCAGTTATTACCCGGCCCAACACAAGATCTGGTCAGAGTTGATATGCAACCAAAATGGTGCAGGGTCTGCACCAGAAGACATATGAAGAAAGACTAAAGGAGCTTAAGATGTATAACCTGGAGGACAGGAGGGAGAGGGGGGACATGATAGAAACTTTCAAATACCTCAAGGGAATCAACAAAGTCCAAGAGGGTAGCATCTTTCAGAAAAAGAGATGTGCAAGAATAAGGGGACACAATTTGAGGATAGAGGGGGAAACGCCTCAGAAGTAATATGAAGAAGTATTTCTTCACAGAGAGGGTTGTAGATCCATGGAATAGCCTTCCTGAGGAGGTCATAGAGTAAAAAACAGTGGGGGAATTCAAGAATGCATGGGACAGACATAAGGCAATTCTAGTAGGGGGTAGGAGGAAGTAGGTTGTTGGTTAACTAGGATCTGCAGCTTATCCGTTAGATAGGGAAATGGTCAGACAAGGTGGGCCAAGCGGTCCTTATCTGCCATCAGATTCTATGTTTCTGTGATATGGCTGTGGAAAGCTTTTAGGAGTGGCAAGAGCATGGAAAAGAATATGCAGTGCTTTTGCTGCACCAGAGTCAGCCGTAAGTAATACTGCAGCAATTACAGTACTGCGCATGCATGATACTCGCACATGTGAAGTTTGCATTGTAGTCAGCCCTGTACAACATGGCAATGCTGACATAACTATGTATGCATGATAGACATGCATGCTCGGTTTAAGTCAACATCACCATGTTGCACACAGTGGCCATCAGTACTGCAGTTTCAGAACAGAAAAGTAGTGCACCAGGAAGTGGGTATGTTTAAATGGCCTGTGAAGGGGAAGGGCTGCATAAACAGAATCACTGGAAACTATGTCGGAGCACTGTAGCAGCAGATTAGACAGTGGTCCAGTTATGTGCTTTCACAGTGCTGTTATGCAAATCTGATGATGGCATAACATCCTTGGAACTTGGCCCATGCAGCCATACAAATCAGACTCAGGAGGAGTCTATTAATAAACTAGAGATCTGGTCTGGGACTTGCCCATCATCACAGCCACTTTCTCATTCTTTTCTAAGCAGTAACTTCTGGCAAATATGCCATAATCATATTGATCTTGGTGCTGGTAGATTACTTCTGGTTTTCCCCTGATTGTATTAGGTGGGGGTAGTAGCAGTCTTAAAGTGATAGCTGTTGGTGGTGGCATGCTCTGGAAAACAGTGGTCCCTGTGCTCATCTGCACATTTTAGAAATTATGCCTTTCCTTGTGTTTACTGTAAAGAAACTGACCCCTTTAACACAAAAACAAGGAGTCAGTTATGACCTCAGCCCCCTCCCCTTTTTGCTTCAAGTAAGGAACGTCATTATGAGTTTGCATCAGATGTACAGTGGCAGCCATAGATGCAAAATATTGTTAAACAGTAATCAACTGTGTGTAAAAGCTCTTTTCTTTTGAATGTGTGCTTTCTTAATGTTGTCAATGCCACTCCACTCATGTGTACTCTGCCCCTGGATCTCTGTATCCTAAGTGCATTATTTTACATTTTTGTGTTCAGGACAAAAATGCTTTTCAAATGAGGGTAGTCACTAATCTAAATTCTTTATAGTTTTTTATGTTTCCTTGCGCGTGCGCAAGAAACATCTTGTGGTAGAATGACATTTCAGAGGTGTGTCAGGGATGAGTCCAATGCACAGCAGTCTACAGTGGGCTTGTCCCTGGCAGACCAATGAGCATGCAACCAGATTGTGACACTAGTCATAGTTTCACATCTGGAATCCTTTCTTTAGTTGAAAGAAATAAAGTGCTTCAATGAGAGCACTTCATTCCTTTCATTCATGCCCATACTGATCTTATTGCTAGTCTCCCTACCAATCCTGCAGATGTCTGGGTACCCAGCTATACACTGCATCCCCCACTCTGTGCCATATGCAGTAAACAGTCCTAGCAGTAAAGAACAAATAAATAGTATTTATCCTTACCCAGACAGTTTCTGTGTGAATGACAGTGCATGTTCTTGTCCCTGAGTTCCTCTCTGTCTCCAGTGCTTCATGTGTGCCACAATGCCTAGCCTGCACATTGCTTTCTGTGGTGATACCCACTGACTGACCCCATGGATCTCTGAGTGCTCATATTGCCTCAGTGTGCCCCCCACACCACCACACAATACAAGGAGCAAGAGTGCTGAGAAGTGAGGCAGCATTGTCTGCAGAGCTGTAGCTTAATCCTGGATGGTGGGGAGATGGAGACATGGGCTGCAGAGACAGACATTGAGAAGGAGAGGTAGCACCACCCCCCCAAAAGACAGTGCAGGATTGAAAGATGTGGTGAGTGGCACCAGTGTCAGGGAGAGAGTGGAGAGAGAGAGACCCCAAACAGTGAGAGCAACATGCTGATACATGGCAAATAAGCGGAATGTGAGTGATCGCCAGGTGACAGGCTATCACTATTGCAGCACCACCTTGGCAGTGTTAAACTGGGGGCAGTGCAATGTAGTGACCATAACAAAAAGACTTGCCTGCTTATGTTGGAGGCTGAGAAACTTACTATACTGCAGAGAACAAACTAGAACGCATTTGAGGAACTGGGAACCTGGTAAGACATAATATTGTTGGGGACTTGTTAGGAAGGTAAGCTACGCTTTCTACAGAAAGTTTCATTTTTTCTTATTGGCATTAAGAAGGGAATTGCAGGATTCCATTAAAGTGTAGTAATTTTATAACCAGAGGGGGTGACATACAACTGAAGTTGCTTGATTCCTGTGCTTGAGACCTAGGATTTGGGAGGATATTTGTGCAACATTTTAGAAGTGTCCTGCTGGCTGAGCAGTGAGTTTATACCTGGTTTCAGAAAAGGGTTTGTGTATTAGAATCTGAAATAGCAAAGTGTCTACATTGAAAGGCCTGCTTACATCACAGGTGTCACTTGTCAATTAATTGATTCTGGGTGGGGCTTTTATCACTGAGCTGTCTTAGGCAAACTACACAGTGAGGAGCCAGTCAGAAAAGACTTGCCTGCTTCTGTTGGAGACTGAGAAAGTTGCTATACTGCAGAGAACAAACTAGAATGCATTTGAGGAACTGGGAACCTGGTAAGACATAATATTGTTGGGGACTTGTTAGGAAGGTAAGCTACGCTTTCTACAGAAAGTTTTATTTTTTCTTATTGGCATTAAGAAGAGAATTGCAGGATTCCATTAAAGTGTAGTAATTTTATAACCAGAGGGGGTGAAATACAACTGAAGTTGCTTGATTCCTGTGCTTGAGACCTAGGATTTGGAAGGATATTTGTGCAACATTTTAGAAGTGTCCTGCTAGCTGAGCAGTGAGTTCTTTTTTATCCCTGGACTCAGTAGAGTGGTTTGTGTAGAAGCAGTGGCGTAGTAAATTGTGGTGTTGGTTGACTTACTATAAAGGGCAGTACTCACCAGGATGGTGGATCAGTGGTGTATTTGATTGTTTCTAACAGTCACCAGTGGTTGTGGCCTACCCACCCACCCTTCCCCTCACCCCACCCACCCCAGGCGTGGCATTTCCTTTGTAGCCAAGGTTCTGACATCACTTCCTCAACAGGTCTTGGGGCAGAACTGTCATATTCTTAATAACCCAGCACAGTGCATAAAGGGTAAGTACACACCAAAAAAAACAAAACAAAAAAATATGTATTTTATATATTACTCATTGTATATTATAAGGAAGAGGGACATGTGGGGAGTGGTGCAATGCACTGGCTGTGGGGCAGCAGTTTTCCGGGAGTCATTCTGGACCTGCATTGCTGCCCTATTTGCAGGCAACTGTCAGCTCTGAGGGAGGAGGTTGCCCACCTCCAGGCTGAACTGGCAAGGACTAAGGAGGCCTCCCCCACCCAAAGAGCACCAGTTCCACAACCACTGCCTCAGAGGTTGTCATGTGTGAAGAGTAGATGGACCACAGTGGGTTCTGGGAGGGTGAGAGTGGTGGAACAGAGGGGTAGCCCCCAAGTTGTACCTCTACACAAATCATATGTCAGTCTGGAAAATCAAGGTTCCTCTGTGATGACACCCTCAGTGGAGACCCAGAAGAATGCTGGGGACATCCACAAGGGAGACCCACAAAAGAGTGGCAAGGGACACTACAGGGGAAATAAACAGCTTCTGATAGGGGACTCAATTGTTAGAGGTGTAGACCTGGGGAAGGGAGAGGAGAGGGAAATAAGGTGCCTGCCTGGTGCCATGGCTTGGAGGGACAAGAAGCAAAACCTCAGGATTGCAGAAGCAGCATCACAGGAGAGAGAACTAGATATCATTGTTCACCTCGGGACAAATGACCTAGATAGGCATGAGATCAGTGCAGTGTGGGATGAATTTGTGGAGTTGGGGAGGGGTCTCAGACAGGTAGAAAGCACGGCAACCTTCTCAGCGGTGCTACCAGTCTATGGCAGGGGTGAGGCTAGGGTACTGCACACCATGCTGTTTAATGAATGGTTGCAAAACTGGTGCAGAGCACAGGGCTTTGGCTTCATTGGGGACTGGGGGTCCACCTGGAGAGATGAAGGTCTATAATGGCATGATGGTCTGCATCTGTCCAGGAAGGGAAACAAGCTCCTAGCTGACAGGTTTAAATGCTTCCTTGGCAAGCTTTTAAACTAGCCAAGGGGGGAGGTGCAGATAGGAAAGAGGAAAGTTCAAGCCTCTCCCTACAAAACATGGCAGGTAGTAGGGTAAACACTGAGGTACAGAGCTTGACAGAGGGAAGGACAGGGGTAAGTGGAAAAATAGACAAGGGCAATAAGAGCAGGGATGGAGTAAAAGAGGATAAAGCCAACATTAAATGGAGGGCAATGAGTACCAATGCCTGTAGTCTTGGAAACAAGCTTCCAGAGCTAGTAGCCCTGATGGAAGAGGAACACTTGGATATTGTGGCAGTCACAGAAACATGGTACATGGAGAACCATGACTGGGATGTCAACATACTTGGGTACACAATCTACAGAAGGGACAGGGAGGGTAAAAGAGGAGGTGGAGTAGCTCTTTACATAAGGGAAGGGTTAAAAGCTATAGAACTAAAAAGTAAAGGGGGAGGACAAGAGGCACTCTGGGTCACCTCGAAGACAGGGAATGGCATCACAGTAGGTACAGGGGTTGTATACAGACCCCCGTCTCAAGGGGAGGAAATGGACAAGAAAATGATAGAGGGCATTCTCAAAATGGCTGAAAAAGGGGAGATACTGTTGATGGGGGACCTGAATATGCCAGATGTTAACTGGACGACATGTACTGCAGCCACATCCAAGAGCAGGGTCATTCTCGATGCCCTGCAGGGGGCATGCCTTAGACAGCTAGTGGTGGAACCCACTCAGGAGGGAGCAATATTAGACCTGGTACTCTCAAATGGAGAGAGGATTACAAATTTAGAAGTCAGTAGACATCTGGGAACAAGCGACCACTTCACAGTGTGCTTCACAATAAGCACAACCACGGAGACAAGCCATACAAAGACAAGGATACCGGACTTTAGAAGGGCTAACTTTGGCATAATGGGTGAATACCTGAGGAAAGCATTAGCAAATGGCCAGAAAGGAGGGGTGAAAGAACAATGGAGAAAAATCAAAACTGCCATCATGGAGACAACAAGCATTTGTGTGAAACAAATAAAGAAAACAAAGCGGAATAAAAAACCACTATGGTTCTCAAAAGAGTTGTCAGGGAAGGTTAAGGAGAAAAAGGCTGCATTCAAAAAGTATAACAAATCACAGAAGGAGCATGACAGGGAACTGTATCAATTAAAGCAGAAAGAAGTGGGGAAGGCAGTCAGAAAAGCAAAGGTCCAAACTGAGGAAAAGATAGCCAACTCAGTTAAGAAGAGGGAGAAAACCTTTTATAGGTACATTAGGGAGCATAGAAAGGTTAAGGGAGGGATAGTGAAGATTAATAAAGGAGTGGGAGGTGGGCAGAGGGAGACAGTGAAAAGGCAGAGATACTGAATGAATACTTTTGCTCAGTTTCACAAAAGAAGAAGAGGAAGAGTTACCTAAACCAAACAATAGAAGCACTCTGGGTAGTGGTGTTGACGCCAGTCCATTTACAGAAGAAAGAGTCCTGAAAGAACTCCTAAAACTCAAGGTGGACAAAGCAATGGGGCCTGAAGGGATTCACCCTAGAATCCTAAAAGAACTAAGGGAGGATCTAGTGACACCACTGACCACACTTTAACAAATCACGGGAGGATGTGGTACCTGAGGACTGGAGGAGGGCAGATGTGATTCCCTTCACAAAAGTGGGAGCAAGGCAGAAGCAGGAAACTACAGACCTGTTAGTCTGACCTCAGTGGTGGGGAAAATTATGGAATCACTTCTGAAAGAAAGAATTGTTCAGTACCTAGAGGCCAGCGGGGCACAGGACCCAAAGCAGCATGGATTCACTGCAGGAAGGTCATGTCAGATAAATCTAATCGATTTCTTTGACTGGGTGACCAAAGTAATAGACAGGGAGAGGCTGTGGCTATGGCCTACTTAGGCTTTAGCAAGGCAATTGACACAGTCCCGGACAAAAGATTAATAGCCAAGTTAGCCAGCCTGGGAGTGGGTCCCAGGGTGGTAGACTGGGTAGCAAACTGGCTGCACTACAGGACACAGAAGGTAATAGTGAATGGAACACATTCTGAATAAAGGGGGATTACTAGTGGAGTACCTCAGGGCTCAGTACTGGGTCCAGTCCTCTTTAACATCTTTATAGGTGACATTGCAGAGGGTCTGGAGGAAAGGTATGATTCTTTGCAGATGACACAAAGATCTGTAACAAAGCTGATACACAAGGGGGGGGTAGAAAGGATGAGAAGGGACTTGGCAAGGTTGGAGGAATGGTCAGATATATGGCAACTTATATTCAATGCAAAGAAGTGCAAAGTAATGCATGTGGGAAATAAAAATCCAGGAGAAGAGTACACAATAGCAGGGGAGGTACTAACAACAACAATAATGGAAAGGGATCTGGGTGTAGTCATATCATATGACCTAAAGGTGGGTAAGCAATTTGAGAAGTCAGTGAGGAGAGCCAGGGGGATACTGGGATGCATAGGGAGGGGCATCACAAGTAGAAAATGAAAGTGGTTATCCCTCTGTACAGACAGTTGGTGAGACCCCATCTGGAGTACTGTGTGCAGTTTTGGAGACCTCATCTACACAAGGAAATAGACAGGATGGAAGCAGTCCAGAGGAGGGCAACTAAAATGGTGCAGGGTCTACATCAGAAACCATATGAAGAGAGACTGAGAGAGCTTAATATGTATACCCCTGATGAAAGGAGGGACGGGGGGACATGATGGAAACTTTGAAGTACCTCAAGGGAATCAACAAAGTACTGGAGGGTAGCATCTTTCAGAAAAAGAGATGTGTAAGAACAAGGGGGCACAATTTAAAGTTAGAGGGGGGGATGGCTCAGGTGTAATGTGAGGAAATTCTTTTTCATGGAGAGAGTGGTGGACGCATGGAACTGCCTGCCTGGAGAAGTTGTGGGGTCTAAAACAGTGGGGGAATTCAAACATGCATGGGACAGACATAAGGCAATTATAGTGGGGGTTGCACGAAGTAGGCTGTTGGTTAACTAGAATCTGCAGCTTATCCAATAGGTAGGGAAATGTACAGACTGGGTGGGCCAAGTGGTCCTTATCTGCCGTCAAAGTCTATGTTTCTATAACCATGAAGACTGGTGGCTCCCAGACCTGCTCCTGAACAAACATTCATTTAAATGGGTGGCCTATCCCCTAGCAGTGTCTACTTCCTCCCCCCCACCCCCTCTCACCTTCATCCCCCGTGAGAGACACAGCAACAGTGAAAGACACTTCCAGTGCGGCATATGTGTGCAGGTCCAATATGTTCTAGTCAGAGACAATGTCAACCCCGCCTCCAAACAGAGAAGTGGAGTACAGTGTGTGCCCGAGCTTGCTTGCCATCCATTTTATTTTCGCTCACTCTTCTGGAACCTTGCTGTCAGTCTGACTCTCTGTTTGTCTTTCTGAAGCTCATTGAAAGTGTGCAGCACATGCAGAGAGGCAGAGAAAGTGGCAGAAAGAGTGCCATGACCGGGACAGAAAGAAGTGCTGCAGAGTTTTCCTTTCACTGTGGGGAGCGGGGGAGAGAGAGAGAGAGAGACCAGCAGAGGCACAGTGTAAAATTAACTTGATTTATTCCACCACTGCACAAAAAGAGCACCTAGAAAGAGCCAGAGACAAATATGTGTCACATATTTGCCCCATCACATTGACTAGGACAGTGTAGGGTGGACACTGGATGGGCACCCTGGGTAGTTGCTGCCCCGTACACCTCCAGCTCACACCAGCACATATGGAACAATCTGCAGCAGCCACAGACTGAGGTAGGTTGCTTATCTTCCCCTCCACACTCATCCCACTCTACACAGGTTAGCACAGTGACAAGGTGACCTCTAGGTGGGCAGCCCAAGGTAAATAGTGGACTGTGGCCTGGCAGAAGTTGGTGATTATTGCCCCCTCCACAACCATTCCACCATTGCACATTGGCTGTCCCAGCCAGAGACAGAAATGTGAGTTGCACGTTTGCCATGCCACACCTGTTTCTATATAGCCTGGTGGGTGCCCGGTGGGTAAAAATGGGGTTGCAGTCCAGATCCACTGGGTGGCCCGAGGTCATTGGCATCCAACACATCTTTCCACATTTCTGCACATATGAAGCATTTTCTCCTTCCATTCCACCTCCTGCACGTTTGGAGCACTCTGTAGGAGCCAATGACAGATATGGTTCACACATCTCATCATCTTCACCCATTCGAGTTCCATGAAAGCTGGCATTGACATTGGGTAGGCTTTAAGCAGGTGGCTCTTGGAGAATGATGCCCCATCCCCCCATCCCACCTCCACACAAGGGTAGCACCCTGAAGCAGCCAGGGATTGAGATGTAAGTTACATATCTGCCCTTTCATACCCATCCCTGCTCCATCAGAGCTAGCATGAAGGTTGGAGTGGGATTTGGGTGACTGGCACTTCCTCACCCTATGCCACACATCTACACTTGCAGAACACTCTACTTCAGCCAGAGGCTCTCCCTCCTAACGTGCTGCACCCATGGAGAACACTCTGATATACTGAGATATAAAAATGTGGATCTTGTATCCCCCCCTCCACAACTGTTCCCACCCTGCTGGGTGGGTGGGGGGGGTAGAATACAGTGGGTGCTTCTGAGTGACTGGTGCCCCTTTTGCACCCCCACCTATCAACCCAATACTTTACAGCAGGCATAGAAGAGATGTGATTGTACATCTGCCCCATCATAAACTGTGCCCATTCCAAAAAGTTTCACACACAGGCTGGAGTGGGGTCTAGGATGGTGGCCATTAAGTGACTGCCCCCCCATCCCACCTCCACACATGGGGAACACTCCTCCCCCTCCATGTCTCCTTTGCATATTGGGAGCAATTCTCCTTCTCCAGCCCTCTTCCACATGGTGGACACAGTGTTTTATGTGATCATATTTTGTCTCAGTCGTTGTTGAATGCAACATTGTACATATTGTAAATACTAATGTAAAGAAAATTGCTTTAATTTATATTATGTGTCCTTACTTTTTGTATCTCACACCATGTATTTTTCATTGCTTGCACATGTGACCTCCTTGCAAATGAACTTGCAGAATGGATTTTATCCCATCATGATAAACTTGAACTTGAAAATGGAAAGCACTCTTCTCACATAGGTGTCATTGCTCCACCTCCATCCCACCTCCATACATTATGAGCACTCATCCCCTGACCCCGTCCCCTACAGTGCTTCTTCCACCACATTTCATCTCCCCCACATGGATAGCACTTCTCCCACTGCATCCCACCTCCTGCACATAGGGAGCACTCCTTCACCTCCATTCAACCTCCACACATGGGGACCTTTCCTTTCACTTCATGTCAGCTCTGTATGTGGGGAGCACTCTGCCCTTCATCCCACTGCCCCTACATAGGGAGCATTGCTCCCCATCCATCCCACTCCTACACATGGGGACACCTCCACACATTTGCATCACTCCTCCTCTACCACCATCTCACCTCTGAATATAGAGAGTACTCCTAACCCCATTCCACCTTTGCACATGGGAGCACTCTGCAACAGTCAGAGACAAAGATGTCAGTCAGGCATCTATCTTTCCACATCTATTCCCATTCCACGTGATAATCTCCAAGTTGGGCAGAACATCTGTGGGTTGAGATGTAATGAGTGGGTTGCCCTGGTAGATGGTGACAATACCCCTCACCACCTCTCTGAATGACAGGAGTCCCCCCAACCCGAATCAATCTTTATTCTTTTTGCCACTCACCCCTTTTCTGATAATTATCCTTCTGTTTGCTTGCCTTACCAGTTGCTCCCCTCCCAAGACAGGACTATAGATCATTACGTCAGAGCAGATTTTCCATGACCTTTCCTGTCTTCTCTTCTGACCACACCACCATTCCAGCCACTGTCCAGCACAGTCAAGAAGACATGCTGCATGTTACTCACAGCTCGGCAGTGTATGGGTCAGTTCTTTCTCTAGTAGACCATACTTCAAGTTCTCCCACAGTTCAACTGAGGCTAGAGAAGAGCAGCACACAGTCCCACTCTACCACCATGACAGTCGACAGAACGCCACAACTTGCTAGGTGCTGTACAGATGACGCAGCACAGCAGCACACTCACTATTCTGTTTTACCAGGCTTTTTCTGCTTTCTCTGTTGATGATGTCTTCATCTCCCCTGGCCATCAATGGTCCCACATATGCACATTGGGTTGCAACTAGTTCCAACTGCTATGGAGACTGCTGAGACACTGAGTTTTTTAGCACCTGAGCCTGAGCCAGCCCAAAATTAAAAGACAGGAATTTGAAATCTTCTGAGGTGATTTCTGGAGGGGGGCTTGAACACCCTGGACACCCCTCCTGCCTACACCCATGCAATCCACAACAGTTCAGACACATGCAATGCTTACACTTAAAGGCACTCCTCCCAGCTCAGCCACCCCCCAGGCACACAAATGAACACTAACCATGACCCCTGCCACTTACTCTACATCAGCGAGGATCTCTCACTCTCAAATGGTCAATCCTATACAAGAAGTGGAGTTGGGGTTTGGGACTTCAGTCAGACCTGCTGCTGTAATGGAGCTCGAGTCTGCTTGAATACAACAGGAAAGCTAAACTGAGTCCCTGTAATTCCTACAGACGAAGGGCTGCTGCACAGATGATCGCTACAGCCACTCACACACCGCTGGGGATTTAAAACAGGAGCTGGACTATGGCAGGCAGCCTGCCATCCACCTCCACCTCCTCCTCCTCCTACACTGACTGCTTGCAGCACTTGCCAAGCTCCTCCTCTGCTACCAGTGCCCACCAACGGTCAGTAGTGTTGATGGATGGCCCCATTGGAGTGGTCAAGTGAGCCCCTCGACTTGTTGCTAGTCCCCGCAACCAATGTTCTCTTTTGACTTCCCTTTGTGCCTGGTTGCATTTGCCTGTTTTTTTTTTCAAACACCCAATAAACTTTTTTTCTAGTGTCTACTTACAGACTATTAACTATATCAACATAAAATATAATTGCTTTGAAGAAAATAGAAGCCTTTATTATGGCTCAGCTTCAATGTATGGTTGGAGAACACTGAAATCTCATCTTGATTGTTTTACTTTCTTATTGCTATTTTGTATTTTCAGATTAAATCAAACATGATAAAATATATATATTTTTTGAGAAGATAGAAGCTTTTATTATGGCTCTTTTTGGTTTGATCCACGCACACTGAAGCATTGAAGCAGTGAGATCACCATGATTCTGATAGCCTTGCACATTCCTCTGATCCTAAAAATATGTATCACAGTGGTTGTATAATTGTAGGTCTATATTCAAATGGCTTTAATTCATTATAATTACATACTAACAAGAATAGTCTTAATGAGCACTTTTAAGATTTCATAATTTGACCTTTTGCAGTTTAAATGACCTCCCAATGCTAGAGTCTTCAATTTGTTTTATCTAAACATTTCTTTGCTCAGTTCATTAATAGTCCAATAAGATTTAGAATAAAATTACTTTAGAACAAAAACTGTATAAACTTTGGGTTTGATTTTGTGCAAATATTAACTTCTCTCCGAGCTGAAAATGCATAGGAGATTAATTGTACATACGTTTGTATTTCTCCACATTTTTACTTCAGAAATTTGTTAAAAAAAAAAGAAAAAGAGAAAATAACATTTAACATCCCAATAAGATTTAGAATAACATAAAATTGTAATAAAACTGCATAAACTTTGGGTTTGATTTTGTGAAAATATTAACTTCTCTTTGAGTTGAAAATGCATAGGAGATTAGTTGTACATACTTTTCTATTTCTCCACATTTTTACTGTGGAAATTTGTAGAAAAGTATGAAAAAATAACACCTGACCTTTTGCACAAGTCTTGACCTCCCATAAAGGGAATGGCTTAAAACTTACTTGGGAGGCATTCAAGAGTTATTCCAAGATCAAGATTTAGTAAACTATAAATGTAATGCATTTTAATAATTGAAGTTGCCAAAGAGGATATAATAAATGAAAAAAATCTGTGTTGCAGCATAGATGTCTAAATGTTTTACAGACATATATTGTTTGTCTTCTCTGTCTTCCTTCTTCCTCCTATTTGGTCAATGTCAGCTTCACATATAGATCTTATTGGATATTGCTGGCTAATAATTACTAAAATTAATCTGCTGCTTTTTTTCTGAAAAGATTTAACATGACCCCATCCTGAAAAGATTTAATGTGATCCCAATAAGCAGATCATTTTGTTTCAAGCTGGTAAGCACTAAAGAATTCCATTGAAGTACTAGTAAGTTATGATGATCTACTGTTAAATTAGACATGACAAGATGATCTGGTCTTATTCCTCTTAAAGTGGCATAGTGCTTTAGAGAAAGGCTGTTATATGTTCAGTAGGAGTTGCGGCAAACAAATGTAAAAAATCTCTAAAAGTATACTAATTATGCATAAACCATCTTATGAAAGTTGTTCAGGACAAAATGACCTTTCAAATGAGATTATTCATTAAGCTGCACTAATTATATTTTTTAAACAATGGCCATCTGATTACCCGAATTTTCATTTTTCTTCACAATTTTCACCTTTCAGATAGCTATATTTCAAAAAATCTAATGAATTCAGATTAGTGACTGCCCTCATCTGAGAGATCATTTTGTCCTGATCAGCTTTCATGTTGGTGGTATATTGGTAACTGTGACAACCTATCTCTCTCTCTCTCTCTCTGAGCTGGAACAGCTTTTAGAGAGGTGTCTGTCCTTGGGTATTCATTGTAATCAGCTGGGTTCACCCAGCGTCAATCTCCCAAGTTTATAAAACTGGGTAGTCGAACATGCAATTGCACAGATCAAAGTCTGGTAGTGTGTCTCTCTCAGATGGCGGATGCTAAAAAAAGTTTACTTCAGCCAGTGGAAACCATGTATTACCTTAGAAAATGACATCACAGTCACAACTATTGAGTAAATAAATAGCTATTTACTTAACAGAAAGTGAAAAGAAGCATTACAAGATATCTGTATTCAAAACAAGAGAATAACACTGTTACAGGAAACGTAAACAAATGTTTTTAAATAACAGATGACAAAACAGAAAAAGGCTATTACTGAGATATGCTAGTATCAAGCTTACCCTTCCCTATTCTTCAGAAAACACTGGATCCTATGCTATCTGCCAGCTCCCATGGACATAGCTAGAAGGGTAGGCAAAAGCTTAGTCTCTTGGATAGTTTCTTCCTTCAACTCCAAGAGTAACTCCCAGTCCCCACTCACTGTTTTTCAGCATCTTATATTCTCTCTTGAGGTAAGGCAATTCTTATTCCCCCTTTGAATGCACCAACCATCTACATGTATGTATTTAGTTGTCGCAATCAGACTGCATGCCTATCAGTGACCAATTAATGCCCTTTTAACCTTAAGTTTATATTTGAGTAAACCAATCCCTTTAAACTGTCAGTCTGTGTGTCTGAGATTTATGGTTTACCTAGCCAGATATTGCTGGACAGTGAAATCTCAGCCTGTGTGTTTTTTGTTTTCAGACTGCTAAAAAAAGTGTCTGCAAGAGAACTGAAATATTAACTCCTTCCTTCCCATTTCTGTCACATGCCCCCAGGTGATGAAGGCATGTCCCTTGGGCCACCCCAAGTCACACAGCCATTCATGCAACTGCTGGGAAGTGCCCAAAGTATCCAGCCATGCCTTTAGACCTGTCTAGATAATCCATCCACACTGGCATTTTGTTTACCACTACAATGCTGGATGGTCATGTTGTATGCCTGCAATACCAAACTCCAATGTAGTAGTTTTCCATTTTGCCCACTTGACCTATGAAGCCAGATCAGGGGATTATGATCTGTGACCACTGTAAATTCTCTCCCGTATAGGTAAGGTTGCAGCTTCTGAAGGGCCCACACTATTCCCAAGTGTTCCTTCTTCATTGTGGCATAGGTTTTCTCTCTGGGCAGATACCTCCAGCTGAGGTACACAACCGGGTGCTCCTCCCCCTGCTGGATAACCTGGCTCAGCACGGTGCCCAGCCCATGATCTGAGGCATCCACATGGACAATCAACTTTAGGCTGTAATTGGGACTGGCCAATACAGCTGGGTGGCTCAGGGCCTTCTTTAGCTCCTGAAAAGCGACCTCACAACCTACAGACCACTGAATCTTATCTGGCTTTCCCTTCTTGGTTAGGTCTGTCAGGGGTTTAGTCAGATCACTATAGTGAGGAACAAACCTCCAGAAGTACCCTGCTGTCCTCAGAAATGCCCTTACCTGTTTCTTAGTGGTAGGAGTAGGCCAGACCAAGATGGTATCTACCTTGGCAGGCTTTGGACGGATGTATCTGCTACCCACCTGGTGACCAAAGTAGGACACTTCTGCCATACCTTTCTGGCACTTTTCTGCCTTGACTGTACAACCTGCATTCTTCAGCCTGTGGAACACATCCCATGCATTCTTGATGTGCTCATCCCAGGTCTGGCTGTATATGGCTATATCATCCATATACACCAATGCAAACTCACCTACCCCAGAAAGAATGTGATCCACAAGCCGTTGAAAGGTTGCAGGTGCATTCTTCACTACAGATGGCATTACTTTGAATTCATATAAGCCAAATGGAGTGACAGAAGCTGATCTCTCCCTGGCTGCAGGGGTCAGAGGTACCTGCCAGTAGCCCTTTGTTTGGTCTATTGTGGTCAGATACTTGGCTCCTCCCATTTGCTTCAGGATCTCATCTGTTCTGGACATGGTATAGGCATCCACCTCTGTGCAGCTATTAAGCCTCTAGTGGTCAAGGCAGAATCGTGTGGTGCCGTCCTTTTTGGGGCTCAATACCATGGGTGATGCCCAGGGCTACTGTATTCCTGGATTACTCCAAGTTCTAACATCTCTTTGGGCTCCTCTTTCACAGTCTGCTTAACCTGCTCAGGTACCCTGTAGGGAGACTGTTTCAGGGTCACCTGGAACCCTGTATCCACATGCTGCTCTGTCATCATGGTGTACCCCGGTTTCCCTGTGAACATCTCTTCAAACTCTCTCAGCACACCCCACAATTCCTGCACCTAGGCTGGTGTCAGCTGTTCAGAGAAGGTAAGGTTGTCCATAGAGGATGCAACCCAGCCTCACTGAGCAGGTCCACCAGTGGATCCATCTCAGTTTCCTCCTCTGGGGTACTGCATACAGCAAGAACCAATTCCTCCTTTTCATAATAGGGCTCCAGCATGCTAACATGATACAGCTTTCACCTGCATCTTCTGTCTGGTAGCTCTATCATGTAATTGACATCACTAACCTTTTGGACAATAGAGAATGGCCCCTCCCAGGATGCCTATAGTTTATTCTGTTGGACAGGGATGAGTGCCATCACTCGCTGTCCCACCTCATATTCTCTGGCTCGAGCCCTATGGTCGTACCAGACTTTCTGCCACTGTTGCGCAGTGACCAAGTGCTCCTGAGCAAGCCCCGTGAGCTCCTTAAGGCAGGTCCAGAAGTCCAGGACATACTCCACAACAGACTTCCCTTGGGAGGCATGGTCACCCTCCCATTCATCCCAAATCAAATCTAGGGGCCCCGCACCCTAAGACCAAACAGGAGCTCAAAAGGTGAGAACCCTGTGGACTCCTGTGGGACTTGTTTGTTTGTTTAATTTATTTATACTGGTAAGACCATGGGCCAAAGACCCATTTTCATGGTCAACCAGTTTCACATAAACATACAATTAAACAAATATACAAAATACAAAGATACAAAAGTACTATTCACAGTAAATCTCAGAACACCAATAATATACATTACAAGAGTATCAGGCAAAACATTTGCATTCACTTTCTAGAAATAGATCATTCCTAAGTCTCTTCCTAAAATACATTAATGATCCTTTCAGGCAATATAGAATGGGTGACAGATAATTAAAGAGATAAGGGAGAACATACAGTAGAGTTTCCTGGCCCTTAGAGGTCTTCGTCCTGGGTATTTCAAAGTAAGTGGAATCAGCAGACCTTGTGCAAACAGAACTATGTCTCTTAAAGAAAACATCAGCAACCTCAGGTGCCCCATTTAAAGTTATTTTCTTTGCCAACATGCTTAGTTGAAATTTAAAGCACAGGTCTAATGGCAAAAAGCCTGCATCCCTCAATAGTAGACAGTGATGTGTCCTAGCAGGAAGTTCTGTGGAAAATCTAGAAATTTGATTCAGAAGAATTATAACTTTATTTATTAATCCATCCCCTGCGGCATAACAAATCATGAGACCATAATCAATAGTAGGAATAAGGAAGTTATGAGCAAGTATTCTTCTTGTGGATAGTGCTAAGCAAGAATTAAGTCTGTATAAAACCCCTAATCTCTGATGAGTTGCTTTAATCAAACTAGAGATGTGTGGTTCAAACATCATGCCTTCTTCTATTGAGTCCCAAATATTTAAATTGTTGAACTTGTTCAATAATATTTTCCTGCACTGTATGTAATAATACCTCAATACCTGTCCCAGTTCATTTTCTTACTTTTTGAAAAACCATAGACTTAGTTTTCTTTTCATTCAGAACAAGTTTGTGTTCCATAAACCAATTGTGAGCTGCCTGAAAATCAACTGTCAGATCTTTTCGAACTGTTAATGTTTGAACCGTTCGTGAGGCTTACCACATCATCTGTGTAAAGTAATATCTGAGAATTAGTGCATACAGAGGGAAAAGTATTTAAAAATAAACTAAACAAAAGGGAACCCAAAATTGACCCTTGTGGAACACCCAATGAGATAAGAGTGGGTTGTGAGAAATGACCATCAATCTTTGTTACCTGTGTACATTGATTTAAATAACTCCCAGACCATTCTACCACCTCACCAGATGTACCTAGATCAAAGAGGGATGATAGTAGAAGGCCATGATCTACCAAGTCAAAGGCCTTGGTGAGGTCCACAAACACTGCCCCAGTATATTGGTCACCATCCATGGCCAACTGGACAGCGCTCGTGAACCCCACCAAAGCTGTGACGGTGCTATAGAAACATAGAAACATTGACTTTGATGGCAGATAAGGACCACTTGGCCCACCCAGTCTGCCCATTTCCCTACCTACTGGATAAGCTGCAGATTCTAGTTAACCAACAGCCTACTTCCTGCAACCCCCCACTATAATTGCCTTGTGGCTGTCCCATGCATGTTTCAATTCCCCCACTGTTTCAGACCCAACGACCTCCTCAGAAAGGCTGTTCCATGTATCCACCACTCTTTCTATGAAAAAAAAATTCATCACTTTACCCCTGAGCTGTCCCCCTCTATCTTTAAACTGTGCCCCCTTGTTCTTACACATCTCTTTTTCTGAAAGATGCTACCCTCCTGGACTTTGTTGATTCCCTTGAGGTACTTGAACATTTCTATCATGTCCCCCTGTCCCTCCTTTCATCAAGAGTATACATATTAAGCTCTCTCGGTCTCTCTTCATATGGTTTCTGCTGCAGACCCTGCACCATTTTAGTTGCCCTCCTCTGGACTGCTTCCATCCTGTCTATTTCCTTGTGTAGATGAGGTCTCCAAAACTGCACACAGTACTCCAGATGGGGTCTCACCAACTGTCTGTATAGAAGGATAACTACTTCCCTTTTTACATTCGCTTGTGCTCATGCACAAGGACCATTTTGGGAGAGTTGCACACTTTGGAGGTGTGCCTCTCCCATTCAATCCAGTGCTCTGTTGAGCAGGCGTGGCAGTCCTGCACCAATGGGTGCAGGAGCTCTGTATGACAGCGGTGGTCTTCTGCTTCAAATAAAACCGCCGCTGTCATACTGAGCACTGCATCACGCCACCCCCTCACATCACACACTCCCCCAGCATGCTTCCTCCGCCCCCAAAGCTTTGGTGCGATGGGAGCCCACCCAGGCGTAACCAGCGTTGTTTGCTGATGGGTGCCAATCCCGCCGGCCCCTTGCGTAGTTTGCCGACGGAGGTGCCCAATCCCCCATCGGCTCCTCGGCCCCCCCAGCCATCTTCTGCCATGCTGGGGGCCCACCCCAGTGTGGCAAGTGTCCCACGTAGTCCATTTTTAAAAAAAACCTGTAAGGAAAAAACGGTCCCACGTAGTCTCCCAGTCCACCCTCCACAGCCCGCACCCACCACTGTACCCAGCCTCCCCCCCCTCACCCCATACTTACCTCTGGAGCTTGGCACGACAATCTTCGGTGGACCAGGAACACGTCTGCACTCTTCAAAGCTGACCGCGAACTGAGGAAATGCTGGTAAGCTGTATAATGGGCTAGATAGGGGGGTTTCAACTGTTGCATATCTCAGTCATTTTTTGGAATTTTTGCACCAAATTTTCAACATGGGGTTTTTGGGACCCCTTCTCATGAATGATGTCACTGTCATGGCGTTATTCAGGCCCAAGGGTGATTTCGCAGTCACCGCACAGCCACTGTGTGAAATCACCCTTTGGGCTGACTAACCTCATATGACAGTGTACATGATCATGAAGGGGTCACCATATTGAAAATGTACAAAATTCAAAAATGACTATTTCTGAAGCATGCATTGCAGTTCCTCACGCTGAGCTAAAGTTCGTGAATTTTCAATATTTTCACTCCAGATTTTCAACATTGCCATTTTACCACACCTCCTTATGAGCAGTACAACTGTCATTTTTCACATCTCACCCAAAATGTGCTTCCGCCCATGTAGCGCACAATGGCGTAGTCGGTGGCAAAATCAATGTATGGGACACATGAAGAAAATCACAGTGACACTGTTCATTAGCAGAGATCTTAACATGGCTATGTTGAAAATTTGGTGAAAAAAGTCCTAGAAATGACTGTTTTTCGAGCGTGCATTGTGCAGTTCCTACGGACGCTCATAGGTTTGCGAATTTTCAATATTTCTACTCCAGATTTTCAACATTGCCATTTTACCACACCTTCTTATGAGTAGTACAGCTGTCATTTTTCACATTTCACCCAAAACATGTTTCCACCCATGTAGAGCACAGTGGCGCAGTCGGTGTGTGAAATCAATGTATGGGACAAATTAAGAAAATCACAGTGACACTGATCATGAGCAGAGGTCTTAAAATGGCTGTGCTGAAAATTTGGTGAAAATATTCCTAAAAATGACTGTTTTACTAGTCTGCATTGCGCAGTTCCTACGCACGCTCATAAGTTTGAGAATTTTCAATATTTTCACTCCACATTTTCAACATTGCCATTTTACCACACCTCCTCATGAGCAGTACAGCTGTCATTTTTCACATCCTGCCCAAAATGTGTTAAGAAAATCACAGTGACACTGATCATGAGCAGAGGTCTTAAAATGGCTGTGCTGAAAATTTGGTGAAAAAATTCCTAAAAATAACTGTTTTATGAGTGTGCGTTGTGCAGTTCTTACACACGTTCATAAGTTTGCGAATTTTCAATATTTTCACTCCAGATTTTCAACATTGCCATTTTACCACACCTCCTCATGAGCAGTACAGCTGTCATTTTTCACATCCTGCCCAAAACGTGTTTCCGCCCATGTAGCACACAATGGCGCAGTCCGTGTGCGAACTCAATGTATGGGACACATTAAGAAAATCACAGTGACCCTGTTCATGAGCAGAGGTCTTAAAATGGTTGTGTTGAAAATTTGGTGACAAAATTCCTAAAATGACTGTTTTACGAGTGTTCATTGCGTAGTTCCTATGCACGTCAGAAGTTTGTAGAATTTTTCAATATTTTCACTCCACATTTTCAATATCATATTTTACCACACCTCCTTATGAGCAGTGCAGCTGTCATTTTCACATCTTGCCCAAAACATGTTTCCACCCATGCAGCACATAATGGCACAGTCGCTGTGTGAACTCAGTGTATGGGACACATTAAGAAAATCACAGTGTCACTGTTCATGAGCAGAGATCTTAAAATGGCTATGTTGAAAATTTGGTGAACAAATTCCTAAAAATGACTGTTTTACGAGCGTGTGTTGTGCAGTTCCTACGCATGCTCGTAAGTTTGCGAATTTTCAATATTTTCACTCCAGATTTTCAACATTGCCATTTTACCACACCTCCTTATGAGCAGTACAGCTGCCATTTTTCACATCCTGCCCAAAACGTGTTTCCGCCCATGTAGTGCACAATGGCGCAGTCGGTGTGCAAAATCAATGCATGGCACACAGTAAGACAATCACAGTGACACTGTTCATTAGCAGAGGTTTTAAAATTCCAATGTTGACAATTTGGTGAAAAAATTCCTAACAATGACTGTTTTACGAGCGTCCACTGCACAGTTCCCACACACGCTCGTAGGTTTGCGAATTTTCAATATTTCCACTCCAGATTTTCAACATTGCCATTTTACCACACTTCCTTATGAGCAGTACAGCTGTCATTTTTCACATCCTGCCCAAAATGTGTTTCCGCCTATGTAGCGCACAATGGGGGTAACAAAAAGGTCATGCTGAAAATTTATTGTGCAAACACCAGCAATCGCACAAGGCATTAGGGTAAAGCACTATACATGTCAAGCACCACTGCAAATACCTGCAAGCGAACGTTCGGCATTGACAAATGCTTGTTCTACTTGTGGTACCCCTTCCTATGCATCCCAGTATCCCCCTGGCTCTCCTTACTGACTTTTCACATTGCTTACCCACCTTTAGGTCATCTGATATGACTACCACCAGGTTCCTTTCCATTTTTGGTGTTGTTAGTACCTCTCCTGCTATTGTGTACTTTTTTCCTGGGTTTTTGTTTCCCAGGTGCATTACTTTGCACTTCTTTGCATTGAATCTAAGTTGCCATATGTCTGACCATTCCTCCAACCTTTCCAAGTCCCTTCTCATCTTTTCTACCCCCTCTTGTGTATCAACTCTGTTACAGATCTTTGTGTCATCTGCAAAGAGGCATACCTTTCCCTCCAGACCCTCTGCAATGTCACCTATGAAGATGTTAAAGAGGACCGGACACAGTACTGACTCCTGAGCTACTCCACTAGTAACCCCCCTTTCTTCGGAATGTGTTCCATTCACTATTATCTTCTGTGTCCTGTTGTGCTGCCAGTTTGCTACCCAGGCTACCACCCTGGGACCCACTCCCAGGCTGGCTAACTTGATTATTAATCTTTTGTGTGGGACTGTGTCAAATGCCTTGCTGAAGTCTAGGTAGGCCATATCCACAACCCTTCCCTGGTCTATTACTTTCATCTCCCAGTCAAAGAAATCAATTAGATTCATCTGACATGACCTTCCTGCTATAAATCCATGCTGCTTTGGGTCCTGTGCCTCGCTGGCCTCTAGGTACTCAACAATTCTTTCTTTCAAAAGTGATTCCATCATTTTCCCTACCACTGAGGTCAAACTTACAGGTCTGTAGTTTCCTGCTTCTGCCTTGCTCCCACTTTTGTGAAGGGGAATCACATCTGCCCTCCTCCAGTCCTCGGGTACTGCCCCATCCTGCCATGATTTGTTAAAAAGCGTGGTCAGTGGTGTCACTAGGTCCTCCCTTACTTCTTTTAGGATTCAGGGTGAATCGTCAGGTCTCATTGCTTTGTCCACCTTGAGTTTTAGGAGTTCTTTCAGGACTTTTTTCTGTGAATGGACTGGTGTCAACCCCTACCCAGAGTGCTTCTATTGTCTGGTTTAGGTAACTCCTCCTCATCTTCTTTTGTGAATACTGAGCAAAAGTGTTCATTCAGTATCTCTGCCTTTTCACTGTCTCCCTCTGCCCACCTCCCCTCTCCTTTATTAATCTTCACTATCCCTCCCTTAACCTTTCTATGCTCTCTAATGTACCTATAAAAGGTTTTATCCCCCTTCTTAACTGAGTTGTCTATTTTTTCTTTGGTTTGGGCCTTTGCTAGTCTGACTGCCTTCCCCACTTCTTTCTGCTTTAATTGATTTACAGTTCCCTGTCGTGCTCCTTCTGTGATTCCTTATACTTTTTGAATGCAGCCTTTTTCTCCTTAACCTTCCCTGCCACCTCTTTTGAGAGCCATAGTGGTTTTTTACTCCACTTTGTTTTTTTATTTGTTTCACACAAAGGCTTGTTGCCTCTATGATGGCAGTTTTTATTTTTCTCCATTGTTCTTCCACCCCTCCTTTTTGGTCATTTGCTAGTGCATTCTTTGGGTATTCACCCATTTTGCCAAAGTCAGCCCTTCTAAAGTCCAGTATCCTTGTTTTTGTACGGCTTATCTCCATGGTTGTGCTCATTGTGAAGCACACTGTGCAGTGGTCACTTGTTCCCAGATGTCTACTGACTTCTAAATTTGTGATCCTCTCTCCATTTGAGAGTACCAGGTCTAGTGTTGCTCCCTCCTGGTGGTTCCAACACTAACTGTCTAAGCCTGCCCCTGCAGGGCATCGAGAATGACCCTGCTCTTGGATGTGGCTGCGGTACGTGTTATCCAGTTAACATCTGGCATATTCAGGTCCCCCATCAACAGTATCTCCCCTTTTTCAGCCATTTTGAGAATGTCCTCTATCATTTTGTTGTCCATTTCCTCCCCTTGAAACAGGGGTCTGTATACAACCCCTGTGTGGATTGTGATGCCATTCCATGTCTCCAAGGTGACCCAGAGTGCCTCTTGTCCTCACCCTTTACTTTTTAGTTCTGTAGCTTTGATCCCTTCCCTTATGTATAGAGCTACTCCACCTCCTCTTTTACCTTCCCTGTCCCTTCTGTAGATTGTGTACCCTGGTATGTTGACATCCCAGTTATGGTTCTCGGTGTACCATGTTTCCATGACTGCCACAATATCCAATTGTTCATCTTCCATCAGGGCTACTAGCTCAGGAAGCTTGTTTCCATAGACTACGGGCATTGGTACTCATTGCCCTCCATTTAATGTTGGCTTTATTCTTTTTTCCGCATCCCTGCTCTTATTGCCCTTGTCTATTTTTCCATTTACCCCTGTCCTGCCCTGTGTTGAGCTCTGTACCTCAGTTTTTACCTTACTACCTGCCATGTTTTGTGGGGGGAGGCTTGAAATTTCCTGCCTTTTATCAGTGCCTCCCCCTTGGCTAGTTTAAAAGCTTGCCAAGGAAGCATTTAATCCTGTTGCCTAGGAGCTTGGTTCCCTTCGTGGACAGATGCAGACCATCATGCCAGTATAGACCTTTATCTCTCCAGGTGGACCCCCAGTACCCAATGAAGCCAAAGCCCTGTGCTCTGCACCAGTTTTGCAACCATTCATTAAACAGCATGGTGTGCAGTACCCTAGCCTCACTCCTGCCATGGACTGGTAACAGCTCTGAGAAGGTTACCATGCTTGCTACCTGTCTGAGGCCCCTCCCCAACTCCACAAATTCATTCTGCCCTGCACTGATCCCATGCCTAGCTAGGTCATTTGTCCCAAGGTGGACTATGATGTCTAGTTCCCTCTCCTGTGATGCTGCTTCTGCAATCCTGAGGATTCACTTCCTGTCCCTCAAGCCATGGCATCAGGCAGGCACCTTACTTCCTTCTCCTCTCCCTTCCCCAGTTTTACCCCCCTAACAATTGAGTCCCCTATCAGAAGCTGTTTCCTTCCCCTGTGATGTCCCTTGCCACCCTTTTGTGGGTCTCCCTTGTGGATGTCCTCAGCATTCTTCTGGGTCTCCACTGAGGGTGCCACCATAGAGGAACCTTGCTGTGCCAGAATGGCATATGATTTGTGTAGATGTACAACTAGGGGTCTTCACCTTTGGTCCACCACCCTCACCCTCCCAGAACCCACTGTGGTCCAACTACTCTTCATACTTGGCAACCTCTGAGGCAGTGGTTGTGGCAGTGGTGCTCTTTAGAAGGGGGGAGGCCTCCTTAGTCCTTGCTAGTTCAGCCTGGAGGTGGGCAACCTCTTCCCTCAGAGCTGACAGTTGCCTGCAAATAGGACAGCAATGCAGACCAGGCCGAAATCCATGTTGAGCAGGTGTGAGGACATTGTACTTTAGAAGATACTCAATCATTTGATCAGAAATTATTCTCTCTAAAACCTTTGAGAGAGGTTCTAATAGAGAAATAGGCCAATAGTTTTGAACTTTCATTGGATCACCAGCATTGAATATTGGTACAACAACAGAATCCTTCCATATTGTATGGAAAACAGAATTGCAAAGTGATTAATTAAATATTTGAGGTAATGGATAGCAGAGTAGATCCACGGTGATCCTCATGAGATGATAATCAATCCCATCCCCCCCCAGCTGAGGGATGTGGGTCCATTTTTAATAGATATCTCTTGACCTCCTCCAGAGAGGTAGATCTAAAATTATATCTTGGATATTGTAATTCAACAACATTATTCCTATTCCATGGATTACCAACACCAGATGGAATATATTTAGATAAGTCAGTAAAAGCATTGTTACATTCCTGAGCTATAAATTGAGGATTGGTTATAATCTCATTGGAATTATCTAAGCATGAAATGCTAGAAGAGCACTTCTTGCCCAAAAGTTCATTTTTCAATTTCCATGTATCAGATACATTCTTGCGCTTAAAGTCTCTTTGTCTATCCAAAAAATAGTTTATTTTTAAATTACAAACTAACATTTTACATTTATTTTTAATAGCCTTATATGTCACAAGGGAGGCATGGCTAGGAATTTTCCTATACGTTTTCCACAAAACATCTCAATCTCTCAATAGTTTCAATAGCTCGGGTGTTACCCACTTATGTTTATTTCTCCTAATCCTTAGTTTCCTAAGAAGGCAAACTTATAACAAATGTTGTTGAAAAGAGAGCAGAAGATGGACAATGCTTCATCAGCCTTGAAAATCTGCTCTATTCCTGTTCAATCTATAGATACCACAGCTGTTCTGAAATTTTCAGAGTCTATTTTATTTATACTACATGAGGATATAAATACAAGAGGAACCTTCTTTCTTATTGCTGTCCAATAACAATATACTGGACTGTGGTCAGTAACACTGTCCGATAGGACCCCTGATTGAGCAGTTTTGTTAGTGTCAGAGACCAATATCCAATCCAAAAGAGAGGTAAATCCAGATCTATAGTGAGTTCTAGTAGGGGCATTAATTAACTGTGTCAACCTGTTATTAGTAACCAGTTATTTAAATTTCAGCGAATCCTTTCCTAACCAATTCATGTTCAAATCTCCCAGAATTATTAATTCTCTATGTTTTGGAAGTATCCATCTTAAGGTCTCAATCAAGCTTAATCCCTCATCCTGCTGTCCTGGGGGTGCATAGATCACAACAAGTGTCAATACTTTATTCTCACCCAGGACAACAGATAGTAAAAGATAGTCACAGGTAGGGAATTCAGCAACGGGGTATTTAAGGTAACATTAATATAATCCTTAATATAAAATAAACAGACACCTCCCTTTTTAATCTTTCTGTCAACTCTGAAGATATTATAACCTTCTAAGTGAATCATTTTATCTGAAACCTTATTCGTAAGCCAGGTTTCTGTTAATGCTACAATATCAAATTGATACTGTGCTGTACTGACCAGGCAGTAAAATCGTCCCATTTTACCATCAGACTCTGCACATTCAAATGAACAATATTAATAGTATTTTTAGGAAAGGAGACAGTAGGCAAAGAATCATTAATGGGGCCTGGATTGGGATGGATAGAACCAGACATCAATAATAATGGAAGTATTATGTTTCTTTTAAAAAATACTGAGAAAAACCTCTGTCTCTGGAGGCTTTGCTCAACATTTATGTAAGGTCGCTTAGATATAGAAAAAAATACCAAATAAAGCCTGCTTAAAAGTCAAAAATGTCAAACATTTTTGTACTTGCTTTAAAACAGTAGTAACATAGGAATTAGGAATAAGAGGACTTAACCACTTGTCCCTTTCAAAATTCCAGTGCTGGGACCTAGCACTAAATATGGTCTATTATCAGCTATAGGCAAACCGTCTGTATCCTGTATAAATACCAAAGGAGGCTCCACTAGTGATATAAAGCTAAAACAAAATATCACAAAAAGCAAAATATTAATACAAAATTTCAACATTTGAACTAATATGTTAATATCTCCTAAAAATAAACTAAATTAATAATAAAGCAAACCTAAAAACCTATAAAACCAAGTCAGTCAGACTACAACTACCACTTCCAGATGCATATTATTCCAGCATCAGAGCAGAAGGTCCAACAAAGGTAATCCCCCACAATACTAAGGAAAACCAAAATAATGCATACAGAGATACAAAGGTGCCTGGTCAGGGAGAGAACTGCCTCCAATTCTCCTTTCTGTGGCAACCTGTAAACCTCCCACTCTTCTCTCCAACTCCGGCCCCTGTAATGGGCAGGCTCACTGCCTCTGGGAGAGTCCACTCGGTTATATGAGGTCAGAGGGAGGGGGGTGATGAATTTGTCTGTATAATTAGTTTGGGCAAAGAGAAAAAAAAAAGCAATTCATTTCTCCTAGAAAAGGAGTGAGAACTATTCCAGCTTGACACCAACAATATCCAAGGAACTGCCACTTCCTGGACATAGTTGTTAATTAATAAAATCAAGCAAAAGGAATAAAAAATTTTAAACCCCAAGGAAACTGAAAGAAGCCAGGACAGGGTGGAACCTCTCACTAATCCACCCATCCATAGCAACCTTGAGGTTCCAGTCTTAACTTCTGTCTCACCTTCCATGGAGTATATCAAAAGGAAGTAGCAGTCTAAGTAGAAAACACAGTTACAGGATAATCTAAGCTTAATAAGCCCATAAATTAGCTATTTCATTCAAAAGGTTACCCAATTACAAACCATATAGATTTTATATAGCAAAAAAACTTTAAAAACCCCACTAATAAGGCTAGCTATGTTAACCTTATTTATTTAAAGCATATTAATTCCATGGAGGGAGCAGCAGCCATGAGATACTCAATTATTTACTGACTAGTCAAAAGAACTAGCTCTCTCCTGGAACTAAGTAGGGACTAGCACAGACTACTATATCAGTTCTAAACACTAACACTGAGCTATAAACACTAAGTAGAAACTACTAACAACTACTAACAATATCATCCAAGACAACCACCGTAATACTTTAATAAACTAGCTGGACCTTAGCCCTGAGTGAAACAAAATATTTCTTCCGAGTGATGCTTGTGCCACTCACACTCATGAGTAAATCAGGCATGAGCTTTTGTGAATGGCAGCTCCTCCCCTTCTTGCCATCACGGCCAATGAGCTTACTGCCGAGCTCCCCACAACAACAATGCCATAGACAATTAACAAGGCACAGGGCCGATGATTTTTGGCAGAAAGATTAAAATGTCCCATAAGAAACACCATACAGTCACAGAGAGTCTTACTGGTGCCCCTTGATATACAGATGTAGCAGCAGGAAGCAATTCGGCAGCAGCACCTCTCAAAAAGTGGACAGATGTTAACGCTGCTTGTATATTTCACTCCCACAGCTTTCCTGTATGTGAATAGGAGATGAGGCAAATATTTGTCCCAATCCCTCTTACGCTGGTCTGCAGAAGTCCTTAGCGTGGTCTTAAGGGTTGAATTAAATCGCTCCACCAGACCATTAGCTTGGGGATGGTATGGGAAGGTTTTGAGCTGCTTTACCCCGCACTTCTCCCACAAACTACTCATTAACCCAGACATGAAACTGGCCCCCCTGATCTGTCAGTATCCC
Organism: Neoceratodus forsteri; assembly: GCA_016271365.2. NCBI lineage: Eukaryota > Metazoa > Chordata > Ceratodontiformes > Ceratodontidae > Neoceratodus > Neoceratodus forsteri. The sequence continues at coordinate 1,390,455,823 of CM057453.1, forward strand.
CAGGGGAAAGCCCACTTGGCTAAATATTCCCAACAGTGCGTCAGCTACCGGTTCCACCACAGAGGATGATCGGGCCACTGCCTCAGGGTATCTTGTGGCATAGTCAACTACCACCAGGATATATCATTTGCCAGTATGACATGGGGTGCTCAGTGGCCCCACAATGTCCACAGCTACCCTCTTGAAGAGTCCATCAATAATGGGCAGGGGCACCAAAGCTGCCTTGGCCTTGTCCCCAATTTTTCCCACCCACTGGCACTGTGGACAAGTCCTGCAATAATTTGCCACATCCTTGCCAATACCAGGCCAGAAGAAATTGTTGGTCAGCTGCTTTTTTGTACACCTCTCCCCCAAGTGGCCTGAAAAAGGGATATCATGGGCAAGGGCCAAACACTGCTGGCGTTAAACCTTATGGGTTGTCAGCTGCTGGAGCAAGTCACCATCTAGCCCTTTTTCTGTTGTACATTCTCTGTACAGCAGCCCATTGTCCCAGTAAATGGACTCTTTACCCCCTGAGGACCCTCAGTCCTATTAGCTATTTCTCTCAGTTTCTGCAAGGTAGGGTCAGTTCGCTGTGCAGCACTCAGCTGCCCTCCTCTGACCCTTCCCAGCATCCCTTCAGAAGGAAGTCCTGTGGGCTCCTCTATTTGTGACTGGGGTTCAGGACTGCTGCTTCTAGCCAGCCCCTCCCCCCATGCAAGCCACTTCCTCAGCCTCTGAGGGAGGGGCTGGACCACATTGAGTCACCCCCTCTTTATCATCAGAAGCTTGCCTTTTTTGCCTGACTATGAGTTGCAACACACACACCAGTGATTTCCTGTGGTCAAAATCATTCCCCATGATCACATTTACAGGGAGGCCCTCTATGACCCCCACCACCTTTTCTCCATGGCCCCCTTCCCAGCTCAGGAAGACTCAAGCCATTGGTGTTTGGACTACTGGCCCTGTGGCTGTCTGGATCTTGGAGTATTTCCCAGACCACATGTGCTCTGCCCAGATGAGAGCCTGCCTCACCAGGGAGATGTAAGTGCCTGTGTCCCTCAGTTCCTGGGTTACTGTTCCATTAATTACAATGGAATGCATATTCACATCAGAGGAGAGTGGTTCTTCAGGCTGGACACACCCTACAAACACACCAGTGCTATTTTGATCAACCCCTCCCCCATGCCTTTTCCCCTTAACCATTTTCTGAGGGCAGTTATATCTCAAGTGCCCCACTTGATTGCAAATATGACATTTCTTGGGTCCTGTCTCTTTGGTCCCTTTAGAACCAGAGGGTTCTGCTTTAGGCTCAGGAGCAGGCTGGTTTCCTTTGGACTGCCCCCCCATTGGACCCCTTATAACCATGTGCTGCCCCCCACCATGAGACTTACGCTGTGCTTGTGACCTGCTAGACATGTACATGTCAGCGCTTGCTGCCACCTCCTTTGAGGGGGTGCATGCCCTGTCTAGGAGCCATACACGCATATCCTCAGGTACAATATTAAGAAATTGTTCCCTCACAAACAAATCTTTGATTAGTTCGACAGTGTCTGCTTTAGCCCCCTCCACCCACCTATCAAGGTAAGTACACAGTTGAACCTGCAGTTCCACATAACTGTCTTCTGGGCTTTTCTTTAACTCCCTAAATTTCTTTCGTTAAGCCCAGGAGATAATTCAAAATGTTTAAACAACACTGTTTTAACCTTATCATAATCAGCATAGTCTTCATCACTGATTTTAGAAAATGTATGCAAAGCTCTCTCCGTAAATAAGGGTGTGAGATAAGTTGACCACAAAGCTTTAGTCAATTGGAATTGCTCACATACTCTTCCAAATGACCTTAAAAATAGATCAACATCATCTCCTTCTCTAAACTTGAGGGAACAATTTAGAATAAATTTTGGCTTCATGAGGAGAACTCACTCCACCATTGCTCATGGTTTTCTGGCTGCGCAGGGTCATCATCTCCTTCTCATTCTGTTGTCTCTGGACTTCATGCTGTTATCTCTGGAGTTCATGCTGTCATTCCTTCTCTCTGTCCTGGCATTCTCTTTCTTTTTCCTAGTGTCCTTTTTCTCTGTCTGCCAGTCTCTTTTCTTCCAGTTCTTTTATCTGCTTCCTGTCCTCTTGTCTCTTCTTCCAATCTTCTTGTTTCTGCTTCCAACCTTCTTGTTTCTGTTTCTGCTTCTAATCTTTTCACCTCCAGCACCTTGTCTTGCAGCAACAGCTTCAGTCACAGTGCATCAAGCTGGTTTGGGGGTCTGCTAAATCAGTTCCTGGCTCACCCCCAGGAACTATCTGCTTCTGGTCATGTGCCACCAGGGCGGCTATGAGGTCTGCCCTTTTCCTGTGTTTTAGTCCTTCAAACTGAATCCCCTTTTCCTGGCACTTTTCACAAAGCTGTTGCACATTAAGTGAGTCATACTCCATGGAGCTCATTCTCTAATCCTACAATACACTGTGCTAACTGGAAACAAAAATAAAACCATTGTACAAGTGAATTTTCTTATATATCCTGTTTTGCAACTGCTAAGGTAAATGTTCCACTGGCAAACTCTGTTTCTCAGTGTGCTAAACAGTCTGCTATCATCACCCCAGCACTGCCAACCAACTGTGACAACTCACGGTCACAATCCCACTCAGCAGGTCAGGCCCTCTGCTCCCACAGTGCCAACCTCTGAGCACAGTTTTGTGAACAGTTAACAGAACAGGGTAACCCTCCTGTCTGTTTTGTGGGTTTGAATCAAATTTTGGTCTCAAGTTCTGGAGGGATTCAAATTGTGAACCCTCTTGCTAGCATACCCAATGTACAGGCTCAGATAATTCTGCTCTTTGGGAGGGCAGATAACTTTCACCTACGGGCACCTAACCAGGTGTACAAAATGAACCCTTAAAACTCTATTAAAGACCTCAGTATAAATTCTTACCTTTTCCCAGTTTGGTATTACCAATAGCTTTGCCCATGTCTACTTTAACCATATATGCTTCACTTGTCAAATAAAGAATTTCAAAGGCACACCAAGTAGTCTGTAAAAATGAGATGTTTACTTAAAATAGATAAAAATGTAAAATGTAAATACAGAACCATATATCACAAAAACATACAATCACTTAAAATAATAAGGTTTTAAATACAACAAAATCTCCTACCACAGTACCTATAGACTTGTATAATCTAATGTATTCTTATCTCCTTCCAGTGCTGATGTTGCTTTTTTCTGAGTCCAAACATGTGTGTGTGTGACAGGGTCAGCCAGAGCATAGTTAAAAAACTGTCTATGACCCTTACTCCTCCATGATGTCACCCAGCTCCTCCTTTGTTTATTTAAAATTATACACCCAGAATGTCTCATCATTCAGAAGGTAAATATAATAGGTGAGATCAGCAAAACTCTGTTTCCCCATGTGACTTCCCAATCAAGCCTGTAATTTCCAATTTCTTTCTTTCATCCATGAGCAACATCCTGCTCTTACAAAGACATGAAAGAACTGTTTATGACTCTCTCTCTCTCTCTCTGCCAGTTCTCACTGAGGTGTAATATTCTTTTGACACCAGCTACAATTACTGTAACTGACCTTCCTGAGGACACCATAAAATGGATTTATTAGCTCCTGGCTTCAAAGCAAACTGACAAGTTAATTGCATTCAGAGATCTTCTGTGTAACATATATCCTGTCTTTTGAACTGATACCTGGGGGGTCATTCCAGGAGCACAACATTTCTCATGACAGACAATCACACTGCCTAACCACTTTGTACGGTCCTGCCCACTCAGCCTGCAGCTTGTCTTTCCAGACCAGAAAAAAGACCATGACTTCCTGACCCACCATGTATGAGCGAGCTCTGGCTCTGCAGTTGTATCACACTTTTTGTTTCTGTTGGGCAGCTTCCAGGTTGCTCTTGGCTGTCCTCATAAGCTTGTTGTTGAATTTTCCCAGGGGCCCCAAGGCCTAGGTATATACAGGTTCAGTTATATAGAGTTGCTGATAGCCACCTCTATATATATATATATATATATATATATATACAGTTGACTATAGCAAGGTGTAAAAGGCTTGCAGAAAATACAAATGGCCAATAGATGACTGAATGAGGCTCACATACATGTTTATATGGCTAGCTAGCCAATGGCTGCCAGTGGCTAAGCAAATTAATAATACCACCATATCAATGCATGTATGTGGAGGCTTTAAATGGTTAACAGTTAAACTGAATAAAATAAATTTTTGATATTGACCTATTCAGCAATGCTGTATACCAAAACATGTATTTTTAAAAGGTTACAGCCGAGATAAGAATGCAGCTGCTATTAACCACACTGGCCTTGAAGATTAAGTTCCTCAATTTGGCCACTGTCTAGTTTTTTATCTGTAAACTGAGTATTTTTAAAACAGTCACATCCCCTCACATGTTTTCTGTATCCTAAAGTAAGTATTTTTTAACAAATAAAAAAACCCTGATTACTTGTTTTTCCATTTAAGAATGACCGCATGTCACGACAAAGTATCTTATGACCGAGGTATCTAGTGGCCAGTGTATTTTTGAACCCGAGTCTTATGATTTGCAGAATGACATATTGTCTGTGTTTAAAACTGCTGAGGTAGTTTTTGGGAAATTCCAGCCTTGCATTTTTTTTCTAAGCTTGCTACACATAAATATGGGACCTATGGTTATGTCCAGCGTCCTTTCAAGAAGACGCAGTCTCGGACAAGATGCAGTCTGAGACTATCCATAGATTGCTCGGGGGATCTAGAGACATATGTTTACATGTGTCTCTGAAATGCTGTAGCCCTGTAATGCAAATATTACTAGCTGTCTAGATTGCATGTTAGAAACATCCCATTGGGATTGCCCTTTGGCTGTTTTACAACTAAATTGTAACAGAAACATTTAGGTAGTTGTGGGTCACCTGATGTGTAAAAATAAAGTTAGCATGTATTCCCTTTTGTAAACTAGCACAATAGCATTTTTCTGGCTAATTTTATTAATACTGTCATAATAAAGTACCACTAATTTGGCAAAGATATAGCGTGTTGGCTTTATTGAATTACTGAGAATTACCAAGCAGGAACCTGCATAAACTGTATAATTGGATCCAATTAACAAATGGTGAGCCTTAGCCTTGGAGCTGGTTTGGTTGTAATTCTGGTCATTTGGTAAAGTTTTTTTTTGTAATCTTGACAGAGTCCACACAGGCAAGAGTCATAACCTAACTGTGGGGCTGGGAAAAAGAGTGCAAGGGACTCTTGAGTGTTCGAGTGTACTTGAACCTACAGCAAAAAGGTCTATGGAAAGCTATAAGCTGGGTAAGGGTAATGCATATTTTTGTGGGTGTCTGAGGACCCCAGGTTTAAGGATATTTATGTGAGGGTTTGAGGACCCCAGGTTTAAGAATATGTGGAGAGATGTATTAAGGAAACGACTCTCAAACAAGCAAGGGCAATTGCCCTTGTAATTTCTGCCTGCTATATTGCATGTCAGTGGAAAGAGGAAGTACTGTTGGAGCCGATGATGGCTTTCACAGTTCAGACTGCTTTTAGTAGAAAAGCAGTGGCTGATTAAATAACATTAGATAAGCAAAATTTAGAGAAAGAAAATAAATTACTGTGGATGTATGCACAGTAGGTGTGACTACAGACGGGATGATTTGAAAATCCTCCACCCCACGTTGCCTATCTGTGTAGTTTCAAGTTTTTTTTGTATCAATCTCAAGTTCCCTTACCTCCTACAGAGGCTGAAACATTTAATCCCAAACCCAGGTACTGGGGACCTCCACCAGTTGAATCTCAACCTGGTACCTAGTACTGCTACAGATTTTTTTTTTAAACTGCAAACCAGAGCTCTGGGAAAAGACTTGGTTTGGCAGTTTACTGAAATGGCCAAAACAAAACCTTTAAAAGGGTTAATAGCTGCAGTGTTTGGAAATTATCATGAAGGTCCTGCAGTTGGTTTTCTCAATCGGACCAGTGTATCAGAAAAGAAGAAGGAAAATACCTTGGCACCGGGTAAGTCTGATTTTTTTTTATTTAAAGTTTTTTTTTATGTCTGTCTGTTTTATTTCTGTGATACATATACTAAAGAAGGTAATGCTCCGTCTCTTTCTAGCATATTTTCCAGCTTATATCTGTGTTCTGTAATTATGTTCTGTTGTCAAAGTTGCAAAATAGAATTGACTGCCTTTGGTGCAAAACATGTTACAGTAAAAAAAAGAAGAAGTTTCTTTGTCTTATATCTAACTGTTTTAATTGGATTTATTTTTGATAAAACATTTGTGCTGCCTAGATAGGGTCGGTGAAGAACTTTTGTATGTAGTTGTTGGTTGGAGCAGGTAGTGTTGATGGTGAAGAGATATGACGTCATAGATTGCAATGTGCAGAGAGATTTGTAGTTTGCAAGCAACGTGCCAAGCCACTGCTAGGTGAAAATGTAATGTGGTAACAGCCACGAATGGCTTTATCATACTTCTAGTTAAAAACAGAAACTTTTTGCAAAATGGCAGCGTGCCATATTTTGGCTATGCGTCAAAAGGTGTAACCATGTTATACTAAATGTGTTCACTTACAGATGGTATGTTGTGCTGTATTTTAAAGGAGTTGGAAGGTGTTTAAAAAAATGTTTTGTTCTGAAAAGATTTGGCATGGAGATATGTATAAATTTGTTGGTTTAAAAAAAGTTGTCAGTGTTACAAGACAGGCAGGAGGCAGCACATATATCTAAAACACGTACAGTTTGCTGATGAAACTATGGGCATTACCTCAGCAAATTGGTGTCAAATAATGTCAGTCTTATTTTATGTTAAGTATTTATTTTTGTGTATGTGTGCGTACTGTCTTGGCCAACAGTTTTATTTTGTGCTCTATTAATATTTAAAGATATTTTAATATCAATAGTATTCAAGGACACTACAAAAACAGGTGGATTTGAGCGACCCTTGCGTGCACACTGTGACCTTTAGCACGTTATTTGACCTTCTTGTGTTTCAACACACAACTTTTTACACAAAATGTATGTTTTCATGAAAGCACACCAAGAGTGAACCATGAAATTTGACTTTCTATTGCAAAACTGGTATTCTAAGTAAAGAGGAACAAACTTTTTTTTTCTCTTCTCATTTCTTCTGGGCTTGCAGCCAACACAGGCAGTCCAGCTGGAAGGGGAGAATTATTCATCACCTCCCCATACTTTTTTAAATATATATATATATATATATATACAGTACACTTTTGAAAAAGGACTATTACTGCTGTTTTTGAGAGTTTACCATCTACAGTTAAAAAAACAATGGCTTTTGTTTTTAAGTGTAACCATGGTGTAATACATTTTTTTTCTTTTTAAAATGCATTATAAGAAATATGTACGTAAGGTATTGCCATCAATCCAGATCTTTTATAAACTCAGCTGTCATTTTGTCATGCTTAGGATAAGGGAACCCAGGGATGCTTGGCTTCTTTTATCCTATAAAAATAATCTTGTTTTATTTTTAGACTTGTGTATGTTGGTTTTTGTTTCTGTTGTTTGTCTGTGTGTTTCTTCTCTTTCTTCTAGAGAAAAATAAGTTCCCCATCTTTATAGTAAGGTATGAAACTTACTAAACTAATTGTAATATTATCTTGTTATAATTTAAATTGTGGTAGGTGGGGACTGCAATTAGGCCACCCCATTACCTTTTATCTAGTGCACATTTTTTTTTTAAGGTACTGCACAACTGGCTACTAATATTGCCAGACCATTTCTGGGTTAATATCCATGTTACCATCCACAGCTAACCTTTTTATTGCTACAGTATTCGAGCTGTCTCTTCCACCAGTAGAAGCTGGAGGGTGGCATACTACCCTTCCTTCCAGTGTAATACCCACAAAGGTTGCAAGGTACATTACTGTCTCCCCATAGGGGTAAATACCAGGAAATGTGTATCTGCTAATAATTGCTTCTTATTTACAGGTTTTAAAAAGACCCAAGGTATTTTAGCAGTATAACCCAGCCCAAGTCCTTCTGCTTTTTCTAGTGCAAACAGTTAAACCTCATACCTATCATTGGTACAAGGGCTTCTGCCCTCAGCAAGTAATCAGTTAAGCTGGAGGGGGGAGTTGTGTATTTATTTTCACATATTCATTCTTTTGATTGTATTTTCAGCTTTCTTATCCTGTCAGCAACAAGTAAAGTCACAGTACTCTAACATTCTTGGACTCTGAACTAAGCTTACAGGCTATATTTGTTCTGTGTTTAAAATGTGTTTTATGCATTATGCTCAATACTGAAATTGTTCTATTGCAAAAATGCTTATGTGTCACGTTTATGTTATATTGTTTTGATATACATCATGCTACACTGTAGCAGGTGTGTATTCATAAAAGTGCTCCACATGTATAAATGTTTTTAATGCTCATAACCAAACCTAAATACTGGGGCCAGCATTGCTGACCCACCCCTACACTATGTTCCAAGCAAAACCCCAGACAAATCAATACTATGTTTGTCTTATTACTCACAGGTACCCCTGAAGAATAAGTTCACTCTATGCAGGTTTTGTCATTTTAAATCTTAACAATTATAATATGCAGAATTTAGATTGTGCTCTAAACTTATGCTTCAAGCCTTACCTCACTCAGTACTTTGGAGTATTTCACTATACAGGGTAAAGAAGGTAGACCCTTTCACTTGTCACAGGTGCAAAAGGTACTGTTATTAAGTTGGCACAGGCTAACAATATATGTATTTGTCCCACTATTGCATAGTGTAACAGGCATATTGCTATGAACTATATGTTTGAAGCATGTTATTGTAACATTACAAGATTTTATAACTCAGGTCTGAGTTAGGCCTGCTAGCAACAGACAGAAATTATGTTCACCACTGTATAGCCACTTCTGTAATTTAAAAGTAGGGTGTAACCATAACATTGTTATGGATTTACAGATGGTCAAATGGTATAATTGGACCTCAGCCTGCACCCCCAGGTGTGCGGTTGATGTCCCAATTTTATTTTTCTCTTTCCAATTGCCAGAATTTAGGCTCTGTCACACCACTCTTTACAAAACAAAAAGTCATTGGTTTAAAAGATTGTTATTTGTGTATTTTTAACTTAGTTTTTAACACACTTTGCAAGTTTGCAGGTTTCCACGGTGTGGCACACATAAGATCTCCACATTCAACAGCAGTAATACTTTCATCTAAGTTGCCAAGACCTTCATCTTTTTCCTCAAAAGAAAACAACTGCCACAGTTTTGATGTTATCACTATCTTTGTGCCTGACTAGTTCCACATAAGGACTATTGCATGAATCGAGTTATAATTACCTCTGCAAGTGTAATGTTTTCAGCAAAACTACACCTATTTGTAGAACTTTAAATCAACTGAAAAAGGTCCAGTCAGTTTAGACTCTGCAATCAAGCTTATTGTTTCTGCTTACTATGAAGTTAAGTCTGGGGTAGGGGCAATCCCCTAACTTCAGCAAGAAGATTCTTCTTCAACTGATCTTCAAGCAAGACATCCATTATTTTCACTGCTGCTTGTTTCCAACATGGCTGGTACTTTATACAAACCAATTGCTCTATTATGGACTGTGTTTTTAATGGTTTATTGTAAACTGTTACCTTTTTATGGACTGTTAATCTGTGTGCCAGGGTGTCATCAACTACCACAACACAAATGCCATGCCAGTGTGTGTGTGGCTACTCCATTAAAAGGACTCAATGCACAATCTAATGCACCCCTGGCCAGTGTGTCTGCCAATCAGCCATCCAGCAGCCAACAACATGAACACTGACTTTTTACTATGCTGGTGTTTTGTTTTTAAATTACTGTCTGCTTTGCCCCATGTACCTTGTTGGGTTACCACCATTCTGCAAATGACATTTCACCTGTACTGTAATTACACCAACCTGTGGTTACTTATATGAACTTTATGGACTGTTAATTTCATGGACAGTTATGTTTTATAATGACCCAACAAGAGACATTATCAACAGATTCTTCAATCAAGCTCCATGGGAGTGCCACACCTCAACATAAGGTAGCATCTACCTTATCCACTCTCAAAGTGGATTCTATGAACTCTTCTTCAGCAACAAATATTGTTATGTCATATTGTATTATATGTGGTATCACATGCTAGCATCTTTTCACATATTTCAATTGTGGTGTTGACATCCCTGAGTTCTGCACTATGTTTTACAAACTCACCATTTGTGCTCCATCTGTAACCACCCCTGTACCAACTCCAGAGCAGGATGCTTTTTATAAATGCCTTAACTATCTGTATGCTGGCAACCAGTTTTAAATCACATACCTATTCACCTAGACTAACAGTTTAAGAGTAAAATGTTTATTTAGTTTTTTTTTAACCTTCAGTTAATAACTAATCTTTACAATTATGTTAAACTTTTTTGAAGGTTTGAGTCCCTCAGGGGCCTCTTTACCGTCAAGGTGGGGACCGTTGAATTTGCGCAGGGGCCCCAAGGCCTAGGTATATACAGGTTCAGTTATATAGAGTTGCTGATAGCCACCTCTTTATATACAGTTGACTATGGCAAGGTGTAAAAGGCTTGCAGAAAATACAAATGGCCAATAGATGACTGAATGAGGCTCACATACACAATGATATGGCTAGCTAGCCAATGGCTGCCTGTGGCTAAGCAAATGAATAATACCACCATATCAATGCATGTATGTGGAGGATTTAAATGGTTAATGGTTAAATTGAATAAAATAATTTTGAAATTGTCCTATTCAGCAATGCTGTATACCAAAACATGTATTTTTAAAAGGTTACAGCCCAGATAAGAATGCCGCTGCTATTAACCACACTGGCCTTGAAGATTAAGTTCCCCAATTTGGCCACTGTCTGGTTTTTTATCTGTAAACTGAGTATTTCTAAAACAGTCACATCCCCTCGCATGTTTTCTGTATCCTAAAGTAAGTATTTTTAACAAATAAAAAACCCTGATTACTTGTTTTTCCATTTAAGAATGATCGCATGTCTCAACAAAGTATCTTATGACTGAGGTATCTAGTGGCCAGTGTATTTTTGAACCCGAGTCTTATGATTTGCAGAATGACATATTGTCTGTGTTTAAAACTGCTGAGGTAGTTTTTGGGAAATTCCAGCCTTGCATTTTTTTCTAAGCTTGCTACACATAAATATGGGACCTATGGTTATGTCCAGCGTCCCTTCGAGAAGACGCAGTCTCGTACAAGATGCAGTCTGAGACTATCCATAGATTGCTCGGGGGATCCAGAGAGATATATTTACATGTGCATCTGAAATGCTGTAGCCCTGTAATGCAAATATTACTAGTTGTCTAGATTGCCTGTTAGAAACACCCCATTGGGATTGCCCTTTGGCTGTTTACAACTAAATTGTAGTAGAAACATTTAGGTAGTGATGGGCTACCTGATGTTTAAAAATAATGTTAGCATGTATTCCTTTTTGTAAACTAGCACATTAGCATTTTTCTGGCTCATCTTATCATAATAAAGTACCACTAATTTGGCAAAGATATAGCATGTTGGCTTTATTGAATTACTGAGAATTATCAACCAGGAACCTGTATAAACTGTATAATTGGATCCAATTAACAAGCTCCTTCAGTCTTTCCCTAAACTTAAGGACGTAATCCACTATGGGAGCTCCCTGGGTGGCATGCTTACCTTCCCAGTCCTCCAGGATCAAGTCTAGGGGCCCACGTACTCTGTGTCCATATAAGAGTTCGAAGGGGAAAAATCCTGTCAACTCTTGGGGCACCTCCCTGTATGCAAACAATAGGTGGTGAAGGTATTTCTCCCAGTCCCTCCCATGCTGTTCAGCAAACACCAGGAGCATTGACTTCAGGGTACCATTGAATCTTTCCACAAGCCCATTGGCTTGTGGGTGATATGGTGTCATGCATCTCTGCATCACCCCACACTTCTCCCATGAACATTTCACCAGGTCTGACATGAAGGAGCCCCCTCAACTAGTGATGACCTGCTGCAGAAATCCAACAAGGGAGAAAATCCCAAGTAAGGCATCTGCCACTTTGCCTGTCCTCAGTGAGGATAGGGAGACTGCCTCTGGGTACTGGGTTGCATAATCCACCACAGTCAGGATGACTCTCTTCCCTGAAGAGTTGGGGTTATTTAATGGTCCCTCAATATCCATTCCCACCCTCTGGAATGGCTCCTCCACTATGGGCAATGGAATCAGGGTGGCTTGAGTTTTCTTGCCCACCTTCCCTATTTCTTGGCACCGGTGACAAGACCGGCAATACTCCTTCACCTGCTGGGTGAAGTTAGGCCAATAGAAATTCTGGGCCAACCACTGCATAGTGCGCATGATTCTCTGATGACCAGACAAGGAGATATCATGTGCCATCTTGAGCAACTGCTCACAATACTCCTGGGGAATGACGAGCTGCCTGCCTAGCACCCCTCCCTCTGTCTGCACAGCCTGAGTATACATCAGTCCATTTTTACAATAAACCTTATGTCTGCCATCACCTCCCTGTGCCCTGTCAGTGTCTGCCCAAGCCCTCAGCTTCTCTAGACTAGGGTCACTTCTCTGAGCAGCTGCAAACCCCCTCCCACATTCCCAAGACATGGGACAGGTCCCCTTCAGTCACTAAATTAAGGCCCCTAGGACTAGAGTCAGGGCACTCAGGATCACTGTCAATCCCACCCCTCTGACAATGGGTCACCCCTCCCTCCTCAGAGTAACCCTCTGTAGCTGTGTGGTTACTTGCTACTGGGGAAAGTTTTACCCCCTTTTCATTAATCTCCCCATCTGGAGACACAGGCTGGGGAGCCAGCCTCTCAGTGGTTTCCACAATGGCTTCTGTGGGGTCCGGGGAACTACAATTTCCCCTTGCCGCTTGGCTATGGGTAACTGCACATGCCATCTCCTGTTTGAGATTGTTGCCCAGGATCACATCCACTGCTAAGGTTTGGGGTACAGCCACCTGTTGCACAGTTCCCCCTGTTTCACCCCAGTCTAGGAGAACACTAGCGAGGGGCAATGTTTTCTCTTCACCAGTAAAGTCCTGTACAGTGACAAATTTATTGGGTATAAGTTGACCAGGCTGTACTAGATCCCCCTTTACCAAGGTCAAGGATGCCCCTGTGTCCCTTAACCCTTGCGTCTGTACACCATTCACCATGTCTGGGTGCATGTGTTCCCTCGTGTTCACTGGCATGCTTCCAGGGACACACAAACAACCCACTTCCTTCCTAGCACCACCTTGCATATTATTGCTCGTCTGTTTGGGACACTGTCTGGCAATATGCCCAGTTTCATTACACAACAAACATTCATTTCTTTTCTCAGAGAAATCTTTTCTCTGAAACCTGGGGCTAACTGATTTCGGTGGAGGCAGAGAGGGTTTTAGCTGCCCTGAAGGTGCGCTTTTCCCTTTCTGCACTGCCACGCCTGCCCCATTCATTCTCAGAGCAGGTCTGCTCTTGGCATAGCGGTCCAAGAGTTCAACAGTCTCTTGCACTGTTTTGGAATCTCAGTCCTCCAGCCAGGTTTGTAGCTCAGCTGAGCATGCCCAATAAAACTGTTCTAACAGAATCACATTTTCAATTTTGTCAACAGAGTTTGCTTCAATTCCTTCCCACCAACGTTTTAAAAACTGACATTGTTTCATGGCTAGCTCCTCATAGCTTATGTCAGGGCTTCTCCTGAGCTTACAGAATTTAGCTCTGTATGATTCAGCAGTTAATTCAAATTTCTATAGCAGTGCAGCTTTAAGTTTGCTGTAATCATCACTGTCCTCATTGTCCATTTGACCCAATGCATCCCGTGCTTTCCCGGTAAGTAGCGGGGATAGCTGGAAGCTCCAGGGCTCTCTAGAAATTTTAGACTGAATACAAACCTTTTCAAAAGAATTTAGAAAGACATCCATATCCTCCCCCTCTTTAAATTCAGCTGTCAATTTGGAATTCAATTTGTAACCCAGTCCTGTAGTCCCAGTTAAACCAAGCCACTTACCTGCTCTGGTGCTGGTGGTTGGAGTCATAGCTTCTCCAGTTCATGTTGCCTCTGACGCTCATGTTCCTCATGGTCAGCCTCCCACTGTTCCTACTCTGCCTCTCGGCATTCTCGCTCTGCCTCTCGGCATTCTTGCTCCCTCTTCTCCTCTGCAACTCACTGGCACTCACACTTCTCACAGTCTGCCTCCCGCTGTTCACAGTCCCTCTCCCTCTGGAACTCCAGCTCCATTCTGTATAACTCAATTTGCAGCCTGAGTACTTCTGGATCCAGGATACTGGTGACCTTCCCCTGCTGCTGTAGCCCTTTGCTGACAGTGGCCCTGCTGCCCTTCCCATCAGATCTGGGCACTGCACTGGCTACTAGCCCTTCCACTTTCAAGGTTTGGTCCCTTACAGTCACTGTCTGTGACTCGGTGCTCTGAGTATCTGCTACCACCAGGGCATCCATGTGGTTCTGTTTGGTGGCTTTCACCTTGAACGGGACATCTCTGTCCCCTCACAACTGCTTTAAGTAGTCTACAGTGTGTCTGCTGTAGTTTGAAGTCATCTTCTTCCCTAACTATGGCTACCCTGACTTGCACTTTAGAAAAAAAAATGGGTAGGAACTTGACTGTACGCCAAGTGATATAGATGTCTCCTTTTTAAAAAGAAATCACTGCCTTTTTCTTTCTTTGCAAGTGAGCTGACAGTCTCAAGCTAACACACTGAACAATAAAAGCTTGTAAGACCAAAATTATCGCACCTCTGCCAACCATCTGTCACAAACCCACTCAGCAGGTCAGGCCCTCTGCTCCCACAGTGCCAACCTCCGAGCATAGTCTTGTGAACAGTTAACAGAACAGGGTAACCCTCCTGTCTGCTTTGTGGGTTTGAATCAAACTTTGGTCTCAAGTTCTGGAGAGATTCAAACTGTGAACTTCTTGCTAGCATACCCAATGCACAGGTTCAGATAATTCTGCTCTTCAGGGGGGCCAGATACAGTGTATCTTTCACCTACGGGCACCTAACCAGGTGTACAAAATGAACCCATAAAACTCTATTAAAGACCTCAGAATAAATTCTTACCTTTTCCCAGTTTGATATTGCCAATAGCTTTGCCCAGTGTCAGCTTTAACCATATATGCTTCACTTGTCAAATAAAGAACATCAAAGGCACACCAAGTAGTCTCTAAAATTGGGAAGTTTACTTAAAAATAGATAAAAATGTAAAATGTAAATACAGAACCATATATCACAAAAACATACAATCACTTAAAATAATAAGGTTTTAAATACAACAAAATCTCCTACCACAGTACCCTTAGACTTGTCTAATCTAATGTATTCTTATCTCCTTCCAGTGCTGATGTTGCTTTTTTCAGAGTCCAAACATGTGTGTGTGACAGGGTCAGCCACAGCACAGTTATAAAACCGTCTCTGACCCTTACTCCTCCATGATGTCATCAGCACCTCCTCTGTTTATTAAAAATTATATACCCAGGTTGTCTCATCATTCAGAAGGTAAATTTAATAGGTGACATCAGCAAAATGTTGTTTCCCCATGTGACTTCCCAATCAAGTCTGTAATTTTCCAATTTCTTTCTTTCATCCACAAGCAACATCCTGCTCTTACAAAGACATGAAAGAACTGTTTATGACTCTCTCTCTCTGCCAGTTCTCACTGAAGTATAATATTCTTTTGACACCAGCTGCAATTAACTGACCTTCCTGAGGATGCCATAAAATGGATTTATTAGCTCTTGGCTTCAAAGCAAACTGACAAGTTAATTGCATTCAGAGATCTGCTGTTTAACATATATCCTGTCTTTTGAACTGATACCTGGGGGTCATTCCAGGAGCACAACATTTCTCATGACAGACAATCACACTACATTTTTATATTACAAAAAATCATAGATTAATCAGAACCAGCGTTCCAAGTGTCACACTCACCTCTCTCTCTCTGGGCTGGAACAGCATTTAGAGAGGTGTCTGTCCTTGGGTATTCACTGCCATCAGCTGGGTTCACCCAGTGCCAACCTCCCAAATTTACAAAATTGGGTAGCAAATGTGCAATTGCACAGATCAAAGTCTAGTAGTATGTCTCTCTCGGATGGTAGATGCTAAACAGGGTTTACCTCAGCCAGTGGAAATCATCTATTACCTTAGAAGAATTACATCACAATCACAACTGTTGAGTAAATAAATAGCTTTTCACTTAACAGAAAGTGAAAAGAAGCATTACAGGATATATGTATTCAAGACATGAAAATACCACTGTTACAGGAAACGTAAACACATGTTTTTAAATAACAGATGACAAAACAGAAAAAGGCTATTAATGAGATATGTTAGTATCAATCTTACCCTTCCCTATTCTTCAGAATACACTGGACCCTATGCTATCTGCCAGCTCCCATGGACATAGCTAGAAGGGTAGACCCAAGCTTAGTCTCTTGGACAGTTTCTTCCTTCAACTCCAAGAATAACTCCCCACTCACTGTCTTTCAGCATCTTATATTCTCTCTTGAGATTAGATAATTTCTAGTCCCCCTTTGAATGCACCAGCCATCTACCATGTATGTATTTAGTTGTCCCAATCAGATTGAATGCCTCTCAGTGACCAATTATATTCCCTTTTAACTTTAAATTTATATTTGAGTGAACCAATCCCTTTCATCTGTGAGTCTGTGTGTCTAAGATATATGGTTCACCTAGCCAGATGCTGCTGGACAGTGGAATCCCAGCCAGTGTGTGTGCTTTTTTTTCAGACTGCTAAAAATGTGTCTGCAGGAGAATCCAAACATAAACTTCTTCCTTCCCATTTCTGTCACAGTAACTTGTATACTTTCAGAGATATTTACATTTGTTTGGCATGACTCCTACTGTGTTCACTCAGAGAGAAAAAAATGAGGTTGTTTGGAAGACCATATGTTACAAAATATAAAGAATTCAGATTAGTGACTACCCTCATGTGGAAGGTCTTTTTGCCCTGAACAACTTTCACACTGGTTGTTTTTGCTCACCTTGAATAGTTTTAAAGATATTTAGATTTGTTTGGAAGGTGTGCACATTTGCTCTCAGAGAAAAGCAGCTTTGAACCCTGTTTCCATCATTCTAAACAGAAAGAAGGGAGTATTTTTTTAACTGCCATAGGGATTTGCAGTGTTATGGAAAGATACAGTGAAAACTACTGAAAAAATGTGTTCCACGGAAACCCCTTTTCAAGCTAAAGTGATGTGGCTGTAGGCTGTGTCCACAGGTAGAAAAACAGCCTGGTAGTGTTTTGCGCTCTAAACACTGGAACTTTTTCGAGGGTAACATAACAGTGCAGGATGGTCACTATTTTTATTGTTAAACACCCAGTCCTGTCATACCATAACAACATAACCCTGTGATGTAAGCAATTCCCTCATCTTGATAAACCATCAATTACACAAATCATTGCACAGTTAAAAGGAAAAAGATACACATTTTTAACTGTTGTCATAGTTTCATCTGAAACATTATATAATGGTGTATACCTACACAAATGCAGAATACTCATATACTGTACAGTACAGTATGTAGAAATATCTAGAATTGCATTAACAGAATGAAATAAGAGGCAGAAACCTATGGGTGAGGAATGTGATATATTATCCATTAGAAGCTGCAGACAAAAGAAAATTACTGCATGCAAAAATGATTCACTTTCTGGGGTGTCTTGCCCATAATTGCAATTGTGATTTCAAATTGATTTGTCATTCTTTGCACTGTAGGTAACATATTGATGCATAGTAATATAGACATACTGTTGTCTAATTATATCCTTTTTAATTACTGTTTTTTTTTTATTGATGTTTTATCACTGGGGTACCTTGTCCACTGATGTGCTTTTTCAGTAGATAGGCAGATCCACAACATAAAGGATTACAGTGTGATATTGTAGGATGATGCTTCCTCAAATTGAAAGAACAAGGCTGATCACATAATGGTGTGCTGGTCTTAGTGTTTATGTAAACAAATGTATATTAATGTAATTTCACGTCTTTTTTGTGTGTGTGTGTGTGTGTGTGTGTGTGTGTACTATGCATTTGTGTAGGTTTAAACCATTGTATAATGTTTTAAATGGAACTATGACTATTATTAATAATTCTTGGCCTGATTCTCAAACCATCCCTAAGCTCAACACAAGCTGTGCCAAGCAGCAGCTTGTTTTGAGCGTCAGTGCATCAGGGACCTTGCATCCATTTCCTGTATGGGAAGGGTCTTGGCACCAAATACCCACAGCTTGCAGCCACTTCCATGCACTACACAAATAGCACACGGAAGGAGTTTGGAGGAGGGTGCTGTAGGTGGGCATGGACCAACGGTCCCACAGCATACCCGCTGAGCAGCTTAGGGGTAGGCTAGACTCCCAGGTAGCTGACGTGGTCTGCCATGTTATCATGGGGACAAGTGACAGGAGGGCATATGACAAGGGGGATACAGTGTTGTGACTCTGGACACCCACAGAGGTGCTGGTGGACACTTACCTGGTACAGATGCCTTTGGCAGTCGATGCACACATCAGGGGCAAGGTGCCAGTGTCCATGTGGTGCAGTTTGTACCCCACTACACATCTCCAGTCCACTGCTGTGTGCTTCCCACAGATGTAGCAATTTGGACCAAAGGTCCTGTGGACCGGCACCACGCTAAGGCTAGCCGAGTCAATAAACAAACTTCTGTGCTAAACAATTCCTCAGTCTCCAAAATTGTGGAAGGACTCACCAATCAGCTTCTTGGTGCAAAAACAAGCTTTACAGATATGCAAATATAGCAGTAAAATCCATGCAATCAGCCCGGTGTTGCATTCATTTCCAAATGCTTCCTGCTTCCACCCGCTCCCATGTGACAGCAAAACCATGTAACCACATTAGGCACCTGACATATTTAACTCTATCTGAGCTTTCTCAAAGGTGTACATAAAGGTGGATAGAGCATTCTTAAATAATGATCCCCTTAAAGTGCTAGTGCTAATAAAACAACATGTCATAAATACAACAATTCTCAGTTCATTGAGGTAGTAAACATTACACGACAGCACAATATTTTATCTCAAAATGACAATGTAATTGCACTAGGTGGCAGTCCAGAGGAACAGCTGTATATTATACAACACAAGTTTATATTTTTGGAGGAGGAACCACAATTCTTCCTATTCAAGTGCTGAAATGCTACCATAAAAATACAGTGCTTACCAACCTTTTAGTGGTAAAACTTTGGGCACTTGTATATATGGAGGTAAATATAGAGCTTCCAACTTGCCATTAAGATAGAAGAAACAGAAATTGCACACATTTTTGAAAACACAGCAGAGATACTTATGCAAATCTGTGACAAGAAAAGAGGAGAAAGACAAAAATACATTAGCTAGTTTAGACATAACATAGCCTACAGTGCAAACTCAACAAAGACATTTTGTTATATTGTCAATATTCACTTTTTAAGGAAAGGTTTTATTTCCAGCCTACCATTAAGGCCTTTACCTTCCATTCCCTTAAATGCATAAATCCAGTACTGTTCACGTTTTAGCAGGAGGTTATTGTAGTCTCCTTCTCTGTATGAAAGGACTGTTTTTTCTAGTCCAAGAAATTCAAAACCATGCTTATTTTTGTTACTCATTTTCATGATGTATATAGCTAGTATTCCTGTGGTCTTCATTGATAATAGCCCTGTTGTGCTTTCCTATACTTAGTTTAAATGCTAGTTTAGTTTTACATATATAGAAGACACCACATTTACAGGTAGCCATGTAAATGAAACCACAGAGCCCACAGGTCATGAATCCCCTCACTCTAATTTCCTTCTGTGTGAGTGGGTGTTTGAAAGTTTTGGTGTTTCTGACCTGGGGGCAAAACGTGCAGCTCCCGCATTTGTTAATGCTATTTTCTATTTTCGGTAACCATATGTGTGGGTTTGGTTCCATGAGCTGTACAAAGTGTATTAAATGGTCCTTAGGGCATGCCTCCTTTCTAAAAATCATTTTTGGGTCCTCTTTTGGGAGGTTGCCCAAGCCTGGATCTTGTAGGGCAGTTTGCCAGTATTTCCTAATTATGTTTATTACGTCAGTGGATTGAGCATTGTAAGTGTTCACAAAACATACCTGTACATCTTATTTCATGGTATTTACTGTATACTGCTTTTTTCTTCTAATAGTATGGCTCTAGGTATGTTGCTCACATTGGTTCTGGCCTGATTAATTATTGTTCTAGAGTATCCCCTCTCTAACAATCTTTGTTCTAATTCATCTGCTCTTTCATCATAGAGCTCTGTGGTCCCACAATTTCTTTTTGTTCTAACGAATTGTCCCTTAGGGATCACCCTGATCACATGTTGGGGGTGACTGCTACTTGCCTGGAGTAAAGTGTTTCAGTCTGTGGGCTTCTGAAATAAGTCTGTGGTAAGGCCTCCCATTTCATTTTTTGTATGATCAAATTTAGAAAGTTGATTTGACACACATTATAGGTCATATTAAACTTTAGGTGCTGTTTACTGCTTTCTTTTTTTGCATAATGCGTTTATTAACTTTTCAGTTATGTTAAAAAACACATTACATACAACAACACTGAACTTAGAACATAAGACATACATTGCATCTACTATTCACCATCTATAATATATGTTTCCTCTTTTTTTAAAACTGATGCACATCTTGAAACAGGACAATCATAAGAACTACAAGATAAAATGATATAAAAAAGGAATTAACAGCATTACAAATCATGTTAGCAACAATCCATTCACTAGTCCAAACCTAAAATACTACCTCAAGTTGTAGAAGAATTTACCTATTACATACAATTTAGAGACATAGGTCCAGGGGTTCATGGTACATCATTTATACTTATGTGTGTGTGTGTGTGTCTCTCTCTCTCTCTCTCTCTCTTGCCCTCCCCCTGAGCTCAGATGTTCCCACTCTAACTGATTGTATTTTGTGGGACCCCCAACTTCCTTAATGTATACCTACTTGGGGGGTGTCCCCCCACCTATCCTAGCAAACTTCTCCTCAGCATCTCAGCCTCTCCTGGGGAGAGGGATGCCAGAAATGACTCCCACACTATTAGAAAACGTTCCTCCTTGTTCTTTACAATATGTGTCAATCACTCCAGAGCTAACACCTGGATGGCCAGAGCTTTCCATTGTTGAACTGTAGGTGTTACAGCTGCCACCCACATGTTCAAAATACAATGCTGTGCCAATACCAGCATTACTCTCACCCACCTGGGATAAGGCACCCATTCTTCCGGATCAGTGTCATCCACTCCGAATAGTAGGGGTACCGGCATTACCTCAACCTGCCTGCCCCAGATCCTACCAACCACCTGTGCATTCCCCTCCCAGAAACTCTGCAGTTTTATACATGACCAAAAATAATGATAATAGGTCCCATTTTCCTTGTTACACCTTCCACATATAGGGGATACTTCAGGATTACATTTATGTACCATACGCGGGGAACAATAGAGTCTGTGGACAAACTTATGAAAGGATTCTTGGTATTTACTGCATATGAGAATCCCTTTATGAAGTCTCAACAGCAGGGCCAGTTCTGGTCCAAGAACACCTTCCCCAACTCTCTTTCCCATAGTCTCCTAGTGTTAGATGTGTAATCCGGGAGGTGTTGTCTTCTCAGGCGGGCTGTCCTGCTTAGTAATCTCCCAGTTCCCAGTTCCTAATCCTGTCTAATGTCTTTACATAGTCCCTGGCCTGCAGAAATTGGAGCATGTATTTCCCAGGGATTTCCCTGCCCTGCCTTAATTCCTCAAATGAAAGCAGCTGTCCACCTCTCCACAGATCCCTCTTGCATCTTATGCCCCTGGACTCCCACAGTTTGAACCCTCTGTCCTCCAGGCCCCCCAAGAACCTTGGGTTTCCTACAAGGGGAAGCAGTAAGATCTCCTCCTGTCCCACTCTTATCCACTTTAAAATCTGCTCCAATCCTTCTAAGACCAAAACCACCAAAAGATTCCCAGCTCCTTTCCTTTTGTGTGCCTTCCAGCCTCCACTTCCAAGATAGTCTGAAAGCTTAACCGGTCCTGACTCCTCCTCCAAGTCCACCCAGCCCACTGTTGGGCTCTATTAACCTAGTCCCCTACAAATCTATATTGCATGGTCATAACATAATTCTGCAGATTAGGCAAATGTAATCCCCTTTGTCCCCTTCCATCTGTAGTCTACGCATACTCACCCTAGGTCTCTTTCCCAGCCACAAAAATACAGAGAAAGCCTTCTCTACTTTCTTAATGTCTCTCTTAGTCAGGCCCACATGCAGCATTTGCATTACATATAGAATCCTAGGCAAGATGTTCATCTTCAACAAGTTGATGTGCCCCAACCATGATACCAGTAATTCTCTCCACCTATGCATATCCTCCTCCATCACTTTAAGCATCAGGATGTAATTAAGACAATACAATGTCCCCAAGTAATGTCCCACTTGAATACCTTAGTATGTAAATGCCTTTGAGACTCTTTTCAGGCCCCATGCCCTATCCCCATATCTTCTCTCTGCTTCTCCCATATCATAATTTCTGATTTACTAACATTAATTTGTACCCAGAGAAAGTAGCAAAGCATGCTATCATCCCAAGTAATGGGGGAACAGATCCAGCCAGTTCTCATACATACAGTAACATATCATCCGTGTACAAGGTGACCTTATGGGCCATACCCAACTTACACATCACTCCTTTTATTGCCGTATTGTCCCTGATGCCTACCGCCAAAGGTTCTATGGCTAAAGTGAACAATAATGGGGAGAGGAGACATCCCTGCCTCATGCCCTTATGCAATGCAAATCTCCCCGTGAGTGACCCATTAACCAAGACCCTGGCATTTGGTGCACTATAAATCCTCTGAACCATTCCCATGAAGCCATCCCCCAGACCAAACCTTCGAAGGGCTTCAATCAGGTATTCCCACTCAATACTATCGAATGCCTTCTCAGCATCCATGTTGAGGACAGGCACATCCCCCCCCCCAACCCCGAGAGGCCCACCACACCACATTTAACAACTTCCTCATATTATGGTATGAACACCCACCTGCTACAAATCCAGTCTGATCTGGGTGGACTAGCCCAGGGAGAAGCTGTTCCAGGCGCCTTGCCAGGACCTTCGCCAGAATCTTGGCATCACAGTTCAGCAGGGAGATCAGCCTGTATAAAAAAAACTCCCTGGTTGAGGGACCGGGAATATCACTGCCTCATTAAAGGATGCAGGTGGTGCCCCCCCAACCCAGAACCTACTTGAATACTCCCCACAGGGCCTCCACTACCCGATCTTGCATAACCTTATAATACTCCACTGGGTACCCATCTGGGCCACTAGCCTTCCCCTTTTTGAGACTTTTATGGCCTGGCTGATCTCCAATCTAGTAATGTATCCTCCCAATCTTTCCTTCTGCTGTTCTGAGAGTTTGGGCAACTGAACTCCCTCCAAGAACCGCAAGGCCTCCTCCCTGGTGCCACTATACTGAGTCTGGTACAGCTGATGACAAAACTGCTCAAACCTGTTCCTTACTAAAATCTTATTCTGAGTGAGTTTCCCTTGCTTGTCCTTAATCTCTGGTATATGTGTATACACCCTTCTTCCCTTTATTAGGTGGACCAGAAGTGGGCTGGACCTGTTCTTCCACTCAAATATCCTTCTTTTTAAAAAAAAAAAACAGCTGTTCTAGCTTCTCCCAGGAGGTAAGCATTAAGAGCTTCTCTTGCAGCCATTCAGTTTCTCAGAAGGCCCTCTGATGATCTCTCTACCACCTCTCTCTCTTTAAATTCTTTGCCCTCTATTTCAGTTCAGTGCATTTGACCTCTCTTTCACTTTTTTACTGCACCACAAATTTAATAATGGCCCCCCTGATGTACGCCTTCACTGCATCCCAGAACATCCCTGTGGACTCCACTGAACTTTCATTTATCTCTCAATATAGTTCCCATTGCTGCTTGATATATTCCACAAACTCTTTCTTACCCAACAGGTATCTTGGGAATTTCCAAGGTGGGTGTTTCTCCTCTTCCTGCAGGGAGCATGTCAGTCTGACCATGGCATGGTTCAATATCAGAACCGGGCCATGATCTACCTTCTGCGCCCTCTCCAACCAACTCTGAGGTACATAAATATAGTCTATTCTAGACCAAGTTTTGTGAGGGTTGGAAAAGAAAGCATATTCCCTCTCTCCAGGGTGGAGGGACCTCCAACTGTCTATTAAATCCATATCTATCATTCCCTCTTGCCAGTGTCGCAGCCCCCTTCATGTCTCCCTTTCCCTTCAGAGTGCCCAGTTGTGAGTGCCTAGTTGCATTAAAGCACCGCCCCCCCATGATCAGCCCTTTAAACTGCTCCCTAATTAAGACATCCAGCAGTTCCTGATAGAATGCAGGGCTAAAAACAGCAGGGGCATACACACTACCTACAGTAATTATTTCCCATATAGTAACCCCTCTACAAACACATACTGTATCTTCCCCCTTCCTGGTCCACCACCATTTTAGTCACAGCAAGTAGAAGATTTTTACTAATAAGCACTGTTACCCCTTGCTTATGGGAATTAAAGGATGAAGCATAACATTTCCCTACTCAACCTCTCACCAGTTTCTGGTGCTTCTGTGGAGTTAAATACATCCCCTGTAAAAGTGCCACCTGCACCCCCTGTTTACGAAGGGCTGTGATCAGACTTGTCCTCTTCACGGGTGAAGGAGACCCCTTGAACATTCCATGACACATTTGTTAATGCCTTATGGCTTGCCATCTTGGTTTTCATACCCTTCCCTCCAATCCCCCTCCCTCTCTACACATGTCTCTTTCTTCCAGCTTTCACTCTCCTCACTTTGACATTCACGGCTTGGTTGACTAACAGATCAAGGGTTCTTAAACCCATAGGACCCTCGTAACATCAAAACACATAACAATTGCATAAACATTAACACAGTAACCCAACTGTTTTCCCTAACATATATACATGGAAGCCCTCCCTCCCTCCCTCCTCCCCCAACCAACTCTTCCCCCATATACGCTATTCAAATTGGAATAGCTTCCCACCTCAAAGCAGATGTCCCATTCCCACCCCCCCGGTCTCACATACCATTTGAAATAATGATATTTCATTACCAGGCATCTTCTACTCCCTTCTCATCACATCACCCACCCACCAGCATTCCAAGTATCACCCCCACATTCCAATGTTCCTCACTGAATTAACCAAATAATTATCCCTGTTCCCTTCCCCTCCCCTTGCTGGCAAAATGGCTCCGCAACCATTACTCCCACAAAGCACCCAGACATATATTAAACAAGTGATATCTACAGGGTATCCTTTTTCCATATTTTAGAGCCTGTGCACTGGGGGATCACAGGGGTAACAGGGACGCCGGCACCGCCATCAAATACACACAGCCCCAGCCCTCCCCGCCCACACCAACTCACCTCCCTTCTTCTCATGGTAGTTGATCAGATTGCCGCATCTTCCCTCCATTCCAGTCCTCGCTTCGCAGTCATTCTGATTAAGGATCTGGGTTGCCGGCAGCTGAATCCTCATCTGGCAGTTCCATCAAGTGTGCAAACAGCATACATTTACCCAAAGAAACTGTCAGTACCTCTACCTCTCCTCTCCTCTTCTCAGCTGTACCATCAGCCCTATACTCATACCAGTCCAGGATCCTACAAAGGGAGGAATTAGCTGACCATATCAAGGGGATATATTTCCCAGCACTGCTCCCTGGGGATTTTAAATCCAAATATTCAATAAATCCAAAAAAAGCACAGTCAGGGTGATTCAGAATGTGATCTCCTCACCACGTGGTTAAAGGGCCCACATGAGCGGATTGCCGCTCAAGTCTCTCTCCCTCATTTATCTCTACAGCAGGATCTCACCTCACCTTCTCCTTAAGTTCCTCCACAAAGGCTGCAGCTCTCTCCTGGTCCCAATACAAAGAAGTGGCCCCCTCATGCCTGATCTTTAATGTTGCGGGGTAAATTAAGAACCCCTTCACTTTGAGCTCCCCGAGCTGGGCCAATAGCGGGTTAAAAGCTTGCCGTTTCTTCAGGAGATGGTTAGAGATGTCCTGGAACAATGGTAGTCACACATCCTCATATTTCAGCTCCTTTACATTTCTATATGCCCTCAGCATATCTTCTCTGTTTTGGTAATCGTGGAAACAAAAGATTATTTGCCGATGGGGTTGCCCCGCCAGTGGCTTTGACGTGACAGCTCTATGCTCCCACTTCAACTTTATTCTGCCATTTTTCAATGTCATGCCCAACAATGATGGGAGTTTTTCTGCACCAAACTGAGGACATTGGAGCCCTCCATCCCCTCAGGAAGGCCCCTGAGCTGCAGATTCAAGCGCCGGTGGTACTGTAGTTTTCCTGATAGTCATGAAGCTCTTTCAGCTCCGCAAGCTCCTTGTCCAACTTGGTTGCTCAACCCGGGAGTGGGTCCACCATATCCTCCAGGCTAGATATGTGCTGTTCTGTCTCTTTTATTCTGGCTGCATGGGATGTTGCTTGCTCCATTAAAGTTTGCAGGTGAACATCAATCTTTTGTTCCCATTTGCCCAGCCATGCTTCCAGCACCTCCATCACCTATGATGACACTTCCCACCTCAACAATGCCATCTCTGCTGCTGAGAGTGAAATCAGGCCCAGGGCCTCAGACTGTTTTGTGGCCATCTGCTTTTTAAGGTTTTTGGCTGCCACATGTTGCCTTTTCCCCACGTTTGATGTCAGATATTCATCCATACTTCTTTCTCTTCCTCTTACTATGGTTTCTGCTACTGTTATTGCAAGGATGCCTTTGATCATAAAAGGAATTTATTCATGAGACTGGGAGCCATGGGAAACCAGGTCTTTATGTTAGGTTGCTCATTAGTGCCCCCCATTTACTGCTTTCTAAGTATTTAATGAAGGCATTCAATTCTTGTTCTGACCCCTTCCAAATAACGAATATGTCATCAATATAATGTCTCCATATATCGATGTACTCTCTAAATGGGTTGCAGGGGGCTCTTTACTTCTTGTAACATGGCAAAGATATGGATCACTAAATGAAGACAATGGATTGGATAGAATGGATCAGTTGGTACAGGTTGGAGATGGCATTAATCCAGCAGTATTGCTGTCTCCAAACTGAAATACCAGTATCATCCACAGAGATCAAAAGCAGCACCACGCAGAGTGCTGTAATGATGAGAAATGCAGGTATCGTGTTCATCTACCAGTAGTGGTGACAGAGTGCATGACACCGCAGAGCACGCGGAGAGAGCGCCGGAGTGAAACAGATGGGCAGAGCTGCCAAAATGAGAGATGTGTTCGCCGTTACAGTGCCAGACATGTAGTGTGCACTGAACAGTAAAATTGAACTGTGGCTGTTACACAGTGGCTGCGGACATGGGGAAAATGTGGGGATCACCAGCAGAGAGTGAGAACAGGGAGCAGAGAGAGATGCAGCAAAAACTGCCGGGGAGCACATCGGAGGCACCTGAAAGCAACACACAGCCTAGTGACGCAAGATGCAAATGAGTCATGCACGGCAAAGAAGCAAAGTACAAATCAGTGTGCTGCAGACCTCCTAAGTGGGGTATGAGAATAATAGCCACGTAGATGTCAAAACGAGTGATATAGAAATGTTCAGGGACTCTTTCTAGATATTTAGGAATGCAGTGGTTTTGACAGCATCACGATGTAAATCGCTGTCTCCTACATGTTACAAAAGTGCAGTAAACATTTGAAAATACCAGGAACACTGTGTGTGTTTTGTTGTTGACAGTATAGCAAGTACACTGATAGGAAGCCTGATATCCTACATACCATGTTACAAGCGCATTAAGCCACTCCGAAGGTGGCATCTAATGGTGGATTAATGCATGGTTGGGCCATTGTAGGCACTCAGCCTGTGTCCTCGTGCCACAACCCTCCCAACCATGCATTAATCCACCATTAGATACCACCTTCATCATGGCTTAATGCTTACTTGTTCCCACTTCACCATGTAAAGATTAGCTAAGTTGGGTGCGAATCTGGCCCCCATTGCCATCCCCTTTTCCTGCAGATAGAAGTGCTGTTTGTAAAAAAAAAAAAAAAGGTATTGCATTTCAACACAAAACTTGCCAGTTCTATCAATACATCAATTTTGGACTCCAGCTGGTCTCATTCATCTAAAAAATGTCTCAGGACATTCAGCTCATCTGTATGTGGTACATTGGTGTACAATGCGGTCATATCTAGAGTGACCAGTTAACTGTCTTCAGCAATTTCTATGTCACCAATGATACTCACTATCTCCCCCATATCTTTAATATAGGATGGTGTGTTTTTAGCCAAATCAGCAATGTGGTAATCAATAAATTTAGCCAATGGCTCAGTGAGGAATTACTACTGGAGACTATGGGTCTCCACCTTGGATCAGTCAAACTCTTATGAATTTTGGGCAAACAATAGTAACTAGCCCTTACAGGGAACGGTACATGGAGGTATTTTACAGTTTTCTTAGGTAAAAATTCATTAGATGCTACAAAATCTAAATATCTATCGATTTGTACTTTAAATTCTCTAGCGAGGTCACTCTTTAGTCAGGTGCAAAATGTTTCATCACTCAGTTGTCTTAATACTTCATCATCATATTTATCACTGCCCATAATCACAATGGCTCCTCCCTTGTCTACTGGTTTTATAATTAGACAATTATTATGTTGTAGTTTGGACAGAGTATCTGTTTCTTCCTTACTTCAGTTATGGAAAAACCTTAAATCACAGTACTGCTTTTGTCCAGTTGTTCTACAGCACATCAATTTCACAGCTTTCAATAAAGGTCTGTAAAGCAGGGCTCATGGGGGGCAAAGCGTGGATTGTGGTCTGAATATCTGAGTGGCCCGTGCTTCAGGGGATTCAGTCTCACCAGTTAGGTCGGAGGTTTCCAGGTCTGTGAGATTTTCCCTCCGTTCAAAAAAGGATTTTAAGCTTAAATATCTGCCCATTTTATTGATGTCTATCACTGTTTCAAAAGCCTTCCATTTCTGTATGGGTACAAATGATAGATCTTTACTTAATACTTTATATTCACTGTCTGATAAGGTGTAGTCTGAGAGATTAATCACATTCATTGTAGTGGTCTCCCTTATCTCCATCGTCCTCTCCATTGTTTTCCCCTATTTCCTCCTCTGTTCCCAGCCCCTCTTTGTGTCCCCTCTCCTTGTCCTTCTCTTCCTGCTGTATTCCAGTGGTTCTGTCACTGGCTGTGTCAGGGCACAAACAGTTGGGGGGGTAGCACATGTTGCTTCTTCCTCTTCTTCCCCTAACAAAAGTTAGTCTCTTATTTCTTGCTCACTGATGTTTTGTATCTCCCACAGATGCCAACTAGTCCATGCACCACAGAGGTTTGTGCTCCCACCCATCACTGTCTATAGGAGTGGCACAAGGACTTTTAGACCAGTTTTTGGCTGGTGTAAGCCCTATGAGATCTAACCAGCTTCCAGAATCCCCAAAACAGAGATACTGTACTTTATATTCAATGTCTGATAAGGTGTAGTCTGAGAGATTAATCACATTCACTGTAGTGTTCTCTCTCACTTCCGTCATCCTCTGCATTGTTTCCCCATTTCCTTCTCTGTTGCCAGCCCCTCTTTGTGCCCCCTCTCCTTGTCCTTCTCTTCCTGTTGTATTCCAGTGGTTCTGTCACTGGCTGTGTCAAGGCACAAGCAGTTGGGGGGTAGCACATGTTGCTTCTTCCTCTTCTTCCCCTAACAAAAGTCAGTCTTTTATTTCTTGCTCACTGATGTTTTATATTTCCCACAGATGCCCACTAGTCCAGGCACCAGGGAAGTTTGTGATCCCACCCAGCACTGTCCATAGGAGTGGGACAAGGACTATTAGACCAGCTTTTGGCTAGTGTAAGCTCTGTGAGATCTAACCGGCTTCCAGAATCCTCAAAATAGAGATAATGCAGCTTGTGTCTGCTGCAAGTCCTCTACCACCCTGGCTCACTCTGTTCTTCATACAGGCCTGGGGCATGGTTGGTCTGGTGTATGGGATCCCTGATTTGCAGTAGCCAGCATCTGAGCACTGGGAGCTCTGCATGGTTTGATGCAAGGTGCCCCTTGCATAAGTTCTGTTTAATGCAGGCACCTTACATCAAATGTGGGACTTTGAGAACTGAGTCCTCTATCTCTTTTTCATTTTAACTCTGTAATGAATTGTGTAATTAATGTTTTATTAAGATGACTGCATTACCTGAATCACAGAATTACATCACTATGGTATGTGGGATTGGATGTTTAACTACATAAACAGTGGACATCTAACACTATGATGTTACATTTGAAAAAGAGCCAGCGTCTAGGGTGTGAAACACTATTGGATTGGTCTCTTGTTGGGGTATCACCTGGAACTGCATTCAATTGCATAGTATCGTATGACACCTGTTCGTGAGTAACCTGAATAAAACTGTGAGGTTATCTGATGCTGAAAATGAGAGCGCTAATGGTTCCTGCTAGTACTTTCATGAAACCTGGGCTATTGTGCTGAGGGAACCAGTTTCAAAAAGATGTTGGCTAGGAGGGCAGGCTAGCAATTTACTGCTGCTCTGCAATGTGAATAAAAAGAGATCCTTTATCAAGGAATTATTGTTAGTGGACCACATAGGGGAATCTTGATGCCAACCAGTAAGTGTGCTGTAAAATGTCATGCAAACAAGGGCATGTCAGCAACTCACCCTACTGCAAGAAAAGTGACTGATGTGAAATGTATGGAGATACTGATTTGGAATTTGTGGAAGGCCAGTATAAATTGGGCCAGAAACTTGCAGCAAGAGGGAAGTGTGAGGGATAATAGACATTGAGAACTTAGCTAAAGTATATTAATTTAAGGGTAGAAGAGGGTTTAATTTAATCCTGGCAGTCCAATGATTTTTGTCAAAATGAAGGTTGCAAGGACATTAGGGGTACATACTTCAGGTTAAGGGTGTGTATGCAGAGTAGCCAGGGATTAAGTTATCAGTTGAAAGAGGTTACTTAAAGGCACTGTGATGAGATAAACAGTTTCAACAAGGTGTCAACTGTAGAGCTTTGGGAAATGCAGAATGTTGCAATCAGAATTGGTGCAGAATGACAATTACACTTCTGAAATGCTTTTTTGAATTTCATTTCATATTCTGCATAACTCCAAAATGCATTTCCATGTAAACCATGGAATAATTTTCCATGAATCATGTAAACCATGGAATATTATACTGCAGACTGCAGAAAAATAATCTGTAGTTTGTTTAATCCACAAAAAAAATTTGCCTGTGAAGTATCAGAATTAAGCTCCTGATGGAATTCCATGTAATTTCTGAAATCCCATGGAATTCTGTTTCACTGGAGTTTCAACATTCTGCATAGCCCTAGTAAACTGGGAAAAGAGGCTCACTGCCATACACAGTATGTCAGACACTGAGCCCTGTGAGTGGTCACAGTGGCAAACTATCACCAGGCTCAAAGAGTTGGTTGAAGTAGGAGTTGTGCTGAAGAGGAATAAGTTGGGGGGGCTAACAACTGTTGCTAACAGTTTAGATTACTAGGGAGCATGGAAGTGAACCTGGAGTGCTGTCTGGGCAGAAAGACATATGCCATCCTGCCTGTAGAAGGCAGGAGGTACATTTGCAGATGCTGCAAGTCGATCACTGTTTTAGAAGAGCAAGCTGCCAGTTGGTTATGGCATCTGCCAGTGCAGTGGGGGCATAGGGAAGATGGTTGACAGCCGAGGGGAACTCAGAGAGGGCTGTGAGGAACACAGATTAACATCCTGGACACTGGGAGGGAAACACATCTGGTGCACTGCTCTGGCTGTGCAATGTACACCATAAAAATGTAGAAGCATAGATTTTGTCAGCAGAAAATGACCTTTAAGCCCATTCAGTCTGCTCTTGTATCTGCCTGTTCCATAATCACAGACCCTAGTTGGTCATAGGTGTTACTGCCTCCCCTGTTCCTCAACCTAATATGCCCTTGTGCCTATCCTACACATGCTTGAAGCTCCCTAGAGTCTTTGCCCCACAACCTCCTCTTGCAGACTGTTACATTCATCTACCACCCTTTCCATGAAGAAATATTTCCACACATCTCTCCTAGGGCTGTGCAAAATTAATCTTCTGCCGGTGGAATTTTGGTGACAGTTGGAATTTTACTTTTGGAATGCACTTTGGAAACTTTCATGGGAATTCCAGCTTTGAATGGTGGAATAAATGTATGACTTGTGGATTAATGTATTAAACTGCGGTAAGAAATTCTACAGAACTGATCACTGTCAATAGTCAGTTCTATGACACTTCTTTTTGTACTTTAATACTTGTTTGCAATTCACATGTAAGCCCCCCAAATGGGCTTACTTGGAAGGGCTAAGGCCCTCTGCTCCTCTGCTGGTGGCAAGGGGGTCCCTAGTGGGGCTTAAACTGGGTGGTGCTCTGTCTGTCTTTGCAGCTGAAGCCACTGTAATGTTTGGGACCTCAGCCCATGTTAAGAGTGGGAGCAAGGTCCGGCTGCTATTTCCGTGCCTCCTAGTGCCTGGAGAGTCATGTTTTGGTCCCAGGAGCTGCCTACATGCCCTGAGCCAAAAATGCAAACAAATATGGCAGCCCACATGGTGCTGGGCATGCACAGCCACCAGAAGGAAAATTTTAAAATGGGACCATGGCTATATTTGCGGATTTGGCCAGGTGGCCATATTATAATTATATCCCTGGCCTCAGGGTAGCTAGATGAGAAAGAGATCATTACCAGAAAGCCTCCATTTAGGGGGGTACTGTTTCCAGACCTTTTAAGGGTGTACATATAAAATTGTGGCTGAAATTGTTTTGGGGGCAATGTACTC
The DNA here is from genome assembly GCA_016271365.2 of Neoceratodus forsteri. Lineage (NCBI taxonomy): Eukaryota > Metazoa > Chordata > Ceratodontiformes > Ceratodontidae > Neoceratodus > Neoceratodus forsteri. The sequence continues at coordinate 1,390,488,616 of CM057453.1, forward strand.
AAAGAAGGCAGCTGCCATAGGACTACAGAAACCGGGGGCTGCTGTAACTGGGGCCAAAGGGCACTGAAAAAGCTCAGGAGGTAGGCAGCCAATCAGGAGAAGGGCTGCCTGAGGGAATATAATTGACTGGTTTGCCAACCAGAGGAGACAGCCAGAGTGAGAGAGGAGAGGGGATGTGTGGGCTTCCCAGACCGGAGTTGGACTCAGGCCCCACAGCCTAATCACCCAGCCTGTGGAAGGAATCGCAAGTTATAAAGTGTGAAAGTTTGCAGCTAGAAACAAAAGAGCTGTTTTTGGAGTGGGCTGCAGACAACTAGGAGCTGGAGTGCTCAAGCTAAAAGAGAGAGAGAGAGAGAGCGTCAGATGGAAGTTGTGTAGGAGCTGCAAAAACTATGTGTGTGCTGCCTGCTGTACCCAGGACTTCAACTATTGCCCATGAATTAGTGCCTGTGTTTCCCTCTCAGAGGGGAAAATGTGGTAACTGCAGAGTACAGCAAGAGTGGTGCCCGTGTTTGCTGTGGCCAAGAGATTGTGTGAAAGCCCAATTATAATTGTTTGTATAGGGTGTGCAATACAGGGGTCTAGGGAACCAAGTTTCAGAAATCCCTAGACTGAAGAAGGAGAGAACCAGCACCCAGGCCATTTGCTTAACGTGGAACCCAATTTTATAATTATCTGAGCCCCATGGAAAGATCTCAGGCCTGTGATCACTGTCTGTTGAGGTACTCACCACATCAAAAGACATTCTAGGGTGCACCCTGAGGTGGGAAGTAAAGCCCAAGGGATGGCAGGGTCTTGAGGAGTAAGGTGTGATTAACTGTATCGAATACTTTAGTTAGCTCAATATAGACTGGTCCAACTAAGTGTCCACGATCAAGAGCTTTGTGAATAAATGCAGTATATTCCAGCAGGGCAGTGGTGGTACTGTGACCCTTTCTAAAACCATGCTGTTTATGGGAGAGTAGGTTGTATTTTGACAGGTGATCAGTTAGCTGGTTAGCAGCTATTTTTTTCAAGGGCCTTAGATAATGGGGGAAGGATGGAGATTGGCCAGTAATTGCCCAGGGACATGCAGTCACCACCTTTATGAGTGGGTGTAATCACAGTCTGTTTCCAGAGTGTTGGAGACTGGCCTAGACAGATTTTGGTGAGGGGGGCAGAGACGGCATCAAGAGCAAGGCAAAGGAGCTTAAGGTCCAGGGTGTCACCACTAAGCCGGGATTTGCCTAGCACTCTTGTTAGGTAGGATCGGGCCTCATGGGAGGAGATGATCCTGAAGCAGAAAGTTGAAGTTTCAGGGGGGGGGTGTACACACAACTGGGGGGCTCAAAGAAGTTGGAGGGAAGCATGCTACTAAGGTCCAAAAAGGCAGAGTTAACGGCATTAGATATAATCTTGGGGTCCTGTGAGAGGGCACCATTGATGACAAGTTGAGAAGGGGGGAGATGATTTTCAACTGAGCTCCTTGATGTTATTCCAGAACTTACACCCTGAGCCCCAGGAGGATGTGAGCGTTTCTTGATGGTGGGCTGACTTGGCTTTACGGAGCTCCCAAGTACATTTATTTCTAGCTTCCCTGTAACATTGTCTGTCAAGGAGGAGGCCTGATTCACAGGCTTTTCACCAGAGGTTATCATTGTGTCGCATAAGATTCAGAAGGGTTTGGGGGATCTAGGTTGTCGTGTCACCCTTAATGGTTTGTTTTGTGACAGGGGCGAAGAAGTCACATGCTGTGTTGAAAGTGGAGATGAAGTAAGCTAAGGCATGTCAATGGACTGTGCAGTGTCAATAGGGGACCCAATCACAATTTAAGAGATGGTCCCTAAATAGGGAACCTTTTTCAGACATCAGAGATAGATTAGTTTGGGGGTGGTTTTAGTGCCCTGGCAGACCACCAGCAGAACACAGGAGAATGGTCACTTCAGGCATCTGGAAGGACAGTGACCTTCAATATCCATTGGGGGTGGTTGGTAAGGATTAGGTCCAAAAGGGTGGATGATCCAGTTTTATGATTAAGTCTCATAGGGGATGGGATGACTTGAGTGAGGTCCAAGGCTGCTATGTTGTCCTTAAAGTGCGCTGCTGCGGGATATAGCCAGTTGACACTGAAGTCACCTACGGCAATGAGTTCACATTTAGGGGGAAATTGAGCTATGTAATTGGTTACAGCACTGAAGGCCAGTTTTTGGTTTCTGGGAGGAATGTAAACCACCATGATATGAAACAACTTACCAGAGATGCCCACTAACGATTCAATTGTGAGTGCCTGAGCACCATGGAGGAGTGGAGTGGATGGGACAAGAATGGCTTGTAGCGTCTCCCTTATAAAAAGAGCACAGTCACCTTCTCTTTTCCCAAGTCTGTCAATTCTGAATAGGGAGTAGCCCACGATGGCCACAGTGAAGTCTTGTGTCTTAGGGGTGAGCAAAGTTTTGGTCACAGCCAAGATATTGGGTTGTTGTTGGACCATCCAGCCTTGTAGAATGTCATGCTTTTTAAGGAGGCTGAATATATTTATAGAAGCAATTTGGAGGCTGTCCGTTCTGTCCTTAGAGGAGGAGGTGGAAGGGGGAGGAACAGGGTTTGGGTGAATATTTCTGGATAGAAGTAAGAGAAGGAGTGTGTGCCAGAGAATTGCAATTTTAAGCAGTCTGAGTTTAATAGAGGGGTAACGGGGGTAAGGTTGAGGTTTAGTTCCCACCACAGGGGTGGGAAGAGACCTGATGTCATGAGCTACTAGGTCAGGTAAGTGTAGGATGGTGTGGTAGGGGTTAGTGTTTATTTATTTATTAAATTTTGGTGACTGGGTAGGCCCACTGAGCCCTTAAGGTCCCTTTTTCAGTGGCGACCCGGGATAACAATACAAGTTATAAGAATGAACAAGGACATAAGGAACATTTGAGGCCAGAGAGGCTGGGAAGCAATTGGCGGAGGGCACTAATAGTTTCACCACAATGTGCTAGTTTGGTAAAGGGGACAATGGGTCCTATGGGGGGAGGATTGGAGTGAGGTGCAGGAGCTAGTAGGAGTAGCAGGCGGGCAGTTAACTGAAAAATCCAGGGTAGATCCATTTTATGAAGTCTGACTGGGGGATAGTGGGTGTGGAAGGGTGTGGTTCTGGTATCTGGTGGGGTACTAGCAGAGCAGGGTAAGGACAGAAATAGACAGGGTCAAGGTAGGGCACCAAGTTAGTGTAGTGACCTGAGGTATGATAGTGTCTCTCACAGTATTATGGCTATGGTACAACGTGACAAAAATGTTGATCCCAATAAGTTACCTGCCACCCTCACTGGTGAAAGGGTGGAAGGTACCTGGAGACTGTTTGACAAGAGCAGTAAACAGTCCCTTCCCCTTCCTTCTCCAGTCCTGAATTAAGTCTCCTAGAGAAGATTGAGTCCCTGTTGGCCGATGAGGAGAAGACTGTCCAAAATGTGATGACTTTACTGCCTCTGGGAGTAACCCCTGCTGACCTCAGGCTAGCTCAGTCTGCCAGTTTTTAGTATTATAGACGCTTGAGGGTTTTCTCTGGCACGCTACTCATGCCCACTGGAGAAGATGATTATGAAACTTGGGCCAACTGTGCTGTCCCCATTCTCCTGGAGTGGCAGTGTTCAGAGGCTGAAAAATGTAAGCAGCTGGTGGAGAGTTTGAAGGGGCCTGGCTTGGATACTGTTCACTCATTGAGGGCCACAGATCCAGAATCTACTGTGGAAGACTGCCCATCAGCCTTGGATAGTATATTTGGAAGTACTGAATCCTGTGATGATTTGTACTGGAGATTCAAAATGACTATCCAGCAGCGAGGGGAGACCCTCTCAGCCTACCTCCATAGACTGAAAAGGGAGCTGCAGAAGGTGCACTGGAAGGGGGGAGTGACTGCAAAAGATCTGAATTGAGTACAGCTTGAGCAGGTGGTGAAAGCTGCTCAGTTCTCAGAAATACTGTTGTTAAAGTTGGGGCTGACAGAGAGGCTGACTGATTCCCCCCTCCCCCACAGTGCACTATTGAGAGAGGTTCAGGCCAGTGAAGAACAAACCAGATCCTGGGAAAAGATGCCTGCTGCCATTGCTAGTGCCTAGGTGGCAGATGAGGGGGACCCAGGCATAAAGGTCGAACTTCAGGGTCTGCTCCAAGAACTGAAGATGGCTGTAAAGCATGTGAGCAAATCAAGCAATGCTCCAGTGGACCCTGAGCCAGTGGTACCCAGCGTTTCAATGGAGGGCAAGGTGGCTGCACCTTTCCTGGAAGCTGGGGTCTGGGTTGCAGTGGGCATCACACTTAGAGAAGTGTATGAGTGGTTGATGGAACTGAAGAAGATGGTTGAATATCCCCAGCGACCCAGTGCCTGTCTGCTTTTGGGGCCCTTCACCAGAGCTCCTCATGCCAGGGAGATACCCACAGATGTTTTTTCTATCGGTGTGGGAAAGATGGCCACATAGCTTGTGCATGTGGCCAGTCACTGAACCACTGACCGGTGGAGGAGTAGAGGCACTCCAAGCAACTGGGAAATTAGAGAGCAGCCCAGTGGGGAAGCAAACTGGGTCTCCACTACACTAAAGTGCTGCCAAAAACAATGAGGTCATCCAGATATACAATCGCTTCTAGCAAGTTCTTAACCCCCAAATAGTAAGCTTCACTTGAGGGATGTAATCCAAGATCCTGCCAGAAGTAAGGTGCCCCCAGGACTAATGAGACCCCATGCTGATGTTCAAGTACTCATTGAGGGTGTGTTGTGTTCTGCCCTTCTGGGCAGTGGGTCACAGGTCACTATTATTCACAGAGTCTTTAATGATCAGTATCTCAAGCACCTGCTGCTCATGCCGCTATCACGCTATCCTATGGTTTTTAACTAATTACCTGTTGATATTATAGAGAGTATGACAGTGTGGTCTTTTAAAACTAGACTAAAATATTGGATGATGGATCAGGATGTTTGCACATGTTTGAGTTAAATATTTGATTGTTATATTTGTTTGTCTTATATAATTTTGTATTATTGTTAAATGTGTTGTATATTTGTAATATTCTGTATGTTTAACTATGTTTTATGACTTGTCACTGGTGAAAACCGGCAGTTTTGCTCATCCTGATTACAAGTATATATATAAAAAAAAAGGTCTATAGGTGTGGGGGATAGGAGCCCAGAACTGTCCAAATGATTGGTACTGCATTATACAGATTACTTTTGTCCTGAAGGACCTTGATGAACTGCTTCATCAGCCTGTCCCTGGATATGGCAGGACCAGTACCTGAGTTGGCAGATGAGCCTGAGGGTGAGATATGGAGAGTGGGTTAGAGATAATTCTGCTTCCCAAGTTGGAGCGTAGAGTGGTGGGGATTACTACTTTCACCAGGCCACCCGAAGGACTTGCCTTCATTATCAATGCCCCAGCAGAGGGTCAGCTGCCTGAGGGGTTAATGGTGCAATGAGGAGTACTATTTCCTCGAGACCTTCCCCAAGCCTGGCTTGTCACAGGTAAAGTAAAAAATGAGTCTGAAAAGCTGGTGACCATCTCTAAAGGCTGAGCACTAGTGCATATCCACAGGAAAGATGGTGTGGCCGAAGGGAACCCGATGGAAGACCATGAAGAGGAACTAGATCCAGTTGTTTTTGACTTTGAGGATCCCCCCTTCCTGACAGCTATCGCTGGAGCATGAGCAGGAAGCTGGCTCAAAGGAGGTGTGTGTTTTCTCTCCATGAATGGGACATGGGGTGCCTCTGAGGGGAGGAACACCACATCCAGCTAAGCGATGAGCAGCCCTTCAGAGAAAGGTCACAGCATTTGGTGCCAGGAGATATCAAGGATGTACGAAGGCATCAGCAGGACCTCATGAGGGCTGGTATTATTATGGGACCCCGTATGCATCCCTCATTGTAATGGCCAGAAAGAAGAGTGGGGCAGTCAGAATATGCATAGACTATTGCACCTTGAATAAGAAAAGCATCCCAGATCAATACACCATGCCCCACGTAGAGGACACCTTAGCCAGTCTGTCAGGGAGCAAGTGGTTCTCGGTACTGGATCTGAGGAGCAGGTAGTATCAAATCCCCCTGGCAGAATGAGACAAGGAGAAGACTGCTTTCATTTGTCCCCTTGGATTTTACCAGTTTGACCTCATGCCCAAAGGGATCTCTGGGGCCCTGGACATGTTCCAGAGTTTAATGGAGATTGCTGTGGGGGATATGAACTCTCTAGAAGAGATTGCATATCTGGATGGCCTCATTGTTTTTGGCAGCACTTTAGAAGAGCATAAATGCCGGCTTATGAAGGTGCTGGACTGGCTAGATGAGTTTGGACTAGAAGTGCACATAGATAAATATCAGTTCTGTCAGCCTTCGGTGAAATATGTGGGACACATCATCTCAGTGGATGAGATACAAATTGATCCTGTTAAGGTAGAGGCTCTTACCACCTGGCCCTGGCCACATAACCTCAAAACACTTCAGTCCTTCCTTGGGTTTTGTGGGTTTTACTGGAGGTTTGTCAAACACTATTCAGTGGTAGTTCAACCCCTGAATGTGTTAATGCAGGGCTACCCACCTATAAACCAAATGAAGAAGCATCAGATCCATGGAGGTAGCCCACCTAGAGAGTATCTCAAAGTGAATGAGCCATTTGGAAACAAGTAGACCCCGGAGAGGGGATCTCAGATTTAGAAATGGGTAGCTATCTGAGAACAAGTGACCACCAAACAGTGTGGTGCACTATAAACACAGCCATAGAGTCAAGTCACACAAAGGTGGGAGTATTGGACTTTAGGAAGGCTGACTTTGGCAAAATGGGGAAGTGCCTCAGAAAAGCTCTAGCAAATGGGCAAGAAGGTGGTGGTGGAGGAACAATGGGGAAAAATCAAAGCTGCCATCACAGAGGCAAAAAGCCTTTGTGTAAAGCAAATAAAACAAAATGAAGGAAAAAACAACTATGGTTCTCAAAAGAGGTGGTGGGGAAGGTTAGGGAGAAAAAGATAGCATCCAAGAAGTATAAGGAGACACAGAAGGAGCAGGACAGAGAACTGTACCAGTTAAAGCAGAAGAAAGAGGAGAAGGCAGTCAGAATAGCAAAGGCCCAAACCAAGGAATAGATGGCCAACTCAGTTAAGAAGGGGGATAAAACCTTTCATAGGTACATTAGGGAGCGAAGAAAGATCAGTGGAGGGATAGTGAGACTTAATAAAAGGGAAGGGGTGGGCAGAGGGTGACAGTGACAAAGCAGAGATACTGAATGAATACTTCTGCTCAGTATACACAAAAGAAGAGGAGAAGGAGGTAACTAAACCAAATAATAGAAGCACACTGGATAAGGGGTCAATATCAGTCCATTCACAGAAGAAAGGGTTCTGAAAGAACTCCTAAAACTGAAGGTGGATAAAGCAATGAGGCTGACGAGATTCACCCCAGAATTCTAAAAGAACTAAGGGGAGAACTAGTAGCACCACTGACTTCCCTTTTTAACAAATCATGGGAGAATGGTATGGCACCTGAGGACTGGAGGAGGGCGGATGTGATTCCCCTTTACAAATGTGGGAGCAAGGCAGAGGCAGGAAACTACAGACCTGTTAGTTTGACCACAGTGGTAGGGGAAAATGATGGAATCACTTCTGAAAGAAAGAATTGTTCAGTACTGAGAGGCTAGAGTGGCAGAGGACCCAAGGCAGCATGGATTCACAGCCGAACAGTCATGTCAGACAAATCTAATAGATTTCTTTGATAGGGTGACCAGACTAGTAGACCAGGGGGGGGGCTGTGGACATGACCTACCTAGACTTTAACAAGGCATTTGACACAGTCCCACACAAAAGATTAGTAAACTAATTAGCCAGCCTGGGAGTGAGTGCCAGGATGGTAACCTGGGTAAAAATATTGACTGGACAACAGGATGCAGAAGGTAATAGTAAACAGAGGCCACTCTGAAGAAAGAGGGGTTACTAGTGGGGTACCGCAGGGTTTAGTACTAGAACCGATCATCTTTAATGTCTTTATAGGTAACATTGCAGAGGAACTGGAAGGAAAAGTATGCCACTTTGCAGATGACACAAAGATCAAAATGACAGTACAGTTGTCAAGGTCTTGCAACAGTTTGTCACTCATTATGGCATCACACAGTGAATACACTCAGAGCAGGACAGAGACTCTGAAAGCCGCTTGATGAAGGAGTTCTTAGCTTCATATGGCATAAAGAATTCCAGAACCACACCATACCACCCCAGAGAGCCCCACAACCAGAACATTTAATCAAACACTGCTTAATATGTTGAGTATCCCAGATCCAACTGACCAACAGAACTGGAGCCAGAAGGTCAACTACCTAGTACATGCCTATAATTTCACCAAGAATGACACCACCCAATGGTCCCCCTTTTTCCTGATGTTCATGCAAGAGGCCAGGCTGCCTGTAGATCTGTGTTTAGGCATTTTGCCTACCGGCACCTCAGAAGAGCCATATCTTGACTATACCAGGAAGTTGAGAGACCAACTGAAGAATGCTTGTAGACAATCAGCTGATGCAGCAGCTAAATCCAGCACAAGTAATAAGCAAAGATATGACCAAAGGGTATGTCACCAAGTGCTGCGTGAGGGGGAAGGAGTCATAATGAGGCACCTTGGCATTCAGGGAAAACATAAAATCCAGGACCAGTGGGCCTCTGATGTATATGTAATGGTTGAGAAGCTGTCTGAATTACCTGTTTACAGAATTCGCCAAGAGCATGGTAGAGGGGTAGACAAAACAATGCATTGCAATCACCTGCTCCTCATCAGAGAGATTGTGCCAGATCCAGATCAGACAGTGAGGTTCTAGTTGCCTGAAGGCCTCAAACCAGAAGCCAGACTACAGAAAAGCAAAACACAAGTGGTGTTACCTCTAAACCTCTCAAAAGGACCACATTGAACCTGAATACTGGTCCAGCTGAGCCTTCTGAGTGGACCACAAGAAGAAAAACTGTCTCATCTATGCCTTTTGAAAGGGCCACCTCAAACTTCAATACCAGTCCATCTGAGCCTTTTGAGGTGCCCCAGAACAGTTCTCCTAAAGAGAGTGACAGTGAAGAGGTTGTGACTGAGTATTTTGTGCCAGAACCAGGTCCTGCCATGTTGCAATGACAAATGGGCTATAGTCACCCACAGCCCTCCACCAGCACTATCTTAAGTGACCATCTACCAGTTTTGAATTCTAATGCAGTACCTTTTGCCCCAGTGAGGAGACCCAGTATTTCCATACCAGCAACATTACTGGACATTGAGATGTACAATGCTAATGACAAGGCACCATGTGTACCTGTAGTTGGTGAACCTGTCGTTCCTGACCCTGTACCGGCAGTAGATGCAGTTTTCCCAGCTCCATTACTCTTCAGATCTGAATAACAGCCCAAGCCAGTAATCAAACTGACTTATGATACCCTCAATGCCTTCTTCAATACCCCCCCGTATGTTACCCATAAACATATTGTTCATAGAGTACATGCCTTTCCCTTTAATCCTAGGTACTGTTCTGAATTGAGGTTTGATGTTGGGAAATGTGGAGTTTTATTACAAGGGTAACGCGTTGCTAGATAGCATTTGATTTCTAGTTAGATAATGTCATATGGCTTGTGTTCTGAATATATAACTGTTCATTATTTGTCTGATAGATAGGAATTAGGTGTATAGTTAGCCATGTGTTGAAGTGTTTTATTACTTCTTGGGTAGATGGCTTGTTGAGGCACCAAACATTTCAGCAAGGAGATTGTGTAAGCCCCCCAAATGGGCTTGCCTGGAAGGGCTACAGCCCTCCACTCCTCCGCCCAAGTCAAGGGGGTCCTCTGGTGGTGCTCAAACCAGGTGGCACTCTGCCTCTCTTCATGGCTGAGTCCACTGTAATTTTTGAAACCTCAGTCCATGTTGAGAGTGGAGCTGAGGTCTGGCTGCTATTTCTGCACCTCTGGGTGCCTGGGTAGTCATGTTTCAGTCCTGGGAGCTGCCTAAATGCCCCGGGCCAAAAATGTAAAATATGGTGGCCCACGTGGTACTGGACATGAACGGCTGCCAGAAGGAAAATTTTAAAAGGGGCCATGGCTCTATTTGTGGGTTCAGCCAGGCATCTGTGTTATAAGTATATCCCTTGTCCCAGGGTAGGTAGAGGAGCCAGGGAACATTACCAGAAAGCCTCTGGTTTAGAAGGGAACCATTTCCAGCCCTTTTAAGAGCATATGTACTGCATATAGATTGTGACTGAAATTGTTTTTAGGGTAATGTACACAAAGATGGCAGCCCCCATAGGATTACAGAAAACAGGGGGCTGTTGGGATTAGGGCCAAAGGGCATTAAAAAAGCCCAGGAGTTAGGCAGCCAATCAGGAGAAGGGCTGCCTGAGGGAATATAATTGATTGGTTTGCCTGCCAGAGGAGAGAGCCACAGTAAGAGTGGAAAGGGGATGTGTGGGCTTCCCAGCCCGGAGGTGGACTCAGGCCCATAGCCTAATCACCCAGCTTCTGGAAGGAATTGCAAGTTATAAAGTGTGAGATTTGGCAGCCAGAAACAAAAGAGCTGTTTTTGGAGTGGGCTGCAGACAGCCAGGAGCTGGAGTGCTCAAGCTAAGAAAGAGAGTCAGCTAGACGTTGTATAGGAACTGTAAAACCTGTGTGTGTGTTGTCTTGTGTTCCCAGGACTTCAACCCTTGCCCAAGGATTAGTTCCTGTGTTTCTCTCTCAGAGTGGCAAGTGTGGTAACTGCAAAGTCCAGCAAGAGGAGTACCAATGTTTGCTGGGGCCAAGAGACTGTATGAAAAGTCAGCTGTAACAGTTTGTACAGGGTGTCTAGGTGACCAAGTTTCAGAAATCCCTAGACTGAAGAAGAAGAAGAAGAAGAAGGAGAGGACCAGAGGCAGAAGATGTCAAGAGGCCTGCTTGGTGAAAACTCTCTGTAAAGGCCACCTGGTGAAGATGGAAAGGTCAGGCAGGTGAAGAACTATTTCTTTAGTTTCTCCAGTCATTCAAATCAGCAGAATTAGGAAGCTACAGGAGGACCAGCAACTGAATAAGTCTAGAGGCCTGCCTGGTGAAAACTGTCTGCAAAGGCCTGTTGGTGAAGCTGGCATGGCAAGGCCAGGCAGGTGAAGAAATCACTTCTTTAATTTTCCAGTTATCCAGTACTGCAGATTCACCTTTACATCTCCCATATACCACCACGGTACCGTACAACTGCCAATTGGACTGCAACTCAGCCATCTGAACCCCCAGTGTACCTCTGAACTGCAAGTACTCCGAGCTGTGGTTTTGGGGAATCTTTATCAGATAGCCAGCTAGTTAGTTTACGGGGGGTAAAGTCTGGGCTAGACTGTGTCGAGTAAAAGCTGCGTCCAGGCCCTTTGGTTAAAGTGGAACACAATTTTAAAGCTACCTGGGCCCTGTTGAAAGTTCTCAGGCCTGCATCACCATCTGGTGAGGTACCCACCACATCAAAAGACATTCTAGGGTGCACCCTGAGGTGTGAAGTAAAGTTATTGTGTGGGGGGTATAAAGTGATTAAAGTGATTGTGCTGTTTTCTAGTTCCATTTTTTCTGTTCCCTCAAGTAAATCTCAATATTGTTTGCATGTTAATTCTTGTGGCCTTGACTTTGTTGGTTCAGGTTACTGTGTGAGGGGGAATTGGTATAGTGTGGGGAAGTGTGCTGGGAGGGCAGATATTGTTTTTTTCCTGGGGGTGGTAACCTGTAAATTGCCTATAGGTATTCCCTGCCATAGCCCCAGGTGGAGGCACTGCTCAAAATCCATTGTCCACTTATTGAACCCAGACCGGGCCCCTCAGAGGTGTGTACCCTGTGAATCTACAAGCACCAGAGCTGCCAAGGTGAGTCAAAGGGCTGTTACACATACATTCATTCCACAGTTCAGTGACCAAAGAGAAAACAGTGCTTAAGCTTTTGGACCAACCGAGTCCTTCCTTGGAAGCTTCCAAGAAAGGACTTGGTTGGTCCAAAAGCTTAAGCACTGTTTTCTTTTTATAACACCTATTTTGGTCCAATAAAATGTATCAAACTATTTGCTTCTGGATCTGTTCTTATAAGGACCAATACGGCAACTTAACTAATTCTGTACAGTTCAGTGAGCCACCCATTACAGAAATAATTATATGAAATGTTTTTGTGCTGCACATATAAAACTACTCAAGTGATATGCATGCTGCAAGCATGATTTAAATGTTAAATTGGAACTGATTGCATACATATGGCATGCATACAGCAAGCAAGTGTGTAAACCATGATTTTTATGTTAAATTGGGGAAGACTGCCCGCATGTGGCATGTATACAAAAAAGCAAGTGGTCACTTGATAACTGCACACATAAAATTAAGTGATTTACTCAGGATCATGCCATACACAAGTGAGGGTTGATGAGATTCAGACCCAGGTCATTATGTCTCCAAGTCTCCTGGCTTGTAGTTCAGTGCCTTTAACCACTAAGCTATACTGTCTGCACGCATATGGCTCACTTGTACTTCAATACATACTGTATCAGAATACATCTGCATGCATGCGGCATGCTTGTAGCCACTGTTATGTTTTCAGTTTTCTTCTCTCTCTCATCTCATTTTCACAGTTGAACTGTAATGCACATACCAATGGAAACACGTTTTTCCCACCCCCAATACACAAACTTACCCACAAAACCATTTAATTCCTTCTATCTGGCCTGTACTTCTACTATTTACTCTTCATAGTTTTGAATCCTTCCACACAAACAGACATTAAGGTGCAAACACAAAAGTAGCAATAACACAACACACACTCCCACATGGCCAGTCCCCCATGCACACACACTGTAGCGGGTATGGCCATGCTACTACAGACAACTCACCAAGTATAGATATACAGTAAGTAAAAAGTCTCTTACTTGAGTACTAAGGAGCCACAGCCAGGAGTCTTTAAGAGATGATGTCAATGGGTCTGAGTGCTGGGGCATACCCCATTGAAATTAATGGATTTATTTTCTATTACTATTTTATGCATTATGATGGTGAGTTGGAGAATAAGGAAGGCCACTGTTCTACTAACAAGTCCCTTGTTAGTCAAGCGGTGGCCTTCATTAATCTCCAATTCTCCATCAATAATGTATAAAATAGTATTAAAAAATACCTCCATTCATTTCAATGGTGCACACCCCTGCAGTCTCCTTTGCCCTTTGTCATAATGTGCCTGAGCATGGGCATGTGGAGGTCAGCTTCATGGGGGGACATAAGCCTGACTATAGTGTGGCTCCAATAGTCTGTGCATACATACCACTCAACTGTATGTGAATGCAAGGGACAGCTCTAGAATGTCTGTAACATCTCTAAAAGGACAGCTTATTTGGTTTGACTGAAATGCGACATGCAAATCAGGAAAAATTCTAATGTGTAAGGTTCATCTGTGCATACCCCAGAGCAGTGCATCAGATTTGGGCTTAAACCCACCCAGTTACTAACCAATTTTTTTCCTGGCTGAAGTTCTGCCCCTCCCCCCAAAGAACTTTGCAACAATTTTTCTCCTTGACTCCATTCCATTCAATACCCATCCCCTATGAGTCATGAAGCCGCCCAAAGTTGAAGAAACATGAAAAACACATCAATATTTCAGTCCTTCCTCCTTTCCCAGTCCCCCTGTAAAACATTTATTTGCTTTTACTTACCCAGCCATATGGCCAGAACCTGCAGCCTTGCATAGTGTGCCACCACCCCAGTTTTCAGTCCACTCCCCCTCTCTCCTTCACCAGAAGCTGGATGCTAGAACTGACCATCACAGGTCCCCAGCGTGGTCTGCGACCAAGTCATCTCACCATCCAAACCCACCCAAACTGGGTTGCTTGTTTCTTGCTTGGTTGCTGCTGTGACTACTGCTACACTGCACTGATCAAGGCTTGTGAAGGCCACCCACACCACTGTCACCACTGCTGCTAAGCCTAACTTGCTGCCATGGAGGGTCTGTGCTGTTTTTTTTAAAGGCAAGCCTAGCAGACTAAGTAGGTAGCCTAGTCTTGAGTTAGCTTCTAGCTCTCCCTCTGCCCCTTCAGCCACCAGGGTAGATGGAGACTCACTAAGAGGAGAACAACAAAGATATGCTGCCACACTACTTCTATTGAGAGTGCAGTGCTCACTGACTCCTCCAAGCTGTAGTGTGCAGTCTGTCTACTCTGTGGCGGGAAAGGCAGTGTCACACTTGCAAGGTTCTTGCGCTCTTTCTTGGCTGGAGCTCATCCACATCACATGTGATTGTGCTGCCGCTAATAGGTGAAGAGATTGGAATAATTTAAAAAGATTAATTATGTTGTTATTACTCATGTGTGGATCAGTGCACCCACACCCAGGGCCTAACTCCTCCTCTGAGATAGACTTTGAGTTAGCCACAGTTAGTATTAACAAGGGTTCTGTCTCTCCCACACTCAAAATTGTTCATCTGAACAAACAGAGTTTGTTATCCAAATGGTCCCAATTTGTGGCTTGGTCTCAATATCATTCTTTTGATATTATTACTCTGTCTGAGATATGGTTGCACAATGGTTTTAAGGACTCTGAGATTTATCTTCTTAATTACAATCTTGTTAAACAAGACAGAGGAGGAAAAAGAGGAGGTAGAGTCATAATGTATATTCTTTGTAAATTTGATTATACTGTTTTTGACTATACTGTGAGAAATTCTGGATGTAATATAGTCTCCATTGATTTGATTCTTGGACAAAGTAAACATTTGACTCTTAGTACTGTCTATTTTCCCCCTGCTAAAATATTAAATGGTTTAGATTTTTTTACCCTCTTTCGCGAGGTTCTTCCCCCAGATAGAGAATGGATCACTCTTGGTGACTTTAATTGCAGTTGGGATAAAAGTTTGAAGGGTGGAATCAGAGAGACTTTGGTTAATCTGGGTGTAACACAATTAATAGAGGAAGTTACTAGACTGAATTATAAAACAAGTGTAGGGATCATCCTTGATTGGATTGTTGTCACTCATGTTGATAGAATTTCCAAATTTGAGGTCATGGCTGACACCATGAGTGACCATTATCCTGTCAAATGTGAGTGGTCCATAAAATTATTAAAAAGTCCTCCCAGATATGTTGAATGTCGAAATTTGGCTAAATTTACCCCCAAGGGAATCCAAGATTTATATAATAAGATTGATTGGTCTCCTTTGGTACCTAGTACTAATATTGATGCAATGTGGGAATTTTTTTGCTTAGCTTATAATGCAATTACAAATACAATTTCCCCTTAAAGAAAATAAGAATTAGATCATTCAAACAAGAATGGGTTACAAGGGATCTTATTCATTTAATGAGAAAACGTGACAAGTGTTGGAAATCATTACTCTTTCTAGAACCCCGGTTGTACTTCAAGAGTATAAGACACTTAGAAGTAAGTGTAAATCTGAAATTAGGAAAGCTAGGGTTGCATATTGTTTAAATGAACAAAGGAATTCCAGGGCTAATCCCAAAAAGACTTGGAATTCCTTAAATAAAATCTTGGGACAGGGTAAAGTTGATTCTGCTCCTATTCTTCATTATAATGGACAAAGCATAACTGATTATTTTAGGGTATCCAATATTTTCATTAGTCATTTTGAAAACTTAGGCCCCTACAGAACTCCCATAGATTTGGATGGTGTATCTGATAATAATGATACTTATAATGACACTAATCCAAAGTTTTATTTTAAGTCCCTTTCCCCTTTCTTAGTAAAAAAATACTTTTGGAAAAACAACCCAAAACCTTTTCAGGGCCAGGATGGTGTTGACATCAAGATAATTAGAATGGGTATTGATTGTTTTGTTTATCCATTAGTACATATTTTTAATTTTTCCTTATATCATAATGTTTTTCCGAGTAGTTGGAAACTAGCAGTTATAAAACCCATTTTAAAGAATGGAAATCCCTCTTTGGTCACTAATTATCGTCCAATTTCCCTTTTATCACCTATTTCGAAAATTTTGGAAAGGATTGTTATGGACCAAACCTTGGATTTTCTTGGGAGGTATTCTTTATTGTCAGAGAACCAACATGGCTTTAAGCCAGGGTATAACACTGAGACAGCCTTGGTGGGGTTCATGGGCAATGTTCATGGTGCACTTGATAGTGGACATTCCTGTGCGGCACTGTTCGTGGCCCTCACCAAGGCTTTTGATTTGGTTGAATTTGATCTCCTTCCCAGTGTGCTTCATGGTCTTCATTTCTCTGATGAAATAAACATGTGGTATCAAAATTTTTTGTGTGAAAGATCCTTTAGAACTATTATCAGTTCATCTTTATCCCATTTTCTTCCCTTAGTTTGTGGTGTGCCCCAGGGTTCAATTCTGAGGCCACTTATTTTTTCTTTATTTATGAATTCCGTTTCTGACGTATGTACAGAAACAGAAACAGAAATGATTCTTCATGCAGATGATGCTGTTCTTTTTTGTTCTGATCCCAGACCCAATGTCACCCTTTCCTATCTTCAAACTGATTTTAATTACCTGCAGGATTGGTTATCCTTAAGTCACCTGGTTTTGAATTCCCAGAAAACCAAAGTAATGGTGTTTTCTAAAAAAAATGTATCAATTGATCTGCTTCCAATTTTTGATAGGACAGGAAATATAATTGAAAATGTTTCTGTTTTTAAATATTTAGGTATTACGTAGGACACACATTTTTCTTTTGAACCTCACATTCAGAATCTTAGGAAAACCCTCCATCAGAGGTTGGGTATACTTTATCGAGTTAAATCTTTTCTGACTTTGGAATCCAGAAAGCTTTTAGTTCATAGCTTTCTGTTCTCCATACTCGATTATGGTATACTGATTTACACATCTTCATGTCCTAATGTTTTGAGTCCTCTTAAAGTAATTTACCATTCAGCTCTGAGGTTTTGGCTAAATTTACCCTTTCACACCCATTGCTTTGATCTGTACAAACAGTCATTTTCCTTATCTTTTGAAAATCGAGTACTTTATAAGATGGGCATTTTCTTATTTAAACTTAAATGCAATCGTTTTCCTTTTTCTATTTCTATAATGTTTCCAAGATTAACTAATGCATTGTTTACTAGGTCTCAGTACAATTATAAATTTAAAATACCATTTTTAAGACCACTTTTGAGCAAAGATCTTTGTTATTTAGAGCACCTACTTTTTTAACAGAATTCCATTAGAAATTGTTCAAAATAGTCCCTTTCAGGGTCATATGAAATCTTTAGAAGTTGTTGACAATAATTCCTGTCAGGGCTTTAAGACAAGGTTAAAACAGTGGCTATTTTCGAAAACATGATGTATTCTTTATGTATTGTATTTTATTGATTGAATGTATTGTTTGTATATATGTTTGTTTGTTAGTTTTTTGTGTGGTTTTTTTAGCTTTAAACTTGTCTCCAATGAAAACGGGCAGTTTGCTCATTTGGATTTACAAGTATAAAAATTAAAAATGAAATGAAATGAAAAGATCGGACAACACAATACGGACACAGTCGAGTCTGGAGAGTACCTGCAGTGTGAGCACACACAGGCCAGGTGGGCACTCATTGTGCAAAAGAATAAATCCAAATTTAAATCTATTATTGCCACACCATAAGGACAACATAAGCACAAATATGACTTCCCCCCTCTGCCCTACCTAAATGGCACCCCTGCTTAATGGTAGAAATTCATTCTCAGGTGCTAATGCAATGGTTTCCACAGTGTTCTGATGTTCTTCATGATTCATGATGTGTCCTGATCATCATGTGGGTTAGTGTCCCTCATTGTCCCTCATTTTGAATGTCCATGTCCCTCATTTTGGTGACAAAATGTGAGGTACGGTGCATGCTTCCAAGACCCTATTCAGCACAAAGAGTGCTGAGCATGGCCATAGTGTATATGCTTAATACAGAGTGACAAAGGGAAAGTAAGTGAGATAAAACAGTCATGGAGAAACACCTTTGTAACACTAAATATGCATAAGGGATTTGCATGGTCCAAAACAAAAAGGATAGGCTTCACAACACAGAGGCCCCTCTTCATACATCTGGAATGGGGACTGTTGACTGGCTGTATCCTAGGAATTTAATGCAGTAAGCAAACAATACTTTACAAATTAATGGCAATTTAATGACAAAAATCAAAAGCCATTAAACAACTTGCAAATGGATCAGAATTGATCAGTTTACCTAATTTTTATGGGAATTCAAATAAAAATGTATTTTAATGACTAATTGCTAGCAATAGTATAAGAAATAGAAACTGATGTGTTTTTTAGATGAGATTTGCACCAGTTTAGCTGTTGCACACATGGCAAGTGTGCAGCATGTGAACCTGATGTGATGTTTAAATGATATTCACACCAGCTTAACTGCTGCACTCATGTCAAGTGTGCAACATGAGAACCTAATGTAATTTTTAGATGATGTTCACACCAGCTTGCCTCCTGCACACAATTCAAGCTCGCAGCATGCAAACCTGATTTGATTTTTAGACCTGCTTCACATAGGTTCAGTTTGTGTATGTGAACTGCATGCAAACATTGCACAATTAAACATGTGGCATGCATTCTGCATGTGCACAGCACACCTACATTTCTGTAAGGGACTGAACTGTGGAATGAATGCATGAATTGTGGATTTGAGTATTATACTGCAGAAAGAAATTCCACAGAACTGATCACTGAACTGTGGAATTACATGTATTACGGAATGATCCATTAAACATCTGAATAAAATTCCTCAAAACTGTCATTCTGCAATTCATGTGTATTATTCTGCAGATCAGACAGAAAATCTGCAGTGCAAGGCAAAAATCTACCAAACACATTCAGAAGATTCTAATTTCGCAGAAGGCAAAAGTTTGGAAAATTTGATAACATTTATGAAATTTTGCCAAAGTTCACTGAATGCAGAATTCATAACTTCTGCCTAGCTCTAATGTCTCCTAATCTTCCCCACTTAGCTACATTGCCTACCCTCTTATTCTAGTGCCAATCCATTCTTGGTCTGAAATAGACCCTCCACTTGCACCTTGTTCACTCCTGTGAGCTACTTGTACTTTCAATCATGCCCCCTCTCGATCTCCTCTTTTCCGGGGAGTACATTCAGAGTTCCTGCAACCTTTCCTCCTGTGGCTTCTATTGCAACCTCTACCAGTTTGGTTGCCCTCCTGTGTACCACCTCCACCCTTTCAATGTCCTTGAAGAGGTGCGGCCTCCAGAACTGGACACCTTACTCCAGGTGGGGACTCACCAATGAGTAATACAATGGCAGCACCACCTTCCACCTCCTGCTAGAAATCCCAATCCCAATGCACCCCCGCATCATGCTAGCATTTCCTATTGCTTTGTGCTGCCTGGATACTTTGAGATAATTGGTTATGATGACCCCTGAGTCTCTTTCTTGCTTTGTGACTGTAAGCTGCACTTCCCCCTGTCTTATACACAGACCTGGGTACTGTAGCCCTATGTGCATAGCATTGCACTTTTTGGCATTGAAACCCAGCTGCCATCCCCTAGACCATTATTCTAGTTTCCTAACATCCCTTTGCATTCTCTCTCCCAATCCTGAATGTAAACCCTGTTGCAGATTTTTGTATCATCTGCAAAGAGACACATGTTAATCCCAAACTCTTCTGCAATGTTACTTATGAAGACATTTAAGAGGACTGGTCCCAGCACCAAATCCTGTGGTACTCCACCAGTCACTCTTCTATCACCTGAGTGGCTACCATTTACCACCACTCTTTGTCTTCTATCCCTTAGCCAGTCTGATATCCAGCTTGTCACTTTCTCTGCAACCCCAAGCTGCTTAGTTTCTTAACTTGCCTTCTGTGTGGAACAGTGTCAAAAGCTTTACTGAAGCCATATAGATCACATCAACTGCTCTCCCTTGATCTACCTCCCTTATAACCCAGTCAAAGAAATCTATGAGATTAGTTTGACATGACCTCCCCCCATGAAACTATGCTGCTGGTGGTCAGTCCTGTGACCATTTAACATCCAGGTGCTCACGAGCCTCTCCCTCAGTGGTGTCTCCATTGACTTCCCCACCACTAATGTGAGACTGTCTGGCCTGTAGTTGCTAGCATCCTCCCTACTGCCACTTCTGTGCAAAGAAACCACGTCAGCCCTTCTCCAGTCCTTTGGAACTTCTATCATCTTCACTGAGGTGTGAAAAGGTGCTGCTAGAGAGTGGCCAGCACTGTGCCCAGTTTCTATAGGACCCTTGGATAAATCCCATCTGGCTCCATTGCCTTACTGTACTTTAAGGCTTCCAATCCTTTCTGTACCTTCTCCACCAAGAATGGACTTGTGTCCTCTTCCCCACTCTCTGGGGCTTACTGCAGCATGTTGGTCCATACCCCTTCCCTCTACCATGAAGACCAAGCAGAAGTAGTTGTTTAGTATTTCCGCTTTCTCTAGATCTTCCTCTGTGGAGAACCCTCCCACTCTTCTGATGCTTCCTGTCCCTCCTCTTGTCTTCCTCTTTTCCCCCACATAACTGAAGAAAGTCTTGTCCCCTTTTTTGGCCTCCTTAGCTATCCTATCCTGTCCTCTGTTAGTGCTTCAGCTGCCCTCACCC
Organism: Neoceratodus forsteri; assembly: GCA_016271365.2. Lineage (NCBI taxonomy): Eukaryota > Metazoa > Chordata > Ceratodontiformes > Ceratodontidae > Neoceratodus > Neoceratodus forsteri. Next base: position 1,390,509,133 of record CM057453.1, read on the forward strand.
TCCTTCTTCCCTCCCTTTGTTTGGTCAAATATACTTCCTTGTATTGGATCTTCTTGTACTTTCTAAATGCTATTTTCTTCTCCTTCACTGCCTTTGCCACCTCCTTAGAGAACCATAATGGCCTCTTCCTCTTCCTCCTCTTTCCCTTTCTCTCTTCCTTCAAACAGCATGCCATTGCTTGTACTATACCCTCCATAATTTTTCTCCATTGAGCCTCCACTCTCACTCTGCCTTCCCCTTCCATGGCATTTGTTGAGGCAGTTTCCCATTTCTTTAAAATCTATCCTCCTCAGGTCCAGGACCCTCATTTTTATGTTTGCTTGCACGCATGTGCAAGAAACATAGTGCCATAATCTGAGTTTTCAGAGGTGTGGCAGCCCTCTTCCAATTCAGTCAGTGTGTTTGCAGGTGTGGCCGCAGTTCTCCAATGCCTGCTGGAGCTGTCTATGACAGCTCCAAAATGTAGTGGAGTACAGTTGAAAGGGGGAGCTATGCTTCAGTGAGCAGCGATAAGCTATCGCCTGCTCATGCGCGCTCCCCCTACACACACCGCACATGCATACTGCATGCTCGCCCCATGCACACACTGTGTAGCCGATGGGGGTGCCTAACCCGTCTGCTGTGCTGCACCCCTCCCCAAAGCAGAGTATATGCCACTCTGGTGCCCAGCCCTCGTGGCCACACATTGTATAGCTGACGTGCCCAATCCCATCGGCTCCACGCTTCCCACCAGCTATCCTGTGCCATGCTGGGAGCCCACCCCAGCATTGCAAACGCTCCCATCATTTAATTAAAAAAATACCTGAAACTTAAAAGCGGTCCCTCGCTGTCTCTGCCCCACCGCCCCACCAATCGCCTCCACCTCCCTCACCCACCCCATACTTACCTCGGACTCTGCGATGATCTTCGGTGGACCGGGAACACGTCTGCACTCTTCAAAGCCGACCGCAAACTGAGGAAATGCCGGTAAGCTGTATAATGGGATAGATAGAGTTTTTTCAACTTTGCTGCATATCTCAGCCATTTTTTGGAATTTTTGCACCAAATTTTCAACATGGGGTTTTTGGGATGCCTTCTCATGAATGCTCTCACTGTCATGGCGTTAATTGGGCCCGAAGGGTGATTTTGCAGTCACTGCGTGAAATCACCTTTCAGGACCGAGTAATGAAACAACACTGCCACTGTTCATAAGGTGGGCTCTCAAAAAGCCTATGTTGAAAATTTGGTGGAGAAATTCCTAAAAATGACTGTTTTATGAGAGTGCGTTGCGCAGTTCCTACGCACGCTCGTAAGTTTGCGAATTTTCTATATTTTCACTCCAGATTTTCCACATTGCCATTTTATTACACTTCCTTATGAACAGTATAGCTGCCATTTTCACGTCACCCCAAATGTGTTTCCGCACACGTAGCACACAATGGTGCAGCTTTCTGTAAAATGTACTAATGTTTGGACAGATTAAGGAAATCACAGTTACACTGTTCATGAGCAGAGGTCTTAAAATGGCTATGTTGAAAATTTGGTGACAGAAGTCCATAAATGACTGTGTTATGAGTGAGCATTGTGCAGTTCCACGCACCTCATCGTTCATGACTTTGTAATATTTTCAGTCCAGATTTTCACCAGTGGCATTTTTCCACACTTCCTTATGAACAGTACAGCTGTCATTTTTCACAACATGGACGAAATGTGTTTTAACACTTTCAGCGCAGAGATGCATGGTCGCTGTTGGAAATCATTGTTCGGGACAGATAAAGAAAATTACAGTGACACTGTTCATGATCGGAGGTCCCAAAATGCCTGTGTTGACAATCTGCTGTAAAAAATCTCTATTTCTATGCATGCTCGTGACTTCACCAGTTTTTTAAGTATTTTTACTGCAGATTTACAACATTGCCATTTTTTACACCTCCCCATGAACAGTACAGCTGTCATTTTTCACATCCTGTTCGGAATGTGTTTCTGCACCTGTGGTGCTAAATGCCGTAGTCGCTGTGCATAAGCAGCTTTTGGCTAACAAACTGATATTGCCACTGTTCATGAGGTGGGGGTCACAAAAAAAAACATGTTGAAATTTTGGAGTGAAAATACCAATGAATGGCTGAGGTGTTAGGGTTTCCAACCATAACGCCCCACCCTGTAGAGAATGACAGGCATCAGGGGTGTGACTTGGGATTCTTACCTGTAATGCTCATACCATTCCACATCCTGCTGCCAGTGAGAGGCATTGAGGTATGCCTTGGACTCTTTGGCCCCAAAGTTCACCCCTTTCTCCTATACCGCACCCATCTCACCGTATTTCCTGATGGAATGGGGTGCGCATAAGGGTCAAAGACCCCAAGGCACACCGTGATACTTGTCAGTGTCTGCAGGGTAGGGTGTGGTGAAATGGCGTGGCCGTTATGCCTGACGACCCAAAGGCACACCCCAATGCCTGTCACTCTCTGCAGGGTGGTGGTGGGGTTGGCTTCAGTTCAATACTTCACTGCCATTTCTATTATGCAGCTCTGTAACTTCTACACTACCAATGCCAATGCCAGCAAGCAAACATTCGGCATTGACAAATGCTTGTTTATGTTTTTTTTTTTGTTTTCCTGTCCTATCTGCATAACAAACCAAACAGTATGGTGATCACTCATACCCAGGAGACTACCCACTGTGACATCAGCAATGCTGTCTCTGTAAGTACCAGGTCCAGAACTGCCCTGTCCCTAGTGGGTTCCAAATTCAGCTGCTTGATAAATGACCATTGTATGGAGTTGAGGATGGCCCTTCCTGTTGATGTAGCTGGCACTGTGAGTTAATAAAATGATTTTTGCTTGACTTCTGATTATAGGTTCCTTTTTTGTTACTTTGAGCTGTGTCAAGAATGCCCCAATCTACTTCTGGCAGATTAAAATCCCCCATGATTAAAACTTCCCCTTTACTGGCCATTTTGCTAATGGCTTCACCAAGGGCACTGTTTAAATCCTCTCCTTCTGTCAGAGGCCTGCACAGTACCCCTGTGTGAATAATTACCCCCGACCTTGTCTCTAGGTTGACCCATAGTACCTCCAGCCCTTCATTGTCCACTGTTGCCCCTGTATCTCAGTAGCCCTTATACTCTCCTTCATGAATAAAACAACCCATCAACCTTTCCTCCCTGACCTGTCCCTCCAGAACATGGTGAAGACTGGGATGGCCAGTTCCTAGTTGTAGTCATCAGTGCATCATGATTCTGTTAGGGCCACCAGATCCAGGTTTGCTTCCACAGAGATTGCCTCAAGGTCAGGAATTTTGTTTCCCAGACTCCTTGCATTGGCACGCATTGCTCTTCATTATTTTCATCCCTCTCTCAATCTAAAGGAAAACTACACCCTTACATAATGCAAATTTTATTTCTTTCCATGTCAACAGATAGCTCTTTTCTTGTAGCTGTTAAGGCTATATGTGTTTGCTTTAGTTTGTTTTCACTATTCATGTTAGCCCCCTATGACTACCCTGGGGGTCTCCATTTTAAGGTTGTTGAAATCTCATTGTCGATTTAGCATATGAAAACATGATGCCACATCACCCATCTATATCATGTATCTCTATGCTGATATAACAAATACCCTGCAAAAACTCTCTGGAAACACATAAATTGAATGCAGTTTAAAGGGAAAACACATGCATTACAACTCAGACAGTTTACAAAGCTAACTGAAGGTAAATGTGGTGTTTCACACCTTCCGGCAACTTGTTTTTTGAAGTCTAACTAAGCAGACAGGCATACTGTAGAGTCTAAAGGGTGATTATACATAATATTCTCATATGCTAAAGCATTATACATAATATTCTCATATGCTAATGCAAATGCAACTCTCTCAGACAATGAGATTTCAACAACCAGCAAATGGGGTACCAGGTCAATATAGTGCTGCAATGTTAGCGCAGTATAAACCACGCTGTAAAAATCTCAAAAAGCAATGACAGCGACAGGGGTAGAATAGAGTTAGTAAATTAGTGCTACCTCTGTCACTGTCTGCAGAGAGGAAGAAGGGCTGAATTAGCTTCAGGTACGGTGCCAGGTCAATATGCTCCTGTGGTAGAGTGGCTAAGTCACTAGCACCAGGAGTGGTGGGGACCAGGGTTTGGTTCCCTGTCTCTGATATTGTACATTTATTTTTGGTTTTTGCAAACAAATTTTCCCCATCCCATCACTGATGTCCACACCTCCTCAGAGTTGATTATATTAATATCAGGAGGTCTCTGAAAATTGTAGCCACGTACTCATTACACTGCACCACTCTAATTCCTGACAATTTGTTTATTCTCCTGACTTTTTGCTTCCCTGCTTTTCCATTGCCTTTGGGCTTTCCTTATCACCAACCCCCCTCCCAGCTTCCCTTCGCCTTTCCCTTTCGGAGTTTGTGTCTGACCCCTTACCCTACATAGGGTTTTCCTTCAAATCCCCTTTTGTCGTCTCTTAGTAATTTAGTATAGTTAGCTTCCTATACTCATTTTCTGCCCCTACTCTAGATAGGGTGTTGCCTCTATTCCCACACTAATGTGTATTTCAGTTGATCTTAGCTTGACCTTTGTAGGTCTTAGTCCTCTCTACCCTACACTGTTGTATACCCCAGCCCACTGACAGCACGCACTTTTAAACAGGCAGCAACCAGTACACAGGCAGTCTACCTTACCTTACTGGACAAGGAGAGTTCCCTCTGTTCCAGTTATTGTCTGTGGACATCTGCCTATACTAGTCTTACCCCTGTTCTACTCCATCGCTGTTCCACTCACTCACTGCTTCACTTTTGTCAAATACGCCCCCACCCCAATTCGCAGTTATCCTTCTGACCCAGCTAACTGCAAGAATGATTATCAGCTCCCCTCCCCCACCTCAGACTAACACACTGATAACTAATGTGTTTCTTTTTTTATCCTGACTGAAGGTCCCAATTAACCCTGCAAACCTTACAGTTCTAATAAAATATCTGTCTACTTGCCTCCTAGTTAGAAATGTTCCTGCAGAAATGTTCTAGCTGCCTCAGTCAGCTGCCTCCTTGTTTTAATCCTGCCTATGCCTATTTTAGAACCTTGTGATGTCATTAAGGGTGAGTCTGTGCCTATGTACAAGGTGATTAGGCACATTTCACCCTATGTGATAATGAAGTATCAATACAGGGCAGGCTTATCCATATGGGGGACTTACCTATCTAGAAGCCATGGTGAATCTGTCTCCTGACATTCAACAATGATGTGATACAACACTGGTGTTGCCCTAACATCAGCAACAAGTGTCCAAGCATTGCTGTGTTTGTATTGTTTAGGTGCCTGGACAGACAGTGGCAAAGATAGGATTTTATTTTTAAAAATGCTTTTTTTTTTCACTTCACCCTTCAGTGAAGGATAATAAAGCAGTCCAACAGTTTGCAAGCGAACACAGTGTTACACAGGATAATAGAGCTGTCTCAAACCCTGTGATTTGATAGACTGCTGGACATCAAGTGATTTGTAATAACCATAAATTATATAGTAACCATGACAATAAACATATACAACATCCCACTTACTGTAAGGGAAGCAAGGTGTTTTCCTGAAAATGAGAGAATAATAGAGACAGGGGAAGACAGGACTCTCCACACCAGGATTTTCAATGCATGGCTGAAGGAATGGAACAGAGAGGAGGGTTTCAACTTTTTTTTTCCAAGTTCAAGTTTACTGACAGGAGATACTCCATTGAGCAGGCTTATTTACAAGGAGGTCCTGGCTGGACAGCATACAGTTTCCGTTAAACACTATACACAATTTATAACTACAGTAGTATTATACATGAATAACAATGGAAAAAAACTGTATACAGAGTTATATACATGGAAAATATAAACAGTAGAGAACACCACATTGTAACATGGCAGATAGAGGTAAAAAGGTAAAAACATTAGAATATTTAGTTTAATTATCTAGTAGGGTTTCACCAGAACAGTAGAGGGTAGATTATAGTGTTCCAAAACATGGGGTGAGAAGGGATCCTTAGAGCAGGGAAGCAGGGGATGATGTAGGATTGCAGGGTGGGTTGTAGATGCCAAGGGCGAGGAATGGGAAGGCAGACTGACTGGGTTGGAAGGATGCTTGAGTTTCGAGGGAGTGGGTATGGATAGTTCTACAATGTGATAGGCATGATGGGGATTAGAAGAGGTCGTGAAAAGGAGATGGAAAGCAGTTCAGTGGCAAGCACAGCAGTCTCCAAGATTGCTAGTGATTAGTTTTTTTTAAACTGTGCAGGAACATGGGGTTTTGTAGGTTGAGGGTTTGTTGGGCTTTATACCAGGCTAGTGGCAGAGCACGGTTAACATCCATGGCACCGAAGCGCGAGTGGGCATGAGGGACCTCTAACATAATGAGATCATTACTGCTTAGCGAGTAAGAGCTGGCCATACCCTGGAAGAGTGTAGCAATGTAGGGGGGAAGTATTGACAGTAGAGCTTTATATACCCAGGTGAGGGTATGAGTGAGGAGTTTAGTCAAAAGTGAAGTCCAGCCCAAATAAGAGTAGAGTTGGCAGCGATGAGTGCGTCTGTGGGCAGCTGAAATGAACCGAATTGCTCTAAGATAGTGTGTCCAATTGGTGTAGCAAGAATTCTGAGCATCAACCCCAGACTATGTCCATGTAGCCAAGGAGAGCCATGAAGGTAGTCTGGACTATGTGCATTCTGGCTTCAGTGGGGAATAGGGACCTGTTCCTGAAGAAGAAACCAATGCGCTACAGGAGCTTCTTCAGAAGGGTAGTAATGTGGACAGAGAAGAACAGATGTTGATCTAGATCACACCCAAGATATTTAAAGTTTGTAACAACCTCAAGATTGTCATCGAGGAGCATCTTTATAGGGTGTAGGGTATTTAGTGCACTAGTGATAGAGGTGAGATGATTTGAGTGGAAGTACATGACTTGTTTTTTTTCGTGTTTAGTAACAGTTTTGATTGGACTAAGTTGAGTTGGAGGAGGCCAAATTCAGATTGTAGCATCATTTGAACTTTGGTTACTGAAGGTCTGAAGACGTATATCACAGTATCATTTGCAAACATATGAATTTTTGCTTTGTTGACATTGTTTCCAATAGTGTTGATATAAAGCATGAATAGAAGAGGTCCAAGGATTGAACCTTGAGGAACTCCTCTCATGATTGGAAGGAGTGGAGATAGGGCTCCATCTGCTTTCACCTGCTGGAGTCTGTCCACCATGTAAATGGAACCAGAGTAGTGCAGGGCCAGAGATACCATGGTTGCTTAGGGTGTCAAGTAGTAAAGCATGGTCGATGGTGTCAAATGCTTTACTAAGGTCCAAGAAGACCACTCCTGTTACTTGCTTCTTGTCCATGGAGAGTAGCCAGTCGTTGGTGATGGATGCCAGGCTGAGGTGGTACTGTGGGCTGGTCTGAATCCTGATTGAGCAGGGTTTATTAGTTTTTTCCTTTTTTAAGTATTCTCTTAACTGTGCATTTGTTAATTTCTCAAGGAGTTTTGAAAGAAGGGACAAGACAGAAATGGGACAGTAGTTATTTAGGTCCATAGGGTCCCCTGATTTGAACAGGGGAAGGACCTGGGCTATCTTCCATGCCTCAGGGACAGTACTGGAACTGATGGATAGGTTAAACAGGTGCAGTATGGGGGCCACGAGGTACTGGACATCGGCTTTAATGAAATACGGTCCTGTGCCATCAGTACCTGTGCCTTTACTTACATCTAGGTGGAATAGAAGGTCCTTTTCTTCTTTGAACTGAAATTGAGAGAAGGAGAAGTTGAATTTCAGGGCATTGGGGAGGATCTAGGTAAGCAGGAGGTGAGAGTAGCAGCTTTGTAGGAGTCAAATGCCATGCCTGTGGTAGAGAAGTGGTCATTGAAGCAAGTTAGGATGTCAGACTCACTTGAGAAGGAGTTTTCCTTAAACAAAATCTTGCTAGTAGTGAGGAAGACAATTTGTTACCTTCAGCTGATTTAATGATCTGCCAGAATTTGGCAGAGTTACTCTTGGCAGCATCAAAGGCAGAAAGAAAGAAATTAGCTTTTGCGGTCCTGACTATTTTAGTGCAGTTGTTTCAGCAAGTTCTGAGGGATGTCCAGTCAGCAGGTAGGTTGGATTGCCTGGCTGTTGCCCATAGGTGATCCCTTAGGTTTAATGCTGCTTTTAGTTCAGGAGTAAACCATGGACAAGAGAGCTTCCTTATTCTACAATTAAACATAGGGGCATGTTTATTGATAATACTGCTTAGGGTGTTATTAAAGAAGGATGCTGCAGTGTTTATGTCTGAGGCTATGTAGAATTGTGTCCAATTTATGTTCCTGAGTTCTGACAGGCAGTAGAAGGGATTGAACTTGCGGAAGCTTCTTTTCCAGATGAATTTTGGAGATGACTTGGGTGGTGGCTGCCCTCTAATGCACGCCACTGCACAGTGATTGCTACCATCATTATGAAACACTGCTAAGTGGTTGAATTTGTGTGGCCTATTTGTGAGGATTACGTCCATCAGGGAGCCTTGAGAGGGAAATTTGGTGTTTGGTCATGTGATTTCAGGGATCAGTTGTGTAAAGCCAGCTTCATCCAGAACTGTTTGAGTTTTTGGCAGTTGTTGCCTTTTTTTAGAAGATCCAGGTTTAGGTCACCAAGTATAATGATTTCATTTTGTTTTGCATCAGAAGTAGTGCATAGATAACTCAGGAGCTCTAGACTCCCAGAACATGGCCGGTAATAACCTATTACAGTTAATGTTTCTATGGGCGATAAGGACAGGCTAAGCATTAAGGCTTTAAATTCACCTGGTGTGCTGGTCTGGGTGATATTGGAGGCTGTGAACTTGTCTTTTATGTATAACACTACACCACCACCCCTAGTTTGTTTGTCACTGTAGAAAATGTTAAAGGAAGGGCAGGATAACGTAGAGTCAGGGGTGGATTTCTTCAACCATGTTTCAGTCAGAATGAGGATATCTGGGTCCATATGGGAGATCCAGATTTGAATAATGTCTAGCATTTTTAGAAGGCTGCATACATTAATGAACAGGCACTTCAGCCCTTTGGTAGTTGCGAATGCAAAAGGCAAGGGGATAGTCTGTGGTGGGCCAGGGTTTAGCTCTATGTTCCCAGCGCATATTGGAAGTAGTAGAATTATGGTTATAATCCATCTATACATCATAATAATTTTGGACGAAATTGAGCGCCTGCATTGGGGCTTTGAGAGGGGTGATTGTGCTACATGGTAAGTCTGGCGGTGGGGATATAAGGTGTAGTAGAGCAACAAAGCTTGAAAAGGTCAATGGTATGAGGTTGTAAAAAGTGTGGTTAAGAGTAGCATGTCTCGATCCCAGGGGGGATGGGGTGGAGCCAATGGGTGGTACCCTGTTATGGTTATATAGGGGTCAAGCTTAGGACTGGAGGGTGGAGGATCTTGGTTCTGTGGATGTGCAAGGAGGGGGGCAGCAGGTGAATGAAAAAAATACACATAGGAGGATAGGCACTGCTGTGGGGAACTTTGGGAGATTTACATTGGGGAGGAATATATCGTAGAGTTTGAAGTGCATTGAAAGGGCTGCAGTAAATAGGATGTGTTCTTGGTGTAACGTGGGACACACAGTAAGATGGTTCAGTGCCTAAGTTGCAATTTCAGTAGCTGAGCAGGGTGGAGAGCTGTGGGGGTTTAGAAATCTGTGGCAGTAGAATGCTGAGGCACACTGTAGCTATTAGGGAAAAGTGGCAGGGCAGAAGGGGGAGCTAGCGTGTATTTAAAACAGGCAGGGGAAGGGGGTGGGAGGGCCTAAAAATTCCCCACAAGCTACTGTTGGAGCACAGTCAGGAGCTGCAGAGCTGAAAAGCTGTGAACAGACCCTAAACTAAAAGTCCTGAGCCGCCTATAGGAGTGGGAGCCAGTGTAGTAGTAGCCAATGGCAAGCTGTGCAGCAGCAATCAATTGTCAATTGGAATCCGGCTTTAGGAGTCCTTTTTTTGGTCTGTACCTGATTGGGTCTTGAGTTTTGTGGCCAGGGAGGAGAGGGCAGCCAGCCAAGGAGGGGGCCGTGATGCAGCCGATACGTCGTCACCCAGTCGGGGGCGCAGGAGCTGAAAGGAGAGCAGAAAGTATTAATTAAATTAAAATAGCCACTGTGAGGGCAGCAATTTCAGGTGATTAGGGGGCTAGTTCACTGGAACAAAGAGGGATTAGTTAGACAAAAGAAGGATTAGCAGGAGGTTGGAGCTGGCAGGGACGGTGTAGTAGCCAGGTCCTGTGGGGTCATCTAGCTTGGCGCCAAGCACTTACGTAAGATCATGGAGCTGGGCAGGGGTGCAGCTGCCATTGATGCAGCACAAGGGAAAAAAGATGGAGTTTAGTTCAGAAAAGGAAAGGCAGAAAAAATAAACTGATAATGAATGGCAGGAGTTCAGATGCAAGCAGAGAAGGTCGGAGACAACAGTCGAGGCATAGGCATAGGAGAAGGAGAGATACAGAGTTTCAATTAGGCAAGGGGGAGTTTGGAACAAAGCAGTTTACAAGACTAGCATCAACGCAATACAATCCTGATTTAGCACAGTGCAGTTAAGCAGTCTAGTCATGTGGGGAAAAAATATAGCGGGAGAAGAAAAAAATTATTGTACAACAGAAGACAGTTCAGATCGGCTAGATTCAAAAAATTCCCCGCAAGCTACTGTTGGAGCACAGCCAGGAGCTGCCGAGCTGGAAAGCCGCAAACAGCTCCTAAACTAAACATTCTGAGCAGCCTATAGGAGCAGGAGCCAGTGTGGTAGTAACAGGCAATGGCGAGCTGTGCAGCAGCAATCAATTGCCAATTGGAATCCGGCTTAAGGAGTCCTTTTTTTAGTCCATACCTGATCGGGTCTGGGGTGTTGCGGCCAGGGAGGAGAGGGCGTCTTTCATTGGGGACTGGGGCCCCACCAGGAGAGATAAGGGCCTATACTGGGGCAATGGCCTGCATCCATCCAGTAAGGGAACAGCGGTCCTCCATGAATGGTTTAAATGCTACACTGGTGAGCATTTAAATTAGCCAAGTGGGGAGGCAGAATAAGGCAGGCAGACATAAACTGTTTCCCCACAGGCTCACAAGGTCAGCGATGGGAATCCTGAAGGAGTGAAATCCCAAAAGGAACCTAATAAAAAAGGAATCCAGGGTGTAAAAGGAAAGAAAGACAGTAAAAAAAAATTGTGGGGGAAATAAGGAAGGGCGAATTGGAAATAATGGAGGTGGCAGGACAATCTGGAGAGTCATGTGTGCAAATGCTCGAAGTCTGGTCAATCAGACTGTAGACCTAGAGGTTGCCATGGCAGATGTGAACCTCGACATAGTAGCAATTAATGAGTCCTTCTACGCTGAAACTCAGGACTGGGATGTAGCTATACCAGGGTATTCTTGGTTCAGAAAAGGCAGAGTAGGTAAAAAAGGGGAGGAGTGTCTCTTTATGTCAAGAACAATATAAATGCTACTGAAATACAGGGAAAGCAGGGAGGAGCTGAGGTACTGTGGGTCACCCTGGAAACACAGAGGGAAGGCCACTATTCACACAGGAATGATCTATAGACTTTCAGCATGGGGGAAGGGGAGAGGTGGATAAAACTATTGGAATCAATCCAAAGGATGGCAAGCAAAGTGGGGGTGTTGCTGGTAGGGGACTTATTACTCAGTCTTACTCAGTATACCAAGACACAAGAAGGCATCAGCCCATCATGAGTGTCTCCCACTCCTAGTGGGTGTCTTAGTTTGTGTGTGTCCCATGATCCCATCCCAGTTGAAGTATCTGTCTTATCTAGAGTTGAATTCGCTGAAGTTACTTGCTTCCACTACATGTTGCAGAAGCAAAGTCCATGCATTTGCAGTCCTTACTGTAAAGGAGTTATCCCATTTACTGGTCTTTAGTTTTTGTAAGTGGAGTTGTTTGTCATGGCTTCTTAAGTTAACAGTTCTGTTTACATAATATAGTCCACATTGTTTAATGAGGTCAGTATCATTAAGTATTTTATAGATCTGTAGCATGTCTCCCCTAGCCCTTCTCTCCTCGAGGCTTACTAGGCCTATCTGTTGTAATCTTTTTGGTTTTTAGTTGTTTAACCAGGAGTAGCACACTAAGCTGAAAGCTTTTTTACAGGTGCAATCTGGGAGCACAGGGAAGTTAAGTGACTTGCTCAGGGTCACACAGTATGTGAGTGGAAGCTGTGGGATACAAACACAGGTCTGGTCCGCTGGATGTCACGAGATTTGCAGCTCGGAGCCTTAAACCACTGCACTATACCACCCCCCATCTGGATTCATGTGAAAGATTTCTTAAATTAGGTATTAATTTTGTCACTCGTCTTTGGACTGACTCCAAAAGTTTTATATCCTTATTGTAATAAGGGCTCCAAAAGGATGAGCCAAAGTCCATGTGTGGCCGTATATAGGATTGGTACAAAGCAATGACAACAGATTAGCATTTGTTTACAAAGGTACATCTTACCTTATTCAATGTAGAATTTGCTGTCTGAACAGCCATCCTGCATTGGTCAATCTACTGGATGTGGATTGGAGCCTACCAGCTGCAGCAACAGTCAGAAGTAAGGATATCCTGGACTCCCTGCAAGGGTCATTCCTCAGGAAGCTAGTTAAGGAACCCACTCATGGTGGGGGGCAATACTGGACCTGGTACTGACAAATGAGTACAGTGCTGCTGATGTCACAGTGGGTGGCCACCTAGGGAACAAGTGATCACCGTACAGTGGTGCTCAGTATAAGAACTGGATCATAATCGAGCCACACTAAGATGAGGGTCCAGGATTTCAAGAGGGCTGATTTTAAGAAAATGGGAGAATGCCTCAGGGATACCCTAGCAAGGATAGGGAAACTGGGGGGAGTAGAAAAACAAAGGGCAAAAATAAAGGGGGGCATTGAAAAGGCAATAAATCTCTGTGTCAGGCAAGTTAGCAAAAGAGAGAGAGAAAGAAGAGATCACTATTGTTCTCTAGAGAAATAGTGGAGAAAGTAAAGGCAAAAAAATCTAGCACTTAGAAGGTACAAGAGGACACAGAAGGAGGAATATCGGGAGAGTTATCAGGAGAAACAAAGAAAGACAGGGAGAGCAGTTAGGAGGGCAGAGGCACAAATGGAGGAGAATATTGCACAATCAGTGAAAAATGGGGATAAAACATTCTTTAGCTATATAAGCGAGAAGAGAAAGACCAAAGGAGGGATAGTAAGGCAAAAAGAGGAAAGGAAGATTTTGTGTGGAAGATGACCAAAAAAAGCAGACATATTGAACAATCACTTTTGTTCAGTATTTATGGAGGAAGAGGTAGGTGATGGGCCAAAGATAAGGGACAAGTGCGTTAAAGGAAGGGAGATTGACATTAGCCATTTTACAGAGGAGAGAGTCCTCAAGGAACTGGCACAATTAAAAGTAGACAAGGCAATGGGATCTGACGGGGTGCACCCTAGGTACTGAGGGTGCTCAAGGAGGTGCTGGCTGCACCTTCGACAGCTCTGTTCAACCTATCACTAGAAACAGGAAAGTTCAGGACTGGAAAAGGGCAGATGTGGTCCCACTACACAAAAGTGAAAATAGGGAGGATGCAGGAAATTACAGACCTGTAAGCCTGACTTCGGTAGTAGGTAAAGTAGTGGAATCACTACTGTAGGAAAGGATTGGGGAATATCTTGTAACCAGTAGATTAAAGGATCCGAGGCAATATGATTTCACAGAGGAGAGGTCTTGTCAGACAAACTTAATTAAGTTCTTTGACTGGGTGAGTGACCAGGAAACTGAATCAGGGAGGAGTGATAGATGTAGACTACCTGGATTTCAGTAAGGCCTTTGACACCTTTCCACAAAGAAGACTGGTGAGCAAGCTGGGCAACCTAGGAGTGGGTCCAAAGTAATAAAATGGGTGAGAAGTTGGCTAAGCAGTAGGAGTCAGAGGGTAGTGGTAAATGTTTTCTACTCTAAAGAAGGCAAGGTGACCAGCAGGGTGTTACAGGGGTCCGTACTAGGCCTAATAACTTTATTAGCAACATTAAGGAAGGGCTGGAGGGGAATGTATGCCTGTTCATGGATTACACAAAACTCTGCAACAGATTGGACGCACTGGTGGTGGGGGGGTGGAAAGAATGAGGGATGATGTAAAAAAGCTGGAAGAATGGTCAAGTGAATGGCAGCTGAGTTTTCAATGCAAAATAAAGGGAAAATCATGCACTTGGGGCACAGAAATCCATGGGCAATATACCAATTGAGAAGGGAGGCATTATCAACCACAAAAAAGGAAAGGGACCTAGGGATAATCATTTCTGATTACCTGAAGGTAGCCAAGCAGTGTGATAAGGCAGTGGGGAAGGCCAGCAGGATGTTCAGGTGCATAAGGAGGGACATCAACAGCAGAAAGATGGAGGTAGTATTACCCCTGAATAGATCACTGGTAAGACCCCACCACCTCGAGTGCTGTGTCCAATTCTGGTGGTCCCACTTCTGGAAAGATATAGATAGGGAGGAAGTGGTAAAAAGGAGGGCTACCAAAATAATGCAGGGCCTGCATCAAAAGCTCTACAAGGAAAGACTCAAGGACCTAAACATGAACTCTGTAGAGGAGAGGAGGGAAAGGAGGGATATGATAGAAACATTCAAATACCTCATAGGTATTAATAAGGTGCAGGAAGGTAACATTTGCCATTGAAAAGGGTGCTCCAGGACAAGGGATCATGCTATGAAGCTGGAAGGGGGGCAGAGGAGATGTGAGGAAATACTTCTTCATGGAGGGGGTGGTGGACACCTGTAACAGCCTCCCAGCAGATGTGGTGGGTACTAAACTGTAACAGGATTCAAGTAGTTGTGACAAGCAAGCAACCACGGTTCTAATCCCAGCAGAAGCATATCAACTGTACAGTATAACAGAATGTTCTGTCTGTGCAGCAGTGCTGAAATCTAACAACCAGGTTAGGGAATACCCTTGACCTGGTGCTGGAGTTTGTGAAGGAACTGAGGGTAGAAGAATTACCAGTGGGGAGTGACCACCACTCAATATGGTTCACATTGGATATGGTTAAGGAAGGAATGAAATCTAGCACAAGGGTGCTGGACTTCAGGAGGATCAAGGTCGGGAGGATGGGGGAAGTGGAAAAAGGTTACCCGGTCAGAATTCAGCCTAGTATGGGCACTAACCAGAGGTGAGAGCTCATAAAGCTGGGGATAGCGGAGGCAGCCAGAACCTACAGCAAAGCCCAGAGCAAGAAGGCTAGGACAAAGAAAAGTAGCTGGGTGAGCAGAGCAAGGAGGTCATGGAAAAGGTTAGGAGGAAAAGAGCTGCCTTTAGGAGGTACAAAGAAACAGGGGGGAGGAGGACAGGGAGGAGTACCCGAAGGAATCGAAGGAGGTGACAAAGGCAGTAAGGGCAGACAAGGCATCTAAGGAGCTCAGGCTGGCTCAGGGCATTAAGAAGGGGAAGAAGGACTTCTTCAGGTACATCAGGGAGAAAAGGAGCTGTAAGGACCGTATAGTAAGGATTAGGAAGGAGTGAGGTGGGTGGAAGCAGGGGGTGATAAGGCAGAAGCTCTGAACGATTACTTCTACTCGGTATTTACTAAGGAGACGAGCGGGTGATACCCAAGGGGGGCACGAACGGAGGCGGAGGGAGTGATGGATGGGGAAATCATGGAGGGCAGGGTTCTGGAAGGTTTGAGAGCACTGAGAGTGGACAAGGCACCAGGCCCAAATGTCATCACCCCAAGGTACTAAAGGAGCTGGTAGATGTCCTGGCGGGACCTTTGGCTGACCTATTCAATGTCTCCCTACACTTGGGGTGTGTACCACAGGATTGGAGGATGGCTCATGTGGTGCCCCTCCATAAGAGTGGCCCCAAGGAAGGACCAGGGAACTACACACCAGTGAGCCTCACATCCATCGTGGGTAAGCTGATGAAGACTATCCTGAAGGAGAGGCTGGTGGCCCTCCTTGAGGCCAAAGGGCTACAGGACAGCAGACAGCATGGCTTTGTAAGTGGCAGATCCTGCCAAACCAGCCTGGTAGAGCTCTATGATTGGATAACTAGGCAATTGGAAGGGGGCCATACAGTGGATGTCCTGTACTTGGACTTCAGTAAGACATTTGACTCGGTGCCGCATAGGAGGCTGAGAAGTAACTTAGAAGGCACAGGGGTTGGTGCAAAGTTGGTGAGATGGGTAGGGAACTGGCTTCAGGGAAGGCAACAGAGGGTGGTGGTGGGTGGGGATCTCTCATCCCCAAGGGTAGTGATGAGTGGTGTTCCTCAGGGCTTGGTTTTGGGACCAGTGTTGTTTGGGATATTTAATGCAGACATATCATTGAGCATCAAGAGCAAGACCGGTCTGTTTGCTGATGACAGAGCAGTGGTGGATGACCTAGGAAGATGGCAGGTGTTGCAGGATGATCTGGCAAAGCTGGAAACCTGGACAGACACCTGACAACTGGGGTTCAGTGTCAAAAAGTGCAAGATGCAGCATTTTGGGACAAAAAACCCAAGGAGTTACCAGCTGGGGGGAGTGCAGCTAGCCAAGAAAGAGGAGTAAAAGGATCTGGGAGTGCTCATTATGAGTTCAGTGAACAACTCGGAACAATGTAGAAAGGCAGTCTCAAAGGCCAACAAAATGCTGGGTTGTACTGCAAGGGGTATATCCTCGAGGAGAGGGGAGGTGATTCTGCCACTGTATAGATCATTAGTTAGACCGCTCCTGGAGTACTGTGTGCAGTACTGGTACCTGTATCTGAAGAGGGACATTAAGTTACTGGAGGGGGTGCAGCGCAGGGTGACAAAGATGATCCAGGGGCTGGGGTACTTACCATACAAGAGGAGGCTGAGGGAGCTGAACAGGTACTCGCTGGAGGAGAGGAGGGATGGGGGGATATGACTGAAACCTACAAGTAGATGAAAGGAATAAGCAGCACAGGTACAGAGGGGCTGTTCAAAGTATGGGAGACAAGGGACACCCAGGGCCATGGTATGAGACTGGAGGGAGGAAGGTTCAGGAGGGAGATGAGGCGACACCTTTTTTACAGAGAGGGTGGTAGCTGGGTGCAATGCATTACCGGTGGAAGTGGTATCCAGTAGAGCAGTGGGCTGCTTCAAAGGGGCTGGGACATTACAAGTTGAAGGGACAAGGGAGGGAGGGTGGGAGGAGAGGCAGCTGCAGAATAAGAGTTGCTAGCTGCACATTCAAGCAGACTTGGTAGACCACTAGGCCTTTTTCCGTTGGCAAATTTTGTATGTTCATAAGCATACAAGAGATAGACACATGGGGAGCTTAGAAGTAAGGCAAGGGGGGGTGAGAAGACTGGAGATTGAGTATGGTCTGCAGTGGCACAGGAGGTAGCAAATATAGGGCAGACTAGGTGGGCCAAGAGGTCTTTATCTGCTGACAATGTCTGTGTTTCTATGAGACCTTGCAGTCTGTGGACAGTGCAATATTATTATTTAGATTCATAGGCATCTGGTAAAGTAAAGGCATACACTATTTAATCCAAGGAGTTTAGGTTCATATTGGAATTTATGGAGATACAGCCAACCAGTATATATTCACAAAATATATGTTTTCAGGAAAAACAATGATCTTTGGTCTGTAGGTGTTACCCACATAGTGTACGATTTTAAATTTTTTCTAATGTTGCCCCAGTTTCAGATGAGCTGTATAAATACACATTTGAAGTTCTTCAATGTGCTGTTGTATGGCTGTCACCTGCCTTCCTTTGATTCAGGACAGTCTGGATTTACCTGAGTGTGTCCTGAGCAAATCCGTTGAAAAAATGTAGAAAATCCATGTCTGAGGCCAAACATTCACAGTCCTGCACTGTAAAAAAAAACAGTCCGTGAGTCTAAAGAAAATATGCTGTAAAACCGAATTAAGTACGTAAAACCCAAAAGTTAGAATAATACTTTCCTAAGCAAAGTTAATTTGGTGTTTCTCTGAAATAATTGCCTAGTCTTGTCTACTGCAGTACTGCTCAGTAACTACTGTAAATATTACAAGCTATTTATAACATTGTATTGTTCACAGCTGGATCGTAAGGACCCAACAGGGTTTCCAGGAAGATGGCAGTCATGCAGTATTTTGTAAAGTGATGTGTCTAGTTAATCATCCTAAGCAGTTTGTTTCAATATGTTCACACATGGCTCACGCAACCTTTGAAACATTTCAGCTCCTTTTCTAGTTCCTTAGTGTCTTGTAAATGAAGTGCTAATTTATGCAAATTATGTCCTTGCAGTTGCGACAAGTGGGAATGTGTTATAATGTTGTGGTATATTGTTAATCTTTCTACTGAAATGATTTATTTTTAAATTAATTAGATAAAGTTACAACTGCTTACTTGCTCATTAGCTTATATCTTTTGTGATAAGCTACACATTTCAAACAAAGGCAGATCCAAGTGAATTGAGACAAATAATTATCAAAGCACTATGGACGTGACTTTTTTTCCCCAAGAATACAATATTAAATCTCTCATATTACACTATTTATGTGTTGTTTTTGCAAGATATTGTTACACATGATGACCTCAATTTAATGTCATTTATATTCTGCTGTAGGGGTACCCTGTGACTGTATTCTATTCATTTTTTTTCTCATCAAGATTTTCACTCCTCACGTGAAGCCTCCTGCACCTGTTCCCACCTCCCCTGAGCCTACCTGTAGCGAGTCCCCCACAGAATGTCCCCTGTAGTCAGGACAGAGAGTAGAGGGCCATCCTCCTTCCCCCCTCCCCGAGAGTCTGCATCCAGAGTTGTTCTAGGCATCTGAGTGGTGGCACAGGTTTGGGGAGGTGTACAATCCAGAGGTTCACCATCGGATCCTTTTGTCCACTTCTCTCCCATGAGCATCTGCCACAGCTCCATGTCAGGATGTGCCCTTTGCAGTCATGTGTGCACCAGCAGCACAGTGCCCGTCATTAAGGCACCAGGGCCCGGATATTCAAAAGGGTTGCGCATGCGCAAGTCCAAAATGCGCCATTCTGCGATATTCAGCAGGAGGCAGTTACGCCACTGGCAACAGGTTGCGCAAGAGAGCAATGCAAATGAATGCATGCTCAACAGGAGGGGGAGGATCCATGCATAACCTGCGCAACCCGATATTCAGTCAGGTTGCGCAGAGTTGTGCATGCGCAACCCCAACCCGCGCCCGCACAAGCTTGAGCCAAAAAGGCTTGTTGAGGGCTCAACCAGTGTGAGCTGCTGCATTGCAGGGCGCAACACAGCAGCTGCCATCCCTGGCTGGGCCCCCAACCCAGTCCCCGTGTTTACTAGCCGATCGCTGGCAGTACAGGTAGCAGCGAACCTCGTTTCACAGCGATCGCTGGCAGAACACGACATAAACCTCATGTCTCACAGCCTGATCGCGTGCAGAACACGAAACCCCTCTGTCACTATCTTTCACATGATCGCTGGCAGAACCTGGGGGGCCTTCAGTGCCGGTCCTGGCAGAATGTTCTTCTCAACCGGCACTTTTGGTCCAGTGATCGCAGTTTCCGCTGGCAGAAACACAGCATTCACTTTCCTCGGTGCTTTTTTACCACGGCTTAGCGTCCACTTGTTTCGCCGCCGCCGCCGCCGATCATCTCGGCATTGTTGGTGCAGAGTTACAGTCGATGTCGTAGTAGCCGTCAGACATGACAGTCCGTGATTTGTGAATGATTCACAAATCTGACTGTCATACGGGTATGGGCTGCACCATTGGCTGTAGCTCTGCACCACTGGGCGGCAGCCCTACCGGACAGTCAGCGGTGGGCGGCGGGCGGCAGGTGGGTGGATGCTGTCACCGGCTGCGGGGAGCGGGTGGAGGGGCTTCTGGGTGGGGGGGACACTAGACACCAGGAGATGTGTGGGGGAGTTGTGCTGTGACATTCTGCCCGCGATCGGGCTTTACGGTCCACTGACCACCAGGGAGTTATTTGGGTTGGGGAGGGGTTACATTCTGCCCGGATCGGGCACTGGGGGTTCATAGGTTCTGCCCGCGATCGGCTGTGGAGATGTGGGGGACATGTATTTGTTCTGCCCGCGATCGGGCTGTGGGAGATGTGTGGGGGACATGTACGTGTTCTGCCCGCGATCGGGCTGTGGGAGATGTGTGGGGATATACATAGTTCTGCCCGCGATCGGGCTGTGGGAGATGTGTGGGGTGTCATGTAACTGTGATGCCCGCGATCGGCTGCATTTTGGCCGGTCCCCGACGGCGCTGCCTGGCAGGGTGGCCAGGAGCAAGTCCGGGATCGGCGATTTACATGCAAATGGGGCTATAATAGATGCAAATGGCCCCCGCGCCTTGCATAAATTATGGCCCCATTTGCATGTCACCTTTGAATATCGGAAATTTGAGCATGGCGCAGTGGTACTTGCTCACATAGAGTTTAATGCTCAACTCTGGCAGCTTCTTGATGGCGCAGTTCCGCTCATCATCTTGCCAAGTGCTGTAGCTCTGGTGATATTCAAAGAGTTGCTCAACAGCGCAACTCCTTTGAATATCACCCAGGCCACACCCCTGCGCAACTATTTTGAGCAGCGCAGGGGCTTGCGCCTCAGACTGGCGCAGTTTGAATATCTGGGCCCATATGTCCAAATTCACCCCCCCTCCTCGAGGTCTGCCCCCCTGGAGTTGGAATATTTAGAAAGGAGGGGCATTGGGCTATAGCCCCCAGCAAAAAGAGGAGGCAGTGACATTGAGACTTGGCACCCTAATGACCGGGTGCATCATGAGCAGTGCCGTACATGCCCAGAACCAGGATGTGCACATGGAGGTGCACGCATCCTGCAGAACTGCAGCCCCTCCCTTCAATCCTCTTGCAGCATACACTACTATCAGATCTCCACCTGGTGGCAGACAAAGGCTGAGATGACCTGTCACCCTGCCCTGGGAGAAAAATGCAGTCTGGGGATGCTCCTTCCTTTTCCACCACTCTGACCCCCAAAACCATGTTCCTTCCTTAACTTGGGTCACCTGCATGACAGGACATAAGGCGTTTAACACCTTAGCCCTCCTTCCACTGGACTGCCTTTATTATTATATTTATTTATTTATCTGTTCACTGGATGGGTGCGCTGCTCCCAGGGGCCATTTTCAGGCATGACCTGGGCCATAAAGCTGATAACAAAACGGTTTCATAAAAAATACATACAGGACAAATAGTACTGCAGTGTGTTACCTGTACATAATATGAAAAATTGTGACCACAGTGAGAAGGTAATAAGCAAACAAATCTGATGGCAAGACTTTGCTCCAGTCAGGAAGGATGAAATGGAGTTAGATTAAATAAGAATTGTGCTTGGAATTATACAGTTGTATAACACATGCATGGCAACTTCATGAGCATGGACGTCTGGACCCCCTTTTCCCCCACGGAGGCACAAGGGTCTGGAGATTTGCTGCTGCAGTTGTTTCCAGGGAGAGGCTGCCAGGAAGTAAGAGAAGCCGGCAGCCAAGTGTGGGCGCTGTGGGGAGCTCTGAGCCAATAGGGCCAGAGCAGGAAGAAGGCATCAGCATTTAGAAAGGCTGAAATCCTCATGGGGGAACAGAGGACTGCAGTGTCCATGTCTGGACCCCTCTTCCCCATGGAGGCACAAGGGCTGGATATTTGCTGCTGCTGCTGCTTTCGGGAGAGGTTTATCCCACCCACCCCACCCCCACCTCCTCTATTATTTAATACCCTTCTCTGGCCCTGCCAAACCTAGTGACTGGATGAAGCAAGGGCAGAGGGGAGCTGGCAGGAGGAGGATCACAGTAGAGAGGGAGGTCCTTGGGGCTTTGAGGCAGGACTACTGGAGTAAAGCTCAAGGGAATGGTAGAACTGTAAAACTGCAAACTGTTCATTGCTGAAATGGGTGCTGCAGGAGCTGCGGCGATGGGGTAGGGGGTTGTTGAGTCCAGGCTTGGACCACCTCTTCCCTTGCATTGGAGGGAGTTCAGCTGCAGCATCGGCAAAGTGGGAGCGGCCTGAAGAGCTGTTTTATGGGCTGAAGCAGAGACTGGGAGCAGAAGCAAGGGAGAGCGCCAGTTCTGTTCGTCTGTGGGGGAGGTGCCAGAGTTTAAAACTGAGGACAAAGCCTTGCTGGCACATTGCTGAAAGAGCTGTTTTTACTGTTTAGACTGTCAGATCTGTTAGCAAATAGCTAAATACCTTGATTAGGAGCTTAGGAGATCTGTTAGCAAATAGCTGATTACCTTGATTAGGGCTTTTAGTGGTTTTAACTGCTTAGACTGTCAGATCTGTTAGCAAATAGCTGAATACTTTGACTAGAAGCTGGTTTAAAGCAACCTTGATCAGGAGCAATGTAGACTGCTAGATCTGCTAGCCCACTACAAACCAGGGAGAAGTGCTAAAATTGTAGCCCACTATAAACTGCGGAAGGGGTGCTTAATTTGTTCAAAGTGAATATGACTGTTCGAATACACTCCAGTATGGCTTCTGGTGGGAAGGGATAGTAACCTGGGGGTAGGGGCTGGGGAAAGGTGAATGGTCCTAATATGTCTGCATTGGGAAAAACAGGTTGGCCTCAATTTACCATGGCAGGCATATTCAGAAGGGTTGTAGGTTGCACAGGATGTGGGGGCAGCAATAATTGTCAACTGGGCCTGGAAAGAGGGAGGCTGTCCACTCTGCTGGTAACTATCTCTGATCAGGAGTGAAGTATATTGGCTAAGGAGTAAGCTGGGGGAGTTGGAGGGTGCATCAAAGGATCAGGGGTATGGTTATGCATGACAGACGGGTGGGGTAGAGGCGAGGCTGGGGCAAAGCTCAGAAAATAGAGGAGGCTACTTTTCAGCAAGTAGGAGGAGGGATATTAGGGAAAGAGGGCCTACAGGCAGGGGTGTTGATGCCATAGGGAGAACTTATGGGGCAGATGTACCAAATAAAAAGAGAGATGAGGGGGTAGAGTCATGAGGGGCTGTTGTGGGGAAGCCTAAAAATACAGACAGAGGGAAGGGTGCACCAAAGGAAGTCAGGGATTGCAGAGAGGAAGAGGGGAAGCCTAGAGGGGCAGATGGGGGGAAACTCAGGTCATTTGTTGGCACCTGGCTTAGAGTGTTACAACAAATTTGAGCTGCTAGATCAGCTACCAACCAAATAGAGGTACCCAGAGAAGTGGAAGGAAAGGATGTGGAGGTTAGCCAAGGAGGTGACCTCAGCAGGGAGAGCAGTGGACCCCAGAGGAGGAGGAAGCAAATCCTGGTGGGGGTCTCCATCATAAGAGGGATCCAGCTAGGAACACTGGAGGAGGAGGAGGACAGGGAGGTGAGGTGTCTACCAGGTGCCACGGCATGGAGGGATGGAAGGAAGATCCTGGGGATCACTGGGAAGGCAAGACGGGAGGGTGAGCTGGATGTCATTATCCACCTCGGTACTAATGACCTGGCAAATGGGGAGCCAAAGGAAGTTCAGGAAGAGTTTAGGAAATTGGGGAGGGGTCTCAAGCAAGTAGCTACTTCTGTCAATTTCTCAGAAATACTACCTGCGAGAGGCAAGGGAGAGCATAGGAGTACATGCACCAGGAACTTTAACTCATGGTTGAAGAACTGGTGCTGTAAGGAAGGGTTTGGATTCATTGGTGACTGGGGACCCACCTGGAGGGATGGAGGTTTGTTCAAACCTGATGGCCTGCATCCATCCTGGAGGGGAATCCAAACACTCAATGATAAGTTTAAATGCTACATTGACAAGCATTTAAACTAGCAAGGGGGGGGTGGCAGGCCAGCAAGGAGGGTACCTACTTGCTCACCCCCCCACAGCTAGCAGTGGAACCAGTGAACTGGAGGAGTAGCTATCTCTACAAAGCAGTGTGCAAAAGATGGAGATTAGTGCCCAAGAGGTGGATAGGCAGAAAAGGGGCAAAATTCAGCAGAAGGGCAGACAGCAAAGAGAACCAGGGATAAAGGACAACCAAGGAAGGGGCAGGAGTAGAACAGCGAAACAGTCTCGGGAGGTCAAATCATGGAAAGCCATGTGCCAATGCCAGGAGCCTTAGCAACAAGATGGAAGATCTGGAGGCTGTCATGGTGCAGTCAGACCTGGACATTGTGGCCATCACTGAAACCTGGTGTAATGATAACCACGACTGGGAGATGGCCATACCTGGCTACAACATATTCAGAAGAGACAGGGCAGGTAGGAAGGAAGGAGGAGTGGCACTGTATGTGAAAAATGACATAAGGGTCACAGAGATCCAGGAGGAACAAAATGGGGGAGAGATACTGTGGGTTAAGAATGGAAAGGAAAATGGAGCCAGCCATCTGCACAAGTGTGGTCTATAGATCACCAGCCCAGGAGGAAGAAACAGATAGGGAGATGATGCTAGCCATCCAAAGGATGGCAGACAAAGGTGAGGTAGTACTGGTTGGAGACTTCAGTATTCCAGACGTGGACTGGAGCATCCCAGCAGCAGCATCAACTAGGAGCAGATTTATCCTGGACTCCCTTCAGGGTGCCTTCCTCAAGCAACTGATCATGGAACCAGCTCAGCAGAATGCAATACTGGACCTTGTGCTCACAAACAGGGACAGTGTGATGGGGGTAACAGTGGGGGAGCACCTGGGGAACAGTGACCACCAGTCATTGTGGTTTGAAATCACAGAAAGAGTAGAACCAAACCACACAAAAACATGTATCCTGGATTTTAGGGGGGCAGACTTTGGTAAAATGGGGAGATACTTGAAAGAGGCATTAGGGAATGGGGAGGAATCAGGGGTTGAGGAACAGTGGGCAGTATTTAAATGGGGATTACAAGAGCAACAGAATTATGCATTAAGCAGGTTAGCAAAAGGAAAAGGAAGAGGAGACCATTATGGTTTTCCAAAGAGGTAGCAAAGAAAGTGAAAGCCAAACAGATTGCATTCAGGCAATACAAAAAGACACAGGCAGAAGGAGATAGGGAGAAATACCAGGAGAAGCAGAGGGAGGCAGGGAGGTCAGTAAGGGAAGCCAAAGTTCAGACAGAAGAACACATTGCAAAATCAGTGGGTAGAGGGGACAAAACCTTTTACAGGTACATAAGTGAAAAAAGAAGGGCAAAGGGAGGGATAGTGAGACTGAAGGGGAAGGATGGGGGCCTCGTGGAGGATGACAACAGTAAAGCTGACATATTGAACAGGTATTTCTGCTCAGTCTTTACCGAGGAAGAGGAGAGTAATGGGTCTGAAGGGAGTACAAGGGGTGAGAATAGTGCAGAAATGGACACAAGCCCCTTTACACGAGAAAGGGTCCTGAAGGAACTGAAAGTAATAAAAGTTGATAAAGCAATGGGGCCAGATGGGGTGCAACCCAGGGTCCTTAAAGAACTAAGAGAGGTGGTGGCTGAACCTCTGGCTATCCTGTTTAGCCGATCACTGGAAACAGGGGAGGTACCCAAAGACTGGAGGACAGCAGATGTAGTCCCTTTATACAAAAGTGGGAACAAAGAGGAAGCGGGGAACAATAGACCAGTCAGCCTCACCTCGGTAGTGGGAAGATCATGGAAGCACTACTGAAGGAGAGATTGGTGGAACATCTGGTTGTCAATGGACTACAGGACCCAAGGCAGCATGGTTTCACCAGGGGGAGGTCATGTCAGACCAACCTCGTTGAATGTTTTGACTGGGTGACTAGGGAGGTGGATCAGAGGAGGGCAGTGGACATGGCCTATCTGGACTTCAGCAAGGCCTTTGACGCTGTGCCACATAGAAGACTATTACACAAACTGGGGAATATGGCTATGGGCAGGACAGTAGTGTGGTGGGTAGGTAACTGGCTGGGCGGCAGGACACAGAGAGTGGTGGTAAATGGCTGTCACTCCACAGAGGGAAAAGTGACCAGTGGGGTACCACAGGGATCAGTCCTGGGACTGGTCCTATTCAACATCTTCATCAGTGACATTACGCAGGACCTAGAAGGCAGAATTTCACTGTTTGCTGATGACACAAAGCTCTGTAACAGAGTAGACACACCAGAGCATTTAGACAGAATGAGAAGGGACCTGCAGAAACTTGAAGAATGGTCAGGGGTTTGGTAGTTGAAATTCAATGTAAAGAAGTGCAAGATAATGCATATGGGGCACAAAAACCCTGGCACAATATGTCAGTTGGGGGGTTGAGAATATAGCATGCGCCAAGCAGGAAAAGGATCTTGGGGTTATCATCTCTGATGACCTCAAGGTAGGGAAACAGTGTGACAAGGCAGCAGGTAAAGCAAATAGGATGCTAGGATACATAGGCAGGGGCATCACCAGCAGGAAAAGGGAGGTCATAATTCCACTATACAAGACACTAGTGAGGCCCCACCTGGAGTACAATGTACAGTTCTGGAGACCTTACCTATGTAAGAATATAGACCGGGTAGAGAAGGTTCAGAGGAGGGCAACAAAGATGGTACATGGATTGCATCATAAGCCGTATGAGGACAGGTTGAAGGAACTGAACATGTACTCCCTGGAGGAGAGGAGGGAGGGAGAGTGGGGATATGATAGAGACATATAAGTATCTTACAGGGAGGAACAGGGTGCAGGAATACTCTATTTTTAAGCAAAAAGATGTTCCAGGACTAGAGGGCATGGGATGAAGTTGGAGGGAGGATGATTCAGAGGAAAAGTGAAGAAGAATTTCTTCACGGAACGGGTGGTGGACAAGTGGAACACCCTGCCAGAGGAAGTGGTGGGGGCTGAAATAATCATGGGATTTAAGAATTCATGGAATAGACATTAAGGAATTCTGGAGGTCAGGGGTAAGGGGCAACATACTTCTAGGAAAACATAAACTGAACTTACAAGCTCAAATGGGCAGACGGGGTGGGCCATAGGCCCTTATCTGCCAACACTGCCTATGTATCTATGCTAAGCAACCTAGAAGGGGAGGAAGAGGCTGGTGGAAATGAGGGAACAGATGTAGAGGCTGGGGGGAGGTAGTCGGATACCCATAGGGCATCACAGACCAGAAAGGGAAAGGATAGAAATAGCACCAGAGAAAGAAGAGGAAACTTAAATGTAAAGCAGATGGGGGAGATGCAATTCACAGCAGACACGAGGGAGGAGAGCTCTAGGGGAGAGAAACTGGTAGATAAGGAGAAAAGGGAGGGGCCCCCCCAACAAGATGGGAGAGAAAGAGGGGCGGATTAGAGGGGCAGTTGGGGGAAACTCAAGTAACTTGATGGAGGCTGGCATAGAGTGTCACAATAAATTTGAGCTACTAAGCAACCTACAGGGGGAGGAAGGGGTTAGTGGTAATGAGGAGACTGATACAGAGGCCAGGAGGAGGAAGTCAATTACCCATAGGGCATCACAGATAAGAAATGGAAAGGATAGAAATAGTCCCAGGGGGAAAAGTGGAAACTTCAATGTGAAGCAGAAGGGGGAGATGCAACATATTGCAGAACCGAGGGAGGACAGCATGACTGGAGTGAAACTAGAAGACAAGGAGGTGGGGGAGGGACCCCCCCTTCAGGAGGGGGTCCGTACCATGGATGGGGCCCTAGGTGAAAGAGTCCCACAGGAGGCCTTTGGAGGCAGGGGTACCATTATAGGGGGTGAGGATGATGGTGTGGTGGAAGGGGATATGATCAAGGCCAGGATAAAAGGCATGGAAATGAGTGGGTGAAAGGGGACAACCATACAGAGGGGGGTCTGAGATAAGTGGTCAAAAAGTTAAGAGAAGCAGAAAGGGGAGGGTGACAAAGGGGTCTGTCATAATAAGGCAGGAAGACTCCCATGAACTAGAGATCATGGATAAGGGAGGGAGTGGGATTGAGAGCACATGGTGGAAGTAACCATAAGGATGATAGAGGTGTTAAGGTTCTGTTATTGGGTGACTCAATGATTAGGGGTATCCATTGGGAGGGACAGGGGGTGGGATGCCATAGCCAGGTGAAGGTAGTGAGTATCTATGGGCTGACAGTACACAGAGCAAAGCTCATAGTGTATGAGCTGATAAGGGATTGTGGAGGGAAACCGAATTTCCTGGTCCACTTGGGGACCAACGATTTAGAGGGACACAGTGTTTTGGAAATCCAAGCAAGGTTCCGAGAATTTTCTAGAGCCTGTCGGGATAATGGATGCAACATTTCCTTTTCGGAAATATTGCCGGTACCTAGGGCATCAGTGGAGAACAAAAGGAAGATCACAGAGTTAAATGTCTGGCTCAGGAAGTGGGGGGAAGAAAGTGGGTTGGGGATGTTAGGAAACTGGGAGGGAGTTTGGGAGGATAAGGGACTGTATGCCAAGGACAAGCTTCATCTTATCCCATTAGGGAAGGAAATCCTTAAACAAGCAGTGGTGGACTACATTCAAGAAAGGTGGGGTTTAAACTTGTGGGAGGGGTGGGACAGGAGGGCTGGCCTGAAGCCCTCTCCTCTAGATGAGAGGAGTAGCCTTCAAACCCAAGGGAAGGAGGGGGAAACAGAGTGGGGGGAGGAGGTTCCAGGAGGAGCAGAGGGGCGGAGACACAAGTAACCCGAGTGGGTTTCGACAAAGGGGACTAGGATAAGGAGTGGTGATGGTGTTAGTAAATGCCAGGAGCTTGGGAAACAAGTTACCAGAGTTCCAGGCTATGCTGTTCGGGGGGGGGGGGTGGATGTGGCTGTGGTTACAGAAACATGGGCCAACAAAAACCATGACTGGGACCTAAACGTGAGGGGTACATTATGTTTAGGAAGGATAGAAAGGAGAGCAGAGGGGGAGGAGTAACTATGTACGTCAGAGAGGGCATAGAAATTGCTAGGGTAGAAGAGGCAGAGGGAAATGTGGAGGCCTTATGGGTCACCTTATGAACCCCAGCAGGAGGTAAGGTCAAGCTGGGTGTAGTATATAGGCCCCCCGGGATGGGTGATGTCCTGGAGGATGGTTTGCTGGACAACATTATTGCCCAGTGCGGACCAAAAGGGGAGAGAGTGGTGTTAATGGGGGACCTTAATATGCCAGGTACAAACTGGGGAACCATGTCCTTTAAGGTGGCCAAGGAGCAGAGGCTGCTGGATGACTTCCAGGATGTGTTCTTAACACAGCATGTGATGGAGCCCACGAGGGAGGGACATGTCCTGGACATGGTTCTGGCCGATGGGGTTCTGGTAACAGAGCTGGTTGTAGAGGATTCCTTGACTGGAAGCAACCACGATACTGTCTGGTTTCAAATTAGCATGGGGTGAGGAGGGGAGAGATCTAGGACACTGGCCATGGATTTCAGGGGAGCAGACTTTATGAGCATGGGAAATATTCTCAAGGATCACTTGAAGGGGATTACAACAATGACAGATGTGGAAAAGAGATGGGAGGTCATAAAATGGGACTTCATGAGGCAGTCAGGACCTGTGCTAAGGTGAAGCGTAAAGGAACAAGGTCACATAAACCATGCTGGTGGACCAGTGAAGTTCAGGCAGTGGTCAGGGAGAAGAAAGTCACCTACAAAGAATAAAAAACATCGAGAGGGGAAAGAGAAATGGAAACGTACCGTCTTGCATCTAGAAAAGTCACCTGGGTGGTGCGGGGGGCAAAGTCCAGTAAAGCGCAGAGGCTGGCACAGGGGATATGGGGAGGGGGAAAAGTTTTTTTTTCCGGTACATCAGGGCGTGGAGAAAAACTAAGGGCCAGCTTGGCAGATTGAGATCAGATGGAGGGTGGGTGGAATAGGCAAGGGAGCAGGCGGAGATATTAAACAAGTACTTTGCCTCGGTGTTCACTAGGGAGGGGGATGAAACATAGAAACATAGACTTTGACGGCAGATAAGGACTGCTAGGCCCATCTAGTCTGCCCATTTCCCTACCTACAGGATAGGCCGCAGATCCTAGTTAACCAACAGCCTATATCTTCCTGCCCCCACAAGAATTGCCTTATGTCTGTCCCATGCATTCTTGAATTATCCCACAGTTTTAGACCCCAAACTTCCTCAGGAAGGCTGTTCCATGCATCCACTACTCTCTGTGAAATAATACTTCCTCACATTGCCCTGAACCGCCCTCCTTCTATCTTTAAATTGTGTCCCCTTGTTCTTGCAAGTCTCTTTTCTGAAAGATGCTACCCTCTTGGACTTTGTTGATTCCCTTGAGGTACTTGAAAGTTTCTATCATGTCCCCTCTCCTTCTTTCCTCAAGGGTATACATATTAAGCTCCTTTAGTCTCTCCCTCATACAGCTTCTCTTGCATACCCTGCACCATTTTAGCTGCCTCCTCTGGACTGCCTCTATCCTGTCTATGTCCCTGCGGAGATGGGGTCTCCAGAACTGGACACAGTATTCCAGATGGGGTCTCACCAACTGTCTGTACAGAGGATAACAACTTCCTGTTTTCTGCTGCTGATGCCTCTTCCTACACATCCCAGTATACCCCGGCCCTCCCTACTGCCTTCTCACATTGCTTGCTAACCTTAAGGTCATCTGATATGATTACCCCCAGGTCCCTTTCCTGTTTTGTTGTTGTTACTACCTCCCACCCATTATGTATTCTTCCCTGGTTCTTGTTTCCCAGGTGCATTATTTTGCACTTTTGCATTGAATCCTAGCTGCCATATCGTCTGACCATTACCCCAACCTTGCCAAGTCCCTTTTCATCCTTTCCATGCTTCCTTGTGTATCAACCCTGTTGCAGATCTTTGTGTCATCTGCAAAAAGGCATACTTTTCCTTCCAGTCCCTCTGCAATATCACTGATGAAAACATTAAAAAGGACAGGACCCAATACTGAACCCTGCAGTACCCCACTAGCAACCGCCCTTTCTTCAGAGTGGATTCCATTTACAATTACCTTCTGTGTCCTGTTGTCCTGGATATGGGATATTTACAAAGCAAGGCACAAAGACGATTGAAGCGGTAGTGTGTGGGATTGGAGGAGCAGCAGATATGGAGCATAAGGGAGGAAGGGAGAGGCACCACTGGGGTTTCACACCAGGAGAAGGATAGAAAGACCAGCAAGGTGGGGGGAACGGATGATGCTATCTCCTCAGAACAGGTGTGGCAAGTGCTTAAGGCACTGAAGAAAGATAAATCTCCTGGCAAAATGGCATTCAGCCGACAGTACCATGGGAGTTGGTGGACGTACTGGCCGCACCCCTGGCGGAGCTGTTCAACAGGTCGCTTGAGACAGGGAGGGTACCTAGGGATTGGTGTGAGGTGCATGTGGTGCCAATCCATAAAGGGGGGTCAAGGGAAGTACCAGGTAACTATAGACCCATCAGTTTGACCTCAGTGGAGGGAAAATTAATGGAGAGTATACTGAAGGAACGATTGGGGGTGTTCTTGAAGGAGGAGGGAGGACTGGATAGCCGACAACAAGGGTTTGTGTCAGGTAGAGCATGTCAAACAAACCTTGTGGAGTTCTACAAATGGATAACATCAAAACTGGACAGGGGGAAGCCTGTGGATGTGCTATTCTTGGACTTCAGCAAGGTGTTTGACTTGGTCCCCCACAATTGACTGGGGGAGAAACTGATGGGGCTGGGAGTGGGCCCTTTGATGGTCATATGGATAGGAAACTGGCTAGCTGGATGCACACACAGAGAGAGTAGTGGTCGGTGGGGAGCTCTTGAACCCTAGAGAGGTCGGTAGTGGGGTACTGCAGGGCTCTGTCCTGGGTCCGATCCTGTTTAGTGCATACATATCTGACATCAGGGTGGGTATAGGGTGTGAGATGAGTCTCTTCACTGATAACTCCAAGATGGTAGCAGTAGGTGAGGAGGAAGCAGGGAGGCTGGCCCTGCAAGGGGACATGGACACCCTGGAAAGGTGGGCTCACACATGGAAATTCAATTTCAATACCACCAAGTGCAAGGTGTTACATCTTGGTGGGGGAAGCCCTTAACACAGGTACACCTTGGGAGAGGACGTGCTGGAGGCCTTGGCTGGGGAAAAAGACCTATGGGTCAAGGTGGATGCATGTATGAATAACTCTGAGCAGTGCAGGAGAGTGGCTAGCAAAACAAACAGGATGTTGGGATGCATTGTAAGGGGATCACCTCTAGGAGCAGGGAAGTGATTCTGCTGCTGTACAAAGGACTGTTAGACCACACCTCGAGTACTGTGTACAGTACTGGAGACTGCACCTGAAGAGGGACATGCAGCTCCTGGAAAGGGTACAGAGGAGGGCTACCAGGATGATTCAAGGACTGGGGGAGTTGACTTATGAGGACAGACTTGAGGAGCTCGGCCTGTTTTCATTGGCCAGGAGGAGAGGAGAGACAGGGAGGACATGATTGAGGTCTTCAAGTAGCTCAAGGGAATGAATACGGTAAACACGGAGGGGATCTTTAGACTAAAGGAGGGAGGTATCACCAGAGGACATGGGTTGAAGTTGGAAGGTGGAAGAATGAGGGGGGAAGAGGAGGAGGTTTTTCACTGAAAGGGTGGTGGAACCTTGGAACGTGCTGCCTGGCAAGCTGGTCCAGATTTCCACAGTGGAGGGCTTCAAGAGACGGTGGAACAGATACAGAAAGGGGAAGTCTTGGTTCCCAACAAGGGACCTGAGGTTCGAGCAGACTCGATAGACAGTAAAGTCTAATCTGCTGGCAATTAGTATGTTTGTATGTTTTTGGAATGTGTATAAAGACAGTTGATGGCACTGTGAGAAATCAGTTATACTGTTGTTAAATCCTGTCACCAATAAAGTAAGTTTGCATTTGGTTGGTAATAAATGGTAATTTAAGCTGACATAAGGAAAAATCTTGTATTGTGTGATATTTGATCTAAAAAGAGAAGTGCTTGTGCTAGTCTTGCTCCTCTGATGTCTGAATTAGTATTTAGTATTTGGGTACATTTCAAATGAGGTTCAGATGGGGATCTTCCCCATCTTGGGATAAAAATAATCATTTTATATAAATGATATAAAGAACAGAGGGAACAAGGTATTTCTGACAAACTAGATAATTGAAGAGAGGTGTGTGTCTGTGTTTAGCTGTTTAGAATGAAGATCGTCACATTTTTGAGGAAGTTATTAACCCCACAAAGAGCCTAAACTACATTTTCATTAGATGGGATCTCAGCAGTGGCAACGTTTCACTGATGTTATAAATCAAAGCTTGTCATTTTTGCCAGAAGGTTCAAGTTCCAGTGAATGAATAAATTGAGTGTGACACAATAACTAACGTCATTACAGAGTTAAGGAAGTTTCTGTAGCTAAGCACTGCTGTTTTGAAATTCCTTTCCAGTTAATGTTTTGCATATGCTGAGTGTACACTTTTGATCCGAATATATAGTTATATGTGTCAGTTTGACCTGTGTACCACACAGTACAAAATGACAAAATTCCTCAATCAGGGTTCTTGTTCCAAGGAATATATAGGATATTGCCCAGGAAACAAGATTTATTTTTTTAGCATACTTTATTGATTTTCACAAGGACATAACACATAACATACAGTCAGATACAGACAATACAGGATTCCCAAATAAGAGCCAAGTATAACTTCAATACCACATTGTATACCTTTTTGTTTAGAAGAATACACGTAATCATTTCATATAGTTCTTGATATTCCTTTGTAAACCCCATCTACTGTATATTCTCCGCTCCAACACACTGGACAAGAAAAACACCTTGCCCCTTTAACCTCATACTGGTTCAGGCATTATATTATTACCCAACCTAGTTGTCCCCTTTCAAGCCAACATCATGAGTACATATAATTTCTTCTACTTATTTCCGTAGTTTTTGAGCACATTACACATACTGGCTATTGATTCATCTGAAAAACAAGGAAACAATTTGACAAATAATGATGCACTTTTTGGTAAAGTAAAGTTGACCAGTTCTGTAAATTCCAAATCAGTGCACTCTTTCCATTACAATGCAAGTGCTCACAGTTCTAACAACTGGATAATTGCTGGGTGCTGCAGACTTTGGGTTCACATACTTTCTGTCATTATCTCTGCAAAAGGGGATCATGAGGGGTCTGGAAAGGAGTACCTTAGTTCAAGCTGTCTTGAAGCTAGCTGATTAAAAAGTCCCTGTCACCTGGGGAGATTCAAACATGCATGGGATAGACATAAGGGAAACTTAGAGGAGGGAAGTAGAGGCTAAAGCCAATGACTGAGTAGGGTCAGCAGCCACTGATACAGGTAGGAAACAATCATTTGTCAATGTTGAATGTTTGCTTGCTGGTATTAGCATTGGAAATGCAGGAGTTAGACAGATGAAGAGAAGGAATGGCAGTGAAGTACTGAACTTCACGCCAACCCACCTCCACCCTACAGAGACGGACAGGCATTAGGATATGTATTTGTGTTGTTGCCCATAATGTTCATGCCATTTCACCTCACCCTATCCTGCAGACACTGATAAGTGTTGAGATGTGCCTTTGGGTGGTCGACTTTACAGTCACCCCACTCCATAAGGACATATGCTGAAATGGGTGCAATATAGAATGGGGTGAACTGTGGAGCCGAAGAGTAGAAGCCACAGCTCAATGCCTGTCAGTGGCTGGGGCTGGGGTAAGCATGGCATGAGCATTACAGTCAGCAGTACAAAGGCACACCCCTGATGTCTGTTAATCTGTAAAGGGTGGGACTTAATGGTTAGAAACCATAACACCCAGGGCATTTGTTAGTATTTGCAGTAAAAATGTGCAACATGGCCATTTTGTGGCCCCCACCACATGAATGCATTTGGGACCTCTTCTCATGAACAGTGGTACTGTGATTTTGTCAATGTGTCCCAAAATTTGAGTTTCCACAGTAATCGTGTCATTGTGTGCCAGATGCACGAAAACACAGACCTGGCAGGATGTGAAGAATGACAGCTGGTACCATTCATAGGGAGGTGCGAAGAGATGGCAACGTTGAAAATCTGTAGTGAAAATATTAAAAATACTCAAACTTCCGAGTGTACATGGAAACTGCACAACGCATGCTCATAACACAGTTATTTAGTGGAATTATTTCACCAAATTTTAAACATAGGCATTTGGTGACATCTGCTCATGAACACTGTCACTATGATGTTCTTAATCTGTCTTGAACATTGATTTCCCACAACTGCAGTATTCTGCACCAGATGGGTAAATGCATATTTCGGACAGGATGTGAAAAATGACAACTGTACTGTTCATAAGGAGGTGTGGAAAAATGGCAATGTTGAAAATTTGGAGTGAAAATACTACAAATTTGTGAAGTTACGAGGGTGCATGAAAACTGCACAACGCACGCTTGTAACACAGTCATTTTATGGACATTTGTGACCATATTTTCAACACAGGCATTTTAGGACCTCTGCTTATGAACAGTGTCACTGTGATTTTACATATGAACATACATACGAACATATGAACATACGAATCTGCCAGTAGAACACACCAACTGGTCTATGTAAGTCTGCCCGAGTGTGCAGCTAGCACCCTAGATTGCAGCTGCCCCAGCCTCCTCCCCCTCAGTTTCTCCCCCGCTTTTCGCTGCCCCAACTCCTTCTCATCGCTTTATCTCACTCCTTCTTAAAGCTATTGACTGTTCTACATGTTACCACCCCCTCTGGCAGTGCATTCCAACTAGACACCACCCTCTTAGAGAAGTAGTGCTTCCTCATTTCCCTCTTGAAACGTCCGCCTTTGAACCTTAGTCCATGCCCGCTCGTCTATCTTCCACTCCTCAGTTTAAACACCCCCTCTGTGCTAGGTTTATTTACCCCCTCAGGTAGTTAAATGCTTCAATCATATCCCCCTATCCCTGCTCTCCTCCGGTGTGTACATGTTCAGCTCCATCAGCCTGACTTCATATTCCTTTCCTTCCATCCCCTTCAACATTTTTGTTGCCCTCCTTGCACCCCCTCCAGTAAATTTATCTCTCTCCTCAGGTATAGCCTCCAGTATTGCAAACAATACTCTAGGTGTGGTGTGACCAGTGAACTGTAGAGAGGTAGGATCACATCCCTGTGTCTGGATGAGAACCCCCTTGTGATGCATCCTAGTGATGTTTGCCTTCGCTGCTGCTTTCCTGCACTGGGCCAAGTTCTCTGTGCTCCCATTTACCAACACCCCTAGGTCCTTCTCCTCCTCTGTGATCCCCAACCAATAGTCCATCTTCTGGTTCTTAGCCTTGAAGTGTATCACTTTACACTTCTTTGCACTGAATCCTAGCTGACACTCCACTGACCATGTCTGTAGTTTGGTTAGGTCCCCCGGAAGTTTTTCCCATCCATCATTTTCGTCCACCACTGCCCCCAATTTTGTATAATATGCGAACAGATTAACCCTGCTCCCTAGTCCATGTGCTATATCAGAGATAAACAGCCCAAATAGCACCGGACCCAGCAGTGACCCCTGCAGCACCCCACTTGTCACTGCTCTTGGTGCCGAGAGCTACCCCACCACCACCACCACCCTCTGCACTCTCCCCTGTAACCAGTTCTCTATCCATTTAGTCAGACCACTTTTCACCCATACCCCTCCTTCTCGTCACTCTTTTCCTCCTTGACCTGTTACCCTCCTCCTGGTATACCGCATCCTTTCTCCTCCTTATTCTTACTGGGTGGTGGTGCCTTCTGTATTACATTCAGACCACTCTGCCTGCCCCCTCCCAGGGTTACTACGCCTCCACCTTTACCTATATCTAGGGGGATGAGCTCATTAGGCTCCCCTATCCAGACCTTTCTACCAATCTCAGTCTTTTGGCCACCCCCCACTAGTTTAAATCCATCTTAGTAGAGATATACCCCTCTTATCCAGCCTTTAATACTCCTCTCCCCTTCCTGCTCAAGTGTACCCTAACCCCTGTGTACAAGTCACTATTCCCCCCAGACCCTACCTCAGTTAGTCACTAGCCCATCATTTTTGATGTGGCACCAATCCCTCAGCCACTCGTTGAACTCCTCAAGCCTACCAGTCCTCCCCATGCTTGCACATGGTACCGGCAGTACCTCCAAGAATGCCACCAACTCCACAACCCCCCTCACACTGCATGCCCAACTACTCGAACCTCCCCTTCACTACTTCCACAGTCCCCCATGCCAAGTCGTTTGTTCCCACATGCAACACTAAATGAGTTTTCTTCCTCCCCCTCGCTGCACAC
This sequence comes from Neoceratodus forsteri, assembly GCA_016271365.2. Classification (NCBI taxonomy): domain Eukaryota; kingdom Metazoa; phylum Chordata; order Ceratodontiformes; family Ceratodontidae; genus Neoceratodus; species Neoceratodus forsteri. Next base: position 1,390,546,072 of record CM057453.1, read on the forward strand.
TTGAGCAGTGCCTGCCTTGCCCCTCCTGCAATCAACCTGGGGATAGCTTCAACCCAAATATGTCTGTGTCTTCCCCCTGCCACCTCATCTCACCCCTTTCAGTATAGAATCCCCGAGGAGGAGTACCCCCGTCCCTTACCCCCTTTCCCTTCTAATGCCCCTCCCACCACCCCAGTATTCATTCTTCCCTGCCCCTTATCATGCCAGCTGCTCCCTCTGTGACTTCTGTGTCTGTACTCCCTACTTAAGCCTCACTGCCTTTCTCTGCCTTATTCCTCCCATCCCCCCTGAACACTTTCCCAGCCTGACTACTTCCTACTGGGCTTCCCATGTCAACCTCCCCTCCTCCCCTGCTGATTTCTGACCCCTCTCCTATCCCCACTGTTGTCGATTTAGAGCCCCCATTCCCTTCTACCCTGATAATGATGCCCCTTCCATCCTTCCCCCTTCCCATAGCCTTCACTCCTCCAGTCACCACCCCCCTTTCTTACTAGATCCCCTTCATTCTTTTATCCTCGCTATCTCTTTCCCTACCTGTTGCCATCCCTCTTATGCCCTGCTTGTCCTTCCCCCTTCAGTTTGTTCCTGCTCCCCCTCTCTCTCCTATAGCACAGGTTTGAATCTATTCCTAGTTGATACCCCTCCTACATCTCTTCCCCCATCGGTTCCCCCTCCTACTTGTTCTCCTCCATGGCACCCCTAGTCCTACCCCAGGTCCCTCCCTACCCGCAGCCATCTGCTCTCTCCGCTGGTACTCCTCGTGGTCTCTTCCTCCCCCATCAGAATGCCCCCCCCTCACCTCGGGCACCCCTTCCCTTCTCCTCTCTTTTCTGTTAGTGCCTCTGATGCTGAGGTCAGTTTCACTCCTTAGTTGTTCTTCCTCTGTCCCCCTTTCATCCCCTATTCCCCCCAACCAGAATGCCTACCATTCTCCTCTGCCCTGCCACTTAGACTCCTCCCTAACCTCCACAGTTCCTCCCTCAATCTAGCCAGTTATCTACAGTTCATACACCCCATCCTCCAAGCCCAGTCCAGGATCATGGTGGACCCACACTCTGTACACCCCACCACCCTTCCAAAAATGCCTGCCCTATTGACATGTGGCATCTGCCCTATTTTGGCCGCCATCTTATATTACGGGCTCTAACTCCCAGGTTCTGTACCTTACTACAACTGTTAGGCCCCTATTTACTCAAATTCCTGCCCCTCCACTAGTTCCCCTACTGCCCCCTTGTTGACCGGGTTAATTCAGTATCAAATCTCATCCATTAGATACTGTATTACTGTAGCAATCCTAAAGCCTCCTTGTCCATTTTTCACCCCTCAGCTACCATACCTTTTGTTCTCAGCTCTCATAAAATTTCACTTATCCCACTTAGCAATCCTACTGCACTCCAAGTATAACTCAGCTCAGTTAGAGAAATAAACAGAACAACTAAATCTGTATTATTACAGCAGTCCTAAAAGTACACAATCATTGCTTTCTCTCCACTCCAGAGACCCTGCTGTAATAAAGGACCACAGAGGACCATGCGCGGGAGGGTGGGCAACTCTAAATTCCCAGCAGAGCTCCATTGAGCTTGCTCACTCCCCCTCTCTCACTCATTCATTCTATTTCTCCCGGCACTGCAGGTTGCCCATTTGTACTGGGCTCCTGCCTGTGTTGGCACCTTTTTCTGCCCACAAAGAAATTCCCAGCAGTCCTGACAGAGCTACGTTGAGCTCACTCACTCCCCCCCCTCACTCACTCATTCTGTTTCTCCCAGCGCTGCAGTCTTCCCTTTTGTACTGAGCTCCTGCGTGCACTGGCACCTTTTTCTGCTCAGTAAGAAATCTACAGCAGTCCCGACAGAGCTCTGTTGCGCTCGCTCACTACCACTCTCTCACTTGCTCGTTCTGTTTCTCCCAGCACTGCAGGCTGCCCTTTTGTACTGGGCGCCTGCCTGCGCTGATGCATTTTGCTGCCCACAAAGAAATCTGCAGCAGTCCCGACAGAGCTCTGTTGAGCTTGCTCGCTCCCCCTCCCTCACTTGCTCATTCTGTTTCTCCAGGTGCTGCAGGCTTCCCTTTTGTACTGGGCTCCTGTCTCCATCGGCACCTTTTTCTGCCCACAAAGAAATCCACAGCAGTCCTGACAGAGCTCCGCTGAGTTCACTCACTCCCCCTCTCTCACGCACTCATTCCATTTCTCCCGGCGCTGCAGACTGCTCTTTTGTACTGGGCTCCTGCCTGTGTTGGCACCTTTTTCTGCCCACAGAGAAATCCACAGCAATCCCGACAGAGCTCAGCTGAGCTCGGTCACTCCCCCTCGCTCAATCTTAATCTGTCCCAAACACTGATTTCCCAAAGCAACTGCGCTATTCCGCGCCAGAAGCACGAAAACACATTTTGACCAGGATGTGAAAAATGACAGCTGTACTGTTCATAAGGATGTGTGAAAAAATGCCAGTGTTGAAAATTTGGCATGAAAATATTATTAATTTGTAAAGTTACAAGGGTGTGTGGAAACTGCACAACGCACACTTGTAACACATTCATTTTATGGACTTTCAACACACAATTTTCAACATAGGCATTTTAGGACCTCTGCTCATGAACAGTGTCACTGTGATTTTTTTAATGTGTCCCGAAAACTGATTTCCCACAGTGACCATGCTATTCTGCACCGGAAGTACGAAAACACATTTCTGCCAGGATGTGAAAAATGACAGCTTTACCGTTCATAAGGAGGTGCAAAAAAATGCCAGTGTTGTAAATCTAGAGTGAAAATATTGCAAATTCACAAAGTTATGAGTGTGCGTAGCAACTGCGCAACGCACCTATAAACAGTCTATTTTTGATTTTTCCACTACCCTGCAACATAGGCTTTTTGAGAGCCCACCTCATGAACACTGGCAATGTCGTTTTATTACTCGGTTCTGAAAGATGATTCCATGCAGTGACCGCGGAATCACCTTTTGGGACTGAATAATGCCATGACAGTGGCTGATTTCATGAGGAGGGGTCCCAATAATCCCATGTTGAAAATTTGGTGCCAAAATTCCCTAAAATGCCTGAGATATGCACCAAAGTTAAAAAAACCCTATTTATGCCAATATAGAGCTTATCGGCATTTCTTCAGTTCGTGGTCAGTTTTGAAGAGTGCAAACATGTTCCTGGTCCACCGAAGATCGTCGCACCGGGCTCCAGAGGTAAGTATGGGGTGGGGTGTGTGTGGGGATGTAGGGTGCACAGAGGGTGGGCAAAGGTTGGGGGAGGGGGCACAGACAGCGAGGGATCGTTTTCTTCTTTACAAGGTTTCAAAATGAAAATAGACATTGTGGGACAGTTTTTCCTTTTAGCAGGTACTTTTGGCATGCTGGGGTGGGCTCCTAGCATGCTCTCTGCATGTTTTGGGGGGGACTGGAGCCAACAGGGACTGGGCACCCCTGTCAGCACATCCGGGGGAAGAGCCGAGGGGGATTGGGCACCCCCCCTTGTCATACAATAAATCGGGGGGGACATTATGCCAACGAGGAGTGGGCTCCCCCATTGGCAAATTTAACAGGGGGGGACTGAAGCTAATGGGGATTGGGACCTCCATAAGCAAATTACTGGGTCCGGACAGCAGGGTACGCCCTGCAATGATGGGTCGCTCCCTCATTGCAGTGGAATGGCTGATGCTGCAATTACGAGGTGGCCACTGACTGCAGCAGCAAAAACCTTTCAAGGTGGTGGCATGCTGGTTGAACTAGTGTCAGCAGCAGCATGCCACAGCATTGGGGAAAGTGGGCCAAGCCTCAAAAGACACCAGGGGCATTGACCACAATAGTGCCACACCTCCACAACCTGCTTCTGCAGCAAGCTGCTGCAACATGTTTCTTGCACATGCACGCAAGCAAACATAAAATGGGCCAATTGGATGGGCCTAGTGGTACTTATCTGTCATCAACATTTATGTTTCTGTGTTTCTCTGAAGCTTCACTTGCAGACATAATTTTGGGGGATATGATGGTTCTATGGTAGGACCTATAAAATCTGTCATGGGTTTGCTAGGATTGGATGATACTATCAGCTTTTGGATAGTTCAGACTATCGCAATTATCCACTCCCTTTGTAACTATCAAAGTGTGAAGTTTTAGTGATAAAACTGATCACCAGAAAGCCTTACTTTCTACAGAACATTTTGACATTGTCAGAATTATGGAAATGGGGTAGGATGGGGGATGTAGGGGCAAAAGATATAGACGAGTATGAGCTCAATTGGAAATATAGGAATGTTTGAAGCAAGGGAGGTGGTATAGCTGCCTATATTAAAAAATAATATAAAAGCAGCAGAACTACTGTAACACAGACTGGAACACTTAATAAGAATATTGAATAAGCTGAGGTGGGTCCCAATTAACAGATAGGGTGAAAAAGACTTTATTGGGGATTGTAACCTAAAGGGGATAGATTTTTCATCAAATTCATCAAAGACAGCAAATGAGAGGGAGTATGTAAATAAGTTTAATGATTTTCATATTAAACAGTATATGAACGAATCAGTGAGGGAAAATGCTACTCTGGATTCCATAGTACTAGTAGCTACATAGAATGAACAGTTATAGAATGCAGTGTCTGGGAATGCCTCAGGAATGACTACAGCATAGTTTTGTACAACACTAAACATATAATAACTAAGGAGACAGATATAATGGAATGGTGCATTAAATGGAGGGTCAAATGTAATGCTATGAGGCCCTATCTAAACAGCTGGGACTGGAAAAGGGAATCTAGGGAGTATACATTGTCACACTCAGGCTAATGTTATTCTACCTAACAAATCTGTATTTTTGCAACTGAATTTCTGTTTATATACCCAGGCTTCTGTAACCTGCCTGTTTACTTGTATTTTGCCCCCTTCTTTCCCTTTCCCCTGGGTCACACCTGGAAATGAGCCTCATCTCAGTGTGCCACTCCCAGTCACCAAACAGTAAATACGATTTAATAAATAAATAAAAAGAAGATTGTGTAAATGAAAAATGGAACATATTTACAAACAAAATTTACAATTAAATAGACAAACGGATACCTAAAATACAGAAATATTAGCCAGCCCATTGGTGAAGTAGTAGCAATACTGTGCATGATGCTGGAGACCTGAATTCAGGAATGAGCTTTGGTCATCAGGGGCTGGCCGGAAGGAGGAGGATCGAACATCCCACAGGACACTCACTTCCTCTTGGAAGGGAGTGGAACCCAGCTCAGCTGCTGTACTGCCACCTTAGTGACCACAGGTGGCAGTGCAGTGGAGACTGACTTGTGGGTGGGAGGACATTGGCTGGAGCCACATGTGTTTGTGCACCCTTGCCATCAGCATCCTTGGGGGGTTACAAGAAGGAAGGAAGAAATACCTCATCTGGCAGGATGATGCTGGCCACACACCTCGCTAGTCATGCACCACCTCCATGTACACTGGATCTATTCTGTGTTGGAGATTGGGGGAGTCTCTGACACCCCCACTGAAAGAGATTAAGCCCCAGGGAATTAACAGGAGGTGAAGGTAAGTCTTGGGGTGTGCCAGGGTGATGGAGCTGAGGTGGCAGAGCAGAAGATGGTAAACTGGAGAACAGGTGACATAATCAGCAGTAGCTGTAGAATATGGAAATAAAACAAGCAAGGAAAGAACCTACATGGTTTAATGCTGGGGTCAGGATATTACTTAAGAGAAAAATATATTTCAGGAATTTGAAAATGAACAGGTCCACACAGAGCTTTAAAAAAATAAAGAAGAAATGCAAAAAGGAGATGAGTAGGGCAGAAAAGAACACAGAGAAGAAAAATCACTATGACCATTTAAAGTTAAATACAAAAGTTCTTCAAATACTTCAACCGAATTAAACAAAATTAAAGATCATTTGGACCACTATTGGTCAAATCAACTATGACTAATAAAGAATAATGGATGGCAGAGGTCTTTAATGCCTTTTTATGTCAGTCTTTCATAAGTTTGATGGGTAGAATTAATCCCACCTTACTAGTCAATCACATGTAGTTAGGCTTCCATGTTAGGGTAGTTAAAGAGAAACTAGAAAACCTAAAATGTATTCAAGCACCACTGCTAGATGGGCTTCTTCACAGGATTTTGAAAGAATTAGCAAATGAGCTGGCTGAACCCCTAATAGACATTATGTCCCTCTCACTTAAAAAAGGAGTTGTACCAGATTAAGTGCCCTCAGATACCTCAAAATCCAACCTGTTTTAGGATAGTTGGATATTAGGATAATCAGCTGTTCAGCCAATCAGGTGTTACTACTAGGAGGACGTTGTCATTTTTTCATACCTCCTATACCAAAGATGTGCAGAAGATCCACTGTGTGAAGGACTGAATTACCACCCTGACCCAACTGTTATCTACACATATTGTGGGTGCTATGGGGGAAGGAGGGAAGTGAGGGCTAGTGCGTGTATTGGATAGGGGTTGTTTTATAAAATGGGGGCTTTGATTTATGGCTTGTAACAGGCTGGGAGAGCCGAAACTCCTCATTTAGCGCAGGTGAGGGATGTTATGTTTTTTTCATATGAAGTCCAAATTTTATTATAACAGACTATATTATACGCTTTAAGGGAATTGGGGGGGGGGGAAGAGGGAGGTTAGAGGGTGGTTTGGGAAGAAAGGGGGTAATCATTTGCATGGTGGGTGGTTGTGTGGTATACTTGTTGAGATGGGATTTAGATGCTGTTTTTACAGCCTGATATCAGTTTTTGGACTAGGATAGTCCAAAATCTGATATCTGACTGTTGCATTGAAAATCAATCTATCTGAGCAACCCTAAATGGAACTCTCCCAAAATAATTCTAGAAATTTCAGGTAATAATCAGTTTGAAATGCACATGGCAAATCCATAAGAACTACTAAAAAATATCTCTTCACAATCCGTTACAGGGAAGAGATAATTTATTACTCCCATCAGGGTCATCTCAATTCTGTTTCAGGGCTAATAAACAGATTGAAATTGCTTATGGAATCAGTTGCTTCTCTCCTCAAGATTTTCTCTTAATCTGGTCTCAATCACCTTCTCGATAACCGTACCCAAAAACTATCTAGAGATGTGCCTATATTTCAAGAGATCACCCGAATTTGAAGATGATTCCTTAATGAGTCACCACAGTCTCCTTCAATGTCTTAGGCAGAGAACGCTTCCTCAGAGAGGCACTAATGATCTCCATGACTATAGGAACCATTGCCATGCATCTGGTTTTCACCTAAAGTGCAACAGATCAGTCTAGTACATAGGTATGGAGGAACAGATCCAACAATACATGAAATACTTCTATACAGTCAGTCAGGTTAAATGTCATTCAGGGTAATGGAGGTCCCATCACCTTATTGTCTAGTTCACCCTAACTTTGGTTTGTAAGGGTGAAGGAATCTTCCCCTAGTGTATGAAATCCTGGCAGCAAGAAAGTCACTAAAGTCTTTACACCACTTTCTAAATGGCTCAGCATTGCTATGGGTAAGAAACTCTTGGGGAAGGATGGTATCTACAGTCCAGAAGATGATAATTGGTCTAGTATTCCTAGTGGCAATGACGCTGTGAAGTCTCTTCTCACTATGATGATTAGTCGTCAGTATCTCTGTGAGACAGCTAGACAAGTTTGTCAAACAAGGTCACCAACTTCCTCCCACTGTACACTAATGATCACTCCAGGATTTCAATTGATAAAGCCCATTATCAAACCATGTTGGTCTTCATGATAAAATTACTGGGCAAAAGCACACTGGCATCAAAGTATTGGTGACAGATAGGGCTACCTTTTTATAGGCTGCTGTTGCCTCACCTCATGAGGGGGTGAGGATCAGGTTGGGTTGCAGAAACTAGCTTGTGTATAGGCCTCCAGAGCATGAGAAGGAATTTCTGTAGGAAATCATGGACTTCATCACCTAGATGGTACTGGAGACACCTAGATGGATGGTTCTAGGTGATTTTTTAATGTCTGAATTGATGGTGAACTCTCACAGTTTTGTCAAGATTTCATCCAGTCAGTGGAATCACTGTGCCTCACACAAGTAGTTACTTCTGGGACCCATCAACACAGTCATGCCTTGGACTTAATATTCTCACTGGGGCTCCAGTCTGATAATCTTGAGATTGATTTGGATATCTGATTGGATTACTGTAAAGTAAGTTGTTTGGGGTCCCCCCAGTAGTCCACCCCCAGTAGAGATGGTGTGCTACCACACTTTAAAGGGGCTCCCTTTAAAGGACTCCAGGTGGTAATGGACATCTAGGGTGTGATGGCTGCTTGTGAAGCAGGATCAGGAGAGGCATCGGTAGCTTATAACAGAGCTAACACCTCAGCTCATGATTCTGTCACACCAGTACATATACAACCCAGAACTTTTTGTATGAGATCCCCTTTGTTTGTGAGGGAGCTAAGGGAAATTAAGGCCATGAGTTGAGGGTGGGAGACTTGTTGGCAAATGTCCAGGACTGGCAAGGACAAACTGGCTTTGAGAACTCATTATGGTGAGTATCAAAAGGCAATCTCCCATAAGAAGGCAGCATTCCTGTCCAGGGAGATTGCTACAGGGAAGAACGGACCAGCTCAGCTTTTCTGGACTGTGGACAGTTTACGTCCTCCTGCCTGTCTACATCTGGAAAGTGCTGTTTCCTCCACCAGGTGCAAAGAGTTCACTCAGCTATTATCTGAATGAGTGTCTTCCATCAGGTCTGGCATTACCCCCAACTGAACTGTTTTGGACTAACAAAAGGAAGCTGCTTGTCAATAATGACACTCCTCCCATCTGGTGCATGTTTAGGCTGGTGATGGTGGAGGTTTGTGAGGTAACCTTGAAATTGTGGCCCACTTGTTGCAAACTTGACCCAGCCTGAAATGTGTCCGAGTAAGTTGCGTCGGGCTGCTAGGTCCAACATTTGCTGAGATAGTCCAGTATTACTTTTCAGAAGAGTCCTTCTCTAGCACATTGAAAGACATGCTGGGGGGGGCCTCTTCTGAAGAAACTATCTTAGGACCCAGACTGCTTGATGAATTTTAGACCTGTCTCTAATCTTCACCCTTTCTGAGAAAGGTTGTTGAGAAGACAGTGGCAAGGCAACTCAAGGAACACCTCACAACCCTTAACATGTAGGAGCCATTAAGTCAAGATTCAGGTCTAGGTGCAGCATGCAGACTATGTTGGTCAGGATGGAAAATGACCTTCTCAGGGCAAGAGATAGAGGGGAACAGTCAGTTCTTATTCCATGCAGTCTCTCTTCAGAATGTGACACCATGGACCATGGATTGTTTCTGGATCACCTAAGGGAGTTCTGAGAGCTCACCAACACTGTCATCAACAGGTCTGAGTCCTTCCTTATGGATAGGATGCAGCAGGTGGTAATTGGTAATGTCTCCTCACCCCCAAAGCTCTTGCTCTATGGAGTTCTTCAGGGCTCAGTCCTCTCACCCATGCTATTCATGGCGTACATGCTGTCTATGGGGGAGATCATTAGAAGCTACAGTCTGGCTTTTCACTGTTACGCAGATGACAAAACTGTTTTCATTTGCTACTGGGACACGTGACACAGTTGAGGTACTAAATTTGTACCTGGCCAAGATCCAAGACTGGATATCCTCCAGCTGGCCAAGACTCAGCCTGGATAAGATAGCGGTACTAGTGATTGAGACTGGTTGTCAACAGGGTGCAGGAAGAGCAAAGGATGTGACTGACCTGGTGCTTGGTCCATCCAGGCATGCTTTCTCTGCTAAGCTGAAGAATCTGGGAGTCATTCTGGATGACACTGATACATGAGGTTTAGGTGTCATCCATAGTCCAGAGTGGCTTTTACCATCTCAGGAACATTGCCTGGATTAAAGCTTTGATTCTACTGGATGACTTGTTAACACTAGTGCATGCTTTTGTGCTTTCCAGACTCAACTACTCGATGGTTAGTGGAGTAATCTTACAGAATGACATCTGCAGCTGATTCAGAATGCAGCAGCCAGGTTGTTGACAGGCCTTCCAAGGTCCTGTCATGTGGTACTGTCTCTGTGTGTCCTGCACTGATTGCCAGTGAAGTGGTGGATCACCTTCAAGGTTGGTTTACTGACCTATAAAGCTTTATACAGACTGGGTCCAGGTTATTTGAGTGACCTCCTGACACCTACCATACTCATCACCATCTAAACTCCTCTGAGGTGGGCCTCCTAGTGGTTCCCACAGCTAGGCTTAAGTCATTGAGCAACTGATTCTTTGATGTTGCTGGCCCAGCCCTGTGGAATTTTCTCCTAAAATTTTTGAGGGAGGACCCCTTGCTGTAGGCCTTAAACAGGGGCCTGAGGTTCTACCTGATTAGAAAGGCTTTTGGGAATAGTGTAGGGCCTCTCCCACAATGGCTGATGCTTACAGTACTGTATTTATTATTTATTTAATTCATGTTATTATGTTATGTGTTTTATTTTGCAGTGTGACTTTTCTTTAGTTGTGTTATTGGACTACATAAATCAAGAAATCATAAACTCTGGTACGCACTAACACCAAGACAAACGCATTTAGAAAAAAAGCAGATCGTCTTTTATTTTAAATCCAGCATACCCTCACAGGAAAAACACAGAGCCAAGAAACTCAATGTTTCGTGCAGACGCACCTGCTCTTTGTCATTTGGCACATGGGGCTTGTGGCATTTTCCCAGCTGGTGGTTGTGATTTTCCATCCCGAGCACTAAATGCCACAAGGCAGATCAGCTTTTCCCTTGTCTAACTTGTGTCATTTTGGGGACCCTTTTTATGGGACTTGCACCAAATCTTTGGAGCAAGCTGCTGTAAAGTGTTTAAAGTGTCGCAACTGCACCCCATGTACTAAAATCGGGTGTGGTTGAGTCAAAGGAGTTTGGCTCAGCTGCGCCAGACAAATGGGTTGAACAGGGCTCGACACAAGCCCTGCATCACCCTTTGAAAATCATGCCCAGGGTGTCCGCAAACACCCAGAAAACATGCTGGTCTAGTATCCAGGAGGCTGTGGTGCTTACTTATGTATGTATGTATGTACTTTCTTTCTTTCTTTCTTTCTTTCTTTCTTTTTCTTTCTTTCTTTCTTTCTTTCTTTCTTTCTTTCTTTCTTTCTTTCCACCAGGAAAAATGTACTGAGCTAGCAGCTCATTTCCAGATGTGCCCTGGGGAGAAGGAGATATGGAGAGTGCAGTAGTGAGTTACATCAGTAATGTTACAATTATGAAACAATAATAGAAATTATAAAAAGTGTGCAGTAGACAATTGAGAGGAAGCACAAAGTAAGTAGTTCAAAACATAGTACATCAACAGCGTATCAGTGTAACTAGCAGCAAAGGAAGAAAGGGGGGAGGGAAGGGAGATTACGAGCCAAAGGCAAAAGTGGACCAATAAACAAGGGCAGTAGTGGGAGGGAGTAGCATGGAGGGAGGAGCAGTGGGATAAGGCTAGGATCAGCTGCAATTGCAGCAGTGAGCAGTGAAGTAATGTAGGAGGGATGTTTTTTGATAGGTAAGAAGGAGCATCACGAATAGCACCAGTGAGGGTGCACCAAAATTTAGGAGAGCAGAATGTGAAAGCTGCTTGTACCAGCAAAGGATTTTACAGGCGGGAGGGTGAAAGAGTTGGTGTCAGAGTTGCAAAGAGAGTAGGAGGTGGAAAGAGGGGAAGGGAGACATGTTTCTAGAAGCCATGAGGATGAATAACATGACACAATGAGTTTAATAAGTTACTAGGGCAAATTTTTTTTGTGATTTCATATTAGTGTATATGACTGCCAGTTTTCTCTAATTGATCCCCAAGGGTCTCAGCCATCATTAGAATGTTCAGCAGATGTCTATCAAAAGCAAGTAAATTGGACAGAAAAACATTAACAAGATTTTTGTACAGCCATGCCCTTTGTCCTTTGTATGCAGATTCAGTGATAATCCAGGTGCAACACAAGGGCGAAAATATTGTATATATACAGCCAGAGACCCTTTTTTCCTCGGTACCATGGTCCCTGTGGTGGTGAGGGGAAGAGATCAATATTCTCAAGGGCAACTCTTGTGTCTAGGAGTATTAGATGATATAGTCTCACCAAGAACCATGTTAACTTTTGTACAGTTCCGAGGCCTGGCACTTAAACACCCCACCACTGGATGTGGAGCCTGAGCTCTGTGCAGCAATAAATGCCCCTACAGAATTGCCCCACTTTGTTCAACCATCCTGAAGCTGTGCCTGTGACAAGGACAGGGGAATTACTTACCTTTTTTCCATCCCCCTCCCACCTTTCATCCCCCCTCTTCCCTTGCCCCCCTTGTTGCTATCCTCTGATACCTCTTTACCCTCTCCCACCTCACTCCCAATACTGCCCTCTCCTTATTCCACTCCCCACCTTGTACTACCTCCACCTGCCCTTCACACTCTCCTAATTTCACTCCTCACCTGTACTACTTCCTCCCCTCCACCACCAAACCCATGACCAACCCCTCCCTGTTCTTCCCATCCCCCGTCTCTCACCACTGACCCTCCACCACCCAGGACAAAGCCTCAGGCTGCCACACACATGCACATCTTGAACAAAGCCTTCTTTCTGGCTGCCTTACACTACCCAAGCATGTGATCCTGAAATCCTTCTGCTGATCTATGCACTCAGCACAGGGCAGCTTACTCCTTAGAACAGTCTGGTACTACGTGTCTATATGTTGAACTGACAGTGAAATTTCATTGCAAATTTCTAGATGTATTGTAACAAAAGTGTAACTAGCCAAATAAGCACAATAGTTTTTTTATGTAACCTATGTAACCTTGAAACCAAAGTAATCTTTTGTACGCCAATGTATTTTCTTTGCATTTATTCTTGTATTTTGTTAACCTGTTTTGTACTATGTCTGACTCGGAACCTTTGTAAAGAAATACTTGGCTCAAAGGTATTAATCTCAAACTGAAATAAATAAATATAACAATTCGGAAGACATCGTAATGCAACATGGAGGAGAAGCAGTGGCTACCCCTTGCCTCTTGTAGAACCCCAGTTGGCACAACAATAGACATCTTTACAGCAAAATTTCCTTCCACTTCATCATTGTTGTTGCTGTCATCATATTCTTCATCATCAACATCTTCTTTGCCACCCCCTTTGGCCTTAGAGGTAAAAGAGGCCCACCTATATTTGTAAAAAAAATGAAAACTTTGTATCACACACTGTATGATTTCAGTCCCCATCATGGTAACATGGGGTAGAGCTTATTTAACTGTGGGCTGCAGTACTTTAGTTTCACTTTTGCACAGGCAGCTGATTTGCATTTTCACTGAACACTCATCTGTACTTTTGCATTAGCTGTTTGCATTGCAGGCTTAAGACTCTGTACCCCAGCAAGATTCACACGAACACAAGGCAGGCACTTTCAGACTTTAAGCTGCTTGCAGAACTCACAACATTTATTTACAGAAGCAGTACACACACTTGAGGTAGTGGAAAACTGCCACTGCAGCTCCATGATATGGGTCCAGTTCAGATCAGCATTATTTGTCATACATCACATTTAACAGTCCTTAATTTTACTGCACACTGTCCCTGAACCAGCCAGTCAAGGGTCCAATTCTCATTTGCAGCTTCAATCACATTAAATACATTTACAGTTCACTCTGTCTCAAGACCATCTACTGTACATTCCCAGCTACTTATGGTGACAGCCAAGGTTAATTGCAGTTGAATTATGGTGCTCCACTTGTAATTATGAGAGATCCAGGGGATCAGGCTATGCCCAGATTGTGTAGCAGAGAGATAAGTGGTGGTACCTGGAATGGGACCAGAAGGAATACTGTACCCTCCCTAATACCCAGTCACACAGAAATGGGAGGTACTTTGACAGTCGGATCCTATGGTGACCATATAAACATCTAGGGATATAGGAAAGTAGCAACCACTCACCCAGATTTATGTAATAATAATAAAATAAAAAATTTGACACAGGTATGTAGATATATATATATATATATATATATATGTATTTATACAATAGGTGTGGAGATAAACAGAGTGTGCTAAATCTATTTATCTGAGTCACTGTGTGTATAAATTTATATAGTGTATGTTATAACATTGTATTCATTTAAAATCTAACTTTACCTAGCCTTGTTGTACCATCGATGTGACGTCACAATGTTGTTGTACCATCATGAGTACATCACATCGATGGTACAACAGTTCTGTCCATGTTTGCGCATGTGAAAGTTGCGCTTCTATTCATCGTTAAAATGGCCATGGTACTTCAGCGTAGGCACTGGTGGACGTCCTAATGTAAGTGCTATTTTGTTCATATCTTAGCCAGCACACAGCAGAGCCCAATTATTAAATTTAAAATGCGGACCCGCGGTAGAAGATGTATCGTAGCTAAGGGCTCAGTGGGGGATCCCCAACATCCTGGTCTGACCATAAAGAAACCACAAGTTGTTTTTTGTTACTTTGCCCATACACTATAAAGGCAGTGTATGGGCAACAGAAAATTTCACAATAGTGTCGTTCACTTCTCGAGGTGTCATGACATCCTCAAACCTCTTAAGCTTCACTATCAAGGTTTCAACGGTTGTCATGACACCCTCTCGAAGTGAACAACACTGTTGTTGTTCACTGTTGCCCATACACTATCCTCTATTTATACACACAGTTATGAAAGCAATAAGACATGACAGGGTGTGGGTTGTTGATTGATAAGATCAGACCCCCAGTTGCATTGTTAGGCATGAGGCCCCTGTGCCGAGTAAATGCAGCAGCTGGGTAGTGCTCTTATCAATCAACAACCCACACCCTGAAGTGTCTTATTGCTCTTATAAAATGGGTAACAACTATTTCTATAACAATCAAACAAAACTTTGGACGCATTATTAAAGATTTAATAATAGTATGTTATTTTATTTAAATATGGTGAAAAATAGTCTCCAGACTCGGGCAGAGGAGTGGTAAATTTGATTGAACAGCAGCTCACTGAAAAATGCTAAACCAGTTAGTTTGAGGGACAGCAATGTATTATTTGAGCAGTTTGGGTCTGCCTCTGTAACTGTGTTTTCCCACCTTTCCTTTTTGTTTGTAAAGTATTACTGTATTGCATACTTTCTTCATCCTTTTTTTTCTTCTATTTTTTCCCTCATTCAAGACACAGAATGTTTATCATGGAAATTTTACTATGGAATACAGCAATTCAAAATTCTGCTCAGTTCCACTGGTAGAATGTTACTCTACCAACATACTGTACACACAGACAACAAAGGCCTGTTTCAGAGCCAGTGACTCAATTATCTCACTGTCAAGACCAGCAGAAGATATTTCCCTGATGAGCAGGTAAAGACAGAAGGGGGATTTTTCACTGTTCGTAAAGAAACAGTTGTAATGAAAACTATAAACAATACTTCATGTTTCTAATTTGTCTATGTGTGTAAGGAGAGTGTGATGATCAGGGAAACAATGTTTACTTAATTTGTTTTACTTTTTATTTAAGGTAGTTTTATTTTTAGGGCCCAGTTGAAGGTTTTTACAGTGTAAAGTTATCAGCCATGTTTGTGATGGAAGATCAGTTCTGGTTGCAGAGGGACTGATGGAAGATAATCAGTTGCTCAACGATATTGCTTCCCTTTCACCTATGGAGGTTAAGGTATTAGAAAAGTAGTGCCACCTTTCAGTTTGTTGACAGGTAAGGACACGCCTTTTGACCAATCCGGGTGAAGGATTTCTTTTACCCATTTTATAATCATTTATACACAAGGGCTCAGATATTCAAAAGGGTTACGCATGGCGCAACAGTGTTGCACCATACTCAACCCACTGATGTGCCCCGGCGCGATATTCAAAAGGGAAAAGTGCACTGCACAAATCCCAATGCACTGGAGCGCATCAGTAATGTATGCAGGCACAGGGGGGGGGGCGTTTCCATGCATAACCTGCACAGCCCGATATTCAACCCAGGATGTGCAGAGCCATACATGCGCAACCCCTACTTGGGCCAGCACAAAGTTAAGCCAAAAAAAAAAGAAACAACTGATAGCCATCCACAGGTGAGCTGCGTTATTGCAGGTGCATGGCAGCTGCCACCTGGTGGCCACCTGAGTTCCGGCTGCACCTGTGGCATCCCCATGCCCAATCGCAGGTACATGTTTAAAAATAAAGTTCCCCACCTTGGTGGTCCAGTGACCGCCACGCCCAAACGCGCACTGTTATAATAAAGAGTCTTCTCTGTGATCAGTATGGATGCCCTCACGGCACTGTTTAATGAAATTTCCGTTCATCTCGAACCAGTGATCGCCTGCTCGACCGGGCAGCTTGTTTCACGAGAATCTACCCTGGTGGTTCAGGTGCCTTGTCCTCCGCTTTCATTTCCGTCCACTGGCGGCAGCACCACCGCGGGCCCGGCTGATGACGACACTGGCTGGATTCATTGGTTCACAGCGTGAATCATACGGCAGCCCCTACCGCATTACCACATTCCAGATATCTGATATATCTGACACATCTAGAATGTGTAGGCAGTAGGCTGCATGCCCATTGGCTCATGATGTGAACCAGGGTGTGCAGCCCTACCGAGGTGTCAGTCGGTGGGCGGTGGGGTGGCAGGCGGGGGTGCTGCCGCCTGCTGGCTGACCGGGGAGCAGGTGGTGGGACTCAGTGGGCAGGTGGGGAGGGGCCACCACCACGGGTACTAGGACATTTTCAGAAACAGATGCCTGAGATCAGGCAGCATTCAGTCCACTGGACCACCAGGGATATTGGACGGGGGGTGTTTCCTTTAAACAGATGCCCACGATCAGGCAGCATTCGATCCACTGGACCACCAGGGATATTGGACGGGGGGGGGTTCATTTAAACAGATGCCTGCAATCGAGCAGCATTCAGTCCACTGGACCACCAGGGATATTGGACGGTGACTTTATTTTTTAACAAATGTCCGCGATTGGGCTGCGGAGGGCGTTGGTCCCCGATGGCTGCTGCCTGGCAGGGCGCAAGGTGCAAGTTGTCGGGGATCAGCACACCTGCATGCTAATGGGATGCAACTGGGGCCATAATGACATACAAATGACCCCATGTGTGCCTTGCATAAATTATGGCCCCATTTGCATGTCCCCTTTTGAATATCGCAGGTACTGTGAATGGCGCAATGGCACTTGCGCTAGTGCATCTCCATGCTCCACTCTGGCCACTTGCGCTGGCACAGTGCCACTGCGCCATGCACAGTGGGGGTGGCCAGGGTGCGATATTCAAAGCTGCTGAGCCATAGTGCAGCTCCGTTGAATATCGCCCAGGCCACACCCCTGCACAGCCAAGTTGAGCTGTGCCCACGCTTGCACCACAGCCTGGTGCAGTTTGAATATCTGGGCTACAGTTTCTATGTCACAGATCTCTTCAGAATTCATTTAGAATGTATGGCCTCAGAAGCAGTACTAACCATATTCAAATGGGAATAATTTTAAAATGAAAAAAGATAGCATGGTACTGTGAGCATGAAAATTGTTCGGCATAAAATTATCTACAAGATGAGTGGTGTTTCATTAATAGATACCTTACAGATTTTTTTATGATTAGCAAAAGAACAGAAGAAAATGTAATTTTTTGTTCACTTTTTTGACAAACAAATGTGAATAACTTTAAAATGAAAAAGGTAGCATAGTACTGTGAGTATGACATTTGTTCAGCAATACATTTTCTACAAAATGAATGGTGTTTCATTTAATAGCAACCACTATGCTAGGCGGACATACTCTAGGAAAGTTAACCAAAACTCCCAGAAAGTATCATTTAAAATAAAGATAAACAGTCAAAACCAAATGTTCCTGCACTGATAGAAATCATCTCTATTGCATAAATGAAATATACAATAGTGAGCTGTCAGATAAATGATTTATCTACACTTGTGCTTTTTGACCTTGGACACCTCACTCGTGGTTTATGCCACTCGTGAGGTTTCCCAAGGTCAAACAGCACTTGTGTAGATAAATCATTTATCTGATAGTTCACCATTGTATATCATATATGTATATATATATATATATATATATTTATATATGTATATCATATATATATATATATATATATATATATATATATATGTATATATATATATATATATATATATATATGATACATGATGGA
Source organism: Neoceratodus forsteri (assembly GCA_016271365.2). Classification (NCBI taxonomy): domain Eukaryota; kingdom Metazoa; phylum Chordata; order Ceratodontiformes; family Ceratodontidae; genus Neoceratodus; species Neoceratodus forsteri. The sequence goes on from CM057453.1 coordinate 1,390,564,163, forward strand.
CAGGAGTGGAATATGGAAAATATTCTCACTTCTGCAGAATGAGCTCTATATTCTCACAAGTGCCAAAGGCATGAGTGAGAATGCACAGCTCACCTCGCAGGAGTGAGAATATTTTCCATATTCCATGATCTGCACATCATGTGTGTTATTTATACAATGGGGTAGGAGCTTCAGAAGTGTTGTTTTGTTTTGCTGTGTTCTTTTCTTGTTTCTGTGTACTGTTTTTTTTTTTTATTTTAGTGTTTGGTAATTGGGTAAGTTGTCTGGGGTGACTTGGGAGCACTGGACAGTTACGTGACTTGTTCAGGGTCACACAGTATGCAAGGGAGGGTTGTGAGAATCAAACCCAGGTGTGGTCTGCTGGATGTACCGAGCTTGTTCACAGCTTGTTACTCTAACCTCCAGACTTCGCTGACAGCACTGTTTGGGTGTGGCCTCAGTGTGTGTAAGCATCTCTGAATGGGCTGGGAGTGTTAGAAACACTATGGGAAACAGGCAAATGTGTTTTGCAATGGTAATTGAGTTATCTGCAGCTAGCATTGAGAAACAGAAACTGTGTGGTGAAGTACTGTCATTTAGAATGCATGTTTTCTTGAAGGTGAGAGTAGCATAGTAATGGGCTGGGAGTTTTAGAAAGAGTTCGGGAGTCAGCTGAGTGTGCTTTGCAATGTTAATTGAGTTACTTGCAAGTAGCAGTGAGAAACAGATTTGTAAAGCAGTTCAATTTAAAATGCAGGCTGTAGGTAGTGAGTGAGTGGTGGCATCAGCAAAGTAGGTATATTTGTAAGTTATTTTTATTTATTTATTAATGTCTCGGATGACACCACTTGAGCTTACAGCTCTTTACATAGGTTCCACATCAAGATCACAATACAAACAGAGTAGTACATTATTACAGTGGAAGCAGATGCAACAGATATACCAGAGTAGTACATTTTACACAGGAGGTTAGGATAAGGGAAACCGGGGCTAACTAACACACTTAGGGGTATAAGATGCCTGATGGTGAATTTTATTTAAATTTTATTTATTTATTTATTTTTTTATTTTATCTCCGGTAATATCATCATCAGTTATTTCACTGCAGTGGAAATAACTGAAGTTATCACACTGATATTGCTCTCACCCCCATTGCATAAATAGGGGATACATAATGTATAGGAGTGGGATATGGAAAATATTCTCACTCCTGCAGAGTGAGCTGTGTATTCTCAAGACTGCCAAAGGCATAAGTGAAAATACACAGCTCACAAGGCAGGAGTGACAATATTTTCCATATGCCATGATCTGCCCACCATGTGTGCAATTTATACCACAGGGGTGAGAGCTGCAGGAACATTTTTTCTGAGTCTGTGTGTTTCCTGCTCATTCTGTGTGTGGCGTCAGTGTGTGTGTGTGTGTTCTGAATGGACTAGGAGTCAGAAACACAGGTGAGTGTGTTTTGCAAAGCTAATTGAGTGAGTCAGAGGCTCAGTGAGAAAGACAAACTGCTGCAGGTAGCACTGAGAAATAGAACCTGCTTTGTAAAAGACTTTCATTTAGAATTCAGGTTGTTTTGAAGCTGAGATCAGCACAGTAATGGGCTAGCAATGTTAGAAACACAATTGGACATAGGTGAGATTCTTTTGCAAAGCTAATTGAGTAAGTTGCAGCCTCAGTGAGAAAGAGAAACTTTTTCTGATGCAGTTTCCTTTAGAATGCAAGCTGCAGTGCATTTATCCTCACTCTGGTGACATCAGCAGAGTATGGATAAATGGTGATATCCTCACTCTGCTAATGTCATCAGGATTTATCCTCACTGCAGTGGAAATAACACAGGTTATCCTACTAAGAAAGCTCTCACCCCCGTGGTATAAATATATATACTATATATACTGTGTGTATGTATATATATATGTAATGATATACCACTCTGAGGTGTGCGGTCGTGCTCTGATATACACATGCCTTGGTGTGAGTTGTACACACGAGGCTGCAGGCTGAGTGCATCAACCGCCCAAGGCGTGCGTGTCTCAGAGTGCGACCGCACACCTCAGAGTGGTTTATCTATCTTATAAAATGTCAAAATTGTTTTGGAGGGGGTGTAAAAGTGCAGGTGTGTGGTCATGCTCTGATATACGCATGGTCATGTGATGCTCATCATCCAATAAAAGAACAACAATTTCCCTATCTATTTTATATATATATATATATATATAGGACCCAACACATCACTAATGATTCTGGGGAAAAGAACGTTGCTCACGGTGGATTTGGATACCTTATATCTGTGTGTGTATTATTCATTCAGTCCTTAAGTACTGTAGCTTCAGTTTTTTTTAATTAGTCTTGTCTGATTTTGTGTGCCTTTTGGCCATAATACTAGCTCTCTAGCATGGTGTTACCATCTGCTCAGAGCAAGATATAAGGTATCTCAGTCGACTCTGAAGAAGGGTTTCTTCCCTGAAGTGTTGGTGGTGTGTTGGGTCCTATACATATCTTTACCAATAAAAATAATGTTCTTACAGAAATCTGGATGAGTTGTTGCTACTTTTCTATGTCTCCAGATGTTTATATGGTCCCTCTTGGGAACAGACGACTACTCCCTGATCTCAATTTGTACTTCTTGCAGCACTTTAAGTGGTTCTGGAGTCCAGTGCTGTTCCTTTGTGTGCACCCACATTCTGTTGATGTGTTTGCAGTATAGGCACCTCTCAACATTGATCACACTCACCACACTTTGAATATAAAGATGACAGGCAGGGTACTAGAGGCCATCCTCTACAAATAAGACCCCAAAGATTTAACACACATAGAAGGAAGGTCTTTTGTACTCAGAGGTTGTGAATCCATGGAACAGACAACCCTTTAGTCATTAGTAAGGATAAACAGGAATTGAAACGTAAACTAGATTCATATATATTACAGAGATATATCCTTTCGTATTATGGGTGAAATGAAAGAAGCAATCATGGGCTTACTGCCTTTCTTCACTCCTACATACCTTAGTATGTACCCTTAGCATGTGCATCTTTTTAGGCCTGCTCTTGCTTTGCCTGTGTGCCCTTATGCTAGTCTAGGAAGTCTTCTCTGGCAACAGACCTGGGTCAGGATCAGCTGCTCTTCCTCAACAAATTTAGGCCTCCATTATCATTCTGCAGCACCTGTAGCCATGATTACCTGTGGAGCAGGTACAGAATGACAGGCATGAGCAGTGTAGTACTCTTCTACATAACAATAGTCCTCTGTAGACAGATCTTGGTTTGAATGGAAAATGCAGACTTACCCCAAACAGCCAGCAGTTTCTGTGTTCTGCCTGTGTGCATGTGTGGTGCTGGAGGCTCCCTTTTATGCATCCAGGGCTGTGTGGATATGCAACTGAGTGAATACATTCCAGTAATTACATCTAAAGCAGCAGTTGTATCTGGGCTGTGTGATGAGATAATTTGCATCATCCATTAATTGCAATTTGACACTGAGCACTAATGCAATTGCACAGTGCATATCAGCAGATCCCTGCACTTTTTCAGACACAACATCATATCACAGAGCGGGACACAGGGTAATGATGTCTGCTGTGTGCCACAACTGTATCCTGCACATGCACAGCATGCTGCTGAACATGTGCATGAATGTAGGGTGGCCAGCCAACACATGTACTGTCCACGTGAACACACCTTCCCCAACCAGAACCAGATGTAGCGCTGCACAACAAAATGTTATGACAAACTCAAAACCCAGCACTCACCACCTTTTTAAAAGAAAAAAATATGCCACTCTCAAAAGTGCATATAAAAAAGTGCCATTTTTATTAAGGTGCCATGTGCCAAATTCAAAAATGCACACCTTGATGCATTCCGGAGTTTATCTTTTTTTATCATGGCACTTTTTTACACTCACTTTTGAAAGCAGCATTTTTTTTTTTTTATCAAAAAGGTGGTGAGTGTTGGATTTCGAGTTTGTGATGATATGCATTTATCCTTAGCATCCCGTCCTTGTGTGAGCTCCTGTATATGTCTGACAATACAATGTTAGCATAGCACTAGTGGCACTCAAGCCATTCTTCTGCTGTGTAAACCAGTAGGGTAAGCATCTCAAACAGTGTCACATCTGAAGCAACTAGAATGGCAGACAGGAGGGGAAGAGACAGCAGGGCCAGGCATCAGAAGAGTAGTTGGACACCAGATGAGCCGATCCTCCTGGTTGTCCTTGTGGTAGTTAGAGAGGAGTTATTGTTCAGGGATGTGTAAGATGGTGAGCACCAGCTACGCTGTGACTATTGGGACTCCATCTGATGGCATCTGGCCAAGCTTACTTACACTGCTCATAGAATGAACCAAAGCAGGCATCGATGGAATGAACTCACTAGGAGGGAGCCAAGGGGCCTTAAGTAGCTGGGGGCCAGTGTGCTAGAGTGGGTAAGTACAGCCACAAGTAATGCCGTGTTAATGTTTTCAACTGTGGATATGCTCATCAGTACTGTAGGTTTGTGGGTGTGTCCCTTTACCTACAAGGTGTTGGCCCACCCATGGTTTCTCAGGGTGTCACATGGCAGGGGTGTCACTGTGGTTGTGGCCCTGTGTTCTTATGGCACCTGTCTGCACCACCCATTATTAAAAATGCCCTTAGTACACCTCTGGTACCTGTGGTACAGGTACTGGTTGTGATTGTTGCTACACACATTGTCATGTGGCATGTATGAGTCACAGCGATGGTGTGTCACATGTTGGTTGAGGATGCCATATGGTGAATGCATCACATGCCATGGACATGCATGCATGCTGGAAAATCCCACACTTGTGCTATGCTGCTCCCATTCACTAGCCATGCAACTGTCCCAGAGTGTGTGTAGCATCCCATGACTAGTGTGTATGCACTGGCCAGTAAACTGTTTTGTATGTTCCACCCCTGATGCACACATGCCTGTATGTAGCCCATCCTAACACCTGTGTAATGTGCATTGCCAAGATTTCACTGTGTCAGCCGGGTGGCCTTGAGTTGCTGCCCCTTTCATCATAGTGCTATAATACAGGATGTGACTGTTGATGATGCCCCTGTTGCTATTGTTTACTGGGTTGCTAGATGCATGCATGCATGCTGCCATATCAGCTCTGTTACTAGCTGGTGGGTGGGCTTAGTCTGTGGATGCCTGCCAATGCAACTGTCTGACAACCCACCAACTATAATAGACAACTGTGGGGTACTGCTGGTATGCACCATACTGCTGCCTGCTCATTATGGCCTGACACCACAGTGGCTTGTGTGTAGCTGTCATGTTCCAGTATCATGTTGTATGCTGCAGGTAATGTGTATCACTGGACCTCGCTGTGTTTCTCCCATTGTACATGTGTGCAGTGCTCTGCATTGTGTAGGACACCACATGACACATCTGCATGTATCTTGAACAGCACCATGGCTTCTACTGCCTGGTGTTGTTCTGATGCCCACTGTGTTTCACAGGGCAGACTGGACCAGGACAATGTATCTAAAGAACTAGGAAAGCCAAGAGGGTACAGCGAGTTCCAAGTGTGACCACCACCACCATCAGAAATGGACCCAACAAGCAGGTGATGATGGGTGACCATCTGGTTCTGGGCACTGTATGTGCCTTGCACTGTGAAGTGCACAGGGCTGTGGCATGTATTCCACCTGGTAGCCATGGTGTTGCATACTGTGGTATATGTTTATGCTATGCACACTTTTGTTTATAATTACCCAGCTGTAGCAGGGGCTGCATGTATGGGGTAGTGCTGGTGGCAGTGTGCATGCTACTTGCAACAGAGGTATATGTATGGCCCCCACTGTGTCATCCACGGGTCCATCATGCGGAGTGCTCCCGACTACTCCCTTGACATTGTGCTGGTATGGCCAGCACCTTCTTTTGTGCCCCATGTTATCACCAGCTGTCTGCTGGCTTGTACTGCTGACAGATCGGGCATAGTTGTGCATACCTGACTATTGGTGCTACTCCTTGGCCACCATGTTATAAGTACACCTTTGTCATTCCACATGTGACATAGAGCACACATGGTCAGTTACTAGCAGCCAGCCAGCACTGTCCCTGTCTATAGTGCCATTTCTTCTTGGGTATGGCAACATTGTTTCTTACACTGGTTTGGTTGCACCGCAATATAGTACATGACTGTATATCTGGCACTTTTGCAGGTAAGCTACTGGGCTCCCCACCCTGACCACCCTGCTTCGACATGTGTTCAATGACCTGCTGCAATTGGTGCTTCTTGTCACTCATGCTGTACATGTGTCCTGTGTGTATCTGTGCTCACACCATGTGCCTGTTAAGTTCTGCTGCTGATAGCCACCTGTCACTGTGGTGTTGGTTTTCACTCTGTAGATAATGTGTATGGTACATGCTGCATTCACACATGCTACTGTTCCTCCACAGTATACCTTCCTGATACAGTTGTGCTGTGCAGGTGCACCATTGTTGTGTATGCCTGTGCCCTGCCCATACTGCTGGTCAACAGCAGCTCCTGCAGGTCCTGTGTCCTGTACATGCACATATGCGTGGCTCTGTGTTCAGCATGCAGGCCATGTTGTGTGCTTGGTGTGTGTTCATTATCCCTTGCTCAGTGGGCCTGCCCACTGCTTGTTATGGCCAGCTGGGTTGTTGCTGTGCCTGCTTGTGCTGTGCATTCCCTTCTGCCCTTACTGCTAGAGTTGTGTGTTACTTGCATGTCGATGCCTGGTTCTGTTATAGATCTGCCCTTCTATCAATATGTTCTTGTCAACTCTACAAGCACAAATACTTGTCTCTTGTAAGCACCATGCATGCTAATATCACAGCTAACTGGAGCTGTCTACCTGTGTTTGGCATGTCCCCATATGTCTGGTCCAGGAGTACAACTGATTGGCATGGCCTGTTGCCTATGTTTCACATGTGCTGTGTGCACAACCTACTGATATGTTTCTCTTTTCTTCCATTGGTGCCTCCAGTTCTTCCACAACTACCAGACACATGGATGAGGGAAAGGACCAGCTGTTGTGACACCAGATCTTCCTGCTCTGTGTCATGCAGGCACAGGTGATATCCATGGAGGCATTCTTGGACAGGGTGGTCCAGACAGTGGACCAGACCTCTGTTGATGTACAAATATTGACCAATGACCCACAAGCACAGGGAGATTCAGCATCAGGCCCATGATGTTGGACTACCCTGGATTTTGGTGCCCCTATGCTGTTTGGGTTGGCCTTCTAGTCCTTTTTATGTTTGCTTGCATGCATGTGCAAGAAACATAGTGCCATCATCCGAGTTTTTGGAGGTGTGTCACCCCCTCTTCCAATTCAGTCACTGTGTTGGCAGGCACAGCCCCAGTCCGCCAATGCATGCTGAAGCTTTGACAGCTCCAAAATGCAGTGGTGTACAGTTGAAAGGGGGAGCTACGCTTCAGTAAGCAGCGATCAGATATCGCCTGCTCATGCACAGCTCCCCCTACACACACACACACGCACGCATACTGCATGCTGCCCCCCCCACTCACACACTGTATAACCGATGGCGGTGCCCCAATCCCCGGCCGGGCTGTGCTGCGCCCCCAAAGTTACATGCCACGCTGGGTGCCCACCCCAGCATGGCAAATCATCGATAGCTGACAGGGGTGCCAACCTCAGTCGGCTCCACTGTCCCCCCGAGTAGCTGGGTGCCACACTGGGAGCCCACCCCAGTGTGGCAAAAGTTGCTATGGCAGACGGGATGCTCAATCCCCATCGGCCCACGCCCCAACCAGCCATCCTTGTGCCACGCTGGGGAGCCCACCCCAGTGTGGCAAACATCCCGCATCATCATTTAAAAAAAACCTGTAAAGAAAGAACAGTCCCATAGTCTCCCTGCCCCCACCCCATAACTCCCCACCCACCCACTGCGCACTCTGCCTCCCCACACCCCCTCAATTCATACTTACCTCTGGAGCTCGGGCGCAGCAATCTTCGTGGACCAGGAACACATCTGCACTCTTCAAAGCTGACCGCGAACTGAGGAAATGCCGGTAAGCTGTATAATGGGATAGATAGGGTTTTTCAACTTTGTTGCATATCTCAGGCATTTTGGGAATTTTGCACCAAATTTTCAACGTGGGGTTTTGGGACCCTTGTCAGGAATGCTATCACTGTCATGGTGTTATTCGGGCCCGAAGGGTGATTTCGCAGTCACTGCGTGAAATCACCTTTCGGGACTGATTAATGAAACGACACTGCCAGTGTTCATAACGTGCTCTCAAGAAGTCTATTTTGAAAATTTGGTGGAAAAATTCCAAAAAATGACTGTTTTACGAGCGTATCGAGCCAATTTGGAGTGGAGTGCTGTGTGGGTGGATGTTTGTGTTTGTCTGTGTCTGTAGGTTAATTTTTGTGGATTTACATGTTTTTCTGCTTGGAGTAACTTCGCCATTCTTACACTCAACGTCTGTGAATGTCTCCTGGACTGAATTTCTGCAAAATATCTTCACCAGGTATCAGCATTTTCATTTTAAATCAACTTTTGGAAGCCACCCCAAGGAAAAATAACTCTAGCAACTAAGTCTGACAAACTCGTGATGCTGGGCCCTCTGATTGAATCAACATTTTGCCTGACCTGTTCGAAGGAATTTTACTTGGGCTATTCAGCAACCATTTTTTAAGAACAAAGGAAACATATAGACAAAAGGATTTCACATCCTGCATATGCCCAGGGTGCAGTTTATCACCTTTCAGGAATTTTAACACATTCTGTGACCCTGGGTTTCAGCAGTTCATCGTTTCCACTGGATGAAATTTACTACCAGGTAACAGCATTTTCATTTTAAATCAACTTTAAATGTACTTGTCTCTAAAGGGCTGCTCTACAACAACTTTGAAAACAAAGGAAACAGACAGACAAAGGTTTTCACATCCTGCATATGCCCAGGCCAAAGTTCATCACATTGAAGGAATTTAACACTTTCTGTGACTCTGGTCCTCTTCAGTTCATCATTTCCACTGGATCTATCTTTTATTTCATTTGCTGCTTTCTCCTTGGAGGATCCCCTGAGCGGGCGTTCCGTTGCCATACAAGCCCTCCAAGCTCCCTACTAACTGTGCCTCTGCCAGCAGCCCGAGTGGCACCTCCAAAACCTGAGACCACAAAAGCCTGCAAGCAACCACAGCCCTCCAAGACCTTTTAGCGGGGCGACCGGCACCTTCAAAGCCACCACCCACGCCACCCTCTCCAGCCAGCAACAATGACAAGTATGGTAACTTTTTGACCAGCCGGAAAGCAGTGCTTTCTTACTTCTGCAACCTGATTGGTTGGTCTCCTGACTGTGTGCTCCTATTGGCCAGTTTCTTTGAAATGCCGTGGCTCTACAGTACTAACTTCTCTCATTCAAAATTCTACTGCTTAATTCTGGAAAATCTTAATATTAGCAAATAAGATTGTTCATAACTGTTTTAAAGCATTAGAGCATTAATTGCCATTTAGTTTTCAGTGTGTGTGTATATAAGCAGGGCCACCTCAGCACTCTTAAAATGTCATTACTACAGCTTTTGTTAAATAATTTATTCTGTTATTGACTGTTAAGCAGTATCCTGAAACTATTAAATTGCACACCCCGCCATGCAGAGCACAGGAGGGGCTGGCAGGAACGTTGGAATTAAATATTCATCAGCATCGTAGTTTTAATATTACGTTTTGAAGTCACAAATTACACAAATCATGCTGAAGTTTAACTTTTAGGTTAGGTCATTTACGTGATCAGGGTATTCAGATAGCAACATAGTTTCTTCTGTGAAACTGGCCATTTCAGATATGGTGCTGCACCCCAATCTCCCCCTAATGAACCCTCCTCTCACCTCTAAAACTTCACCACTTATACTCCTGTCTCTCCTGTTATGTCTAAACTGGCTAACAACTTGTACATCTCTTGCTACTTATCCCTGTGCTAACAATGATAGTGACTTCAGGTTTTCTAACATCCTGCTGTACTATTACTCGAATTCTACCCCTGCTCACTCTATCCTCATCAAAAAGGGCTGTATCTATCTGTCTATCCACTCCTATCTCTTGAACTATCGTAGACCCAAACGCCAGCTAGGCACTCTCTCTGCCAACCTACTTTCTCACCTTGCCCAGTGGCTCCTTATGCTTGCCGGAGATATTGAACCCAATCCGGGCCCTATGGTTTGCGCTTCACCCCCTGCAATGGCTGCAACAAAAAGGGTCTGGTTATAGCTCCACATGAATATCCGAGTCTCATGAGTCACCTGGCTGAGCTCAAGCCTGGGCTAAACTGATTAACCCTGACATTTTATGCCTATCAGAGACTTGGCTGAAGCCTTGGGTGCCTGATGCCACTTGTCTTGTGCCTGGTTATAGCATTCTAAGGAAAGACCTATTGGGTCAAGGGGGGGTTCGATTATGTACAAAAATCATCTATCCCTGAACATCCTACCCTGCACTGATTCCCTAACACCTTGTGAAACTCTGCACGCTACCCTGGCACTGGGTTCAAAACTGTTGCACATCATTTGTGTCTACAATCCACCTACAAGCGGGATGAGTGGTCTCCAGAATTTGCTACAATATGTCTCCCAGAATGTAAAATCAAATGAGGCTCTACTCCTTGGGGACCTGAACCTTAACTGGCTGGGTCCACAGCACAGCATCCTTGAATCTCTAATACAGAAGCACAATCTACACCAAACAATCACAGGCTTTACCAGAACTACTACTCAGCACTCAGGGTCCCTACTTGATTGGATCCTCACCACCAGACCTGATCATGTACTAGATGCCACAGTGCTTGCTGACTCAATCACTGATCATTCCCCACACTTTGTCGATGGCAATCCTGTTCACCTCCTCCTTCTTCGTTTTATTATCCTGATGAGCTTTTTGATTATTCAACATTTATACTTAATAATGTTGATACTGTCTTCAATTCATTTCTGACTGAATTTGGCAACATCCAAAAGAAGCACCTCCTACAGTCAAAAGGAGGGTAAGGGGCAGCATTCGAGGTGGCTGAAAAAGACCTGCTTCAAAAGTTAAAGTTAGAGACAATCAATGGAAAAAGTACAAACAAACTGGACTGCAGTCAGATCTCATTCTGTATAAACAATACAGAAATGACTGTAAAGATGCATCAGGCAGGCCAAAAGTAAATACTGCCAAACCCTGCTGATTAATTCTTCCAATGACCTCAAGTTTTGGGGTCACATTAAGTCCTTCTTGGTTCTACAAAGATTTCACCCCTCAGATATGGTCCTACATGGTGTACACTGTAATGATTCTACTACCATTGCAAATGCTTTTAACCAACCATTTTCTGACTTATCTGCCTACACAGCTTCCTCCCATCACAATCCTCTGCTTCACAGTTTAACCCCACAGCATCTGAAGGACCCCAAACTTAACCAACCCCTTCTATCTCAAGGAAGTGTCTAGGCATCAGGTCCTAAAGCTGCTCAGGTCACTCTCTGAAAACACCAGTACTGGCTCAGATGGCCTAGAACCAAGACTACTAAAAATGGCTTCACTACATCTCTGGCCCCTGGCACATCTTCACCCTATCTCTCCAATGGCATTGTCCCTGAAGTCTGGAAGGCAGCCAGAGTCACTCCTGTATTTAAGAAAGCAGTAAAATGACATATCAAATTACCAGCCTATTGCTATTTTGTCTGTTCTGAATAAAATCCTGGAAAAAGTAGTATCCATGCAAATCACTGAATACCTTGAGAAATTCAATTTACTAAGCTCAGCACAACATGGTTTTAGAAAGCATGACAGCACCATGACAGCACTTGCAAAATTCACTTCAGATATCGTTACCAATATGGATAGAGGAAAGTTAACAGGGGCAGTCTTCACTGACTTAACCAAAGCTTTCGATCTGGTTGACCATTCTCTGCTACTATCCACCCTCAGTACCTTGGGCTTCTCTCCCAGTCACTACCTGGTTCAAAGCTATCTCCAACAGAACACAAGCTGTTAAGTTTAATTCATCCATGTCAGACAGTGCTGTTATCAACATTGGGTCCCTCAGGGTCTATACTTGGCCCTCTTCTATTCTCATTATTCGTCAATAAACTTCCTGAGCTGGTCACCACAGGTCACTCACTTTTATGGGATGACCTGGTAATTTATTATCACTCTGATGAGGTCCTGATCTAAATGTTGCCCTCACTGCAGATTTTCGCTGTACAACACTGGTTGAACTCTCAACGCCTGGTTTTAAATACAAATAAAACAAAGTTATGATGTTTGGCTCCAATCACAAGCTTAGATCCTGTCCTCTGACCATCTCTGTCTCTGATATCGATGGGGACCCTATAGAACCTGTCACTTCCTTTCGTTACCTTGGCATCCACCTGGATCAAACCTTGGACCTGAAAGCACATATACAGGAAACCTGCAAGTCAATTAACTGCAAATTGGGGGCTCCTATAGAACCAAATACCTGCTCACCCTGCTGCTAAACTGGCGATAGCCAGAGGCATTCTATTGCCAACCCTACATATGGGTGTCCCATCCTGTCCTTGCCACCAAATCTTCACTGCAACTATGGGATACTACCTTCAATAATGTGTGCAGGTATGCAACCAAAGCACCTCGGCTGCAGCATCATTGTCTCTTATATCAGGACCTTGGTTGGCTCTCTCCTTCCTCTACCAGGCAGTACTACTTGTACAATTTAGTTGATTCCATCCTAAGGACGTCCAAGCTCGCTATCCTGTCTGATCTCCTCAGGCTGGCCATTCCTACAAGGAATCTTAGATCAGCTGATCAGACCTTACTATCCATCCCCTTTGTCAGACTAAAAGGGCATGGGCTCCTTCCATCATGCTGCCCCCACCTATGGAACCTACTACCTCAGGATCTAAGAGATGTCTCCACTCATGTGACTTTAAGAGCAAACTCAGGACTTTCCTCACTACTATGGACAAATGTGTTTGCTTTGACCTACCTGATCCGCTGCATTTGTACTGTTTCCTCATTGCTAGCACTTTTGCCTGTCCAAATGGGTGTTCTATAGTGCCTTGTAATTAATGTTTTATTTTGTGCCTTGTAATTAATGTTGCCTTAACCTGTTTCTTTATAAGCCTAATGTTGTTAGCTGTTGACAATTGTAAGTCGCTATTCTACTCCATGACATTCTTATCTTCACTTCACAGCCTCCTCACTTAACCCCACTGCTGCTGTCTTCCCTTCTTCTGTTATATCCTCTTCCCCTTTGCCACTCCCACCAAACTCACCTTTACCTGTTCCCCTCATCCATGCCCTCCTTAGTCCCCACCTCCTGGCTGTGCTTAGTCACCTCTCCACCTACTACCGCCTACTCCCACCATCTACCGACCCCTTCCTGCCCTGCCGTCTCTTGGTTCCACTGGCTCAGCTTGACTTTGACACTTTTGCCGCTATTGTCGAACTCCTCCGCCTATCCCTCTCACCGGCATCCTCACTCGCCCTGCCGTCTATCGGTTCCACCAGACCGGCTGTATTTTCCTACCTCCTACCGCTGTTGCCATCTACTGCCACTCCCCCCTTCCACCCTCTCTTTGCCTGCTGTCTTTCGGCTCCATAGGCCCGGCCGCAGGTTGGTACCTCACCCCGCTGTTGCCGTATCTGACGGCACCTCCTTTCCACTTAATCTCTCCCTCCCATCCTTTTGCCAGTTTTCCCTTCCTTGTGTCTTTTCTACTGATGCCTATCCTCTCTTATTTTCTGCCTTCTACTATTCACATTTTTGAGTATGTTCCATGATCAAGTGCTAAAGTATATTTTTGTTTACTAATGTATGTTACATTGCCATATGTATTTCTCTCTGCATTTTTTGTACTCGTTGTCTTAATAATCTGGCTGTACTCTTTGTGTATTGTAATTGTACCTCCCGGGTCGTGCCTGAAAACAGTCACTTGCTGACTAGCGCACTTACCCGGTTAACAAAAACTAAATAAATAAATAAATAAAAGTATGTTGTGCAGTTCCTATGCACGCTCGTAAGTTCGTGAATTTTCAATATTTTCACTCCAGATTTTCAACATTGCCATTTTACCACACCTTCTTATGAGTAGTACAGCTGTTATTTTTCACATCTCACCCAAAACGTGTTTCTGCCCATGTAGCACACAATGGCACAGTTGGTGTGCAAAATCAATGTACAGGACAAATAAGAAAATCACAGTGACACTGTTCATGAGCAGAGGTCTTAAAATGGCTATGTTGAAAATTTGGTGAAACAATTCCAAAAAATGACTGTTTTATGAGAGTGCGTTGTACAGTTCCTACGCACGCTCGTAAGTTTGAAAATTTTCAATATTTTCACTCCAGATTTTCAACATTGCCATTTTACCACACCTCCTGATGAACAGTACAGCTGTCATTTTTCACATCTTGCCCCAAATGTGTTTCTGCCCATGTAGCTCATAATGGTGCAGTCGATGTGTGAAATCAATGTATGGGACACATTAAGAAAATCACAGTGACACTGTTCATGAGCAGAGGTCTTAAAATGGCTATGTTGAAAATTTGGTGAAAAAATTACCAAAAATGACTGTTTTACGAGTGTGCGTTGCGCAGTTCCTATGCATGCTCGTAAGTTTGTGAATTTAATATTTTCACTCAGATTTTCAACATTGCCATTTATTACACTTCCTTATGAACAGTACAGCTGCCATTTTTCATATGTTGCCCAAAATGTGCTTCATACATGTAGCGCATAATGGTGCTGTTGGTGTGCAAAAGCAATGTTTGGGACAGATTAAGAAAATCACAGTTACACTGTTCATTAGCAGAGGTCTTAAAATGGCTATGTTGAAAATTTGGTGACAAAAGTCCATAAAATGACTGTGTTATGAGTGAGCATTGCACAGTTTCCACGCACTCTCGTAAGTTCATGACTTTGTAATATTTTCATTCCAGATTTTCACCAGTGGCATTTTTCCACACTTCCTTATGAACAGTACAGCTGTCATTTTTCACAACATGCTGAAGTGTGTTTTTACACTTTCAGTGCAGAGATGCATGGTCGCTGTGGGAAATCATTGTTCGGGACAGATAAAGAAAATCACAGTAACACTGTTCATGATCGGAGGCACCAAAATGCCTGAGTTGACAATCTGCTGTAAAAAATCCCCAACCTAATTATTACGGGTGTGCGTTGCACAGTTTCTATGTACGCTCGTGACTTCACCAATTTTTTAATATTTTTACTGCAGATTTGCAACATTGCCATTTTTTACACCTCCCCATGTACAGTACAGCTGACATTTCTTACATCCTGTTTGGAATGTTTTTGCACCTGTGGTGCTAAATGCCGTAGTTGCTGTGCATAACCAGCTTTCGTCTACCAAACTGATATTCCCTGTTCATGAGGTGGGGTCACTAAAAAACCATGTTGAAAATTTGGAGTGAAAATACCAACGAATGCCTGAGGTGTTAGGGTTTCCAACCATAACGCCCAACCCTGTAGAGGATGACAGGCATCAGGGGTGTGACTTGGGATTCTTGCCTGTAATGCTCATACCATTCCACACCCTGCAGCCAGTGAGAGGCATCGAGGTATGCCTTGGACTCTTCAGCCCCAAAGTTCACCTCATTCTCCTATATCACACCCATCTCACCATATTTCCTAATGGAATGGGGTGCGCATAAGGGCCAAAGACCCCAAGGAACACCGTGACACTTGTCAGTGTCTGCAGGGTGGGGTGTGATGAAATGGCATGGCCATTATGCCTGATGAACCAAAGGCACACCCCAATGCCTGTCTCTCTCTGCAGGGTGGTGGTGGGGTTGGCTTCAGTTCAATACTTCACTGCCATTCCTATTACGCAGCTCTTTAACTTATACACTACCACTGCCAATGCCAGTAAGCAAACATTCGGCATTGACAAATGCTTGTTTCTGTTAGCCTTGTTGTTTGTGTTGGCAGTTTCCATATTGCTTTACCCAGGGGCAGATCAACATTATTTTCAAGGAGTGGCACTTTCAATGAAAATGTAATTTGTTCCCTCTTATAGCTGAAATTAAGCTAACAGGGCTTGTATATCCTGGCCCAAGGCAGCAGCGGGTGCTACTTTGCTACATAGCTGGATCCATAGTGGATTCACCTGTTTTTTTTCTTTGGTTCCTGTAATAGTAAAACCTTTTTAATACCTTTGTCACGATGTTGTCTGTTTCCTTTAGTGGTTAATTTTATGCAGGCCTATGCTATGTGAGAACTGGAATGGGCTGTGTAGTTCCGTATTGAGTCCCATTAGCACTGTGAATTAGTCCACCTTAATACTGCACCACAATCAATGCTAGTTGCACTGCTTGGTCTTCCCTTGCACTCTGGACAAATATTCAGACATTTTTGTGCTTGCTCAGTACATGGTACACTGTTTGAATATGTGAAATCATGTACCTGAGTGCTATCTTCTGTGCTGCATTCATTTAATGTGGTGCAGTCCAGTCTGTCAGAATATGGGGACCCGTAGAGCTTTACCTTTTGTTGATTTTACTTTCTGCAGACAAGAAGCATATCCCATGGGTCGAAAGTTGTGTTGGGTTTATGGCATACCCAGGGCATTGTGAGGCACTGCTCCACAGGTGAAGTGTCATCAGCACCTGGACATTTGGTAAACACAGCACGACTCAAGCCCTGGAGTGTCTTATTGCTTAGATAAAATGGGTATTTGCTTAAATAAAAAATAACAAAGTAGAACATTTAAAAACATATGAAAAATTTATTTCAATACTGTCATTAAAAAAAATGGTTAATAGCTTACTGACTGGTGCCCCTTGGGTCATTATATTTTCTGCCGCTTGACTGTGCGTTGGAGTTACTGCCCAGGAGACTGCTGTCTCTTTATTAGTTGTCAGATAAGTAAAAATCACCTTTTAAAAACTTTGCTTGTGCCATTATTTATTAATTGTGATGTTGATTTGGTTTTGGCAGAAACAAGAGGGCAGGCTTATGAGCACTGTGATATGGAGCCAAGAAGGAGCAGTGTCCATTCCTCTTGGTTTAGAGCGCCACTGGGGTTTGATGGCAGGAAGATACAGTGTTGGTGGTACAGTGCATGATCAGGATTGTGAAAGGCCACATGCCAGTATGTGTAAATGAGTATTTTATTTTTTCAAACTTTTATTGAATGTTGTAGACCTATATGCCCTAATAACCCTCATGGAGACTGCCTTCAGTTCACAGTATTAGGGAACATAGCATTGTGATGTAGTGTTTTATTTGTGGTCTTAGTGCACTGCCTACTGACTTTAACTAATATGCAAAGCTTAGCACAACTTTCTGAAAAGCTGTATTTTTACCCAAAAGTACTGCTAGTCAGCAATGTTTCTTATCTATGTGTATGTGCAGAAAGTTATAGTTTTGGGTGCCATACGCCCACCTTATCCACCAATGACAGCCTTGCACTGCTCAGCAGATGAAAAGTTATTTAGGTAATGGACTTTCTTATCGGTACTATATAATATAATGTAAGTTCTTTCTTCATTGTTTTCTGCACGATCACCCAGGTGTTCAGAGAGGTGCTGTACTCTCAGTTTTTCTAGGTAAGCTGTTTTTTAAGTGTCTGAATAATAAACCTAATAGACTGCAACACCTGTCTCTGAATATTGTCTGCCGTCGGGTGAGAATATTCTGCCAGAACCAAGCTAACAAAGTGGCTACTGCGGCAGGACCTGATTGGAAGAACTGAACCAGAACAAGTAGAGGTGTTCAGAAAAACATACAGAATAACTTTCAGTTGCTTCCATGCCTGGATGGGTCTGGGATCGTGGAAGGTGAGAGACCCTATTCCCTCTAATCCTACAGTGGAAAAGGGTTTGAGTGACTCTGTATACAGGTCACATGACTGCCTGATTGTGGGACATAAAGTGGATCAATACACTTTGTGTCTTGGGTTAGTGCAGTTAAAAGTGGACCACTCAGCCAAAAATGTCCATCAGTGAAGAGCTGAAACTTGACGTCTCCAATTTCCTAGCCTCTCACGGAAGCTGGGGTGATTTCATGCTGGACCCAAAATCGCATCTTACAAGCAGTAGAAACAGAGATCTTAGCTCTGAGAAAGGAGCTGGGATCTAAAACCCATGAAATGGGTGAGCTGGGGACCAGCCCTGAACAAGAGATCCAGAAGGTCCAAAATGAGGCTCAAAGTATACTACATTGTACAGTACTGAATTCTGAAAAGATTTTGCAGGATAAAATGTATGTGTTACAGATCAATGATTTGTTGACTGGGATGAATGATGCATTGCGGAGTGAGAATGAGGAGTTGTATAATGAGTTAGGAAAGTGTCAGGAGGCATTGGACAGTGAAATTGGGAAAAATCGAGAAGTCAGCTCTGCGTACAGAGTTTTGCAAGCGCATGTAGCTAAGGGACAGTTCAGAGGCAGGGATGGCAAGATAAATCACTCAGAATGTAGAGCCAAGATGGTGAAGTTACGCCAGACAGTAAAAATCCTGAAGGGTCATGCGCTAGTAATGCCGTACCCCCCCCCGCCCATTGGTCTGATGACATTGGAAGATGATGACAGTGATGGCAAAGAGATCCAAGATGGTGGTTCACGTGACTCTGGTGAATGGAAGCGTCAGCCTCCACCAGTCACTGCTTTGAGTAAGCAGGATAAGAAAAAGATAGAACAAATGATCAACTTAGTGATCACGAAGGCCGCATTCTCCAAGGCACAGTCCACAGCAGTTTGAAAGGCCACGATCGACATGCTTAAAAAGGAGGTGGAAAAGCAAACCCTCATTCAGGGTGTGGCCACAGCCACATCTGAAGCTGTCATCAAGACAATCAATCATGACTGAGATGGGTGTTTCCTGAATGCTCTGCAGGCCATCCAAACAATCGTGGACAAGGTGGGAGGGCATAGGCCCAACCTATAATTTGAGTTGCCACCTGGAAAGATTGAGAAGTCACTGTGAGATGCTCAGCCTTTCTCCTGAGCATATATACAGGTCCTGAGACAAACCATTGACCTGACACTTTGTGACAAACTGCCCGAAATTGTCCAGTCAAACAACAAGGCCAAATTTGAAACAATCGCTCCTGCCTTCCTGGCAGCGAACAACCCTAATCTTGTTGAGGTAATGTTAGCCCATCTGGTTAAACAGTACCCCAAAGAATCACAGGCCCAGTATGACAGTCACCTGTGGCTGGCCTATGAACCCAGTAAGACTATGACTGGTGAGGACTCAGACCAAGATTTAATTGATTACAAAAGTTTGTTTTTGAAAGATTTGCAGCCGAACCTCCAAGAGAAAGTGGAAGCAATGGTGTTCCCAGAATGGGACTGCTTCCACAATGTTTTGGATTGAGTAGAACAGATCTTCCAAAATTTCATCTGGGATTTAACATCCTCCAAGGCCAAAGTGGCCAAGGGTGTAGCCCAGTACTGAGCTGTCCACCCAGTATGTGGCAGAAGGCAAACCTAAGGAGTCTCAACCAGACAAGACCTCCGACCAGTATGGGGGTGGGTACAATACCAACAACAGGAATGATAAAAAGTACTAACCCAATCAAATCTAACAGGACAAGGATAAGAAGGGTGGATACAAAAGGAAGAGGATGGTCCTGCTTACAAAGACCTAGCCGAGGAAAACAATCAGCTCTGGGAATTTATTACCAAGGTTCAATCGGTAACAATGAACCCACTGGCACAAACTGTGGTTGCAATTCCATCCCCCCCCCTGCAGAGGAAATGCCGGAGGAGGTGAGATGCCTCAAAAGCAGAAATCTTCGTATGTGGAAGTACAACAACTGCTCCAAAAGATGAGCCCTTTGGGTGATTCAGGACAGGACAGATTGGACAGATGGTGTAAGGCTCTGGTCTGCTTTGTCACTACCATCATGACCGATGATTCCAGCCATCCTTGTGTGGAAGCACTGGTTGGGGGCTACCAACTCAAACTACTTCTACACACAGGCACTGCAGTTTCTGTGTTACACCAAGGTGATCAACAACTGTCTCCATGGTCAACAGGAAAATCCACATCTGCCCAAACCTTTGAGAGAACTGTACTAACAACTTACAGGTCCAAACCAATACCCATGGTAATAGGCACTCTGCAGATCAAACATCATTTTGATTTAAAGGTGTTACATCACCACCAAAGCATACTGGGAGTGGATTCCTTGCATGCTATGGATACATGGTGGAGTGGGGACAACTGGCCTTTACCACTGCTATTCATACCTGTCTCACATTTAGTGACTGCAGTGGAACTAAATGATGCAGCATATGATATCACAGTCATGATGTAAAATCACAAGCTATTTTCTGAGCTCAAACAGATTTTGGAAAGGCACACAGCAGCCTTTGCAAAACACAGACATGATTGTGAATGAACACTCTCTTCCAAGTGGCTGGAGATGAGCCACCCAGGCAAAGACAATATCCATTTTCTGCAGAGGCAATACCCTCTTTGAGGGCAACCACTGACTCCCTCCCGAAGCAAGGGGTACATAGGCCCTGTGTTTCCACAGTCAACTCACCCATTTGGTCAGCGAAGTAGCCCAATAACAGTTGGAGGCTAACCATTGACTACAGAATACTCAATCAAAGTCACCCTCAGTAGTGTACCTACTGTGGCATCTGCCCCATATGTGCTCAAACTTCTCAAACCTGAACATAAGTGGTTCAGTACTTTGAGCATCTCCAGTGGTGTTTGATCTCTTCCACTGGCCCCAGAAATCCAATACAAATTTGCTTTCACTTTTGAGGTACACCAGTACACTTGGAGTTGTCTCCAACAGGGATTTCACAACTCACCCTTTCTCTTCCATATCAGGGAGGCCATCAGAAACTTCTCAGCACCACAATACCTCTTAAAGTATGTGGATGATCTATTGCTGGCAACACAGATTTTGGACAATCTTTTGAAACTCCTGGATGAGCTTCCAGGCTTACTGCATAGGGCAGACCTCAGATACAATCCTACAAAAGTACAACTATGCCATCAAGAAGTTTCCTTCCTGGGCCTGCACAAAACAACTGAGGGCAGAAGCCCCACCATGGACAAGGTTCAGGGCATCCAAGATTTGCCACTACCAACTAGTGTGGCTACTCTGAGATGTTTCCTGGGTATGGTTAACTACTCCAGGGATGTCATTCGCAGTTTTGCACAAAAGGCGGCATCTTCATACGAACTACTGAAAAAGGATGTCCCCTGGCACTGGGTACCTGAACTTATAGCTGCTATTACTTCCTTAAATTAAGCATTGGCTTCATCTCCAGATCTGGTCAATACAAATCCAGACCTTCCATTCCATCTGGAAACTGCTACCTCAGAGGCAGAAATGTCAGTAGTTCTGACACAAAAGGCAAATGGAACCCTCAGGCCTATTACCTATGCCTCTCAAATGCTTTTTCCTGTGGAACAGAAGTACTCTTTGCGTGAGTGAAACCTATTGGCAACCTTTTGGGCTGTCAAACATTTCACCTACATCATGGGGTTTCCCCTATTGTGTTACACACCAACCACAATCCAACCTACTTCCTTTTAAATGACAGAATTAAAGATGGAAATGTGTCTAACACCAGACTCACTCATTGGTTACTGCTGCTACAAGATCATGACATCACTGTTCTTCCTGCCAAAATGCCATCCATTCTGCATATGGCCTCCTGTACACAGGAGAACCACATGAGTGTTGCATACAGCCACCAGTTTTACTAGACCAAGGCCCATTTCAGCCAGCTACAGAGGGTATCTTAACAGATCCAACATTTTGATGCATCTTTACGGATGGATCCTCCTCATACTTTGAGGGAGAACAGGTTGCGGGTTTTGGGGTCCTGGTTCTAATTACAGCAGTAGATACCATTGAAGTGTCCAGAAAATGTACCATTCAGTCTTCACAGTATGCAGAACTTGCTGATGTGGCATGTGCTCAGGAAGTGGTCCAATGAGAGAAAGAAGATACCATATTCTTTCCTTACTCCTTCTGGGAGTGTAATTCTTTAACAGCATTTCTTCCATTCTGGAGAACACATAATTTTACATTCTCAGAGGGCACACCAGTCAAATACATGGATTTGTTCATTTACATTGTCAGTTATGCTGAACAATTTCTATTCAGGCTGTACATTCACAAGGTAATAGCCCATTCCAAAGCTGACCCGTTTCATGACCAAAATGATCAAGCAGACACCTTAGCCAAGGATGAAGCTGGGGGGATATGGATCATGCCCCCTCCAAGTGAGATGCACATAGTGGCAGTCAATAAGGCCAAAATTGTCCCCTGGATCTCAATGCAGTACAGAGGGCAGACCCAGAAATCAAAGAGGTGCTTAATTACCTCTCCATGGATACAGAAAAAAGAAATGTCTATGAATAACCCATTCAAAAGACATGCAGTTTATCTCCACCTCTCTGAGAACCAACAGTTGGTATTTTACCAATTAGAATAATTCAACAATTAAAAGCTTTGGGTTATACCCAAGATACTCAGACCTGAGTTCATACATTAGGTCCAGGATACCCCAAAGGGTGGACACCAGGGGGCAGACAAGACCCTGCAAGGATTGAGAACTACTGGTTGGTGGCCTGGAATGACAGTGGATGTCCAACACTGTGTGGACAACTGCATACTGTGTGCACAAACAACCCCATTCTGGGCTAGGAAAATGCCAAATTATTGCCTCAAAGCAATCAGGCCCTTGGAATGCAATCCGGATTGATTTCATTGGACCACTAACCACCACCAGTAGAAACAACAAGTATGCACTTGTAGTCACAGACCTCTTCTCCAAATGGATAGAAGCCTTCCCATGTTGCACAAACAGAGCAAAAGAAACTACCAAAATCCTGGTGGATCAGTATTTACCTGGTTGGGCCTATCACTAAAGGTTTTATTTTGTTTATTAAGTTCTTGGATTACAATACCTTTGAACCCATTTTTTTTACAGAGGTTCCATGTTATAGAGGCAAACACAGTTTACAGGTAGAACAAGACAGTATACATAAATGAATACAAACATTGCAGTAGATGGTGTGTTGAGCTTAGGTTACAGAGCTAAAAAATAAGTGCATATAAGATTGGTACATATTCAGAGCAGCTGAGGAGGCCTTGTCAAGTGAAGGGGGAAGAAGAAAGCACAGGGGATGGGGGTTAGGGTGAGAAGTAGGGATAGGCATGGAGGGTTGGCTATGGGCAGATATCACAGTAGGGGGGTGGTCAACCCAAGTAGGGAGAGGGAACAGGATCCTAGTGGGAAGGAAGGGGACTAGTTAGTGGGTGTAGTCACACTTGCTATCAATGGTTAGGTGATTGCAGAGATTAAGCTTGAACAGGCCAAGCTTTGAATGGTTGAGCATGCCGGGGGGGAGGTTGTTTAGCCAGTGAGGTGCCCTAACTAATAAGGATCGTTGAGCCAGGGAGGTTTGGCAAAAGGGGGCCTGGAAGGCCTGCACAATCCTGCCATGGGTATGGTGAGGGTTTAATACCTGGTTGAGGAACTTTTTTAAGGGTGAGGCCTAGGCAGATTTTCTTTGGAAACAGGTATGTCTGGAACATTATTCAGCCCATTAGGTTTAGTCAGCCAGTCTGAGCATGTAGCTTGCAAGTGCATGTAAGTCCAGATGATCTGGAAGCTAATCTGCATATTTTGTTGAGGGCAGTGTGAATTCTTTTGAGTGTAGTATTAGTTGCTGCACCATAGATAATAAGGTAGTAGACTATTATGGAGAGTAAGGAACTGGTGATTGTGACACTTGGACAGCTGGTTCTTATTACTCTATATGATTTTTGTAATATAAAAATGTAGTGTAATTGTCTGTCATGAGAAAACCTGTGACTGGGATGACACCCCCCCCCCCAGGTATCACTTAAACTGACAGGATATATGTTAAGCAGCAGATCTCTGTAACATAACTAACTTACAAAGACTCACATTTTATGATCTTGTTGTTGAGCTGTGCTCTTTGAAGCCAAAGGAAACAAAAATATCCATTTTATGGCGTCTTCAGAGGAAGCACAGTTAATTGCACCTGGTGTTACAAAGCATATTACACTTCAGTGAGATCTGACAGTTAGTCATAAAAAGTTCTTTGATGTCTTTGTGAAAGCAGGAAACTGCTCATGGATGAAAGAAGCTACTGGAAAATCACAGACTTGATTAAGAAGTCATATGGGGAAATGAGTTTTTGCTGATGTCACCTTATTTCATTTACCTTCTGAATGATGAGACATCCTGGTTGTATGATTTTTAATAAACAGGGGAGGAGCTGGGTGACATCATGGAGAAGGCAGGTTCAAGACAGTGTTTTTAATTATGCTGTGACTGGCCTTTAGTGACATTCATGTTTGGACTCTGAAGCTACAACATCTATCAGCACTGTGAGGAGATAAGAATACATTAGATAGACAAGTCTAAGTATATCGTTGGTAGGAATTTGCACTTTTAAACCTTATTCTTTTAAGTGAGTGTATGTTTTGTGATATATTGTTCTGTATTTACATTTTACATTTTTTATTTATTTTAAAGTAAACCTCTGTTTTAAAGAGACTGCTTGGTGCGCCTTCAAAATTCTTTCTTTGACAAGTGAAGCATATATGGTTACAGTTGACACTGTGCATAATTTACTGGTAATACCAAACTGGGAAAAAGGTCAGAGTTTATCTGAGGTCTTTCATAGAGTGTTTTAAGGGTTCATTTTGTACACCTGGTTAGGTGCCCATAGGCAAATTATATCTGGCATTTCCCCAAAGAGCAGAATTATCTGAGTCTGCACATTGGATACACTAGCAAGAGGTTCACAGTTTGAATCCCTCCAGAACTTGAGACCAAAGGTTGATTCGAACCACAAAACAGACAGGAGGGTTACCCTGTTTTTGTTACCTGTTCACAAGACGGTGCTCGGAGGTTGGCACTGTGGGAGCAGAGGGCCTGACCTGCTGAGTAGGTTTGTGACAGTGATAGCTAAGTGGACAGCATTGGGGTGAGTCAGTGCCTGTGTCAGTATAGAAGCCCCAGCATGGTGTTTACTGTCTTAGCAGCATGATCCACATGGGCAGACAAATACATAGTTGTGTCAAGAGTAACTCAGAGGTACTGAAACTGTGTGACCTGTTCAAGCGGTGTGTTATTATGGTTCAGGGTGGTGAGCTGTTAGTGCCCTTGCCTATTATACGAGCTAGCAAAGAGCATAATTTTCATTTTTTTTACAATTTAGGAGAAGTTTTTGAGCTGTGAATCATTTCTCAATTGCTGAGAAATTGTCCTGTAGTTGATGATTCAGGGGGAGGGGGTCAGGGTGGCTAGAAAAGATGACAGCATCATCAGCATACAGAAGTAGGTTGGTGAAGCTAGCTTAGGGGAGAGAGTTGAGAAATAGACTGAATAGCATGGGGCCTACAATTGAGCCTTGCGGGACTTCAGAACATACTAGGCTGCTGTCAGATAGTGTCTCATTTATTTTTACTTTCTGTGTGCGGTCACTGAGGTAACTTTTAAACTATCCAATTATCTCAGCAGAGAGACCTACATCAAGGAGAGTGTCAAGTAATAGGGTGTGGTTTACTGTGTCGAGCAGCTTAGTGAGGTCAATGTATATCACCCCCACTAAGTGTCCTACAGTAGGTCAAGAGAGTTATGGATGAAATTAGTGTAGTCTTGCAGTGCAGTAGTGGTGCTATGTGTTTTCCAAAACCCATGCTGTTGCGGACACTATTTTGCATTTCTCAGGGTATTCAGACAGCTGGTTTGATACTATGCATTCCAGCACTATTGAGAGAGGGTGAGGATAAAGATGGGACAGTAGCTAGAGGGTTGGGATCTGTCCCCATTTTTAAAGATTGGAGTGACCACAGCCAATTTTCAATGTGAGGAGAACTGACTGTGGCAGAGAGATAGATTGAGAAGTTTGGTGAATGGTAGTATGACAGCATCGATGGTTAAGTTTATGAGTTTGAGGTCCAGGGTGTCATTGCTGGCTCTTGAGTTCCTGATAGCATGATCTAGGTATTTTTTCTCCTCTACAGGGGTGATCTGTTCAAAATAGAAAGGTGGAAGGGGACTGGCTTAGAGCTGATGTTACTGTCCTTGGCTTTACAGGGCAGTATGCCAGGTGTCTGGTGAGAGTATGCCGCTGAGGTCAGAGAATGCTATGTTTAAGGCATCCATGATGCTTTCTGGTACTTGGAGAGTGACTCCTCTGGCTTCAATGATTGTTTGCGAGGATTTGCTGGGAGTGCCCAACAGTTCATTGAGGTTAGCCCAGAACCTCCAGTCATCATCCCAGGAGTTTGTAAATGCATCTTTGTAGTACAGGACTTTAGCTCAATGAATTTCCCTGGTATAGGCATTCCTGGCAGTTTTGTAGAGCTGCAGGCCAGACAGCTTGCCAGTGGCATGGATGCAGTGCCATAGGTTACCCCACAAGGCTATTTATTGAAGAAGTGGAGTGATAATCCAAGAGTTGTTTACCCCCTTAATCTTCTGCTTTTTAACAGGGGAAAAGATGCTAGAGGCACTGTTGTAGGTAGTTGTAAAATAATCAAGTGTCTGGTCAACAGTTTGTGCTATATCGAAGGGAGACCAGTTCAGATTTAGTAGTTGAGCTTGTAGGAGCCATAGATGCCTTTTCTTCAGGACTTGGTTCACTGCTGTTTTGGTAGGGGGCTTGGGGGACCTTTTTGACCAGTAGCAAAGGCCAGGGAGTGGTCACTGATTACATCGGGGAGGATGGCCATGGCAGAAATTCTTTCTGGGTGGTTGGAGATTATCCAATCTATGAAAAAGCTAGAGCCTGTCCAATGGTTAAATTTGGCAGAGGGATGTGACTAGTTGGGCAATGTTTAATGAGGGAAATGTGTATTTGAAAGTGTCAGCTTCCAGTGCCTGCCAGTTTATGTTAAAGCCCCCAAGGGTGATCAATTCCGTTTTTGGTGGTAGATTAGGCAGTTAGTCAATAAGGCGGTTGAGACCGTTTGTCTGTTCCTTGGGTGGTATATAAACTGAGATTACAGAAAGGGATTTCCTATTGTTTTTATTTATTTATTTATTGAACTCATGGATTAGACCCATAAGCGGTTGCTCATTTATGGGTTCCACGTCAGTTACAAGGACAAAGGTATATCAAAACAGTAATACAGTACATGTTTTAGACAGGGTAACAGTAAGATACTGTAATACAGTAGAACATTTTTAGACAGAGCTCCTATAGTGAACACACCAAATTTAGGATTGTAGGCAGCAAGTAATTTGCCTGAGTCAAAGTTAGGGCACCCTACTGTGTTGCATGAGAGGAGATGATAGTAGGAGAATAGTGGTAAGGGTGCTAGAGTGTGGGTAAGCAGTGGGGGGAGCATACAGAATGGGTGGGGTAGAGGTGGCAAAGGTTATGAGGTAGGGTGGTGACCTGAAGTGTTAAGGATAGGTCACATCAGATGAGTAGATTAGATGTAAGATAAGAGTGTTAGTGTGTCCTTGAGGCACAGGAGGAGTGCTAGTGGAGGCAGCCACAGCTGCTGGTTGAGATAAGGTGCTGTCATAGTTTGTATTTGAAAACATCAATAGTTGCAGCACCAGAAATGTCAGGTTGTAAGACATTGGTCCAGTGAAGAGCATGGTAACAGAATGCATGTTGCACCAAGGCAGTGTGGAGTCTAGGAATTTTGTAGACCTGGGTGGCAGACCTAGAATCAGCCAGTTTACCTATGCTGAATTGACAACATCATTGTCGAACTTCAGCATAGCGAGATCCCCAAAGTCAACAGGCAAAATTTTACATCAGACATTGGTGTATTTTCTATTGGGGGCTGTGCCCCCCCGAAACCCCCATGCAGGGGGCTGCATCCCCCCGCCTCTTCTATAGATAACTAACTCTGATTCAGAGTTGCCTTGAAGGGGGGCAGTCAGCAAAAGGGAGAACTTTCACCCTCAGGTCTCTCAAAGTGACGATCTTGAAACATGTAGAGATTGTCGCTGTGAGAGATTTCTCCATTGTGGTTTCGCCATGCAGTTGGCATACGGAATCAGCCAAAGGTAGACTGTGATAAGGGAACCAGTTTTATGGTAAGTTGATGCAAGAACTACAGTGGAAGGAAACAACTCCTGGTGGGGGACTCCATTGTTAGGAAGGTAGAACTGGGGGAGGAAGGGGAGAGGGAGGTAAGGTGCCTGTCTGGCACCATGGCTTGCAGGGACAGGAAGCGAATCCTCAGGATTGCCAGAGCAGCTGCACAGGGGAGGGAGCTGGATGTCATTGTCCACCTAGGAACGAATGACCTGGCTAAGAAAGGGATTAGAGAAGTGCAGGAAGAGTTTGTGGAATTGGGAGGGGCTCTAGACAAGTAGCACACACGGTAACCTTTCTCAGAGGTGCTACCCATCTATGGCATAGGAGCGGCTAGGGTGTTCTGCACCATGGGATTCAATCAGTGGTTGAAAAATTGGTGTGGAGCTCAGGATTTGGCTTCATTGGGGACTGGGGGTCCACCTGGAGTGATGCAAGCCCTATGCTGGCATGATGGGCTGCATCTGTCTGGGAGGGGAACCAGGATCCTAGGTGATAGGTTTAAATGCTTCATTGGCAAGCTTTTTAAACTAGCCAAGGGGGAGGCACTGAAAGGAGCAGGAAAATCCTAGCCCCCCAATAATCATGGTAGGCGCGCAAACACCAACATAGAGGTGTCGATAGAGAGAAGGGCAGGGGTAAATGAAGAAAGTGACAAAGGCAAGAAGGACAGGGATGGGGAAAAGGGAGTAAGGCCATCAGGAAATGGAGGGTAATGAGTACCAATGCCCATAGTCTGGGCAACAAGCTCCTGAGTTGATGGCCTTAATGGAAGAGGGATGCCTGGATATCGTAGCAGTCACAGAAACATGGTACACAGAGAACCATGACTGGGATGTTAACATGCCAGGGTACATAACCTACAGGAGAGACAGGCAGAGGAGAAGAGGGGAGGAGTAGCTCTCATGTAAAGGAAGGGATAAAGCAACTGAACAAAAGAGTAAACAGGGAGGAGAGGAGAGGAGGCACTGAGGGTCACCTTGGAGACTGGAAAGGGCACCACAATCCACACAGGGGTTGTATACAGACCCCCATGTCAGGGGGAAGGAATGGACAAGGATATGATAGAAGGCATTCTTAGAATGGCAGTGAAAGGGGAGATACTGTTGATGGGAGACCTGAATATGCCAGATGTTAACTGGAGCACATTTGCTGAAGCCACATCCAAGAGCAGGGCCATTCTTGATGCCCTACAGGTGGCAGGCATTAGACAGCTAGTTTCAGAACCCACTCGTGAGGGAGCAATCTTAGACCTTGTACTCTCAAATGGGGGCAGTGAGAGGATCTCAGATCTAGAAGTGGGTTGCCATCTGGGGACAAGTGACCATCAAACAGTGTGGTTCACATTAAACTCAGCTACAGAGTCAAGCCATACAAAAGTGAGGGTACTGGACTTTAGGAGGGCTGACTTTGGAAAGATGGGAGAGTGCCTCAGAAAGCACTAGCAAAAAGGCTAGAAGGAGTGTGTGAGCAATAATGGGGAATTATCAAAACTGCCATCACAGAGGCAACAAGCCTTTTGTGTGAAGCAAATGAACAAATCAAATGAAAGAAAAGCCACTATGGTTCTCAAAAGAGGTGGCTGTGAAAGTCAGGAAGAAAAAGATAGCATTCCAGAAGTATAAGGAAACACAGAAGGAGCAGGACAGAGAGCTGTACCAGTTAAGGCAGAAGGAAGCAGGGAGGGAAGTCAGAATAGCAAAGGCCCAAACTGAGGAAAAGATAGCCAACTCAGTTAAGAAGGGGGATAAAACCTTTTATAGGTACATCAGCGAGCGTAGAAAGACAAAGGGAGGGATAGTGAGGCTGAATAGAATGAACAGTGGTAGGGCAGAGGGGGATAGTGAAAAAGCAGGAATACTGAACGAATATTTCTGCTCAGTATTCACTAAAGAGGAGGGGGAAGTGCCTAATCCAATTAACAGAAGCACTCTTGATAGGGAGGTCGATCCCAGTCCTTTCACAGAAGAAAGGGTTCTGCAAGAACTCCTAAAACTGAAGGTGGACAAAGCAATGGGTCCTGATGGAATTCACCCCAGAATTCTAAAAGAATTAAGGGAGGAACTAGCGAAACCACTGGCTACTCATTTTAATAAATCATGGGAGGATGGTGTGGTACCCGAGGACTGGAGGAAGGCGGATGTGATTCCCCTTCACAAAAGTGGGTCCAAGACAGAGGCAGGAAACTACAGACCTGTCAGTCTGACCTCTGTGGTAGGGAAAGTGATGGAGTCACTTCTGAAGGAAAGAATAGTGTAGTACCTAGAGGCCAGTGGAGCATAGGACCCAAGGCAGCATGGATTCACAGTGGGAAGGTCATGTCAGATGAATCTAATAGATTTCGTTGAGTGGGTGACCAAAGTAGTAGACCAGGAAAGGGCTGTGGACATGGCCTACCTAGACTTTAGCAAGGCATTTGACACAGTCCCACACAAAAGATTAATAGTCAAATTAACCAGCCTGGGAGTGGGACCCAGGGTGGTAGCCTGGGTAAAACATTGGCTGGACAACAGGACACAGAAGGTAATTGTAAATGGAGTCCATTCTGAAGAAATGGCATTACTAGTGGGGTACTGCAGGGTTCAGTATTGGGTCCAGTCCTTTTTAATGTCTTCATCAGTGACATTGCAGAGGGACTGGAAGGAAAAGTATGCCTTTTTGCAGATGACACAAAAATCTGCAACAGGGTTGATACATAAGGAGGCGTGAAAAGGATGAAAGGGGACTTGGCAAGGTTGGAAGAATGGTCAGAGGTATGGCAGCTAGGATTCAATGCAAAGAAGTGCAAAATAATGCACCTGGGAAACAAGAACCCAGGGGAAGAATACACAATGGGTGGGAGGTAGTAACAACAACAAAAAGGAAAGGGACCTGGGGTAATCATATCAGATGACCTTAAGGTTACAAGCAAATGTGAGAAGGCAGTAGGGGAGGGCTAGTATACTGGGATGTATAGGAAAGGCATCATCAGCAGAAAACAGGAAGTTGTTATCCCTCTGTACAGACAGTTGGTGAGACCCCATCTGAGTACTGTGTCCAGTTCTGGAGACCCCATCTCCATGAGGGACATAGACAGGATAGAGGCAGTCCAGAGGGAGGGCAGGACAAAATGATGTAGGGTCTGCAAGAGAAGCCGATGAGGAGAGACTAAAGGAGCTTAATATGTATACCCTTGAGGAAAGAAGGGAGAGTGGGGACATGATAGAAACTTTTAAGTACCTCAGTGGAATCAACAAAGTCCAAGACGGTAGCATTTTTCAGAAAAAGAGACTTGCAAGAACAAGGGGACACAATTTAAAGATAGAAGGAGGGCAGTTCATGGGCAATGTCAGGAAGTATTATTTCACAGAGAGGGTAGTGGTTGCATGGAACAGCCTTCCTGAGGAGGTTGTGGGGTCTAAAACTGTGAGAGATTTCAAGAATGCATGGGACAGACATAAGGCAATTCTTGTGGGGGGTAGGAAGAAATAGGCTGTTGGTTAACTAGGATCTGCGGCCTATCCTGTAGGTAGGGAAATGGGCAGACTAGATGGGTCTAGTGGTCCTTATCTGCCTTCAAAGTCTATGTTTCTATGTTTCTAAGAATGTCTGAGTTTGCTAGGAGTCAATCAGAAATTTCACATTACATACCATCCCCAATCTTCAGGACAGGTAGAGAGGGCAAATAGACAGATCAAACTCATGTTGTGCAAATTTGCAAGTGAAAATCCCAAAGGCTGGGACACCATGTTGCCCTTACTCCTGATGGCAATCAGAGGGATCCCAACAACTGTTACCCAGCACACCGCTTTCGAGGCAGATGAGACTACCTGAGCATCTGTGGATTGATCATGTAAACAACAGAAGGAAAATCTGGTAAAAATGCACCTGTTTGCAGCATAAAAATTGGGCCATGCCCAACAGCAATCCAAAATGTACTTTGAAAAAAATGTTAAAGAAGTTGATTGGCAAGTAGGAGAACTAGTCATGGTACTGAAATTTGTCACCTCTGCCCATCCATTTCAAAACAAATGGGAAGTCCCCTATGAAATCATCAACAAACAGCCCAGTGGTGTACAAAGTATGCCTTACTGACCACAAAGGCCAACTGATAAGTGGTTCCATGCAAACCAACTTAAACGTTTCCAAGGTGTCTAAACTGTTCTTGATCAAAATAAACTCCCTCCTCACCCTGGGGAGGAGGGGATTTGAACATGTTTTCTGTTTTCTTCTCTTTTCGAAAATCATGATGTACCTCTTCCTTTTCCTACTGGCACTGGTCAGTGCAAGAGAGTTGACCCATATTGAGAAGACCTGAGTGTGCATGCTCCTTCATCTGCTGACCTATGATACCCCTCAGGAGCCTCTACTACCAAATTCCACCACTGGCATGGCTATCAATGTTCTTCAAAAGTTGTTACTGTTCAAGAAAGCAAAGATGCCTATCTTAATGCAATGGTGGTGTCCCCTGACCAATCTGCCCTACAAACAGAATGGAAAACTAATACCCCCAATGGAAAACAAATTCCTATGGCCCACCTTTCAAAGGGGACTTTCCAAGTTTGGTCAAATACCTGCATTGCCCCTAATGGAACTTTGTCTATTCGCCAAACCCTACAGCAGCACTCAGTCCTTAATAACCTTACAGCTCTGATGAACACAAACTTTTGCACAAAGTTCCCAAATGACACTTTCTGTCAATTTTATACTACACTCTTCCTTACTGTGCTTCCACCATCACAAGATGATCCTATACAATGCCCAATCCAGGGGCCAGGTCCTCCCAATGGCCTGGTAGCAAATTCCCTGCCTGGAACCCTCATTAACAATGTACAGTTCATGCATGTGCCACTGGTGCTGAACCTCACCCACTAGAATATGGCTGAAATTGTTTTTTTGTTACATAGATACATAGTTCTGTTAACAGATAAGGGCCTATGACCCACCCAGTCTGCCTATTTAAGCTTGTAAGTTCACTTTATGTTTTTCTAGAAGTCTGTTGCCTCTTACCCTTGTCCTCCAGATTTCCCTTTTGTCTATCCCATGCATTCTTAAATCCTGTGATTGTTTCAGCCCTCACCACTTCCTCTGGCAAGGTGTTCCACTTGTCCACCACCCTTTCTGTGAAGAAATTATTCCTCACTTTTCCTCTAAATCACCCTCCCTCCAACTGTATCCCATGTCCTCTAATTCTGGAACATCTTTTTCACTGGAAAATAGTGTATTCCTGCACCCTGTTCCTCCCTGTAAGGTACTTGTATGTCTCTAGCACATCCCCTGTCTCCCTCCTCTCCTCCAGGGAGTACATATTCAGGTCCTTCATGCTGTCCTCATTGGACTTGTGATGCAATCCCTGTACCATTTTTGTTGCCCTCCTCTGAACCTTCTCTACCCTGTCAATATCCTTATGTAGGTAAGGTCTCTAGAACTATACACTGTACTCCAGCTGGGGCCTCACTAATGTCTTGTATTGTGGAATTATGACCTCCCTTTTCCTGCTGGTGATGCCCCTGCTTATGCATCCCAGCATCCTATTTCTCTTAAATGCTGGCTTGTCACACTGTTTCCCTATCTTGAGGCCATCAGAGATGATAACCCCAAGGTCCCTTTCCTGCTTGGTACATGCTGTATCCTCATACCCCAACTGATATATTGTTCCATGGTTTTTGTACCCCATATGCATTATCTTTCACTTATTTGCATTAAATTTCAACTGACAAATGCTTGACCATTCTTCAAGCTTCTGCAGGTTCCTCCTCATGCTGTCTATACCCTCTGGCATATCCACTCCATTACAGAGCTTCATGTCATCAGCAAACAGGGAAATTCTGCCTTCTAGGTCCAGTGTAATCTCGCTGATGAAGATGTTGAATAGGACTTGTCCCAGCACTGATCACTGTAGTACCCCACTGGTCACTCTTCCCTTTGTGGAATGACATCCATTTACCACCATCCCCTGTATCCTGCTGCCCAGCCAAGCATCTACCCACTGCACTACTGTCCTGCCCACTCCCATATTCCCCAGTTTGTTTAATAGCCTTCTATGTAGCATAGTGTCAAAGGCCTTGCTGAAGTCCAGCTAGGCCACACCCACTGCCCTCCCCTGATCCACCTTCCTTGTCATCCAGTTGAAAAATTCAGTGAGGCTGGTCTGGCATGACCTCCCCACGGTAAAACCATACTGCCTTGGGTCCTGTGTTCCGTTGGCAACCAGATGTTCTACCAATCTTTCCTTCAGTAGTGCTTCCATGATCTTCTCCCACTATTGAGGTCAGGCTGACTGGTCTGTAGTTCCCCACTTCCTCTTTGTTCCCACTTTTGTATAAGGGGACTACATCTGCTGTCCTCCAGTGTATGGGTGCCTCCCCTGTTTCCAGTGATTGGCTAAACAGGATTGCCAGAGGTTCAGCCACCACCTTTCTTAATTCCTTTAGGACCCTGGGCATGCTCCCTATCTGGCTCCATTGCTTTATCGACTCTTATTCCTTCCAGTTCCTTCAGGACCCTTTCCTGTGTAAAGGGACTTGTGTCCATTTCTGAGCAGTTCCCACCCCTGTACTTCCTTCAGGCCCATTATCCCCCTTTTCGTCAGTAAAGACTGAGCAGAAACACCTGTTCAGTATGTCAGCTTTAGTGTTATCATCCTCCATGTGGCTCCCATCCTCTCCCTTCAGTCTCACTATCCCTCCCTTTGCCCTTCTTTTTTCACTTATGTACCTGTAAAAGGTTATGTCCTCTCTACCCACTGATTTTGCCATCTGTCTGAGCTTTGGCTTCCCTTACTGACCTCCCTGCCTCCTTTTGCTTCTCCTGGTACATCTCCCTATCCCCTTTTGCCTGTGTCTTTTTGTATTGCCTGAATGCAATCTTTTCAGCTTTCACTTTCTCCGCTATCTCCTTCGAAAACCATAATGGCCTCCTCTTGGTTTTCCTCTTGCTAACCTGCTTAATGCATAATTCAGTTGCTCGTATAATCCCTGTTTTAAATATTGTCCACTGTTCCTCAACCCCTAATTCCCTCCCCATTCCCATTAATGCCTCTTTCAAGCATCTCCCCATTTTCCCAAAGTCTGCCCTCCTAAAATCCAGGATACGTGTTTTTGAATGGTTTTGTTCTGCTCTTTCTGTGATTTCATACCACAGTGACCGGTGATTGCTGTTCCCCAGTTGATCCCCACTGTTACCCCCATCACACTGTCTCCATTTGTTAGCATGAGGTCCAGTATTGCCTTCTGCTGAGTTGGTTTCATGACAAGTTGCTTGAGGAAGGCACCTTGAGGGGAGTCCAGGATAAATCTGCTCCTGGTTGATGCTGCTGCTGGGAGGCTCCAGTCCACATCTGGATTATTGAAGTCTCCAGCCAGCACCACCTCACCCTTGTCTGCCATTCTCTGAATGGCTAGTATCAGTCACTATCTGTTTCTTCCTCCTGGGCTGGTGGTCTGCAGACCACTCCTGTGTAGATGGCTGACCCAATTTTCCTTTCCAGCTTAACCCACAGTATCTCTTCCCCCATTTTGCTCCTCCTGGATCTCTATGGTCTTTATGCCATCTTTCACATATGCTGCCACTACTCCTCCTCCCTTTCTGCCTGCCCTGTCTCTTCTGAATATGTTGTAGCCAGGCATGGCCATCTCCCAGTTGTGGTTATCATTACACCAGGTCTCTGCGATGGCCACAATGTCCAGGTCTGACTGCACCATGGCAGCCTTCAGATCCTCCATCTTGTTGTTAAGGCTCCTGGCATTAGCACACATGACTTTCCATGATGTGAACTCCCTGAACTGTTTAGCTGTTCTACTCCAGCCCCCTCCCTGGTTGTCTTTTATCCCTGATTCTTCCTGCTGTCTGCACTTCTGTTGAATTTTGCCCCCTTTTTGCCTATCCACCTCTTAAAGTGCTTATCTCCATCTTTTGCACACTGCTTTGTAGAGATATCTCCTCCTCCTGTTCACTGGTTCCACTGCTCGCTGTGGGGGGTGGACAATTAGGTACCCCCCTTGCTGGTCTGCTAACCTCCTTGGCTAGTTTAAATGCTTGTCCATGTAGCATTTAAACATATCATTGAGTGCTTGGATTCCTCCCCAGGATGGATGCAGGATGTCATGCTTGAACGAGCCCCCATCCCTCCAGATGGGTCCCCAGTCACCAATAAATCCAAACCCTTCCTCACAGCACCAGTACTTCAACCATGAGTTAAAGTTCCTGGTGCATGTGCCCCTACACTCTCCCATGCCTCTTACAGGTAGTACTGCTGAGAAGGTGACAGAAGTAGCTACTTGCTTGAGACCCTTCCCCAATTTCCTAAACCCTTCCTGAACTTCTTTAGGTGTCCTGTTTGCCAGGTCATTAGTACCGAGGTGGATAATAACATCCAACTCACCTTTCTGTCTTGCCTTCCTGGAGATCCCCAGGATCTTCATCCCATCCCTCCATGCCATGGCACCTGGTAGGTACCTCACCTCCCTGTCCTCCCTCTCCTGTGTTCCCAGCTGGATCCCTCTTATAATAGAGTCCCCCATCAGGATTCACTTCCTCCTCCTCCTCCTCTGGGGTCCACTGTTCTACCCACTGAGGTCACCTCCTTGGTTGACCTCCACATCTTTCTCTTCCACTTCTCTGGGTACCTCTGTTTGGTTGTCCCCATTTGCCAGTCCAGCATATGAGTTCTGGAATGGAATAGGATTTGAGGTGTGCCTCTGCCTGACTGCCCTAACCCTCCACAAGCCCACCATCATCCAAGTGCTCCTCATTCTTGCATCTTTTGAGGCAGCGACATTGGACTGGGTGGTCTCTGGATGGGGTGAAGGTACTCCTGACCCAGTTTACTTCCACTCTGAGTCTGGCTACCTCATTCCAGAGTCCAGAGAGATGCCTGCAGTTAGGGAAGCACCTCAGCATCCATAAGGTCTGCCAGATATGGCTGCGCCCATCCACTGCATTGCACCACTCCCCACATTGTACTGCACTTATACTGCTATTTCAGTACTTGTCTGTTACTGAAGCTCTCCTTGTAGCTCCTTCTTTATTAATTTACTGTCCTGAAAATCCTGAAATCGATCCTCAGATACTTTTTATTAAAGATAAAAAAAAAAGAGTCAAAACACTTGTTGTGCTGAGGGTGAGTTCCTCCCCTTTATTTTTAATTTTTTATGGTTTCTAACTCTTTTTCCCCTCTGGTCATGGCATGCAAAGCCTCTCTCAGGCATCCTGTCTGTTCCTGCCCACCTGAGGTCTCCTTTGACCCTGAGCCTCCTCTCTACCCCTTCCTCCCACTGCCAGCACCCCCAGCTTAACCCCTCCAGGGTGGTGTCACCCCTCCTCTTTGGGGTGGGTCTTACACACCTAGACTGTGGCCATGGGTGAGGGCCCAGGCAGAGGAACTGGAAGACCAGGCAAGGTGGATCCAGTGGTGGGCATGGGGGTCAGGTGTCATCACCTACCCTGCAGAGCTGGCTTTTCCATTTTCTGGTGCCCTCCCACCTTGTGTGGTGCATCCCTGACTCAATGGTGCATGTCAACCCTGCCTTTGCATCAGTCACACTGTAGATGTGCTGCCTGCATACTGCAGTGCCCCCAATCTCCACCAGAAGCTGCTGGTATGCCAGCCAAACCCCAACCCTCCCCCTGGGAGAGGAGAGCAGGCCTGTGGGCACTCAATCCTTGCCCCATCCCTGATGACCCCCAGCACCCGAGCTCACTCTTGTACTCAGGTCGCCAGCATGGTGAAACATAGAAACATACATAGAAGTTGACGGCAGATAAGGACCGCAAGGCCCATCCAGTCTGCCCATTTCTTTTTCTACCTTATAAATGTGCCATCGGCCTTTGCTATGTCAGTGACCTATCTATTCATAGTCATTTGTATTGCTCCCTTATGCCTATCCCATGCCTGTTTGAAGCCCTGCACTGTATTCATAGCCACTACTTCTTGTGGTAAGCCATTCCATGCATCTACCACTCTTTCTGTGAAAAAGAATTTCCCACATTCCCCTTAATCGGCCTCCCTCTAATCTCATGCTGTGTCCTCTTGTCCTGCTATTTTTCTTATATTTAAACATGTTAGACTCTTTCACCTTGTTTATGCCCTTAAGGTGTTTAAATGTCTCGATCATATCACCTCTCTCCTCCTTTGCTCAAGGGTATACATATTGAGCTCCGTTAATCTGTCCTCATATGTCTTCTGATGCAGTCCCTGCACCATTTTGGTGCCCTTCTCTGGACTGCCTCAATTTGGTTAATGTCCTTGTGAAGGTGTGGCCTCCAATACTGCACGCAGTACTCCAGATGGGGCTCAACCAATGTCTTGTACAGAGGGATTATTACCTCCCTCACGACTTGTGATACCTCTACTAATCACACCCTAACACCCTCTAGCCTTACCTACTGCTTTAGAGGTCTGCTTGATGATTTCAGGTCATCAGTGATGATGATGCCCAAGTCTCTTCTTCCTTTGTGACTGCTAGCAACTCCTCCCAGCCTATAAGTGGCATCAGGGTTTCTTCCTATGTGCATGATTTTGCACTTCTTTGCATTAAATCCCAGTTGCCACTCTTCTGACCATTCTGCTAGTTTATCCAGATCTCTTCTCATTCTGCCCACCCATCTGGATCATCTACTCTGTTGCAGATCTTGGTGTCATCTGCAAACAGACAAGCCTTACCCTCTAGTCCATCTGCTAGGTCACTAATGAAGATGTTGAATAGGACTGGCCCCAGGACTGATCCCTGAGGTACCCCACTTGTGACTTGCATCTCTTCTGACTGTATACCATTTACCACCACTCTCTGTTTCTGCCAGTCAACCAGTTTGCCACCCAGTTGACCAACTTCTGACCCACCCCGAGCCTACCTAGCTTATTTATCAATCTTCTATGTGGAACAGTGTCAAAAGCTTTGCTGAAGTCAAGGTAGGCGACATCAACTGCTCCCCTTGGTCCACCACTTGGTTACCCAGTCAAAGAAATCTATGAGATTAGTTTGACAGGACCTTCCTTTGTAAACCCATGCTGTCTTGGATCCTGTGCCCCTATGGATTCCAGGTGTTGCACTATCCTTTCCTTAAGGAGTGCTTCCATAATCTTGCCCACTACTGAGGTAAGACTGACCAGTCTGTAGTTCCCCGCCTCCTCCCTGCTACCACTCTTGTGGAGTGGGATCACATGAGCCCTTCTCCAGTCTTCTGGGACCTCTCCTGTGCTCAGAGACTCACTAAACAATTCTGCTAATGGCTCTGCTAGTTCCTCCTTAGCTCCTAAGTACCCTGGGATGTATGCCATCAGGTCCCATTGCCTTATCCACCCTGAGCTTAGCAAGCTCTTTCTAGGACCCTTTCTTTTGTGAAGGAGTAGTGCTCACCTCCCTCCCCTGTGTCCATGATGCTGGAGCTGTGGCCTGCCCTACCTTCTCTTCAGTGAATACTGAGCAAAAGTATCTATTTAGGATAGATGCCTTTACAGGGTCCTCCTCCTCACATGCTCCTTTCTCCATTAAGTTAGCAATACTTCTCTGGACTTTCTCCTTTCACTAATGTATCTATAGAAAGTCTTGTCACCTTCTTTACTGTTTGTGCTAGTGTTTCCTCAGTTTGGGACTTTGCCTGTCTTACTGCCTTACCTGCTTCCTTAGAGCAGTTTGGTATGCCCCCTATCTTCATCCCGCTGTG
Organism: Neoceratodus forsteri; assembly: GCA_016271365.2. NCBI lineage: Eukaryota > Metazoa > Chordata > Ceratodontiformes > Ceratodontidae > Neoceratodus > Neoceratodus forsteri. The sequence goes on from CM057453.1 coordinate 1,390,603,778, forward strand.
TTCCTTATATTTTCTGAAGGCCAGCCTTTGGCTCTGACCTTTCTGCTACTGTATTTGAGAACCAAAGTGGTTTCTTCTTTTTTGCACTTCCTTTTCTGTCTAACGAATGGGATGTTGCTTCAAGTATTGTATCCTAATGCTTGCCCACTTTGCCTGTACCTCCTCACCTGTGTTTCTTTTGCCAGGGCTAGCTTAACTCTGTTGGCCATCTTATCAAAGTCAGCTCCTCTGAAGTCCCATATTTTGCCTTGGAATGGGATGATTTAGATGTAGTAGCCAAATTGAACCATACCATGTGATGGTCACTGGCCCCAGGTGACCTTCTACCTGGAGATCTGTGATCCCTTCTTTGTTAGTCAGTACTAGATCTAGGATAGCCCTGTCTCTTGTGGGTTGCTGTACCAGTTGTTTGAGGCCCTCCCTGCAGGAATCCACTATGAGTCTAGTTCTGGCAGATGTTCCTGCTGGTATTGACCAATCTGTATCTGGCATGTTGAAGTCTCCCATTATCAGAACCTCCCTTTAGCTGTCATGTTTTGTATATCTTCTAACAGTAATGTGTCTATGTCCTCCCTCTGGTCTGGGGGCCTGTAGACAACCCCAGTTCTTATGGCTGTCCCATTTCCTGTTTCCAGGGTGACCCACAGTTCTTCTGGCTCCTTATGTGTATTCTGAATTTCTGTAGCTTTGATATTTTCATTAACACAGGGCCACTCCTCCCCTTTTTGCACCTCGGTCTCTTCTGAACAATACATAGCCAGGTACTGAAGTCTCCCAAGTGTGTTACTGGTAAACCACGCCTCATTAATTGCTACTATGTCCAGTTTAGCCTCTGACATTATTGCCTGCAGGTCTGGGATCTTATTTCCCAGGCTGTGAGCATTTGTGTACATGATTTTCCATTGGCCAGATTTTGGTGTGTTAGTTGTTGGTGAGGTTTGGCATTACCCTGTGCATCGTATGGGAGACAAACCTTTTTCTTACCTGGTGATGCAAATGAACGGCAACACATTGAATTCCAGTTTGACCACTAGCTGAGGGGGGAGGGGTGTTCTTCCCATTCAACGTATGGGGTGCTGCACCCCTCTCCCCATTTGCTAGTTTAAATATTCTGCAAAGACGTCAAACTTCTGCCCCAATGCACTGACTCCCTCTTTAGTCAGATGCAGTCCATCAAATTTAAAGAACTTTCGCTCCCAGAACTGTTGCCAGTTCCCTACAAATCTGTGTCCTTTTTCCTGGCACCAGTCCTTGAGCCATGTGTTTAGCTCCCCTATCTCCCCTTCTCTGACCTTTCGTCCATCTGCTCCCTTCTCCCAGACTGGCAGGATCTCAGAGAAGGAGATGCCGGACTAAATAGATGATAGTTTGTCACCCAGCCTAGTCAGGTGTTCCTGGTCTCCACAACTGACCGGGTTGGCGAGATCATTAGTCCCTATGTGTACTAGGACATCAATGTTTTCTCCTGCTTTGTGAACAATTTTAGCAATGCGGTCAGTGTCTCTCCATGCTGATGTACCTGGGAGACATCTGACCATCACCCCTGGCTGGAGATGGGTATCAACTCCCCGAATCATGGAGTCTCCTATGATCAGAAGTTTTTTGGATTTCCTTTGTGCTTGTTTAGTTTTGGTTCCTGATTTGGGTGAGTATTGTTGTGCCTGTGCCGCAGTGTCCTGCTCTGCAGTGTCTTCTGCCTCTTTATTTGATTTCAGAGATAGAGGCAGATACCTGTTTGTAGTGTTTATATGGTTTTTGGAGGTAATGTGTTGGAGAGCAGAGAGTGATGGGGCACCTGATTTGCTCCTCCTAACCACCTGCCAACCTCCTGGACCAACTACCCTCTGCGGTTGAGGTTTTTCTGTTGGATGCTGGGGAATGGCGGTGGTTCTTATAATGTATTTCCTTCAATATGAAATTTGAGGCATGCAACTCTGCCCATGCTGCCCGGAGCTGAGACCCAAGATCTCCAAAGGCCCAGCATGTAGGACAGTGTCCTAAATCCTGTAAGAATGTCCTACTGAAAATTGTTCCACAGTACCTGCAGTTAATGAAATCCATTCCAAATAAGTTGCTGGGTTTGTAACCTAGTCAGAGTAATTAGAAGGAAAAAATGCAAGTAATGGTTTAATTGTGCTTTGTTTAACTTGTTATAACAAGTTAAATTACTAGTGCCCTGTAAATGAGATCATCTTTGTGGAGGCCCCACTGATCCGCCCCTTCCTGCTCTGCCACAGGAAATGTCACAACTGTGGTACCCTATAAATGGAGTGTAGCGTGGGGTGGTTGGGGATGGGGTGGGTGGCTGGGCCTTCCCTGCCTAAAAGAAGAACCACGGACGTAAAGAACAAGGAGGTAAGAGCAGAAACAATCAGCCAACAACAAATGCAGTAACCCTGAAAGCTTAACCTAATGTTAGATAAAACTGTAAAACCTGTAAAGCACCACCTGTAATAATTTCAGAGAAGATATACCCTGTAAGAAACACTTTGCTCCAGAGAAAATAAAGCAGTAACAGAAGATATACCTTGCAAAAGACAATTTGAATCAGAAGATTACAGCAGTAATCTGTTAGCACACACCTGTAGGCACACCTTGTAATAATGCAGAAGAAGGTATACCAGCAACAACAATTTGAATCAGAGAAAAAATAAAGCAATGAAATGTTAGCAACAAACAGTAGCAATCCCTGTGAGTAAAAAATAAAAACACCACCACACAGTAAATCTGCTTAGCCAAACTAAGTCTTAATCCTTCTCCCTTGCTCTGGTAAGTTTCTCTACTCTGCCTTTCAAGCAGTCTTAGAAGGAAAGAGCTCAGGTGAAGCTAGGTGCCTTGGCCAGCAAACCAAGTCTTCTACCTCTGAGAGGTGTGGTGTCCAGTGCCTCAACTCTCAGTGCCACTGGGCCACCTCAACTTCCTTCTCTTTATGCCCCTGCTACTCCACAACCCCTGCTATCCCCTGTGCTTGGCTCCTGTCAATTACATTCAACAGGGCATATAATTAAGAGTTGGGGCAGGGGAGTGATGATGGGTGAAAATTTGCAGCAAGTAAAAACAGCAAAGGAAAACAGCACCACTACAAGCACACCAAACTAGGATTTACATTTTCAATGGCCCAAAAACAATTCTAAATAAAGAAAGCAAAGAAAAAACAGTACCACTAAAAGCCCTCAAATCTAGGTGTAAACCAAAAACAGCAATGAGTACTTACCGCACTGCACTGAAATGAATCTGGATCCTTTCCCTTCTGGCCTCTTCTGAAAAACCAAAAATCAACTTGCTGCCTCAAATCTGATTTAGCCCCACTTCCAGCTATCACATAGCTGAGGTCAGAGGTCAGACAATTAGCACCCCTTCCCAAACTCTATAGGGCAAGACAGAGAAAACAAGACAAAATGTGCAGCACATTAGGACAACAAAGGAAAACAATGCTACTACAAGCACACCAAACTAGGTTTTAAATTGTTCCTCCACTAATGCATCTAAATTTCATGCAATAATGTTGTTAGATTTAATGGCAGCATACCAAGCATGTACACAAGACCCTATAGCCAAGCCACATACCACACAGCATTTAGATGTGTTCTGGGATCCCAAAAGGGCCACTTATGCAAATATAGCAAGCACAACAGGTGCTGTCACAGGATTATTTGGCACTGGAATGTCTATTTGGAATTGAGACAATCTGGCTACAATTAAGAGTCAAACATGCAAATTTAATGATGGTTTGGGTCAAAATGTAATGCAGCCCATGCTAAGCTGTATAGATGGCATTTCACAAGAAGAAAGAATTACAGTACACAACATGTATGATATTGCACTATTGTTTAATGAGTCCAAAAACAAAATAAATGAATTGATTTTTCAGAATAATAAAGAAGCTACACAGCATCCCATAGGCAGGGAAATTCTTCGTTCAGCTTATGGTAATTTTGCTATTATTACAATAACCAATCTCTTTTGGAATATGGAGTCAGGGAAGATCCCAGATTTGATTCATGATAGATGTATGGCCAAACAGTATTGCACAGGTTGCCGCACACTTACAGGCAACAATAAGTGTATTGGTAAAACTGTTTCTTTTTCCATAACAACAAGAAGGAACTTGGGCTATGTTACTTGTCAACCCAACTGGGGACCTTGTTATGACCATGCTAATGCACTTTGAAAGATACAATGAATGAGATGTTTACAGTTTCTCTTCCATGGTTTGAACCAGCATCTTTGGTCTTTGACAAGCTGGCAATAATCCACTCTGCGAGCCATGTAGAAGGCAGTATAGCCTAGAGGTTAGAGTAATGAGCTGTGAATGAGCTTGATACAGCCAGTGGACAGACCTGGGTTTGACTCCCACAACCTCCACTTGCATATTATGTGACTCTGAGCAAATTACTCAACTTCCTCAGTTCTCCCGGGTTGCCCCTGAAAACACATAGTTGTGCCTAGTGGGCCTTACCTAGTTATCAAAGAATAAAAAAAAAGAACATATGGACTTACCCCCTTTGCTGGTGTTTCATCATCAACTTGATGCTCGGCTCACCTCACACATGAACTGTTGTGCAAAGAGATGCTACCATTACCTGTGCAGATGTGGTGTGTTCAATGTAATTAAACCTGTTTGTGGTTACTCTCCCAATTTTATGGACTGGTCCTATACTCTTGATATGGACCTTTTTCAAAATGACTTTGCTAATGCAACTGCTATAGCAACATCTGCTGAAGATAAACCAACAAACCCCAAGCCAGATTCTGAGGCCCTGCCCACACTACACCAGAAAAATCCCTCTGTAATGTTACAGAGGGTCCAAACTGTTACCGTAACAGTTTGCCTTTACACTGGTAACGTCACAGAAAGCGGTTTCGAAATCGTTGAAAACTGATATTTTGGGCCTGTCTACACTACATAAGTAAAATCCTGTAATGTTATCAGTGATAGGGTGGATGCACTGTAATGTTTTGGGCCTGTCTACACTGCACTGAAAATCTGTAATGTTTTGAAACTGGTACAGACTGAAAACATTGCAGTGCATCCACACTACCACTGAAAATGTTTTGAAAATGTTACAGGATTTTACTTGTGTAGTGTGAACAGGGTTAAGCAGAGTTTTAAAACCATTATAGAAGCTGTTGCTGAAACCACCTCACAACAGGTTTCTGTAAAAGTTATGAAAACACTTTCTGTAATGTTACCAATGTAAACACAAACCATTATGGTAACTGTTTGGACCCTCTGTAATGCTACATAGGGAATGTCCAAGGGTAGTATACACAGGGCCTTTCAGGCTGTAATGGTTTCAAAATGTTACAGATTTTCAGTGCAGTGTCACTGCTCCAGCCCGGTAAAGGATGCAATCCATTACAGCTGGGGAGCAGTGCAGTGTGTCCACACCACGGTGGTGTCCGTTACAGGACTGGCACTGCTGGTGGTGCCCGATCCCACAATGCAACTCGTGCTGCGCTTTGGTCCCTGCAGGGAACCATTGCCACCCATCCATATTACTGCCGGTAACGTTACCAAGGCGGGACCAGTTTCATAACCGTTGTTGAAACCACATCATCTGTGGTTTCAACAACAGTTACAAAAATGCCTTCTGTAACATTACAGGTGTAAACGCAAACCGTTGCAGTAACGGTTTGGGCACTCTGTAACATTACAGAGGTGTAGTGTGGACAGGGCCTGAGTCTGCCATGGCCGCATCTCTTGAAGACATTCAATGGCTCACCAGCAAAATCACTAACTCGTACTTCACTTGCCCTGTTCTCCTCATCAAGTAATGTCTTCCTGAAGTGCATGTGTCATGCAACTCTGATGAGCTGTATTATGTTGTAACCAATCATAAGACTGTTATATTTACCGCTTTGATATGTAATGTTTCTATGCCTAATTTTTTCTTTGTTCTCCAGCAGAACACTGTCATAGGCCATACGGTTATCACCCCTTTTCCCACCCCAGAGCAGATTACATTGATAGTGACCCTGATTATATTGATGCTATTTCTCAGTATATACCTGTTTTTAATGTACATATTGATCCACTTACACTCAGTCTCAAGAGTTCTCTTAGAGAGAAAGCATACACATTTGTTACATATTAGCAACTGTATTACTAAAGCTGGTAATCCTTTGAATTCTCTGTTTCATGATGGAGAGCTCTCCTCTGCATTATCCAATACTTCCTTAGAAATGACTTTCAAAAGTTTTTGTTATTCTTCAAGTGTTTCTGATATTTTTCATGATTATTACCTTATTTAAGACGTGCTGTCAAGCAACACCATGAACAACTGAAGTTTCTCTACAAAGCTCATGCAGTTAGACAAGTGGAAGTTGACCACGGGCACTGAAACTGAGGTGCTCAAGTCCAAAAAACAGACACAGCACAAGCAAAAGTTATTCAGCACCCACAGCTAGAGAAAGGATGGCCAGACACAGAATGAAAAGTAATTTTTTTTAATGTCATGTAGTGCTCATGCAGCTGAACTGTAACTGAATACTATCATACCAACCTACTATGCTTTTTTGTTGCTGCCTCCTGTTGTAATACAGCAATATCACAGTAATAATAAAACACCTGTCATTGGCGTGTGCATGACGGTGCAAGGGGTGTGGGACCCATGGGCAACATTCCCCTCCTTGTTGCCTCCAAAGGGGCAACACGACCATAGGGAAGTGGTTGGAATTGCTTTACAAGCTCAAGCATGAGCCTTTGTAATAGAATGTTAATGATAATATTGTATGATAGTACGCTGCAGACAGTAAAGAATTAGTATTAATAATATATGATAAAAAAAAATAAAACAGGGTTACACGTGTGATGGATGATCACAGGTTGAAACCTAAATGGAAACAAAAATGTATGTAGTTTGTAAAAAGCAGTCAGATAGTAAGGGTTACTGTCAAAAATGGGCCTGTTCAGGAGTTGGTGCAGGGGTGGTCATAGATGGAACACAAATGGCATGTTTGTTAAACATAGTGCAGAATTCAGGGATGCCAACACCACAATTGAAATATGTGGAAAGATGTTAACATGTGATACCACATATAACACAATTTGATATAACAACATTTGTTGATGACGAAGAGTTTATGAAATCCACTTTGAGAGTGGAGAATGTAGATGCTGCTTGTTGAGGTGTGGCACACCCTTGGAGCTTGATTGAAGAATCTGTTGATATATGGCTATTTTATAAAGTTTAACAGTTCATAGAGTTTTTCATTTTCAGAAAGGTGGTAACTCCACAAGGCACATGGGGCTATGCAGATGATAATTGAAAGATGAAACACCATTATAGTGAGAAAGTCAATGTTTATGTTGCTGGCTGCTGAATGGCTAGATTGGCAGACGGCTTGGCAAGGGGTGTGTTAGATTGTGCATTGAGTCCTTTAAGGAAATATCCACACACACTGGTGTAGTGTTTGTGTTGTGGTAGTTGATGACACCTGGCACAAAGGTTAACAGTTTATAAGTAATAATTAGTTTGTGTAAAGTGCCGGCCAGGCTTGGAAAGAGCAACAATGGAGAAAATGGATGTCTTGCTTGAAGATTAACTGAAGAAGAATCTTCTTGCTGAAGTTAGGGGATAGCCCCTACCCCAGGCTTCACTCAGTAGTAGGCAAACACAATAGGCTTGATTGTGAAGTCTGAATGGGTTGGACCTTGTTTAGTTAATTTAAAAGTTTATAAACAGGTGTAATTTTGCTGAAAACATTACACTTGCACAGGTAATAATATTTTGTTTTATGTATTAGTCCTTATATGGAGCCAGTCAGGCACAAAGATGGTAATGACATTGAAGCTGTGGCAGTTGTTTTCTTTTTAGGAAAAAGATGACTGTTTTGGCAGCTTAGACAAAAGTATTACTGCTGTTGTACATGGAGATGTTGTGTGTGCCACACCATGGAAACCTGCAAACTTGTAAAGTGTGTTAGAAACTGACTTAAGAACACATAAATAACAATCTTTTAAACCAATTACTTTTTTGTTTTATAAAGAGTGGTGTGACAGAGCCTACATTTTTGACAATTGTTGAAAAATAAAATTAAAAATGGGACATCAACCACACACCTGGGGGTGCAGGCTGAGGTCCAATAATACCATTTGGCCATCTGTGAATCCATGACAGTGTCATGGTTACACCCTGCTGTCAAATCACAGAAGAAGCTATTACAGTGATGAAAATGCTGCGACAAACTTGACCCTGAGATAGTCACCACAAGGCAAAGGATCACTAAAATGGAGTTAAAAATAGAGGATCTTGAGGGCTGCAGCTGCAGGAATAATGTGGTCCTCATTAGATTGCTGGAGGCTGAAGAACGGCAAGATCCCATACTTTTTACACAAAAGTTCATAGTAAAAATCACTGGGCTCTCTCCATATGGCTCTAAATATGTGATCGAATGGGCACATACAGCACTCAGGCTGATCCCGCTGGCTGGATCCACCCCGAGACTGCTTATCTTTAAATTTCTGAATTATTTAGAGTGTCAACATTTCCTAGAGAAAGTGAAGGAAATACAAGAGGTTCACTGGGAGTGTATTAAGATCTGAGTAGTGCAGGATCCTCTGGCCACTGTTCATCAACGGAGGATGGCTTTTCATCCTCTTGTGTCCAAACTCATTGCTGCAGGGGTCCGTTTCTGCATGTTGTATCCCACAAGGCTCCAGGTGTTAATCAAGAGCACTTGGTACAGTTTTGAAGATCCCGATGTAGCATGTCAAGGACTCAAGGATGCTCTGCCTGATCTCTTTAGAGATACTTGACTCTATTCGGTGAAGATGCATCAGAGCCATTAATAAATAAGTCAAGGGCATGGTAACTTCTCTATTATGTTGCCAAGAGGATGCTTACATGTGGTGAAAATGGCTTGATGTGCTGGAATTTTGAGTTGGCCTCTCTGAGCTATCTGGTTTAATTTTGCTCAGTAGAACACTGACTATCCTCAGTCAGCAACCTTGCTCGGATTCCCGGGTTTACTGTTAGATTAATTTTGTTTATACCCAGTGAGAGACATATTGTTTGCACCTATATGTTCCACTATGTAGTTCCAACTTTGTGTATATTCTGGTATCTCTGTGTTCATATTCAGGCAGAGATCATTACTTTTAGCTACCTCTAGAGGGCACTCGTTCCTTACTTTTCTGGGAGTTGCTGATCCTTGGATATATCAGCAGAAATAGGGTCACAAGCTTATTCAGCTTTTAGAGTTGCAGTTCTTAATAGCTTCACATATTGAAAATTTTAAAACTTAGAACTTAGAAACTCAATTTTTTAGTTTAAGCTACTGCTTTGGCGACGATCAGATTGTAATTTGTTTGACATTAAAATTAGCCTGTGACCTGGGTTTTAAAATAGGGAGAGGATTGCTGTTCCTGATAAATATTATCCACAGGGTAGATTTATTTTAGTACCTGGCATTCTATATACAACAGAGATCTTGTTGGGCAGTATTTATGGACCAAATGTAGATTCACCAGGGTTTTTGGTGCTGCTGGTTAATGCTCTTACCCCTTTTCTTTCATTACCAATAATACTGAGATGCAATATGAACCTTGTATTTTATTCCTCATTAGATCATTCTGGTTGCTTCTGCAAAGGGTTTTCTCCAGTCCTACGGGCCTTCTGTGAGCTTATTGATCAAGTTGGCTTATGTGATGTATGCCGTGTACTTAATCCGATGGAAAAAGGTTATACTTTTATTTTGCCAGTTCACAATTCCGCTTCCCGTATTAATTATATCCTGCTATCTCAAACATTACTGCTTAGTGTTTTAGTTTCCACCATTTAATCAGGCCCCCCTTCTGATCATTCTCTAGTAGTCTGCCAACTTTCTCTCTCACCCCTTCTTATGAGAACAACACATTGGAAGATCAATAACCAAGTGTTAAAAGACCCTGAGCTGATCACAGTTATTTCTAAACATATTGAACAGTTTATTGAAGTTAACCTCAATTCCACCTCTAGACCAGACCTAAAATGGTGTGCTTTTAAGGCATACATTAGAGGGATATTAATCAGTTTATGTGCTCAAAGAAAGAAAAAAGGGAACAACAGCTATCCAGTATTCTTTTTCAAATTTGAACAATTGAAGCTACTTTGACCCCCCATTCCTCTGATACCATCAGACAGGACCTAGCCAAATTAAGAGATGCTTATTTAGAGATTTTAAGAGAAAAAGCAGAATTTGCAATTCTACAGACTAAAGTGTCTTATTCAGACCAGTGTGAAAAAACAGGACACCTTTTAGCACTCAGGATTAAACAACAGAAGTCATCTAAATATATTGTGTCTATTCATTCTGCAACAGCTGTATCCCTAAAAACATCCCCTTTGGGCATAGCAGAATTTCATAAATACTATAGTAATTTATATAGTCCCATGACCGACCCACCCTCCAACCAAATTTTAGATGAATACCTGGCTACAGCCAACCTACCCTCTCTTTCTGAAGATCAGCAAAGTGCCCTTATAACTCATATGTCCTCTGCTGAACTAGTCAGAGTCATTCAAAGTCTTTCCTCTGATGAATCCCCTGGTCCAGATGGATTTTCTGCCAACTTCTAAAAAAAAATTTCACAAGCAACTTCTCCCACTATTACTGCCCCATTCTAGTACAATTTGTCAGGACCATCCATTGATCCCTCTTTATTTGAAGCCCTAATCGTTCTCCTGCCCAAACCTGATAGGAATCCAGAGTTAGTTTTTAGCAATTGTCCCATATCACTATTGAATCAGGATATTACAATTTTAACCAATTGATGGCTGACTGAATTAACATTATATTGCCAGAGCTTATTGGTCCAGAACAGGTAGGTTTCATGAAGGGTCACTCTTCGGTTAATCACCTCTGAACTTTGTCACATGTCCTCTTGGTGTCCAGAGACACTCCCTTTCCTGCAGTCTTGGTTTATCTGGATGCTGAGAAGGCTTTTAGTAGAGTGGATTGGAACTTTTTGTTTCAAACTCTTCATTCCTACAAATTCCCTTTACAATTCCAGTTTTGAATACAAGCGTTATACCACTCTCCAATATCCCGGGTCACTTCCAATGGGGTGGTATCGAGTCTTTTCCCTTTATCATCTGGTACCAGACAGGGTTGCCCCCTATACTCATTGCTTTTCAATTTATACTTAGAACCCCTTATCTGTCTACTGACGTCATGTGATAAGATTCAAGGAATACCTATTCTGGGTCATGAAATTAAGGTCTCTGCTTATGTGGATGACTTCTTTTACAAATATCACACCCAACTGCTTCAATTCATCCCATGTTATCCCTCATTGAAAAATACAGCTAATTGTCCAATTATAAACTAAATCTGGATAAAACCATAGTATTCCCCCTCAATTATAAGGAACTTAAAAACTCCATCATCACTCTGGGGATCTCCTGGAAACAGGACTCATTAAGGTATTTGGGTATAGAACTATCAAGGAACCCAATACTTACCTGGAAATTAAATCTGGATTTCTTAGTGAAAACTATCCCTATGGATCTTGATAGATGGTCCAAACTTCCGATTTCTCTTTGGGGCAAAGTTAATTTAATCAAGATGAATGTTTTTCCTCAACTATTTTATCCTCTCCATTTACTTAATATTTGGTTACCTCTTTCCTGGTTCCGTAATATTCATAGTCTCATTACCAAATTCATTTGGTCTAACAAACAACCCAGGTTAGCATATCACAAACTAGCTGCCCCTAGGGTTAAAGGGGGTGGGCTTATGTCTCCCTCACTTAACCGTTTACTACTGGGCCAGTCACATCACCAAATACCTTCGATGGCTGTTTCTCCCTGATGAAATATCCTCTCCCCTTTCCCTACCTCAGTGGCTCAGAATTGAGCTAACACATATTCGGGTCTGTGGTATAACCCCAATCAATCTCTTATATATTAAAGCTAACACTCTTCCTTCCAGTTTAAAATCTACCCCCATAGCAATCTTGGTCAAGATTCATACACAGCTGTGTTCTTTCCTTAATAATAAGCATATTCAAGACTTAGCACAACCTATATGGGGCAATCCTAAGCTCAGAATAGACAACAAAATACTCAATGTCCGTTGGTTGCTACACCTGGGTGATGGATACCTCTCTCTTTTTGTGACAGCGGAGGGTTCCTGGCTCTCCACCAACAAAATTATAAACAAATTTAATATCCTCACCCATAATGTCTTCAAAATTTTCCAAGCATTTAATTTTGAAGGTGTTTGGTTTAACTCCTTCACAACCGGCTAATATATCTTTCTCAAATGAACTGAAGTCATTGATAGGTGGTCAACAGGCAATATCCAAGACTTACGTGATCATGTACAATTGGGCCTACCCAAGTTGTTTTTCTCCCTCAATCTATTGGTCCATATCATTTCCCACTCTAGATTTAGATTGGGCAACTTTATGGCACAACTGCCATAAATATATTACCCAAGATAGATTGTGCATTACTCAATCTCATATATTACACAATTTACACTGTTCCCCACCAAAGTTGTTTAAATTTGGTCTTCTTCTGTCTCCCACATGTGCTTGCTGTCACCAAGAAGAAGGTTTCCTATACCATATCTTTTGGACTTGTTCCAAGGTATCAGTACTTTGGACCAACATTCAACAAAGATTGGATCCCTTACTGGGCCTGAATACCCTATTTACCCCAGAAATTTGTGCACTGGGTAATTTCTCTGAGGTATTGGTACTAAATTGCAGATATCACATGGCTCTTATCTCCATGTCTGTCAAAAAAGTGATACTGTGCCATTGGAAGGACAGTGTAGATATATCTTACTCTGAATGGCTTAAGGAGCTTCTTGCAAATCTCAGAACAGAGAAAGCAATAGGTAGTCTTAACAATAGGTTAAAGAAGTACAGGAATATCTGGGACTCCCTGCATACTCTTTATTCTCTTTAACTTCAATATGCCAGCATCTACTCAATCCCAAGTTTTGCCCATTTTTAATAACTGTGTTGTGTAGAGAGTAAGGTGGGAATGAGGTGGGTTGGGAAAGGGTTGGTGTGGGGGACAGTTCCAACATATTGTTTTCTACTGGCTGACTGTATTTTCCATTTGCTTGTCCTTTTCTCTGTATTGCTAAAACCTAATAAACTTTGAATTGAAGAAAAAAAAAGAAATTCATGCATTTCGCCAGTGAATATCACGGGTGTGAAATGCAAAATTCCAGAGGCGGAACTACAAATTTCTCCTGCAAAATGCTTTTGATACTGCAACACATAGTAACCTACTTCACAAACAAGAAAATGTTGATTAACTCCTCTCTAAGTTGTGCATGTCCACTGAAGAAAATAAATATAAAGATATGTTTTTGGTTAATATCTAACATCCCTGAAAGTTTCAGGTTTTAATTCAGCCCATTGTTTCATTATCCATGCACAAAAAAAATTCAGAATAGTGAGTATTTTATCTAACTTTGGCAGTAATTACTGGACCTATTGTTTTGAAAATTGCCAACCACTCTTTGGTCCTTAATAAGGAAATGAGCATGGCAATTTTCAAAACAACATGACCACCTCCCCATGACACAACACAGTAACATTCCTGAACAAACCTGTTTGCAGTTCTTCTACTGTCTACCCCCACACCTGCCCCATGGAACTTCATGCAATGAGCAGCTAGTGTAATCCTACAAGAGTCCTGCCAGGATGTGTCCGAGACTCCGCACTGTGCCAGTTAGTCATTTGGTGGACTTGGATGTTTGTTAATGATTGGTTTCATCAGAAATTTAGTTTCTTTTGTGCTGATATTAGTTTGGTATATTTATGTCATACGGTGCTGGATGCCGGAGATATTTAACTGTTGGTGGAGCTGAAAAGAGAAAATGAGAGAAATTCATGGATGATAATTTTCATTCACTCACAATAGTTTTGCTGAAGGCATGCTGTGTGCTGTTAGTCCCTAAACATTGTGGAATTCCAGGCTTTGAAGCAATGGCAGGAGGGCTGCAAAACTACTCTGTCTAAAAATGCATAATTTAAAAAAGTTAACAGCATGAATGGTGCATTTCACCTGCAGCAGAGTAGCTTTGTTCAATGCAGGATGTTTTTGCTGGTTATTTGGAGAATTCTGGATTGCTGGCAACATTTGGTATTAGGACTTCTGGCTGTGTTTTGTAATGGTAAGTGCAGCAAAGTTATGTTTTGGTTTTGGCAGGACAGCTGTATGGAAACCACTGCCATCTGGTTGTATTCATTCATGTTAGTGACAACAGTAGTATAGGAGCAGTATTATTGGCAGTTAGATGGAGTGAATCTGAATAACTTTCATTTGTGCTTCAAGGGAAAAACAGAGGACGGTTGGCCGTATGAATGCTAGGAAGGACAGACACTTGCAAAATCACTTGATGTAAGTGAACAACCAGACAGACACTGTGCAATAATCCAGGTGCAGTTCAGGATGTATAACACGGGACTACTGAAGTTGTTTTAGATGGATCTATGAGATTGGAGGGTGATTTTGGGAAATTTATTTCACCTCTTTTCACAATTTTCTAACTGTGTGAATAAAACTATTGTTACTGGAGGTAAAACAAGTATCTACCTTTAAGTTAAATGACTGGTTGAGACTGTAGCTAAAAATGTTTTTGCCCATGAATGGCAACATTTTGCGGGTCGTGGACTAAATTTCACATTCCACAGGTGAAATTCACAATTTTGCCCATGGAATTTTGCATTTCGCACCCACAAAATAGTTCATGAAATGTGGGGATTAAACAAAATACTCTGCTAATGAGATGGCTAGAACCAAGTCTCAGTTAATCAGGATAGAGAGATTTCATTACCCATTTTATGCAATAAGTCACCAGATACATGAAATAAAGTTATACAATTACTGGTCAGCAATTTTTTCTATGAGCTGACTCAGTTGATGTTTGCTGTAATAACCAGCTGGTTATTATGGCATTCATGCACTCTGTCCCTTAAAACCTAGCAGTCCCTCATTGGATCTCATTCTATGTGTGGGCATGCTGAACAGTTCTGTAAACATGGCAGCTCCATATCTTGGTTAGTAAGGAGCTGCCACAAGACTCGTCTGTATCTCCTTCAAATTTTTTAATTTTTTTTAACTCTCTAGCTGGTTGATACTGCTTTTACCCATAAAAAAAGATGTATCTGGTAGATCCTGCTCTTTGTCCACTTCAGGGAATAGCCACTGTGGGCAGGAACAGATCCGTGGCTGACTGGCTATGGTAGTAGTTAAGTGCATTCACAAACCGTAAGTTAAAAAAAATAACAATCAGGGAGGGAGGGAGACAGAGAGAGAGAGAGAGAGTGTGTGTGTGTGTGTGTGTGTGAGACACACATGGTCACAGAAGTCAGGTTGGAAAAAAATTGATCACCAGCAATTATAAAAAATAAAGGATTGAGTAGTGTGCGTACGATGATTTAATGCACACCCTCGGTGTGGGATACTTTTGTAAACTGCTTGAGCATCGCTCTCAGGGTTTATGTAGCATCTCTAACCTCAGGTGTGCATTAAATTATCATATCATACACTACTCCATCCTTTATTCTCTATATGATACACAAATCTAATAAATATAAAGCAGCTCAAATATTTAGATTACTTCAATAATTTCAGCCACACATAACTCATGATCAGGATTTCAATTAATGAACCACATTACATGATGAGTCATTTAACAAGACAACTTTGCTGAGGTTCTATACATAAGCTATGTGAGCTGTGTAAGCTATGCAACAAAACAGCACTGGCAATTTAACTTTAAAATAATGCATGCATTTATGAAGGTCATGAATATTATGTGGAGATAACACAGACGAACACAACTATTCAGTGAGTGTCATGCACATATTTTCACCTACTAGTTGTTTTTATTCTAACAATTGATAAATTCATGCTTCACATGCACCACTAATAAATGGTCTATATTTTGAAGAATCATTTCAGAACTAAAGAACAGTTTGTACAAATGCATGCTAGAATCTTACTACTAGGATTTAAAAAACTCATCCTGTGGTTGTTAAAAGAAACAAAAGTTTATTACAGCTGCTCATGAGAATTGCTGCCATTGTGATTCAAGTCAGACCAAACATGAATAATGTGCGGTGCACACAGACCATGGGCAAGTAAAAGATCAGTCAGTCAATCAAATGTCAGTGCCCAATAAGCAGTAACTTATTACAACAAACAACCCAAGAACAAAAGACTGCAAAGCCTGAACAGGCTCTCCATGTTTTATGGTGTTCTGCCATTGTGTCAAGGTGTAAAGCCAGATGATAAGACAGCCCTATTTATTTACCATCTTGTGACCTTACATTTCTTAAGGTAAACTTACCCTCACATTATATAACATGGAGTTCATTTTGGTAAAATTGTATTATAGGCATATAATACAGTGCTGAAAAAATAGAGATTTTAACTGACAAATAGTGTAAAAAGAGGTACTGTACAAGTAAACAACAAAATAGAGATAAACAATGGCAAATGAAGCAAAGAAATAAATAACAGCCATGCTCTAAGGAGGCTCCCAAATGTAGTTATTATTCCTATTTTAGAGCAACTTGTTAAAGACCGTGGGTGAGATGACCAGTGAATCTCAGGAGTATTGGGGTGGGGGTGGGGGTGGAGGATTTTAGGGAATGGGGAAGTGGAAAGTGGGTTGTAATGATGCGGGATGTCATAGAGAGGAGAAAGAGTAATGGTGGTTGTTGGTTGTTGAATCTCAAGTACTGAAGATACCCCCCTTTTAGTGCATGTTAGAACATTGTTAACCTTAGGAAATCATCATTTCCTAAGGTTGCTATACCATCGTTGTGACGTAGAACTGTTGTTAACCTATTGATGCTATGTCACATCGATTGATGAACAATGGGGATCACTTTGCACATGTGCACTACACGACCCGACGGCCTTCGAGGCTTACATGGTCGCCATAGCAACCTCTCGCTGGTTAACAAACCAGTTACCGATGCATGCCCATACATTATCCTCTATATATCAGACCCTACACACTATCCTCATAGAATAAGATGAGTAAAAGTATGCATGCTATTTTCCCTATTACTGTATTTCATGGCTGGAAGAAGAGTCAAAAACAATTCTGTTGAAATAAATGTTCTTTTATAGCCTAGATTTAAATCAAAGGTGGTTTCTTTCCTACTACTCATGTGTCTGGATTTCGTGTATGCCATTTTGATCATGTCAGTGAAGTAACGTTAATTGAAGAAGCATCTCTTAAGTTCTTGTGACTGATTTTCCAAGTAACAGGGGAATGAATTCTGCAAATTCTTAGAACTGGTCTCTGTACTGGTTAACAGGCTACTGGGGTGAAAATTATTGGCACTCAGAATGGAATTCCCAGCAACTGACTTCTGATATAAGCCCTGCAACCTACCAGGCTTGGTTGGTGATACAAACTAAGACATCAAGAAATACAATCTATTGTGCAATTAATTAGACTGTAAAAGAAAGATTCACTTTATTATTTTTGAGCCATTTAATAAATTCAGTGTATGTCATCAGTGTAGCAACTCCATCTGACCACTTTGTTCAAAAAAGGATTGGACACAACCCTGTGTACTGGTGATTGAGCAGCTTCAAGGAGAAGATGGTAAAATAAGCAAAATGAAGGGGTACACAGTGATGTAAAGAAAAATGTAGTTTGAATGACGGGTTATGAAACAGATTGCTTGAGTGGGTAATAGAAACTGAATATAGGAACAGATTCCTCATGAAAAAAAAAACAGCTTTCAAGTCACAGAACTCTGAGCTGATGTTTGCATGCTGTCCACCTGAAACAAAATGTACTGTATTATAGCAGCAGTGCATGTTGCTGTGAACATTTCATACCTAAACCATTTTATTCCATTTTAAATTGCCCCAATTTCATGTCTTATAAAATGCTATTTTTTCCTCATTTAGAGTCTGTGTAAGTATTTTTTGTTTAAATTTGAAAATGTTAAAAGGACCACTCCTATTGTTCTGGCTGTCTCCCAGTTTCCATCAGTATTCTTGTTGGAGTTTGAACACATACTTTTTTATTTATTTTTAATTTTTAGTTATGACTTTGGTAACTGGGTAGGTGCATTGATCCCAGGGACCATTTTCATGCACGACCTGGGCCACATACTGTGTCACAGGAACTAATGTAACAAATAACAAAGCATGAAACAGTTGACAAAAACAAACAAAAAACAAACACGATAAAGGCTACAATAGAGCATGGGAATAGCAAATTGAAGAGCAACAAAAAATACAGGATTCCATAAACCATACATCAGTTAAGCATTACAATAAGTAAGGGTATGTATAAATGTACAGTTCTATGAACAGCAGTTATTTTTTTTTTTTTGCAAATAACTTCATTTTATTGTAAAAATATAAAATATAACACAGAACATACAACATACAAAATACATAACCGAAATATAACAAAAAAACCAGAATGAAATAAAATACGCCCATTACCCTAACCCTCAACCCCCCAGCAGCTATCCAATATATATGAAATACAAATCTATTACCGTATTAACCCTAAAATGAATCGTAATATTAGCTAGCAACCTATGCTGTAAGGGAGAGGAGAAACTCAGAAATCAGTATAACCTCGGGCTTTCAATTACTAAGGAAAAGAAATGAAGGTATTAATGCAGTGAATAAAGGGGATAACAAAAAAAGGTAAAGGGATAACGGGATGAGAAAAATGAAAAGAGGAGAAAAGTAAAAGAAATGGAGGGAAGAGTATAAGGAAAGATATCCCCTCTACTAATAACCATATCTATCCTTGAGACTCTGAAGGAGACTACCCCAGCACTTTTGAAATTTACCCGATGCATTAAAAAAGGTTAACACTGACCTTTCCGCATTCAGTGCATTCAGGAATTCATCCCACCATTCTTTGAATGAGGGGGCCCAGTCATCCCGCCAATGACGAAGAATTAATAACTTAGTAACTGAAGCTACCATTGCCATTTGGCACTTTTGGGTGCTGAATGGAATTTGGGCGTACATCCCAAATATACAGGCATCTACATTGAAAAAGGCCGATAAATCACAGTACGGACCCAGCCAATGTTTGACCGACTGCCATAACTTGGCTATTTTTGGGCAGGACCAAATTTTATGAAAAGTGGTAGCTAAGGGGTCACCACAATCCTTACAAACCAGGGAACACTGTCTATATAACCAGGAAAGTTTAGGGGAATAATAAAGATTGTGCAATAATTTAAACTGGGTGTCTCTCAATCTATCTTGTTTAATACACGAATAGATATCACCCAAATTTTCTCCCACATCGCCTCTGTCCATCCCAAAGACATATTTATTTCCCAGTAAGGGGACAGGGGATGTCTTGAATCCAATCTTGCTAAAATATACTTATAAATTTTAGAAACTGCGTTACCAGATAATGCGAGCTTGCTCAACTTTCTCAATAGTATCCCTGTCTCCTCAGACCCTTTGCCTTTCCGCAGGAAGGACCTAATGCTTCTTTGAACTTGAAACAATAGCAGCAAACACTGAGATTTCACCACAAACTTTCCAATCAAAACAGAGAGAGGAAGCATAGAATTGCCCGTGTAAAAATCCGAAATCCGAAGTTTGAGGGGAGAGTCAGACAAAAAACTTTTAATGGGCTGATTGCCTATTAAAAAGTTGGGATTCCTCAAAAGGGGTTGAGATAGGTCATATAAATGAGAAATTTTTAATCTCGAATAAAGCTGATACATGGCCTTGATATCCCATCCTAATGGGGGTATTCCTGACAACCATAGGAACCTTAAACCACGAAATATATAAAAATGATTCCAAATCCAAATTGACCTCTCTAGAAATTGCTCGGTCAAGATCAAGTCCGGGGGAAGAAACTTCTGCTTCTCGAACCCACAGAGCTGACCTCACTGCGTGAATTGCCAAGTAATAAGTATAAAAATCTGGTATCTGGAGACCCCCTATTTTCCGTTGACAACTAAATTTAGAATAGACCCTATGAGGGGGTCTACCTTTCCACAAAAAATCTGAGCAATGTTTGTAAAGCGGTCTAAAGAAGGACCCAGAGAGGTGCACATTTAGATTAGAGAGAGGGTAGAAGATTTTGGGTAGAACCACCATTTTAATTGTATTAACCCTCCCCGAGAAGGTCAAAGGAAGTTTCGACCACCTCTCTAAGTCCTCCTTAATGGATTTGAATACGGGCTTTAAATTTAAATTTGCCATTCCCTCCAGATCTCTCGAAATCTGGATACCCAGATAAGATAAGGATTTTGTCTGCCACTGTAATCCTAAAGAAAGGCACCAACTTTTCTGAAGGTAAGGGGAAAGCGAATAAACCGTTGTTTTGCCCTTGTTTAGTTTATATCCAGAGAATTCGCTAAAACAGGAAATTATATTGAGCAAATGAGGGAGCGTTGTTGTTGTATTCGGACATGCAACAATAAATCATCCATAAATGCTGACAACTTAAACTCCAAATCTCTATACAAATCCTTGGATTAACTGGTTCAATTTAATAGTTCTTATTAGAGGTTCAATATACAAATTAAATAGATATGGCGACAGGGGACAACCTTGTCACGTACTTCAGTAAAGGGAAAGCAGCTGAGATTAAATTGTTGCATTGAACTCTGGCGGTCGGACACAAATAAAGGATCCGAATATAATGTATAAATCTATCCGGAATACCAAATTTAGCTAATGTTGCAAACATAAAGGCCCACTCAACTCTATCAAATGCTTTTTCTGTGTCTAACGAGACCAGGGATGCTTCCATACCCCGGGTTCGCAGACGCAGAAATTAAATAAAATAATTTCCTGAAGTGGTCAGCCGAAGAGCGGCCTGTCACGAATCCAGCCTGTTCAGGACTCAGCAGCTCGAGCCACACAGATTTTAGCCTATTAGCTAGGATCTTGGCAAAAATCTTTACATCTATGTTTAATAGAGAGATTGGCCTAAAATTACCCACCAAATCTGAGGGTTTACCAGGTTTAGGTAACAAAATTATCCTGGCTTCAAAAAGAGTCTTATCTCTAATCCCTTGCTCATACCAAAAGGTATAAAGTTGATTCAGTAGTGGTGTCACACTTTGCTTGAACATCTTAAAAAAAAGAAGAGGTGTGAACCCATCTGGACCAGGTGCTTTGTCCAATTTTAGTGAATCGATAGCTCTCTCTATCTCCTCATTTGAAATAGGGGCAACTAACATCTGCTTGAAATCCTCAGACATTTGAGGAAAGGAAATATTAGACAAAAAATCCCACATTTTACTTTCACTCTGTGAAGAGAGTGGTAGGCTCGAATATAGATTTTTGTAAAAATCAAAAAAAATACCCAATACGCCCTCAGGATCTGTAATCAACTTATCCGTTTCCGGATGCCTTAAGGCTGCCACCCATTTGGCAGCAGCTCTTTGTTTTAGCTGCCATGCCAATAATTTTCCGGCTTTACTACCCTGACCTAGGTATGCAGCTTTTAGTCTGGAGGTCGAATTCACAACTCTCTCACTCAACGTGTTTACATACCATGCCCTTAGGGTAGACAGCTCTTGCTCTTGATCCTCCGATCTTAAATTCTCCTCTGTAGCTTCCAATGAACTAATTTTCTTTAAACAATTTGCTAATAGCTGGTTATTTTTCGCCTTACGTACTGAAGCTATCCGTTACCAGCTCCCCCCTCCAAACAGCTTTGAGCACGGCCCAAGCTTGGTCTGATGCATTAATAGACCCCCAGTTGGCCTTAATTGAGTTGACCATAAACACTTGAAAACGAGCTAATATCTGGGTGTCCTTAAAATAGCATTATTTAGAGACCATGAGTAGGATCTTGGAATGAACAAAGGGAAACATCGGAGTTTGATGGGAGAGTGGTCAGAGATTACCGGACAAGAAGATTGCCACCTCCTCAATGTAGGACAAGCATTGCTGACTAACTAGAAAATAATCGATCCTGTGAATACGCTTTATGGACCGGAGAAAAAAGTATAATCTCTAGTGGTGAGTTGTACATTCTCCAGGGATCCACCGGGCCTAGCAATGATGTAAACTCAGCCAACGCTTCTGGGCCGGGAGGGATGCGCCTTTATACCAAGAACGATCCAGACGGTTAGACTGGACCAAGTTCCAGTCTCCCCAAGACTGGTTGGAATATCCTTAAAGGAGGCTAAAAATCATGGCCAGTTGGGCAAAAAGATGGCATCTCTAAGTTGGGCATATACTGATCCCAGCACTAGACTCGCCCCTCCAAGTCTGCCCAGGACAAAAACGTATCTACCATTCGGTCAGAAATTGTCTCTGACAGGGATAAAGGAAACCCCGTACAATAAAATGGCCACGCCCGACTGCTCGAGGAAAAACCTAGCACCGAATACCTGACCCACCCATTTTTCCTAAAGTGATAGAGCCAGTCAGGGAGTACATGAGTTTCTTGCAAAAATACTATTGATGGATTAAATTGAGCAAACGATTTAGTATAATAAATTTTTACAGTTATCTCTTCCCTTTAATGTTCCAAGAGAAAATATTCAAATTGCTAGCTAGACGCAATTTAACCAGCTTATGAAAAGGTTAGTATAGTTGCCCCCCTCCCACAATAACCTGTCAAAACTAATAAAAATAACACTCAAGTTCCCTCCCAAAAAGGACCTTCCCCTCCTAGAACCCTCCTTAAGCCAACCCCTGGTCCAAGTCAACTCTCAGACTCTGGTCCATGGCACGCCATAGAGTTGGGGCGCCCATACCAAAAAAAATGCGACCAAACTGTGGATACTAACTCATGGAGTCTTTCACCTCCACTAAAGGAACACTTGGGACCACATATAGAACCTTAGTAAATTTTATTATTACAGAGAAACCTCTCACTAAGGAAGAGAAAAAAACTATCACCTGATCGTGCTTGAAATATAGGATGTAGAACTAGCCAGACAATTAAACATGGCCCCAGGATGAACTAAGAACCAAAACGTGAGGGGAGCAGGAGATGAAAACATAGGTGAATTAAATATACAGCCTTGCCTGCACTAGATCTTCCTGTCTCCACCTGAAGAAAAAACAAGGGCTATGTCATAAGAAGTATAAATAAATTTATGACTAAACCTACTAAAACACACTAACTAGCTAGACAGGGCTAAACTCAAGTACTATAAAGAAATAACTGTGCCTCTGCTTTCACTTCTAATTCACTTAACTCAATGAGTTACTCAGTAATCTAGTTACTTCCTAATTGGTTAAACTATAACGACAGTGAAACTATAATTACAAGGGAATCCTTGCTAGCCTAAAATCAAAAAACTTCTTGGAGTTTCTCGGTTTGCGAGTGAAACAACAAACGCAGAGTCATTTCTCAAGAAATACGATCTTAAGCCTTATGTACAAGGACTCAACAAAATAAAGTAGTCAAGAGCTCCCTCTTGTGACAAATGCAAGTACACTTCATCCCAAATGTTAACTTATGGAGGCCTTGCTAGATGTAAAAGAAAAAAAGAGTAAAAATCCTTCTTATTAGCCCCCAAAAATACCAAGCACTAACAATACACAAGAAAATAGATCCCAAAGGGGAATACAGCTGGCAAGGTCGTGAATAAGTTTATAATGTGTCCTGAAGTTTGAGGCATCGCTAATTAGTCCATCCAGCTTCTCAACTCCCGAGTAAGTAGTAAGCTCAGAGGTCTTCATCCTTTGGGGAACAGATCTGGCAATGAGGTCGTAAGTGCTTTTGATGTCTCTTCAGCAGAGTCAAAGCGCTTAATCCCGTCTTTCAGAGTGATCTCTAGTTTAGCTGGATATAACATGCGGTGCCGGATGCCCGCCGCCCAAAGCCTGGAGGTAATGGGCGGAAAACTTCACTAAGCCTGCCTCACCTTCCAAGTTAGGTTCGACCAGCCGCAGTCTTCTGCCCTTCCCATTGAATAACAGTTAGCTTCCTGTTTCCTTCAGGATATGTTCTCGGTCAAGATAGTTTAACAATTTAAAGATTATGGGCCTTGGCGGTTCGGAGGAAGGAGGTTCTAGCCCTAAGGGCGCGAGTGGCCCCTCTCTCAATAACATATTCAGGCCCATTAGGCTTAAGGCCCTATTGACTTCCTCAAGAATTTCTGAAGAAAAGGACTGTGTTGAAGCCTTCTCCCTCGGGAGCCCCAGCAGAACCAGGTTGTTACGCCTGCTTCTCCCCTCAAGGTCCTCAAGGCGGTCCCTTTAATTAGCAATCATCCTCTTGCACTCCACGATGGTAGGGCCGCTTTTTTTCCATAGTTCTCTCAATGGAAGAGATCCTGGCTTCAGCGTCCGCCACACCACGGGCTAACTGCTACGCTCGCTTGAAATCTGCCACCCTCATCAATCAATTTAAACAGCGCCTCTTAATTGTTGCCAAGTCGTTGTAGATTTTGGCTGGAGTTAGTTCTTCATGCTGCTGCCGACGGCGATGAGCTCATGAGGGCAGCTTTGCTCTAGCTCCTGGTCTGAGCCTTCCATCTTTCTTGGGGAGCCAAAGACTGAAATAAATAAACAGCTGCGGCCCTCGACCTTTAAGTAAGACACTGGGAAAAAAACTGAGAAACTTTATAATTAAATTGCAGGTTCGCTAACGGGGAGGGGAGACCCGAAAAGCTGCCGCTACTCCTCCATGCGCATCACGTGACTCCCTCATAAACAGCAGTTATAATAGGAGACAAACAAGTGAGTCTAAGTGTAAGTAGAAAGAGGGATAAGGCATAGCAAAGTATAGGGGTGGGGAAGGGAAAGGGTGGGGCAGAGAGATGGGAGGAAGGATTAACAAACATAGGTACTAAAGCTCAAGTGCACAAGGAGGCAAGCTTAATTGATTCCTACTTGACCTAATATACATACACATTCCCTGATGGGGTGCAGTAGGGAAAGTGAGTGAACTACCCATGGAAGCAATGGCAGCAGGAAGTTGTCAGGAGTCAGTCTTTGAGGTGGGATTTGAACTGGCAGTGGATGTCAAGGGAGAAGAGCTTGGCAGGCAGTTTATTCCACAGTGTAGTGGCTGTCATAGACAAGACTGTACTGCCCATGTTGGTAGATACCTTGGGGATATTCAGGAGGGGGGATGCTGTTTGAGCAGAGGCTACGGTGTGAGATTCATACAGCAAGGAAGGGAGCAAGGGGAGATACCTGGCCAATATGGCTGGCAGAATCCACTATGCAGCACAGGGCTAGGTTGAAATGGCCTTGCAGTGGGAGCCATCCTAGCAAGATGTAGAGGACACAGTGATGTGTGGTAAAAGGGCCAGCAAGGAGAAATGACAGGCATTGTTATAGGCAGGGGAGAGCTTGGCCATGAGGGTGGCAGATGTCTTGGCATAGATAGGAGAGCAGTAGTCCAGGATAGGGATTAGATTTCCCTGTACAAAGGCAAGTCAGGCTTCTGGAAAGAAGTATTGCTGGAATCTACAGACAGCACCTAATTATTGGTGAAACTTTCAAACTAGTGAATAGATGTGTTCGGAAAAGAAGAAGGAGAGGTCGAGTATAACTCCTAGGTATTTGAAAGTACACACGTGTTCAAGGGCTTGACCATCAGGGGACTTACTGTTGAGAAGGGGGTGAGTTTTTTATTTAGCTAAGAAGGGCTTTGATCCAAACAGCATAGGTTTTGTTTTTTTGGCATTAACCAGCAGGAGGTTATTTGTGAACCAGTTATGGGAGGCAGCATAGTTTTGGGAGAGAACTGAGGAAATATTGTCTGGGGATTTATCACTGTGGAAGAGCACAAGGTCATCAGCATAGAGGAGACAGTGATGCCTGAGACAGTCCAAGGGAAGGGAGTTTAGAAGTAAAAAGAATATCAGGGGGGTCCAGAATGGAGCCCTGGGGAACACCTGTAGAGATAAGCAGGGTGGGGGAGCAGGCAGGGCCAATACACACAAATTGGGAGCTAGTGGTGAAGTAACTCTTGAACCAGGTAGTAACCTCCTTGAGAGCAGCCAAGACTGCGTAGTTTGGAGAGGAGAAGGGCATGGTTTACCACGTCAAAAGTCTTGGAGAAGTCAACAAAGACTGCTCCGGTGGCATTAACATGGTCCATATTAATGAGAATGTGGGTGGTCAGAAGAGCAAGGGCAGAGGTGATGGAGTGTTTTTTTCGAAAGCCATGCTGTTGGCTGCACAGGAGGTTGTGTTTGCCTATGTAGTCAGCAAGCTGATGGTGGACAGCTTTCTCAAGTAGTTTACTTAGGTGGGGGAGGATGGAGATTGGCTGATAGTTGTCTGTAGATAGAGGGTCCCCAGCTCTGAAAATGGGAATCATCTTTGCAGTTTTCCAGGGGTCAGGCATGGAGGAGGAGGAAAGGGTGAGGTTAAAGATACAAGTGAGTGATTCAATGATTGCTGGGGAGATGAGCCTAAGCAAGACTGGGGATATACCATCAGCACCACAGCAGGCATGGTTTGGAAGGCTTTTGAGGAACTTAGCTGTGTCAGCTCTCGAGAGAAATTTGAAGAAGAAAGTGGGAATCTGGGGTTGGGTGGTCGGCCCATCAGAGGTAGGCAGTAAGGTTGGATGGTGGACCAAGTTATTTGGTTGGCCCTTAGGTAGTTTACTTTGATACATGGATAGGTCAGAGAATTTGTCATTAAAAGCCCTAGCCACTTCTGGAGGATCCATAATATGACCATTTGGGGAGTTAAGATGCAGGGCAGCATTTTTGGAGTGGTGGTTAAATAGGGAGTCAACGGATACCCAGAATTTCCTAGGGTCTCCAAGGTTAGCCTTTTGGAGATTATGGAAGTGGGTATGCTTGAGGGATTTTGTCAGATGTTTGCATAGATTCCTCCGATGCCTGTAGGCATCCTCTAGGCTGGGGAAGGGGGATGCTTTGTATGTGGACCAAGCTTGATCCCTATCCTTCATAAGGGTAAGGAGGTCTTTTGTGACCCAGTGTGAGCAGCCACCTCTGACCCTTTCTGTGGTGACAGGGAAGTGCCGGACCTGCAGGGTCAAGAGGGTCTGTGTGAGGAGGGTTACTGTCTGTGTCACATCAAAGAATGAGTAAAGAACAGACCAGCCCAAGGACTGAGCCTCTTCAAGGAGACTGGGGTTTTTGGGACTACTGAAATTGTGAAAGGACAATTATTTGGGAGGGGGATGTTTGAATTTAGATGACCAGAAAAGATACATAGGGGTGTGGTCACTGATGGAGTCTGCCATGGTACCAGTATGCAGTACATAATCATCCTGTTGGTAATGATCCAGTCCAGAAGGGACTGACTGCCTGTACATGGGTCTTGCCTGGTGGGAAGCATAATAGTTTGGACCAGGTTGTGTTGTTTTAGGAGGGAGGCATAATCAGACTGGTGGGTGCTCAGCCAGTTAAAGTTAACATCACCAGGGAGAATTGCATCTCTGTAGGGGTATAAAGAACTCGGGCCCGAGAGGAAACTGTCTTGGCCCACAGTTCCAACAGAGGGAGGGCTGTAGCAGCAGCCTATGTAGAATTTGTTACAGACTCCCATGGTAATTTCAGATAGGAGCCATTCGTAAAGTGAGGTTAGATCTGAGCAGAGGACAGTATTGGCTGAGAGTGGTACCCTAAGGAGTAGTGCAACACCACCACCACCCTTTTTTCTGCCGGGCCTATCATGCCACAGGGAGGAGTATCCAGGCAGCTAGTAAGTGGTGTCAGCATGATGGGGCTTTGGCCAGGTTTTGGAAAGTCCCAGAATGTGGGACTTGTATAGTGCAACCTACGCCTCCAGGTCAGGGAACTTAGATGGAAGACTGCACACATTGATGTGCACAATTTTCAGCATTGGAGTATCAGCCCATATGTTGCAGAAGGGGTCAATGTGGGAGTTGGGTGGACCAGAGTTGCATTCAATGTCACCAGCTAGGAGAAGGAGGTCTTGTAAGAGTATATATGGGCAGGAGGAGACCACAGGAGAACCAGAGAGAAAGGCCAGGTAGTGGCCAATTTGATGGCGTTCAAGGTTAGAGAGAAAGGAGAGGGTGATAGGGCCAAGGGAGCATAGTTCCCAGGAGGAATGAGGAAAGAGGTGTAGCAGGGAAGAGTAGGTGACAGAGAAGAAGACAAGGTGCTCTTAATCATGGGCTAGCATAGTGGCTCAGTAGTCTGACAACACTAGGAGGGATGGCAGCGAGACAGCGAGCAGTGTGAGCTGTAGCAGGTACATGATGGCAGGAAAGCTGACAAGAGTACCAAGAGAAGGAAAGGCGGGAAGAGTCAAAGTCAGCATGCTTGCTATAGGTAAGCTGACAGGGAAAACAACTGTGGCAGGAGGAGCTGGTGGACGAGTAAGCAGGAGGATGGGACAAGCACAGGAGAGGGTCTGTGTCCTTTAGATTTCAAGAAACTGCCCAGGGCCAATTAAAACAGGTTATATGCAAGATGGAGGGTTTTGAGTTGGATTTAAAGAGAGTAGGGGAGGGTGGGTGGGTTGAAAATTTACAGAGACAATATGCAGCCTTGAGTTCCCGGAGTTCTGTCTGGGCCATACCTGCAAGCAAGGGCTCTGGGGCTGGTGGCAGCAGGTTCTTCTCACCATGTCGGCATATATATCCCTGTCAGAGGTGATCATAGAGGCAGTGCTAGCCCAAAGGGCTATGAGAGGACGCATGAGGGAGAAAGGGACAAGCACGGGTTAGAATGGAGGCAGTATGGCGTAGTGGTTTAAGGCTCTGAGCTGCAAATCTGGAGACCTGGGTTTGAATCCCACAGCCCCCACTTGCATACTGTGTGACCCTGAGCAAGTCACTTTACTTTCTCGTGCTCCCAGGTTGCACCTGCAAACAAGCTTTCAGCTTAGTGTGTCTCACCTGGTAAAATAATTGGTAAAAAAAAAGAAGTAGCTCAGGAAACAGTGGTAGGCTTCCTGTTTTACAACTTCACAAAAGAGCTGTGTCACAAATAATGGGAGTTAAATTGGGGGGCTTGCCACAGACAATGAGCTAGGCACCAGCAGGGTCTGCAAAGGGGAGAAACAAAAGAAGGTACAGTCGGGGGTGGACAGGAGGAATTAACTGAAAATGGATTTTACAGAAAGTCCCAGTTAGGTAGCAGAGGCACAGAACTGTTCAAGTTCTAACACAGAATCAGAAACAGAATCTCAACCCTCTAAAATTCTCAGTTCAAACATACAGTTTAAGTACAAGTAAAATTACACTTTAAACTGAAAGAAATTCGGAAGTGGGCGCATAAGAAAAATCAATGGTTTACGGGAGACAAGACCCTGCAAAGGCTGAAATTCTGACACTGCACTAAGTATAAACATAGTCTAGAAATCAGAGGCAATACAGGATTAGGGGAAAAATAAGATACATTTGGCCAATGGTAGTGGTGTAGTCCTGTCCAGAGGAACTTAAAATGCTGGGCAGGATGAGGAGCCAGTCAGGGAGCTCATGGACCACAGGTGACCAATGAGAGCTGTTCCAAGAGAAAGGCGCTTGTCCTTTGAAAATTTACAGAGACAGCCATGCAGCCTTGAGTTCCCAGAACGCTGTCCAGGCTGTACCTGCAAGCAAGGGCTCAGGGGCGGGTGACAGCAGGTTCTTCTCACCGTGGAGGTGTGTAGATCCCCGTTGGAGGCAATCGCTGAGGTAGTGCTAGCTCAGAGGGCTAGGAGGTGATACCTGCATGCAAGGGCTAGGGGGCAGGTGGAAGCAGGTTCTTCTCACCATGAAGGCATGTAGATCCCTGTCAGAGGCAACTGCGGAGGCGGTGCTAGCCCAAAGGTCTATGAGAGGATGCCTGCAAGCAAGGGCTTGGGGCAGGTGGCAGCAGGCTCTTCTTACCGTAAAGACATATAGATCCCCATCAGAGGCAACCGTGGAGGTGATGCTAGTTCAAAGGGCTATGAGAGGACATCAGTTGTCTGTTGACTAAGATAAGCAAGCAGGCAAAAGACACTTCTATGGGACAATGTGTGTGGAAAAATAATTTCAGCTTCCTGTGTGGTAATTTGTGAAAAGTATTACTAAAATCCAGGCATACCACAATAACCAGTTTATATTTGTCCACCTCCATACTCATTTTCTTTATGAAAGTCAGTAGGACTGTCTGACAAGACCTGTGCAACCCTGAAACCATGCTGGCTACTCTCATACAATCTACTTACTTGCATGAACTCATGAAACTTCTCCTTCATGGCCTCCTCCAGCACCTTACATACCACCAATGTTCAGCCTTCAACACTATGGTTCCTAAGTCATCACTCCTGCCACCCTTTTGCAGTACTACCATGCGTTGTTTACTTCACTAACTTTGCTGCAGTATGCTACAGTTTTATGACATCCTGGCTGGCACCACTGTTCATGCTACCAGTGAGACATGGCTCAAGACTGAGATCCCAATTTCAGAAATGTTCTTCTGAAATTATAATATCTCCAGAATGGACAGACTACACAAGAAGGTGTGTGTGTGTGTGTGTGTGTGTGTGTGTGTGTGTGTGTGTGTGTGTGTGTGTGTGTGTGTGTGTGTGTGTGTGTGTGTGTGTGTGTGTGTGTGTAAAAGGGGAGCTTGTTTTATATCCAAGAAGTCCTCAAGCTAAAACCTTATCACCAACTGATCAGTCTGCTTCTCATTGTGAATGCTTGTACAGATCAAACTAAATTATTCACAAATATTGAACATCTACTGTATCTAACCCCCCACCCTCTGCTGGTGATGGCAGGGCCTGGTTGATCTGGCAGTCAGCATGCCACAATGGGGCCATACTGAGCTGTCAATATATGGAAATTTCAACACAGATTGGTTGAGCAATAAGCTGAAATCCTTTAAACCTATCCTTGATGTAGCATGTTCTCCTCAAGTTATTATGCAGTCATTTAGGCTGAATCCTAAAGCCCTAAAATATTCACACATTGATTAACTGGATTATTGTACTGTATTTAAAGCAGCAGGTATACAATGGCATACTTGATAGCTGATGCTGTTAGTAACCATAATCCTTTCTTTTGTGTGGAGCAATACATATCTAAGGCTGAGACTTAAGGTACTTCAATTCTACTGTACCTACACTGGTTTAGATCCTTGGTAATATGATAATGATCTGAAGCTTTTAGACTGGTCCTTCCTGAATGGTGTACCTGGTGTGAACTGTGTTCTCAATTACTTAATCATTTAATTTACTAAAGTAATGAACAAACATACTCTGCACATCTGAAGCAGAGTTGGAGGGGTCTCCACTAAATGGTTTACCAAAGACTTGGGGAAATGCCTGGAAGTGGCTTAAGCTCATTACCCTGCACACAGATTGTTAAACATACATACGAAAAAGGAAACTCAGTGAGCAAACATATAAAGGCAGCCAAAATTAAATTCTTCAAGAATCAGCCAATTACAGTAAATGTAACGGTAGCACACAGAACTTATGGAAAAGTATTAACAAAGTATTATGCCCTGAAAGAAAGACATCTCCAGGTACTCTCAATGTGTAGGGAGGTATATATCTGATTCCAATGAAACTACTATTGCTTTTAACTCAGCCTTGTCTGCAGATCTCAACATTTTCATCGGAATGGTTGCAGAATGACTGTCTGCAGAAAAAATGCTGTTCCATGGAATATTATTCCACAGATTGCAGCAGGTGGAATTCCTCAGAAGAACCAGCAAAATTCTGGCAGAAATTCTGCCAGTGTAAGTCATTCCTCACTAATTCTGCCAGCAGAATTCCACGTTCTGCACAGCACTAGTAGTGATCGTGCTTTGTGAATTTTAAATTCCACATGAGGAATTCTGGAGGCATTACCTAATATTCTACCATCAATATTTGAGAGAACGTTGCCATTAACAATGTTTTGCCTTCCCACTGTAAATTTAAAAAGGCTAAACAAACTGTTTCCAGTTTTATTCAAGAACATAACACAATGAATTAATATTGGATATATGTGGCAAATGTCAGGTCTATATTTGAAAGAGCAGAGAAGTTACAAACATCCACATTTTTATAATGTTGTCACAAAATGTCATATTATTTATGTAGTAAAATTCTGAAATCATGTAATTAAATTCTTTTAACTAAATATCTTCATAATTAGTCTGTCCTATAACCCTTTCAAAAAGGTTATGCATGATAATTTTCACATATCTAGTTCCAAATGTGGCTGAGTTATAAGCAGATAAAAATGTTCACAAAATCCCCCCACCAAAAATATAAAATGCCAGAATCTGAGCCCCATTCATCCTTGATGGATGGCTGACTTATGGATAAATACAATGTGAAAATTCAACAAAATTCTGATGTAATTTTGCAGAATGTCTGCAAATTGGAAATTTCTAATTCTGCACAGCTCTTCTATGTTCTTCACTGATGTGCTTATCACTGAACTGAATTGAACAAAGTAGACCAAAATTCTGTCTGAGGACGGTCCCCCCCTGAGGTCTTGTGATTGTTAAATAAGTTTGAAATTGTAAATCTTAAGGTAGTAAAAGTTATGTTCTACCTTTAAAATTGTGAAAACTGGCTATCCTCATCATTGTTTGCACTCTGACCAGTATCTTTAACTTAATATTATTATTATTATTATTACCATTATCATCAAAGGTACAGTAAGGGCCATTTTATAAGGGAATTCTAAACAACTCTTCAATAACTACAGTATAGACCCATTTCTTTACTATCCATGTCAGCAAAATTACAAGGAAAAAATATTGTTTTCCTTAAGCAATAAGGCATGTCGGGGCATTGCGGTACTAGGTTTCCCACATGGTCAGGGGTGTAGTAAGGCACAAGGTGAAGCCAAGCACCTTCAGCCCCCTGACTGTGGGGGGAACCTAGTACTACCAATGTCCCAGAGTGCCTTATTGCTTATATAAAATGGTCCCAAAAGCAACTTTATAAAAAGAACACTCTGAAAGTTTTCAAAGCCCAATATATATATATAATAAAATGTTGCTAAATATATTGTAAAATAGTCCTTCCACAAATGTTTTTCACCTGCCAGTCATCTGTCTTTTTTCACATCCAATGCATTGTGTGATTGTTTGCCATGCAATAGAAGGATGCAAAGCTCTGTATTATTCCAGTAGTAGAATGCCCCCCCACAGAGAATGGTAACATGGAATGCATGAATTCAAAATTCTTCAGAGTTCCACTGGCGCATGCACACACACACACACACACACACACACACACACACACACACACACACACACACACACACACACTTCAAGTGGAGCCAGAACCTCAATTTTATCTGTTGCCAGGTAAGGAGCAGGGATTTCTCTCGCAAACAGGTAGGGATAGGAGGGGAATTTTTCATGGTCATCAAAGAAACACCAGCAACGGAAACTCTGAATGGTACTTGATTTTTTTTTTTTTTGGTGATAGTTTTTCTCACCTTGGCCCTCCAGTCTGCAATCACATCCAGGCACCCCCTACCTCTGGCCACCATCTGGATTGCTCTGGCTCCCACAGTGGGTCTCACTGTATACCCCCATGGCTTGCCCCCATGGTGGGGTGGCAGAGAGACCCACTCTATCTCTGCTGACACAGGATCCAGTTTCCAGTGAGCTCTCAGATCTGAGCATCCTGCCGAACGGCCATCAGGCCTCCGTGACCGGTGCCATTTTTCCTCCTTTCTCTTAGTTCCCCTGGAGTCGGGGGCATGCAAGGACATCAGCAGCAGTGGGCGAGCATGCGACCGTGCGTGTCCACATCCAGACATCTGCCCTCAGCTCCTCCGAGTGCGTGGCATGCATTTCCGACCCCCAGCCTCCGCCAGGGGTCAGTCAGATGCTGACCAATGTGAACCCCAATGTGAACCCCCCCTCCCTGGAGAGGAAAATCAGTCTTTCAGATGCTCAGTTCTTCTACTCCCCTGCCAGCCTTTGGTGACCCATGCTCGATCCCGAACTCGGTTCGCCAGTGTGGTGTGATGTGAGGTGTGGTGTCCAGTGCCTCAGCCCTCAGTGCCACCAGGCTAGCCTGGTACTTGATTTTTTTAAATTTGTGTATGTGTGTAAGGAGGGGCTTTTGAGTGAAAATAACATTACATTATTTATTCACTTTGTTTACTTTAATAGACTTTTATTCTTAAGGCCTAGTTAAAGTTTTTTATATATGAGTAAGGATTGCAGTCATGTGTGTAATGGAATTAGGAAGTAAGTGGCTTATGAATTCTTTGAGTTGCTCTGGATGGCAGGGACTTGGTTTTAGCCATTGGTGGTGCTGTCTTACTGCTATGGCTAGAACCAAGTCTCAGACAATCAGGACACAGGAATTTCCTTGCCCATTTTATATCAACTGTTAAATTACTTGAATTTCAATGACATCTTAACCCTCCAATCACAACAACTGCAAAATGGGACATGGCATGGCGACTGTCCCGGTCAGATTTATGAATGATATTCACACTGCTATGGATTCTGGTATGTAGACCAAAGCTGTTTTCATGGATCTGACCAAGGATTTAGTCCTGGTTAGACACAGCATGCTGCTGACAAAAATAAAAGGCATGGGCCACACTGTCCTATCATGGTTTTCAGATTTACCTACGTGGTCACTCACAGATTGTAAGATGCCATTGCGCTGGCCAAAATGCAATGCAATACTGTAGTATACTGAAATAGAGTTACTGCAGTAAACATGGCAATTTTGATGGCAGTCAGTCCTTTTTGTCATGCAGTATCTGTAGCTACTGCATTGCATCTTGGCTGGCACCACTATACCATGATGTAATGCCCACACCGCCACCACAGGTGGTAGACCTGGAGTTCTCCAAGGCCCCTTACTGAGGCCCATACTCTATTTTCATTAACACAGCTCCAAGAGCCTGAGCTACCTGAAAAGCCTTGCTTTACAAAGATGATATAACAACCTATTCCCTTTCTAAATCTGTTGATCTGCTGATGACAGCCCTTGATACTAATATTGGTAACTTCGAAAACTGGATAATGGGTAATTAGCTAGTATCATATAAAGCTAAGACAAAATCTAGGTTATCTGGATCCAAGGTTAAACTGAACCATAATAATCAAGTGTTTTATTTCAATTTCATAGATTGTACCAGTGTGGAACCTTTGAACCACTTTAAACACAATACAGCCTGCCAGGCTGCAATGCATTACTGCAGAATTCTGCAGCAGGTACTGCAGGAAGCAAGGCAATTGCAGTGAGTTAATCCCTTTTGTCATACAGGAATCTGTGACACTGCATGGCATCCTGGTGAACTCCACTGTACCTCAGAGTTCACCGAGGCTCAAAGATTAACTTTTGTACCCACTTTGTCTCCTCAATTGACTATCTGAATCGCAAAATTGCCTCCCTGTACAGGGTGAAGGACTACAACTGGTGAAGCTAAACTTACAGTCCCTCAGCAACTCATGATGACAATCTAAGATTATGGTCAATAATCTACTACCTGTTTTCACTGTAGAAAACATGTCCTTTACAACAGAAGTGCTAACGTTGTTCTCGCTGTCCCCTTGGAAGTACATCATTGCAATGCATATTTATTTATTTATTTAAATTTTGGTAACCGGGTAGGCCTGCTGAGATCAGTAATAGTCCCTTTTTCAGGGGCGACCCGGGGTTAATTACAACAATGGTACAAACAGGATATAACTTTTACATTAAATTCAACAACATACAGTTAAATTACAATTCATGAAAGGAGACAGTCATTTAGGCAGACAGAGTATATTAAGGGGACTAATATCAGTTCTTTGTCATACACATTAGGTGAAGTCAGCAATCATAATCAGATATCAGGCAAGCAACAGGAATCTACTGTGAAGTTCAGCGATTACAAGTGCATTGGTTTAGTTCCTGCAAGTGCGTTTGAAGTCCCTTTTTAAACCCCCCAAGAGATTTACATTCCTGGAGTTTGGGTGGAAGCGTATTCCATATGGGAGGAATGAGGGATGAGGGCCCTGGATCCTTGGGAGGAGTGTGTCCAGGGAACCTTGAGAAGTTGTCTGTTTGATGACCTTAGAGTCCTGTTATTAATTTTAGGTTGAAGTAAGTCTGCCAGGCTAGGTGGAGCAGAGGTCAATCTGAGTTTAAAGGCTAGGCATAGAGAGGAGTAGCATAGTCTACCTTCCAGGGTGGGCCATTTTAGGGCTTGCAGGATCTGACAATGTAGGTGCCCCTACAGCAAATTTGCCGATCCGGTTGTACAGTGTCTTAAGTTTATTCATCTCAGTATTTTTAACAGAGAGGAGCACAGGGGAGCTGTACAGTAGTTTGGGTAGCAAGGTACCATGGGCAATCTTGGCTCATGACCCCAGGGTAAGGTAGGGGCTGAGTCGGTACAGGAGACCTATCTTTTGGTTCAGTGTTTTGGATAGATGATCTATGTGGGCCTTGAAGTTGAGTTCCCAGTCAATGGTGAGACCTAGGTATGTTAGCGAATCCACAACCACCACCTTTTCCCCAGACGAGAGGGAGAGTTTTAGCGTGTCTGATCTGTTGGGTGCAATGTTTTTGGGCCTAAACAGCATCCCTTTGTTTTTTTTGCAGTTCAATAGAAGTTGATTTGTAGACAACCATACTTCCAGGGATTTTAGGTATTTGGATAACATTCTGCTGAGTTCGTCCGGATCCTCCATTGATCTATAGATAACGATGTCATCTGCATAGAGAATGATTTCAGGGCCTTTGCAGAAAGTTGGCAGATTATTAATAAATAGGGAGAATAGCAGTGGTCCTAGGATAGATCCCTGAGGGACTCCATCTCTTATATCAATCTTGTCAGATATGGCACCCTGCCATTTAACTAATTGGGACCTGTCCAGGAGACAATCCCTAAACCATTGTACTACTAGAGAGTCTAGACTGACTTGTGTCAGTTTTGCCAGGAGTAATTGGTGATTTACCAAATCAAATGCTTTGGTGAGATCAATAAAGATTGCACCAGTGAGCAATCCCTTATCAAGGGCAGAGAATATATCAGTGGTTAGGTTAAGCAGGGCAGTGTCAGTACCATGGTTCTTTCTGAAGCCGTGTTGGGCCATTAGAAGATATTATGTCTCTCTACGTAATCCATGACCTGGGAATACACCACTCTCTCCAGCACTTTGCTTAGTTTCGAGAGTAGGGATATTGGACGGTAGTTTTCAACAGAGTCTCTGGCACCACCTTTGTGGATAGGGGTAACCATGGCTACTTTCCAGAGGGAGGGAACTTTTCCCTCTATGAGCGATTGGTTGATTAGCCATGAGATTGGGGTTGCAATGACTGGGGCCGCAATATTGATTAGTTTCGGTTCCAGCCCATCATAGCCTGCTGTACCATGGGTTTTAATACCCTGTAATAATTTCTGGACTTCTAGGCTGGAAACTAATTTGAAGTGGAAATCAGGAATGTTGTGGCCGCTTTTATTGGGGACTTGTGGTGTGGTTGGGCCCGGGAAGGGAGACTTGGGAGTATGTAATTCAGTAAAGAACTTATTGAATGCTTGTGCTGCCTTGACTGGGGTTGAATAGTGGGTACTATTTGCTATATTGTCCACCCCTTCAGGTTTGTTGTTCATCTTGATAAGGGCATTTATCTGAGACCAGAATTTTTTAGGATTTGATAGGTTATTTTCTTGGATATGTCTAAGGTGGTTCATTTTGGCTTTTTTTAACTCAGCTTTACATCTATTTCTGAGTTCCCTATACTTCTGCCAGTCGGTGATTTGGTCTGAGGTTTTATATGTACTCCATACCCTATCTCTGTAACCCATGAGTTTCCTCAGATCTCGTGTGAGCCACCTAGCTTCTTGACCTTTAACTCTGATCTTTTTTTGAGGGGCATGTTTGTTAGCGGCAGACAAGAAATTATTGTTGAAAAATTCTACGACGGTTTCCAGGTTAGGTGCCAGTTTTATTTGCAGCCAGTTGACATCTGTGAGAGTTCTGAGAAAGGAACTATGATCAACATTTGAGTAATCTCTGGTTAGGAAGATACGGGTTGGGGGAATAGGGAAAATATTCTTCCATATCCCAAACGTGGGGGAGTGATCACTCAGGAAGTCTGCGAAGGTGCCAACCAATTTGAATCTGTCTGGGTTTGTGGCCAGGATCCAGTCCAGAGTGGTATGTTTACCAGTTTTTGTATTTAATCTAGTTGGTTCCTGAATTAATTGGGTGAGTTCCACATCTTGCAGTGAGTTTTTTTATTACATCCCTGGTGTGGGTCCCCCAGTGAATATTGAAGTCCCCCAGAATTACTTTTTCAGCCCTGGGTAGGGTGGGGATGATGTTTAATAGAGTTTTCAGGAATTCGTTTGCCGATTTGGGAGGGTTGTAAATGGCTCCAATTAGTAGTGGTTTGGTACCCCCTAGCAGTAGTTTTATAAATAGGGCTCCACAGCCTGAGTGAGTAGGGACTGTTACCGGAGTGAGTGTGGCATTAAGGCTGGATTTAACATAGATCAAGACCCCTCCACCTTTCTTTTTCAGTCTATCATTTCTAAAGGACTGGTATCCAAGTAAACCAATTTCATGGTCACTTATGTGGGGTTTAAGCCACGTTTCTGAAACAGATATGACATCAGGTGCATAGAGGCTAGCCCAGGCCTGCAGCTTGTGTATTTTGGGCATAAGACTGTTGATATTTATATGTGTCAGCTTCAGCCCTTTATGATTATTCCATGTATGAGTATTAGCGGTGGTGACCTGGATATTGGCTACTATTGGGCCAGGGTTTTCCTCGATGTCCCCCGCTAGTAGTAGTAGTATTAGCAGGTGAAGCAAGCTGGGGAGAGCTTGGGGCTTTGAGGGCCTTTTTTTGCAATGTAGAGCATAGACATCGGCTGTGAGTTTATATAGATTACCTTTCTCTGAAGACCTAGAAGATATAACGAGGGGTAGCAGAGTGAACCCATGGGGGTTGTCAGGGTCCTCCTTGTGCGAGACCATTGTCTATCATGCCCCTGGTTTTGGCTTATGTGATCAAAGACTAGATCGGAGCCGAGGATTAACAGGATATATAGGGCCATAGATATCAGTCCCTGCTTCATCATGCAACTATTGAGACCAGCTAAGAGTTAGTGCTGGCTTAAATAGATGTACTCGAGAGGGGGTTAGCAGAAATAAACTGCAGATCTGTATGCACTAATCTAGGATTTTTATGTGGAGGCTAGAATCATTCGGGGAGGATCACCCCCCCCCTTTTTTTTTTAAATTGCGATCTGGTTATAGAGTAAGATAAATCAGGAATGGTCCTCTACTTCCCCAAAAATTGGTCTGGCTGTATTTTAAGAATAAGAGCTGTCCCTTAGCTAGCGTGTTTAGTTTGTTACAGCTTTGGAATCAGCTAGGGAGTAGGAGTCTTGTGTGTGGGTGACAGGGGGGGGACCTCTAGTGGTGAATGATGATAACCTGCTAATGGTAAAGTTGGCTGTTTAGTAAAAGAAAGAAGGGCAATACATAGGCAAGTAAAAGAAAGAAGGGCAATACATAGGCAACACATGATCAGCCAGCCCTATAAATCAGAGAGCTCACCAAGGGTGGTGGTGGGGGCAGTGGGGAGCTGCCACGGAGAGGCAGCGGGGTTTCAACTACTGTAGCTGAAGTGAGAGAAACACCCGCTTTCCCTCGTACCTCTCACAGCAGGGGGGAGACGACCTCTGGCACAGCTTGGGGAGGACTTCCTTGCAGCCCTCTCGACCTGCGGACCTGCAGCTGTGGAGAGAGGAGAGGACACAGGTTAGGTTTAAGTAGGTGACTTGTATGTAAGGGGGGAGGTACTGGGGGGAGGGAGAGCAAAGGAAGGGCAACCGAGATTGGATGCCTGGATGCCGTTCCACCTGGCAACTTAAAGGCAATCACACTCGGGGTTCTGTATGTCTGCAATCCACGGAGTTCACTCCGGGCACTCAGTCTGCACAAAATCCCTTGGGTTTCTCTCTAGTCATGCAATTCACATTACATTTACATTCAAACAGTGAGGAGTTCCCTCCGGTTCTGTGGCCAAAATACAGTAGGGCTAAAACAGTATAAATGCAGCAAATAAGTGTATTGAGTTCATCTGGGTCATAGCAGGAACTCAATTACAGCCCCTGTGCACAGGGCTACCAGGCAGGGAGGGTGACCAGATAGGAGGATCAGCGAACATAGTGACAGGATGTTGCTATATATACACGCGTGGGGGGGACCCCACATGGTGCGATGGGCAGAAGGGGAGGGAGGGGATGTGAGGTGTAGTGTGGCAGTGGGCTGCTAAGTTGGCCATGTGGCATGGTGGGTTGGTGGCAGGCTAAGGTTGGGAGGGTTCTGGGCATGAGCTCATTTTTTACGTTGGTCCAGGAAATTTCTTTCCGGAAGTTTGCACCCCCCCAACATGCACCCCCCAGGAGTTGAGAATCCTTTAATAGGGAGGTGCAAAGGGTGAAGCATAAAAAAATCCAAGTCTCTGGTGCCCTTTTGCTGTGCTTTGGGAGTGTACACCACCAAAACTGATTTTCGGTGATGTACACCCACCGTAACGGTGATCGCCTTTTTGCGATCATCATTATGACATGGAACTGTGAAAAGTGTTTTGATTTCAATGAGTAGTCCTGGTATGTCATTTCCTTTGTTAGCTATTAGGAATTATTTCAAAATTAATCTGTTAGTTATACAGTATGGTAGTTTCATGGCCCCTGAGGATCTCCAACTCAGCAAGGTTTATTGCTCATTTTTCTCCTACAATACATCCTGTTCCATGTGACAGTGATACATTCGCAAACAACTGATTCAGCAAGTACTAGAGATAGGAGCCTGATGTTCTGGCCTCCAGTGAATAGCTCTAATTAAATAACTTCCCTTATCCAGTTAGCACTAATGGCTACATTTATAGTTTAGCAAATACTTGAGGGCTAATTGAGTGGGTCTTCTGTAAGAAAACCACTAGAGTCCTTACTAATTCTAGCATTGATGATCTGGGGGTTGACTTGTGTGCTTTTTATGGCTTCATGTGATTTGATGAAAGTTTTAAAAGCAAAACATTTTACTCCTGCTGGCCAGACTTGACACACACATAGAAAGCAAGCCTTCACTGCCTGCAGTTTACCTAATAAAATCAAGTAACAGTTGGCATTTTCAAAATCGAAAGTCACCTTTTTTAATTCTTGCTCAGCCGTTCACTACCCCATTCTCCTGCCTGTACCATGTGGTCTGAATGCAAATTTGAGTCAGTAGCCACCTCAAGAAAAAAAAAGTTTCCAAGAGCGAGAGCCACCCCTGAATCAGTCGAGACAGTGAGTCACCAAATAACAGCTGTTCAGCTGCCCATACCACAATTAAACTTTGAACATTCTTGCCATTATAAGCCCCCCTCCCAAAACATACCTCACTTAATACTTTATTTTTCTTCACTGGACTCATGGCCGCTATACTCCACAGAAACAGGCTTTTCTTTTTAATGTCAAGTTTGAACCTGTTCCTTGCCAGCTGATCGCCATCACGTCTACTACCCCCACCCTCTATGATAGCACTGCACTCACTCTGACCATTATTCAGACTGCTCTCTCTGTATGGCTGCAGTTAGACCCTGCCACATACAATGTCAAGCTGGACTGGGGATACTGAATTTGCTGGGCTAAACCATCTGTGTAGAGTTCTTATATTAGCCTGCTGATAAAGTATGGAAACTGACAGCAGCATGGAGCATTGGCAAGTATTTTTCTTTGGGAGGGTCGCTATCAACAAACGATGGGAGGGTACTGTAAGACAGAAGAATAAAACATGGACTTAATGAATATACAAAAAAATACAACAAAAGTATTTGAAAGTATGTGTGTGTGGGTGGGGGGCCATGACAGCCAGCTCAAAACTATAGAGGTTCCAGTGGGACAAAGTCCCTCAGTAGAGGGCAAGATTATGGAGGCACTTCTTGAGGAAAAGGATAGTGCAACACCTGGAATCCATAGGAGCACAGGATCCAAGACAGCATTGGTTGACAACAGAAAGGTCCTGTTGAACTAATCTCATAGATTTCTTTGACTGGGTAACCAGAGTGGTGGACCAAGGGGGTGCCTACCTTGACTGCAGCAAAGCTTTTGATACTGTTCCACATAGGAGATTGATTAATAAGTTGAGTAGGCATGGGGTGGGTCAGAGGTTGGTCAGCTGGGTGGCAAACTGGTTGGAGGGCAGAAAACAGATAGTGGTGGTAAATGGAATACAGTCATAAGAGATGCAAGTCACAAGTGGGTTACCTCATGGATCAGTCCTGGGTCCAGTCCTCTTCAATATCTTCATCAGTGACATTGCAGATGGACTGGAGGGTAAGGTTTGTCTGTTTGCAAACGACACTAACATTTGCAACAGAGTAGCCTTAGAAAAACATGAGCACATCAGGTTACAGAGGTTACAAAATTACAATAACAGGGATTACATAGGTAAAAATATACAGATACATAGTTTATGGCAGGCTAGGTTGACAAGAAGTTTAAGTGAACAACTTGAGAATCTACAGAATATAGAGCAAATCAGGTAGGGAACATAGGATGATATAGATTGTAAAATAATTAACTAATACTATATGCAAGGAGACAAGAACTTGATGGGCAACAGTTCTTTTGTCTTAAGTGCTAAAGAATGTAGTCATAGAGGAGGGCTAGACTCATTTATTTTATATTTTAGTTTAGTCTTTGGCAACTGGGTAAGGCCCACTAGGCACAAGTGCCTGTTTTCAGGGGCAACCTGGGAGCACTGGGTGGTTAAGTGACTTGCTCGGAGTCACACAGTATGCAAGTGGAGGTTGTGAGAATCACACCAAGGTCTGGTCTGTTGGGTGTACCAAGCTCGTTCACAGCTCATTACTCTAACCTCTAGGCTACACTGCCAGCTCATTAGGGGGGAAAGTGCTGAGGCGGGGACCTGAAGCCTACTAGGGGAGTGTTAGCAAGAAGAGAGGAGAAGACAAGGGGGCAGGTAAGAATGAAGGTAGCAGGAAAGAGGAGGGAAGAGTGTGGGAAGGGGTTCACATATCACAGTCACAGTTACTGTCTGTGACAAGGGCCACTTGGAGTTTATCTTTAAAGGGGCCTATTTTGTCCTCTTTCGTGATGTCTAGGTCAAGCACATTAAGACAAAGTGGTGCCTGGTATTCGTAGGACCATTGGTCTTGTGTGGTTCTGTGGAAAGGAATGCAGAGGGCTGAGCTGTTTGTATCCCTAGTGCATCTGATGGAATTAAGTCAGTCAAGAAGGCTTTGCAGGCCTGGGGTGGTAAGTCCTAGCATAGACTTCTTGGTAAGCAGGCATACTTGATATGGGAGGCAGCTGTCAAGGTTCAGCCTGTTCGTTTCAGTGTATAACTCGCAGGTGTGAGTGAGACAGGGTACACCTATGACTAAACAACACACTTTTGTTTAGTGTTGTTTGGATACATTTCAAAGTGTTTGGGAGACAGCCCCATATACTGCTAGACCATAGTCTATCACTGAGAGGACTAAGAGTTTCAATATAAGACAAATAGCAGGACAACAGGACACAGCATGAGATTAGAGGGAGGTCAATTAAGGGGTAATGTGAGGAAGTTCTTCTTCACAGAAAGAGTGGTGGATGCATGGAACAGCCTATTTCAGGAAGCGGTGGATATGAATACAGTGTAGAGCTTTAAACAGGCATGATATAGGCATAAGGGAGCAATACAGATGAGTATGAATAGATAGGCCATTGACGGAGTAAAGGCCTAAGGCACACTCATAAGGTAGAAAAAATGGGTAGACTGGATGGGCCTTGCAGTCATTATCTGCCATCATATTCTATGTTTCTATGTAAAAGCCCCTAGATTAAAAAAAAAGAACAAACTGCATTTTAATACAGATGCAGGAACTATTTTATTACAAAATAAATCAAACAACTGAGTGTTTTCACATTTAAACATAAAATAATTTTCGTCAAACATATATAATACAGTGTCCCATTTTCTAAGTGCAATAATACCATACAGAGTGGATGGTATGGGCTATACCAGATCTTCTGGGGGATATAAGGCCCTCCTCCTGT
Source organism: Neoceratodus forsteri (assembly GCA_016271365.2). NCBI lineage: Eukaryota > Metazoa > Chordata > Ceratodontiformes > Ceratodontidae > Neoceratodus > Neoceratodus forsteri. Next base: position 1,390,647,638 of record CM057453.1, read on the forward strand.
GGTGTTGGGCTTCATTACAACCCTGGGCAGTCTGGTATAGCCCAATACCACCCACCCTGTTAGTTGTTATTGTTTGCATAACAAAACAGGACATATGCGAGATCACACCAGGAGTACTGTGTGCAGGCAGGCAGGTGTGTTTACATAAATTATACAGGATGAAATTTAGCTGGTAAAGATCCAGAGGAGATCTAAAACATAGAAACATAGAATTTGATGGCAGATAAGGACCTTTTGGCCCACCTAGTCTGCCCATTTTCCTACCTAACAGATAAGCTGCAGATCCTAGTTAACAAACAGCTTACTTCCTCCTACCCCTCACTAGGATTGCCTTATATCTGTCCCATGCATTCTTGAATTCCCCCACAGTTCTTGACTACACTACCTCCTCAGGGAGGCTGTTCCATGCATCCACAACCCTCTCTGTGAAAAAATACTTCCTCACATTACCTCTGAGCCGTTCCCCCTCTATCTTCAAATTGTGCCTCCTTGTTCTTGCACAACTCTTTTTCTGAAAGATGCTACCCTCTTGGACTTTGTTGATTCCCTTGAGGTACTTGAAAGTTTCTATCATGTCCCCTCTCTCCCTTCTTTCCTCAAGGGTACACATATTAAGCTCCTTTAGTCTTTCTTCGTATGTCTTCTGGTGCAGACCCCGCGCCATTTTGGTTTCCCTCCTCTGGACAGCCTCCACTCTGTCTATGTCTTTGCGGAGGTGGGGTCTCCAGAACTGCACACAGTACTCCAGATGGGGTCTCACCAACTGTCTGTACAGAGGGATAACAGCTTCCTGTTTTCTACTATTGATGCCTCTTTCTATGCATCCCGTATCCCCCCAGCCTTCCTTAATGCCTTCTCACATTGCTTGCCCACCTTTAGGTCATCTGATATAATTACCTCCAGGTCCCTTTCCATTTTACTGTTGTCAGTATCTCACCCCACATTGTGTATTCTTCCCCTGGGTTTTTGTTTCCCATGTGCATTACCTTGCATTTCTTTGCACTGAATCTGAGCTGCCATACATTTGACCACTCCTCCAACCTTGTCAAGTCCCTTCTCATCCTTTCCACTCCATCTTGTGTATCAACCGTGTTGCAGATCTTTGTGATGTCTGCAAAGAGACATTTTTTTCCTTCCAGTTCCTCTGCAATGTCATTTATAAAGACATTAAAAAGGACCGGTACCAGTACTGAACCCTGCGGTACCCCGCTAGTAACCCTCCTTTCTTCACTGTGTACTCCATTTACTACTACCATTTGCATCCTGTTGTCTAGCCAATTTTTTATCCAGGCTACCACCTTGGGACCCACTCCAAGGCTAGCTAACTTGTGTATTAATGTTTTGTGTGAGACTGTATCAAATGCCTTGCTAAAATCTAAGTAGGTCATGTCCACAGCCCCTCCCTGGTCTACTACTTTGGCCACCCAGTCAAAGAAATCTATTAGATTTGTCTGACATGACCTTCCCATCGTGAATCTATGCTACCTTGGGTCCCGTGCCCCACTGGCCTTTAGGTACTCACTCAACAATTCTTTCTTTCAGAAGTGATTACATCATTTTCCCTACCACTGAGGTCAAACTAACTGGTCTGTAGTTTCCTGCCTCTGTCCTGCTCCCACTTTTGTGAAGAGGAATCACATCTGCCCTCTTCCAGTCCTCAGGTACCACCCTATCCTCCCATGATTTGTTAAAGAGAGTAGTCAGCAGAGTCACTAGTTCTACCCTTAGTTCCTTTAGAATTCTTGGGTGAATCCCATCAGGCCCCATTGCTTTGTCCACCTTCAATTTTATTAGTTCTTTCAGAACCCTTCCTTCTGTAAATGGACTGGTATCGACCCCCATCTTCAGAGTGTTTCTCTTGTTTGGTTTGGGTACCTCCCTCTCCTCTTCCTTTGTGAATACTGAGCAGAAATATTTGTTCAGTGTCCCTGCTTTTTCACTGTCACCCTCTACCCACATTCCTTCCCCTTTATTAAGCCTCAGTATCCCTCCTTTGGTCTTTCTTTGCTCCCTAATGTACCTATAAAAGGTCTTATCCCCCTTCTTAACAGAATTGACTATTCTTTCCTCAGTGTGGGTCTTTGCTATTCTGACTGCCTTCCCAGCCTCTTTCTGCTTTAACTGATAAAGTTCTCTGTCCTGCTCCTTCTGTGTTTCCTTATATTTCCTGAATGCTATCCTTTTCTCCTTAACCTTCCCTGCCACCTCTTTTGAGAACCATAGCGTTTTTTTCCTTCTTTGTGTTTTGTTGATTTACCTCACACAAAGGCTTGTTGCCTCTGTGATGACTGTTTTGATTACTCCCCATTGTTCCTCCACCCCTCCTTCTTGCCTGTTGCTAGTGCTTTTCTGAGGCACTTTCTCATTTTCCCAAAGTCAGCCCTCCTAAAGTCCAATACTCTTGCTTTTGTATGGCTTGATTGTATGGCTGTGTTTATCATGAACCACACTGATGGTCACTTGTTCCCAAATGGCTACCCACTTCTAAATCTGAGATTCTTTCTCTGTCCCCATTTGAGAGTACCAGGACTAAGATTGCTCCCTCCTGAGTGGGTTCCAATACTAGCTGTCTGAGGCATGCTCCCTGTAGTGCATCAAGAATGACCCTGCTCTTAGATGTGCCTGCAGCAAAGGTGCTCCAGTTAACATCGGGCATATTCAGGTCCCCCATCAACAATATCTCTCCTTTTTCTGCCATTCTAAGGAAGCCTTCTATCATTTCCTTGTCCACTTCCTCCCTCTGAGATGGGGGTCTGAATACAACCCCCATGCAGATTGTGGTGCCATTTCCTGTCTCCAGGGTGACCCAGAGTGCCTCATCTGCTCCCTGTTTACTCTTTAGCTTTGTTGTTTTGATCTCTTCCTTTATTTTTTGAAATTCAACTTTATTGATTTTCTTATTAACAGAGCGACAAAAAAAAGACATATCAGCAAAGACTTAATTAAACTAAAGCACAGAAAAACAAAGAAAAACTAGCACCTATTACATTATAAAATAAAATTAGACATTATCTTGTAAAACCTCCCTCCCCCCTCCCCATATGATCATCCAATCTACCCTCCCAATCCCTCTACCCTCCACCCTACTGCTAAAATGCATTGAAGATCCATTCATCAGTGTGCTTACAGAATTATGTTACCTTCCATTACTTGGCCTGGGCTGAAGCAAATAAAGTCTGAAAGGAGCTCCATATCGATTCGTATTTTGCCAGATTATCCCTTCTCCTAGCCCCAAGTTTTTCCATATTCAGGTTGAATAATAATTCTTGTAACCACTCCGTGTAGTAACTGGGGTGTCATCCAACAATGCTTTAGCATCACCTTCTTAAAAGCACTGAAATCAAGGCCATATAATATCTTCTAACTTTGACCGCCAATACCAGTATAATCACCTATCATACAGACTTCTGGGGTAAAATATTGGCTAATGCCCAATAATGGATCTGCCTTATATTTAATTTGATCCCACAGCATTTTGATCGGTGGGCATTCCCAGAAGATATGATATAGGTCCCCAACTGCCTGGTTACATCGAAAGCATGTCTGATCAGGCCTACGTCCAATTTTATATAATTTAGAAGGGGTCCAAAACAAGTTGTTTAAAAAGTGAAACTGCATAACCCTTAACCTATCCTGGGTTATATATTGGTAAGTGTGGCACCAAATTCCATCCCAGTTCCTCTCTTGGCCCCCCAGTTGACCTAACCAGAATCTAGGTTTATTATTACTATCTGAGTATGCTTGGTCAAACAGTGTCTTGTATACTTTGGAGACCGCATGTGGTTCCCAGACCATCTGAACCAGGGATTCAAACCAGGCCCCCGTCAGATGCCCATTTCCAAATTTATGTTTAAATTGCTCAATTAAATGCTTGAGCTGGTATACCTTGAAAGTCTGATTAGGTTCCATATGATACTTTACTAATAGCGCTGCAATTGGAAGACACCTATCACTCTGTAAGATATCCTCTATCCTTAACCTTTCAGCTGGGGGAGCCAGGACTCTGTTATCATTCTACCTCCAATCTTTAGGTTAGGGTTGTAACATATTGGTTGATGTCTGTCTGTATTCGGGGAATAATGCAAAAAAGCGCATAGCTGATTATGAATACGTAAGAACTCTTTTATTGGGGTGACTGCTAGTTTAGGGGGCAGTGTTCTTGGAGTAGAATAGAGAAGAGCTTTCGGGTCTATACCAGCTTCCCTTATCAGTTCTATCTCCAACTCAACCCATAAGGTACATAAGGCAGAGACCCATGCTCCATGGGAGGCGTAAGCCATCGTAAATATTTACTGACATTACTTGCCCAATAATACAATCCAAAATGTGGTAGTCTTAACCCGCTCTCTCTCTGGGAGCGGCCAGTTTATGGTAGGCTCGACGGGGAGTTTTCCTTCTCCAAATAAAATCTGAAATAATTGAATGTAGTGCCTTATACCATTTTAAAGGTAGCCACACATTAAGCATATTTAAAGGATAATAAATCCTGGGTAAAATGTTCATTTTGATTATATTAATCCTTCCCAGAGAGAGCGAAGTCTATCCCATCTTTTAAAATCTTGCTTTATATTGTTCTTAAGAGCATCCAGATTGAGTTTCACTAATTTAGAGTGTGTTCTTGCCAGAAAGATTCCTAGGTATTTCAATGTATGGAGCCCACTGCATGCCCATGGCCGCATCTGACCCATATACCCTCATGTTAAGTGGAAATATCTGGGTTTTCCTACGTTTATTTTATAATTGGATAGCTTTGCTATATTCTGTAATAATTCCCATTATGGCCGGGATTGAGGTTCGAGGATGGGTAACATGAAGCAAAATATCGTCCGCATATGCGGAGATCTTAAACTCCTGCGACCCCTTCTTTATCCCCATAACCCGAGGGTCTTGTCTGATTTTAAATAAGAGGGGTTCTAAATATAAATTAAACAAAAGGGGCGATAGGGGGAAACCCTGTTTGGTACCCGAGTAAAGAGGAAACCCTGATGAGAATACCCCATTACAATATATTTTCGCACATGGGTGTCTGTATAGAGCAAACACACTGCTAATGAAAGAGAGCGGAATGCCAAATTTCTCCATAGTCAAAGATAAAAACCTCTAATCCACTCTGTCAAACGCCTTCTCTGCATCCACAGACATCAATCCACATGGAAATTTACTATCCTTGGATGCAGAGAAGATGTGGGACAACTTACAGAGATGGTCTGATGCCATTCTGCCATTCATAAACCCAACCTGATCCTGATGAATTAACCCAGGCATAACTTTAGCTAAACGAACCACTAAAATCTTTGCCAAGATTTTAACATCATAGTTGATTAATGATATAGGCCTATAATTTGAGACCTTATCAGGTTCCCTCCCCTCTTTTGGGATAAGCACTATCAGGGATTCAAAAAGATGGTTGTTTACTGTGTCAGAAAAAAGTATACTCTGAAATAATCTTTTAACCCTGGGCTTAACTGCTTTGCAAAACATTTATAAAAGTTGGGTGAGAAACCATCTGGTCCCGGAGCTTTATCTAATGAAAGTGTCTGTATTGCCATTAAAATTTCAGTCTCTGAAATGGGGGAGAAGAGCATTTCCTTCTGATCCTCTGGCACCCGAGGCAAATTACAAGAGGAAAGATATGCTCTTACTTCTTCACTACTGGGTCGGGAAATCATCGGGCTATATAAATCCTTATAGTAGTCTTCAAATTCTTTAACTATTTCATAAGGGGAAGTTTTAATAGACCCATCTGTCAAGGAAGTAATACTTTGGATAATTCTGGATGCTTCTATAGCTTTTAAACGCATAGCAAGAAGCCGTCTTGATTTTTCACCTTGATCTAGATATAAAGCTTTTGTCTTACTGATGGCATATTCCGCTTTATCTCTCAAAATCTCATCATACTGATGCCGCAGTCTAATTAGCTCTTCCCTAATCTCTACTGGCACGCCCTTTGAGAGAGTGTTCTCAATTTCTCTAATCTGTAGCAATAGCTGCCTGGCCCTGCCTTCTCTCTGTTTCTTCCTAGCCGCTGCGATTTGAATAAATTCACCCCTTAATACACATTTCAGTGCGCTCCATTCTCAATCAATCAATCAATCAATCAAAATCTTTATTTATTCAGGTGAACATCATTGAGCAAAGCTCATTTACAAGATGGACCTGAGTGGTCATACAAATGAGGATACAAGTATTATTACATAGACAAGAATAACATAAACAGCAATACAATGACATGAAATGATTATATACAATTTACATATATACAAGGAACAGTAGAACCATTTAGCCTGTAAGAAAAAAGGGGACAAAGGGTATAGCAGGCATAAAATATAAATTATAGGGTCTAACTAGTTTTATGTGAGAATATAATAGGTGATTTGGAAGATAGAAATTGAATTAATATAATGGACGAAAAAGGAAGGTGGGTCAGGTAGGGTAGGGATTAGGCTTTATAAAAGCAATTGCAGAGCTCTGGAAAAGGCTAAGAACAATCTTTTGAAAGATGCCAGAGGTAGTAGGCTATCTAGCTTCATGGATTTTTGGAGAGAGTTCCATGCAACTGCTAAGGTATAGCTGAAAGCAGCCTCCCAAACTGGGTGCAGGCATTGGGGACCTTTAATATGATGAGTTTACTGATCCTTAATGTGTATGGCCTAGTTGTAATTTGGGTAAAGCAATCAATGATATAGTAGTAGTTTGCCTGTTAACGCTTTGAATATCCAGATAGCAGTATTCCTATTTCTTCTGTGTTGTAATGATGTCCAGTTGACTGCTATATAAAGGGAGCAATGATGGGTGCTGGAGGGAAGGTCAGTAATAAATCTTATGGACCTGTGATACAGGGTGTCCAGTTTATGTAAGAGATGACGTGAACAATGGCAGTAGAGAAAATCAGCATAATCAATGAGGGATAGGAATGAGGCCTGAATTAACCTTTTTTTGGAATCACTGTTTAGGTAATGTTTTATTCTAAAAAATAGTCCAAGCCTCTGTCTTAGCTTATTAGTAAGCTCTTCAATATGGACAGAATAGTCAAGCCTGTTATCTATCCAGACTCCAAGGTATTTGAAGTTATCAACAAATTCCAGTTTCTCTCCAAGCAAGGTGGATAATTGTAGGTGGTGGATGCTGGGGTAGTGGTAGAGCAACTCATTGTGGCAAAGAACATAGCTTTTGTTTTTGGCATTTAGAATAGTTTTTTGTCAAGTAGATTGTGCTGCAGAATGGAGAATTCGGATTGTAACAGTTCACAGGCTTTAGAGGTGAGGATTGCTTGACATATAATACAGTATCATCAGCAAACAGATGAATGTTAGATTGAGTGAGGTTGGCATCAATATTGTTTATATAAATGGCAAAGAGGATAGGCCAAGAATAGAGTCTGTGGTACACCCCTAGCAGTGGTTTTGAGGTGGATAGGTAATTTCCATTTTTAACCAGTTGTGACCTATCTGAAAGGTAATCCTTAAACCAGTTGAGTGATAGGGAATCCAGGCCTAGTGAGTTAAGGGAGGTAATTAATAAGTCATGATCCACTGTGCCAAAGGCTTTACTCAAATCCAGGTACACAGCACAGGTACAATTTTTCTTATCCAGGGCAGTCTGCCAATCGTTGGTTACCTTGGCTAAGGCAGTAATGGTGCTATGCTTTGATCTAAATCCAGATTGTGCAGAATTTAGAAGGTTGTTGTTATCCAGATAGTCCCTTAATTGAGAGTTTACTAGTTTTTCGAGCATCTTGGATAGTACTGGTAGGATGGAGATAGGCCTGTAATTGTTGAGATCCCTAGCATCATCAGATTTGAGTAATGGAACTACTTGAGCTGTTTTCCAAGTAGAGGGAATGGATCCAGTAGTTAGGGAAAGATTGAAGAGATGAGTGAGGGGGGCAGATAAGACATGTGAAGCAATTTTCAGGAAATAGGGATCCAGGGAGTCTGCACCTGCACTCTTAGTAGTGTCTAAATTAGAGAGGAGATCTTCCACTTCTTTCACGGATATTGGGATGAAGGAAAAAGTTGAAGTGGCCATTTGTCCCACAGTAGTTTGCAGGTTCAAGGAAGATCTCAGGATATTTGCAGGTGATGAGTCAAATGCTAGGCCAGCTGTGGCGAAGTGAACATTGAAGGTATTTAAAGATTTCTTGTTTACCTGTAATTTCTGTATCATTTAGTAGCAGTTTGGAGGTTAAGGCAGGAGTAGAATTTTGGCCCAGAAGTCCTTTTATTGTACCCCAGAGTCTGGATGGGTTATTGTAGGAGGCATCCAATTCAGCTGTATAATAGGCAGTTTTGGCAGTTCTTATATTTGTACATGAATTCCTTGCTTTTCTGAAATTTAGCCAATCTCTGGTGTCCTTTTTTTTTCTTGCCTTTTTCCACAGTTTGTCTCTGGTTCTCAAGGCTGCTTTAAGCTCAGAGGGAACCAAGGGCAGGATTTTACCTTAGTTCTGATACTGGTGATAGGTGCATGAATATTGAGAGCATTAGTGATAATATCCTTTAAAGTCTGGAGAGCTGTTTCAACAGAGGTTGTAAGACAGAAATCTTGCCAATATATTGTATTACTCAGGTCATGGAGGTAACCTGAGATATTGAAATTCTTTTTTGACCTTTTGAGGACAAATTCTGCAGGATTTGGTGGTTTGAGGTGAATCTTATGCCAGCTATAGGGTAATGGTCACCACATCACTCGCAGTACTCCTGCATGGAATATAACTAAGGCTTGTTTACCAACATAATATCCAGGAGTGAGCTGTTGCTGGAATTTCTTAGGTTGATCCTAGTTGGGTCTTTATTAGCTGTGTGAATCCATAGGTGTCACAAAGGTTATCAAAGGTGCAGATACATTAGACAGCCAGTTTAAATTCAAATCACCAAGGATGATGGTATCTTCAGGGCCTAGGTTGAGAATTGACCCTAGGTGAGAAAGCAGTTTAAGGCCTGCAGAGGAGGGCCTATAGCATCCAATCAGTTTAAATGAAGACAATTAGGAAGGGATATTTTGATTGATAAACATTCAAATTCATTTGGCTGGATGTGTTGATGAGGAAGGTTGCAGAGATGGTGTCCTTAATGTATATGGCCACCCCACCACCCCTGGAAGGGCTATCTGCTCTGAAATAGCTGATAATTGGGAAGGTTTACAACACTGTCTTTTGTTGTAGGCCTGAGCCAAGATTCAGAGATGACCAGGAAATCTGGAAGAGTATGTGCCACCCAAGCCTGTATTAAGATGAACTTTTTAGAGGCTGCAAGCATTGAAGTGTATGAAGCTTAGGCCTTTATGGAAGTCAGATCAGCAGGGAAGATAAACTTACAATGGGGCCAGGATTAATCTCAATAGTGCCAATGCAGAAAAGGAGGTAGAAGATTAATTTGAGTAGGGCACCAAGGGATAGGGATAGAGTGATCAGAGCGTTTCCTCTTAGTCCTAGGTGCCCACTGTGTAGTGGGAGATGGTCCTGTTATATAGGTGTGACTTTTATCATAACATAGAGTCTGATGGACAGGCATAGTGGATTATTATAAAGCCAGGATACATGTAAGGGGCTAGGGGAGTGCTGGATTGTTAGAGAGGCTTTATGTGGGATACCCCAGGGGTTGCAGTTTAAGAGTGGTTCAAAGTGAATAAGGAATAGATGGTTGTACATTGTGGATGGCAGTGGAGAGCAGAACATACTCATTAACTTATTCATCATGACAGGGGGTATAATATGATTATCATAATGGATTGGGGGAGATGAGAGGCTAAGGAGCAAAAGGAAGCAAGTTAGCATTGTGCAGGGTAGGTATGGGTTAATAAAGAAGGGAATTAGATGTGGGCGTGGATTAGAGAAATGGCAGGAAAGAGTGTATAAATACAATCAACCAAGAGGGGGGGCGGGCAAAATTTTGCGGCTTTGCCCGTACCTTTCACACTGCTTCTCCCGGCCTCCTGGATCTCTTGGTCGGCTGGAGGTCGCCGCCGGCCCGCTGGCGGCTCGGAGCCCCTTCTGCGGCTGGAGCTGGAGGGCTGTGCCGGCTGCAAGGCAGGGGACAGAGGAGAAGGCAGTGAGAAAGCTACTTTATTGCAGGCAATCTGCAATTAGGTGCAAGGATCAAAATCTGCACAACAAAAGACTGGGAGGGTTTGGGGGTTAGGCGCCTAAGCGTCTAGCCCACACAGATCACCAGAAAAAGGCTGAATCACTAGCAAACATCACATCAATACAATGTTTAAATTGCCCACAATTTTAAGTTAAAACAGCTCTTTTTAAGATTACTTAATAAAAGTTTCAGCTAAGCAGAAAATCCCATCTAGAATAGTGTTGCAGAGTCCAGCTAAAGTCAATGGGAAAGGCGCACCAATCAGAAGCAATGCAGAGACAGCGGTCACTTCCCGATTGGTTGCGGCTTTGCCCGTACCTTTCACACTGCTTCTCCCGGCCTCCTGGATCTCTTGGATCTCTGGATTCTATATCCCTTCTACCTGTTGAATTGCAGTTTTCTTTCTCATATTGTTCAATTCTCTGAACTATACAATCTCTTATCTCTGTAGAGTGGAGAAGTTGATTATTTAGCTTCCAGATGGTCTGTCTAGGAATGTTAGAAACAAGATTAAGGGTGCAACTCACCATAGAATGATCCGATATGATCCCTGGAATAATGCTACTATGCACCAATCCAGGAAGCATACACTGGCTCATTAAGAAATAGTCAATTTGGGACCTGGATTTGTGGACTTCCGATAAGAATGTGTACTCCTTACAGGAAGGAAATAACACCCTCCATGGGTCACACAAACCCAGATTGTCGGACAGGTCCCTGATAGATCTCTGTGCCGGAGAAAGGCCCTTACCTCGTTTACCTTCTTTATCCAAATCTGGAGTAAATGGTAAGTTCCAGTCTCCACCCAGCAATATTGGCAGGTGAAGAAACGGGGACAAAACATTTAATAATTCCATAAAGAAGTCTGGTGCATCTCCGTTTGGGCCATACACACTGCCTAAAACTATCCTAGTCTGGTTTAAGAGACCTATTATAATTATGTAGCGACCACCAGGATCTGTCAGTTGCTTCTCACACATGAAAGCAATGTTCTTGGTGATTAGTATGGCAACCCCCCTACTAGCTGTGCTATCTCCAGCCGTTTATACTTGGCCGACAAACTGACGCCTCATCAAATTAGATTCCCTTTCAAGTAAATGTGTTTCTTGCAAACATATTATCTGGCCCCCTTGTAATTGCAGATGTCTCAACATCTTGTATCTCTTTATTTTCTTCCTAGCCCCTTTGATGTTCCATGTGATGAATTCATATGTGCTACCCATCATCCAAGTGCCCATTATGATCCCATCAGATATTAGCCTCCATAGCATCCTTCCCTATTATTCTCAGCACCACCTGATGAACCAATCTTCCCATGCGCTTTTCCTTTAACCCAATTCTACTTATCCCCTTTCCATCATCTCTGTTTCCCTTAGTACTCCCATATATTCCCCATTTAACCCTCTTACCCCAAACTGTACATGCAACATTGACCCATATATGTTTCTGGTACAATCTTCCCCCCTCCCCTCAACAGAACAACATTACGGCCCGTGATATCCAAGATTCCATTCCTCCTGATCTCCCTCCAGCCTCCCCCTCCCTCTAACCATTATATATCTAACTTTCTAACAGGTGATAACCATTACACGTCTAAGGCTCGAGGGAAAAAAAAAACATTTAACCATGAACTACTAAACATCAGACTTTCATTAGTAAATAAATTAACACATCAGCTGTTTCCAAAACTAAAAAAGTCCTTTCCTTCATTGCCCCGATTGCACAATTAACTAATTCTTTAACTTCAGGTTTCTATCCTTTGAAACCCCATTGAAACAGATCAAAACATATCCCCATCCCACTTCACAATTGTTTCAAACAAGACCCCAATTTTTAAATTACCAAACGTTGAATAAAGCATGCTGTTATACTGCACAGCCCCAAAGTCTATACCCCTACTCCAGAAGCACGAGGAAGCTAAAGAAAGAATACCCCCTAGCATATGCATATGCCTTTAAAGTCACTGCTTCCTCAGCCACAGACCCTATCTGGGGTTACTCTTTACCAAAAGGGAAAGAAAGAGAAAATGAAAACTAAAATAAACTAAGCAGACTTGCACTACAGTCCACACTATCAAAATCACAGGCACTAACTAAAGGGAAAAGTAATATGAAAAGTAATATGGGAGCTCCCTCTTGTGGCTAAGAAGCGACACAGTTTCACCGTTTCAGTTCCTTTTATCAAGTTAACTTAAATGATCACAATGGGAGATTCCGTGGTTAAATACCAGTCCCCATTCAAACTCCCATCGACTGCCATGAGCCGCGGAGCCCCCTCGCTTCCACGAGGATATCCTTCTCAATCTCTCAAGCAACAAAGTGGTACCTTCATAACCGAATCAATGGTAATCCAGATCGGAGATACTGTTAATAGCGACAAATATTTCCCCCTTAGTTATTAATACCCACATACAGACCGGTTCAGTGCACCGATATCTGATTCTCTCTAGTGTCCCTCCTCGTTTCTCCGGATTCCCGCAGGTTCCAAACAGCTTCTGAAAACAACAAGATAGCTGCCTGTTAGATCCCCAAAGTGAGAAGTGGCTGCGATGCTACGATTCCTGAATAAGCGGAAGTGGGGAAACTGCCTCTCGCTGAAAGGACGTGTAGACAGCGCCAAATACAGGATTTACAGACTTAACTACTCCTGCAGCCCCATAGTTTTACTTATGTTGGGAGACTAACAAATCTTATTACTCTTTTATTTTTCTTTATTTTCCTGTACTTAATTGTGTTTCCTTTTGGTTGTAAAGGCTGATCCTCTTCTCCCCCTTCACCCTTGATTGAATAAATATGGGAGGGCTTCCTGCAACCCCTTCCTCGCTGACTGGGCGTCCTCAAAACTGGACCACTGTCCAGAAAGTAAAACCTGTAGTCTCACTGGGTATCCCATGCTGAAGCGGGTACTTGAGGCAATCAATTTGGTTATGATCGGGTGGTACTCAGCCCTCTTCTGATGTACCGATAGTGGCAAGTCCTGTGTGATTCTTAACGGGGTCCCTTCCCACCTTACTTTATTTAATTCCTTAATTTTAGACAGTACAAACTGCCTCTCCTGAAAGTTCAGAAACCGGAAAATTAACGTGCAGGGGACCCTGATGGTGGCATTGCCCGTAGCGCCCGGTGAGCCCGCTCAATTGTGTACTTTTCTCCAAAGGGCATAGGGCCTGCGATCTTTTGCAGAAGTTTCTGAATGAACAGGATTGTGTACGCTCCCTCTTCTTTCTCGGGGAGACCAATAATTATCATATTGTTCCTTCTGCTCCGTCCCTCCAGGTCTTCGATTTTTAGATCCATTTTATTAATTTTTTGCCTCAGGTTCACAATCTCCGGTTCCTGTTTAGCCACCCGCTTCTCCAAGGAGGTAATTTTAATTTCTGTATCCCCTGTGCAACGAGATAGATCCTCTAAGGCCTGAGTTACAGCTTTCAATTCTTCCGTTACCGAGCAAAGCTCCGATCGAAAAGGTTTGAATTCGGCAAGAAATTGTGCCAGTGTCAGGGGTTCATTCTCCGGACTGTTTATTTCACTCTCCGGGCCTCCCGTGAGTATGGAGACTCTGGCTTTTTTCGGAAGGGCCTTCGCCGGGGATACTGGCGTGGTATGTTTAGGTGGTATCCTTCTCATCTCTGCTTCCATCTGTTCCCAATTTCCGTATACCACGTTCTAGAAACCTTTAGCAGACTTAATCTGAGTAAATTCTTTATGTAGATCCTCTGGAATCTGTGTAATAATGACTTATATTGGAGTGGGAGGCTGGAGCTATTCGACCAGGCTGCTAGCACGGAACTTGCATCACGTGACTCCCTGATCTCTTCCTTTACATAGAGAGCTACTTCTCCTCCCCTTTTACCCTCCCTGTCCCTCCTGTAGATTGTGTATCCTGGTATGTTGACATCCCAGTCATGGTTCTCTGTGTATCATGTTTCTGTGACTGCCACAATATCCAGGCAACCCTCTTCCATTAAGGCCACTAGTTCAGGGAGCTTGTTACACAGACTACGGACATTGGTACTCATCACCCTCCACTTTTGATAGCCTTACCCCTTTGGCCCCATTCCTGTCCTTACTGCCTTTGCCTTTTTCACATTACCTCTGTCCTGCTCCTAATAACTTCTCTACCTTGGTGTTTACCTCACTAATTACCATGTTTTGTGGGGGATGCTGGGATTTCCTGCTCCTTTTCAGTGCCTCCCCTTGGCTGGTTTAAATGCTTGCTAATGAAGCATTTAAACCTCTCACCTAGGATCCTGGTTTCACCCCTGGACAGATGCAGACCATCGCACCAGTAAAGGTCTGCATCACTCCAGGTGACTCCCCAGTCCCCAGTGAAGCCAAAACCCTGAGCTCCACACCAGTTTTTCAACCACTCATTGAATTCCCTGGTGAGGAGTGCCCTAGCATCATCCTTACCATAGACAGGCAGCACCTCCGAGAAGGTTACCATATGCGCTAGAAACATAGAAACATAGAATTTGATGGCAGATAAGGACCACTTGGCCCACCTAGTCTGCCCAGTTTCCTACCTAACAGATAAGCTGCAGATCCTAGTTAACCAACAGCTAACTTGCACAACTAGCATTACTTGTCTAAGGCCCCTCCCCAACTCTACAAACTCCTCTTGCACTGCTTTGATCCCATTCCTAGCCAGGTCATTTGTCCCTAGGTAGACAATGACATCCAGCTCCCTCCCTCATGCAGCTCCTCCCATGATCCTTAGGATTTGCTTCCTGTCCCTCCAAGCCATGGTGCCAGGAAAGCACCTTACCTCCCTCTCCCCTTCCTCCACCATTTCTACCCCCTTAATGATTGAGTCCCCCACCAGGAGTTGTTTCCTTCCCCTGTGGGCTCCCATGCCACTCTTCTATGGGTCTCCTTTGCAAAGGTTCCCAGCATCCTCCTTGGTCTCCACTGCAGGTGGCTCCATAGAGGAACCACTATCCACCAGAAGAGCGAATGAATTGTGAAGAGGTACAGCTGGAGGGATGCAACTCTGTTCCACCACCCTCTCCCTCCCTGAGCCCACCCTGGTCCAGCCTCTTCTCTTTCTTGGCAACCTCTAATGTAGTGACATTGGTCCTGGTGGTCCTTGGGTGGGGAAGGAGGTTTCACAAAATCCTAGCCAGGTCAGCCTGGACATGGGCAACCTCCTCTCTCAGACCAGAGAGGTTCCTGCAAATAGGGCAGCATCACAGCCTCCAGAATGTCTCCTGGAACACTGCTGCCCCAAAGCCAGTGCACTGCACCACTCCTATCATGTCTTATTTTGTGTCCCCTCTCCTGTTTCTCTGTATGCTTACTCTCTCCTCTCCTTACTACTCTCACCCTTCCTGTTCTGGGACAGCAACTTCCTATCTTCTTCAGTAGCCTCCTTCTTTCTTGCTCAATGTCAGACCACCAGCAGCTGGGGGGAAGAGTGAGCTTCTTTTTTCCTTTAGGATTGACAAAACCAATGTTTCTCTATGATCCTTCCCTTCATACTGCCAAACAGGAAGTTCCTGTTGACAGTCAAATCCAGTGGCTATAAAATTAGAACTAGCTTTGGGTGGGTGGGATGGAGGACAATTAGTAAGAAAAAAAGGCTAGCAACAGGAAGTTGTAATTTGAGTCACCTGCTTTTATAGTGTCTAAGTCACATCCCCAATTAAGCTCTCTCTCCTCCAACTGGTTTAGCAAAGTCAGCTGATACAGTACCCTTCCCTGCACAGAACACACACTGACTTTCTTTCTTTTCTTTCTTTTTTTAACCCTAAAGAAGACTCCTTCTACTTCTCATAAAGTATCTGTCTACTTATTCTCAACAGACACTGACTCCTGCTGAGATATAAGTGTAAAATTAATAAGAAAATGTAGCTTCTTTTAGTTAGCTGCTTTCTGCTCTACAAGCAAGGCTAGCAACAGGAAGTTGTAAAACACTGGTTGATGGGATGGGAGAGAGAATACCAAGAGACTGACACAGTTGGGGTTACATACTAAGAAGAACAGGAAATTAAGAGGGGCATAATCATGGATCACAAAATTATACATAAACTGGGAAAGGTGTAAAGTGAGGAATTATTTTTCTAATTTATAGATGTGTGAACCCGGGGCATTCAGTTAAAATTAACATGAATGGTTTTAGGTTGGATATCAGAAGGAATTTCGTTTATGACAGGTTAGTGTGTAGAGATGGGGAAGTTGCTGAAATTCACTTCATGAAAAAAATTTGCAAATTTTGGCAACTTTCCTTTGCTGAAGACTACATTTTGTATAGTCATGTGCCTTGCAAATTGCCTAAAATGTGTGTTGTGAAACCATGTGAATTAGGCAATTTGCATAATTCCATCACATGAATATGTGCAACTCATTGGTGAAACATACTGTATGTGCATTGCAGTCCTTGCAGTGCATACAATATCTCCTGCCATCCACTGTGCTGTAATACGACCCCCACTTACCTTCTGGACCCTTTGATGTATCTAAACACACTCTCATACCACCCAGCCCCCTTCTCTCTCCTCCCCCTGCCCTGGTGAATCTCATTATCATTCATCAGTATTTAAATACTATTAATGGTAGCCAGGCAAGTGTAGTGTGTAATACTACACTCAAAGTTTGTATAATTTTAATATACCCCTCCCCCACCCATGCACTGAACACATTCCCTGCCCCCCACCTGACCAGATACAACTAACATGAAGACACCCCACACACACTCATCCCTGTCTGGTTACCCACCACATTCCTCCCTTCAACAGTACCCAGGAAAAAAAAATCAATTTTTATTGACCTGTAAATAAAGAAAACAGTTCCCCTGTGCAGCTCGTCTGCTCTTTTCAGTGTCTATCTCAGAGATGGCACTGATGAATGAATGGTGCCATCTCTGTTCCTAGTAAAATCTGATTGGCCAAATTTCAGGAGCAAAGATGTCACCATTTACATGTGCCAGCCTAGTGCCATTCTTAATATCATCTGTGAAAAAGCATATTTTGCACTGAATTTCTATCCCTACATTGCATATGAAGATGTAGAACAGGACCAGTCACAGGATCCTAGAGATTGGGGTAAGGGGCAACAGACTTCTAGAGAAACTTAAAGTGATCTTACGAGCTCAAATGGGCAGACTGGGTGGGCCATAGGCCCTTATCTGCCGACAGTATCTATGATCTGTGTGGCACACTACTAGTGATCTTTAACCCCACAGAATTTTCCATGAATAACTGTCCTCTTGGTGCTGACACTTAATTAATTTTCCACTCACCTAGTCATTTTGTCTCCTACTTAAATGCCCTGTATCTTTTTAACCAACTATCCATGCAGAATGGAATTGAAGGTTTTACTGAATTAAAAGAACAGTATGCTCACTGCCTGTCCTTGTCCAATACCTTTGTCACAAAACTGAAGAAACTGATCAGGTTTGTATAACATGACCTCCCCAACTCCTTCCTCTGTGAACCCATGTTGTCTCTTGTCCAGCAGTCCATTCACCTCCAGGAAAATTACTATCCCTTCTCATATTAAGTCTGTAGCAGATTACCTAGAATAGAATTTATGCTGACAGGTCTATAGTACCCTGGGTCATTCGTGCTGCTGCTGTTGGGCATGGGAACTACATTTCCATCCTCCAGTCTCTGGGTACTATACTATGCCTGTCTCCGGTGAGCTATTAAATAGTTTTTACTTTGTTATTGAAAGTGCTTTCACTTTCCTTAGTAGAAATCAGCTAGTCCCTGTGGTCAAGAAACTGTCAGGCCACACTGTCTGTTTTCAAACTATTTGCAGTTTTCTAACTGCTAGCTTTCAAAGAATGTCACTGAACCACTGTGCTACTGCAATTAAACCCTACACTAGCTAAAGAGTTACATGTTTCCATCATACTATTTGTTGTCCAGTCACAGTTCAAAACCCAATCACCATTCAAACTGGAAAGTTTTTTTTTTTTTCATAAACAGCATCACTGAAAATCAGGTTACTTGAATTTCAAACTGCATTGCCTGAAGAGAATGTCAGTCTAAGAATGTAGACTCCACCATCCTCATTCCTTTTGTGGAAGGATATTGCAGCTAGGCCCTTACAGAAGATAATACTGAATTATTTTTGGGCAGTTCCTCATCCATATCATAATACTGTACTGTACTGTCTGCTATGGCCAGACTCTGGGATCTCCACTGTGACTATTTTTGTCTAGACCTGTATGTTCATGTTCATGTCACAAGAGTGCTGCACTTTATACTGACATGTGTGCATTTATGTTTTTAAGTTTCATGTAAGTTTCATGTACAGTATGTGCCGATGTTATGTGTTGAATGCTGACCAAAGAGTGAAACCTAGATGGCAAAATCCCTCAAAGTGACAATCTCGACAGGTTTCAAGATTGTCACTGTGAGGGACCTGAGGACAACATTTCACACTTTCTCCGACTTTCACTCCCCCACCTTCTAAACAACTCCGACTTGGAGTTATTTTAAAAAGGGGGGGCATGGGGGCTGCAGCCTCTGATCTAAACAACACAATGTCTGACAAGGCAAAATTTCACAGGTCAACACTGGGGACCTCGCCATGCTGAACTTCAACAACAATGTCAGTTCAGAATGGGCTCATCTGGGTCTCCATTGTAAATTGGCTTTGCTCAATGGATTTTCACCCTTGAATAAAATGAACTAAATAAAATGATGATGAGCTGCAACATTGTACCTGTATGACTTCCCACATTTGTAAACAAGAAGTGATGACAGTGATGGTTATGGGAAAATAGGAAAAATAATTCCAGCCTCTGAGTTCATTATAAATATTTGAGTCTGCTCCTTTCTTCTACCACTTGAAATGATTGCTTCCTCTCATTACTTTCAAAATCATAGTGAACTGTAGTAGATTTTCGGAAAATAGCATTGGGGAGCACAAACAAACAGTATACCCCCCCAACAGCAACACCAATAGAGCGACCTACATTGCTGCCAACAAAATCGTCAGTTCATCGACAGGTCACTGTATTGGTGTGCCAAAGACAGGGGCACACTGTCTCCTGCTCCTGCACCCCCTCCCCGAATCAACTCCGACTCGGAGCCTCCCATTAGAAAATGGACTGGGAGTCCATTAGGATTTATGCCAACCACAACTTGCGGTCAATATAAATTCTGTCGCTATGATGCCGGTCGACAAAATTGTTGTCGATCTGGCATCGTAGAACCCAAACAAATAATGACAAGATGTAAGACAATTTTACAATCAGTGTCACTGCAGCTTGCTGATTGTCTCCTGGAGGACTCATATAGTGCTCATGGTGACATTTTGAAAGATTTAACTCAGATGAAACTGAAGTGAATACATTTAAAGACAACACTAGTTACATTCAGTGTAGATTGCTAATGAATTGCAGAAGATTATTATATAATTAAAAATTAAGACTCTAATGCATAAAAAGTTTGAGCATAACAGAATAGATTACCTCACTGCAAAGTTGTTTTCTTGGAAAAAAGAAAGAACCCTGAATTGATCACCATGGCATTGTGGCTGAGGTCATAGCCAAGACCAATTTTTAAATATCTTAATATGCCAGCTGAAACATATTTGCTTCCGAATGTGAGATGGAACCATTACTGAATTTGTAAGAGGACGAAGCTGAAACACCACCTTCCTACCAACTGCCTTGCAGGAGCAACAGAGACATCAAATGCAGGTTCCCTATCAAGGGTTATGGTGGGGGGGGGGCTAGGGGATGGAGTACCTCTAGGAGGAAGCAATGCAAACAACAGGTCAAAAAGGAGATTAGTAAAATTAATCTGTCCTCACAAAGCTCTTAGAGGCAAAACTGAGAGCTTCAAAAAAAGGTCTTAATTTTGTTCCCATTCATAATTTAAAGCTATTTAATACTTTTGTTGATCTCCATAAATTGACATGTAATTTGAACTTTAGAATTTTTCAACAGAAACAAGATAGGCTATAACAAAGCTATTAAACCCTTAAGATGTGGCCTTAAGTCTTATAATGGAACTACCATATCCAGGACACATGAATTACCAGAACCCAAAATTCAAGCCAGCATCCATGTTCTACCTTCAATATATTTCAACAGTGGCAAGATTTGAAAAAGTCTGTGAATGTGATTTGGGCATTCTTTTAATAATCTACCACTGGTGAACTTTGTCAATGTCACAAAGGATGAGAGAGAGAGAGAGAGAGAGAGAGAGAGAGAGAGAGAGAGAGAGATGAAAAATAAGGAGATAATCATCAAATACCCCCCAAAATTACGTTTGGTGGTATATATGGACATGTACAGTACATATGAGATGTTGATTATCCACTGCAGACTATGGATTTCTGTCTACTGCTACTGTATCTTGTGACCACACTAACAATTACAAAGCCAGTGTGGAAGAATATCTAGACTCCAAGTCTGTTATTTCTTTGCAGATCAAGAAGTTCCTCACTGTGTTAACTGTGTTTGGTCCACTTAGAGCCACCTTATACTGTATATATTATATATAGATTCATAAAGGCTAACATAATTCCCCAAGATACCCTATAGTAGCAGATTGTTCTCTAACTAAACTGTTATCTTAGTTTCAGGATTTGCATGTTCAGAAACTGGTTACAGTATTGCTTTTCTATATGCAGGATATAGCTGATATTCTGCAGGTTCCATGGGATCTCCATCTGGAGCCACACTGGCATCTGGAGTGGTTTCATGTCACTGTAGTGACAGAAAATTTGCCAACCTTCAATACAACGATGGCACAATGCCAACAATTGGCATTATGCTGTCACTGTATAAAAGTTGTTTTCTGCGAGGGGCTTCACCCCCCTGTACCCCCCAGGTGAGAGGCTCAGCCCCCACATCCCTACACTATAGATTACCAACTCTGAGTCAGAGTTGGTTCAGGGAGTGGGAGAACTCCCCAGAGACAGCAGCATCAGGAAACCAACAGACCATCACAGTGAAGAGCCGATTCTGTCACTATGATGGTTTTCACTGTTTTCCCGTTGCTGTGGCAAGGGTATACCTTCTGGAATCCATGAACATCAAGTCCCTTTATGTAAATATCCCCCAAGAATGTGGCTAACATCTCCATGGTAGTGTTTGGACACAAGGATGGAACTTCCAGAGAACTTTAAATTTACAGCTGTCTGATTTTATTTTGAAATTGAACAGGTTTATTTTCATAGGTCCATTCTTTCTCCAAATAAAGGGTATGGTGGTGGGTGTAGGTTTATTGCAGCAGGAAGTCATTAACAAACAGAGGGGCAATCATTTTCTGGGAAAAATTAACCTCTGGAGATTTTATATCGAAATCCTAATCAAGTGACTTGGTATTTCAATCAATCAATCAATCAATCAATCAATCAAGTCTTTATTTAACCAGGCATTCATCGTTGAGCAGAAGCTCATTTGCAAGATGGACCTGGGTGGAGCATGAACAATTGTATATACAGGTCAACACAGGAATTTACAAGGCAATACAGATAATACTCTTTACAGAGAGGAAGAAAAAGAAGTTCATATGTACATAGAATTATACAGATATTGTACAGATTACATGGTATTTACATACATAGAAGTGTCTATAGGAAGATAAAGCAGGTTATCTAAGGTTGCAGGAGGAAGTAACGGAAGAAAAAATAAAAATAAAAATATACACCAGTTAGAGGTGAAGGTAGGGGGGAAGAGAGGAAGGGAAGTAGGGGGAGAAAGGCTAGGAGGGCACAGTGCACAGAAAGGAGTTGGTAAAGCTGGATGTAGAGAAGGTGGATGGAGAAAAGGAGTATGTGTGAGCCCCAGGATTGAATGCTATAAAGTACGGGGCATGGTAGGATGTCACAACCCAGGGTATTGAGCTCCTATCTGAGGTTGGGAAAGGAAGAATAAGGGGATGGATGGGCCTAGTGTTGATAAGACAGGGGATAAGAGAGAACAATTAGGCTGGTGAGAGCAAGCTGGGGGTCAGTACTTAAAATTGGGTCTAGGCGTGCTATATACCAGTGCAGACACTGGTACTGGGTCTGAGTGGGTGGAGCAGTTACATACTTTCTGATTTAATGGCAATAAAGCATCTTGAAAGCATTTATACCGATTAGAGTGCGTAATTTGAGGGTTTTTGTAGATCGCTCCATAAGGTAGGTAGCGAAGCTTATGGCTGCCCCGTCAAGTGGGATTTTGCTTTGGGTACTTTTAAGTGTAATAGCTGAGTAACTTAACGCATATTTCCCAATTATACTAGGGAAACAGCAGGAGATATAGTAAGGCAGCTTATTAGAGATGGCTCTATAGGTCCAGAGAGCTGCTTCTGTTGCGCCTGAACTTTAGTGATGTCCATCCCACTGCCGCATATAGGGTGCAGTGATGTGTGTCAAAGGGGAGTCCCATTATAAACCTCAGTGCTCAATGGTAGAGTGTGTCCAGTTTAGCCATGTAAGAGTTGGGGCATTGGCTGTAGAGGAAGTCAGCGTAATCAACCAATGATAGGAAAATGGATTGGACCAGTTGTTTCTTGGCATCTCTGGTGAGAAATTGGTTGATTCTAAAAACAGTCCAAGCCTTTGCCGAAGTCGCTTTAGCAAGTCCTCATATGTTCAATGAAGGAGAGTCTTTGGTCTATCAAACTCCCAGATACTTGAATTTTGGAACAAATTCTAGTTTTCACCTAGAACTGTGGTAATTTGGAACTTTCCCACTGGACACAGGGTTAGCTATCTGAGGATAAAGGAGAGAGGACCATCGCTTTAGTTTTTGGCATTAAGGAGTAGCTTTTTGGAGGAGTTGGCTTGCAAAGGTTGAATTCTGACTGTAGGTCATTGCAGGCAGCTTCAGGTGTTGGGCGACTCACGTAGAGAACTGTATCATCTGCAAACAGATGGATGTTGGCTTTTTATACAGTAGTCGATGTTATTAATGTAGATTGCAAAAAGTAAGGGCCCTAATATAGAACCTTGAGGTACCCCTCTTTGCAGAGTTTTTAAGGGGGACAGGCCTCCTTCGGCTTTAACTTGTTGAAGGTGCCCTGTAAGATAGTCAGTGAACCAACGCAGAGAGGAGGGGTCCACACCTATGGTTTGAAGGGCGGAGAGGAGCAGACTATGGTCGACGGTGTCGAACGCCTTGCTTAGATCAAGGAAAACAGCACAAATAAAGTTTTTGCTCTCAAGATTACGCTGCCAGTCATTAGTAACTTTGGCGAGGGCTGAGATAGTGCTATGTTTAGCTCTGAACCGGACTGCATAGGATTTAGCAGTTCCTAGACTCAAGGTGAGTCCTCAGCTGTGCATTTACAATTTTCTCAGGAGCTTGGACAGGACTGGAAGGAGGAAATTGGCCTGTAGTTAGTGAGATCGCCACGGTCACCTGATTTGAACAGTGGTATGACATGTGCTGTCTTCCATACAGGTGGTAAGGTGCCCTGAGACAGGGATAAGTTAAAAGGTGGTGACGGGTATTGCTAGTACGTGGTAGGCAATTTTAGGAAGTAAGGGTCAAGGAGTCGGCCCCAGCACTTTTCTAGTATCCAACTGAAGCAAGAGGTCCTCTACCTCTTTCAGTGTGGCAGGTTGTGCTAGGTGCGCAGCGTAAGCTTATCGGAGTTTCAGGCAGTTGGCTGGCAGTCTGGGAGTGAAGTATGTTTGCAGGGGAGTTATCAAATGCCATGCCTGCAGTAGCAAAGTGGTTATTGAATGCGTCAAGTATATCCATCTTTTCGGTTATAGTCAAGTTGCCAGAGGTAATCTTGGTCGGGAGTGAATTTCCTGGGGAGTGGCCTAGCAGATCACTGATTGTGTTCCAGAGCTTGATTGGGCTTTTTGTGGCAGAGTCGAGTTCGGATTTGAAGAAGGTGGCCTTCGATTCTCTGATTGTTTTGGTACATAAATTTCATAGTCTCCTGAACTGGTTCCAATCCTCTGCAGTGTTCAGTCTGCGTGCTTTTTTCCAGAGCTTATCTCTTTCTAGAAGCAAGGACTTGATCTGAGGGGTGAACCATTTACAGGTTTTGGTCCTAGTTCGAACTTTAATAAGGGGAGCATACTTATTAAGGGCCTTGATAGAATGTTGTGGAAGATATTGTAAGCTAGCGTAATCATTTTGGCCAGGTAGAAATCTTGCCACTCAGGGAGTACTTAAGCTCGTTTAGGTAGGCATGTTCATTGAAGTTGCGCCCGGATCTCTTATAGAGAACTTGCTGATGGGTGCTGGGTTGTTGGTGGATCTTACTCCGCACAATAAAACAATGGTCGCTGGCATCTGAGAAGAAGACATCAGGCGTGGGAGAAGAGATGAGGTTTGCTCACCATTAGCACATCCAAAAGTGTACTTTTACTGGGGTTCTTCACGTTTGGGCATGTTGGTTCAGTAATAAGTTGCGTCAGCCCATGTTCATCACAGAAGAATGCAAGGGGGGCAGCTGTGTTAGAGAGCCAGTCAAAGTTGAGGTCTCCTAAAATAATAGTTTCTGGCAGCTCCTGTCCCAACTTGTCACTTAGACATGACACAAGCTGTAGGCCAGCAGACGGTGGTCTGTAGCATCCTATTACGCAGAGTGCAGTAGTCTGTGTAATTTCCACTTTGAGAATTAGGCATTCGAATTCGCTGGCGACAGATGCCGAGGATAAGTAGGAGGCAGAAAATTTGTCTTTAATGTAGATAGCTACCCCTCCTCCTCTGGCATGCCTATCAGCTCTGAACAAGGCATAGTTGGGTATGTTTACTTCTCTATCAGTGGTGCTGGTCTAAACCAAGTTTGAAATCACAAGTATGTCAGGAGGTATGGTTTCAGGTTTGTATTAAGGTTATCTTTTAGCAGGCTACATACGTTAATATGCAAGAAGCTTATTCCTTTTAAATTTGCTAGTTCTGCTGGCAAGCAATAGCTTCTGGGGGCCAGGGTTGAGTTCTCGTTGCCTGAACAAAGCAGGAGGATAAGTAGGATTTTCTAAGGCGCTAATTATAAGCTTGTAATTCCTGCCTTTCTCCGTCTAGTAGATCTGATGTTTTAGGGACTGGAAAGTAGCCACCATAGAAGAGCTGATCTGTTGTAGCAAGAGCTAGTACCCCTACCACAATAGGTGGGGAGGAGATAGAAGTCTGCGTGGTGGGAGGTGGGCCTTGTGGTGGGGAGTGTTATAAGTACTACTGGTATGTGTGGTCCAAGAGCAGGGTTCGGTACTGGTACTTGGAATCACAGGAGGCAATTAAAGGATAAGTTGCCATGTGGTATACAGCACAAGGTGCCGTTGTAGACCAAACATGATGGTAGTTCAGGTGTCCAATGCTGGGTAGCTGGTATCAGCAGAAGAAGGGCAGTAAAAGGAGCCATATAGGGCCCGACATGATGGTACCTCAAAAGAGCCACTCAATTAGCCCAGGGGCCAGTGGGGTTGCTGGATTAATGCAGCTTATCAGTAGCTTTCGATCCAGGTTGACCCAAATTTGATAGCATTAAAGATATTTAGTGGTGAAGGCACAGCCAAGGAGAGCCTATGCGTTTTAGTAAGGTGAGCCCTGAGAGTTGGATCCCTGAGGCTGGATAGAGAAGAGGGGATCACGAGCTAAGTCTCTATTGGTGGGGGCACTGTCAGGGACGTGGACTAATAATTTGGCAGGAGCTACTGTATTTAATAATCAAGCGAGGTGGGGGAGGGGTGCGGTCGAAAGTTGCGGCAGTTACCCGTGCCTTATGAACCTTGGGTCCGTGTTTCGCGATCTCGAGCATCGGCTAGAGGGGTGCCGACCGCCCGGTAGCCGGGAATCCCGCGGCTTAGGAGCTGGGAGCCTGGGCTACAGTTTCTCAGCTGAGGGAGAGAAGGAGAGTGAGGGTTAATAAAGTGGATTCACATAAAGGGTTAGACAGAACAGCAGGGAGTCCAAAATTTGCAGAACAAAAGGACGTGTATGGTACCAGCAAAGCCAAAAGAGGTAGTGACGAGTAGTAGTAGGTGGTTGCACCCCAAGGTAGTTTGTTTGGTGTTGCTGGCCTGCTTAACTGCAAGCTGGTTTATAGTTGAAAGGGTATATAGTTGAATTAGGGTGAGGTCCCTAACAATAGGGCAGGTAGAGCAGTAATTGAGAGGAGTTAGATGGAGTGGCTGGAGAAAAGGTTGAGAGGAAATGTGGGATCCTGTGGGTGGGACTGCTTTAAAAAGGGGCGGTAAGAAAGTGGGTCAAGTCAGGTATTGAAGACAGGGAGGCCAATAGCATGAAAATGTGCAGCAGTGGAGTGACCAATCTGCTGCTAGGCTGAGGAAGGGGTGGAGTAAGGGTCTATTTAATACTGTGAGGAGGAGGGAGGGGGCGAAAAAATTCAGTCCAGAACAAAGCACAGAAAGAGATTTCCCTGAGACCATGAAGCACCAGGCGTTTGTCAAGAATGTGATGACTTTGCACATTTTCTACATAATTCTAACTCTTGTTTACAGTTTTGAGTTCACATTTTAATATCATTTACTTCCTGGATCTTAACATCAACAGAAATTAGGATGGGGTATCTCAGCTGAACTGTTTAAGAAACCTTCAGATATGAACACCTTGCTGCCCTCCCTCAAGCCAAGCAACTTCCACACATGCTGCACCATCAGGAATATTTATAATTTTCACTTTCTTCCCCTCAAGCATATTCCATGATAGGGTTGATTTTGACAGACATTCCAGTGAGATTGTGGGTTGGTTTCTTTCTAGGGATACAATTGTAAGACAGCTGAGGTTGCAAAGAAACATGCTGAGGGATGTAACAGAGATTATCTTTTAGTATATACAGTAAAACTAACACATCTGATTCAAGAGGCCAGTTGATGTCATTACCAGCTACTCAACACATGCACAACACATACAGGATATTCTGAAACATAACTGACCTATCCTTCGGACAGAGCCCCCTTTAAAGGAGAAGGAAGTGGATAACTTTCCTAATAAGGGTTTCAAGAGGGGGCTGAACCTGGTGGGTGTATAGGCTGCTTCATAACCTCCAAACTGAACAATGTCCCTTTTCTTGGCTATTGGATCCACATAAGGTTGCTTCAAATGTGAACATTGTTAATTGTGCTTGATTATCCACAATACAAATGTGTTCACTGCTAGTCTGAATGCATCAAAAAATATCCCATTTTGAATTTCATCAGTTGCAGTATTTCTAATGCAATATACAAGACACAATACAGCTGTTGTGTCTTCTACAATGACAAAACCTCAAGAATGTGGAAGATTCATGTGGGAAAATACTTAAGGGCTATCAAGAAAGATGACAGTACCAAGCCATTGGAAGTCCATGCCCTCAAATGCAGAGGCCAGGAAAAGCATAAACCCTTTGTTTTTGTGAGGAGAAAAGGTGAACTTTGTTAGAAAGGGAGACATCAAAACATAAAAACATAGAATTTGATGGCAGATAAGGCCCACCTAGTCTGCCCATTTCTCTACCTAATGGATAAGTTGCAGATACTACTTAACCAACAGCCTTCTTCCTCCTACCCACCACTAGAATTGCCTTATGTCTGTCCCATGCATTCTTGAATTCCCCTGTTTTTGACTCCACTACCTCCTCAGGAAGGCTGTTCCATGTATCCACAACCCTCTTTATGAAAAAATACTTCCTCACATTACCTCTGAGTCATCCCCCCTCTATCTTCAAATTGTGTCTCCTTGTTCTTGCACATCTCTTTTTCTGAAAGATGCTATCCTCTTCTACTTCAATGATTCCCTTATGGTACTTGAAAGTTTCTATCATATCCCCACCTCCTTCCTTTTGTAGAGGGTATACATATTAAGCTCCTTTAATCTCTCTTTGTATGTCTTCTGGTGTAGACCCTGCACCATTTTAGTTGCCCTCCTCTGGACAGCCTATATCCTGTCTATGTCCTTGCAGAGGTGGGATCTCCAGAACTGCATGCAGTACTCCAGATGGGGTCTCACCAACTGTCTGTACAGAGGGACAACAACTTCCTTTTTTCTATTGGTGATGCCTCTCCCTAAGCATCCCAGTATCCCACCAGCCATTCTAACTGCCTTCTCACATTGCTTGCCCATCTTAAGGTAATCCGATATGACTTCCCCCAGTCCCTTTCCATTTTTGTTGGTGTTAGTATATCACCCCCCAAATTGTGTACTCTTCCCCGGTTTTTGTTTCCCAGATGCATTACTTTGCACTTCTTTGTATTCAGTCTAAGCTGCCATACATCTGATCATTCCTCCAACCTTGCCAAGTCCCTTTGCATCCTTTCCAACCCACCTTCTGTATCAATCCTGTTGCAGATCTTTGTGTCATCTGCAAAGAGACATACTTTTCCTTCCAGTCTGTCTGCAATGTCACTTATGAAGACATTAAAGAGGACCAGTCCCAGGACTGAACCCTATGGTACCCTGCTTGTAACCCCCTTTTCTTCAGAGTGGACTCCATTTACTATTACCCTCTGTGTCATGTTGTCCAGCTTATTGTTTACCCAGGCTACCACCTTGGGATCCGCTCCAAGGATGGCTAACTTGTATATTAATCCTTTGTGTGGGACTGTGTCAGATACCTTGCTATAGTCTAGGTAGGCCATGTCCACAGCCCCTCCCTGGTCTACTACTTTGGTCACCCAGTCAAAGAAATCTATTAAATTCATCTGACATGACCTTCTGTTCTGCCAACTCAAACCAAGCAGTATTTGCCATTCACACTCACATACACACAATAACAAAACAATAAGTACAGCAAGCCAAAGCTTTATTATAGCAAAATATAATACAAAAGGTTATACATCACCGATTCAATAAAGCATCATCCAAGCCCTCTTCCAAGGGCTGGGAAGCCCCCTTGTCAGCCTGGCTAGGAGTCTCTCGAACCGGGAACTGGCCCCACAGCGATGCGTCCACCCTGCAGGAGAGGCTTCTAACCAGGCATCTGGAAAGTCCCATTTTATATGTTTTATCTGGTATTTAAAATGCTAAACCATCATGTCCTAAGCACTGGCCAGGTGCACAGAACATCACGAGTTCAGCATGACAAACACCACTTATTCTCATAATAAATAGTTGGCATTCGTTAGATCATCATGCCCTAAGCACTGGCCAGGTGTCCAGAACATCATGAGCCAAACAATGCCAGAGATTCTCACAACATCTTGTATGCGACCTTCAAGTCAGCAAAATACACTGTTTAAAGCAAAACATAATAATGAGGCTATCTAAAGAGCAAAACACCAATTAAATGAAGCAGCATGTAAAATGGAGTCACACAATACAAAATGGAGTATGAAATGACATACATTACATGAAATAGCATACAAAATGGAGTAACAATAATCAACATATTATACTACCACTACATTCGGTCCTTTGATTATTGTGAATACGATTTGTATGATATTGGTACCATAGCAAAATTACTACGAATATAACATGATAAGTAACAAGTCCAAATAAGCAAGATAATTTTTACTACAGCAATGATTATGATAGGATGTATCAGAATATTTAACACTTTTGTAGCTGATGGAGACCATCCTGTAAAATATCCCACCAATAATGAGTAGTCTCTTGTTGAATCTTGGAACTTAAATCAATCATTTTATTTTTAACTATCGTAGTTTGCACCTGACTTTGCACTAATGATTTATTTCTTATTGCCAAATGAGCCTGCATTACATCTGTTTCCTGAATTATCTGTTTAATTTTATTTAATGAGATACTCAATCTTGATTGATCTAAAATATTGGGCTGCCAATACAAAATAAGCTTCTGCTCATTATCAGGGACCTGTGCATTTTACTGTGGTGGATGACATTACAATCCAATGATTACTAGGAATCCATGATTTGAACACGGTCCTCCACACATATTCATCATTACTCATTAAATCACTCTGGGCCTTATTTCTTTGCATTATAGAATACATATGTCGCATTGTGCATTCTGTCCAATCAATAAATCGCGAAATATTTTCTGCTACACCCATTCCCCATACCTGTGAAGCATTAAATAACTGCAAGAACTCAAAATCATAATTCAAAGTTACTCTTTGGGGTAAGAAAACAGTTGGCATCCATTGAGCTTGTAAGTTAATTAAGCTAAATACATCAATTCCTACTGCTTGCAAACCTGTTAGTCAGTGTTTCTATATCCACACTATTTAAAATTCCATGCCTGCCCTGCTCCACCTAATAGCGTATCATACCAAGCTCTTTTATATTTGCATTTTCTACTAAACATAAACGTTATGTTAAAATGGATTACATTTTTCTGATACCGCTGCGCTACTGATGTACATGTGGATGGAACCTTAACTATACTATCATTGCTAATTACAGGATGATTTTTCAACACTGTAATGTGATCTGCCCAAGTAGTTCTATTAGTTATTGCAGTAGCATTCACGCAAAACAAAGTATTTACATTAACTAGTTCAATGGTTTCGTTAAAAATGTCTGATTGATTCATGCAACAGTCCTCCCTCGGTGAGGAGTTATCATGCACATGTCTGATAAGTTGCAGCATTTAATAGCAGTCTTATTCTGCAAAGAGATTTCATCTGTTTCAGTAGGCATATTGTCCTGGGCCACCAGTTGTTATCCAGAGATTGACCCTGGTGAAAATGTCATGTTCAGTACCACACACTTCTGTCCGGATGGGCAGCTAAAGTTCCCCTGGGTTCTATCTTTGGTATCATTTTTCCAACTCCAGGTTCCTTTACAACCAGTGTCATTACAGTTAACCCTTTGAATCCTTCATCCAGGGGTAACTAGCTCTGCCAAATGGACCATAAGACACACCAGCATTCCTTTTAAAATCCATTGCTGGACCTAGAAAGACACAAATTTCATTATTCTCGAAGATAACATTTATGTGCAGGCACGTATTCCCATTTTTCTTTCCCTGATCTGATGACTAGCACAGTGTTGTCTCGTCCGGTGGCTATCACCTCAGCTGGTTCAGGAGGGCCATTTGGGTTTGTAACCCATATTTTGGCACCATTGTTAAAACCTCCTGTAGATCTAAAACCTTTATCCCCCCTTGCTGTTAAGAGTGTGGGGGCTTGTCCCTTTATAGGGTCACTTTGTTAACTGGAATAATTAACAATTGAGCCACTTGTCATACTGTTGAATTAACAGATTTTGTTCTCTACTATTCAACAAAATTACTTTCACTTCTCCTTGGTAATCACAATCAATCACCCTCCCAAAATTTGTATTCCCTTGAGGGCTAGTTCTGATTTAGGTGCTATCCAACCAAAATGTCTCGTGGAATTTGTATTCCAATACCAGTTTCTATATTCTTGAAGGGCATGTAAATCAAGTCCAGCAGCTTCTGGGTTGCCCTGCAAGAGACAGAGCTCCTGGTGTAATTTCCCAATATAACACTGTTTCTGTAGTTGAGTAAGCCTGCACTTGCAAATTAGGAGTTATCATTCTCATTAAGGGGGTTTCAGATTCTCCAATTGGTCTATTATTTAAAATCTGTAATGCTTTCATGCAAATTCTCTTTCCATTTTCGTAGGCTCCCCCCCCCAATTGTTCTTTCACAATATGAGGATTGGTCTTTGTTGCCCATGTTGGCATATGGGACACTGAGCAATGACAGTTTTAACCAAATCAATGTTAGGGGTACACCCCTACTATATGCCCACCTGTAAGTGGCTTTTTCTCCCAAATGTCCACATTTTTGATGTGCCCATTTTGCCAGCCCTGATAACTGCTGACTTTGAGTTTCTTCAATATCCACTGGAAGAATCTTAGCTTTTTCATCTGCAATAGAATTACACCATCGTTCTAGTGTATCTGAAGCACAATGAGCATCAACATGAAATACAGTGGTCTGAGTATTTTGCACCATAGTCCATATTTCCTGCCACAGTTCTTTTCCCCATATTTCTTTTGAATAAATTTTCCACTCATCCTTAGCCCAAGTGGGCAGCCAGGTTATTAAACCATTGGCTACAGACCATGAATCAATATAAATATGACATGTACCTTGCAACCTTTGTGGGTATTACACTGGAAGGGAGGAAGGGTAGCTTACCCCCTCCCTCCAAGCTCCTACTGGTGGAAGACACAGCTCGAGGTGCAAGAGACAGCTCAATACTGTAGCAATAAAAGGTTAGCTGTGAAACACAGACAAACAACAAAAACAAACACACATCAGTTTAAAATAAAACAAGATTATTTCCATAGGATAAAAGAAGCCAAGCGTCCCTGGGTTCCCTTATCCTAAACATGACAAAATGTCCAGATTGATGGTAATACCGTATTGACGTATCTCTGTAGATGGTAAACTCTCAAAACAGCTGTAATAGTCCTTTTTTCAAAATTGTAAAGTTTGTTCTCTTCACTTAGAATACTAGTTTTGCAATAAAAGTCAATTACATGGTTCACTCTTGGTGTGCTTTCATGAAAACATACATTTTGTGTGAAAAGTTGTGCTTTAGGCATGGAATACACATCAAGTTTGAACTGGTAGTAACATAAAATGTTGAAACACAAGAAGGTCAAATAACGTGCAAAAAGGTCACAGTGTGCATGCAAGGGTCATTCAAACCAGCCATTCCTGTAGTGTCCTTGAACACCACCAATATTAAAATATCTTTAAATAACAATAGAGTACACGATGAAACTGCTACCAAGACAGTACACACACATACACATACACAAAAAGAAATACTTAACACAAAATAAGACTGACATTGTTTCACACCAATTTGCTGAGGTAATGCCCATAGTTCCATTAGAAAACTGTACGTGGTTTAGATATATGCTGCCACCTGCCTGTCTTGTAACACTGACAATTTTTAAACCAACACATTTATACATATTGCCATGCCAAATCTTTCCAGAACAAAACACTGTTTAAACACATCATCTGTAAGTGAACACATCTCGTATAACATGATTACACCTTTTGGCACATAACTAAAATATGGCACTCTGCCATTTTGCAAAAAGTTTCTGGTTTTAACTAGAAGTATGATAAAGCCATTTATAGCTGTTAACACATTACATTTTCACCTAGCAGTGGCTTGGCACGCTGTTGCAAACTACAACTCTTTTCTGCACATTGCAATCTATATGACGCTATAACTCTTTACCATCAACACTACCTGCTCCACCAAACAAAAGTTCTTCACTGACCCTATCTAGGCAGCACAAATGTTCCATTAAAAATAAAGCCAATTAAAACAGTCAGCTATGAAGCAAAGAAGCTTCTTCTTTTTTTTTTTTTACTGTAACATGTTGTGCACTGAAGGCAGTCAATCCTATCTCGCAACTTTGACAACAGAACATAATTACAGAACACAGATATAAGCTAGAAAATATGCATGAGAAAGACGGAGCATTACCTTGTTTAGTATACTGATACAGAAATAAAACAGACAGACATAAAACAACTTTGAATAAAAATTCAGACTTACCCGTGCCAAGGTATTTTTCTTCTTCTTTTCAATACACTAGTCTAAGTAAGAAAACTGACTGCAGGACCTTCGTGATAATTTCCAAACGCTGTAGCTATTAACTCTTTCAAAGGTTTTAACCCTTTCAAAGGTTTTCTTTTGGCCATTTTAGTAATCTGCCAAACCAAGTCTTTTTCCAGAGCTCTGGTTTGCAGTTTAAAAACAAAACAAACAAAAATCTCTAACAGTACTAGGTTGAGATCCATCTGGTAGAGATCCCCAGTACTTGGGTTTAGGATCAAATGTTTCAGCCTCTATAGGAGGCATGGGAACTTGAAATTGATACAGAAAAACTTGAAACTACACAGATAGGCAACATGGGGGAGGATTTTCAAATCATCCAGTCTGTAGTCACCTACTGTGCGTACATCCACACTAGTTTATTTTTCTTTTTCTAGATGTTGCTTATCTAACTTTATTAACCAGCCGCTGCTTTTCTCCTGTAGCAGCCTGAACTGTGAAAGCCATCATTGGCTCTAATAGCATATACTTGCAGCAAGCACAAATTATAAGTAAAAAGGGCAGTTGCCCTTGCTTGTTTGAGCCTTAATACACCTTTAAAAAAAAAGAACTCATCCTTTTTCCTAAAAATAGACATTTTATTTTCGAATCCTGCCGACTACGCCAAAAATGTTCTGCCAACTCAAACCAAGCAGCTATTTGCCATTCACACTCACATACACACAATAACAAAACAATAAGTACAGCAAGCCAAAGCTTTAATATAGCAAAATATAATACAAAAGGTTATACATCACCGATTCAATAAAGCATCATCCAAGCCCTCTTCCAATGGCTGGGAAGCCCCCTTGTCAGCCTGGCTAGGAGTCTCTCGAACCGGGAACTGGGCCCCACAGCGTGGCCCACCTGCAGGAGAGGCTTCTAACCAGGCATCTGAAAGTCCCATTTTATATGTTTTATCTGGTATTTAGAAATGCTAAACCATCATGTCCTAAGCACTGGCCAGGTGCCCAGAACATCACGAGTTCAGCATGACAAACACCACTTATTCTCATAATAAATAGTTGGCATTCGTTAGATCATCATGCCCTAAGCACTGGCCAGGTGTCCAGAACATCATGAGCCAAACAATGCCAGAGATTCTCACAACATCTTGTATGTGACCTTCAAGTCAGCAAAATACACTGTCTAAAGCAAAACATAATAATGAGGCTATCTAAAGAGCAAAACACCAATTAAATGAAGCAGCATGTAAAATGGAGTCACACAATACAAAATGGAGTATGAAATGACATACATTACATGAAATAGCATACAAAATGGAGTAACAATAATCAACATATTATACTATCACTACACCTTCCTGCTGTGAATCCATGCTGCCTTGGGTCCTCTGCCCCAATGGCCTCTAGGAACCTCTAGGAGGGGACCGTCATAACTTACTTTTCAAATGTGAATCCTTTGTGGATAGTCACACTGGGTTTGCTTAAAACTCTTGCCAAATGAATAAAATTGACTTGGTATCCTTTCTAAAGAAACAGTTTCCCCAACCAATTTCTCATATCCCTCAGATGTGGAAAGGCTGTTTTCTGTGATTTTGCTGTTTCCTGCTGATTTCACTACTAATAACTCACACAAATTATACCTGCATAACCAACCCCAAAGCAGATCAAAGGCTCAAATGGCATCAATTCAATTCACTTCCTGATGAAGCCTTAGGGTGAAACGGGTTGAAGTTAGTGGGGTCCTGCCTAGTTTTTCCCCAGTCTGTGCTTCTGCACCTTTACAGGTTTGCACTTTATTGAACTTTTTTGCCTTAATAAAGTGCTGTTAAATTGATGCCATTTGAGCCTTTGGTCTGCTTTTGTGGTGGGTTTTGCAGGAATTATTTTTGTGAGTTATGCTTTCTTCATTTGCACACCAGCTGGAAGGGTGGCTTTCCAGGAGCTGTGAGTTCACTACTAATAAGAAATGTTTTGTTTCATTTTTACATTCACCATGCTCGCACGAAGAGCGAACATTTTGAGAGTGGCTTTTGAGGGGTGTAACACTGCCAGCCCAATGCAAAGTGGTCTGCAAGGAACTTTTCAGTGTTACACCAATCATCAGACAGGCTGATCGTGACACCTGTCTTGCTTGCTGGGTGGAAACTTCATGTATTTGAAAGGAAAGAGCCAATCCAATCATATGTCGGCTCTTTTCTTTGATCTATGCTGCCCAGCAAGCACATATTGGATAATGTATGGTTCTATATCTACAACAAGCATGTGCAGCCATTGAGAGGTTCCCATGGTGACTATTTAAACCTCGAGAGCAAAGTTTGAGAGGTTTTGATCACCATGGGCAGTCTCGAGATGGTGCACATGCTTGTTGTAGATATAGAACCATACATTGTCTTTTATAGTGTATGGTTCTGCTATGACAGAAATATGGACTTTCTTATTCATTTGAAGATAATCTTGGCTTAATTTGTCATTTATTTCCCCCTATGCAATGCTCTTCTTTGTTCGAGCTCTCACCGCCACAACCACTTCTGAAATGGAAAGTTCGTGCATGTGCAACCCCATTCTAAGTTGTTATGTTGCACTAGCTACATAGCTAGCACAGCATAACAAACTTGCTGACTTAGCTAGTGCAGCATAACAACATTGTTGAAGGGATGGATTTCCATCCACAACTACATTCCATCATACACTATAACTGATTTATCAAAATGACCCTGCTGAGGAATTTCACCCTGTAACAAAGAAAAACATCCATCGATGTCTCTTGCTGATGCCCCTGCAAATGTCCCCCCAACTGACCCACCCTCTCATCACCCACCACCCACATTGGGAGTGCCCCGTCCTCCAGTGTTGCCATCTCATAGATTTTTTAAAAATATGCAGCATGTAACAAAGAAAAACATCCATCGATATCTGTTGCTAGAACACCCGTAACTGTCCCCCCTACCAGACCCTCCCTCTCAGCAATCACCACCCCACCCCAAAATCCCACAAATGTAACACTAACACTAGGTGTGCCCAATCCTCCAGTGTCACCACCTCATAGTCTTTTTTTATATATGTATATTTGCCCTGTAACAAAGAAAACCGTCCATCAATGTCTGTTGCTGGTGTCCTTGTAACTGTTCCCCACACCCCACCCTCCATATCAGCACCCAGCACCCTACAGACTCCCCCCCACACACACAAACATAACACTGACACTGGGGGTGCCCAGTCCCCCAGTGTTGCCATATCATAGTTTTTTTACATGTATATATAGCCTGTAACAGAGGAAACCATCCATCAATGTCTGTTGCTGGTGCCCCTGTAACTGTCCCCCCACCCCACCCTACCTCTCAGCACCCCCAAACATAACACTGACACTGGGGGTGCACAATCTCCCAGTGTCACCATCTGAAATAAAGAAAAGTGCCCCATGTCTTTTTTATTAAACCCTGTAAAAAGGAAAACCGCACATCAATGTATGTTACTCCACTAGTTCCCCACCTGACCCTCCCACTCAGCACCTACCACCCCACCCCACCCCCAAGCCCTTACTTACTCACTCACCAGAGCTCCAACACCATAATCCTCCTCTGACCCCAGACACATCTTCACTTTTCAAAGCCATACCGTGAACTGAGGAAATCAGGTATGTGGTTCGATGTATTTTAATGGGATTTTGAACTTAGCAGCATAACTTAGACATTTTTGAATATTTTTACCACAAATTTTCAACATGTCTTTTTTGTCACCGTGCCTCATGAACAAGGACAGTACAATTAGGCAAATCTGACCTGAAAGGTGATTTTGTAGTCACTGCACAAAATCACCTTTTGAACAGAAGTTGTACATTTTCAGCACCCTTGTTCATGAGGTGGGGTCATAAGAAGTCTTTGTTGAAAATTTGGCATGAAAATATTAAAAAAAAACAAAGTTATTGAGCCTACATTGAAATTTGCATATGTAGGCTCGTAATTTTGGTAATTTTCAATATTATTACCCAAAGTTTTCAACATTGTCATTTCTTCACAGCACCTCATGATTGTGGCAGCTATCATTTTCCAAATCCTGTCCAAAATGTGTTTTTGCATCCTGAAAGGTGATTTCCACAGTCTGAAAATTGTTTCCACCCTTCTTCATGAGAAGGGGTAATGAGAAGGCTATGTTGAAAATTTGGTATAAAAATATTAAAAAACAAAGTTATGAGCCTATATTGAAATTTATGAACACAGGTTCATAGCTTTGGTAATTTTCAATATTCTGAACCCAAATTTTCAACATAGAAATTCCTCACAGCACTTCATGAATGTCACAGCTGTTATTTTTCAAGTTCTAGCCAAAATGTGTTTTCACACTTGTGCTGCCAAATCACTCTTGAGCAGGATTTGAAAATTTTCTCCATCCTTGTTCATGAGGTGGGCTCATAAAAAGGCTACGTGGGGTCATAAGAAGGCTATGTTGAAAATTTGGGGCAAACATATGAGGAAAGAACAAAGTTACGAGTCTATATTGCAATTTTTCAATGCATGCTCATTAACGTGGTAAATTTCAATATTTTGATCCCAACTTTTCAACATAACCATTTTTTGACATCATCACATGAATGTGACAGCTGTTTTTTTCTCAAATCCTACCCAAATTATGTTTTAATACTTGTGGTGCAAAATTACATTTCAGCCTTTGTTTTATAAATGGCACATGTCATGCTCAGAAGGAGTGGTCATAAAAAGATTGTGTTGAAAATTTGGGGTAAAAATGTGAAAAACCAATTAAGTTATGAGGAAACAAATTGTTCCAACATTGACTCATATTTTTATTTTTTGCAGATTTTAACCCCCAAATGTTTAACATATCCCTTGTGCTACCCCACCTCCTGAACATGGCAGGTGTCATTTTTCAAATCCCCTCCAAAACTTGTTGCCACAGTCGCAGAGCAAAATCACCTTTCAGATGGGATTTTAAAAATTCCTCCTGTCTTGATCATAAAAAAGGCTGTTGTTCATTTGGGATCAAAATGTAGGAGCCCACTTAAAAGTAAATATTGCCTCTCAGCTGCCCTATCCTAGGTAATTACAATCTAACAATGTGTCAAAGCAGGACACCACTGAAAATGAGATATTGTATCTCATCTACTGTAACCTGGGTAAATATACAGTAAAAATGTGTACAAGCAAGACCTGATAGAACAGAAATACCATCGGCAAACATTCAGCATTGACAAATGCTTGCTGGTTATCAGGGCCCTGGATTCAGGAAACTATGTGGTATTCTGCTATCCAGCTTGCTCTGATATTGAAAACTGCACCTGGCAATGGCACAGGTGGTTGCACCATGCAACTGAGTTGCACCGGAGCAACGAAGGGGATATATTCAAAGAGATGAGCAATGGCGCATCTCTTCCAATTATCCCAAACTATGTGGGAGGCGCAGGCTCGATGTGCCGGCACAGCCCCCCAGACAGGTCTGAATACCTGGAATGGGACTGCACCAGTGCAACTGGAGATGAGCCGGGCTTTGTTTCAAGATATTCAAACCCAAACATGTAAATGGGGTCATTATGCATGCAAGGCACAAATGGGGCCATTTGCATGAGTTGCGCAGGGCTGGCCGGTGGAATGTTCTGGATGCCCTGTACAGCATGACTGATGCCCCTGGTAGTCTAGTAGTATCCCCTTTCCCGCTCCATACCCCTATCCCCATAAAATATGTATTTTAATATACCTGGTAGTCCAGTGGTTTCCACCATCCCTGCTCCGTACCCTGACCCCCGTAAAATATGTATTTTAATATCCCTGGTAGTTCAGTGGTTCCCTCTCCCCACATTAAATGCTGATCATAATGACTTTGATAAAATTCCCTGTCCATGGTGGTCTAGTGGTACCCCCACCCAAACAGGATGCCCATGCCACCCTGCTCCCCACCCAAGTCATCGGTGGGCAGCAAACCCACCTGCTCACCTCTGCGGCTGCCAGCCAAATGGCATCTGACAGTAACACCTGCAAGCACATTGGTCCACTCTGTCGACCAATGGGCTTGCAGTGTACATTGTAATATTCATTCACAGCTTTGTGCAGCTTTCTGTATGTAATAAATGTCAGTTTCTATATATGATGTTGCCAATTTGCCCTGACCAATTATTGAACTCAGTAACAAAGGTTACAGGTAAGTTGTTAGGTGATAGATCCTCTGTCTTTCTTAATATGTCCTCTCTTTTTTTGCAAAGGCCCTACTCATGGCCTGTGTCAGT
Source organism: Neoceratodus forsteri (assembly GCA_016271365.2). Classification (NCBI taxonomy): domain Eukaryota; kingdom Metazoa; phylum Chordata; order Ceratodontiformes; family Ceratodontidae; genus Neoceratodus; species Neoceratodus forsteri. Next base: position 1,390,687,292 of record CM057453.1, read on the forward strand.
AGCTCTTCCTTATACCCTCTGTCAACAAGTCTTTCCCTTAATTCCTCCACTTGTTTGAAGAAATCTGCATCCTCAGAGCAGTTTCTTCTCAAGCGCAGGAATTGTCCATATGGAATGGACTCTTTCAGGTTTTTAGGGTGGGCACTATCTGCCCTAAGTAGGCTGTTGGTGGCTGTAAGCTTTCTCTGTGACATTTGGTAACTATGTTACCATTTGGTTCAGATGGTCTCTCTGCTTCAAGATCCAAAAAATCCTGATACTGATAGGGTCAGACCTATGGACATAATTCATGTTAATGTCATTAGTGTTCGGCCATTTTACAAACTGTTCTGCCTCCATTGCGTCCCCATCCCACACACACAGAATATCATCAATAAAGCGTGTCCAAAACATAATCTATTCACAAATGGATTTGAGTCTCGGAACATTATCAACTCTTCCCAATTCCCTAAGAATAAATTAGCATAGGGTGGTGCCACGGAGGCCCCCCATGGCAGTGCCACAGATCTGAAGATAGTTCTTTCCCAGAAACTCAAAGTGATTATGGGTGAGAATGAATCAAATCACTGACAGTAGAAAATCAACTGGTATATCTTTATTTACTTCTTTCTCTAAGTAAATTTGACAGGCACTAATCCCCTGTTCATGTTTAATTCGAGTGTACATCGACTCAGCATCAATTGTCACTCATATCATTGTTTCCGTTCACTTCAGAGTCTCCAGTTTGGAGATGACATGTGTAGTATCTTTAGTGTGTGACTTCAATTTTGTAACCTCCTATTGCAGGAAGAAGTTTACAACACAACCTAATTTCTCAGTTACTGACCCGATTGAGGAAATAATAAGTCTCCCTGGGGTTGGGGTGTCCCTCATATCTTTATGTACCTTGGGCAAAATATAATAGCATGGGACTATTGGATTCTCACTCCACATACACTTCAGTTCTCTCTCACTAATGTCCCCATTTAACACTGCTCCCTGCAGCAGCTGGTTCAATTCTATTCTGAATTGGCGCATAGGGTTTTGCTTTAATTTCTCGTAATTAGTGGCGTCACTGAGCATTCCCTCTATAATAGCTACATAGTGCTCTCTATCTAGAATTACAATATTCCCTCCCTTATCTGCAGGCTTTATGACTATAGCAGTGTCAGATTCCAGTTCATGTAGTGCTTTTATTTCATCCCTTGTTAAATTTCCAGTTCAAGGTCGTTTTGCTTTCTGCAGTAGTTTGCCTACTTCTTTTAAAACCACATTCTCAAACGTTGTGACAGCAGGATTAAACACATTAGGTATACATTCTGAAGCTGGGGAAAACAGTATTTTTCTTTGTTGTTTAACATCATAATTAGAACTTACATTGGTGGGGCTAGAACTGGGGGACCTTATGTTACCACGTTCTAGTTCATACACTGGTATCCCCCAGGGCTCCATACTGGGGCCTCTATTATTCTCACTGTTCATAAATTATTTTCACTCAGAAAGCATAAACTGTAATGCACTCCTCTATGCTGAAGATCTCATCATCTACCATAGCGCCAAGTCCCTTGAATCTAAATCTTTTACACTCACTACAAACTATGGATCAGCTCAACACTGGTTCCTCTCCAAAAAAGTCTTGTAAATGAGAAAAAAATTAAGGCCATGCTCTTTGGCTCAAAGCCATACCTTGCAAAGGCCACAAAATCAAAAACCTCATTACACATACTCACACCTGCAGGCCCTTCTCTTTACACTGTATCCTCCTTCAAATACCTAGGAGTGACTCTTGGTCCCTCCCTTACCTACAATGACCACATTTCTAACACCATGAATAGAGTCCACCAGAAAATGGGGGCAGCCTACCTTGGTAACCACCTCATGACCCCAGAGGCCCATCTTGCAATTGCCCAGGGAAATCTACTGCCCCTACTTGACTGTTGCTCCCCAGTGTTCTCCTCCATGTCCTCCTCATAGAAACATAGAAATATAGACTTTGACAGCAGATAAGGACCTCTTGGCCCTCCTAGTCTGCCCATTTCCCTACCTACAGGATAGGCTGCAGATCCTAGTTAACCAACAGCCTATTTCTTCCTACCCCCCCACAAGAATTGCCTTATGTCTGTCCCATGCATTCTTGAATTCTCCCACAGTTTTAGACCCCACAACCTCCTCAGGAAGGCTGTTCCATGCATCCACTACCCTCTCTGTGAAATAATACTTCCTCACATTGCCCCTGAACTGCCCCCTCTACTTTTAAATTGTGTCCCCTTGTTCTTGCATGTCTCTTTTTCTGAAAGATGCTACCCTCTTGGACTTTGTTGATTCCACTGAGGTACTTAAAAGTTTCTATCATGTCCCCCTCTTCTTTCCTCAAGGGTATACATATTAAGCTCCTTTAGTCACTCCTCATACGGCTTCTCTTGCAGACATTGCACCATTTTAGTTGCCCTCCTCTGGACTGCCTCTATCCTGTCTATGTCCTTGCGGAGATGGGGTCTCCAGAACTGGACGCAATACTCCAGATGGGGTCTCACCAACTGTCTGTACAGAGGATAACAACTTCCTGTTTTCTGCTGCTGATGCCTCTCCCTATACATCCCAGTATACCCCAGCCCTCCCTACTGCCTTCTCACACATTGCTTGCTAACCTTAAGGTCATCTGATATGATTTCCCAGGTCCCTTTCCTTTTTGTTGTTGTTACTACCTCCCTCCCATTGTGTATTCTTCCCTGGGTTCTTGTTTCCCAGGTGCATTATTCTGCACTTCTTGCATTGAATCCTAGCTGCCATACTTCTGACCATTCCTCCAACCTTGCCAAGTCCTTTTCATCCTTTCCACGCTCTTGTGTATCAATCCTGTTGCAGATCTTTGTGTCATCTTCAAAGCGGCATACTTTTCCTTCCAGTCCCTCTGCAATGTCACTGATGAAGACATTAAAGGACTGGACCCAATACTGAACCCTGTGATTTGCCCCACTAGTAACCCCCTCTTTCTTCAGAGTGGACTCCATTTACAATTACCTTCCGTGTCCTGTTGTGCAGCCAATGTTTTATCCAGGCTCACCCTGGGACCCACTCCCAGGCTGGTTAATTTGACTATTAATCTTTGTGTGGGACTGTGTCAAATGCCTTGCTAAAAGTCTAGGTAGGCCATATCCACAGCCCCTCCCTGGTCTACTACTTTGGTCACCCAGTCAAAGAAATCTATTAGATTTGTCTGACATGACCTTCCCGCTGTGAACCCATGCTGCCTTGGGTCCTGTGCCCCACTGGCCTCTAGGTACTCAACTATTCTTTCCTTCAGAAGTGACTCCATCACTTTCCCTACCACAGAGGTCAGACTAACAGGTCTGTAGTTTCCTGCCTCTGTCTTGGTCCCACTTTTGTGAAGGGGAATCACATCCACCTTCCTCCAGTCCTCGGGTACCACACCATCCTCCCATAATTTATTAAAAAGAGTAGCCAGTGGTTTTACTAGTTCCTCCCTTAATTCTTTTAGAATTCTGGGGTGGATTCCATCAGGACCCATTGCTTTGTCCACCTTCAGTTTTAGGAGTTCTTGCAGAACCCTTTCTTCTGTCAAAGGACTGAGATCGACCCCTCTATCAAGAGTGCTTCTGTTAATTGGATTAGGCACTCCTCACTTCTTTCTCATCTAAATATCACATACAACTCTATCTATTGCTTTGCCCTTCAGGTCCCTTCCTCCACTCATCACTGCTCTCTATATCAGCCCTTAGGCTGGCTCTCTCTGCAGGGCCATTTTGAATATGCTATGGGCTGCCTAGTAGACACCTCTCTCAAGAACTCATACAAGTTCCCATACCCCTCACTTCTCACTGACAGGGTGGTAACTCAGTGTCTCTTCTGTTCCCCCAGTAGTCCCCCATGTATCTACTGTCATGTGGAGCAAGGCTTTCTCTGTCTCTGCCCCCTGCCTCTGGAACAGAATACCACCTGCTATCCATATGTTACCCTCTCATCAGTCCTTCAAATTGAAGCTAAGATTTTGGCTTATGTCTCAGGTCACTTGTGTCTGCTCCCTTGGAAACACCCTCACCAGAAATCTGCCTTAGGGACCCAGCGTACCATTTGCCTTACTTCCCAAGTACTGGCTTCTACGTAAACAATTGACATGTTTTTATCTCCATTGTGAAAATGTTGATTTCTGTAGTGTAATCCCTCATGCACTGTATTGTAAACCTTGAACTGACTGAATAATGTTTTGATTTCCTATAAGTGTATGTCCTAGTTCTCTGCAAGCAGAGAAGCGTTGCTTTATTTGTCATGAACTTGTTTTTTTTATGTCCTTAACCCTTACTTTAAGATATGATGTTTATATATCACTGTTTTTGATAACACTGTATTATATGTACCTACTGTATTATAACTTGTACCTATTGTCTGTGCCACTGTACAGCCCGGGTCGCAACTGAAAATGGTCCTTTGTATCAGTTTGCTCACCCAGTTATCAAAAACATGAATAAATGAATAAATATTTACCAATGTATTTAAAACATTTTTAGTGCTATTATCATAGAGCTGTGCTTAATTATGAGTTAGCTTGCTATGTTTTATCTTTTTTGAATTAGATTTTGTACATCAATCCTTACATTTTTCCTGCTACGCAGATGTGAGTGCACTTTATTTTTCTGCCACTTTAAGCAAGTGATATAAATTATGATGTGACCAGGTAGGTGGGTCATAAAAACATAGAAACATAGACTTTGATGGCAGATAAGGACCGCTTGGCCCTCCTAGTCTGCCCATTTCCCCTACCTACAGGATAAGCTGCAGATTCTAGTTAACCAACAGCCTATTTCTTCCTACCCCCTACAAGAATTGCCTTATGTCTGTCCCATGCATTCTTGAATTCTCCCACAGTTTTAGACCCTGCAACCTCCTCAGGAAGGCTGTTCCATGTGTCCACCACCCTCTCTGAAAAATACGTCCTCACATTGCCCCTGAGCCGTCCCCCCTCTATCTTCAAATTGTGTCCCCTTGTTCTTGCACATCTCTTTTTCTGAAAGATGCTACCCTCTTGGACTTTGTTGATTCCACTGAGGTACTTAAACATTTCTATCATGTCCCCCCCTCCCACCTTTCCTCAAGGGTATACATATTAAGCTCCTTTTGTTCCCCTGAGGAAGCACTATCATGTAAAATCATTGGGGTTATTACTGGTGCACTGGAGCATCCTGAAATTCAATTTTTTACAGCCTTTTGCATGTTGTTGTCTGCCTTTGCAGCTGTATTAAAATCTTCTCTTACTAGTGATAGTTGATGCCAATCCGTTTTGTTCTTGCAGTGGTTGCATTGACAAGGCACATCATTTCCAGGAGTGGACATCTTTGATTATTTATTGGATTATAATACTGCACGGTCTGCAATGGTGAGACTCTAGCATCTCCCCAGTGAACTTCTTTGTCTAGAGCTGTATGGCTACCTTTACTGGCCATCTCTTCCTCTGTGGGGCAGTACCAGTTTACCAACTACTGAAATTTTACATGAACCCTCTTGGAAATGCCATAAAAAACTCCTGACTCTTGCCCTCAGTTAAACCCCTGCTGTTATACAAACACCAGAGGAGGTACACTAACGTTATTTATAATATCAAAGCATTTTATTGGTGTTATAGTCATTTAGTGTACTGTTTTAGTGTTTAATTATATAAACAGTTAAGAAGTATTATTGGTTCAAACCACTTCACTGGTTTGACTTTCTTTTCTCTTCACAATAAGGCTGACCTGGACACATGGAGCTGGTGCACAGAGACAGCAAGGTGTAATAGCTTAGGTTTTGAAGTTTCTCAAACAATTCTGTTCACAAAAGATATGCCTGTGTTACTGCTTGTTTTGTTGGAATTATCATGTGCTATGTAATCATGTTGTGTGTGTGTGTGAGTGTGTGTGTGTGTGTGTGTGTGTGTGTGACTGTTGAAGTCATTGCTTACTATGAGTCACTCACTCACTAACTGGATATGACAACAGCACCCTGTGCAACACTGTACCTATAACATGATCCATATTTGTAAACAAGAAGTGGTGTTTGCGTTAGGCACATAGGAATAATAATAGGAGGCAGTATAGTGCAGTGGTCTAAGGCTCTGAGCTGCAAATCTGGTGACATCCAGCAGACCAGACCTGAATTTGAATCCCACAACTTCCACTTGCATACTGTGTGACCCTGAGCAAGTCACTTAACCTCCTTGTGCTCCCAGGTCGCTCCTGTAAAAAAGCTTTCAGCTTAGTGTGCTATACCTGGTTAAACAACTAAATTAATAATAATATTACCAGCTCTGAGTTTATTATATAATATCTGTGACTGCTGTCTTTGACTGCCATTTGAAACTTTGACTTGACATCTGAGAACTTCCAGAATCCCAATACACTTCAGTAGGCTTTCAGCAAATTGCACAAACAGATCATCCATTCATTCAACTTGTTAATTCTGCAGTCATTGGGCCCAGTTCTAGAAGTGGTTACGCATGGCGCAAAGTGACTTGTGCCAATGATAATGGTGCAAGTAGCACTTTACGCCATAAGTTGCAACATTTGGGATTCTGCAAAGAAGCCTGTGACATGTTGCAGGTGGCTTGTGCCAAAGTGGACTTACGTCACCATTTACGCCATAAACCCCCTGCGACATGGCGCAAAGGGGTTTATGGCAGCTGTTGTGCCCTATTGTGGAAGGGCAGCTGCCAGATCCCCAGATCTGAAATTCTGTAACAACCACTGGAGGACATCCATCAAACTACATTTATACCAGATATTAGCTGGTTTAAGTGTATTTTGTAACCTCCGGGGATTGCGCCAATGTGCCATCAGCCCATCCTCCACATCATGTAGCCACCCCCCATGACCAGATCCCCAGTGCTGAATTGCCCTGCAGGGCTATTGGTGCCCCGAATTGCCAAGATGGTCAGAACTAGCCCCTCCTCACAGCCCCAATGCCCCATACTAGTAATAGCCCCCACAAGCCCCGATCCCCCATAATATTGATAGCACCTCTCAGCCCTGAACCCTATAATAGTAATAAAATTTCCCCCTCCCTGCCCCAATCCCAATGCCGCACTCTACAGGATTATTAATTCAGCCATACCAGTTAATATAATTAGAACACAACACATCCTGTAGTGCAAGATATCCCTGGTAGTCTAGTGGCCCCCCCCACCTGGCAGTGCAAGACCACCATGCTCCCCCCAACCCGTACCCAGCTGGCGACTGGCACATCAAACCTCTCACCACCATGGTCAGCCACTGACTGAGCTTCACTCTGAGCATGTACTGTAACTAATACACACTCTGTGAATGACAACTGCTGTCATTCACTGATTGCATACTATTGACAGTATGTGCTCATAGCAGAGCTCAGTCAGTGGCTGGCAGCAGTGGTGAGAGGTGGGCTGTGCCATTTGCCGGCTGGGTATAAGTCGGGGGGAGCGGGGTGGCCTGGCATTACCAAATGGGAGGAGCCCCAGACCTCCAGGGATATCTTCGAGGATGGATGTGTTTTATTTAAATTTTTACCTTTATAGCTAACATACTACCCCTGTGGGGTGCGGAATTTGGATCGGGGATGGGAGGGGGGATTTATTATTATTGGGGGATAGGGGCTGAGGGGGATCTATAAATACCACATGGGATCTGGGCTGGGAAGGGAGCTATAAATACCACAGTGGATCGGGGCTGGGGGCAGTAGATACCATGTGGGATCAGGGCTAGGAGGTGGGCTATAAATACCACAGGGGATCAGGGCAGAGAGGGGGACAATAGATACCACAAGGGATTGGGGATGAGGGGGGCAATAAATACCATGGGGATCAGGGCTGGGGGGCTATTACTATTATGGGGGCTCAGGGCTTTGGGGGGCCGCTAGCCCTGTGGGACTTTTGATTATATGTACAGTGGATCAGGGCCTGGAGGGGTGCTTGCATCCTTTTCCAGTGAATGTCACAGGCTTGTGACAACCCATTTAGGTATGCCTTCCATTTGGCGTACCTGTCAAGTTGGTGCAAGTCGTGGGACTTAGCCGCAGGGACCCTGCTCATTATAAAAATCAGGTGCAGGGTCCTTGGTGCAACTGCACTCCTCATATGTCACAACTTGCAACATGCGTAGGGGTGCTTCTAGAATCAGGCACATTGTGTTTAGTCTGCCTTTCAAATGTTAATCAGAAGCTTTTTTTTTCTTTCAAGTCATGCTGAAACAAAAGTTTAATATTACAGATTTCATCCCAGTTCAATCATTTTCAAAGTCTCAGTCACACTGACTCAGGGGTATTCCACTAAGAAGTCATGTGAGTGGCAACAGCATGGCTTAATAATTGAAAGAGCCATCCAATCATCCCTGGCCAGTAAGAAGCTTAAATCTCAGGTAGTTTTTGATGATTTCATTGGGAAACAATGTCAGGAATGTCATTTGCAAAGCTATTGTTTTGTTTCAGAGAACATGCCTGGGCAGGTAAGGAGACCTTTGTTCTAGAATATAAAAAAAATGTGTCTGACACAAGTACCTGTGCAGTGTGGTCAATCATAGGCTTTCCTGGAACTTTCACTACATAACTTCGCATTCATTTGCTTTGGTAAGTTGACTAGTTTTAGAATTACTTTCTTTTGCAGATCATAATTTCTATTTTATTCTGTTTTGCCTTAATTCTGGTTTCCTGCTAGGAATGCAGTGTGATGTAGGGTTCATGCAGTATACAGTAAAATTAGGTCACAAATTTGAGTCCTACCACAGTCAGTTGCTCACTGCATGACCCTGAGGAAGTCATTTGACCTCCTTTCCATCCAGTTATAAAATTAGTAGATGAAAGACCCAACTGGAAATTGCGTACCGAATGTTGCATTTCAATTGGGTAAACCAGTATAAAAAAAAAGCTGTAATATTAAAGAAAGGGTTCTCTGGCCAGCTTGACTAGTCAGTGGCAGTGCTGTGGCTTACAATGTCAATAATACAGGTTTACCAATGAGCGTGGGACCATCAGAGAGCTGGTGGGTGGTGGGGGAGATGGATTAAGCATCCCAGAGATGATGCTTTCCTCCTCCTTTGGGGAGGCAGGAGTCACCTGAGTGACCACATGTGGTAGCACAGTGAGTGTTATGTACTGGGAGAGGTTTATGTGAGGTGTAATCCACTGTACACACTCTCAGCATGCTCATGCGTGTTGAACCGTAGCCTGTCCCAAGCAGGAAATATCCTGGTGCACTGCAGTATGAAGCCTGGCACTTTTGGGCCACTCTAAGTGGAGCTGCTCCCCATTCACATCAACAATACTTCCTGTGGGAGAATACGGATCCCCAAAGGCATGGCCATGGCAGGCAGCCATGATGGGCAGGGTAGTTTAAAGGACAGAGAAGGTAAGGGTGGGTCTGGCAGATTACCTCAAGTCAGATGATGGCAGGACTGGTGACTGGAGGGAAAAGAAAGTAAAAACAAAAGGGAGTTCTTCTGTGTGCTTTTTTAACAGTAGTTTTGAATATAGTTGCCAAGCAATTCTCACTTGTACCGAATTTGGGTGAATTTCATTTTTTATTATTTCAAAAGCACGTTTTACAGTCAGTTCACATAAAGCACAAAGCTGTGAACCAGGACATCTCACTTCAAATTTCAGCTGGTCTCTTGACCTTCCTGTGTTTAAACCATTTCAACTATACAATAATGCAGGAACATGCACTCACTGTAGACAAGATGTTGAAAAAAAAATAAAAAGCAGTTTTAAAGAAAAAAGCCATATTGGGGCTGGCCCGGTGGTAGTGAAGGTTGAGGCGCTGGACGCCACACCTTGCGCCATGCCAGTGACACGGGTCATCAGAGGTCATGGGAGGTGGAGGCCGGGAGATGGATTGAGCAGCCGTAAAGGCAGCTATCCCCTCCCAGGTGGGGACTCAGCTGTGCCCGCTGCAGGGCTGCCCCTGGGTGGAGGCCCAGAGGTAGTGCAGTCGGGAGTGATTAAGATTAGGGAGTGTGCCATGGGTTGCTGTGTGCACATGCCTCCAAACGTGTGCAAGCAAACGTGGCAAAGGGAGAGGAGAAAATGAGCAGAAAATGGAACTGGCAGGCTCTATGACAGCCCTGCAGTGCTTGTGCCAGCCCCCCAGAGTCTAGATGTTGGTCTCTTGGGGGGAGTCGATACCCTTCACCCTCAGCCCTGCCACGTGAGGGGGAAACTCATGGGGGATTACTGGGAGGATTGGGCATAGGAAAAAGTTGAGATCCCAAGACTGAGGCCCTCTGAGGGGGGGTAGAGCCGCCTGCCAGCCCCACCATGTACCCCCATCGCTAAAGTAGGTGGCAGGTGGTTACAGGGGTCAAAAAGCTAAATAAAAAAAAAAAAAACATATCACAGATTGTGTTGTTTGTCAGAGTGATTGGCAGATCCATGTCAAAGTTTAGCTGCCATAGCACAGGTTTAAAACCTGCATCTCTATTCTTTGTCTTTATTGGGGATGGCATAAAATGGATGTATTCCAGCTGGACCTTTGTAGCTCCATTCAGAATAGTCATACTCAAAATGTTGACACATGCCACAGATGGGAAGAGTCCCTCTCCATAAGAGGGGCAATGCAAATGACCATTGTAGCTGTTGGAAGGTGCTAGCAGGGCTGGCATCCACTAGCACACTGTCTTGTGCTTGGAGGCATGGCACTGTGGCAATTACTTGGCATAGTGCCATGTTGCAACCTGGTTGCATCATCAGGCACAAAGTAATACAATCCTTGATGTGTATCTCTTCTTTACTGACAAACTGTTCTTGGTCCCTGATGTTCAAGTGGTACCTCCCCTCCATACTAAAGGTAGATTTTGGTGGAACTCCCACCCAAACCCACTAATATGTCCAGTACTGCGTGTTCACTATGTGTGTTCAAAGTTAAAAACCTTGGCTACACATTGCAGTTAGAAAGTGTCATAACTTCATGCAGCCCTTTGTGTAATGATCCACATAGCAAAGGGTCAACTCCATAAGGTGATGACTACAAAAAGTGGCACTTTGCCTATTGAATACTCTGTAAAGTGGGAGTTTGCCAGTGAAGTGCCACTCTGTGGAGTTCTTTTCAGTTTAAGAAAAGGTTACCTTCTTCTCTCATAGCACCCTATTACCAGGGCCCCATGTTTACTATGACAAAGTGGACCTACATTCTGCGGCAGGACCTCATACTTTCTGTGGCAGAACAACTGCTGCTTCTGCAGCCATTCTGCAGCAGTTAAATTGTGGTTAAACAACATACCTTCAAGGGGATTAAGTCTTAGTTAATCCTTTGACTGCCTTCATGCAACCACTCCGCTACACTGAAAGTGGAACAGCAGGCCGTTTAACAGTATGTAGTCTTCTTATCACAAATATCAAACTGCAATAACCCAAACCTGGCACATCCATGGGCATCAGTGTTCTCTTTAAATGACTTTTCCCTTCCACCCCGAATTTGAAGGCTCATCTGTTCTTCTTCTGGAAAATGGTTGCCTTTGCTGTTCTCCTAGGTTATAATCGGAGGAGGGCATGCACTCTCAGGTAAAACGACACAGAAGGCAAAACCTGCTTGGATTTCTTCTGGTTTATATTTACAGTTAGGAGATATGAAAAGAGACTCTGACTTGAAAGCCATTTTAATTTTTTTTATCATATTTTGATCAACGTTCTATTAGATTATTATTTTTTTAAACTAGGAATACCCCAACTACCTTGCAACAAACATGTTGTGTGCAGTGTGCAAATCTGTGTGTTGGGGAGGGGGGGATTGTCTTCCTATAATAGTGAAGGTGAGTGTAACTTGCAGTGTCTGTAGGATTTGTTGACTCCTGATTTTTATTTTTGGGGACACAGTAAAAAATGCAAGCAAGTCATTCTTATTAAGGTGGAGTAACCTTGGTAAGCATGTTCTCTTCTCCCATAAACTCAGGGGGTGGTGGTTTTCTTCAGTCAGCAACTCTCATTTCACTTATGAATAGCAGCAATCAATACAACTCTCCATTTCAATAATTTTTCCTTACCTGCTTGCTCCAGTTATAGCATACCCTGGTCCCCAACTTTGCTACAGCTGGGCAACTTGACCCTCCTCAAGAATTGAGCTTGGTGCCACCACTTTGTCTGCAGGTTCAAATCTGCCAATAAATTACTGTCACACTTGCAGGTACAGATCTGCAGCCCACAAATCAAAACTGTGATCAATGTCCACCAGTGGGGACCTAGTCCTGTGCTCAGTCTGCTGCCAGCCACATGTTTCTGCAATCAGCTCCTCCTCTGAATCCTGCCACCACATCGAAATCAATGCCACCTCCGAGGGCACCACTGAATCCTCTTACTTCTTGATTACAGCTTGTCTTCCAGCTCTTCATTCCAAATTCATCTTCCAGGAATTCAGCTTGCACTGAGCACCCTCTCGATGAAAAATTAACATGACTGAGCTAGCCACACATGCATCTACACAGCAGCAAATCATAACAGTTGTGGACCTAATCAAGCTCTACTCTTGCTGCAGTCTCTCCCCACAATACTGGCTGGATGGAGTTATGTAACAAAAGTCAGCAGGAGCCAAGATGCCATGTGGCCACTAGCTTTTTGGCTTTCTAGCGGGTGGCATCTATTTATTTATTTGTTATATCGGAAGACCTTTGAGCGTGAGCTCTTTTAAAAAGGTTCCACATCAGGGTGGACAAAAAATACAAAACACAAATACCTTAGTTACAGGGTTCAGCACATTAGGCAATTAAAGAGCAGTACATGAGAATTATAGACAAACAGTGGAAAACAAAGTGACTGTAGGAGGATTCAGGCTATGTCTAGGATGATACTCTGGGTAGCTCAGCCCTGGAGACCACCAAAATCCATTGATAGACTATGGTTGAGAAAGTGGGTTGGGGTTGGGGGGCAGTACACAGAGCAGTAAAGAGGATTAATAGCTTACTAGTGCTCCTGGCTAGGCTGGGTTGAGGGCAGGTTTTTCTAGGTATCCGTGTTGGGTATTACTAGTGCTGTAGGTTAGTCTTTCAAGTATGGCCTGAGAAACAAGTACATTGTGAGCTAGACTTTAGGTGCTGTTTGAGGCCTGTTTTGAACTGTGGCAGGCTGTGTGTTTGTAGTTTCAATGGGAGTTTATTTAGCCAGAGAGGGGCTCAGTAGGAGAAAGTGTGCTGCCCAAGTGAGGTTCGCCGGAATGGGATGGACAGTGCTCCATTCTTCCTCCCTCTGGTGATGTGGGATGAGAGAGAGGCCTCGAGCAGGTTTCCTATGCAGGGTGGGTTTTCTGAAAAGTGCCTTCTTACCCAGGAGACAGGTTTGGTATTTGATCCTGTCTTTTAGGTTAAGCCAGTTTGTATGCTCATATAGGGTGCAGGTATAAGTGTATTGGTCTGTGCACAGAGTCAGGCAGCATGCCTTATTTAGTGCAATTTGGACCCTGTTGAGTGCAGTATCAGTGGCAGCTCCATTGACCACTAGCCCGTAGTCTATCATGGGGAGTATGGAGCTGGAGACTGAGGTTCGGAGTGCTTCCGGAGTGAGGGATTTCTTATGTCTATAGAGGACCCCGACCTTTGTATTTACTGATCTGTCAAGGGAGTCAATATGATTCATATAAGTGAGAGAGTCATCTATGGTGACCCCTAGGTACTTAAATGATTGTACCTGCTCAATCTGCTCACCAGCATTATTGGTGATATCGAGGGGAGTGAGCCTGCGTTTATTGTAAGGGCTGGAATGAAGCATGGCCTTGGTTTTCTTGTAGTTCAGTAGCAGCTTTTGCCTACAGAACCAGTCCTCAAGTTTGTTGAAAGAGGTCTGTAGTTCTGTTTGTAGGGCAGTCTGGGAGCTGCTGCTACTCAGCAGCACAGTATCGTCTGCATACAGGATGAGTTTGGTGTCACAGGCCACGGGTAATTCATTAACAAAGAGGCTGAAAATCAAGGGACCTAGGATTGATCCTTATGGAACTCCTAGGAGAACATCTCTGGAGCTGGATAACATCTGCCTGATTTTGACTCGCTGATTCCTTTGTGATAGGTAATCATTGAACCTCTTTAGGGTGTTTGGAGCCACTCCCAGTCTTTGGAGCTGGAGTACCAGTAGAGGGTGGTTGACGGTGTCGAAGGCTTTAGTGAGGTCAGTGAAGATGGACCCCACCAATTTGCCTTCATCCAGCGCCTTGTGCGCATAGTCAGAGTATGCCAGCAGTGCAGTGGTGGTACTGTGTTTTTGCCGGAAACCATGTTGCTTTGGGCAGAGCAGATTGTACTTGTTGAGGTATTCTGTGAGTTGGTTTGCCATGATTTTTTCCAGAGCTTTGGATAGCGGGGAGAGGATAGATATTGGCCTGTAGTTAGTTACCAGTGCCTTGTCTCCATTCTTGTACACTGGAGTTACCAGGGCTTGCTTCCATACTTCCGGGAATTGAGCTAGGGCCAAGGATTTATTAAATAGCATTGTCATGGGTTTGAGAAGAACATCAAGGGTCAGAGATAGTAACTTCATGTCTAGCCCATCACTCCCCAACCTAGTTTTTCCTAGGACTTTCCTGACCATTGTTTGGACCTCCTTTGCCGTCACCTTCTTAAAGTAGAAAGCTGGGTGGTTAGTAGTGGTTAGGTTGGCGCAACCTTGGTCCTCCACCGGCAGAAGGTAGTCTGGGGCTAGTACTGGGGACAGGTCAGTAAAGGCTTGGTTAAAGGCATCAGCAATGGCTAGTGGATCTGTGGAGGGTGCGTTATTGATATTGATCATTGTAGGATTCAGCTTCTGGTCTTTGCAAAGGGTGTTCTTGAGGTTGTCCCAAAACCTCTTTCCATCTCCCCAAGCGTTGTTGAGCTGGGTCTTATGGAAGTTGGCCTTTGCGAGTCAGATAAGTTTAGTGCACTGTTTTCTAGTGGTTTTGTAACGTTGTAGGTTGTGCTTACAACCTGAGTTTAAGGCTTTTGCCCAGAGGCAATCCCTTTCTTTTAGGAGAGAGAGGAGCTTACCATCCAGCCAGCCATTCTCCGCTCCCCGAATTTTCCATTTAGTGTGTGGAGCATAGATATCACAGATGGAGTTGAATCCCTCCATGAAAAAGCTGAGTGCCTGGTCCAACTTAGGTGCCTTGTGTATAGGGGACCAGTTGTAGGCAGACAGAGCTGATTTGAGGGATTCAAGTTTGCCTTTTCGCAGGACCCTGCTCTCGATGAGACGTGGTGGGCTTTTGTCAATTTTAGTGGTCCAAAGAAAGGAGATCGGAGAGTGGTCACTCAGCACGTCTGGGAGAACTCTGAGTTCAGAGAGTCGAGATGGTGTGCTGACCAGGACCCAGTCAATTATGGTGCTGGTACCAGCCTTGTAGTTCTGCCTGGTGGGGTGAGTTACAATTTGAGTGAGACTGTGGGAGGTGATTAGGTCTCTGGCGGGTGTCGCCTCTTTACAAAGCCAGTTAATGTTAAAGTCACCCATCAAGATGAGTTCTGACCTCTTTTTGAGGATGCTTATTTCTTGCATAACCAGAGGAAGGCCTTCCTTAGCTTTTTTGGGGGGCAGGTAGGTTGTGGCAATGGTAATGGTCTTGCTATTTAGGCCGGCTTGAGTTTTTACCACTAGTAGCTCATAGTCCTCCTCAACTTTGGAGATGGGGAGGATGGAGCAACTCAGTGTGTTTCTGGCATACAAGAGGCAGCCGCGGCCTTTCTTGCCTATTCTATTGAGTCTAAACATTTGGAATCCTTCAATGGTCACCTCACCATCTTTGATCCTATTTGACAGCCAGGTTTCAGTTAGGTAGAGTATGTCCAGGGCGTGCCTCTTCTAATGAGTATGTATGCCATGGCATACTTAATATATCAGTAGCTATGCCCTTGCCTTGTGTGATCGCATAGATAGCTAGCATTTCTGCAGCCGTGTAGCTGGTTTTCTCAATTTCTGCAGCCAGCACTGATTTCTGTGGTCTGCCCTGATTTCTGCGGCCATTGCTGCAACCGCAGAATCGCAGTAAACATGGGGCCCTGCCCATTACCACTGTTCTCCCCATCCCTGAACAGCTTCAATAAAAATCAAACCTGATTCCACCCACCCACTCAGTAGCACCCCTTCCCTTAATTCTTCACTTATCCCAGCTAAACTATTGTAGTGACCCAAAGTGGGGGGCATCACAAAGAAAAATGAGAACCCTTCCCTGAGCCTCTGATTTTTAGCAAAAAAAAACAGAACTTTTTTTCTTCCACGCTCCCTCTTTCTGCCCCTCCCCAGCCTTTGTTTGATTTGTGCCATTGGTGCAGTAAGGGACCAAGTGCAGGACATAGCCCTGGCTGGAGACCTTCCCCATGACATAAAAGGCCCAATCCCCATGGCTACTAGCCAGGACATCCCCTGCCCTGGAAAAGAGCCAGAGGAGTGACTGTATGAAGTAGTTGTGGCTCGGCTGGCAGGGTGGAGGACTTTTGCAGCATGGATGCCTGCACCTACCTTTCACAGTTCTTTGGCTTTTCTGGAGTTGCTCCCCTGCAGTGCAAGTCTTCCAGTCTGGGCAGCAGCAGTCAGGTGGGAGTGGTGGCTGTTTGACATGAGCAGCCCTCCATCAGTGACTGATCATCAACAGCAGTCTGGTGGGAGCAACGGCTCTGCGATACCACCGGTTCTTCACTTCCCCCTCTTGAGTCTTGAGCTGTGAGCCAGCATTGGTGGTGTGAGTGGTTTCAGTGGCAGAAGCAGTGTGCAGCAATGATTTTGGTCCAGGCAGAAACAAGCACCACAGTCCTTTTGTTCCACCTCCACTGTTCCATTCACTGCAGTGCTGAGAAGTCAAGTGGGAGCACAGCTCCCTGGCCACCTTCCCAGACCTCCCAACAGCTACATCAGTCCTGGGTCATGGCTGTCAGTGGGCTGTGGGCCACATTTTCTTTTCAGCTTGAGCCATAGACACCATAAAAACTGGAAAGGGAGAAGACAAGAAAAGTGGTCTGAGCACCCAAAGCAAATGGGAAAAGGGAGAGGATAAGAAAAGCGGACTGAGTGCCCCAAACAAAGGGGTGAGGAGGGCAGAGTGGTACTGAAGCTCCATGATGGAATTTCATGCCAGTCAATGCTAGGGGGACCAGGAAGAGGTGGACCGAGCACCCAAGGAAGAAGAGAGTGAGAGGGGAACAAGAAAAAAACAATCTGCATGCTGCCAGCACCAGACAGAAAGAGGACTGGTGCTGTGGGCTTGTAGAAATTTGTTCTAGTTTTGCACAATAAGTGCAGTGGTGGGGCCAAACATGAGGCCCTATTGATATGCATATGGAAGCTGGACCCAGGCATTGGGACCTGAATGGGAATGGTCTGGGTCAGCCATTGAGGCCCTATTAATATTCATCAAGGGTGGTGGGACTAGGGCATAGTGTCCCAAAGGAACAGAAACAGCAGCCTTTATGAATATTTATTAATGGGCAGCGTTGTCCCTAGTGGATGCTGTACCGAAGCAGCCAGAGAAGGGAAAAGAAATTTAAAGGCACAGCATCCTCTGGGTGGTGGGTGGCTAATGGCCCTAGGTTGGCTACTAAATTATGTTGGTGTGCCCTGAGCCCCCCACATGAATGGAAGCATGCTATAGTGTGCCTGGTGCCCCAATAGATTGAACCCTTTTGCAAGAACTGAACTGTGTTGCTTATAAACCAAACTGTGTGATTGGACTGTGTCCCCTGTGTACTTGATGTCCAGCTTGCCTCAATTGCCAGGACCAGCCTTGTCAGCATTTGACTCTGACCAAGGGAGATCCCCAGATACTCCTCCATCTTCAGCATACCTGTCTCCAGTGACTTTGACCCACTTTAAATCTCTGCCACAGTGGTAAGCTGTAGAGAGTCACTAGTCAGGTATCCAGAAGTGAGTCAGCTTAGGAGCTGCCCTGGTTCAAGAGTCGGGGACCCCAGTTGACCTTGTGTCTGACTGTTTTCTCATTTTGATGTCCATTCACAAGTTATATGCATACCAGTGCCGATCTGCAGAGGCTGCGCTGAGGATCACATTTCCAGTGGTCTTCCCATTGGGAGGTGGCCTGGGTGCCAGGGACCTACCAGTGGGTCATTGCTGTGTATTGTCCAGTGTGCCATCTGTTCAACAAGAAGACTTTATCTCCTCTTCACCCAGGACCTCCAGCTTCTCACCATGAGTCCCAGAGGATCACCAAGTTCTTCATCATCCAGCTAGCAGCATTCTTCATTGTTTTCCAATTGTCTGGGGAGGACACATTATGGCAGGTTTATAAAAAGTGCTTTTGGGGTCATCTCCCAATTGCTGATCAGCCAACGCATCGCAAAGCCCAAGCCTGGTCCGTCAGTTGTCTTGTCAGATCTCCACATCCTTGTCATTTCTGCAAAGTGCACTCAGGACTTGGACTGCACGGATTAATGCAGTGCTCTTGGCCAGACCAATTGCTGGTCCTAAGTTTGTTGTTTTTGCTTACTTGTATATTGCCTTTTACCATTGTAGAAAAATAGTTATCCTTTTGTTCCTTTTGTTTGCATCTTGGTCCCTGAGTAAACTTCCTGCCTGTCTTTCCAGATTTGTCTAGTCCTTCCTAAATTCAAAAGGGAGACACAAACCTCTTTCCACTGGAGCTTCGCCCCCTCATAAACACCATTAAAAGAGTTCTCCTTCACAAGCTCATCAGACCCAATCTGACTCTTCTCCACCAGCCAAAAACAGACACCTGCTTTCTTACCTGCTGCTCAGTACTGACCCAACACTCTAACCCCATGACACACAAGAAAAGGATATGTGCTGCAAGAGGGAACTTCAACCAGCACAGACTGTCCTGTTATCATCTTAGCAGGCCTCCGTCTGAATGAATGGGAACATATGCTCAAAGTAATCTGCTGTTTTAACTATGAGCAGATGCTCCCACTAATTCGGAGCAGCTTCATAGCAGCTGAAAAATGGTTCAAAGAGCAAAAATAGGTCATGAACTATAAAAAGACCAAGACCATGCTCTTTGCCACTGCCCAAAACAAGCTAAAAGGCTATCCCCTGGCAATTCAGAATGACTCCGGTAACACCCTGGAACTAGTCCCCCATTTCAAGTATCTGTGAATCACCCTGAACACTGCTCTGTTTTACACACAGCTCATTGACATCACAGCCAAAGCCTTTAACACCAGGATTGGTATCCTATATAGGCAGAGACATTGCTTGACCTATGAAGCTCTAAACAAGGCAATTAACAGTTCACTCATCACCTTGATTGACTATGGCCTAGCTGTCTATGGTTCAGCTACTGACACAGCACTCCAACGCCTCTCAACAATCTTAAACAAAGCCTGCCGCCTGCTCACTAATGCCCCAAAAGTCACCCACACCTGTGAGCTTTATGAGTGATCAGGCTGGCTTCAACTGAAGGACAGAATACTTTATCAAACCTGCCTACTTGCAAAAAAGGTCTCACTAAAATTACTTCCCCAAGGAGTTCTGAGCCTTCTATCACCACCTATGCATGCCACGCACACCAGGAACTCGACTACATGGGTATTCCATGTGCCCAGGTGCCATACAGCTATGGCACAGCGATCCTTTGCTCGCCAGGCCCCCTCTTTGGGCAAATGGTCTACCACCTGACATAGCCAGAGCCACAACCCGTGGTTCCTGTAAGCACAAACTCTGTCAGCACCTCACCGAAAATATTACCTGTAGGTGCCCCCACTAGTCTGCGCTCACAGCTTTAGTCTGCCTCAGCACTTCCAACTCCTGACCCTCCAAGTTAAGTCTTTGCCCAAGCAGTTGCCTCCCACCCCCTTTTGCCCTAGCACTTACCTCCCACCCCATATCACCCCTTGGCTCTTTTCTTTCCTTCTGCCCTTCTTATCCAGCTCACTGCCACTTCCTACCTCTCCCTAACAGTCTGCCTCTGCCTCGCTCTCTTCCGCAGGACACTGGCATACCATGTACTGTGCCTTAGCACAATTTGTGTAACTGTTTGTCATTGCAACCCATGTACTGTTGATTTTTTTTGTACTCTGTATGTATAATTTACTGTAATCATATTGTGTCTTTTTGTGTTAATGCATCTGACGTGGAACCTCTCAATGAGCATCCGCTCACAAGTGTCATCCAAGATTTCAATAAATAAATAAATAAACAAAAATTCAGACAGCGTACAGCCCAGGTGGTGAAATGGGTCTGTGCTGGTTGCTTTTCCCTCTTACTAACATACTAACATACTAAAATGCCAGCAGAATAGGCCTAACGGTCTTTCGTGTCTGCTCGTTTGGTCAGCCCCCACCCTGGGTGCTGACCTTGCTTTCCCCCTCACCTTCTCTGGCTTCTCCCTTCCCAGTTCAGGATATTCTTGCTGCATTTGATTTTGCTTCCAGAACCCTTCCCCTGTACCTGTCCCACCCCCTCTTGAACCCCTCCACTGTCTCTGCCTCCACCAGCCCCCTAGGCAGTGCATTCCATGGCTCCACCACCCTCTCAGTGAAGTAGCACCTCCTCCTTTCTCCCATGAATCTTCCCCCCTCCAGCTTCCACCCATGCCCTCTAGTGGCCCCTTCCTCCTTCCTTCGAAGCACCCTGACTGTTCCTCCCCTATTTACCCTCTTCATGTACCTGAAGACCTCTATCATGTCCCCACGGTCCCTTCTCTCTTCCAATGTGTACATATTTAGCTCTTCGAGCCTCTCCTCATAGGTCCTGTCCCCAAGCCCCAAATCATTTTGGTTCCCACCTCTGGACCCTCTCCAGGAGGTTAATGTCCCTCTTTAGTGTGGCCTCCAAAACTGCATGCAGTACTCAGTGCGGCCTCACCAAGCAGTTATACAGAGGAGTATCACTTCCTCCTTCTGGAGTGATCCCCCTAGCGATGCATCCCAGCATCCTGTTGGCCTTGGCTGCTGCCCTCCTGCAAGTCTCAGAGTTGTTCATCTTGACATCCACCACTACCCCCAGGTCCCTCTCAGCCATCGAGACTTGTAGCACTTCCCCCCCCCAGGGTGTACACTTGGCCTGGGTTTCTGGCCCCCAGGTGGAGTACCTTGCATTTCCCTGCATTGAACCTCAGCTTCCACTTTCTAGACCATCTTTCCAGAGCCTCCAGGTCCCCCTGTAGGGCCTCTTGCAGCACTTATCTTTCTCTTAGCAGGGGGTGGAGGGTGGGTTGGGTGTTGAACTGGTGGTTGGGAGAGGGGTTGCCTGTCTGTTTTAGCTGGGGGGAAAAGAAGGAGTGAGTGCTGATGAGCAGGTAAGGGAAGGCTGTTTTAGTGATGATTTTGTGAGGCCTGGTGGAGAGAAGGGAATTGGGTGCTGCTGAGTCAATGAAGGGAAAGGGGGTAATTTGTTGTCGCATGGTAAAGTGATAGCTTCACATTTGCTATATGAAGCAGTAAGTTTGGTATTTGGCCAACAATTCACCGAAGTAAAACTTCAACACTCTTATGGTGCAGTAGTTCTTCCTCCTTTCCTGAGTTCTAGCACTGATTTGTTTTGTAACCAATGCAAGTACTGGAGGTGGTGTGATCCCCACTGAATACAGCCTGACTGACAATTTTATCCCCCCCCCATTGCAATAATGTGTTAATGCCTGCTAATTGTGTTAGAATGTATTTATCTGGCATAGCCCAGCTGAAATACAGTACAATATCTTGTTTCTAGTGGGGTCCAGCCTCTACCCATTTTCACAGCAGGGTGGAATGGATCAATGGGAAGTTATACAGAATGGACAACTTCAGAGAGAAATCATGATTGTAAAAAGAATGAGGGTAGCACATGGAAGGGAATGGTAACTAATCCCAGAAGCCTGGATAACAAATTCCCCGACCTCATGGCCACTATAGCAGAGGATGGACTAGACTCAGTGGCTGTGAGGGAAACTTAGTTCACAGGAAGCCATGGATGGGACATGGCCATTCATAGATGCTACACGTAAAGGAGGGACAGAAAGGGGAAAAAGGTTGGGGGGGTAGCATTGTACATCCTGGAGGAAATTAAAACCACAGAAATCTTGGGGACCCTAGGTGACACTGAGGCACTGTGGGTAACAGCTGAGATGAGGAAAGGGTAACCATTAGGTTATGAGTTATCTATGTCCCTCATCACAGGGGGGAGATGGGGACAAAGAAACACTGGAGATGATACATAAAATGGCAGACAAAGGCGAGGCAATTATAGGAGGGGACTCTAACTTACCAGACATTAACTGGGGTTCTCAGACAGCATAGACAACAAGAGGCAGGGAATTAGTAATGACCCTACAGGGGGGCAAGGCTGAATCAAATTGTTGATTCACCAACCGGGGTCGAGCTGTCTTGGACTTGGTTCTGACCAACAGTGACAGGGTAGAAAGGATTGAGGTAGGGTGCCATCTTGGCAACAGCGACCATCGTTGATATGCATATGGAAGCTGGACCCAGGCATGGGGACCTGAAGGGGAATGGACTTGGTCAGCCACAGAGGCCCTATTAATATTCATCAAGGGTGGTGGAACCAGGGCATAGTGTCCCAAAGGAACAGAAACAGCAGCCCTTATGAATATTTATTAATTGGCAGCTTTGTCCCTAGTGAATACTCTACCAAAGCAGCCAGAGAAGGGAAAATAAATTTAAAGGCACAGCATCCTCTGGGTGGTAGGTGGCTAATGGCCCTATGTTGGCTACTAAGTTATGTTGGTGTGTCCTGCTGCCCCCACATGAATAGAATCATGCTATAGTGTGCCTGGGGCCCAAAGAGATTGAACCCTTTTGCAAGAACTGAACTGTGTTGCTTATAAACTAAACTGTGTGATTGGACTGTGTCCCCTGTGTACTTGTTGTCCAGCTTTGCCTCAGTTGCCAGGACCAGCCTTGTCAGCATTCGACTCTGACCTAGGGAGGTACCCAGACACTCCTCCATCTTCAACATAAATGTCTCCAGTGACTTTGACCCTCTTTAAATCTCTGCCACAGTGGTAAGCTGTAGAGAGCCACTAGTCAAGTATTCAGAAGTGAGTCAGCTTGGGAGCTGCCCTGGTTCAAGAGTCAGGGACCCCAGTTGACATTGTGTCTGACCATTTTCTTATTTTGATGTCCATCCACAAGTCATACGCATACCAGTGCTGATCTGCAAAGGCTGCACTGAGGGATCACATTGCCAGTGGTCTTCCCATTGGGAGGTGGCCTTGGTGCCATGGGCCTACCAGTGGGTTATTGCTGTGGATTGTCCAGTGTGTCATCTGCTCAACCAGAAGACTTTATCTTCTCTTCACCCAGGACCTCCAGCTTCTCACCATGAGTCCCAGAGGATCACCAAATCCTTCATCATCCAGCTAGCAGCATTCATCATTGTTTTCCAATTGTCTGGGGGAGAACATATTATGGCATGTTTATAAAAAGTGCTTTTGGGGTCATCTCCCAATTGCTGATCAGCCAATGCATCTTGAAGCCCAAGCCTGGTCCGTCAGTTGTCTTGTCAGATCTCCACATCCTTGTCATTTCTGCAAAGTGCACTCAGGACTTGGACTGAACGGATTAATGCAGTGCTCTTGGCCAGACCAATTGTTGGTCCTAAGTTTGTTGTTTTTGCTTACTTGTATATTGCCTTTTACCATTGTAGAAAAATAGTTATCCTTTTGTTCCTTTTGTTTGCATCTTGGTCCCTGAGTAAACTTCCTGCCTGTCTTTCCAGATTTGTCTAGTCCATCCTAAATTCAGAAGGGAGACACAAACCTCTTTCCACTGCAGCT
Organism: Neoceratodus forsteri; assembly: GCA_016271365.2. NCBI lineage: Eukaryota > Metazoa > Chordata > Ceratodontiformes > Ceratodontidae > Neoceratodus > Neoceratodus forsteri. The sequence continues at coordinate 1,390,710,912 of CM057453.1, forward strand.
TCGCCCCCCCATGAACACCATTAAAATAGTTCTCCTTCACAAGCTCATCAGACCAAGTCTGACTCTTCTCCACCAGCCAAAAACAGGCACCTGCTTTCTCAATTGCTGCTCAGTACTGACCCAACGCTCCAACCCCATGACACCTGAGAAAAGGATATGTGCTGCAAGAGGGGACTTCAACCAGCACAGACTCTCCTCTCCTCTCCTCTCGTCATCTTAGCAGGCCTCTGTCTGAATGAATGGGAACATATGCTCATAGTAATCTGCTGTTTTTACTATGAGCACATGCTCCCACTAATTTGGAGCAGCTTCATAGCAGTTAAAAAATGGTTCAAAGAGCAAAAATAGGTCATGAACTATAAAAAGACCAAGACCATGCTCTGCCACTGCCCAAAACAAGCTAAAAGGCTATCCCCTGGCAATTCAGAATGATTCCGGTAACACCCTGGAACTAGTCCCCCATTTAAAGTACCTGCAAATCACCCTGTACACTGCCCTGTTTTACACACAGCACATTGACATTACAACTAAAGCCTTTAACACCAGACTCGGTATCCTCTACAGGCACAGACATTGCTTGACCTATGAAGCTCTAAACTTGGCAATTAACAGTTCACTCATCACCTTGATTGACTATGGCCTAGTTGCCTATGGCTCCACTACTGACACAGTGCTCCAATGTCTCTCAACAGCCTTAAACAAAGCCTGCTGCCTGCTCACTAATGCCCCAACACTCACCCACACCTGTGAGCTTTATGAGCGATCAGACTGGCTTTAATTGAAGGACAGAATACTTTATCAAACCTGCCTATTTGCAAAAAAAGTCTCACTAAAATTACTTCCTCAAGGAGTTCTGAGCCTTCTATCACCACCTATATATGCCAGGCACACCACAAGGTCGACTACACAAATATTCCATGTGCCCAGATGCCGCACAGGAATGGCACAGTGATTCTTTGTTCACTGAGCCTCCTCTGTGGACAAATGGTCTACTACCTGACATAGCCGGAGCCACAACCCTTGGTTCTTCTAAGCGCAAACTCTGTCAGCACCTCACCGACAATAGTACCTGTAGGTGCCCCCAATAGTCTGCGCTCGCAGCTTTAGTCTGCCTCAGCACTTCCAACTCCTGACCCTCCAAGTTAAGTCTTTGCCCAAGCAGTTACCTCCCACCCCCTTTTGCCATAGCACTTGCCTCCCACCCCCTACCCCTTGGCTCTTTTCTTTCCCTCTGCCCTTCTCATCCCTGCTCCCACTGCCCCTTGCTACCTCACCCTAACAGTCTGCCTCTGCTTCTCTCTCTTCCACAGGACGCTGGCATATCATGTACTATGCCTTAGCACAATTTGTGTAACTGTTTGTCATTGTAATCCATGTACTGTTGATTTTTTTTTTTTGTATTCTGAGGCTCGGATATTCAGACTGCACCGGCAGTGGCACAAGCCTGGGAGCAGTGCAACAGGGCTGTGTCAGGGCATGGACCAGGAGATATTTAATGGTGCTGCACCATGGCCCAGCACTGTTGAATATGGCACAGGGGGTGCACACACTGCACATGGCCAGTGGCACTGCAACAGCGCAAGACACAGAAATGGAGCAGAGGGATGCGCCAGCACAAGTGTTGTTGTGCTAGGTACATCACTCATGATATTCAACCTGGGGCATGCAAATGGGGACACAATGCATGCAAGGCACAAATGGGGCCATTTGCATGTCATTATGGCCCCATTTGCATGAGATGCGCCGATCCCCGGCAAATTGTGCCTGGCACCCTGCCAAACTACAGCCATCGGGGATCGACACCCTCTTGTGCCAATGCAGCCCTCTCACTCCTGTATGCCCGATCGCAGGCTGTTGTAAAAGTAAAGGATCCCTCATGGTCCAGTGGTAGCCCCCCCTCCCCGAGTGCAGGCTGTTGTAAAACTATAGGATCCCTGGTGGTCCAGCGGTAACCCCCTCTCCCCGATTGCGGGCATTTGTGAAAGTAAAGGATCCCTGGTGGTACTGTGGTAACCCTCCTCCTCACTCACCCACGGAGGTCTCCTGCCACCCAGCACTCCCCCTGTCATCAGCGGGCAGCAACACCCTGCCTGCATGCTGCCTGGCTGCCCGCCAAATGACAGTGTACAGTCTGAAAGTGTGCAGACCATGCTGTACTACACAGGCCCAATATGTGAATGAATGTGTTCATTCACATATTGGGAACTAATGGCTATGGTCTACATGCTCCATGGTCCACATAATGGACCAACAGGTGTACAGATCGGTCTGTATGCTGTAATTCGGTGGGTGGCCGGGTGGCATGTGGGCGGGGTGCTGCTGCCCGCCAATGACAGGGGGGTGCTGGGAGGCAGGGGACCTCCATTGGTGGGTGGGGAGGGGGATTACCACTAGACCACCAGGGATTCTTTAGTTTTACAAAAGCCCATGATCGGGCATACGGGAGTGGGAGGGCTGCATTGGCACAACAGGGTGTCGATCCCTGATGGCTGCAGCTTGGCAGGGCGCCAGGCGCACTTCGCCGGGGTTGGCGCATCTCGTGCAAATGGGGCCATAATGATGTGCAAATGGCCCCATTTGTGCCTTGCATGCATTATGTCCTCATTTGCATGCTCCAGGTTGAATATCATGAGTGATGTGCCTAGCACAACTGCACTTGCGCTGGCGCATCCCCCTGCTCCATTTCTGTGTCTTGCGCTGTTGCAGTGCCACTGGCCAGGTGCAGTGTGTGCGCCCTCTGTGCCATTTTCAACAGTGCTGGGCCGTGGTACAGCACCGTTGAATATTGTCTGGTCCATGCCCTGGCACAGCCCTGTTGCTCTGTGCCCAGGCTTGCGCCACTGCCGGTGCAGTCTGAATATCTGAGCCTCAGAGCCCTTGGGCAACGGGGGGGGTTACCACTGGATCACCAGGGATCCTTTACATTCACAAAAGCCCACGATCGGGCGAGGGGGGGTTGCCACTGGACCACCTGGGATCTTTTAGGTTTATAAAAACCTGCAATCAGGTGAGGGGGGTTACCACTGGATCAACAGGGATCCTTTAGGTTTACAAAAGCCCGTGACCAGGCGAGGGGGGGTTACCACTGGACCACCAGGGATCCTTTAGGTTTACAAAAGCTCACGATCGGGTGAGGGGGGGTGGGGGGTTCACTGGACCACCAGGGGGGTATGTGTGTCCGGCAACAGTGTTCTGGGTGGGAGGGTGGCCACTCACGGCTGGCGGCTGCTGTGTTGTGCCGTGCAATTCAGCAGCCTGTCTGTGGGTAGCTGGGACTTGCTTCTGTTTTTTTGGGGCACAGCTTTGAGCCCCCCAGTGCGGTGCAGTGCAGGGTTGCACCGGCATATGCTCCGAACATCCCGGGCTGAATATCAGGATGTACCGCATATGTATGGGCATGCCCCTTGCATCTGCGCTGCTTAGGATACTATAGTGCTCCAGTGCATCGGGACTTGTGCTGCGCTTGGTAGCCATTTGAATGTCCCGCCGGGGCGCAATGCATGGTTGCATCAGTGCAACTGGGTTGCGCCTTTCAATATCCGGGCCTGTATGTATAATTTACTGTAATCATATTGTGTCTTCTTGTGTTAAGGTATCTGACGTGGAACCTCTCAATGAGTATCTGCTCACAGGTGTCATCTAAGATGTCAATTAATAAATAAATAAACAAAAATTCAGACAGCGTACAGCCCAGGTGGTGAAATGGGTCTGTGCTTGTTGCTGTTCCCTCTTGCAGCACAACTGTGTAGGTTCGGGAGGAGTCTAAGTGGCAGGGCAGATGAGTATGGTAGGCATCCTGGCTGGGGGGGGAATAGGGGATGGCAAGGGGGAATGGGGGAAGAACAACTAGGGACTGGAACTGACCACAGTATCAGAGACACTAGCAGAAAAGAGAGAAGAAGGGAGGGGTGCCCTAGGTGAGGGAGGGAGCCTCCTGATGGGGAAGGAAGAGACCATGAGGAGTACCAGGGGGAGAGAGCAGATGGCTGCGGGTAGGGAGGGACCAGAGGTGGGACCGGGGTGGGCACAGAGTGGAGCAAGTAGGAGGGGGGAACCGATAGGGGGAAGAGATGTAGGTGGGCCATTGACTAGGAATAGATTTGAGCCTCTGCTATGGGGGAGGAGGAACATACTGAAGGGGTAGGATAAGTGGGGCATAAGAGGGATGGCAAAAGTAGGGGAAGAGATAGCAAGGATGAAAGGGTAGAAGGGGCTAGTAAGGAAGGAGGGGGGGTGACTGGAGGAGAGAGAAGACTATGGGAAAGGGAAGGATGGGAGGGGCATCACTTTCGGGGTTGAAGGGAATGGGGCACTAAATTGACAACAACGGTGATAGGAGAGGGGTTGGAAATTAGCCGGGGAGGAGGGGAGGTCAACATGGGAAGCCCAGTAGGAAATAGTCTGGCTGGGAAGGGATTCAAGGAGATGGGAGGAATAAGGCAGAGAAAAGGGGTGAGGCAGAAGTAGGGGGTGCAGATACAGAAGTCACAGAGGGTGCAGCTGGTGGGGGTAAGTGGCAGGGAAGAACTAATATTGGGGTGGTGGAAGGGGCATTAGAAGGGAAGGGGGGTAGGGATGGGGGATACTTGTCCTGGGGGATTCTATACTAAAAGGGGTGAGATGGGGAGAAGGGGGGAAAGGCACAGCCATATTTGGGTTGAAGCTATCTCTGTGTTTACTGCAGGAGGGGCAGGCACTGCTCAAATGTGCAGCGAGGGGGAGGAAAAAAACTCATTTACTGTTGCATGTGGGTACAAACAATTTGGTGGGGAAGACTGTGGAAGTAGTGAGGGGGAGGTTCTAGGAGTTGGGCAGGCAGTGTGAGAGCGTGGGGGAGTCGGTGACATTCTCAGAGGTACTCCCGGTACCAAGTGCAAGTATGGGGAGGAAGGGTAGGATCAAGGACTTCAATGATTATGGGTTAGTGACTAACTGGGGTGGGGTCTGGGGGAATAGTGACTTATACATGGCGGACAGGCTACACTTGAGCAGGGAGGGGATGGGAGTATTAAAGGTGGGATTAGAGGGATATATCTCTACTAAGGTGGATTTAAACTAGTTGGGGGAGTGACCAAAAGACTGAGGCTAGTAGAAAGACCCGGACAGGGGAGCCTAATGAGCTCACCCTCCCTAGATATAGGTAAAGGAGGAGGCGTAGTAACCCTGGGAGGGGGCAGGCAGAGTAATCTCAGTGTAATACAGAAGGCACCACCACCCGATAAGAATAACGAGGAGAAAGGGTGCGGACTACCAGGAAGCAGGACACAGGCCAAGGAGAAGAGTGAGGAGAAGGAGGGGTACGGGTGGAAGGTGGTCTCTCTCAATGCAAGAAGCCTGGGGAACAAAATTGCAGAGCTGCAGGTGCAGCTTTCAGAGGGGAAGGTGGACACTGCTGCAGTAACAGAGACTTGGGCTACAGAGTACCATGATTGGGACTCGGCAATTCCAGGATACAGGATATACAACAGGGACTGGGGGGTTGGAAGGGGGGATTGCACTCTATGTGAGGGAGGGGATCAAATGCATAATGGATGAGGGAGAAGAGAAGAGGACGGAGGCACTTTGGGTGCAGCTCCTGGACTCCAAGGGCAGAAATCTGAGGCAGGGAGTGGTGTATAGACCACCAGCCCAATCCGGGGAACTGGATGGGGAGTTGGCAGAGCAGATAAGGAGGGTCTGTAGAAGGGGGAGTGTGGTGATAGTGAGGGATTTTAGCCTACCAGGGTTTGACTGGAGCACACCGGCTACTAGCAGTACCAGGAAGCAGGTGCTTATTGATGCATTCCAGGACAGCATTCTGATACAATTGGTAAGTGGGCCTACAAGGCTTGGTAGCACTCTAGACCTAGTACTGGCAAATGGGGAGGTGGTGTGGGAAGTAAGGGTGGAGGACACACTAGCGGGTAGCGATCACCAAAGAGTGTGGCTCGTTCTCGCACTGGGCAGGGAGACAGGAGGTACAGGCACTAAAGTGGTAGACTTTAGTAGGGTGGACTTTGGGAGGATGGGAGCAATACTGTGAGGGAGTCTCCAGGATATAAGGCCAGGGATGGATGCAGAACAAAAGTAGGGAGTCATAAAAACTGGGCTAACAGAGGCCACAGTAGCCTTCACCAGGGCCAGGAGTAAGAAGAGCAGAGCCAAGAAACCATGCTGGCTGAACAAGGAAGTGCTGCAAGAGGTGAGGGTATAGAGGGCTGCATACTGGATGTGCAGGAGAACAGGGAAGGGAGAGGATAAGGAGGCTTACGGGAGTTGGTCAAGGGAGGTGGCCAGAAGGGTGAAAAAAGCTAACGCCTCCAGGAAATTAAGGTTAGCACAGGGCATAAAGGGAGGGTAAAACGACTTTTTAAGGTATATCAGGGAAAAGAGGAGGTGCAAGGAACATATTGTGAGGATAAAGCGGGAAGTGGATTGGGTGAAAAAGGGGGAGGAGCAAGCGGAAATTTTAAATGAGTACTTCTGCTCCGTTTTCACTAAGGAGAGGGATGGTCCACTACCAGCATGGGCTGGGGGAAGTGGGGAAGGGGGGAGGAGGTGACGGACAAAGTGATCACAGGGACTAGGGTGCTAGAGGGGCTGAGGGCAATAAGGGTGGATGAGGCACCAGGTCCCAATGGCATCCACCCCAGGGTGCTGAGGGAGGTGGCAAAGCTATTGGCTGAGCCACTGGCAGAACTGTTCATCACCTCCCTGGAAATGGGGTCTGTGCCCCAGGACTGAAAGGTGGCCCATGTAGTGCCCATACACAAGAGTGGGCCTAGGGAAGAGCCAGGAAATTATTGGATGGTCAGTCTCACGTCCATAGTAGATAAGCTTATGGAGGCGATACTGAAGCAGAGGCTGGTGGGATTCCTAGAGAGTAATGGCCTCCAAGATGGGTGGCAACATGGGTTTGTTTCAGGGAGGTCTTGTCAAACCAGCCTAATAGAGTATTATGACTGGGTGACAAGGGAGTTGGACAGGGGCCATGCGGTACATGTCCTGTACTCATACCTCTCAACCTCCTGCCTCATAAATCAGGGACAAGGCTTAAAAAAATTAGGGACAAAGGACCAAAATCAGGGACATTTCTTCAAAATTGGAGATATTCACTCAGAAAGCTGGTAGAATAAAGGGCTTAGTGTAAAATGCATTTTCTAAGGAAGAACAAGTTTATAATTTTAATGTTTGACATTATTTTGTGCTTATAATCCCCACTGTTTGGTCACAGAAACACAATTTTTAGAAGGGACAGAGTAAAATTTTGTGGCAAAATCAGGGACATCCCTGAAAATCAGGAACAGTTGAGAGGTATGCCTGTACTTGGACTTCAGTAAGGCCTTTGATACAGTGCCTCATGGGAGACTGGTGGGAAGGTGATGGCAGTGGGGGGGGTGGGAAAAAAGACGACTAAATGGATAGAGACTTGGTTACAGGGGAGGGTGCAGAAGGTGGTGGTGGGGGGGCTCTCGGCACCTACAGCAGCAACAAGCGGGGTTCTGCAGGGGTCAGTGCTGGGCCCAGTGCTATTTGGGCTCTTTGTATCTGATGTAGCACATGGAGTGGGGAGCAGGGTTAGTCTGTTCACAGATGATACCAAACTGGGGGCAGTGGTGGACAAAGAGGGCAGATGGGAAAAACTGCAGGGGGACCTAACCAAACTAGAGACATGATCGGTGGAGTGGCAGCTAGGATTCACTGCGAACAAGTGTAAGGTGATGCACTTTGGGCCTAAGAACCAGAAGAGGGACTATTGTTTGGGGGGGGGTGAGGTTGGGGATCACAGAGGAGGAGAAGGACCTAGGGGTGCTGGTAACTGGGATCATGAACAACTCATCCCAGTGTAGGAGAGCAGCAGTGAAGGCAAACAGAATGCTGGGGTGCATCGCAAGGGGGTTCTCATCCAGACACAGGGATGTGATCCTATCTTTCTACAGATCATTGGTCAGACCGCACCTGGAATCTGTGTGCAATACTGGAGGCCATACCTGAGGAGAGATATAAAGTTACTGGAGGGGGGTGCAAAGGAGGGCAACAAAAATGTTAAAGGGGATGGAAGGAAAGGAATATGAAGTTAGGCTGAACGAGTTGAACATGCTGTAGGAGAGGAGGGATGGGGGAATATGATTCAAGCATTTAAATACCTGAGGGGGGTAAATAAACCTAGCACAAAGGGGGTGTTTAAACAGAGGAGTGGAAGAGAGACGAGTGGGCACAGACTAAAGTTGGAAGGGGGGCATTTCAAGAGGGAAATGAGGAGGCACTACTTCACTGAGAGGGTGGTGTCTAGCTGGAATGCACTGCCTGAGGAAGTGGTAACATGTAGGACAGTCAATAGCTTTAAGAAGGACTGGGATAATGCAAGAGGAAGAGTCAGGGTGGCAGGGGCTGGGACAAGCAGGGGAGGAACTGGGGGGGGGAGGCTGGGGCAGCTGCAATCTAGGGTGCTAGTTGCACACTCGGGCAGATTTAGATAGACCAATTGGTCTGTTCTGCTGACAGATTTGTATGTTCATATGTAAAATCACAGTGTCTCTGTTCATGAGCAAAGGTCCTAAAATGCCTGTGTTGAAAATTTGATGACAAACGTCCATAAAATAACTGTGTTACAAGCGTGTGTTGTGCAGTTTCCATGCACTCTCATAACTTCACAAATTTGTAGTACTTTCACTCCAGATTTCCAACATTGGCATTTTTTCAGACCTCCTTCTGAACAGTACAGCTGTAATTTTTTACATTCAACATGAAATATGCGTTTACACATCTGGCGCAGAATAGCGCGGTTGCTGTGGGAAATCAATGTTCGGGACAGATTAAGAAAATCATAACGACAGTGTTCATGAGCAGAGGTTGCAAAATGCCTGTGTTTAAAATTTGGTGAAATAATTCCACTAAATGACTGTGTTACGTGTATGCATTGTGCAGTTTCCACGTACGCTCGGAAGTTCTAGCATCCTTAATATTTTCACTACCGGTTTTCAATATTGCCATCTCTTTACACCTCCCTATGAATGGTGCAGCTGTCATTCTTCACATCCTGCCCAATCTGTGTTTTCATACATCTGGCGCACAATGGCACGGTCGCTGTGGGAACTCAAAGTTCAGGACACACATAGATAAACTCACAATGCCACTGTTCATGAGAAGAGATCCCAAATGCTTTCATGAGGTGGGGGTCACACAAAGGCTATGTTGAAAAGTTTTAATGCAAATACCAACAAACACCCAGGACATTAGGGTTTCTAACCATAATGTCCCACCTTGTACAGACTGACAGGCATCGGGGTGTGCCTTTGGATTGCCGACTGTAATGCTCATGCCGTTTCACCACCACCACCCCACCCTGCAGTCAGTGACAGGCATCGAGGTGTGCCTTGGACTCTTTGGCCCCAGAGTTCACCCCATTTTCCTATTTTGCACCCATTTCAGCGTATGTTCTTATGGAGTGGGGTGACTGTAAAACCGAACACCCCAAGGCACACCTCAACACTTGTCGGTGTCTGCAGGATAGGGTGAGGTGAAATGGCATGAATGTTCTGGGTGACAACCCAAACACATACCACAATGCCTGTTAGTCTCTGCAGATTGGAGGTGGGATTGGCATGAAGTTCAATACTTCACTGCCAATCCTACTCTGCATCTGTCTAACTCCTGCATTTCCAATGCTAATACCAGTAAGCAAACATTTGGCATTGATGAATTATCAATCAGTACATCAAGGTGTCTCTCCTGTGTAACAGATTCGAGGGTTTTTCCTTTTAATATGTAATTAAATTCAGGGTTGTTGCAATCAAGGTGTAAAGCAATACACTTCCCCACATTAAACTCCATCATATTTTCTATCCCCCAATGTTCTATCATTTCAAGGTCCTTTGCTAGTGATAGATTTTTAGCCTCTGTATTCACTACTGAACAGTTCTTAGTGTTGTCATCAAATTTAACTATGGGGTTACATTGGCCATAATGAAGATCACTAATGAAGCTTATAAATAATGTAGGTCTCAGGACCAACCCCTAGGGCACTCCACTTGTCACACGTCCAATATTGGAAAGACTGCCATTAATTTTTACCTTTTGGGTACAATTTTTTAACCAAAATTCTACCCATCTAAGTATATATGAACTATATTCCAGATTAGTTCATTTGTTGACTAGTTCTAAATGTGGATCCTTATCAAAAGCCTTTTCAAGATCCAGATAAATCACATTCATCAGGTTTCCTTGGTCCAAAGTTGCACTAATGTTTTCATAAAAGGCTATTAAATTAGTAGAGCATGACCTTTCCTGTGTAAAACCATGTTGTGTTGGATCTTTCAGGCCTTTATTGAATGCTGCTTCCTCAAATCTGGCCTTAATAAGTCTTTCCATTACCTTACCATGAATTTAGGTAAGGCTTTTTGGCCTGTAGTTATCTGGTAATGCTCTACTCCCCTTTTTATGGATGGGAATCACAACTACCATTTTCCAATCTGATGGCACATCTCCAGATATTAGGGATTTGTTAAATAATATTCTAAGTGCAACACATGGTGAACTAGTCACCTCCTCTATGAATCTTGGATGAATTTCATCAAAACCTGGAGATGAATTTGATTGTATTACTTTCAAGGCTGTCAGTACTGCTATGTCAGTGAACCCAACTTTACTTGATTCAGAGTAATCTTTGCTGGTTATAGCCTCCTTCTTGTTATAATATACTGTACAGAAGTACTTATTAAATGTATTTGTGATTTCAGTAGTATCTTTGATTGTGTTTCCATTAACGACTAAAGGACCAATTGATATACCCCCTCTCTTTAGATTATTTATGGTATTGCATGAGGTGGGTGCATGGGGAAGAGCACCGTCCATAACGGCGACTCCTTCCCAGCGCAATCCCTCTCGGCGATAGGAGGGTAGGGCGACTGGATGAGGGGTTGGGCGAACTGGGCGACAGGATGTCGCTATGTGTACACGCACGCGGGGGGGGGAAGAGAGCGTTGGCTGGGAGGGGGCAGAGGGGTTGTAGGGGGTGGAGCTGCAGTGGATGGCCGAGCTGCATCATGGCATCAGGGGTGGCTAGTGGTTGGGGTGGGTGAGGTACCGGGTTCAGGTCCGGGCGCTGGTGCGATTTGATTGCCCCCGGCCTGAACCTTTATTTTTTTTAATGCTTTCACCCCAACCCCACCCCCGATATGCATCCCCCTGAAGTTGAAAATTCTTAAGTAGGGGGGTGCGTGAGGTGAAGCCCCCCATGAGGGAGGGCACAGCCCCCCTCAGAAAGCATTAAACAGATTTCCTGGCACCGTTGTCCTGTGTGCTTGGGTTGTCAGAGTGTCAAAAAGGTTTTCGGCACTCTGACTATGCGATAACGGTGATCGCCTTTAGGCGTTCGCCGTTATCACATAAACCCATTATTTATATATGAGAATAATGCTTTGTTACTGTCTTTGGTACATGGAATCTTAACTCCAATCTTTGTCTTTCGAGTTTTATTAACTTCTTAGTTATATTAAGTTCTTTCTTACATTTAACTTTCGCTAACTCTGAATAGTTCTTTTTATATTTAACATACTGTAGGTTATTTCCATCTTTTTACCTCTTTAGTTTATTGGTCATCCATAGTGGCACTTTACCGCTGTTATTTATTCTCTTGTTGGGTACATACCATTCCTCCATTGCTCTTATCATACTTAGGATATGATTCCCGCTTTCTTCAACTGATGACCGTAGAATTTCAACATAGTAATTTTATGACCCCTGTTCTGAACATGACAGATGTCATTTATAAAATACTGAACAAAACTTCATTTTATGCCAAGTGCAGCATCACATTTCAACCAGGATTACAAAAAAATGACAGCTGTCAGATTCATGAGGTGGTGTGAAAAATGGTTATACTGAAAATTTGGGATCAAAATACTGAAAATTACCAAACTTATGAGTGAGCATTGAAAAATATGAACTTACCGTCATAACTTTGTTGTTTTTTAATATTTTTACCCCAAATTTTTAACACAGTCTTCTTATGACCCCACCTCATGATCCTGATAGGTGAAATTTTACAAATCCCCACTGAAACATAATTTTGCACCTCAGATGTGAAAGCACATTTTGGCCAGGATTGTAAAAACAACAGCTGTCACATTCATGAGGTGGTGTGAAAAAAAATGGCTATGTTAAACATTTGGGGTCAGACTATTGAAAATTGGCAAACTTATGAGGCAACACTGAACATTTTAATATATGTTCATAACTTTATTGTTTGTTAATATTTTTACCCCAAATTTTCATCATAGCTATCTTAAGACCCTACCTCATGAATCCACTAGGTGAAAATTCTCAAATCCCACCTGACAGGTGAATTAACAGAGCAACTGAGAAATCACCTTTCACCCTGGAGTTGAAGAATTTCACCTGCTTGTTTCTGAGGCAGTGTTCCAAAAAGGCCTTGTCGAAAATGTTAGGGATAAAATATTTAAATATGGACACGTCATGAGTACACATTCAAAACACATTGAAATACTGTACATTAACCATATACCTGATTTCCTTAGTTCCTGGTCTGGCACTGAAGAATGAAGACATGTCCAGAGTGTGTTACGGTGTTGGACCTTTGAATGCAAGTATGGAGTGAGGGTGTGGGGTAGTAAGTGCTGAGTGTCAGTGTCAGATAGGAAGGGTAATGGCAGTGGCAACAGACTTTGGTCCACTCATCTGGTGTCCATGAAGGTGAAAAATCTGGGTGTGATACTGGAGAGCAGATTGAAACTTGAGGCTCAGGTGTTATCTGTTGTCCAGACTGATTTTTACCATTTTAGGCATATCACCCAGATTAAAGCCTTAATCTCTTCAGGTGACCTACCATCACTAGTGCATGATTTTGTAATGTCCATACTTGACTACTGCAATGCTAAATATATTAGGGTCAGTGGGTAGGTCCTGGACTGCCTGCAGCTGCTGCAGAATACAGCAGGCAGGCTGCTGATGGGCCTCCCGGATGTCCTGCCACATGACTCCAGTTCTGCATGAACTGCAGTAGCTGTCAGTGAGGTGGAGGATCTCCTTCAAGGTGGGTTTACTCACATACAAGGCTCTATATGTTTCGGGTCCAGGCTATATACAAGACCTCCAAACTCCTGCCCACCTCTTGCACTCCCTCTGCTCTGCCAAGGAGGGCCTTCTAGTGGTTCCTGGGGCCAGCTAAAAAGATTGGGCAATTGTGACTTTGAGGTGGTGGCATTGGTCCTGTGGAACTCGCTTCCTAGGTCTTTGAGGGAGGCCCCCCTCGGTGGAAGTTTTCAAATGGGGTCTGAAGGTACACCTTTTTAGAGAAGCCTCTGGGGCTTAGCATACTGTACTTTTATATATTGCTTATTTATTGCTCATGTCTTTCATGTTTTGTGCCAACTATAGTTTTCTCATCTGTCTGTATTCTGTAGAGTGCCCTGACCCTAAGGGAAAGGACACTTAAGACATAAAAAACCTTAGTTGCTTGCACTGTTTTCTTTTTTACAGGGATTTAAAAAATAAATAAAGACTACAAGGGACAATTTTCTTTATGCGAGGTACTGACACTGGGGATCAGGCACCCTGGTGTCAGTATCATGTTTGGTGGCATCAGGGGTGGACTCCCCAGTGTTGCACAGTGGAAGGGGACTGGGTGGGGGTACTGCTGCAGCATGTTGGCAGTAAAGTGAATTTGTTAATTGTTAGGAAGGGTTCTGGGTGGTCTGGGCACCTGGTGGTAGGGTGCCAGCAATCACAGCACCGACAAAAGGGTGCAAACAACAAGGGCACCCCCACAAGCAGGGCACCTGTGCAACAGGGCTCCCAGAGTTCTGGAGTACTATGCGTACCCTGCGGGTAGAGCACCATGTTGCGATGGTGCCCACACCACCATGCTGGAACACACTTATCCCTGCACCCTGAGTACTGGACAACACCACCATCCAGCAGGGGCATGGTCCTTTTCACCGGAAGCCCCCTGGGCTGCAGGTGGTCTGACAGTGACACAGGGTAGTACCTGAATCAGCAATGCATGAATCATGCTGAAACACCAGTGGATGCAGTGATCGGAGACATAGGTGTACAATGAATGATCTAAGTGCTACTCTGAGGCCATCCAGTGTATGTCCAGTGGTTCTGTTATGGATCATATAGCCCATCACTATTCAGCATGGGACATAGACAGCACAGCATGGAACTGGAGCTGGTGAGTGATCATGCCATTGGGGTAGCACTGTCGGGTATGGGTTGTACAGTCATCAGCCGTAGTAGTCGGTAGGATATGGATGTGGCATGGGCAGACACGTGGTCTCTACGAGATGTATGTCCTGGTTGTTCAGTCGGGCATGCAACAGTTGTGGTCTGCACCTGCCCAGTTCCACACCATGCACCTCCTGTACCCCGTGGGCTTTTGGTGGGTGGGTCTGCGGGAGTGCGGTGTGTGTCACTGCCCTGCTGCGCCATGTTGGTTGGTGCCCCCAGTCCCCTGTGGCTGTGTGGACCGGCGCTGTGCCTGCTGGAGGCCTCCCACTGGCACTCTGATTGCTGGCGCCCTACCGCCGGTGCCCTGACCACCCAGAAGTGTTAGGAAGTTGCAGGATGATCATATTTTCAAATGATCTGCTTGGCTTACTGGAATTTCTTGGTCATACAATTTGGTAACCAATTGATAATGAGCCTTAAAAGGTGCAAGGTATTTGCAATCAAGGTGACCAACTTGTAAGTTCAATGAGAGCAGTATTACAGAAACTACATGCTCATTCCAAGTTGACATTCTCCCTCACCCTTGCACTGCTTAGCTGGTTGCTGGGTGACAGTTGTGTAGGTGAGACAAGTCATCTACTGTCTGATAGAAATGGCTGGCTCCTTTCAATTATGCAGTTTCTGCCCATCAGGCAGTGGGTAATGTCATGACCAGAGTGTCTTAACATTGATCTGTCACTGGTGAGCCCATTGAAGCTTAAGCTGGAATGGGCTTGGCAAGGACACACTTCTGAAATGCCATTCTTCATAACAAAATGTTTGCTGCATACGCATGCACACACAAACTTTAAAATGAACAAATTAATTGAAACACAACACATCAAAATGAAAGACCTTCACTTAACTTGGCTATACCAGTTGGGCTGCTTGACTGTCAAACTGCCTTGTGACCTTAATAATAAATGGTTTTATAAACACCCATAATTAAGGCCTTCACAGTCACAAGCCTTAAGTTAGCCTATGCAGCAGGTGAACATTTTAAATTAGATTCAGATTTAAAGCCTAAGGTTGCAGTCTACACAGCAGTATTGACGATGACTAAGGACCTACGAGACAGTGTGCCGTTACTGCTTATTACTACTACGAGTACCAGTATGCACTATGTATTAAATGGTTTAATTACTACTATGGACTATGAGACTGAAGGTTAAGAATACTGCTTTGGACTAAGCTGGAACTTTGAAGGCAAACAAGAATATTTCCATATTTTATGAAATGCAAAATGTGGAGGACATGTGAAATAGAGTGAGAGAGAGGGAGGGAGCGAGGGAGCAATGTTGTGTTGTATATTTGTGCAAACAGCAGGGTAAAGTTGGTTCATCCTGTTTTAGAAAAAAAGAAACAACTCTGACAACACTCAGCTGTACCATTAAACCATAAAATCTGGCAAGAATCAACATGGCTGAAGCTATGCTTTCAGAGAACTCTCTGAGCTCATGGTGAAACCATGCACCTTGCCTAAGATGGCCGACAGAGCTCAGTACACAAGCGTGAGCAGTGGTAAAGTAATGCATGCACACTGAGCTCTGTCAGCCATATTGGGCATGGTGGACTTTTCCACCATGAGTTCAGTGCACATGTGCGATGAGTGAAGGAAGTCATGCATGCATGCACACTGAACTCTAGTGGCCATCTTGGCCATGGCAGACTCTTCTGCATGAGCTCAGTATGCATGCATGCTGAGCAGACTATGCTCACTGACTGGATTGTGCTGCAGCTCCAAATTTGTGCTGCGGTCAGAATCCAATCAGTCATTTTTAGAACTGATTGTAATGTGGCTTCAGGCTCCATGCACTGCAGCTGTAAAGAACATCTTCCTTTGCAGTCCTGACCCAGTGCTTCTGCCTGGCACTGAATGAACATGTGATAAAAAATATGCTTGCCTGAAATATTTCTTACTGGGCTTGTCCATCTTAAACTAATTCACAGTATTCTTTGATGCATACTGTGTATCTGAAAGGAAAGTGAAACACTTAAAGAAACTTATATAAACCAAAGAAACCTTACAGAATTTCCCACAAGAGGCACACAGGCTCTTTCAAAGTCTTGACGTCTTACCACCATTCAAACCACATTTGTAAAACAATTTTGTTTGATAGTAAATTGCATTTTATCTTAATTCACAAGTTTTGCCTCATCTGCTGGACCACCTCTAACCCCACTCCTAGAACTCACCAACACTTGCTTTATGCCGCATGGCTTATCCCATTGTGCGGTCCATCTGGGTTGATGTCTCTGCTGTGGGAAACTCCTTGGTGGGAGGTTAGTCACTGTGGTGTGGCCTGAGAATGCCCTGCCTCATCCTACTCACTTGGTTTTTTCTTTTCAGTGACACCAACCAATCAGAACTACAGCATGTGAGGGACTGTAAGGCTGCATATACTAAGTGTGCTGACAAAAAGCCTTGCTAGGTTTCCACCTCATGTAGTACCTCCACTACAATGCCACCAATGTTCATCAAGACAGTAGTGTAGCAGAGGCAGTGACTCTCCCTCCTCAGAAGACAGTATCCTCTGGGATGCTAAAATCACTTTTCCCCTGATCTTCCAGCATCTCAGGCTCATTCATGAGCTTAGGTCACCAGTATCATGAGTGGCAATTCTGAACCTGCACCAGGATAGCAGACATAATTTTTTTGGGGGGTAATATTGATAATTGGGCTTGCAGTATAGCCTAGAGGTTAGAGTAATAAGCTGTGAAGGAGCTTGGTAAATCCAGTAGACCTGTACTTGATTCCCTCAAACTCCTCTTGCACACTGTATGACTCTGAGCAAGTCACTTAACCACCCCAGTACTCTTGGGGTCCCCTCTGAAACCAGGCATTTTGCCTAATGTTCCTTACCTGGTTATCAAAAAGGTGAAAAAAAAGAATAAGTCCAAACTAGGAAGTGGCTGATCTGCTAACTACTAGTTTGAAAGACAACAATGTATTTATTTATTGAATTTTGTTGACTGGGTAGGCCTGCTGGGACTAGTGTCCCTTTTTCAAGGGTGACCAGGATTTAATTAAATTGAGAGATAGTAAAATAGACATTTCGCAATCATACAAAAAAAATGGGGTTACTACCACCAATGACACTTTTATATACATACTAAGTTTCATATTACATTTCATGTAACATTGACCAGAAAACAGCAATTGCAGGAGAAGCTTTGCTGCTCCTAGAAGAAGATAACTTGTCCCAGGTTCGGTGTGGCTTGTGACAGCTGATATGGGAGAAGCTCTGCTGTCCATTTAAAGCTGTATATCAGAGACTGCTGCCACCAATTTGTGAATGGATTGTCCACACACCTCCAGTAACTTTAATACATCAGCTCAGCTGGTGAGGGGGCCTGAAGGATGGCCAGCAGCGGAGCAGTGGTGAGGAGGGAGGAGCAAGCCCACATAAAAACTCATGGTGCCTGCAAGGTGGTAGATGCTGACCAGAAGACAGCAACTATGGGAGAAGCTCTGCTGCCCACAATCCATCTGCAACCAAAGCTATAACATCAAACTTTGTTCCTGCTATGGGAAAAGCTCTGCTGCCCATAGAAGAAGAGAACTAGTCCCAGGGTGGGTGTGGCTTGTGAAAGCCAATAAGGGAGAAGCTCCATTGCCCATTTAAAGCTGCACATTAGAGACTGCTGCCACAGATTTGTGAACAGACTATCCCAGTACCTCCAGTAACTTAATACACCAGCTTGGCTGAGCACCTGTGGGGGGGGGAGGAGCAAGCCCATATAAAAACTTCTACTGACTGCAAGGTGCTAGATGCTGACCAGAAGACAGCAACTGTGGGAGAAGCTCTGCTGCCCACAATCCATTTGTGACAAAGGTCATTACATCGAATTCTATTCCTGCTCTGGGAGAAGCTCTTCTGCCCGTAGAAGAAGAGAACTGGTCCCAGGGTTGGTGCTGCTTGAGACAGCTGATATGGGAGAAGTTCTACTGCCTATTTAAAGCTGCACATTAGAGACTGCTACCACAAATTTGTGAATGGACTGTCCCTGCACCTCCAGTAACTTTAATGCCTCAGCTCACCTGGTGAGGGTGCCCGGAAGTGGGCCAGTAGCAGAGCACCTGTGAGGGGGGAAGAGCAAGCCCACTAAAACTCATGGTGCCTGCAAGTGCAAGCATGCAGGCATGAGTGTGAGCTGTGTTAGTGCCACTGGGTAGAGAAATTCATCTGAGTGGTGCCATCCCTGCAGCTCCTCAACCTCAAGGTAACAAACTATAGTTAAATAATTGATTAAGCTTATATGTGTTGAGCCTTTGGTATGGGATTTCAGCATTTAAATGCATCTAAATTTGGGGTCTAATGTGATTTGACCAGGGCTGAAACAAGGTGTTTGAATCAAAGGCTAAACTCCTTAGGTCTTGGAGAGCTGCAAAGGGGACTTGGACCTTTGAGGTCTCATTTTAGTTTGGTTGGATCTTATACTCCCAATTATTGGTGGTGAGGGAGCTAAGCAGCAAGCCAGCAGCAGAGGTAATAACCTAGGGGGCTAAGCTTACTTTGACTTAAAAAGCCTGCGCCACCCATCAGTGCGAGTGCATTGGTATGAGCTTGAATATTCACTTCAGAGTTATCCAGTACTGTAGATACAAGTAAATAAGGTACATTTTTTTTTTATTTTGATACTAGGGTTCCTACAATCATTTATAAAATTTTTATTTAAATTGAGGGACAAACACAAGTTATTAAACCAAACCTGGACCTGGAAAAGATTAAAAAGTCACTTCAGGGCACCTCAGAAGGGCTCTTTAAGCAACGGAGTTTTTCACTAGGTGAATAACATTTTTAAATAAACTATCCCTTATGGATTAGCCATAAAATATAAGTAAGTAATTTAGAGAATCGATTCTGATAATAATACTCTAATGCACTTATTATAATATAGACTTATTTTTGGAGAAAATTTTTTTAAAACAATACACATTTTAGCGGGGCTTAACATCAAAATGTTAATAAAGAAAATAATAACGAGTGATGGTGGGTTCAATAATTGTAATATTCTTGACTCAGATCATGGTGCCAACTAGAAAGAAATTAGTCCCCTTGCATGTGGGGACCTCACTCAGTGTGAAGCAACCAAGGTGGGCCTTTGATAGTTTACACAGACAGAGAAATACTTTTTCTTCAATAAAAAATGGAACTACTGAACCAAAAAAAAGATCAGAGATCAAAACTTTGATGCAAATAAGTGGATGTCCGCTCATGGTTGCTTTGATACTGAGTGGTGATATTGAATTAAACACTGGTCCACAAAACACAAGTCAATTTAAATTAATAAATGACAACACACACAGTTTGAAAAACAAACTAGATTTTTTTAAAAATTGGGCTACAGCAGACACTCCAGACCTAATTGCTTAACAGAGACTTGGCTAAATAATACTACAAAAATGATGAACTAGAACTAGAACTAGAAGGGTATAATACCCATAGGTTTGAGAGATGTAATAAACTGGGAAGGGGGGTTCTACTGTATATAAATTGGGACTTAGGACTGACAAAGATAGTTTATACAGGAACCATAGAAAATATTGAATATCTACTTGTTGAAATTCAAAAACTAAATTGGGTAATTTTGACAATATATTCTCCACCAAAATCTAAAACAGGAAATTTAAAGACACTGGCACAAAATGTAATTGACTATTCCAAGGGGAAAAAAAACTGATATTAATAGGAAACTTCAATGCAGCCTGGTGACACCCAAGAGGGAGAGCACTGGAAAATAGCCTTAAGTATTTGGATTTAACTCAAGTAATAAATAATACCACAAGGAATAGTTCATTAAAAAGTCCATGTAATATCCTGGATTTATAGTTTGTATCCCAAAACATCCAACTGAAATACATACAAATAAATCAGCCAGTTTTAGGCGATCACAATACACTGAGATGTGAAATGCTTTGGATGTAAAAACAAAACCTGGAATAAAGGATAATGTCAAATGGGTAAGGTGTTTAAAAAATACAGTTTAGAACTTTTTCAGTATAAACTTGGAGAAGTAAAATGGTCCCATTTATTTATTATACCATCATTAGATCTGGCTATCCAGGAATTCAACAATTTATTTTTGGAAGTATATAATGAAGTTGCTCCATTTGTAAACAAGCATTTGTCAATGCCGAATGTTGATTGCTTTGGTGTGCTGAGCTCGCTCACTGCCCCACTGTCACTCGCTCAGTCTGTGTCTCCCTGTGCTGCAGGCTGCTCTTTTGTACTGGGCTCCTCCCTGCATTGGCACCTTGTTCTGCCTAGTAAGAAATCTACAGCTGTCCTGAAAGAGCTCCGTTGAGGTGGCTCACTCCCCCCCTCTCTCACTCACTCATTCTGGTTCTCCTGGCGCTGCAGGATGCCCTTTTGTACTGGGCTCCTGCCTCTGTTAGTGGCTTTTTCTGCCCACAAAGAAATCTGCAGCAGTCCCAACACAGATCTGTTGAGCCTGCTGACTCCTCCTCTCTCACTCGCTCATTCCGTTTCTGCTGGCACTGCAGGCTGCACTTTTCTATTCGGCTTCTGCCTGCATTGCCGCCTTTGTCTTCCCACAAAGAAATTTACAGCAGTTAGAATAGAGCTCTGTTGAGCTCACTCACTCCCCCTCTCTCACTCGCTCATTCTGGTTTCACACCTCTGCAGGCTGCCCTTTTGTACAGGACCCCTGCATTCATTGCTGCCTTTTCCTGCCCACAAACAAATCTGCAGCAGTCCCAACAGAGCTTTGTTGAGCTCACTTACTCCCCCTCCCTCACTCGCTCATTCTGTGTCTCCTGCCGCTGCAGGCTGCCCTTTTGTACTGGGCTCCTGCCTGCATTGGCGGCTTGTTCTGGCCAGAAAGAAATCTGAAGCAGTCCTGCTACAGCTCCATTGCGCTCGCTCACTCCACTTCTCTCACTCACTCATTCCATTTCTGCTGGCGCTGCAAGCTGGCCTTTTGTACTGGGCTCCTGCCTGTTTTGCCACATTTTCTGCCCACAAAGAAATCCACAGCAGTCACAATACAGCTCCATTGAGCTCGCTCACTACCGCACTGTCACTCACTCGTTCTGTGTCTCTTGGCGCTGCAGGCTGCGCTTGTGTATGGGGCTCCAGGCTGCGTTGGCACCTTTGTCTGTCCACAAAGAAATCTGCAGCTATCCTGACAGAGCTCCGCTGAGGTTGGGCAGTCTCTCTCTGTCACACACTCATTCTGTTTGTCCTGGTGTTGCAAGTGGCCCTTTTATACGGGGCTCCTGCCTGCATTGGTGCCTTTTTCTGCCTACAAAGAAATCTGCAGCAGCCCTGATAGAGCTCCGTTGAGCTCACTCAGTCCCCCTGTCTCATTCACTGGTACTATTTCTCCCACCGCTGCAGGCTGGCCTTTTCTACTGAGCTCCTGCCTGCTTTGATGCCTTTTTCTGCCCACAGAGAAATCCGCAGCAGTCCTTACGGCACTCTGGTGCATTTTCTCACGCCCCCTTCCTCACTAGCTCTCTCATTCTGTTTCTCCCAGTGCTGCAGGCTGCCATTTTGTACTGGGCTCTTGTGTTGGGATCTTTTTCTGCCCATAGATAAATCCACAGCAGTCCTGACAGAGCTCAATTGAGCTTGGTCACTCCCCACCCCCCACTCGTTCTATCTTAATCTGTCCCAAATGCTGATTTCCCACAGCGACTGTGCTATTCTCTGGCAGGAGTGCAAAAACATATTTTAGCCAGGATGTGAAAAATGACAGCTGTACTGTTCATAAGGAGGTGTGAAAAACTGCCACTGTTGAAAATGTGGCATGAAAATATTACAAATTTGCAAAGTTACAAGGGTGCGTGGAAACAGTTTAATGCATGCTTGTAACATAGTCATGTTATGGAGTTTTGTCACCAAATTTTCAACATCGGGCTTTTAGAACCTCTGCTCATGAACAGTGCCACTATCATTTTCTTAATCTGTCCTGAACATTGATTTCCCACAGCGACCTTGTTCTGTGCCACAACTGTGAAACCACATTTCAGGCAGGATGTGAAAAATGACAGCTGTGCTGCTCATAAGGAGGTGTAAAACAATGCCACTGTTGAAAATCTGGCATGACAATATTACAAATCTGCGAAGTTACAAGGGTGTGTGGAAAGTGTGTAATGCACACTTGTAACACAGTCATTTGATGGGCTATCATCACCAAATTTTCAACATAGGCATTTTAGGACCTCTGCTCATGAACAGTCACTGTCATTTTCTTAATCTGTCCTGGACAGTGATTTCCCACAGTGACCGCTCTATTCTGCACAGGAAGTGCGAAACCACATTTTGGCCAAGATGGGAAAAATGACAGCTGCACAGTTCATAAGTAGGTGTGGGGAAATGGCAATGTTGAAAATCTGGAGTGAAAATATTATAAATTCGTGAAGGTAGGAGCGTGCGTGCAAGCTGCACAACGCACGCTCGTAAGACAGTCATTTTATGGAGTATCGTTACCAAATTTTTAACATAGCCATTTCAGGACCTCTAATCATGAACAGTGTCACTGTCATTTTCTTAATCTGTCCTGAACACTTATTTCTGACAGTGATCACACTATTCTGCGCCGCAAGTGCAAAAACACATTTCCACCAGGATGTAAACAATGACAGCTGTACTGTTCACAAGGTGGTATGACAAAATGCCAATGTTGAAAATCTTGCATGAAAATTTTGTAAATTCACGAAGTTATGAGCGTGCGTAGCAACTGCGCAATTCATGCTCGTAAAACAATAATTTTTTTGATTTTTTCCACCAAATTTGCAACATAGACTTCTTGAGAGCCCGCCTCATGAACACTGGCACTGTCATTTTGTTAATTGGCTCCGAAAGGTGATTCCACGCAGTGACCGTGAAATCACCTTTTGGGGCTGATTAACACCGTGACAGTTCAAGAATTCATGAGGAGGGGTCCCAATAACCCCATGTTGAAAATTTGGGGAAACAATTCCCAAAAATGCCTGAGATATGTTCTAAAGTTGAAAAAAACCCTATTTATTACATTATACAGCTTACCAGCATTTCCTCAGTTCACGGTCGGCTTTGAAGAGTGCAGACGTGTTCCCAGTCCACCAAAGATTGTCGTTGCAGGCTCGGAGGTAAGTATGGGGTGAGGGGGTGTGGGAGGCAGGGTGTGCAGTGGGTGGGTGGGTGCGGGTTGTGGGTTGGGGGGCAGGGAGACTACAAGGGACGTTCCTTTTTTACAGGTGTAAAAAAAAAAAGACGTCACAGGACCGTTTCTTACTTAAAAGGGCATGTGGCATGCTGGGGTGGGCTCCCAGTGTGCCACTGGAGTCTTGTTGTTTCGGGGGGTAGCTGTAGCTGATGGGGGATTAGGCACCCCTGTCGGCAAACTGCAAAAGGGGGGAATTCCTTTCTACTGACGAAGATTGGGCACCCCCATCAGCAAACAACAAAAGGGGAGGATTCCGTTCTGCCAACGAGGATTGGGCACCCTGTAGGCAGACAATGAAATGGGGGGGTGACATTATGCCGACTGGGAGTGGGCTCCCCCGTTGGCAGATAAACATGTTGGGGGGTAATATTGTTTGTGAACTTGGCGGCAACCTGCTGCCATGTTCACAAACATTATCAGGCTTGCTAGATCCCACCCTGCAATGATGGGTCGCTCCCTCATTGCAGCGGATAGCTGATGCTGCAATGACCAAGCGGCCCCTGATTGCAGTGGCTGATTTGTCACAAGTTGGTGCAAACGTTCCAAACTTGTGTCACCAGCAGTCTGCAACGGCATTGAGGGAAGCAGGATAAGCCTTTGCAGGCTGTGGGGGCATTGGCCACGGCAGTGCCGTGCCTCCACAGTCTGCTTCTGAGCAAGCTGCCACAATATGTTTCTTGCGCTGATTGCAATCAACATAAAAATCAAGCAAAGAAATGTTAACATACCCTGGGTACTGAAAAACTTAAAATAAGAGATCAGAATGAAAAACAGATTGTGGAAAAAGGCAAATAAAACTTTAAATTTAACAGACTGGGAACAGTGCAGGGCTACAAGAAATGCATTAAAAATAAAATTGGCTAAACAGCATTATTACAATAGTAAAAGCTAAGAAACCAATGGATCAGGAAAATATTGGACTCTGTTAAAATCTTTAGAAAACCAACAATAAAATCTTCACGAATCCAAATGGAAAAAATTGGAGTCCTTATAAACAGCATACAATCAGCAAACATTTTAAATGACTATTTCACAAATCTCCCAGGTCTGAAGGAATGTGAAGAGAAGGTAACACTAGAACAAGCAAAAGATATAAAGGTTCCAAATATACCTAAGTTTTGATTTAAGTATGTAACCTGCAAGGAAGTTGAAAAGGTGATTAAAAAACTAAATAAAAATAAGTCACCTGCCATAGACCAGATAGAGATATGATTTTTAAAAGATGAAAATTACATCAAAGGCACCTGTGCTCGCTAACCTTTTTAATTGGAGCCTATGCAAAGGAGTCTTTCCTGTGTAACCCCTCACCCCTGCATTTTTGCAAACGACAGGTGGTATGCTGTTGAAGCTGACAGCAGTACCAGGTGGGGACTGGGTTCGGGGAGGACTAGGTTACTTGGCACAAGGGCTAGGTTTGGTTACTCTGCACAGGGGCACCCAAGTAAATCCGAACACAGGAAGCAATAACTGTAATGTCCAATACCAGGAATGGGATTCTAAACTGTAGCTTTATTCACATCCAAGCAGAACAAAACAAAGCATAGACGGACCCCCACAGGGCTACACTTCTGGTAATGCAGATTAAGAATCAGAACACTTCCTCAACACTTCAGCCCTCAGGCTCTGAACCCACCAGGCACACAGCCCAGACATACATGCTGCTTTGGGTACACAGCCTGACTTGTACACTATTTGGGGATTTCTCTGGCTTGGATCCCCTGTCGGCCACTCGAACACCTTCCATTTGACATGGACACATTTTCCGGTGGCTCCCTAAACCACCTTAGAGCCTTCAACTCCATAAGGGAAACTTCCTTTTAATCCCACATCTGGGTACTTTCCTCAGCACTGGCCAAGTGCCTGAGGGAAAGTAAAAGGGCAACAGAGCAAATCCGTAGAGGTGAATTTGGTTACTACTGATGGGAGGTCTCCCACCTCTCACTTCCACAATTCATACCCGGCCATTTCTCTGGACATTAAACATCTCTTTCTGAAAAGCTTGGCAATGTAGATTAAAGGGTAAATGCATAGCACATTTCCTCTACATGTCTTGGCTTACCCCTTGTACTAGACTCGAACATACTTTTACTTGTCTTAGCCTATTCCTCTAGGCATCCCACTGATTAAGCAGTCCAATCCCCACATTACTTTACTCTTTGTGCTGGACTTGAACATACTTTTACTTGACTTAGCCCATTACTCTAGGCCTCTCACTTAAGCAATCCAATCCCCACTTTACAACAGTTCAGGTGAAACAATGGCCCTATGTCAGAGCAGACTCATCCCTTTGCTTGCAAGTGCCCCACAGGCGATTCTTCACAGAAATCTCTTTCCCAAAGATTCTGGTGCCTGAGCACAACTTGGAAAATAAGGCAGCTTCTTCCCTAGCCAGAACCAGGAGGGTTGCCCCTGGAATGACAGGCAAACCTTTTCACCCCATCCCCTCAGGGATGGGGCACAGAGACCAGTAACAGCGGTCTCCACCACTTCATGAACAGCTTACTGTGTTCCTCTTTTGGCAGAAACACACACCTCTCCCTTAAAGTAGCTCTATATCAGAACTTTAGGCTCCAAGAGCCTGTGCACAGACTGCTGTGCTCCTCTCTTCAAGACTGCTCACACAGAACTGTGTTCAAAAACTCCCAACATTCCAACCTAACTCCCAACTGCAGATTCCAATATGGCTCATGCAGCCGCGAAAGTTCTATGGTGACGTCATCCCTCAGTCTCAGCTGAGACTGAGAACAGAGTGAGACAGTGTGAAATCCATTTAACTGAAGTTTCACAAGCTGCCTTCCCTGCCTACCATTAAGTCTTACTGGGATTCTAGTAACCCCGGGTAACGGGGGGGGGGTTACACCTGCTCCATGGAAGAAGGCAAAGATGGTGCCAATATTTAAAAATGTCTCACCTACAAGTGCAACAGACTATAGACCTAAATCCTTGTTCTCTGTAGTTTCTAAAATTCTGGAGAGACTGGTGCATGGACAGCTCTATGGCTATTTGGAATAGTATGGGTCACTGTCTGGGCACCAGTCTGGCTTCAGAAAAGGGCGCTCCACGAGCACTGCGCTCCCAGATATAATTGACACATTGGCCTCCTCTTTGGATAAGAGGGTGTCGGTGGGTGCAGTTTTCATGGATTTGTTCAAAGTTTTTGTTATGGTACAGCTTCAAATTCTATTGAGCAGATGCAATGAAAAAATTTCTCGCACACACTAACAAGTAGAGAGGGGTGCCAGAAGCAAAGCTTCAATTTCAAAATGACATTTTAGTCAGACACAATGCAGACGTAGTCCCGCCTCAGATCTAGTGAGCAGACTTGAACAGATAGAAGTATCAAGCAAATCAAGAGAATGGTTCCAGTCATACTTAATGGATAGAACCCAACAAACTGCAATTGGGAAGGATCTTTCAACTAAGGCCAGTGTGAAAAGAGAGGTCCCCAAGGGGTCAATCCTGGGTCCCCTCTTATTTTTTATATACACTAACCCAGTTGCAAAAGCAACGAAAAAGTCAGAAAATTGTCTATATGCAGACTATACAGAGATACTAATTAGGGGAATGGATCCTGTAAAGCTGCAGATGGACTTGTAGGAAGAGTTTACAAAAATTCAGAATTGGTTTGAGCAATCAAATTTAATACTTACTAGCAATAAATCCCAAACTATGTTTTTTACAAATTCTAAAAAAGGACAAATAAAACTGTCGCCATGAAAATAAAATCCCAAAACAAGACAGTACTAGAACAAGTCTCTGAGTAAAAATATCTAGGTGTTTAGATAGAGCAAAAGTTAACCTTTAAATATCACATAAATGAAATAGTGAAAAAACTGAACAGTAGACTGGGTACACTGAGGAGAACAGGGTAGTGCATAAATGACAAAATGAGGAAGCCTATTGTAAACCAATTGCTTGTTCCTATATTAGATTACAGGATAAACATCTATGGCTTTGCTAGTGCTACTGCACTGAGAAAAACTGAGGTGATGTACCATAGAGTGGCAAGATTCTCCCTGAGAGTAAATAGATGGATCCACCATTATAAGCTGTATGAAAGCATGGACCAGCTTACCCTAAAAAGTAAACAAAAATAGCCTGGGTAAGCCAGACCAAGCAAACACTAGAAACAGCAAGACCTTCGTACCTACAGTATATGAGAAATTGCAGAAAACAGGTCATTCATATGTATTTTTTTTATTTTAGTTTTTGTTGACTGGGTAAGTACACTAGGCAAGTTTTTGCCTGAGAAATAATAGGAAACTGAGGGAATATAGAACAGAAATACCAAAAAGTAGGTATGAAGAGATTACCTTTTCTTTTGCTGCAATGAAGATTTGGAATGAACTAAATGCTCAAATGAAAAAATGTAAATGGAAATATAAAAAAAAAATTAACACCACACTGAAACAAGAATTGGTTGTAAGATGAGCGTTTTAATTAACCATGAGTGGTTAAGCTGCTTTGCATCGTGTGAATGTCTGATTGTTTACTAATGATTATTAGCTTTTGAATATGTAAACTGACATATCTGTAAATTTATGATCTTTTACTACAGGAACACCTTGTAAATAGGATTTGTCCTAATGGTGAACTAAATGAGTTTTCATGTCTAAAAAAAAAGCTTTTTACTACTACATATAATGGGTATAATATATATCTATATTACAACAAAAGCCTAACATCATAGGACATAGCCCAATAGGGGTAATTTGCTAGGAAGGCTAGGTGTAAGTGGTCTTGCTATTAAATGCAGAACTGTGCAAGGGGAAGACAAGTTCAATGCACACATGTACACTGGTTACACTCCAGTTGTGAGATCTTTATCCCTTTCCTGAAGCCCCCAAGGGAGGAGCATTCTAGAAGGGCAGGAGTGAGCTTGCTTCACAGTTGAGGAGTGACAGAGGTAAAGGATCTGTGCCCTGCATTAGTTTTTATCCTGGGAATTTCTAGTAGTAAATTGTCAGAGGTGCAGAGATTCCTTCTCTGAGGCTTAATGAGCAATACATCCCTGAGGCTATAGGGAGCAGTACTGTATACTACTTTATATGCCAAAAAATACAGGGGATAGTATAATCTATCCTCTAGTGAGGGCCAGTTGAGTAAATTTGAGAACAGTACAATGGTGCTCTCTGAGTGGAGACCCTGTTGTAAATCAACCAATTTTATGGTATGGCACTTTGAGTTTCTGAAGTTCAGAAATCTGACTGTTCTAAGGATCCATATACCACTGTAGGGAGTAGAGTGCAGGTCAGTAATCATATGTTTAGACTCCCTGGTGAGGAAGTTGTTGAGGCAGTACAGCAATCCACGTTTTTGGAGTAGAGATTTTGCTAGTTGTTCCACATGAGGCTTTAGTGTAAGTTCTTAGTCAAGTTATATGCCCAGGTATTTGATTGACTCAACTACTTTGATTGAGGACCCTTGAAGTGTGCTGATAGCAAGCAGATGTTCACGGGCTGTACCTACAGTACGTACCTTGGGCCAAACATAATAGTCTTGTTTTTTTCAAGTTTAGGACTAGGTTATTGGGTATAAACCGTGCTTTTAATTCTCTGAAGTCCTGTGAAAGCTGACAGTGTAGAGTGGTTATGTCCTGGAGTTTCTACAGAGTACAGCATCATTGGCATATAGTAGGAAGTCCCCCCCCCCCAGTTTCTCAGCATGTCATTGATGAAAAGGAAGAATAACTGTGGTCCAGATATGGATCATTGTGGGACACCATCAGTAATCAAATGTATTCCTGATTGGGCACCTAACATTTTACAGAGTGCATCCTGCTTGACAGGTAGTCAGATACCCACCAGTGGGCTAGGGTGTCAAGGCCCAGTTGCTGCAGCTTAGTCAGGGGTAGGCTGTGGTTGACCAAATCAAATGCTTTAGTGAGGTCAATGAAGACTGTGTCAGTTTTGCTCTCCTGTCTCTAGTCAGCCTTACCAAAGTTGTGTTGCTGCCATGGTGTTTCCTGAAGCTATGCTGCCTACAGTTGAGTAGGCCCCACTGTTCAACATAGTCCTGCAGTTGGTTATAAATTAATCTCTCCTGCACTTTGACCACTGAGCTGAGGACAGAGATAAATCAGTAGTTTTTCACTGGTTCTTTAGGGCCCCCCTTTGTGGACTGGAATGACCAAGGCCACCTTATTTTTCGAGGGGATCTTTCCTTCTAGATGGGATCTACTGAAAAGCAT
Organism: Neoceratodus forsteri; assembly: GCA_016271365.2. Taxonomy (NCBI): domain Eukaryota; kingdom Metazoa; phylum Chordata; order Ceratodontiformes; family Ceratodontidae; genus Neoceratodus; species Neoceratodus forsteri. The sequence goes on from CM057453.1 coordinate 1,390,740,490, forward strand.
TGCAAATGTGCCCAAAGCATCATCACAGAGACTAATTTTTGCTGTGGTGATGGAGGATTATATGCCAGTGGCTTTCAAAGCCTTAGTGGGGGCATGGGGGGACTGTGACCTTCATGAGGAAGTCTACTGCCTCTGAGAAAGATACAGTGTCATCTGTCAAGATAACATTTTTTCTAAGTGGATGTTACAGGTTCCTGCATGACAAATTGTAGTAATTATCATTTGATTACAATGATTCTTGCAGTATTCTAATGTACCTCAGCTCACCAGGTGACACTGTAGTTGAGCCATCAGCTGAGGCATGGGGCAGAGACTAGGGATCACTCTCAGTCTCTACTTCCCACTCCGAGAAGATTGGTATCCATACCTTCACAGACCGGAACATCACATGCAAATCATGCGAGGAAGGAGTAAGCTTGCTTGCTCTTACAGCACTTCGTATGGTGGGGAGCTGGATGATATTGATGTCTTAGGGGATCATTTCAGGTATGTGGGTCAGTTTTTCTGGGCTTGATGGGTTGTGCTTTGTAAATCACAATGAGAAGCAGAACAAAATAAGTAATATATACTAAAAAGAAATGGTACAATCAAGTTGCAGATACTCTGTGTATCTATTGCACTCAAAAAGCCAGTGTGGGCCAGTGAGGTTACTAAATTTATAATGTTTAATAGCAGGAGAAGCATTTTATAATGGTTACCTAATGCATCCTTTAAATGCTGAGAAACCCTTTTTCAAAGAAGTCACTAAGTTAAAATTCATTTTTGAGTGCATTACACATGTGTGAAGGATGAAACATCAATAAGATCAGCAAGGAGGGTAACTAATTGCCCACCCCCATAGCTAGCAGCAGAACCATTGAACGGGAGGAGGAGTTATCTCTACAAAGAAGTGTGCAAAAGATGGAGATAGGCACCCAAGGGGTGGATCAGCAGAAAGGGGGCAAAATTCAACAAAAGGGCAGACAGCAGGGAGAACCAGCAATAAATGACAACCAGGGAGGGGAGCTGGGGTAGAACAGCTAAAGAGTCCAGGGAGTTGACATCATGGAATGCCATGTGTGCCAATGCCAGGAGCCTTAGCAACAAGATGGAGGATCTGGAGGCTGCCAAGTGGGAGCTGGACATTGTGGCCATCACAGAGACCTGATGTAATGATAACCACGACTGGGAGATGGCCATATCTGGCTACAACATATTCAGAAGTGACAGGGTGGGCAGTAAGGGAGAATGAGTGACATTTTATGTGAAAGATGACATAAAGGCCATAGAGATCCAGGAGAAACAAAATGGGGGAGAGATACTGTGGATTAAGCTGGAAAGGAAAATTTGGTTAGCCATCTGCACGGGGTGGTCTACAGACCACCAGCCCAGGAGGAAGAGACAGAGAGTTAATGCTAGCCATCCAAAGGATGGGGGACAAGGGGGAGGTGGTGTTGGATAAAGACTCCAATATTACAGATGTGGACTGGATCATCCCAGCAGCAGCAGCATCAACCAGGAGCAGATTTTTCCTGGAGTCCCTTCAAGGTGCCTTCCTTAAGCAACTGGTCATGGAACCAACTCGGCAGAAGGCAATACTGGACCTCATGCTCACAAATGGGGACAGCGTGATAGGGGTAACAGTGGGGGAGCACCTGGGGAACAGTGACCACTGGTCACTGTGGATTGAAATCACAGAAGGAGCAGAACCAAACTGCACAAAAACACATATCCTGGATTTCAGGAGGGCAGAATTTGGGAAGGTGGGGACATGCTTTAAAGAGGCACTAATGGGACTAGGATGAGAATCAGGGTGTAGAAGCATTGGGCACTATATAAAACAAGGATTACAAGAGCAATGGAATTATGCATTAAGCAGTTTAACAAGGGGAAAAGGAAGAGGAGGCCATTATGGTTTTCCAAGGAGGTAGCAGAGAAAGTGAAAGCCAAAAAGATTGCATTCAGGCAATACAAAAAGATGCAGGCAGAAGGGGATGGGGGAAGTACCAGAAGAAGCAAAGGGAGGCAGGGAGGTCAGTAAGGGAAGCCAAAACTCAGACAGAAGAGTGCATCTCAAAATCTGTGAGTAGAGGGAACAAAACCTTTTATGGGCACATAAGGGAAAAAAGAAGGGCAAAAGGAGAGATAGTGAGACTGCAGGAGGAGGACAGGGGCCACGTGGAGGATGACAGCAGTAAAACTGACATACTGATCAGATATTTCTGCTCAGTCTTTACTGAGGAAGAGGAGGGTAATGGGCCTGAAGGGGGTACAAGGGGTGGGAATGGTGCAGAAAGGGACACAAGTATCTTTACACAGGAAAGGATCCTAAAGGAACTGGAATAAACAGGACTTGATAAAGCAATGGGGCCATAAGGGGTGCACCCCAGAGTCCTAATGGAACTAACAGGTGGTGGCTGAACCTCTGACAATCCTGTTTAGCTGACTATTGGAAACAGGGGAGGTACCCAAAGACTGGAGGACAGTAAATGTAGTCCCCTTATATAAAAGTGGGAACAAAGAGGAAGCTGGGAACTACAGACCTGTCAGCCTGACCTTGGTAGTGGGAAAGATCATGGAAGCACTACTGAAAGAGAGATTGGTGGAACACCTGGTTGCCAGCAAACTACAGGACCCAAGGCAGCATGGTTTCACTGGGAGGAGGTCATGCCAGACAAACCTCACTGAATTTTTTGATTGGGTGACAAGGGAAGTGGATCAGGGGAGGGCAGTGGACATGGCCTATCTGGACTTCAGCAAGGCCTTTGACACTGTGCCACATAGAAGGCTATTAGACAAACTGGGGAATATGGGAATGGACAGGACAGTAGTGTGGTGGGTGAGTAACTGCCTGGGCAGCAGGACACAGAGGGTGGTGGTAAATGGCTGTCACTACACAGAGGGAAGAGTGACCAGTGGGGTACCACAGGGATCAGTGCTGGGACCAGTCCTATTCAATGTCTTCATCAGTGTCATTGTGCAGGTCCTAGAAGACAGAATTTCCCTGTTTGCTGATGACACAAAGCTTTGTAATACAGTGGACAAACCAGAGGGTGTAGACAGAATGAGGAGGGACCTGCAGAAGCTTGAAGAATGGTCAAGGGTTTGGCAGTTGAAATTCAATTCAAAGAAGTGCAAGATAATGCATATGGGGTACAAAAACCCTGGAACAACATATCAGTTGGTGGATGAGGATATAGCATGCTCCAAGCAAGAAAGGGACTTGGGGTTATCATCTCTGCTGACCTCAAGGTTGGGAAACAGTGCAACAAGGCAGCAGGAAAAGCAAATAGGATGTTGGGATGCATAGACAGGGGCATCACCAGCAGGAAAAGGGAGGTCATAAGTCCACTATACGAGACACTAATGAGGCCCCACCTGGAGTACAGTGTACAGTTCTGGAGACCTTACCTATGTAAGGACATAGACAGGGTAGAGAAGGTTCAGAGGAGGGCAACAAAGATGATACAGGGATTGCATCACAAGTCCTATGAGGACAAGCTGAAGGACTTGAATATGTACTCCCTGGAGGAGAGGAGGGAGAGAGGGGATTTGATAGAGACATACAAGTACCTTACAGGGAGGAACAGGGAGCAGGAATGCACTATTTTCCAGAGAAAAAGATGTTCCAGGACTATAGGGCATGGGATGAAGTTGGAGGGAGGGTGAGTTAGAGAAAACATGAGAAAGAATTTCTTCACAGAAAGGGTGGTGGACAAGTGGAATGCCCTGCCAGAGGCCTGAAACAATCATGGGATTTAAGAATACATGGGATAGACATAAAGGAATCCTGGAGGTCAGGGGTAAGGAGCAACAGACTTCTAGAAAAACATAAAGGGAACTTACAAGCTCAAATGGGCAGACTGGGAGGGCCATAGCCCATATCTGCTGACATTTTCTATGTATCTAAGACCAAATTTAGACATTTTACATGTTACGCATGTTTATAAAGCAGAAAAAAACTAAGATGAACTACTAGCATACTGTGCAAGCATCGTTTTTTTAACCAACTTTTGCTACAAAATAGTAGATTATATCACAAGGACACTACCAATACAATTGACATTTAATTATATGTTTCTTATTTGGAGGGGGCTAAGCTGATGACTAGAGATGTTGAGAAGTTTAATGTTCTGGCTAAGTTCCAACGAGGTCACCAACTTCACCTTCCTGGATCAATTCGTGAAATTTTGCCATTTACTAGGACGTTTGCTTTCTGTAGCTTCACCTGCAACTTTGCCTTTGGGGTGCATTGGGATGAAGTTTGCTCAAACTGAGGCTTCTGGCAAATAAGTCCCTGTAGGTCACCAGGAAATAGCTCCTGCAGATCACTTGTTATGTCTCTATGTATAGACTGAGCCTTAATTTCATTTTGCAGTCTGAGTAAGTTAGTGGAGAAAGTCAGATCTGCTACTTTTAGAGGGTTTACAAAAAAAAAAAAAACTTTTCAGCTTTTTTTTTTTGCTTTTCTTATCTTCTATTTACAGAGCAGTTTATATGGCAATTTTTAGTTGTTGTTTTGGTGTATTTTCTTTACAGTCCCCACTTTTATTTTTTTACTTTTTTTGCTTTTACTCTGTTTTTCACTTTTTTTAAAAAAATTTAAAGGTGTGGAACTGGCAAGGAGGAGACTGGGAGGACTGGGACTGGGACCAACAACAGCAAGGTAAGGAGGGGGTGCAGTCCACAGATGTGGCACACCATACTATCTATCTCAAGATGACACCAGGAGCACTGGGAAGGGGAACAGTCAGTACCCACCCCCACAGCATAGCACCAGCAGCAGCATGTAGTGGCACCACCACCACCAGCTGACCCTGCTCTGGGACTTCCTGTACCTGCTGCAACACCTGCACAATGGCCCCTGTGATTGTGCCACCACCTGAGCCCCATGAGAAGAATCCCATCTGGAACCATCTGACTGCCCCCTCATCTACAGCACAAGTCCCTTGCTTGGGACTTTTTTTGTGATTAACCCTGCAGACAACAGTGTACTAACATTCACTTTGTGTCACACTGCAGTTTTCTGCAGGAAATGGGGAGCTCTTTGGGCACTTGTGGGCAGCACACCCACCTTAAGGTAAGGCACCACCTGGAGTGGGAGGAGCACGTGTGAAGAGGCATACCAAGACAGCTGAGAAGGGTGGAGATGGGGGAATCCCTACTGCTCCTTCTATGTTGCAGCATGGGCAGTGGAAGAAGATGCGATGTAACAGGCCATCAAACAGTGCACAGTTCCAAGAAGGGGGCATTTGGGGCATGGAGGGAACTAAGAGAGGGAGCTATAGCCAGACATAGGTGTTGCAGGATCACCTGAGAGACTGGCCTCAGATCCTCCGCCTGTATCCATCCATACTAAAGTGGCGCAGCTGCAAAGGGAGACAGGGGAGCTCTCCCACCAAGCTGGAGCAATGAAACAAATTTTGGACGTATTGCTCCAAAACCAACAGAGTGTTCTTCAGGGGCTGGTAGAACTCCATTGTGGTGGTGCACACTTTGTCCCCAGGGAATAGCTCTATTCTCTGTACATTCCTTGTTCAAGAAAAGGCTCATCATTATATTATGCCATCTTTATTACTGTCTTCTTTATTCTTCTCTTCATCTGTTGTAAAAAAAAGTTAAAAAAGCACAACAGAAGTGTACATCTTCATTGTTCTCTGTTCTAATTTCTGGTACTTCTTCATTCTATCTATCAAATTCTACTGTCAGCTATCCTAGTACAGCTTAACTAAAATAAGAAAACAAATGTGGTTTCCTCTCTGCATCGTTCTTTTTCTGTGTTCCCAGAATTTTTCTCAACTACCACAAAAAATATGTCAGGCAGTTGCATTCTGCTACATAGTGTCATGTTGTGTGTATCAGTCCCATCAACAAAGTTCTTGTAATACACTTTAGTGGGTGAACATTAGTGCCCAGAAATTCTCAGTCTAATAAATTCTTTGTCTGGAAATGTTCGCACCAGGAAACAAAATTAGCTGGGGTTCCTGAATTATATGTTGCTTCTGCACAGTGTTGTCTCCCACCACAACACCTGTCCTGATGAACTGTAGTGGCCAGAAATTCTGGATATTTTCTCATGAAATGATAATGCCTGCTTGTGGCACAGATCAAGATGATGATCTCTGAGTATTGCTGTGTGTCCTGCCAACATAGATAAGTATTTATTTTCTTCAGTTCTGACTGTGGGTGGGGTGGAGAGGAAACAATGTCTTTTGAATCATCTTTTGCCCATGTTTCTCTCTTGTAAAGTATGTATCACTATGGTGATGAAATCCTGTTACTGCATTGGTGTGGCCCAGAGATGGTTATTTAATTTAGCAGGGTTTCCTATCAAAGAAGTGAAGAATTCCTCTTTTTCCACATTTTGGTTTTTAAATTCTTAAATGCTATCCATATGTAACTCTCTGTTTTCTCTCCTGTTTCTTGTTTCAGGTATTTTTTAGAAGTGCGATGATGTAGAAGCAGGCAGCGGCATCAGGTTGATGACTGATATTCATGCTGGATACAGAGGATGGGATGACTTTAATAAGGCCACACACACAGTGGTGGAGAAGCTGGAGGAGGAGGAGGAGATCTGAGCAATAAACTGCAATGTTGACCACATCAATGATCTGGTAGAAAACATGGCAATGGTTTGCTTGCTGTAGGAGGAGGCATTCATGACAGAATGAAGAAAGAGCCATGAATACAAGACAGAAATTATTTATACTCTAGTGCACACCCTAATTTGTTGCAACTGTAAAAGGAAACAAAAAAAAAAGATTAAAAGAATAAAAAGTTTTGAAAAGGATACCCATATTTCACAGTTTTGAAGCCACCCCCATTTAAAAGCTGCCCTCAAATACAAGGCTCGGCTGAAAACAGGTTTACTAATAGAAGATGCCCCCGATTGGTAGCCACAGCTTCTAAACAGTGGTAGATTTGAAATGGTGAAATCTCTTAGTTTCCTACAAGACATTGAGATACCGGTAACCCCCCAAAAAGGAAGCATAATCATTCATCAGATTCAGTTCTCATATTTTAGTCACTGTGATAAATATTGAATTGTGTTAGTGGAGTTGCTGTGACTTCCAGGTCATCAGAGAGGGTCTAGAAATTCTTCCCAATACTCTTTGCCATTGAGTAGCATCTACTTTCTCCAGTACACTCAATCAAACCCCGAAGAAAGGAAACATGTAATGAGCACAAATACCTGCTCCCCAGTCAGCATTCTTCGAACAGCATGGACCACGTGGTTGGCTGTCATCTGTGCTCCATCTTAGCTAATGATTCTCCCTGTTGGTCTTCCCTATCAGCACTTCTGTTCTGCATTGTAGTTTAAGAGCTAGTGGTTTAATGTTTTAGTTGGTATTGCACAGTATACTTCTATTCATATACTGGAGAGCAAGAGTGAGAGTGAGCAGAGGGAACTGAGGAAAACGTGGTCTGGAATCAGGATTAGCGTGCTAACGGGCCGAACAAACTAAGTAGTAAACATCTTTTCTGCAACAGAGCTGTTTCTAGAACATTTTTGTTTCTAAAATGCACATATGGTAGGTATTGCATTTCTTCAGTTCAGTGACAGTCAATACAAGATGGCAGCCTTTCCGGACTTATCAATTGAACCCACCCCCCCTATTTTGAAGCCATGGCTCAAAATAAAAATAAACGCAATAGAAGTCACAGCTTCTAGGTGGTGAAATATGGTACTTACTATTAGTGGTGTGTGAAGTTGGCCAACTTCACTTCATCCAGAAATTCAAAATTCACCAACATTTTTGATTTCAATCCGCCCTGCTAATTTGCAATTTGCAGTACAGGGCCAACATTGCAAATGGCAGAACTGACAACTTCTCTAGCAAACCTGGTAACTTCATCTGCAAGATGGGGCCTACAGATGAAATTTGCAATGTACCATGAGATTTGACATCACATGATATTGAAATGAGCTGTATGCCATGTGTAGGCAGTCTTCAGTACAGTCTTATGAACACAGAATTGGAGTGAAATCTTTGCCTGATTAAAAAAATGTTATAAACAAGGCCCCTGGAATTCTGCAGTTCTGCGGTTGCAGAATTTGCCACAGAATTTGCATCATGCCGCAGACTATATAGTGCCACATAATTCATTGTTTTTGGTGAATTTTCATATAAATATACTATTTTTCCGTAGTGTCAGGCTTTCTTTCCCACCTCGTTTATCCTGAAGCCCCTCCTCTATGCTCAGAATATGATGTCATCGATGACATCACATCATATTTAGCCAATGACAGGACTGCATTCTGCCAGAGAAATGAATAAATCATGCCGCAGAAATCAGAAAATCCTGCTGCAGAACACCAGGGGCCCTGGTTATAAAGTACTTAAAACCATGAGTATTTAGAACCAAGTTGCTCATGAAATAATCTATACTGCCTTGTGTAGCTAGATTTTCATTTTTTGTTTGTAGTTTCAGATTTATTTAGTTTAAACTAGTAGGTTTGTGTTGTGAGTTAAAGCAGTGCTGTCTGGGAAGGACACTGTTTCAGCTTGCAAGCAGTGCAGCCCTGAAAGCGCTGTTTTTATTTGCTTCCCTGAGTCCTTCTTTTTAATTTTTTTTCTGTGGTCTGGGATTTGTTATTTTATTTATGTGGTACAGTTTTGTGTGTTTAAGTGAATTATTGTGTCAGTCTGTTGTTACTATATTGATGTAGTTATTTTGTTTAGATACTGAAGTGACAGTTTTACTGTAGCACAGTAAATTGTTTAGAATTACCCATCTTGTGTGTCTTGTTAACCCGCATCATCTAAAAAAAATTAAAAATAAAGGGATTTTATTTTTGTGGGGTTTCTACTGCAGCTACTGTTAGCTCAGTAAACTATTAAGATTACACTTTTCTGGTGAGGTACTGTATTTGCTATGTTTACATGTAGTGGAGAATAATTACTTTGTAATTGATTCACTTAATTCAGATTATTATCCTTTTGGTTTACATGCTGTTGGATTGATGGGAAAGAACTAAATTAATTACAAGGTGACTGATTCCCTTTGCATGTAAACATGCAGAAACTGAGGATTATGAATCTGGTTGTATTCTTGTATTGCAGTTTCAACAGCAAATATAGCAGAATCAATTCACAATCAAGTTTACTGTGTAGAGACAAGGTAACTAGGTTCAAATTAATCATTGCATGTGAACCACTGCACTTGAATCTTGTTCAAACTGAAACAGTAACCCAACTCAGGATGAGTTTACATTGCTTCCAATTGAGGAATGCAGCATCAGTTCCACTGAAACTGAAGTCTGAAGCTGATTCCAATGTGCATGTAAACAAGGCAGTTGTTTCTGCTGCTGCTGTTATTTACTTTTACTGTTGTGTTTAAAAATCTAAATGTCAAATGGCTGGAAAGAGACACTCAAGTAAAGTTAGAGTTGCTGGCAATGTGGTCAAGAAGAGCATAGGTTATGTGGGTAAAAAGCGTACTGTACTTAAAAGCACTACCTCTATAGCAGCTTTATCAGGGGTTGGCAGTAATACTAGCAAAGAAGCAGCTGGAAAAAGTGGTAGTGGCATTGGTGTAGACAAAATGTTAGCTGCAACATCTGTGGCATCAATGTTGGTGGTGCTGGGGAAAATAGCAACAGAGGATCAGTCCAAGAAGTAGAAAAATGTCTGGCTCTGGCTCTGGAAATGTGGTCAAAGAGGTACTGTAGTTGCCGTTGTCCCTGTGACTGCTGTTGTTGGTGGTGCTGAATCTGATGTGGATGATAGATTCCTATTTCCTAAAGACAGTACTGTTGAGCTTGATCATCACTTGTCAGTTTGATGATGGGGATCTGACGTTTGCATGTGAGTATGATGACAAGGAAAGAGAGGGTGGAGAAAATGAGGAGGAGGAGGACAGAACTCAGGAGGAAGTTATCAGCCTATGTGGACATGGGGATGATGATTTGAGCCCACTGTGGGAATCTGAAAAGAAAGAAAATTAAGAGTCTTGATGCTGAACCTGTGGTGTTGTGCACACAACAATTATTTCAGGGAGATACCAACCTCACCCCCAACCCCCCCCCCACTCCTCCAACTATTGTGTTTAGAACTGTTGAGTCAATAACACAGCATGAGTCACTCACTGTCACAGTACAAAAATCATCCCCCAAAACACACACTGCCACCCCTCTACTGCCCCAGTACCACCACCACCATGGAAAGTCAAGGGCTCCCCAGTTAGGAATTTTTACATACTGGACCCAGCTGACAAAACAGTGGCTATCTGACAGCTATGTCAAGTGGGACTTAACAAGAGAGAAAAAAAGGGGAGCCACCTAGGCACTGGAGGCCAACATACACACCTCAAAATCAGGCACCTGTTATACTGGACTCAGCACCAAAGGGAAGCCAGTATGGATGGGGGGGGGTCTCCCCCTTATCATCTTCATTTGGCAAGGGATCTGGTAGTGGCAGGGAGACAGTCCCAGTAGAGACAGAGCTGACTATGGAGAACTACTTCTGAGATGAGGAGAAGGCTGTGGGTTTGCTTAGTAGTGGCCATAGTAGCAGTGATGAGCTGAGTACTAGCAGCCAGAGGCATCAAAGTACATTGGCCCTAGATCATAAAATACCCCAAAATCACTGCTTTCATTTGAGCGGCATCTGTGACCCCCCTCCCACCCAACTCAAATGCTTATCCACTAGTCTTGCAGCCATACAGAGTCCAGCTGTTTGGTATCACAACACCCTGAAAGGTGCAGCCTACACTGCATAGCATGTTTGAGGAGCATACAAAATATAAAAACACACAATCATGCTATTGCATGGGAACTGAATGCAGCAAGTGCTGAAATGCTGGCCATTGACCTACTACCATTCTCTTTTGTGGAGAATATTATATTCAGAAGGTTGATGGTGCCTGCCTGTCCCAAATGGCAGATTGGGTCACAAACGTTCTTGTTCACCCATGCCATTCCTGAACTTTATGGCAATGTGTCACACAGGTAATACATACCCTGCAGCATTCAGCACCCCCATACATACATCTTAGTATGGATATGTGGACCAGTGGCTAAACAACTGGCAGCTCCTATTTGTGCATTACAGCCTACTGGGCACTGGTTCCTGGGGTAGTATTTGATACTGGAATTGTGAAAAATTGTACAAATTCCAACTGCAGTGGTAGTAACATTCTGGGTATTTGCCAGCATGCCACTTTGGCAATGAAGAGTATAACTGGATCATACATGGGTCAGAAAATGCTATAATGGCTCCTGACAGAGACTGATGATGGTCTGCACCCCTATTCACTGAAGCGGGATTCATTCCAAGTAAAAACGGCTCAAACATAGTGAAATGCATCAGTGATGGGGGGGTTTCATGGTGTCATGCCTGGCACACTGCCTTAATCTTCTTGTGAAGGAGGTTCTAGCATATCCTGGTATCAATTTAATGTTGGTTGTGGCCCGTCCCAACTGTGCCTACTTTACTCATTCTGGAGAGGCCCATAACTGTCTAAGCCACCTGCAGATCCTGAACAAACTGTCTCAGCACCATCTGAAGTTGGAAGTCATCAAACGATGGAACACAATACTGTACACAATCAAGTCCTTGTATAAACAGTACAAAGCCATCTCAGAATATCTGCTGGTGCATACAAGCCATGGCAGTGCCAGAGTATCGAATTACTGACAACAGACCAGTGGTGACTAATGGATGGCCTGATCATGGTTCTAAGACCATCTGAACCTGCATCACAGGCAGTGAGTGAGGACACTGCCTTTATCTGGCCATCATACTTCTGATGGTACTGAGGCTGATACTGTTGAATGTACAGGAGGTGCTAGAGGCAAGTAGTGATAGTGGAAGCTGTGCCTTAATGGAACACATGCTCGATGTGCTGGACTGCAAGAGCCACATTTCCTGCATTGTGCAGATTTTGGTATTGCCACCATTCTTGACCCACAATATAAAGGGGCCTGTCATCAAAAATTGAAAGTGGGTGTGATCAGGTTCAAAATCTATCCTCTCAGCTAATAAGACTGGCACATGGTGCACAGATGTTAAAGTCACAGTTATGTAAGGCACATGGTCAACAGAGATATTGTGCAGCCACCACTGTGGCTAAATCATGCTGAATGACTTCTGTTTTTTCTTCACAGGTTGCCTGCCCCCGTTTCCCTTATGTAGATGATAACACCGGAGTGCTCACCCCAGGTGCCACTGAACAAGACCCTGACACTGGGGTGCCCCATCCCTAGTCTCAGAATATCCCTGAAATAAAGAAAACCATCACTAGATGTTTTCTTTTAAACCAGTAAAACAGAGAACAGTCCCTTGCTGACCTGCGCCCCTATACCCACACCACTCACTCCACTCTGACCTGCCACTCAGAATTCCCAACCCCCCACCCCCACTCACCCTCACTCACCTGAACATGTCCCAGGGTGAAGATCCACTCTCCAATTGAAGACACAACTTGCTGCTGGAACCGTTGACTGAAATACGAGAAACTAAGGTGAGTTCAGTTCAATGTATTTCAATGGGGTTTTCAACTTTCACTCATAACTTTGCCATTTTTGCATATGTTGGCCCCAAATTTTCAACATGACCATTTTAGGACCCCTTTCAAAGAGAAAGAAATGTTCAGGCTGACATCATGAATTCCATTTGATGCATACAATTCTTTTATTTATCTTCTTTTAATATTAGTCAAACTGAATTCTTGGCATTTTAAAAAGCCACATATTTTTCAGTGTCCAACATTTAAAGATTTTAAATCTCTTCTTCAGGGAAAATGTCTATCAAAAATATACAAATGCACTCATTCAATACTTAATTACATCCATTAATTATGAAGCATTTTTTAAAAGGTTTAATACATTGAAGGAGTGGATAACTCTCCCAATTTACATTATAAATTAAGTACCAAGTTGTTGCACCTGTTTCATCCATCTTTAATCAGTATTCATCTTTGAATTTTCTGTGTAAAAATAGGCAATATCAAATAAACATTTAATAATAATTCTAAATCAATCTATGATCTCTATTCTTGTATTTAAAATCACAGCCATTCTAAAACAAGTAAATAGCTATTTAACTTTCCAAAAAATCTTTCTCAAGCTCACACCCACAAAATGTGCTTGTTTTTGTAAACTTTATTTTATGGTGCTTTCCCTTTAAACCCAGTTCACTCATGGTGTGGTTTAAGAAAATCATTTGTAACCCACTTATCTATGTTTCTGTTTAAAGGTTACTGCTTTCAGCATTGTTGTTTAATATATTTTATTCTATGTTTCCTTTTTCAACCAAAACAGTCTTAAAATTAATTAGAGATGTGACAAATGTTCTATTCGTATTAGATTCGTATACGAATAGTGCCTGCTCTCCACTATTTGTATTCAGTTGAATACTATCTTAAAATTAAATGTGAATATCGAATAGTTATAGGAGCAGTGAGTGCTTCTCCAACCATGGAACCATGCCTCCCTTCAGGTATCTCCGTTAACTGAACCACGCCTCCCTTCAGGTATCTCCGTTAACTGAACCACGCCTCCCTTCAGGTATCTCCGTTAACTGAACCACGCCTCCCTTCAGGTATTTCCGTTAACCGAACCACGCCTCCCTTCAGGTATCTCCGTTAACTGAACCACGCCTCCCTTCAGGTATTTCATAATCAACCACGCCCTTCTCTGGTATCTCCGTTAACTGAACCACGCCTCCCTTCAGGTATCTCCGTTAACTGAACCACGCCTCCCTTCAGGTATTTCCGTTAACTGAACCACGCCTCCCTTCAGGTATTTCCGTTAACTGAACCACGCCTCCCTTCAGGTATTTCCGTTAACTGAACCACGCCTCCCATCAGGTATTTCCGTTAACCGAACCACGCCTCCCTTCAGGTATCTCCATTACAGACTACTGCCCAACTGCCATTCCCCAGCTCCTTGCCGCTGCTCTTTCAGTGAATTAGACAAACTGCTTTAGTGCACGAGGCTCACTAATTATACTATTTTCACTGGTTACTTCATTCAAATAGCCCAACTCAAAATGTTAAACTAATGGTTTGTCGAGATGTAAATTGCTGTGTCAGTAATTTCTATAAAATGCCACTGTACTCCCACCCGCCATGTCCTCCCTCTTTGTTTTATGCCTGACTTACACACAGTGACAGTGAGTTGGAGCTCTCTTCCTCATTTTCTGCACTACCCATCACATCTCTGACACATCTCTGACCTGCTGTCACTACCTATCTGTCCCCCAGCAGCTTGAAAATCGAGAGTGGAGCACAATGGGAACCAAGCTGAGGAACTTAAATGGTGTGTCTGTGGTAAGTGTCAGCCCTGGGACTCGCTCTGTCTCCCTGCTTGCTGACAAAAAACAGAAACAGGTTCATTTTATACTGTTTTCACTGGTTACCTCATTCAAGTAGCCCAATAGCACACTCAAAATGTTAAACTAATGATTCATTGAGATGTAGATTGCTGTACCAGTAATCTCTATAAAATGGGGAATTCCAGCCGGCGCACTCCCGTATTCCTGCCTGCTGTGTCCTCCTTCTCCTCCTTCTCTGTTTTATGCCTGACTTACACACAAGTGACAGTGAGTTGGAGCTTTTTTGATGACATTCTGGTTGCTCAATTGTTGGTCTGAAAGCTGGGAACCAAAAAACAGAAACAAGCTGCATCTTGTGTCAGCATAGGTACCAGAACCGGGCGAAAGGGGCGGTAGCCACTCCACTTTTGATTTCTCTATGCAAAAACTAGTATAGAAAAAGTGCCCTTTGTACCCTCATAAGTGCCCTTTTGATTCTCAGCCCCCTCAGCTTTTACCATCTTCCGGCACCCTTGTGTGTCAGTACCGTTTGAAAATCCCATGGATCCACCACCTGCACCAGAGAGCAACAGCAGATGGTAAGTTTGTGAGCGGGCAGAGCACCCAAAATGTACTTAAAGGAATAAGTTTTCTGGCAGATGTCAGCAAAGTTCACTCTGACCTCTCTAATATCTGTCACACATCACCAGCTGCTGTGCTGTGGCTATTAAAACTACTTGGTCACTGAGCTACGTGATAATGTTAGCTCATTATCACATTACTGTACCTACCTAATCACTGAGCTAGGTGTTAATGGGAGCCCATTCAGCACATTCCTGCATCTAGAGGCTGTTATGGAACTTACTTCCAAGATTGAACTGTCTGCCCAAGTTTTCACGTCTGTGTGTCTCCCTGTCACACACACACCCCACTGCCAGGTGTTATTATAACTTGGCTCCACTGACTATTGGTATTTGTATTCGTTATTCATCAAATACCATTTTGTACTATTCGCTATTCTGCAGAATAGTGAAAAATGGTATTCGTCCCATCCCCAAACTTAATAAAAGCATGTAAAAAATGTTACATTTATAGTAACTTATGTTGTTTTTATTTCATTTAAACTTTTTGGAGCTCTCACAGACCTATTTAGATTTGCCTTGTATATGTTAATGCTTCTCTGCAGATTCACATGTTTTATGGCTTGCTGCAAAATTAAAAACATACTTTAAGACTATTATATCAACAGTTCTTTGTCTTTACAAACAGAGGTGAGAAAGAAGTAAGTGCTTCAGCTGAGACTTAAACCCATGCCACCCAGCATACAGTTCCAATGGCACTAACCAGCTGCTCCACTGAGACGACTGGAACCTAGGCTGTCCCTGAGCACATTACTCTTTCTCAAATGCACAACCCAATGGCAACACAAATATTTACTTGTAAAAATCACACAGTGGTGCAGCTGGTTAGTGCAATTGGAATGGTATTCCGGGCAGCCAGGGTTCAATTCCCAGCTGAGGCACTTACTTCTTTCTCACATCTGTTTGTCTGTGTTCCATAAATATGCACACCACACTGCTGCGTGATTGTTACACAGTAAATATTTGTGTTGCCATTGGGTTGTGCATTTGAGAAAGAGTAATGTGCTCAGGGACAGCTCAGGTTCCAGTTATCTCAGTGGCACAACTGCTTAGCGCAATCAAAAGAGTACTCTGGGCAACCTGGGTTCAAGATCCAGCTGAGGCACTTGTTTCTTTCTCACCTCTATATGTATTCCATAAATATACACATCATACTCCTGTGTGATTGTTACAAGTAAATATTTGTGTTGCCATTGGGTTGTGCATTTGAGAAAGAATAATGTGCCCGGAGACAGCCCAGGTTCCAGATGTCTCAGTGGTGCAGCTGGATAGCACATTCAGAACAGTATTCCAGGCAACCTAGGTTCAAGTCCCAGTTGAGGAACTTACTTCTTTCTCACCTCTGTTTGTTTGTGTTCCATAAATATGCATACCATACTGCTGTGTGATTATTTCTTTGAATGGGAACTGGTTCCAATCAGGACTGAACAATGAGAAACATCATCGAAAGGATATTGCCACTTGAATGTGTGATTACTTTTTAGGACCCCACCTCATGACCAATGGTGGTGGAATTATGCAAATTAGGCCTGACAGATGATTTCACAGTCGTATTGTGAAATCACCATTGGTTGGGATTTGAACATTTTTACCACCTTTGTTCACGAGGTGGGGTCATAAAAAAGGCTATGTTGAAAATTTGGGGTCAAATTATGAAAAAAGGAAATGTTATAAGCATACATTGACATTTTTCTACGCTCGCTCGTAACTTTGGTAATTTGTAATATTTTGCCCCCAGATTTTCAGCAGAGCCATCTATCACATTAAAAATTCTGGCCAAAATGTGTTTTCATACATGGCACGGAATAACATTTTGATGTCACGGAATGTTGTTTTGTCTGGGATATGAACATTTTCACCTACTGGGTTCATGAGGTGGGGTAGTAACAAGGCTATGCTGAAACTTTGGTGTACAAATATGTTAAAATGCTGAGGTTATGACTGAATGTTATAGGATTTCAACATTCAATCATAACTTTGCTGATTTTCAATATTTTGATTCCAAACTTTCAGCATTGCCAGTTTTCCACCCTACCCCATAAACATGACATATGTCATTTTTTTAAATCCTAGATAAGCTGCATTTCCATATCTCTGGTGCAAAATGACATTTCAGCCAATATGCTATAAATGGTACATGTCATGTTTATAAGGCGAATCCTAAAAAGAGTTATGTACTGTATCTCAAAAAGATGGGCTCAAAATGTAAAAAAAATATAATTGTTTAACAGCCTTTGTGTGTAGTGACAGTCTTCACCCCAGCTGTCATGCTTTGTGATACCGTGCTGGTGAGCTGAGTTTGGTGATGAGATCAGTGATCCAGCTGGATGGGGTGAGGGTGTGGGACTGGTGCTGTTATGTGACACCTCCCCAGCCAGGGAATGAGAGGCGCAGGGTTGACCATATGGGCCCTGGTACCATATAGTGAAGACAACTGTCCTTTTGGCATAAGGCCCTGCTATCAAATGCAGTCTTTACCCTGTACATCTGTATCTGCTGCCACGTGGAAGCTCAGGGACCATAGTGCCCTGTGCTTCTGCAGTCCATCAGACAGCCTCATGAATTCTTCACATCTGTCACCAAATGGAAGAGCATGGCTCTTGGATGGAGTCTTCCATTGGTGCAGCACATCTGTGTCTGTGCACTATCAGTACCAAACACCTGCACAGCACATACATGCAAGCAAACATTCAGAAATGTTTGGTTTCCTTTCACAGGTGTAACACAATAGGGAGTGTACTACAGTCTAAGTAATTTCTGTTTTGTATTTGCAGGACTCTTTACCTTCTGTCATCATGATGAATGCCTCTTTCAACAGCAAGATGACAAGTAGATGTTTTTGGTGCAGTATTGGCCAGTGCTAAGCAATTTAGATCATAAATTTTAGTGAGAAAGAAATAATGTGACCTACTGGGAACTGAACCCCGGCCCCCAGAATACATCACAGTGCTCTAACCACTGAGCTATGGACTTATGTGGTTGGATCTGACTCTTCCTGGACACACTTTCATTCTTTGGTATTACAAATTTTACAACTAGGACCAATCAAGATGACAATTAGATGTTTCTGGTGCAGTATTAGCCACTGCTAAGCAATTTAGATAATAAATTGTAGTAAGAAAAAAATAATGGGACCAACTGGAAATTGAACCCAAGCCCCAGAATACCGCTCCAGTGCTGTAACCTCTGAACTATAGGCTCATATGGTTGAACTCAACTCTTCCAAGATGCACTTCTATTCTCTGGTACTGCAAATCCTGCAACTAGGAACAATCGAGATGACAATTAAATGTTTTTGGAGCAATATTAGCCACAGCTATGCAATTTAGATTGTAAATTGAAGTGAGACAGAAATAACCCAACCTTATGTGAAATGAGCCCACAACCCCTGAATACTGTCCCAGTGCTGTAACCACTGAGTGTTGGAGTTGACTCTTCCTAGTGGGTGGGGGCAGGAACATGCCAATGCGGTCACCTTCCGAACACCACGGAGGCACACTGAGGTGGGCTCCCAGTGTGCCACACAATCTTAGGGGGATATTAAACATGCCAACAGGGGGATTGGACACCCTAAAATTCAACTTTCTAAGGATTGTGAGAGGCAGATGGCGCGAGCTGCCGCCATGTTTATAGAAATGTTTCACCAGGCAAGGCATGTCATCTGTGCCGCTGCATGATAAGCTTGTCTCTAATTGCAGTGGCATGTTTGTTTCAAGTTGGTGGCACTGCATAAAACTTGTGTCACCACAAGCATGCTCTCTAATTGGCGAATGAGGGACGTACCTTCTAAAGCGTGCCCTGCATTCACCAAAACTGACACACCTCTGCATTTCTCCTACTAACATCTCCTACTGCCACAACGACACACTTTCTTTCTCTCATATTGCAAATCCTGCAGCTAGGTTAATACTGCACCAAAAACACCTACAGTATTTGTCATTTTGATTGCTCATAGTTGTAGGAGTTGCGATACCAGAGAAAGACAGAGCCAGCTTACCAACAACATCACATGAGCTGGAGCCAGCACTGAAGAGTGGACAGGAGTAACCAGGACAGACCAGAATGCAGGAACTCAACAGCAGACTGGAGCAGCAGGCACTGATGGGGTGGACAGGAAGTAGCACTCAGAAACAGGCAGGAGCAGCCAGGACAGACCAGGATCACAGAACTCTGGAGTGGACTGGAGCAGCTGGCACTAACAGGGTGGATGGGAAACAACACTCAGGAACAGGCAGGAGCAGTCAGGACAGACTGGGATGATGAATCTCAAGATGGACTGGAGCAGGAGAACAGGCAGGATGATGTTTGCATGTATTACAGTTGGAGTGAAGATCCAATAGAGCACACAGCATTTGAACTCATGAAACATGTTGGAATGTGAGCAGAATTAATTGATCAATTCGAATTAATGAAGCACTTTCTTACCATATTATATGGCACCAGTGTCACTAATGTATTACAGCAACTGTTAGCGAAGAAGCATTTGTCAATGCCAAATGTTATTTTGCTGGCATTGCCATTGGTAGTGCAGAAGTTAGAGAGATGCATGATAGGAATGGCAGTGAAGTATTGCATTGATGCCAACCCCATCCCCACCCTGCACAGACTGACAGGCATTGGGGTGTGCCTTTGAGTCATCAGCCATAACGCTCATGCCATTTCACCTCACCCTACCCTGCAGACACTGGCAAGTTTCATGGTGTCTATTGGGGTCTTCGGGCCTTGCGCTCACCCCATTCCATAAGGAAATACACCGAGATGGGTGCAGTATAGGAGAATGGAGTGAACTTTGGGGCTGAAGAGTTCAAGGCACACCTTGATGCCTGTCAGTGGCTTCAGGCTGGGGGTGGAGGTGGAACGGCATAAGCATTACAGCCAAAAATCCCAAGTCACACTCCTGATGCCTGTCAATCTCTACAGAGTGGGGCGTTACAGTTGGAAACCCTAATGCCCCAGGTGCTTGTTGGTATTTTCACTCCAGATTTTCAACATGGGCTTTTTGTGACCTTACATCATGAACAGTGGCACTATCAGTTGGTTAGCCAAAAGGTGATTTTGCACAGTGACTGCACCATTTGGTGCCAGAGATGTGAAAACACATTTCAGGCAGGATGTGAAATATGACAGCTGTGTTGTTCATGAGGAGGTGTAAAAAATGGTTATGTTGAAAATCTGGAGTGAAAATGTGAAAAAATGGTGAGGTCACGAGCGTGTGTAGAAACTGAGCAACATACACCCATAACGCAATTATTTTGGGGATTTGTTTTCCAAATTTTCAACATAGGCATTTTAGGACCTCTGCTCATGAACAGTAGCACTATGATTTTGTTAATCTGTCCCAAACGTTGATTTCCCACAGCGACCACGCCATTCTGCCCCAGATGTGTGAAAACAAATGTTGGTCAGCATGTGAAAAATGACAGCTGTACCATGCATAAGGTGGTGTGAAGAAATGGCAATGTTGAAAATCTGGAGTGAAAATATAAAAAATTCTCGAAGTTACGAGCGTGTGTTGAAACTGCGCAATGCATGTTCATAACAGCCATTTTGGGGAATTGTTTCACCAAATTTTCAATGTAGGCATTTTGGGACCTCCGCTCATGAACAGTGTCATTGTGATTTTCTTAATCTGTCCCGCACATTGATTTCTCACAGTGACCATGCCATTGTGCGCCAAATGTGCGAAAACACATTTCGAGCAGGATGTGAAAAATGACAGTTGTTCTGTTCATAAGGAGGTGTGAAAAAATGGCAATTTTGAAAATCTGGAATGAAAATATTAAAAATTCTCGAAGTTACAAGTGTGCATGGAAACTGCACAATACATATTCATAACAGCCATTTTGGGGAATTTTTTCACCAAATTTGCAACATAGGCTTTTTGGGAGCCCACCTTATGAACAGTGGCACTATCGTTTTGTTAATCAGTCCTAGAGGTGATTCTGCACAGTGACCACAAAATCACCCTTCAAGACTGAATAATGAAATGGCAGTGGCTGATTTCATGAGGTGGGGTCCCAAGAACCCCATGTTGAAAATTTGGAGCCAAAAGTCAAAAAAATGGCCTAGATATCCACCTAAGTTGAAACCGCCTCTGTTGATGCCATTATACAGCTTACAGACATTTCTTCAGTTTGCAGTCGTCTTTGAAGAGTGCAGATGTGTTCCTGCTCCACTGAAGATTGTGGCACTGACCTCCAAAGGTAAGTATGGGGTGAGGTGGGGTGCAGGGAAGTGAGGTGCGCAGAGAGTGGGTGTAGGTTAGGGAAGGGGCCACCGCCGACACTGAGGTACCGTTTTCTTTGTTTCAGGTTCTTTAAAAAAAAGGAACACTGTGGATGGTTTTCTTTCTTTACAAGTGCAAGAAAACAAATGTTGCACACACTTGGGTGGGCTCCCAGTGTGCCTCATGACTTTGTGGGGGGTGATGTTGGCCACAGTGGGGTGGACTCCCAGTGTGGCACACAATGGGGGTG
The DNA here is from genome assembly GCA_016271365.2 of Neoceratodus forsteri. Classification (NCBI taxonomy): domain Eukaryota; kingdom Metazoa; phylum Chordata; order Ceratodontiformes; family Ceratodontidae; genus Neoceratodus; species Neoceratodus forsteri. The sequence goes on from CM057453.1 coordinate 1,390,761,844, forward strand.
GGGGCAGGAACATGCCGACGCGGTCAACTTCCAAACACCACTGAGGTACACTGAGGTGGGCTCCCAGTGTGCCACACAATCTTGGGGGGATATTAAACATGTCAACAGGGGGATTGGACACCCCCAAAGTCAGCTTTCTAAGGATAGTGAGAGGTGGATGGCACGAGTCGACGCCATGTTTATTGAAATGTTTCACCAGGCAAGGCACATAGCGGAGGCATGTCATCTGTGCCGCTGCATGACAAGCTTGTCTCTGATTGTAGTAGCAAGTTTGTTTCAAGTTGGTGGCACTGCATAAAACTTATGTCATTGCAAGCATTCTCTCTAATTGGAGAATGAGGGACGAACCTTCTAAAGCGTGCCCTGCATTCGCCCAAACTGACACACCTCTGCATTTCTTCTACTAACATCTCCTACTGCCACAAAATGTTACTTGCGAGTGAGCAAGACAACATAAAAACTATTTGTGCAGATAATCTTCAAACATCAGATACTGTGAGTCATGTGGTGGCCACACAGTATGTCTGCAGCCCACCCCTACTCTTTCTATACCTCTCTTCTGTGAAGAAAAATTAATTATTTAGCCATACTTGGCCACCATGTCACTGGGTACCTGTGAAAGGTAAACATAAAATAAAATGTTATAGTTTCTCTGTAGGCATGAGGGAGATAAGATGAATTTATGGAACAGCAGCATAAACTGGGGAAAAGATAATGAAAGGAAAAAAAAGGAAAAAAAAACAGAATCATAAAACAAAAGAGTCAACTGGTGAAGAGAAAAGGAGGGGCAGAATATATTTCTTTATTTGCTTCAATCATCCTCAGCAAGAAAGCAGACCTTCCGTAACTGTCTTACAGACTGGTGTTGCCCTGCATGAATATTCTTTCTCCATCCCAACTTCCTCTACTTCAGTAGAATGCAATTTGCCAATGCTGATAACATGTTTCTGTTTGTTCATCTTCACCACCACTGCTACCTTTATGTGGTAGGAACACAGACATGATTGTGTTGCATGGAATGTGTCCCACATTCATTTAAATAAATGTTAGCATGCCAGCATTTCTTGAGGATAGATGTGTACACCTGTCCTACCTAATGGCCCCAACCAAACTGAATACCCTCTCCACACTAACACTCAAGGGTGGACAGCTTAGGTTTTTGACTGCAACGAAGGTCATTGATGGTCAGTCAGTGATTTTGCTACTCCAGCACAGCATAGTCTCTTCTGTGATGGCAATGGACCTGGTGTCTGCCAAATATACACCCTCCATGTTTTGAGCAGCATGCCTTCCTGCTCTCCTCCAGGCCAATAAGAAACAAGATCACTATTTTTGTGGACTTGATTTCTTCTGTTGACCTGGCCTGCATAATACAGACCTGGCTGGGTGATGATGCTGGTCCAGTTCTAGAGGCTACTTCCCCACTGGGTACTCCCTGGTGCTCTGCTCGAGGAGGAATCACAGGAGTGGGGGAATGCCCATCATTTTTAGAGCCAACCTGGGTTTCATGGTGCATTTGGTTGGTAATACCAGGTCCTTTGAGTGTGTTGCCATGCATGAGGGTCCAGGTGCAGGTTGCAGGATTCTAATTATATACCACCCTCTGGGGCTGGGAGGAGAACTCCTGCAGGAAGTAGTGGACTTTGTGGTCAATCAGGTGTTGGAGTCCCCCAGTTGTTTAATCCTGGGGGACTTCAATGCCTGGGTCGATGACAAATCCTCTCAGTTCAGTTACGACCTCCTCCAGTTGATGTCATCACTGGGCCTGACACAAGCAGTTGCTTCTGTGACCCACTGACATCGCCACACACTCAGTCTGATGTTCCAGCTGGGTCTTGGGGTTAATAGCCTCAGGATTGATTGGGTCTCCTTGTCTGATCCTTGCACCTGGGATTCATGTCTGGGGCCCCCCAATAGTTTTTCCCCTGTGGAGATGGTCAGCTACCACTCTTTAAGGGGTTTCCACCCAGAAGGATTATTGGCATTGGCTGACCTACCTAGAGTAGAGATAGCTTATGCGATTGGCACCGGTGAGGCGGTGACCATTTATAACAAGGTGGTGTCCGAGGCATTGGATGTCATCGCTCCAGTTCACATATGACCCAGATCCTCTCACTTGAGAGCCCCTTGGTTTGATGGGGATCTCAAGGTGATGAAGATCAAGGGTCAGAAATTGGAGCATTGCTGTTGGAAGACCCAGCTGGAGTCTAGCAAACAGGTCCTGTGTGCCAACTACGGAGAGTACCAGGAGGCAATCTCCCATAAGAAGGCAGAATTCCTGTCCAGGGAGATTGCAAATTGGAAGAATAGACCTTCTCATCTTTTTTGGACTGTGGATAGGCTTCTTCATCCTGCCTGTCTACAGCCGAAGAAGACTTTCATCCACCTTGTCTGAAAAGTTTGCTCTGTTCCTCTCTGACAGAGTGTTATCAGTTTGGTCTGAGATTCCATCAGGGAGGCTTGTGCATCGCAGTGGCTGGACTAGTGGGATCAGAGGCACTCTGCCTGTCTGAGAGGAGTTTAGGCCAGTGGAGGTGTCCAAAGTGACTGGGGTGCTCTTCGAGCTGGACACACATTTTGTGAACTGGACCCAGCCTGATGCGTTTCGTAATGGGATGCACCAATGTTGTTGGCCCAGTGTTCACCAGGATTGCCAGGTATTTGATAGTGGAAGGGGGTGTTCTTAGTGGCTTTGAAAGAAGCGCTGGTGAGACCCCCTCCTTAAGAAATCTTCCCTCAACCCAGAAGTACTGGTGAATTACCATCCAGTCTCCAACCTGCCTTTTTTGAGCAAGGTTGTCAAGAAATTGATGGCACAGCAGCTTGAGGATCGCTTCATGTCCTTTGACATCTATATGAGCCATTTCAGTTGGGTTTTCAGGCTAGACACAGCACAGAAACAGCTCTAGTTAGGGTACATAATGACCTACTCAGGGCTAGAGATAGAGGAGACAGGACAGTTCTTGTGCCCCTTGATCTCTCTCATCAGCATTTGACACCATAGACCACATCATGCTTCTTGATCAGCTCTGTGAGTTTTGTGAACTTGCCGGCTCTGTCATTAGATGGTTTGAGTCCTATCTCTCTGATAGGGTGCAGCGGGTAGTGATGGGGAAATTCTCCTCCTCCTTCCCAATGTCTGTCATGTGGAGTTCCAGAAGGCTCGATCTTGTCACTGATGCTGTTTGCAGTATACATGCTGCCCCTGGGTGAGATAATTTGGCAATACAGCGTGGAGTTTCACTGTTATGCAGATGACACCCAGCTGTATTTGTCATTTGCACCCAGAACATCTGACACTGTCGATATGCTTAACATCTGGCTGGCTAAAATCAATGACTGAATGGCTTCGAGCTGGTTGGGACTAAACCCGGATAAGACAGAGGTGCTAGTGATCAAGCTGGGTCACAGGCATGATGGGTTGCAACCTGGAGCGGACACAGGTCTTTTCCTAGGGTCTGCTCCATTGGTGTCTTCCCTGAAGGTCCATAATCTAGATGTAATCCTGGACAGCAGGCTGACCTTTAAAGATCAGGTCTTGTCTGTAGTTAGGAGTGATTTTTACCACTTGCCTAATGTCACCAGGATCAAGCCCCTTGTTCCACAGGAGGATCTGCTGACACTGGTACATGCCTTTCTTACCTCTAGGCCTGGCTACTGTAATGCTCTTTACTTCAGGGGAATGAAAGGGACCCTCTGCAGGCTGCAGCTGGTGCAGAACCCAGTAGCCCAGTTGCTGATGGGCCTGCCCAGGTCCTGTCATGTGACCCTGGTTCTGCGTGCTCTGCACTGGCTGCCAGTCAGGTGGAGGGTCCTTTTCAAGGTGTGCTTGCTCACCTATAGGGCCCTATACAGACTAGGTACTGGCTACCTGTCAGAGCTGCTGACACCTGCAACCTCTGCTCACTCCTTCTGCTCCTCTTCAAGGGGCTCCCTGGACATTCCCAGGGTTTGGCTCAAGACATCTGGTGACTGAGCTTTTAGTGTCTCTGGGCTGACCTTGTGGAAAGCACTTCCATCTGCAGTCCGGGAAGTCCCCTTGATTGGTATTTTCAAGCAGAGGCTAAAAGCCCACCTTTTCAGTCTGGCTTTTATAGAATGATCTTACATCCTACTGTTTTAAGTATTATAGGTGGTTATAAAAACTGGAATCTGATTTTTATTTATATTTGTAATTTCTTGATTTTAAATGTTGTTTTATTTCTCATGTTTTTGTTGGGTGCCCAGACCCTCAGGGACTGGGTGCCCTAAAAATAGAATTTGCCTTGCCTTGCTTATCATCCTCCTCCGCCTCCTTTTCTTCCATGTCTTTAATTCCTACCTGGCACAAAACACTCCCAAGCAGATCTGTGTTTTTTTTGTTGTCTTGCATGTTTTATTACACATTTCCCATGTGAGATGGTATCAACAACCAGTCTCTGATCACTTTCATTGTGTGCCTTCATAATTGTGTCATTAACATCTGTGCCCCATGTACTCATCTTATTAGCTGATCTGTTAAATTTTGGACCTGATCATACCCACCTTCAAGTATTTATGACAGGTCCTGTTTATATTGTGGATCCAGTATGGTAGCATTCCCCAAATCTGCAGACAGCAGAATGCCAGAAATATGGATATTGCAGTCCAAAACATGGAACATGTGTTCCATTATGGTACTACTTCCTGTATCACCACTTGCCACCAGCACCTGTTGTACATTTAACTGCATCTGCTTCAGCACCCATAGAAGAAGGTTGGCCTGACTGATAGACGGCATCCCCACTCACTTCCAGTGTTGCTTGTTCAAATGGCTTTAAAATCATGATCAGGCCATCTATTAGTTGCTACTGGTCTGTTATCAGAGATAGGATACTCCTGCACTATCATGGCTCGTAAGCAATATCAGATATTCAGAAACGGGGGAGACCACGTGATGCAGAGTGCTGAGTAGAAGCTCCTCCGCTAAGCACCAGCCTCCTGACTTTATAATCGTCTTTTTCTGACGTCTAGATCTTCCAGAACTCTCTGTTCTCTGCTGATCCTGCCTGCTAAGCACCTTGAGCGTCTGATTAGTGAGTTTGGGGTACTGATGGAGGCTTACATGAAGAAAGCCCCACAAAAACATACTCCCCCAGCCACCCCCGAGAAGGCCTCAAAGAAATCTTGGGCCTCGAGTGGGCCTAACAGATCCAATCATCCAAGTCAAGCATCGGAACAAGAGCCTCTAATGCTGAACAGGTTCCTGGAAGAATTTAAACCCTTCCGTGAGGAGGTGAAAGAGATGGCAACTGACCTAAAGGCTCTTTCAAAAAAACTGGACGAGGTCTCGGTGACTGCCTCTGATAACACTGCCCGTATAGTCTCTCTGGAGACACGTCTAGAAAAGGTGGACCTTGGGCTAGTGGCTATACGGCAGAAGCTTTCCCGAGTGGAGGCAAAGCTTGAAGATCTTGAGGGCTGCAGCTGCAGCAACAATGTTGTGATTTTAGGGCTGCCTGAAGGAGAAGAGGGCCAGAATACTGTAGCTTTTATACAGAAGTTGGTGAAACGGGTTGCTGGCCCCTCTCCCTTCGGCCCTGCCTACACCATTGAGCAAGCGCACAGGTCGTTGCGACCGAAATCTCCACCAGGGACTGCCCCTCGCCCCATTATATGCCGATTCTTAAACTTTTTAGAGAGGCAGCACTTTTTGATGAAAGCGAGAGCCTTACAGGAGGTTCGTTGGGAGAATTCCAAATTGAGAATTGCACAAGACCTGCCAGGATCGGTCTGACTGAAGTGTATAGCATTTCACCCCATGGTGTCCAAGATTATTGCTGTGGGGCTTAAGTTTCAGATGGGGTACCTGGCCAGGCTGCAAGTGCTTGTGAACGGAGCCTGGCTAACTTATGAAGACCCAGAATCTGCTCTCTCCGGTCTTAAAACCGCCCTACCTGATTTGTTTCGGGATTCCTGAGAAGTTCTGTCCCTAAGATGAGGGGAAGTCCTGTGCTACCAAGTTATGACTGTTATCTTGTTAAATGTTTATGAGGATAGCAACGACGGGGTGCATCTGGAATGTTCTTGCTACTCAAATAGACTGAGTTAATATTCAGCCGGGTTAATTACCATGGGATACCTATACCCTAATTCTAATAAACGAACTTGAGGTTCGAAGCAAGGACTCGGGGAACGTTTAGCTTGTCTATTTGGGGATGGTGTTCTTCATTCCAATGTAACCAGTTGTATAGGCCTATCACTAGTGAGGGGAAAATCATTCTAGGTTGTTAAGGTTTACTATTTTACTCCATGGGTGCCTTAAATTAAGAGTTGTGCTGGGCTTTTCCATTATTTTCATGCAGGCACTCAGGTAGGATCCCTCAGTAGCCACAAGAGGGAGCTCTGTGCTCAGGAATCATAGCTTAGCGTTGTTGTTAATTTGGGGATGTTTTCCCCCAGTATTGTTCCCCATTTCTAGTTTGGGGCAGCAAATCACCCTAAACTGTGCTCGTGGGTCTTTGGTCTGGCAAGAACCCGGTGCAGAGATACCCTCCCTTTTAACTTTTTGCCTGGGGCTCAGGATGTTTGAGTACCTTACCAGTTTTCAGGTCATAGACTTCAGGTTGGAAGTGGCAGTTTCCCTTTGTAAGACTCCTGGTTCGTTTTTGATTTGCGAAGACATCTCTTACAGGGCAACAGGGGCCCTATTTCCTATTTTGTCTCCTGAGGTTTCTGGGCACTTGTTTGTGTTTTGCAGGCCACATTACCCTTTTCTTTACCCTAACGCATTCGCTGTGCACTTATGTTTGATGCCCAGCACCGCTTTTACGCTACTAGGAGTTGTTAAAGTAGCAGAGTTGCCATGTACTTACTTGAAGGGACTATTACACTCGCTGGGGCAGGGGTATATTCAGGGGCTGGAGGGGAGGGAGGAAGGGAAGCAGTACTGTGTCAAGCGTTGCTTGTGACAGTGGGGGTGGTTGGGTGGGGGTGGCCAATTCGGAGCTAAGGGACAGGCTTTCTCTATGTAAAATGTAAGAATTCTGGGGAGAGGATCCGGGGATGTTTTGGTCTGGGTTGGAGGGTGGGGGGTACGTACAGCAGCAATCATAGGAACCTGTCTAATTATTTTGTGATGTTTTGTACAGGGCTTTCGGAACTAAGCTCATTATTTTTGTTCTAGATGGCTAGCAATGTGATTTTCGCAACTTGGAATGTGAAGGGGATCAGGAAAAAGTCCAAACAATATCAGGTGCTTAAGTATCTAAGCCTATTGCGCTCCCAGATAACGTTTTTGCAGGAATCTTATTTACTAGAATCCGAAGCTTCACAACTAAGGAGACAACAAGTGGGTCAGGTCTTTAATGCCTCGGTATCCTCCAATAGTTGTGGGGTCATGTTAATTATTAATAGAAGCATTCCCTTCATCTCCACACAGGTCATTAAAGACCCCGGGGGCAGATTTGTTCTGGTTCAGAGCACTCTTTGGTCAGTTCCACTTTTGCTTTGCAGTATCTATGGGCCTAATAATGATGACCCAGGCTTTTTCAGCAGGCTGATCACGATTATTCTCCCAATGCTTCCCACCATGATTATTATGGGTGGTGATTTTAATCAGGTACTGGATTCCAACTTGGATAGGTCAGGTAGGGGGCTGAGGGGACTTTTCCCAGGGCAAAGGGCATTTAAGGAATTGGTGGATCAATGCGAGCTTTGCGATATTTGGCATGTTCTGCATCCCAGTTCCAAGGAGTTTACCTTTAATTCGGTGGTGCATGGCACACAGTCTCGCAATGACTATGTATTCATTTCTCAGGGGCTCTTGCCCGGGGTTATGTCTGCCTCGATCCAGCCTGGTCCTATTTTTGACCACTCCCTCGTGGTATGTAATTTGGCTTTTCTCAACACACCTAGAAGGGAGACCCAGTGGAAGCTCAATGAACAGTTGTTAAAAGATGCCAAGTATTGTAAGCTTATAAAAGAACAAATTGAGTTTTTCTTCTCATCTAATCCTATTGATAGTGCAAGGCCGGATATCTTATGGGGTGCCTTCAAAGCATTTATGAGGGGAATCCTTATTAGTTTAGCTTCGAAAAGGAAAAGGACATAGGAGGAAGAGTTAGTGTTACTATTGTCCCAACTACGGTCCCTCGAGGCTAACCTTTCTGTCAACACTTTGAGTGAAGACAGAAAGCAGCTTCTGGTGGTCAAGGATAGATATTTAGATCTGCTGAGGGAAAAGGCAGAGTTAGTTATTATCTGAACTAGAGCCAGCTATACGGATCAGGGAGAGAAGGCGGGGAATCTCCTTGCATTATGACTTAAACAACAGGAGTCTGCAAGATTTATCCCCCCAATCCGAGCTCAGGCAGACGGGTCTCTGAGAGTTAGTCCAAAGTTACAGGCCCATATCCCTTTTGAATCAAGACATCAAAATTCTTTCGAAGATATTGGCCGATAGGTTAACGGTGGTCCTTCCGGACCTAATAGGCATGGCCCAGGTCGGGTTCACGAAGAGACTTTCGTCCTCAGACCATCTGCGTTGTCGCATGTCTTCTCGGTGTCCAGGGATGCTGCTTTTCCGGTTGGGCTGGTCTCCCTGGATGCCAAGAAGGCTTTTGACCGTGTGAATTAGAACTTTCTGTTCCAGGTCCTTAGGGCCTTCCAGTTTCCCACCATTTTTATAGACCGGATCTGTGCATTATACAAAGCCCCTTCAGCAAAGATTTCAGGAAATGGTGCATTTTCTAAATCTTTCTCACTATATTCAGGCACTAGACAAGGTTGCCCGCTTTCACCCCTCCTATTTAACCTTTACCTGGAACCTCTCATTCAAAACATTCTCAGCAATGTGGGGATACAGGACATTCAGGTGGGGAGTCATGAGGTTAAGGTTACCGCGTACGCGGATGATCTCCTTCTTTATTTATCCCACCCGGTGTCCTCTGTTCCAGCCTTGTTGGGAGAAATTGCTAAATTTAGTGCCCTCTCAAATTATAAACTAAATGCTAATAAATCCTCTATTTTTCCTCTGAATCATAAGATTTTTAAGGCCAACATTACTCCCTTTGGTTTGTGTTGGGCACCCCGGACACTGAAATACTTGGACATCAAAATAATGAGTAATCCCTCAGCATGGTTTAAGGAAAATATGGAGCCTCTTTCCCAGCTCATAATTCAGGACCTGGATAGATGGTCCAAACTCCCGGTTTCATTATGGGGCCGGATTAACATAATCAAAGATGAATATCTTCCCAAGAATTTTTTATCCCCTCTCTCTTCTTAATTCATTCATTCCTTTATCCTGGTTTCAGCAAATGCATAGTATTTTTACCAAGTTTATCTGGTCTGACAAGTAGCCCTGATTGGCATGCCATAAGTTGGCCACTTCTAAGTTTGATGCAGGACTGCGGATCCCCCATTTGGCTATTTATTATTGGGCTAGCCACCTGGCTAAATGCCTGAAATTGGTTTGTCCTGGTCCCGAGAATGTGAGACCGATTTTGCTCAAAATAGAGTTAGATTTAATCCGGTCTATGAATATGGACCTGTTGACTTTGTTTTCTGTAAAAATGTCCCAGTTACAAGGTGCTGAGAAATGTCCCATTTTTATGACCTCTTTAAAAGCATATGCACAGCTTTGTTCTTTTTTGCGCTATACCCTTCAGTTTGACCTGGCCCAATCCATCTGGAACTCTCCTTCCTTTACCACGAATAAACAGCGGATTCCCCACACTTGGTTGCCTCAACTGGGTGATGGGATAGTATCCTCCTTCCTGGATGTAGAGGGAAAGTGGCTCTCAGTGGATGAGCTCATTCGGAAATTTAATATTCCACTACACTCACATTTTAAAGCAGTTCAATTAAAGCACTTACTTACAATAGTGATAGGTAATACCCCTCCACCGTCAAGCGGCTGGGGCCTTGATTCTGGGATCCTCCTCCCAGCTAAGGTCCTCAGGGGTCATCTCTAAATTATACCAAAACTTGTTTAATAGACGGTACGGGGACTGCTTCGGACCGACCAGGTTCTGGAGTTCCTTATTCCCCCAATATGTTCCCAATTGGCAGGCCTTGTGGAGGTTCTGTCATAAGTATGTGTCCCAAGATAGACTGCGTCTTATGCAATATCACATTTTGCATAACATGTATTATACCCCTGTTAAGTTAATGAAATGGGGTCGTCTTGACTCTAACCTGTGTGCTAGATGTTCCCAGGGGGAGGGAACACTCCTTCATATATTTTGGCCGTGTCCTAAAATATCTTTGCTGTGAGACTCTATCAAAGCTTCTCTGGACCCCATACTGGGTCTGCAGGAGTGTTTCACACCCGATATTTGTCTCCTAGGAGATCTGTCCTCTATTAGGGTTAAGGTAAGGAGGTTTCATATCTCCATGATTGCACTATCTGCCAAAAAGCTTATTTTACACCACTGGAAAGATAAGATCACCCCAACTTTACAGGAATGGGTGAATGAAATCCTTGCTAACTTGCATACAGAGAAAGCTATAGCAAGCCTCTATAATAGATTGGCCATCTACACACATATATGGGATCCCCTTCACTCTTTAATTATTGCTACCTGAATATAAGCACTGTTTCATAGTAAGTAGCCCTGTATACTTATGTATAATGTCATAGTTTCTACACTGAAAGTGACCTGATACTGCTGTATGGGGAGAAGGGTGGGGAGGGGAGGGCAGTTTTAAAGGAATAACTATTGTATTCATGTTCTATTTGTCCTGTTAACTGCCTCCAATGTTGTGGAATATTTTGTTAATAAAGGTTGAATTAAAAAAAAAAAGATATTCAGAAATGGCATTGTATTGCTCATACAAGTGCTTGATCATGTGCCGAGTTCCATTTGGTGACAACATCTAGCTTCAACTGGTACTGAAGCAACTTATTCTCATTCTGTACAAGCTTGAGATGGTCACCGTCTTACCAGAATACATAAGGTAGGCACAGATGGGACAGGCCACAGTCAACATGGACTTGATTTCAGAATATGCTAGAAACTTCTGCACAATGAGATTTAGACTGGCATGGTATCTAAAGAATCCTCCCCCCCCCCATCACTAATGCATTTCATTACTTTTGAGCCTTCATCACTTGCAATGAAACCTGTTTTTATTGAATGGGGGTGCAACCACTCATCAATATCTGGAGCAATTCGAGCATTTTTTGACCTGTGTGTGATCCAGTTACACTCTTCATTGCCAGCATGGCATACTGGTAAATACATGGTGTGTTGATACCACCACAATTGGGCTTAGTACAATTTTTCCCCTGGCTGGAGTCAAATACTACCTCAGGTACCTGTACTCAGTGTACTATAATGTACAGATAAGTATTACCAGCTGTTTGGCCACTGGTCCACATATCCATACTGAGATGTATGTACGATTGATTTAGGTGATTCAGAATGCAACAGGGCATGGATTATATGTGACTCTGTTCTATAAAGTTCAGGAATGGCACATATGTAGAAGTAAGCTCTAGAGGGAATATGCCATTTAGAGCAGGCACATGCCTTCATCCTTCTAAATCCCACATTCTCCACAAAACAGAATGGCAGTAGATCAATTGCCACATTTCAGAAGTTACTGCATTCAATGCACATGCAATAGCATGATTGGTCTAGGTATCTGGCATAATGCTCAGACATGCTGTGCAGTTTAGGTTAGACCTTTCTGGGTGTTGGGCTGCCAAGCAGCTGGACTCAGCTTGGCAGCACAGCTGGTGGGGTAGTGTTTGACTCCTAGGGATTCATGAGTGCTGCTCAAATGAAAGCTATGATTTTGGGGTGTTTCCTAAACTGGGGTTACTGTGCTTTGGTGCATCTGGGTGCTACTACTCAACCCACCACTGCTGCTATGACCAGTACTAGGCAGTCCAACAGACTCCTTCTGATCTCTGTAGTAGTCCTCAGTCAGCCCTCCCTCCACCAGATCTGTTTCCCTGCCACTTCTGGATGCCTTGGCAAATACAGATGATAAGAGAGAGGGATCCCCTGCACTAGCTTCCCTTTGGTGCTGAGTCCAGTGTAACAGGTGCTTGGACTTTAGGTGTGTGCATTGGCCACCAGTGCCAAGGTGGCTACTCTTTGTTTCATGACTAACTTGTGCTTGATTCAGCTGACAGATAGCATCTGAGTCACAGTTGGGTCCAGTATAATAAAAATCCCAAACTAGGGGATTCATACTCCTTAATATTTTATTTTTTACAGTTAAAAGTTTTGTTTAATTTTCTCATTACTAAACTTGAATCAATGTAATTACAACAGTGAGAACCAGGATAAAAGTAGGGTGAATCAGACATTTGTTACAGGTTAAAAGCAATGCAGGAACAGCAACAGTCAAATAGATATTATGGAACACACTCACCAAACATCTTCTGCTTAAGATATGTTTGGAAAACATGGGTATCAGACAAGGCAACAGTCACCCCATGGGTCTCGACATAAGGTTCCTGCTTAGATTGAGTGTCAAACAAGGCAACATCCACCCTGCAGAAAAACTGAACAGATCACAAAGTAACAGCATTGACCACAAAAAAGAAAACAACCAAAAAAACAACAACCAAAAAACAAAATTCAGCTTCAACTATTTACAGAAGAGTAGCCACCTAGGCACATGTTCTCAGAAGGAACTAGAAGGGGGACAGGATCAGATCTACAGTACAGTAGCTTCTTCTTCTTGTTTTTACATTGTTTCTTGTGGATTCTACTTGGTAGAAGGTTATTTCTTTCCTTTCTTACTACTAAGGGGCTAGCAGGGCATTGTTTGGGGCTGTTAGAATTTTGAAACCTGTTTTGGTAGCTATAAGTGGGGCTCATTTGTTTGATGATTCACTGTGTGGCATGCTGCATTTGTGGAGGCCTATTTCTTCTGTTTTAAAATATAATTGGTGTGATTTAACTGGATCTGTTTCTTTGAATTGGAGACCTATATCTTCTAATTCCAAGCCTATTTGGATGTGTTGTTGGTGAAGCTGTTTGAATTGGAGTCCTGTTTCTTTGGGTAGCAAACCTATTTTGGGGGCTTTGAGTAGCATGGTGATTCATTGTTGCTAGCTTCGCTAGCTGCAAAGTTTTAGTGCAGAGTGGGGGAAGGGTGCTAATGGTCTGACCAGAGGTCTCAGCTACCTGATCGTTTCTGGAAGACTTGGGCTGGTCCCACCCGTGGTCCATTATTTCCTTTATACCAGGGGTTCTGACATCACTTCCCTCAAACAGGCAAAGGATATGCACCTGTCATAGCAGAAGCAGACATCCAGGAAAGGAACGGCAGCAAGGGAAGAGGTGACTGCTATCTCAGTGGAAGGGAAGTAAATGCAAATCTAGAAGCTTTCATTATTACTTTTGCATTGATATTGCATTGGGGAAAGGAGGAGTAGGAGTTTGAAGAAGGTGTGCAATGGCTACTTAAAGTCTCTTTTGAGTGTGGATAGGAAGGATAGGAATATAAAAGCAGTTGCTCAATATATCTAAACGTGTACAACAAAGGGGTAAGGGAAATAAAGAAAAGAATGTTTTGCACTGATAGAGGGGGGAGAGGGGAGACTTGGGGGAGTGCTGGGTATCCTGCATCTGGAAGGGTGGGGGGTCTTTGGTGGGCAACAACAGCAATGGGTAGGGTGGTAGCCTACAACAACTGCGGTGCACCAATCTTTCTAAAAATTGCCTGGAGTGTGGGAGGATGTTTAGTGTGCAACCACATAGAAAAACTTAGAAAGGAGATTGAGGGTCTGCAGGAGGAACTAAGACAGGCAAGGCAGATTGGGGTGGGTTTAGCCACACTGGAGGGAGGAAGAAGGGAGATGAGGGAGGCGATTTAAGCCAACAGTGGTGAGGAGAAGATCAGAAGAAGGGAAGCAGAGACAAGGGCCCAGGCCAGGAAGAACGATTGCCGGAAACCAGATCAGGAGACAAAAGACAAATGGAAGGAGGAGATAGGGACTTGTGAGGGAGGTGAAAAAGTGGCAAAAGTCATGGAGTGGAAAGGAGAAAACAGGTTACTATGAAGAGAGAGGGAGCGGGCATTTGTGAAGGGTCTTCAGAAAATAGTTTTGCACTGCTAGAGAGGAAGAAGGTGGAGGAAGGAAATGATGAAATTAGAGGAGTAATTGATAAATGCCTGGACCAAACTGGAGCAGGGGGAAATTCTGCTCAGAGAATTGCAACGGAGTAAAAGGGGGAAATAATGTGCAGGAGGAGGAAGAAGAGGAGCTGGAAATGAGAGAGGGAGATGAATGGAAGCAAGCAGGGAGTAAGAGAGGTGGAATCTTAGTGCTGGGGGACTCAATACTAAGAGGAGTCAGGTGGGGTAGCAAGGGGGAGAGGCATAGTCGCATTTGGGTGGAGGCCATGCCAGGAATGACAGCAGAAAGGGTGGGACAATCTGTTCTGAAATATGCTAGAAGGGGTAGGGACAAGCCTCATTTAATTATACATCTTGGGACAAATGACCTGGCTGACAAGACAGTAGAGATAGTCCAGAGGAGGTTTGAGGAACTAGCACAATTATGTGAGGGGGCAGGAAGATCAGTAACTTTTTCAGAGATACTTCCGGTGCCAAAGGCAAGCACAACAAGAAAGCTGAGAATAGAGGAATTTAATGGATGGCTAAGAACCTGGTGTTGTGCTAAAGGGTATGGGCTGTTGGGGGGGTGGGGAGAGACCTGGGAGGACAGTAGTCTCTATGCCCAGGACAGACTACACTTGAGTGAGGAGGGAAAGAAAGTGTTGAAACAGAGGATGGAGGAGTACATAGAGGAAGTTGGGAATTTAAATTAGGAGTGGGGGGTGGCAATTGGGGAAGAGATATGCAGAGACCACAGGTTGGGAAACCATATGAGCTTACCCCCCATAACAGTGACAAAGGACAAATGGCAAGTTCTATTGGTAATGCTAGGAAAGGGGGGCAGGATGGGGGAAGGTTGAAGGTGGTTACCCTTAATGCTAGGAGCCTTGGGAGGAAAACTGCAGAGCTACAGGTTCTCATGGCAGAGGGAGAGGTGGACATTGCAGTCATCACAGAAACATGGGCCACCCAATACAATGACTGGGACCTGTCTGTACCAGGGTACAGGTTATTTCGTAGGGACAGAGTGATTGGAAAAGGAGGGGGTGGCACTATATGTGAAGGAAGGACTGAAGTGTGTAAGGGAGGAAGGGGAGGAGGGTAGTACGGAGTCACTTTGGATGCAAATCCAGGATTCCAAGAATAGAATTCTTAGAATGGGAGTGGTGTACAGGCCACTATCTCAGATGGAGGAGTTAGACAGGGAACTAGCAGGACAGATCAGCAGGACCTGCGAGAAGGGTAGTGTGGTGATTGTGGGGGATTTCAACATGCCAGGAGTAGACTGGAGTACCCCAACAACCAGGAACAGAAGGAAGTAGGTACTGCTGGATGCCTTCCAGGACAGCTTCCTGCTGCAAATGGTCAGTGAACCAACCAGGTTAGGGAATACCCTTGACCTTGTGCTGGCAAATGGGGACTTTGTGAGTGAACTTACAGTTGAGGAACCGCTGTCAGGGAGCGACCACCACTGAGTATGGCTCACATTGGATATGGGCAAGGAAGGAGTGGAATCTGGCACAAGAGTGCTGGACTTCAGGAGGGCCAACTTTGGGAGGATGGGGGAAGTGGTAAAAGGGTACCTGGCCAGAATTCAATCTAGTATGGACACTAACCAGAGGTGGGAGCTCATAAAGCTGGGGATAGTGGAGGCAACCAAAACCTGCTGCAAAGCCCGGAGCAAGAAGGCTAGGGCTAAGAAACCGAGCTGGTTGAGCAAGGAGGTCATGGAAAAGGTAAGGAAGAAAAGAGCTGCCTTTAGGAAGTACAAGAAAACAGGAAGGGGGGAGGACAGGGAGGAGTACTTGACAGAATCGAAGGAGGTGATAAGGGCAGTAAGGGGAGCCAAAGCATCTACGGAACTCAGGCTGGCACAAGGTATTAAGAAGGGGGAGAAGGACTTCTTTAAGTACATCAGGGAGAAAAGGAGCTGTAAGGACCACATAGTAAGGATTAGGAAGGAGGGGGTTGGGTGGAAGCAGGTAGAAAAGGCAGAAGCACTAAATGAGTACTCTGCTCAGTATTTACTAAAGAGAAGAGGGGTGACACCAAGGTGGGAGAAATGGCAGAAACAGGGGGAAGGGGTGACAGATGGGGAAATCATGGAGGGCAGAGTTCAGAGGGTTTGAAGGCACTGAGGGTGACAACGCCAGGCCCAAATGGCATCCACCCCAGGGTACTGAAGGAGCTGGCAGAGGTCCTGCAGGACCTTGGCAGACCTATTTAATGCCTCACTACATTTGGGGTGTGTACTCAGGACGAGGATGACTTATGTGGTGCCCTCCGCAAGAGTGGCCCCAAGGATGAACCGGGAAACTACAGACCAGTGAGCCTCACATCCATCGTGGGTAAGCTAATGGAGACTATCCTGAAGGAGAGGCTGGTGGCCGTCCTAGAGGCCAAAGGACTACAGGACAGCAGACAGCATGGCTTCATATGTGGCAGATCCTGCCAAACCAACCTGGTGGAGTTCTATGACTGGGTATCTAGGCAACTGGACAGGGGCTATGCAGTGGATGTCCTGTATCTGGATTACAGTAAGGCATTTGACTCTGTGCAGCATGGAAGGCTGGGAAGGAAGTTAGTAGGCACAGGGGTGGGTGCAAAGCTGGTGATATGGGTAGGAAACTGGCTTCAGGGAAGGCAACAGAGGGTGGTGGTGGGTGGGGAGCTCTCTCACCCAAGGGCAGTGACGAGCGGTGTTCCACAGGGCTCGGTGTTGGGACCAGTGTTGTTTGGGATATTCATTGCAGACATATCATGGGACATCAAGAGCAAGATCAGTCTGTTTGCTGATGATACCAAGGTAGGCGCGGTGGTGGATGACCTGGGGGATGGCAGGGGTTGCAGGATGATCTGGCAAAGCTTGAAACCTGGTCAGACACCTGGCAACTGGGGTTTAATGCCAAAAGTGCAAAGTGCTGCATTTTGGGATGAAGAACCCAAGGAGGAGTTACCAGCTGGGAGGAGTGCTAGCCAGACAGAGGAGGAGAAGGATCTGGGTGTGCTCATTACAGGGTCAATGAACAACTCGGCACAATGTAGGAAGGCAGCTGCAAAGGCCAACAAAATGCTGGGTTGTATTGCAAGGGGTATATCCTCGAGGAGGGAGGAGGTTATTCTGCCACAGTATAGGTCATTAGTTAGACCACACCTGGAGTACTGCATGCAGTACTGGCACCTGTATCTGAAGAGGGACATTAAGTTACTGGAGGGGGTGCAGCGCAGGGTGACAAAGATGATCAAGGGGCTGGGGGACTTATCATACGAGAGGAGGCTGAAGGAGTTGAACATGTACTCACTGGAGGAGAGGAGGGACAGGGGTGACATGATTGAAACCTTTAAATACATGAAAGGAATAAACAAGACGGGTACAGAGGGGCTGTTCAAAGTAAGGGAGAGGAGGGCCACTAGGGGCCATGATATGAGACTGGAGGGAGGAAGGTTCAGGAGGGAGATGAGGAGACACTTTTTTACAGAGAGGGTAGTGACTGGGTGGAATGCGTTACCTGCAGAAGTGGTATCCAGTAGAACAGTGGACTGCTTCAAAAGGGGATGGGACAGGACAAGGGGGAGGGTTAATGAAAGGGAAGGGAGGAAGGGAAGGGCAGCTGCAGAATAAGGGGTGCTAGCTGCATATTTGAGCAGACTTGATAGACCTCTAGGCCTTTATCTGCTGGCAAATTTCGTATGTTCGTATGTTCGTATCCTAAGAGCAATCCTCATCAGAGCACTAAGATGGTTGTCTAATGTCCATAACTTATTGGTTATAAGGTGTGGAGGAAAACAGGAGTTGTACTTCACACAGTCCCCATTTTGGTGTCGTGTATTTAAGAAAAGGTAACCAGCAAGTCTCGAATATTCATGGCTAGATGGGATAGTCTATCTAATAAAGCAAGCTGGGTCTTTTCTTTTCTTCTTTCCCCCCCCAAGCCAGGTTGGCCACCTAGCGTAGCTCTTTACTATCCCTACTAAACTTCCTACTAGTTCTCTCTCTCTTACTCTTCACTCCTTTTCCATTTCTATCTATCCAGTCCCTAGAATGATGTCAAACACCTGGAGAGGTGTTGTGTAAAGTATATAAGTGCATTTTGTGTACAAAAAGCATGAAGGGTATTTTAAATAGGAATGAATACAGTTAGTAAAGCCTTTTTAAAGAAAAAGGAGTCAGACGTCATATAGAACAATAATAATGTCATGATTAGTACAGTTATAAGAAATCATTAAGGTATTTTCATAAATTCACACTATAGACCTGTTACTATATAAGGTTTTATGTATGATAATGTGGTATACTTTATAAAAGTGCTTAGTCACTGTGGATCAGAGATACAGAGAGTCAATATCTGTGGATATATACACCATACCTTTAACTGAACCAGAAAATCCCCTACCCCCCCCACCTTGGTTTTGAAGCAATATGTTCAGACAAGAAACAGCATGCCCAGACTTGTAAATAGAAAAGAGCTCACTCAGGTGATCCCACCAAAAAGATATAAAACCTCTTCAGAGTTCACTTCAGCCAGTCCAGTGGGGCTCAGCCCTGACAGAGGAGAAGAGAGGCAGAAAAGCTGTTGAATGCAGATGAGAAGGGTCTTAGGAGCGCTAAGATCCAGGACTGTATTATGGGAGAAACTACTGATGTTAAGTAGTTATTTTCTTTGCAAATTTTTTGTTTTCATTTATTATTTTTCAAAACTTTTGAAAAATAAATATCACACTACAGTGTGTTTCAAATCTGTAGAGTTGCCTCATCTGAAGTTTATTCCCACATGCTATGACAGCTGCTCATATACTGTATATTCTAGGTCAGACAGGTGTGGGGCCTTGTATTTCATTCCTAGTATCAAGAGTCAGGTGGACATTTGAATAGTTTTGCCAACACATGAGTACCAAGGAGGCATACTTGAGTCCATATGGGTTGCAGCGTAGGATACGACCATAGTATTTATTTATTTTTATTTACTTTTTGTTGACCGGGTAAGTGCACTAGACAAATCCTGCCTATTTTCAGGCACGACCCAGGAGAGGGGGATACAGATGAATGCCAACTGACCCTGAACCAGATTAAGCTGTTGGTAGTATATGCAGTAAGTCACATAGTGGGAGCTCACACCTCCAGCATTGGTTATGATTTAAAACACCTGTTTTATGAAGTACTGCTGGGGTCTTTGGCCACACATGCAGCATTTTATTGTGAATTAGCCTGCTTCTCACATCTTTAAAGGTCCTGTGCCCTAACCTCCAACACTCTAGCCATTGTTCTTCACTAAATAATGATTGCAGGGCCTGCTCCCATTTTTTCTTGGAGATCTCCGATTGTGAGGGAAGTGAGTCCCTAACTTGTGTGTAAATTTTACTGGATAAGTTTTTTCTGTTGTATATTCACCCAGGCACTGGGAAACTAATCCTCTGTGTGCCATCTGCTTGATATATGTCTGGACAGTGTTACGGATCTGCATGTATCTCCAGAAATCCCTCCCAGAAAAATCCCACCACAATTGTAAAGTCTGAAATGTTTCTATTTGTGTTGATCCGTTCATCAAAAAGTCTCCTATAGAAGTAATCATGGCCTGTGCCCATTCTTTCTATACTATGGGTTTCTTGTCCACTAGTATCTTAGTATTACCCCATAAGGGCATTGACTTCAGTGGGGTGAGATTTGTCTCTAGCTTCCTACCTAACCTAGCCTAGTATGCAATAGAAGGGCCAAGCCTGAGATCTGGGCTTTAGTTGAAGGATTATAGAACAGTAACGGAAGGGAATAGACCTTACTCTGAATGGCCTCCATGTAGATCAATTGCAGGGAGTCTTCCACCTGAGGCTGAAACCACTGGATTGTTTGTGTGGCCTGAAATGCCAACTTGTTTCCCTCAAACCATGGCAAGCACCACCACCCTACCTTCCAGTGGGCCTGTAGTTGTTATGACTGTAACAAGGTTGTTTGACTCCCATAGGAAATGCCCTATTTGCTTGTCTATTCTAGGCCACCGGTGAGTGGGGAACTTGAGGGGGATATGGGATAACAAATAAAACATTTTTGGGGGTGGTAACCATCTTGACTGCCATGATTTCCCTGCTAAGCTAAGTTGCATTTTTCCCAATCTGGCCATCATAGTGGAGGGACTAACCAGTAATGATTAAAGATTATTTTCCCAGATTTTTGCCAGATTAGGGACAGTTGAGACCTCAGTAGATAATGCCCTCTCCTGCCCATTGTAAACCTGAATTGGTCACCAGTGTAAACATGTGGTGTTGGTTCAGTGGCATTACTTCAGCTTTTGACTGGTTTATCTTCAGACCAGCGTGTGAGGCAAAACTCTGGAGTTACTGTAGGAGGGGAGGAATGGATACAGGCAGATCCATCAGTGTGACTAAGAGGTCATCGGCATGCTTAGACAACTAGTATTGGAGCCCACTCGAGAGGGAGCAATCTTAGACCTGGTTCTCTCAAATGGAGATGAAGAGAGGATCACAGATGTAGAAGTGGGTAGCCATCAGGGAACTAGCAACCATCGAACAGTATGGTTCACAATAAACACAGCAATAGAGTCAAGCCATACAAAGGCAAAAGTACTGGACTTTAGGAGGGCTGACTTTGCTAAAATGGGTGAGTGCCTAAGGAATGCACTAGCAAATGGGCAGGAAGGAGGGGTGGAAGAACAATGGGGAATAATAAAAACTGCCATCACAGAGGTAGCAAGCCTTTGTGTGAAGCAAATAAACAAAACAAAATGATGTAAAAAACCACTATGGATCTCAAAGGAAGTGGCATTGAAGGTTCAAGAGAAAAAGAAAGCATTCAGGAAGTACAAGGAACCACAGAAGGAGCAGGACAGAGAACTGTATCAGTTAAAGCAAAAGGAAGCAGGGAAGGCAGTCAGAACAGCAAAGGCCCAAACCGAGGAAAAGATAGCCAACTCAGTTAAGAAGGGGGATAAAACCTTTTATAGGTAAATCAGGGAGTGAAGGAAGACCAAGGGAGGGATAGTGAGGCTTAATAAAGGGGATGGAGGGTGGTGGGCAGAGGGTGACTGTGAAAAGGCAGAGATACTAAACAAATATTTTTGCTCAGTATTTACAAAGGAAGAGGGGAGGTACTTAAAACAAACAGTAGAAACACTCTGGATACAGAAGTTGATACCAGCCCATTTACAGAAGAAAGGGTTCTGAAAGAACTCTTAAAACTGAAGGTGGACAAAGCAATGGGGCCTCATGGGATTCATCCCAGAATTCTAAAAGAACTAAGGGTAGAACTAGTGACACCACTGACTACCCTGTTTAACAAATCATGGGAGGATGGGGTGGTACCCGAGGACTGGAGGAGGGCAGATGTGATTCCTCACAAAAGTGGGAGCAAGGCAGAAGCAGAAAACTACAGACCTGTTAGTTTAACCTCAGTGGTAGAGAAAATGATGGAATCACTCTGAAGGAAAGAATTGTCGAGTATCTAGAGGCCAGAGGGCACAGGACCCAAGGCAGCATGGATTCACAGCGGAAGGTCATGCCAGACAAATCTGATAGATTTCTCTGACTGGGTGACCAAAGTAGTAGATCAGGAGGGGCTGTGAACATGGCCTACCTAGACTTTAGCAAGGCATTTGACACAGTCCCACACAAAAGATTAATATACAAGTTAGCCAGCCTGGGAGTGGGTCCCAAGATGACAGCATGGGTAAAGAATTGGCTGGAGAATAGGACACAGAGAGTAATAGTAAATGGAGTCCACTCTGAAGAAACGGGGGTTACTAGTGGGGTACCGCAGGGTTCAGTATTAGGACCGGTCCTCTTCAATGTCTTTATAAGCAACATTGCAGAGGGACTGCAAGGAAAAGTATGTCTCTTTGCAGATTATACAAAGATCTGCAACAGAGTTGATGCACAAGGTGGGGTGGAAAGGATGAGAAGGGACTTGGCAAGGTTAGAGGAATGGTCAAATGTATGGCAGCTTAGATTCAATGCTAAGAAGTGCAAGGTAATGGACCTGGGAAACAAAAACCCAGGGGAAGAGTACACAATGGGGGATGAGATACTAACAACAACAAAAATGGAAAGGGACCTGGGGGTAGTAATATCAGATGACCTAAAGGTGGGCAAGCAATGTGAGAGGGCAGCAAGGAGGGCTGGGGGGATACTGAGATGCATAGGGAGAGGCATCACCAGTAGAAAACAGGAAGTTATTATCCCTCTGTACAGACAGCTGGTGAGACCCCATCTAATGTACTGCGTGCAGTTCTGGAGACCCAATCTCCGCAAAGACATGGACAGGATGGAAGCTGTCCAGAGGAGGGCAACTAAAATGGTGCAGAGTCTGCACCAGAAGACATATGAAGAGAGACTTAAGGAGCTTCATATGTATAGCCTCAAGGAAAGGGGGGGACATGATAGAAACTTTCAAGTACCTCAAGGGAATCAACAAAGTCCAAGAGGGTAGCATCTTTCAAAAAGAGAAGTGTGCAAGAACAAGGGGGCACAATTTGAAGATGGGGGGCGGCTCAGAGGTAATTTAAGGAAGTATTTTTTCACAGAGAGGGTTGTGGATGCATGGAATGGCCTCCGGAGGAGGTTGTGGAGTCAAAAACAGTGGTGGAATTCAAGCATGCATGGGACAGTCATAAGGCAATTCTAGGGGTTGGGGGTAGGAAGAAGTAGGCTGCTGGTTAACTAGGATCTGCAGCTTATCCATTAGGTAGGGAAATGGGCAGACTGGGTGGCCCAAGCGGTCCTTATCTGCCGTCAAATTCTATGTTTCTATGTTATATAAGGGTACTGAATTTCTTTTCCCCAATTGTGATCCCATGGACCTCCTCATGTTGTCTAATCATGGTGGCCAGGGGGTCCACAGCTAGCACAAAGAGGAGGGGTGATGCAGAGCACCCTTGCTGGTGCCTCTCCCTTTCTTGAAGGGGGCAGATATTGTGGATTTGAATAGAATTCTGGCTGAGGGGTTGGTGTACAGTGACCAGAGTGATGCCCTAAACCTGCTACCCAGTACAATGTGCTCCAGTACTAGGCGGAGATAGTCTTATTACAGAGAATCAAAAGTCTTCTCAAAGTCTATTGCCACTGCCAACGCTGGTGAGAGAAGGTATTTTGCTTCCTGGACTAGGTTTATTAAGGATCTGATGTGATATGCACTGTTTCGGTCTGGCACAAATCCCTCCTGTGCTGGGTGGATAAGTTGTGGGAGAACTGGACTTAATGTGCAACAAGGGCTTTTCAATAGATCATACTATCCACATTAATTAGGGAAATTGGGTAGTAACTGCCAAGTAAGATGGGGTTTTTCCTTTTTGGGGGTTTTACGGTGATGATGGCCTCTCTTAGTGTTGGGGGAACTGTACCTGCTACCTCTGTTTCCTCATAAACCTGTTTCAGGATAGGGGAAATGGATGGGGCCAAAGCCTGTCAAAAACTCAACTAGAAACCCATCTCCCCCTGGCGCTTTGCCTGGGCAAAGAGACTTCAGGGCTGCACTGATCTCTTCAGCTGACAGTGGGGCATCTAGGAGGGCTGCCTGATCTGGAGATATCTTACAATGCTCAATTGAGTTTAAAAAGCTGTTAATGGTACCGGAGTCTGTTTCTCTGGATGATGCATACAAAAGCATGTAATAGGTTTTCATAATGAGGTTTATTTCTTCTGAGAACGTATGCACCTTCCTCATTGCATCTTGCAAACCCGCTATGTGCCGTTCATTTTTTTGCTGCTTGAGTCTATAGACAAGCACTTTGTCTCCCTTTTTACTGCCCTTCCATTATTTGTGTTTTAGGCATAAAATGGCTACCTCTGCCTTCATAGCCAGAAGACTGTTTATTTCAAGCTTAAGTGCATTGATTTCTTTACCCAGGGGAGAGTGTGGAGAAGGGTTGGACATGACCTTAAATTTCTGTTCCACCTTTTTCAGGTCTGATTCTAATTGTTGTAAATGTTTCACCTTCTTCTTGTGCCTATGGAAGAAATATCCTATGATCTTGCCCTTAGGGTGGCTTTAAAAGCCTTCCATGTGTTACCTGCTAAGGTCTCATGAGTGGGGGTTTCATAGAAAAATAACATTGTTTTTCTTTGAGCCCAGGGGATGAAGTCTGCTTCTCTCATGAGCAAGGGTCTAGTCCCCAAGAGGTGGAGGTGAGACTTGGGTTACCCCATAACAGATTATTTGTACTGGGCATGATCTGAGATTACTAACTGGAGTACTATTGCATCATCAGTGACTTGAGCGACTTGTTGAGATGTGAGCCAAAAGTCAAGCCTGCTGTGGGAGCCATGTACCGGCAAGTAAAATCAATAGTCTCTATCCCTGGGGTGAAATACTTGCCACACATCTCTTAGTCCTAGGTCTGTCATTAGTTGGTTGAGAGTCAGCCAACCCTTGGGGTGGGTGTCTGTGGATGTGGAGCTGCTGTCTAAAATGGAATCTGGTACAAAGCTAAAGGCCCCCCCCCCAACAAGCATGGTAGGCATGTTCCCTGCTGCCATATTAGTCAGGGTTTGGGCAATTACATGAAAAAAAAATCGGGGTTATCTTCACTGGGGCATAGAGGTTACCCAGTAGAATTGGCCCTGTTGGGGTATCAAAGAGAGCAAAGACCCATCTTCTCTATTTGGGTCCTGGATTTCTTTACTAGGGGTCCATCTTAGGGATTTATGGATTAGTATTGCTACTGCCCTTTTTCTGGTTTGGGCTGCAGCACAATAGGCTTGCTCCACCCAGTACCTAATCAGGTAAGATTGATCTTTAACAATCAGCTTGGTCTTCTGCAGGGATGCCACTTGGAATTTTCACTTTTTTAAGTGGGATAAAATCTTCATACATTTGATTGGTGTGTTTAACTTCTGGA
The DNA here is from genome assembly GCA_016271365.2 of Neoceratodus forsteri. Taxonomy (NCBI): domain Eukaryota; kingdom Metazoa; phylum Chordata; order Ceratodontiformes; family Ceratodontidae; genus Neoceratodus; species Neoceratodus forsteri. The sequence continues at coordinate 1,390,786,731 of CM057453.1, forward strand.
CATTCACGGTGTGGCTTATTAAATCATCCATAGTCTTGACAGGTAGGAGTCATGGATGGAAAGTAGTGGGTATATTCACAAATCAACCAAGCTGAGGGCTGAAGACAGAGGTTTACATAATGTTTTTGGGAGACATTCACAAGAGGTATGTGAAACCCTATGCCAGTATCAGGGGTTTTTACATGCAAAGTGCATACTATCAATGAAGGGATACAGTAAGGCCATTGATGGGGAAACTTTGGGGGGCAGGGCATTAGGCGGTGAGGTTGTTAACATACATGCCCCTAGTAGCCAAACAAAACCCCCATGTTACCTATGTAACACACCCATATATAGCAAAAACATTCAACAAGCTTGGAGGATCTTTAAAACTACAAAAACAAACATTAAACCTAGTTACACTCTTATGCATTCCATCATGAGACAGAGACTCAATAAAACCCATGAGGGTATGGGCCATTAGTCCTGCAGGACAAGCAGGCCACTCCCTGGGCCCTGGGGGTATTAACTTCAAAGCTAGTATTACCTTCTAAGATTAGAAACCTTGGGCTCTGAAAGGGTACCCTCCCTTCACTTGAAAGCATCCCCAGTACTTTGATGGTCAGATCAGCATTCTGGCATTCAAAGACCACATACAGTACGTGGCCCATGCTATCAGGCAAATATTATAAGCTCAGAGGCCAGTTAACTATTTTTGTCTGCTCATGCATCGTGAGTATATTGCTCAGGCAACAGTAAAGAGAAAAAGTTAGGATACCAGCATCTGACACAATGCTGTACAGAAAAGTCCCAAACAATCCTGCCATCATGGTAGCAGCTATAGAAGAAGGGAGCTCAGTGTTGTGGGGGCCGATCACAGCATTGTCAGCAAAGTACTTTCTCAGCATTATAGTGGGGGGGGGGATAGACCTTCAGCTTTTACCCTGCCCTGAGCATGACTAATAGGGCATTTCTGTTCAGCCTGCAGAGTATTTTTCCCTCTCCCCCCACCTCCATTACCACAAAGCCAAAGATTAGCACTTCTCTGAGGTCATCCAGCACTATTGTCTGTAGTGGAGTTGTCCTTGGGCTTATAAATGCTGGATTCCATTATGTCAGCCATTAGTGCTGACAGGGCAGGAGCAGGAGACGAGTTCTTTAAATCTGGATTAGGCTTTTCAGTACTGGCTGATGTCACAGCCACCCAGGAAGTGCCAACCAAGGTTTCAGGGTCCAGAACAGATGGTTGTTGTGGTCAATCCTTCATTGCGTGGTGGAGTCATTCTGCGTCCATTGAGGGAGATCTCAGAGGAGCATACCTATTCTGCTATAGGAATGGGCTTGCAATGTTAGCTTCTTCTCCATGCTGATGTCCTTTTCTGTGGCTCCTCGCTCAATACCTGCTACTGGGGTGATCTCTCCTGGAGTGAGTGGTTCTGAGGTTCCGCTTATGGTTCCTTCTCTGGAGGCTCCATCCTTCTCATTGTCTTCCTGTATGCCATTTGTCTCAATAGATTGCAGGTCTACTGTGGGCCCTCTATTGACATGCTGAAGAGGAACAGTCATTTGCAATTTGTGGGGTCCATTGTGTCTCATTTCTTGCAGCCAATATGTCTGCAAAAAGACCTTTGCATCCTCCAGCATTGAAAAGTTGAGCATGGTGCCATTGTGGAAGACCCACAAAGTGGTAGGGTACCATAAGGAAAATTTTAAACCGATCCTCTGCATCCATTGTCATGCCATCATATAAGCTCTCCTTCAATGTGATGTCGTTTGAAAAATCTTGATAAATCTGGATTGAGTAGACTTGCCATTCTAATCTCCCCAGTTCACAAGCTCGGTTCATGGTATCTTGGCACTGGGGAAAGAGTAAGTTAATGCAATTATTTTGTACAACAAAAGAGAACTTTTTCCCCTCGTATTTTTAAACTATTACCCAGAGAATACATTTCCAACTCTGAGGAGGGTCCTGTTTTTTCTTCTTTTTTTTTTCTGAGTGGATAAAAATGGCTGAGGGGTGAGAATCTATGGACTAAACTGTTGACAGCTGATGATCAGTGCTTCATGGGTGGAGTAACCTAGTTGATTTGGACAGTATTTTGATACTGACAGGCTTTGAAATGAACTAATTAGTGACTGACCAATCAAAGCCAAGACCTGACATCTGTCTGGTATCCACCCACAGGGCTAACTGAATATGCGATCCTGGCCACCATGGTAACAAAGTTTGAGTTATATGTCTTCTCTTCAATTGCCTCAAGAAAGTGGAGCAGCATAATGAGAAAGATAAGTGCTATGCAGTGGGGGCTAGATCATGAATCCCTAAGTTACATTACGGAAGCCTTTTGTTTCCTCTTATCATTTTCTTTCTCTGCTTCTGAACATGTTGGGAAGTGCTTCACTGCTTTCAGACTCCCGTTCTCTTCTTTCTTCCCCCCTTCCATATGCCTACATAGGAAGTGATATGTGGATTCACATCCCACCAGTGACTCTCTTCTCGACCATAACTGGGGTTGTGGGTAACAACAAGAGGGGGGCTGTCTCTTCATAGCTGGTAAGGGTGTGAGGAACCCGAAGGAAAAAAAGTATTATACCCTGACTTGACTCTTCATTGCTTTTATGATATATGTTAAATATGATGTGGGGGTGTGGGAAGTGGGGAGAGGAAATCTGTAAAGGGGGAACATATTGCTGTGGTAATTATAACCAAATTGATCGGGTCTGACAGCAGTGGGAGGCATGGTCTCATAGCAACTCAAATATCCATGTTACTATTATTATTTACTTTAATGGCTCGCTGCTAAAGTGTGAATTAAGTGCTGCCAGTGTCTCAGCAGCCTTATCCACAGGGAGGTTCATATTCCCTACTAGCTGACAGGTTAGGCAAAGTGTGTCTACAGGAGGGGACACTGGCAGAGACATAAGTTTCCCAATATTAAATACATCAAATTAAACTGGTCATACCCCTCTGGGGGGAGACCAACATACTTTCTTTTCTGCTAATGACATATACTGTAAAACATTACATGAGTTGTAGAGATGCTTTCTAAATAATGATCACCTTCTGATATGTGGGATGCTACACATGTGTTGTTGTGCAACAGTTAGGGGGAAGGGTCAGGGGAATGTTGTTACTCATCTTGGACTGGATATGCTGGGGGAGAGGCAGGGGAATGGTTTTACTTTTATTGTTAAATGTGTTGGAAAAGGTGTTTGTTACAAGGAGTTGCGGGAGTTGGAAGTTTTAACCTCTCAAACTTATAAGAGGCAGTTGTTCATATTACAGTATATGTTACAGTTAATAAATTCTGGCTTCTAAACTATATGCTTCACTGTGTAGGTGAGGGTGACCAACTGTGTACATCTATTGACTTCTTTAGAATACTATAGTATTTAGTAGCTAATGCTCTGAAAATACGTTCCTGGCCTTCAAACACATGCTAAAATTAAAAAAATATTTGGAAGAATAAAAGCCATACAAGCAGCTATTGTACTTTTGCCAGAGATCCAGATGACAATCAAAGAAGGGGATCATATCTCTAAGAACTGGGGTGGGGAGTGGTATGGATCATACTTAAAGTCTAAGGCTAGATGTGTTGCAATTTGGCTAAGACCAAGGTTCGCAGGAGTTGTTACCCAAGTTAATACTGAGAGGTGGGAGGCTTGTCTGGTTGTGAATCCAACTTAAAACTGGACAGAATATCGTGACTGGGTCTATATACTCCAACATAGATAACTAAGAATTTTTAAATTATTTGTCCCTGCAAATGACTGGTTTTATAGGCCCTTGGATTCTTAATGGGGATTTCAGTTGTGTTTTAGATAATATCCTAGAACAACCTTCAAGAATGGGGGGACTAATATTCAGGACTAGGGCCTTGGGGACTTTGATGAAGGACTACAGGCTTGTGGACTCTTGGAGACATCATAACCCTAGGGGGAGAGGGTATACCTACTACTCTTATTCTGCCAAAGTTTGTGCCCGATTAGATATTGCCTTGGTATCACAGGGTTCGTAACGGAGGTTCATAACTGAGGATGACTTGTAGCCAGTAGGCATCTGCCCATATATGCTCCTATTGTATACATCTAATAATGATAATATTTGGGTATATTCCCTTTCAACAAATACTGATCAAGTCTTGATTAAAACATAACCTTGTTTTTACTAATAATTATATTTTCAGGCAATGTGTTCCGAGGGTTAATGACTCTTGTAGTATAAAAATATTTCCTTTTATTTGTTTGATACCTTTGACCTTTTAACTGTAAAGGATGTCCTCTAGTGTTACATTCATTCTGCTTAAAATCTATCCCCAAATCATTTTGTAACCTATTATCTTGCATAATGTTAAATATGAAAAGAAGGTCTGCTCTTACCTTTCTGGTCTCAATAGACATTAAATTTTGCTTACATAATCTATCTTGATAATCAGAACCTTCCATACCTTTGATACTTTTAGTAAATTTCCTTTGTATCTGTTCTAATTTTTGTCTTTCTAATTTTGACACTGGAAACCATATCTGGGATGCGTATTCTCACTGTGAGCGCACATATGCTTGAAAAAGGGGAATCATAATATTACTATCCTTGCTGATTATGTTTCTCTTATTTGACCATATGATGTTATTACATTTCTTAATAGCCTCTTGAGTTTGATCATTTGTTTCTAATTTATCAGATGCATAATATCCAAAATCCTTTTCAGAGGAACAAGAATGTAATGACTGTCCACACAGTGTGTATGTTACTCTTCTGTTATGTTTCCCTAGATACATTACCCTACACTTGTCCATGTTAAAGATCATACCCCATTTCTTTACCCAACTAGTAACACTATCCATATCTTGCTGACTATACATTGTTTCAACCAGAGTACGACATGGCTCTCCAATTTTTGTGTCATCCACATATTTTATGGCCCATCCATTTAAATTTTCTGTTAAATCAGAAATAAATATCTGAAAAAATGTTGGCTCCAACACAAAAACCTGTGCGACCCTGCTCGTTACTATACCAGCATCTGACAGTAGTCCATTTATCTGGACCCTCTGTGTCCTGTCCAACAGCCACTCCTCAATCCAACATATTATATATGGATTAGCATTCAGCAATTTAAGTTTGTCAATAGTAGCACCATGTGGGGTCCTCTCAAAGACTCTGCTGAAGTCTAAAAAAATCACATCGCAAGGTACCCCAATATCCAATGATTTACTTACATTTTCATAGAAACATAATTAATTAGTAACACAACTCCTTCCCTTTTTAAAGATGTGCTGTTCAAAATCTTTTAGCTTAATTGTGGCTAATAGAGTATCCCTTATTAACCATTCCATTTTCTTACAAACCAAACTAGTTAGACTGATAGGTCTATAATTTTTAACATCAGTCTTATAACCCTTTTTATAAATGGGAATCACATGGGCCATTTTCCAATCATTAGGTATCTCACCAGTCATAACTGATTTCTCAAATAATATTTTTAATGGATGGGCAATATAATCAGCCATCATTTGTAGCATTTTTGCAGATATTTTATCCGGACCTGGAGATGTGTTAGGTTTCATGTTCTTAATACGTGTTTTAATTTCTGTTAACTCAAAGTGTATTGGATCATCTACAGGGCATATAGCTGCCAGGTTACTATGGGATTTAGTGCCATATGTTTAACAATAATAACTGTTGAAAGCAGTAGCCCTATCTAAATCTAATGTGGCTGTCTTCTCATCCATGACAAGGGGTCCCACAGGGTTCTGGGGTTTCTTTAGCAATTTAATATAAGCAAGGAATGCCTCATAGTTATCTTTAGTGGCCTTATTTGCTAAATGTTCCTCTGCCTTTCTTTTTTCAATTTTTATACCTTTTTTGCAAATCTGTTGTGCCCTTTTTAGTGCAGCAAATGTCTTTTCATTCTTATTTTTCAGGAACTTTTTATAACACTTGTTTTTCTTTTTAATCAGTTTTCTTAAATTTTTATTTAATCACACAGGATTCTTATAGGTATTCTTATGCTTGAAAATTTGCGGAATATGGATTTCACTTAGGCCCAAAATAATTTCTTTAATTATTTTCCATACATTTTGTACTGACTTATTCACTAACAATGAATCCCAGTCCAGCTTTTTTAATTCCTTTATTATTCCTCATACATTGGCCATATTGTATAAATAGATCCTTGTTCTACCCTGGTAAGTTTCATGATTATAATTAATTTTAAAGTTGACTGACTCATGGTCACTATTTCCAACTGGGAGACCAGTGACACAATCTTGTATTGATAGATATTCCGTTCCTAATACAATGTCTAATATATTTTGTCCTCTAGTAGGAAGTTTAGAGTACTGGACAAGATTTAAATTATTACAGCAGTTAAGAAACTGTTTTGCTTCTGATCCTATCACTTTTTGATTTATCCAATCAATATTAGGAAAATTTAAATCCCTCATAACACAGAATTCAGCCATTTCACCTGCTTTTTCAAACTCTCTTGTTAACATTTCAGTGAGCTCAGTTTTTGAGGAGGGACTCTGATAGACTGTACCCAGAATAATATACTGTGATTTCCCACTGTTTATTCTTATCCTTAGAGTTTCAGTTTCTGAATCTGTTGTTTTTATTTTATTAGATATGTCTACAGATTTAATTATATTCTTTACAAAGAGCTGGTCCATTCTGTAGTTCATGGAACAAAGCTTACATATGATAACTCCCCTGTATAAATAACACTGTCTGGGATAGGTTCACCCTTTGGAAGTGGAAAATGAAGGCCGGACACTATTTGCTGAAGAAATCTGAATTTCAGCATTACATGAGAAATCAAATCTCAGACTTCCTATCCAACAACCTGCCACATATCATGTCTGCTGCCATGCAATGGGATGCCCTGAAAGCAGTTCTAAGTGGAGCTATTATTTCTTATGCATCACATAAAAAAGGGGTAGATGATTAGTATCTTTCCAATCTGGAGGAGCAGATTTAAAAGGCAGAAAAAGCACATAAGGAATGCCCCTCCCCAGATGGTTACCACATCTTGCAATGACTTAAGTGGGAGTACAACACTTCACATACACCTATGGGTGACTCAGAAGGGAAGTGGATGGTCTGCCAACAACATAGTAGGGGATGGAATCACGTGATGCCTCTGGCTGAGTAGTCGCTTCTCTAAAACATTCCCCCTATTTTCTCCTCTAACCTCTGATTTACACCCTCTTTTTATTCAAAACTTATTATTTTGGAAGAGGTAAAGGTTGTCTGTAACCTAAAGGAATATAGAAAAATGCTCATCAGGATTTTAGCCTGTTATGGAGGTGGGAATGCAAGCTGCCCTGCTGCACCATATGCCACCAATTACACCTGAAAAAGCTGCAAAGAAAGCAAAGGCCTAGCTTTCATCAGTGGCCCAAAAAATCACTACAACCATGGAGACCACTCCTCTATCTTTGGAGAAATTTCTTAAGGAATTTCATCCCTTCAGGGATGAGATGGGTTCCCTGACTGAAGAAGTGAAAGCAATCACCAGTAAGTTAGAAGAAGTGGTACAACACACAGGAGATTGCGAGGTATGAATCACATCTTTAGAAAAGAAAGCAGAGAGAGTGAAGCCAGCTATGGCACTGGTTAGGTAGTGAGTGGTTAAGCTAGAGGCTAAGTTTGAAGACCTTGAGGGCAGAAGCCGTCGCAACAATGTGGTAGCCATGGGGCTACCAGAGAAGGAAGAAGGCTCGAATGCTGTATTATTTGCACATAAGTTAATACAAAAAATTGCAGGCCCATCACCCTTTGGCTCAGAATAAATCATGGAAAGGACTCATCAAGCCCTAAGGCCTATGCCATCACCTGGAGCCCAACCCAGGATATTTATTGTTAAATTCCTCAATTACCAGGGGCACCAGCACCTGCTGACTAAAGTCAAGGAATTGAAAGAAGTGCTTTGGGAGGGATCCTCGATCCGTAGCACCCAAGACCTCCCTCCATCAGTGCGACAGAAAAGAGCAGAGTTTCATAATGTAGTCACCAAGCTGATAGCTGCAAATATTTGTTTTTGGATGCTCTATCCTGCCAATTTGCATGTCTCCATAGAGGGGAAATGGATCCCCTTAGAAGACCCAAAATCTGCAGAGACTGAGTTAAAGAAATTGATCCCCAACCTATACAGAGATGGGTGAGAACCTAGAGAGAAATTGTCGGCATTAGTTGGTAATGTGATTATGTGAAGAACTGAGTATGTATGAACAGCTTTGTAAAGGATCTTCTGAGAGTGGACATTTTACAACCTTGCATTCACAGCGTTAGTAGTGGGATGAACGGGCATATTTGGTCCCATTTGGAACACTCACTCATAATATGGAGGTTGTGAATGTACCTGACTTCAGAATGGCTATTTACTATGTCGATTTGTGGACTGGTTACTTTTCTATGTGAACAACATACTTTACAAAAGTACAGGATAGGCTTTGAGGACAGTTTGCCAAAAAGATCATTTATTATTGTTACTCTGCTCTTTTTGTTTTTTATTTAACAAGGGGAGGCCCCGTTTAGCAATATGAAGGTAATACTGAGGGGCTTTTGGGTTAATTTTGCTGTAAGCCAGCTAGCTAGTCTTGTCTCGAGCCGTTTGCAAAATAAATAAGACCAACAATATGTCTGCTCCAGACAACAAGGCACCATGGTTGGTTGCACCGCGAGAAGCTTTATTTTATTTAAGTTCATCTCTCCTGCTTACAGTGTGTTCTTTGTTGTGTTTTTGGTAACCAGCATTAGATATGTAGGAGTTTTCTGTTTTCAAGCTTGGGAACCTATAGGATTTCATGAATTGAAATAGGTAGATCTCCCTTACACAATTATTTTTGTTGGAGGGAATATGCTTACAGTTATTTGTAAGGGAAAACATCTCTTTAGGTGGTTACAGTACATGGGGAAATTTACAAAATTGACTCACTGAGAGGGGGTGGGGGGAGACAGGGGACAGACGGGACACTGCCCAGTGATCGGAGTCATGCACTAATCCTTTTGGATTTTTCTGGATTTGCTGGCCTGGAAGAGAAAGGGAATTTAAAGGGAGTTTTGGTGGGAGGGCAAGGGACAATGTGAAATAAAAGTTTTGTTGTGGGGTTGGGGGGTTGTGGAGCTTTCGCATTGGGGACGGAGGAGGTGGGAACAGCTTGGCACAGAGCATACATGGCATATGATGCAACAAGGTATCCCGTTTTTACCGTTTTTGATATTTTTCTGGATTGATCATGGCAGGAGTTAAAAAATTTTTGTCTTGGAATGTACAAGGGCTTCGCTCCAAATTAAAACGCTATCAGGTGTTGAAGCATATCAGCTTGCTGAAAGGGGTATCATATTTCTTCAGGAGTCCCATCTTCTGGAAATGGAGGGAACTGTCCTTTGTAGACAATATGTAGGACAAGTTTTTAATGTGGGGGACAGTACTCAGAGTCAGGGAGTAGCTATACTAGTAGCTAGGAATATATCATATAAGACTGAGCAAATCATTGGGGATCCACAAGGAAGCTACTTATTTGTGAAAGGCACTTTGGAGAGAACTTCAGTGGTTTTGGGCTGTATTTATGGTCCTAATAATGACTATTCATTATGCTTTACTAACTTAATGCAGGTTCTGGCACCTACCGCTGCCTTTCCATGTATTATAGAGGGGACTGTAACTTACCCTTCTCGCCTGACTTAGATAAATTGACCCCAAAAATACTGGGCCTGTCTCCATAACAACGTGTGATTAGAGAGCTAGTAGACCATCTGGGATTAGTGGACCCCTGGAGAATGCTATACCCCACTTTAAAGTAATTTACTTTCTGGTCCAGTGTACATGGGTCTTCATCCCAGATAGATTATTTTTTAATGAGTCACTCACTTTTGCGTGGGTGGTGTCCACAGGATCATTCCGGGAGCAATTTCTGATCACTATGTAGTGGTCTGTGATATACTGTCATTATCACCGGACGTGTCACAGGATTCTTTGTGGAAACTCAATAATCAACTTCTCAAAAAGTCTAAAACAGTAGATATTATTGAGAAAGAAATAGAGGAATATAACAGGGTAAACCTGAATTCCACTGCAAGGCCAGATCTTGAATGGGGAGCCCTAAAGTGCATTTTGTGTGGGATGTTTATCAGGGAAGCTTCTCATCGAAAAAGGGAAAGGGAGCAAAAGGCCCTCTCATTATTAACTAGAATCTGCACCTTGGAAGCATCGTTGTCACCTGTCACTTCTATAGCTGACACACAACTTCTGGTGGGATTGAGAGACCAATACAACTCACTCCTTCAAGAGAATGCAGAATATGCAATTTTAAAAACAGGAGTGAAATACATTGATCAAGGAGAGGAGGCAGGGCTTTTCCTGGCACTAAGACTAAAACAAGTAGAATCGTCATTGATAATACCGAGTATAAGATCCCAGCAGACTGGGGCCCTTAGTATTACCCCTAAGGAAATCACCACTGAATTTGCGGAGTATTATAAGGACCTTTATAAACCCATGTCTGACAGACCCACCCCTGGGTACGTATGGCAATATCTCTCTTCACTTGACCTCCCAGCTCACTCCCAAATCCAACAAGATCTATTAGTGGCCCCCATCTCAGAGAAGGAGATTCAATCAGCTACAGTATATCATCGCTGACAGTTGATAACGCTTCAGGACCCGATGGGTATTCCCCAAACTTTTATAAAGTCTTTAGCAAACAACTGGCTCCCTGGTTGAGCCACCTATTTGAGTGGATTTCAGGTGGAAACCCTATAGATGGGTCTTTATTAGAGGCTATCATCACAGTGTTACACAAACCAGATAAAGACCCTGAATTGGCAAGTAGTTACCACCCAATATCATCATTGAATTGTGACATTAAAATATTGGCAAAACTTCTCGCCAATAGACTGAAGGGGATACTTCCAGATATTATTCATACCAATCAGGTGGGTTTCATGCAGGGGCACCAGTCGACACATCACTTTAGGAAGCTAGCTCACATTTTCTCCATGTCCAGAGATTTTGACATACCTGCTGGCTTGTTGTCTCTGGACACGGAGAAGGCATCTGACTGGGTAGACTGGCAATTCCTGTTTTTAACAATCAGGAAATTCAGCTTCCCAGCTAAATTTGTTTAATGGACTCCATCCCTGTACCAGAAACCTCAGGCTAGAATATATTGTAATGGTATCCTCTCAGACAGATTTGCCTTGTGTCCGGGAACTAGACAGGGGTGCCCCCTTTCTCCCTTGCTGTTCAACATATATTTGGAACCATTGTTGTTTAAGTTAAGGGCTAATGAAGGTATACAAGGGATCCCCATAGGACATCATGTATTTAAGTTGTCTGCCTATGCTGATGTTGTGCTTCTTCACTTAATTCATCCAGCTACATCTTTCCCTATTGCTCTGTCTATTATCAAAGAATATGGGAGTGTTTCCAACTATAAAATTAATGTATCCAAGACTACCATCTTTCCCCTGAACCACAGATTGTTTCAGCAAGATATTTTCTCCCTGGGGGTACAGTGGAGCTTCAAATGTATAAAGTGTCTAGGTTTAATGTTGTCAAGGAATGAAGGAGTGATGAAGAAGTAGAATTTTGATTCCCTCCTAGATACTATACAGCAGGATTTTAAATGGTGGCAGTCTCTTCCAGTCTGTCTCTCTCTCTCTCTCTCTCTCTCTCTCTCAGGGAGAGAATCAAAATGAATATATTACCCAGACTGTTTTCTATTTTATCCCCTTAATATGCGAAATATATGGTTTCCCCTGAAATGGCTTAAAACTCTGCACACCCTCATTTCATCCTTTATATGGTGGGGGAAAAACATTCTTGATAGGCTTATATAAAATTGGCAGCTTCTCCACAAGTGGGGGGGTCTCAAACTCCCACATTTTGGAATGTATTACTGGCGAGTCAGGTGACCCAATACCTGCGGTGGTTCACACCCCAGGAAGAGATGGCCTCTGCTTCATACATACCAGAGTGGTTACTTCTGGAAAGGGAGATAATAGCTAACCTGAATATTGCCAAAGAGGCCTTACTGTATGTTTCCATCAGGAGTCTTCCCACTGGAATATGTAATTCTCCCATGTTATTGTCCCTTCGAGTACACAACCAACTATGCACTTTTCTTAAATATAGGAATGTCAAGGATCCCAGACAACCAATAGTTGGTAACCCGAACTTGCAGATTGGGGGTAAAATGATATTACTGTACTGGCTTCCATTGATTAACAAAGCCCGGGTGGGGGACCTGTTTACCGAAGGTTCATGTATGGACTCAGGCACTATAATGGCATCTTATTCCATTGACCGGAAACAGATTTTTAAAATTTGGCAGCTTCGGCATCTCTTGATAAAACAGTTCCAAGGAATGGGGAATTCGGAGACAAATTGTACCTAGATGGACTCTCTAACTCCGGTATGTGGGAAACCCCACACAGTATCTCAAATTTATTCCTGTTTATGAATAAATGCAATTGATACTTGCAGTGAGGTGCCTCGATACTGGAATTCCCACTTCCCGAATTCTCCTGAGAGATGGGCATCCTTTAGACTTGACTCTTTCAGGTATGTCTCTCAAGACAGATTGAAACTAACACAGTACAAAATGTTGAATGACATGTACTGGACCCCCATTAAACTTCACAGAATAGGTAGATCCCCAGATGCTTGTTGTTTTAGATGCAAAAATGAGGATGGAGACCTTGCCCATATTTTCTGGGATTGCCCCTTGATTAAGAAATTAAGGGAACTAATTAGGACTAAAGCGGATCCCCTGTTGGGTATTGGAGAGTTATTTATACCAGAGATTTGTTTGCTGGGAGATTTCTCCACAATTTTGGTTAAAATGCACAGATACCATATGGCCATGATATCACTTATTCTTAAAAAGTTATTTCTACGTTATTGGCTAGACGTCCATATCCTTACTTATGATGAATGCCTCCAAGACTTGTTATTTAATCTTAGAACTGATCAAATGAAAGCCTGTTTAGGAGGTTCCCTTTCCAGGTATAAAAAAGTCTGGGCAGGCCTTCATACCTTATACCTTCTTCAGACTGGAGCCTCACCATAACCAATGGATTTCAGGAGTATGTTAGGTCTAGACACTTCTGTATTCCTGCTTTGTACTGGTATAATGTTTAATTATACTCCTTGCCTACCTTGTCACAGTGTTTTAAGGGGGAGATGTGCCAAGCTGGGGAAGGGAGATAGGTGGGGGGGGGGCTTTAGCATGGAGTTGACGTACATCTGACTGGTATTTGTATTATCAAGCCTTTATCTTCATGTTAAAGCTATTTGTGTGGAAAATGAATAAACTTTGAATTTCAATTACATAGTAGGTAAGAGGCCAAGAATGTAGCCCAGTTATAGGATAGTGGGGGTAATTTACCACATGGAGACACAGAAATTGGAGAATGTTTTCATTCTTACTATGGAACATTGTACACATCGGAGGTTGCCCCACAGAATCCCAGCTCAATAGTTTTTTCACCAAGACCCAACTGCGAACAATAAATGAACAAGATAAACAACACTTAGAGTCACCAGTGCAGTGGGAATACATTAAGAGGGCTATCAATCATCTTAAGGAAGGGAAAGCCCAGGGGCCACATGGCTACCCATTTGAATTCTTTAAAATGTTTCACCAGGCGCTCCAGGTCCCACTGCAGGACATGACCAAGGAATTTATATCCCAGGGTGTTTTACCCCCCCCATGTGATCTGTCACCATCATGATACTTCTGAAGCATGGCAAGGATCCCCAATATTGCTCCTCATACCAACCAACATCTCTCTTGACTGCTGACTATAAAATATTGGCTCAAGTATTGGCTAGTAGACTTGAAAAACTGCTTTCTTCAATAATTCATTAAGACCAAATTGGTTTTGTAAAAGGCAGACAGAGAAAACTAAATGTAAGGTGTACTCCTAATTTGGTTTGGAGATGGTCAGCGAGAGGAACTCTTGGAAACCTGGGGATACTAGCACTGGATACTGAAAAGGCATTTGATCATGTGAAGAGCAGGTATTTATTTGAAACCCTGCAGAGATCTGGGCTGAGAGAGAATATAATGTGATGGATAGGAGTGTTATATAAGCAAACCACTGCTTAGATTCTCATAAGAAGTATACTCACAATCAAATTTCAGCTGTGCTGGGCCCCATACCTGCGATATGGCAATCCACCAGAGGGGGTGGGTTGAGCACTCACCACCCTGGCTGGATTCAGCTGTGGTTTCTTCTTCAGAGTCTCGGGTAATAGATGTGCGCCTGTTTGATGCTTCCTAAGGTACCCCCCCAAATCCCTGATCTGAGATATTAGACACAGCAGGTCAACCTTATATAAGGGGCATTGTCCATGTAAGCCTTAGTTTTAGTGTTACGGCTTTACTATTTTAGAGTTTTAAAGTTTATAGTTTTACAGTGCATATGACAGGTAAACGGTATTTCCTAGTCTGATGATAATAATCAAGATAAGTACCTGACTGTCTAACCCCCTTCACATAGGGATTAGAGTATGGGTATATAGATTCTTTGTGTACACCTCTTCTGTTCTACAGGATGCCCTCCCAGGATGCTGTGTGAATCCTACCGAAGTGGCTCCTGGTACAAGATTTAGACCTGAGCTTTGGTAGAGGCATAGGAATACTGGATCTCTGACCCCATGTCACCACTGTCACTAGTGCTGCAGCAACCCCTGAAAGGTGAGTAGTATAACTTTTCTTTCTTTGCACCTTGTGGGGACAGCGCCAACTCTATCACCACCTCTTATGCTTTCGGGACCACCCCCCCTCTCTTTTGAGGGTCGGGCCCGTAAAGAGTACTAACTAAAGATACTTTCAGTAAACCCATCAAGTGATTTGCAGGCTAGTTAAGGACATATTAGATGTGAGCCTCCAGGCACCAATACTTTACTGTAACGCCCGGGTTTATACCCTATACACAGATATCTATATGTTTTATTGTTACTTAGGTTTCCCTTGATCCCACCCTTGATTCTCTAGCCTCCCACCCGTCCTTACTCTTCCCCCACTTTGTTTTTTGCTCTCAGTAACAAGCATGTACCTGACCATATTGTTTGCATGATGTTATTTTATAAAAAATATAAAACATTACAATCAATAAATGGTATACTCACAAAACCCTTCCACATGTCTCAAGGAATTAGACAGGGTTGCCCTTCCCCTTATGTACAGGATGCCCCTTGAGCAACTTGTGGCTGTTATCAGACAGGATAAGATAATTCAGGGCCTGTTGGCTGGAAGCAGACACCATAAAATAGCCCTTTTTTTTGGATGACTTACTAGTCTATCTGCAAGACCCACAAAAAGCATCCCAGTCCTATATGGGGAGAGCAGCCAACAATGGGAGTGGCTATATCCATACAGCTCTCTGACAACCCATTCGACACTGTGGATGTCGAACAGGTTGTGTCACTGGAATGGTTTCACTGTTTAGGGTTCACTGTAACAAAGGTATACCTCCTACATGATACTCATTTAGAATATGGTGCACTTGCAGGCCACAAGATTAACTGGTCAAAAAGCGAGATGATGATATTGGGCAAAGGCGACTCTAGCTTTTTGACATTGACTTCATTAAACTTGAAAATTGTTTGGTCCCTAAGGTATATGGCTATCATGATACCTAGGAACATATCTCATTTATACAAAGAAAACTACATACGCCAGCCCGGTGCTTCAAAGGACTGAGGTGCTGGATGCCTTACCTCATGTCACACTGGCGACCCAGGTTCAGGAATGACCTCGGGTCATCAGAGAGCTAGCATGGTGGGGAGGGATGGAGCAGGATTGAGCAGCCCAAAAGGCAGCTCTCCTCTCCCAGGGAGGTTTCCGCCCCCCCTGTAGTTCCCCCTCCCATCAAGTGGAGGTCCAATGGGTAGAGGAAGTAGAAGCGGGTGGCGGCAATTTCCAGGGGTGGAGTGGAAGGGGCTGAACTGGTGCCCAGAGTGTGTATGCACCTCCATGTGCATGCACTGCCATGATTGCTGGGGTCCCGAGTCAAGGAAATAACTGGGAAAAATTTAAAAAAATTTTATATAGAAAAAAGAAAACTACATCAGCCTAATAAATGGCACAAGGAAGGACTGCGAGTGATGGGAGGGTATACCTGTAAGTTTGAATGCTTGGGTCAACACAGTTAAAATGACTCTACTACCCAAATGTCTATACCTATTTCTGAATATACCTATCAGAGCCCCAGAATTTTTCTTCTGGCAATTAAACTGTATACTGAATAAACTTGTGTGGTGTGGTAAAGCAGCAAGAATAAAATGGACTATTGCTGGCTGTTTCTAGCAGAAGAGGACTGGTTGCAGAGCAAGAAACAGAAGTCCAGAACTACAGATTTTTTACTAATTAATCACTTCTCTCTCAACAGGAGTAGTAACTGTTTGGCTTAAGCAAAAAGATACTTTATTAGAAGAAGGGGGTCTCATTTAAGTAAAAAAGAGTTTTTTTTTCTGAGGAAAGGGGCAGTATCACCTTAATTTACTGAGAGCCGAGAGTGAATCTAATTGGGGGTGTGGCTTAGCAACTTAGGTCTACAAAAGCAGCTGTCTCCAATTACAGCTTCTGGCTGTTTCTAGCAGAAGAGGACTGGTTGCAGAGCAAGAAACAGAAGTCCAGAACTACAGATTTTTTACTAATTAATCACTTCTCTCTCAACAGGAGTAGTAACTGTTTGGCTTAAGCAAAAAGATACTTTATTAGAAGAAGGGGGTCTCATTTAAGTAAAAAAAAGTGTTTTTTTTTCTGAGGAAAGGGGCAGTATCACCTTAATTTACTGAGAGCCGAGAGTGAATCTAATTGGGGGTGTGGCTTAGCAGCTTAGGTCTACAAAAGCAGCTGTCTCCAATTACAGCTTCTGTCTGTTTCTAGCAGAAGAGGACTGGTTGCAGAGCAAGAAACAGAAGTCCAGAACTACAGATTTTTTACTAGTTTCCCCCTCCTCTCACCCAAAGCCAGTTATAGTTTTATAGCCACTGAATTTAGCTGACAACAGAAACTTCCTGTTTGGCAGTAGGAAGGGAAGGATCACTGAGACACATTAGTTTCAGCAACCTTGAAGGAACCTAAAAAAAAAAACCTCTTTATCCCCCCCCCCGGCTGCTGGAGGTCTGAATCCAAGCACGGAGGAAGGTGACTGCTGAAGACTACAGGAAGTTCCTGTCCCAGAACAGGAAGGGTGAGAGTTGTAAGGGCACACAGGCAGTAGGAAAGTAAGTGTAAAAATACATAGAGGAAGGAGACAATAAGCATACAAAGCAACAGGAGAGGGAACACAAAATAAGTCAAGATGGGAGTGGTGCAGTGCAATGGCTGTGGAACAGCAGTGTTCTGGGAGACATTCTGGAGGTTGTGATTCTGCCCTGTTTGCAGGCACCTCTCTGGTCTGAGGGAGAGGGTTGCCCATCTCCAGGCTGACCTGGCTAGGATTCGTGAAACCTCTTTCCCCACCCAGGGACCACCAGGACCACCACCGTTACCTCAGAGGTTGCCAAGAAAGAGGAGTACTTGGACCAAGGCGGGCTCAGGGAGGGAGATGGTGGTGGAACAGAGGTGCAGCCCTCCAGTTGTAGCTCTCCACAATTCATATGCTGTTCTGGTAAAAAGTGGTTCCTCTATGGAGGCACCTGCAGTGGAGACCAAGGAGGATGCTG
The DNA here is from genome assembly GCA_016271365.2 of Neoceratodus forsteri. Lineage (NCBI taxonomy): Eukaryota > Metazoa > Chordata > Ceratodontiformes > Ceratodontidae > Neoceratodus > Neoceratodus forsteri. The sequence goes on from CM057453.1 coordinate 1,390,804,397, forward strand.
GGAACCTCCACAAAGGAGACACACAGGAGGGTGGCATGAGACCCCACAGAGGAAGGAAACAACTCCTGGTGGGGGATTGAATCATTAGGGGTAGACATGGGGGAGGAAGGGGATAGGGAGGTAAGGTGCCTGCCTGGCGCCACGGCTTGGAGGGACAGGAAGCAAATCCTCAGGATCGCGGCAGCAGCTGCATGAGGGAGGGAGCTGGATGTCATTGTCCACCTAGGGACAAATGACCTGGCTGTAAATGGGATCAGAGCGGTGCAAGAGGAGTTTGTGGAGTTGGGGAGGGGCCTTAGAAAAGTAGCATGTACGGTAACCTTCTCAGAGGTGCTACCAGTCTATGGCAAGGCTGATACTAGGGTATTCCACATCATGGGATTCAATGAATGGTTGAAAAACTGGTGTGGAGCTCAGGGTTTTGGCTTCATTGGGGACTGGGGAGCCACCTGGAGGGATGCAGTCTTATACTGGCATGATGGTCTGCATCTGTCCAGGGGGGATCCAGCATCCTAGGTGACAGGTTTAAATGCTTCATTGGCAAGCATTTAAATTAGCCAAGGGGGGAGGCATTGAAAAGGAGAAGGGATATCCCAGCCTCCCCCCACAAAGCGCAGTAGTTAGAGAGGTAAACACCAAGGCAGAGAAGTCAATAGGGAGCAGGACAGGGATAAATGCAGAAAAAGGTGTTAAGGACAGGGATGGGGCTAAAAGGGGTAAAGCCATAAAAAATAAATGGAAGGTGATGAGTACCAATGCCTGTAGTCTGTGCAACAAGCTCCCTGAACTTGTGGCCTTAATGGAAGAGGGATGCCTGGATATTGTGGTAGTCACTGAAATATGGTACACAGAGAACCATGAGTGGGAAGTCAACATACCAGGATACACAGTCTACAGGAGGGACAGGGTTGGTAAAAGAGGAGGAGGAGTAGCTCTCTATATAAGGGAAGGGATTAAAGCAACAGAATGGAAGAGTAAACAGGAAGTTGATGAGTCACTATGGGTCACCCTGGAGACAGGAAATGACACCACAATCCACATGGGGGTTGTGTACAGACCCCCATCTCAGGGGGAGGAAATGGACAAGGAAATGATAGAAGGCATCCTTAAAATGGCAGAAAAAGGGGAGATATTGTTGATGGGGGACCTGAATATGCCAGATGTTAACTGGAGTACCTTTGCTGCAGACACATCCCAGAGCAGGGTCATTCTTGATGCCCTACAGGGGGCATGCCTCAGACAGCTAGTGTTGGAACCCACTCGGGAGGGAGCAATTTTAGACCTGATACTCTCAAATGGGGAAGGAGAAAGGATCTCAGATTTAGAAGTGGGTAGCCATCTGGGAACAAGTGACCACCAAACAGTGTGGTTCACAATAAACACAGCCATAGAATCAAGCCATACAAAAACAAGAGTATTGGACTTTAGGGAGGCTGACTTTGGGAAAATGAGAGAGTGCCTTAGAAAAGCACTAGCAAATGGGCAAGAGGGAGGGGTGGAGGAACAATAGGGAATAATCAAAACAGCCATTGCAGAGGCAACAAGCCTTTGTTAGAAGCAAATCAATAAAACAAAATGAAGGAAAAAAACACTATGGTTCTCAAAAGAGGTGGCAAGGACGGTTAAGGAGAAAAAGATAGCATTCAGGAAATATAAGGAAACACAGAAGGAGCAGGACAGAGAACTTTATCAGATAAAGCAGAAGGAGGCAGGAAAGGGGGTCAGAATAGCAAAGGCACAAACTGAGGAAAAGATAGCCAACTCTGTTAAGAAGGGGGATAAAACTTTTTATAGGTACATTAGGGAGTGAAGAAAGACCAATGAAGGGATACAGAGACTTAATAAAGGGGAGGGAATGTGGGCAGAGGGTGACAGTGAAAAAGCAGGGATGCTGAACGAATATTTCTGCTCAGTATTCACAACAGATGAGGAGGGGGAGGTGCCTAAACCAAACAAGGGGGAAACTGTGAATAGGGGAGTCGATACCAGTCCATTCGCAGAAGAAAGGGTTTTGAAAGAACTCTTGAAACTGGGGGTGGACAAAGCAATGGGACCTGATGGGATTCACCCAAGAATACTAAAAGAACTAAGGGTAGAACTAGTAACACCACTGACTACTCTCTTTAACAAATCATGGGAGGATGGAGTGGTACCTGAGGACTGGAGGTGGGCAAATGTGATTCCACTTCACAAAAGTGGGAGCAGGGCAGAGGCAGGAAACTACAGACCAGTTAGTTTGACTTCAGTGGTGGGGAAAATGATGGAATCACTTCTGAAGGAAAGAATTGTTGAGTACCTAGAGGTCAGTGGGCACAGAAATCAAGGCAGCATGGTTTCACAGCAGGAAGGTCATGTCAGATGAACCTAATAGATTTCTTTGACTGGGTGACCAAAGTAGTAGACCAGGGAGGGGCTGTGGATATGGCCTACTTAGATTTTACCAAGGCATTCGACACAGTCTCACACAAAAGATTAATATACAACTTAGCCAGTCTTGGAGTGGGTCCCCAGGTGGTAGCCTGGATAAAAAACTGGCTGGACAACAGGACGCAAAACATAATAGTAAACGGAGTCCACAGTGAAGAAAGGAGGGTAACTAGTGGGCTACCGCAGGTTTCGGTACTGGGACCTGTCCTCTTTAATATCTTTATAAGTGACACTGGAGAGCACCTGGAAGGAAAGGTATGACTCTGCAGATGACACAAAGATCTGCAACAGGGTTGATATACAAGGTGGGGTGGAAAGAATGAAAAAGGACTTGGCAAGGCTGGAGGAATGGTCAAATACATGGCAGCTCAGATTCAATGCAAAGAAGTAGGGTAATGCATCTGGGAAACAAAAACCCAGTGGAAGAGTACACAATGGGGGGCGAGTTAATAACATCAACAAAAATCAAAAGAGACCTAGGAGTAATTATATGAGATGACCTAAAGTGGGTAAGCAATGTGAGAAGGCAGTAAGGAAGGCTGGGGGGATACTGAGATGCATAGGGAGAGGCATCAACAGTATAAAACAAGAAGTTGTTATTCCTCTCTACTGACAGTTAGTGAGACCCCATCTGGAGTACTGTGTGCAATTCTGGAGACCCCATCTCTGCAAAGACATAGACAGGGTGGAGGCTGTTCAGAGGAGAGCAACCAAAATGGTGCAAGGTCTGCACCAGAAGACATACAAGGAGAGACTAAAGCAGCTTAATATGTATACCCTTGAGGAAAGGAGCGAGAGGGGGGCATGATAGAAACTTTCAAGTATCTCAAGGAATTAATAAGGTACAAGAGGGGGTAGTATCTTTCAGAAGAAGAGATGTGCAAGAACAAGGGGCACAATTTGAAGATAGAGGGGACAGCTTAGAGGTAATGTTAGAAAGTATTTTTTTCACAGAGAGAGTTGTGGATGCATGGAACAGCCTTCCTGAGGAGGTTGTGGAGTCAAGAACAGTGGAAGAATTCAAGAATGCATGGGACAGGCATAAGGCAATTCTAGTGGGGGGCAGGAGGAAGTAAGCTGTTGATTAACTAGAATCTGCAGCTTATCCGTCAGGTAGGGAAATTGGCAGACTGGGTGGGCCAAGCGGTCCTTAACTGCATTCTAATTCTATGTTATGTTTCTATGTATACTGCAGCTACCACTGAGCAGTGGAGGGCTAGCACTCCCTAACTTCAAATACTATTATGGGGCAGCCCAATTCACCTTTTTAGAGAATCCTACAGTTAACCCAGCACCTTCTTGGAGAGTAATGGAAGAAAAGTCCATAGTGGGTTGCTTGTTTCAAGGTGTTTTGTCACCCTCTTTGTACCACACATCTCCTCCATGATATAAAATACCCCTAACACACATTTGTTAGGCTTTGGTTAAGGGCTCATAAACATATTGGACATGGAAAGGGGCTCTTTCCAAATACTGCAATACATTTAGGCTTTACTGACCATAAGGGGATATAATGCCTTTCTCCACCGTTCCATTTTATAATGGCATAGGGTTGGAATGTTGGCTGTGGGTGATTTGTTCGATGGCGGTAGGATAAAATCCTTTATGGAACTAAGACAACAATATGGTATTCAAGCAGGGAATTTATTTTGCCTATTTAAGAGTCAGGCACTTTGTATCAGTCTCATACAGTCCTCAATTGAGGAACCCTTATATAAGCCTCAACCTAACACTCTGACCTTATCCATTCTGTATAAGCTCTTTTTGAGATCTGCTCCTTCACCAACTATTAGATCCAGAACTGCTTGGCATGTTGACTTAGACATGACAATAGATGACACAACTTGACAAGAGGCAATAAAGCATGTACATCATTGCTCTGTCTCCAATAAACTATGTAGAGACCAATTAAACTTTTTGTATCGGATGTACTGTATAGAAGGTAATATTAGCGTTCCTTTTAATTTAGCGATATTAGCTGAAACGGAAATTCCGCTAATATATTGGGATCGCTAATATTATCTACTATATACAGTATGTAGTTCCACCGTATCAAAAGGTGCCTGTATGAACTGAAGTAAACACCTTTCTAAATGTTTCTGATAGATGTAAAAAAAAGTTTATTGTACACCATAAACAAAAAAACAATATTTTAATCAATTCAAAGCGCATATTGCTACTGGTTTCTTCCCCTCTGCTTCCCTCGGTTTCATTTCAGTTTCTCTTCTGCTTCACGCTTCAGTAATGCCAGCATCTTGTATCTGTGAAGCAGAGAGAAATTAAAATGAATTTACAGTAGTTTCTCGAAAACAAAAAAAACAGCACATTGCGTTGCAACACAGAAGGAATTCAAATGGTACTTACGATCTTGTTGTAGTTTAAACAATGGTCGTGAGCATTCAGTATGCCTGCCTGCTCGAATCCACGTACAATGTCCTGAGTCCGAATTTTAGGGCTGTTGAAGCTACTCTCAAGCCATCGAGGGTGATGTTCTTTTAAGTTCAGTAGTCGTAGATCCGCAGTGAGGTGTTCTGTACCACCGGCAACCAGTCTGTTTGATACAACTCCCACATACCATGATGTGAACTCCTTTTTTAAGTAATCTTTGAACAATTTGTTTACGGATATGTCCAGTGGTTGCAGAACATCTGTACATGATGCAGGAACATAAACGGGGATAATTTGATTCTCCTCCAGATGAAGCAAGACTGCCTCAGTTTTGCCCGTTGTACTGAGGTAGTGATGGACAGTGGCCATTACGCCATGCTCGACTGCATACCTCCCCAGCTGGAATCATATCTCAGGTGGATAGGTAGCATAGGAGCTGTGGCGTCCTCACTTAGCTGGTGGTGGGGATGCAGCAAGCTCCTTAGCTACAGCGTTTGTCACTTCCAACTCAACACCTGAGCTGTCTGCCAAATCTAAACCTGATATCTCTGAGGTGTCCATAGGATATTTCCTCTTAACCTGCGATGTCTGTAACCACTTCAAGAGGGGCATTATGGAGAACAGGAGAAAACAGCGACAGTATAATTTAGTACAGAACAGATCCACAGTCTGTGTCTGATTTGTAAGTGAGACTGCTTTGTAACACCCATTTCTGTCACACCCATTTCAGTTATGTACTGTAATTGCGGGTGAACCATCCGCTAATTTAAACGGGTGCTAATACGTACCGCATAGCTGTCGCACTAAAGTAAATGGACGCCAATATAACCTGCTATACAATATATGACACCATATAAATTACATAGGTTCACAGCCTCAAGACAAGTCAATGCTCTTATACATCTTTTACCTGTTCTATTTTTCCTTTGGCCATGCATTAAATAGGATTTAGAGTTAACACCAATGTCAGTGGACAGACCCAAAATTATATGAAGGTAAATTTGACTAGTTATTCTACTGATACTATCTGCAATTACCAATTGAAGTTTACTTGTATACATTTAACTGTCATTTATTGGTGTGCCCTCTATCTAGTAAATGAAATGTTCCTAATAACCTAACAATCAATGAATAGAAGAGCTCACTGTTTCGTATCCTTTATATGCTCAAGATTTCCAAAATGTATCTGGTTGGATAACCTGTGTTTTTGTATCTTTGAATCTTCCTTAATAAAATATGTTTACAAAACAGTAGGGTCCAGGCATCGAGTGGGGCAGAGTGACCATCATTTGGCATGCCGGGGCAGCATTTTTCCTTTTTTTGTGTACTGCCCTCCATCCTGACTGCTCCCACACATGCTTAGCTGGCCTGGGAAGCTACATAATGGCACATGGCAACCCATGCCATCATCAGCACCTCCTCCAGCCATCATCAGGAGCCACTACAGAGTGGTGTTGTTAGCTCCTTCCCCTCAGAAAAAGAGTGTCCAAAGGGACACTCTTTCATCCTCCCTGCCCGCCTCTGCTCCTGATGTCCTGGCATGGGGCATGAACGCAGGTTACCAGCATGTCAGAGTGATTCCCCATCACTCAATGCCACAGAGCCCACAGCCCTTTTTTGAGTTTAATGACTGATGTTCAACCTATTGGAAATTCTGGAGTCATTAATTCATATGTTATTAAAATTTGCTAGATTGGAAGTGATCTGTCTTGTCTGCAATTAGATTTATATTAAGGAACAAAACAGGTGTCCTGGATGGAGTTTGTTGTAAATTGTTGTGTTATGCAGCTCCTGTAGTGTGCTACGCCTAGCTGATATATTTAATTTGGCATGTAGACAAAGAAGAATGAGCCACCACGATAATGTGCTATGGGCCGACTGGGGTAAGTCTATCTTTTTTCCTCAGACTTGTAACAACAGAGGTCAAGGCACCTTGATATATTTAATTTGTCTCTCTTCCTTGAAGAGGTTCATTTAGGGATATGCAAAGCTAATAAAATGTCACTTTGACAGAACTTCACAAAGTTGGCCATCTTCGCAAAGTTTGAAGTGCTGACTGCGCAATGTTTTTTGCCAGGCGAATTGGCACTTTTTTCTGCAAAGTGACTAAATTTCATTCATATAGATGTTACTTCATTGAAAAAAGTACCACTTCACCTGAAAAATGTTGCAAAGTCAGCAAACTCGAAGTTGGTGATGCCAACAGGAACTCTGTGAAGCTTTGCAAAGTTAAAGTTTTGCAACTTTGTGGCAACTTCACTGACAAATTGTAACTTCAGTATTTTCCTAGTTTCTTTCAGTTGGAAACTGGCTAATGTTTTGCATCTGCTGAAGTTCAGAATATATAGTTCAGCAATTTCCATCCGATTTCCCTGTTGTCTATAGTGTTGAAGGACTTCAAAAAATGTGCATCGGCCCAGATTGGTGAATTCTTCTTCTTTCTTGTTTTTTTCTGTGTGTGAATTTTTTTAGTGCTTCAAAAAGGTGCTGGTTTGACATCACTGGTACCTGAAGTCCTCTGTGTATATCCACATTACAGGTACAGCATAGGCAATTGCAGTGCAAGCTTCTTCTCACTGCCCTGCCAATGTACCTCACCCTTGCCATTGAGGGACCGCCAAGTAGGCGAGTGGGTAGTTCAGACTCCATGATCATTCAATCCTTTTGCCTCTCATGTGAGACTGCAAACATGAGTGACAATTAGTGTCAACTGTGTTAGTGGTTTTGTGATGTGGACACCTGTCCACTGGGAACTAAACCGAAGCCATCACAACTCATTTCACATAGGCCACCGAACAGCTGTCAGGTGATAATGGCTTTCAACTACTACCAACCAGTGTTGAATTTGAGCCAATGACCTAGGGCGAAAGGCTTCTTAATCTGCTACCCATCCACTAAGTCATCCATGTTCCTTCAGATTGGTGAATACTTGATTAAACATAATTTGATGCATGAAAAAAACAGTCTGGTTTCAGACTTATGTACTGTGTAGTAGGAATAAGGCTGTGCTTAAGGTAACCATTTTGAACAAGCAGTAAATCAGAACCTGCTATTGGTTGTCATTTGTATTGCTCTCTTCAAAGCCTTTAACCTTGGAGATCACAGAATGTTTGGTGCATAAACTGGGTTCCTTTGATTGTGATGGCTTTGTAAAGAAATTGATGGATAATTCTTTCAATAATAGATCCTAGTCAGGTTTGTCAAAAATAACTTTTCAGTATGAAAATCTGACAGGTGTGGGGTCCATTAGAGCTCTGCTGTGTGCCTTTTCTTGTTCTTTCTGTTCACAACTGACCTTGTCACTGTGAACATAATGATGATGTATGTACACTGATGGCATGGTCATTTATAGATGGGTTGGGGATTTGCTTGTTTTATAAGATTCTGTACTAAATTGTTTTAATTGTGTTGAGAATTTTTGTATTAAAAACAAATTGGTTCTAAAATCTGTGATGACTGAAATGTGATGTGATGTGATTTCTAATTAAAGTTGGGCTTTCATATTAATTTTCTTTTAAAGAACATGGGTCCAAAAATTGGTCTATTGTACTGTCTTAAAGCTAATTTTACCAAAGAAATAATGATAAGCATTATCAATACTATGAACACCATCATATTAAACTATGGGGGTTGTGTTTATGGTGATGCATTGGTATTTCATTACCAGTCTAGGTGTGCTCCATTATAGGTTGGCGAGGCTTGTGTTGAACATTTCCAGAGACCCTCATTGCTGCATTTTACAAAATGGTTTAGGTTGGCAATCTCAGGCAAATAAGCAGAAATATTGCCTGTTTAAATGTATGTATCAGTGTGTTACTCAGAAAATTCTTGCATATATTAGTGAACTTTTACAGTCTTAACATGTTTGTTCTGGTGTAAGAACCTCATGTGGGATCCAAATTTAACTCCCTAGAGTTAAGTCTTCAACTTGATGTTGAGCTTTTTCATCTGTCGGGCCATTAACCTGGAATTCAATCCCCCCAAGTGGAGACAAATGGATGGTAAATTATCAAGTATGACTACTGTAGGTTGAAAAATAGTTAATGGAATCTCAAGGCCAAAGTGCAATGAAGGTGCTGGGTTTGTAATGTAAATGATCTGTATAAATCATATGGGTTGCCCTTATAATTGTATTATGTGGGAATGTATTCTGTTTTATTTCTAACATACTCTAGTCTCATGACACCACACAAAATAAGTCATGGCTCAGTGGTTGTATCATCCTCCTTGCTTGTAAGCATATATAAGTGCTAGGAACCCTTTTGTATTGAGAGGTATATGGTGATACTTCTTCCCAAGAAAAGCATCCACCGTACATCATGAACACCAGTACTTTTCCTTCACCTTGCCACCCAGGGTCAGGAGCTTTGGGTATCAGAGAGCACCTTTACTATACACTTGGCACCATTAATGTGAGGCCATACACAAATTGAGATCCACACTGGGATCAAGCAGGATGTATTTGTTATGCTGTCTTCCAATGTCACACAGCAAAGGAAGAGCGTCTCCTTTGCTAACCACATTTCTTTAGGTTATTACTATTTTCCAAAAATCATCCTCAATGCTTCAGCTTGTTTTCCTGAGGATGCTTTTCACTATTTGTACTGTAAGATATGCCACAGTTAATGTACTCTAACTGTACCCATGGTTAGAAATAGTAATAAACGTCCTATGATTGGTACACCTGTACTGTACCTACAGTTAGATTTTAATTTCTCTCCCTTTGTTCTAATGGGACTTTCTGCTGCTAGAAATTCTTTGGATCCAGGTCCATGTCCATGTCCTTATTCCCATTACAAACACTGTCCCTAAGCTCCCTATGAGTGTCCCTGGAGTCTTAGTGCTCACAGGACCAGTGGTGCAGTAACACTCTCTCAGACAGGGCAAGTGCTATACTGGGTGTAAGCTGGTCACATTCCCTTAGTCTTTCACAACTCATCACAGAAACCACCTGACGCAATCCCCACTCATCACATCATACCGTCCTGGACTAGATAATCTCCTCACACCCCATCTGCATTGTTGCAGCAGGTATGTTGCCAGACACCTTCAGCGACCACTGTAGGACATTTTGTGTCAGGAAAGTATTTCTCCCTCCCTCCTCCACAAAGTACATCTCATCCAGGTCCCTCCAATCACTGAACAAAGAAGTTCAGCTGAGCGACCTGATATTGATATGGCCATCTCCCTCTCCCTCTCCCTCTTCCGCTCACTTTTCACTTCTGTCTGGGATAAGCACATCCCCATCAGGAAATCCAGAGTAAAATCCTCTCACCACCCCTGGATCACCTTCAATCTCATTGACTTATGCAAGACTTGTGACCTAGCATGGGCCAGATATAAATTATCCGGATCCCCATAGAATCTCCTTTCCTACAGGGCACTTAGGAACTCTTGCACTAAGGCCATTTATATTGCTAAGTCCCTCTATTTGACAACCAGCATTCAAAATAATCTTAATTTGGCAGCTAAATTCTGGAAAATGATTCACTGCCATTTTGACCCCTTAGCCCAGTCCTGTCCTCCAGTTCTCATGGTCAATGGCTCACCAGTGTCTGACCCTTCCTTTGTTATTGCTCACTTCAATTAGTTTTTCACCACTTGTGCACTCCCCCCACCACCTCCTGACTTCTTTCCTCTCCTCTTATCTACTCCTTCCCCCTTATCTCACTCCCCCAGGTTTGATTTTCTACCATCACTCCACAGGAGACCCTGCTTACCCTTTCCTCACTCAACCCATGGCAGTTTTTGGCTATGCAGAGGTGAGTTATGGCACTGCCCTCTCCACCTCCCTTGCAAAACTGGAAACCCTATGCAGTGCCTTCTGCCACTTTGCTACTAACTCTTCCTCTTGTACCCACCATGGCTTCCTTCACTCCTCCCTATCCATCTTCCCTCTTCCCTCATGTTGCCAGTCCCACTGTGCTTCCCTCATCTCTAAATATTGGTTTGGGTCCTCCGCTCTTACCTATTCCATCTCCTCTCTCCATCCCCTCCTCCTGTTACTCCCTGCACTCAATGGACTTGCACACCTTCCCCACCATCACTCCTCCGCTGGGAAATCTGCTTGCTCATACTGCCTCCTCTCTCTGGAACTTGTATATTTACTCATTTGTCTCTCCTCCTTCTCTCCATTAGACACTAGCAAAACTCTTCACCCTCCTCCCTGCCACAGTCACCCTTTACAGAACCCTTCACCTTCCTGACTTTGATCCCTTACCTCTCCCTCCCCCAACCTTAGTTCTGTCAACTTCATTGTAGTTTGTTAACATGCTTTGTCTCCTCACACCACCAGCTCAATCCCCTTCATACTGGCACTGTGTAATTTTCTAGCTTGCTAAATTGCACAGATGATTTGTATGATTATCTATTGGTCCTCTATATGCAGTGTTTTGCCACTGTGTCTGTACTGCACTCAACTTATGCACTTTATGTCACTGTCATTGAAACTACATCACACGATTGGCTGTATTTATTTGTAATTTTATTCTCCGCTTCCCCTTCTCCCTGCTAGCACTTGGAAATGAGTTTCAGCTCAGTGTGCCTCTCCCAGTTACCAATTTTTACATAAATAAATTAACACATACTGTAAATAAATAAATAAATAACACTGACCCAGCACTTGTCGTACTGTGCCCATAAGGGGCAACATTACAGATAGCAAGTCAGATTATAATTCATAACTTCAAACTAGTTAATCAGGGCATGACTGCCTCCTTCTGTCAATGTCACTAATAGCTCTAGTGGCCTAAAAACGGGTTCCCTTGTCTGACCCCATCCTGAATACTTACCGACCCCACTCTTGCCAGAACCCCCTCCTAATGATGGCCTATTCATTTGGTTACCATGCATGGGATTACACATTTTTTCCAAGGATTTTCTAACAAATATACAGGGCATCTGCAGTGTAAGGCCTACTTAATAATCTGCTCTCTTTCAAGCAAACATCATGGTGAGAGTGTATCCCCATGGATCCCAGTCACCTCTCTTGAGAGGTGGTCCTCTACAACTCCCTCATGTGCCATACTGGACTTGATATTCTGCTTCCCAAGGCTGAAAAGTTGTGCACATTCTAAAAGTTGTTGTGTATGTTCTGTCATGAATAGTCATCAGCGCTGTGCTCCTCGCCACCTGGCTGGAGCGCACAGAAATGTTAAAAAACAAATGTGGTGGCACCACTTACTGAGTAATTCACAGAAATGGTTTGGAAATAGACTGCCACAGTCGTCTCTGTGTTTCCAAACTGTAGTCATTTCATTTTTTTCTTTTTTAAAGAAACTGGTACTGCAAATCTGTGATTGGTCAGGATGGCAATAGAACCACACTGACAAACTTCGGAGCTGACAGAGCTGCCAACGCCAATCGGGAGCTCCAACACAATGTATGAGACCTTGTGAAACTTAAAATGTTCACAGATTTAACTTATGGAGTCTCGAGGAACCATATATTATAAGAAATAGTATATGGGCAACCATACTACAACAAGGCTGTGTTTTCATCACTGGGTTGAGATGACTTTGGGAATCTCTTTAGCTTCACTCTCAAGGTCCCTATGATGTCATCTCAACCCCTCAATGAAAACACAACCTTGTGAATGGTCACTCATACACTATTCCTTATCTTACACAAGACTTTTAGCCAATCAGGTGGCTAAAATGGTCTCACCCATGTTGTAACTGTAAGACATGTACTATCCTTGTTTCTGCATATCTGGCAAGAATGTATTTCTGTTGTAACCCTGTAAACTTGATGACTAAAACTATGTCTCTTTGTGCCCTAACAGTCCCATCCTTTTAAGAAATAAAGTTGTTTACTGCTGCTGCTGCTACTACTACCTGTACTACTACTGCTGCTGCTACTATAGCCTCCTACCAACTACAGTATAACTGTAACAACTGCATATGGTCTTACTGTTGCTCAGTTTGATTATGCAGGAATGAGCATTTACAGTGACAATCAATCCAAGGGCATAAAATCTCTCTCACTCTCTCATTCAATAAGAAAATTTGCCTTGGCCTCAAGCCACCCTCACTCCTGCAGATCCTCAACAGGATAAGCGATCACCACTGAACTAGAAGCATGATCAGCCCCACCTTTTAAGTCCCTTTCTGCTGCACTTTGCAAGCGTAGTGAACATTTATGTATAGAACTCCAAACAGGCTAAATAGTCTCCCACAAGACCTTCTGACTGACTCCAAAATTGGGCCTTTCAAAACAAAGCTCTGGCAGCACCTATAGGAACATAGCAGCTGTGACTGCCTTGCCTAATTCTATCATAATGTTCCTTCCTCCCTCTACTTCCCCCTACATCTTCCTTGTCCCCCCACTGCTTTACCTAGTTTGTTAGAACTTCTGTCTCTTATTTTCCACTCCCTTACTCGCCACCCCAGCAGAGTATTTTTTCTTGTCCCTATCTGCCCCATACTACCCCCTGCCATTCCCACAACTCCCTGCCTTGTCAGAGTTTCACATCCTCCACATCCCTCTCCCTCCTCCTCACCACATTTTTTAACCCCTCTTAATTTTCTTCACTTTTTGCTATTCTCCAGTGTTCTATCTTCTTCCTCTACATCCTAACTCTTACTTCTATTAAATGTGGTTGTTCTCGCCCCTCCCTTTCACTGCCTTCCTCATCCTTCCTTTTACAGCATTCCTGATCTATTCTCAACCTTACTCTAGCCATTTCCTTATCTCTCTGCCCCTTTATCCTTCCTTCTTGACTGTCACCCTTCAAGGACTCAGGCAAGATCATCCTTCTAGCTGCTTTTCTCTCATTGCTTTACCTACCTGGAAAAGTGTAACTCATGCCACTTCTACTTGCACTGACTGAATCCTCTACCTTTGAGGTCTAAGACAAGGTCACTCTCACTGACTGCTCTCACCTAGTGTATTACTTACCTGATAAACTGTAACTCACATAATTCTACTTACATCTACTATGTATTTTACTGTAAAATATATTATATGTTAAATTTTGTAATAGCCCTCTGTACCGTGTATGTGTCTCCATGCTCCTCCAGTTGACGTGGTGCCTTTGTAAATGAGCCCTTGGCTCAAAGATGTTTGTAAATCCAAGACTAATAAATAAATAAATACAGGACATACAGGGGTAGCAAAACATGTCTGCAGTACAACACTACATGTCAACTAAGTGCCTGAACTGTGGACATGGGGGTCAGGCAACTGGGCTGCACTGCAGTCACAGAACACAAAGCATGGTGATGGACTGGACGTATAAGCTGCACACACCATGGTCCAAGGATGGTGAAGAATAAGCAGTGTCTGGACACCAAAGGGGGGTGGGGGAGAGAATGCCACATGTAGGCCACAAGACCCTGAGGGGCAGTCCTGTGGAACCCAGACAGCTATGGACTGGAAGGTTGTATGTCAGTTGTGGCAGGATAACTGACAATGCAATGGCACACAATACCACACCACATTGCCTGTCAACATTGCATGGGTGTATCAGACCGACAGGCATAACACACTACAGGGCACTACATCCTGTGTTGTCATATACAAAGGTGAATGCTGCAATGGCAGGTGTAGGCACTAATCACCACTGTATGTATCCCCCACAGAAACACCAGTGGATGACAGGGAGGCTGGATCACCTGCCAGGGATGCTGATGACAACAGTGAGGTTATTGAAGAGGAGGATGAGCAGGACAACAGCGGGGAACACACCACACCAGGCACATGGTCCTCACAGGTGAAGGGTGTGCGAGACACGCCACAAGTGGCCACTGAATGAACAGCAGAGGAGCTCAGCCAGGCAGCATCAGCAGTGGTGGCAGCTGAAGTCACAGCAGAGGATGATGACATTGGGAGTGTTGCAAGCATAACAGACAACATAGCCCAGAAACTGAGCATGTCTGACCTGGAGGCCAGATTAGATGAAGCCGCACAAAGGCTACAGGAGGAGCAAAGGTCACCCATAGACTATGCCACATTCTGCCAGTCAGTGGTGGGCAGGCAGGAGGATCAAGCAGAGATGCAGGGTTGCATATGTCTATGCCTAGAGGAACACCACAAGAACCCAGATGAATGCTTGTCAGGCATCACCATGGCTATTCAGGAGGGCACACGAGACACCTCTGTGGTGATGAACACCATTGTGGAGGGCCTGCATGTCACATGGGTATGTGTTCCGGGTCACATGCAGGCTTTAGAGCACCTCACAGTGGCTGTAGAAAGATCAGTGGAGCAACAGCAGAGGCAGACAGAAGCAATGGCAACAGTGTTGCAAAACATTGTAGCAATCTTGCAGGAGAGGTTACCATGTCCAGTGCTATTGCACGGGGATGTGACACAACCGTAAGCCACCAAGCTTCGCCCAACTGGTGTGCCATCACAGCATCACCCCCATGCTGCACCACAACAGGTCACTGCAGCATACAGGCCCACGCAGACACCTATGATGTCCCCACCACACAGTGTCAGACAGTCCCAAGATGGGCATAACAATGTCCCCTGCACCAGTGACAATGTCCAGAGGAGCAGCTGATGAACAGGCAACACCTGCTCCACATCCACCACTACAGGAAATATGGGACAGGCTGGAATCAAAGCGCAGACAGAACTGAAATGCACATGTGGAACCCAGCAGTGTGGTGCCAGCATGGCACTTGATGCTGGAGCCCAATTCCAGGGTATTCAGGACACACTGCAGCCACAGGTTAACCAAGACCAGCAACCACTTCCAAAGAAACATGACTGGAAGCCACACAACACAAGCATGCAGGACACCACCACATCAGAGCCATGTACTGCCACTGTGACCAAGGGTGGGGGGAACAAGCCACAGAGGCAATAAAAGACACCAACAGCAGGATGTGGCACCCCAGCAATGCACAGGACAGAAACAACTCAAGTCAGACAACAAACCATGACACAGTGGACATGTCGTGACAAAGGACACTTCCGTGTGCACCCGGGCATTGGGGGGTGGTCATGGGGAACACTGCTACAGGGGTGGCATGTGTGGTGGCGGGGGTTAATATGTGATCGGTATATTAAACTGTGGAATATGGTACAACACATACTGGTACTGTACACTGGTGCAACAACTAAAATACTGTGGAATACAGCATCCTAACACAAGACATGTGTGCTGGTATTACTTCCACTGACATGGGCTGAAGCAATGGAATGTGCAGTGCATGGCCGGATGGAAGATACCAGTCTGGGTCAGGAGCATATGGGCAGGGACATGTGCAAACCATGGATGTGTGGACACTGACACCTGCCTATTACCTGCACCACTGTACCACAGGCATGACAGGTCACCACTACTGCAGCACTATAGGCCTGTGCAGGACCCACAGTATCCTAGATGTATGGTCCAGGCAATGCAATGGTACATGGGTATGTGACACAACCGCCAGCCACCACTCACCCTCACACTGATGTGCCTTCAGTGCAGCTGTTGGTACCACAATGGAAAAGAGTGAACAAGGGCACAGTGTTAATAATACCGCGTGGTATGTGTCTGTCCTGTATGTGTCCCCCCTCCCCATCCCATGCCCCAGTGGGAACATGTCCAATGATAATGAATGTCCCTGGTATGATACCGCCTGGAGGACCTTGATACAGCAATGTCACCCTACCCTGGACATTCACCAGCCTGTTCTCCCCCTCCTCCAACATGTGTTCACACAACTGGCCATAGTACCCTGGATGGGCCTATAATGGGGAGTATCACAGAGGTTGTAGCAACACTATGCCTCCAGTGATCCCCCCCCCTTGCACCCTAGCAGACAGCGTGCCTCCGGGATGCACAATAGCACTTGTTGGTTTGTGCAAGGGTCCTGCGTCTGAAAACCCCAAGGTCAGTCCCCTCAGCAGAGGCATGTACCAGTCTGCCCGTAGGACAGCAGTCTATTCCAGAGTCTCCTCAAACAGATGCAGCACATTGTACCTATGACAGCATCAGTCTAGTCAATTTGCATGCCTGAATGCCCAACCCAAAGCAAACACTTCTACCTACCATCCTGCCATCCGCAACAAGGGCATGTCCCCCGGGTCCCTCCCTGTGAACCCATACCGACAGTTCTCAGCCATGCATTAGACAGGACAAGCCATGCCACAGATCCATGTGGCACACCAGTTGTGTCATGTCCATCATCATAAACATTCCTATTGACTGACACTCTGCATGTCTGCCCTGTAGCCAGCCACCAATCTACCTGACCATGTCACAATCTGTATTGCAATGGTCTGGCCACAGTGGCTGCATGTGTGGAGTACGGGCTGCACACTATGATGGCCACCCTGCCCCTTCCCACATGGCATGCCATGCTGTGTGGTAGTCAACCTACAGTGATGCACACAGTGGACACCAACATTGGTGAATGTGCCATGCAATGATGCAGATTGCCGGGATGTAGTTGGCTGGAGGCATGTTGCCACAGGACATGGTTACAGGCAGACAACACTACATGCATAATAGTCCCATGTGGTGGTCACAATGGACATGCCATTGGTAGCACACATATCAGAAAGGCACATCGACCATATGTTCTGCAAAACACAAAATAACTTTTATTGTTCCAGTGCGGGATTGGTAGGTAGGTAGGTAAAATTTTATTTATACAGTAATACAGCGATTAGGGTTCTGAAAATCCCTGTTTAAAAGGCTTACCTGTTTATATAAAAAGCTAAGTTGTTACAACAATATCAAAATACAAAAATACAAAGTATCAGACATACAAATAGTAACAGATAATCAATCAATCTTTATTTTATTTTACCAGGTGGAACACCGTTGAGCAAGTTCATATCCAAGGTGGGCCTGGTCGGTCATAGAGAAATGCCAACAGATAAATAATACATATACAGGTACAGCATAGCTACTCCTATTATAGAGCAGCACAATGTAACAACAAATAATGTATACAAAGCTACATCATGAGAAGGATAATCAAGCAGGATATATAATATTCACACATGTAATGTCTGTAATGACCATGACGCTTCAACACCATGGCAGAATGAAGAGCAGTAAAGGTAGAGGAAAACCTAGGAAAGGTGGGAAGTATAAGACAGGAAAAGATAGATATAAGAGAGCAATGGGGTGATAAAGGTTGATCACAGGAGGTCAGAATCAGGCAGGGCACATCAGCAGTAACACAATGCTCGGAGAAAGTTCTTGCATAAAGATTTTTAAATTCTGGGACTTTTATGGGGTTTGCTAATTTTAGAGTTTTTTGAAGATTGTTCCATAACTGAGATAGGGCAAAGCTAAAGGACGATCTGCCATAGCGGGTTTTTACCTTGGGTATCACTATGGAGATATAAGAATGACTTCTTATGGCATAGTTACCCAAAACACATAGGGGCAAGCAGTCAGAGATATACTGTGGCAGCATCTTGGCAATTACTCTGACTGTCCAAAGCGCAGCATTCCCTTGTCTACTGAATGTGAGAGATGGCCAGACCACTGCTGAGTACAGGTCGCAGTGGTGAGTAGAGTACGCTGCCCCAGAAACAAAGTGTAAGGCCCTGTGGTATAGAATGTCAAGCTTGGCTAAGGCTGTCCCTTGAACAGAATGAAGATGAAGTCAACATAATCCAGTAGTGATAGAAAAGTAGCTTGAATCAGCCTCCTCTTGGTCTTGTGGGTAAGAAGATGCCTGATTCTGTAGAATAAGTTGAGCCTCTGTTTCAGCTTTTTTGCAAGTTCCTCTACATGATCCATGAAGGACAGGTGGCAGTCAATCCACATCCCAAGGTATTTGAATTTAACAACATAGTTGAGAGATTCGTCAAGCAACATGGTAATGGATTGCACAACGCCTGCCATGGGCGACATAAAAGCAGAGCTATTCAGGGTCAGAAGCATAGCCTTAGTTTTTTTGGCATTTAATAGCAATTTTTGTTTGAGCAAGTTGTGCTGCAGGATATTAAAATCATTCTGAAAATCTGTGCATGCCTGCTCATGAGTAGATCTAGACGTATATAGAACAGCAAAATCATCTGCAAAAAGATGAAGGTCTGAAGATGTGATCCCAAGGTCAATATTGTTGATGTAAAGTGCAAAAAGCACAGGTCTCAGGATTGAACCCTGAGGTACAGCTCTATTGATAGGTTTCAGAGGGGAGAGGTCACCCACAGCTTTTACCTGCTGAGTGCACCCGGAGAGGTAGGAGGAGAAGCAGTTCAGAGATGCCTTGTTCATACCAATAGTGTGAAGGGTAGTCAGAAGTAGGTCATGAACAATGGTGTTGAAGGCCTTACTTAGGTCAAAGAAGACTGCACACACAGATAGTTTATCATCAAGGGCTTTCTGCCAGTCATTCATTACCTTTGCAAGAGCAGTGATTGTACTATGGCGGGGCCTAAAGCCAGATTGATCTTGGTTGAGCAGGTTAGCGGAGTCTAAGTAATCTCTCAGTTGCAAGTTTACTACTTTTTCAAGCAATTTGGAGAGGATAGGAAGTAACGAGATAGACATGTAATTACTGTGGTCAGTTAGGTCACCAGATTTGAACAAGGGTATCACTTGAGCTGTCTTCCAAACCATAGGAAGTACACCCAGCGAAAGAGATAAGTTGAAAAGGTGCGTGACTGGTACAGCTAATATACGGTAACTGATCTTTAAGAAGTACGACTCAATGAGGTCAGCACCAGCACTTTTCCTGGTGTCCAGATGCAGTAGCAGATCCTCTACCTCCTTGAGGGAACGGGGTGAAAGGAGAAAGTGGAGGCGGAAGGGGTATGGTAAGAGTTAGATGCTACCTGTGCTAGGGATTGGGTGCAAAGGTGACTGGTTGGCAAAGAGCCAAAGGCCAGTCCTGCGGTGGCAAAATGGTCATTCAATAGATGAAGGATCCCAGTTTTGTCAGTGATAGATGTATCATCTTCCAAGATTTTTAAGCGAAGAGAACCAGTGGGAGCATGACCTTCGATATCCTTAAGCGTTCTCCAGAATTTTGCAGGATACTTAGTGGAAGAATCCAGTGATGTTTGATAGAAAGATGCTTTTTTGGTTCTGATTAGTTTCGTGCAATAGTTCCTGGCAGTCCCAATCATCTGGGAGCTTTGTATTCTGAGCCTTTTTCCATAGTTTATCCCTGCTATGTAGGGCCGTTCTCAGTTCTGATGTAAACCAGGAAAAGGCACGTTTCTTGGTCCAGGTATTGGCTAGGGGGTATATGTGTCAAGTGCATTTAACACAATGGCTTCAAAAGACTGATAGGCATCCTGAACCATCCTGGCCAGGTAAAATTTCTGCCAAAGCAGGGACTCCTGGAGGTCTGAAAGGAAGGCATTGATGTCAAGACCACACAAGCATCTTTTAAAGGTGTACTTAGATGAAGAAGGAGGTTCAGGTGCAGACCTTATGCAAGCAATGAGGCAATGGTCGCTGACATCTGAGAAGAGTATACCAGAGTGAGTGATTAGGTGTGCTTTATTCACCAGTATAATGACCACCAGGTAGCTTTTACTGTGGTTTGTTTTGTTTGGTTGTGTTGCTTCAGAGAAAAGCTGGGCCAGCCCAAAGGTATCATATTGGGTTTTAAGTGTTGTGGAGGTATCAGAAAACCAATCCAAATTGAGGTCTCCCAGGATAATGACCTCAGCCTGTGTGTTGCTTAGGAAGTTGGTAAAATGGCTCAGCAGATGAAGGCCTGCAGAAGGGGGCCTACAGCATCCCACGATATACAATGAGGAGGAAGCAACTTGGACTTTAATGGTTAAGCTTTCAAATTCCTTTGCAACAGCATTGGAGTCAGTAACAGAGACGGTGTACCTATCCAGCACATAGATGACAACTCCACCCCCTCTTTTCGGCCTGTCTGTACGAAAGATGTTATAGGAGGGAATGCTCACCTCAGTGTCTAGAGTAGAGGATTTGAGCCAGGATTCCGTAATTACTAGGACATCCGGTTTAGTATGCGAGATCCAGGTTTGGATGACATCCAATTTTTTCAATAGACTACACACATTCAAGTGAAGAATACGCAGCCCTTTAAGGTCTTTTAAGTCACAGGGGGCTTCAATTGGAAGTTGAGAGCCTGAATTTAGCTTGAATTCCTGAACAAAGCAACAGCAACACTAGGATCCTAATAAGTGCATTTAGCAGCAGTGTAAAGGACCTGGCACATTCCCCAAGAATTACAGAAATCAACAAAACACAGCAGATGACCATTTGGCCACTTCATTCTTCTCAACTATTACAATAGCAGTGAAAACCAAGTTCATGATCCAATGCTGTTTAAAAACAGTATCAGTGATATTTAAATCTCGGAGAAAAGGGGGCGACAATTCCAGCTGGAAGCAACCTGATACTGAAGAGTCATTTCACTAAATCAATTTGTTATTTTTGGTATTATTAAGTCCTTGGCACTCATTTTTTTTAAGTTTAGTCTATGATTAGGCTTCTGTAATTAGATTTTTAGGTTATTTAATTATTTATTTTAAGTATACCCCATACCTGATTTAACTAGATACCCTTGGCCTGCAGGTTTAGTGGATTCCAACCTAATTTTGTATACATTGTACAATGGTGAGTTCTAAAATCACACCTTAACACAAATCTTGCAAGCTTATTGTAAAGTACATCTAAATTATTTTTTTTTTTTTGTGGTGTGTCTATAAATGTGACTTCCATAGTCGATTCCAGATAGTACTAGTTGATTTACCATGGTCAGTCTTATTTCTTTTGTCATACAATCTGATATATGTCTTACTGCTCCAATCTTTGTGCTTGTTTTCCTTATTAGTTTTGTTATATGCTGTTGAAATGTTAAATGCTGATCTATTTGTATCCCTAGGTACTTATACGTCACAGTTTGCTCCAAGATCTTACCTTCTTGAGACATTATCTTTAGTTTTGGGACTCCTTTCCTCTCTGGGGCAAAAAACATAGTCTGTTTTTTTTGTTGTTTATTAATAAACCCAGAGATGAAAAGTGTCCATGCATTGCAATGAAGTCACTTTGTAGTTTCTGCTCTACCTTTCCCGGATTTTTTTCTTCTGTTACCAGAACGGTATCATCTGTATAGAGTTAAATTTGTGAATATTTAATATAATTTGGTAAGCCATTTAGATAGACTATGAACAGGAGGGGACCCAAGATTGACTCCTGGGGCACCCCTCTCGTCACATAGTTCATCCTTGACTGCTGACCGTTCAGGACAACAAACAGATCTTTTATTAAAGTAGAACAGAAACCATCTACAAGTTTCTTCCTCTACTCCTATTTTCTTCAATGTACAAATCAAAATGCTATGATTTTTTTTTAGTTGTTTAACCAGGAGTAGCACACTAAGCTGAAAGCTTTTTTACAGGTGCGACCTGTGAGCACAGGGAAGTTAAATGACTTGCTCAGGGTCACACAGTATGCAAGTGGAAGCTGTGGGATTCAAACCCAGATCTGATCTGCTGGATGTCACCAGATTTGCAGCTCAGAGCCTTAAACCACTGAGCTATACTGCCTCGCTTAATTCACTGCCTCCCTGATTTACCAAATCAAATGCTTTGGACAGGTCCACGTATACCGCACCCACAGACTTTGCTTCCTCAAGGGGGTGTATACAGACTTATGTTAGGATAGGATACAGCAAGCATTAACATGTGGCATGCACAGTGATTAACAGCAACTATAAACAACAAAACAGCATGTAAATTCTGAGTGGACACAACATGACACACCAGTTTTACACAGCATGCAAACAACATGCACAAAAATGCTGACCCTGGTGGTAAAACATATCCCCTCGGGACATGCAGTGAAAACATAACAGTACAGGTAGTGACATAGCCACCAACAACGGTTGAGGCAGACAACTCCATATATAACAGTCGCAAGTGAAACATAGAAACATAGAAGTTGACGGCAGATAAGGCCCGCAAGGCCTATCCAGTCTGCACATTTTTTTCTACCTTCTGAATGTACCATAGGTCTTTACTCTGTCAATGGTCTATCTTATTCATATTCATCTGTATTGCTCCCTTACACCTATCGGCATACCATGATGATAGCGACCACATATGGGCGACTGTCAAAATCTTGACTCATATGATGGCGCTATCATTGTGGGCAATGGTATGGGGATGGCGAATGTTGCGACCACGAGTGTAGGGTAGGTGACAGGACGTGGAGGGTTGGGGAACAAGGTTGTAACCCTGTAGTGTGCCTGCTTTTGCTGAGCCAACTATGTGGTGTGGTGTGGTGTGGTGTGGTGGGTGGTGTGGTGGGTAGGGTGGTTGGTTCTGAAAGAGCAGGTACTGGGGGTGGGTACAATTTTGCTGTGTTCTGCAGCTGCAGGACTTAATTTTTTTTTTTTTCAATTCAAACTTTATTAACATTATTATCCACAATATTGGTGGCAGCAAATATAACATAGACATTAGTACACAATATCATACTCAGACTGCCCCCTCTCCCCTCCCACTCCCCCCACGCAGCAGTATTATGCAACAATTAGCATGAACACTCTTAACAACGTACATGCATGTACAGGAAGAACTGGTACAGAATGACACTTATGTCCTGCTACACATAATCACAGTGTGAAGGGGATCCCAGATATGTTGATACACTGGTAAACAATTGTGGAGACTAGCTATGGCTTTCTCAGTACGGAGGTTAGCGAGGACTTCATTAACCCGTTCCTGGAATGTCGGGCTAGCCTTGTCTTTCCAATGCCTTAATATAAGCTTTTTAACAGATAATGAGATCGTGGAAATATGGAATCTCCTAACCTTGACCAAGATGGAGGACAGGTCCCAAGGAGACAGATATCTGGTGTGAAACAGTCCTGCAGGTCCAACAGGGGATCCAAATTAGATTTAATTAAGTCCCATGGGGGGTTATTTTGGGACATGACCAGAAAATATGAAAGAGAGTTCCTTCTCCCTGAAAACATCTAACACATACAGCAGAATCCTGAAAGCCCCAGTTCGCTAGTTTGACTGGTGTGTAGTACATGTTGTGTAAAATGTGGTATTGCATAAGACGCAATCTATCTTGGGACACGTATTTGTGACAGGACTTCCATAGGTCCTGCCAGTTGAAAGTAAGCTGGGGGAAAAAAGATTCCCAGAACCTAGTCGGTCCGAAGGAACCCCCGTACCGTCACTGAAACAAAACACGATATAACTTAGAGATAATACTCCGCGACCCAGACAGGGAGGAGATCTCAGGAATCAATGCGTTAACCGACTGAGAGGGGGGGGTGTACTACCCAGTACCGCTACAAGCAGGTGCATTAATTAGACTACCTTAAACTGTAAAGAAACTGGAATGCTAAACTTCCTTGTGAATTTAGCTACTGAGAGCCACTTTCCATCGTTATCCACGAACGTGGATACGATCCCATCGCCCAACTGGGGCATCCATGTACTGGGAATCAGCTGCTCGTTTATAGTGAAAACCGACAAAAGCCAGATAGACTGGGACAAGTCCAAATGGGGGGTATAATGCAGAAAAGAGCAGAGCTGCGCATACACTCTTAAAGTAGTCTTAAGAGTGGGACACGTTACAGCGCCATGTAAACGAGATATGACTTAATTTTTTTTTAAACTGGGCTGTGCCCAACATGCATCCCTCTGGAGTTGAGAATCTTTAGTTAGGAGGATGCATGCACAGTTTCCCAGTTACTTCATCCTCAGTGGATGGGAGCTGTGGGACACATTGATGCCTTTGGTGTGTCCTCTCCTCAAACGCCTGGGCATCCTGCATCTACTGTTGCCACATGGTGCATATCATGGCCCTGGCCTGGGGACTGTCGGTATGGGTCATGGCCCCTCCTCGTAGGTGATGACCTGTATGGACATATGTATGCACATGTCAGCATCCCCCCATGATCATGGATACACACACATATACAGTGTCCTACCACAAGTGTATCTGTGCACAGTAATAGATGCTGACAGGGTGACACCTTCTGCAGTGACGTCACCAATTCTGACACATATGTCCAAATCATCATGATGGTGTGCTGTGTGCAGACACGGTTTGCCCCAGTGCCACGAAAACATCGGTAACATTGGGCAATATTGGTACAGTCCCCCAGGCCATCCTTGTGCCCCCCCATGTACCTCCCATCCCCACTGCCACCCCAGCTGTTCCCCAATTGTGAGGAGGAGAGCCACTACCCACAACTCAGGTCCCCATCCGTTGGCACCTTGGGTGGAGGCCATGGCCACATGTGCCTGGTGCATGCACGACCATGTGCAAGGGGGTCATCCATAGGCCTATACACATTGTTGTGCCAGTCCTGTGCCCTGCATGTGCCTGCCCAGTGATATGCCATGTGCCACTGACACACAGATGTATCCCACCAACAGCAGTACAACACATATCCATGTGTTGATTGCTGCTGTGGAGCACACATGTCTATGCATGACATGACTGTACAAGGCCCAGTGCCCATGGCCATGGACAGCCACATGTGGGTATATCTCCATGAGCACACCCGGGGCACAGTGATCATGGTGGGGCCATCTGCACATGCATCACTGGTTTGTTGCCGGACAGAACACACACATCACTACTCATGTACATGGTACATGATGCCCTGTGTACAGGTACTGCAACAGATAACATTGCGCATCTGCCCTTTACACCATGTCACAGCTATGTCCCATATTGATGGGTGTATACGTCACTTCACCACCCCGCCATGACTATATGTTGCACATATGTACACCCCATGACAACGCTTGTGACATGTACACTGGTGGCATAGGTGAACATGGTCATCATTACAGACAGACCAATCATACAATCATATGGCGTGAAAAGCCAATGACACAGCATGTTGTTTCATCCGATGTGGTGTCAGGCATGTGATACACATCCACATACTCCGGTGTCCTACACAGGGTTATACCGCCCATTTGCTATATGGTGTCCATGGCATGCTATGAGTCTTTCAGAGCTGTATATTACATACCCAGGGTTAGGCCATGGAGGTACACCACACGTTACCCATGCATGGCATGCCATGGCAGTGACTTACATCCATGTGCTACCTTGCGCAGGTCCCTGTGCCATGTGTGGCACATTAATCCCTGTCTTAATGTTCCCTTACACCCCAGATGGGCAGGATGGGTACTGTCAGCATGGAAACACACATGTGCCCTGTAGACCAGGGCACCAGCATGTACGTCTGTATTGCCTGCCATGGAGGCACAGGTCCCTGCATATTACTATGTACACTACTGTAGTTCACATTGGAGCTGGCACTTACCCTGCACAGTGTGTCTCAATGGTGCTGCCTGTGTTGCTGCATCTGATGCCTGTCCAGCTCCATCCCTGGCAGCCGTGGCCTGTCTTGTTCCTTTACATCCTGTCAGTAGAAATTGAAGGAACATGTGACACTGTGCTCATGTGCAGCCTGCAACATACCTATGTGGCATCCACATGCTGGCCTACTACTGTGTGGTCAATGACACTTACCAGCTAGGAAACACCGTCCATTCCTCATCACCACATCTGCCTCCTGTGTTATGTTCTGCATCCTGTCGAGGAGTCCTGGGTCATGCCTGGCCATATCTTGTCAGCAATGTTTAAGCTGGCATGGTGTTCTGCGGAAGCCGGTTGTCTCTTCATGACAGGCACCTATTTGGCACCACACCCTATCCCGCTCAATTGGGGTCTGCCTCTTAAACCCCAGTGGCAGCAGGACCCTCACTCACTGCTGCACTAGGCTAATGTCTCCTCTGGGGTGAAATTGGGGGTTCTGTCACTTAATCTGACTATTTAGTGTGTCAGGCAGCTGTTGTGTGTCAAGCAGAGTGGTCTGTGACACACTTTCATGCCTCTAGGCCTTCTTGTGTGGCCTCATGTAGGGTGTCTTGTGTACCAGCTAAATGTGTAGCATGCTACTTCCGCGTTTGTACAGAACGCGGCTATGCAGTTGTGGGAGGCATCATCCAAGTCTTGTGCATTGTTTTTGGTGGCTATTGCATTTTGTGTCAATATTACATGCTGGACCACACACAAAATGCATATACGTTATACGTGTGCTGCACGTGCTATCTGGTCCTCAAGTACTGTACTGCACATTGTGTTGCAGTGAACATCTTCATTGTCAGCTGCCTTTCTGGTACATATGCTGTCTCACAGGTCTGTTGCAGGAATTTGGCTGTCTCTGTTGTTGCACCTGCACCCCATGCTTTGTGACAGCTGCTGTTGCACAACTGTCTCTACCTGCTGCATACTTCATTGACCACACCAGCCATTCCACTTTGGGACATGTTGCACTTGTGTCTTGCTGCCTGCATGCCCCACATCTCCCATGCCCAGTTCCATGACAGGTAGTGACATTGTGTTACACACCATAATCCCACTGCTGTGCCACCTGGGTTCATAGAGTGCCCCTGAGACATGATCCATTACAGCAGTCCTGATGTTCCTGTAGCTGCACAATGCCACCTTCACAGACACCCTGCCTGCCTGTGTGCTGTCCTCATGTACCCCTCCTCACCTGGGCACACTCACTTGTCAGTGCTTCCCTCATACCCTCACACCATGGGTCATTGTCCAGTCACTGCTAGGTGCCATGTCAGCCAGGTGCCACCCAAAGGCTATGGTCACTGGTTGTCATACAGTGTTGCCATGTCTGGTGGTTGGCACCAGGTAGACAGTCCTCTTTCTTGTGCTGGCATGTTAACAGTGTTGATGGTCTCACAGTGGTTTTGTTCTTGACTTCATCATGGTTGTTGAATACTGCTGCTGGTGTCCCTTAGTTGAAGTGTTTGTGTATTAGGTCCTGTCTCGCACGTTGTCCTGTGGCACCACCTCCAGGTCTTGCATGTGGTGTCGTGCTATCATGCTCCATGTCCCCTTCCTTCCCAGCCCCCTCCACCTGTACAGCTTCCAGGTCTGGCAGTGGTACATGCTGTGTGATGACAAGATTATGTAGTATATAGCAGGTGAAGATATTCCTGCAGGCCATCTCCAGGCTGTACTGCAATGTCCCACCAGAGTGGTCAAGGCATCTGAAGCACGCCTTCATGATTCTGAATGTCCTCTCAGTCATGGACCTCATGCTGGACATGGTCTTGTTGTATCTCTCCTCTGCTTCACTCTGTGGATGTCACGCAGGGGTCATCATCCAGGGCAGTTGTGGGTAGCCACTGTCATCTTTTTGGGGGGTGGCATGTCATGGGTTAAGGGCCCAGTCCGTTGTGCTATTCCCTGACCCCTGTGTTACATGGGGCACACACACACATACACATTGTGACACTCATACTTCCCCCTCCTGCCAGGGTTTCTGGCATGGAGACCCACAAGACCATGGATGGTATGCAAGCAGCAGTCTACTTCCCCTTCATAATGGCCCCACATACTTCCCACAGGTACTGGCTACCAGCCACATCCTGCTGTCATGTACCTATGGCCCCAGGATCCTGACGATACATATACCCATCCTATGGGGCTTTGGTGCCACTACGTGTGTACATCCATGGCAACTCTGTATGTGCATGTCCCTCACACATGTGCACAACACTCCTGTTGCATCTTTAATGCCACTGCAACCTACCTATTAGCCATCCGCCTGATAGTCTCCTTTCAAAGGCCTCATATAGGCCACAGTGGTGGAAAATGTAGGAATCATGGCAGGATCCAGGGTACTGGGCAACCACATCTAGCATGCAGCATTCACTGTCACATACTACCTGGATATTCATAGAATGGAACCTCTTGTGGTTCACATATACATTCCCCTCTGATGGTGGTGCCCTGATGGCAATGTGTGTGCAGTCTATGGCCCCTTGCACATGGGAGAACTGTGCCAGTGTGTAGAAGACCTGCTTCACATGCTGCTATGTTGCATCTCACTGGAAGCAGATATAACTGGAGTCCAGCGTATCACAGCTTTCAGGAAGCTCCTCAGGCACTTGGACACAGCGGACTGGGATATGCCCACTGTATCACCAGTAGGAGTCTGGAAGCTCCCAGTGGCATGAAAGCAGAGCGCTGCACTCACCCTGACCTCCAAAGGTATTACATGTCTCCCTCATGTTGCACTACTCAGGTCCTTTCACAACTCCTGGCACAGCTCCCTTATGGTGGTCTTATTCAGGCGGTGTCATGCAATGCAGTGCTCCTCTGTGAAATCCTCAAAGGATGTTCATGTGTGGATGACATGTGGCACAGTTGTCCCCCTGCATCTGTGTTCCACCATTCCTCTGGATCCTGCAATCCTGACACCTTGCATGCCTCCGCTGCCATCATGCTGCCATGAGTATGCCCAGTAGGGCTAGTGGTACTGCCATTGTCTCTGTCACTGTGTGGCTGTCTGCACACTGCTTCCTCCTCAATGACTCAGCTGTATCTCTCAGCAGGGGCTCTTTATATGCTGTGGTAAGCTTAGACCAGCACCACCCTAGTCTAACTGTTGGTTGCTTAGATTGACATAATTTGCAGGCCTCCAGCTTCTGGAATCCCATTTTAGGGGCTGGTGTGTTTTTTTTTCTACTCAAGTTGCAGTGCGCAATAGAGCACTGACTTTTTGGATACATGGTGGTCACAAAGCTTATTTGATGCAGGCACAGTGTACATTGGCACAGTCTACCTTCTGGAATCGCAAATGTCACAATTTCTGGCGCAGTTCTCTGTTTGCACCATTTCTCTTTGCCGCATGCAGCTTGCATCATTCTTGCTGCTTTGAGAATCAGGCTCAAGATGCCTGGATGTTTGTTTACTGAATTTTCTGTCTAAGCTACAAGCAGGAACACTCTGTCAGGACTATGCATAGTCTTGCCCTCCCCAGACTCTCTATAAGATGGGGAGGCAAGCAGTAAGGGAGTGGATTGTCCTTATGATGGAAGATCAACAGTTCAACCCCAGTGCTCCAGCAGCAGATGAGCTGGGCAGTCTTTGGGCCTAGGGATGGAGGCAGGGTCCCTAGGTCTGGGTGGCACTTCCCCCCAGCAAGATTTCAAGAGCAACACTAGCAAAGCACAGCCAAGGAATGGAGCATCCTAGGAGTTGCCTTGAGGATGCAAGTGATCAGAAACAAGTATGGCACCATCAGAAGAATGGAGGGCCACCACTTATGGGAGGTCTCCCGGATCTGTGAGGATCCTCTCCCACCATGGAACAGCTTGCAAGAGATCCTGGCTTTAAACAAGAGCTGCTTTCTGAAAGGGGGCACATTTATAAGGACACATTACATTAAAGATGCCCTGTTAGTAAATTAAAAGCTTAGGTACTGTAGTGTAGAATACCCTGGCACTGTAGACAAATAAGTGGGTAGTCAGGAGGATGGCACCTGGCAAATGTTGGAGTCAGAAAGTCCCCAGGATGGAGCTAGGCATGGGAGCCTGTTCTTTAGTCCATTAGGGATATCAGCTTTTGTAATTGCTCAAGGGAGGCAGGCATAACTGGACCCAGTAAACAATTTAAGATAGTACTAATGTGATCGTCTGACTTGCTTATCATAAGATTGTCTCTTGTGGTACAGTGAGATGCATGCTGGCACAGATTTGCCCGTGGGAAGTGCTCAATCTGACTAGAAGACTTCTGCTGCATAAATCTTCTTCAAAGTGACCAGGGCTCCAGGGACCCCGACAGGGAGGCTTGGGCTGATAATACAAACTTTAAGAACAGACTTGAACAAGGATCCAGTGAATCTTTAGTGATAGTGCCACTTAGATCAAGAAAGGCAATCTGACAACATTTGTGGGAACCAGAGCAGGGTAGATGGGCCCAGTGAAGATTAGTGAGGTGGAGATGTGAGCTCCAGCGAAAAGGATTTGTTTCAGTGTAATGCAGCTGTGATTGCTGAGTTGAAGAAGAAGATTCAAAGTGGCAAGGGGATGTCCTTAACAGTGTGTAGCACCTGGCTTGATTCCAACTCCAGTTTGGAGCTCAGTCTGTGTGTGGTCCTAGGTTTAATGTGTCCCAGTGTCCCAGACACTTAGTGGCAAGGTAAAAGGTGAAGATACTGGTTTCAGTGGTGAATAGTGGGTGCTCCACTGATGAGAGGTGCCTCCATGTGTCCCTAAACACATTGGAGTACCTGATCCTTACACAAAATAAATACTCAAAGTAAAGAACTGAAGCTAATATTTAGTCTAATGAGGTTTATGGGCACTTTTGGAAATCAAGGGACTGCACACTCATACAGTTTTACGTCTATGTGGCACAAAGTGATTAAAATTAACACTTTATGCCACAGCCCAACATTGAGTCCAATTGTGCTAAACGCAATGCTGTTATAAGCCTTTTCGTGCATGGCCATTCAGAGCATTCTGAAAACATAGGACAATCAGCCTGTGCCAGCATGCAGATTAGGTGCTGAACCATGCATAACTGCTTCTCAGCCCCCACACACCCAATTGCATGCCACTGGACCCCAGGGCATTTAGAATAAATCCAAGCAGTTATATATGGGGGCACTGTGTTGAAACAGATGACAGAAGATCAAGTGGGGGAGAGGCAATATTGTGGAGGGACCTAGTATGCTCAATATCAGTGCAAGGTACATTGCACGGGTAGGGAGAAAGGCTGACTGGAAACCAAAAATGATTACTGGGCCAGAGACACAGAAGTGGGCCACTAAACCATCAGTAATGGCTGTAGGAACCAAAGAAAAAAATTCAGACTATCGTCTAGCCCTGAAGCAATCTTAGAGGTAAAATGTGGGTGGGGGGGTGGTATGGCTATGTACAGATGACTGCTAAGCATGACATAATGTCATGGGACTATTGCTACACCATGTATAGTCTTCAATGAGAGTCACGTCTCAAACTGTTAGCAACCACTTATTTCTGGCAAGATGCATTTTTTCCTTCAACTTAGTCGATGGGGAGAATCCTCTCAAGACACATATGTTTATCTTTTGTGGCTGGCAGTTTTGGGTGGTGGTACTACGTGGAGCTTTTGGCACCCTGAAATTCTGCACAGCCAACTGTGACTGTTTGTCAGACCCAGAATATTGGTCACTAATGCAAGCATTAAGTGGTTACGATAACTACTTCCTGCACACACAAATTTTGTGACCCAGTCTAGTGATGTTTGGGGGGTGCAAACCATTCCTGTGTATACCTAAAAATGTCTATTGGTGCACATGAAAGAATGTGGAGGCTATAATGGTGCAACATGCAGCACAGCTAGTTGGTATCTGCACATTCCTGGAGATAGTAGTTGCCAAAACAGGTGATAAATTGTGAGAAATGCATGCAGCTTTGTGAGCTGGGGAGAACCGGTCAACAGGAGATGAGGCAGGAGGGGTCAGCGGGCAATAGGGAGAATGTACAAGGTTGAGGTGCATGGAGGACATGCACAGTTAATGGGGTTTTCTAGAATGGGATGGAACAAGTTGAGGGGTGATGGATTAATGGGTGTAAATTAATCTCTAGGGGAGATGGCATCCAGTGATGTAAGATGGTGCCAATAACATTTGCTTAGAACTTAAGCTGCAAGTTTGGTTCTACAAAAAAAACCCAAAACCTCGAACTCGGGCTGTTTGATTCTTTTGGACTATGTGGAATGTGTGGTGTAAATTGATAGACTTTCAGTTTGACTGGTTAGTCTTTGTCTGAAAGGTGCAAATAAGGTGAGCCAGACAAAAAGAAAAGCCCAGGTTGTATCTGACACAGTTAACTAGGCAGAGTGTGAGTCACAGCCTCATTTTGGTGCTAGACTGAGATTGATGTCATGAGCCAGTGGGAAACTTTACTTGCAATCTCTCTGTCATGCTGTTAGGTAGCTCAGGCAAGATTGTGATCCAGCTAATTAGAATAGCTAGAAGATTCTTCAAAAAAGGACATATCTTGATATAAGTTTTAATTGTTTAACTTATACAAATAAAAACAGCAGAACTACTGAAGGGGGTATATCTAGGTGGAAAAAGAAGAAAAAAGAACAAATGTTGAACCTCAGGCTGAGCAGTGCATTGCAAGCAGGAGGCCTCTGGGACCAGCAGCCTGCCTAGAGAGTGAAATGAGTGTGGAGGTACTGGAATGTGCTTGGGCAGTGGGTAGATGGGGCATGAGGTGGCATTCTGCTAGTGCCAATGGCCTAATCAGCGCACAATTTTTTTTTGTCAGACTGGATAGGTATTTGTTTCAGTGATTGCACTGGTGGGGGGGGGCTGGCCTGGTGGTGCTGAGGTTTGAGGCACTGGATGCCACACCTCACAACATATTGGTGACCCATGTTCAGATGTAGACTTGAGTTGTTGGGAGTCTGAGACAGGGTTGAATATCCCATTTGTTATGTTGAAAGAGTTAAAAGCAAGGATGTGTTCTATCCTATCCTTTTCTGTCTCTTGTCTGTCTGGCCAAGCAGTCAAATTTTCTTGTGAGACCTAGGAAATGATTACTCTGATGTTCTCACGATTCTCCACCTCCCATTATCTCTCTGCATTCACTTGCTGTTTCTGTCTTTTCTTCCTCTTTGCTTATCCATGGTTGTAAAAATATATGTGAATCTATGTATGAAGCTGGGATCCCTTGGTTTGAAAATGTACTGTATATAGTTATACTGTTGAAACAAGTGGAAAAAACTATTTGGAACTCAGGGGGTTAACTTTGAGATGCAGTTTAATCTCCACAAACTCTTCTGCAGAGTTGTCAACAGGATATTAGTTCTGGGACACCATTTTCTGTTTTGTTGCACCTGCCAAGAAATTGGCAAAGTTCTGATTTATTTTGCGAAAAACATAACACCTCTTAATGAGCTCAGGATGAAGAAATTAATTGTCAGGCAAATATATCTTATAAAAAGGGAGCAATCTTTTGTTAGAGAGTGAAAGAGAGACTGAAATTTAAAATTGGAGATATCCTCAGAGGAAGGACTTTGTTCTGTTTAATTTTTTTTTTTGATGACCGGGTAGGTGCACTAGACACAAAAGTGACTATTTCCAGGCATGACCCGGGAGGTCAACAACACAGAGAGATAACAGGTACATAGAATACAGCATCAAGAAATATGCAATACATCACAATCAGAAATGAAACAAAATTAAGACAATAATGGTATTAAGGCATGTAAGCAGTACTTGTACAATAAAAGGTAAGTGCCCATGTATAAACAGTAATAGTAATACCACTTTTAAGGTGCAAAAGTGCCACAGGGTATCATTACATCCAGCTGAAACTGAGAAAAAACAGCTATAAGGAGGAGGCAGGGAGAGAGGTAATGCTGAGATAAAGCCTAGAGAGAGAGGAGGAGAGAGGGAGGGAAGAAAGGGAAGGGAAAGAGGGAGGGAGGATAGAATTTTGGGTAGGCTGAGGAGCAGGGTGCCAGCTCACACCAAGAAGGTGGGAGGGAACTGTGAGCAACTGAGACAAAGGGAGCCAAGATCTATGGTGGTTGAAACAGGTGCAACAAGCATGTGCGGTAAGGGCAGAGAATTCCAGTAAGAGGGACCTACGTGCGAGAAACCTGATTTCCCTTTGGTAGTTCTACATCTAGGAATGCTAAGCAAGGAAAGGTCAGAATATTGGAGACCATAGGAGATCGGCTGAGGGGTCAGCAATGAGGAGAGGTAGGTAGGCATACTGGACCACAGTATACTGTCCAGAAGGTTCCCAAGGGAGAGGAGCCTGTATACAATGGGGGCGGGCCAATTTAGGTCTGAATACAGTAGGCAGTGATGTCTTAGTCTGGAGGATGCAGAGGCGTATCTGCATACATGGTTGTAAGTTGTATCCCACCTATGAAGAGTAGCCTTGGATGTGTTAGTATAGATTATGGATCCATAAGAGAGTGACAGAAGTAGGATTCCTCTAGCAATGGCTGTCTTAGCAGAAGGGGTTAGAATATGACTAGTTTTGTAGGCTAAGCCCAGTTTGGCATTGACAGCCTTACATGTAGAGGTTATATGGGTGTCATAAGTAAAGGATTCATCAAGCAAGACACCCAGATATTTAAAGGAAGTTACCATCTGAAATGGGGAACCATCAGTCCAGGAGACCCGGAAAAATTCACGGCATTGCTTTAGTTTAATAGAGGATCCAGAAAGCATAGCCTGGGTCTTTCCAGCATTGAGAATGAGCTTGTTTCTGGAGATCCAGGACTGAATATACTGTAGGTCCATAGAGAGCTTATGATTAATAGAGTGGACATTATCTGAGCTAGTGTAAAGAACAAGGTCATCGGCGTATAGCAACAATGAACAGGAGGATATATTTTGAGCTATGTTGTTAATAAAAATTGAGAAGAGGAAGGGTCCGAGGATAGATCCCTGTGGTACACCAACATTAATGACTGCTTTTTCAGAAGTGGCCAAGTTGAATTTAACAGCTTGAATTCTGTTCGATAAGTAGCTATGGAACCAGTTTACAGCTCCAGTCGAGAAATGCAGGGTTTGGAGATTTGCAAGCAGAAGAGGGTGGTTAACAAGATTGAAAGCTTTCGTCAGATCGATAAATACTGCACCGGTTTGATGACCCTGGTCCATAGCATGAAGAACATCATTTGTCAGCAGTAAAAGAGCAGTTTGAGTACTATGGCCTTTTCTAAAACCATGTTGGTTAGTATGGAGAAGGTTATACTTAGTAAGGTGTTCTGAGATCTGTACTGAGATGAGTGTCTCAAGGACTTTATTTAACACTGATATTATAGCTATTGGTCTATAATTGGTTATATCTTTCTTATCGCCTTTTTTAAACACTGGCGTGACTCTGGCCAGTTTCCATATACCAGGCACCACGCCTTCACTCAGGGACCAATTGAGTATTCTGGTCAGCGGTCCTGCAATGAACGGTGCTGCAAGCTTTAAGAGTTTAGGTTCAAGGCAGTCAGATCCAACAGCGGTACTGTCTGATATGGAATTTAGATGCTTAAGGACAGCCTTCTTCAAGATAGCTTTAAAGTAGAAAGGAGGCATCTTTGTAATGTCCTTCGAGGTGGGGGATCCAGACATTAGGTTATCGGAAGAGAAAGCAGTAGTGTAATTGGAGAGGTCGGAGAAGTGAGAATTAAATGCCTTGGCAGTTGTGGCAGGGTCATTACAATGAACACCTTTCAATATCATATCATTGTTCAGAAGACTTTGCTTTGATCCGAGGAAAGTTTTGATATGGGACCAATATTTCTTAGGGTCACCAGCGCATCCATCAGAAGGCCCTTACAATATTGGCTTTTTGCATGTCTTATTTGTGTTTTTCACTTTGATCGCTGTTCTCTGTAGATGTTAAAGTCTGCTGTGAGACCAGAGATTTTAAACTTTCTCCAGCATTTGTCCCTGTTTTTGAGGGCTGTAAGGAGGTCTTTATGCAGGCATCTGGTGTGTTTACCATGAACATGCTGAGTGATAACTGGAGTATGCTTATCTTGTAGGAGCACGAACCTACTCAGGAAAGCATGAAGGGTGACATCCGTACTCATTGATTGGTAGACAGGGGACCAATCGGTATGGGACACATCATATAGGAAATGAGCCTGATTTAAGTGTGCATAGTTTCTGAAGCATATACATTGTTGAACTGTTTAAACTGCGTATGTTAAAAAAAAACAAAATATTTTTATTCTATTGTTATTGAGAATAATACAACACTACTTGTGAATTTTATAACTGCCCCTGGTTTTCTTCTGCTTCATGAGCTATACCTTGATGACAGGGTTGGCTGGGCCAGGACAGGACAGGATAGGTTAGAGCATCCTAAGGAATGCTTTCCTTTCTTCTCCCAGTGGGGAAGGATTACAGCTCCCAGCATTAGTCTTGCCCCTAACATCAGCTAGGGATGTGGCAATCAGGGACTGTCAGAATAGGGGGCAGAGTAACAACTGCCGATGTCCCACATACAGCAGCATGCATGGGGCATCTGATTGACATTGCACAGACACTCCTTGGGCAAGAATACAGAAAATGGATTCCTAGGTGGACGCTGCCTTCCAGCCACCCAGAAGCCTCTGATGAATACTCAGGCCATGCTGCCTTCATATGACAGTTAGTCTTGGTGGAAAATTGGGGGAGA
Source organism: Neoceratodus forsteri (assembly GCA_016271365.2). Lineage (NCBI taxonomy): Eukaryota > Metazoa > Chordata > Ceratodontiformes > Ceratodontidae > Neoceratodus > Neoceratodus forsteri. The sequence goes on from CM057453.1 coordinate 1,390,841,105, forward strand.
CAAGGCTATGGTGGCTGGTGTCTATAGGGCTGCTCAGAGTCAGGGGCAGAAACATCATTAACTGCAAAATAAGGGGTTGCATTACAGAACTAGTATTTTAGATGGCCATACACAGACAGACTGACTGAGACCCCTGTAGCCTTTTATTCGGGAGTTAGTGAGCAGTGGGAAGCAAGAGTGTGCCAGCTGACAGCTTCCAAGTTCCTGGCCACTAGTAGTTGGTACCTTTGTGGCATCCCATAAAAAATACTATTTTTTTGTCAGTCTTCACATTTCCAAGCTGCTGAAGTTCCTCCTCCTGAGTCCTGGAGCAGTCCGTCTGCTATGTGTTGTTCTGGGCTGTGCTGTTACAGTGTGATCTGGGCAATGTGCAGTAAGTGTGTGCCAACTGACAGCCTGTTGGTGCCCAGCCACTGGTACCGTTGTGGTATCCCATAAAAAAATAAACAAAAATACAATACCCTTTCCTTGTGACAGTCTTCACATTCCCCCAAGTTGCTGAAGTTTCCCATAAAGAGTCCTGAAGCAGTAAGCATGTCATTCAGAGCTGTGTTGTTGTACTGTGATCTAGGCAGCGGGCAGAAAGTGTGTGCCAGCTAGCAGCCTACTGGTACCAGGCCATTGGTAGTTGGCTCCTTTATGGCATGAAAAATAATTTGTTTTTCTTGTGGCAGTCTTCAAGTTCTCCCAAGCTGCTGAAGTTCCTTCTCCTGAGTCCTGAAGCAGTCTTTCTCTGTGTACATGTAACAAAAAATTTAAAAATGAGAGCAAGCAGTCTGTAGGTACAAAGTTTTAGGAAATAGAACAATGGAGAGAGCAAAGTGATGGTAGCATGGAATTATCCAGTGTCAAAGAAAAAAACAAAGTGGAGTGGGGTTTGTCAGAGTCCCTCTACCTCAATGCGAACTACAAGTGTAGAAAACACTAGTCACATTATAGGAACAATTCACAGTTATACTGCAATGGCTGCATCCCAAGCAATGATTATAAAAAAAAAAAGTGCAACATGTACTGACAAAGGCAGTGGAGGAGGAGGAGGAGGAGCAAAGTGATTTTTAGGGAAAGAGACACAGACCATGATTATATACCCAATAAAACTGATAGTAGCAGCAGCAGTTCTGGGGGAGGAGGAGGTGGAATAAGTGGGAGCTGGACTTGGGGTAGGTGCACATAGGAGATAAAAAAGACTGAATGTGGTGGTTAAAACAAAACATCAGAAAGAAAGATGCCCCAAAACAAGGGGAAAAACAAACATCTGAAAAAAAACAGAAGAGAAAAACACAAATCAGATAGATAGAATACCAGAGCTAGAAGGACAAATGATAGAGGCAGAATAATTATTTCCTGACGTTGAAGAACTGGTGCAGGAAGAGGAGGAGGGTGCTGTGCAAAAAGGGTGATATGGAAGATGGTCATGGTAGCCCACTCCATAGGCAACAGCAGAGAGTGCAGCAGGAAAGACCAAATCAGTAAAGTCAATGGTGTAGGATTTCTTTCAAGTGGACAAAGAATCATGGACACATGAAGTGTGATTTCTAAGTATGGACCAGATGAGCTGGTATAAGAAGGGAACATGGCTGGGAACATCTACTGTACCATGAAAAGATATTTGCTGAAGTCCAAGCACAGTGGGTAAAAAGACCCACTCACCAGTGTATTTTTTCAGTGTTTTACTGTAACAGAAAAAAACAAGGGTGGTGTATCATTCAACATAGAGTTTTCATTATCACAAACCACTAACCACTTCATCAAGACAACGATATGCCTGAGAATTTTAATTAATAAGTATAGATTTAATTTATAAAACATGAACTGTTAAAATACATACATTCATTGCATTTCACTTATACATATTGCTGATATAAATATGCACATTCACTGGATTTCACGTATTTAGATATTGCTTTTAGTTCTACTTATAATGCACCTTTTATATCTTATTACTAGTGCCTTGTGTCTTTCAAACCTTCACAATAAAAATATTCATGAAACCACCATGTATGATGTTAGTCCATTTCCTGCACCATGCACCTTATTTTCAAATATAATTTATTGTTCAGCATAGAAAGATAGAATTTGACAGCAAATAAGGACCGCTTTGCCCACCATTTGCCCATTTTTCCTTACCTACCTTATCACCGCAGACACTATTTGAGCTACACCTCTTTCTCCCTCTGCCCTTACATTCAACTATGATTCTCTTGGGCCTATCACATGCATTCTTAAACCCACCTTTTTTGCACTCACCACCTCTGGCGGAAGACTTTTCTAGGAATCCACCACTCTTTTCTGTGAAGCACTACTTCCTCACATCTCTTCTGTATCTCCCCCCTTTCAGCTTCATAGCATGTCCCCTTTGTCCTTGAGCACCTTGTTTTCTGAGAAATTCTTCCCTCCTACACCTTATTTACCCCCAAGGTATTTAAAGATCTCTATCATATCCCACCTTTCCCTCCTCTCTTCCAGAGTGTACATATTGAGTCCTTTAGTCTCTCCTTATAAGGCTTTTGTTGCAGAAAATGCACTATTTAAGTTGCCCTCCTCTAGGCTGCCTCTGTTTTGCCTATGTCCTTCCAGAGATGTGGTCTCCAGAACTGGACACAGTACTCTAGGTGTGGTTCTACCATTTACCTATAAATAGGCAACACCGCCTCCCTCTTTCTGCTGGTGATACCCCTCCCTATGTACTACCACTTGCTGCAAGCCCTCATGACTGCCTTGTCATGCTGCCTGGCCACCTTTTGGTTATTAAATATGACTACCCCCAGGTCTCTTTCCTGCTTGGTAGTCATTAGTACAGCTCCACCCATTTTGTACTCTGCCCCTGGGTTTCTGTCCTCAAAGTGTGTTATGTTACTTGAAAATATATTACTGACCACTTGTGGTATTATCTTTTAAGTTCATTTTTTCATGTGTTGCTATAAAGAAACACAATGGCAATTTTTTTTATGTTGTTGATCTCCACTGTAAGAGCAACACTTGAATAATTTGGGCAGTCTGTTATGCCTACTTAAATTTAATGTCTTTCAGTCCACTCCTAAACTCTTTTTATTGTTTGCTTTTTGCCTAAACAGAGTGCAATAATATGCACTTTCAGTCTTTCAGTCTTGTATAGCAAAAAATGGTATTTTTCATCTTTAAGGGTTCAGTCAGTATATTTTAATAAATTCAATTACACTGCCTAGTGCTTTTATTCTATTTTGGCCCTCACTTGGCTGCAGATCTGTGAGGTTAGAACATACTGTACGTTTAGTCCAATGTTTTATTATGTCTAATCTTTTTAAAACATTTACTTTAATCAAGAGCTGCTGTTTCTCTTACTCTGCAGCTGCATTTGGTGTGAGTAGGGTGCTGGCTTCCTCAGCAGCATCCCATAAATAGAGATTTAGTATCGAAGTTTACGTAAAAGCAGCCAAATAGCCATACCTGCTCAGTAGTCTCAAATTGACTCTGACATTTGGGAGCTGTCTGCCTGATGCGCTATTGCTATGCATGCTCAATTGAACTTTTTTGAAACTTTCTGTAATTTTGCGTGAAATGCTACATGCACACACACAGATGTGCACGCACGCACTCACACACACACACTTTCAACTCAATTTTTAGTTACTAACATATGAACACATGATTGAGCCTGTAGAAAAAGGCATTGTGGCCTATCATGTCTGCTTGGGTTTGCAGACCCCTCAGTGTTAACTGAGGGGTCTGCCCAACCCCATTATCCACTCCCCCCCCATGTTTCCTCTTCACCCTGTGCTCCCCCATATACTAATTTTCCCTTTACTCTGTCTCAGCCGCTCTTGAATCTGTTTACAGTCTTCAGGGAGACAACTTCACAGTCAACATTTTCTACTTAGCCTCCACTGTCTTAGTGAAAAAATGCCTCTTCATTTCCCTCTTGAATCTTCTCCCTATCAGCTTATGGCACTGACCCCATGAGGTACTGTTCCCATTAAGTTTGAAGAGACCTCAGAGCTCTCTCTGTTGAAACCTTTAAGGTACTTGAAGGTTTCAACCATGTCGTCAGTCTCCCTTCTATCCTTCTGGAGTACATGTTGAGTTCTCTGAGTCTCTTCTCATATGTTTTGCCTGCTGTCCCTGGATCATCTTGGTCACCCTTCTCTGGACCATTCCCAACAGGTTGATGTCTTTCCTTAGGTAAGGGCACCAATACTGCACACTGTAGTCAAGATGTGGTCAACCCAAGGATCTATACAGTGGTAATATGACCTCCACTTTCCTGCTGGTTATACCTCTGGCTATATAGCCCAGAATCTGATTTGCTTTGTTTGCTTCTTTCCTGCAGTGTGCTGAATCCTTCAGACCACTCACGATGGTCACATGCACATCCTTCTCCTTTTCTGACCTTGTAACTTGTTCACTTCCCAGTCAGTATTTGGTCTTCGAGTTGTTTGCCCCCATGTGTATTGCCTTATTCTTTTTGACATTGAATCCCTGTTGCCATATATCTGTCCATTCCTCTAGTTTGGCCAGATCCTCCTTGAGATCCTGTCATCCCTCTTCTGTGTGTACTCTCCAACAGAGTCTTTTATCCTTTTATTTGTAATGTATACTCAACAGTGTCATTGAAATTTGTTATTTTTGTCTCTGTTTTTGTAACATTTTTGTAAACAGGTTTTAACTGAATATTTTTGCTAAGTGATTTTTGCTTTAATTAACAGACTCTAGTAGTGTGTATCACTTTAAATTCACTGTTTAAATTGGGTGTTTGTCTGTTCTCCTTTTAGACCTGTGTTCTGATGAAGGCTTTGTTGGGCTGAAGTGCTGTGCTGTAGGGTACTAAACGGGACTCCAATAGTGCTGGAATAAATACTTTTTTCACTGAAACATAGAAACATAGAACAAGACGGCAGAAGCGGACCGTATGATCCATTTAGTCTACCCATGATCCTACCCCCAACCCTTAACTGCTATTCAGTGTTATTATGCCTTTTTATCTATTCCAAGCCTTCTTGAATGCACTAATCACCTTGGCCTCCACCACTCCTTGTGGGAAGCCATTCCATGTGTCATCCACCCTCTGAATGAAAAAGAACTCATGAATGTTTACCCTGAACTCCCCCCCAATCTCTTATCATGCCCCCTAGTTCTCATCTGGTTCTTTACCTGAAAGAGGTCCTGTATCTGTGCCCTGATCATCCCCTTCATGTATATGAAGGTTTCAATCATGTCTCTCCTCTCCCTCCTTTTTTACAAGGAATACATGTTGAGTTCCCTTAGCCTCTCCTTGTATGACTTCTGGTGCAGGTCCTGCACCATCTTAGTAGCCCTCCATTGCATGGTCTACAGTCTATCCACATCCTTTCTGAGATGTGGGCTCCAGAACTGAATGCAGTACTCCAGTTGTGGCCTCACCAGTGACCTATAGAGTGGCAGTATGACTTCTCTTTTCCTACTGGTTATTCCCCTTCCTATGCATCCTAGCATTTCACTAGGCATTAGATCCTCCTTTCCACATTGTATGGACTTTTATAGATCATTCAATTCAATTCAATTTTTATTTTATCAGGAATGCATCATTGAGAGAACTCATATACAAAGTGGTCTGCTATAATCACTCCAAGATCTCTCTCTTGTTTGGTGGTCTTGAGTTTCATTCCCCCCATTCGGTATTCTTTTTCTGAGTTGCCTTTCTTTATGTGCATAACTTTGCACTTTTTGGCATTGAATTTAAGCTGCCATGTTTTTGACCACTGTTCCAACTGTTTGAGGTCTGTCTTCATCTTGTCCACCCCCTCAGCGGTGTCTATCTTACTACATATCTTTGTCATCAGCAAACAGGCTGACCTTGCCATCCAAGCCTTCTGCTATATCTCTAACGAAAATATTAAAGAAGATGGGACCTAACACTGACACCCTGTGGCATACCACTAGTCACTTTCTTTTCCTCTGATAGGGTGCCATTTACAAGTACCCTTTGTGTTCTCCCAGTCAGCCAGCTTGTGATTCACTTCACCACTCTCTGACATACTACTATGCTTGTGAGTTTATTTAGGAGCTTTCTGTGAGGTACAGAGTCAAATGCTTTGCTGAAGTTCAGATATACTATATGTCTACCATGCCCCCTTGATCCACCACTTTTGTAACCCAGTTGAAGATGTCTATTAGGTTTGTCTGGCATGATCTTCCTGCAGAAAAGCCATGCTGTTTTGGATCAAAATGTTTGCTCCCCTCTAGATAGGTTAGGATTTTCTTCTTGAGCCAGACTTCCATTAATTTGCCCACAGTTGAGGTGAGGCTAACTGGTTGATAGTTGCCTGCTACGTCCATACTCCCACCTTTGTGGAGAGGGGCAACATTTTCCCTTCTTCAATCTCTCGGGGCCTCACCCAGTTCAAGTGAAAGGTTGAACAGCTCAGCCAGCTGTTCTGCTAGCTCTTTCCTGAGCTCCCATAGGATTCTAGGGTGAATTTTGTCCAGACCCATCGCCTTGTACACCTGGAGTTTCCATAGTTCTTCCAGGACCCTTTCACTTGTAAAAGGTCCTGGATTGACTTCACAGTTGCCTACACTTCCTCTACTCAGTGTGGGTCTACAACCTCTCTCTTTCTTTGTAAAAATGGAGCAGAAGTATCAGTTTAGGATCTCTGCTTTTTCCTTGTCTTCCTCTGCTTGCCCCCTTTCATCCTTATGCACCTCTCACTGCATATCTGAGCCTGTGTTTCATTCCACAAGTATGGAGCTTTCTTTTTATTATCTTTTATCCTGCCTGCAATGTTGCTGATGAAGAACTTAAATAACACTGGTCTGGCCACCAAGCCCTGTGGGACCCCACTAGTGACTGACCTAGCCTCTGAGAACTCTCCACTGACCACCACCCCCTCTGACTTTTATCTTGCAGCCAGTTTCTAGCCCACATTGCCAGTTTTGCCAAACTCCAGGTCCTCCAGCTTCCCAATTAATCTCCTGTGGGGAACAGAGTCAAAAGACTTAATGAAATCCAAATACAGGATATCCACTGCTTGACCATTGTGCACTGTCCTGGTTACCCAGTCAAAGAAATCAATAAGTTTTGTCTGGAAGGACCGTCCTGACATGAACCCATGCTGTCTCTCATCCTGGACCCATTTTCTTTCAGAAAGCTTACCAGTCTTTCCAATAGTATGGTTTCCATGAGTTTACCAACTATCATGGTCAAACTGACCAATCAGTAGTAACCAAGATAATCCCTTGGCTTGCTTTTTTGTACTGGCACTACATGTGCTATTCTCCAGTCCAGGGGTACATCCTACATCTCCAGTGAAGTGTTAAACAGGTCTTCGGGGACCACCAGCACATCCAGCAACTTCCTCAACATGTTCAGATGTATTCCATCTGGTCTTGTCTACTTTCAGGGCCTTTAAGCCTTTCTTCAGCCTGTCAGTGTTAATCTCCCCATCTGTGATCACACCCACCCTGTTGCCTCCCTGCTTCTTCCCCTAAGGTATTGCACCATCTTTCTCATTAGTGAAGACTGTATAGAAGTACTTATTAAGTACAGTCATCTCTAGCATACACTGCACCTTTGTGTCACCCCATCTCACTCCCTTAATGATAGAGTCCCTCAAGATCATTCCTTTCCCTTCTCTGCCTGCTCCCTGAGTCCCCTCCCTTCCCCTCTGTTTTCCCAGCTGTCACACCTTGCCTGTCCTCCCTTCCCTTCCTGTCGGTCTGAAGATCTCCCCTCACCCATGCATTCCACCTGCCTGATCTCAGTCTTGACTTCTTGCCCACCCCTCTCATTAACCCCCAATCTCCCTGCCTGTCTGTCCCCCTTTCTCCTCTCCCTGCCTGTGCCCAGCCCTTGCATCCCCTCCACCACTTCCCCTACTCCTACCTACCCTTTTCCTTCTTCTCTGAGATCATTCCCTTATACCCATATCCTTGTCCTGTTTTTGCCCTGGCTCCTTCCCACAGATCTTCCCTGTTCCTTCCTTAATCAGTGAGAGGAATCTATTCCACACCAGTAGTTCTGTGGGTGTTCCCACCAGCCCCCTCTCCCTTCTTACCCTTTCCATTCCTCATAGTGGTGTTCACTTGCCTTCCCTAGTTATGTTGTGTGAAACTGGAAATTTAGCAGGTGAAATGCTTCACAGAATTTGTGCATTTGTGAAATATTTCACTGGGTAAATCTAATTTTGCCCACAAACCAGCAAAATTTGCCACCTATGGGTGAAATTTCACCACCCGTGGGTGAAATTTCTTAATTTCACCACTGACCCCCAATTGCTCCTAAATAAAACAATCCCCTCCTCCCATGTCCCTAGTGTCTAGTGCCCCCCCCAGCTGATCACCAGACAAATTCATTTGAAGAGACCTCCCTTCTCCCCAAGTCACCCTGAGTCCCGGCTCCCAATCTTTGTGAAAAAAAACAACAACAACAATCCCCTTCCATGTCCCTGGTGTCTAGTGGCCCCCCCAGCTGATCACCAGCCAAATTCAAATTAGGAACCCTCCCTCCTCCCTCAGTCACCCTGAGCTCTGGTCCCATATCTTTGGAAAAAAATAAAATCCCTCCCCTGTCCCTGGTGTCTAGTGGACCACCCCCATGCTGTCTTAAGTCACTCAGAGCCCACCTCGCTTTTCCCCATACCCTGATCAGGCCACTAGCACAGCCCTCCACTCACCTCCACTGCCAGCAGCCCATCTGAGCACTCAATGAATGTGCTCATGCTTGTACAAGCACATGCTCATTCATTGACAGATTCAGACAGCCAGTGCTCTCCACTACTACCAGTACTAGTGAGAGCACTGCTTTCTAATCTATCCAAATGAGCTTGTGCTAATCTAACTCATGCTCAAGTGTGACTGAGGAGGGTTCTTGATTTGAATTTGGCTGGTGATTGGTGGGGGGTGGACCACTAGACAGCAGGAACTCGGAGGGGTACATAGAGACGCAGGTGAAATTGTGGGTGAAATTTTGCAATTTCACAAAATATTTAGTGCGGCAAAATTTTCAATTTTACAGCAATTTTGCTGGCTAAAGAAAATTTCACAACATCTCTATTCCCCAGACATCCTCTTCTGCTGGGGAAAAGGGACTGAGGGATCCTGCCTTAGTTTCACCTACATTATTTCCCTTTGCTTGACCACACTCCTAGCCAGGGCTGCACCACTACACCCCCCCCACCAGTTCCATACCCTGATCCTCCCTCACCCCATTCAGATATCCCCTATTCACCAGTGCTCATATCTCCTGTCTGAGCTGTCATACCTTTGCCCTTAGTTGACCTAGGCTCTAACAGACCAGACACCTCCTCAATCTCCCAGAGTGTATCCCAGAAAACCACTGACCCACACCTTCTGCAACACACTTCTCTCCCCTTCCCTTCCCTTAGTAATCCTCCTGTCAACCTTCTAAAGTTCCAACCCCTCTGTACCGAGTACCTATACAGCCCTTGTATGCCTGTGTAGCTGTAACTGTACCCTATTCATGGATTTGCTGTGGTCTTCTTGAAAACCTTTTATTTGAACCCTCTAGATGAATCTATATGGGATAGCTGTGAAGTTGCAACCCTTTGTTTTCCCTGACCTCTGACCCATGATAAGAACATACTAAACTGAACCTATATGGGAATGGCTGTAAAGCAACAACACCTTATTTAAACTGCTATCTGACTCTAGATAGGGACCAGCTACAATGCCTACAGCTTCTTGCCCACTATCTCACTAAAAGCTGACCCTAGATAGGGTATAAATGGAACTCTCTGTGGTGAGATAAGGCCATATCATATTGTTTTGGGTCATTTTTTTTATACTTTCTTTTTATTTCACAGAGAGAAAAAGAAAAATTCACATCAAGCATACAATGATTATAATTCATCTCGAAATTTCAAAATCAAACTAAAGCTACAAACTCAAAAGTACCATTTTTTAAACTTTTCTGGGGGAGGTAAAAATAATTAATCTTATAAGAGAAAAAATTATTTGAGAGCATAAAATATTTACTTTATTTTTTATCTCCCCTTCATGCTCCAAGCTTTAAACATCCCACTAAAGAAAAATGACTATACTGTAACAAATATTCTCTCAGGCTAATTATTAATTATATCCAGTTGGAGCAATCTCAAAATAACTGTCCCAAACTGTCCAAAATTAAGAGTCCTTGAATCTACATTGGCATATACTGAGTGTTGTCAGCCATTTCTTCCTCCAAATCAGAATCTGAATCTTTGGGTAAAGAAACATTTTTCTCATAAAAAGCTTGAGCCGTACCTACATCAACAAAATAATATTCCTTGCTTTGAAAGACCCCTATAAGTTTAGCTGGAGATTGAAGGACATCCCAAACTCCTGCTTGTAAAAATTCTGCTCATACTGAAAGAAAATGCTTTCTACGCCTTTACATTGCCAAGCAGAAATCAGGATACAAATGAAACTTTGTGCCTTCATATGTAAATCCTTTCTTCATTCATGCCACTTGAAGTATTTTATTTCTTTGCACTAAAGAGGGAAAGATACAAATCACATACCTTACCCCAACTTCAGATGCAGTCTGTTGTTTCTGCCTTGACTGAGGTCTGAAAACAGAATCTAAAGTTATTGGCTGTTCAGGTGTAAGAGCAAGAGACAATATTTTTTCAACTACCAGTTTTAACTCCGAATTGGGAATATCCCAAGTAAGTCCGATCAGTCTTAAATTTTTCAATAAGAGAGTGTTTTCTATTTTCTCTAGTTTAGCATACATGTCCAGTTGTTCATGAAGCAAAGCATTAACCGCTTCGTCCACAGTCAGGATCCTAGCAGATAATTTTTCTGCATTCTCCTCAGCCATCTCCACTCACTTTTCTATAGACTCCATCTTCTCTTCAATCCCCTCACATCTTGCAGATATCTCTGTTAAAGAAGTCTGAACTTTGTAAAAGTAACTCTTCACATCCGCCTGAAACTCCAACAAAAAAGCCTATAGAGAAGCCAGAGTCAACTTTGCCATTGCCTTAGCCTTGGCACCCAGGTCTGGATGCACTGGGGAAGCCATTTCTCCAGTCTGAAGCTGTGCTCCAATGGCCTCTAGCTGTGGAGGTAACTTCCCAGTTGTTTTCAGGGAAAAGAGCTTATCTAAAGTTTTCACTTGAACTTCTGCTCCTTGCTTAAATTTTATGCCTTTTTGAGTAGCCATTATAAGCTATAAATGAACAAAAATGGTGTTGAGATTAGTGGAGCTCTGAAAGAGCAGCTATGTCCATGTAGCTCTCAGCAGCGCCCCCCTCCCCCCCCATTTTGGATCATGTTTTATATAATTGTATATGTATAATGCATCAGAGATGCCCAAGGTGGCCAGTGTAAGTGCAAGGGATCATGGGTACAAGTACAGTGAAGCCCGCCAGGATGAAGCACAGTGTTGCAGGTTTCCTGCATGACAAAAGGGATTAACTCCCATTGAAATTGCATTGTTTGCTGCAGTAACTCTACTGTGGAATTCTGCAGAGTTGGGCTTTATCCTGGTGGGATTCACTGTACATTGGCCCTGTGGAACGATGTTGTAATTGTTGTTACTGGGCAGAGAATCTGTCAGCTACTAGCCAGGGGCTAGCGTTAACTAAATTATTTAAAAGCAGACAAAATAATAATTAAGCAGAGCTGACCAACAGGCATATCAATTTGTGTTTGAATGGGCCAACAGCATCCAGAGGTGCCTGGATGTCTGGCTTTCATTTGTCTCTGCAAGGCTACCTAAGCTAATCTTGTTACGACTCAATGGGTACCATTTCAATGAGTAGCTATACTGAGTGGCGCTTAATTATAGCTATTTCCAAAGAGGGAGGCTGGAATTTCCCCTAAGAATTCTGGTTTAAACTAGCTGATCTCTGAAGTTTTTTTTCCTCTCATATTTAGAACTGTATATTTGTGCTTTGTAATAAAATACTAAAAACTGATTGGTTGGGTAGCCATAGAAATAGAATGCTAGCCAATTGCAGGGCCAGCCACTGGACCTGCCTTTTTGAAACCCCTTAAAACAAGAATGCAGAGGGGTATCTTAGCCTTTTTAGCCTTTAGCGTTTTTGGCATTTGGGATGCTGCCTGTCTGCTTGGAGAGATTCAGAAGCAAATGATTTGATACCTTTTATTGGACCAACATAGATGTAACAAAAGTTTTTTGTTACATCTATGTTGGTCCAATAAAAGGAAGCTTTTGAGGAAGGACTGGGTTGATCCGAAAGCTAAAGCATTTTGTTCGTTTTATTACATCTATGTTGGTCCAATAAAAGATATCAAATCATTTGCTTCTGGATTTGTTTTTACAAGGACCAATATGGCAAAGACTAAATCTGTATGTCTGCTTGGAAAGCAGAGACAATTTCTCCTGGACAAGGGCCAAGACTTCAGCTGCTACTTCTAAAGGACACTTTGCACTTCAAAATTCCACAACTACGGACACTGAGGTAGAATTTTAAAAACTAGAATTTTCGAAGTTTAGTTTTTTTGTATACTTTCCATTTTATGTTCAATATCCTGTAACTAACATCTACAAAAGTATTTATCTTCATGTTATTTACTGTTTTTATTAAATTAATTAATAAAGACTTTGGTTTATTTAAAAAAATCTGCCTATATCTTTTATGTGGGCTATCATGGGAACAATTCAAACTATACCATGCCTGTGTGACTTTTTTAAGGCCAAACACTATCAAAGTGAAGTACCACTAGGGACTTTGTGATAAAAGGAGGGGAGGAATTATGAGGGGTCTCAGGAGGAGCCTGTGGGTATTTGAACTGAGCTCTACATTTTTGGGGAAAGACACATAATAGGATGTATAGGGCATCCCAAATCTTTTACACGGCTGTAGCTTTCTGGTTCATTATGCAGTGGCTGAGAGGGTTCTATCCCAGGAACACAGACTTGAGAATGTATTTGTATCCCCTTGCACGAAGAAATGGTGCCCTGGGATTCTCTGGTACATGTTCAGTTGTGACCTAGCGAGCATGCTAGAAGGACGGAGAAGAGGTATCCCTACCCTTTCCTGTCACCGGATGGATTCACTGTCACGCAGAGAGAAATCCCACCCCAAGGGAGTTAGTTGATGACACTCTTCAGCTAAAGCCTAGATGGGGAAGGCTGTAAAACTGCAACCCTTAATTACTCTGTTTTCTGATCCTAGATACGATTGAGCTGCATTCCATGTGAGTTCCCCATCTGCTTATTCACTCATAAACTGACCCAAGATAGGGACCAGCTGCAATTCTTTGGCAGCACTAGACTGCGGACTCCATGTTCTCACCTTATCTTTCCTGTCCTCTGTTGAGCAGCAAGGCCTGCAGCCTGCAGTCCTCTATGCAGACATCTGCCAATGCAATTGAGACAGACACCACACTCCTGCTTCGTGGCACTCATGCTTCAGGGTTGCTCCTATGAGGTGTCTCTTGGAATTCTGGGAATTAGATATGAACTATAGCTGCCCTATTGGCTACCATATAGCATGTGGTTAATGGTGTCTACTGAGTCAATCCCTCACTCTCACTTTAGTGGTTTCTTCCCTCCTCACTTTCCCACACACAAAACAGCACAGTACAATAATTATACTAGCATTTCCCAATTTTGTTCAGAAATACACAAAAATATATTTTCCTTTGTGAGTACTGATCCCCTGCGCCACCTTGTGGCTGCTGAACTGAGGACTGGACAACACTCTTAGAGCCTTCCAAAGAAACAAAAAAAAATGACAGACTCCCTATTGGCTGGCTTGAAGCACATGGTTAATGGCACCTGCAGATTCCCTCTCTCATTTGTCCTCTTGTGGCTTCCTCCTCCTCCCTTTCCCACACACAAAGCACCACAGTACAATAATTATATTATCATTTCCCTGTTTTGTTCAGAAACAAATAGACACTTTTCTTTGTGAGTCCTAATCCCGCTGTTCTGCTTGGTGGTGGCTGCTTAACTGATTATCAGACTACAAACTCAGAGCAGGGGAATAAGGTGTCTGTTATTGCGTTATTATTGCTCAGTTGAGAGTTGAATTAATGTTTAGAGCAGTTGAAGATTCATGAGTATATGATTTTAGATTGCGTTATATAGAGTTACCGCTGTAAGTTACTGTAAAGAGAATTTGTACAGGTAAATTTGTTATAGAATGCTCCTTTTTGTTATTGTGGTTTAATGGAGGTGCTGTGATTTATAGTTATTGTCGATACGATTGATACAATGAGTGGAATTTTTAACAGTTGAACAAGTTTTAGAGTTGCTGCCACCCAGCATTCACTCAGATAGTTAGACCACCCACAAGGTGGTCTAACTTCTGGGTGTGATCACCCTGACTTGCAGCCTGAAAATTATGCATACATTTTAATTAAATGCATGCATCACTTTTGTAGCTGGAAAAAAAACTGGCAAGTGTTGCAAATGGGTTGGGATGTTTGTAAATGTGCCACTAACATCCCAGAGCATTTGTCTGGATGCAACAAGCTTTCAAAATACTGACACAAGTGCTGTGTCTTTCTCTATGAAAATCCCCTCCATGTATTTGAAAGCAAGCAGTAATATAACAAGTATTGGATTATCTGTGAGTTAGTTTTGTTAGTGAAAATATTTCTGAGTTTGTTAATGGAATGATTTTACTCATTTCTTACCTCAGTGACAGTTGCTTCTATCGTGTATAATGTTTTGGCTGGTGAGTTTCTGATGGGGACATTTGGAGTAGTGATGGAATAATGAGTAGACTTACTCTGTGAACTGTGAGTTGTGGTATGTGTAGCTTTGCTGTTCGGAATATGTCTGTTTTGTAATAAGGGATGTTGTTTGTATTGGTAACAAGTTCTGAATTAAAATGGTGGAGTTTTGGACCAAAGTGTTTGGGTATTGTGGATCATAAACTGTTGCTTTGATTGCAACTGTATCATCTGTTGTTGCAGCATAAAATAAGGAATTTTGCTGTTCAGAAGACATTACATTGTGAGTGACTGGTGTTATTTTAATTATGGCAACTCTCAAAGCTGGTGTGTAAGGTGCCGATGCAGCACTTGTTGACCCATGTTGGAACTGTTCAAACTTCAGCATCTGTATGAAGAGATTGAAATTGTATCACTGGAGAAGTAGATGTAGTAATGGTCAAAGTACATGTTTTGGTAATTGTTGTGCATATAATGAATTGTAAGGCAGTATGGCTGTTGAAGTGCATAGTCTTTACAGATTTGTGATAGAAAGGTTAGTGTAGTTGATGGTGTCCTGTAGAATAAGTTGTACAGAGGAGCATACTTGTGAAGGGCCCTGTTCTTTTTTCTATGACTATGAAGAGTTGAGTTTTGGATAAGTCAGGATATGTGTGTAATATTTATGTGTGGCATACCGGCTTTTCAAAGGTATTATGAAGTGTGGTGAAGTCATAGTTTTTGCATGAGTAGTGCTGTGGAAGGGACATAAAATGGTGTTGATAAGCTGGTGGAATTACATCAAGAACAAGGAAGGGAATTTTGTGTAGGTAATGTGAACTACAGTAAATTGGTGAATGGTCACTGTAATATAGTAGGCCTCTAGTGTCTTATTGGTAGGGATGCAGCGAAATTTAATTTTTCTGGCAAAATCACCAATTTCGCTTCGTGGAACATTTCACAGAATTATGACCTTGGGGTGAAATTTCACCTCTATAGTGAGATGAAATTTCACCTATATTGTGCAGCGAAATTTTGCCTGTAAATTTTGCTTCCACTGTTAAGTTTTGCCATAGCATTTAACTAAGGTGAAATTAGGAAGAAAGGCATGCCACATGACTTGCTTTCTGAAGCAGACTGCAGGTCACATGTGTGCCTGTACTCAGACAGGAAGCCACTAAATCTACATCCTTTTCCTGCAGTTTGTAGGATAAAGACAGTAGACAAGACTGTGAGACAGAGAGAGAGAGAGAGAGAGAGAGAGATTAAAAAAAAACATATAGTTTGGTGAATTGTGAGTGAGGGAGTGAGAGTTTGTGTTGTGAGTGTGTTAAACTTCTGTTCATCCCCTATTTCTTTATTTAACAAAATTGTATCTTTCTCTTGTGTTCTGTTTTCTCTCATTATCTTGTGTGAGTGTGTGTGTGTGTGTGGTGTGTGTGTGTGTGTGTGTGACTCCCCCCTTTCTCATTTTTTCTTTAGGAGTTTAATGAAAATGTTTTTAAATAAAGGTGCAAGGGAGTGGGTCTGACTCTGGACAGAGTGGAAGGGGAGGATGACGCTTTCACCTTAACAGGCTCGCATTTATAAGTGAGCCACCCCGCAGCAGGAACAGTTGGCCCCAGCCTCTGACCCCCAGCAACAGCAGGCGCTGGTTATTGGCCATGAACCAGCAGGTTCCCCCCACCCCCGGTCTGCAGCACTGTCAGCAGGAACAGTTTCCCCCTCCCAGCAGCAAGATGTGGACCCTGCCACAGCCACCCAGCAGCAGAAGCTGTTGCAGCAGCACTCATACTTGGAGCCCATTGCCCCCCCAGGAGGATCATGTAGCTCCTGCAGCTGCCAGCCCCCAGCTTGATGATATAGAGGGAGAAGCCCCCCCAGGACATTAGCTTGCACTCCCCCAACCAAAGATCATCAGTTTGGGCATTTATTACCACAAAGGCAGATGATATAAGTGTGGTTGTCTGCAGCCTTTGTGGTAAAAATGTAAAAAGGGGGAAACCAGAGTCCCACTTTGGGACTTCTGGTCAAAGGAGCCACCTGCAGCACCACCATGCTGTAAAGTGGCTTGCAAAACAGCAAGAGACAGCAACAGGAGGCAGCACTGAGGCTTGGGGGTGCCATAACTGGGGGAGGAGGCGGTCTAGCAGCAGGATGCACCCAGAGCCAGAAGAGACAGAAGCATCCCCCACCCACAATGCACGATGGAGTAGCCGGTGGTGCTGCACCTGCCTTGAGCATCCTGCAGCCCCCCCAAGTCAGATGGTGGTCACCAGGGCAAATCTGGAGGCTGCAAGCACTGAGGTCCAAAGTGTCTGTCAGGACATTGACCAGCTGCACCAGAAGGTCAGGGGGACCTCCAAAAAATAATGGTGGACCAGAAGAAATTCTTGGGCCTCCTGTTTGAGCTTCATGGTGGTGGTGGCACAGGTGGCAGTGCCCAGCAATGAATAGTCTGTGGCTGTGGTTGTGGGCCAGTGTTGTTTTCTTTTTCATCTCCTTTCTTTGTTATTGTCACTCTTCTTGTTCTGAACCCTCTCCCTTAAAAAATTAAAAAAAAAACCAATAAATTTTCTATCCTCATTGTCTTCCAATCTATATCCTCTTGTTTATTTTATTTTTTCCAGTTGTTTATGCTCCCTCCCTTTCCCATCTCCTCTTATATATGAATATGAATAACTTTGTCCTCCTGACCATGCATGTCCCTGGTTTCCACCTCTCTGTCCTCGTCCCCTTGTTTTAGTACCATGCCCATAAATCATGTACCTTTCTACTTTTATCTTACTCCATTTTCCTTTATAAGTTTCCTCCTTGCTCCTTCTATCCTATCCACAAATGTCAAGTATAAGAACTTTACTATGAACAAAAATATTTTCCAAAGCTATGTGAGAGTGAATCTTGGCTCTGCTCATGTAAAACAGAGCCCTCAGGTAATGAAATGCTTCCCAATAAATGTTACATTAAATTCAGACAGAAATCTGGTCTCAGCCATGATATTTTATGGTGTTCCCCCCCCCCCACCACCACCACCACCCAGACATTAAAATAATGTTTTGGCAACATTTTAAAATTGCTTTTATGTCACGTCTTGCTTCTGTGAGTTCAGCACAGGCAGTAAATGTCCAGAAATGTTTCCTACAAAATGTTACATTAAATTCAGACAGAAATCTGGTCTCAGCCATGATGTTTTCTGGCACCCAAACCACCACCCGGACCAAACGATGGTCTTTGGTCCACTGTTTACAATTGCTTTTAAGCCACATCTTGTTTCTGTGAAGGTAGTACAGGCAGTATATGTCCAGAAATGTTTCCTAAAAAATGGTACATTAAAATTCAGATAGAAATCTGGTCTCAGCCATGATGTTTTATGGTGCCCAAACAACCACCCAGACATTAAAATGCTGTTTTAGGGCCTGTTTGCCAAATATTTCTGCCTGAAACTAACTGCTGCTGGTGCCAAACAGGGCCTACAAGTCCAAAAATGTTACAGGAAAAATGTTACATCAAATTGAGACTGAAATGTGGCATCAGTCCTGATGTTTTATGATGTGCCGCCACCTCAGGGACCTGAAAAGGGGTGCCAACCCATGCAGAGAAAATTAATTCCTCCTGCAAAATGCTGCTGCTACTTGCAATTTTTTTCTTCTGCTGCTGCTGTTTCAATTGATTGAGATAGAAATGCACATTTATCATTTCCCAATCCATATGCTGCTGTACTGATTGTCTAGCTGTCTTGACTGACTGACTCCGTGGTAGTAGCTTGCCTGGCGGTGTGGAGTGAATGACATTTTGGGACACTGTAGCTTGCTGCCTGATGCTGTCTCTGACTACTGCATGCCAAGTTGCCACAAGAACTACTGTTCTGGATGGTTGATGCCTGGTGGATTATCTTACACAGTCCATACTGCTGCTGCAGAACATGTAAGTGTCTGTCTTCATTTTTTTTCCTGTGCAAGGTAATGGTGTTAGTGGGTTGGTATTATGGCATCTTGAGTTCTAATATGCTTGTACTGCTCTTATATTATTGTTCAGTCTGCTGTGGATGACATCATCATGCCAGGCCGGGATTGAGGGAGATCAATTTATTTTTGAATGCACCGCATTTCCCAGCTTCCCAGCTTCCCAACGCAGATGGTAAGTATCAGAATTTTCATGCTAGTGTGGTATATCTGTTAATGCCATCTGGTTGTCTGAGCTTGATAGTAATTGTGTTATTTTTTGCTTTTGTCAAAGTCAGGAATTCCAGCGATGTTAAGTCTCCTTCCATCCTGCTGCCGCTGCTGACTGCTCACCCAGATCTGGGGGATTTCTTTAATTGCACAATGGTTCCACTTTCACAGTCCTTGAGGTAAGTATTTCTTCATTTTTTATGGTCTTCTGTGGTGGGGAGGAGTTGGTGGATGGTCATGGGTGGTGGGGGGGGACTTTTTAACAATCCTCAAAATTTGTTCTTATTTCAAGGTATGCAGTGCTGATAGGGGAAGGGGAATGCCTGCTACTACTGCTAGTGCTACTGTACTTCATCATGGACCATGGTCTGGAAGCATGTTCCTGTGGGGAAGGTCCTCAGTTTAATGACATCACAGGGTACGGTAAGTATACATTTTTTTCTCTGCTTCTTCTTCCAACTTGTTAGGTAAAACCAGGTATGCAGATTGACGACTATCATTTTTCTTATCTTTGGTCTTGCTTAGGTCATTTTCCTCTGTTAAGATTCCATCGTATCTTGATGACTACATCCATCCAGGCACTGCAAGAGCTGTGTTGTGTCCGTGGAAGACAGGGGTGTTGCTTGAACTGTGATGTTGGCCATTGGACTGGTGTCCATACCATTACAATTAATGAGCAATCACCACTGCCACCCTCATACAGGGAGGAACTATGTGTGAAAATAGATGATTGAGATGGTGTTTAGTAAATAATTAGGTGGAGGGGGTTAATGTCTTGTCTAATCAGTGGCGATTGCATAGCTGCATAGCTGCAGTAATCATGAACATTTTGAATCCTTTCAAAGTGAGGACAACAGGACCTTTGCCCTGCCCTGAACACCCCCCCCCCCATAACCATTGCGCTTTCTGTGTACCTTAACCTGGTACTGTAGCATAAGTAACCTTTTTGGGGGGATTTGATGTTGTAAGTTGTTAAGCCTCTTCATTATTACTTTTGTAATTAATGACTCACATCATTAAAGATGGCCACCATTCAGCATTTCTCAAAATGTGTTCAATTTATGGTGTTAACTGTTGAATTAGCATGTTACATTCATATGCTACTTGTACTAGTCTAGGAGCCAGGGTTCTTGTACATGTCACTGATACTAAGTTGCAGAAACATTTTTTTCAGTCACATGGAGTGCATGGGTGTGTCAGGTAAGATCAGGTGATGAGAGGGGACAGTGGGGCAGTGTGGAATTTGCCACCATGGGTACTTCTAAGAACATCCAGACAACATATCTTGCTGTAAGATGGGGTTGATATAGTCAACACGAAAAGTAAGACATTTTTGGAAGAAAAACATTATAACTGTAATCATGCACTTGCAAAATATTTACAGTTATGGTAATTACATTGCTGCTGCTTTATATAGGCTTGGGAAACTGATGGTGAGGTGACCAATCAACGGGTTATGGCAAAGGGTGATCAAATGAAACTTATATACACTGCAACACATAACAACACATGACCATAACAAATCCAATGGTACATAGCTAAAAATGATGTATAACATACACACCCCAGCCACCATACTGAGTTGAAAGTTGTTGGAGGGTGGAGCCTTGGAGTAAACTCAGCCTTTATCAACTTCCACCTCCACATCATCCAAGAAGCACCCATCACAGTCTTCAAGACTGGAGTTGTCATCAGGTGGGAATTCTCTCAACATTGCTGCCTCATCCACCTCGCTGCCGGTGGATGCCTTAGTCAAGGGATCATCAACATCCTCGTCACCAAGACACAGTTCCTGTGGCAACACCACTGACATCACTGTGTTGTGTGGAATATGACTTTCATTCATTTTGATGAATGTTATCATGGACAGATTCTTGGGTGACGAATTGGTCCTACGGTCACTCACAATTGCCCCAACTGCACTAAACACTTGTTCCACAGTGACACTGGATGGTGGGCAGCTCAGGTATTTCACAGTAACCGATGTTAGAGCTGGCCAGTCAGTCATTTTACTGCTCCAGTACAGCAGCCGATCATCAGTAATGGCAAGGTGCTTTGAGTCCCCCATGTAGGCCTCCACCATTAGTTCTGCCAGCAGTCCAGCTGCCTCATCTCTCTCTCCTCCTCCTCCTTTTCCTCCATAACTTCCACTCCCACTTGAAAGAGAACATCCCAAATGGGTTTCCTTGCTGTTTTCTGCTCTGCCTAGCCCATTGTCTCTGATTGGGTTGTCTGTGAGCCACTGGTGGTGGTAGCAACACCAATTTTTGATGCAGTGCATGCATTTTTCATTTGTGCAGCATGTATCAATCTAATGAGGTTCTCTGTCAACTGTTGTACTCGCTGATGACCTCCTTCAATTATAGAGGGCAGGCCAGGTTTGTAGCTTGGATCCAGCATGATTGCGATTGCAAAGTAAGCTGACTGTAAAATGCCAGATACATGGGTATTTGTGTCCCTCACATGCAGCATGTGATCCATTTGATCACAACTGCCATGATCCCCACTTGCCTCTGTCTGGTGTCACACATTCACTAGTGTCTGCCTCAGCATATGTATGAGGGGTATGGACTGACTTATACAAGCAGTATTCCCACTCACTGCCTGTGTAGCTTGCTTGAATGGATGGAGAATGTGTATTAGCATATCAATTTGGCACCACTGCTCTGTTGTTAGAGTAATGGACACTACAGCACTGTCACAGGTGGTGTGCAGCAGCAGGTATTCTGAAACAGCCTTATACTGTTCATACAGCCGGTCATGCATGTACAGTTTTGAGTTCCACCTAGTGACAAAATCAAGCTTCATCTGGTGCTGAGGCAGATAGTTATTGCACTGTAGCTCATGCAGATGGTCACGTGCCTTTGCAGAATGGGCAAAGTAGACACAGATGCGACGGGCAACAGTAACCTTTTCCTTAATGTCTGCATTGTTGAGAAACTGCTGAACAACAGTATTAAGGCAGTGTGCCAGGCAGGGCACTCTGAAAACACCACCATCATGAATGCACTTCACTACATCGGAGCCATTATCACGTGTGATGAGTCCTGCTATGAGTGACTGTGTGTGTATCCACCCATCAATCTCGACCAGAACAGTAAGCATTTTTGTAGCCGTGTGAGAACCTGTGACACTTGTCATACTCAGGGTTGCATGCTGCCAATACCAGGTGTGTTGCTACCACCACAATTTTGCTTCACGCATGTTTTACCAGGCCCAAAATCAAGTACAGCCCCAGGCAACTGTGCCCAGTGTGCTGTTATGCATAGATATGATGAGCTTGCTGCTGTTTGTCCACTGTTCCACATATCCATGCTAAAATGGATATAGTATGATGCACTATGCTTCAATGCATGTCTAATGTAATTGGCAAGTCTACTATTCAGTTCTTGCATGGCACACTTAGTAAAATAGGTTCATGATGGAACTTGTCATTTGGCACAGGCACGGGCCATCAACCTGCGAAACCAGCATTCTCTATGAATGAGAATGGCAACAGATCGATGGCCAGCATTTCAGCAGTGACAGCATTTAACTCTCATGCAGCAGCATGATTGGGGTGGTGGGGGACTTTGTCTGCTGATCAAGGATGGTCTTCAGAGTGGGCTGCATCTTTGGGGTTGTCTGACCAGAATGCTGTACTTGTGGCAGCAATGATTTTCTTTTAGGGGTAATACTTGACTTGTGGGGCTGTGTAGACCACATGAAACCAGTTATTTTGGTTGCTTGTGGGTGTGGTGGTGCACTTTTCATACACATAGGACTGGGACTCACACTGCCACTGCTATGCTCACTACTCGAGAGATCAAATGATTGCTCACCCTTCTCCTCCACCACCAATCCACTCTGCCCTCTCTCCTCCTGCTCTTGCTCTACTACAGTAACTTGCTACCAACAGCTCTGGCATCCTTCTGGTGTTGCTGCCATCTCAGTGGGTGCTTGTTTTTCAGGTGGGCGTGTTGGCCACCAATGCCTATGTGGCTTCCCTTTTTCCCCCTGATTAACACAGGCTTGACAAATGTGGCATATTGCTGTGGTCTCTTCAGCAGAATCTAGCACATAAAAGTCCCAAACTAGGGACTTTTGACCTCTGGACTTCAGATGCTTCTGGGACTGGAATAGTTCAGAAACAGGTGTGTAAGTATGTGTTATTTGGGCTGCTCTCATCACTTCAGTAAAACTACATCTGTCGGGGGGGTTACTTGACTGATCGGAGGTTTGCTTATAGGCATGGTGACAGACTGACCCATGGGCTGTACATGTAAATGGCCTACATCACCCTTGACCTTTTCTAATTCAGGCTCCCATGTGGGATCATCCCAGTCATCATCATCACCACCAATAGCGATGATGTCCTTGTCTTCCTCCTTCTCCTCTCCCCATCACTGTCTTCTTGGAGTACGGCACTTTTTTCTTTCTCTACTACCATCACAGGGGCTGACTATCCTTATCTCCAGGCTTATCAGACTCTTGTTGAACATTGTCATCACCAACTCCTGCAGGAACGGGAACAGTCACAATGACAGACTTATTATCACCCTCCTTTGAGTCCTGGACCACTATTCCTGTGCTGGTATCAGTGCCTCCCTTCTTCTCACTGTCAGCATCCCCCACTAGCATGGCTACAACAGTTTGAGCTTTAAAAAAGTAAGATACAGGTATGCCTGACCCAGTTCGGCCACCAACTCCTTTGCTGGTTCCTGCCGCACCAAGTACCACATAATATGGTAGTGGTCTGGATGGGAGGGATCACCAAGAAATCTCTTGAAAAGGACTATTTTAAAATATACTGTTTAATAATGCGCACGTCAGGTGTTATGCAAAAAATGCTATAACAGCGAAAGGGTAAGGTAAGTTACCCAAGACTGGAACACAGCGCATAGTCAAGCTCCAGCAATAACATACAGGGGAACAATTCAACAATGCAGTGTGACTGTAAATGGACAAGTTCAAGTGATCAAGTAGAAGTACTTAAGCAAAAATACAAAAAACTATAGAACTGTTGATTTTCACAGTTTTAGTAACACAAGTTAACACGCCAGCAAACAGAACTAACCACAAAACAAAGGATGAGATCTGTGGGTTTAAAACTTTAGAATTCACAATTAATTCACAACTAAAAGTGGAAGAATGGTATATATAACACAGCCAACAGTGGCAGGAACTCTCTCAAACAGGATGGAGAAACTTTTCAGAGAAAAATAAATGGCAAGATATAACAAAATTAATAAGAAGTAACGCTATATAAATAAAATACAAAATCACACATGCCCCCACAATGCAAAGCATCATGGGCTGCATATGCAAATCACCACAGAATGTTATGCTGGTCCAACTTTAAGCAGAATTGCATGGTGCCGAAAGGCCTCTCACACAGTTTGCAAAGAGTGCTAACAGAAGACATAGACACGTGTTTCGTCCTACCAGGACTCATCAGTATGCCTCGTCTGTTTGACACCCCAGTGGAATGAACCAGCTACCCCTAAGGCAGTGTGCCTGGGATATATTGTGGTGAACCCATTAAAATAAAAAACTATTTAAAAGACAAAGAACCTCTGTGCATAAACACTGAGGCAAGCGTTACCCCAAAGGGCATTTGGCTGGGAAGCCAAGTTTCAAGAAAATACAAAATCACATGCCCCCACAATGCAAAGCATCATGGGCTGCATATACAAATCACCACAGAATGTTATGCTGGTCCAACTTTAAGCAGAATTGCATGGTGCCGAAAGGCCTCTCACACAGTTTGCAAAGAGTGCTAACAGAAGACATAGACACGTGTTTCGTCCTACCAGGACTCATCAGTATGCCTCGTCTGTTTGACACCCCAGTGGAATGAACCAGCTACCCCTAAGGCAGTGTGCCTGGGATATATTGTGGTGAACCCATTAAAATAAAAAACTATTTAAAAGACAAAGAACCTCTGTGCATAAACACTGAGGCAAGCGTTACCCCAAAGGGCATTTGGCTGGGAAGCCAAGTTTCAAGAAAATACAAAATCACACATGCCCCCACAATGCAAAGCATCATGGGCTGCATATGCAAATCACCACAGAATGTTATGCTGGTCCAACTTTAAGCAGAATTGCATGGTGCCGAAAGGCCTCTCACACAGTTTGCAAAGAGTGCTAACAGAAGACATAGACACGTGTTTCGTCCTACCAGGACTCATCAGTATGCCTCGTCTGTTTGACACCCCAGTGGAATGAACCAGCTACCCCTAACGCAGTGTGCCTGGGATATATTGTGGTGAACCCATTAAAATAAAAAACTATTTAAAAGACAAAGAACCTCTGTGCATAAACACTGAGGCAAGCGTTACCCCAAAGGGCATTTGGCTGGGAAGCCAAGTTTCAAGAAAATACAAAATCACACATGCCCCCACAATGCAAAGCATCATGGGCTGCATATGCAAATCACCACAGAATGTTATGCTGGTCCAACTTTAAGCAGAATTGCATGGTGCCGAAAGGCCTCTCACACAGTTTGCAATAAATAACTCACAATTATGAGTAAACACCAATCTGCTTGGCTAGAAATAGCCTTTACTGCTTTATACTCCTACTCTACCCCACACAACTCTTTCAAAGACAGAGAGAAAAGTAAAACCTAATTTAAAGTATAATTCAAAAATCCACAAAATCAGAAAATATTCCCTAGCAGTACAGTAGCACTAGGAAAAAACTTTATATTTTGCAGCAATTAGCTCTCAAAAACAAGTTTTAGCTATGTTTTCAAGACCTTTTTTGGCTCTCTTGCACCACAACAGACTGCCCTCCAACTCAACATGCAGCAGAATGAACTGGAAACAAGCTACTTGTGACATTTTACCTATCTGCCCACAATGCATTGCAAATTTTGCCTTTGGATCAATATTTCACTGACAAAATCAAAAGTTATGCCAGGGAAATTAGGCCACAAGGCAAAATTTGGAGCATCAATGGGTGAAATTAGCAGACCAATACATCTACATGAAATTTTGCCATGTACGCAAAATTGTGGAACCAAGCAAAATTTCACTTTGTAGATGTGAAACATTTCGCAAAGGTATATTAAACGAAATTTTGCCATTACGCAAAATCAAGAAAACAGGTGAAATTTTGTTTCGCATAGGTGAAACATTTCGCTTAATTGCAGAATTACACGAAATATTTCACCAAGTGAAATATTTCAGTTTCGCACAACATTACTTGTTGGTGCTAAATGGATAGTTTGAGTATATGTAGTCAAAAGTACTGTTGTGGTCTGCTGTTGATGTTGTGAAGTCTTGTTTGTAAAGATGTCATATAATATGCAAGTGGATTATTTTGTGCTGTATTGTTGTATGCATCAATATTGGTATCCTGAAGTAGTATGATTGGGGGAAGTGTAAGTGGTGTAATAATATATTTGAGAATGTAGAGTAGGTCAGTCAGTGGTGTTTTTTTTTTTCTGGTCTGTATATTGCTATTATGAGTAGTTTGGGATTGATAAATTGTAAGTACTGTATATGTCTGTTGTTGTATCCTAGGTACAGTATGTTGGTTGAATGGAAATCTGCTTTGAGACACAGCATACAATGCCATCTTTTTGTGATGTGGTGTGTATGTTTGTCATTGATGTATACATTGTGATCTGGTAACTGATTATGTTCTAGGGTGTACTGTGATTGGAAATTGATTTCGGTGAGAAAAAGTTGCATAATGCATAATGTTTGTGTGTGATGTTATGGATTTGTAGTGTTTTCTGAGTGATTGTATATTGTGATATATTTGGTCTTTGGATCGGTCCTGTTCAAAATTTTCATCAGTGACATAGTGGATGAGATAAATGGCAGAATAGCACTCTTCATGAATGATACCAAGTTGGAAGGCAGGGTGGATAGTGAAGTAGCCATAAAAAGCCTCCAGAATGACCTAAGGAGATTAGAAAGATGGTCTTAGGAATTGCAGCTTAACTTTAATGCCAAAAAATGCAAGGTAATGTACCTTGGAAGAAACAACCTGAGAACAGGATATTGGCTGAATGGTGTCCAAATCTGCACATCATCCGATGAAAGGGAAATTGGGGTGTTGATCTCAGGCAACCTAAAGGTGTCCAGTCAGTGCAACTCAGCATGTAGTAAAGTCAGCAGAATGTTGGGATGTATCAGCAGAAGTTTTGATAGCAGGAACAGGAGCCTCATCCTTCCTCTCTACAGATCCCTGGTAAGACCCCACTTGGAGCATTGTGTCCAGTTTTGGAACCTGCACCTGAAAATGAACATAAATAAACTGATGACAGTACAGAGAAGAGCTACTAAGAAGATTACAGGTTTGAATGAGCTGTCATACGACAAACGTTTGGAGGAGCACAATGGCAGTAGAGACATCCCTCCAAAATGTATGTATTTTGGGTCTGGACCAAAATATATGAAAGTGGTCTCCTCTAGCTCCACAGTGTCTCCAGCATTGATAAGAGCACCCAGGGGAGTAGTGACAAGTAATGGTGTGGCTTTTGAAAAAATTAACTATTACGTTCCATCAAAACTCCCACCATTGAAAAGAGCTGGTTGTTTTGTGTATCACTGCCCAGGTTTTAGTCTTCAACTGATGGTCTATTTCTGCAGAGAGAGCTGCTTCTGTTCCAAATGGGGTGGGGATCCCTATGTCTATGATCTTGAAAGAGGGTATAACGATGAGAGATTACATGGGTTTCCACACCCGCCCTGCATTCCTTGAGAGATAGTGTTCCATAAAAACATAGAAACTGATGGCAGATAAGGACCACTAGTCCCATCTAATGTGCCAATTTTTTATGCCTACTGTAAAAGCCACAGACCCTACTTGAGCTCCAGCTTTACCTCCTTGTTCCTATTGCTAAGGTTCCCCTATGCTTGTCCCATGCATGTTTGAATTCTCCGACTGAGTTTTCACCCACCACCTCTGCTTGCAGTCCATTCCCTGCATCAATGAAGAAATATTTCCCCATGCTACTCCTTAGTCTACCCCTTCCAACCTCATGTAATGCCCCTTCACTCCTGGACATCTCCTTTTCTAAAAGATGATACCATCTGGTACCCTATTTACACCTTTTAAATGTTTGTAGGTTTCTATCATATCTGCCATGTCTCTCCTTCTCATCCAGGGTATACATGTTGAGATCCCCTAGTCTCTCCTCATATGATGTTTGGTGCAGGCCTTGCACCATCTTTGTTGCCCTTCTTTGAGCTGCCTCCGCCTTGTCTATGTCCTTATGGAGATGCGGCCTGCAGAACTGGACACAGTATTCCAAATGAGACCTCACCAATCATCTGTACAGTGACATCATCACCTCCTTTCTTCTCCTGGTAATACCTCTCCCTATGCACCCCAGCATCCCACTGGATCTCCCCACAGCCTTGTCACATTGTTTGGCCATCTTTAGGTCATCAGATATGATTACCAAAAATCCCTTTCCTGTTTGATGACCATTAGTATCACCCCCCAATCATGTAATCCTCCCCTCGGTTTCTGCACCCCAAATACATGATTTTGCACTTTTTCATATTGACTCTCAGCTGCTACACTCTAGACCATTCCTCCATTTTACCTAGGTTCTTCCTCACTTTTTTCACTGCTCCCAATGTGTTCACCCTGTTGCAGATCTTAGGGTCATCCGCAAAAAGGCACACCTTCCTTTCCAGCCCCTTCACAATATCACTTATGAAGATATTAAACAGGACTAACTCCAGGACTGATCCCTGTGGCACCCTGCTGGTCACTCTCCTTCCCACAAATTGAGCTCCATTTACCATGATCTGTAACCCAGTGGGGTACCACAGGGATCAGTGCTGGGACCGGTCCTATTCAACATCTTCATCAGTGACATTGCGCAGGACCTAGAAGGCAGAATTTCACTGTTCACTGATGACACAAAACTCTGTAACAGAGTAGACACACCAGAGGGTGTAGACAGAATGAGAAGGGACCTGCAGAAACTTGAAGAATGGTCAGGGGTTTGGCAGTTGAAATTCAATGCAAAGAAGTGCAAGATAATGCATATGGGGCACAAAAACCCTGGCACAATATATCAGTTGGGGTGAGAATATAGCATGCACCAAGCAGGAAAGGGATCTTGGGGTTGTCATCTCTGATGACCTCAAGGTAGGAAACAGTGTGACAAGGCAGCAGGTAAAGCAAATAGGATGCTGGGATGTATAGGCAGGGCATCACCAGCAGGAAAGGGAGGTCATAATTCCGCTATACAAGACACTAGTGAGGCCCCACCTGGAGTACAGTGTACAGTTCTGGAGACCATACCTACATAAGGACATAGACAGGGTAGAGAATGTTCAGAGGAGGGCAACAAAGATGGTGCATGGATTGCATCACAAGTCCTATGAAGACAGGTTGAAGGAACTGAACATGTACTCCCTGGAGGAGAGGAGGGAGAGAGGATATGATAGAGACATACAAGTATCTTACAGGGAGGAACAGGGTGCAGGAAAACACTATTTTTAAGCGAAAAAGATGTTCCAGGACTAGAGGGCATGGGATGAAGTTGGAGGGAGGATGATTCAGAGGAAACATGAGAAAGAATTTCTTCACAGCACGGGTGGTGGACAAGTGGAACACCCTGCCAGAGGAAGTGGTGGGGGCTGAAACAATCATGGGATTTAAGAATGCATGGGATAGACATAAAGGAATTCTGGAGGTCAGGGGTAAGGGGCAACAGACTTCTAGGAAAACAAACTGAACTTACAAGCTCAAATGGGCAGACTGGGTGGGCCATAGGCCCTTATCTGCTGACACTGTCTATGTATCTATGTCTTCTATCACTCAACCAGTTCCTAACCCAGTTTACCACCCTGTGACCCACTCCCAGGCTGCCCAGTTTGTTAAGCAGTCTTCTATGTGGAATGGTATCGAAGGCCTTACTGAATCCAGGTAGAGGTAGGCCACATCCACCGCTCCCCCTTGATCCATGTCTCTAGTCACCCAGTCAAAGAAATCAATTAGATTTGTATGACATGACCTTCCTGCTGTGAATCCATGCTGTCTTGGATCCTGTGCTCTGCTGGATTCAAGGAGTTTCACAATCCTTTCTTTAAATAGTGATTCCATAATTTTCCCCACTATTGAAGTGAGGCTGACTGGTGTATAGTTTCCAGCCTCCTTCCTACTCCCACTTTTGTAAAGATAGACATCTGTCTTCCTTAAGTCCTCTGGAACCACTCCTGTATCAAGTGACTCATTGAACAGGCCTGCCAGTTGTGTTGCCAGCACCTCCTGTATCATAACTATTGTAAGTACATACGAGCCAAGCAGGTGAATGACCATAGCAGCTCAACTAAATTTGATAACCCTTGATCATCATTCTAGTGCAATAATCATCCAGTCTTTTTTTTAAATCTCCATGGTCCCACTACCGACCACCATACATGGCAAAGAATTCCACAGGCTGATAACTCTCTGACCCAGCCATGATGCCCTTTTCTTAGTATTAGCAGCTTCTCCCTGCAGCTGTAGTATTTGTGCCCTAGTATTATACCTGTTATCTCTCATATTCAAATCCAAACAATCCCATAAATCCGGGTCATTAAAAGCCTTGTACACCAAACATAGATCTCCCCTTAACCGATGATTCTCCAAAGCGTACAGCCCAACTTCTCCTAATCATTCCTCATAGCTCAAATGATTTACTGTATCAATCATCTTAGTCGCTCTGTATTGTACCCTCTCCAAAGCCATAACCTCTGACCTATTATAGGGTGACCAGTACTGGGCACAGTATTCCAAATGTGGCCTCACCAGAGACAAGTAAAGGGGCAACAGCACATTTCTGTCCCTGCTCTTTATATTCCTCCTTATATTTCCCAGTATGGAGTTTACCCTTTTAGCTAAGGAGTAGCAATGATTTCCATTCTCCAATTTATTTGTTATTTGAATTCCCAAATCTTTATCTTCCTTACTTTCTCTAAGGTTCTTACCAGCTAATGTATATCCAAAACACTTATTATTTTCTCCTAAATGCTTAACTGCACATTTCTCAATGCTCATTTCCAATTTTTTTCATTATTCAAATTTTAATTTTTGTTAGCGCTTTTTGAAATTGAGCTGCATCTACTGCATTCTCAGCTACCCTTACAACTTTTATATCATCAGCAAATTTGATAAGCCATGATCCTTCCAACATGGGCACAGATGTTGCATGTATTTTAAATAAGCATGGGCCCAGGACTGATTCCTGTGGGACCCCACTTGTAACAGCACTCCAGTTTGAAGTACAATATACCCTCTTATGCCCACACATTGTCTTTTATCAGAGAGCCACAATTCAATCCACACTAGTAAAGTACTATTTATACCTGTGTTATATAGGACCTGCACTAACTGGTCATGAGGGACCTTATCAAAGGCCTTGATCCGGTCCAAAAAGACCAAGTCCACTGCCTTACCCTCATCCAGCACCTTACTAACTTTGTTGTAAAATGTAAGCATATTACTCTGAGTAGATCTTCCTGCTGTAAATTCATGCTGAGTTTTATCCATCAAGTTAGAATCTATTAAATAATTCTCAATATAGTCATTGATGAGCCCCTCCAGTATTTTCTCCAGCACTGACATCAAACTCACTGGTCTGTAGTTCTTACTATCCTTCCTAGATCCTTTCTTTATGTTAGTGTTATGAGAGCATCCCTCCAAGCAGATACAACTATCCCTGTGTCAATGGATTTGTGGACTATCAAAGTAACAGGGCCAGCCAGTTCATTTGCCAGTTCCTTTATAACTCTAGGGTATAATCCATCAGGCCCCTGTGATTTATTTGGTTTCATTTTTTGTAATCTATCTCTTATGTCTTTGATGTCAAATTTTATAACTTGAGCATCTGATCCCACATAACTAGAATTAGCAGAACTGCTTACTGATTTATTGCTAAAAACTGAAAAA
This sequence comes from Neoceratodus forsteri, assembly GCA_016271365.2. Lineage (NCBI taxonomy): Eukaryota > Metazoa > Chordata > Ceratodontiformes > Ceratodontidae > Neoceratodus > Neoceratodus forsteri. The sequence goes on from CM057453.1 coordinate 1,390,872,753, forward strand.
ATATTCATTAAGCATATTGGCCATATCTATATCATCTGTAAAAAGATTTCCTGTCTTATTGACTAGTGGTCCCACCTGCCCCTTACTATCTTTCATGGTGTTTACATATTTATAGAAAATCTTATAATTGTCCTTTGTTCTTGAGGCAAGTTTCACCATAGTTCCCTTAATATTCTAGGATGTATCCCATCCAGTACCAGTGCCTTGTCCACTTTCAGTTTTGTGAGTTATTTTAGGACTCTCCCTTCCATAAATGGACTATGTCCATCTCCCTCCCATATTTGTTCATGTTGCCCAGCTGTGGACTCCTATTTGGCCGACAACCCCAACATGCACCCCGATGCCAGTTGGGGGTGGACAGCAGGTCAAAGTGGCTTTCAACCATAACACCGAATTTCCTCACTTTTGTCACTGTGGAACAACCCTAACTAATGCATTAAACTGAGTTTTTTGCCTATATATATATATATATATATGTCAATTGCAAAACATAAAATTACTACTAATAGATTTCTTTGACTGGGTGACCAAAGTAGTAGACCAGGGAGGGGCTATGGACATGGCTTACCTAGACTTTAGCAAGGCATTTGATACAGTTCCACAAAAAATGTTAATAAACATATTAGCCAGCCTGGAAGTGGGTCCCAGGGTGGTAGCCTGGGTAAAACATTGGCTAGACAACAGGACACAGAGGGTAATAGTAAATAGAGTCCACTCCTAAGAAAGAGGGGTTACTAGCGGGGTACCACAAGGTTCAGTATTGGGTCCAGTCCTTTTTAATGTCTTTATAAGTGACATTACAGAGGGACTGGAAGGAAAAGTATGCCTTTGAAGATGACACAAAGATCTGCAGTAGGGTTGATATACAAGGGAGGTGGAAAGGATGAGAAGGGACTTGTCAAGTTTGGAGGAATGGTCAAAAGTATGGCAGCTTAGATTCAATGCAAAGAGGTGCAAAGTAATGCACCTGGGAAACAAAAACCCAGGGGAATAGTACACAATGGGGGGGGTAGTAACAACAACAAAAGTGGAAAAAGGGACCTGGGGTAGTCATATCAGATGACCAAAAGGTAAGCAAGCAATGAGAGAAGGCAGTAGGGATGACTGAGGGGATACTGGGATGTATAAGGAGAGGCATCACCAGTTGAAAAAACAGGAAGTTCTTAACCCTCTGTACAGACAGTTGGTGAGATCCCATCTGGAGTACTGTGTGCAGTTCTGGAGACCTCATCTCCACAAGGACATAGACAAGATGGAGGCTATCCAGAGGAGGGCAACTAAAATGGTGCAGGGTCTGCAACAGAAGCCATACAAAGAGAGACTAAAGGAGCTTAATATGTATGCCCTTGAGGAAAGGAGGGAGAGAAGGGACATGATAGAAACTTTTAAGTACCTCAAGGGAATCAACAAAGCTCAAGAGGGTAGCATCTTTCAGAAAAAGAGATGTGTGAGAACAAGAGGACACAAGTTCAAGATAGAGGGGGGACGGCTCAGGGGAAATATGAGGAAGTATTTTTTCACAGACAGGGTGGTGGACACATGGAATGGTTTTCCTGAGAAGGTTGTGGGGTCAAAAATGTGGGGTAATTCAAGAATGCATGGGGCAGACATAAGGCAATTCTTGTGGGGAGTAGGAAGAAGTTGGCTGTTGGTTAACTAGGATCTGCAGCTTAACCAATAGATAAGGAAATGAGCAGACTAGGTGGGCCAAGCGGTCCTTATCTGCCATCAAAGTCTATGTTTCTATGTTTCAATACACATGGATTAGGAGTGGCCCAAGAGCTTGCTCCAAAACCAATTTGAGGTCTCAGAAGAGCAACCAAGCAGGTGTAGTTTGGAGAGGAGGAGGACATGGTTGACCATTTCAAAGCCCTTGGTCAGGTCAACAAAGGCAGCACAAGTGGCACTCCCCCTGTCCATGTTTATAAGGATGTGGTCAGTAAAGTGTGCTAGGGCTGTGGTGGTGCTGCTGTGGCTTTTGTGAAAAACATGCTCAGGCTGCACATGAGGTTGTGCTTCTCACTGTGTTCTGACAGTTGGTGATGGACAATTTTCTTGAGGAGCTAGCTTAGGTGGGGGAGGATAGATGTTGGTCGATAACTGTCAGATGAGCAGGGGTCAAACAGCTTTGAAAATGGGTACCATCTTAGCACATTTCCAAGGGTCTGGCATGGAGGAGGTGAACAGGGTCAGATTAAAAATAAAAGTGAGGGGTTTGGAGATAGCTGGGGAGATAAGCTTGAACAGGACAGGGGAGAGGCCATCTGAACCAGGGCTACCCTGGTTAGGAAGACTCTGTGGGAGTTTGGAAGTATCCTTTAGGGAGATGGCCCTGAAATAGAAAGGGAGGGAGGAGTGGTGGCACTGTGAGAGAAGGATGAGGGCAGAGAGTTTGTGCAGGTTCCCAGGTTAGTTAGTTGTCTGCCAGGAAGCTTGCTGATGTGAGATGAGAGGTTGGTGAATTTTATATTAAAAGTCTGAGCTACCTCAGATATCTCAGTCAGATGGCCAGTAGGGGAAATAAGTTGAATAAAAGGACTGTTTGTGTGGGGATTGGGAAGGGAGCTAATAGAGCCCCAGCACTTCCTGGGATTACCAAGGCTTTCCCTCTGCAGGTTGTAGTAGTAGTTCCATTTCTGGAATTTGGCCATGTACTTACATTGATTTTGCAGGTGCCTATACACATTCTACAGGGCAGAGGAAGGGGCCAATTTGTTGGCAGCCCACTTACATTCCCTAGCTTTCATAAGGGTCAGGAGTTCTTTAGTAATCCAGTAGGTACACCCACCACTCAATCTCCTACTCATGAGTGGGAAGTGGCAGTCCTGTATAGCTAGAAGGGCATTTGTGAAAAAGTCACAGCTGATGTTACATCGGTTAGAGTGTAGAAGCCTGACCAGTTAGTGGGCCTGTCATCATCCAGCAGGAGAGAGTGGCATTGGCACAGTTAAAATTATGAAAAGATAGGTATTTGGGGGGACATGTAGTCTTACAGAACCAGATGATGTACATGGGGTAGTGATCACTTAATGAGTCAGCCAGTGTACTGGCCTGATGTACTCTGTTTTCTCTATCAGTGACCACCCAATCCAGCAGGGTATGGGTAGAGGTACAGTACATGGGTTGTGTTTAATGGGGATAGAGATTATTCCAACAGTATTATTTATTTACTTAAGCACTGACTATTTATTTTATAACTCAGTTATGATGTAGAGTTAAAATTTTGTTTAGGTTATGTGTAATTAAGTAGATACACGTGTGAGCAGGTAAATATATGGTAATGTTGTAGCACATGACTGGCCTTCCTGAGGAAGCGCACAAGCACAAAACTGGTCAGGACACTAGTGGTGATTGCTCTGATTCCAAGTCCAGGAGAGGCGCTTGAATTGTTTAAGACAGGTGTGTAAAATAAATTATGCTTTCTTTATATGGTGCTGGTGCCAGTCTTTTTTCTCTGAACATTATTGGATGTTGATAAGGCACAGTGAGTGATGGAGCTGCTTTTTCCTCAGGACAAACCTGCATTATGTCTGCTGCTCAGTTGCTCCTGATGCTGCTGGTTCATGCTTCTTTACGCTACTTCTATTTTGGGGGGGTCCTACCCTATCAACATTATGTTTGCTGTTGGGTCCCACAGTGCATAGCTTGGGTAACCCTTGAAGTGGGTGCATAAGGAAGGGTGCTGTCCATTATGGTGACACCTTCCTCACGCAATCCACTCACGGTGACTGACAGGTAGGGCGAACGGATGAGGGGGTGGGCGAACTAGGCGACAGGATGTCGCTATACGTACATGTGTGGGGGGGTGGTAGCGAGCATGGCGAGCGTGGGCTGGGGTGGAGAGGCTGTAGGGGTGGCACTGTGGTCATCAGTCATGCTGTGGCATGGCGTTGGAGATTGGGCAGTGGCTGCGGTGGCTGAGGTACTGGGTTTGGGTCTAGGCACTGGTGCAATTTTTATTGCGCCCAGCCTGAACCTTTTTATTTTTACTACTTTCACCCCCCTGACATGCACCCCCCTGGAGTTGAGAATCCTTAAGTAGGGGGGGTGCAGGGGGTGGTGTGGGGGGGTGCATCCCCCACACAGAAAGTAGTGAAAATATGTCCTGGTGCCATTGTGCTGTTGCGCCAGGGTTGTCAGAATGCCAAAAATGTGTTTGGCACACTGACTGAGTGATAACGGCGATTGCCTTTAGGTGTTCGCCGTTATCACATAGACCCCTTAGCTTGTGGCTTCCCTGTTATCCCTACAGTGGGAAACTGGGTTGTCTCAGTGGGGCATCGTGGTTTCAATTGGTAGAAGCATGCTTTTACGTAAACTATGATTTAGCCTGCTCCTTTGCCTCAGCAGCTTTCAATCTTCCTGGTCTAAATACTTTAACCTCACAATCTACATGGCTTCAAGGTATCTATTGCATTCCATTACAGCATTGCAAATGCTCCTTACTCGACTAACCTAACTTTGCATTAATGGCATTTTAAGTATTCATGCTAATCATCTGAATTCACTATACATGCTGACACAGTACCAATCAGCTGCTTTGTGTGAACTATATGATTTTGCTTCTTTATCCTATCAAGAGTTTCAGTACACTTCATGCCTTGACCAGCAAAAAAGCTTTATTTCAATCGCTTGTGCTACCTGGCTAATAAAGAACTACCTAAACTGCTATGCTAGCATTCTGTAAGTTATAGCATCTTCTCCTCCAGAGTAAGGAGGTGTTTCCTTTTCCTACAGTGAGGAAGCTTTCCATTCTGAAACCATCGCTAAAACAAAATAGTTGAAGACTTGAGGGAAGATGATCTTGGCCTTGGATCTCCAGAGATTTCCTCCTCAAAGGTTTTTTTTTTTATCTCCCCTGTGCCACAGATCATAATACTTAGTTAGTTTTAGTAATATTCTTAGATTACTTAGGTTCTGCTGCTGGATGGTGGCCCTACTAAGCTGTTCCCTCTCTTCTTAGGAAGCCCTTTGCTGTTATCAGCACAAGCCAGGAGGGCTGTCTTTGGCAAGATGGGAGAGTGCCTCAGAAAAGCACTAGCAAACAGGCTAGAAGGAGGGGTGGATCAACAATGGGGAAACATCAAGACTATCATCACAGAGTCAACAAGCCTTTGTGTGAAGCAAATAAACAAATCAAAATGAAAGAAAAAGCCACTATGGTTCTCAAAAGAGGTGGCGGGGAAAGTCAGAGAGAAAAAGATAGCATTCCGGAAGTATAAGGAAACACAGAAGGAGCGGGACAGAGAGCTGTACCAGTTAAGGCAGAAGGAAGCAGGGAGGGAAGTCAGAATAGCAAAGGCCCAAACTGAGGAAAAGATAGCCAACTTGGTTAAGAAGGGGATAAAACCTTTATAGAGGTACATCAGAGAGCCGAAAGACAAAGGGAGGGATAGTGAGGCTGAATAGAATGAACGGTGGGTGGGCAGAGGGGACAGTGAAAAGCAGGGATACTGAATGAATATTTCTGCTCAGTATTCACAAAGAGGAGGGTAAGTGCCTAATCCAATTAACAGAAGCACTATTGATAGGAGGTCAATCCCAGTCCTTTCACAGAAGAAAGGTCTGCAGGAACTCCTAAAACTGAAGGTGGACAAAGCAATGGAGCCTGATGGAATTCACCCCAGAATTCTAAAAGAATTAAGGGGAACTAGTGAAACCACTGGCTACTCTTTTAATAAATCATGGGAGGATGGTGTGGTACCCGAGGACTGGAGGAAGGTGGATGTGATTCCCCTTCACAAAAGTGGGACCAAGACAGAGTCAGGAAACTACAGACCTGTCAGTTTGACCTCTGTGGTAAGGAAAGTGATGGAGTCACTTCTGAAGGAAAGAATTGTTGAGTACCTAAAGGCCAGTGGGGCACAGGACCCAAGGCAGCATGGGTTCACAGCAGAAGAAGGTCATGTCAGATGAATCTAATAGATTTCTTTGACTGGGTGACCAAAGTAGTAGACCAGGGAGGGGCTGTGGACATGGCCTACCTAGACTTTAGCAAGGCATTTGACACAGTCCCACACAAAAGATTAATAGTGAAATTAACTGGCTTGGGAGTGGGTCCCAGGGTGGTAGCCTTCGTAAAACATTGGCTGGACAACAGGACACAGAAGGTAATTGTAAATGGAGTCCACTCTGAAGAAAGAGGGGTTACTAGTGGGGTACCGCAGGGTTCAGTACTGAGTCCAGTCCTTTTTAATGTCTTAATAAGTGACATTGCAGAGGGACTGGAAGGAGAAGTATGCCTCTTTATGGATGACACAAAGATCTGCAACAGGGTTGATATACAAGGAGGTGTGGAAAGGATGAGAAGGGACTTGGCAAGGTTGGAGGAATGTTCAGAAGTATGGCAGCTAGGATTCAATGCAAAGAAGTGCAAAATAATGCACCTGGGAAACAAGAACCCAGGGGAAGATTACACAATGGGGGGGGAGGTAGTAACAAAAACAAAAAAGGGACCTGGGGGTAATCATATCAGATGACCTTTAGGTTAGCAAGCAATGTGAGAAGGCAATAGGGAGGGCTGGGGGTATACTGGGATACATAGGGAGAGGCATCACCAGCAGAAAACAGGAAGTTGTTATCCCTCTGTACAGACAGTTGGTGAGACCCCATCTGGAGTACTGCGTCCAGTTCTGGAGACCCCATCTCCACAAGGACATAGACAGGATAGAGGCAGTAAAGAGGAGGGCAAATAAAATGGTGCAGGGTCTGCAAGAGAAGCCACATGAGGAGAGACTAAAGGAGCTTAATATGTATACCCTTGAGGAAAGAAGGGAGAGGGGGGACATGATAGAAACTTTTAAGTACCTCAGTGGAATCAACAAAGTCCAAGAGGGTAGCATCTTTCAGAAAAGGAGACATGCAAGAACAAGGGGACACAATTTAAAGATAGAGGGGCAGTTCAGGGCAATGTGAGTATTTTTGCACAGAGGAGGGTAGTGGATGCATGGAACAGCCTTCCTGAGGAGGTTGTGGGGTCTAAAACTGTGGGAGAATTAAAGAATGCATAGGACAGACATAAGGCAATTCTTGTGGGGGGGGGGGTAGGAAGAAATAGGCTGTTGGTTAACTAGGATCTGTGGCCTGTCCTGTAGGTAGGGAAATGGGCAGACTAGATGGGCCAAGCGGTCCTTGTCTGCAGTCAAAGTCTATGTTTCTATGTTTCTATGTTAAGCCATATTATTGGAGCTATCCTGCTAACTTATGCATCTCATTTATGTTTCATTAAGCTGCCTGTTGCTGTCAGTCTGCTTCTCTACCTCCTAGTCATCAATCAATCAATCAACCAACCAACCAATCAAGCTTTATTTAACCAGGTGAAACACCATTGAGAGAACTCATTTACAAGGTGGACCTGGGCAGGTACACAAGGAACATACAACAATAGCAACAACTTGTCAATGAATAAGCAATGGAAGTGTACAGTAAATACATATTAGTCACACATATGTACAATAGTAACAACATGATCAGAATAAAGAAACAATAAGAAGCGTACAGTGACTTCATGTTACAGTGATTTCATTCAGGTCCATCTGATAAACATTGTGAGGTAGGTACTCTTCCAGTGTTTATCAGATCTTAGCATAAAGGTGAACAACATGATAAATGGTACGTAAAACAATAAGCAGTCAAAGTGCTGGGTGCCAGTACTGACTAGGAGAGGTAGCCTGAGAAAGAAGAATAGTAGGGAAAAACTATCAACATTGTTTAGCCAAGTTGCTGGGCAACATTTGGAGAGGTGGCCTGGAATAGTAAAAGTAGGAAGGGGGATGGACAATAGGAAGATAAATGAGGTGGCTTGGAAAAGCAGGGATAACAGATCAGGCTGCAATGCATGTAGAAAAAGAGCAGTCTATTATAGGGTAGATCAGCAGGAACAATGTTGGGAGGACAGAAGCTTATGGCAAGCTGCTACAATTCTTTTGGGGTTCCTTCCTAAGGTAACTTTAGCCAAGGGACCCTTCCTGTGGCACCTCTAGGGGTGGAACCCTCCTACAGGGTTCCTTGCCTTTAGTACACCTACAGGGTGGTAATTCCTAATGGAATAGAGAGTGCAAATAACTAAAACATTTTTATACAGTTGTATAAGCATAACATTATTCTGGTTGTGTAGGCCATTGAATTGAAAGGTTGCGCCTGCAGTTCAATGGGTGAGCAACCAACCATGCCTGCTTCCTGAGCTATATCAGCAGTTCCTCCCAGCCTCCATGTGAAGCACTTTCACTTTTCCCCACCATCCTCCCCTCCTCCTCCAGCAGCTCGCCCCTCTACTCCCCAGGGGTTCCTTCCTAAGGTACCTTTACCCAAGAGACCCATTCCATGGAACCTCCCTCTTAGAGGGTTCCATGCCTTCAGTACCCCTACAGGGTGGTTATTTCTAATGGAATAGAGAGTGCGAACAACCACAATGTTGTTATACAGTTGCATAAGCATATTATTCTGGTTGCATAGGCCATTGAATAAAAAAGAAAGAATGCGTTCCTTTTTGTAGTAAATAAACTGCCTTTTGTGATGATATGTCAGTGCTGTTTATGAATTTTTTTACACTATATTGCAGTTGTTTTTTTGTAAATTTTATAGCTTCTTTTCTAGCTGCTTGAAGTAAATTGTGCATACCTCTTTGTGATTTGTTAACTTATGAAAACGTGCATTGCACGTGTATTAGCACTGAGTACAAATCATATGTCCATGTTTGCTTTCCATACTAATAGAATGTTTTCATTGTAATTGTCAATGTTTTGTTGTGATGGAGAACATTTTAGAAATACAGTGGTGCGATTCATAGAGGTTTGTATGATTGCTAGGTACTGGATGAATGTGATGTTAAGCCTATCTTGTAACATGTCAAAAGAAATATTTTTATCAGGAAGTTTCTGAAGTGCTGTATGTATGTCCTGTATTGTTAGGTTGTCAGTATGTGGCATGTTTTCATGCTGTTTAAATGGTTGCAAGATACCTGTTTGTGTCAGTGGAAATTAAGGGGACTTGAATTTATACATTTTTGCAAGTTTGTGAGAGCACATGTGTTTGTATACAGTAGGTAGTAAATCTATGGTAGTGGGTATTGTATTTGAACATGTTATATTATGTGTCTATATAAAATGAAATGCTTGAGTTTGAAGTGTTATAAAGTGGTGCATTTTCAATCTAATTATAGGACCAGTGCACCCCCCCCACACACACTCTGCTGCTTAAAAGTCTGCAATTTATTCAAATAACTCCAGTATTTTATTTGTATCAGATTTTTAGAGGGGGTTCTTGGTTTCACCTTTTAGCTGAATTATGATCAAGCCTGACCAGCACAACAAGGTGGCCACCTCATCAGTCAGGAAAAAGCATCATATTTTACCTTTCCATTCTAAGCTGAAATTCCCCTGCTTTCACTCTGTCTTATAAGGAAACATCTCTCTGGCTTCATTCCTTATATCATGTACTCCATACCAGGTGAAAAGAGTGCTTCAAATATAGTGCTGTAAAAAACACCCTTCAAAAAGCTTGGCTGCTTTGAGTGATAAGGGTAGAATAGCGTATGGTAATAACCGCTTCCCCTGTAGCTGTGAAGCCAGGGGTGGAAGTAACGAAGTAACTCAAAGTGTGGTGGCTTTTGAGCTGTTCCCATGGTAAAGAGGGCTAAGGCACAAGAAGTTCAGGCAACACAGAGTGGGAGACTAGGGTTCTGTTTCCTGTCTCCTGATTCTTACTTCTGTCCTCTTCCCAACATCCACAGTTTTTTTTCCATGTTTCATCCCAAAATCAAGAACCACCCCCAGGTTTTTACCCATCCCCATGTTCTGCCCCCTCTGGAGTTGATTATTTTAGTATTGGGGTGCAGAGAACAGAGCCCCTCCCACAATCGGGGGATATAGGGAGCACAGCCCTCCACAAAAACAAAATGTACATTTTCTCTTTTTGCCATGGTAGCAGTCGTCGGTGTGGTTTTGGACTGCTACTATTGAAGCTGTTTCTACTGATTTGGAATGGTGCTATTTTTGACAATACCATTTTTGCTGCACACTTGTTTATGGTGCTGTTGTTGTTTTCTCCACTTTGACCTAGTGCCCATGTGCTGTGGCCAATAGGAGATTCTCAGGGGAGCTCAGCAATTAGGAGAAGGCCACAGTTCTGCATGCAATTCAATATAAAGGATATGGCAAGCTCAACCTGTCACATTTACAATACATCGTTATAAAATTTGTAGGGGTGCACCTGGTGTGTGACCAAACAAAAGCATACAATAAAGGTACCAGTGCTCTCCCCCTCCTACACTATGCTGCTCAAAAGCCTGCAATTTATTAAAAAACCTCCAGTATTTTTACTTTCTTTTAGATTGTTAGGTGTGCTCTTGGTCTCATCGTTCAGCTGAATTATGATCAAGCTGGACCACTACAACAAGGAGACCACCTCGTTCATCATGAGTTAATGGCAAGGAAGATTATGGAGAGTTAAATAATAACATTGAACTAGCAGTATTTCTAGAAGTAACTAACAGCATCAGTTATGTATTCTTGTTGTTTTTCTGTCCTCCCCTCCCCCCGGGGGTCTGCGTGCATTACTTAGGTAAATTGACTTAACAACCTTTGGTAAAAAAGCTTCTGGCTGTAAATAGTAACTGTTGTATTAAACATATTTAAAAAATATATTTTCATGTTTATTTTGCACCTGAATACAATATGGACATGGTGACAGTCGAAGAAACTAAGGTTTGTGCCTGTTTTTTTTTTTGGGGGGGGGTTGCCATGTAATTTTTAAATGCACTATTCGTTCCATTTATCGTGGCAATCACTAAGAGATGTAATAACGGGAAGGGTGAATTGCCATGTTGTGGGGAATAGTCTTTCTGTGTAATTGAATGAGCTGACATGAAGGAATTTTAAATGTTTTATTGCACTTGTTAATTGCACTGTGTATTTAAGTATCTGTATCAAACTGAGCACTTCACTTCTGATGAAGCTTGGTGTAGATCCAAGCTAAACATAAGCCTGTTTGCTGTGGCTACTATACATTGCGGTTATTAGCCTTCTTTGCACCTTAGCACTTTTTTCAATGAAATAACATTTGGAACATACAGTATATATCCTTGGTTTGGGTGCTGCTTTTTTCATTTCTGATTCATATTACCAGTGTAAAGCTGTTCTTAATTTTCTTGTTTGCTATGATACACATTATTTTCTTCATCTTCTGTTGATAAAGATGCTGATGTTGTGTCTTTGCTACTGTTATGTGTTATATGAGACCTGCACTCCCATTGTTTATTTATAGACACATTATTTGATTTAAAACTATTCATTATGTGTTATTAGATATGCAGCTGATTGTATGACTTTGGCAATATGTTTTCATCGAAAATGTGTAATAAGAGAGTTTTCTTTTGAGGTTCTCTGGGATAGTATCTGTATCATGAAGCTGTCTAGATAATGCTGTTACTGTCATCACTGTATCTGCAGGGACATTAATGACTGCTCCATTTAGTTGTACTTGTCCTCCTCATCATAATGCAGTGATTTGCATGTAGGGGTAAAAATGCAATTAGATGTAGAAGCCCTTATATGAAGGTAAATCATTGCAAGTTGCAATGCTATTGGTGGCTTCATCTCTGTCACACTCACGGGGCTGGACATTCAAATACAGTATTTAGTTGTGGTGCAAAATGAAACTTCTCCAACATTACAGCACAATTTCATTTTGCCCTAGAACTGAGATATTAAAAGGAAGTGTCTTACTTTCCCATGGATGTATTATTTATTTTGAAAACTACTATATTATTGCAGAGGTAACCAGCTAGGATACACATTATGGACCCAATTTTCAAAGGTTGATGCAGGGTTTGCATCAAGCCCTACATCAGCTGCAGTGCTTGGCACAACCACACCAAATAGTTTGCTGCACCTGCACCCAATTTTTGTACATCAGACACAGTTTTTTCAGCAGCTTGCACCAAAGCATTGGTACAAGCCCTGAAAAAAGGGTCCCCAATTGGTGCAAAGTTAGACCGGGGGGAACTTGTGCAATTTGTACCTTTTGGTGCAGAGGACTGAAACTTGCAATTTGCGGCAGAGAAATGCCAGAATCCCCTTGAGCCATTTGTTTGGTGCACCAGAGACTTGCAGCATCTGCAAATCTGTTGAAAATCTGGCCCTATGTCTTCTTTCTAATGTGGCCCAGTCATTGGAGAAACATCCAACAAAGGGAATATTTGATCCACGTACTGGATAAGGTTTTAAGAATTTATTATGTAGTGTTCACACACAGACAAAGTTCTACCCAGGTGGTCCAGAGTCATAGCCCAATGGCTCACTGAACCTCTCATGACTGCAGTTCCAATATTTCATGATGCCACCTGTCACTTCTTCAAGGCAGGCTCTATTTGCACCCACAGTCATCAAGTCTAATAGCTTCCATTCTATTACAAAAAAATCTTCAGGCTCACTGGGTATCCCCTCCCATCTTAGTATTCAAGATCACTTGTATTTTCACATTTGTACATTTTACTTATGCCTTTTTATAGGGTTACATTATTTGATTGCCCCTTCCCACATCATACTGTATTTCCTATTCAGCAAATGCATAACCTTTTCAAGTCAGTCTTGTGTGAGGAGTCACAAATTTTTAAATTCTTGAAACCTTAGCCAGTGAATGCATCCATTGTTCCATTTGGTGGCTAGTTTGCAATGTGTGACTTCAATAGATCCCTCCTGGATTTTTGTTTTCTTTTTCCAGGCATTAAGAGCAAATTGTTGCCAGTTGACAGTAAGGGGTTCTCATGTCTGCCATCTGCACTGGTCTCTGTCTTTTAAATAGGGGGCCATAAAGTTGCCAGAACCATCAACAAATATGGTGGTGCTATCAAAACTGCAATGCACAACAGACACACTGTAGCAATAAAATGTTGCAATTCTTCTACTGCAATTTGGAAATGTGATATCCACTAAGAATCTACCACCTAAGCTTGTGGGTTTGCAACATTATTTATTATTTATTTTTTGTTGTGCCCCATTTCAAGTTTAGAACTCTGCAGAATGCAATGCTCTGTAAGTATAATGCTGGTAGAATCATAGTTCTACTTCTGAAAACCTTGGTAGAATTTAAAGTGAATTGTGATTTTGTTTTCAAAAGTAAATCTCAGGTTTTCAAAATGAACCGGGTTGTTGTTTTGTTAAATTGTGAAAATGTTCTGTGGAAAAACAGTGGGAACTGTGGACCTTTGCTGTGTTCTTCAGAATTTCTTATCAGTTGATGGAATTGCACATTTTCCACAATTTTATGCAGCAGAAAAGGTTAATTCCACCTGAGGCAGATCTTTGCAGAATTCAGCAAATAGGATTTTCACAACTCTGCACAGCACTACTCAAGTTACAACCACTTGTTTTGATTGGCTTCTACTTACAATTTTGTTTTGCAGGCCCTTTTTGTATTATTGTTCCAGTATGGTAATCATGTTTTAATGTGGAAAATCAAATGTTTTACCAGCCTGCTGGTGACAATTGGCATACTGTCGGTTGTATATAGGCTAGGGTGCCCAATACTGGAAACAGTAGGGGGTCAAATCAGTTGCAGAAGCGAGTTACTTGGCTTCCTCCTGGGAGAGAGGGCATGACTCACCGAACATCCATGCAATCTTCCACATTCCATCAATGTAGTGGCATTGTCACCTGTGAAGGCAGTTGCTCCTCCCCCTTCTTTGTGCTTGGACAGGTACCTGGTCAGAAGAGAGCAATTCACAGCACTAGTCTGGTAAGTGCTACCACAGACAGTGAAGGGGGATTTACAGCACTTGCTGTAAGCGCCCTCCTAGTCACTGTCATTGGTGCTGAGGACAGACAAGAGCACTGGGATCCAGGAGACTGGCTGAGCTATTTCCATGGCTTGGAGGGCTGGGGCATTGAGCAGCTCATCCAGCGCCATTGAAGACCAGGGTTCTAATTCTGGTCTCCAACAATTTTACTGCACTCTGGACTTCAACTCTATTATGTGGGGCAGTGGAAACAGTAGTCCATGGCACCTTGATTTTTAACTTTCCCTGTGATCTGTTCCCCCCAGAGTTAGAATCCTTTAGTCTAGGGGGCAGAGCCCCCACAAAAGAAAAATTGGCACTCTTATTCCTGTGCACTCCTTGCCATCGCTATTGTTGTCAGCTCTCTTTGGATCCCGTGCCACTAGGACAAGGCGGGCTTGCAACAATGTCAATATTTGGGAGGCAGATACTGGAAAGTCTGGGGAAAATTGGCATGGCATACATGACTATTGTATATTTTAATTTAACATTTTTCTATTAACATGTTACAAAGAGCAAATTTAGATATGGCAGTTCCTTGTTTTAGATATTGTGCTAAGTGCTGGAGAAAATCATATTGGTTCAGTGAAGAGAAAGAGAAAGTGGAAGTTGCACACAGAACTCTCTGACTTGTGTTCTTCTAATAAGCATGAAAAAATTTCTGATTTTTTAAACTAGCCCTTCATCACACACATTATACGGTTATATTCTACTCCTGGACAATTGCTATTTGGGAAAATTGTTTATCTGTCTGTCTGTCTATCATGGCTGTACCATGTCGGTTTGACATGCTTTATGTCGACCGGCATCACAGTGAGAGGAATCATGTCGATCGCAAGTTGTGGTCATCATGATTTCTTCAAGTCTCCTTGTCCTTTTTTTTTTTTTTTAATCAGGGCCCCCAAACTTCTAGTTTCTTAACTCCAGTCAGAGTTACTTTGGGGTGGGAGTGCAGACCCAGGAGACAGTGTACCCCTGTCTTGGGCACACCAACACAGTGACCTGTTGACCAAGTGTCGATTTTGCCAACAGGATTATAGTTCACTGTGTTGGTGTCACCGTAAGGGGGAATACCATCTATTATATATACTGTATATGCAGTTATTTTTGCTTTTGATGAGTTACTAGAAATTTCAAGAAAAACTAAAAAAATCAAGAACATTGTAAAGCTCTCAGATCTGTTTACTTGAAAAAGTCATTTATTTTGGGAGGCAAATGCAGTACTAACAAACAACACAGCACTTCAGTCAAAACAATTGCATTATATTTTAATATCATGTGCTCCTCCAAAAATGCCCAATTTATTTAAATAAAAATATTTAAGTACTTCTGGATTTTCCTTAATATTTTTGCATTTCAGGATTTCATTGTATTATACCACTGGAGTCAATAGTACCAACATTACTGCAGCTGACTGTCATCTACCATACCCACTGTTTGTTAAACACAAACTAACTGTCACACATGATAACCTGACTATTCCAGATCTAGACTGCCAATTATGCAGTACTGAATACACTAATCCCACCAGGTTACTGACAGAGGTAGTCAGAATTATTGGAAAATCTTAAGAGGTAGCCTTGCCTCTTATTATTCCCCATCATGACTCCATGATGATATTTGGTTTTATGATATTTGCACTGCAATTACCATTGAAACAGTAAAAGCAGTAAATGCAAAGAAATTTGCAAGAAGCTGACTTCCTGTTCTCGGTATACTAGATTAAACAGAGCAATCAAGCACAATTGATTTCTATGGAATAATCCTTATAATGTGGCAGGCCCTGTGTGGCCTGGTGCTTTGATCTAATGGATTGTATTTTTAGAAAACCAAAGCCTACACACACTGCCAGTCCTTGTTCCATTATTAATGTCCCCTCAATTAAGCTCAGTTTACTATATATTAAGACTAGGTTCCTTTGCCTTATCTGTGGTGAAAAAAAAAGCATGTCATAGGCATCATAAATCACCAAACTTATATAGTCAATCAGGATCACCTACTGTTTTTATAAGCATTCCACTATGTCATATTTCCTAAAAATGTTTCTCATGGGCTTCCTTTCCTCTGATATATGCCATGGAAGTCATCAAGAAAAAGGGTAATTGATACATACACCACAGGAATGTACAGTGATAACATAATAAATAATCTTAATCAACTGTTAAGACTAGAGGAGTGTTTATATCCAAGATTTGTCTACTAGGAAACATGTCTCCAAAAAGTAGTTAATCCAGGTTAAAGAGACACATTGCACCATACCTTATCTCTCTGTTAGCTCCATTTGAAAATCATTCAATACAATGTATAGTAATCTGATTTGCAGTACAAGTCAACCAACAAACTCCCAGAATTTAAAATATTTGGTTGTGCTCTGCTAGTATCAATGTCTAAGAAGTTTCATAAACTTTTAAATTACTGTAATATGCATCAAATGTGTGTTTCTTTTCATTATTTGCTTCTAAAACACTGTTTACAGCAACAGCATCCCCTGTGTCAGATTGACTGAGTCATTCATGCATTGAGTGTCAGAGTTACTGTTGCATATTTATATAGATCCTTTCATGTACTGTAAGTCACAGTGTTAAATAGGACAATCAACATTACATAAAGTAGAGAAGATACATGCAGCATGAAAAATAAATCCCTGAACCACTTAAACAATTGAATAACTATTTTCTAAGCTGCTTTCAGATTTCTAGCACTTGTGTTTCCAGATGTACTGAGGAATCAATCTACAAAAAATAGTGTCCCTAAACAAGCAAACTCTGGCAGAGCCACTACGGCTGTAAATGCATTAACTAGATAAGGGTGTTTCATGGGCTTAAATGTAAACATGAATTGCCATTGCAAACACTAACTGAATCAAAGCATGGTACATTGAGACAGGGCAGACATAGAAACAATAACAAAGTCTGTATTACAGTTATCTATATGCTTCACATTTTATTCTATGCACTGTTATAGCAGTCAACTCAAGAGAACTGGGCCAACATATACATGAAGGTACTGTACCTTAACTGTGAACACTATATCTTGCGACAAGGTAGAAGATAAACACAATGTTGAGACATGTTTAGGAAGACATTTGATGTGTTTAATTGATTTTTTTAGAGATTGCTATACAGTACACACACACACACATTTAGTATAATCTAAAAGGCATATATCCAAATGTCAATGTAAATCTTACACATTTCATTACAAGTTGTTCTCTTGAAGGAAGATCTTACTCTACAAGGCCTAAAAATGGGAGTTAGGTTAAAGTAAACTGGGGTAGGTGTGTTATTGAGGGTACTGCATAGTTTATCTTTTATTTCTGCTCCACCCAGGCATATACAATATGAAAATCAACAACCTCTTGATATGAAGCAACAGTAATCAGTTAGTATGAGGACAGAACAAGTAGGAGACTGAGTAAGTGGGTAGACAAGAATAAGTATGGTAAGTCAAATAATATTTAAAAAAGTCTCACTATTATAATTCATGTTTTACAAATGCATCTGCACAGTTGACAATTTTTGTAAAAAGATAACAATTAAGCAATAAGGCATGACTGAGGGTAGATTAACAGTCTATTAATCACCCTCTAGGGGTGTAATGTAGTACAAGGTACAGCCAAGTGCCATATTGCCCTTAGGGGTTGACAACTGACTGTTAATCTAACTCCTGGGAGTGCCTTATTTTTATTATAAAAAAGGTATTCCAAAAGAAAAGTGTTAAAAGTTTACTTTTTGAATGTTTTCCTCATTTAGAGTGAGATTTTTAATAAAATTGTCCTTCCACCAACAGTTTAAGAATGCTGATTCAAAATCAGAATACAACATTCCAGTCATTCAACAGTGCTAGAGGATGGAATGCTGACAGGAAGAATCCATGTGCCATGGTGATCAGGCTGTGCATGGCAGTGTAACAGGGATTAGTGTTAGCTGTTGGAATCCTAAAAGCCAATCCAATTGCAACATTTCTGAGCCACTTTTTATAATGGGAGTTATTCCACATGGCACCTAATTTAAGTAAGAGGAATGAAGTTAATAAAAAATAAAACAAAGTGGAATGGAAGAGAAGTGGCCGTAAAATTAAGGGGGGGGGCAAATACAGAGCTATTCCAGTGGCAACAGGTGATGTGTTCAATTGCTTTGCATCTCAGGTCGGTGCACAGGCAAAAATAAAATAACAAAACATAATATATATGGTAATATGGAAAAATAAATAAAATACAGCTCACTGCAGAGCAGATTCCCAGCCACACAAATGTCCATGGCTGAGACATTTCTGAAACAAGCAGAAGAAGCAGCCATGCCTCTGGTTGAGTGCCCTTTCACTTCCCCTGGAAGAGGTTTATTGTACTTCTGGTAACAGAAAACAATGCAGTTTGCCAATCATTTAGACAGGCACTGTTTTGAAACTTCTGTGCCCTGTCTTTTGGGTGCAAAGGGAACAAACAACTGATTGGACTTATGAACATCTTTAGTCCGGTTAATGTAGTAATGCAGAATTCTGTGTACATCCATAGTGTGCAGAACAGCTTCCCTCAGATTAGAGTACTCAGGAAAGAATACTGGCAGTTAAATTGTCTGATTCAACACACTCAGAAACCACTTTAGCTAAAATCTTAGGGTCTGTACACAGAACCACCTGATCTCTGTGGAAAATCAAGCAAGGCTCCTTACACACCAGGGCCTGAAACTCTGAAATTCTTCGAGCTGAAGTAATAGCATCTAAGAAAAGTGTTTTCCAAGACAAATAGTGCATAACACAACTTGCTGCTGGTTCAAAAGGAGGCAAAGTAAGTTTTTCCCGAACAAAATAATTCAAGTTCCACAGGGGGACTGAATTATGAATTGGTGGTTTCAGATGGAAAATTCCTTTCCGGAAGATTTTGGAAATCTCCAATTGAGCTATGGTTTTGCCATCCATGGGGAGGTGGTATGCCAAAATGGCAGACAGATGGACCTTCAAAAAAGAATAGCTGAGGCCTGGATCTGAAAGATGCAAGAGGTACTCCATGTCCAGGGGCACTGGGCAAGAGAAAGGGTCCCAACCCTTGAAGGCTGCCCAAATGGAGAATCTTTTCCATTTCATGGCATAAGTAATTCTGGTAGAAGGCTTTATGGCCTCTACAAGGACCTGGGCCACTAGGGCGGAAACTCCAAAACAAGAAACACCTATGTCTACAGGTGCTACACATGCAGGTGGAGGGATTTGAGGCCCACATGCACCAGTCTGCTTTGCTCCTGAGTCAGAAGATCATGGCAGAGCGGCAGAGGGAACCAAATCTGATGAGGCCAAAGAGTGGCTATTAGAATCATATGAGCCCTTTCCACCTGTAGCTTCAGGAGAACACTCTGAAGCACTGGGGAGGGAGGAAAGGTGTACAAGAAGCTCCCTTTCCAGAAAAGAGACAGCACATCTCACCAGAAAACACCATGCCTGGGAATGAGCAAGCAAAAAATGTAATCATTTTGCATTGGATGGAGAGACGAAGAGGTCTATCTCTGGCCAACCCCACAGATTGAATAAGCTTTCAACTACCTCTTGATTTAGCTCCCACTCATGAGCCCTGACAGTGATGTGGCTCAGACTGTCTGCCAAGATGTTGCTGACACTCGGCACATGGACAGCAGTCAGGCAGAGGTCGTGCTGGACTGCCCAGTACCACACTCACATCACCTCCCAGCATAGAGGGTACAAGTGAGTGCCTCCCTGTTTGTTCTGGTACCAGACCACAGATATATTGTCGGTCTGAACCAGGAGTGTTCCCAGACATAGAAGAGACTGGAAGGTCTGGAGGGCATACAGCACTGCCCTCATTTCTAACACATTGATGTGTATAGATGCTTCCAGCTGAAACCATGTTCCCTGGGTCTGATGGTCTCCTATGTTGGCTTCCCAGTCTTGACATGAAGCATCCAATGTAAGGGTCATGGTAGGAGCAGGGGGTTGAAAGTGCACCCCCATGGAGAGATTGAACAACTCCTGCCACCAAAGAACATCCATCTTCATGTACCCAGACACTAGAACCCTGTGGTCCAGGTTGTCTAGCCATTGATCCCATTGGACATGAAGAGTCCATTGGGTCACTCTCTTATGCAGTCTGGCTAGAGGAACTGTAGGGACTGCAGCTGCCATCAGCCCAATAAGATGGAGGATCATCCGGGCTCTGGTCCAGCGTGAGTTGGCTATTAATCTGGCCTGTTCCTGTGGGGTCTCTACTCTGTCCAATGGGAGGAAGACCCTGCCCTGGACCATATCCAGTACCACCCCAAATCAATTGTAGGTACTGGGAGGGGAAAGGTGGGACTTGTGATAGTTGACTGTTATTCCAAGTCTGGAAAAGAGGTCCAGGGTGAAGGAGAGGGACTCCCTCAGACTGCTCTGTGATGGGGCTGACAGAAGCCAGGTATTCAGATCATTAGATCCCTCTGCAGCATAGGGCCACAGCCACCACTGCTAGGCACTTGGTAAAAATCTGAGGTGCCGAGGATAGGCCAAAAGGGAAAGTCTTGAACTGGTAATGTTCCCCCTGGAAGGAAAACCCAAGAAAATGGCAGTGGGCCTGGAAGACAGGGATGTGCAGGTAAGCATCCTGCATGTCCAGTGCACAAAGCCAATGGCCCTTGTGGAGCAGGGGTAGAAGTCCCTGGATGGTGAGCATGCAGAACCTCTTGTACTCGACATACAGGTTGAGCATGCTGAGGTCCAAGATAGGCCTTAGGTCAACCATCTCTTTGGGCACTAGGAAGAAATGGAAGTAGTACCCTCTTCCTATCTGTGCTGGATCCATGGGCTGTATGGCTGACTTTAGCAGAAGAGCATGTATCTCATCTCCTATCAGAGACAGGTGCCTTGGAGGATAATGGGAGAGGCCTGGGAGGTTGTCCGGAGGCCTATCTAGGAACCTTATGGTGTGACCGCTCAGTATTAACTGAAGGACCCAAGAGCCCATGGTTATGTCCTGTGACCCCGGAAGGTGGAGGGCAAATCATCCCCCCCACTGGTTTCCCCAAAGGATCTGGAGGAGGCAGGTGGGGTCCCCATGAGTCAGAAGGCCAAGAGGAGGGAATCAGCAGCTCCTCCAGGCAAGCTTCTGGGACTTGGTAGTGGGAGTAGGGGTTCCTGATGCTGGATACCGGCATTTGGCCTGGCCTTTGGCAGGGGCCTCTTTGGTCCGGCATCTCTGTTGCTGATGAAAAGGCTGTTTGCCTTTGTAACCCCTTTGGTACATGAAGCGAACATTGTGGATGGATTTACCATGGTCCTGCAATTCAGTGATAATATCCTTGGCATCACTTCCGAATAACATGGATCCCCTGAAAGGGGCATCCAGGATGGAGGTCTGGATGTCTTGTGCCAGGCCAGCAATCTTTAGCCATGAATGTTGCCTAATGCAGACAGCAGTGACTATGGTGTGAGCAACTGAGTCTACTGTGTCATAAGTGGCCAAGAGGGCATGACGACAGGAGATTTTAACCATTCTCACTGTCTTGGCAATCTCAGCCTTAAGCTCCTGGTCCTGGATAGCTTTCAGCTTAGACTCAAGTGAGGCCAGGGAAGATTTCTGGTAGGAAAATATATGAGACACATAATTAAGGGACCTGAGGGTGCAAGTGGAGGAGGAATGGATCTTGCAACCAAAATTGTCCAGCTGCTTAGACTCCTTATCAGGAAGAGACATGCTCAAATGTTTGGAAGCACCGAGTTTTCCCATCAGTGAAAATGCCGACTTCCCCCACAGTGATGGCACAATACCGATGCAGGTATTGTGCCGCCTCTGGATTCCTTGTTTTCTGTAGGAGGCAGTGCCCCCCACACCCCCAGACTCTAAGATTCCAACTCCAGGTCAGAGTTGGTCTGGGAGGGGCGGGAACACTGGGGAAGGCAAAACAAGGAAAATGGACCATTACTGCTAATATTTGCGTGTGGTCCTTTTATATTTCTCATCAGTGTTAGCCGAAAAGAATTTAGTCTTGTAAATGTTTAGGTTTAGAGGACCAGTAGTGGGCAGCCATGATAACAACAGAGTCTACATTAGGATGGCCAGTAAGGTGTGTGACCCCATTTGGGGGTGGTACATCCTGCCTGCCTTTTTTAAAACAGCCAGAATGGAGGACTGCTATTGCCAGATAGTGGATATCAGGTCTTCATGGGGCCCAGTCCAAGGCAGTATGGGCATAGAAGCTGTGTCAGTCATATCTAGATGCTCCACAAGCCTTTTCTACTTTGGATCCTGTTCCTAGATAGCCCAGCCCCAGGCATTTTGTATAGTTATGAGGAGTTCTTCAAAGGAAGGGTCCTTCAGAAGGGACTTCAGAGACTCCTTAGGTTGAGGCTCTATAGGTGTATGCATACCAGAGCTGGAGGATGAGTCAGAGTCAGAGTATAAAGAATGTCTACTGGTGGTCTGGACCCTTTTGAGAGGAGTTTCCTAGGTATTATCCCTGACTTGGTATCTAAAGAAGCCTTCTCCGGAAAGGTGGGACTCCATAGAAGAGGCTGATCAAGGGGTTGGAAAGGAGGTGGGAGTACAGTCTGCTACTGGTTTCTGATGGTCAAGCTCCAAGGCTAGTTGAGTCCTGGCCTCCTGAATCAGGGTCTGAAACACTGCCTGGATATCAGCCTGAGGCTGCTGAGGAGGAAGAGGCTGAGGCTGAGGAAGAGGAGGAGATGGTGGAGGAGGCGGAGGAGGATGTGGTGGAGGAGGAGGCTAGTATAATGGATTGCACAGCATCTGATATTGAGGATATCCATGAGCCCGATAGGAATAGGGAAAGCCAGAAGGAGTAGACCCTTGATTAGACATAGCCCAGCATCTGGTACCCCAGTACATATAATGGGGTATTTTTAACGGGTTTGATAACCAGGTGTTGGATACCCCAGTGAAGGGTACATTGGGTATTGTGGGGGCAGATAGCCCAGAACATTGCCCATAGGTCCAGCCAAAGGTGGAGCTGAAGGCCTGGCAGGCGGTCCAGAAGACCAGGCATTGGCTCTATAGAGACATTCAAAGGTGTTGGCACTAGATCAGGCACAGGAATGTCTGGTGCCAGAATATTCTGCAGCTGGGGGCCTAATGGAAGGGCATCCAGCATTTGAGGAATGGCTGGAGTCCCAGACATACCCTGACCCAGTGAAGGGTCACCTGGTGAAGGGTCACTTGGCATCAGGGTGTGAGTAGAACCCTGCAGAAGGCCTGCCATCATCTGGGAGCTAGTGTCCAAGATGGCAGAACCTGGTTGTCTAAGGGGGCTTGGGTTGAGGGGGTCCTGAAGGAAGGTCCCCAGAGGAATTAACAATAGGCCTAGTGGGAGAACCAGGAAGAGACTGACCCAGTGAAGGAAGAGGAACTTCCAGATTAGTGACCTCCTCCAGCTTTTGATCTTCAGGCAAGCCTGGAGGATCTGGTTGGGTCAGTGGGAGCAAAGAACCCTCTAAAGACTGTTGCTTGTCTGGCAGCTGGCTCAATTTGATGTTGGGGGTATCCTGTGACCCTGATGGGAGAGCCTTAGCTGTGCGGTTCCCAGAGGAACCAGGGAGTGACTTATCAGCTGCGGCCATGAAGACATCAGAAGAGCTAACGTCTGACTTATTGATCTGGACCATGCAGACAACAGCAGAGCTAGAGTCCAGCTTACTGACTGTGACTATGCACTCCTTGGTGGGGCTGGGGAATGATTTATCGACCTGGCTACTGGCAATGGACCTTGAAGAAGATATGAGCCTAAGGAGCACAATAGGGGTTCCATCATCCAGAAATAGCCCCGACTGCACTGTGAATAAAGCAGGCAGGGAGGCTGTGGTCTGATCCACTGGAGCAGTAGAAGATCTACAGTAGGGGTACTTATCAAAGTAGAGGCCCCTGCAGTGGTCAGTGGTGCCTGATGATCACTGCCAAGTGGATGGAGACCTATCCCAGTCTTGGTGCCTCTCCTTTTACTATTTCCTTTTTTTGGGATCTGGCATTGGAAAAGAAGGTTTTTCCTGCAGATTTTGCAGCTCCTTTTCCATCAAGGCTAGGTACTCCTCCTGCAAGGGGGCTTTGAGCTTTTTCTGGTGCCTAATCTGTGTGGCCTGTTTGAAGGATTGGCAGGTCACACAGTCTTTGACCCGGTGTTTGGGGCCTAGGCAGATCATGCAGTGGGAATGCTCATCTGCATGCAGGATCTGGTTGCCGCAGGACTTGCACTTCTTTTTGATACATCACCCAACAGTTCATGTTCCTGAATTGTACCTCCAACTATATCCCATGCTGTAAATTTGTCATTGTTATGTATTTGCTTCTCCTTTCTTTTGTATATCTCTCAAGATCTCAGTATTAAACCTGTTTATGTTAGCTCTGTTTATACTGTATT
This sequence comes from Neoceratodus forsteri, assembly GCA_016271365.2. Classification (NCBI taxonomy): domain Eukaryota; kingdom Metazoa; phylum Chordata; order Ceratodontiformes; family Ceratodontidae; genus Neoceratodus; species Neoceratodus forsteri. The sequence goes on from CM057453.1 coordinate 1,390,896,876, forward strand.
TTACTACGTAGTTATTTGACCTGGTGTTCTGTTCTCTTTTTATGCTTAACTGGACGTTTGTGTAAACAGACGTTTTTGCTCACATACCTTTCAGTATAAAATAAAGATTCATTGATTAAAAACTGGACTGACAGGCCTGAACCACAGCAGTTCTGTAAAAATCCAAACTGGCCATACTGGGTACAACTTGCACAAATACTGCTGGTCTGGGTCACTCTGACTGCACTGTTCAGTGTGACTTTTAAGTATCTGGTCTGCTCCTGGATGCCTGTTTTTCAACCCTTCCTTGGCATGATTGAAAATGGAACCATCAGGAACTGACCAGATAGGTAAAAGCCAGATCAGATCATCTGGAGTGAGTGGATCAGCAATATTTGCACAAGCTGTGCCCAGTCAAGATTTTACAGCTCCGGTCCAGGTCTGGTGATCTGTTTTTTACCCATACCCCACTGCATGTGGCTTAGTGACATACTGTACAGATTGTTGCAGAGTCTAACCCATTAAAGGTTGAAGTTTCAGAAAACCATTATGCTAAAAATACCAAGACTGACTCAATTCCTGATGATCCCACTCCCCCAAGTCACATTTAGTATCTGTCCATTTAATCACAACACAGCATGTTATGAACTGATCAGATTCTATGTGTAACATAAGTCAAACAAAAATTAGACACACACGCCTACCTATTTGCAAGTGAAGCAAATGTGGTTACTATTATTTAGTTGTAAACACCTATAGTCACAAATTGCAGGTTATGAATGTTCAGTAGAATATAAACAGTAGCCCAGAACTGCCTGTCTGAGAAAATGAAGTTGGTGTATTATTTGGAAACAAACATCATTGGGACTCTTTGCTATGGAATATCCTGCAAAGTAGCAGAATGACTGATCTTAGGATGGTGGTGTCAAATGGCTTAATGATGTGTTCCTAGGGGCTGAGGGCACAGCAGAGCTTATTTGTTATGCAGAAAGCTCCAGAAAGTGTTTAACCCATTCTATTTCCAATAGCTTTCTATGATGTCTGTACTATCCATTGGTAATCTGACACAGAATGACAGCCAGAAGATAATGAGTTAACTTTCTGTGGGCTCAATTAACTTCTTAAGCCAGAGGAAAACTTGTGCTCTACAGCTTCCTATACACACACAGGCAGCACAGTAATGAGGCTTCAGCAGAAGAATCTATTTTTAACACTCGATCATGTTGTTTGGTAGCAAAAATGACATCAGCCCTTTTCTGAATGGAAAATGTGTGCTGGGCTATGCCCACAGATGTAAAAAGGACTAAAAAGTAAGACTAGGCAGGGCTGTTTCCAAGGCAGTAAAACAGTGTATTATTAAAAGTGCTGCATGTCTCATGCGTCCCAAAATTATATGCATGGCAATCAGTAGCATATTGCTGACTGAACAATTTGTGTTTTGCAAGAAGCCACATTGCATAGAGTGGCTGTCCTTGCTACCTGCACATCTAGCAACTCACACAACAAAAAATGCCTAATAAACTTGCTGATGAAATTTTGGTAATGGACTTGGAACTCTCCAGTAACACCAGGTGTATGCTTACAAAACTGGCACATGGAGGCATTTCACTGCAGAAAAGAAATGCCTAACACAATTGTTTATAATAGTTTCTGCACACACATACCTAATACAGTTGTTATAATAGTTTCTGCACACAAATACCTAATACAGTTGTTATAATAGTTTCTGCACACAAATACCTAATACAATTGTTTATAATAGTTTCTGCACACAAATACCTAATACAGTTGTTATAATAGTTTCTGCACACAAATACCTCATACAATTGTTTATAATAGTTTCTGCACACAAATACCTAATACAATTGTTTATAATAGTTTCTGCACACAAATACCTAATACAGTTGTTATAATAGTTTCTGCACAAATACCTCATACAATTGTTTATAATAGTTTCTGCACACAAATACCTAATACAGTTGTTATAATAGTTTCTGCACAAATACCTCATACAATTGTTTATAATAGTTTCTGCACAAATACCTAATACAGTTGTTATAATAGTTTCTGCACACAAATACCTCATACAATTGTTTATAATAGTTTCTGCACACAAATACCTAATACAATTGTTTATAATAGTTTCTGCACACAAATACCTAATACAGTTGTTATAATAGTTTCTGCACACAAATACCTCATACAATTGTTTATAATAGTTTCTGCACACAAATACCTAATACAGTTGTTATAATAGTTTCTGCACACAAATACCTCATACAATTGTTTATAATAGTTTCTGCACACAAATACCTAATACAATTGTTTATAATAGTTTCTGCACACAAATACCTAATACAGTTGTTATAATAGCTTCTGCACACAAATACCTCATACAATTGTTTATAATAGTTTCTGCACACAAATACCTAATACAGTTGTTATAATAGTTTCTGCACACAAATACCTCATACAATTGTTTATAATAGTTTCTGCACACAAATACCTAATACAGTTGTTATAATAGTTTCTGCACACAAATACCTCACACAATTGTTTATAATAGTTTCTGCACACAAGTACCTAATACAGTTGTTATAATAGTTTCTGCACACAAATACCTCCTTCACAATTGTTTATAATAGTTTCTGCACACAAATACCTAATACAATTGTTTATAATAGTTTCTGCACACAAATACCTAATACAGTTGTTATAATAGCTTCTGCACTAAATACCTCATACAATTGTTTATAATAGTTTCTGCACACAAATACCTAATACAGTTGTTATAATAGTTTCTGCACACAAATACCTCATACAATTGTTTATAATAGTTTCTGCACACAAATACCTAATACAGTTGTTATAATAGTTTCTGCACACAAATACCTCACACAATTGTTTATAATAGTTTCTGCACACAAGTACCTAATACAGTTGTTATAATAGTTTCTGCACACAAATACCTCATACAATTGTTTATAATAGTTTCTGCTCACAATCACAATGTATGCAGTAAATTAAGCAATAAGGCACAAAAGGGCATGTGTTATGCTGGGATGTCACAACTCAGGTGTGTTGTGAGGTATGAGTTGCAGTTGAGGGCCTTCAAGTGATGTTCCCCAACATATCACTTGCCTGCAGTGCCTTACTGCAGTTATAAAACGGATCCTGTAAAATAAAAAAATAAAAAACAAAACAAAAAAAAAAGAACACTTTTTTTATGCAAGAAAACAGGGCTTTGCACTCACATCCCCCTAAATGAAACTCACAGACTGAATATGAATTTCTGTCAAAACTTTATTCCGAAGTAAAACCAGCTACATGGAGGCCTCCAGGGAACCAATGTTTTCTATGGATATTAATTAATACTTAGTCAAGGAGTTTGATTTAGATGGATGCAAGTGCTAAACTTCATATCTTGATTACTGTTTGGGCTGCAGCATCAGCATTCAGAAGTGGCCATTTTGTTGTTGGAAAGTGTTTTTACGTAGTGTTTTTATTACATAAGTTTCAGACTGTGATGTTATACTGAGATAACATAAGAACTGGATTTGCCTCTAGACCAATCAGCTTTCAGGACTTTTCTATCAATTTTGTAATTAAAAATGAGACACACTTACTAGATAGATAGATAGATAGATAGATAGATAGATAGATAGATTGATAAAGCGTAAGAGCTATGTGAAACGTTGGTGGAGGGGTATAACTGCTGCCTGTGTCTGGTCTTAGCTTTTTTTATGGAATAAAAAGCATGTTTTAACTTTCGGACACAGTTTCAGGTCTCTTTTTGTTTCAGTTGTTCAAGTGCTCCGCTCCATTTGCTCAAGACAGGAAGATACCTTATTTTTATAGCGCCCCATTCCAGAGACTCAGAGCACTTCACAATTAACAATTTAAAAACACAATAATATAACACATCCAACAATCAATTCACTAACTGACAGCAATACAGCAATAACTGACACCAATACACTTAAAGCTATTTATCCATATGTAATAAAATGATACATCAGAATCTTTATTAGTTAAAAGCCTGATTGAATAAAAAAGTCTTTAATTCCTTTTTAAAGGTTTCCACCGAGGGTGCCTCCAAAAGTTGTTTAGGTAAAGTGTTCCACAGGGTAGGCATGGCTACTGAAAACACTCAATCACCAGAATGCCTCAGCCCCAGGAACACTAAGAAGGCAACCCTTGGTGGAACGGAGAGCCCAGGACAGACAATGAAGAACAAGGAGATCTTGCAGATAGACTGGTCCCCTTTTGTGTAGGGCCTTATAGGTCAGTAATCCAACCTTAAAGACAATCCTCCACCTAACTGGCAGCCAGTGCAGCTCGCGGAGGACAGGCATAATATTCTCACTTTTTGTGCACCTGTCAATAATCTTGCCACCGCATTCAGCACCAGCTGCAGCCAGTGGAGGTTGCCTCCAGATAGCCCCAGGTAGAGAACGTTGTATTATTCCAGCCTGGACATGATGAAAGCATGTACCAGTGAGGTCAGATCCTCGGGTGGTAACAGGTTCCGGATCTGGGCAATGTTTCTCAGATGGTAAAATCCTCTCTTATCGATGGCCGACACCTGAGCGTCTAATGTCAGGCCATCGTCAAGGATCACACCCAGATCCTTCACCAGTATGGACAGGATCAGTGGGACTCCTCCCAGTTCAAGACCAGGGGGATCTCGCTAACTACCCTCCCCACCAAAACAACCTGGATCCACCATCAGCACCTCAGTCTTGTCTTGGTTTAGTCTTAACCAGTTACAAGCCATCCAAGTCTGGATTTCCTCCAAGCAGTTGTTAAATACAGTGTCCACCATCTGGTCAAACCACTGGCCTGAATCAGTAGCACTGAACTTAAGAATGGCTGGTTCAGAAATAGCCTCTTAGGCCTCTAATGACTACTCTGGCTCAAGCCCCTTCCCCACATTGTCTGGGAGCAGCCCCACAATTCTCTCAAGATGCCTGCCCCATGCCCAGTACTCATGCAGTGACATCCTCTTACTATTCAAGATCTGTTTTCTAGTCTCAGATGGTGGGTTTGCATTTCTTTTCTCTATTCTATTCACATCATTTCAGGAACAGTCCTGAATAGTCCATTGTTATCTACTCTCCAGGTCATTTGATGTAGATACATAATGTAGTTACATAGATGGTTGTGGACAGATAAAAACAAGAGTTCATTCGGTCAGCCTTGTTTTACCTATCTAAGCTAACTTGATCACTTAGAAGCTCCCAGTGCTCCCTTCAACATTCTGCTTGTTTCTAATTTGCCGTTTTAGATATTACATTGAGCTATCCGCTTGGGATTTGATTCCTGACATAATACTGGCATTAATTATTAATTTACACATCTTGTTCTATTTATCTACAACCCTTTCTGTAAAGAAATACTTTATGTCTTCCTTAACCTCTCCCCACAGTTTGAGGTTATGACCCCTGGTGGTTGTATGCCCTTTTAGCTTAAATCAGTAGTATCTATGTTGCTATGCCCTTGTATGTATTTGTAAGTTTCTATCATGTCACCCCTCTCCCGTATGTGCTACAATGAGTACATTTAGGTTCTCCAGCCTCTCCTGATATGTCTTCCCCTGTTGATCAGGAGCCATTCTTGTTGCACTCAATTTGATTTTTTCCAGACTATCCTCATCCTTTTCTAGATGAAGGTTCCAAAACTAAACACAGTACATCAGGTGTGGCTTAACTATTCACCTGTATAGTGACATGATCATCTCCTTGTATTAGCTAGTGAAGCCCCATCTAATACACCCCAGTATCCTGTTTTCCTTTCCATTTGCTTTCTCATACTGAGATGAAGATTTCACTCTGCTGCTTATTATTATCCCATCGCCATTTCTTCTATTGTGGGTTCCACTGTTTCTATCCTGTTTCCATCATGGGTTCCACATTATTTCTGTATTCTAGTTGTGGATTCCTTTTGCCAATATACATCATCTTGCATTTCTTTTGGCATTGAGGTTTGACTGCCATGATCCTGACCACTTTTTAAGTCTCTCCACATTTCTTGTCATGTTGTTTGTCCCATCATCAATGTCTACACTTCAGCAAAGTTTTGTGTCATTGGAACATATGGTAAACTCATCTTGTCATGCAATCCCACTCCTGTATCACTCATACACATTTTGAACAGTGCCATTCCAGCTCTGACCCTTGAGGCACCCACTTTCAGTCTTCCTGGCATTGGAGAATTTGCCATTTAGGACAACTCACTGGATCCTGTCTGACAACCAGTTAGAAGTCTATCTAGTTAGTTTATTTCCAAGTCCTCTTTCCCCTATTTTTTGGCTTAATCTTCTGTGAGGTACTAACAAAAGTCAAAGAGTAGGACGTCTACTGCCCCGTTCCTACTCACCACGTGTGCCACTCTATTGAAAAAGTAAATCAGATTGGTTTGACACAGCTTCCCCTTTATAAGAGCATGCTGATTTCTGTCCATGAGTCTATTTCACTCCAGGACGTCCAATATCTGCTCTTAGAAAATGAGTTTGAAATGACCTGATCTCTGACTGGTTGAACGCCTTGCTAAGGTGGACATTTTTTCTATTACTGAGTGAGCTCCCAACCCCCAACTGCACTCGCAATGTAGATGTGCCACAGATTGTGACATTTTTTTCTCATAAAGTATACCTTTCTCACTGTACACAATAAGATAAATTACTTTTACATTGATTTTGTTTTACTGTGAGCTCCACAGATGGAGGCAGTGCACAGTATTTCTGCCATCTCTTTTTGAAGGGGGAAACTGTCATCAAAGGCCTGGTGGCAGCCATATGTTTTGGGCTCCTGACAGGAAATTATGTCACCAAGGGTCTAGGCCCTCCTTTGACTGTATTAAATCCAACAGGTTAAATAGAAAATCAACAGTTTTATCAAGTGTGCTTTAAGGTGTTATTACAACACTTTCTACATCTACTATAATTGCTTTGTATGTGCATTGAAACTAGTGAGTTATCACCTTTACATTTCAAACTGTTAGTGAAAATAATCCATCTTCAGAATTGCTTTAATTTCTAGGCTGTACTGCCAGTGCCAGCTGATAATCAAAAACTACACATCTCAAGGCTGGTTCTGTGGTAATAACAGGTATTGGGGCCCCACATCAGGATTTCTAAACCCTGGCTGTGTTCATGTCAGTACAGGTTTCTGGGACTGCCACAGCACCAACTTCAGTTGTTTTCCATTCCCTGTCTTGCAGTCTTCTCTTACAATTTCAGGTGTGAACTCAGGTCTACAAGATACAAATGTGGCTACATACCTACTGGCCTGGCATCATAGGGACAGCCTTGAAATGTGTAGCTTTTGATTATCAGCTGGCAGTACAGCTTCGTTCATCCAGCAGAATGGGTTTTGAGCATGTGTTAAGATTCTGAAAATATTATACTCTATGTATCCAGATTTGACTTGAAAAGAAAAGAAAATGAGACACAATTACTTAGTAATGGCAAAAACACATAGATGGACAACATTGTTAAAACATGCATAACCTGAAATGCATTATGAAACTATAAAATATATATGGGTGGGTGTGTGTAACCAGAATTTTACACAAACCCGAGATATGGGATGCAACACAAACACTGAGGGGTTTATAAAAGCATCACACAGCAAGTGTGTGTGTAAAATTCTGGTTTTTACGTACACATGCACACACACACACACACACACACACACACACACGTTGCACTCCTTGGCTATAACCTTATAACCTGTACTTGGCAGCTAGGGACTCCAAGGGCGGTGGAGTAGTTGTCTACACCAAAACTAAGTCTACAGTAAGTGATATCCACTGTAATTCAAAGCGAAAGGAATATGAGATTGTATTCCTGAAGCGCCACCTTCCTTCCACGGAAAGCATTACTGTTATTGGTGGGCACAAACCCCCTTGCTGCTGGGACCAATATCCTTAATATCCTTAAAACCTTAACCTTCACTACTAATACAGAAACAATCCTCAGGGACTTCAATATGGATTGGCTTCCCCCTAAATTGCACAGCCTGAAATCCCCTGTAATGAACTTGGCCTTGTCCAGCTAGTTAGCAAACCCACTAGGATCAATACTTCAAATATTGCAAACAGCTCACTCCTTGATCTTGATGTTATACTAACCACCCATCCCCACAAAATTTTACACTCAGTGGTCTTCCACAATGATATGAGTGATCACAGAGTTATTGTCTGTACAAGATCACAAGCGAAAGTTCGCCATCAGCCCAAATTCATAACTAAGCGGTCCTTTCAAAAGTTCAGTGCATCAAATTGTTTGACAGACCTAAGTAAGGTTAGATGGCAAGATCTCTATCTCGCAAAAACAGCCGACGAGGCTGTCACTGTCTTCAACAACAACCTCACTACCTTTGCTAACAAGCATGCCCCCTTTGTAAAGGTTCGGATGCACAGTATCTCTCACCCCTGGTTTACCACGGAGCTTAAGGCCGCACTTACAAACCGTCATAAAATCTGGGCTCTGGTCAGGCGCACCAAGAATCTAGTAGGCTGGCAGGCATTTAGAACAGCTAGAAATGCATGCATAAAATGAATTTGCTCCACTAAAGCAAACTTCTATGTTTCCACCTTGGAACAGGCCAAAGGGAATTCTTATAAAATCTGGAGGACCATTAAGTCTCTCGAAGGATGGCCGGCTGTTCCCTCCATCCCATCCAAGATCCACTGCAATGGTACAGTTGTTGAAAGTAATTGCCAAATCCTCGAAGAATTTAATTCTAATTTCATCACTGCTGGCCTAGCTTTTGACTCTTCACCGTATGCAGCATGCGCTATCAACCAAGTCAGCCTAAACATCACTCTGCAAACTACAGCCTACTCATTCCAGCTGCTCCCTCTCAACTTCAAAGAAGTTGAAGATTCGCTCATCAATTTAGATACCACAAAAAGTGCTGGAGATGATGGTCTCGAACCATTTTTTCTAAAACTTGGCTATCCCTATCTTACAGCCCCTATTCTCCATATATTCAACCTCTCTATTACCACTACCACTGTTCCTTCTTGCTGGAAATCCACTCACATCCTACCCTTATTCAAATCAGGAAACCCATGCAACCTAAATAACGATAGGCCCATCTCAATCTTGCCTATCCTCTCAAAAGTTTTCAAAAAATTGATTTATACACAATTAAAAAACCACATCAAAACCTATTCTCTCCTAAATCCAGCTCAATCTGGTTTTCGCCCTAATCATAGCACCGTCACAGCATTGGCCAAAGTCACTAACGATTGGGTCCCTGCTATGGATTCTAAGAAGATCAAGGGAGCAGTCTTCTTAGACCTAAGCAAAGCATTTGACACCATAGATCATAACTGAATAATGAATAGCCTCACCAAAATAGGCACCACCCAATCCACTGCACATTGGTTTGACAGTTATCAAGAAGGACACAGAAAATCAAAGCAGGTGGTTTGTTCTCAGCCTCCTTGCCATTTGCTAAGGGAGTCCCACCAGGTTCCATCTTAGGTCCTATTCTCTTCTCCCTATACAGCAATGATCTTGACTCAAATAACTAAGTCAAATCTGTACTTCTTTGCAGATGATACAGTTTTGTACACTTTTGGTTCTACATTGTCTGAAGTCAGGGACATACTCCAAGCTGATGTTGCACAGCTAGAAGCTAATCTTATAATGCCAAACTTCTCCTAAATGCCAAGAAAACCAAGGCCATGATCTTTTCTCCTAATACTTCCACTGCAACCCCCTTTGACCCGCCCAATGACTTTATTGTCACCTCCCTAGGCGAACCATTGGAAGTCACCTCCGAATTTAAATATCTCGGTATTTGGCTAGATAACAAGCTTTCCTTTAAAGATCACCTTGATGACCTGACCAGGAGATTAAAAGCCAGGCTAGGCTTCTTCTTCTGCAATAGGTCTCTCTTTCCACTAGAGACCAGATTCAGGCTTGTTCAGGCCACATTCCTCCCCCTTACTTGACTATGGGGATATAATTTATACCTCTTCTGCAACCACTATCCTAAACAAACTGTACATCCTCTATCACTGTGCTCTGTGCTTCATTACAAACTCTCCATACTGAACCCATCACTGTGATCTGTACGCAGCCATTGGCTGAACTTCACTTAACACTAGACGTACGCTCCATGCTGGCATCTGGACCCTAAAACTCCTGCTGAACAAACTCCCGAGTTACCTAACATCTCTCATCCATATCTCCTGCAGTGCATAGTCACTTAGGAAGTCAGATTTTATCCTCCTCGACATGCCCAGGACTTGCACCTCCTTTTGTAAACGAGCCATCTCAAGTGCCCTCCCAACTATCTGGAATCGGTTATAATCTTCCCTGAAACTAGCCAGCATTGTCCCTGTGCATGTCTTCAAAAGGCTAGCTGCTTCTAAAATAAAAGACACCTGTAGCTGTTTTTAAACTCCTTCTCCATCATTATTTCTTACCCCATCTTCCCAACCTACTGCTACCAGTTCTAGTCTGTATGGAACTGGACAAGCAGTGGCACCTGTCTTCTACTTCTACTTGCCTATGGTGGCTAAACAAAATGATCCTTGCAGCTGATCTCATGACTTCTCTCTGCCTTTATCTCTCCCCTCCTCTATATTTTGCTCCTCTCTATTCCATCTTTCCCCCTACCCTAACTTCCTCTTATCTGTTTTACTCCTCCTTGTTCTTCTCTTTATCTAGCTTTGTTTCTCCCCCACCCTCCTCCTATTACTTTAGCCCATTAGCCCCCTTCCTGCTCCCATTTCCCCTTATGTCTCCATTCCTCTTTCTCATTTTAACTTCACTCTCCTGTTTGTATTAAAAAAAAATCCCATTCCGAATGCTTCTCTCCAGGTTTATGCTTCTCCTACCTGTACTGTTACTTCCTAATTTGAGCATTATGTATCATTACTTTCTAATTTGAGTACTAGGTATTTTATGGACCTAGTCTACACTTATTACTACTGTTATTTTATTCACTATGTGTATCGTGTAATTGTCTGTATACATGACCCAGGACCTCCATGTGAATGAGTTTGCTCAATGGAGTTTTCCTGCAATAAACTTGAACTTGAACTTGAACATTATTTTAATTAATGGTGATATTTTTTCCCCTTTCAGCACAGTTCAGTTAGTGCAGCACTTCTGTCAGAGATAGAGACACACACACACACACACACACACAGCCTGTCTCTCCCTTTTTTTCATTTCTTTTTTCTTTACATTACAGTGGTGATGAAATTCTGGAAAGTCGTGGTCCATCAGCAATGCTGCATAGTATAAGACATGCTCAAATGGTATGAGCGGCAAGATCAACCAGATGGATTTTTTTCATTTTCAAGACAGGATCAACTAGATAAACATTTAAAAATATTTAAAATCTTACTTGTCTTAACAGTGTGGGGCAAAGCTTGAGTGCTGGTACTGGTGCTCGGTAATGGAGCCACCATGTTGGGGAAGATGTTCAGCCCACCCACAGTAGAACTACACACCAGTTAGCTTTCTGTGGTGATGCTTGATTGACAGGTGTTGATTACAACCTCCTGGTTGTAACCACAAATAACAACGGGAGGTTATAACTGGAGATAAATGTGTCTTTATCTGTATGTAAAAAATGATCACCATTAATTAGAGTATTTTTTTTCTCCCCTTCTCGGGGTCATGGCATACACGTACGTATATGTGCATGCACATGCCAGGATTTGGTGGCCCCATCCACCCTCCCCAGACTCGCATCATGTTCCAACCACCTGCGCTGCCCACTGGACCTTGACACAGTGGGCATCCATCACTTTGAAGGGAAGAGCCACAGCTCAATCCTGCTCCAACCCTCTCCCCTGAGCCAGCTTCGTGGCAACCCAAGGTCATTCCTGAACCCGGGCCACTGGCATAGTGTGAGATAAGGCACCAGATCCTCAGCCCTCTGTGCCACAAGGCCAGCAGCTGTTAAAAAGTATTTTACTTCTTTTGATGAAGTAAAAATTATAACAGTTTCCTCCTGAAATACTTTGGATGAAATGGGATTTTCTACCATAACAATGCCAGAATTCTATTGGATTATTAGAAGGCAGTATAGCACATCAGTTAAGGGCACTGAGTTATAAACCTGTATTGACATGAACACAGCCAGGGTTTAGAAATCCTGATATGGGGCCACCAATACCTGTTAGCACCACAAAGCCAGTCTTGAGATGTGTCATTTTTGATGATCAGCTGACATTGGCAGTATAGCCAGGGCCCCTGGTGTTCTCCAGCAGAATTTTCTGATTTCTGCAGCAGGGCTCCTTGACTTCTGCGGCAGCATTTTATGATTTCTGAGGCATGATTTATTCATTTCTCTGGCAGAAAGCAGTCCTGTCATTGGCTAAATATGATGTGATGTCATTGATGACATCATATGCTGAGCATAGAGGAGGGGCTTCAGGATAAACGAGGTGGGAAAAAAAGTCTGACACTATGGAAAAACAGTATATTTATATGAAAATTCATCAAAAACAATGAATTCTGCGGCACTATATATATTCTGCAGCATGATGCAAATTCTGCGGCAAATTCCGCAACAGCAGAACCGCAGAATTCCAGGGGCCTTGAGTATAGCCTACAGATTAAAGCAATTCTAAAGATGGATTATGTTTACTAACAGTTTGAAATGTAAAGGCGATAACTCACTAGTTTCAATGCACAGACAAAACAATTATTATAGTTGTATTAACACCTTAAAACACACTTGATAATACAGTATATTTCCTATTTAACCTGTTGGATTAAATACAGTCAAAGGAGAACCTAGACCCTCGGTGACATCATTTCCTGTAAGGAGCCCAAAAGATATGGCTGCCACCAGTTCTTAATTAATAATAATAATCTTTATTTTTATGGCGCCTTCCAAAAAACCAAGGCGCCTAACAAAGTTTAAAATAACACATCAAACGTCACAACATGATAAACAGTATAAAAACAGCTAATACAGTTACAGAAATCATTTGCCAAATGCTTGGTTCCACAGATAGGTTTTTAAAGCTTATTTGAATCCCTCCATTGTCATGTACTCCCATAACTGACAGGGTAGAGAATTCCAAAGGGTTGGGGCCGCATGCATAAATGCCCGGGCCCATGCATAAATTACTGGGTGATTTTCATATGAATAACTCTGGACTGCAAAGATTCGCAGATCAACACAACAGCTCAATCAAATTAGCTTTTTATGGGCTTTCAGACATTAAGAAATCCTGTTGATGACAGTTCCCCTTTAAATGTGAGCTCTACCGGCAGAGACAAGACATGATATTTTTAACATCCCTACCACTTACAGTCATTCCTCCTCCAGGCCCATGTTTCACCTATGAACAAAGCAATAAAAGTTATTTTAGTACACATAAAAAAAGGATATTAGCACTGCTGCTATTAATCTCTCACTTGTGCACAGCCAATCTTCCCAACCGTGCTCATTCCAGGTGCTCAGCCAGATCCCAAGTCACTGACCACAGCCATGCTTCCAGAGAGAGAACCAACTATACTGCATTCACTATCTGTACAAAACAAAAAACACATGGCTAGTGTGTGTGTGTGTGTGTGTCTGTGTGTGTTAGGTGGGATGCTTTAAGCAAACAATAAACTAATGTCTACTCTGTGTGACAAAATTATCAGCCAAAATTGCATTTGCAAACCCATAGTTATGGGTAAGTGTGGAAAGGAAAGAGACTGCTGCTGGAGGGGAGGACTGAGCCTACAACTGACTGGCAGCACAGCACAAAACATAACAGTGCCCTCTAGTGCCAATGACAGCAGTACAGGGGCTACTTTACATAAAATGTTTTTATTTATTAAAATTAAGTACATATAGTAATTATTTTAAAATGCTATGATTTAAAAATTGTGTAACATGAATGATCATTATCAATTATGGTGAAAGATCATGTTCAAGCCTCAAAAACCATCACTGCAATCATGATTAGTAATAATTACACATGAATGCCAAAAGGCCACCAATCAAAAACTAAGATATTATGGAAATGGTGATTGTGATTAATAACGTTCTCATATAATGATTTTCCATGACTGCATACGTTCAAGATTGCTGTAGCAAATAAAAAAATCAATGGGTCCAATTTTCAAATGATCAGGAATGGAGCACAATGCTTGTGCCAACAAGGAATGGCACATGTAACATCTTGTGTTGCATTATGCACCAATCCCAATTTTCTACAATGTCTGTGCCACCTGAGGGGCAGCCTGAGCCAGCTGGGCTTTTGCCACTTCTGTGGTGGATATATGACTGCACCCAGGTGGATGGGAGGTTGTGCCACAGTGGTGCTGCCACATCCCCATTTTTGGGATTCCACAAAAACTACAATGGGTGAAGTGCTCATCAGGGCTTAGACTTATCTGGAGCTAGTCTAACAGCTGTGCACTGGCATGGCCATGGCTGCCAGCTGCAGACACCTGCAAGCTGTTTTATGCACATCTATCACAGGCATGCAGGTGAAGGTCCCCATAAAGGCTGAGGCACCAGTCTACACATATGTTGGGTACAGAAGTGACACTACAGATGGGGTAAACCCAGGAAAATGCCCAGCAGGAGAGCCCAAGCCAGCTACAGGCCACAAATCAGGAAGGCAGTTGCACCCACACAGTCTGGTGATGCAACACCTAATCAAGGATCACAAGCAACAGTGATGGCAACTGGCACTATAGCCAGGATTCCCAGGAGGGGACACAGGATTGGACTGCAGAGTGGTGGTGTGCCAGAGGGATCAGTGCATTGAAATGTATGTGCCGCTATATTGTCCAAAGTGATGCACCTGTGTAAGTGGCAGATTCAGTACCACAAACATCAGGCACAAATGGGGCATTGAACAGGTTGTGGTGGCTACTGGCTGTGTGTGTGGCATGTCATGCCTGACCACAGGGCATGATGCAGGACATGTCTGATAGACTGGCACAGCAGCAGTATGGCCATGTACAGGGTGTATGCACAAGAACCACCCCAAGTGCCAGCGACCAACACCCTGTACAGCAGGCAGGAAATGCATGATGCAACAGCAATGCCCTGTGTGCCTGTCTGGTGTGTGTGCTGTACCCAGAGTGCTGTGTATGTGTCCAAAGAGGATGACAGGGCACAAAGGTAGTTTTACATGTCCCCTGGCCACGAGATCCATGGCATGGCTGAGTGGTCGCATGCACATAGCCTGTGACTGTGCAGTTGTGGGGTTCCATCTGGAGGTGTCTGGCCAGTCACACCTTACCTGCCTCAGCCCTACCAGTAAGATTTGTTAGTTGGCAATCTGAGTGTCTGTCAGACCACTCCTGTTCCAGCCCACTCAATTACCTATAGACCAGTTGCCCCACCTCTACTTCAGACACCCTTATCACATCTCCACACTCTATACAGTACACCTATGTACTCAGCTATGTGATGCACTGTATGCAGATACCATGTGGCATGTTCTTTACATTACACAGTATCCAACATACAGCTGCCACTTCCTCCCTCAAGGCCAGTATTTTTTCAATGGCCCTATTGTGCCCACCCACAGTCTACCAACTGTCCACAAGAGGCAACACATGTGGACCAGTGCCATGTACCCCTTCCAGTCAGTGACTTGTCCAGTCACTCGTGTATAGTGCACCTGTCATGGCAGTGGTCAGGGAGTCCCTCACAGATACACTGATACACAAAAGGTGACAGCAGATAAAGACCGTATGGCCCCCCTAGTCTGCCCCTTTTCCCTACCTGATGCATTACCACAGACCCTAGTTGATCTGTGGCTTACCCTCTCTTCCCTATTGCAAGAGTACTCTTATGTCTATCCCATGCATTCTTGAATTCTCCTACTTTTTGTTTGCCCCCAATACCTCCACAGGGAGGCTGTTCCAAGCATCCACTACTCTTTCAGTGAAAAAGTACTTCCTCACATTGCCCCTGAGCTTACCCCCCTCTAGCCTCATATCATGCCCCCTTGTTCTCATACACCTTCTTTTCTGAAAGATGCTACCCTCCGCTACATTGTTTATCCCCCTGATGTACTTTAATGCCCCCTCTCTCTCCTCTCTTACAAGGAATACATATTGAGGTCCTCTAGTCTTTGCTCATATAACTTTTGGTGCAGTCCTTGCACCATTTTTGTTGCCCTTCTCTGGACTGCCTCTATTTTGTCTGTGTCCTTCTGGAGATGCAGTCTCCAGAACTGGACACAGTACTCCAGATGAAGTCTCACTAGTGATCTGTACAGTGGCATAACCACTTCCTTTTTTCTGCTGGTGATACCTCTCCCTATGCACCCTAGCATCCCAGTGGCTCTCCCCACAGCCTTCTCATATTGTTTGGTTAACTTTAGGTCTTTAGATATGATTACCCCAGGTCCCTTTCTTGACTGGTTGCCCGTCAGTACCTCCCCCCATCTTGTACTCCTCCTTTGGATTTCTGCACACCAAGTGCATAACTGTACATTTCTTCACTTCTCAGCAGCACTCGTGGGTGCGCAGCAGCACCAGCCTGTGAGGCAGCGGTAGCTCGGGAATGACACACACACAAAGGGCCTGCATGATGGGTAGGCTTCCAAGGCTCACTGGGGCATCACATCTCCTTCAGGCCATGACAATTCGGGGACACTAGGGCAGAGCTGTGATCGGCAGACAGCACCCATGCTGAGTGCTATGACACATGTTGTGGAGGACGTTATGGTGTCTCATCACCAGGAGATCAGTGCAGAGATCTTTACAGCCATTATGGAGCACTGGGACTGCCATTGCTATAGCACTGTCCCACTGGTAGGAGGGGTGACAGTGTATGGGAGCATCCTGGTTATCTGTGTGGCCATTCATCACTGAAGTGTAGGAAAGGATGTCCTTTCTACATGCTACTCATACCCACTCTTCATTGGTGCACCTGTCCTTCTGCTGTCTGTGAGGGGCACTGCGCATTAGAAGTGTGGGCTCATCAACAGCTCTTCTGGCAGCATTAGGAGCCTCCCTGGTAATGTTTTTGCCAGCCACATGTCACTGATGGTTGAGGGCTTTGGGCATTTTCCTCCATTGTGAGTGTATCACTACCTGCTGGACAGTTGTGGCATTGGAACATTATTCTGAGGGTCTGCATGTTCTCCTGCCAGGGGTTGATGGCAACCTCCATTAAACCCCTCCCATGTGCCATGTGCATGGGAGTGATTGTGACAATTGTGGGGAGTTTGGTACTGGGACCTCTCCTTACCAAAATCTGGTAAAGGGTCCCTGGCACACTGGTCTTCGATACAGGTCCTTGTTTGCTGCAGCTTGCATTAGTGTTCAATGATGCAATCAGTGTTGTATCAGCAAGGAGCAGAGGCATCCTACAGTAGATGGCCTGCAGGGGGCATGCCTCAAACAGCTAGTGGTTGAGCCCACTCAGGAGTGAGTGACATTGGACTTGGCACTCATCAACGGGGACAGAGTTACAGATGTAAGGGTAGGTAACCAACTGGGGTCCAGTGATCAATGTATGGTGTGGTTCAATGTGAGAACAGTGGAGGAGACAAACCACATGACAACAAGGGTCCTGGACTTCAGACAAGCCGACTTTGCCTAGATGCCAGAATGTCTCAAAAAAGCCCTGACTGGGGAGTGGGGGGGGGAGGGGGTGTAGAGGAACAGTGGGTGAATCTCAAGGAAGCCACTGCAGAGACAACAAGCCTTTGTGACAGGCAATTTAGCAAAACAAAGAGAAAGAAAAAACCCTTGTGGTTCACAAAGGAAGTGGCCAGGAAATAAAGGTGAAAAAGTTGGCATTTAGGAGGAACAAAGAAACATAGAAGGAGGACGATTGAGGACTATAACTAGAAAACAACAGAGGGAGGCAGAGAAAGCAGATAAGCGCATAAAGGTGCAAATGGAAGAAAATATAGTCCCGGCAATAAAGAAAAGGGACAAGACCTTTTACAGGAATATCAGTGAAGAAAAAAACACCAGGGGTGGGATTGTGAGGATAAAAAGGGAAGAAGGGGGTGTGCAGAGGGAGACCTAGAAAAAGCAGCAATTCTGAGCAAATGTTTTTGTTCAGCAGTCACAGAAGTGGGGGAAGGGGAGAACCACAGTTAGACGATAGAAGCACCAATGGGGTTGGGGGGGGGTGGACACCAATCCTTTCATGGAGGAGAGAGTCCTAAAGGAACTTGTAAATCTCAAGGTGGACAAATAATGGGGTGGGATGGAATACATTCCAGAATATTAAAATAACTTAGACTAGTGCTGGCAGCACTGCTGACAGCCCTGTTCAACAAATAATTAGATCCCAGGTGTGGTTCTGGAGGACTGGAGAAGGGCAAATGCAGTCCCTCTCCACAAAAGTGAGAGCAGGGAGGAGGAGGGAATTACAGGCCATTCAGCCTGACCTCAATGGTTGGGAAATTAATGGAATCACTTCTAAAGGAAAGGATTGTGACATATCTTGACTCCAGCAGAGCACAGAATCTGGGGCACCATGGATTCACAGCAGGAAGGTCATGGCAAACAAACCTGATACATTTCTTTGACTGGGTGACCAGGGAAGTAGATCAGGGAGGGGTGGTGGATGTGGCCTACCTGGATTTCAGCAAGGTCTTTGACACAGTACCACATAGGAGGCTTGTTAACAAGTTGGGCTGTCTGGAAGTGGATCAGGGTGGTAAACTAGGTCAGAAATGGGCTGAGGGGGTAGGAGACAGAGGGTGGTGGTGAACGGAGTTCAATCCAGACCAAGGGGGGTAACAGGGATCAGTGCTGGGGCCAGTTCTCTTTAATGTCTTCAAAAGAGACATTGCAGAGGGGCTGGAAGGGAAGGTATGCTTCTTTGTAGATGACACTAAAATCTGCAACAGGACTGACACTCCCGGGGGGGTGGGGTATGTCTGGAGAAAATGAGAAAGGACATATGTAAGTTTGAGGAGTGGTTAAGAGTGTGTCAGCTAAGATTCAATGCAAAGAAATGCAAAATCATGCATTTGAGGCACAGAAATCCAGCGGTAGGGTACAAGATGGGGGGGGGGGTACTGACAGTCACCAAATGAAAAAGATCTGGAGATAATCATATCTGATGGCCTGAAGTTGTGCAGGCAATGTAAGAAGGTTGTGGGGAAAGCCAGTGGAATTCTGGGGTACATAGGGGAGAGGGATCACCAGCAGGAAAAAGGTGGTGTTGCCACTGTTCAGATCACTGGTGAAACATAGAAACATAGAAACATAGACTTTGACGGCAGATAAGGACCGCTAGGCCCATCTAGTCTGCCCATTTCCCTACCTACAGGATAGGCCGCAGATCCTAGTTAACCAACAGCCTTTATCTTCCTGCCCCCCACAAGAATTGCCTTATGTCTGTCCCATGCATTCTTGAATTCTCCCACAGTTTTAGACCCCACAACTTCCTCAGGAAGGCTGTTCCACGCATCCACTACCCTCTCTGTGGAATAATACTTCCTCACATTGCCCTGAACCGCCCTCCTTCTATCTTTAAATTAGTCCCTTGTTCTTGCAAGTTTCTTTTTCTGAAAGATGCTACCCTCTTGGACTTTGTTGATTCCTTGAGGTACTTGAAAGTTTCTATCATCCCCCTCTCCCTTCTTTCCTCAAGGGTATACATATTAAAAGCTCCTTTAGTCTCTCCTCATATGCTTCTCTTGCAGACCCTGCACCATTTTAGTTGCCCTCCTCTGGACTGCCTCTATCCTGTCTATGTCCTTGTGGAGATGGGGTCTCCAGAACTGGACACAGTATTCCAGATGGGGTCTCACCAACTGTCTGTACAGAGGGATAACAACTTCCTGTTTTCTGCTGCTGATGCCTCTCCTATACATCCAAGTATACCCCGCCCTCCCTACTGCCTTCTCACATTGCTTGTTAACCTTAAGGTCATCTGATATGATTACCCCAGGTCCCTTTCCTGTTTTGTTGTTGTTACTACCTCCCCACCCATTGTGTATTCTTCCCCTGGGTTCTTGTTTCCCAGGTGCATTATTTTGCACTTTTTTGCATTGAATCCTACCTGCCATACGTCTGACCATTCCTCCAACCTTGCCAAGTCCCTTTTTATCCTTTCCACGCCTCCTTGTGTATCAACCCTGTTGCAGATCTTTGTGTCATCTGCAAAAAGGCATACTTTTCCTTCCAGTCCCTCTGCAATGTCACTGATGAAGACATTAAAAAGGACTGGACCCAATACTGAACCCTGTGGTACCCCACTAGTAACCGCCCTTTCTTCAGAGTGGGCTCCATTTACAATTACCTTCTGTGTCCTGTTGTCCAGCCAATGTTTTACCCAGGCTACCACACTGGGACCCACTCCCAGGCTGGTTAATTTGACTATCAATCTTTTGTGTGGGACTGTGTCAAATGCCTTGCTAAAGTCTAGGTAGGCCATGTCCACAGCCCTCCCTGGTCTACTACTTTGGTCACCCAGTCAAAGAAATCTATTAGATTCGTCTGACATGACCTTCCCGCTGTGAACCCATGCTGCCTTGGATCCTGTGCTCCACTGACCTCTAGGTACTCAACTATTCTTTCCTTCAGAAGTGACTCCATCACTTTCCCTACCACAGAGGTCAGACTGACAGGTCTGTAGTTTCCTGCCTCTGTCTTGGTCCCACTTTTGTGAAGGGAATCACATCTGCCTTCCTCCAGTCCTCGGGTACCACACCATCCTCCCATGATTTATTAAAAGAGTAGCCAGTGGTTTCACTAGTTCCTTCCTTAATTCTTTTAGAATTCTGGGGTGAATTCCATCAGGACCCATTGCTTTGTCCACCTTCAGTTTTAGGAGTTCTTGCAGAACCCTTTCTTCTGTGAAAGGACTGGGATCGACCCCTATCAGAGTGCTTCTGTTAATTGGATTAGGCACTTCCCCTCCTCTTTTGTGAATACTGAGCAGAAATATTCGTTCAGTATTCCTGCTTTTCACTGTCCCCTCTGCCCACCACCGTTCATTCTATTCAGCCTCACTATCCCTCCTTTGTCTTTCTCGCTCGCTGATGTACCTATAAAGGTTTTATCCCCTTCTTAACTGAGTTGGCTATCTTTTCCTCAGTTTGGGCCTTTGCTATTCTGACTTCCCTCCCTGCTTCTTTCTGCCTTAACTGGTACAGCTCTCTGTCCTGCTCCTTCTGTGTTTCCTTATACTTCCGGAATGCTATCTTTTTCTTCCTGACTGTCACAGCCACCTCTCTTGAGAACCATAGTGGCTTTTTCTTTCATTTTGATTTGTTTATTTGCTTCACACAAAGGCTTGTTGCGTCTGTGATGGCAGTTTTGATAATTCCCCATTGTTGCTCCACACCTCCTTCTAGCCTGTTTGCTTAGTGCTTTTCTGAGGCACTCTCCCATCTTGCCAAAGTCAGCCCTCCTAAAGTCCAGTACCCTCACTTTTGTATGGCTTGACTCTGTAGCTGAGTTTAACGTGAACCACACTGTTTGATGGTCACTTGTCCCCAGATGGCAACCTACTTCTAGATCTGAGATCCTCTCACTGCCCCCGTTTGAGAGTATGAGGTCTAAGATTGCTCCCTCACGAGTGGGTTCCGAAACTAGCTGTCTAATGCCTGCCACCTGTAGGGCGTCAAGAATGGCCCTGCTCTTGGATGTGGCTGCAGCAAATGTGCTCCAGTTAACATCTGGCATATTCAGGTCTCCCATCAACAGTATCTCCCCTTTCTCTGCCATTCTAAGAATGCCTTCCATCATATCCTTGTCCATTCCTTCTCCCTGACATGGGGGTCTGTACACAACCCCTGTGCGGATTGTGGTGCCCTTTCCAGTCTCCAAGGTGACCCACAGTGCCTCCTCTCCTCCCTGTTTACTCTTTTGTTCAGTTGCTTTTATCCCTTCCTTTACATAGAGCTACTCCTCCCCTCTTCTCCCTGCCTGTCTCTCCTGTAGGTTATGTACCCTGGTATGTTAACATCCCAGTCATGGTTCTCTGTGTACCATGTTTCTGTGACTGCTACAATATCCAGGCATCCCTCTTCCATTAAGGCCACCAGCTCAGGAGCTTGTTTCCCAGACTACAGGCATTGGTACTCATTACCCTCCATTTCCTGATGGCCCTACCCCCTTTTGCCCCATCCCTGTCCTTCTTGCCTTTGTCACTTTCTCCATTTACCCCTGCCCTTCTCTCTATCGACACCTCCATGTTGGTATTTGCCACACTTACTACCATGATTGTTTGGGGGGCTAGGATTTTCCTGCTCCTTTCCAGTGCCTCCCCCCTTGGCTAGTTTAAAAGCTTGCCAATGAAGCATTTAAACCTATCACCTAGGATCCTGGTTCCCCTCCCGGACAGATGCAGCCCATCATGCCAGTATAGGCTTGCATCACTCCAGGTGGACCCCCAGTCCCCAATGAAGCCAAATCCCTGAGCTCCACACCAGTTTTTCAACCACTGATTGAATCCCATGGTACGGAACACCCTAGCCTCTCCTATGCCATAGATGGGTAGCACCTCCGAGAAGGTTACCGTGCGTGCTACTTGACTAAGGCCCCTCCCCAATTCCACAAACTCTTCCTGAACTTCTCTAATCCCTTTCTTAGCCAGGTCATTTGTCCCTAGGTGGACAATGACATCCAGCTCCCTCCCCTGTGCAGCTGCTCCGGCAATCCTGAGGATTCGCTCCCTGTCCCTCCAAGCCATGGTGCCAGGCAGGCACCTTACCTCCCTCTCCCCTTCCTTGCTCAGTTCTACCTTCCTAACAATGGAGTCCCCCACCAGGAGTTGTTTCCTTCCCCTGCAGGGTCCCCTGCCACCCTCCTGTGGGTCTCCTTTGTGGAGGTTCCCAGCATCCTCCTTGGTCTCCACTGTAGGTGCCTCCATAGAGGAACCACACTTTGCCAGAATGGCATAGGAATTGTGGAGAGGTACAACTGGCGGGATGTGCCTCCATTCCACCACCCTCACCTTCCCTGAGCCCACTGTGGTCCAATCGCTCTGCAACCGCTGGTGAGACCTCATCTGAAGTACTGTGTCCAGTTCTGGAGGCTGCATCTCTGGAAGGAAATAGAGTAGAAACAGTTCAGCGAAGGGCAACAAAAATGGTACAAGGACTGCACAAGAAGTCATATGAGGAGAGACTAGCAGACCTCAGTATGTAATAGCTCAAAGAGAGGAAGAAGAGTGGGTATATGATAGAGACTTTTAAATACCTCAAGGGTATAAATAAGATACAAAGGGTAGCATCTTCCAGAAAAAAAGATGTTCTAGAACAAGGGGTCATGATAAGTAACAAGATGGGGTAGACTCCGGGTTAATGTCAGGAAGTATTTCTTCATGGAAAGGGTGGTGGATGCATGGAACAGCCTCCCTTCGGAGGTAGTGGGCACAAAAATGGTGGGGGAATTTAAGAATGCATGGGATAAACATAATTATAAAATGGCATGAGAAAATCTAGAAATCTTATTGGCCAAGAGACATCAGCTGATCGTACATTAAGTCTCTATATATGCACAGTCATCCTGGTCCTAAACTACATCACACAATAAGCAAATCCATCCTCCTACAGCCAGAACTATCTTCCATCAGTCTCCCTAGATCCAGAACTGATTTTCCTTCACAAACATGGCTGTCACCTTTACACTGTAAAAACTTTCAACTGGGCCCTAAAAATAAAACAACCTTAAATAAAAAATAAAATAAACTAATTAAATGTTTTTTCCTTGATCATCACACTCTCCTTACACACATAAACAAATTAGAAACAATAAGTATTGTTTATAGTTTTTATTACAACTGTTTCTTTGCTGACAGTGAAAATCCCCCTTCCATTTTTATCTGCTCATAAGGGAAATCTCTTCTGCTTTCCCTGACAGTGAGATAATTGAGTCTGTGGCTTTAGAAAAGGCCTTGGTGTGTGTGTGTGTGTGTGTGTGTGTGTGTGTGTGTGTGTGTGTGTGTGTGTGTATACAGTATGTTAGAAGAGGAGCATTCTGCCACTGGAACTGAGCAGAATTCTGAATCCCTGTATTCCATGGTAAACATTCCATGATAAACATTCCATTTCTTGAATGTGGGAAAACACAGAGAAAAAAACACAGAATGAAGAAAGTAAGCAATAATACTATATAAACAAAGGAAAAAGGTGGTAAAGGATTAACCCTGCTGTTTAGCTTTTAGTACAGAGGGAGCAGTTCATGATGCTGTCAGTGAGTGTGACAGTTTTGAACCACACTCATGCTTGCAGCATCGGGGAACTGAGAAGTCTCTGTTATGGCTTCCTTTTAGTTTTGTCTACAGAGTGAGGAAAATGAAATAAAGTAAGGGGGCTATGTGTCATACTTAGAATGAGGAAAACAGCATTTGTGAATTGTTGTGGCTGGCAGGGGAATATGAAGCTTAAGTGGGTAGGGAGGCACACACTGTGTAACACTACTTTAATCTAGCACCAATAGGCATAAGGACTATTTTATGTTAAAAGCACAGATTCACTTACATTTTTACTTATTTAAAAATGTGTTTCAAAATAAAAAAGAAATTGTTTCTAAAAATAAAGAGCCATTTTATAAGTACAATAAGACACTCTGGGGTTGTGCATTAAGGTGTGATAACCACACTCCTAGGGACGATCAGCACTCGGCCTTTGGCCTCATGCCTAACTACACTCCTAGGAGTGTGCTTATCACACCGTAATGCATACCCCTTCATGTCTTATTGCTTATGGGAACCCTAGAAATAGGAAAGAGATGGTAAGCTGCTAATCAAATAGAGTCTGTAATATATGCAGTGGGTAGGGAAATGGGTAGACTAGGTGGGCCAGGAAGTCCTTATCTGCTGACAAATTCTATGGGCCAGATTCTAGAAAAGGTACGCCTGGCATAACAGCACTTGCGCCAAGTAGAATGGCGCAAGTAGCAACTTACACCAACAGTTGCGACTTGCGCTATTCTACAAAGTGGCCTGCGACATGTCGCAGGTCACTTGTGCTGATCAGCTATTACACTGGCAGTTGTGCCATAAACCCCCTGCGGCATGATGCTAGGGGGTTTACGGCAGCTGTTGCACCTTATTCCAGAAGGGCAGCAACAAAGGCCCCAATGTCGGGATTCTACAAGAACCTTCGGAGGAGAACCAGCATCATAAGTTACACCTGCATTTAGCTGGTGTAACTTACATACATCCTCCAAGGGTACTATAGAACCCAGTCCATGTGCCCCCCCATGCCCAGACAGCCCCTGTTGATGCCCCAATGGGCACTGCACAAACAGTCCTGGACTCGGGGCCACGATCCTGCCCCATCCCCCTCCTGTATAGCCCCCTTACAGTAAGTGCCCCGCAGGGCTGCCCACACCAACTGCCCCCAATCCCTGTGCATGTAATGCCCCACAGTGCTGCCCACACCCCCAACCCCCTAAAGTGCCAAACAGAGCCCCAGCAGGGCTTCCCATACCCCAGACCCCCAGATCCCTTTTGGTATATGCCCTGCAGGCGACGCTGTCATCCCTCACCCATGCCCTGACCCCGAGTCACCGGCCAAATGGTGGGCTGGGGTGGGTGTTCTGCAGGGCTCTGTTTGGCACATTGGGGAGCTAGCATTGTGGGCAGCCCTACAGGGTAGTTATTGTAGGTTTTGGGGGCAGGGGGGTAGATAGCCCTGCAGGGCACCTTTTGTGGCTAACTGGGCAGGGGGGGCACTTGCGAACTGCATTGCGGCTTGCAACATGCTAGCCAGGTGTGCCCGCATTTCGGCATACCTGGCCACATGTCACAAGTCGCAGGACTTAGCTGCAGAGACCCTGCCCCTTCTAGAATAGGGCGCAGGGTCAATGTCGCAGTGTAGGTGGTGCAAGTTGCATTTGGTGGCAACTTGTGCCACCCTTCTAGAATCGGGCCCCATGTTTCTAATGTAAGGGCCCATTTGAAAATCAAGCACCAGTGTATCATTCTTCTATACTTTAGAAATCTATCTTGTCTTTTATTTAGACATCTTTATGGGAATCAACAGTTATGCATCGTCTGTACAAAAATACTGCTTTCAATTATACAAACTCTGACACTTCACTTTGTACTAGTGTTATAAAGATTCAAATTGGTTTATATATTGTAGCTCCTTTCAGTGTTTCCTTTAATGGTTGCAGTGAGTTCCTTCAAGTACCTGCTTTGTGCTCAAATCCTTTCCTAACAGTCTGCAAACTAATACTGGCAAGGCAAACATGTTATAAAAATAGAAATTACCATTGTTTGGTCTATAAACTGTGCTTTTGAAATATGCATATTAGTTATGCTAATATGTATACAATACCTAACATTGCATGCATTCTTCCTAAAGGGATTAAAACTTAATTTCATAGGATTTACATTATAAATAATTTGCTTTTGCTGATATTTGACATTCATATTTTTGTAATAGTGACACATAAAACTTTGTCTTACTCATATGATTTACAATCTTACAATACAGATGTAATATAATCATCACTGATCATCAGTGATCGTCACTTGATCATCCACAGATTATCAAAAACCTTTGTGCTGATTTAAGATTACAAAAATAATCAATAATCATCTGTTGTTGAATTGAAAGTTCATGTTTGATGATTAAATCATGATCTAGATGATGATGATCTTAGATCATGTTGTCCCTTGATGATGATATGGTAACATTTTATGATTAACAATGATCAGTCGTGACTGACCATAAAAAACATGATTAATGATTTACTGATTTGTCTAGAAATACCACCCAACCTGTCGGGTATTATTGCTTGCTTTGATGACTGACTCCAGCAATTTTCCCACAGTCAGCATCAAACTCATAGGCTTCTACTTCCCTGGGTTGTCCCTATCCCTACTGTTATTTAAGGGGACCACATTTGCCACCGTCTACTTGAACACCTTTTCAGACACTAGTGATTCCATAAATAGATAGGTAAGAGGGGCTTACCTCCTCCTCCTGTATCCTTAGATGCATTCCATCTGGCCCAGGAGACCTGGTTAAATTAAGTTCTTACAGATCCCTCAGAACTCTTTCTTTTGCAACTCTGTCCCTAACCTTCTATTTGTGAAATCCTAGAACTTGGCTTTGGCTTTTAGGAAGCTGCTTTATGCTTTCTATTGCTAACTCTAAGCTGAAATAGTCACTTACTATGATGACCTTTTCCATATTTTCCTCAGGGTGTATCCCACCCTTTCTGATCCTATACTCCCCTTTGTATTCTTTTTTCCCTTATGCTGTACAGTATATCTGTAGGAGGTCTTGTCATTATTTTTTCTCCCTCCATTATTTTCAGTCTTGTGCTTGCTTTTGTCCCCCTTATGGTGTCCTTACTAATAGCCAGTTTCTCTTTGTATGTGGTCCTGTTGATCCAATGTAGTTCCTTCTTATGTATATTGAAAGCTTTTCTTTTGCTTCTTGCTGTTTCACTTTCTTGTTCTTGAAGCAAAGTGATTTTTTTGTTTCTTGGCCATTTTTCACAAATCTATAATTGGGTGGCCTCCATTATTGCATTCTTTATTTTTTGCTCACTAATTCTCGGTTGCTACTATTGTGTGCAAGTCCTATGGCATCTTTTTTTTTTTTTTTTACTTTATTTATGCCTGGACTCCACGAGGCATCCTTCGGAGGTGCCCACACGATCCTACCCCTACTTCTCCCCACAGTGACCAGCCACCGTCGGTTCACCCTCTCTCGGAGGAACTTCCCAGCATTCCGGATCACCCCCCCGGAACCGGGCCCACCCGCCCTCAGCGGCTGTTTTTACTTAAGTTAGAGGGTCCATCCCCTCGAGAGGTCGGCCTGGATCCCTGATGTGGCGTGGTCCTGCATTGGGGATGAGAGGGAGATCACAGGAGCCCTCGTCATCTTCTCGGGAGCCGGGGTATTTTTAGTGTTTTTTTTCCCTTCCCACCCCTCCGGAGCATAGCTTGCAAGGCAACGTAATGCCGTGACTCTGCCCACCCCTGGCGTTCACCGTACTTGCCCATTTGGTGCACCCCTGGCCACCACCAGAGGTTGCTCAGAGAGCGAGCAACACTCCCACCCTCCCCTGGAGGAGAGAGCAGTACTTTGGATGCTCGATCTCTTCCCACCTCTGCCGACCCCCAGCGACTCCTGGCTCATTCCCGAACCCGGGCTGCCGGCGTGGCACGAGGTGTGGCGTTCAACACCTTAACCCTCAGTGCCACTGGGCCGGGCAAGTCCTATGGCATCTTACCTATTATTTAACAATTTTTTTCACAGTCTACCTTTCTAAAGTCAGAAACCAATGTCATGTTTTTATTCTGTTAACTCCCTAGCACTATATTAAATCTGATGGTGTTATGATTACTTTGACCTTATTCAGATCCTCATTAATAAAGTTTCTGATAATGTCCTGGTTGCACATTACTAGATCTAATATTGCCTGCCCTCTGATGGGATTGTGCACGCATGTTATGAGGAAGTTTTCTTGTAGCATATCCAAGAATTATGACTTTTTTGTCCATCTGCCAAACATGTTTCACATTTTATGTCAAGGAGGTCAAAATCCCCCATAAGCATTGTTCTAGCCTGGCCTACTGTTTTCAGTAGTTCTCTTGCCATTGCCTCATTTCTATCTATCAGCTGATTTGGTCGCCTATACAGTATTCTGATTGCATATTTAGTCTCCCATTGTCTGTTAACGCAAGCCAGAGTGACTCTACCACAACCACCTAATTGACTTGCCCTCAGTTGCTGTTCTGTTACATAAATTGCTACCCTACTTCTTCTGGTATCCTCCCCATTGTTTCTAAATAGAATGTAGTTAACAGGGTTCACTCTGGAGAAGGGAAGGTGACCAGCAGTGTGCCTCAGAGACCAGTACTGGGACTCATCCTTTTTAAAGTCTTTATAAGTAATGTGGCAAAAGAACTGAAAGGGACGGTCTGCCTCTTTGTGGATGACAACAAAATCTGCAATAGAGTGGATACTCCAGGGGGAGGGGATAGAATGCACCGAGACCTGGGAAAACTTGAGGATGGTCAACGGTATGGCAGCTGGGTTTCAGTACAAAAAAAATGCAAAATCATGCACTTAGGGCATGGAAACCCAGGAGGTAGAGTACAGAATGGGAGACAAACTGATGGCAACCACCATACGGGAAAGAAACCTAGAGGTAATCATACCTGATGACCTAAAGATGGCCAGGCAGTGTGCAAGTCAGTTTGGAGGGCCATTGGTATAATAGGGTGCATAGGGAGGAGTATCACCAGCAGAAGGAGGGAAGTGGTATTGCCTCTGTATAGATCACTAGTGAGACCCACCTAGAATAATACATCCAGTTCTGGATACCATATCTCTGGAAGGACATAACTAGAAACTGTCTAGAGGAGTGCAACAAAAATGGTGTAGGGTCTGCACCAGATGCCCTATGAAGAGAGGCTAAAGGACCTCAATGTGTACACCCTGGAAGAGAAGAGGGAGAGGGGGAATATCATAGAGATTTTTTAATACCTCACGAGAGTAAAAAAGGTACAGTAGAGGAGCATTTTCCAGAAAAAAGATGCTCAAGAACAAAAGGACATGCAATGAACTGGAGGGGGTAAATTCAGAAGAGATGTGAGAAAAGTACTTTTTCACAGAAAGAGCTGTGGATGCCTGGAACAGTCTTCAAGTTGAGGTGGTGGGGGCAAAAACAGTGGGGGGTTCAAGAATGCATGTGATAGGCATAAGGGAATCTTAGTGGAAAGGAAGAGGCATAGAGAATGAACTGGAGACCAAGTAGGATCTACAGCGACATTGTGGGTAGGGAAAAATTAAGCAGAGTAGGTGGGCCAAGTTGTCTTTATCTGCTGTCAATTTCTATGCTTCTAGAAAATTACAGTAGATACTAGCTGTTTTTCTGAATGACCAACTCTTTGTGATATCAATGACACTTAGATTTTTCACTGTAACTGTTGCTTATAGTTCATTCATTTTATTGCAAATGCTTCTTGAATGTTGTGTACCGAGCCCTCTATATAATTTGCTTTTTCCACCATGTAGTAGTGTGCATGCATGGCTTTCTACTTTTATTGCTAAGAATCTGGTGTGCTTTCCTTTAGTTCCCAGGGTTTAATGTGGCTGGGTTAATTTCAAGTAAAATAGTTACACAGCAGCATTCCTTGGCCCTGTAATCCCCTATCTAGTTTATCAGCTGGCTAGCTAGGACATCTAACTTTTGCCCCCGTGTCCTTGTACCCGCTGGTTAAGATGCAGACCTACCTTCATGACTAGCTGCCTGTTTTGCCAGAAGGTGCTCCAGTCTCCTGAACAGCAGAAACCCTCCTGCTCACACATACCCTTTAGCCACATTTTAAACTCCATTATTTTCCTGTTTGTTTTCACCTGCATATAGCATCATCTGCACCTCTGAGAAGGCTGCAGTGTCTATTATTTTCCTCAGCTGTATTCTAGTCTGTAATTTTTTTCTTTGTCTCTTCTATGCCATATCTTGCCAGGCCATTGGTACCTATGTGCAGCACTTGGCTTCACGTCTTCCCTTCTTACAGTAGTACTCTCCCAAGCCATGATGTGTCCCTTTCTGCTGTTACTCCTGGAAGGCACTGAACAGACCTCTACACCCAGCCTGAGTAACATACCACCTGTCCCTCTAACTAAAAAATCTCCTGGTAAGATGACATGCTTCTTGCTGTGCCTTTTACTACCTGATCCTCCTGAGCTCGTTGTCACGTGGTGTTCTCTCCATCTGAGCTGTACCATCTGAATCCATGTCGGTACAGTCCTCCTGAGTAGATTCCATGAAATGCACAAATCTATTCTGTCTGCTTAACCCCGATGATTCCTCCTCAGAGGTGCTGCCCCATCTTCTTCCTCCCACCTTTCCCACTGCAGTCTACTCACCCCTGATGTAGTGAAGTGCTCACTGCGGTGATGGAGCTGCAGTCCCCACTAGACCCCATACCATGGTGTTCCTCAAGGCATGCATTTTGGCCTAAATGGCTGACAACCCAGCTTGAGATACGTAGTCCTTCTGCACATTGGGCATCTGCCAAGCTCCCTGAATTCCTTCCTGAAAATGACAGAGCTGCAGCCCCTACAGCTGACAATCTTCCTCCCACCTCACCCTGCCTCCTGAACAGTCTGAGCATTTATGTTCATGGTTGTATGTAAAAGAGTAGTTGGTAAGAATTAGATAATGCAGTGCTCCCATCCCTCTTCTGTCCTAAGTCCATCTTCATACATACGTCCTGGCACCTACACTTTTGGCACTTAAATCAGTGACATGACATGCCTCCACATGTGGATAATTCCTTATTTATACTGGTTTACTAGCCTTTTAGCTGGATGAAAACACCAAAGTTATCTACTGGTTTGAGTCATTCCTTAGGAACAGGACACAAAGAGTGGTGTTGGGAGATTTTTTCCTCATACCCTATTCCACTGCCCTGTGGAGCACCCAGGGGTCAGTCCTATTACCCATGTTTGCAGTACACATGGATGTACATTTTCATTCAGTAAGCATTTGGAAGTGTCTTTAGTTTTAACCGAGTGTGATTACAAGCATGTAAATCTAGCAGGTGAGGTGTAGGCATACCTCTCAACCTTTCTTCAACAAAATATGTGACATGATGTGTGACAAATGAGCAAAATGTGTGACATAGCTTCTAACATGGCACTGCAAGCTCAGAACACTACAGTTATCAGTGCACTAATGTTCATAATGTTTTTTGATAACTGAGCATAATAGATTATTATGAATTTCTGCTTTAAAGTCTCAGTGGGGAGTGTGGAATATCACCTTCCCCATGATGGACAAAGGGTTCTGAGAGGTAAAATGAGTGACGTACCTCATAATGTGTGACAGTTGAGCGGTATGGGTGTAGGTATATTAGTGTTAGTCAGGGTCAGCTAGTGATTTAGAGTAGGAGTTAGCTCTTTTATTTTTAGGATAACCCTTGAGTGTTCCACAGAGGAGTCTGCTACTAATCATCTAAGCATTTTGTGCCATTTAACAGCGGCACTTGCTATATGTGAAAGCCTATGTGGCAATCCAGAGGTGATTGGATGACTTGGTGGGGTAAGCCCAGCTGAAAGCTCCTGGAAGATGAGCCGGCATCGGTGAAGAAAACTGTTGGAGTGAACTGGAAAGGCTGTGACCTGGAATTTCATCAGAGTGGACAGAGTGATTTGGAGTCAACAGTGTGGAAACTGGTGTGGAAACTGGTGGCTGAAGATTGGACTTGTCTGGATGCTAGAAGACAGGTGTCCATAGATCAAGATCAGTCTGGAGGCTGCCAGGAGGGATGAGCCTGAAGATGCAGTTAAAAGATATGAGCTGAGGATATAATTGATAGAGAGACAGGCAGCTATGAGTTCTGCTTCTGGTTTCTCTTAGAAATGGTTCTCCCCATTGTGAGTACTCTAATGAAGCTTCTCAAGCAAGACTGCCTAAAGTATTGTTGGTGTACATAACAGAAGGTGAGAGCTTCTGGTATGAAATGAAGATTGGACTCACTGAGAGATTTAATTGAGTGCTTTTGTGGCTGACAGAGGGGCTCCCATTGTGAATGTAAAATCTCAAAACTGTTGTGGTGAGAGCATCTTTTCTGCCATGAAAAAGTCTTCCCATTATATTGGTTGCTGTGCATAATATCTAGCAGTGATGTGAGCACTGCAGTACTGTCTTGGACCTGGACAGTACTCTAGGTTCAGAGTTTTTATACTGTATAACTTTGCTATAACTTAAATTCACTCATCTGCTGTTCACTGTTGAATTCTCCATCTAAAGATTATTTTATTTCTAGCATTGTTAAATTGAGTGATTAATCTAGATTGTAATTATATAATTGGAGGGTACGGTGAGGTTGATGGGTTATAGGTAGTTAATGTATGAATGTGGATGCAAGGTGTATTTTGATAAGTGAGTGAAAAGTGATTGTTTGATTGTTTGATTAAATAGAAAGTTAGGCGTGGGAGAGGGAGGGAGTGATTGTTTGTTGGGAAGTATTTATTTTGGGTGGGAAGCTAAGTGAGTTTTTCAGACTTTGAAGGTGTGACAGAGAATTAGATAGGATGTGCCAGGACATGAGCTATGGCCATATCACATATTCAGTGTCTCTGCTGCTCAACGTCTGCCCTTTTGCCAACTTCCCCGTGCCAGCGACAGCAGCAAGACACTGCAGAGAGGTTGGAATTGTAATGGAGTGGAAGGGCAGGTAGCAGTATACTGGTGATGCAGCTGGGGTACACAGCATCTGGGTGGTAAGGTCCAGGAGGCACCCTGGGGCAGAATGGGACTATGAGAGAGTACAGATGTGTTTGATTCCCATTCCTTGGGTTCCCACCGGACCGAGTGGGCAGATAGGTGATGGTGCGGCAGCCTCCACTGGTCCTCTTTGGGTGGTATTATGCAAAACTAGGTCAATGAGAAACAAGACAGCTATTATGATGGACTTGGTGTCTTTTTTCGACCTGGCATGCATTACGGAGACCTAGTTGGGGGACGATGCAGGTCCAGTTTTGAAGGCATCCATTCCACTAGGATACTCTGTAGTGCACTGCCTGAGGAGGGAATGCAGGGGTGGGGGTGTGGCCATCTGTTTTAGATCTGACTTGAATTTCTCTGTGCACCCAGTGGAGTCTACTTTGTCATTTGAATGCATGACTGTGCATGGGGGTCCGGGTGCAGGCAAAAGGATCCTCCTTGCTTATTTCCACCTAGGGTGTGAGGGGGATTTCCTGCAAGAAGTCGTGATCTCTGTCACTGACAGGGTGTTGGAGTCACCCAGATAGTTGTTTCTGGGGGACTTCAATGCCTGAGTTGATGACAAACTCTCACATTTTGGGAAGGACCTCCTCCAGACGATGGCATCACTGGGCCTCACACAAGCAGTTGCTTCTGAGACTCACTGCCACGGCCATACATTGGATCTAGTATTCTCACTGGGGCTTCAGATCACTAATCTCAAGATTGATCAGATCTCTTGGTTGGATCTCTGCACAGTAGAATTCTTTTTCAAGGCCCCACCCCCCGTTAGTCCCTCCCCTGTCAAGATGGTCCACTACCGCCCTTTGAAGGGATTGTTCCCAGAGGACTGCTGGCTGTAGATGATTTTTCTGGTGTGAGTGGTGCATGTGATGGGGTTGAATGAGGTAGTGGCAGCTGATACTGCTGTCATCAAGGTGCTCGGTGCCATCACAGCAATCCGTATATGACCCAGGTCTTCTCGCTTGAGATTCTGGTGGTTTGATGGGCTCTTAAGGAAATGAATACCAGGGTTAGGAAGTTAGAGCATTGCTGGAGGAGAACAAACTTGGATGACAAACTGGCTTTGAGAATTCACTATGGTGAATATCAAAGGGCAATCAACCATAGGAAGGCAGCGTTCCTTTCCAGGGAGATTAGTGAATAGACCGGCTCTGCTCTTTTGGACTGTAGACAGGCTGCTTCATCCAACCTGTCTGCAGCTGAAAATAGCAGCTTCTGTCGCCCAGTGCAAAAAGTTCCCTCAGTTCTTTTCTGACAGGGTGTCTGCCATCAGGACTGGGGTCTCTCTAGTGAGGCAGGATCAGTCCCATAATATAGAGCTTGGTAAGGACAGAAACACTCAGGCTGTCTGGGGTGAGTTTTGGCTGGTGGGGTGGCTGAGGTCATCGAGGTAATGTCAAAGCTGCGACCCACATTTTGTGAACTGGACCTGGGCCTGACATGTCTCCCTGTGGGATGTGCTGAGTCTATTGATCCAGTGTTCACTGAGATTGTCCAGTGGTTGCTTTCAGAGGGGCTTTATCCAACTTCTTGAAGGAGGCATTGGCGAGACCTGTACTGAAGAAACCATCACTCAACCCTAACATCTTAGTGAATTATCGTCCTGTCTCCAGTCTTCCATTCTTGGGGAAGTTAGTGGAGAAAGTGATGTCTTTGCAGCTCAAGGCTCACTTGATGGCCTTTTACATCTATGAGCCACTCTACTCCAGATTTAGGAGACAGCATAGCACTGAAACAGCATTAGTCAGGATGAAAAATTATCTCAGGGCAAGAGATAGAGGGGAACAGTCAATTTTCATTCTCCTGGACCTCTCCTCAGCATTTGACACTGTAGACCACATGGTGCTGCTTGATCACCTTAGAGAGTTTTGTGGACTCACCGGCAAAGTCATCAGCTGGTTTGAGTCCTTTCTGACAGGCAGGATGCAATGGGTAGTGATGGGGAATTTCTCCTCCTCCTCCTTGAAGCTTCTGAACTGTGGAGTTCCTTAGGGCTCGATCTTGTCCCCCATTTTATTTGCGGTGTACATGCTGCCCTGGGTGACATCATTAGGCATTATGGTCTGGGTTTTCACTACTATGCAGATGATACCCAGCTGTATATGTCCTTTTCCCCCAGGACCTCTGACACTGTAGAGGTGCTAAATAAATGCCTATCTGAGATCCAGGACTGGATGTCCTCTAACTGGTTGAGACTTAACCAGGATAAGATGAAGATACTAGTGATTGAGCCTGGTCATCAGCGGAACATGATCACTACTGGAGAGGAACAGGGCTGCTCCTGGGGACCACCTCACTGGTGGTGGCCTCTAAGGTACAAAATCTGGGTGTCATCCTTGATGACAGTTTGACACTTGAGGCTCAGATGTCTTCTGTTGTCCGGAGTAGTTTCTACCACTTAAAGGAATGTCACCCAGATTAAACCCTTAATCCTGCCTGATGACCTGCCTTCACTGGTGCCGGCTTTTGTTACATCCAGGCTCGATTACTGTAACACTCTATACTTCAGGGTCAGTTGAGGTATCCTGTGCCAACTGCAGCTAGTGCAGAGCGCAGCAGCCAGGTTGTTGATGGGCCGTTTGAGGTCCGCTCTTATAACCCTGGTCTTGTGTGAACTGCACTGGCTGCCAGTCAGGTGGAGGATTGCCTTCAAGGTGGGCTTGCTCACCTATAAGGCCCTATACAGCTTGGGCCCTGGCTATCTGACTGACCTCATGACACCTGTCCTCCTGGTGCGCTCGCTCCATTTCTCTATGGAAGGCCTCCTGATGAAACTAAGGGTGTGACTTAAGACATCAGGAGATTGTGCCTTTCTAATTAGTGGGACCAGTGCTGTGGAACTTCCTACCATGGTCACTAAGACAGGCCTCCTCCATGGAGATTTTTAAGCGAGATCTTAAGGCACACATATTTAAGCAGGCATTCAATGTCCACTGAATTTTAACTGAAGCTAAAAGAGTTTTAGAATTATTACTATTTAACATTTGTTGTTTATTATGTGTTTTAGAATTAACGCACCATGATTTTTAACTTCTGCAAACTGTTTTGTAAACTGTTCTACCTTTTTGTGAAGCACTCAGAGCCTCTTTGATTGGGCATTCAAGAAATACATTTTTATTTTGACTTCACTACATAATACCCTTTGGTGGGATCATTAGATGGTACAACCTGGATTTCACTGCTATGTAGATGATACCCAGAAGTACTTATCTGTTGTGTCTAGGAAAGAGGATACAGTGAATGTGCTTAACAGCTGTCTGAACTAGTTCCAGGACTGGATGGCATCAAGCTGGCTGAGACTCAACTCTGGCAAGATGGAAGTATCTGTGATTGATCTAGTCTGGAGAAAAGGTACAGAGATGATTTTAGAGATTATGGGCCTGAGGCTCAGGTCCCCCAGTCTAGAAGCTCCTACTAAGGTGAAAAATCTGGGGGTCATTCTACATAATAGGCTTACATTTGAGGCCCATGTGTTGGCTGTGGTTAGAAGTGGCTTTTACCATCTAAGCAACATCGGCTGGCTTAAGTCCCAAATGCCTTTAGAAGACCAGGTGACACTGGTGCATGCTCTTCTTTGAATTCCAGACTCGACTACTGCTACACTTCATACTTCGGGGTAAATGGAGGTCTACTATGTTACCTGCAACTGGTACAGAATGCTGAAGCTAGGTTACTGACAGGTCTTCCCTGGTTCTGTCATGTTAACCCAGTGCTGAATGAACTGCACTGGCTTCCAGTGAGGTGACAGATTACCTTTAGGGTTGGCTTGTGAACCTATAAAGCCTTGCATAGAATGGGACAGAGTCACCTGCCTGAATTCTTGTCTCCCTACTCGCTCTGCCACCCTCTCTGCTCCTCTGTTGTGGATCTCTTGGAGATACAGAAAGCTCAGCTGATGTCATGAGAGGACTGAGCATTTGCTCTCATAGATGAAGTTATATGAAACACACTCATCAGTCCCTACAGAGAGGCTCTGATGGTGGAGGCTTTAAGAGGAGCCTTAAATTCCATCTTTTTAAGGAAATACTTGACAATACTTAATCTGACCTCTATTCAACCTTTGTGATTTTTGCTGCCTCACCTCTGGTTGAGTTCTTTTGTATTTGTTGTATGTAGTTATTATGTTTGCTTGCACACATGTGCAAGAGACATAGTGCCATCATCTGAGTTTTCAGAGGTGTGGCAGCCATCTTCCAATTCAGTCAGTGTGTTTGCAGGCATGGCCACAGTTCTCCAATGAATGCCGCAGCTGTCTATGACAGCAGTTGAAAATGCAGTGCCGTACAGTTGAAAGGGAGAGCTCTGCTTCAGTGAGAAGAGCTCCCCCCCTCCACACACACCCACGTTGCGTTCTCATGCGGCCCCCCATGCACACATTATATGTCCGACGGGGGTGTCCAATCCCCCATAGGCTCCAGCCCCCCCAAACAGCCTTCCAGCTGCCAAGCTGGGAGCCCACCCCAGCATGGCAATAGATCGTATGGCTGACGGGGGTGACCAATCCCCTGTCAGCTCCACGCCCCCCCAAACAGCCTTCCAGCTGCCACGCTGGGAGCCCACCCCTGCTGGACAAATGTCTCGCATCATCAGGCTTCCAGCTGCCATGCTGGGAGCCCAACCCAGCGTGGCAAACGTCATGCGTCAACCAGGAAAAAAAAAACTACCTGTAAACAAAAAAAGTTCCTCGGCAGTCTCCACAGTCTCCTGCCCACCCGCTCCCACCCTCTGCACTCTACCTCCCCACCCCCCACCTCACCCCATACTTACCTCTGGAGCTTGGTGCGATGCTCTTCGGTGGACTGGGAACATGTCTGCACTCTTCAAAGATGACCGCGAACTGAGGAAATGCCAGTAAGCTGTATAATGCAGTAAATAGGGTTTTTTTCAACTTTAATGCATATCTCGGGCATGTTTTGGAATTTTGGCACCAAATTTTCAACATGGGGTTTTTGGGACCCCCCTCATGAATTCTTGAACTGTCATGGTATTAATTGGTCCCAAAAGGTGATTTTGCAGTCACTGCATGAAATCACCTTTTGGGACTGATTAATGAAACAACAGTGCCAGTGTTCATAAGGTGGGCTCTCAAAAAGCCTGTTGCAAATTTGGTGGAAAAATTCCTAAAAATGACTGTTTTACGAGTGTGCATTGTGCAGTTCCTATGCACACTTGTAAGTTCACAAATTTTTTATATTTGCACTCCAGATTTTCAACATTGCCATTTTACCACACCTCCGTATGAGCAGTATAGCTGTCATTTTTCATATATCGCCCAAAATGTGTTTCCCTGTCTGTAGTGCACAATGGCACAGTCGGTGTGTGCAATCAGTGTTTGGGACAGATTAAAAAAATCACAGTGACACTATTCATGAGCAGAGGTCTTAAAATGGCTATGTTGAAAATTTGGTGAAAAAATTCCCCAAAATTACTGTTTTAGGAGCACATGTTGTGCAGTTCCTACGCACGCTCACAAGTTTGGGAATTTTTAATATTTGCATGCCAGATTTTCAACATTGCCATTTTATTACACTTCCTTATGAGCAGTACAGCTGCCATTTTTCACATCTCACCCAAAATGTGTTTCCGCACATGTAGCGCACAATGGTGCAGTCAGTGTGCGAAAACAATGTTTGGGACAGATTAAGAAAATCACAGTGACACTGTTCATGCGCAGAGGTCTTAAAATGGCTATGTTGAAAATTTGGTGACAAAAGTCCATAAAATGACTGTTACAAGTGAGCATTGAGCAGTTTTCATGCACCCTCATAAGTTCATGAATCTGTAATATTTTCAGTCCAGATTTTCACCAGTGGCATTTTTTCACACTTCCATATGAACAGTACAGCTGTCATTTTTCACAGCATGGCCGAAATGTGTTTTCACACTTTCAGCGCAGAAATGCGTGGTGGCTGTGGGACATCATTATTTGGGACAGATAAAGAAAATCACAGTGACACTGTTCATGATCAGAGGTCCCAAAATGCCTGTGTTGACAATCAGCTGTAAAAAAGATCCCCAGCCTAATTACATTACGGGTGTGCGTTGCACAGTTTCTAAGCACACTCGTGACTTCACCAGTTTTTTAAATATTTTCACTGCAGATTTTCAACATTGCCATTTTTTACACCCCCTCCCATGAACAGTACAGCTGTCATTTTTCACATCCTCTTCGTAATGTGTTTTGCACCTGTGGTGCTAAATGTCGTAGTCGCTGTGCAAAAGCAACTTTCAGCTAACAAATTGATATTGCCACAGTTCATGAGGTGGGGGCTCACAAAAAAACTACGTTGAAAATTTGGAGTGAAAATACCAATGAATGCCTGAGGAGTTAGGGTTTCCGACCATAACACCCCACCCTGTAGAGAATAACAGGCATCAGGGGTGTGACTTGGGATCCCCACCTGTAATGCTTATACCATTCCACATCCTGCAGCCAGTGAGAGGCATTGAGGTGTGCCTTGGCTCTTCGGCCCGAAAGTTCACCCCATTCTCTTATACCGCACCCATCTCACCATATTTCCTGATGGAATGGGGTGTGCATAACGGCCAAAGACTCCAAGGCACACTGTGACTCTTGTCGGTGTCTGCAGGGTAGGGTGTGGTGAAATGGCATGGCCATTATGCCTGATGACCCAAAGGCACACCCCAATGCCTGTCTGTCTCTGCGTGGTGCTGGTGGGGTTGGCTTCAGTTCAATATTTCACTGCCATTCCTATTATGCAGCTCTCTAACTCCTACACTACCAATGCCAATGCCAGCAAGCAAACATTCGGCATTGTCAAATGTTTGTTTTTCTTAGACTATTTATTTTTGAAAAAATTAACTTGTGTCATTAGTGTATTGAATGGTGCCTTGAGCCCCAAGGGAAGGGCACCATAACAAATGGAATCTACTAATTAACAGGGACATAAACTACATCATTAAATTCTAAAATGGTCCTGCCCACCAGTGTGTAAATCAGAACAACAACTGAATCAGTAACGGTGGAATACTAACAGAATGTGAACAGTATATAAAATACTACTTCTACTAGAAACATTAACTTACAAGGTCAATGAAATTCTCATTTGTCGGGCCATGAAATCGCATTCCTTTATGTATACACATAGCAATGATCATTAGCTAAGTTGACCCAGGGAGTGAGAGAGAGAGAGAGAGTTTGGTAGATTATTCTGCCCTGGAGGTTCAGTCAGTTTGCTGAACTGTAGAGGTCACAAGAATGGGTGTAGAGTTGGGCTCCAGTAGCTAAATGGCAGGCCTTATTTAGGGTGACTGTAAGTCTTTTAAGTGAGGTGATGGTGGCGGAGTCATAGATAATGAGCCCAAAATTAATAATTGAGAGGATGGAGCTCAAAAAGGCTAAACAGAGTGCTTCCTGGGACATACTGTGTCTGTGTCTGTACAGTAGCTGTAATCCTACACATACAGTTCGAGAAATTATATTTACATGCTCAGTAAACGATAGGTTACAGCTGAGCATGACACCTAGATATTTGAAGATGTGAACTTGTTCTAGGGGTGTGTTAAGGTTGCTGGTAATTTGTAATAGGGCATTTGTATGCTTATTGTGTGGGCTAGCGAAAAGAATAACTTTAGTTTTTTTTATAGTTCAACATTAGTATATGTTCAGAGAACCAGTTTTCAACAGCAGAGAAGCTTTCTTGCAAACTGTTGATAAAGAGTAGTGGATCTGGCTGGCTGGTGAAAAGTATCACATCATTGGCATATAGGAGCAGGTTCGTGGGGCAAACTTGGGAAAGGGTATTTAGAAAGAGGCTGAATAAGAGAGGACCAAGAATTGAGCCTTGGGGAACTCCTGAGCATACAGGTGGCTATCTGAGAGTGACTCATGTATTTTGACTCTTTGGGTTCTGTCTTCTAAGAAACTTCTGAAACAGATTATGACATCATGAGAGAGAGACCAAGTGAAGGTAGAGACCAGAGTAATAAGGTGTGATTAACAGTGTCAAAAGCCTTTGTGAGGTCAATATAGATTGACCCCACAAGGTGACCATGGTCTAGTCACTTATGGATGAAGTCTGTATATTCAAGAAGGGCAATGGTGGTACTGCGCTCCTTTCTGAATCCGTGGTGTTGGGCACATTGTAAATTGTAGGTGGATAAGTAATCAGTCAATTGATCTGACACTATTGTCTCCAAGGCTTTGTAAAGTGGTGGCAGTATTGAAATTGGATGGTAGTTAGCATGGGTAGCCCCGTCACCACTCTTGTATACTGGCATCACAAGAGCTGCTTTCCGGATCAAGGGGAATTGACCAAGACAGAGGGATAGATTGAGTGTCTTGGTGAGCGGTGACAGTATGGAATCAAGGGTAAGGCATAGCATTCTAAGATTTAAGGTTTTGCTACTAAATCTGGAGTTGCTAAGGACCCTTAGTAGGTATTGTTTAGCTGATTTAGTGGGTATTGCCTTAAAATAGAAAGAGGGAGTGATGGGGTGGGATTTATGTTACTTACACTAGATTGACAAGAAGGATCGGTGAAGAAATTAGGAGGGAGTACTCCACTCAAGTCCGTGAAAGCCAAGTTAAAAATGTCAGTTATCTCTTTGGGATCCTGAGTGGTAACCCCATTTGCATTGAGCACTGACTGGGGATTTGTTGGGCTTCTCATTAACATTTTTTATGTTCTCCCAGATTTTTTCTGTTGCCCTAGGAGTTAGAGAACTGGTCTTGAAAGTAGGTAATTTTGGCTAGGCGTACTGCACGAGTGCAGGTATTTCTGGTCTCTCTGTAGCATTGCCAATCATTAGGTTTATTAATGGCCTTTGCAACATGCCAGAGATGGTCATGAGAGGCCAAGAGGCCATGGAGTGATGTGTTGATCCAGGGGTTGCTGTGAGATTTGCATTTCTGTTTTTTGAAGGGGCTGAAGATCTTGAATGCTTTATTGAAGAGGGAGATGACATGCCCCAGTGCTTGGTCCCCATTTGTTGCTGTTTCAGTCAGTGACCAGTTGCAGTGGTGGAGGTATGCTTGTTCAAGCTGGTCTCATCTAAGAGCACAATGGCAGCACAACTTAAGTGGGTGTTTGGGATGCTGACCTGACCAGTGACATGACACTTGGAGAGTGATCACTGAGAGAATGAGGAAGTACCAAGGTATCTATAATTCTATCAGGACTGTTGGTGAATATGAGATAAATTAG
This sequence comes from Neoceratodus forsteri, assembly GCA_016271365.2. Taxonomy (NCBI): domain Eukaryota; kingdom Metazoa; phylum Chordata; order Ceratodontiformes; family Ceratodontidae; genus Neoceratodus; species Neoceratodus forsteri. Next base: position 1,390,939,164 of record CM057453.1, read on the forward strand.
GGTGTGGGTCCCAGTTCTGTAGTTTATCATAGCTGGGGAATTTAACCAACTGAGTAAGGTTGATAGCAGCAGCAGCATCCTTAAATGGACCAACCTCAGGTGCAAACCAATTGATGCTGAAGTTAACTAGAGCAACAATTTCAGAGTGATTAGGTAGTTTGGTAATGTAGTCTATAACTGAGGCAAATCCAGTGACTGTATACCTAGGTGGGATATAAATTGATAGGATAGTGAATGACTGCTCTTTAATTCCCAAGGCTATTTTGACTGCGATCACCTGGGCACCATTCACGGCAGACAAGGTTGGAAGGGTGATGCTTTGAAATTCTTCTGAGAGACAGATAGCACAGCCCTCCTCCCCCCCTCTTTTTTGACAAGCTGGTCAGACCTAAAAAGAGTATATCCAGCTAAGGTAGCAGCGGAGTCAGGGGTTTTGGAGGAGAGCCAAGTTTTGGTGATGGCTAGCACATCTGGCTTATGCTGTTGAACCCAAACTTGAAGTTGATCAAGCTTTGGTAGTAAGCTTTGAATGTTTAGAAAGGCAATCTTAAGGCCATGTGAGTTTGTAGTTTTATATGTGGGTGCTGCTGAGGGCCAGGATTGGGGTGCACATTGCCTGAGAGTAGCAGGAGTAGTAGGGTGTGCCACACTAATATTACTGTCCTGAGTTGTCCTGCTTGTGTCTGCCTATGCTGTTCCATCACGCTATTCTGCTGCATGGACTGTGCCTCACACGGCGGTGACTGCATCTGGTACAGACTTATCCGACACACCTACCTTAATGAACACACATACTGGGCATGCCGGACAGGGCCTTAGGACTGCTACTTTCTGATTGGCTGTTGGTATCACCTCAGCCATGCATTAGCCCCATTACACTGTCATGTACAGCCTGAACACCATGGCACATGCTTTGATCCTGTCAGCATTCCACCCTGTAGCAGTACTGGCTGGACAGTTGATAGCTGCTTCTGGACCTGCATTATTCCACTGCCGGTTAAAGGATGTTGTGATTCAGACTACCCCATCATTACATACGCATTCACACACCTCTCTGTTGGGTTACTCTTTGTTATAGCAATATGCCATTCCCGGTTCTGTTGTTGACAGTTGCCTACTCACCACCTGGTGCAATGTGTCAGTCGACTATACCTCATGACAGAGTTCACCCCTATAGTTTGTTTCATGGACAGTTACTCTGGCCCTGCTTATACCTCCTTGCCCATGTGTGCACCTGTGCATTGGGGCATGATGTGGTGTTGTGTGTAGGTGGCCCTCACAGTCCAGCGGATATTGGGGCATGTGGCAGGGCCATATGCCCTCAGCAGTCCAACCATGTTTGGCATCTACTACCACACACATCCCAGGTGTACCTTATTGTTTCTGTACAATAGTTCCACGTATGGCTGTTTTGTCATGAACACCATGCCCTTTTTCAACAGGCACATATGTTGTCATGACTTGCTGCCCAGTGCTGTTTCCTGTTGCCTGCACTGCTGTTGCCCCTGTCATTCATCTGTTCCCCTGCACACTCCATCTGTTGTGTGACTGTCTGTCATGGCATTGTGGACATCAGGCTCTGCAGGAGTCCAGTAGTGGTGTGCCCCCCCATGGACTGGTACCATGGCATACTTCCTCAGCCTGTATCACACTGCATGGTACAGTGACACGTGGCATACAGGTCTCTTCACATTGCTAGCTATGTTACATGGTCTCCAGTCTCACTGGTGTTCAGGCTGTGCCCCCCCCACATTTCACACATTACATCAGTCACACAGGTGTGTGTTCTACATATGCATGTGTGTGGCTTCCCTGTTACATGGCAGTTTGTGCTGTTCACTGTACTTCTTGCCCTGTGTGTGGACCTTGTGTCACATTCCCCACAACTGGGCCAGCTCCTGCATGCCCTTTAGTCCTGTTGCCATTTTGGTCTGCTCTTTTTGTACACAGCGCACTCACCAGTGTAACCACGGTGCAACACCGCTGAGCTGTTGCACATTGTGGTCTACCCCCACCAATCTGGTTTTGCTGTATTGGGCTCTGGCCTATCTGTGTTGTTATGCTGCCTGAAGGTGTCCAGGTCTGTGTCCCCCTGTACAGTGTGGCCACTGATGTATGCTGCGATTCTCTCCTCCTGACTTGTGAGTTGTTTTTCTTGGCTTGGGCCACCACCAGTTGCAATTGCATACCTCCTGTTGTGTGCCAGCTTTTCTTTACAATGGTGCTACATGTCATTTAGTCTTTTCTGGAGGTCTCTGATGGTGCATCTGGCACTGGCCACCACATTATCATTGGAGGCCACCTACTCACAGGCTGCTTTGCGACATTTGAGCTGTTTCTTGTCACCACCTATGGTCAGGAGTAGCTGTGCCTGGGCCTCCACTTCATCAATGAAGATATCTGTCTCCTTCTTTATAAAGTTTTTTTTTTTCCTTTTGTGCGTCTTGGTGGTACCCTGCGACATACCTTGTGTGCTGTCTTCTGTCATACCCTGCAGCTGGCTTTACGCCTGCATTTCTGCATTGCTTCTGTGGTTTGCACCATTTTTTATGACGTTACGTTTCAGGATGTCTCTAGTGCAGGTCGTGATTCTTCTGGAATATGGCTCATGTCACAATGTCTTTGGATGCATTTTGCAACATGTCGTACATTGTGCCTGCTCTAAGCATTCTTTCAGAATCGGGTCCCCCTGTCTCCAAATAAGTTCCCTCCAGAGGACAGCTCTCAGGGTCAGGTCTAACTTTTTGGGTCCACTAGTAAACACCTCAGACTGAGTGAAGAGAGGCTGTTTATAACTGGATAAGTTTTCATTAGATTCTTACATGCATTTGCCTGAAAAAAAGTGGAAAACTTTCTAAAGTATTTCATTTAAAACAAACTGACAAACAGATCCTAAAGCTTTAAAGTGGAATGCTAATGTGTAGTACCCCACACCTTAAAGTAGTGTTATTCTTGATTAAGACATTGATAAGGGGACAATTGTTTAGTTACTTTGGTTAGAAAACTTAAATGTATCTGCTTAATCCTGCCATTTCTCTGCCCCCCCCCTGCATTTTTGGTTTGCTTGCACACAGGTGCAAGAAATATGGTGCCACCATATGGGTTTTCGTAGGTGTGGCACCCCCACTTCCAATGCCCTCAGCATTTTTGCAGGCACGGCTGCACCACACCAATGAATGCCCCAGCTGTCTGTGACAGCAGTTCAGATTGCAGTGGCATACAGTTGAAAGCAAATGACCACTACAATCAGTGGTGGTAACATGTAGGCAATTTGCATATTGCCCTCAGTCAGCAGTATGCAAACTGCCTCCACGTCACCACCACTGATGGTAGCAGTGGTTGTATCCATGTGCCCCCTTTCATGTTGTGTGCCAAGGTGTTCTCAATCCCCTAGCTCATGCACACCCCACAGCACAATGTATGTCCGATAGGGACCCAATCCCCATTGGCTCCAGTGCCCCTCCCCAAAAAAACAAACTTCTAGCTGCCACACTGGGAGCCCACCCCAGCATGGCAGAAGTCCAGCATACTCATGTGTCCCCTCCACACTGTATGGCCAACGGGGGTGCCCAATCTCTCCCTGGCTCCACTGCACCCCAAAACTTCCTGGTGCCACACTGGGAGCCCACCCCAGTGTGGCAAAAGTCCCACATAATCCATGTAAAATAAAAAAGATATAAAACCTGTAACAAAAGTAAACGGTCCCTCGTTGGCTCTCTTGACCCCTCCTGCAACCCATGCCCACCCTCTCCATACCCCACTTCTCCACACACAGCCCTCACCCCATACTTACCTCTGGAGGCTGGCACAATGATCTTCGGTGAAGCGGGAACACGTCTGCACTCTTCAAAGCCGACCTCGAACTGAAGAAATGCCGGTAAGCTGTATAATGGCACAAATAGGGTTTTTTTCAACTTTGGTGCATATCTCAGTCACTTGTTTGAATTTTTGCATCAAATTTTCAACATGGGGTTCTTGGGACCCCATCTCATGAATTCAGTGACTGTCATTTGGTTATTCAGTCCTGAAAGGTGATTTCACGGTCACTGTGCAGAATAACCTTTCGGGACCGATTAACAAAATGACAATGTCACTGTTCATGAGGTGGGCTCTCAAAAAGCCTGTGTTGCAAATTTGGTGAAGAAATTCCCCAAAATGACTGTGTTATGAGCATGCGTTGTGCAGTTTCCATGGACACTCACAAATTCATGAATTTGTAATATTTTCACTCCAGATTTTCAACATTGGTATTTTTTCACACCTCCTTTTGAACAGTACAGCTGTCATTTTTCACATCCTGGCTGAAATATGTTTTCACCCTTCCAGTGTAGAATAGCGCGGTCACTGCGGGAAATCAGTGTTCGGGAAAGAGTAAGAAAATCACAGTGACACTGTTCATGAGCAGAGGTCCTAAAATGCCTATGTAGAAAATTTGGTCCCAAAAGTCCATAAATTGACTGTGTTACTAGTGTGTATTGCATAGTTTCTACGCACCCTCGTAACTTCACAAATTTGTAATATTTTCACTCCAGATTTTCAACATTGGCATTTTACCACACATTCTTATGAACAGTACAGCTGTCATTTTTCACATCCTAGCTGAAATGTGTTTTTGCACTTCCAGCACAGAATAGCACAGTCGCTGTGGGAAATCAGTGTTTGGGACAGATTAAGAAAATCACAGTAACACTGTTCATGAGTGGAGGTCCCAAAATGCCTATATCGAAAATCTGGTGAAAAAAATCCACTAAATAATTGCATTACGGGTGTGCATTATGCAGTTTCTATGCAAGCTCGTGACTTCACCAGTTTTTTTTATATTTTTGCTCCAGATTTTCAACATTACCATTTTTTTACACCTCTTCATGAACAGTACAGCTGTCATTTTTCACATCATGTTGGAAATGTGTTTTCGCACCTGTGGCATTAATGATGCAGTCACTGTGCAAAATCACCTTTCAGCTAACAAACTGATAGTGTCACTGTTCATGTGGTGGGGTCACAATAAGCCCATGTTGAAAACTTAGAGTAAAAATACCAAGACATGCCCAGGGCCTTAGGGTTTCTGACCATAATGCCCTACCCTGTAGGGTCTGACAGGCATCCACCGTACCCTGTAGGGACTGACAGGCATCGGGGTGTAACTTGGGATTGTAGACAGTAATGCTCACGCCATTCCACCCTCACCTCCACCCCACCCCCTGCAGCCAGTGACTGGCATCGAGGTGCACCTTGGACTCTTTGGTACCAGAGTTCACACCATTCTCCTATACTGCACCCATTTCAGTGCATTTCCTAATGGAATGAGGCGAGTATAAAGCCCAAACACCCCAAGGCACACCTCAACACCTGCCAGTGTCTGCAGGGTAGGGTGAGGTGAAATGTCGTCACCCTTATGGGTGACAAACCAAAGGCACACCCAATGCCTGTCCATCTTTGCAGGGTGGAGGTGGAGTTGGTGTCAGTTCAACACATCACTGCCATTCCCATACTGCATCTGTCTAACTTCTGCACTTCAACTGCTAATGCCAGCAAGCAAACATTCGGCATTGACAAATGCTTGTTATAAGGGGGAAGGGGGCAGCTCAGAGGTAATGTAAGGAGGTATTTTTTCACAAAGAGGGTTGTGGATGCATAGAACGGCCTTCTGGAGGGGGTTGTGGAGTCAAAAACAGTGGTGAAATTCAAGAATACATGGGACAGTCATAAGGCAATTCTAGGGGGTGGGGGTAAGAAAAAGTACAAGAAAATACAAATTCACACATGCCCCCACAATGCAAAGCATCATGGGCTGCATATGCAAATCACCACAGAATGTTATGCTGGTCCAACTTTAAGCAGAATTGCATGGTGCCGAAAGGCCTCTCACACAGTTTGCAAAGGGTGCTAACAGAAGACATAGACACGTGTTTCGTCCTACCAGGACTCATCAGTTTGCCTCATCTGTTTGACACCCCAGTGGAATGGACCAGCTACCCTAAGGCAGTGTGCCTTTGATATATTGTGGTGACGGGCATACTGATGAGTCCTGGTAGGATGAAACACGTGTCTATGTTTTCTGTTAGCACCCTTTGCAAACTGTGTGAGAGGCCTTTCGGCACCATGCAATTCTGCTTAAAGTTGGACCAGCATAACATTCTGTGGTGATTTGCATATGCAGCCCATGATGCTTTGCATTGTGGGGCATGTGTGATTTTATATTTTCTTGAAACTGGCTTCCTAGCCAAATGCCCTTTGGTAACTCCCTTGCCTCAGTGTTTACATAGAGGTTCTTTGTCTTTAAATAGTTTTTATTTTAATGGGTTCACCACAATATATCCAAGGCACACTGCCTTAAGGGTAGCTGGTCCATTCCACTGGGGTGTCAAACAGACAAGGCATACTGATGAGTCCTGGTAGGACGAAACACGTGTCTATGTCTTCTGTTAGCACCCTTTGCAAACTGTGTGAGAGGCCTTTCAGCACCATGCAATTCTGCTTAAAGTTGGACAAGCATAACATTCTGTGGTGATTTGCATATGCAGCCCATGATTCTTTGCATTGTGGGGGCATGTGTGATTTTGTATTTTGTTGAAACTTGGCTTCCCAGCCAAATGCCCTTTGGGGTAACCCTTGCCTCAGTGTTTGCGGACAGCGGTTCTTTGTCTTGTAAGAAGAAGTAGGCTGTTGGTTAACTAGGATTTGTAGCTTATCCATTAGGTAGGGAAATGGGCAGACTGGGTGGGCCAAGAGGTCCTTATCTGCCATCAGATTCTATGTTTCTATGTTTCTATAAAGAGTGTCACTTCAAGCACATCCCAGAAACCCTTTATAGCTGAGCGATATTAGACATGGGCTGCAGCCACAGCAGAACCAATTGAGAGCAATCAGTGCAGGAGCTTTTCAAAGCTCTTATCCACTGGTCTCTCATCACAGTTGCACAACCTGTACTTATTCCTGGGATGACTGGCATCTTGTGAATCTGAGCCTGAAAAAGCTTCTACACATATTGCTGCTTGTTGAATCTCTCTCAGCAATTTGCCATGAGGGATTCTAATGTGTGCTGAAAGCAGTGCCTAACACATAAAATATAGGAGCGGGGGAAAGGCAGAATCAACCAGATAAATGTACTGTACATTTTTTAGCCAGTAAAGTAAATAAATAGCAGCACTCATAATGTTTATTCTCCTTTAAATTTATTAATCAGGGTCAGCCTCTAAGTAAAGTGAGGGCCCTGCACATGACAATTCCGCTTTAAGACATATTTACAGTAAAAGAGAAATATAATAGGTACATCTTTGTTTTTTATACTAAGCTTTTTTTTGCAGATACTCAAATATTAGAGACATTTCAGAGCTGTATCAGGTAATATCAGACAGGTTTCTTTATACATTAGATTTTCATGATTTCATGTACAGTATATGACAGGGTAATGCAATAATTAATATTGCTTGATAATACAGTAAATATTGCTAACATCAAAGTTCCTGTACAGTTCAAATCTTCCATCATTCCTTGTACATTCTTATGTAGTATCTCCACATTTTGTATTCATTCCTTTATAGGTAGTGGTCTGCTAGGAAAGAAGACAGTCCCTGTTATCTACAAAGTACAAGATATTTGTCTAAACTACACTTGTCTACAAAGTTCTATCCATGCCTTACCAATAACCACACATTAAGCAGAGAACTGACAATATAGGAAGAGAGGGATTTCAACATCCCTTATAAATCATACAACACGGAAATAAAGCTGTAGCTTTATTAAATCACATAACAAGACTCAAAGTTCATGTGTGTGCATTTTTTATCATGTGTTCTATAATTATTCAGTTAAGATGTGGAGGTGTGGGGGCAGCACCTTATAGACAGAAATGGGTGAAGTTGGCTAAATTCACTCCTCAAATTAATCCGTCAATTTAGCGCAATTTGAGAAGTGTGGATTGATCAGCCAAGTGCAAAATTTCACCACAAATGGCAGAATTCCACATGCAAAGTTAGGAATTTATTTCAGTCGAAGTTGCTGAGGGTAGGGAAAGCTTAGTAAAACTCCACTGAAGCCAATTCTGGCCACTTTCTTGCAACATATCTGGTGAATTAAAACTTCGGCACATCTTTACTTCTGAATAAGGCTCATGTCTCCCCAAGACCTCTCTTTTTTAGTCGGAGTATGTTGCAGCAAAATATTATTGAGAGCTGTGACCCTCATTTCCCTGAAGGTCTCTGTGACTACCTACCCTCCACCTAGTAATATGTTTCTGCTTCTGGAGCTGCAATTTTGCACATATTAATTTCATGTCATGTAATTGTTGCCCTCTGCCCTCCATTCCTCCACTGTGGGTGGCTTTGACTGTAAACAGAGGGCAGTTATACAGTTGAGTACTGCTGTCAATAGTATGAGTACCACCAGTACTAAGGTAGACAATTGTGAGGAATCCCAGCACCCAGTCAATAAACATACTGGGTATCTGCTTTTGTAACACCTATTGAACCTGCATTTGGATGTTCACCCCAAACTGTGAAGGGATGGGGCAGCCCTAAAAAGCATGCCAGTGAGATCTCTGCCCTCCTCATTATCTCCAGAAGTCTGGTGTGTTGGTTATTTGGTAATGATTGGTAACTGTGGGAGTTCTGAAGGTCCCAACCAGTATTTTCCAGAAAATACTCTTGCCAAGTTTGTGATGAGGTCGCTTTCTGATAGTCCAATCATTTTCTGGTATGCAACACTGGATGTCTGATTCCCATGCCACCCTTATTTCATCTAAAAAGTCTCTTTTAGCCTTGTGCATCAACTGATATATCCCAGAAATGTATTTCTGCTTGCCCTTCAATATTACTACCCCGTATATGGCATATAGTCTTCCAATGGGTCAGTTCTGTTGATAATTGTGACTTATGGATGCCACTGCTGATAAAATGCCTGACCTGGAAGTATATGTGGAAGTCTTGGTTTACTAAATTGAATTTAATTTTCAGTACCTGAAAGGTCATGCAGGACCCATTTTAAAGCAGCTGAACAAAGCAAGTAAACCACATTTTCTCCCATCTGGCATAACCCCTATCTAGTCTAATTAGGAGGAAGTCTGTGTGATATCTAATGAGTGAGGTTGGTGCCAGTGGCTCGCTGGATTGCAACAGTTTCCTGACTTTAGTTAGCATAGCAAGAGCATGTTTAACCCACCTGTTGTGTACCATTTTACTGTAATTGGCAGGTGATCGGGTCAGTGCCAGGGTAAAAAGTGGCTGATCCCCTGCTGCTGCTGCTGTGTTTTCTATTTTGTACCAGCACCATGTAAATCTCTGATTTGTCCAGTTGCATACTGCCACCATCTGGCCAGCCAAAAATGACAAGCATAGGTCTGATAGAAGCAAACCACCCCCATCCCTGGGAAGTGTTAGGATGGTTTTCTTGATGCAAGCTCTCTTCCCACCACAAATGAATTTATATATACCCTTAAATAAATGATTCCAATATGCTGGGGGTATAGCTAATGGTAAAGTTAGAAATAGGAACAGGTATCTGGGCAACAAGTTATTTTTAGTAGTGCCAAAGCAGCCTGCCGAGGAGTGAGGAAGCAGGGATTACCATGTCAGATCTTGTTGCATATCCCTGCACAATTTATGATAGTTAATACTGAATAATTTGGTGGTGTCCACTGTGACCTGTATTTCTAAATATCTGATTTGATTATTTTTTGTCCATGAAAAGGGGAAAGTACCCTTGAAGCCCTGGGGGATGGTTCCACTCAGTTTCAATCTTTTCATAGGTTATTTTATAGCTTGATACCTGCCAACCTGTTCCAACATTCCCACAAGGTTGGGCAGTGACTTGTCTTGCTGGCTTAAGAAAAGGAAAGATTCATCGGCATATAGAGATATTTTCTGCTCCACTCCACTCACCATCATTCCCTTAATACTGGCATCTTCTCTAACTTCGACCACTAGCAGCTCTAGGTAGCGTGCAAACAGTAATGAGGACAGAGGGCAACCCTGTCTAGTCCCCCTGGTCAAGTTGAAATAGCCAGAGTTTACTCCATTTATCCTTACCACAGCTTGTGGTCACTATACAATCTGCAAATTACCACTATCAGTTTGGGGTAGAATTTCATTATCTCCACAATCTTTGGTAAGAATTGCCAATCAACCATATCAAAAGCTTGTTCTGGATCCATGGAGGTTGTTAGTTGGAAATATTTATCTTGTTTCAATATTCTTCTGCTTTCTGTCTGGAAGGCAATTAAAGAGTAAGCATTTCCTGATACATTATTTGAACATGTCTTTTTTGATTCACTCTTCATCCTTCTTGTTTCATAGGACAGATTGCAGGACCTCCGTTCACCATGCTTACCACAGCTGCATGCAACCAGCCATGTCACTTGCAGCAATTTCCTCTAGGCACTCTGCACATCACACCTAAACAGGGCCTCCATGGATCAGGTATGCCATAAGGACTGATCCAAGGAAGGTATAACGAAAGAGACAAGAACCCATAGGTCAACCCTTTGAGGCATGGTGGGGAGTAGGCTAGATCTGCCTGCTTAAGATGCTGTCGCAGATTTCCTCTGCATTTTCTTCCAGCTAGTCATAAGCATGCCGTTCCATGATTCCTGATGTGCAGATGCACTGATAGCAACCCAACCCATACATATTCCGCTTCACATGCCTCTGCAAAATGCTTCCTGAAGAGTCTTCTTTGCAATCCACCCAAAAGAGCAAAGTGCTTGAGCAGACGCTTATCCCGCTGCTAGCCTCCACTCCTGATGTTCTGGGCTTGTAGAGTGAACATGGGTCAACAGTGTGCTACAGTGGTCTCCCACTGCTTGCCCCAATCCCTAATTGAACATGCTCAAATCATCGTGTGTGCATCCTTTGTGTATGTATACATATATATGTAAATAACAGTGGCGTGGTAGTGCCACTATATTTAGGGTTGAGGAGGCAGTTTAATGTTAAACCCCAATTTGTGCAGTTTAATAACTTCACAACCTTTCAACCAATTTGCTCAAAATGTTGCATGCTTGGTTTCATGGAGGAGATCACTGGATGTGTCAAGTTTCGTTCTGGTCGGATGTGCAGATTCCAAGATCTGGATAGTACAAAAAGTAGTTTTTGAATTGTTGCTATTCTTTCTGACACCTATAGCACCCATATGGTTTGGAATTTTGGTCTGAAAGGGGCTGTCCCACAGATATACCTTTTGCTGGTTTTGGTGAAAAAATATGATTTAATTCCAAAGTTATTTAATTTTGAAATTTTTGGTTCTGGGCATGCTCAGTAAGCATTTCAAAATAGCTGAATAAAATGAAAAAAGAACCCTTTTTCATATGGGGCCAATCTTTTCACATGAGGAGAAAACAACTTTTTTGTTTGCCACCATTGTGTTGTCTGTTTTTCGTAACAAAGAAAAAAAATTCAAAACCCACAAAAATTACATCCTGGAGAGAGACCAACAGATCTGTCTTGTTCATCAGGACTCTGTTAGGTGGATGCAGCACTTAACTGTTGGAGAAATGACCCTGAAATGAAATGCTTAAATAACTTGTTTGTAGAGAAACATTGGTACCATATATGGACAGCAAGCAAAGCTGGGTGGGTCCCCATGCGTCATATGCAAATATACTCATGAATATTAATGAGTCACACTCATAACCACAATGATAACTCTGTAAAATAATGTGCTATTAGTATCATAATCACATACTAACTATTGTAAAAAGAAACTCCCATATTTCAGGCATCTAATCAGAAATTATAGGCACTAAGAGGCAAATTAAAAAAGTGTATTACCGAATATTTGAAGTTAGCAAGTTGTTTCAGTGACACAGGATGTGTTGTGCATGTATCCCTGAAATGGCATGCAGGATACACTGGTTTCAGTCAAGAAATGTTGAAGTTCTGTTGCCACTCTATCATTCATATGTTTTACCACATGTGGACTATTGTTCCCAGCTCTGGTACCCCTACAAATTAACAACATTACGCAACCTGAACAAATACAGAGGAAATTCACAAAGCAAATATTTGGTCTGCACAACTTGAACTACATGGCCCAACTAAAATCCTTCAATCTCATGTCACCTGAGAGGAGAAGGAGTAGAGGGAATTTACTTTTTATGTGGGACATGATGATGACCTTTTCTGTTTGGTTAGTTAGATTTTAATTTCAAGCAAGAAAATAGCGAAACCGGGGAAATCCCCTGCAAATGCGTGCTTTTAGATATAATGTAAATAAGTGGAAGCATTTTTTTACACAGAGAACTGTAACTCTTAGGAATTCACTACCCATAGACATTATTGCCAGTAGTAGCAAGGCCATGTTCAAGTGCATACTTGACATCTGACTAATGGACAGTGGAAGGTATAAGCTTTATGGGTTCAGTGACGGGGCTATCATGAGCTTACTGCCTTTCACTCCCTACCACACCTCAATATGAACCTCAGTATAACTATATGTCCATCTTTCTATGTAATCTCTGAACTTATGCTATTTTATTCTATTTCATACCATTTCAAGGATACATTATACATAGACCTTGGTGTCTAGTGGCACCCCCCACCTTCTGATCACAGTCCCCATGAGTTGTTTGTATTTTCCCTGGTGTCTGGTGGCATCCCACCCCACCCCCCAATCACCATCCACATTCATTTTTTTTGTTTCCCGGTGTCTAGTGGCACCCCACCCTCCTATCGCTGTCCAGTCTGAAATATAGAAAATGGTCCCTCAATGTCTTTTTTAAACAAAATAACCTGTAAAAAAGAAAATGGTCCCTCAACAATCTGACCCCCCATCCTGATCTCCCACTCAGCACCCACCACCATGCACCCCCACACCCCACATACCCTCATTCCCCTGAACAGGTTCCAGGGTGAAGATCCACTCTTTGATCGTAGACACGTCTTGCTGCTGGAAATGTTGACTGCTATATAAGAAAGTAAGGCAAGTGCAGTCAATGTATTTCAATGGGGTTTTCAACTTTGGTATGTAAGTTTGCCATTGTTTCACATTTTGATACCAGATTTTCAACATGGCCTTTTTCAGACTCACCTCATGAACAATGTTGGTGGAACTATGTAAATCCGGCCCAAAAGGTGATTTTTTGGTTGCTTGGCAAAATTACCTTTTGGTGGGATTTGAAAAATTTCACTGTCCTTGTTCATGAGGTGGGGTCATAAGAAGGCTATCTTGAAAATTTTGGGAAAACGCATGCTAAAATGGCAAAGTTATGCACATACATTGAAATTTTGCTACACGTGCTTGTGACTTTGGCAATTTTAAATATTTTGACCCTAAATTTTCAGCATTTCCATCTTTTTACACCACCTCATGAACTTGACAGCTGCCATTTATCAAACCCTGGTCAAACTGTGTTTTTGTGCCTGTGGCATGCAATGGTGTTGCATTGGCGTGGAATCACGTTTTGATGGGGATTTCAAAATTTCATTACTGGGTTCATGAGGTGGGATACTAAACAGGCTATGCTGAGAATGTTGTTCCTGTGTTACTACAAATGCAACATATATGCATGCATAGGGCCAAGAGGGCCCTGCGCTCCCACAGACAAATGAAAATATAATTATACTATCTCAAAAAGCAAGGAAATTATTTGCAAAAATACAGCTTTAATGCAACATTTAGGGTTCAGGCTAAATGTAACTTTACTGTTTCTAACTCTAAACCCCCACCCCACCCCGAAGCAAATTAGGGGTGCAGTCTTCCTTGAGTTTGTCAACCATAAACTACCTCCCATTCTATACACACTTCGGAAACATGCACACCTAATGGGGTGAGCTTTAGGGTTGACAACCCAGAGGAATACTGCACCTCTGACTTGCTTCAGGGGTGAGGTGGGGTTTTAGGATTGAAACCCTAAAGTCACATTTCCCTACTTTAGTCAATTTTGAAAAATATATATGTATATATATATATATATATATATATATATATATATATATATATATATATATATACAATAACCTGACTCAAAATGCAATTTATCTTCATGTGTGAGGGGCAGGACCATAACTCATGAAAGGCAGAGCCACGAGTGAGTTATGAAAGTCCTGACCACTCACATGTGAAGATAAATTACTTATTTTGAGTCAGGCTATTGTATATTTGATATATACAACAGCAGTTTACAAGTTATAGCATTTACATCTTCAGTTTATTTAAAAATGTTGCTGCTTTTCTTTGATTTTAACTGCTTGTTCCAGTGCTGCACTAGGCATTGTGATGTCATCAGCATTGTTGAGGCTGCTCTCTGATTAGTTCAGTATTCCACTATGATGACAGTAACTTAAAAGACATCTACTCTATCTTGCTGTTGTGTGTATATGTATATATATATATGGCAAAAAAATCAGTTTAATGCATCAGTTAGGGTTGTTCCACAGTGACAAAAGTAAGGAAATTCAGTGTTAGGGTTGAAACCCCCATGACATCTCCAGCCTGCCCCCCCAACTGGCATCGGGGTGCGCGTTGGGGTTGTCAGTCCTAACTCTCACCCCATCACATGTGTAAAGAAGCAGAGTTATAGGAGAATGGGGTGAGAGTTAGGACAGATGACCCCAATGCACACCCTGATGCCAGCTGGGGGGGGTGGGCTGGAGGTGTCCAGAGAGGGTTTCAACCCTAACACCAAATTTCCAAGGTTTTGTCTCTGTGGAACAACCCTAACTGATGCATTAAATGGAGTTTTTTGCCTTTAATTTCCCTTCTTTTTGAGAATGATGATGAGAAATACTGAATGTAATGCGGCCTTTGGGCCCCACGCTCCCGCCACGTGATGTCTTGTGACATAGGAACAGCAATGCAAACACAAGGTGGAAATGCAAATGGTAACAGTAATGAAAATGCAAGGGCAAATGACAACGCAAAGGGTAACACACATGGTGGCGCACATGGGGACGGTAACAGTAACAGGTACATAAACACAAGGGGAAACAGTAACTGTAACAGTAACAGAAGCGCATACCCTGTTTTTGCTGGACAACTGCATAGAGAAACAGTGTGCACAAAGAATGTATGCATTGTAATGGCAATGGAAGCTTAAAACAAGCATTGGAAGTACTTAATTGCAAATATCTTAGCAACCGTACGATGTAGAAAAAAAAATAAAATTTCACAGAAATCATTATTTTCCTGGCTACAATTTTGAATCACAAAATTTTTTTTTGTATTTGTATAGGGCTATGTAACACATGATGAAAAATCTGTATCTTGCACCGTTTTCGAGATACAAGCCCCGAAATGCACGGCGTACACCACCATGTTAGTCTATGGGAAAAAGCATCAACTTTGGAGTACCGTAACTTTGGAGCCGTACTATATTTTTTCACCAAACCACCGAAAGGCACATCTGTGGCATGTTGGCTGCCTTCCTTCCAAATTTCACGCCAAAAGACCTAACCGTTCTTTTGCAGCAGGTGGCAAAGAACTCCTGTCATTTTGGCCATAGTGTTGCAAAGTACTTTTGTGATTTATGAAAGCTTTCGCACAGATTTGCGAAAGTGTCATGCGTGCGAAAGTACATTGTGAAAGTACTTTTTCCAGAAAGTTGAAAAACATATTTCTGGGGTGTCTAACCCCAAAATAAATACATGGCTAGCATCCCCAGGCTCCGACTATGTGAACACAAAAAAAAATGTGTCCCTAGATGGTCCCAATTTTAAATGCCAAGCATTTTTCTGATCACTAACTGAAAACAAAATGGCGGATTTGTGAAAGTAGTAGGGGCATTTGCGAAAGTAAAAAGTGCATTTGCGAAAGTGTCGAACTTTTTGTTAACTTTTCCCATTGACTTATAATGGGAACTTGTTTTTTTAATAACTTTTGATCCCAAGGTGTGTGGTTCTTGATTGTGCATTCCAAATTTCAGGCAAATCCGTTAAACGGTGCCAAAGTTATTAAGGTGCAAAGTTTGACCCTTTAACCTTAAGAGGGCTCCTCAACCCTAACTATGGTAGCACTACTGTGCTACCATAATGATATTTATTTATATATATATCTCTTCAGAAACAAATCTGCAAAATGTAACTTGCTCGCTCCTTTGTTGTACTAACAGTTTATTTCCAGTTAACTGCTACATCGGTTTGACAGTGATTGTTATGATGTGATTAAGTGTTGCACTAAAAAGTAGAACTGTGTGAAGCTCACAAGGTTTCATCATGAACACTTCGTATTGAACAATGCACGATTTAGTTTGGTTCTATTTGCATAGCTTTGTGTGAGGAATCTTTGCTTTTAAAGCCAAATTTGAAATGGACATCAAAAAGAAACAAAAACAGAGCCCTATCTCCTGGCAAACCATCCCCATATCTTATAATCAATGGAGGACTTCCTGACTCTTAATCCACCTCACCACATCACACTAGTTTCCATCGGCTTAGATGGGGAACCATGCCTGTGGGTCCCTTGTTGCACTGACCTTTCATGGGTCTCCACTTGTAAAAACAAAAGGGGAGATTTTTGATGTTACCTCAGTTCCAACTCAACCTGCTGCTGCCTATTTTGTTTATTCTTTTTGGTAACCTGGTAAGACCCATTAAGCACAAGTGCCTGTTTTCAGGGGCTACCTGGGAGCACTGGGTGGTTAAGTGACTTGCTCAGAGTCACACAGTATTACGCAAGTAAAGGTTATGGAAATCAAACCCAGGGCTGCTGCATGTGCCAAGTTCATTCACAGCTCATTACTCTAACCTCTCGGCTATACTGCCAGCCCAATTGGACTAATATTACTACCACAATGTCTGACAGTACTCTCCTCCACTGTAATTCATAGCCATGCATCATGTTAGTATATGACTAGAGAGTTCCTAAGGAACTCTGAGCCCCAGGGCCCTTAGGTAACTTGCTTCAGAGATTCCAGTCTTTAACATTAACGGCAGCATTATGATGGCCTACAATCTTACTCCAACCTGCCACTGCCTACCCAGACATGCCAGGTCCGAGTACCATCACCATCATAACCAATTACAATTTTCCCTCTCATTCCATTAATCCATATGCAACTCTATCAAATGCCAGTATGAGTCTGAGGGAGCCCTCTGTTCAGTGGTGGTGGAGGTGGGGGTGGTATCAGAACCCAGCCTATTGCTATTGCAAGACCCAAATATTGTTAAAAATGGAGCTCCATTGCTTAGCCAGCAGCTAAACATACTCAAAATGGCCAGCAGCCAAACAGGTGTTACCGTCAGTTAGGACATTGTCATTCATTCATTTCCTAGCAAAAGACTGAGTGAAGAGTAGGGATGGGATAACTCTGTGATGTTATAACCCTTATTAAATAAGAACCTGAACATGGTGAAGTCTTAATTTATCCTGATTAGTTCTGATTAGCTCTGATTTATTGACCAATATTTGAAAAAATGTGAAAAAATGCATAAAAGTGGCCAAAGTCACTCATATTTGACACAGAGACCCAAAGAAATAATTTAATGGCTTATTCTTATAAAATCAAAGTAAAACTGCTAAATAAAAAAAACAGTCTGTCACTACTAACCCCTTCGTGGCTGGCCTATAATGGTGGCATATCATGCTTGGGCCTGTGACATGAGTGTGCTGGGAGAGACGGAGAGAGAGACAGACAGACAGCTGCAAATACCTACAGTATATCATAGCACCACCAAGCACTGCAGGCACTGCCAGGCATCTAAGATTTCTTTTTTTTTTATTAATGGTGCTGTGTGTGTATTATTTTGATGGATGTTCCAGTCAGAGCCGAACAAGCCAAAGAAATGGATATGAATTATCAAATAAGCAGCACTAAGAGATCCCACCCACCCTACACATGCGAATGATGCAACTGCTTTGCATGCCCCAGTGTATTGTGGTATATGGCACCCTACCTGGTCCAAGAGGTGGTAATGTTTTCTAGTACTACAACTACTTCTACTGAATCTGGTCAACATGCTGAGAAATGGATGCTGAATCCTTAAAAGAGAAAAACAAAAGACATAGTGATCACCACACAGACAGGTAGCCAGTCACACATTGCACTGGTCAAGTGCAGTGTAGTCATAAATAAGTTTGCCACTGCCACCTGAAGACCTGATGACACACAACACAACACAATGACATCCTTCCTAGTTCCACAATTGCTTGCTGCCAGCCACTGCCAAGTAATTTAAGTATCACAAATAAAATAAAGTAATATAATAATCTCAGCCCAGTTACTGTAAGTGAGATGTAACCAGGCTAACAAACCACGCACACACACTAACAATAAAGAAATTATATGAATTTTCAATTTAGTAGTATTTTTTTCTGTGAAATATTTGCAGCCAAATATTGGGGACATGAGAAATATACAAAGAGTATTCAGTTTCTGAACTTTCAGGCATCTGCTAAGCCATGCATGCACTGTACGAAAATTAAAACAGTACAGTCAGGATCACTTTGAGGCCAAAAAACGTGACTAGTATTAGTAAGGAGGACTGGAGTAAGGACAAAAAGTGAAAAGTAGTTGTCATGACTCGTAACCGTGACTTGTGACGACAAAAAGTGATAATAGTAGTAGTAGTAGAAGACAGCAATACCCTCCCTTACCGAATTCGTCACAATGGCAATACAGTGGTATAACAATGGCAATATTGTGATCAGCCACTCTCCCCCTCTGATTGAAACTGCAGCTTCAAGTTAAATTGGCTACAGAGACCACTCGCTGTGCCAGAGTCAGACACTCTCCCCCTCTGATCAAAACTACAGCTTCAAGTTAAATTGGCTGCAGAGACCACTTACTGTGCCAGAGTCAGACACTCTCCCCCTCTGACCAAAACTGCAGGTACTGCTGAGACACAGAGCAGAGACCATTCCAAGATCTTACAGCCAGCAAAACTCTGTCTGCCTGTTAAACTTTGTGCCTTTCCTTTTTTTGTACTATCTGTTTTTACTCACCTATGTGCTCCTAGACCTGCCACTCCTTCAAGTCGCCATGGTCCTGACTTGCCTCCTACTACCCTCGCTTGAGCATCCATCCTCGGTTTGCAGCCATCCCTGAGGTAACCCAGCATAGCCCTTCACCAGATGTGTTCCTCTCCGAGGGACAAGGAACCGGTGGTGCTGGCCAAGCCCAGGGGTGCTGCTGAGGTGGATATGGCTCCCTCGGGGCCTTTGGTGGTGTTGGTGGACCAGCAGCCATCCTCTGGTGGGTCCTGGAGCTTTTTGTTTATGCTTTCCTGTGGTTCTCCCTTGCACTGCTCATGCAGTGCTCCCAGTCTCCACCGGGGACCACTGCCAAGTGAGGCTTCCCTGCAACCCATTCCAGAAGAGGAGAGCAGTCCCATGGATGCTCAATCCTCTCCTTCCCCTGCCAGCCTCCAGCACCCTGAGTTTGTTACCAAACCTGGGTCACCAGTGTGGTTCAAGGTAAGACTCCAGCACCTCAGCCCTCTGCGCCACCTGGCCAGCTCTAAACTTTGTGCCTTTTCTGTCCAGGGACAAGAATTTCTTAACTTGCACACAGTGTCTGTTCTGCTCAACTAGTTAGCTACTGCATAGCTGTTTAATTCATTTTACTGCTTAGAATTCCTAAACTGAATATGTTTTTAAACTTTTATGCCTTGTTTTTTTCTCTTTTTTTAAATAGAGTTTTTCAAAGATTTCTTTGGAGACACTGTTTGGGCAGAGGAAGCCCCTGTCTCCAGTGAATCTCCTATTGTGCTAGCTCTCTGTTCTCACCCCCTCCCACAGAATATTTATCTTACATACCCTACATTTTGTATTTTCCATGCAGCTTCAAGTTAAATTGGCTGCAGAGACCACTCACTGTGCCAGAGTGGGCCACTCTGCCCCTCTGACCGAAACTGCAGGTAATCCTGAGACACAGAGCAGAGACCTCTCCGAGGTCTTACAGCAAGCAAAGCTCTGTCTGCCTGTTAAACTTTGTGCTTTTTCCCCACTTTTCCTTTTGCAAGTTATACATCTCTGCCACTTGAGGGCACTGTTCCAAAGCCAGCACTACTCAAAAGGCAAGAATCCTTCTATCTTCTGACACATCACCTGACTTTTAATCTTAAAGGCTGTCAATAAGAAATTGTTCTGCCCTTGCCTACTTCAATTTTACTGATTCAGCTCCACCCTAACTAGATTCTACTTACGGCTTCTACTCTATCTTATCTAGACCTGTCACTTAACTAGGCATTACCGAATACTTCCTTCCTGAGGCGTCTGCTATTAAAAAAGTTGCAATGTTCTTCCTAGCCTGCCTATTCTGTTCCCTGTGGTCCCTGTACTTCACTACTGTCTATCTTCCACCATACATAGGCCCTCTGGAGATGCACCACACTGATGACTATTCTTACTCCAATCTTATAGCCTCTTGGCATGCAAACATGCATCCCCTCTGGTGCTTCCCACCATATTCTATGAGAATTGTGTTTAAACTGCTCAAATGCTTGTGATATCATCCTCATAAAATACATTACAGGAGGACCTGGCTGCGTCATCTCCTCTGGTTCTCTGCTCTCCTTATCCTTCTTGCTGGAGATGTTGAACTGAACCCCGGACCTACCTCACAACAGACCTTTAACACCCCCTCCTGGTCCTCTCTTAAGGGTCTTAAAATTGCACATCTCAATGTTCGTAGTCTCATCCACAATCATGCTGAACTGACTGTCTGGGTTGACAACTATAACCCTGATATTCTGTGTCT
Source organism: Neoceratodus forsteri (assembly GCA_016271365.2). Taxonomy (NCBI): domain Eukaryota; kingdom Metazoa; phylum Chordata; order Ceratodontiformes; family Ceratodontidae; genus Neoceratodus; species Neoceratodus forsteri. The sequence continues at coordinate 1,390,959,793 of CM057453.1, forward strand.
CACTGAAATGTGGTTGAAACCTGCCACCACTGACTCAGCTCTCGCGCTCCCCAATTTTAGCCTCCTATACTGCGATCGCTTGGGTAAAAAGAGTGGTGGTGATCTGTTGATATACTACAAAAGTCACCTTAATCCCTAATCCAGTACAACTTGTCTCCCCCCTCTGCCACCTGTGAATTCTTTCATTGGCTTCTCCTACTAGGGAATGCCAAACAAAATTCACATCAGCTACACATACAACCAACCAAAGCAGGGTATAAAGGGGTTCTCCTATCTGCTTGATAGCATTAGCCCTAAAATCACCTCAAATGAGATACTTATATGTGGTGACTTCAATCTAAACTGGTTTGGTGACAATGTCAAGCAGTGTGAACCACTGCTGGTGGCCCTCAGCCTTACTCAGCTCATCAGTAAGCCCACATGAAACCACCCTATTGGGAGTCGAGGAACACTCCTCATTGGATTCTGACAAACAGGCCTGATAGGCTCTCAGCATCTGGAGTCCTTCCTGACTCCATATCTGACCGTTCCACCATCTACTGTGTTTGGAGAGTCTCCTTTCCCAAAGTGACCTATAAAATTATACAAGTGAGAGACTTCTCCCACTTTAACTCTATCTTTTTTTTAAGATCTTGCAACCACAGATTGGGTCACAGTACTGTCTGCCACAGATGTCACAAGTGCTCTTGACAAGCTTCTAAACATCCTCCCCTCTCTGCAGGATAAGCATGCACCTCGTGTCAGAAAGAGAGTTAGAGGCACTATCACTAAATGGTTGCATGGGGACTTGCTCTGCCTCAAGAAAGCCTGCGATGAGGACTGGAGTAAATTTAAAGATTCTAAGGACTTGCCTGACTACCATGAATACCAGCGGCTCCACAACATCTGCAAAAAAAGCCATAGTAATGACAAGAGTGAATACTGCAAGGCTGCCCTCTTATCCTCTGCTAGGGACCCGTAATAATTCTGGCACACTATTAAAACCATAGTCGGGGGGAGGGGCGTGGCCAGCAGCTGAGCTGAGAACATCATCTTCGTGCAGCTCTCTAGCTATTTTTGAACAAAACTACTAATTAATCATTTAAAATTAACAATTCCTACTGTAACATTGATCAGTGGATGCAACTTTGCCTACAGTACCTGTGGAACTAAAAATTCTCCCGAAGAAGTACTTACACTTGGAGATATGGTGAGAGGGAATAAAGCGGCAGCTAATTCAGACAAAGCCCGAGCCAAGGATCCAGGAATGGGAAGCAGCAAAGATCAACACCCTGGTGGTGGGGATCGTGCCAAGGCCAAGCCTTCCAACGCAGCCCTATTACGTGCAATTCAAAGTTCAGATAAAAAAGTGGAAGATTTCAGCTCCAATTTAAAACAATTGCACATGAAGGTAGAACTCCTGACAGATGAAACTAAAGAGGTGACAAAATCAGTGGAGAAGGCACTGGATGTAACTATGGGGCTCACAGAAGAAAATAATGCATTAAGAAGGCGGCTTGAAAACCTGGAGAATGCCGCTCGTTCCTCTAACATTAGAATACTGGAGCTTCCAGAAAATATCGAAGGCGAAAGCCCAAAAACATTTGTCAAAGATTTGTTAAAACAAATCCTAACCTTGGATGAGGACTTTACTATTAAAAAACTGTATCACATCTTGCTACATGCTGGAAGGCTGTGGGCAGCTACGGGAGAGAATATTCCTCAAACCCCTCTGTTGGAGCTGAGTTCATCTGAAGCAAGGGACTTAATTTTACGCAGAGCAAAACAACTGAATCCAATTCATTGGCAAGAATCCTAGATACATATTTTCCCTGACCTTAGTTATGCCACCAGAATGAGGAGGAAGGGATTTGATGGAGTTCGGGCTCGTCTTCAGGCTCTGGGGGTGCATCATGTATTGCTGATGCCAGCGAGCCCGCGAGTCATCTATGGTGGCAAAATGTTTCAATTTTCAGACCCCTCAGATGCTGCCAAATTGATGTTTAAGCTGGAAAGCCAGTTTTCTTCTAGGAAGGAGCAATCTGATTTGGAGGAAGAAACAGACAATTGAGCAGTTGCAGGGGGACTATTGGTGTTCAGAAAAGGGAGGTTGGTGTTTGAGAGACTGGTAAATCTGGGAACTAAGCATGTTAGAAAGTGATGATTGGCATGGGGTTGTGATGGGAAGGTAATATGGAGATATTTTATTACTGAAACCCTGTATAGCCCTACTGTTGATTGTTTCTGTACATAGCATGTCTCCCTTATGTTCATTTTTTAACAGTTATTTATTTAACTTGTTAGAGTGTTATCTGATTAGTATGATGACACCTCCATTTTGGAGGTTATTCAATTTGTTATGGTTGATCTTTTGTTTTGCTCCACTCAAATAATGTTAGAGCATTTATGAGCTGTTGGTATTTCTCTGATCTGTTACAAAAATTAAACGGGCAAATATAAATATTGATGGAAGGCTGCAGGAGATGATATGTGCCTAATTTAACGAACTTTGCAAGGGACATTTAATCCTTTCTGAAGGGATGGACGATGTGGTAAACTTATTTCTTTAGTCCCTGCTCATGGTTGCAATAGCCACTATGGAATAATTTTGTACAACTGAATCATATTTTAATATAATTTTTCCTGACAAAAAAGTTGATCTATGTAACATACCCCCAAGTGAGGTAACAACGTGCAGGGGCATAATTTACTGATTCTGTTACTGTCAAAATGATGTACTTGTATTTTACAAGGAATTATTTTTCTGTAATGCCTGCCTGCAAGAGAGTATACAGTATGTAATGTATTATTGCATAAAAGCTAATAAACTATAGACAAAAAAAAAAAAACTAAGTCAGGGTTATAGCCAGTGTGATACTATGGATATGATTGTCGATGGTAGAAATTGCAATAATGCTACTACTGTCGCCAGTGCCTTTAACAAGTAATTCTTTGATTTCTCGGCATTCACCTCCTTGTTTAATACTGACAATGATGCGTAATCTACCTCAAATTATTCCTCCCCTCCAGAATCTTTGTCCCACTCACCTTTCTGTCTTAAAACAATCTCAGTGATGGAAACATACAAGCTTCTTGCTGGCCTTTCTCCTCATATGAGTGCTGGTCATGATGACCTTGAACCAAAACTCCTAAAGATTGGAGCCTCTTTGCTTGCGATCCCAATATCCCATATTCTTAACCTCTCCCTCACCACTGGAATTGCTCCTGCAATCTAGAAAGTAACAAAGGTTGTTCCTGTTTTCAAGCAGGATGACAGGAAATGCATAGAAAACTACCATCCTATAGCCATCCTGTCTGCTGTTAGCAAGATACTGGAAAAAGTGGTGGAAACAGAAACATAGAAACATAGAATCTGACGGCAGAAAAGGACCGCTTGGCCCACCTAGTCTGCCCATTTCCCTACCTAACAGATAAGCTGCAGATCCTAGTTAACCAACAGCCTGCTTCCTCCTATCCCCCAGTAGAATTGCCTTATGTCAGTTCCATGCATTCTTGAATTCTCCCACTGTTTTTGACTCTATGACCTCCTCAGTAAGGCTGTTCCATGCATCTAAAACCCTCTCTGTGAAGAAATACTTCCTCACATTACCTCTGAGCCGTCCTCCCTCTATTTTCAAATTGTGCCCCCTTGTTCTTGCACATCTCTTTTTCTGAAAGATGCTACCCTCTTGGACTTTGTTGATTCCCTTGAGGTATTTGAAAGTTTCTATCATGTCCTCCCTCTCCCTCCTTTCCTCGAGGCTATACATCTTTAGTTCCTTTAGTCTTTCTTCATATGTCTTCTGATGCAGACCCTGCATCATTTTGGTTGCCCTCCTCTGGACAGCCTCCACCATGTCTATGTCTTTGCGGAGATGGGGTCTCCAGAACTGTACAAAGTACTCCAGATTTGGTCTTACCAACTGTCTGTACAGAGGGCCAACAACTTCCTGTTTCCTACTGGTGATGCCTTTCCCTATCCATCCCAGTATCCCCTCAGCCCTTCTTATTGCCTTCTCACATTGCTGGCCCACCTTTAGGTCATCTGATATGACTACCCCCAGGTCCCTTTCCATTTTATTGTTGTCAGTATCTCACCCCCCCATTGTGCACTCTTGCCCTGGGTTTTTGTTTCCCAGGTGCATTACTTGCACTTCTTTGCATTGAATCTAAGCTGCCATACATTTGATCATTCCTCCAACCTTGCCAAGTCCCTTTTCATCCTTTCCACCCCACCCTGCTTATCAACCTGTTGCAGATCTTTGTGTCATCTGTAAAGAGACATATCTTCCCCTCCAGTCCCTCCACAATGTCACTTATAAAGACATTAAAAAGGACTGGCCCCAGTACCGAACCCTGCGGTACCCCACTAGTAACCCTCCTTTCTTCACTGTGGACTTAATTTACTATTACCCACTGTGTCCTGTTCTCCAGCCAGTGTTTTACCCAGGCTACCACCCTGGGACCCACTCCCTGGCTGGCTAATTTGTTTATTAATCTTTTGTGTGGGACTGTGTCAAATGCCTTGCTAAAGTCTAGGTAGGCCGTGTCCACAGCCCTTCCCTGGTATACTACTTTGGTCACCCAGTCAAAGAAATCAATTAGATTTGTTTGACATGACCTTCTTGCTGTAAATCCATGCTGCCTTGGGTCCTGTGCCCCACTGGCCTCTAGGTACTCAACAATTCTTTCCTTCAGAAGTGATTCCATCATTTTCCCTACCACTGAGGTCAAACTGACAGGTCTGTAGTTTCTTGCCTCTGTCTTGCTCCCGCTTTTGTGAAGGGGAATCACATCTACCCTTCTCCAGCCCTCAGGTATCACACCATCCTCCCATGATTTATTAAAAAGGGTAGTCAGTGGTGTTACTAGTTCTTCCCTTAGTTTTTTTAGAATTCTGGGGTGAATCCCAACAGGCCCCATTGCTTTAGTCACCTTCAGTTTTAAGAGTTCTTTCAGAACCCTTTCTTCTGTGAAAGGACTAATATCAACCCCCTCTATCCAGAGTGCTTCTATTGACTGGATAAGGTCTCACCCCCTGCTTTTCCATTGTGAATATTGAGCAGAAATATTTGTTCAGTGTCCCTGCTTTTTCAGTGTCGCTATCTGCCCAACCACCTTTCTCTTTATTTAGCCTCAGTGTCCCTGCCTTCATCTTTCTTTGATCCCTAATGCACCTAAAACAGGTTTTATCCCCCTTCTTAACCAAGTTGGCTATCTTTTCCTCAGTTTGGACCTTTGCTATTCTTACTGCCTTCCTCGCTTCCTTCTGCTTTAACTGGTTCAGTTCTCTGTCCTGTTCCTTCTGTGTTTCCTTATACTTCCTGAATTCTATCTTTTTCTCCTTTACCTTCCCTGCCACTTCTTTTGAGAACCATAGTGTTTTTTTCTTTCATTTTGATTTGTTTATTTGCTTCACACAAAGGCCTGTTGCCTATTTGATGGCAGTTTTGATGTTTTCCCATTGTTGCTCCACCCCACCTTCTTGCCTGTTTGCTAGTGCTTTTCTGAGGCACTCTGCCATTTTGACAAAATCAGCCCTCCTGAAGTCCAGAACTTTTGTGTGGCTTGACTCTACAGCTAAGTTTATTGTGAACCACATTGTTTGGTGGTCGCTTGTTCCCAGATAGCTACCCACTTCGAGATCACAGATCCTCTCTCCGTCCCCATTTGAGAGTATCAGGTCTAAGATTGCTCCCTCCTGAGTGGGATCCAAAACCAGCTGTCTGAAGCATTCCCCCTGTAGGGTATCGAGAATGGACCTGCTCTTGGATGTGGCTGCAGCAAAGGTGCTCCAGTCAACATTTGGCATGTTCAGGTCCCCCATCAGCAATATCTCACCTTTCTCTGCCATCCCAAGGATGCCTTCTATCATTTCCTTGTCCATTTCCTCCCCATGAGATGGGGGTCTGTATACAACCCCTGTGTACATTGTGGAGCCATTTCCAGTCTCCAGGGTGACCCACAGTGCCTCCTCTCCTCCATGTTTACCCTTTAGTTCTGTTGCTTTGATCCCTTCCCTTACATAGAAAGCTACTCCTCCTACTCTTCTTCCCTCCCTCTCCTTCCTGTAGATTGTGTACCCTGGTATGTTGACATCCAGGTCATGGTTCTCTGTGTACCATGTTTCTGTGACTGCCATGATATCAAGACATCCTTCTTCCATCAAGGCCACCATTCTGGGGAGCTTTTTACCTAGGCTACAGGCATTGGTGCTCAATACCCTCCATTTTTTTTGGCTTTATTTCTTTTTTCCCCATCCCTGTCTTTACTGCCTTTGTCTTTTTCTCCATTTACCCCTGCCCTTATCCCTATTGACTGTTCTATCTTGGTGTTTAACTCACTAACTACCCTGATTTTTTTGGGGGGGCTAGGATTTTCCTTCTCCTTTTCAGTGCCTACCCCCTTGGCTAGTTTAAATGCTTGCCAATGAAGCATTTAAACCTATCACCTAGGAGCCTGGTTCCCCTCCAGGATAGATACAAGCCATCATGCCTGTATAGGCCTGCATCCCTCCAGGTGGAGCCCCAGTCCCCAATGAAGCCAAATCCCTGAGCTCTGCACCAATTTTTCAACCAGCCATTGAATTCTATGGTGCAGAGTACCCTAGTCTCATCCATGCCATAGACAGGTAGCACTTCCGAGAAAGTTACTGAGTGTGCTACTTGTCTAAGACCCTTCCCCAACTCCAAAAACTCCTGTTGCACTGCTCTGATCCCATTCTCAGCCAGGTCATTCATTCCTAGGTGGATAATGACATCCAGCTCACTCCCCCTTGCAGCTGCTCCCACAATCCTGAGGATTTGTTTCCTGTCCCTCCAAGCCATGGCGCTGGGCAGGCACCTTACCTCCCTTTCCCCTTCCTTCCCCCAGTTCTACCCCCCTAACAATTGGTTCCTCCACCAGGAGCTGTTTTCTTCCCCTGTGGGGTCCTGTGCCACCCTCCTGTGGATCTCCACTGTGGAGGTTCCAAGCATCCTCCTTGGTCTCCACTGTGGGTGCCCTCTGTAGAGGAACCATGCTCCACCATAGTGGTGAATGGATTGTGGAGAGGCACAACTGGAGGAATGCGCCTCTGTTCCACCACCCTCACTCTCCCTGAGCCTACCATGGTTCAACCACTCCTTTTTCTTGGCAACCTCTGAGGTAGTGGATGTGGTCTGGGTGGGGGAGCAGGTTTCCCAAATCATTGCCAGGTCAACATGGAGATGAGCAACCTCCTCCCTCAGACCAGAGAGGTGCCTGCAAATAGGGCAGCAATGCAGTTTCCAGAATGTCTCCCAGAAGACTGCTGCTCCATAGCCAGTACATTGCACCACTCCCCACATGTCTCTGTCCCTTCCTGATACAGATGCTTTTCTTTTGTTGTTTTTTTGTTCTTGTTTTAGTGTGTACAAGCTTGTGAGTGTCTCTACACCCTATTCAGTGTGCTGTGCCTTTAAGGATATGAACAGGTGTATGTTGTTAGCAGTTTTGGGGAAGTGATGTCAGAACCTCTGCTATAAAGGAGGTTATGTGCTTGGGGCAGGTGGGGTGAAGGGAAGGGTGGGAGGGAGTAAACCTATACAGTCCAGAAACAATCAACTACAACTCTGACCCTCCACCCCGTCGAGTGCCTTCCTTCCTTTCAGGCACCTATTTCACAGAGGTTAAGTAACAGGTCTAGTCACAAATGACTGCAAATATCTCCCAGCTACAGTTCCTCCCTGACAAATTAAAGTTAAAACTAAGACAAGTCAACCCCAAAAACAGAATCAATACTAGTTACTTACACAGGTCCAAAAAGTAATAATTCAGTTCAGTGTAGTCTAGAAAACAACCTCCTTGATTTAGGGAAGCTCTGGCTGCTTTATCTCTCTCTGTGTCTTGCAGCTGATGGACTACCTGTCAAAACATACCTTACTGTCACCCGAACAGCACGGATTTCATAAAGGACATAGCACTGGTATAGCCCTTGCTAAAGTTACATCTGATATAAGGATTGCCATGGACCAGTATACTGACTAAGGCTATCTTTGTGGACCTCTCAAAGGCCTTCAATCTAGTGAATCACTCCCTACTCTGTACCAAACATCACTCCCTTGGTGTTGCTGGTCCAGCCCTAAACTGGTTTTCCAACTATCTCACTGGCAGACTACAGCTTGTTAAGTACAATAAAGCTCTTTCAGAACCTGTTCCTATATGTTCCAGGACTAGAGGGCATGGGATGAAGTTGGAGGGAGGACGATTCAGAGGAAACATGAGAAAGAATTTCTTCACAGAACAGGTGGTGGACAAGTGGAACACCCTGCCAGAGGAAGTGGTGGAGGCTGAAACAATCACGGGATTTAAGAATGCATGGGATAGACATAAAGGAATTCTGGAGGTCAGGGGTAAGGTGCAACACACTTCTAGGAAAACAAACTGAACTTACAAGCTCAAATGGGCAGACTGGGTGGGCCATAGGCCCTTATCTGCCAACACTGTCTATGTATCTATGTATGTATCTATGTATCTATCACTATTGGTGTCCCTCAGGGATCTATTCTGGGCCCTATCCTATTTTTCATTTCATCAATGACTTCCAAATGGTCCTTACCCATAGCACCACAGCCCTATATGCTGATGACCTGGTCCTCCTAGCTAGCTCAGGTGATGTCTGTGCCATAAATCACCATACCTACAAGCTGACTTCAGTAAACTGCAACATTGGCTCCTGACAAATAAGCTCATGTTGAACTTAAAGAAAACTCAACTCATGCTCTTTGGCTCCACTGCCAAACTCAAACAGTGTCCTGTTCCACTCAATGTCTTAAGTCCTGATGGTGTTCCAGTTGGCACTACATGCTCCTTTAAATACCTGGGAGTTACTCTTCACCCCCAGTTATACCTGTCTCTTCATATTCAAAATGTCCTCAAGGCAACAAATATCAAGCTTGGATTTGCATACCGGGCTCATGGGTCCCTTACTGTTGCTGCACGGCTTGCCCTTGCTACAGGTTTGTTCCTTCCCTCTCTCAACTATGGACTGACAATCTTTACCCTCACCGCAAAAACTAGCCTTGCTAAATGGCATGTGGCCTATAATAGTATTTGCCGCTTTGCCCTTGCCGTCCCTCGACTTACCCATCACTGTGATTTATACAATCAACTACACTGGTTGTCCCCAGATAATTATCGCTCATTTGTCTTGGGCTGCTTCACAGACAAAATTGTCCACAATGCCACCCCACCCACCCTGCTGAAACTCCTTTGGCCAGCTCTACCATCATACCGGCTAAGGTTAGCTGACTTGCAACCCCTCCTTGTCCCAGAAACTAGTACATTGTAAGGTGATCATGCCTTTGCTGTTTGTGCCCCTAGATTCTGGAATACCCTACCTGCAACCATCAGATGTACCCCCCATCCATCCCATCTTTAAGAGCTCCCTCTGGTTGCAGCTGAAGTCTGCCTCAACCTGTAACTGTTCCAAGGTTGCTTGATATCCCCTACCCCTGCTTGGACCCTGTTGTGCACCCTCCACTTCCCTGGTTCCCCTACCCCCTCTGAGCTCTAGTAAGGGGAATTATCTACCCTACATGCCCTTCATCTCAGCACTTATCCCCAAAATGGGACAAATTGCATTTGTATTATTTCCATAGAATGTAACTATTGTTTGCTTTTTCTTTCCCTTGATGCACAGCATATGCTTATCTGTTCATCCTGTACCTGTTTATTTGTATCACCCTGCTCATTACTTATATTTCACATTGTTGTAATTCCCTTGCACTGTTCTGTAAACCATGCTCCTGTAATCTCCTGGGTTGTACCTGAAAATAGGCATTCCTTGTCTAGTGTGCTTGCCTGGTAAACAAAAGCTAGTAAATAAATAAATAAATAAATAAGCTGACAAATCCACAATGGTACTACCCGGTGGTACTCTGCTATCACAGTGGTAGGCAACATATAGATTTTCTTTGGTGCACTGGTAGTGCGCTAGCACAGTGGTATCCCTATGGTGATTTTTACCATTTTCTTTCTCACAGACATACACACTGACAATAGAATGGTTTTATGTAATTTTTAGACTTTTGTCAGTTCCCCCAAACACTGGCACAATGGTAGCACCATGGTAGTACATTATTTTGACATTTCAGGAGTTTGTACCTCTCACAGCAACCCTGGACTAAAGTGGTAGCACAGTGGTATCAGTATTAATCTCATTGTACTCTGTTCTGTAATGCATTGTTATGATAAATTACTCCTCACCAAAGTTGAATACTAAATTTAGTATGAAAGCAGTCATTAATTTGTCTTTGAAAACTAATTTTAGTAATTTTTAATCATCTTTAATCATTATCAGAGGAATACTACCTCAAAGAATATTAAATTCTAAGAAGTATTCAACTGATTATTTGTTTAAGAGAAAATTGTTACAAAATGAAGATTAGGAATAGATCTACAATGCTATTCAAAAGCACAGTTTTTTGAATATGCACTGAATCATACCTGAAGACTACAATCAGCTGTCTCTCCCAGTTTTCCTTATGAGAAATTGAAACAAATGTGTGACCCTAATTGTGCAGAAGTCTTCTTTTGTATTACTGTTTCAATACGCAGTACAGTATTTTCATTGATTTCCAGATGGAAATATATTTACAGAAAAACAAAATAGGATATTATCCCTTCTCAAGTCCCATTCTGCTATATACAACTGAAATGTAGACAATTATTTTGTGTGGAATCTAAACACTACTGCACAAAAGATACATTAAAATGCAATTTATTTCCACTAAGTTTCCATTAAATCTATTTGAACCCATTTGTTCTCACAATTAAATCTTGTTGCAATTTTTTTAATGGCTTTAGTTTTTTGTCATTAAAATGGTAGTAGTTTTGAAAATATTGTTTGCTTACTGCATTAAATTCCTAAGATACCCCATTAATGAACGATGACTAGAACCCATTAAATATTTATTGTTTTATTATTTCTATTAAATCTCATCAAAAACCATTTTTAATGGCAGAATTTATACTCATTAAATTATTGGTGGCTAATACACTAATGGTCATTAAACAACAAGTATGTGCCTTCTTTGGAGGCAGTATGGAGCAGTGGTTTAAGGCTCTGAGCTGCAAACCTGGAGACCTGTGTTTGATTCCCACAGCCTCCACTTGCATACTGTGTGACCCTGAGCAAATCTCTTAATATCCTTGTGCTCCCAGGTTGCACCTGAAATTAAGCTTCAGCTTAGTGTACCTCTCCTGGTTAAACAATTTCCCCTTCCCTTCTTTCACTTTAAACATCTAGTCATACAGTAAGAAAAACTACAACTAACAGTGCAACAAGACAGCAGGTAAAGCAAATAGGATGCTGGGATGCATAGGCAGGGGCATCACCAGCAGGGAAAGGGAGGTCATAGTTCCACTATACAAGACACTAGTGAGGCCCCACCTGGAGTACAGTGTACAGTTCTGGAGACCTTACCTACGTAAGGACATAGACAGGGTAGAGAAGGTTCAGAGGAGGGCAACAAAGATGGTGCATGGATTGCATCACAAGTCCTAGGAGGACAGGCTGAAGGACTAGAATATTTACTCCTTGGAGTACAGGAGAGAGAGAGGGGATATGATAGAGACATACAAGTACCTTACAGGGAGGAACAGAGTGCAGGAATACAATATTTTTAAGTGAAAAGATGTTCCAGGACTAGAGGGCATGGGATGAAGTTGGAGGGATGGTGATTCAGAGGAAATATGAGGAAGAATTTCTTCACAGAAAGGGTGGTGAACAAGTGGAACACCCTGCCAGAGGAAGTGGTAGGGGTTGAAACAATCATGGGATTTAAGAATGCATGGGATAGACATAAGGGAATTCTGGAGGTCAGGGGTAAGGAGCAACAGACTTCTAGAAAAAAAAATAAACTTACAAGCTTAAATGGGCAGACTGAGTGGGCCATAGGCCCTTATCTGCTGACAGTGTCTATGTATCTCTGTACAACTCCCAAAATTGTATTGGGCAGCAAGAGATACATGTGACTTAATTCGTCTTGTGACTTCCTGAACCTTCTCCATATTTGAATTAGCAGTTGAACAGCTCGTTGCTGGAAGTTTTTCTGCATGGAGCTTGGATTCCCACATGTTGCAGATACAGTACTATATTTAGAAAGACTTTACAGCTTTGTATCTCAGATACCTGGAGTAACCTGCAGATTGATAAAGATTTATTTCTTGCAGGTATTTAAGTGTTTGAATGTGTGTGGAGGAGGAGGAGGAGGGGGTTATTTTTGTTCGCATTTAAATATATTGTATTTGATTAAATCATTTGTTTGTGTTAATCCATAAAATTAAATAGTAATGCAGAGATCATCATGCTCGTTTTTGATGTTTCTAAAGCGCTGTTGTTATGAAGATATCTCCTTATATAGAGTACTTGTGGAAGAATTTATATTTGCCGCATATCCTGTTTGTGAACTGATTCGAGATGAGGTGGGAAAGCTGTTTTACTTTTTGCATTTTGTATTGTATTAAATTAAAACAACAACATATATAAATTCATTAAATTAAATAGTAATGCTGGGATCAGTGTATGTGCTTTTTTTGGTTTTCTTTTTCTGAAGACTGATGATTATTACCTACTCACTTTTCTGTATGAAAGAACTTTCTGAGTAATTTTCCTGTTTCTGAAAAGCATGCCTTTTTCAACCAATTCTTTGAATCCCTGTAGCTATTTATTGGTGCTGTGCTCAGTTTGAACTTTGGAATATGCTTTGTATGTTAGTGTCTCACTTTACACTATGTTAAGAAGTATGGGGTCTGTAGTTGTGGAGTGATCTGGGGAGAGGGGTCTAGTTGAAGGGAGGGTGGTCCAGGGGATGTTCTGCTTTGGAGGGAAGGTGATTCCAGCTCCTGGGAAAGGTGGTCATCTGGGTGTCCAGCTTCAGGGAGGGAGCTCAGCTGGGGGAGGCTGTTCCATAGGCAGGAATGTTTACCCCAGGGGGCCAGCTGCAGGGAGGGTTGTCTGCTGGGGGAGGCTGGTCCAGGACTTGAAAGGGTGAACCAACTGCAGGGAGGGTGGTTGGTGAGGGGGGGCTAGTACAGGGATGTAAGGGATGCCCAGCTGCAGGGTTGGTGGTTGGCTAGGGGGGCTGTAACTGGGCTTGTGGTGGATTCAGCTCTAGGTAGAGTGGTTGGCAGGGGGAGTGCTGGTCCAGGGATTTGGGGGAACAGTTTCAGAGATTGTGCTCTGTTGGAGGGGAGGCTTGGGGGTGCTCCAGCTACATGGAGGTTGTTTGCCATGTGGTTGGATGTTGGTCCAGATGCAGGGAGGGTGGTTGGCTGGGGAAGAGCCTGGTCTAGAGGCTGTGTGGTGCTCTAGTTCCAGTGAGGTTGCTCATCATGGGAGAGGCTGGGGCTAGAAGGGCTATACAGTTGCATGGAGGATGGTTTTGTGCCTGGAAGGGTGATCCAGCAGAGAGGAGGGTGGTTGGCTATGGGGGAGGAGGCTGATCCAGGCACTGGGTGGTGCGGGTGGGAGTCGGACCAGATTGGACCTTGAATTTTTGGGATGAACTATTGAATAGTAATAACAACTGTCAGTCAGTAGTTCATCCATTAGGGTCAATATTTTCCCTCTGTGGCCCTCAACTAATAAGGCTAGCATTGCTGGCTCTGTGCTGTGCCATATGCACTCCCCTCATCACAGTGACCTGTACACTGCCTCCACCTCACTGTTCTGCTTACACTGCCATCACTGCACTGTGTCATGTGCACCACCATCTCTGTGTGGTGTCATAAGCCCTACTGATTCCATGCTGTGCCACGTGCTCTGCCAACACCATACAGTGACTAATGTATTGTCATCACTGTATTGCCACATGATCTGCTGACTCTGTTGTGCCAAGTACACTATCATCGCCACACGGTGCACTTGAACAGCTGCCAACTTGCTGTTCTATGCACAATGCCACCACTTGCTGTGCTAAATGAACTGCCAGTTCCACACTGAGCTACTTGCACTGCTGTCAGTGTTTGGCGTCATGTACACTGCCAGCTCCACTGGAACTGTGCCTGGTGATGACCATTGCTGTGCCCTTGCTCATTGGTCCTGGGCTGGAGACTGGACCATGTGTGGGATCAGTTATTTTCATCCACCCACCCTTGAAGGCCCAACTATTGATACATGCTGTGTAGATCAGGTAGTATCTATGGGCAATGGAATTAAGGCCTATTGTGTTAAAATTATTGCATCAAAATGAATTCCTACACTTTAAAGCTATGGCTTAGCTACTCCCCTGACCAGTTCACAATGACAGCCATTTTCAATCCAGTTTTAAAGCTTGGAGGCCATGTGACATTCCCCAAGGTTATATCCTGAGCCAGTGACCGTGGTGCAATTTGAAGTAGGGCTCATCGGGCTTATGTATGTAATATGTATGCTTTAGCTGTAGCTCTTGTGCCTCTCTGGAACTCTGTCTCTGCTCTTGTTTTTATTTTTTTCCTTATACTAATCCTTTTTTCCTTTATTTCTACAGGTCTGAGAGGACAATGACCCCAGTATGACAGGGCACAGACTCCCTGCATATCAGATAAGTACTTGATACGTTTAATTTTTCCTGTTGGTCCCATTTTGTTCTTAAGAACTATGGATCCTTTGTGACCCCATGACTATTCTTTTTTTTTTTTTTTTACAGGTAAGATCGGACATCACTCTGAGACACCCATCCCAGACTTCTCAGGACCCAGGTAAGATCTCTTCTATATGCAAGGTAGGCAAGTTGTAATGATACAGCCACAACTGTGTCTTGCCTGTCTCCTGCACCCTTTGCATTGTCTGCACCCATAACCCACATATCATGTTACTGCATTTGCAGTGGAACATTAGGAATCAGAATGCCAGAACCAACAGGAATGCAACAGGCAGAATACGGGTGTATTCAGGTTCTCACACAGCATTTCCTAACCTTGCAGGAAGAACACTTTTTTTTTGCTCCCCATGTCCCCTGACCGGCCAGTCCTTCGGGTCCCTTAAGGCACCCCCAGAAGCTCTCTTCCCCCACTACCAGCCATCATCCCCATATTGCAGCCCCTTGGGTAACCCAAAATATCTATTTGTTGGATGAATTCCCCCATCTTTGAGAGAGAAGGCACCAGTGGGGGAAGGCCAGTGCATCTAACTTGGCCTGGGTACTTTTGGAGTCAGTCCGAGCTGTCCCAGGGAATCGTGCTGGTGGGGGACTGGCAGCTGTCATCCGGGAGGCCAGCGAGCCATTGTTTCTTGGTTTTCTCCCCTGGGAGCATGATGAACCAGGACATCTAGGCATGGGCTGACATTCATCATGCTCCCTCAGCAGCATGCAGACATACTGCCTTACCCTGGCCTCTGCCAGAGGTCAGCCAACACCAGGTTGCGGACCCCTTCCCTTCAGAAGTTGGTGAGCAGTTTTGGGACACTTGGGCCATCTCTCCACGGCTGGACCTCTGACACTCGGCTCCATTCTTGAACCTGGGTCATCGTCGTCGCAAGCAGAAACCCAACCACTGCACAGGCGGGCTGGCCCTAGGAAGAAACAGTTTGAACTAAAGCAGATGTGTCAGTTTAAGGGTCTTTCCTTCCAAGTGCCAACATAAACGTGTGGGGACAGCCCAGAGTAAGTTATTAAGGATGACAAGTCTTTGCCTCTCTCCCAGGTTTAGGTCATCTTCTAAGGTTCAAAAAGTCTGGCATTTCTCATTGATAAAGGCCAGCAGAAGCTGCTTTTCCACCATGGGCAGAGGTAGCCTCCTGAGATAAAACATGGGCTGGGTAGTAGGCAAGCTTTGTCTGTGAACCTTTTGAAGAACCGGATGGCATGATGCCAGGAGGCGGAGACACCCACTGGAAGATGTACTGGGTGTTGCTGCACCAGGTACACTGAGGGGGTTGAGTAGGGTAATACGCTGATAGTGACCCCTTGTTTATGCTGGAATGCTGCCTCCGAGAGGGTTTGCAGGTCATGGGTCAAGCCTGAGCTGGCACCTGGGTCCAGTGCAACACACAGAATTTGTCCAGCAGGAAGGAGGTTGGCCTCTGGGGCAGGGTAGGGAAGAGTAGAGCTGTTGCTGGCATGTGGGGGCACATTAGGTAGCATCAGGGAGAACAGACTGAGCCTAAAGTATGGTAGGCATATTGGGAGAGGCTGAGGGGCAGGTGCAGCAAGAAAGCGGAGGTATTGTGAGTGAGAGATAGGCTGCTGCTCTGTCTCTGACTGTGAGGAAAATACAGCAGGAAGTGCAAGTGGCTTTATTGTAATATTTTGGCAAGGAATGCACACAAATATTATAATCATTATATTTAATATTATCCTGGTGTCTATGCACATGCTGTTGCTTTTCAAACAGGAAGCTCACTCTGTGGCCCTGAGGGAGGGTGGCAGGGAGTGAGGCAAGCAAGCACTTGGATATGGACTTTATCCAGGACTCACAACCCACACATCAGTTTGTCATCTACAGGACCACACAACTGGAAAGAACATAAAAAAGGCAGGAGCTGTGATTCAACTAGTCCATGTAAGGGCTCACAACAATCATGCTACAGATAAGTAGCGCTTGCCGATCTGGTGGCACTGAGGGCTGAGGAGCTGGATGTCTTACCTCATGCTACACCAGCAACCAGGGTTCATGAATGACTTCAGGTTATCAGGGAGCCAGCGTGGGGGGGAAGTGGGATTGAGCAGCCACTAGGCACTTTTACCCCTCCTGGGGTGGTTGCCCACCTCCCCATAGTTCTGATTCCACTGGGTGGAGGTGCGGTGGGAGGCATAGGTGGGAGGGGTGGCAGTGATAGGCAGGGGTGGGGCAGAAAGGGCTGAGCTGGTACCCGGCATGCACCTCCACGCACATGCACGTACATACCAGGGTTCTGGGTCCGGGGAAAAAATGGACAAAAAAAAAAGGAAAAACTACTACTAAAAAAAAAAAAAAAGGTAAGTACTGCTTCCAGTGCTTATTACCATCTATGACATGGCACTGATCTCAATGTACTCACACCTCCCGGGTTCAGGAACAGACTCATGCCACCAGGGGTTGGCAGGGGAGGGAAGTGATTGAGCGTCCAGAGGTGCTATCTGGGCCAAGCTCCGCTTCTTAGCAGCCCCTGATGGAGATCGGAGGTGTGCAAGGAACAAGCAGTGCAGTGATTAGGGGGTGCAGCGACTTTGGCGCATCAATGCCTGGATGTTATTGCATGACCGCACTCCAGGGGGAAACCACAATGGCAAAATATCCCGGAGGACAAGGGAGGTGACAAAGGCTCCAGGAACCTAGCCCACATTCCCAGTGCCAGACCATCCCTCCAATGGTCTCCCGGGCCCTCGACCAGGACTGATCCTCTAATTACAGAAAGGTCACCAGGTAGGTGAGGCGGGCCCTCCCCAGGTGGGTGATCTGGGGGGGCTGGAAGATCCTGGAAGAGGATCCTGGTGAGGGAAGGTACCAGGTGGGGGATAGAGGTGATGATCAAGTAGGCATTTCCAACAGATGCCCAGGTCCACTGGAGCAAATAAATAGAATCTAAAGAAAATGTACTCACACCTGGAAACATTAAGGGGCATTTCCATTCTAGTCTTCTTTCTAGTTCTGTGTAATCTGCCATGTGGCAGGGTAGGTTACAATAATATCTCTACAAATTATGATCTGATCTCACTGCTCATGCATGCTGTTTATTTACAGCAGAGCATGTGTGTGGTCAGTGGGTGTGACAGCATGTACAGGATTGGTGGGTGTGACAACATGTATGAGGGTATAGAACCATGTGGTGTGTCAGTGGGCATGGTGTTATGGGGTCAGTTGGTGTGACAACATGCATGGGGAGGTATGGGGTCGTGAGGTATGATAGCATGCATGGTGGTATAGGTCTATGAGTTTGACAGGGTGTATGGGGGATGATGCGTGTGATGGTATATGTGGTCACTGGGTCTGACAGAGTGAATGGGGGCACCTGGTCAGTAGATGGATGTGACAGTATGCATGAGGGGTATGGAATCATGAGGTGTGACAGTGTGCATGTGGGTATGGGAGGATAGCATCCATGGGGGTATGGGATTGTGAGATGTGACAGGGTACATGATGTTATAGGGTCCATTGGTGTGACAACCTGCATGGAGTTGGTGGATATGACAGTGTAAAGGGGGGTATGGGGTCATGATCTCTAACAATTCTTACCCTACCTGCAGCAAAGCAGAGGATACCATGCTAAAGAAAGTCACATCTTTGAGCCAATCACTTGCAGCAGGCCATAGCACATAGGATATCAGCTGCAGGCATCACATCCTATGGGTGACTTCTCAGTAGTTGACCCAGGGACCTCCCCTTCCTGTCCCCTGGTGTGCTCTTGCACATATATAAAGGAGGTACCTGATACTCCTCAGTTCTTTTCAACTGTGACCAAGTAAGCATCAAATTCTCCTACAGAGTCCAGCATCCTTCAGTTCATCGATGAAGAGTTCTACCAATCAAAACTTCACATGAACAAGAGTTCATCTACTGTTGTCTTTGGAACCTTTTTTCAGAAAGTGTTCCTGTGGCCAAAGGATCATGGCTGAGGGCCTCCAAGAAGTGTGTGTTCGGTGCGTAGGTCCTGAACATGACACCAGGGAGTGTATCCTCTGCTGCCAGTTCAACAAAGCCACAAAGCGTTGAAGGATCCAGCAGCTCAGGGAATACTTGATGGAGCAAAAGGTAACCCTTCTAGAGCAACAGCAATGCATCACTGCAGGGGAGTCTTCGACCTTCTACTTGGGGTCTCATAGGGGTGAAGTTCCATCGTCGATGGAGCATGGGGCTGGGAGGAAACATACATCCAAGTCCAAGCATGTTTTCCCTGTGCAGCCTTCTTCATACTCAAAGTCCTCAAGTTCCACAAAAAAGATGAGTATTAGAAGGGAACCCACTGACTCCCCATCTTCTCCATTGTCCAATGGTAGTGAGTCACTCCCTTCCTTCATCCATGGCTCCTCCATCAATGACAACTGTTGTGCTGCAGCTTCCACTGCTGCCTCCACCAATATGTCTTTCTGTCTATCGTTCATCGACAATGGCCGCTGCTGCCCCAAGGGTTCTTCCATCAACAGGACATGTTCTGAGCCATTTGGCTCTCTTAGCGACGGGACACACAAGTTGTTTGTCAGCTCTTCCATCAACGGTTCTCCTGTCGATGGCTCATACAAGCCATTCATCAGCTCTTCCATCATCGATGGTGAACCCATTTTCCACTGTCTTATTGATGTTCTTTTCGTCAACGGTTGTCCTGTCAATGTTGGCTCCTGGTATTATTGTCTTGTCGTCGGTGTTCCCATCAATGATCCTGGCTTCACTTTGGACTTCCTTGGATGGGAACCCTGTGATGGCTCTGCTATCTTCAACTGTGTTGCGGTCTTATTTACACCCCTCCACACATCAAGAGGGCTGGCTGGTCTTCTTGCCCTCTGCCATTCCTTCTGTGGTACCTCTCCAGTCCACGACCCCTACTTCTTCAGGGGGTCACTTGGCCATGGTGGACATACAGGCTTTTTTCCAGTTCATTGTAGATCTTAGCAGGTCCTATTCTCACCCTTCTGAGGATGCTGTGGGCCCTACCTCTGCCACCTCCAGGCCTTCCTCAGCCTCCAGGATGGAAAGTTCCTTTCCAGCCTCTTAGGGGTTGCATCCCAAGGACGATGATATGGCTGACCTGTTCTTGCAAGCATGGGACATAGCAGACCTGGAAGAAGACGAGGAGGAAGAGATGGATCAGGATTATTGATCTCATTTGTCCTCCTTGACGGCGTCTTCCCTTCATGGGGACACTCCAGAGGAACTCCCCTGATCTCCTCCATATGACGCTTCCTTCTCAGATATTATGGTACATCTGCAGAAAAATGCTGGTTTTCAAACTACGGAACAGGATGCCTCCAGAAAAATGTGTCCCAATACCTTGGTATTCTGAAAAGCCCCACTCTGGTCATCCCTCTCCTTGTGGATGCTTTTGAGGAGACCATATTGGCTGAGTGGCAACAACCATTCCAGATTCCCTCCAATCCCTGCAAGGCAGACAGACTTTATAGGGACTTTGTGGACCACCCTTACCTTACCACAGGTGGATTCCATGGTTAAAAATGCAGCTCACAATAAATCCACTAGACCACATGATATGAGTGATCAACCCCCAGATAAAGAGTCCAAGAAATTGGATGGCATGGGTAAAAGAGTCTATGCTTCAGCTAATACGTCCATTTGCATTCTAAATTATATTGGCCACCTCCTCAAATATCAGGAGGAGATCCTTAAAGCTACTCAAGAATCAGTCCAGTCCCTTCCACTAGGCCAGTCTCAAGAGGACCTTAATGCAAAGCTTTCCACCACTGTGACCGTTTGCCAACACCTGCTCAGGACTGCCTATGGTGCTGTTGATTCTTCGGCAAGAGCCTCCTCTGTGGGTGTTTGCCTCATATGCCATGTATGGCTGAAGGTTTATGGATTCTCTAGGATGTACAACAATCTATCCTTAATGCTGCCTTTTAAAGGGGACAAACGTTTTGGGCTACAGGCCCAGGACATACTGAAAGACTTACAAGACTCGAGACATACCCTTCAGTCTATTCAGACCCTATATCACCCTCAGGTAAACCCTGCATTTATTTTTTTTTTGTTTTTTAATTTTTTTATTTTAGTCTTTGGTAACCGGGTAAGGCCCACTAGGAACAAGTGCCTGTTTTTAGGGGTGACCTGGAAGCAGTGAGCAGTTAAGTGACTTGCTCAGAGTCACACATAGTATGCAAGCGGAGGTTTTGAGACTCAAACCAAGGTCTGGTCTGCTGGATGTACCAAGCTCATTCACAGCTCATTACTGTAACCTCTAGGCTATACTGCCAGCCCAGTATACAGGGGTTCCTTTCAGGAAGGCTCCATCAGCGGTAGACCTACTACTCAGCAGCAGCCCGCTAACAAATATAAGGCTCAGTTAGCTCTGCTGGGCTCAAGAAATGCCCCAAAATGTCTAGGGATGTCCCTACTGCTCCTCAGTAGGGACAGCCTTCGGCCTGAAGGCATGTCTCCTGCCATGGCAGCAGAGACCCACTCCATGGCCATCAGGGGCAGATTCTCCCTGCACCTCGGAGGTCGGCAATGGATCACGTCAGAAGTCTGGCTCCTTCAATTGATCCAGTACAGTCATACATTGGACTTGATCAGTCCTCCTGCTCCCTTGCTTCCTTGGATCTCACACTACCCTCCAGACTATGCTCTGGTACTACAGGCAGTAATAGATGCTCTGTTTCAGAAACATGCCATAGAACCAGTTCCCACCCATCAAAGAGGCTCAGGATATTACTCCCATTTTGTTCTGTTTCCCAAATGGACGGGGAACTTACATCCCATTCTAGATCTCAGAGGTCTCAACCAGAAGTTCAGGATTTATTTATTAATTTATTTGAATTTTGATGACCGGGTAGGTCAACTGCGACAAAGTCCCTTTTTCAGTGATGACCCGAGGAATAAAGCATTCCAAGTGGTGACTCTCCCCACCCTGATCCCCCTGTTGGATATGGGGGACTGACTCTGTTCCCTGGACATGAAGGACATGTACCGTCATATCCTGATGCACCCCACCCACAGGCAGTTTTTATGATTCCAATTTCAGGGCTGTCATTTTCAGCTTTGGTCCTTCCCCTTCAACCTTTCTTCAGCCCCCAGGGTATTTACAAAATGCCTGGCAGTGGTGGCAGGGGCCCTCCACCAAGAAGGTCTGTACGTCTTTCCATAACTGGATGACTGGATCCTCAAGGTATCCACATGCCCCAAGATGGAATACACTCTGACCCGCACCCTAGAGATATTCTCCATGGTGGGCATCACAGTCAACTACCCAAAGTCTATGATGAACTCATCACAAACTCTCCAGTATATAGGAGCAGTGCTAGACACCTCTTAGGTCATGGCATTTCTTCCCAAGGCTGGGGAAATGCAATTCTGACCCTCACCTGCAGCTGGAGATTTGTCAGTATATCTCAGCAAAGGACTACCTTTGGCTCCTGGCCTGGGATATTTGGTGGCTATCATTCCCATTGTCCCTCATGCCAGACTCAACATGAAGGGTTCTTCAGTGGACCCTCAGGGTCCAATGAGATCAGAATTAGGATGACTTCAATGCCTCAGTCCTTTTGTCTTCCCCGGCACTTCGTGCCTTGCAATGGTGGAAGTCCATGGGTAATCTACTAAGGGGCATGCCATTCCATCCCCCAGTCCCAGTCCTCATTCTAATGACAGATGCCTCCTTGATGGACTGAGGTGCCCATCTTCAGGGGGTTCAGTCCCAGAGCTCTTGGATGAAGCTGGAAGCTTGTCTCCACATCAACATCCTGGAAATGAGGGCTGTCTTGTACCCCTTACAAGCATTCAAGACCTCACTCCCTCAGAGTTGTCTTCAAGTTCAATCAGACAGTTCAGTGGTAGTTCACTACCTGAACAAATAAGGCGGTACCCATTCATATCCTCTCTGCCAAGAATCCATAAGGGTGAAGTATTGGGTGATTCAGAAGGGCATTTACCTTCTGGTGGTCCACATTCAAGGGGTATTGAATACCCTAGTGGACACTCTGAGCAGAATCACTGCTTGGGCCTATGAATGGGAACTTCACTCCGAAGTCTTAGAAGTCATCTTCCTGCAGTGGGGTCACCTGGATTTAGACCTGTTTGCTTCTTGGCAAAACGCAAAACTGCTTCTCTATTGCTCTCTAGAGTTTATGGTTGGATGCCTTATCTCATTTCTGGACCAGAACATTTCTTTACACTTTTCTGCTTTTTTCCTTCCCACAGATAGTGTTCATAAAACTGATCAAGGATGGGGCATCTATGATTCTCATAGCCCCCTACTGGCTGAGGCAAATCTGGTTCCCCTTGCTGTTGCAAGTCTCAGATCAGGATCCTCTTCCTCTGCCTTTTTGTCCAGCTTCCCTATCACAGGAGAATGACTCCTTGCAGCACCAGACCTTCACTCCCTGTAACTGCTCACCTGGCTCCTGAGGGCATAGTCCTCTCTCGCTATCAGGTGTCCCCAGAGATAGCAGAGATCATGAGGGTGGTGTGGAAGCCCTCTACTAAGTCATCCTACTCTATGAAATGGACATGTTTCTCCATTTGGGCCTCTTCCCAGGAACTGGACCCCTATGCGTGTTCCCCAAAGAGCATTCTGGACTACCTGCTTTCTCTGTCTGAGGGCAGCCTAAAATATTCCTCAATACCTAGCAGCTATTTCTGCTTTTTATTTTCCTGTGGACAACAAACCATTGTTACAGTTGCCTCTCATCAGAACCTTCTTGAAGGTATTCTCCATTTGCTTCCCTCTATTTGGGACCCAGTCCATGTGTGGGATTTGAATTTTATGCTTGAAAAACTGACTGAAAGTTCTTTTGAGCCTGCTGCTACATGCAAGCTCCAATTTCTATTGTGGAAAAATATTTTTTTGGTGGTGATTACGTATTTCAGAATTACAGGTGTCCAAGACTGGGGAACCTGCAACTCTAAATTAATCTTTGCAGCCTCTTAAAACCAGCAATTAAATCAGAACAAACCCTGGGTGACAGCAACTTAGAATTGGTCAGCCCAGTAGTCTCCGCACCTGGCCCTGTAGAAAGAGTATCACCATTTAGTCTTGCTGGCAAGAACTTGCATATCCTTACTTGAGTCAGCTGAAATGCAGAAGCCCTCCCCTTTCTATACACCCCCCCTTCCCTCATTGGAGTAGCAACAGGGCCCTTACCTGGTTCAAAATGTGTGTCTCTCTCTCTTTCCTCTCCACAGATATTGCTCTTTGCCTTGGGACGGAGGTGTGCTCCCCCTCATACCACCGGGTGGACAGTCGCGAGGGCCAGGCAGCTGAAGCCCTCCCTCCAGCTAGATCTTCAACACAGGTATGCATCTCAGAAGGACACCATGTGGCCTCGGCCTCAAGCTGCTGCACTGCTCGGCACACCAGAGGAGCCCCGCCGCCCCCACCACCACCCTTGCTGGACTCCGCCTTATATAGTGGTGGTCTCGTGAGCGCGTGAGCCTATCAGCCCACTTTCTCATCTGCAACTAATCAGTTGCTACCACTAGAGGCTGCCCTCACAGGCCTAAATGATGTGCTGCTCACCACCTACTGCAAGGCACTTCCCACCCCAGATCTCGGGCTTCCTGAGGTGGAGTGCTGCTAACACCACCTATCCTGGTTCATGGCCAGTTTACAGTACCACAGCCAGGTGCTATGATTTCTATGACTCTCCACAGCATACCCTCTAGGATTGCACTGCAATCCTGTCCACTACCTGCTGTGTGAGCAACCAACTTCACTCTCCCAAGTATCCCAGCCCAAAACCCCTAGGGTATTACCGACACCTGACAGGATTAAATTATCAAAGTGCACAACACTGCCTCTAACATGGGGCAGAAGGCCCAGAGCCCAAAGCATCATATGGAAGTGGCTCAGCCACAACACTAGCTCCTAACAGGGCCGCTGGGACTTTCCGTGGCACTACCCAAGCCATGCTCCTATTAGAGCCCACTTCTTGGTTCTCTTGTTTATTGCTGTGCTAGCTTGGGTAGACACAATAATGGTAAACAGCCTCAACCCAAACCTCCACAGGGGACCATCAGGGTGGAACCATCCATACCTGACACCTTGCCCTGCAATTACTACCCCGGATGCTCTAATCCTGTTGCATGGCCTAATGCATAGGGGAACCTGCTACCACATCCTGGCCAACATGACCAAAAAGCATACAACACTGCCTCCTCAAATCTGGCAGAGGTTCCTCCACCTCATCATGCTCACCCTGTTAATGAGCTCAGGTGATATACAGCCCAACCCAGGGCCTAATTTTACCAACTCGACTTTGGGGTCCCTCAGGGACCCCACATGGCATCTTGGCAGGGGCCTGAGAGTTTCCCATATGAATGTCTGCAACTTGAGACTCAAGATGCAAGAGGTCCAGTCATGGGTGGAGATGTATATGCCAGATGTGCTTGCCATCTTGGAATCCTGGCTGAAGCCTCACATTCTCCCTCATAAAGCAGAGCTGGCCAATTACCACACCTTCTGAAAGGACCGGGAAGGAAAAAACAGGAGGAGGTGTCCTAATTTATGTGAGCTCCTCGCTGGAGGCCTCCCTATCTTCTATTGACCCACCAAGCTCCTCAGGGCTCGAATCTCTCTTCATCAGAATCATCCTGGGCCATGCAAAACACCTAACCATAGGATGCATTTATATTCCCCCCACTTGCGGAAGTATTGCCCTATAGAACCTAGCTAGATCCCTCACAGGGTCCCCACCTATGGAGCTGTTGGTCTTAGGGGATTACAACCTAAGGTGGGTTCCTGCCTCTGAACAAACCCACTAAGCCTCGCTCCTTGAAGCTAACCTGACACAGGTATTAACAGAGTTCATCAGGCATAACACCAAGACTGGGAACCACACCACTCTTGACTGGTTTCTAGTCTCTAACCCAGACAACATCCAAGCTGCTGGTGTGATGTCTGATGCTTTGAGCGACCACTCCCCCACTTTCTGCATCTGGAAAAACAGGCTGCATAAGACCCCCCCCCAGGCTCATAGTAGCCAGGGACTTTTCTGGCTTCTCCCCAAGGCCTTCCAGAGCTCACTAAAGAATGCTGACTGGGCGCCACTAAGTCAACTTGGCAGTATTGATGCAGCTGCACAGTACTTCCAACATATTTTCTCTGCAGTGGCAAATCTGCATGCCCCAGTAAGGAGAAGACAGGCAAAAGGGCAGTGCCATAGATGGATATCACTCGAGTTGAAATCTCTAATGGTAAGGAGAGACAAGGCCTGGAAAAAGGCCAGGAGCTCCTCTAGTCCAGCAGACCTAGCTGACTACAGGTCCCTACTGAACAAGTGCAAGAAAGCTTCTAAGTCTGCAAAAAGGGCCTACATCAAAACCCTTCAGTGGGACACCTTATCTAACCTTAAGTCCTTCTGGACCAGTATCAACTCCCTATTAAAAGTCCCAAACAAACCACAGCAGGGAAAACCCTAACTGACAGAGGAGAGATCGCTGCGGCCTTCAACAGCTTCTTCACGGACCTGGACACCTTCAGAAACATCCGCAAACACCACCATCAGGGTTCCCCAGTTACAGAAACGCAGGACCCACTGACCCCCCACTTCCACCTAAGGACCATGTGCATCAAAGAAATGCTACCCCTCCTGCAAACCTTAAAACCAATGGGTTCACCTGGACCTGATGGACTGGACCCTAGGCTAGTCAAGGCCGCTGTCCCCACCATATCCTTACCTGTCACCATGTTAATAAACAGATCCCTGTTGAAGAAAGCAGTCCCCAGAACATGGAAACAGGCCCATGTGGTCCCAATCCATAAGGGTGGATACAGAAATCCAATTGGCCACTACAGACCAATCTCTATTCTTTGCCACCTGGCAAAGATACAGAAGTGGCTCATATATGGTCAACTGATGGACTACCTGGAAGACCACCAGTATCTGGCCCACTTGCAGCATGGTTTCTGTAAAAAGCATGGGACTGACACCACCCTCATCAGGTTCACCTCCGGCATCCTAGCTGACCTTTATAAGGGCACCACCACTGGGGCAGTCTTTATAGACCTGACCAAAGCTTTTGACCTAGTAGATCACCCACTCCTGCTAACAAAGTTGAGCACATTTGGCCTGGATCAACATGCCCTGAACTGGTTCCAAGACTACCTGACTTACCTCTCCCAGCAGGTCAAGTGGAGAGAAGCAACCTCCAACTCTCTACCTCTATATGAGGGGGTGCCTCAAGGCTCCATCCTAGGCCCATTTCTGTTTTTCTTGTTCATCAATGACCTCCATCACCACTGTGGCAGCAGCTCAGGGATGATCTTGGACCCCTACTCCAGGCTGACTTCACCTAGGCTGGAGCGTGGCTGGTAGAGAGTCACCTGGTCCTCAACGTTAACAAGACCAAAGCCCTCCTGTTTGGCCCAAAATCCCTGGGTCCCTCCCTGGCACATCTCCTACCATTGTTCACCTCTGGGCACAACTATTGAGGTGGTCCAATCCTTCAGATCCAACAACAAAATTCTGGCCTGCTCGAGCAATGAATGCTACTACACAGTAAGTATTTTAGAGTTCGTTATTATTTTTATTTATAAAGTCCCAACATTTCGCCTAATATTAGGCTTCTTCTGGGGAACTGTAAAAAGAATTATAAACAAATATTTAATATATTTCACACTTGGAAATTATATTCAATTTTTTTAATTTTCAATTTTTAATATCTTTCCATATTAGACCAAGCTATTCAAAAATAACTGAGTGTATCATCTTTCTATTGTAGTTATTAGAGCATTATTAAAACAAAAATTATATTTTAACCACCTGGTTATCCTTTACATTCATTTAGAGTCATGGAATTCTTATATATTTTGCCCAACTATATGCCACCAATATCAATGCATGAGAAATTCATTGCCTTGCTTTTTAACAATGTCAGCAAAAGCCAAACATCCACCAAGCCTCCTTAACAATTGCCTCCTGTATATGTTCACTTTAAGAGTAAATAAAAAATATTTATTTAGAACACTTAAGTCAAGCACTCCATATTCAAAATTGTGCCAAACAATGCTACTTTATCTTTCATACTTTAAGTTCTCAATATTTACCTTTTTATTTGTTCTACTATTTTTTATTGATTTCTAATATTTTTTTTCAATCATTTAACTGATAATTAAATAAATAAATAAAAGGGGACAGAGAGAAAAATAAAATTAAAAAAAACATCAATTGTGAATTAAAATGCTTCTTTAAAGTTATTTGCATACATTATGCAGTGTTTCTAATATGTTTATACACTCAATTCTAAATATTCACCTTTTTATATATGGTGTTTACTTTGCCTTTTAACATGTTTTTCTTCATGCCTCTTATCTATTGGGCAATGTGAACCAGGGAAAGCTGGTGTGGGGGAGGTTGAAAACAAAAGAGCAATTAGCATAATTTGTTGTTAGTAAGGAAAACTATTTTTGTGTTTGTTCAATTATTCGTCAGTCTTTCCTTTGTTATTCACATTTTCACGGCTTAAATAATAATATGCTTCTCAATATATTATCTCTATTCAAGTTCCATAAAAGCTTAGTAATAAATGTAATAATGTTCTCTCATTTCTCTTTGACATTCAGATTTCACTTATTTAAACCATGTGTCTACAAAACAAACCTAAATTAGTTCTCTAGCGCCATGTGCTTCTGGCATCTGATGCAGTTACATGCAAAGCTTCTTTTGTTTCCCCTAGTTTTCCTTTTAAGCTTATCAGGTAAACATTCTCCTCAAAATGTTACTAAATAATACAATTCACTTAATAGTCTAAAACTTTTCATTCACTAATTTAATAATCCTTTTGCTGTTAACTAGTTAAATCCTATGACCAAGTGCATTTCTAAGTATAAGTATTTCAGAAAAAATCTCGGACTTACTCGGTGGAGTTCTGAAGGCTGACTGGCAGCACTGGCTGCTTGGATGACTAGGACTCTTTATGTCAGGGAGAGAAGTCACATGACACCGAAACTTGTGTCATCATTCCTTGCCAAAGCAAGGTGGTCATCAGAGTGACCAGTGACTCTTCTCCCTGACATATTTCAGCATTGCAAGGATAATTAGCTCTGCTGGAAAGTCTTTTAAAGGGATATGCATAGTTTTTAAATGTATACTGGCTCGTTATGGAAATTACTAAGTTAATCAGTCCATCCGCTGCTCCAAGAAAACTTTAGAAGCTGCATGAAATGTTGAAAAGGTGTATAGTAAATTACACAAGTGTAAACTATATTAAATATTTGTTTATAAATCTTTTTACAGTTCCCCAGAAGAGGCCTAATATTAGGTGAAACGTTGGGACTTTACAAATAAAAATAATAACAAACTCTAAAAGACTTTGTGTGTAGTAGCATTCATTGCTTAAGCAGGCCAGAATTTTGTTGTTAGGTTTGAATGTACCAGAAACTTGGCAAGCTCCACCAGTTACCTTATTGAATCATTTTATGCAAGATTGGGGATTTCCCTGGACACACAAACTTTTGGCACCAATTCTTCAGATACCAGGGTCTTACACTAGACCAGGGACTCACGCTAAAGCCTCATGTAGATCTGGTGACAAAAAGCATCCACCAAAAACTCAGGCTGCTATACCGCCTTAGCGCCAATATGATACCTGAGACAAGACTGGCAGTCTCTCAGAGTATCATCCTACCTACTCTTACCTATGCAGCCCCAACCCTACTCAGCATTGGAAAACTCGACCATGGCAGACTACAGACATTGTACCACAAGGTAGCATGATTTGCCACAAAAACCCATTCCAGGACCCACCACTGTGAAGCCCTAGTTGCACTCAAATGGCCCACCTTGAACCTCAGGCTCCAGCACCCCCTGCTAAGTTGGACATATAAGCTCCTCTCGGACGATCCCCCCACAGGGCTAATCGGGCTACTTGCCCCAAAGCAGCCCAGCAGGCCCCTCTGCAATTCAGGTTAAGCTCTCCTTGCACTCCCCAGGTCCAGATCCACAGCCGGCAGTAAATCCATTGCCCACATAGCCCCCAAGCTATGGAACATGCTCCCCTGTCACCTCCAAGAAGCTCACTCCCTAGCGATTTTCCGGAAGGGACTATGTACTCACCTCCTGAACCTTAGCTACTGTGTCTGTCCAGAAGGCTAGCTAAAATATGCCCCTGTTGCCCGGACATGGGTGACCTAACTGCCACTACTGGCACCTAGCTGCCACTGTAGACTGTGTGTGCCTGATCTGTAAATAGTTGCTCTCTCCATTAAAAAAACTGTCATTCCCAATGTAACCCTGTACTGTTAGCCTTGTCATGTCAGGTCATGTCAGATGAACCTAATAGATTTATTTGACTGGATGACCAAAGTAGTAGATCAGGAAGGGGCTGTGGATATGGCCTACCTAGATTTTAGCAAGGCATTCGACACAATCTCACACAAATGATTAATATACAAGTTAGCCAGCCTTGGAGTTGGTCCCAAGGTGGTAGCCTGGATAAAAAACTGTCTGGATAACAGGACACAAACGGTAATAGTAAACGGAGTCCACAGTGAAGAAAGGAGGGTAACTAGCGGGGTACCGCAGGGTTCGGTACTGGGTCCAGTCCTCTTTAATATCTTTATAAGTGACATTGGAGAGCACCTGGAAGGAAAGGTATGCCTCTTTGCAGATGACACAAAGATCTGCAACAGGGTTGATACACAAGGTGGGGTGGAAAGAATGAAAAGGGACTTGGCAAGGTTGGAGGAATGGTCAAATACGTGGCAGCTCAGATTCAATGCAAAGAAGTGCAAGGTAATGCATCTGGGAAACAAAAACCCAGGGGAAGAGTACACATTGGGGTTTGAGTTAATAACAACAACAAAAATTGAAAGAGACCTAGGAGTAATTATATCAGATGGCCTAAAGGTGGGTGAGCAATGTGAGAAGGCAGTAAGGAGGGCTGGGGGGATACTGGGATGCATAGGGAGAGGAATCAACAGTAAAAAACAGGAAGTTGTTATCCCTCTCTACAGACAGTTAGTGAGACCCCATCTGGAGTACTGCGTGCAATTCTGGAGACCCCATCTCCGCAAAGACATAGACAGAGTGGAGGCTGTTCAGAGGAGGGCAACCAAAATGGTGCAAGGTCTGCACCAGAAGACATACGAGGAGAGACTAAAGCAGCTTAATATGCATACTCTTGAGGAAAGGAGGGAGAGAGGGGACATGATAGAAACTTTTAAGAATCTCAAGGGAATTAACAAGGTACAAGAGGGTAGTATCTTTCAGAAGAAGAGATGTGCAACAAGGGGGCACAATTTGAAGACAGAGGGGGAACGGCTCAGAGGTAATGTTAGAAAGTATTTTTTCACAGAGAGAGTTGTGGATGCATGGAACAGCCTTCCTGAGGAGGTTGTGGAGTCAGGAACAATGGGAGAATTCAAGAATGCATGGGACAGGCATAAGGCAATTCTAGTGGGGGGGGCAGGAGGAAGTAAGCTGTTGATTAACTAGAATCTGCAGCTTATCCATCAGGTAGGGAAATGGGCAGACTGGGTGGACCAAGCGGTCCTTATCTGCCATCAAATTCCATGTTTCTGTGTTTCTTGTACCTTTAGCCTTATTCTGTGTTGCTTGTGTATTTCATTGTTCTGCCTGCCCTAAATCTAACTGCTGCCACTGTTGTTGTGATTGTATGACTGGTTACTGTACAATGTCACAGCCATTCTGTATGCAATGTCCTACTATGTATTACTTGATTGTGCTTGCTTAGCTCTATGTAACTAACCCCGGATAGCCCTTAAAAAAAGGGACCTCTGGGGCCCAGTGGGCCTACTCAGTTAACAAAATTTTATAAAAAAATAAAATATGTGCAAGCCACCTAACTTATAGTTTCATATGGCTCGTGTGTCCCTATGTACTAACCCCTCCTTTCTCCTGAAAGTGGTTTCTGAATTTACTCTCAATCAGTCTATTCAGTTACCAGTATATTTTGTGCAGCCCGAGAATCAAGGGGAAGCTGCTTTATACTCTCGATGTGCAAACAATATTGAGACTTTTTCTTCTCCGCACTGAACAGTTGTAAAAAACTGAGCAACTTTTTGTTTCTTTCGTCACAGGATGTCTGGGCAATCGGGTTTCAAGCAGTGCTTGTCCACATGGTTGGCCAACTGCATTATGTTCATATATAACAAATATGATAAACCTGTCACAGAGTCTGTGAAGCCCCATTCCGCTAGAGGCATGGCTACCTCCACGGTGTGTTTTCTAGATGTCTCAGCTTCAGAAATTTGTGAGGCAACCATCCAGTCTACTGTACATACATTCACAAAACATTACAGTCTAGACATTGCTTCCAAGAAGCATGCAACTTTTGGATGAACCGTCCTCAACAGCCTCCTGTCCTAATCTGATATGGTTCACTTCCTCCTCCTATGGGCATTATAATTGCTTGGGATTCTTCCCATGTGTTATGGCCTGCTGAGAGAGATTAGCTCAAAGAAGATAGTACAGTTGCATAAGAACTTACCATTAACAACAGATCTTCAACAGCATCTCTTGCAGCAGGCCATGCTGCCCCGCCTGCCTTCCCCATTGCTCCTGCTTCAGAAGGGTACCTTATTCCAACCTCTTGTGGAAGCCTCGAGCTACTGCCTTTTTGTTCCTCTCCTCGGTTCCCATCGGAGACCTATGAGTCACTTCTCATATCTGTGACCAAGATGGAAAAGAACTGAGGAGTATCAGGGACCTCCCCTTTATATATGTGCAAGAGCACACCAAGTGACAGGAAGGAGAGGTCCCTGGGCTGACTGCTGAGAAGTCATCCAGAGGATGTGATGCCTGTGGCTGATATCCCATGTGTTATGGCTGGCTGCAAGAGATACTCTCGAAGATCTACTCTGAGCTGCTGTATTAATTCTGTTGCATGAAGATATCATTGGAGCAACCCATGGTGGCAATGAAGGATGGACTGAAACTGTCTGCACCCCAGGAAGACCCTTTCCCCTACATCTAGGAACAGGTAGAATTGGGGGAATTTACTTTATTGTTTTCATTTTTGTAGGGAGAAGGGGTGTCCCACAAGGTCACTTTGTTCTTACCATGTGAACAAGGAGGGTTCCTGCACTGATGCGGCACCATGTGACACCATGTTGTGAGGCTAGATGGACACTGTGTAGCATAGATGGGGCATGACTGGTGTAAGGATGACTTTGGTGGGATTTATGATGTACAGTTGGTGATTAGCTAACGTTAGATGGCACTTATATTAAAGATGTGTGGATGTCTGATCTTATTGGATATGCCTTGATAAATTTTTTTGGATCATTCCACAAGCCGTTTTACCCCTATAATGTGGTCAGTGTGATACTAGTGACCCACACAGGCCATTGTCATACCATGCTGCATGACCATTGTGGTACCACCAGCATAAGGCATTGAATGGGACCATTATATTACCACTACAAGTGCACTCATTGTGCTCCAATGACACATGGTACAACATTGGTTAGAGTGGTAGTGCAATGGAATTGAAACAAATCCATTGTGATACCAATTGCAGTGGTATCACACTGGTATTTGCCATTGTGTGACCATTGCACAAGTGTTTGCCACCGTGATACCACTGTGTGTCAATGGAATCACAGTGGACACAATGGTATCACACTGGGAATTGGAACAAAACCACTGTAATACCAACAAACTGTGGTATTACAATGGTGCACATTGTTACCACTGTGGTACAAGCAGAGGTGGTGTTACCAATGAACTACCACTGTCTGCATGGTATTACCATGGTTAGAATGACATCACAATGGAACTGGAACAAATCCACTGTGATACCATTTATGAAACCTACACTGGTACTACAATGGAAATTACAGTGGTAGTACAATGGTAAAGAACAGGTATTACAATGGTGTTCTGAAGAAATGTTTGTAAGGGCTACCTTACAGATCAGATAGTGGTACATGGTACCATCTAGTAAGTTTGTGACATGAAATGTATTTGCTTGCTGTATTTCAAATCTGAACCCACTGATGTTATTATTTTTTGTCTGTTCTGTGCTGCACATCTGATCATTGTGGCCTGGCCTAGCCTGTCCTGACCTGGCTTGTTGCAATTAATTGCAGCCTAATGTAGTAGACCCTATTCACAAAAGATTTTCACCACAGGCACAAATTCCTGAAAGTGTTTTGTGCATAGAGCCTGCTCAGTGCAGATACTATATGTTGTATTCAGGTATCATATTAGAAATTAAAGTGAGGAATGTTGACTTTAAGAAATGTGAGGCACTCAGCATTTTCTGGTGTCAGATGGGATTGTGTGTCAGTAATGACGTTACCAACTGAACTGAACAATCATTCTGAACAGACTCTAGGGCAATTCTTGTACTTCATTGCAATGTTTACTAAAGCAGGCCACATATTTTGTTTGGATTTCCAATATTTCAAAGGATCAGCATTCCAGCTGATATTGGGCACTGCCAGGTACATTTCAACAGTCTGTGCTGAGGCTGTGTTACAAGAGGCAGAAGTAGATGTCACAATAACATCTTCTAAGTGACTCCAGAAACATGAAGCTGAACCAAGTGACTATGGGACAGTGCTATCATGCTTGGCTGGTGGTGAAGAAGAAGATTCTGCTGCAGTGACTGAGGAGGAAGAGGGAGAAGATGCCACAACAGTAGAGAGGATGGGCCACCTGATATTGTGCTGCTGTATTGTGAAGAAGATTCTGAATTTGGAGCTGCTATTGCACTCTGTTCCATGACAGCATGCACCTCGTCAATTATTTCTTGTTTGTTTCTCACAAAACTAGTGTCATCATGATCACTCAACAGTCGCTTTGATTTGTATCATGGGTCCAAGATTGTTGCTTTAATGTAGTAATCAGAATGAAGCATTTTACAGTTTGTCATCTTCTTCAACTTTTTTGATCATACTGTACATCTCGTTAGATCTTGTTGTATTCTGAAGGGCAACCTGCATGGGTCAGTGCCACTGGCAGTCTGTTTGATCATGGAACTGTCTTGCTTCTCTAACTTTTCCCTAATCAGATTCAGTCTGAATTTTAAAATTTTTATTAGGGGTATCACCTGGCTCAGAGTTACTGTGTTTGCACTAACCTCCCTGGTGATTTCTTCAAATGGCTGGAGCAGTACAATGAGAAACTCCAGCAATGGCCCAGTGTGGTGGAGTGATATAGATGTCTGCATCGCCAATTTTATTTTCTAAGGTGTACTGCCTGGCAGCTTTCTTTTGTTCCAGCAGCCTTTGGAACATATAAAAGGTTGGCAGCTGAAATGGTTGGGGGGGTTCAAGAGGGCTTGGGACAGATTTAAGGGTTGGGAAAGGAGGGCAGAAGCATAACAGAGGGGGGTAGGGTGTTGGGAAGACTAGATGGACCGAGGGGCCTTTCTCTGCCATCACATTTTTGTGTATCTGTGAATTCCATCGAGTAGAAATGTCTTGGATCAGTCTGTGCAAAGGTAAACTGTGCTCCTACTGTATTTTTTCAAACAAGTGATAGGCTTTGCTTGAGTGACTGAAATAAGTGCATATTCTTTTACCAGTGCTAATGACAGCAATCCCCGTCATCATCAAGAAAACTGTGAAATATTAAATTTAAGCAATGTGCAAAGCAGCGGATGTCAACAAAGCCCCCCTCCTCCAAGGCCTTCCTTATGTTGGACGCATTATCTGCAACTATAAAGCCAATTGACAGTCCCTGCAAAGTGAGCCATTGCTGTATTGGTTTTTGGAGCTCTTCATTGATGTTGTATGAGGTATGTTCAGATAGAAAATAAAACATTCTTAGAACAGCAAACTACGATGCTTCACTGTCCCCACTCCCACATGAATTATCGAAACATGCCCAATGAGCCGTGACAGACATAAAGGGTTCAGGCTGACAGCTTGTCCAGATATCTGTTGTGAGATGCACTAGCCTCCCAACAGCACTGCACAAGACACGTCTTAATTTTTTATATTCGGCATCATAAAGATTGGGAATCCCCATTGCCGAGAAGTTTTTCTGTGATGTTATACTACATTGAGGTTCGAGATACTCAAGCAGCCACCTGAATCCTATATGTTCAACCACATTATATGGTAGCAAATCAACAGCAATCATTTCAGAAATTTTTTGGTTATTGCAACAGCAACAGGGTTAGTTGAGGCATATTTGGCCTTACGCTCATAAGTTTCTGAGATGGTAAGCTGTCTCCTTGAAGGAGGAGGGCTTTTGAACACATGGTCACTTTCAGTAACAGTCTGAGAAGTCCTTCAAATGGCAACAAGTAGTGGTGAAGATGTAGAGCTGCAGGACTGCCACTGCTTTAATCTATGGGCGCTACCTCCAAGTGTAGTGAGCTATCACTATCACCTTCTCTTCAAGACTCACAACTGACCTTCTCACTATCACTAATGTTATGACATCTGTTTAGGTGCCTTTTCAGTGCTGAAGTTCCCAATGCTCCTTTCTTTTACCCCTGCTGATTGGCTGTTTACAAATAGCGCATGTTGGTATCAACTCATTGGAGGCACTAATGGAGAAATATGACCAAACAAAAGATGATATTTTGTTAGTTTTTTCCCAGGAAGGCACAACACCTCTGTCATCTTTTCAGGGTGCCCCCGCTGGATTTGTCCTGGACCTGTTCCTGTTCTGGCTTATTTCCACTGCCCACTCCTCCACAACTGAAACATTTCTGCCTGTTCCTTTCTCATCTGCAATTTCCAACCCCTCCAGTAAACCTTCTGCTGCCTGAGCATTCTCTTCATCTTCTTTATTATCATCAGTATTACCCTCATCGGGTTCAGTCTCAGAAGAATCAGATGAGAGACTGGCAGTAGCATAGTATGCAACTGTTGGATGTCTCTGCGGGTGGTACCCACCAAGACTTTAGTTTTTTTAACTACATAACTTTTTTTTAATTTCAAACTGATGATGATGATCCGATACATTCATCTTTTTTGGATTCAAGCATTCGCTGGGAAGACGAAACCTTATTTGATGTGAAGATGTGAAAAAAATCCCTTTTTGGGGTTTGATTTTGTTTTCCCTTTTCAGAACGATTCCTGTATTTTGCAGTGCCACTACTTTACCTGAGAACTAGAAAGTGCCTCATCAACACTTTGATGCATTTTTGAACAAAAATTCCCTCTAAAGTGAAATGTGATGTCCTTCTGATGACTCTCACCTACACAGACCAGGGATAAATTTACTGTCGTGACTCGTGACTGTACACAGCACACTGACAGCACAGCAGTCCACCACCATTTCCTTCCAAGATTGCCAGACTGGCTCCTATAAAACTTACTGTTAAGTGAAAGTGACCAAATTCAGCAAATGTTACAGTAAGTGTGCCTCAGAATTTGAAGGGGAGATGCAGACACATCTGGTGCATTAGCCACACGCAGCACAGGCCCACACTAGGGGTTGGTTAATGGCTATACGTAATGTAAGTATGTAATGTGATATACTATGAAGCTAATGATAATGAGGAATAATGGTGAATGAGAGATGATGATGACACTTGTGTATACTTCTTGTGCTTTACTTGTGTTGCACTGTAAACACTCAGCTTGCTATAACTCACAGTCAGATTATCCCCTGGGCCACCCACATCCAGCAGCACAGGGCAAGCACATTAACTTGTATGTTGTTTGAACAGTATTTTTTTTTTAATACATGAAATCGTGATTGAATGTAGGCGATAATGATTGTTATTCATGATTGGATTGTACACATAGCTGCACTGAAGCCAGGAAAAAAAATATTTGGGAATTCTGGGATGTGACATTTATTGTGGGCCACCTTGCAGTCTCTTTCCTCTCCCCTCTTTATGTCACAAAGATTTATTTGGCATCCTACTGCCAAGAAAAAAAAACTTTCATTTGGGATTTTCTGTAACTGTAATCTCTGGGCCACCTCTGGATCTGGAATGGTACAAGTCAGATTTTGCCAGCCTGCACTTTTTGTACACACAGCTACACTGTCTGAGGCCAAGAAAAAGTTTCATTTGGGATTTTCTGTAACTGTAATCTATCTCTGGGGACCCCCCCAGTACCCTGGATCTGTAATGACACAAGTCAGATTTTGCCAACCTGTCCTTTTTGTATACACAGCTACACTGCCTGAGGGCAAGAAAAAAAACTAAAAACTAAAAACTTTCATTTGGGATTTTCTGTAACTCTAATCTCTGGACCACCACCACCAGTGCTCTCTCCTCTCTGGATCTGGAATAGCACAAGTCAGATTTCACCAGCGGCCAGTCTGCCCTTTTTTGTACACACAGCTACTACCATCTGAGGCTGAGAAAAAGTTTCATTTGGGATTTTCTGTAACTAATCATTCATGCCCCCCTTTCCATACACCTGACTCTCCCTCCCATCATCAACCAACTGACTTCATCCACCCCACATCCTCCACGATTGGGAATCTCTCCTCCTTTTTCCCCTAAATGTAGTGCTTTTGCATTTTGGCCCTTTGCCACTCTCTCCAGTCTTTTGCTAGTCTCTCTCTTTCTTCTGCTGTGATCCTCCTCCTTCTGGGCTGCCTGGTGCACTCACCAGCCTCATATACCAGTGAGTGTGTCACGTGACCTTCTGTTGCCTGATTGGATGCCACCAACTGCCTGTACATCCTGACGGCATCCCCCAGGCAACAGACAACAAAATCACAGAAATGGCATCTCCATAGACCTGGAACTGGACTTCAATGGTGAAGTCCATATTTTTCCGGGTCCGTGGATTGTGGGTTCCATCGGGGGGTTCAGATCTCCTGTGTAATAGTCTGTCCACCCCTAGTGAAGAGAGTGTCTTGTTCCAGCACTGGATGGTTTTATTTCTTTACAGATTAACTCTGGACTGTAGCTTTAAATTTGAGGCTGGTAAGAAAGGGAAGTTTGGTGCTAGAGATTATATAGGGTGGAAGGATTGCTTAGGACTTTAGGCACAGGGTGGAGGTAGGCTGGTGTGTGCAAGGATACTAATGTGACATGGGTGGGAGAAAGGATCTATCTATACAGTATGTGAGAGTGAAATAGCAAGACACACAAACTGAGGAAAGAGAGAGAACAAAACCTTCACTTGGACTGTGGGAGGAGAGTGCTGGGTGCTACAAGGTGGGAGTACTATGGCTTAAAGGGTATGGGTGAGGGAAGGGGGTGGGAACTGTATGGCACTGTAGGTGGGGGTAGATTAACACTTTGCATAGCTCTCACCAGTGAAAAGCTATGTGGCCCTGTGAGAACTACAGATAGAAACACTTCCAGGACTTTTGTTGGTGAAGTGCTAATATGAGTAGTCTTTGCAGGATGAAAGAGGGCACTTTGCCAAATGAGAATGACTTGAAGTCTACCCCCGATAAAGACAGGTTGGGGCAATATGAAGTTTTTCAACTTCATGTACCTCTTATAGCGAAGTTATAACATCTTGCATTTATAGCACTTAATAAACAAACACACAAAAAGAAGGAATTATACTGAGAAAATAAGTAAGCATCAAGAACAAAAAAAACACGTCCCACCATATCTCTCTGAGCTTCGAATAACTTACTTCAGTACAAAATACTCTTAAAACAAAAAAAAGCATTTAAACTCAATATAACTGATGTGATTCACCACAGACCACATTTTTACAAGAAATATAAACTGACTTCTGCTGGGAAATTCTTCTAAACTGAGCAATTCATAATCATTTTGAAAAACATCACCCTGCAGAGCCTTCATCTTTCTGTCAGTCCACACTGTTAAAACTAAAAAAAAAATAACTAAATAGAACTGATGTGATTCACCTTGAAAGGTGCGTACACTCCCAGATGCCTTCAGAATGCAGTCCCTGACAACCTTATTTGCCACTGGCTTGCCATAGATGTCAAAGTGACTACTGGGCTCATTAAGTTTCACTTGATGTGTGTGTGTGCATGGGGAGGGGGTTGTGTCCATTAATAGGCGGTAGTGTGGTGCCTCCAACTGGAGAAAGGTTGTAGTGGACCTGGTGAAATGATGACACAGCCCCTGGGATGAGGTGGGATCCGGTCAAAATAGAGTGTGCAAAATAGCGCGAGTCAATTGAGCGCGGTCAAAATAGCGCAATGTCATTAGCGCTTGCGACAGTATAGTGCGAGTCAAAATAGCGTCAGGGGTTCCACATTGCCTAATTGCCTGTGCAAGGCTGAATGTGGCTGGTGCTGCAACACTTCTTGGCTATAAACTGAGATATCTTAACTAAGTGTGTGTTATTTTCTGTTGATATCCCAGAAAAATGCCAGAAATACTACAAAAATACCCCCCCTCCCAGAAATCACAGAGGTGGGCAGTGGAGGACTGTGGGAGCCTGGAGGACTAGCAACAAACAGCTTCTCTAAATTGTGTTCTTAAGGCTATTAACTGCAAATAGGCAGGTTAAAAGGGCACTGTGAAACAGGAATAGGCATTTAGGCAGAACAATTACAAGTTTTTAAACTTTAAAAGCACTACTAGTCCTCTCGCTAAACCTGAAATTGGACAAGTGTCAGTTTTGACATCATGAAAAGCTGATGCCTATGCAAGCACTGAGCATTGTCGACGCTGGCAGAGGCAAGCATGTCTGCTAGTGTCAGCCAGTGGAAGACAGTGGTCCAGGAACTTTACATCTCAAAGGATAATCACTGTAGCCTCAAAATGTTTGCTGCACTTCCCCTGATACAAGACAGGATTCGATATGAATCAGAAGCGTGAAAGGTAGGACAACTAGTTTGCTGACAGTTGTGGCGCTATAGCAGAGATGCGGTTATTGCACCGCACTATTATTGATAGACGCTATTTAGTACGCGCTATAGTTGCACACGTGATATTGCATGTGCAATTTTGACAGTGATCCGGATGAGGTACCTACTACCTATCTCCCCACAGCAACCACCTCGCCTGTGGTCCCATACACAATGGCCGTACACTCTCCAATCACCATGATTTCAGTTCTAAACAGATTCCAGCAGACAGATAAATACAAAAAACATACAGACAGCTTTATACAAGCTTATTAAAACCCTAATGGGAGAAAAGGTTTGTTAATTGAAAGTATAAATATGGTTTTGTGCAAGAAGCTGTCTTTCAGTTGCCCTATGTAGGCAGAGCTCAACAATGGTGGCTGCTCTTTATATTCCATGAGCAAGCTTTAAAAACTTTTTTTGTGGCACCAGGCATTGAGTGACTGATTTTCCTTATGATGAATGGTAAATTAGTATTTTAATGTTAATTGTATTAATGTTAGATCTGAATTGCATTGATGTTTGATCTGTTTTAATATTGT
Organism: Neoceratodus forsteri; assembly: GCA_016271365.2. Taxonomy (NCBI): domain Eukaryota; kingdom Metazoa; phylum Chordata; order Ceratodontiformes; family Ceratodontidae; genus Neoceratodus; species Neoceratodus forsteri. The sequence goes on from CM057453.1 coordinate 1,391,000,576, forward strand.
GAGGCACCTTGGTTATAGATAAGGTGCCCTATAAATAAAATGTATTATTATTATTATATTACATTCCCTGAGCAGACTCGGCCAAAATAAACATTTTCTGGCTGTATCTAACAATACCATCCTAGGTGACTGGCTGGTGTTGATAACCATTAAAGTAAACAGCAGAAATATTCAGTAAAACACAATTAAACCCCAATCCCAAAGGTCATGCAATTGCAAAAATGACTGAAGCCAGACATCAAACTGAGGTACTTGTAATTCCAGTCTGACCGGCCAAATCCTGATAAACAGTTCCCAACTATTGAGCAGTTCCCCAGATGCAGTGGAAAGTCCTGATCTTCCTTATAGTTCTGGTACTTTCCTCATGGTTCTGGTAGCTGATAAGGTAGCTGGAATCTCCCTTAATGCACAGACCTCAGCTGTCACCACTGGCACTGAGCTCTCTAAGGTTGTGGGTTCACCTCTGCTGTTCTCTCACTTTCACTCTTGTTCAATCTCTCACATTGCATAAGTTCTGGTAATGTAAATTGGAGCTGCAACTATTGTCTGGTCAAAGAAACCCCACCAAATCCACACTGACCCCTATGTCACGGCATCTAGACCCACTGGATAGTGATAGCCTTATGACAATGTATGGTACTTATTGGCGGACACCTTGGCAGTCACTGGCAGAAGTTCACCTCTATCCCTTTGTCTCTGGGTCTGCACTGGTGAGGCTCAGCACCAAATGGCTTGATAGCTAGCAGAAGAATGCCTCCCTTTCTCTCTCAAACAGTGACTGCTTACTTTTGCAGTTTGTCAATGGCAGATTAACAGTCTGTTGCAGCAGAGCCCTCCAGCCCCAAACAGCAATCCTACTCCTTCAAAATTACTCTTCTATCTGCCTTGAGGGCAGCTAGCCTCTGCACTTCACATGGAGGCAACAACAAACCCAACTGTTCTGTTAGGGCTGTCATTCAAGACAGGCAGTCCTTGTGGTCTGCTACATAACAGGAGATTGGCTGCTGCAAAGGCAACTGAACTAATTAGGTCCACCAGTAGTCCATGATCTCTGTGGCTCCTGGAGCTGGAAAGCATTCCAGATTGGTTGATTCAGTGCCCCTCAACACCAACTCAATGGCACGGCAAGTTAAAGACTGGTAAAGTACTGCCTTCCATTCTGTAGTATCAAAGGCAGCCTTGACAATTAAGTCCTGATCTACTAAATAAATGCAGCCCAAATATTAGGTCTCATATCAAGCCTGTCCTCTGTCAGTGTAACATTCACATCTGATGCAGCCAAGGGTTAGAGCGGGTAATTCTCGGTCCAGTCCCTGCTAAGGCAGTGTCATGTCAGCTCCATCAGTGGTGGTGAATGCTTTTGATATCCTAACAAGTTAAGGAGTCTTTTTTTTTGTTAATTTGTTTCTGTCCCCTGCTCACCAGTTGGCCTCCATCTACTTGACCTGCCCCATCCTCATTACCCTGGCAGCCCCTAGGAGTCAAGTCAATATTTTATTGAAAGCATGCATAAAACCAAGTTGTTACATACAAAATATTTAAAATGAAAAAATACACATACAAAATACATTAGTACATAATCTTAATGCACAGATCCATTTAACAGGTAATCATTTGTTATAAACAAATTTTAGTGTGAAACATAACAATTTATCACAAAATGGGTATGCTTAAAAGGTTATTCCCTTTGTTGCACTGTCTTTTCTTTACTCCCCAGCAGCAAGTATAAAATATCTTTTCCCACAAAGGGTCTAGCTACTATACATTCAGTAATTAAAATAATCTTCAACATCCTCTTAAGTGTAACATTTCATGAGGTAGAAACTGTATTAATAAAACTTGAACATTATCTTATATGCGTATTTTGCCAATGCAAATATCTGCGCTGTACTTTTTTTGGTCATATTAAAGATTGCATATGTTTTAAGTGTGGGATCACTATCTATATTAAATACAGGATATAAAAGTTTTTCTCTCTCTTCTGACAGTTTTGGACATTCCCACATCAATTGCAGTGCAGTTAATTTAACATTTACTTTGTCAAAACTTGATTCTTCATCGTACTGCACCTTATTTGTTTCCATATGGTCCCAAATAACTCAAATCTTAATTCTGTAAGTGCTTTCCTTAATTTCATATCCTCACATTGTAAGAGATATTCCTCAGCACAAACAATATCTTTTGTGTGTCTCAATATCTTGTATCTATAGGACCCTCTGATATTCCCCAGATCTTCTTGCACTCCACCCACACTCTCTTCAGATTCGGATAGCAGTAGATGTCCCAGCTGTGTCTAATCTGCTGAAAAGAAAGAAGATGGCTGCCACGCTGGGTCAGCCTTTGTTTTAGCTCTGTTTTTTGTTTTATTTTAACCTCTAGATAGTCATTTAATAGTTGTTTTTATTTCATTTTGTTTTGCTTTTGTGTCACGCTGAATCGTTCCAGCATTGTTGGAGTGTGCTTCCTGAACTGTGCAACTTTAGCTACTCTGACTTTGCACCTTGCTGGTGCCGAGAGCTATGTTTTGTATTTACAGTTATACTTTGCGGCATTCATTTGGGTATAGCTCAGCTTTTCTGGGAGTCTGAATGCTTTTGAAATGTGTGATCCTGGCCGCTTTTGACTTTGCACTTTGTTGGTGCTGAGAGCCGTGTTAAAGTCGTACTCTCTCGGCTTTTGCTCTGAGGATAGCCTGGATTCCTGTTACTTAGAATTCTGAATTTTGGAGTTATTTCTTCATGATTGTGATGTTTGCTGGGGTTCTACCTTGGAGCTTTTCCTCTAGCAAGCGGATCCAGCCCTCATTTGAATTGACTACTGGAACCTGCTGCTGTGATCCCTCTATTACTTTTTGGATTCGTGTGGTAATGTACTCTGTTCTTGGGGATACAGCTTTATTTGATATGTATTAGTTCTAGCAGTCTATGCTTTGAAGAAACTTAGTATGGAAAGTGCTTAAATTAGTGCTTGGATTAACTACTCTTGGCATCCAGGGGATTCGTCCTTGCCGTTTTGTTGAGTGGAGCCTGATTTGGACATTTGGTGTGTCTTTCTCTGCTCGTTTTCTGGGGGGCACCTGTTTGCACACTGGGGCTGTGGCAAGAGGCACTGATGCACATCTAGTGAAGAGTGGATGTGCTATCGGAACCTCTAGGGTTTCTCAGGGGGGGGTCTTCTTTTTAGCAGTCTCTGAGCCGGGGACCATAGTTGCGGCTCCTTAGCGTGGGGCAATTTGCCTCCTGGGGCGAGTGATGGAGGGGCTTCTCCTCTGTCCCTATGATCTTCCAGCCTTTTCTGCTTTCACTGCTACAAGTAAAAACTGTTCAAACAATGATTTTTGCAAGCTGAATCCAGGATTTCATCGTCAAGCAACTTACTGGGAACTTTTCTGCTGTATTAAAACCAATTTTCTACTTCAGAGGCAATGAGAGATCCTCTGTGGTTTTAATTATTTATTGAAAGTTATTTCCTAATTGGCAGTGAGAGTGCCACTTTGGGATATTTATGTATGGATTGGGTGAGAGCTAATCTGTGCAAACTCTGAAGGGCCTTCTGGGATATTAATGTACACAAGATAACATTACAAAAGTTTTTGGATATTAATTTATCTTAGAATCTGTCCTTTTTTCAACTTTTGGGGTCTTGGGGATTTTGGGTGGGTTGAGATTGTTTTTCTCTGGATATTGTATTAATTATTTGGAATGAGTTGGTTTTAGTTAGTAATCTTCCAGTGGCAGCATGTGTTGGGATCGAGCCTCTGTGGGCAGACGCTATTCTCCCTCTTGGCTGAGGGACCTGTGCCCCTTCAACAGCTCCCCATTGCAACCTGAGGTATACAGACGCTGTCGTGCCTTTGGGATTGCATGGTGGAGGTGGGGGGATTCTTCAGCTGGGGAAGGGAGTGAAGTGGGCGGATAGGGGTGGTGAGATCAGAGAGACACCCTGGGGTGAAATGGGTCCAGGATAGGGATGTGCATTGCCTGGTTCCCATAACCAAGGGCTCCACAAATTGTGCGCAAGTGGCCCACTCCTCAAAGGCCTCTCATCCAACCCGGGTGGTGTTATGCAATGCCAGGTCTATAAAGAACAAGACAGCAATTATTGCTGATCTTGTTGAGTCATCTGACCTGGCTTGTATCACCAAGACCTGGCTGGATGAAAATGCTGGTCCCATATTGGAGTCAGCAATTCCAGCCGGGTACTCGGTGATACACCGCCCGAGATTGGATCGAGGGGTGGACGCCATTTGTTTTAAATCAGAATTGGCCCTTGTGGAGGTTCCAGTGGTGAGCCCCAGATCCTTCAAGTGTATCATGGGAGCAGGTGTGGGCAGCAGAATTCTACTCATCTGTTGTCCACCCGGTGACGAGAAAGTTTTTCTGCAGGAAGTTGCAGACTTCATTGTCGACCTGGTGTTGGAGCCCTCCAGGTGGTTGGTTCTTGGGGACATTAATGCCTGGGTCAACAATGAACTCTCGCATTTTAGTCAAAACTTCCTCCAACTGATGATTTTGTTGGGCTTTACACAGGTTGTTACCACTGCTACCCATATTCATGGTCAGCCTTTGGATCTGGTGTTCACCCTGGGGATGGAGATCACGGAACTGGTGGTGGAACCAGTTGGGTGGTCTGACCATCACTCCATAAGGTTCAATTTCATGGTCCCCCCATGAGACCAACCCTTCTGGAGATGGTCCAGTACCGCTCTTTGAGGGGAGTTACCCCGAGGGTCTGATGGTGGTGCTGGACCTATCGAGCTGGCCTATGGAGTGCATGGAACCATATGCCTTAGTAGTGCACTATAATAATATGGTGCTAAGGGCTCTGGATTCCATAGCTCCTGTCTGTGTTTGCCCCCTTTCCCTTCGCCCTCAGCCCCCTCGGTTTGATGGGACTTTGAGGGAGCTGAGGAGAGTGGGGCGAAAGTTGAAATGCTGCTGGCAGAAATATGACCTGGAAGGTGACAGACTTAGATTGATGGCCCATTATGTTGACTATCAATCAGAAATCTCCCATAAGAATGCAGAGTTCCTGTCCAAGGAGACAGCTGCATCAAGAAATTGACCAGCTCAGCTCTTCCGGACCGTGGGCAGACTGTGCAATCCAGCCTGCCTGCAGGGTTGGAGACCTTTTTCACAAATAAAGTGTGATGAGTTCACTCGGTTTTTTGATGATAAGGTGTCATCGATCAGGTCAGAGATTCTCAGTATGCATTCAAATGAGCATGGCAGTGATCGATGCAAGGTTACGGGTCCTCAGTGTATCTGGACAGACTTTGACCAGCCAGCGATCACGGATATCATGAAGATTGTCCAGGGCTTGCGACTGACTTGCTGTAGTTTGGATCCTGGTCCTAGATACCTCCTTGTGGGGTGTATGGATGCGATCAGTTCAGTCCTTGCTGAGAGACTCTGGTGCTCTTTGGACCAAGGGGTGTTTCTGGAGTCTTTAAAAGAGGCTATTGTAATACCCCTTTTGAAGAAATCTTCCCTTGACCCAGATTGTCTCACTAACTACAGACAGATCTCTAACCTGCCCTTTTTGGGCAAGGTTATTGAGAAAGTAGTCACATTGCAGCTCGTGGACTTTCTTACCACCCATAAAGTCTATGATCCTCTCCAGTCCAGTTTCAGGAAGAGGTATAGTACCGAGACAGTGTTGGTTCAGGTACTGAATGATCTCCTAATAGCGAGAGATCGTAGGAGTCGTTCGATATTGGTTCTCCTTGATCTCTCTGCAGCATTTGACACCGTGGAACATGGGATGTTGCTAGAACACCTGCAGCTGCTCTGTGGACTGTCAGGCATCTAACCATAACCCTGGACTTCAAAGCCACTTCCAAGTTCTGGATAAGGATTCGGAACCAGGAACATACCCACATAATGTGGTGGTGGGTGGCCCATTCTCTCCACAGTGAATCCAGCAAGCAGGGGTAGACACCATGCCTCTCTGCACCTGCTTTACTGGAGAGAGAAAAAAAACTTATTAAACATTTCCAATTATATTCTAACCAGGTCAAAGATGAAGGCACCTTATGAGAATCTGTACAGTTTATGTGCAGTATTATAGAGACATAGGGTCTCCTAATTCTTGATTCCAGAACTCAAAATCTCGTAAAAGCGGTGGAGGACCGTTGGTCTGAAAGATATAATATAACAGAAATCATATTGGTACTCAAGGAACCTTTGAAAGTGGCTACACAGAGCTTAACCAGAGGATGTTTAATGTTTAGGGGAGGGTTGTTACTCTTCAGACGCATAAGATAAGCTCTGGCCTGAAAGTATCAGAAAAGATCAGAGCTTGATAAAGCCAGAGTATCCTGCAAAGTCTGAAAGGGCTGCAGATCCTCTCCTTGAAGAAGCTGAAGGGGAATAACATGCTCATCTGATACCAGTTCCTGTAGCCTCTATGCAGACAAACTAGCATAAAGTCTGGGTGAAGATGCAAGGGCAGCAGCCAAAGAACCTGCTCTTTAAGGTGAAATCTAACCATCAACCTGTTCCAAGTTTGTAATACTGTATGAACATATAATGAGGAGCAGGGAACATATGAGGTCAAGGTTACAAGGTAAGGAATCAATGATTCTGGAATGGAAGCTGGGAGAGCGGCCCTCTCTAAATTTTCCCACTGCTGAGCATATTTTATTCTAGTGGGGTTTGAATCAGTGAGCAAGGTTTCCTACCCTGCATTAAAATACAAGCCAACACTATGGCCCCCATCACTTTATTACACTATTTAGTGGCACTGAAAATCTCTTGCTGAAAATATTTGATTTTCAATAAGAGACTGGCCGTTCCACTAAATAGTGCTGTCTGCAGAAAAGAGTGAGCACCAATCACTGCCACACCACCCCATCTCACCAACATCCCCTGTCCCGCCACCTAAGCAGACCTGGCCATCTTTCCTAACACACTACTAGCTCCCCCAAAACAAACACAGCAAGATCACCACCCTTGCAGCAACACACAGCCTCTGGGGAAACACAGATGGCCCCAGTGCCAACACTGCCAGTCTGTTCACCCCTTGCAGGCAAACACACACAACCCCCCATTCTTGCTGCCAACACAGACTGTAGAAAAATTGCTGTTCTCCCGGCCCACCCCACCCAAGTGACCATGGCCAGCTCCCAATCCCAGCACAGATGGCCTCTGCACAAACAAAGCCAATCCACCCTAGAACCACCACAGTGTGCTCCCCTAAAGAAACAAAGCCGCACCCCCTGTTAACACCCAGGCAATAGAGCAAACAGAAAGGCATTCAGAAGGTTAGGCCCCCCCAAGCCACTTATAGGCTGAGCTGAAACTTGCACAGTGGGGCCTTATCGTCTGTGTGTGCCCCCTCTAACTCACTCAGAGGTTGATACCAAACTTGCACAGTAGCACACAAGAAGCAGAAGAATTAGTAGCAGCCCCAATCTGTGCAATAGCATTATACAGTAAGTGGGGCCTTATCTTCTGTCCCCCCCTCCACCTGTGTGCTGTGTGGCTTGGGTGCTATTGCAGCATGCCCCCTGCTGGCATCACAGAGTGACATATAGGGTGACAATGGTCACTGGATTATAAAACAAACTCAGGAGCACTCCCGTGACTAACTCAAGGTTTCAGACCACAGTGGTAGGTAGAGGTCAGCTGGGCCATAAAGCAAACTGAGGGGCACACAAAAGGAAAGGCCCCAACCCTATCCGCACATATGTGCACCCAGCTCAATGCCACATGTCCAGCTTTCCCACCTCACAGCTAGCACTTGTTCCAAATGCCTAGCTCCCCTTACACACAGACACAGATACACAAATGAAGCCCAACTGCCCCATACGCACATATGCATGTCCAGCTACCCCACCTCAGACATACAGTATGTCCAACTCCTAGTTCATCAATCCTCTTAAGCCTCCCAGCTCAGCAAAGAAAAACCAACAAAATGGCCAGCTCCCTCACCAGATACCAAAAGAAAGAAAATATCCAGCACTCACCATCCAATAAAAGGCTGCTCACAGTATGGTCCTCCAGTGCAAACAAAGTTTATTCTCAAAAAATTTGTGCCAGTGTAAAATACACATCATCCTGATACATTTCAGAAAATTACTCTTTCCTTTCTCAAAGGATATGCACAAGTAAAAAGAGCTACTCTTTTACACATCATGCCCTACGATGTAATAACTCTCAGACATTCATTTTAAAAACATTTTAAAGTGACAGTAGCATTCACAGCCAAACACTGTAAGTTAGTGATAATGTGATCCTACCAATATGAAGATGTATTTAAAATAAATATATAAAAACAAATGCTATTTGTAAAATATCCAAGGGTAAAATTCCACATGGAGATGAACACATCATAAACATGGAAACATAGACTTTGACGGCAGATAAGGACCGCTTGGCCTACTTAGTCTGCCCATTTCCCTACCTACAGGATAAGCTGCTGATCCTAATTAACCAACAGCATATTTCTTCTTATCCCCCACAAGAATTGCCTTATGTCTGTCCCATGTATTCTTGAATTCTCCCACAGTTTTAGACCCCACAACCTTCTCAGGAAGGCTGTTCCATGCGTCCACCAGCCTCTCTGTGAAAAAATACTTCCTCAAATTGCCCCTGAGCCACACCCCCTCTATCTTTAAATTGTGTCCCCTTGTTCTTGCACATCTCTTTTTCTGAAAGATGCTATCCTCTTGGACTTTGTTGATTCCACTGAGGTGCTTAAAAGTTTCTATCATGTCCCCCCTCTCCCTCCTTTCCTCAAGGGTATACATATTAAGCTCCTTTAGTCTCTTCTCGTATGGCTTCTCTATCAGACCCTGCACCATTTTAGTTGCCCTCCTCTGGACTGCCTCTATCCTGTCTATGTCCTTGCGGAGATGGGGTCTCCAGAACTGGATGCAGTACTCCAGATGGGGTCTCACCAACTGTCTGTACAGAGGGATAACTACTTCCTGTTTTCTGCTGGTGATGCCTCTCCTTATACATCCTAGTATACCCCCAGCCCTCCCTACTGCCTTTTCACATTGCTTGCTAACCTTAAGGTCATCTGATATGATTACCCCCAGGTCCCTCTCCATTTTTGTTGTTACTACCTCCCCCCCCATTGTGTAATCTTCCCCTGGGTTTTTGTTTCCCAGGTGCATTATTTTGCACTTCTTTGCATTGAATCCAAGCTGCCATACTTCTGACTATTCCTCCAACCTTGCCAAGTCCCTACTCATCCTGTCCACACCTCCTTGAGTATCTAACCTGTTGCAGATCTTTGTGTCATCTGCAAAGAGGCATACTTTTCCTTCCAGTCCCCCCTGCAATGTCACTTATAAAGACATTAAAAAGGACTGGACCCAGTAATGAACCCTGCGGTACCCTACTAGTAACCCCTCTTTCTTCAGAGTGGACTTCATTTACAATTACCTTCTGTGTCCTGTTGTCCAGCCAATGTTTTACCAAGGCTACCACCCTGGGACCCACTCCCAGGCTGGTTAATTTGACTATTAGTCTTTTTGTGTGGGACTGTGTCAAGTGTCTTGCTAAAGTCTAGGTAGGCCATGTCCACAGCCCCTCCCTGGTCTACTACTTTGATCACCAAGTCAAAGAAATCAATTAGATTTGTCTGACATGATCTTCCCACTGTGAACCCATGCTGCCTTGGGTCTTGTGCCCCACTGGCCTCTAGGTACTCATCAATTCTTTCCTTCAGAAGTGATTCCATCACTTTCCCTACCACAGAGGTCAAACTGACAGGTCTGTAGTTTCCTGCCTCTGTCTTGGTCCCACTTTTGTGAAGGGGAATCACATTCACCTTCCTCCAGTCCTCAGGTACCACACCATCCTCCAATGATTTATTAAAAAAAGTAGTCAGTGGTTTCACTAGTTCTCCACTTAATTCTTTTAGAATTCTGGGGTGAATTCCATCAGGCCCCATTGCTTTGTCCACCTTCAGTTTTAGGAGTTCTTTCAGAACCCTTTCTTCTCTGAAAGGACTGGGATCAACCCCGCTATCAAGAGTGCTTCTGTTAATTGGATTAGGCACCTCTGCCTCCTCCTCTTTTGTGAATACTGAGCAGAAATATTCATTCTGTATCCCTGCTTTTTCACTGTCCCTCTCTTCCCACCCACCTTCCATTCTATTCAGCCTCACTATCCCTCCCTTTGTCTTTCTACGCTCCCTGATGTACCTATAAAAGGTTTTGTACCCCTTCTTAACCGAGTTGGCTATCTTTTCCTCAGTTTGGGCCTTTGCGATTCTGACTTTCCTCCCTGTTTCCTTCTGTCTTAACTGGTACATCTCTCTGTCCTACTCCTTCTGTGTTTCCTTATACTTCCTGAATGCTATCTTTTTCTCCCTGACTTTTCCTGTAACCTCTTTTGAGAACCATAGTGGCTTTTTCTTTCATTTTGATTTGTTTATTTGTTTCACACAAAGGCTTATTGCCTCTGTGATGGCAGTTTTGATGTTTCCCCATTGTTGCTCCACCCCTCCTTCTAGCCTGTTTGCTAGTGCTTTTCTGAGGCACTCTCCCATCTTGCCAAAGTCAACCCTCCTGAAGTCCTGTACCCTCACTTTTGTATGGCTTGACTCTGTAGCTGAGTTTACCATGAACCACACTGTTCGATGGTCACTTGTTCCCAGATGGCAATCCACTTCTAGATCTGAGATCCTCTTACTGTCCCCATTTGAGAGTATGAGGTCTAAGATTGCTCCCTCATGAGTAGGTTCAGAAACTAGTTGTCTGAGGCATGCCACCTGTAGGGCATCAAGAATCGCCCTACTCTTGGATGTGGCTGCAGCAAATGTGCTCCAGTTAACATCTGGCATATTCAGGTCTCCCATCAACAGTACCTCCCCTTCCTCTGCCATCCTAAGAATGCCTTCTATCATATCCTCGTCCATTCCTTCCCCCTGACATGGGGGTCTGTATACAACCCCTGTGCGGATTGTGGTGCTATTTCCAGTCTCTAAGGTGACCCACAGTGCCTCCTCTCCTCCCTGTTTACTCCTTTGTTCAGTTGTTTTTATCCCTTCCTTTACATAGAGAGCTACTCCTCCCCCTCTTCTCCCCTCCCTGTCTCTCCTGTTGGTTATGTACCCTGGTATGTTAACATCCCAGTCATGGTTCTCTGTGTACCATGCTTTTGTGACTGCTATGATATTCAGGCATCCCTCTTCCATCAAGGCCACCAGTTCAGGGAGCTTGAGAAAACATTGACATCCTGGTACACATAGGGACAAATGATCTCGTTAGCTGGTCACTTGTGGAGACCAAAGAACACCTGACCAGGCTGGGTGACAAATTATCATCCATTTCATCCGGCATCTCCTTCTCTGAGATCCTGTCAGTCTGGGAGAGGGGGACAGATGGACAGAAGGTCAGAGAAGGGGATATAGGGGAGCTAAACATGTGGCTCAAGGGCTGGTGCCAGGAAAAAGGACACAGATTTGTAAGGAACTGGCAACAGTTTTGGGAGTGAAAGTTCTTTAAATTTGATGGACTGCATCTGACTAAGGAGGGAGTCAGTGCATTGGGGCAGAAGTTTAACGTCTTTGCAGAATATTTAAACTAGCAAATGGGGAGAGGGGTGCAGCATCCCATATGTCGAATGGGAAGAACACCCTTCCCCCCCTCAGCTAGTGGTCAAACAGGGATTCAGCATGTTTGCAGTTCATTTGCATCATCAGGTAAGAGAAAAGGTCCGTCTCCCCATATAATGCACTGGGGAAATGCCAGACCTCACCCAACAACTAACACACTGAAATCTGGCCAATGGAAAATCATGTACACAAATGCTCACAGCCTGGGAAATAAGATCCCAGATCTGCATTCGATAATGTCAGAGGCTAAACTGGACATAGTAGCAATTAGTGAGATGTTGTTTACCAGTAACCACACTTGGGAGACTTCAGTACCTGGCTATGTACTGTTCAGAAGAGACCGAGGTGCAAAAAGGGGGGGTGGCGTGGCCCTGTATGTCAATGAAAATATCAAAGCTACAGAAATTCAGAATGCATATAAGGAGCCAGAAGAACTGTGGGTCACCCTGGAAACAGGAAATGGGACAGCCATAAGAACTGGGGTTGTCTACAGGCCCCTAGACCAGGGGGAGGACATAGACACATTACTGTTTGAAGATATACAAAACATGACAGCTAAAGGGGAGGTTCTGATAATGGGAGACTTCAACATGCCAGATACAGATTGGTCAATACCAGCAGGAACATCTGCCAGAACTAGACACATGGTGGATTCCCTGCAGGGGGAGGGCCTCAAACAACTGGTACAACAACTCACAAGAGACAGGGCTATCTTAGATCTAGTACTGACTAACAGGGAAGGGATCACAGATCGCCAGGTAGACGGTCACCTGCAGGGCCAGTGACCATCACATGGTATGGTACAATTTGGCCACTACAACTAAATCATCCCATTCCAAGACAAAAATATGGGACTTCAGAGGAGCTGACTTTGATAAGATGGCCAACAGAGTTAAGCTAGTCCTGGCAAAAAGAAGCCCAGGTGAGGGAGTACAGGCAAAGTGGGCAAGCATTAAGGATGCAATACTTGAAGCAACATCCCATTGTGTTAGACAGAAAAGGAAGTGCAAAGAAGAAGGAAACCACTTTGCTTCTCAAATACAGTAGCAGAAAAGGTCAGAGCCAAAAGACTGGCCTTCAGGAAATGTAAGGGAACACAGCGGGATGAAGATAGGGAGGCATACCAAACTGCCCTAAGGGAAGCAGGGAGGGCAGTAAGGCAGGCAAAGTCCCAAACTGAGGAAACACTAGCACAAACAATAAAAGAAGGTGACAAGACTTTCTATAGATACATTAGTGAAAGGAGAAAGTTCAGAAAGGGGTATTGCTAAGCTCAAAGGAGAAAAGGGGGCGTGTGAGGAGGAGGACCCTGTAAAAGCATCTATCCTAAATAGATACTTTTGCTCAGTATTTACTGAACAGAAGGTAGGGCAGGGCTCACTGCTTAGCACCATGGACACAGGGGAGAGGGAGGTGAGCACTACTCCCTTCACAAAAGAAATGGTCCTATAAGAGCTCGCTAAGCTCAGGGTGGACAAGGCAATGGGACCTGATGGCATACATCCCAGGGTACTAAAGGAACTAAGGGTGGAACTAGCAGAGCCATTAGCATAACTGTTTAGTGAGTCTCTGAGCATGGGGAGAGGTCCCAGAAGACTGGAGAAGGGCTCATGTGATCCTGCTCCACAAGAGTGGTAGCAGGGAGGAGGCAGGGAACTACAGACCAGTCAGTCTTACCTCAGTAGTGGGCAAGATTATGGAGGCACTCCTTAAGGAAAGGATAGTGCAACACCTGGAATCCATAGGGGAACAGGATCCAAGACAGCATGTGTTTACAACAGGAAGGTCCTGTCAAACTAATCTCATAGATTTCTTTGACTGGGTAACCAGAGTGGTGGATCAAGGGAGAGCAGTTGATGTTGCCTACCTTGACTTCAGCAAAGCTTTCAACACTGTTCCACATAGAAGATTCATAAACAAGCTGGGGTAGGCTTGGGGTGGGTCAGGAGTTGGTCAACTAGGTGGCAAACTGGTTGATGGGCAGAAAACAGAGAGTGTGGTAAGTGGTATGCAGTCAGAAGAGATGCAAGTCACAAGTGGGGTACTCAGGGATCAGTCCTGGGGCCAGTCCTCTTTTAATATCTTCATCAGTGACATTGCAGATGGACTAGAGGGTAAGGCTTGTCTGTTTGCAGATGACACCAAGATCTGCAACAGAGTAGATGATCCAGATGGGGTGGGCAGAATGAGAAGAGATTTGGATAAACTAGCAAAATGGTCGGAAGAGTGGCAACTGGGATTTAATGCAAAGAAGTGCAAGATCATGCGCATAGGGAAGAGAAACCCTGAAGCCACCTATGGGCTTGGAGGGGAGTTTCTGGCAGTCACAAAGGAAGAAAGAGTCTTGGGCATCATCATCACTGATGACCTGAAATCATCCCAGCAGACCTCTAAAGCAGTAGGCAAGACTAGGGGGATGTTAGGGTGTATTAGTAGGGGTATCACAATTCGTAAGAGGGAGGTAATAATCCCTCTTTACAAGTCACTGGTTAGGCCTCATCTGGAGTACTGCATGCAGTACTGGGGCCACACCTTCACAAGGACATTAACCAAATTGAGGCAGTCCAGAGAAGGGCAACCAAAATGGTGCAGGGACTGCATCAGAAGACTTATGAGAACAGATTAATGGAGCTCAATATGTATACCCTAGAACAAAGGAGGGAAAGAGGTGATATGATCGAAACATTCAAACACCTTAAGGGCATTAACAAGGTGAAAGAGTCTAACATGTTTCAATATAAGAAAAGTAGCAGGACAAGAGGACACAGCATGAGATTAGAGGGAGACCGATTAAGGGGTAATGTGAGGAAGTTCTTTTTCACAGAAAGGGTGGTGGATGCATGGAATAGCCTACCTCAGGAAGTGGTGGCTATGAATACAATGCAGGGCTTCAAACAGGCATGGGATAGGCATAAGGGAGCTATACAGATGAGTATGAATAGATAGGCCACTGACAGAGCGAAGGCCGATGGCACATTTATAAGGTAGAAAAAGAAATGGGCAGACTGGATGGGCCTTGCCGTCCTTATCTGCTGTCAACTTCTATGTTTCTGTAATATCCAAGGGGAAAATTCCACACTGAGGTGAACACATCATAGCTAGCTAAAGTCTATTTGTATGTGGATGACATGCAAAATCTGAAAAGAAAAAATATATAAAATATTGCACAGTGAGGCCATATCTTCTGTGTGTGCCCCCTCTAACTCACTCAGAGGTTGATACCAAACTTGCACAGTGGCACACAAGAAGCAGAAGAACTAACAGCAGCCCCACTCTGTCCAATAGCATTGTACAGTAAGTGGGGCCTTATCTTCTGTGTGCCCTCTGCCTGTGTGCTGTGTGGCTTGGTGATATTGCAGCATGCCCCCTGCTGGCATCACAGAGTGGCGGATAGGGTGACAATGGTCACTGGATCATAAAACAAACTCAGGAGCACTCCCATGACTAACTCAAGGTTTCAGACCACAGTGGTAGATAGAGGTCAGCTGGGCCCTAAAGCAAACTGAGGGGCACACAAAAGGGAAGGCCCCAACCCTGTCCGCCCATATGTGCACCCAGCTCAATGCCACATGTTCAGCTTTCCCACCTCACATCTAGCACTTGTTCCAAATGCCTAGCTCTCCCTACACACAGACACAGATACACAAATGAAGCCCAACTGCCCCATACGCACATATGCATGTCCAGCTACTCCACCTCAGACATACAGTATGTCCAACTCCTAGTTCATCAATCCTTTTAAGCCTCACAGCTCAACAAAGCAAAACCAACAAAATGGCCAGCTCCCTCACCAGATACCTCCATCCACATGAGGAGCTACCCTTCCAGATGCCGTGCACACACACACACACACACACACACACACACACACAAAACAGGTCCAGGAAGCAAGCAAGCAAAGCAGAAACAAAGCCAAGCAGCAGCACCTTTTAAAGCACTGTGATCATTTAGCACCCACACCAACATGGTGAAAACACTGCCAGTCCACCCCACCCCAGCCAAGTGAACCTGACCAACTCCCCTGCTTGCAGCCCAAACACAGGCTACCCTTATGGAAATATTGCCACTACCCACCACCCCTCCCAAACAAACCTGGCCAGGTTCCCTGTCTGCACTCCCAACACAAGCTGCTGCTGCAGAAACACTGCCAATGCCAGTACCCCCCACACACCCAAGTGTACCTGGCCAGCTCCTCTGTTCATAGCCTCAACACAGATCCCCCTGCACCAACAGACTGCCCCTATGGAAGCAGAGCCAGTCGACCCACCCCACCAACATGGACAGTCTCCTCATCCCACCCAAGTGAATACGGCCAGTCTCTCCACACCAGTAACTTGGCCAGCCCATCCCTTGTGTTGCCTTCAAAAAGTACAGAGAGCTCCGCCACCTGACATCAACACAGACCCAACACAGACAGCCACCTCACCCAACACAGGCAGCTCATGCAGAAACACTGCCAGTTCACCTCACCCCACCCAAGGGAACCTGGTCAGCTCCCCTTTGCACAGCCCCAGCATAGACTGCCCCTGATTTAACAGACGTCCTTTGTGGAAACACTGCCAGCCAATCCACCCCACCCACATGGACAGTCCCCTCACCTCACCGCAGTAAACATGACCAGTCCCTCCACACCACCAACAAATCCATCCCAGACCCAGCATGGTCCTCAAAAACACAGTCAACTCCTCCTCACCCCTCCAACATGGTCTGTCAGCCCTACCAACCAAAAACAGTCAGATCTCCCCCCACCCCCAAACACAGTTGGCCCCTCACCCAACAAACACAGTCTGCTACCCTCCAAGGGAACACTGCCAGAAGCCCCACCCCACCAATTGGCCAGCCCTACAACGTTATGCCTCTGCAAACAAGCTAGCAAGTCCTGTCCCCCCAACCAAACACAGCCAACACCCAGTTAGTTCTGCTACCCCCAGCACCAATGCAGACAGCCTACACCAACACAGCCATACATCACCACATCCAAGCAAACATAACCAGCTCCCAATCCACCACAACACAGTCATTCCAACCACCCCACCAACACAACCAGTTCCCTCACTCACACAGCGCCCCTGCCCACAGTCCCACCACAGACAGCCCCTACCAAAATGGAGTCAGTCACCACCACCCTAAACAAACAAAGCTGGCCAGCTTCCATGTCTGCAGCCTCAACACTGGCCACTCCTGCATAAATACTGCCAGTAACCCCAACCCCACCCAAGCAAACCTGGTCAGCTCCCTTGCCCCAGCACCAACACAGACCCCCTCTGTGGAAACACGGCCAGTGGATCCCACCCCACACAAGTGAATCTGTCCAGCTTCCCTGCCCACCACCCCAACACTGGCTGCCCCTAAGGAAACACTGCCAGTACCCCCCCCACCACACCCAAGTGAACCTGGTCAACTCCCCTGCCTGCAGCCCCAACACAGACCCCCTGTGGCAACACAGCCATTCAGCCACACCCAAGTGAACCTGGCTAGCTCCCCTGCCTGCAGCCCCAAAATAGGCTTGCTCAAGGACACACTGCAAGTATTGCCAACTAAACCTCCTCAACTTGCTGCTGGTCACATTGTGTAATTCTTACCCCCACCATAGAAAATGTGCTGTGGGGCACATAATAAGCAACTGATTCTCAGACTTGCTCAGGTACACATGGGGCTGTGACAATTTATGTGTTCCCTCAATGCTAGCTTGCCCCTGGTCAGAGTGGAATACAACTCCCCCCCCAAAAAACAAGTCCCTCTGGGGCATGCAACAAGCAAGAGACCCTTGGACTTGCTCAATGACACAGTATGCAAGGCCCTGCCTCGTGCAAACTTATTCACAGCACAGTGCATTCTGAGGGACTGTACAAACATGTTCTGTGATGCCAGAAAAAAGCAATGTACTGCAGTCTGAGGGGCTGTGCTACTTTCTGTGTGTACCACTGCAAGTTTGAGGCAGTAGTTTGGTTACATACAGACAAGGAGCATGTTGAATGCAGGGGATCTGGTACTGTGCATATCCCTAAACAAGTCAGAGGAGTTGTGTTGATTTCTATGTTCCCCATAACAAGTTTGCTGTTCGGCAAACATAACTCACAGCCTCTCAGGGTTGCTCAGGGACATACTGCAAATAATGCCAACTACCCCCCATTTTACTGCTGATCACATTGTGTAACTCTCACCCCATCTGAGTAAACTTGCTATGGGGCACATAATGAGCAAAAGACTCTCAGACTTAGGTACACAAAGAGGATGTGTTGATTTCTGTGTTCCTTTAGTTTGCCCTTGGTAAATGTGTGATCCCCCCAAAATAAAAAAAACTTCTCTCTGGCACATGCAACAAGCAAGGGATCCTCAGACTTGATCAGAGACATAGTATGCAAGACCCTGCCCCCCCATGTAAACTTGCTCACAAAACAGTGCATGCCGAAGGGCTGTGCAAACTTGCTCTGGGATACCAAAAAAACAAATGCAGTGCAGTCTAAGGTGCTGTGTAAATTTGCTCTGGAATGCCCCCCAAAATAAATAAAAATCAGTGCAGTACAGTCCAAGAGATTGTGTTGCTTTCTGTGTGCCACAGATCATTTGTGTGTGTGTTGGGGGGAGGCGGGGTTGGGCTACATACAGACCAGGGGCACACTGAGGGGGGAGTTGGTATCTGTGTGTTCCTGATAAAAATTAAAAAAAAAATCCCTCTGGGGTGTGCAACAAGCAAAAGACCCTCAGACTTGCTTAGCGACACAGTATGTAAGCCCTCTCTCATACAAACTTGCTCGCAATGCTGTGCTGCTTGCTGTGTGTCCCAGAGAAAGGGGGAAGAGTTGGGTTAGACATCCCCCCAACCGCACCTCCCCCCAGAAAACGTGCTGTGGGGCACTCAACAATTAAAAGACTCTGGGATTTACTCAGGCACAAACAATGTGTAAAGGCACCCCTTCAAAGTCTGAGGTGCTGAACTGATATCTGTGTGCCGTAGAGCAAAGGGGCCTTATATGCTGCATAATGTGGGCAGTGTGTAATGTGCTCCCCAGCTCGTTCTGGGGCACACAGAAATCAAGCCCCATGGAGCCCTGCAGACTTCTTTAGATGCATGTAGTACATAATGTCTCCCTGCACTCCTCTGTATTTCATTGTTTTATTAGAGGTAGTCTGTCCCTCCATTCTTAACCCACACACAAATGCAATGTAGGACTGTTAGTAGCTGCTTTCTAAAAAAAAATCATGCATATTACTAAAATATACTTTTTAAGAACGTTCCTTGGCGTTTCAGCAACCCCAAGTCAAAGTCATAATTTTTTACCCAGTAGGTGGTGGTCATGTAAACATTTAAAATCCACAACAAAAAACATGGGTTGCCATGCTTGTTTTTAAGTTACATTGGTGAGACTTAGTCTCTCGTTACGGAAAAAATCCAGAAGGGGTCAGATTATTTTATGTGATTATAACATCAATATTTTAGATGTCAACATGAGTGTGAAAGAAAATGTGAAACAAGGCCACATCACTTGTAATAATGCTTTCTTCATTTTTTCCACAAATGTGGAACTATGGGATATTTGTATGTTTTTATACATAAAACCATTTCAGGCCCATATCATTTTCATAAAACCTTTTTTAAACATGTAGAATATGATTATGAATATAGACACAGAAAGAAAATGTAGGGGTTGCCATGCTTCTTTTGCTGATATCTGCTTTCAAAGTTGTAGTTTTAGAGGTGGTAAGCTCGGGACAAAAATAATTGAAACTTGGATTATTCTCGGTCCTGGGACGTTTTTGTTGGAGGACTGTAATGGGAGGACAGAGGACTGAAGAGATCGTGATCCACTGGTTTGACTACAGCCGATGATTACAACTGAGCAAACTTCTCCGAAGAGGTCAGGACCGGCTATTCTGTTCTGAAAGTGTCTGTGGTTGGTGGCAGATGGTCAGATTTTGAGTGGAGTTTGTTATCCCTGCCTGGAGGTTCAGTTCGGTCTGTCGGCCGACCGACAAGGAGAGTTGGAATCTGCGGAGAGAAGGCCCTGCAGAGATGAGGCGCGTGAGGAACTATCTGTCTACTATCTGTAGCTGAAGAGTGTCCAGGACTTTGGCTGCCGTGGATTAGGGTGCCTTTGGCTTTGAGAGGCGTGCTGGAGTTATCAGAGGTGTGGATTGAACTTTGGTGCAGTGAGAAGTTGGCCCAACCCATCAGGAGTGCTTGGTTGTGGGATACGCGGCTACACGGGGTACCTCGGCCTGACCTTGCTGGGTAGCCAGAGGGCTGGGCCGTGTGTCATCTAGTTTCTCTGAAGGGTCTACCAGTGGGTTGGTCCAGCCGAGTTTCATAGTGGGGGCCCTTGGCTTTTCAATCCTAGTCTCTGGTTGGGATTTTCAGGACCAGGCTCGTGTAGGAGTGGCGCCGTTGACACCAGCGAAGAGGATTTGGTCAATTGTTTCTACTGGACACGGTCTGACAATTAATTTGTCACTTTCTGTTTTGCCTTGTATAACCCCCCTTATCGTGAGAGGGCTTGAGGGGTTGTTAAAAGCTTTGGGACATATATCTATTTCATCTTTCATGGAGTGAGAGTCCCTGTAGATCATTAGCCCCTGGCTGTGAGAGGATCTAGGGGCTGAAGATGTTTTGTTATTTTTGATTTCTTTATTCATTTTAGTCTGAATGTAGTCTGTGTTTTCCATGCTAAAGAATTCTCTGCATGAGAGGCCTGGTCTCCTTATTTACCTTAAACTGTTTTTAGGTTCTTTTAAATTGTAATTTGATTTAAGTGATTTCAGGATTTTTGATTGGGTGGGATTGGGTTTTTTCCTCCTCTAGTGAGAGTAGAGGGAGATTCCTATTTATTTTAGTTTATTATTGGTTTTCTTTAGGATTTTGTTTAAGTTATTACTGATAAGTTAGTGGTGTCTATGGTGTGTTTAAATTTTGTTGACTGTTTAATAGGTTTTAATCTTTGACAGCATGTGTTGGGGCTGAGTCTCTGTGGGCAGGCACTATTCCCCCTCCAGGCTGAGGGAAATACGCCCCTTCAATAGCCCCCCATTGCAGCCAGAGGTTTATAGGCATTGTCGAGCCTTGGGGATTGCACAGAGGAGGCAGAGGAGAAGGTGGGTGCTGCAGCTGGAGGGTGGAGGAGCTGAGTGGGAGGATAGGGGTGGTGAGGTTAGGGAGATGCCCTGTGGTGAAATAGGTCCAGAATAGGGGTTTTTACGATGCCTGGTTCCTATACCCAAGTGCTCCACTGATGGTGGGCAAGTGGCCCGCTCCTCCAAGGTCTCTCATCCAACTTGGGCGGTATTATGCAATTCCAGGTCTATAAAGAACAAGACAGCAATTATTGCTGATCTTGTTGAGTCATCTGACCTGGCTTGCATCACTGAGACCTGGCTGGATGGAAATTCTGGCCCCATATTTGAGTCAGCTGTTCTAGCTGGGTACTTGGTGATACACGGCCCGAGACTGGATCAAAGGGGGGGCACTATTTGTTTTAGATCAGAATTTGACCTTGTAGATGTTCCAGTGATGACCCCTAGATCCTTTGAGTGTATCATGGGAGCAGGTGTGGGCAGCAGAATCCTACTCATCTACGGTCCACCCAGTGATGAGAAAGTTTTTCTGCAGGAAGTTGCAGACTTCATTGTTGACCTGGTATTGGAACACTCCAGGGGGTTGGTCCTGGGGGACTTCAATGCTTGGATCAACAATGAACTCTCGCACTTTGGTCAAAACTTCCTCCAACTTATGAATGCGTTGGGCTTCACACAGGTTTTTACCGCTGCTACCCATATTCAGGGTCACTCACTAGATCTGGTGTTCACCCTGGGGATGGAGATCACCTGACTGGTGGTGGAACCAGTTGGGTGGTCTGATCATCACTCTATAAGGTTCAATTTTATGGCCCACCCCATGAGACCAGCTCCTTTGGAGATGGTCCAGTACCACCCTTTGAGGGTTTTTACCCCTGAGTGTCTGATGGCAGTGCTGGACCTATTGAGTTGGCCTGTGGAGTGCTTGGAACCAGATGCCTTAGTAGTGCTCTGTAATAATATGATGCTGAGGGCTCTGGATTCCATAGCACTTGCCTGAGTTAGCCCCCTCTCCCTCCGCCTCCAGTCCCCCTGGTTTGATGGGACAATAAGGGAGTTGAGGAGAGTGGGGCGAAGATTGGAATGCTGTTGGTGGAAATCCAGCCTAGAAAGTGACAGACTTAGATAGATTGCCCATTATTCGGATTATCAATCAAAAATCTCCTGTAAGAATGCAGAGTTCCTATCCATGGAGATTGCTGCATCAAGGAATTGACCAGCTCAGCTCTTCCCGACTATGAATAGGCTGTGCAATCCAACTTGTCTGCAGGGTCATAAAGCTTTTTCACAATTGAAATGTGACAAATTTGCTTGGTTCTTTGATGATAAGGTGTCAACGATTAGGCCGGATTTCTGCAGAACGCATTCAAATGAGCATAGCAGAGATTGATGTGAGGTTACAGGCCCTTGGTCTGTCTGGACAGACTTTGACCTGCCAGAGATCATGGATATCATGAAGATTGTCCAGAGCTTGCGGCCCACTTGCTGTAGTTTGGATCCTGGCCCCACGCGTCTCCTTGTGGGTTGCGTGAATGTGATTGGAACAGTCCTTTCTGAGATAGTCTGGTGCTCATTGGACCAAGAGGTGTTTCCAGAGTCTCTGAAAGGGGCTGTTGTGACACTCCTTTTGAAGAAATCTTCTCTTGACCCAGACTGTCTCGCTAACTAGAGACTGATCTCTAACCTGCCCGTTTTGGGTAAAGTTTTTGAGAAAGTAGTCATGCTGCAGCTTGATGACTTTCTTACCACCCATGAAATCTATGATCCTCTCCAGTCCGGTTTCACAAAGAAGCATAGTACTGAGATGGCGGTGGTTTGGTTACTTAATGATCTCTTAATTGCGAGAGATATCAGAGGAGCCGTTCAATTCTGGTTCTCCTCGATCTCTCTGCTGTGTTTGATACTGTGGGCCATGGGATACTGCTGGAACACCTGCAGCTCATCTGTGGACTGTCTGGGACAGTCCTTAGATGGTTTCATTCTTTTCTCATGGGCAAAACTCAGAGGGTAGCATCAGGAATTTTTTTCTCTGCTCCCTTTGCGCTACCCTGTGGGGTGCCGCAGGGCTCTATGCTTTCTCCCATGTTATTCACAGTGTATATGCTGCTGTTGGGAGACATTATAAGGCATTATGGACTGAGTTTTCCCTGCTATGCAGATGATACTCAGTTGTATATGTTCTATGTACCCAAACAGAATGACGCACTCAGAGTCTTTAACAACTGTCTTGCTGAGATTCAGGACTGGATGAGTGTTAAATGGCTGAGGCTGAATCCAGACAAGACTGAGGTGCTGGTGGTGGACCCTGGTCACCGTGAAGAGAAGTTGTCTCCTGGGTCTCCCTTTGGCCTTGTCCTGGGGGCAACCAGTTGAGACCTTCTAAACAGGTGTGGAATCTGGGCGTAATATTTGATTGGGAGTTGACGCTTTAGACTCAAGTGTCAGCCATTGTCAAGTCCTCTTTTTACCGTCTGAGGAATATATCACGGATAAAGCACCTTGTTCCACATAATGACCTTCCTGTGTTGGTTCACACCTTTGTTTCCTTGCATCTAGATTACTGTAATGCTCTATATCTAGGGTTGCTAGGGATAGACCTCCACCACCAGCAGCTGGTGCAGAACACTGCAGCCAGGTTGTTGACTGGGCTACCAAGAACTTGCCATGTCACACCTGTTCTGCGTGAACTGTACTGCCTGCCAGTGCATTGGAAAATTACCTTCAAGGTCACATTGCTGACCTATAAGACCCTATATGGACTGGGACCAGGCTACTTGCGAGATCTCCTTCAGTCCTACTACCCCCTCCACCCACTCCGTTCTGCCGATGAGGGATTGCTAGAGATTCTCAGGGTTCATCTTCAATCTTCAGGGGCCAGAACTTTTTCTTTTGTGGCCCCAACCCTGTGGAATTCTCTACCTCATAAGATTAGAGAGTGCTCATCCACAGAGTCATTTAAGGCTTCATTGAAGAGCTTTCTGTTTGACTTGGCCTATGAATAAATTTATTTTTCTGTCTTTTTAACTGTTTTTATATTTTCACATTTTTATGTATTATTGCTGTATGTTTTTGTTATGTATTTGCGCTTTGGTATCTGAAAAGCACAACATAAATAAACTGTGATTTGATTTGATTTTGATTTGAAACATTCCAATAAAAAATAAAACTTGTAAGAATGCTATTCAAACTATTCAAAAGTTTATGCAGAATGGCAAGGACTTTAACATAAAATAAACAGTGTAACCAAAGACAGACTGATGTAGGAGGTAAAGAACCTTGATTGATACCAATCGCTGCAACTGTGGTAGCTAATTTCCTTGCTGTCATCCTGTATATATTTTTAGCTGGACATGACATAATAGGATAAATCATTATTCTAATAATGCTTCCATATATTTAAGAATGTACTTGTGCCAGGAAACAACCTTAAACACTTTTTTAAGAGCATCAGAAAAATGGGAATTTGAAACACCGGGGAACATCTTTAAATGCAGAATTTGTTTCATGCACAACATGCAAGCAAAGCTTACCTTTTTTATACAATACAGGTAACCTCATCATTATGATTAAACCCACTTGCACTGAGCCTCTTCATAAACTGCAGTGTCCCTTTACTAAAGAGTAGTCTTGGCACATGTCCTGAAATGAGAACTATAATAAAGAACATCTAAACAAGGTACCTGCTGTGTCTTGGTAGTAGTATTGTAGGCTGATAAGGGAAAGCGGAGTTGTGAAGGGGCCTAGCATCTTTACAACAGTAGGAGCATCTTTCAGGTACAGCATCCCAGTGCCTCACATTTTGAGCTGGAGTTCTTTAAGAAAATATTCTTTAAGAAAAAAAGACAGGCAGTGGGTGGTGATGGGGTCTTAAGAAACTGGTGTAGGTGATGGTACTGATCATGGTGGCCCAGCAGTAGTGGGCAGCAGCATGAACTCTGAGGGCTCAGGGATAAAAGATCTTCTCTTCTCTTCTCTCTTCTCTTCTCTTCTCTTCTCTTCTCTTCTCTTCTCTTCTCTTCTCTTCTCTTCTCTTCTCTTCTCTTCTCTTCTCTTCTCTGCAGCACAGTGAGGGGAAAGGCTGCTGGCAGCTCACCAGCTTGAAAGGGCCAATATCTTGACCACTAATACTACCAGCATGCTTTCCATGAGGGTTCTGGGTGAAATTCTGAATTTCATCAGCCAATTAAAATTCTGGGATTCTGGCCCTCATTCATGGCAGGACAGAAAACCGGTGGCCTTGATCATAGGAGGGATACACAGAGAAAGCCAACTGTAGACATGGACAACAGGCAGATAATGTGGTTTTGTGAAGGGAGAAATAGTTGCAGAACCTGTGGAACCATAACCCTTCAGGGTACTCTGTGGAGGTTTTGAGGCTACCTGGACAGCCAAAGTTTGTGGCACTCCACTCTGAACTGGTTGCAATGTGATCATAATATAGCAGATACAGAGGAGGCTGGGGTGGAGACCAGAGGTGACAACTGCTGCTCCTCTCATTTAGCATTCCTAAAGGGATTGCAACAGGGACTGGAATGCTTTGGGCAAGTGTTTAGGCCAAGGTTGCTGCTAGGGTTGAGGGATGAAGCTCTGTAATAGCATCAAGCACCTGCTTCCTCCCTAAGGGATGCAATGGATGATACTCACCTAGTTATGGTTGTTCCCAGGGCCTTAGTAGAACAAAGCCTGTTGTTGGGGGTGCAGTTTGAAAGGGGACATCTGGGAAGATGGTACTCATAGTGGGGGATCCCATTGTTTGGGGCACCAGTATGGTGGTTCATATCACAGACCAGGTGGGTACAGTAGTGCATGGTCTCCCAGGGATGACAGCTTACAGAGTATTCCATAGGGTTAATGGGTTGGTTATGGAGGTGAATTTGGCCAGTTGTTATTGTCTCTGTTAGGATGAACACTCTGGTAGGAAGTCAATGGGGGCAGGTAAGGTCAGTTGCAGGACACTGAGTGGCAGGGCACCAAAGAAGGGGTTTGATTCCTGGGGTCTGTGATGCATTTTGCTGAAACAAAGGCCTGTTAAGACTAGATGACCTTTTTCCCACAAGGGTGGGAACAAGGTCATTGACTCAGAAGTTCGAGGTTTTCATCTTGGGGCAGTTAAGCTGGTAGAATGGAGGCTGGGAACATTAAAGGGGTAAATTCAAATAAGATAGCCCTAGCAAGTACTCCACTGACTAGAGGAGGCATGGGGGCAACAGTTAGCACAGCTGGGTAACAGAGCAAGACTGCACAAAGATGGAGAACCATAACAGATGGGGGCTAGTAAACATAGAAGTAAATCAAAGGAAAGAAGTAGATTTGGTCTGGCCAGTGGTCAAGGAAGGGCAGTAAACAGGGTTCCTGGAAGGCATTCTGATTACAAGTCAGAAATGAGTGCTCTCCAGTCCATGGGAGCAGATGGCAGTCCAGACATAATGGCAATGATGGAAATGCGGGTAACACCAAACAATTCCTGGGAATTAACAATCCCAGGCTATATATTATTCAGAAGGGAAAGAGAAAAGAGGAGCGGTGTTGCACTGTACATTAAGGATGTATCAGCATGATAGAGGATAAAGAGATGTGGTGGGGAGGGGATGGATCACTTAGGTGCAGCTTAAGGAAGTGAGGAGTGAGTTGTATCCTTGGAAATAATCTGTTAGCCCCTTTAGTCTGATATAGGAGGTGGACAGGGAACTAGCCAAGGAGATCTAGTAGTCAACAGCTGGATTGAAATTTGTGCTGTTAGGAAACCTCAACATACCAGACACAGCCTGAAGCATCCCAGTGTCAAGAAGCATCAGGGATTGCTGGACACTTTCCAGGACTTCTTCCTGACTCACCATGAGGGGGTACAGTCTAGGGATGGACCATGCCATAGTTTTCTCTAACCATGGCCTCATTGGGGAAGTTAACACTGGAGGATTCACTCAGGTCTAGGGGCCACAACACAGTATGGTTAGACATAGACCTGAAATCTCAATGGCAGATGCCCTGGACACTAGTCTGATGTTTAGGACAGTGGACTTTAGTAAGGTGCCTTTGTAAATGAGTCTTTGACTCAAAGATTGTAAATCCAAATTTCTAAATAAATAAATAAAATAGATGGAGGAGGGGAGTCTATTGAGGGATAACCAACTGGGTGGAGCATACAGCAAGTTGTAATATTTTCAAGAAGTAATTTTCAACATGCTAAAAGGGGGACAAAATCGGTTACCCCCTCCAGCATGACACCCTGAAAGCCGAAACCTGAAAACAGACCATTACAGTGACAGTTGCTGTAATTATCTGTTTTCAGGTGATGTGTCCCCCCCACAGTGTTCTATCCCTTCCCCAGAACAACTCTGACTTGGAGTTGACTATATAAAAATCCAGGAGGTGTGGGGGGGAAGCAGAGCTGTACGCATGGGACATGCAAGGGGCTTAGTCCCTACAAAAAAATATTTCCTTTTGGAATGGCACAATACTGGTTTCAGTATTGTGCCATCTCTGTGTGAAAAGTCAGCATATCTACTGTCGACCTCCAGTGGTGCTCTGGATCCAGTTAAGTAGGTAAGGGGACAGGCATAAAAGGCTATATGGTTCTCTAAGTAGGTCAGGATAGCAGTAAGGGCAGAGAAGGCAGCCTTCTAGTACAGTATATAAGCCTTATCAGATAGAGGCAAGCAGGGAGTTTTACCTCATCAAAGCAATTGAAGCAAGCATGGCAGTAAAAAGATGTAAGGCAGAGGTGGGATTTAAGACTTCAGAAAGAGTCAGGGAAAATAAGCCCTTCATTAAGTATGTCAGCAAAAGGAGAACGAACAAGAGGAGGATTGAAAGGATGAGAAAGAGTGAGGTATGGGTAGAGAAGGATGAGCAGAAAGTGAATATTCTGAATGAATACTTCTGCTCAATCACACAGTTGAGGAAGGGGCCACTGCTACAGAGTAGCAGCCAGGTCAGGTGAGAAACAAATGTGTCAACTGGTAATTTTACAGAGGAAATGGTGCTCAAAGATCTGAAAGGGTAAAGATGGGTAAGTCACTGGGACCAGGTGGGTTGCACCATAGGTGGTCAGAGAGTTGGGGTAATCTCTGGCAGCACCCCAGTCAGACCTAGTCAGTCTTCCTCACATACAAGAGTGGGGACTGGAGAGACTCAGAGAGTTATAGATCAGTTAGTCTGACTTTCATTGTCAGGAAGCTCCTTGAGACTATCATCAAGGAACAGCTGGTAGACTACATGGAGTCCCATGGACTCTAGACCAGCAGGTAGATTGGCTTTGTGACAGGAAGGTCCTGTCAAGATAAACCTTATAGATTTTTCCATTGCCTTGTCAAATGCGTTGCACAATTGCCAGGAGTTGGACATCCTGCACCTGGACTTCAGCAAGGCCATTGACTGTGTGTTCCACACAAGGCTAATAAAGAAGCTGAGGGACTGAGATGATGGGGAGAAAGTCATTAAATGGGTGCAGAACTGGCTAGGAGGGAGAACCCCAAATTTGATACTAAATGGTACATACACTGAGGTCAGAGCAGTACCATGCAGGGTATCACAGGAATCAGTTCTTGGTCTTGTAGTCTTCAATATGTCTAATTTGGACATTGAAGAAGGGATCCAGGAGAAGATGTGTCTATTTGTGGGCAGCATGACACCAAGTACTTTTAATAACCTTTGTGTACTTTTTATCTTTGTGGTTGACCTTTATTAGCAAGTAGACCTCTGTAAGTATTTCTGCTGAGGTAAAACTGTCTGTCAAATCTAAGGTTGCATGCAACTGGAGCCCAGGCCTGAGGCAGTCAGCTAGGGTGTTGTTTGGGCAAATAATAGAGCTCCTGTCAGCTACAGGGTATTTCAGTCCAAAGAGGTGACTTGATTTCATAATCACAGGCTCTAGCTAGCTTGGTGGTGCTGAGGGTTGAGGCACTGGACACTACACCTCGCACCACACTGGTGACCTGGGTTCAGGAATGAGCCCAGGTCATCGGGGGTTGGCAGGGGAGGACTAAAATCGAGCATCTGCTGAATGCTCTCCTAGTCCTGGGGAGGGTTGGGGAACACTCATCACATGGTAGCAACCTCTGTGGACACCCAGGGGTACTACCTGCATGGTGAAAATCCGGGGGGGAGTTTAGCGGGTGTAGGCACATTGTGCCTGATGTCATTGCATGTCTGCACTGCAGTGGGATCAAAAATAGGAGTAAAAAGGGGCTGGTGCAACCGTGCAGCTTGATGGCCACACCCTTCGCTGCCTGGAGAACTTTTGAGGAGTCCCATCGAGGAGGGTCCTGGGCTGTCCTGGCTGGTAGTGGCATGGGGGCCAACCAGCAGGATGACATGACAGCCATCCCAGATCCTCCTGGGTATGGTATGAGCCACCCAGCTCTCCAGGTAGGCAGGGCTGGCAGATGGATGCCACAACTGGGTTCACGCTGCAGCAGGTGGAATAAAGCAGCAGCTGTGATAAAAAAAATAAATAAATAATCACCGGTTCTGTTTTGAGTGCAAACAAAACTAGAGCAGGGGAGATGGAACCCCCAGGGATGTTATCAGATGAGAAGACAGAAGGATGGCTATTGCAATCCAAAAAAACATGGTCTGGAGTACAAATACATTTTATGCCAACTCTCCAGAGAGATAGGACCATCAGGAGACAAATAAGTTTGTGATGTCAGTATGACTTATTTAATGATGTGGTATGGGGAGCTGGCAGCTGAAGGTTTTTGAGGACTTGTTAGACCCTAGCAACTAAGTTAGATTTGGGACCTTGAGCAGTTACCATCTAAGGTTGAGGTCTGTCCCAAATCACTAAGATCCATTGTGGTAAGAAATTGTTCTTCTCTTTTAGTTTTAAGAAGCTATAGAAAGAGCTTTTCTATTTGTTTCTTCTGCTGTGAGTAAATCATTTTCTTTTTAATTTCAGTAGTAATCCTGTAATTCCCATAGTCTTTGTGTGCTTTGATATCCTGTAGATTATGTAACTATTGTGAGGTAGTAAGTATTATTTTTATATACTTCATGCCTCTGTGACTAAATCTTTTGGAGGATGGTTAACTTAGTATTGAGAAATCCATAGGCCATTTCTGAAGAGGGAGCTGATGGTTACAGTTACCGTTCTCTAAGAAGTGAAGAGTTATTTCATGAATGAGCAAGGGGGAATGCCATGCCCATAGTTAAAGGCAAATGGTACTGTGTGCGCATTGGTTCTTGTTGGATTCAGACTTGAAAAACATCCCCAGGTAAGAGAATCAATTCTGAGTGGCAGCAGCTACTGAAGTGCCCTTATAGGTGTGGAGGGCTGAGAAAATTGTCAACCTGTTGCAGACTGCATTCAGAGGGTGAACAGTTTGTGACACTACTTAGAACAAATAACTGAAATACATGCTTAATTTTGCAATCCTTCCTCTTTAACTGTCAACATGCAAAATAAAGAAAACACACCAGTCTGACAGCAATTTGCGGATCTGCATGACTGATAGGCAGTATTGGCAAATCAGGCAGTGCTTCATTTTGTAAAAATCCCTGCAAGCTGCTACATAGGAAGACATCTTTTATAGTTCACTTGGTTGGCTGGGTTTCTCACATATCACAGACTGTGGAATATCCTTAATACAGTTGCAGTAGCAGGGTAAAGCTATTAACAAGCAATTGTCAATGCCGAATGTTGGCTTGCTGGCATTGACATTGGTAGTGCAGGAGTTAGAAGCATAATAGAAATGGCAGTGAAATATTGAACTCATGTCAACCCCCACCCACCCACCATGCAGAAACTGAAAGACATTGGGGGTGTGCCTTTGGGTCATCGACCATAATGCTTATGTCATTCCACCTCACCCCACCCTGCAGACAGCAATAGGTATCATGGTGAGCCTTGGGGTCTTCAGCCCTTATGCTCACCCCATTATATAAGGAAATAAGCTGAGATGAGTGCAGCATAGGAGAATGGTGTGAATGTTAGGGCTGAAGACCCCAAAGCACACCATGATGCCTGTCAATGGCTGCAGGATGGGGGTGGAATGTCATGAGCATAATAGCCAATGAACCCAAGTCACACCCCAATGCTTGTCAGCCTCTACAGGGTGGGGCACTACGGTTGGAAACCCTAATGTCCCGGGTGTTTGTTGGTATTTTCACTCCAAATTTTCAACATAGGTTTTTTGGGACCCCACCTCATGAACAGTGTCACTATCATTTCATTACTCCATCCTGAAAGATGATTTCACACAGTGACTGTGCCATTCAGCGCCAGAGGTGCAGAAACACATTTCGGGCAGGATGTGAAAAATGACAGCTGTACTGTTCATAAGGAGGTGTGGAAACATGGCAATGTTGAAAATGAGGCGTGAAAATATGAAACATTGGTGAAGTTGAGAGCTTGCATAGAAACTGTGCAAAGCACATCCATAACTCAATCATGTTTTGGAATTTTTCCACCAGATTTTCAACTTGGGCATTTTGGGATCTACTATCATGAACAGTGATACTGTGATTGTGTTAATCTGTCCCAAAAGTTGATTTCCCACAGTGACCATGCCATTCTGTGCCACAGGTGAAAAAACACATTTTGAGAAGGATGCAAAAAATGACAGCTGTGCTGTTTATAAGAAAGTGTGAGAAAATGGCAATGTTGAAAGTTTGGAGTGAAAATATTAAAAACTGGTGAAGTTATGAACGTGCATTGAAACTGCACAATGCACACTCATAACGTAGTCATTGTTTGGAATTTTTCCACCAGATTTGCTATATGGGCTTTTTGGAACCTCCCCTCATGAACACTGGCACTGTCATTGAATTAATTGGTCCCAAAAGGTGATTCTGCACCATTACCACAAAATCACCTTTCGGAACTGAGAAATGAAATGACAGTGCCAGTGTTCACGAGGTGGGATCCCAGGAATCCCATGTTGAAAATCTGTGGCCAAAATTCCAAAAATGGCCGCGATATCAACCTAACTTGAACCCCCTCATTGACTCCCATTATACAGCTTATCTTCAATTCTTCATTTTGTGGGGCTTTGCAGAGTGCAGTCGTATCCTGGTCCACAGAAGATGATAGCACCCAACCTCCGGAGGTAAGTATGGGGTGAGGGGGGTGTGGAAAGGTGGGTTCGCAGAGGGAGGGTTGGGATGGGGGAGTAGAACAGTGACACAATGATGGACTGTCTCCTTTTTTACAGGTACAACAAAAAACAACGAAGGATTGTTTTCGTTTTTCACAAGGAAAATTTTTTTTTATTAATGTGGGCACACTGGTGTGGGCTCCCAATGTGCCACAATAGTGGGGGATATGCTAAAATGGGGATTTGGCACCCTGATATAGTCAAATCATGTAGAGGGGTTTGGGGGGACCATCCAACACCAGGAGTGGGCATCCTGGTGTCAGATGAAAATAAAAAAAAATTTCAGCACACTGGGGTGGGCTCTCAGTGTGCCACAATAATGAGGGGGGAGGGGGGATACATGCTGATATGGGGATTGGGCACCCAATATCGGCTTTTCGAGAGTGTGTGGTGGGCAGCAGGAGCTGTCATGTTTTGGCAAACTGGAGTGGGCTCCCAATGTGCCACATTTAATGGGGGAATATGTGAGGACACGAGGATTAGGCACCCCCGATGTTGGCTTAGCAGGACTGTGTGCTGGCCAGTAGGAGCCACCATTGTGGAAAGCTGCTCTGCAGCTACATTATTTATTGAAATGTTTCACCAGGAAAGGCACATTGAGCAAACATAGGTTCATAGGTACTTACGAGCTAGGGAGGCAGTTATGCCTTTGATAAGCTCGCCACCAATCATTGGTGAAAATAACATTTTTTATTTCTCATGTGTGCATCCAGACTGTTTTTAAAAGTGTCCATTGTTTTGGTCTCAATTACACTTTTTAGAAGGTCATTCCAAGCTGTAACTACTCTTTGGGTAAACCAATGATTTCTTTTGTTTGTTTTATTTTTGATTCCCATTAATTTTTTGTCATGCGATCTAATGTTTACTTTTGAGGAATTTTTTATCAAACCAATAGTTGCAAATGTTGATTAATCATTTATTCCTCTATATACCATACATAGGTCACCCCTTAATCTTCTGTAGTGCATTGAATAAAGATTCAGTTTCCTCAGCCTAGGTCCATAATCAAGGTTCCACACAGTTTTCATTGGTATAGTAGCTTTATGTTGAATGTTTTCAATTAGTTTATTATTTCTTATAAGCAGAGGGTCAAATATGGCAGAAAAATATTCTAAGTGAGGTCTGACCAGGCTAGAGAAAAGGGGGACTATCACTCTGTCATGCCTGCGCTTGATATTTCTTAGGATACATCCCAATATTTGATTCCCCTTTTTGATGGTATTTCTAATGTGTGACTCAAAAGAAAAGTTATTAGAAACTGTTACCCCCAACTCTTTTTCATTTTCAATATTTTGTAGATTCATGTTATTTAATTTGTAAGGATAACAGGGGTTGTTTTTGCCCAAATGCATCACCTTGCATTTCTGAGCATTAAAATACAATTCATTTTTGATGGACCAGGTCTCAATATGTGAAAGGTTATTTTGAATCTGAATTGCAGAAGCCTTATTTGTCACTATACCTCCCACTTTGCAGTCATCTGCATACTTGGCCATCCAGCAATGTTTGTTTAGGGGAAACATGGAGGTGGTCAGTATGTTGAAAAGTACAGATCCCAAGACAGAGCCTTGGGGAATGTCACTGGTAACAGAGCCCCATGGGGACAAGTAGCCTTTTAATGAAACTCGTTGTGTGCTGTCAGAGAGCCATGATGTAATCCATCTTATTATTTGGGGTTGTAAATCTAGCATTTCTAATAATCCAATTAAGACATTGTGAGACACAGAGCTGAAAGCTTTTGAGAAGTCTAAAAATATTATATCAACAGACAGGCCTTTGTCCAGTGCCTCACTTACTGGTTCGAAGAAATTTAATAGATTTGTTTGGCATGACCTGCCCCTGACAAACCCATGCTGAGTAGTGTCAATGTACCCAGTATTTTGTAGGTGCTCAGTGGTTCTTCCTTTCAATAATTCTCCATAAGCTTACAAAAAACAGCTGTTAGACTTATTGGCCAGTAGTTTAAAACTGAGACACTGTTGCCTTTTTTATGCAAAGGGATTACAGTGGCCTTCCTCCATATTGGTAGTGTAGATCCTGTCCTAAGAGAAACATTGAAAAGGTAAGTCAAGGGTCCCACAATATAGGAGGCAGTGTTCTTAATAAAAATAGGTGGTATTTCATTTGGATGAGCAGATCCATTTGGTTTGAGTGTCATTATAGCATCCATGACCTCTCCCTCACTAAAGAGCTGACAAGTATTGTTAGGCTCCAAGACTGTTGCTTGAGTCTGACACTTTGGACTGAACATACTAATAAAATTTCAGTTGAATTCACTGGCCATTTCTTGTTTATTAACTATGACTGTTTCTGGTGTGGTTAAAGGTTGTATTTTGGGACTATAGTTTTAATGGACCCAATATAATTAAAAACAACTTTTTTTGTTGTCTTTGGTGGAAGGGCTATTTCTTCTTCAAATTGTTTCTTAGTTTTCCTAATCAAAGTTCTACTTTTATTTGCTGACACTTTATATTTGGTCCAGTTTATGAATGTGGACTGTGTTTTGAATTTTTTATATGATCTGCATTTTCTATTTAAGTTTAACTTTATACTTCTATTCCACCAAGGGGGAGTTCTCTTATTGTTGTTATATTTTTCCTAATTGGGACCTACAGATTGATACAATGCTGTATTTTACTGTAAAAGGCAGACCAAATATTATATAGGTTTTGTCCTATTATATCCTTTTCCCACTTCTACTACATCAATGCTTTATTTATTGATTTGTAATCTGCAGAGTAAAAATTGCTGTACAGCCATATGTTATGGCATGTAGTTGTGCATTAATAACAGCTCGTACCATATTATGATCACTGTTTAACAGGGGATGAAGCACTTCAACTTGATTTAAGTTGTCCTGCATATTAGTTAGAAATAAATCTAAGATGTTGTTTCCCCTGATAGGGCTTTTAACAAGCTAATCCATATTGTTTTGAATCATTATGTCCATACATCAGCTTTCTATTGATGAGTTACATTTACTTGATTCCCAGTTGATACAGGGGAAATTGAAATCACCAATGAATGTGTAGTTTGTGTCAAGTCCCATTTTCTCTATTTTATTTAAAAATATATCATTTTTTTGACTGGTTAAATTGGGGGCTCTGTACCCCAATCCTATGGTAATACTGTGATTATTTGACAGGAGAACTTTGGTCCATATTAATTCTGGTAAGCACTATCCATTATCAATTATGGTACTTCTATATACATCAGAAATGTACAGGGCCAGACCACCACCTCTGGAGCCAATTCGATTTTTAACTATTTTGCTGTACTCTGTTATTTCTGTGTCCCAGTCTGAATCTTTGAGTTATGTTTCCGTGATTCCACATATATCGATATCATTTGTTGACATATAATCTTTTAGTTCATCTATCTTGTTTAAAAGACTATGAGCATTTACCAATAATATTTTCAAGTGAGATTTCTGGTGCATATTAGAATTATTTACTGTTAATCTGGCATGTCTATCACTTTTATTGTTTTTCAAAGTCTATGAGTTTGGAGGTGTCCCTAACCCTCTTTTTAGTTTAAAATTGTTTGTATATAGGCAGTGATGCTTCTGTCTAGAGCACTGTTTTCGTGTCGACTGAGATGGAGTCCATCCCATGAAAAGAGATTGCATCTACCATGGAATTCTTCCCAATGAGTTATGTAGTCTATGTTTTGTTGGAGGCACCAGTGATGTAGCCAATTGTTTATTTGT
This sequence comes from Neoceratodus forsteri, assembly GCA_016271365.2. Classification (NCBI taxonomy): domain Eukaryota; kingdom Metazoa; phylum Chordata; order Ceratodontiformes; family Ceratodontidae; genus Neoceratodus; species Neoceratodus forsteri. Next base: position 1,391,036,024 of record CM057453.1, read on the forward strand.
TTTATTTTAAGGTCAGAGTAATAGTTGGCTTTGGGGATGGGTAAGATCTCAGAAAAAGCAAATTTGCAGCCCAGATCCACAAGCTTATTTACCTAAGCAACATAATCTTGTTTTATTTTAACCAAGGAGTCTCGAAATATGTTGTTGGTACCAGCATGTATAATGATTACAGATTCCTCAGGGTTTATAATAATGTTCCCTAACATACCGGTTATGTCTGAAATTTCCGCTCACCGGAAAGAAGCCAAAGTATGGGATTCTTTCTCATCATTGCATATTTGACTGTCTAGATGTTTCACTATAGAGTCCACCAGTACATAAATGGATTAATGACAGATTTCTGTTTGAAAGTCCATTCAATTGACTTCATCCAATGCAGGTGGATGTATCTCTTGTGACTGATGCAAATTAGCCCTGATGTTATTCGATGGGATGAATGAGGTAGTCATATTTGTATTAGTAGTACCAGAAGTGGTGCTAGCATTGTTGTTTCTTGTTAACTGCTCAATATCTTGTATTTTTGGCAAATCCTGTAGCTGCGAGGCTGGAGGAAGGTCTCTAGTCTCTGAGTGGATGTCACATATTTCAGGATATTCAACCTCCAAAGAGTGTATGGAAGCTGTATTTGGGTGTAAAGGTGACAAGACTCTATGAACTTCTAGACTGGACCCCTGCATTTGAGCAATAAGGTAGCTTTCTGACATATCAGTAGAGGAATTAACACTGTTTAAAATATTGTAGTGATTACTCAGAGGTAGTGTAAATGTACCCGCCTTGCAGCCTTTTTTAGGGGCCTTGGCACTTTGGACCAAGAACCATTCCTCATCATTATTTATGTCTGAGTCCATTTCTCTACCCTTTTTCTTATTCTGTCTCAAACTGGAATCAATTTAGAGGAGTATTACAGCCTGCTGTACTTGGGGTGCAACAATGGGTATTTATTTGTTGTTTCAGATGCAGGCTTAAGTATGTTATCTGAAGAAATGCTAACATTCATTCTTGCAGCCATATGCTGCTGACTAGATTCAAGGCTGATTAGTCTGTTAGGAAACAAAGCTATGTCTTGTTCCATACCTTCAACCCTCTGATATTTAAAACATTTAAATGCCTTTTCATTTTCTAGCCCACAAACTGAAAAATCGTACATACGGCAAATATAGCATTTAACACCCCTGCTGCCATCTTTTGTCTCAATGAAAGACATCATGCTACAAGAAGCTAAGATATCTATAGCGTCAGAAGGCAGTTTGTTACTTATACCTTGTATCAGATTATGTCACGATCCACATGCTTACTGTGACCTTATTCAGGAGAACGCTGTTCACACGCTGAAAACAAGCAAACTCGTGTCAGTCGCAGTGCGATCATGCGCAATGACTGCATCCCTGCTCAGGCTCACCCTGCTCACCGCAGTGCAGCTTTAAATAGTTGCCATAACCAAGAAGTAGCTGCAAAATGTCATGGGCCACTTGATTAACTCACAAAACAAACCCCCGACTATTGTATTCTAAATATAGAGGTAAAACCTCAGTTGTTTAGACTTAGAACATTTGCACGATGACAGAACAGTTAATACATATACAGTGGTTTCTGATTTGTAGTTTCTGGTGTAACCACAATGTAAACTACAAACCCTCTTCCTAAATCCTTGCAGGAACTAAGGGCTCAGCACTCGCAAAGTGAGTAGGAACTAAAATTGCAAACTAGGCAAGTGCTTTTAAAAAAATACATTATCACTATGTTTTATTTGGAGATGTTTCATTTAGGATTGCACACACACAGTTGTTCTAACACAGTAACTCTGGCCATGCGCATTACTGTGCACTGTAATGCACATGGTCGTAGTCTTGTCATCTGCCGCTGCAATGATGAAACTGCACCTGATTGCAGCAGTAATATTCTTTCAACGTTTTGGCTCTCTTTGAAGTTTTCTGTCATTGCCAGCATGCTCACTGATTGGCGGCTGAGGGACGAACCTACTAAAGCATCCCCTTCATTTGCCACAACATTGACACACCTCAGAAATGTGCTACTACCACAAGATGTTGCTTGCACGTGCACACAAGCCAACATAAAAAGGACCGCTCTGTTCGAGAGGAATTAACAGCAGACTCTCTAAGTGACTGTTCTGGAGTTTTGTTTGAAACAGCAGATAGTGTGGTATGAGAGATTAAAAATGCTACCCTACTACAAAAACATAGGCAAAATAACTGTGATATCTACCCACCTGAAGCTTACCATGAGCTGGGTAAATACACTGTTAACATCTGAGTAATGAATGCTGTACATTATCATCAATCAAAGTACAGTATGTTAATTAATGAGCTTGCTATCTGCAAATTTAAATTATATTACCTTAAGAAACTGAAAACTCATATTGATTCCGCACTTCTGCTTTCTACAGTCCCCACAAAACAGTATTGCAGACCCACATCACTTGTTGAGGACATCAAAAATGAAAAAAAAAACGATTTATCAAGAGTTTGAGCGCTAAAGGAGTGGTGGTAAATGGGTTGTAGCAGAAGAGGCTGTCAGCATGATAAAAGTGCAAAACCCAAAGCTCCTGTCAGATTATGGTGGCAATTTGACATTTATATGGCAATCAGCTTGGCAATTTTTGAACAGATAAGTCTTTTGTAAGAGAAATGGTACGAAGGCTTTGAGGGAAAACTCCTGTAGATTTCCTTGCATTAAATTAGACCTTCCTTAGGAAGATTAGTACTGCTGTAATGTGACAGTTAATTTCTGCTGAACGCATCATTAATATCAATGAGACTGGTGTAAATCTAGTGCCCACTCCCAGTGGACCATGGAGGAGGCTGGGACAAAGCAGGTTCCAGTTATTGGTCTGGAGGACAAGTGTCAAGGCTCCTTAGTAATGGGCTGTAATCTAGCTGGTGACTACTCCTCCCCCAAGCTGTCTATCAGGAGAAAACAGTTAATAGTCACCCGACTTACAAGCTTCCTCCTGAATGGCACATTACTCACTCAAGAACCCCTGAGCTAATCAACTTGAATAGATAGACCATGTGTTAATTCCCTATATTGCCTTTATATGCCACAAAATTTAACTACCAATTGAGCAGTGGTTTCATCTGATACTCAATTCTGACGGAGCCCACACCTCCCACACTGTGCTGGAAAAACTGGAGCAGTCTGCCATAATCCCTGTCATCATGCCCACATTGTGTTCTGACCTTCTTCAGCCACTAGATGTCTCAATTAATAAACTTGTTAAGGACAATCTTAAAGCTTGCTTTATAGAGTGGTATCTTGGTCAAATAGCAGACAAGCTGCATTCAGGTACCCCCTTAGGACACATCAAGATCGATTTGCTTATGACCACTTTCAATGCTCAGCATGCTTAATGGCTTATTAAATCTTTTGAAACAACTGAGTACCTGCCACAAAGACTGCATTCATGGATTTCAAGAATTAGGCATTTCCACAGCCCACTCAACCAGATTAGACTTCATTATAAGTGCCAAAAAGTATCTGACCTTATACAGTATGTCCATTCCTATGTTTTCAACATTGCAATAACTATATCATTTAATTGCAGGTTTCTGAGGTGTCAGAGTCATTGGAGCAAATGGAACGTAATGTAAGTGAACCACAAGTGGCTTCAGTAAGTTGGAAAGAGCTGATGTTCAGTGAAAGACATGGGGATTCATTCTCATTGCTCCTGGCATTGTGCAAGGGGCTTGCACCACAAACAATGGCACAAAGGTCACCTTGGGTCAAAAGATGCACTGGCAGTGATTGTCAGTGTCAGCCTGTGTTAACTGGGGCTTGCATCGCCAGTGCACACAAAAATGGGCTGCAGCATGGTGCTAGGCCTGTAGGCTTGCGGCATACACAGGCTGCCATATCTCCTAATGTGTGATTCTCAGAACTCACCCAAAAGGAAAAAATTCTAAGTCCCCTTAGACCAGCCAGGGCTGGTCTAAGGGTACTTATAAAATTCTCCCTCTGAGAGAGTTGACTTGTATGCGGCAATGTGCCGTGTTCCTCCCTCCCCAGCCTCGATGTCCCCAAAAGTATTGCAGTAATAAACCCTGTGGTGGTATAGTGGCCCCCCTCCCCAATCCCTGATGCCACCAGTACAAATATTGAATTTAAAAAATCCCTTTTCCCAATCCCTGATGTCCCGTGTAATAATATTTAATAACACCCCCATTCCTGGTGGTCTAGTGCCCCCGATCCCTGATGTGGTTGGTATGAATAATGAATATAAATATATCCCTTTTCTGATCCTGAATGTCACAGGTAATCATAATTAATAACCCCCCATTTCTGGTGGTCAACTGCCCCTCCCCTATCACTGATGCCGCCGGTATGAATAATGCATATAAAGAAATCCCTTTCCTGATCTTTGATGTCATCAGTTCTAATAATTAATAACCTCCCTTCCCTGGTGGTCTAGTAGAACCCCACTCCCCACCCCTTCAGGTAGTGCCTATCACCCCACTCCGCCCAAGCCCGTAGCAGAGCTGGCAATCAGCACAGCCCTCCTTTCACCTCTGCGGCCAGCTGACAATTGAACTGTTACTGAGTATACTGTATAGTGACAGTTTAATCTGATCTTCAGTCTTTAGCAAGTGTTCTTTTGCATATTCTTTACATGATTGTGGCCTTGTTATATCTACTGAATGCACTCTCACTTGATCGTGGGGAGTTACTGTACAAAGAAAAACAAAATTCCAAGGGTACCCAGAGCAAAGAACCAGTTACATTTGTTACTGAATTCAATGGACTGGCAGGAAGAATTGGCAATGTAGTCCATTGGAACTAGGCCATTCTGTTAAGCGATCAGGAAGTATTTGATGCAGTAGAGAACAGACCAAGAGACTCATTGAGCAGGGCTGGCAATATAAAAGGTTTGGTTGTAGGGTAGGGTGGGAAGGATGGTCAGTGGTGGGGTAGTATAAGGTAATTATGCTCATTATCATTTACTCTAATGTTACTGATATAGTCTTTGAGGAGATGGGGATGCTTAAATATATGTTCTGTCAGTTTTCACTATAATGTTTATTGATATTGTGCTTCATCTCTGGTATATAAGGCCACGATTCATACTTGTTCCTTAGTCTTACATTTGCATCTTTTATGTTTGATGGCTTGTTGGTGACTGGTTGTTTTTTATTATTTTCTTTCCTAATAAAGTTTAATAAATTTGAAAAAAAAAGGTTTGGTTGTGCATAGCAGATTACCAGCCCCCACCCCTCCCTTTTTCAGGAAATTGTCTGCCCTCAAGACCCCCAGGGTATTTTTAGTACATAAGATGTAATATATGTAAACTTGAAGGGATTAACCTAGTCCAGGGTATGGGTTTACTGAGCATTAATCCAAACACCAGGCATGGATTAATGCTCAGTAAATCCATACCCTGGAGTGGGTTAATCCTCTTATAACATGAGCCATATTATGTTAGAGGTTTATGTAAAGGGATATTAAAATATATGTGTTTGAATATGGATATGTACTAAAATAGTCCTTCTGCCTAATAAATGGTGTGTATAGAGGATGCTGTCGTTGTAGTTGTCCACTTGGTAGATTTGTTGTTATGAGGATGCAAGTGCTGTGAAAGAAGCGAAATTCACCTTTATAATGCAACATTTGCTTTTGCAATGTGAAGTTCACTATTCTAAGGCAAAATTCCATCATTTTGGGTGAAATTCTGCTGTTTCAAGGTGAAATTCCATTGTTCTGGGTGAAATTCCACTGTTTCAAGGCAAAATATCACTTTGAAAGGTGAAATTTGCCTTCTCTGTTACAATGTGTATATGGTGGAGTGTTTCCTCTAAGTCAGTTATATTGCTGTCAATCAGGTTACTGTGGACCAGTACGGCAACTGTGGGTAAATCAGGGATTAATCAATGGTCAGATGATGTGTTCTGACCAATGAAATTATTGTATTTTAGATAGCCATGTTATAAGCACAAATAGAAAATAGATTTTAGCATCCCCTTCTTGAGAATGTTTCAGTAGAATTAAAACAATGTATTATTTATTTTTTATTTTTATTTTATTTAAACAGCAGTTTGGAAAACCTTTGAGCCATGGGCTCATTTACAAAGGTACCTTGTCACAGTAAGACAAACGAAAATACACAGTATAACAGTACAACACATAAGTATAACAGTAACTTAAGACATAGATACAAACAAGCTGGTACAGGTAGGATTGATGCAAACAATACCAGAGTTATGTTGTCCTTAGCAGCTTAGTAATAAGCTTTGTCATAAGTATTGAGTACGGCTTTGACTAGTGGCAATTACAGCATCGGGTGTTAATAAGGTGGTTATGTAATGAAGTTTTGAAGCACGATATAGTTGTGGGTTATCTCCAGATAAGAGCATGCCCAGGTGCATAAGGTATTCGATGCAAGCACCATGCGCCTTATAACACACCTGGGTATTACTTGTGATACAGTGTTCACTGTCTATGTGCTTTGGTGTCCCTGCAAAAAGATCTATGTGGGACAGACTGTGAGACCACTCAAAGAATACAGGAACATGTGAGGTCTTTTATCAATAATAGACAGGATGCCCCAGTGGGCATCCATTTTTCAGAGTCTCATAACTCTGATGCCAATTTGTTTCGATTTATGGGCATTCAACATGTTAAGATTAAAAAGATGGGGGGAATAGAACAAATTATTTGCTTTAAAAGGAAAGCTTTTGGATGTACACACTTAGAAGTGTGACACCATTAGGACTGAATGACTTTTGGGATCAAAAACCCTATTTGATTGATTGATACTTTGTAACCATGTTTTTTTAAGCAAGCAATAAAACATGACGAGGTGTAGGTTATCTCCTGATACAAGCATACCCAGGTGTGTTATAAGGCGCGTGGTGCTTGCACCGAATACCTTATGCACCTGGGCATGCTCTTATCTGGAGATAACCCACACCTCCATAACTCTCAATCTTTCATCCCTCAAATGTGGAACATTGCCTCTTAAAATGTGGAACAAAAAGGCAAAATGTGGAATACCTTGTCAAATCATGGCGACAGAAGCCTAGAACAATGCAGGAATGTATGTTTTCATGTTCACAAAGTTTGCTGTCCATTGAACAATGCACTTTTCACATTTATTGTTTGGATTTTTGCATGCAATGTGGAACCGAGGGCTTTTGTAAAGCAAAATGAAGAACTGTTCCTCGTAATGTGGGACAGTTGAGAGGTATCCACACCTCGGAGTGTGTTACTGCACTTATAAAATGGGCTCTCCAGTAAAGCAGTTAATAAAAAAAAATGTACAGACAAACTGTACATAAAAATAGTATCAAAATATAAGCAGAAAATAATAAAAATGTAGTCCCTGCCATTGTCTTTCAGTAGAGAAAAGTTAGTACATCTTGGTGGCTGTCTGTGTGTAAACTACCCAGCTGCTATTCACACACAAACAGTTAAACTCATGTTTGGTTTTTTACATTCTGCAGCCACCAGGTACACAGAGACAATACTCGAACCCATGTTTTTATTTATTTTTTTTTATTTTGCCAAAACAGTTTCAGTTACAGCTGTTGGAAATGAACGTCTCCCATATTGACCGACCTATTTATTATAATGCTTCTTGGCTTCTATTCCCTCCCTACAAGATACTGAAGCCCAGATATTTAAACTGCGCCCAAAAAGTGCACAACAGCAGGAGCAAGCGCAAGTCCACTGCGCCCATGTGCAAGAAGCGCGATATTCAAAAACTGCGCAGGCCAAGATGCGCCTACGGCCGACAACTGAATATCGCACCACCTGCGCCATAGAGCAACTAGGGATGTGAAGCTGAGCATATCTGATGCACCATAGCACAACAAGGGATGCTCAGCAGAACAGTCCAGATACACCATAATGCAACCAGGGATGCCTCCTGCAGCAGGGCAGCAATGCAACAGCACAACCAGCGATACAGGGGCCCACCACCCATGCCACAGATGGGCAGAGGAACACACAACAGAATAGACATTGTCCCCCACACCCCATGCACTGCACAACTGGGGGAGAGCTGGAATAGCCACTGGCCTATGGATACTAGCAACCAACCCACAGCAGGACCATGGTGCCCCAGCACACCCCCAGGCAAGCTGTGACCAGCACACAAGGAGGGCCGACCACCCCGTACCACACCATCCCACCAATGCAGAGCACACCCTGCACCATGATCCCAATACACCCTGCCCAGGAGTAGTGCACAACAGTGCAGGACACCCCATGCATGCCACCACCCCCACTGTGACAATGCAACCCTGTGCACCATGGAGCCATGCAAGGCAGCCCCACAATGGGCACCCTGCAGTGGGTGGAAGCAGACAGTGATGCAACAGATGCATACACAGTGCCACCCTGCACATCCCCACCGAGGTACAGCTGAGAGACCAACCATGCTTCAGCACATGAGGTACCCCACATGCAACAGGGCATGCCCCAGACCCCACCTCCAGCAGTACAGCACCCTGCACACCCTCCCAAGGACACTTCCTGTCCCAGCACTGGCCACAACAGCCAGCACAGACACACACAGTGTAGTATGGAGGCATGCACCACACAAGATGCAACACAGTGCATGGACAAACACCCACCCATACTCAAGGGCACACCAACACAGGGACACAGTAGCGGGTCAACCAAGCCACTGGCATGTGGCCACAGCTGACGTGTACACACGGCCAGCACCCCTACATTGCACAGGTGTGCCAGCCACCCTGCACAGGCACCATGAAGCTGTATGCCACCAGCATGCTGCCGGAGCACAAGTGACAGACACTGGAGCACATCTCCTGCAACAGACACAAGTGACAGCATGGAGGGGGGACAACAACAGCTGAGGCCACAGTGCCACCGGAGGCAGACATGCACCACACTGGTGATGGCAGGCAACCTGGCATTGTGCCGGATACAGTTGTTATCCAGCTTGGACAGCCACCACTGACATGCCAGCAGACCATGCATATCACAGACATGCAAGGGTGTCAGCTGCACAGGCCATGGACGGTCTGACAGGGGTGCCATGTACACAGTGCAGGCCCCATGGACCACTGCAAACAGGCATCCAGTGCACAGAGTACAACACACAAACCACAGACAGTGACTGATCCCCCTGCCCACACCATAGGCGGTTCACCTCTGCTCACACACACACACACATACACACACACACACACACACACACACACACACCCATGCATGCACCACCCCTGACGCCATGCACACCACTGCAGCTGAGCACCTGTAGCCCGCTGCAAATCAGAGACCACCACAGTTGTCATAACATAATACATATATTTAAAAGATGTAAAAAAAACTATATACAATTATTTACAGGGGGGGAAGGGCCACATAACAGGTGGGGGGCAGGTAAGGGGCAGGGATGAACATCTGGGAGAGGGAAGAAGGGGTGTGAGGGTGGGTCAAAGGGAGGAAGGTGGTAGTCAGGGCATGGGGACATCAACGGGTGCCCCGGTCCTCCTCCTTATGGCGCCGATGTGTGCTCCTCCGTCTCCTCCTCATCCCATGACGGTGGATCCTCTGAAGGAGCTGCAAGGTCTCCCTCACCACCTGGAGCAGCTCGTGTAGACTCCGCTGGATTTCCTGGAGTTGCTGTCCACCTAGGATGAGGGAGAAGAGTCAATAGGTGTGACTATCCAGCCCCCTGCAGCCCACCCATTGTGCATGGCATACAGCCATGTGCCACACCCTTGTGATGGTGTGCGACCACCCACAGTGACTGTGTCCACAAGACCTGTCCACGCAGGCAGCCACAGCCATGTGGACCAATGCACACACCCACCGCCCATGTCCTGCACAGCACCACCATGGCTGTACAGTGACTTGGCTATGCAGTGTGAAGGCAGTGCCACAGCCATATTGCCCGGTGCATGCATGGACCACCATTGACGCACTCCCAGACATGCAGTGCCACTGGACAGTGCTGACTGTAACAAGTTGCATGCATGGCAGTGGTGTCAGTGGATGGTGGCCATGCCCCACTGCCTGCCCAGTTATACAGCATGCAATAGTAATCATGGATGTAAGGCACTCACCATCATCAGGCTGGTCCATGTGCCGCGGACCACCATCATCCCTCCTGGCCCACTGTTCCTCCATGCAGCGCCCCCGGTCCCGGTTATGCCGGCGTTCTTCTGGCCCTAAGGTGCAAACATGGAGAGAGGAACATGAGTACAATCCGTTAGCAAAATCCCCCCACTCCCATGATTTGTGCAATCCCACACAGCCATACCCATCCACCCCACAGCCCGATACCACCACCACGGCCAACACCGGACGGCCCCCCCATGTGCCGGAACCACATGCAACCGTGATACCCGTATGGATGATAAAAGTGTATGGATGTTGCACCTACCTGGCCGTGGCACCCTGCTCCTCCTGGCACGTGCCCGCAAGTGAGCAAGCAGGTCCGGGTCCCTGCGCCTCAGGTCCCCATAATGGTGGCAGCACTGCTCCGCCATTTGCCCCATACCGGTGGCCTCCTCCAGGGCATCGGCCACCTCCTGCCAGACCGCATTCCTGGCCCTGTCAAGGGGTACCTCTCCATACAAAGCCCCAGCATGGGGCTCAACTATAGCCACCAGGTTGGCAAGCTCAACCTGACTCCAAACAACTGCACACCTCCGCACCATCTCTGCTGTCTGGTTTAATCAAAATGGCACTTGGCAGCATGGTCCTGCCACGTGCAGATGCTGCAGGGTACAGCGCTGCCATTCCCTATCATGCTGTCACCGAACAGCACAATAATGGTGCACCCATGCCTGATGCATGGCGCCTAGGGGGCATAGGTCAGGCACAGGGTCAAGGGTCTCTGGCACACAGACAGCCACAGCGTGATTGGAATCCAATGCGTGTAGCGCGATTGGGTGCCTGTGTGCCACCTCCTGTAGTGGCCCACATCGCTGTTGCCCCAGTGCACCTATGACACCCCAGTGCCACAGCGCCATATATGTGAACAGCACTGTAGCGCCACTGGCACAATGATGGCCGTGCTCTGCATTGCCTCCTGTGCACAGCACGGCAGCAGCACTGCAGGCACCTGTGACATCAACCTGGGCATGTGCAGTTAGGTGTGTACTGCGCATGTCATAGAACTGCGTCCTTGGCTCAGCACATTCAACACAATTGTGCAAAGCGCAACAGCGCGATATTCAGTCGGCATATGCAAATCATCTAATCAGCCATTCAATGGAGCAGTCACTGCATTTGCATCCACTTAAAGATGCGCCTCATCTCATTTGCATGGGTTGCGCTATAAAAATGCGACATTGGGCTGCACTGGCCATAGTCAGTTACTGCAGTCTATTGCGGTGAGTTGCATGCTGTTTGGGAGTGTGGACTGTGGTGTTTGGGACATGCATGGGACTGCACAGTCACAGGTAACACCTGTCATTCTCACAGGATGAATCATGACCGATCATGTGGTGGAAGAAGAGGAACAGAGTTGTGGAAGGAAGAGGAGGCCAAACTTTACAAAGGCCAAGACAGATGCCCTGTTTGTGGCCTATCTCGACCAGGAGCCGCTTTTCAGCGGACGCCAGGGAACACCACAGGCCCGTGCTGCTGCATGGGAGGAGGTGGCGCATGTTGTCAACCTGCGTGGCAGCCACCAGCGCTCCATGCAGGAGCACAAAAAGAAGATGGGCACAGACAGGTGGAGAATTAAAGAGAAGGTGGCTGCCATCAGGGCAGCACAGTCTGCGACCTGTGGGGAACAGCTGGAGGTGCAATGCCTGACTCCACAGGAAGAGCGGGTTGCTGGCAGCATGCAGCGTTGCGCCATTGAGGGTGTTCCAGGTGGTGGATTCCAGATGGGTGGTAGCCCGTCACTGTATGGTAGGTCATGGTCTGTCTATTGGGAGGGGCAGGGTAGGTCACATGCAGTAATGCTACTTTTTCCCCCCTTACAGCTCCTGATCGCCTACATGGGTCAGTGGTGGTGGGCTTCTCCACTGAGGCCAGTAACATGGAGATGGAGGATGGCCCATCCACCTCCACAGTAATACGGGGGTCAGGGCAACAGTGGGCCCACCTGGACATCCGGACTGATGTTGGTGGAGCAGGTGCGGAGGAGGCCCTGCCCATGTCCCAGCGTACCAGCGTCCATGGATGCCAGCATGCTAAGACTCAGGCTGGTGCCAGATCTGTCACTGATGATGATGAAGCTAATGTCATGGGCAATGACACATGTGGGCCACAGGATGGCCACACAGCAGGTGACATCGCAGCCATGGCTGTGGGTGGTGCCGCCATGGAGGCCTGCGTGTCATCACAGTCCCAGACTGTGCCTGTCTGCACCAATGGGGCAGCACTGGTGTGTGTCCAGGACAGTGGGACTGTTGCGGCCACTGAGGCGGCACCATTGAGCCCTGGAGAGCAGTAGCTGAAGGGGCAGCATCAGCAGTCGGCCAATGGCCATGGGGGTACAGTGTCAGGGAGCAGCATCAGTGCACCGCCTGTGGACATGCCCAGGCCTGGCCCTGGTGTGCAGAGCCCACCCTCAAGGGGTGATGAGCATCAGGGCCATGAACACCCTGAGGGACAGCATGCCAATCAGGCAAATGACCTCTTAGATGAGCACACCTGCATACTGCAAGCATCAGTCAATCAGCAGATGCAGCTTGTGAGAGTGGTGGATGCACTGAGTGCGGCTCTGCACCAGGCAGAGGAGTGGTGCAGCAGAGACACCACTCTGCTCCTGGCAGGGATGGATCAGTTGCGGGAGGATGTGACCACTGCCATTGACAGGCAGACACAGGCATTCACAGCTGTCATGGCCACAATGGGCACACAGTTATTTGCCTATGCGCCACAGACACCACGCAGTGCAATGTCCACCCCCCATTCCTGGCGTCATGCGACACCATCCTTGTTGACACTGTGTTCAGCTGTGGGCATCCCGAGCATGCCTGGCGCAAACATGTTTGGTGTGCTGCAGACCCCTGTGCAAGCACGGTCGTGTTCACACAGTGGAACCCCTGGGGGACTGTCGGTGCCACCCCATGAGGCCAGTGGTTAGCCTGTCACTGCTGGCGGGTCTCGGCGGGGCCGCCCACACATCCGTGGCGGCCGTGGCACTGTGGCATGTGACTGACCTGTCTCCCAGCATGGCTACTGTCTGATGCTGCCCTGTGTGCATTGTGTCATTCAGTGGGCAATGCACTGGTGGGGTACCCGGCCCTGCACGCACACACACGTTCCATCTGCACACCCTCCTGCTGCTGTCCACTGTGGCATGTGCATGATGATGCCTGCGTTGCGCTGTATGCCACTGTGCAATGGTGCCCAGCGCCTGACACATGCACAATGACAGGCAGGGCGTGGTGGTCTGTGGATGTGTGTGTGGCTAGGGGTGGTGGTCTGGTCAGCGCATCCTACCCTTGTGCATGTCTTGTGAGGTGTGTGTGTGCATGACTGCGTGCCATGTTAGACCTCACCCATCCCTGGCGGTGTGTGCGGTTCCATGCTCGGCAACTTCCCTTAACAGCATGCACCCCTGGTGTGTCTCCATGCGTGTTTGTGGGTTGTGCCTTTTCCACTGGTGGTTGCACATGGCCCCATGACTTACCTGGGTTGGCTGAAGTGTTCCGCTGTGATGGTGTCTCGGTGCAACTGCGCCAGCTGGAGCAGTCGGGGGTTCCATCACCCAATAGGGGCTGCCCTTGACCATCATCACCAGTGTCCTCATCGTCCCCATAACTGTCCCCCTCTTTGACCTGTGCGGCTATCCCACAGTCATTGGCCATGTTGTGCAGGATGCAACAGGCCAAGAATAGCCCGCAGGCCTTTGAGGGGCTGTACTGTAGGGCACCACCGGAGGTGTACAGGCAATGGAAATGTGTCTTCATCATCCCGAACACCCACTCGATGACATTGCGTGTGGTGGCATGTGCCTCATTGTAGCATTGCTGCGATGGGGTCACGGGCCATCGGTATGGTGTGAGCAGCCAGGGATGGAGTGGGTATCCACTGTCACCTGTGTGTAGAGGGTGGAGGTTAGTTTGGTGATCAACGTCGCCCTGCCTTTGGCCATGTAAGCCACTACCCATGTCACCTCTGACCATGCCACTCCCAAGCTCTATGTTTGTCCACGTGGTTTGCATACTCACCCACTAAGTGGCCAGTGGGGATGTCCCCACACCTGAATCTGTAGCACAGTGATGACTGGTGCCAGAAGAAGGCATCATGTGCTCCCCCAGGGTGCATGGCACAGACATTGATTATGCGGCCCCTGGTATCGCACACCACCTGGCAGTTGATGCTTGCATAGCCCTTCTGACTGATATATGTGGCCCCCTTGGATGGCCACATGGGTGCAATCTATTGTCCCTAGCATGCCAGGCATACGTGCTACCCTGTGGAACTCCTGTATGTTTACTGTGAGCTCCGCCGGTGTGCTGGGGAAATGGATGTACTCCACAGCATGTGGCAGCAGTGTGCTGAGGAATTGGGTGAGGTGGCGTGATGCGGCCAACTGGGTTATGCTTGTGGTGTCCCCATTGGTCTCTGGAAGGTACCCGTGGTGAGCAAGCACATGCAAGCTGTCACTTTAGTCTTCACTGACAGAGCATGGCTCCGTCATGTGGGTGCCAGCATCACATCACTGCACAGCTCACAGAGCCACCTCAGAATTGCCCGATTCAGGTGATACCGGCCCACGATCTCGGTATCGCTGTACAGCTCGAAGCTGGTGCAGGCTCGCTACTGTCTGTTGGGGGCATACCGTCGATGGGCCCTTCCACAGCCGCGCTCTCCTGCTGCCTGCCTTCTCACCCCCCTCATTACTGCCTCTATCTGGATGGTGGTACTGGCCATGTTCCTGGCTTGTGTTCCCCCCCCGGGAGATGTTTCTGTGTTCCCCCCGCTGTCCTGGCTGCTACTTCCCCTGCACCGGGAACACCTTCCTGTGCTGGCCTCAGTGCTGTGTGGCACTTCCCCCTTCTGCACTGGCTGTGGCTCCCCACACCTTCCCCGTGCCTAAGGGTTCAGGGTGCCCTTTCTCTGCCCTGCCCTGTGTGTCCCTCCTGCCCTGTTTGTCTGCCTATCGGTCAGCCACATGTGTCTTTCCTGTAGCATTCTTGCGCCTCTCCCTTGTTTCTTTTTATTTTGGCTCATTTCCGCTATTGCGCAACTTCCGCTTGCTCCCCTATTGCGCATGGCGCATGTTGTTGAATATCACACTGCAACATTTATGCATGGTTCTTCCCTCTTCAGTTGTGCATGCATTCATTATCATTGCGCTCTTGCTCAGTGTGATTTGAGGGGGCGCATCTGCCTCCTGCTGAATATCGCAAAATGGTGCATTTTCGGACTTGCGCTGGAGCAACCCTATTGTGCATGGTGCAACCCTTTTGAATATCTGGGCCTGAAAATATTTTTTTGGTATTCTTATTCATTTATTCTTTGTTAGTTTGCTTCTTTATGGGAAAATGGCTGGCTGGCCGGGAGCGAGCATGTCCTTCAGCGGCCACCGTAGAAACTTGCTTCCTGGTTCGCTGTCTGAAATTAGTAGTAGTACAAAAGAAAAGTTTATTTGTGGTGTGTGGTGATGGTTTATGTAATTTAATGGGAGCCAGAACAATGGAGAAGTTTGTAAAGTGGATTTTACAGCTGCTGTCTCATTCAGTGGATCAGTAACGGAGGAGACCCCTGTTGGATGCGGAGAGGGATTTTAAACCCGCAGCTCGTGCTTTGCTGTCCTCTTTGCCATAGCATAGGTTAGACTTTGTGCTCAAATGTTTTTGTTGGGTTTATTTATGTGGCAAACGGATATAAAGCAGGGGGTTGATTCGGGGTGGGTTGGTTCGGGGGGGGGGCTTCAGTTCAGCCCGTACAGGTGATGTGTCATTTCTCCTCTGTGAGCTGTGCCAGGCTGCATTTTTGTTTATGGTTGGCACAGCTCATGGATTTGCTGTTGTAATGGGACTCAGGAGCGAAGGGCAGTTCAGGTTGGCTACAATATCTTCTGATAAGGACATGGCTCAGAAGACTTTGTAGCCAATCAGGTTAGAGGATTTTTACAGCCTATTTTATAAAAAAATATATACAGTGACAGTTTCCATCTTTTCAGTAGCAGATTAACGTAGTTTGTCAGTGATCTCTTGGATGTGTTCATATGAGCTGTTTAAGTTAGGACCCTCTTCATATAAGGAATGCCCCTGGAAGGTTTCCCCAATTTTCATATAAATATGTTACTTTTGATTTTGTGATGCTTCTTTCTTTGTACTTTTTAACAGTGTGTTCTCTTTCTTCTTATAGGACATACCTCTATCTGTCTCTACCACTTGGAGGTCTGGGCTGAGCGCATTGAATGGCAGATCACTATTGTTTTTTTTTTGTTTTGTTTTGTTTTGCTAATTTCTTTATCTCCCCACAGACCAGCCCTCTTCCACCACCACCTCAGCCCCATCAACCCAACATACACTGATGCTTACCTCTTGGCTATGAGGTGCCAGCTGGCTGGCTGTGGCACCTGTGGGGAGCCAGCATCATCCTGCTGGTTGGTGGCATTTTCAGCCTCCATGTTTCTCCTTTCCCCAATTGTGGAGGTATAGCGTGCAAAGACACCAATGGCTGAGCCATGCATGCTTCTGCACGTGGCATGCCAGACATCTGAACTGCCTCCACCCCCTTATTCTGTAGTGCTGGTGTGCCAGCCACCACTAGGAGCCAGGCAAGCACCAGTCTCTGGTCCCACCCTTCCCTGGGAGAGGAGAGCTGTCCTCCAGATGCTTGATCCTTTCCCTCCCTGGCCAACCCTCAGTGACCCGCTCGCACCACAAAGTCGTGTCACCTGCATGGCAGGAGATAAGGCAGTGATGTCTCAACCTTCCATGCCACTGGACTGGCCATAAACTTTTATAGTTTTGACTGTTTTTTCTTAATAGTCATTCATTGTTTGACTTATCAGTTAAAGTCATAAAAATTGCTTTTTTGTTAGATTTTCTTTTATTTGTATTTTCATTAATATTACTTAATATTCATTAGTTTTAATGTTTATTCATAACTTACTGGTATTTAAGGTTGATGTGTACTCCCCTCGACCACACCCCGTGATGAAGGATTATGGCCAGAAGTGCTAGGACAAGAGTGGTGTGCAGTGAGTGTCTGAACACTCTATCTAATTTGGCAATAAATCCTTTATTTTTGATTTGATCGATTGCATGTGTCTTTCCTACTCTGAGTGCAACAACCTTTGGCTTGTTTCAATTGTTTGGGTTTGCTACTATTTTGCTACACCTGCCAGGTTGAGTGTTCACAATCTTCTGTTTTGAACCCACCTGGCAGAGCTCCTGCACTGACGCACCCCAGTTTGTCCACTCCAATCTTCCAGGAAGATTTGTGGTCCAGAGGCCAAGACTGAATACCTTGGGTAATCAAGCCTTTGAAGTAGTGGGCCTGTCCCTTTGGAATTCCTTGTCCAAGAGCTTGAGGGAGGCCCCATGGCAGGATGTTTTTAAAAAGGCACTCAAGACCTTCTTATTTTAGCAAGTGTTTGGAGAAGCTGTATAATAAATGTACACAGGACAACTTATAGTTTTATAGCTGTTTAGTATATTTATGTCATTTTATTGGATTAAGGTGGTTATTGTATGTATTGCAATTGTCATGGCTTGTATTTTGATATTCTTTTATTCTTGTGTTTGTTTGTTGTACGGGTGCCCTGGACATCAGGGGAAGGGTGCCAGATAGAAATAAAACTGTTACTACTACTCTCTAAGGGGGTTGTTTAGGCCTGACATATAGAACACTTTCAGCCCCCAGTCGAAGTCTCAACTAGGGTGAAATGCAGGGTGGTCTTTTCTCAGCCTGTTGTAGTATCTCCCATTTGTGAGCATATTAGCAAGTGTAATTCTACATATTATTTGCGTGATTGTGGGCTTGTTATATCTATTGAATTATTTTTCAAATGCATTGTGAAACTGAGCAATACGATTATGCATTTTTATCATGAACCACAAGTCTGCAGCACTTTGTGTGTCACTTCTTATCTTTATCATTCTGGGAAACTGAATTTGAGGAAATACTTCTAAGCAGGGAGTGTTGTGGCAAAGTGGAACTGTCTGCCAGAGACATCAATGTTAAGATGATTGCAAGTTTCAGGAGAGGGTGAGATAGATACAAAGGACTGATGAAGATCACCTGGAGGGGTTGGGGTTAATGTTGGCATGTGGCATTAGTTCAAGTGGAACTGAGGGGTGCTTGAACCTCATAAGTCTTAGTTCAAGTGGAACTAAAGGATACTTGAGCCTCGTAAGACCTTTACAGTGCTATGTTGGTGAGGACCTAGGTAGCAACCAAGTACACTGGATGGATCACCAGTCTTTTTTTCTGTCCTTAGTCATCTACAGCATGTTTCTGTTGACACAATCTTTTTTTATTCACAAATCATTAACAAGCAGCAATCAGGAGTCCAACCTTCGATAAAGTTTTTAAAATCTGTATAAAACATAAAATTCAAGCCATTTTTTAACTAACCAAATGTATTACAAAAGCAAGTGCTAGGAAAGTAGTTTTGTACTTCTAAAGTAGTTCTATCTTAAGGTCAAACAGGCTAATAGGATGACTTAGCTTTCAGCCTTGTGTTTAATTAGCTTGTTTGACCACTAAAACACATTCTTAGCATATCTTCTTTTTTTTTCATCTGTGCGTTGTATTGTACCAAATCATATCAATTGTCATATTTATTTTTAAAACATCTGGTAGAGCCCACATTACTGTTATCAGTACAAACAAAAATAACAGCTGCAAAGCTTTTTAAGCAGCACTGAGCAGACTGAGCATTGCAATATGTTTTTACATCGTAACTTCAACTTTTTACATATTGAACTGTATTCATTTCTTAATTTCACAGAAGCAAAAGGATTGAGCAAGGAAAATTTCAGAGTTATAATTAGAAAACAAATATGCATATCATCAGAGGCTAAATGAAATTTGAGGCCAACATGATTAATGACTTCACTGAAAGGTAGCATTCAACATGAAAAATAGAAGGGTGATAGAACATAAAACTGAACTTTACATGTCATCACAGCCAAGTCATCACTCGGTTCATCGATCACTAAACACTTTACCAAACTGAATACCATCAAGTGGGTGTAACTCTGGAAGGAAATTACACCACATATTTGCCCTTCTCTGCCTTTTAGCATGCAGAAAACTACTATGACAAGCATTTGTCAATGTTGAATGTTGCTTGCTTGTATTTGCTGTTTAGGTATTTGGAAGTGATAGTTCCATGCCTTCCTCCCAAGACAGCCACTGTGTCTTTCCATTCAGTATTCACAGAATAGTGGGAGGAGCAAGGGCCACAGCAGTACAGCAGTTGCTAAGGGGGTGAAGAGGTGGACAATAGTCCATTCAAAGGCAAAACAGTCCTGCAGGACTTCACTAAATTGAAGGGTGGACAAAGTGATGGAACCAGATGGCAAACGCCCAAGGATATTAAGAGAACTGCAAAGGGAGATAGATAGCAGTACCTCTGGCAGCCATGTTCACTGAGTCATTCAACATGAATGGATTGGAGGAGGGCACATGTGGTCCCTCTACACAAGTCTGTCAGTAGGGAGGAGGCAGGGAACAATAGGTCGTTCAGCCTCACCTCAGTAGTGGGGAAGATGAAGAAGAAGAAGAAGAATCAGCATTTATATAGTGCTTTTCATACATCCAAATCACTTTACAAGCAATGCTAGACTGGTAGTGAAGTGACTGAATGTGTGGTAGCGGCCACATCGCACATCACCCACACACAGCCTGGATAATTGCATGAACCGGTCATGGAGACATTGCTTAAAGAAAGGGTAGTGGGGCATCTAGAAGCCATCAGAGCCCAGGACCATAGACAACACGGATTCACAGTGGGGACATCATGTCAAACAAATCTGGTTGATTTCTTTGACTGAGTGACAAAGGAAATGAATCAGGGTGGGGCAGTGGACAATGCTTACCTTGATTTCAGCAAAGCCTTTGACACCATCCCATATAGGAGGTTGATAAACTAGCTGGGTAAGCTGGGCATGGGGGAAAGGGTAGTAAACTGGCTTAGAAACTGGCTAACAGACAGGAGGCAGAGAGTGGTGGTAAATGGTGTGCAGTCTAGGGAGAGGGAGTGACCAGGGGGTGCTGCAGGGATCGGTACTGGGGCCAGTCCTGTTCAATGTCTGCATTAGTAACATTGCAGAATGTCTGAAGGGAATTTTTTCACCAAATTTTCAACATAGCCATTTTAAGACCTCTGCTCATGAACAGTGTCACTGTTATTTTTATAATCTGTCCCAAACATTGATTGCGCACACTGAATGCGCCATTGTGCGCTACATGGGCAGAAACATGTTTTGAGCGAGATGTGAAAAATGACAGCTGTACTGCTCATAAGGAGGTGTGGTAAAATGGCAATGTTGAAAATCTGGAGTGAAAATATTGAAAATTCGCAAACTTACGAGCATGCATAGGATCAGCGCAACAAATGCTCATAAAACAGTCATTTTTGGGAATTTTTAACATAGCTATTTTAACACTTGTGCTCATGAACAGTGTGACTGTGATTTTCCTAATCTGTTCCAAACATCGATTTCACACACCGACTGTGCTATTGTGCGCTACATGCATGGAAATACATTTTGGGAGAGATGTGAAAAATGACAGCTGCACTGCTCATAAGGAGGTGTGGTAAAATGGCAATGTTGAAAATCTGGAGTGAAACTATTGAAAATTCATGAACTTACGAATGTGCATAGGATCAGCGCAACAAATGCTCGTAAAACAGTCATTTTGGGGAATTTTTTCCACCAAACTTTCAACATAGTCATTTTAAGACCTCTGCTCATGAACAGTGTCATTGTGATTTTCTTAATCTGTCCCAAACATTGATTGCGCATGCCGACTGCACCATTTTGTGCTACATGCATGGAAACACATTTTGGGTAACATGTGAAAAATGACAGCTGTACTGCTCATAAGGAGGTGTGGTAAAATGGCAATGTTGAAAATCTGGAGTGAAAATATTGAAAATTTGTGAATTTACGAGTGTGTATAGGATCAGTGCAACAAATGCTCGTAAAACAGTCATTTGTAGGACTTTTTTCCACCAAATTTTCAACATAGCCATTTTAAGACCTCTGCTCATGAACAGTGTCACTGTGATTTTTTAATGTGTCCCATACATTGATTTCACACACCGACAGCGCCATTGTGCGCTACATGCACGAAAACACGTTTTGGGTGAGATGTGAAAAATGACAGCTGTACTGCTCATAAGAAAGTGTGGTAAAATGGCAATGTTGAAAATCTGGAGTGCAAATATTAAAAATTTGTGAACTTATGAGCTTGCGTAGGAACTGTGCAATGCATGCTCGTAAAACAGTAATTTTAAGGAATTTTTTCACCAAATTTGCAACATAGGCTTTTTGAGAGCCCACCTTATGAACACTGGCACTGTCGTTTTGCTAATCAGTCCAGAAAGGTGATTTTGTGCAGTGACCACGAAATCACCCTTCAGGCCTGATAAACGCCATGAGAGTGACAGAATTCATGAGGAGGTGTCCCAAAAACCCCATGTTGAAAATTTGGTGCCACAATTCCAAAAAATGGCTGAGATATGCAGCAAAGTTTAAAAAACCCTATCTATCCCATTATACAGCTTACTGGCATTTCCTCAGTTCGCTGTCAGCTTTGAATTGTGCAGACGTGTTCCCAGTCCACCGAAGATCGTTGCGCCACGGTCCGGAGGTAAGTATGGGGTGAGAGGGGTGTGGGGAGGCAGGATGCACAGTGGGTGGGTGCGGGTTGTAGGAGGGGGGCAGGGAGAAGTGCCGAGGGAAGTTTTTGTATTTGCAGGTTTATTTTTTTTAATAAGACAATGAGGGACATTTGCCACGCTGGGGTGGGCTCCCAGCGTGGCAGCTGGAAGGCTGTTTTGGGGGGGCTGGAGCCAATGGAGGATTGGGCACCCCCATTGGCCATAACACATTTTGTCACACTGGGGTGGGCTCCCAGCATGGCACCTGGAAGCTTTGGGGGGGGTGAAGCCAATGGGGGATTGGGCACCCCTGTACAGTGTGTGCTTGGGGGGAGGGGGAAGGTGCATGAGCATGCAGTATGCATGCATGCATATGTGTGTGTGTGTGTGTGTGTGTGTGGAAGGGGGGAGCTCTGCTCACTGAAGCGGCGCTCTCCCTTTCAACTGTACGACCACTGCATTTTCAATTGCTGTCATAGACAGCTGTAGCAGTGATTGAGGAACTGGGGCTGCGCCTGCAAACACACTGACTGAATTGGAAGATGGGTGCCACACCTCTGAAAACTCGAATGATGGCACTATGTTTCTTGCACATGCATGCAAGCAACATAAAAATGACCAGGCTTTTCACGTCAATTCCTTGCTGATTCAAGAATGATAAAATATGCCAGAGTGAAGCCTTATTATTTCTGTTTTCTTCTGGCTACTGACTGTTTCTGTAAGATCGTTGAAAACTTATCTGCAGTTAATTTCTGACTGCTAGATGAATCTGTTATGCAGTTTGCAGAGAAGGGATCACAACAAAGGACTACAAGGATGTCTTTCCCATTAGTAGAGGACCTTTGCGTGCCTTTGAAAGCAGTTAGACTATGACCCTTGGACTAATTCCAGTAATCTCATTCCTGCTTATATGGTCTACTGCTAATTTATCAATCCTCAGATTTTTCTACAACAAGGTTTGGGTTGTATCTTAATTAAAACAGTATTACAGTGTAAATATTTGGAAAGTTTAGAGTCTGGGAGCACCATGGTCATTAGAGATGTACGAAGTGGAGAGAATTCACTTCCCAAAATAATCCTCAAATTTCCCTCACTCTGCATAGTAGATCTGGGGGTGCAGCCCAAATTCACCCCCCCAAAAAAGTTCCACAAAATGCAGAGTCTGAATACTTCACCGATGGAGTTTGGCAACTCAACCAGCAATGTTTTTTTTTTTAATTTAATCTCCACGCCCCACACCCAAAAGAGCTTCCCTGGTGAATAGTGGCTCCCACCCACTACTGATAGCCCCCACATGAAAAATGACCCCTACCCATTAAGGGTCATATAATATTAAATTAAATCCCCGCCCCACCAATCTCCAGTCTGACCATCAAACCATTTGCT
The DNA here is from genome assembly GCA_016271365.2 of Neoceratodus forsteri. NCBI lineage: Eukaryota > Metazoa > Chordata > Ceratodontiformes > Ceratodontidae > Neoceratodus > Neoceratodus forsteri. The sequence continues at coordinate 1,391,059,158 of CM057453.1, forward strand.
TCTAGATCTGTTCTTACGAGGACCAATATGGCAACTAAACTAATTCTGTATGACATCATGGAAGATATTGAAATTAGCTGTAAAATATGGCAGTTGCACAACATCAAGAAGGAAGTAGCCCAGCTAGACAATGACATCTATTGTTTAACCTAGTACAAGAGGAACAACATTATCCCTAAAGGTCTATTTGGAATCCATTAAAGAACACTGATAATTCTAAGTATGCTGAACAAATCTGTCATAGGACATCTGAGAAATTGAGAAAATCGCAGGATCCATTGGTCATATGCCAATAAAGCATTTCTGAAGAAACAGTTTAATGGAATTGTTACCACACTGGAGTTGATGGCTGGTGGGCATATTCCAGACATCCTGCAAGAGATGCACATGAACTACCAAAGGACCTGAAGAAAAGCCATGGTCATTAAAAACAGGAAGTTAGATACCCTTCAATGTACTATACTTCCTAACAATCATGAAGAACAGAATAAAGTGATTGAACAACAAAACCAGAGGGATGGGCACCTTTCAGTTAGAGAAGAAATTATAAACAGCAACAATTCAATGGATAAGGAAAAGAAATCATCTGATTTTACCCCCACCAAGTGGCTGTAATAGGAAACTGGACAACTATATCATTGCTTTCACCAGAGAGTTACTTGTCAGATCCTTAATAGGCAAAAACAGGCCCATGATAACCTCTCTCCATTGGAAGAAAGGGCTATACAAACAATGAAATCAAACTACAACATTGTCATAAAAAAAGCTGATTAAGGCTCTGCAGTGGTGATATTAAACCAAGAGGACCATATTAATGAAGCCAACAGACAACTAACTGATCACATCTATCACAGAGAACTGGAAAGTGACCCCACTACAGAATATACAAGAGAACTATGGGAGTAAATTAGATAATTTCCAAACTATGTCCATGACAGACTAACTGATCTCATCCCTGTTGAAGCCAAGCCAGAGACATTCTACATGCTGCCTGAAATACATAAACCTGGCAATCCAGGGAGACCCATAGTCTCTGGCAATGGTACCCTGGCTGAGGGGATCAAAGAATTTGTAGAAACCATTCTGAAACCATTGGTTATAGAAAGGGATGGTTACATCCAGGACACTACACACTTTGTCAGTAAACTTTCTAGTTATAAGGAATTACCACCTAATACCATTTTAGCCACAATGGATGTAACATCCCTGTACACTAATATTTCACTCACAGATGTCAATTTAGCCTGCCTTGAATACCTACATGAGAAAGGATTGGACCAAAATATCAACCCTAAAGTAGTGGGGAAACTTATTGAATTCATTCTGATACACAACAACTTCAGCTTCAATGGTAAACATTAAGTTCAAACTATGGGAACAGCAATGGGCACCAGAATGTCTCCTCAATACGCTAATCTCTTTGTGGTGAATTTGGAGGAGGGCATTTTAAGGCACTGTGCACACAAATCACTCGTTTATTTCCATTACACTGATGATTTGTTTATAATTTGGGCAGAGGGCACTGACACACTTAAGGACTGTCATCAGGAACTTAATAACCTCCACCCAACCATGAAGCTTTCCCTGGAATATTCTGTCACCAGTGTTGATTTTCTGGGCACCACTGTCACCATCAAGGATGGAACCTTTCATACATGTATTTTCAGGATGCCAACAGACAGAGAGAGACACTTATACAAGAATAGTAATCACCTAAGCCACACAAATAAATCTGTCATGTACAGTCAAGCACTTCAATATCACCATATCTGTTCAAATGAGGAAAACAGAGATACACATGGCTGTTGAAAACAACCTTTATTGAGCAGGGATACTCTGAGAAATTGACAGAGCAGTAGAATGTGCAACCCAGGTACCAAGAGAACAACTAATTCAGTATAAGGAAAGGACCACTACCAACAGAATACCCTTAGTAGTCACATATCACCCTGACCTTGAGCTTCTACAGAAGATTATTAAGGACCTCCACTTAATATTTAGTGAGGATGAGATCCTAAATTGTATTTTTCAAGAACGACCACTACTATCTTTTAAACAACTACCTAATTTAGCCAATCTGAGTTTTAGGAGTAAACTTGCGCTATAACAGAATACCATGCCACTAAATGGTATGCGACTATGTAATCAACCCGGATGTGGGACTTGTGAGCTCATTTCCACTTCGGATTGTATGGTTATATCACAAAACAGACAATTCAGGATACAGGGAAATTATACATGTGCATCATGGAATGCAGTTTATTTCATTCAATGCAAAAGATGTCCACAAACAGGGTATGTTGGACAGACAAGCCAATCTCTCCACACTAGAATGAACCTGCACAGACATATTATAAATATGAAAATGACTGACAAACCAGTGGGGGCAATACTTCAATCAGACTGATCACTCCATCTCAGATGTCAGTAATGGTCTTAAAAGGACATTTCTAAAATACACAACATAGACAGACTTTTGAGATCAGGCTTATTTTACATCTCAATATGGTAACAGATGGCATGAACATTGATTTGGGTTTTATGACACAGTACACTACTTAAACTTTCACAGACCTTTACTTCAAAGGATGGACATTTAACAAGACTTCAGTGTGTTGTTTTTTTGTTTTTATTTTCATACATTCCATTTTAACTGGTTATCTACATGTTGGTTTCTCTCCTAAAAATGTGTGTGTGTGATGGGGAGATGGGGGGTTGTCTTGTGATGGGGTTGTGTGTTTATGTGGGGTGGAGTAACTTTTGTGTGTTGGGTAGGAGGATGGTGTTTTGTTTTTATTTTTTTGGGGGGGGTTATTCAGATTCCTAAGACAGCTACTGTACATATAGTAATTTGATTATGTACTGACACATTATTGAACTCTGAACATTTTAGGATGCATGAACTCATTTTCTAGGATGTCCTTGAGAGATTTTTTTATTTAAGACTAATTCAGATAATTAATATATTTTAAAAAAATACTGTTACAGCACTGAAGGTCTTAATGTTTACGTAGTTTGCGAACTGGTTGAGAGTATAGTTCAGAAACTGTCTCCAGAAAGGTGTAATACTGTATAAATGAGTGAAACAATTGTTCATACTAGGGAATTTTTCTTTATACCCTCATATTTCCGTGTATAGAAAATTTTTATTTGATAGTTTTTTACCATACAGTACTATCAAATTTTAACATGCACTTATGTAGGTATTAAATCTAATGGTCATGCTTTTAATTGAGAATGTAGTCACATAACACACTCATTCATTCATAATTTAAGTTAGTGGGTCAGTCTGCTCGAGTATTCATGTTATTTACTTCTGCTGGCATTTGACCTTGGAAGGTTTCTCAGCAGTAGCAGACTGGTAGAGTTTAGTTCCCGCATTTCAATCTCTGTTGTTGTTTAAAAAGGGTATTTTAAACCAATGAGAATTCTTTCTGGTGTTTTCATGTACAGTATGATCTGGGTGTTAATAAAATATGATTCTCTAAACAACTGACATAAGCTTATGAGGAAGGACTTGGTTGGTCCAAAAGCTTAGGCACTGTTTGCTTTTTGTAACATCTATGTTGGGCCAATAAAAGGTATCAAACCAATTGCTTCTGGATCTGTTCTTACAAGGACCATTATGACAACTAAACTAATTCTGTATGTATGACTGTCAACACATTGTAACATCTCTGGTGTCTAGTGGCCCCCTAGGTCAGCTGATTGCCCACCCATTGTAAAGTTATGAAAGTCCCCCCCCCGATCACCAGGTGCCACAGAAAAGAAACACAATTCCCTGGTGTTTAGTTGTGACAAGCTGGCCTATGGTAGATGCAGAGGCAAAACACTGGGTTTAAAGTTAACAGAAGAAAATGTAATTGCATTGCTCCAAATGTAATGTACTGCTCCAGAAAATCACAAACAGTCAGTTCAACTTCTCAAGCCTGGTCAGGAAACATAAAGGTTAACACAAAACAGTTTCTTTCAGGCTGACTTGACAAAAGGAGCCTTTGAACCACCTATGTGGGCCAGCAGTTTCTGAATGCACAGTCTCAAACAAACCATAAACAGTTTGTGGGCCAGCAGTTTCTGAATGCACAGCCTCAAACAAAACAAAAAGAGTTTCCCCTTTAGCCTTGTTTGCAGGCTGTTATTAGCAGTACATTCCATTCACTCTTCTTGGCCCCCAGCTGGCTAGGCTGATTCTTTGCCTCAGGATTCTCTGCTCTAGAAATGGTATCTTTCTCAGCAGCAGGTTTCAGCTTTTTCCCCAAATGCTCTCTCCAGCAATTAACCCTTCTCTTTGGCTTTCTGCTTTGGTTCCTTTCATACATTCCACCCTCCATCTTGCAGGGTTCTCTGCCTAAGACTATCTCCTCCCTGCAGCAGTTTCCAGCTTCCAACTGACTCCTTGCTGGATTCTGTCTGCCTTTCAGCAATCCCTCTAATCAGCAACACCTGGGGAGGGGCCCCCTTTGCCTGTTCATGTTGCATTCCCTGCATTTCTTCAACCTCAGCCAGGATGTTAACCCCTTGCTTCCCATTGTAGGGTTTACACTGTCACACTAGTGAACCCCCTCCCTATCCCCATCATAAAATGCACACTCCCTGATGTCTAGTGGACCCCACATCCCTGCATGTACTACCCTCCACCCTGCCCCCCAACCCAGACCCCAAGCAGGCCACCAGCACAGACTTTCACTCTCCTCCTGGGCTGACAGCCTGACTGAGCACTCAGTGAATGAGTGCATGGTTGCACAGCACATTCATTTATTGTCAGCCTTAGTCATTGTCTGATGTTATTGAGATGCAAAAGGGTGGAGGGCTTCTGGTCCCCGGCAGGAGGGGTGGGATGGTGGAATGGCAGTGTGGATCCTATTCTCCATCCCCCGTCACAACCACTGCAGCCCTCTTCATCCCAATAACATCAGAGAATGACTGTGGTAGGCAGTGAATGAGCGAGTGCTTGTACAAGCATGCTCCTTCACGGACTGCCCAGTCAGGCCACCAGCCATTGGGGAGAGTGGAGGCTGGGCCGTGGCCTGCTCGGAGTCCAGATGGGGAGTGTGTAAAGCATAGGGTGGGGGTTCACTAGACACCAGGGAGTGGGTATTTGATAATGGGGATAGGGAGGGGGGTCCATAAGACACCAGAGAAATGTGTCTTTTCTCTATGGGCACCTGGTGATTTTGGGGGTACCATCATAATTTCACAATGGGCAGGTGATCAGCAGGGGTGGGGGGACTACTAGACACCAGGAATGTTACAATTTATTTGACTGTTAGATAGGATAATGGTGGGGGGGCAGGGGACCACTAGACACCAGGGATTTGGGGATTCACATTTATAACTTCTCCTTGCTTTGGTTTTTTTTAAGAGCAGTTTGCATTTAAAAAAAAAACAAGGTGAAGTTACAAATAGCGGATTCTCATTAAAGGGGGACAACTCCCCAAAGTGATTCATGGAGATGAATTTGGCAAAACTTTGCTGCATCACCAATGGTCATTGGCTTCAAAACTGTATACAATTAAATACATTTATCATAGTATGGGAAACAAGTCATACTACAGTATTCCTCCGGTAGAATTTATTTTTTGCTGCATACCACTTAAAAATCATACCATGGCATACCTACTTCCAAATTATTTCTTCTTGGACAATTGTAAGCATTTCCTCGAGCAATGGTCTTAATCAAGTTAATGAGAATGACCTCTGTTGTTGTCCTTTACTTTGGTGAAGGAAATTCAGTATTGTAAACCACCCACCAGTGCATGGCTATACCTTCTACCTGATTGCCATCTTTCTTAGTATCAGATGTCCTGAGGGACTGGATGTTCAGCCCCACTTTGAGGACCATCAGATGGGTGATAAAGATATACTATATATCTTGATAGCGGAATCATTATCATTTGACAGCATAGTTTAACAGCCTTTGACACATGACAAAATATGTTTCAGCACTGCATACATTTATAAATCAGTGGAATTATTAATCCAAGAAACAGCAGGTTCATGTCACCTCCCACTTGTCTCCCTTTGGACCTTTGGTTCATCCTTCTCAAAATGCACAATGCCCATGCCACAACACCTGTACTATATATTAGAAGATCTGATATTAAAACTGATTTTGAGTCTTCCAAATTTCTTTAGAGATCTTGCCCAGGCTGTACTCCCATTTTCCTGAGTCTTTGTAAGCTGTTGCCATGGAGTAGCTATGACCTCCTTTTTTTACAATTTATTTACTCAGAACAGTCCAGCTGAGATCCAGTGTTTTGTTTCCAGTGGGATCTTGCATCTACCCATTTCCACAGCTAGGTGGACTGCTGCACTGAGAGGTTAACTGAGTTGCTCATGAACACACAGGCCCAGATATTCAAACTGCACCAGGCTGTGGCACAAGCTTGGGCGTAGCTCAACTTGTCTGTGCAGCGGTGTGACCTGGGCGATATTCAATGGAGCTGTGCCATGGCTCAGCAGCTTTGAATATCACACCCTGACCACCCCCAGTGTGCATGGCACAGTGGCACTGCGCCAGCCCAAGTGGCCAGAGTGGAACATGGAGATGCGCTAGTGCAAGTTCCATTGTGCCATGCACAGCACCCGCCATATTCAAAATTTGATTATGCAAATGGGGCCATAATTTATGTAAGGCACACATGGGGTCATTTGCATGTCATTATGGCCCCATTTGCATGCAGGTGCGCCGATCCCCAGGCAGCAGCCATCGGGGACAACGCCTCCTGCAGCCCAATTGTGGGCATCTGTGTAAAAATAGAGAAAACCTTCCAAATCTCTGGTGGTCAAGTGGACCACTATGTGCTCGATCTGGGCATCTGTGTAAAAATAGAGAAAACTCTCCAAATCCCTGGTGGTCCAGTGGACCGCTATGTGCCCGATCGTGGGCATCTGTATTACTAAAATACCCTGTCCAATATCACTGGTGGTCTAGTCATATCCCCCTCCCACCTGCCCATGAGCCCCACCACCCACTCCCCCAGTCAGCTGGCGGGCGGCGGCACCCACCGCCCTGCTGCCCTGCCACTCCTGCCAACTGAGACTCAGTAGGGCTGCGCCCATTGGTTCTGCGGAGCTAGAGCGGCATGAGCAGCTTGTCAGATGAAACATTCCAGATATGTGAATGAACCATTCACATATCTGGAATGTGTAGTAGCATGGGCTGCATGCCCATTGGCTCATGCTGTGAGCCAGTGGGCATGCAGCCCTACCGAGGTGTCAGTCGACAGGCAGTGGGGTGGCAGGCGGGTGGGGTGCTGCCGCCCACCAGCTGACCGGGGGGAGCGGGGTGATGGGGCTCGGTGGGTGGATGGGGAGGAGGGTACCACTAGACCACCAGGGATATTGGCTGGGTTTTTTTAGTAATACAGATGCCCGTGATTGGGCAGAAAGGGTCCACTGGACCACCAGAGATATTGGATGGGGTATTTTAGTAATATGGATGCCTGCGATTGGGCAGAAAGTGGTACACTGGACCACCAGGGTTATAGGAAGGTTTTCTCTATTTTTACACAAATGCCCACGATCGGGCACATAGTGGTCCACTGGACCACCAGAGATATAGGATGAATTCTGATTTTACATGGATGCCCACAATCGAGCATGGGGGGCACAATCTGATGCAGACAGAGCTCTGGTGGCCACCCACAGGTGGCAGCTGCTGTGTTGCGCCCTGCAATGCGGCAGGTCACCTGTGGGTGGCCATCAGTTGTTCCTTTTTCTTTGGGCTTAACTTCATGCTGGTGCAGGTAGGTGTTGTGCATGCATGGCTCTGCACATCCCGGGTTGAATATCAGGCTGTGCAAGTTATGCACGGGGGCATGCCTCCCCTACCTGTGCCTGCATACATTACTGTGCGCTTCCAGCGCATCGGGATTTGTGCTATGCACTTTTCCTTTTGAATATCGTGATTGGTATCAGTGGGTTGCGCATGGTGCAACACTGTTGTGCCATGTGCAACCCTTTTGAATATCAGGGCCACAGTGATTAATTGGGTCTAGAAGGGTTTGAACCTGTGATTTCCTATTCCATGAGCTTGTGCTTTAACCACTTGACCACACTGCCTCACAATACTTTACCCCGCCCAGAGCTAGACATGCCAATGCTGCTTTGTAAGTATATATTTGCAGTAAAAATTACTGGTCCTTATTATGTTACCCTTAACTAACCTAAAAATACCTCACCATCCCTATTGGAAGGGAAAAGTGGCCTGACGGTGACTACTGCTATGGAAAAGCTTCCGTGCACCTACTGCAAAATTAGATTTTTCATTTCATATGTGACCCCATAATTTATGATTGAAGCATAGAGTCTAGGAGCGCATCCCTTTTCCTCTTGCTTTAATTTTGTAAACCAGAGGGCACTCTTTGGAAACTGATATTGGAATACTTAATTAGATGACAAAAAGTCTTTAGAAAAAGGCATCTGAGCTGATATTAATGGTTCTATTCCTCTGTGCTTACAGCAGGAGACTAACACCATTTATCAGTCCCTTAAACCTGTTAGAACTGTCATGAGCAGGCTACTGACCTAAAATGGCTTCAGGAACAATGCATATTGAACCATTGAGGTTTTCCTTTTATCTGTATCTTCTTCTTTATAGGAATATTGTTAAGTAGGATCTGCATGTAGAATGGCAATGCTTCTTGAAAAATACATCTTCTGCATTTCTGTATGTTAGCAATATATAGGTGTATCAAGTGTGAACAGATGGGTGAGTTCCCTTCTGCTTCCTGTTCAGTAGTTCTCGTGAGTGGCAAATGCCTTGTAAAGATTTTTATGAGCTTTTATTTTTGCTATACCAAATCCTTGACTCATACTTATGAATAATTAATTAGGGCTATCATGATTGATTTTTCTTGGGAACTTCAAGCTAAGAGGTCTTGCCATTGAATCATCAAAAGTACTGTAGTTTTTCCTTGTCATGGTCTTCAAATGACCTCAGCTGTCTGCATCAGTGCATTTTTCTGAGTCAAGGAATTGGGCAAGTCAATTGATCAAGTGTTGAGATAACTCTGTCCCATCTGGATTTTCCATTGATTATTTAGAGCACCTAGTACCAAGCAAGCCAAAAGCAAAGAAACAGCATATGTACATAGGAAAAAAAATAAGTTAATTACTGTTGTATCGGAAAGTCCTTTGATTCAAGTGGCATCAGATTACCTTTCAATAAGATTTCTCAAAGTCACAGTCCTTTACTGCATACCTCAGTTTAAAGATCTTATCCAAACCTAATTCAAACTATCATACAGAACTCAGTACTCAGCTCCCTTCTTGGCAGTAGACACTGGAACTCAGTGTATTATGCAAAAACTGTTTTTTATTAAATATTAAAAATAAAAAAGTGAACAGCAAGATTACAAGCACAAGCAGGTCACATGAGGGTGGACCCACAAGCACCCAATGTTTTGCACACACATCATAGGTGCTTTCTTAAAGTGGCTTGTTTCCCCTTGTGGACTCTTTTTAAAGTCCCACATTTAAAAGGGGAAGCATAGCCCCAAAAATATGTGCTAATGTGAAACAAGAAGTATCATTAAAGACAATCTGCACTCCAATTTATCTGCTACCATACACCATATATCATGTTTAATATACTAATTTTGACAGCTATGAATTCAAATTCATTATTAGCTCAAAACTATAACTTATTAGATATCCCTATGTTATGCAATAATATCAGATTAATTCATTGGACATGGTATAATATAAGGATTACTGTTAATTTTCACAAGTGCCAGTTGGTAGAATTAGTTCAAAACTATTTCTTATTTGCCAGCCACAAAGTCCAATATTAAACTATCAAATGAATGGGAACTCATGGCCACCAATAAAAATAAAGACTCAGGCGGTTATGACACTTTATCCATCATCACACATGAAAATTTGAATCATAGCTACTTGAATCTAAATCCTTTAAAGAAGATTCAGTTATTACAGAAGCGTGAAAAATATCACCTGGTCATTGATGCCAGGCCAGGATAGTGCCCCCAGCTAATAAATTCCAAAATTCTTCTCTCTTTTGTAAAGTATTTTCTACGTCACCTCCTCTCTGACCAAGGGTAACATGTTCTTTCCCTATATAAACTGAAACACCCCCTGCCTCATTAATATGTTGGACAATAAAATATTAAAGGAATAATGCATGACAAGGTGTGTGTTGTGCTGGGATAACGTCATACCTGGGGTGATTAGGCATGAGGCCACAGGCCGAGTGAGATTAATCACCACAGAAGTGATGTTATCCCAGCATGACACACACCCTGAAGGGCATTATTCCTATTATACAATGGCTCCTGTATAAAAAAAAAGATAAAAAAGTACATTTTAAGGTATATTTTTGCCTGTTTTTTTCAATGAGGAAGTATACTTTAAAAAAAGTAGAGCTGATTGACTGCCAGTAGGTGGAGCTTCAGTTACTGTGGCTCTGCAATCTGCACACTAAGCCGTCTCTGTGCTATCACTGCCTGTGAGACATTGTCATCATTGTACCCCCTCGCCATCTGTTTTAATCTGGTTTTCTACCAGGAGACTGAAGGAACAGACCTGTTGGTTGTGGGACCGTTAAATTTAATATTGAATTTATCTGTCCACTGACCACGTATGAGCGAGCTGTTCAGTGGGTACACGCGGATGCTTCCAGAGCTTTTATTAACATTTTGAAAAGTCCCCCAGTGCCATCTCTTGTATTGTATGTGCCGGGAGACCACGGCAAAATGAAGGCACAAGCTTCTTTTTATATGATGTTGAGAAACAGGCTTTTGCACTGAAGCGCATGCTGGCTGAGTGTGCCGGCGGGAAGTAATGAATGGTCATGAAGCCATTGTATTCTTGTTTTTTTTTACATTTGGCAGCTAGGTGTCTAGAGAGAGAAGGCGGTAATGTGAATAGTGACTTGTAAAGTGATCTGGCAGGTTTGGATTTTAGTGTGACAATCCTTTTTTTAAAATTGATGTTGACTGCGAGAGGGGCAGAGAGCGGGGACTGTCAGCACTTGGCAGAACTGAAATGTGGGGAGCGCTGAAGGTGCTCATAGGCAGCAGATGGATGCTTTTTTTTCTATTTCAATGTGGTCATTAGTTTGTTGGGGCTAAAGCCGTGATGTTATGCCAGGATAACATCATGGCTCCAGTACCAGCTTGACCAATTAGAGGTCAAGATTATTTTTTGCCATTGTATAATTTTCATTCTTCTGTAGAATTGCTGTCATGTGTTCCCCAACCTGATCTTTAAATCTACTTTTTTTTTTTACACCACATGCAGAAGGTTCAACATGTACATGATGCCAAATAAATGACATTCATTGTATCACATGTAATCAGACTCTTTATCTGATACATGGTAGCATCATTGGGGTTTAAAAAAGTGAAGGTACTCATAATAAGATTACAGTACTTGCAGTGGTTATGTTTTTTACAACCAGGATTTGGGGGTTGAAACTAAATGTTCTTTTTAGGGTCCGGCTGTACACTGTGAATCCATGAATCTTTAACATTTCAAACTCTACAATATGTAATATGTGGTAATTCCATAACCACATTCCTTAATTTTGGCTCTGTTCTACATATTTCCCAATTGTTCTATATAAAATCCTGCACTGCTGTTGCATCAATAGAATATGTTGTCACAAAACTTATTTTATTTACATTTGTTCCACCCAAATGAGCTGGGCACTAGCAAGGATTCTTTAGGTATGTTCTGCCTTACCAATGATGTCTGCACTAGTATGACCTTGTTCTTTAAAATGGGTTTCTAAATCATCTGCCTCTCTAACATATTCACTTTGCAGCAGGGATGACAGCTATCAGCCATGAGGAGGGTATTTCTATCTGTGTTTTTTTGATAAAGTGTAGTGCTTATACTCCCATCCCCTGTCTTTCTAATCCACAGGTCCTAAAAACGAATTTTTTTTTCAGAACTCCAATTCACAGTAAACCTGAAACTTGGAATCTGTGACTTCAAAAACTTTTTAAATTCTAACAGCCCCACAGATCCCAGCTGTTCCCTGACACACCATAACATAATCATTGATGTAACACTTCCAGAGAGTGATCTTCTTTCTGAAGGGGTTCATAGCTGCATAAATAGCATGCTCCTCCCAGTAGCCCACTGCAGTATTGGCATAATTGGAAGTGAATGTCACCCTCATGGCTATTCCGCTCTGTTGTAAGTAAGCATCCCCTATGTAGCTGAAAGCATTACTTTCTAATAAAATTCTTGCCATAGCAACTAACAATTATGTAGGGGGTTCTTTCTAATTTGCCTACTTTGCCAAGAAATGGTCTAAGGTTTAAGACCATAGTCATGAGGGACATTTGTGTACAGAGATTACATGTTGAGGGTAACCAGCAAGCTGACTTCCTTGACTGGAACATCAGCACAGTTAGTGAGCCCTGTCCCAAAATAATCGGTTTCCATGGAGGATCCACAAGAGACTTGTGGAACTTAGGGATAATGTACATTACTGGGTGCAGGGGATGTTGAACATCTCAAAAAATCCTTGCTTTTGTCAGCAGTCCAAATATTTACAATTAATGTATCAACTTTTCTTTTCAGTTCTAAAGTTGGATCTTATCTATCCACAAGTTGTCCTTCTTCTCTTATGTAATCAGAAGTGTTCATAACAATAATACTGTCCCATTTTTTGGCTAGTTTTATTGTTAAAACCTGGTTATTGGAAAGTTTCTTAATTGCATCCCTTTCAGCATTTGAGAACGTTTTATAATGTTGTATATTATTTTTCTTACAATATTGTTTCAAGTCAAATTCTCAGGCTTTAAAAAAGTCAGTGCTGTTCTGTTCATTAGTTGTATAAAATAGAATGCCTATATTGCACTGATGTTTCTGACAAAGTCTGTAGTATACCATTATTTCTTTTGTCAATGCTTTTTCTGCACCCCTGAGGCAGGAGGGATGTACCCCCCCTTCTGTGCCCAAATCCCACACCTGGCATCCCCCTCCAGGACACCCTAGTTGGGGGAAGCCCACAGCTTTCCCCTTGTGGTGGGGCTCTCCCCAGTGGGGAAGGGTAGAGACTGAAATCCACTCGAGACTCCAACTGAACATCACTTAAGAAGAGGTCTGGGGTCAGTGCTCAGCCTAGAGGGGATTTTTCCTTGATTGACCCCCAGGCATGGACATGCAATGTCATCAGTGTAGGATGGGCATGCGACTGCACCCAACCTGCAAATGTTCACCATCACCTCCTTGCTATAGAGTAGTCCTGGGTGTCACTAATTGCCAGGGAAACCATGATTCTACCACTCTCCCCAGAGGAGGAGGACAGCTGTCCTTTGGACACTCATTCTATCTCCCCCTGGCAAACCTCTGATGTCCTGCAATTGCTCCTGAATACAGGTCATCAGTGGCACAAGTGGTAGCACTACTGCTATGCCGGTGTGCCAGCTATAATATACAATCTTGTTTTTGAGAATTTTATTAATTTAGTTTTTCTTGACCTGATGGGTACACTAGACAAACAAATGCCTATTTTCAGGCACGTAACAGGAGAGTACAATATATATAATGTTACAGAATACTGTGATTCATTCACTGTTGTCTTATGTTCCTCCCTATGCCTCTATTGTCTATTATCTGAACAAGAGATACATCTCAGATTTAGCAGTCTAACAAACCTATTAAGGTCCAAGAATATCTCAAACTTGTTTACCCTGGTAGATGGAACAAAACTAAGTGCCTTACTTGAGTGCAACTCTTTCTATTACTGTAAAGTTGACATCAGACAAATTAATTATATTCAAATGTAATACTTGTTGTATCTCCAGTGTCAGCGCTAGTGTTCTCAAATGCACATGACGCAACATGCATTTCTGTTGTTATTCGTTCCTCCTTACTTGAACTTGCTTGTTTCTGCCACCCTGATTGTAATTGTACCCCCTTTCCTCATGACCCCCTCTTTCCCCTCCTTGTCCTTTTTAGATTTGCTTTCACACATGTGTAAGAAACATAGTGCCACCATAGAAGTTTTCATAGGTGTGCCTCCCCCACTTCCAATGCCCTGTTCCCTTTTGCAGGTGCGGCCGCACCACGCCAATGAATGCCTAAGCTGTCTATGACAGCCATTCAGATGCAGTGACAGACAGTTGAAAGTGAAAAAATGCTACAATCAGTGGTTGTAATGTGCAGGCAATTTGCATACTGTCATCAGCAAGTAATTTTCATACTGCCATCAGCAGTATGCAAAGTGCCTACACTCAGCACTGCATCCTGAACACAGCTGTCATAGACAGCTCCCTTGTTTTCAAGTTCCCCCCTCCCCAAACACTCAAGTAGCATGCTTGTAGCCCACCACAGTGTGCTCATGCACTCCCCCCCACCACACACCATAGGACTGATGGGGGTATCCAATCCCCCATCGGCTGTACTGTCCCCCCCACAGACTTCTAGGTGCCATGCTGGGAGGCCATGCTGGGAGCCCACCCCAGTGTGGCAAAAGTCAGAATGGCGATGGGGGTGCCTAATCCTCTGTTGGCTCCACTGAACCCCCCCAAAAAAACAGATTTCCAGTTGCCCCTCAGGGAGCCCACCCCAGCATGGCAAACATCTGTATTGCCGAAGGGGTGCTTCAACCTCCGTCAGCCCCACTGACCCCCCCAAAAAGTTAGCTGCCATGCTGGGAGCTCACCCCAGCATGGCACTAGTCCCGCTGCTTTTCCTAAAAGAAAAAACACCTGAAAACAAAAATGGTCCCTCGTTGATTGTCTTGTCCCTCCCCCAACCCACACCCACCCTCTGCGCATCCACCTCCCCATACCCCCTCACCCCATACTTACCTCCAGAGTCTGCCACGACAATCTTCGTGGACCTGGAACACGCCTGCACTCTTCAAAGTCGACCACGAACTGAAGAAAGGCTGGGAAGCTGTATAATGGCATAAATGTGTTTTTTTTCAACTTTGATCCATATATCGACCATTTTGGAAAATTGTTTCACCAAATTTTCAACATGGGGTTCTTGCAGCCCCACCTCATGATCTCAGTCACTGTCATTTTGTTATTCAGTCCCAAAAGATGATTTCTCGGTCACTGCGTGGAACCACCTTTTGGGATCTAGTAACAAAACGACACTGTCACAGTTCATAAGGTAGGCTCCCCAAAATCCTATGTTGAAAATTTGGTGAAAAAATTCCTCAAAATGACTGTTTTATGAGCATGCCTTGTGCAGTTCTTACGCAAGCTCGTAACTTTGAAAATTGTTAATATTTTCACTTGAGATTTTCAATATTGCCATTTTACCACACCTCCTTATAAGCAGTACAGCAGTCACTTTTCATATCTTGCCCAAAATGTGTTTTCATGCATGTAGTGCCCAATGCCTTGGTCGGTGTGTGAAATCAATGTTAGGGACAGATTAAGAAAATCAAGTGACACTGTTCATGAGCAGAGGTCTTAAAATGGCTATGTTGAAAATTTGGTGACAGAACTCCATAAAATGACTGTGTTACAAGCGTGCATTGCACAGTTTCCACACACCCTCATAAGTTCACGAATTTGTACTATTTTCAATCCAGATTTTCAACACTGGCATTTTTTCCACACCTCCTTATGAACAGTACAGCTGTCATTTTTTACACCCTGGCCAAAATGTGTTTTTGCACTTCCGGCACAGAAATGCGTGGTCGCTGTGAGAAATCAGTATTTGGGACAGATTAAGAAAATCACAGTAACACTGTTCATGAGCTGAGGTCCCAATATACCTGCATTGACAATCGGCAGTAAAATATCCCCAAAGTAATTACATTATGGGTGTGTGTTGTGCAGCTTCTATGCATGCTTGTGACTTCAGTTTTTTTTATATTTTTACTCCCGATTTTCAACATTGCCATTTTTTACACCTCCCCATGAACAGTACAGCTGTCATTTTTCACATCCTGTTCAAAATGTGTTTTTTGCTCCTGTGGTGCCAAATGGCATAGACACTGTACAAAATCAGCTTTCAGCTAACAAACTGACATTGCCACTGTTCATGAGGTGGGGGTCACAAAAAACCCATGTTGAAAATTTGGAGTGAAAATACCAATGAACACCTGGGGTGTTAGGGTTTCTGACCATAACGCCCCACCCTGTAGAGACTGACAGGCATCAGGGGTGTGACTTGGGCTTGCCAGCTGTAATGCTCATGCCATTCCACCCCCACCCTGCAGCCACTGGCAGGCATCGAAGTGTGCCTTGGACTCATCGGCCCCAAAGTTCACCACACTCTCCTATACTGCACCCATCTCACCATATTTCCTTATGGAATGGAGTAAGCATAAGGCCCAAAGACCCCAAGGCACACTGTGACACTTGTCAGAGTCTGCAGTGTAGGGTGTGGTGAAATAGCATGACCGTTATGCCTGACACCCCAAAGGCACACCCCAATGCCTCTCAGTCTCTGCGGGGTGGTGGTGGGGTTGGCTTCAGTTCAGTACTTCACTGCCGTTCCTGTTATGTATTTCTCTAACTCCTACACTACCAATGCCAATGCCAGCAAGCAAACATTCAGCATTGACAAATGCTTGTTTTCACTGCTGTAGATTTCTGGGGCATCATCTAGGTAATAGCAGGGTTGTGTGTGTGTGTGGGAGGGTCATCCTCTAAAAAAGCATTGACTGACTGTCAGAATCAATAGAGATCACATCTCCACTTAACACACCTGTATTAGAGTCATTCTTTTTAAGCACTGATTTTAGATGTTTTGCCCAAACACTTTGTTATTTAGGCAGTCTTGCTCATCAGGTACATATTTTTTTCTGTTTACTAGCTTTAGTCAGGCTGTCACATTTCTCTATGGCACCTTCCAAATCTTTTTACCAAATCCCAAAATATGGTGAACTAGCAGACTATTGGAGTTCTTGTTCTTTTTTCCATAGCTTAGCAGTAATCTCATCATGCAGAGTTCTGACGAAGAGGTATTACACCTCGAAACGTTGGGCTGGTTCTTGGTATGTGAACTTGCACACTTGTAATGTATTACAAACTGTTACTACTATTTGTGCTTTGTTATTAGCATACAGTAAAAAGATTTATGCACTGATGCTTGGAGTGCTGTTTTTCTTTCAGACAAGAGTTCTGAGTTTTGCAGGATACATCTAATCAGACTCAGGGAACACAAATATAATACCTCCCACTAGTCCTGCATGAATAGAGATACTTACTTCCCAAAAGCTGGATGTTTTAGCTGTCTTAAGCCCCTGAGCACCCTGCTAACATCCAGTAAGCCTGCATTGTTTTTTTGTTGCCAACAAAATCCTTTGTGCCTGAAGTGCAAGTTTTTTGTACACTTGGAAGGCTTTTTTGATTGTTAATGGCTCCTCAGACTGACCTGCTACTGCATTAGGTGTTCCTCCTAATACACCTCTAGTACTTGACATCAAAAAGTGGCTGTATCTTCCTTGCAAACAAGGTAGCAGATAAAAAGGTACTTCCCTCTGAGCTTTGGTGTTGCTGCTCCCTGGCTCATGCATGATAGTCCGTAATCACTATTATCTTGATACTTCACCATGTCTCCCACATGGAAATGGTGGACCCATTGAAGTATTACCCACAAACACAGTCCTAATGAAGAAGGGTCACTGTCTTTGGCATCGGTGCTCAGAAGTTTGGTCCTTACAAGAGAGCATACAGGACTCAGCACCCAGCTCACTCCTTGGCAAAAGACACTGGAGATTAGTGTTTTATACAAAAACTATTATTATTACCTAGTAAAAGCAAAAAAGTGAATTGCATGATTATAAGCACAAGCAGGTCTCATGAGACAGGACCAAAGGCGTCCAACACTTTGCACTCATGTCACAGGTGCTTTGTCAAGGTGGCTTGATCCCAAATTTCAGAGGGGCGAGCATAGCCCCAAAACACTTGCTAATGTGAAACAAAAATTATCAGGTAAAGTGTCTGAGTACATTGTCAAGGGGTAATAATGATCAGGCAAGACACAGCATACCAGGTACACCACATCTAACAAGAGTTGGTTATTTTTATTAAAAATAAAGAAAATAAGAAATAAATAATGCAGGATACAAAATAATGACAGTTTCTGAATACACAACTCAAAAGGAAATAAACAAAGCAAAAACACAGCTCAGGGTCTACCGGTAGCTAGAGCCCTAATAAAGACTGTGTCAGGCCTCCCTTCAGAGAACCCTAAACTGGAGATGTTAGCAGCACCAACTACAGGCTACATCTGAACTAGAGGTGCTGGATCTTGGGATTTTAAAGCACCCAGGCTCCTCCCCAAAATAGCAAGATCCACCTCTAATTCTTTTATTTCACATATTCCATATAACATTCTACCTGGACATGTACTTACTGACTTTCCAGTTTAGGTCTACTGAATAATCAATTCTGGATAACAGCAAACAACAATAAATTCATTATACTACATACAAATTCTGTTTTTATTCAAAAGAAGGTGTTAATGAGTCTAGACTCCACCCCATTTTTGGGTGACTGACATCCCACATCTCATAAACAGCACAGAGAGGATTCTGCTGACTCCCTATAGGAGACTGTACCTTTCTAGAAGGTCTCCTCTGATTGGGAATAGACTAGCAACAACCTTCACCAGAAAACTACAGGTAACACTACAACTGTGCTTTGATTCTGTACAGTTTTTACACATGTCCTGCAAGACCTAATGTGTTATCTGCCATTTGTTTAAACTGTTAGCTTTTGTCTGATAACTTTCTAGTTTTAGCCAGAATGCATGCTTGTGTGTTTGTTTCAGTAGCTAACCCTTTTTAGGCAAAGAGAGAAAGGGTAAAACACAAAACAGCATCTAAAAGCAGACGCAGGGAGAGGCAACATTTTCTCTCAGCAGAACAGAGCGTGGCTACTACTGGCTCTAAAGGCACATGCTATACTTTTTGGACCCTTTCTTTAGTTTTTCCTATGTTTTTGTTTCCTTTTTCACATGTACCATATGTAGTATTACCAATACGTGTACACAGAAAATGTGAGACAAATGGCTTTTCACTTGTTAAGTAGGCAGACAAAACAAAGTGCTTGTTGCATAAGGGGAGATTTTTAAACACTCCACTGGAATTAATACTCTTACACAGTTTAAAGAAAGAAACAAAAGCATGGTAATGTGACAACAGGTGGCCTATCCACTGCAATACTAGCAGAAAGAGAGAGATAGACAGATAGAAATGCTGTTGCGCAACAGACTGGGGTGTTACAGAAAAGCAAGAGCTGTAGATATTACTCCAGTGATGGTTCAAAAATGTTTTTTTATCCTTAACTATCACACATCCCCTTACTCAAGAACAAACCAATAGGTTTACCTAAGGTTTGTGAACCACATCCCAAAGGGGATGGGGGTAGGAGCTTCCACCCACCCTCACAGAAGCACCACCCCAGGGCACCCTAAAAAATTTAAAAAATATAAAAACCTGGTAGTATAACAGTACTCTACCTCATATTAAATATACAACAATTTGCCCTGGGGTTTGATATCACAACTACATGAGTTATGATTTAGACATCTGACTAGCACCATAATGCTACAGATAGTCAACGTTTTTATGTTGGCTTCCAGGTCTATGTTTTACTTCAAAGTTGTAGGGCTGCAATGCCAGGTACCAGCAAAGGACTTGTGTATTTTTATCCTTCATCTGTTGTAACCAACAAAGAGGGTTATGATCTGTGATTAAGGTAAAGTGTCTTCCCCATAAATAGAATTTAAGGGCTTCAATAGCTCACTTGATAGCCAGACATTCCTTCGTCTTTCGTCTCTCGAAGAAACAATTTCCGTCTTCTATAAATAATAGGATGTAATTCCCCTTTGATGGTTTGGCTAAGCACAGCTCCCAAACCAGTTTCCGAGGCATCAGTGTGAACCACAAATGGTTGTATGAAATCAGGAGATCTCAAAACTGGAGTGGCACACAAAGCAGCTTGGATCGTGTGAAACACCTCTTCACAAGCTGGAGACCAAGGTACTTTGTTAGGGACTTGCTTAAGGGTTAAATTGGTCAGGGGGGCAGCTATAGTGGTTAAGTTTGGAATAGAAGTGTCTATAATATCCTGCTGGGCCCAGAAAAGAATAAACATGCATTTTGGTCTCTGGCACTGGACATTTGGCAACTGCCTCCACCATCTCAATTTCAGGTTTAACCATCCCATGTCCCAGAATAAAACCTAAGTACTGGGTTTCTTGAGCTGCTAAAATACATTTAGAAGGATTAATAGCTAATCCTGCATCCTGTAGTGTCTTAATGACATTGGCAAGGAGACGTAGATGTGTGGTCTAATCAGGGCTAAATATCACCACATCATCTGAGTAGGCTGAGCAGTATTCCCCATGGGGTAGTAGCAATCGGTCCATAAACCTTTGGAAGGTTGCAGGTGCACCGTGCAACCCAAAAAGCATGTAAACAAATGGATACAGACCATGCGGTGTACTGAAAGCGTTTTCTCTCTTGATGCTTTTTCTAGTGGGATCTGCCAGTAGCCTTTAGTTAAATCAAGTGCTGAAATGTACTGAGCCTGCTCAATCTAATCAACAATGTCATCAATTCTTGGGATGGGATAACTGTCAGATTGGGACACATGATTTAACCATCTGAAAGCTTCTTATTTTGGCACCATTACAATAGATGAAGACCAGGGGCTGATAAAGGGCTCAATTACACCTAGCTGTTTCAACTTTTTGATTTCCAAGTCTGCTTCATACCTGACATGTTCTGGAAATCGATAAGACTTCTGTTGAATGGGAGCAAAATCTGTCTGAATTACATGCTGTACACCAATAGCTTTTCCTGGTATGCTGGTAAAGGTGCCAGCACAGTGATGTAATAAACTTTGTAATTCTTTCTGCTCTCTTTCAGACAAGTCTGAATGGATCTGTAGGGCACTGATACGTTCTGGTTGTTCTAACCTCTTATAAGCCATCTCCACGTCAGACTAAGTATTTTCTGGAATCACAAATAGACAAGGTTGGTAAGTTGATCTATCATGCCATTTCTTTAGTAGGTTGGCATGATAGATTTTTGGACCTGCCTTACTGTGAGGGGCTTCGATCTTATAGGTAATTGGCCCCATATGTTCTTTGATAATAAAGGTCCCCTGCCACTTCATCATTAGTTTGTTCTCAGAAGAGGGGAGTAGAAGTAGTACTTTTTCTCTGCTAAGAAATACTTTTCTTGTGTTTTAGCATCATACAGGATCTTCTGTTTTTGTTGAGCTACCACACAGTTATGATGTGCCTGAACTGTATATGACACTAAGCTCTTATACAGTTGTGTCATATATTCCAGTATATTAACATGTTTTACCATGGTGTTCCCTTCCCAGGCTTCCTTTATCACATCCAGAGGGCCATGGGGTTCTGTCCATATAACAAGGAGAAGAGGGAGAACTCAGGTGATGCCTGTGGCACCTCTTGATATGCAAAAAGGAAGAGGGATAAATAATGGTCCCAAACCCTACCCCATCCTCTACAAACTTTCTTATCATATGTTTCAGAGTCTGATTAAAACATTCCACTAACCCACCTTTTTGTGGATGGTTGGGAGTGGTACATAAAGCTGTAATAGCGAGGGCCTTATATAGTTCTTTCAACAATTCATCACTGAAATTAGCTCCTTGATCTGTAAGAATCTTCTAGGGAATACATAAGCGACTAAAGTAGTCCACTAGCTTTTCTGCAATTTTGGGTGCAGTGGTGGTTCTGAGTGGAAAGGTCTCAGGATATTTGGTGGCATAGTCGCATATTACCAGGATGAAGCGGTTGCCCTTTTTGCTGTTTTCCAAGGAGCCCACAATATCCATGGCAATACAATCAAAAGGTTGGGTAACCAAAGGAAGGGGCATTAGAGGCACTTTTTCTTTGTTCTTAACCTATCCTATTTGTTGACATTCAGGACAGGTTTTACAATAGGAAGTTACATCCTCTTGTAATCCAGGCCAGAAAAATCGCTGCAATAACCTTGCAGTGGTCCTGTCCCTGCCTGCATGTCCCACACTAGGGAGATCATGTCCTAGAAACAACAAATCTTTTCTATACTTCATGGGGACTAAAAATTGTTCTACCTTTTCGTTAGTAACAGGGTTGGTACACACTCTATATAGGATACCATTTTGTTCTTCCACCATAGGAGACCCAAAATCACCTTTCTTCCTAAGCTGAAAAAAAAAATCTTTTCAAGGTTATTTCATCATGCTGTTCTTTGACAATATCAGGTAAAGACACAGTAGGCATAGAGTTTTTAATGTCCACATTCAGATGTTTTTTCTTCCAAGCTCTCTGTAGCTTCTTCTTTTCAGCTCGTGTTTTTCCTGGGTTTGTTTACAGTCTCAAATATCTCATCTGTAAAAGGAAACAGGTCCATTTCTCCCTTCTGTTGTTTCTGTGCTCTAGTTGCCACTGCTACAAAGGAGGAATCACAGACCAGGACCAGGGATTTAAGTCAGGGTGGTCTTGGCCTATGATTAGGGGAACAGGCAATGTAGTATCACTCCTACCCTTAACAATCTCTGCATACCATTTATTGTGATGTTAAGTTCTGTAGTGGGATATTGGTGTACATCTCCATGTATGCAACTTATCCCAGTAGTTAAGAGTCTTTTGTGGTACCATCATTATTAAATCAGTTTTTATGAGACTTTGACGACTTCCTGAGTCTATTAACCCCTCAATGTCTCTTCCTGCAATTGAAGCTTTAATGATAAAGGCACCCAAATTCATTTATGCTAAATATGTAGGATCTTTTTTCTTGTTTGGACAATATCTAGCTATGTGCCTCAAGCTATGAGAGTAGTGGCATTCTATATTTAAAGCAGGTCTTTTTGCCACATAACTTATATTGTCCCCCTTTGGCTTAACAGTCCCTATCCCTGTAGATGGAATATAGGGGGTTCTTGCCACTGATGTATTGGTCATGGTGGTAGCTGATGTTGATGAAGAACTGGGGCCTGCACCATCTGTTCTACAGTATCCCTTCTGCAGGGGCTGTCTGGCTGACAAGAAATCTTCGGCCAATGTCAAAGCGATTTCAGGGTTTTCTGGATTTTGTTCCCTGATCCATAGTTGTACATCAGGGGGCATAATGGTAATGAATTGCTCCAATACCAACAACTCAATAATATCTTTAACAGTCTTCTCTTCAGTGTGTAACCATTTATTACAAAGGTCATGCAACCTTGTAAATATTTATCTTGGGGGTATGTGTGGTAAATGTATAAGTGTCCAAAATTGCTGACGGTATGTCTCTGGATTTATGTCATATCTTTTTAAAATTTATTTTTTCACAGCTGCATAGTCATTTGAGGTTTGGGCACCCATATTGGTATAGGCTAGGTGTGCATTTCCAGACCAGTAAGGCACTAGTTGGACTACCCACTGTTGTT
The DNA here is from genome assembly GCA_016271365.2 of Neoceratodus forsteri. Lineage (NCBI taxonomy): Eukaryota > Metazoa > Chordata > Ceratodontiformes > Ceratodontidae > Neoceratodus > Neoceratodus forsteri. The sequence continues at coordinate 1,391,082,506 of CM057453.1, forward strand.
GGGGCCACTCACAGGCTTGAGCTACCCCTTGAAAAGTCATGAGATATGATTCAATATCATCAGTTGGCAACATTTTAGTCAATTTTATGTCCTTAGGACTGACCTTAACAGCTTCTGCCCCAATAATCAGTAAAACATTCATGGTATCAACCCACCTTTGGTCTTGGCAATGTCTCTCCTGATCTTGTTCCTTCCTCTCTTTCTCCCTTTCTTGTAGGTCCTCCATCCGTTGTCATTTTAATTCCAGTTGTCTAACAGCAAGCCATTTTAATAGTCCAGCAATGTCTTCCTGTGGTGTCTCTAGTGATTTCTCTGCTTCCTCTTCCTCCTCCAGCCTGTTCCCTTCTAGGTTTGCAGCTGCATTGTCCTCCATAGCTGTACCCAATGGCAGAGTCCCTTTTGGAACTTTGGGTCTAGTGACTGGATCCAGACCCGGTAGCAATGGTTCCCCAGTCCGAAGCACTTGCTATCTGGTGGAGACACCTTGTACTGCTAATATGGTGTCTGCCAACTGGGTCATGTACCACTGTGCCAACACTGATCAGGATACTAGGTACAGTATCCAATGTGAAGTCTCCCTATATGCCATAGACCTTCACAGAACCCCACTCCTGGTACCAAATGTCACAGGGTAATAATGATCAGGCAAGACACAGCATATCAGGCACACCACATCTAACAAGAGGTGGTTATTTTTATTAAAAATAAAGAAAATAAGAAATAATGCAGGATACAAAATAATGACTGTTTCTGAATACACAACTCAAAAGGAAATAAAGCAAAAACACAGCTCAGGGTCTACAGGTAGCTAGAGCCCTAATAAAGACTGTGTTGGGTCTTCCTACTGAGAACCCTGAACTGGAGATGTTAGCAGCATCAACTCCAGGCTACATCTGAACTAGAGGTACTGGATCTTGGGTTTTTAAACCACCCAGGCTCCTCCCCTAAAGAGCAAGGTCCACCTCTAATTCTTTTATTTCACATATTCCATATAACATTCTATCTAGACATATACTTACTGACTATACAGTTTAGTTCTACTGAATAATCAATTCTGAATAACAGCAAACAACAATAAATTCATTATACTACATACAAATTCTGTTTTTATTCAAAAGGAGGCATTAATGAGTCTAGACTCCACCCCATTTTTGGGTGACTGACATCCCACATCTCATAAATAGCACAGAGAGGATGCTGCTGACTCCCTATAGGAGACTGCACCTTTGTAGAAGGTCTCCTCTGATTGGGCATAGACTAGCAACAACCTTCACCAGGAAACTACAGGTAACACTACAACTGTGCTTTGATTCTGTACAGTTTTTACACATGTCCTGCAAGACCTAATGTGTTATCTGCCATTTGTTTAAACTGTTAGCTTTTGTCTGATAACTTTCTAGTTTTAGCCAGAATGCATGCTTGTGTGTTTGTTTCAGTAGCTAACACTTATTAGGCAAGGAGAGAAAGGGTAAAACACAAAACAGCGTCTAAAAGCAGACGAAGGGAGAGACAACGTTTTCTCTCAGCAGAACAGAGCATGACTACTACTGGCTCTAAAGGCACACGCTATACTTTTTGGACCCTTTCTTTAGTTTTTCCTATGGTTTTGTTTCCTTTTTCACATGTACCATATGTAGCATTACCAATACCTGTACACAGAAAATGTGAGACAAATGGCTTTTTACCTGTTAAGTAGGCAGACAAAACAAAGCGCTTGTTGCATAGGGGGAGATTTTTAAACACACCACTGGAATTAATACTCTTATAGAGTTTAAAGAAAGACACAAAAGCATGGTAATGTGGCATTAGGTGGCCTATCCACTGCAATACTACCAGAAAGAGAGATAGGCAGATAGAAATTCTGTTGCGCAACAGACTGGGGGAAGGGGGTACAGAAAAAAGAGAGCTGTAGAGATTACTCCAGTGATGGTTCAAAAATGTTTTTTTTATCCTTCACTATCACATACATGTGCTTGTATAAATTACTAGTAATCCTTATATTATAATATGTCCAGTGAACTAATCTGGTATTACTGGATAACATTGGGATGGCTAGTAAGTTATAGTTTTGGGCTAATAAAGAATTTGAATTCATAGCTATGAAAATGAATACAGTGAAGCCCACCAGGATAAAACCCACTGTCACATGTTTCCTGCATGACAAAAGGGATTAACTCCCTTTGAAATTGCATTGGTTGCTGCAATAACTCTACTGCAGAAATCTGCAGAGCTGGGCTTCATCCTGGTGGGCTTCACTGTATGCTAAGATAGTATATTAGCCATGCTATATGGGGTCAGGTAGCAAATACATCTGAGTATTTGCCTGTAATGATAATTTTTTTTTTTCAAATTAGCATACGTTTTTGGGCTAAGATCACCTTTTTGGAATTTGGGACTATTAAAGGAGTCCATGGGGGTGCAAGTCACCTTAACAAAGCCCCTGCCATGTGGGTGCATAACATGTTGAGTGCCTGTGGTCCTCCCTCATGAGACATGCCTATGCTTGTAATCACGCTGTTCACTTTTTTTTCTTCTTAAAAACAGTTCTTGCATAATACACTGAGCTCCAGTGTAGCAGTAGTAATAATGTATTGATCAACCATACAAAGTCTTTACAATTCAGTAAAAAAGAGCTCCAGTGCCTATTGCCAAGTGACAAGCTGAGTGTAGAGTCCTGACTCCTGTACACTGTCTTGTTAGAACTGGACTTACAAGCACTAATGTTGAAGCCAGCGACCCATCTTTATTAGGACTAATCAAAACTATGTTAAAATATGACCATATATCAGTAATAACTGTGAGAGATCCAGGGTTTTTGGTTTTTTATATTCAGAACAATCAATACTTTGCAGTCTTTATAAATACTGCTGACCAGAAGAACATCACACCTGCCACACAGGAACAGATTTTTCATTCTGAACCAATGTTTTATTCTGACTAGATACTGTACAAGAAGAGACTTATAGTATATGAATGTAATTCATCATGAACCAGCCTTTGAAAATTGTTCTGAACAACAGTTCTGTCTTTGTCTCACTTCTGGACAACCTTTGTGAAAATATTAAGACATTCAATACAAGTTGCTTAGTTTGCTTAAGTTATGCATTTTTTCAAAAGTAGCATATTGCTCTCTGCTCCAGATTCTCATGTGTGGGAGACATTTATCTGAAACTTTGTATGATTCTGGGATTGGATGCTGGTGTCATCATTTGTCATGTGAATTAAGGTCTGATCTAAGAACACTCCCACCTGCAATGATTTTTTCTAGAAAAAAGTATATTGTTCATACAATAAAGTTACGTTGACATCAATTTTTCTAGGGAGGACTTCTACTGTTTACAGCTACTGTAAGTAATACCTTTAATAAGAGTGTCACAGCAGGTCCAGGCTCTCAGTAACAGTTTATGAGTGAAAGGGAGCCCTTTTTCTAAGCAGCAGTAAACAAATATCCATAATCACATTGATACTGCTATTAATAGGTCACTCAGCAGCAAGGTTTGTGATGTTGCTAATCAGCTCATCATTACATACTGCGTAATGGTTGTTAAGACAACCAGGTAACAGACTGGCGTTGACATCAACAATGAAATAAAATGCTGAACTCAACTGCAGGGGAAATTACTTCTGATGCAGTTATGATGCATGTCTTGACTTCAGTTAAACATCAGAAGCCCAGGTTTTTGAGGTGTCTTAATATCACACCACATCACAAGGAAGAAAGGTGTATAGAAAGCAGGGTGAATAACAGTATGCCATGAATGCAATAGCAACAATAGAGAACTAGGGTAGTTGGTGGAATTGTGGGAACTTTTCAGTGAAGACTGCAGTTGGATGTTGATCAGTCCTGAAAAGGAATCCCTACCCAGCAAATACCTGTTAGCCAAAGAAAGCTCTTTTACTGCCAGAGTAACTGTCATTCTCTCTATCTTTTCATAACTTAACATTACATTAAATAGATTGCTTCATAACATCCACATTTGTTGTGCTTCGATTTTACAATACTACAAAATGAGAATCACAAGAACTTAGGAAGTATCCTTGTTCTGTGAGTTCATAATCAATAATATCAGCAATGGAATAATGCAAGTCTTCCCTTTCACAAGAGTTAAACAAAAAGTTGAGGGTGGAGGTTACATCAGAAACAACCATGCTGGCCAATCCTGTCGCTAACATTGAAGCAAAGCTGGATTAAGACTAAGCAAAAATGGAACCTGGTCAATTCAAGATGGAGTCAGCAATGGAAGCAGTCCAAGCTGGACACATTCAGTTTAAAGCAGAACTGATATTTGTGCTGTTGGTAGAATCAAGGTCATGAAAACAGACACCCAGAGGAAGAAGAAAGAAGTTACAATGGCTAGACCATGTACGCATGAGAGGTAAATGCCATACAAATATATGACCATACAAATATTGCCAACAGAAGGCCTGCTGGTCTATTTAGTCTGCACGTGTTGAGTTCTTAGTGGAAACTAAAGCCTGTGCCCCAACCTCCACCAACAGCTCCCTCCTGCTTTTGAAACTGTCCACCATCTCCAGGGAGACTGCCTCTTTTGGGAGCTCATTCCACCTGCAATCCCTCTCTCCTTGAAGAAATGCCTCCTGAACTCACTCCTGAACCTTCCCCCTCCCATTAAAGGCAATGCCCCCTCATGGTTCTGCTTCCACTAAGACTGAAGAGGTCCTCACTGTTCACCTTATTGAAGCCTTTCAGGTACTTAAATATATCATGTCACCCTTTCTGTTTTCAAAGCAGTATATGTTTAGGTCCTCTAGATGTTCATCATGCACTATATCCTGCCCTGCTAACCACTGACTTTCTGTCACCCACTTCTGGACTGTTGCTAGCAGGTTAATGTCCTTTTTATAGGTACGGCCACCAATACTGTACACTATACTCTAGGTTCAGTCACATCGGTTAGTTGTATAGTAGCAATATGACCTCCTCCTGCAATCTAATGATTCCCCAGGCAATGCAGTTCAGCATCTTGTTAGCTTTCCCTACAACTTTCCTGCAGTGTGAGGAGTGTATCAAGTCAGTAAGGAGCTTCTTCCCCAGGTCTTTTTCATTCTCAGATTTGATAAACAGGACTCCTCCCCCCCACCCCCGCTGTGCTTTGTCATTGGGTTCCTAGCTCCTATGTGAGCATGCTACAGAACTTCTTTGCATTGAACCCAAGTTGCCTATTCCCAACCACCTCTCAAGCTTGGCCAGCTCTTTCTTTAGGTCCTGTATCTCTTCTGCTTTATCCACCTTCCCACAGAGTTTGGTGTTGTCTACAAACAAGTGTATCTTGTCCTCTATCCTGTCTCCAACAATGACTACATTAAACAACACTGGGCCAAGTATCAAGCCTTTTGGGACCCCACTCAAGACTTCCTTAGAGTCAGAGAGCTCCCCCACACCATCATCCTGGGTCCTTTCCTTCAGCCAGTTTGCCACCCATCCAAGTTTTTTTTTGTTCAAGTTAAAGTTTATTTGTTTGACTTTCCGTCATTACCAAAAAAGAAAAACATGTTTAAAACAGCAAACATAGAACAATGAAGTACAAGATATGCATACAAATTTCAAAGACAATCACTTAGACACAATACATAGTATAAGAAGCACTAATTGGTGATTTGTAAAAAAGGTATACATTCACCTAAGCAAAGCTTTAATTCCATTTAAACAAGAGCAAGTTTTATAAAGAATGTGACTACAAAATTTAACCAATGGCTTTTGGGTGAGTTCTCAGAATTCTAAGCTAGATATTCTTATGGTTTGGAATTTTAACTCTTTTAAAGATAAATACAAAATTATAAAGTGCTACTATTGTTAATTTACAAGCTACAATAAAGAGCATTTTAACATATTTCCATGAACAAGCGGTTTAAACAATTTACACCCCATATTATCCAAAAATAAAAACGATCACCGTTAAATGCCCACTAGACTTACCCTAAATAAACATCTTAAGGTTTACCAATTATACTTCCAGGCTTGCAGCCATTAACCATCCACTCCTTAGGGTCAAGATTAGCTATAGCATTAAGCCACATAAACAGGATCAAGACTGCATATTTGCAATCTTTAAAATCCAAACCTGAATAGCAAAATTACAATTCCTGTCCCATGGACCAACCAAAACAATGTCCATAAGAGTGGGGAATGGACCGTGCATTCCCCTAAATAAGTGTGTGCATTGGTCCCACTCAGGATCTACTGATCTGAAAATAGGGCCAAACCACAGCTCAATACCTTCCCCTCTATAGAGTAAAAACAGTAAAGTGCATGCCCAAGTCATAATGGCAACAAAACAATGCTACCAGCATTATCCCATGCACCTTCATAGAACTTTTTTTTTTATTTAGTTGTTTAACCAGGTATAGCACACTAAGCTGAAAGCTTTTTTACAGGAGTGACCTTAGCCATATAACAAAATAACCATATAACAAAATTTATGAGGCTTACCATTGTTTAACCCACTCGCCATTTTAATTATAAAATATCCTAAATACTGTGAAATCCCCAATACTATGGTGTCATCATTAAACATAAAAAATGAATAATGAATTTCTTAACAAATATTGGCTATGTTTATCAGGGAACACTTAAAGGGAAGGTGCCCTCAGCCTATTATTCTGTTTACCTGTGTAGTTTGCAGTCATTAACAATGACTGCCTCTACTTCACCCTCCTAATTTCATCAGAATTTAAATGTAAATGGAGATACTTAAGTCTGGTGTGAAAACTTGCTTGACTCCATTGCAAAGGTCATGACCTGTCTCATGCAAGGCATCCTGGAATGTTATAATGTTTTTCTGCTAAATCATGCAGTAGTTATACTGTATTAGTCAGTGCTCTTGCTGTCCTTTGCAGTTCTTCTGTTCTTGTCTTATGCTGGCCATGAAATTTTAAAGATCAAATGCATATTTTAATAAAAGCTTAGATTCACATGAATTCAAGCCCTGTGTCATGATTAGTGTTTCCTGAAAATGTTAATGCTGTTTGGTTTTGTGATTTTCTGTAAATCAGCATCTGTTAAAGTGCTCTGCAGTAACTGAAAACAGTAAAGATTTTTCTGTCCCTATCAGTGAGGCCTGCAGAGTGATGACATAATTTTGGTCTAGCCTACTGCTTCAGCAGTTAAGTCCCTGACTGACTGAAGAAGCTGTTGCACTTCCCAGTCAGAGCAGTCTGTAGAGTTAATTGCTTTCAGTTCAGGTTTGTTACTAACCCATCTGATTTGTGTTTTAGATAGACTATCTTAAAATCTATCATTCTGTTCTCATAAAAAGTTGATCTTTTGAGTTTCAGTGCTGAACTGAAGTGGTATGAATGTTTGTGAAAAATCACCTTATCACAGCTGTCAGTTCTTTCACGTCAAAACTCTGCATTGTTTTCTGGCTACATAACATGGGTTGTTAAATGGATAGAAAATAAATCTGAATTTTGTTAATACACAGAAGTAGCATGTCTTTGATGTAGCCTACATAAATAGGTCCATGAGAACAATTTTGTTTTTATGTCAGATTGACAAACAGGTGTCTGCCACACTTTGATTTTTCAGGAACATGTAATAGAACTAGAAATACTGTATGACATCCTGATGCCCCTGTCTGCTACCCCTCAGTTGATGCTGCTTCACCCTGCTTCCCAGTGTGCCACCCCCACAGTCAGGGTAAATGCACCCCATTGCCCTCTGTTCCTTTCTTTACAGATAGGGCTGCTGTGCTCTGCTGAACCCTAGAGTCCCAGCATCTCTGCCTCCACAGTTGTGGCTACTGCACCATGCTGACCCAGGCCATCAAAGGTGGAGCTTTTGCTGTACCCTGCTATCCACTTCCATTGCTCCAAATGGGCAGAGCCACTGCACCACAAGCACCCCATCTCACAGTCAGGGCTGCTGTACCCCAGTGCCCCACTGTGTCCTGCCCCACTGTCAAGGCATCTGCACCATGATGTCCCAGTCCCCTGTCATGACTGTGCCCTGCTGCACCATACAGCCTTTTGCCTCTACAGTTAGGGTTGTTTCACCATGCTGCTCCCTGCCACTAGAGTCAGATCACTTGGTACACTGCCCAAACTGCTCAAAAGAAAAACCAAAAAATACTTTCATCCTATGGTATAGTGGTGGGGGACAAAGGATAGGAGGATGTAGCAGCTCTAACTGTTTGGGCAGGAGACAGAGGAGGCATCAGGGTACAGCAGCTCAAACTGTGGGACAGGGTTCAGCAGACATACCTGTTTGGGACAAGGAACATGGGCAGCAGGGTGTAGCAAAGGATCTGACTCTGGTGGCAGGGGGCAACAGGAAGAAACTTCCCCAACTGTGGTAGCAAGGGACTGGGTGCAGCAAATGCCCTGCCTTGTCTTATGGCAAGTGGCAGCAGGGTGAAGCAGCCCTATATGTGGAGGCATGGGGCTCTAAGGTACAGCAAGCCACAGCTACCTTGACTGTGCAGACAGGCACAGGGTACAGAAGCCTTGGTTGTGGTGGCAGAGACAGAGGACAGCATGGTGCAGAAGCCTTAACTGTGTGGAAGGACACGGAGGGAGCATCAGGGTATGGCAGCCCTGACTGTGGGACAGAGTGCATGTGGTACAGCAGCCTTGCCCAATTGGGGCAATGGAAGTGGGTAGCAGGTGCAGCAAATACCCCACTTCTGGTGACCTTGGGCAGCATGATGCTGCAGCCCCAACTGTGAAGGCAGGGGACCTGGGACTGTAGGGCTTAGCAGACCACAGCAGCCTTGACTGTGGAGACAGGAACAGAGGGCAACAGTGCATTGGCCTTGAATGTGGGGGTGAAGGACAGAGGGAAGCAGAGTGCAACAGCCTCAACTGTTTGTTCAGGAGGCAGCAGGATGCAGCAGCCCTGACTGTGTGGAGAAGACAGTTGGCAACAGGGTGTGGCATCCTCAGACCGGGGCAGGAGACAGTGCTGCTGCCTCAACTGTCAGACAGGAGATAGGGGCATTAGGATACCATATAGTATTTCTAGTTACACACATACATGATGTATTTTCACATAGAACCCCTCAAAGAACTGAATTTTGTGAGTTCATGTAGTACATTTTTCTGAAATAGCAGAAAGTGGCAGACTCCTGTTTGTCAATCTAACTTAAAAACAAAACTGTTCTCACATAAACCTCTTTATGGAGGCTTCATCAATGACACACTACTTCTATGAATTAACAAAATGTAATTTATTTTATATCCATTAAACAACCCTATGTTATATAGCCAGAAAATAGTGCAGAGTTTTGATGAGGAAGAGCTGACGGCTGTTATACAGAGAAGGTGATTTCTCACAAGCATTCATACCACTTCAGTTCAGCATAAACTCAAATGATCACCTTTTTATGAGAACAGAATGACAGATGTTAAGCTAATCTATCTAAACACAAACCAGATGGGTTATTAAAAAAATAGAGAGAAAAAAATTAACTCTGCAGACTGCTCTGACTGGGAAGTGCAACAGCTTCTTCAGTCAATCAGGGACTTAACTGCTGAAGCAGCAGGCGAGAGCAAAATGATGTTATCACTCTGCAGTCCTCACTGATAGGGGCAGAAAAATCTTCACTGTTTTCAGTTACTGCAGAGCACATTAACAGATGCTGATTTACAGAAAACCACAAAACCAAACAGCATGCTATTTTCAGGAAACACTAATCATGACACAGGGACTTGAATGCAAGTTTTTATTAAACATATGAACAAAACCATTGTGTTTGATTCAAAGGTATAGTAAATACCTTGTTGTTCTCTATAGTTTAAAGTGTATCTGAGTTAGAAAAAAATACTTTTAGAGAACACAGGGACTTCACAAGACATGTAAAGGACCTGAATGAGAGTGTAACTTGTGTTGACTTGTGCAGATATGCATCATCAATTCCCACAATGCCATGCATTAGTGGAGTTATGGCCATTGCAAAGAAGACAAACAGGTTTTCACACCAGGGCAAAATAGAGCAAAGCAATCTCATTTTTATTTAAATTAGGATAAAATTAGGTGGATGCAAGTGAGAGAATCATTGTTCCTGCCTAAAAACTACACAGGTATAGAGAATCTAGGATGTGGGGACTTTCCCTTTAAAACATACTTGGCAAGTGTTTAACGTAAAAAGTTCTTATTGCTTAAGTTTCATCATGTGTAACAAGGGCATTTAGAATCTGAATGTCAACATCTCCTTAGTTAAAACAGTTCTTTAATTAATGTTAAAATGAAATATAGAAACATAGAAACATAGAAGTTGATGGCAGATAAGGACTGCAAAGCCTAACCAGTCTGCCCATTTCTTTTTCTACCTTATAAATGTGCCATTGTCCTTTGCTGTCAGTGGCCTATCTATTCATACTCATCTGTATTGCTCCCTTATGTCTATCCCATGCCTGTTTGAAGCTCTGCACTGTATTCATAGCCACCACTTCCTGAGGTAGGCTATTCCATGCACCCACCACCCTTTCTGTGAAAAAGAACTTCCTCACATTACCCCTTAATCGGCCTCCCTCTAATCTCATGCTGTGTCCTCTTTTCCTGCTATTTGTCTTATATTGAAACATGTTAGACTCTTTCACCTTGTTCATGCCCTTAAGGTGTTTGAATGTTTCGATAATATCACCTCTCTCCCTCTTTTGCCTCCTGAGCTCCTTTAATCTGTTCTCATATGTCTTCTGATGCAGTCCCTGCACCATTTTGGTTGCTCTTCTCTGGACTGCCTCAATTTGGTTAATGTCCTTGAGAAGGTGTGGCCTCCAGTACTGCATGCAGTTCTCCAGATGGAGCCTAACCAGTGTCTTGTAAAGAGGGATTATTACATCCCTCTTACGACTTGTGATACCCCTACAAATACACCCTAACATCCCCCTAGCCTTACCTACAGCTTTAGAGGTCTGCTTGGATGATTTCAAGTCATCGGTGATGATGATACTTAAGTCTCTTTCTTCCTTTGTGACTGCCAGCAACTCCCCTCCCAGCCTATAGGTGGCTTCAGGGTTTCTATTCCCTATGTGCATGATCTTGCACTTATTTGCATTAAATCTCAGTTGCCACTCTTCCGACCATTTTGCTACTTTATCCAGATCTCTTCTCATTCTGTCCACCCCATCTGGATTATCTACTCTGTTGCAGATCTTGGTGTCATCTGCAAACAGACAAGTCTTACCCTCTAGTCCATCTGCAATGTCACTGATGAAGATATTGAAGAGGACTGGCACCAGTACTGATCCCTGAGATACCCCACTTGTGACTTGCATCTCTTCTGACTGCATACCATTTACCACCACTCTCTGTTTTCTGCCCGTCAACCAGTTTGCCACCCAGTTGATCAACTTCTGACCCATCCGAGCCTACCCAGCTTGTTTATCAATCTTCTATGTTGAACAGTGTCGAAAGCTTTGCTGAAGTCAAGGTAGGCAACATCAACTGCTCCCCCTTGGTCCACCACTCTGGTTACCCAGTCAAAGAAATCTATGAGATTAGTTTGACAGGACCTTCCTTTTGTAAACCCATGCTGTCTTGGATCCTGTGCCCCTATAGATTCCAGGTGTTGCACTATCCTTTCCTTAAGCAGTGCCTCCATAATCTTGCCCACTACTGAGATAAGACTGACTGGTCTATAGTTCTCTGCCTCCTCCCTGCTACCACTGTTGTGGAGCAGGATCACATAAGCCATTCTCCAGTCTTCTGGGACCTCTCCTGTGCTCAGAGACTCACTAAACAGTTCACCTAATGGCTCTGCTAGTTCCACCCTTAGAAACATAGAAACATAGATTTTGACGGCACATAAGGACCGCTTGGCCCACCCAGTCTGCCCATTTCCCTACCTATTGGATAAGCTGCAGATCCTAGTTAACCAGCAGCCTACTTCTTCCTACCCCCCCCCAGAATTGCCTAATGACTGTCCATGCATGCTTGAATTCCACCACTGTTTTTGACTCCACAACCTCCTCCGAAGGCCATTCCGTGCATCCACAACCCTCTCTGTGAAAAAATACTTCAAATTACCTCTGAGCTGCCCTTCTATCTTCAAATTGTGCCCTTGTTCTTGCACACCCTTTTTGAAAGATGCTACCCTCTTGGACTTTGTTGATTCCCTTGAGATACTTGAAAGTTTCTATCATGTCCCCCTCTCTCTCCTTTCCTCGAGGCTATACATAGTCAGCTCCTTAAGTCTCTCTTCCATAATGTTTCGGTGCAGACCCTGCACCATTTTGAATTCCCTCCTCTGGACAGCCTCCATCCTGTCTATGTCCTTGCAGAGATTGGGTCTCCAGAAATGCATGCAGTACTCAAATGGGGTCTCACCAACTGTCTGTACAGAGGGATAATAACTTCCTGTTTTCTGCTGGTGATGCCTCTCCCTATGCATCCCAGCATCCCCCCAGCCCTCCTTGCTGCCCTCTCACATTGCTTGCCCACCTTTAGGTCATCTGATATGACTACCCCCAGGTCTCCTTCCATTTTTGTTGTTGTTAGTATCTCACCCCCCATTGTGTACTCTTCCCCTGGTTTTTTGTTTCCCAGGTGCATTACCTTGCACTTCTTAGCATTGAATCTAAGCTGCCATACATTTGACCATTCCTCTAACCTTGCCAAGTCCTTCTCATCCTTTCCACCCCACCTTGTGCATCAGCTCTGTTGCAGATCTTTGTGTCATCTGCAAGAGACAGCTTTTCCTTCAGTCCCTCTGCAATATCGCTTATAAAGACATTGAAGAGGACTGGTCCTAATCTGAACCCTGCGGTACCCACTAGTAATCCCCCTTTCTTCAGAGTGGACTCCATTTACTATTAATCTCTGTGTCCTATTCTCCAGCCAATTCTTTACCCAGGCTGTCATCTTGGGACCCACTCCCAGGCTGGCTAACTTGTATATTAATCTTTTGTGTGGGACCGTGTCAAATGCCTTGCTAAATTCTAGGTAGACCATGTCCACAGCCCCTCCTTGATTTACTACTTTGGTCACCCAGTCAAAGAAATCTATCAGATTTGTCTGGCATGACCTTCCCGCTGTGAATCCATGCTGCCTTGGGTCCTGAGCCCCTCTGGCCTCTAGATACTCAACAATTCTTTCCTTCAGAAGTGATTCCATCATTTTCCCTACCACTGAGGTTAAACTAACAGGTCTGTAGTTTTCTGCTTCTGCCTTGCTCCCACTTTTGTGAAGGGATCACATCTGCCTTCTCCAGTCCTCAGGTACCACCCATCCTCCCATGATTTGTTAAAGAGGGTAGTCAGTTGTGTCACTAGTTCTACCCTTAGTTCTTTTAGAATTCTGGGATGAATCCCATGAGAGCCCCATTGCTTTGTTCACCTTCAGTTTTAAGAGTTCTTTCAGAACCCTTTATTCTGTAAATGGGCTGGTATCAACTTCTGTATCCAGAGTGTTTCTACTGTTTGTTTTAGGTACCTCCCACTTCCTTTGTAAATACTGAGCAAAAATATTTGTTTAGTATCTCTGCCTTTCACAGTCACCCTCTGCCCACCCTCTCCTCTTTATTAAGCCTCACTAGCCCTCCCTTGGTCTTCCTTCGCCTCCTGATGTACCTATAAAAGGTTTTATCCCCTTCTTAACAGAGTTGGCTATCTTCTCTCGGTTTGGGCCTTTGCTGTTCTGACTGCCTTCCCAGCTTCCTTTTGCTTTAACTGATACAGTTCCCTGTCCTGCTCCTTCTGTGATTCCTTGTACTTCCTGAATGCTTTCTTTTCTCTTGAACCTTCCTGCCACTTCCTTTGAGAACCATAGTGGTTTCTTACATCGTTTCATTTTGTTAATTTGCTTCACACAAAGGCTTGTTACCTCTGTGATGGCAGTTTTTATTATTCCCCATTGTTCTTCCACCCTTCCTTCCTGCCCATTTGCTAGTGCATTCCTTAGGCACTCACCAATTTTGGCAAAGTCAGCCCTCCTAAAGTCCAGTACTTTTGTCTTTGTATGGCTTGACTCTATTGCTGTGTCTATTGTGAACCATACTCTTCGATGGTCGCTAGTTCCCAGATGGCTACCCACTTCTACATCTGTGATCCTCTCTTCATCTCCATTTGAGAGAACCAGGTCTAAGATTGCTCCCTCTTGAGTGGGCTCCAATACTAGTTGTCTAAGGCATGCCCTTGTAGGGCATCTAGAATAACCCACTCTTTGAAGTGGCTGCTGCAACTGCATTCCAGTTAACATCTGGCATATTCAGATCACCCATCAGCAATATCTCCCCTTTTCTGCCATTCTGAGTATTCTTTCTATCATTTCCTTGTCCATTTCCTCCCCCTGAGAAGGGGGTCTGTATACAACCCCTGTGTGGATTGTGGTGCCATTGCCGGTCTCCAAATTTACCCACAGTGCTTCTTCTCCTCCCTGTTTTCCCTTTTGTTCTGTTGCTTTGATTCCTTCCCTTATGTAAAGAGCTACTCCTCCTCCTCTTTCACCCTCCCTGTCCCTCCTGTAGATAGTGTATCCTGGTATGTTTATGTGCCAGTCATGGTTTTGTGTGTACCATGTTTCTGTGACTGCCATGATATCCAGATGTTCCTCCTCCATCAAGCCCACTAATTCAGGAAGCTTGTTACTCAGACTATGGGCATTGGTACTCATTGCTCTCCATTTTTTAATGGCTTTACCTTCTTTTGCAGCATCCCCCACTGACCTGTCTACCTCGGTCTTTTTCTCATTTAGTACCCTGTTTTGTAGGGAGAGGCTGGTATTTTCCTGCTGCTTATCAGTGCCTCCCCCCTTGACTAGTTTAAAAGCTTGCCAATGAAGCATTTAAACCGATTGCTCAAAAGACTTGTTCCCTTCCTGGACAGATGCAGACCATCCTGCCAGTATAGGCTGGTGTCCCTCCAGGTGGAACCCCAGTCCCCAATGAAGCCAAACCACTGTGCTCCACACCATTTTTTCAACCATTCATTAAACTGCATGGTGCAAAGTACCCTCGCCTCACTCATGCCATTGACAGGCAGCACCTCAGAGAAGGATACAGTGTGTGCTACTTGTCTTAGGCCCTTCCCCAATTCT